>OX454527.1:121963606-126963606 GCA_949715645.1 Portevinia maculata
GGAAAACTGAGTAAGAACAAGACCAAACTGGGTGGAGTATGAGAACTGGAAATCGTAATCGAAACCTCGCTCGAAGCATTCAAGGGTTCGACGAACGAACGAACTTGCAAGCAAAAAGAATAAAAGAAATCCGGAAGGGAATTCCCTCGCAATTCAAGTGGCTCATGTTACTTTGTCGCGCATACGATCAATTCATCAGCGCGACATCAGCACATCGATAGTGGGGTTAAACATATTGCATACAAAGAAGAAATAGTACAGAGGTTGTAAAGTGCTTGGTATGCATCAAGTGGAACACTTTACAACACAGCTGTCCCATAATATAATCGAATTTAAGCTCAGGGCTTATGGTTTCCCACCAGGTTTGCATAAAATGGGTTGATTCA
Source organism: Portevinia maculata (assembly GCA_949715645.1). Taxonomy (NCBI): domain Eukaryota; kingdom Metazoa; phylum Arthropoda; class Insecta; order Diptera; family Syrphidae; genus Portevinia; species Portevinia maculata. The sequence goes on from OX454527.1 coordinate 121,963,993, forward strand.
TACCTTAGATCAAGGGTTTATCAAGTCAAGTTAAGAGGTTCGCTAGCAGAATCTTTTACAGATCAATCTGGAGGTTCTCAAGGAAGTCACTTAGGTGATATTCTTTCCCTACTAGCTATTAATGATGTAAAGGCATGTATATAGCACAGTAATATTTTGATGTACGCTGATGACATAAATGAATCCCTAATCAGCAATACAGAATCCTGCTTCAAACCGACTTTCATAGCTTCGGCATGGTGTGCTAAAAACGGTTTGTTCCCAAACTCTACTAATTGTCAACGTATGACATTTTCTAGAAAGAATATCTCTTCCAATATTCATTATCTTAACATACTCTTTGTCATGTCTTAAGAATTTAATGTACCTTACGTCTCTTTGTCTTTGAACAATTGCTTTCTCCGTCCAAATCTAGAGTATGCATCGCAAGTTTAGTCACCGGTCTACAGCATTCACTCAAACTTAATCGAAGTCATTCAATGCAAATTTATTCAATTTGCAATAAGCGGACTTACACTGGAAGATCCATTCAAATTCCTCCTTATCTCCTTACAGTCAACGCATCTACAGTAGCTTATATCTGGTCATATAGATGCGACTGGTTTGCTGTATGGCTTCAATATTAGTGTAGGAGTCTATTGCTTACGTAGTGTTCACATATTATTAATTAAGCCCTCATCATAGAATTAACTATGGCAGAAATGAGCATGAGTAGAATCTATTATTTAAATGACCATGCCATAGACTTGCATATTACTAAAATAAAGCTTAAAAATATTTCGCGAAATAATGCTTTAGTGTCTTAATGTAATTGTATTTCATGTGCACACGACGGATTAAGTCTTACCTAGGAGACGGTGCATTGAACGAGCTTATTCTTGCAAGATCTGGACTAGAAATGTACGCTGATGACATGTGGATCTCTAAGCATGTTTCATGTTATGCTGATGATCAAGCGCTGCAGGCTGACTTGAACAATTTCTTTGCCTGGTGTCAAAAAAATCTCCTTGAACTAAACGGCAATAAATGTCAAGCTATAACCTACTCTCATAAACGCACCCTTTGTCTCAACGGCAGTATTTTATCAACAACGAGCCTGATTTATATGTTACCTCGATTAGAGACTTTGATGTCATCTGCGACACTAAGCTTAACTTCCGTCCTCACATTGACAGCATCATATGTAAAGCTAACTCTACCCTTGCATGTGTTAAACGTTGGTCCAAACCAAACCCCTATGTCAGCAAGTCTCTTTATGTAACCTTTGTTAGACATCTTCTTGAATATGCCTCACAAGTCTGGTCACCGTACGATCTCGTCGATGTCGAACGTATTGTAGCCGTTCAGCGTAGATTTACTCGATTTGCCTCACGCGGGCTGGGTTGGAATGACCCATTTAGCTTACTATGAAGACCGTCTTAAACCTACAAACGTTAAACTTACGTAGCGATGATGCTGACATTCTTTTGTGCATCAGCTATTAACTGGTTGTATCCACAGCCCAGATCTTCTCGAAAAGGTTTTTCTTAACACAAACACTTGTGGTCTAAGATCTGTACCATTTGTCTCCCTTCCCTACCATCGTACCGAATGTGGCCAACACGAAACTATAACAAGAATGCTTCGCAAAGTTAATAACTCTAACTCCTTTGGCCTGAATAACTCAAAAGACTCCTTAAAACACTACCTTCCTCTTGACCTAACTCTTTTACTTTAACCCTTTAACATTATATTCAATGTCAGTTTTAAGAATTAATTCACTTATTTAATTATAATCATTTAAGTAAACTGCTTGTATTAAGCGTATAATAAATTATAAATTAAATCAAATCAAATTCGATTTTTCGAAAAAAAACGGTTTTAAACGGCATTAACCTTCTCTAGATAGAATATATTACTCCTTTCAGCCTCACACTTTGACTTTCGATATAATTTTTTTTTAACATTTTGGGCCCCCAAAGACCATATACATATATCAAATGTCAGCTTTCTACAAAGGCCAAGTGTTGGTCGAGTTGTATGGGTCGAGCTAGAACGTTGTCCACGCTAAAGGATAAGTATTGGTCGAATATGGGGTGACGAATCGGCTTATTTCAAAAGACGGTTTTGCTCTGAAACAGAACGTTAGAAAAAAAACACGAAGACTTTTCTTAGTGTCGAATATTTTATTTTTAAGTCTTTTACGTTAATTTTTAATTTACAGTGTGAGGTTTGTAAGGAAGTAAAATTAATAAATTATATAATCTTAAATTAAACCTCCTGGGCCTGCGGGTTGGTTACCTACCAGGCGCGTCCCCGGGTGGTGGATAGGGGGACCTCGGTACGATACGCTCGTGATCCGAGGTTTTAGGGTTATAGCGGAAATGTAAGCGATGTTTGTATGGACGCAGACTACGGTCTTCGCTCATGCAGGCTGCGCTATATTCATCGTCAATACTCTATAGCGAACCAAACCAAAAACACCAAAGTATGCAGGAACAACTTATTGATATATTTACTTTCAGGTGGTACTCGTAAGTTCGAAAATCCACCCGTGGTCTTTTCGACATGGTCGGGGCCAGGATTCTGGAGGCCCCAACCGACATACAAATGCCACCGCCTGTACAGGTGTTGACCTAGGAGTTGCGAAAAGCCTTGCTTCCGAAGACACCTGCAGCTCTATCTCCGGCACGTTCGGTAGATTGGGCTAGAAAAATGGATAAAGTGGCGGAGAGGTTCAACCTGATACGCTTAATCTTCAGACCAATAGACAGACTGATAGGTGCGATGCTGCCGATGAGGCCTGTGAAGCCGAACAGGTGAAACGGGCTACAGAGGTCAGCTTCCATCTAAGAGCCAGCGAAAGAGGAAAAGGAGGAAGGCGGCTATCGCGCGGCGCAAAAAAATTGCACCGCCAGTTGAAGGCGCAAGCGATGAGAACTGCATTTCCTCGGCAGCGACGGCAAAGAGATGCAGGTCAGCAGAGGTTACCCCAACCGAAACCAGCCAGCTGACTGAAACCAACGCTGCCTCCCCTTCCAATAGCTCGATCAGGACAAAACGGAGGAAGAAGGCCTCAAGCACTCCTGTCGGTGGAACTGAGCGTGCACTTTCTGCGTGCCCTTCCACTACCTATCAGCAAGAAAAATACAGTATCCTATAAGAAAGCCGTTACCTCTTCTCTGGTGATACTGATCAGAAAGGCTGGCGAAGACAACAGCATAACCGACGCAGAGTGCAAACACTGTGAAGATTATCTGTGGGAGCTGGCTAAAGCATCCAATGAATGCATTCAAGTGGAGGGCAGTGAGCTGAGGAATAGAACCTTTAAGGTGAAGTGCTCAACACAGCAAACCCTTGAATGGATTAGTAAGACGGTGCCGAAAATCCCACCTATGGGAACCACAACTTTTGAGATTTTCAGACCCCCCAAAAAAACGCGGGCCATCTGCTGGATCCCAGGGAAACTTAGGAAGACGGCGGATGTGCTAGCGCGCCTACACCCTCAGAATCCTGGACTTGATACTAGCGACTGAACCGTTCATTCCCACAGGGAGAGTAGAAACAAGGATGATAAGGAAGGATCTACTCTCGTTGTTGGTTTAGACAAAGGTTCTGTAGAGACTATCAGGTCCGGGTATAGGATGCGTCCTTATTTGCACCTTGGAAGGATTCAATTCCGCTTTATTTCCAAGTCAGTGCAAGTAACGGCCGAAAAACCCCAGTTTATACCAATGATTGTATGTATTTACTCAGATCAACCTTCAACACTCCAAGGCTGCTACTGCTCTCATCAGTAAGCCATGGGTGTGGAAAAATCGCATCTGTGGCCTTGGAGGTGTTCGTGGCACCACGATACTCTGTGACGAGCGGTCCGAGAGACCAAGGGCTTGTCTTGCTCCGTCGAACCTTCTCTCAGCGACTAAGCTTGGACAATTTTGTGGCCAAGATTTCGTTGCTGCAGCCATTAGCTACGAAACGAATGGAGATTGGAAGACCTTAATCGTGGCGTCAGCTTATCTCCCCTATGATTCGGTAGTGCCTCCACCACTAAGGGCAATTGCTGAACTCATAGACTGTTGCGACACCAGGAAGATGGGCCTAGTTATATGCTGCGATGCCAATGCTCAGAACACTGTTTGGGGCAGCAGCAAATGCAACATGCGAGGAAACCATCTCCTAGATTTCATTCTATCATCTGATCTTACTATCACCAATGTTGGGTCGCAGCCAACTTTTGTGACGTCAAGGAGACAGGAGGTGATCGACCTAACTTTATCAAATACATAGATACTTTAAGGCGGTTGCCAACTGGAGGGTCTCTTCGGAGGTGTTTCTCTCAGACCATAGATATATCGAATTCCAAATCATATGCGAAGCCATTACTTTGCAGGAGAGGAGGAATCCGAGAAAAACCTACTGGATACGCTTCAGGGAGGAAATGGAAAAAACTCTCAAAACTATAACTAAATTCGGGCTGGGCAAAATCCTTACACTTTAGTCCTTCACGTGGGCGCCCGCCTGAAAATGACTAACCGGTCAAATGGTTAGTGTCAGCCAAGGATTTACGCTAACGTCTCAATCGTTTGTCGTGATCCATTATTGTGAGGTAGAAGTAAACCTTTAAATCCAACCTAATTCCAGTGTTGGAGTGAGCATATAGCAAACCGTACCCAAGGATGAAAGGCTGGGGGGTAAAACCAGTCGCGCACGAGATCCCTCCGACGCTCAGGCAAGGTCGGTTGTAATAAGTGCCTTATCTCGGTAAGTCGGCTCTGCCGGGATGGACTCTCTTTTCCGGACGTACTCGTAGGATCCAAAATTAAAAAATTAACAAAAACCAAAACAAAAAAGAAACAGAAATTATAAAAAAAAAAATAATAAAAAAAGGAGTCATAAAGGCAAAAGAACCCAAGAAAAACAGCCTATCCTACCTGCTGCTAATCAACGAGGAGTGTCTAGGGGCACTAAAAGCAGCTGATTACAAGGTCAGATTTGGCACAAGACTCGCCAAACTCAAGATCTTCCGATCGACAGTACCTGAGGATGACAAAGACGATGTCGTCGCTGCCAATAAGTTGGTGGAGGAACTGGGATCGCTTTCAACACCCAAACATAAAATGCTGAAAGTCATCCAGTCGAATCTCCAATACTCGAAATGTGCATCAGAGAATCTTCTGGTCTTCCTCAGCATCATTCAAGAGCCCTGGGTCAGGAAGACTACCATAATGGGCCTCTCAGACAGCAACAACAACCTTTTTTTTACAAAAAAGACGTCGGTAAGCCAAGAACATGCATTTTAGCTAAAAAATACATTAACGCTTTCTTATGTCCCAACTTCAGTTCGGGTGATCTAACCGTCGTTAAACCAGAACACACCCAGGGTCAAACATCATTCATATCATCCGCATACATGGCGCACGACAAACCACCATCGCCAGAAGAAGTGCAGCAACTCACAGCAGAGATACAAGCGAAGCAAGGCAGTCTGCTTATAGGCTGTGACGCTAACGCTCGACATCATCTTTTGGGCAGCAAAGAAATAAATGAACGAGGTGAGTCTTTATTTGATTTTCTTTTAACTGCAGATCTATGTGTATGTAATGTAGCTAACACCCCTACCTTTATATTTCCAAGTACGGAAACTCATAATGGTTGTGAAGAAGTTGTTAGACATTACACTCAAAACAAACAACGATACCGTCAGGATTGAGAATTGGAATCTTCAACTTAAAGTCCTTCTCGGACCACAAGTGGATGCTCTTCAATCTGAGTATCAAGGTAAATACTCCTACTCCGCACAGAAATCAAAAAAGAATTGACTGGAAGAAATTCGGTCAAGTATTGAACTCTTAACTTCCTAATCTACCACACCTGAAAATTGAATCAGGTGCAGAACTGGACACAATTACGTTTGCACTATGTAAGGCTATGAATACAGCTATTAAGGGATCGTGTCCCGTTAAATATAGCAAACAAACATTACCGCCGTGGTGGATTGATGACCTAACCATCCTGAGAAGGCTGACTAGGGACATTTTCAACATCTGCTATAGGCATAAGTTCTGGCAGACTTACAAGGATTGCCTAAAGTTCTACAAAAAATCTATCAGATCAGCTTAGACACAAGCATGGTCTGAATACTGCCAATCCATCGATTCTCTTAAGGAATCTGCAAGACTTAGTAAGATTCTATCCAAAGGACACTCCAGTCCATCTTTTATCAAGAGAACGGACGGAACCTGGACGGAATCCACTGACGAATGCTTGGAACTTCTTCACACACACTTTCCTGGTTGTACTGACTACTGCGTACTCCCGCCCTACTTGCGGGGGGATCTCCCCTCTCACCGGGAGGAGATAGAGCGCATTATAACCAAAGAAAAGATTTTCTGGGCCATTTACAGTTTTGCTCCGTATAAATCACCAGGGCAAGATGGCATTCTCCCCCATCATCTCTTTCATACTCAAAACTTTAGAACGTGTACTTGACCTTCACATAAGAACAGGCTTTGAAAGGTCTCCCTTATGCAATTCACAATACGCATACCTCAACGGCAGGTCGACGGAGACCGCTCTTCATGAAGTAGTCGAAAGATCACTCTTCCATCACCAATATACCTTAGCTACCTTCTTAGATATAGAGGGCGCGTTTAACAACGTCCACACTGAATCGATCCAGGAATCTCTCCTAGAACTAGGTGTAGAGGACTTCGTCACTTCTTGGATCATTTCCATGCTCAAAACAAGGATCATTCAAGCAAAACTTGGCAACACCCTTCTAACCAAATCAGTAAGCAGAGGAACACCTCCAGGTGGGGTGATCTCGCCTCTCTTATTGATTATGGTTCTTGACAAAATCCTGTCAAGTCTCGACAGGGAAGTCATCAAAGTCGTTGCGTATGCGGATGACGTGGTTGTTCTAGTATCAGGAATGTTTCCGAACGTGATAAGTGAAATCATGGAAAGAGCACTGGGTAAGATTAGCGGGTGGGCTACAAGTTGTGGCCTATGCGTTAACCCAAGCAAAACTGAACTGATGCTTTTCACCAATAAAACCAAAATACCAACCTTCTCACTTCCCCGCTTAAATAACCAAAATCTTCCTTTATCCACCAGCGCAAAATACCTTGGAGTCATGCTTGACCCCAAACTCAACTAGAAGTCCCTTAACTCAGATGCAACATGCCTATCAACGCGGAAAATCCTGCGAGACTGCGCTCCAAAATCTAGTTGGTAGAATTGAGGGCGCGCTTGACATGAAAGAATAATGTATACGTTCAGGCTTACGCGGATGATGTTGCCGTGCTTTCTTTTGGATCATGCCCAGCGACTGTATGCGCCAAAGCGCAGGCGGCCCTTGATGTGATTGACGAATGGTGCACTAGGAATGGGCGCTCGGTCAATCCTCTTAAGACTGAGGTTGTTCTCTTTACGAGAAGGAGGAAGGTGATCGGGTTGACTCTTCTTCTTCTTCTTAAGGTTCCTCTCCGCTCCGGAGATTGGAAATCATCATTTTTACAGTCTGCTTGTTTGTTGCTCCTCTCATTATTTCTGAGGCCGAGAGGTTGAGCCATTCCCGCATGTTTGACAGCCATGTCAGCCTTTGTCTTCCAACCGCCCGTCTTCCTTCTATCTTTCCTTAAAGTATCAGTTGCAGAAGTTTGTATTTCTCATTTCTCAAAATGTGTCCGTGGTATTCGATTTTTTTTTGATTAGGTACATTAACTCTCTTTTCGTCTCCATTCGTCGCAATACTTCTTCATTTGTTATCCTGTCAATCCAGGAGATGCGCAGTATTCTTCGATAAATCCACATTTCGAAGGCCTCTATTTTTTTAATCGTTGCTCTGTGTAACGTCCACGTTTCAACTCCATATAAGAGTACCGACCAAACATAGCATTTTATTAATCTTATTTTGGTACGTAGATTGATTTCTCTGCTGCATAATCCTTTTTTCATTTTGCAAAATACTGTCCTCGCTTGTTCTATCCTGCATTGTATTTCTTTGCCAGGATTTGCGTTCTTACTGATCATCGTTCCTAAGTATTTAATGGTGTCAACTCTTTCTATGTTTTTATTGTTAATTTTTAATTCAAAGTTCTGCATTTGTTGCTTCCTACTTAGAACAATAAAATTTGTTTTTGTTGTGTTTATCCGTAGTCCGTAGTTGTTACTTACATCATTTAGCTTGTTCATCATGTTATTTAGTTCGTTCATGTCGTTTGCTATTATGACGGCATCATCTGTGTATCTTATATTGTTTACTTTGACTCCATTTATTTTTATCCCACCGTCGCTTTCTGAGATTGCTTCTTTGAAAATTTCTTCCGAGTACATGTTGAAAAGGGAAGGCGATAAAATGCATCCTTGTCTTACTCCCCTTCGAATTTCTACTTGGTCTGACTCTTCTCCCTCTATTGTTATTTTTGCTTTCTGACCCCAATATAGATTTTCAATCACTCTTATATCGTTCATGGCTATATGTTTGCTGCCAAGGATTTCAATCATTTTTTTGTGTTGAACTGTATCAAAAGCCTTTCCATAGTCTACGAAGCATGCAAAAACATCTTTTCTCATCTCTAAGCTACGTTGAATTAGCATATTGAGTGCGAATAATGCCTCTCGCGTACCAAAGCCGCTTTTAAAACCAAACTGCGAGGAGCCAATGCCTTCTTCTAATTTATTATATATTCGTTTGTGGATGATTTTAAGGAAGATCTTTAGCGTGTGGCTCATTAAACTTATTGTTCTATAATCAGCACAATGTGTCGCATTATTTTTCTTTGGTAACGTTATGAAGACAGTTTGTAACCAATCATTCGGAATGTTGCCATATCTATAGATTGCGTCGAAAAGGTTAACTAGAATCGGTATATTTTCTTCTGCTATGAGTTTCAAAAGTTCATTTGGTATTCCATCTGGTCCTGTTGCTTTTATATTTTTTGATTCCGTTAGCGCTTTCATGACTTCCTCTTTCATGATCTCTAGTCCCTCTGATTCGTGACGAGACTGTTGTCGGTCTCTTTCATCATAAAAGAGTTCTTCGATGTATTCCTTCCATCGGGTTAGTTTGTCTTTCGTACTCAATAAAATCTTATCTTCTTTGTCATTTAGCACACCAAATTGTTTTTTCCTCCCAGTGCCAGATATTTCCTTTATTTTTTTGTGTAAGCTGAAGCTGTCATGGTTTCTATCATGTCTCTCTAGTTCCTCGCATTGCTGTTGTAGATATCTATTCTTGGCCTCTCTAATCTTGTTTCTTACTAATCTTTTCATTTCCTTTTATTTTCTTTCGTTTGACTTATTTTTTCTTCTTTCTTCCATTAGGATAAGTATTTCATCTGTCATCCACTCATTTCTTGGCTGTTGATCTCTGTTGCTTAAGTGTTTTTTACCCGTCTCTAGTAGAATATCCTTAATGTCTGTCCATCTGGAATTAATGTTCTCTTCGGCGATTTGGCTTGTATTTATTTGTGTTAGCCTTTCATTTATCTCTCTCTTAACTCGGTTTTGTATCTTCTGATTTTTGAGGAGGTTAAGTTCTATTTTTCCTTGTTGTGGCTTTTTTTGAACTTTTTAACTGAATTTTAATTTTTGCTATAATAGAGTTGTGATCTGATCTTACGTCTGCACCTGGATAGGTCTTTGTTGATTTAATCATATTCCTAAACCTTTTGTTAATGATGATGTAGTCTATCTGATTTCTTACTACAGAATCCGCTGTATGTCTCGGGGAGGTCTACGTATAAAGTCTTCTCGGCGGTAATTTGAACCAGGTGTTCATGACGGTTAATTCGTTTATTTGACAAAATTCAATAAGCTTTTGACCCCTTTCGTTTTTATTACCTAGGCCGTGGTCGCCAACCACATCTTCAATTCTTCTTCTGCCCACTTTTGCATTAAGGTCTCCTATTATTAGCGTGATCTCTTTCTTTTTTGTTAAATTAATTGCTTGCTCCAGTTGTTTATAAAATTCATTGGTAACTGGTTCTTCGCAGTCTGTTGTTGGTGCATACACCTGGATTATGTTAATAAAAGTAGTCTTAAGTTGCATTAGTATTACTCGGTTTGACAAGTAAACCACTCCTAATATTGATTTTTTAAGTTTTTCAGAAATAAGAATTGCTACCCCGTATCTGTGTTGATTTGCTTCAGAGCATGCATAGTATAGTGAGTAACCTTTTTTAGATACATTTCCGTTTCCAAACCATTGTACATCTGCTATTCCCAAAATATCTATTTTGATTCTACTGGCCTCTTTTATTACATTATCTAGTTTTCCTTCTTGGTATAAACTTCGAACATTCCATGTTCCAATATTTAAATGCCCACCGGGGATTCTTAGCAACCTCTGGTCATTTAAGCCCTGCCGGGGATTGAGGGCCGTTGTATTTGTTTGTGTATTCATGATGATTATTACTAGGGAAATATGTTTATATATGTGTTCAATATATTAGCTTGAGTGGTGGTTTCCCGTTGCCTTCCTCTCTTTCGTTTTAATTCTGTTTCTTTATTCTTATTGTTGTTGTTGTCTCTTTAACTTTTTATGTAATTATTCACTTTCTGTATTTTTATTTTTTGGTTGTTTGAATTTGTATTGATTCCTTATCATTTTTTATAACTGTGTTCTATATCATTATTTTTTTTTTTTAACTGTTGTTAATGGTGGAGTATTTGATGTTGCTTCGTTATGTTTTCTTCCTCTGCTATACGATCTTTTTTGTTTATCTTTGTTTATCATATATTCAGGCAAGCCTCTTTTATCCTTATACCCTATTCTAAGGGTATATTAATTTTGACGCATAGTTCGTAACATACCTTAATATTGCCCGTAGACCCCTAAAAGTTACTATATTTATGATCAGCATCGATAGTAATGTCGATCTAGCCATGTCCGTCTGTCGGCAAAAATTAGGCCTTAAGACTGGGCCTAGAGAGCTGAAATTTTAATCATATACTCTCTAGGGTCCCGAAATAATCAAGTTTACGAATTTTTGAAATCCGCCCACAGACACGCCCAAAAACTCAAAAAAAACAAAATTTTGGAAAAAATCGAATTTTGAGCTAGAAAGCTGAATTTTTTTTATATGATCTATGACTCCTAAAACTCGGGATATAAAATTTTAAAAATCCGCCCACTGACACGCCCACAAATAAATAAAACAATTTTATTGAAAAACCAAAATTTGAGCTAGGGAGCTGAAATTTATAATATATACTCTCTAGGGGCCTTTTAAGCTCATGTGTAAATATTTTCAAAATCCGCCTACTGACACGCCCACAATTTAAAAAAAAACTTTTTTTGAAAATCCAAAGTTTGAGCTAGGGAGCTGAAATTTATAATATATACTCTCTAGGGGGCCCTTTATGCTCATGTGTAAATATTTTCAAAATCCGACCACAAATAAATAAAACAATTTTTTTGAAAATCCAAAGTTTGAGCTAGGGAGCTGAAATTTATAATATATACTCTCTATGGGCCCTTTATGCTCATGTGTAAATATTTTCAAACTCCGCCCACTGACACGCCCACAATAATTTTTTTTTTTTTTAAATGCAAAGTTTGAGCTAGGGAGCTGAAATTTATAATATATATACTCCCTATGGGCCCTTTATGCCCATGTGTTAATTTTTTTTAAATCCGCCTACTGACACGCCCACAATTAAATAAAACAATTTTATTGAAACACCCAAGTTTGAGCTAGGGAGCGTTTTTTTTGATAAAATTCTTGAAATGTTATACGAGGGCGGGTCAATAAGTCCGTGACTTTTGGAATAAAACACAGATTTTTTGATAAAAAAATAATTTTATTTTTCAACGTAGTCTCCCTTGAGCTCTATAAACTTTGTCCAACGCTTCTCCAATTTTTTTATCCCTTCCAAAAAAAATGATTTGTCGAGGTCCTCAAAATAGGCCTTTATTTGCGAGATGACTTCATCATTGGAGTCAAATCTTTTTCCACCAAGCCATTTCTTCATGTTTGGGAACAAGAGGTAGTCGCTCGGAGCCAAATCTGGAGAATAGGGTGGATGAGGGAGCAATTCATAGCCCAATTCATGGTTTTTTGCCATGGCAACTGCACATGTGTGCACCCTTGCATTGTCTTAGTGGAAAAGAACTTTTTTCTTGGCCAAATGAGGTCGGTTTTATTTCAAATCGTCATTGAATCGGTCCAATAAGTTGGCATAATATTCCCCATTGATTGTTCTTCCCTTTTGAAGGTAGTCAATGTGGATTATCCCGCGTGCATCCCAAAAAACAGTCGCTATAACTTTATTGGCTGACAAACCCACCTTGGCCTTCTTTGGCGCCGATTCACCCTTAGAAACCCACTGTTTTGACTGTTGTTTGGTCTCTGGTGTGTTGTGATGGATCCATGTTTGGTCCACGGTTACAAAACGGCGCAAAAACTCCTCCATATTGCGATTAAACAACGCCAAACCTTCCTGTGAAGTTGTTACACGATTGCTTTTGTGGTCGACTGTGAGCAAATGCGGCACCCATCTTGCGGAAAGCTTTCTCATGCCCAAGTGATCATTCAAAATTGAAACCACTGAGCCATGCGAGATCCCTACGGCTTCCACAATCTCTCGCACTTTCAATCTTTGGTCGGCCAACACCATATCGTGAATTTTTTCGGTTGTTTCGGGTGTAGAGACCTCAACTGGGCGTCCAGGACGTTCGGCATCTTCAGTGCTTGTACGGCCACAACGAAATTCAGTAAAACACTTTTTTACCATTGAAATCGATGGTGCAGAGTCCCCATAGTATTTTTCAAGCTTAGCCTTGGTCTCGGTAATGGTTTTTTTCGCAAGAAATAATGCTTACTAAGCACACGAAATTCACTTTTTTCCATTTTCTCCTCAAATTAGTGTGTAGTCTGATAAATATAGCTGTCAAACACAAACTAACTGACGCAGCAAGTTTAAATTTTGACAGGAGTCAACTGACAGATGCCTGTTGACAGGAGCAGTGTTGCCGTTTTAGTAAAGAGGTCAGAAATTCAAAAAGTCACGGACTTATTGACCCGCCCTCGTATAACCAAAATATTTAGAGCGTTCTTAACAATTCAACCATACTTAGACTTTTGTCACGCCCACTTATGAGGGATAGGAATAAGAACAGGGTATCCAACAGTTCGCCCAAGCGGACTGTAGCCCGTCCCTATGTTTTTCGTTTCTTTTTGTGTCTCTACCGGTGATCTAATCCTTTTTTGGTATATTTCGTTATCTATTGCTGTTTTGTTTCTCAGATCTACTTCCTTTCCGTCGGCAAACAATTTGTTTTTTCGTATTTTTACTGACGCTCCATCTTTTTCTAGCTCCTGGGTAAGTTTAATAATATTTTTCTTCATTTCACGCTCCGATCTCGAGAAGTCATTTGTGATGTATATATTAGTACCTTTCAATTTTCTTTTTTGTTCCATAATTTCAGCTTTTTTGAGTTGAGATACAAGTCTGACTAAAATAGGTCTTATTTTATTATTATCATTAGTAGGTTTTCCAATCCTTTTTAAAAAGTTTATTTCTGGTTCTGATAAATTCACATCTATCTTAGTTTTCACCAACTGTTTGACTAGATTCATCAACTTCTCTTTGTTTTCATCTATTTCTTTTACATTAAATATCAATATATTGTTTCTTCGATCGGTTTTGTCGTATCTTTCAATTTGCTAAGTAATTATTTCTTTCAGGGTTTTTATTTCATCTTCTAGCGTTTCAGTTTTTTCTTTTATTTCCATTTTCATGTTGCTTACATTTTGATTAACTTCATCGTATTTTTTATTAATTTCTTCCTTTATATTTTCCCTCATAGTCACTTGGGCTGCCTCTAATTCCTTTTTGAAATCCATCTTCAATTCAGTTTTTAGTTCTTCCTTGAACTTGTTTAGGATTGAAATCATTTCTTGGCTATTCATTTTATTTTTTTTGTGTCACCTTCTTTATTTTTTTTTTAATTCAATTCTTCTACTCCTCACTAGATGGAGCCCTGTATGTTATGGTGTACTTTAAAGTGGAATTAATCTGAGGTTACGTTCTATTATTTTTACCAACTTTCTAATAAGATTTTCACAGATAACTTACATTTATTTCATTAATATTTTTATTTCTTTTTGATGATTTGCGGGTGGCAATGGTGCAGTAGTAGTGTATTCGCTTACGGAATGGAAGGTCGTGCGTTCGAATCCCGGCCAAGTCCATTGCTTTATACCGAATACATGAAATCGTAATCTCTCTAAGTAACTTAGACACCACCCGTGGAGAAAAACCCTACAACTGCACCCAAACACTTCTTTCCTATCTCTCTATTCTTTCTAAAACCAAGTAGCTTACACTGTGTTCTTAGCATTATTAGGGTACTGTAACAACAGAAAAAATCCCTTTAGCGTAAGCAAATTATATAAAAAAAAAAAAAAAAACTGCACTTCTGCTATTACGTTAACACTAGTCTTACTAGAATTTTGCTCTTTTTACCACTTTTTTTTTAGATTAATCTTCCCACCGCTTAGAACACGTTCTCTCACTTTGACAGCTCTCCCAAATAAGTTTTAGTAGCTTCTCATTTGACTTGGAAACAATTTTAAAATTTATTTCTTCTCTGAAGAATGATTATTCATCAGGTCGTGATGGCATTACACCGATCGTTCTTAAAAAATGTAGTCATGCAATTGCTCCATATCTTAAATATCTGTTTGAATTGTCCATTAGTACTGGTAAATTCCCTTATGTATGGAAAAGTGCTTTTATCACACCTGTATTTAAAAAAGGCGAACGTGGTGATATCACATCCTTGCGTTGCAAGCTTGTCTGCATTCTCATTACCCATACAATGGTATCATGAAATTATAGGCCTATTTCATAGCTTTCGTGTATCCCTAAGCTTTTTGAACAAATTGTTTGCGTAAAGTTAATATTTCTTTGTCGCAATTTAATTTGTAATGAACAGTATGGATTTGTAAGAAACAGATCCACTGTCACTAATCTGTTAAGTTTCTTGCATGATTGTTCTAATGCCTTAGAGAAAAAGGACGAAATGGATTGCATATACACTGACTTCTCTAAAGCTTTCGACCAGCTGTCCCATGAAATAATCGAGTTTAAGCTCAGGGCTTTTGGTTTCCCACCAAGTTTCATAAAATGGGTTAATTCATACCTTAGATCAAGGGTTTATCAAGTCAAATTTAGAGGATCGCTATCTGTATCTTTTACAGCTGAGTCTGGAGTTCCCCAAGGTAGTCATCTCGGACCAATTCTATTTATACTAGCCATTAATGATGTTAAAGCATGTATAAATCACAGTAATATCCTGATCTACACTGATGATATGAAAATATTTAAATCTATCACTAGTCAGCAAGATAGAATTTTTCTTCAATCTGACATTAACAGCTTCGCCAATTGGTGTGATAAAAATGGTTTATCCCTGAACCCTACTAAATGTCAACATATGACATTCTCTAGAAAGAATATACCTTCCACCTTTCAATATTCTTTGTCTCAACATATTCTTTGTAATGTTGATTATTTTAAGGATCTTGGGGTTTATTTCGATCCCAAACTGGTTTTTGCCAAGCATATCAATTTTATTGTTAATAAATCTAATTCTATGCTGGGCTTCGTAAAAAGGTGGGCGAAAGAATTTAATGACCCATACGTTACTATGTCATTGTACAATGGTTTTGTCCGTCCGATTCTAGAGTATGCTTCACAAGTTTGGACGCCGTTCTACAACATTCATTCAAATCGAATAGAGGCCATTCAACGTAAATTTATTCGATTCGCACTTAGAGGACTTCCATGGGATGATCCTTTTAACCTTCCTCCTTACAGTCAGCGTATTAAGCTTCTTCAAATGTTACCCCTTTCTCAACGAAGGCTTAATAGCGATATCATTTTTTTACAGCAGCTTATATCCGGTCAAATAGATGCACCTGACTTGCTGTCATCTGTTGGCTTTAATTTTCGGTGTGGTGCCCATAATTTACGTAGTGTTGATTTATTGTTTAGCCCCCATCATAGAACGAATTATGGGAGGCATGAGCCTATTAGTCGCATGAGTAGAATCTATAATATAAATGATCATGTGATTGACTTGCATGTTAGTAAAATTAAGCTGAAAAATATTTTGCGCAATAATACATTAATGTCTTAATTTATTTGCATGATTTGTGTTTGTGTTAGTATTTTATAGGTACATAATTATTGTATTTTTAATTGTTTTATCCTTACTAACACCTGCACTAAATGATGAGCCTGTGGGAGCACTTTCAGTGCCCTATTTCTGCTCGTGATAGTTGCTTGCTTTAAGCACTCCACGACACAGAACTGATGGTGTATAAAAAAAAAAAAAAAAAAACTCAACCACTAACTCAGTCAGTGCTAAAAGGCGTCACAATCCAAATAAACTTGCGCAACGGTTGTCCTTCGACTAATGTCTTATGGATATGCCGTCTGATGCGATGACACCGGAACTTCGGCTAAAGCCAAATACGGCCAAATACGAAGTCGACTTTCCTCGTGTTCAGGACTGGCTCTGGCCATACTCTGAACCTGGAAGGGAATGCAGTCGAATCTTCACGGATGGTTTCAAAACCGATCAAGGATCTGGTGCTGGTGTCTTCTTGGAGAGCGACAACGTTAGACCTTTCTTCCCGTTAGGCAAGAATGCCGCAGACTTCCTAAAGACGTCGGGAAGAATTTCCTTAGTCTGTCTGCACCCTGGAGAGTCATACCATCGGCGATCGTGTTCATATGAAACCCAACCGTCAATGGAAGCCCTGACCAAGGACGCAGGCAGACATATCGCCGGTTCAGGTCCAGAGAAGTCCCCCTCTGCAGACTGCAGACTACTGGCGTTTTCCGGGCCACTACGCTTTTGCCAAACACCTTAAGGTACTAGGCCTAAGCGGAACATTTCCTCTATGATTGTCCTGCTTTTGCTCGTATCAGGTGGCAGGTATTTGATGCTGATATGGTGAGAGCTGTGAACCTAAGCACCTTATCATTGAAGCGCCTTCTCGTTTATTTTAGAAAAACGAGTAATGTCTTCCTGGTAGTACAATTTTTTTTTTATATAATAAACACGCACTAAAGGGGTTGGGACCCTTATAATGTATTAGCTACACATCGCGGGCGTTAAGGAAATTAGGGTGAGAAGAAAAGGAGAGATGCCGATGCACGTTGGTTTTGAATGTTTGTAGGTTATAATGTGAAGGAAAAACAATGCGTGGAAGAGTGTTCCACATTCGTGTTGTACGGCTGAGGAAAGATTCTTTGAACTTCACTGTACGTCGGAACACAGGCTTGAGGGTGAACTGATGAGCATTCCTTGCATGACGGTTGAAATGGCAGGAGGCATTACGACGATGACTAAGAGAGTCAATCGATCTCGCGATGTCTCGGTCGCCAATGAGTTTTATCGCGCGTTGTTGGATCCTGTCAAGTAGCTCCAAATAAGTTATTGGTGCACCGGACCAGATATGAGCGTTGTACTCGAGTTTCGGGCGAATAAACGCCTTATAAATTGTAGCCAGATCAGAAGGGGTGAAATATTTCTTACAACGCTTAAGGAAGCCTAGACATTTGGGGCATTCTTAGCGACACCGAATATGTGGTCATTCCAACGAAGGTTGTCATTAACACACATACCGAGAATGGAAAGTCTTTCGGTTTCAGCGATGCATGTGCCATTCATAGATAATGGCAGTGTGTGAGTTTTGCTTTAATGACAGGACACAGCATTGTGTTTTAAAAGCATTAAATTCCACTCTTTTGTTTTTACCCCACTGAGTTATGCTGTTAAGATCGGAATTTAATGAGCTTAACATACGTTGCCATTTCAGTTCCACACCCAAAGATGAGGGGCGTGACCTAAGAAACGAATATGAGAAGCTGAGGGTACTGTCATTAGCAAAGGAATGGATTGGATTAGAAGTAACAGACAGGAGATCATTTATAAAAATGAGAAAGAGAAAGTCGGGGACAGAACAGAGCCCTGGGGGACACCAGCATTTATTTGGTGAGTTGCAGACTTGAAACCGTCCAAAACAACTTGAATTGAACGGTCCGAAAGGTAATTTCTAATCCATTGAAGAAGAGTATCATCGATTCAAAATGCACGCATTTTCGACAAGACAGCTTGATGCCAAACTCTGTCCAGTATTGAGTCTGAGTGCTCCAATGTAGTCTCGCACCCCGACAAAGAAAAAAAAGAAAAAAAAGCGCCCTGGGAGTATACTATGAAAGTTTATACAATTTGACTTTATCGAACCGCTTGAGGTATGTGATGGCAATGTTACAAAATAATTTCTTAAAAGCTAAAGTGAAGAGTTACCTACAATTTTTTTTTTGAGATTGTGGAAATTTTTGTAGGCGGAATAAAGCTTTTGAGCTCCAGTTTAAAGGCCTCCTTTTTGTCGACGGACGGACATGGTTAGATCAGAATAACTATCGATGCTGACCACGAATATAGTAACTTTTAGGGGTCTAGGGGCAATATAAGGAATGTTACAACTATGAATGAAAATTTATATACCCTTAGAATAGGGTATAAAAAGATTGCATGGACCGATTTGGCTCCCGAGTTTAATGCTGCGAAAGAGCAATACTAAGCGTTCAATCAATTAATTTCAAAGGAATACAATGAAAAACAATGGATACTATTTTTAATCTGTGGTACGTTAGTAGTATTTTACCTACTATATGTTATAGTTGAAAAGTACTTTGTACTAAACAACTCACTGTATTAATGATTGAGATATCATTGAATTATATTTTATGAAATGTCATTGAGGAAAAGTATAAAAGGAAGAATCTGTTCTCTTGGAGTTCAATCTGTTTTGGGACTGTGAAAAGAGTAAGCCAAAAAGTGTTTGGCACAGAATCGGACCTTTACTCTAACATCAGAAGTGGGATAACCCTTACAAAAAAAAAAAGTATATAAATAAATAAATAAATAAAATACAAATTAAAAGATGGAAGACAATCAAAATAATTTGGAAAAGAAATAGAAGTTGACATGGAGAATTCTAAACAGGCAAACAACAAGGACACAATACGCATTACAGCAGATGCATTGTCGAAATTTTTTAAGATGGCTCAACGTGATGAACGAAAGGAAGGCGGCATCGTTGGATTTCCAATTTTTGATCCCGACCACACACGAGTAGACATCGTCAAAGGGTGCACTGACATCGATACACGAATTGAACGTGATAATTTAAAAGATTTTGATGTCATACCTCGAGTTC
Organism: Portevinia maculata; assembly: GCA_949715645.1. Lineage (NCBI taxonomy): Eukaryota > Metazoa > Arthropoda > Insecta > Diptera > Syrphidae > Portevinia > Portevinia maculata. Next base: position 121,983,225 of record OX454527.1, read on the forward strand.
ATTCCTCATTGATGGGACGATCAAAAACTTGGTTTGATAAATACGGCTATCAACATTACTCTTGGTCTGATTTACGATCATCAATAATACGTGCGTTTTCAAGTGGAGCAGATATTGTTGGCCAACTCAGAAAAGTTGCTAACTCTGAGAGGAAAGAGTTTGAGTCTTATTCCGATTTCGTGATGGAAAAAGTATCACAAATTAACCGCTTACCATTTGACATTCCAGAAGACAAAATAGTAAAGATAGTTATAGGTTGCATCACAAATATTGGGCTGAAAAATTCGTTGATGTTTGTCATGCCAAACTCTGAACAATGTTTAATAGATCATCTATCCTCTATTGGTGAATCACCGCGGAGACAATTTAATGCAACTAACTTACAAAAAAAGGAAGATTCTGGTTTAAACAAAAGACTACACATCAACAGACGAAATGGAGATAACTTTGTGTATCCCAATAAGCACCCCCGCTTAGAAACAGAAAAGAAGTGCTTTGGGTGTGGAAAAATGGGTCACATTAAGGTAAATTGTCCACAAACGAGTTCAAAAAATAATTTCAAATATGAAAGAACTAATGACACCAAGGGATGTACTTTTTGCAAAAGATGGACATGAGGAAATAACCCGTTGGGCTAAACAGCGAGCTGATGAAAGGAAAGTAAATTTGTGCAATGATATTTCAAGATCCGGAAACACTACCGGTATCTTTATTGATGGAAGGCTGTACCATTGCCTTTTGGACACCGGTTCTGACTGTTCGTTACTCAGGGCTGATATTGCAAATCAAATACTGTGTAAGAGGATTGGGCATTTTCTAAGTGTTCAAGGTATTTCTAAAGATCCGATTCCTCTGACAGAAAAATTTGACTTCCTGGTTGAATTTGAAAAACTCAACATTCAAATTACCTTTTACATCATTGACGAAATATATTTAAAGAACGAAATAATAATTGATCGTGATGTTTTAAATGATTCATCACTAGAAATACGAGTTGATAAACATGGTTCAATGTTGAAACGAAAGGACTCTCCTATTAACTCATCTAATATGTTAACGACAAGGATCTGCGAAACTTTTACTGACCATTTTATTCAAGTGGAAGAATTGTTAAGAAAATATTCGACATCTATTGTGAAAGGTTTCCCAGCTTTCAGAGCGAACAATAGTAAGCGAAATAGTAACTGAACTGGAAAATCATAAAATAATTCGTGACAGTAATTCACCATTCGCAAGTCCAGTTGTATTAGTAAAGAAAAAGAATGGACAATATCGTTTATGTGTCGACTATCGAGCATTGAATCGTGCTACTATCAAAGATCGATATCCTTTACCAAGGATATGAGACCAACTTGATCAACTATCTGGGAACCAGTATTTTACTTCCTTGGACATGGCTCCACCAGATACCCATTGAAGAAAACTCTATTGAAAAAAACTGCTTTTGTTACTCCAGATGGCCATTAAGAATACTTAAGGATGCCATTTGGACTTGCCAATGCTCCAGCAGTTTTTCAGCGAGCTATCAATAAAGCATTGGGAACCTTGAAGGACAAAACAGCTCTCGTTTATATGGACGACGTATTAATACCATCAAAAAGTATTAAAGAAGGAGTTCAAAAACTAGATTTGGTGTTGAAAGCGTTAAATGAAGGTGGATTTTCGCTAAACATTGAAAAGTGTAAGTTTTTGCAGACCAAAATCGAATATCTTGGGCGAGAAGTTTCTGCTGAAGGGATAAGGCCTGGAAAGTCCAAAATTCAAGCTCTTGTTAAATCAACTACACCATAGAATGTGAAACAAGTTCGACAATTTATGGGATTGTCCAGTTATTTTCGAAAATTTGTTCCAGAGTTTGCAGCTAAAACCAGGTGCATATCTGCATTAACAAAAAAAGATGTCAATTTCAATTGGACAAGTGAGTGTGAAGAAGCCAGGCAATACATAATCAAGCAATTAACTAACAGGCCAGTATTAGTGTCCTTCGATTTAAACCGACCTACAGAATTGCACACCGATGCTAGTTCGTTAAGTTATGGTGCTATCCTGTTCCAAAGAACGAATGGGAAATTATATGTAGTAGCTTATTTTAGTCAGAGCACGAAGCCCTATGAAGCAAAATACCACAGTTATGAGTTGGAAACTTTGGCTGTAGTAAACGCCGTGAAAAACTTTCGAAATTACTTGCTGGGAATTCGCTTCACTATTGTAACAGATTGCAACGCATTGAAAGCAACGAAAGAAAAAAAGGATCTCTTACCATGAGTTGCTAGATGGTGGATTTATTTACAGGACTTTGAGTTTAACATAGTTTACCGAAAAGGAAAGACTATGCAGCATGCCGATTATTTCAGCCGTAATCCACCTCAGAAAACTTGTTACCAGCTAAACAGTTTGTCCAAAAATTGGCTTAATATAGAGCAAAATTCTGACTCTGATTCTACTGAAATAATCGAAAAAATCAAGGGGGGAGATTTGGATACTACTTCACAATACGTCATGCAAAACGGATTATTATACAGAAAAGCTCAAGGTGAAAGTAATAAATTATTTATACCAAAAAATTGCCGATTGGCATTAATGAGACTCTATCATGAGGACAACTGTCATATTGGATGGGAAAAAACTTTAGTTAAGATAAAGGAATACTTTTGGATGGCAAAAATGACAAAAAATGTAAGAAAATTTGTTGAATCATGTTTAATTTGCTTAGTAGCAAAAAGACCTTCAGGTTAAAAGCAGTGTGAGTTACATCCTATAAAAAAAACCGATTCCTTTTCACACCATTCATATTGATTGCATGGGACCATTTCATGGAAAAGACAAAGAAGATAGCCGTTACATTTTGGTAATTGTCGACGCATTTACTAAATTTATTATTTTATTTCCTTGCAAGACTTTACAAGCAATAGAGACTGTTCAACATTTGAACAACTTTGTAATGCTCTTTGGTGTTCCGGCGAAAATTATCAGTGACAAGGGAACGAACTTTACAAGCGAATACTTTCAAAATCTTTGTAAGTCTTATGGAATTGAACATCACACAACTACACCTGGAACAAGTCGAGCAAACGGACAAGTAGAAAGATATGTCGATACGGTCGCTAATCTTTTACGGAATAATTTAGAAGTAAACATCGAATGGACAAGCTATATAAGCCGAGTTCAACTGGCCTTAAATACAACAATTAACAAAACTACCGAATTTTCACCTTTAAAAATATTAACTGGAGTCAATGGACGAACACCTGAAATAAGTGCTTTGTTTACAGACTTAGAAATTGAACCTGAATATGAAAATATTAATGCTATACGTGAGTTAGCAGATGAACGAATTCGCGAAAACGCTGTGAGGATGAAAACCAGATTTGATAAGGGCAAATGTACTACAACAAGGTTAGATATAGGAACAACCGTCGTTTATAAAAGTAATCAAATACGCAAGTCTAAACTTGACGTACATTACAGAGGACCATACGAAGTTATAGGCTTGTTACCAAATGACCGCTATAAGCTTAAGACAAACAATTCTAATACAATAATTAGTTGCCGCAAGGGAATTTATTCGACCAGTTATAAAAGACGATGAAAATAATATACAGTAATGTAAGTTACTTATATTTTATTTGATTCTTTCAATAAATAAAAATTAATTCCAATCCTGTCCTCTAAGCTATTACTATTGTAGATACCTGGTACTATTGGTACCTACTGTAATAGTGAGAGACAAGTTTATGTCTTTGAACTGAACCTCTGAGCTCAAATGAAAAGAAAAGAATAAGAAAACAAGTAGACAAGCTGAATATTGCCTCTGAGCTACAAGAATTTGTTGTTATTGGAATAAGAATAATTAGAGACAAGTTTATGCGTGCGAACTGAACCTCTGAGCTATGAAGACCATTACAGGTATTCACTTTGGACTATTGTTAGAGTTCAATTGGTTTCATCGAGAACGATGAAAATTGCAGGATGGCCGTGTTATAGGTGAAAAGTACTTTGTACTAAACAACTCACTGTATTAATGATTGAGATATCATTGAATTATATTTTATGAAATGTCATTGAGGACAAGTATAAAAGGAAGAATCTGTTCTCTTGGAGTTCAATCTGTTTTGGGACTGTGAAGAGTAAGCCAAAAAGTGTTTGGCACAGAATCGGACCTTTACTCTAACATATATGTCGTTTTCCATTGGTGAACTCGGAGTGTTTTTCTGTTGTCTTAAGCCAAAAGATGATTTTCGATATTCCATTGGAATCGAGAAGGAGTGGATAATTGAGTGAGACCAATGAAAAACGACATTAGTAGTTTAAAGCTGGCCTTTGTAATGTCGAGCCTATAAAGTTTAACCAGCATGCTTTCAGACCATTGTTACTTCTACTCTCGAATTGTTGTAAATTGTGATATTTTAGAACGATGTATCTCGGAGTCGAATTCGAAAGTTTGATTGTTCTAAATAAAAATCAGATGATTCAAAAACAAGAGTTAATTCAGGCTACCTAAGATTCAAAAAAAAAAGTACCATTGCTTAATGACAACGTTGAACCATCTCGCTAAACATAAGCTGCCTGCCTACATGATGAACAGTTCTAAAAATTATACTGTTTAATTCCTAACAACATCTGACAAGTATATAGAATAATCTGCGATTGGAGTATTTAATCTAACTTTAACTCTCACTGCGGGTGACAATAGTGCGATGGTAGTGTATTCACTAAGTGACTGACAGGTCGGGCGTTCGAATCCCGACCAGGGCCACGATTTTTAAAATTGAATACACACAACAAAACAGATCTCCCTTAAGCAATTAAAGCGCCACCTGTGGAGAAGAAACCCTATGGCAACAAACTTCTTTCTTATCCTTCTGTTCTTTCATGCGGTAAGTAGCACCTAAAAACAGGCAATGAATCATTTGCTGGGTGCTGCTAGCAGCAACAAACAAAATGCCTGCGCTGTGGTTTCATTATAAGGGTAACTGAATCAACTACAGGAAAAAGTAATCCGTTTAGCGCACGCTAATTATATAAAAAAAACTGTTGCTTTAAAAAAGAGCAGGAGCTGTTTTGGGGAAAGTGCTAAGCAATTCACGGAAAAAGACAACAGCGGTCAAGTGGTTATGCCCAAATAACACCCGAGTTCACTCTGACAGCAATAAGAACGAAAAAACTCTTTCAAATGGAAAGTTCCGATACCAAATTCATCAGCCATTAGATTTATATACGCAACAGAGCACATAATCTACTCAACTGAGGAACCCTAGCTTTTTGCAAGCCAATATTCACTTCCGCCGGTCAAAAAAATGGTACACTTTTTACGAAGACATAAAGCAAAACTGACAGGATTTTGTAAGGGAGTTTCCAACCCATTTGTTTTGCCAGCCCGAAGAAGCAGCAGTTTTCTAGGGTAATTATCTGTCAGATCTTCACTAAGGTGTCATACATGGAGTTAACGTTTACTAAAAGGTAGAAGAATTCCTTAACTACCTCGAAGTTATTCCTATCAACAGAGACGCTTTGTCATAGGCGGTGGACAGATGTTTTAATGTTTGTTTATATCATTTTACTTACTCTTGCCTCATTAACATCATGACCAACCAATTTCAACCGTCGTAAATGCCAAAGCACGCTGGTAACGGCCGATGATGTCGATATCGACTCGCATTGAACGTATCTTTTGATACGCACAATCTTCTCCAGAAAAAGATGAAAGAAGTCACATGAAAGGGCATCTACGTGCAGATATCCTGCAAGTTTGGAATTATTCGGAAGAGCTGTTACCAATCTACACAATACACCGCGTGTTTTCAAGTGTCACGAACACAGCTGATTTTGCCGTGATCCCGTATTTTGCCATCGCCATATATAACTCCTGACGATGGAACTTTTGGGTAGAGGAAATGATGGTGAGTCTCGACCTAAAATTCGTTGGTCTTTTCCAGGATCTGCCTCCAGGTAAAAATTTGGTTGGTGAGTCTCTGCTTGAAATTCGTTGGCCTTTGCGAGGATCTGGCTCTGTGTGAAAATTTGGTCTTTTATCGATCTGGTGGCTCTCGGCCCACCGGTAGGTAGGTGGGTAGGAGTGGCTGCCTGGTGCAACCAGGACGCAATTAGAGCAAAGGCGCCGTTTTGATGCCACCACTCAAGTGACCAATGGTGTCAATTTGTGTTTCAAATCCAGCCTGTGGAATTGAGAAATTCGATGATATTGCAGAATTTAGTATTGCTCAATTCTGGTAGGTTGTCGAAGAATGCTTTGCCGAGTGTGCGATGTCTGCCTCTAGACAGTGTGGGTTGAATGGGATGCCTAACCTTGCAGCGTGAGTACCGACCGGCCAGTGTCCAGTGCTGACCGCCACAATTCTGGCAATCTCCTGTCGGGTTCTGTTTGTTAGGTCGTGGGTTGTTTTAGCATTGAAGCAGGGCCACATCTTCCTGGATATGACACAGCTATTTAGCCCGCTCTATCTGGAGTTTGCCTGCGTCTCTCTTGCTTATGGGGAAGAGTGTGACTATCTGAAATACACTACAGGAGTTCGGGAGTCGGAATGATTCGGATATATTCAGTTCTGCTGAGAAAATACTCGCGCCGAATCCTCGTTCCATCTTTGAACCGTCGTTATAGATGGCTAACTGGTGGTACGAGGGAACGCTTCGCTTTTCCATTCCGTTCCGGATGGTAAGTAGACTTGAGCGGTTTTGTTGAGGTTGTGGCACTCGCAGCGAAGTTCCCGGGTAGCAAGTCAAGCACCTTACAATGACTATACGGTTTATATGACCAGAGCCCAGATTCCCTGAGCCTTACTGCTGTGAAGGGATCACATCAGCGACCATTTATTTTCATTCATAAATGTTCTCGTTCTGAGCTTCGATACTTGACCCGCCAGACATGTATCGAGCGTCATATAACATGTCTATTGCAATCGTAATTCATGTCCATATGACCTATGGTACGCAATGTGTATACCGACACCTTCGGTTTCCGTCTGAAGTGGCGACCATGTCCAGCGACATAATCACATAGATAAGTACGTATCTCGTGAATGCATTTGTCTCACCACTAAACACCATAGCAAATACTATGACGGGTTCGGGTTGCACTATGCATTCCGCTGCCAACGTCCGGTGCATAAGATAATAATAATGCTGATAGGGTGATACGAGTATGTACCAGCAAGGTATGAAATGATTAGGGTTCAAGTATCGAGGGCCGGAATCTGAGTGGATTGGAATGTGAACCAAATCTAAACGAATATTTTTGTATAAATAGCATAAGATTTGGTAAATAAATGTTCTTCTCCTGAAAGCAACCAAAGTAATAAGACTATTTTATTTTCACGAGCAACTCGCTCAACTTGAATAATCTTATACCTCGGCCCGCTCTGTTAACATAGCGTTCGTCGCTAATAGAGGTAAACGACAGCATAATAGCTAACGGTTTGGGTCGAGGGATCTTAACAATTATAGGACCAACATTACACTACGCTGCAAGATGCAGTAAATCTGACGTGAAGGTCGAGAGGGATGAGGTTTAGAAGTACATACACTGGGCGGCCCACCGGTTCGTGTGTTGGAAAACAGCTTGAGAAGTTCACTCAGTACGTTGGATAGGATTCTATATGCGACATAAGATAATTCTTGTAAGATATAGGATTGCCTTTCTTGTAGATGGGGAACTGATATGAACTGATGGTACACCCAAACTTGGTTGATGCGGCCTACCAAAATATTTCCTTCGTATTTGAAGAGCTCCGCTTATAAGCTTGTTTTAAGTTTTTTTTTATAGTTAACCCAACCTTTTCTATTGAAGACTTTTCCATATCACTCTCTTTACCTTTTTTTATCATTTGTATCCTGCTTGCGCTATATTTTAGCTATATAAACATACAAGAATACAAACAAAAAGACAAAATTTAGCAAGGTAGTTTAGCAAAGCGGTATCCTTCTCGCACGTTAAATTGTTACTTTTATGTAGATCGGCCGCACAAAATGTCACTCGAGTATAACAAAATTATATGTTACACGTAGTACACACCGAAAAGTCTAAACTTTTTTATCTCGTAGATTTAATGTGCGGCACAGTGATGTGCCCAATTAAAATGGCATTTACTCTCATCTGTCAATAATATGAATTTTTGTCTCATTTTTATCCTGCATAACAAATTTAACTAGCATTTATCTTTGGTGTGGAGAGAATAATCGGAGACCAGGGTCGCTTAATTTTGGCGCGAGCAGGACACTGTGCTTTATAATGTAAACAGTTACACACCGCGGGCAGAAGGAAAGTTTGGATTGGAGAGACGTTTGAGCACTTACGATGGAAATACCGGTAGAACAATGAAGGACAGGAGACAAAGTGTTATGGTTTTGCTTTAATAACAGACGACAGATTTGCGTTTTGGAAGTATTGGAGTCCACTCTATTTGTTATACCTCACTGAGTTATGCTGTCTAGTTCGAAATTTAATGGGCTTAACATCCGTTGCCGTTCCAGATGGAAAAGCTTTTCAATTTGCCGTTCTAATTCGGCTTAAAATTGTAGGTCCCTTCCACTTCGCACAAGTAAGTGGTTGGAGAAGCTAGGTTTTAGGCCCGGTATAGGCCGTAAATGCTTATATATATATATCTTTCGATTAGTAGTCTGACACACTAACCATTAAATCTCTGCACCCGACAAAATAAAAACAGAAATTATAGATATTAATAGATTTACTACGCACTATCTCTACATAAGTAGGATACTTTCACCTACCCTAGAAGGGACTAGGCTCTGGTGTTCAATTTGTAGTGGTTAGTAGTAGTTTTAGTTTATCTAGCAATATTTAGCTATTGTAATACAAAGAAAGTTTAAACTTTAAAGAAAGATAAAATTAACTCACCAGTTATTGCATTATACACAAGCTCTCTTGATTCAGCGTTGACTTCGTCAATGCTGCAGACCAAATGTTTAGCTGTTATCCAACTCAATTGCCGAATACGTTTCTGAATTTTTGCATCGCTTTCCTCGTCCGATGTGAAGTAGGGCGAAAACAAGAATCTATTACATTAACAAGTCATAAGTCGAATTCTGTATTTCCAATTTCTTAATATTTACTTGTGGTTTTGAGTCATGACGACCTTTTCGAAGAAATCAATGGTTTTTTCGCGCTCTTCGCTAGTGGAAATCACAAACCGAGTATCGGAAGTTACCACCTCTGACAGTTTAGTGTAAGCATTTTGAACTATCTCAGATAACTCGTCGATGTTTTTGTTATTTGCATTCATGTACGTTCGAATTGTGTTATCGAGACGTTGGATTTCGGCCTTCAGTTTCCGTTTTCCATCGTCGGGAATTCGTAGTTGTTTCAGTTGTAATATGAATTGACTTTCCGTGGGATCAGGCACATATGGCCGTGTTTCATCTTTACTTTGCACTGAAAAAGTGCAAATTGTGTGATCAAACACTTAAGTGAGCGAACAATACCTACATTTAGGAGTGGGAAGCGATTTTTGAAAAACTGAAAACTTTTTTTTCGATGTACCCTGCTCGTTTTGACTTGTTTCTGGAATTAGCGATGGCTGAGTATGACGAAGATTGTTTTTTGGAGAAAGATGTCCAGTTTGTGACTTTAGTACCGAGGAATCAATTTCCGAATTGAGATTTTCTATAAAAAGGAACAACAATGATTTTAATTTAATTATTTTGTTGACCTCCGTATTTATAACTGCATACGTTTTTTTCTTTTTTCATTACGTTCGCGAAAGCACTTCGAGCAGAGACCATCAAATTGGGCATTTCCGTAGAATCCACATCCCTTGCGGCACTTAAGATCTTGTTGGCCAATACGTAAGGCTGGTAGTTTAGCTGAAGACATCTCTCTAATTTATTTTATTTAAATATTACGGTTGTTGTTTAAACTAGAAACAGAAAGTCATTGAATAATAGAAATAGACCATTTCGATTATTTTCCTGTATTTAATTTTGACGTTTGTGCGACAACTTTAATCAATAGTGGTCCGTTCACAGTAAACAAATGTTTTAATGGAAGAAGTAGACTTTATGGTAGAAACAGATTATAAGAGCAACATAAGCAAAGCAGTGTGTTTCTTTTTTTTCCGGATAAGGAATAGAAAAGACAATTTTTAAATTTTGTATCCGGAATATCCAGAATGGAATGAATAAAGAAACAAAAATGGACCGAATAGAATGGCAGCCATTTGTCTCTTGACCAGCGTTGCCACTTAGTTCCAAAACAAGTACAACATTTAGTACTTACAATTAATATATGTATGTTTTTTTTTCCGATTACTGAACTCACAGTTGGGGTAGTACTCCACTAAAGCACTCAAATAAAAACATACATAATAATACAAATATGAGAAACATTACGAAAATATGATTTCAGTTCACGAAAACAATGATAACAACGATATCTTAGTAATACAAATTACATTACAAGGAAAATACGATAGAGCCCTCGTAAAGCTATCTCTTTCTGAAGAGCCTAATTACTTTCTTAAACTTCAAGAAAAAATTGGAGCATACAATTTCAGTAATTTGAGAAAGTATGTCAAAGCAAAAAAATATTAAAACAGGGAACATGTTGAACAAACGGGCTTGTACAGCTCCTGATGAAGCAGGCATTTTCATTTTTTTTGTATAATTTTGTTATTAATTAATTGTTTTTGTTCCTTTGTACTTAGTAGTATTAATCATATGTATATACAAGGCCGTAGCCAGGGGGTGGTCACAGGGGTTTGACCCCCCCCCCCCCGAAATTTTTTAAAATGGCATCTGTAAATCATACTTTTTCGCATCAGTATGAAATTTGAACTCAAATAATTATTGATTATGTTCAAAATTTCTGGTTTTAGTTTTAAGCCGAAGTAGTAGGCACCAACATAATTTTCGATGAATTTAATAAGGTAACTCTGACAATTTTTAAATACAACCCTAAACTACACATAGCCCCAGGCCAAGATATTTAAGTATGCGCAAAAAAAATGAAATGTTCTTCCCAAGGTTCTACACGGCAGTTTTTATATGGTTGGTGTACATTTTTTATAAATCATCAAAAAGACAATCTTTTAAGCTTTCTTGTGATCCCTCATACTTGTCAATCAGACATGTACTTTAGAATCTATAGCAGTTTTTCCACACCAACTCCGAACTACCACTATCTGGCTACAACAGAAACACAGAACATAGCAGCCGACCGAACAAAAAATTATTTAAAATTCATTTTATTTGAATCATTAACCAAGCAACCCATCGTTGACTTTTTCACTTTGCTAATATTTTGTGAAACCTTGAACATTAAAGGCAATGAATGCGAAGCGGTCGGTCGTACCTATATGCATCGATAATATTTCAACAAAATAATTTTCAAGCTTAAAAATTGTAACGAACCCTGCCACTTGCAGAAAGCCAAACCACCTACGGCTCCAGAATTTGGAAACAGAACCTCCTAGTACCAGATGTAACACTGCCCACAATTCAAACACTCTCGCGGCAAGAATGTGAAACGACAACGTTATGAGTCTGAACGCCACCATCGCCATCCTTCGCACGATTTAAAAAGGAAATGTCAAACGTAGACATTCTTCATTTTATAACTTCCAACTCGCCCAGACTGTGCCGGCGCGCATCATTCTCTAGCGAACCAATATTCCCAGGAGCAGTGCGAAGAAATCGGGACGCATCCACCACTGGACCACCGATGCACCAGATTCCACGGTCGTTACAGTCTCAGGGAAGCGAGATTCGGCAGTGAGGCGAATCATTTTTGGGCCACCAATTAAAGTGAGTGTGACCACGAGATCCCGGGCAAGCAAGCACCAGCAACTTTCCAGGGTTTCGGCACGCATTCCGCGAAGCGGAGAGTCTAATCCTCGCAGGCCACACGTGGCCATCAATAAGAAGCACGTCGCTAAGGCAAGTGGTGGAATTCCTACCGCAAACGGCAAAGGAAGGTTCCCCCAAACAACTCCAGGGGCATTCCAGAACACCTGGGTAAGTGTTGATTGCACGTCGACCAGAATTGTACGTACCTCAATGTACTAATACGTCGTTCTAACGCAGGATTCACAGGAGGCGATCACCGTCCGTAATCATAGGCGGCGACTTCACGTGGCGAAGCCCAAGAAGCACGCCAACGACCGCCGGGGCAGTACGTCCCTATCCATGCGGAGAAAGCCGCGCCAGCACGTGAGCCCACGAGTCAGACCCAGATTTTTCTGGGCACCTAACCAGTTCTTATCGTGTCACCAGCGACACTCAAGTCACCAGCAGCAGCAACGTTACGGAGGCAGTCACCAATCCCCGCAACAGCAACATCGGCGTGTTCACCAGCCACAGTAGCATCGGCAGCGACAGCAGCAGCGTACCGTAGCACAGTGTTAGATAATAATTAAGCAGGATAGTGCGGGTGCTGATTATCAGCCCCGAGCGGTTTCTCTCTTTTCATATATTAAAATATATATATATATATTCTATTATACATAAGCGCGCGTGACTTACCTTCGTGTCGATTCACCCAGTGCGCGGATGTGACGTTCCATCGTGGAATAGCTGACCGATACTTAATCGAGTAAATCCTTAATTAATTTTCAATTAACAGTCGAGGGTACGACTCATTTTTACTTCCATTACATTGGTGTCGCTTGTACTTAACCCGAAAACAATCTTCTTTTTTTTTGCGAGGTCGAGCTAGTATCCTCAAACAAGGAGATAGCCCTCCGACTTTAAATTCTCGGCGTCGGGGTTTGGGGTTCGGTTGACGTAAGCTTGGATGTCCGTATCGGTTGCACACTTGGCATTTTGCCAGGTTTTTTTTTTATTAATCATCGACTTGCCACGGCCAGGAGGACGGATTCGCCGATCAGCCTGTAGTAATATCGGGAATGTGCGTTCAATACAGTTGCGGTGTTAGGGAAAGAATCATAGTGCCATTATATATCATATTTAATTATTCAGGACCAAGGACTCACCATCGCTGTGCGCACACCGACGGGAGGAAAAACAAGTAAGTACCATTGTCACTTTAATAATATATAATAGCACTACCTCAACATAACATCTCAGGTATTTTGAATATTTACACGAAATATATATACCCCGAAACGAACGCCTCGGGAGGAATAGTACTATGACGCACGTTTCATTTGTCGTGTTGGGTTTTTTTATTGTGTGGAATTAATGTTAGATTAAACGAATCACCCGTGTAGCGTTAATCATTTTGAGTCGCTGCATAGTACAGTGCAGCGTATACGCTTTCCACTGACGGGAGATTTATCTTTCTTTTCTCGCGTCGTCTGTCGTCGTGTCCGTCTAGCATCTCTTACGGATAGCTCCCGAGTAGATAGTACCCGCGGATCTTTTGGATTGTCGGAGTAGTAGGCCAGTCCGGACGTGTGAGGTCTGTAATTGTCTTTTTTTTTATTATTAGTCCTTTTATCTTCTAATAACGCACGCGAATTAGCCGCTAGAAGCAGGCGGACCTACCCGTTAAGACTAACATTAAGAGGCATTGAAGCCATAGTTACTAAGATACCCCAACATGGGAAGCGAGCGTACCAGACGGCCCTTCCGCCTAGTACCGCTTCGGTTAGTTTAGACCTAAGTAAAGTTAAGTGTAGAGAGTGGATTTCCTTTGAATTAAGCTAGTAAATAAAGAAAAGTTAACATGAATAGAAGTCTTCTCATCGGTAGCTTTCAGCAAAGTGCTACTGTCGATTTGACTATGGAGTCCTAAGCTCCGGCACGGGTAAGATCCCGAGGGGCTTCTTCGGGGGCAGCGAGGGTGTGAGTGAGAGCAGTGTATACAGTACACAACCGGCGCGTAGGCGACGTTGACATATCCAGTATGCTTACGGCTCCTTTCGATTTCGGGGTCATTGCTGATAGTGCGGCGCGATGGCCATGGTGCCCGCGTGTAAGCGTGGCGGGGTCAGCACAGGGGAGGACTCCTACCTCTCTCCCCCTTCTTCTTCTTCTTCTTCTTCTTGCCGCTCCTTCCGATTAATGGTAGGGTAGCGAGCCTGACGATGGACTTGGGTCAGTACACTTCGGGTCGCAGGATATGGTGGAGGGTGACACGGACGTCACCGACTCCTCTCGGATAGGTTAGGCCGCGGCAGCTCAGCAGTCCGCGGTATTCGAGAGGAGTGTTTGGATCAAGGCATGTAAAAATATTATAACCCCCTGTTCGCACTCACAGCAAGATCCCGCTCCCGCCGACGAGCTAGCGCGGGGAGATGGTCATGCCTTGGCTGTGAGCGGGCGAACACCCCTCGTCGATCCCTCTTTGGTCGCCATGCCCAGCAGCTGTAAGCTGGGGTCGAGCGATCCCGAAACCCTTCTGCGGGGTGAACCGTTCTCGTCGAGTCAAAAACCCAGATAGATGGAGTAGCGGAGAGGCGAGGGGACGAACGTGTATAGCTGGCGCCCAACGTGGGGCCCGAAGAACAGTATGCTACGATACGAGACCAGTCTTGACCCATTTGGGGCAAGACCCTTGTACAGTAGTATCCAAAAGTATTCATCCATTCAATTATTTTTTTTTTCAAGAAGTCACATCCACCCTCGGATCTATTTTCCGTAGGGAACTTTCTTGGGCTTAGTTGCTCATATGTCATAACGGCATCTCCCTTCGAGAGAACACTGGTAGTTAGCCATTGGCGCGAATTCGTTTCGCAGTGCGAAACGGGGGTCCATCTTCTTACGCAACTCCAACTTGTTGAGCCGGCCCGTGGATCTGAATTATTCTCCGCGGTCTGTTGTCACGGCTGGAGTAGCGCAAGCACTTACCGTGCAATCCTCGAAGAGGAGTTGGTAGTCACGTCCGGCATTGGGCATGAAAATTCGCCTAGTGTCACTGTTGCGTGAACCCAACTCGATCCTTGCGGGCGAGGTCAAGCCTCGGCGCATAGGAAACCCAGATAGATGGAGGATCCGGAGCTGAGGCAAGTGCGATCCCGACTTATGGGTCGATATTATTCCCCACTAGTATACCGGCGCTCCACTGCTCCGCATTCGGGCAACCCTCACGTCGACATATCGATCAAGAGAGCTTACACTCTCCCAAGGAAGCAACT
Organism: Portevinia maculata; assembly: GCA_949715645.1. Lineage (NCBI taxonomy): Eukaryota > Metazoa > Arthropoda > Insecta > Diptera > Syrphidae > Portevinia > Portevinia maculata. Next base: position 121,998,293 of record OX454527.1, read on the forward strand.
TGAAAGAAGGCTCAAGAAGAGCAGAAGAAGCAAACGTACTCACACCATCGCAGGAGAGTTTTACACTTCGATACCCTTAGTACCTCGGCATCTTCCCTATTCAATGTACAGTGGTACCAATAATTAATTAGTTTTTTCTTTTCTAGTAATATTTCATAAATTTTTCTTTTATTATATTTCCTAACACTAAGTATTGCGAGCCAGAAGTACTCCGTATTGGCTAACATAGCTTGTATATACATTTATATCCGTAGCGTCATAAGCTTAAGCATTTATTTAACCTCTTAGGTTTTTTTTTTTGTCAATTCAATCAGAGAAGACAACCTCATCCAATCAGGAGAGGCGGTCACCCTGAATAAGGACCGTCCCTGAAACAGAAGGGTAGAAATCCCCTTATCTTAGCATATAAGTAGAATTAAGAAACTTTTTCATTTTTGATTCGCTTCGGTTCGCATACCCCTACGAGTCGAAGCGTTCATACGGACATTTACCTTCGCTTGTTGGGCCTATCGAAAGACCCACCTTCACTCGATTAGAATATGTCTAATCCCCCTAATATCGGGAGGTTTGTTAGCCCGGTGAAATTTCCACGACGCCCCACTCGAGGATTGGGACGGGAAAGTACATCGTCTAGCCGTGCAGGGAACCCAGCGCGGCCGGGTCAACCCAGCAATCAAGACCCCCGTATGCCCAGCAACGAAGGCAACCCGAGAGCATCCTTGGATGCTCAGGGCCACCAGACAAGTACCCGGTATCGGGCAGCATTGGACTCGGAACCCGCACCTCTCCCCGAGAGTTTGGGACCGTTTCCCATCAGCGACTCACCACCCGCCCCTAACGACAGTCATCCAACCGTTCAGTCATCCACGTCCACCGTCCCTACAGGACAAGCAGTTCAGCGACCTCAAGGAGCAGGAAGCGCGGCGGAACCAAGCCCTGGAGGCGTCGAATTTAACGACAGTGCGCACTTCGACCAATACGTGCAACAGGTTGTTACGGCGACAGTAGGCTTAAAGCGAACCGAGGAGCTTAGACACATTAGAGAGGAGTTGGACCGTAGTCGAGCTGTTATGCGGCAAGACATGGCGGCTATTTTACGAGAGGCAGTCCTCAGGCCCAACTCACTTCTCCATCCCAGACATATCGTACAAGGCACCGCGCAAGCGCGGGGAGGCAGTCAACCTCCCGCCACTCCAACCCAGACTTACCAATTTACCGAACAGGCACCAGGCGCGCAAGCGATCAGGCCTGAGTATATTTTGAGCTCGAATTCCCCAACGAGAGGAGCTCCGATCGGCAATCGGCCGGTATACCCCGTACACATAGCAAGGAACGCGAACGCAGACAACTTCCTGGATCAGTTAAGTCATCTGAACCTGGACGAGTCATCGCCACAACCCTTCGGGGAACGGCAAGCGGCGTCGCAAGGTTCCTCTCAAGCAAGCTCATACCCGAGATACCACAACATCCCGAAATGGGATCTCCACTTTGACAACGAAGAGCTGTCCATCGACGACTTTCTACTGCAAGTAGACCGGCAGCGGCAATCGTGCAATCGCGTCATGGGCAGACGTAGTCTTAAATTTCCACCATCTAGTCAAAGGACAACCCAAGCTATGGTTCTGGGGATACCTGAAGAAGAACCCTCACACCACATGGGAGGCTTTACGTCTAGCTTTCTCGAGCAGTATCGGAGCCTCGAAACCGATTTCGACATCTTCAGACAAATGTCGACCCGTCACCAAGGCGAGCACGAAACCTTCGACACATACTATGGGAGTCTTCTGAAGCTTAACGCCAAGCTGAAATACCCAAAAGCCAGTAGGGAGTTGATCGAAATCGTAAAGAGGAATGTCCAGCGCCAGATCGGACAGCACCTACTCACGTTCAATACGACTGACATGGCCGAGCTAGTGCACGTTTGCCGCGGCATAGAGCGATTCCAAGCAGAACCGCCAGGCCATAGCCCTAGTAAACCCAAGTACCCCACGGGACCTCCCTATCGTAGAAACGTACGCGAGCTTCACGAAGGTTTAGGTATCGAGTCAGGCGTCGGCGAAGCGAACGTAGACGCTATAACTTTCCGCCAGCACGAGCGACGTCCGCTGATCTGCTGGATCTGCAGAGAGCCGGGGCACTCCATGTTTGACTGCCTCAAGCTTCCGGAGAAACCGTTCTGCTTTCGATGCGGATTGGAAAACGTATTCACGTCCAAATGCCTACGTTGTCAGGAAAACCAAAAGAGGAACTACCCTCGAGCCGGGGAGAGCAGTTCGAGGAATCTCAGGCCGGCCGTAGAGAATTAAACTCAAATTTACAACCCCATACCACCATTCTCAAACGTCAAGACGATCCAACCGGGGATTCGTCTTTGAACATTCGAAAGTACGACCCGGAACCCGAAACGGCTACAAGTGGGATAAAGCCTTCTCGACCTCTCAAGACCTACGAACAGCGATGGGCAGACTATCAGGCAGCCAGAAATAGAATTTTCGGGAAGGACTCAACGTCCTCTCGCAGGCTGGAAGTGCGGAGGCGATTCCGCCAGAAAAGGAAGGCCTACGCCGCAATCGCAGCGACGACTCTACAAGCTTCCCCACGTACCGATGGAGATCCACGACCCTACGCGGCCGTGAGTCTCTTCGACCATCCCTGGACGTGTCTCCTCGACACGGGGGCTTGCATAAGTGTAATCGGCGGTGCAGGGGTTAACTTTTTGAAGTCAAACCACATTTCGTGGAAACCATTCGCCTCGACAGTTACCACTGCCGACGGACGAGCCCAAAGCATCGTAGGGGTTGTAACAACAAAGATTGGGTATAACCACCAGGAAGAGGACATCTCACTGTACGTGGTCCCTTCCATTTCTCAAGATCTGATCCTAGAAGTCGACTTCTGGCAGAAGTTCGACTTAGCCCCGAACGTCATACCCAATCCGCCTTCCAAATCCTTCGAGGTGAACACCATCTCAGTAGGCCTAGATATGACCGGGGACTCTATCCCTAAGTCAGAAATCTTGTCACAAGCCCACATCCTTTCCCCCGAGGAAGAGCAACTCCTCGCGGAGACTATTAAGAAATTTCCGTCCTACGCCGAATTAGGCCTGGGACGCACCCATCTCATGTCTCACGACATAGACACCGGGGACGCAGCCCCGGTCAAGAGGCGGCATTACCCGGTCTCTCCAGCGGTGGAAGCCCATCTCTATGCCCAGCTGGACCGCATGCTTTCGATGGACGTAATTGAGATCAGCCCAAGTGCGTGGAGCTCTCCCGTAGTCCTTGTACGGAAAGGAGACAAACACCGCATGTGCCTGGACGTTCGAGATCTCAATCGCGTAACTAAAAAGGACGCGTACCCGCTACAAAACATAGAGGGGTTACTCGCGCGTCTGCCCGACACCTACTTCATGTCCAGCGTTGACTTGAAAGACGCTTTCTGGCAGATCCCGCTGGAGGGAAAAAGCCGTGAGAAGACAGCCTTCACCGTTCCCGGGAGACCATTATATCAATTTAAGGTCATGCCCTTCGGCCTATGTAACGCGCCCCAGCGCTTATGCAGATTGATGGATCAAGTTATCCCCGCAGAATGGAGACATCGAGTTTTTGTCTACCTGGACGATCTGCTCATTATTTCGAGCAACATCAAGGAACACCTCGAACTCCTGGCCGGCGTAGCCCGCAAGTTGGGTGAGGCAGGCCTCACCAATAACGTAGAGAAGTCCAAGTTCTGCTTTCGCGAACTAAAATACTTGGGATTTATAGTCGGCAGCGGAGTCTTAAAAGTAGACCCTAGCAAGGTACAAGCCATCCAGGATTTTCCCATCCCGAAGACGCCTCGACAAGTTCGGCGCTTCTTGGGCATGGCAGGCTGGTACCGCAGGTTTATCAAAAACTTTTCCACCCTGTCAGGCGACCTATCGGACACTCTCAAGAAAGGCGTTAAATTCGCTTTTGGCGAAAGAGCGATCGCATCCTTCCACGCGATCAAAGACATGCTATCAAGCGCTACCGTGCTGGCGAACCCCGATTTCAGCAAGCAGTTCACGATTTCGTGTGACGCAAGTTCCACCGGCGTCGGCGCAGTATTAGGGCAACTCGACGACGAGGGGAAGGAACGTCCCATTTGCTACTACTCGCACAAGCTCAACGCCGCTCAGCGGAATTACACGGTAACTGAAAGGGAATGTTTAGCAGCTATCATTGGCATCGCTAAATTTAGACCCTATATAGAAGGCTACAAATTTAAAATCATCACAGACCACGCGAGCCTGCAATGGCTGATGACCCGGAAAGAATTGAAGGGTAGATTAGCGCGATGGAGTTTGGAGCTTCAGGGGTATACTTTTGACGTCGAGCACCGGAAGGGGAGCCTACACATCGTACCGGATGCATTGTCCCGAGTACACGAGGTGGAGGCCCTCCGAACCGGCGACTCAAGGTCGAATTTGCGCTCCGACGTGTTGCAGATAGATCTGGCGGATCCAAGTTTCCACTCGGACCAATACCGCCAGATCATCGACAGCGTCGAGAACAACAAACACCAGCTACCGGATCTTCGGGTCGCCAACAATTTGGTGTACAAGGAGATCCAATCTAGTACAGATAACCCCATCCATGAAGTGCACGCTTGGAAGCTTTGGATTCCAGCCGCGTTAAAGAACCAGCTAATCCGCCTGGCTCACTGCCCACCAGAAGCTTCCCACGGAGGCCTAGTCAAAACACTATACCGGTAGCGCCAGCAATGTTACTGGCCTAACATGGCCGCGCACGTGAAGGAATTCGTACGCCAGTGCGAAATTTGCAAGACCACCAAGGCACCCAATTACAACCTACGGGCGGAAATGGGCAAGGCGTTTGAGGTGGACCGACCGTTCCAACACTTGTACACCGACTTCCTGGGTCCCTACCCTGGGTCGAGACGGGGGAATACCCACGTCATAATCGTGTTGGACCAACTCTCCAAGTTTATTTTAGTTAAAGCAATACGACGCGCGACGACAGAAGTGGCGACCCAATTTCTTCTTGAGGAAGTCTTCTCCATCTTTGGAGTGCCAGAGACGTTACTCTCAGACAATGGCAAACAATTCACGAGCAAAGAATTCGACAAGTTCACGAGCGCCCACGGCATAAGACACCTGAAAACCGCGGCCTACTCTCCACACGCCAACGCGAGCGAACGTGTGAACCGCTCCATCTTAAGCGCCATTCGGGCGTACATCGGCTCAGACCACACAACCTGGGACGCGCAACTCCTACCCATAGGAAGGGCGTTGAGGACCTCGATTCATGGCGCGACCAAGATGTCGCCCTACGAAGCCGTGTTCGGGCAACGGATGATGGAGCATGGCAGCAACTACCATCTGCTACGACTGCTCGGCGGGCTGAACAATTCAGAGATCGAACTTCTCCCGAAGCCTTGCCGGATGAATATCCTTCACGCGCACATCAAAGACGCGCTCGCGAAAGCGCATTCCAAATATGAGAGACAATACAACCTCCGATGCAACCCGGTAAAATACCAAGTAGGAGACGACGTGTACAAGAGAAACCACGTTCTCAGCAGTTTCCGGAAGGGAATCAATTCCAAATTCTGTCGCAAATTTACTAAGGCGAGAGTAGTCAAGGTGGTAGGAAACCTGTATCAATTGCCCGACGACCGAGGAAATAACTTGGGGCTGGTGCATTCCAAGGACCTACGGAGATGAAGGCATCCGCCTCCTCCCTTATCGACTCAAACGAGCAGTGATTCGAGTACCCCCCCCCCCCCCCCCCCCTTACCCCATCCTAATCCCGAAAGGGCAAACAAATTTCATCCCAGATCCCAGATAAGAAACAAAACATTACATAATACTCAGAGCGACCACCTATGGTTTGAAATAGGAACCTATAACAAGCAAAAAAAAAAAAAAAACTCCTAAAAGGAGAAGAAGAGATAACGAAACGTTGAACGCAGCCTAAACGAAGCGATCGAGAGATAGATCACGGGACGAAGCGGCGAAGAAGCGCAGGTGGCCCGACAGCTCAGCCTGAGCATGAGTCTCGATCAAGGAAGAAGTGGGCAGCTCCCGGTTTCCTTGACGGTTTCTCTCGCGAGACTCGAAAAGCCGTAAGGTGTGTAACGAACCCTGCCACTTGCAGAAAGCCAAACCACCTACGGCTCCAGAATTTGGAAACAGAACCTCCTAGTACCAGATGTAACACTGCCCACAATTCAAACACTCTCGCGGCAAGAATGTGAAACGACAACGTTATGAGTCTGAACGCCACCATCGTCATCCTTCGCACGATTTAAAAAGGAAATGTCAAACGTCGACATTCTTCATTTTATAACTTCCAACTCGCCCAGACTGTGCCGGCGCGCATCATTCTCTAGCGAACCAATATTCCCAGGAGCAGTGCGAAGAAATCGGGACGTATCCACCACTGGACCACCGATGCACCAGATTCCACGGTCGTTACAGTCTCAGGGAAGCGAGATTCGGCAGTGAGGCGAATCATTTTTGGGCCACCAATTAAAGTGAGTGTGACCACGAGATCCCGGGCAAGCAAGCACCAGCAACTTTCCAGGGTTTCGGCACGCATTCCGCGAAGCGGAGAGCCTAATCCTCGCAGGCCACACGGGGCCATCAATAAGAAGCACGTCGCTAAGGCAAGTGGTGGAATTCCTACCGCAAACGGCAAAGGAAGGTTCCCCCAAACAACTTCAGGGGCATTCCAGAACACCTGGGTAAGTGTTGATTGCACGTCGACCAGAATTGTACGTACCTCAATGTACTAATACGTCGTTCTAACGCAGGATTCACAGGAGGCGATCACCGTCCGTAATCATAGGCGGCGACTTCACGTGGCGAAGCCCAAGAAGCACGCCAACGACCGCCGGGGCAGTACGTCCCTATCCATGCGGAGAAAGCCGCGCCAGCACGTGAGCCCACGAGTCAGACCCAGATTTTTCTGGGCACCTAACCAGTTCTTATCGTGTCACCAGCGACACTCAAGTCACCAGCAGCAGCAGCGTTACGGAGGCAGTCACCAATCCCCGCAACAGCAACATCGGCGTGTTCACCAGCCACAGTAGCATCGGCAGCGACAGCAGCAGCGTACCGTAGCACAGTGTTAGATAATAATTAAGCAGGATAGTGCGGGTGCTGATTATCAGCCCCGAGCGGTTTCTCTCTTTTCATATATTAAAATATATATATATATATTCTATTATACATAAGCGCGCGTGACTTACCTTCGTGTCGATTCACCCAGTGCGCGGATGTGACGTTCCATCGTGGAATAGCTGACCGATACTTAATCGAGTAAATCCTTAATTAATTTTCAATTACCAGTCGGGGGTACGACTCATTTTTACTTCCATTACATTGGTGTCGCTTGTACTTAACCCGAAAACAATCTTCTTTTTTTTGCGAGGTCGAGCTAGTATCCTCAAACAAGGAGATAGCCCTCCGACTTTAAATTCTCGGCGTCGGGGTTTGGGGTTCGGTTGACGTAAGCTTGGATGTCCGTATCGGTTGCACACTTGGCATTTTGCCAGGGTTTTTTTTTATTAATCATCGACTTGCCACGGCCAGGAGGACGGATTCGCCGATCAGCCTGTAGTAATATCGGGAATGTGCGTTCAATACAGTTGCGGGGTTAGGGAAAGAATCATAGTGCCATTATATATCATATTTAATTATTCAGGACCAAGGACTCACCATCGCTGTGCGCACACCGACGGGAGGAAAAACAAGTAAGTCTTTTTCTACCATTGTCACTTTAATAATATATAATAGCACTACCTCAACATAACATCTCAGGTATTTTGAATATGTACACGAAATATATATACCCCGAAACGAACGCCTCGGGAGGAATAGTACTATGACGCACGATATCCGTCATCGTTTATCGGGTATCTTTTAACGTTTCATTTGTCGTGTTGGGTTTTTTTATTGTGTGGAATTAATGTTAGATTAAACGAATCACCCGTGTAGCGTTAATCATTTTGAGTCGCTGCATAGTACAGTGCAGCGTATACGCTTTTCACTGACGGGAGATTTATCTTCCTTTTCTCGCGTCGTCTGTCGTCGTGTCCGTCTAGCATCTCTTACGGATAGCTCCCGAGTAGATAGTACCCGCGGATCTTTTGGATTGTCGGAGTAGTAGGCCAGTCCGGACGTATGAGGTCTGTAATTGTCTTTTTTTTTATTATTAGTCCTTTTATCTTCTAAGAACGCACGCGAATTAGCCGCTAGAAGCAGGCGGACCTACCCGTTAAGACTAACATTAAGAGGCATTGAAGCCACAGTTACTAAGATACCCCAACATGGGAAGCGAGCGTACCAGACGGCCCTTCCGCCTAGTACCGCTTCGGTTAGTTTAGACCTAAGTAAAGTTAAGTGTAGAGAGTGGATTTCCTTTGAATTAAGCTAGTAAATAAAGAAAAGTTAACATGAATAGAAGTCTTCTCATTGGTAGCTTTCAGCAAAGTGCTACTGTCGATTTGACTATGGAGTCCTAAGCCCCGGCACGGGTAAGATGCCGAGGGGCTTCTTCGGGGGCAGTGAGGGTGTGAGTGAGAGCAGTGTATACAGTACACAACCGGGGCGTAGGCGACGTTGACATATCCAGTATGCTTACGGCTCCTTTCGATTTCGGGGTCATTGCTGATAGTGCGGCGCGATGGCCATGGTGCCCGCGTGTAAGCGTGGCGGGGTGGGCCAGCACAGGGGAGGACTCCTACCTCTCTCCCCCTTCTTCTTCTTCTTCTTGCCGCTCCTTTCGATTAATGGTAGGGTAGCGAGCCTGACGATGGACTTGGGTCAGTACACTTCGGGCCGCAGGATATGGTGGAGGGTGACACGGACGTCACCGACTCCTCTCGGATAGGTTAGGCCGCGGCAGGTCAGCAGTCCGCGGTATTCGAGAGGAGTGTTTGGATCAAGGCATGTAAAAATATTATAACCCCCTGTTCGCACTCACAGCAAGATCCCGCTCCCGCCGACGAGCTAGCGCGGGGAGATGGTCATGCCTTGGCTGTGAGCGGGCGAACACCCTCGTCGATCCCTCTTTGGTCGCCATGCCCAGCAGCTGTAAGCTGGGGTCGAGCGATCCCGAACCCCTTCTGCGGGGTGAACCGTTCTCGTCGAGTCAAAAACCCAGATAGATGGAGTAGCGGAGAGGCGAGGGGACGAACGTTATAAAATTAAGTTTTCTTTCAGACAAGTGAAGTAGGTAGGTAGATATTTATTTTCAGTGTAGAAAATATTTAATTTCTTTGGTTCGCATTATGTTCTAGATCTATTTGAAAAATGTCAAAAAGAATACAAGAAAATACATTGTTTAACTACATGTTCAAAAAACCTAAACCAAATTCTGATGGGGAGAGTAGTACTGTTCCTGATGCACCCAAAAAAAATGACGTCCCTGAATCTACAGATATTTCTCAAGAAAATATTGAAAAAGCTGATTCTGTAAAACCAACTGATTTTCAAGATAATATTCAAGAAGATACATTCGATTTGGGTAAGTTTTTGTGTCCCAAAAACAAAATTGACGATGCCTTGAAGTATAAATTGTTGACTTCACCTTGGAAACCCGAAAAAACATTTACTTTCCCTATAACGAACACCAAAAGGAAAATAAAATTTCAAATGCATTGGTTTGATAAATTCTCATGGCTAGTTTATACGACAAAAGGGGAGCAAGGTGCCTTATGTAAATATTGTGTACTATTCTCCAAAGAATGTGGGGGTAAAGGCTGTCATCAAAATCTAAAATCCCTAGTTACAAACCCTTATAACAAATATAAAAATGCAATAGAGGATTTCAAACACCACAGTGGATGTCAATACCATAAAACGTGTATGTTAGCAGCTGCTGATAACTTTATAAATGTTCACAAACGTTCACAAAAGAGCATCATAAGCTAACTTGACACTGGTCGTGCTTTTCAAATTGCAGAAAATAGGAAAAAAAATTGTTCCTATTGTTGAAACTGTTAAGATTTGTGGACGGCAAGAATTGGCCTTAAGAGTGACATGTGACTCCGGTCCAATAAAATTTAATGAGCCAGAACCCAATGTAAACGATGGTAACTTTCGGGCTTTGCTACGGATGCGAAGCAAATGCGGTGATGCAAATTTAAAAAAAATATTTTGAAAGTTTGTCGCTGAACGCTACATATTTAAGCCCAACAATAGGTCCGTTCGCGAACTAATATGCAAACATAAATTTATACAAACTTTCGTGCAAAACTACACAAACGCGTTCGCGTACTGAGAAAATGGTAAAAAGATGAACAAAAGAAAAATGTACTTTCGTTCATTTTTCTTCACACAGAATTTCAGCTGGAAAGAAAATGAAAACTGTCAAATGCACTGTCAAAAGTTTCAAATGACACATCAATCGAAATATTTGTAAACATCGTCGAATCGTAAATCGTTTGTTGTGGTAATATTGTTAATTAATATGGCAGAGGAACAATTAATTGTTGAATGTTCTCCAAAAACATATCAACGTATACAAAGCGGTAAGTTATATAAGAAGAACTACAAAATAGTTTTATGATGATGCTTTTGGTTTTAGACAAACAATACAGGGACGCAATGACTAGCCGCATACTTTTATCCAGCCAATCTACCGGTCCCGATAACTCAAACAGCAGCAGTTTGGACTTTGTTCCAATTAAAATAGAGGACGGCTAAGAGAGTAACCGAGAAGCTGAAGAATTACCAAATGAAGTGCCCATAAAAAATGCTTGGCTGGAGGCACCAACAAAATTGTTGCTGTCTTTAGTCGAGGAAGTATTAAATAAAGTCGGCAAATCACACAAATTTCAAACAAAAAAAAAGTGGGCCTACATTCAGGCAATAATGGTTTCCAAAGGATACGAGTTTTCTGCTGCCCAAATCGAGGGCAAATACAGAGGTCTTGAACGGCAATTTAAGACCATGAAACATCACAACACCCAGACTGGAAGAAACCGGAAGACTTGTCCTTTTGAAAGGTTAGGTACATATTTAATATTTTATTTCAAATAATGATCAAACTTTATACAATGATACAATGTTTTTACAGCGAACTTGGAAATATATTAAAAGACAAAAAAGGAATGTTTCCAGAATTCATATTGGGGGCAAACGAGTCGCGGGACAGGGTGGATCTTTTGCAAATTGCCGGAATTGATTCTGAAGATCGAAATATTCAGAATACAGGTACTTAGTTTAATGCAAATAGGTACCTACAATCATATTTTTGCAAATATTAAAACAATTTTCCTTTATAGACAACTTGAATGACAGTAATGGTCCCGAAGCTGGGCCTTCACAGAGAGCAAGGTCAACCTCAACGTCAAGCAGTACTGGAAGGACTTCAAAAGTCAATTCTGCCGATATCCTTCAAGAATTGCGCAGCATAAGACAGGAAAAAGAAAATTTCCATTCCAAGGCGTTGGCCTACTTGGAAAAAAAGGAGGAGAGAGAGAACCGTAAACTCCTCCTTTTAGAAAAGCTGGTCGAGAGACAAAATAAATAGTTTATTTTCTGTTTCTTTTTATGAATTAAGATTTTATTTTAATGTGTTTGAAGTTCCTATTTTTTTTTGGTTTATAATCGTATAATTTTTTTCATACCAATAGTTTTTTTCTGTTTATTTCTATGAATTAAGATTTCATTTTTTTATTTTATTGAAGTTCCTTTTTCCAATTATAATCGTATTAGTTTTTGACAATAAATGCAATTTATAAGACTGTTGAAATATATTTTTATTATTTGAATCTATGAATTCTGTAAATCAGCACAGATTTGATCTCGCAAATTTTTTCCAGCATTGTTGTCACCATCTGTTGCTGCGGTTTCAATATCCTCTACAGATACTTCATCGCGTAAAAAATCTAAATCATCTTCGTTTGCCAGATTGTGCAGGACACAACAAGCTCTTACAAAATGACAAAGTTTTTTAATGCCTCGAAGTTTGCAATAGTAAAGTTGGCGGAAGCGTTGCTTTAAAATTCCAAAAGAGTGCTCAATCATGACTCTGCAGGAACTCAACGTCATATTATATTGATTCTGCGCTCTTGTACGGTGACCATTATCTCTGTATGGAGTTAAAAGGTGTTTCATGTACGGGTATGCGGAATCACCTAATATTAAATAATCTGCGATTAAAGAAAATAAACAAATTAGGCGTAAAAAAGTATGAACGAATTTGTTTTGTAAAATACCTCCACAAACTGCAGGTAGTTTTGGGTAAATAAAAGAGTTTTGGAAAACCCAACTATCATGCGAAGATCCAGGAAATCCAACAAATATGCTTATGAATTTCTTCTTCTCATTACATATAGCTTGTAAAACTATACTGATGAGGCCTTTTCTGTCGTAGTAATCATCTTTGCTTGAGCTTGGTGGATCGATTACAATATGGGTGCCGTCAATGGCTCCTAAATATAAATAAATAAATGATATTAATAAACGAGTACATATAGGTCAATTCTTATAAACTCACCAATGATATTTGGAAAACCTTTCCTATTTTTAAAAAAATCACTGGTTGTCTTTTTTCTTCTTCGGTAGGCCATCGAATTACTTCTGAAGCCATGTCGCTTATGAACATCATTGTTCTGTATAAGACGACGCTTACTGTTGACTGCGAAAGGTCGAAGCGGTCTGCCAGGTCCCTCACACTACATGCTTCGTGACCGGCAAACCAAAGAAATACAGCAAGATGTTTACTGGATGAAAAACTCTTATCCGGGAGTAATTTTTTAAAATGGTATGAGGATTCGAATTTGTTGCAAAGACTTCTATATAAGGCTCAACTCACTCGAAAGTGCTTTACAAACTCCTTCTCGCTGTATAATGGAACGACTTCATCCAAATATTTTTTTATGCATGTTCTTGGGTTTTTAGAATTCAAGTTCACTGTTGTCGTCAGAATTTCTTCGTCATCACTGGTATCAAATAGTAAGTCACTTTCATCTTCACTCTCACTTAAAAGTTCATTTAAAACGATATCAACTAAACCGTTTTCACGCATTTTTCATAAAACTAACTACAAATCCGAAATTGAAGAAACACGTAGGTAAATCGATTATTTTAGTTTGACGTCTCATTCACAATACTTCAAACTTGAGTGTTTCATCTTTTTACGCAAAAGCGTTCGCGTACTTTTCTGAAAAATAAGAGGATTCTCTCTCGATTTTGGAGATTTGACACTTTTCATTTTTCCACACATAAAGTACGCGAACGGACCTTATACAAAACGAATTAATTGCTGTGTGTGGGGAAATCGTTCAGAAAAAAATAGTTCAATCTATCATTTCTGCAGAGTGTTTCGCAGTTCCAGCTGATGAAACTACTGACATCTCACGTAAGGAGCAGATGTCAATTTGTGTTCGATACGTCGATTATAAATTCGAAATTTTTATCTTGTGTGAAGATTTTTTGACATTTATTCATGTAGAAAATACGACTGGAAAATATTTAGCCAGAACAATTCTGTCTGCACTTCAAAACATGGGTATAAATTGCAGAAATTTGATTGGACAAGAGTACGATGGTGCTTCTGCTATGAAATGCAGTTTTAACGGAGTTCGAGCTGTAGTACGCGAGTCTCATCCAGAAGCCTTATACGTGCATTGTAGCACACACTCTCTAAACCTGGCTTTAGGGCATTCTTGTCAAATTCAGCATATTCGCAACTCTATTGGTACCATAAAATCCGTTGGAAAATTTTTATTATTATTATATATATATATTATTATTATATTATAATTATCGGCAAAGTGCACACATTTATTGCAGGAAATGATAAAACAAAATTATCCTCAAAATAAATGGAAAAATTTAACAGCAATATGTGAAACACGCTGGATAGAAAACCATGATGGGTTGATGAGGTTTAAGGAAATTTTTAAAGCGATAATTGATGCTTTGGAAGAGTTGTGTACTGATAAGGACTCTGATACGTCATCGAAGGCGAGTTGCTTTTCATGATCTATTTCAGCTAGTGATTTTGCAGTAAGTTTGTGTTGTTTGAGTGTTTTGTTTACATATACATTGCCACTTTGTAAGATCTTACAATCCCCTTCATGCGACTTAGTGTCTGGATTGGAACATGTGGAGTTAATAACAAACACTTTCCAAGGAATACGCGAAAATAACATTCCGGAATTTAAAACAATTTTTGAGACTGCACAAAACTTAGTAAATTTTGTGGATGAAAAACTTAAAATTCCACGAATTGTGTCAAGGCAGCAGCACAGACAAAACATAAGCACAACAGATCCTGAAACCTATTTTAGGATAAGTATAATGATTCCTCTTTTAGATGACTTTGTAAGTCAGCTTAAAATGAGATTTGAAAACCATAAGTCCATACTTTCCTCTTTGTGCATTTTGATTCCATCGACACTTGGCAAAAACGAACAAAATTATAACGAAGAAAACTTCAAATTTTAGAAATCTTTTTTGGATTGGGACACTTTAAAAGCTGAATTTACTCTATGGAAGACAAAATGCCATTCACAAAAAGATACAGAGCGTTCAAGGAGTGCAATAACAGCTCTTGGGGAATGCAATAAGGATCTGTTTCCTAACATCCACAAGCTTCTTAAGATTTTGGCGACACTACCGGTTTCAACATGTACACCGGAAAGAACATTTTCGATAATGAAACGTCTAGAAACTTATCTTAGAAATTCTACCGGCGAAGAAAGATTAACAGGATTGGCGTTAATGTCAATTCATCGACAAATTGAGATTGACACTGAGGAAGTTTTATATATATTTGCAGCGCAGAAGGCCAGAAGATTAAATTTAATTTTATAAAAAATGTTCCTACCTACATGTTATGTAATACTTTTTGTAATAATAAAATCTTAAAGAATGATGATATATTCCTAATAAATACATAATATGTATCTTAAAATTATTTAAAAAAATATTGGAAAAATCTTTTAGTTTTGCAAATTTGTTTGAGAGTTTTCTTGGAAAAACTAAGTATGCAATAGTATTTTACTAGCAATAGTCTACCTAGGTAAAATTTTTATTGAAAATCGTTACAGCAGTTTTTTTTAAACCGGTTTTTTTTTTAATTTTTGAAAAATATTTTGTAATTTTTTTGCGTACTTCAATACAAGGAAATCTGTGGTTTTCGTTTGAAAAAAAAATTGTAAAAATATCCGTTTGCAGCATATTCAAAAAACCAAAAAAGTTATGTATGGATTTTATCATAAAAGCCTTCCTAAATTTTAATTTAATTGAAATCAGTTTTGTGGTTAGCGAGAAATTCTGATGTTAAAAAATCGGTTCTATAGGAGGTACCGTTTTAAGATAATATCCATTCTTACCAAAAGATAGACTGTTTTATCTAAATCGTTAAGGCCGTTTTTAGAAAAATTTAATTTAACAGGCCGTTATGTGACATATACCATTGCTTTAGAGCTAATATTCCAATTTCAACAACGCCTAGTGCGAGACTACTAAATCAACACTATGAACCAAGTTTGCAAATCGGCCCTTCCGCTTAGGCTGCAGATCTGTAAACAGGCAGACGGACGAACAGAATTTTCCAACACTTTTTCTACTTCACTATCATCGTAATGTCATGTTTAATTGTTGTCTCAATTTTTTTTTGCACCAATCCATAAAGTGCCTTATACATAGTGATAGTATAGTACCCTAATCCCAATTAAAAATCGTGTTTGGTCGATTTTCGGCTAAAATGGGCTGTATTATTTTATTTATGGTGTATTATTTATTTTATTTTGGTGTATGAAATTTAATTTTATTTTGTTGTTAGTTGTTTTGTTTAAGTTCATGCATTTTGTGACTGGTTTTTGTTCATAAGATTTATGGAAGTGAAGTTCCAGTGATTGTATCTATTCAATAAATATTATTTTATTTTCCCAAAAAGCAATTCTACTCCCGACATTTCGTTTTAAAAATGTTGTTTTACAAACAAAAACAGCGAATGAATTCTCTAAATTTATTTTGTGATTGACTGGACATTTTAAAGCTATCAATATTTTCGATAACCAAAACAATACATACCGGAAAACGACTTGTCCCTATTTAAGTCGCGTTTCTTAAAGAAGTTCCCAATACAGTAATATACAACTTTCGCTCAGAAAAAGCATAATACATTTTTTATTACTAAAATATTGTTATTATTTTTATTAATAACATTATATTCTAGTGTTGTTATTATGTTAAATATGTTGAATCGAAGGAAAAAAGTAAAACATTAAATATGTTTTCCTTTCGAGTACGGATTAAATACAAGTTCAAAAAACATGCACCTTTTTATGTAGCATAAGTGGCAACGCCGCTCATGAAATCGTCTTTTCACAAAAATCTATGCGGCATTTCATTCCCACAGAAGACCATTTTAAAAATGTATTTGATTCTGGAAAGAAATTAAAAATATAATAAAAAATAATTAACTTAAAACAACACACATAAAAATATAGAAAAAGACAACAAATTCGCAATAAATGCTCACCCATTTGATTGTTTGCTGTTGCTTCTAATATATTTTTTTTGATCAAGTGCAACTATCAAACGAGGAATATTCCTTTTATTCCACCTTTCTCTAGGAATAAAAAGCATGCATTCCATTTATTCCAGAATGAATAAAGAAACAGCGAAATGGATTATCCGGAATATTCCATTGAATAAAGAAACATAAATGGCTCACTCGGAATATTCCGAATATTCCGAATGAATAAAGAAACACACGGAAGATGAGTTATTGGGCTTGAGTATAGTTGTAGCCAAATCACTTGACCAACGGTCGGTTGCGCAGAGAGAGGATTTAAGAGAACAAAAATGGTGCGGAAGAGATTTAATGTGTGAAGTTTATCTCATAAATTTTACAATGCCTAACTCAACTTTGTTTTTCTTTTAAATGTAAAATGCTGTTGCATGTATGAGTTTTTTTTATTTTTTAATATGGGGCAAATTTCGGCCACTTATAATAAAAACATTAATCTTGTACAATGCAATGGGGTAAAGTATGCATATAAAGCTACCTGTAGCTGTGACATAGGACGTGATTAATAAAGAGATGAGGGCTATTGTTTGTTTCTGTTTTTATGGTTTTATAATTTGTTGTTTAGCACCTGGTACCTGGGACGACGTGTTAATATATATATACTATACACACATAAATATATATTTTTACCTGTGGGTTTTTGGAAAAAACATTTACGGATGAATGTTAACAGGATTTCTAAATTGTTTCACTGTGAGTTTTTAAGAATGAAATGTTTACATCAGAGAGAAATTATTTGACGATGCACCTAACGTATTTACACAATTTTTTTTTTATATACTATCGCAAAATTGAAACGAAAAATAATTATAGGTAATAATTTACATTAATTTATTTTATTATTTCATATGATAATTATACACTTTTATTGCATAGAATTTCAAGAACTACTATCGGTTTCATAATCGCTTGAAGAATCATCACCTGGATTAATGATAATTGAATCCGTTATTGTGTCCCACATCAGATAGCGAGAAAAGTATCCCTCCTCCGTCCTTATAGCTTTTGCACAAACTTTTCGCCAATCCTCAACCGTTATTTTTGAAAATTCTTCTGCTGCTAATTTTTAAACATCCAATAATTTGAATGTTGTGTTTCGTTTGCCCACTCTTGCCTTGACAGTTGCCCAAATATTTTCAATCGGATTGAGGTCTGGATGATAGGGTGGTAAACGCAGTACCTCATGCCCCGTGCAGTGAATAATATCGTCAATCTTATGCTTTGGCTTCTGTATAGCTCGATGTTGCTTTATAAGCTCATAAAGTTCAGGTTTGTGCATCTCCAAAGTATGTGCTATATTTTTATCGGTCAGCCATTGTGTCATCTCCGATTTTCGGCTAGCAGAAGTGATTTGTTTGTCTTCTAATTTATTGTGATATGAGGCGTTGTCCATTACAATTATTGAAGGCTCCTCCAGGTTATTCAAAACTTGTTCCTGCAGCCATTAGCACCAATTCTCAAAATTCATGTCGTGGTGATAGTCTCCCGTTTTCGTACCAGATTTGAATAAATGTAAAGCGTTTTGCACGAAACTTTTTTCACCACCTGCATGCGCCATTATCAGTCTCTGTCCCTTTGAAATTGGCGCCTTCAATCCACTGCTGCTGCCATCAGTTCATGCCCTTGGTCGTGTATGTGAGCTGTGAATATAGCTTTCGTCCAGGTAAATGATGTCATATCCTTTTGATCTGTACTCCCGGATTTTCCTCAGATACTTCACTCGCAAAAATTTGATTTCCTTTCTTTCACAAAGAAGTTTGCCGTTGTTTTGAGTTTTTTTATAGCAAAATCCATTTCTTGTTAGAATGCTGTTGAGGGATGTAATGCTTAAGTTCAGCTGCAGATCTTCCTGGACTCGTTCTCTCAACATTCTTAGGGATACCATCAATTTATCCTCCTGGTGAAAGTTGTGTTTGATACGCCGAATAGCGGTGACGTTAAATTTGTCGAATCCAGTTTTCCATTTTGTATGTGGTACTTTTTATACCCTATTCTAAGGGTATATTAATTTTGACGCATAGTTTGTAACATACCTTAATATTGCCCGTAGACCCCTAAAAGTTACTATATTTATGATCAGCATCGATAGTAATGTCGATCTAGCCATGTCCGTCCGTCCGTCCGTCCGTCTGTCGGCAAAAATTAGGCCTTTAAACTGGACCTAGAGAGCTGAAATTTTAACCATATACTCTCTAGGGTCCCGAAATAATCAAGTTTACGAATTTTTGAAATCCGCCCGCAGACACGCCCACAAACTCAAAAAAAAAAACAAAATTTTGGAAAAAAATCGAATTTTGAGCTAGAAAGCTGAAATTTTTTATATATGATCTATGACTCCTAAAACTGCTCGGGATAATAATTTTTCAAAATCCGCCCACTGACACGCCCACAAATAAATAAAATAATTTTTTTATACCCTATTCTAAGGGTATATTAATTTTTGAAAATCCAAAGTTTGAGCTAGGGAGCTGAAATTTATAATATATACTCTCTATGGGCCCTTTATGCTCATGTGTAAATATTTTCAAAATCCGCCCACTGACACGCCCACAATTATTTTTTTTTTTTTTTAAATTCAAAGTTTGAGCTAGGGAGCTGAAATTTATAATATATACTCTCTAGGGGGCCCTTTATTCTCATGTGTTAATTTTTTTTAAATCCGCCTACTGACACGCGTACAATAAATAAAACAATTTTATTGAAACACCCAAGTTTGAGCTAGGGATCGTTTTTTTTGATAAAATCCTTTAAATGTTATATAACAAAATATGTAGAGCGTTCTTAACAATTCAACCATACTTAGACTTTTGTCACGCCCACTTATGAGGGATAGGAATAAGAATAGGGTATCCAACAGTTCGCCCAAGCGGACTGTAGCCCGTTCCTATGTTTTATTCGGTGATTCGATAACTCCTGTCTCCTCGTATTCCTTTACAATCCTTCTTACCGATCGGTACGAAATTCCAGATAGTTCCTTGGTCTGCGAATTTGCGTAACTCACAGGATTATCCAACTCTTGGCTTCTTCCAATTTTTGATTATATATTTGAATAACGATCTTTCTCGCCTGGCTTCCTATTGGTTTTCCTTTTCTTAATGGATCCATGAAAATGTCTTATATTTGTTTTCAATTTAGTTCTATCACTACTGTTGTTTCCTTAAAACTGAATTCTAAACCAAAACAAAAATCATTTAAATACGTAGGATGCATCATAAAATAATTTCTCTCTGATGCTAAAATTTCATTCTCAAAAACTCCTAGGTAAAAAACTTATTAAAACCCCACTCATCCATTAATGTTTTTCCTAAAACCCGCAGGTAAAAAAGTATATAGAAAACACGTCACCCCAGGTACCTGATGCTAAACCACAAACTATTAAACCATAAAAACATAGAACCAAACTCAAGTCCTAAGTCGCAGGTTGCTTTATATGCTTAACCCCATTGCATTGTGCAAAAGTTACTATAGGCGTTTTTCTTTTTTAGCTCCGAGCGGGGAACTGAGCTGTCAAAAAAAGAACTGTGTTACTTTTTTAGCTCGGAGCGCTCTGAGCACAAAATTTGTATTTCTTTTTTATCTCTAAGCGAGCTCAGGGCTCGCTCGATGAGCTCGATTTAAAATGACCGAGCACATAGAGCGAAAAGCTGAGCGCGGCTGACTTCATTCATTATTTGTGCTTTTTCCATAGTTTATTTACTAGAAATTATAATTTAAATGGAACAATCCTTGACAAACACCAATTTCAGAAGCAATCCTGACTATTTTGAAAATTAATAGAAAAAAAATTATCTAATGACAGTTCAGTGCCCAATTCTGTTTCTTAATTAGCTCGGAGCGCTCAGATTATGTTCAGCTCGGACCGAGCTCTGATCGCTCGGGCCCCGCTCTGTTCCCCGCTCGGGGCTAAAAAAGAAAAACGCCTTATAAGTGCGCCGAAATTTATCAACACTAATAAAAAAACATAGGGACGGGCTACAGTCCGCTTGGGCGAACTGTTGGATACCCTATTCTTATTCCCATACCTCATAAGTGGGCGTGACAAAAGTCTAAGTATGGTTGAATTGTTAAGAACGCTCTACATATTTTGTTATATAACATTTAAAGGATTTTGTAAAAAAAAACGCTCCCTAGCTCAAACTTGGGTGTTTCAATAAAATTGTGGGCGTGTCAGTAGGCGGATTTAAAAACAATTAACATATGAGAATAAAGGGCCCCTAGAGAGTATATATTATAAATTTCAGTTCCCTAGCTCAAACTTTGAATTAAAAAAAAAAAATAATAATTGTGGGCGTGTCAGTGGGCGGATTTTGAAAATATTTACACATGAGCATAAAGGGCCCATAGAGAGTATATATTATAAATTTCAGCTCCCTAGCTCAAACTTTGGATTTTCAAAAATTAATATACCCTTAGAATAGGGTATAAAAAAATTATTTTATTTATTTGTGGGCGTGTCAGTGGGCGGATTTTGAAAATTTTTTATCCCGAGCAGTTTTAGGAGTCATAGATCATATATAAAAAATTTCAGCTTTCTAGCTCAAAATTCGATTTTTTTGAGTTTGTGGGCGTGTCTGTGGGCGGATTTCAAAAATTCGTAAACTTGATGATTTCGGGACCCTAGAGAGTATATGGTTCAAATTTCAGCTCGCTAGGTCCAGTTTAAAGGCCTAATTTTTGCCGACAGACGGACGGACGAACGGACGGACGGACATGGCTAGATCGACATTACTATCGATGCTGATCATAAATATAGTAACTTTTAGGGGTCTACGGGCAATATTGAGGTATGTTACAAACTATGCGTCAAAATTAATATACCCTTAGAATAGGGTATAAACAACTTGGAATTTTATGTTTTTGAAGTAATATTGACATCTACAGATAATTTTTTTTCTCTACTAGGGATGCAATACTTTTTAGAAAACTGGATAATAAACCGTGACCATACCCCATAAAAAAAGTCCATCCCTGGAATGGTATTTCTTGTTTACTCTGATGGAAAACGAGTTTCAATAGCTGTGTTTAATGAAAAAAAGATCAGAACAGAACAGATCAGATCAGCACACATGAGCGAAAACTGTCAGATCAAGTGAGAACAAAAACGTACAGCTTCATGTGACAGCTCCCATATCAGCTGTTGAATTCCAATATGAATAAATCTAAATGAAAAGTGAGATTCAAAGATGCTTTTGATAAATAAAACAAAGTGAATACTTCAGACTTTTTAATATTCGAGATGTTGGAAGATTCTGGCAGTAGCATCTTGTTAAGTTCGTCGGATATTACAACATCGGAAACGAGCAATAGCGAATTTCACGCCAAACAAACACATCAGCTGACATCAGTGACATTTGACGTTTTCAATTTGACACTTTTCACGCAGTTGCACTTCCTCAAAAGGAGGTGCAGAAAATCCTGTACTTTTCTGATCTTAACTGAGCTGGACATCGTCATGGAACACAAAGTGACAGAATGTAAAACATTTTGGGGCAAGATTTTTGCTCATGGAACACAAAATCCTGTACTTTTCTGATCTTTTCTGTACTTTTCTGTGCAGCTCAGGTTCATTAAATACACCTAATTATACATCGCAGTCAGCATCAGCAAGGACTTTCGATTGAGACTTGGTGAGATACAGTTGTAAATCCAAAGTAATCAAAAGAATCACAAGTATTTTCACTCGGATTAAAATAAAAATTAACAATTTAAGCGCTCTACACCAGTTTAGAGATAAAATTTCTTTTTTTATTCAAATAAATTGACCAAATCAAGTGGTGAGTGTCACAACAAAAATTTCCTCAGTTACTCCACGCGGTTTATCCGCTGGCTTTGGTAATTCAGGTTAGCACAAAGCATGAAAAATGCTAAAAGAAAGCCGCCAACAGAAGGAGAAAGTGGAATGAAGCGCATACACTTGACCAGCCCTAACAAGCTAGACGCAGCTCAACAACTTCTCCAGCTAAAAAATACGGCTACAACCACAAAACCATCGGGCGAAACTACACCGAAAATTGACTCGATGGCACACCAAGCATCTAGTGCAACATTTGATAACGACGTCCCCGACGAAGAAGACATCATGCAGACGGATGGGCAACCACCCGATAATCTCGGAGGAGATGCCGCCTGTTCTCCACAAGCGGACGACAATCGTTTCGCCATCTTTAACGACTACTATTATCCCGAAGTCGAACAACAGAAAGTCAGCATCCATACTATCAAAAATTCCAACACAAAAAACCATCAGAGACGTCGAAGAAATTCCCGAAAATAACACCCATAAACACCAACAGCAGCAGTTCCGGAGCATCAACCAGCAGACCTTCCCAAGTGGCCAGCAGCAGCACTAACCCGAATAGCGGAATAACACAACCAACCAGAGGTAGGTACTGCCCTGCAATTTATTTAATAAACGCGGATGTTCGTCAACTAGTGGCGAACCTTAGAAAAAAAAACATTATTTTTAAAGTCAGAAACAGAGGTGACAAGTGTAAAATTTATCTAGCGGATATCGCGGCCCATCGTGAAATGATGAGCAAGTTAAGACTTTCCCCAGAGATCCAGGCGTACTCATTCACCCCTAAGGAGGATAAAACCGCCAACCTTGTTTTAAGAGGCCTATCCTCAGACTACCTCGAATCAGAGATTCTTGATGAGATCCAACAAATTGTCCCGGGACACGTAGATAAAGTCTCCAAATTTTCGACTATTAAATCTAAAAGAGAAGGTATTGTATACAACCTCTTCCTGGTCAGACTTATACCCGGGAAACTTCCCTCTGAAATTACTAAAATTAAATATCTGTTCAATACACACATCCGATGGGAGAAACCAAAAGGAAATAGCGGTCTCCTGCAATGCAGAAGATGCCAATTATTCGGACATCTCGCAAAAAATTGTGCAAGTGACTACCACTGTGTTAAGTGCGTTAACAACCATCCTCCTGGAGAATGCCCAACCACTAAAGAAACAGGGTCGAAGGCCGTGTGTGTTAATTGTGGAAATGACCACCCGGCTAACTATCGGGGTTGCCCCAGTTATAAAAACTACGCCAGCCACAGAAGGAGCATTGTTGCCGAAGCTAAAGCAAAGAGAGACGCACAGAAGTCGTATGCTCATTTCCCTCTGACAAAAAGTTCTCCTCCTCCGCTTACGGCCTCGTTTGCAAGCCATTTCAGGCAGCCTGATGATCCTCCGATGGTTTCACTGCGACCTTCCAACTCTAAATCTAGCGTGATCGGGCAATTTTTTGACTTGTCAAAAAATCTTTTAGGAGTTGAAGTGCACACCTTGCTCCAGAAAATCAAAAATTTTCTCAAATCTGTTAACAGCGTCGGCTCAATCCAGGAAAAACGAATCCAATACTTGGAACTCATGGATCAAATAATAGTCAGCGATAAATAATGTCTTTAAACTTAATTTCCTATAACGTTACGTCCTTAGTGGAGCACAGTAGGAGGATTGAATTGCAAAAAATTCTCCTTGCTAGCAACTGTCACTTGGCTTTCATTCAAGAGACTCACCTCAGAGCCCGCCAAAATATTCAACTTGATTCTTTCTTCTGTATCAGAAACGATGCTAACCAAGGTGTAGCGATTGCCATGAAAAAAAAACATTAAATACTGTATCATTGACCTTAACAGTAACAACCCCTAACTCCCAAGTAAATTTATTTCAATAGCACTACAAATCAACCATCAAACAAAAAATATTCTTCTCGGGTCGATCTATATATCAAGCAACAGTCCGACATCAGCGATGACTGAAGAACTGACCAAAATCGATGCTCTGAGTGCATCCTTCGACGGTGCAATCATTGGCGGGGACCTCAACGCCAGAAGCCCAAACTGGGGGGGACACAGCTTTCAACCAAACCGGCAAAACACTTGAAAACTGGCTATGTTCACAACTTCCTTCGCTGTCAAACTTCACGGCGGCCTCTCCAACATTTCCGAGGGGATCATCTTTTCTCGACCATTTCCTTATTTCCAATCACTGGATAATCTCGCTTGATAATAATTTTTCCATCAACACACTCCCATCTTTCTCCGACCAATTTATTTTATTCCTTAACATCAGGATTAATAATCTTGAAATACCCAATATCGAACCCATTTCCGGGCTGTCGTATAAAAACACATTGTGGTCGGACTTCCGTGAAGACCTTGATGCTCTTCTTAACCAGGGTTTCCCCTCACATTCTACTTGCATTACAAACAGGGGAATTGACCGATTGATGGAGAGGCTGAACACGGCGGTAGCCTCAGTCCTAGAACAACACTCTGACAGAACAACATACTCCTTCAGGAAATATAAAAATCTTCCACCTGACATCTTAAGACTTTTTAAAATAAAACATCAATGGCAAAAGCAACTCAAACAAACTTTCTACAGAACATATAACAGGGCTAATGATGAATACTTGGACCTATAGGGCAGAATTTCCTTACTCAAAAATATTATTAAGGAAAAGGTCAAAATCTGGCTTGACAAACAACTGAGTAACAGACTCTCTAAGATTACCCCCGACCCTTGGTCATTTAAGGAGGCGTTTTGAGTAATCGGAAAAACGAAAAACTTTTCCTGCAATAAAGTTACAGTTAACGAAACTACGCTAACCAACGAGCAGCAGATTGTCTCAGCCTTCGAAAACCACTTTAGGGATACATTTAGCAGAAATGCTTCCATACCTGACCAAAATTTAGCCCGGGAAGTTCTAATCACTCTCCAGCAAGCCAGGCGCTCTCGACCTCCCAATATCTTCATCTTCGACGATAGCCTTTCGTCGCTAAATCCTCCCTTAACTCAATTCTTTACCAACCAGGAAGAAGTCTCCTCCATCATATGCTGTCTGAAGCCAAAAAAATCATACGGTCCAGACAAAATTTCTAATTTTATTCTAAAAAAAATGTCCAGCCTAGCGGTCAAATTCATGACGATACTCTTTAACAACTGCATCAATAATTCATACTTTCCAACCAGCTGGAAATTAGCTCAGATCATGCCAGTCGCCAAAACGAATAACAACTCGGCAATCAACAACTTCCGCCCAATCTCCCTCCTCTCAAACGTCGGAAAGATCCTTGAAAGGTTAATCTCCATTAAAATGGAATCACCGGAGGCAACCCCAATTGAAGCAATTCCAGAATACCAGTTTGGGTTCAAAAGAAGACACTCAACAGTGCACGCCCTTTTAAAGCTCCAAAACGATGTCACCTCCAATTTGAGGGACAAAAAGTGTACAGTGGCTTGCTCACTTGACATGGAAAAAGCCTTTGATTGCGTCTGGAGAGACGGACTACTTTACAAGATTCTAAAGCTAAACTTCCCCCGACAAATATTTTGGATAGTTTTCTCACAAACAGAACCTTTTTCATTAGGATTCAAGGCACTAGGTCTAACATCCTCAACTCAACAACACAATCATTTCCAGAGGAATACTATATGCGGACGACACGCTCGCATACGCCTCTAATGACTTTCCCACGCATGCACTCAGAAAGCTGGAAAACCATCTTAACAGCATAAGTCACTACTATAAAAAATGGGGCATGACGATTAATACAACCAAATCGTCCTGCATCTGCTGCAGGAATGCTAGCGGGAAGGGTAAGGAGGGTTTGGTAAAGGAAAACAGTGACCTTGTACTCAACCTTGACAGCAACCCTATCCCTTTCAATACAACCATAAAATACCTAGGAGTGCACTTTAATACCCTCTTCAAATTCAACCGACATGCAAGATCTAGTATTGACAAAGCTAGAAAAGTTAGTAACATCCTGACTCCACTACTCAGGCATAGGGATCTGCAAAAAAGAACCAAATTACTCTTTTACAAAACACTAATTAGACCTATCCTGACATACGCCTTCCCCATATGGTTTACAATATCTCCCACGGTAGCCTCAGAGATGGAAATCCTGGAACGAAAAATATTGAGACTTTGAATCAGTGAAGAATTCTATTCCCCTAACAAAAGACATCCCAACGAATTTGTGTATAACGAATCCAATACAACTCCATTAATTAAATTTTCCTTAAATCTAATGAACAAAACAATAAATAACCTTAACGATTTAGATAACCATCTCATAAAGGAAATCTTCCTGACGCAACAGAACGACAGTTGGTCTAATTCCATATACCCCTCACCTATATGAATAATTAAGGAAAATCTGGAATCATTTCACGATGGGCCGCAGATACCTTACTACTCAAAGACGGTACAGGGCCACAATCGTGGCCAAACCAAAAACTTAAACCACAAAAAAAAAACTATAAACACCAAGTTAGGAAATGATTGCCACTTGTCACCTCTTAGGCTCGTTTTATTCACTATTGTTCAACTTGCTGATAACTCCGCTGTTTGCCAACTCCGCAGTTAATTCAAACTCGAGAGTTGAACGGCAAGTTGAAATTTGTTTTTATTCACTACTTTAATTCTCAACTCCGCAGTTGAAATTCAAAAGTTGGCCTACTTGCAGTTTGTAAAATATCCCTGGGATATTTGTGACAGATGACACATAATATGTCAGTCTCAACTTTGGATTTGCTGAGATCCAGCCGGTGATTGGTTTGTAGTTGTTTCACGTTGTTTTTATCTCAAATAAAGTTTGCCTTTGTTATTTTATTAATAAACTAATTAACATTATTTAGCAATTATGGCTGAAGTGGATCAATATATTCGAGATATCCAGCGGGAATACATGGATTTCCTCGACGACGAGGTTAGTCCTCATCATTGCTGCTCAAAGAAATTATTGATAAACCATTTTTCTCATCTTTGCAGGAAGATCAGGCCATTTACGCTGGCCACGTCAAGGATATGATTGCTGAGAAGAGCAAGCGGCTGATTGTGAATGTCAATGACCTAAAGTGCAAGAACGCTCAACGAGCCCTTGGACTTCTAAGCAATGCATCTGATGAACAGCTCGCTTTTGTTCGTGCTTTGAAGGAATACGTTTCATCGGTTGATCCCACCTACTCGAAGACATTTGAAGGCTTTTTTGTTGGCTTTGTGGGTTGTTTTGGCAACCGACATGCGACCCCAAGATCGCTTACTTTAATGTAAGTTCACTTGTGTGCCATCAACATTAAGGTGTTCATTAACTTATCATTTCTAGATATCTTGGCAACTTGGTCTGCGTGGAAGGTATTGTTACAAAGGTATCCCTCATTCGTCCCAAGGTGGTACGAAGCGTCCACTATTGTCCAGTCACCAAGAAGGTAATGGAAAGGAAATATACTGATCTGACTTCGTTTGAAGCGGTACCCTCCAGTGCTTTGTACCCAACTAAGGACGATGATGGAAATCTTCTAGAGACCGAGTTCGGCTTGTCTATTTACAAGGATCATCAAAGTCTGACGATTCAAGAAATGCCAGAGAAAGCGCCTGCCGGTCAGTTACCTCGCTCTGTGGACATAATCTATGATGATTTGGTAGACAGGTGCAAACCCGGTGATAGAGCAAATTGTTGGAAACGTTGCTGTGAAACGTGTTAAATACAGCCCCACGTGCTATTGCCACAACAGGCAGAGGTTCCACTGGCGTCGGTTTGACGGCAGCAGTCACGTCAAATCAGGAAACTGGTGAACGTCGATTGGAAGCCGGTGCTATGGTGTTGGCCGATCGTGGTGTCGTTTGTATCGATGAGTTTGACAAAATGAGCGACATGGATCGTACGGCTATACATGAAGTAATGGAACAGGGGTGGGTAACTATTTCCAAGGCTGGTATACATGCATTACTGAATGCCAGATATTCCGTTTTAGCAGCAGCTAATCCTGTTTATGGAAGGGTGAGTAAGAAAATGCCTTAGATTTTCAGTGGGATTACATGTTTTTGTTTGCAGTATGACCAATATAAGACGCCAATGGAAAATATTGGGTTGCAGGACTCGTTACTGTCTCGTTTTGATTTGCTCTTCGTAATGCTTGATGTTATCAACAACGATACAGACAATATCATCGCTGAACATGTTGTGTGCATGCATCGTTATAGGTGAGTGACAATGTGTTCAGAAAAAGAATCGCGCTGACTTTTTCGAGTTAAGTTGGACTGACTGCGGTCGTTGAAGGTGTTATAAAGAAAGAAGAACTTGCCAATTGGCTTGTGTTATACATATTTAATATAGCTTAAACGACAGAGTTATAAAACAACCGCCGACTATATCTGTATATGGTATTGCTCACCGTATAACCGTATCGGTTTCATTTCAGAAACCCAAAAGAAAGCGACGGTGAAGTTCTATCCATGGGCAGTAGTTATGCTGATTCCCTTTCATTTGGAGGCAATACAGATGAGGCATAAGCTTCAATCTTATTTTTTGTCAGTGTTTTCTTATCCTATTTCAATAAACAATTTTTTTTTTGTAGAAAAAGGCCACTGAACTTTATGAGAAGTACGATGCTCTTTTACATGGAAAATCAAGAAAGCGCCTGTCCGTTGATTTTATGCGAAAATACATACATATAGCGAAATGTTTAAAACCAAAATTATCCGAACCAGCATGTGAAGCTATCGCCAATGAGTATTCCCGTCTTCGTTCACAAGACAACATGAATCAGATGTAGCCAGAACACAACCCGTAACTGCGCGATCTTTGGAGACTTTTATTCGTCTTTCAACCGCTCACGCTCGTGCCCGCATGTCCAATACAGTTACCGTAGATGACGCTCAAGCTGCAATAGAGCTTGTACAGTTTGCCTACTTTAAGAAAGTCCTCGAAAAAGAGAAAAAGAAACGTCACCGCGATGGTGAGTAGTCTATGGATGAGGATGATGATATCGAAAATGGAAGCCAGGTATCACCTACGCGTCGCTCCAAACGTACACGAACAGAAACGCAGCGGAGTGCAATGGAAGAAGGCGACGATGAGGATTATATTGTTCAACCGACACCAGATGCTGGTGATTTGATATTTCTACTGTTACCTACGAGTTTATACATTTTTTTGAAAATATATATTAATATGCTTTAAAATTTAATTCATAAGCATTACACAGTACTTTTTCTTTGCTTTACATATTTTTGCTGGCATTCGTTCTTTACTCAAACCTAGTGAATGAAACCTATGACTCAATGAAACTGGCATTTTATATGAAATGCACTAATATTCATATGTGTAGAAATCTACACAAGTAGGTAGTTAACGTAATTATAACTATAACAACCGTCGTAAACTAAAGCAGCAAATAAAATGTATGAGCAAAAGTAGCAGCATTTAACCAAAAAAACAAAAAATTGAGATACAAATTTTGGAATGTGAGAGAGAGCGGGCTGAATTGGATCGGGATCGAGCTGCGCTGGATCGAGAACGTTCGGCCAACGAATTACAGCGGTCAAAGGCTCAATTACTTCACGACACAGAAGAATTTAATCGTGTTTGTTTGGCCGATTTAAATAAAGGCAAGGACGTTGAAAAAGTGGCGATCCGTCACACACCATCAAAACCGCTGGAAACTTCATCATCATTCTCCACAGCAGCAGCAAAAAAAGAATACTATGGCGATTAAGTTCATATACCATTTTTATTTAAATGTATGTAAAAAAGCATACATTTTTGAAGTTTACTTAATTCTGTGATTAGGTTCCCATCAGAACAATTTAAATATGTACATATGTATATTAAAAATAACTTTAAAATGTAAATTGGTGACGTTTGTTTATTTATTCATTCTGGTCTGGACTGTTAGCCAGATCTAAAATCGGCTGAAAATAAGTCCGAACCAATCTAGAGCGGATGTGGTCACTGCCTGCTGATGTTACTTGCAAAGGCATAGCTGAAGGGACATACGTGGCGGCTAGCATATTAGCAAATCCGGGCACTTCCGGTGTCGGTTGGGACTCATTTTCGTCGATGGCTATGTTGTGGAGGACTCCACAAGCGGTAATAATTAATTGTACAGTTTCCACTCTGCATTTTAAGCCGGTGGCCAGCACTGGAAACCGCCTCTTCCAAATGCCATACGATCGTTCAATACAGTTGCGAGTTCGAATCTGTGATTCGTTATATAAATTTTCAACCAAGTTCGTGACATTAAGAAAAGGCGTTGCAAAATAGCGAGTATTAGCGTATCCAGAATCACCAATCAGAATAAAATGCTTGAATTCTCCTCTTTCGAATCGTTATTTCAACCGTGATAGATTGGAAATGCGCTGATCATGCGTGGAACCCTTTGAAGAAATACGTAGTTATTAAGATGAACTTGAATTTTAAAATTTCTTACAAGCAACACCTGCCAACGAGCGACGATATCATTTATCTTCAAATTTGCATCACAAACCGTTTGAACGTTCAAGGAAAACCATCCCTTACGGTTTCTGAAATTTTCTGCATTAGGTCCACCTGGTGATTGAATGCGAATATGTGTACAATCAATCGCGCCAATTGTTCGAGGGAACTTTGCTTTCGCGAAAAAGTCACGTGACGCTTGCAGCAGTTCCCTTTGCGTTTCTGGCATGCGAATGAACTGTGGCGATAGATTGGCAATCGCTCTTGAAACGCGTTTCAACATATGATGCACTGTTGCAATGCTCACCCCAATAAAATCGGCAACTGCTAACTGAATTGACCCGAGGGCATAGTACCGTAAGACGATTAATAATTGTGTTATTGGTCTCAATTCACGCGATCTATCAAAGAAGAAAACCACGAGCTCAATCAAATACAACAAATTTAAAAAAAAATCGCTATGTACAATACCTTCTCTCATCGCACGGCAATGAATTAGTTATAAGCTGCAGCACCATCAATGTCGTCCGCTTTGAGAGACGAAAACGATAGATGAAGTCACGGTCGTCCCATTTTTCGAGCCCAACACGTGCTAGCATCTTGTATTGCCGTCTCTCAATGACCAAATTCTCCTCCTCTCCATCATTGTCACTGCTTGAATCGGATGATTGCCAATGTTCCCAAAAATAATTGCCACGAAACATTATTTAAATTCCACAAATTCGTATATCAATTGTATTCGTCTTTTAAAGCGAACAGTCAAAATCGAATTGAAAAAATAATGATGATATTCTTGATTATTTATATATTTGATTATTTACACCACTTGATTTTACAATTAAAAACAGAAATGAGAAAAAAAATCTGACATTTGACGTAAAATCCCAAGTTTGCTCTAAAACTTCCACTATTTCGGGAAGTGGAGCAAACTCAAAGTTGATCAACTCTCTCTTTTCTCAACTTCGGAATATCTAAAGTTGAGCGAGTCAACTTTGAGTGAATAAAAGCAATTTCTCAACTTGACATTAAAAATCCCCAAGTTGAGTTCAACTTCGACTGAATAAAATGGCTCTTACTCCTCTATCCAAATCCGCCAGTTAACCGACAATCGCAATTGGAGTGCAATACCTACCCTTGAATAATTATCCATTATCAATTATGTATACATACTTAAATATCATTCACAAGCTCTTCCGCTTTCGGATAGAAATTAAAAAAAAAAAAAAAAAAAATCAAGAAAAAATATTTTAACTAATTGTAAGCCAATTCAAGTCCATAAAATCATTTTAAAATAATAATCCTATGCTATCGTATCATCTCCAATCTCAACATTTCTCATTAAACAAATATATATGTTCGTTTTTAAATACATAAATACATGTCATGGCAAACTTACATATGTACCTGAGAAGGAGACGAACGACAGAACCCTCCAAATCATGAAACACACTCAGTGTGTTTCTTTATTCATTCGGCATATTCGGAATATTCCGAGTGAGCCATTTACGTTTCTTTATTCAATGGAATATTCCGGATAATCCAATTCGGCGTTTCTTTATTCATTCTGGAATAAATGCAATGCGTTCTTTTTATTCCTAGAGAAAGGTGGAATAAAAGGAATATTCCTTCGTTTGACAAATGCACTTGATCAAAAAAAAATATAATAGAAGCAACAGCAAACAATCAAATGGGTGAGCATTTATTGCAAATTTGTTGTCTTTTTTTATATTTTTATGTGTGTTGTTTTAAGTTAATTATTTTATTATTATATATTTTTAATTTCCTTCCAGAATCATACATTTTTAGAATGGTCTTCTGTGGGCATGAAATACCGCATAGATGTTTGTGATTGTGACAAGATGATTTCATGAGCAGTGTTGCCACTTATGCAACATAAAAAGGTGCATGTTTTTTGTACTTGTAGATACTAAATCCTTACTCGAAAGGATAACATATTTAATGTTTTACTTTTTTCCTTCGATTCAACATATTTAACATAATAACAACACGAGAATATAATGTTATTCATAAAAATAATAAGAATATCTTAGAAATAAATAATATATTATGCTTTATCTGTGCGAAAGTTATATATTACTGTATTGGGTACTTCGTTAAGAAACGCAGCTGTGGAAACTTAAATAGGGACAAGTCGTTTTCCGCTATGTATTGTTTTGGTTGTCGAAAATATTGATAGCTTTAAAATGTTCAGTCAATCACAAATTCGTCACTGACAAATAAATTTAGAGAATTCATTCGCTGTTTTTGTTTGTAAAACAACATTTTTAAAACGAAATGTGAATTGCTATTTTGGAAAATAAAATAATATGTGTTGAATAGATACAATCGCTGGAACTTCACTTCCATATATCTTATGAACAAAACGCAGTCACAAAAGCATGAGCTTAAACAAAACAACTAACAACAAAATAAAATTTAATTTTAATACGTTTTCGCAATATTAGTACTCAGCTGATTAATTGAATAATCAAATTATTAATTGAATAATCAAATTATTTGCGCTATAAAATTAAAAAGGAGTATCTAAACACTATTTTTGAACAGTAAAACTTAAAAAATATTGTAGAATTGTGTACGAGAAATAAAAATGAACTTTTGGTAAAAATGTATTTTTTTTGGAAACAAATTAGGTTGAACAAATTTTCTATATACATATTCTTAATACTACTATGTACAAACGAACAAAAACAATTTATTAAAAACAAAATTGTACAAAAAAAATAAAAATGTCTTTAAATTGCTGCATCAGGAGCTGCACAAGTCATTTTGGTCAACATGTTCACTGTTTTTATATATTTTTTTTGCCCTTACATACTTTCTCAGATTTTTCCTCAATAAAGGAGAAAATTTCCCTTTGACTTCACCTAAATATACACTTTATTAATAATCGCAATAATTTTTCATACAATTTCTGCA
Organism: Portevinia maculata; assembly: GCA_949715645.1. Classification (NCBI taxonomy): domain Eukaryota; kingdom Metazoa; phylum Arthropoda; class Insecta; order Diptera; family Syrphidae; genus Portevinia; species Portevinia maculata. The sequence goes on from OX454527.1 coordinate 122,032,008, forward strand.
AATTACGGAAATTGTATGCTTCAATTTTTTCTTGACGTTTAAGAAAGAAATGCGGCACTTCAGAAAGAGATAGCTTTACGCACGTGCTTTATGGCATTTTGCTTGTCAGTGTTCACAATGGGTGAATAATTTGTTAATTGACATTCATAGTACCAAAATATCGATCGATTAATAAATTTTGTCGCTTATCAATAATTGATTTTTGTCAACGATAATAAGGGTGCAAGATTTCCGCTTAGAAATAGTTTAATGTAATTTGTATTACTAAGATATCGTTATTATTATTGTTTTTGTGAACTTAAATTATATTTTCGTAATGTTTCTCATATTTGTTTTATTACATATTTTTATATTAGTGCTTTAGTTGAGTACCTATTACCTCACATGTGAGTTCAGTAATAGAAAAAATATATTAATTGTAAGTATTGTTACATCCAGGCTAGGATTCGAAAAGATAAAACGTAATTCTATTTAATTAATCTTTATTAGTTCTCTTTCAATGTCTTTTACTTCTTGATTATTATTCTAATAATTCACTTATTTAATTCAACAATTCACTTTCACAATTAATCACTTTAAATAAACAATCACTTCTCTTATTCAATATTCTCTATACTTTTCACTACTGTCATCTATCGCCCTTCTTTATCGCGGTTCACAACTCGAATGTCTTGGGAGCTCCTGCGACATCTATTTATATCTCCTAGTGACACCTCTCGAAATTTCCAGATTCGTTGAGAAGGTTCGTTAAGTTCAGAAGGTTCGCGAACAACATACCAAGTTATACCACAGCTACTCAAACTGCTATTCCAATGCTGCCAAAATCGGTAATATGGCCACTTTCTACTAGATGGCGTAGTTGACTAATTAATGACACAGTTCAAGCAAACATGCAACAATATCCCCCTCTTAAACTTGTTCGTCCCGAACAAGCACGTCAATATTTTCCCCATGGTAGCGATGGAGACGATCCACATGGACAACTTTTAGCTTGCCTCTTCCTCGCTGGATCCGGTAGACAACATCGTTGATGCGCTTCACTATCTTATAGGGTCCTTCCCAATCCTGCTGTAGTTTAGGTGACATACCTTTTCGGCGATGAGGGTTGTATAGCCATACCAGATCTCCTTCCTGGAATCCTGTGGTGGTCGCTTTTGTATCGTACCTCATCTTCATGCGGTCGCTGGATATCCGAATCTTATCTCTAGTTTTCCGATGAATGTTTCTGATGATTTCTCTGAGATCCGCCACATAATCATCTTCATTCGTTGCTTCATCGGTCGGAGATCCAAACATCAATTCACTAGGTAACCGGATGGTTCGACCAAAAAGGATTTCGGATGGAGTATGTCCTGTTGTGTTATGAACTGCGCTTCGATAAGCTAATAGGAACATGGGGATGTGCTTGTCCCAGTCCCGCTGGCAGTCGCCAACAACCTTAGAAAGGTGTGCGTTTAAGGTTCTATTGAAGCGTTCCACCATTCCGTCCGATTGTGGATGAAGCGGGGTTGTTCTTGTTTTCTTAATCCCTAGTAGCTGGCATACTCCTTGAAAGATCTTCGACTCGAAGTTGCGACCTTGGTCCGAGTGCAATTCCATTGGTACGCCAAATCTGCTTACCCAGTTGTGGACAATCTGCTCTACCACGGTTTTAGCTTCTTGGTTAGGTATAGCAAAGGCTTCAGGCCATTTAGTGAAGTAGTCCATCACTACGAGGATATAGCGGTTTCCACTGTTGGTTTCTGGAAACGGTCCTGCGATGTCAACTGCAATCCTTTCAAAGGGCGCTCCAAAGTTGTATTGATGCATCTTGCCTTGCATTTTTACTCTCGGGCCTTTACTGGCTGCGCAAGCGGCGCATTTTCGGCACCAGGTTTCGACATCGTCTCTTGCGTAGATCCAGTAAAAGTGTTCTCGCACTTTTTCGAGTGTCTTATTTACTCCCAAGTGACCTCCGGACACTCCATCATGTAGTTCCCTAAGTACTTCGTTGACTTTCGATCTGGGTACCACAAGTTGCATCACGGCTGATGTTCCATCCGAACTTTCCCATTTTCTTTTCAAAATGCCATCCTGGACATGAAGTGAGTCCCATTGTGCTAAGTATGCCTTCAATTCCGGACTCCTATTGGAGATCTGCTGCCAGTCCGGCTTGCCCTCATGTTCCTTCCAGGCGAGAATCGGCTCGATATCCGGATCTTCCTGTTGAGCATTCCGGATCTCCCGTGCACTCCAGGTGCTAATGGGCTCAGCTCTCAACCGTTGGACTGACACTTTATCTTTTCCCTCCTGGCGTACGCAATGTTTACAATCAGCCTTGCAGGGTCGCCGGGAGAGGGCATCTGCGTTGGAGTGAAGAGTTCCCTTTCGGTGCTGTATCTCGTAGCCATACATCTGCAGCCGCTCAATCCACCTCGCGACTTGTCCTTCAGGGTTCTTAAACTGCAGCAGCCACTTTAGAGACGCATGATCTGTACGCAGGATGAATTTCTGCCCATATAAGTACTTGTGGAAGTGCTTTGTTGCCAGGATCAAAGCCAGAAGTTCCCGCCTGGTTACGCAATAGTTCCTCTCCGGCTTGGATAGCACTTTACTGAAGTAGGAAACTACTCTCTCTTGGCCATCATGGATCTGCGAAAGAACGGCTCCGATCCCAACATTACTAGCGTCGGCATCTACAATAAATGTCTTTCCTGGAGTAGGGTACGCTAGAATTGAAGCATCACACAGTTGGTGTTTGAGACTCTTGAAACTCGCTTCGCATTCACCTGACCATTTAAATGGTTTTCCCTTTTCCGTCAGTTGATGCAAGCTCTTTGCGATCCTTGCGAAGTCCTTCACAAACCGTCTATAGTAAGTTGCAAGTCCCAGGAAGCTTCTCAGTTGGTGTTTGTCTTTGGGAACGGGCTAATTTTTCACCGCATCGACCTTCTCTGGGTCAGTCCTTACTCCTTCGGACGAGATGATGTGCCCCAGATATTTTACCTCAGATCTAAAGAGATCACACTTTTTCGGGTTAAGCTTTAATTGTGCACTTCGTAGTCTCTGGAACACTTCCTTCAAGTTATCTCGATGTTCTTCAAACGTTTTTCCAACCACGATGACATCGTCCAAGTAGACCAAACACGTTTTCCATGTTAGCCCCAACAAAACACGCTCCATTAGTCGCTCAAAGGTTGCCGGCGCGTTACACAGTCCAAATGGCATTACTGTGAATTGCCAGAGCCCGTTTCCTGCTGTGAAAGCTGTTTTCTCCCGGTCTTCCGGATGTATCTGCACTTGCCAGTAGCCACTCTTCAGATCTAGAGTGGAAAACCATCGAGCTCCGGACAGTGTATCCAGCGTATCGTCAATCCTTGGTAGAGGGTAGCTATCCTTTTTGGTGACATTATTCAGTTGGCGATAGTCTACACAGAACCGAGTGCTGCCATCTTTCTTTTTGACTAGGACAATTAGAGATGCCCATGGGCTTTTAGAGCATTCGATTACTCCTTCCTTCTCCATCGTCGACACCATCTCTGCAACCTCCGTCTGCTTAGCCAATGGTAATCGTCTGGGAGGCTGACGAATCGGTCTCGCATCTCCAGTGTCTATCCGGTGTTGTACAAGGTGTGTTCGGCCATACTCGCAGTCCCGCGAAGGGAATAAATCAGCAAACTCGTTGATGAGGTTCCCTGCCATGGCTTGCTGCTCCCGATTCAGATCGCAGTGCTGGAATAAAATTCTTTTGACCTCAGTCATTCCCATTAGTGAACGAGGCTTCGCAACACCTTCCTGTGAAAGTTTCGTGATGGCAGTAACCGGTACACACTTTCCAACCACCTCACCTTGCTTCAATTTGACGCTTTTGTGTTCCGCATTAAGAACTCGTACGGGAACCATATTGTTCTTCGGCTCGACAAGCATTTTTCCAACCACGCAATTTCGGCAGTGGTTGTCTTCTGGCTCGACTAGAAAGAATCGGTGGGCCCCAGGATCACCTTCCAGCTTTGTCCAAATCAGTGTCTCTGAAGAAGGTGGTAGGACCTCGTCCTTACTAATGACTGTCCTCAGGGATGCGACGTTCTCGTTCCCGTACACCATCGGAATTTCTACGTTTCGATACCTGAGTACTTGCATACCAATGTCCAATACTACATCATGCGCCTTCATGAAATCGATTCCAATGATGCATTCGTCACATATATCGGCTACTAGGAAAGCGTGGGAGAATACTAATCCTGCCAAATTTATTGTTGGTATGACCTCTCCATACACTTTCGCTGTCGCTCCTGTTGCTGTTTTCAGACAGTAATTGCTGGTGTTGTGCAGCCAAGAGTGACGGACGATGTCCCTCCTTATGATGGAAGCGGTGGCACCGGAGTCGATGGTTGCCACGCACTTATTTTGTCCGATATAGGCTTCCACTGTTAGACTCTGGTTTCCTCGTTTGGTTTGGGAGACTTGAATTGTGGTCCTGGGGTCGTCGATTCCGGAAACCAACTTCTGCCCCACGAAGCTGGTCCTTACACGTTTCCCGACTGCTGGTTATGCGAAGCTATATCTGCAGGATGGTTGTTATCCCTGCCAGATGCTTCTTCGTTGCCCCTCCTAGGCCCGAAATGCGGACAACTGCCTCGTCTGGGTGGAGCTCTGCACTGTCTCTGTAGGTGCCCTATTTTGTTGCAGTTCCAGCAGCGCATTTGACCTCTGTTATCTCTGCTCCGGTCTACGATGTCTGCTCTTTGACATGAACATTCAACGGCTGTCATTTCCCTTACGCGGTGGAACACATGCGATGCCTGATCAGCAGCTTGCATTGTCAAGGCAAATGCTAGGGCCTCAGCGAGAGTTCTCTTTCCAGCCATTCTTACGGCCATTTGCAGTTGTCTATCTTCAATGGCTTGGATAAACGCCTCCACAGCCATTTCATTGATGAGAACCTCACCAGCATTAGGATATGACAAATGTGCCAGACGTTCGATATCTGCTTGCAGCTGTTGAAGTGTTTCCCCCCGCTTCTGGACTCTACTGCGTAGCTGGACCCTGTACACTTGCTGCATATGCTCATCACCGAAGCGCATCTCTATAGCCTTGACCAGGGCGTCATAGTCGTGTTGCTTCTCTTCTGAGACGGTTTGGAGTAACTCCGCAGCTGTACCTCTTAGTGCGAGCGATAGCGCAATCGACTTTTCCTCGTTGTCCCAGCTGTTCGCCATTGCAGCTGCTTCAAACTGTTTCTTATAAATTGGCCATGATGTTTGACCGTCGAAAACAGGAGGCTGCATCTCTTTCCTTCTCGGGCAGTCCGCAGAATTTTCTCGAGCCTTCTGCTTCTTCACTTTCTCGAGCTCTCTAGCCAAGTTCTCGAAGTTTGTTTCATGCTTGCAAAACGTCTGATGGATTTCGTCGAATTTGGTTTCAACCTTCTCGAACTTTTGGTCAATTTCTTAGAGTTTTCCTTCAAGAACATTTTTAAAATCTTCCACAGCGCTCTTTTGGGCGGCAACTATGGAATTCTTTTGTTCTTCCAATTTGGAATCTAGAGAATTCTTCTGTTCATCAAATTTAGAGTCCATTGATTGCAATTTGAAATCTAGAGAATTCTTCTGTTGTTCTAGAGAATTCTTTTGTTCCTTGAACTGAGAGCCCATAAAATTCTTCTGTTCATTGAACTGAGAGTCCATAGAATTCTTCTGTTCATTGAACTGAGAGTCCATAGTATTCTTCTGTTCATCTAACTTGGCCAGAAGTAATTCCATCATAGCAGTCATATCAACGCTTGTACTTACTTGTTCTTCTGCTACGTCGAACAAAACGGACTTGGGGTTTTCTCCTTCGTTTTCAACAGATTCCTGCAGTCGAAGCACAAGATCACTTTTTCCTCCAGCTGTGGAGAGATTCCGCTTTTCCAATTCAGCTTTTAACTGCGGAATACTGAGCTGTAGTAATTTTAATGTGCGGCCCATTTTTTTTTTTTTTTAATTCACTTCACTTTAATTTCACACTGAATACGTTTTATCCCACTTCTGACACCAATGTTACATCCAGGCTAGGATTCGAAAAGATAAAACGTAATTCTATTTAATTAATCTTTATTAGTTCTCTTTCAATGTCTTTTACTTCTTGATTATTATTCTAATAATTCACTTATTTAATTCAACAATTCACTTTCACAATTAATCACTTTAAATAAACAATCACTTCTCTTATTCAATATTCTCTATACTTTTCACTACTGTCATCTATCGCCCTTCTTTATCGCGGTTCACAACTCGAATGTCTTGGGTGCTCCTGCGACATCTATTTATATCTCCTAGTGACACCTCTCGAAATTTCCAAATTCGTTGAGAAGGTTCGTTAAGTTCAGAAGGTTCGAGAACAACATACCAAGTTATACCACAGCTACTCAAACTGCTATTCCAATGCTGCCAAAATCGGTAATATGGCCACTTTCTACTAGATGGCGTAGTTGACTAATTAATGACACAGTTCAAGCAAACATGCAACAGTATTAAATGTTGTACTTGTTCTTGAACGAAGTGGCAGCACTGGTCAATAGACAAATAGCTGTCATTCTATTCGGTCCATTTTTGTTTCTTTATTAGGCGTTTTTCTTTTTTAGCTCCGAGCGGGGCACTGAGCTGTCAAAAAAAGAACTGTGTTACTTTTTTAGCTCGGAGCGCTCTGAGCACAAAATTTGTATTTCTTTTTAATCTCTGAGCTAGCTCAGGGCTCGCTCGATGAGCTCGATTAAAAGTGACCGAGCACATCGAGCGAAAAGCTGAGCGCGGCTGACTTCATTCATTATTTTGTGCTTTTTCCATAGTTTATTTACTAGAAATTATAATTTAAATGGAACAATCCTTGACAAGCACCAATTTCAGAAGCAATCCTGACTATTTTGAAAATTAAGAGAAAAAAAAATTATCTAATGACAGTTCAGTGCCCAATTCTGTTTCTTAATTAGCTCGGAGTCTTCAGGTTATGTTCAGCTCGCAGCGAGCTCTGATCGCTCGGGCCCCGCTCTGTTCCCCGCTCGGGGCTAAAAAAGAAAAACGCCTATTCATTCCATTCTGGATATTCCGGATAAAAAAATCGAATATTCTGTATTTTCTATTCCTTATCCGGAAAAAATAAAGAAACACACGGACTATGTGTTTTCGCCCTTCGGTCGTTCTCTCTTTCATTTAGTTTTAAGTAGTTAAGTTTATACACCATCGACTCACGTCAAAAGATACCAAACACATTAGCTGTGTTTAATGAACAAAAGATCAGAACAGAACAGATCAGTGCCCATGTTCTGTAACTCATGCGATAACTATCGCATCGAAAATTTTGGAACACAAAATTCCACCGTTTATCGCTTGTGGAAAGAAGTTGTGTTCTGTAACTCTATGCGATAAAATATGCCTTATTAACTTTTAATATCATGGGAAATTGGAAGGATTGTCAAAATACTGGAAATCGAAGGGTAGTTTGGCGAGGAAATTCAGTGCCCATGTTCTGTAACTCATGCGATAACTCTTCGCATCGAAAACTTTGGAACACAAAATTCCACCGTTTATCGCATGTGGAAAGAGGTTGTGTTCTGTAACTCTATGCGATAAAATATACCTTGGTTACTTTTATTATCATGGGAAATTGGAAGGATTGTCAAAATACTGGAAATCGAAGGGTAGTTTGGCGAGGAAATTCAGTGTGTATTTACATGTCGTTGGGATAGGAGCGGTGTAGCGCGACTTTTTAGCGGATTATCGGAAAATTACGTGTTTCTGTTGAATTTTCAAAAATACGATGATCGCTCGTTCTGCTAGACTCAGACAATTTTTTTTGAAATTAATCTGATCCTAACGCTATGTTCTATGTTGATGAATTTAATGCAGTTAAAATTTTGCATTTATTTTGTCTGTCTATGAAAAAAATAAATGAAATATATTTTTTCTTTTAAAACAAGAACCTTTAGTCTCTCTTGTTGGATGTACCAAGCTGTTTATTTTTATAGCAACACAGTTCCAAGAATGTTCAAAATGGATCTTATTTAAGTGCTTGCTGAATTCTTTCGACAGAATGTACATACATAGGTACCTATACCTACATTCTTCTCCACTAATTCTGACTGTTTTTATTAGTTATTTTTTATTTCTTTTGCATTTTTTTAAACGTTGAACTTGATCAACGAACTGTATATTTTGTTAAATAAAAAATCAAAAATGTTCACTGTCCACTATCCGTTTAAAATTGTTCAATATCCCTTTCTCGCAAGCCAATTGAAATGTGATAAATTTTGACAGTTGAAGTGAATAATTTATCGCATTCGAAATTTACAGAACACCGATTTATCACATATTTCCAGGAGTTTCATTTCACAATGTTCCATGTGGTATAGTTTTCGCATCGCATAGTTACAGAACACGGAAATGTGATATAATGAAATTTTGTTTCGATTCACATCGTTCATGTGATAAATATAACGATGCGATAGTTACAGAACACGGGCACAGTGTGTATTTACATGTCGTTGGGATAGGAGCGGTGTAGCGCGACTTTTTAGTGGATTATCGGAAAATTACGTGTTTCTGTTGAATTTTCAAAAATATGATGATTTTTTTGAAATTAATCTGATCCTAACGCTGATTTAAGACACCATTATGTTCTATGTTGATGAATTTAATGAAGTTAAAATTTTGCATTTATTTTGTTTGTCTATGAAAAAAATAAATGAAATATTTTATTTTTTAAAAAAACAAGAACCTTTTACTTTCCCTTGTTGGATGTACCAAGCTGTTTATTTTTATAGCCACACAGTTCCAAGAATGTTCAAAATGGATCTTATTTAAGGGGAAACCCCTATAAGCCCGCATATGAAAAGCCCGCGTAACAAAAGCCCGCACGCCAAATTATGAAAAAGCCCGCAGCACAAAAGCCCGCATGCCATAAGCCCGCACAATTTATTTTCAGATTTAGCCCGCATATGATGCGGGCTTATTGTTTTGTTATTCACCTCATCACTTCAATTTTAAAATTTTTAAAGCCAATCAAATCGCTTGAAAGAAATATTTGTTCCGAGTAATATGGAGGGGGATGTAGTTATTCACCACAATCACCTCTTCCCCTCTTTTTTTTTGAAAACAAGTAAAATCTCTTAAAAAATTTTTGTTCGTCCTAAAAAGAACCGATTTATTTACCATATCCACCTCTACCCCTCATTTCCCCTCCTAAATTGAAATTGGTCAATATCTCTCATTGAATATTTAGTCGTCCTAAAAAGAACGATTTTGGTTCATAGAACCACCAATACACAAAATCACTTCACTTTCACTGGATTGGGAGCAACCGCACTGCTCCAGGCATCGACGAAGAATGCGACAATTCAGAAAAATACCACTTCTTATATACACTTTGTCGAAGACATTTCGAATTGAAAATATTTTTGACAACCAATCAAAACTCTTGCAGGATATATTTTACACAACTTCCCTCTCCGTGATTCTCATGATTTCTTGCATCTTACAGATGGATTTCTGTGTGAATTCAATGGATTTTAAATGTACATTACTTCTATTTTAACACGCAATTGTTTAGGAAATAACCATAGCCCAAGTGCGGATAGTACATGTGTTGAATAGATGCTCTTACCATTGAAAAATAATAGCATTCCTCCCAATAAAAGAGAAAAAAGTTCATAAAATGAACAGAATTTGTATACATTTGATTAAAGCAGACCGCAAATCATGCGAGTAAAAGGAGTTCATATTTGGAATTATTCGCTTATTTAGTGGAAAAACCAGTTTAAATCCTAAGATTCCGCGAGCGGGCTACATAGACACGACATGATGCGCATAAATTCGCCTTATCTTTTCAATTCGGCGCTTATTTGCTTGTGTTTATGGCGCCTGCCAGACAACCAGCATATACCCTTAGCGGAGCAACGAAGTTGCGTGAGCGTGCTAAACCCTGCGGAAAGATAGGTGAAACCCTAAGATCCCGCGAAGCGGGCCACACAGAACGAACATTATGCGAATATATGGTTATAATCTTTAGAATTTGGCGCTAATTTCAGTGTTTATGGCGCCTGCTTAACATTTCTTCGACGTTAAGACGCAATTATCTTGGAAATAATCTGATCTCAAGTGTGCGTAAGCACATGAGTGCAATAGTTGTCTATTCACAGGAAGATTGACACTATTCCTCACAGTAAAAGATGAAAATGATGCGAATATATGGACATTATCTTTGGAGTTGAGCGCTAATATCATAGTGTTTATGGCGCCTGCCAGGCATTAAACATATACCCTTAGCGGAGCAACGGAGTTGCGTGAGCGTGCTAAACCCTGCGGAAAGATAGTTGAAACCCTTAGATCCCGCGAAGCGGGCCACTCACAACAAAAATGATGCGAGTTAAATGGCATTATCTATGAAATTTGACGCTTATTTGTAAATGTTTATGGCGCCTGCCAGACAATAAGCATATACCCTTAGCGGAGCAACGAAGTTGCGTGAGCGTGCTAAACCCTGCGGAAAGATAGTTTAAATCCTTAGATCCCGCGAAGCGGGCCACCCACAACGAAAATGATGCGAGTTAAATGGCATTATCTATGAAATTTGACGCTTATTTGTAAATGTTTATGGCGCCTGCCAGACAATAAGCATATACCCTTAGCGGAGCAACGAAGTTGCGTGAGCGTGCTAAGCCCTGCGGAAAGATAGTTTAAATCCTTAGATCCCGCGAAGCGGGCCACCCACAACGAAAATGATGCGAGTTAAATGGCATTATCTATGAAATTTGACGCTTATTTGTAAGTGTTTATGGCGCCTGCCAGACAATAAGCATATACCCTTAGCGGAGCAACGAAGTTGCGTGAGCGTGCTAAACCCTGCGGAGAGATAGTTTAAATCCTAAGAACCCGCGAAGCGGGCCACCTAGGCAAAAATGATTACTAAAAGGATTTCCTTCTTCATTATTTTCAGAGTTTCGAATAGAAAAAAAGGATGAAAGGATGAAAAAAACGAAACAAAAAAAGTGTATATAAACAATGCGGAATTGAAATGCATTTATTCAGTTTACAGTAGTCAGAACGTGAAGTCAGTTTTTGAAGTGAAGTGAATATTGCAACTGAAGTGAATAGTGCAAGTGAAATAATGCAACCGACAATTTTAAAAACCAATAAAAACAAATTGAAGCTGGAGCTTCTAGGCTTCACATACCATTTGGAGAGGGAGACAGTTGAAGGATTCAATTGGTCATGTGCGAAGCGTAGGACTCATCATTGTGCTGGTCGGATCCAGACGAGTCTCTGTGAAGATCAGCACATAGTAAAAAAAGGTCCAACTACCCACACCCATTACTCGACAGCTTGGGAAAAGAACGTCACCTTGGCAAACACCTCAGTCAAGACAAATGCATTGGCGCCACTTCCACCGTCGCAAATAATAAGAAATGCGATTATAGAGTGTGAGAGCTGTAGCCGCGTGCAATTGCCGTCAAAGAAAGCACAAAAAGCAAAGATTGCTCGTGTTCGTGCTACCCAAATAAAAGAGCCGGCGTCGTTGGAGGAAATAGATATCCCGACAAACCTCCGTTATTTAAATTGGGAGCTGTTTGTTTTAAAAGAGAGCGTGTACGGATCTGAAAAGAACATAATTCTCGGAACTGCGAGCAGTATAAAGCTCCTGTCCGAAGCTAAGTGCTGGCTTATGGACGGCACTTTTTACGTTGTACCATCGATAATGACGCAGCTTTTTAGCATCCATGGCTACGTCGAAGGCATTGTAGTACCCCTAATTTTCTGCATAATGTCGAGAAAAACTAAAGAAGCCTATATACAGTTCTTTTTTGATCTGTTTCAAATTGCATGTACGGCAGACATCCCGCTTAACCCATCCGTCGTCATAAGCGATTTTGAAAAGGCGATATCTGGTGCAGCAAAGGACTTTTTGCCCAATACAAGTTTTAAAGGTTGCTTGTTCCATTTTGGTCAAATAATTTGGCGGAAAGTTCAAAAAAGCGGGCTGAGTGGAAAATACGGCACTATAGAGGAATTTGCTCTGCAAATTCGAATGCTGAAGAGCCTTGCTTTTGTGCCCAGCCAGCAAATTCCAGAATATTTCGACCACTTATATGCAATGCTCAGGGACCCAGATGCCAAGGAACTGGCCAAGTGGCTGAAGGTGAACTACATTAGCGGCAAAGCTCCAACTTTTGTGCCACAATACGACCCAGCTTTTTGGTCTGTCGCCACAGCAATTGGGGATGAACGCTTCCCTCGAACCCAAAATAGCGTTGAGGCTTGGCACAGAAGGCTCAAAGTAGTGGTCGGCAAGCAGCACTCGGGCCTCTATAAGTTAATTGGAGATCTTGGAAAAGAGTTGATTGTGGCCAAAGTGGATGTCGACAAGGCGAGGAGTGGGCAGATTATGTGCAGCACCAGGAAAAAAAAGAGTAACAGCGCTATTCAGTCCGTTGTTTCCAACATACAAACTCTCGAGAAAACTGAGTTTTTGAGAAATATTGCTATAAACTTGGCACTATCTTAAGCCATCTTAGCTATAGCAACAAAACGTCCTTTTCAGGACGACCAATTTTTCTATACGCGATATAAATCTAACAACGCCAGCGAGCAAACCAATCCAATTATGTTCTCAGTTTTGAAGTTTGTCTTCTTTTACAAGCTACGTAGGGAGCAAATCCAGATTAGAACCATTTCTACCTCTTAACACAAACATATTTATGGCTCTGATAAGAACGCTTGGAAAACGAACCCAACCCATTCACCTCACCTCCTCAATCATAAATGTTTAGAACCAATCAAATTGCTTGAAAGAAATATTTGATCCCACTAAAATGGAGGGGGATGTAGTTATTCACCATACTCACCTATTCCCCTCTTTTTTTTGAAAACAAGTAAAATCTCTTAAAAATGTTTTGCTCGTCCTAAAAAGAACCGATTTATTTACCATATCCAATTCTACCCCTCATTTCCCATCCTAAATTGAAATTGGTCAATATCTCTCATTGAATATTTAGTCGTCCTAAAAAGAACGATTTTGGTTCATAGAACCCAATACACAAAATCACTTCACATTCACTGGATTGGGAGCAACCGCACTGCTCCAGGCATCGACGAAGAATGCGACAATTCAGAAAAATACCACTTCTTATATACACTTTGTCGACGACCTTTCTTACGGTAAATCTGTTCTCCGTGATTCTCAAACAATCGAGCATTTTAACTTTTTGAAATTGAAAGAAGCCACTCCCCCTCGATTTGGTAATATTTTTGACAACCAATCAAAACTCATGCAAGATATATTCTCCTTACAAATGTTTACCATTTTAGTAACTTTTTTCTCTTTTATTGGGAGGAATGCTATTATTTTTCAATGGTAAGAGCATCTATTCAACACATGTACTATCCGCACTTGGGCTATGGTTATTTCCTAAACAATTGCGTGTTAAAATAGAAGTAATGTACATTTAAAATCCATTGAATTCACACAGAAATCCATCTGTAAGATGCAAGAAATCATGAGAATCACGGAGAGGGAAGTTGTGTAAAATATATCCTGCAAGAGTTTTGATTGGTTGTCAAATATATTTTCAATTCGAAATGTCTTCGACAAAGTGTATATAAGAAGTGGTATTTTTCTGAATTGTCGCATTCTTCGTCGATGCCTGGAGCAGTGCGGTTGCTCCCAATCCAGTGAAAATGAAGTGATTTTGTGTATTGGTGGTTCTATGAACCAAAATCGTTCTTTTTGGGACGACTAAATATTCAATGAGAGATATTGACCAATTTCAATTTAGGAGGGGAAATGAGGGGTAGAGGTGGATATGGTAAATAAATCGGTTCTTTTTAGGACGAGCAAAAAATTTTTAAGAGATTTTACACGTTTTCAAAAAAAAAAAGAGGGGAAGAGGTGAGTGTGGTGAATAACTACTTCACGCCATTTTCGAAGCCACAAAATATTTTCTATAAGAGTTTTGATTGGTTTACTTCAATTTCCAAAATGTTAGATACTCGATCTTGTGAGAATCACAGAGAAGAGTTTTCTTAAGGGGAACTTCATATTTCCCCATGACATGCGGGCTTTTGTGGTGCGGGCTTTTGTGGTGCGGGCTTTTGTGATGCGGGCTTTTGATATGCGGGCATTCGTGTGCGGGCATTCGTGTGCGGGCTTTTGATATGCGGGCAAACGGACCCAACCCGTTCCAAATGCTCCAAATGTATTCACTATTTATTTGTTAAATCATCTTGTCACTTAAGATACGGAGATAACTTTTACACATCCTTAGCTAAACCTATTTCGTCGTACCAAAAACTTAAATTTATTGTCACAGATTCATAAACTAATTTATCATAGTAAGCCGAGAATAGTTAAATGCGCAATTTTATTTTCATTAATGCATTAAAAGTGCAAAGCACATTTGGTTTATGTTCGGTTGAGGTCAACAAATTGTGGGAAAAAAATTATTTTCCAACAAAATAGGAATAAATTACAAAGAAATGATAAAACATAAGTCAAATGTTTCAGTAAAACAGATTACCACACATTTGCAATAATTTTTATTTGTTCCATTGGTTATTTGCTTTTCCAAAGCTACCACATTTACTCAATAGGCCTTCGGCACGAACTGTCAAAAATTTTATGGTTATGTTCTGAATTCGAGCTGGGGGTCAGACAAATAGTTCAGTGTTCGCATTTTCGCGGTAAAAAAAAGAAATATTTCAAAAACCTTAAAAAAACTAATTTAAAATATAAAAAAATGCCTTCAATGTGCTGTGTAGTGGGTTGCTCAAAGCGTAGTGGACGTGATACCGATGTGCGATTTTTCCGCTTTCCGGCAGTGCAGAAAAGAACCCCGCAAATGCTAGCGCTATCCACCGAAAGAAGAGCAGCATGGCTTAATGCAATGAAGAGGGCAGATCTGAAGGAAAGCTCACTAGTTCATTCAAGAATATGCTCCAATCACTTTGCCGCAGGTATGTATTCAATTTAGAAATAAATAATTGCACAATATTATGAGATATGATTGCAGGTTCCCCGGCACATTTGAGGAACAAGCTGCATCCGGACTGGGTTCCACATTTAAGAATGGGATATGCAAAACCAATAAATGTAGATGCCAGGCTTAAACGCTTTGCGAGGACCCAAAAGCGGCAACTTAAAAAGCAGGAGACAACGAGCAGTAGCGCTCCTCAGAATGTGTTGCCCGAAATCATCGCTGAAACGGAAGCGCCAGAAGAGTTGAGTGAGTTAGATAAACTCAAGGCTCAACTAAATTTGAATGATGAGCTCATTCAAAAGTATAAGGAGAAAATTAAACAGCTTGAGGACAATTTAAAAGAGGTAATTGGGTGTATTTTATTATTTTCACTTTAATGTTTATGTATTGTTTCTCCTGTAGGTAACTGATGATTTCGAATCAAGGCTGAAGGAGAAGTGCGCTGAAGTCGAAGTAAAGACTAAACTACTTCGCGTTAAGGGAATGAGCATCGATGACTTTAAAGATAATGATGCTAAAGTTGTGTATTTCACCGGTCTCCCCAGTTTCACCGTTCTGAGTCATCTATTTGACTTCGTTAAGGAAGATATTACGTCGAGCCTTACGAAGAACATCAACGTATTTGATGCTTTTGTGATGACTCTGCTAAAGCTACGACTGGATCTACCGTTGACGTATTTAGCATACAAATACTGCGTGTCGCTAAAAACCACATCCAGGATATTTCACGACAACATTATTGTGTTCAATGCCAAGATGTCACCAATCGTTCATTGGCCCGATAAAGATGCCTTGAGGAATAACACACCACAGTTCTTTTCAAGAGTTCTGGGAAATACCTTTACAGCCATAATCGACTGCTTCGAGATTTTTATTGAAACCCCAGGTAAACTATATACATGCATTATGTATAATTTGAAATAATGACTAAATGTTTCTCCTTCAAAGGTGATACTCTTACGCGCTGTGAAGTATTTTCATCGTACACGCATCATAGTACGATGAAGTACTTGATAGCTATTTCTCCAGGATGTGCAATCATATTTGTGTCTAAAGGATATAGTGGGAGATGCAGCGACAAGACTGTGGTTGAGACCTCCGGATTTCTCAATAACATTGAGAGCGGTGACATCATCTTATCAGATCGAGGTATGTTGGTGAATAAAGTAATTGTGGAGAGAGGTGCAAAACTTCTCATGCCTGCATTTCGGGACGGAAGAGATCAAATAGCACCTGGCGATATTGAGCGGACAAGAAACCTAGCGAAGGTAAGAATCCATGTGGAACGTGTAATTGGACTTCTTCGTCAAAAATATTTGATACTTACCAATCGCCAGCCAATAACGGCAACATCAAAAGTAAATGGCGATGAAATGTATTTTGATTACATTGTTAAGTCTTGTTGTGCATTAGTAAATTTAAGTCCTTCTGTTATTAATATTGATAAATAAAACACAACATTTTTTATAGTGGAAAACAATTTAAAAAAAACCACTGTTTATTGCATTCAAAAATAAAATAATAAAGTTTAATTCAGTTTCAGAACAAAATAAAATTAACATAAAATTAACAAATAAAACTTAAAAGTAAAAATAATCATATGTGTTAGTATTTATTATTATAAAAGTAAGTAAAAGTAAGTACGAAAACTAATTCTTGGCAATACGATTCGAGTAGTATCGCCCCAACAATTCTAATAACACTACATTATAAAAATAAATATCAGTCTTACAAATTTCAGCTTCAAAAAACGTTTTATCAAATTGAACTTTTAAAACTATCTTAAAATTAGGTGAAAAAATTCAAAAGTAACAATGACTAGACTTTAAAATTGCACATTGCATTTGGATTTGAAAAAAATATTGATGCCGCTTATTAATTTTCCACTCTCCGTTCTCCTGGATGATTGGGCATTCGGACTTGTTTAAAAATGTAACCAAGTCACCATCCTTTAGGCAAAATGGGCATTTAACTTCCACCGGAAATTCTCCACAGCAATCACATTTCCAAATACCATCGGGGGAGCAAGCATAGTAGGATTTATCGTGGTCTATCACAAGACCTGACTTCAAAATCTTCAAGTTGCTATGGTTTTTTTTTCGGAACTTAAAACATATTCTATGCCATCGGTTTCATGACGGCATCCATATTTAATTGCTGGTGTAAATATTTCATCCTGTCCATAACAGATTTTCTTTAACAGGCTCATGAAAAACGTTTTCTATTTTTGTCCGAGCAGCTTGTTTAAATATGGATGCCGTTTTACTTCCAATTCTTAGCTTATGCCAGTATCCACAGCTTGATTGCCTTACTGTTTGATTCTGGGCAAGCTTAACCTGCTCCGAACTTAATTTAAAAACGATTTCACTTCCGAGTTCCTTAAGTTGTCCACTGTCGAGCCTATCATGTTTTGGCTTATATAAATTGGCCATATACATATGGCTTAAATGCTCGCACTCGACATGTGGGGCCATCAAGGAACTCGGAGCATTGAAGTCGTCAAAAGTTGCCATAGCGGCAACCTCACAACCAACACTTTGAAGACGTTTAAGAAAAGTGATTACATCCGCTTTTGTTGCTGGATGAATCTCTTTCTTTGGAAGTTTACTTACCGCGTTTCTCCATTTGATCTGCTCATACGACACTTGCTTTTTGAACTTGCAGGATGGGACTTTCCAATACGCCTTTACGTCCGTAACAGATACCTTTAAAGAAACCAGATAACAATCTATAGGATACATATACATTACTATTGTATATATTACAATTTTATCCTCCTGGCATTTCCTCGCAATGGATTCCAAAGCGAATAAAGTTGCCCCAATGTGGCTACAGCACTCCCCCAGTCCAGCAACACAAGTACAGTGTCCAGTTTTGATGAATCCATCCTGGTCGACTGCTATCCAAACTTGAAGCGCAGGTAGATTCAGGGAATGTGAGTGAAGCACCTGAAAAAACATTTGCATTAATACCATATCCCATTAAAATTTAAACCAGTTCTTGTCTTACCTTTGATAAAACCAGACAGCAATTGGTTTGTTTGCAACCCATTAATGTCTGCACCGATCCAGCTTCGTATAACTTATCCCCGCTCAATGCCTTTACTGCTTCAAATTTGGTATGGGAGGAAGTATTTCTTGAATGCAGTAAGTAGTTAATTACTTTTAAGTACTCCACATTTGTTGGCAAACACTGGTCCGAATATTTCAAAATATACGGATCTTTATTTGCAAACAAAGAGAATTTATCAATATAAATGTTCCTTCTTTCTGCATTCAGCTTCTTCCCATACTTGGACAACTCCATTTATCTGCAAATATATTTAATATAATATAAAATTTTATAAAACAACTCACTTTTGTTCCTCGATCTGCAACTCCCGCGTAAAAGCAACAATTTTCGTTGACTTGACCACCAGCTCAAAATGTAAACATTGATGAACTGTCATCTGTCAAAAAGGAAAAACCCCCATAGCGTTTGCCAAAACATGTCTACAAATTCTAAAAGTAAACAAATTCTTGGCATGACGATTTCTGTTTGACGTTTGCCAAAGTTCTTGATTTTGTATTGTGGTGAGAATGGGTGTGTTTGCAGGGTATGGGGGTTTTTCCTTTTTGACAGATGACAGTTCATCAATGTTTACATTTTGAGCTGGTGGTCAAGTCAACGAAAATTGTTGCTTTTACGCGGGAGTTGCAGATCGAGGAACAAAAGTGAGTTGTTTTATAAAATTTTATATTGTATTTAATATATTTGCAGATAAATGGAGTTGTCCAAGTATGGGAAGAAGCTGGATGCAGAAAGAAGGAAAATTTATATTGATAAATTCTCTTTGTTTGCAAATAAAGATCCGTATATTTTGAAATATTCGGACCAGTGTTTGCCAACAAATGTGGAGTACTTAAAAGTAATTAACTACTTACTGCATTCAAGAAATACTTCCTCCCATACCAAATTTGAAGCAGTAAAGGCATTGAGCGGGGATAAGTTATACGAAGCTGGATGGATGCAGACATTAATGGGTTGCAAACAAACCAATTGCTGTCTGGTTTTATCAAAGGTAAGACAAGAACTTGTTTAAATTTTAATGGGATATGGTATTAATGAAAATGTTTTTTCAGGTGCTTCACTCACAGTCCCTGAATCTACCTGCGCTTCAAGTTTGGATAACAGTCGACCAGGATGGATTCATCAAAACTGGACACTGTACTTGTGTTGCTGGACTGGGGGAGTGCTGTAGCCACATTGGGGCAACTTTATTCGCTTTGGAATCCATTGCGAGGAAATGCCAGGAGGATAAAATTGTAATATATACAATAGTAATGTATATGTATCCTATAGATTGTTATCTGGTTTCTTTAAAGGTATCTGTTACGGACGTAAAGGCGTATTGGAAAGTCCCATCCTGCAAGTTCAAAAAGCAAGTGTCGTGTGAGCAGATCAAATGGAGAAACGCGATAAGTAAACTTCCAAAGAAAGAGATTCATCCAGCAACAAAAGCGGATGTAATCACTTTTCTTAAACGTCTTCAAAGTGTTGGTTGTGAGGTTGCCGCTATGGCAACTTTTGACGACTTCAATGCTCCGAGTTCCTTGATGGCCCCACATGTCGAGTGCGAGCATTTAAGCCATATGTATATGGCCAATTTATATAAGCCAAAACATGATAGGCTCGACAGTGGACAACTTAAGGAACTCGGAAGTGAAATCGTTTTTAAATTAAGTTCGGAGCAGGTTAAGCTTGCAATCAAGCTGTGGATACTGGCATAAGCTAAGAATTGGCAGTATAACGGCATCCATATTTAAAAAAGCTGCTCGGACAAAAATAGAAAACGTTTCCATGAGCCTGTTAAAGAAAATCTGTTATGGACAGGATGAAATATTTACACCAGCAATTAAATATGGATGCCGTCATGAAACCGATGGCATAGAATATGTTTTAAGTTCCGAAAAAAAAACCATAGCAACTTGAAGATTTTGAAGTCAGGTCTTGTGATAGACCACGCCAAATCCTACTATGCTTGCTCCCCCGATGGTATTTGGAAATGTGATTGCTGTGGAGAATTTCCGGTGGAAGTTAAATGCCCATTTTGCCTTAAGGATGGTGACTTGGTTACATTTTTAAACAAGTCCGAATGCCCAATCATCCAGGAGAACGGAGAGTGGAAAATTAATAAGCGGCATCAATATTTTTTTCAAATCCAAATGCAATGTGCAATTTTAAAGTCTAGTCATTGTTACTTTTGTATTTTTTCACCTAATTTTAAGATAGTTTTAAAGGTTCAATTTGATAGAACGTTGAAATTTGTAAGACTGATATTTATTTTGTAACGAACTAACCCCGAACACTGCCATCAGGAGAGAATTGATGGCTAACTAATAGTCCACTGGGAAGCGACTAGATCTCTCCCGGCACTATCACTCATGCTGGCAAAGACCTAGACCGCTGATGGTCAAGAATTTCCCAATTAAGCGCGTGTCCGAGCGCGACCCTCCCACTAACACTTCCTCCACCCATATGACCTAAACTCACAGGACCTTTGGGCCAGTCCGGGCAGACTAGAGGGAGGGGTGTCCAAGCCTCTTGCGACTCAGGCATAATCTTCCACCCGGTAGCTCATCGTTGGGTATGGGATCTTGTCGCAAGTCCTGGACTGGGGTCACTTTAGTTTTATATGCCTGAAATTTGCGAAATGAAAGATATGCTACAACCGCAACCGTAACCAATAAACTCATCCGAAATAGTTGCGAGGCCCGAGTTTTGCCGGATTAACAACCCAGTAATTGTATCCATAGCGGTAATGAGGAGGAGAGTTAGGTGGAGTCTCTCTCCATGAGCTTGCCCACCCCTAGCTAAATGTAAACTTAGCAACCATGGCTGCCGCGCCGCTCTATTGCGACAGCCCCTAAAATGGCATCACCCGACTCCAGAAATTGGAGCTAGGTATTAGCTGAACATAATTATATTAAGTCTTGTTGGCGTAAAGCCAGTCGTCGATGACGTCGAACCGCCATCATCATCTGCTTATCCCTCTAAGTATCGGTCCATTGGTCTCACACATCATCCTCCTAAAATTTACCCACTCATGACCAAATTATTATTGTCTACTTTGGAAAACAAAAAAAACATGACGTCATATCCGTGCGGAAACGGAACTAAAATCCAAAATACGCAATGTTAATGTAACAATATTCAAATTAGATTCAATCGTTTATTATCTCGGTTTAAGCATATAATGTATGTACCATTACCTATCTAAATGTATTATTATTACTAAATGCTAACAACTATTAGATCGTATCCGAAAGTATGCAGACTAACTAAATTAAAAAAAAAAATACCCTTATATTTGAGAAGAAAAAGGAAATGTTGGAATATAAACGATAATAACTAAGAAAAAATAATATAATAACCCAAAAAAAATGCATCAAGTCTTACAGGTATCCTACAACATCATTCCTTATATAATTTAAAAGTTGGCCAAAATGGTTAAAAAGTAGGTATATATTGACAAAAAATGAAGTTCTTTTCTTTTATAATTTATTCTATCACCACGTTAAATCACAATAGGCCAAATGATTAAATTGTTTGTATTATTTGTAGTATACTACTAGGCGAACTTTAATGCAATACAAGATTCTGACCAAACTATATAGTGTCACGTCACTTTTTATTTCAATTATTGAACTTGAATTTATTTATCTTTACTTTAATCCTACTCAATCTTTGTCTTTCGTGAGTCCCTCAGTAGGAGACGCGTAATTATCAATAGCCAGATTTGGTTAAGGATTATGAATAATGAATTACTTTAAGCAAAAAAAACTTAATAAAGTCCGTTCAAAATGGTTATGTCAACTCACTTACCCCGGTTGCGATCTTTGCTAATCGTTGATATAAGGTTGTTACAGCTATTGTCGTCCAGATGTTGTGCACAGCATCCTTTCGTTGGCATTATGTACGAGCATGTATGTCGGTTTTTTTTTTCTTATGGATTACCTATATAAAGTGGTTATCAACGGGAAAACGAAATTGAACGAACTTTTTACAACCATTTAATTTAATTCAAGGGCACAAATCTACTTAGCTTTTCCTATACATTTTATACGCTGTTGGTGATATTGATGAGTTTAGTTACGTTGGCTGCGATAGGGATGAATTGCGGCTGAACGTGGATGATGAGGTCTTTTCGTTGTTGCTGCGGGGGTGATGGATATGCTGTTGGTGAAATTGATGAGGGTAGCGTGTAGTCATGCGATAGGGATGAATTGCGGCTGATCAGTGATGAATTCGACTTTCTCGTTGCCTGGTACAGGGTGATCGCTGATTCCGCTGTTCGTGTTTTTTTCCTTGCTTTTTCTGGTGCTGGACTGGCGTACTGGTGTTGTGGTGGACGGGTGTATAGTACCGGTATTATGATTTGTTACCCCGTTACTTTTGGAGGGGTGCTTTACCCGTGTGCTGATACGGTTTTTTTTTGTTTGGGAGTCTTTCACTTGGAGCGATTTAGCGTACTGTGGTGGTTATAATCTACCTTTGTGGTTCATGGGCTTGACTGAAGGTGAATTGTAAATATAGTGGCGTGGAACGTGACTTCACGTTTGGTTTTATCGCCTCACTTATTCTGTGATTTTCACTTCGCGTCACGTTAATTAATAATATTTTTTTTCTTGTGATTAATTTGCGAGCGAAGATTAAGCGGTCACAAAACTCGATTCTTTTTTTTTTATTTGTCTTCGTCTAGTTTTATACTCGCGACACTTGGCACTTCGCCATCCGTTAACACAAATTAAGCATTCTCCGCTCTAGCACCACCTAACCCCGGTTTAAAACAAAACTCAATCCACGAAGGTAAAAAAAGAAAAAAACGTCGCTCGTCGTGTGACATGCCCTTTTATATCTTCCAATTATCGACTGCACCACACCAATACAAGCATATATGAAATCACATCAGAGACGATCGTGTACTTCCGCGTTCTTGCGAACTCGTTTAGTCTTTATGCGAAAAATTATTTTTTTCAACTTAAAATTCAAATTAGAATTTTTTGAAAATAGGTGTGCCTAAAATAAAATTTTCCTATTTAAACTTTACGATATCCATGCCGCAGGAAATCGTCCATGCTTGATCACCATCGAAACCTATATCAGTGTGCGTGAAATAAACACCCGTATGATCGTTTACAACTTAACGTCATGTTATTGGAGTCACTGTCAGATCCAACTTAGGCCATTCATCATCATAACAAAGTTTGGCTAAATGGTTAAATTCGCCGATCTTTTGTTTTTCCCACTAACGAATATGCATGCGGGTTCGATCCTGGTTACCTGTTTTTTTTTTTTTTTTTATATAACAAATTTGTTGCGTTTACTTACGCTTTCTTCGAAGCTCGTATTTTTGTTCCAAGTCGCATTTGATCGTGATTTTATACCGCGCATTGCATCCCATCTCCCAACCTAATCATACGAGACACTTTCCAGCTCCTCAACCTATACCATCCTCCACAATTCATTTCAAGTTCATCATCCTCAAATAAAATAAAATCGGCATCTGATGTCAGAACCGTGTATCAACTCGATGCTATCGCTCTCAAACTTTTGGGAATATTTCAATTTAACGACCTACCTAAAATGCGTTTCCAACAAAACTTTTTCTTTTTATACGATCTGTCGTATAAAATGAAAATGGAAAGAAACCTACTGTTAGAACGTTGTCGACTCGACCCACCCCTGAAAATAGGATCAGAGTGTCATGCTCAGATTGAGCTCGGGAAATTAAGATTAACAATAAAAATAAAAATATGAGTACGTAATCCTTAAGAAACTTCTATGTAATTGTATAATATAAGAATATTACGTAACCAGATTATAGCTTAGCGGCGAATATCTTTTGTATGGGTTATACCTAAGCTATTCCCGGATTCATCTACTAACTCATAAAGATTGTTCCCGATAACTTTGCTGATTTTAGCTTTCTTGAACTTTGGGCAAAGTTTCGAATTTCTCGCCTTTGAGGCATCACTCAAGACAAAGTTGCGTCGGTATACTACGTCACCTATCTTGTATTTTACCATAGAACTACGTGTATTATACACTCTCTCATATATATTATGGGCTTTCTCGAGAGAATTCTTGATGTAGGTGTGTAAAATATTCATTTTTGCTGCTTTTGGCAAAAGATCGAGCTCGGAGTTATTTAAGCCGCCTAATTCCCTCAACAGTTTGTAATCGCTCGCATGCTCAATCATTCGTTGCCCGAAGACAGCTTCATAGGGTGACATTCCCGTGGCCGAATGAACTGCGGTTCTGAGAGCACAGGCTATTTGTGGCAGCTTTGAGTCCCAATTGGATTGATCTGCATCAATGTAGGATCGAATCGCTGACAATATTGAACGATTTACGCGCTCGCTTGCGTTAGCTTGCGGAGAGTATATTGCCGTTCTTACATGATTTATTCCAAAAGACTTCGTAAGGTTTTGAAACTCCTTGCTTAGGAACGGTTTGCCGTTGTCGGTCAGAATATTTTCGGGTACTCCGAATTTTAGAAATACGTCCTCGCGAAGAAATTTCAGTGCTGATTCGGCAGTGGCTTTCCGAAGAGGTTTAATAAATACAAATTTCGTGAGCTGGTCTAAGGCTACTATTATGTTTGAATTTCCTGCTTTGGAGCGCGGATAGGGTCCCAAAAAGTCAACATAAATATGCTGAAAGGGTCTATCTACCGTGAAGGCTTTACCCATTGGTGCTCGTAATATGTTGTTGGGTGCTTTGGTGGTTTTGCACATCTCACATTTTCCCATGTACTGTTTCACTTGCGAACTCATGTTAGGCCAATAAAATTGTTGTCTCAGTCTGTATAGGGTTTTTGCTATGCCACCGTGTGACGCCATAGGTGGACAATGAGCCAGGAAAATCAGGTTATCTGTTAGCGCTTGAGGCACCCACAGTTTCCAGGTCAAATCATCTTGCAGCGGATTACCAGAACTAGGTTTTACCTTCTTATAGATAAAGCCATCTGAAATACGAAGATCTGGAAGCTGGTCTTTATTCCGTTCGATGTTTTCCATCAACTGGCTATATTCTTCGGACCGAAACGCAGGATCTGCAAGGTCAATGTGCAAGATGTCTGTGGATTCCTTCAATCTCGACACACCGGATTGTATTGCCTCAACTTCAAAGGCGCGTGAAAAAGCGTCTGGCACAACATTCAAGCTACCTTTCCGGTGCTCGATTTCGAAAGTATATCCCTGTAACTCTAGGCTCCAACGCGCTAACCTTCCCTTAAGATCTTTCAAGCTCATTAGCCACTTTAAGCTTGCGTGATCCGTAATAACTTTAAATTGGTAGCCTTCGATATATGGTCTAAATTTGGAAATACCCATAACAGCAGCCAGGCATTCTCTCTCGGTAACCGAGTAATTTCTTTGGGCATCGTTCAATTTATGAGAGTAGTAAAATATTGGCCGTTCTACCCCCGATTCATCCTCCTGACATAATACTGCTCCTATACCAGTTGCCAAGGCATCACAAAGTATTGTGAATTGCTTGTCGAAATTCGGATTGACTAGGACTGGTGCACACGTCAAAATATCTTTAATCGAGTTAAACGATTCCACCGCCTTCTCACAAAATTTGAACTTACTGCCCTTCCTCAAGGTATCGGAGAGTTGCGACGCAAGAGATGAAAAATTCGGAACAAACCTCCGATACCAGCCCGCCATTCCCAAGAAACGTCTGACTTGTCGTGCGCTGCTAGGTATCGGAAAATCTTTAATGGCGGCCACCTTCCCGGGATCTACTTTCAGCGTACCATTACCTACTATGTATCCCAGATACTTGAGTTCCCTATAACAAAATTTCGATTTTTTCACATTGATGGTTAATCCTGCCGCCTTAATTTTGGAAGCAACAAGATTGAGAAGTTTAATGTGTTCTTCAAAAGTCCGCGAGAAAATCAGCAAGTCATCCAGGTAGACAAAAATTTGTTGCCTCAATTCATGAGGGATGACCTTGTCCATCAGTCTGCAAAGGCGCTGAGGTGCGTTGCAGAGGCCAAACGGCATCACCTTAAACTGATACAACGGTCTACCGGGGACGGTAAAAGCCGTCTTCTCCCTCGACCTTTGCTCCAGCGGTATCTGCCAAAAGGCGTCTTTCAGATCCACACTTGAAATGAAGAATGTATCTGAAAGGCGTCCTAGCAGCCCCTCTATATGCGGCAGTGGGTATGCATCCTTCTTGGACCTGGTTAAGTTTTCGGACATCCAAGCACATACGGTCCTTCTCAGATTTTCTTACCAGAACAACTGGGGAACTCCATGAACTTGAACTTTCCTCGATCACGTCCAACGCAAGCATACGGTCCAGTTCCGCATAAAGAAGAGTTTTCACCGCCGGAGATACGGGATGATGACGCTGTTTTATTGGCTCTGCATCCCCGGTATCAATGGTGTGCTCCTCCAGCTGTGTCTTTCCCAAACCAACGCTGGCAAAGGAAGGAAACAGACTGACTGCATTATCTAATTCCCTGGACTCCTTGTCTGTCAACTCATGGGCTAATGAAAGTACGTTGTTACACGTTGCTACTTCGCCCGATATCTGTCGTCCTATGGAAATACTTTCTAAGTTACGAGCTTCACCAGATATTTCGGCAATGAGACTGGGAGCTATATGGAACTTCTTCCAAAAATCAATCCCAAGATACAATTCTTGGGTCAGTGAAGGAACGACATATAGATTAATTTCTTGGTCTTGCTTTTTATAGTTAATTTTGGCCTTGATTACCCCGACAATGTTTTGTTCCCTACCATTAGCTGTAGTGTATGGTCCTACCCACACCAACAGCGCCGGATCGCGTCATCGCAATCCGTCCTGGACGAACTACAAAAATCGTCGTAATGCCATCCGGATCCAGCGTATGTGTGGCAACATCGCGGTGAAGGACAGGACCCCGGACCAAATCGCGAAACTGGCATGGGCCCAACAAATCCTCAGTAAAACCAGCGGGGATTTGTCGACAAAACGCCAGAGATCAGTGGAAGGGACCATTTCGGTTCCCAAGAGACAGAGGGTGCACAACACCGGTAACCCTCCCACTACCGTATCTCACAGGCCTTTAGCGAGGTCCTTAAGGATAAAATTGTGGTCGCGGTTATAGACCGTAGTCACATAGACGGTACTATCTCCCACGAAAGATGGGATGATGTAATATCTGCGCTCTCGGGCAATTACTTCTCATTCATGAGAGAAAACCCGGGACCACCGCCGGTAATCCATGAAGGCGGGTGGCATCAAGGCCACATCAAGCTGGTCGCATGTAGTGACCAAAGATCGGCTGACCTCTACAAGCTTGCGATTAGTAGGCTTGGAGAGGTGTGGCCCGGCGCAAAGCTCGAGGTCGTTGCGAGGGAGGACATCCCCTGCCGGCCAAGATCGCGCATATGGATTCCCCCAAATCCATCCACTCCAGAGGGCGTCTTAGACATTCTAAGATCAAGCAACCCCTCTCTACCGACCCATAACTGGAAGGTGGCGAAACTGGAGGAGCAAAAGGGCTCCCACAAATGTGCGGTAGTCATCATCAATCAGGAAACCCTGGCTCCCCTGGCAAAAACAGATGGCCTCATACGATTTGGCTGGATCGAGGTCAAAATGAGGGTGTACAAGAAGGACGAACTCGAGGCGGGAAAACTTCCTCCTCCTTCTCCTCACCCTGAACTCTCGAATGATGAGCCATCTACCTCGTTCCCTTCGCTGGAGGACGATGAATCCGCCGATCATGCGGCAACTGCAAAAGCGTCACTCTCCGTAAGCGATATCCAATCGGATATGGAAACTGACGATTTCCTTGACAGGGTTCTTCTGAGTGAAGATGAACTTCTCAGTTCGTCTTCGGAATTTGAAGGCCTAAATAACACCGTGGTGGAGGTGCCTCCGGATTGTAGCGACAATGCTGCAGTTAATCCAGATTAACCTCCAACACTCTATCAAGGCTTCGGCCGCTCTTGTTCTTCGCCTTTCTAAAGGCGGGGAAGATGTCGTCTTGATCCAAGAACCATGGATTGTACACAACCTGGTTCAAGGACTCAAGACTCCTGGATATTACTCACTGTATGTGACCGACAAAGGTAAACCAAGATCGTGCATACTAGTGAAAAGAAACCTTAATGCTTACTTGCTCCCTAATTTCAGCGATCGGGATATAACTGCTGCGAAACTGGAGACTGCAGGCAGATCACTCTGGTTGGCATCGGCATATCTCGCCCACGACCACGTGGGACCTCTCCCTGGTGATAACCTGGAGAGACTGATCGAAGAAGCAAGGAGGCAGAAGGCTGAACTCATAATCGGCTGTGATGCTAACGCACATCACACCGTATGGGGCAGCTCAGATATCAATAACAGGGGTGAGTCACTTTTTGATTATATCTTAAGCACCAACCTCATTGTATGTAACATAGGTAATGGACCCACTTTCATTACCAAAAATCGACAAGAAGTCCTTGACATTACTCTTGTCTCCGATACCATCAACGACATGATAACGGGTTGGAAGGTTTCGGCTGAACACTCCTTCTCTGATCACCGTTATCTTCAATTCAACATCAATGTTGAACCTCCCTGCCAACCTATTTTCCGCAATCCTCGGAAAACCAATTGGCCCAAATACAGAGAAACTCTTCGCGGACTAGTTACCTCTGAACTTTTAAGTCCACCCTGTAACTTTTCCGAGCTTGACGGCAAGGTCAACGAGCTCACCTCGGCTCTCAATAAAGCGATGTCCGCTTCCTGTCCACTCATACGACCTATGGGGAAGAGAAAGCCACAATGGTGGAACCAGGAACTGGGACCACTCAGAAATAATTGCAGGAAACTCTTCAATCGCGCTAAAGGCTCGAGATCACTTACTGATTGGGACTCCTATAAGGAAGCTCTCAAATTATACAAAAAAGAGCTAAGGAAAGCCAAAAGATCATCCTGGAGACTCTTTTGTGGCAAAATAGAAGAAGTCTCTGAGGCATCAAGGCTAAGAAAAATCCTAGCTTCAAATCCAACCATGCCCACCTGTATAAAGAAAGCTGATGGATCCTGGACGATATCTAGCGAGGAATCGCTCAATCTGCTACTTGATATCCACTTCCCAGGTAGCTCCAACATTACCGGGTACACTGATCTGAATAGATCACTGGCACAGGTGACTCATTCTCAAGGTCTGATTACAAGGCACAAGCTGCTTTGGGCACTAAATAGCTTGAAGCCCTTCAAGTCTGCAGGACCAGACGGCATAATACCTGCCGAATTACAAATGTCTTCGGATATCATCACACCAGTATTGGAGATGATTCTGAACAGCTGCTTAAAAATGGCATATATTCCTCAGGCTAGGAGAGAAGTGAAAGTGGTCTTTACACCAAAAGCCGGGAAATACTCCCATGTCAGCCCAAAAGACCTGAGACCTATTAGTTTATCATCATTCCTCCTCAAAACGTTGGAGCGACTGATTGATATCCATCTCCGTACCAACATAAATACGCAGCTTCTATCTGCGTCTCAACATGCATACTGTAAGGGTAAGCCAGTTGAAACTGCCCTTCACTCTCTGGTACGCACTATTGAATACTCCCTTCATCACAAGGAGTACACTATGGTTGCTTATCTGGATATAGAAGGCGCCTTTAACAACGTGGGTACATCTGCAATCACGGATGCACTGACAGCACTGAATGTGGAGGGTTCGCTTGGTGAATTGATTAATCTACTGCTCACAAGTCGGATTATCAACTCAAAACTGGGCGTTTCATCCGCCAGGAGGTCTGTCAGTAGAGGCACGCCGCAAGGCGGGGTCCTTTCCCCCCTTCTCTGGAATTTGGTGGTGAATGAGCTACTGATATACCTGGAAGGGGTGGGCTGCAGGGTGATTGCATATGCGGATGACATTGCTATAGCCGTCTCCGGGAAGTACCTCAATACTATAAAAGAACTCATGCAAAACGCTCATAACAAGCTAAAGAAATGGGCTAATCGCTGTGGCTTGGGTATCAACCCCCACAAAACAGAATTAATCCTCTTCTCCAGGAAACACAAGATTCCGCACATCGACCCACCCTCTATTGGTGGTATAAGATTAGTATTGTCTGACGAAGCTAAGTTCTTGGGTCTTATCTTCGATAGGAAGTTAAGCTGGAAACCCAACATACAAGAAAGGGTAAAAAAAGCCACAGTGGCACTTTTCTCTTGCAAAAAAGCCATTGGCAACAAGTGGGGTCTACAACCCCGCATAACGCATTGGCTATATGTATCGGTCGTAAGACTGATTCTCACATATGGGGTTGCTGTCTGGTGGACTGCCCTAAGTAAAGCTATAAACTGTGCTAAGCTTGGCAAAGTCCAACGCACAGCAGGTTTGTGCATAAGTGGAGCACTCCGTACCACCCCCTCTGCAGCACTAGATATCCTGCTACATCTGTTACCACTCGACATTTTTAGTAGGCAAACAGCAGCCTGTTCTGCTGTCCGCCTTTAGGCTACCTCGCAGTGGGTTAACAATAAGATTGGCCACACCACCATTCTGGACTCATTTGAGTCTCTACCAGAAAACATAGATTACACCATACCCCAATTACAGTTTGGAAAGAACTTTCAAGTCACTATTCCTTCCAGATCATTCTGGGAGGACGCTGAATTTGAGGAAGTAAAAACGATCCACTTCTACACCGATGGATCAAAAACTAGTGACGGGGTTGGTGGCGGCGTTTTCTCCGAAAGGCTAAATCTTAGTCTCTCTTTCCGTCTTCCTAATCACTGTAGCGTATTCCAGGCGGAGATTATGGCGATAAAAGAAGCCCTGACGTGGCTGAAGAGAAATGTGATATCCACAAAGGATATCCGTATCTTCTCGGACAGTCAGGCCGCGATCAAGTCCGTGGATTCAGTATCTTCAAACTCCATTGCAGCCCTCGACTGCCGTTCATCTCTTATGGAGATGGCGGAGCAGTTTAACATTCACCTCTGTTGGGTGCCGGGGCATAGAGATATTCCAGGAAACTGCAGGGCTGATGAACTCGCCAAAAAGGGAACCAAACTCCCCCTTTTACCTGAAAAGGGTTCTCTGGGTATCCCAATCGCTACCTGCAAACTTTTATTCAAGCTATCTGCAATCGAGAGAACAAACCTTAGGTGGACAGGTAGTAATACATGTCTAGCGACTAAGCACATCTGGCCAAAGCTGGACCTGCGACGCTCTAAGAGTCTGATCTCACTAAACCGACTGCATATTAGCTCCACTATAGGTGCCATTACAGGGCACTGTCTGATAGGCAAGCACGCATCGAGGCTTGGCGTTTATTCTAACGATTTCTGTAGAAGTTGCTTGGACGAGGAGGAGGAGGAGACTATACTTCACCTTCTCTGCACATGCCCAGCTCTCTCCCATAATAGAAATCTTTATCTGGGAGATTTCTTGCTTAACAATCTTAACGACTTGGCTAACGCTGACGTTAGAAGTCTATCGCGCTTCATAAGAAGCTCTAAATGGTTTAACTAGTAGTGGGGACACCCCTCGATCCGTGTGGCATCACAATGGACCTAATCCTGGTCTAAGTGTGTCGGCCTTCTGTTGACAGCCACTTTAACCTAACCTAACCTAAGCTTCCATCTAAAAGATGTTGTCTGAGATTCGATATTGCATCGTTAGTCAGCTGTTTATGGTCATGAAGCTTCTAGATAAATGAATTTTCCTATAACAAGAACATTAAATATGAATCAAGACATAGGTACTTACTTCTCAGACTGCAAGTATCTGTCATGGAGTGGAAAAGTTTTTTCATTTGCACTTTTAGGCTAAAGTTTTTTTGTGTGCTTACACATTGTTCTTAAACTATACAATTTATAAAAATATAACAAATACACTATTTAATCTTTGGAATAAAACAATCACAAAGTTCTGTCAAATGACACAAAATTAAACTCACCACACAATCGTTTCATATTTGACAATCAGACAGAAGACTTCACTTTTATTGATTCACATGTATTCACCGATAGGAAATTTTGAGAGAGGACTCCGCTCTCCTATTTGAGGGGCGCAGCGGACGGGGGTAGTGAGTGTTGACTGTCTACAGTGTTGCCGGTGAGAAATATTATAAGGTAGTACTGCATCCAAAAGAGGGGAGTATTTAAAAAAACATAGTAGTACAGACATTTTTTAGTCTTAAAAATTGGTGTGAGCACAATTTTTTTTAACTTTATTTAAAATAAAATCATAAAAAAAATTCAGCACAAAAAATAACAAAACCTAAATAAATAAATTATTAATTCTAATAACAAAAGTACGCAAATATCTCTTTAATTATAAAAATCTGTCTTATTGCAGATAGCTTAATTCATAGTTAGGTAGGTATATTATTTTAAAAGAAAAAAATAGGAACTTATTGTAATCCCAAGATATGTATTAAATACACTTAATACAAGTGGCTTTGCAAAAAGAAAGGTATTTTGATTCATATTATATGGTAAAAGTGTAACAAAAATATAAAAAAAGAAACAAACATTATTTTTTATACGCATTTAAAAGTTGTTTTGAAGGATTCCATTTACAACAATCAACAATTAAATGCACTTCATAACTGCATTCAATGTATTAACATCCAATTTGTTCCGTTTTTTATCTTTAATAAGAAAAAGTTCGTTCTGCCGCTGCTTTGCTATGCGGAAGACTTAACAAAGCACTTACAAAATCCCTTGTCAGAGGGAAAAGCGTTTCATTAAGGGTATTTATTTAAGAAAAATATCTCTGACCAAAATTCTTCTATTTCTAAAGAATTAGAGACCATAGTTTGATTAAGTAAAGTTTGCCACTCCATGTCAAGGTTTTCAATTTTATTTTCATTCCTAATCAAATCAGGAATGGAAGAAATTATTGTAGTTGCCCTTTTTGCTAAATTTAAAGGGTCAATGCCTTGTATAGATTTCAAAATTTCGTCATCAAAATCGATTCGCTGTGGAATATGCGCACACAGTATCTTATAATATTATCGGCAACCACCTTTAAATTCAATTACTTGATTTATTTCATTGTCTTTTGTTTTAATAAAAAGTTCAGCCTTAGCCCTAACAACATATACAGAAACAATATTTTTTTCATATGTAGTAGTCAGGAAAATTCGGATCGGAGAGAAACTCGTCACGTAAAAACTACGATTTGATAATTATTTTTAAAAATAGGTTCGTAGAAAGTTTTTATGTATGGCAAAAATTTATGAATCCGGTCGGACTGAGATTGAAATTCTAAGTTAATCTGTTTAGTTAACTGAAGAAAATAGAATATATAATAAATACAATTTTGTGGTATCATTTAGATCTTCTTGAATCTTGTGAACAATATCTAGGCTGCTGTCAGAAGATTCAAAAAAAAAAATCTCCTAAAAATAATGAAATAATGCTGGTTACTGTTCTAGTGTTCTTGCCACAACCTGTTCAAGAGCTAGCCACCTAATAGAAGACGTTTTTAAAATCTCATGTTTTTCGACGCTAAAAAAATCTTGAAGCTCTTTAAACTCGATTTGCTTCTTTGGGCTATGTGAAAAGTAAACATGGATGCTTCTTAAGAAAACCTCAATATTCTGTGGCATTTTTTAGCTGCGGCTGAGGAAGAGAGATGTAATGAATAAATGCACATACACCCTAAAGTAAACATATTTGGATTTTCAATTAAAAAACATATTAGCACTTTGAGGAACTGACATCCGCTGTCTCATCAACTGTCACAGAAAACTTTTGTTTTTTTTTTTAAAACGTCCACTATATCACGATTTGCCTCTTCTAACAAACTTTGTTTCTTTGAGTTTTGTTCTCCCAAGCTTTATATCTTTTAAAGTTTCAACATCAATCCTTTTTATTAATGAAATTAAAGGTTCAATAAAGGACATGGCTACGTTATACTGCAAAAAGGACATTATTATTGTAGTTTTTTCAGTTGATTCTAAACTTACTACATATATATATATTTTAGTTGTTGTTTAAGCGTTTTGAGTATTTGTTGGTGGTATTTTGATTTTTCATGACTTTTTATATGCTGTTTGTTGTTTGTAAGTTTTATATTACAATACGAACAGAATGGCTTTTTGACGATTTCCTTGAGAAAAGCAAAATCACTTAACCATCCTTGACGAAACATTTGCGTGCGGTTTTTGTTTTTTTTTTTAAGATGTGGTAGGTATATCAACTTCATCAGCATCAGAAATCTCAACATCGTCGGTTCTTTCGTCAGGGGATTCAGGAAACAAATTTGCAGGAACAGTAGCAGACTTATTTGGCTTTGTACCAGCAACAAAAGACACATTGACATTAGCAGGTGGAACTTTTTTTGTCTTTACCGATTTTGATTTGGTCGGTGTATCAACTTCAACAGCAAATACTTTTTCAGCATTTGAAAACTCAATATTGTTGGCTCTTGCAGCAGGTGTTGCCAAGTTTGCCTTAAATTTTAACTTAATTAAATTTATTTAGGTTGGCATTACACTTTGCTGCATGTGTAAGATATTTAAGGTCTTTAAAAAAAATAAGAGGACGAATGTGAAGGGAGGAGTACGGGAGTACAGATTTGCTGAAAGTAGTACAATACTCCTATGGGAGTACTTTCGGCAACACTGACTGTCTAGTATAGGTAGTCTGTGGCTAGTACGCGAGGGATGCTTCTGCAATAGTGAGAGACTTTAACTCATCTAAAAAAAACTCCCGGGGGACTGACAATCGCCATCCCGAATGAGATTGCACCTAGTAATTTGTTTCAGTGGTGTACATACCAAAAAAAGAAAAACCTACCACGGGTCCAAAAATTCCCTACCGACGTAGGTAAGATTTCCCCTACAATGCAGGTGGCAATGGTGCGATGGTAGTGTATTCACTAAGTGATTGGCAGGTCGTGCGTTCGAATCCCGACCAGGGCCATGATTTTTATAAATTGAATACACACAACAAAAACTGATCTCCCTAAAGCAATTTAGGCGCCACCTGGTGAGAAAAAAAAATCCCATCGCACCAAACTTCTTTCCTAAATCCTTCTATTCTTTCAGTAAGTAGCACCCAAAAATAGGCAATGAATTGCTGGGATCTACTTGCGCAATAAACTAAAAATGCCTTCGCTGTGGTTTTACCATTATAAGGGTACTGTGTCACTACAGAAAAAAAGAAATCCCTTTAGCGCACGCAAATTATATAAAAAAAAAATCTGCTTGCCTACATAATATTTGAACAAATTAAGAGAAAAGTGTTCAACTGCTGTATTTAGGTATTTTATTTAATTTTTATTTTTTATTTAAAAAAAATTCGTTACATATATAAAATTAGTATGAAACAATAAGTTACTGTTAATATTATGAAAAAAGGATGTTATATTTATAAATAAATATAAATTAGTAGGTTATTTATAGAAAGTAATAAAAAAAAGAAATTGTTAGGTATACATTTATTAAATTAAATTAGTTTATTTAAATAATTCAAATTGCTCGGCCCATAGTCTTTAAGTGTTTATGCGAGTAAATACATAAATAGAAAATATAGGTATTGAAAAAAACATAAATTACGTTGTAATGTGATGATCATATAGAGCTTTTGAACTCATTTTGTTAAAATGTTTGTCTTTGCACTTAAAAGAAACGCAATTTAAATTTGCATCCTGTAAAGATGATCGAATAATGCAAATTGAATTTAGATTTTCATGGCTCAGTTTGTTACGTTTTTTTGTTCTCACATCTGTGACAATTGAAAATATTCTCTCTGCATCAGCATTTGCATGAGGAAGTGCTAAGACATATTTAGCGAGATGAGACAAATTAGGAAACATAAGTTCATCATTGAAGTTGCGAATTTTACTTATTCTGAACCAAAATTGTTCAACATCTAGTTCTAGTAAATTTTCTTTTTCCGTCTCCAAAAAATTGTATGTTATGGATTTCCATTCAAGTAAAAGGGCATTTGAATCCAACAAAAGCTTTTTTGAAAGAAGTGCAAAACCAAAATCACATCTTTTCCCATCTAATCCCATTACAATTTTGGGGTTAAGGAAACTGATTTCTTTAAAAACATTTTCATTTTTAATGGGTAGCCTTTGTTGAATCTCTTCTAAAGAAGTTATGTAAAATTGCAAGCAGTCAAGAATTATTCGATCTCCAGCGGCTTTCGGAATATTTTTTAGAATCTCCCCACACTCTGGTCCAAGGTATATTTCGTTGACTTGCAATGATATATGTGGTGACCTTACATTGCAATTTATATTAAGCTCAGACGCTTTAATGAAATTTTGTCTTAATATAAAAAATATTTTGACTGACTCACAATGCGGCTCATGTATTAAGGCTTTTTTTGATTGAAAAAGACCATTTACCGTATTGAAATACCCAAGGACATATTTCAGAAATAATAAATATGCTTTGATGCATTCATTATTTAATTCATCTAAAATTAACTGTGCTGATTTCAGTTTATCTGATTTAACTGCATGTTTAAAATATTCCAATAGCACACCCCAATTTTCCAAAATTCGTTCAATACATTTTTGGTGTGATAACCACCTGGTCGCGGATGTTCTTAAGATCTTCGTTTTCTTTTCATTTAGTAAGATTTGAAACTCCTCCAATTGCTGACAACGCTTTGAGCTTCCAGAAACATATGAGCCAATTTGTCGAAGCAACTCTTCTGGCACTCTTGGTAAAGTAAGGCAAGCTTTGTTTGCAATAATTCCAGCTGAATGACAAATGCATTTAATGACTATTGCTTTGGGATTGTCTGCAATTAATCTTGAAGCAAATGAGTTGTTTTGTCCAACCATAACACTGGCTCCGTCACTACACATGCCTAAAGATTAAGTTGAATAAATGTTTGGTAGGACTTTATTGGCAATAAATAAAAAGTTAAGACTCGGATAGCTGGTAAGAATTTAAAGTAACTTTCTAGTACCTAATAAAAAAGGTTAGGTAGGCAAATAATATTTATTAAAAGACGCTAAGTTATCCAAGTGTATTATATATGACAAAAAATATTACCGATGATATTTTCGAACGGAATTCCATTTTTCAATATAAATTTTTTAAAACCTTTGTATAGTGCTTCAGCAGAACAGTCAGATCCAACGGGAAGCAGATCTAGCAACCTAACTATAATTTTTCCATTTTCATCGTCGAAGAGTCGAACAAGAACACACATTGATTTATTTAGGCCAATGTCTGTGCTCTCATCAATCATCACAGAAAAATTATTACGTTTTAACTTTTCAACTAGATCTTCTGTTTCCTGTTTGGCCAAAACATTTTTAATTATACTCGTACATTTTTCCTTCCAAGCTGCGATTTTTGAATAATTTTTGAATCAGGAGCTATGTCTTTTAGAAGTGGGAGCAAGTGTTCGACTATTTGGAATGCGACATTATGCTCAGCGAAGATCATACTCAATTTAACATCAAAGTTGGTTACTTCTTGGTCAAAACTTTGAGTTGTTTGTTTTGGTTTGAAAAAATCGTTAACCGATTTCGAATTTTTAATAGAAGAAACGTTCTTTTTGTGCAATTTGGTCTCCGCATGTTTCAATAGTTCAGATTTTCCACAGTTTAAAAGTTTGTCACACACTTTGCACTTGCACTTAAATAAATCATCCTTACACTTTGCCAACCAACCTTTGAAACAGTCCAAATCCAACCACGCATCGTTGAATTTTTGCTTGCGATATTTTTTTCCTCCCGCGTTTTTAGAAGTTTCCCCTTTTTTGCTACCAACCGCACCCGATTCCGATGTATATGACTCTGATTCTGATGTGGAGTTCATTTCGTTCATGTCTGAAAACCAAATACCATTTATAAATATAGAAACGCAATTTGAAAGCGTCTAATTTACATAATTTTTGTCAGCAAAATAACCACAAGAAATTTCCGGATTCGCCAAAAAAAGAACAATCTAAAACCAAATAGTTAACACAATCCACAACTTCTGAAGAGACAAAAAGGCGCACACGAATGCCTTTTGACAATGACATTTAAAGAAGAGTATACTTGTTCGAAAAACGTAAAGCTGGAAATAAAATTGTGAATTCAGGGTAAGAGGTATGTAGCAAGATCTCAAATCTAGTTTCTATATAGAAATACGAAAACATTGGGAAATTAAAAAAAACATACACGTTCTCGTTTATCAGACATTTTTTTTATAGAATATAAAAAAATACTCTTACCTACGTTTACAGAAAACGGTTTTAAATATTAAAAATCCGTCCTTTTTCCCCTACGGAGCAATTTTTTAGTCGAAAATACCTACATGTAGGAATTTTTCCCTACGTGTATCACCACTGATTTGTTTTTGAACTAAATATTTGTTGAATTTAACAGATAAATCCGCCGTTTGTCGGATTTCTAAACTTTCTTCTTGTTTGATATCAATACCTGATTTCTTAGCCCTAGCTAACTCTTATAGATCAATAGGTTTTACCCGTCTCAATTTACTGATTACATTGTCATTATTTAATAGTTCTGTTATTTCTGTGTTTACGTGATTGAGAAGCCTACTTCTATGCCTTTGAGAAACTTTCTTAACTTAATCTTCACGATGCAGCTCATGTATTAAGGCTTTTTTTGATTGAAAAAGACCATTTACCGTATTGAAATACCCAAGGACATATTTCAGAAATAATAAATATGCTTTGTTGCATTCATTATTTAATTCATCTAAAATTAACTGTGCTGATTTCAGTTTATCTGATTTAACTGCATGTTTAAAATATTCCAATAGCACACCCCAATTTTCCAAAATTCGTTCAATACATTTTTGGTGTGATAACCACCTGGTCGCGGATGTTCTTAAGATCTTCGTTTTCTTTTCATTTAGTAAGATTTGAAACTCCTCCAATTGCTGACAACGCTTTGAGCTTCCAGAAACATATGAGCCAATTTGTCGAAGCAACTCTTCTGGCACTCTTGGTAAAGTAAGGCAAGCTTTGTTTGCAATAATTCCAGCTGAATGACAAATGCATTTAATGACTATTGCTTTGGGATTGTCTGCAATTAATCTTGAAGCAAATGAGTTGTTTTGTCCAACCATAACACTGGCTCCGTCACTACACATGCCTAAAGATTAAGTTGAATAAATGTTTGGTAGGACTTTATTGGCAATAAATAAAAAGTTAAGACTCGGATAGCTGGTAAGAATTTAAAGTAACTCTCTAGTACCTAATAAAAAAGGTTAGGTAGGCAAATAATATTTATTAAAAGACGCTAAGTTATCCAAGTGTATTATATATGACAAAAAATATTACCGATGATATTTTCGAACGGAATTCCATTTTTCAATATAAATTTTTTAAAACCTTTGTATAGTGCTTCAGCAGAACAGTCAGATCCAACGGGAAGCAGATCTAGCAACCTAACTATAATTTTTCCATTTTCATCGTCGAAGAGTCGAACAAGAACACACATTGATTTATTTAGGCCAATGTCTGTGCTCTCATCAATCATCACAGAAAAATTATTACGTTTTAACTTTTCAACTAGATCTTCTGTTTCCTGTTTGGCCAAAACATTTTTAATTATACTCGTACATTTTTCCTTCCAAGCTGCGATTTTTGAATAATTTTTGAATCAGGAGCTATGTCTTTTAGAAGTGGGAGCAAGTGTTCGACTATTTGGAATGCGACATTATGCTCAGCGAAGATCATACTCAATTTAACATCAAAGTTGGTTACTTCTTGGTCAAAACTTTGAGTTGTTTGTTTTGGTTTGAAAAAATCGTTAACCGATTTCGAATTTTTAATAGAAGAAACGTTCTTTTTGTGCAATTTGGTCTCCGCATGTTTCAATAGTTCAGATTTTCCACAGTTTAAAAGTTTGTCACACACTTTGCACTTGCACTTAAATAAATCATCCTTACACTTTGCCAACCAACCTTTGAAACAGTCCAAATCCAACCACGCATCGTTGAATTTTTGCTTGATATATTTTTTTCCTCCCGCGTTTTTAGAAGTTTCCCCTTTTTTGCTACCAACCGCACCCGATTCCGATGTATATGACTCTGATTCTGATGTGGAGTTCATTTCGTTCATGTCTGAAAACCAAATACCATTTATAAATATAGAAACGCAATTTGAAAGCGTCTAATTTACATAATTTTTGTCAGCAAAATAACCACAAGAAATTTCCGGATTCGCCAAAAAAAGAACAATCTAAAACCAAATAGTTAACACAATCCACAACTTCTGAAGAGACAAAAAGGCGCACACGAATGCCTTTTGACAATGACATTTAAAGAAGAGTATACTTGTTCGAAAAACGTAAAGCTGGAAATAAAATTGTGAATTCAGGGTAAGAGGTATGTAGCAAGATCTCAAATCTAGTTTCTATATAGAAATACGAAAACATTGGGAAATTAAAAAAAACATACACGTTCTCGTTTATCAGACATTTTTTTTATAGAATATAAAAAAATACTCGTACCTACGTTTACAGAAAACGGTTTTAAATATTAAAAATCCGTCCTTTTTCCCCTACGGAGCAATTTTTTAGTCGAAAATACCTACATGTAGGAATTTTTCCCTACGTGTATCACCACTGATTTGTTTTTGAACTAAATATTTGTTGAATTTAACAGATAAATCCGCCGTTTGTCGGATTTCTAAACTTTCTTCTTGTTTGATATCAATACCTGATTTCTTAGCCCTAGCTAACTCTTATAGATCAATAGGTTTTACCCGTCTCAATTTACTGATTACATTGTCATTATTTAATAGTTCTGTTATTTCTGTGTTTACGTGATTGAGAAGCCTACTTCTATGCCTTTGAGAAACTTTCTTAACTTAATCTTCACGATGCAGCTCATGTATTAAGGCTTTTTTTGATTGAAAAAGACCATTTACCGTATTGAAATACCCAAGGACATATTTCAGAAATAATAAATATGCTTTGTTGCATTCATTATTTAATTCATCTAAAATTAACTGTGCTGATTTCAGTTTATCTGATTTAACTGCATGTTTAAAATATTCCAATAGCACACCCCAATTTTCCAAAATTCGTTCAATACATTTTTGGTGTGATAACCACCTGGTCGCGGATGTTCTTAAGATCTTCGTTTTCTTTTCATTTAGTAAGATTTGAAACTCCTCCAATTGCTGACAACGCTTTGAGCTTCCAGAAACATATGAGCCAATTTGTCGAAGCAACTCTTCTGGCGCTCTTGGTAAAGTAAGGCAAGCTTTGTTTGCAATAATTCCAGCTGAATGACAAATGCATTTAATGACTATTGCTTTGGGATTGTCTGCAATTAATCTTGAAGCAAATGAGTTGTTTTGTCCAACCATAACACTGGATCCGTCACTACACATGCCTAAAGATTAAGTTGAATAAATGTTTGGTAGGACTTTATTGGCAATAAATAAAAAGTTAAGACTCGGATAGCTGGCAAGAATTTAAAGTAACTTTCTAGTACCTAATAAAAAAGGTTAGGTAGGCAAATAATATTTATTAAAAGACGCTAAGTTATCCAAGTGTATTATATCTGACAAAAAATATTACCGATGATATTTTCGAACGGAATTCCATTTTTCAATATAAATTCTTTAAAACCTTTGTATAGTGCTTCAGCAGAACAGTCAGATCCAACGGGAAGCAGGTCTAGCAACCTAACTATAATTTTTCCATTT
Source organism: Portevinia maculata (assembly GCA_949715645.1). Lineage (NCBI taxonomy): Eukaryota > Metazoa > Arthropoda > Insecta > Diptera > Syrphidae > Portevinia > Portevinia maculata. The sequence goes on from OX454527.1 coordinate 122,073,658, forward strand.
TCATCGTCGAAGAGTCGAACAAGAACACACATTGATTTATTTAGGCCAATGTCTGTGCTCTCATCAATCATCACAGAACAATTATTACGTTTTAACTTTTCAACAAGATCTTCTGTTTCCTGTTTGGCCAAAACATTTTTAATTATACTCGTACATTTTTTCCTTCCAAGCTGCGATTTTTGAATAATTTTTGAATCAGGAGCTATGTCTTTTAGAAGTGGGAGCAAGTGTTCGACTATTTGGAACGCGACATTATGCTCAGCGAAGAACATACTCAATTTAACTTCAAAGTTGGTTACTTTTTGGTCAAAACTTTGAGTTGTTTGTTTTGGTTTGAAAAAATCGTTAACTGCTTTCGAATTTTTAATAGAAGAAACGTTCTTTTTGTGTAATTTGGTCTCCGCATGTTTTAATAGTTCAGATTTTCCACAGTTTAAAAGTTTGTCACACGCTTTGCACTTGCACTTAAATAAATCATCCTTACACTTTGCCAACCAACCTTTGAAACAGTCCAAATCCAACCACGCATCGTTGAATTTTTGCTTGCGATATTTTTTTCCTCCCGCGTTTTTAGAAGTTTCCCCTTTTTTGCTACCAACCGCACCCGATTAAGATGTATATGACTCTGATTCTGATGTGGAGTTCATTTCGTTCATGTCTGAAAACCAAATACCATTTATAAATATAGAAACGCAATTTGAAAGCGTCTAATTTACATAATTTTTGTCAGCAAAATAACCGCAAGAAATTTCCGGATTCGCCAAAAAAAGAACAATCTAAAACCAAATAGTTAACACAATCCACAACTTCTGAAGAGGCAAAAAGGCGCAAACGAATGCCTTTTCACAATGACATTTAAAGAAGAGTATACTTGTTCGAAAAACGTAAAGCTGGAAATAAAATTGTGAATTCAGGGTAAGAGGTATGTAGCAAGATCTCAAATCTAGTTTCTATATAGAAATACGAACATTGGGAAATTAAAAAAAACATACAAGTTATCGTTTATCAGACATTTTTTAACCCTTTTCCCCTACGGAGCAATTTTTTAGTCGAAAATACCTACATGTAGGGATTTTTCCCTACGTGTATCACCACTGATTTGTTTTTGAACTAAATATTTGTTGAATTTAACAGATAAATCCGCCGTTTGTCGGATTTCTAAACTTTCTTCTTGTTTGAAATCAATACCTGATTTCTTAGCCCTAGCTAACTCTTATAGATCAATAGGTTTTACCCGTCTCAATTTACTGATTACATTGTCATTATTTAATACTCGTAGTTCGGTTATTTCTGTGTTTACGTGATTGAGAAGCCTACTTCTATGCCTTTGAGAAACTTTCTTAACTTAATCTTCAACCATTTCAACATTTAGATCTTTATGCAGATCGGCATTGCGTATGTACCAAGGTGCATTAACTATGTTCTTTAGTACTGTTGCATCCAGGCTAGGATTCGAAAAGATAAAACGTAATTCTATTTAATTAATCTTTATTAGTTCTCTTTCAATGTCTTTTACTTCTTGATTATTATTCTAATAATTCAGTTATTTAATTCAACAATTCACTTTCACAATTAATCACTTTAAATAAACAATCACTTCTCTTATTCAATATTCTCTATACTTTTCACTACTGTCATCTATCGCCCTTCTTTATCGCGGTTCACAACTCCAATGTCTTGGGTGCTCCTGCGACATCTATTTATATCTCCTAGTGACACCTCTCGAAATTTCCAGATTCGTTGAGAAGGTTCGTTAAGTTCAGAAGGTTCGAGAACAACATACCAAGTTATACCACAGCTACTCAAACTGCTATTCCAATACTGCCAAAATCGGTAATATGGCCACTTTCTACTAGATGGCGTAGTTGACTAATTAATGCTGAATGACACAGTTCAAGCAAACATGCAACAGTACTTTATTTTGGAAAACCTGAATTGTTTGTAAATTTGTTTGGCATGTGCATGCCCACAACTGGAGCCCGTAGGTCCATACAGGTTTCAGAACTTGCGTGTATAGCAATAACTTATTGTAGTCAGACAGGGATGAGTATCTCCCAATAAGCCAATACATTTTACTGTATCGCATGTTCAACTCATCTTTATTTTTTCTTTACGTGCGATTTCCAACGCAGTTTAGCGTCTAGAGTCATGCCTTATTTGGCTGTATTTTAATATTCCACTACATTGTTGTTAATGTAGACTGGAATGTGTGGTACGTTTTTATACGTAAAATTAATATGGATTGACTTAAGGTCATTTAATCTAATCTGCCATTTCTTAGTTCATTCTGAAATATTGTTTATTGCTGTTTGAAGTTTTTTTGTTGCTATTTCGACAGTTGCTCCCACAGCAAGGACAGCTGTGTCATCTGCAAAAGTAGCTATGGTGGTTTCTTCACTTTCAGGCAGATCGCTAGTGAAAAGTAGGTATAGAACTGGACCTAGCACACTGCCTTGCGGTACACCAGCTTTAATCTCTCTTAATGTTGAGTACTCTGCATCTTGTTTAATTCTGAAGAATCTATCTGATATATAAGACTCCAGAATGGTCGCATACTGCTTCGGCAGTTGCTTTTGTAGTTTGTGTATCAGTCCTTTGTGCCAGACTTTATCGAAAGCTTGTGCTATATCAAGAAATACTGTAGAGCATACATTTTTCTCTGCAAATGCTTTTTCCATTCTATCTGTGATTCTATGCACCTGATAAATGGTAGAGTGCTTATTTCTAAATCCAAATTGGTGAATTGGGACTAGCGATTTTTCATCTATTATTTTTTGTAGACGTTTTACCAGCACTTTTTCGAATAACTTGGACAACATTGGTAGAATAGATATTGGGCGATATGAGGTAACTTCGTTAGGTGGTTTGCCTGGTTTACGTATCATTATTACCTCCGCGACTTTCCACATGCTTGGCACATATCTCAATTTAAATGCAGCATTTATAATTTGCGCTAATTTTTTTTAAACATTTTCGTGGAAATTGCTTCAAAATTTCTCCTGTAATCAAATCAAACCATGGGGCCTTTTTTATATTTATGCTTTCTTTAATTTCTTTGGCAAGTTCCTTAGCTGTTACCGGCCGAATAGGTCTATCTTCTTCGCACCTTATTTCGAGTCCTTGATAACCTTTATCTTCATAAGGTTTAAATACGTCTTCAAGATACTAATGTGAGCTATTGGACTGTTCATTTTCTTTGTTGCCTGCCAGAGCGAGTAGTCGGTACCAGCATCATTTGTAAGACGTGTGAGGTAAGTTTTTAAAGACTCATTATTGAATTCTCTTACAGATTTTCTGAACTTGTAATTCAAGTTGTTCAGTGTGGTCTTGTCGCTTGGCGCGCTTGGCGCCCTTGTCTGTTGCCAAAGTTTTCTAGCTTTCCTCTTTTCTGTAATAATTTCACATATTTCAGGAGGATAAGAGTTTTGTTTGATCTTTTTTTGTTGTTTTGGGAGTGGCAGCCCACGCAGCTTTTTGAATTCTGAGCGTCAATATTTGGACTGCTTCTTCTAGTTGATCTTATGTTTGAATAGCTGGTGATAGTTGGATACTTTCTTCCAACTTCTGTCTGAAGTAGTTCCAATCAGTCAGTCTATTTACTAGTTTTGGGCTATGGTCTTTTATTATTATTTTATTGCTAAGTGTTAAGAGTATAGAGGAATGATCTGATTGAAAATCAGGTTATTATTATTACGCTTCGAATAAACCCGGTTCCATGTAAATAGCATCATTGGTTCTCCAGATAATCGTGGCGAAAGATTATTCCGAACGCACATACGCACATACGTACATACACACACCCAGCCATCTCTATAAAAACGTTGGATTTGGATTATGGTGACCTTGAAACGTGAAGATATTATGTTAAAATCCGCGATTCACAAAATCGGCCCCATTACAAGAATTTCCACTGGGAAGTCAATAATTTGCCTTTATTTGTACTATTTATTGTCATTTGTTATTGAGCAAATCATTATTACATTGTGCTCCGTTATTTCGAATAAATATAAATTTACAGGTCTCCGTGTTCATAACAATGGTTGCATTAATATGTAGTGCCAGCAGAAGTCGATGCAACTCCGACAATAGGAATACGAGATGGTTTTTTGGGAATCCCCAAGCGTTGGGGAGCCTTCTCCGTGATAAATGAGACTTGGGATCCCGAGTCGAGTATACCTAAAGCGCACGTTTTGAAACAAGCCAACTTTATCGCGAACCTTTCCAACAGCGGTGGGAAGAATGGTTGATGAATGAACATTGGATTCGAGAGAGTGATGGATGACAATAGAAGAGTTCGAGGGGTTCTGCGATAATGATTGTTCCTTTTCTGGTTGGTTGGTTGTGTTAGGCAAAGCTTTTTGTGGATCATGTACCAAGGAATGATGTCGAGAATGGCATGATTTGCACCGAAATTTAGACTGACATTTGTGGGATGCGTGCCCAACTCTAAGACAGTTGAAACAAATCGATTTACTTTTAACGAAATCGCGGCGCGCGTTAGTATCGAGAGCGAGAAATGTCTTACAGAAGGGAAGTATATGATCTTCTTTACACTTTGAGCAACTGGGTATTGTTTCTGCAAAATGAGAACGAATATTGTTTTGAACTTTATTTAATGTTTTTTGAGGGCGAGCGAACGAGCTACAGGATTCGAGGCAGCTGCAACGTTTTTGTAGGAAAGTGAGTAATTCTTGGATGGTACAGTCATCCTGAGTTCCTACCTTTTCTGCCCACGCCTGCTTGGTTTCACTGTCTAGCATTTGAAGAAGTAAATAAATCACCCAAGAATCTCTTGAGTTCTTTTGTAACGCGTTTAATCCACGAATTACTTCGTCAGCTCCGTTTGTAAGTTTTCGTAGAATTTCAAGATTTGGGTTAGGAGCCGATGGTAAAGACATGAAACTTTTAACGAAAGATTGGACTATCAAATGTTTTTTATCAAACGGCGATTCAAGTTTATCCCATGCTTCGAGATAGTTCTCCTCGGTACATGCAATATAGTTTAAAAGATTGGCCGCTTCCCTACCCAAGAATGATTTCAAGTATTGAAATTTTTGCGTAGCGGTCAGGGAGGGATTGCAATCGATTGTTCCCGTGAACAAATCTCCAGAAAAAACTGGAATTACAAGCTTAGGTAAAACGACATATTGACGAGAATTCGCATGTTCTAAATTTTGTAAAAATGCGCTCTGCTTTAATATTCCATCACTAAGCTTATCTGGGTGTCTGCGAATTGCACTCGAAAAAACCGAAAGAGCCTGACAATATTTTTTCATATTCTCCGTATTCAGGCTCAGGGTCTACGAAACCTTCATCATCATAGAATTCATATAAGTTGTCTTGCTGCAAGATGAATTCAGCCCAAGACTCCCGTAGTCTCTGTAGTTGAATTTCTAGCATGTCAATAGGACCACGTTTTTGTTTCACAATATTCATTTTAGCGGAGTAAATTTTGAATAAAAGCTCCAAATAGATAATGATGTTTTGTGTTCTGATAAATTACAAGATATGTACACCTGAATGATGATTGTTCTCATGTAAAGCTCGTGGTTATTCAAAATGCAATAGTTTTAATTGTTCATGAGAATTTAACACCGATAGTCATTAATTAATGCGGAAAGCAGCGTTACGGATTTTGCATAGTTTTTGTACGCTGGTTTATCAATGTGTTGATATTGAAATCATGCAATCAATAATTTTAATATAAAAGGTGCTTATGCAATTAATGTCAAGGAAATCATGCCATAACACTTTTATAATATGTAACACGTGATTTTTAATTCAGCCACAATTTGCTATGCATTCGATTGACGACGCAATTAATTCAATTGTCCGCGCACTGATCACGAAATAAATCCGGCTCGAAGGACCAACATGTTTTGTATGATTTTGTGTTAAATTTGTATTATTAACTTCCCAGTGGAAGTTCTTGTAATGAGGCCGATTTTGTGAATCGCGGATTTTAACATATCTTCACGTTTCAAGGTCACCAGAATCCAAATCCAACGTTTTTATAGAGATGTCTGGGTGTGTGTATGTACGTATGTGCGTATGTGCGTTCGGAATTATCTTTCGCGGGTTTGAAAATATTTACACATGAGCATAAAGGGCCCATAGAGAGTATATATTATAAATTTCAGCTCCCTAGCTCAAACCTTGAATTTTCAAAAAAAATGTTTTATTTATTGTGGGATTTTGAAAAAATTTTATCCCGAGCAGTTTTAGGAGTCATAGATCATATATAAAAAATTTCAGCTTTCTAGCTCAAAATTCGTTTTTTTCCAAAATTTTGTTTTTTTGAGTTTGTGGGCGTGTCTGTGGGCGGATTTCAAAAATTCGTAAACTTGATTATTTCGGGACCCTAGAGAGTATATGGTTAAAATTTCAGCTCTCTAGGTCCAGTTTAAAGGCCTAATTTTTGCCGACGGACGGACGGACGGACGGACATAGCTAGATCGACATTACTATCGATGCTGATCATAAATATAGTAACTTTTATGGGTCTACGGGCAATATTAAGGTATGTTACAAACTATGCGTCAAAATTAATATACCCCTAGAATAGGGTATAAAAATTGCTGCAATAAAACAAACTACTTTATGCCTGGCCCTTTTTCAATAGTGGTTAGTTACTACCACAAAATATTAATTTAGGTATGAGGGATGATTTTTTTGTTGCTGTTAATTTTACAGCATTGTATGGACAATACTAACTTCATCATCTGTTTGACAACATTGTTCTTTGGGGCATAATTTAACGTAAGAGTTTCTAGGTCTAAGAGTTAAGCCTGAGTTGGGACGAGGAATGAATAGGTAATTCTATATTCTTTGGTTGCGATTATTCGAATTTTTAAATAAAGTTGCAGATGAATAGTTTGTAGTCAACTCAATTAACTACTGTGATACTTGCGAATCCATATGCATGTCATTATGTTAATTTTATACTTTACGACTTATTTCAGAAAAGATACTTTCGCCTGAATTTTCAAGAGTAAACTTACCAACTGCGAATAAATATATATTAAAATTATTGTAGGCAAAGTAAAGTTGGTTGTATCGATAGATACTTTTATTTTAATTAAGAAATTCAATTTTTAATATAATTGTAGGAAAACGAATAATAAAACCAAATTATCACCACAAATGAAATATATTAACAGATAACAATATTTTCTGCTACTTCTTTCTTTCTGAAATTAAAATAAATTCTAGATTATGAAGATAGTTCACAAAATTCGATTTTAATTTTTCCATTCTTTTTTGGAAAATAAACTGGAAAATTCGTTTAAAATCTTAAATTCTCGATTTTTGTCGTGTTAAAGAGATATAAAATGAGTAAATAGTCCTTTCGGAATTTGCTTGACTTACAATTATTTACATAGATAAAACTTAACCCAAGTAAGTAAGGTTACAGGAACCTGTAATATCTATGTAAACAACGTTTTTCTTTTTTAAAAAGATCACAATTTTGCTGCTAATGTATAATTTCTATTATACGTAGGTATATGTAGTATAAATATAAAGCCAAGAGAAGTATTTTTACTTTTTAATTATAATATATATCTATGTGTACATTCAAATTATAAACATCAACATCGTATGTTTTCATTTGGACAGGCTTTTGGACGTGTTTTAAAAACAAACGGTTTTTGATTTCGTAATAAAACAAAACTTTTATCGAAAGGTCTTAGACGTATGTATACCTGCAGATAAAGAACACTACTTTTTATGCGGCACCGTTTTTTCTTCTGGAATCATGTCATATTATATTTAATGAAATGCAATTTCATTTATGTTCTATATGAAAAAGTATTTAGATCTAAATAAGCTCCTTTTCGTACAAAATGTAATAAATATCTACTTTACAATTTTACATAACATTTTCCTACACTATAAGATGACATATTTTTCGTTATTTGCGTTCGGCTATAAAATATTTTTTATTTTATATTAAATTAGTTATATGAAATTTGTTAAGGTATTTTTTTTTGCACATTTTTGATCTAATTATTTGATTTTGAGTTGTTTTCTATTTTGTAATTTACTATTCAGATTGTAGTATTTACCAGTTTAAACCAGCACCTGTGATGATTTGTCAGATCAATTAAAATTGAATAAATATCTTTACACTAACCTAGTGGTGCTCGGTAATGATTGGTAACAATAAATCTTAATTAAGTACTAATTCACTACTTTTCGTGGATTTTCAGTTGTCCATATAATGTTTGAATATATCCACAGTTTTTTAACCAAAAACATTGTTTGTACGTGCGAGTCGTAACACATTGTTCATTCAATAATCCGCTGTCCGTTTATATCTTAGTTGTTTAAATCCAATATTTTTCAATTAAACAAAAAAAACCTTATTAAGAAATTTATTGAAACTTATTTGGGAATAGCTCTTCAATTTATTTTAATTCTAAATAGAATTTAATAGAATTGAAGATCGACCCTTTTGTTGGCTCACTCCTTTTTTGCATAAGGCCGACAAAATTATAATTAAAGGATGCAAACATCTTAATACAAGTTCAAAGACTTCGTTTATTAATTATACAACTAGGCTTAAATTAAGCTAGTAGGGAAAGGCTGAAACTTAGAAACAGTATGACTTGACACCCCCAACATCCGAAAATAGTACCAGCTGAAAGTTTTTTTCCCTGTAACTTGGCGTGTGATAATCTTTCAGTTGTTAAGTAACGCCAAATTTACTAACAAGAATAAGATAGGTATCATAGAAATTACTTTGGAATATTCTAAGGGTATATTAATTTTGACGAATAGTTTGTAACAAACCTTAATATTGCCCGTAGACCCCTAAAAGTTACTATATTTATGATCAGCATCGATAGTAATGTCGATCTAGCCATGTCCGTCCGTCCGTCCGTCTGTCCTTTAAACTGGGCCTAGAGAGCTGAAATTTTAACCATATACTCTCTAGGGCCCCGAAATAATCAAGTTTACGATTTTTTGAAATCTTGATTTGAAATCTTAAATTTGAAAAATTTATAAAATCCGCCCATTGGCCCACAATTAAATAAAACAATTTTATTGAAAAACCAAAATTTGAGCTAGGGAGCTGAAATTTATAATATATACTCACTAGGCGCCTTTCAAGCTCATATGTAAATATTTTCAAAATCCGCCTACTTACAAGCCCACAATTTAAAATCAACTTTTTGAAAATCCAAAGTTTGAGCTAGGGAGCTGAAATTTATAATATATACTCTCTAGGCGCCCTTTATGCTCATGTGTAAATATTTTCAAAATCCGCCCACTGACACGCCCACAATTAAAAAAAAAACTTTTTCTTGAAAATCCAAAGTTTGAGCTAGGGAGCTGAAATTTATAATACATATATACTCTCTAGGGGCCCTTTATGCGTATGTGTTAATTTTTTTTTAAATCCGCCTACTGACACGCCCACAATTAAATAAAACAATTTTATTCAAAAACCAAATTTCGTTTTTTTTTGATAAAATTCTTTAAATGTTATATAACAAAATATGTAGAGCGTTCTTAACAATTCAACCAGACTTTTGTCACGCCCACTTATGAGGGATAGGAATAAGATTGGATATCCAAAGTTCGTCCTATGTCCCTATTGTGAAGGGATCACATCAGCGATCATTTATCTTACATTCATAAATGTTCTCATTTATCTTTCATTCATAAATGTTCTCATTTGTCTTTCAATTATAAATGTTCTCGTTCTGAGCTTCGATACTTGAAACCCGCGAGACATGCATCGAGCGTCGTATAACATGTCTAGCGCGATAGTAATTCATTCTAGAGTTGAGCAAAAAATCACTACCTGTGAATTTCTACCTGTGATTTAAAATTCACAATCACGACCTGTGAACGAAATGCAAATTACCTGTGACTGTGACTTTTCATAATCCCTACTCCATATAATCATAGTTACAGGTTAAAAACCAAAAATCGCTCAAAAAAAACCTAACCAACACGGTAGCTCTCTCCTACTCTCAACACAATATCACACAAAGACCAAACTTACAATCACGAATCACGAATCACGAATCAAAGCCCACATGTTGAGATTCTCAAACGACTCAAAAAACACAAAATAATACAATCTGCCGCTCGCATACTCTTCTGCTCATTTCACGTTCCCAGGTCACAGGTTGAAAAAACCACCACAAAACAAAGACCAAACTTAAAATCACGAATCACGGATCACGAATCAGAGCCGTTCTCTTAACTCATTTCGTGTTCACCGTTTGCAAATCACAAGCCGCTTTAAAATCACGAAACATGTGTTTCTCTCATAGTGTTTACTCGTTTCACACTCACCGTCAGGTGTGCCTTCTTGTGGGATGTGATATGAGTGTTTGGGTTTGTTTTTTCACTCATTATTTATTTTTATTTGCGTTCTATCTCGTTCTCTCCAACATGAGATATTTGGAATGAGGATTTGGAAAGAAATGCTTGCTGAAAAAAGGGTGAGAATAAAAAATGTAAATGGACAGGTCAGATATGATATATATGAGTTGAGTCGTGGTTCTGTTCCTGATTCTGAATTTGAATTTCTGATGGTCATCTTGGTTCCTGTTTCTGGGAAGTTTAAGTTTTCAGTGCAACTGTAATGTGCCAATAAAATAATAGAGAAGTGAAGAGTTTGCAAAGTGAAGTGAAACAAAACAGAAAAACTTACTAGATAGAGACTACAGAATAAAGTGAAAGTGTGTATTTTAATCGGTCCAGTCGGCTTTTTTCGTCGAAGACGAGGTCAAGACAAGATGCCTCCAGCTCCAACTTTAATAAACAGAAAAAAAAAAAATTGTTTTTTGTGGAACTTTTTTACCGAAATAGACGACAATTTTGCTAAATGTAATTTGTGCAAATCAAGATTGTCGTACAAAATCAGTACATCGAATTTAAAAAGGCACATTCAATCTAAACATCCCACAGTGTCCTTACCCATAGTTCCTGGTCCTGCAAGAAATGAAAGCTTATTGGCAGCAGAAAATGTGGTAAGTTTAGAGTCTGTTTCACAATGTAAATTTAAAGTTAAAGCAATAGTTATCTAGCCTTACACTTTTTCAATACCAATATTTTTTGCCCAGCACAGGCGCCTCTTTTAAGAGAAATTAAATTAGAATCTTAGATATGTATATATGATCGCTATAGGCCAACCCGTTTGGCAGATGACGTAGAATATGTACATCATTTCACATCAATTCACTTTTTGAGCTAGGATAGATATGCAGTGCAGTCGTATGCTTTTAGGGGGCGATCTTTTCATTGCCGCAATATTCACAATGGTTTTGCCGTACATTCATAAAATACATGAAGTTCAGGTATTGTTTTGCCGTAAAAGCCAATTGTTAGTATATAAGGCCAATTTCGATACAATATGCCAATTTGTTTTCCTTAGAATTGTTTTGACGAGCGTGTGTGGAAATGAAAAAATAGAAAAAATTAAAATGGTTGGTTTTCCTTTTGTGTATACACAGCGGTATGCGCAGCACACTTTTGTACAATCGCCGCCGATCACAGGTACCGTTTCCGCCGGTTCGCAGAATGCAATCGGACGGTGATTTGCTCCAGAAAGTAGGATGTTTTTCTTTCGCGTGTCCTTCTTTCTTTTTTGTACCTGGTTGCTCGTGTCAGATGTTTTTAAGCACTTAGGGTTTTTTTTTGTCTCCAGTTTATTGCGTAGCTAGTTATCCACTTGTTGTTATTGTTCTAAAACTACAAGTCTGTTTTTTTTGTAAGATTAACCATTGGCTACTGGTCATAAAATTACTGCTCGTTTTGTTTATGTTGTAGATTGCTCTAGTTGTTATCTGTGTTTATTAAAGGAAATGGTTTTCGCATCGGTTTTTTTTTGTTCATAAGTTTATTCAATGAAACAGATTATTTCATTTATTGTCCCGACGTTTCGGCAGGATTTGCTGCCTTATTCGGGGTTTTTTTATTAGAAAAAACATAAGGAATACATACAACATAAATACAAATGTGGAGACAAAAGTATACAATAAAACTTACTGATTGAGGTATAAATCAGTTTATCAAAAATTCAAAGAGTGTTATATCGTGAAACAACAAAACATTTTTAAATAAATAAAAACAAATAAAAATGAAAATAAACAAAATGAATCGCTTCAGTTGAAGTTTAGTCTAGTAATTTTTATTAGAGGTTTCCTGAATAGACATTCATCGGTTGGTTTTTATATAACTGCTTTTTATAAGACTACTAAACCTATAAATGCGATTTCCCAAAAACACAATATTAGGGCGACGGTATATCAACTTTCGATTTAAAAAAAAAAAACATATCCGTCGGTCCCTGCCAAACGTGGCACACTACGATCATTGAAACATATCCAGATTCTAGCTTCTAGTTTCTCTTAAATTATCATTAGTTTTTTTTTGTTTAAGGATGAAATAAAAATGTCAATAGAGGCCAAGCAGTGTAGAACTATCCGACGAATATGCTAATCAAATTCGTCGGTCCCTGCCAAACGGTTTAAATAAATTTAAAATTCTGTTTCCTATTAAGAGCAATTTTTTTCAAATAGGATGCACAGCCACAGTCCTCTACAAGCAATAGCACTGCCATCGGTAGAGCGCCAAGTCAGTCAACAACTTCGCTCACAACTTATGAGGAAGTAGAAAGAGAAACAAGTGTTTTTCAACCAACAGATTCGGCTATATCTTCGGTATCACCAATCGAAAATGCTTGTACACTTGTACGAACAACTGCTGCACGTCATCGCCAAACCAATATGACTGCATTTGTTCATAAACGAGCGACCCCAAAGTGCAAACAAAAAATTGACGTAAAATTGCTTCGACTATTTACTGACACTTTTCAGCCGTTTCGCATTGTCGAGGAAAACGCATTCCGCGAATTTGTACAAGTTCTCAATCCATCGTATGAGCTACCAAGCAGACATATGATATCAAGAACTCTCATACCTGCACTATATGAACAGAGCGAAAATGAAACACGGATGGTCTTAGCAACGGCTAAAAAAGTGTGTGTCACCACAGATTGCTGGACGTCTTTGAACATGGAAAGCTATATGGCTGTCACCGTCCATTTCCTTGATGACAATTTTAAATCAGTCTCACTGCTCTTGGAATGTGCGAGCTTACCAGTCCACCACACATCGCGGAAACTTGCGAATGAGCTGGATAGGATTCTTTTGGCATGGAATGTAAAGCAGAAACTCCTATTGGCCGTGTCTGATAACGCAGCTAACATTAAAGCTGCTATCCTAAGTGAGTTAGGGTGGAAGCATTTTGGCTGTTTCGCGCACACGATAAATCTTGTCGTCAACGATGATTTAAGAGAGGAGGACATTACCAAAATAATAAGCAAAGTGAAGCATGTTGTCGGTCACTTCAAAAGGAGGCATACTGCAACGGCAAAACTACTAGCCTATCAGCAAAATCAAGGCACTAGAATTCCACTGAAGTTGTTGCAAGATGTATCCACACGTTGGAACTCAACATTTTATATGTTGGAAAGGTTCATTCAGCTAGAGGAAGCAGTAAAATCGACAATGGCTTTAACCGACATGGATGCGACAACTTATTTATCGGTTGATAAATGGATCATCATACGTCAGCTTTCGCAAATTTTAAGACCAATAGAGAAGGTTACTAAAACTGTATCTGGGGAACAATATTTAACGGCTTCTATTGTTATTCCGCTAGCTAATGGGCTAGATACAGTATATAAGGGCTTTTTAAACAGACCATTTAAAGACTCTGTGAAAAATGTTGTTGATAAACTAAATAAGTCAACAGCTACGAGGTTAGGTAATATAGAGCACAGCAGTACTCTATCGTTGGCCACATATTTAGACCCACGCTTTAAGCAACTGGCTTTTAGAAATAAGCAAAATGCCGACAACACAAAGCAACAGTTGATTAAGCTAGTGGCAGACAAGTTGTCAGCCCAACAACACACAAGATCCGATAGCGACCCAATAAATATGTTATCGGCATCGACATCGACGATCAAACCCACCAATCGCGATAGTGATGATGATATTTGGGCTGAGTTTGACAGACAGGCTGCGGAATCTCAACCCATAGGAACATCGACAAGCAAGGCAATAGCGGAAGCGCAGAGATTTATAGACTGTGACAGGCTTCAGAGAACAGAAGATCCGTTAATCTGGTGGAGGGAAAATAAATACATGTTTCCACACCTTGCCTCAGTTGCTCAAGAATGTCTCAGTGCAATCGCCGCTTCAGTACCTTGCGAAAGGCTTTTTTCAAAAGCTGGGCAGCTTAATTCCGAAAGACGAAACCGGCTAAGTACCACAAAAACCAAAATGCTGCTATTTTTGAACTCGAATTCGAATGTATAAATTTAAATGAATTGTTTTTTTTTTTGATTTTGTGTTTCAAAGTATAATAAAGCGCTGATTTGAATTTCGTTTCTTTACTGTTAAATTGGGAGAATTAGTACTACAAGTCTTTTTACAACAAGACTTTTTGTAAACATAGTTTTTGAAACAGAAATTAGTAACATCAAACATGCAGTAAGTACCTCAGCACTTGAAGTATGTATGAAATTGAATTTAACAAAAAAAGGTACGCTACTCGTACCATATAATATTCTTTTAAAATCACAGGTCGCAATCACAGGTTTAAATCAGAGTGATTAAAAAATCACGATCACAGTTATACCTGTGATTGCAAAATCACGACTTAGCCCATCTCTAATTCATTCAGTAATTCATTGCGGGTGGCAATGGTGCAGTAGTAGTGTATTCGCTTACGGAATGGAAGGTCGTGAGTTCGAATCCCGGCCAAGTCCATTACTTTATAACGATTACATGAAATCGTAATCTCCCTAAGTAACTTAGACACCACCCGTGGAGAAAAACCCTACAACTGCACCCAAGCACTTCTTTCCTATCTCTCTATTCTTTCTAATACCAAGTAGCTTACACTGTGTTCTTAGCATTATAAGGGTACTGTAAGAACAGAAAAAAAAATCTCTTTAGCGTTAGCAAATTATATAAAAAAAAAAAAAAAAAAAATGTCCATCTGATTATTACCCGTGGTACACCATGTGTATACCGACACCTTCGGTATCCGTCCGAAGTGACGACCATGCTCAGCGACATAATCAAATCACATAGATATAAGTATGTATCTCGTGAATGCATTTGCCTCACCACTAAGCACCATAGCAAATACTATGACGGGTTCGGGTTGCACTATGCATTCCGCTGCCAACGTCCGGTGCATGAGATAATTATAATGCTGATAGGGTGATATGCACCAGCAAGGTATGAAATGATTAGGGTTCAAGTATCGAGGGCCAGAATCTGAGTGGATTGGAATGTGAACCAAATCCAAAGAAATATTCTGTATAAATAGCATACGATTTCGTAAATAAATGTTCTTCTCCTGAAAGCAACCAACGTGTCTTTACGAGCAACTCGGTCAATTTGAATTATCTTGTACCTCGGCCCGCTCTATGAACATAGCGTTCGTCGCTAATAGAGGTAAACGACAGCATAATAGCTAACGTTTTGGGTCGAGGGATATTAACCAATAAGACCAAACATTACACAGTACGTTGCCACCAGGACCAGGCAACGTTACATTGCGATCCTGCCAGGAGAAGAACTCTGTCTTGCTAAAGAGCTCCCAAGTTTTAAGAAAACACTCTGCCTGGATGAAAATCCAGTTGGGAAAAACCAACAAAGAAATACTGGCCATAGCTGCCCAGTACATCGCTAAGGCCTAAAACCTCCTGAGGAACTCCGGGATAAAGCCCGCGGTGCCGCGTCCCCAGAAGCCCCGAGAAACGCCCCCGGGACCCAGAACCACTCACTCTTGAGGAGTACAAAAGTCGCCAGTTGCGACGAAAGGAGGCAGAGAAAACCATCCTACCTCCCACCGCACCCCTGTCAAAGAGAGGAGGCAAAACGGTTAAACGGAAGCAGCGCATACGAGAGCTGTATCGCATAGCCAACATCCCCGGCACCAACTCAGACGACCGGAAAAGATACGAGCAGCAAATTAAAGCGATCCAAAAGGCTTTAAGAGACGATCGCGGAGCCAAGAAGAAGCACAATTCCATTCCCTGTTTGCCCAAGTTTCCGATCTAATTGCCCGAAATGGGAAGCAAAGAAAGTAAGGTTGAGGTTATAAATACCGGACCCCAGTTTGTCAATGCCCCGAACTCGAACCAGAATCCACCGGACCATACGGCTATTATCCTCGGGCTAATGTTCGTAACCGCAGTGCTCGTAGGATTAGCCTATTTATTCATTCAACACATTCGCCGAAAGCTCATCGCAGATGTCACCCATCATCTAGAGTCCCGACCAGCGAGGGTATAACACCAGCTTCATACATTTTTCTATTTTTTTTTATTAACTATCATTCTTAATTCAAACTAAACAATGTTAAATGAATAATATTGAAAAAAAATTTAAAAAAAAACAACTTTTCTCTCTCGAAATAGGTAACCAGGTCGATGATTTTTGTTTAGGTAGGCGAAGCATTAGAACAACTTGAAAGGTGCTACGAAAGTTTGAAAAAGTCACCAAACCGTACCAGGACTCCCGAGAACGCCGAGAAAAAGCTCCAGCAAATCCAAATTCTTTGGAGTACCTTTGCCCAAATTTTCAAGGGAATAGACCAAAAAGCATTAAGCGAGCTAGAACTTGTCAAGTTAAAACGTATAGGTGTTCAAGCAAACGAATACAGAATCAATTCGGAAGATATAGTCAATAATAGTCTTCGGGAGAAAACCCCCGAAAACCAACATTCAGACCCCCCAGAGCCACTAAAAATAGTTATTATGAGTGGTGAAGATTTCAGTTTCAATACGGCTCAAAAACTGCCGACGCTGACGTTTGATGACGACAGTAAACGAACTGAAAACCTAAGAGATTTTCTGAATTGTATCGAATTCTACCATGACACCTTGACCTCCAGCTCCAAAGCCACTTTAATTTGGTTTATCCTTAATTGTAAACTTCAAGGGAAAGCCCTTACAGAACTAGGAAGTAACGCTCTTCAGAACTTTACAGACCTTAAGAAAACTTTGCTTGAAAAATGTGGACCGAAGGAGACTATAGAAATCATTCAAACCAAATTAAGTAGAACAACTCAGGGTAACCGACCAGTAAAAGATTTCATTACCGACATAGAAACGCTTGTTAACAAAATGATTGAATTAGAGGTTGCCTGCCATGGTGAAACCACCCGAGCAATTTTGACGGCTGATAACGACCGCAGGGGATTAGCATTTTTGAAAAAAAGGGTTAATGATCGCTTACGACTCATACTCGACAGTGCTCGACACTCAACGCTGAAAGATGCAATCCAGCATCTACTCGAAGCAGATCAAGGGTCAAACCCAACGGCATTTATGAATTATTTCGGAGAAAGGCCCCCGTACCCCCAGAGACAGTTGAATAATTTTAGAGGACAAAATTCTAGTGGTCAAAGACAAAACTATAGATCAGGTCACCAAAATAACGAAAATAACCCAACTAACAATTATAGGGCAAACTATCAACGAAATCAGAATCAGGCTAATTACAGCAATAGATCAAACTATCAGAATAGAAACAATAACAACGGTAGACCAGGCCATCAAAATAACCGAAACAATAACTACAGGCCTGCTTACCAGGTTGATAACCGCTATCAACCCCGTGCTAATACGTCCACTCTCCCACAACAGTACCCCAACTAATAATAATCCGAGTACTAGCTACCAAGCCCGGAACAATATGAGAAGTACTAACCAACAAAATACCCGGCCAAGCATAAGGGCCTTGGGAAACGAACAACCCACCAAGGGGACAGCCGGCCCTTCGGAGGGGATTCAATAAGTCCCCAGACACAACAAGCCATATACACAACGGGGATCGAAAACGGCCTTTTCGTACAAATTCAATTCAATAACACTAAAACCTTACGATGCTTGCTAGACACCGGAGCATCAATTTGCGTAGTGAAAAGTTCGGTAGTTGAGAGACACATTCCAATAGATGAAGGAAACATTACAACCATTATAGGTATAGCAGGAGATCTACGATCGAAAGGTACATGTACAAGCACCTTACATTTCGGACGAAATAGTATCCCGTACAAATTTCACGTAGTACCCGACTCGTTCCCCCTTCCCGTCGATAGTATTATTGGAGCAAATTTCCTAACGGAATTTGGTACAATAATCGATCTAGAAAGCTTACTCTTGAAGCTCAAGATAAATAATAGGCAAGTCTCCATACCGATATTTTCAAGCCATGGCCTGCAAACTATAACTATTTCGCCAAGGTGCGAAGCAACCTACTGGCTAGAATCAAAACATACCGATTCTCGAGTGTTTTACCCCCAAGAGTTGTGTAAAGGCATATGGCTGGATCTATATCAACGGCCGTAAACGGAAAAATTCCCGTTAGAATTGTAAACACCCGCGAAAACAACGTAAGAGTTAAATGGGCTTAACCGTTATCACTCCCCGCTTCCGAACATTACGTCTTACCACGAGAACAGGCAACAGCAGTATCACCTCCAGGAATAAAAAAAAATACTTTGCGAAATTAATTTCGATACTCTAAATACGGAAGAAAAGGCTGAAATTACAGCTATTTGTACAAAGTTCCACAACATCTTTCACCTAGAAGGCGATAAGCTGACTTACACCCATGTAGGACAAGCATATATCGCATTGAATGAAGGATGTACACCGAAATATACCAAACCCTACCGTCTCCCTCATACACAGAAGAAAGATATCAAAGAGGAAGTAGACCAAATGTTGGAGAACGGCATAATAGAACCATCGGTTTCTGCATGGAACTCTCCGATGCTCATAGTACCGAAAAAGAAGGATCCCATTACCGGTTTGCAGAAGTTTCGAATGGTGAGAGACTATCGGAACGTGAATGAGAGAATAGAGGACGATAAATTTCCATTAACCAACATAAGTGATATTTATGAAATGGTAGGAGGAGCAGTCTATTTCTCATGTATCGACCTAAGTCAGGGATATTACCAAATGGAGCTCGAACCAACAAGCAGACCGATAACGGCATTCTCAACGGAGGACAGCCATTTTCAACTAAAACGACTCCCAATGGGACTAAAAATTTCTCCCAGTAAATTTTCGAGAATGATGTCCATTGCCATGGCCGGACTCACTTACTCCCGCTGTTTTGTATACCTTGATGACCTTATAGTGTTTGGTAAAAACCTACAAGATCACAACAAAAATTTGATCGATGTATTTAAACGACTTAGAGAAGTAAACTTAAAAATTCACCCAGGAAAATGTGCATTCCTGCAGAAAGAGGTATTATACCTAGGACACATTATTTCCGACAAGGGAATTCATCCAGACCCAGCAAAAACAGCTGTAATGAGCAATTATCCTACACCTACAAATGCTGACGAAGTAAGGAGATTCGTAGCATCCGCAAATTATTACCGCAAATTTATACCAAATTTTGCTACAATTGCTATTCCACTTAACCGATTACTTAAGAAAAATGTAGAGTTCAATTTTAGCCAGGATTGTGAGAAGTCCTTCCGACTTTTAAAAGTAATTCTCACAAGCTCCCAAATTTTACAATTTTAAAACTTTAACAAGAAATTCATTCTACGTACAGATGCCTCGGGCTTTGCCTTAGGGGCGGTACTATCAAACTTCGATGACAAACCTATTGCTTATGCAAGCAAAACTCTCAATAGCGCCGAGAAAAACTATAGCACTATCGAAAAGGAGTTGCTTGCTATAGTATGGGCAATAAAACATTATAGACCATATCTCTTTGGAAGAAAATTCAAAATTATTTTTTTTTTACACTATCAGCTCAGTGTCGTGGAGTGCTTAAAGCAAGCAACTATCACGAGCAGAAATTGCCGGCACTAAAAGTGCTCTCACTGGTAGGCATGCCGGTCGTAAGAGGCGACCAAAATCCACCCTCAGTATACATAGAGTATACAAAAAATGCAATGATTAAAACAAAAAGATATAATACCCCAGGTGGCAGCCCAGTTCTACTGGAAAATCCACACTCTTCGGAGGCAGGCTCTACGGATTCTGGGGAGAGCCATTTATTGCAATCATCCGACCCTTTTAAAAATAGTAAAAGGGTAACTAGATCACCACCAACGGGATCTGTGCCAGAAGCAAAAACTAATCGAAGTCCTACGACGCCAAAAGATTTTGGACGCCTTTCGAGGGACTCAACGAAATGCAAAAGCTTCGAGGACGAAAACAAGGAACTCCGCACTAAGCTTAACCAAATTGAACACCTTTACCAAGAGCTAAAAAAAGAGCTAGATCAGCTGAAAGCTGAGAACAAAGCACTTGTTGAATCTCAACCTAAAAAACAGCCAGAAGCCAAATCATACCGCTCAGCTAGCCGCGATTATCATACAGACGAAGAAGAGCTAGGGCGCGAAACGGATTGGATCACTAAGAGGAGACCGAACAAAAAACGGAAAGCCGGCTCCTCACCAGAAGTCGTTGTGCTAAAAGATAGACAACCCAAAAAGGCAAATGCCAACGAAATAGAAACGCTAAGGAAAAAACCTCAAAATAAGGTATACCTTCCACCTCCAATTAACGTTGTCGGAGTTTCAGACTACAGCAAGCTAAGTAGCCTTCTTAAGGAAATAGCAAAGTCCACATTCAAAGTAACATCTCTGAATAATAATGTGTGGAAAATAAATGTAAGCGATCCTGAGAGCTATCGCGCAGTTTCTCAAAAACTGAATACTGAGAAGGTACAATGGTACACTTATGAAAACAAGTCTGAAAGGCCACACCGAGTTGTAGCCAGAGGGCTCCACTCTTCGTGCCGCAAAGAAGATGTTTTGCAAGATCTTAAAACTAAAGGTTTCAAAATTATCGACGCGGTTAATATACTTAAAAAAGAAAAGCAAAAAACGGAACAAGACGAGGAAATTGTTGTCAAACGCGGACTTCCGCTATTCATGCTTAGTTTCGAAAAGTCTGAAAACATGGAAAAAATATACAACATTAAAACTATCCTAAACATAGTGGTTACAATTGAACCGATGCGCCAAAGGCCTCATCAGATTCCTCAGTGTAAGCGTTGCCAAGGCTACAATCACACGCACACGTATTGCCAAAAAGAGCCGCGTTGCGTAAAATGTGCCGGTAAACATTTATCGAAGGAATGCGCTCTAAGTAGACAAGACCTACCAACATGCATAAATTGCAATGGAAAACATCCGGCAAATTATCGCGGATGCGAAGTGGCTAAGGAACTTCAAAATAGGCGCGACAAAATAAAGAAAACTACGCTACCAATCGCAAATAAAACCAATAACAAACCTGAAAGGGGCAACAATAAAACCAATGAAGGACGAAAAAAGGCTAAAGAAATGGTCAAAACACAACACCCAAGAGAAGGAAAATTGTTTAGAAAAAAGTCACCGAAAGCTGTTCCACAAACATACGCTGAAGCTGCGTTGCAAGGACACGAACAAACAAATAAAACATCTGATCCAGTCTCCCAAGTTTTCTCTGCAATTCTTGCCAGGCTAGAAGAACAGAGCCAAATTAATAAACGTATGTTTGAAAAACTCGACAAGCTCGAAAATCAATTTCGAAGTACACGTGCAATAATATAAATATGACGGATTTAGTTAAATTAGTGACATGGAATGCGAACGGCCTTCTGCATAAGATGGACGAGCTCGAGATATTCATTCATAAATATGAAATTGATATTTGTTTGATTTCGGAAACTCATCTGACGAAAGAAACCAGCACAAACATTCGAGGATACATTGCCTATCACGCATATCACCCTTCGGAAAGGGCGAGAGGCGGGGCATCCTTGTTGATCAAAAATACCATTGAACACTCAGTCAGTGGAACAATCGAGCTTGACAAACTGCAATTATGCACGGTGAGCGAAAAAATTAAACACATAAAATATGATTTTGCAGCTATCTATTGCCCCCCACGTGCAACGATGGAAAGAAGCGATTTTATAAGTATCTTTGACTCACTTGGACGAAATTTCGTCATCGGAGGTGACTTTAACGCAAAACATACCTTCTGGGGATCGAGATGCATTTCAGTAAAAGGTAGAGTTCTTTACGAAGCCGGTATGGAATTGGGGGTAGACTTTCATTCCTCAGGTAAACCGACATACTGGCCCTCGGATACGGCAAAAACACCAGACCTCATCGATTTCTTCATCACGAAAGGTTTGTCGGGAAACTCTATTGTAGTTGAGGAATGCTTCGATCTTTCTTCTGATCATTCACCGGTCATTTTGACAATTAACGGCTGTCTACGAAAAAAAGAAGGTCCGCCCAGACTAACTAACATGAAAACAAACTGGGAATCCTTTAAAAAATACTGTGAAAATAAAATCGATCTCAAAGTGTCTCTTCGAACACCCCACGAACTTGAAGACGAAGTCGATCAATTTATTAACGTCATACAATGCTCAGCCTGGAAAAAAACTCCCCATAAACGGAAAATAACCACAAATTGCGAAATAACATATCCCTTGGAAATCACGCAATTGTTAAAGAAGAAAAGGGGAGCGCGCAAAAGATGGCAACAATCTCGCGCTCCACAGGATAAAACCACTCTTAACTACCTTTGTAGTAAACTTAAGAGAGAAATTCGAGACTTTAAAAATCGTCAAATTTCTACATATCTTGGAAGCCTAACTGCGGATAAAAGTACAAATTACTCGCTCTGGAAAGCCATGAAAGGCATTAAAAAACCAAAAACGCAAGCGCCACCCATCAGGAAAATCAGTGGAGAATGGGCGAAGAGTGACAAGGAAAAAGCCGAAATATTTGCAGAACATTTGGAAGAAACATTTAAACCATTTGATGGTCAAGCGTTGCTCGAATTTCCTGTCCTAACCGTGGCACCTGACAATTATAGAATAAAAAGTGTATCGCTAGCCGAACTACGCTTCGAAATAGAGAAACTAAAATTAAACAAAGCTCCTGGATATGACTTAATCACAGGACAGGTCCTTAAAGAGTTACCTAGGAAAGCTTTAATAAAGTTTGCATATCTTATAAATGCATCGTTCAGGTTATTGTACGTTCCACGACAATGGAAGGTAGCTGAAGTTATAATGGTTCCAAAGCCCGGTAAACCACTGAATGACAAAAAATCATATAGGCCAATATCTCTCTTACCGATAATGTCGAAGGTATTCGAAAAACTTTTGTTAAAGCGCCTACATCCGATTATCGAAGAACGTCGATTAATACCTGACCACCAATTCGGATTCAGGATTAAGCACTCTACAATCGACCAGGTTTACAGAATAACCAATGTAATTGAAAAAGCCCTAGAGGAGAAAAAAATATGTTCTAGTGTTTTTCTCGACGTCTCTCAGGCCTTTGATAAAGTATGGCATACAGGGTTGAAACATAAGCTAAGACAAGCTTTTCCGAAACAGTTATCTGATATCCTTAGTTGTTACTTATCAGACAGACTCTTTCGTGTAAAACACGGAAATGATTACTCTGAATTTAAAGAAATCGCGGCAGGAGTTCCCCAAGGAAGCGTTCTTGGACCGATCCTATTTCTAATATACACTAGTGATATTCCTCAAGAAGAAGGCACAACAGTAGCCACAGTTGCAGACGATACAGCTATATTAGCGGTCAGTAATACCGTTGAATCAGCAACTAATAAACTCCAACGTTCTATTGACAAAATTTGTGATTGGACAAAGACTTGGCGTATTGCTCTCAACGAGGCCAAATCAACGCACGTGAATTTTACTTATAAACATAGGAACGGGCTACAGTCCGCTTGGGCGAACTGTTGGATACCCTATTCTTATTCCTATCCCTCATAAGTGGGCGTGACAAAAGTCTAAGTATGGTTAAATTGTTAAGAACGCTCTACATATTTTGTTATATAACATTTAAAGGATTTTATCAAAAAAAAAACGCTCCTTAGCTCAAACTTGGGTGTTTCAATAAAATTGTTTTATTTAATTGTGGGCGTGTCAGTAGGCGGATTTAAAAAAAAATTAACACATGAGCATAAAGGGCCCCTAGAGAGTATATATTATAAATTTCAGCTCCCTAGCTCAAACTTTGGATTTTCAAAAAAATTGTTTTATTTATTTGTGGGCGTGTCAGTGGGCGGATTTTGCAAATATTTATACATGAGCTTAAAGGGCCCCTAGAGAGTATATATTATAAATTTCAGCTCCCTAGCTCAAACTTTGGATTTTCAAAAAAATTGTTTTATTTATTTGTGGGCGTGTCAGTGGGCGGATTTTGAAAATATTTATACATGAGCTTAAAGGGCCCCTAGAGAGTATATATTAAAAATGTCAGCTCCCTAGCTCAAATTTTGGTTTTTCAATAAAATTGTTTTATTTTTTTGTGGGCGTGGCAGTGGGCGGATTTTGAAAATTTTATATCCCGAGCAGTTTTAGGAGTCATAGATCATATATAAAAAATTTCAGCTTCCTAGCTCAAAATTCGATTTTTTCCAAAATTTTGTTTTTTTGAGTTTGTGGGCGTGTCTGTGGGCGGATTTCAAAAATTCGTAAACTTGATTATTTCGGGACCCTAGAGAGTATATGGTTAAAATTTCAGATCTCTAGGTCCAGTTTAAAGGCCTAATTTTTGCCGACGGACGGACGGACGGACGGACGGACGGACATGGCTAGATCGACATTACTATCGATGCTGATCATAAATATAGTAACTTTTAGGGGTCTACGGGCAATATTAAGGTATGTTACAAACTATGCGTCAAAATTAATATACCCCTAGAATAGGGTATAAAAAGGTAGACAACTTACCCATTTTCATTGATTCGGTACGAATTCCGTACGCAAACGAGGCAAAATATTTGGGTATGACACTCGATGCGAAATTAAAATGGAAACCGCACGTCAAGAAGAAACGCGAAGAGCTCGCCATTCGATGTAAACAAATGCACTGGCTGCTTGGTAGATTTTCCCAACTCAGCATGCAGAACAAGCTGCTTTTATACAAGCAAGTACTAAAACCGGTTTGGACATACGGTATACAACTTTGGGGTTGTACCAAATCCAGTAATATCAAAATTTTACAAACTTTTCAAAACAAAGTGCTAAGAAAAATAGTAAATGCACCATGGTTTATCAGAAACACTGATATCCACAGAGACCTAACTATGGCTACCGTCGAAGATGAAATAAAACATTTTGCCTGCAAACAACAGACACGCCTTCACGGTCATTGCAATATCACCATGCTACAAATTCGAGACGATACTAACCTAGTGCGCCGATTACAAAGGATAAAACCATTTGAATTAGCGCAATAAGATGTAACCGCGTGCTTATGGCGGTATTAGCAGGTGCCTCCACTGGGAAGCTGCCTGCCAAACGCGTAATTTACAGTTTAAATAAAACTACTAGATAGGAATAACCTAGTTGTAGTATGCAGGTTTCGAAGGGAGGTGGTTTTTGTTTTCTTATCTTAAGTGAGAAAGAGTCGCATGTACGATTTTCCACCTACCCCTATTATTCGTCCGAGCCTAGTTCTGGTTCCAAGTCTCGTGCTTTTAACCAGGATAGGTAACTCTCAGCTTGCTGAGAGTAACGATAATATTACTATGGCTTGGGAGTAATATTAGAAACTCTATAAAAAGAAAAAAAAAAAAAAAAAAAAAACTGGCTCATCATTTAGTGCAGGTGTTAGTAAGGACAAAACAATTAAAAATACAATAATTATGTACCTAAAAAATACGAGTACTAACACAGACACAAAATAATGCAAACAATTAAGACATTAAAGCATTATTACGCAAAATATTTTTTAGCTTAATTTTACTAACATGCAAGTCAATCACATGATCATTTAGATTATAGATTCTACTCATGCGACTAATAGGCTCATGCCTTCCATAATTCGTTCTATGATGGGGGCTGAACAATAATTCAACACTGCGTAAATTATGGGCACCACCACGAAAATTAAAGCCAATAGACGACAGCAAGTCAGGTGCATCTATTTGACCGGATATAAGCTGCTGTAAAAAAATGATATCGCTATTAAGCCTCCGTTGAGAAAGGGGTAACATTTGAAGAAGCTTGATACGTTGGCTGTAGGGAGGAAGGTTAAATGGATCATCCCATGGAAGTCCTCTAAGTGCAAATCGAATAAATTTACGTTGAATGGCCTCTATTCGATTTGAATGAATGTTGTAGAACGGTGTCCAAACTTGAGAGGCATACTCTAGAATCGGACGGACAAAACAATTGTACAATGACATAGAAACATAAGGGTCATTAAATTCTTTGGCCCACCGTTTTACGAAGCCCAACATAGAATTAGATTTATTAATAATAGAATTAATATGCTTAGCAAAATCCAGTTTGGGGTCGAAATAAACCCCAAGATCCTTAAAATTATCAACACTACAAAGAATATGTTGAGACAGAGAGTATTGAAAGGTGGAAGGGATATTCTTTCTAGAGAATGTCATATGTTGACATTTAGTTGGGTTCAGGGATAAACCGTTTTTATCACACCAATTGGCGAAGCTATTAATGTCAGATTGAAGAAACATTCTGTCTTGCTGACTAGTGATAGATTTATATATTTTCATATCATCAGCGTAGATCAGGATATTACTGTGATTTATACATGCCTTAACATCATTAATGGCAAGTATAAATAATATTGGTCCGAGGTGACTTCCTTGGGGAACTCCAGACTGCGCTGTGAAAGATACGGATAGCGATCCTCTAAATTTCACTTGATAAACCCTTGATCTAAGGTATGAATTAACCCATTTTATGAAACTTGGTGGGAAGCCAAAAGCCCTGAGCTTAAACTCGATTATTTCATGGGACAGCTGGTCGAAAGCTTTAGAGAAGTCAGTGTATATGCAATCCATTTCGTCCTTATTCTCTAAGGTATTAGAACAATCATGCAAGAAACTTAACAGATTAGTGACAGTGGATCTGTTTCTTACAAATCCATGCTGTTCATTACAAATTAAATTGCGACAAAGAAATATTAACTTTTCGCAAACAATTTGTTCAAAAAGCTTAGGGATACACGAAAGCTTTGAAATAGGCCTATAATTAGTGATATCACCACGTTCGCCTTTTTTAAATACAGGTGTGATAAAAGCACTTTTCCATAGATTAGGGAATTTACCAGTACTGATGGACAATTCAAACAGATACATAAGATATGGAGCAATTGCATGACTACATTTTTTAAGAACGATCGGTGCAATGCCATCAGGACCTGATGAATAATCATTCTTGAGAGAAGAAATACATTTTAAAATTGTTTCCAAATCGAATGAGATACTACTAAAGTAGCTAGTTAGATAACTAAAATATTGATCATCAATGTGAAGAGGGGTCCCCCTAAATGATTTACTGAAATGATCTGCAAACATATTGTAAGCTTCGATGGATAACCATCAGTTTTTTTCTTAGAATTGACAAAACCCCAAAAAAGTTTGGGGTTCGATTTTAAAGAGCATTCCATTTTACTTATATAGTCAATATATAAGTTGCAGGATAAAGATTTGAATTCATTGAATAATGTGAAATAGAGTTCAAGATCTGAATGGCAGAGACTTTTTAAATAGTTCTTCCAAGCCCTATTACGTCTGTTTCGTATCGATTTTAGCTCTTTAGTGTACCAGGGGTGGGACGTTTTCAGATTCCTAGAGGATTTCACAGGAATCACTTTTTTCATGCAGTTATCCATCAGAGAATAAAAAGAACCTACTGCATCTTCAATATTAGATAAGGCAGTAAGGTTAAAATTAAAGCTGTTAATTTCATCAGAAAGCCTTTGAAAATTTGCTTTCCGAAAGTCAAAAGATTGCGAACGGTCATACGAATTACTGTTTTCGTACAGATGTGCGCCCAGTTCAATAAATACATCCAAGGGTGGATGATTGTCATCTATGTTAGTTATACTGAGATGGGATTCCAGAACCACAGTACTAACAGAGTCAGAAGAGAAAACAAGATCGAGAGTTCGATTTCTGAAATTTTTTATACAGCTTGTTTGCTGTAAGTCAAAAGACAAAATGTTGTCAAGTAAAGCGAGCTCTTGTTGGGCAGAGTCAAAGGATGGAATGAAATGAGAATCATCCTCAGAAGGTACCCATCCAATATGTGGCAGATTGAAGTCGCCTATAAGTAAGACAGTGCTGTCACAACAAGATATGTCAAAAATATGGTCTAGTGCCATAGAGAGTTCCGAATACAAAGAACATAGACGAGACGATGGAATGTACGCATTAACAACATATAAATGTTTGTTCTTAAGTGTAATTTTTACACAGATAAGTTCGACATTAAGTTGAAATGGAAAGTCAATCTTGCGTGACTCAAGGTTGGAACGAACAGCGATCAGAACACCTCCTCCAAGCGCTTTCAGGTCATTGTTATGACGGTCGTTTCTGAATACGGAGAACTCATGATTGAAGAGTTCCGTGTCTAGAATTCCGGCATTTAGCCATGTTTCCGTCAAGCAGAAGATATCATGAGAGAGGGCTTGCGAGTTTATATACACAATCTTTCCTGCGACTTTTTGTCGAACGGGGTGTAAATTCTTTAACTAACGTATTTTCAGGCCATGCAGTGCTATTGCACAGCTTTTCGAAATATACTGAAGGGGCGACAATTTTGAAAGACGCAACAAACCCTTCAGCCTTGCTGATTTTGGTGCATTTGATTGAGTCATCTTTTGGGATCAAGTTTCTCGAGACCAAATGGTTCAAGACATCGTCTGAAGAAGTGTTTGGTTTTAGTCGAGAAATGAAAATAGATTTCGGCCTGGGAATCGATTCAATAGTTCCAGATTCTGTACCTAAGGAATGATTTATATATGTGGGGCTAACATTAAGAGTGGGCGCCTCGTTAGAGTTTTTTCGCTGACTCCTAAGGTTAAACCGCTTTGCCTTTGGATTCAACACAGAGGAAGTTATATCACGTTTTCGTTTGCCTGCGGGTAGATTAGATGAGGGCGATGCTAAATTAACAATGGACTCAGGGGTAGCTTCAACAGTTGGGGAACCTGTTGTGTCAAATGAAGTCAATGTATCCATGGCCCGTTGGGTACACTGCTTTACTTCAGTAATCGGCAACTCAAGGTCAGTAGACGTTGAGGCGTCTGCCGAAACATGAAGATCAGAGAATGTTGATACGTTGAGGACGGTGGTATTAAAAATGTCGAATAAGTCTTTAAACCCCTTAGATAATTTCAGCATGTCAGCCTTGACTACTGACATTTTGAAAGCAAGGGTAGACAGTGACAATTTTCGACATGGGGAGCAATACCATAAGGCGATCTCTGAAGCTTTAACTTTATCCATAAATGCATTGGTTGAACCAACACATTTGGCATGGAACATCATGCCATAAGGGCCATAACAAGCAAAGAGTGGATTGGAGGAATTTTTAGATTCCAAACATTTATAAGCGCTGCAATCCAGTTTTAAACTGGGATTTTAGACAGGAAAAAAAAGAAAAACAATGGAAACAGAAAAAAAGACAAAAAATTGCTGATATGTTATAACCAGTATTAAACTCGCAACACTATAAATTACATGCACGACACGTTAGCCACCTGCACCAAGGAGGTCAGTAATAACTGCAAACAAAATTTAGAAATAAGTATGTACAAAAAAATAAACTGCACATATATACATATTATTGAAGAGGAAGAGAAAAAAAGAACAGTAACAACCGCTTACCAAAAATACAAAGAGATAACTTTTATTACACAAAAAGCCAACCAAAATAAACAATTACAATAAACTAAATGATCAGATATTAAAAATGTTTAGAACACTACACTAAAACACTAAATTTTTCACAGAAAAGAAGCTAAATAAAAGAAATAAAACGTGCACAAAACAAAACAACGTCAAGCTATGACAGTCTATGACTTTCACAGTAGACTAACTTAATTTAGACTACTACTCGAAGAATATAACTTCTACATCGAATACACACCCGGAAAAGATAATTGCACAGCTGACGCACTAAGTCGCATAATATTTGACTCTGACCAACTTAAACAACTCCACATATGTGTCGTCACCCGGTCACAATCAAAACAGGAAAATTTAGATAACATACCAGAAACAGAAATCGAAGAAAATAATCGCGTTATCACAGAACTACTCAAACCTCCAGAGCATGGGAATAAAATTATTGAGCTAAAAATATGTAACAGTTTCGAGGACGAAGAGTATCAAGTAAAAGATACTAACATAATCCTGGGATCCATCAAAGTTTTGGCATACATCCCAGAGAAGAATTGTATACTCGTAAGATGGTCCAAGGAAAGCACTACAGACCGATCGGCATCATTTGGCAAAATGTTGTCGCGGGACGTGCATAGAATCTGCGGACCTCTATCCATTAATAAATTATACATTACCAAAGAAGAAATTAAGAAACTCGCAGACGGCCGTCGAGAATATACAATTCACGAGTTAAGAAATATCTTAAGAGAATTATTTAAAGAATGTTATGTAAAGGTGCACCTAATTGATAAATGTATTAAAATTACCGATCCTGACAAAATAAAAATATTGCTTAACGATTATCACTTGTTACCAACCAGTGGACATGCAGGAATAAACCGCATGTTTAAATCAATTAAAAGAAAATATTTCTGTACAGGGATGCAAAATGACATAGCCACCTATGTTAAGCATTGTCATTCTTGCCAGAAAAATAAACATATTACGCCTAAAAAGCAGCCCATGGAGATAACTTCAACAGCCGAATCAAGCTTCGACAAGATCTACATAGACTTAGTAGGTCCACTAGACGAGTCTGTAAATGGATATAAATACATCCTCACCTTGCAAGACGAACTAACTAAATTCACTGAAGCTATTCCAATAGTGAACAAAGAAGCTAGCACCGTAGCCAAAGGACTAGTAGAATGCTTTATCCTTAGATATGGACTTCCCAAAACAATAGCATCTGACCAAGGAACCGAATTTATCAACAAAATTTTTAAGGATATGTGCAAGCTACTAAAAATAGAATAGATGCAGTCCACGGCCTATCATCATTAAAGTATAGGAGCATTAGAAAACTCCCATAAAGTTCTCGCAGCATACCTCAGAAGCTACGTATCTGAAAAAAAAACAGACAGATTGGTGTACTTGGTTACCCTATTATGTGTTCTGCTATAACACCTCAGTACACGCAGAAACAGGGTATACCCCATTTGAATTGGTATTCGGACGACAATGTACGTTACCATCAAATCTGACAAAAAAGGTAGACCCCAGAAACAATTATGACGATTACGTAATTGAGTTGAGACAACGACTACAAATCGCTCATAGGGATGCTAGAGACATACTCGTAGAAAGGAAAAATGATAGAAAAGCCAGTTACGATAGAAAAGCGAGAAGTAAGCAAACTAGTTTTGAAGTAGGTAGTTTAGTTTTGTTAAGAAATGAAAATAGAAGAAAGTTAGATCCTATTTACATAGGACCGTTTGAAGTATTGTCTGAGGAAGGAGTAAATTGTGTAATAAAGTACGAAGGTAGGAGGACAAAGGTACATAAAAATCGACTTAAGCAATTCTATGTATACATACTAAAGCAATTTGTATTTACTTTTGATATTTAACATCTAACCAAACCATAGATTTTTTTTTTTTAAAAAAGGAAGGAGAGGCCTTGTAAAAAAAAAGAAACAAAGCATTTGCATATATATAAGAAAAAAAAAACCGCCGCAGCATTAAGAAAAATACCCAACAAATATAGCATTAAGAAAAATACCCAATAAATATAGCATTAAGAAAAATAACCAATAAATATGGTATTGCATTGTATAAAGAATAAATATAGCATTAAGAAAAATAACCAATAAATATGGTATTGCATTGTATAAAGAATAAATATAGCATTAAGTAAAATAACCAATAAATATGGTATTGCATTGTATAAAGAATAAATATAGCATTAAGTAAAATAACCAATAAATATGGTATTGCATTTTATAAAGAATAAATATAGCATTAAGAAAAATAACCAATAAATATGGTATTGCATTGTATAAAGAATAAATATAGCATTAAGAAAAATAACCAATAAATATGGTATTGCATTGTATAAAGAATAAATATAGCATTAAGAAAAATAACCAATAAATATGGTATTGCATTGTATAAAGAATAAATATAGCATTAAGAAAAATAACCAATAAATATGGTATTGCATTGTATAAAGAATAAATATAGCATTAAGAAAAATAACCAATAAATATGGTATTGCATTGTATAAAGAATAAATATAGCATTAAGAAAAATAACCAGTAAATATGGTATTGCATTGTATAAAGAATAAATATAGCATTAAGAAAAATATCCAATAAATATGGTACCTATATTAAATAAACATAACATAAGAAACTTTGTAATAAGAAATATTGTATACGAAATATTAAATTAAGAAATGTTTCGAATTTGTTAATTTAAGTACGAATAAGCAAGATTTAGAAATGTTAACTCAAATCCCTAAATGTACAACTGACGCAGAAAAAAAAGAACATCATGATTTCCTTTTTTTTTCTCCCCAGGAGGGTGGTGTGAAGGGATCACATCAGCGATCATTTATCTTACATTCATAAATGTTCTCATTTATCTTTCATTCATAAATGTTCTCATTTGTCTTTCAATTATAAATGTTCTCGTTCTGAGCTTCGATACTTGAAACCCGCGAGACATGCATCGAGCGTCGTATAACATGTCTAGCGCGATAGTAATTCATGTCCATCTGACTATTACCCGTGGTACACCATGTGTATACCGACACCTTCGGTATCCGTCCGAAGTGACGACCATGCTCAGCGACATAATCAAATCACATAGATAAGTATGTATCTCGTTAATGTATTTGCCTCACCACTAAGCACCATAGCAAATACTATGACGGGTTCGGGTTGCACTATGCATTCCGCTGCCCACGTCCGGTGCATGAGATAATTATAATGCTGATAGGGTGATATGCACCAGCAAGGTATGAAATGATTAGGGTTCAAGTATCGAGGGCCAGAATCTGAGTGGATTGGAATGTGAACCAAATCCAAAGAAATATTCTGTATAAATAGCATAAGATTTCGTAAATAAATGTTCTTCTCCTGAAAGCAACCAACGTGTCAAGACTATTTTATTTTTACGAGCAACTCGCTCAATTTGAATTATCTTGTACCTCGGCCCGCTCTATGAACATAGCGTTCGTTGCTAATAGAGGTGAACGACAGCATAATAGCTAACGTTTTGGGTCGAGGGATATTAACCAATAAGACCAAACATTACACAGTACATTGCCACCAGGACCAGGCAACGTTACACTATGTTTTTATACCCTATTCTAAGAGTATATTAATTTTGCCGCATAGTTTGTAACATACCCTAATACATATTGCCGTAGACCCCTAAAAGTTACTATACTTATGATCAGATGAGCATCTATAGTAATGTCGATCTAGCCATGTCCGTCCGTCCGTCCGTCTGTCGGGAAAAATTAGGCCTTTAAACTGGGCCTTGAGAGATTTTAATAGATAATAGATTCCCGAAATAATCAAGTTTACGAATTTTTGAAATCCGCCCACAAACTCAAAAAACAAATTTTTCGAAAAATCGAATTTTGAGCTAGAAAGCTGAAATTTTTTATGTATGATCTATGACTACTAAAACTGCTCGGGAGATAAAATTTTCAAAATCCGCCCACTGACACGCCCACAAAAACCCTACAACTGCACCCAAACACTTCTTTCCTATCTCTCTATTATTTCTATAACCAAGTAGCTTACACTGTGTTCTTAGCATTATAATTGTACTGTCACAACAGAAAAAAAATCCCTTCAGCGTAAGCAAATTATATAAAAAAAAAAAAGATTCAAAGTTTGGGTATTTTAGAGGACGTGCTCTGTAGATTCTGCACTGAAACCGCCGAAACACCAGAGCACATACTGGAATCCTGTGGGGCATTGGCCCACAAAAGGATAATATATTTGGGCAGGCACTAAATAACAGACAAGGACATGCAAACCATGGACCCACGCACATTCTCAGATTCATCAAGGAAACTGGACTGGACGCTGTGCTCTAAAGCGTGTGACCTGCCAAGAAAAAAATCAGAGATAAAATAAGTATGTCTAGATGGGGGCTCTGAAAGAGGACATGAACCTCTCCGAGGTACAAGCAGGGGACACAATAGGCCAATAGGTCGCAGTGTAATATACCCTAATAATTAATTTATTATTGTTGCATGTTTGCTCAAATTGTGACATTCAGCATCAATTAGGCAACTTGCAGCGCCATCTAGTAGAGAGCCACCGATATTTGGCAGCATTTGAGAAGCAGTTTGAATAGCTATGGAATAACTAGTACATCTGTTGGTCTCGAACCTTCTGGACTCAACGAATCTGGAAATTTCGAGAGGTGTCACTAGGAGATATAAATGGGTGTCGCAGGAGCACCCAAGACATTCTAGTTTTGAACCGCGATAAAGAAGTGCGATAGATGACAGTAGTGAAAAGTATAGAGAAAAAGTGGAAGTATTAAATAAGAGAAAAGTGATTGTTTATTTAAAGTGATTAATTGAGAAAGTGAATTGTTGGATTAAATAAGTAAATTATTAGAATAACAATCAAGAACTAAAAGACATCAAAAGAGAACTAATAACGATTAATTAAAAATGGGCCGCACATTGAAATTACTACAGCTCAGTATACCGCAGTTAAAAGCTGAACTAGAAAAGCGGAATCTCTCCACAGCTGGAGGAAAAAGTGATCTGGTGCTTCGACTGCAGGAAGCTGTTGAAAACGAAGGAGAAAACCCCAAGTCCGTTTTGTTCGACGTAGCAGAAGAACAAGTAAGTACAGGCGTTGATATGACTGCTATGATGGAATTACTTCTGGCCAAGTTCAATCAGATATTCGACTCTAAGTTAAATGAACAGAAGAATTCCCTAGAACAACAGACTACTTCCCTAGACTCTAAATTTGATGAACAGAAGAATTCTCTAGATTCCAAATTGGAATCAATGGACTCTAAATTCGAAGAATAAAAGAATTACATAGTTGCCGCCCAAAAGAGCGCTGTGGAAGATTTTAAAAATGTACTCGAAGAAAAACTCGAAGAAATTGACCACAAGTTCGAGAAGGTTGAAACCAAATTCGACGAAATCTATCAGACGTTTCGCAAGCATGAAACAAACTTCGAGAACTTGGCTAAAGAGCTCGAGAAAGTGAAGAAGCAGAAGGCTGGAGAATATTCTGCGGACTGCCCGAGAAGGAAAGGGATGCAGCCTCCTGTTTTCGATGGTCAAACATCATGGCCAATTTATAAGAAACATTTTGCAGCAGCTGCAATGGCGAACAGCTGGGACAACGAGGAAAAGTCGATTGCGCTAACGCTCGAACTAAGAGGTACAGCTGCGAAGTTACTCCAAACCGTCTCAGAAGAGAAGCAACACAACTACGACGCCTTGGTCAAGGCTATAGAGATACGCTTCGGTGATGAGCATATGCAGCAAGTGTACAGGGTCCAGCTACGCAGTAGAGTTCAGAAGAGGGGAGAAACACTCCAATACATATCGAACGTCTGGCGCATCTGTCATACCCTAATGCTGGTGAGGTTCTCATCAATGAAATGGCTGTGGAGGCGTTTATCCAAGCCATTGAAGATGGACAACTGCAAATGGCCGTAAGAATGGCTGGAAAGAGAACTCTCGCTGAGGCCCTAGCATTTGCCTTGACAATGCAAGCTGCTGATCAGGCATCGCATGTGTTCCACCGCGTAAGGGAAATGACAGCCGTTGAATGCTCATGTCAAAGAGCAGACATCGTAGACCGGAACAGAGATAACAGAGGTCAAATGCGCTGTAGGAACTGCAATAAAATAGGGCACCTACAGAGACAGTGCAGAGCTCCACCCAGACAAGGCAGTTGTCCACATTGCGGGCCTAGGAGGCGCAACGATGAAGTATCTGGCAGGGATAACATCCATCCTGCAGATATAGCTTCGCAGAACCAGCAGTCGGGAAACGTGTAAGGACCAGCTTCGCGGGGCAGAAGTAGGTTTCCGGAATCGACGACCCAAGGACCACAATTCAAGTCTCCCAAACCAAACGAGGAAACCAGAGTCTAATAGTGGAAGCCTATATCGGACAAAATAAGTGCGTGGCAACCATCGACACCGATGCCACCGCTTCCATTATAAGGAGGGACATCATCCGTAAATCTTGGGTGCACAAAACCAGCAGTTACTGTCTGAAAACAGCAACAGGAGCGACAGCGAAAGTGTATGGAGAAGTCATACTAACAATAAATTTGGCAGGATTAGCATTCTCCCACGCTTTCCTAGTAGCCGATATATGTGACGAATGCATCATTAGAATCGATTTCATGAAGGCGCATGATGTAGTATTGGACATTGGTATGCAAGTACTCATGTATCGAAACGTAGAGATTCCGATGGTGTACGGGAATGAGAACTCTGCATCCATGAAGACAGTTATTAGTCAGGACTAGGTCCTACCACCTTCTTCAGGGATCCTGGGAGCCACCGATTCTTTCTAGTTGAACCAGAAGACAACCACTGCCGAAACTGCGTGGTTGAAAAAATGCTTGTCGAGCCGAAGAACAATATGGTTTACGTACGAGTTCTTAATGCGGAACACAAAAGCGTCAAATTGAAGCAAGATGAGGTGGTTGGAAAGTATGTACCATTTACTGCCATCACGAAACTATCACAGGAAGGCGTTGCGAAGCCTCGTTCACCAATGGGAATGACTGAGGTGAAAAGAACTTTATTCCAACACTGCAATCTGAATCAGGAGCCGCAAGCCATGGCAGGGAACCTCATCAACGAGTTTACTGATATATTCGCTTCGCGGGACTGCGAGTATGGCCGACCAAACGGGTTCCAAGAGTCTTAAACTCCTGGCTTTGATCGTAGTAACAAAGCACTTCCACCAGTACTTATATGGGCAGAAATTCATCCTGCGTACAGATCATGCGTCTCTAAAGTGGCTGCTGCAGTTTAAGAACCCTGAAGGACAAGTCGCGAGGTGGATTGAACGGCTGCAGATGTATGACTACGAGATACAGCACCGAATGAGAACTCTTCACTCCAACGCAGATGCCCTCTCCCGACTGCCCTGCAAGGCTAATTGTAAAAATTGCGTACGCAAGGAGGAAAAAGATAAAGTATCAGTCCAACAGGAAGATCCAGATATCGAGGCGATTCTCGCCTGGAAGGAACATGAGGGCAAGTCCGGAACTGAAGGCATACTTGGCACAATGGGACTCACTTCGTGTTCAGGATGGCATTTTGAGTTGAAATGGAAAGTTCGGATGGAACATCAGCCGTGATGCAGCTTGTGGTACCCAGATCGAAAGTCAACGAGGTGCTTAGGGAAATGCATGATGGAGTGTCCGGAGGTCACTTGGGAGTAAATAAGACACTCGAAAAAGTGCGAGAACACTTTTACTGGATCCACGCAAGAGACGATGTCGAAAACTGGTGCCGAAAATGCGCCACTTGCGCAGCCAGTAAAGGCTGAGAGTAAAAACGCAAGGCAAGATGCATCAACACAATGTTGGAGCGCCCTTTGAAAGGATTGCAGTTGACATCGCAGGACCGTTTCCAGAAACCAACAGTGGAAACCGCTATATCCTCCTAGTGATGGACTACTTCACTAAATGGCCTGAAGCATTTGCTATACCTAACCAAGAAGCTAAAACCGTGGTAGAGCAGATTGTCCACAACTGGGTAAGCAGATGTGGCGTACCAATGGAATTGCACTCAGTCCAAAGTCGAAACTTCGAGTCGAAGATCTTTCAAGGAGTATGCCAGCTACTAGGGATTAAGAAGACAGGAACAACCCCGCCTCATCCACAATCGGACGGAATGGTGGAACGCTTCAATAGAACCTTAAACGAACACCTTTCCAAGGTTGTTGGCGACTGCCAGCGTGACTGGGACAAGCAGATCCCAATGTTCCTATTAGCTTATCGAAGCGCAGTTCATAACACAACAGGACATACTCCATCCGAAATCCTTTTTGGTCGAACCATCCGGTTACCTAGTGAATTGATGTTTGCATCTCCGACTGATGAACCAACGAATGAAGCTGATTATGTTGCGGAT
Source organism: Portevinia maculata (assembly GCA_949715645.1). Lineage (NCBI taxonomy): Eukaryota > Metazoa > Arthropoda > Insecta > Diptera > Syrphidae > Portevinia > Portevinia maculata. The sequence goes on from OX454527.1 coordinate 122,111,818, forward strand.
CTCAGAGAAATCATCAGAAACATTCATCGGAAAACTAGGGATTAGATTCTGATATCCAGCGACAGCATGAAGACGAGGTACGATACAAAAGCAACCACCACAGGATTCCAGGAAGGAGATCTGGTATGGCTATACAATCCTATAAGATAGTGAAGCGCATCAACGATGTTGTCTACCGGATCCAGCGAGGAAGAGGCAAGCTGAAAGTTGTCCATGTGGATCGTCTGCATCGCTACCATGGTGAAAATATTGATGTGCTTGTTCGGGACGAACAAGTTTAAGCATCAATTAGTCAACTTGCAGCGCCATCTAGTCGAGAGCCATGTAACCATATAAGATAATCGATATTTTGGCAGCATTTGAAAAGCAGTTTGAATAGCTATGGAATACTTAGTACATCTGTGTTCTCGAATATGGAAAGTTCGATAGGTGTCACTAGGAGATATAAATAGGTGTCGCAGGAGCACCTAAGACATTCTAGTTTTTGAACCGCGATAAAGAAGTGCGATAGATGACAGTAGTTAAAAGTATAGAGAAAAAGTGAAAGTATTGAATAAGAGAAAAGTGATTGTTTATTTGAAGTGATTAATTGTGAAAGTGAATGGTTGGATTAAATAAGTGAATTACTTGACATTGAAAGAATCAACAGGTGAGCAAGAATCTGCTGGCTACGAAGGTGCCACGCCTTTTATAGAAGAACTTACTGAACTGATTGAAAAAGAAAATTTAACAAATAAGCAAATTTACAACGCCGATGAAACCAGTCTTTTTTGAGGTATTTACCACATAACACTTTGGCAATGAAGAGCGTTCCGTTGGCGGGTATAAAGAACCGAAGGATTGGCTCACAGTACTGGTTTGCTCCAATGCAGGAACTCATAAATGCAAATTGATGGTGATAGGTAAGAGTGCTCGACCAGGGCCTTGAAAAACGCTGGACAGCTTCCAGTTATTTACAAAGCCAACAAACGAGCTTGGGTAACCCAACACCTATTCCCTGAATGGTGTAACTAACATTTTGTTCCAGAAGTAAAAGAGCACCTGGAAAAAGCAATCTTGACAAAGATTCTAAATGGACCAGGGTGTGATTCGTAGTCTCAAGTGTCATTACTTCAAAGAGATTATTCGAAAGCTAGTAGTTTCAGAAAATCGACATGATTTTTCCAAGTTATTTAACATAAAAAATGTCTTGTAGGCTATTTCTAAGTCCTGGAATTTCGTTACCACCGATGTTCTGAAAAATGTTTGGCACAATTTACTTTATTTAGAAATTGAAGAAGAATGTTAGTTTCACCGCAATCGAAAGTTCTTATATTTTTACATTTCTTATTTACTTCAGTACAAGTTGCCGTTGACGAAGTTTCAGAAATTATGGACTATACAAAGAATTTTGATGTCAACGAAATTAGAAATTGCGTCAACTCGGATGCAAATGCTCCAAAATTTGCTGTTTTATCGGAGGACGAAATACTTGAGATGATAAATTATTCTATTGAATCTGACCATGATATTGAAGCTCTTTCGGATGAGTCACAAGATGCGAAAATTAGAAAATTCCAATAGATGAGGCAATTAAATCAAGTTTTACACTTTTGACCTTTTTTTTAGAAGAGTGTAACGGGCCTGGAATAACACCCCAGGATATAATCCAAATTTACCGTGTTAACGAAAATCTACTTAAAGAAAAACGAGGAGTGAAATCTCTACGGGTGACAATACTGAAGTTTTTTTTTTAATATTAAAAAAATTTTCTGATTCTTTATATACAAACTTAAAAATCTTTTGAATACAGTTTTTATTTTTGTTATTCGTCTAATGAATTGTTAATTTCTTGAATAATTAAATGTGTTTTTGCTTGTTATGAGATAAAAAAAACGAATATAAGATGACTTTTTCCTTACTAAAAACGAGTTATATTAACCGGGCTCTTCGCTTAGCCGTAATAATCTTGGCCCTGACGATCCCGGATAATCGAGTTTCGACTCTACTTTAAACATTTATGTGATAATTGATTTTTTGAAAGAAGCATTTTTATATCTTATTCTAAGGGTATATTAATGTTGACTCATAGTTTGTAACATACCGTAATATTTCCCGTAGAGCCCTAAAACTCACTGTTTTCGTAATCAGCATCGATAGTAAATTCGATCTAGCCACGTCCGTCTTTTCGTCTTCCGTCGGCAAAAATTAGGCCTTTAAACTTGAATTAGAAAGCTGCAATTTTAACCATATACTCTCTAACGGCCCAAAATAATAAAGTCTAAGAATTTTTAAAATCCGTAAACTGACACGCCCACAATCTCAAGAAAATCGTTACATCGAAAAATCCAAATTTGAACAAGAACGCTGAAATTTGGAATATATACTCCCTAGACGCCATTTATAGGTACTCATGTTTAAATATTTTTAAAATCCTCAGTGAACGGAGCCAACTTAAAAAAAAATTTTTTTTAGAAGAAACGTTTTATTGTAATCATTGTAAATGAAAGTGCTATTCTTCGCAAAGTTAAGTCTTTTTGAACAATTCCTTATAATATGTAGATCCTTCTTAGCAATTCTCCCACACCAGGATTATTGTCACACCCACTTAATGAGGGATAGGAATAGAAAAAGGGTATCAGTGTTCGCCCAAACGGACTGTAGGTTTTCCCTATGAATCAGGTAATCATTGCCAATTTTGTGGAATAAATAAATTTTGCTTCAGCATTTATTTTGTTTGAAAATTGGAGCATATTTATATGTTTCGTAATCGTAAAAAACAGAGAGAGCTAGCGACAACAAAATATTTATTATGAGAGATGACACAGCAATTTCTGATACTGGATACTGGGTAGGTATTTTCATTTAACTCACAATTCGAAGGCTGACATCGTTCCTTAATTATTGAGGGCAAATGATGCTGAGAAACTTAATTGCTCGAAAGAAAACTTAATTTTCATTAGTCATGTCGAATACGAGTACTAAAGAAAATGTTATTTTGTCAGTTTTTAAAGAGTCTGGCACATATTAGCCGCGTTTTATTATCCCAATGATCTTGATACGGATCCGATCTGATAATAAAACGATCTGGATCATCAGTGGCAAGTTGTGGCAACAGTTGTTTTTAACACATAACAGACGATACCAGGTATTTCAAGTTTCGATTGGCACTCAGCCATATTGCAAATATAGGGTACAATGTGACGTCACAATATGATCGCTTGTTGTGTAATTTACAGGGACACCAACATTAAGAATGAAATAAGCAACGCCACGAAAAAACAGGTAGTGAGTTTTGTAATTAAATTTTGGATCACGATTAATGATCCCGATAAATAGCAAGATCCTGTGTTGTTTTTGTTTTACGTATTAAATTGATCCAGATCCAGATCCGCATGGATAATAAAACACAGCTATTGTTCCACAGTCCACACTTGAAACTTGAAGACCTATGTATTCGATATCAAACAGTGAATCGAGAATAAACAGGAGGTTTATTGAGTGTTTGAATTACTTAGAAAGCAACGACTTTAATACAATATTACTCACGAAAGCCGCGACCATTAGCTGCAATACTTTTGATATACATACGATTAGGATTTGCATCAGTTTTTAACTCATATAATTTTTGTCGGTCATACCACATTCTGGCTCGAAAATTACTGTTTTTTTGTTTTATTGACTTTTATAACATAAAGCAAAAGAGAAACCGGCAATGCAAAATTAAATGCGCAACGTTAAATAAACGACGTGAGTAGATAAACCTTTCGCAAAAGTAAGTAACAGAAAGACTAAAAAATTATTTTGATACCAATTCGTATAATTTACTCCATTGTGGTACTGTTAATTGACACTAATTTTATCTCATTTATATCCTATAGACCTATATATAATTTGGAGAATTTAACTTTTTCCTAAATAATTGCGAAGAGTTCTGCAAAGAGTTTTCATAAAGTTTACATGAACATTGACAAACGTTGTAAAAACTTTTAAAGTTTTAGCTGTTAACATTGTTGTTACCAAAATAATTCTTGTTTCCAACTGCGTTAACATAACAAGATAAGATCTCCATGAATAACCTTCCTTAACATTGTCTTTTAAAACATTTAAATTTCTGCATCACTATCTACCAGACCATAATCTCGGCTTAAAATTTAACAATGTTTTATTTTATTTATCATATTATTAAGAAATTGATTGTGATTGTGATGGCAACGTATTGCGGCTAGCTGAAATATTTTAGACCGGCGATCAGTAAAAATTTTTCAATAAATAGTTCCGAGTCCAGAACAGCAATATGTGCTGCTCTACCGATGAGTGCATTTGCTGTATGTGGGAGGGCATGATGCACGTCATACCTTGCAAGATTCAGTTCGGGACGAGCCAAAATTGGTGCCATTATATTATGCACCATCTCCCTGTTGAATTAAAATAAGTAAAAAGTTATACAGAAAATACCATAAGAAACTTTTAAAAAACAGCAATAATCACCACTTAATGTTAATGAAAAGTAAAGTATAGACGAAAAGTTTTTACCTGTAAACAGTTCCTAAATCCGAGTTATCACGAATCGCTGCTTTGCATAATTCAAGACGTGCTGAGTGTGCCGGAACGTAGCGATCCTGGCTGGACCCACATAATAAGATATTTTTAAAATGATGCAAGGTACTGCGTTGGCTAAGGCGATATAAAAAGCTATTTCGCAAATCCGAAGTATCTCTTAAGCAGAGCTGAAGAAGAGATCCAGACTTTTTCCATTTTTGCATAAACCACATTCCTGCTCAGAAAAAGTGCATAATTTGAATAATTGTGCATTTAATAAATACATTTATGTATACGATTACCAGAGTATATTATCTTACCCATATTTACAAGGCCACTGGAGTTGTACAAAGTTCCTAAATGCGGACCCGATAATGATAAAAATGTGTGGAGACGTGGCAGTAGCTGTCTCATCTGCGGACGTGATAATGCCGAACGGACAATGATTGTACCTAAGGAATGTGCCACGAATGATATTTTCGTTGGGTTTAGGCCACACGTTTCGATATGGTAAAGTATTTCAGCCACCAATCTAAAAATAAATACATTATAATATTGTGCTTGTAGAAAAAGAAAACAATTTTCAAATGCTGCACCTGTCAGTCATTGTGTCAAAGTCTGAAAAAGTATCACCCTGGTTTCGTTCTGACATTAGAAATTCCAGATTTACACCGGGCAAGCCCAGTTCTAGATAAGTTCTCACTAATCGCAAATCGGCAGAGTTACCATCCAATCCATGGACGCAAATAACTAAATGCATTCCTTGAGGAGAAAATGACCGATATTCATCGCTAATATAGAAATAGGGCAGCTCTGAGGCTAGTTTCTGGTAGTCAGAGTAAATTCCTCCATTGTATTTAATTTGTTTACGAAATTCCTCACGGCACTTTTCAAATTCTAGTAGGGATAGAGACGATTCCTGTGTCTTTCGTTTATTTTGCTTGAAATTAGACTTTTGAATGTCATTAGGTTGGTTGCGCTGACAATTGTTCTCCTTGTCTTCGTTTTCGGTTTCCTGTCTTATGTGACCATTGATTCCATTTCCTAAATTTTCCTTTGGTGGTTTTATTTCCGTACTACTGTAAGATAAGCTCATTACCGGTTTACTTACAGAGGGTGGTGATGATTTTAGAGATTCGTAAATGTGGTACACTGGGTTATCAATGGCACCAATTGGCTTTCGCTGACATGACCCACTCTGAAAAATGTCTTTTAAGGCCGGTGGTGTATTCAACTTTGCATTTGAAAACGTATAATTTATCTTGGCATCATCTCTTTTATCATTACTTTTAGTTGCTTCGGAATTTGGTGGATCTCGAAATTCATCAGGTGGCAGCAGATCGTCTTGAAACTGTTGAGGCGGTGGTACTCTTACGTTTTCGAATGGGTTGTCTTTAATGCTTGTCAAGTCGAATACGGACTTCAATTTTTCTCCATATTTTTGCCTTTGACGTTTGGCGTTGACTTCCTTGTTTGTGGTATTCTTTGAAAGCGAAAACTCTCTGTGAATCCTCGGATAAGGACCGTTTGCTGAATTGGATGTCGACGAAATGCCGGAAGTATTGCGATTTAAATTCCGTGTCAATTGCCGCAAATCCATTTCGTTTTTTTTTCGCTCAGGTTTAATAGTAACAGTGGATACTTTTCTATGCACCGGTATATCACCATTAAAGAGCTTGTGAGTCCCATTTGACATGCGCGAATGTCTTTGGACTCTGATAGATTGTTGGTCTAATAGTTTCTGCAACTTTAACCGAAGTTGCTCTCCGTTTACCATCATTTCATTCTTAACATAACACTGCTTCTCATTGGTCAGTGTCTCTGGACTGGAAGGTGCTGAACTTCTTCTGCTAGAGACCCATCCACTTTGCTCGCTTAGAGAGGAGGTCGAACTGCTAACGTGTTTTTTTTTTATTGGCGAAGTATCGAATTGCGGAGGTGGGGCAAGATTTGGTAGACTTTCACTAAATCCACAAGAGTTTTGTTCTGAATTGAGTGTCTCTAATTTGAATGGTACGCTGACTGAGGACAACATTTTTTGTTCTCGTGATCTTTTAACTTTGGTCGGGATTTCACTTTCCGAACTACTCGAGTCCTTTTTTAGTGTACCATTTTTAAGCATTTCTTTAAGGTCAGAAACACGTACCCTAGCAATCTCGACTGATCTGGGGATAATTGAAGTATTACCTTGTACAGTGTTGAATTTTGTATTCTTCAGTGTTTGTGATGAATTGGTGCGTGAAATCGTTGTTTGACATTGAGGAATTTGTGGAGTGCTGGCCGTACAAGGAGTATGTTTTTTACTTCTAACAGGCGGGTAGGAGTTCCTGGGAGGTGCATTTAGTCCTGTACTTTTTGGTAAGGAATTATAGTAAGAGTTCAGTTGTCTCGGAGGATTAAGCATCTTGATTTCGTGTAGATAATCGAATTTATCTGTTTTAGCTGATGCATCAGGTAACCTGTTTAAAGTGCCACCAAGGCTTTTACGGTTTTGATCATTTGAATTTATGTCACCGTTTGTGAAGTGCTGTGGGCACTTCAAAGGATCTTCGGATTTTTTGTATTTCTCACGAAATTCGTTAATGTTGCGCATCAAATCTTCAGCCTGCACTTTCCCCTTACGATTCATGGTATTCTGCGGGGTAGGAGTAATTATATGCATGCTTTCGGTAATCTGAATTGGCGTAAAGCCAAAGGAAATTTCGGATTGCTGGACACAGTTTTCTCTTAGTGAAGGTATACTGTGCACAGTTCCATCAAGCTGATCCAATGATTTACTGTGCCTGGCTGGAAGAGTTCCATTACCCATGGTGCAAAAACCATTCCTACGCTCGATGGAACAGTCAACTCCATCTAGAAGTGTGGAAACTGAGTGGCGAGATAACGTGCATTGGTTAAAGTTGTTGTGTGGAGCTGTCGAAGCAGCAGCTGCGGTAATTGTTAAGCTGGCCTGTAGTATTTCGCCGCCCAGTGCGAATCGAGGAGTGAGAATACCTAAGTAACTGGGTGGCGTATGGTATTCAAAGTTTACTCCACATGAACAGTCTTTGCAACCATTCAAACTGTTAATGGAATTTGTTTTATATGATTTGGTATTAAGCGGTGTTTTCGTCAAGGCACTTTCCAGATCATTCAAATGAGAGTCACTTCCAGTGCGCCTTCGTGAGAACTTTGGTGGATCCAAATAACGATCCTCAAAAATAAGTGGTAGTGAGTTCGAGTCGCCATCCAAAGGAGTACAGTGTACTGGTAATGGTGGCAATGACTGCATGTAACGACTTCTCCTAGCCATTTCACATATAGCTACATAATTTTGGTAGTTACTATCGTAACATCCAGCGGCTGAATGCCTAGGGTTTTCCATAACAAAAAAGCCTTCCGAAAACCGACGGACTCTTAATATGTGATGCTTTTTTGCTAAAAGTGTGTGAATAGATGCCTGAGTTGATGCATGCAAGATCCTTCGCCAAAACATTATACATTCTGCACATAATTGTGCAATATCCGAATTGGCGCGAATACCAAAGTCTTCCTCGACATCGTGTAGCTGAAAGACAAAGTATTATACGTAAGTTATGTTATCAATAAGATATGCATTGCCTCGGACTTGCCTTTGCTTGATCAACTATCTCTTGTAAACGATCCGCAGCGCCATTTTCCCTAAATGGAGGAGAGCCTATCAGATTGTTGAAGTGAGGCGTCAAGACTGTGCTAAACTCATTCAGAGTTAGCTTCAGGGTCTCAATGGATTCCAAAAGAAGCGAACATATCTCTCTGTGAATTTGCTGTGATTGCATCAGTCTTCCGGCAGCGCCACCACTACATTTAGTTGTTCCAACCACTTGTGGTCCAAAAAAAACCGCTTCCAATGGTCCTGGAGACATACTGCCTCTGCAACTAAGTTTTCCACCACCCATCCATGGCTTCGAGCTCTTTGGCGCACTTAAAAAATAGAAAAAAATAGGAATGTTGTTCTGTCCTAATTTTATTTACAATCTAACTATGTCTTCAAACAGGGATATATTAAGCGTACACAAATTTAGTTTCTAATGTGAAAAAATAATAAATAAAAGAAAACATAAACCTATAAATATGCAAAATACAGTCAGCTGTAACACTACTCTCTACTCCTTCTAGAACCAACAAAATACTCAAAGCAAACTGAATCATTTAAATAAGGAGCTTACCATAGTTGTACATAATGGTAAAGTGTTTTTCTTCAATGGAGTAAATAAATTTAAATAACACACGAGAAGGTTGCGCGTATATTCAAGAGGCCGCAAGTAGTACATATAAGCAATAGAATATTTTTAATTGTTAGTTGTATGTCGTAAATGATGTTTAGAAATTTGTAGAAACTTCATCTGAAACAGACCAACAGCTTCAAAAGTATACACGCTACAATGTACAACTTCCGAAAAATAAATCTACCTGTTTAAAATTATAGTAATTTACTAAGGCATTGTAAAAGTCGCTAATTTATTTCCATCTTTGCATTACAACTATCTCGTTTTCTAACAAAGTGTTAACCAACGACCATACCACGTCGAGTTAATCGGTTCTCGTCCAGAAAGTGTCGCTTCAAACGACGATTTTTTCGTGGTCGAGGACCCACAGGAGAAAGTGGATTTGCTGGGCGCTTGTTTCGAGGCCGTGTATACGGTGAACAATCCTGTTCGCCGTAACCACGACATTGAGAATAGGGCTCTGGTGAGCCATTTCTATCTGCGCACCGAACTTGAGAATTGGCGATCTGAGAATAACGGTTTCACCGTGTTCACTGATGAAAACCATGCTAATGCAGTTGTCGCCAATGGCCGAGATGCATCGCACTTGTTCGTGTCGAAGAATGATCTTCTGTGCATCTTCGAGTCACTAAAGAATAAAAAGTCGGCGGGGATGGATGGTGTCCCAAACGTCGTATTGAGACACCTGCCTTTGGAGGCTGTAGATATTTTCACCACGCTGTTTAACAATGCGCTGAATAATGCACATTATCCGGCGCATTGGAAGGTAGCTGTGGTACACCCTATCCCGAAAAAAGGTAAAGATAGGACGAACCCTGCCAATCTCCGGTCAATTAGCTTGCTTCCGAATATTAGCAAGGTCTTTGAAAAGGTTGTCAATAGAGCCCTGTTAAAGTGGGTCGAGGACAATAACATAATTCCGGACAACCAGTTTGGTTTCAGGGCGAGGCATGACACTATTCATGCCGCGTCGAAACTGGTTTCCGACATTCAGTGGAATAAATGCAAGAACCAATGCACGGGTGCTTGTCTGGTTGATTTTGAGAAGGCTTTCGACACCGTATGGTTAGAGGGACTTTTCTACAAGTTGACCAGGCGGGGGATGCATAAACCTTTGCTATATGTAATTTATAATATGCTTATGGGAAAGAAGTTCGTTGTCAAATGTGGCAACGTGACTTCGAGCAGAGTCTTTGAAATTAAAAACGGTTTACAGCAGGGGGCGGTCAATTCTCCGATCCTGTTTAACATTTACACGAGTGATCTGGTAGGTTCACTCAGACATGCTATAGCGTATGCCGATGATTTGGTGGCATACAGATCAGGTCCTAAAATCGAGGTCATTAATATCCTTTTGCAGCGTGACTTCGATCAAATTAAGCGATATTGCGACGACTGGAAGTTGAAAATCAACTTTCAGAAGACGGAAACAATCTTGTTCAGAACTCCATTGGCTGGGGCCTCTAGGGATACCAGAAAAAACTGGAAGAAATTGGCCATTATTGGACAAAATGGGCAGCCATTGGCGGTGAGAAGCGTAGTTAGATATCTAGGTATCTGGCTTGACCAGTATCTATATTTCGATAGACATATAGTTGCTTGTCTTGCTGGGGCCAAGAGGGCTTATGCTCTGACAAGGAGACTGTTTCATAGCAGTCAACTTGACTCCAGAGTGAAGGTCATTTGCTACGTGGCCCTTATAAGGCCGATCATCGCTTATGGTTGTCCATTGTGGTTTAATATAGCGCCTAGTTATATGGAAAAGATTCGGGTTTTGGAGAGACAATGTCTTAGGACCTGTCACCGATTGTTCCGAACGCCCGAATCCAACTATATAAAATACTATCCCAACAAGGTCCTATACGATGGGGCTCAGTTGAATAGGATTGACAATTTCCTCATTAAGGTCACTCGAAGGCACGTTGCAAGGGCGATGGCCAGCGACAATAGTCTGATCTTTGGGGCTTACTACCCCAATGAAATGTACATAGAGAGTACGCTCCGGTCTGGCTTTATCCCGCCAGAGGCATTTATCCATATTGATGCAAAAGGGCTGGTACAGACGAGGGATGGTATCCCGGTATTATACCACCGCTACCGCAGCGCGAGAGATAAGCGGCTCATCCGCGGCGAGGGCATCGCCAATGCTCATGAGCTCCTCCGTTTTAGTACCGCAATATCGGAAAGGGATCAATTCGACACGGAAAAGCAATTCGCCGAATTTTGGTGGCTTGTTGAGGGGGGAGGGGTCAACATGCCCTCCCAGGACGGTGCGTTACTCTAGGTAACATCCTCTTAGCTTATAAGTTAGATTAAGTCAGCTAGGGCGTTTTTGGGAGAGGCCGGGCTCGCCAACGTGTGGTGGTGCTTCCGGGAGTTGACTGACGCTGTAAGGCTTCAGTCGGCTCACGGCGGCGCGTGTGCACGTTGACGACTGCCAGGCGCTCGGAAAGCAATTGGGATTTTGACCACTTGTTGCGCAAGGCAACGAGTGCTCAGAATCCTAATTATAGTTAGAATATGCTAAGTAGTTTAAGTAAGTAGAGTAGGTAGTTTGTAATTTGTTTTTTTTTTTTTTTTTTTATTTGTTTTTTTTTTATATAAAAATATAAAATTTGATAAAGATTCCGAGTTTTCTTAACAATTTTCTCGATGAAAACATAATTATGTAAGATTAGTTCGTAAAATAGTTTTTAGGCCGAAAGGCAATAATTATAAGATAGAGTTAAGTTTAGGGCGTCCGCATAAGGATCAATAATCTAGAATAAGTATCCTGTTAATTTTAAGTTAGATTTAATCATTTTTGTCTAGTATTTAAATTGATATAAGCTAATAATTAATAAAAATGAATTTAAAAGTAAAAGTAATCGGTTCTCGTTAGATCACCGAAATTAAACGACGTTGGGCGCGGTTAGTACGTAGATGGGGGACCGTTTGAGAACAACCGCGTGTCGTTGGCCAGTCCCATCTACAGAGTTGAGGTAGATAATATACGTGGTTAATGGTTTTTAATGTGATACCACACAATTTTTCCTGGTTTTAATTTTTGTTTTCCGTCAATTCCTTTATTTGTTTTGAATGAATAGCCTTACATTCCTTACCACGTAAAGTGGACGGCTGGAGTTACAGCGCTGTTTCACGGTCAGCCACAACCGATCATCAGACTCCTTATGTGGTGCTGGTCTGTCTTTTTCCTTCATTTATCCCGAAATTCCATTTTCTTCCACTGGGATTCGAACCTAGACCAGCGTCTTCTCAGGCAAGCACTCTTGCACTGTGCCATTGAAGCCACGAGTTTATCCAGTTTTTATTTGCAATTTCTTGGACAAACTTTTGCTCCTGTAAGTATACTATGTTATTCATTCAGGTTGTTTCTTTCTGTGTTTTCTCTATTTCTATTCCATTTTGACAAGCATAGTTGGACTGAAATGGGTGATAGAGAGGGTGAAAGACTTTTGACATTGTTTTTTGTCGAGAATTTTATGATTAATGGTTTTTAATGTGATACCACACAATTTTTCCTGGTTTTAATTTTTGTTTTCCGTCAATTCCTTTATTTGTTTTGAATGAATAGCCTTACATTCCTTACCACGTAAAGTGGACGGCTGGAGTTACAGCGCTGTTTCACGGTCAGCCACAACCGATCATCAGACTCCTTTTGTGGTGCTGGTCTGTCTTTTTCCTTCATTTATCCCGAAATTCCATTTTCTTCCACTGGGATTCGAACCTAGACCAGCGTCTTCTCAGGCAAGCACTCTTGCACTGTGCCATTGAAGCCACGAGTTTATCCAGTTTTTATTTGCAATTTCTTGGACAAACTTTTGCTCCTGTAAGTATACTATGTTATTCATTCAGGTTGTTTCTTTCTGTGTTTTCTCTATTTCTATTCCATTTTGACAAGCATAGCATAGTCGACAAAAAAACAATGTCAAAAGTCTTTCACCCTCTCTATCACCCATTTCAGTCCAACTATGCTTGTCAAAATGGAATAGAAATAGAGAAAACACAGAAAGAAACAACCTGAATGAATAACATAGTATACTTACAGGAGCAAAAGTTTGTCCAAGAAATTGCAAATAAAAACTGGATAAACTCGTGGCTTCAATGGCACAGTGCAAGAGTGCTTGCCTGAGAAGACGCTGGTCTAGGTTCGAATCCCAGTGGAAGAAAATGGAATTTCGGGATAAATGAAGGAAAAAGACAGACCAGCACCACATAAGGAGTCTGATGATCGGTTGTGGCTGACCGTGAAACAGCGCTGTAACTCCAGCCGTCCACTTTACGTGGTAAGGAATGTAAGGCTATTCATTCAAAACAAATAAAGGAATTGACGGAAAACAAAAATTAAAACCAGGAAAAATTGTGTGGTATCACATTAAAAACCATGAATCATAAAATTCTCGACAAAAAACAATGTCAAAAGTCTTTCACCCTCTCTATCACCCATTTCAGTCCAACTATGCTTGTCAAAATGGAATAGAAATAGAGAAAACACAGAAAGAAACAACCTGAATGAATAACATAGTATACTTACAGGAGCAAAAGTTTGTCCAAGAAATTGCAAATAAAAACTGGATAAACTCGTGGCTTCAATGGCACAGTGCAAGAGTGCTTGCCTGAGAAGACGCTGGTCTAGGTTCGAATCCCAGTGGAAGAAAATGGAATTTCGGGATAAATGAAGGAAAAAGACAGACCAGCACCACATAAGGAGTCTGATGATCGGTTGTGGCTGACCGTGAAACAGCGCTGTAACTCCAGCCGTCCACTTTACGTGGTAAGGAATGTAAGGCTATTCATTCAAAACAAATAAATATACGTGGTATCACAATGGACCTAAATTGGTCTAAGTGTGTCGGCTTCTGCCGACAGCCACATAAACCTAACCTAACCTAACCTAACAAAATGTTGCGGTATTAAAAAACCGCATGGTTTAATCTTTGCAACACAACTATCTCGTTTTCTAACAAAATGTTGCGGTATTAAAAAACTGCATGGTTTAATAGCCAGTAGTTTACATTTTATAGTCCGGGAGCCAGCATCATTTTTCGAGTCTTAGATGCGTAATTTTGGATTATTTTTTATTTGTTGTTATAACATAGTCATTAGTCAATCAACAAAATTGGCACCTGTCCCCTGAATAGTGAAAAATAAACAACAATTTGTTAAAGTTGTAAGACACCCAAGATACGATGTCTAAGTTGCGTAGCGTTGAAACCTTGCCAAAATGTTAATTCACATCGCGTTAAAAAAACAATGTCTGCCGATTCCGTTACACTTAAAAAGAAACCTGTTGTGAGGCAAGTACACAAGGAGCATCGAATGAATTTTGCCCCAGAACATGTCGCTTGGAGCAGTGAATGGAAACGCGTTATATTTTCGGATAAAAAAAAGTTCAACCTTGAGGGCCCCGATGGTTACAAATTCTATTTCCATGATCTAAGAAATGAGGAGCTTATTTTGGCAAGATACCACAGCCGTACATCAGGTCTTTGTATGTAGACTCTATAGTAATATCATCCAGGCAGACGGCAGTATTGCCATGTCCTCATTCTTAAGTATACCAATTTGTAAACTTTATGATGGAAAAAATAAAGAATCTATCTAATCTAATCTAATCTAGTAATATCATCAACACGAATTTGAAACCGTCGACCTCCACGAAATTGGCAACAAAACGGATACCGATTGAAGGTTTGTGTGTGGTTTGTGTCTTAAATTTGATGATGGTATGAGGATACAGGTAAAGGAAAACGAAGAATGAAAACCAAATAAACTGGTTTGTTTCTCTTTATCGAATCATTTTGATATTATGTAAGTATTTATTTTTCTTCAAAGAAGTAGCATGAGCAAGGAGATTTTTTGACGATTCGCATCGTCGCGTCGGCAAGTAGCATGTATGATAACTGATGAGAGAGGGATGATGGAAGGGACGAATAGTTTTGAAATGAAAAATTTAATAAAATCTTATTTCAGTCTTTTTCCTCAAATAAGAAATTATGAGTTTATCGCTTTTAAGACTGTCACCATTTTGGCTATATCTTGTCGAATTTGTTCCGATTTGTATCATTTCTTTTCAATTGATTCAGAAATATTCAATCTAATTAATTAAGAAATAATAATGTTACTTTTTGTCAGTATTGCGCCATACTGCACAACTACTTATGGGTCAATAGGTTCCTACCTATACGATTTATATTTATTTTCTTCAAATTTTATTATTTATTTATTTTAAAATGCTTAGGCCAATGGTTCATATGAATAAGAACTAGCAGTTCCTTGGAGTAAAAGGCAGCAGTTTGGTAAAAGCATTTACAAATTGCTTCAGTACGGTATGAACAAAGTCTTTCATTTCTAAAGTGAGTTTGGAAATTCGATCTTAGCATTTACTTTACTGAACTTCCAGGTAGTTCTTTTAATCTTACCAAATTGAAGAAGAGGACTGTAGCCTCGCCTTCTGTTTGTAATATTTTCTTTTTATCAAAAAGGAAAACATAGACATTAAAAGAAATAACCAATCTATTTAATTTAATTTTTGTTTATTAAACTCATTGTTTTTCTATTAGCATGTTCGCCTTTGCTTTGTTATTTTGCCGATATTTCACAGTTATGAAGTTTTGTTTGGACCTGGCACTCGTTGCTCATTGCAGGGACGTTTGAACCTCGCTAATCCATCGTCAGCTATGAATAACTGATGCACATTGGAGTCCGTCACTTTTCCTTCAATTAGATAATCAAGCACAACATCATTGGACTTAAGACACTTCCCTGGTGTACACCTACTTTGATTGTGAACTCCTCGGTGACGCCAACGGGACATCTTACTCTCATACATTTCCATGATCATGCATACGTAGATTTCTGGAACTCTTCTTTGTCTAAGTGCCACCCAAAACAGATCCCTTGGTTGTCTATTACAGGCCGCTTCAAATTCAACCAACACCATATGCAAATCCTTTAAAGAATCACGATGTTTGTCCACCATGATTCTTATACTTTGGACTGCATCTTAACTGAGACAAACCCGCACTGGTCTTCAGATAGCCGTATAATTTTGCGCATTCTGCTATTTAATACCCGCTCAACGATCTTCATGGTGTGTGACATCAGCTTGATTGAACGGTAGTTATCAGACTCGCGTATCGGCTTTTCCTTTTATTGCCCTAAAAATATTCTGGCACTGCGCGAACTCGACCGAGCGATCTTAACCGTCGATATGGAATGCGATATAAACGCATCCACCAACATCACTCAATCGAGCTGCATGTGCAGACCTACACTACTACTAACCTATGAGTGATAGGGATTTCGCCACTCAATACAAATAAGGATTCTAAGATAACCGTCCGTTAACACTTTGTACAAAATAAGAAGAAAACTCTCCCTCCACGGGTTAGGCATTGGATCGCCAGTCATCAGTTGAGAGATGAGAATTATGAGCCATTTAGACCCGATGTCTCCCATCTTTTTCCAGAACTCAGAGGGTATCTTGTCCGGCCCAACCGCTTTTCGATTATTGAAGTCATTGACTGCCTTTCTAACTTCTTCAACAGGAGCGTCGTGTATTTCCTCAGTGTGAGGAACGCCTCTCAGAAAATATATCAGAGGAAATTGTTCAGTTAGAAGTCCTTAAAAATATTGCTGCCACCTGTGTAGTATTACAAACAAAAGTCCCGTAGTAGAACATCTTGAAAGCTTTTGTCCTGACGTCTTGAGAAACGCTCCCGATTTGCGGTGTTTCGCCATTTCGTATCCTGAACATATAAGAAGCCAACTCGACCCTTAGGTTTCGCCTAAGCTTAAGCATTACTTTGCTATCCCCCGGAAATCGAATAGCTCTGACCCGAGTATTTCTGAGGGTCACAGGATTAACATTGCATTAAACAATTAATATTTCTTATAGCCGTCTATTTCTCATGTATGTGAAATAGATGGACAATTTCTTTTAATTTTCCTGAAACGGACCAACAATAGTTTTCTTATTTTATTCTCGGATAGGATAAAAAATATGGGCTTCTTTAAAATGTGATATGCCTAACCATGCGCTTGATGAAGTTCAATAGTTTAAATTGGGTGCGTACCTCAAACTTTCATAATAGGGCGGCGGGTGGTAATGGTGCAGTAGTAGTGTATTCGCTTAGTGATTGGAAGGTCGTGCGTTCAATCCCGGCCAAATCCATAACTTTGGTGCTCGGTCTTCCTGAGACTGAAATTTGCTTTATATCAGGCGCTAGTGGTCAGCCACCCCATTCACTAAGCTGTCTATGCAAAACCAAATGAAAAAATTCTGCTATATTTGGAGATTCCATTGTGTAACCTAATTCAAACGAAATATGTACCTAATAAGATTTTTAATACCGATTATGAATGAATGCCGCTTTTATTTGATGAACCAATTAATAAATAAACCAATTTCAGTTGTTCATGTCATGAATACCCGCAGCTATTATGACAAGCCGAGCACCCGCTCGTATACATACTATATCTTGTCTGATCTTATTTTATCTCTGCTTCAATTAATATTTTTTCACATGCAAATATGGTTAGGGAATCCTCACTGCTGAAATATGAAATTCCTTCAGCGATCTGAACACACACACCAATTGTATTGAATACAAAGAAACAAGTTACAGGGGACTGTGATGGTCTAATTGCAATATGCCATAACCTACCCCAAACTTCCATCGAAGCCAACAAATAATATACCATCAATCTACTCGACGACAATTCTCACACCTTTCTTTATCCACCATCGCCCCTGCCTTTAAATATGAATATCCATTTTTCACTTGCAAATATGAATTATAAAAAAAAAATATTTGAGAATCCTCACCGCAGAATGCGACTCTCCTTCAACGATCATACACATTCATACCAGTTACCAATTGCATTAAATACCAGAAAACATAACCTACCCGAAACTTCCATCAGAGCAAACAAATAATATGGCATAAGTCTACCTGATAATAATTCCTTCACCTTTCCGCCATACCGTCAACCACCAACGCTACCTGTGTCATCTTCCTTCTCATATACCTAGTCACGAGCATGAAGGAGAACAAAAAATCAGCTGTTTGCCCAAAGCCAAATAAAAATATTGTGCTGATACTTCCTTCAGAGCCAACAAATAAAACTGTGACCACAAACCATAACCGCTTAACTCGAGTTAGGTCGAATTCGAGTTATTGATGCCATCGCGTTAACCATGCTTTACTCTATTACCATAATTTTTTTCATATTTTTATCATGCTAATTAAAGATGTTATTGACTAAAAACCTAACAGCTTAAGTCACTTTTACCTCAGCTTAATTTTTCCGTAAAAGTCTAACTCGAGTAAATTTAAAAATTTTATAACGTTAATTTCCTAACTTGAGTTTGGCTGCACATCGTTTTCTATTTTTAAAATTTGTAATTTGGAATAACAGCCTAAGTCGACATAAGGAATTCGTATTGAGAAGAATATCAAAATCTAAATTTTTTAAAAAAAACTAAGTTAAGTTTGGTTGTTATTCCATATCCCTAACTCGACTTAGGCTGTTATTTATTTGACGACCATCTAAAGTCGAGTTAGGCCGTTTTTCCAAATTTGAAAAATTTAATCCGAACAACTTATTTGCAGTTATGCTTTTATTCCGAATTTATATAATGAAATATGACTGCCAAAGTCGACTAAGGCTGTTATTCCTAAATTATTTACAGGAGAAATATTGGAAAAGCTGGGTCATAACTTCAGTTATGTTGTTGTGTGTTGTATTCAGTTGTGTGTAGTCGCAAGTGAAATTAAGTGAAGTGAAGTTAAAGTGATAAAAATGTCATCTCGTGCTGAAAAAATTTCAAAATTGGCCAAAATCCTAACAGAACGCCAAAAACCCAAAGGTTTATTCAAATATTATGTTTTATTTTATTTTTTATAACAAAAAATAAATCCAAGGCGAGAGATACCTAATATTAAAAGCTCACAAATTAACGTATATATAAAATTAATTTTGGCAAGTGAAAACTTTGTGCCTTAAATAAATGTATTACTCTACGGCTCTAGTGAAATGTCATGTTTCAAAACAATAGAGGAACTTTACAAGGATTCTGTTTCAGTATCGTCTCGACGATACATATTCCATTGAATCCTCTTATTGCACATTTTATAAACTTCTGGTTTAGTCTATTTTCATTTTTCAAATGACTAGATTAAAAATTTGTGACTAAATTTAATAAAATATTTGCCTTAACAACCTATCGAAAGAGTTATTGCGTTTCCATTATGGATAAATTCTACTGGAAATAAATGTATTTTCTTTAAAATACTCGTATCTACCGAAAACTTCTAAATATATTATAAACTAGCTGCACCTGCCCGGCTTTGCCCGTGCCCGAGAATTCTATTGGCCAATATGTTCGAGTAGACTTCCTTATAATTGTCTATAGCGGGTATCCGGCGTATGTTGCTGCGCCTAAAAAAAGAAGACCGATTTTGACCAAAGTTCACAGAAACACTCTCAGGCCAATACCGAAGATTGCCTGATTTGAGCTCAACCGGTGAAAGGGACTGCACGTTTTTCTCCGCATGGCTTAGGCCGCTCACACAACTTCGTTGTTCCGTTTAGGGTAGGTGCTTGTTGTCTGGCAGGCGCCTATGTCACCTTACTTCTGCGAATCAAACAACAAAGCGAAAATAAAAAACTTCGATTGAATCACTTTTCATTCACTTCCCCACCGATTGTTATCAATGTTGGAAAAGCAACTTTCCGATGTCCGATTCACAAAAAAATGCAAAAAATTTCAATAAGAGTTATTTGAATAAAATATTGAACACACGATATCTCAAGAATGAAAGTGCGCACAAATTCCACAATAAGCTTGAAACGTTCGTGTGGTCTCCCTCTTTCATATGCTTGTTCGGATAACAAAATAAATTACGTCTGTACGGTCTCTGTATCTGCGTCGTAATTTACACGCATACGCACATATGCATGTGTACTCACTCAAATGCCCATATCTCACACACCGATGCAGATATAGCCAAACATAACAACCTTCGTGCAGACGTCGCCTTTCATGAAAAAAAAATTCATTGGAATCGGTTAACGCGTTTGGCCAAACACCGGCAACAAACACAAATATGGATTGATTTTTATATATAGAAAATACTACACAAAAAAACTTTTTATTATTTCACTTAAATTTGTTTTTTTTTTTCAAAGCACATGATACCTACATATGAAACACACAGTGTATAAATACATTGTCAATTTTTTTTTCTTTTTTAAGAAACACATAATTTACACACCGATGCAGATACAGACATCGCACATGCATAGCATCCTTCGTATAGACGTCACCTTTCTTTAAAAAACAATTTCATTGGAATCGGTTAACGCGTTTGGCCAAACACCGGCAACAAACGCAAATATGGATTGATTTTTATATACATATATATATAAATAGATATAGATATATTCTCATATCAATTTTAATTCACAAAAACTCACAAAATCGCAATGAAGAAACCCGAATCCGAGAGCGCCACCAAACATGAAACAAAATTGGCTTCTCCATTGATCGATAATAGATGGCGTTACGTTGCGTGTCTATCTGACAGTTCAATTGTGATACGATATGTTACATTCAAATGTGATTCTTTATTTGGTTGTTGCCAAAATAAATAAATACAAAATGAAAAAAAAAAAAATTAAAAAAAATCGAAAAAAACCTGTCGTAACACGCTGGGTGGTCAAAATAAGCCATTTTGAAATTTAGATTTTTTTTTTCTTTTAAAACCCGTGCTGAGAAAATACCTTTCCAACAAAGTATAAATCATCCAAATCGGTTCGGCCAATCTCGAGTTATGCGGTTACATCGCTTCGGACACTTTCTTTTATACTCGTATATATAGATTAGCAAAGTTGCTAGGGATCATTTCTGTTGATTAATTGTTTACGTAAATCAAAACAAACGTTTAATTCATTAATTTTAGAAAATAAACATTTAAATCTAAATTTTGTAAGTTGTTCGAAAAAATGTCAGGGGCTATGAAATAAGACCGACTCAAAGTGAAAACGTTAATACCGGTAAGAAATTTCTTTTAAGTATTTGGCAATACTGTTTCTAATTAAAACTTAACTTATATTAAGCTAACATCAACAATGAAGAAAAAAATAACACAAATAATATTGAGTTGAAAGAAGACTGTCATTCATATGATATATTGCCAAATTATGAGCCTAATGTACAAAATAAAGCCCAAACAAGTTATTCTGATCCCGAATTTATTAAAAGTAATGTCGAATCTAATCTTTAACGTATGTGAACTAAATCTCAACATATTATTTTAACGTTTTAGGTCTAGGTGTAAAAAAATTGCCTTTTTCTATTTGAGCCAAAATTAATTGATGAAATCGGTGATAGCCTGAATGGGAAAACTCTGATGATTCTTTTAAAGATCCGCATTTCAATGTATCTTTGAGTAGTGATGATAGTAAGTTTGCCTTGAATTTTTCTGTTGAAAATGAGGAACCCAAATAGAGAAGGCGCTGGTCACACCAAACAATAATAATAAGTTACTTTGGTATAAGTTACGAAATAATGGAAAGTCCTATGATACGATTTCTGGCAAAAAGATTAAGCCAAGAAAATGTATACCGTTCGGTATGTGCAGAAACAAATGCAAAGAAAAAATTGGATTTGATAAAATCCAATTACTTTTTGAACACTATTGGTCGCTAGGGTCTTATGATCAGAAAATTTTATATATCGGGTCTCTAATAAGAGTGGAAAGTTAGAAATGTGATACCCTGATTAACTCTAAAGACCGAAAACGAAAAAGGGAAAATACTATGAAGTATACATCAAGATTTGACGGTAACGTTATAGACGTATGCAGAAAACATTTCTCACAGTGTTTCAATGAGACTGATAGTTTCGCTAAATCAGTTATACGTAACAAGATAGGCTGTCCCAAAGTGATCATCGAGGTGAATACACTCCTATTAATAAGACCTGTTCAAAAAAAGAAGAAGAGGTTAAGCGAAATATTTTAGAATTCCCTGCCTACGAAAGCCATTATAGCCGACGCGATACATCAACAAAATATTTGCATGCTAGCCTTAGTCTGTCTTCTATGCACGATTTGTATAAAGAAAAATTCGAAAATCCATTAAGCCTTTCAAAATACTCACAAATATTTAAGACTATGGGTATTAAATTTAAGCCCCCAAAAGTAGATACATGTAGTACCTACTTGTGACGGATTTGTCCTAAAAATTAAAATATCACAAAATGAAGAAGAAAAAGACTGTTTTCATGGAAAAAAATCAATGCATTTATACAAGGCTGAAATGGCTTATGCAGCGAAGAGAGATGACAAAATAGAAGCCATGGCTTCTAGAGATATAAGGGTGTTTGCGATCTAAAAACTAACGAAGCTCAATGTTTTATGTGGCATGAAGCTATGGCTCGTCGGGGTGGAAACGAAATATCGTCCTGTCTTTATAAACTCCTAATCACGATATCTGCAGATACAAATCGAATTACTTTTTATAGCGATTCGTGCACTGGTCAGAACAAGAATTCATTTTTCGCTGCTGTGTTTCTGGCTAGGTATTCAACACTGAAAATCTGGACTACGTTGACCATAAATTTCTCGAGCCAGGACACACATGGAATGTGACCGTGACCATGCATTAATTGAAAGAAAAAAAAAGAAAAAAAAAAAGTGTGGAAATCGAAGTGCCGAGAGACGGTGGGCCATAACATTGAAGTTGTAGAAAAGAAATCGGATGATTTTCTAAATTTTTCTGACCTCTCTAAAATCAAATTTAATTGGAAACATTTTAATGAACACGGTGAAAGGTTCACGTAGAATACGGTAAGATGGCTACGCTTCACAAAATGTCTTAATTAGGTATTTTACAAAACATCTTTGGATAATGCTACTCCTTTTAAGATCATTAAGATAGAGAAAAAAAACGTTTCCTCTATTTCCGAATGCGAAATTAAAAAAATTGATGAAATTCCGTCTATCTCGCAGGAGAAGAAAAGAGATTTAGTTTGAGTTTGGTCGCCAAAGAGTACGGACGTGTGTAAGCTTAAAATAGCAAGAGACTCGTGCAAAATAAACTGCAATGACTGTAATTGCCTTCTGCATGCAAATTGTGCGAAGCTAAAACCCATGGATGTTGAGCAATTAACAAACAAAAAGTGTCACATCTGTATTCAGAAAAATCTAAACACTTCGCGTCGACTGTCAACATCTTCATGCAGTGGCAGCGAAACGGGCAAAAGTAAAATCAGTCTGAAGGAAATTCACTGCCAAGTTAAACAACTACAACTGTCACTTGCTTCTACAGCTTTGTCTATTCAGTCAATACAAGAACAACTTGCGACATTGGATAGGTCTACTCAAATGTTAATTGATATAAAAAAGGAGAATGAATTGCTGAATCTCTTATTCACTCTAATTACATCGAACTACACGAAGTTCCACAAATCGGCAACGAGGATGTGCATGACACCGTGGTAAAAATCATCAACCATGGTGTCGGAGTAATGATAACTGATGATGACGTTGATATGTGCTACAGGAAGAAGCGTAAGGGGAAACCATCTGGCGCTATTGTAGTACAGCTACGTAACAAGAAAACGAAAGAGCGCATCTTGACTGCGACGTATTCAAAAAAGCTCACATCGATGCGAGTAAAATCTTCCCTTCGAATCAAGGTTCCATCTATATCAATGACTGGCTGTCAACTGAGGCGAAACTTCTCCTAAACGAGGCGAAGAAGGCGAAAAGGAAATACAAAAACCAATTCCTCTGGGTGCGTCATGGAAAAATTATGATGAGGCGCGCTGCTGGTATGAAGATCAAATACATCAAAACTATAAATGATCTTAATCCCTTGGATTAAGACACTAAATTAACAAAACTCAAATTTTATTTAGTTATGCAACATATAAATGAACTTTTTGATCTTAGTGCTAGTAGTGATATTGGTGAAGCGTCTATAGGCAGGAATCTTAGTTCCAATTTAAATGATTTCACGATCTTCCATCTTAATATTAGAAGCATAAGGAAGAACTTTGACACTTTATGTTCGCATTTGCAAAATTGTTTTAGTATTCTTCCTCAAATTATTGTACTGTCAGAAATTTGGATTTTTAACCATGAGTTGTGCCATTATAGTTTACCGGGATATACTTCCTTCTCTAAATGTAATGAAAAATATTCAGTTGGTGGAATTGTCGTTTTTGTTAAAGATTCACTTCAAGTTGCCAATGTTCTAACACCAGCTATAGAGAGTGCTGATTGTATAGTTATGCAAATAGTAATAGGTAAAATCACACTGGATATTGTTTGCGTGTATCGGTTGCAATTTGTCCATAAGGACGTTTTTTTGAATGACCTTGAAGATATAATCTCTCGAGTAAATAACCCCAACACTTGTTTTATAGGCGATATTAATATTGATATTCTAGGACTCCCATTAAGTAGCGACAGCTATATACGAGTAACCCTCTTGTCTTCATTAGGCTTTGAATCACTAATAAACTTGCCTACAAGAGTTACTGAAACTACGAAATCATGCATTGACCATGTATTCCTTAGAAGCAAGATGGTTGTAGTAATTCGTCCATTTTCATTAGAGTGGGATTTAACTGATCACTTTCCTACTGGCGTTTCCTTCGAAGATTTTCTGAAATATGATGATAAAAAGAATAATCCGCCAGACAGTAGTCAACCAATGTATATGAGAACAAATTTCTCAAAACTAAAAGCTCTGCTCTCCGCTGAAACATGGTCCCAAGTTTACTGTGTTGACTGCCCCTCCGTTGCATTTAGCGAATTCCTAAATATTCTTGTCAATTATGTAGCTGAATGCAAATGTGTTGAGCATAAGCAAAAACCTGCCAAAATCAAGCCCTGGATGACAAACAATCTTTGCGAAATGATTATGCAAAAAAAAATCGTTTCTATCGTAAAAACAAGCACCGTTTTAATGATGCTACGAGGGCGGGTCAATAAGTCCGTGACTTTTTGAATTTCTGACCTCTTTACTGAAACGGCAACACTGCTCCTGTCAACAGGCATCTGTCAGTTGACTCCTGTCAAAATTTAAACTTGCTGCGTCAGTTAGTTTGTGTTTGACAGCTATTTTTATCAGACTACTCACTAATTTGAGGAGAAAATGGAAAAAAGTGAATTTCGTGTGCTTATTAAGCATTATTTCTTGCCGCGTTTGCTCACAGTCGACCACAAACGCAATCGTGTAACAACTTCACAGGAAGGTTTGGCGTTGTTTAATCGCAATATGGAGGAGTTTTTGCGCCGTTTTGTAACCGTGGACGAAACATGGATCCATCACAACACACCAGAGACCAAACAACAGTCAAAACAGTGGGTTTCTAAGGGTGAATCGGCGCCAAAGAAGGCCAAGGTGGGTTTGTCAGCCAATAAAGTTATGGCGACTGTTTTTTGGGATGCACGCGGGATAATCCACATTGACTACCTTCAAAAGGGAAGAACAATCAATGGGGAATATTATGCCAACTTATTGGATCGATTCAATGACGATTTGAAAAAAAACCGACCTCATTTGGCCAAGAAAAAAGTTCTTTTCCACCAAGACAATGCAAGGGTGCACACATGTGCAGTTGCCATTACAAAAAACCATGAATTGGGCTATGAATTGCTCCCTCATCCACCCTATTCTCCAGATTTGGCTCCGAGCGACTACTTCTTGTTCCCAAACCTGAAGAAATGGCGTGGTGGAAAAAGATTTGACTTCAATGATGAAGTCATTTCGCAAATAAAGGCCTATTTTGAGTACCTCGAAAAATCATTTTTTTTGCAAGGGATAAAAAAATTGGAGAAGCGTTGGACAAAGTTTATAGAGCTCAAGGGAGACTGCGTTGAAAAATAAAATTATTTTTTTATCAAAAAATCTGTGTTTTATTCCAAAAGTCACGGACTTATTGACCCGCCCTCGTACTATAGTTGCCCAATACAAAAACATAAGAAACCATATCTTTGAACATATCAACAAACAAAAAGAGCTATACTACAAGCGCAAATTTTTCCAAAATAGACTAGTAAACGAAATACTAGGTAAAGGCGCTGGAAATTGTGGCATTAAATCACTCAAGTTGACGGATGAACATATAATATAATCATCATATAATCTGATGAACTCGAAATCAGCAATGGCTTTAATATATTTTTTCAAAATATAGCGCAAATTTCAAAACCTGTTTCAGTGAGTCTACCGCGCTATGAAACACAAATAATCTCATCTTTCTTCTTTGGCCCTGTAAGTGAAACTGAGGTAGCGAATGTAGTTTCTAACTTAAAATCTAATCAGTCATGCGGTTATGATGGTATAAGCAGCCTGATTATTAAAAGAAATATTAGAGCTATGATAAAGCCGCTGACCTATTTAATAAACAGAAGTTTTGTAGACGGAATTTTTCCTGATTGCCTCAAAACATCTATTATTATACCCATCCACAAAAAGGGCGATAGATCTGATCCTAATAATTATAGACCGATCTCTTTCCTCCCAGTTTTCTTAAAAGTCTTTGAAAAAATTATAACTAAAAGAGTTCTAAAGTTCTTCGGAAAATTCAATCTATTAAATGCTCAACAATTTGGTTTTCGGAAAGGTAAGTCCACTGAGGATGCAATAGTTTCTTTTTTAGATGGTATATATAAAGGAATAGAGGCAAATAAAATGTCAGCTGGTATCTTCCTGGACTTTTCCAAAGCATTTGATTTAGTTAATCATAAAATACGTTTGGCAATATTAAAGAGCTTTGGTATCAGAAATAATATCCTTAGTTGGTTCTCTTCCTACCTCACTAACCGGAAACAATATGTTCGTCTCAATGCATCTCTAAGTGAGCCTCTTCCGTGTAGAGAAGTTGGTGTCGCCCAAGGATCAGTACTTGGCCCACTGCTTTTCATCATTTATATTAATTCAATATTTAAGTTGTCTCTAAATAGAAATATAGTCGCTTTTACTGATGATCTGGCTCTGTCGTATGCTGCACCAGATGAAAATGATCTGGCTCAGCAAATGAATGCGGATCTTTCAGAAATGAATGATTGGTTTCGGAATCACCAAATGGTGCTGAGCTGCAAATCAAAAGTTATGCCTTTCTCGCTGTCAAAACAGTTCACAATTAATGGAATTGGTGCTCATGTATGTAGCGACAACTCTCCTATTGGCTGCAAGAACTGTATAACTTTAGAATCGGTTACAGAGTTTAGGTACCTTGGCATAACTCTGGACAGCAAAATTAATTGGAAGTCACAGATAGCTATTGTTAAAAAAAATATCTACATTGCCTTAAATAGAATCTACCATCTACGCAAACTGGTACCCCCTAAATTACTCACAGCTGTATACTATGCCATAGTTAACTCTCGTTTAGAGTATGGTATCTCATGCTGGGGAGGTGCGGCTACTAGTAATCTGCAACCGCTCATAATAGCTCAAAAGAAGACACTTAGGACAATGCTGTTCAAACCTAGATGGGAACCCTCACTACCATTATTCCAATCTGTGAAAATACTACCGCTTCAATATCTCTATATATTTAAGGTGCTAAGGTTGTTTTATCTACGAGGAGGTTATACTAATATCAGCAGAAATGAAGCTCATCTACTGCGCTCTTCTAATACTGTAATTGTTCCTAGAGTGAGAACGGAACATTATCGTAGATTTGCTGTTAACATAGCTCCATTCATCTACAACAAATTGCCTCTGTATCTACGCAACCAAGATGGATATCAATCAAAATCAAAATTCGTAGATCATCTAAAAAAATGGCTACTCTCCTTATCTGAAGTTAGAACATTGACGCAAATCATATCTTAAAAACTGCCTCACTGCTTCCAAAGACATTCCTTTTTCCATGTCCATATCTTTCGTCCCCAAATGATGCCTCGTCTTATTTTTCTTATTTTCTGTGCGGCCTAAATTCACATACACTTGCCACTGGTTCTTCTAACCACAAAGTGTACAATTCCAAGTTTCCGACTTTTTTGTTTCTTTCTTCTCTATATTTTTTATATTATTTACATCAACTCATGGTTAACTTAAAAAAAAATTAAATAAAAAATATACGTAAAATAAATATCAATGTAATACAAAACATAAAAATGTAAAATTAAATATATGAAATGACTCAAAAATAAAAACGGAATAAATCAGTTTTTCTGAAGCAGTTCATCAACCCCGAGTTCCATATTTCTACAACCTTCGCACCAATATGGATGAACTGAATACTCACCCTGATTTGACAGAAACAACTGATAACGAAGAAGATGTTTAGGTCTTGCTGCAGCTCATAATAAAAGCGAATTTTATTCTCATTTTAGTACTGGCTACACCTTTAACTTCCAAATTTGTATTAACATATTAATTTGTTTCCTATTACTTTCTAATTAAAATGGTTTCTATGTTGTAAACGTTGATATGCTGCGTTTTTTTTATTATTTTCAATTCTAGATCTGAACTGAATAACCTTAAATTTATACAATTATTGCGTTTGGAAGAATAAATTAACCTAACCCATGCTTTTTAGTAGATCTAATCAAAAACAATAAAAAAGCATATCTATCACGACAAGATCACCGATCAACTTACGAGTAGGTTGCAACGAATAAATTCAATTCCGTTATTGTGCATAAGTACATAGTATTTTTAAAATTAATATTTACCATTCCTCTAGTTTTTTCTGTTAAACATGGTAGTTATCAAAGTGGTAGATAACAACCCAAGTCAATACGTTTTTCAAGAAATTAAAAAAAATCGGCTAGGAATAACGACCTAACTCAACTTAGGAGTTTTTTTTTTTGAAAGTTATGCAGGGTAAAAGGACCTAAGTTCAGTTAGTTTTGTTGTGTTTCGTTTTACTCGCCAGGAATAACCGCCTATCTTGACTTAGATTTTATGAATTTACAAAACTAAATAAGGAATAATAGCTTAAGTGTTCTTTTTGTTAATAACTATTGAATGGGAAATTTCGGTACATAATACTGTAACTCAATTTACGAAGGTATTATACTTCAACTTTGTGAAACAATTATACTAAAATAACGATTTTCTGATTTGTAGCATAAAATGTATACTTCAAACTGCTCTCCTGAAAAGTACAAAAAACCGACTTAGGCGGTTATGCCTTGTGACCACTGAAAATACGATAAATCTACCCGATGAGAATGTCATGCTACACCAAACATCACCCACGCCATCCTCATTATTTCCAGTCACGAGAATGAAAGACAATGGAAGACAACAAAGGTGTAGAAAAGGTTCTACAATATGGTTGTATAAACACAGCTTTTTTTAATGACGAACTTACGTCGTTTGGTGGCGTATCGTCGAATTCACGAAGTGATAATACTATAAAGTCTATATACAAAGATCAGGTGTAATGGTATGGGGAGCTTTTACCCACTATGGCACAATCGAGTTGCAGTTTTTGTCCACAACAATGAACGCAAACAACTACAAATGTTTGCTGGAACGGTCATTTATAAAAGTGAAAAACATTTTCGGCTCCCTGTCTTGGATATTCCAACAAGACAATTCCCCTATCCATATTTCCAGGGCTGTTAGAAGTTGGATTCAATCAGAAAAAGTGGAACTTTTGCCATGGCCGCCCTATTCACCGGACTTAAACATAATCGAAAATGTTTGGGCATGGTTATCTCGTAAAGTGTATGAAGGCGGCAGACAATTTGAAGACAAGGACACTTTAATCGAAGCTATTCGCGATGCATGGGCCCAAATTTCTCGTTAATTTAAAAAAATAATTATTTAAAAAAAAACTGTATGATTCTATTCCAAACCGTCTTATAGAGGTGATATCGAAGAATAGCAGGCATACTCATTATTAATGTAGAAAACATACCTGTTCTCAGGTAGTAAAAGTTTCTGGGTATACAATTTCCAACAGGTATAACGACTGAAAAACGATTGCAAAATGTATGGCCTTATCATATATACAACAAAATCTCATCATTCAAATAATTTGCATACAAAAGTCTCGTTGTACCGTTTTTCCTTTGGATACAAAAAATCTTTCCATAATTCTGCCATTATGTGTGTGATGTGTGTAGAAATCCTTCGCATTCAACCATTATGACGTGTATTCTCTGACTACGTGCTCAAAATGAAATTTTTGTTTCACACATGAAATGAATCGAAGATGAGCACAAAAGAGAACGTCAAGTTAAGCACACGATCTTTAAAAAACGGAGGACAACAAATCTAAATTTAGTTTAATTAATACCAATCGCGAAGAAGTACATAGTGCAGTAGTGTAATATACACCAAACAAAACTTTGCACATATACAATTTTGGAGATTCGTTTGTCGGTATTCGGTAATCGGTTTCGGTTGTTTGACTTTGGCTCTGAATCTTGGACCATCACCTCAATAAACCACCAATAAAAGAGGAGCACAGGATATCCACCACGCAAAAAAACGAGTGTGCTTAAGACCACACGAATGAAGTAAAATTTCTTCGTCTTCGTCTATAGGTACATATACATTAGGGTGGTCCTTATTGCTAAGAAAAAAAAATTGTTTCTTTAATTTCGCGGGGCACCACGTAGTTTGATTATATACCATAAGAAACTATTTCAGGATTTTTTTGGAATTTTTTAAATGACATTTAGGGGTCGCTACCAAGGTTTGAATTTAAAAAAAAACTCAAAATCTGTATTTTTTTATTATTTTCAGGACATAAAAAATATTACAAAATCTTCAAAAATGTATGGCAATGTTGATTTTCTGAATTCGGGTAATAATTGACCGATAAGCCAAACCTTACTTTGATTTGTAGTAGCTTTACTGATTCCGCTACTTTTAGACGCCAACACGTTGAAACACGTTACTATGACTTTTACAAATAAAACGCTAAATGACTTATTAAAACTTATTTAAAAAAAAAATATAAAAAAACGTATTTCATATTTAGAGGTATATAATCAAATGGGAAAGTGGCCCGGGGATAATTCAAAAGACAAAGAATAAAGACCACTCTAATATACATGTTTATATATGTATATATGTATAATATATAATATATACATGTATATACATATAAATATATTAATTTTCTACAAATATTTAAATTTATTATGGGATTTCATTGATAGATTAATATTTTTGAATAGATTTTTTATTTTTATTCATTAATTTCATTATTTTCATTATCGGATACATCAGTAATTACTGTGGGTGATTGTAAGACCCAGACAATAGGCTTATGGTATGAGAAATAAGATACATATGTTTTCGAATGAAAATTAGAAAGATAACTGCATCGATTGTTGTTCCATGTCTTGTGCATTTCTGTTATTATGTATTTGTAGTTCTAATTTATCTTGTAGACACAGTTTACCAAGAGTTGTCCATCTTCGGACGCGAAATTAATATTGTAATCCCCTGCTGAAATTAGTGGCAACGTATGATAATAGGCTAAAACGGCCCCATACAGAGCCTAGAACCTTCCACCCACTTTCATGGGAGAACGCAAAAGATGCCAACAACACGCGGTCCCCCATCTAAGTACTAACCACGCCCTACGTCGTTTAATTGCGTCTATCAAACGAGAACCGATTTATTCGACGTGGCAAGGTTGTTGGCATGGCAACGTATGATAGTTTTCTCCTAAAGTCTGAACTACATTGAAACAAAAGTGAAGAAAACTACAAAAAATTGAAAACATCGAAACTCATCGAAAACACACGCATATTTATACGACATCTACGAGTATCATTAAAATCTGAACTATAAAAGCTCAGCAGCTTTTCGTTAGACATTAAAATTTCCATTCTGAATCGTATTCTCCATCGTTTATTAATAATTGTCCCTTGCTTGTCAGAAGCGCTTTTCCTTGCGAAACTGACAGGAATTATGTGATGGAAGCGTCATCTAGTGGAAAGTCCCGTAAGGTATTCTTTGATTGTGTTTGTTTCTAGAGCTTTGCGAAAAGTGAAAGCTGGAACATGTTCGAGCTTTGAACGGCAGTGAAATTTTAAAATGAGAAGAAATATACAGAACGCAATATGCGATGAAGCAGTACATCCGATTTTTTTCCACTTTTTTGTACTTTTTCCCACTTTTGTTTCGATGTAGTTCAGGCTTAATTCTTCAGAGCCTACTCGACCGTAAATCATAAGTCTTATATATAAAAACTTTATAAATTATTAACTGTGTTATTGGGCGAAATGTGAACAATTACCATTATGTTTGTTTAATTCGAGGGCCATCTGTATGAAAAAAGACGAACTAATGAACTGCGATTCATGGACACAATGACTTTACTCACTTCCTGTAAATTCCATCTGCCGGCAACTGTTTTAGATATAGCTTTCTCCTTTGGATCGGGTTGGATAGTTGATAAGAGCTTAGTATTGCCCTCTATTGAGGTGATTCAAGGGTGCTTACCCATTCCACGAACTTTGCCGCCGACTAAATTTTCTGGGTTGTAACAAAAGAGTGTATGATACGAAAAGTAACTCTCACTCTTTCTATCTTCACTAACTTATATATAGATTGAATAATTCCAAACGCTTTACTTACGCCGAAAAATAAAATCGTCAATAAAGTTTGATTATTACCAATTAATCGCTTAAAGGTTATATCTTCAGACATACTTGGATTTGTAGGCAGATTGTGAATATCACCGTAATGCCGTTCAAACCATAATTCACGATCACATCAGTAACTCGTAGCATAACTTTCATTGGATAATTAAATGGATTGGGATAAATAGTCGTTTTATAAATTCTATCGTACCTGTACACAATTTGAATGTTGGATTCAGTTTAAGGTCGGAGAGTGCGAAATTAATCTGTGCGTCGAACAACTTTGCTTGTTGGTGAAAGTTGGATTATCGTTGCTAGTTGGGGTAATTGTCGCTAATTTTGTTGCGTTTGTTGCTGTCGCTGGATATCTGCATTTGAGATAGCAGCAGTCATAGTTAGCT
Source organism: Portevinia maculata (assembly GCA_949715645.1). NCBI lineage: Eukaryota > Metazoa > Arthropoda > Insecta > Diptera > Syrphidae > Portevinia > Portevinia maculata. The sequence continues at coordinate 122,144,581 of OX454527.1, forward strand.
TGGACTATCAATACCGGAAGTAATGTTGATTGTTGTTTTTAGGCAGTAGGCAGTTGGATTATTGTCGTCGAGTCATAATCCACTCTTCTACATTATCAGCGTTTCCTTCAAATTCATTCTTCATCATGCCAGATGACGAGGAGTTAAGACAACAACGCCCGACGACAAAGAGGAGCATCACCCGCATTAAGACATCCATCGATTAAACACCCAATCTGTTACTTATAGAGCTAGAATGTAGGCTAGGTATTTTGGAGTCCTATGTACTTTAAGTAAGGGGCATCTTTCCAAACTCAATTCGAACGTTTGCAGCCAACGGATACCGGAATATGTGATTTGGAAGAGTTGTATATAACAACAAAAACAAGAATCGCCGATCTTATGGGTCAGGAAGACGAAGCAGTACGTTCGATGCATCGTTTTCGATACCAACACCTGACATAATCGCTTGCAACGTCTTCATTTGTCGAAGTTTGACGGAAGGTACTTGGAATACAAAAACTTTATCAAATCGTTTGAAACTTTAGTTAATTCAGATCTCACTTTAACAAAAATTAAAAAGTTTAACCATTTGTTATCGATCACCACAATATTTTATACTGTTCTCTATACTTATCACTACAGTCATCGTTTGAAATCGCACTTTCCTCGCTGTTCAAAAGTACAATGCCTAGGGTGTGCCACTGTGCCCTGCGACACCTATTTATATATCCCAGTGACTACATCGAAAGTGCCAGTCTATTCTGGACGGTTCGTGTTCTAGACGAGAATAAGAGAATTTTCCCCTATTTGGATATTGGGATTTCCAAACTGCGCTAGCGGCTGCTCTCAAATATGGTTATATATATTTCCACTAGATGGTGCTGAAACTTGTTCGTCGCGAACAAGCACATCAATATTTTCACAATTAACGGTGGAGACATTCCACATGGACAACTGTCGGTCGCTGGATATCCGAATCTTATCGCTTGTTTTCCGATGAATGTTTTTGATAATTTCCCTGAGATCCGCAACATAATCATCTTCAATTTGGTTCATCAGTCGAAGATCCAAACATTAATTGTAAAAATTGTTAGACATTCAAATTTGGCAGTTAGAATTAGCAGCATAAAATAAATTACTTTTATAACGTTGATCAAACGTCCACCTTTCACCTTGCTCAGTGAATCAACTATTCACTATTGTTAAGACTTCTTCTTCTTCCGTCTTCAGCAGAGCAAATAATTTCTCAACGTCGCCTACGTTCAGAACATGGTCCTTCGAAGCCTTTATAAAGGAAACCGCGGCAGAAATTTAAATTAATTTTTAATTGAAGTAAATTGAAAGTGGAAATTCACCAACGTACAAAAAAAAGTGAAAAGTGCTTAAAACATTAAAAACATTAAAAGTGTACTGTGGACCAAGTTAGTGTGAAATTGATCAACAATCAAGAATAGCATCCCGGTCAACGACGGACGTAATCGGTCACAGTATCAAACGAGACGACAAACCCGATATCCAGCGGATTCGCAGCGGCCCAGAAACCTGTAAGCGGCACAACGGTCGGGAATCACAGCTAGGAACTGTGCAACACAAAGCCTTCTGCAACTGTAACTGAGAGTAAATATACTGAAGTTGCAGTTGCAAAAGCAAACCAAGGTAGGAATTATATTCCTCTTTTACGCCTTTTTATTGCTAAATTTAACATAACACGTACATACATTTCTTTACAATTACGCATTACTCAAATCCAACGAGTCGACGAATCTCGTATCCAACGGATCCAGAGGGGCATAGCGGATTTAAGAGACGCAACGGTCCGAAAGCAGTACAACGCACTAGAAGCGGTATAACAGACAGCAATCACAGCTAGGAACTGTGCAACAAAAAGCCTTCTGCAACTGTAACTGAGAGTTAGTATACTAAAGTTGCAGTTGCAAAAGCAAATTAAGGTAGGAAGTTCATTCCTTTCATACGCCTTTAACTGCATAATTAACTAAATATCTATATTTACATATATATATTATTATTAAATTAAAATATTAAAAAATTGTCAGTGCCCAATTTAACAAACTTTTGCCTACAATTGAAAAAATCTAAACGCCCATATCTATATCAAGTGAAAGCAAAATGGCAAACGCAAAACTTGCTAAGCTAATCGAACGGCAACAATTAATTTTAAAAGAAATTGAATCCGATTTCGATGAATTTAAAAACTCAAACGATGCGCGAAAATCGAGGGGTTACGTGAACGCGTGTTTAACGGATAGTGAGGAATGTTTCAAACGCGCAAAAAAGGATCATGAGGCCATAGTAAATAGTTCATCTGATCCGCTTAAAGAAGAATACTTTGAAGCAGAAACATTTGCTAAAATTAAACGTGCGTACTTCTCATTTACTGGAGTATTACACGACCATAACGACAAATTTGCGCATGAAACCAATGCTAATTTAGAAATTTCGCGGTTAAATACCACAAAAACATCGGTGTGTGACATTCGGTTACCACCAATTCAAATCAAGAAATTCTCGGGATTGTTAGAGGAATGGTACGAGTTCCACAACTTATTCGAAAGCATGGTTGATCAGAACGTTGATTTATCTGATACACAGAAGCTTCAATTTCTGAAAACCCATGTAACAGATAACGCTGCGTTGTTAATTCAGCAGTTGTTAGTTGATGCTGATGGGAAAAACTATTCGGCGGCATTTAACATATTAATTGAGCGTTACCAAAATAAACGCAAATTGGTAAATAAACAATTAAAGGTCTTAATGGAGCAAAAGAAGCTCACCCATGAATCAGCAGATGCGTTAAAATCTTTGCATGATACAAGCACCAACTGTATTCATGCACTTTCCAATCTTGGACTGGCTGTTGAAACTTGGGACGCCATTCTCATATATCTGATTTATCACAAACTTCCTCTCCAAACGCAAAAGGATTGGGAAGAAAAGCTTGGTAGCTCCAAACTGCTTCCAGAGTGGAAGTCATTTTCCAAGTTCATCGAAGGGAGATTCAACTCCCTCGAAAATATCATGGAGTCAAATGAGGTTACAAAGCCTGATGTGACAAAATCGTTCAAGAGAACCACGCCAACGGCGTATCATATTAAATCGTCTCATGAGACAAAGAAATTTCTCTGTCGTCTGTGCAAGTCGTCGCATGGAATACGACAATGCAAAAAAATTTTAAAAATGGAAGTGAAGGCACGAGCTGAAGTAGTAAAGGCATACTCTGTCTGCTCAAATTGTTTAGGATACGACCACCATTCGTCAAGTTGTAAGAGCGGTAATCGTTGCCAAAAATGTGGTCAAAAACACCACACGCTTTTACATTTTGAGCCCCAAAACGCGTATCATGGTAACAATCACCAACATTACCCTCATGCATCTTTTCAAGGGCAGAACAATACCGAGTACAACACTCACTTGATTCAAAACGCGAATCAGTTCATTCCTCCAAATGGTTGGATAAATGGACAAAATGGTGTACCAGCATCAAACAATACGCAGCACCCTCACCAAATTCAAAACACGAATCAGTTCATTCCTCCAAATGGTTGGAGCAATGGACAAAATGGTGTACCAGCATCAAACTACACGCAGCACCCTCACCAAATTCAGAACGCAAATCAAAGCATGTCCCAAAACGGGCGAAACAATGCTTCAACGTCGACCAATAACGTTAACTCATACCTTAACCAAATGCGATCAAGGGTATTGCTAGCGACAGCATTGGTTAAGGTGGTAGCGGCAAATGGAGCCCATCACATCGTTCGGGCATTAATAGACCCGGGCTCAGAAGCCACATTCGTAACAGAGAATGTTGCTCAGCTTCTTAATTTAAGGAAGCAAAAGGCATTTGTGGATGTAAAGGGTTTAGGGCAAATGTCAACGGGGAGCTCCAACTCTATCGTAAACTTAACTCTCTTTTCATTCACCAATCCCTGTTTCTGTTTGGATGTTAGAGCGTTTGTCTTTTCCCACTTGACCTCTCTGTTGCCAACACATAACCTGGGTACCTCCTCATGGAGTCATTTAGCGAACTTGCCATTGGCAGACCCCTCCTACTTTAACCCGGGGAAGATTGACATGCTTTTAGGTGCCGATGTTTATGCTTCGATCATCCTTGAAGGACTTATTCCAGGGCAAAATGGATCCCCAGTCGCACAGAAAACTGAACTGGGGTGGATTTTAACCGGAGCAGCCAGCATAAATCCGCCACGGACTTCTGTGACAGTACGAAGCCACTATACCACGTTGGATGCACAACTAAGGCAATTCTGGGAGATAGAAGAGGACATGGAAGCACGCAAGCTAACACAAGAAGAGGAGAAGTGTCAACTACACTATCAAAACACGACAAAGCGATTAGTAGATGGTAGATATGAGGTACGGCTCCCATTCAAGGAAAATACGCGACCAAACCTTGGCAACTCCAAAGCGGCGGCGATGGCAAGATTTTTTCAAATTGAAAAACGTCTCAACTCAAATGAAAAGCTTAGAAAAGCGTAAACATCTTGCATCAACGAATACGCTACCATGGGACACATGAAGGAAGTTACAAACGATGTCGAACTGGAAAATGGAAAGCACTATTTTCTCCCTCACCACGCTGTATTGAAGGAATCGAGCTAGACAACCAAACTACGAGTAGTTTTTGACGCTTCATGCAGAACGTCGAGAGGCGTGTCGTTAAATGATTACTTAATGGTTGGCCCACGGCTTCAGGTGGACATAATTGACCTGATAGCACAATGGAGAAAGTTCAAGGTGGCATTTGCAGCGGACATTAGCATGATGTACCGACAGATATGGATGGCACAAGAGGACACTCCATACCAACTCATCCTGTGGAGAGAAAACTGCAACGAACCCATCAAGACATATGCACTTAATACCGTCACATTCGGAACAGCATCAGCCCCATATCTAGCTGTACGGACTTTACAGCAGTTAGCGATGGACGTCGAACAGTCTCAACCACATGTTGCCAAAGCAATCACGGAAGGGTTTTACGTTGACGACTTCATATACGGAGCTGATAATGAAGAAGACGCCATCAAGATACAAACCGACATGTTATCGACTTTAATTTCAGCTGGATTTCCGTTGCGCAAGTGGGCCAGCAACTCAACAAACCTGTTAGAAAGGATACCTGAGAAAGAAAGAGAAGTGAATCTTCCTTTAAATTTTGATTTACAGGATGCTATTAAAATGTTAGGCATACAATGGCATCCTGCAAAAGATACATTTACCTTTAAAATCAACATACCTGAGGTGAAGAAACACACGAAGAGATCAGTACTTGCCGACATTGCACGCCTGTTCGATCCTCTGGGATGGATTTCACCGTGTGTTATCAAGGCGAAATTAAGTGCACTACCCTGGGATGCTATCATTATGCCGGAAATAGAAAGACCATGGGCAGAACTTCGAGCTGGGCTTCCAAAACTGGAGAAGGTAGAGATCCCACGTTGGATCTCAAGTGAAGGATCTTCGCAGGTCCAATTGCACGGTTTCAGTGACGCCTCTGAGAAAGCAAATGCAGCGGTCATATACGCAAGAGTGACATCCAACGGCCAAGAAAGGATTCACTTGCTGACATCGAAAACCAGAGTGGCCCCAGTAAAGCGCATATCTTTGCCACGACTGGAGCTCTGCGCGGCATTATTACTGGCAAAACTTCTGCAGAGAATGGCAACGGCCATGCAGCTCCAACAGCAACAGTGTGGGATGTATGCATGGTCCGATTCCATGATAACTTTGGCATGAATAAAAGGAAGTCCAGCCATTCGCACCACTTTTGTAGCCAATAGAATCACTGAAATTCAAGCGCTTACAAACGCGACTATGTGGCGGCATGTGGCAGCAAAGACAATCCGGCTGATATTGGGTCTCGAGGATTATCCCCCGAAGAGTTAATCGCCAGTCAACTGTGGTGGCACGGCCCGCAGTTTCTAAAAGGTTTCTCACTAAGCGATCAACCAACAACAACTCCCATAGAAACAGATGAGGAAACAAAAAGGGAAGCACAGCAATGTCTTTACATTACAATGGATAGCGCATACATCCAACATTTTTCCACGATTAAACGGCTAGTACGCATCACGGCAATCTGGCGACGATATCTTGACAACATAAGAGATAAGCACACAAGGAAGCCACTGGATACTCATCCAATCACGGCAGATGAGCTGATGCCATCTCACGATCAGCTCATCAAGTTCGTCCAAAGTGAGTTATTTCAGAATGAAATCAACGCGTTAAAGGGCAAACGAGCGATACCAAACAAAAGCTCGATTCGAACACTCAACCCTTTTCTCGATGAAAGAGATATTCTTCGAGTTGGAGGTAGATTGATTAATTCACCACTTCCATTTCAGCAACGACACCCCATTATACTTAAGGAAACTCACCATTTAGCAACATTACTGGTAGCAGACACTCACCAACGAACGCTTCACGGTGGCCAACAGATGATGATGGCCGAAATCCGAAACCATTATTGGATACCAAACCTCAAAAGGCTTGTTAAATCAACGATTTACAAATGCGTTCGGTGCCATCGCTACAACGCGAAAATGCAGGAGCAACTAATGGGAAATCTTCCATTGGAGCGCGTGAGTGTGTCAAGACCATTTTCCAACACTGGCGTTGACTATGCGGGACCAGTGGAAATCAAAATGTGGAAGGGCAGATGTAACAGAATGACCAAAGGGTACATTGCCGTGTTCATCTGTCTGGCGACAAAGGCAATCCACATTGAGTTGGTCAGTGACTTGACTTCAGCAGCATTTATCGCCGCATTTAAGCGATTTGTGTCTCGACGAGGAAATCGTGCGAACGTGTTTAGCGACTGTGGTACAAATTTCAAGGGCGCAAACAACGAGCTTAGAAAAGACAGCAAATTTATAACGGCTGAATGGTCAGCCGAAGTAACAGCAAGCCTCGCATCCAACCAAACGACGTGGCACTTTAACCCTCCATCATCACCATATTTCGGAGGGCTATGGGAGGCAGGTGTTAAGTCGATAAAACACCACTTGAAGAGAACGATAGGATCTTCGAAATTAACGTTTGAGGAATATGCAACACTGTTGACGCAGATCGAAGCATGCCTCAATTCTCGGCCACTGTGTCCAATGACGTCATACCCTGATGATCTGGCGGTGTTAACGCCCGGACACTTCCTAATTGGAGCACCACTGCGAGCGCTACCAGAGAGGAACTTGGCGGAGAAAAACATCAACAACCTGGACAGATGGAGATACCTGCAGCGACTTGTGCAGGAATTTTGGAAACAATGGAGCACAAGCTACCTGCACCTACTTCAATAGCGTCCGAAGTGGTTGCAACAGCAACCTCAGATAAGGGTCGGACGGTCTCACGCGCGTGGTAACGATAAAAACCCACAATTCGATACTAAATCGACCGATCGCAAAAATATCCCCTTTGCCGGTATTAAAATAATAAACCATTTAATCATATAAATAATAGAATCAATCAACAGTGAAATCAGTAAAGGTTAAACAAGTGAATTCCTAATACCCAATTAAAAACAAAAAAACCTGCACCCTTGTAAACCCAATCTTCCTAAGGGAAGCAACCCCCAAAACTCAAAAAAAAAATTAACTCACCAACAAGAACCTGGTTAGGCCTTAGGACATCCTACACATAGTGCAATTAATTCTTTTGCATATTAACCACCCCATTTTTTGTTAACAATTCACTAATGCTTTTTTATGTTTTGTTTCTTTGGCACATGCACTTAACCTCAAATTCTGATGATGCAATGTTGCTGAGAGGACCAAGTCAAACAACAACGACTCATGAGCAAAACACCAGGACGATAAAGCACCAATACCGGACACCACTAGACACAAAACCTGGAGGCCGGGAGCATGTTGGTTCCCACCAAAACAGACACTCAACACATCATCAATGGGGAACGTTCTTCTTCCCGCCGGAGCGCTGCACGTGGAGACAGTGAGATGTTGTTTATACATTGTGCTAGTGATTGGAATATGAATATTTGACGTTAATTAAAGTCACAACGATATTCGCAATCACTAGTAGTAATGCACAGAACAAGATAAAACACAATTTGCACAAAATTTCCAAGAGCCAACGAACAAATTGACGCGTAAATACCCGAATTACAACCAGGAACTACCGACCCGACCGAGGAAACAACATATTACTAAACTGAAGGCCAAACGTCAAACACGAAGGCACACTGATTACCAATTTACAGTGGGTCTCCTTCCGCTGCAGTCAAGGGGCATTCCATCACAACGAGTTGTCGCAACAAGGAATAGTGTAAGAGGCAGATCGCAACAACTCACAAATAGTGACACCTCACTCGCACACATAAAACCACGCAAATGGTATAATCATACATGTATTAGTTAAAATTTATTGTAAAGTCATATTTATATAACTCACACTTAAGTAAACATTTTCACGGTCAATGTCAATGACCATATGAGTTACAGCTGAGGTGGTATATAACCACCGAGGTTTCTTCATAAGCACTGTATGAATTGTTAAACATTCGAATTTGGCAGTTAGAATTATCAGCATTAAATAAAATACTTTTATAACGTTCATCAAACGTCCAGTGACTTTCCTTTCACCTTGCTCAGTGAATCAACAATTCACTATCGCTTAGACGCCTTCTTAAGCAGAGCAAATAATTTCTTAACGTCATCTACGTTCAGAACAGGGATTTGAACGCATCCAGACAGATGGCAAGAAGAATCGGAGCCAGGAGGATCAGAAGGGGATTATGTTTATTTCGCGGAAAGATGAAGAATGGTGGAACGAAAGGCCCGCCTGCGCTCATGCAGGAAATTACTGTTATGACGGATCCACGCTCTGCAGATATCATGGATCCGATTTGTTTTTTTTTCCGCTTTTGGGCAAGTACCTACTTTTGTCCCTGTCGGGTTGGTTACCCACCAGGCGCGTCCCCGGGTGGTGGATAGGGGGACCTCGGTACGATACGTTCGTGATCCGAGGTTTTAGAGCCATAGCGGCGTTTTATACACCGTCAAAGCTCTATCGCGAACCAAACCAAAAAAACAAGTATGCAGGAACAACTTAATGATTTAAATACTCCAGGTGGTACTCGCATGGGCGAAAATCCACCCGTGGTCTTTTCGACCACGGTCGGGGCACGGATTCTGGAGGCCCCAACCGACATACATATACCCCCCGCCTGTACAGGCGTTGACCTTCGAGTTGCGAAAAGGTTTGCTTCCGAAGATTCCTGCAGCTCTATCTCCGACACGTTCGGTAGACTGGGCTGGAAACATGAAGAAAGTGGCGGAGAGGTTCAACCTGATACGCTTAATCTTCAGACCAATAGACAGACAGCCGATAGGTGTGATGCTGCCGACGAGGCCTGCGAAACCGAACAGGTGAAACGGGCCACAGAGGCGGCTTCCACTGGTCAGCGTCCATCTAAGAGCCAGCGAAAGAGGAAAAGGAGAAAGGCGGCTATCGTGCGGCGCAAAGAAATTGCACCGCCAGGTGAAGGCGCAAGCGCTGAGAACTGCCCTTCCCCGGCGGCGACGGCAAAGAGATGCAGGTCGGCAGAGGTTACCCCAACCGAAACCAACGCTGCCTCCTCTTCCAATGGCTCGAACAGGAAAAAACGGAGGAAGAAGGCCTCAAGCACTCCTGTCGGTGGATCTGCGCGCGCACCTTCTGCGTGCCCTTCCACTAGAACACTTCCAGCTGATGGAGGTCCCCGCGCCCAAAACCTGAGTCAAACAGTTGCTGCAAGCAGAAATGCTCGCGGCGGCAGTAGGCAGAAATTGGTTGTCGCGGGAACATCTGTCAGCAAGAAAAAGACGATTGTATTTACTCAGATCAATCTTCAACATTCCAAGGCTGCTACTGCTCTCATCAGTAAGAAGCTTTCCGTGTTGAACACAAAAGCCCACATAGCATCCATACAGGAGCCATGGGTGTGGAAAAATCGCATCTGTGGCCTTGGAGGTGTCCGTGGCACCACGATACTCTGTGACGAGCTGTCCGAGAGACCAAGGGCTTGTCTTGCTGTGTCGAACCTTCTCTCAGTGACTAAGCTTGGACAATTTTGTGGCCAAGATTTGCTTGCTGCAGCCATTAGCTACGAAACGAATGGAGATTGGACGACCTTCGTCGTGGCGTCAGCTTATTTCCCCTATGATTCAGTAGTGCCTCCACCACCAAGGGCAATTGCTGAACTCATAGACTATTGCGACACCAGGAAGATGGGCCTATTTATATGCTGCGATGCCAACGCTCAAAATACTGTTTGGGGCAGTAGCAAATGCAACATGCGAGGAAACCATCTCCTAGATTTCATTCTATCATCTGATCTTACTATCAACAATGTTGGCTCGCAACCAACTTTTGTGACGTCAAGAAGACAGGAAGTGATCGACCTGACTTTATCAAATAGATACTTTAAGGCGATTACCAACTGGAGGGTCTCTTCGGAGGCATCCCTCTCAGATCATAGATATATCGAATTCCAAATCGAATGCGAAGCCATAACTTTCCAGGAGAGGAGGAATCCAAGAAAAACTAACTGGATACGCTTCAGGGAGGAAATGGGAAAAACTCTCAAAACTCCAACCAAACTTAGCACGAGACAAAAGGTAGAGGATGCTGTTCAAAACCTGAATAGTGCCATTACTAGCTGTTTCGAACTGACGTGTCCAGTAAGTAAACCCCCTGGCAGAGCGCCGGTTCCCTGGTGGAGCTCGGAACTGCAAAGAATTCGTAGAGAAGCTAGAAAGCTTCTAAATAGGTCACTCAAGACTGATTTAGAGACAGACTGGAATCTCTACCGATCGAAGCAGAAGGAATATAAGAGGCTAATTTGAATCGAAAAGTGCTTCTTATAGGAATTTCTGCGAAAAGATTGAAACACTGGGTGAAACTAGTAGGTTGGTTAAAGTTCTGAAAAAGGGCAAACCAGCCAAACTGGACTCACTTAGAAAACTTGATGGCACCTTCACTGAGACGAAAGCGGAAACTCTTAGTTATCTGCTGGAGTCTCACTTTCCGGGTAACCAGATTACAATTGGTTCACAACCAGCCCCGATTACCGAGACTATGAGTGAGTCAAGACAAACAACTCGGCGTAGCTGGTATATTGCGAAGGCCGTGGTGACGGACGAGGACATTAAATACGCCTTTCCGTCTTTTGACGGCTTCAAGTCGCCTGGTACAGACGGAATATACCCAGCCATGCTGCAACATTGTACAAACCAGTTGCTACCGACTATGAAGAAAATCTTCACCGCTGTCCTAGCACTGGGATACATTCCAACACCCTGGCGTACAGTTAGAGTGGCATTTATACCAAAAATTGGCAGAAGTGACTACTCGCTCGCCAAGAGCTTCAGACCAATCAGTCTGACTTCCTTCTTGCTGAAAAGCTTGGAAAGGCTGTTCGAGCTTCACGTGCGCAAAGGTGCTTTACGATTGCACCCACTATCTCCGATGCAACATGCCTATCAACGCGGAAAATCCTGCGAGACTGCGCTCCAAAATCTAGTTGGTAGAATTGAAGGCGCGCATGACAGAAAAGAATACGCGATGGGCATTTTCATCGATATTGAGGGTGCTTTTGACAATGCGACTTTTGATAGCATGTGCAGCTCCGCCAGACAACACGGAGTAGACGAACCATTGGTGTTGTGGATTAAAGCAATGCTAATGAATAGAACATTGGTTGCGGATGCGGATTGTGGCCGCTATGTTATGGCGGGGGTAAACAGAGGCTGCACGCAAGGCGGCGTCCTGTCTCCACTGCCGTGGTGTATGCTGGTCGATTCTCTGTTGAACGCACTCAACAGTTCTAATATTTACGCTCAGGCGTACGCGGATGATGTTGCCGTGCTTTCTGTTGGATCATGCCTAGCGACTGTATGCGCCAAGGCGCAGGCGGCCCTTGACGTTTTTTTTTTTTTTTTTTTTATAATTTGCGTGCGCTAAAGGGATTTCTTTTTTCTGTAGTGACACAGTACCCTTATAATGGTAAAACCACAGCACAGGCATTTTTAGTTTGTTGCGCAAGTAGCTCCCAGCAATTCATTGCCTATTTTTGGGTGCTACTTACTGAAAGAATAGAAGGATAGGAAAGAAGTTTGGTGCGATGGGATTTTTTTTTTCTCAACAGGTGGCGCCGAAATTGCTTTAGGGAGATCAGTTTTTGTTGTGTGTATTCAATTTATAAAAATCATTGCCCGGTCGGGATTCGAACGCACGACCTGCCTGTCACTTTAGTGAATACACTACCATCGCACCATTGCCACCTGCACGTGATCGACGAATGGTGCACTAGGAATGGGCTCTCGGTCAATCCTCTTAAAACTGAGGTTGTTCTCTTTACGAGAAGGAGGAAGCTGGTCGGGTTGACTCAGCCAGTGCTAAAAGGCGTCACAATCCAACTCTCCAATGAAGCAAAGTATCTGGGAGTCATCATGGATAGCAAACTTCTTTGGTCCAAACATGTTGAGCTGGAGACTGCCAAGGCGCTGTCTGTTTTCTGGCAGTGCAAAGGCATTTTCGGCAAGACATGGGGCTTATCACCGAAAAGAGTCCTATGGATTTATACGGCCATGATAAGACCATTTATAGCATACGCGACGGTTGTTTGGTGTAATAAGCTTTCACGTAAATACGTCACTGCTGCTTTTGCCAAACTTCAAAGGCAGGTATGTCTCGGCTGCACGGGGGCCTTCCCCAGCACGCCTGGCTCCGGCCTAGATGCACTATTGAACCTTCCGCCCCTTGATGTTTACATCATGGGCTGTACAATCAAGGCTATCTCACGTCTTACAAGAGGTGGCTTTTGGTATAACTCGCACTGGAGTTTTGATGAACTTGCGCAACGGTTGTCCTTCGACTCCTATCTTATGGATGATGCGATGACACCGGAACTTCGGCTAAAGCGCAAATACGAGGTCGACTTTCCTCGCGTCCAGGACTGGCTCTGGCCGGACTCTGAACCTGGAAGGGAATGCAGTCGAATCTTTACGGATGGCTCCAAAACCGATCAAGGATCTGGTGCTGGTGTCTTCGTGGAGAGCGATAACGTTAGACTTTTCTTTCCGTTAGGCAAATATGCGTCAGTCTTCCAAACAGAGACTTATGCTATCCTAATGGCCATGGACTATGTTACGAGGAACAGGTGGAGGGGGCAAAGTATCTGCGTCTGTAGCGACAGTCAGGCTACGCTTAAGGCCTTACTCAAACCCTTAACTACCTCCAAAATAGTAAGTGAATGCAAGATATCGCTGAATTCGGTCGGAAGGCTGAATTCACTTAAACTTGTCTGGGTCCCGGGTCATAACGGGATCACGGGAAATGAGATCTCCGATGAACTTGCTAGACAAGGCTCAGAGAGGGACTTCTCAGGACCTGAACCAGCGATCTGTCTGCCTGAGTCCTCGGTCAGGGCTTCCATTGACGGTTGGATTTCCTATGAACACAATCGCCTTTGGCATGACTCTCCAGGGTGCAGACAGACTAAGCAAATGCTCCCCGATGTCTGTGGGAAATCCTCGGCATTCTTGTTGTCTCTCAACAGAAAAGACTGCAGACAGACTACTGGCGTTCTTACGGCACACTACGCTTTTGCCAAACACCTTAAGGTGCTAGGCCTAAGCGACACCACCAACTGCGAAGCCTGTGGAGAAAGGGACGACACTGCAGAACATTTCCTCTGTGATTGTCCTGCTTTTGCTCGTATCAGGTGGCAGGTTTTTGGTGCGGAGATGGTGAGTGCTGTAAACCTAAGCTCCTTATCATTGAAGCGCCTTCTCGTTTTTCTTAGAAAAACGAGTAAATTCCCACAGTAAAATGTGGTGTGTCTGCCTGGTAGTACAATGGACCAGTATTGAGTCTGAGTGCTCCAGTGCAGAAAGTTTCACACACCCCGACAAAAAAAAAACCTACTTTTGTCTGCTTTGACTGTGTCCCATTTTCGTTTGTTAGCCATGTTTTCGCCATGTTTTCTAACGACACAAAACAAAAGAAAACAATAATTATTCGAACGAATTTTGAAGTGGGTAATGTGGTATAGTATACCACATTGGCCGATGGCAGCTGTACCACATTAGCCGACGATGTATGCACATAAGAAATTATTTATAACACACGCATATTTATACGACATCTACGAGTATCATTAAAATCTGAACTATAAAAGCTCAGCAGCTTTTCGTTAGACATTAAAATTTCCATTCTGAATCGTATTCTCCATCGTTTATTAATAATTGTCCCTTGCTTGTCAGAAGCGCTTTTCCTTGCGAAACTGACAGGAATTATGTGATGGAAGCGTCATCTAGTGGAAAGTCCCGTAAGGTATTCTTTGATTGTGTTTGTTTCTAGAGCTTTGCGAAAAGTGAAAGCTGGAACATGTTCGAGCTTTGAACGGCAGTGAAATTTTAAAATGAGAAGAAATATACAGAACGCAATATGCGATGAAGCAGTACATCCGATTTTTTTCCACTTTTTTGTACTTTTTCCGACTTTTGTTTCGATGTAGTTCAGGCTAAATTCTTCAGAGCCTACTCGACCGTAAATCATAAGTCTTATATATAAAAACTTTATAAATTATTAACTGTGTTATTGGGCGAAATGTGAACAATTACCATTATGTTTGTTTAATTCGAGGGCCATCTGTATGAAAAAAGACGAACTAATGAACTGCGATTCATGGACACAATGACTTTACTCACTTCCTGTAAATTCCATCTGCCGGCAACTGTTTTAGATATAGCTTTCTCCTTTGGATCGGGTTGGATAGTTGATAAGAGCTTAGTATTGCCCTCTATTGAGGTGATTCAAGGGTGCTTACCCATTCCACGAACTTTTCCGCCGACTAAATTTTCTGGGTTGTAACAAAAGAGTGTATGATACGAAAAGTAACTCTCACTCTTTCTATCTTCACTAACTTATATATAGATTGAATAATTCCAAACGCTTTACTTACGCCGAAAAATAAAATCGTCAATAAAGTTTGATTATTACCAATTAATCGCTTAAAGGTTATATCTTCAGACATACTTGGATTTGTAGGCAGATTGTGAATATCACCGTAATGCCGTTCAAACCATAATTCACGATCACATCAGTAACTCGTAGCATAACTTTCATTGGATAATTAAATGGATTGGGATAAATAGTCGTTTTATAAATTCTATCGTACCTGTACACAATTTGAATGTTGGATTCAGTTTAAGGTCGGAGAGTGCGAAATTAATCTGTGCGTCGAACAACTTTGCTTGTTGGTGAAAGTTGGATTATCGTTGCTAGTTGGGGTAATTGTCGCTAATTTTGTTGCGTTTGTTGCTGTCGCTGGATATCTGCATTTGAGATAGCAGCAGTCATAGTTAGCTTGGACTATCAATACCGGAAGTAATGTTGATTGTTGTTTTTAGGCAGTAGCAGTTGGATTATTGTCGTCGAGTCATAATCCACTCTTCTTCATTATCAGCGTTTCCTTCAAATTCATTCTTCATCATGCCAGATGACGAGGAGTTAAGACAACAACGCCCGACGACAAAGAGGAGCATCACCCGCATTAAGACATCCATCGATTAAACACCCAATCTGTTACTTATAGAGCTAGAATGTAGGCTAGGTATTTTGGAGTCCTATGTACTTTAAGTAAGGGGCATCTTTCCAAACTCAATTCGAACGTTTGCAGCCAACGGATACCGGAATATGTGATTTGGAAGAGTTGTATATAACAACAAAAACAAGAATCGCCGATCTTATGGGTCAGGAAGACGAAGCAGTACGTTCGATGCATCGTTTTCGATACCAACACCTGACATAATCGCTTGCAACGTCTTCATTTGCCGAAGTTTGACGGAAGGTACTTGGAATACAAAAACTTTATCAAATCGTTTGAAACTTTAGTTAATTCAGATCTCACTTTAACGAAAATTAAAAAGTTTAACCATTTGTTATCGATCACCACAATATTTTATACTGTTCGCTATACTTATCACTACAGTCATCGTTTGAAATCGCACTTTCCTCGCTGTTCAAAAGTACAATGCCTAGGGTGTGCCACTGTGCCCTGCGACACCTATTTATATATCCCAGTGAATACATCGAAAGTGCCAGTCTATTCTGGACGGTTCGTGTTCTAGACGAGAATAAGAGAATTGTCCCCTATTTGGATATTGGGATTTCCAAACTGCGCTAACGGCTGCTCTCAAATATGGTTATATATATTTCCACTAGATAGTGCTGAAACTTGTTCGTCGCGAACAAGCACATCAATATTTTCACCATAGTAACGGTGGAGACATTCCACATGGACAACTGTCGGTCGCTGGATATCCGAATCTTATCGCTTGTTTTCCGATGAATGTTTTTGATAATTTCCCTGAGATCCGCAACATAATCATCTTCAATTTGGTTCATCAGTCGAAGATCCAAACATTAATTGTAAGAATTGTTAGACATTCAAATTTGGCAGTTAGAATTAGCAGCATAAAATAAATTACTTTTATAACGTTGATCAAACGTCCAGTGACTTTCCTTTCACCTTGCTCAGTGAATCAACTATTCACTATTGTTAAGACTTCTTCTTCTTCCGTCTTCAGCAGAGCAAATAATTTCTCAACGTCGCCTACGTTCAGAACATGATCCTTCGAAGCCTTTATAAAGGAAACCGCGGCAGAAATTTAAATTAATTTTTAATTGAAGTAAATTGAAAGTGGAAATTCACCAACGTACAAAAAAAAGTGAAAAGTGCTTAAAACATTAAAAACATTAAAAGTGTACTGTGGACCAAGTTAGTGTGAAATTGATCAACAATCAAGAATAGCATCCCGGTCAACGACGGACGTAATCGGTCACAGTATCAAACGAGACGACAAACCCGATATCCAGCGGATTCGCAGCGGCTAGGAACTGTGCAACACAAAGCCTTCTGCAACTGTAACTGAGAGTAAATATACTGAAGTTGCAGTTGCAAAAGCAAACCAAGTTAGGAATTATATTCCTCTTTTACGCCTTTTTATTGCTAAATTTAACATAACACGTACATACATTTCTTTACAATTACGCATTACTCAAATCCAACGAGTCGACGAATCTCGTATCCAACGGATCCAGAGGGGCATAGCGGATTTAAGAGACACAACGGTCCGAAAGCAGTACAACGAACTAGAAGCGGTATAACAGACAGCAATCACAGCTAGGAACCAACAAAAAGCCTTCTGCAACTGTAACTGTTCGGGCGTTGAACATACAAGAAAATTCCAGGGTAAAAAAAATCAACTTTCTATAAACCTTCAGAACTATCGAGTGGACTAGCGATAAAATAAAACTTATTGTTTCCACAACGTTATAAAATGGTTTGTGTATTTCACTCTTACGTTTTGCTTTTAAATAGCTTTGTTTATATAAAAAGTTACCTACATTATATAAAAGACAAAAAAAACAGTGTTTGACATTTGTTCATTCAACATAATTCATTCAACATAATAATTGACGAATGGGTGCATTCCACCTCACATGACGTCACCGTCACCTTCACCGTCACCGTCATCCTTGCCGTCATCGTTGTCGTCAACATTCTCCCCCGCCGAAGAAAGATCTTCTTGTCTTGTGTACTTCCTTTGTTCCCCTTTTCCCAACTGCTGCCACCACTGTTGCCCTTGATAACTCGGTTGTTGACAATGCGTTTGGTACATGAAACGAAACAAGAGATTAATTATCATGTAAATGACCAGACAGTGACACGGAAAACAACAACAACAAATAGTCTACGTTGAGAACACAGCAATTACGCCAGCATTCGATTTCGTACCCACACCTGATCCCGTCTCGCGTGTGCAGAGAAAAAAATTATTTTTTTGTTTACTTTGTGTTGCTATTCTCTCACTGATAAGAGTATATGCTGCTGCTGATTGTTCTTGTTGTTCTTGATGTGCATATTGTATGGGACTGGAAGCTTAAGAGTACTGCGAAGCCAAATTTTTTTTTGTTTATGGACTGGAAGTTGAGATGAAGGGTGAAACGAAGATATTGTTTTGTTGGTGATGGACTGGAAGTTGAGATGAAGGGTGAAACGAAGATATTGTTTTGTTGGTGATGGACTGGAAGTTGAGATGAAGGGTGAAACGAAGATATTGTTTTGTTGGTTATGGACTGGAACTGCAAGTGAGGTTGAAGGGGACATCGATGCATCATTTATGAATGCTATTTACTGCTTCCATTCGGTTGTTATTATTACGTCGTGAAAGTTGTGTTGTTTACAAATTTATTCGAATTTCAAATAATGTTTTTAAAAGTTGATTTAGGTTGTGCTGAGTTGTTTTCCAGAGTAATTCAGGTAAGTTTTATTAAATTTGAATATGATTTTAAGTGTAAAATTAAATTTCATTTGTTTTGATTTATATTGTGTTGTGTTGTGCTGTCCCTCGTTGGTGTGCATGTGTGCGCGTATTTTTTTTGTTTTCTATTTTGTGTAGGGTTTGTGTTGTGTAGAACAAGTGGACTGTATTCTTTCGCAGTGTTAGTGTTGAATTTGGAATGAGTGTGTGCATGGGTGCGCGGGTATATTCCATAATGATTTGAGTGATATTATTTTGTGTTGTGATGTAATCGGTATGAAGACAGTAGGGGTGTAAGTTTTCATGCAGAATTTTATTTTTATCATTTTAAATTTGGAAAAATGTTTTTTTTGTTTGTGTAGTATTTAGTGTCTGTGATAGTTATTTGCTGTGATCTGTTGATTGTTTTGTTTCGTTGCAAGGAAGGGGGCATAGTTTTGTAATTGGTCTGCGGAATTCGCCTTGCCTTGTTTTCACCTGTACCACCCTTGTTATTTTGTCTGCTCCGGGGTAAGTTTCGACTACGCGGCCTAAGGTCCATTTTGCCGGGGGAAGTCGTTCGTCTCTTATGAGTACCAAATCACCTTCCTTTATTTGTGGCTGCGGTTTTAACCATTTTGGCCGGTGTTGGAGACGACTCAGGTACTCAGTCTGCCATTGCTTCCAAAATGTTTGCAAATGCGCCTGTATTGTTTTCCATCGATCGGTCAAATTCTGCTTTCCTATGGTCAGGTCTGCTTCGGGAACTGTGAATAGGCTTTCTCCTATGAGAAAGTGTGCTGGTGTTAACGCCTGAAAGTCCGCTGGATCTTCTGTTAAGGGACAGAGGGGTCTCGAATTAAGACACGCTTCGACTTGTGTCAAAAGCGTGGCGAGCTCCTCGTAAGTAAGTGTCCCATTTCCTATAATTTGTTTTAAATGGAATTTGACACTCTTGACTCCCGCTTCCAATAGTCCTCCAAAGTGGGGAGAAGCCGGGGGAATGAAGTTCCACTTTGTTCCTTCGGTTGCTAAGACGTTGGCTATTTCGTTGAAGTCTTGTGTTCCGCTTTTCAGGAGGCGACGCAGTTCCACGTCAGCACCCACAAAGTTTGTGCCACAGTCGCTGTATATCTGGGCACAGACGCCGCGCCGCGCCGCGAATCTCCGAAAAGCAGCTATAAATGCCTGACTTGTTAAGTCGCTGACCGCTTCCAAATGAATTGCTTTGGTAGCCAAGCAAATGAAGATTGCCAAGTACCCTTTGTGGCACTTAGCTCCACGACATTTCCATGCTCTAATATTAATGGGTCCTGCATAGTCAATACCCGTGTGAGTAAAGGGCCTTGACATGGTGACTCGAGGTGCCGGTAGTTCTCCCATTAGTTGCTGCGATTTTTGAGCGCGAAACCTGTAGCAGACGACACAATTGTGTATGTGCTTTTTCACAGCTCTTTTGAGTTTGAGAATCCAGAACTTGTTTCTTAACTGCGTCATCATTAATTGGATTCCTCCGTGCAGTGTATTTAGATGGGCGTCACGTATAATTAACCGCGAGATCTGGTTGTTTGGATCCAAAATAATAGGGTGTTGTTGGTTGTACGGGATGTTCGCCTGGCTGAGTCTTCCGCCGACTCGGATGACACCCTGACCATCTACAAATGGATTCAAAGATTTCAAACCCCTCGTTTTTGTGATGCCGTCTGGAAACATCTGCCTCTGTGCTACCCTTATCAATGATGTCGTTGCTTCGTTCAGTTCCGTTGGCGTGAAAGGAATAGCTTTGGCATTCCTTCGAAGACTTCGTGCGTAGTTGCAAAACTTGTTGTGGTGTTGACGAAAGATGTTAATGAATTTCTGGCAATACGCGACAATTCTTAGCAACTTTTGAAACGTTGACTGCTTACTGATAAGTCGTAGAATTTGGTTGTCTTCTGTTTCCAGTCTGAGACAACGCGTACGCTTCTGTCCTTCCTCGGTTGTCAAATTCGTTGGTTGTGTCGGCACCTGATTGCATGTTTGGTGAAAATTCTTCACAAGCTGTGGCGCGAGTGGAGCGCGTCCGAATAGAATCCATCCGAGTTTGGTGTTTTGAGCTATAGGCAAATTAGTGTTATTTGGCCTAACTAACTCCGGCAGAATTATGTCAGCCAATATATCGCCGCCCAACAACAAATCCACCTTGGCTGGCTTAAAAAAGGAAGGGTCGGCTAAGCTCAAGCCGTCGAGATGTCTCCAATCAGCAACTGGAAGAGTTCGGGCCGGGATATGCCCAGACAGCGACTTATAGACGAGGGCCTGTGTATTGACTACAAACGATGAATGGTGGGAACCAATCGTTATATCAACGATCTTGTTACATGTGCCGCTGTTGACCATACCTAACCCGGACACCTCGACAGAGGTTGATTTGTGTCGCAATCGCAGGAGTTGCATTGTTGACTCAGTAATAAACGATGCCTCAGAACCAGAGTCTAATAAGGCTCGAAGTGAAAGAACTTCCCCTGATGAACCGCTGACCTTTACAATAGCTGTGGCCAACATCACTTGGGTACCCGTGTGTGGCACAGAATGGTACGTGTGGACGGATTTGCTGCAACCAGGCTGTTCTTCATTCGACGGTTGAACAAAAGGCACATCTCGTTGGTTCAAAGGTGGTTGTTCCATATTAGTGGGCTTGAAACTCGGAGCACTGGGGTTAAATGCAGAGGTATGACAATTTATATTTTGTTGTTGTGAATTTTGACTACAATTTGACATATTACAGGGGTGTGGATTCGACAAACTAGTGTAATTGGTATGTGGAACAGAATTGTGTAGCAAGGAATGATGAGGTTGCTGACAATAATAACATCTTCGGGTACTTGGACAACTTTCAGATAAATGGCTATAGGCTAAACAGTTGCTACATAAACCTAGTTTTAAAATAGCTTGACAGCGGTCATTGATGCTCATTTTCAAAAAACGGTTGCATTTGCGTATGGCATGTTGACCCCTATTACAAAGCTTACAGGCGAACTTGGATGTGGTGGCCTGCGCGTGAAAAGAATTTCGCTGGGGAACCTTTTTGGGCGGTTCTGACGACGCCTTTCCCTGTTGGTAATTGACCGCCTCCAACGTACGGAACCTTGATTCGAGAAACTGCTTCAATTCCGCAAACGTCGGTAGCTCCTTCGTGTCCTCCTTGGACGTAAATTATTATCACATCCCAATGTTCGACCGGCACATTCAAGTTGTCGAGGCTGTGAACTATCTCCGTTGATGTGTCCAGGAGTTCCTTGATGGCTTCCGATCGTTCCTGGTTGACTGCAGGTTGATTGAAAAGGCACTTCAACTGCGTATTGACAAGAAAGCGCTGATGGTCATACCTATCCCCCAAGATCGCCCAGGCTTTGGCATAATTGCCATTAGAAATGGGTAAATGAGACAAAATTTTATCTGCTTCACCCGAAATACTAGTTTTCAAGTAATGCATTTTTTGTATTTCAGACAAAGACGAATTGTGATGAACCAAAGAAATAAAAAGATCACGAAAGCCTCTCCAAGATTCGTAATTGCCTGCGAAAACTGGTATCGGAATATTTTTCAGCCTAATGTCTGAATTGTGAGTGGACGTAGTGCCGTTCGGATCTGTTTCGTTGCCGTCGGCTTTGGATTCCTTCACCTTAACCTTGTCCATAGCATCAAGCAGATCCCCACGGTAATCAAAATATAATTCGCGGAACTTCTCATAAACCTCCTCTATTTCAGAGCACTTGTCCTCCTCACCGTCCGACAGCGACCCTATGCACACCTCATAAACACTTTCGGCTGATTCCATTGCTTTCTCCAATAGTGATAAACGACCAGACAAATAGTTGGCGGTTCGACTACTGGATCCCCTTTTACCAAAGTTTATCACATCTTTCTCCAATTGAGTAAGTGCTCGCTCGAGTTTATTTTGTTTCATATTTAATTTTGTTTTATAAATTTGCAGATAAAAACAACAAAAAAATAAAAAGTGAATGCACTTACATGCAAATTTCCTGGTCCAGTATTTTGATGACTTCACTTGACCTTTTGTCCTTAGAACACAGCACACAAATATCCAGCAGCACTTGACCTTTTGTCCTTCAGAACACAGCACACAAATATCCAGCAGCACTTGACCTTTTGTCCTTCAGCAAAATATCCAGCAGCAAATTATCAGCTCATCAGGTTTTGATAATATGTAGGTATTTATAAATTAATTTTGCGGAATGTTTATTCACTTTATGTGTAGGCAAAATTGATTTTCTTTAAAAACCCGGCTCGTGGACCAAAATGTTCGGGCGTTGAACATACAAGAAAATTCCAGGGTAAAAAAAATCAACTTTCTATAAACCTTCAGAACTATCGAGTGGACTAGCGATAAAATAAAACTTATTGTTTCCACAACGTTATAAAATGGTTTGTGTATTTCACTCTTACGTTTTGCTTTTAAATAGCTTTGTTTATATAAAAAGTTACATTATATAAAAGACAAAAAAAACAGTGTTTGACATTTGTTCATTCAACATAATTCATTCAACATAATAATTGACGAATGGGTGCATTCCACCTCACATGACGTCACCGTCACCTTCACCGTCACCGTCATCCTTGCCGTCATCGTTGTCGTCAACAGTAACTGAGAGTTAGTATACTAAAGTTGCAGTTGCAAAAGCAAATTAAGGTAGGAAGTTCATTCCTTTCATACGCCTTTAACTGCATAATTAACTAAATATCTATATTTACATATATATATTATTATTAAATTAAAATATTAAAAAATTGTCAGTGCCCAATTTAACAAACTTTTGCCTACAATTGAAAAAATCTAAACGCCCATATCTATATCAAGTGAAAGCAAAATGGCAAACGCAAAACTTGCTAAGCTAATCGAACGGCAACAATTAATTTTAAAAGAAATTGAATCCGATTTCGATGAATTTAAAAACTCAAACGATGCGCGAAAATCGAGGGGTTACGTGAACGCGTGTTTAACGGATAGTGAGGAATGTTTCAAACGCGCAAAAAAGGATCATGAGGCCATAGTAAATAGTTCATCTGATCCGCTTAAAGAAGAATACTTTGAAGCAGAAACATTTGCTAAAATTAAACGTGCGTACTTCTCATTTACTGGAGTATTACACGACCATAACGACAAATTTGCTAATTTAGAAATTTCGCGGTTAAATACCACAAAAACATCGGTGTGTGACATTCGGTTACCACCAATTCAAATCAAGAAATTCTCGGGATTGTTAGAGGAATGGTACGAGTTCCACAACTTATTCGAAAGCATGGTTGATCAGAACGTTGATTTATCTGATACACAGAAGCTTCAATTTCTGAAAACCCATGTAACAGATAACGCTGCGTTGTTAATTCAGCAGTTGTTAGTTGATGCTGATGGGAAAAACTATTCGGCGGCATTTAACATATTAATTGAGCGTTACCAAAATAAACGCAAATTGGTAAATAAACAATTAAAGGTCTTAATGGAGCAAAAGAAGCTCACCCATGAATCAGCAGATGCGTTAAAATCTTTGCATGATACAAGCACCAACTGTATTCATGCACTTTCCAATCTTGGACTGGCTGTTGAAACTTGGGACGCCATTCTCATATATGTGATTTATCACAAACTTCCTCTCCAAACGCAAAAGGATTGGGAAGAAAAGCTTGGTAGCTCCAAACTGCTTCCAGAGTGGAAGTCATTTTCCAAGTTCATCGAAGGGAGATTCAACTTCCTCGAAAATATCATGGAGTCAAATGAGGTTACAAAGCCTGATGTGACAAAATCGTTCAAGAGAACCACGCCAACGGCGTATCATATTAAATCGTCTCATGAGACAAAGAAATTTCTCTGTCGTCTGTGCAAGTCGTCGCATGGAATACGACAATGCAAAAAATTTTTAAAAATGGAAGTGA
Organism: Portevinia maculata; assembly: GCA_949715645.1. Taxonomy (NCBI): domain Eukaryota; kingdom Metazoa; phylum Arthropoda; class Insecta; order Diptera; family Syrphidae; genus Portevinia; species Portevinia maculata. Next base: position 122,168,844 of record OX454527.1, read on the forward strand.
AGGCACGAGCTGAAGTAGTAAAGGCATACTCTGTCTGCTCAAATTGTTTAGGATACGACCACCATTCGTCAAGTTGTAAGAGCGGTAATCGTTGCCAAAAATGTGGTCAAAAACACCACACGCTTTTACATTTTGAGCCCCAAAACGCGTATCATGGTAACAATCACCAACATTACCCTCATGCATCTTTTCAAGGGCAGAACAATACCGAGTACAACACTCACTTGATTCAAAACGCGAATCAGTTCATTCCTCCAAATGGTTGGATAAATGGACAAAATGGTGTACCAGCATCAAACAATACGCAGCACCCTCACCAAATTCAAAACACGAATCAGTTCATTCCTCCAAATGGTTGGAGCAATGGACAAAATGGTGTACCAGCATCAAACTACACGCAGCACCCTCACCAAATTCAGAACGCAAATCAAAGCATGTCCCAAAACGGGCGAAACAATGCTTCAACGTCGACCAATAACGTTAACTCATACCTTAACCAAATGCGATCAAGGGTATTGCTAGCGACAGCATTGGTTAAGGTGGTAGCGGCAAATGGAGCCCATCACATCGTTCGGGCATTAATAGACCCGGGCTCAGAAGCCACATTCGTAACAGAGAATGTTGCTCAGCTTCTTAATTTAAGGAAGCAAAAGGCATTTGTGGATGTAAAGGGTTTAGGGCAAATGTCAACGGGGAGCTCGAACTCTATCGTAAACTTAACTCTCTTTTCATTCACCAATCCCTGTTTCTGTTTGGATGTTAAAGCGTTTGTCTTTTCCCACTTGACCTCTCTGTTGCCAACACATAACCTGGGTACCTCCTCATGGAGTCATTTAGCGAACTTGCCATTGGCAGACCCCTCCTACTTTAACCCGGGGAAGATTGATATGCTTTTAGGTGCCGATGTTTATGCTTCGATCATCCTTGAAGGACTTATTCCAGGGCAAAATGGATCCCCAGTCGCACAGAAAACTGAACTGGGGTGGATTTTAACCGGAGCAGCCAGCATAAATCCGCCACGGACTTCTGTGACAGTACGAAGCCACCATACCACGTTGGATGCACAACTAAGGCAATTCTGGGAGATAGAAGAGGACATGGAAGCACGCAAGCTAACACAAGAAGAGGAGAAGTGTTAACTACACTATCAAAACACGACAAAGCGATTAGTAGATGGTAGATATGAGGTACGGCTCCCATTCAAGGAAAATACGCGACCAAACCTTGGCAACTCCAAAGCGGCGGCGATGGCAAGATTTTTTCAAATTGAAAAACGTCTCAACTCAAATGAAAAGCTTAGAAAAGCGTAAACATCTTGCATCAACGAATACGCTACCATGGGACACATGAAGGAAGTTACAAACGATGTCGAACTGGAAAATGGAAAGCACTATTTTCTCCCTCACCACGCTGTATTGAAGGAATCGAGCTAGACAACCAAACTACGAGTAGTTTTTGACGCTTCATGCAGAACGTCGAGAGGCGTGTCGTTAAATGATTACTTAATGGTTGGCCCACGGCTTCAGGTGGACATAATTGACCTGATAGCACAATGGAGAAAGTTCAAGGTGGCATTTGCAGCGGACATTAGCATGATGTACCGACAGATATGGATGGCACAAGAGGACACTCCATACCAACTCATCCTGTGGAGAGAAAACTGCAACGAACCCATCAAGACATATGCACTTAATACCGTCACATTCGGAACAGCATCAGCCCCATATCTAGCTGTACGGACTTTACAGCAGTTAGCGATGGACGTCGAACAGTCTCAACCACATGTTGCCAAAGCAATCACGGAAGGGTTTTACGTTGACGACTTCATATACGGAGCTGATAATGAAGAAGACGCCATCAAGATACAAACCGACATGTTATCGACTTTAATTTCAGCTGGATTTCCGTTGCGCAAGTGGGCCAGCAACTCAACAAACCTGTTAGAAAGGATACCTGAGAAAGAAAGAGAGGTGAATCTTCCTTTAAATTTTGATTTACAGGATGCTATTAAAATGTTAGGCATACAATGGCATCCTACAAAAGATACATTTACCTTTAAAATCAACATACCTGAGGTGAAGAAACACACGAAGAGATCAGTACTTGCCGACATTGCACGCCTGTTCGATCCTCTGGGATGGATTTCACCGTGTGTTATCAAGGCGAAATTAATTTTGCAACAACTCTGGGTAAGTGCACTACCCTGGGATGCTATCATAATGCCGGAAATAGAAAGACCATGGGCAGAACTTCGAGCTGGGCTTCCAAAACTGGAGAAGGTAGAGATCCCACGTTGGATCTCAAGTGAAGGATCTTCGCAGGTCCAATTGCACGGTTTCAGTGACGCCTCTGAGAAAGCAAATGCAGCGGTCATATACGCAAGAGTGACATCCAACGGCCAAGAGAGGATTCACTTGCTGACATCGAAAACCAGAGTGGCCCCAGTAAAGCGCATATCTTTGCCACGACTGGAGCTCTGCGCGGCATTATTACTGGCAAAACTTCTGCAGAGAATGGCAACGGCCATGCAGCTCCAACAGCAACAGTGTGGGATGTATGCATGGTCCGATTCCATGATAACTTTGGCATGGATAAAAGGAAGTCCAGCCATTCGCACCACTTTTGTAGCCAATAGAATCACTGAAATTCAAGCGCTTACAAACGCGACTATGTGGCGGCATGTGGCAGCAAAGACAATCCGGCTGATATTGGGTCTCGAGGATTATCCCCCGAAGAGTTAATCGCCAGTCAACTGTGGTGGCACGGCCCGCAGTTTCTAAAAGGTTTCTCACTAAGCGATCAACCACCACCTTTAACCAACGACCATACCACGTCGAGTTAATCGGTTCTCATCAGATCACCGTAATTAAACGACGTTGCGCGCGGTTAGTACGTAGATGGGGGACCGTTTGAGAACAACCGCGTGTCGTTGGCCAGTCCCATCTACAGAGTTGAGGTAGATAATTATACGTGGTATCACAATGGACCTAAATTGGTCTAAGTGTGTCGGCTTCTGCCGACAGCCACATAAACCTAACCTAACCTAACCTAAGCGATCAACCAACAACAACTCCCATAGAAACAGATGAGGAAACAAAAAGGGAAGCACAGCAATGTCTTTACATTACAATGGATAGCGCATACATCCAACATTTTTCCACCCTTAAACGGCTAGTACGCATCACGGCAATCTGGCGACGATATCTTGACAACATAAGAGATAAGCACACAAGGAAGCCACTGGATACTCATCCAATCACGGCAGATGAGCTGATGTCATCTCACGATCAGCTCATCAAGTTCGTCCAAAGTGAGTTATTTCAGAAAGAAATCAACGCGTTAAAGGGCAAACGAGCGATACCAAACAAAAGCTCGATTCGAACACTCAACCCTTTTCTCGATGAAAGAGATATTCTTCGAGTAGGAGGTAGATTGATTAATTCACCACTTCCATTTCAGCAACGACACCCCATTATACTTAAGGAAACTCACCATTTAGCAACATTACTGGTAGCAGACACTCACCAACGAACGCTTCACGGTGGCCAACAGATGATGATGGCCGAAATCCGAAACCATTATTGGATACCAAACCTCAAAAGGCTTGTTAAATCAACGATTTACAAATGCGTTCGGTGCCATCGCTACAACGCTAAAATGCAGGAGCAACTAATGGGAAATCTTCCATTGGAGCGCGTGAGTGTGTCAAGACCATTTTCCAACACTGGCGTTAACTATGCAGGACCAGTGGAAATCAAAATGTGGAAGGGCAGATGTAACAGAATGACCAAAGGGTACATTGCCGTGTTCATCTGTCTGGCGACAAAGGCAATCCACATTGAGTTGGTCAGTGACTTGAGTTCAGCAGCATTTATCAGCGCATTTAAGCGATTTGTGTCTCGACGAGGAAATTGTACGAACGTGTTTAGCGACTGTGGTACAAATTTCAAGGGCGCAAACAACGAGCTTAGAAAAGACAGCAAATTTATAACGGCTGAATGGTCATCCGAAGTAGCAGCAAGCCTCGCATCCCACCAAACGACGTGGCACTTTAACCCTCCATCATCACCACATTTCGGAGGGCTATGGGAGGCAGGTGTCAAGTTGATAAAACACCACTTAAAAAGAACTATAGGATCTTCGAAATTAACGTTCGAGGAATATGCAACACTGTTGACGCAGATCGAAGCATGCCTCAATTCTCGACCACTGTGTCCAATGACGTCAGACCCTGATGATCTGACTGTGTTAACACCCGGACACTTTCTAATTGGAGCACCACTCCGAGCGCTACCAGAGAGAAACTTGACGGAGAAAAACATCAACAACCTGGACAGATGGAGATACCTGTAGCGACTTGTGCAGGAATTTTGGAAACAATGGAGTACAAGCTACCTGCACCTACTTCAACAACGTCCGAAGTGGTTGCAACTGCAACCTCAGATAAGGATGGGCGATATTGTACTCGTCAAGGAAGACAACCTTCCCCCATCCGAATGGCTACTCGCGCGAGTCATAGATCTACACCCCGGGTCGGACGGTCTCACGCGCGTGGTAACCATAAAAACACAAAATTCGATACTAAAACGACCGATCGCAAAAATATCCCCTTTGCCGGTATCAAATTAATAAAACTTTTAATAATATCAATAACAGAATTAATCAACAATGAAATCAGTAAAGGTTAAACAAGTGAATTCTTAATACAAGATTAAAAAAAAAAAAAACCTGCACCCTTATAAACATAACCTTCCCAAGGGAAGCAACCCCCAAAAACCCAAAAAAATTAACTCACCAACAAGACCCTGGTTAGGCCTTAGGATATGATCTACATAGTGCAATTAATTCTTTTGCATATTAACTACTGTATTTTTTGTTAACAATTCACTAATGCTTTTTTATGTTTTGTTTCTTTGGCACATGCACTTAACCTCAAATTCTGATGATGCAATGTTCCTGAGAGGACTACGTCAAACTCAAACAACAACGACTCATGAGGAAAACCACCAGGACGATAAATCACCAATACCAGACACCACGGGACTAGACACAAAACCTGGAGGCCGGGAGCATGTTGGTTCCCACCAAAACGGACACTCAACACGTCATCAATTGGGAACGTTATTCTTCCCGCCGGAGCGCTGCACGTGGAGACAGTGAGATGTTGTTTGTATATTGTACTAGTGATTGGAATATGAATATTTGACGTTAATTAAAGTCACAACGATATTCGCAATCACTAGTAGTAATGCACAGAACAAGATAAAACACAATTTGCACACAATTTCCACGAGCCAACGAACAAATTAACGCGAAAATACCCGAATTACAACGAGGAACTACCGACCCGACCGAGGAAACAACTACTGAACTGAAGGCCAAACGTCAAACACGAAGGCACACTGATCAACAAATTTACAGTGGGTCTCCTTCCGCTGCAGTAAAAGGGCATTCCATCACAACGAGTTGTCGCAACAAGAAACAGTGTAAGAGGCAGATCGCAACAACTCGCAAATAGTGACACCTCACTCGCGCACATAAAACCATGCAAATGGTATAATCATCGATGTATTAGTTAATTTATTGTAAAGTCATATTTATATAACTAACACTTAAGTAAACATTTTCACGGTCAATGTCAATGACCATATGAGTTACAGCTGAGGTGGTATATAACCACCGAGGTTTCTTCAAAGGCACTGTAAGAATTGTTAGACATTCAAATTTGGCAGTTAGAATTAGCAGCATAAAATAAATTACTTTTATAACGTTGATCAAACGTCCAGTGACTTTCCTTTCACCTTGCTCAGTGAATCAACTATTTACTATTGTTAAGACTTCTTCTTCTTCCGTCTTCAGCAGAGCAAATAATTTCTCAACGTCGCCTACGTTCAGAACACACTTGGTAAGCGGTCGGTTCGACCATTCTTCTTCAAAGCCAAAAATCTTTGACTCGCCTTGCGTTTTTGCTCTCGGGCCTTTGCTGGCTGTGTTTACCCAGTTTACCCAGTGTCTTATTTACTCCTAAGTGGCCTTCGGACAATCCATCTTGCAGTTCCCTAAGAACTTCATTGACATTGGATCTGGGTACCACAAGTAGCATCACGGCTGATGTTCCTTCGGAACTTTCTCATTTTCTCCTCAAAAATGAGCATGAAGACAGTCCCACATTGCTGCCATTCCGGCTTGCCCTCATGTTCCTTTAAGGCGAGAATCGACTCGATATCCGGATCTTCCTGTTGAGCATTCCGCATCTCCCATGTACTCAAGCCGCTAATGGGCTCAGCACTCAACCGTAAGACTAACAGCCTCTCATTTTTCTCCTGGCGTGATGCAATGTTTGCAATCAGCTTTGCAGGGCCGCCGGGAGAGATCATCTGCGTTGGAGTGAAGAGTTCCCTTTCGATGCTGTATTTCGTAGTTATAAATATATCTGCAGCTGTTTAATCCACCTCGCGACTGATCCTTCAGGATTCTTAAACTCCAAGAACCACTTAAGAGGCGCATGATCTATACGCAGTATGAATTTCTGTCCATAAAGGTACTTATTGAAGTGCTTTTTTGCCTTCAATCCTAGGAGTTTCTGCCTTGTTTATGCAGTAGTTTCGGCGGCGAAGGTTTCTGTTGGATGGATAGATTACTGACCATGGGAGATGCCGCTTGCATTGAGTGAGTCGTCATAGCTCAGGAATCCCGGAGATGCTCGGACTGAGTAGAAACCGGGTTTCTGAAAGGAACCCAGAGAAACAAAGTTTTCGTCCAGTGAAACTCACTGGACCAAGGATACTCTTTTTCGAAGAGGGTGACAATAGCTCCATCGTCGACTGCATCGTTGTCGAAAAAACTTCTCAATTGCATGGACACGATCAGCAAATTGAGGGAAAAATATACCCTAGATAACAAAGGAAAACGACGGATTCAAAACGCTCTTGACTTTCTGTCAGTCAGCCAGTCTCCGGACTGTGACAAGCTTCGTACTGACTCGCCACCGCAGACAGCCTTCCCCGAAGCTTTGAGTGAAGGTGCATTTAAGCGACCACCAATGCCTGTGATATGCCATAACCTATCGGGGCACGGCTCTGTCGCATCTGAGCCCGGGAAAGAAGCAGACGAGTAAACACGTTTCACTCTCGCCGGTTGTAGGTAAGCCGGCCAAAAAGTCAAAATATGCAGAAAATGCCAAGGAAGGTCTTCCTGGCGCAATTATCGCACAGACGCACCGTGGTCAAACTCTGACCTACCTCCTCTTGACAGGAAGGAAATTCTGAATAACAGGCGGAAATCACTAACCACTTGTGACACATCACGACAACTTTGGCCAGAATATGATAAGAACCGGACCAACAAATTTTTATGTTACGAGACAAGATCGCTGTGAAAGTTGATTGGACCTCTTACCGGCAACAACATGGTAAGGAGCCACACACTGGAACTAAATCTCAAGGATAACGACATCTGTAGAGGGTGCGATGATGAGAAAACCCATGACGATACACCTCACTTTCTTTGTCACTCTCCAAGCCTATGTCACCTGAGGAACAAAACACTTAGTAGATACTTCTTCCCCGACATTCAGGAACTGTCTGATGTCTTATTTTCGAATCTTTACAAGTTTATAAGGACATCCAAATGGGCGGACAACCTGGAGTAGGGAAGAAAACCAAGGACGAAGAGCAGAAAAATGAGGCCAAGACTCCCAACGAAGTATGTTTAAATGATTCGCTCTGTTCCATTAACTCGGAAACCTAACCTATGCAGTAGTTTCTCTCCGCCCTGGAGTGCACTTTACTGAAGTAGGAAACAACTCTTTTTTGGCCATCATGGATCTGAAGGGCTCCGATCCCAACATTATTAGTGTCGGAATCCTCAATAATTTTTTTTTTCTACAGTAGGGTACGCTAGAATGGAAGCATCACACAGTTGGTGTTTGAGTCCGTTGAAACTCTTTTCGTATTCACCTGACCATTTGAATTTTCTGCCCTTTTCTGTCAGTTGATGCAAGCTCCCTACATGTCCTGCACTCTTCTATAAAAGAATTTTCTATTTAGGAGCCTTTTTCCTTAATGAACTCAGTGACTTAGCTAACACAGCTGTTAGAAGTCTATCGCGCTTCATTAGAAGCTCCAAATGGTTTAGCGAGTAGAAGTCGAAACTCTTCCGATCCACGTGGCATCACAACGAACCTCATTGGTCTACTAGCTAACAGCCACCTTAACCTAATCTAACCTAAGTTGCAAGTCCCAGGAAGCTCCTCATTTTTGTTTTCGTTGGAAACCGGCCAATTTTTCCTACTACTACCTACTACTCCATTGGACGAGATGGTGTACCCCACATATTTGACCTCAGATTTAAAAGAATTTTTTGGATTCAGCTACAATTGAGCACCTTGTAATCTATGGAACACTTCCTTTAAGTTATCCCGATGGTCTTCAAACGTTTACCCAAGCACGATGACATGTAGTTGTCTGTCTTCATGGCTTGGTTAAATGCCTCCACAGCCTCACCAGCATTAGGGTTTCACAAATGTGCCAGACGTTCGATATCTGCTTGAAGCTGATGAGTGTTTCCCCCTTCTTCTGGGCTCTCTGCGCAGCTGGGTCCTGTGCACTTGCTGCATATGCTCATCGAAGCGCAACTCTAAAGCATTGGCCGAAGCGTCCTAGTTGTTTTGCTTTTCTTTTGAGACGATTTGAACTAATTTCGTAGCTGTACATCTTAGTGCGAGCATTAGCGTAATCGCTTCAAACGTCTTCCTTTAAATTATCCATGATGCTTGACCATCGAAAACAGGGGGTTGCATTTCTGTCCTTCTCGGGGAATCCGCAGAATATTGTCGAGCCTTCTATTTGGTTCACCTTCTCGAGCTCTTTAGCCAGGTTTTCCATGTTTGTTTCAAGCTTCTCGAATTTTTCTTCAAATTTAATTTCGACCTTTTCAAGTTGTGTCCAGTGATGGGCGATTTAAGGTAAAAAAAACAGTTTTTTACACTTTTTGTGTAAAAAACGGTAAATAATGGGAAATTACTAGCAAAAATAAAAAAAAACCTAAAAAATGGTAAAAAAAACTGTAAGAAAAACGTAAAATTGGTGACAGATTGCTATTTGACAGATTGCCTTTAGACAGATTGCCATTTGAAGTCAACATCAACATCAACATGAAGGGAATATCTGCAGTGTGTGGCTAAAAAATCAAAACAATAGTTTAAATTTTGTGTTGGTCAAATCTGGTAAGAAATATATGGCACTTTGCAATATTTGCAAATGCAAAAGATGTGTCGTTGGGTGAAATTGAAGTGGTGGGTATTAATCTCTAGGTGGCAAAATCATGTTAAAAATGTACTTCCTAAAAGTCACAGATGAACATATAAATATTCTCTGAATCTGAAGCATGCAAAAATGGTTCTGAAACTTTAGATAATACAAACGAACAATCAGAAAACTCCAATCGTCCATTATCCAGAAGAAAATCACCAGCTTTTTCAGGAACAACGTCGCAATCTAATTCAAATTCGGTTGCCGCCGCATCTTCGTTTTCAATGTGTCCTCAACTTCACGATCACATATCTCGTCTTCATCTCGATCTTCAACTACATCTCCATCGTTCATTGTCCCATCTTGCGGTAAGTTGCACCAAACCTCCAAAGCAAAAAAAAAAACACAATTTCAAATTTTGTCGACAAAATAAGCAAAAAGGAGAAGGATAATTTGGATAATGTGATCGCAAAATTCTTTTATGGCTGCAATATTTCTTTGAGCACTGTTGAATCCTCTAATTTCCAAACAATGACAAGAGCACTTAAGTCATCCTATGGAAAACTAATTTCCAGCAGAAAAATTTTGTCGACAAAACTTCTCGATGAAACTTATCAAGCCTGCTTAAGTGAGTCACGTTCATTTAAGTCTGGCGATTCTGTACTACTCATTGATACTCGTAAATGGAAAAATTCATTTAGCTTAGAATTGCTGGTTGTTGTAAGTATGATTCATAATGCTAATGGTCATCGGGCATTTGTTAACGCTTGGGATCTAAGCGGTGAATCTGAAACAGCGGATGTACTAAGCAATATTACTTACGAGTCAATCGATCTAGCAAAGGAGCTTTATGCGACAAAAGTATATGCCATTGTGTCAGATAATGCAAGTGTCATGACAAAAATGGGACAGAACGTAAGACATGTGTTATGGCATAGCACCTACAGCTGTCACACGGGAAACCTACTCGATAAGGACATTATCAATCACAAATTATATGAAAATGTTAACATATTATTATTAAAAATATGTCAAAAAAATTAAACTGTCTTGCGCAACACGATGGTGCTCTCATAGTGTTTAATGCAATTAATTAATTACAATTCATTTTCAATTCAATTCAACTCATTTCATTTAAATCAATCATTGTGAATTAAGCACACTAAAGATAACTTGACATTTGTTTATGTACTACATTTTTTGATTTAACCTTGATAGACCCGACAGAGGTCGTTCGTTTTTGGTATAATGCATATAACGAGAATAAAATGACACTTGAATTTTGTAATGAAAGTAAGGAAGTTGAGTTTGATTTTTCACCGGTTTATTGAATAGTATTTATTTGAGAAAAAAAGGCAAAGAACCAGCCATTCAACACAAAAACATTTGGTCCTTCGATTCGTAAAAAAAAAACAGACGCTCAAATTAATATAATTTAAATTTCCAATCCAATTAAATAATTGAAGTTATTAAATTGTGCTGTGCAAACGGAATTCCCGAGACGTGTGAGTTACCTCGACGCATCCAACACCAGTTCATTGAAGGCACCAAGTAAGTCCTCAATTCTTTAAAGTATTTTTTTTTGCTCTTTTTTTATTACGTTTGATAAACAAAAGTCCAACATGTCGTTTGGTGAGCTCCAGAAGGAAATTTTAGCGCAAATAGAACGCGATTTCTCAAATTTCAAGAAGACAGGCCCAGCTCGTCGCACTTTTAATTATTTGAAAACTCGATTGGAACTTGTGGAAGGATATTTAGTAAGTGCTAAACGATACCATGAGGAAATGGTTTGTGGGGGAGAGTTGCATGAGACTTCAAAAAAGGAAGATTTAGTAGCTGTATTTGACCAAATTCGGGATATTTATCTGGATTATAGGAGTGAACTAATGGACGCATTGGACAAAATCACTCCAACTCCTCCGAAGATACCCCTTAAAGCAACGAACTCGAATGATACGCAATCACCAATTAACTTTCTTCAGCTCCCTCCAATTAAACCTCCAACTTTCTCCGGGGCATATGCAACATGGCGTTCTTACCACGACGTTTTCGTTTCCCTTATCCACAGTAATTCCGCGTTAAATGAAATACAAAAATTGCATTTTTTAAAAGCGAGTTTAACCGGGGATGCTGAACGTCTTTTGCAACACTTAGACCTCAGTGCAGGGAATTATGAGAAGGCATGGGAGTTATTAACGGAAAGGTACGACCATAAAAGAGTTTTAGTAAATGCGCACCTTAAAACTCTCTTTGGTCAAGCTGCTCAAAGTAAGGAGTCAGCTGAAGGGATTAAAGCTCTATTAGACACCACCGTTGAGGTCATTCATGCCCTGGAAAACTTGGGATTACCCGTGGGACACTGGGACACGTTATTAATTTATATTCTTTTTCAAAAATTACCCGGTAACACACAACAATTATGGGAAGAAAAGCTTGGAAGTGATAAGGAACTCCCGACTTTTTCTAATTTTACTGGGTTTCTAATATCCCGTTTCAGGACTTTAGAAGCCATTGTGCAGCAAGGTAGTGCAACTTCACAAAACAAAGCAGCGGTAAAGCCACACAGTACCGCCAAAACTTTTCACGCTAAATCGCAGTCAAAACCCAAATATAATACGAAACAATACCAATGTCAAATTTGCAAACAAGGACAGCACTCTTTAATGAAATGTCTAAAGTTTCTGAGCATGGATTCTGCTCAAAAACATGAAGCCGTACGTCAAGTTCGGGTATGTGAGAATTGTCTTGCCTACAGCCACACAACACGCGATTGCTTGAGTAGCCGGAGTTGTTACTTTTGCAATCAAAGACACCACTCACTTCTACACATTAATCCACACAATCAAAACTCAACGTCCAACTCAAACTCTTCGACAACACACTCTCAGCAACACATTGAACAGCCACGGAATGAGCAGGGACCCGTGAACCCAAACGCACCTGTTTTCCATCCAGTGGGTAATGACACCCCGAGTGGCAGCACTCGACACAATTTTCATACGTCACAGATCCATGACACCCACATTCTGTTAGCCACGGCAATCGTTAGGGTTAAATCTAGAGACGGGAGATTTACGGATCTACGGGCTCTAATTGACCCAGGCTCAGATGCAACTTTTATTTCTGAGTCTGCAGCCAGGCTGTTAAATCTTACCAGACACCCTACGGTGGTAAAGGTATCAGGGTTAGGCAAAGTTAGCAATGGCATCAGTCAAAACTACGTTGACATAATGTTCAAGTCAAAACATTCGACGTTTGAGGGCGCAACCAAAGCGTTCGTTTTTAAGTCATTGACTGGCCTTCTTCCGGCCCACAAAATGGCACCCAACACTTGGGAACACCTAACTAATTTACAGTTAGCAGACCCAAATTTCTATGTTCCTGCTCCGATCGATATACTTTTTGGTTCGGATGTTTATCCCGACATTGTTTTGCCAGAGATTATTCGCAACAACTCTGAAACCGCGCCGATTGCCCAAAAAACACATTTGGGATGGATTGTCTTGGGAAAAGTTCCTGAGGCAAGGCCAAGGCGTCTTCAAAGCTTTTTTCAACACGTCGACCTCGACACACAAATGCGGAGATTCTGGGAAATTGAGGAAACTCCTTACGTTATCCAACCGTCAGAAGAGGATGTCGCCTGCGAGAAATACTTTGCTGAGACAACAAAACGTCTGCCAGATGGACGGTATGAAGTCGGTCTGACGTTCAAAGGAGGACTTTATCCTAAACTGGGACCCAGCAAAGAGAATGCAGTAAGGCGTTTTTCATCTCTGGAACGACGACTTGAAAAAGAACCGAAGCTGAAGGTGGATTATAGCCAATGTATCATGGAGTATCTTAGCTTACAACACATGGAGGAAGTAGATCTACACAACGACCCTGTCTTAAAATCACCCTTTCACTTTTTTCTTCCCCATCACGCTGTGTTCAAAGAAGCTAGCTCCACCACCAAGTTGAGAGTGGTCTTTGACGCAGCCGCAAAAACTGCCGATGGCACTTCTCTGAACCAACACTTGATGGTTGGTCCCAAATTGCAGAAAAACATAATTGACATAATATTGAAGTGGCGAAAGCATCAATTTACGCTAACGGCTGATATAGAAAAGATGTACCGCCAAATTTCTGTACAGCCAGCTGATCGATTTTATCAGCTCATTCTTTGGAGAGAAAGGCTGGATCAACCCATCAAGGCCTTTAAGTTGAAGACGGTTACCTTTGGCACGGCTTGTGCGCCTTACTTGGCCATCCGTGTCCTACACAAAGCCGCTGAGGATGAAGCCGAAAGGTATCCAAAGGGAGCCCGTGCAGTCAGGGAGGAGATGTACGTCGACGATCTCATCAGCGGTGCAGACTCAATCGAGGAAACTCGTATTAAACGCGATGAGATACGTAACCTGCTGGCCTCTGCAGGGTTTAAGCTTCGGAAATGGACGTCTAACTGCAAAGAACTTCTTAATGACTTACCCAAAGAAGATTGCGAGATAAGTTTTGAACTCCCCGTTGGATCAACCGATCATGTGAAAACATTAGGGATCAGATGGCATCCAGAAGCAGACACATTTTCGTTCCAAAACTTTCAACCCGACACCGGAGAAATTACCAAGAGGACAATGCTTTCATCGATTGCCAAACTCTTTGATCCACTCGGCTGGATCTCACCCTGTGTTATCAAAGCGAAAATAATGATGCAAAAGCTTTGGTGCAGAGGAACTGATTGGGACCAACCGATTCCGTCAGACTTGGAAGAAGAATGGCAAGATTTCCAGAGAGAACTTCCTAAAATCGAGCACATTAAGATCCCAAGGTGGATTAATGCACACAATACACAAAAGGTAGTGGAACTTCATGGCTTCAGCGACGCGTCTGAGAGGGCGTATGGTGCAGTTGTCTTCATGCGTGTGCTTGACAACTCAGACAAGATACACATGCATCTGCTCATATCAAAAACTAAAGTGGCGCCGCTGAAAACCGTAAGTCTTCCCCGACTCGAACTGTGCGCAGCTGCACTGCTCGCGTCTCTTCTTAACTACACAAGAGAAGTTCTTGACCTCTCCAACGCCAAAATACACGCCTGGTCAGACTCAATGATCACGCTGGCATGGATCAGAGCGCAGCCGTCGAAATGGACCACCTTTGTGAGTAACAGGGTATCCGAAATTCAACGCCTCACAAGCTGTGACATATGGAAACACATTCCGACGGATTACAACCCAGCTGATCTAGCGTCTAGAGGCGTATCACCCTCAACGTTAGGAGCACAAGATCTGTGGTGGACAGGGCCTTCGTTTTTGCGTGCAAAGTGGTGCTATGAGGTACCTGAGCAGCCATCGACATTCGAAACTGAAGAAGAGAAGCGAGCAGTAAAGCGTCACTGTACCGTGGTAAACATCGATGCAGCAGATGATGACATCGAGAAATGCATAGTGAGATGCTCGCGGCTCTCAAAGGTCATTAGGGCAGTCGCATTTTGTCGCCGCTTCGGAAGAAATTGTCTGGTAAAAATTCGGAAAACTTCAAAAATTCTAGGCGAACTTAGTCCCGAAGAACTCGAATGTGCCCGATTAGTCGTGCATAAAGCAGCACAGAGACACATGTTTGCCAAAGAACTCTGCGAATACGAAAAGAAGAAAACGGTCCCCAAATCGTTACTCTCACTCAACGCGTTCATCGATGGTAATGGAATACTAAGGGTCGGTGGTCGACTGCAAAATACACGGCTTTCATACAACCAGCAGCATCCAATTATCCTTAGACCAAACTACCATTTCACTGAGCTTGTCATGCGGGATGCTCACAAACAAACACTGCACGGGGGCAATGAGCTGACTATAGCCTACATTCGTATGTCTTATTGGATCATAAGCATCAAAAGGAATGTAAAGAGACACATTCATCAATGTGTAAAATGTTTTCGACACAAAAAAAGGAATTTGCAGCAACTCATGGGAAGCCTGCCGGCACCACGAGTACGAATGGCCCGACCATTTACCAACGCTGGAGTGGATTATGCCGGTCCCATTGAGATAAAGGCATGGAAAGGAAGAGGAGCCAAGACATACAAGGGATATTTCGCTCTTTTCGTTTGTCTGGCCACAAAAGCCATACATTTGGAAACAGTGTCGGAATTGACCACTCAGGCCTTCTTAGCTGCCTTCCGCCGATTTACGGCACGGCGAGGAATTTGTGCTCAGATCTATAGCGATTGCGGCACTAATTTCGTGGGTGCTAATCGAGAATTAACCCGAATGTTAGAGAGGGCTCAACATGACTGGAAGGAAATTGCAGGAACACTAGCCAATTCAGGAACGAATTGGAATTTCATCCCCCCCGCTTCGCCACACTTTGGTGGGCTATGGGAGGCTGGGGTCAAGTCCGTCAAACATCACCTTAAACGAATCGTCCGAGATGAGCGGCTTACCTTCGAGGAATTATGTACGCTGCTTACACAAATCGAAGCATGTTTAAATTCCCGGCCTCTGTGCCCTCTTTCGGACAACATAGATGACCTAGATGCCTTAACCCCAGGACACTTCCTCATTGGTGATCCCATTATTGCCGTACCTCAAGGACAAATAGTAGCCAGACATGTAAGTTATCTGGATAGATGGACAAGAACACAAGTGTTCGTGGACTCGTTTTGGCGTAAATGGAACAGCGAGTACCTTTCGCGTTTACAACAACGTCCGAAATGGACAAGAAAAGAAGCTGAACCTAAGATCGGAGATCTGGTCATCGTTAAAGACGAAAGACTTCCACCTTCCCATTGGAGTTTAGCCAGAATTACGGAAACACATCCAGGAGCCGACAACTTAGTTCGAGTAGTAACTCTCAAAACAAAATCCGGGCATATGAAACGCCCTATCACTAAAATATGTTACCTTCCCAGCAATAAAGCATCCGAGGAAGGCACCATCATTTAAAATTAAAACGCTTTATATCGATCAAACCGAAAATAAATTACGCACACACAAAACAGAGCACTAATTAAAAAAAAAAAAACCAAAAAAAAAGAGCTGGTTCCCATACCGGGAATCGAACACAGGCTTTCTACACGAAATGGGCAGTACAAAGACATGCTTAATCAAATAAAACCTAATTCGACAATAACACAATAAAAAGAACCTAAAATTTCTTAAATTACCTAAAACACTAAATACTCATCCGAAAAAAAAAAAATCCTTTCCGCGCATTATACGGAACATACCCCCGTCCAGCAGCAGCAGGATACCAGCACGACACACCAGCAGCAGGACAGCATCAGCACACGCAACAACAACAACCCGATGACAACAATAAAAAAAAAAAAAAAACTAATAATGTTGCCTTATGACAATCGTTTTTATTTATTTATTTTTGTTGACAACCGCACTGCCAATTATTTACTTTGCACTACACAACACGCCGACGAAAGCAAAATAAATAAGTAAATCAAAAAAAAAAAACAACAACACGGTAGGCACGTCACCCCGAAATGAAACGACAAGTACATACTATAATTCCGATGCAACAATAATCATCAATGGGTTTCATCACCATTAATAACTCGGCACCGTAAATTTACGCTATGTACCTGCAGCAACAATAATATGCATACATAATATCATATTGATAACTGCACCCCAAGCTTCGCACCGAACCGATACAAAAAAAAACCAACAACAACTTAGTTAGTTGGTTCATACACAACATAACTGGTTTATGTGTGGTGTAACGTTGAATTTGTTTTTCTCTTATCTGTTCATTTGTTAAAGTTTTTTTTCTTTGCATGTACACAAGAAAGTAATGTACCGATCCTGAGGAAGAAAAATACCAGGGCCGGCTCCGGCACAACAGCGCCTTATGAGGACCACACTGCGAACATTGTTCACCGGGGCGGAGAATGTTTAATGCAATTAATTAATTACAATTCATTTTCAATTCAATTCAACTCATTTCATTTAAATCAATCATTGTGAATTAAGCACACTAAAGATAACTTGACATTTGTTTATGTACTACATTTTTTGATTTAACCTTGATAGACCCGACAGAGGTCGTTCGTTTTTGGTATAATGCATATAACGAGAATAAAATGACACTTGAATTTTGTAATGAAAGTAAGGAAGTTGAGTTTGATTTTTCACCGGTTTATTGAATAGTATTTATTTGAGAAAAAAAGGCAAAGAACCAGCCATTCAACACAAAAACACATAGAGATTCGTACGAACATTTTTTGCATAATTTGCAGCATATGAAACGAATAATAACATATGGACAGACAAAAACTAAAAGGAAATGTATCTAAATTAGAGAGCGTCAAAGAAGAAAAAGAAATGTTGGATCCTGTATGTGAAGTGACATTGTATATAAACCTTATAGTAGTGCAACCGTGCGTAAACGACGATACGCCCTCAGTGCGCATTCGCCCGCAACAAATCATGATAGTCTAGTTCTACACCATTCTCGTGCTGGGAATATGAGTAGGAGGATGATGCAGGTAGCGGTGGTGGTTGGCAAAGCAGGTTTCGTGTAGATTTATGGTACTCGTATATTTTTGGTTTGCTTTGATGGAAGGGGTATGTTATGTTTTCTGGATTTTAACACAATTGGTATGTGTGTGTATGATCGTTGAAGGAGAGTCGCGGTGAGGATTCTCAAATGATTTTCTTTATAATTCATATTTGCAAGTGAAAAATGGATTTCATATTTAATGGTAGGGGCGATGGTGGATAAAGAAAGGTGGGAGAATTGTCGTCGAGTAGTTGATGGTATATTATTTTTTGGCTTTGATGAATGTTTGGGGTAGGTTATGGCATATTGCAATTAGACCATCACAGTCACCTGTAACTTGTTTTCTTTGTTTTTAATACAATTGGTGTGTATGTTCACATCGGTGAAGGAGATTCGCATTTCAGCACTGACGATTCCCAAATGGTTTATATACCATATTTGCATGTGAAAAAATATTAATTGAGGCAGAGATAAAAAAAGATAAGACAAGTTATAGTGTATTCCCAGCTGCATTGCGAACGATCCTTAAGGGTTTCCACTTTCAAAAGAAAATCGTGGATATTTTCGGACCCGTCGAATGCAATTTGCCACTTTTCAATTTTACAAACTGAACTTACTAAAGAAGTTTGTTGACTTATTGGTGGTGCTTGTCAGCGTTGCACAGTGTGACGAATCGCTGATTTAGCTTGGTTTAATAAGGAAAATGACATGCACAAAATTAAACAAAAACCGGTTAAGCCTCCTACGTAATGACTGTGCAATTTTTTTGTTGTTGCTTAGTGCAACAAAAAAAAATCATATCAAACTCCAAATTGTATATAATTTTTTTTATAAGAAGGTCAATTTGAAGAGAAAATGTTTATATCAGTTTTAATTGGTTCGCGTATATTTTATAGCTTTTTTTTTATCTTTTCGCAATAAGTTAAAAGTCAATTGATATAAAAGTAAGTTTTCCTTAAATAATTAAAGATTTTGTTTAATAGGTATAAGGGGTAAATGAAAGTAAAATTTATGGATAAAATATGTGATTTTTGTATTCATTAGACGAAAAGTATACCTAGTTGTTCAGTGTTGTCCAAGTTGGAGACCGTGTTTGTTCTAAAGCCTTGCATATGCACTGCTAAAATGTGTTTCAACAACATTTTTCGTTTTTTAGGATGCCCATGGAAATCACGAAAAAGCTAATTTTTTATGTTTGGATTTCTTAATTTAAAATTAAGCGCTTAGATGCTGTTTCCGCTTTTGTTGTGGGTTACTTTAGCCATGTAATATTTTCTGAGGCTGCAACAAAGTCAATCAAATTAACCTTTAAAACTTTATGTTTAAGATTTGACGAGACATGGGCCAAAAGTGGTCGGCATAGAGAGCGCTTCGAAAATTCAAATTCTCTGTGGCTAAATGAAAATCTAACATTACCACAACATATCTTAGATGAAATACCTTCTTCATCTAGAGTAGGAAGACCAAGAAAAAGCTTATAGATTAGATGTCAAGGTGCGGCAGGTAAAAGATCAAGGCAGTAAAGAAAAAGTCAAAGCCAGAAAAAAACTTATCCAAGAAAAATTTACAAGAGATACAGGGTTATTGGTAGATATGTCATCAATGGCAATCCTAATGACTGGAAAAGACTGCCCAAATTACAGGGATAGATAAAAAAAAATCAAAAAGTTTCATATCATCTTAGAAGCTCTTGGGTCTGGGTTCCCAATAGATGCAGATGCTTTTGAGAAGTATGCAAAGAAAACAAGGGAACTATAAAAAATTATGCCTGGTATTTTAAGCCAGTAAGTGTGCATAAGGTCTTCTTTCTTTCATTGAAAACAAATAATTTCTACTTGTATACTTCCAATCGGACAACTTTCAGAAGAAGCGCAAGAGGCAAGAAACAAGAGAAAATTGAAGGTTTAGGGAACTTCTTACCAGAAAAATATCACGTACAAATACTGACCTCTTAAATCGATTGCCTATAATCTCAGATCCATTCTTAGCAAGTCTGAGATACTTTACGAGAAGAAATAAAAGTGTCATGGAGCATGAAGTCTTGTAACTTTTAGATGTACCAAATAATTAAAAAAATTAAAATAAGTTGGTTTGTATGTATTGTTTTATATTGAAATTTGTAGTCATATGTTAAAAAAAATTTGTTATATTATATTCTGCAAACAATTTCAATTAAAAAAAAAAACAAAACATTTAATTTTGATTTAATTCCGCTAAATCAGCGATTCGTCACACTATGTGTTGGATCGAAAACGAAACGTTATTTAAAAAATGTTCGAAGTCAGAACGAGCGTTCGAAGGTCTCGTAGGATTCACATTGGGAGTATTTAAATTCAAATTGTCCAATCTTCCAACTAATTTATCTCTAATAGACTGCATTTCACGAATGAAAACTCGTTGGTTTGTCTCGAGTATTCGTTGGAATGCTAACGTAATAGCTCTAATGTCTGTGGCCTCTTCTTGAACAGGTGGAGGATGTTCATTAATATCTCGTCGCTCATTATTGTCATCACTATTGTGGTTACTTGGCTGACCGGATTGCATTTCTGCAGGAGGGTTATCTACCAGTTGTGGTAAAATCTTATCCTGGCTTAAGCCTACACTAGCCCCAGGTGGAGTACGACTAACTATTGGCCTGGATTCCATTGCTCCTGAACGGGGAGTTATTTCGAAAAGTGGACGAATTTCTCAAATTACTTGGTCTTCCTCTAGAACGCGTATTTGGAACTCTATTATCCATAATAGGAAATTTCGGATTTTAAATACAACTTCAAAAGTTTTTAAATTTCAATATCTTTTAATAAATCTGTATTAAAAAAAATTAATACATGCATAATTTGGGGTCAGCGTGGTCGGTGCTAAATTCGATATTAAATCAGATATTAAATTTGATAAGATTAGATACAATATGCTTAAGAGCAAGATATCTGTCTTGGTAAACAGCCGGACTGTGCAAACAATGAACACAATACGAACAAGACTGTATATAATTGGCAACTATAGGTAACATAGTAGCAACATAGTCCAGTGTAATAACTACCAGACAATGGACTACCTATACTAGGTATAAAAGAATTAGGATTTATATATTATAAAAATATTCATATGCACAACTTATCCTTTCACGAATGAAATTAGACCAATATGAATACAAAAAGCAGTTCAACTCTTTCTAATATCCAATAGTCGCAACGCGGATTACAATTAAAACTATGAATATACTGGGACTATACTAATGAAAGTCATACTCAACTTGAACCGCCAAGAGACACAATGGAACACTCTACAATTGCTGGAGCTTAGCTAAAAGCTCTAAAGTTAGCCAGTATAATCTTTGTAGTGACGTTTTTAATGCCTCGAAGTACATCTAATGTTAGAACACGTTTAATGCAAAAGAGAAATAATCAAGCAACCTCCATTAAGCAAAAAATACCAACAAGTGACCTTCCTCAATGCTTCATTGAAAAGGTACATGGACTTTAAAATATATACCAACAATTTCACATGTTGATTAAAGATAAATAAACTTGTGCAATACTCCAATTTAGCAATCTAGCTCTACGCAAAACAACGAAAATTCTTACTATCCATATAAATATTCATCTTATAGGTACCTATTGAACAAGAAGTGGTGGTGCGGCATGGCACAATACTGACAAAAAAAATTATGTCATTGCTGTATAAATTAGATCGAATATTTCTAAATCAATTACAAAAAAAATTATAGAAATCGGTACCTTTTGCGACAAGATATAGCCGAAACAGTCAGAGTCCAAAATGCGACAAACTCATAATACCTCATTTGCTGAAAAATACCGAAATCAAATTTTATTCAATTTTTCCCTTCAAACGAATCGCCTCTTCCATCATTTCTACTCGCAGACGAAGAAGTCAGATTTATTATATTACCATCATCTCCCTCTCATCAAACATACTACTTGCCTAAGAGAAGGCAACATTGCAAATCATCAATTACACAGAAAAATAAATACATACTTACATTTCCATACAAATGAAAATCATATGGCATGACCACAGAATCGATAATGCGAGATCCATTATCCATACAAATTAACTTACTTGGAAATCCTACATGCTACCTGTGCTGCTAAATAACAAAAATGCCTGTGCTCCTTCTTACAAAGAAAAAAAATACAACATACATGGGAATGCAATTATGAAAGGTTCGATAAAGAGAGATAAACCAGTTTATTTGGTTTTCTTTCTTCGTTTTCAAAGTGTGTATTTAAAATGAAGATGACAGCAAAAGTTTAGACACAAACATTCTAGCTCAATTCATAACGCCATCTGCATTTAGTCGGCTAAAATAAAAAATTCGACATGATGGCACTACTATAAAGTGTATATACAATGGAAGTGATAAATTTCTGCCAGAACTGCATCCTTAGCAGACGCTGCTCAAAAATGGTTGACAATGGAAATACCTGAAACATTTAAAATACAAATGCAGAAGAAAGCTCTAGCTGCATATTACCTACATCCTTTTTTTTCGACAACGAAATATTAACAAATTGAAAAAGGAACCATCAACAACTTTCTTTTGAAAAATTTGAATGGGGAGGGAATAGAAGATCAGCATGATTTTAAACAAAAGAGTGGACTTTTTGAAGTACTTTATGAAAAAAATATAAAAAAGCCTGATGTATTTTGGAGTACTGCAGCAATTAATCGCGGCAATCTATCCAGATTGACATTGAAGATTTTAAATATGCCTGCTTCATCGGCTCAAATCGAAAGGGTGTTTTTAAATTGGGCGCAAATCCATACTCCTCTTCGAAATCGCCT
The DNA here is from genome assembly GCA_949715645.1 of Portevinia maculata. NCBI lineage: Eukaryota > Metazoa > Arthropoda > Insecta > Diptera > Syrphidae > Portevinia > Portevinia maculata. Next base: position 122,191,394 of record OX454527.1, read on the forward strand.
AACCTTTGAAAGGTCGAAGAAATTAATACACATTTATTTTACATTAAACAGCAAACGGAATGAAGTATTTCTTTAGACTTTGATAACGAAAATGACGAGAATATTTAATTTAAAATTATACCTTGTTACAAACTCGTGCAAAATTAATTAATAAATCGAAAAATAATTTGAGTTTTTTTAGGCATTTTTTAGGAGTTTTTTACATCAGCTAATTTTTTACAAGTATACTTTAAAAAAATTGTACACTGGGTTTTTTACATGTAAAAAACCTAATAAAAAACTCGGTGTAAAGAATCGGCACAACACTTTGTGTCTCATACAGGGTTAATTTGTGTTCGATTGCCTCGAACCTAACTTCTGGAATATTTGTCCACACCATTCTTTTGTGCGATGACAATAGAATTCTTCTGCTGTTCGAACTTGGAATCTAGCAAATCCTTCTGCTCTTCGAATTTGGAATTCTTCGGTTGTTCTAGAGAATTCTTCTGTTCTTCAAGACAACTTGGCCAGAAGTAATTCCATTATAGCCGTTTTCTGTATAAAATAATCCAAATCACTTTAATTTCGCACTGAATACATGTTATCCCACTCTGACACCAATGTTACATCCTGGATAGGTTTCGAAAAGATGAAATTATATTCTAAATACTTAATTAATTCTTATTAGTTGTCTTTCAATATCTTTGGTGTTTATTATTCTGAATTCAATTATTTTATACAACAATTCACTTTATATCAAATCTGTTATACTTTTCTCTATACTTTTCACTACTGTCATCTATCGGTTGAAATCGCACTTGGATGTGCCCTGCGACACCCATTTATATCCTAGTTACTACATCGAAAGAGCCAGCTATTCTGGACGGTTTGTGTATTAGAAAGTTCAAGATTAAAAGAGAATTTCCCCGTATTCGGATATTGGGATTTCCATGGAGTTCAAGCAGTAACGCCGCTCTCTAAGATCGTTATATTAGGCGTTTTTCTTTTTTAGCTCCGAGCAGGACATTGAGCTGTCAAAAAAAGAACTGTGTTACTTTTTTAGCTCGGAGCGCTGTGAGCACAAAATTTGTATTTCTTTTTTATCTCTGAGCTAGCTCAGGGCTCGCTCCATGAGCTCGAATAAAAATGACCGAGCACATAGAGCGAAAAGCTGAGCGCGGCTGACTTCATTCATTATTTGTGCTTTTTCCATAGTTTATTTACTAGAAATTATAATTTAAATGGAACAATCCTTGACAAACACCAATTTCAGAAGCAATCCTGACTATTTTGAAAATTAATAGAAAAAAAATTATCTAATGACAGTTCAGTGCCCAAATCTGTTTCTTAATTAGCTCGGAGCGCTCAGGTTATGTTCAGCTCGGAGCGAGCTCTGATCGCTCGGGCCCCGCTCTGTTCCCCGCTCGGGGCTAAAAAAGAAAAACTCCTATTATCTGCAGTAGATGCCGATGAACTTCACTACAATCTGACGTTCCCATGCTACAATAGGCGTTTTTCTTTTTTAGCCCCGAGCGGGGAACAGAGCGGGGCCCGAGCGATCAGAGCTCGCTCCGAGCTGAACGTAACCTGAGCGCTCCGAGCTAATTAAGAAACAGAATTGGGCACTGAACTGTCATTAGATAATTTTTTTTTATTAATTTTCAAAATAGTCAGGTTTGCTTCTGAAATTGGTGCTTGTCAAGGATTGTTCCATTTAAATTTTAATTTCTAGTAAATAAACTATGGAAAAAGCACAAATAATGAATGAAGTCAGCCGCGCCCAGCTTTTCGCTCGATGTGCTCGGTCATTTTCAATCGAGCTCATCGAGCGAGCCCTGAGCTAGCTCAGAGATAAAAAAGAAATACAAATTTTGTGCTCAGAGCGCTCCGAGTTAAAAAAGTAACACAGTTCTTTTTTTGACAGCTCAGTGCCCCGCTCGGAGCTAAAAAAGAAAAACGCCTAATATAAACATGTTTGTATTTTGGGATATATGTTGGGGTCATTTTGAGTTAGTTAGAAAGAAGTCAAATAAGAAAAAGTGTTAATTTGGTGTTCAGGAATAAAATGATTGATAAGTTTTGCAATATTCCAATTTTATTAAATTTTTTTGCACTAGTATACTTTGGCTGTCCTGCAATAAAATATGAAAAATTCTCTTTCCTTTTTAGCCTGATTGAGGGCCGGCTATTCACGTCATATGAAGGATATTTTGTAGGGTAGGATATCCGATCCGGAATCTGGGGCTTGTAGTAATCACACTACATACATCCATATACATTCTACCTCCGATTCTAATCAGATCGGAGATTTTCCGTTCCAACGTATACCTCGCTAGGGCCGAATATAAACCAAGATAAAATGTATAACGTAACATAACAAGTCGTTTGAATGGGAACTCCGCTGATGATGCATTCTGACGCATTTACCAATAAATTGGGTTCGATAAACAGAAATGGTAACTATGCTGATAATGCACTAGTACCTATGGCTGTGCGTTGCCCAATATATTGGAAAATAGCTAATATGACTATAGGAAATGAATAAGGCTTGTGTGGGTAAAAGGGATAGATTAAAGAATAGTATAAAAGAGGATAGACAGCGGGCCTTAGAGAAACAAATAAAAAAGAATAGAACAAAAGTAAATCAACTCGAAAGATCGGAGCCACGCGAGAAATAAAATACAGTTAAAAAATGGCAGTTATAGGGACTGACGATAGAAGTAAAAACTTAGAACTTTTGGTATCAAAATTTGAAATTTCATAATGTTTGAATTAAAGTTATCAACATCAATCTGGTTTTCACATCTATTGACACTCCGAGCAATAATTATATGCATGTTTATATGGTTTTTTATTATTCAAATATATTACGGGCTGTACAAGATCATAACAAAAACGCATGAGATTTCACCCATCCAAAAAGCGTCTAACGCGAGCGTTTTCACTTCAAAAATTCAAATTCCTGCGGATACATACTGCTAATTTTCTGATTCTGGGCGCCTGGTACTTCGGCTGATTTTAGTGGAACCACCAAAATGATTGTGGGCAAACGGCTGCACCCATTTCAATGATTGACCACTCACTTTGAAGGTGAGAATTTAAGGATTTCGATAAAATTATGTATTTTATCTTTTGGCCACGCCCATTTGAATTATAGGGGCGTGAATTTTCAAATGGATTTCGCGTACATTTTCTTCGCGCAAATTTGACAGGTATGATGTTTCTTGGCAGAGATAAGCATGATCAAAATCCCTCCCCTCTAACCTTTAAAACGAGACTTCAATCATCGAAATCGGTCCAGTCGTATTTGAGCAATCACATTTCAATTTAATGTCCAAGTTCCCGCCGCCATCGTGTTTGTAGGCGTGGCGCCACAACAATGAAACATTTTCTTCCTAAATCCCGCTGCCTTACCCTAAAAAATGAGCCATCAACGGTTAAAATCCGTCCAGCCGTGGCCTCGTAATCGCATAAATAAGTTGTAAAATAGTCATGAGCATGTGTCGGTGACGCGAACCCATATTATTTTCCCCTACCAAAAAGTGCCCAACGCGTCTAAAAAAGTTATCACTTCAAAAAAACATTCAAACTCTTTTTATTTCAAACGGTTCTCCCAATTTCGCCCCTCTTCCTCATCGTACGAGGAAAGCACTGCTCATTATCGGTTATTACAGGCTTTTGGTACTTTCGTTTGACCGGAAATGTTAGTAGAATATAGCAAAAGCATTGGTTTCGTCGATTAACCCGATATGCTGAAGTCCTGCTATGAAGGTGATCGGAAGTCCAAAAAGTATTGGCACATATCAATGTGAGACTTCATCGATGTTTTGGTTATAAATGCATACACTCTTCTCAAAACCAGGTCAGAAGAAAACGATTGATTGTTATCAGTGAAAGATTATCGGCTTGCAGTTGCAGCAGGACTAGCTGTTTCCCATGAATAATAATTAAATATTAAGCTTTAACGGCCCACAGAGGGCCTAAAACCTAGATTCTCCAACCACTTTCTTTGCGAAGTGGAAGGGACCTACAATTTTAAGCCGAATCCTAACGGCAAATTTGAGAAGCTTCTCATGACAATTGATACTCTTGAATGTTTGTCAGACGTTCGCAAGAGGTGGGGCAGTGGCAAAAAAAACTCAAGATGTTATTCCCATGAAAACAGCAAAAAAAAATTGAATAGCGTACTGTGACTACTATTGCGATTTCTACAAAAGAATTAAAACAATTGCTCCGAGTTTAATTCAAATACTTTATTTAACTGAAGTACTGGCTGGTTAAACGATCTGACTTGGAATGCCAGACGTGATCATCTTTGGTCATAAAGACACCTTCCTTTTCCAGCTGACCTTGGCTGCTGGTCGCCTGCGGTTCATTCACCCTTGCGAGTCTTCTTGGTAATTACCCATGCAACCGAAATCCACCACTGCGCTTCGTCATCTGGGCTGAGTGTTCCATCGCCACCACTACAAGCACATATTTGCATCTCGTGCCCGTGTAGTGAGTGTAGCTCAGAGGGAGGAGCCAAAGCTTTTTGCTACAAGCGTTATATCAGCAATGTGTATTTTACGAAGAAATGTCGCAGCTCTCCTGAGCGCCCAATTACGTCTGCTATTTCCTGCTTTCCTAATTTGGACCGTGGGTTAGGTCAGCCATGCGTTTTGCCGTCGGCTTTTTTGATGTTTTTTTCGATCGACGAAAACGCTGATGGAAAAGATTGATGTGGTGGTCCCGATGCTTCCAAAAAGATAAGCTTCAAACGCTTGTTGTGTTGCAACATCCTAACGGGTCACAAGAAAGCCATCGATGTCGTCGAACTTTATCTGCATTTTTGTTGATGAAAACCTTCCAGCTTAAAGAAGCCCATGGTGTGGATTGATGATTTTGTCTGTAGCTGCGCTCTCGAACCGTTCGCATATAAACTGCTAGTCATAAGGTTAGAAGCAGGCATTTTTGAAAAGTAAAATCGATATTTCTCCCGTTACATGATGAATTAGAAAAAAACGACTATGGTAAATGAGAGACTGTTTTGTTAACAACAAAATATGAAATGTGTGTATAGGAGAGATTTAGCTAACGAAGACAAACTTTGAAGACAAATTGTAAGTTGAGTAAAGAATATTGGAAAATAAATCAAGTCATTAGATTAGAAGCAGTGAACAAATCAACGTTTTTTTATGAAGTGAATATGTTTTTTTCGGTTTAAGCGGTGCAGTATTATAAAGTAATGGTTCTTGTTTAAGCATAAAAAAAATGGGAAATAAAAAATGTTTAACAGTGGAGGAAGGGACACGATTAGAAGGTTATTGCTCTGAATGTCTTTCATGCCATGCTATAGCCCAAAAAATAAAGCGAAGTGATCATTGTGTCAGCAAATATTTAAAAAACCCTTCGTCTTACACAAACAATTATAAAGGAAACACTTCTTTTGCCTTAACTGTTAAGATTTGTTCATCATTGTATAAAAGATTTGTTTTGCCTCGCTGTACATTCTTTATAATACTCCTTACATATTTTTTTAACTTAGAAGTATGTACTTACTGTAACTGTTTTGCTCTCTTTCTACTTTATTTTACATTAGCCGTGTTTCTTTGCACGCGGATATAGGGATGGCATCAGAAAACGACTATCGCCGCTTAAGAATTCATCAAAAAAAAACTTTCAGCACACATGCACCGTGACACAGCTGTAAGTTGTAGTTAAGAAATTTGTATTGAAAATCCTGAAATTGAAAAATATATACTTCCGCCAATTGAAATTGATCCCTCGGGGGTTTTGTTGTTTTTCCCCTAGAGGGCGCGTCCTCAGGTGGCGGATGGAGGAACGCTCGGTATTAATACTTGCTATTATTGCAGGGTAGGTGGGAAATAAAATACCACCCGTGGACCAACAAAAACAACTATGTGAAGGAACACAGAATCTAAACTGAAACATGGAAAGTAAAGAGAAAAGGAGAAATCTTACGGTGCAGGGAGTCGGATAACCAGTACCGGCGTCTGTCAGGGGTGAGCAAGCGGGCCCCGGGACGTCGTCATCCAGCGACCGCAAAACCAAAAAACTAGAGATCGTAACCCCGGGAGTGGAACACTTGGCCCCCGCGGAACAGAAAGCTACAAGTGAACCCAGAAGAGATCCCTTTATGAGAGGTGCACGGGTGAAACGCACACCACCGTCGGCGTCGGCAGTGAACACCCATGTACGACCGCATGAGCCGGCTGCAGAAAAACCTCCAGTAGGAAAGCCTTCAGCTGCACGGGATATATTCCAGACCGAAGAGGCTCCAAGAATTTTGACTGAAGAGAAATGGAGCAGACTAGTTGAAGCCCAAAAATCTACCCAAGATCTTGTAGATTTGAGTCCTACAGAAACGCAGCCTCCCTCCTCGGTCTCCGAAGAACAAAAACCCGAAGACAAAATGTCCAAAGAGGTACAGAAATGCTGCGACATTTTAAAAATGATGAAAAATGCCTGTGCGAAGCAAAAAAATGTCAGCATGGACATCAGAAACGGAATTGCTGCATTAGAGGAATCGTTGGACAAAATGAAGTGGGACGCAAAAGTCCTAACTACTCTGAAGCTAACCCTGAAGATACCGCCAACAAGGTTAGGTTAGGTTAGGTTTATGTGGCTGTCGGCAGAAGCCGACACACTTAGACCAATTTAGGTCCATTGTGATACCACGTATATTATCTACCTCAACTCTGTAGATAGGACTGGGCAACGACACGCAGTTGTTCTCAAACGGTCCCCCATCTACGTACTAACCGCGCCCAACGTCGTTTAATTACGGTGATCTGACGAGAACCGATTAACTCGACGTGGTATGGTCGTTGGTTAAAGGCAACAAACGGGAACGAAAAACCAGGAGAAGAGACAACTCCAACTCAAAAAATAAATTATCTCGAAAAGCCAGTCGGAAACAAGAGACCTCCTTCTAGCCCTCTTGTAAAACAAACGGACAAGAAAACTAGAATTTCCCCAATTCCAGTAAACAAATCAAAACAGGAGAAAATGCTGGAGACGCAGGTGTAGACACTGAAGCAACAAACATAGAACAGGAAATCTTTGCAAAAGTTCTAAAGAAGAAGACAGGGAAAACAGTAATTACACCCAAACCCACTAGTAAGAAACATGTTGGAGAAATTCCCAGAAACAAAACAAGGCGAAATGAAAGTAGACATCGGAAACCCAGGCACGAGGCAATCCTTATCAAACCAAAAGGCAAGGAAAAATACAGTGATATCCTGCGGGAAATCCGGAAAAAAACCAATCCCGACGAAACGCAAACTGTCATCAAATCGGTGCGACAAACAAAACAAGGGGAAGTCCTTTTAGAACTGGGACTAGGGACAAAAGGCAAAGAGGCTTTTGGGAAATCGCTCAGAGACATTCTAGGAGAAAGAGCTACGGTCCGCAGCCTTGAAGATAAAAGTTGCACTCGAAATCAGGGACTTGGATGAAATTACCACAGCAGAAGAGGTTGAGGAAGCCATCAAGAAAAAAACATCGAACAAAAATCTAGAAATACAGGTGGCAGTGACTGTGATAAACAGATGCTCACTGAAAATGGCTATAGTCCACATGAATGCTCGAGTAGCTCATGAGATGCTAAAGATTCCTCGAATCAAAATAGGATGGGTTCAGTGCAGAACGCGCCGCAGAGTAGTAGTTCCTAGATGCTTCAAGTATTTTGGATACGGACACCATCAGGCAACCTGTAAAGGCACGGACAGAAAACGACAAGGGCTTTGTTTCAACTGTGGAGAAGAGGGCCATAAAAAGAGCGACTGCAGAAAACCACCAAAGTGCTGTCTATGTGCAGATCTGCAAACTCCAGCGTGTGCATTGAATCACATGCCGGGGTCCGGTAAGTGTCAAGATTTCCGAGACGCACTTGAAAACGCGAAGAAAAAGGCTCTACAATGATCAGAATTTTACAGGGAAATATCCACAGGAGTCGAACAGCTGACAACCTACTGACTAAATTACTGAGGGAATTACAGATTGATGTCGCCATCATCAGCGAACAGTACACAGACAAAGGGACAAACTGGATAGGGGACACGTTAGGAACCGCTGCAATCTGGATACCAGACACAAGGGTATTCTCCCTGAATAGCCAAGGTTCACAAAGAGGTTTCGCGTGGGTTAAAACCGAAGGACTCACGGTTATAAGCATCTATCTAAGCCCAAACGACAGGATCGATGATTTTCGCAAAAAACTGGATGACCTGGAGGACTTCCTAAATGAAACGACAGGCGAGATCCTGGTTGCTGGCGACTTTAACGCCAGAGCACAAGAGTGGGGAATGCCAACTGCAGACTCTCGAGGAAGGCAAATACTTGAGATGGCTGCGAGACAAGGCCTAAACGTAGCAAATGTAGGAAACACCCCGACTTTCAGGAGGCCAGGGCAAAGAGCCACCATACCGGATGTAACCTTCGCTACGGAATCCACATCCGCAAGAATAAAAAACTGGCTGGTAATCGAGGATTACACGGGCAGCGATCATCAATACATTGTTTTTGATTTAGAAGAAAACCGACGAACTCCTATCTGGAATCGTACACAAACACCAAGATGGAACATCAACAGGCTAAACGAAGGGCTTTTCAAATCCGTCATTGAAGAAGGAGAAAGTGCTGTGCTCCAAGTACAAGGACCCGCGGAAATGAAAGCTGAAGCCACGATGCAACTGATACAGCTCGCATGCGATGCTTCAATGCCCAGGAAAAGCTGCAACAACAGAACCAGAAATCCAGTGTACTAGTGGACAGACGAGATAGCTGAGCTCCGCATGAGATGCCTACAACTTAGGCGCATAGTGACCAGGGGAAGGAGAAGACACGCTGAAAATATGTAGGAAGCTCTAGCGGAGTTCAGAACCAAAAGATCCGCGCTCAAGAGGGCCATCAATCTGAGCAAAAGACGGAAGTGAGAGGATCTCCGCCGAGACATAAACAGCAACCCCTGGGGGCTAGGCTACAAGGTAGTAATGCGGAAACTGGGAGCCCAATCGGCACCTCCTATTCTAAACGAAGATAAGATGGAACGCATTGTAAACACTCTTTTTCCAGACCTTCCGACAACACACCAGCCCGACGACAGGAAACTCCAGGTTTTAGTGAAGAAGAGCTGGGATTAGCCGTGCAGACAATGCAAAACAGAAGAGCACCCGGCCCAGACGGAATTCCAGCTGAAGTAATAAAAGTGACTGCCCAAACATGCCCTAACCTGCTGCTCAACATGTACAACAGCTGTCTAGAAGAAGGAGCCTTCCCAAAGAACTGGAAAAAAACAACGACTGGTACTAATCAGCAAAGGAAAAGGAGACCCAGACTCCCCATCTGCGTACAGGCCCTTATGTATGCTGGACACTGCGGGGAAGCTCATGGAAAGATTGCTGAAATCACGACTGACAGATGCAGTACAAAGAGCAGGAGACTTGGCAGGACGACAGTATGGGTTCAGGAAAGGACGGTCTACGGTTGGAGCTATTGAAGAAGTGGTAAAGGCTGCCCAAACCGCCCAACAGAGAAGCCACCGCTCTAAGCAGATCGTTTTGCTGGCAACCCTGGACGTAGGAAATGCATTCAATTCAGCTAGGTGGAGCGATATACTAAATGCGCTAGAAAATAGATTTAACATCCCAGCTTATCTATTAAATATGTTGAAAGACTACCTCAGGGATAGGGAACTGATCTACGCGACCACAGAAGGCCCGCGAAGGAAGGAAGTAACATCTGGAGCAGCACAGGGATCAATTTTGGGACCAGACCTCGGGAATATCTCCTATGACGACATACTGCGGATGGAGATGCCCGAAGACACCTTCCTCGTTGGGTACGCAGACGACATCGCGGCAGTGATAACGGCAAGAGACTCTGAAAACGCGCAAAGGAAGTTGAACCAAGTCATGCGACGAACAACCTTCTGGATGGATGAGCACGGTCTTAGCTTGGCAGCTGAGAAAACTAAGATAGTCCTTCTGACGAAGAAGAGACACCCCACGCAAATCGACTTCCAAATTGGCTTTGAAGTCATTAAGAGCAAGGACGCGGTGAGGTATCTGGGATTGAGTCTCGACACAAAATTGACTTTCTGGCAACAGATAAAGTTCGCAACGGAACGAGCTTCTAGAGTAACAGCATCACTCAGGAGATTAATGGCAAACATAGGCGGCCCAACTAATGTCGACAACTTATGCCATTCTCCTATATGGAAGTGAGATTTGGGCAGACGCGCTCCGACAAGAAAAATACCGGAAGCAGATGGCGGCAGTGCAAAGACGTGGAGCTCTTCGCGTGGCTAGCTCTTACCGAACGGTGTCGGAACCAACCGTTTTGGTAGTCGCAGGAGTGACTCCCATCGATCTCCTAGCTGCACAAAGGAAGTACGTCCACGACAACAAGGCGGAAATTGGATTGGAAGCGGCAATCGATCAAGCAGAACAGCAAACGATACGGAAGTGGCAAGAACGCTGGAGCTCGGAAAGCAGAGGAAGGTGGACAGCGAGGCTGATCAGAAATGTGGCTAAATGGAATGACCGGAAACACGGTGTGGTCAACTACTTCGTCACTCAATTCCTCACCGGACACGGACATTTTAATGTCTTTCTCCATAAGATTGGCAAAACGAACACCCCAGCGTGCCAGTACGGCGATTCTCCAACAGACGATGCACATCATACGTTTTTTGCCTGCAGAAGATGGGAAGCCCAACGCACAGCCCTGGAGAGCAGCATCGGTTCCTTCAACCCAGAAAACATTGTTGACAAAATGCTGATGAGCGACTTGAACTGGGGAATAATTTGCCAGTTTGTGGAAGATATTCTCAGAAGAAAGAAAAGAGAAGAAGAACAATACCGGGAAAGCACGTGAGCCCGAAAGGGTGTATGATAACAGCCCCCTTGAAGTAATGTGAAGAGCGGTCCCAGGGAGGTGTGTCAGAAACCTCAGGGTTGGGAGGAGTGTTAGTCCGTATGCCCCGAAAGCATGCGGAGAGAGTCGGACACACGGGGATGGTCAACGCCAAAAAGGCCTCCTTACGTCTCCCCCCCCCCCCCCCCCCCCCCAAAAGGAAAAAAAAATTTAAATTGATGCCAAGCATATTCTAAAATTATGAAAAACAATTTCACATTAACAGATTTGCTAAATTCAATTACCTTTATAATGAAGTTTAAAAAAAATAATAATAAAATCATGTGTTAGTGGTCGGAGGGATGTCAAACTTTGACGTTTCCTGAAAAATTCATCGCATGAGTTCATCAGAAACGAAGAAAATGGGTTTTGGAAGCACTGTTTATGCCCGCTAACTGACTTAGCGGCGATAGCTATCCCCGCTAAGGTTAAAGGATAAGTTGTTGTTGTATTTTACATGCAAATTTCAAATTATCCCTATATCCGCGTGCAAAGAAACACGGATATTGTTAATAAATGATTCACTTGTGTTCTGAATTTCACCGAGGTAACGTGTTTTATTACAACAGGTTATGGGCCCAGACCCAAGTCCACTGTTGGAACGGTTTTCTTTTTTGAGTACATATTAGCTTAATTAAAGTAAAGTAGAAGAGGCGCGAAAATTAATTAAATAATTTGCATGCGGATAAAAGATTGGTGGTCTTTTGCATCATAAAGGGTAATTTTCGTTAGCGTATTAATTTTACTTTGTGGGTATCACTTTATACAAAAATGGAAGGCAGTAGTTCTCTAAAGTTAGATAAACTCTTGGGTGGAGATCACTGGAGTGTTTGGAAATTCCAAATTAAAGTTATCCTCAATGCAAGCGATTTATTTGGCGTTGTAAGTGCGGAACTCCAAAGACCAGATGATGTGATGAAAGCAGCGGAGTGATAAAAACTTGACAAGAAAGCACAACAAATTATTGTCATGAGTGTAGGGCCAAAACCACTTCTGCATAATATTAAATTATACCACAGCTCATCAGATGTGGAAAAAGCTCGAATCGGTCTATGAGCAAAAGGCACAGACGAACATCAACTTGCTCCAGCAAAAATTCTATAATTTTCAGAAGGATCCAAGTGAAGATATTGCTATGAGTATTTCGAGAATGGAGACAATAGTGCAGCAACTTAAAGATTTTGGAGAAAATATTTCCCATTCTATGCTTATGACGAAAATTTTGATGACGTTACCTCCTGAATTTAATCATTTTTATGCAGCATGGGACTCAACGCAGGCAGAACAAAAAACGCTTGAAAATCTAACGGCGCGACTCATAATGGAAGAATCGCGTTTATCTTCTCAGATTTCGGTACATGCAGATAACAGTGCAATGGTGGCAAAAAAAAACTGTAAAGTGGCAAAACTCCAAGTCAGACTACAACAGGACAAAGAAGGTGGGAAAATGCTTTATATGTAAAAAACCTTGCCACTGGAAAAACGAGTGCCCATCGAGAAAGACAAGTGTTGCTCAGAAGGGAGAGCATAGAGATGCGTTCGTATAGGCTCAGCGTATGTTGCTCTTAATGATGAAGATTGGTTTCTTGATTCGGGGGCAAGCGATCACATGCCATTTCGCAAAGATTGGATGATCAATTACAAACAATTTGATCAGCCCCAGTTAGTAAGAATCGGGAATGGCAAAACGATTTGTGCACTTGGCTGTGGGGATATTAATATTCTGGCATTTGATAAAAAGCAGTGGGTGCCAAAATATTTAAAGTGTGTATTGTATGTTCCGAACTTAACTCTTAATCTTTTTTCCTCAAATACCGCTCTCGATAAAAACTTAAAACTAATTTCTAACAAAGATCAATGCGAATTGTTATTAAATGACTCTACCGTAGCAGTGAGAGTGCGACAGCATGCGTTGTTTAAAATGCTTTTTAAGATTGAAATATTATCGAGGGCAAATGTGGGGACAGTCATCAAATCAATTTCATATTGGCATAATGTGCTCGGTCACTATATACGCCAGTTTCTTAAAGATCGAAAAATACAGTTCATTGATTGCAATCAATTTTTCTGCGATGCATGTGCTCTAGGAAAGTCGCATAGATTACAGTTTTCAAAAAGCGATAGTAGGGCAAAGTTTGTAGGAGAACTCGTGCACTCAGATTTATGCGTGCCGATGCAGGAAATTTCTTTTGGCGGGTCAAAGTACTTCCTCCTGTTTAAAGATGATTTCTCACGCTATCGTGTGGTTTATTTTTTGAAATCAAAAACTGAAGTTTTGGGCTGTATAAGAGATTTCTTAAAAAAGTTTAAAATGGAAACTGGACGAAAGGTTAAATGTATTCGGACGGACAATGGACTTGAATACGTTAGCTCCGAAGTTAAATATGTTCTTCAAGAAAATTGTGTTTTACACCAGACATCCGTTCCTTACTCTCCGCAACAAAATGGAAGGGCGGAAAGGGAATTACGCACAATTGTGGAGGCTGGAAGAACAATGATCTTTGTGAAAAACATGTCACTTAAGTTGTGGGCGGAGGCGGTAAATCATGCCGTTTTCATCCTAAATAGAACAAGTCCAACTGGAGTAGATGGAAAAAGTGCATTTGACTTATGGTTTGGGAAAGCCCATGATTTTAATCCAATTGGAATGCACGTATTTGGTGCAGAATGTTATGCACGCATTCCTCAACAAAAACGTCGTAAATGGGACGCAAAATCGCAGTTTGGTATCTTCGTTGGTTTTGAATGTGAAAGGATGTCGCATATATTTTCCTGGAACTGCCAAAGTAGTTGTAAGGCGTGATATTTTGTTTAAAAAGCTTTCTTATTCCAGTGAAGAGAACCAAGTTGTCATTAGCTCAAACTGTAACCAGGGTAATTGTACTAAGGAGTCAGATGAAAATTTATGTGATGCGATCAACAATGTAAAACTGGAAGACCTGACTGAAGACAGTGCCATCGCTGCCGACTGAAATGGCTGTGATTTACGTCTGCCTGATGAAGAAGAGGATTTCACTAATGCTCTTGGTGATGAGAATGCTGGTACTACTGAGAATGGACTTACTGATAATGATGATTATGCTGATGCAGAAGGTCGAGATGATGTAATTTCTAAAGTTCAGCAAACTGCTGAGGAACGTAGGACTCCTATCAAAGAACGGCTTCGAAGTGCTCGCAGGCGTTCGAGGTCAATGGTAGCCTTACTAGATACGTATAGCTTGGTGGCTGAGAAGCATGAGCCTTCAACGTACGACGACGCTCTCAAGTCAAAAGATCTTGGAAGATGGCAAGATGCCATGAAGGAAGAAATGTTGGCTCTGGCGAAAAACCACACTTGGGATTTGGTAAGGTTGCCACCCAACAAAACAACTGTTGACAATCGATGGGTCTTTAAGATCAAAGATGCTGCAAGTGATGAACCGGAAAGGTATCGGGCAAGATTAGTTGTCAAAGGGTTTTCCCAGCGATACGATGTGGATTACAAGGAGACATTTAGTCCTGTTGCCAAATTCGCATCAATAAGAATGGTTCTTGCGATTGCAGCAAATAAAAATATTATTTTGAAGCAGTTTGATATAAAAACTGCATTTCTTAATGGCGATCTAGAGGAAGAGATTTACATGTGCCAACCGAAGGGGTTTGAAGATGGCAGCGGACGCGTTTGCAGATTAAGAAGGAGCTTTTATGGTTTGAAGCCGGCATCCAGATGCTGGAACAAAAAGTTCATGGAATTTCTTCGCTCTTTCAATCTGAAACAATCGGAGGCCGATCCCTGTGTTTTAGTGGGAGTTAATATGATCGTTGCCATTTACATCGATGACGGTTTGATTGCGGGCACAAATAAAGCAGATATCAAAAGGCTCATCGCCCATTTACGGGGTGCATTTGAAGTCAAGGTGTTTGAGGCGCGGTGTTTCCTGGGCTTGGAGATCAATAGGGCATTTAATGGGGCGATTTTACTTGGACAGAGAAGGTATGCTGAAAAAATTGTGACCAAGTTTATTATGTGCGATGCAAATCCAACGTTGACACCAGCTGATCCATCTTTTTTGATTGAAAGCACTGAGGCAGTGGTAGAAGAACATCGTTTTCCATACCGAGAGGCTGTTGGAAGCCTAATGTACCTACTTGGGCAATTGGTACTCGGCCGGATATATCATACGCTCTTGGCAATACTAGCAGATACTTGGAGCATCCGGACATACTTCATGTTAAGGCAGTAAAACGTATCATCCGATATGTTAAGGGGACAGCGCATTTTGGTATAACTTTTAAAACTAATTCTTTTTTAACCATGAATTGTTTCAGCGATGCCGATTTCGCTGGTGATCCAGTTACACGGCGCTCAACAAGTGGCTCTATACTTGATCAGTCACCTATATCATTCGCGTCGCAAAAGCAGTCGTGTGTTGCCCTTTCAACTATGGAAGCCGAGTACATGGCAGGTGCTCAAGCAGTTAAGGAATTGGTGTGGCTCAAACGTCTTATGCATGATCTTCTTCCTGATGAAAGTGGCCGTCCTCTCCTTCACATCGACAACCAGAGTGCGATAAAGTTAGTGCGTAATCCGGAGTTTCACAAAAGAAGTAAGCACATTGAGGTGAAGTTTCACTTCATTCGTGAAAAATTTGCAGAAAGGCTGTTTGAACTGAAATATGTGGCTACTGATCAACAATTAGCAGACTTGTTTACTAAGCTTATAGCTAGGGAAAAGTTTGAATTTTTTCGAAAAGAAATTGGGATAAATCCGTTAAAATATTAATGATTTTTTTTTTGTTAGTTTGTTTTGATTAATTTTCTATAAAGATGAAAGTGGGGGTGTTAAGATTTGTTCATCATTGTATTAAAGATTTCTTTTGCCTCGCTGTACATTCTTTATAATACTCCTTACATATTTACTTAACTTAGAACTGTAATTGTTTTGCTTTCTTTCTACTTTATTTTACATTGTAAATAAATGATTCACTTGTGTTCTGAATTTCACCGAGGTAACGTGTTTTATTACAACATTAACATTTCGCGAAACGCGAGGTATCCTCAGAATAGCGTCAAATTCAGCTTTATGGACAGCTAAAATTAGAGAGAAAGCTAATGTTAAAGCCAGCTTATCCACTGTTACCGCACCATTCGACGAGCTTAACCCTTAAAGCGCCTGAAACTTAGGAAAAAACCACCACATAATGACGAAAGAAAGAGACAGCGCTTGTGTTTCGCGAATGAAATTGAACCCCAGACAATAACGCCTCCTTCTCTGTAATGGTGACGGTTCAAAAACCGCTCCTTTCCTCAGGTGATGGAAATAATAATTATAACAGTCCGGCCCATCTAGGTTAAACTTGTAAAAACCTTCCGCCAATCATTTGTGCTCGTTCCATTTTGGACATCCAAATGATGATTTTTCGCGAAACACAAGCGTTGTCTCGACTTAACGAAAGAAAGTTAAGTTTCAGGCGCTTTAAGGGTTAAGCTCGGCGAATGGTGCGGTAACAGTGGATAAGCTGGCCTTAACATTAGCTTTCTCTCTAATTTAACTGCCCACAAAGCTGAATTTGACGCTATTCTGAGGATACTTCGCGTTTCGCGAAGTGTTAAGGCAGAAGAAGTGTTTGGTCTGTCAACTCTTGAATCTCCGCGACTCGAATAGCCACGAAAGTAGTGCGAGTGTATGGAGCCGATTTTATCCATGCTAATGTTATCTGCGAATCCGACCAAGCAAATATTTGTTTCTTGTCGAGTTTTAGAATCTCCACAGTATGAACCAACAACTGTGGCAGTAGTAGCGCTCCACATAACTCTAACCTTGCCAATGATTTTATTTTCAGTGGAGCGACTCTGGTTTTGGACCGAATGAGACTTGTCACTATTGTGTCTCCGTTAATGGCGCGCAAATACTACTGCCGCGTAGGCCTTTCCAGAGGCATCGCAGAAGCCATGGACCTCCATCTGCTATGAGTGATCGATCGTTAACCATCTAGGAATTTCAAGCGCATTGATGGCGTTGAGTTTACCCTTTAAGTTACGCCAAGCTAAAACGATTGACGGTGCTTGCATCAATATTTTTCCTGTAATGACACAAGGAGAGATCCATCCTATTGGATCATAAAGACGAGCGATATCGGAGAGGATTGTTCTTTTCGTTGTCT
The DNA here is from genome assembly GCA_949715645.1 of Portevinia maculata. Classification (NCBI taxonomy): domain Eukaryota; kingdom Metazoa; phylum Arthropoda; class Insecta; order Diptera; family Syrphidae; genus Portevinia; species Portevinia maculata. The sequence continues at coordinate 122,208,436 of OX454527.1, forward strand.
TTTTTTGATCTGGAAGATTGACTTTAAATTTAAAAATGTTTCTTCCAGGATGCCACTGCATTCAAAGAGTTTTGATCGCATTTCGTTCGTCAAATAAAAGGGGTAGTTGAACCTCTCTATCTTCTACTGGTATAGCTGCCAACAACCTCTCGCTAGTGCTTGCCCACTTCTTAATGGAAAACCGCCACTGCTTAACATTGTAGTAAGCTGTCGTTGTGTTTCCAACGCTTTTTCTGTTGTCTCTGCACCGTGTATCACTTCGTCCACATAGAAGTTGTTGTCTTCTCCATCCATATCTCTCCATAAAATAAGCTGGTAGACAGAATCTTCCGAAGCAACCCAAATCTGCCTATACATTTTGTTAATGTCTGCCACAATCCTATTTTATGTTTCTGGAACCGAGCGATGTGGTCCACAATTTCATCTTGTAATCGGGGGCCAACTAACAGATGATCGTTTAGCGACGTCCCATTAGAGGTTTTACATGATGCGTCGAACACAATACGTAGCTTTGTTGTAGAGCTTGCGTCTTTGATTGCAGCGTGGTGTGGAACGAAGTAGTGGGCCCCTTCTAATTTTCGTAAGTCTACTTCCGTCATATGACCTAAAACCTTGTACACTTCGAATACGGCTTTGTAATCATCCCGGAATCTTTGATTGGTTTGAAATATCTTTTCTTACTGCAAGAACCTAACCAATGCCGAATTATAAAACAGACCTAATGTGGGCGGCGCTCCTTCTTTGAACGGAAGACTGACCATGTACTTTCCGTCTGCTAGTCGTTGGTGAGATCTGCAGAAGTGCATTTCGCACTGTTTTTCTTCTGAGGATAGCAAAACCTTTCTTTATTTCCCAGAATCTAGTCAAAATGTTTTCTAACGCAGGATTTTCAGTAATTGTGTGATAGGATAGTTAGAAATACTACCGGATAGTACCCATCCCAGCTCAGTTTTTTGTGCCATGGGAGTACCGGGTGCTCCTGTCACAATCCCGTCCAGAAGAATCGAAGAATAGACATCACTTCCAAGCAAAATATCAATTTGGCTTGCGTTATAAAATGACGGATCCGCAAGCTCCTTATTTTGGAGGTGAGTTCAGCTGTTGCAGCGGGGATTCCGTGTTGGAAGAGCAGATGTGAGTTGGGAAAGGACCAAGGCATTAAATACTAATTTAAAGTTTGCGTTGAAATTAGAGTGTTAAGTAAGCGAAACCGTGTACTTTGAGATACTCGTATTGGTTTTTCCAACGCCCAAGACAGAAACGAAAGTTTTGTCCATTTTTACGTTCAATACTTGTGCAGCGGACTCAGTTATAATTGACGCCTCCGATCCAGAATCTATGAGGGCTCTCAGCATCATAGGTTGGCCCGTAGTTGTAAAAACTTTCACGAGCGCTGTAGCCAGAAGAACAGTTTGTCCATTATTATTTTCGGCAATATGTGTGTTGAGTATTGAATCTGTTCTGGTGGAGCACGATGGACCTTTAGTGGGTTCTGACTGAGGGGTTTGAGTGGGAGCTGACTTTATTTAAGCAATTGACTGTGACTGGGCCGCCCCCGAACAAGAGTCGCTCGCAGGTGGAGACAGATAAGTTTCATTAATATGTATCAGGGATTGATGCCGTTGCTTGCACAAAGAGCAAGTAAACGCACTTGTGCAATTCGTCGTTTTGTGTATATTTGACAGACAGTTGTAACATAATGTGTGTTTCTGGACAATATCCTTTCGTTTTTTTGGGATTCAGAGCTTTGAATTTGAAACAATTACGTATTGAAAGCGAACCGAATCATATCAATATCAGTTAGTTGCAAGTATGCAAAGTTACTAGACGTGTTAATTTCGTCGTCCGATTAAATCCTTCAATCTTAAGTTAAATCGCAGTTTACGCGCACCACATACATTTCTCTCAGCCCTCTATCTTTGGCATCTTGAACATCAAGATTTTCTTTTCGGGAATAGTGTGCCATCAGCAGGGTTGTAGATGTATAAAAGTCGGCGTATTATACACACTTTTTTACGTGTATAAAAGTGTGTATTATACATCTGAAAAATTTAGCTGGTGTATAAAAGTGTATAAAAGCAAAGAAAAGGTATAAAACTGGGAAAAAATGTAAAAAAATAAAAAAAGAACATATTTAGATTTTTAATATAGCTCTGATTTATTCGAATCATAGAAACAGCAAAAATCAAACGTGAACATGAAGCAAAAAAGTGAGGATTTTCCAGAAAAAATACGGTACCTTGCTGTTTTTTTCTATAATCTGCACGCACTAAAGGGATTTTTTGGGACCCTTATAATGTAATAGCATAGACTAATTAATAATAAGACACCCCGCTTCATACAAAGAAAAAGTCACCACTTTTGAATTTCCTACACCGGGTTGCTGCTACTATCATTCATGTTGGCTTATTATATTTCTGTGTTGCAAGTTGTACCGATCTATAAGAACGCAATTCATATTCAGTTCAGAGTATGTATATATTCAGACTACTAACTACACTCATAACACAGTATACTCCAGCCACTATACAATTACTCTCGTACGATCAGCGAAGCACCGCAACAACGTGAAGATGCGATGAACCATGAAGTTCGAAAACAAACAACACACACACAAACACAAAACAGTTGCAGTTCTACGTCGGTCGGTCGCTTCGGACTGTAGAGAAACCATCCGCCACGCCATACGATCATCGTTCGTTCATCGTTGTGGATGGAGGTTTATTGATACGAGATATTATTCTTTTCATGTGTTTATGAGGTAGATACAGAGATAACATCATTTTAAATTTATTCACTTTACTTCACTTTTTATGAGATGGCTCTTCGCACAAAAAGTTGTGGTGTGAGATGCGCTGTCCCTTCTTGTCGGAAATCGAAGCGTGACAATCCAACCCTATCTTTTTTTCGGTTTCCCAAAGAGGATTCGATTTTTTTTTGAAAATTGGATGGATGCATGTTCATTAGAAAAACAGCCTCCAGCTAAATACCCATACATTTGTTCCTATCATTTTAGCCAAAATGATATAGGTAAAAAAAAACTAAAAAAAAACAGCAGTACCTTCAATTTTTTCAGGTGATATTTTGCTTGAAAATAATACACCTTCTGACAAATAATTATAGGTATACCTACAGGGTGTCCCAGTTAAGCGGTATAATCCTTTAAGGGGTGATTCGTGAAGTTCCGCACAAAAAATAAAAAAGTTCTGCCTCCTTGAACTCATAATTATGAAAATTGTTTGTTCCATTTTTTACTAAAAATGCATTTTTCCCAAAAATTTTTCAATTATGTATAAATGTTTTTTTTTATGAAATTTTTATCCTTGAAAAATTTCCTATATAAATTATGTTAAGAAACTTTTACGTACGATCAACAGAAGTTGTAGTAAAAACCATTGTTTGTCAAACAAAAATTGTCGAAAAGAAGTGTAGGTACCTATACTAAATTACTCTTAAAATCTTTTAGAAAATTTTTTTGTGGCCCTGAAAAGGACGGCACTAAAACCAAAAAATGTTTTTTACTACAACATCTGTTGATCGTACGTAAAAAAGTAGTTTCTTAACATAATTTATAGGAAATTTTTCAAGGATACAAATTTCATAAAAAAAAAACATTTATTACAGAAAACATTTTGAGAATGCTGCGAAATGTTTAGGTTTCCTAAAGCGATGTAAGAGATATTTTACCCCTTCTGATCTGGCTTCAATTTATAAGGCGTATATTCGCCATAAGTTAGAGTACAACGCTCACATCTGGTCAGGTGCATCAAAAACCACATTGCACTTGCTAGATAGAATACAAAATCACGCGATAAAGCTTATAGGAGACACGAATATTGCGAGCAGTATTGTCTCGCTTGAACATCGTCGAAATGTCTCCTGCCTATCATTGTTTTATCGATATTTCAACGGAAAGTGCTCTAATGAAATAGCCAGTAGCATTCCTCCCCATCTTTACTTTAGCCGCAATACTCGCCATACCTCGAATGCTCATCAGTTTGCCCTAAAGCCTATCTTCGGACGTACCGTGCAATATAGAGATTCCTTCATAAGCCGCTCAACACAAATGCGGAATGCTCTTCCAAAGTCCGTTTTTCCTCTGCTTTATAATCTACAGACATTTAAGACCAATGTGCATCAGTACCTCCATTCTCTCTATCCCCAATTTCACGAATGCTCACGCTGTGTATCTTATAATACATGAAACGGGTAGTCATAACCCCTATAGCGCGAGTGCATTATAAAAAAAACAATTTTCATAATTTTGAGTTTAAAATGCCCTAACTTTTTTGAAGCTACACAGATGTAGCCAAAATATTTAAGACTTGTATGCGCTACTAAATTGTCTTTCCAAAATGTGCAAAACAATTTTTGTAGCTGTAATATGTAGTTTAGAAGTTATAGCGTTTAAAGTGATTACACATCGAAATTAGAGGTCACCCACTTTATAGCCCATTAACTGTAAATGGGGTGATAATAGACCCCCCCCGCCCTGCCGTACAATTTTTTGTTTCGGCTGAACTTCAGAAATCACCCCTTAAAGGATTATACCGCTTGACTGGGACACCCTGTATATCACCTGTCTATAATTTTGAAAAAAAAGAGGATATCATACAACATCAACAGCTATCAGCTATACATATATTAGTACACGAATTTTCCTTTAAATCACAGGAAAAATACGGAAAAATTACATAGGTACCCTTAATTAAAAGCAGAATACCTAGGTACTTTCATGAAAAATATTCGAAACGCAAGAACTACATACCCACTTACAGAGTAAAAAAAACATCCACCAGTCATCGCAGCAAATATGCTATAATGTGTTCGATGGAGGCAATCTCAAAGTGGTGACTTTTCCTTTATATGAAGCGGTGCGTCTTTATTATTAATTAGTCTATGGTAATAGCTACACAGCGCGGCCGTTAAGGAAATTAGGGTGAGAGGAAAAGGAGAGATGCCGATGCACGTTGGTTTTGAATGTTTGTAGGGGTCAAACAGCAAACAATATAAGCCTTACATAAGTCTTTTCGCAATGCAATATAAGGCTTAGTATATAAGGCTTATGATTCATAAGGAATGATGCGACCATACAATATTCCTTAATTTAAACCTTATTTTAACCATGGCATGTCATTGGACCTAAGGAATAAACTCAAACTCCTTATTTTAAGGCTTATTATAAGGCATAAATAAGCCGTCCGTACCTAATGTACACCGTATAATAAGGCATAAAATAAGCCATCTGTACCTTATGTACACCGTATAATAAGGCATAAAATAAGCCGTCTGTACCTTATGTACACCGTATAATAAGGCATAAAATAAGCCATCTGTACCTTATGTACACCGTATAATAAGGCATAAAATAAGCCGTCTGTACCTTATGTACACCGTATAATAAGGCATAAAATAAGCCATCTGTACCTTATGTACACCGTATAATAAGGCATAAAATAAGCCGTCTGTACCTTATGTACACCGTATAATAAGGCATAAAATAAGCCATCTGTACCTTATGTACACCGTATAATAAGGCATAAAATAAGCCTTTCATAGGCATTATTATAAGGGTTACTATAGGCATATTATGAATTATGCAGCTAACAGGATTTAAAATCAAATAACCATTACATTTATTATACCAATTTTCTTTTATTCAAATTTATGTAATTCAATTTTTATTTATAACTATATAAAAAACAAATTTTATTCACTTTTACTTAGAACTATATAAAAAATATTATTTCACTTTTATTGTAGGTACATAAAAAAAAAGATTGAAAAATCATTCTTCGAATGACATATATTCACGGTGCACGGAACCTGCTTAGAGAAATAATAAATATATTATAACAAAACTTTGTAGATTAAATGTGTAAAAATTATGAACTTACCATAGAGCGTCGATTTTGCAACCACAATGCACACAAGATTTCACTGAACTGCAATCAAATCGTCAACAAATAAAAAACAAAATATAAATTTCTTGATAAACAGTTAGGTATGTCTGCGAAATGTACAGAACACCTGAGTTAAGACATATTATAAGGCATAACTAAGGATACCCAAAAAAAAGACACCTGTGCCTTAGTTATCACTTAATATAAGGCTTAGGTAAGGAAATCAAACAGTTAGGTTGGCGCCATGTACTGACTTGTTTCTGAGCACCTTAAATTATAGCTTATCATAAGGCTTAAATAAGGAAATGCATTATTTAATTCTTGAAATCAGGCATAAATAAAAGACAATACTTGTAATCTTATTTATACCTTATAATACGGCTTATCAAAACCTTATTATATGGCTTATTTAAGACTTTATGGGTTTGCAATCAGGGTTATACTTTTCCTTTACCTTATTTATCCCTTAGCCTCATAATTTTTACTCGATTTTCTGCTGGTAAAGGAAAAACAATGCGTGGAAGAGTATTCCACATTCGTGTTGTATGGCTGTTGAAAGATTCTCTGAACTTCACTGTACGTCCGAACACAGGCTTGAGGGTGAACTGATGAGCATTCTTTGCATGGCGTGGCGGGTAATGCGGTTGAAATGTTCAACGGAAGGAATGCAACTGGCTACTTCGTTTGAGCACTTATTGTGGAAATAACGATAAAATAACGAAAGACAAGAGAATTACGACGATGACTAAGAGAGTGAGTCGATCTCGCGATGTCTCTGTCGTTAATAAGTTTTATCGCGTGTTTTTGGATCCTGTCAAGTACTCGTAGCTCCAAATAAGTTATTGGTGCACTAGAAAAGACATGAGCGTTGTAGTCGAGTTTCGGGTAAATAAACGCCTTATAAATTGTAGCCAGATCAGAAGGGGTGAAATATTTCTTGCATCGCTTAAGGAAGCGTAGACATTTCGCTGCGTTCTTGGCGCCATCGAATATGTGATCATTACAACGAAGGTTGTCATTAACACACATACCGAAAATGAAAAGTCATTCGGTTTCAGCGATGCAAGTGCCATTTATGGATAATGGCAGTGTTTGTGGGCTTTGCTTTAATGACAGGAGACAGCATTGTGTTTTGGAAGCATTAAATTCCACTCTATTGGTTGTTACCCACTGAGTTGTGCTGTTAAGATCGGAATTGAATGAGCTTAACACACGTTGCCGTTCCAGTTCCACACCCGAAGATGAGGGGCGTTAACCAAGAAACGAATATGAGAATCTGAGGGTACTGTCATGACAAAGGAATGGATTGGATTGGAAGTAACAGACAGAAGATCATTTATAAAAGTGAGAAAGAGAGTCGGGGACAGAACAGAGCCTTGGGGGACACCAGCATTTATTTGGTGAGTTGCAGGCTTGAAACCGAAAATTAATTTCTAATCCATTAAAGAAGAGTTTCATCGATTCCAAATGCACGCATTTTCGACAAGAGAGCTTGATGCCAAACTCTGTCAACTGCCTTTGAAATATCAAGCGCAACAATCTTACTTTCACCACCTTTGTGAAGGATTGGTTTTACTTTTCGGTTAGATATGTCATCAAATCACCGGTGGACCTGTTGCTGCGAAAACCATACTGCCGTTCATTAAGAAGTTACGGTTAGGTATGCTGTGTTTACTTTTCTGTTTCTCTTGCTGAGAAAGGGAATATGCACTAATACATTTGAACTTTTATACATTTTTATACACTTTTATTCAGTATAATACATTTTTATACCGTTTTATACACTTTTATACCGTTTTATACTCTTTTATACACTATTATACACTTTTATACGCTTTTATACATTTTTATGCGCTTTTTTACAGTAAAATGTAAAAAAACTCCAGAATTGTGACATTTACGCAACCCTGGCCATCAGCTTAATTTTTCGTTTTTAGCGAAAATATTATTTTATACAATGCCCGCTAATACTCGGAATTGCCGTCCACAACAACAATTCAGTGTAAGCTCTGCGAGAGATGGTGGTGCGCATAATTCAGCTGTCTTAGCTGATAAACTGTGGAGCCGCATTGAAGAAAAACTGGAGTAGTGGATGGAGACATTTTCTCTCTCGCTGGATGCCAAACTCTTAGCCCTGGAGGATCGTCTGAATACACAGGTTAGAGAAACAAAAGCGTTTGTTGAACAACAACTACAAAAAGCGTCAGAAGATATCAAACGGCTCGAGCTTATTGTTGATAAAATTGAGCGTGAGAAAGTCAGCTGTGAAGCTGTAGTGTTTGGTGTGCCTGAGTCTCCTGTGGAAAATTTGGAGACTTTTTACAACAAAGTATGCGCCACAGTAAATGTTCAGCCCCCTCGCCTTCGCAATATCTTTCGCGCTAAAAAAAACACCCGCAATAGTCATTCCCCTGCAGATGCCTGCATCATACTAAAGTTTGAAGATAAGCGTGGGGAACATCAGCTAATGCGAGCGGTTGCGAGCTTTTGCAAGAATAAAAAAGCTCCACTAAAGCTTTGTGACGTTGGCCTCGATTCTTCGAAAAGTTTTTTTTTATTAATGACAGTCTTACGAAAAGCAATTATCAACTGCAGCGTCATGCAATAAGACTCAAACAAAAATCTCTTTTGTCTTCCGTGCATACATTTAATGGGCAAATCTACATCAGCTCTGCAATCTTGGAGATCTAAGGAATGCCATCGGACCTGACGTCAACAATGATCTGCAAATTAATGGAAACAATGAAAACTAACTTTTTTTTTCTCGTAAACTTTCTATTTAATATCTTAATAACATTCGCACCAAGTACCTACTCGTATATTCTTTTTTTTTGTTTGTACGCACTTCTTTATTTAATATTCAAGCTACCTCAGTTTACATTGGTTGTCCATGTTCGTTGTTGTTATTCGCTCTAGTGTTCGATTTTAGCTTCACTGTGGATTTTTATTTTTCCTATGACAAGCAGCAATAACGCTGGTCTTGGCAGCATAAACGTAAAAAACAGATTGGTACTGAATACGCTTTGCAAAAGTCATAATGGCTTGCATATCTGTCACATAAATGCACAGAGTCTTGTGAATAAGTTCGACGAGTTCAGAATAATATTTGAGAATAGCCTAATTGACATTGTCTGCATATCCGAGACTTGGTTCCACCCCAGTATGAATAGCAGTTTATTTTCTCTTAAAGGATTTAAAGAGCCTTATCGAGCTGATCGTACCCACACAACTGGAGGAGGCGTTGCTATATATGTTAAAAAATATATCAGGTCTAATTGTGTCAAGCGCTCGGACGGCACCCAGTCTTGTGATTTTTATTTCATAGATATCCACCACGGCGAAAATAAATGCATCATTGGGACCTTTTACATGCCACCACATATCGCAAATTCTCGGGTTATTTCACCTATTGTGGAAGAAATATCCCATCTTGCACCAAAATTTATTCTTTGTGGAGATTTAAATATAAATCTTCTTCACTCCTCATCTCACTCATTTAAAACCGCAATAAATTCTCTGGGCCTTTCTTTTCTTAACCTTACTGAACCAACGCACTTTAAGCCTAACTGTGCGCCGTCTCTGTTAGATGTCTTTTTATCTAGTGATAACAGTTTGGTCAAATGTTCTAGTCAGTTATCTGTACCTGTGTTTTCGTATCATGACCTCGTGTTTGCCAGCTTTGAGACTTACATGTTCATAAAAACTCGTCCCTCTCTATCCAGTATCGTGATTTCCGCAATGTCAACGTTGAAAGTCTTTTTAGTGATTGCATGTCAATTAATTGGAACTCAATTTTTTATACATCTGACGTAAATGATCAAACGGAATTCCTGACCATCGCAATTGACTACCTGTTCAATAAGCAAAGCATGTGCATCTTAAAACTCGTGTTATGAAATCACCCAGCTGTCCTTGGCTTTCAAATCAAATTCTTAACGCCATCAAAAGGAGAGATCTCTTATACCGTCGTTGGAAACGTTTCGGCTGTACAGAAATGCTTAGAGTTTTCAAAGCATACCGTAATCATGTTACTATGCTTATTCGATCAGCTAAATTTGATTATTATAATAATAAATTCAGTTCTGATCGCTCTTCTAAGTTTTTGTGGAACGAACTCCGCAATATTGGATTAAACAAGAAAATTACCTCAGCTTGTGAAGAAAATATTGACCTAGACGCATTGAACCAGAAGTTCTCCACTCCGATAAGCTCAATTACCACTCGCCTGTCACAACAGCATGATAGGGAAAACGAATTTTCCTTGACTGCAGTTGATGCAAAACAAGTAGGAAACGCAGACTTTTCTATTAAATCCAAGTCTATTGGATTAGACAACATTCATCCTGACTTCTTAAAAGTTCTCCTTCCAATTTTACTTCCCTACATCACCCATATCTTCAACACTATTATAATGACATGTACTTACCCCTCCATCTGGAAAAAATCTAAAATCATTCCCATTCCTAAAAAAGGTACTAAATCTGAATTTCGACCCATCGCAATCCTTTCATTCTTATCCAAAGCTTTTGAATCCATTTTAAGCGACCAAATAAAAGACTTTATACATGAGAGACAACTTTAAAACCCTCTTCAGTCGGGCTTCCGTTTAGGGCATAGTTGCACATCAGCCTTATTAAAAGTTACTGACGATATAAGACAGGCGATTGACGCTAATTACACAACTGTGATTACATTACTTGACTTTTCCAAAGCATTTGACTGTGTTAACCCTAATATTCTCTGTGATAAACTGACAACATATTTTAATTTCTCTGACTCATCTAACAAACTTATTTATTCTTATATGACAAATCGCTTGCAAGCTGTTTCATGTTATAGCAAACTGTCATCGTTTCTTCCTGTTAATTGTGGTATTCCTCAAGGCTCGATTCTTGGTCCTTTAATGTTCTCTTTGTTTATTAATGACTTACCCTCTGTTTTATCTCACTGCCGCTTTCACATTTATGCTGATGATGTTCAATTGTACAAAAGTTTTCCTATTGGTATGGTTGAAGACGCAATCCAAAAAATAAACGAAGATCTGTGTTCTATAGTCGAGTGGTCCACATATAATGGTCTAAAGCTTAATCACGACAAAACTAAAGCTATTCCAATATACCTCATTTCCCTGACCTTCCACTTATCTTTTTAAACTCTCACCAAGTCGAATACGTCAGAAATGCAAAAAATCTCGGGATAATTTTTAACAATAAATTAACGTGAGATGCTCAGATAAATTCTGTAATAAATAAAGTTTATGCATCTTTACGTGGACTATCCATTACAAAAACAATTTTACCCACACATGTCAAGCTAAAATTGGTCAAAGCTTTAATAATTCCCATAATCTCATATGGATGTGAGTTGTTTGCTGAGCCCGATTACGCTTCAAAAACTAAAGGTTGCGTTTAACTCAATTGCTCGGTTCGTGTTCAATCTTCGAAGGTTTGATCATGTCTCATCTGAAGCTCGCCAACTTCTTGGATGTAACTTGGAGGCTTATCTCAAATATTGGTGTTGTGCTTTACTTTTCAAACTTATTCACAGGAAGGAACCAAACTACTTACTCGTATTTGAAAAAATTAACTTCTGTTTATCCAATCGCTATATTATACTGCGACCTGCTATTTTTACCTGCTTAACATCACGCAGGCAATTTTTCGTTTATGCTGTCAAACTCTGGAATGATCTACCCATGTATGTGAGGTCTATAGTCGAACACAAAAAATTTCTTAGAGCCTGTTTTGAACATCTTTCCAGTTTGAACTGATGAAGGTTAGGTTTTTATATTATTTTTTTTTCTTTTTTTGTGTCTACTTCAAATTTGTATTTGGTTGCGCTTTTCTCTGTTAAATTAATTTTTTAAAGTTTTTTTTTCTCTTTTTTAACTTAAATACTGCTTTGTTTTTATATTCTTCTTTTTTTTTTTTTCTTTTCTTTTTAAATATTTTGTAACTAACTTGCCTTTTGTTTGCACACTATACGTGTAGTTATACTCGTATGTAATTTATATCCTGTACTAGCTATACGTTTATCTTAATGTACAGCGTTGATTTATCAATAAATAGCAAACCCTGGCACATTGTACATTTATAAATCGTGGAATTGTGTGAACGTGTTGTACTTGGAGTCTTTTTTGTTATCATGTTTGATAAACTGGATGTTATTTGTCCCATTACATCCAAGGCCCTTGCCCTCATTTACAAAAAATCTTCCAGTATGCTATACGTCGGATAATCTACGTATGATGATATATGCCATTCCCAAAGGCCCGCGTGTTGAAAGGAAGTTTTTGAACTATATGGTAAATGAGGACATCTTCCGATGTAGTGACAGAAACTCCGAGATTTTCTAACGATTGCTTGGCTTCGTTAGTCGTGTCCAACGACCATACCACGTCGAGTTAATCGGTTCTCGTCAGATCACCGTAATTTAACGACGTTGGGCGCGGTTAGTACGTAGATGGGGGATCGTTTGAGAACAACCGCGTGTCGTTGGCCAGTCCCATCTACAGAGTTGATGGTCTAAGTGTGTCGGCTTCTGCCGACAGCCACATAAACCTAACCTACCCTAGTCGTGTCCACCAGCATTTTAATGTCATCAGCCGCTTCTTGTGAGAGAATCGGTTGACTGAATAATAAGGACAACTATTATATTTCAGAAACTGTAGGTTTTGGTATCGTTTTACTAAGGTTGGCCACGCTGACTCGAAATTACCATTGGTAATTGCAGTATGCCTCAATAGACGTTCGGCTTCCCCGCTCAAATTGGTTTTCAGATAATGTAGCCGTTCAACATCGGATACGTACGAGTTTTTTATGATTAGACTTCAAATAAACTTTTGAATTCCGGCCATGTCTGAAGGGAACCGAAAAAAACAGAAAAAAGGAATTTTAAGATCAGGTAAGATCGATAAATTTACGTATTAACGTAGGATAAAGTTAAAAAAAATGCCACACACCTGTTGTTAAAGCGTTGCTCCCTCGATGTCCTTTAGCGGACATCCCCAAGAGAAACTCGAACACCAGCAAAACGTATCTTGATTCACCCATCAGAAGAACGGCGATGCTCCAGTAACACCAGCAGCAAATTCTGTACGACAACAGCAGCGAATTCTCGTGTGTAATCACGCACAACAAATTCGATTATAAAAATGTCTTTAAGTGTTTACTAGAACTGTTTAAATCTAAATCTAAATCCGGCTCGAAGGACCATTATGTTTCGCATGGAAACTAGCAAAAAAAAAATTGAATAGCGTACTGTGACTACTATTGCTATTTCTACAAAAGAATTGAAACAATTGCTCTGAGTGTAATTCAAATACTTTATTTAACTGAGCTACTGGCTGGTTAATCGATCTGACTTGGAATGACAGACGTGATCATCTTTGGTCATAAAGACACATTCCTTATCCAGCTTACCTTGGCTGCTGGTCGCCTGCGGTTCATTCACCCTTGCGAGTCTTCTTGGCAGTTACCCATGCAACCGAATTCCACCGCTCCGCTTCGTCATATGGGCTGAGTGTACCATCGGCACCACTACATGCACATATTTGCATCTCGTGCCCGTGTAGTGAGTGGAGCTCAGTGGGAGGAGCCAACGCTTTTTGCTACAAGCGTTATAACAGCAGTGTGTATTTTACGAAGAAATGTTTGCAGCTCTCCCGAGCGCCCAATTACGCCTGCTATTTACTGCTTTCCTAATATGGATCGTGGGTTAGGTCAGCAATGCGTTTTGCCGTCCGCTTTTTGGATGTTTTTTTTCGATCGACGAAAATGCAGACGGAAAAGATTGATGTGGGGGTCCCGATGCTTCAAAAAAGATAAGCTTCAAACGCTTGTTGCGTTGCAACACTAACCGAAACTAATATAATTGAATCCCGCAGACTCCCTTTAACAACAGAACCGCAGATTGACCGTTTTAAGCATAATGTTTCGTTCGAGAGGAAAAATAGCCAGTGCATCCACTTGCCAACATACGCTACCTCCAAACAATGTTCATAAAGCAGTACTAAAAATGTACCCAATTAAACCTAAAAATAAAAACAATCCTACAGAATTTTCTGTAAATATACAGAATTTTAACCTTGCTTACAGAATTACAGAAACCAAACTAAAATATACAGAAATTTCCAAATATCCGATTCCAATCAGAGATTAAAAAATTGTAAACATAAAACTATACCAGAAATATTAACTTTGTTTTCCCCTTAACGACTCTATTATAGCTCGAGCTAAATCACTTGGCAAACGGTCGGTTTTTTTTGCATTTATGTTATTTGTGGAGGACTTGATGGTAAATTAGGTTGACTTAGAGGTCGACCGCGTTTGGGTATATTTCTTACAAGATCGGTTTCATACACTATGGAACCTACAAGTACAGGCAACTGTATCCAAAAGTGTTTTGGATAGTTCAAAACTTTTGTAAAAATTGTCTATATACAAGTGATGACTATGTCTCCTGTTTTTGAAGTTTGCTGGAGACTTTCTGTTTTTCCCTGATAAATTTCCAAATTCAGAAAATATCCACTAGCTGCTGTCAACTCGAAAAATTGTATCCCGTAATTAGTCTACAGGGAAGTATTGGCGAAAACTTAATCGACCTCGAAAAAGCAAAAGGGATTCATCCAAGGACAGCTCTTTTTCTAGCGAAAAAGCATTTTGAAAATTTCGCAATTTGTTTCCAATTCCGACCCAATTTCCGATAGGCAGTCACTCTCGACTTCTTCAAATAGCCTTAGAACTGCTTTCCTTTGCTAATTCTGCATTCAAAATAAATGGAAAATCTTTTTCCTAAATCCTACATACTGTTACATCCTGGCTAGGATTCGAAAAGATAAAACGTATTTCTATTTAACTAATCTTTATTAGTTCTCTTTCAATGTCTTTTAATTCTTGGTTATTATTCTAATAATTCACTTATTTAATCCAACAATTCACTTTCACAATTAATCACTTTAAATAAACAATCACTTTTCTCTTATTCAATACTTCCGCTTTTTCTCTATACTTTTCACTACTTACATCTATCGCACTTCTTTATCGCGGCTCAAAACTAGAATGACTTGGATGCTCCTGCGACACCTATTTATATCTCCTAGTAACACCTCTCGAAATTTCCAGATTCGTTGAGTTCAGAAAGCTCGAGAGCAACAGATGTACTAACTATCCCACAGCTACTCAAACTGCTTTTCAAATGCTGCCAAATATTGGTAATATGGCTCTCTACTAGATGGCGCTGCAAGTTGACTAATTGATGCTGAATGTCACAGTTTGAGCAAACATGCAACAATACTAATTATTAAATTTATCCTTACCAGAAAAGTTAACAAAAACACACTTTTTTCCAACATACACTACTTCAAATGAGGTATATGACGGCTAATGTAGCTAGTCATTTCGTTCAACAAACTTCAACTTTAAATTTCCGTCGGACATAGGGGATTTCCCATTTCAAAAGCAAATCGCAACACATTCGAACCGAACTTAAACGCAAACATAGAAACGGGCTACAGTCCGCTTGGGCGAACTGTTGGATACCCTATTTTTATTCCTATCCCTCATAAGTGGGCGTGACAAAAGTCTAAGTATGGTTGAATTGTTAAGAACGCTCTACATATTTTGTTTTATAACATTCAAAGGATTTTATCAAAAAAACGAAGCTTTTGTAAAAAGAAACCCTCCCTAGCTCAATTTTTAGTTTTTCAATAAAATTGTTTTATTTAATTGTGGGCTTGTCAGTAGGCGGATTTTGAAAATATTTACACATAAGGGCTCTAGAGAGTATATATTATAAATTCGAGCTCCCTAGCTCAAACTTTGGTTTTTCAATAAAAACAATTTATTTAATTGTGGGCGTGTCAGTTGGCGGATTTTGGAAATATTTACACATGAGCATAAAGGGCCCCTAGAAAGTATATATTATAAATTTCAGTCCCTAGGTCAAACTTTGACTTTTCAATAAAATTGTTTTATTCAATTGTGCGCGTTTCAGTAGGCGGTTTTTCAAAATTTTATCTCCCGAGCAGTTTTAGATGTCATAGATCAAATATAAAAAATTTCAGCTTTCTACCTTAAAATTGGTTTTTTTCGATAAATTTTTTTTTGAGTTTGTGGGCGGATTTTAAAAATTCTTAAACTTGATTATATCGGGACCCTAGAAATTTCAGCTCTCTAGGTCCAGTTTAAATGCCTAATTTTTGGCAACAGACGGACGGACGGGCATGGCTAGATCGACATTACTATCGATGCTGATCATAAATATAGTAACTTTTAGGGGTCTACGGTCAATATTAAGGTATGTTACAAACGCTGAGTCAAAATTAATATACTGTCACATCCAGGCTAGGATTCGAAGAGATAAAACGTAATTCTATTTAATTAATCTTTATTAGTTCCCTTTAAATGTCTTTTAATTCTTGAGTATTACTCTAATAATTCACTTATTTAATCCAACAATTCACTTTCACAATTAATCACTTTAAATAAACAATCACTTTTCTCTTATTCAATACTTCCACTTTTTCTCTATACTTTTCACTACTGTCATCTATCGCAATTCTTTATCGTGGTTCAAAACTAGAATGTCTTGGGTGCTCTGCGACATCTATTTATATCTCCTAGTGACACCTATCGAAATTTCCAGATTCGTTGAGTTCAGAAGGTTCGAGAACAACATAATTATGTACTAGTTATTCCATACCTATTCAAACTGCTTTTCAAATACTGCCAAATATCGATTATCTTATGGTAATATGGCTCTCGAATAGATATGGCGGTGCAAGTTGACTAATTGATGCTGAATGTCACAGTTTGAGCAAACATGCAACAATATCCCCCTCTTAAACTTGTTCGTCCCGAGCAAGCACATCAATATTTTCACCATGGTAGCGATGGAGACGATCCACATGGACAACTTTCAGCTTGCCTCTTCCTCGCTGGAACCGGTAGACACCATCGTTGATGCGCTTCACTATCTTAAAGGGTCCTTCCCAATCCTGCTGAAGTTTAGGTGACATGCCGGCGATGAGGGTTATATAGCCATACCAGATCTCCTTCCTGGAATCCTGTGGTGGTTGCTTTGGTATCGTACCTCGTCTTCATGCGGTCGCTGGATATCCGAATCTTATCCCTAGTTTTCCGATGAATGTTTCGGATGATTTCTCTGAGATCCACAACATAATCAGCTTCATTCGTTGGTTCATCAGTCAGAGATCTAAACATCAATTCACTAGGTAACCGGATGGTTCGACCAAAAAGGATTTCAGATGGAGTATGTTCTGTTGTGTTATGAACTGCGCTTCGATAAGCTAATAGGAACATTGGGATCTGCTTGTCCCAGTCACGCTGGCAGTCGCCAACAACCTTGGAAAGGTGTTCGTTTAAGGTTCTATTGAAACGTTCCACCATTCCGTCCGATTGTGAATGAAGCGGGGTTGTTCCTGTCTTCTTAATCCCTAGTAGCTGGCATACTCCTTGAAAGATCTTCGACTCGAAGTTTCGACTTTGTTCTGAGTGCAATTCCATTGGTACGCCACATCTGCTTACCCAGTTGTGGACAATCTGCTCTACGGTTTTAGCTTCTTGGTTAGGTATAGCAAATGCTTCAGGCCATATAGTGAATTCCAGTAAAAGTCCAGTAGAAGTGTTCTCGCACTTTTTCGAGTGTCTTATTTACTCCAAAGTAAACTCCCGACACTCCATCATGCAGTTCCCTAAGCACTTCGTTGACTTTCGATCTGGGTACCACAAGCTGCATCACGGCTGATGTTCCATCCGAACTTTTCCATTTTCTTCTCAAAATGCCATCCTGAACATGAAGTGAGTCCTATTGTGCCTAGTATGCCTTCAGTTCCGGACTCTTATTGGAGATCTGCTGCCAGTCCGGCTTGCCCTCATGTTCCTTCCAGGCGAGAATCGGCTCGATATCCGGATCTTCCTGCTGAGCATTCCGGATCTCCCGTGCACTCCAGTCGCTAATGGGCTAAGCTCTCAACCGTTGGACTGATACTTTATCTTTTTCCTCCTGGCTTACGCAATGTTTACAATCAGCCTTGCAGGGTCGCCGGGAGAGGGCATCTGCTTTGGAGCGAAGAGTTCCCTTTCGGTGCTGTATCTCGTAGTCATACATCTGCAGCCGTTCAATCCACCTCGCGACTTGTCCTTCAGGGTTCTTAAACGGCAGCAGCCACTTTAGAAACGCATGATCTGAACGCAGGATGAATTTCTGCCCATATAAGTACTTATGGAAGTGCTTTGTTGCCACTATCAAAGCCAGGAGTTCCCGCCTGGTTACGCAATAGTTCCTCTCCGGCTTAGATAGCACTTTACTGAAGTAGGAAACTCCTCTCTCTTGGCCATCATGGATCTGCGAAAGAACGGCTCCGACCCCAACATTACTAGCGTCGGCATCTACAATAAATGTTTTTCCTAAAGTAGGGTACGCTAGAATTGAAGCATCACACAGTTGGTGTTTGAGACTCTTGAAACTCGTTTCGCATTCACCTGACCATTTGAATGGTTTTCCATTTTCCGTCAGTTGATGCAACCTCTTTGCAATCCTTGCAAAGTCCTTCACAAACCGTCGGTAGTAAGTTGCAAGTCCCAGGAAGGTCCTCAGTTGGTGTTTGTCTTTGGGAACGGGCCAATATTTCACCGCATCGACCTTCTCTGGTTCAGTCCTTACTCCGTCGGGCGAGATGATGTGCCCCAGATATTTGACCTCAGATCTAAAGAGATCACTCTTTTTCGGGTTAAGCTTCAATTGTGCACTTCGTAGTCTCTGGAACACTTCCTTCAAGTTATCTCGACGTTCTTCAAACGTTTTTCCAACCACGATGACATCATCCAAGTAGACCAAACACGTTTTCCATGTTAGCCCCAACAAAACACGCTCCATTAGACGCTCAGAGGTTGCCGGCGCGTTACACAGTCCAAATGGCATTACTGTGAATTGCCAGAGCCAGTTTCCTGCTGCGAAAGACGTTTTCTCGTGGTCTTCCGGATGGATCTGCACTTGCCAGTAGCCACTCTTCAGATCTAGAGTAGAAAACCATCGGGCCCCGGAGTGTGTATCCAGCGTATCGTCAATCCTTGGTGAAGGGGAGCTATCCTTTTTGGTGAGAATATTCAGTTGGCGATAGTCTACACAGAACCGAGTGCTGCCATCTTTCTTTTTGACTAGAACAATTGGAGATGCCCATGGGCTTTTACGGCACTCGATCATTCCTTCCTTCTCCATCGTCGACACCATCTCTGCAACCTCCGTCTGCTTAGCCAATGGTAATCGTCATCAAAAACAGCACGTTTTGGATAAGAAGGATGTCACAGCTCACGGCAGCACCGCAACTGACCCAAGTGGGGCCAGCACCAGCGCTGCCGCTAAGGCTGCAGCTTCAAGTACGGTAACAACTGTGCCAGAAAAAGAAGCTACCAGCGCGAAGTCAAGCGCAGCCAGAGAAAGCCAAACACGATTCAGGCCTAAGTTAGGTATGGATCGTAAGAAAGCACTGGCACAAGAAGGACATAAAAACAAAAGTCCTAGAGGCAGACAAAGTGGTCCTCCTCAACAGGGTATCGTACGTAGGAGAGGTGATAACAAGCCCAATAGAGTACGAAACCCTGAATACAGACGCAAATGACCACCCGTCTCAGCGTTTTGCAGGCCAACCTGCACAGGGCTATGGGTGCATCGGACACCTTTAGCCAGCGATGTGCCGAAGGGAACATTGCTATTGGACTAATCCAGGAACCTTGGGCAACCAATGGTAAGATATCCGGATTAAATTGTAAACACAGAGAGCTAATTTTCGCCAAAGGTCCTTTCAGACCAAGGGCGGCTATCTCTATTAAGAAAGATATAAAATTTTCTCTCATTCCAGGTTTCACAACTAGGGACCTGGCGGCGGTCCTAATAGAGCGCCACAAAGGCCGAGAGCTGCATAAATTTGTATGCGCATCGGCGTACTTTCCTGGAGACACGGATGCAGTGCCTCCCTTACCAGTACAGGAACTTGTCCGGTACTGTGAGGACCAGAAAGTACATATACTAATCGGCTGCGACGCAAACGCACATAACACCATCTGGGGCAGCCGAGATACAAATAACAGAGGTGAGTCGTTATTAGAATATCTATATAGCAATAACCTCGTTTTTCTAAACAAGGGAAATAGTCCTACATTTAGAAATTCTATAAGAGAAGAAGTTTTAGACCTTACTATATCATCTCCTTTTATGAAGGATATTATAGAGGGATGGCACGTGTCTGGCGAGGCATCTCTATCGGATCATATGCACATCCGTTTCGAGATAAGATGCAATGCCGAACACGCGTCAGTCCGTTATTACAACAGACTGACTAATTGGAGAACTTACCGCGAAAATCTTGCGGTCAGATCTGACATGCTGCCAGAAGCACCATCAAATACAATTGATGCAGATGCTGCGCAATGTCAAATAAATGATATTATTCTTACCTCATTCAAAAATAGTTGCAAGGTTAAAAGAACCGTGGTTAAAAGGTGCGTACCATGGTGGAACGATAACCTTGAGTCTATTCGAAAGAGGGTGAGAAAGCTTTTTAACGAAGCTAAACGCACCGGCACATGGGAACAATATAAATCCATGCTGACCATATACAACTTAGAGTTGCGCAGATCCAAAAGAGCCTCATGGCGTGTAAACTGTGAGAAGATAGAAAAACTTCCAGAGGTGGCACGCCTCCAAAGGGCCCTGTCAACGGATCAAGAAAAAGGCATGGGATTGTTAATTAAATCAGATGGTTCAATCACACGCGACCGGGAAGAAACGCTGAAAACTTTGCTTCAGGCTCACTTCCCAGGTTCTCACACGATGGTCATTACAGACGACCACACAGCGGAGGTCTCAATTCCAAGAAACCTCAGCAGAATTCATAGTTTATCCGGAACACTTTTTACTCCGGATAAGGTTAAATGGGCAATTAACTCATTTAAACCATTCAAGGCATCAGGTACAGACGGTATTTTTCCAGCCCTCATTCAAAATGGAATAGAATTTTTACTACCATCCATGATTGCCTTATTTAGGTTCAGCTTCAACTGGGGGTATATACCAGTTACCTGGAGGGAGGTAAACGTAGTATTTATACCTAAACCGGGAAACAAGCCGAGAGAATTACCTAAATCATATCGTCCGATAAGCCTGACATCGTTTTTTTTGAAAACAATGGAAAGGATTATTGACATTCACATTAGAGAATGCATATCAAAAAGCATGCCTCTGCACCCTCACCAATATGCGTACCAAAAGGGCAAATCCACGGAAGGCGCTCTGTTAAGACTAACTACAGAGATAAAAAACGCCTACCGTTGCAAAGAGATCGCACTTTGTGCCTTTCTGGACATAGAGGGTGCTTTCGACAACACTGGATATGAATCCATATCAAATGCTTTGTACCATAGAAATATAGATAAACCAACTATTATATGGATTAAAGCGATGCTGGAAAGTCGCAAAATAACTTCCTCGTCAGGAACGACCTCAGTATCAGTAACAGCCGTAAGGGGCTGCCCACAAGGGGGAGTACTCTCACCCCTTCTGTGGTCATTGGTCATCGATGACCTGCTACACAAGATGAGCAGTTTGGGCTACACCACAATTGGGTACGCCGATGATATTGTCATCATAGTTAGGGGCAAAGACTCAATAGGAGTCACATCAAAAATGAAAAATGCTCTAAAGACAGCCATAGACTGGTGCATTAAGGAAAATCTTTCCATAAATCCCAGCAAAGCCGTCATCGTTCCTTTCACTAAAAGGAGGAAATTAGACCTAGGCCTAATCACAATAAACGACACGGTCGTAGAGTATTCCGACGAAGTCAAGTATCTTGGAGTAATCCTGGACAAGAGACTTAACTGGAACTCTCACATAAACAACAAAATCAGTAAAGCTAATAGAGCTTTATGGGCCTGTCGTCGCACATATGGTAGAACCTGGGGAATCTCTCCAAAGATCGTCCACTGGATCTACACAGTGATGATAAGACCCATCATAACATACGCCTCCATAGTATGGTGGACAAAATCCACACAAAAGGTCGCAATAGAGAAGCTCAAAAAGGTACAACGGCTTGCGTGCCTTGGTATCTCCGGAGCCATGCGTACCTGTCCAACAGCTGCCATAGAGGCAATAACAGGAATTATACCCCTACACATATACGTCCAAAAAGTGGCGATCCGCAGTGCAATAAGTCTAATACAGCTAAACGAGATAAGTCTTAATGATCATCCGGAACTTAAGACCCTTCTCGATGAACTGCCAGAACTTAACATGAACTGCGCGGTCACAGACCGCATTCAAAAAACACTATGCTTCAACAAACGGTTCTCCACGGAGATACCCAAAAGAGAAGCATGGGTTAGCAATAACCCACCAAACAGCCATAACGGCATAAAGTGGTATACGGATGGTTCTAAAATGGAAACGGGGGTAGGAGCGGGAATATACGGACCACACAAACGCTTTACGATACCCATGGGAAAAAGTCCCAGCGTATTTCAAGCGGAGCTCCACGCCATTCAAGAATGCGCCAGCCACATTATCTTATCTGGCATAAAAGGTGCAACCATCCATATTTTCACGGACAGTCAAGCAGCTATAAACGCCCTTAGCTCGTATACCATTGACTCCAAATCAGTCATGTACTGCTTCAATACCCTACAATTACTCGGAGCAAGAAACAAGACCAAATTATGGTGGGTTCCGGGTCATGTCGGGGTAGAAGGTAACGAAAAGGCCGACGAACTGGCCAGAAAAGGTTCAGAAACACCTTTCATAGGTCCCGAACCTTTCTGCTGCACCCCTAGATCAGCAGCAACGGCAGCAATTAAAAGCTGGGAACATAGAAAATGTATCTATCATTGGGATAACATCCCAGGTCTAAGGCAGGCCAAACGAGCCATTCGGCCCTTCAATCATAATGCCAGCAAATGTCTAAACCTAAGCAGGCATGATATCAAAAACCTAGTAGGTTACCTTACTGGTCACCACGGTTTAAGATATCATCTACACAAAATGAGAATAGCAGATTCTCCTGAGTGCCGACTCTGTCTTGAAGAGGACGAGTCAGCTGAACACATTTTATGTGAATGCCCAGCCCTTAATGGTATTAGAAAGAAGATCTTTCTCAGGGAACAATTGTGCCCCGAGGACATAAAGAATTCTTCTACTGGTAAAATTGTCCGCTTTACACGGAAAGTGGAAATTTTACTAGTTTAAAATTTTTCTGGCCCATACGGTACAAAAGATCTTTTAGGTCGAAGTACCCCCCCTTTTATAAATCGCCTTGGCGAGCCAGAATTTAAAAAAAAAAAAAAAAAAAAAAAAAAAAAAAAAAATGGTAATCGTCTGGGGGGCTGATGAATCGGTCTCGTATCTCCAATGTCTATCTTCAATTTTTTTTTTTATATAATTTGCGTGCGCTAAAGGGATTTCTTTTTTTCTGTGACACAGTACCCTTATAGTGGAAACCACAGCGCAGGCATTTTGTTTGTTGCTGTAAGTAGCTCACAGCAAATGATTCATTGCCTATTTGTGGGTGCTACTTACTGTATGAAAGAATAGAAGGATAGGAGAGAAGTTTGGTGCGATGGGATATTTTTCTCCACAGGTGGCTTTGCTTTAGGGAGATCTGTTTTTGTTGTGTGTATTCAATTTATAAAAATTATGGCGCTGGTCGGGATTCGAACACACGACCTGCCAATCACTTAGTGAATACACTACCATCGCACCATTGCCACCTGCTTCTTCAATGGCTTGGGTAAACGCCTCCACAGCCATTTCATTGATGAGAACCTCATTATTGTATGACAAATGCGCCAGATGGTCGATATCTGCTTGCAGCTGTTGGAGTATTTCTCCCCACTTCTGGACTCTACTGCGTAGAAAGTGAAGAAGCAGAAGGCTCAAGAATATTCTGCGGACTGAGCGCAAGCCGGACTGGCAGCAATTCTCCGATACGATTCGGATATCCAGCGACCGCATGAAGACTAGGTACGATACCAAAGCAACCACCACAGAATTCCAGAAAGGAGATCTGGTATGGCTATACAACCCTCATCGCCGAAAAGGCATGTCACCTAAACTACAGCAGGATTGGGAAGGACCCTATAAGATAGTGAAGCACATCAACGATGTTATCTATCGGATCCAGCGCGGAAGAGGCAAGTTGAAAGTTGTCCATGTGAATCGCCTCCATTGCTACTCGTACCATCGTGAAAATATTGACGTGCTTGTTCGGGACAAACAAGTTTAAGAGAGGGATATTGTAGCACGTTTGCTCAAACTGTGAAATTCAGCATCAATTAGTCAACCTGCTGCGCCATCTAGTCGAGAGCCATATAACCATATAAGATAATCAAAAAATGTTATACCAGGGGTATATGTGTTGTCAACACTCACGAGTGAGTGTGAACTTATTTCCAATTCAAATGTTCCTTCAGATTTGAAGAATAACAAAAGAAATGTTTATTCAGCCTATTGTATGGCTATGACTGAAAGTCAAAAATTAATATATATATAGTCAACTATTACTAGTTAAATAAGATAATCGATATTTGGCAGCATTTGAAAAGCAAGCTGAATAGCTTTGAATAGAATGTGAATACTTAGTACATCTGTTTTCTCGAACTTTCTGAACTCAACGAATCTGGAAAGTTCGATTGGTGTTACAAGAGGCGTTTTTCTTTTTTTAGCTCCGAGCGGGGCACTGAGCTGTCAAAAAAAGAACTGTGTTACTTTTTTAGCTCGGAGCGCACTGAGCACAAAATTTGTATTTCTTTTTTATCTCTGAGCTAGCTCAGGGCTCGCTCGATGAGCTCGATTAAAAATGACCGAGCACATAGAGCGAAAAGCTGAGCGCGGCTGACTTCATTCCTTATTTGTGCTTTTTCCATAGTTTATTTACTAGAAATTATAATTTAAATGGAACAATCCTTGACAAACACCAATTTCAGAAGCAATCCTGACTATTTTGAAAATTAACAGAAATAAAATTATCTAATGACAGTTCAGTGCCCAATTCTGTTTCTTAATTAGCTCGGAGCGCTCAGGTTATGTTCAGCTCGGAGCGAGCTCTGATCGCTCGGGCCCCGCTCTGTTCCCCGCTCGGGGCTAAAAAAGAAAAACGCCTAAGGACATATAAATAGGTGTCGTAGGAGCACCCAAGACATTTTAGTTTTAAACCGCGATAGTTGACAGTAGTGAAAAGTATAGAGAAAAAGTGTAAGTATTGAATAAGAGAAAAGTGATTGTTTATTTAAATTGATTAATTGTGAATGTCAATTGTTGGATTAAATAAGTGAATTATTAGAATAATAATCAAGAATTAAAACACATTGGAAGAGAACTAATAAAGATTAATTAAATAGAACTATGTTTTATCTTTTCGAATCCTAGCCTGGATGCAACAGTACCTATATTAATTTTGACTCATAGTTTGTAACATACCTTAATATTAACCGTAGACCCCTAAAAGTTACTATATTTATGATCAGCATCGATAGTAATGTCGATCTAGCCATGTCCGTCCGTCCGTCCGCCCGTCCGTCTGTCCGCAAAAATTAGGCCTTTAAACTGGGCCTAGGGAGCTGAAATTTTAACCATATACTCTCTAGGGGTCGAAATAATCAAGTTTAAGAATTTTTAAAATCCGCCCACAGACAATTTTGAGTGAAAGTATCCGGGATATTACATGAGTTGCTTAAAGACTCAATTAGAAGTAGGACATCCACAGACAAAAATACCGATGGGCAGATATGCAAGAAGTATAGCCCTACAAGCAAAACTCGCTTACCCACCTTTTGCAGCCATTTATAGATCCGTGATATATGAGGCGTTTCACTCACACATTTGTAAGTTGCCTGCAGGTACATTTCCACCCCGATAGAAAAAAGAGCGAGAGCCTAGAGTATTTTTTTGTAGTGGAGCGTTTGTTTGTCATTAATTTGTCACACTCGGTATCATTTTACTTCGGGCAACAATTGTTGAATCGAATACTTGGATTACTAAGTCTTCAAATAAGAAGTGCCAACAGATAAAGGCAAAATCGTAACCTGTAATTGAGAGATGCCATTGCTAGAGGCACAAATTACGGACGCTTTTACTATCGATGCTGATCACGAATATAGCCACTTTTAGGGGTCTAACGCCAATATTAAGGTACGAGTATGTTACAAACTATGAGTTAAACCAATAAATAATAATAGAGGAAAAGAGTGTTCCTATTTTCTATTATTTCTCTTCATATGCACGCAACGGGAGACAAAATCAATTATAGGTGATTTCCCGGTAACAAGGTAAGAGGTCATAGAAGCTCAAACGAATTCGTGGATAAAAAGTGACTGAACTCGACGGTATTCTGCTATTCAACATTGCCTTAAAAAATTGCGCTAGAGACCCGACCATAATTGCTTCCAGACATATACCTACAACACATGCTTGAGAGAGTGAATATTCCCAACACAATGGAAAATCAAAGAATGGTTCTGCTATCCAAAATAGGTAAAAAGTACCCCTTAAAATATTCTTCGTCTCATCAGCAACAGGATGATGGAGATGGTCATTGACAGCGCATGAAGATAAGCAGAGCACCAGTACGGCTACTGAAAGGCCTGCTTAATAGTCGACGCCTTAAAAATCGCAGTCAACGCTGCATATACGACTTTAGAAGGCACAAGATGGAAAGGTGCAGCTAAGCTATACTACTCTGAAAATTGAAACATATACTTTGAGTAATTTGGAGTATGAGTATACCGGACTATATTATCAAAGGGTCACGGACTCCTTCCGGCGGAGGACAAAATAGATGCGGTACTGACCAGCAGCAGAAAAGCAAATGAGACTACTAAACTTATGGTTGGCGGGCATGAGGTTACATCTAAATCAACTATCAAATACCTAAGCGTTAGAAGGAGCATCTGCAGTACGCAGGCAAAGGCAGCATCAGTGAGTAGTCGTAAGCTACATCATACAGGAGTGACACCACAAAACATAGTGGTCAAAACGCTCAGAGAAGGTGAAGTATTGCACCACGACGAGGCGGCAAAGAGGAAAGAATGGCAGCAGCGTTGGAACCTCTCAACCAAAGGTCAATGAACTTTTCGTATTAAACTAAATATAGAATCATGGATAAGGCAAAAACGAGTAGTCTTCTACATGACGCAGGTTTTAACAGGATATGGCTGTTTCCAATTATATCAGTATCAGTTCAAGCTCGATGACTCCTCCATGTACCTATTGCTTGCCGTGGTGCCTTGTCGGTCTTTTATTGTGTAACAGCGAAACAATTAAATGATGCGATAACTTCAACTTATAAATTGGCCTTTATTTAATTTATATTTCTTACAGTTCAATTATTAAAATTATGTGCGTAATTACAGAATGCGCCTTATAGTTGCAACGTTGTCTCGTGCTCGTTTTCTTCTTAGGTACTATTAACAATTTGTTCTCGAAAAATACAAGATGGCTACTTTCCTTTTCTTTTCCTCTAAATCGTTATTGCGCCATCTATGCGCTGATCGCTACATCACCCCTTCCTAGCGTAGCGAATACAATTGGTCTAACGTCAAATCATTTGGTCGTGCACAGCTGTTTAGTTGTCAAGCGGTTTTATCCTGTTAATCGCAACTGATACTGATTTTCCCTGTTTGTCGATCACAAAATGTTTTCGTAATTTTCTAACTACTTTATATGGACCCTCATACGGGGAATCCAAACTTCGTTTCGCATTATCATTCCTCACTAGGACTTGAATGCAACTGTGTAGATTACTCGGCATATGTACGGTTTTTGATGCCTTTCTTATTTGAAGTGCGGTACTCGGAATTTTTTGAAAAAATGATTTCAGTTGTTCTACCAAACTGTGTTCATCCGAAGATTCCTTGGGTGGTGACAAATCTGATGGTATCCGAATGTTTTCTCCGTACAGGAGTTCAGACGGTGTGTGATTAATATCTTCTTTCAAAGATGTGCGGATACCTAGCAGTACTAGGGGCAGTTGTTGTGTCCAATTGACTCTATCTCCAGATGCTCGAATGGATGCTTTTAATTGTCGGTGGAATCTCTCTACCATTCCATTGGCCTGTGGGTGATAAGCAGTCGTGAGGATGCGTGTTGTACCGAGGAATTTGGTTAATTCGTTAAAAAGTTTCGACTCGAATTGGGATCCTCGGTCTGTGGTGATAACATTTGTTACACCGAATCGAGAAATATGTTCGTGTACGTACGTTCGCGCGATAGTCTCTGCTGAAATGTCCCGAATGGGATAAGCTTCTGGCCACCTGAAAAATCTGTCTACTATAGTAAGCAGATATTTGTACTCGTTTGAAGGAGGTAGCAGGCCAACTATGTCTATATGGATGTGTTGAAATCGCCCGACCGGAATGTGGATTCGATCGCATGGGGATTTTGTGTGTGTTTGGACTTTTTCTTTTTGACATTGAGCGCAACTTTTTGCCCAAGCGATAATATCTTGGTTCATATTCGGCCAGAAATATATTTTGCTAATTTTCTTCCTGGTAGTGCGAATGCCAGGGTGATCAAGTGAATGGATAGATTTAAAAATCGCTTGTCGTTTGTTGGTAGGGACGTAAGGTCGAATGTTTTGGGTGGAAATTTCGCACCATAGGGATAAGTCATAGGCAGGTATTTTAATGTATTCAAGTTTGGTTTTGGAATTGGCTGGTATGTTGTGTTGGAAGAGCGTGAGTTCGGAATCACTCTCTTGGGCTTTTGCTAGTTCCTCGATTCCTGGCAAGGTAAGTTCTATCGCGTCTGTGTTTGGCCGTGAAAGCGCGTCGGCTACGACATTTAAAGAGCCTTTGACATACCTAATGTCGTTTGTAAATTGCGATATGTAATCGAGTTGTCGTTCCTGTCTAGGGTTACGCTTGGTTTTTGTTGTTAAGGGTTTGTGATCGGTGAAAATGCAAAAATCTTGTCCTTCGACACAATTTTGGAAATGGTTTATGGCCAGAAAGATTGCCAGCAACTCCCTATCGAATGCTGAATACCTTGACTGCGTGGGCGAAAGTTTTTTGCTAAAGGAAGCAATTGGTTCCCAGTTGTCTCCTTTTAACTGTTCGATGACGGCCCTGATGTCTGTGTTAGAGGCATCAGTTGTGATGCTCAGCTTGGCGCCTTCCTGGGGATGGTTTAGGAGTGTTGCCATCGCAAGTTCGCTTTTGGCTTTTGTAAATGCGTTTTGGCATTCTGGGGGCCACGTGAAGTCTTTTGGTGTCTTTTTGTTTCGAATGGAGTTAGCTAAATGGTCATAGATTGGTGCAAGAATCTTTGCTAAATGAGGTATGCAACGGTGGTAGTAGTTTACCATACCAATGAAACGTTGAGCATTTTTTACAGATTTTGGTTCAGGAATGCTATCGATGTGTGTCACCCGTGTGTGAGATGGTTTTATACCATCTTTAGTGATATCGAATCCCAGAAACTGTAATGTTTGTGTGCCAAATATGCATTTTGATGCTTTTATTCTGAGACCGTACTCAGACAATCGTTGGAACATTTACTTGAGGTTTTGCTCATGTTCCTGTTCCGATTTGCTTGCAATCAAAATATCGTCTACGTAGACAAATATAAAATCGAGACCTCTTGTGACCTGGTGCATGAAACGTTGAAACGTTTGGCCAGCGTTTCGGAGACCAAACGGCATGCGAATAAATTCGAATAAGCCTAAAGGTGTAATTACGGCGGTTCTTGGAATGTCTTCTGGTGCCATGGGGATATGGTGGTATGCACGTACCAGATCAATTTTAGAATAAATTGTACATCCGTGGAGGAAAACTGTGAAGTCGTGAACGTGCGGTAGTGGGTACCGGTCTGGGGTTGTGATGGCGTTTAGCATTCTGTAGTCTCCGCATGGTCTCCAATCGTTGGCCGCCTTCTTTGAAGCCATGTGGAGGGGAGCTGCGCATGGTGATGCGGATGGCCTACAGATCCCGATTTGTACCATGTACTCAAATTCTTCTTTTGCGATTTTTAACTTGGTTGGGTTTAGTCGTCTGGGACGTGAGTGTGGAAGAGGTCCCTTTGTTACGATGTGGTGTTGTTCTGAATGGTTAACGGGGAAATTAAAATCGGGCGGTTCCATCAGTTGGGGAAATTCTTTTAAAATTTCGTTATATTTGTGTTCTACTGCAAAAAAACGTAGGGTTGCAATGTTTTGTAGGCATGGTGTACCCTTCACTGCTGTGTTAGTAAGTGGGTCGATAAACCTTGCATTTTTGACGTCGATTACTAACCCTGTGTGTCTTAAGAAATCTGCACCGATTATTGGTTTAGTGACCGCTGCTATTAAGAACGTGTGGTTGAAAACTCGTCGAAACCCAAAACTTGTTCGCATGTACCTAGTACCAAAGACATTGATTGCGGACCCATTAGCTGCGGATACTGATTGATCGGGTTTGGCGTTTGGGCTTTTGAAAAGTGACGACGGAATGGCTGATATATCCGATACGGAATCTATTAGAAATGTGATGTTGGATATGGGATCTTTTATGAAAAGGCGGCTCTGTAAATCTTGGACCCTACTGTTGTTTGCCGCAATAGCAACAGTGGGGTTTAGTTTGGGTGTTGGTTCCCGAATCCGCATGGCTTGGAACACTTTCGTGCATTCTCGCCGTATTTCTTGTGAAACCAACAGGGTTTAGTGCTGTCCCCGCTGTTGTTTCTTGGGTTTTTACTTCTCGATAGAGATCGGTTAAATCTGTGGTAATTTGAGGATTGAGAACTACTTTGGCTGCGAGGGTGGTGTCTGTTAATGTTCAAGTCTGAAAGCATTGATTTGATTTCGTGTATTTCTGCTTTCAGCGTTTGATTGATACCTGTAATTTCGGCTATTGATTTGTCTGGACGGGATGAAATGGAAAATGAGGAAACATTTTGTTGTTGGTAGACTTCGAAAATGTCGTCTGCTATTTCAAGGAGTTCCTCCGTTTTGGATTTCGAGCTCGATTTGATGGAGATTTGAACAAGCGTGGGAAGGCGTCGCTTCCACAGTGCTAATATTAGGCTCTCGGTCACAATCATTGATTGTCCCGCTAATGTTTGAAGTCTTCGATAAAATTCAGAAGGCTTTCTGTCGCCCATTTCCTCCCCAGACAAAAGTGCCTCGATCCGCTTACCTTCGCTCATTGTGTGACGTTCTATTAACGCTTTTTTTTAGGTTGGTATACGGGGTGGCTGATTCTTGAGTGAGTATGTCATACACAGTTGCAGCCACGTCCTGTGGTAACGATTGGACTACATAGTGGAATTTAGACTGTTCGACCGTAATGTTTCGATAGCAAATTGTGACTCGACTTGGATAAACCATATACCAGGCATCTTAGTCCAAAATTCGAGCAGTTTAATAGCGACTGAGTGGACTGCATTATCCGTTTGTGGTGCTTGCGCATTTGAACCCGAAATGTTTTGACTTGTTTGGGGGTTATTTGCGTTACTTTCATTCATCATATTTTTATTTTTTTTTACTTTAGATACATGTGACCGCGATTAGAGGAAAAGGAATGGATTTACAAAAACGATATTTGACTTAAGGTTTTTAGATTGTAGGTTACTTAATTGATATCTACTTATGTATGTATATAACATAACCTATAAATAACCACTATATGAGAAAACGTGCTGCAGTTTGAAAAATCACTATGAAATCAAAAGAAACAATTTTTTTTTTTTTTTTTTAAATACTTGCTAGGTCGATGACTTAGGTATGAATGATGATGAACTGTTGGTGGAGTTTCTCTGCGTGATGATGAACTGTTGGTGGTGTTCTCTGCGTGGTGATGAAAGGCGGGTGATCGCCAATGCCGACGATGGTGCGGTAATGCCCTTGGGACCCTTTCGTTGTGGTGCCTTTGGTGAGCAGCTTTGTTGTTCCTTGTGAGGGTGTTTCTGGAAGCACGAGATGGTGGTGTGTGGGTTGCGGCGGTGGTGTTGCTATTTTTTGGTGGTGTTCGGTGTACGATCAAACACGGGGTCACCAATATTGCTTGCCGTGGTGCCTTGTCGGTCTTTTATTGTGTAACAGCGAAACAATTAAATGATGCGATAACTTCAACTTATAAATTGGTCTTTATTTAATTTATATTTCTTACAGTTCAATTATTAAAACTATGTGTGTAATTACAGTTGCAACGTTGTCTCGTGCTCGCTTTCTTCTTACTATTAACAATAGGTCCGTTCGCGAACTAATATGCAAACGTAAATTTATATAAACGTTCGTGCAAAACTACCCAAACGCGTTCGCGTACTGAGAAAATGGTGAAAAGATGAACGAAAGAAAAATGTACTTTCGTTCATTTTTCTTCACACAGAATTTCAGCTGGTAAGAAAATGAAAACTGTCAAATGATGAAATCGTATGAGTTTGCCAGCAAAAAAAACAGCTGTTGCTTCTCTTCAAGCCAAACTAAGAAGTTTTTACACAAAAGCGTTCGCGTACTTTTCTTAGAAATGAGAGGATTCTCTCTCGATTTTGGAGATTTGACACTTTTCATTTTCCTACATATAAAGTACGCGAACGGACCTAATTTGTTCTCGAAAAATACAAGATGGCTACTATCCTTTTCTTTTCCTCTAAATCGTTATTGCGCCATCTATGCGCTGATCGCTACATACCAACACTAAACAGACACAGTAGAAGATGTGCAGCATGCGTTTTTGCACTGCCCACCGTTCCATACGGTGTCATTTTTCTTAAAACATTTGTATTGAATTGAGTCGCATGTTACAGGATAGAAGGTTAAAACGCGAAAGACCACAAAACGACGGCGAACGTTAAACATAACGATCAATTTATGTTGTTTTGAACCAACAACCATATCTCTTGCAATTACAACCACGTGAAGTGGACGGCTGGAGTTACAGCGCTGTTTCACGGTTCGCCACAACCGATTATCAGACTCCTTCTTCCTATGGTGCTGGTCTGTTTTTTTCTTCAGTTTTATCCCGAAAATCCATTATTTCCACTGGGATTCGCACCTAGACTTTCTCAGGGAAGCACTCATGCGATATGCCATGGAAGCCACGAGTTTTCAGTTCATACAGTTTTTATTTTGATTTCCTTGGACAGGCCAGCACCTGTAAGTATATGTTATTATGGTATTCATTCTGGTTTTCTTTCTATGTATGTTTATCATCCATTTCAGTCCAACTATGCTTGTCAAAATGTGGAATAGAGAGGGTGAAAGACTTTTGACAATTTTATTTGTCAAGAATATTAGAATTTAAATAGTTTTGTATGTAATAGCACGCAATATTTTTCCCGTTTGGTTTGTTTCCGTCAATTTCCTTATGAGATACAAAACCATTTAAATTATAACGATCAAGGATGACAATTCAATACACCTGTACGGTAACAACGTCAAAATAATGGGCACATGCAGACAAACTTACACCCACGTTGTTAAGTCAGCGTAGAGAGAAAGAGAGAACCTTCAGCTTAAGCCCCCTACGACGAATCGCCTAACAGTGGGAAATAGGGGTTGTAGCCAGTGGTTTTAGTTCGGGTTAAAATACCACACACAGGCTTTCAATGTTTTCCGCCTTTTCCTTTTCCAAAAAAAAAAAAAACTGGAATCGCCGGTTCGAACTCAATAAACATTGGCAGGTCTCCCGTTTTCGGATCACTTCCTTATAAAGGCTAATCAAATGATGGTATTATTGTATTTGTGTTATCCAGGAGTTTTCAGGTCTGCTCCTTTTTACGATTTCGACACGTACATGATCCGGTTACTGATTATTGTTTGATCATCTTTTTACGACAACGCTGATCTCCAGCCTTGTTTACCCACTTCATGTAACCTGCCGTATTGTATTCAATTATTAAATAAATAGATTTAATCAATAATGTTTATTTATATGAGAGTTGGTTACTCTATTTGAGACTTTTATATCCAGTTTGTTCCACGTCGTTTTTAAATCTATTACGTTATGGTCTCATTAGTAAAAACAAATCGCGGCACATTTCACGAGAAGAACTAATATCGCATCCTTATGGGTGAAACTTTGTGGTAGGAGCAAATAATGCTTCTTTTGAGCAAATTTTGATATTATGTCAATGTGGAAAATGAGAGCAAACTATGAACAAATCACGTGTCAGAAAATATGTGCGGCTTGGTATATATAAATATGTAATAATGTTAGGGTTCTGTTAACTTAGATTACTATCTGAAATCCTACTTACTTTATGTATGGTTGGTGTAACGCTACCAGACTAGCATGGATTCCCAGGCTGATTGCAGCTAAGTGGAAATAATCGAATAGTACAGGCAAGTGGTAGTGTAGGCCTCGAGCAGGATGAAAATTTAATTGTAGTGTGCGAGTTGATGCCAGAGACAGACTGCTTGAACCGTTGTTTTGTTCACCGAACCATAATTCTAGATGCAATGAAAATTCAGCTCGCTCTATAGATTCCTTCAAATGTCGGCTGTCGACTGAAAATATATAAAAAAAAATATTGTTTAAATTTAGTTTGTTTAGGTTGAGGGCGGAGACAACTAATTCTTCGAAGATGACAATATTGAGGTCAATGCACTACGACGAACCCACTAAAAATGAACGTTTTTCATATGCGAAACGTCTTCATTTATTGAAAGTGTGCTTAAGTATTCATTGTCACACCTAAAAGACATTATATGATGATGTGTTAAGAGCATCGATCCTTGATGCTGGGCTTAAGTGCTAATATTCGCGTTGAATGCCGGTATACCAGATAGCTTTTGTTCTATTAATCAGATGAAAAAAATAACGCTTTCTTTTTGATTTCATACATGGGGCGTGTGAATAGGTTTATGAATATATTGGAAAATATAAGGTGGTAGATAAAAGCAAAACTTTTAATTCCATAAGGTATTATGAATAGTGTTATTGTTGCTTCAATTTTACGGCTATATATATATATGAACGCATTGGTTGAAGTCAGTTGATAAGCAAATAACACCTTCGATAGTGGGCAAAAATTAAGTTTATGTAGGACTGGTATACCAGCGTCTTTCTAGGGAAAAATTGGCTGAATGTGGAATTACTATTTCCCTATAACCATTATGGCCTTATATCACTTACAAGCTATTTTCCTGTTTTGATTACTTATCCTATTTACTAGCCTTATAAAATAAAAGCTTAAAATTCGTGCGAATTAAAATTTTATTTTTTTTTGTATTTGTAACTCTTGTAAATGCAAATTACTAAAAAAAAGCGCTCCAGCATCCGCTATGGCTTGGTCTTTAAAATGGAGGTTCGGTATTCCTAGCCTTCACGAACCTGGCAGTTGAGATTTTAAGATCCTCTTAGCTGGAGCGCTATTGTACATTCGCTCAATGTGGCTGATCCAATGTAGTGGACGTGATTTAGCTTCTTATACTACATCCACATCTTGCGCATAGAGCTCACGGTCTTATCTTCTCCTCCATTCGCTCACGTTCTTATCTTCTCCTCCATTCGCTCTTACACACAGGACCAAATATCCGACGGAGTATTTTTCTTTGGTCCCCTTTGCTACTTATCGTCCAGCACTCTGCACCATAAAGCAGGACTGGAAGAATTCGAGTGAAGAGTTTTGAAATCATTTGATTCCCTAAACCGAAGTAGCAGCGGTTTCCTAAGGTAATTTTCCATCGGATCTCCACTATGATGGTATTCATGGAGTTAATGTTGTAGGTAGATAAACTCAAAGTTATTGCAATCAACAGTGACGTTTTGTATTAAGCTGTTGACAGGTGTTTGTTTGTTTGTTGATAGCCTGTACTTTTTGCTTCAAGACCAACCAATTTCGCCTGTTTTTCAATCGCCGTGAAAGCCTCTATTTTCTCCAGAACAAGATGGAAGAAGTCACACGATAGCGCATCTCCTTGTCGAAATCCGGATCAAGTTTTGAATAATTCGAAGAGCTCCTTCCAAACTGCACATTACACCTCGTGTTTTAAAGTGTCACGCGACACAACTGGATCAGTTTTGCGGGATTCGGCCATCGCCACGTAGAGCTCCTGACGATGAATGCTATCATATGCTCCTTTCAAGTTGATGAAAAGGTGGTGGGTCTCGACTTCGAATTATTGGTCTTTTCCAGGAATTGCCCTAGTGTGAAGATTCGGTCTATTGCCGATCTGAAGACCCGGAAGCCACGCTGGTATGTTTCGATTAGTGTGTTGCAGAACGGCTTGAGACGTTTACAGAGTATACGTAAGATAGGATCTTAAAAAAATAATCCCTTGAATAAAATAGAAATCTTTCTGTCGAAAACATATACGAGTATTTACATAACTGATTTTAAAATCGTGTGCACTAGGTTAGCAGTTTAAAGTTTTTATAGAGGCAAGATTTTGAATCAAAGGAGCATTGCACATTGTACTTGATACCGAACTTAAGAATGAAATGCGCGCAAAGGGCTTTGCCTGAAATGTATGAGCAACTGGTGCCTTTTTTTTTGATGGCACACTAACGCGACCTAGCATAATGTGTGGAGAGTACTTCAATACAAACAATATGTAGTTATAAGGCCGTCCCAAAGTAAGTGAAAATTGTTTGTACAGGTCTCTTCACATCAGGGATTTTATTCTCTTAGCGACAACAAAACTACTTTTCCAACCAGAACTACAGCTAAAAAAAATATGTGCGCATTTCATACAACAAACGTACCCCTACTTGCGAAAACATCTCTCTCGATCGACGATCGAGACATGACTGATTGTCCACACAGAACCGTAATTGGCGCATGCAAAAGATACACATTTACCCACCCCAAAGAAAAGAGAAATTTGCTGGTTGTTGCACTTCTCAAATATGTGTTTATTAATGAAAGCCAGAGTTTTGAGTAACTATTAAAAAGGGTTGAAATGGAATTTCCATTATACTTTGCGCATGGAGACGCAGGTCTTCACACGAACGCAGGTAGACAAAAAAGATAACGTAGAGAAAAGCATTAACAATTTCATGCGATCAAAAATACTTTAAAGAGAAAATATCCCTTAAATAAATTGCTACTGCGCATGTTGGGATCTTTCTTTTACTTTGGGATGGACTATACTACATCCGTCTCGAGTTATACGCCCTAATTTATAACAAGTATTTAATAATAATAATATAATAATAATAATAATAACTTTATTTCATGTAAAAAACGGTTCAAGCATTACATATTAGCATTATAAAAATTAACATCTGGTATTAACGAGCGTTTTAACATAAAATAGTTAGGAACATTCTATTGTCAGAAGGACAAGAGGCGAATGCACCTTTATAAAAAATTAACAAATTGAATTAATATGTCAATGGGGTATAACATAACTAAGAATCAAAATGTAAAATTTAGCAGCAATAGCTATTTATAATAATAATAATCATAATATAAAAACAGACCAATGTGTTAAATCATTGGAGTAAACAAATTTTCTATTTCGCAGCTATTGAATGAAAACAGCCAGATGCGAGTATAATTTAAAAATGTTGAGTCCTTTCTTTCGCATCTAATATTTATTGGTAACCTATTAAATAGGCGACACGCAGTAACATTATAAAACCGAGAAAACATAGCTTTATTGATTTTTGGTACTTTAACGAAATTCCTGATGTTAACGCGTAGGTTGTAGATACCATAGCCTGGTTTCAGTATACCCGGACTTACGAAAGAATATTTTAAGTACTTTAAAATAATAGAGATGCCTTAACGGAAGAATTTCCAGACTTCTAAATAACTCGAAACTTGGAGTTCTACGATTTGCTCGACAGATGATCCGAATCGCATGCTTCTTCTTTATTAATAGAGGCTCAATTTTATTGAAATGCGTACCGCCCCAACACGAAATTCCATATTGAAGTTTTCATTTGAACAAACCATTGTAAACTAGCGTTAAAACAGAAGAAGAGCATAAAGGCTTAGATGATAAAGATGCCTAACGAGTCTATTAAAAAAATGCTTTAAATACGTAGTATGGGCCTTCCAATTTAGTCTTGCATCCAATACAACTCCGAAGTACTTAAAGTTTTCAACCATTTCAATTGTAAAACAGTCATTAGAACAGTTGGCATTTACATCAAAGGAGGGCACAAACTGATGTTGGCAACATACATTGTTATGTTATGTTATGCAACTTAAACCATCTTCGTAGTATTTCTAGATCAGCGTTCCTATCTACAAATAAGTCAGCATAATTATTGTTGGAGTAGGATAACGCAGTATCGTCAGCGAAAGCTGTAATTCTGCCCTTGAACGATTGAACAAATAGTGAATTTACAAAAATCAAGAATAAAATTGGGCCAAGAACGGACCCTTGCGGAACACCTATGTTTATAAAGATTACTGAGCTTAGGCAGATTTTATTTTCACCCTTTGCTTGCGGTTACGCAGATAAGAGGCAAACCACGAATGAATCGATCCCCTGAACCCTGCATTAAACAATTTGCTAAGTAACAGCTTATGATCTACAGTATCAAATGCCTTACCCCCAGTTTCACCGTAGAAGTTTAAACTCCACTTTTGGTTTAAACTTCAGTTCAGCAGTTTATTCGGTTTCACAGTTCCGTTTAAACCTTAAACTGAGTTTAATTTGCAGTTTAAGTTAAACGACTGTATTCTGCCGTTTAAACCGTTTAAATTTGGAAACACTTTATTAGGGGGATCAAATGTTGAAATATTTCAAAGGGAAAAGGTTATTTTTCCTTAAACGTGCAGACCATGTGTGATCCAAAGCTCAAAATAATGGACATAGTTTTCAACAATTCAAGAATTTGTTCTAGGTTTGTAAATGAAGAATTTGGAAATCATGTATAGTGCAGACGCTATATGATGACTCCTTTACGTAGTTGCAACAATCCACAAGAAACATTGATCAATGAATCTCAAATTCGAACACGAAATTGTGTTGAACGCTCTTATGGCGTATGGAAGAGAAGGTTTCCTATATTCTATATTCTTGACACCTTGCATAGAGGAAAAACCCCAGACAAATACAACGGTGTGGCAATAATTCAAACGAGATTTAAGCTAAAGCGCATGTTGAAAGGAGGAAGCTGCCATTCTGTGTTCCGCTACCTGTGGTACACCATATTATTTGTCAATATTGACTTGGGGGGTTGTTCACCGCTGGAAATTCGAAAAATAGCCAACAAACTTGCCAGTGTCTTAAATTTACGTGAAAACATCGCGACGTGCAAATATTTGTGCCATGAAGCTGAAAGGGTTAATGCTGGATTAATGGGAAACTATCAATTAGTTTGGAAAATAGGTTATGAGCCAAAATGCAAATGGATTTCCAATTCTATATTCGACAGTTGACTCATGAATATTCGGATTTTATTGTCAAAACGAGAATAAAAAATACATAACGTCACATTACGTAATAAGAACGAAAAATGCTGACAGCTTCGATTCATAAAATTAAGATAAACGAAGTTCAACTGAACTGAAGTTCAGTTTTCACTGTGAAACCGGACGAGTTAGATACACCAACAAATTTAACTCAGTTTAAGGTTCAGTTGAACTCAAGTTTAAACCTTCACTGTGAAACTGGCCATTAGTAATGTCTATAAATAGAGCAGCAGAAGTTTTAGAGTCGTTCAGGCTATTATAGATTTCGCCACACAGTTTCAATAAGGCTTCTTCGGTAGATCTTCCGCTTCTAAAACCGAACTGAAACTCACTTAAATAATTTGTTTTACCAAGAAATGACAGCATTCTAGATTTAACACCCTTTTCAAAAAAATTTGAAAAAGTAGATAAAAGAGAAATAGGACGGTAGTTGTTTAAAACTGTTGTGTCTCCTTTTTTATGAAGTGGAACTACGACCGATGTTTTGAGTGAATCTGGAAAGATACCTTTTTCAATACTAAGGTTAAATATAAAGGAAAAAACATCTGATACTTACAATAAAAACACTTACCATACTCCGTTTAGATTATTCTTGCTGGTTGGTCTATTGGAACCAACCTGTCTTCTTGACAAACCTGATTGTGTCCGTCAGTGGTACCTGCGCTACGTCCTCTAAGTCTTCGAAAAATCTGTTGCCCAGATAGCGAAGTCGAGATGTCTGGCGGTTTTCTGCGAGTGTAGAGCAGGTGTTTGATGGTCTCGGTTTCTTCTATATCCTGACAGCTCCTGCAGTAGTCTGGTGAGCTAATGCCCAGCCTGTTTGCCATTACACCTATGGTGCAGTGGCCTGTCAGTACGCCGTTTTGTTTTGTTCTTTTCTCGTCGATTCTTCGCCATAGACTGCGAGATATAACACAGTCGTGCCTTTGGGACCAGGTAGTGTTAATTTGTTTTCTCAGTTTTTGGTCAATGTTGCTTTTTGCTGCACTAATTGGGATGTCTATTGATGTTTATAGCGACTATTTCGGCTTGAAAAACACTGCATTATTGGGGAGTCTGTACGAATCCTTTATGTCCAGGGGCTCGCAGAAAACTCCTGCTCCTGTACCTACATCCATTTTTGACCCGTCCGTATAGATATGGATTTCTTGTGCGCTGGCGTGCGTGTTCCAGTTCTCTCTTTGGGGTATGTATGTAGAGTAGTTTTTCTCGAAGTTTGTGTAATGTGCAGTTTGGAGGATTATGTAGTCCGTTTTCCTGGATAGATCGATACCCAAGTAATTGTGAATTATGGAGCCTTACCCTTACCCATAGGAGCTGTGTCTCCACATGTTTGCCTCCTTGAGGCGGAGGGGTCCTTTGGCTGCCATGCTGCGAATGTATTCACCAAGGGGGGTAGGTTTAAAATGACTTCCAGCCCGGCTTGAGGTGTTGATCTCATCGCTCCTGTTGTACCGATACATGCTAATCTCTGTACCTTTGAGTGGTTATGGAGATAGGTAGTCCTTTCTGTTGCCTTACAATTGACCCGTATGTAAGTATGGGTCGTATGATCGCTGTGTACATTCAATGGGTTATGTAAGGGCGCATACCCCAACGTTTGCCAAAGGTCTTTTTGCATGCGTAGAAGGCGCATAGTGCTTTTTTTGCTCTTTCTTCTGTGTTACGTTTCCAAGTAAGCTTAGAGTCTAGGATGATGCCCAGATACTTTGCCTCCGGAGAAAGTTTCAGACGAATTCTGTTTAGCTTCGGCATATCGAATTTCTCGATTTTTCTTTTCCTGGTGAGCGGGATTAACTCCAAGGCCGTTCGGTCTTGCCCACAAGGATAATTCTTTTAGGGTAGATTCCAGTTCACTAATAGTGGGGAGATACTTGCCACTTATTAGAATTACAATATCGTCTGCGTACGCTACTATTTTCGTCCTATCGACCTTTAGAGTCGTAAGGATTTTGTTGATCACTAGAAGCCACAGAAGGGGAGATATGACGCCTCCCTGTGGGGTGCCCCTGGTCACTATTTTCCTAATGTGAGTCTCACCGATATC
The DNA here is from genome assembly GCA_949715645.1 of Portevinia maculata. Classification (NCBI taxonomy): domain Eukaryota; kingdom Metazoa; phylum Arthropoda; class Insecta; order Diptera; family Syrphidae; genus Portevinia; species Portevinia maculata. The sequence goes on from OX454527.1 coordinate 122,249,743, forward strand.
TAAATTAATTACTCTGCTGTTGAGCATTTCGTAAACCCAGTTCGTTATTTCTTTTTCCGCTCCTAAGTCTTCGAGCGCTGTGTTTATGGCCGCTGTTTTGACATTGTTGAAAGCTCCCTCAATATCCAAAAATGCTGCCATGGTGAATTCTTTGTGGTGTAATCCTTTTTCTATTATTGACACAACTTCGTGCAGGGCTGTTTCAACGGACTTGCCTTTGAGGTAGGCGTGTTGAGTGCTGCATAGGTTGTTTTCGTTTAGAAGGTCCCATGTGTATAAATTGATTATTCTCTCCAGTGTTTTTAGGAGAAAAGATGAGCCTATAATCTTTTGCTGTGCAGTGTATATGTCTCCCTGCTTTGGGAATGAATATCACTTTAACTTCTTTCCAGCTTTGCGGTATGTAGCAGAGTCTTATACAGCTTTTGAAAATGGCTTTTAGCCATGGCAGTATTACATTAAGAGCCTGTTGTATCATTGCTGGTATGACATTATCTGGTCCCGCCGTTTTTTAGGGCTTCAATGATTTGACTGCCCAAGCAATTTTGTGCTCTGTTATAATACTTTCTATTGCTATTTCCGGTTGTGTGTCTGGCGGAACCGGAGTGTAGTTGATCTCACACCCAGTGGTTTCACTAGACTACGTACAGTGGGTATCCATTAATATTTGTAGAATTTCTTGGCTAGACTCTGTCCAAGAGTCGTCAGGACGTGTAATATAGCCTGGGGCCGTGGGGTCTTTGGATAATACTTTACGTATTCTGGCGACCTCGTTTGTACTCTCTATGGATTCGCAGAACGTATTCCAGGATTCGAGTTTTGCTCTCCTTATTTCTTTAGTGTATAGATTAAGTTCGGACCTATACTTAGTCCAGTCTTCATCTCCCTTACTCTATCTTGCTTTGTTAAACATCTGATATTAGTAATGATATATAGTTAAGAATTCTACTTGATATACCATCGTAAGAAGATGAGTTGGAAGTTTTAGAGCGCATATAATTTTATGAATTTCAAGCGGTGTGAAACTTTTACCTCCTGCTGGATTGTGCGGTCAAATTGACCGGAAGAGTTATTTAGCAATGATAAATCCTGAATAGTTCCTGAGACGTTGGCAAAATAATCATTAAAAAGGTTAGCAATCTCTAGAGGTTCAGTTACACGAATATTATCTCTGCTTAAGACTATGTCAGCGTTAGGTTTCTTTCTATTTAAAATCACGTCAACGACTTCCCATTCCTTTTTTGTGTTACCAATATTTTCAGACAGCTTACTACTGAAAAGTATCCCTACGGAGAGGTATTTGGGTTCTTAGTTCGTCACATATTTTTTATATAACCTTTTCAGTCTAATATTGTTCGGATGTTTGACTACACGAATACATAGTTGATTTTTCTTTCTAATTTTCTTTAGTAATGATAAAGTCATCCAAGGTTTGTTACATATAAATTTGTTGCTTTTTTTCTTTTTTTTTGGCTGCAATTCGAAATATGAAACTGCAATGTACTCAAAAACAAATCAAACGCAATAGAAGGGCCATCTAAACTGTAAATTTCACCCCAAAATTCAAAAGTTAATGCTCTACTTAAAGCAATAAAATCATATTTTAGAATATCTTTAACAGCAGACTGCTTAGATCTGAAGACAGCAATATTAAATTGAAGACTTGTTAAACAAAGATCAGTTAGTTTTAGATTATACACTGCTGATTTATAAGTCAAGCAGTTATTCCTGTGTAACCGCATAAAAATATGATCTAAGCAAGTCCTAGAGTTTAAAACTACTCGAGTAGGTTGGGTCAGTAATGATTCAAGCCCATAAGAATACAACGTTGAAAGAAATAGATCAGCATTAAGCGAATGTGATAGAATATCTATGTTAAAGTCTCCCAAAAGAACAAGGTTTTTTACAGGTTTGCTTTTTGAGAAAGTCGGAAAATTCTGCCATAAACACCTTTATAGAACACATTATGTAATCTATAAATTCTAATAATAGAAAACCTGGCACCAGAAATATCGCATTTAACACTTATCAAGTCACCACTGATCATATTAGAATTAAAAATTCCGCACGCCAAATCGCTTCTATAAAATACTGCGATGCCAGCAGATGAATAAGAATCATTGCACGTAGCAGCGAATGTAAAATTGGGTATATAAAAGTCTGAAACTTCGTTATTGTATATCCATATCTCAGAAAGGAAAATCAAGTCTGGTAAATGGTTCAAAGATGCAAGATGCGAGTAAAAGGAATCAAAATTCTTTCTTAAACTGCGAATATTTTGATGTACGAGTATAATGGAGAAGCCAGAGAAGTAATTATTTGAATGTTCAATACAAAGACAATTCATGTTATTAGAATTGGGAGAGCAGAAATTATTATAACTTAGATTATTATTAAGAGGATCTATAGACGAATTTATTGAATTATAATTTGACATTTATGAAAAATAAAGAAGAAGATTTACTTAAGTATTTACTTTAGAAAGATCCTCAAAACTAAGAATTTTAATTGCTTTATCGCATTTAATTAAAAAAACTGAAAATATGGCCACGATGTAAAATATAGGCCACGATGAAGATAAGAACGGCAACTTTAGGTTGTTGTGCCTAAGTTATGTCTGTTGTATGGTATTTAGGTTGGGGAGGCAACAACCAAATCTTAGCCCCCCAGCTTCTTTTCTCGACTCAGTAATTATCCGTCACGATATCGAGGACGAACATCATTCTAGCGAAGATGAATCATAATGTGTAGTTTTTAAGTTCTATAATACTGTCAACTGAAATATATTGCTTTAAAAGAATTTATTTGTTTTATATCTATGTCAATATGCCAAATGACACTTAATCATAAGATTGCTGTGCTACTTACGTCAAACTGATATTTTCAGTTATTTTAATTAAATAGATTAGGGCGTATAACTCGAGACGGATGTACTTTAGAGCTGAGCTGCGATGCTAACTATTGTTTGGGCTTACCACGATATCTAGAAAGCAATAATTCAGAAAGCAAAAATTTCTAAAGTAAAAATCTCGAAAACTAAAATCTAGAACTGAAAAACTCTAAAAAAAATCGAAAGCATAATCTCGAAATACAAAAATTTAGAAAAAAAATCTTGAATGAATATCGATTCTCGATTATACCATATCTATAAAAAATTTGCGAACGCATTATGTATAAGCAGTTAAATGAGTATCTTGTACTTCACAATCTCCTAGTTTTCATTCAATCTGGTTTTCGTGCCAAACATAGTTGTACCACCGCGCTTTTGAAAGCGGTAGAAGACATAAGAGAGGAATTGGATAAAGGCCATGTTACCTTCCTTTGGGGAACGTTCTATCAGAATTTCTTCCTTTGGTGCAGGGTGTTCCGCAAGGCTCGATCCTGGGACCCCTCTTATTTTCGCTTTACATCAACGACTTACAAAGCATAATCTTGAATTCAAGGAGGCATTTTTAAGCTGACGACATTCAAATTTATAAAAGCTGTCCTCTTGGCCCTATCGAAAACTGTGCCGATGTTTTGAACGAAGACCTTGAAAGGATCTCGAAGTGGTCGTTTAAAAATAATCTGTCACTTTACCCAAAAAAATATAAATGTTTGGTAATTTCAAAGAAGAAGCTAGAGCTTTCTTAATTTTCCACAATTAAGCTTGATTGTTCGCCAATAGAATACGTAGATAGCTCAAAAAATCTGGGAATGGTTTTTAATAGAACACTCACATGGATTAACCAATTTAATCTGATTGTGGGCACGGCATATGGAGTTCTTTGAACTTTATGGACTACTCAAAAGTTTACACCACCTAAAACAAGATTAATTCTTGCTAAAACGTTGGTTATTCCAATACTCGTGTATGGTTCCGAAATATTTAATAACTGTGATGCGGATTCTAAAAGGAAGCTCCAAGTATCATTTAATAGTAGGTACCATTCGCTATGTATATACATAGTCTCAGAAGATTCGACCATGTATCACATCTGACAAAAAACTTATTGGATATATCCTTTTCAAATCATATTTTTTGTTTTCAATCATAAAAACAAGACAACCGATATATCTATACAATAAAATTCGGTTTTCGGCATCCAGTAGATCTGTGTGTTTGATTCTACCACAATTTACTTGCCTAACATCTGAGAGGCAATTTTTTATTTCTACAATTCGCCTTTGGAACGCACTTCCGCGAAACATTAGAGAACTAGGCGACACACATCGATTCGAGAATGAGTTAAAACTCTTCTTCACAAACCAACGCAACTAATTTCGATTAAACCAAACCAACCCACCCCACCCCCAAACCCTTTGATCAAGCAAACTCAATTAATTTAGGTTTTTTTTTCTTTTTTTGTACCTTATTTAAAACTTGAAAGCTGCAAAGATTTATTTAAGTGGAAAGATTGCTAATTTATTATTTAGCTTTGATTGTTAACTTTTTTCTTATTTATTTTAAATCATTCGGTTTTTCCTTAACTCATCTCATTTTTATATAAATTGTTTACATTTCACAAACTTAAAAGTGTACTCTTACTGTGAATTGAATTAATAATATACAATAATTGAAATTGAATAATTGAATATATTAATTTTTGAGACAATGGTTACAATTCGCGCGAAACAGGTCGCGTTGGTGTGCCATTAAAAAAAGGCACCATTTTTGGGCATGGCCCTTTTATTTCTTCTATCTGGCAATGACCGTTCCTTATTAATATTTAAACTGCTTGCGGCGCTTCAAAGCTTCAAGCCTTTCAAGTCTGCAGGATCTGGCGGCATAATACCTGCGGAGCGACAAATGTTTTCGGATCATCATCCAGCCTTGAGATGATCCTGCTGTTTGGATCTGGTACATATTCCTTGGCTGGCAAATATTCCAGAGCTATAAGTCTATCATCATTCCTCCTCAAAACGCTATAGCGACTAATCGATATCGTCGGCTAAAGATGCAAACCTCGTAAATCCACTTTTTGCCAAAAATTAGATTTGTGAAAATACATGAAGTAGGCATCGAAATGTATGACTGGATTAAAAAAAAGTGCATAATTGTTGTATTAAAAGGCAAAAACTGACAAAAAAAGAAAACATCTTAAATCCAAGTAGTCTGTTTCATAGCGCGAAAACCTCGTAAATCCACAGCTTTAGAAGAAAAGGTGGTTTGTGCGCGAACATTAAAATTAAAAAGCCAAATTTGTCGGTAGAAAATTGTTTTTATCGAAATTGTTGTGTTAAATTCAAAGAAGGTAAGTGAAATTAATTGAAATCTTTTAAATGTATCAAAATAAAGATAATATTCTTAGAGTAAAAGAGGTTTTTCATGAGCAAGTGGATATAGTTGGTTTTCTTTCTTAAGCAATGTATATCAAAAATGGATTTACGTGTTTTTCTTATTTTCTTGTTTGTTGTTTTTTTAATGGCTTCAGTCCTGTGTTTTTACTCTGTAACTATCACATCGACGTAAATTTGGCTAAGAAACAATGGGAGATGAAAAGAAAATTAATTTCGTTATGGTTCACACTGTTTATTACCAACTTAGATAGTGACAGGGTAGGCTAGAGGAACCGGAAACGAGTTCATTTACAGAAATTAAAAATCTTAAATTATAACTATTTGGGGAGGTTTGTTTATATCATCACTAGTGGGTCTTCTTAGCTACTTTTACTTCGATTTTTGTATTTGTTTCTTTTAGAAATATAAATAATAAATTCATGAAGTTCATTCTTCTTAGAAACCTATGATAATTACAATTTCGTTTCGTTATTTGTTTGAATTCCCTACTTTCTTTCAACTTTTTTGTAAAGAATAATCATGTCACGTGGATTGAAAATGCTTAAGCTTGCCTTACAAAAATCAATTATATTATCAGAAGAACTTCCAAATAATATCATTGAAGATCAAAACAGAATTTATGAAGCAGAGAGGTTTGTCATCGATATGCCAGAAGATTCTCACGAAATAATTTTGACCGAATTTGTTCCAAATATTGAAAGTAATTCAATCTTAAGCATGCATGATGAACTCGATAGTATAGTTGAAGTTGAACCCTTCTCAACCGTTTCTTTTCAAAACGATGACGCTATGGTAGTTATCGATAACTCAGAAAACCTTCTTCAGATTGATCCTGTAACCGAAGAGACTGGGAGTAACGAAAGTTCCGATGCAATTATTCCATCAAAGAGAAACAAAAAATATAAAATAGATAAAAAAGAATGGTATGGTATTAAACAAAAGCTTGTAAGGGAAAAAGGACAGTCATACTTCGGGAAAAGACAAATAGGCTCGGAATGGGAATACAAAATTGAAAAAAAAACCCAAAAGTATTATGAAAAGGTGCAACTGCAAAGGAAAGAACACATCTTCGTTAAAATGCCAAGAGTTTAGTGATGAGGAAAGAAACAATATTTTTAACGAGTTTTGGAAAAAATTTTGGAATGAAAAAAAAGTTTACGTTCAGTGCACAACTAAAATAGAACAAATAAAAAGAAGGCGAGTAGATGTCCAAGAATCAAGAAAGCGAAATAATGCAATTTATTATTTTCTACAATATAAGAATGAAACGAAACGTGTTTGTAAGGTGATGTACTTGAACACTTTAAACGTTGGTGAATGGGCAGTAACTAACTGGAAAAAAAAAGTTTGGAAACTCAAAATATAATACTAAATTCATCCATAGATTCAACATTAACTGCAGTACCTACCAGTCCGAAAAACCGTAAAATAAAAATCAATTTTAAAAGGGAATGCCTCAAAGATTTTTTATTGGCCCTACCAAAGATGGAATCTCATTACTGTAGATCGAGTTCATCTAAACTTTACTTCGAATCTGTGTGGCAGACAAAAGCACAGTTATATGAGGAATATTCCAAAGTTTGGTGCACAAAAAATGGTAAAGACCCTCTCTCCATTACAGTTTTTAATGAAGTATTCAATGAAATGAATTTAAGTCTTTTCCGCCCCAAAAAAGACGAATGTGAGTGTTGAGAGTTCAATAGGATCCACAATATGGAACACCCGGTCATAGCAAAATAGAATAGTTTGATACATTGAACTATGAACAAATATAAATATGTATTATTGTATTTTATATAAATAATGAATGTAATGAGTTTACGGAATAAGTGTACTGGCAGAGGTCGAATAAAAGACATATTATAACGTTGTGGACGCCTTTGTTTCTTTGTTCCTTTTTGGTTTTCTTTATTTTATCCAGTAAAAAATACATGTCGAAACATTTGGTCCTTCGTAGCCTTAGTAAATTGTTTAGTCTTTTTCGCGTGTAATCCAGTGTTTAATGGTTATTTGTATAAACAGAAAAAAACTTTTAAAAAAAATTTGTTCGCAATAGAGGTTAGAAAGTGCATTGCAGAGTGCAATTAATTTGACTATCTTTAAAAGTTGCATTAGACTTAAATCAACTATTAATGAAATATTAATCATAAAAATTGTGTGTGTGTAAATCGTTTTTTCTACGCGTCGTGAAATACATAAATCGCCGGAAACATCAAGCAACTTTGTCCGCGAAGTCTGCAGGAACATTTGCCAACATCCCAATTAGCAGCAAAAGCAAGTAAGTGTTGCTTTTTATTACTTTTCTTTATTAAAATAATATCATAAACTACATACACATATACATAAAATACATAATATAATCTGCGTATAATAATGGCCGAGACAAATTACAACTGCGGTATGCTGCAGAAGGGCATTTTAACCTTGGTGGTAAATAGTTTCACCAGTTTCAAGAATGCCGCCAAGAAACGTAAGCTGCAGCCATACGTTGCAAGTCGCCTTGACATGTTGGAAGAGAACATGCGAGTCGCTAGGCATTATCATCAGGCAATCGTCGGAGGCGGAAAGTTTGAAGCAGATCTGAAAATGACAGAATTAGTAGTAGTGTATGAGCAAATAACTGAAATTTACCTTGAGTATCGTACTGAGTTACTGGAAGCGTTGGAAAAATGCTCTTATACATCATCGTCGACGGCTGGCGGGCCATCAGGTGAACCAACGGTACCCAACAACAAAATTAGGCTTCGCGAAATCGATATTCCAAAATTCAGCGGCTCGTACACAACATGGAGGTCTTTCCAAGGTTTATTTCAGTCCATGGTTCACAATAACGCGTCTTTAGGTGACATCGACAAGATGCATTATTTAAAATCCTGTTTGAAGGGTGAGGCGGAGCGTCTGCTGCAACATCTATCTTGCGAAGCGGGCAATTATGCGAAGGCGTGGGAACTGTTAACTTCGCGCTACGACCATAAACGGGTTCTCGTCAATGCCCAGCTTAAGTTGCGTTTTGGACAATTGTCATTGTTCAAGGAATCAGCGAACGGACTGAAGGAGTTGCTGGATACATCTCAAGAGTGTGTCCACGCGTTGGCGAATTTGGGGTTACAGGTGGGACATTGGGATGCGGTGTTGATTTACGTCCTTCTCCATAAACTTCCAACTTCTACACAGCAGCTTTGGGAAGAAAAGTTGGGTAACCTCAAGGAACTGCCAACTTACAAACAATTCGTCGAATTTTTGGAAACTCGCTTCCGCACTCTTGAGGTGGTTGACCAGCAGGACCAGAAGGGAAGTTCCAGGCCTTGGATAAGGAGTGATGCAACCAACAGCACGAAAAATCGGTCGCATGCAGAGACACCACGGGTTCTTATGGCGAAGGCCTCTACTAGGGAGGTGGTTTCCTGTAAGCTGTGTCAACGTGGGCTACATTCGCTGAGGAAATGTCAGAGTTTTCTTAATATGAACCCTATTCAACGAAAACAGGCAGTTCGCAATGCACGAGTTTGTGACAATTGTCTCGGCTATAGCCACATGTCGCGAGAATGTCCGAGCATAAAGAATTGCTATTTCTGTCAGCAGCGTCATCATTCCCTTCTACATGTACATGATAACAACAACAACAATCAAGGGGCTGTAAATGTAAATGCATCGGGTTTTCAACCTATGGACAACCAGCAATCATCGACGAGTAGGCGAGTGAACACTTTTTATTCACTTTCACAACGAGCAAGGGTGTTATTAGCAACAGCCGTAATGAGGGTTAGGTCAGCTGATGGACGTTTCCATGATCGATCCCGGATCCAAAGCCACATTTATCTCAGAGTCTGCAGCACAGTTGTTGAAATTGAAGAAGCATCGTACCTTTGTCGAGGTATCTGGGTTGGGGATGGTCAGCAGTGGCATAACACAAAACTATGTCGACATTATGTTTGCATCGCGACATTCGAAATTTGAGAGCGTCGTTCGGGCGTTCGTTTTCAAGTCGCTGACTGGGCTTCTTCCGGCCCAACGGGTGGTACCTGACAAATGGTCACATCTTTCAGGTTTGAGTCTTGCAGATCCCAAATTCTATGTTCCTGCGCCAGTAGACTTACTGTTTGGAAGTGACGTTTTCACCGAAATACTCCTTCCAGATATCCTGCGCAGCGAAAACCAAATCGCTCCGATAGCACAAAAAACCCGATTAGGATGGGCTATTCTTGGCAAAGTTCCAGCTGATAATCCGCAGCATATACGTAGTTTCGTGCAGTTCACAGATCTGAGTTCCGAGCTGCAAAAATTTTGGGAAATGGAGGAGGAGCCGTTCCAAACCAGGAATCCTGAAGACGACATCGTTTGTGATGAACATTTTGTTCGACATACCCAACGTTTATCCAACGGGCGGTATCAAGTCAAGCTGCCGTTTAGGGAGGAAGGTCATCCTGCGATGGGGTCCAGTAAGGAATGCGCGTTTCATCGATTCGCCCTGTTGGAAAAAAAATTAGTCTCAGATCCGAAATTGCATGATGATTACAGCGCATGTATACGGGAGTATTCGACACTACAGCATATGGAGGAAGTGGATCTAGTGGACGATGTGACACTTAAAACTCCGTATCATTACTTCTTGCCGCATCATGCAGTCTTTAAAGCAACTAGCACCACTACAAAGCTCAGAGTTGTGTTTGACGCAGCGGCTAAGACATCGGATGGGACATCTTTAAACGATCGTTTACTCGTAGGTCCAAAACTACAATCCAATATTGTGGACATAATTCTGCGATGGAGGACTCATCGAGTGACGTTCACAGCAGACATCGAAAAGATGTATAGGCAGATTTTGGTGAGTCCCTGTGATCGCTACTATCAGCTAATCGTCTGGAGGGAACAACAATCTGCACCGCTGAAGGCCTACAAGCTAAAAACGGTCACTTTTGGTACTGCAAGTGCACCATATTTAGCAATCCGTATCCTGAAAATGTTGGCTGATGACGAGGAACACAATTTTCCAGTGGGAGCAAAGGTGGTTCGTGAGGACATGTACGTCGACGACTTGATCAGCGGAGCCGATTCTGTAGACGACGCTAGGCAAAAGCGTAACGAGACTCGTCAGTTGTTAGCCTCTGCAGGATTTCATTTGAGAAAGTGGTCAAGTAACGAGAAAGCGTTGGTGGAGGACATTCCGGAGCGAGATCGTGAAATCGATTTTGAGCTTCCGTTCGGATCACTGAACCATGTTAAAACACTGGGAATTAAGTGGTACCCCATAAGTGACTCATTTTCCTTTCAGAATTTTCAACCGGATACTAAAGAAATAACGAAGAGGTCAATGTTGTCTACGATAGCTAAATTGTTTGATCCACTTGGCTGGATTTCACCGTGTATCATCACTGCCAAGATGATGATGCAACAACTTTGGAGCCTCGGATCGAACTGGGATGATCCCATCCCCTTGCAGTTAAAGGACCAGTGGGAAGCTTTTCGCCGAGAACTGCCACTGATAGAACGCATCAAAATTCCAAGGTGGATCAACACGATGCAGAATAATAAGGCGGTGGGGTTGCATGGGTTTTGCGACGCCTCGATGAAAGCATTTGGTGCAGCGGTTTATGTTCGAGTTTTGGACAGCGATGACAATATTCATGTTCATCTCGTCATCTCAAAGACCAAAGTAGCTCCTTGTAAGAGGACCGTGTCTCTTCCGCGCTTGGAACTTTGTGGAGCAGTAATTTTGGCCACTTTACTTCAATACGCTGTCGAAGTTATGAAGGTTCAAAAGACTTACGCATGGACAGATTCGATGATTGCGCTTGCCTGGATACGTTCACCGCCTGCAAAATGGGACACGTTTGTAGCTAATCGCGTCTCCGAAATACAACGCCTAACCACGATTAATGCATAGAGGCATGTGCCAACGCACCATAATCCCGCTGACCTAGCATCACGAGGTGTACTCCCTGGAGCTCTTGAGTCACTGGACTTTTGGTGGAGAGGACCGCGTTTCTTACATAATCGATGGGAGTTTAAGGCTCCTGAACTGCCCTTAAACATTGACACAGAGGAAGAGAGACGTGCAGTCAGAGCACACTGTGTTCACAGCTCAAACGGCGATAGCGTTAGTGAGGTGGTTCAACGTTTTTCTCATCTCTCAAAAGTAGCGAGAGTTTTAGCTACGTGTTTGCGATTCGCCTATAATTGCAGAAGAACGAAAGATGAGAGGAGATCGGAGCCACTAAGCCCACAGGACTTATCCGCGGCAACATTCCTCGCAGTCAAGGCATCACAAAAGGAGATGTTCCCGACGGAGCTGTTGGAGATGGAAACAACGGGCAGAATACCAAAACCCTTGTGCGCACTAAACGCATTCATCGATGCTCACGGGATCTTGCGTGTGGGAGGACGCCTGCAGAATTCCACCCTAACTTATGAGGAGCAGCACCCCATCATGCTAAAAATGAATCACCACTTCACCGGTCTGGTAGTTCGGGACGCTCACGGCAAAACATTCCATGGTGGAATTCAGCAAATGGTTGCCTACATCAGACGGACATACTGGATTGGGCAGATTAAGAGGATTGTCAAATACCACATCCACGGGTGCAACGACTGTTTTCGACAGAAGGCCAAGGAAATGCAGCAGCTGATGGGCAGTTTACCAGCAGCACGGGTACAAATGTCCATACCATTTAGCCACACTGGCGTCGACTATGCAGGGCCGATCGAATTAAAATCTTGGAAAGGTCGCGGTGGAAAATCATTTAAGGGATATTTCGCACTTTTCATCTGTTTAGCGACGAAGGCGATTCATATCGAGGTGGTGTCTGACCTAACAACTCGAGCGTTTTTGGCAGCTTTCCGACGTTTTACGGCACGACGTGGAGTATGCACCCAAATATATAGTGATTGCGGCACAAATTTCATCGGAGCTAACGCCGACCTACAAAGGATGTTACGGGATGCGCAGCATGATTGGAACGAGGTCGCTGGCACATTGGCGAATTTAGGTACCGAATGGCATTTCATTCCCCCCGCTTCTCCTCATTTTGGAAGACTATGGGAAGCCGGGGTGAAGTCGGTCAAGTACCACTTGAAAAGAGTAGTCGGCAACGAGAGGCTTACCTACGAGGAACTCGCCACGCTTCTGGCACAAATAGAAGCGTGTCTGAATTCAAGGCCCTTATGCCCTCTTTCCGACAACGTCGATGACTTAGAAGTTATCACGCCAGCATACTTTCTGGTCGGCGAACCCCTTCAAACAATACCACAAGGCGACAGCGCATTGCGGAAGGTGGGATATCTGGACCGTTGGAAACGGCTACAATTATTCCTTGATACGTTTTGGCGCAAATATAACACCGAATACCTGTCGCGACTCCAACAACGACCGAAATTGGTCAAAACCGAAGGCGAACCAAAAATTGGCGATTTGGTGATTATCAAAGACGAACGTCTTCCACCGTCTCGTTGGAGCCTAACGAGAATCCAAGAAACTCACCCCGGATCGGACGGATTGACTCGTGTCGTAACCCTTAAAACGAAATCAGGGCTCCTCAAACAACACATTTCTATAAATAGATACATTTAAACACACAAAAATCTGAAATCATAAAAAAAAATGGATAATGACAATTAAAACATTCACTACACGACAATATCAACCTAGACATATCACATATTAACATACAGTCCACATCTAACACAAACAAAACGTTCACAACCAATCTATACGCTATGGAAAAGCCGTCGTATCAAAAACACGCGATTTCGTAACATAGCCATTTCACAATCATATAACTATGGCATCGTAGCAAAAACATGTCATGCATAACTTAACACTTAACAAATAATTACTAGCATATTCGACTAACGACAAAACACAAAACCACAAAAACCATATCGAACACAACCTTCGTTGTAATCGATTATCGATAACACAACGGAACAAAACCAGCACATTCCTACCTTATCACAAATAAAAACCAAAACAAACCAAAGTTCAAAATAAATATATATATAAAAATGCACTTATGCGCCGAGCATAATATTTAATTGCACTCGCGAATATACACACACACATATAATTCGACTGCTGATTGTAATAAATGCAAAAAAAAAACAAATTAACTAATGAATTTAAAATATCACCTGCGATTCAGCAGCCATCATCATCAGCATCAGCATCATCAGCATTATCATCGTTATCGTCGTCATCACCGTCACTATAAAATTCACGATCACTTTATCCAACCGAACACATAAATTATACAAACAAACAAAAAAAAAAACTACACTTCCGTTGACACTTTAAATTAAATTCATTACAATACTATACTATAACTACAAACAAACAAAACCGCACGATCGCCATTCATATTTATGATAAAACTATATTGAACTGGACTTAGAGTGGAATACGAGTGCAAGGGAGATGCACATTGTACCTTGCACATGCATTTATAAATGTTTACATTTTTTATATTGAATTTCGTCTTTTGTCTGTCCTTGTCTATCTCATTGGACAAATATGTTTGATTATATGTCAGAATATTAATCGTCTCTCTCTTTACATGTTCAAAATGGAACTTAAGAAGGTCGGCAAGGTAGTCAACGTCAACAGGATCGTCATTGAGGTGGACGAATATCATTTTCCATTCAGGAAACTTGTTACAAGGAAGGAAGTTGTTACGAGCTCCTACAAGAAGATGAATGAAGGCAGTTTGCGAACTACGTTCACGGCCGGGGAGAATGTTGAGAGTTCAATATGGACAATATGGAACACCCGGTCATAGCAAAATAGAATAGTTTGATACATTGAACTATGAACAAATATAAATATGTATTATTGTATTTTATATAAATAATGAATGTAATGAGTTTACGGAATAAGTGTACTGGCAGAGGTCGAATAAAAGACATATTATAACGTTGTGGGCGCCTTTGTTTCTTTGTTCCTTTTTGGTTTTCTTTATTTTATCCAGTAAAAAATACATGTCGAAACAGTGAGGTTTGTGTGGGCTATAGAACAGGAAATATTCAAGAATCTATCTATTTGGAACACACAAGGCTCAAACATGAAGCTCGAGATGAAAAAAATAAAGATAAATCTGACCCCAACAAAAAAGTGTTCACTGTAGATTTGCAGTCGGTCTTACTTTCCCTCAAATCAAATGTATCTTCTATGTACTACCGCCAAAAACTTATAGTTCACAACTTCACCATTTATGACCTGGTAACACATGAAGGTTTTTGCTTTATATGGCACGAAGCTGAAGGTGGAGTAAGCGCTGATGAGTTTTCATCTATTTTGTGCAATTTCCTTGTTGAGAGAATTATTTTCTACAGTGACGGATGTGCTTCTCAAAACAGAAACAGCATCTTAGCAAGTGCACTGCTTAACATCACTGTGTTACACAAAATTAAACTTTTTCAAAAAATACTGGTGAAAGGACACACCCAGATGGAAGTTGATTCCATGCACTCGACAATAGAAAAAAAACTGCGGAATCGAAACATTAACGTTCCAGCAGATTACGTTGACGTCTGCGAAAAGGCTCGTTCCAATCCCTTTCCCTACACCGTGAATTATTTGAATTTTGAATATTTTAAAAAAGTACTCTTCTCTTAAATTTGTGCCATCAATAAGACCAGGAAAGAAAAGTGGTGATCCCACTGTAAATCAAATCCACGCTTTAAAATACAACGAAGAAGGCTTTATTGAATACAAATTAAATTTTTCGGATCCTTGGAAAATATTGCCGCAACGAATTAAACCTTTCAATCCGATTCAACTGGACAACATTCCAAAATTATTTGAAACTCTTCCTTTAATATCCGAAGATAAATTTAAACATCTTCAAGAGCTTAAGAAATCTCTCAAGCAAGATTACCATTCTTTTTATGACACTCTACCACATTGAAGGTTTATAATTTTATATTTTTTTACTTGACATGAAAAAATAACTTCTACCTTCTTTCTTGCAGTTTTTTTCAAGAAAAGCTAATTATTCAAGCATTATTACTTATTACTTTTATTATTTACTGCTGCTTTAATTTTTCTTCTTAAATTATTCTTCTTTTAAAAATGTATTTAACTACGGAGTCTTACTTCATTTAATTTATCTTTGTGTTAACTTCTTTTTCTTATTTTCTGTACGTATCTAACATAATTCTATGTAAATAAAAAATAGCTTTTAAATAATTCAAAATCACTTCCGAAAATAAAAATCTCAAAAAAAGCAATTAAAGTAACGAGCTTTTATTTGAAAGAAAACCTCCTAAATCCTTCATAACTTTTGGTATTTGAAGAAGAAAACCTCGTAAGTACCAACCGAATGGTAAGTAGTCAGTTATGCAAAGTTTTGTTAGGTCTAAAGAACTCAAGAAATTAATCAAATGGTATCAAAAACGATATAAGAAATGTAAAATATATACAATTGGTAGTTAATTGAACATTAGAAATTACTGTCCTGCACAATTTACAAAAATGGATTTACGAGGTTTGCATCTTTAGCCGAAGATATCCACCTTCGTACCAACATAAATACGCAACTTCTGTTTGCGGCTTCCTTTATCACAAGGAGTACACTATGGTTGCTTTCCTAGATAAAGAATGCGCAAAAGCAATGACAGAACTGAATATGGATAGCTCGCTTATTTAGTGACTGCTTACAAGTTAGATTATGAATTCAAAACTGGGCTAAACATCTGCCAGAAGTTCTGTCAGCAGAGGTACAGCAAGGAGATGGTCTTCCCCCTTTCTCTGGAACTTGATGGTGGATGAACTAATGCTTGGATGTAGATGGCTGCAGGATGATTGCCTTTGCGCATGATGCTGCTATTGCCTTCTCACTATTTTAAAGGAACTCCTGCAAAACACTCATAACAAGCTAACGAGATGGGCAGATCGTTATGGCCTGGGTGTAAGCCCCACGAAACCATATAGACAAAATACCACATATAGACCTAACCTATATTAATGGTACATGCTCATCTTATTCCAACGAAGCAGAATTATTGGCTCTTATCTTGAATAAGAAGTTAAGTTGGTAACCCAACATACAAGAATGGATCAAAAACAGCTACAGAGATAAAAAAAACAGGACGCAAATAGCAGATTGTTCCGCTGCCCGCTTCAAAGCTACCTCACAGTGAATCAACTAGGATATTGGTCGCTCCGTCATTCTGGACTCACTTGGGTCTCTTCCAAGAAGCATAGACTACACCATACCCCAATTACTGTTTGGAAATAACTTCCAAGTCACTATACCCACCAGATCATTTGGGAGGGCGATGCACTGACTGAAGATAAATCGATCCACTTGCACACCGATGGATCAAAACTAGTGATGAGTTAGGCTTAGGCATTTTCTCAGAAAGACTAAATCTTAGTTTGTTCCGTCTTCCTAATCACTGTAGCATGTTCCAGGCAAAAAAGATGGTGATCAAAGAAGCCTTATGGTGGCCAAGTCTCTGCACCCAGTATCTTGAAATTCCATCGTAGCCCTAGACTGCCGATCATCTCTAAGGGAGACGGCGGAGTAGTTCAACATTCACCTCTTTTGGTTGCCGGGCCATAGAGTCATTCCAGAGAACTGTAGGGTAGATGATTTCACAAAAAAAAGAAACATATTACCTCTTTTACCTGATAAAATGTTCTCTAGGTATACCAATCGGTACATGCAAACTTATGTCTAATCTATTCGCAATCGAGAGAACAAACTTAAGGTGGACAAGGTACTGTACATGTCAAGCGACTTAGCAGATATGGCCAAAGCTTGACTTGCGACGCTCTTAGTGCATTAACTTAATAAGCCGACTGTTCATTAGCTCTTCTAGAGGTGCCATAACAGGGCATTGTCTTATATTACGCATAAGGGCTCGGAGTTTATTCAAAGAACTTCTGTAGAAGCTGCATGGACGAAGAGGAGGAGGGCACTTAAACCTCTTTGTCCATGTCCTGCTCTTTCCTATAACCCTTCTTGCTTAATGATCTAAGCGACTTGGCTTACACTGACATTACAAGTCTATCGCTCTTCAATACAAGCTCCAAATGGTTTAACGGGTAGAGGCAGAAATTACCTCATGTTGGTCTAATTGTGATTATTGGCTGTAGCTGACAACCACCGCAACCTAACCTAACTACACGTCAATCTCCTTATATGTTACAAAATGAACCCAGATAGTGGTGGGTGGATGAGTGTCGCTGTCTCAGAATGCACTGAAAGTGAAGCAGAAGTGCAAGTGCTGTGTTCTTAAATGTTGACTGAAGTCCCCGATTGGTAACACAGCTTTAACCGCGTCTCTGCGATGCATAGATAGGCACCGATACAAGATGAAAGTAAAACGAGTAAGGGAATCAGGATTTACATTCTACTTTCATTCTGGGCTATAAGTTAGCAAATTCACAAAAAAAAAATGAACTGCAATTTTTTGAATGTTGAAATTATCAAAAACACAATATGCGTTCCATACAAAACTGAGAAAGTTCTGTTAAGGATAAGTAAAAGAGAACACGACTTTTCGGTTAGCAGTTTATTTGACAACTCAAAATGTACATAATTATATTACATTTGTTTCGATTCCAAACAATCCATTTATTTAATTTATGTATATCCAAGAGTTACCATTACAAACAAATGTGAACAAGAAGAAATAGTTATGAGTATAGATTTCGGATCATATACAAATTTCAACACGACCCCTCAAATGTATACTTTCGTATGATAATGTAATTGTATATTTATTTGTGTAATTAGAAAAATAATTTTAGTAAACCTAACTTTCGCGACAATGCGATATGTTTTTTTTTTTATTAAGATTCTTTTTTAATACGAGTACATCCGCAATCATCCCTCCAATTGGTACATACTCGTACATAGTTTAATTTACCTCTCGCGAAGGTCAGTCACCTTGACGTGTGTACCATCATTGCATTCGATGGTGCCGGTGCGGAGGCTTACGGTGCAAAGATTCATACGGGCTATGCTGTCTAAGGGCCACCCATGGTAGACAGGCTGTTTGATGAGCGCCAACCAAGAACTGGCCAGGACTTCACGTCCGCTTCCTCCTTCCTATACTTCCCTCTCACCAACCTAACTTTCCTACCTCCCCATTTCCTTCCCCCCTCCATCTCCCCTAATCCAGAGTGTGCGCGACCCGTGCTCATTGGATGGTTTGCAGCCAGGGGTAACCGGCTGCATTATCACGGAGCCTCTCTGATACCGGGCCACCTCAGAGAGTAACCATGGCCTTACCACGTTAATGCGGGGCTCTGGCGTGGTTGACCGTCTTTCCCGCGCTACTCGTGGGATTATGAACAAAAACAAAAACAAACAAAAAAAAACAAACAAAATGCGGGGACAGACCGCAGACGAAGTTATCGGTCGAATGGAGCAAGACATCCACGACGACTGCCTGGCACATGAGAGACCCGGAACTAGTCGAGAGGGAGGCTCTAAGCCGGTGCAACCCAGCACCAGCCAAAGAACCATCACCACCTCACGACAAGCTACGGGAGTGCCAAAAGGCCCGGGAAGAAGCCCGGTAGCACCCATAGGTGCATGCAGTGGGGATGGGAGTCAAATCCTTATCCCCTCCCTGTCCGGGAAATCAACGGTAGAGGGAACTAGGGCAGCGGGAACGAGCACAGCTCAAGTACCAGCCCCTGAACCCCCCGGGAAAAATACCGGAAGGAAGAGAGACAAGCCAGCCTTACCTCCACCTGGGAAACCGGGTGCGAGGGACGACTCTCTGCGAAGGGGACTTAGTGGTGCTGGCACCAAATGGTACCTCCGCTACCTCAACAAAGGCCTCGGGCCTGAGGAAGCAAAAAGGAGGGCTGAGGAGCATCGGGCCAAGCCCGAAAGCACAGAAGTGGCGGCAGGAAAAAGGGGGAACAACAACATCACCCCACCCACCACGAACAAAGCCAAAAAACAGAAGGCAGACGAAGGTACCGAGAGGGCCACGGGTAAGCCTGCTAGCGGTAGACACGACACAGGTGCGATTGCTGAGCAGGTTGCTGTTCTCCCGGTGAAATATCCGCAGGAGATCCTCAGCAACTCAGACCTCACGGCACTGGAAGATGCCATAGTGGTGGAAATGGCCTTGGGATGGGAGCATAAGCTCAAATTCCAGGGCATACATTTCAGGCATGGAATGCTACTGGTTGACTGCGAGACTCCGTAGACAGATGAGTGGCTAAAGGTAGTTGCCCCAAAGCTGGGGAAATGGAAGGGGACATGCTTCAAGGCATGCAGTGGGACAAATATACCACGGTCCTACTCCATCACGATCTTTCTTCCGCGCAGTGCAGAACAGGAAGTGAAAACCTCCTTGGCACAGAACACGGGACTTAACGTCAAGGCGTGGAAGGTCCTCAACTGTCGGAAAGAGGGAACCGGGCAGGTACTGGCTCTTGGCATCGACAGAGAATCTTTCGACGCCTTAAAGCCCCAGAAATGATCCCTGAGCTACCGATTCGGCAGGGTTTCTGTCTGCGGACTTAAGAGGTCGGACGAGATTTCTGGGCGACTATATCTAGGATGTTTACCTGCCAAAGCCTAGGGCTAGTACTTATCCAGGAACCATGGATCCTGAAAGGACAAGTCACAGGATTGGCTAGCAAGAATGCAAAGGTAATATGGGACACTCGGGCCGAGAAACCGAGAGCTTGCATTCTAATAAACAATAAATATAAATTTATTTTACTTTCAGAATACGCGACACGAGATCTGGTGCCAATTCAGGTACATCTGGATGTTGAGGGATGTCACCGCACTATTATCATCGTATCGGCGTACTGTGCAGGGGATGATCCAGTTGTATCATCCCAGATGCAGCGATTGGTGGAGCATTCCAACAAGCTCCGCATGCCACTCCTTATAGGGTGCGATGCGAATGCCCACAACACCATATGGGGGAGCACCGACACCAACATTAGGAGTGAGTACCTACTAGAATTCATTATCAGATGTCATAAATGTGGGAAATACCTCCACTTTTGTAACCGGGGTCAGGGATGAGGTACTCGACCTCACGCTTGGTAGCCCAAGCGTAAGTAAACTTATTAGCAACTGGAGAGTATCTAATGAGATGTCATAAATGTGGGAAATACCTCCACTTTTGTAACCGGGGTCAGGGATGAGGTACTCGACCTCACGCTTGGTAGCCCAAGCGTAAGTAAACTTATTAGCAACTGGAGAGTATCTAATGAGCCGTCATTGTCTGACCATCAAATAATAGTGTTCGACCTGGACAGCACAAGTATCACGAGAAATCCAGTAAGAAACCCAAGGAAAACCAACTGGGAGACTTATAGAAATGCTCTAGAGAGCAATCTGGGGCGCCTTGTTTTGAGGAAGGCTCCGGGCCACCCCCTGGAGTTAGAGAGCGCAGTGGAAAGCGTAACAAACGCCATCATCACTGCGTTCGAAGAAAACTGTCCCATCAGTAGAGAAAGGGGCAGGAAACAGACGCCATGGTGGAGCAATAACTTGTCAAAACTGAGATCCGAGGTGCGGAAACTATTCAACAAAGCGAAGCGCAACGGAGACTGGCAAAGCTACCAGATGGCCCTTAGAACATATATCTAATAAGGAAATTAGAAAAGCTAAAAGAAATAGCTTCAGGAAATTCTGTGAGACAATCACCAGCACTCCTACTGCGGCAAGGCAGCTTTAAGCTCTTGTGAAGTCAGGAGGAGTACCGATGTGTCTGAGGAAACCAGATGGCGAATTCACGGAAGACGAGGATCAAAGGGCACTATTGCTACTAGAAACTCACTTCACTGGCAGCTCGCCTAGTACTGAGCTAGGAATCAGTACCACTTCAATCAGACCTCGGAGAGATGACTGGGAAAGAACATCAACCATCTGTTCTAAGGGACGACTGAAATGGGTAATAAATTCCTTTCAGCCTTTTAAATCTGCCGCAGTGGATGGCATTATACCCGCCCTACTACAAGAAGGGCAACGGATACTAATACTACACCTGCTAAAAATAACAAGGAGCAGTATTGCCTTGGGCCACATACCAATGCAATGTAGACGAGCAAGGGTTGTGTTTATACCAAAATCAGGGGAAAAAGACCCCACACAGCCAAAATCGTACAGGCACATCAGCCTTACGTCATTTCTTCTGATGATGACAGAAAAGGTTGTGGACAATTATTTAAGGGAAGATGTACTGAACACATCTCCCTTACATCATCGTCAGCATGCATACAGAGCGGGCAAATCAACAGAGTGCCTTGGAAGCAAAAGAAATAGTACTGTGCGCTTTCCTAGATATAGAGGGAGCATTTGACAACACCTCACATGAGGCGATTAAACGATCCCTGGATAGGAAAGGAGTTAACAGTACAGTATCCAACTGGATGTGTGAGCTGCTGAGCACCAGATCAGCAGAGACTCAAACACCATCTGGAAGCATCAGAGTAAACACAACAAGAGGATGTCCACAAGGAGGGGTACTATCACCCTTAATGTGGAGCCTAGTTGTAGACGAACTGCTGGAAAAATTAACCAACCTCGGCATCAACTGTCAGGCGTACGCCGATACACTGTATTGATTGCCAGAGGCAAGTTCGAAGAAACCCTTGGGGACATCATACAAAGGGGGCTTA
Source organism: Portevinia maculata (assembly GCA_949715645.1). NCBI lineage: Eukaryota > Metazoa > Arthropoda > Insecta > Diptera > Syrphidae > Portevinia > Portevinia maculata. The sequence goes on from OX454527.1 coordinate 122,271,629, forward strand.
AAGTAACCAAGGAATGGTGCCATACTGTCGGACTTAACATTAATCCGGCGAAAACAACGATAGTACCATTCACAAGGAAAGGCCAACTTCAAAGACTTAAGGACATTAGCCTATCAGGCACGACACTGATACCAGTCAAAGAAGTAAAATATCTAGGACTCCATCTAGATAGTAAACTCCTCTGGCGAAAACATACAGAGGAGATATCCAAGAAGGCCACACGCGCTCTCATGATATGTAGGAGCCTAGCGGGGAAGGCATGGGGATGCAGCCCAAACATCCTGCGATGGATGTACACTGCAATCGTGAGACCAATGATCACATACGGAGCGGTAGCATGGGCGAAACGAACCAGTCTAGCCCACAACAAGAGAAACACTCGGCAAAGTGCAAAGACTACCGTGCCTGTGCATTACCGGAGCAATGCGTAGCTGCACAACCGTAGCCATGGAGGTGTTATTGGAATGGACCCCTCTACACGTCATGGTGATGAATGAGGCAGACAAAACAACCCTAAGGATGGCAAAGGAGGGAATTGGGAGTGGGAAATGCATCGCTTCGAAAGAACACGGTGACTTACTCAAAAAACTCCCACTTCTTGGCATACCTAGGGACGACAGCATCAGGAAATTCAACTTCGAGAAGAATTTCCAGATAAAGCTCAGCAATAAGGAGAACTGGAGCAATGAATCCATAACTTATGGACTGAGCAACCACACAACAAAGTGGTACACGGACGGCTCGAGGACCGAGGAGGGAACGGGTGTAGGAGTGTTTGGGCCAGGAACTAAGCACTACCAATCCATGGGCAAATTTACCAGCATCTTCCAGGCAGAAATATGTGCCATAGACAGGTGCATTCGAATCAACCTCGAGAAAAACTACAGAAATTGCAACATAGCAATAATGTCTGCCACCCAAGCAGCTATAAAGGCTCTTGACGCCTACGTTATCAAGTCAAAACTCGTGTGGGAATGCCTACACGGACTGAATAGATTAGGCAAGAATAACAGAATTTCCATTTGCTGGGTACCTGGCCATGTTGGCATTACAGGCAATGAGGCAGCGGACTCTCTGGCAAGAAAAGGGGCAGAGGAACCCTTCATAGGACCTGAACCGTTCTGCGGGATGGGAGAACACACTATACGCGAAGAGTTCAGGAGACTGGAGGAAGAAACAAGGGCAAAAGCCTTTCTCAACCTCCAAGGTCTGAGGCAAGCAAAGAAACTCTTAGGAAATTACAACCAAAAGACTCAAGGAGCACCTGAGGAAAATGGGATTATCGGAGGACGGGCTCTGCAGATTCTGCAGTGAAGCCGCCGAAACTCCAGATCACATACTGGAATCCTGTGGGGCACTGGCCCACAAAAGGATGAAATATTTGGGCAGGCAACAAATAACAGACAAGGAGATACAAACCATGGACCCACAGCTCATTCTCAGATTCATCAAAGAAACTGGACTGGACGCTGTGCTCTAAGGAGTGTGACCTGCCAAGGAAAAAATCAGAGCAATTCCTCGATATGCTTCACAAAGAAGTATATAGAGAGGTACAAGCAGGGGACACAATAGACCAATAGGTCGCAGTGTAACATACCCTAACCAATATTATTATTATTATTAGTTTAATTTAATTAGATTAAGATTGAACACTTCCCGTGTATAATGAATTCTTATGTCGATATGCTTACTTCTTGCATGATAAATAGGGTTCTTAACTAGTTGTTGTGCACTTAAGTTATCGCCATTTAATTCAGTAGCCCCTCGGATAAGTTTTGAAAAACCGAGCTCATTTATGAAGTTTCGCAAATACACTACTTCCTTAGATGCGGACGATAGTGCCATATATTCGGCTTCTGTGCTGCTAAGTGCCACGGACGGTTGCTTTCGTGACTCCCACGTAATTGGTCCACCAGCAATATAAAAAAAAGAAACTGGTGTATGACTTCCGATCATCACAACTTCCGGCCCAGTCTGCATCAGCATACCTAGTTAAGCATTCACCAGTTTTTCTGAAAGATATATTAAAGTGTATAGTATTTGCTAAGTACCTCAGAACATGCTTTGCGGCTGCCAAGTGTTCTGTATGCGGGTCCATATTGAATTGCGCCAGTTTGCTAATTGAGTGCACAATATCGGGTCTGCTCGATATTCCCAGGTACATCAAGGAACCAATTAACGATTGGTACTTCTTCGCATTCACTTTAGAGCATTTGGAACAAGTAGTACACTTCTTCAGCTTGCATGCGGAATCCAGAGGCGTGCTGCACTTCCTTGTATCCGTCATATTGTAAGTTTGAAGCAGATCACGAACAAACTGTTGTTGGGATATGCTTATAGTTATTTTTTGTTCATCTCTTATTATTTTCATCCCTTGGAAATAGTCCACTGGGCCTTTATCGACGACATCAAACTCCAGCCCGATAAGATACCTAATTTGGTTCAAGTACTGACGACTGGAGCACACAATTTAAATGTCGTCGACATATACGGCTATGATATTAATCTCGCTTCCTCGATTCATCGTGTAGACGCAGGTATCGGAGCTACAGCGATTAAACCATCTTGGTTAACACTTTATCCAGCTTCACATTCCACTCCCGTCCTGATTGCTTGAGACCGTACAATGACTTCTTCAGCTTGTATACCTTATCAGGGTTTTTGGGATCAACAAACATCTCTGGTTGAATTATGTACACGTCCTCCTTCAGATCTCCGTTAAGGTAAGCGGCTGCAACATCCATTTGATAAACTATTAAGTCATGTTCAACTGCTAAAGCCAATAACAGGAGAATGGATGATATCGAACCACTGGCGAAAACGTCTCGCTGTAGTCAAGACCAAACTTTTGACTGCATCCGTTGGCTACCAATCTAAACTTGTAGCGTTCAATTCTTCCATCTTTGTGGCGTTTGATGTTAAAAACCCATTTCGATTTTATGGCTCTACGATTTGTCGGTAAATCCATGAGGTCCCAGGTGTTGTTTGCTAAAAGTGTGTTGTATTCCAATTTCATAGACTGTAGCCACTTGTCGCCATCACGTCGATTCAACGCCTCCTCCACTCTTGTTGGATTCATAAGGGCGTTATCGAAATTCGTCAAATAATTCGTGGAAGTGGAACCCGCATTTTCCCTACGCGGACGTAATTTCATCGTCCACTTACTTGTATGAGAGCCCGGTACACCAGTTTCACTACCACCGTCAACGGTCCCCGATATATCTTCTTCCTGTTGGTCGTGGGTAACAGCAACACTTGGTATATCTCCGTCAACACCTTGATCAGTTTCGGACAAAATTTCATCACTGCTGGAACTAAAACTTTTTCGGTTGGATTCTTTTAATTCGAATACGTCGTCGAATGAATTCTCCTCGCTATCTTCTTGCTTCATAACAGCATCGTTTAGATCCTTTCTCAGGGTTTGCGTTGTTACAACTGATTCGGTTTCTAAAATACAATCAACATTTTTAGATAAAGTATTCTCACCTATATGCTCCAAAAATCTAACGTTGCGGCTTTTGAAAACTTTGTCTAATACAAACGATAAGCTTTGGATTCAGACGAGTATCGTACCATGTAACACTCTATCGTTCTCGCTCTAAACTTGGGCTTCCCTGGACGTTTATCCAACATGAATGCCTTACATCCAAATATCTTTAGATGCGATACAGTTGGCTTTTCGCCACTCCATGCTTCACACGGCGTTATATTTTCCAAGATCTTAGTTGGAGAACGGTTGCGCAAATATGTTGCCGTGTTAATTGCTTCCGCCCAAAGCGAATTCGGTAGTGCTGAGTTCAGCAGCATACATCTTGCCATTTCCACTAACCTTCGGTTGGCACGCTCTGCAACTCCATTTTGCTGGGGTGTATATTGCACTGTCAGCTGACGTTTAATGCCCGCACTTTGCAGGAAGCGATCGAATTCTCCACTCAAATATGCACCGCCGTTATCAGTCCGAAGGGTTTTTATCTTCTTAGACGTTTCAAGTTCGGCTGATGCTTTAAATGATTTAAACGCATCCAAAATGTCGCTTTTATTTTTTAAAAAATGCACAAATATCTTTCGGCTAAAATCGTCGATAAACAGTGCGAAATACCGAGCACCCCCAATAGAGTTCATTCGCATAGGACCACAAATATTGCTATATACCAGCTCTAACACCTCTTTGCTGCGGACGGATGATTTGTTTGGAAACGGCATGGCACACATTTTACCTTTTAAGCAAATTTCACATGTCACCGAGTCAAAAACATTTTGTAAATCAAGGCCTCTAACCATATTTAGTTTCACTAAGGAACTTAGACTCTTTGCATTTAAATGTCCATACCTTTCATGCCATTTTACAAACTGGTTGTGGGATGAGGATGAAGCATTACCCGATACGTTTTTGTTTTTAAATTGAACTGGAGGCTACCCCATAGTTGCAGATGCATACTATTCGGAATAAAATGTTCTGGAAATATGATTCCGTGATGTTTATTAGAAGTATGTATATCCTTTGATGTTAGATGATTTATTATATTTCTATACTACCTATACCTACCTATATACCCAACTGTAAATAAACATAAATTGTAGGTACTTATCTCAATCTGTAAGACTTTTTCTCTGATTGATGACAATATAAAAAAAGCGGCCAAGTGCGAGTCGGACTCGCTCATGAAGGGTTCCGCGCGAATTATAATGATTATTTACTTAGGCACCTATTACAGATTTATTATTAGAAAATAATGGTTCACGGTTTACGCATAAGGTTTATGTTTATGAAATTAAATGTTTTTTTATACCCTATTCTAAGGGTATATTAATTTTGACGCATAGTTTTTAACATACCTTAATATTGCCCGTAGTCCCCTAAAAGTTACTATATTTATGATCAGCATCGATAGCAATGTCGATCTAGCCATGTCCGTCCGTCTGTCCGTCCGTCCGTCTGTCGCCAAAAATTAGGCCTTTAAACTGGACCTAGAGAGCTGAAATTTTAACCATATACTCTCTAGGGTCCCGAAATAATCAAGTTTACGAATTTTTGAAATCCGCCCACAGACACGCCCACAAACTCCAAAAAAACAAATTTTGGAAAAAATCGAATTTTGAGCTAGAAAGCTGAAATTTTTTATATATGATCTATGACTCCTAAAACTGCTCGGGATAAAAAATTTTCAAAATCCGCCCACTGACACGCCCACAAATAAATAAAATAATTTTTTTATAACCTATTCTAAGGGTATATTAATTTTTGAAAATCCAAAGTTTCAGCTAGGGATGTGTCATGTGTTAATTTTTTTTAAATCCGCCTACTGACACGCCCACAATTAAATAAAACAATTTTATTGAAAGACCGAAGTATGAGCTAGTGAGCGTTTTTTTTTTTTTTGATAAAATCCTTTAAATGTTATATAACAAAATATGTAGAGCGTTCTTAACAATTCAACCATACTTAGACTTTTGTCACGTCCACTTATGAGGGATAGGAATAAGAATAGGGTATCCAACAGTTCGCCCAAGCGGACTGTAGCCCGTCCCTATGTTTTTTTATATATTTGAGTTGATTTAATGGAAGGTAAATTGCGGTTTACGATTTATGACCAATTTTCGTTGGAAGTTTGCATAGTAATGTAATTCATATATTTTTTTTTAGTTTTATCATTCCCTTATTTTAGAAGTTTGAGCCGTGAGGGGGGGGGGGGGGGGGCAACATTTTACCACTTTGGAAGTGTCTCTCGCGCATACTATTCAGTTTAGAAAAAAATGATATTAGAAACCTTGATATCATTTTTGAAGACCTATCCATAGATACCCCACACTTATGGGTTTGATGAAAAAAATTTTTTGAGTTTGAGTTCTAAGTATGGGGAACCCGCAAAATTTATTGCTTTTTTCTATTTTTATGTGAACATCTTAATGCGGTTCACAGAATACATCTACTTACCAAGTTTCAAAAGTATAGCTCTTATAGTTTCGGAGAAAAGTGGCTGTGACATTCCCGGACAGACAGACAGACAGAGAGACATGACGAATCTATAAGGGTTTCGTTTTTCGCCATTTGGCTACGGAACCCTAAAAATCAGCAGCAGTTTGGTGTAAATATGTATTAAGATCGATAATTCCAAAAGTTGAATAATCAAAAATAAAACACACGAACGGGAACTCCAATAAAATGTGAATGAAAGAAAACATCAATCACGTGTGCCAAAGTGGGAAAATAAAAACTATATCAGTACAAGTCTGCTCTCCGACTAATACGCACGCGTTTTATGTCACTCCTGACACGCGTATTTCTTTTTTTGTTTTTTTTTTGCTATTTCATTGTTTTTCTTACTGCGTTTACTCTCATAATGACGGAATTTTGCACTAAATGTAAAGACCCGCTGAATAACGTCGATCATATTATGTGCGGTATCTGCGGTAATCTGTTTCACTTGAAATGCAGTGAATTAAACTCGAGTTTATTTAAAACTATAAAATCAAATGCATGTGTTTTTTGGAAATGCGCTTTTTGTATTGACATTCCAGCCATTCCCTGTGTAAAAAGAATAAAAATGCATTTCGTATCATTGCAACAGGCTTTGTCTGAATTTGACTCTATTTTTCTCTCCAGTGATTTTCAACTCAATGTCGCACAGACAACCAACATTTGTAGCGCACGGGACGTTAGTAGAGAAGTTCGCGGTACAACGAAGTCTCAACGAAATCCATTAAACTCCATTGAGTCTACTTCTAAAGCGCTTAAAAGAAAAAATGCTAATTTGTCCCCTGCCTTATCCCGTGTTTTGACGAAGAACTCTAATATCTCACCTTCACATGTGCATCAAAATAAAGCTCTTGCCAAAAAAAAAGTAAATGATTCATCGTCATCTGTTTCATCACCGATGGGCCCCCGCATGACGGCGAGCTCTGATGGCTCGAATGTTGTATTTGATGACGTCGATCTTGCTGCTCCTCTTACCGCAAACTCCGTGTCTACTGGATCTTCGGATGGTATTTGTGTGGGTCATTTTATGAAATCAGCTGTGAAGTCTATTGACACCTTGGACTCAGAACATTTAAACGTCTATACTAATCATGTTCATGCTCCCGACAATCCACCTCCCACCATTGCTGCTGCTGATGCTGATGCTGCTGTTGTTTCAACTCGTTCTCCATATGTTGCCGATTTGCCGACATCACCTCATCAACCGCCTCCCACCATTGCTGCTGCTGCTATTTCTGTAACTCGTCCTCCATGTGTTGTTGGTACGAACAATATAGAAACCGATCTACATGTAGTTCGCAAGTTAAAATGGTATCATCTCTCTAGTTTCCATCCAAACACTTCTACTGAAAATATAATTGACTTCATTTCTTCAGCCTTAAATGTAAACAAATCTAGTTTCATGTGCTCTAAACTTATAAAAAAACATAGGGACGGGCTACAGTCCGCTTGGGCGAACTGTTGGATACCCTATTCTTATTCCTATCCCTCATAAGTGGGCGTGACAAAAGTCTAAGTATGGTTGAATTGTTAAGAACGCTCTACATATTTTGTTATATAACATTTAAAGGATTTTATCAAAAAAACGCTCCCTAGCTCAAACTTAGGTGTTTCAATAAAATTGTTTTATTTAATTGTGGGCGTGTCAGTAGGCGGATTTAAAAAAAAACACATGAGAATAAAGGGCCCCTAGAGAGTATATATTATAAATTTCAGCTCCCTAGCTCAAACTTTGAATTTTCAAAAAAAAAATTGTGGGCGTGTCAGTGGGCGGATTTTAAAAATATTTACACATGAGCATAAAAGGCCCATAGAGAGTATATATTATAAATTTCAGCTCCCTAGCTCAAACTTTGGATTTTCAAAAATTAATATACCCTTAGAATAGGTTATAAAAAAATTGTTTTATTTATTTGTGGGCGTGTCAGTGGGCGGATTTTGAAAATTGTTTATCCCGAGCAGTTTTAGGAGTCATAGATCATATATACAAAATTTCAGCTTTCTAGCTCTAAATTTTGTTTTTTTGAGTTTGTGGGCGTGTCTGTAGGCGGATTTCAAAAATTCGTAAACTTGATTATTTCGGGACCCTAGAGAGTATATGGTTAAAATTTCAGCTCTCTAGGTCCAGTTTAAAGGCCTAATTTTTGGCTACAGACGGACGGACGGACGGACGGACGGACGGACGGACGGACGGACATGGCTAGATCGACATTACTATCGATGCTGATCATAAATATAGTAACTTTTAGGGGTCTACGGGCAATATTAAGGTATGTTACAAACTATGCGTCAAAATTAATATACCCTTAGAATAGGGTATAATGAAGATGATGTATCTAAACTTAAATTTGTAAATTTTAAAATTGGTGTTCCCCTCAGATATGCCAGCACAATTTATAATCCTAATTTTTGGCCTAGTGATGTACAAATCCGTGCATTTGTTAATGTTTCAAAAAACTAATTGTTAACGAGCGTTCCATTTCACCTCTCTGTGTAGTAAAAAAGCGAAATTTTGATAAAGCGAATCTCAAAATGTATTATCATAATGCCAGCGGAATTCGGACCAAAATCAGCAAATTATTTAATTATTCTAGTCACCTTGACTATGATGTGATTATTATTACTGAATCTTGGTTATACGTTGATATTTCTGACTCTGAAATTTTTAATGAGTCTCTTTATCGGGTTTTCCGTTTTGATCGTTGTAAAAAGAAAGAGGAACGCGGGGGTGGAATTCTCGTTGCAGTTCGTCGTGGTATTACTTGCCGGGAAATTCCTCTACCAGATTGTGAAGTGGAACAACTCTGTTTTTCATTGGACGTCACAGGTGTTGTGAGTTCGCTTATTTTTATTGTAAGTTATGTCCCTTCTGGAAGTGGATTGGATGTCTACGATAAACACATATCTAATATTGATTTTATTTTTGATAAGTATGACTATAACTCCAATAGTATATGTATTTTAGGAGATTTTAACGTCGGAGACATTGTTTGGACTTGGTCCGATCATGATAAAATGCTTATGCCTTGTAACTTAAAGAAAGATATTGAATTTGTTTTAATTGATTTCCTACTTTCTTATAATTTGTGCCAAATAAGCTCAATTGTAAATTCACAAAATAGAATATTAGATCTAGTTTTTATCTGCTGTGATGAGATCAAGGCAAATACTTTTGAAACCCCATATTCTCTGTTAAATAACTCTATTTATCACAATGAAACCTCTATTGAAATTGAGGTATATGATTTTTTAAAAGGTGACAGTATTCCGTCTAAAATGTTTGATTTTTCAAAAACAAATTTTAGTGGTTTGAATTGTTACCTTCATGAGATTGATTGGAATAATAATCTGAGACACTTATCGCTTCAGGAGTCATATAATTATTTTATATCCGTGATGTTTAACGGATTCAACTCTTTTGTCCCATATACGAGGTCGAAGGTCGTAGGTCGAAGAAGATTTTATCTAAACCTCCATGGTACAATAGACGGCTCTCTCATCTTAAGAACCTTTAAAACAAGGCTCACAAAAATTTCAAAAAGTCAGGTAGTCCTAGGGATTATGAATACTTCGACAAGCTGCGTAAAGACTTTCTTGCGTTAAGTAAATTTCTGCAAAAAAATTACGTTATTCAAATTGAAAACAATATAAAAACTGACTCTAAACGCTTCTGGTCTTTCATAAATAGCAAAAGAAAATCGACTGGCTTGCCCAAATCCATGGTTTATAAAAATATAGAATCTATAGATGTTAATACAACACTGGAATTTTTTGCGAATTTCTTTGAATCTGTGTATTCAAGGCCCAATACTCCTAGTTTTGTATCAGATACTGAATGCAAAATTGATATTGGCCTCATTCAATTAAGTCGCCACGACATTATCTTAGCTCTTGATAATCTCAACCCCAACTCAAGTCCCGGGTCCGATGGTATTCCCGCGATTATTTTTAAAATGTGTTCTCAAGCAATTTGCAATCCTCTTTTTCAAATTTTCAATCTGTCGCTGTCATCTGGAATTTTTCTTGAAGAATGGAAATCATCTTTTCTTATTCCAATTTTTAAATCTGGATCTAAGAACGATATTGAAAATTATAGAGGAATTTGCAAATTATCTGCTCTGCCTAAGCTTTTTGAAAGTATCGTTAAATCGAAATTGGAATTTTGTATAAAGGAATTTGTTTGTGATACGCAGCATGGTTTTGTGTCTGGCAAGTCCACTACCACTAATCTGGCGTGCTTCTCCCATTATGTTATTAATGCTATTGAAGATGGTTATCAAGTCGACTGTGCTTACACTGACTTCAGTAAGGCATTTGATTCAGTCAATCATCATATTTTAATAAAAAAACTTGAAAGTTTTGGGTTTCACTCCGCAATGCTTGAGTGGTTAGCATCTTATTTGACTGGCAGGATTCAAAGGGTTAAAATAGGTGATTACTTTTCACGACATTTTGGATGTGTTTCAGGAGTACCACAGGGTAGTCATTTGGGTCCCCTCCTCTTTACAATTTTTATCTACGACATATCGCGTGTATTAAAATATTGCGATTGTTTGATGTATGCTGATGACTTAAAGCTGTTCCTTAAAATAAAAACTACACTTGATTGTGTGTTTTTGCAATATGATCTAAATAACCTATCTGTTTGGTGCGTAAAAAATTGTCTAATGTTAAATATTAGAAAATGTTTTATAATATCATTTTACAGAAGCTCATCTCTCTTAGAGTTTCAATATGAAATCGACAACATTGTACTAAACAGAGTCGAAGAAGTTAAAGATCTGGGCATTGTAATTGATTCGAGGTTCACCTTTGCACTTCACATTCATTTGGTTATTGCTAAGGCGAATAAACTTTCTGGTTTTATAAAACGAAATACTCGTAGTAAGGAATTTTCGGATCCTCATACCCTTATTTCAGTTTTTATCGCATTAGTAAGGTCTCTGCTAGAATATGCTGATATTATATGGAACCCACTATACAAAATTCACTCGGACCGCATTGAAAAAGTCCAGAGGCGTTTCACAAAATATATTTTTCGGAAAATGAGCTGGAACTTTGAAATCCCTTACCGAACTCGATGTCAATTGTTAGGTATCTCAACTTTAAGCTCAAGAAGGAAAGCTCATGACATCATGTTCGTAAGGGACTTGTTATGCTACCATCTTAAGTGTCCATCTCTTTTAGCCCAAGTACCAATCTATGCCCCGGCTAGACCTTTAAGGGAAAGAAATCTTCTCCTTCGACCTGTTCATAGAACTAATTACGGCCATAATGAGCCTATATCCAGAGCTATTGTTTCTTTCAATGAAGTTTGTAATTATGTTGATTTACATTTTTCTCGCGATTGCTTCAAAAGTGTTTTACTTAATTTTTTAGCATCACCTTAGTCTTAAGTTATTATTTTTCCTTAGAATTTGTATTTATTTCTTGTAGTCTGTTTAGCTTAGCTATTAGATGAATGAAATAAAAAAAACTAAATAAAAATAAAATATTTTGACGATGCGGATATTTTTATGCTCATTGGATGATCTAGTACCGATAATAAAGCGCGGCCATTGTTCACTACGCCGTGACTCTGGCTGAAAATGAATCATCGAATTAGGGAATGGCTCTTTCATCAAAAGTTAGCAGGTGTCAATATGTTTCATCTTTAGTGTACACTTTGGATGAAACATTCAAAAGCAATTAACACATCACTTTGGCTGATTCCTCCAAGATGAACACACAAACTGATAAAAATGTGATTGAGCCTTGAAGGGCATCTCAGATACAGCGTTATGATATATAATTCTATGCTCACCCAATAAGTGCGTTCTAAACAGAACAACATCACGTAAGGTCACTTCCTCATTACGATAGAGTATTTGGAAAATTCGTGATGCTCCAACTCCATTAATTATGCATGCAGATCCCGGTAGGATATTATTCTGCGGTACGTTTTGATGCACTTCATCTTGCTCCTCTTTGGGTTGATTTTGCGTTGCTGGTTGTTGATGGGCTTGTTCGGGAACACTTGTCTCTACTTGAACTGGCAGTCTGGGAGACACGCGTAAAGAGCATCGAACTTGATACCAGCTAAAATAAAAGAAACAAAAGAATATAAAATTGTATCTATTGTTTAAATATGTGTACTCATTGTGTATTTAAAGAAATTCAGAATATAAATATAGCTCCTTATCTCAGCCACAGATAGCTTGTAATGTTGCTTGCAGTATATATTATGTTCTTCATATAGATACGGCAACATATTGATGCTAAGAAATATATCTTTTTAAATAAATAATCAAGATTATTGATGTAATGTTGTAAAACTATTGTTAAGTTTTTAAACTTAGTTAGTTTATGATGTGATAAATGAACTTTCAAATTTGTATACTTAATTTTAAACAAGTTGGTAAACTTACGACACGAACTTGTTATGTAAATCATGATGAAAAAGTGGAAAACCTAAGAAAATATTATGTATGTATGTACTTATTTATAGAAATTCGGAACATAAATATTCCTCCTTTTCATACAAGTAGCTAGCTTTAAATTTTGACGTGTAGTACATATTATGTTCTCCATACAGATCCGAAAACATATTGATGCCATGAATTATATAATTTTAATAAAATAATTAAGAGTATTCACGTAATGTCGTAAAACTATTGTTGACGTGTTAAACTTAGTAAGTTTAAGATGCGGGTAATCAACTGTCCAAGTTTGTATGGCGAGTTTTTAACAACAAATTGGGAAACTTACGACACGAATTTTTTGTGTTAACCAAAATGAAAAAGTGGAAAACATATGTTAATGTGATTCTGACATTTAATCTGTTACATACCACAGATGAAACAAAAGTGCGTATCTAGCACGTGATTGGTTCATGCAACATTAGTCGTAAAATTGCACTTCAGCGGAAATGGTAAAATTACCATGTTGCATGAGTACCCACACTAATAATCTGAGTCTATAATATTTGTTTAACTTTGTTCGTTCTATATTTCTTTACCAGAGTCTAAACAGATCGGATGAGCGAGGGGCTCTCCTCTACTCTCCCCTCACCACCCACAAGCTCAAAAAATATGTGGAACCGATATCGTGACATCTTCGAGGAGCTAGCCGAAACCACCGCAGGTTACCAACGCCCCAGAAAAAGGACGTGGTAAGATGATTTATGCGCTTATCGGAAAAAGGTGACAGAAGATGCAGATTTAAAAACGCTGCAGCCCAAAACAAGGGCAGCGAGGAAAGAGTATTGAGCCAAGAGAAGGAAGGAGAAGAAGATCCTGCGTAGAAAAAAGGTTGCGTACGCAGTCTCCCAGCTCAAGGAAATCGAAGAGTCTAGCGATCGAAACAACATCCGGCGATTTTACAAGAAACCGATGCAGTTGACTCCTGGCTTCAATACCGGAACCGGCAGGCACTTCAAAACAGCAACGGAACCCTAGTCACCGAAGCGCAGGGAATATAAAATGTATTAAGCAGAAGAAGAAGAATGCAAGAAGAGAACCCACGTCCTGTCAATGAAGAACTGATTTCACCACCCATTATAGAAGAGGTTGGCTTAGCTATAAGAAAGCTTGAGAATAATAAGGACGCCGACTCTGATGGTTTAACATCGAAGCTATTCATATACGGAGGTGATGTTCTGATAGGACGCATGCACCAACAAATCAATCACGTATGACTGGAATATCAGAAGGCGATCCTACATCTTGCAAGAACTATTGAGACATATCCCTGCTAAATGTCGCATACGAGTACATGATTCTATCCAACGTATTTTGTGAACTTCTGAAGCCATTCTGGAGCTTATCGGCACGTACCAGTGTGGCTTCCGGCCGGCAGATCGACAATTGACCAAATTTTCACACAAAGGCAAATCCTGGAAAAGACCAATGAATTTCAAGTCGAGACCCACCACCTTTTCATCGACTTTAAAGCCGCATTTGATTCATCGTCAGGAGCTATACGTGGCGATGGCTGAATTCGGGATCCCGGCAAATCTGATCCAGTTGTCTCGAGTGAAACTTGAAAACACCCGGCGTAATGTGCAGTTTGGAAGCATCTCCGAATTATTAAAAACTTGTACCAGATTTCGGCAAGCAGATGCGCTATCATGTGACTTCTTCAATCTTGTTCTAGAGAAAATAGTGCGAAGTGCAGGTGTCAACACGAAGGCACTATCTCCAATAGATCCGTCGAGCTACTGGGGTAAGCGGACGATAGCAACATCATCGGCCGTTCCTAGCGTGCCGTGTTAGAGGCTTTCAGGGTGATTGAAGAGGACAAGACCAAGTACATGATATCGAGAAATAAACAAACATCTGTCCACCGCCTAGGACAAAACGTCACTGTTGATAGCAATAACTTCGAGGTAGTTAAGGAGTTCATCTACATAGGAGTAAACATCCACTCCACGAATGAATAGTGGAGATCTGGTGGAGAATTACCTTAGCGAATCAAATGGGTTCCAAACTTCTCACTCGAAGGACAAAATGCATGCTCTAGCAAACCTTATTGCTACCAGTCCTGCTTAATGGTGCCGAGTGCTGGACAATAAGTAGAAATGGGGAGCCAATTTTGAGTTCTTTTGAAAAAAAATTCTCCGTCGGATATTTGGTCGTATGTGCGAGGGGGGGGGGGGGGGGGGCAGAAGTAGACACTGCGAACTCTATGAGCTGTACCAAGATGTGGATGTAGTCCAAAAAGCTAAACCAATTCGACTACATTGACTCGGCTAGATTGAGCGAATGGAAAAAAATGCTCCAGGTAAGAGGATCTTCGACGCCAGCCCCCGGGTTCGAAATGGCAACGAAGATCGAACCTCAGTTTTAAAGACCAAGCTATTGCGGATGCCAGAGCGCTTGGTCTGGAGAACCGGATGCAGCATGCCCGCAGAGGGTCGGGAGGCCGTTAAGTAAAAGTAAGTATATTTCTTTACCCTCTCAATACTTAATTTTAGCACATTAAGTTTTCCTAACGTGGTAAGGTAGTGTTACCTCCCAAATTAGAATTTCAATTGAAACCAGCATTTCATTGGCGTCAGTAAAGAAGTAACCCGAAACTCACACTCTTAACAAGACAAAGAAACAAGGTGGTGGACAGGTGAAGCTGAAGCAGTGATAAGTGACATTGAAAGTTAGGCCGAAGTGCCCCGCAAATAATGGAGATGACAAAGCTCGCCTCGAATTATAATACAGACTTTGCTAAAGACTCACGAAGAGAAAGTGCTTTCAAATTGAAGCAAAGCGGAGGGCCTGTATCGAGAGTTAAAAGAACTTTTATGTTGCTGATAGAAAACAGTTTATCCACTAACATCCACAAACCAGCTTGAAAAGAGGCACATTCATGTTCATGGAAGCTGCTCGGAAAAAAAGAAATGATAAAGAAATCCGTTTGCCAAAGTTCATCAACAATGCTCAAGGGCTGCTTCTTGCGGAAAACTACAAAAAACCAAAAGCGGTTGTGCCCGACGAGATACCGTCTAAGATATGTAAAAAGCTGGGAGACATCGCGCACAAATGGCCCATGATTCTCATCTCCAAACTGATGAGATGCGCTCCAATGCCTAAAAAATAGAGGGAAAGTTATCTTCTTAGCGGCTTAAGTCCCTTGATATGTATTACAGTCATCGATTATCTACTTGAATGAAAAGTGACGAGCTTGAAAGTGCATCAGATATTCCTCGCTGAAGAAAAAGGCATCATAAGCAAGGCTAAAACTTCTGTGCAACGAGCACTTGATGTATTGGTGGATGCTTTAGAGGGGAATGGGTACCATACTAGTTCGAAAAAGTAGTGTACTTATACGTACACTGCACGTTCTCTGACCAGCACCGACCTATTCCAGAAATTTAAATGAATGCAAGACAGATTCCCAAGAGTGAAAAATTCAAATATCTGTGATCAATAGCAAAATAGCCGGTGATGACGACATTTATTAAATTAAGTTTGCTTAATGCCCGACCCGACGTGACCGATCTGAAGCAACCCGGTGAGCAGGCCTGTCCGACTCTCGGAGTCGTTAGACGTACCTACCCTGACGTGTTTCCTCCTTACTCAACCGAATTCCTGGTCATCCCACCTAACAATTGTAACTTAGAGTATACGAACAAACGCAAACAATTAAAGGATTTATTTGTGGATCCCCGGTTTTCGGTACTCCAAACCCAAAGTTTTGTCTTTTCTTTGGAAAACCCTGTCCTACCTCAAAACGTTGTTTAATGAATAAATAACCCAAAGTATAACTTTTCGTTAGCCTGCTTATGAAATCTGGTAATCAAAGTAAAATAAAATAATTCAGTTGCGTGCAGTTTATTTTTTTCACAAACGATTTTATTTGAACAAAAGATTTTAAGCAGTGTCGTTCTGGGTTATATTAATTTCAATCATTGTTCTTTTATAAGAAAGATAAGTATACATACACAGACACACGCATACATACACATACATGTAGGTATACACAAGTGTTAAGCATTTCTAAGAAATACAATATTTTTGTAGGAATATTTCACACTCACCCTCTTTGAAATAAATCCACGTTGTAAAATTTGTAAAGTTCCACAGAAAACTCGATTGTTGCTTGCAAGTCTCCCATATTAATATTTTTTTATGTGAACTCTCAGTTTACCTTTTCCTTCTGTCGCGCTCATTTTATATATATCACACACTTTATAACCACGTGATATTAAATATGTTATTCATCATTTGTAGCAAGAGATTATCCCGTATATCAACCTTTTTTTGAAAACACTTTTCAAAGGATATTCTACCATGACTGCCTATTTGGAAAAAAGGGATATATAATGTCTGCAGGATACTTCGAATCATCGTTTTAAATGATTATGTTTTGCACTATTTTTTTATATTTTTATATATTGATCGATCGATTGGATATTGCAAAGTATTCTGTTAAATTGTTTTGGCGTGGGCTGAAATTGTTTAGTTTTAACAATATCTAAACCATTTTTTAGCAAATCTGGGGTTGTTTTTTCATAAAGCAGGTCTTAAAAATAAATTTTTAATTATGAACTTTTTTAATTGTGTATAAAGTTTTGATATATTTATGATTTTCGAAACACATGTATTAGAAGAGGAAAAGCACAAATTTAACGATATATTTATTAATAATGAATTAAAATGGACTCCAGCAGTCAAATCAATCACATTTGGAAGAGGAAGTGGTGGAGGAAACGAATTTCAAGAGAGTTGACGAGATGGAGGTTTTGGAGTTAAAAATAAATGGTTCCGTGGTCCACATCTTACCAATTTACCTGAATTGTTCACACTGGAAGAGGGATTATAATCCACTCTGTGAGACCATGCAGAATCTAGGCTCTGTGAAGATGTTACGAGTATTCTTATTGGTGATTTCAATGCTAGGGTTGGTTGGCATGTGATGGAAAAGGTGTTAAAATATTGGATATTGCCGATACTCTGGACGCAAGGATGCTAAATGGGAGCTGCAAAGGTGACCAAAATGGCGAGTATACATTTATTCGTGGAACATCGTGCTCAGTCAAAGACTACTGTTATATATGTGTCAGGAAAGTGGAATTCGATTGTGAGTGATTTTAGGATAGCAGAGCAGACTTTTTCAGACCACATGCCATTGGAAGTGCGTGCGTAATATCGGATGATGTTCTTACGTCCAATGCAAAACTACTAGAGCTGCTTCCCAAGTTAAAGTGGAGAGATAGTCAACTTACTTCTTATCAAAACAACCTTTTTTCTTGTAATAAACACGCACTAAAGGGGTTGGGACCCTTCTATTGCATTAGCTACTACACAGCGCGGGCGTTAAGGAAATTAGGGTGAGAAGAAAAGGAGAGATGCCGATGCACGTCGGTTTTAAATGTTTGTAGGTTATAATGTGAAAGAAAAGCAATGCGTGGAAGATTGTTCCACATTCGTGTTGTACGGGTGAGGAAAGATTCTTTGAACTTCACTGTACGTCCGAATACAAGCTTGAGGGTCAACTGATGAGCATTCCTTGCATGGCGGGTATTGCGGTTAAAATGTTCAAGGAGGGGAATTCAACTGGCTATTTCGTTTGAGCACTTATAGTGGAAATAACGATAAAATAACGAAAGGCAGGAGACATTACGGCGATGACTAAGAGATTCAATCGATCTCGCGATGTTCCGTTTGCTAATGAGTTTTATCGCGCGTTTTTGGATCCTGTCAAGTAGCTCCAAATAAGCTATTGGTGCACCGGACCAGATATGAGCGTTGTGCTCGAGTTTCGGGCGAATAAACGCCTTATAAATTGTGGCCAGATCAGAAGGGGTGAAATATTTCTTACAACGCTTAAGTAAGCCTAGACATTGTTGTTAAGTCGCTAATGAAAGACACTTTACAAGAGCATGGCTACATGAGTCGTCTGCCGGTTAAACTTGGAAATAACTTTATGAGGGAGATTTAACTGTTTTTAGTACCTATACAATTGATATAAAAAATCAAATATGTACTCTAACAAAATCGAGCTTTTTGATAAGCTAAATCAACAAAATAAAAGAAAATAAAATTTAAGAAATTTTTTTTAACAAATTGGGCTTTTAGCTGAATCAAAGTGTTAGGATCAGAAAATAACCACAAGGGAATAAAAACCAAAGAAATACCTATCCTCAAGATTAAACATAGGGAAGGGCTAAGTCCGCTTGAGCGAACTGTTGGATACCATATTCCTGTTCCTATCACTCATTAAGTGGACGTGACCAAAATCTAAGTATGGGAGAATTTGAATACGGTACGTGTCAGTGGGCGAATTTCAAAAATCTTTAAACATAAGCAATAAGGGCGTCTAGAGAGTACATATTACAAATTTCAGCTTCCTAGCTCAAAATTCCTCCGGACGCGGTTAGGCACCTTATCGAGTGCATCATCCAGGAGTGGATGGTGCCTGGGCGGATGCTTAAGTCGCGGAGATTTAACGGTTCCGTCCAGCTCTATGCCCCCCCCCCCCCTTCCTGACCGTTTCCCCCTCCCACTTTCCTATCCTAATCCAAACCCAATTCCAGCGGTGGAGTGAGCGAAAAGCAAACCGTGCCCAAGGATGAAAGGTTGGGGCTCAAACCAACCACGAACGAGTTCCCTTAGGTGCCCTGGTGAAGACCTGCAAGTATTTGAATACCTTAATCCAGCATGGCGGCGCTGCCGGGGGACCATCATTTCCAGCCATACTCGTGGGAATCAAAATTTTCAAACAAACAAGCAAAAACAAAGATGAGTGAGTGGGTATGTTAGATACCGGGATATACGCACAATAGAGACGAGGCCCTAGAGGCCGGTGCAACCGATGACGAGATATCGGAGGAAAGGGAAGAACAGCTCTTACCTGGACCCTCCGACGAGAAACTCGAGATAAACAAGGCGAGAAAGAAAAAGAAACTCTCTCTTAACACCTTCTATAGATCTGATGAAGGAAAGGTGAGATCGTGTATCGTGGCAAACAAAAACCTTCATATTTAAATATTATCTCATTTCAGTACGCGTGACTTGACAGCAGTGGAGGTTAGAGGGAAGGACGAGAGCTGCACTGTGGCGTCAGTGTACATGCCCCACAATGACGACACATCTGCCCCCCGGATTCAGTAAGGACGCTAGTAACAGGGTCCGAGAAAGGTAAGAAGAACTTATTCTTAGGTGGCGACGTAAATGCCCATCATACTATCTAAGGCAGCTCAGATACCAATGCAAGTGACGAGGCATTGTTTGATTTCATAATTAGTTCCAATCTTATCGTATGCAATCGGGGTAATTACCCGACCTTTATAACAGCGAATAGAAAGGAAGTACCAGACGCTACATTTGTATTTTAGAGCAGTTTCGTTCAAATCGGGAACTGGAGAGTGTCCAGCAAGGCATCGTTCTTAGGCCACTGCTGGATACTCTTTGATTTACAAATTCAATCTCAGGTAAGGGAACTTTCAGGAACTCAAGAAGAACAGACTGGGACAGCTTCAATACGGAACTGCAGATGTTGGAAAACGTCTGCCTGGGAAAAAACCCCAGTACTAAACAAGAGGTCGACGGTTGTGTCTCTAACTGAGCTCAAAATCCTTCGAAAAATGCTGCCCATTAAGCAGAACGATCGGAAAAAATGCCCTCCGGTACGAAGCAGGGGATGGATGAAAACATTATTGAGGCAATAATCGACGGGAGGAAAATAGCCTGGACGATGAACTCATTCGCCCCTTTCAAAGCACCAGGAGTAGATAATATTTGACCTATAATGCTTCAGCAGTCTGAGGAAGCCATTATCCCAAGACTGAAATGCATTCATACGTACTGTTTAAGGCTATGCTAAGGCATGGCGAGATGTGAGGGTTATATTTATCCCTAAAGCAGGGAAAGCTGCCCACACCGCATCAAAGGACTACAGAACAGACCTATTAGACTGGCGTCATTAATCCCAAAAATACTTCAACGACTAATTGATGTGTATGTCAGAGAAGCGATCGGCGATAATTATCTTTCTAAATCGCAGCACACATACATTAAAGGCAGATCTGTGGATACCGCACTACACAGTGTAGTTTCTGCGGTGGAAAGTTCATTGGAATTCAAGGAATATACTCTGAGTGCGTTCCTAGACATAGAGGGAGCCTTCAATAACATAAAAGCTGACGCAGTCTTGCGCGGCCTTAGAAGGGCCCACCTCAATAACAGTCTATGTGACTGGATTGGACCTATGCTAAGTACGCGACGGATTAAGTTTAGATTAGGAGACATATGTATAGAACGGAAAGTTAGCAGAGGCACACCACAATTAGGCGTCCTCTCTCCGCTCACATGGATCCTAGTTATGGACGAAATAATAAAGACATTGGAGCGGGAAGGCTTCATCGTGAGTGCCTACGCCGACGATGTAGCAATTTTTATGTCAATAACTTTTATTTAAAAACAAAACAAAAACAATTCTTATGTAAGGAACTTCATATACGAGTATTAAACAAAAACTTAAAAAATAATGAAAAGAAAAAAAGAGTAGGAGTTCAGTCTTCTTCAATAAATTGAATGTAACAATCAATGATTCCATCTATTGGATCCTTTTCATACATTTTAGAATTGAATGACAAAAACATTTCAGAAGAGTGTTATGATTGCCCCAAGTTTCCTTTACGTTGGAATGAATGCATCCTAGCAGTATTGCGTCTCGGCTGCACGGGGGCCTTCCCCAGCACGCCTGCCTCCAGCCTGGATGCATTATTGAACCGCCCGCCACTTGATGTTTACATTATGGGTTGCAAAATCAAAGCTATGTAACGTTTAAAAAAAAGGTGGCTTTTGGTATAACTCGCACTGGAGTTTTGATGAACTTACGCAACGGCCTTCGACTCCTATCTTATGGATATGTCGTCTGATGCAATGACACCGGAACTTCGGCTGAAGCGCTAGATACTATGAAGTCGACTTTCCTCGTGTTCAGGACTGGCTCTGGCCAGACTCTGCGCCTGGAAAGGAATGCAGTCGAATCTTCACGAATGGCTCCAAAACATGGAGAGCGACAACATTAGACTTTTCTTCTCGTTAGGCAAACATGCGTCAGTCTTCCAAACGAAGACTTATGCTATCCTAATGGCCATGGACTATGTTGCGAGGAACAGGTGGAGGGGGCGAAGTATCTGCGTCTGAAACGACAGTCAGGCTGCGCTAAAGGCCTTACTCAACCCCTTAACCACCTCCAAAATAGTCCGTGAATGCAAGATCTGTCTTAATCCGGTCGGAAGGCTGAATTCACTTAGACTTGTCTGGTCATAACGGGATCACGGGAAATGAGATTTCCGATGAACTTGCTAGACAGGGCTCAAATCCGCGGCATTCTTGTTGTCTCTCAACAGAAAAGACTGCAGACAGACTACTGGCGTTCTTACGGGACACTACGCTTTTGCCAAACACCTTAAGGTGCTAGGCCTAAGCGATACCACCAACTGTGAAGCCTGTGGAGAAAGCGACGACACTACGGAACATTTCCTATGTAATTGTCTGCTTTGGTATCAGGTGGCAGGTATTTGGTGCGGATATGGTCAGTGCTGTAAACCTAAGCTCCTTATCATTGAAGCGCCTTCTCGTTTTTCTTAGCAAAACGAGTAAATTCTCACAGTTAAATGTGGTGTGTCTGCCTGGTAGTACAATGGAGCAGTATTGAGTCGGAGTGCTCCAGTGTAGAAAGTCTCGCACCCCGACAAAAAAAAAATTGCATCTAATGTCTCTATTTGCATTCTCGACTACTTTTGGTTTTGATGGCATTCATTTATGAAAATGCTCGTTCAACCACTGCGTTGAATGCTGGCAGAGAAAGCTCACTTAAGGCAGATTCCCCAAGCTCCAGGAAGTGTGGTTGTCCTTAAGCATTTGTCATCGTGTACACCTCGCTCCAATATTTCAAACCGTCCTCAGGTAAATTTTTCTGGAAAAAAATTATTTATCCAATCGACAGAAATCATTTTTTCACACTAAGCCTCAACAAGTTGTAAGCTTTTGGGTCGAACTAAGCTTTTAGGCAGACTTTCAAAACGGGGTTGCAGTTTTCTTAAGCAAACGAATGTGGTCTATTTGACTAAACTACAAGTACAATTACAAATTCGTATTTGTTGATTACATTTACAAATTTGTTATCTGTGGGTGGCAATGGTGCAGCAGTAGTGTATTCGCTTACGGAATGGAAGGTCGTGCGTTCGAATCCCGGCCAAGTCCATTACTTTATATCGAATACATGAAATCGTAATCTCCCTAAGTAACTTAGACGCTACCCGTGGAGAAAAACTCTCTATTCTTTTTAATAGCAAGTAGCACCGAAAAGCATGCAATGAAATACGATATTGCCAGGTGCTGCTTGCTGTTAAAACACAAATGCTTACGCTGTGTTCTTAGTATTATAAGGGTACTGTAACAACAGAAAAAAAATCCCTTTAGCGTAAGCAAATTATAAAAAATAAAAAAAAAACTGATTTTCTGTTTCACAAACTACAATCTTTATTCCAAGAAATTTGTTAAAAAGAGAAAAGAATCAAGGGAAATTGTATTTGTTATTTACAAATACAAAAAAAAATCGTTTCACCATTTACTTTGCAAAGTTGTAAACAACAACTGTTTTTCACAAATTTGTAAGCTCTCTAATAAAAAAGCGGCCAAGTGTAAGTCGGACTCGCCCATGAAGGGTTCCGCGCGAATTACAATTATTATTTACTTAGGCACCTATTACAGATTTATTATTAGAAAATAATGGTTCACGGTTTACGCATAAGGTTTATGTTTATGAAATTAAATGTTTTTTTTTTATATTTGAGTTGATTGAATGAAAGGTAAATTGCGGTTTACGATTTGACGTATTAAAAAAAAACTACATACTAGATCTCGTTCAAACCAATTTTCGGTGGAAGTTTGCATGGTAATATACTCGTACATAATATATTTTTTTAGTTTTATCATTCCCTTATTTTAGAAGTTACAGGGGGCGACCCCACACATTTTACCACTATTGAAGTGTCTCTCGCGCAAACTATTCAATTTAGAAAAAAATGATATTAGAAACCTCAATATAATTTTTGAAGACCTATCCGTAGATACCCCACACGTATGGGTGTGATGAAAAAAAAATGTTTAGTTTCAGTTCTAAGTATGGGGAACCCTCAAAATTTATTGTTTTTTTTTCTATTTTTGTGTGAAAATCTTAATGCGGTTCACAGAATACATCTACTCACCAAGTTTCAACAGTATAGCTCTTATAGTTTCGGAAAAAAGTGGATGTGATATTCCCGGACAGACAGACAGACAGACAGACAGACATCTATAAGGGTTCCTTTTTTTGCCATTTGTATCGCCGGTTTAATTTGTGATAAGAAAAATGTTTTATTCGGTAAATTTTCTTATACCATTACACATATATTAAAGTTAGCGAGTGGCAAAAGATTTTTTAAAACATTAAAATCTAATTGAATTTGAAAAGACAAGGATTGGAAATACCTTAGAGATGTCGTGTGGCAACATTTTAGACGAAAACCTGTCGTAAGTCAAAAACATTTGTATAAAGGGTGAATTTCCTAAGATGCAATAAAGGGCTGAGGAGAAATTTTTTTTTATTAGAAAGTGGATAACAAATTTCAAAAATCAATAAAAGCACGTACAGGTACACTGAAGGGTTTTTTGAAAGCTCTTAATTTAGTTTATTAAATAAAGTTCCTTGGACATATATAAAAAATCGACTTTGAAATTTTATTTCTCAAAAACTAGTTATTAAATAAATTAATTTAAAAAGCTACAAGACTTCACTGCATTTGTTGATTTTTAAAATTTGTTATCCACTTTCTAATGAAATTTTTTCCTCCTCATAATTTTATTGCATCTTATTAAATTTACCCTATAATACGCAATGATTCGCCTACTATCAAAGAAATTGAAGATGATTCTTTGGAACAATCAAGTCTGACAACGAGAAGTCGTAAGTCAGGAAATTGCATGCTTGAGTTCGATTATATTGTTAAATTATGAACAATGTCGGCACATACATATTTTTTTTCTTTATAACAGACCTCAAACGCAAGCACCAAAACGCCAAAAAATAAATCGGGTTACTACGAAGTCACATTAGGCGCGTTCAATTTGCAAGGCAACTACCAGCCCCTACTATTTTACCTTTCCTCATTGATCGAATAACTCACGTGACCATCGTTTGACAAGTGATAAAAAATTAATTAGTAGGGCAAAAACAGTTGAACGCTCCAATTGACAAAGAATACCGAATTTTAAAGAGTAAAGAGTGCAGAGAAAAATAAAGTGGCAGTAAAAACATTATTGGATTTCATAATTTTTGAATAATTATTTTATTACATATGTGTGAAAGAGAAAAATAAAAAGAAAAGGTATATTTATGTGTTTGTAGTAAGTTTAATTTTTGTTAATTTTAAGAAAAAAATGTACAAAAATATTTTCAAAAAAATGAATATACATATACATATGTATTTATGTTTTTGAAGCTGCGAGTGGTTTTATTTTGTTTTTTTTTTTAGTTTCGAGAAAAATAATTTAAAAAATAACGCAAATAACCGTCTAAAATGTCAAAGTTATCATGTCGATTTTCTACTTCTACTTAATCGCTTGTTGGCAATTCAATGATGTCATTGGTTTCATCGTTTCGGGAAATGTTCGTCAAAATCATGCAGCACTTTATAATTTGAATTGCCCTTCTTCGTTGAACTCTCAAATGGCTGAGGCAATTAAATTGTATTTATTATAGCGATCGATTGCTGGAGATGACGTTCTTGTGACCGGTGTCATCAGCCAATCTTATAACGGATCCGTATCCCCAAGTAAAACGCAGTGTGGAAAAGGCCGGAATCCGTTTTCAAGTGTTGAACATATGAAATGTATAGTCGGGACCGCAAACCAACATACAATAATTAACTGAGTAGTTGCCGTGTCTATAGACATATGCTGATTCGAACTCGTTAGGTGAACACATTTTAATTAGCGTTCCGTCGATACATCCATAAACAAATGGCATACCTTAAGAAAATAATAATCATAATCTCATGTATATGGACTTGTAAGGTAGATTATTATATACCGGCAATATTCCAGGACCGTTCACGAATGCTTTCGTGTTCTTCTGCCCAACGCACAGTATTTTCAAAGAAAGCATCAGCAATGGCTAAACAAACACGATGGACAGTTCTGCATATTGTAGATTTAGATATACCGTGCTTGTCTGCGATCACGTGATTCTGTCCACCATTTCCAAGCTAATGTAAAGCTGTTAGAAATTGTTGTGTCGGTGTCAGTGAAAAGTTTTTTTTTCAGACTCATGTGCGATCCTAGGTCCAAATTGTCTTATTATTTCCTCTGCCTTAACACGTTTTAACCGAAACTTTTCATTGAAAACAAAAGAATCTGAAATTCCATAGTCAATTCGCGAACGATGTATTTTTCTTGGTCTATTAAACACAAAATCTTCACTTATATAACTATCGGTTCTACTATGCCTTCGACGTAAGGAGATTTTAGGATTTGAAATGAGATTTCTTTCGAAAAATAAAAATTGTAGCAGAAATATTTTGTAAAGCAGAACAAATCGATTTTTCTACAAATTTGTTAAAAAAGTGCTTGTAAATTACAATTTGTAAGTTGGTGAAATAGGCCACTGGTGAAAAATACCATCGAGAAACAGAAACAGTTTGTTGCAGTCAGACAATCTTTTTCTCATTTCTCCTAGTAAAGCAAGTAGAAAAAGAAAAAATATGGAATTTCGATTAAAAAAATTAATATCCCCAAATCCTAAAAATATCGCTTTTTTTGGGGTGAGTCGCCAAACCGATTTTCGTGTCGCCAATTGAAATTTAAAAGCCTGGTTGTACGTCTAATGCAAGATTCTTTGTATTTCCCTGTACTTACGGCAGAATACAGGTTTAAGGGTGAACTGCTTCGCATTCCTGGCATGGTGGGTATTGCGGTTGAAAACTTGAAATGTTCAAAGGGTGAAATGCATCTGGCTATTTCGTTAAGCACTTAGGGTGGAAATACCTATAGATAAAACAGCGACAGACAGAAGACAGGAGGGGGAGATTACGGCGGTGACTAAGAGAGTCAAACGTTTCCGTGATATCCCGATCGCCAAACAGTTTGATCGCGCGTTTTTGCATTCTGTTAAGTAGCTCCAAATATGTGATTGGGGCACCGGCCCAGATATGAGCGTTGTACTCAAGTTTGGGGCGCTTAAACGCCTTATAAATTGTAGCCAGATCAGAGGGGGTAAAGTATTTTTCGCACAGCTTAAGAAAGCCCAGACAATTCGCAGCGTTGTAACGAATTCCTGCCGTGCGCGCATTACAGCAGAATATCCACGACACAACAGAAAGTTGCTGTTCGCACAGCGCTGCACGCACCCTTAAGCGAACACATCCTCGAATCGACGAAGAAGGAATGAATTTGACGGCTGAACGCATTCATCCGGCCTTCGGCCAAATGTCAACGAAAAAGTAGAAATTCTAGGAAGAATCAGACCAGCAGTCCATTGTCTCGTGGTTTCGTTGGTCTTTTTCAATCCAACGGCCATCGAAAGAAGAACTCGATCAAGGAATAGTTCATCCCACCTCAGGAGAACGAGAAAAATCCCTCGACCGTTGAGCCATCTCACCAGGAACAGGCGAGGAGAAGAGTTTTTTTTCGGATTCCGCGACAGGCAATCCACGTTGTCACGACGTTTAGACCGACGCCAAATCCCGGTCAGAACGATAGCAGGAAGTTTTAAAAGAAGATTCCAGCTGTGGCAGAGAGCATCTCCATCCCAGCTGCCCCCTTTAGCAAACGGCTAAGGTGAGTAAGTGTGACGCGCATGAAGGAAGGAAATTAATATTCCTCCTTTTCCGCACCACAACAGCCTCATCACGTCGTGTGTCGGCCAGCAGCTAGGAGCAACAGGACGCCGGAGCCCAAACTCCAGTCCCTAGTGCAGATTCCAGTAAAATAAGGTAGGCATTCAATTCGTGTAACATCACGAGGGAATCCTCGTGAGTGTACAACCCCGTGGAAGACAAGTATTAATCCAATTTTGTCCATACAGGCTCGGCAGGCACGTGGCGTCACACGACATTCCCGTCGTCCGGCACAGCTTTCGGAAGCGAGAGGGGGCAGACGCATCAGTCCACATACACGACGCGGGGCCTGCTTAAAAACCTCCCGTACATGAACATATTTTCGGCCCCTTCATAAATTCTTCACGGCGAAGGCAATCGCTCATATATACTCCGCGGGCCCTTCACAAACGCCACGCAGAAAAATATATACACTACGTGGCCCCTCAATAGAATCGCTACGCGACTCAGCGAAGTACATTTAATGTTCACAGACGCATGAATTATATACTTTCGGCCCCTGCCTAGCAACCCCTTGCGACGAGGCATATCGCTACCGGACGGCCCCTTTACAGCCGTTCGTCAAGGCCCATTCACAGCCAACCGAGGCCCCTCTACAGCCAAAAACAGCAGATGCAGCAGTAGTCACAAGCGACTCAAGCAGATGCAGCAGTAGTCACAAGCGACTCAAGCAGAGCAGCAGCAGGTCACAAGCGATCCAACGCACCAGCACCAGCGCGCAGCAGCATATACTTTCTGTGTAGTTTAGATGCATACGCATAGATTTCATTCAGTAGAGTAGATTCTTGTAGAATAAATATACATAATGTTCTTAACATACCAGGACTAGGTTTTCTATTTCCCCTTCTGGGATACTAGTTCCTTTTGCATAGTCGTGCTTTTCCAATTCGGGTTTTTTCCTTTTTCTATGGCATTCGAGCATAGCGCTCCCCGCTTCACTAACATCTGAGATTGAATCCCTTAAGGAAATATCGTCCAAAGGAAGACAAGTGGAAAGAAAAGAAAAAAAAAACCATAACACCGCGATACTCGCTGAGGTCATTCACCCCTGCAGATACATTTGAAGAGGTCAAAATTGAATCTTCCAATTCGAAACGCGATAGTGATTGAGCGAAAGCGTTTACTTCGACTCAAGATAACATCGAGTAATTCCTCCGCGAATACTTTCGAGGAGTAATTGCGCATTTGTAACATAGGATTTTAGAATTCTCTTTTTTTTTGGAAATATATATATATTGAATTAATAAAATTCTACAGGAATGTCGGCAGTGTGCGCACATCAGCTGGAGTTTCCATGTAAGTACTCTTTTTGAATTGTATATTTAAGTATAGTTATTCGGTATTGTGTATAAGTGCATTCGGAGGTATCAGTGCTTCAACTCAAAGAATCATTCCTCGTTTTCTTTTTCCTTTCTTTTGTGCGATAAAGTCGATATAAAGGCTAGGTCGGATTAACGAAAGATATTATCTTAAAATATTGGTTACGTTAGGCAGTAATGATGAATGTTTCAGTGCTCCTCGCACCTTCAGTAGCGATGACGGAGATTTGTTTGTTTTTTTGTGAAATTCCTAAACGGAGGACAGAGTCCCATCGCGGATTCTTTTTTTTTATTTTTGTTTCGTGTGTGTGTTAATTCGGTTCAAGGCTAACCAGCGTTAGCGCTTCTAATCTTGAGAGGCCTGAGGGTCATCGACATCCTACACGGAGTGTCAATTTTTAATTCCACTCAGGTGATGCGGGTAAATTTCGAATCGTTGAGGAGGTAGATCCTACGACTTTCTTAGCCCCAAGGGGACAGCATGAATCGATCGTGTAGTTTCCATGTCCGTTTCCTTTTATTGTTCACGACGATAGCTAATTCTTTTTTTTGTTGGAAGAACATGCGAACAGGTGATTGATTTTTAGATTTAAGTTTTTTCTTTATAATCTCGGTTGAGTAAATATACGAGACGGCCCATCAGTAACGGGTCGAATTTAGTATTAATATATGAACGAAAGCACAAAATAGTTCGAAAACTTAGAGTTAACGTAATCTTTAAGTAGCATTATAAGTAAGTTTAAGAAACTCTTGATCCATTGTATTTTCTTTTGATTTAATGAATATATTTATCTACGCTCAGGGCGTATACATGACGTTAGCTTGTAATCTTCTGTCTTCGACGTTGTCTGCCCGCCAAGGTATGGCGGTTTAATTTCCATCTCTGGGAGGGGGTCGTCTCTTCATTGAAGGGAAGTGAGCAGGAGAGGTTTGTCCAATGGGGATAAGCATCAACAGAGGCTGAAGAGGCTTATTTCCCAGTCCAAGTTAGGGGTCATCGTCAATGGTGCGGCGCGGTGACCATGGAGTCCATGTGGAAACGTGGCGGGGTGGGCCAGCACAGGGGAGAATCATCACCTTCTCCTCCCCTCTCTCTCTCTCTCTCTCTTCCGGCGTAACTACTTCTCACTCACGCGTCATCCAGCTTGCTGGGTAGAGCGTGTCTCTCGTTCGCTTCTCAAGGTTATCCCGGCCTCCTAGCCCTTCGGGCCACCCCAAGCGATGGTGGTAGCAATACCACTCTCGCACTCTCTCTCTCCCTCCGCGAACGGTTATCAATGGTGGTACATCGGTCCATTGTGTGCGGAGGAGGAGAGCTCTTTTTCTGGTTTTTTGTTTTCCAGGGAGGAGCATCGTATCTTTGAAGGCATGTAAAACTAGAGGTAACCCCAGTTTGAGCTCACAGACAAGGATTCACGCCCGCCGGCGAGCTAGCGCGGGGCGGTACCCATGCCTGGCTGTGAGTGGCCAAACACCCCTCTTCCCCAGTCGTTAAGGTCGGCTGTGTCCTAGTCGCCTGTAAGCGGGGACCAGTCGACCCAAAGGTAGTATCCCAGTCCTCCGGTGCAGCGAAGCTGTAGGGGACATTGAGGCCTCCATGGTACAGTTTTTTCTTCTTTTTTTTTGAATGAAAGGACAAGGTAAGGTAAAAAGGGGAAGCTTGTAGCACTACCACTACAGGTCCTTCTGCAAGGTGGGGCTTGAGTGTAACAGGTGGCGCTGCAGTAGGGGGCATTACATTACAGGTGGTGGCGAACGTGGGGCACGACGGAACTCAAGAAGGAGGCAAGAACCCCAAGGCAACAGGAGCGTAGCTCTGTTGGAAGAGTTTACCACGTTCGGTCGCTTGGTGTAACTAACGATGCGTGTACGTTACAGGTGGCGCCCAACGTGTTAAGCAAGGAAGGCCTATCACAGGCCTTGAGAAGTTTTTTCCATCTTTCCTTCGAAAATTTATTTTCGATACGGGATTTTCAGAATTTGTTTTTTTTTTGCATTGTAGAGTAATGACATCTTCCTTCGAGAAGAACACTGGCAGTCGAGCCAGTGGCGCGAAATTCGCTTCGCTTTGCGGAGTAAGTCCATCTTCTCAACACAACTCCAGCCCAGTCCTAAACTTGAATCGAAGTATTTCTCCATGTTCGTTAGCTGCGGGTTTGATAGGCGTGTTGGTACATTCGTGCAACCCTCGAAGAGGAGTGGGAGATCCATAGTCCGGCTTTGGGCAGGGATTTCGCCTAGAGCTTTTGTGTGCGTGGACGTCACTCTGTCCTAGAGCGATTGGTTAGGCCTACGCTCAAGGGACACTCACAAGATGGAGGTAGTGTAGCCTTAGCGCGCGAGCGAGTCCGGCGCGTGGGTTGATGTAAGTCCCCGCGTGTGTCAGCAGCCGCACGGCGTGATAGCCGCGCAGTTCCTCACCGCTCAACACTATACATAAAGATATAAACACAAGAAGATTAAAGAGAGCATCGAGAAGTAGAACGGAAGAGCAGGAGATACCGAGATACCTCCCCGCTCACTCACTGGTGTCTTATTTAGACCCAGAACAACCCCAGGAGATACGACCCCTCCTTAAACAAGAGCAGACACAGAAGTTGTAGTATAAGAAGTAGTATTAGTAGCACCCTATTGTAGGACGCTCATAAATTTAAGGACGTTTAAGTAAGTTGCAGTATTTAAAATTTTTCAGTATTCAGAGTTTTTGTAGCATTTGAAGAAGTACGGTATTTACATAATCATTTCCTATTTTTATATCCTTTTTTTTATATAAATTAACCAGTAAAAGTTTAAGAAGTTAGCTCGATTTAGGATCGAGCCGAAAAGCCCACCCATCTTTTCATTTAAGTATTCATAAGCAGTAGAAGTAAGAACCACCCATATTTAGGTGAAGTTGCGGTCACCCTAAATAAGGACCACAGCTCCACCACCCATCTATCTTAGTATAGTAAACCTATACATAAAGATTTATTTTTAAGCTTTTGTTTTTTTTTCACCCTTTTGGCTCACCCCAGTTCGGATATCCACCCGTATACCGGAGTGAGCATACAGACTTTTTTTTTGATTGTTGAGTTTTAAGAGACCACCTCACGGTCCAGGCAGATGTCTAACGCCACCAACACTGGTAGGCTTGACACCTCTTGGAAGGTGCCGCGTCATGCCTCTAGAGGTAAAAGACGAGACGGGACACCAGCCCGCCGCACAGCTATCCCAATTTCATCGGGACAGCTCAGCGAGCAAGGGTCTTCGATGCCCAACAATCCAAACGACCCGGGATTATCCACGGATACCCGGGATAACCCGACTCACCAAATCTCTCGGCCAGTCAGGGAGTCAGAACCAGCACCTCCTCCCGAGTTACTGGGACCGTTTCCCATTAGAGATCATTCTTCAGATCCGAGCGAGAATCAGCCCTCAGGCGTTCCAGGACTTCGATATATTTCGACAAATGTCTTCACTCCATCAGGAAGATCATGAATCGTTTGACTCCTATTACGGGAACGTACTAAGGCTCAACGCGAGACTTAAATACCCTAAGGCGAACCGTGATCTCATCGAGATCATCAAACGAAACGTGAAACGCCAAATTGGGCAACATTTGCTCACTTTCAACACGTCGGATATAGCGGAGTTAGTATACGTCTGTCGGAGCATCGAGCGCTTTTTAGCGGAGCGGCACAGCAGTCCCCCGAGCAAACCCAAATTCTCTGCAGGACATTCCTTCAGGAGAAATGTCAGCGAGCTCAGTGAAGAAGAGCGTCTCGACTCTACGACAGCCGAAGTCGGCGTAGATGCAGTAGAATATCGTCACCGCGAACGCAGACCATTCATTTGTTGGATCTGTCGAGAGCCCGGCCATACCATGTATGATTGCCTCAAGCTATCGCAGAACGCATTCTGTTTCCGTTGTGGTCTCGAGAACGTCTTCACTGCAAATTGCTCAAGATATCGGGAAAACTCAAGGACGAACTACCCTCGAACCGGGGAGGGCAGTTCGAAGAACACCAGACCGGCATATGCAAAGTCAGGAAGCGATTTATCCAGAGAAGACATAACCTCGCCGTTATCGCAGCGACCACGCTGCAGGTCTCGTCACGAACCGACGGAGATCCGCGACCTTACGCAGTCGTAACCTTTTTCGACCGGTCATGGTCAGGTCTCTTGGACACGGGCGCCTGCATCAGTGTCATTGGCGGAGCGGGAGTTGCTCATTTGAAAAGTCACCACATTTCGTGGAAACCCTTCACCTCAGCCGTAACCACTGCTGATGGTCGATCCCAAACCATCGTGGGAATCATTTCCGCCCGAGTACTCTTTAAAGACCGTACAGAAGACATCACACTGTATATAGTTCCGTCCATTTCCCAAGAACTTATCCTAGGGATAGACTTCTGGAAGAAGTTCGGTTTAGCACCTAACATCATCCCGTCTTCGACGTCGTCAATCGCGTCACGAAGAAGGATGCGTACCCGCTACAAAATATTGAGGGACTACTCGCTCGATTGCCGGATACATATTACATGTCCAGCGTCGACTTAAAGGATGCCTTCTGGCAGATTCCTTTAGATGAGAAAAGTAAGGAGAAGACAGCGTTCACCGTTCCCGGGAGACCGCTGTATCAGTTTAAGGTCATGCCCTTCGGGCTGTGCAATGCGCCGCAGCGCTTGTGCCGCTTATTGGACCAGGTCATACCCGCGGAATGGAGACACAAAGTCTTCCTATACCTTGACGATCTACTAATCATCTCCAGCACCTTCGACGAGCATCTCTCAATGTTATCAGGCGTAGCGCGTAAGTTAGCTGAAGCAGGTCTTACTATTAACCTGGAGAAATCCAAGTTCTGCTACCAGGAACTCAGGTATTTAGGATTCATTGTTGGCAGAGGGGTATTGAAAGTAGACCCATGTAAAGTACAAGCCATCCGAGAATTTCCAATCCCACAGACGGCACGGCAAGTCCGCCGATTCCTGGTAATGGCCGGGTGGTACCGACGGTTTATCTAGAACTTCTCCACCTTATCCGGAGATCTTTCAGACACCCTAAAGAAAGGCACTAAATTCCCCTTCGGCGAAAAAGCGATCGCCTCACTCCAGGAGATCAAAGAAAGGTTGTCTAGCGCACCCGTTCTGGCCAACCCGGATTTTAGACGACCATTCATCATCTCGTGCGACGCCAGTTCCACAGGAATCGGAGCCGTACTGAGCCAGATGGATGATGAAGAGAACGAGCGACCAGTGTATTACTACTCGCATAAATTGAATTCCGCCCAGCGTAACTATACTGTAACGGAAAGAGAGTGTTTAGCAGCGATCATGGGGATCGCGAAGTTCCGACCTTACATAGAAGGCTACAGGTTCAAGGTCATCACGGACCACGCCAGTCTTCAATGGGTTATGACCAGGAAGGAACTGAAAGGCAGATTAGCGCGTTGGAGTTTGGAGCTACAAGGCTACACGTTCGATGTCGAGCACCGGAAGGGGAGTTTACACGTCGTACCGGATGCGTTATCCCGCGTTCACGAAGTGGAGGCCCTCCGAGCCGGCGACTCGATACCGAGCGGGCTCACCGACGGACTGCACGTTGACCTGACGGACCCTAGTTTCCACTCGGAGCAATACCGTCAGATCGTCGACAGCGTCGGAGACAATAAACACCAGCTACCGGATCTTCGAGTCGCAAACCATTTTGTGTACAAAAAGATCCACACTAGTACAAGCAATCCTCTCCACGACGAGCAACCTTGGAAACTATGGATTCCAGCCGCGCTAACTGACCAACTGATCCGCATGGCTCATTGCAAACCGGAAGCCTCTCACGGAGGCGTAGCTAAGACACTGTATAGGCTGCGGGCGCAAGTTTATTGGCCGAACATGGCCGCGCAAGTAAATGAGTACATCGACACCTGCGAAGTCTGTAAAACGACGAAAGCACCCAACACCTGCTTACGAGCGGAGATGGGAAAAGGCTTTGTGGTAGACAGACCATTCCAATACGTCTACACTGACTTCCTGGGTCCGTACCCGCGATCGAAGCGAGGAAACACTCATGTCATCATCGCGCTCGATCAATTTTCGAAATTTGTCATCCTTAAGGCCATTCGTAGAGCGACCTCCGAAGCGGCGATACAATTTCTTCGTGACGAGGTATTTTCCATTTTCGGAGTCCCCGAAACCTTGCTCTCAGACAACGAACAACAATACGCGAGCAATGACTTCGGCAACTTCGCCTTCGCACTCGGTTTTAATAATTTGAGAACCGCAGCATACTCGCCCCAAGCGAACGCAAGCGAACGAGTAAACTGTTCCATCCTTACAGCCATTCGAGCGTACATCGGCCCGGACCATTCGTCCTAGGACGCCCAGATACACCCGATAGGTAGAGCTCTGAGGACCTCGATCCACTCGGCCACCGGAATGTCGCCCTACGAAGCACTTTTCGGCCAGCGGATGATAGAACACGGCAGCGACTACAAGTTGCTCAGGCAACTTGAAGGACTGAATAACTCGGAACTAGCATTTGTACCAAAGGCTTGTAAAATGAACGTCCTCCACGTCCACGTCAAGAAAGCGTTGGAAAAGGCCCACGGCCAGTACGAGAAGCGTTACAACCTTCGTTGCAACCCAGTCAAGTACAAAGTCGGAGACAATGTCTACAAGAGAAATCATGTATTGAGTAATTTCCCCAAGGGAATAAACGCTAAGTTCTGTCGAAAATTTATAAAAGCTAGAATCGTTAAGGTCATAGGAAACTTGTACCAACTTGAAGACGAGCAAGGCCATGACTTAGGAATAGTGCACTCCAAGGACATACGGAGATAATAGCAATCCTCATCTGCAGAGAGCGACATACAATCGCACACCCCCTATCCCATCCTATATCCCCGGAAGAGACGAACAAATTTTATCCCACCATCCCACATAAGAAACCCAAAAACCACAATTGATAATCGCGACCCCCCGTGGTCATTAAAAAAAGAAAAACAAAGGAAAGAAAAACCACCCAAAGAAGACCAGAATATCTGTAAAGGTAATGATACATAAAAGGAAGTAGAAGAACGTCATCGGAAAAGCAACTGCCCGAGTAGGCGAACAGTCGGCCCGGATAGCTCAGCCTGTACACGAGACTTGAGAATACACCGATAGAGTCCAAAGTCATCGGCAGGCATGCGTGTTCCTTGACAATTTCTCTCGCAAGACTCGGAAAGCTTTAAGGTGTGTAACGAATTCCTGCCGTGCGCGCATTACAGCAGAATATCCACGGCACAACAGAAAGTTGCTGTTCGCACAGCGCTGCACGCACCCTTAAGCGAACACATCCTCGAATCGACGAAGAAGGAATGAATTTGACGGCTGAACGCATTCATCCGGCCTTCGGCCAAATGTCAACGAAAAAGTAGAAATTC
Organism: Portevinia maculata; assembly: GCA_949715645.1. NCBI lineage: Eukaryota > Metazoa > Arthropoda > Insecta > Diptera > Syrphidae > Portevinia > Portevinia maculata. The sequence continues at coordinate 122,307,688 of OX454527.1, forward strand.
TAGGAAGAACCAGACCAGCAGTCCATTGTCTCGTGGTTTCGTTGGTCTTTTTAAATCCAACGGCCATCGAAAGAAGAACTCGATCAAGGAATAGTTCATCCCACCTCAGGAGAACGAGAAAAATCCCTCGACCGTTGAGCCATCTCACCAGGAACAGGCGAGGAGAAGAGTTTTTTTTCGGATTCCGCGACAGGCAATCCACGTTGTCACGACGTTTAGACCGACGCCAAATCCCGGTCAGAACGATAGCAGGAAGTTTTAAAAGAAGATTCCAGCTGTGGCAGAGAGCATCTCCATCCCAGCTGCCCCCTTTAGCAAACGGCTAAGGTGAGTAAGTGTGACGCGCATGAAGGAAGGAAATTAATATTCCTCCTTTTCCGCACCACAACAGCCTCATCACGTCGTGTGTCGGCCAGCAGCTAGGAGCAACAGGACGCCGGAGCCCAAACTCCAGTCCCTAGTGCAGATTCCAGTAAAATAAGGTAGGCATTCAATTCGTGTAACATCACGAGGCAATCCTCGTGAGTGTACAACCCCGTGGAAGATAAGTATTAATCCAATTTTTTCCATACAGGCTCGGCAGGCACGTGGCGTCACACGACGTTCCCGTCGTCCGGCACAGCTTTCGGAAGCGAGAGGGGGCAGACGCATCAGTCCACATACACGACGCGGGCCCTGCTTAAAAACCTCCCCTACATGAACATATTTTCGGCCCCTTCATAAATTCTTCACGGCGAAGGCAATCGCTCATATATACTCCGCGGGCCCTTCACAAACGCCACGCAGAAAAATATATACACTACGCGGCCCCTCAATAGAATCGCTACGCGACTCAGCGAAGTACATTTAATGTTCACAGACGCATGAATTATATACTTTCGGCCCCTGCCTAGCAACCCCTTGCGACGAGGCATATCGCTACCGGGCGGCCCCTTTACAGCCGTTCGTCAAGGCCCATTCACAGCCAACCGAGGCCCCTCTACAGCCAAAAACAGCAGATGCAGCAGTAGTCACAAGCGACTCAAGCAGATGCAGCAGTAGTCACAAGCGACTCAAGCAGAGCAGCAGCAGGTCACAAGCGACCCAACGCACCAGCACCAGCGCGCAGCAGAATATACTTTCTGTGTAGTTTAGATGCATACGCATAGATTTCATTCAGTAGAGTAGGTTCTTGTAGAATATATATACAAAATGTTCTTAACATACCAGGACTAGATTTTCTATTTCCCCTTCTGGGACACTAGTTCCTTTTGCATAGTCGTGCTTTTCCAATTCGGGGGTATTCCTTTTTCTATGGCATTCGAGCATAGCGCTCCCCGCTTCACTAACATCTGAGATTGAATCCCTTAAGGAAATATCGTCCAAAGGAAGACAAGTGGAAAGAAAAGAAAAAAAAACCATAACACCGCGATACTCGCTGAGGTCATTCACCCCTGCAGATACATCTGTAAGAGGTCAAAATTGAATCTTCCAATTCGAAACGCGATAGTGATTGAGCGAAAGCGTTTACTTCGACTCAAGATAACATCGAGTAATTCCTCCGCGAATACTTTCGAGGAGTAATTGCGCTTTTGTAACATAGGATTTTAGAATTCTCTTTTTTTTTGAAATATATATATATTGAATTAATAACCTTCTACAGGAACGTCGGCAGTGTGCGCACATCAGCTGGAGTTTCCATGTAAGTACTCTTTTTGATTTGTCTCTTTAACTAAATACATTATATTATTTCAATATATATCCATATATAAACATATATTTCAAATTTACGTTATCGGGATAGTCAATCGCGGTAGTAGCATTTTGACGTGGCAGATTCAAGTATAGTTATTCGGTATTGTGTATAAGTGCATTCGGAGGTATCAGTGCTTCAACTCAAAGAATCATTCCTCGTTTTCTTTTTCCTTTCTTTTGTGCGATAAAGTCGATATAAAGGCTAGGTCGGATTAATTTTGTTTCGTGTGCGTGTTAATTCGGTTCACGGCTAACCAGCGTTAGCGCTTCTAATCTTGAGAGGCCTGAGGGTCATCGACATCCTACACGGAGTGTCAATTTTTAATTTCACTCAGGTGATGCGCGTTAATTTCGAATCGTTGAGGAGGTAGATCCTACGACTTTCTTAGCCCCAAGGGGACAGCGTGAATCGATCGTGTAGTTTCCATGTCCGTTTTCTTTTATTGTTCACGACGATCGCTAATTCTTTTTTTTGTTGGAAGAACATGCGAACAGGTGATTGATTTTTAGATTTAAGTTTTTTCTTTATAATCTCGGTTGAGTAAATATACGAGACGGCCCATCAGTAACGGGTCGAATTTAGTATTAATATATGAACGAAAGCACAAAATAGTTCGAAAACTTAGAGTTAACGTAATCTTTAAGTAGCATTATAAGTAAGTTTAAGAAACTCTTGATCCATTGTATTTTCTTTTGATTTAATGAATATATTTATCTACGCTCAGGGCGTATACATGACGTTAGCTTGTAATCTTCTGTCTTCGACGTTGTCTGCCCGCCAAGGTATGGCGGTTTAATTTCCATCTCTGGGAGGGGGTCGTCTCTTCATTGAGGGGAAGTGAGCAGGAGAGGTTCGTCCAATGGGGATAAGCATCAACAGAGGCTGAAGAGGCTTATCTCCCAGTCCAAGTTAGGGGTCATCGCCCATGGTGCGGCGCGGTGACCATGGAGTCCATGTGGAAACGTGGCGGGGTGGGCCAGCACAGGGGAGAATCATCACCTTCTCCTCCCCTCTCTCTCTCTCTCTCTCTCTTCCGGCATAACTACTTCTCACTCACGCGTCATCCAGCTTGCTGGGTAGAGCGTGTCACTCGTTCGTTTCTCAAGGTCATCCCGGCCTCCTAGCCCTTCGGGCCACCCCAAGCGATGGTGGTAGCAATACCACTCTCGCACTCTCTCTCTCCCTCCGCGGATTCACGCCCGCCGGCGAGCTAGCGCGGGGCGGTACCCATGCCTGGCTGTGAGTGGCCAAACACCCCTCTTCACCCATTCAAACAAAACGCCACTTCTCGAAGAAATTCTGGAATCTGGTGATATTGTTCCTCCAGTGGTACATGTTCACAACCCGTTGATAGGGATTCAGAATGCTGTCGAATCTTAAGATTACACGATTATACCACCCGTAGTGTCTTCTGCGATGATCAAACGTTTTGGATCAACATGGACCCATGCTGAATGAAATCTAAGACTCAAAAGGTTATGTAATAGCAATAACCTTTATTATTGAACTAGCTCTTCAACAAGCAGATGCGGCCTGGTTGACGAACTTCTTGACACTGACAGAAAATGACAAAAGTTAACTGTGGGCTACACAGATCGCTCCGTTATACAATTCCGTCAAAATATTGTTGGTTGTTCTCGGACCCATCCGGAGATGTCTTCAAACTTGGCGTCACCGACATGATAATGTTTTTAGAGAAAAACTCCCCTAGCTCTAACTCCAACAACTATAGTCGTAAACCTAGCTTAAATAAAAATATAAGCTTTAACTATAGCCGTCAGACTAAGATTAAGCCTAATCTTTTTAACCCAAAAGTACTAAAGCCTATAAACCCTGACCCAAACTAAAGTTTTAAAGTGGTAACAAAACAACCCAATTTTCCGTAAATGGCCTCGCTTTACCGACCTACAGCTATAGTCATGTGAACAAAGTACAGCTCGCGGAAAGATCTACTAAATGTGAGTGCCAGTGTTGGCGCCAACAAAAAATCAAAAAAAAGCCACAGCGTTGTTTATCCCTCGTACTCCATCCCACTCAATCGCTGCTGCTTTTGCTTCGCTGGCGGATCAAAGTTAATTACCGTACGTGCACAACACCTGATGCAATTTGGTTTGGAAATTCAACACAGATCCTCACTGCACGGCTTTGTTTAGGTTTTCGCGTCAGAGCTTAAGTTTTATTTATGGTTGTCTTTTATAATGTATAGGAATTTTTTAGTGGGTATGAGCAACATTCGTGGGCTAAGGAAACATTTTTATTTTCGTTATATCTCCATGTTTTCCACAACATACCAGCTGTTTTGGCACATAGTGATACACAGGTTAGCGTTTTGCCCGATTTAATGGAGCCTTTTATGTACGTAGTGATGTTGAATACCACCTTCAGACCCAATATGGTCAATGTACAATTCGGAATTCAATGTCATTTGGCTAAAATTTCATATACGTTGGCAATTAATACCCTACTGTTTTATTTACAAAAAAACAAATTTGGACAGACAATCAACTTATAATGTTTGATGCTCTGCCTGATTCCATTACAAGAATTGTCACCCTTCATCCTCGTACGCAAATCGTCATTGTGGGCGATTTCAATATACACAATCAAAGTTGGCTTCGACATTCTGACCACACAACACCCGGAAGAAGGTGCTATACCTAGGGTTGGGTCCGTTTGGCCGCATATCAAAAGCCCGCACACGAATGCCCGCACACGAATGCCCGCATATCAAAAGCCCGCATCCCAAAAGCCCGCATGTCATGGGGAAATATGAAGTTCCCCTTAAGAAATCTCTTTTCTGTGATTTTGGAAATTGAAGTAAACCAATCAAAACTCTTATAGAAAATATTTTGTGGCTTCGAAAATGGCGTGAAGAGTTATTCACCACACTCACCTCTTCCCCTCTTTTTTCTTTGAAAACGTGTAAAATCTCTTAAAATTTTTTTGGTCGTCCTAAAAAGAACCGATTTATTTACCATATCCACCTCTACCCCTCCTAAATTGAAATTGGTCAATATCTCTCATTGAATATTTAGTCGTCCTAAAAAGAACGATTTTGGTTCATACAACCCAATACACAAAATCACTTCACTTGCACTGTTTTGGGAGCAACCGCACTGCTCCAGGCATCGTCGAAGAATGCGACAATTCAGAAAAATACCACTTCTTATATACACTTTGTCGAAGACATTTCGAATTGATAATATTTTTGACAACCAATCAAAACTCTTGCAGGATATATTTTACACAACTTCCCTCTCCGTGATTCTCATGATTTCTTGCATCTTACAGATGGATTTCTGTGTGAATTCAATGGATTTTAAATATACATTACTTCTATTTTAACACGCAATTGTTTAGGAAATAACCATAGCCCAAGTGCGGATACTACATGTGTTGAATAGATGCTCTTACCATTGAAAAATAATAGCATTCCTCCCAATAAAAGAGAAAAAAGTTCATAAAATGGACAGAATTTGTATACATTTGATTAAAGCAGACCGCAAATCATGCGAGTAAAAGGAGTTCATATTTGGAATTATTCGTTTATTTAGTGGAAAAACCAATTTAAATCCTAAGATTCCGCGAGCGGGCTACATAGACCCGACATGATGCGCATAAATTCGCCTTATCTTTTCTATTCGGCGCTTATTTGCATTGTTTATATACACTTTTTTTGTTTCGTTTTTTTCATCCTTTCATCCTTTTTTTCTATTCGAAACTCTGAAAATAATGAAGAAGGAAATCCTTTTAGTAATCATTTTTGCCTAGGTGGCCCGCTTCGCGGGTTCTTAGGATTTAAACTATCTCTCCGCAGGGTTTAGCATGCTCACGCAACTTCGTTGCTCCGCTAAGGGTATAAGCTGGCTGTCTGGCAGGCGCCATAAACACAAACAAATAAGCCCCCAATTGTAAGATAATTATTCGCATCATTTTCGTTCTGGGTGGCCCGCTTCGCGGGATCTTAGGATTTAAACTATCTTTCCGCAGGGTTTAGCACGCTCACGCAACTTCGTTGCTCCGCTAAGGGTATATGCTTATTGTCTGGCAGGCGCCATAAACACTTACAAATAAGCGTCAAATTTCATAGATAATGCCATTTAACTCGCATCATTTTCGTTGTGGGTGGCCCGCTTCGCGGAATCTAAGCATTTAAACTATCTTTCCGCAGGGTTTAGCACGCTCACGCAACTTCGTTGCTCCGCTAAGGGTATATGCTGGTTGTCTGGCAGGCGCCATAAACACAAGCAAATAAGCGCCGAATTGAAAAGATAAGGCGAATTTATGCGCATCATGTCGGGTCTATGTAGCCCGCTCGCGGAATCTTAGGATTTAAACTGGTTTTTCCACTAAATAAGCGAATAATTCCAAATATGAACTCCATTTACTCGCATGATTTGCGGTCTGCTTTAATCAAATGTATACAAATTCTGTCCATTTTATGAACTTTTTTCTCTTTTATTGGGAGGAATGCTATTATTTTTCAATGGTAAGAGCATCTATTCAACACATGTACTATCCGCACTTGGGCTATGGTTAGTTCCTAAACAATTCCGTGTTAAAATAGAAGTAATGTACATTTAAAATCCATTGAATTCACACAGAAATCCATCTGTAAGATGCAAGAAATCATGAGAATCACGGAGAGGGAAGTTGTGTAAAATATATCCTGCAAGAGTTTTGATTGGTTGTCAAAAATATTTTCAATTCGAAATGTCTTCGACAAAGTGTATATAAGAAGTGGTATTTTTCTGAATTGTCGCATTCTTCGTCGATGCCTGGAGCAGTGCGGTTGCTCCCAATCCAGTGAAAGTGAAGTGATTTTGTGTATTGGTGGTTCTATGAACCAAAATCGTTCTTTTTAGGACGACTAAATATTCAATGAGAGATATTGACCAATTTCAATTTAGGAGGGGAAATGAGGGGTAGAGGTGGATATGGTAAATAAATCGGTTCTTTTTAGGACGCACAAAATTTTTTTAAGAGATTTTACTTGTTTTCAAAAAAAAAAGAGGGGAAGAGGTGAGTGTGGTGAATAACTACATCCCCCTCCATATTACTCGGAACAAATATTTCTTTCAAGCGATTTGATTGGCTTTAAAAATTTTAAAATTGAAGTGATGAGGTGAATAACAAAACAATAAGCCCGCATCATATGCGGGCTAAATCTGAAAATAAATTGTGCGGGCTTTTGTGCTGCGGGCTTTTTCATAATTTGGCGTGCGGGCTTTTGTTACGCGGGCTTTTCATATGCGGGCTTATAGGGGTTTCCCCTATACCTAACTGGATAAAAAGTATCAAACCCAAGGTAAACGCGTGGTGTGACTCGAGCTGCAAAGAGCCTACCAGGTCAAAAGAGGTAAACTTCCGATCATATAAGACCAACCCATCTGAGGAAAGCCAATAAAAGTTCAACCGAGCCAGAAATGACTGCAAGGCCCACATCAATCGTGTCAAATTCCACTACGATCAAGAGGTAAGGCAAAAATCCTACAAAGTCCCTCGGATAGGTAGTAACAATTTTTGGTGTTTTTAAGTTTCTTGAAAACATCAAGAATTCGGCCTTCCAGCTGTCAGCTTGCTACTCACTTTGCAGCTAGCTCTACGCTGCTGTTATCGAACGCATAGAATACTCCATTGGACCAATCCACATCCGCACTCGCATAGGGGCTAGAGTACTTCATGGTCTTAACGTTCACAAATCCGCTGGTCCAGTTAGTATTTCCCTTATCGTTCTAAAGAGGTGTTGTTCCTCGCTGACCAAACCATTGCGTAAGCTTTTCTATATAACCTATTCTTCAGAGCTCTTTCCAAGAAGATGGAAAACAGCATTTGTCCAGCGCGACCCTAAAAAAGACGAATCTTCTTCTCCTTCCTCTTACGACCAATTGCACTAACTTCACTTCTTTCGAATGTTATGGCAACGCTGATAAACCGTCAGCTCATACAATATCTAGAATCCCAAAAACTTCTTAATGACCGGCAGTACGGTTTTCACAGCAACAGGTCCACTGGTTATTTGATGACTTATCTAAGCGAAAGTGAACCAATATCTACATCAGGATTGGGAAAGAAAGATCGTTGTTCTTGATATTTCAAAGATATTTGACAGAGTTTGGCACCAAGCTCTCTTGTCGAAAATGCGTGCATTTTGAAACGATGATACTTTTCTTCAATCGACTAGAAATTGCCTTTCAGACCGTTCAACAACCGTTCAACTAAAGTTGTTTTGGACGGTTTCAAGTCGACAAATCACCAAATAAATGCTTGTGTACCCCAAGGCTCTGTTTTGTATCCGACTCTATTTCTCATTTTTATACCATATTGTTAAGGTATATTAATTTTGACGCATAGTTTGTAACATACCATAAAAGTTACTATATTTATGATCAGCATCGATAGTAATGTCGATCTAGCCATGTCCGGTCCGTCTGTTGTCAAAAATTAGGCCTTTAAACTGGGCCTAGAGAGCTGAAATTTTAACCATATACTCTCTAGGGTCCCGAAATAATCAAGTTTATGAATTTTTGAAATCCGCCCACAGACACGCCCACAAACTCAAAAAAACAAAATTTTTAAAAAAATCGATTTTTGAGCTAGAAAGCTGAACTTTTTTATATATGATCTATGGCTCCTAAAACTGCTCGGGATATAAAATTTTCAAAATGCGCCCACTGACACGCCCACAATTAAATAAAAGAATTTTATTGAAAAACCAAAATTTGAGCTACTCTCTAAGGGCCCTTTAAGCTCATGTGTAAATATTTTCAAAATCCGCCTAGTGACACGCCCGCAATATAAAAAAAACTTTTTTTGAAAATTCAAAGTTTGAGCTAGGAAGCCGACATTTATAATATATACTCTCTAGGGGGCCTCTATGCTCATATGTAAATATTTTCAAAATCCGCCTACTGACACGCCCACAATTAAAAAAAAACTTTTTTGAAAATCGAAAGTTTGAGCTAGGGAGCTGAAATTTATAATATATACTTTCCAGGGGCCCTTTATGCTCATGTGTTAATTTTTTTTTAAATCCGCTTACTGACACGCCCACAATTAAATAAAATAATTTTATTGAAAAACCAAAGTTTGAGCTAGGTAGCGTTTTTTTTACAAAAGCTTCGTTTTTTTGATAAAATCCTTTAAATGTCATATAACAAAATATGTAGAGCGTTCTTAATAATTCAACCATACTTAGACTTTTGTCAAGCCCACTTATGAGGGATAGGAATAAGAATAGGGTATCCAACAGTTCGCCCAAGCGGACTGCAGCCCGTCCCTATGTTTATAAATGCTCTCCTGTCTGTCGCCTCTAATCCAATCCACTCGTTCGCTGATGGCAGTTCCCCCAGCTTCTCGTATTCGTTTCTTGGTTCACGCCCCTCATCTTCGGGTGTGGAACTGGAACGGCAACGTATGTTTAGCTCATTAAATAGCGCTCTTGACAGCATAACTCAGTGGGGTATAACTAAATGAGTGGAATTTAAATGCGTAAAAACTCAATGCTCTCTTCTATCATTAATGCAAAACCCAATCACCCTGAAATTGTCCATGACTGGCACTTGCATCGCTAAAACCGGACGGCTGTCTATTCTCGGTATATGTGTTAATGACAATCTTCGTTGGAAGGACGTCATATTCGATGTCGCCAAGAACGCTGTAACGTACACGCATCGTCAGTTATACCAAGCGACCGAACGTGGTAAACTCTTCCAACAGAGCTACGCTCCTGTTGCCTTGGGGTTCTTGCCTCCTTCTTGAGTTCCGTCGTGCCCCACGTTCGCCGCCACCTGTAACGTAATGCCCCCTACTGCAGCGCCACCTGCTACACTCAAGCCCCACCTTGCAGAAGGACCTGTAGTGGTAGTGCTACAAGCTTCCCCTTTTTACCTTACCTTGTCCTTTCATTCAAAAAAAAGAAGAAAAAACTGTACCATGGAGGCCTCAATGTCCCCTACAGCTTCGCTTCACCGGAGGACTGGGATACTACCTTTGGGTCGACTGGTCCCCGCTTACAGGCGACTAGGACACAGCCGACCTTAACGACTGGGGAAGAGGGGTGTTTGGCAACTCACAGCCAGGCTTGGGTTCGGGTAAATCTGTGATTTTACTTGAAGTCATTATTTAAACCTTCAGATATGTCACTAATCACAATCTGAGTCACGAGGTCACTGCTAACATCATTGATTTTACACATTAAGTGCACAAGTAATGGCTCAATTTGGTAAGGATCAACTGGTAAGTTCGTCACTGTCCTCTGAATCAGAGGACGGGGACACCACAATTATAGAGACGTCTGTACTAGTCAGCAATGATGCTCCGTCGAGTACAGATTAACCATCACCACTCCAAAATAGCTTCGGCTAACTTACTTCTCCGCCTGGAAAAAGTTGGGGAAGATATCGCCCTTATCTAGGAGCCATGGGTCACAAACAACGACCGCATATCTGGACTCAGGGCAAGAAACTATTCCTTGTTCTATGCAAGAAATTCAGGTAAACTCAGAACTTGCATACTAGCAAAGAATAATATTAAAGCTTTCCTTCTTCCGAATTACAGCGACCCTGACTTCACTTGCGTGGGGTTAGATCGAGCCGGAAAGGGACCGCAGGGGTGAGTTACTCTTTGAATATATTATTGAAGCTAACCTCGTAGTGTGTAACATAGGGTCTGAACCCACTTTTTTAAACAGAACCGGGCAGAAAGTCTTTGACCTGACACTGACCACCTGTTCACCTGATATAGTAATAGAAAATTGGAAAGTATCTAGTGAAGTCTCATTCTCATACTTTTCAATCTTAAATTCGAGACCCCCCCAACGAAAGTGTTTAAGAACCCAAAAAACACAAATTGGCAGGTCTATAATTCTTTACTCAAAAAGAAACTAGACAGACTCCAAATCAGACAGCCTAATTCACCGAAAGAATTAGATGAAATGGTGAACGCAGTAACGTCTGCCATGAACAAGGCCCTTAATAAAGCCTGCCCCACCAGCAGACACAAAGAAAGAGGTAAACCCCCGTGGTGGACCTCCAGTGTAGCTTCTCTGCGCAGAGATAGCAGGAGTAAGTTTAATAAGGCCAAATCTTCAAGAAACCCAGCTGACTGGGATAGTTATAAAGACAGTCTTAAAAACTACAAAAAGGAAGTAAATAGAGCACAGCGAGAGTCGTAGAAATCTTTCTGTGAGAACATAGAAAAAACAAGCGACTCCAGTCGGCTGCGTAAGATCCTCTGAAAATCTCCACAAATACCTAGCGTCATGCAAAGCCAAGGATGAGTGTGGACCTCAACCAGCGAGGAGACCCTAGGCCTACTACTGGATACCCACTTCCCAGGCAACAAAGTAGAGGTAAATCACCCTACACAGCGCCATCACAGGGTCCAAATGGTTCCGGAGCATATTGCTGACAATCGCAAACTGGCGTGAGCGATTAACAGCTTCCTCCCATATAAATCACCTGGACTAGATGGAATCACACCCGTAGAGCTACAGAAGAGTATCGAGACTCTCACACCCTGGCTACTGGTGATTTTCAATAGCTGCCTAAAACTCAGCTTTACGCCCACAATTTGGAAAACGGTAAAAGTGGTCTTCATACCAAAATGCGGTAAAGCTTCACACTGTTCTCCAAAAGAGTTCAGACCTATCAGTCTAACTTCATTCCTCCTGAAAACGTTGGAAAGACTTGTAGATTACTACATACGCTCAAATCTGGAAAACAATTCGCTTTCGAGGTGTCAACACGCCTACCGAAAAGGCTTTTCAGTAGAAACAGAACTTCATTCGCCAGTCAGCACTATCGAAAAATCGCTGTATCACAAAGAGTACACGATGGTATCCTTTCTGGATATAGAAGGGGCTTTCAACCATGTCAATACAGAAGCCGTCACGAACGCACTCCTCAGACTAAACGTGGACAACCGCCTCTGCACCTGGATAAAGAACATGCTAGATAGCAGGCTGATGCAGGCGGAGCTCGGCAGCTGTCTGACCAGGAGGTTAGTGCACAGGGGCACACCACAAGGAGGAGTGCTCTCACCGCTACTATGGATCTTAGTAGTCAACGAGATCATCTCCAACCTAGAGGAGGATGGATGCAAAGTGACGGCCTACGCGGAAGACATTGCCATTGCCATTACGGAGAAATTCCCCCACACGATTAGAGACCTAATGGAATCGGCTCTCAGGAAACTATCCTCCTGGTCCATTAAGGTCGGGCTCAATGTTAACCCATCCAAAACCGAACTGGTTTTATTTACAAGGACAATTAAGGTTCACCTACGCTCACAACGAACCACTCAAATTTTCCAGCCAAGCTAAATATCTGGGAACGATCCTAGATAGCAAACTCAGTTGGAAACCAAACATCCAAGACCGCATAAGGAAAGCTACGATTGCCATTTACAACCTGTAAAAAGGCCTTAGGCTCCAGATGGGGTCTACAGCCTAAGATAACACACTGGCTGTACACGGGTCGTCAGGCCTATCCTCACTTACGGTATCATAGCATGGTGGCCTGCAATATCGAAGCAATGCCACGCAAGCGACCTGGAACGAATCGCAGGAGCCTTAAGATCCACACCGACGGCAGCCTTAACGACTTTTATAAACCTCCTCCCCATTGATATCTATGGGAAGCTGGGGGTCACTAAGGCGGCCCTGAGATTAAGAGAATCCAATTCGTGGCAAAGCTCACACATTGGGCACAGCAATATCCTAACTGCCCACAAGATTCCCAACAATACGGATTACCTAATCCCAACACTAGATTTCAGTAATAAATACAAGACGGCCATCCCAGACCGATCCAGCTGGGAAGACGGTCGTATCGTAAACAATGACGCCATAGAACTATACACCGACGGGTCAAAGACAGCCGACGGCACGGGGGCGGGCGTGTTTTCAGACAACCCTGCGCTCAATGTCGTACTAAGACTGCCTAACCACTGCAGTGTATTTCAGGCAGAAGTCACGGCTATCCGCGAAGCAGCACGCAGACTCTGTATGAGCCCGATAGATGGAAAAACTATCGTGATCTTCATAGACAGTCAGGCAGCGGTTAAAGCCTTAGAATCACCAACAATAAGATCCAAGTTGGTAAAACAATGCCGCGAATCTCTTAACGAAATCGCGGTCAGATGTAACGCTTCCCTGTGTTGCGTACCCACAGTGATATTCCTGGTAACTGCACAAGAACTCTCTGACAACACCGGCGGTACCCATTCAGACACTGAAACTCAAACTTCTAGATAACGTGTTAATAGAAGCAAACAACAGGTGGAATAGCATCAGTACATGTGTGTCCTCAAAGCAAATTTGGATCAAATACGATGCAAAGAGAACATCCAAACTTCTCTCCATCAGCAGGAAAAATATCAGCTCTGTAATCGGAGCAATCACTGGCCACTGCCTTTTAGGCAGACATGCTACCAGATTGGGAGCCCCCTCAAACGACTTCTGCAGAAGCTGTAGAGACGTCGAAGAGGAAGAAACCACCACACATCTCCTGTGCAACTGCCCCGCACTAGCCAACCCACGGAAACAAATCCTTGGCAATTATTTCCTCGATGATCTAAGCGATCTCAGTGAGACCGATATTAGCTGTATCAGCAAATTCGTCACTAGGTCCAAATGGTTAAACTAAATTAGAGGACGGATTGGACGATGACTTGAGCCCCTCCCGCTCCCTTCCCGCAAATCACCCCAAACCGGTTCCCCTGCAAAGGAAAAGAGATCTCACTGAAGCTTGATTGTATCAGTCACTTCAGTCAGCACTCCACTCCGAGGGCGAGACAGTAATCCGGCGCTATGCAGACAAAACGGGAACAGAGTTGAGGTTAGATTGTAACAGTCACCCCACTCTGTTTCTCTCCCATGCCTCAAAACCTGCACCACAAACCCCCGAACTCAGTCACCATAATCCAAAATCGACTATCAAGGCCGCCCCTCCCTGCTCACTTTCCGCGGAATGATGTAACTTGAGGTTCGTACTGCAACAGTGGCCACAAGCCACTAAACCAGGATCGACCTGTGGTTTAATTGCATCAATCACCTCATCTCGGTCCCAACCCTTGGTTCGGATGTCGGGCGAGAGTCGCCATTGTACCAGTCACTCTAATACATCGCAACCCATGTACCTAATGTACCTATGTACCTAAGTTCATCAATATCCAGTTTTAAATGGACTGCTTTATAACAGAGTTTGGGGTCAGATGAAATAGAATTAAGGGTGCCACTGATACATTTAATCGCGAGCATGACGTGCGAGAAGAGACATTTTTTGCGAAGCCTTTGTAGTTAAATGGTTTGGTTCCTTATTTTTTATTTTTTATTAACTTCTGGCTCGCCAATGCGATTTAATATTGGGGGCACTTCGACCTAAAAGATCTTTTCTACCGTATGGGCCCGAAAAATGTTAAACTAGTAGAATTTATATTTTCCGTGTAAAGCGATCAATTTTACCAGTACAAGGTAGCGCAAAAGTTGTCAGGTGGCGCAAAAGTTGTCACCCGATGTTCTTTCCCTGTAATTTTTTTTATGAATGAAAAACTTTGGTTCAGCTTTTGGATTATGTTAATTGGTGTCTTAAGTTTTTTCTGTATCAGTTAACTTCACATATATCAAAGTAGAATTTACATTTGCCGCCATTTGCAAAAATTATGCTTCTTCCGATAGGAAGATGACTTTTGCGCCACCTTGTACAAGAATTCTTTGTATCCTCCGGGCTCATTTGTTCCCTGAAAAAAATCTTCTTTCTAATTCCATTAAGGGCGTGACATTCACATTAAGTGTGTTCAGCTGACTCATCCTCTTCAAGACAAAGTCGGCACTCAGGAGAGTCTGCTATTTTCATTTCGTTTAGATGATATCTTAAACCATGGAGGTACCCTTCTTATAGTTAATCATATATATATGCTTAGGTTTAGGCGTTTGCCGGCATTTTGAAGGGCCGAATGGCTCGTCTGGTCTGTCTTAGACCTGTAATACTTTCCCAAAGATAGATACATTTTCTATGTTCCCACCTTTTCATTGCTGCCATTGCTGCTGATCTAGGAGTGCAGCAGAAAGGTTCGTGACCTATGAAAGGTGTTTCTGAACCTTTTCTGGGCAGTTCGTCGACTTTTTCGTTACCTTCTACCCCGACATGACCCGTAACCCACCATAATATGGTCTTGTTTCTAAATCCGAGTGTTTGAAGGGTATTGAAACAGTACATGACTGATTTAGAGTCAATGGTATGCGAGCTGATTGCGTTTATAGCTGCTCGACTATTCGTTAAAATATATGGATGATTGCGCCTTTTATGCCAGATGAATAAATCTGGCTGGCGAATTTCCCACAAAGGCCGCTGCAGATAATCATATTAGCAGGTCAGAAGAAATGAAGACGATGACCGTGAAACTAAGAAAGAAAATGGCAAAGTAAGTAAATAAATAAAAACGAGCGGTTACCGGGAAATTGCAAGTCTGAGTTATTGTTTATGTTTTTAAGGCTAACGTAGTGGGAGTAAATAATAAACACGTCAGATTTACTTGGAAGGCAGAATCATACCATGCCAATCCAAATAACTTTGATTCAATTCAATAAAGTCCGACGGGTTATCACCGAACAAACTAAATCAAGATACCATGTGGTTTAGTTAAGCCGGACTATAAAGCACTTGACCTGGAAATTTTAAGGGTAGGAACGTATCTTGAGAGAAAAAGTCAAACGTGTCACTGGCAGCCACGTTCCAGTTCAGTTCAATAATTAATTCGATTCCGTTGTTGTTCAATCATTCATTGATTATGGAATTGAAAATCTCATTCTCTCTCATTTTCGTCAGAGTTAGATACCGCGTTAATGGGTATCATCAGTAACGTTCAACATCAAGGATTCGCTCAGGAGTAAGACTTTGTGATGGCTTTAATGACAGCCTGGCTGTCAATAAGTAAAGTGATGTTTCATCTCGGCGTTATGCTTATGTGATGTTTGATATGGCGGCAGGCCGTGGATAGCCAGTAGCTCCGCGTAGAATGCGCTGGCGGTATCCAGAGGTGTGTAGGATTTTGACCTGTATAAACATTCAGAAAAGACAGCCGCACTCAATCCACAGTCCAATTTTGAAACGTGTGGGTGTAGATTTTTAAATTGAAATGCTTTAGAATTAGTTAAAGATTATCATCTTGCTGCTACTGCTCCAAAGAAAGTCTTCATTGCTGGCTTATTCGCTTTCTCGCAGAGAATAAATATTATTATCTTTTTTTTGTCTATTATTTCAGATCAGTTGCTGGTAACGGTTGTGGAATTGATTCCAATTAACATTTGAAGTATCGAACTATGAACATCAATGAAATGTAGTCATTTAAAAGTATTTCTCAACCCATGTTCCAACATGCAAAGCCCAAGTTGGCATATTGCCCTGAATCTGTAGGTTTTTAGGTCAACAAGTACCTATATTACCCATGTCGTCCTACTTTTTCAAATGCTAATCAAACACTGAACTAGAAATAAAATGAAAAATGGCCAGACGACCGGATAAAATCGTCCAAAATAAACCCGAGTGTAATGTAAACTGAGGTTTTGACATCAATAGTATAACCCATTTGCAAGCTGCTAACCAATAATGCAATAAATACCAGATTCAATAAGAATATCGAAACTGATAGGTATGCAAAAAAGAGGTCCGATTAGAGGAGTTCACTCTTACATACGTCCATGTGACGCCGTCTGTGTAAGTAGGACGTCACTACTCGTATATAAAACAGCTATCAGCAAGTTTCATATTTATTTACTGTTTCACCCACTTAAATTGATTCAATGCCAAATTTAAAGCAAAATAGTAAACATTAATATCCGCGCACTAAGTGCATAATGAGAGCATTTAAAATTTTGTGTGCTCTTTGCCTTGCTCTTAGGTTTGTTTCAACGGAGTCAGTGCGCATGAAAAAGTTCGCAAAATTTAAGGAGCATTCTATTTTCGCTGACTTATAAGATTCGAAATTCCCTATTTATCCTTTTTATGTAATGTTGATTGTGTATTGAACTTTTATCTTAATTTGTAATGAATTCAGCAAATAAAAAAGGTATTTGAATGGGCAATTTTTAAACAGCCAACTTTGGTTACACTCGCAATGTGCTAGGAGCTGATTTTGGTAAAAGTGAATGTGACCCCGAAAGAAATCTTTTCTTTAAATGAATTGTAATAACACAAAATTAACTACAGGTTTGCCTTATTTATAATAAGTAAAGATTGTCATGGTAGATTTGATATCCAAAAAATGTTTTTTTTTTTATCAAATCTTTTTTGGAGAAATAAGTATATCTTTAAAATCAATTAATCAATGCGCAAAATTTAAAACTTCTTTAAATTTGCAATTCCAACTTTTTTTTTCATTTTCACTCCAGGGTGGTTTTTTCCAATTTGCAAACACCCAACCGAACAATTCAATTAGTCACGACAACATTTTCCAGCACAGCTCGCACTTCAATTAATATAACTAACTTAAATATTTGTGAAACTATTTCAAATATTTTTTTATTGCATTTATTACACATGACACATGAGTGAGAATTATTTATTTTTCCTTAATATACACTCTGCACATTTTATGCCAACTACGAATAAATTTGTTCACTTCGACCGAAATGTTCTGAGAGCTGTGAAAAACTGGGTACTGGTGCGCTTCCCCAATATTGTGGAAGAAGAAAATTTAATTTTCATACCAAAGGATAATATTTCTCTTCGCAATGTCGCCTGGAGCTTTTTCCACATTTTCGAGAAAAAATCTAATTATAATTTGATTTTATTAGTAAGAAACCAAATGTTCTCTTATTTATAGCGCGCATTCGCAGAAGTGTTCTAAAACACGAGTCGAAGGCGATAAGAAAATGTGCGGGAAGAGTCCGTGATTTGTTTTTAAAGTAAAACGTGGTCTTGTTTTGACTGTTTGGATGAAAATGTCCATGTGTTGTTTTTAAGAGTTGATAGCTTTTCTTACGAATTGATTCTCTTAAACAAATTTGTTCATTCACTTCAGACTCCAGATGAAGGTTCATCTTTTGAATTAATTGTGTTTGGCATGAATGGAAATGTTGTCTTTTGATGAGGGGTTGAAGGAAGATGTGAAGCATTATAAACGTAATTTATTTAATGAGTTGATGCCCGTTATACAATTCATTGCAATAAACTTACACCACAAATACATATGTATGTACCTATGTATGAACATGTTCTGTAAAAGATAATAACGAAATTTAATACAATGGAAACATATTTAAAATAACGATTTCTGTTCGTAAATTTCAATTATGTCGGGTTGAGGTAATTGAGAGATAGGATTTGAAAATTGCTACATAAAGTTTAAACGGTTGCAACGTTTTTTATGCAAACATATGTTAGGTATTGTGTTGTAAAATAATCTCCGACAAATCTATGTATAAAAATTGTTAAATATAGGTACTATCATAACGTTTATAAGAAAATGGCTTAATCAGTACAATAAAATAACTGATTTTTCATGAACAGTCTTAGTTCTTTTTTGGCCGTCGACAACTATTTTCAGCATTAAAAGTAAAGACTAAAAATGGATAAAATTCCAGTGTTTTGAATCTGAGCAAAGAAGATTTCTAATTCTAATTGATACAAACTTTAATGTCAAGCCCACATCATGTGTGTGTAAGCAGTCACTAAGAGTTAACTTTTCATAAGCAGAACATCTAAGTTATTTAATGAATTTGATGATAAAAACAGTAGGTACGTCAGACGGAAACAATCTTGTTCAGAACTCCATTGGCTGGGGCCTCTAGGGATACCAGAAAAAACTGGAAGAAATTGGCCATTATTGGACAGGATGGGCAGCCATTGGCGGTGAGAAGCGTAGTTAGATATCTAGGTATCTGGCTTGACCAGTATCTATATTTCGATAGACATATAGTTGCTTGTCTTGCTGGGGCCAAGAGGGCTTATGCTCTGACAAGGAGACTGTTTCATAGCAGTCAACTTGACTCCAGAGTGAAGGTCATTTGCTACGTGGCCCTTATAAAGCCGATCATCGCTTATGGCTGTCCATTGTGGTTTAATATAGCGCCTAGTTATATGGAAAAGATTCGGGTTTTGGAGAGACAATGTCTTAGGACCTGTCTCCGATTGTTCCGAACGCCTGAATCCAACTATATAAAATACTATCCCAACAAGGTCCTATACGATGGGGCTCAGTTGAATAGGATTGACAATTTCCTCATTAAGGTCACTCGAAGGCACGTTGCAAGGGCGATGGCCAGCGACAATAGTCTGATATTTGGGGCTTACTACCCCAATGAAATGTACATTGAGAGTACACTCCGGTCTGGCTTTATCCCGCCAGAGGCATTTATCCATATTGATGCAAAAGGGCTGGTACAGACGAGGGATGGTATTCCGGTCTTATACCATCGCTACCGCAGCGCGAGAGATAAGCGGCTCCTCCATGACGGGGACTTCGCCAATGCTCATGAGCTCCTCCGTTTTAGTACCGCAATATCGGAGAGGGATAGATTCGACACGGAAAAGCAATTCGCCGAATTTTGGTGGCTTGTTGAGGGGGGAGGGGTCAACATGCCCTCCCAGGACGGTGCGTTACTCTAGGTAACTTCCTCTTAGCTTATAAGTTAGATTAAGACAGCTAGGGCGTTTTTGGGAGAGGCCGGGCTCGCCAACGTGTGGTGGTACTTCTGGGAGTTGACTGACGCTGTAAGGTTTCAGTGGGCTCACGGCGGCGCGTGTGCACGTTGACGACTGCCAGGCGCTCGGAAAGCAATTGGGATTTTGACCACTTGTTGCGCAAGGTAACGAGTGCTCAGAATCCTAATTATAGTTAGAATACGTTAAGTAGTTTAAGTAAGTAGAATAGGTAGTTTGTAATTTGTTTTATATAAAATCTCAATAATGAAACCGAGTTTTAGTAAATTTTCTCGAGGAATATATATGTAAGATTAGTTCGTAAAATAGTTCGTAAGCCGAAAGGCAATAATTCTAAGATATAGTTAAGTTTAGAGCGTTCGCATAAGGACCAATAAATAAGAATAAGTATCCTGTTAATTTTAAGTTAGGTTTAATCATTTTTGTCTAGTATGTAAGTAGATATTTATCAATGAATAAAAAAATGAATTTCAAAGTCAAACAGTAGGTACGTCATAGATTGCAGAATACTAAAAGTTGAATGTATCTCTTATTTGTATTTGAGTTAAAATTTACATTATCGTTCTATCTCATATCTTCTTCTATCAATTTATCTATCTATCTTTATATAAAAATTAGCCGTTGTTTGTGTTTCTTTTATAAACTCATGAACCGCTCGATGGATTTCAATGATATTTTGTATGTGTGTTCTTTATGGTGTCTGGATGAGTCTGAGCAAACTAAGGTTTATTTACAATAAACAGCGGTGTTAGAAATTACCAATTTGTGAAACGATATTATTAGTAGTAAAAGAACGAAGTAAGCAATGATAAAAAAATTTAACTGTGGAAAAAATGTTATCATTACATACAAATCTCAGAATTTTTCTCAAATTCGGTTTTTTAACTTTCTCGTGCACAGAGAGAAAGATATTGCAAACGTGCTAAAATTTCAAACTCAGAAGACGACCATAGAGAAGTCTTAAAAAGAGTGTCCCGACTTTCCGTTCGTCTGTCTTTCTGCTCCAGGCGCAATAGGATTTAGGGTTTGTAGGCCTATATCTTGCAGCTATTTTTTTTCCCTAACAAAACAAACAAAAACTACCATGTTAATGCTTTTTCAACACCGATTTTCTCAAATATGACTAAAGATTCTGGGAATTTGAAGGTTAGTGTAGAGAGTTTTTGCAAACAATTGTCGAATAACGGTACTTTCCACAAATGCTAATATCTCAAAAACGGGTCAAATTATTTCGAAGAAAATTAACCCACCGCCTTATACAACTATGTATTTGGAACGAATCGTATTTAAAAGTTTATGAAATATTTTTTTATAACTTTTTTATATTCATATAAATCGTCGCTTGAAAAGCAAACAGACATAAGTCACAATTTGAAGATTTTGAGTTAACTATACAGAACGAATCGAAAATAATACAATTTTTCTAGCAAACCGTCATAACAATAACTCTTAAACTGACAGCATGAGGGCATAAGTGTCTTTTTGAATTTAAGGAAACATTCCTGTTGTTTTTTTCAGCTAAATGACTTTTTCATTTGTAAGACTTTGCTTCTAAAAAAATTATGAAATCGTCATAAATAAGTTTCTTGAAAACTGACAATTTGAAGATTTTGAATTAACTATACAGAACGAATCGAAAATAATACAATTTTTCTAGCAAACCGTCATGACAATAACTCTTAAACTGACAGCATGAGGGCATAAGTGTCTTTTTGAATTTAAGGATACTAAATGGCAGGACACTAAATGGGACAGCTAAATGGCTTTTTCATTTGTAAGACTTTGCTTCTAAAAAAAATATGAAATCGTGATAAATAAGTTTCTTGAAAACTGCCACTTTTCGTTTTGTGTCATTTTACTGCCAAATTTCCGTAAATTTATTTTTGTAGTAAACCGTTTCAATTTGCGTTAAGTCATTTTACCTTGGAAAGAAACTAATTGATGAACTTCAAAGTACTTTTGACTACTTTAAGAAGTGTCACGTTACCGATAAGCTTGGTATTATTTTATATAATATGTATTATTATAATCGATTTTTTCATTAAAGTTATTATATTTTTTTTACTATAACTTACCTAATACTATTTAAAGTGGGTTGTTTCTAAAAAATACGCAAAATAAAAACAAAAAATGGTTTTATTTTTAAACAAAACGACACTTTTTCACACTTTTTTTTTAAATTAGTAGCAATTTGGATTCAAAATGAAAGAAGTCAACATTTTTTTTTGAATAACGGCTTTCTGTAGTAACTTGAATATACCACTTGAAAAAAAAAAAAAATAATACTTACTTACTATACAACTTTTTGGTGTTCATTGCAATTCAAAACTAAAATGATTTTTTTAAGTTATAAAAAACTTCAAATGGCTTTTCTGAAAATGTTTGAATTTTGACTTATGTCAGTTTGCTTTTCAAGCGACGAAATTTTTTTTTTAATTTTGAAAATTACATTTTTCTCAAAAACGGCTCTCACGGTTTGATTGTTTTCGTTTTTCTAGAATGCGTTGAGTGCCAGAATACGCTTCGCTCAGTTTTTTTTAAAGACTCGATAAACGTCACTTAGGAAACAAACAACATTTCAAAAACGTGGGATGTAATTTCAAGGAAACGTGCTGCATACATAAATTTGAGACAGATATTTACTGAATTTTTGAAAAACATCACTTTTCTTAAAGAATCGAATAACTTAAAATTAGAAAAATGGATGTGTCTCAAACTGATGGAGAGGTTTAAAAAAAATTTACAATCAAGCTCATTTTAAAATACATATACATAGTATATACAAAACTCACTTTGAAGATATTGATCTCTGTTGGTGTTTTAGATACTTGGACCAAAGCTAAGAAAATGGCATACTCAGTTTTCACCAATAGACTCAAACAACTTTCGGAACACGGTAATATCTCAACAAACGGCGAAGTGATTTAGTTGCTTCAAATAGACACATTACGAATGCTTTCACAGGAAATAATGTGTATGAATCCGCCTATACTTATTCAGCTTAAGAAAAAAATCTATGCAGCCACGTTACAAAATTAAAAATGTGTGCAAAGAATTTGAAACAAGAATACCATCAGGTTTATTTTGCAGTCATAAGATTTGGATCAATGTCGAGCACATATCTTTCATAAAAATATTTAGATACATTAAATACATTCACTTGCCAAATACATAGCACCACAGACAATGGTCACGATGAAACCATAAAAGGCCAGAAATAATGTTCGAAAAGGATTGTGGAATGAGAACAAGAACAAGTATCACGAAACGCAACGAAACCTGCGAGTCCAACACACTAAACAAAAACAGTTAAGAACTGGCACACTATTTGCATTCTCTTTCATACCCCAATATGCGATAATCTAAAATTTCTTCACTTTCTAAACTTTTCCTGAGTTGCATTTTTGAAAATGGTTAATTTGCTGAATGGTTTCAGTAATGGGCGAATTCGAAAGTATGAGAGGCACGCTAGGATTAGCGGGACCTTGTCGGCGCACTTATGTAAGGATTACAATTTACAAAGTGTAGCGAAATGTGCAAATGTGCTTGAATGGATGATGAAGGAACCGCGGGTAAAAAGATTAGAGTGACAGCTGTGTTATCCATTGGGTGCAGTTGATTCTTTTGCCCAAGTTTGTGTGAGTATGGAGGAGTATGAAACAATTGACAACTTCAGCGCCACAGCTGAACTGTCGTGCTAGAATTGCCCTTGGCTCTGCTTCTCCAGGTACTCGTATGTACGAATGTGTGAGTGGGAAAACTGGACAAATGATTTTTGAAAACAACTTTTTGGTTGTCGTGCATTGTATAGTGGCGTGTTGCTAAGAACGCGGAGTTTAATTGTAAAGACTCCTAACGAACATTCGAGAAAATCGAAAGAAATCTTTTGTGGTTTCATCACCTCGAGCCATGTCAAGCAGAGAGGCGGGACCAATATCCAACAATTTCAGGGGGGAAACATGATTTCAGAATAAGATAAGTAGATTGCTGGTGTTTGTCTAGTTAAGATTTTTAATTGAAAAGAAGAATATCGGTAGGGTAATCCCGGTAAAAGAAGGGACACGCGACTTCTGTCCCATTTCTTGAAAGCGAAATCTTGTGCCATTTCAGACGGCAATGCCGTAATTGTTTGTTTTCAAATCGCTTAGATTGAATTCTTAAACCAATTGCGCCGCGCTCCAACGGAGCTTTTATAACAAAACAGTTATTTTATTAAAGATTCTAAGTTTTCAGTTTGTTTTCAACTCTTTTTTGGTGTTCCTGCACGGTTTCACAACTGCCTATCAAAAATTGTGTTTAGCCCATTGGGTATAATAATACCAGGTAATCTAAACACAAATATGTAATAATTAAAAAGTTGCCTTTTTCGACCTCAATCGAGCCTCAATCTAATCGGATTCTCCTACTAAACCCACCCAGCTGACCGACCCGGAAACCAGCACTTGTTGTTGCTCTTCGTTGCACTTTCTTGCTCAATTATACCCGCATTCGATTTTTTGTTTGCTGGGAATTATATAATTAAAACGTCTGACCTCTCCGAGTTCCAAATATCAACTACTTTATTGTTTCTCTTTACAAAAACAGAATAGGTTTATCTTTACAAAAACAGAATAGGTTTATCTTTACAAGAACAGAATAGGTACATGCAGCTGGGAACGAATTCATACAGTCGGTCCCACGGTGGGTTTTATATTTAATTTTTATAAAAACAGCAGACGTAGCGTCTGTTCGCACAGTGTATTATACATAATGATTAGTTTGCATTGCATTACTATGAACACGGTGCATTATACAGAAATGTGATTAGATTACAATATGTATTATGAACATAACTCCTCCATCCTCAAAAAGGACTTTATTGTCAAAGAAAGTTCTAAAATTTTATAGGAGTTTTCGTTATTATACGAGTGAAAAACAACAAATTTTAATTAATACGTGTTCATTTTACGTATATGAGTATTTGAATATCCACTGTGTACCAATATAAAATTATTACTATTTTTACATATATTTTTCCGTTTTAACATTTCTACTAAGGTTTTTTATTTTTTTTTATTTTTATTTTATTTTATGTTTTTACATTTTTAATTTTTAAACATGTTGTAATAATAATGAAGTAAATTTAACATTTGGTAAGTTATTTAACTGTTGAAATCTAGTGGATCTTGCCGGGCGTTGTTTTCAGGTTGTGTTGATGTGATATTTTGTTGAGGTTCTCTTGTTGTACCGGATGTACGTTGACGTCTCCAAAAGTAAAGAATTGCTGTTGTGGTTAAAATTGATAAGGGAAATATTACAATCAACCAGGGAGTTGTGTGTTGTTTTGATGGTGTGGTAGTCTGAATTTTTTGGATTCTTTGTTGGTGCCGGAGGAGACGATGGATTTCATCCAAGGGTAGATCATTAATCCATATTTCTTGTGTGTCTTTTTGATTTAGTGTAATAGAAACATGTGGCAAAAGAAGGGAATGTTCCCTAAGTGTCTCCTGATGGTTTAAAAATAAATTCCTCGAAGTTCGAAAAGAGCAATTTACTGGCAATTCTATTAGGAAAGTTCCTTGTAGTGAAAGTATATCTGTTTGGCGGCAAGCTGTTTGTAATTTTGTCTTTTCGGGAAAAATGGCTATATAGAATTTGGTACTGATTTGTTCGATGAGTTCGTGCGAAACGGTTATAGTTACTAAATCGCATTGACTGTTGCTGTTGCTTTTGACATCAAGTAGGTTTGCGATGCATTCTCCATTCTGGTGCCTTTGTGGTAATTTGAGTTCTTGGCAATAATATATTGAGTGGATCATTTTGCATTCTGTGTCCTCGTATTGGTAGTGTCCAGTTGTCATGACCAAAAAGGGTTTGGGTGGTAGAATGGCTGTTTTATTTTTGTTGGGTAAAGGGTATAGATGGAAAAGGGTATATAAAAACTATTCTCTCATTAATCTGATAGGATTCGACTTCAATCAATTCATAATATTCATGTAAAGCAGAACCATCATTTCCGAAAAACATTTGTTTGTCAGTATAGTGCTTTTTAAGTTGATTCAAGGTGTATTCCAGATCTTCAAACTTTAAAACACTGTAATGCAATATTTTTTGTCTTGCGAAAACGAGCGCGCTTTCCAAATTGTCGACGACGTGAAAGACAATATTAGCAGCGGTTGTAATGTATTGGAGTGCAATTTCAACATAGAAAAACCCTTCAAACGTTTTGTTTTCATATCTAATATTTCTTGCATTTTAGCGGCCAATTGAATTTCGTTTTGTTTAATTGGCGTGATAGTTTTATTAAAGTCTTCTACGATCTTTGTTGTAAGAGATATTTGTTTATTAAGTACTGTTATTATCTGATTTTGATTTATGTTGAGGGCGTTTAGAGCTTGGTCATAATATTGTCCGTCTTCGGAGTCTAAGTTTCCAGTTATGCTTTTAAAAATTGTCCCAAGTCCATTTAAAATTCCTCTTTTTATTCTTTTATGTGAGTACAGGGAATTAAATTTGTCGTTTAGCATATTTAGTTGAAATTCTGCAAGATGTATTGTGCTAGCCATTCTATTGTATGTTTTTTTTTGAAAAGTCAATGGAATTTTTTAAGCTTTCATAATGCTGACAAACATTTTCTATTTCATTTTGAATCAGTGAAAGGTCAAAGTAATGAATGCAGGTGTGATATTTTTCCCGAATCCTTGCGTTTGCCAACTTAAAAGGAAGGATTCCGGGGTTAGATTCCAGGTCTGTAATTTGAATGTCTTGAGAGTAACAAGCTACCAATATTCGAAGAAGAATTCTGAAAAGTATATAATATGCATAATGAAGTTTAGTTTGTTATGATGGTCGTTTGAGATTGTTTTTATGGTATGTTTGGGCTGCGGTTTCTATTGTAATACTACTATCTTTTCTAACAAGGTGCTCTCTAAACCTAGGAGCGATCTTATTTCTAGCTCTGGTTTTGTGGTAAACGATAGCTTGTGAGTCGTAACTAAAAGGTTCGTGCCTATCTATATTCCGATTTTCTATAGTAGACTGTTTGTATATTGAAATTTTATTTGATATTTTTTTGTATATTTCTGTAGTAAGGTTGTTGAACCGTTGTCCATCACTATTAACTTTGGTGTTCCATGGTGAGTTAGAAAGGTAATAAAGGCTCTGGTAACGTGAATCGCGGTAAGAGCATCTAAAGGATATGCTTGTGCATATTTTGAGAATGTATCTATTAATGTCAAGAATTTTTGGGGTTTAATAGTGAATGTATCCGCATGTATAATTTCGAAGGGTTTGCTGGGAGTTGGAGTTAACTGAAATTGTTGCTTTGTGGGGTTACGGTCGTACTTCATTCTTTGGCATAATGAACAACTATTAATATATTTAGTTACACTGCTTCTAATATTTGGTCAGTAATAAAGACACTTAATCTCGTTTTCAGTTTCAATTATTCCACGATGATTTGTTATACCTTCATGAACTTTCTTTACAATATCTATTTGGGATTGATTACTGTTGATATCTTCTAAAACTGTATTACAAAGTATTAAATGTAGTGAGGAGTTCTTAAATGTGTTTCTAAGAACTATGCAAAATCGGGGGATAAACTTGGGGCAAGTTAAATGAACCGCGAATTTTTTTGCGGAAGTGGTAAATTCCCTAAAAATATTGATTATTTCCAGTTCGAATTTATCTTGAGAAACTTCTATAAATGTTCTTGTCCTGTTGCCGAATAATCGTCGTATTTTGGGTGGTTTGGGAGAATGGAATACGTTCTGTATGAATATCTGGTTTTTGAAATAATTAACGGGTGTCTCGGAAATTTGTACTTCTAAAATGGGGTTTTCATGACTTGTGTGTACAGTTTCGTCACCGGAGTTTTCTATATAATCTAAATTGGATTCAAAATCTTCCATGTTAGGACTCTCATTTACGTTGCCAACTATTGACTCAGTATCTGTCTCAATTTCGGAGTGGTTATTATCCAACATTGGTTCGTTGCTAGTTTCATTTGCGTTTAGGTCACAGATTTTTACCCGGGATAATGCATCAGCATTGGAATTTAAAATGCCTTTTTTGTATATAATGTTATAATCAAATTCGTCTAGTCTTAATCTCCATCATGTCAATTTAGCACTAGGATCTTTCATAGAAAATAACCAATGTAATGGTCTATGGTCAGAATAAATATTGAAATTTTTTCCATATAAATATGGTCGAAAATACTTCGTCGCCCAAACAATGGCAAGAAGTTCTCTTTCGATTGTGCTGTAATTGAGTTCAGTATCGTTCAGGGTTCTGGAAGCATAAGCAACGGGTCTATCCTGATTTGGGGTGCCTTGAGATAAGACAGCTCCAATAGTAAATTTGGCTTGCATCTGTTGTTAAATTAAATGGTTTTGTGAAATCTGGATACTGTAAAATGGGTTCGTTAACTAATATTTGCTTACACATTTCAAAGCATTGAATGTATTTAACATCAAGATTTATTTTAGATCCCTTTTTTAAGCATGAAGTCAATGGTTTCGTAATTTTAGCAAAGTCGGGGATAAATTTTCTATAATACCCGAGGAGTCCTAAGAAACTTTTAATTTCTTTTGAAGTTTTCGGGATAGGGAAATTTTGAATGCATTTAATTTTGTCCGGATTTGGTTTAATTCCAGAATCTGAAATGATGTGTCCCAAATAAGCAGTTTCCTTTTTCAAGAATTCTGATTTATCTAATTGTATTTTAAAATTAGCTTCTCGAAGCCATTGGAATATTTTTTTGAGGTTAACTAAATGTTCTTGAATTGAGGTGGAAAAGACAACTATGTCGTCCATATAAACAAAACAGATCTCATTTTGGAGGCCTTGTAAAATGTTATCCATTACACGTTGGAATGTAGCGGGCGCATTTTTAAGGCCAAATGGCATTCTTAGAAATTCAAAGTGACCATTTTCAACATTGAAAGCGGTCTTATGAATGTCATCTGGGTGCATTTCAATTTGATGAAATCCGTTTGCCAGGTCTATTGTGGAAAAATAATTGCATTTTCCAAGCTTATCTAAAACATCAGCTATATTTGGGATCGGGTATTTATCGTCTATTGTCTTTTCGTTGACTTTTCTATAGTCTACAACGATCCGCCATTTCTTTTTGCCGGAAGCATCTGCTTTCTTGGGAACTATCCAAATGGGTGAAGCCCATGGCGAATTGCTTGGTATTATGATATTATGTTCTAACATTTTGCGAATTTGTTTATTAACTTCTGTTTTGATGTACTGGTATTTCATCACGAGTGAGGATTTTATGTTTGATTTGATTAGTAAATGATAGCGGACGTTCATCTGTTTGGAATATATCAGAAAATTTTTTACATAGTGTAATAATTTTCAGCTTTTCTTCCTCATTCATATGGTCGGTTCTTATAAGACTTTCTAGCTCTTCTCGATTTGTTAGTGTTGGTTCTATAATGCTCATATGGTAAAGCTCAAAACAGTTTTTAATTTAATTTAATTTTTTTTAATTGGGTATAGCATAGTAAAATTTACGTCATCTATTGACTTGTTATATATTTCAATTTGTGCCCATCCGTTAGTGGAAAAAGTTAAGGTCTCTGGTATTTCACAATTTTGGATAGTTTGTTTGGGGATTAAAATTTCTCCAGACTGTGAAGTTACTGGTATTTTAATCCTTGAGATTGTTAGTGCGGGTAATAATTTCTCAAGAAGAATTTTCGGGTTTGAGTTGAAATATTTTATGGGTAAATTTGTTCTGGGCGTTACAAATTGCGATTTTGAAAAATCTAAGGTGGCATTTAACATTTGGATCAAATCCAATTCTAATAATCCATCGAAGATATTGTGGAATTTATACGCGTAAAATTTAATTAATTGATCTTCGTGAAATTCTTCGAAAGCGGGTATGGTGACGGTAACGTCATGTGGTGAAGAAGCAAAGGATGTTGTCACGACGAAAGGTTCACGCTTTTTGAAATTTGGAAAATATTTATCTATAATTAGTGGATCAAGAAAAGATTTTGTGGCTCCTGTATCGATCAAAAGTTTCAATTTTGGATTACTTATTTGGATGTATGATAATTGTCGGTTATCAAATGAATTATTAAAGTCTATAGTTATGGTTCGTGGATTTGAGCAGGAGGTTGAGAAAAATCCTGCTCTTCGCTATTTACGAAATGAGGCTCAAAATAATTAAATTGTTCTTCTTCTACTTCAGATTGTATACTATTATTGGCACATTGTTCCATGCAATGCATTTCCTGGAAATTCGCATTATAAGGCCTTCGAATAGTGTTTGATTGAGCTGTTGATGTGCTCATTGGGATCGGTTGAGGTACGTTTATGTTTGAGTTGGGGTTGGGTTTCCATACATTTCGGCTTTTGCCGAAAACTTGAGTATGAGTGGGAAAAGTTGAAGAAGATGGCTGTTGTTGGAAATTAAGCGGATGACCTTGGGCCTGTTGTTGAACTACTGGTTGATAGTGATTTACACTCTGGAGGTTTGTTGGCTGTTGATGAGGGCTTAGCGGGTGATTTCGATATTGATTCTGTAGGTATCCGGAAGACTTATATGGAATTTTCTTTTGAGAATAACTAAAAGAGTTTGCTTGCTGTTGCAAATACCTGATGTTTTTTTCTTTTTTTATAAAGTTTATCGCTTCTATCATAGAACTAGGTTCTTTTGTTCGAACCATAATCCCGTAAGGATTGCGTAGTCCAGCTAGAAAAACTTGAAGTGCCTGTTGATTATGCATCTCCAATTTAATTTTTCTAGTGGCAGCGTTTCCCTCGTGTATCGACAAATAATTAGAAATTGTGTTCAGATTTTTGCGGATTTTATCGTAAAATTGCTGCGGTGTTTCATGTATGGTTTGCTTTAAATTATTAAGATCGAACGATAAACAAAACTCGTCACGATGGTCGCTAAAATTCGATATTAGTTCTTTTTTTATTTCCTCTATTGTGGTTGCTCCACTGATGTTTACAACTTCCCTTGCTGAACCTTTCAGTTTGCTAAGGATTGGTCTAAATATCATTACATTTTGGTAATTGTTTGCGTTAGTAGCATCGTGAAAATGTGTTACTATTGAATTTATACTCTCAAGGAATAAATTAAGTTCATTCACGTCCCCGTCAAATTCGGGTATAATGTCAGCATGAACCCTTAAAAATTGTTGCACTGACATGTTTAAATCTGAATCACGAGTATTTATTGAAAGGTTATTAAAATTAGCAATAATTGAATTGATATCTGCCGAATTATCAGAATGGGGATTGGTAAAGGAAGGATCGAGGGATTTAGCCATATAAACAACTACTTACATGGACACAATATGTATCAGCTTTATCATATTCATGCTGAGGGAAATGTTTCTTTTTCTAATTTGTCACTTCACTCTCTTTATTATTATTATTTTTCTTTCAGTTCAGTTTTTTTTTCGATGGCACTTTTTTGGTGAAATGGTTAACCACTATTGCTTATATGCAATTTGAACAACTTAAACTAAAATTTACTTGGTAGGTTTTTTTTTTCGTAGCGTAAATGTTCCTCGATGGAATTTTTTCAGATACGACCGTCGACTGCGCCAATTATATAATTAAAACGTCTGACCTCTCCGAGTTCCAAATATCAACTACTTTATTGTTTCTCTTTACAAAAACAGAATAGGTTTATCTTTACAAAAACAGAATAGGTTTATCTTTACAAGAACAGAATAGGTACATGCAGCTGGGAACGAATTTATACATTCGGTCCCACAGTGGGTTTTATATTTCATTTTTATAAAAACAGCAGACGTAGCGTCTGTTCCCACAGTGTATTATACATAATGATTAGTTTGCATTACATTACTATGAACACGTTGCATTATACAGAAATGTTGTTAGATTACAATATGTATTATCATGTGGCGGCCGTATTATGATGTGGCGGCCGTATTTTGTTATTTCATTTTTTCGTTTGATCATCCGTCAAAAATTTAATTATTTTATTAAGAAGTTTGACTGGGAAATTAAAGTGTAACAATTAATTAGCACCCAACGTATGGTAAGTGTTTGAAAAATTAACAAAAAAATAAATAAATATGTTAATTACCTACCAATCAGCTCATATCATTATACACTTCGCTTCAACTGAATAAGCACAAATATTTTCTAAACTACGTTGTCCATTTTTTCAAAACCTTGTGCCGTAATATATCATTTGATGATACTAACTGTTAAGAAAATAAATCGGAAAGAATAATTCAAAAAGTACCGCTATTTTTTCCCTGGTTCCCTTGGAAAGCATTCAATATGGAAAACTGCAGTTTTATTTTGCGTCAACTGAATAGACACAAGGTAATTTTTTTCACTGCGGATGAGTATTTTGTGGAGATTGACACATTGGATCAACGGTTGAAGTGATTTCACCTAAGGAATTTTATTTGATTAATTGTATTTCAAAGAAAAATGATTAGATCAAAATCTCTAAATAGTGTTGAAAGAGCTAAAATCGTTTTACTAAAAGAACAAGGACTAACCGGACGTTCTATAGCTGACAAAATTGGACGAAGTTTTAGTGTGGTCTATTCTTATTTAAGAAGCAAAGATTGGTACGGAAAAAACATGAAAGGAGGTCAAAAAACGGCAACAACAGCAGTTGATCGAAGAGCAATTTTAAGATGTGCTTTCAATTCCTGTGACTCTGCGGCAAAAATATAGCAGAAAGACGGTGTTACTGCAAGCGTTTCAACAGTGCGAAGGGTTATCAATAGTGCCAAACATCTAAAAAATGAAAATTCAAAAGAAACCACCACTTAACGAGAAACGTAAGTGCATGCGCTTGGAATTCTCTAGACTCCATATGAGTTGGAAAAATGAATGTCGTTATGTAGTTTTTTCGGATGAGAAGAGGTTTAATTTTGATGGCTCTGATGGGTTTAATTATTGCTTCCACAATGTGAGGAAAGAAGAACGATTTTTAGCGCGGGTATATAGCCGAGAAGGTGTTATGGTATGGGGAGCAGTTAGCTACTATGGCACTGTTGAGCTTGAGTTCCAAACCTCAAAAATGACTGCATTAAGTTATAAAGGAAATTTGAAAAGAAATTTCCCTAAATTTGCAGGCATTTTTGGGTCCATAAACTGAACTTTTCAGCAGGACAACGCCCGCCCCCATCCACACGGCGCGCATAGTAAAAAATTGGATAGAGCAGCAGAATGTGGAATTGCTTCAATGGCCTCCGTACTCACCGGACCTTAACCTTATAAAAAACGTTTTGGGATGGCTAGTACGAAAAGTTTATGAGTCTGGCCGTCAGTTTGAGGACAGAGAATCCCTTATTGCAGCCATTAAATTGGCCTGGAGGGAAATTTCGTTGGACTACATAAAGAGGCTGTATCATTCCATGCCGGATCGAATTTACGAAACTATTACGAATAAAGGCGGCAGTACCCACTACTAAAACTAACCAATAACAAACTATTTTAAGAAAAACTTGTTTCATTTAATCCCAATAACTTTTATTTCCAATTTCAATATTTGTGTCTATTCAGTTTTGAATTATTCTTTCCGATTTATTTTCTCAACATCATAAGCAAACAGTTAGCATCATCAAATGATATATTACGGCACAAGGTTTTGAAAAAATGGACAACGTAGCTTAGAACATACATATATACAGTTTTTTTAAATCGACCATAATAATTGTGGGAACTGGGAAGCAAACAGACAAGTCATGTGTGATTAGGGATGTGTGTATTTTTTCCAAGTTCTTTTCCTTTTTAGTTTTTTTTCCGCTATCGGTTGTTTTCGTTGGGTGCTTGATCTTGTTGAATCCAAGTTGTACATCGTTAATAGTTCATCTTAGCAGTCACTGTTTCGGAACAGTTTAATAGATCGCTGTTAATTTGGTTCGGGAGTCTTCTGTGATTTGGTAGCAATGGTTTTTCTTTTTGGGTATTCTCCTTGTGTTATTTAGAATCCAGTGGTTTTTCTTTAATAATCTGCGTTGGTCTTGTAGATTTTGTTAAATATTGTATCATCGTACCTGTTTGAGAATCACATATGTATATTATATTTATTTGCATTTGAATCAACATTATAAATTCATTCTATTAATTAAATTCATTCCATTTACTATATCGATGTTGTCTATTGGCATTGATTTACCAAATTTAATAGTTTACCCTATTTTAACAACAGTGCAATTTTACTACCATTATTGTATTCCATTATCGTTTGCTCTCTTATACAATTTACATTAAAGCTTTCGCTCTTCTAGCAATAACATTATAATAACATTTTGTAATGACTAACTTGAAATTATAAATTTCTTTTTGGCTTCTCGTTCACTTGGATCGCAGACACACCACTGGTAACATCAAATAAAATCGAAATATTCGTTGAGACACTCTCGTTGTTTCTTGACACGTCTTTTTTGGGAAATCGGTTTCAGTTTGTGTTTGCATCGTTTTTTCGTTTTTCGATTCTTCTACAGTACCTTTTGTTTATATATCGCACATACACATTCTCATTTATACATACTACATTCATACTTTTAATACATATCACTTTCAACTTAACATTGAATTATATCTATATATTAATACGGAGTTGCCTATAACGTGTTTCCCCCCTTTTTGCTATTATACGTTACATAGATATGCCAACACTATATATATTTGGGTAGGGGGCAATACATAGAAGTGCACAATACAAACATTATCCACATATATAACACACATTATGAATTACAGCAGGTAAACTGAAGCGAAATGGATGAAATTACATCTTCTATATATTAATACGGAGTTGCCTATAACGTGTTTCCCACCTTTTTTGCTATTATACGTCACATAGATATGCCAACACTATATATATTTGGGTAGGGGGCAATACATAGAAGTGCACAATACAAAAATTATCCACATATATAACACACATTATGTATTACAGCAGGTAAAATGAAGCGATTTGGATGCAATTACAACAACAACAATATTGCTGTGTGGTTACTTGATAATGCTTGAACATACCTGAATTTACTTGGACATGCTTGAAGTTACTTGAAAATGTTTAAAGTTACTTGAAGATACCGGAACAAATTTATATCATGTGAAATCAGAGAATGCCATATCGAAAAATTTCATTTCCCGATTAATATGTATAACAGTCGACTTTGTTTTTTTTTAAACTTATAGAATCAATTGGTCGAATTTCGACCATGGGGCGACCCCTAGTCTCTGTTACTATGTAATATATTCCTATTACCAGTCTTCAATAAACCGCCGTTTGGTGCACTTTAAATATCGTGGTCGTCTTTTTCATTTCTTATCGGTAAACCCAACAGGTTATGAGCCCAGGTCGCGCGTTCAAATTTTTAATTTTGTAGTGCAGTTTTACTTATTGAAAAATTGTATTCGACGATCGCGAAATGGCGCATTATACCTATTTATCAAATTCTTTTAGAGGAAAAGCAATATGAAATCCGCCAATACTTGTCATATCGAGAAACTACACCTTGTAGTCTGTAGCATTGTATGTCACAAATTTAATTCGTTGGCATCAAAGATTCGGCCACATAAATTTCATGCATTTGCAAATATCCGGGGCTGGTATTAGGGATTGTAATGACCGGTGGATTTGCTGTAACTAAAACACTGATTCCGCTACGCACCAAATAACCAATTAATTTATCCACTGTAATGGTGATAAGCAAACAAAACTAATCTAATTGCAACAATAGTGATATAATACAGCCTTAAAAGTGCATTATTGTTATTATAAATGTACCTAAACATTCTGACAGGACTGTATTGTAAATTAACTAATAATATTATATAATACTGTACCAGCTGTCAAATGAATAAAAAGAGAATTATAGTTGTAATGTGATTTGGAAGTTAGCTGCTTATTCATCAGTGGCGACGAGGATTTTTATAATTATTTTTTTTCGAAATGGTAATTCGCGAATATTGATAAGAGAGTCAGCAATTCGTTCAGAAATGGAACAGGAAATTCTTAAGGATATCCTAAAATCACAGCGTGATTGGATGGAAAGGATATTGGAGGATCAGAAAGCATTGTTTACGCAAAACACGCCGCATTCGCCAGCAACTAGCACTTCAGTTGTCCAACCATTCCCAGCATATAGGAAGGAAGACAACTGGATAACGTACCTCAAACAAATGGAGCAGCATTTCGAGGCATGCCGAATCACGGATGACAACCAGAAACGTGCATTTTTCCTGTCTTGGATTGGAGCAGATAACTTTGAAATTCTCCAAAAACTCTATGGCTCAGACGACCTGGCAGCCAAAAGTTTCAAAGATCTCACTGGTAAGCTGAGCGAACATTTTACATCTAAAGTTCATGTACTTGCAGCGCGCTATCAATTTCATAAGACGATAATGAAGCCAGGTCAGTCGTATGCATCTTGGGTGGCAGATCTTAGAGGTGTGGCCCGCAATTGCCTTTTTACGTGCCCAGGAGCGAATTGTGACAATTCCTATGTGGACAATATGATCAGAGACATTGTGGTACTGTATACACCGCACGATAGTGTTCGTACGTTAGCGCTTCAGAAAACAGACCCATCACTTCAAGATGTACTGGATATAGCGGGTGCATATGAGACCACTCAACAAACTTTTTCCGCAATTACTGATAAGAATAATATAGTCGAAGTTAATCAGCTACCAGCGACAAACGGTTACGGTACCTTTCGGTCGCTCTCCCACTCACAATCGCTTCGTAAATCGTGCCCAGGCTGTTTTGTTAACCGCAGTAGGAACGAGTGCCGGCATTACAAAACAGTTTGTCGTAAATGTAAGAAGGTGGGCCACATTGAAGCTGTGTGTATGTTAGGAGGGAGTACTGCGGGGATTTTATCAAATGGAAAGGCAAGCAAAAGTAGAAGTCGCAGCGTACAGCGGTCTGGTAAGGGATCATATCAGAAAAAAAATTCGCAAGAACAAAAATATTCAGGTAATACGACAGAGAGGCTGCATTTTGCTGAAGTAGTGCAATCTCATGAACACGTATCAGACGGGTCAAGTTCGGGCATAATGATGGAGTTGGTCGTGAATGGGAAAACGATGACTTTCCAAGTCGATACAGGAGCGTCGTGTTCGTTGGTTGGACGCGATGGGTATAAGCAACTGGGTCAACCGAAATGTTTTACTACCAACAAAGTTTTGCAGGCATATGGTGGATCGCCGCTGTCCCTTAAAGGAGAATTGGAAGTAGAGGTGGTATATAATAAATCATCACATAAAGTGAAACTTCTAGTGGTTAACAGTGGTGGCGCGAATATTCTGGGATTGGACTGGTTTAGAGCATTTAGTTTATCCGTTCAACATTCCGTTTTGCAAATTAGTGCAAATGC
Organism: Portevinia maculata; assembly: GCA_949715645.1. Lineage (NCBI taxonomy): Eukaryota > Metazoa > Arthropoda > Insecta > Diptera > Syrphidae > Portevinia > Portevinia maculata. Next base: position 122,344,434 of record OX454527.1, read on the forward strand.
CTCGCTACTAAAAAGCATTGAGGCACTCTGTGAGATGCATTCGGATTTGTTTTCGGAAGGATTAGGCAAGTGCACGAATTATAAAGCGCATCTGGCCCTGAAGGAAGGGGCCGTCCCAAAATTTGTTCGCCATCGACCCATTCCATATGCACTACTAGAAGACACCAAGAAGGAAATCGAGCGGTTAATTGAAGCGGAGATTCTTAGGCAAGTACATCGCACGCAGTGGGCCGCGCCCGTGGTAATAGTGCAGAAGGCGAATGGGGGGATACGAATCTGTGGAGACTTTAAGTCGAGTGTAAACCCGCAGCTTATAGTTAATCGTCACCCTATTCCACGCATTCGTGATATTTTCCACAAACTGCGAGGAGGAAGAATGTTCACGAAAATAGACCTGTCGGATGCTTATCTCCAAATCGAGTTGGATGACGAGTCGAAAGAGATGGCTGTGATCAATACGCCTTTCGGGCTGTACCAATATCAACGTCTTCCGTTTGGAATCAGCAGTGCGCCGGGGGAGTTCCAGAACATCATGGAGCAAATGTTTGCCGACCTTCCGGTGGCGGTGTATTTGGACGACATCGTCGTTACGGGCAAGGATGACAAGGATCACTTGCGCACCTTGGAGGAAGTATTTCGCCGTCTGCAAAACAATGGCTTTCGGTGCAACAAGCAGAAGTGCACTTTCGCGAAAGAGGAGTTGGAGTATTTGGGGCACACGCTTTCGGCAACGGGCATTAGTCCGTCGGAAAAACATTTAGAGGCTCTTCGCAACATACCCCAACCTACCAACCTGAAGGAATTAGAAGCCATAATAGGTAAATTGAACTGTTATAATCAATTTATACCCAATTTCTCGCAGGTAGCAGGCCCACTAAATGCACTCCGAGCAAAGGGTACCAAATTCGTATGGTCTGCTAGCCAGCAGAAGTCGTTGGAAATATTAAAAAGCAGTATATTGAAAGCTGCGTGCTTAGCACACTTTGACGATGCACTACATCTGATCCTGGCCACAGATGCCTCCAACTACGGTATTGGTGCGGTTATATCGCATAGGTATCCAGATGGGACGGAGAGGCCAATTGCGTTTGCCTCAAAAACACTGGACCGCCACCAAAAGTTATACAGTCAGATAGAGAAGGAGGCCTTGTCAATTATTTACGGGGTGAAGAAGTTTCACTGCTACTTGTATGGTCATCGGTTTGAGCTGCAAACGGACCATAAGCCTTTAACAACTATATTCAATCCTGGTAAGTCGATTCCGGAAATGACGATGCGCCGTCTTCGCAATTGGGCCCTGACTATCATGGCCTATAATTATGATATTAAGTACCGACCTACCTCTAAACATGGAAATGCTGACGCGCTATCACGCCTGCCAATGGGTCCGGATGCTGAGTTTGACAATCTGGAAGTAGTGTGTCATGAAGTTAATACTATTGTGGAAGAACTGGAATCAACTACGTTGAATGCTGAAGCGATAGGCAAATTTACGTTAAAGGACAAAGTACTGAAGAAAGTTGCGGCTTACATCAAAAATGGATGGCCCTCTAAGCTGCCAGAAGATGAGATTCTAGTGAAACCCTTTTTTGAGCGTAAGTTGGCTTTAACAATGCAAGATAACATAATTCTTCTTAGTGTTGGTCATGACCGAGTGGTCATTCCGGAGGTGATTCAACCCAAAATACTGAAATATATCCACGAGGGGCACTGGGGCATTTCGAGGATGATGATGAGCTGCAGCCGATCCAAAGCGAGAGTACAGCAACTGGCCTCCTGCAAATGAGGCATGGGAAAGGATACACCTGGACTTCGCTGGGCCATTTTTTAACAGAATGTGGCTCATTTGTGTAGATTCATATTCCAAGTTCCCGTATGTGGTGTCTATGTCAACAGTTACCGCCGAAGCAACGATAAAAGCACTCCAATCCATTTTCGCAATTGAAGGACTTCCGAAAGCGATGGTCACGGACAATGGAACCCAATTTACGGCACAACTGTTCAAGGAATTTTGCGAGGCACACTGAATTCAACACTGGAGAACAGCTCCTTGTCACCCGGAAACGAATGGTCAGGCGGAGCGTTTTGTTCAGACCTTCAAGGTATCATTTAAGAAGAATATGAGCGAGCGGAAAGACGCCGATGCGGCTCTTAACTTATTTTTATCGACGTATCGATCAACGCCAATTGGAGTGTCGCCGAAATCCCCAGCGGAATTGCTGCATGGGAGGAAGTATCGAAACCTGTTAGCTTGTGTTATGCCAGAAGAAAGGAAAGGAAAGCTGGGTAACTCCACTCCAAAATTTCAATGTTCACAGGAGGTATTGGTACGCGAGTATATGAAGTCAAAGAAGTGGTCAAAGGGAGTTATAAAACATAGGGACGGGCTACAGTCCGCTTGGGCGAACTGTTGGATACCCTATTCTTATTCCTATCCCTCATAAGTGGGCGTGACAAAAGTCTAAGTATGGTTGAATTGTTAAGAACGCTTTACATATTTTGTTATATAACATTTAAAGGATTTTATCAAAAAAAACGCTCCCTAGCTCAAACTTGGGTGTTTCAATAAAATTGTTTTATTTAATTGTGGGCGTGTCAGTAGGCGGATTTAAAAAAATTAACACATGAGCATAAAGCGCCCCTAGAGAGTATATATTATAAATTTCAGCTCCCTAGCTCACTTTGAATTTTCAAAAAAAAAAATAACAATAATTGTGGGCGTGCCAGTGGGCGGATTTTGAAAATATTTACACATAAGCATAAAGGGCCCATAGAGAGTATATATTATAAATTTCAGCTCCCTAGCTCAAACTTTAGATTTTCAAAAAAATTGATTTATTTATTTGTGGGCGTGTCAGTGGGCGGATTTTGAAAATATTTATACATAAGCTTAAAGGGCCCATAGAGAGTATATATTAAAAATTTCAGCTCCCTAGCTCAAATTTTGGTTTTTCAATAAAATTGTTTTATTTTTTTGTGGGCGTGGCAGTGGGCGGATTTTGAAAATTTTATATCCCGAGCAGTTTTACGAGTCATTTTTTTTTTTTTTTTTTTTTTTTTTTTTTTTTTTTTTTAAAAAAAAAGGAAATCCAAATCCCAGAGCACTCAGACTCGGTAACGTTCCATTGTACTACCAGGCAGATATCCTCCTTTTGGTGTAGAGGCATGTAATTGGGTGGCGTATGTTGTTGTTCCCCATGGGGATTGAACCTGCACCGCACGGGTCACAAGCCAACACACTAACCTCTACACCGTCGCCACCCATCATTTTTTTACGAGTCATAGATCATATATAAAAAATTTCAGCTTCCTAGCTCAAAATTCGATTTTTTCCAAAATTTTGTTTTTTTGAGTTTGTGGGCGTGTCTGTGGGCGGATTTCAAAAATTCGTAAACTTGATTATTTCGGGACCCTAGAGAGTATATGGTTAAAATTTCAGCTCTCTAGGTCCAGTTTAAAGGCCTAATTTTTGCCGACGGACGGACGGACGGACGGACGGACGGACATGGCTAGATCGACATTACTATCGATGCTGATCATAAATATAGTAACTTTTAGGGGTCTACGGGCAATATTAAGGTATGTTACAAACTATGCGTCAAAATTAATATACCCCTAGAATAGGGTATAAAAACAGGGTTGGAAACAGAATGTATGGAGTCCAAACAGAATGCGGATATGTAAGACGTCACCAGAACCAAATACGTCCAGTAAGGTATTCGTTGCATGCAGATATCCCGCGTATGATACCATCACGGGGGGTAGCCCGTCAAACAGATGTGGATGAAGGTAATTTTGGGGGTTTTACTAATGAAGTTTTGGATTTGTATAAACAGGTTGGCCAAAGTAATCCTATCGGTACCAATGAAGTTGGAGATGCATCGCTCCCGATCGAAGGTGCTATTCTGGATCAAGACCAGCCAACCAGCCAGCCAAGGTCATCAAGCGTCATTGGGCAACCAGCAGCTATACCTGAAGTTAGAAGATCAGAGCGGATAAAACAACGATGCCTACGATTCCAAACTTAGTGCTGAAAGATGGGGCGTTAGTAGTTAGTAGTAGTAGCGTTGGAGGAGATGATGTAATACAGCCTTAAAAGTGCATTATTGTTATTATAAATGTACCTAAACATTCTGATAGGACTGTATTGTAAATTAACTAATAATATTATATAATACTGTACCAGCTGTCAAATGAATAAAAAGAGAATTATAGTTGTAATGTGATTTGGAAGTTAGCTGCTTATTCATCAAATAGAATTCCTAAGATGTGAACACCTACGCGACCTTCTGATACTGGGAGTGAGTGAGCTTTTTAAAGAGCAGGCGGTTGCATGATCATTCATCGGCAGGTCGCCACATACCTCCGATGTTTTTCAGCTTCAAGATCAGCTTCCGATAAGAGGCCTCCAGTTCTTTTTGCACTTCTACTGGATCTGAGTTTGAATTGGACTGCTCGTCCTTATCTGGTGAATTATTGAAAGTTTTACCTGGAAGATGACGAGAAACAAAACTATGGTTTATATTGGCAATAGTACCTGGTCCTTGAGGAGTGGATCCTGATCCCGGAGGGTCTGGTAGTTTGTGTGACTGATGCTCCGCCTCAAAACTTTGCCATTTCCGCTCATCAATACATCATTTCCTCTCCGTTCCATTAATTTGAGTTCGTTCGGACTAACTGCAGTTACTAGCTCATTTGGTGGTATCATGTGTTGAAGCAACACTTCGTCGCCAACAGCTATCTCACTACTTTTCGCTCTACGATCTTTATCAGCTCTCTTCTTTCCCTTTTATTTGTTTCTTATATCTGAATCCCTAGCTTCTAAATCCAAAATGTTTTCCGGAATATCATGCTAGAAGGAATTTTATCCCGGATCAGCCTATAGAATAATAGCTCAGAGGGCGCCTTCAAAGTTGTGCTATGAGGAGTGACACTATACATCAAAATAAATGTTTGTATTTCTTAGAATTCGCTTTCTGGAGTCTCTATCTATGCTATAGATCTCTTTACGAACTTAATCTCGTGGTATCTTGAGTAGTAATCGATGATGACAAAAATATGGCCATAATTCGAAAGAAGACCAAGCAAATCCATTGGAAAGCGCAGCCACGGACCCTCTGAAAAAGCGCGCTGTGCATTCGAGCTAGTTGCATTGGTTTTTATACAAACTGCGTTTCGTCACGGTTTCCCCTGGGTGACCTTCAAGTGCCAGTTTGAGAAACCGTGACCTTAAAGCGATCTTAGTTCCTCGTAACAGAATGTTCCACGGTACAATGTTCTGAACGAAACGGGAAAAATGGATTTTTCGGATTAAATTATGAAAGAGTTGGTACTCTTTCCAGTCGCTCTTTTAATTTCTGGAAGGAATAATCCTGGTTGGGTCCCCAAGCAAATTTAACGTCCTTTTTTATTAGGCTCCTCAGTGGTTCTGTTATGTCACCCAGATCAGGAATAATATTTCCCAAATACTTCACGAGGCCCTAGAAACTCCTTGTTTCTTCTTTGCTGGTGGGCGACCGAAACCCTAAAACTGTCTCGCCCTGGACGTATCCCTTCTGCTGACAAAATATGTCCCACGGTCCCACCATTTTTAAACTCTGCACCTTCCAAACACATTTTTTGTTATTTAGCACCACACCAAAATCTTCAAAGACTTCCAAAACCGCCTTCAAATTTGAATTATGTTCCATTTCAATTTGTCCAAACACAATTACATCGTCAAGGTAGTTTAGCGGGTTTTTGCTGCATGAAGCTAAAATGTTCTCCATTGTTTTCTGAAATATCTCTGGCGCTGAATTTAGGTACCCCGAACAATAATCTTTTGTATCGATAAACTCCCTTAGACTCAACCCAACTCAAGTTAATGAGCGTTCTTTAAATCCAGTCTGGAAAAATGTTTGGCACCTTTAAACCTAGATTGCGTCGTTGGCGCGTCTCATGTCTATTCACAGGCGGATGTCTCCATTTCTTTTGAACACGATCACGACTGGGGATTTCCAAGGACTCGGTCCAACTACTGGCTCTATGATGTCTTGCGCCAATGCTTTAATTTATCCTCAACCTTCTCTCAAGAGCAGCTGGTATACGACGCAAGGGTTGTGGTATTGGCTTTACAGATTTTTGGAAATGGTTGAATGTTTTGGCCTTGATTCACTCGAAGCCCTAACTTCAACCCATTCAGTTCGATAGCCGTATCTTTCCCTAACAGTGATTGTCTACCATTCTCTATAACATAGAATGAAGAAATCAAGTCGAACATTTTATCTACTTATAGCGGCCTCGAAAACTACGTTTATGTTGAGCAAATCATCCCCAGCATTAGCCCGAAACGGGTTTTCTGGCTTGATTCATTTTTTCCATGCCGTAGCGTTTAACTTGCAAAGATGCTCTTAATCCTTTTCGCTGAGGAGATTAAACCTGGACATTTTGCATCCTGCAATAAAGCAATTTATATGTTCACTCATATTATCTGTCCTCAAATTTGCATCTGCTATTTTAAAGTTCTTGTAACCTATCCATTCCAGTCTCGGAATCGATTTCGCTTGCTCTTCCTACAAAACGAATCTTCGATGGACCGGGTCTTTGCCTTTTAAAATCTGTTCTACGTTCTACCAAAATCCTGGGATTTGCATTTCTGAGCAAAATGCCCAAAAAACTGCGTTTGTTGCATTTAACATCATTGGCGGGCAATGTGGACTGCTCCCTAGATGCCCCCGCTTGCCACATCTACCACATTCGCTATCTATGAAGTAACGTAGACATAGATTAATTGATGTTTACCGACGTTGTTGTTACCAACATCTTATCAGATTGGTTGTTGATCTGTTCATATACATTCCAAATATAGATAATGTCTATCGGTCATCCTCTTTTTCCAATAGCCGTTTCTTAAGCTCTTTAGAAGCCCACACATCTATCAACTTATCTTTAAAATTGATATTCAGTATTTCTTCCCTATTTTCCCCAAACTGGCATTTAGCCCCCTGGTTCCGAAGTAGCAATAGAAATTTATTCAGATTTTTCCCTACTTCAGGTCTCAGTACCGAAACCCTTTCGAAGCTCTTCTCTGGAGAGAAATATTCGGTTAGCCTGTCAATTAGGATCTTAAAAATATCTGTCGATGCGTCCCTTTCTCCGGTCTCTACTTCTGCATCTGGAATACCTTAAACAACTCTTGAAGTTGAGTCCCTCCCAAATGTAATAGTTTCTTCACTTTCTTCCTAGGATCGTTTATTTCTTCTGTCTGAAGGTATAGGGTAAGGGTTCGAAGATATTTTTGCCATTCTGATCGGTTTAAAGACTGGTCTACGACGTCGCGTCGCATAGAAATGGCGTTACCCCTGTTCCACTCATTTTCCTAATTAAAAAAACTACGTCAAAGCTTGCACAATTTAATGTGTTCCGTCTAGTTTTTATTTTTGAAATTGAATGCTAAACAATCTATTGTGTCTTCAAACAACTAGAATTAAATGTAATTTACCTCTTGCGGGGTCAGTCACCTTGACGTGTGCACCATCACCGCAAACAAACTCGATGGTGCCGGTGCGGAGGCTTACGACGCAAAGAGTCATCGGGCTTGTTAAGGGCCAGGCCGTCTGATGAGCGCCAACCAAGAACTGACCAGGACTTCACGTCCGCTCCCACCTCACCCTTACATACCCCCCCTCTGTCGGCCCGTCCGCTTACCCCCCCCCCCCCCCCCACCTACCATACTCCTTACTTAAAACTTTTCGGCAATGCCCGGGGAGACAACCCCGACAACAAATCCCCAAATCTAAGGTGGAACAGCTAGCGCCGAGAGATGAATGGCTAAGGGGTTCTTAGTCGTTAGCAGCGAACTTCGGATACCAGGCGACCTCCGATTTCAAGATAGCCTTCCTGTGGTTATACGGGTAGACCACGGGCGACCTTTCTATCCCGTTTACTCGTGGGATTGATAATATATCCAAAAAATAAAAACCAAATAGAGAATGATGCCTCTACAACCGCATCATCAACTAGGGATGTTTCAGAACACCCTGCATTACCAACTGGGGATGTTTTAGAACGCCCTGTCGTAAATGACGTGACACCTGCCAATCGGGAAGGGTCACAAACCACGGATTCGGAGATGATGAGCTTAGAAGAGAACTCGTCTCTTCTTAGTGACGATATCTCTGAAGCCAGCACGCTATGCAATGTAAGCATATTCTCGGATGAAGTGCATCCCATGAATACTGACGCGCCGGAGACCTCTGGCATAACTGCACAAACTGAGTCTAAGCGCGTCAAATTCACACCATCCGAACAGCGCCGTTTTAGGCGTGCGCTGAAAAAGGGGAAAAACGTAGAGCAGGCCAGAGCACTTGCTCTGTCGACAGAGGTCGACACAGGCTCCGAGGTGAAGCGTATAAGGTCCGAGGACAATACGCCGCCCCAATCCGAAGCGAAACGAGCTCGCACAGGAAATACAGCCGTCGACAAAGTCTCCTATAGAGATATAGCGAGCTTTGTAAGACTGGGTGTAGTACCTGTTGATCTGGATCGCAATCCTCTCAGTAATGAGCAAATGGCTCAGATTCAGGAGAGGATTATGGACATCACCATCGAAGAACGTGATGAGGGAACCAAACCAGCCTTCCGCGGTACAACCTTCAAAGCCGGATGGCTAATGATCGTATGTGCGGACGCTACCACTGCAGAGTGGATGAAAACAAACTTCGCGAAGCTCAAAGAGAAATGCGGGATGGAAGTGACGCTTGTGGGGGAAGAACTGTTCCCGAAACCACATATAGTCAGAGCCTTCTTTCCTCATAGTACCGGAGTAGCGAATGAGAGAATACTGGCAATTCTAGATGGCCAGAATAAAGAACTCAACACCAGAACGTGGAGAGTTCTGCAGAGATCTGACGACAGAGATGTCGCGCACATGGTCCTTGCTGTCAACGAAAGCACGATGAAGCGACTTGTTGAGCTAAAGGGGATGGTCTCGTTCAGGTTTGGACAGATCAAAATAATCCTCAAGAGCGCGGACAAATCGACAAATCTGGCATCAAGAGACAACCAAAGGAAGGGTACAACGTCAGGGGCTAGTATTAGTACTGCCACTGGTGCTACAGAAAAAAATAAGCCATCCACAAGCGCCAACAATAGCGCCACACCACCAGTGGCTGGCATTAGTGCTGCCACGGGTAACTCAGTTGCTAAAACAACTGTGGTGCTGGATGCTACTACAAAGGCGAAAAGAACGGACAGCACAAACGAGCACCGTAACCGCTTTAGGCCAAAACTGGCGGCCGAACAGGCACATACAAGCGGGAAAGATGGACAGAACACCAGAAGTCCAAGGGGGAGACAAAGTGGTCTCTCTCAACAGGGTTACGTACGACGCAGGGGTGATAACAAAACTCATAGAGTGCGTAATCCAGAGTACGTGAAGAAGAAATGACGTCTCTAACGGTGCTGCAGGCAAACCTGCACCGCGCTATGGGTGCATCGGACACCTATAGCCAAAGATGTGCCGAAAGGAACGTCGCTCTTGGTTTAATCCAGGAACTATGGGCAACTACAGGTAAGATCTTTGGTCTTAACAGCAGAAATAGAGAGCTAATTTTTGCCAAAGGTAATTTCAGACCTAGGGCAGCTCTTTCCATTGCAAAAGATATAAAATGTTCTCTCATTCCAGGTTTCAATACTAGTGACCTGGTGGCCGTTTTAATTGAACGCCACAATGGCCATGTGATACACAAGTTCGTATGCGCATCGGCGTATTTTGCTGGGGACATAGAGGAGGTACCACCTGCACCAGTACAGGAACTTGTCCAGTACTGCCAAACTCAGCAAATACACCTCGTTATCGGCTGCGACGCGAATGCACATCACCAGATTTGGGGCAGCCGAGACACAAACAAAAGAGGTGAGTTACTTATAGATTACCTATATAGTAAAGACCTAGTTATTCTAAATAAGGGAGATAAGCCCACTTTTAGGAACAGTATACGAGAAGAAGTTTTAGACCTTACTCTCTCGTCTCCTTTTATACAAAACATTGTAGAGGACTGGCACGTGTCTGATGAAGCCTCTCTGTCTGATCATATGCATATTATGTTCAGGCTGCGATGCAACACCGAGTGCGCGCCGGTCAAATACAATAATAAATTAACTAACTGGAGAACCTATAGTGAAAATCTGGCAATCAGAACTGATCTGCTACCAGATTCACCACTAACACCGAGTGATGCGGCCGCTGCACAATGTCAGCTTAACGACATCATTATCTCATCCTTTAGGAGTAGTTGTAAGGTAAAGCGCACCGTGGTAAAAAGAAGCGTACCATGGTGGAATGAAAACCTGGAAACTATCCGCAAGAAGGTGAGAAAACAATTCAATCAATCGAAACGCACCGGCGTATGGGATCAATATCGATCCCTGTTAACCAAATACAACCAAGAGTTGCGAAGATTTAAAAGGGCCTCATGGCGCGCAAACTGTGATAAGCTGGAAAAACTCCCAGCAGTGGCGCGGCTCCAGAGAGCACTTTCAATAGATCCTTCAAACTGCATGGGATTGCTCATCAAACCTGATGGAACAATCACAAGCGACCGGGAAGAAACTCTCACAACCTTGCTGCAAGTTCACTTCCCTGGTTCCCTAATTGTCGATCACACAACTGATCAAACTACTGAGGTTTCATATCCAACTAACCTCAGCAGAAATAATAGTTTATCTGGTAAACTATTTAGTCCAGATAAGGTAAAATGGGCCATAAACTCATTTAAACCATTCAAGGCACCAGGAAATGACGGAATTTTTCCAGCCTCATTCAAAAGGGTATGGAATTCTTCCTACCTAACATGATTGCCTTATTTAGGTTCAGTTTCAACTGGGGCTACATACCACGCACTTCGCGGGAGGTCAATGTATTATTTATTCCCAAACCAGGTAACAAACCTAGTGAACTACCTAAATCATATCGTCCCATAAGCTTGACATCGTTTTTCCTAAAAACAATGGAAAGAATAATTGACGTTCATATCAGAGAATGCGTAACCATTAGCATGCCTCTACACCCCTGTCAATATGCGTATCAAAAAGGCAAATCAACGGAAGGTGCCTTGTTAAAACTAACGAATCACATAAACAACGCCTACCGTTGCAATGAAATTGCACTATGCGCTTTCCTTGACATAGAGGGTGCTTTTGATAACACTGGTTATGATTCAATATCAAATGCTTTAATTCACCGGAAGGTAGACCTTCCCACCATAAACTGGGTAAAAGCGATGCTCGAAAGTCGGAAAATTACTGCTTCGTCAGGACAGACTTCAGTATCAGTATCAGCTATAAAAGGCTGTCCACAAGGAGGAGTTCTATCACCCCTCCTGTGGTCTTTGGTCATAGATGACCTACTTCAAAAACTAAGTAATTTAGGCTACGACATAATAGGGTACGCCGATGACTTGGTCATCATTATTAGGGGCAAAGAATCAAACGTAGTTACATACGTGAAGCAAAACGCCCTTAAGATAGCTATAGACTGGTGCGTCAAGGAACATCTCTCCATAAACCCCAGTAAAGCTATCATAGTTCCTTTCACAAAAAGAAGAAATCTCAACTTAGCCCAGATTTCACTAAATGGCACGACCATTGAGTATTCCGATGACGTCAAATATCTTGGAGTAATCCTGGACAAAAGACTAAACTGGAATTCTCACATCACCAACAAAATCAATAAAGCTAACAGAGCTTTATGGGCCTGTCGGCGCACATATGGCAGAACCTGGGGAATCTCTCCAAAGATTGTCCACTGGATCTACACAGTGATGATAAGACCCATTATAACATACGCCTCCATTGTATGGTGGACAAAATCCACACAAAAGGTCGCAATAGAGAAGCTCAAAAAGGTACAACGGCTTGCGTGCCTTGGTATCTCCGGAGCCATGCGAACCTGTCCAACGGCTGCCATAGAGGTAATAACAGGTATTACACCTCTCCACATATACATTCAAAAAGTGGCGATCCGCAGTGCAATAAGTCAAATACAGTTAAACGAGATAAGTCTTAACGATCATCCGGAACTTGAGACCCTTCTCGATGAACTGCCAGAACTCAACATGAACTGCGCGGTCACAGACCGCATCCATAAAACACTATGCTTCAATAAGCGGTTCTCCACGGAGATTCCCAAGAGAGAAGCATGGGTTAGTAATAACCCACCTAACAGCCACAACGGCATAAAGTGGTATACGGATGGTTCTAAAATGGAAGCGGGGGTAGGAGCGGGAATATACGGACCAAACAAACGCTTTACGATACCCATGGGAAAAAGTCCCAGCGTATTTCAAGCAGAGCTCCACGCCATTCAAGAATGCGCTAGCCACATAAATTTATCTGGTATAAAAGGTGCAACCATCCATATATTCACGGACAGTCAAGCAGCTATAAACGCCCTTAGCTCGCATACGATTGACTCCAAATCAGTCATGTACTGCTTCAACACCCTACAGGTACTCGGAACAAGTAACAAGACCAAGCTATGGTGGGTTCCGGGTCATATCGGGGTGGAAGGTAACGAAAAGGCCGACGAACTGGCCAGAAAAGGTTCGGAAACACCCTTCATAGGTCCCGAACCCTTCTGCTGCACTCCTAGATCAGCAGCAACGGCAGCAATAAAAAGCTGGGAATACAGAAAATGTATCCATCTTTGGGAAACAATCCCAGGTTTAAGACAGACCAAACAAGCCATTCGGCCTTTCAATAAAAATGCCAGCAAATGCCTAAACCTAAGCAGGCATGATATCAAAAACTTAGTAGGTTACCTTACTGGTCACCATGGTTTAAGATATCATCTACACAAAATGAAAATAGTAGACTCTCCTGAGTGCCGACTCTGTCTTGAAGAGGACGAGTCAGCTGAACACATTTTATGTGAATGTCCGGCCCTAAACGGAATTAGAAAGAAGATCTTTTTCAGGGAACAAATGTGCCCCGAGGACATAAAGAATTCTCCGACTAGTAGAATTGTCCGCTTTACACGGAAAGTGGAAACTCTACTAGTCTAAACTTTTCTGGCCCACACGGCACAAAAGATCTCTTTTAGGTCGAAGTGCCCCATATTTAATCGCCTTGGCGAGCCAGAATGTTAAAAAAAAAAAAAAATGTAATTTACCTTCTCCTTGCTTTCCTGCGTTTGAATGCTTAACAACTTAATGTTTTTCTCACCCTACAGCAATTCAATGCAAATCAATCAGTTATTCCCAATCAATTGTCCATAGCTTTATTAAAATGTGCTTATCCGGTTTATGGCTCAAGCAGCTGGCACGGCTTAGTGATTTAACAAAAAGTTACCGGTTGAGTTCAAGTCGAAGTTTTTGAGTGCAAAAAGTGATCCAAAATCGGACATTAATTCAATTATGATCCCGCATTTATCAGTGATCAATGACCATCTCAACTCCTTTCGAACCTACCTGGACACCAACTTACAAAGTACTTCACAACCAAGTGCCCCACCTTATCAACCCGTCGATCCGCTACTGCTTGACATTATAAGCAAAATTAATGAGGTCATCAAGCAAAATTGATTCCATACCAGAGCTCATTCAGCCACAATCGAGCTCAGTCTACAATACGTCAATTCTTGCCGAAATCCTGGAATCAGCAGAATATCCATCCACATTTAATATCCAACCAACATCATCGACGAATACAACAACAACAACAACAACCACTACTAATACCACAATAACCTTAACCTGCACCAATGCCCACACCCACCCGACCTCAACGACAACTGAATCAGGCACTCAGGCACAAACTGCTTCGACGCCCTTAAACCGATTCGGCACACTTTGGAGACCCTTCGACTGAAACAGAAGGCTCGATAAAATACACAGAACTGCTGCGAGTGCAACTCCTTTATAATAAATAACGCTCTTCTGCATGCAGACACTTCTTGGTTGAACAACTTCTTCCTGCAGAAATTTGGCATCACCATCAGCAACTGTCAGATGATTTCTACCGCTAACAGCATAAATAACCGATTTAAGCTTGACTTACCTTCCAAATACTCCTGGCTTTTCTCGAACCCCCCAAACGACGTCTTCTTGGGAAAGATGACCATCAGCAAGTCAAACAATACAGGAGAGGTGAAGCTTAGTAATAACAATATGCCTAGTATTAAGCCAAATAAAAAAAACGCAAGTCTAAGAAGAATAGCTCTAAATCTAGTCCCAACCCAGACCCTAACTGGAGCTTCAAATTTGGAACTTTTCCTCAATTTTACCCTCTTACCTTTCAGCCTCCTACCTCTATTAATTCAGCACCTCCCCAAGGTACGCCCCACCCCACGGTAATCTCAAAGTTACCCAAGCCTCAACGTAATCACGTATCATTTAACTTAAGTAGTAGTAGTAAAATGTTCTTTATTTTCAACTTTTTATACCTATACATTGTTTTTAGATTATAGTGTTAAGTTTTTTACGACAATGACATAAACAGTCGTCTGTCGGGTAATTTACAAATTGAAATAATACTTGTTTTGGAATTTAATTTAAGAACAATAAGTAAAGGAAAAAAAAGAAATAAAAAAAAATACGTAATGAAATTATGTAAGTTCAAACCAATCTTCGGGCTAATTGAATTCAGCTACAAGTTGTTTTCTGTAGGTTACGGCGGTAGTAATGTAATTGACCAGTCTGTTCCAATCATTCGTGCTTCCTCCATTTAATACAATAATGAGTTCAGCTTCACTCAGAGTTGCCTTTTCAAAGTATCTCACTCTAAACTCCCTTAGTACGGGACATCTGCCTATGAAGTGATGGATATTTTCTTCTTCTCTCAGATTACACATTGAACATATCGTTGAAACGCTGCCTCCAAATCCCATCGCATTAAGAAGGATCAAATCGCATCTGGCTTTAAAAATCCACGAAATTTTGTTGATATCGGTATCATCGATAAGATATTGTTGTCCTTTCGAGTAATCCAGAAACTTGAAAATCCTTGTGCTGCTTTCCCTCGCTCTCCGTTCTGTTTCTTGTCGGCTATCTGCCTTGAGTCGATCCAGAAGCTGCCGGTTCTTAAAGTTCCAGTCCATTTCCATCTGCATGTTCTGATCCCAGTGTAAACCAAACCGATTTCCAATGTTGTTTATTTCTTTCACCCAAAAAAGTTGTTTTTCCAATAGGATTTTGGTAAGTTGATGTGGTAACCTAGTTTCATCATATTTGAATAGAGTTTTCTTGACATACCTTAGATGTAAGTCTAGTGAATAGAAATGACCATCTTCGGCTCCAGTCTCCAGCGACAAGGCGTAGTTGGGAGTACTTGGTGGTAATTTCAAATCCTTTTTCCTTTTTAAAAAATAGCGTTGCAGTTTGTCCACTTCCTCAAACATTCCAAAACCCCAGACTTGTGCACTATAAGTTTGGATAGCTCTGCAGACTGCCAGGAATAGTTTCCACTTTCTACTCAGGGTTATACTTTTTTTGCTTAGGAAGCAATGCCATGTTGCGTTGATGCTACTTTTCGCAGCGTTATTTCTTTTCTCCACATGTCTTGTGAAGTTCATTTTCGGAGTGAGAAGTACGCCGAGATAGGTGTACTGCGAGGCTATTCGAATTTCTTCCCCTTTATAGCTCCATTTTTCATGACTTGATAGTCTGCCACCATTTCGGAACACCATGATTTCTGATTTTGAAAGGTTCACTTCCAAACACCATTTCTCGCAGTACTCTTCAAATCGGACTATCATTTGTTGCATGACTGCAATATCATCTGCTAAGATCACCATGTCGTCGGCGTATAGCAGTAAACGTATGGTTAAAAGCTCGATATTGAGACCTCCTCCTATATAGTCATTTAAATCATTAAGATACAGCGCGAAAAGTAAAGGGGATAATAGGCATCCCTGTTTGACCCCAAAAAGTGTTTCAAAATTCAAATTTGGTTGAAACTCCCATTTCACGTAGCTTATAGATCAGCAAACTTCTCGATATTTTATCAAAAGCGGCTTTTAAATCTACGAAGAAGGCGTATACTTTCCTTTTTTCCGCCAGCTTGATGTGTACGATAGAAGCTAAATTATATATGTTATCTACTGTAGAGTAATTTTTTCTAAAGCCAGCCTGGTGTTCAGTTAGAATATTATTCCTTTCCACCCAAGTGTACAACCTCTCATATAGGAAATACCCCTGTAGTTGCCAGGGTCGTTAACATCACCCTTTTTGAATATTGGAAATATTATGGATTTCGTGAACGTTTCCTCTATCCTACCTTCATCTAATATTTTGCTATATGCTGTTGCTAGGTCCTGCAGAAAATCATCGGTCGCATTTATAATGAACTCATAAGTTACCCTATCTTCTCCTGGAGCTTTGTTCCGCTTAACCTTTCGAAGCATATTCTTAATTTCCTCGAGTGAAATCGATCTGTCTAAACTCGGATCCTCGGCATAGTTAGAAGCATAAGATATGCTACACATTTCTTGTTTTGGATTGAGAAGATCACTGTAGTAGGTTTTAAATTCCTGAGCACTTATCTCGGGCCACACTTGTTGATCTTGGTTTCTTATCTCCTTTGCTAAGCGCCACCAATCTTTACTGTCTTTAACTGTATTAATTTTGAAGTCGATTTGTTGGTAGTATGATATCTTGCTGTTTATACAAATGGTCTTATATTCTTGCTGAGCTCTTAAAAATTTCTCTTTTATGTCTTGATTTTTTGTTCTACGAAATGAATTCAATAATTTGAAAGATTTTTTCCTCGCGGCATCGCATTGGTGATTATACCACTTATTTTTTTGGTTGAATGTTTTTAGGTTTCTACTTTGCAGAACGGCTGACTCCTTAATTATATTAGTAAGATCGGCTATATCGATTGTATTTTTCAAAAGCTTGATGTTTTGTAGATTGGAGCTTAGTCTATTTTGATATTCAGCCTTTCGGGTTTCATTCCATTTTAACTTTGGCAAGAGATTGTTAGAGGCGCTCCGAGGGGTTGCATTGTTTAGCTGAATGCTAAGTTTTATTGGCATGTGATCCGACCATATTGCCTCTTCTACATTAAACCTTTCAACAGACATTAACATTTCTTGTGACACGGCACATATATCATTTACTGACTCTCCTATATTGCTAACAAAAGTAAGGTTACCTTCTTCATCACCCTTTGTTCTACCATTTAAGATGATTAGTCCGTTGTCATTGCAGAACTCCAAGAACTTCCTCCTTTTGTGTTTACAGTTGTATCCTTCGAACATCGTTCCTCCAGTCCTGCAGAAAATCTTGATTTATAAATGTCGTCTATATCCTGTTGCAGATTTCCCAATCTAACATTCATGTCCCCCACAACAATTACATTTTGAAAATTGTTTTCCGCGAGAAGTATTTTAGCAGCATCTATGTCATTTTGCCAATTTTCACCTCTCAGGTACATCGGAAGAAGCGTCAGCACTTTACCATTGCATGTTATGTTTACAATATCCGCATCAAGGCTGATGAATTCATGCCGAATGCCATTCTCCTTCAAATTCTTTTTGATTCCATATACCATACCTCCAATTGCTCTTCCAAATCGTCTATTGCGCGTTGCAGGGATCCAGTGAGTATGAAAATCCTTAAAGTATTTTTTGAATTGTTTCATTTTTTCTTCTTCTTCAATATACGTTTCAATGAGTATAAATATATCGTGTACTGATAAATAATTAAAAAAATGAGCAACCATGATTTTGTTTGCCAAGCTATGTACGTTATAGGATACGATTTTTACATTTATTTCTTCATGAATTTTAGTGTTTTCATTTTTGCTTAAAACTAAGTTTATATTCGATATTTTTTGGTTACTTCGACAGACAGATTTTAGTTTTTTTGGTGTACTTTCTCAATGAGAGTGATAAAGTTGCAATTTATTGTGTCGATTTCGCCGCTGTAAAGAGCTTTGAGTACGCCTTCTCCTTTTAATGACCCACACACCAGCTCATTCTGATTGTTCCATTTGAACCATTTGTCACCGATTCGCATTCTTTCGTTAAGCACGCTTACTCTATGCTTTTGGCTTTTGTCTAGAATGCTTCTTCTCAGCTGCAACATTGCTTTTTTATGACTCTGTTTTTTCGAATTTAGGTCTCTCTCAAGAAAAATTGTCGTGCCTGAAAGGTTTCTAGAGCGCTTAAAAACTTCGTCAACAATTTCTGCCGTTTCGAATTCCGCAATCACTGTCATCTTTCCATTTCTTTCATTAATTTTTTTGGTTGAACGCACATTCACTGCGGAGGGTAATTTGATTACTTAACTTAATTCCAGACCCTAGTAATCATCCGCTAGCCCCAGCTCCATCCACTTCTAATTACCCGAACTTCATACACTCCCATGTTCTCAATCCTGCCCCGTCTACCTCTGCTGCCTAAAATACTGTTCTTCCCACTATCTCTCTTCATAAAGAGACACCTACCCCAATCTCTAATGCCTCTGCAATTTTTGATCCTCTACTTCCTCCCCCAACGACCTCGATGACCAATATATTATGGCACGACTGAGAGACCACAGGCTTTTTGAAAATGTCCGTCTTTACCTTGCCTACTTATTTGATAAGCCTGAATCTATATGCATTGACGGGAAAACCAAAACAAATGTTCAGGTATCTATTCAAAAATAAGGCCTCCGTACTGATCCTGATGCACTGCGACAAATCTACAACCGTTATCACGAGAGCTTTAACATTTCGTCGGCCACCGTAGACAAAGACCTATCTGCATTTGCTTCTCATATCAGTTCTAATAAATTTTTTCGTCCTTAACTGGATACAAGGGCCGCAGCGAACCCGTCATTATAGCATTCCTCTAACCTTTTACTATCAGAACGTAAGGGGCCTGCGTTCAAAAACCCAAGCTGTTCTACGTCAATCTCATGCTCTTCCATTCGATATATACGCTATAACTGAAAACAATCTGATTCCCAATATAAAGAACCCGGTCTTTCGGGACGATATCAGCCGCCCAACGGATGACTCCCCCTGTCGAGGTGTTTTTCTGGCTATTCCCAATGGCCTTGACTCTTCTCGGATTGCTACTTCCTCGTCTTCAGAACTCGACTTTGTTGCAATAAAGATAACACTCCCTCACAAGTCCCTATACGTAATGTGTTTCTACATCCTGCCGGCCCAACCCATCGATTCCTACCAACTTGCTGTTAACGCGATCGATCAAGTTATAGAGTTATCTGCTTGCTCTGACGACGTCATCATTTTCGGCGACTTTAACCTGCCCTAACTGCACTGCGCTTTATCCGATGATGAATCGTTTTTCATGCTTCAAATCCCAACTCAACTAAAGAATGTCTCTTCATCGATCGACAAACCGACTCAAGTCTATGCCAAGTAAGCGGCATTTGTAATTATATGGGTAGCAGTTAGACCTAATCCTCACTACTGATGACCCACTTAACTCCTCTGTCTCGCTTTCCCCTCTTCTTCTTTCGACTATTGACAACCTTCACCCCCCACTTCTTCTCTCTGTTTTTCACGACCCTCCTCTACAGTCCACACCGTCAGTTATTACTCCTACTATGACATAGCAGAGTTGTATAAGAAAAAACATAAAAAACTATATGCCTTCTTTATAGATTTTCAAGCGGCTTTTGACTGTGTAGCGCGCGAGGCTCTTTTCTACAAGCTCTACAGTTATGGAATGTCATACAAAGTCATTAGAGTGTTGAGATCTATGTACAAAAACAACGTGGCATGTGTCTGGGATGGTAACAACTTGTCTGAAGAGTTTAGCACATCGATGGGCGTGAAGCAAGGGTGCGTCCTAAGCACATTGCTATTCATCTTATACATAAATGATATAACGGATCATGTTAAGGGTGGAATAGAGTTGAGCCAAACCAAAATTCCAGCTCTAATGTTTGCAGACGATATTGTCTTCCTAGCTGATTCCGTGGATGCTATGCAGCTCATGGTAAACAGACTTGAGAGCTACTGCAAAACTTGGAACCTGACTGTAAACCTATCGAAGTCAAAGATGATGATATTCAGGGATGGCGGGGGCAGGTACGCTCGAAAAGAAAAGTGGAAGTTCCAAGGTGAACAGATTGAAATTGTACGAGAGTATAAGTATCTTGGAGTTTTGTTAACATCTAACTTAAATATGAAAAAGCATCTGCAAATCAAATTAGGTGAAGCTAAGCGGGCGATATGTGCAGTTTGGGGTAGATGTATCACTAATAAGAATGTATTGCATAACGCGAAACAGAAAATATTCCGTGCCACAGCAACATCTATCCTTTTTTACGCAGCGCAAGTATGGGGCTACTGCTCCTTTGAAATTGTGGAAAAGTTTTTGCGCTACTTCATAAAGCGAGTCTTTAAACTTCCGAGCAGTTCACCCAACTACATGCTGCATTTGGAGACAGGAGTGGCTCCTCTGTTCCTGGATACCCTTAAGCTCCATCTCGATTATGTGATGAGAGTCATGACAATGAACCAAAAAAGGATACCGAAGATTGTGCTTACGCAAATTTTACTCTACGGAGGAGAATGTGTACAAGAATGGAAAAATTTAGCATCGAAGTGCGGTTTTAGCCTGATTGTTACGCCAGATGAACAGACCGCTTCCCTAAAACAAAAGTTCAGAACCTTGTTGTTTAAAACTGGTCAAAGTATGTACCAACAATTTATAAACGAAGCACATTCATCACAACATCGACAATATTACAGCAAAATGAACCATAACTTGAAAGGCAAGACATATTTTCTGGATAGAAACCCAACGGATATGTTAAGCACTATTTTTAAAATAAGAGGAGAGCTAACCAAATTGAACTACATACCGCATCGCCCGGAGCTCCCAATTTTGTGTAGCCTTTGTAACCTCAAGGAGCGACAGGATGTGTTCCACTTCGTCGGGATATGTCCCATTCTAAAGGAATTCCGCCTAAAGTTCTTTGGATCGCAGGTACTCGAGCTAGAGGAGACGATAAGCGCACTAAACGGTGACCGAGGCTGGGATACATTGTATAACTACACTGTAAATGCAATGCACTATAGAAATCGCATTATCGAAGAAAACTTCTAGAAACGAAATGTTATTTTAATTAACTTAAAAGAATCCTTTTTTATTACGAGTATGTCAATCTGGTAGACGGCCTTCAGCCAAACCATATAGACTAAGAAACTAAGAAAATTGTAAACAATATATTTTTTATGAAATAAATAGTCACTTACTACTACTACAGTCCACACCGCCCGCAGGCCACGCCTGCTATGATTTTTTCCGTATCGTTAACTACCCATCCCTCTCTTACGAAAACATATCTTTAGGTGATCCGCAAGCCATTGCTAACTTTTTTGCCACCTTTTTTAAAAAATCTTTTGCCGACAACTCCTTTGTACCAGATCATTCTTATTTCAACTACCTACTTGACTACTCCACTGGTCCCTTTCTCTCCTTCCTAACGCCAATTCATAAAAAGGGATTAAAGAGTGAAGTTACTAATTATCGCCAATAGCCAAATATAGCCAAACGTGCGCATATACCCAAACTCCTGCAAAGCATTTTGTACGAATCCTTAAGCTTTGCGCTAACGGCCTTAGAAAGTGGTAAAGAAGTCGATGTTATAAATTAATTCTTTTTAAATTGTTCACCCTTGGTCTCGAACCAATACTGCTGAAATGGATATCATCTTATCTGGAAAACCGTTTATACAGGGTGTCCCTTAATTCGTTGGCAACATTTTAGGGCATGATTTATGGGTATATTCTAAGGAAAAAAATGTTCTACAGTAAGGGCCTATCTCCAATTTTTATATCATTTATTCAGGATTTAAGAAAAGGCTTACTTGGGTGTACCCTGACCCATGTTAACGGTAATTGCGCTGTTAGTACTAATGATAGAAATTTCGTTTAGGCCCATATTTTTAGAAGAAATATTAGCCTTTGTAATTGCATTTAAATAAATTTTATATCTTAACTCAGTCTTAAGATATCCAATTTTTAACCTGTTCCATTTTTCCTGCCCATGCTAATTTTTTGATTTTCGGTTCAATTTTCTCCAGAAAATGCGTAATGAACATAACGTTTTAATATTTTTTTTGAATGAAGGTAACAATAATAAAAAAACATAGGGACGGGCTACAGTCCGCTTGGGCGAACTGTTGGATACCCTATTCTTATTCGTATCCCTCATAAGTGGGCGTGACAAAAGTCTAAGTTTGGTTGAATTGTTAAGAACGCTCTACATATTTTGTTATATAACATTTAAAGGATTTTATCAAAAAAAAACGCTCCCTAGCTCAAACTTGGGTGTTTTAATAAAATTGTTTTATTTAATTGTGGGCGTGTCAGTAGGCGGATTTAAAAAAAATTAACACGTGAGAATAAAGGGCCCCTAGAGAGTATATATTATAAATTTTAGCTTCCTAGCTCAAAATTTGAATTTTCAAAAAAAAAAAAAATAATTGTGGGCGTGTCAGTGCTCGGATTTTGAAAATATTTACACATGAGCATAAAGGGCCCATAGAGAGTATATATTATAAATTTCAGCTCCCTAGCTTAAACTTTGGATTTTCAAAAATTAATATACCCTTAAAATAGGGTATACAAAAATTATTTTATTTATTTGTGGGCGTGTCAGTGAGCGGATTTTGAAAATTTTTTATCCCGAGCAGTTTTAGGAGTCATAGATCATATGCTTTCATTTCATTTTAGCTTTCTAGCTCAAAATTCGATTTTTTCCAAAATTTTGTTTTTTTGAGTTTGTGGGCGTGTCTGTGGGCGGATTTCAAAAATTCGTAAACTTGACTATTTCAGGACCCTAGAGAGTATATGGTTAAAATTTCAGGTCTCTAGGTCCAGTTTAAAACCCTTATTTTTGCCGACAGACGGACGGACGGACGGACGGACATGGCTAGATCGACATTACTATCGATGCTGATCATAAATATAGTAACTTTTAGGGGTCTACGGGCAATATTAAGGTATGTTACAAACTATGCGTCAAAATTAATATACCCTTAGAATAGGGTATAATAAAAGCTTACGACAAGTTTGTAGAAAAACCCATAGATTTTATGATACTTGGGAAAACAAGGAACAGTTAAAAATTGGAAAAAAGTTTTTATTGCTTTAAGTTGCAAAAGTAATGAATGAAAACGATTTTTTTCCGGTTTAGGTAATTTTTGTTTTAATGTGTGTACTTTAACAGGAAAAATCCATAGATTTTGTGATACTTAGGAAATCCTGCAGCAGGTAAAAAAGGTGTTTCTGATTTTGTACCTACATTTCTAGCAACAGTCGACAATAAGACCGGTTTTCCGTTGGTTTATTTGAGTACCTGTCAGGACTTACCTAAAAAAATGGTATAAAAGATTTAAAATCAAAATTAATTCATCAGTTTCATCTTAAACGCCAAGGCTTAGTTGATAAGAACGTTTTTTTAAAATGTCTTCATTTACAAACGAAGAATACGCAGACATTATTTACGTTTTTGGGCTGTGCAATGGAATTTCAAATAGTGCGCGACAAAGATACCATGAACTTTATCCAAACCGACGACTTCCTAGTAGAAATGTATTTGGAAATACATATCGAAGGCTTCGAGAAACGGGATCATTTTCAAATACACGACCTAACGCGGGAGCTCCACAAGTAGGAAGAACTTCGATTGATCAGAGAATACTGGAAACTGTTACAAATGAGTCATCAATCAGCATCAGACGCTAAGCTTTGCAATTCAATGTTTCCAGACATAAAATTTCTGATGTCCTGCATGGAGAAAATCTGTAATCGTGCAAAAAATCCCTTTTTTTAAATTTTACCTGTTCCATGTTTTCCCAAGTATCATAAAATCTATGGGTTTTTCTAAAAACTTGTCGTAAACTTTTATTTTTAGTATTGTTAATAATAATAATATTTTGTTAGGGTATATTGCACTGCGACCTATTGGTCGATTGTGTCCCCATGCTTGTGCTTCGGAGAGGTTCGTGCCCCCTTTCAGAGCCTCTCTAGATACTTCTTTGTGAAGCATGTCGAGGTATTGCTCTGGTTTATCCTTGGCAGGTCACACTCCTTAGAGCACAGCGTCCAGTCCAGTTTCTTTGATGAATCTGAGAATGAGCTGTGGGTCCATGGTTTGTATGTCCTTGTCTGTTATTTGGTGCCTGCCCAAATATTTCATCCTTTTGTGGGCCAGTGCCCCACAGGATTCCAGTATGTGGTCTGGAGTTTCGGCGGTTTCACTGCATAATCTGCAGAGCCCGTCCTCCGATATGCCCATTTTCCTCAGGTGCTCCTTGAGTCTGCAGTGCCCCGTGAGGAGGCCTGTTAGGATTCTTAGGTTGTTTTGTTAAGGCCGATACAAGCTTTGAATCTCTTTTGGTTGTAATTTCCTAAGAGTTTGTTTCTCTCTCCAATCTCCTGAACTCTTCGCGTATAGTGTTCTCCTATCCCGCAGAATGGTTCAGCTCCTATGAAGGGTTCCTCTGCCCCTTTTCTTGCCAGAGAGTCCGCTGCCTCATTGCCTGTAATGCCAACAAGGCCAGGTACCCAGCAGATGGAAATTCTGCTATTTTTGCCTAGTCTATTCAGTCCGTGTAGGCATTCCCACACGAGTTTTCACTTGATAACGTAGGCGTCAAGAGCCTTTATGGCTGCTTGGCTGTCAGACATTATTGCTATGTTGCAATTCCTGTAGTTTTTCTCGAGGTTGATTCGAACGCACCTGTCTATGGCACATATTTCTGCCTGGAAGATGCTGGTACATTTGCCCATGGATTCGTAGTGCTTAGTTCCTGGCCCAAACACTCCTGCACCAGTTCCCTCCTCGGTCCTCGAGCCGTCCGTGTACCACTTTGTTGTGTGGTTGCTCAGTCCATAAGTTGTGGATTCATTGCTCCAGTTCTCCTTATTGCTGAGCTTTGTCTGGAAATTCTTTTCGAAGTTGAATTTCCTGATGCTATCGTCCCTAGGTATGCCAAGAAGTGGGAGTTTTTGGAGTAAGTCACCGTGTTCTTTTGAACCGATGCATTTCCCTCTCCCAATTCCCTCCTTTGCCATCCTTAGGATTGTTTTGTCTGCCTCGTTCATCACCATGATGTGTAAAGGGGTCAATTCCAATAACACCTCCATGGCTGTGGTTGGGCAGCTACGCATTGCTCCGGTAATGCACAGGCACGCCAGTCTTTGCACTTTGCCGGGTGTTTCTCGTGTTGTGACTAGACTGGTTCGTTCCGCCCATGCTACCGCTTCGTATGTGATCATTGGTCTCACGATTGCAGTGTACATCCATCGTAGGATGTTTGGGCTGCATCCCCATGCCTTCCCCGCTAGGCTCCTACATATCATGAGAGCGCGGGTGGCCTTCTTGGATATCTCCTCTGTATGTTTTCGCCAGAGGAGTTTACTATCTAGATGGAGTCGTAGATATTTTACTTCTTTGACTGGTATCAGTGTCATGCCTGATAGGCTAATGTCCTTAAGTCTTTGAAGTTGTCTTTTCCTTGTGCATGGTACTATCGTTGTTTTCGCCGGATTGATGTTAAGTCCGACAGTATGGCACCATTCCTTGGTTACTTTAAGCCCCCTTTGTATAATGTCCCCAAGGGTTTCTTCGAACTTGCCCCTGGCAATCAATACAATGTCATCAGCGTACGCCTGACAGTTGATGCCAAGGTTGGTTAATTTTTCCAACAGTTCGTCTACAACTAGGCTCCACATTAAGGGTGATAGTACCCCTCCATGTGGACATCCTCTTGTTGTGTTCACTCTGATGGTTCCAGATGGTGTTTGAGTCTCTGCTGATCTAGTGCTCAGCAGCTCACACATCCATTTGGATACTGTGCTGCTAACTCCTTTCCTATCCAGGGATCGTTTAATCGCCTCATGTGAGGTGTTATCAAATGCTCCCTCTATGTCTAGGAAAGCGCACAGTACTATTTCTTTTGCTTCCAAAGCACTTTAAATTATCTCCGCCAGCTGATATAGGGCGGTCTCTGTTGATCTGCCCGCTCTGAATGCATGCTGACTATAATGTAAGGGAGATGTGTTCAGTACATCTTCCCTTAAATAATTGTCCACAACCTTTTCTGTCATCTTCAGAAGAAATGACGTAAGGCTGATGGGCCTGTACGATTTTGGCTGTGTGGGGTATAAACACAACCCTTGCTCGTCTCCATTGCATTGGTATGTGGCCCAAGGCAATACTGCTAATTGTTATTTTTAGCAGGTGTGGTATTAGTACCCCTTGCCCTTCTTGTAGTAGGGCAGGTATAATGCCGTCCACTCCGGCAGATTTAAAATTCTGAAAGGAATTTATTTCCCATTTCAGTCGACCCTCAGCACAGATGGTTGATGTTCTTTCCCAGTCATCTCTCCGAGGTCTGATTGGCGACCTGCCAGGAAAGTGAGTTTCTAGTAGCAATAGTGCCCTTTGATCCTCGTCTTCCGTGAACTCGCCATCTGGTTTCCTCAGAGACATCGGTACTCCTCCTGACTTCGCAAGAGCTTTATGTAGCCTTGCCGCAGTAGGAGTGCTGTTGATTGTCTCACAGAATTTCCTGAAGCTATTTCTTTTAGCTTTTCTAATTTCCTTATTATATGTTGTAAGGGCCATCTGATAGCTTTGCCAGTCTCCGTTGCGCTTTGCTTTGTTAAAAAGCTTCCGCACCCCGGATCTCAGTTTTGACAAGTTATTGCTCCGCCTGTTTCCTGTCCCTTTCTCTACTAAGGGGACAGTTTTCTTCGAACGCAGTGATGATGGCGTTTGTTACGCTTTCCACTGCGCTCTCTAGCTCTAGGGGGTGGCACGGAGCCTTCCTCAAAACAAGGCGCCCCAGATTGCTCTCTAGAGCATTTCTGTAAGTCTCCCAGTTGGTTTTCCTAGGGTTCCTTACTGGATTTCTCGTGATACCTTTGCTCTCCAGGTCGAACACTATTATTCGATGGTCAGACAATGACGGCTCACTAGATACTCTCCAGTTGCTAATTAGTTTACTTACGCTTGGGCTACCAAGCGTCAGGTCGAGTACCTCCTCCCTGACCCTAGTTACAAAAGTGGGTTTATTTCCCACGTTTATAATATCAAGTGACGAACTCATAATAAATTCTAGTAGGTACTCACCCCTGATGTTGGTGTCGGTGCTCCCCCATATGATGTTGTGGGCATTTGCATCGCACCCTATGAGGAGCGGCATGCGGAGCTTGTTGCAATGCTCCACCAGTCGCTGCATTTGGGATGATACAACCGGCTCATCCCCTGCACAATACGCCGACGCGATGACAATGGTGCGGTGACATCCTTCAACGTCCAGATGTACCTGTATTGGCACCAGATCTCGTGTCGCGTATTTTCTTTAATTTTTACTTGCTTTTAGATTGTTTTTTTTTTTTCTTTTTCCTTTAAATTTAAAATTCTTAATAACTAAGCTTAGTACTATAAAAGATTTAATCTTAATGTACATCCCAAATTTATGTAAATAAATTGAATTGAATTGAATTGAATTGAATATTCTGAAAGTAGAATATATTTATATTTATTGTCTATTAGAATGCAAGCTCTCGGTTTCTCGGCCCGAGTGTCCCATATTACCTTTGCGTCCTTGCTCGCCAATCCTCTGACTTGTCCTTTCAGGATCCATCGCTCCTGGATCAGTACTAGCCCTAGGCTTTGGCAGGTAAATATCCTAGATATAGTCGCCGAGGCGGCTATAGCATGGTGTATGTTTACCTGTGCTAGTTTGATTTTTCTGTTGGCGGGGTTCATCGAGCTATTGCTAGCGCGGGGCAATTGCCCCGTCCTCCTTCAGCAACGAATCTTCCTCCTCCTGGGTGATTTCCTGGAAGAGGTCGATGACCGTGTTGTCGATTTCCCCCTCAGAGATCATGCTCTCCGAGATGGTTATAGACTCCTCGGTCTCCTCAGGAGCCTGCTCCACCGATTGGACAACGGAAGAAAGTGCTTTAATCTTCGGAGGAGCAGTATGCTCTACCTCGGGCTGCGCGCTCTGCGAGTTCAGATTCGATGCTAACTGGGCTGTTTGCCCAGAGATCTCGTCCGACCTCTTGAGTCCGCACACCGCAAACCTGCCGAATCGGTAGCTCAGGGATCCTTTTTGGTATTTTATGGCGTCGAAGGATTCTCGGTCGATGCCAAGAGCCAGTACCTGCCCGGTTCCCTCTTTTCGACAGTTGAGAACCTTCCACGCCTGGACGTTAAGTCCCACATTCTGTGCTCCCAGCAGTGCCAAGGAGGTTTTAGCTTCTTGTTCTGCACTGCGTGGAAGGAACATCGTTATGGAGTAGGACCGTGATATAGCTGTCCCACTGCTTGCCATGAGGCATGTCCCCTTCCATTTCCCCAGCTTTGGGGCTACTGCTTTTAGCCACTCAGCTGTCTGCGAAGTTTCGCAGTCAACTAAGAGCATTCCGTATTTGAAATGAATGCCCTGAAATTTGAGCTTATGCTCCCATCCCAAGGCCATTTCCACCACAATGGCGTCTTCAAGTGCCGTGAGGTCTGGGTTGCTGAGGATCTCCTGCGGATATTTCACCGGGAGAACAGCAACCTGCTCAGCAATCGCACCTGTGTCGTGTCTACCGCTAGCCGGGAAGGTTTTCACCGCCGTAGTATAGCTTCGACCAACCACGGTGGCGCTCGCTTTTGCAGGCTTTCCCGTGGCCCTCTCGGTAACTTCATCCACCTTCTGCTTTTTGGCTTTATTTGTTGTGGGGGGGGGGGGGGGGGTGATGTTGTTATTCCCCCCTTTCCCCGCCGCCACTTCTGTACTTCCGGGGTTGGCCCGATGCTCCTCAGCCCTCCTTTTGGCTTCCTCAGGCCCGAATCCTTTATTGAGGTAGCGGAGGTACCATTTAGTGCCAGCACCACTAAGTCCCCTTCGCAGAGGGTCGTCCCTCGCACATGGTTTCCCAGGTGGAGGTAAGGCTGGCTTAGTCCTCGTCCTTCCGGTATTGTTCCCGGGGGGTTCAGGGGCTGGTACTTGAGCTATGCTCGTTCCCGCTGCCCTAGTTCCCTCCATCAATACTTTCCCGGACAGGGAGGGGGGTAGGTTTTGGCTCCCATCCCCACTGCATGCACCTTTCTGTGCTACCGGGTTTCTTCCCGGGCCTTTTGGCACCCCCGTGGCTTGTCGTGAGGTTATAATGGTTCTTTGACTGGTGCTGGGTTGCACCAGTTTAGAGCCTCCCTCTCGATTTGTTCCGGGTCTATCATGTGCCAGGCGGTCGTCATGGATGTCCTGCTCCATCCGACCAATAACTACATCAGCGGTCTGTCCCCGCATTCTACTGAGTCTGTTTTGTTTGTTTGTTTTGTTCTTTTTAGTTGGCATATCCCACGAGTAGCGCGGGAAAGACGGTCAACCACGCCAGAGCACCGCATTAACGTGGTAAGGCCATGGTTACTCTCTGAGGTGGCCCGGTATCAGAGAGGCTCCGCAAAAATACAGCCGGATACCCCTGGCTGCAAACCATCCAATAAGCACGGGTCGCATGACACTCTGGATTTGTTGTGGGTGGACGTTGAGTATTGGCCTGTTCTTGGTTGGCGCTCATCAATCGGCCTGTCTGCCATGGGTGGCCCTTAGCACCGGTACCATCCAATGCAATGATGGTACACACGTCAAGGTGACTGACCATCGCGAGAGGAAGTTTTAGTATTGTTACTTTCATTCAAAAAAAATATTAAAACGTTATGTTTATTACGCATTTTCTGGAGAAAATTGAACCGAAAGTCAAAAAATTAGCATGGGCAGGAAAAATGGAACAGGTTAAAAATTGGATATCTTAAGACTGAGTTAAGATATAAAATTTATTTAAATGGAATTACAAAGGCTAATACTTCTTCTAAAAAAAGAGGCCTAAACGAAATTTCTATCATTAGTACTAACAGCGCAATTACCGTTAACATGGGTCAGGGTACACCCAAGTAAGCCTTTTCTTAAATCCTCAATAAATGATATAAAAATTGTAGATAGGCCCTTACTGTAGAACAATTTTTCCCTTAAAATATACCCATAAATCATGCCCTAAAATATTGCCAACGAATTAAGGAACACCTTGTATAATGTTCGCTTCAGGTCCGTCATATCTGCCCCATTCCTGGCAACCTTTGGTATACCACAAGGCAGTCACCTAGGCCCACTTCTCTTCATCTTAACTATAAACGATCTGGAAAGGGTTATTAAACACTCCTCTATCTCTCTCTATGCCGATGACACCAAATTTTTCAAACACATATCTTCATCAGAAGACTCCTACTTGGTACAACAAGATCTACATAGATAGTTTTTCTATTTTATGTCTCAAAAACTGCCTGGAGCTCAATGTTGCGAAATGCCAATCCATAACCTTATCACGTAAATACAACAAGTCCCCTCCCCGTCTTTACCTTCTTAATGATCAACCTATACCTATCGTACAGTCTCTGCGTGACCTTGGCATATTGTACGACCGCGAGCTTAGTTTCCATTCGCTCATTGACGAGATAATTCGTAAAGCCAATTCATCCCTTGGGTTCATTAAACGGTGGTCAAAGGAATTCGCTGATCCCTACGTGACCAGATCTCCCTACATTACTTTTGTCCGCCTCCTCCTCGAATACGCCAGCCAAACGTGGTCAGCAAGTTCATGTAACCAGAAACGAAAACATACAACGACGTTTTCTTCGATTTGACCTACGCGGACTTTCTTGGAACGATCCCCTAATTCTGCCTCCCATCTAGACCACCTCAAACTCAGTAACTTGAATAGCCTTGAAGACCGCATTGATGCAGCAGACATTCTCTTAATTCATCGCCTCCTCTTAGGCTCTATCGATTGCCCGTCCCTTTACAACTCCATCTCCTTTAATACTAACCCTCGTAATTTAAGACATCCCCGTCCCTTCTATCTACCAACCCACCGCACTTTCTATGGCTCCAACGAACAAATTTCCCGTATGCTACGGAAGGAAAATTCAAACATTTCCATTTTTGATTTCAACAGCAACACTCCCTCCATTAAACTTAGACTCCTTCTCCATAAACCCTAACTTTATCTCTAGCTTGTAAGCATTAGTTTTAATAAGTCTAGCTATAAGTTTTGTAGTTTAACCCTCCGTTTAGCGTTGTGGTCTATCAGACCATTTTCAAACTTATTGTCTCGTAACTTTTTTTTCTCTTCATATTTCGGCCCACGGTACCATGACTTTGTCAAGCTCGATGTAGTGAGTCGACTCCAATATATATTAAAGTACCAAGCTTTATTTTTTTGTTTTAACGTTGTTTAGCGTTGTGGTCTCCCAGACCACAAAAATTAAAACAGCTGTTTTT
Organism: Portevinia maculata; assembly: GCA_949715645.1. Lineage (NCBI taxonomy): Eukaryota > Metazoa > Arthropoda > Insecta > Diptera > Syrphidae > Portevinia > Portevinia maculata. The sequence continues at coordinate 122,375,732 of OX454527.1, forward strand.
TGAATTGTGAGACCTTTTTTCACTTTTGCAAAAGTGGTTGAGGGGTTCCCCGGTTTGGTTGAATCGTAGACTGGCTTAGGACGACAGTACGCGCAGATGAGTTATGCTCTCGTTTTTGATGTATAGAGATCTGCGTTGGTTTGTTTTAAGTTTTTTTTAGTTTTTTACTCATCAAGTGTTTGTATAGTTTTGAAAATGAATCCGAACGAAAGTGAAATCGATATGTTGTTGAAAGAGGGTTGCAGAAACACTCGTTTTGGCAATCTTTCTGGTAATCAACAAGACGGATATAATGCAAGACTAGCCGCTATTCTTACTATGGAGAATTGCGAAGATGCAGGAACCATTTGGAACAGGAGAAGCTGAGATTGACCCTGACTTTCTGCCAAGTGTTGTAGGTGAGGATGCTTCAGATGCTGAAGAACATGCTGAGCTTGAAGTTCATGTGGAGGAAGAAAGCGACAACGAGGATTAAATTGAAGAATTTCGTATTGCAATCGTTTCAGAAGGGGAACAATCGACTTGGCCAGCTGTACCCTCTGCTGCAGTTGCCGAATACGGTAAAGTTGGGCTAACCACACCACCAGTGGCAAATGGACGTGCTAGAGCTTATAATATATAATCGTACGGAAATCGATAAGCATGGATCAAGAGAATCTATGTTTCCGAATCCTGCTTCCATTTTCAAAAAAATGCATAACGCCACAAATTGTAGATATTATTGTATCGAGAAACAAATCGCAAAGCCATTCTGGTCACCGAAAAGTGTAATACTGATCACCCAGAGAATATTAGAAATTGAAAGCCACTGAAGGAAGCTGAATGCTATGCATTCATTGAATTACTCTTCTTTAGCGGAGCTTTCCATGCCACAAGTCAGCAGGTAAAGTCACTTTGGGCACCATATAATCTGTAATAAGTGTATTTTACCATATGCAATGTAATATGTAGTGCAACAAAGTGTATGCAATATACTTTTAAGCCTGCCTCGCTTTCAAAGCTATGGGGCTTATTGAAAGGCTAGCCCAAGCCGTGTAGAAATAGATGGCTGAAAAGCCTAAGTGTTTTTTTGGCTAAAGAGCCGACCTGAAAATTAAATAAGATGCATTTACTGCGTCCAGTTTAAGATTGATTTTATTACGGTTTTCTTAACCTATTTATGCAAAAATCGTATTCTAATTATTTACATCTATTCACTAATACTATTATAAAAATGCCTATGCATCAGTAAACCTAGATTTGAATTCACCTGCTGTACAATTTGACACCATGCACAACGCGGCTCAAGGTGAAGCGGAATTCTTATCTCATCGCTTGTACCTTTGTGGGAACCTATTGTAGGTGGATAGTGATTACAAAACTATCGTATGGTCTGGGGAAAGCCCTTGTGTGGACTTTGATTTGTTGTTCTCGTTGCCACGATTGGCATCTGGAATTGTAAATCTGTGAAGTCGTGTATGTATCATGTTAGAATTTGTATTTTAAGGAATTTCTGTCTGTCAGTGATGGGTAGTACTACTTGTTTAGGATTTGATTCAATTAATTCAACGATGAAAATATTAAGAGCAAAGCGCGCAGTGATAAAAGGCACTATAACTCGAATTTCAAATTTTGTAAATTCAATCACGGAAAATGTTAGCAGTGCCGAATGTCAATTGAGGTTGGAGAGACTAGAGACTGCATGGCTTCAATACCAGGATATCCACGAATTAATGATGGAGAAAACGGATGATCTAGAAAGCTTAGTGGAGGACAATGACTTGGCGGATTGTGAAAGCAAATACTTCGAGTTAAAGGCAATACTAATGGGTAAGATCAAAATTCCAGCGATGGAGACAGATGACTTAAATAGAAGTCTCAAGCAACTGGCGGATCAGCACACAGAACTCATGGGAAAGATGTCACTAAACTCAGCAAGTGCGGAGAAGAAGCTGCCAAAGATTGTTATTAAGACATTTACAGGTGACCTGAGTGATTGGATCACATTTCACGATCTTTTTGTAAGTAGTGTTCATAATAATCCTAATTGACGCCATCGCAAAAATTTCATTATTTAAAAAGTTTTCTCGATGGGGAGGCTGCAGGGCTTTTAAAGCACACACTGATATCGGACAGTACGTATGTAATAGCATGGGATAAATTGAAGACCAGGTATGACAAAAAAGGGCTTATTGCCTCCTCTTTAGTTAAAAAATTGCTGTCGTTACCCTCAGCTTCTACTGCGGCCAATATAAGGAAATTGACAGATCAGGCGGATGAATCGATACGTGGGTTAAAATCATTAGGACCAGAAGCAGAAAGTCGGGATGTGATCTTAATTCATATAATCAGCAATAAATTAGACAGTGATACTCTGCAAAAGTGGGCAGATTCTACTCATGATGTGGACTTTCCAGAGTTAAGTGATTTCATTAGTTTTCTTGAGCATCGTTGTGATTCCCTGGAAGTTTGTGAAGACTCAACAAAAGTGAAATCAACTCCTAAGCCTCATCTATTGAAAAGTTTCCATGTTAGTGCTGGAAAGTCTGGCTGCATCAAATGCAAACAGCCACATGAGCTAACTTCTTGCCCTCAATTTCTTGCGCTTGGTTTCGAACAACGTCGATCGTTTGTTAGGGACAGTGCTGTCTGCTTTAATCGTCTTCGATCTGGACATAAGTCAGTAAAATGCAACTCAAAGTTTCGATGCAGACAATGCAACGGAAGGCATCACACATTTGTTCACCCGCCACTACCGCCAGACTCGTCGTCCTCTGATACTCAAGCCAATGCACCATCTACTAGCAGCGAAATGTCTTCACATTACAGTCGTATCTCGTTTCCTTTCTCTACCAATTTGTTGCCAACTGCGCTTGTATTCGTTCCTGACTCGCTCGGACATTTGCAAGCCTGTCGAATTCTTCAGGACAGCGGGTCTCAGGCTTCATTTATTTCTGAATCGTGTGTTCGCAGGTTAGGACTGACTCGTCATCATGCTCGTTTTTCTCTCAATGGAGTATCTGGCTCAAATGCTGGGTGCACTAGTGAACGAGTATCTACTCAACTCTATTCCCGCTTCGATCAAAATTCTATTTATATCGACGCATTCATTCTATCGAAATTAACCGAACCATTGCCTCACAGTCATTTAGTTATAGCTTTAATAGCGACGTTCGTCATATGGCTGACAAACTAGCCGATCCCGGATTTAATGTAAGGGCCCCCGTCGATGTTATTCTAGGAGTTGATTCTGTTTTCCACGTAATTGAGTCAGCACCTATCCGATGCAAACGTGGTTTACCAGACGCGGTATTAACGATATTTGGTTGGGTCTTTGGAGGAAACATAACCGAAATGTGCAGCGAAATGAATTCTACGTCTGCTGAACCAATTCGTCATTATCGTCTTCTTACTATGACGTACGGAACATCCTGTGCTCCATATTTATCGGTCCGTACATTGCGCCAACTCGCCCTAAATTCATCGAAAAAGTATCCAATCGCGTCGAATATAGTTTTAAACTACTTACATGTTAGAATTTGTATTTTAAGGAATTTCTGTCTGTCAGTGATGGGTAGTACTACTTGTTTAGGATTTGATTCAATTAATTCAACGATGAAAATATTAAGAGCAAAGCGCGCAGTGATAAAAGGCACTATAACTCGAATTTCAAATTTTGTAAATTCAATCACGGAAAATGTTAGCAGTGCCGAATGTCAATTGAGGTTGGAGAAACTAGAGACTGCATGGCTTCAATACCAGGATATCCACGAATTAATGATGGAGAAAACGGATGATCTAGAAAGCTTAGTGGAGGACAATGACTTGGCGGATTATGAAAGCAAATACTTCGAGTTAAAGGCAATACTAATGGGTAAGATCAAAATTCCAGCAATGGAGACAGATGACTTAAATAGAAGTCTCAAGCAACTGGCGGATCAGCACACAGAACTCATGGGAAAGATGTCACTAAACTCAGCAAGTGCGGAGCAGAAGCTGCCAAAGATTGTTATTAAGACATTTACAGGTGACCTGAGTGATTGGATCACATTTCACAATCTTTTTGTAAGTAGTGTTCATAATAATCCTAATTGACGCCATCGCAAAAATTTCATTATTTAAAAAATTTTCTCGATGGGGAGGCTGCAGGGCTTTTAAAGCACACACTGATATCGGACGGTACGTATGTAATAGCATGGGATAAATTGAAGACCAGGTATGACAAAAAGGGCTTATTGCCTCCTCTTTAGTTAAAAAATTGCTGTCGTTACCCTCAGCTTCTACTGCGGCCAATCTAAGGAAATTGACAGATCAGGCGGATGAATTGATACGTGGGTTAAAATCATTAGGACCAGAAGCAGAAAGTCGGGATGTGATCTTAATTCATATAATCAGCAATAAATTAGACAGTGATACTCTGCAAAAGTGGGCAGATTCTACTCATGATGTGGACTTTCCAGAGTTAAGTGATTTCATTAGTTTTCTTGAGCATCGTTGTGATTCCCTGGAAGTTTGTGAAGACTCAACAAAAGTGAAATCAACTCCTAAGCCTCATCTATTGAAAAGTTTCCATGTTAGTGCTGGAAAGTCTGGCTGCATCAAATGCAAACAGCCACATGAGCTAACTTCTTGCCCTCAATTTCTTGCGCTTGGTTTCGAACAACGTCGATCGTTTGTTAGGGACAGTGCTGTCTGCTTTAATCGTCTTCGATCTGGACATAAGTCAGTAAAATGCAACTCAAGGTTTCGATGCAGACAATGTAACGGAAGGCATCACACATTTGTTCACCCGCCACTACCGCCAGACTCGTCGTCCTCTGATACTCAAGCCAATGCACCATCTACTAGCAGCGGAATGTCTTCACATTACAGTCGTATCTCGTTTCCTTTCTCTACCAATTTGTTGCCAACTGCGCTTGTATTCGTTCCTGACTCGCTCGGACATTTGCAAGCCTGTCGAATTCTTCAGGACAGCGGGTCTCAGGCTTCATTTATTTCTGAATCGTGTGTTCGCAGGTTAGGACTGACTCGTCATCATGCTCGTTTTTCTCTCAATGGAGTATCTGGCTCAAATGCTGGGTGCACTAGTGAACGAGTATCTACTCAACTCTATTCCCGCTTCGATCAAAATTCTATTTATATCGACGCATTCATTCTATCGAAATTAACCGAACCATTGCCTCACAGTCATTTAGTTATAGCTTTAATAGCGACGTTCGTCATATGGCTGACAAACTAGCCGATCCCGGATTTAATGTAAGGGCCCCCGTCGATGTTATTCTAGGAGTTGATTCTGTTTTCCACGTAATTGAGTCAGCACCTATCCGATGCAAACGTGGTTTACCAGACGCGGTATTAACGATATTTGGTTGGGTCTTTGGAGGAAACATAACCGAAATGTGCAGCGAAATGGATTCTACCACATCAAACGTTGTTTTCCATCACGTAGGTTTGGATATGGATTTACGAACATTTTGGGAAGTCGAGGAAAATTTAAGCAGTTCATTGGTGCCTACGTCATCTTATTCGCAGATAGAAGAACATTTTAATACTACCCACTCTCGTTCGTCGGATGGAAGGTTTGTTGTTGAATTACCATTTCGATCGAATCAGTTGGTTGATTATGGCAATTCGTTCTCAGGAGCTCTCCGTCGTTTACTAAGTAATGAACGACGGTTTGAGAAAAACCCTGACCTGCAGAAAAGCTACTGCTCCTTTATGTCTGAATACATTGAACTAGGGCATAGGAAGGAAATACCAGATACAGATATCGTCAGACCAACTACCGAACTTTACTATCTTCCACATCACCCGGTGTTTAAAGAAGATAGTACAACTACAAAGGTGAGAGTCGTTTTTGACGGTTCGTATAAAGCTGGTGCAAAACCTTCTTTAAATGAAACACTTGAGATTGGCCCTCCTATACAGCGGGATTTGTTCGCAGTTCTTCTTCGTTTTCGGCGACATACGTATGCAATCTCTGGGGATATTGAGAAAATGTTTCGGCAAGTTTGGGTAGCCAAGAAACATGTCGATTACCAAAGGATTTTGTGGAGAGCCACGTCTGCTGAACCAATTCGTCATTATCGTCTTCTTACTATGACGTACGGAACATCCTGTGCTCCATATTTATCGGTCCGTACATTGCGCCAACTCGCCCTAAATTCATCGAAAAAGTATCCAATCGCGTCGAATATAGTTTTAAACTACTTATATGTGGATGACCTGTTGACCGGGGCGGACACCACCGAGGAACCTTTTGGATTGCATAGCGACTTAACCGAATTGTTGGGTAGCGCCGGTTTTAACTTGCGCAAATGGAGTTCCAACTGTCAGTCATTCTTGAAATCCCTTCCTAACAATCTTCGTGAACATTCAACATTCGAATACGATTTTTCGAGTCCATAAAATTATTGGGTTTGCTTTGGAGCCCTTTCAGAGATTCATTTCTATTCAAGATGTCAATACCAGAACGGGTCACCTGCACTAAACGTCAAATTCTATCAGACACGTCTCGAGTATTCGACCCTCTTGGATTTGTGACGCCAAGTATCATCGCGTTAAAAATAATATTTCAGCGGCTATGGCGGCTGAAGCTGGCTTGGGATGATCTTGTGCCTGCTGATATTTCAGAAGAGTGGCTAAGCATTCGATCTGAACTTCCATTGCTTCATGGTTTGGAAATACGTCGTCGAATCTGGTATAGTAATTAAGTGGAATACCATGGGTTTTGCGACGCATCATTTAAAGCTTATTCTGCGGTTATCTACTCTAGAAGTAAGGCATTAGATGGATCTTTCGTTATATCTTTGGTTGCTGCAAAAAGCAGGGTAGCCCCGATAAAAGAGTTGACTATTCCTCGACTGGAATTATGCGGTGCTGTCCTCCTCTCTCGACTGTTTTCCAAATTGAAAACATCATTGCAAGATGAATCGTTGCACCTACACGCATGGACCGATTCTCAAATAGTTCTTCATTGGTTGCATGGTCCTCCCAGCCGTTGGGCAAATTTTATCTCCAACAGAGTTACAGAAATAACCGGCCAAATCCCCAGTAACTGTTGGAACTATATTACTTCGAAGTCGAATGCAGCTGATTGTGCCTCTCGAGGAATTCGCCCCTCAAAATTAAAGGAATTTGCGCTGTGGTGGGAGGGACCATCTTGGCTAGCCGAGTCAGATGATCAATGGCCCAATCAAAAGGAAATATCTTTGGACACCGAGTTTCCAGCGCCAGTCTTAGAACTACGTAAAAGCACTCCGATTTGTGTTCTACATGCAGCTAATCGTTTGGATAATGATGTCATAGACAGTCTCGTGTCTCGCTCGTCGTCATACATGAGAATCATACGTATACTCTCTTTCTGTTTTCGTTTTGTATCTAACTGGCGCATTCCATCGTCTCAACGTACTTCTGTTTTATTAACTACATTTGAAATACAACATGCTAATACATTTCTGTTCTCAAGGATTCAACGATCGTTCTTCTCGAGAGAAATAGATAATATCAACAGGCATCAGCCTATTCATCAGAAGTCAAGGATTATAAAGTTGAGCGCATTCATTGACAGCTTTGGATTATTGCGTGTAAGGGGCAGAATTGAGCATTCTTCATTAACAACTAACGCAAAGCATCCTATCATTTTACCCAAAAGCCATTTATTTGTGTTTCTTCTGGTGCGCTACTATCATGAAATGTATCTTCATCTAGGAGCTGCGGAATTATTTAGCATCCTGCGACGTCAATACTGGATTCTAGGGTGCCGTAACCTAGTGCGTAAGGTTGTTTATGGATGTGTCATTTGTGCTAAGCAAAGAAAAACTACATGTTCTCAATTAATGGGAAGCCTTCCGGAAGAGCGTGTGAATTTCGCCATGCCATTTGATCGTGTTGGAGTTGACTTTGCTGGTCCAATCACTTTGCGGTTAGCTCGTGGTCGTCGTCCTACGTTCATCAAAGCGTACATTTCGCTGTTTGTTTGTTTTGTCACCAAAGCTATTCATCTGGCGCCCTGTCCACAGATGCATTCTTGGCCGCATTAAGTCGGTTCGTTGCTCGAAGAGGAAAACCTACAATCATCTTTTCGGACAATGGAACAAATTTTAGATGAGCCTATCGTAAACTAACCGAAATGCATTCATTTTTGCTTTCAGAACACAAAGGAGGCGTCATTGCTGATCATTTATCCAAGGATGGGATCTCGTGGCAATTTATTCCACCATCCTCACCGCACTTTGGAGGGTTGTGGGAGGCAGGCGTTAGGTCGGTTAAACTTCATCTAAAGCGCGTTATTGGTCACCACGTCCTTACCTACGAGGAGTTCTACACCCTTTTAACACGCATCGAAGCTTTACTAAACTCTCGACCTCTAAGCGCACGTTCAGATGATGATTTTGACGCACTTACACCAGCTCATTTTTTAATTGGCCGACCTTTTACCTCTATTTCAGAACCCAACTTGACTGAAATCAATCCTAATTTGCTTTCTAATTGGCAGACTCTTCAACATATGGCTCAGGGATTTTGGAAGCGGTGGCATTCTGAGTATCTTACTTCCCTCCAAAATCGCCCTAAGTGGAGCCAACTTAAACGTAACATCGAAGTCGGAGATGTAGTCATTCTAAAGGAGCAACATTTGCCTCAATCTAAATGGATTATGGGGATCGTGAAACAATCAATCCAAGGCAAGGATCGCTGCACTAGAGTGGCTTCAGTAAAAACAGCTCATGGAGTGTTTCTACGTCCGATAACAAAACTGGTTCTACTTCCAGTTCTAAAAGACTAGGATCTTTCAGCCGGCGCCAGGATGTTTTGGATTAAATATCATAATAATTTATCCGTTTATTTTATCCACTATTGTTTTTAATTTAAATTATATTCTCACTGTTAATCACCCTGTATTTAAGAATAGTTATCGCCTTCTGCACTTATTTTGTCTCTTTCTTTTGTTGTTACTCTTCTGTTCTTTTTTTTTGATACATGCCAGTTACCAGAATAAAACGTGATTGCAGAGGTTAACATTGAATGGTGGTGTGCTCTTAATTTGGCTGCTGTTGAATTTTATTGCTACAAATCCTAAACATAAATTTGATCATCCCAAGTCAGCTTCAGCCGCCATAGCCGCTGAAATATTATTTTTAACGCGATGATACCTGCCGCGACCGCGACCAATCTCGGTTTTTACCCTTCACGCCGATATAACTTAATAACTGCAGAATGGCGGACGCAGCTCCAGCCCGTGGTGGATTCCGTGGAGGATTTGGTTCTCGTGGTGGTGGTGGCCGTGGACGCGGTCGTGGTCGTGGTCGCGGTCGCGGCAGAGGACGTGGTAAGGAAGATTCCAAGGAGTGGGTGCCACTCACCAAGTTCGTGAGGGCAAGATTCACAGTCTCGAAGAAATCTATCTGTATTTTTTGCCAATCAAAGAGTTCGAAATCATCGATTTCTTCTTGGGCGCGGCCCTCAAGGACGAGGTATTGAAAATTATGCCTGTTCAGAAGCAGACTCGTGCCGGTCAGCGTACCCGTTTTAAGGCATTTGTCGCCATTGGCGATAACAATGGTCACATTGGCTTAGGTGTAAAGTACAGCAAGGAAGTAGCGACCGCTATCAGGGGAGCTATCATTTTGGCCAAGTTGTCTGTTGTTCCAGTTCGTCGTGGTTACTGTGGTAACAAAATTGGTAAACCCCATACCGTTCCATGCAAGGTTACTGGAAAGTGCGGCTCTGTATCGGTGCGATTGATCCCAGCTCCCCGTGGTACTGGCATTGTATCTGATCCGGCTCGAAGGACCAAATTTATGTTTAGGATTTGTAGCAATAAAATTCAACAGCAGCCAAATTAAGAGCACACCACCATTCAATGTTAACCTCTGCAATCACGTTGTTGCGGTATAAATTCCCTCCGCGAAGGGTCAGTCACCTTGACGTGTGTACCATCATTGCATTCGATGGTGCCGGTGCGGAGGCTTACGGCGCAATGACTCAACGGACTGTGCTGTCGCTAGTAGGGTTACCTATGGCAGCCAGTCCCCTGAGGAGTGCCAACTAAGAACTGCCCAGGACATTCCGTCCATCCCCCACCTCTACCCCACCCCCCCCCCCCATCATGATCCTTCGACCCACCCTCTCTCACTCCTCTCCCTCTCCCCGTCCCGTACCCAAACCTAATTCCAGTGGTGGAGCGAGCATAGAGTAAACCGTGCCCAAGGATGAAAGGTTGGGGGTCAAACCAACCGCGTACGAGCTCCCTCAGGTGCCCAGGCGAAGACCTTGAGGTAACTAAATGCCTTACCCCGGCATGGCGGCGCTGCCGGGGCGGACAATCCCTTCCGGCCTCACTCGTGGGATTCAAAATTTCAAACCAAAAAAAAAAAACACAAAACAAGGATGTTGACGATGATACGCTAAGTATCGGCGGTGCGGACGACACAATAATGGTGGAACCGCACAACATACAAAACGAGGCTCTAAAGGCCGGAAACATGGATGAAGAGATATCGAAGGAAAGGGAAGAGCAGCTGTTAGCTGAACCCTCCGATGAGAATATCGAAGTAGTGGCGGTGAAAAAGAAAAGAAAACTGTCCCCTGGTCTGCTGAGGAAAAGGGAATTCAAAAAGGCCAAGCACATCTATGGCATTCTCACCGCCAAAGACAAATCCAGCCTAACGGAGAAGGAGAGAGCCACGCTAGAGTGGTCCAGGGAAGTCATCGCACAAGACAATCTCACGAGGCCCGTGCTGCCGAGACCAACGATTGTGCCGAAAGACGAGGCCAAAAAGCGAGGTTCAAATAAGCCGAGGGATGACGTCGCTAAGATGGACCCCAAGGCCCAGAACAGAAGCGCAGACAGGAAAGAGGCGAAGCCAATCTGCAGGGAGCCTAGCAATAAGCCCGGCCCTAGCGGACTACAGCTAAAGCCGAACTCAGGAGGTAGAAGAAGTGAGTTCGCCTCAAAGAGAATGCGGTCTTCGGAAGACTCATCGAACGCCCCGAAAAAGGCCAAACAGACAACCACCGTGAGCCTCAAGGGGGCGCCAAGCACGGGGGTCACCAGCCATGGGGGCAGATATAGCGAGGTAACGAGGAACCCGCTACAGCTAGCTGTGGTGGACGCCAAAAAACCGAGCGGGCAATATGCAGTGGAGTGTGGCAAAAAGATAGAGCAGGCCTTAGGCTCAGCGATTGTCAGCCACATACTTAAGAATGCAGGTGCAAATGCCCCCGCCTATGGCAAGATGAGGTGGATAAAAGGAATCACTTACATCGACTGTAAGGACCAGGCTTCCAACGACTTTGCCAAGACGGTGATAAACGGCCTAGTACTCTGGGAAGGAGCAATACTCAAAGCTGTCCCCATAGAAGAGGTCCCCAAGAAGGCAAAAGGGAGAATTGTCATCCCCGAAATGGGGGTGCGCAAAGAGGAAATACTCCGCGTCTTACAAGCGCAAAACCCCCAGATACCTATGAAGGAGTGGGAAATCGTAAGCACGGAAGAACCAAGAAACGGTGCCAGAGGTTATATAATCGTCTTCGATGAACCGCCAGCACTCTTGAAAAAAGATATGCAGATGTCGTTATCTTTTGCCGCAAGCGAGGTTACCCTCAAGCTGCTGAAACGAACTGCAGAGACCGAAGAGGCGACCAACGCTAGGAGGGAGGAGACTATGCTCATCAATGAAGATAGTCCAAATCAACCTCCACCACAGTAAAGTCGCCTCAGACAACTTGAGGCTGCTCCTTGAGCAGGAGCAGCTGGATATGGCCCTAGTCCAAGAACCATGGATCAATAATGATCGAGTGATGGGGCTAGGGTCAAAAAACTTTAACACCTTTTACAGAAATGATAGAGGAAAGGTGAGATCGTGTATCGTAACAAACAAGAACCTTCATGTACTAATGTTATCTCATTTCAGCACAGGTGACTTGACGGTAGTGGAGGTTAGAGGGAAAGAAGAGAACTGCACGGTGGCGTCAGTGTATATGCCCCACGATGACGACACATCAGTCCCCCCGGATTCGGTAAGGGCGCTTGTATCAGCGTCCGAAAAAGGTAAGAAAAACTTAGTCTTAGGCGGTGACGTTAATGCCCATCACACTATCTGGGGCAGCTCAGATATCAATTCAAGGGGCGAGGCTTTGTTTGACTTTGTACTCAATTCCAACCTTCTTGTCTGCAATAGGGGTAATGATCCAACCTTCATTACAGTGAACAGAAGGGAAGTATTAGACGCAACATTTGTATCTCAAGACAGTTCCGTCCAAGTTACGAACTGGAGAGTGTCCAGCAAGGCATCGCTTTCAGATCACTGCTGGATACTTTTTGACATACAAATTACACCCCAGGATAGGAAAATTTTCAGGAACCCAAGAAGGGCGAACTGGGAAAGGTTCAGCTCAGAACTCCAGAGGTTCAAGAACGTATGCCCGGTAAAAGACCTTAACACCGAACAAGAAATCGACGACGCAGTCGAAACGCTTACTACGGTGCTCTCGAATTCCTTTGAAAGATCCTGCCCAGTTAGCAGAAAAAATGGGAAAAAACGCCCACCCTGGTGGAACTCCAAGATCGCGGAGCTAATGCAGGCATCGAGATCTAGATGGAACCTCGCAAAAGAGGGACTTATCGAATGGACGACATACAAGGAAAGCGTTAAACTCCTCAAAAGGGAGTTAAGATTCGCCAAGAGGAACTCCTGGAGAAGTTTCTGTGAATCAGTTGAATCCACGACGGAGGCGTCGCGGCTGAGGAAAATACTAGCAAAAGCACCGATACCGATGTCCTCGCTAAGAAGGAACGACGGTAGCTGGACAGAATCGCATGAGCAAACGCTGGCGGCACTGACAGAAACCCACTTCCCTGAATGCACTGATGTACGCGATACAGTTACACAGGACACGAGACGGGGAATGGATGCAGATACAATCGACGAAATAATCGACGAGAGAAAGATAGCCTGGGCAATCAACTCGTTTGCCCCCTTCAAAGCTCCAGGAGTGGACGGTATTCGGCCAATAATGCTTCAAAAGTCTGAGGAAGCTACTATCCCAAGGCTGAGATGCATCTACTCAAGCTGTCTAAGGCTATGCTATGTTCCGATGGCTTGGCGAGAGGTGAGGGTAATATTTATCCCAAAAGCAGGGAAAGCCACCCACACAACACCGAAAGACTACAGACCTATTAGTCTGTCCTCATTCCTGTTGAAAACAATGGAACGACTACTTGATATGTATGTAAGAGTGGCTATAGGCGACAACTACCTCTCGGACTCACAGCACGCATACATGAAGGGAAAATCTACAGATACTGCACTGCACAGGGTAGTGTCAGTAGTGGAAAGGTCCTTGGAACACAAGGAATACACTTTGAGCGCGTTTCTAGACATAGAGGGTGCCTTCAACAACATCGAGGCCGATGCGATTATGCACAGCCTAAGAAGGGCCCATCTCAATGACAGTCTCTGCGACTGGATTGGTCTTATGTTAGGCACACGACGGATTAAGTCCTACCTAGGAGACATGTGCATTGAGAGGAAAGTAAGCAGGGGAACACCACAAGGTGGCGTCCTCTCTCCACTCATATGGCTCCTGGTAATAGACGAACTTTTAAAGACACTGGAGAGGGAGGGCTTCATTGTAAGCGCTTATGCCGACGATGTAGCAATCCTTGTCCCAGGAAAATTCATACCAGTTCTCAGTGAACGACTCAGCTTCGCACTCTTACATGTTAACAACTGGGTTGCGGGCAGAGGACTGGGGGTAAACCCAGCGAAGACAGAAGTTCTGCTGTTCACAAAAAGAAGGACATTACCGGTGTTCAAACCACCAAGTATGGGTGGAGTGGACCTGCAAATATCCAAGACAGCAAGGTACCTGGGCGTTATCCTAGACTCCAAACTCACTTGGAAAGAAAACATAGAGGATCGGGTTAGAAAAGCGTACGTGGCACTATATGCATGCAGACGAACGTTCGGTAATACGTGGGGATTCAAACCATATGTGGTACACTGGCTGTACACAACCGTGGTGAGGCCCATTCTCACGTACGGCGCGGCGGTATGGTGGAAGGCGACTGAAAAGAAGTGCTATCTTTCAAACCTCACCAAGGTCCAAAGGACAGCCTGCATCGGGATAACGGGGTCATTAAGGACTACACCCACTGCAGCCATGGAGGTTCTACTTAATCTCGTACCCCTGGACATCTACTGCAGCAGTAAAGCAGTAAAAACGGCCATCAGACTCAGAGAGTTGGGACTGTGGTCTTTTAAACCATACGGACATGCCTCCGTGAAGACACAATGGAGTGCATCGAAAAAGAAAGTAGCTACTGACTACTTACCCCACACCCTTGTCTTCAAAAGGAGATTCGATATCAGAATCCCCCAAAGAAGCGAATGGAGTAACAAAATGGTCACGAAAGAAGAGGAGATAGCTATCTACACCGACGGATCCAAGATGGACGTGGGTACTGGTGCAGGCATCTTCTGTGAGTCTCTGGACCTGAGTGAATCATTTAGGCTCAGCAATGAATGCAGTGTGTTCCAGGCAGAGACAGCTGCGATCACACAGGCGGCCAAGGAGGTACAGAGGCGAAAAATAGCCGACAAACACATCACCATTTACTCTGACAGCCAAGCGGCTATAAAAGCTATGGAGTCAGTAGTAATCAGGTCAAGGGCGGTGTTAAGAGGCAAAAAATACCTAGACGAGATATCAGCTGCCAATACGGTAACCTTATGCTGGGTACCAGGTCACAATGACATCTCGGGCAATGAGAAAGCGGACGAACTAGCAAGGAAGGGATCGGAGATGAGTGCATCTCTGGCCCTAAAATCCATAAGAACCCCGCTAAGCACATTAATGCAAAGTATCGACACTGAATCCTTGAGTAAAGCAAACTTACGTTGGATCAATCTTGATACATGCAGACACACAAGAGAGCTCTGGCCAGCGGTCAACCAAACGAAATCAAAAACCATGATCGGGTTTAACCGCAAAGACATCCGAACACTGACTGGGGTCCTCACTGGACACTGTATAGTGGGCCTACACGCGGAGCGGCTGGGCATACTGCACAACGACTACTGCAGGAGCTGCAGGGACGTTGAAGAAATAGAATCTATACGTCACCTGCTATGCGAATGTCCTGCCCTTAGAACAAAAAGATTGAAGATTCTTGGCAGCTACTTCTTTGAGGAGCTGGAGGATCTGGCTGCTTTAGAGCTAAAGAAACTCCTGAGATTCACATATGAATCAGGGTGGTTCTGTTAAAGCGTATTACCGAGCTGTTAAACAGCGGTTTCCTTTATCTCTCTTTTCAGGTTCCCGGAAATTTTAAAGAATCCCTAAATGGACACAATGGACCCAACTGGTGGTCTAAGTGAGCCGTGACACCCGTCACAAGGGCATCCATATACCTACCTACCTATAAATTCCCACAACAAGGTCCACTCTTTGTTCTTTTACCCACCCTACCAATCCCCTCTTCACATTGGGTGGCGTACCTGGGATCTATAGAAGTGGAGGGGCAGCCGTGGTACCACCAGCCATGGGCCCACTTCTCTCGAGCCGAGGACAAAACCCCCACAGGTACATTCGGGCATGGACGGGCGGTCCAGAGCGGAAGAACCACTCAAGCAAGGGCTAACGCGGAGCGGAAGGCGCCCCACGAACCGACGGACGGTCAATGGTTCAGGACAATCCAACGAGTGGGAATATCCAAACAGACGGACGGTCTGCAACGACGGAGTAGTGTACGACATCCAAACACACTCCAAACAGACGGACTGTCTGCAACGGCGGAGTTGTGTGAACATCCACTACCACACTCCCGAACAGACGGACGGTCTGAATACGAAGCAGACAGCAAATCAACTGCTTCAATCACAAGCAAATGTGCTGTGATGCAATTGGGAAGGGCGAGCGGACGGCCCCTTCTAGTAACAATTGCCCCGAACTACCAAAGTCACGGTAGGGTGTCACGATCGATGGGGGAAGGGATGACGCTCCCTTTTGATCCAACCCCGTCGATGGAGCAACGTAGGAGCACCTGGGGAATGCGGGCGGACGGCCATGTATACGCACCCCAAACCACCATGTCGAACACACTGCCCACAGTAAAACACTTGGCCATATAACATCAACAAGGAGAAGTAATGGTACGAGGACAAAAATGAAAGTGGCCAGAACAAACGATCGCAACTACCCCGGAAAACTTTGCGGTTAACGAACGTCAAGGGACAGAGGCAAAGGGCTCGTGCACAACAACAAATAAACACAAACAACTTGTACGATCTGGCGCAAGAATAGCACTTCCCTATTTCCCCAAACCTGCGCGCGATTCGACCGAGATAGCTATATTCTAATTCACTTTTATTTTACTTTTATTAAGATTGGTTTCACTCACAGACTTCCTGGGCGATTGTCCTTACAACTGGTCCATTGGTGCCTGGTCCTAGGGATTTTATTATCCCACCCATCCAGATGTGTTCTTCTTTGGGTTTGTAAGAGGGAGGGAACATGTTTCAAAACGTTAAAATTTATTTTAACAATGCACTTTGGCATTTTTTCTTGCAAAAGATTAATTAATTTAATGCTCCTCTCCACAGTTTCTTTTCGTTCATAATCGCGAATTGTCAAAGTTTCAATTGTTTACATTGTCCAGGGTCGGCCGGCGAATTCGGTTGTCACTGAAGGCCTCCAACAGTGGCGAATTCTAAAGTCTGAGTGCGTGAGAGCATTAGCGGGACCAAGTCAGCGCACTTGTGTAAAATATTACATAGTGTAGCGAAAACGGCAAGGTTCAGCTAAATGTGCGTGAATGGAGTGGGGAAGGAACAACGGTTGGTAATCTCAGAAATACAGCTGAATTACCGAGTGGGAGCCGTTGATTCCACTGCCCAAGTATGCGTGGTCATGGGGAAGTATGAAACAGTTGACAATCTCAGCGATACAGCTGAATTGTCCAGTGAGAACTGTCGTTGGCTCTGCTTCTCCAGGTTTGTATGAATGTATGAGTGGAGACAGCGGACGACGGCCTGGACAAAAGATTTGGCAATCACTTCTTGGTTGACCGGCGATCGTCAAGGACGTCTTTTTTTAATAGACTAAAATTTTTTTGCGACAGTAAGAGGAAAAAAAAGGAGAACAAAAAGGAACAATCGAGAAGGGCAGTTTAGAGGAAGTAAGGAACGTAAAAGAAAGGAAGATCACATCAGGAAAGAGGAATTGTGCAGGCGGGACTAATATCCAAAGGACTGGTTTGGATCGACAAGGGTTCAGGAATACGAGAGGAAACAGGAGAACAGATAAGTAGAGTGATTTTGTGTTAGGTTAGTGAGGGAATTACTTATACGAAATATAGATTTCGGTCGGATCGGGCTTCGTAAAAATCCCGAGAATAGACGGGACACGCGACCATTTTTTTTCTTTCTGGAATATTTCCACATTCGGGATCTTGCGGTCTTGCACCATTTCAAAAACGGCTTTTCGTTTCGTCTTTTTGTATAACTGCAAGTTAAAAAGCGGTTAATAAAATTTGCCGTGCTCCACCGGGGCATTTATAACGTAGTGGAAAAAAAAACGGTTCGGCGGTGGTGATCGCAGTATCTTCGTGTTCTTTTTTGATTAATTAAAAATATCAATTCCGCGAATTTAAAGTGTAACAATTGGCGCCCAACGTGGGGCATTTAAAAGAAAATAAAAGATTAAATAAAATCGTAGTAAAGTAGTGATAAAAGAAACGAAACAAAGAAATTAAATAAAGGCACAAGCGTGGGGGGTCCATTGTGCCGACAGTGGAGTCTTTATATGTGTTTAGGGAAGTTTCTGTTTCAATTTTTGCATCAACAAAACAAAAGTTCGTTTACTTTTGATTTTTTTTTCTTTCTTCAACAGAGATATTTAAATAAATAGTGAGTGGCTGCAAGTGGAATTCATAGGAATCTGCATAAGAATATCCAGACATAGCGGAAATTACTTTGGTTGGAAGGGGGAAATTGGTTGCCGTTGTGTGTGCAGTGCCTCATAGTTTCAGCAAATTATACCAAGGGGAGTAAAGGAGATAGCGCGAGGTAAACCACCCAGCTATTAACAAGTAGGTCAAATTTTCCGTTTGCTATCTTTTTACATACATAGTTGCGTCTGATTGGAATTTGATAACATTTTATGGAAATATATGCAATTATCGCAGCTAAATAATTACACGCATTATCGGGGGTTTTTCTTTAATTTTACATATATTACATACGTATAATACATATTCGGTTACCATCTCAGATATTTATAAAAATTAAACTATTGACATACTGATCCATTTACTTATCATCGTAGTAATAGGTACATACATATTTTGCCTCGCATTTTAGTTGATAGGAATCAGGGTTACCACTTTCTGGTTTACTATATTGTGTTTGGAGGGAATATTTTATTTTAAGTAAATTTTTTTTGTGGTTTAAATTATTTGCATCGCGTTAACCACCCATTTATTTCATCTGATTTTGGGGGTTGTCATACTGCTTTTCGTTATTTTTTTTATTTTGGGGTATACGATAGGGTTTTTGAAAACTCCTTGACTTACCTATATATACCTAACATCATACCAACAATTGTTCGCCGAGGCGCGGCACATATTAAGTTTTAGCTGTTCCTTTTTTTAAATTCGTTATTTTATCCTTCATTCGGGGTCTAATAGCGGACACGTCAGTGCCTTAAGTGGGCTTGTTCTTCCCCCCTTTAGGGTGCCTACTATTAAGCGAATTTCAGAAAGATAACACTTTTTAAATTACTTGTCTTCACCTATAACTTCATATCATCAAGTGGTTTCCGGGTTGTTATACATATATAGTTTTTCGACTATATCTTTAGGGAATTTCAGGATTATTACTTGAGTGCGATTTCTCATTTCGATTTGAAGGAAACGTTTGTCTTAAGGCAACTTTCTCTTGATTTGGATTTGCTTGTTGTTCCATTGCGTTAATTGGTTTTCGCTTTTTGAATTTTTTTCTGACTATTGTAAAGGGGTTATTGTTTGTACTCCTGGAGTTGGGATTCCGTATTTTTTCTTAAACCTATTTCTGTTTTTACACACGGGACCTTGCGTGCTTTTGAATTTATAATGGAGATCAATCGATTATCCGCCGATGAGTTGGCGTATGAAGTCGAGGCTCGAAGGCTGCCAACCGGCACAGTAGAGAGCATGAGGAAGTCTTTAAGAGCTGCACGGCTGTTGGAGCGCCGGGGCTCAATGGGAGGGGTCGATAGGGTTAACTATCCTTTTTCATTTGAGGAGGATAAAGAGGCCGTCAAGGCAAAGCTGGACGAGATTTACCACCTGTTGAGAGAGTCTCCAAGAGATCCTAAGTCGAAGGAATTCTTGAAGATTCTCACAAAGATCGAGTGGGCAATGGGTAGGATTGACAGGGCGATCGCATTAGAAAGCAAAGACGTGGACGAAAAGCTCAGTTTGCGTAACGAGCTAGTCTTTGCTTTAGGGAAGTTTACTTCTGGGGGTGAAGCCGATACCGAGGATAGCGCGGACGAGTCAGAGGACGGGGATACACGGAAAACGAAGCGTCAACCCCAAATGGAGACACCCCCACATAGACGGATGACCCGGGACCCTTCGCCACCAACGACTTCTGCCTTTGGGAGAGACAGGGAGTCTTTCTCAAACGTTGGGGGACGAAGTGATCAACACGTTCAACATGAGCGATTCGAAAACTTATCCAAGTGGGATTTGAAGTTTTCAGGAGAACGGTGCGGCGCTTCAGTCAATGCCTTTCTAGAAAGGGTCGACGAGCTTCGTGAAGCGAGGGGGGTTACCATTTCACAACTTTTCAGGTCAGCAGTCGAACTTTTTGATGGGAAGGCGCTCCTCTGGTATAGGGCGATTAGGAGGTCGGTCTGTTCATGGCAAGAGCTGGTGAGGGAGTTGAAGCTGGAGTTCCTCCCTCCAAACTATGATGATCTTCTTCTAGAAGAGATCAGGCGACGTACCCAGGGGAAGGAAGAGTCAATAGGGGTATATGTGGCGACGATGCAGAATATGTTTGGCAGACTTTCGGAACCGATTTCGGAGCGGAGGAAGCTGTCAATCCTGCAGAGGAACCTGGCGCCATTTTACCAGACACAGTTGGGATTGGCAGATCCTAAATGTGTCAAGGATTTGGTGGCGCTGGGACGCAAACTGGAAACGGTGCGGGCAAATGTCGAAACATTTGCTCCGCCGCCAACGAGTCGCAGTAGGCACTTGCTGGAGCCAGATTTGGCTTACATCAGCACTGAGGAACCCAGAATTTCGGTTTTCGCTCAGGACAACCAGCAACGTCGGCAAATGAGGTGCTTTAATTGCGGTAGTGAAGGTCACTTCTCGAATAGGTGTTCCGCTCCTAGGCGTTGTTATGGTTGTGGTGCGGCAGGGGTTTATCGTAGGGATTGCCGACGTTGTTCGGGAAACGCGCAACGGACTCCTGGGTCAGCAGGACAGGAGCGCCGGCGCAATTAGTTAGGTCGTCTGCTGGCGACCAGCTGTCCCCTTCTCTAATTCATTTAGGCTTTACCTTGGAGGCAAACGGGTTAGACAATCGGCCATTTTTGAATGTTTCAATTTATGGAATTCAGTTTCTTGGTCTGCTGGATTCCGGTGCTTCACGCACTATCGTCTGTACGGACGGGTGGGATATTTTAAAACACTTAGGTTTAGTTTTATCAAAGAGTAGGATTAGTTCAGTAGCATTAGCTGATGGGGCGGGTATAGGAGTTTTGGGAGTAGTATCACTACCGATTGTGGTACAAGATAAGTCCGTCTTCTTAGAGTGTTTGGTTATACCAGCTCTACCACACGTCATGATCTTGGGTGCAGATTTTTGGGCACTGTCGGGCGTAGTCCCGGATTTGAGATCGGGCGTGTGGAACTTTTCGAGTCAGCAGGCGGTTGGCTCCATTTCCGTCATTAAGGAAAAATCCGAATTGGACGATACTGAAACGAGGCAACTGGAAATGTTGGTTGAGAACATTTTCAGAGTTATGCCGGAGGGCTTAGAATGTACCCAATTAGTGGAGCATAAGATTAGGACGTCGGCCGAACCGATCAAACAAAGGTATTACCCGGTTTCGCCTGCAATGCAGGTTCATATTGATAAGGAACTGAAAGAGATGCTGGATGCGGGAGTCATTGAGAAATCAAACAGTCCGTGGGCATCTCCGATCGTCCTTATCAGGAAAAAAGATGGGTCCTTTCGGTTTTGTGTCGACTATAGGAAACTTAATAAAGTTACAGATAGGGATGCTTATCCACTACCATATATATCAACGACCCTAGACAAACTTCGAGATGCGAAATATCTCACGTCGTTAGACATAAAGTCAGCTTACTGGCAGATCCCCATGGAGGAGGGATCCCGACCGCTCACAGCCTTCACGGTTCCAAATAGGGGTCTCTTCCAGTTCAAGCGAATGCCATTCGGCTTACATAATGCACCGGCGACGTGGCAGAGATTTATCGACAGCGTTCTTGGTGCCGATCTCGAGCCACACGTCTTCGTGTACTTAGACGATATTATTATCGTCACCAATTCTTTTCAACAACATCTTGAGATACTGGAAGAGGTCTTTAAGCGACTATGTGGAGCGGGATTAAAGGTTAGCCGGGAAAAGTGTAACTTTTGTCGGTCGTCTCTAAAATTCCTAGGTTATGTCGTTGATAGGAATGGACTTCACGTCGACCCAGAAAAGGTGGATAGCATGGTGAGGATTCCTGCACCGAAAAATGTGAAGGAAGTTAGGAGCTTCGTAGGGACTATTTCTTGGTACAGGCGCTTTGTACCCAACTTCGCTGAATTAGTGCGTCCTTTAACAGATTTGTTAAAGAAGAGTAGGAAGTTTGTTTGGTCCGCAGAATGCGAAGAAAGCTTCCGAAAGGCGAAGGAATGCTTAGTGACAGCACCGATCCTGACGTGTCCGGATTTTCAACGACCTAACGTGGTGCAAACCGACGCGTCAGATTTTGGCATCGGGGCAGTACTGTCACAAGAGTTTGAGGAGGGCGAGAAGGTAGTTTGCTACCTAAGTAGGTCCCTCAACCGATGTGAAAGAAAATACTCGACGACTGAAAAGGAGTGCTTGGCTGTACTATGGGCGATTGAGAAGTTGCGACCGTACATCGAAGGAATTCGGTTCACGGTCGTGACTGACCATTACTCTTTGGTATGGTTAAGTAACCTTAAGGATCCGTCGGGTAGGTTAGCACGCTGGGCAGTGAGGCTTCAGCAGTTTGATTTTGAGATCGTCCACAGAAAGGGGAAAGAGCATGTCGTTCCCGACATGTTGTCGCGAGGAGTTCCGGTGGTTGCCGAAATCTCAGATGCGGATTTGGACCCTTGGTTGGCAAAGATGATGACAGCTGTTGAAGCAAATCCGCTGGCATATCCAGCGTGGAGAGTTGACAACGGTCGACTTTTTAAATTTGTAAAAGCGCACCATGTCGTGGTCCACGAAGATCACCACGCATGGAAATTAGTAGTGGGGAAAGCAGGCAGATTGGGGATTTTACAGGAGTGTCATGATAGTCCGTTGGCTGGGCATATGGGAGTCCGAAAAACTTACGCTAGAGTAAGTTCCAAATATTATTGGCCGAAGATGAAGAGAGATATAACGTCATACGTTAAACGTTGTTCTGTTTGCCAACAGGTGAAGCCGGTGAACGAGAAACCAGCTGGTCTTATGAAGGAGAGGGTAGGAATTTCAAGGCCTTGGGAAATGATTTGCGTAGATCTGGTAGGCCCACTTCCCAAGTCCAATAGGGGTTTCATTTACATTCTGACTGTAGTAGATTATTTCACTAAATTTCCCCTGTTATTCGGGTTAAGATCTGCAACCGCTAAAGCAGTTTGTAGGGAGCTCGAGGACAATGTCTTCCTGCTTTTTGGCGTTCCGTCGGTGGTCGTGTGTGACAACGGCCCACAATTCCGTAGCAAGGAATTGAAAACGCTCTGCCAGGCGTACGCGTCACAATTGAAGTATACAGCGCATTATCATCCGCAGGCTAATCCGGCCGAGCGGATCAACCAGATTATCAAGACAACGCTGAGGGCGTATGTCTCGGAGAACCACAGGAGTTGGGACGTCCAACTACCGAAAGTAGCGTGCGCCATACGCACCGCACAACACGACGTTTTGGGGATGACCCCATATTATGCGAATTTTGGGAGAGATATGATGACTAGCGGACTAGTTGTAGCTCCCGCAAGGGATCAATTGGATAGGGACGTAGGCGACGACGAAGAAGCAGCCACTCTAGGTAGTAGAGAAAGGGCAGGTAGTCGGAGCTTAGGTTCAGCTAATCAGGATCAAAGTAGTGTAAGTGGGCGGGAGGTAGAGACTACTGAAATAGAAGCGCGTTTCAGGGAACTAAGGGAGGATATCGGTAAGAAGTTAGCGGCTGCAGCCAAGAAGTCCGCGAAAGCGTACAATCTCCGACGGAGGGATGTACAATATCTCCCGAACGAGATTGTTTGGCGCCGAAATTTCGCGTTATCAGATGCCGCTAATTATTACGCCGCAAAATTGGGCCCAAAATTTATCGGACCATTCCGAATTAAGAAACGCGTTTCCCCGTGGACATATACTTTGACCGATGACAATGGTCGCGATCGCGGTACATGGCATGTGAAGGACCTTAAGCCCTATCACAGCGCCGCCGATGAATAGTCCAGCAGTCCCCAGTAACGTAGTTTGTTCTGTTACTAATTTTCGGTCTCGCGTTTGATTAAAACTCTTACTCTTTTGCTATCTGGACGGGCTAATTAGCCGATGGTGGAGAACCCTTCCTTCATTTGTGGCGTCTACCTTAACCTCGGGAAATGGCTTTGGGGTTCTTCGAAAACCAAGCACATTTCCTAGGAGGTGGGGGTGGGGTTTGTTGCGGTATAAATTCCCACAACAAGGTCCACTCTTTGTTCCTTTACCCACCCTACCAATCCCCTCTTCACATTGGGTGGCGTACCTGGGATCTATAGAAGTGGAGGGGCAGCCGTGGTACCACCAGCCATGGGCCCACTTCTCTCGAGCCGAGGACAAAACCCCCACAGGTACATTCGGGCATGGACGGGCGGTCCAGAGCGGAAGAACCACTCAAGCAAGGGCTAACGCGGAGCGGAAGGCGCCCCACGAACCGACGGACGGTCAATGGTTCAGGACAATCCAACGAGTGGGAATATCCAAACAGACGGACGGTCTGCAACGACGGAGTAGTGTACGACATCCAAACACACTCCAAACAGACGGACTGTCTGCAACGGCGGAGTTGTGTGAACATCCACTACCACACTCCCGAACAGACGGACGGTCTGAATACGAAGCAGACAGCAAATCAACTGCTTCAATCACAAGCAAATGTGCTGTGATGCAATTGGGAAGGGCGAGCGGACGGCCCCTTCTAGTAACAATTGCCCCGAACTACCAAAGTCACGGTAGGGTGTCACGATCGATGGGGGAAGGGATGACGCTCCCTTTTGATCCAACCCCGTCGATGGAGCAACGTAGGAGCACCTGGGGAATGCGGGCGGACGGCCAAGTATACGCACCCCAAACCACCATGTCGAACACACTGCCCACAGTAAAACACTTGGCCATATAACATCAACAAGGAGAAGTAATGGTACGAGGACAAAAATGAAAGTGGCCAGAACAAACGATCGCAACTACCCCGGAAAACTTTGCGGTTAACGAACGTCAAGGGACAGAGGCAAAGGGCTCGTGCACAACAACAAATAAACACAAACAACTTGTACGATCTGGCGCAAGAATAGCACTTCCCTATTTCCCCAAACCTGCGCGCGATTCGACCGAGATAGCTATATTCTAATTCACTTTTATTTTACTTTTATTAAGATTGGTTTCACTCACAGACTTCCTGGGCGATTGTCCTTACAACTGGTCCATTGGTGCCTGGTCCTAGGGATTTTATTATCCTACCCATCCAGATGTGTTCTTCTTTGGGTTTGTAAGAGGGAGGGAACATGTTTCAAAACGTTAAAATTTATTTTAACAATGCACTTTGGCATTTTTTCTTGCAAAAGATTAATTAATTTAATGCTCCTCTCCACGGTTTCTTTTCGTTCATAATCGCGAATTGTCAAAGTTTCAATTGTTTACATTGTCCAGGGTCGGCCGGCGAATTCGGTTGTCACTGAAGGCCTCCAACAGTGGCGAATTCTAAAGTCTGAGTGCGTGAGAGCATTAGCGGGACCAAGTCAGCGCACTTATGTAAAATATTACATAGTGTAGCGAAAACGGCAAGGTTCAGATAAATGTGCGTGAATGGAGTGGGGAAGGAACAACGGTTGGTAATCTCAGAAATACAGCTGAATTACCGAGTGGGAGCCGTTGATTCCACTGCCCAAGTATGCGTGGTCATGGGGAAGTATGAAACAGTTGACAATCTCAGCGATACAGCTGAATTGTCCAGTGAGAACTGTCGTTGGCTCTGCTTCTCCAGGTTTGTATGAATGTAGGAGTGGAGACAGCGGACGGCGGCCTGGACAAAAGATTTGGCAATCACTTCTTGGTTGACCGGCGATTGTCAAAGACGTCTTTTTTTAATAGACTAAAATTTTTTGCGACAGTAAGAGGAAAAAAAAGGAGAACAAAAAGGAACAATCGAGAAGGGCAGTTTAGAGGAAGTAAGGAACGTAAAAGAAAGGAAGATCACATCAGGAAAGAGGAATTGTGCAGGCGGGACTAATATCCAAAGGACTGGTTTGGATCGACAAGGGTTCAGGAATAGGAGAGGAAACAGGAGAACAGATAAGTAGAGTGATTTTGTGTTAGGTTAGTGAGGGAATTACTTATACGAAATATAGATTTCGGTCGGATCGGGCTTCGTAAAAATCCCGAGAATAGACGGGACACGCGACCATTTTTTTTCTTTCTGGAATATTTCCACATTCGGGATCTTGCGGTCTTGCACCATTTCAAAAACGGCTTTTCGTTTCGTCTTTTTGTATAACTGCAAGTTAAAAAGCGGTTAATAAAATTTGCCGTGCTCCACCGGGGCATTTATAACGTAGTGGAAAAAAAAACGGTTATTTTTTTCTTTGTTTTCAAGTTGCTGGAAGCGGTTTCCATTGGTCGAAAGTTTCTGATTTTTTTCAAGGTTTTCCATTTTTCTCAGTTTAGCACGGTTTCACAATTTTCCAATCGTCTAATCAACCAAAAAATTGTGTGGCACCCATTTTACTTATTGCAATCGGGGAAAAATATTTTCCTCGACGACAGTAAGTCCGTAAGTACCTTTCACGTCATTTTTTTTTTAAATTAGCTAAAGATCTCAGCGAGCGCTAGGTTATCGAACCCACCCCTAGCTGAGAATCCAGCAATTTTCTTCGCTGGAGTTGCACTTTGGTTTTCTTTTGTTTTGACAGTTCATATAAATTTCGGTTCGGCGGTGGTGATCGCAGTATCTTCGTGTTCTTTTTTGATTAATTAAAAAATATCAATTCCGCGAATTTAAAGTGTAACAACGTTTTATTCTGGTAACTGACATGTATCAAAAAAAAGAACAGAAGAGTAACAACAAAAGAAAGAGACAAAATAAGTGCAGAAGGCGATAACTATTCTTAAATACAGGGTGATTAACAGTGAGAATATAATTTAGTACTAATGTATCTTAGTACGAAGTATGGTACTACATCGTTACTCTTCGGGGGAAAAAAAAATTTTTGTTATGAAAGAAAACATTTTTTTTTTTTGTTATACTTTTTTTGGTCGGTTGTTGTGTACTTCCTTTATCTCTTCATTTATTTTTATTTTAGTATTTACACCTTTGACCAACGACCATACCACGTCGAGTTAATCGTGCTTGTTCGTGTCGAAGCCTCGAAGGATGATCTTCTGTGCATCTTCGAGTCGCTAAAGAATAAAAAGTCGGCGGGGATTGATGGTGTCCCAAACGTCGTATTGAGACACCTGCCTTTGGAGGCTGTAGATATTTTCACCACAATGTTTAACAAAGCGCTGAATAATGCACATTATCCGGCGCATTAGAAGGTAGCTGTGGTACACCCTATCCCGAACAAATGTAATGTTTGGTTTCAGGGCGAGGCATGACACTATTCATGCCGCGTCGAAACTGGTTTCCGACATTCAGTGGAATAAATGCAAGAACCAATGCACGGGTGCTTGTCTCTTTGATTTTGAGAAGGCTTTCGACACCGTATGGTTAGAGGGACTTTTCTACAAATTGACCAGGAGGGGCATGCATAAACCTTTGCTATATGTAATTTATAATATGCTTATGGGAAAGAAGTTCGTTGTCAAATGTGGCAACGTGACTTCGAGCAGAATCTTTGAAATTAAAAACGGTTTACAGCAGGGAGCGGTCAATTCTCCGATCCTGTTTAACATTTACACGAGTGATCTGGTTGGTTCACTCAGACATGCTATAGCGTATGCCGATGATTTGGTGGCATACAGATCAGGTCCTAAAATCGAGGTCATTAATATTCTTTTGCAGCGTGACTTCGATCAAATTAAGCGATATTGCGACGACTGGAAGTTGAAAATCAACTTTCAGAAGACGGAAACAATCTTGTTCAGAACTCCATTGGCTGGGTCCTCTAGGGATACCTGAAAAAACTGGAAAAAATTGGCCATTATTTGATAGAATGGGCAGCCGTTGGCGGTGAGAAGCGCAGTTAGATATCTAGGTATCTGGCTTGACCAGTATCTATATTTCGATAGACATATAGTTGCTTGTCTTGCTGGGGCCAAGAAGGCTTATGCTCTGATAAGGAGACTGTTTCATAGCAGTCAACTTGACTCCAGAGTGAAGGTCATTTGCTACGTGGCCCTTATAAGGCCAATCATCGCTTATGGTTGTCCATTTTGGTTTAATATAGCGCCTAGCTATATGGAAAAGATTCGGGTTTTGGAGAGACAATGTCTTAGGACCTGTCTCCGTTTGTTCCGAACGCCTGAATTCAACTATATAAAATACTATCCCAACAAGGTCCTATACGATGGGGCTCAGTTGAATAGGGTTGACAATTTCCTCATTAAGGTGACTCGAAGACACGTTGCAAGGGCGATGGCCAGCGACAATAGTCTGATCTTTGGGGCTTACTACCCCAATGAAATGTACATAGAGAGTACGCTCTGGTCTGGCTTTATCCCGCCAGAGACATTTATCCATATTGATGCAAAAGGGCTGGTACAGACGATTGATGGTATCCCGGTATTATACCACCGCTACCGCAGTGCGAGAGATAAGCGGCTCATCCTCGGCGAGGACGTCGCCAATGCTCATGAGCTCCTCCGTTTTAGTACCGCAATAGCGGAGAGGGATAAATTCGATACGAAAAAGCAATTTGCCGAATTTTGGTGGCTTTTTCAGGGTGGAGGGTTCAACATGCCCTCCCAAGACGGTGCGTTACTCTAGGTAACATCCTCTTAGTTTGTAAGATAGACTAAGTTAGCTAGGGCGTTTCTGGGAGGGGCTGGGCTCGCCAACTTGTGGTGGTGCTTCCGGGAGGTGATTGATTCTCTAAGGCAGCAGTCAGCTCACGGCGGCGCGTGTGCACGTTGACGCCTGCCAGGCGCTCGGAAAGCAATTGGGATTTTGACCACTTGTTTCGTAATGCAACGAGTGCTCAGAATCCTAATTATAGTTAGAATATGTTAAGTAGTTTAAGTAAGTAGAGTAGGTAGTTTGTAATTTGTTTTTTTTATATAAAAATATAAAATTTGATAAAGATGCCGAGTTTTCTTAAAAATTTTCTCGATGAAAACATAATATGTAAGATTAGTTCGTAAAATAGTTTTCAGGCCGAAAGGCAATAATTATAAGATAGAGTTAAGTTTAGGGCGTCCGCATAAGGATCAATAATCTAGAATAAGTATCCTGTTAATTATACCCTATTCTAAGGGTATATTAATTTTGACGCATAGTTTGTAACATACCTTAATATTGCCCGTAGACCCCTAAAAGTTACTATATATATGATCAGCATCGATAGTAATGTCGATCTAGCCATGTCCGTCCGTCCGTCCGTCGGCAAAAATTAGGCCTTTAAACTGGGCCTAGAGAGCTGAAATTTTAACCATATACTCTCTAGGGTCCTGAAATAATCAAGTTTACGAATTTTTGAAATCCGCCCACAGACACGCCCACAAACTCAAAAAAACAAAATTTTGGAAAAAATCGAATTTTGAGCTAGAAAGCTGAAATTTTTTATATATGATCTATGACTCCTAAAACTGCTCGGGATATAAAAAAATCCGCCCACTGACACGCCCACAAAAAAATAAAACAATTTTATTGAAAAACCAAAATTTGAGCTAGGGAGCTGAAATTTATAATATATACTCTCTAGGGGCCCTTTAAGCTCAGGTGTAAATATTTTCAAAATCCGCCTACTGACACGCCCACAATTTACAAAAAAACTTTTTTTGAAAATCCAAAGTAAATCCAAATAAAATAATTTTATTGAATAACCAAAGTTTGAGCTAGGGAACGTTTTTTTTACAAAAGCTTCGTTTTTGTTTGATAAAATCTTTTAAATGTTATACATAACAGAATATGTAGAGCGTTCTTAACAATTCAACCATACTTAGACTTTTGTCACGCCCACTTATGAGGGATAGGAATAAGAATAGGGTATCCAACAGTTCGCCCAAGCGGACTGTAGCTCGCCCCTATGTTTAAGACTGTTTTTATAACTATCCCAGTCAGCTGGGTTTCTTGAAGACTTGGCCTTATTAAACTTACTCCTGCTATCTCTGCGCAGAGAAGCTACAGTGGAATTTCGTTCATGGCAGACGTTACTGCGTTCACCATTTCATCTAATTCTTTCGGTGAATTAGGCTGCCTGATTTGGAGTCTGTCTAGTTTCTTTTTAAGTAAAGAATTATAGACCTGCCAATTTGTGTTTTTTGGGTTCTTAAACACTTTCGTTGGGGGGGTCTCGAATTTAAGATTGAAAAGTATGAGAATGAGACTTCACTAGATACTTTCCAATTTTCTATTACTATATGCGGTGAACAGGTGGTCAGTGTCAGGTCAAAGACTTCCTGCCCGATTCTGTTTATAAAAGTGGGTTCAGACCCTATGTTACACACTACGAGGTTAGCTTCAATAATATATTCAAAGAGTAACTCACCCCTTTTGTTAAAGTCACCATATGGTGTGGTGCGCGTTTGCGTCAGCACCTACCACGAGTGGGGTGTTACTAGCTGCCGCTGTCTGTACCATCCTGCGTATCGTGTTAGATGGAATTTCTCCCGTGTCGTCATATGGGAGGCACGTTGACGATATCCACAGCGGTCCCTTTCCGGCTCGATCTAACCCCACGCAAGTGAAGTCAGGGTCGCTGTAATTCGGAAGAAGGAAAGCTTTAATATTATTCTTTGCTAGTATGCAAGTTCTGGGTTTACCTGAATTTCTTGCATAGAACAAGGAATAGTTTCTTGCCCTGAGTCCAGATATGCGGTCGTTGTTTGTTAGCCGAAGCTATTTTGGAGTGGTGATGGTTAATCTGTACTAGACGGAGCATCATTGCTGACTAGTACAGACGTGTCTATAATTGTGGTGTCCCCGTCCTCTGATTCAGAGGACAGTGACGAACTTACTAGTTGATCCTTACCAAATTGAGCCATTACTTGTGGACTTAATGTGTAAAATCAATGATGTTAGCAGTGACCTCGTGACTCAGATTGTGATTAGTGACATATCTGAAGGTTTAAATAATGACTTCAAGTAAAATCACTGATTTACCCGAACCCATAATCACCCATTCAAACAAAACGCCACTTCTCGAAGAAATTCTGGAATCTGGTGATATTGTTCCTCCAGTGGTACATGTTCACAACCCGTTGATAGGGATTCAGAATGCGGTCGAATCTTAAGATTACACGATTATACCACCCGTAGTGGCCTCTGCAATGATCAAACGTTTTGGATCAACATGGACCCATGCTGAATGAAATCTGAGACTCAAAAGGTTATGTAATAGCAATAACCTTTATTATTGAACTAGCTCTTCAACAAGCAGATGCGTCCTGGTTGTTGACGTCCAATTCAAAGTTGACGTCCAACAATGACGTCACCATGCACCAGCAGTCGGGATGCACTCACCCACATTGATCGTGACGTCTGCTGAATCATTGTAAATAGCAAATAATATAAAAAGGAGGGTCAACGACCAAATAAAGAAACATTTTGATTTATAACGTTGACCTAGTGGTTTTATTTTAAAAACGGAAAATTTGCAGTTTGGTTGTTTTTTTGAACAGTTTTCTTTTTCGTTCGTTCTAACGTCGAACATTTGGTCACTTCGAGCTGGATTAAATTAATCCCATCATAACTTTTAAATTCACAAACTGCAATCGCGTTTAAATTACAAAAAAAATTAAATTTAAATTTTAATTCAAAGAGTAATAAATTATTGCTAATTACAACAACACAATTTGGAGCTGAAGCAGACGGATTCCTGGGACCTGGAGTGGAAATTACGGCAGATTCTGTGCGCTGTGTGTGCTGCTTTTTCCGGAAGATTTTCACGTAAGTACATTCATTGTACTTATATATATTATACCTGTAAATAAAGTAAAGGGGTTTTAAAACATATAATATGAAGCCAAATAAGCTAACTAGGGTACTCACCCAATTGGAAAAAGACATTTCCAATTTCGGCAAACGAGGTGCTGGTACAAGGACGGCAGACTATTTATCAGCCCGTTTGTCAATGCTGGAACAAACTTTGGAATCGGCAGAAAGTGCGTATGAAGTGTGTATAGGTAGTTTATCAGATGGTGAGGAAGATAGATGTTCTGAAGTAGAGGCTATGTACGAACAAATTCGGGAATTGTACATTCAATATAAAGGTGATTTGTTAGACGCAATCGACAAGGTCAAGGTGAAGGACAATGCCAACATGGACGGCACCAATATGGACGCCAGCAACACAATCCAATCCCACAATGCGGATTTAAGGCTGAAGAACATTCCAGTTCCAGTCTTCTCAGGCAGTTACGAGTCTTGGCGTTGTTCTCACGACCTATTTGTGTCCCTTGTTCATCACAATTCATCATTGTCGGAGATTCAAAAGATGCATTACCTCAAAACGAGTGTATCTGGCGAGGCTGAAAAACTCCTAGCGCATTTAGGGATTGCTAACGGCAATTATACTAAAGCTTGGGCCATTCTCCAAGATAGGTACGATCATCCACGGTTTTTAGTGAATACTCAACTCAAGAGTTTTTTTAATATTCCGACGCTAACTCAGGAGCGAGCTGAGTCTATTAAGGAGTTGTTGGATACTTCAACAGAAGTGGTGCACAGTTTGAGCAACTTGAAAGTGCCCGTGCAACATTGGGACGTGATGTTAATTTACATCCTGCTGCAAAAACTTCCTGTTAAAACGCAACAGCTTTGGGAGGAGAAATTGGGGTGTAAGGAAAATAGCAAACAGTCAAACAACAAACGATCGCAACTACCCCGGAAAACTTTGCGGTTAACGAACGTCAAGGGACAGAGGCAAAGGGCTCGTGCACAACAACAAATAAACACAAACAACTTGTACGATCTGGCGCAAGAATAGCACTTCCCTATTTCCCCAAACCTGCGCGCGATTCGACCGAGATAGCTATATTCTAATTCACTTTTATTTTACTTTTATTAAGATTGGTTTCACTCACAGACTTCCTGGGCGATTGTCCTTACAACTGGTCCATTGGTGCCTGGTCCTAGGGATTTTATTATCCTACCCATCCAGATGTGTTCTTCTTTGGGTTTGTAAGAGGGAGGGAACATGTTTCAAAACGTTAAAATTTATTTTAACAATGCACTTTGGCATTTTTTCTTGCAAAAGATTAATTAATTTAATGCTCCTCTCCACGGTTTCTTTTCGTTCATAATCGCGAATTGTCAAAGTTTCAATTGTTTACATTGTCCAGGGTCGGCCGGCGAATTCGGTTGTCACTGAAGGCCTCCAACAGTGGCGAATTCTAAAGTCTGAGTGCGTGAGAGCATTAGCGGGACCAAGTCAGCGCACTTATGTAAAATATTACATAGTGTAGCGAAAACGGCAAGGTTCAGATAAATGTGCGTGAATGGAGTGGGGAAGGAACAACGGTTGGTAATCTCAGAAATACAGCTGAATTACCGAGTGGGAGCCGTTGATTCCACTGCCCAAGTATGCGTGGTCATGGGGAAGTATGAAACAGTTGACAATCTCAGCGATACAGCTGAATTGTCCAGTGAGAACTGTCGTTGGCTCTGCTTCTCCAGGTTTGTATGAATGTAGGAGTGGAGACAGCGGACGGCGGCCTGGACAAAAGATTTGGCAATCACTTCTTGGTTGACCGGCGATTGTCAAAGACGTCTTTTTTTAATAGACTAAAATTTTTTGCGACAGTAAGAGGAAAAAAAAGGAGAACAAAAAGGAACAATCGAGAAGGGCAGTTTAGAGGAAGTAAGGAACGTAAAAGAAAGGAAGATCACATCAGGAAAGAGGAATTGTGCAGGCGGGACTAATATCCAAAGGACTGGTTTGGATCGACAAGGGTTCAGGAATAGGAGAGGAAACAGGAGAACAGATAAGTAGAGTGATTTTGTGTTAGGTTAGTGAGGGAATTACTTATACGAAATATAGATTTCGGTCGGATCGGGCTTCGTAAAAATCCCGAGAATAGACGGGACACGCGACCATTTTTTTTCTTTCTGGAATATTTCCACATTCGGGATCTTGCGGTCTTGCACCATTTCAAAAACGGCTTTTCGTTTCGTCTTTTTGTATAACTGCAAGTTAAAAAGCGGTTAATAAAATTTGCCGTGCTCCACCGGGGCATTTATAACGTAGTGGAAAAAAAAACGGTTATTTTTTTCTTTGTTTTCAAGTTGCTGGAAGCGGTTTCCATT
Source organism: Portevinia maculata (assembly GCA_949715645.1). Taxonomy (NCBI): domain Eukaryota; kingdom Metazoa; phylum Arthropoda; class Insecta; order Diptera; family Syrphidae; genus Portevinia; species Portevinia maculata. The sequence continues at coordinate 122,409,624 of OX454527.1, forward strand.
GGTCGAAAGTTTCTGATTTTTTTCAAGGTTTTCCATTTTTCTCAGTTTAGCACGGTTTCACAATTTTCCAATCGTCTAATCAACCAAAAAATTGTGTGGCACCCATTTTACTTATTGCAATCGGGGAAAAATATTTTCCTCGACGACAGTAAGTCCGTAAGTACCTTTCACGTCATTTTTTTTTTAAATTAGCTAAAGATCTCAGCGAGCGCTAGGTTATCGAACCCACCCCTAGCTGAGCGGCCGGGAATCCAGCAATTTTCTTCGCTGGAGTTGCACTTTGGTTTTCTTTTGTTTTGACAGTTCATATAAATTTCGGTTCGGCGGTGGTGATCGCAGTATCTTCGTGTTCTTTTTTGATTAATTAAAAATATCAATTCCGCGAATTTAAAGTGTAACAACGTTTTATTCTGGTAACTGACATGTATCAAAAAAAAGAACAGAAGAGTAACAACAAAAGAAAGAGACAAAATAAGTGCAGAAGGCGATAACTATTCTTAAATACAGGGTGATTAACAGTGAGAATATAATTTAGTACTAATGTATCTTAGTACGAAGTATGGTACTACATCGTTACTCTTCGGGGGAAAAAAAAATTTTTGTTATGAAAGAAAACATTTTTTTTTTTTGTTATACTTTTTTTGGTCGGTTGTTGTGTACTTCCTTTATCTCTTCATTTATTTTTATTTTAGTATTTACACCTTTGACCAACGACCATACCACGTCGAGTTAATCGTGCTTGTTCGTGTCGAAGCCTCGAAGGATGATCTTCTGTGCATCTTCGAGTCGCTAAAGAATAAAAAGTCGGCGGGGATTGATGGTGTCCCAAACGTCGTATTGAGACACCTGCCTTTGGAGGCTGTAGATATTTTCACCACAATGTTTAACAAAGCGCTGAATAATGCACATTATCCGGCGCATTAGAAGGTAGCTGTGGTACACCCTATCCCGAACAAATGTAATGTTTGGTTTCAGGGCGAGGCATGACACTATTCATGCCGCGTCGAAACTGGTTTCCGACATTCAGTGGAATAAATGCAAGAACCAATGCACGGGTGCTTGTCTCTTTGATTTTGAGAAGGCTTTCGACACCGTATGGTTAGAGGGACTTTTCTACAAATTGACCAGGAGGGGCATGCATAAACCTTTGCTATATGTAATTTATAATATGCTTATGGGAAAGAAGTTCGTTGTCAAATGTGGCAACGTGACTTCGAGCAGAATCTTTGAAATTAAAAACGGTTTACAGCAGGGAGCGGTCAATTCTCCGATCCTGTTTAACATTTACACGAGTGATCTGGTTGGTTCACTCAGACATGCTATAGCGTATGCCGATGATTTGGTGGCATACAGATCAGGTCCTAAAATCGAGGTCATTAATATTCTTTTGCAGCGTGACTTCGATCAAATTAAGCGATATTGCGACGACTGGAAGTTGAAAATCAACTTTCAGAAGACGGAAACAATCTTGTTCAGAACTCCATTGGCTGGGTCCTCTAGGGATACCTGAAAAAACTGGAAAAAATTGGCCATTATTTGATAGAATGGGCAGCCGTTGGCGGTGAGAAGCGCAGTTAGATATCTAGGTATCTGGCTTGACCAGTATCTATATTTCGATAGACATATAGTTGCTTGTCTTGCTGGGGCCAAGAAGGCTTATGCTCTGATAAGGAGACTGTTTCATAGCAGTCAACTTGACTCCAGAGTGAAGGTCATTTGCTACGTGGCCCTTATAAGGCCAATCATCGCTTATGGTTGTCCATTTTGGTTTAATATAGCGCCTAGCTATATGGAAAAGATTCGGGTTTTGGAGAGACAATGTCTTAGGACCTGTCTCCGTTTGTTCCGAACGCCTGAATTCAACTATATAAAATACTATCCCAACAAGGTCCTATACGATGGGGCTCAGTTGAATAGGGTTGACAATTTCCTCATTAAGGTGACTCGAAGACACGTTGCAAGGGCGATGGCCAGCGACAATAGTCTGATCTTTGGGGCTTACTACCCCAATGAAATGTACATAGAGAGTACGCTCTGGTCTGGCTTTATCCCGCCAGAGACATTTATCCATATTGATGCAAAAGGGCTGGTACAGACGATTGATGGTATCCCGGTATTATACCACCGCTACCGCAGTGCGAGAGATAAGCGGCTCATCCTCGGCGAGGACGTCGCCAATGCTCATGAGCTCCTCCGTTTTAGTACCGCAATAGCGGAGAGGGATAAATTCGATACGAAAAAGCAATTTGCCGAATTTTGGTGGCTTTTTCAGGGTGGAGGGTTCAACATGCCCTCCCAAGACGGTGCGTTACTCTAGGTAACATCCTCTTAGTTTGTAAGATAGACTAAGTTAGCTAGGGCGTTTCTGGGAGGGGCTGGGCTCGCCAACTTGTGGTGGTGCTTCCGGGAGGTGATTGATTCTCTAAGGCAGCAGTCAGCTCACGGCGGCGCGTGTGCACGTTGACGCCTGCCAGGCGCTCGGAAAGCAATTGGGATTTTGACCACTTGTTTCGTAATGCAACGAGTGCTCAGAATCCTAATTATAGTTAGAATATGTTAAGTAGTTTAAGTAAGTAGAGTAGGTAGTTTGTAATTTGTTTTTTTTATATAAAAATATAAAATTTGATAAAGATGCCGAGTTTTCTTAAAAATTTTCTCGATGAAAACATAATATGTAAGATTAGTTCGTAAAATAGTTTTCAGGCCGAAAGGCAATAATTATAAGATAGAGTTAAGTTTAGGGCGTCCGCATAAGGATCAATAATCTAGAATAAGTATCCTGTTAATTATACCCTATTCTAAGGGTATATTAATTTTGACGCATAGTTTGTAACATACCTTAATATTGCCCGTAGACCCCTAAAAGTTACTATATATATGATCAGCATCGATAGTAATGTCGATCTAGCCATGTCCGTCCGTCCGTCCGTCGGCAAAAATTAGGCCTTTAAACTGGGCCTAGAGAGCTGAAATTTTAACCATATACTCTCTAGGGTCCTGAAATAATCAAGTTTACGAATTTTTGAAATCCGCCCAGACACGCCCACAAACTCAAAAAAACAAAATTTTGGAAAAAATCGAATTTTGAGCTAGAAAGCTGAAATTTTTTATATATGATCTATGACTCCTAAAACTGCTCGGGATATAAAAAAATCCGCCCACTGACACGCCCACAAAAAAATAAAACAATTTTATTGAAAAACCAAAATTTGAGCTAGGGAGCTGAAATTTATAATATATACTCTCTAGGGGCCCTTTAAGCTCAGGTGTAAATATTTTCAAAATCCGCCTACTGACACGCCCACAATTTACAAAAAAACTTTTTTTGAAAATCCAAAGTAAATCCAAATAAAATAATTTTATTGAATAACCAAAGTTTGAGCTAGGGAACGTTTTTTTTACAAAAGCTTCGTTTTTGTTTGATAAAATCTTTTAAATGTTATACATAACAGAATATGTAGAGCGTTCTTAACAATTCAACCATACTTAGACTTTTGTCACGCCCACTTATGAGGGATAGGAATAAGAATATGGTATCCAACAGTTCGCCCAAGCGGACTGTAGCTCGCCCCTATGTTTAAGACTGTTTTTATAACTATCCCAGTCAGCTGGGTTTCTTGAAGACTTGGCCTTATTAAACTTACTCCTGCTATCTCTGCGCAGAGAAGCTACAGTGGAATTTTGTTCATGGCAGACGTTACTGCGTTCACCATTTCATCTAATTCTTTCGGTGAATTAGGCTGCCTGATTTGGAGTCTGTCTAGTTTCTTTTTAAGTAAAGAATTATAGACCTGCCAATTTGTGTTTTTTGGGTTCTTAAACACTTTCGTTGGGGGGGTCTCGAATTTAAGATTGAAAAGTATGAGAATGAGACTTCACTAGATACTTTCCAATTTTCTATTACTATATGAGGTGAACAGGTGGTCAGTTTCAGGTCAAAGACTTCCTGCCCGATTCTGTTTATAAAAGTGGGTTCAGACCCTATGTTACACACTACGAGGTTAGCTTCAATAATATATTCAAAGAGTAACTCACCCCTTTTGTTAAAGTCACCATATGGTGTGGTGCGCGTTTGCGTCAGCACCTACCACGAGTGGGGTGTTACTAGCTGCCGCTGTCTGTACCATCCTGCGTATCGTGTTAGATGGAATTTCTCCCGTGTCGTCATATGGGAGGCACGTTGACGATATCCACAGCGGTCCCTTTCCGGCTCGATCTAACCCCACGCAAGTGAAGTCAGGGTCGCTGTAATTCGGAAGAAGGAAAGCTTTAATATTATTCTTTGCTAGTATGCAAGTTCTGGGTTTACCTGAATTTCTTGCATAGAACAAGGAATAGTTTCTTGCCCTGAGTCCAGATATGCGGTCGTTGTTTGTTAGCCGAAGCTATTTTGGAGTGGTGATGGTTAATCTGTACTAGACGGAGCATCATTGCTGACTAGTACAGACGTGTCTATAATTGTGGTGTCCCCGTCCTCTGATTCAGAGGACAGTGACGAACTTACTAGTTGATCCTTACCAAATTGAGCCATTACTTGTGGACTTAATGTGTAAAATCAATGATGTTAGCAGTGACCTCGTGACTCAGATTGTGATTAGTGACATATCTGAAGGTTTAAATAATGACTTCAAGTAAAATCACTGATTTACCCGAACCCATAATCACCCATTCAAACAAAACGCCACTTCTCGAAGAAATTCTGGAATCTGGTGATATTGTTCCTCCAGTGGTACATGTTCACAACCCGTTGATAGGGATTCAGAATGCGGTCGATTCTTAAGATTACACGATTATACCACCCGTAGTGTCCTCTGCAATGATCAAACGTTTTGGATCAACATGGACCCATGCTGAATGAAATCTGAGACTCAAAAGGTTATGTAATAGCAATAACCTTTATTATTGAACTAGCTCTTCAACAAGCAGATGCGTCCTGGTTGTTGACGTCCAATTCAAAGTTGACGTCCAACAATGACGTCACCATGCACCAGCAGTCGGGATGCACTCACCCACATTGATCGTGACGTCTGCTGAATCATTGTAAATAGCAAATAATATAAAAAGGAGGGTCAACGACCAAATAAAGAAACATTTTGATTTATAACGTTGACCTAGTGGTTTTATTTTAAAAACGGAAAATTTGCAGTTTGGTTGTTTTTTTGAACAGTTTTCTTTTTCGTTCGTTCTAACGTCGAACATTTGGTCACTTCGAGCTGGATTAAATTAATCCCATCATAACTTTTAAATTCACAAACTGCAATCGCGTTTAAATTACAAAAAAAATTAAATTTAAATTTTAATTCAAAGAGTAATAAATTATTGCTAATTACAACAACACAATTTGGAGCTGAAGCAGACGGATTCCTGGGACCTGGAGTGGAAATTACGGCAGATTCTGTGCGCTGTGTGTGCTGCTTTTTCCGGAAGATTTTCACGTAAGTACATTCATTGTACTTATATATATTATACCTGTAAATAAAGTAAAGGGGTTTTAAAACATATAATATGAAGCCAAATAAGCTAACTAGGGTACTCACCCAATTGGAAAAAGACATTTCCAATTTCGGCAAACGAGGTGCTGGTACAAGGACGGCAAACTATTTATCAGCCCGTTTGTCAATGCTGGAACAAACTTTGGAATCGGCAGAAAGTGCGTATGAAGTGTGTATAGGTAGTTTATCAGATGGTGAGGAAGATAGATGTTCTGAAGTAGAGGCTATGTACGAACAAATTCGGGAATTGTACATTCAATATAAAGGTGATTTGTTAGACGCAATCGACAAGGTCAAGGTGAAGGACAATGCCAACATGGACGGCACCAATATGGACGCCAGCAACACAATCCAATCCCACAATGCGGATTTAAGGCTGAAGAACATTCCAGTTCCAGTCTTCTCAGGCAGTTACGAGTCTTGGCGTTGTTCTCACGACCTATTTGTGTCCCTTGTTCATCACAATTCATCATTGTCGGAGATTCAAAAGATGCATTACCTCAAAACGAGTGTATCTGGCGAGGCTGAAAAACTCCTAGCGCATTTAGGGATTGCTAACGGCAATTATACTAAAGCTTGGGCCATTCTCCAAGATAGGTACGATCATCCACGGTTTTTAGTGAATACTCAACTCAAGAGTTTTTTTAATATTCCGACGCTAACTCAGGAGCGAGCTGAGTCTATTAAGGAGTTGTTGGATACTTCAACAGAAGTGGTGCACAGTTTGAGCAACTTGAAAGTGCCCGTGCAACATTGGGACGTGATGTTAATTTACATCCTGCTGCAAAAACTTCCTGTTAAAACGCAACAGCTTTGGGAGGAGAAATTGGGGTGTAAGGAAAATAGCAAACAGTTACCATCCTTTGCTGAATTCACCCAATTTCTTGAAACGAGATTTCGTACATTGGAAGCGGTTAATTACCAGCAGGGGCGGCCATCAGATTCGTCCAAAAAGGGATTACAGCGAAACTCGTTCCATGCGCAATCCAACGTCTCGAAGCTCACTTGCAAACTTTGCAACAAGGGTCAGCACGCTATCAGAAAATGCAATAAATTTTTAAAAATAAGTGTTTCTGAAAAACATCAAACTGTGAATAAGTTGGGTTTATGTACTAATTGTTTAGCCTACAGTCATTCGTCTCAACAATGTCCTAGTGCACGCAGGTGCTATTACTGTCAACAGCCACACCATTCACTGTTACACAATAGCCCGACTCATGCTTCTGATCTGCAAAACCCTGGTCCGCATTTTAACTATTTTAACCACCCCTCCACCACACACAATAACCCACACAGTTCTCACCCTCCATATTCTAATACCAATACAACTCAAATTTCACATTCTCACCCAACCACTGCTCAAAATGTCCACCCACCACATCAAAAACAAACATATATTACCTCCACATTTAACAGCGAAGCTCCAGCCTTTCATCCGTCCAACGAAAATCAACCGTCAACTAGTTCTGGGGTAAGAATTCATCACACAACACAGGATGTCAACACACAGGTCTTGCTAGCTACAGCCATCGTGAAGGTGAAGACAGCTTCCGGCAATAGCTTATCACTCCGGGCATTGTTGGATTCAGGCTCCGAGGCATCCTTTATCACGCAGTGCTGTTCAACTTCTCCGCTTGAAACCTAAGTCAACTGATGTCGAGGTGTCCGGGTTAGAGTTAGTCAGCAGTGGCACTTGCAAAAAGGTTGTTGACATTACGATTGGGTCATGTTATACAGCCTTCGAAACAACCATACAGGCGTTAATCTTCCAGTCACTGTCTGGCCATCTCCCGGCCCGAATCCTTTCCAATGGCGATTGGAGACACCTCACCGGTTTAGAACTAGAGGACCCATCGTTTTTCAAGCCAGCTAAGATCGACCTTCTGTTGGGCAGCGATGTATTAGCTGAAATTATATTGCCAGAACTGGTACGTCATCAGGATAAGACCGTTCCTGTTGCTCAGAAAACCAAGTTGGGATGGATTTTATTCGGCAGATCATCAGTTCAACCGCAATCAATCAGGACCTTCTTGCAAACATCAGACATAGATGCACAACTTCGCAGATTCTGGGAACTTGAAGAAACTCCGTTCGAGCCTTCCAAAACCACCGAAGCCACCGCTTGTGAAGAACATTTTGTCCAAAATGTTAGGCGTCTGGCAGATGGGAATTATCAAGTGGCACTGCCGTTCAAGGAAAATCTTCATCCGGTACTCGGTAGGTCACGTGAAGGAGCTCTTTAACGTTTCAGGTCGCTAGAGAAGCGTCTAGCTGGTGATCAACACATGCACGACCAATACGCTTCATGCATTGAAGAGTACTTGAAACTGGGCCACATGTGTGAAGTTGACGAAGATGACGTATCCAGTAGAGGTCACTATTTCCTTCCACATCATGCTGTCCTAAAGGAAACAAGCTCTACGACAAAATTGCGGGTTGTATTTGACGCATCGTATAGGACTTCTGACGGATCGTCATTAAACGATCATCTGAAGACTGGCCTTCCTTACAGCACAATGTTACCGATGTCACTCTGAGATGGAGACTGTACCGCTTCTCCTTTTCATCAGACATTGAGAAAATGTATCGGCAGATTTGGGTAACGGAGGCAGACTCAAACTACCAACTGATCTTTTGGCGCAATCATCCAACAAGCCAATTAAAGGTTTTTCGTCTCAAAACGGTGACGTTCGAGACGGCATCAGCACCGTATCTAGGTATTCGGACATTGTTGGAAACGGCGAAAGCGGCAGAAGCAGAATATCCAAAGGCTGCGAAGATGATCTGTTCGGAAATGTATGTTGACGATTTGTTTTCAGGTGCAGATACCATCGATGAAGCTGAAATCAAACGAAAAGAGGTAAAAGATGTTCTCGAAAAAGCAGGTTTCAACTTACGGAAATGGACATCGAATGCGGAAGAGCTTCTCAAGGATATCCCAATCCAGGATCGAGAGTCTTCGTTAGCAGTTCCATCGGAAGGATCAGACCGAATAAAAACGCTTGGTATTCACTGGCTTCCTAGCGCTGATAACTTCTGTTTTAGCTTCACGTCTCCAGAAAACCCACAGCCAACAAAACGCTTTATACTGTCAACGACCGCTCGTCTGTTTGACCCCATGGGATGGATAGCGCCGTGTATTCTAAGGGCGAAAATCATAATGCAGATTCTCTGGATCCGGAAATTCTCCTGGGATGAGCACATCGACAACAAGGTAATTGAAGGATGGACCAAGTTATACGACGATCTACCAGCCATCAATGAGATTCGAATTCCAAGGTGGGTGCAAACAGTTGGCAACAAGAGGCGTATGGAGTTACACGGCTTCAGCGATGCATCGGAAAAGGCGTACGGAGCAGCGGTTTATCTTCGTGCAGAGGACAGCCAGGGCAAAGTGCACATGCACCTCGTGATGTCCAAATCCAAGGTCGCACCAGTGCAACCAGTCAGTCTTCCCCGTCTGGAGCTCTGCGGTGCTCTTACGTTGGCTAAACTGCTCCATTATGTGTCACATACACTTGAGCTCAAGGATACGATGATGCATGCATGGACAGACTCCACCATAACGCTGGCATGGATTCTTTCACCGGCTTCACGTTGGGAGACATTCGTCAGGATTCGGGTAGGAGAAATCCAAAAACTAACGGAAACTCATATTTGGAAACATGTTCCAACGCAATACAATCCTGCAGATTTAGCATCCAGGGGTATGCTGCCATCGGCGTTGATCAAAGAGACACTGACAAACTGGATCTTCGATCTACCAGCACAGCCAAAAAATCTTGCTACCGAGGAGGGTAAAAAGAAAATTCAAGTTCATTGTGTGACGTTGGAAGAAAATGTACTGACTCACCTGATTCATCGATCGTCAAACCTAACTCGACTTATCCAAGTTTTAGCCTGGTGTAAACGCTTCATCGACAACGCCAAAGCTAGCTCATCGAATCGGAACATCGGAAGTCTGTCACCCAACGAACTGAACAACGCTACAAAATTAGCCGCGCACTGTGCTCAGCTAGAAATGTTCACCAAAGGGACTAAATCCAAAGGAATGGGATCCTTAAACCCATTCATAGACGGAGAAGGAATTCTTCGTGTAGGCGGAAGGTTAAGTCATGCAAACATTCCTTATGACCAACAGCACCCGATAATCTTAGAACCCAGACACCATTTCACTAAACTGATTATTCGCGATTCTCATCTTCGTTCATTGCATGGAGGAATCCAGCTTATGATGCTGCACATTCGTCGGAAATATTGGGTGTTTCAAATCAAACCAGCTGTAAAGAAACACATAAACAGTTGTACGACATGCTACAGGTTTCGTTGCCAAACAGCACAACAGCTAATGGGAAAATTACCTGCACCCCGAGTAACCGTATCAAAACCATTTTCCCACACAGGAATAGATTACGCAGGACCGATCAATATCCGAGCGTGGAAGGGTCGCGGATCAAAGTGTCACAAGGGATATATAGCGGTTTTTGTTTGCCTGGCCACAAAGGCTTTACATTTGGAAGCGGTAAGTGATCTTACCACCCAAACATTTTTAGCCGCGTTCAGAAGGTTTGCAGCAAGGCTAGGAGTCTGTGGTCAAATTTACAGCGACTGTGGAACTAATTTCGTTGGAGCCGACGCAGAACTACGTCGATTGATGAAAGGCGCGATCCAAGACTGGAAGGAGATTGCAGACATCACAGCAGCAGAAGGAACCACGTGGAACTTCATCCCCCCAGCTTTTCCCCATTTCGGAGGATTGTGGGAAGCCGGGATGAAGAGTGTCAAGTACCACTTAAAACGGATTGTCGGTAATGGCACACTTACCTTTGAGGAACTCACCACGTTTCTGACGCAAGTCGAAGCGTGTCTAAATTCGAGGCCTCTGTGCCCGTTGACCGAAAACCCCGACGACTTCGAACCACTCACGCCTGCACACTTCCTAATCGGAACGAGCTTATTCACCATACCGGAGCCAGACTTGTCCCCAGGCAAACAAGGACACATCGACAGATGGAAGGCCATTCAAGAACATCTCCAAACTTTCTGGAAACAGTGGCAAACGGAATATTTGGCCAGGCTGCAGGAACGCCCAAAATGGTTGAAACCACAAACCCAGCTGAGAGTAGGAGACCTGGTTCTAGTCAAGGACGAACGACTTCCCCCAGCGAAATGGAGTTTAGGCCGCATCCAAGAAACGCACCCAGGAGCAGACAACATTACCCGTGTCGTAAAGGTAAAGACACAACAAGGAATCCTTAAAAGACCAATAACAAAACTTTGCTCACTACCAACAAACGAGCCTCAGACAACAACAATCATTGAACCCCGAGACCAAACCGAATCATAAAGAAATTTTCTTCATCATAAACATAACATGAATTACGAAAATCAACAAGTACTACTTCAACACAACACATTAAAAATAATAAATCCCAAAATTGCTTCTCCCAACAGCGCAAACCTAAATCAAAACAAAAAACAACAACAAACACAAAAAAAAAATTTATTATATATGAAATCAAAACAACACTGAAATCAATTGAAGTCCACAGACGAATAATTCTCGCCCCACTGTCTTCATACAAAATACAATTCAAACCCACTCAAATCAACTGCAAAAGTACTCACTTTAAAATAAAATCATTTAAGTACAACTGCAACCCAATCACCTACACACTTGCATACACTTTCATTTACACAAACAGAAATACAGTCCATTCGCACTCGGGCATTTACATTGTGCATACTATCAGTGATGTAAATACAATCGCTACTATTGCACACAAATGAATGCACAGTACTTTCATTCTGGAGACAGTACACACTTACGCAAACTCATACTTTTCCCCAAGTTAACTCGACTGCTGATACTCGCATATTTCTCAATACGCACACACACGCACATGCACAGCTTCGAGGGACGCGATTCAAAATTTATTAAATTATAATGAATTTCAACTTAATTTATTCAACGTTAATTCAACTCACCTTAATGGAAATGGATGTTAAACTTATGTCCAAACACTAAATCCTCACTTTTAATTATGTTTTCACGATTAAACCACCGCACAACCGAAATTAAAATTTACAAACGTCGACCTACGTCACAAACAGCATCAACAACAACAGTACCTACACTGGATAGAACACGCACGTACCCGTCTCATTGCAGTGGAATTGGAGAATCATGCAAATACCTTCATACGAGAACGGGATTTTGCGTAACACTCTCTGTAGTGTATTTTGCTATTGTTTTTTTTTGTCTCTTCTGTGATGTACATGCTAGTCCATGATCTTTTTTATAATTGTTTTTTTTCGTTTCATGTCAATGAGAGAAAATAGCATTAAACGAGAGGAAATGAAGAAGCGAATAAACAGCGTTGTTCATCGGCGGGGGAGAATGTTGACGTCCAATTCAAAGTTGACGTACAACAATGACGTCACCATGCACCAGCAGTCGGGATGCACTCACCCACATTGATCGTGACGTCTGCTGAATCATTGTAAATAGCAAATAATATAAAAAGGAGGGTCAACGACCAAATAAAGAAACATTTTGATTTATAACGTTGACCTAGTGGTTTTATTTTAAAAACGGAAAATTTGCAGTTTGGTTGTTTTTTTGAACAGTTTTCTTTTTCGTTCGTTCTAACGTCGAACACTGGTTGACGAACTTCTTGACACTGACAGAAAATGACAAAAGTTAACTGCGGGCTACACAGATCGCTCCGTTATACAATTCCGTCAAAATATTGTTGGTTGTTCTCGGACCCATCCGGAGATGTCTTCAAACTTGGCGTCACCGACATGATAATGTTTTTAGAGAAAAACTCCCCTAGCTCTAACTCCAACAACTAAAGTCGTAAACCTAGCTTAAATAAAAATATAAGCTTTAACTATAGCCGTCAGACTAAGATTAAGCCTAATCTTTTTAACCCAAAAGTACTAAAGCCTATAAACCCTGACCATAACCAAAGTTTTAAAGTGGTAACAAAACAACCCAATTTTCCGTAAATGGCCTCGCTTTACCGACCTACAGCTATAGTCATGTGAACAAAGTACAGCTCGCGGAAAGATCTACTAAATGTGAGTGCCAGTGTTGGCGCCAAAAAAAAAATCAAAAAAAAGCCACAGCGTTGTGTATCCCTCGTACTCCATCCCACTCAATCGCTGTTGCTTTTGCTTCGCTGGCGGATACCGGGTTGTGTTGGTTTTGATTTTGTTGGTGGATCAAAGTTAATTACCGTACGTGCACAACACCTGATGCAATTTGGTTTGGAAATTCAACACAGATCCTCACTGCACGGCTTTGTTTAGGTTTTCGCGTCAGAGCTTAAGTTTTATTTATGGTTTTCTTTTATAATTTATAGGAATTTTTTAGTGGGTATGAGCAACATTCGTGGGCTAAGGAAACATTTTTATTTTCGTTATATCTCCATGTTTTCCACAACATACCAGCTGTTTTGGCTCCTAGTGATACACAGGTTAGCGTTTTGCCCGATTTAATGGAGCCTTTTATGTACGTAGTGATGTTGAATACCACCTTCAGACCCAATATGGTCAATGTCCAATTCGGAATTCAATGTAATTTGGCTAAAATTTCATATACGTTGGAAATTAATACCCTACTGTTTTATTTTCAAAAAAAAACAAATTTGGACAATCAACTTATAATGTTTGATGCTCTGCCTGATTCCATTACAAGAATTGTCACCCTTCATTTTCGTACGCAAATCGTCATTGTGGGCGATTTCAATATACGAGTACACAATCCAAGTTGCCTTCGACATTCTGACCACACAACACCCGGAAGAAGGTGCTATACCTAACTGGATAAAAAGTATCAAACCCAAGGTAAACGCGTGGTGTGACTCGAGCTGCAAAGAGTCTACAAGGTCAAAAGAGGTAAGCTTCCGATCATATAAGACCAACCCATCTGAGGAAAGCCGAAAAAAGTTCAACCGAGCCAGAAATGACTGCAAGGCCCACATCAATCGTGTCAAATTCCACTACGATCAAGAGGTAAGGCAAAAATCCTACAAAGTCCCTCGGATAGGTAGTAACAATTTTTGGTGTTTTTTAGTTTCTTGAAAACATCAAGAATTCGGCCATCCAGCTGTCAGCTTGCTACTCTAAAGAGGTGTTCTTCCTCGCTGGCCAAACCATTGCGTAAGCTTTTCTATATAACCTATTCTTCAGAGCTCTTTCCAAGAAGATGGAAAACAGCATTTGTCCAGCGCGACCCTAAAAAAGACGAATATTCTTCTCCTTCCTCTTACGACCAATTGCACTAACTTAACTTCTTTCGAATGTCATGGCAACGCTGATAAACCGTCAGCTCATACAATATCTAGAATCCCAAAAACTTCTTAATGACCGGCAGTACGGTTTTCACAGCAACAGGTCCACTGGTTATTTGATGACTTATCTAAGCGAAAGTGAACCAATATCTACATCAGGATTGGGAAAGTAAGATCGTTGTTCTTGATATTTCAAAGATATTTGACAGAGTTTGGCACCAAGCTCTCTTGTCGAAAATGCGTGCATTTTGAAACGATGATACTTTTCTTCAATCGACTAGAAATTGCCTTTCAGACCGTTCAACAACCGTTCAACTAAAGTTGTTTTGGACGGTTTCAAGTCGACAAATCACCAAATAAATGCTTGTGTTCCCCAAGGCTCTGTTTTGTATCCGACTCTATTTCTCATTTGTATACCATATTCTAAGTGTATATTAATTTTGACGCATAGTTTGTAACATACCATAAAAGTTACTATATTTATGATCAGCATCGATAGTAATGTCGATCTAGCCATGTCCGGTCCGTCTGTCTGTCCGTCCGTCCGTCCGTCCGTCTGTGGTCAAAAATTAGACCTTTAAACTGGGCCTAGAGAGCTGAAATTTTAACCATATACTCTATAGGGTCCCGAAATAATCAAGTTTACGAATTTGGAAAAAATCGATTTTTGAGCTAGAAAGCTGAAATTTTTTATGTATGATCTATGACTCCTAAAACTGCTCGGGATATAAAATTTTCAAAATGAGCCCACTGACACGCCCACATTTAAATAAAACAATTTTATTGAAAAACCAAAATTTGAACTAGGGAGCTGAAATTTAGAATATATACTCTCTAAGGGCCCTTTAAGCTCATGTGTAAATATTTTCAAAATCCGCCTAGTGACACGCCCGCAATATAAAAAAAAACGTTTTTGAAAATTTTGAAAAAGGGGGTCTCTATGCTCATATGTAAATATTTTCAAAATCCGCCTACTGACACGCCCACAATTTATAAAAAATGGTGTGAGCCACGCTGCACTCACGGTATAGTTGATGTGTAAACATGTAGGCACAGTTGTAACGCGCAACCTAATTTGTTATCTAGCTAACGCCATAACTAAGTAACTAACGTAGTTAAATTATTGCGCTAAAAATGCAATCGATTTGGTGGTTAGCTATCATAATGACAACTAATTTTTGCTATTACCTATTAGTTGCAGGTTGTGTAACTAAGGTTGTGTAACTAAATCAAAATTTATTGTTTTACTATAATGGTGATAATTTATTGGGATTTGTTATGCATATTGCGTTTAAAATAAAACCTCGTAGTCAAATAGCATTGAACACAGATATACCGTGTGGATTCTAATGGCATTTTGGAAAAATATCCTTTTTTCTACTTTTAAGGACCTTTTTGTTTTCCAAGGATCTGTTAGTCAAATAACATTGAACACAATATACTGCGCGGTTTTTTAGGAGTTTTTGAAAAAAATGTTTTTTTCGGGCTTAAGGACCTTATTTGGTTCTCCAAGGACCACTTGGTAAATAACCTTATTACAACTAAAAGTCACATTCTTAAATCGGCCATCGGTTACCGAAGTACAAATCGATATTTTTCCTCTTACCTTCAACTGATGTACAACAAACTTCAAGCTATACCACCTCAATATTATTCAAAACAAATCTACTTCACACAACTTTCCGATGTTTCGTAATTACATAATAATCTCTAAAATTGAACATAATTAAAACTGGAAAACATATAACGAAATATATAAAATTAAAAAAACAACAACGACACGCGGTTGTTGTCAAACGGTAAGACATCTACGTACTAACCGCACCAAACGTCGTTTAATTGCGGTGATCTGTCGAGCAGTGATTAACTCACGTGAAAATCTGACGATGACGAAATCTGACGATGATGGCGACGCTAGATATTTCCAACTAGCCCCTACCGAGAAAAAATATATGTACACATCAACGAGAGCAAAAATGTTTACACATTAAAAACTTTTTTGAAAATCCATAGATTGAGCTAGGGAGCTGAAATTTATAATATATACTTTCTAGGGGCCCTTTATGCTCATGTGTTAATTTTTTTTAAATCCGCTTACTGACACGCCCACAATTAAATAAAATAATTTTATTGAAAAACCAAAGTTTGAGCTAGGAAGCGTTTTTTTTACAAAAGCTTCGTTTTTTTTGATAAAATCCTTTAAATGTCATATAACAAAATATGTAGAGCGTTCTTAATAATTCAACCATACTTAGACTTTTGTCACACCCACTTATGAGGGATAGGAATAAGAATAGGGTATCCAACAGTTCGCCCAAGCGGACTGTAGCCCGTCCCTATATTTTTAAGTGAGATTTAATCATTTTTGTCTAGTATGTAAGTTGATATAAGCTAATAATTAATAAAAATTAATTTAAAAGTAAAGTAAAAAAAGTAATCGGTTCTCGTCAGATCACCGTAATTAAACGACGTTGGGCGCGGTTAGTACGTAGATGGGGGACCGTTTGAGAACAACCACGTGTCGTTGGCCAGTCCCATCTACAGAGTTGAGGTAGATAATTATACGTGGTATCACAATGGACCTAAATTGGTTTAAGTGTGTCGGCTTCTGCCGACAGCCACCTAAACCTAACCTAACCTATTTACACCTTTTAATTCTACTACTTCATATGGACCTTTGTACGATGCATCTAACTTTTTCTTATTTCCTATTTTCAAATATACAAAATCACCTATCTTAATTCTTAGAGGATTAGATTTCTTATCTACTATGTTTTTACGTTCTAACTTAGCTTCTATTAACAAGTTCTTAGCTATCTTGGCCATCTGCCCTAATCTAAATAATAATTCTAAGCTGTAATTCTCTAAGTTATAAATTGGGTTTATTGCAATTTCATCGGGATTTTCTGGTAGTCTTGCTATTCTGCCATATATCAATTCAAATGGTGATATATCTATACTAGAATGCGGTGTCGTATTATAACTGAATACAAAGTATGGTATCCAATCATGCCAGTTATCTTCTTTCGCGAAAGCCAGAAGATACTCATTTAGGACTCTATGGTTACGCTCTATTGAGCCTAGCGTCTCATGATGGTAGGGTGTTGATGTTATGTGTTTTATTCATTATTATGTCGTCGCTTTAAAAGCAGAGTGACATAAGTCAAAAATTGGCCATTTTGAGTTAAGTACACAGAAAATTAAAAAAAAAAACTCTTTTTTTCTGCCAAATCGTCATATTTCTATCTCTTAAACTGACAGAGAGAGGGCGAAGTGTCGTTCTGTATAAAACCAAACATCCCTGTATTGTTTGCCTGGTAAAGTGTCATAACTTCAGTTGCGCCTTTATTGTCGGAGTGAGTGGTTGTGTTTTTTAGTGTTAAACGTTTCAATCCAAAAAATGTCAGAACGCAGTGATATAAACCGGTAAGTTACTTTTCTCCTTTTTGACACTTCTTATATTATAACGCTATTCTATTAAGAAGTATACATAAAACTCAGACAAATAATTTCGGAAAAGTGACACTTTCTGCTTTGTGTCATTCTGCTTTATATTGAGGGTATTTATTTTTATTGGCAAAACGTCACATTTGCATTATGTCATTTTACCGCGAATGCAAAGCAGCATTAAATTTTTTTTAATACAGAAAAAAATGACATTTATCTTTTGTGTCAAAAAACGTATTTATGTCTTAAGCTCTTAAATCGTCGCTTTAAAAGCAGAGTGACATAAGTCAAAAATTGGCCATTTTGAGTTAAGTACACAGAAAATTAAAAAAAAACAACTCTTTTTTTCTGCCAAATCGTCATATTTCTATCTCTTAAACTGACAGAGAGAGGGCGAAGTGTCGTTCTGTATAAAACCAAACATCCCTGTATTGTTTGCCTGGTAAAG
Organism: Portevinia maculata; assembly: GCA_949715645.1. Classification (NCBI taxonomy): domain Eukaryota; kingdom Metazoa; phylum Arthropoda; class Insecta; order Diptera; family Syrphidae; genus Portevinia; species Portevinia maculata. The sequence goes on from OX454527.1 coordinate 122,427,311, forward strand.
TGTCATAACTTCAGTTGCGCCTTTATTGTCGGAGTGAGTGGTTGTGTTTTTTAGTGTTAAACGTTTCAATCCAAAAAATGTCAGAACGCAGTGATATAAACCGGTAAGTTACTTTTCTCCTTTTTGACACTTCTTATATTAAAACGCTATTCTATTAAGAAGTATACATAAAACACAGACAAATAATTTCGGAAAAGTGACACTTTCTGCTTTGTGTCATTCTGCTTTATATTGAGGGTATTTATTTTTATTGGCAAAACGTCACATTTGCATTATGTCATTTTACCGCGAATGCAAAGCAGCATTAATTTTTTTTAATACAGAAAAAATGACATTTCTCTTTTGTGTCAAAAAACGTATTTATTTCTTAAGCTCTTAAATGTCATAGTTCGAAAAGTGACATATTGCCTGCAAAAATTAAAGTGATCGCGGTGTTAAATTTTCGGTATTTACTGTAAGATGTGTCACTTTTCAAAAGCGAGATGCTCTGTTTTAAATATAAAGCTAGTCTTTAAACTGCGAAAATTATTGGTTTTTTAGATTGCATTATATGCTTATGCTGTCCAATTTTTTTCTAATTTAAATAGCATCACACATAAGTTTTTAGTCAAAGGTCATACGCAAAATGAGGGTGATTCAGTTCATAGTGTTATTGAACGCGCCGTTAAGAAGGCTCTTAAATCAGGATCTATATACACTCCTGATCAATACATAACGATAATTCGAACATCTAAAAAAACGGGGAAGGCATATCGCGTTCATGAACTGGACAGCACAATGTTTTCTGATTTAAAAGATTTAACTGCCAAAATCGGGTCTAATTATAGCACGGATGACCAAAAGAATCATATCAAAATGACAGATATGAAGTTAATGAAATTTGACAAAGCATCTCCTGGGACTTTTTATGCGAAGACATCATACACCGAGCAAAATTTCCATCGTATTCAAATAAGAATAAACATAAACACTAGATCCTTCGAGCCAATTTCAAATATATTATTAAAGCAACTCCAAGACTCCGACAAAGGCATATCATCAAAGAAGAAAGAAGGCTTAATGAAACTTTATGAAAAAAATCGAATACCTGCTTTTTACAAAGACTTTTATTTAATATTAAGAACTTATTAAATTTAAAATACTATATGAAATTAAATATTCTTACATAATTAAATTTGAATTGATTAACTTTTTAATGGTCATACTATGTACAAAATTATTAACTAAAGTTCCTTAATGATATTGTTCCTTTATAATAATAGTTAAAAGGAAGAATTAAGAGACTGATGAACAGTTATTTAAGTTTTTAGATTGCTTAATTATTACTTCACTTCATACTTTTTTATTTTGTGAAAAAAAAAGAAATTATAATTAAAAGACTGCTGAACAGTGATTTAAGTTTTTAAGTTTACGTTTAATTTTATTTTTAGTTTTTAAGTATAGGTTTAACTTTATTTTTACTTTAAAACTTTTAACTTTTATACTCAAAATAAAAAAATAAAAAATGAAATTTGATAATAATCATCAATGGTTTTATTTCTAAACAAAACGACACTTTTTCGCATTGCTGTCTAAATTTATTACATAATATTGGCCGTTTTTTTGCGCCAAACGACATAAGTCGAAATCAATTTTCTTAAATTATTTTATTTTGGATAGTTTCACTAATCCACTTGAAAGAAGAAAAAAAAATAAACTTTTTACCATAAATATCTTTTAGGTTTTCGTTTAAATTCATAATGAAATAATTTTTTTTATGTCAAAAAATATTTCAAATCGCTTTTCTGAAAAACTGCCTTTTTTGACTTACGTCACTCTGCTTTTAAAGCGACGATGTGTTGAGGAATTCTGTCTCCATGTCTGTTTTCAGAATCTTGAAGTTATCATGCTTAAGTATAAAATGTTCTACTAACGCTTTTGCTACCGTTTTTGCATCTTTGCTTTTCATCGGAATCGCTTCTATGTATTTAGTTAATTCACATCGCAGGGTTAGAATATATCTAAATTCACCTGATGGTCGAAGTGGTCCTACTGTGTCAGCTGATTTCAAAACTACTATTTCAAAACTACTAGATGGTGATTCTGTTATTACCAATCTTTCTTTAGTATTCCTTATTTGCTTGTTTTTAGCACATTCTTCGCAATTGCTGACATACTTCTTCACCATTTTGGTCAAATTTTTCCAGATATATCTCTGCTTTATTTTACATATTGTTCTTCTGACACCTGAGTGTGGAATTGTGGAAGTCTATTATTATCTTTTCCATTTCTTCTCGTTCTAAGATTCTTTTCGGTTGTTGATAAATTAAAATTTCAAGTTTTGTACCTTCTTTGTTCTTTCGTTTCTTTTGCAGCTTATTATATATTTCTTTGAATTTATTCATAGTCATAGAATTTATTCATATAGAATTCATAGTTTATTCACTGAATTCTACTATAATTGTATTATTAATACTGTCGACAGTTATTTTCGGCAATTTATAATTATATAAATTCTTGTTGAGCATCTTTTTAAATTTTAGCGTACGTACGTTTTTTATTTCTGCTAATGAGATACATTCCCATGAGTAAAGTTGATCAGGCTCTACGTTTAAAGCATTGCTTTTGGTTGTCCCTCCGCTGCTTTTATTTTTATTTATTTCTCTAGTCATCGCTCTTGTTATGACTTTTATTTCTTCGGTAGGTATCATTTCCTTGAGTATCTCGGAATCTTGTTTTATGCGTGACAAAGCGTCAGCATTTGTGTTCATCGAGCCTTGTTTATATTTTATATCAAATGTGTAGTCTGATAAATCCAGCCGTATCCTTGTCAATTTTGAAGATTGATTTTTATGAGTAAATAAGCTTACTAACGGTCTGTGATCAGTTACTACTACGAATCTTTTTCCATATAAGTATGGTCTGAAATGGTTAATGGCCCAATGTATACCGAGTAATTCTTTCTCTATAATCGGTTTGATGAGCTCATGCTTATTGAGACTCCTACTGGCATATAAAATAGGTAGGTCTCTTCCTATTTTGCCTTGAGATAACACTGCTCCAAGGGCAGTATTGGAAGCGTCTGTTGTTACTATAAAAGGTTGTTCATGGTCGGGGTATTGCAGAATGGGTGGATTTATGAGCTTCTCTTTAAGCGTATTGAAAGCTTTCTGACATTCATCTGTCCATTTGAACTCTATACCCTTCTTTGATAGTGTATTTAAAGGTTTTGCTATTTCTGCAAAATCTTTGATTAATCTTCTATTGTAGTTGCAGAATGCTACGAATCGCTTCACTTCATTTGCATTCGTTGGGCATGGGTATTTTTTGATAGTTTCATATTTAGCGGGGTCTGTCTTTATCCCTTGGTTTGTTATCAGGTGCCCTAGATATGTTACTTCTGTCTGTAGCCAATTGCATTTTTGAGGATTGAGCTTAAGGTAATATTTTCTCAGTCTCTGTAATGTCTTCACTAGATTTTGGTTGTGGTGATTAAGGCTACAACCAAATATAATAATGTCATCAACATAAAGGAATGCGTCTGCATTAAGCCCTGCTAAGGCTACCGATAGCATGCGTTGAAAACTATTGGTGGACATTTTTAGTCTTTTGAACTGAAAATGTCCCTGATTCGTTGAAAATGCAGTTACTAGTCTGGAATGTTCGTCCAGTTCTATTTGATGGAAGGAACTACTTAAATCCAAAGTGGAGAAATATTTTGCTCGTCCTAACGTGTCTAGAGCATCGTCTAACCTTGTTAACGGGAATTTATCATCCATTATCTTTTTGTTTAGTTTAGACGGAAATCTACCACTAGTCGCCATTTCTTGTCTCCCTCTACATCTTTCTTGTGTACTACAAGTAAGGGTGAGTTGAATGGGCTTACTGAAGGTTCTATAATGTCATCTTACAAGAGCTTGTCCACTTGTTGATTAATTTCATTCAACTGCGTTTGAGGGAGTCTATAATTTTTTATGTATACATGGCTGTTGTCAGTCATCTGTATATTCTGTTTGTAAAAGTTATTTACTGTCAACGAGTCACCTGTCAGATTGAAACAATCTGCAAATTCCTCACATATTTCCAATATTGATTTTCTAGCTTTGACATCAGCTATTTTGATGTCCAATTCCTTCAGCAGTCTTTTATATTGGTCATCTTTCTTATTTTTCTCATAATTGGCCTTAAGATTCACTACATGATAGTTGCTTAGTGGTACTAATTCCGGTGTGAATTGTTTTGTTACCACGTCATGATCTAGTGTGTTCAGAAATGCAATTTGTGTTATTCCCTTGGATGGAATAATGGAGTTCGCTATGAATACTCCTTTTTGGACCTCTTGGTTTAAAACAATGCTATCTTCTACTATATCTAGTGAAATAGGATGAAGTGATTGTGTTCTTGCTGCCAATGTTATCTCTCTGTTTCTTGGCAGTTTAGTAATAAGAGGCAATACTAACTCATTGCTATCGACTAATATGGATATTGTAAAATTGTGATAATCAATTTTACTAGTAGTTTTTATTAAAAAATCCCTGCCTAAAATACCATCTGTTGTGATCGGAAAATTCTCATCTACAATCTGGAAATCTTGCTTTACGGTTTCAGATTAAAATTTTATTTGGGCTGTAACCGATCCTAGTGAATATGTTTCTGAGTTCGTTACACCAGTGATTGTGATCTTATTTTTATTGTTCAAAATGACATTGGGTTTAATAGAATTTAATTTTAATATACTTATGTCAGCACCTGTATCTATTAAAAAAAGTATTGTTTGAGGGTGTGACATTAGTACTTGCAAAAATATAGTTTGTAAGATCCTGATTGAGATGAAAAATTGATCTTATCGTTGGTTCCCTACATGGTATTCTGAGCCTCTCAGGTCTTCAGAGACTTGTTCTTCGTTTCCCGAACTACTCATATGACTAACCCTTCTATTATCATTATTTCTTTGATTATTCGGGTTCCTGTAATTTCTATGGTTATTATTTCCATTATTGTTTCTTATGCGGTTATCTCCGCTTCTAAAATATGTATTATTGTTGTCTCTATACCTATAGTTATTGTTTCTACTGTTCTGGTTTCTATTATTTCTATTGACGTTTTGATTTCTAAAATCACGATTATCCCTGAAGCTGTTATTGTTTCTATTTCTACTAAAATTCTGGCCATTCATCCAATAGTGACTTACATTTACAGTGTCGTTTGTCACTTCTAACTCAGATGCTAATTGTATGGCATCGTTTAGAGTTTTAGGCCTAGCTGCGAATAGAGTGGTTTTAGTTTGGCCGTTTAAGCCATTTTTAAATGAATTTAGTCCTAGTTGGTCATTCAGCTTATAGATGATGTCTTTTGCGTTTTCACCTTGTTCTGTTATTTGAACATTATTAAGGTCTGCAATAAGACTTTCTATCTTTGCTGCATAGTTGTTTATAGTCCTTGGACCTTGGTTGATCTTTACTAGCTCGGACTGTATCTGCAGAGCAGTTTTATTTGGGGTAAATATTTCTCTGAATGTTTGCTTGAATTGTTCTAGAGTAACAGGTCTGGGTCTCGAAATAAGTTTGTTTCTTACTTTGTCTGCTAATCTTGTGTCTAGAATGAATTGTACTAATTTTTGTTTTTCGTCATCGTCTTGAAGCGTATCTGCAAGAAATTGTGCTAGATTCAAGAAATTGTTCAGTCTGTCATATTCCCTTCCGTATTCGGGTATGATCTTAAGTGTTGTTATGATATCAAATTGTGCCATTTTGGTGTTAACATTTGGTTTTGTGGAATCTTTATTGTTTAATAGTTGTTTTTTCTGTTGCAACAAATCTTTTAACTCATTTACTTTTACATTAAATATCGTTTTTATTGATTCATAGTTCTGATTATTTTCAGTTTTATTGTATATTGTATTAAAGCTTTCTATTATACTTGACAGCTCTGTTTCTTTTTGTATTAAATATTTTAAAGTATAGACTCTATTAGGAGATTTTTTAAAGTTATCTATTATATCTTTTATTGATCTAAGTAACTAATATAATTTATAATATTTTAAACAATATGATATAAAATTTTTCTTACATTGCTATTAATTCCATTTATACATTTTATTCTATTTATTTCTTTATTAACTTCTCTTACTACTACGTTGTTTACTTTATTTTTAATTGTATCTTTAATTAGTTTGAAAGCAATCACTAATATTACTAATATACCTACAATTATCATTATATCAATTATGTTATTACTTTTATTTTCATTGTCGCCCGAGTTGACGACAATGTTCTCTTTGGAGTTCTGACCTCCCATTATTGGTTTGTTATTTTAATTACAATTTGGTTTGTTACTATTGAATACGTTTTCCTGATAATTTAGGTTCCTTATTTTATGTAGCAGCTCTTTTCTTTTTTGGGCTTTATCTCTTGTTAGTTGGATTTGTGTGTGTAGGATTGCTACTTGTTGTCTATGACGTACCTTGCGTCCTCTTCTTGGTTTTTTCTTTTGTTTTTGTGCAACTGCTTCTTCTTCGGGTTGCCGCTGGTTTATTCTGCCGTTGAGTTGTCGTTGTTTATATTGTTCTACAGTTAGAGGCTGAGGGCCGGCGTTCTTCTGGGTTGGTATGTATATCGGCACTTCTCCCTGGTTGATTGCTTCTGGGTTGTATTCTTCGTCCCAGGTGTATTTTTCATTTAATTGGCGGAACAGGTTGTCTAGTTCCTCTTTATTACAGCTCATTTCTGTCAAAAGTCTAGGTTTATAGACAGGATCGCCATGTAATAAGTGTATTTTACCATATGCAATGTAATATGTAGTGCAACAAAGTGTATGCAATATACTTTTAAGACTGCCTCGCCTACAAAGCTATGGGGCTTATTGAAACCCTAGCCCAAGCCGTGTAGAAATAGATGGCTGAAAAGCCTAAGTATTTTTTTGGCTAAAGAGCCGACCTGAAAATTAAATAAGATGCATTAGATGCGTATTATTTGAGAATGCAGAGATGTGTTACGGGGTCCTGGTTCCTGGGCGATACCTAAAATAAAAACAAAATGACTACCTTAATATAGGGCCACTGTCTATATCCCAAAACGAAATCACTTACATGTGAAGAAACCCAAGGTCGATAAACCCTTGTATTTGATTATGTTGCACCACCCTAAAACAAACAAACAAAAAAAAATATTGAAAAAAAAAAATATAATAATAAACAACAGAAAATGAAAATTACAACGACGACACGATCATACAAACACTTAGGTACTGATCGCTGTAAAACGCAACCAAACCACACGAGTTTACCTTGCCAAGAAAACAATAGAACTCATTGTTTTGGTTTGGTAAATCTCAGGTACATGCGATTGATATGTATTGGCAATTAGTGTCGTTAACTCTATGCACCTACCTGTGGATGAAGTTGATTCCTCCAAAGAAGAATTGCGTGCATTTTCGATGCATTCCTAACACGTGAAAGGTTCTTTCCACCGAATTTGGTTTGCGTTCCACTTGGAAACATCTCCACTGGTGATACAGCATCACAAAACCGATAAACGAAAATCATAAAATGGCTGTACACAATAAATAATTCGATAAATGGGATGTTGCAATAATAGGTATGATAAGGTAGGGTTAAGTTTAAATAGTTACATATTTTGAAAATATAGATGAACTGTGATAGGATTTTAAATCAATTAGGATTAGTGCAATATTAGGATTAGGAAAGTGCAATATAGATTAAGATTACGTATGATGTATTTTAGTGTTATGAATAAGTAGCTGTTTGTGTTATGATTATGGAAAGTAAGAAGTGGTCAACATGTTGCAAGAGATATGGTTGATAAGGAGCCTATACCAGCGGATAGAGACAAATATATCTGGCAATATAATGTAATTTATCTATAGGAATTCAAATTTTATTGAGAAAGGTCGGTTAAGGGTCATTACCCTAGTTTATTCCAACTGTGCTAGTAAGCAGCAATTCAAGGTGAAAGTTTCTTGGCAAGCAAAGTTTATTCGTGGTTAATATCCGCGAAACTTAGTGAACAGTATCTAAACATACCTCAAAAGAAAAAAAAAGAAAAAGAATATACTCGTAGGTCAGTTAGTTATAATTACAAAGACACTTAAACATAGTGCACTAAGCTTTTTGCATATTCCTAGAGACCTTCATACGGATTTATTGCAAAAAGACGGAAACCACCAGATTGAAATAAGCAATAGAAAGATAGCAGAGGTATGTAACGCTATGAAGTGATGTTTGTGTGCCTCCTAAAACATCCTTGTTCTCACCAGGTATTGGGTTGGGGCATTAAGTCGAAAGACGACCCTCACCTCTGCTGATTTTTTTGTCCTGGGATCAGGAAATCCGACATTGTCGCCCAAAGCCACCAATTAAACATCCGTTTAGCTGTGCTTGAGTGCTATCGGTCCAAGACTGATTTAAAGCGCTACAACGGACACGACCAAAAAGGACGGGACAAAGAGCCCAACAACTTCGACCTTCAAAAAGGTCATCGCGGTTAGAAGGCGCTCCGCTTGCAAGCAATTGTGCTCCAGTGGGGATATATTCCTCTTCATATACTCAAGGAGCAGTGCAAAAAACGACAATCAACTAGCTCATTAGTGAATTTAAAGAAAAAAAAAAGTGAATTTGCGAATAATTGAAGATCTAACAATAGTGAAGTTGTTAGTGAATTTTCTTTGGATTTTTTTTTTTGATTAGTATTATTGATTTTTTTATATGAGCTTAAGTTAAGATAATAGTGTAAGGATATGGTGTTTTAGTGAGTGAAAACGCGAGAAAGAGGCGGCAAAGCCCAAATAATATTGCTTTTGCAGATTTCATCGCTCCAAGTGCTGCCGGCAGGACGACGAGGGACGACAATTAATAAGCCGTAAGTTTTTTTTTCATACTTTCCCTTTTGTGGCAGGAATTAAGCCAAATCTAATTTATTAGTTGTAAGTTTAGGATTTTTCACTTACCAGCACACAGGTATCCATAGGATTCCTTTTTTTTTTATTTTAACGTAGTTTTATTTTTTTTATGAATTATACTGGATTTTACAAGTGAATTTGATATGTGTGTTTCAATGGAGTAGAAACCTTTGTGATTTGGCGTGTGGAGTAATTGGGAAGGCCGTCCTTCCGCCTGTGCAATGACGTAGACGGTACGCAGACGACCAACGAACATGAGGACGCGACGTGACGACGAACGAACTTTCTACTACTAGTACACGGACGTACAAGTGACTGGATTCTGGCGTCAAGGGGCTGTCTCTCACTATTTCCGGCCAGAGAGATAGCCAATGGAGTGTCGAACGACACATAGGGTGGGTAGGCCGAGCCAGAGCCGTCATCATCTGGCAAGTCTCAGGAACGAGACGAACCCTATCAGGGAGCGACATCAGGAAGCAGTGGATGCAAAGGAGATTAGAATTAGGTTAGATATAAGTTAGATTAGGGATTTATATTAAGGTTTAGCTTACGTTTTAGATTAGAATAGGATTAGTTAGCATAGTTAGGGTAGTTAAGATGCATCTGACTTCCTGTACTCTCTCCTTGGTAGAGCAAAGGTAATTGAGATTTTCTTTTCATCTATCCTATCTTTCTCTTCTCTTCTCTTTCCTTTCTTTTTTCGTCCGTCCGATTAGTTCTCTGCTTATCTTCTCCTTCTTTTTTTTTCTGGCACGAATATTTTTGTTTGTGAGCAGGTGGTTTAGTGTGAGGGGTGACAAGAACTACCCCCGTCCGATGAGCGATAGCCGTGCAACCGCGAGCGTGCCACCGTCCTCCTCCACTACTCCGAAGATGCCCCTATGGCCAGCCTCGACTCATAACAATGGCGCCCAACGGTAAAGACAGTCCAGTTGCGCTTCCAAGGGAACGATTTTTAGTTGCAAAGGTCGTTACCTTGGACCCGCAACAGATTTGTTCATTTTTTAAATTTTCTAAATTTTTTTTTTGATTTTTAGTATATTTTCTCTTTTTATTTTTTTTAAATTTTACTTTTCTATCTTTCTCTCACTCTGAGTAACCGCATAAGCTCTGAGTTGTTAATATGAACGAAAGACGGCTGTCCAATCTGAAGGCCAAGCGACAAAGGATCAGGTGATGTAATTGGAAGTTCATATTAGAACGCAGAGCGGATCGGGGTGGACAGACCCGTGTTCTAATTGCTATCCAATGAGCAAGTGCCAAGAGTACGGCTCATCGTGAGGCAAGAACATTGGTCTGAAAGCTTTGATCGTGTTGGGAGTATGCCCGGAGCTACTAGCCAGCCTTTAATCAGGTTATTCACCAGATGGCAAGTAGTGGTAAGGAGCAGAACGGCATACTTTGAACACTCGTCTAGTTCCTGAGACCCAGTCACGACTAGACAAGACTAGGACAAACAAACGTGACAGAACAAACAGAAACGCCAACGACAAAACAAATGCACCGGTGGAATGGTACAGGAGAACCGACCCGAAACTTCACACACCATCACAATTATCTAGAAAAAAGAGAAAATTAAAACATTTCGATTACTTAGATAGGATCTGTCTTTTATTTCTATATCTTTTTGAAATACACAACCTTTTTCTTACAATTTTTTTTTAACTTCCTGGATTTTTTTTTGAATTTATTTAGTTTTTTTTACATATTAAAATTTTTTAATTTTCTTTTAATTTTCTCATACATTTCATAAACCATTATTTTATTTTATATTTGCTTATGAATTTCCCTTTTAATTTTTTTTCTTATTTTTCCAACATTTTGGTAGGAGTTTAGGTTTTTTGAATTTTGTTTGAATTAGTTTAGAGATGGAAGGTAAAGGTGCAGTTGCTAAGGCAGCCTTGGCTCAGCAAGCGGGGCCGCCAGCAGGGCGCTTAACGCGTAAGATGACGCAGGAGTTGGGCATTTCGCCAATCCCTGGGGCAGCAGTAGGCGAGTCTTCGCATTCAAGGGCTAATGGTAAGTCAACTGTGACAATGGTTGATTGTGTGGATGATCTAAACCGCACGGCCCGAGAGCTCGCAGAGTGGGATCGACAACTACTGCAAGATGGGGAGCGAATACTCCACGAGAAAGAAGGAGGGGCCATAGCAGGGACTCGATCACTAGAGGACCGAATCTCTGACCAGGTTCAAAAGGAGGTTTCCTTAGCAATAAGGGAGAATAGGGTGGAATTGCTGACGATATTCGCCGGAGGTTTGAAGGGGGTTCAGAACACCCTCCACGAGGAAATGAAAGCGCTTCAAGAGAGCATAGCGCAGTTAGCTACTTCAAGAACCCAGTCCAATTCCAGCGCATCTCCTCCTCAAACCTCTCGCAATGTTGAGGGCGATACACAATCGTCAGCCCAGCAGCAGCTAGTGGGCAGTCCGCCACATGGTTTTGGTCGGGAAGAGTCTCGTAGGGAGGAGACTTCCCGACAGGAGTTTTCACGCTCAGAAGGGAGAAGAATTGACGTCCACAAATGGGGCATCAAGTTCGATGGGAACCCAAAAAGTATGTCTGTGGAGAGCTTTATCTTTAGGATAGAGACTCTCCAACGCCAGAGCGGCCTGTCAAGCGACCAGGTTTTCGCAAATTTCCACCATTTAGTGACGGGGCCGGCAGAGTGTTGGTATTGGCAGTACCTAGAGAAAAATGCAGGAGACACTCTGCTGAACTATTTTGACCTCAAGGCAGAACTGCTCCACCAGTTCAAGAACAACCGAGGGGACCATGAGATACTTCGGCAAATCATGGATAGAAGGCAGTTGCCCCACGAAACATTTGACGACTTCCACAGCGACATACGGACATTGACATTACAAATGCGACAAAGACCAAACGAGAGGGATTTGCTGGCCATTCTTCGCCAGAACTTGAAGGACAGGGTAGCAAACCTAATATTTGGGTGCAACATTTTGACGATCCGGGAACTACGCGATGAGTGCAGAAGAGCAGACGGTCATATCGCTGCACGAGATAGTAGGGCTCGGAGAGGTGTGAGCGAAGTCGAAAGGGTAAGGCTTGAGGAAGGTAAAAATACCGAGCCGGATGAAGACGAATTCGAAGTAGAGGCGCTCCAACAGAAACGACCGAACAGACCGACTAACTACAGTAACAACGACAGAACGACCCAATTGACAAAAGACAATAGGCAGGAAGGTAGAGTTAAGAACGCACCCAAAGCTGAAGCAAATTGCACTTCACACTTTCACACCTTGACGTGCTTCAGTTGTGGGCAAGGAAGTCTGGCCTTCAACTGCGAGAAGTGCCAGGGAAACTCAAGGATCGGCGGTGCATCCGGGAGCAAACCGTCGACGACAAATTCGATCCCGGGGATACAGATGGACGCGGGCCAGTCCGAATCCTAAGAAGGGACCCCGACTTGAAGATTCCCTCCAATAAAAATGACGTTCCGACTAAAAGACGATTGCAAGAATACGAAGAAGCTAGAAAGAGGATTTTCGGAGAAGAATTGACGCGGCCTAAGAAAGATAGAAAATTTAAGAAAATTTCAAGGCTAAGAGAAAAATGTGCAATATTTAGACGACGAAAGAGTAGAATTGAATCGACAGTACTAAACACAACAGACGATAATAGACCTTACGCAAAAGTAAAAATAGACGGAGAAGAAATTTTGGGCCTATTAGACAGCGGTGCCTCGATTAGCTGCCTAGGAAAAGGGGCAGACGAATTTTTAAAGAGGCATAACTTGACCATGACTAAGATGGCAACAGACCTTAGGACAGCAGACGGAAACACACAACGCAGACAGGGACGGTTTACGACACAAGTTTCGTGGGGTAACAAAACTGAAGAGATCGAGCTCTTTGTGGTCCCAAACCTGCTCCAATAACTCTATCTGGGTGTAGACTTCTGGAGTGCATTTAGGGTCGCTCCGAATGTGATCAGCGAGATCGAAACTCCATCACCGACAGCAGAAGCTCCTCCAGTCCAGGCACTCTCACCAGCACAAGCACAGCGGCTAGAGCGAATCAAACAGCTCTTTCCATCATTTGCGGAGCGGGGTTTGGGTAAAACCAGTCTCGAAGAACATGTGATAGAGGTGGATGACGACAAAATTCCCATCAAACAGAGACACTACCCGATCTCGCCCGCAATACAGAAATTGCTGTTTGAAGAACTCGACCGTATGCTGTCATTGGGAGTAATCGAGGAGAGCAATAGCGCCTGGAGCTCACCTGTTGTGTTGGTGAGGAAGCCTGGCAAAAACAGATTGTGCCTGGACTCACGAAAAGTAAACGCGGTGACTAAGAAGGATGCATATCCGCTTCCCCACATTGAGGGTCTGCTGAGTCGCCTGCAGGAAACAAGGTACATCTCAGGGATAGACCTCAAAGACGCTTTCTGGCAGATTCCTCTGGAGAAGGAATCAAGAGAGAAGACGGCTTTTACAGTCCCAGGGCGGCCGTTGTACCAATTCACGGTTATGCCGTTCGGATTGTGCAACGCTGCCCAGAGAATGTGTAGGCTTATGGACAAAGTCATACCCTCCAAGTTAAAGGAGCATGTCTTTGTCTACCTCGATGACCTCTTGGTTTGTTCTCCAGACTTCGAGTCACATGTCCGATCGCTAGAAGAGGTTTCCAAGTGTTTACGAGATGCAGGGCTTACCATTAACGTAGAAAAAAGTAAGTTCTGCTACAAAGAGATCAAGTACTTAGGGTATATAGTCGGTGATGGATGCTTGCGAACCGACAAAGACAAAGTGTCGGCAGTCGAAAACTTTCCGGTTCCAAAGACTCCCAAGCAACTCCGTCGATTCCTAGGTATGACAGGGTGGTACAGGCGGTTCATACCGAACTTTGCCACTCTGTCAAGCCCCATGACAGACTGTTTGAAAAAGGGACAAACATTTAACATGACTGACGAGGCGCTTAGAGCTTTCAACCAGCTCAAAATGTCACTGGTTACCGCGCCAATACTGACCAACCCTGACTTTACAAAACACTTTTACATACAGTGTGACGCTTCGACAACTGGTGTAGGAAGTGTTCTCTTCCAGAAGGATGCGGAGAATAACGAACGACCGATAGCATTCATGTCCCAGAAACTTAATTCCGCACAACGGAACTATAGCGTTACGGAACTTGAATGCTATGCGGCCGTCCTGTCAGTGAAGAAGTTCCGAGCCTATGTGGAAGGATTGCCTTTCACTATTATCACGGATCACGCTAGCCTTAAGCGGCTTATGACCCAGAAAGACTTGTCAGGCCGCTTGGCTAGATGGAGCCTCAAGCTCCAAGTGTTTGATTTCGTGATAGAACATAGGAAGGGCATCCAAAATGTAGTCCCGGATACTCTCTCATGCGTCCTCATGGAGGAGCTCAAGCCTGACACTGTTCTCTTGGAAGTCGATCTCAAGTCACCATACTTCTCTTCGGAAGAGTATGACGAGTTGAGGAAGATGGTCGAGAAGAACCAAGATAGACTACCTGACCTGTGTATATCTGACGACTACGTTTACAAACGGACAGACATACGAACTGGTGACGAACTACAGGAAGATAGGGCCTGGAAACTCTGGGTACCGAAGGAGTTGCGTGGGAGCCTTTTGCTAACCGCCCAAGACTCCCCATCGGCAGGACATGGCGGGCTGAACAAAACTTTAGCCAAGCTAAAGCAAAAATATTTCTGGCCAGGAATGGCATCCGATGTCCAAAAACACGTACAATCCTGTGAAATTTGCAAGTGCAATAAGCCACTTAACGTGGTATCCCGACCGCCGATGGGGCAGCAAACGATCACTGAGCGACCCTTTCAGCGACTCTACATCGATTTCTTAGGACCCTACCCACGAACTAAAACAGGACATACCCATATCTTCATCGTGTTAGACCACTTCAGTAAGTATGTATTATTGCGGCCTATCCGTAAAGCAACGGCAGCTGAGGTAGTGAAGTATTTAGAAGATAGTGTTTTTCATGTGTTTGGTGTCCCAGAATATGTCCATTCAGACAACGGAAAACAATTCGTTTCAGAATTGTTCTCCAGCTTTCTAAAAAAAATATGGAGTCAGACACGTCCGGATCGCGTTCTACTCTCCTCAAGCGAATGCTTCCGAGAGGGTGAACCGTTCTCTGTTGACCAAAATCAGGTCATACATAGACGACGACCAAAGTAATTGGGATCTGCATGTAAGCAATGCGGCATTTGCCTTGAGGAGCGTAGTGCACGACTAGAACCATATTACGCTGTCTTCGGCGTACCAATGATACAGCACGCAAGCGCGTATGAAATTCTACGCCGACTGGACATACTAAAGGACACTGGAATACGTATCACCAATAAGACTGATAGGTTAGGTTTAATTAGGACGAAAATATATGACAACTTGAGGCTAGCGCACAACAAGGCTACAAAGGTATACAATACCAGAAGTAGGGACGTTAAATATAATGTAGGACAAGTCGTCTACCGACGCAACTTCAAGCAGAGTAGCCAACCCGATGGCTATAATGCAAAATTAGGACCTAAATTCCTAAAAGCGATCGTCCTAAAAGCCATTGGAAACTCCCTCTACGAGATAGGGAATCAACGAGGCGAGAAGATCGGAGTCTTCCATGCGAAGGACCTCCACACATAATATGCCAAAGAAAAATGACGCACTCATGCTGCCGTTGTCAAGTTATGAGATAAGTTAGTGTCTACTTTCGTGTTATTTGTTAATTTATTTATAGTATCGTCCAGAGATATATTACATTTTATTTACAGTATTTATTATTTATTCAACTAGTTTTAGGTATAAAAAGAGAGTTTATTTATCTAGTTTTAAGTATTTATTGATTTATTTATTTGTATTTTTTTTATTCATACTTAGTATGAAGTTAAAAATAGGTATAGAGGCTAAGACTGACTAGGGTTAAGTATAGTTATTTATGTATTTTTTTTTTACGTGCAATACCGGATAGTATGAAAGCAACTCACCAAAGATGCCCGGCTTGTAGACATATCAAGGCGCAGGCCCTTGCCACACGTTCGGCACAGAGTTGAGACCACGCTCGCGGTTCAATAAGCAGGACTACAGCAAAATACTTTGACAACGGATATTCGCCCGTGACCCGCTTTTCTACGAGGTCGTTAGTCTCGCGACCACTCGCCAACCGCCGTCGATCCTGTTACGGGGTCCTGGTTCCTGGGCGATACCTATCCACTATACCTAAAATAAAAACAAAATGACTACCTTAATATAGGGCCACTGTCTATATCCCAAAACGAAATCACTTACATGTGAAGAAACCCAAGGTCGATGAACACTTGTATTTGATTATGTTGCACCACCCTAAAACAAACAAACAAAAAAAAATATTGAAAAAAAAAATATAATAATAAACAACAGAAAATGAAAATTACAATGACGACACGATCATACAAACACTTAGGTACTGATCGCTGTAAAACGCAACCAAACCACACGAGTTTACCTTGCCAAGAAAACAATAGAACTCATTGTTTTGGTTTGGTAAATCTCAGGTACATGCGATTGATATGTATTGGCAATTAGTGTCGTTAACTCTATGCACCTACCTGTAGATGAAGTTGATTCCTCCAAAGAAGAATTGCGTGCATTTTCGATGCATTCCTAACACGTGAAGGGTTCTTTCCACCGAATTTGGTTTGCGTTCCACTTGGAAACATCTCCACTGGTGATACAGCATCACAAAACCGATAAACGAAAATCATTAAATGGCTGTACACAATAAGTAATAGACAATAAATAAAACAAACTATATTTACCTGATGACCAAATTTAATAATATACTCATGACGCGGATCAAAACAAAACTTTGCAACACATAATGAAATGACATTTAATTAAAACAAGACTGCACGCACTCGATGCACAAGTTACACCTGCTTGCCTGTTCGCACCTCGCAATTAATGTAGGTTATCGATTAAGTGGATTCGATAAATGGGATGTTGCAATAATAGGTATGATAAGGTAGGGTTAAGTTTAAATAGTTACATATTTTGAAAATATAGATGAACTGTGATAGGATTTTAAATCAATTAGGATTAGTGCAATATTAGGATTAGGAAAGTGCAATATAGATTAAGATTACGTATGATGTATTTTAGTGTTATGAATAAGTAGCTGTTTGTGTTATGATTATGGAAAGTAAGAAGTGGTCAACATGTTGCAAGAGATATGGTTGATAAGGAGCCTATACCAGCGGATAGAGACAAATATATCTAGCAATATAATGTAATTTATACATAGGAATTCAAATTTTATTGAGAAAGGTCGGTTAAGGGTCATTACCCTAGTTTATTCCAACTGTGCTAGTAAGCAGCAATTCAAGGTGAAAGTTTCTTGGCAAGCAAAGTTTATTCGTGGTTAATATCCGCGAAACTTAGTGAACAGTATCTAAACATATCTCAAAAAGAAAAAAAAAGAAAAAGAATATACTCGTAGGTGAGTTAGTTATAATTACAAAGACACTTAAACATAGTGCACTAAGCTTTTTGCATATTCCTAGAGACCTTCATACGGATTTATTGCAAAAAGACGGAAACCACCAGATTGAAATAAGCAATAGAAAGATAGCAGAGGTATGTAACGCTATAAAGTGATGTTTGTGTGCCTCCTAAAACATCCTTGTTCTCACCAGGTATTGGGTTGGGGCATTAAGTCGAAAGACGACCCTCACCTCTGCTGATTTTTTTGTCCTGGGATCAGGAAATCCGACATTGTCGCCCAAAGCCACCAATTAAACATCCGTTTAGCTGTGCTTGAGTGCTATCGGTCCAAGACTGATTTAAAGCGCTACAACGGACACGACCAAAAAGGACGGGACAAAGAGCCCAACAACTTCGACCTTCAAAAAGGTCATCGCGGTTAGAAGGCGCTCCGCTTGCAAGCAATTGTGCTCCAGTGGGGATATATTCCTCTTCATATACTCAAGGAGCAGTGCAAAAAACGACAATCAACTAGCTCATTAGTGAATTTAAAAAAAAAAAAAGTGAATTTGCGAATAATTGAAGATCTAACAATAGTGAAGTTGTTAGTGAATTTTCTTTGGATTTTTTTTTTGATTAGTATTATTGATTTTTTTATATGAGCTTAAGTTAAGATAATAGTGTAAGGATATGGTGTTTTAGTGAGTGAAATCGCGAGAAAGAGGCGGCAAAGCCCAAATAATATTGCTTTTGCAGATTTCATCGCTCCAAGTGCTGCCGGCAGGACGACGAGGGACGACAATTAATAAGCCGTAAGTTTTTTTTTCATACTTTCCCTTTTGTGGCAGGAATTAAGCCTAATCTAATTTATTAGTTGTAAGTTTAGGATTTTTCACTTACCAGCACACAGGTATCCATAGGATTCCTTTTTTTTTTATTTTAACGTAGTTTTAGTTTTTTTTATGAATTATACTGGATTTTACAAGTGAATTTGATATGTGTGTTTCAATGGAGTAGAAACCTTTGTGATTTGGCGTGTGGAGTAATTGGGAAGGCCGTCCTTCCGCCTGTGCAATGACGTAGACGGTACGTAGACGACCAACGAACATGAGGACGCGACGTGACGACGAACGAACTTTCTACTACTAGTACACGGACGTACAAGTGACTGGATTCTGGCGTCAAGGGGCTGTCTCTCACTATTTCCGGCCAGAGAGATATCCAATGGAGTGTCAATCGACACATAGGGTGGGTAGGCCGAGCCAGAGCTGTCATCATCTGGCAAGTCCCAGGAACGAGACGAACCCTATCAGGGAGCGACATCAGGAAGCAGTGGATGCAAAGGAGATTAGAATTAGGTTAGATATAAGTTAGATTAGGGATTTATATTAAGGTTTAGCTTACTTTTTAGATTAGAATAGGATTAGTTAGCATAGTTAGGGTAGTTAAGATGCATCTGACTTCCTGTACTCTCTCCTTGGTAGAGCAAAGGTAATTGAGATTTTCTTTTCATCTATCCTATCTTTCTCTTCTCTTCTCTTTCCTTTCTTTTTTCGTCCGTCCGATTAGTTCTCTGCCTATCTTCTCCTTCTTTTTTTTTCTGGCACGAATATTTTTGTTTGTGAGCAGGTGGTTTAGTGTGAGGGGTGACAAGAACTACCCCCGTCCGACGAGCGATAGCCGTGCAACCGCGAGCGTGCCACCGTCCTCCTCCACTACTCCGAAGATGCCCCTATGGCCAGCCTCGACTCATAACAGATGCTAAACGTGTTTATTTCGTCGTCCGACTAAATCCTTTATTTTAAAGTTAAATCCCAGTTTAAGTGCACAAAATTAAGCACATCTCTCTGTCATCATCTTTTTATCTGAAGTGCATCGTTGCTTTGTTTGAATTGTTGTCTCACTCGATATTTTTTGTATATTTCTCGACAAAAATATTATACATACATATAATGCCAGCTAATACTAGAGGGACTCGTGTACAAGGCAGTGCAAGCTCTCCGAGAGATGTTGGTGTCCAAAATTCAGCTGGCATAGCTGATAAACTGTGGAGCCGTATTGAAGTTAAACTGGAGAAATGGATGAAGACTTTTTCCCTCTCGCTGGATGCTAAACTCTCTGCCCTAGAGGATCGCTTTAACGCACAGGTGAGAGAAAACAAAATGCTTTTTGAACAACAACTGCAAAAAGCATCTCAAGACATTAAGCGACTCGAGCTCTTTGCTGACAAAATAGAGCGTGAGAAAATCAGCTGTGATGCTGTAGTCTTTGGTGTGCCAGAGTCTCATGGGGAAAACTTGGAGACTTTTTACAACAAAGTTTGCGCTGCTGTAAATATTCAGCCCCCTCGACTACACAACATCTTTCGCGCCAAAACCAACTCTCGCAGCGACAACGATCGCTCCCCTGCCGATGCTTGTATCATACTGAAGTTTGCTGAGAAGCGGGAGAAGCAAAACTTAATGCGAGCTGTTTCGAGCTTTTGCAAAAACAAAAAAGCTCCACTAAAACTCTGTGACGTCGGCATCGATTCTTCGAAAAGCTTTTTAATGATATTCTTACGAAAAGCAATTCCCAACTGCAGCGGCATGCTTTGAGACTAAAACATAAATCTCTACTGTCGTCAGTGCATACGTACAATGGGCAAATTTACATCCGCACCGCAACCAGTCGAACTTCTTTTGTCATACATAACATTGGAGATCTGAGGAATGCTGTCGGAACTGACGTCAACAATGTTATTCATTATGGTAATCATAATTAATTATTGCATGCACAAACTTTTAATATTTCTTTGTAAATTCTTAACTTCTTTCTCTTTTCGCACCAGAAGATTTAGTTTATTTCCTTTAACTTATTTTATTATTGTTCAAGTTATTTCAGTTCATTTTGGTTTTTTATGTTCCCTGTCGCTTTTCTCATCGGCATGTGAAATAGATGCTGAAAAATTATCTGCGTTCGATTGCGACTTCGTTGTGAGCTTTTATAATGATCATGACCAGCAGCAATGACACTAGTTTTGGCAGCATAAATGAAAAAAATAATTTGTTAAACACTCTATGCAAAAGTCATAATGGCTTGCATATTTGTCACATAAATGCACAAAGCCTTGTGAATAAATTTGATGATTTCAGATTGATATTTGAAAATAGTTTAATTGATATTGTTTGCGTATCCGAGACCTGGTTTCACCCCAATTTAAAAAGTAACCTATTTCACCTAAACGGATTCAAAAAGCCTTACCGAGCTGATCGAACTCACTCTACTGGTGGAGGTGTTGCTATTTATGTTAGAAAATACATAAGATCTAGCTTCATCAAGTGCTCTGACGGCACCCAGTCTTGTGACTACTATTTCATCAATATCCTTAACGGCGAAAATAAATGTATTATCGGAACTTTTTATATGCCTCCACATATTGCAAGCTCGCGTGTTATATCCCCAATTGTTGAAGAAATTTGTCATCTAGCACCTAAATTCATTCTTTGTGGCGATTTAAATATAAATCTTTTCCACTCCTCATCTATTAGTTTGAAAACCTCTATGAATTCACTTGGCCTTTCTTTTGTAAACCTTGCTGAACCAACGCACTTTAAACCAAATTGTATGCCGTCTTTGTTAGACTTATTTCTTGTTAGTGACATGAGTCTTGTTAAATGTTTCAGTCAATTATCAGTTCCCGTTTTTTCGTATCATGATCTCATTTTTGTTACTCTTGACTTACATTTTCCTAAATACCTGTCTCAGTCCATCCAATATCGTGATTTTCGCAATGTCAACGTTGAAAGTCTTTTTAGTGAATGTTCCTCCATTGATTGGTATCCAATCTGTTTGACACCTGACGTTAATAAACAAACTGATTTCCTGACCACCACTATTGACTACCTCTTTAACAAACATGTTCCACTTAAGACCCGTGTTATTAAGTCGCACAGCTGCCCTTGGCTTTCGAATGACATTCTCAGGGCAATCAAAACAAGAGATTCCGCATATCGCCGTTGGAAACGCTTCGGCTGTGATGAGATGCTTAGATGTTTTAAATCAAATCGTAATATTGTCACTAACCTTATTAAATCCGCTAAGCTCAGCTACTATAGTAATCGATTTGATTCTAGTCGATCCTCTAAGTTTCTGTGGAGTGAAGTTCGGAATATTGGTTTGAATAAGAAAAATCCATAGCCTCGGAAGACAAAACTGATTTGGAAGAGCTCAATCGAAGATTCTCTACTCCAGGCGCACCTCTTGCCACAAGCCTACAGCGACAACAAGAAAATAGAGAAAATGAATTTTCCTTGACTGCTGTTGACATATACAATGTCGGAAACGCAATCTTCTCTATCAAATGCAAGTCTGTTGGCTTAGATAAAATTCACCCTGACTTCATAAAAATGCTCCTTCCTCTTATACTTCCTTACATCACCCATATATTTAACACCATCATTATGACATATACCTTCCCGTCCGCCTGGAAAAAATCTAAAATCATCCCGATTCCTAAAAAAGGAACAAACTCTGAATACAGACTTATAGCCATCCTCCCTTTCTTGTCCAAAGTTTTTGAATCAATTGTAAGCTCCCAAATAAAAGTGTTTATCAAAGACAAGCAGCTTCTTAATCCTATGCAGTCAGGTTTCCGGTCCGGACATAGCTGTACATCTGCTTTACTTAAAATCTCTGACGATGTTAGCATTTGACTGTGTTAATCCAAATATTCTCTATAATAAACTTATGACATACTTTAACTTCTCTGACACTTCTAACAAATTAATTTATTCATATATGACTAATCGCTGCAAGCTGTTTCATGTAATAGTAAACTGTCTTCGTTTCTTCCTGTTAATTGTGGTGTTCCTCAAGGATCTATTCTTGGTCCATTATTGTTCTCTCTATTTATTAATGATTTACCTTCCGTTTTATTGCATTGTCAGTATCATATATACGCTGACGATGTTCAACTGTACATACGCTTTCCTATTGGTATGATTGAAGATGCTGTTTCAAAAATAAACGACGATCTGTGTTCTGTTTTCGAGTGGTCAACTCGCAATAGGTTAAAGCTCAACCCCGGCAAAACAAAAGCCATACCAATATCCAAACATCAACCACATCTTTCAGATTTTCCTCCTATCTTTTTAAATTCCTGCCAAGTTGAATATGTTAACCAAGCAAAAAATCTGGGAATTATCTTTAACAATAAGTTGACATGGGATGTTCACATAAATTCAATTATTAATAAAATATATGCTTCGCTACGTGGTTTATCTGTTACGAAAACAATCTTACCTACCCAAGTCAAACTGAAATTGGTAAAGGCACTAATAATACCCATAATTTCATATGGCTGTGAGCTGTTTGCCGATCCTGACTCATATTCGCTTCAAAAACTGAAGGTTGCTTTCAACTCAATTGCCCGGTATGTTTTCAATCTTCGAAGATTCGATCATATATCATCTGAAGCTCGTCAACTCCTTGGATGTAATTTAGAGACTTTTTTCAAATATCGTTGCTGTGCTTTACTCTTCAAAACAATTCACGTGAAGGAACCAAACTATTTGTTTGATAAAATTAATTTCTGCTCATCAAATCGTTACACAGTCTTACGTCCTGCTACATTTACCTGCTTGACATCACGCAGGCAATTTTTCATTTTTGCTGTCAAACTCCGGAATGGTCTACCCATTCCTGTGAAGTCCTTAATCGAACGGCGTAAATTCCTAACAGTTTGTTTCGAACACCTCTCCAGTTTGAACTGATTTAACTTTCTTGTTTTATATGTCTTTTTGATCTTTCTCTTCTTTGGTTGCGCTTCTATTTGTTGTACTCTAAATTTAATCTATTTTACTTATATACATGTATTTTCTTTTATTTCCATTAATTTCAACAAAGCATTCTTGCCATTAAATGTTATATTCTTCATTTATATCCTGTACTAATTATAAGTTAATCTTGATGTACAGCGTTTCTGAATCAATAAATATCAAATATCAAATATCAAATTTACTGCGTCCAGTTTAAGATTGATTTTATTACGCTTTTCTTAACCTATTTATGCAAAAATCTTATTCTAATTATTTACATCTATTCACTAATACTATTATAAAAATGCTTATGCAGCAGTAAATCTAGATTTGAATTCACCAGCCGGCTGTACAATTTGACACCATGCACAACGCGGCTCAAGGTGAAGCGGAATTCTTATCTCATCGCTTGTACCTTTGTGGGAATCTATTGTAGGTGGATAATGATTACAAAACTATCGTCTGGTCTGGGGAAAGCCCTTGTGTGGACTTTGAATTGTTGTTCTCGTTGCCACGATTGGCATCTGGAATTGTAATCTGTAAAGTCGTGTATGTATCATGTTAGAATTTGTATTTTAAGGAATTTCTGTCTGTCAGTGATGGGTAGTACTACTACTTAGTACTAATGTATCTTAGTACGAAGTATGGTACTACAAATCATACAATATATAAAGCAACGATGCCACTCAATCATTTCCGATAAATATTACAGTTCATGAGATTCGATAATGGATATACTAGAATTGCACGATTGCAAGAGAGCAAAACAGCTCAATAGATGACATATGGGTTATGCTAAACTCCATTATAAAAAAACAGAAAAACTCGTTTACATTGCCTTAGATGCAGATTCCCGATTTGCAACTCGCACGCAAAAAAGATGTGTCAGAAATATGTTGCACACGAACCATCACATCAGTTTTATAAATATGCTCGTAAACACTCAACTCATAAAACAATGATATCTTTTCGTAAACGGTTATAAAAAATTTTACAAAAACATGTTTAAATTAAAAAAAAAATTGTTGGTTCTTGTTGTCTTTTCAATAAAGGTAATCTGCACATACATACACATATTATAACATATGTTCTATTGTCTATATAAAGGAATAGGCCATATCGCATTTTCATGGCACCACACTGCAAAATGGATTATGTGGTCTGTCAGACCACAAAGTATAACTTACCGCCTTTTGGCTCACCGCTAAACGGAGCGTTAAAGACATATAGCTTGTAATAAGCTGAATAAATGGGGGCACATGCCCCCACCAAATCAAAATCAAAATCATATTTCAGGGTAAGGCAGCGGGATTTAGGGAGAAAATGTTTCTTTGTTGTGGCGCCACGCCTACAAACACAATGGCGGCGGAACTTGGGCATGAAATTGAAATGTGAAATGATTGCTCGAATACGACTGGACCGAAAATTTGGAAATTGTGTACTCCGATTATGGGCGCCGATGAATGTCAAATCTTAAGGAGGTGCCCAGTACTTCGTTACATTTATTGACGGCAGATCCCGAAATGTCGAGGTGGTGACTTTAAT
Organism: Portevinia maculata; assembly: GCA_949715645.1. NCBI lineage: Eukaryota > Metazoa > Arthropoda > Insecta > Diptera > Syrphidae > Portevinia > Portevinia maculata. The sequence goes on from OX454527.1 coordinate 122,452,013, forward strand.
GAAGATTAGTACCTAATGTTTTAATTTCGTTCAAAAATTGGAAAGTGTGAGCTGAACGGGAGAGCGACAGAAAAATTAAATTCCTAAGAAACGATAACGGGCCGAATATCTTTCAGTGGAGAACGCTTTAATCGAACTCTTTTGGATAGGGTGCGATGCATGCTGCTAGAGGCCAATTTTTTAAGATATTTATGGGCTAAAGCATTAAATACAGCAGCATTCATTCGAAACAGGTGTCCGACAGGTATACTGGGTAACAAAACGGCATTTGAAGTATTGAACGGCAAGAAACTCTGCGGTTATTTCCTGTGATCATTTGGAAGCAAAGTCTTCGGGTGGACAAAACATAAGGAAGGAAGAAACTTGATCCGAAGGGAAACGAGTTTCGATTAGTTGGATATCCCCAAGAGTCGAATGCCTCTAGACTTTGGGATGTCAAGACACGGAAGGTGATACACAGTAGGGATTTAAAATTCTTCCAGTACATAAATCCAAAAAAAATACGGTTTGAAGGGCAGAAATTTCTTTGAAGCAAAGCACCAGCAAGTTTTACCACCTGAATTCGACGATGAACCTGGAGAGCTGAAATTGTAGGGAGGTGACGAGAAAGAGGATCAACACAAGAAGACAGCGATTAAGGAAGAACGTCAGGAATCACCAATCAACTCGTTTTCTGAAGACGAAGACAAGTTCATGTATCCGAATGGCACCGTAGACGAGGAAGTTGAACCCCGCCTAATGACTCTGCGATGTGAAAAGAAAATATTTTCTGAGGTAAATTTTGCTCTAATGAAATTAATGAATCTCTATCATCTAAAGAGGCCATGAACGGAGAGGACAGTCAAAGATGGATAGAGGCTATGAATTCCGAGCTACAATCCCTAAGCAGAAATAACACCATGGGTGCTGGTATAGCCCGTCCCAACTTAAGTGAAAATTTCTTGCGCAGGTCTCTTCAGATTCGGGATTTTATTCTCTTAGCGACAACAAAACTACTTTTAAAACCAGAACTACAGCTAAAAAAACATGTGCGCATTTCATACAGCAAATATAGCCCTGCTTGCGAAAACATCTCTCTCGATCACCGATCGAGACATGAGTGATTGTCCACACAGAACCGTAGGTGGCGCATGCAAAAGATACACATTTACCCACCCCAAGGAAAAGGGAAATTTGCTGGGTGTTGCACTTCTCAAATATGTGTTTAGTAATGAAAGCCAGAGTTTTGAGTAACTATTAAAAAGGGTTGAAGGGGAATTTCCGTTATACTTTGTGCATGGGCACGCAGGTAGACAGGTAGATTTTTAGGTTAGTTGAGAAAAGAGGGGTCACTTTTTTACTCACTTAAAATCGACCTGTGTCGCCCGATACGACTTTCATGGAAAGGCCTAAGTGTCCAAATGTCTACCCACATTTAATAACCCATTTTTTCAAGTGCATAATAGGTATATTTTTACTACGAATAAAATCTCAACTATTTATTTTTTTAAACTGTTCTGGATGATGTTTATCTATATTTTATGCCAATCAATCATAACTTACCCTTTACATTGTGAACCAGTCACATTAAAAGTCTACACTACGAATGTAAATAATCCAAAAGTGTACATACAAATCAATATAAATTGCATGACTTTGTCTTTCAAAAGGTTATTATTAAATAAAGAGAGTTACATTTATAACGTGCTAAAATCGTTGCATTTTCTTTTCCTGAAAAACCGAAAGTTCCAGAGTCCACGGGAAGTTTAAGTTCGTCGTTTTTTTCTTTAAGGTCTAAGGAAAAAACATTTGGTCCTTCGAGCCGGATTAAAACAAGAAAAATACCAAGTGACATTGAGACATTCAAGTGTAACCTCAAATAATATACGTACATTGTACATACAAAATATAATTCAATTTTCAATTTAAATAAATTAATTCAAATAAAGAACATTTTCATTGTGAGTTTTTGTGCAAACCGAACTTCTCGCGGCGCGTAATTATAAATCAAGAACCTGTGGATCAGTGGTAAGTGAGTTATTAGTAATTTTGCCAATTATATACATATATACATATACCCAAATTGCCAAATATGAGTACTACAAAGGAACTCAAACTTCTTAGAAATTCCTTATCCATTATGAAAATGGATTATACTAATTTTTGCTCAGCGGCTGAAACAAAAAAGACGAAAAACATTGTTAATGGTCGACTAACTATTTTAGAGGATTTGTTTCGACAAAGTAAAACTATTAATGAAAAATTAGTTCTTCTGTCTGGGGATTCAGAGGAGGATGTTCATGAATATGAGGCAATTTCTGAGGAAATTCGGGAAATATATTTAGATTATAAGGCTGAACTGTTGGATTGCTTAGACCACATGACTGCATCTACATCAAACAGTACCGCGAGTATAGGAAAAAGCGGGATACGACTACCCGAAATGTCACTGGCGCTATTTTCGGGGCATTATGAAAAATGGAGACAGTATAAAAGCAAGTTTGAATCGATGATTCATAAAAATGCTAGTCTCACAGAAATACAAAAACTACACTATCTAAAGTCCGGTTTGTCTTGGGAGGCTGAACGTTTGCTCCAGCATTTAGAGATTGACGAGGGCAATTATGAAAAGGCGTGGTCGATTTTATATTCGCGCTACGACAATAAACGCTTCCTGGTCAATACACACTTGAAGCTTTTCTTCAGTCAGCCGGTGATGCACATTAAAAATGGTGGGGGGTTAAAACGCTATCCACGGAGTGTTTGCACTCTCTTCAAAATTTGGAGCTTTCTGTAAATAATTGGGACGTCATAATTATTTATATAATTTTTCAAAAACTCTCACCATGAACGCAGCAGCTGTGGGAAGAACGACTAGGGGCGTCGAAAGAGTTGCCAAGTTTCAGCGAATTTGCTCAATTTCTGGAGGCCAGGTTTCGAACATTGGAGGTTATGGAACAACAAGGTTCCAAATCCACTCAGTCAGCATCCAGGAACTTCAATCAAAAGACACCTGCAATCAAAACGTCGTTTCACATAAAGAAGAACAAACCGAAGGAACAATATAGCTGCAATGTGTGTGGTAAGGGGCAACACTCGATCAGGAGTTGCAACCGTTTTGTCAAAATGGATGTCGGAGACCGAGTTAGCATGGTCACTAAAATTGGAGTTTGCTGCAACTGTTTAGCATATAGCCTTACCACGCAAAATTGTCCCAGTCAAGGGCGTTGCTATTTCTGTCAGCAGGAGCATCATTCCCTGTTGCATATGAACTCGGATGAGAATATTTCACATAATAACCCGGTACTCCCCTCCCAAACAAATCCAGCACAACACAACATAGGTAGCACTCACCCAAACAATAACAATTTTCCTCCACAGAACCCTGGCACAACACCACATTCTTTTAATCCCACACAAAACCCAACCAATCAAGGTCAAACCCACCACACTTTAACGATAAACCCCAATACACCACCATTACAACCTGGTAGGCAGGTGCATCCAACAACTAGTGCAGGGGTTCGCAACCATTTGGCATAGCACAATAGAGATACACAGGTTTTATTAGCAACTGCAATGGTGAGGGCCAGGTCATCAACGGGGAAATACTTTAGTTTGAGAGCCTTGATCGACCCGGGCTCCGAAGCCACGTTTATCACCGAAGCAGCTATGCAACTATTAAATCTGAAAGCCCATAGTACATTCAAAGAAGTGTCTGGGTTGGGAAAGGTCAGTAGTGGAGCATGCCTTTGGTATGCTGATATATCGTTCGGGTCTTTGCACTCCACATTTGAGACAACTGCACGAGCTTATGTGTACCGATCCCTGACTGGACTTCTCCCGGCCAACAGATTGGCACTCAATGAATGGAAACACATCAGCGGATTAACGCTTGCAGATCCCCTCTTTTTCAAACCTGCTACAGTAGATTTGCTGATTGGAAGCGATGTCTACTCGGAACTCATTCTACCAGAAATTTCCAGAGGTGATGATACGTCACCTGTGGCTCAGAATACTCAGCTGGGCTGGATTTTATTCGGAAAGGTGTCGGCAGATTCACGCAAGTCTATCAGAAGTTTTCTGCAAGTGTGTGATATAGACACCCAGTTACGGAGGTTCTGGGAGATTGAAGAGGTACCCTTTCAAATCCAAGATACTGCGGAGAACCAAAGGTGCGAGAAGCACTTCAAGGAGACGATGCGACGCTTACCTGATGGGCGGTATGAAGTGTCACTTCCCTTTAAGGATGGTTGTCAACCTGCGCTTGGGGCCTCGAAGTTAGGAGCCTTGCGTAGGCTGCATCAACTGGAGAGGCGTTTTGACAGCAACCCCAAACTAAAATTGGACTACACTAAGTGTATCACCAAATACCTGGAGCTAGGTCATATGACCGAAGTCGATGTCACCAACGATGAAATTCTTCAATCTCCATTTCACTACTTCGTTCCATATCACGCCGTGATGAAAGAGGCCAGTTCGACAACAAAACTTTGAGTCGTCTTCGATGCGGCTGCTAAATCGTCGGATGGTACTTCGTTAAATGAGCGGCTATGGGTAGGCCCTAAGACACAAAATAACAGTAGCGATATTATTTTAAGATGGAGACTATATCGATTTACCTTTACAGCAGACATCGAGAAGATGTATAGGCAGATCCGGATGAGACAAGAAGACGCATACTATCAACTTATCTACTGACGTAGCAACGACAACGAAGAAATAAGGACTTATCGCTTGGACACTGTAACTTTCGGCTCAGCCTGTGCACCTTACCTTATTACGAATGAGACGGTCACGATAAAAATAACTATAAACCCACATAACTTCAGGATTCAGGAAGTGATAGCCACTTACAACACCGATTTCAATTTCCACAACAAAAACCATCACGGACCGCTATGTAACGTCTCACCATAAGGCGAGCACGGCCGTAGCATGACATAAAATATAAGATATAAAGATATAAAATAAAAGAAAATCTTGAAAGAGCTGTCAAACGAAGAAAAAGAAGAAAGACGACGTCGTCGTTCGGTCCCTTTTGATTGAAGTCAGCCAGACGGAACAGTCTACCCACTCCAGGAAATATTCGGGAAGACACCCAAATCGACAAGTATCTCCGCCATCCGCCCCAAAGGAAGGAAATTACCAACGCCTCTTGGAAAAAGGAACTCCCTTCCAAGAGAGGTAATAAGAAAAAAAAATTTTTTTGTTTAAGTGGAATTCCCTTGATAAATAAAATCGCCACGTCGTTCGTCACTCGGTGTGGGCTAGGAAGGCATGGGCTTGTCTAAAGGACAAGTAGGTCTGGTCACCAAGAGGCACCTATAGATCGCCCTAAACCCACCACAACCTGAAGGGACCAGAATATTGACGATTGCAACGAGCAATTCCTGGAATTAGGAATCTACGCTTCGACACCAAAAAGAAGGTAAGTGGCGATAAGTGGTGCCGAGGACCGTTCAATGAACATTTTTTTTTTGTGCAGAAACAAAAAACAAATTGATTGGGGCGAAAGCCAACAGCCGAACCCGCGTGCAATTGATCACGTCCTACAGCCCCTGCTAGGTTGGCACAGCGGCAAGGAGGATAGTGCCGCCGAAGTAGACACTCGCCACACCCACACAGCGTAGTAGGCAGGTAAGATTCGCTGCTAACCGCACTTTCATCGGCGCTTAGTTCCGACAAGTAATGGATGTCACCGTGCTAAGACCAGACCAGCCATCACTCATCAGGCGCGATCGCCAGCCGCAACTTGCCATCAGGAAGTTATTTCACTCCGACATCAATCACAACAGCCGCGTGCATACCACCTAGACGGAGACCGCACCAGTTCCAGCAGTGAAGTGGGGGTGGGCGTGGGATATCCGCGGAGTTGTATTTCAGTTTAACCGCATCCTTTAAGGGGAAATTAGGCTTCTTATAAGCAATTCAATTGCATGCTATTATTACGTGGATACTACTTCATTCAGGTTATATTTTTTTTTCTTATCGATAGTGTTGGCCTTAAGCGCAGATTTAGGAAAAAAATTTCGAGTACGATCTTAGATGGTGATTTGATTACATTTAAATCCACAATAGACATCCGAGTTAAGGTGTGAAGTGTTGGGTTCGGGCGATTTTTAAATTTAACTTATAGAAAGAAAAAAATAAGTAAATGAAAATAGATATATTATCGTGGCGCGGGTTTTTTTTACGCTTTTTATTCGCGAGTCGTGCCTAAGAACTTCGGTACAGGTGGGAGGGGATATATATTTATAACCTTTTCTTTTGGTCTTCAGAAGCTGGGAATCTTCGTCAATGTGCGCACAGAGGCTGGGATTTTTGGTCACGTAAGTCTTTTTATATTTTGCCACTCTAAAGAAAAATTATATTGCTTATATATATATATTCAATATTCTCCCATTATTTAAATAAAATCCGTTGTTTCGGTTGTCTACTAGGGCGCTTAACGTTAACGGTCGCGTTTAACTATCCCACCCTGAGATGGTGTCGGATATCGAATCACCGACCCGATGGTGATTCGATATCCGCATAGGCGTTTTAAGAGTTTAAAAATGTTATCAAGGTTTAGTAGTCAAAGCCAATGCGGTTAAATATAAGGTCAGTAACTACCGTAAGTTTTAGTTAGATAATTACGACCAATCAAAATACTGTTTTAGCTCTTGGGTGCTTCATACCCTTACTTATCATATAATATATATATGATTAACGTAAATTGTAGATACAACTATAAGATTATATTAAGTTCGTAGATGGAATTAATCGATTATTTACTAATAAATAATGTTATTTAAAGTTGAGTTAATCAAGATGGTAAATAGGTATCCTAAGTGGCCTGTCACCTGCCACTACGCTTGACTTACCCCAGAATGATTAGGAGCTGACATTAAGTCTTGGCATGAAACAATTTTTTTTTTCTTTGCTTAGGGTGTACAGACATGAATACTCACCCCATATCCGGCGAGCTAGACCGAGCCTTGCCGCAAGCATGCCAAGCATCATGTCTATATCCACCTGACAGATCAGAAAAGTAACAAAAGAAAATGGCGCCCAACTTGCAGGCTTTTGTTTGCAAAACAAATCAGGAACGTTACTAGGATTTAGAGAGGATAAGGAAACAAGATAGTCCCGATAAATTGCAGTTAATTGCGATTCGAGTTGCTCTTGTTAAATTTTCCTACCGAATCAATTATATAGTATAGTAGCATTCGGCCACTACCGTCGATACTTCTTTGAGGTATTGTTGCATGCTACAAATAACATCTTTCCTAAATTTATTTAAAAATTCTAACCAAGTAAGTCTCGAGTTTGATACTTCACGTAATGAACTGGTAAATGCTACTTGGATAGTGATAATATCTACGTACAAGAGTTAATCCTTCCACTTTATGGAAGCTGCACTTCAAAAACAATATTTAAGGTAAAACAGCCAATTGTTTGGGGGAAAGGTCAAGCGTTTTAATCGATGGTTAGGAAGTAGTCAATAATCAGCCCCCAGTCCGTTCTTTATGAAAGATACAGTAAAGCTTAAATAATTATAATCACAGTGATTATTCATCTAAGCATTTATAAAAAAAAAAAAAAAAAAATTCTAATTATATAATATGAATAGATCCCTTAGAAGTAGTTCGCAAAAACCTATTACACAAAAACCGATAAAAAGTGCTTCGTTTAGCAGATCAAGTTCGGCAACACCAATTAATGTTCCAACAGAAACTGAAGAACCTTTAGCAACTAAGCCGAGAATAACAAGAACCCCCGATAGAAACACTCGTTCAGTTTCAAGTAACACAATACAAAAACCGATTTCGCAGGCTACTAGTAGATCGAGCCTTTGGCAACCCGAAACCTCACAGCTCGAAAACATGTCTCTTAACAACCCAGAGTCTCGAACCATTAAGAGTAGGTAATCAGCCACAAATCCAAAATGTTGCTGGTCCGAGTGGCCAAACGCGTCAACAAACAGATGCCAACTCAGCAACGTTGCAAAGCGTTAGTATCGCTCATTCAAGCGATCAAAATGCGAACAGTGAGGCGGTCCAACAGCAAATTCCTACTGGTTTTGGAAACCAAAACATTCAAAACATCGATAATACTAACTCTCAAGCTCAAGCTAATGGTTTTAGAGTAGAAGCATTAGCCGCATTTCAAAGAATACAAGAAGCTAATCAAAGAGTGTACATCAATGAGATGAAGAGCATTAAAGATGCGCGCATTGAAAAGTTTGATAATTTAAGTCTCAATAGGCAAAGTCAAAGAACAGAGCACAGACAGGGACACTCACTTATCAATCCTGCGACAGAATTTGAACAATTCCTGATGAGTCACGATCTGCAAACGGTAGACATATTAGAAACCCCGGAAGTGAGACCAATCAAACCCAGCCGTTAACCAATTCAAATTTTTCTTCGTCGAGCCAAATAGTTAAAATAGAAAAATGGCAAATATCCTTTGAGGGAACCGATAATGTGTACGATTACTTGTTTAAGATTGAAACTTTAAAAGAGAAGTCTCAGTGTACCTGGGAAAATGTGTTGGCAAGCTTTCATGTGCTTTTGAAAGGAAAAGCTGAAAAATGGTTTTGGTTCTATCTGAAAAGAAATCCACATACTACATACCCTGCACTCAAATATGCTATAATTAAAGAATTCGGCAAAATAGAAAACGATAACGACACTATCATAAGGATGTTATCCAGACGACAGTCGTACAAAGAATCATTTGATGATTATTATACGGCAATGGTAACACTCAATTCGAGGCTATGTGAGCCAATGGATGACTATAAAATGATAGATTTAATAAAGAAAAATGCTAAAGAGAATTTAGGACCTTTACTCTTTCCTTACCAAACCACTAGTCTTGAATATTTGCGGGACGTCGCGCGTAGTGCTGAAAAGTTTTTGCAGCATCAAGCTTCACTAAGGTATCAGCAACCGAAGAATCATGCCGTTAGTGAAATCGAAACTACCAACACCTCAGTCTTAGAGGCTAACGCAGATTGCGAATCACCTGATGTGTCCGCTTTTTCACCTGGTCGAAAATCTTTCCCATCCAAGTATCCTTTAGATACTTCGAAGTTCAAGTGCTGGAACTGCGACCAAAATGGTCATTCCTTTTACGAATGCCCATCCGAAAAACGAAATTTGTTCTGCTTTCGTTGTGGGGAAAAATGTGACTACTCCTAAATGTAAGAAACATTGGGAAAACAACAGAGAGAGCGAGATGGCCACCGGGGACTCTCGTTCGAAGGATCTCTCCCCGAGTCAATAAACCCTAAAGAATCATTAGAAAAGCATAGCCAATCTAATGATTCAAAATCTTCCCAAATATCACCGGGTATAAAAATTGCTAAACGCCCTGCCGAAGAGAGAACAAGCCACAGTAAAAAAATGTCACCGGAACTTACGCTGCATCAGAAAGTAATTAACTACGCTAAAGCTAGGGACCGGATTTTTGGAAAGAAATTAAATCCTACCATTTCCGACAAAATTATCAAATGCAGGAATAGGTACAAAAGAAGAAAACAACATAGGAGGCTATTAGAAAGCACTTTCATTAATGATAACCCAGATATAAGGCCGTGTTAATATAAAACTTGGATCGGAAATGGTATACGCATTACTAGATTCAGGAGCTTCAGTAAGTGCACTGGGAAAGGACTCTATCGAGTTCGTAAAACGAAACGGAATCACTGTAAACAAAATTCACTCACACCTGAAAACTGCTGATGGGGCTAAACAAGCTATTCATGGGTTTTGTAGAATTCCCATATCGTTTAATAATTTAACAAAAATAATTGACTTCTACGTAGTCCCAAGCCTTCAGCAAAGAGCCTATTTAGGAATAAATTTTTGGCGAGAGTTTCAGGTTGCGCCACAGATAGTTTCTGAGTTAAGTGTTACTGATAATTACAGCACAAATGGTGAAAATAATCTCCACGAACTAGCACCACAACAACAATATGAACTGGATAAAGTTATTTCCGACTTTCCATCGTTTGAAAAACTGGGACTAGGTAAAACTAATATGGAAATGCATTTTATAGATACGCAGGATGCAGTACCGATCAAAGCGAAACATTTCCCACTTTCACCACCTCGCCAGGCCGAAGCCTATACTGAATTAGACAGGATGCTTTCGCTCGGGGTTGTTGAGAGAAGCGACAGTCCATGGTGTTCACCAATAGTTTTGGTGCGAAAGCCAGGAAAGGTTCGGCTTTGCCTGGTTTCCCGTAAACTTAATAGTGTCACTAAGAAAGATGCGTATCCGTTGCCACACATAGGTGGGTTGTTAAGTAGGTTGAAGGACACTCATTTCATAACAGGGATCGACCTTAAAGATGCATATTGGCAGATTCCACTTGAAGAGTCGTCTAAAGAAAAGACGGCCTTCGCAGTGCCCGGTAGGCCACTGTATCATTTTACCGTGATGCCTTTCGGGCTATGTAACGCCGCACAAAGAATGAGCCGTCGCATGGATCGGGTGATACCATCAGACATCCGTGAAAACGTGTTTATCTATCTAGACGATCTTCTGGCGTGTGCGGCAACTTACGATAGGCATCTTGAATTGTTAGCTAGAGTCGCCAAATGTCTCCGCGAGGCAAACCTTACCATTAATGTAAAGAAGAGTAAGTTCTGTCGAAAGGAAATAAAATACCTCGGCTATATTGTGGGTCAGGGAAGTCTGAAAACTGACCCAGCTAAGATTGAGGCGATTACCCAATTTCCCGAACCGAAAACGGCCAGGCAGATACGCCGATTTATAGGAATGACTGGCTGGTATCGGCAGTTTATTCCAAATTTTTCTGACCTTTCCGCTCCATTGACAGACTGTCTTCGAAAGTCTAAAGCCTTCAGGCTGACCGAAGAGGCTATATCGGCTTTTCACAAACTTAAAGAAGCTTTAACCTCCGCACCGGTACTGGCGCAGCCATACTTTAACAGAGAGTTCACCATCCAATGCGATGCATCATCCACCGGAGTTGGCGGTGTTCTTTATCAGGTTAATGAGGAGGGCCATGAAAGGCCTATTGCTTACGTTTCTCAAAAACTTAATGGTGCTCAAAAAAAATTACACCGTATCAGAATTAGAATGCTTAGCGGCTATTGTGTGTGTGCGCAAGTTCCGGGCCTATGTTGTGGGACTGCCTTTTAAAATTGTAACCGATCACGCCCGCCTTAAATGGTTAATGACGCAAAAAGATCTGAGCGGTCGTTTAGCTAGGTGGAGTTTAAAGTTACAGCCTTACGATTTTAAAATTGAGCACCGAAAAGGGTCTCTCAATATTGTCCCAGACGCTTTATCACGCGTAAATATGGACGAAATCGAAACTGCAAAAACACCCTTTGAAATCGATTTGAATTCACATAGTTTCGCTTCCACATCGTACCAAAGTTTAAAGCGTACCATTTCAGAACATCAAAGCAATTTCCCAGATGTGTGTGTTTCAGAAAACTTTATTTATAAGCGGGTTAAATTTAGAAGAGGCCCTGAGGAAGAAGAGGCCGATTTATGGCGACTATGGTTACCAGAGGAGCTAACCACAGACGTGGTAGCAAGGTACCACGAGGAAATTGGGTGTCACGGGGGAATTGCCAAAACCCTCTATCGCATTAGGCAGAAATATTTCTGGCCTGGAATGGCAAAACAGGTTAAAGCATATACAAGTGCTTGTGATATCTGTAAAGGCATAAAAGCTCCTAACACTACCCTCCGGCCGAAGATGGGAAGCCAAATGACAACTGATAGGCCCCTGCAGCGCTTGTAAATAGATTTTCTGGGGCCATATCCGCGAACAAAGCAAGCTAACCTCATCTCATTTTTATACAAATTGTTTACATTTCACAAACTTAAAAGTGTACTCTTACTGTGAATTGAATTAATAAATAAATAAATAAATAAATAAATAAATAACCTGGTAATATTTATCGCTATAGATCATTTTACCAAATTCATTTTCTTGAAAGCAATGAAGAAAGCTACTTCGGCCAATGTGAAAAGGTATTTAGAAGCTGATATTTTTCACCTTTTCGGCACTCCTCAGTTTATACATAGCGACAACGGGAAGCAATTCATGGCCGCCGAATTCGCAAAATTAGTTCAGAAATATGGTATCGAACACATAAAAACTGGCCGCTACAGCCCACAAGCTAATGCATCTGAAAGGGCAAATCGAGAGATATTAGCTAAATTAAGAGTACTCATTCAAAGTAAACGTACATGGGCATGGGCTTGTCTAAAGGACAAGTAGGTCTGGTCACCAAGAGGCACCTATAGATCGCCCTAAACCCACCACAACCTGAAGGGACCAGAATATTGACGATTGCAACGAGCAATTCCTGGAATTAGGAATCTACGCTTCGACACCAAAAAGAAGGTAAGTGGCGATAAGTGGTGCCGAGGACCGTTCAATGAACATTTTTTTTTTGTGCAGAAACAAAAAACAAATTGATTGGGGCGAAAGCCAACAGCCGAACCCGCGTGCAATTGATCACGTCCTACAGCCCCTGCTAGGTTGGCACAGCGGCAAGGAGGATAGTGCCGCCGAAGTAGACACTCGCCACACCCACACAGCGTAGTAGGCAGGTAAGATTCGCTGCTAACCGCACTTTCATCGGCGCTTAGTTCCGACAAGTAATGGATGTCACCGTGCTAAGACCAGACCAGCCATCACTCATCAGGCGCGATCGCCAGCCGCAACTTGCCATCAGGAAGTTATTTCACTCCGACATCAATCACAACAGCCGCGTGCATACCACCTAGACGGAGACCGCACCAGTTCCAGCAGTGAAGTGGGGGTGGGCGTGGGATATCCGCGGAGTTGTATTTCAGTTTAACCGCATCCTTTAAGGGGAAATTAGGCTTCTTATAAGCAATTCAATTGCATGCTATTATTACGTGGATACTACTTCATTCAGGTTATATTTTTTTTCTTATCGATAGTGTTGGCCTTAAGCGCAGATTTAGGAAAAAAAATTCGAGTAAGATCTTAGATGGTGATTTGATTACATTTAAAACCACAATAGACATCCGAGTTAAGGTGTGAAGTGTTGGGTTCGGGCGATTTTTAAATTTAACTTATAGAAAGAAAAAAAGGAGTAAAAGAAAATAGATATATTATCGTGGAGCGGGTTTTTTTTACGCTTTTTATTCGCGAGTCGTGCCTAAGAACTTCGGTACAGGTGGGAGGGGATATATATTTATAACCTTTTCTTTTGGTCTTCAGAAGCTGGGAATCTTCGTCAATGTGCGCACAGAGGCTGGGATTTTTGGTCACGTAAGTCTTTTTATATTTTGTGACTCTAAAGAAAAATTATATTGCTTATATATATCGTATATATTCAATATTCTCCCATTATTTATATAAAATCCGTTGTTTCGGTTGTCTACTAGGGCGCTTAACGTTAACGGTCGCGTTTAACAATCCCACCCTGAGATGGTGTCGGATATCGAATCACCATCGGGTCGCATAGGCGTTTTAAGAGTTTAAGAATGTTATCAAGGTTTAGTAGTGAAAGCCAACGCGGTTAAATATAAGGTCAGTAACTACCGTAAGTTTTAGTCAGATAATTACGACCAATCAAAATACTGCTCTTGGGTGTTTCATACCCTTACTTATCATATAATATATATATGATTAACGTAAATTGTAGATACAACTATAAGATTATATTAAGTTCGTAGATGGAATTAATCGATTATTTGCTAATAAATAATGTTATTTAAAGTTGAGTTAATCAAGATGGTTTAAATATTTTTTTTTGGATAATGGGGGTTGAGAAAAGGCTGATTTCCGTGATGAACAGTTAGGTTAACTAGCTATTGTCGATAAAGGGGCAACTGTACTGAAACCTGGATACCTCGGTTGTCGAAGGGTGGTTCACATTCTTGTGAAGAGAGGGTAAATAGGTATCCTAAGTGGCCTGTCACCTGCCACTATGCTTGACTTACCCCAGAATGATTAGGAGCTGACGTTAAGTCTTGGCATGAAACAATTTTTTTTTTCTTCGTTGCTTAGGGTGTACAGACATGAATACTCACCCCATATCCGGCGAGCTAGACCGAGCCTTGCCGCAAGCATACCAATCATCATGTCTATATCCACCTGACAGATCAGAAAAGTAACAACCTCGCCATTCGGACGCTGAATCAGGTGGCAGTTGATGAAGAGTCACGTTTTCCGGAAGGAGCTAGGACAGTACGAAAGGAACGTGCAACACACGCAAACCAGCAACACAGAAGGAGGTGATGACTCTTTCACCAATGGAGATTTGGTCCGCCTTAAAAGTTGTCATCAGAACAGTCCAAGGCAGCATGTTCTTTGAGGACCTCAACGAAAAACATCCTAAATATAAGGGATTAAAATTATTACATCCTTTCCGTGATAAAGACGGGGTCTTACGAGTAGGAGGAAGACTGCAAAATGCTGATTTGTGTTTTAATTAGCGACACCCAATTATTTTAAGACCAGGTCATCACTTCAGCCGTCTCATCATAGAGGATGCACATGAAAGAACATTTCACGGTGGGACCCAGCAAATGATTGCATATCTTCGTCAGAAGATGTATTCACGGCTGCAACATATACTTTCGATTTCGAGCAAAACCAGTTTGTCAACTAATGGGAAACCTGCCAGCCCCGCGGGTAAGGGTGTCCCGACCATTCAGGTACACTGTGGACTACGCTGGTCCCATCGCGGTCAAAGCATGGAAGGGTCGAGGATCGAAGACGTTTAAGGCTTATTTTGCTATCTTCATTTGCTTAGCCACAAAAGCAATACATATTGAGCTGGTAAGTGATATGACCACTCAAGCATTTGTCGCAGCTTTTAGACGATTTTCAGCGAGACGAGGAATCTGCAAAGAGATTTTTAGTGACTGTGGGAAAAATTTCGTGGGAGCTACCAAAGAGTTGGAGAACCTTCGAAAAGCAGCAAACTACAACCCCATGGAAATCGCTGTGGCATTAAGTGATGATGCACTAAAATGGAATTTCATCCCACCAGCTTCCCCTCACTTCGGCGATTTATGGGAAGACGGAATAAAATCGGTGAAATACCACCTAAAAAGAATTGCCGGTAATTCAACATTAACTTTTGAGCAATTGTTTACATTACTGACACAAATAGAGGCATGCCTGAATTCTAGGCCTCTATGCCCGCTAACTAATAACCCCGATGATTTCTCCACATTAACTCCCGCACACTTTCTCATTGGAGAAGCTACTCAGACTGTACCAGAACCTAGTCTCACCGAAGAAAACATATGTTACAACGACAGATGGAAAAGAATTCAGCAGATGTATCAAACATTTTGGCGACAGTGGAGCTCAGATTATCTTGCACGTCTCCAGCAGCGGCCAAAGTGGGTTAAAACCGAAACGCAACCGAAGGTAGGAGATCTAGTTCTGGTCAAGGATGAACGTGTCCCACCATCGAAATGGATTATGGCCAGAATAACTAAGGTACATCCCGGTGCCGATAATTTAATTCGCGTCGTTACCTTAAAAACATCGTCCGGTGAGCGATTACCAAAATCTGTCCGCTACCAAGCAATACAACCGCAGAAGAGGTAATTGTTTGATTGCAACCAACAAATAACTTACATTTTTATTCGCGAATGCACATTTCTCACAATCAAAAAAAAAAAAAAACATTATACATTATTTAACCTGTTGTATAAAACACTAACTCAGCATGGATATCATACGAACGCAACACAACTCTACACTACAACAACGAAAAAAAAAAACAGATATTATTAACAATACTCATCATACAAAATTTCCCTCCTTTACCCTACTTTACTACTACAGTCCACTCATAAGGCGTTTTTCTTTTTTAGCTCGGAGCGGAGAACTGAGCTGTCAAAAAAAGAACTGTGTTACTTTTTTAGCTCGGAGCGCTCTGAGCACAAAATTTGTATTTCTTTTTTATCTCTGAGCTACCTCAGGGCTCGCTCGATGAGCTCGATTAAAAATGACCGAGCACATAGAGCGAAAAGCTGAGCGCGGCTGACTTCATTCATTATTTGTGCTTTTTCCATAGTTTATTTACTAGAAATTATAATTTAAATGGAACAATCCTTGACAAACACCAATTTCAGAAGCAATCCTGAATATTTTGAAAATTAATAGAAAAAAAATTATCTAATGACAATTCTAGTGCTCAATTCTGTTTCTTAATTAGCTCGGAGCGCTCAGGTTACGTTCAGCTCGGAGCGAGCTCTGATCGCTCGGGCCCCGCTCTGGTCCCTGCTCGGGGCTAAAAAAGAAAAACGCCTATAGAAGGAACGTTTCAAACACATATACCTACACACACAACTATGCGCAATTCATTCATAAATTGACAATAATTTATAATAGGTAATACAATAAAGAATTCACTCACCTGTTATATTATGCTGTTCACCCCATCCGTCATACACTCATGGTGGATGATTGCGCACAAAATGTCTGCATTTCACATTTAATATTAAAATAATACACTTAATAAACACACTTCACGCGATTTAAATCAAACCGACACGGCGCACCAAAAATAACTATCACAACAAAACAACTCTTAAGAAAGGCTGGCGACTATGTGCAGTAGATGAAAGAGATAGCATCGATGTTCTGGCAAACAGGGTATAGGCAATTACTAGCACAGTACACATATTAAAGGTAATATCTTTAGCGTTTCCATTTTTGCGCCGCTCTGCGCATCTGTCAAAATCGAAGGAAAATTGCGGTCCCAGTGACCCCTCACTTGTTGATTTGTATTTTGTAAAAGAAGTTCGCCTCACCTGTGTCCTGAAGTGTTAGTGGTTTTTATTATTAAATTATTAATCAATAAGTAAAAAAATAGTCTATTTGTTTGAACAAATTATTAGTTAAACATGCGGTGCGCTGTTTTTGGTTGTACTGCAAACAATAAAGGGAAAAATTCTGAAAAGAACAAATTTTTTTTTAACTTTCCCAAATGCAACATAGTTTGCAAGCAGTGGGTTTTCTTATGTCGGAGGAGTGATAAGTTTTCAATTAAAAATTCGCGAATTTGTTGCAAACATTTTGAAGAAAGTGATTTTGGTCCAACAAATCAATTCATGGAAAACCATGGCTTTGCACAACGAAGATGTTTGAAGCCAAATGTGATCCCATCACTCTGTTTACCTCTGGAGAAACCGAATAAAACTCCTACT
Organism: Portevinia maculata; assembly: GCA_949715645.1. Taxonomy (NCBI): domain Eukaryota; kingdom Metazoa; phylum Arthropoda; class Insecta; order Diptera; family Syrphidae; genus Portevinia; species Portevinia maculata. The sequence goes on from OX454527.1 coordinate 122,469,182, forward strand.
TTGCGCGATGTCAGAATGAAAACAGAGCAAGCAAGTTCCACCAAGCATTCAAAACTTTATTCAATATTTATTATAAAACACTTTGAATTGCAGAAGCAAAAAACAAACGCTCAAAGAGTGTACAGAGGACTCATGTGCACCAGATTTAGATCCACGTCTACCAACGCCAACGACTGACTTGGGAGAATCAGAAGCACTCCTAGAAACACCTTTGGTAGGCAGTTCCGATTGTGGAACACAAACCGACGTTTCTTGGAGCTGTGTGGGAACCACAGGGGTTTCTTATTCCCATTGCAGTACACAAACCGGCCCTTCATACACTAACACTCAGTAAGTAATATAATTTTGTTTAAAAATTTATTTTCTTATTTAATGGTTATTAGAATACTAAAAACAAGAGAGGCTAGAAGACTCAACCGAAAAAAATGGAACCAGGAACGGCTTTTGGAAACAGTGGGAAATATATTCACCAAAGGCCAACTGAAAAAAATGGAACAGCCTAACAAACGAATGAGGTGGACGGAAGAAGACATCTCCAATGCCATCACAATTCATGCATCCGGTCCTCGTGCACACAGACTGCTTTTGAAAAAAGGTTTTCCATTTCCAGCAGTTATAACATTAAAAAAATGGTGTGCCAAAATAGAATTATATCCAGGTATAATTAAAAGCTTGCTTGGTATCATAAAAAAAGTTGATATGAAGCCCTTCGACAAAATCTGCGTACTTTCTTTCGACGAGATGAAAGATAAGGAAAAAATATGTTACGACAAAAAAAGGACGAAACCTTAAAAGCAGCCAAGTATGTTCAGGTGGCTATGATACGTGGTTTATTTGGGAACTGGAAGCAACCAATATTCTACGATTTCGGACAGAAAATGACACAATCATTACTGTTCAGCATTATCAACGCCGTTCACAGCTGTGGATTTGATGTGGTGGCAATGGTTTGTGACCTAGGAGGAACCAATCAAGGATTGTTAAAGGAACTTAACATTTCTGTTCAGCAGTCCTTTTTCCCAAACCCAGCTGATGAAAAGAAAAAAAATTACGTTTCCGCCGAGGTACCACACCTACTCAAACTAATACGGCACAATTTTGTTGACAGTGAGGGCTTTTTATTGGATGGAAAGCTTATTCATAAAGGAATAATAGAAGAACTTGTATCGCAAACGAACGAAAAGTCTGATCTTTCGGTAGCTTACAAAATTTCAGCTTCAAATTTAAACGTTAGAGGTGCAGAACGCCAGAAAGTAAAACTAGCAGCCAAACTGTTTTCGCACACCATCTCATAAGCATTAATACGTGCTGGTAGTTTGGGAGTACTAACATCCGAAAATTGGCTCAAGTGCTCCGAACTTTTCAAACTGGTTTGTCTATAAAATTTTATTTTAAAATTAATTTTTAAACATTTTTTTTATATTAAAGGTAAATGATTGGTTCGATAGCTTAAATGTAAGACAACCTTTCAAAGACAGCCGGGAACGAGTTCAAGGCTTTGATCTTTCGGAGTCTATACAATTTGATATTGTAGAAAAAATGTCGGAGACTATTCTTAAAATGCGGGTTAAGGGAAAGTCTAACATGATGCCATTTCAGAAAGGTATTTGTTATATTTTTAACATTGCTTATACACAATATCATTTTTTAATTTAAAGGCATTTTGATGACCAACCAATCCAGGATTAAGAACCAAGACTTAATGGTTGAAAGTTCTGTGGTAAACACCCAACAAGACTCGTCATTTACCTGGACAAATCAACTAAGTGAAGGTTTCTTACACAAACCCAATGAAAAAATGATGACCGAAATGCAGAAAATGGAAAAAATGTTCAACACTTTCAATGGAGAGCACATTGTATTCTGTCCCATATATACCTACAAAAGTTGATAAGCGAAACTGCAAGCATTGCCTGTGAAAAAAAAGTTAAACAAATATTTTTTCGCTCGCGTATGTATTTTCGAATAAAGTACCTCAATAACAAATGCGATGAAAATGCGCGGAAAAGAAAACGAAAATTAAATAAAACTATTTTATAAAAGAAATACTCAGTTGTAGCACTTATTTCATTTATTAATCAATCAAAATCGATTTCACAAACCTATTTCTATCCTCGAATTTTTCAGGTTGCACTAGTTCTCTAGTAATTTCCTCTCCAATACCTACAAGACGCTTTTCTGCAAGAAAACACAAATTAAAAACTAACAAAGCGAATATATACATATCTATGCACAAAAATATACATCATTACTCACATTTCAATTGTTTATTTAATTTTCCCATCTTAGTCTGGTTCGGGCTCCTTGTGTTTTGTAAAAACAATCAAACAAATTAAATTTGTTTACATTCCTGTGGAAAGGGATCACTTGAACCGCCATTTTTTTATTTCAGCTGCCAAATCAGATTTTTGACACATGCGCAGTATTTTACCTTATATAAGTGTACTGTGAATTACTAGTCCTCTTGTCCTCACTCACTTGAAGGATGTGTGGCGACCTCGAAATACTTTGGCTACGCGAGAAAGCATTTCCTTGGAGCCACACACTAATCATAGATGTCGCAACGAACAACAACGAGAAATTCAAAACAAAAGTTGAACGGCACCAGAGAGAAAAGAAAATGAAGGAATTCGTGTTTGTTCTTCGAGTTAGTTGTTTCATTGTTTTTATAATATTCAATAATTAAATATACGTACATTAAATAAATTAATTGTTTTACTGTGGATAATAATTCTGTGCACACACTCGTGCCTACAGTGGTGACCCCGACGTGATCCACAACAATTAAAAATTTATTTAATTGGCAACAGCCGAACCAACTACGCACTTTATCTCTTGCACTTGTATATATATATATATAAGTATGCAAGGCGAACAAAACACAAGGACGAATGCAGGCGCTTCTTCAGGACCACCAACTCCATCCGATGCGGAGATCCAGGAAATCAATGCTCTAAAAAACCTGAGGATTCCTCCGTTCTGGAAAATTAATCCAGCGCTATGGTTTGTACAGGTGGAAGCGCAATTCCACAATAATCGGATCATCAGCGACAACAGCCGATTCAACGCCATCATCGCTGGACTGGACCCAGAAGTGCTGAATGAGGTATCAGACTTAGTGCAGAAACCACCGGACACAGATAAGTACATTGCTTTTAAAAAACAAGTCATATCTAGGTTCACCGAGTCTAAGGAGAGGCAACTGAACAGATTGATGACGACCCTTGAACTTGGCGACAGACGTCCATCAAGTCTCCTCAGGGAAATGCGAAGACTGGCTGGTTCAAATGTTCCAGACGACATGTTGTCCACTCTATGGATGGCACGAATGCCCAGTCATGTGCGTGGAATACTTTCTGCCAGTCACGGAATCGACCTCACTGCGTTGTCTGAAATCGCAGACAAAATCGTTGATAACACATCCGCCCACGCTGTTTTCTCCACTGATGTTCATGAAGATGACCCTATACCACAATCCACCAACGCTGAAAGTGATCTGAACAGAAGACTAAATTCCATCGAGTCCACTCTGTCAACTCTAATTACGGCTATGCAATCACTGAAAATCAGTCACAGCCATGGCAGGTCTCGACCACAGTCAAGAAATAACAGATCGCTCTCAAGAGCATCAACTCCTAACGGAATGTGTTTCTTCCATGAGAAATTCGGCAGCGATGCCCGGAAGTGTAAGAAACCATGCAGCTACAAAGCAAAAAACTAAGTGAGCTGTTGTCCTCAGAGGCGGACGGCAACAGTCAAAGATTCCACAAGGAACACCGCCTCTACATCTTCGACAAGGAGACAAACCAAAAGTTTTTGCTCGACTCTGGATCAACTATATGTGTCTTACCTCGTTCCAGGGACTGCAAAAACAACAGAGGGGAAATAACACTCCTGGCAGCGAATAACTCACCGATTCACACCTACGGCGAGAAGATCATCACACTCAACTTTGGTCTCCGGCGAGCTATCACTTGGCCGTTCGTTATTGCAGATGTCAAAACAGCAATAATTGGCGCAGACTTGCTCGCACACTACGGACTTGTCATTGACTTGAAAGCCAGACGTGTCATAGACAAAACAACATCATTAACGGTGCAAGGCGAGATTCATACCAGTGATTTGTCAAAACTTCTGACTATCAGTGGTCCTGAACCATACATAAATCTCGTCAACGAATTCGTTCTGGCCAACAACAACGCACCTGATCCAAAATCAGGAGTCAACATCGTGCAACACTGCATCGTAACCACGGGCCAACCAGTGTCCGAACGACCACGACGACTCTCCGGCGACAAGTTGAAACAGGCCAAGGCTGAATTCGAGGATTTTCAAAAGAAGGGTTACTGCCGTCTATCCAGCAGTCCTTGGGCTAGCCCCATTCATCTTGTGGAAAAAAAGACTGGCGGTTGGAGATGCTGCGGTGACTACCGTCGTCTGAATTCCATAACACAACCAGATAGCTACCCCATTCCTCACATCATGGACTTTACTGAACAGTTGAACAACAAAAACTGCTTCTCGATACTGGATCTAGACAAGGCATACTACCAGATCCCGATGACACCTGACGACATCCAAAAAACTGCGGTGACCACGCCTTTTGGTTTGTTTGAGTTTGTAGTCATGCCATTCGGACTCAAAAACGCAACTCAGACTTTCCAAAGGCACATGGATATGGTCCTACGTGGACTAGATTTCGTTTTTTGCTACGTTGACGACATCCTCATTGCCTCCGACTCAGAGGAAGAACATCGCCAACACGTCCGTATAGTTCTACAACGTCTCCACGAACATAGACTCATCATCAACATCAAGAAGTGCATTTTTGGGAAGTCTGAGGTTACGTACCTTGGACATACAATCAACCAAGCCGGATGCAGACCACCTGAAGCCAGAGTTGAGGCCATATCGAACTATCCAAAGCCATCCAACATCATGGAACTACGTCGTTTTCTTGGAGTCGTTAACTACTACCGACGATACATCCCTAATTGTGCCCATATTCAAGCACCGTTGAATGGACTCATCAGGGACTCCAAGAAAAACGACAAACGACCCGTTCCCTGGACTCCTTTGGTGGAAGAAGCTTTCGATGCATGCAAGGACAGTATCAAGCATGCTACACTACTCAACCACATCGATCCGAAGTCTACACTTGTCCTAACAACGGATGCTTCTGATATCGCAGTTGGTGCCAAATTGGAACAAAAACAAAATAACCAATATCAACCGATCGGACTGTTTTCATGCAAACTGTCACCTGCACAAAGTCGCTACAGCACATATGATCGCGAGTTGCTGGCAATATACCTAGCTATCCGATTCTTCCAACACATCTTGGACGGTCGACACTTTGTCGTGCAAACGGATCACAAGCCGCTCATATATGCGTTCCAGCAGAATTCGGACAAGGCCCCGCAACGTCGTCTAAGGCAATTAGACTACATATCGCAGTATACTACGGACATTGTTTACCTACCCGGCGACGACAACTCAGTAGCAGATGCATTATCGCGACTCAATTCGATAACCATGCCGATCCAATTTGATCTGAGAGAACTTCATTTATCTCAGCTACTCGATGTGGAACTTCAATCAATACTGAAGCAACAAAATTCATCGCTCAAGTTAAAGAAACTCACTTTGGAACCTGAAATTAAAATTTACTGCGATGTTTCCGACAATATGATTCGACCATATCTACCAGCTTCCCTGCGACGGAAGGCCTTTGAATCCATCCATGGTCTTTCTCATCCAAGCGGAAGAACAACCAGTCGACAACTCAGAGAGAAGTACGTTTGGCCAAACATCAGGAAAGACGCATTGGAGTGGTCACGCGCTTGCATCCAATGCCAACGATCCAAAGTTCATCGACATACGAGGCTTATCCCGGATTCAATTGCAGTTCCAGAGCACCGTTTCCAGCATGTCCACATAGACCTCATTGTGCTGCCACTCTGCAAAGGCAATAGGTATTGCCTAACTATGATCGATCGCTTCAGTAGATGGGTGGAAGCAGTACCTCTACAGGACATGTATGCGGACACAGTGGCCACGGCGTTTTATACGCACTGGGTTGCTCGTTTCGGTTCGCCAACAACATTAACCACCGACCAGGGAACTCAATTTGAGTCTGCACTGTTCAACGCACTGATCAACATGATTGGAACGGTGAGGATACGAACATCACCCTACCACCCAGCCTCAAATGGACTTGTTGAACGTTGGCATCGTTCACTGAAAGCCGCCCTGATGTGCCATGAAAAAACGAACTGGATTGATACTCTTCCGACAGTGTTGTTGGGATTGCGAACTGCATACAAAGAGGACATCAAGGCCTCCGCAGCAGAGATGCTTTATGGAACATATCTCAGAGTTCCTGGTGAGTTCTTTACGAATAATAACTTTGTTCCAGATCCTCAGATTTTCGTTGAGAAACACCGAGAAGCGATGCGCAAATTCCGTCCTACAGCAACTGCAAACCATGCAAAAGAAAAAATGTTTGTTTCACCAGATTTAAACAGATGTACACACGTGTTCCTACGCTGCGATGCTGTGAAGAAACCACTGCAACAACCATACACAGGTCCACATCCAATAATCCACCGAATCAGTAATCGACTCTTCACAATTAATGCAGATGGCAGAAAATTAAATGTTTCGGTAGACCGTTTGAAACCAGCTCACATCTATGTCGATTTTATCCCAGACGTTCATCCAGATGTCAACAAAAATCCAACTTCACTGAAGAATCTGAAAAACAAAAATCAATTGGATAAAAATAAAACGGCTGTGAAACAAAAAGTAACATTTGCCAGTTCATCGTGACTTCGTCACTGGAGGGGGAGTCATGTGGCGACCTCGAAATACTTTGGCTACGCGAGAAAGCATTTCCTTGGAGCCACACACTAATCATAGATGTCGCAACGAACAACAACGAGAAATTCAAAACAAAAGTTGAACGGCACCAGAGAGAAAAGAAAATGAAGGAATTCGTGTTTGTTCTTCGAGTTAGTTGTTTCATTGTTTTTATAATATTCAATAATTAAATATACGTACATTAAATAAATTAATTGTTTTACTGTGGATAATAATTCTGTGCACACACTCGTGCCTACAGATGTGTGGCGACCCCGAAATACTGTGGTTACGCGAGGAAGCATTCCGTGGAACCACACACTAATCATAGATGTCGCAACGAACAACAACGAGAATTCAAAACAGAACCAACGGTCGGGAGAGAGAAAACAATTGACAATTCGTGTTTGTTCTTTGAGTTAGTCGCTTCATTATTTTATAGTGTTTGTAATATTCAATAATTAAATGTACATATATTAAATAAACTAATTGTTTTACTGTGGATAAATATTTGTGCACACACTTGTGCCTGCAGTGGTGACCCCGACGTGATCCACAACAATTAAAAATTTATTTAATTGGCAACAGCCGAACCAACTACGCACTTTATCTCTTGCACTTGTACGTACATATATTTATAAGTATGCAAGGCGAACAAAACACAAGGACGAATGCAGGCGTTTCCTCAGGACCACCAACTCCATCCGATGCGGAGATCCAGGAAATCAATGCTCTCAAAAACCTGAGGATTCCTCCGTTCTGGAAAATTAATCCAGCGCTATGGTTTGTACAGGTGGAAGCGCAATTCCACAATAATCGGATCATCAGCGACAACAGCCGATTCAACGCCATCATCGCTGGACTGAACCCAGAAGTGCTGAATGAGGTATCAGACTTAGTGCAGAAACCACCGGACACAGATAAGTACATTGCTTTTAAAAAACAAGTCATATCTAGGTTCACCGAGTCTAAGGAGAGGCAACTGAACAGATTGATGACGACCCTTGAACTTGGCGACAGACGTCCATCAAGTCTCCTCAGGGAAATGCGAAGACTGGCTGGTTCAAATGTTCCAGACGACATGTTGTCCACTCTATGGATGGCACGAATGCCCAGTCATGTGCGTGGAATACTTTCTGCCAGTCACGGAATCGACCTCACTGCGTTGTCTGAAATCACAGACAAAATCGTTGATAACACATCCGCCCACGCTGTTTTCTCCACTGATGTTCATGAAGATGACCCTATACCACAATCCACCAACGCTGAAAGTGATCTGAACAGAAGACTAAATTCCATCGAGTCCACTCTGTCAACTCTAATGACGGCTATGCAATCACTGAAAACCAGTCACAGCCATGGCAGGTCTCGACCACAGTCAAGGAATGACAGATCGCTCTCAAGAGCATCAACTCCTAACGGAATGTGTTTCTTCCATGAGAAATTCGGCAGCGATGCCCGGAAGTGTAAGAAACCATGCAGCTACAAAGCAAAAAACTAAGTGAGCTGTTGTCCTCAGAGGCGGACGGCAACAGTCAAAGATTCCACAAGGAACACCGCCTCTACATCTTCGACAAGGAGACAAACCAAAAGTTTTTGCTCGACTCTGGATCAACTATATGTGTCTTACCTCGTTCCAGGGACTGCAAAAACAACAGAGGGGAAATAACACTCCTGGCAGCGAATAACTCACCGATTCACACCTACGGCGAGAAGATCCTCACACTCAACCTTGGTCTCCGGCGAGCTATCACTTGGCTGTTCGTTATTGCAGATGTTAAAACAGCAATAATTGGCGCAGACTTGCTCGCACACTACGGACTTGTCATTGACTTGAAAGCCAGACGTGTCATAGACAAAACAACATCATTAACGGTACAAGGCGAGATTGATACCAGTGATTTGTCAAAACTTCTGACTATCAGTGGTCCTGAACCATACATAAATCTCGTCAACGAATTCGTTCTGGCCAACAACAACGCACCTGATCCAAAATCAGGAGTCAACATCGTGCAACACTGCATCGTAACCACGGGCCAACCAGTGTCCGAACGACCACGACGACTCTCCGGCGACAAGTTGAAACAGGCCAAGGCTGAATTCGAGGATTTTCAAAAGAAGGGTTACTGCCGTCTATCCAGCAGTCCTTGGGCTAGCCCCATTCATCTTGTTGAAAAAAAGACTGGCGGTTGGAGATGCTGCGGTGACTACCGTCGTCTGAATTCCATAACACAACCAGATAGCTACCCCATTCCTCACATCATGGACTTTACTGAACAGTTGAACAACAAAAACTGCTTCTCGATACTGGATCTAGACAAGGCATACTACCAGATCCCGATGACACCTGACGACATCCAAAAAACTGCGGTGACCACGCCTTTTGGTTTGTTTGAGTTTGTAGTCATGCCATTCGGACTCAAAAACGCAACTCAGACTTTCCAAAGGCACATGGATATGGTCCTACGTGGACTAGATTTCGTTTTTTGCTACGTTGACGACATCCTCATTGCCTCCGACTCAGAGGAAGAACATCGCCAACACGTCCGTATAGTTCTACAACGTCTCCACGAACATAGACTTATCATCAACATCAGGAAGTGCATTTTTGGGAAGTCTGAGGTTACGTACCTTGGACATACAATCAACCAAGCCGGATGCAGACCACCTGAAGCCAGAGTTGAGGCCATATCGAACTATCCAAAGCCATCCAACATCATGGAACTACGTCGTTTTCTTGGAGTCGTTAACTACTACCGACGATACATCCCTAATTGTGCCCATATTCAAGCACCGTTGAATGGACTCATCAGGGACTCCAAGAAAAACGACAAACGACCCGTTCCCTGGACTCCTTTGGCGGAAGAAGCTTTCGATGTATGCAAGGACAGTATCAAGCATGCTACACTACTCAACCACATCGATCCGAAGTCTACACTTGTCCTAACAACGGATGCTTCTGATATCGCAGTTGGTGCCAAATTGGAACAAAAACAAAAAAACCAATATCAACCGATCGGACTGTTTTCATGCAAACTGTCACCTGCACAAAGTCGCTACAGCACATATGATCGCGAGTTGCTGGCAATATACCTAGCTATCCGATTCTTCCAACACATCTTGGACGGTCGACACTTTGTCGTGCAAACGGATCACAAGCCGCTCATATATGCGTTCCAGCAGAATTCGGACAAGGCCCCGCAACGTCGTCTAAGGCAATTAGACTACATATCGCAGTATACTACGGACATTGTTTACCTACCCGGCGACGACAACTCAGTAGCAGATGCATTATCGCGACTCAATTCGATAACCATGCCAATCCAATTTGATCTGAGAGAACTTCATTTATCTCAGCTACTCGATGTGGGACTTCAATCAATCCTGAAGCAACAAAATTCATCGCTCAAGTTAAAGAAACTCACTTTGGAACCTGAAATTAAAATTTACTGCGATGTTTCCGACAATATGATTCGACCATATCTACCAGCTTCCCTGCGACGGAAGGCCTTTGAATCCATCCATGGTCTTTCTCATCCAAGCGGAAGAACAACCAGTCGACAACTCAGAGAGAAGTACGTTTGGCCAAACATCAGGAAAGACGCATTGGAGCGGTCACGCACTTGCATCCAATGCCAACGATCCAAAGTTCATCGACATACGAGGCTTATCCCGGATTCAATTGCAGTTCCAGAGCACCGTTTCCAGCATGTCCACATAGACCTCATTGTGCTGCCACTCTGCAAAGGCAATAGGTATTGCCTAACTATGATCGATCGCTTCAGTAGATGGGTGGAAGCAGTACCTCTACAGGACATGTATGCGGACACAGTGGCCACGGCGTTTTATACGCACTGGGTTGCTCGTTTCGGTTCGCCAACAACATTAACCACCGACCAGGGAACTCAATTTGAGTCTGCACTGTTCAACGCACTGATCAACATGATTGGAACGGTGAGGATACGAACATCACCCTACCACCCAGCCTCAAATGGACTTGTTGAACGTTGGCATCGTTCACTGAAAGCCGCCCTGATGTGCCATGAAAAAACGAACTGGACTGATGCTCTTCCGACAGTGTTGTTGGGATTGCGAACGGCATACAAAGAGGACATCAAGGCCTCCGCAGCAGAGATGCTTTATGGAACATATCTCAGAGTTCCTGGTGAGTTCTTTACGAATAATAACTTTGTTCCAGATCCACAGATTTTCGTTGAGAAACACCGAGAAGCGATGCGCAAATTCCGTCCTACAGCAACTGCAAACCATGCAAAAGAAAGAATGTTTGTTTCACCAGATTTAAACAACCAGATTTAAACAACAACCATACACAGGTCCACATCCAATAATCCACCGAATCAGTAATCGACTCTTCACAATTAATGCAGATGGCAGAAAATTAAATGTTTCGGTAGACCGTTTGAAACCAGCTCACATCTCTGTCGATTTTATCCCAGACGTTCATCCAGATGTCAACAAAAATCCAACTTCACTGAAGAATCTGAAAAACAAAAATCAATTGGATAAAAATAAAACAGCTTTAAAAAAAAAAGTAACATTTGAAAGTTCATCGTAACTTCGTCACTGGAGAGGGAGTCATGTGGCGACCCCGAAATACTGTGGTTACGCGAGGAAGCATTCCGTGGAACCACACACTAATCATAGATGTCGCAACGAACAACAACGAGAATTCAAAACAGAACCAACGGTCGGGAGAGAGAAAACAATTGACAATTCGTGTTTGTTCTTTGAGTTAGTCGCTTCATTATTTTATAGTGTTTGTAATATTCAATAATTAAATGTACATATATTAAATAAACTAATTGTTTTACTGTGGATAAATATTTGTGCACACACTTGTGCCTACAGTTGCTTGTCATTAGTCATTGTTTGTCTGTATGTTTGTTTCTTTCCCACTAATTGTTTCTTCGACAGATAAAAAGAAGGACAAGTATATAAACAAAACCAGAGGCGAACGAGGCGAATTGAAACCAAAGATGCACAATGCAGCACAGTCATGGTGGATGATGCCACTTTTCTGTTTTGGACCACAAGGATGCCACTTTTCTGTTTTGGGCACCGTGCAGTTGTTGCGAACTAAGTTCACGGCGGGGGTGAATGATCTGGGTGATGTTTATCTATATTTTATGCCAATCAATCATAACTTACCTTTTACATTGTGAACCAGTCACATTAAAAGTCTACACTACGAATGTTAATAATCCAAAAGTGTACATACAAATCAATATAAATTGCATGACTTTGTCTTTCAAAAGGTCATTTTTAAATAAAGAGAGTTACATTTATAACGTGCTAAAATTGTTGCATTTTCTTTTCCTGAAAAACCGAAAGTTCCAGAGTCCACGGGAAGTTTAAGTTCGTCGTTTTTTTCTTTAACGTCTAAGGAGAAAACATAAACAATATCTTTTATTGATACGTATTCATTTTCTTTGCTTTACATTATTTTATGTCAATTGTGCTATTTTTCATGATTTCTTTATTTCTTTTAGTAATGTTTTACTTCGTGCATGAAACTTTTTTCATTATTACAATAATTAATTGGTGAAACTCGATGACACGTATCAATAATAAAACAATTACGTTTTCCAATATCGCTGCAAAAAAGATAAAGTAGAGAAAAGCATTAACAATTTCATGCGATCAAAAATACTTTAAAAGAGAAAATATCCCTTAAATAAATTGCTACTGCGCATGTTGGGATCTTTCTTTTACTTTGGGATGGACTATAAATCGTCCAATGAACAAAACTGTCGTGAGGAGCAATAGATGGGTGTTTCGCATAAAGCAAAATGAGGATGGTTCGATGGATAGTTATAAAGCGAGGCTCGTTGCAAAAAGTGCGAACAAAAGGCTGTCATAGACTTTGAAGAGGTCTTTGCTACAGTTGCGCAGTATGAGACAATTCAGTGTGTGCGAATTTGAAGCTACACTTGCACCAGATGGATGTTGTCACTGCATATGTCTAGGGAGAGTTGGATGAAGAAATATAATTATATGGAACAACCCCGATACCCTGAAAATAAAAATGCAGTATAGAAGATATGTAAACTCCTTCGTTCACTTTATGGTTTAAAGTAAGCAGGTCGGCAATGCCACAAGAAACTGGACGAGTTTTTGAAAGTTTAGGATTGAAGTAAGCTGCATCTGATTCGTGTCTTTACCATAAGAAGGACAAAGCCGGAAAGACTATTGTGGTCGTATATGTGGAGGACTTGTTAATTTCATCAGACAATTTGCAACGGTTGCAATCAACGAAGTATTTCTATCCAGAAAATTCTAAATTAATGATTTGGATAAGGTCCAAAGTATTTTGGGATTAAAAGTCGTCTGTAAAAAAATTGAAATAATTGACACTTTAAAGTCAACTTTCAATTTTATCGGGGTTCATATTCAAAGGAAAAACTTTAAATTTCAAAGACAATTTTAAAGTACAATTTAAATCTCAGACAACCAACTGATGTTTGTGCCTGCGTCTGCGTCTCAGCATGTATCGGTGTCTGTGTTTTGTTTTCCTTACTTGTAAAAAAAGGCACGACTCGTTCGCACGTACTTGCTCCTAAGTGCTAATCCTTTTTAAGTGCAGGCTAGTTCGATTTTCATTTTTGTATGGACAAATTTCAACAACTTTGATAAAGATTCGTACCAATCAGCAGAATTCAAGGAAGGGCTAGTTATATTTAGGTACATATATAGGTACATTTGAAATCAAATGACTTAAAATAGCAAATGACTGTTTAGGCTGTAGGAATCGGTACGGACAGACAGACAGACAGACAGAATTTCCGACCCACTTTTTTCGACTTCTCTATCATCGTAATGTCATGTCTGATTGTTACATTTTTATTTGTGATTATATGTAGGTACTATAATGCAAGTTATGCATTCGTGCAGATTAAAAATGTTGGGATAACAATCAAACATGACATTACGATGATAGAGAAACACTTTTTAGGAAGCGGAACAATTCTGTGTGTTTGTCTGTCTTTCTGTACGGATGTATACGGGACTACAGCTTAAACGGCTGGGCCAATCGTCTTCAAATTTAGAACTTAAGGTTATTTTGACATTCTACAGACGACTTTTTTAATTTTTTTTTTAGCTAAAATATTAACGGTACCTGTCAAATATCCGTTAAGTAAAAGCTTATTTTTCTCGGAAACGGCTCCAAGAATTTTTTGGAAAAAAAATCAATGTACTTTTATAGGTAGGAGTCATATTTACTTAAAAACATAGGGACGGGCTACAGTCCGCTTGGGCGAACTGTTGGATACCCTATTCTTATTCCTATCCCTCATAAGTGGGCGTGACAAAAGTCTAAGTATGGTTAAATTGTTAAGAACGCTCTACATATTTTGTTATATAACATTTAAAGGATTTTATCAAAAAAAACGCTCCCTAGCTCAAACTTGGGTGTTTCAATAAAATTGTTTTATTTAATTGTGGGCGTGTCAGTAGGCGGATTTAAAAAAAAATTAACACATGAGCATAAAGGGCCCCTAGAGAGTATATATTATAAATTTCAGCTCCCTAGCTCAAACTTTGGATTTTCAAAAAAATTGTTTTATTTATTTGTGGGCGTGTCAGTGGGCGGATTTTGAAAATATTTATACATGAGCTTAAAGGGCCCCTAGAGAGTATATATTATAAATTTCAGGTCCCTAGCTCAAACTTTGAATTTTCAAAAAAATTGTTTTATTTATTTGTGGGCGTGTCAGTGGGCGGATTTTGAAAATATTTATACATGAGCTTAAAGGGCCCCTAGGGAGTATATATTAAAAATTTCAGCTCCCTAGCTCAAATTTTGGTTTTTCAATAAAATTGTTTTATTTTTTTGTGGGCGTGGCAGTGGGCGGATTTTGAAAATTTCATATCCCGAGCAGTTTTAGGAGTCATAGATCATATATAAAAAATTTCAGCTTCCTAGCTCAAAATTCGATTTTTTCCAAAATTTTGTTTTTTTGAGTTTGTGGGCGTGTCTGTGGGCGGATTTCAAAAATTCGTAAACTTGATTATTTCGGGACCCTAGAGAGTATATGGTTAAAATTTCAGCTCTCTAGGTCCAGTTTAAAGGCCTAATTTTTGCCGACGGACGGACGGACGGACGGACATGGCTAGATCGACATTACTATCGATGCTGATCATAAATATAGTAACTTTTAGGGGTCTACGGGCAATATTAAGGTATGTTACAAACTATGCGTCAAAATTAATATACCCCTAGAATAGGGTATAAAAATTAAATAGGTGGTCTAAAAACGTTACCTCCCATAGGACCGGTTTTTTTTTCTCCGACTTTCTCGAAAACTGGTGTTGCAACTGCAACAAACATGCCAATCACCAGCAGCAGTTTTCCCGGCGACATTTAATCAAAACAAAAAGTCCAACGGCAAAACATGAAAATAGCTAAAATTAGGATAGCCGAAATTTGGGAGTGGGCGCGCAGAAGAGCAGCAGTCAACAGAACAAACTTGCAGTGTTCAATATAGCAAAACTGAATGCAAAAAAAAGTTTGTTTTGGTCAATTAAGCTCATCCCCCTAAACGGCGCTCAGAACATGGCCTAGCTATGAACGTGTATGTATGCATTGATGAGTTGGGGCAGCTGATGTGTGGGCCATAGCTGCGAAGCGGTGAACGTTTTTTGCATATAACAGCTACAGTATAGAGGATCTGGACTGGGGTTATTGACCGGATTTAGACTGGCCTTCAGAATGCAACTGGATCAGGAAGGGTTCTTGTCAAATTTAAACCAAAACCGATTGTATTTTCTTTTATGTTGACTAAGTTGCATCATTAGTTGTTGGTGATTGTTTTGTTTCTTAGGTGTTAGATTTGGCAAATTATCGGCACTGGAACAGTCAATTCGAATATTTTTTTCTTGCTAGTATCTGTGCGATACATAATGGTTCTTCTAGCCGGATTTAATATCTAGATAGTTTTTGAAAAAGTATTACGCTAAAAAGACATATTACGTACTCAAAAATAGTACATTAGTGCGTGTAAGTCATTTATTTTAATTCGACTTTCGTGTGCGTCGGAGTTCGTTAAATAAAGTTGGTACAGTGCGATCGTATTCCAGTGGATCTGAAGAAGCAGTCACGGAGCGGGAGCAGTAACGGAGCAACGCATTTCATCAGGCGTGTGGCATTTTATTTCTTTAATTAAATTAAAATTAATTTATCGATGTTTGAAGACGTATTCAAACCTTATGAAGATAAAGGTTATCAAGGACTCGAAATAAGGTGCGAAGAAGATACACCTATTCGGCCGGTAACAGCTAAAGAACTTGCCAAAGAAATTAAAGAAAGCATAAATATAAAAAAGGCCCAAGGGTTTGATTTAATTAGATACAGGAGAAATTTTGAAGCAATTTCCACGAAAATGTTTAAAAAAAACTAGCGCAGATTATTAATGCTGCATTTAAATTAAGATATGTGCCAAGCATGTGGAAAGTCGCGGAGGTAATAATGATACCTAAACCAGGTAAACCACCTAACGAAGTTACCTTATATTCAAAAAAGTGCTGGTAAAACGCCTACAAAAAATAATAGATGAAAAATCTCTAGTCCCAATTCACCAATTTGGATTTAGAAATAAACACTCTACAATTGATCAGGTGCATAGAATCATAGATAGAATCGAAAAAGCATTTGAAGAGAAAAATGTGTGCTCTACAGTATTTCTTTATAGCACAAGCTTTCGATAAAGTCTGGCACAAAGGACTTAATCAGCAATGCGAAAGAAAAAAAAATACTCAAATTCGAAAACGTTATAATTTATTTCTATTAGCAACGGACTCCGCCATAGATTTCTATGCCGGTCCCAAGCCCGGATAAAGGAGGAGGGTTTAGGGGAACTCCATCCTATCCCTAGTAAAATCCTGACCCCTAGATGAAAAACTAGGCTAAAAAAGCAACAACAACAAACATGAACGACACAACAGAAAAGGAACAAATTCGAGTGGGGATATCCGCTCAAATGTCGGTAGAGACCGCGGCTACCGGCACGGGCTTGGCGCCTCCAGCAATCGGGGGCGATAAGTCGCCAGCGGCTTACACAAGTAACATGACAAACACGACAAACACGACATCACGAATGAAACGGAACAAGAAACGGAACAAGCAACGAGAACTGAACAAACTGACGCAACAGGCCACAAGACAGGACGAGACGAATTCTACTCCGGCGCTAAGCGCTGATACGAGACTAAGCTCGGAGCTCAAGCTGGCGGATGCACCCAGCGTACTGGCCGATCCTGGCCGGCACAAGGATGCGACTGCTGGTAAGAGCGAACTCTGTGGGTACAAATGTGTCCTTGAGTCCCTCTGAGCGGCCTTCCCTGCCCAAAGATCACGCCATTACTACTCCTGTGAATGACGCGGGGGCGGAGAACCTGACGAAGCGAGCACGGGATTTCCTGTCCAGCACGTCCAGCGATGCTCCCCTCTGCAGCCCTTCCAGGAAGCAGGCGGTCCTCAGGAAAATGCTGAAGAAGCTCTCTCTTGAGGAATGCGAGAAGGCTCCTTCCGGCTGCTCCTCGGAGGATTCCGCGACTGATGAGCTCTGCGAATCGGTTAGTGTTGAAACCACCAAGGAATCAGGCTGTAGGAAGCGAAAGAAACGGAAGAGTGGTAAGAGGAAGAAGCGAGGAGGAATGGTGGACTCGGAGAGTAGGGTTGCAGTAAATGCCGACCCCAAACCTGTTGGCCCCGTACCTACTGCCTCTGATCTGTCCGCTCCCAATGTCTCAGAGACGGTCACTGAAACAGAGAAGTCTGTGAAGGTGACGGACACAAGACTGGCTAAGGGGTCACCTAAGGTAGCTGGTACAGCATCCAAAGGCACAAAGAGGTCTTGCACTAGCAATGATGCAGGACCCCCCCTACCAAAGAAGAGCTACACGTACTCGGCCCTGTCTGGTTTGCGATTGGCGGTTGTTTTCCCGGGTGATCACCTGAGGAAGTATACTGCGGAAAACATCTGCATTCTGGACAAGGCCTTAAAGGACGCTGTAAGGAGGCGAGTCAAGGAAGGCAATAGCCCGGTGTTTGAGCGCATCATCAAGACTAATGGAGGCTTTGTCCTCTGCTGTAGTGATGAAGCCACGAATGCGTGGGTCAGAGCTGATCTTGCTCGGATTTTCCCTAAGCTTGACGGGAGTGACCTTGTCTGTCTTCACCCGTCAGAGCTAGTGGGATATACCAAGATGAAGGTCTTTGTCCCAGAAACTGATCTGGAGACTAAGGAAATCATCGATCTTCTCAAGGGTCAAAACCCGAGTCTATCCACCGATAAGTGGAGGGTCTATCACTTCAACAAAATGAAGGATGGCCGTCTGTATACTTTTGGTGTTGATGACGATTCGGCGAAGATGCTTGGGAAGTGCTCTTACCGGCCTTTTTTCCTCACTGG
This sequence comes from Portevinia maculata, assembly GCA_949715645.1. Lineage (NCBI taxonomy): Eukaryota > Metazoa > Arthropoda > Insecta > Diptera > Syrphidae > Portevinia > Portevinia maculata. Next base: position 122,487,475 of record OX454527.1, read on the forward strand.
TCGCCTGTTCTTCAGGCCAGAAAAGAGGGGAGAGAAGGCTGGAACTTCCAGTGGTAATTAGCTCTATGGCTAGCTCATCACTGGAGGTCCTTCAAATCAACTTGCAACATTCCAAGGCGGCTTCACCTACATTGTGTCGTCGTCTTGGAAAACTGCATACAGAGGTGTGCCTCATACAGGAACCTTATCTGAATAAGGGGGCGGTAAGTGGCATCTCGGGTGTACCAGGAGCAATTTTTGTAAAGCCTGGGATTGTTAATACTCGCACGTGCATCTTTGTAGCAAAGGGCTTAGATGCTATTCTTATGCCTGAGTTCAGTTCTCGAGACTGTACAGCTATTAAAATGTGTCTTAAGCGAGGAGGGTTGGTTACTGAGATTATTTTAGCCTCAGTGTACCTCCCATTTGACTCACTGGCCCCACCTCCAACGGTGGAACTGGTAAGGCTTGTCGAGCATGCCCGACGAGGTAACAAGCATTTGATCGTTGGTATGGACGCGAACGCGCATCATCGCGTTTGGGGTAGTACTGACTCAAATAGCAGGGGTGAATCCCTACTAAACTTCTTTGCTGCCAGCCAGCTCGATATACTGAACACTGGTAATGAGCCAACCTTTGTCACTCGGCTGAGGCGGCAAGTTATTGATGTGACAGTAGCAACCGCTGCTGCATCTGGCATCGTTTCGAGCTGGAGGGTTTCAAGGGAAGAAACTGCATCTGATCATCGGTATGTTATTTTTAAGCTAAGTGCAGATCGACCGATCAGAAGCAAAATCAGGAATGTGCGACGCACTGACTGGGACGTCTATTCCACGGAGTTGCGGGGTCAGATAGGTTCCCTGCCTATAAGGATCCTTATTAGCGATGACTTGGATAAGGCGACCGACACGCTACACAGCGGTATTATTACGGCCTTTCATACTGCTTGCCCGGAGAAGGAGGTTGGCGGTGCGAAACCAACCCGATGGTGGAACGCCAGCTATCCCTTCTCAGGAAAAGAGTGGGGAGGCTGTTTAACAGGGCCAGGAAGTCTAACCTGGCAGCCGATTGGTCTTCTCATGCGGATGCGCAGAAGGAGTACAAGAGGCAAATTAAGAGCGCTAAGAAGGTATCTTGGCAGAGGTTCTGCGGAGAACTGAAGGATGTTAGCGCGGTTTCGAGATTGCAGAGAGTCCTCTCAGCTGATCCGGGAGCCAGGCTTGACGTCCTTCGGAAGCCTGATGGCACCTCGACCAACTCCAATGAGGAGGCACTTCAACTGCTAATGGACACCCACTTTCCTGGCTGCAAAGCCGTGGATAGTTGCGTGTGGCCAAACAAAGGCAGAACTACCACTGAGCAGTGGCGGGTCGCGGCGAGCATTGTTACGAGAGAGAGGGCGAGAGCTATTATCCTGTCCTTTTCTCCTTTCAAAGTTCCTGGACCTGATGGCATATACTCCATACTCTTTCTCTTTCTTTTACTTTGGGATGGACTATAAATCGTCCAATGAACAAAACTGTCGTGAGGAGCAATAGATGGGTGTTTCGCATAAAGCAAAATGAGGATGGTTCGATGGATAGTTATAAAGCGAGGCTCGTTGCAAAAAGTGCGAACAAAAGGCTGTCATAGACTTTGAAGAGGTCTTTGCTACAGTTGCGCAGTATGAGACAATTCATGTGTATGAGACAATTCAGTGTGTGCGAATTTGAAGCTACACTTGCACCAGATGGATGTTGTCACTGCATATGTCTAGGGAGAGTTGGATGAAGAAATATAATTATATGGAACAACCCCGATACCCTGAAAATAAAAATGCAGTATAGAAGATATGTAAACTCCTTCGCCCACTTTATGGTTTAAAGTAAGCAGGTCGGCAATGCCACAAGAAACTGGACGAGTTTTTGAAAGTTTAGGATTGAAGTAAGCTGCATCTGATTCGTGTCTTTACCATAAGAAGGACAAAGCCGGAAAGACTATTGTGGTCGTATATGTGGAGGACTTGTTAATTTCATCAGACAATTTGCAACGGTTGCAATCAACGAAGTATTTCTATCCAGAAAATTCTAAATTAAAGATTTGGATAAGGTCCAAAGTATTTTGGGATTAAAAGTCGTCTGTAAAAAAATTGAAATAATTGACACTTTAAAGTCAACTTTCAATTTTATCGGGGTTCATATTCAAAGGAAAAACTTTAAATTTCAAAGACAATTTTAAAGTACAATTTAAATCTCAGACAACCAACTGATGTTTGTGCCTGCGTCTGCGTCTCAGCATGTATCGGTGTCTGTGTTTTGTTTTCCTTACTTGTAAAAAAAGGCACGACTCGTTCGCACGTACTTGCTCCTAAGTGCTAATCCTTTTTAAGTGCAGGCTAGTTCGATTTTCATTTTTGTATGGACAAATTTCAACAACTTTGATAAAGATTCGTACCAATCAGCAGAAGGGAAGGAAGGGCTAGTTATATGTAGGTACATATATAGGTACATTTGAAATCAAATGGCTTAAAATAGCAAATGACTGTTTAGGCTGTAGGAATCGGTACGGACAGACAGACAGACAGACAGAATTTCCGACCCACTTTTTTCGACTTCTCTATCATCGTAATGTCATGTCTGATTGTTACATTTTTATTTGTGATTATATGTAGGTACTATAATGCAAGTTATGCATTCGTGCAGATTAAAAATGTTGGGATAACAATCAAACATGACATTACGATGATAGAGAAACACTTTTTAGGAAGCGGAACAATTCTGTGTGTTTGTCTGTCTTTCTGTACGGATGTATACGGGACTACAGCTTAAACGGCTGGGCCAATCGTCTTCAAATTTAGAACTTAAGGTTATTTTGACATTCTACAGACGACTTTTTTAATTTTTTTTTTAGCTAAAATATTAACGGTACCTGTTAAGTAAAAGCTTATTTTTCTCGGAAACGGCTCCAAGAATTTTTTGGAAAAAAAATCAATGTACTTTTATAGGTAGGAGTCATATTTACTTAAAAAAATTAAATAGGTGGTCTAAAAACGTTACCTCCCATAGGACCGGTTTTTTTTCTCCGACTTTCTCGAAAACTGGTGTTGCAACTGCAACAAACATGCCAATCACCAGCAGCAGTTTTCCCGGCGACATTTAATCAAAACAAAAATTCCAACCGCAAAACATGAAAATAGCTAAAATTAGGATAGCCGAAATTTGGGAGTGGGCGCGCAGAAGAGCATCAGTCAACAGACCAAACTTGCAGTGTTCAATATAGCAAAACTGAATGCAAAAAAAAGTTTGTTTTGGTCAATTAAGCTCATCCCCCTAAACGGCGCTCAGAACATGGCCTAGCTATGAACGTGTATGTATGCATTGATGAGTTCGGGCCAGCTGATGTGTGGGCCATAGCTGCGAAGCGGTGAACGTTTTTTGCATATAACAGCTACAGTATAGAGGATCTGGACTGGGGTTATTGACCGGATTTAGACTGGCCTTCAGAATGCAACTGGATCAGGAAGGGTTCTTGTCAAGTTTAAACCAAAACCGATTGTATTTTCTTTTATGTTGACTAAGTTGCATCATTAGTTGTTGGTGATTGTTTTGTTTCTTAGGTGTTAGATTTGGCAAATTATCGGCACTGGAACAGTCAATTCGAATATTTTTTCTTGCTATTATCTGTGCGATACATAATGGTTCTTCTAGCCGGATTAATATCTAGATAGTTTTTGAAAAAGTATTACGCTAAAAAGACATATTACGTACTCAAAAATAGTACATTAGTGCGTGTAAGTCATTTATTTTAATTCGACTTTCGTGTGCGTCGGAGTTCGTTAAATAAAGTTGGTACAGTGCGATCGTATTCCAGTGGATCTGAAGAAGCAGTCACGGAGCGGGAGCAGTCACGGAGCGGGAGCAGTCACGGAGCGGGAGCAGTCACGGAGCGGGAGCAGTCACGGAGCGGGAGCAGTAACGGAGCAACGCATTTCATCAGGCGTGTGGCATTTTATTTCTTTAATTAAATTAAAATTAATTTATCGATGTTTGAAGACGTATTCAAACCTTATGAAGATAAAGGTTATCAAGGACTCGAAATAAGGTGCGAAGAAGATACACCTATTCGGCCGGTAACAGCTAAAGAACTTGCCAAAGAAATTAAAGAAAGCATAAATATAAAAAAGGCCCAAGGGTTTGATTTAATTAGATACAGGAGAAATTTTGAAGCAATTTCCACGAAAATGTTTAAAAAAAACTAGCGCAGATTATTAATGCTGCATTTAAATTAAGATATGTGCCAAGCATGTGGAAAGTCGCGGAGGTAATAATGATACCTAAACCAGGTAAACCACCTAACGAAGTTACCTTATATTCAAAAAAGTGCTGGTAAAACGCCTACAAAAAATAATAGATGAAAAATCTCTAGTCCCAATTCACCAATTTGGATTTAGAAATTAGCACTCTACAATTGATCAGGTGCATAGAATCATAGATAGAATCGAAAAAGCATTTGAAGAGAAAAATGTGTGCTCTACAGTATTTCTTTATAGCACAAGCTTTCCATAAAGTCTGGCACAAAGGACTTGATCAGCAATGCGAAAGAAAAAAAAATACTCAAATTCGAAAACGTTATAATTTATTTCTATTAGCAACGGACTCCGCCATAGATTTCTATGCCGGTCCCAAGCCCGGATAAAGGAGGAGGGTTTAGGGGAACTCCATCCTATCCCTAGTAGAATCCTGACCCCTAGATGAAAAACTAGGCTAAAAAAGCAACAACAACAAACATGAACGACACAACAGAAAAGGAACAAATTCGAGTGGGGATATCCGCTCAAATGTCGGTAGAGACCGCGGCTACCGGCACGGGCTTGGCGCCTCCAGCAATCGGGGGCGATAAGTCGCCAGCGGCTTACACAAGTAACATGACAAACACGACAAACACGACATCACGAATGAAACGGAACAAGAAACGGAACAAGCAACGAGAACTGAACAAACTGACGCAACAGGCCACAAGACAGGACGAGACGAATTCTACTCCGGCGCTAAGCGCTGATACGAGACTAAGCTCGGAGCTCAAGCTGGCGGATGCACCCAGCGTACTGGCCGATCCTGGCCGGCACAAGGATGCGACTGCTGGTAAGAGCGAACTCTGTGGGGAGTCTGCTAAGAGGAGCTCGGACGGTACAAATGTGTCCTTGAGTCCCTCTGAGCGGCCTTCCCTGCCCAAAGATCACGCCATTACTACTCCTGTGAATGACGCGGGGGCGGAGAACCTGACGAAGCGAGCACGGGATTTCCTGTCCAGCACGTCCAGCGATGCTCCCCTCTGCAGCCCTTCCAGGAAGCAGGCGGTCCTCAGGAAAATGCTGAAGAAGCTCTCTCTTGAGGAATGCGAGAAGGCTCCTTCCGGCTGCTCCTCGGAGGATTCCGCGACTGATGAGCTCTGCGAATCGGTTAGTGTTGAAACCACCAAGGAATCAGGCTGTAGGAAGCGAAAGAAACGGAAGAGTGGTAAGAGGAAGAAGCGAGGAGGAATGGTGGACTCGGAGAGTAGGGTTGCAGTAAATGCCGACCCCAAACCTGTTGGCCCCGTACCTACTGCCTCTGATCTGTCCGCTCCCAATGTCTCAGAGACGGTCACTGAAACAGAGAAGTCTGTGAAGGTGACGGACACAAGACTGGCTAAGGGGTCACCTAAGGTAGCTGGTACAGCATCCAAAGGCACAAAGAGGTCTTGCACTAGCAATGATGCAGGACCCCCCCTACCAAAGAAGAGCTACACGTACTCGGCCCTGTCTGGTTTGCGATTGGCGGTTGTTTTCCCGGGTGATCACCTGAGGAAGTATACTGCGGAAAACATCTGCATTCTGGACAAGGCCTTAAAGGACGCTGTAAGGAGGCGAGTCAAGGAAGGCAATAGCCCGGTGTTTGAGCGCATCATCAAGACTAATGGAGGCTTTGTCCTCTGCTGTAGTGATGAAGCCACGAATGCGTGGGTCAGAGCTGATCTTGCTCGGATTTTCCCTAAGCTTGACGGGAGTGACCTTGTCTGTCTTCACCCGTCAGAGCTAGTGGGATATACCAAGATGAAGGTCTTTGTCCCTGTTGCTGCACAACAAAGATGATACTCGAGCGATAGATGCAATTGTGTGTTTACAGAAAGCTAATTGCTCGAATGGACTCGAATTAAGCTCACAATGTAAGCCACCATTGCGAGCAATTAGCTCTATTGCACACAACACAAAATAACCGAGGAAAACGATAAGAAATTTAATTTAAAACACCACGAAACCACTTCACGACGCATCACAACGAATTAAATTTGAGAACTGTCAAATTAATTTGAATGCACGACCAGAGAAGAAGACAGTGCGGTCTCCCTTGCACCAATGGCAACGCCATTAGAAGAATGTGGTCATCACCTCTGACCAACAAACAATAATCTTCATGATGGTGCACTCTAACACCCACTCCGAATATGTGGGGCATCGTTGCAAGAAATAAAGAAACACACAGAACCGCGCATTGTCCTGGTGTTAGTGTGAGAATAGTGGTTACAACTTTACGTAAATCAAAAAAGGAGTAACATCTTGGGGGGTCAACAACCTCAGCAGAAACAGCTGGAGCTGTACATAAGGAATCAACAGCTTCAAGGGAAGCAAATAGAATAAGTTTGAATTACTCGTCAACCAACCGCCAACAAATAAAGTTTAGTTTAAAACGAAAGTTTGAATCGAGTTTTCAATTGTTTAATTTGTCTACCGTTTCAGTTCGCCTAACTGAGACATTTTCTTTTTCGGCTTGCAATCGCCTATTGCAAGACTAACTAAATAAATTCCCGCTCGCCTCAGCGCGGAACATGGTCCTTCGAGCCTAGAAAGTGAACTAGTGCATTTTAATTTAAATTTTATATTGAACTATAAACCAGTGCGCGTTTTATCGGTTTTTTTTTCATTTTTTTTTTCAAATAAAAAAAAAATCTTTTTAATAAGTGTACTGTGGGCAAAGTATAGCTGGAGAAAACCAGTGCAAATATACACATTCCGATCATCGACGGACAGTCTATCGGCCACAGTACCCAACGAACCAAGGAACCCGCATCCAACGGATCTGCAACGGTCACCAATCACAGCAAGAACTGTGCAACAGAAAGCCTTCTGCAATTGCAACTTAGTTATTAACTCTCAGTTGCAATTGCAAAAGCGAAATAAGGTAGGAAATTATTCCTCTTTTTTCACATTTAAGTATCAATTTACATAACACGTAAATATTTTATGTACAAAATCCAACGGTGAACGAATCCTGAAAAACGGACTCAGCGGTGAACAGTGAATCAACCGGATTAGCGGTCGTCATAAGCAAGCGGTCCCAACGGAACCAAGCAACGGATTATCAACCACACCCGAACAGTAAGCAACTGTGCTGGGAATAATACCTGTCGCCACTAAAGGATTTAAGTCATCGAAACATAGTGGTCTTCCCCTTTCATACTTCACATAATATCTGAATAGTGCTATCTGAATCTATTGCTATATCTGAAATAAGTGCTAGTGATACAATTAAAGGTCAAACAATGTCGAAATTATCGAAATATATCGAGAGACAAGACCTAATTTTAAATGAACTCGAAACTGACTTTGAAGAGTTCAATAAACAAATCGCGGCGCGAAAGTCAAGGGGATACATAAACGCGTGTCTCACGGACATTGAAGAAGCCTTTAAAAGGGCGAAACGGGATCACGAATCTATAGTGAACTCCGGGCCCGATGAACTAAAAGACGAATATTTCAAAAAGGAAACATTCGCTAAAATAAAACGAATTTATTTTATATTTTATGGTATGTTGAACGATGAAGTAGACAAATTTGCAGAAAATCGTAATGCGAATTTGGAAACTTCTCGATTAGAAATATCAAAGCCGTCAGTTTGCGACATTCGTCTCCCTACCATTCAAATAAAGCCATTTTCTGGCAAATTCGAGGAATGGTGTGAATTTTACAATTTATTTGCGAGCATGATAGACCAGAACGTCGATCTATCGGACATTCAAAAGCTCCAGTATTTAAAAAGTTCAGTTTCCGGTGATGCTGCACGGTTAATTCAGCATCTTCCGATTGACGGAAAAAATTATGCATCTGCGTGGTCAATTTTAATCGAAAGATTCCAAAACAAGAGGAAGTTAGTCAACACGCAGTTGCGTACGTTAATGGAGCAACAAAAGCTCACTCACGAATCTGCAGAACGTCTCAAATCTCTGCATGACACGACAACAGAGTGCATCCATGCACTCGCTAATCTAGGGGTAGCAGTCGAAGCATGGGATTGCATCCTCGTGTATATAATTTACCACAAGCTTCCTCCTCAGACGCAGAAAGATTGGGAAGATAAGTTAGGGACGTCGAAGATTCTTCCAGAGTGGAAGACATTTTCGTCATTTATTGAAGGGCGATTTAGCTCACTAGAAAATATGCTAGAAGCAAATGGGTCTATAAAGCAGCAAGCGCCGACAACATCGTTTCGAAAGGCCACTAGCTCTTATCACATCAAGTCGCAGCCCGTGAAGAAGCAATTTCTTTGCCGCCTGTGCAAGGCCTCTCATGGAATTCGGCATTGCAAATTGTTTGCCAACATGGAGGTTAAGGCACGTGCCGAGGTAGTTAAAAGAAATGGAATCTGCTCAAATTGCTTAGGATATGAGCACCATGCATCGACCTGCAGCAGCAGTAACCGATGCTCGAAATGTGGTCTGAAGCACCACACCATGCTGCATTTCGAACAACACAACGTATCCAATGCCAACAATGGTCATCAAACGCCGTTCCCTACTTCACCCCATCAATCAAACAACTCCCAATATAACGCTCACTTAATCCAAAATCCGAATCATCAAAGTCAGGCGAATGGTTGGATTAGTGAGCAACAGCGTGCTTCAACATCTCAGCAACAGCACTATAATACGCATTTCAACCAGATGCGATCCAAAGCTCTATTAGCCACAGCACTTGTGAAGGTGCTGGCATCCAATGGAACTTCTCATGTTCTTAGGGCTCTAATCGATCCTGGTTCCGAGGCAACATTTGTCACTGAGAACGCGGTTCAGCTTCTTAATCTGAGGAAGCAACGAACATTGGCGAATGTTACGGGGCTGGGACAAACAGCAACGGGCATAGCAAATCATCAGGTCGAATTTACGATTTTTTCTTTCTCCAATCCCTCATTCAGTCTTGATATCAGGGCGTTCGTCTTTTCACAATTAACCTCTTTGTTACCTACCCATCAACTATCCTCGTCTTCTTGGAATCATATTGCAAACCTCACGTTGGCGGACCCTTCGTACCACGTCCCCGGGAAGATTGACCTCTTGATAGGCGCCGACGTATATGCGTCCATCATTCTAGAAGGGTTGGTGAAGGGTCAAAATGGGTCCCCAGTTGCGCAGCTAACCGAACTTGGATGGATTCTGACCGGAACCACTAAATTGGATTCCCAACCTTCCACTGTGACCATTCAGAATCATTTCAATTCGTTGGATTCACAACTCAAGGCATTCTGGGAGTTGGAAGAAAACCTGGAGGAGAGGCAGATGACGTTGGAGGAGCAGAAGTGTCAACAACACTTTCAGAAGACATGCCAGCGAAGAAACGACGGCAGATTTGAAGTTCAGCTTCCCTTTAAGGACGGCATCCGGCCGAACCTTGGTAACTCCAAAAGGGCAGCAATCGCAAGATTCTTTCAGATTGAAAAACGCCTGGCATCGAATAAAAAATTAAGGGACGCTTACAGTGCCTGCATAAACGAATATGCAGCACTGGGGCACATGCAAGAAGTCACTGATGGCGACGTAGATCAGCATAATGGACAACACTACTTCTTGCCACATCACGCTGTCTTCAAGGAGTCAAGCACCACAACAAAACTCCGAGTTGTGTTTGACGCCTCATGCAAAACGTCCACTGGGGTTTCACTAAATGATCGGTTGATGGTAGGCCCACGTCTCCAGAGGGATATCATCGACATAATTGCTCAGTGGAGAGTATTCAAAGTAGCCATGGCAGCCGACATCAGTATGATGTACCGCCAAATTTGGATGGCACCACAGGACGCCGTGTACCAATTAATTGTATGGAGATCATCGACGGAAGAGTCAATGAAAACATATGCACTTAACACGGTCACTTTCGGTACGGCATCCGCGCCATACTTGGCAGTACGGGCCCTACATCAGGCGGCCATGGATGTGGCGGATACTCATCCACAGGTTGCTAAGGCATTGACCGAAGGCTTCTATGTGGATGACTTTTTGTATGGATCCGACAACGAAAAGGATGCCATACAGTTACAAAAAGATGTTCTAGCGGCGTTGAAGTTCGCTGGATTTCCTCTCAGAAAATGGGCTAGCAACTCTTTAAAACTTTTGGAGCCGATACCTGAAACGGATAGGGAAGTGAATCTCCCACTTAATTTTGATTCACCGGATGCCATCAAAACACTAGGGATTCAATGGCATCCAGCAAAAGACGTATTCACATTTAAAATCCACTTACCTCAGGTGGAAAGATGCACTAAGCGATCAATCCTAGCAGACATCGCCCGACTTTTTGATCCTCTGGGATGGATTTCTCCATGCATTATTAAGGCCAAACTCATAATGCAACAACTATGGATAAAGCAACTGTCATGGGATTCAGCTGTATCTCTGGAAGTGGAAGAGGCTTGGAGAGAACTACGCAGCAGTCTAGCGAAACTTGAGTCCATCGAAGTTCCGCGTTGGATCCAATACGAGAACGTTGCTCAAATCCAACTCCACGGGTTCAGTGATGCATCGGAGAAGGCATATGCAGCAGTCGTCTATTGTCGAATTGTTAAAAATGGTAAGGAGAACATCTCGTTGATTGCATCAAAAACAAGAGTCGCTCCGATCAAATGCATATCCCTCCCACGATTGGAACTCTGCGCAGCACTTCTACTGTCGAAACTCATGCATAGAATGGCTACTGCTATGCCCTTCAAGCAGGTGGAGACATTTGCGTGGTCTGACTCCATGATCACTTTAGCATGGATCAGAGGAAACCCACTATCGCGAACCACATTCGTTGCTAATAGGATCACCGAAATCCAAGCGCTCACCGAGACAACTATTTGGCGACACGTTGGTAGTAAGGAAAACCCGGCAGATATTGGGTCGCGAGGACTACTACCGGACGAACTTATCAAAAACGATCTGTGGTGGCACGGACCGTCCTTTCTACGTAACTTCTCGGTAACACAGTTTCCAGCAGCAAGTCTCGAAACTGAGTGTGAAACTAAGGCTGCGAATAAGGTTCCAAGAAGGTTATCGTTCTACGATAAAAACTTATCGACCACTCTCAGGATCTTTGCTCAAGTGGTATCACATTGTGTCATCATTAACAACGACCTTTATGAAAAATTTTCCTCCCTTAAACGTCTTATTCGCTGTATAGCGATCTGGAGGCGATACTTCTGTAACGTTAAGTGTGTGGAAAAAAGAAGATTTCTGAATATTTCCCCGCTTACGGCCGAGGAGTTGATAACGGCTGAGAAACAACTCATAAAGATCGTCCAAAATGAACTATTTCCCGACGACATCAAGGCTCTTAAAGATAGCAGAGCAATCTCAAAAGGAAGTCCGATTCGCAACTTGAATCCCTTCCTGGATGTTGATGGAGTATTGCGTGTGGGGGGTCGCTTAACGAAAGCACCACTCCACTATGATCAAAGACATCCGATGATACTAAGCGAATCGCATCATCTGGCAAAACTAATCGCTAACGATGTGCACCAACGCACTCTTCATGGCGGGCAGCAACTTATGATGGCCGAAATCAGAAGAACCCATTGGATAACTAACCTAAAGAGACTAGTGAAAACAACAATCCACAGGTGCGTTCGATGCCATCGCTACAATGCGAGAATGCAGCAGCAGCTCATGGGAAGCTTGCCCAAGGAAAGGGTAATGATCTCCCGGCCGTTCACCAACACCGGAGTGGACTACGCCGGGCCTGTCGAGATAAGGCCATGGAAGGGTAGATGCAACAAATCTACCAAAGGGTACATTGCGGTATTTCTTTGCCTAGCTACAAAGGCCATACATATGGAACTTGTGAGTGACCTGAGTGCAGCAGCCTTTATCGCATCATTCAGGCGATTTGTGGCACGAAGAGGGAGCTGTGCTAACATATTCAGCGATTGTGGGACCAATTTCAAGGGTGCACACAATGAATTAGGAAAAGACAGCAAATTCATAGCCTCCGAATGGTCAGCGGAAGTCGCACATACTCTCGCTTCTCAAGGGACGACATGGCATTTCAATCCGCCCTCCTCACCACATTTTGGAGGTCTTTGGGAAGCAGGGGTCAAATCGATAAAGCACCACCTGAAGAGAACAATCGGTTCGTCCAAACTCACGTTTGAAGAATATGCAACGATCCTCGCACAGATTGAAGCATGCCTCAACTCAAGGCCACTATGTCCGATGACGTCCGATCCAGACGACTTGACAGTGTTGACACCTGGACACTTCTTGATTGGAGCACCACTTCTAACACTGCCTGACCGAAATTTGAGTGAAAGGAAAATCAACGGCTTGGACAGGTGGAAATATCTCCAGCGTTTGACCCAAGATTTTTGGAAGCAGTGGAGCACGACGTACCTCCACCAACTACAACAACGGCCGAAATGGCTTTATCAACAGCCGAACATAAAGGTAGGAGACATTGTCCTCGTAAAGGAGGACAATCTACCACCATCAGCTTGGCTACTCGCCCGGGTGACGGCATTGCACCCCGGATCGGATGGTCTGACTCGCGTGGTGACAATTAAAACAAAAACGTCAACGCTAAAACGTCCGATCGCCAAATTATCCCCCTTGCCGGTATGTGACCCGTCGTCAAACGAAACGTAAAATCGCACAGACATTTCTGAAAAGAAAAGAAAAACATTTAACCCCAAAGCCCATAAAATCTTTGCAAAATCTATAAACTACCTATAATATATATTATAATATATGAACTTCGAACCCATTCATAAAATACGTCGAACCCTAATGAACTTCAAATAAATATCCAACTATCAACATACAGCACATCACATAAAATAAACCAAACCCTAAAAAAAAAAAACATCAATGTCAACTCACCCCTAATTACATCTCGGTCTGACAGAAACACCACTTGCAGCTAAATATGAAACCCGTTCTTTTATTTTTTTGTAACCCTTAGTAAAAACAAATCACTAATACACTTTTTATCTCATTTCCGGCACGCACGAACTCGAATTATGGAGGAGAATTCAGTGGAATACCGCATATCCAGGCTCAGAAACAGGAATTCCAACTCCCAGAGAAGCAGGACACGGCGGCCCATAAATCACAACCAAGGGATGCACAAATCACGAGACGGGACGAACTATCAACACAAGAAACGAAATCCAAAACACTAAAGGCAACAAGACGGATCCACATAACAGATGACTTCGAATTCGAACACCTCGTTGCTGGCCCGGGAGCATGTTGCTGCACAACAAAGATGATACTCGAGCGATAGATGCAATTGTGTGTTTACAGAAAGCTAATTGCTCGAATGGACTCGAATTAAGCTCACAATGTAAGCCACCATTGCGAGCAATTAGCTCTATTGCACACAACACAAAATAACCGAGGAAAACGATAAGAAATTTAATTTAAAACACCACGAAACCACTTCACGACGCATCACAACGAATTAAATTTGAGAACTGTCAAATTAATTTGAATGCACGACCAGAGAAGAAGACAGTGCGGTCTCCCTTGCACCAATGGCAACGCCATTAGAAGAATGTGGTCATCACCTCTGACCAACAAACAATAATCTTCATGATGGCCGAATTAAATGGGTGAGAGATCCATATAACTACAAAAGGTGCACTCTAACACCCACTCCGAATATGTGGGGCATCGTTGCAAGAAATAAAGAAACACACAGAACCGCGCATTGTCCTGGTGTTAGTGTGAGAATAGTGGTTACAACTTTACGTAAATCAAAAAAGGAGTAACATCTTGGGGGGTCAACAACCTCAGCAGAAACAGCTGGAGCTGTACATAAGGAATCAACAGCTTCAAGGGAAGCAAATAGAATAAGTTTGAATTACTCGTCAACCAACCGCCAACAAATAAAGTTTAGTTTAAAACGAAAGTTTGAATCGAGTTTTCAATTGTTTAATTTGTCTACCGTTTCAGTTCGCCTAACTGAGACATTTTCTTTTTCGGCTTGCAATCGCCTATTGCAAGACTAACTAAATAAATTCCCGCTCGCCTCAGCGCGGAACAGTCCCAGAAACTGATCTGGAGACTAAGGAAATCATCGATCTTCTCAAGGGTCAAAACCCGAGTCTATCCACCGATAAGTGGAGGGTCTATCACTTCAACAAAATGAAGGATGGCCGTCTGTATACTTTTGGTGTTGATGACGATTCGGCGAAGATGCTTGGGAAGTGCTCTTACCGGCCTTTTTTCCTCACTGGTCGCCTGTTCTTCAGCCCAGAAAAGAGGGGAGAGAAGGCTGGAACTTCCAGTGGTAATTAGCTCTATGGCTAGCTCATCACTGGAGGTCCTTCAAATCAACTTGCAACATTCCAAGGCGGCTTCACCTACATTGTGTCGTCGTCTTGGAAAACTGCATACAGAGGTGTGCCTCATACAGGAACCTTATCTGTATAAGGGGGCGGTAAGTGGCATCTCGGGTGTACCAGGAGCAATTTTTGTAAAGCCTGGGATTGTTAATACTCGCACGTGCATCTTTGTAGCAAAGGGCTTAGATGCTATTCTTATGCCTGAGTTCAGTTCTCGAGACTGTACAGCTATTAAAATGTGTCTTAAGCGAGGAGGGTTGGTTACTGAGATTATTTTAGCCTCAGTGTACCTCCCATTTGACTCACTGGCCCCACCTCTAACGGTGGAACTGGTAAGGCTTGTCGAGAATGCCCGACGAGGTAACAAGCATTTGATCGTTGGTATGGACGCGAACGCGCATCATCGCGTTTGGGGTAGTACTGACTCAAATAGCAGGGGTGAATCCCTACTAAACTTCTTTGCTGCCAGCCAGCTCGATATACTGAACACTGGTAATGAACCAACCTTTGTCACTCGGCTGAGGCGGCAAGTTATTGATGTGACAGTAGCAACCGCTGCTGCATCTGGCATCGTTTCGAGCTGGAGGGTTTCAAGGGAAGAAACTGCATCTGATCATCGGTATGTTATTTTTAAGCTAAGTGCAGATCGACCGATCAGAAGCAAAATCAGGAATGTGCGACGCACTGACTGGGACGTCTATTCCACGGAGTTGCGGGGTCAGATAGGTTCCCTGCCTATAAGGATCCTTATTAGCGATGACTTGGATAAGGCGACCGACACGCTACACAGCGGTATTATTACGGCCTTTCATACTGCTTGCCCGGAGAAGGAGGTTGGCGGTGCGAAACCAACCCGATGGTGGAACGCCAGCTATCCCTTCTCAGGAAAAGAGTGGGGAGGCTGTTTAACAGGGCCAGGAAGTCTAACCTGGCAGCCGATTGGTCTTCTCATGCGGATGCGCAAAAGGAGTACAAGAGGCAAATTAAGAGCGCTAAGAAGGTATCTTGGCAGAGGTTCTGCGGAGAACTGAAGGATGTTAGCGCGGTTTCGAGATTGCAGAGAGTCCTCTCAGCTGATCCGGGAGCCAGGCTTGACGTCCTTCGGAAGCCTGATGGCACCTCGACCAACTCCAATGAGGAGGCACTTCAACTGCTAATGGACACCCACTTTCCTGGCTGCAAAGCCGTGGATAGTTGCGTGTGGCCAAACAAAGGCAGAACTACCACTGAGCAGTGGCGGGTCGCGGCGAGCATTGTTACGAGAGAGAGGGCGAGAGCTATTATCCTGTCCTTTTCTCCTTTCAAAGTTCCTGGACCTGATGGCATATACTCCATACTCTTGCAAAAGGGTATAGAGATTTTGCTCACACTGCTAACTAGAATCTACAGAGCTAGCGTTGCTCTGCGACATATTCCTTTAGCCTGGAGAAGAGCTAGGGCGGTTTTCATTCCCAAACCGGGAAAGGCCGCCTATGATCTTCCCAAAAGCTTCAGGACTATTAGCCTTTCATCATTTCTGCTTAAGGGCCTTGAAAAACTGATTGACGTACGGCTTAAGAGTATTCCAGCTTCGCTGGGTATTCATGATAGCCAACACGCCTATCAAAAAGGCAAGTCCACTGAGACGGCATTAACGGATCTGACGGCCAGAGTGCGTAGGGCGCTCGACCGCAAGAACTATGCTCTTGCTGTCTTCATGGATATTGAGGGTGCCTTTGACAATCCCACCTTTTGCAGAATTGAGTCTGCCTTAACACTGAAAGGCGTCGATTCTACAACTGTGGAATGGATCCTGGAAATGCTTAGGAGCAGAGAAGTTACAGCTGCTGTTGGCGGCTGTGTCAGAACTGTGCGCGCTGTCAAAGGCTTTGCGCAGGGCGGTGTACTTTCCACTACATTGTGGAACCTGTTGGTCGACTCCTTGTTGAGAAGACTTGATGGGGAAGGTCACCCTGTTATTGGGTATGCTGACGATGTGTGCATTATTGTCAGCGGCAGAAGTTTACCAACCCTTTGTGAGCGGATGGAAACAGCGCTCAATAGTGTTGGGAGTTGGTGCCGAGAGCAAGCTCTGTCAGTCGACCCCGCGAAGACTGAGATGATGCTGTTCACGAGTAGAAGGGCAATACTTCAAGTGAGGTGGCCTTACTTCCAGGGCACTCAACTAAAGCTATCAAGCAAGGTTAAGTATCTGGGTATTGTTCTAGATCCAAAGCTTAACTTTTCTGAACATTTGGTTGCTAGGATTTCGAAGGCAACTAACATTCTCTGGCAGTGCCGTAGGATGTTCAGCAGAACCTGGGGACTTAGTCCCAGGCTGGTTCACTGGATTTACACGTGCATTGTTAGGCCATACCTTATGTATGGTGCGATTGTATGGTGGGCTAGAGCTCACATCCTCAAACGTCAACTTTCGAAGCTACAGCACCTTGCGTGCTTATGCATTACAGCTGCGATGAGAGGAACTCCCACTGCTGCTATGGAAGTGTTGCTCTGTTTACCTCCCTTGCAGTTCCTTGCAGAAAGTGAGGCCAGAAAATCACTATACCGCATGTGTGTAATACTTGGACGGCAGGTCAATCTCGGCGATGGGGCCAGAGGTGCTAGGTACAGAGCTCTCTATGACAGCCTACCTGGCCATCGGGGAGGAGCACTTGACACGGTGTGCATGAAGCAAGTCTTTGAGCGCCGTTTTCAGTTCAAGCTTCCTGAACGGCAGGAATGAAACAGTGAGGGGTGGAATGGCTTTAGGCCGGGTGATGTCATCGTCTATACTGATGGCTCACTTATTGACGGTATCTCCGGAGCCGGGGTCTACTCTAGAGACTGTCGGATAAATCTATCTGCAGCCTTGGGTAGACAAACAACTGTTTTTCAGGCAGAAATCTTTGCGATTGCCACTGCCACCAATATCCTGTTAAGGAGAAGGATTAAGGGTAAAACCTTATACA
The DNA here is from genome assembly GCA_949715645.1 of Portevinia maculata. NCBI lineage: Eukaryota > Metazoa > Arthropoda > Insecta > Diptera > Syrphidae > Portevinia > Portevinia maculata. The sequence continues at coordinate 122,505,014 of OX454527.1, forward strand.
TCTGCTCAGATAGCCAAGCCGCTATCAAAGCCTGTTCGGCTGGCTCTCTCAACTCAAAAATAGTTGAGGAAACCATGGTTAGGCTTAACTGTCTGGGAAGATGTAACTCGGTATCACTTGCCTGGGTTCCTGGGCACACAGGTATCGAGGGTAATGAAAGAGCGGAAGCTCTGGCCAGGAAGGGCTCCTCAACAGCCTTCATTGGCCCACAACCATCCATAGGATGCTGCTCATCCGTCCACAAACGTGAAATGGATTCGGCTCTACGCCAACAACATTCCGAATACTGGCATGACCTGGTCTCATGCAGGTATTCGAAGAAGCTAGTGGACGGTCCAAAAATCAGCAGAGCTAAGTTTTTGCTTGGACTAAACAGGAAAGACTTGAGATCCTTGATTGGTCTCGTCACCGGTTTCAGTCCTCTTAACGAGCACCTCAAAACCATTCACATTAGGAGCTCGGGCCTATGTGAGTGCTGTATGGAGGCGGATGAAACGGCATCTCACTTCATCTGTGAATGTCCGGCTTTCGCCAGAACCAGGCTCACCACTATAGGCAAACAATTCGTTAACGAAGATGAGATGGGGGAAATTGAACTTGCAAATATTCTTCGCTTTGCCAAGGCTACTGGCAGGTTCTCCCTCACTGAATCTTACTAATCGCCAATAACCAGCGAGCGGGCAGCTATGCTGAAGTACAATGGACCAATAGGTCTAAGTGCTTGTCATCTACTGATGACCCCACTGCACATACAATACAATACAATAGCAACGGACCAAGACAAAATTTCAACAAGATCAATTGGAAGACGTTTCGCGGTTGATGGTTGCTAGTAAAATAGAATGCAAAATGTATCAAACTACAGCAAGAGGCTTAGCTTCACAAAGTTATCCCGTTGCTTAAGGAAATAACATAAACTGAATACAAAACGATATAGGCAATTTACATAGGGTATTATGTGATATGGTTTTGTTTGATAAAGTAAATACTAATTTCAAAGGGTTTAAACGAAATAATTAAAAAATAAGAATTATGATTAGAATTAACATAATTAATGGATGCATTCCCGAACACGCCGGCCCCCTGGAGGAATTTCAGGAACAAGGTAATACAGCCAGCTTGGTTACGGGGCGTTTAAAAATCCCATTTTTGGTGCGAATGGACACTACTCGTACCAGATCATCCTCTACCGGATGAAGTTGTTCCACTCGTCCTAGCGCCCATTTCGATGGTGGCATATTGGGCTCCTTAACGACAACCAGGTCACCAATTTGTAAATTCCTGGTCTTCTTTTGCCATTTGTTGCTGCAGCGATGTTAGGTAGTCAGAGTGCCAACGACGGCAACACCCTTGCAGCATATTTTGTATGAGTTGCCACCTTCCAAGTCGATTGATTGGGATTTCCAAGCAGCTGGGCTCCAGTATCGCCGAATATGGTCTGCCTATAAGGAAATGAGAGGGTGTTAGAGGGTTCAAATCTGAATCGGAATAGAGCAAAAAAAAATAGGATGCGACTGCTGGTAAGAGCGAACTCTGTGGGGAGTCTGCTAAGAGGAGCTCGGACGCTACAAATGTGTCCTTGAGTCCCTCTGAGCGGCCTTCCCTGCCCAAAGATCACGCCATTACTACTCCTGTGAATGACGCGGGGGCGGAGAACCTGACGAAGCGAGCACGGGATTTCCTGTCCAGCACGTCCAGCGATGCTCCCCTCTGCAGCCCTTCCAGGAAGCAGGCGGTCCTCAGGAAAATGCTGAAGAAGCTCTCTCTTGAGGAATGCGAGAAGGCTCCTTCCGGCTGCTCCTCGGAGGATTCCGCGACTGATGAGCTCTGCGAATCGGTTAGTGTTGAAACCACCAAGGAATCAGGCTGTAGGAAGCGAAAGAAACGGAAGAGTGGTAAGAGGAAGAAGCGAGGAGGAATGGTGGACTCGGAGAGTAGGGTTGCAGTAAATGCCGACCCCAAACCTGTTGGCCCCGTACCTACTGCCTCTGATCTGTCCGCTCCCAATGTCTCAGAGACGGTCACTGAAACAGAGAAGTCTGTGAAGGTGACGGACACAAGACTGGCTAAGGGGTCACCTAAGGTAGCTGGTACAGCAACCAAAGGCACAAAGAGGTCTTGCACTAGCAATGATGCAGGACCCCCCCTACCAAAGAAGAGCTACACGTACTCGGCCCTGTCTGGTTTGCGATTGGCGGTTGTTTTCCCGGGTGATCACCTGAGGAAGTATATTGCGGAAAACATCTGCATTCTGGACAAGGCCTTAAAGGACGCTGTAAGGAGGCGAGTCAAGGAAGGCAATAGCCCGGTGTTTGAGCGCATCATCAAGACTAATGGAGGCTTTGTCCTCTGCTGTAGTGATGAAGCCACGAATGCGTGGGTCAGAGCTGATCTTGCTCGGATTTTCCCTAAGCTTGACAGGAGTGACCTTGTCTGTCTTCACCCGTCAGAGCTAGTGGGATATACCAAGATGAAGGTCTTTGTCCCAGAAACTGATCTGGAGACTAAGGAAATCATCGATCTTCTCAAGGGTCAAAACCTGAGTCTATCCACCGATAAGTGGAGGATCTATCACTTCAACAAAATGAAGGATGGCCGTCTGTATACTTTTGGTGTTGATGACGATTCGGCGAAGATGCTTGGGAAGTGCTCTTACCGGCCTTTTTTCCTCACTGGTCGCCTGTTCTTCAGGCCAGAAAAGAGGGGAGAGAAGGCTGGAACTTCCAGTGGTAATTAGCTCTATGGCTAGCTCATCACTGGAGGTCCTTCAAATCAACTTGCAACATTCCAAGGCGGCTTCACCTACATTGTGTCGTCGTCTTGGAAAACTGCATACAGAGGTGTGCCTCATACAGGAACCTTATCTGTATAAGGGGGCGGTAAGTGGCATCTCGGGTGTACCAGGAGCAATTTTTGTAAAGCCTGGGATTGTTAATACTCGCACGTGCATCTTTGTAGCAAAGGGCTTAGATGCTATTCTTATGCCTGAGTTCAGTTCTCGAGACTGTACAGCTATTAAAATGTGTCTTAAGCGAGGAGGGTTGGTTACTGAGATTATTTTAGCCTCAGTGTACCTCCCATTTGACTCACTGGCCCCACCTCCAACGGTGGAACTGGTAAGGCTTGTCGAGCATGCCCGACGAGGTAACAAGCATTTGATCGTTGGTATGGACGCGAACGCGCATCATCGCGTTTGGGGTAGTACTGACTCAAATAGCAGGGGTGAATCCCTACTAAACTTCTTTGCTGCCAGCCAGCTCGATATACTGAACACTGGTAATGAGCCAACCTTTGTCACTCGGCTGAGGCGGCAAGTTATTGATGTGACAGTAGCAACCGCTGCTGCATCTGGCATCGTTTCGAGCTGGAGGGTTTCAAGGGAAGAAACTGCATCTGATCATCGGTATGTTATTTTTAAGCTAAGTGCAGATCGACCGATCAGAAGCAAAATCAGGAATGTGCGACGCACTGACTGGGACGTCTATTCCACGGAGTTGCGGGGTCAGATAGGTTCCCTGCCTATAAGGATCCTTATTAGCGATGACTTGGATAAGGCGACCGACACGCTACACAGCGGTATTATTACGGCCTTTCATACTGCTTGCCCGGAGAAGGAGGTTGGCGGTGCGAAACCAACCCGATGGTGGAACGCCAGCTATCCCTTCTCAGGAAAAGAGTGGGGAGGCTGTTTAACAGGGCCAGGAAGTCTAACCTGGCAGCCGATTGGTCTTCTCATGCGGATGCGCAAAAGGAGTACAAGAGGCAAATTAAGAGCGCTAAGAAGGTATCTTGGCAGAGGTTCTGCGGAGAACTGAAGGATGTTAGCGCGGTTTCGAGATTGCAGAGAGTCCTCTCAGCTGATCCGGGAGCCAGGCTTGACGTCCTTCGGAAGCCTGATGGCACCTCGACCAACTCCAATGAGGAGGCACTTCAACTGCTAATGGACACCCACTTTCCTGGCTGCAAAGCCGTGGATAGTTGCGTGTGGCCAAACAAAGGCAGAACTACCACTGAGCAGTGGCGGGTCGCGGCGAGCATTGTTACGAGAGAGGGCGAGAGCTATTATCCTGTCCTTTTCTCCTTTCAAAGTTCCTGGACCTGATGGCATATACTCCATACTCTTGCAAAAGGGTATAGAGATTTTGCTCACACTGCTAACTAGAATCTACAGAGCTAGCGTTGCTCTGCGACATATTCCTTTAGCCTGGAGAAGAGCTAGGGCGGTTTTCATTCCCAAACCGGGAAAGGCCGCCTATGATCTTCCCAAAAGCTTCAGGACTATTAGCCTTTCATCATTTCTGCTTAAGGGCCTTGAAAAACTGATTGACGTACGGCTTAAGAGTATTCCAGCTTCGCTGGGTATTCATGATAGCCAACACGCCTATCAAAAAGGCAAGTCCACTGAGACGGCATTAACGGATCTGACGGCCAGAGTGCGTAGGGCGCTCGACCGCAAGAACTATGCTCTTGCTGTCTTCATGGATATTGAGGGTGCCTTTGACAATCCAACCTTTTGCAGAATTGAGTCTGCCTTAACACTGAAAGGCGTCGATTCTACAACTGTGGAATGGATCCTGGAAATGCTTAGGAGCAGAGAAGTTACAGCTGCTGTTGGCGGCTGTGTCAGAACTGTGCGCGCTGTCAAAGGCTTTGCGCAGGGCGGTGTACTTTCCACTACATTGTGGAACCTGTTGGTCGACTCCTTGTTGAGAAGACTTGATGGGGAAGGTCACCCTGTTATTGGGTATGCTGACGATGTGTGCATTATTGTCAGCGGCAGAAGTTTACCAACTCTTTGTGAGCGGATGGAAACAGCGCTCAATAGTGTTGGGAGTTGGTGCCGAGAGCAAGCTCTGTCAGTCGACCCCGCGAAGACTGAGATGATGCTGTTCACGAGTAGAAGGGCAATACTTCAAGTGAGGTGGCCTTACTTCCAGGGCACTCAACTAAAGCTATCAAGCAAGGTTAAGTATCTGGGTATTGTTCTAGATCCAAAGCTTAACTTTTCTGAACATTTGGTTGCTAGGATTTCGAAGGCAACTAACATTCTCTGGCAGTGCCGTAGGATGTTCAGCAGAACCTGGGGACTTAGTCCCAGGCTGGTTCACTGGATTTACACGTGCATTGTTAGGCCATACCTTATGTATGGTGCGATTGTATGGTGGGCTAGAGCTCACATCCTCAAACGTCAACTTTCGAAGCTACAGCACCTTGCGTGCTTATGCATTACAGCTGCGATGAGAGGAACTCCCACTGCTGCTATGGAAGTGTTGCTCTGTTTACCTCCCTTGCAGTTCCTTGCAGAAAGTGAGGCCAGAAAATCACTATACCGCATGTGTGTAATACTTGGACGGCAGGTCAATCTCGGCGATGGGGCCAGAGGTGCTAGGTACAGAGCTCTCTATGACAGCCTACCTGGCCATCGGGGAGGAGCACTTGACACGGTGTGCATGAAGCAAGTCTTTGAGCGCCGTTTTCAGGTCAAGCTTCCTGAACGGCAGGAATGAAACAGTGAGGGGTGGAATGGCTTTAGGCCGGGTGATGTCATCGTCTATACTGATGGCTCACTTATTGACGGTATCTCCGGAGCCGGGGTCTACTCTAGAGACTGTCGGATAAATCTATCTGCAGCCTTGGGTAGACAAACAACTGTTTTTCAGGCAGAAATCTTTGCGATTGCCACTGCCGCCAATATCCTGTTAAGGAGAAGGATTAAGGGTAAAACCTTATACATCTGCTCAGATAGCCAAGCCGCTATCAAAGCCTGTTCGGCTGGCTCTCTCAACTCAAAAATAGTTGAGGAAACCATGGTTAGGCTTAACCGTCTGGGAAGATGTAACTCGCTTTCACTTGCCTGGGTTCCTGGGCACACAGGTATCGAGGGTAATGAAAGAGCGGATGCTCTGGCCAGGAAGGGCTCCTCAACAGCCTTCATTGGCCCACAACCATCCATAGGATGCTGCTCATCCGTCCACAAACGTGAAATGGATTCGGCTCTACGCCAACAACATTCCGAATACTGGCATGACCTGGTCTCATGCAGGTATTCGAAGAAGCTAGTGGACGGTCCAAAAATCAGCAGAGCTAAGTTTTTGCTTGGACTAAACAGGAAAGACTTGAGATCCTTGATTGGTCTCGTCACCGGTTTCAGTCCTCTTAACGAGCACCTCAAAACCATTCACATTAGGAGCTCGGGCCTATGTGAGTGCTGTATGGAGGCGGATGAAACGGCATCTCACTTCATCTGTGAATGTCCGGCTTTCGCCAGAACCAGGCTCACCACTATAGGCAAACAATTCGTTAACGAAGATGAGATGGGGGAAATTGAACTTGCAAATATTCTTCGCTTTGCCAAGGCTACTGGCAGGTTCTCCCTCACTGAATCTTACTAATCGAAAATAACCACCGAGCGGGCAGCTATGCTGAAGTACAATGGACCAATAGGTCTAAGTGCTTGTCATCTACTGATGACCCCACTGCACATACAATACAATACAATAGCAACGGACCAAGACAAAATTTCAACAAGATCAATTGGAAGACGTTTCGCGGTTGATGGTTGCTAGTAAAATAGAATGCAAAATGTATCAAACTACAGCAAGAGGCTTAGCTTCACAAAGTTATCCCGTTGCTTAAGCAAATAACATAAACTGAATACAAAACGATATAGGCAATTTACATAGGGTATTATGTGATATGGTTTTGTTTGATAAAGTAAATACTAATTTCAAAGGGTTTAAACGAAATAATTAAAAAGTAAGAATTATGATTAGAATTAACATAATTAATGGATGCATTCCCGAACACGCCGGCCCCCTGGAGGAATTTCAGGAACAAGGTAATACAGCCAGCTTGGTTACGGGGCGTTTAAAAATCCCATTTTTGGTGCGAATGGGCACTACTCGTACCAGATCATCCTCTACCGGATGAAGTTGTTCCACTCGTCCTAGCGCCCATTTCGATGGTGGCATATTGGCCTCCTTAACGACAACCAGGTCACCAATTTGTAAATTCCTGGTCTTCTTTTGCCATTTGTTGCTGCAGCGATGTTAGGTAGTCAGAGTGCCAACGACGGCAACACCCTTGCAGCATATTTTGTATGAGTTGCCACCTTCCAAGTCGATTGATTGGGATTTCCAAGCAGCTGGGCTCCAGTATCGCCGAATATGGTCTGCCTATAAGGAAATGAGAGGGTGTTAGAGGGTTCAAATCTGAATCGGAAATAGAGCAAATAGGCCTGGAATTTAATAAGGCTTCAATTTGAGAAAGCAAAGTCGACATCTCCTCAAAGGTCAAGATATTGTTCCCTACCACTCGTCAGAGATGCTGTTTCGCACTTTTAACCCCCGCTTCCCAAAGCCCTCCAAAATGAGGGCTATGCGGAGGAATAAACTCCCATTTGATGCTTTCAGCTGCCAATGTTCTGGAAATTCGCGCGTTATGTTCCTCGGACCGCACCAAAGTATACCATTCGGACAGGATTCTCGCAGCTCCTTGGAAGTTAGTGCCGTTGTCCGAGTAGATGATGCTGCATTTTCCTCTTCTGGATATAAATCGCCGCAATGCTGCTAAGAAGGCATCCGTAGAGAGGTCACTAACAACTTCCAGGTGCAACGCCTTTGTCGCCATACACACAAACAACGCGAAGTACCCTTTGACCAACTTGGGGCTTCTTCCTTTGGCTAGGCGGAGAGTGATTGGTCCAGCGTAGTCGCAGCCGGTTTGAGTGAAGGTAAAGGATGGTGAAAGTCTCGAAGAAGGCAAGCTTCCCATAAGTTGTGTTGACGTGGCCTTACGTTGACGAAAACAGTCCATGCAGTTGTGAATCACTTTCCTAATAAGGTTTCTGCTTCCAAGAATCCAAAACTCCTGACGCACCAGGTAAAAAAGTTCCGATACACCTGCGTGGAGAAATCTTAAGTGCGCATCCCGAAGAATCAACTGTGTGATCGGATGGTCTTTTGGCAAGATAATTGGGTGTTTTTGATTAACAGAAACATCAACCGCCTTTGAAATTCTTCCTCCAACACGAAGCAACCCGACTTCATCCAGAAACGGTGACAACGACGGCAGTTTAGAACCATTGGAGACATGCCTTTTAATTTTCAAGGCTTGTATCTCTTCTGTGAACTCCTTTTGAACCCATAAAAGACATTTCTGCTTGGCATAAGGCAACTCTGAGGATCGTAAGAAACCTTGAACTCTTTCTTCTCGAGGTAATTTAACATTCGTGGCACGCCGAAAAAAACAGCTACAATTCGAATGGCTCTGGACCAAGAAGAAATTCGCTTTCCCAGTTTGTCTATAAGGCCTTCTTGTCCACACAATACATTGCAGACAACAGTTTCCTTTCGACCTTCAGGCACCTCTTCCAGTTCCCTCCCTTCCTCCGTAATCGGCCAAGAATGGAAGTCCATCGAAAGCCAATCAGGACTTTTCCACCAAATTTCCAACTTCAACAATCCTGGGCTCGACCCCTCTCGATGCAAAATCTGCTGGGTTTTCCTTAGAGCGTATATAGTTCCATTTGGCACGGGGAAGAACATCAAGAATTTCTGAAGTACGATTTGCAATAAAGGTGTTCCATCGACGGGGAGGTGATGACAACCAAGCTAAGACGATTTGCGACTGGTATTAGCGGGTTGGTTATCCAAAGAGGAGTGAATCAATTTTACCAGACGACTTAAAAGAAGAGCCCCACAAAGTTCCAGGCGGGGAATGGTTAACTGTTGAAAGTTGTACCTCGATCTCCCCTCTTTCCGAGAGACTACGAGCATAAACGACCGCCGAGTATGCCTTCTCGGCCTCCTGCGGGGTCAGTCACCTTGACGTGTGTACCATCACCGCAAACAATTTCGATGGTGCCTGTGCGGAGGCTTATGGCGCAAAGAGTCATCGGGCATCTGTTGAGGGACAGGCCGTCTGATGAGCGTCAACTAAGAACTGACCAGGACTTTACGTCCGCTCTCACCCTTATATATTCCCTCATTCACCCCCCCTTTTTTCCTCCCCCCTTTCTCCACCCCACTTCCTACTCTCCGGTAATCACCGGGGAGATAACCCAGCGTATTCAGGAGTTTTTCAGGAGTAAACCCAATTTAAAAATCCCACTTTTAAGCCAAGGTAGAGGTACTTGTGCCGATGGATGCATGGTCAGTAAGTGGATAAACCAACTGATCGTTAACGGCCCCCTCCGATGCCCAGGTAAGGTCGGTTGTATAAGTGCCTTGTACTGGTAAGACGGTTCTGCCAGGATGGCCCACCCCTTCCGGTCTTACTCGTGAGAACTTAATCTAAAAAAAAATAAAAATGGATAGAAAAGAAAAGGAGTTACAAAAAGACCAGCAGATGAGGGTGCGAGAGGCTGGCACCCTAGCAGAGGACGAATTGGTGGCCTCCAGTCAGGAGACAATCGTCCCGTCACAAAGCGGCGAAAGTGCTAAGGCTAGCACCTCGACCGCAAACCAATCAACAACCAAACAGACCCGAAGCAAACCCAAACCCGCAGGGAAAGCTAATAAGACCAAGTACCAGATGGCCCTCCATATCTTAGGTAAGACAGCGAAAAATGAGGCTGCCGGAAAGGTCCACGAAAAGGATCAGGCGGATAGGATCAAATACCAGGCAATCGTTGACGAATACAACGAGAGCCTGAAAAACAAAAGCCGGCAGGGAGCGAAGCGTGACAGGTCTCAAGAAGAGATCTCCCACCGCCCAGCCCTTAAAAAAACCAAGGCTGTTGAAGGTTCAGCAGCAACAGCCAAGCCAAGCACGTCGGCGGCCCGTGCGGCCCAGAAGCGTCCCTTTACCGAGGTGGTTAGGGATCACCTTCAGGTCGCACTAGTGGATGATCTCTCGACAAACGGGAAATCCATAGCCAATGCGTGGGGAAGCATTGAGGCCAAGCTCTCCGAAATAGTGATAGACCACATCGTTAACAACCAAGGGGATCCTCTTCCCGACTTTGATTCCGCCGAGGTGGTGAGGGGATATCGGGTAATCAAGTGCGCCGACCAATTCTCCAAGGACTTCCTTAGTGGATGCGTTGCTAAGGTTAGCGACGCCTGGGATGGTTTGAAGCTCAAGATTATCCCAGCTAAGGACATCCCGAGGAGACCTAGGGCCCGCATTTGGTTGCCCAATATGAAGATAGAAGGGGGAAGGGTCCTCGAATGTCTCAAACTCCACAACCCGACGGTTCCGATGGATGACTGGTCATTTATCAAGGCGGAGGAACCCTATGAAAATACCATGTCCTTCCTCCTACTCATAAACAACGAGTGCCTGGGTGCTCTCGAGAAAACTGACCATAACCCTTAGGTTTGGCATAAGGCATACCAAGCTCAAAGTCTTCCTTTCCTCAGGTCCTGAGGACGATGTGGACATCGTCGATACCGACAAGTTGTTGGAGGACCTGATGATCGCCAAAGAAACCCCTTCAACCACATAATGCTGAAAGTCATACAGATTAACCTGAGGCACTCAAGGTGTGCCTCCGATAATCTAATGGTTTTTCTAAGGGAGAAGAACATTGACATCGGCATTATCCAGGAGCCATGGGTGAGAGACTCATCCGTAAAGGGGCTCCAAGACACACAATACGACCTGTTTTACAAACACCAGGCCACAGGTAAGCCTAGAACATGCATACTAGCTAAGAAACATCTAAAAGGTTTTTTATGTCCCAATCTTAGCTCATATGATTTGACAGTAATTAAACTGGAGTGTGCGAACCAAGCAACATACCTGGGTTCAGCATACATGGCTCATGGGAGACCTGTACCGCCAGAGGAGGTGGAGCTGCTCATAGCCTCAACAACAGTGAAGGACAACCTACTGATGGGCTGCGACGCCAACGAAAGGCATTCTTTATGGGGAAGCTCAGAAGATAATGAAAGAGGTGAGTAGCTTTTTGATTTTCTGTTAACCACTAACCTATCAGTCTGTAACAAGGGTACGACCGAAACTTTTGTCTTTCCGAGTACGGCAACGTACAGGGGATGGAAAGAGGTACTCGATGTTACATTAAAAATAAACAATAATAACTTTAAGGTCGACAACTGGAGAGTTTCCAATCTGGAGTCACTCTCAGACCACAGATGGATCCTCTACGACATGAGTCTCGAGGTCTAGACCACAAAACCTTATAGAAACCCCAAAAGAGTTAATTGGACCAAGTTTGGCCAAGCCCCTCGGACAAAACTCAAAAATATACCTGAAACAAACACAGCTGCAATTAAAGAACTGGAGGTACAGGTAAAGAAATTTGAGAAGGCTATGGATGTAGCATACAAAGTCTCGTGCCCAGTTAAACGCAGTAAAAAAAAGCTTCCCCCATGATGGAACGAAGATCTCTCTAGTCTCAGACAGATGACTAGAGCGATTTTCAACATCTGCCACAAACACAATTTTTGGCGGCCTTATAAGGACTGTCTAAGTCTGTATAAGAAAGCCATAAAGGTATCCAAAAAGGAGGCCTGGATGGACTACTGTCAGTCGATAGAAACCCTTAAGGACTCCGCTAGGCTAAGCAAAATTTTGTCCAAGGAACACTCCAACTCTTCTTTTCTGAAAATACCAGACGGAGGATGGACAGAATCTCTAGCGGAGACCATGGAACTCCTTATAAACACTCACTTTCAAGTACAACCTGCTCCCAACAACAACATCACCTCAATAATTTCCGAGGAAAAGATTTCCTGGGCTATTAACAGCTTCTCCCCATATAAGTCTCCGGGGCCTGACGGCATTATGCCTGCCATGTTACAGAAAACGCAAAACCTATCAATACATTGGTTAGCGTCAATCTTCCGAAGCTGTTTATTGCTAAACCACGTACCACACTCCTGGAAACGCGCCAGGGTGGTGTTTATACCCAAGGTGGGTAAACGCGGGCACGTATCCGCAAAGGACTTCAGACCTATCAGTCTAACCTCCTTTATACTCAAAACCCTGGAGCGTGTCCTAGACATCCATTTGCGAATTTCTCTACCAGAAGCATCACTTTCCAAATCACAGCACGCCTATTTCAAAGGTCGATCCACGGAAACGGCTCTCCATGAGGTAGTGCGAACTATCGAAAAATCCATACACTACAAAGAATACACCCTAGCCTCCTTCTTGGACATAGCGGGAGCCTTCAACAACGTACACACGGAAGCTATTCTTGAATCTCTGGTCGAACTGGGCATAGAGGAATCTATTAGGAAATGGATAGCTTCTATGCTCGGAACAAGAGTCATTCAGGCAACACTAGGCAACAGTCACTTAACCAAATTTGCCCATAGAGGAACGCCACAGGGTGGCGTCATTTCTCCGCTACTATGGCTAATGGTTATGAACAAAATTCTAGTAAAACTAGACAGTGAAAGGGTCAAAGCTGTCGCGTATGCGGATGACGTAGTGATACTAGTGTCAGGGAAGTTTCCCTCCGTGATAAGTTATATCATGGGGAATGCTCTAGACAAGGTAAGCACCTGGGCTACAAGGTGTGGCCTCGGCGTTAACCCGAGCAAAACCGAAGTGTTCACCACCAAAACCAAAATACCCGATTTTACCCTACCCCGCCTAAACGGTCAACCACTTACACTATCCTCCAGCGCTAAGTATCTGGGTATCGCGTTCGATCCTAAACTTAACTGGAAACATAACATTGAACACAGAGTGAGGAAGGCGTGTATTGCCTTCTATGCCTGTAGCAGAACCTTTGGAAAGAAGTGGGGACTTTAACCAAAGATGACCTTGTGGATGTACACAGCAGTAGTGCGTCCAATCCTCACCTATGGATCACTAGTATGGTGGCCCGCGTTGAGTAAAGGTTACAACCTCACAAAACTGAAAAGATTGCAAAGGACAGCCTGTATATGCACCACGGGTGCACTGAGGTCGGCCCCAACGGACGCCCTCACTGTGCTCTTGCACCTTTTGCCTCTTGCCCTACACACAAAAGATACCGCACTATGCAGTGCGGTAAGACTCAGGGAATCGGGGTGCTGGACTGCAAGACCATACGGCCACAGCAGCATTCTGGACTCGCTACCAGAAGGCATGGTCACGTTTCCAACCGACTACATCACACCCAAACTAAACTTCACAAAAGGCTTCCAAGTAAGCTTCCCTTCCAGAGCTTGTTGGAAGAGGGACGAAGTAGTGAAAGATTTCGACACGGTCATATACACCGACGGTTCTAAGATGAACTGTGGTGTTGGGGCCGGTGTCTACTCGGAATCAGTAAAAATATCAATATCCCTTCGCCTGCCGGGTTTTGCCAGCGTTTTCCAGGCGGAACTACTGGCTATCCGAGAGGCCTGCACGCAACTAGGGCGTGACACAGCGTACAAACAAAACATTGCTATCCTCATAGATAGCCAAGCCGCAATCAAAGCTATTGACTCGGCTACCATATCCTCCAAACTGGTGCAGGAGTGCCGGAACGAGCTTGTGCGACTGGGCGAACGTTTCAGTGTTACACTACTCTGGGTTCCAGGGCATAGTAACATAACAGGAAACGAGCGTGCAGATGAGCTGGCCAGGCAGGGCCCAGCTCTGGACGGCTCACTCGCTGCAAGGATTCACATTCCGCTAGGTGCGGTCAAGACACAAATACACTCACAATTCCTGCAGAAAGCCAATATTCAATGGAGAAGGTTAACTAACTGCATCATATCGAGGAAGATATGGCCTATTTATGACAAAGGAAGAACAGGGGATCTTCTAAACAGAACCCACCCCGAAGTCTCCAGAATTACGGCGATAATCACCGGGCACTGGCCAATTGGAGACCATGCGGCCAAACTGTGTATCCCATTTAACACGCACTGCCGAAGCTGCGGGAATGTAAACGAAAGAGAAACTCTCTTCCATTTCCTCTGCGAATGTCCGGCACTAGCAAAAGCTAGACTGCGGGCACTGAATAAACCATTCTTCGACAACCTTAGCGCTATATCGAGCAAAGGGATACAAGATCTTATCCGTTTTCTCAACTCCACAGGTTGGATATAGCCACACATCAAATCTTTCACAACCACTACAACATAGGTCACACGAGTCGTGGTACCAAAAAGGCACAATAAGTGCTAATTGGCTTCAAGCCGAACCGCCACTTCTACCTACCTACCTACCCATGCCTTCTCGGATGCGTCTGAAAATCCTATTAAATCGAAATGCTTGGAATTTAAAGTAACCCTTCTCAAAATGTTCACCTGTTCATAGTAGAGTAGATACTTTCGGTAGAAAATCCATTTGTCAGCGATTTCCGTTGGCAATGGATCATCCCATCCGATCTTCCTTTCATGCACCCATAACTCCTGGAACAGCATTTTTAACAAAATGTTGGCAGGAGACAGAAAACCCAAAGGGTCAAAGATTTTGGAAATCTCTGATAACAGCATTCGCTTCGTGGGTGACGACGACGATTTTTTCTCTAATGAAATTTTGAAGGTAAAAATGTCACGGTGAGGATTCCAAACCAGTCCAAGAACCTTTGTCCAATTTTCAGCGCTATCCAAATCAAGGGAGAAGGTTGACTCACAATCCATAACTTTCAAGACTGGCCAACAATTTGAGCTCCATTTGCTCAGCTGCAAACCTCCGCAAGACAACAGCTCAACCAACTCCTTCTTCAAGTCTAAAATTCCGGATACTGAATCTGACCCTGTCATGATATCAATAACATAAAAATCATACAAAATGGAGTGCGATGCAATGGGAAACTGATCCATGTAGTCTAAGGCTAGTTGTTTGAGGACTCTCATTGAAAGAAACGGAGCAGATGAAGTACCGTAAGTTACCGTACGCAGTCTGTAATGTCTAATCGGTTCATCTGGGGATTCGCGCCACACAATACGTTGATAGTCACGATCTTTAGTAGCCAACCAAATTTGACGAAACATCTTAATTATGTCGGTGGAAAAGACCTACTTGTGCATTCGAAAACGTAGGCAAACATTTAGTAAATTGCGTTGATGTGGTGGTCCCATGTCTAGCATTTCATTCAGGCTGACACCATTTCGATCCTTATAGGACCCATCAAATACAACCCGCAATTTTTTTGTTACGACAGCATGATGTGGCAAATAAAAGAACTTCCCGGAAGTCGGTTCAATCTCGTCTTCAGGAATACGTTCCATGTGACCTAAATCCAGGTAAGCGTTCATTAAAGCACAGTATTGTAAGCGAAGATTTTCTTGGCGAGCGAAACGGCATTCCATAGCAAACAACCGGGACAACGCTCCGGAGGTAGTGTTACCAAATGCAACCTCCCTTTGTCTAAATGGTAACTCAACGTCATATTTACTATCAGGCGCTCTAGAAAAGGTTTTACGAAAATGCGAGTCTGCAACGTCCTTGGAGTCTTTCAGATACAAACTGTAAGGAAGTTCTTCAACTTCCCAAAAAGATTTTAGTAGAACATCCACATCCTGTCCCACCCCTACATGCAACGAAGCAATTTCCTTGTCGGAGATGTTTCCCGTTATTACCCAACCAAAAATGGTATTGTGGGCAATCAAATTACCGTCGTCATCTGTTCGACGACCATCACGCAAAATATTCCAAGCCTTGTCAGATCCCAGCAAAATATCAATAGGACCTGGAGTGTTAAAACCTGGATCGGCCAATTTCAGATTATCCATGAACCAAGATTTATCCAAAGCAATAGGCAGGGCGGGGTGGTTCGACGTTTTTTGGTTCAAAACGAAGGCTTCAACTTCCATTTCATTCGCATCAAAACAAGATCTCAACTTAAGATTCACGGCACCTTGTGTAACACCAGCTTCTAGAGAAGAAATACCAGAAATAGAAATACGAGCGTGACGACGGCGAAGACCTGATCCTTTGACCAGCCTTTCTGTCACAAAAGAAGCTTGAGACCGTGTGTCGAGCAACATTCGACAAGGCTGAGGTTTGCCAAACGTATCCAGGACTTGAACGACAACTGTGGGCAAGACACCAGAGGAGCGAATTCCATTTTGTGAATGATTGCTAATAATCGATCGAAGAAGCATTAGATGTCGACGGATTTTCTGCAGACGTGTTGCTAATTTCACTATCCGAGGGTTCCAAATGAACTAGATCGTGATGCCGATTACTGCATCGATTTTTCGAATGACATCTCGATGACGAATGATTGCTACCTAAACAATTGTAGCACAATCTTTGATCCCTAGCATAATTGCGACGAGAAGTAATGGATAAGGCAATAAATTGAGGGCACTGTGGAATAACATAGTTTTCTTTACACATGGGGCACAAGTGATTCGAGACCGCAAGGCTTTTCATATTTTTCCAAGTACTACCGGCACCGGAACCCGAACGCGGACAATGTCTATTCCCGCGACATTTTGATTCACTCGATCGTTTTTCACATGCTTCTAAAGCATCGCATCTCTCCTGCAAAAATTCTATAAAACTATCGACGGTTGCCTTTTCAGAACTGTTTATATGAAGCGCCCAAGCCCTACGCGTTTCAGTGTCTATTTTTTCCAACATTTTATAAATGAGCCACGGATCTCTGCTTTCGGAATCTAAAGCTTTTAATCCGCGAATAACTTCATCAGATTTGTCCGTTAACCGACGTAACTGTCCACTATCCGCGACTAGCACTGTTGGCATCTTTAAAAAACTTTCTATGGGAGCGTTAATAATGTATAGCGGCTTGTCGTACCGACGCTCGAGTTTTTCCCATGCTTACTCATAGTTAGAATCTGCTATCTCGATACCGTTTAACAACTTGGTGGCCTCATCACGAAAAAACGATTTCAAATAACGCATTTTTTGTGAATCAGGAAGTTGGATTTACAATCAATGCTCCCGAGGAACATTTCCTGAAACTCCGGCCATTCACGATAATCTCCACCAAATGGAGATACTTTAAATTGGGGTAATTCAATTTCAACAGATGTTTTCGAAGGCGAACTATTGGCTGGATTTTTAAGAAGCGTGTCCAACAGAGCCGACTCTTGCTTAAAAAGTTCATTCGAAGAATGAATAAATGTTAGCATGCGATGGAGGTGGAAGCTTTGCTCTGTTTTCACGAATAGCCTTAACGAACGCACTTTTTGCATCAATATATTTCGCTTCGGTTATTTCAAAGTCAACTTCAGGATCACCGAATCCCTCCTCCTCGAAATATTGAAAGAGTTCATTTTAATTTATGCAAAATGCCGTCCACGTTTCTCCCAACCGCTGTAATCGCGATTGTAATACATCTAAATCCCCATTTGGCGTCTCTAAAATATAGGTATGTGCCCGAGTAATAGCACCTTTTAAATGACCACGTGATTGCCTTAATACATTCATTACTGTCTTTTCAATTTTCAAGGATTAATAATAAATTAAGCAAGCACAATTTCACAAATCGATCCCCACCAGCAGCAAAATCAGAACAATCACAGGTTTTCAGAACAGCCCAGCACAGCAAACCCGCAGCAACAGCAGAATCACCAAATATTTTATACAGTTTTACCTTTTACCAATGTTGATTAATGATAGATAATATCCAATTGTAACTGCGTCGCTCCTGATCCAAAATCTAGCAACCACCGTTTGTATCAAATGCGATTCATATAAGCAAGCAAAAAATCCGGCTTTGAGAAGGACCAACTTTGATCAGCAATGTGAAAGAAAAAAAAATACTCAAATTCGAAAACGTTATAATTTATTTCTATTAGCAACGGACCAAGACAAATTTTCAACAAGATCAATTGGAAGACGTTTCGCGGTTGATGGTTGCTAGAAAAAGAGAATGCAAAATGTATCAAACTACAGTAAGAGGCTTAGCTTCACAAAGTTATCCCGTTGCTTAAGCAAATAACATAAGCTGAATACAAAACGATATAGGCAATTTACATAGGGTATTATGTGATATGGTTTTGTTTGATAAAGTAATTACTAATTTCAAAGGGTTTAAACGAAATAATTAAAAAATAAGAATTATGATTAGAATTAACATAATTAATGGATGCATTCCCGAACAGGACTGATACACAAACTACAAAAGCAACTGCCGAAGCAGTATGCGACCATTCTGGAGTCAGAGTACTCAACATTAAGAGAGATTAAAGCTGGTGTACCACAAGGCAGTGTGCTAGGTCCAGTTCTATACCTACTTTTCACTAGCGATCTTCCTGAAAGTGAAGAAACCACCATAGCTACTTTTGCAGATGACACAGCTGTCCTTGCTGTGGGAGCAACTGTCGAAATAGCAACAAAAAGCTTCAAACAGCAATAAACAATATTTCAGAATGAACTAAGAAATGGCAAATTAGATTAAATGACCTTAAGTCAGTCCATATTAATTTTACGTATAAAAACGTACCACACATTCCAGTCTACATTAACAACAATGTAGTGGAATATTCAAACACAGCCAAATATCTAGGCATGACTCTAGACGCTAAACTGCGTTGGAAAGCGCACGTAAAGAAAAAAAAGGATGAGTTGAACATGCGATACAGTAAAATGTATTGGCTTATTGGGAGATTCTCATCCCTGTCTAACTACAACAAGTTATTGCTATACACGCAAGTTCTGAAAGCAGTATGGACCTACGAGCTCCAGTTGTGGGCATGCACAGGCCAAACAAATTCACAAACAATTCAGGTTTTCCAAAATAAAGTACTAAGGAACATAGTTAATGCACCTTGGTACATACGCAATGCCGATCTGAATAAAGATCTAAATGTTGAAATGGTTGACGATGAAGTTAAGAAAGTTGCTCAAAGGCATAGAAGTAGGCTTCTCAACCACGTAAACACAGAAATAACAGAACTATTAAATAATGACAATGCAATCAGGAGATTGAGACGGGTAAAACCTCTTGATCTATAAGAGTTAGCTAGGGCTAAGAAATGAGGGCCCTCATCACGTAAGGATGTCTATATCGTTTTCGATATCGATAACGATAGATATGCTTCACGTACGCATAAAAACGTCTGTCATCTGAAAGATATCGGCTTAACGATGCTTCACGTAAGATGGAATGCTGTCAAATGCGTTCAGTGCAATCGCATGTACGACAATCGTCCGCAAAGTTACATGATGAGGGCCTAGGTATTGATTTCAAACAAGAAAAAAGTTTAGAAATCCGACAAACGGCGGATTTATCTGTTAAATTCAACAAATATGTAGTTCAAAAACAAATTGCCGATTAGTCGTCGACTAGGGGCAATCTCATTCGGGATGGCGAATGTCAGTCCCCCGGGAGTTTTTTTTAGTTGGGTTAAAGTCTCTCACTGTTGCAGAAGCATCCCTCGCGTACTAGCTCTGCAATGTCTTTCGATGATTTTTTCTTCCAGCGAATTCCCAACACAAAAAAAGAAAAAAAAAATTCTCACGATGAGCAAAAACAAGATTTCAAGTCTAATTGATTCAATCAAAATTATTTGGCAGGAACTAGATGCCGATTACAAGGCGTATTTGAACCTTGACAAGTTGAATAAATCGGTGCACATGTTTGAGGCGCGGTTAAGTAATTTGGAATCATCGTTTGAAGAAGCCAGGGCAATAAATAAAAAGATAATTGCAGCCACTAGTGAAGACGCTAAGACTACATACATGGGCGAAATGACGTTCCAGAAATTAAAGGAACTTTACTACAGGAAGGTACTCATCCACGTTAAATGAGCTGTTGCATATCGACAATACAACGCAAGGTGGTCTTAATAATTCGCTATCAGGATCGAAGGTCTCCTCCCCTGAATTTAAGCTTCCTTCCATTAAAATTCCCACGTTTGCTGGGTCCTTTCAGATGTGGCCGGAGTTCAAAGGTCTATTTGAAAGTTTAGTTAAGTCGAATCCTTCAATTTCAAATGTTCAAAAGCTACATTATTTAAAAGCGAATTTGAGTGGTGAAGCTGAGCGATTGCTACGAAACACGGCCATCACCGACGGTAGTTTCGATTCAGCGTGGACGACGTTGGTCAAAAGATACCAAAACCTGCGAATGTTAAAAGACAATCAATTTCAATTACTCTTTAATCAACCGAAGCTGTCTCAGGAATCCTCTGAAGAGGTCAAACCACTGCTAGATACCACAAACGAAGCCAAGCAATCCTTGGAAAATGTCGGGGTTTCCGTCGAAGCATGGGAAGATGTGCTGATTTTTTATACAGTGCAAAAACTTCCACTCACGACTCGCGGCATTTGGGAATCACAGATATCCTATTATGCGGATTATCCAACGTATTCAGTACTTAAGGAGTTTTTGTTAATGAGGGCAAGAACTCTCGAAATAATGGGAAAGTCTGCTGAAACTAGCATTCAGTCGAAATCAAAAAGAGCTTCTGTGCCCACAGCGCGATCACACAACTCGACATGTTCAATGCGTCAGGGTTCCCATGCAATTCGCAATTGTTTCAAATTTAAGGCACTAAACCCTATGAAAAGACAGGAACTCATCAAGAAACATAAGTTGTGTTTCAACTGTCTCTAAAAAGCACATTCCAATGCATCGTGCACAAGCACTTTTACTTGTTTCAAATGCAAACAAATGCATCATTCGTTGCTGCATCTTCCTGAAGGGGCTAACACAATGCATGCAAATGACCCACGGTCAACAGTGACGACCAAGCCACCAATTCAACAACCCTCCTTATCAACGGAAAATTCGAGGGCTGAAATTTCAGAGCAACAAACCTGCTCCACCAGCACGGCGTCAGCTCACAACGCGTACATTGCCGAAACCAATAAACCACAAAGTGTTCTTCTGACAACTGCGCTTATCAAGGTTTTCACAACCACTGACCAAGCAGTGCTGCTGCGCGCACTCCTGGATCCTGGATCGGAGACTTCCTTAATCTCTGAGTCTGCCGCTCAACTATTAAAGCTAAAAAAAGAAAAGAGCAGGGTAAATATTGTAGGAGTTGTAGGAACCACCACAGGCTGTTCCAAGCACAAGGTTTCATTCATTATAGGCTCCAACACAAACAAGCAGTTTAAACTGCAGCTAACTGCATTACTACTACCCAAGGTCACAGCGGAGTTGCCGATAAGAAATGTTGAGTGCAACAACTGGAATCACATCCGGCATCTTGGGCTTGCAAAATCGATGCCCTACTTGGCGCGGACGTCTATCCATTGATTATTTTGGACGGAATCGTAAAGGGAGCTACAGGAGTTAGGATGGGTACTGTCTGGCTGTGTTTCTTCGGCAACTCAATCAATAACATCTTTCCATATGACAACCGAAAGTAGCGATGTCGATAACATGGTCTTAAAATTTTGGGAGCTCGAGGAAGTCGGCAAGAAAAACATAAGATCGCCTGAGGATGAACAATGCGAAATGCACTTTGCTCGAACTCATCAACGCCAGGCAAATGGTAAATATGTGGTTGAACTTCCATTCAAGGAAGGAGTACGACCTGTATTAGGAATGTCATACAACTCAGCGATGGTAAGGTATCTTCAACTGGAGAGACGGTTTCATTCCAACACGTTGTTCCATCAGGAATATAAAAATGTCTTAAGGGAATACATAGAATTGGAACATATGACGGAGGTAGACGCCGAATCGCTAAGGGCTCACTATTTCCTGCCAAATCACGTAGTGATAAAGGAGTCCAGCTCCACCACTAAGCTGCGAATTGTCTTCGATGTGTCCTGCAAAAGTTCTGATGGTACGTCACTTAACGACCATCTACTCACTGGTCCAAGACTACAAGACGACATATTTGATCATATTACTAGATTCAGAAAATATAAAATTGCATTTGTTGCTGATATCAACAAAATGTACAGGCAGATTTGGCTATCTCAAGAAGACTCAGTTTATCAGCTTATTTTGTGGAGAGACCAAGAGGATGAGGAGATTAAGGTGTATCGGCTGAATACCGTCACCTTTGGCACGGTTGCGGCACCGTTTCTGGCAGTTTGCACTCTGCAGCAATTAGCTATAGACGATTTTACGTTGGCATCAAAAATAGCCCAGGAAAACTTCTATGTTGATGACGTCATTCATGGGGCAGACTCACTGAATGAAGCTCTAGAAATGCAGCATCAACTAATCACCATGCTCAAACACGGAGGCTTTCCATTGAGGAAATGGGCGAGCAATTACGATGACTTATTAGAAGCTGTTCCAGAAGAGGATAGGGAGATCAGGGTACCACTGTCATTCGAAGAAGGCTCGCCTATAAAAACTTTAGGAATCCAGTGGAATCCCGGACGTGACACATTCTCCTTCAAATTAGCTCTGCCAAAACAAAAACGAACCACATAAAGGACAATTCTTTCGTACATTGCCCGATTATACGATCCAATGGGATGGATATCTCCTTGCGTTATTCTTGGTAAGATTCTGATGCAAGACATATGGAAGGAGCACAAATCATGGGATAGCGAACTACCAACATCAGTAGTACTAGTAGTAAAATGTTCTTTATTTTCAACTTTTTATATCTATAGGTACATTGTTTTCAGATTGAAGTGTTGAGTTTTTGTTGAAAAGTAAAAACTTACGACAAGGACATAAACAGTCGTCTGTCGGGTAATTTACACATTGAAATAAAACTTGTTTTGAAATTTGATTTAAGAACAATAAGTAAAGGAAAAAAGAAATACGTAATGATTTTTTTTTTTTTTTTTTTTTTTTTTTTTTTTTTAAAGAAGGAAATCCAAATCCCAGAGCAATCAGACTCGGTAACGTTCCATTGTACTACCAGGCAGAAATCCTCCTTTTGGTGTTGAGGCATGTGATTGGGTGGCGTATGCTGTTGTTCCCAATGGGGTTTGAACCTGCACCGCACGGGTCACAAGCCAACACACTAACCTCTACACCGTCGCCACCCTTTTACGTAATGAAGTTAAGTTAAAACCAATCTTCAAGCTAATTGAATTCAGCTACAAGTTGTTTTCTGAAGGTTATGGCGGCAGTAATGTAATTGAACAGTCTGTTCCAATCATTCGTGCTTCCTCCATTTAGTACATTAATGAGTTCAGCTTCACTCAGAGTTGCCTTTCCAAAGTATCTCACTCTAAACTCCCTTAGTACGGGGCATCTGCCTATGAAGTGATTGATATTTTCTTTTTCTCGCAAATTACACATGGAACATATCGTTGAAACGCTGCCTCCAAATCCCCTCGCATTAAGAAGGATCAAATCGCATCTGGCTTTAAAAATCCACGAAATTTTGTTGATATCGATATCATCAATAAGATCCTTTCGAGTAATCCAGGAACTTGAAAATCCTTGTGCTGCTTTCCCTCGCTCTCCGTTCTGTTTCTTGTCGGCTACCTGCCTTGAGTCGATCCAGAAGCTGCCGGTTCTTTATGTTCCAGTCCATTTCCATCGGCATGTTCTGATCCCAGTGTAAACCAAACCGATTTCCAATGTTATTTATTTCTTTCACCCAAAAAAGTTGTTTTTCCAATAGGATTTTGGTAAGTTGGTGTGGTAAACTAGTTTCATCGTATTTGAATAATGTTTTCTTGATATACCTAAGATGTAAGTCTAGTGAATAGAAATGACCATCTTCGGCTCCGGTCTCTGGGGACAAGGCGTAGTTAGGAGTACTTGGTGGT
Organism: Portevinia maculata; assembly: GCA_949715645.1. Lineage (NCBI taxonomy): Eukaryota > Metazoa > Arthropoda > Insecta > Diptera > Syrphidae > Portevinia > Portevinia maculata. The sequence continues at coordinate 122,528,531 of OX454527.1, forward strand.
AATTTCAAAATCCTTTTTAAAAAATAGCGTTGTAGTTTGTCCACTTCCTCAAACATTCCAAAACCCCAGACTTGTGCACTATAAGTTTGGATAGCTCTGCAGACTGCCAGAAATAGTTTCCACTTTCTACTCAGGGTTATACTTTTTTTGCTTAGGAAGCAATGCCATGTTGCGTTGATGCTACTCCACATGCCTTGTGAAGTGAAGTATTTCGGAGTGAGAAGTACACCGAGATAGGTGTACTGCGAGGCTATTCGAATTTCTTCCCGTTTAAAGCTCATTTTTTTTTGATTTGATAGTCTGCCACCATTCCGGAACACCATGATTTCTGATTTTGAAAGGTTCACTTCCAAACACCATCTCTCGCAGTACTCTTCAAATCGGACTATCGTCAGTTGCATGACTGCAATATCATCTGCTAAGATCACCAAGTCGTCGGCGTATAGTAGTAAGCGTATGGTTAAAAGCTCGATATTGAGACCTCCTCCTATATAGTCATTTAAATCATTAAGATACAGCGCAAAAAGTAACGGCGATAATAAACATCCCTGTTTGACCCCAAAAAGTGTTTCAAAATAGTCTGATAGCTCATTTCCCGTCCACACCGCTGATTGGGTATTAGAGTATATGCATTCAAGCAGATTAACAAATTTGGTTGAAAGTCCAATTTCACGTAGCTTATAGATCAGCAATCTTCTCGATATTTTATTAAAAGCGGCTTTTAAATCCACGAAGAAGGCGTATACTTTCCTTTTTTCCGCCAGCTTGATGTGTACGATAGAAGCTAAATTATATATGTTATCTACTGTAGAGTATTTTTTTTCTAAAGCCAGCCTGGTGTTCAGTTAGAATGTTATTCCTTTTCACCCAAGTGTACAGCCTCTCATTTAGGACTCCCATCATAATCTTCGCTATGCAGTTCATAAAAGAAATACCCCTGTAGTTGCATGTGTCGTTAACATCACCCTTCTTGAATATTGGGAATATTATGGATTTCGTAAACGTTTCCTCTATCCTACATTCATCTAATATTTTGCTATATGCTGTTGCTAGGTCCTGCAGAAAATCATCGGTCGCATTTATAATGAACTCATACGTTACCCTATCTTCTCCTGGAGCTTTGTTCAGCTTAACCTTTCGAAGCATGTTCTTAATTTCCTCGAGTGAAATCGATCTGTCCAAACTTGGATCCTCGACATAGTTAGACGCATAAGATATGCTACACATATCTTGGTTTGGGTTGAGAAGATCACTGTAGTAGGCTTTAAATTCCTGAGTGCTTATCACACACTTGTTGATCTTGGTTTCTTATCTCCTTTGCTAAGCGCCACCAATCCTTACTTTCTTTAACTGTATTAATTTTGAAGTCGATTTGTTGGTAGTATGATATTTTGCTGTTTATACATACAAATGGTCTTATATTCTTGCTGAGCTCTTAAAAATCTCTCTTTTATGTCTTGATTTCATGTTCTACGAAATGAATTCAATAATTTGAAAGATTTTTTCCTCGCGGCATCGCATTTATTTTTTTGGTTGAATGTTTTTAGGTTTCTACTTTGCAGAATGGCTGACTCCTTAATTATATTAGTAAGATCGGCTATATCGATTGTATTTTTCAAAAGCTTGATGTTTTGTAGATTGGAGCTTAGTCTATTTTGATATTCAGCCTTTCGGGTTTCATTCCATTTTAACTTTGGCAAGAGATTGTTAGAGGCGCTCCGAGGGGTTGCATTGTTTAGCTGAATGCTAAGTTTTATTGGCATGTGATCCGACCATATTGCCTCTTCTACATTAAAGCTTTCAACAGACATTAACATTTCTTGTGACACGGCACATATATCATTTACTGGCTCTCCTATATTGCTAACAAAAGTAAGGTTTCCTTCTTCATCACCCTTTGTTCTACCATTTAAGATGATTAGTCCGTTGTCATTGCAGAACTCCAAGAACTTCCTCCCTTTTGTGTTTATAGTTGTGTCCTTTGAACAGCGTTCCTCCAGTCCTGCAGTAAATCTTGATTTATATATGTCGTCTATATCCTGTTGCAGATTTCCAAACTAACATTCATGTCCCCCACAACAATTACATTTTGAAATTTGTTTTCCGCGAGAAGTATTTTAGCAGCATCTATGTCATTTTGCCAATTTTTAACTCTCAGATACATCGGAAGAAGCATCAGCACTTTACCATTGCATGTTATGTTTATTATATCCGCATCAATGCTGATGAATTCATGCCGAATGCCATTCTCCTTCAAATTCTTTTTGATTCCATATACCATACCTCCAATTGCTCTTCCAAATCGGCTATTGCGCGTTGCAGGTATCCAGTGAGTATGAAAATCCTTAAAGTATTTTTTGAGTTGTTTCATTTTTTCTTCTTCTTCAGTATGCGTTTCAATGAGTATAAATGAGGCGCTCAGCGCCAAAACGGCCTAACCCTCATTTTCGCAAAAAATGAGCTGACAACGCAGATCGAAGCGAAATTTCGAACTCTATATACAAAACATTTTCATAGCTGTATATGGAACCGTGTTGAAATTATTGTCCAAAGTCTGTTTTTGCCGTATTCGAAATTCGAAAAATCTGAGAAGCCAAAACGGCCTAAGCTGCTTAGGCCATTTGGAAATTTAGAACAGAAAAAATGCGTGTGGGTTAGGCCAAAAATTCATCTGGACTTTTTTGATGTGATAATTTTAGAATTTACGATTTACAAGACCAGGAAAATTAAACAGTGCACATTAGAGTTGCTCAAAGTACCTCTTATAAACCAGTAAAAAGGCTAAATGCTTTTGACTACCCATGTCCGTTGAAATGTCATCAGCATTTCGGCGAGCGTAATCTGAGCAGGATTTTTGAAAACTTCTATAAAATTGGCGATCGTGACTTGCAGAATGCGTATTTATGTAGACAAATCGCAGTTATGGAGAAAAAGAGATGCTACAAGAAGTCTGTTGGTGAAAGTCGAAGGTTTAATTCAAGGATTTACAAACTACCTGCAGAAAATAATGTTGAAGTTCAAGTCTGCAAAAAATATTTTAAGCAGATCTTACAAATTACTGATGGTCGTTTAGCACGTGCTCTTAATCATAAAAAAACCGGAAATGTGTCACAACGACACCAAAACGGGACCAAAGAGGAAGACATCCACCTTATAACAAAACTTCTGTAGAATGTACTGATGTGGTGAAAAAATTTATTGATCAATTTCCAAGGTACAGCTCCCACTACTCCAGAAATAAAAACATTCAGAGAGAATTTTTGGCTCCAACGTTAAACATAACGATTATGTACCAGCTCTATCGTGGATCGGTAGAGGAAGATAAAGTTGTTTCAAAGTTTGTGTTTACAAAAAAAATTTCACAAAACTTTAATCTACATTTCCGAGCTCCAATTTCTGACAGTTGCAAGAAATGTGACTCGTTCAAAGTGAAGATAGAAGCAGCGAATGATCCTTCGGAAAAGGAGAGGCTTTCAACTGAACGAGACTTATATCAACGGGAAGCCGAGTCAGCAAAAACAGGGATGCAACAAGATGCAATGCTGAACAAGGATCAGTATGCGGTTATTGCATTCGATCTTATGAAAACTCTTTCAACACCAGTCATTTCCACAGGAATAGCTTACTATAACAGACAGCTTTGGACATACTGTTTGGGTATTCATGACTTAATAACAAACAAGTCATTCATGTATACCTGGAATGAGGGAATAACTTCACGTGACCCACAAGAAATAGGTTCTTGCATTATGCATTATATCAAAGCCAATGTCAAGTGTAAGAAGCTGATAATGTATAGTGACCAATGCGGAGGACAAAATCGGAATATTAGAATGAGCACCATTTGCACGTACATTGTCAACAATTCAACCTCCAAGTGGAGCACATTGACCACAAGTTTTCAGTATCTGGTCATTCATTTCTGCCATGCGATGAAGATTTTGGGCTTATTGAAAAGGGAAAGCGCTTCTAAAAAGACATTTTTTACTCCTGATGATTGGGGCCGTGTAATCCTCAACGCAAAAAAAAAACGAATTCAGGAGCTGAAGATGAAGATATTCAGGAGGAGGAAGATGCCTAAAGAAGTCTATATATTTTGGAAAGTTTACATAAAACCAAAACGACCTATCCCACAGTTTATAGCGAACTCGTTATTTGTACCTGATGCCAAAACGACCTAAGCCACATTTTTATACCCTATTCTAGGGGTATATTAATTTTGACGCATAGTTTGTAACATACCTTAATATTGCCCGTAGACCCCTAAAAGTTACTATATTTATGATCAGCATCGATAGTAATGTCGATCTAGCCATGTCCGTCCGTCCGTCCGTCCGTCCGTCCGTCGGCAAAAATTAGGCCTTTAAACTGGACCTAGAGAGCTGAAATTTTAACCATATACTCTCTAGGGTCCCGAAATAATCAAGTTTAAGAATTTTTGAAATCCGCCCACAGACACGCCCACAAACTCAAAAAACAAAATTTTGGAAAAAATCGAATTTTGAGCTAGAGAGCTGAATTTTTTATATATGATCTTTGGCCCATAAAACTGCTTGGGACATAAAATTTTCAAAATCCGCCCAATATTTTTTTTGAAAAACCAAAATTTGAGCTAGGGAGCTGAAATTTTTAATATATACTCTCTAGGGGCCCTTTATGCTCATGTGTAAATATTTTCAAAATCCGCCTACTGACACGCCCACAGTTATTTTTTTTTTATTTTTGAAAGTCCAAAGTTTGAGCTAGGGAGCTGAAATTTATAGTATATACTCTCTAGGTGCCCTTTATGCTCATACTTAAATTTTTTTTAAATCCGCCTACTGACACGCCCACAATTAAATAAAACAATTTTATTGAAAAACCAAAGTTTGAGCTAGGGAGCGTTTTTATTTACAAAAGCTTAGTTTTTTCGATAAAATCCTTTAAATTTTTGTCACGCCCACTTATGAGATATAGGAATAAGAATAGGGTATCCAACAGTTCGCCCAAGCGGACTGTAGCCCGCCCCTATGTTTTTCTTTATTTATCGTTTAAAACAGCCTTTCTGTTATTGAATAAAGAGCTTCTAGTAACTGTAACCAAAAAATCTAGTTTATATTTATTTATTATTAATAAAAAAAATATTTAAAATATTTGAAAATTGTGTATTTCTTTAAAGTCATTTATCTCAGTTCGATTTTTTTGGGGTTAGGCCATTTTGGCGCTGCCAAGCCATGTAAGTTATATGATACGATTTTAACATTTATTTTTTCATGAATTTTAGTGTTTTCATTTTTGCTTAAAACTAGATTTACTCGTATGTTCGATATTTTTTGGTTACTTCGATAGACAGATTTTAGTTTTTTTGGTGTACGTTCTTATTGAGAGTGATAAAGTTGAAGTTTATTGTGTCGATTTCGCCGCTGTAAAGAGCTTTGAGCACGCCTTCTCCTTTCAATGACCCACACACCAGCTCATTCTGATTGTTCAATTTGAACCATTTGTCACCGATTCGCATTCTTTCGTTAAGCACGCTTACTCTATGCTTTTGGCTTTTGTCTAGAATGCTTCTTCTCAGCTGCAACATTGCTTTTTTATGACTCTGTTTTTTCAAATTTAGGTCTCTCTCAAGAAAAATAGTCGCGCCTGAAAGGTTTCCAGAGCGCTTAAAAACTTCGTCAACAATTTCTGCCGTTTCGAATTCCACAATCACTGTCATCTTTCCATTTCTTTCGTTAATTTTTTTGGTTGAACGCACATTCACTGCGAATGGTAATTTGATTATTTGTTCGCAGATTTCTTTAACCGCACCGGGAGCCGAGCGTTGCGCCTCAATCCCTTTAAAAATTATATTTTTATTTTTTATTTGATCCTCCAACCACGATATTGTCTACCTATCTTTCTCCTTTTCATTTGAGAAATTTTGGAGTTTCTCTTTTAAGGTCTGGTTTTCGTTTGACAGTTGGTTGATGTGACGAAAGACTTGTTATTTGAGTGTTGATTACTTCCAAATCATCTTTTGTTGGTATGTTTTTCAGTTTCTCATCAAGTAATGGTGCCACTGCCATTTGCAGTTTGCTCATTAAATCGTCGACGGACAAATCTGAAACCATATTCGATGAAACTGGTGGCACTGACTCGGGCGATAGTTCTCCACATTTTCTTTTCGGTTGTGGTTTAGAAGTAGCACTAATAGTGGCCTCTACTAGTTGCTGGCAATACGTTCCTTCCAAGGATAACCCGGCGGACATTGCTTCGAGAGGACTACCACCAAGAGAGCTCGTCAAGAATCAACAGTGGTGGCAAGGCAAAGAGTATTGGCTTCGTTTCATAAACAACGCACAGAGGAAAATAGCACGATTGTCGGGGCCACTGTCGATCGAAGAAATCGGAGCAGCTCAAAAACGTTTGATAATTATAGTGCAACACGAATTTTTTACCGACGAGATTACTCAACTTTCCAAGAACGAGACGGTGCATAAGGGTAGTAAGTTGGCAAGACTATCTCCCATTATCGACGAAACCGGCATCTTAAGAGTTGGGGGACGTTTAGAAAATGCCGAGTTACCCTATGCGCAGCGCCACCCCATAATACTCCCTTCCCAAAATGTGCTAACGACCCTTATAGTGCATGATGTTCACATAAAATCGCTCCATGGAGGACAACAACTCATGATGGCAACACTCAGAACTGAGTACTGGATTGTTCATCTAAAATCCAATGTCAAAAAATGCATTCGCAACTGTCTGCGGTGCTACCGGCACCAGGCTCTACGAATGCATCAAAAAATAGGCAACCTACCTGCTTTAAGAGTCACACAGGCTCGCCCGTTTCACAAGATTTTGCGGGACCTGTACAGTTGAAGGCATGGAAGGGGCGCTGTAACAAAGTAAAGAAGGCATACATTGCGATATTTATTTGCTTTATCAGGAAAGCAGTGCACCTCGAACTTGTAAGCGATTATAGTTCGCCTGCATTCCTTGCCGCTTTCAAACGCCTCACTGTGCGCCGGGGGATTTGCGCAAATGACACATGACACTTCAATCCTCCAACTGCTCCGCACTTTGGTGGACTGTGGGAAGCGGGAGTGAAGTCGACGAAGCACCATCTGAAACGAGTCATCGGCCATTACACACTAACCTTCGAGGAATACGCGACACTATTAGCCCAAGTGGAAGCCTGTCTGAATTCGCGACCACTCAGTCCGATGATAGAATATCCTAAAGATTTATCGATCCTGACGCCGGGACATTTTTTGATTGGTACAGATTTAAGCACAACACCAGAGAAAGACTTGTCAGACATAAAGGAGAATCATCTAGACAGATGGCATGTTCTTCGAAGAATCGAAGCCACGCATCCTGGAGCCGATGGCAGAATCCGAGTTGTCACCGTCAAAACGGCAACAACAACATTAAAGCGTCCAATCGTTAAAATTTGTCTTTTGCCGATGGGAACATAGAAATTGTTTACCCCAAGCGCACGCACACACACACGCTTAAACAAAGCAAACCCTAATGAATAAGCATTTCATCTAATACCTTTAACAAAAATTATATGAACTAATAAAATAACTAAGAACTAACCAATATAAACTACTTATAAACAATAATATTGCCACACACCATTCACCATCCCTTCCTTTTTTCTTTTACATGTACCTATAAACCACCATCATGGTTGAGGAAGGCAAACCAGAAAACAACAATCAACACACATCATTAACCGAAAGCTGAACTTCGAATCCCTAAGGACAAGATAAAGGCAGCGATAGATTTTTCCTGTGGGCGGGGAGTGGGCGCTCAGAAGTGCAGCAGTCAACAGAACAAACTTGCAGTGTTCAATATAGCAAAACTGCATAGTACAAAAAAAAAGTTTGTTTTGGTCAATTACGCTCCTCCCACTAAAATATAATAATCAATTATTTGAAGACTTCTAAAAGAAAGAAAATGGCGTTCAAATTATTTCGCCCAATACAGTTTTACACATTTTTTCTGACCAATGAAAACTCACAATCTATATATATAAAAGAAAGTGCCCGAAGCGATGTAACCGCATAACTCGAGATTGGCCGAACCGAGTTTGATGATTTATACTTTGTTGGAAAGGTATTTTCTCAGCACGGGTTTTAGAAGAAAAAAAATTTACATTTCAAAATGGCTTATTTTGACCACCCAGCGTGTTACGACAGGTTTTTTTTCGATTTTTTTTAATTTTTTTTTTTTCATTTTGTATTTACTTATTTTGGCAACAACCAAATAAAGAATCACATTTTAAAGTAACATATCGTATCACAATTGAACTGTCAGATAGACACGCAACGTAACGCCATCTATTATCGATCAATGTGAGTTTTTGTGAATTAAAATTGATATGAGAATATATCTATATCTATTTATATATATATGTATATAAAAATCAATCCATATTTGCGTTTGTTGCCGGTGTTTGGCCAAACGCGTTAACCGATTCCAATGAAATTTTTTTTAAAGAAAGGTGACGTCTATACGAAGGATGTTATGTATGTGCGATGTCTGTATCTGCATCGGTGTGTAAATTATGTGTTTTTTTAAAAAAGAAAAAAAAAATGACAATGTATTTATACACTGTGTGTTTCATATGTAGGTATCATGTGCTTTGAAAAAAAAAACAAATTTAAGTGAAATAATAAAAAGTTTTTTTTTGTAATATTTTCTATATATAAAAATCAATCCATATTTGTGTTTGTTGCCGGTGTTTGGCCAAACGCGTTAACCGATTCCAATGAAATTTTTTTCCATGAAAGGCGACGTCTGCACGAAGGTTGTTATGTTTGGCTATATCTGCATCGGTGTGTGAGATATGGGCATTTGAGTGAGTACACATGCATATGTGCGTATGCGTGTAAATTACGACGCAGATACAGAGACCGTACAGACGTAATTTATTTTGTTATCCGAACAAGCATATGAAAGAGGGAGACCACACGAACGTTTCAAGCTTATTGTGGAATTTGTGCGCACTTTCATTCTTGAGATATCGTGTGTTCAATATTTTATTCAAATAACTCTTATTGAAATTTTTTTACATTTTTTTGTGAATCGGACATCGGAAAGTTGCTTTTCCAACATTGATAACAATCGGTGGGGAAGTGAATGAAAAGTGATTCAATCGAAGTTTTTTATTTTCGCTTTGTTGTTTGATTCGCAGAAGTAAGGTGACATAGGCGCCTGCCAGACAACAAGCACCTACCCTAAACGGAACAACGAAGTTGTGTGAGCGGCCTAAGCCATGCGGAGAAAAACGTGCAGTCCCTTTCACCGGTTGAGCTCAAATCAGGCAATCTTCGGTATTGGCCTGAAAGTATTTCTGTGAACTTTGGTTAAAATCGGTGTTCTTTTTTTAGGCGCAGCGCAACATACGCCGGACACCCGCTATAGACAATTATAAGGAAGTCTACTCGAACATATTGGCCAATAGAATTCTCGGGCACGGGCAAAGCCGGGCAGGTGCAGCTAGTAAGATATAAATGCTATAAAATACAAGTTATGCATTCGTGAAAAAAAAATTTGAGCTAACGATCAAACATGGCATTACGATGATAGAGAAACGGATTTGAATAACCGGCAAAATTGTGTCTGTCTGTCTGTTCGCCTGTCCGTCTGTATATCTGTATGGATATTGAGCTACATCCTAAACGGTTGGGTCAATCGTATTCAAACTTGGAACATAAGGTTGTTTTGACATTCTACAGAGGATATTTTTTAATTTTGTTTTTAGCTCAAAAATTAAGGGTAACCTGTCATAAGCCGTGTTTCTTTGCAGGCGGATATAAGGGCGGGGATAAACAGTGCTTCCAAAAACCATTTTCTTCGTTTCTGATCAGGAAATGTCAAAGTTTGACATCCCTCCGACCACTAACACATCCCGCCGAATATTTTGTTCGTGATTTTATTATTATTTTTTTTTTCAAACTTCATTATAAAGGTAATTGAATTTAGCAAATCTGTTAATGTGAAATTATTTTTCATAATTTTAGAATATGCTTGGCATCAATTTCAATTGGCGGAAGTAAATATTTTTCAATTTCAGGATTTTCAATACAAATTTCTTAACTACAACTTACAGCTGTGTCACGGTGCATGTCATAGGTGCATGTGTGCTGATAAGTTTTTTTTGATAACCATCACCGCCGTTTTCTGATGCCATCCCTATATCCGCGTGCAAAGAAACACGGCTATAATAACCGTTATTTCAAAGCTTATTTTTCTCGAAAACGGCTCCATGAATTTTTATGATAAAAAATCAGTGCACTATTGTAGGTCAGCATTATATTTTAGCGAAAAAAAAAATTAAAATGTTGGGTAAAAAATGGTACCTCTCATAGTCCCATCTCCCATAGGACCATAGTTTTCTTCGACTTTCTCGAGAAACTGGTTAACCGATTACAATTTCAATTGATATTTAAGAAGATGTAGGTAGCCTAAGTAATTTCAGGTTAAAAATTTTTCGAAAACTTTTTTCTTTTATTTTTTAGTACCTACATACCTACCTATGTAATAAAAAAAAATTCTTTTTTTTTGAAAAAGCAATATTTTGAAAACGAGTTAGTGCATTTTTTTAAAATTTAGTTTTTGAATGTAAGATATTTTTATGTTTAAGTTTGCATTCTTGAATATTTTTTTATTTATTTAAATAAAGGTGATTAATAAAAACCGTTTTATTACCACTCCTACGATTTTGAAAAAAAATCGCACTTTTTAACATTTCTAAAAGTAATAAAATGGTGTTTAAAATATTTCGCCCTATATGAACAATTTTGTGTATTTTTTCGTACATTTAAAAGGCACAAAAACACCAAAACCGAATAAATACTTCGATGTTTTCTTAATGTTTTTTTAAAATTTGATTTAAAATGTGACCGCACATATGAGCAAGTAAGTGGGACCCAGTCGTGCATTTTATTTTATTTTTCCGAATGCATGGCTTGCCTTATATAATTATAGTCACTATTAATCGCAAGTAAAAACTGACAAAAAAATTAATTTCAAAGTGTTTGCTCTAAGATTCAAAACTAAAACTTTTAAAATTAAAACGCTCACGAATTTAAATGAAACACGTTAGGTTAGGTTAGGTTAGGTTGCTGGGTTGACGGGGCAAGAGAGTCCTGCCCCCGTCACACTTAGGTCTATGTAGACCCTTTGTGATACCCTGGAGGTTTTGATTCCCTTACTTGGGAACAATGAAAAACCTATGAAAAACCTAGCGGGTTTACAAACCATCCCGATGCGTTGATGAACTTGCGCAAGTCGTTTACAGACTTGCCGGAGAGTTCCTCTAAGTCCTGGAAGAAATATCTGCCAAGGGCATTGTTTCTTATATGACAGAGTGCAGGACAGTGACAGAGGAAATGAGGGGTATCCTCATTCACCTCCTCGTCCCCGCAGCCTCTGCAGAGTTCATCTGTGCTGAGATTCAATTTCTTTGCATGGTAGCCCAGCATGTTGTGTCCGGTGATAACATCTGTGAGAGAGGACAAAGACTTTTTGTTCATTTGAAGGATTCTCTCGGTCTTTCGTTTGTCATATAGTGGCCACATTTTCCTGGTGATGACACAGGAGTCAAGGGCACTCCATCTTTCGTTAGCTGTCATCAGCGTTTTATCACCAATCACAACTCCAGCCGCCATCAAGGGACCACCTACACCGATCTACCTTAACCGATTCGGCACGCTATGGACACTGGCTGATTTGGAACAAAAGGCTGGACAAAATTCAAAAAGACGATTCATTCGTCATAAAATGCGCCCCCGGCACGATGACGCCTCTTGGTTGAAGAACTATTTCCAGCAGAAATTCTCTATCACCATTGCCAACTGTCAGAAGATTTCCCCGGCTAAGTCCAATAGTAGCAGTTTCAAACTCGACATACCCTCGAAATACAACTGGCTTTTTTCGAGTCCCTCCAACGAAGTGAATTTAGGAGATATGTCCATCGCGAAATGGTCTACTAAACATAAGTCATATAACCCCATGTCCAACAGTAACCTCGATCCTAACTGGAGTTTCAAAGCTGGAACTTTTCCATTATTCTCCCCTCAACTCAGTCAACCCATACCCATTTCTCAACCCGCCCCCAAAATATCTACTCCTCGCTCCCATAATTCCTCTAAGATGTCATCTCCTCACAGTTCCTCCACTCGACCCATGACCAACTCGACGTCACCAGGGCTTCAACCAAAACGGGTATCTTTTAATTTGACCCCAAACTCCACTGACCCTTCGAGACATACTTCAACTTCTGCTACAACTTCCTCCAATTACCCGAATTTCGTTCACTCCCATATTCTCAATCCTGCCCAGACTTCCCATATTAACACGCCAACCCCAACCTCTGAAGCGTTTATCGATCCTTTACTTCCCCCAACTATCAAACTAACATCCAAATTTGTTACCCCTACGTCCTCGAACAATGACCTCGACGGCCGTTACGTTATGGCTCGGCTTCGAGATCACAGACTCTTTGAAAACGTTCACCTATACCTTGCCTACTTGCACGACAAACCTGAATCAATCTGCATTGACGGAAAGACCAAGACGAATATTCAAATCTCAATTCAGAAAGAAGGCCTCCCAACTGATCCCACTGCACTCCGTGATATTTACCCGCTTCCATGAAAGCCCTAACATTTCCTCTACTAATGTGGCTAAGGATCTATCTGCTTTTGCTTCTCATATTAACTCCAAACGTATCTCATATCTTCAACGTAACCGAGTTGATCACAATAAATTTTTTTCGTCCCTAAATCACCTTTGGCCGCCTGAGATCTGAAATTGCCTCTATCCTTCTACTATCAAAACGTAAGAGGACTACGCACCAAAACTCACGCAGTTTTCCGTCGTACTCACACTCTTCCTTTTGATGTTTATGTTCTTACCGAAACTAATCTTTCCCCGAATATCTTAAACCAAGAGTTGTTTCCAGCATCTTTCAACGTCTTTCGTGATGATAACGTCACTTGTCTTCTAGACATACTTCCCTGCCGTGGCGTTCTCATTGCAGTTCATAACAGCTTGAACTCTTCCATCATCTCAACATCAACCTCCCCTCTTCTAGATTTTATTGTAGTAAAAATCTCGCGTTCTCACTACGTAATGTGCTTCTACATACGTCCGTCTCAACCCATCGAATCCTACCAACTCGTCGTGGATGCCATCGACCATTTACTTGATACTTGTAAGCCAAACGATGAAATCATAATTTTCGGCGATTTTAATCTCCCTAATCTACAGTGGAGCTTATCGGAAGATCAATCTTTCTTCGTCCCAATAAACCCGATATCTAGTAAGGAATACCTTTTTGTCGACCGCGTAACCGATCCTGGTCTTTGTCAAGTCAGTGGTGTTAAAAATTATATGGGACGACAGTTGGATCTTGTTTTCACAACTGACCCTGTAAACTCCTCAACCATTGAAAGTTCTTTACACCTTTCTACTATTGACGCTTACCACCCTCCTCTGCTCCTTTCTTTCTTTTATCACCCCTCTTCCCAATCCCTGCCTCCAACTAACCTGTACTCCTACGACTTCCACAAAGCTAACTTCCGAAAGATCAATGACTTTCTGAGCAGAATCGAACTCAACTTCTCGAACTTATCCGTTGATGAAGCTGCCACCCGTTTTTATGACGAAATCTTTAAATGCATTTCCTTATTCGTTCCTTATTCGCGCCATAAAATCTCACCATCTTCCCCTCCATGGTATAATAGGAAACTGCGTTCACTTCGTAATAAACGTAACAAACTATGGACTATCTATCTTCTAACAAGAACTACTACAGATTATTCGAATTATCTCGGTTCGTACTTACAGTTCTCTAACCTTTTTCACTGTCTCTATCAACGCTATCTTTCTGATGCTCAAGCTAACCTCATCAAGGACCCATTGTCATTTTTTCATTTTGTTAATTATAAAAGGAAATCTGATGGATATCCCTCCTCACTCTTGTTTGAAGGCGAGTCCTTAACGGACCCATTTGTAATCGCAAACTCTTTTGCTACCGTGTTCAAGCAGTCCTTCACTGACGACTGCCCTGAACCAGATCACTCCTACTTCAGTTATCTGAAAAACTATACCGTTGGCCCATTCATTTTACCCACCTTTGACCATTCCACGGTGTGCGACAGACTTCTTCATCTCAATGATGAATTTTTACCCGGCCCAGACGGCCTTCCAGCCATTCTTCTCAAAAAGTGTTCTGCGATTCTTTCACCTTTCATTGCCAATCTCTTTAAACATTCCTTATCTCTTGGGAAATTTCCTAAAATCTGGAAAACGTCCTTCATTTCACCTGTTCACAAAAAAGGGCCAAAGAATGACGTATCTAACTATCGACCTATTGCCAAGCTGTCGCATTTACCCAAGGTTTTCGAAAGTATGATGTACGATTCATTATCCTTTCAGTGCAAGTCTCTTATCTCCCCCCTTCAGCACGGTTTCCTTAAAGGTAGATCCTCAACCACCAACCTTGTTGACTTTGTCTCCGTTACACTTTCTGCTTTAGAAAGTGGCAATGAAGTGGATTTAATCGCTACTGACTTCAGTAAGGCTTTTGACAAAATATCTCATCGTTTGATTCTTTTCAAACTCTCCTTCCTTGGCTTCGATCCCCCACTATTGAATTGGTTTTCTTCTTACCTTGAGAACCGATCTTATAATGTTCGTTTTCGTTCTGTTCTCTCTTTGCCTTTTAAAGCTACCGCTGGTGTTCCACAAGGTAGCCACCTTGTACCTCTGATTTTTATTCTGGCTATAAATGATATTGACAACGTCATCAACTTCTCCTCCATCTCCCTCTATGCCGATGACGCTAAATTCTTCAAAATCATTTCTTCTCCACACGACTCTGATCTTCTTCAACAAGACCTCAATAGTTTTTCGGTCTGGTGTCAAAAAAACTTTATGGAGCTGAATATTGCTAAATGTGAATCTCTTACTTTTTCACGTAAACGGATTCAGTCTCCCCCCAGATGTTACTATTTGAACAACCAACCCATTGTTACCGTTCTAACCATTCGCGACCTAGGCGTTCTGTGTAACAGAGAGCTTAACTTTCGGTCACATATTGACGAGATAATCAATAAAGCTAACTCAGCCCTTGGTTTCGTCAAACGGTGGTCTAAAGAATTTACCAATCCCTACGTGACAAAATCCCTTTACATTACCTACGTCCGCCTAGAGTACGCTAGCCAAGTGTGGGCACCATACTACCGGGTCCACATTACAAGAATCGAAAGCATTCAACGTCGATTTCTCCGTTTTGCTCTTCGTGGGCTCCCGTGGAATAATCACCTTATCCTTCCACCATATCACGAACGCCTTAATTTAATAAACCTTCAGACCCTTGAAAAAAGAAGAGATGTGGCTGACATTCTGTTGGTTGGTTGGTTGGTTGAAAACGGCCCTCGGTGAGGATGCACTTAGACCAGAAGTAGGTCCATTGTGCTGCCGATGTGTAAGGTGGGTGGGTCACCCTCTTACTCAGGGAACCATTTGCTCCTCTGAATGAAGGAGCTAATCCTTGCTGTGCAAGCGTTGTTAAGATCGTTTAGATCATTGAAAAGGTATTCACCCAATGTAGCCTTCCTAATGTTGGCGAGTGCAGGACACGTGCAAAGGAAGTGACTGATGGTCTCCTCTTCTTCCTCGTCCCTACAGCTTCTACAGAAGTCATTGTAGGGGATGCCCAGCCTTTGGGCATGTCTTCCTATAGCACAGTGCCCGGTGAGGGCATTTACTAATTTCGAAAGGGTTCCTCTCTTATGCCTCAGAAGTCTGATGGACCTGGATTTGTTAAATGTCGGCCAGAGTAGCCTTGCGGTGTTGCACTGGTCGAGTTGGTGCCAACGACGGTTGGCTTCGTTCACCGCATTGGTGTCTATGAGGTTTTTAGCATAAGACGTTGGCGCCTCGATGTCGGTGACGCTTATGCTATTTAAACCAGAAGAGCCTCGTCGGGCCAGTTCGTCAGCTTCACAATTCCCTGGTATGTCACAGTGACCCGGCACCCAGCAAAGGGTGAGGCTATACTGACCGGCTATCTCGTTAAGAGATGCACGGCAGTTTTTCACTGCCTTGGATCTTGTAGTGCTGGATGCAAGGGATTTGATGGCCGCCTGACTGTCGATGTATATTACAATATCTGATTTCGATATCGTATTAACCGACAGCCAGGCAGCGGCTTGCGGACGGCGGTGACTTCGGCCTGAAAAACGCTGCAGTGTTCTGGAAGGTTAAAGGAGAGGTGAATGTCCAGGTCTTCAGAGAAGACTCCGGCACCGACTCCGTCCTCCGTTTTGGACCCATCCGTAAAAATTGACAGCGATTCGTGGTGTAGGACATGACGTTGTGTCCACTCGGTTCTGTCTGGGATTAGATGTTTGTAGCCCAGGTTGAAGTTGTATTCAGTGGGCAGGTGGTCGGTGACCTTAGGGAGATGTCGATACATCGATAGTACATTGGCATGTCCAGTGTGTTGCTCTTTCCATTGTTTGGAGCTTCTCAGTCTTATTGCTGAGCTGGCAGCCAATTGTTTGCCGACGATGTCGGTCGGAAGAAGGTGGAGCATGGCTTGGAGCGCCGCAGTGGGAGAGGTTCTCAGCGCACCGGTGATGCTGAGGCATGCAACTCGTTGAGTTTTGTCCAGCAAGGTTAGGTTGGACTTCTTCTCCAAGGCGGGCCACCAGACCAGTACTCCATAGAAGAGAATCGGTTTAACTACCGACATGTATAACCAGTGCATAATTTTTGGTTGTAGGCCCCACGTGGAGCCTACCGCCTTTTTGCAAATGTAAAGAGCAGCTAGGGATTTCCTGGCACGTTCGACTACATTTTCCCTCCAAAGTAGCTTGCGATCAAGCTTCAGGCCTAAATAGCTAGCGCTATTTGAGAGTGCCAGAGGAGTGCCTCTAATCTTCGGGGTGGTGAACTCAGGGAGTTTATGTCTTCGTGTGAACAGGACCAGCTCAGTCTTTGTTGGATTGACGGACAGGCCGCATCTTTCGGTCCAACCTGTCAGTATGTTGATAGCAGATTGCATGACATCGGCCAGCGTCTGCGGGTATTTGCCTGTTACAAGTATTGCGACATCGTCTGCATAGGCGATAACTTTACATCCAGTGTGTCCAATGTTCAGAAGGGCTTCGTTGAGCACTAGGTTCCACAGTAGCGGAGACAATACTCCCCCTTGGGGAGTGCCCCTGTGTGCACGTCGTTTGACAGTGCTACTTCCGAAGGATGCGGTTATTACCCTGCTTTTGAGCATGTATTCCACAAAGCAGCAGATTGAGTCGTCGATGTTGAGCCCACGTAGGGCGTTGGTAATCGAATAGGTTTCAACGTTGTTGAAAGCTCCCTCTATGTCGAGAAATGTCACTAAGGCAAGTTCTTTGATAGATAGGGATTTTTCGACGTGGTAGACGATGGAGTGCAGGGCCGTTTCAACAGATTTACCTTTTTGGTAAGCGTGTTGTGATGTGGATAGCAAGTTGCTATCAATGGTGGCCTTGATGTGAAGATCTAGAATTCTTTCTAGAATCTTGAGGAGGAAGGATGTTAGGCTTATAGGTCTAAGGTCCTTCGGGGAAGTGTGCGATGTTTTTCCTGCCTTGGCTATGAATACCACTCTTACTTCAGTCCAGGCGGCCGGCATTGTTCCTAGCATCAAGCAGCCCCTCATAATACGGGACAGGTGCTGCCCCGTTATGCTGAGGCCCGCTTGAATTTGCGCCGGAAAAATGCCGTCTGGCCCCGGAGACTTGAATGGCTCAAAGCTGTTCACTGCCCATTTCAGTTTTTCCTCGCTTATGAGGTCCGGAGGTGATGGTAGGCGTGCAGCGTTTACCAGGGCAGGGTTTTCGCTAGGTATAGGCGTGCAGCCGGGGAAGTGGGTGTCCATAAGCAGACCAAGCGATGCTTCATCTGATTCTGTCCATGATCCGTTGGGATTCATGAGGACACTTGGTATGGTTGGGTTTTTGGAAAGGACTTTGCGTAGCCTAGAGGATTGAGACGTATTGTCAATACTCTGACAGAAACTGCGCCAGGATCTACGCCTGGCCTTACGAACTTCCGCTTTGAAGCTCTTAAGGCTTGCTTTGTAGATATCCCAGTCCAGAGGTAGCCTCGTTGTTTTGGCTTTGTTGAATTGCTTCCTGCTTGTGTGGCGAAGCTTGTTAAATGCTGCATTCCACCACGGTGGACGATTGTCTGCCTTCCTCGTAGTAATTGGACAGGATTCGTCGAATGCTACGTTTAAGGCGGAAGTTAGAACAGCGTTAAGCTCATCTAGTTCCAATTGTGTTACTGGAGTCTTAGGCACACGATTGGACAGTTCAGCAGAGAGGATTTCATTGTGTTTACACCAGTCAGTTCTTCGACGATTGCGAAAAATTGCTGGTGAGGTGTTATGGCGTATTTCTAGTTCATATTCCAGATAGCGGTGATCGGAAAAGGAGTGGCTGTCAGATACAGTCCACTTAGAAATCGCAGGGTACATTCTGTTTATACATCGTCTTCTCACTGGCTCCGTTGATTGTTCCTATCTTTTGAACTACATTGCCTTTAACACTAACCCTCGGAATTTAAGATCCCCTCCTCTTTTCTATCTTCCCACCCGTCGCACGTTGTACGGCTTGAACGAGCCGATATCCCGTATCTTGCAGAAGGTCAATTCTAACCACCTCCTCTTTGATTTTAATCACTGCACTTCCTCCCTCAAATCTACCCTCCTCCACCCCTCACCATCCACCTAATTAGTTTTAAGTAGTTTTTAAGCATTAGCTGTAAGTCTTAGTGTAATTAGTTTTTTAAGTATTATTTTTGAAAAAGTAATTAATTATATATTGGTTTCGGTTTCATAAAGTGGTAACAATGATTCGTCACAATGAATCAGGAAAAGCAAGTCATTGATTTCGAAGAAATACTATGAAATGGTATCAATTTACTTGAACCGCAAAATATACAGTATATTTATTCCGGAGTTCCGGCGGAGGAGGTGACCGACGATGACGTCAAATTAAAAACTCTACTCCGCCACTTTGAATTGGAAGAGCTTTATTCTGTTCTAAAGGGTAAGTTTATTGCAAATTAATAAAATTTAATTGATAATCGCAATTTTGTCTGTTCTATAATTTCTGCATATAACCGTAAAAGCTTTTTATTTTTTTGGAAACGACTACTGTAGACGTGCATTATGTTTTCATGAAAAGCTATTCAAACTGTGAAGAATAAAAGAACAATTATCTTCACCGATAGCCTTTCAACAATAAATGCTATTAACAACATTAACAACTCTTCTAGTATTGTTGCAGACATCCGCGATAAACTTATTGCAAAAAAAAAAACCTAAGAATCGCATGGGTACCTGGACACGTAGGCATCGTTGGCAACGAAAACGCCGATTCAGAAGCCAAACAAGCATTTAAAGAACCCCTTATTTCTTTCTACCAACACAACAAAACAGACATGATAAAATATTTGAAAACGTTTATGAACACCAAGTTGAAAAACACATGGCAGGAATACCATCACATCTACTCATTGCTCAATCCTACCGCTATGAAGGCGATATTTCCTTTCGACTTACCAAGTTCAGAAATAAAAAAATATACAAGGCTGAGAATGGGACATACCAACACCACCCACAAGCACCTAATCACCAAAGAACCTCCTCCACTTTGCGAATTTTGTGACGAAAGGCCAGCATTTACTGTAACACACATGCTTCAGTGCACCAACATTGATTCGATCTCCAAAACCATTTCCGGAAAAGGCCTTCAAGAACTATTAACAGTTATATCTTACACCAATATAAAACACGTTAATGAAATTATTTTAAAATTAGAATTATTAGTTTAATTTAGTTTATAATTATTTAGCTCAAAGCCCTAGTAGGTAGAGCTTAATTCTTTAATTATTGTTTATGTTTATGTTTTGATGAAACGACCGATTTTTTCTTGGATTTTCTCAAAAATTAATTATCCGATTACAAAAACAATTAATTTTCAAGAAAATGTAGATAGCCTTAGTAATTTTACATTAAAATATTTTCCAAAACTTTTTTTCGATTTTAAATAACTTTTTTATTTTTTGAAAAATCAATATTTTGAAAACGAAGCTGAATTTTTATTTTAATTTTTTTTTAAACGTAAGTTGTTTCTGTGTTTAATTTTAAAAAAGTTGGTTTGTCTGTAAAGTCGGTTTAAGGACGATAATTTTACGTGATTTTTTTTTTTTTTTTTTTAAATTCTGGCTCGCCAAGGCGATTTATAAAAGGGGGGGTACTTCGACCTAAAAGATCTTTTGTACCGTATGGGCCAGAAAAATTTTAAACTAGTAAAATTTCCACTTTAAGTGTAAAGCGGACAATTTTACCAGTAGAAGAATTCTGTATGTCCTCGGGGCTCAATTGTTCCCTGAGAAAGATCTTCTTTCTAATTCCATTAAGGGCTGGGCATTCACATAAAATGTGTTCAGCTGACTCGTCCTCTTCAAGACAGAGTCGGCACTCAGGGGAATCTGCTATTCTCATTTTGTGTAGATAATATCTTAAACCGTGGTGACCAGTAAGGTAACCTACTAGGTTTTTGATATCATGCCTGCTTAGGTTTAGACATTTGCTGGCATTATGATTGAAGGGCCGAATGGCTTGTTTGGCCTATCTTTGACCTGGGATGTTATCCCAATGATAGATACATTTTCTATGTTCCCAGCTTTTAATTGCTGCCGTTGCTGCTGATCTAGGAGTGCAGCAGAAAGGTTCGGGACCTATGAAAGGTGTTTCTGAACCTTTTCTGGCCAGTTCGTCGGCCTTTTCATTACCTTCTACCCCGACATGACCCGGAACCCACCATAATTTGGTCTTGTTTCTTGCTCCGAGTATTTGTAGGGTATTGAAGCAGTACATGACTGATTTGGAGTCAATGGTATACGAGCTAAGGGCGTTTATAGCTGCTTGACTGTCCGTGAAAATATGGATGGTTGCACCTTTTATGCCAGATAAGATAATGTGGCTGGCGCATTCTTGAATGGCGTGGAGCTCCGCTTGAAATACGCTGGGACTTTTCCCATGGGTATCGTAAAGCGTTTGTGTGGTCCGTATATTCCCGCTCCTACCCCCGTTTCCATTTTAGAACCATCCGTATACCACTTTATGCCGTTATGGCTGTTTGGTGGGTTATTGCTAACCCATGCTTCTCTCTTGGGTATCTCCGTGGAAAACCGTTTGTTGAAGCATAGTGTTTTTTGAATGCGGTCTGTGACCGCGCAGTTCATGTTAAGTTCTAGCAGTTCATCGAGAAGGGTCTTAAGTTCCGGATGATCAATAAGACTTATCTCGTTAAGCTGTATTAGACTTATTGCACTGCGGATCGCCACTTTTTGGACGTATATGTGGAGGGGTATAATTCCTGTTATTGCCTCTATGGCAGCTGTTGGACAGGTACGCATGGCTCCGGATATACCAAGGCACGCAAGCCGTTGTACCTTTTTGAGCTTCTCTATTGCGACCTTTTGTGTGGATTTTGTTAACCATACTATGGAGGCGTATGTTATGATGGGTCTTATCATCACTGTGTAGATCCAGTGGACGATCTTTGGAGAGATTCCCCAGGTTCTACCATATGTGCGACGACAGGCCCATATAGCTCTATTAGCTTTAGTGATTTTGTTATTTATGTGAGAGTTCCAGTTAAGTCTCTTGTCTAGGATAACTCCAAGATACTTGACTTCGTCGGAGTACTCTACGACCGTGTCGTTTATTGTGATTAGGCCTAGGTATAATTTCCTCCTTTTAGTGAAAGGAACGATGACGGCTTTACTGGGATTTATCGAAAGATTTTCCTTAATGCACCAGTCTATGGCTGTCTTTAGAGCATTTTGCATTTTTGATGTGACTCCAATTGAGTCTTTGCCCCTGACTATGATGACAATATCATCGGCGTACCCAATTGTAGTGTAGCCCAAATTGCCCATCTTGTGTAGCAGGTTATCGATGACCAATGACCACAAAAGGAAGGGGTGAGAGTACTCCCCCTTGTGGGCAGCCCCTTACGTACTGATACTGAGGTCGTTCCTGACGAGGAAGTTATTTTGCGACTTTCCAGCATCGCTTTGATCCATTTAATAGTTGGTTTATCTATATTTCTATGGTACAAAGCATTTGATATGGATTCATATCCAGTGTTGTCGAAAGCACCCTCTATGTCCAGAAAGGCACAAAGTGCGATCTCTTTGCAACGGTAGGCGTTTTTTATCTCTGTAGTTAGTCTTAACAGAGCGCCTTCCGTGGATTTGCCCTTTTGGTACGCATATTGGTGAGGGTGCAGAGGCATGCTTTTTGATATGCATTCTCTAATGTGAATGTCAATAATCCTTTCCATTGTTTTCAGAAAAAACGATGTCAGGCTTATTGGACGATATGATTTAGGTAATTCTCTCGGCTTGTTTCCCGGTTTAGGTATAAATACTACGTTTAATTCCCTCCAGGTAACTGGTATATACCTCCAGTTGAATCTGAACCTAAATAAGGCAATCATGGATGGTAGTAAAAATTCTATTCCATTTTGAATGAGGGCTGGAAAAATACCGTCTGTACCTGATGCCTTGAATGGTTTAAATGAGTTAATTGCCCATTTAACCTTATCCGGAGTAAAAAGTGTTCCGGATAAACTATGAATTCTGCTGAGGTTTCTTGGAATTGAGACCTCCGCTGTATGGTCGTCTGTAATGACCATCGTGTGAGAACCTGGGAAGTGAGCCTGAAGCAAAGTTTTCAGCGTTTCTTCCCGGTCTCGTGTGATTGAACCATCTGATTTAATTAACAATCCCATGCCTTTTTCTTGATCCGTTGACAGGGCCCTTTGGAGGCGTGCCACCTCTGGAAGTTTTTCTATAGTTTTTCTCACAGTTTGCACGCCATGAGGCTCTTTTGGATCTGCGCAACTCTAAGTTGTATTTGGTCAGCATGGATTTATATTGTTCCCATGTGCCGGTGCGTTTGGCTTTGTTAAAAAGCTTTCTCACCCTCTTTCGAATGGACTCAAGGTTATCGTTCCACCATGGTACGCACCTTTTAACCACGGTTCTTTTAACCTTGCAACTATTTTTGAATGAGGTAAGAATAATATCATTTATTTGACATTGCGCAGCATCTGCATCAATTGTATTTGATGGTGCTTCTGGCAGCATGTCAGATCTGACCGCAAGATTTTCGCGGTAAGTTCTCCAATTAGTCAGTCTGTTGTCATAACGGACTGCCGCGTGTTCGGCATTGCATCTTATCTCGAAACGGATGTGCATATGATCCGATAGAGATGCCTCGCCAGACACGTGCCATCCCTCTATAATATCCTTCATAAAAGGAGATGATATAGTAAGGTCTAAAGCTTCTTCTCTTATAGAATTTCTAAATGTAGGACTATTTCCCTTGTTTAGAAAAACGAGGTTATTGCTATATAAATATTCTAATAACGACTCACCTCTGTTATTTGTATCTCGGCTGCCCCAGATGGTATTATGTGCGTTTGCGTCGCAGCCGATTAGTATATGTACTTTCTGGTCCTCACAGTACCGGACAAGTTCCTGTACTGGTAAAGGAGGCACTGCATCCGTGTCTCCAGGAAAGTACGCCGATGCGCATACAAATTTATGCAGCTCTCGGCCTTGGTGGCGCTCTATTAGAACTGCCACCAGGTCCCTAGTTGTGAAACCTGGAATGAGAGAAAATTTTATATCTTTCTTAATAGAGATAGCCGCCCTTGGTCTGAAAGGACCTTTGGCGAAAATTAGCTCTCTGTGTTTACAATTTAATCCGGATATCTTACCATTGGTTGCCCAAGGTTCCTGGATTAGTCCAATAGCAATGTTCCCTTCGGTACATCGCTGGCTAAAGGTGTCCGATGCACCCATAGCCCTGTGCACGTTGGCCTGCAAAACGCTGAGACGGGTGGTCATTTGCGTCTGTTTCAGGGTTTCGTACTCTATTGGGCTTGTTATCACCTCTCCTACGTACGATACCCTGTTGAGGAGGACCACTTTGTCTGCCTCTAGGACTTTTGTTTTTATGTCCTTCTTGTGCCAGTGCTTTCTTACGATCCATACCTAACTTAGGCCTGAATCGTGTTTGGGTTTCTCTGGCTGCGCTTGACTTCGCGCTTGTAGCTTCTTTTTCTGGCACAGTTGTTGCCGTACTTGAAGCTGCAGCCTTAGCGGCAGCGCTGGTGCTGGCCCCACTTGGGTCAGTTGCGGTGCTGCTGTGAGCTGTGACATCCTTCTTATCCAAAACGTGCTGTTTTTGATCTTTAGGGCCCTGTGTGGCCGTCTTGTCAGCACTTTTTAGGATAAGTTTGGTCTGTCCGAATCGGAAAGAGACCATACCCTTTAGCTCCACGAGTCTCCTCATGGTGCTGTCGTTTATGGCAAAGACCATATGTGCGATGTCTCGCTCATCCGATCTTTGCAGAACCCTCCACGTTCTCGTGTTCAGTTCTTTGTTTTGGCCATCTAATAGGGCTAGGATCCTTTCGCTAACTACGCCGGTACTCTGCGGGAAGAACCCTCTGATGACATGTGGTTTTGGAAAAATTTCCTCTCCCACAAGCATCACCTCTAACCCGCATTTCTCTTTTAGCTTGGCGAAGGTTGCCTTCATCCACTCTGCAGTGGTGGCGTCTGCACATACGATCATGAGCCATCCGGCTTTGAACGTAGTACCGCGGAAGGCTGGTTTGACCTCCTCGTCACGCTGTTCGATCGTGATATCCATAATCCTCTCCTGTATCGAACCCATTTGTTCGTTGGAGAGAGGATTACGATCGATGTCCACCGGTACAACACCCAGTCTTACTCGTTATATTGCTATACGAGACTTTGTCGACGGTTGTCTTCCCAGTGCGACCTCGCTTCGCTTCGGATTGAGGCGGGGTATTATACTCGGATTGCATTCGCTTCACCTCGGGACCCTTGTTTTCCATCTTTTGGATCGCATAGAGACGGGCCCCTTCTTCTGCGCGCGCTTAAATCTGCGCTGTTCAGATGGTGTGAACCTAACGTACTCAGACTCAGTCCGTGCCACATTGCCGACTGTCTTAGGTACGTCCTCTATATCGGGATGTCTTTCATCCGATAATATGCTGTTGCATATGGTGCTGGATTCTGAAATAGAATCACTGAGTTGAGACAAGTTCTCTTCAGGTTCCCCCATTTCAGAATCGATGATTACCGACTCTATCCCTTTGACAGATGTCGTGTCGTCAGCGACAGGGTGTTCTAAATCATCCCTATTTGATGATGCAATTTTAGAGGCATCATTCTCTATAGTTTCTTTTGTTGTTTGGTTTATTTTGAAACCCACGAGTATTCGGGATATGGTGTCGCCCGTGGTCTACCCGTCTAACCACAGGAAGGCTATCTTAAAATCGGAGGTCGCCTGGTATCCGAAGTTTGCAAACTAACGACTAAGCACCCTCTTAGCCATGCATCTCTCGGCGCTTGCCACCTTAGATTAGGGGTTTATTGGGGAAATAGGATTTAGGGATTTGATGGAGGGGGGATATAGGTAATTGAAAATTGAAAGGAAAGAGGAGAAGGGTAGCGGACGTGTAGTCCTGGTCAGTTCTTAGTTGACGCTCATCAGACGGTCTGTCCCTTATCAGAAAGGCCCGATGACTCTTTGCGCCGTAAGCCTCCGCACCGGCACCATCGAATTTGCGTTCCATGATGATACACACGTCAAGGTGACTGACCCCGCAAGGATAACATAACAAAACATTGATGACACCAACACCAACATACAGCCCGCTAACTCACACAATATACTCGTACATACAAAGAAAACATTCCTGGACAAAACTATATTTACCCTGGAAATTTTATAAAACCACTCAGTAAAGTGTCCACATTTCGCGTTACTTTTCTTGTCAGCATGAGTCATGTTATTTCGTATGTGTAGTGTGCCATCGATTTATAAGACGTTATCACGTCAAAAAATTTAAATTGTTAAATAAAAACCGTTTCTACGATTTAAAAAAAAAAAAACAAATCATACGGTTTCACATTTTTTTGTTATTGTTGTTGAAATCACATCTTTCTTACATATTTTAATTCAATTATTGGGGACCTTAGTTGTTCATATTATTTTTGTCTAGATGCCGGAATCACTTTTAAAAATTTTAAATACTTAAGAAGGGATGACATCAATGAACAGGCAGTGATAAAACCAATAGGATTGCGTGCCGAGTTTCGTGAAAAGCTTTTCCAATATTTAAAATCTGAGGTACCTATATTATATATATTATTATAAAATGGATTTTTATGTACAACTCATTATTTGATTCCTAGAATTTGAATGAGGATGACACTCTGAGTAATAATTCAAACGTAATGCGATGGCTGGACAACGATCGGTTAGCTGATTCGCCTTCATCCTCGAATCAACCTAGTTTTGTCATTTTTAAACTACAAGTAAGAGCTTTAGAAGTACATTAAATTACATTACGTATGATCTATTCCGTAGATAAATCTACAAAGTAGAGACAATTATGAGCACTGGCTACTGAGGCCATCGGCTCAAGTTTTTAGAAATAATTGTTAGTGTGTATTTCATTAAAGCTAAGGTTTTTATGTTCAACAGCCGCTTTCAACATTACTACAACAAAGCGCGAAAGGAAAAATAATTATTTATTATTATTCTAAAAACTCCACTCTCACCAAAAATCTACGCGAAGATTTGATTTTTACAATTTTAGAGGAAATCGTTGCACTGGATGTTAAACTAAGACCTGCAGATTTTATCAAAATTGTGGAAGATATTATCGCAATTTTTCCTAGCGAAAAATCACATTAGGTAAATGAGATATACTTACATATATATATCGATTCAATACTACTTCATACCTCGACATACTAAAAAAAAACCCCAGCTGGAAAAATTTATTCGAAATATTTCAATCTGAAAACCAAAAAACGAAAACTACATACTTCTAGCCAATCCCTTAATATCCACGAAGAAATAGAACCAATAGAGGCAGTAAAAGATGTAGAAGTAGACGAGTCAGTCTCACTATCACTGAAAGCCGTTTTAAAACCTGACTGCAGCAATTGGGAGGAAACGTTGGACAGATGGCAAAAAACATTTACTCTGCGGCAAGCTGATTTTCAAAAATTATTCAAAGTTGACTTTTTATTAGAATGGCCCAGATATAGCGACTCAAGGGCATAATCTTTGGTCATCATTACTTTTCCAAAACTCTAATTCAATTATATTTTTTGCAATTTTACTCAATTCTTTTATGTTTTCTTTCATTTCAGATCAATATCGATTTCAAACCTATGTATTCAGAGAAGGACCATTTGCTGAAGAGTAAATGGAATACTTTTAAGAAAAATAATGTATTAATTTTTTATGAAAATAACATCCGTAATCCCCAATCAAAAACCTTGCTACAACAAGCCAAACAGTCAAAAACAAATTGGTAAGTTTAAGAAATAAAAAATAAAATTAAATTGAATTTCATGTCTTTTCAAATACACTTTATTTATAAATCTTTCTTTCTTTTTCAGATTCTGAGGACTATATAATAACTGTTTTATTAAACTCCGTGTTATTGCCTTTAATAATAATAATATTTATTTAGGGTACCTATATTACACTGCGACATATTGGTCTATTGTGTTCCCTGCCTATGCCTCGGAGAGGTTCATGCCCTCTTTCAGAGCCTCTCTAGATACATCTTTTGTGAAGCGTGTCGAGGTATTGCTCTGATTTATCCTTTGCAGGACACACTCCCTAGAGCACAGCATCCAGTCCAGTTTCTTTGACGAATCTGAGAATGAGCTGTGGGTCCATAACTTGTATGTCCTTGTCTGTTATTTGGTACCTGCCCAAATATCTCATCCTTTTGTGGGCCAGTGCCCCACAGGATTCCAGTATGTGGTCTGGAGTTTCGGCGGTTTCATTGCAGAATCTGCAGAGCCCGTCCTCTGATATACCCATTTTCCTCAGGTGCTCCTTGATTCTGCAGTGCCCCGTGAGGAGGCCTGTTAGAAGGTTGTTTTTGTTAAGGCTGATAAAAGCTTTGAATCTCTTTTGGTTGTAATTTCCTAAGAGTTTCTTTGCTTGCCTCAGACCTTGGAGGTTGAGAAAGGTTTTGGCCCTTGTTTCTTCCTCGAGTCTCCTGAATTCTTCGCGTAGAGTGTGTTCTCCTATCCCACAGAACGGTTCAGGTCCTATGAAGGGTTCCTCTGCCCCTTTTCTTGCTAGAGAGTCCGCTGCCTCATTGCCTGTAATGCTAACATGGCAAGGTACCCAGCAGATGGTAATTCTGTTATTCTTGCCTAGTCTATTCAGTCCGTGTAGGCATTCCCACACGAGTTTTGACTTGATGACGTAGGCGTCAAGAGCCTTTATGGCTGCTTGGCTGTCAGACATTATTGCTATATCGTCATGTGAGTTCTTATTTGTCCTATAGACCTCTAACGTAACTTTTCAGAAGAGCATTTTTAAACTTAAAAGTGATGGTTTGCTTATGCGCATAATCACAGAGATTTTTATATTTTTTGAAAGATTGTGGGTATTGGGCCAACCATACATAAAGCATTTTGCATTTTATGGTTTTTGAACATTGATTTAATTGAGTTTAAAAAAAAAAGTAGTGAAATGGATATAGGACATTTGTCCATACAGTTGCGGACACATTAAAAATCAAAGTTACAAATATTGTCATCAGTGGAATTTGTATTGGATATAGGACACACAGTAAAATACAAAAATTAGGACGGTGCTGCCGTGAGCTGTGACATCCTTCTTATCCAAAACGTGCTGTTTTTGATCTTTAGGGCCCTGTGTGGCCGTCTTGTCAGCACTTTTTAGTATAAGTTTGGTCTGTCCGAATCGGAAAGGGACCATACCCTTTAGCTCCACGAGTCTCCTCATGGTGCTGTCGTTTATGGCAAAGACCATATGTGCGATGTCTCGCTCATCCGATCTTTGCAGAACCCTTCACGTTCTCGTGTTCAGTTCTTTGTTTTGGCCATCTAATAGGGCTAGGATCCTTTCGCTAACTACGCCGGTACTCTGCGGGAATAACCCTCTGATGACATGTGGTTTTGGAAAAATTTCCTCTCCCACAAGCATCACCTCTAACCCGCATTTCTCTTTTAGCTTGGCGAAGGTTGCCTTCATCCACTCTGCAGTGGTGGCGTCTGCACTTACGATCATGAGCCATCCGGCTTTGAACGTAGTACCGCGGAAGGCTGGTTTGACCTCCTCGTCACGCTGTTCGATCGTGATATCCATAATCCTCTCCTGTATCGAACCCATTTGTTCGTTGGAGAGAGGATTACGATCGATGTCCACCGGTACAACACCCAGTCTTACTCGTTATATTGCTATACGAGACTTTGTCGACGGTTGTCTTCCCAGTGCGACCTCGCTTCGCTTCGGATTGAGGCGGGGTATTATACTCGGATTGCATTCGCTTCACCTCGGGACCCTTGTTTTCCATCTTTTGGATCGCATAGAGACGGGCCTGCTCAATGGTGCTCCCCTTCTTCTGCGCGCGCTTAAATCTGCGCTGTTCAGATGGTGTGAACCTAACGTACTCAGACTCAGTCCGTGCCACATTGCCGACTGTCTTAGGTACGTCCTCTATATCGGGATGTCTTTCATCCGATAATATGCTGTTGCATATGGTGCTGGATTCTGAAATAGAGTCACTGAGTTGAGACAAGTTCTCTTCAGGTTCCCCCATTTCAGAGTCGATGATTACCGACTCTATCCCTTTGACAGATGTCGTGTCGTCAGCGACAGGGTGTTCTAAAACATCCCTATTTGATGATGCAATTTTAGAGGCATCATTCTCTATAGTTTCTTTTGTTGTTTGGTTTATTTTGAAACCCACGAGTATTCGGGATATGGTGTCGCCCGTGGTCTACCCGTCTAACCACAGGAAGGCTATCTTAAAATCGGAGGTCGCCTGGTATCCGAAGTTTGCAAACTAACGACTAAGCACCCTCTTAGCCATGCATCTCTCGGCGCTTGCCACCATAGATTAGGGGTTTATTGGGGAAATAGGATTTAGGGATTTGATGGAGGGGGGATATAGGTAATTGAAAATTGAAAGGAAAGAGGAGAAGGGTAGCGGACGTGTAGTCCTGGTCAGTTCTTAGTTGACGCTCATCAGACGGTCTGTCCCTTATCAGAAAGGCCCGATGACTCTTTGCGCCGTAAGCCTCCGCACCGGCACCATCGAATTTGCGTTCCATGATGATACACACGTCAAGGTGACTGACCCCGCAAGGATAACATAACAAAACATTGATGACACCAACACCAACATACAGCCCGCTAACTCACACAATATACTCGTACATACAAAGAAAACATTCCTGGACAAAACTATATTTACCCTGGAAATTTTATAAAACCACTCAGTAAAGTGTCCACATTTCGCGTTACTTTTCTTGTCAGCATGAGTCATGTTATTTCGTATGTGTAGTGTGCCATCGATTTATAAGACGTTATCACGTCAAAAAAATTAAATTGTTAAATAAAAACCGTTTCTACGATTTAAAAAAAAAAAAAAATCACACGGTTTCACTTTTTTTTGTTATTGTTGTTGCAATCACATCTTTCTTACATATTTTAATTCAATTATTGCGTACCTTAGTTGTTCATATTATTTTTGTCTAGATGCTGGAATCACTTTTAAAAGTTTTAAATACTTAAGAAGGGATGACATCAATGAACAGGCAGTGATAAAACCAATAGGATTGCGTGCCGAGTTTCGTGAAAAGCTTTTCCAATATTTAAAATCTGAGGTACATATATTATATATATTATTATAAAATGGATTTTTATGTACAACTCATTATTTGATTCCTAGAATTTGAATGAGGATGACACTCTGAGTAATAATTCAAACGTAATGCGATGGCTGGACAACGATCGGTTAGCTGATTCGCCTTCATCCTCGAATCAACCTAGTTTTGTCAATTTTAAACTACAAGTAAGAGCTTTAGAAGTACATTAAATTACATTACGTATGATCTATTCCGTAGATAAATCTACAAAGTAGAGACAATTATGAGTACTGGCTACTGAGGCCATCGGCTCAAGTTTTTAGAAATAATTGTTAGTGTATATTTCATTAAAGCTAAGGTTTTTATGTTCAACAGCCGCTTTCAACATTACTACAACAAAGCGCGAAAGGAAAAATAATTATTTATTATTATTCTAAAAACTCCACTCTCACCAAAAATCTACGCGAAGATTTGATTTTTACAATTTTAGAGGAAATCGTTGCACTGGATGTTAAACTAAGACCTGCAGATTTTATCAAAATTCATTTTTCCTAGCGAAAAATCACATTAGGTAAATGAGATATACTTACATATATATATCGATTCAATACTACTTCATACCTCGACATACTAAAAAAAACCCCAGCTGGAAAAATTTATTCGAAATATTTCAATCTGAAAACCAAAAAACGAAAACTACATACTTCTAGCCAATCCCTTAATATCCACGAAGAAATAGAACCAATAGAGGCAGTAAAAGATGTAGAAGTAGACGAGTCAGTCTCACTATCACTGAAAGCCGTTTTAAAACCTGACTGCAGCAATTGGGAGGAAACGTTGGACAGATGGCAAAAAACATTTACTCTGCGGCAAGCTGATTTTCAAAAATTATTCAAAGTTGACTTTTTATTAGAATGGCCCAGATATAGCGACTCAAGGGCATAATCTTTGGTCATCATTACTTTTCCAAAACTCTAATTCAATTATATTTTTTGCAATTTTACTCAATTCTTTTATGTTTTCTTTCATTTCAGATCAATATCGATTTCAAACCTATGTATTCAGAGAAGGACCATTTGCTGAAGAGTAAATGGAATACTTTTAAGAAAAATAATGTATTAATTTTTTATGAAAATAACATCCGTAATCCCCAATCAAAAACCTTGCTACAACAAGCCAAACAGTCAAAAACAAATTGGTAAGTTTAAGAAATAAAAAATAAAATTAAATTGAATTTCATGTCTTTTCAAATACACTTTATTTATAAATCTTTCTTTCTTTTTCAGATTCTGAGGACTATATAATAACTGTTTTATTAAACTCCGTGTTATTGCCTTTAATAATAATAATATTTATTTAGGGTACCTATATTACACTGCGACATATTGGTCTATTGTGTTCCCTGCCTATGCCTCGGAGAGGTTCATGCCCTCTTTCAGAGCCTCTCTAGATACATCTTTTGTGAAGCGTGTCGAGGTATTGCTCTGATTTATCCTTTGCAGGACACACTCCCTAGAGCACAGCATCCAGTCCAGTTTCTTTGACGAATCTGAGAATGAGCTGTGGGTCCATAACTTGTATGTCCTTGTCTGTTATTTGGTACCTGCCCAAATATCTCATCCTTTTGTGGGCCAGTGCCCCACAGGATTCCAGTATGTGGTCTGGAGTTTCGGCGGTTTCATTGCAGAATCTGCAGAGCCCGTCCTCTGATATACCCATTTTCCTCAGGTGCTCCTTGATTCTGTAGTGCCCCGTGAGGAGGCCTGTTAGGATTCTAAGGTTGTTTTTGTTAAGGCTGATAAAAGCTTTGAATCTCTTTTGGTTGTAATTTCCTAAGAGTTTCTTTGCTTGCCTCAGACCTTGGAGGTTGAGGAAGGTTTTGGCCCTTGTTTCTTCCTCGAGTCTCCTGAATTCTTCGCGTAGAGTGTGTTCTCCTATCCCACAGAACGGTTCAGGTCCTATGAAGGGTTCCTCTGCCCCTTTTCTTGCTAGAGAGTCCGCTGCCTCATTGCCTGTAATGCTAACATGGCAAGGTACCCAGCAGATGGTAATTCTGTTTTTCTTGCCTAGTCTATTCAGTCCGTGTAGGCATTCCCACACGAGTTTTGACTTGATGACGTAGGCGTCAAGAGCCTTTATGGCTGATTGGCTGTCAGACATTATTGCTATATCGTCATGTGAGTTCTTATTTGTCCTATAGACCTCTAACGTAACTTTTCAGAAGAGCATTTTTAAACTTAAAAGTGATGGTTTGCTTATGCGCATAATCACAGAGATTTTTATATTTTTTGAAAGATTGGGTATTGGGCCAACCATACATAAAGCATTTTGCATTTTATGGTTTTTGAACATTGATTTAATTGAGTTTAAAAAAAAAAGTAGTGAAATGGATATAGGACATTTGTCCATACAGTTGCGGACACATTAAAAATCAAAGTTACAAATATTGTCATCAGTGGAATTTGTATTGGATATAGGACACACAGTAAAATACAAAAATTAGGATATCAAATATTTTTATTGAAATCAAAATTCAATTCTATCTTTATTTGAGTTTAAGAAAAATAATTGAAAATATTATAATGTTTATAAAGTTTCTCAACAAAGTAAAAATAAATAAAAGGAACCTTTTTCTCCAAGCTTAAAAAATTAATTTAAAAAAAACTTAACAAAAACACAATTGTAATTCATATTATTTATCACTAATAGTGTGTGTACGGTAACTTAGTAACTTAGGTAAGTTTTAAAACAGCGACACCAGGAAGATGGGCCTAGTTATATGCTGCGATGCCAATGCTCAGAACACTCTTTGGGGCAGCAGCATCATCTGATGTTACTATCAACAATGTTGGCTCGCAACCTACTTTTGTGACGTCTAGAAGACAGGAGGTGATCGACCTAACTCTATCAAATACATACTTTAAGGCGGTTACCAACTGGAGGGTCTCTTCGGAGGTGTCCCTCTCAGACCATAGATATAGAATTCTAAAACGAATGAAAGGCCATAACTTTGCAGGAGAGGAGAAATCCGAGAAAAACCAACTGGATACGCTTCATGAAGGAAATGGGAAAAACTCTCAAAACTCCAACCAAACTCAGAATGAGCCAAAAGGTAGAGGAAGCTGTTCAAGACCTGAATAGTGTCATTACTAGCAGTTTTGAACTGACGTGCCCAGTAAACAAAACCCCTGGCAGAACGCCGGTTCCCTGGTGGAGCTCCGAACTGCAAAGAATCCGAAGAGAAGCTAGAAAGCTTCTAAATAGGTCACTCAAAACTAATTTGGAGGCAGTCTGGAATCTCTATAGATCGAAGCAGATGGAATATAAGAGGCTAATTAGGGCATCGAAAAGTGCTTCTTATAGGAATTTCTGCGAAAAGAGTGAAAAACTGGGTGAAACTAGTAGGGTGGTTAAAGTTCTGAAAAGGGCAAACCAGCCAAACTGTAATATGTTAGAAAACTTTATTGCACCTTCACTGAGACGAAAGCGGAAACTCCCAGTCATCTGCTGGAGTCTCACTTTCCGGGTAACCAGATTACAATTGGTTCACAACCAGCCCCTACTACCGAGACTGTAACAACTCGGCGTAACTGATGGTAACGGATGAGGCCATTAAATACGCTTTTGCGTCTTCTGACGGCTTCAAGTCACCTGGTATGGACGGAATATACCCAGCCATGCTGCAACAATGTACAAAACAGTTGCTACCGACTATGAAGAAAATCTTCACCGCTGTCCTAGCACTGGCATACATTCCAACACCCTGGCGTACAGTTAGAGTGGCATTTATACCAAAAATTGGCAGAAGTGACTATGACTACTCGCTCGCCAAGAGCTCCACACCAATCAGTCTGACTTCCTTCTTGCTGAAAAGCATGGAAAGGCTGGTCGAGCTTTATGTGCGCAAAACTGCAATGCTATTGCACCCACTATCTCAGATGCAACATGCCTATCAACGCGGAAAATCCTGCGAGACTGCGCTCCAAAATCTAGTTGGTAGAATTGAGGGCGCGCTTGACAGAAAAGAATACGCGATGGGCATTTTCATCGATATTGTGGGTGCTTTTGACAATGCGACTTTTGGTAGTATGTGCAGCTCTGCCAGACAACACGGCGTAGAGGAACCATTGGTGTTGTGGATTAAAGCAATGCTAATGAATAGAATGTTGGTTGCGGATGCGGATTGTAACCATTATGTTATGGCGGGGGTAAACAGAGGTCCGCAAGGCGGCGTTCTGTCTCCATTGCTATGGTGTATGCTGGTCGACTCTCTGTTAAACGCACTCAACAGCTCTTATGTATACGCTCAGGAGTACGCGGATGATGGTGCCGTGATTTCTGTTAGAGCATGCCTAGCGACGTGATCGACGAATGGTGCCCTAGGAATGGGTTCTCGGTCAATCCTCTTAAGACTGAGGTTGTTCTCTTTACGAGAATAAGGAAGCTGATCGGGTTGACTCAGCCAGTGCTAAAAGGCGTCACAATCCAACTCCAACCTGCAAATCTTAAAATGTTCATATACATTTTGTCCTATATCCATATGTCATTGGATATAGGACATTTAAGCACAAACTTTACATAATTATAATGCCAGTATAAAAATTGTCCTACTGTATACAAAAGTGGATATAGGACAAATAAGCATAAAACTGATCGACAAAAACTGGTCTATAGGACAAAATCAAATTTTTTATTTCGAACAAAAGATATAGGACAATTCTGATTTCAGCAATCTAAAGAGCATGACCGAAAATATAAGACGGCATTCATAACTCAGTTTCGGCCAAAATGGTCTGTAGGACAAATAAGAACTCACGTGACGATATTGCAATTTCTGTAGTTTTTCTCGAGGTTGTTCGAACGCACCTGTCTATGGCACATATTTCTGCCTGGAAGATGCTGGTACATTTGCCCATGCATTCGTAGTGCTTAGTTCCTGGCCCAAACACTCCTGCACCAGTTCCCTCTTCGGTCCTCGAGCCGTCCGTGTACCACTTTGTTGTGTGGTTCCTCAGTCTATAAATGAATCCACATTCATTGCTCCAATTCTCTTTATTGCTGAGCTTTATCTGGAAATTCTTCTCGAAGTTGAATTTCGTGATGCTATCGTTTTTTGGGTAAGTCACCGTGTTCTTTCGAACCGATGCATTTCCCTCTCCCAATTCCCTCCTTTGCCATCCTTAGGATTGTTTTGTCTGCCTCGTTCATCACCATGATTTGTAGAGGGGTCAGTTCCAATAACACCTCCATGGCTGCGGTTGGGCAGCTACACATTGCTCCGGTAATGCACAGGCACGCCAGTCTTTGCACTTTGCCGAGGGTCTCAATTGTTGTGGCTACCCTGGTTCGTTTCGCCCATGCTACCGCTCCGTATGTGATCATTGGCCTCACAATTGCAATGTACATCCATTGCAGGATGCTTGGGCTGCATCCCCATGCCTTCCCCGCCAGGCTCTTACATATCATGAGAGCGCGGGTGGCCTTCTTGGATATCTCCTCTGTATGTTTTCGCCAGAGGAGTTTACTATCTAGATGAAGTCCTAGATACTTTACTTCTTTGACTGGTATCAGTGTCGTGCCTGATAGGCTAATGTCCTTATGTCTTTGAAGTTGTCTTTTCCTTGTGAATAGTACTATCGTTGTTTTCGCCGGATTGATGTTGAGTCCGACAGTATGGCACCATTCCTTGGTTACTTTAAGCCCCCTTTGTATGATGTCCCCAAGGGTTTCTTCGAACTTGCCTCTGGCAATCAATACAGTGTATCGGCGTACGCCTGACAGTTGATGCCGAGGTTGGTTAATTTTTCCAGCAGTTCGTCTACAACTAGGCTCCACATCAAGGGTGATAGTACCCCTCCTTGTGGACATTCTCTTGTTGTGTTCACTCTGATGGTTCCAGATGGTGTCTCTGGTGATCTAGTGCTCAGCAACTCACACATCCAGTTGGATACTATACTGTTAACTCCTTTCCTATCCAGGGATCGTTTAATCGCCTTATGTGATGTGTTGTCGAATGCTCCCTCTATGTCTAGGAAAGCGCACAGTACTATTTCTTTTGCTTCCAAGGCACTTTGGATTATCTCCGCCAGCTGATATAGTGCGGTCTCTGCTGATCTGCCCGCTCTGTATGCATGCTGAGGATGATGTAAGGGGGATGTACGTACGTGTCTGTACGATTTTGGCTGTGTGGGTTTTTTTTCTGAAAGGAATGTATTGCCCATTTCAGTCGTCCCTCAGAACAGATGGTTGATGTTCTTTCCCAGTCTTCCCTCCGATGTCTGATTGAAGTGGTATTGATTCCAAGCTCAGTACTAGGCGAGCTGCCAGGAAAGTGAGTTTCTAGTAAGAGTAGTGCCCTTTGATCCTCATCTTCCGTGAATTTGCCATCTGGTTTCCTTAGAGACATCGGCACTCCTCCTGACTTCGCTGGAGCTTTGTGTAGCCTTGCCGCAGTAGGAGTGCTGGTGATTGTGTCACAAAATTTCCTGAAGCTATTTCTGTTAGCTTTTCTTATTTCCTTATTTTATGTCGTAAGGGTCATTTGGTAGCTTTGCCAGTCTCCGCTGCGCTTTGCTTTATTGAAAAGCTTCCGCACCTTGGATCTTAGTTTTGACAAGTTATTGCTCCAGCTTGGCGTCTGTTTTTATGTCCCGTTCTCTACTTAGAGGACAGTTTTCTTCGAACGCAGTGCTGATGGCGTTTGTTATGCCCTCCACTGCGCTCTCTAGCTCTAGGGGGTGACCCGGAGCCTTCCTCAAACAAGGCTCCCCAGATTGCTCTCCAGAGCAGTTCTATAGGTTTCCCAGTTGGTTTTCCTAGGGTTTCTTACTGGATTTCTCGTGATACTTGCGCTGTCCAGGTCGAATACTATTATTCGATGGTCGGACAATGACGGCTCACTAGATACTTTCCAGTTACTAATTAATTAACTTACGCCTGGGCTACCGAGCGTGAGGTCGAGTACCTCCTCCCTGACCCTAGTTACAAAAGTGGGATTATTTCCCACGTTTATAATATCAAGTGACGAACTCATAATAAATTCTAATTTGTACTCACCCCTGATGTTGGTGTCGGTGCTCCCCCATATGATGTTGTGGACATTTGCATCGCACCCTATAAGGAGCGGCATGCGGAGCTTGTTGCAATGCTCCACCAGTCGCTGCATTTGAGATGATACAACCGGCTCATCCCCTGAAAAATACGCCGATGCGTTGACAATGGTGCGGTGACATCCTTCAACATCCAGATGTAACTGAACTGGCACCAGATCTCGTGTCACGTATTCTGAAAGTAATATCCATACTAATATTATAAATGTGAAAGTAACTCTGTCTGTCTGTCTGTCTCGATTTAACGGCAAAACTACTGAACCGATTTAAATGAAATTTGGTACACAGATAGTCTAGAGCCTGAGAATGGGCTACTTTTTACCGCGGAAAATGCTTCATCCGCTGTACAGAAGCGGAGATCTAAGTTGATATTTTGGATTGTTGTTACCAGATTACAAACTGTCGTCCAATTGTCCTCCGACTGCAACATATGGTCTATTACGAAAGATGGATTGGGCAGATTCGTTCTCCATGATACGAATCGCCTACAATGAAAAACTGCGTGCTCCGTGTCTTCCTCCTGGTCTGGACAATCTGGGCAAAATAGCGAGCTATCGTGTCCAAATCGATGTAGGTATTTGCGGTGGCCGCCGTGGCCAGTCAGGAACTGCGTAAGGTGGTAGTTGCTGTTTCCATGTGCTCGCTTTGTACAGGTCTCGATTGACGGCATCAGCTTATATGTCCATCTGCCTTTTGTAGTGTTGTTCCACCTGGTTTGCCATATAGCAATTGAAGCTGCTCTTTCTTCTACTTAAATTATTGCCATTTCACTTGCATCTTGTCCGCCCGGCATTTTTCTGTTGTAGATCCTCAACATCTCGCCCGCTAGAATGTCTATGGGTTTCATTCCAGCTATGACGAAGGCCGCTTCGTTCGAGATGGTTCGAAAACCACAGATTGTCCTTAACGCGCTAAGCCTGTATGCGGATGATAGTTTCCTTCTTGTTTCTTTCGTCGCCAGAGCCCCGCCCAAACCGGGCGGCGTAAAGAAGGACTGAACTGACTACTTTTGATAAAACGTTCCTCCTAGCGTATCCAGGTCCACTGATGTTAGGTAATATGCGTGAGAGAGCTCCCTGTATTTGCGATGCTTTCGTTGTATTATACTCCACGTGCGTCTTAAAACTGCAGTCCGTTGTCTAGCATGACTCCATGATATTTGACTGCTTCTTTGGATCTGATGATCTGGTTCCCCACCTGCAAATTGGCAAATTCAATGGTTTTTCGACTTGTTATAAGGACAGCTTCTGTTTTATGGACGGCTAGTTCTAGTCCTAGCCAGTATTTTATCCTGGAATTTGCTTCATTTTTAGCTGATTCCACTTCGTGTATCTGTTTAGCTACTGTCACGATGGCAATGTCGTCGGCAAATCCAATTATCGATACTCCGCGAGGTAGCATTAATCGTAGGACTCCGTGATACATGATGTTCCACAGAAGAGGCCCCAGTACGGATCCCTGTGGGACGCCCGCGGTAACCTTGTAGTATTTGACTCCTTCGTCGGTATAATACCTCAACTTCCTGTTGTTGTTAAAGTAGTCCGTCACTATCCTCAGCAAGTAATATGGTGTATCCATTCTGGCGAGAGATCTTCTTAGGAGTGACCACTTCGCGGAATTGAAGGCGTTTTTGACATCCAGCGTAACTACTGCACAATACTCCTTTGTGCCGTAGAGCCATCTTACTCCTTCTATGGCACTTTCAGCCATGTGGACCAACGCTCTTATAGCATCAACTGTAGAATGCGCTCTTCTGAAGCCAAACTGTCGGTCTGAGAGGGCTCCTTTCTCTTCAGCCACTGCGAGAAGTCTATTATAGATTATCTTCTCGAAGATTTTTCCCATGGTGTCCAATAGGCATATAGGGCGGTAGGACGATGGTTCTCCTGGAGGCTTCTTTCCTTTCGGAACCATGACCAAGTGCTGCATTTTCCATTTGTCAGGAAAGGTTCCCTCCTCTTGCCACACCACTAGAACGCTATGGCCAACCTACAATGAGGCCAGAACCGACATTCTAATGAAAAAGGATAGAAAATCACTATCCACCCTCGTAGGTATTTTAACGGGGCACCACACTCTGCGGTTCCATATGAAGAGATTACGCTTGACGCAGGAAGAACTCTGTAGAAGATGTGGCGACAAGGAAGCTCTGGAGAACACTACCCACTTCCTGTGTCACTGCTCGGGTCTCCAACACATCAGGTACAGATTCCTGGGAAGACACTTCTTCCACGACCTAGACGAGCTCTCCAGCACACCGATAGACATGTTATGCTCCGTTCCGTTAATTGTTATGCTCCGTTAATAAAAACAACCGTTCCGTTAGACTGCTAAATGGGGATTGACAAAAGTTCTCAGCACGAATGGATCCTCACCGTGCACACAGTCACTCAGTGCACACTTACACACAAGAAAGGGTATGGTGGTGAAGAATAGATAGCGAATTCAACAGATTGGCAACGTATTAATCATATCTCGTATGCGACATTATCAGTCTCTGGACTGTTTACGTTAGCACAATTATTGTTGGCGTCGTGAAACCATGGGATTGTTTATCACAGGATGTTTACAATCGATCATGGGTTAACCATGGGCATGGGATTGTTCATCGTAGGATGTTTACAATCGATGATGGTTTTAAATGTCTTGCAAGGCAGAGTAATATCTCTTATTTATATAAAGTATAAATTCCTTCGGTGAATGGAGATTGAGTTTGTGTAGCAAAAGCCATTTGACTTCACGCAATGCTTATTAAGCATTTTCTACACGTCTCCATTAGCCGTCGACACCACGATCTATTTTATAATGTGTATTAATGTACACAAATATACCATCGCATTATCTATAAGCGTATCCGCTTAACACCTCCCCCCTTAAGAAAAGTAATTAAATAAAATTACTTTCAGGTTGACCATGTACACCAGAATGAACCGTGAGCACAAGGACCATCCGAATACCAAAAACCCATGTCACACCTCTAATTTATTTATTTACGTACTTCTAAAACTAAGAATATAATGTAAAATTAAAGTATAATACAATACAAGAATATAATATGAAATAAAATTATAATGTGTTTTTTAATGATTCCTTTTATAAATCGTAATTGTATCTTAAACTTCTAGGATAAATATTTTCCTGTTTTCCAGGTTCAACATTATTTTTGTAGGTAACGGTATGCTGTACTACAGGTCTGCGTTCCTTTTTATTAAAACATTTATTAAACAATGTTAAGGTATTGTTACCTTTAATACATTTAATGGTGAGTAAACCCATTCCAATTAAGACTAACAAACTCATGAATCCATATCCAAACTCTGCTGGTCTAAGTTTAACATTCAAGAATTTTGACAAATTCGATTTTTGATTATTGATTTCAATACTTAGATCTTCAATTTCTTTTATACTATTGGTCTTAATATTTTTTACAAATTCAATGGGTTCTACATCTTTAATTCTTATGTTAAAACAACAATCATCAGAATAGTTATGATATACATTATTGAGGTAAGTTTCATTACCTTTTTCTGAAACTACAATCTTAAAATCTACAGTACTAAAACAACAGTTATTTTCAAGAGTTAATAATCCCACTCCTTTAATTATTCCTCGAGTAATATGGTGACTACAATTGTTATTAAATTGCGTATTGTCTGACACAAAAAATAAGTACTTATTTTCTATCAACTTTATATATGATTCAATATTGTGAGGGATTATTCGAATATTACATATTTTCTTACTTCTTTTCATAAAATTATTCAAAATACAATCTTCCATAGACATAGTTGACTCAAGAACTAGACTGTGCGTTATTAAATATGAATCTTCGTACATTGTGATATCATTTAAATCATCCTTATATCCAAAATATTCTTTATCATTAGATATGAAAAAGTAATTATATCTTTTTTCGAACATTACTTGTTTGTGGTCTTCAAATATTGGTATTGCAATTACTTTGTATGCATCATATGAATTTGCTTCAAGAAAGGGTACAGCCACAATTACTACAACATTTTTATTTTTCTCAAAACATTTTACTTTTGCATGTTTTATTATTTTATTATACATACTTATGCTTGGAGTGTAAATCAAATTTTGTTCATTTTTACTTAGCATTAAGATTTCTATAATTTTTTCTGGAGTTATAATTGAAGGGTGTACAGTGCTCAATTGAAGAAACAAAATGGCATCTATTGTGATATCAAGTTCAGATTCTAACTCTAAACTTGCTGAAATTATTTTTAGTTGCATGTCTTGCAGGTATTCAAAAATCATTTCCTTCCTTTTTGCTTCATTGTTATCAAAAATTAGAGTATTCAGTGCTTCCATAAACTCAGAAGATTTCTTATTTATTGTTTCAATATTACTTTGCAAATTCTTATTTTGATCGTTCAACTTCTTTATTATATTAATTTCTTCTTCTAATCCTTGTTTTATTATTTCTTCGTTTTTATTAAAGGACTTTATTGCCTCATCATAATACCTTGCATCATTGTCATCCATTGTTCCAAACAATGTTTTAAGACCTGTACCTACTATGTTAATTAATCCCCTCTTGTACCTACTTTTCATTTCTTTTGTTCGAGAACTGTTAATACCTAATAAATTATAAATTGTATCCATTTTCTTTAACAATCTACTATAATGTGATTTTCCGATCATCATTAATTCTTCACACTGGTGAAAGCTAGAGACGCATTCCTTTTCGATATTGTTAACTTTTTGCGTCAACCAGTAAATATGTTCTTCATGTATGGTAAGATTTACATTGGATATTATGGTGACGTGTCCATTGATAATTTTAGTCTTCCCAATCCAATCAAAATAAAATCCTCCATTACCGTTGAGGTTTTCAATAACAAGTCCCCTCACTTGAAAGATGCTACAAAAATCATAGGAAAAATAACCAAGTTCAGTATAGATAGTTACTTTTATTTTATTTTTATTGTAATAATGTTCTAATAGATCCCTAAGTCCTTTAAAATCAATATCAAACCTAATTCTATATAATGTATGGTTTAACAAGGTTTTTTGAAACCTTTCTTGTCTTCCTATTAGTTCTTAAAAACACAATTGAGTCGGTTACTTTAGTAATAACATATGGTCCTATAAATGTTTTTTCCAACTTTCTATTTACGCTTAAATTTTTGACTAGCACCTGGTCTCCCACTTTATATGATGGTGCGTCTTTGGTGCTTTTATCATACGTTTCCTTGGACTTTAACTTTGACTTTAATAAATTTTCTTTTACCTTGCCTTCTATGGAACTGATTTTATCTGAAATGTTCTTAACATACTCTCCTACTGTTACCAAGTCCAACTTATCAATATTGCTTGGTCTATTTGCTTGCCGCTAGTAAAGCTAATAGAGCTTTAAAGCTAATAGAGCTTTATGGGCCTGTCGTCGCACATATGGTAGAACCTGGGGAATCTCTCCAAAGATCGTCCACTGGATCTACACAGTGATGATAAGACCCATCATAACATACGCCTCC
Organism: Portevinia maculata; assembly: GCA_949715645.1. Taxonomy (NCBI): domain Eukaryota; kingdom Metazoa; phylum Arthropoda; class Insecta; order Diptera; family Syrphidae; genus Portevinia; species Portevinia maculata. The sequence continues at coordinate 122,571,957 of OX454527.1, forward strand.
ATAGTATGGTGGACAAAATCCACACAAAAGGTCGCAATAGAGAAGCTCAAAAAGGTACAACGGCTTGCGTGCCTTGGTATCTCCGGAGCCATGCGTACCTGTCCAACAGCTGCCATAGAGGCAATAACAGGAATTATACCCCTACACATATACGTCCAAAAAGTGGCGATCCGCAGTGCAATAAGTCTAATACAGCTAAACGAGATAAGTCTTAATGATCATCCGGAACTTAAGACCCTTCTCGATGAACTGCCAGAACTTAACATGAACTGCGCGGTCACAGACCGCATTCAAAAAACACTATGCTTCAACAAACGGTTCTCCACGGAGATACCCAAAAGAGAAGCATGGGTTAGCAATAACCCACCAAACAGCCATAACGGCATAAAGTGGTATACGGATGGTTCTAAAATGGAAACTGGGGTAGGAGCGGGAATATACGGACCACACAAACGCTTTACGATACCCATGGGAAAAAGTCCCAGCGTATTTCAAGCGGAGCTCCACGCCATTCAAGAATGCGCCAGCCACATTATCTTATCTGGCATAAAAGGTGCAACCATCCATATTTTCACGGACAGTCAAGCAGCTATAAACGCCCTTAGCTCGTATACCATTGACTCCAAATCAGTCATGTACTGCTTCAATACCCTACAATTACTCGGAGCAAGAAACAAGACCAAATTATGGTGGGTTCCGGGTCATGTCGGGGTAGAAGGTAACGAAAAGGCCGACGAACTGGCCAGAAAAGGTTCAGAAACACCTTTCATAGGTCCCGAACCTTTCTGCTGCACCCCTAGATCAGCAGCAACGGCAGCAATTAAAAGCTGGGAACATAGAAAATGTATTTATCATTGGGATAACATCCCAGGTCTAAGGCAGGCCAAACGAGCCATTCGGCCCTTCAATCATAATGCCAGCAAATGTCTAAACCTAAGCAGGCATGATATCAAAAACCTAGTAGGTTACCTTACTGGTCACCACGGTTTAAGATATCATCTACACAAAATGAGAACAGCAGATTCTCCTGAGTGCCGACTCTGTCTTGAAGAGGACGAGTCAGCTGAACACATTTTATGTGAATGCCCAGCCCTTAATGGAATTAGAAAGAAGATCTTTCTCAGGGAACAATTGAGCCCCGAGGACATAAAGAATTCTTCTACTGGTAAAATTGTCCGCTTTACACGGAAAGTGGAAATTTTACTAGTTTAAAATTTTTCTGGCCCATACGGTACAAAAGATCTTTTAGGTCGAAGTACCCCCCCTTTTATAAATCGCCTTGGCGAGCCAGAATTTAAAAAAAAAAAAAAAAAAAAAAAAAATTTGCTTGCCGCCCGAATAATACTTCGTGTGGGCTATAACCTGTTGTTGAATGTATTGTTGAGTTGTAACAAAAACTTGCAAATTTGAGAGCTTCATCCCAATCGTCCTTTTCGAAATTTACTGTGTTCAAATATTCTTTGAGTCTACCATGTATCCTCTCTACTGCTCCATTGGATTGTGGATGAGCAACACTAGTTGTTATGTGCTTGAACTTGAATATTCTTGCCAAATTCTTCATTAATTCATTGCAAAATTCGGTTCCGTTGTCACTTAGGATTATTTTTGGAATACCAAGATACGTAATCCAATCATTTACAAACGCTTTTGCTATTGTCTCTGCGTTTTTGTCTTTTATTGGAACGAACCTTATGAATTTTGACAAGCTATCCTGCATACTCAACGAGTAAAAATTTCCATTCTTTGAAACTGGATATGGTCCTGTAAGATCCATATTTACTTGTTCCAAGCAGTACGTAGCATTGGACACAATTACCATTGGCATCCGTGTAGGATGTCTGTCTATTTTTCCTAGCTGACAATTCGTACAACTCTTAATAAATTCTATTACCATATGATTCAAATTTTCCCAATCATATTTTTCTCTAATCTTTGCAATAGTCGCTCTCTGTCCTGCATGTCCGCAAACCAAACTTTCATGGTATTCCTTAATAATATCCAATTGTTTTTTCTTATCCGTTATATCTATTAAGTTACTTGTTTCAACAATTTCGTTGTTCTTTTCCAAATTTGTATGGACTAATGCTTCTGGACTTTCTTCGCTTAAATTATTTTCTAAAGAATCTCCACTACCATTTTCATTTCCTTCTATATCTACAGAATTGTCAATATTTTCACTAACTCTATCTTCGCATTCACACGAACATTTTTTCTTTTTCCTGACTTTTCTTGTTGTTACTAAGATATTTCTGCTTAAGTGGTCTGCAACCACGTTATCGAGACCCTTTTTATATTCAACGACATATGTATACTCTTCTAACTTTAACCTCCAACGTACCAATCGTGATCCTGGATCTTTTACATTAAAAAGCCATGTCAATGGTCTATGGTCAGTTCTAATTATAAAATGCTGCCCATATAAATATGGTCTAAATACCTTTACCGCCCAAACAATGGCTAAACACTCTTTCTCCGTGGTGCTATAGTTTCTTTCGGCTGCATTTATACTTCTGCTTATGAATTGTATTGGCAGATCCTTATTTTCGTGTTCCTGTGACAACACAGCACCTAATCCTGCATTCGAAGCGTCAGTTGTAACAATAAATGGTTTCTTGAAATCTGGGTATTGAAGTACAGTAAAACTGGATAATGCCTGCTTTAATTCAATAAAAGCTTTCTCTTCATCCCTCCCCCATTTAAATTCAACTCCCTTTCTCAGAAGCTTATTAATAGGACCAGCTATTTGGCTGAAATTTTTTATAAACTTCCTGTAATAATTCATCATTCCTAGGAATGACTGAATTTCCTTCACATTCTGTGGAGCTTTAAGGTTCTCTATAACTCTTACCTTCTCAGGGTTTGGTTTAACGCCATCTTCTCCTATCACATGGCCTAGATAACTGACTTCCTTTTTCAAAAACTCGCTCTTATCTGCTTGCAGTTTAAGATTTGCCCTTTTTAGCTGTTCAAAAACCTCCTCAAGCCTTATGTTGTGTTCTACTAAATCTTTGCCATACACTACAATATCGTCCATATACACAAACATTTTATGCCTTTTAATCCTGTGAGGACAATGTCCATCATACGTTGAAAAATACTAGGAGCATTTTTCAATCCGAATGGCATTCTCGTAAATTCGAAATGTCCGTGTGGAGTCGAAAATGCAGTTTTTTCCATATCTACTTTCTTTACTTTAATTTGGTGAAATCCTGCTCTCAAATCGAGTATTGTAAAATACTTAGCATGACCCAAATTATCTAAAATTTCTGCAATATTCGGAATAGGATAGCTATCTGCAATTGTCAGATCGTTTAATTTCCTATAGTCCACAACCATTCGCCACTTCTTTTTCCCTGATGCATCTATTTTTTTCGGAACTATCCATACTGGTGAGTTCCAAGGCGATGTAGAATTTTTTATTATACCATCCTTCATTAATTCCTTAATATTTTTATTGACCTCTTCATCATGTACCTTAGGGTACCTATACGATTTAGTATAAACTGGTTTCGCATCTTGCCCTGTTCTTATATTACACTCAATCGAATTCGTATTAGTTAGTGATTCACCTTCTAAAAGGAATAAATCATAATACTTTGATATGAGTTTTCTGATTTCATCATCTTCTCCTTTATTGAGATGATCCAACCTTAATGAATCCTGAATCAGTTTGCCTCTATCCCTGACGTGATTAACCTTTCTTTCATTGATTCTATTTTTATTATCTTTATAATGACTCTTATCATTCTTTATCATTTCAAATTCTCTCAGATGCGTTACTTCAACTTCGATATCATTTTTAACTATCTTATCTGATATATTCAACATACTTACAAGACATTTCCCGTCTCTTACATTACTTATGCAACTCGGCACTATAATACTTTCATTTACGAATCTGTTCACTATCACCGAAGTACCATCTATCAATTCTTTATCAATTTTAACAAGTCTAAACACCTCTCTTCTAGGCATTACATTAGCTTCATCTCCTTTATATCTTAATTCATAACAATTGTCATTTACATACAATGTGTTACTACCATAGTCTATCCTGCATTTCATTTCCCTAAGGAAATCCGCACCAATCAGACCATCGTATTCATAGATCCTGTTGTTAGAAACAACATGGAATCCCCATCTATGAAATACTTTCTTGGAACTAGAATTTTCCCATATACAAAAACGAATATCACTAATTCCTAATGTTTCTTTACTTTTACTTCCCAGTCCAACTAATTCTATTATTTTTTCAACGTTAAGTTCCTTTTTAAAAATACACTTTGCTTTTATTAAGCTAACCGAAGCACCCGTATCCAACAACATTTTATACACGCAGTCCTTATAATTAATGTAAATGTAAGGGCTTTCTTCACTATTTAAAGAAAACGCTGCCTTACTGTTAGCGCTTCTTAATCGCGAAAATTTTGAGCTTGATTATTTTTGGAATTTAAATTCCGATTTTTCGAAAAACAATCCTTTGTATTATGGCCCATCTTACCACACGAATTGCATTTTACGTTTGGCCTTCTATTAGGATTCTCTTTTGAGAAACACTCATTTGCCTTGTGGCCTATTTTCCCACATTTGAAACACTTGTACTGGTTAGTGTTTATTTTGAACAAATTTTTGTTCGAATAATCACTCTTAGGAGTTTTCTTCAAATTAAGGAGACGTGCTTCTTCATGCTGAGCATGTCTGCCTGCCTCTGCTAGGGTTGTTGGTCTACAGTTATTAACGTAACTGCATATTTCTGGGTTTAACCCATTTATGAATATATTTAGAATCACCTTGTTTTCTATATATTCATGTATCACTTGCAAATCTTTGGGTGTCTTTAACACTTCCTTTGCATCGGAACCAAGCCTTCGAGACATTGTTTCCATAAATTGTTGGAACTGCCGTACGGTGTTAGTTCCTTGTTGTGCACTAATGAGCTCTCTATAGAGTCCCAATGTACTATTTGTCTCCTTGTAGAGACTTTTTAGTTGTTCCTTGAGAGTTTGCCAATTCTCAATTACTTTATTTTCAAGGATAACCCTTGCATTGCCAGATATCTGGACCTTGATATATTTAAAAAGAAAATCTGTTTGATCCTCTTTGGACAATTGAAACGCATCGTCACATGCGTTAATAAAGGACGCTAACTCTGATGCCTCACTTCGAAATTGTGGGACGAGTTTCACCAGCGTATTGATATCTAATCTTTGGTTTTCCATGTTATTTGGCATTCTGAATATCTATATGGGTACAACCAAAATTTTTCTTCCCTGAATCCTACACTGTACACTCCTCACTAGTATAATCACCACAGTTAAATTAACTACACTGGAAGTCTTAACTAGTCTTATCACTAATTTACCTGATCAGTACTAATACTGGAATCATTTTATTCATTAGGTACGTCCACTGCTTGTTGCACCGCTTGTATATTTCTACCGCTTCTTCCTTTGGAGGTTCTTTGTTGTATTTGTTATTGTACCGCTTTTTTTTGTATCACTTTTTACTTTTATATTTTTTTTTTCTACCGCTTTCTGTTGTAAAACTTTTTCCAATTTTACCACTTTTTACTGTATAACTTTTTTCAATTTTAACACTTTTTACTTTTGTAACTTTTCGATTCTACTGCTTTATACTTTTGTAACTTTTCGATTCTACCGCTTTATACTTTTGTAACTTTTTCGATTCTACCGCTTTATACTTTTGTAACTTTTCGATTCTACCGCTTTATACTTTTGTAACTTTTCGATTCTACCGCTGCCACCAATTTGTTATGCTCCGTTCCGTTAATTGTTATGCTCCGTTAATAAAAACAACCGTTCCGTTAGACTGCTAAATGGGGATTGACAAAAGTTCTCAGCACGAATGGATCCTCACCGTGCACACAGTCACTCAGTGCACACTTACACACAAGAAAGGGTATGGTGGTGAAGAATAGATAGCGAATTCAACAGATTGGCAACGTATTAATCATATCTCGTATGCGACATGATCAGTCTCTGGACTGTTTACGTTAGCACAATTATTGTTGGCGTCGTGAAACCATGGGATTGTTTATCACAGGATGTTTACAATCGATCATGGGTTAACCATGGGCATGGGATTGTTCATCGTAGGATGTTTACAATCGATGATGGTTTTAAATGTCTTGCAAGGCAGAGTAATATCTCTTATTTATATAAAGTATAAATTCCTTCGGTGAATGGAGATTGAGTTTGTGTAGCAAAAGCCATTTGACTTCACGCAATGCTTATTAAGCATTTTCTACACGTCTCCATTAGCCGTCGACACCACGATCTATTTTATAATGTGTATTAATGTACACAAATATACCATCGCATTATCTATAAGCGTATCCGCTTAACAGGCAAAATAATGAAGTTCATCAAATCTACAGGATGGTTTACATCGAACAGCACAGTGAGTAATTAATCTCAGCTGTTTATAGACAGGGTTAAAATGAGTAAGGGCCTACCCTCCTCCCCCGATGGGCATCACAATGGGTCAACATTGACCTGAGTGTGGCACTATGTCTGTAGTGTGACTCAATGCAGGTACAAAATAAACAACGAAAAACTACTACGTAACATTGAATCGCTGCGCTTTGCTTCGAATATGGAAGGTGTCAAATGGCATCCAAGTAATAGCGACAGTGATTCATGCTATGCAAAAGTTCAACAAAGTACATGTGTCTGTTATTGTTTGCATTTGCATTCGTTCACCCAGGCAATAGAAATTAGGACAAATTAATTGATTATTATATTGAAATGGTGAGCATGACTGTTTTGAAAATAATGTAGGTTAAAAGAATTATGTTCATTATTATGGTATGCATGTGTAGTTGTTTGTGATACTTATTGTGAATTAGTTGTAAGTGATTTGTGTATATAAGGGGCGTTATCGATTTAAATAAAATCAGTCATAATCCCAATTTCGACTCGTAATTAACATCGGCACTCACATGCCATCTGTCCATTAGCGTTCTGCGCTTTATACAGCAACATTACATAGCGAGCTGCGCTTAGTACAGCATAGGGCGATAGGCCACATAACTACAACTATAGGAGGCATAACCCCCACACACGTTCGTTATGCACAATATTAGAGATATTGAAAGTATAACATTACATGGCGATCCTGCCATATTACTGATACACCGAATACATCATTTGAAACGATCACCATAGACACGGTGGGACCTCTGAGACCATCAAATGGTTACAGATACATTCTCACGGTGCAGTGTGAACTAACGAAATTTGTAGAATCTTTCCCGATAGAAACCAAAGAAGCTAAGACTGTAGCGAAAACGATTGTCGAACAATTTATTCTGAAATACGGATGTTTTAGAAAACTAAAAACTGATAAGGGAACAGAATTCACGAATGAATTGCTGAAAAATATCTGCATATTATTGAATATAGAGAAAATAGTCTCCACACCGTTTCATCATGAAACGATGGGATCTCTTGAAAGAAACCATAGGGTATATAATGCATACATTATGAGCATAGGTGATAAAGATAATTGGGAAGAATGGTTACCATACTATACATATTGCTATAATTCAATGCCACATTCATCAACCTTATATTCACCTTTTGAACTCGTATTTGGAAAATTGTGTACACTGCCATGTGAAGTAATAAAAAACAAAGAAACAATTTATAATATTGATAATTACTTAAATGAGTTGAAATGTAAGTTGAGACATGCTCATGAACAAGCAAAAAATCTTTTAATTGAAGAGAAATACAGAAGACAAAGTTCTCAGAAAAATGTAAATAAATCTAACTTTAAGGTAGGAGATTATGTATTTTTAAGAAATCAAAATAAAAGAAAATTTGAAAAACCTTTTAAAGGACCTTATAAGATAATTAAAAGAAATGGTGTAAATAGTACCATACTGCTAGAGAATAAGGAATATGAAATACACAATAATAATATAATTAAATCTAGACAGAACTAAGAACATAAAGAATAAGTAATAATGCATAGATCTAAGATTACCATAATGTACAATAAGAACGAAGATATCCAACACAAATGACATTTATTTAAATTTTAAGAAATGTAAACAAATATCATTAATTTTTTTTGGGGGAAGGATGTAGTGTGACTCAATGCAGGCACAAAATAAACAACGAAAAACTACTACGTAACATTGAATCGCTGCGCTTTGCTTCGAATATGGAAGGTGTCAAATGGCATCCAAGTAATAGCGACAGTGATTCATGCTATGCAAAAGTTCAACAAAGTACATGTGTCTGTTATTGTTTGCATTTGCATTCGTTCACCCAGGCAATAGAAATTAGGACAAATTAATTGATTATTATATTGAAATGGTGAGCATGACTGTTTTGAAAATAATGTAGGTTAAAAGAATTATGTTCATTATTATGGTATGCATGTGTAGTTGTTTGTGATACTTATTGTGAATTAGTTGTAAGTGATTTGTGTATATAAGGGGCGTTATCGATTTAAATAAAATCAGTCTTAATCCCAATTTCGACTCGTAATTAACATCGGCACTCACATGCCATCTGTCCATTAGCGTGCTGCGCTTTATATAGCAACATTACATAGCGAGCTGCGCTTAGTACAGCATAGGGCGATTGGCCACATAACTACAACTATAGGAGGCATAACCCCCACACACGTTCGTTATGCACAATATTAGAGATATTGAAAGTATAACATTACAGTCAGCCCACCTACCTAACCTAACCTAACCTAACCTTCTCTCCTCTAGGCATCTCTGCATTGTTGATATGAAGAGGTCTGGTCTCTTTGTAACAGCCACCTTCAATGCCTTGTTTGGGATATCGTCTGGTCCTGGCGCCTTGTTGTCACCTATCCTCCTGCATGCCTTTAACAGCTCCTCCAGAGTAATAACAGGTATATCGTCTGGATTAACCTCTCTTATTATGCTGCACATAGTAGCTTGTCTTTTTGGGAAAAGGTGTTCTACTATAGATCTCAACATTCTTGGGCATGTTATTGGGGGGTTCTACAGCCCTTCAGCTTCGTCATAACCATCCTGCATGCTGTTCCCCAGTGGTTAATGTCAGCTTCGTCGCATATACGCTTAAAGCATTTTGCCTTACTTTCCTTGATAGCCCTTTTTAGTTCGTGTCTCACTATTCTAAAGTTATTCAGGTGTTCTTGTTGGATCGTTGGACCTTTCGCCTGGCTCTTAGGCACGCTGCTCTCAATGTTTTTATGTCCTCATTCCACCAATAGCATGGTGCACGCTTTTTGCTGCTTGCTCTCCTGGGCATTGCTGCATCACACGCTGTAGTGATAGCACGGACGAGTTGGGCCGACATGGCTTCTGCCGTTTCGTTCTGTCTCTGGTTGTCTGTGCTTATCAATTCTTCAAACGTATCCTTGTCAAAGAGCGCGTCTTTCCATTTTGGTCCCGCTGGATTGGGGTGTTTTAGTTTGCTTTTATCAGCAGTTTCAAATATTATCGCTTGGTGGTCGCTTTGCGTATATTCTTCACTGACTCGCCATTTTATACTTCGTAGGATGGGGTTACTGGCGAAGGTAATATCTATAATCGAACCCGTTCCTGCTTTACGATATGTATTAACCCGGCCTCTATTTGTCAAGCCTATGTTCAGAGGTGCAAATGTTTCCAAAAGTATACGTCCTCTGGCATTGGTTAGTTTGCCTCCCCACTCTGTTCCCCATGCGTTGAACTTGTAAGCAATAATAACTGGGAACCGTCCATAAGCATCCCTTACCAGGTTATCTAGCATCGACAAACGAATGTCGTCCAACTCGGTCTAGCGTAACAACTGTAGAAATGTATTCCATTGATTTTGGCTCGCACGAAGGCGTGCGCTTGTTCGATGGTGTCTTGGAAAGCATGTCTTCCAGTTATCCATATAGAAGCTTTTTTCGATTTGTCACAGATCCATATGTTGCTATCGAGAGTCTTGTATGGTTCGCTGATCAAATTTATGTCCGCCTCCTCATCTTTTGCTGTTTGTGCCAGGAGATCCTGGGCTGCTTCGCAGTGATTTAGGTTTATTTGAATAATCTTCATGATCTTCTGCTGGTGATGCCTGTTCTGGGTGGTTCTGTTTACAAAACATGCACGACGGCTCCTTTAAGCAGTCTTTTGCTATTTGGCCTTCCGTTCCACATCTCCTACAGAGCTTAGATCGATCTTCCAAGCTTTTGCATTGTTTGGCTAAGTGGCCAAACTGTAGACATTTGAAGCATTTTTAAGCGACATCCACTCACGAATGCGGCAGACAACCCAGCCTATTGTTATCTTCCTTGTTTCCAACAGTTTACCTGCGCTTTCTGCTTTAAGACTAACCGCAGGGACAGAAGATCTGTTGGCAATACCACTATTTCAAATTGCGCTTTGTGGTCGATTTTAGATCGACCTTCTTCCTTGGGCAGTTGCTTGTTTCTGTTCTTATTAGCAGCGTTGGCCCTCTTTTGCCTGGTCCCCGGGGTTCTAACGCCGGCCACTACGGCTTTCTCCTTGGGTTCTACTGCAGGATTTTCCTGTTTTCTTTTCGACACAGGGGTTTCGATTTCTGGACCCTGTCTTCTTTTAGGCTCCAGGGTCGTCTTTAACCAGGGTGAAGTTTGTGAGGAGTTGTTTTTTCTAATCACCTCCTTTGCCTTCTCGTCATTTAGTCGAATCGCAGACAGTTCGTAAAGAGCTTTAATGATTTCGATGGCATCTCTCATCGGTTTGATGAATCGATAGCCTTTTTCCATCTTTCAGTATGTCCACTAACGCTCTAATCTGCTCTCCAAGTTTATGAAAATCAGATCCTCGCGTTGCCTCGTTGTTCTCTGCGCGACGTAGCTCTCCTTGCACCGTGTTCATTTGCAGTGCTGCTACTTGGCCAGATGGTGACCGCAGCATTTTTGAATTCCTCTGGAACGGATTCATTCCATTTTCTTCTCCGAATCCGGCGCATGGCCATGGGATTGAGAAAGATAGGGTATGAAATGTAAATGAGATTGAGAGGGAGTCACACTCAGAGTACATATATCCATATAATGAGTAGGACACTCTCGACGTTACCTTTATCAGTTCTTATCAGCAAGTATTTTGTTTTAAAATTGAGAAGTGGCAGACTGGCGAAGCAAGGCGTGCACGGGATAGCTAGTAAATTTATATTTTTTGTTTATTAGAATGCAAGCTCTCGGTTTCTCGGCCCGAGTGTCCCATATTACCTTTGCATCCTTGCTCGCCAATCCTTTGACTTGCCCTTTCAGGATCCATGGCTCCTGGATAAGTACTAGCCCTAGGCTTTGGCAGGTAAACATCCTAGATATAGTCGCCGAGGCGGCTATAGCAGGGTGAATGTTTACCTGTGCTAGTTTGATTTTTCTGTTGGCGGGGTTCATCGAGCTATTGCTCGCGCGGGGCAATTGCCCCGTCCTCCTTCAGCAGCGAATCTTCCTCCTCCTGGGTGATGTCCTGAAAAAGGTCGATGAACGTGTTGTCCATTTCCCCCTCAGAGATCATGCTCTCCGAGATGGACATAGACTCCTCAGCCTCCTCAGGATCCTGCTGCGCCGATTGGACAGTGGAAGAAGGTGCTTTAATCTTCGGAGGAGCAGTATGCTCTACCTCGGACTGCGCGCTCTGCGAGTTCAGATTCGATGCTGGCTGGGCTGTTTGCTCAGGGATATCGTCTGACCTCTTGAGTCCGCACACCGCAACCCTGCCGAATCGGTAGCTCAGGGATCCTTTTTGGGATTTTATGGCGTCGAAGGATTCTCGGTCGATGTTAAGAGCCAGTACCTGCCCGGTTCCCTCTTTTCGACAGTTGAGAACCTTCCACGCCTGGACGTTAAATCCCACATTCTGTGCTTCCAGGAGCGCCAATGAGGTTTTAGCTTCTTGTTCTGCACTGCGTGGAAGGAAGATCGTTATGGAGTAGAACCGTGGTATATATTTCCCACTGAATGCCATGAGGCATGTCCCCCTCCATTTCCCCAGCATTGGGGCTACTGTCTTTAGCCACTCAGCTGTCTGCGGAGTTTCGCAGTCAACTAAGAGCATTCCATGTTTGAAATGTATGCCCTGGAATTTGAGCTTACGCTCCCATCCCAAGGCCATTTCCACCACAATGGCATCTTCAAGTGCCGTGAGGTCTGAGTTGCTGAGGATCTCCTGCGGATATGTCACCGGGAGAACGGCAACCTGCTCAGCAATCGCACCTGTGTCGTGTTTACCGCTAGCCGGGAAGGTTTTCACCGCCGTATAGCATAGCTTCGACCAACCACGGTGGCGCTCGCTTTTGCAGGCTTTCCCGTGGCCCTCTCGGTACCTTCATCCACCTTCTGCTTTTTGGCTTTATTTGTAGTGGGGGGTTGTATTTCCCCTTTTCACCGCCGCCACTTCTGTGCTTTCGGGCTTGGCACTCCTTTTGGCTTCCTCAGGTCCGAAGCCTTTTTTGAGGTAGCGGAGGTACCATTTAGTACCAGCACCACTAAGTCCCCTTTGCAGAGGGTCGTCCCTCCCACGTGGTTTCCCAAGATGAGGTAAGGCTGGCTTATTCCTCTTCCTTCCGGTATTGTTCCCCGGGGGGTTCAGGGGCTGGTACTTGAGCTATGCTCGTTCCCGCTGCCCTAGTTCCCTCCACCATTACTTTCCCGGACAGGGAGGAGATTAGGATTTGGCTCCCATCCCCACTACATGCACCTGACTGTGCTACCGGGCTTCTTCCCTGGCCTTTTGGCACCCCCGTGGCTTGTCGTGAGGTGATGATGGTTCTTTAAATGTTGCTGGGTTGCACCAGTTTAGAGCCTCCCTCTTGACTTGTTCCGGGTCTATCATTAAAACCCAGGCGGTCGTCATGGATGTCCTGCTCCATCCGACTAATGACTTCGTCTGCGGTCTGTCCCCGCATTGTGTTTAGTTTGTTTTTGTTTTGGCATATCCGACGAGTAGCGCGGGAGAGACGGTAGACCACGCCAGAGCCCCGCTTTAGCGTGGTAAGGCCATGGTTACTCTCTGAGGTTGGCCGGTATCAGAGATGCTCCGCTAAAATGCAGCCGGATAACCCTGGCTGCAAACCATCCAATAAGCACGCGTCGCATGACACTCTGGATTAGGGGTGGATGGACGTTAAGTTCTGTCCAGTTCTTGGTTGGCGCTCATCAATCGGCCTGTCTGCCATGGGTGGCCCTTAGACAGCATAGCCCGTTGAATCTTTGCACCGTAAGCCTCCGCACCGGTATCATCGAATGCAATGATGGTAAACACGTTAAGGTGATTGACCATCGCGAGAAGGTTATTGCATTTAGCACGTTATAATTCATTAGGTGGAAGCATCAAGCGAAAAGCCACCATTCATGATGCCAACGAAAGCTTCATATTGGAAGTCCGTTCTGCTGCAGATATCGAAATTTAAATACAAACATAGGGACGGGCTACAGTCCGCTTGGGCGAACTGTTGGATACCCTATTCTTATTCCTATCCCTCATAAGTGGGCGTGACAAAAGTCTAAGTATGGTTAAATTGTTAAGAACGCTCTACATATTTTGTTATATATAACATTTAAAGGATTTTATCAAAAAAAACGCTCCCTAGCTCAAACTTGGGTGTTTCAATAAAATTGTTTTATTTAATTGTGGGCGTGTCAGTAGGCGGATTTAAAAAAAATTAACACATGAGCATAAAGGGCCCCTAGAGAGTATATATTATAAATTTCAGTTCCCTAGCTCAAACTTTGAATTTTCAAAAAAATTGTTTTATTTGTTTGTGGGCGTGTCAGTTGGCGGATTTTGAAAATATTTATACATGAGCTTAAAGGGCCCCTAGAGAGTATATATTAAAAATTTCAGCTCCCTAGCTCAAATTTTGGTTTTTCAATAAAATTGTTTTATTTTTTTGTGGGCGTGGCAGTGGGCGGATTTTGAAAATTTTATATGCCGAGCAGTTTTAGGAGTCATAGATCATATATAAAAGTCTTGTATGGTTCGCTGATCAAATTTATGTCCGCCTCCTCATCTTTTGCTGTTTGTGCCAGGAGATCCTGGGCTGCTTCGCAGTGATTTAGGTTTATTTGAATAATCTTCATGATCTTCTGCTGGTGATGCCTGTTCTGGGTGGTTCTGTTTACAAAACATGCACGACGGCTCCTTTAAGCAGTCTTTTGCTATTTGGCCTTCCGTTCCACATCTCCTACAGAGCTTAGATCGATCTTCCAAGCTTTTGCATTGTTTGGCTAAGTGGCCAAACTGTAGACATTTGAAGCATTTTTAAGCGACATCCACTCACGAATGCGGCAGACAACCCAGCCTATTGTTATCTTCCTTGTTTCCAACAGTTTACCTGCGCTTTCTGCTTTAAGACTAACCGCAGGGACAGAAGATCTGTTGGCAATACCACTATTTCAAATTGCGCTTTGTGGTCGATTTTAGATCGACCTTCTTCCTTGGGCAGTTGCTTGTTTCTGTTCTTATTAGCAGCGTTGGCCCTCTTTTGCCTGGTCCCCGGGGTTCTAACGCCGGCCACTACGGCTTTCTCCTTGGGTTCTACTGCAGGATTTTCCTGTTTTCTTTTCGACACAGGGGTTTCGATTTCTGGACCCTGTCTTCTTTTAGGCTCCAGGGTCGTCTTTAACCAGGGTGAAGTTTGTGAGGAGTTGTTTTTTCTAATCACCTCCTTTGCCTTCTCGTCATTTAGTCGAATCGCAGACAGTTCGTAAAGAGCTTTAATGATTTCGATGGCATCTCTCATCGGTTTGATGAATCGATAGCCTTTTTCCATCTTTCAGTATGTCCACTAACGCTCTAATCTGCTCTCCAAGTTTATGAAAATCAGATCCTCGCGTTGCCTCGTTGTTCTCTGCGCGACGTAGCTCTCCTTGCACCGTGTTCATTTGCAGTGCTGCTACTTGGCCAGATGGTGACCGCAGCATTTTTGAATTCCTCTGGAACGGATTCATTCCATTTTCTTCTCCGAATCCGGCGCATGGCCATGGGATTGAGAAAGATAGGGTATGAAATGTAAATGAGATTGAGAGGGAGTCACACTCAGAGTACATATATCCATATAATGAGTAGGACACTCTCGACGTTACCTTTATCAGTTCTTATCAGCAAGTATTTTGTTTTAAAATTGAGAAGTGGCAGACTGGCGAAGCAAGGCGTGCACGGGATAGCTAGTAAATTTATATTTTTTGTTTATTAGAATGCAAGCTCTCGGTTTCTCGGCCCGAGTGTCCCATATTACCTTTGCATCCTTGCTCGCCAATCCTTTGACTTGCCCTTTCAGGATCCATGGCTCCTGGATAAGTACTAGCCCTAGGCTTTGGCAGGTAAACATCCTAGATATAGTCGCCGAGGCGGCTGCGCCGATTGGACAGTGGAAGAAGGTGCTTTAATCTTCGGAGGAGCAGTATGCTCTACCTCGGACTGCGCGCTCTGCGAGTTCAGATTCGATGCTGGCTGGGCTGTTTGCTCAGGGATATCGTCTGACCTCTTGAGTCCGCACACCGCAACCCTGCCGAATCGGTAGCTCAGGGATCCTTTTTGGGATTTTATGGCGTCGAAGAATTCTCGGTCGATGTTAAGAGCCAGTACCTGCCCGGTTCCCTCTTTTCGACAGTTGAGAACCTTCCACGCCTGGACGTTAAATCCCACATTCTGTGCTTCCAGGAGCGCCAATGAGGTTTTAGCTTCTTGTTCTGCACTGCGTGGAAGGAAGATCGTTATGGAGTAGAACCGTGGTATATATTTCCCACTGAATGCCATGAGGCATTTCCCCCTCCATTTCCCCAGCATTGGGGCTACTGTCTTTAGCCACTCAGCTGTCTGCGGAGTTTCGCAGTCAACTAAGAGCATTCCATGTTTGAAATGTATGCCCTGGAATTTGAGCTTACGCTCCCATCCCAAGGCCATTTCCACCACAATGGCATCTTCAAGTGCCGTGAGGTCTGAGTTGCTGAGGATCTCCTGCGGATATGTCACCGGGAGAACGGCAACCTGCTCAGCAATCGCACCTGTGTCGTGTTTACCGCTAGCCGGGAAGGTTTTCACCGCCGTATAGCATAGCTTCGACCAACCACGGTGGCGTTCACTTTTGCAGGCTTTCCCGTGGCCCTCTCGGTACCTTCATCCACCTTCTGCTTTTTGGCTTTATTTGTAGTGGGGGGTTGTATTTCCCCTTTTCACCGCCGCCACTTCTGTGCTTTCGGGCTTGGCACTCCTTTTGGCTTCCTCAGGTCCGAAGCCTTTTTTGAGGTAGCGGAGGTACCATTTAGTACCAGCACCACTAAGTCCCCTTTGCAGAGGGTCGTCCCTCCCACGTGGTTTCCCAAGATGAGGTAAGGCTGGCTTATTCCTCTTCCTTCCGGTATTGTTCCCCGGGGGGTTCAGGGGCTGGTACTTGAGCTATGCTCGTTCCCGCTGCCCTAGTTCCCTCCACCATTACTTTCCCGGACAGGGAGGAGATTAGGATTTGGCTCCCATCCCCACTACATGCACCTAACTGTGCTACCGGGCTTCTTCCCTGGCCTTTTGGCACCCCCGTGGCTTGTCGTGAGGTGATGATGGTTCTTTAAATGTTGCTGGGTTGCACCAGTTTAGAGCCTCCCTCTTGACTTGTTCCGGGTCTATCATTAAAACCCAGGCGGTCGTCATGGATGTCCTGCTCCATCCGACTAATGACTTCGTCTGCGGTCTGTCCCCGCATTGTGTTTAGTTTGTTTTTGTTTTGGCATATCCGACGAGTAGCGCGGGAGAGACGGTAGACCACGCCAGAGCCCCGCTTTAGCGTGGTAAGGCCATGGTTACTCTCTGAGGTTGGCCGGTATCAGAGATTCTCCGCTAAAATGCAGCCGGATAACCCTGGCTGCAAACCATCCAATAAGCACGCGTCGCATGACTCTCTGGATTAGGGGTGGATGGACGTTAAGTTCTGTCCAGTTCTTGGTTGGCGCTCATCAATCGGCCTGTCTGCCATGGGTGGCCCTTAGACAGCATAGCCCGTTGAATCTTTGCACCGTAAGCCTCCGCACCGGTATCATCGAATGCAATGATGGTAAACACGTTAAGGTGATTGACCATCGCGAGAAAGTTATTGCATTTAGCACGTTATAATTCATTAGGTGGAAG
The DNA here is from genome assembly GCA_949715645.1 of Portevinia maculata. Taxonomy (NCBI): domain Eukaryota; kingdom Metazoa; phylum Arthropoda; class Insecta; order Diptera; family Syrphidae; genus Portevinia; species Portevinia maculata. The sequence goes on from OX454527.1 coordinate 122,589,067, forward strand.
CATCAAGCGAAAAGCCACCATTCATGATGCCAACGAAAGCTTCATATTGGAAGTCCGTTCTGCTGCAGATATCGAAATTTAAATACAAACATAGGGACGGGCTACAGTCCGCTTGGGCGAACTGTTGGATACCCTATTCTTATTCCTATCCCTCATAAGTGGGCGTGACAAAAGTCTAAGTATGGTTAAATTGTTAAGAACGCTCTACATATTTTGTTATATATAACATTTAAAGGATTTTATCAAAAAAAACGCTCCCTAGCTCAAACTTGGGTGTTTCAATAAAATTGTTTTATTTAATTGTGGGCGTGTCAGTAGGCGGATTTAAAAAAAATTAACACATGAGCATAAAGGGCCCCTAGAGAGTATATATTATAAATTTCAGCTCCCTAGCTCAAACTTTGAATTTTCAAAAAAATTGTTTTATTTATTTGTGGGCGTGTCAGTGGGCGGATTTTGAAAATATTTATACATGAGCTTAAAGGGCCCCTAGAGAGTATATATTAAAAATTTCAGCTCCCTAGCTCAAATTTTGGTTTTTCAATAAAATTGTTTTATTTTTTTGTGGGCGTGGCAGTGGGCGGATTTTGAAAATTTTATATCCCGAGCAGTTTTAGGAGTCATAGATCATATATAAAAAATTTCAGCTTCCTAGCTCAAAATTCGATTTTTTCCAAAATTTTGTTTTTTTGAGTTTGTGGGCGTGTCTGTGGGCGGATTTCAAAAATTCGTAAACTTGATTATTTCGGGACCCTAGAGAGTATATGGTTAAAATTTCAGCTCTCTAGGTCCAGTTTAAAGGCCTAATTTTTGCCGACGGACGGACGGACGGACGGACATGGCTAGATCGACATTACTATCGATGCTGATCATAAATATAGTAACTTTTAGGGGTCTACGGGCAATATTAATGTATGTTACAAACTATGCGTCAAAATTAATATACCCCTAGAATAGGGTATAACAAGAAATTATAAGCAAGTACCATAGCAATAAAAATACCATACAACCTTTCATAATTGTGGAAGGATATGCCCCAGAATTGTTAACTTTCCTTTTACACTTATTTTGATAACACTTTACAAGGTGGCGCAAAAATAACCTTCCGATGTTTTTTGGCTGTAATTTAAAAAATAAAGTAAAATAAATAGTCACCAATATTCGGCGTTCTGGAGCAGTGTAGCGTAACATTGTTTATTAACGTGTATTTCGCATGTGTTTACTACACAAATGTCAAAACAGAACTGACATTAGGGGCCAATCGCCAAAATTTATAGCATTTTCTGATAGGAGGATTACTTTTGCGCCACCTTGTATATAAATTTGATAGTTTCTTAGAATGTTTAGACACTTATTTTGAAATCTTTCTAGTTTTTGATCTGAAATATCCACAACCATATGAGGTTCCATTGATTTTCATTCAACAATTTTTTTACGAAATTTTTACGAAGTATGATACTAAAAGTGCAAATTTAAGCATGCAAGACTCCGTTCAAGAGTAAATCACATAAATATCCTCACTTAGTTTTCAATAACTTTAATAATCCTTTAGGTTTTGTATGAGCGCTTTATGTGCCATATCAATATAAATCAAATTGATGATCTAATAATTAATTTAAATTATATCCTCATAAAGTAGTTAAATATGTAACTTTAAATAAATTTACACTGACACACTTCCATACTTACAAAATAAGATCACAATGTTTCAGTGCTTTATTTGTCATGACAATTTTGTTTCAATTGATGATTTGATAAGTCATTTAAAACTGTATCACTTACTCTCCCGTAAAAATGTACTTCAATGTGCGCAAAATAATTGCGGGCAAATATTTTCCAGTTTCTATCTTTTAAAGAGACATTTATATACACACACAAAACATGAAAATATTCTTCATTCACTCATTTCTCAATTGAAAGAAGTACCATTAACCTTACCTTCAGTTTCTTCACTAAATGATGTAATTTATTTAGAACATACATACTAAACCTAATACATAGGAAGGTATTTCTGATTTAAGAAATAAGGCCTTAGCTTTGTGCCTTGAAATGTATGCCAAGAGTTCTGTACCTAGAAAAGAAGTATTACATATTCAAAAGATTGTAACGGAACTAATTTGTGGAATTTCATGTTCTATAAAGTTATTACTACCTAATTTATCTTCAAATATACCATTCGATGTTCAAGAAGACGTAAATAGCATATTAGAATATTGATTTCGTATTTAATGCTGCTTTCATATCTGCAAAAGATCTTAAAATGTGTGGTAATGAAACCTCTTTACACCACTTGGTCGAAGAGTTAATAGTGTTAGAAGAAGGGATTTTAGTAAATTTACGTGAGCGGACAGTTAAGGTTCATTTTGTTATTGGCCTAATAGTGGGTGAAAACTTAGGACTTAGGACAGTATTTTAGGTTTTGTACAATCTTTTAACGCAAAGCGTTACTGTCGAGTTTGTACAACTCTAAAAGATAATATGAAAACTGATACTTCAGAGAACACAAATTTGTTAAGAGATCAAAGTCAATATCACCAAGATCTTAACAAAAATGATTTCCAAGACACCGGAATTCGGTCAAAATGTGTCTTCGATTCTTTAAAGAGTTTTCATGTTACAGACAATTTTTATTTTGATCTTATGCACGGATTTCTGGAAGGAGTTTGTGTATATAATATTTGTAATGTCCTATTGGGTCTGGTCCATGATAAAGTCATTTCAATGGATACTATCAATAGCAGAAAACAAAAGGGATTTTTTCTGTTGTTACAGTACCCTTGTAATGCTAAGAACACAGTGTAAGCATTAATTTGTGTTTTAACAGCAAGCTGCACCTGGCAATATCGTATTTCATTGCATGCTTTTTCGGCGCTACTTGCTATTAGAAAGAATAGAGAGATAGGAAAGAAGTGTTTCGGTGCAGTTGTAGGGTTTTTCTCCACGGGTGGTGTCTAAGTTACTTAGAGAGATTACGATTTCATGTATTCGGTATAAAGTAATGGACTTGGCCGGGATTCGAACGCACGACCTTCCATTCCGTAAGCGAATACACTACTACTGCAGGTGCTAGGAACAACAAACATTTTGGTAAAATATCTTTTTTTCGACTTTTAAGGACCTTTATGTTGTTCCAAAGACCTCTTAGTCAAATAACATTGAACGCAGATATACCGTGAGGATTCTAATGACATTTTGAAAAAATTTCCTGTTTTCGACAATTAATGACCTTTTTTGTTGTTGCAAGGACCTCTTAGTCAGATAACATTGAACACAGATATACCGTGTGGATTCTAATGGCATTTTGGAAAAATATGCTTTCTTCGACTTTTAACCCTTTACTGCATACGAAGCCAAATATGGCTTTTCACTTTTTTTCCTTTTTTACTCCTTATTCTAACAAAAAAGGAAATCTTTATACAACACAATTCTCTTCTATGCATTTCTGAGAACGCATAGCGGTACTTTTCGCGCGAGTGCGACATAAAACAAGGAAGATATTCCTGCTTGTAGGTCAGTGGTTGGCTTGTTGTCGTTGAAAACGAAAGCGTGAACATTTTTCTGATTTGAAAAAATTATAACTTTGGTGTACGGTGAGTTAAGTAATCATAAAAATACATTTGTGATTGGATACATATTTCTCTTTGCCACAAATAAAATTTTATTAAAAAAAAATATTATCTTGCTCGTTTGAGAGGTAAAACTACAGAAGCCATATTTGGCTTCGTATGCAGCAAGGGGTTGTAAATCTGCACATTTTGTTCACTTGACTCTTGTTGTGGTGCGCATGTTTTTTTCGTTTTTTTATCGTTTAGTTTTTAGATTGAAATACAGTACTACTGTTACTTTTTTGCTTAGAAAAATGGAATGTCGTCGTTTTTATGGAGGATCATCATTCCTTTATCCCATTCCTGGAGACGGATCGCGAAGCGATGATGAATTGGCTGGAGCTTCAGATGTGGTGTTGGAGCAGAATTGCATATCAATGATCGAAGTGTCAACGTTACGGTTGAGGAAACGGAATCAGATTCAGATGATGAGACTCTTGCGGCGTTGAAATCAAAATCCGTGAAAAGCAAGACAAAAAAAGGACAAGTAGCATGGAGAAAGGGACATCTTCCTGATATTGATGAAGAGCTTTTCAAACTTGCAGGATCGGCCGAGCTTCCAGAATATGTAAAAAAAAACTAGAGACACCATCAGACTTTTTTTGAAAAAAAAAATTCTGATGATTTGTTGGCCTTCATTATAGAGGAATCTAATAAAAAAGCCCGCCAAGATGATATAAATAAGCCAGTTAATATCACAAAAAACGAAATGGAACAATTCATCGGGATGGTGATATTCATGTCTTGTTGTCAACTTCCATCGTCCAGACATTACTGGAATAAGATGGTAGGCCAACAAATGACATATGAAACAATGACGTGCAATAGGTGGGAAACTATCAAAAGGTCAATGCATTTCAACGATAATCAAAACTTCAAACCATTTGGAACTGAAGGACATGACAAACTCTTCAAAGTAAGACCCCTTTTGGAGAAAATAACGGAACGTTTGCTGTTGATTCCGAAAGAAGAGTTCCTCGCCGTAGGCGAACAAATTATTCCGACGAAATGCCGCCATGAACTGAAGCAATATAACCCAGCTAAGCCACATAAATGGGGCTATAAAAATCAAGTCCTTAGTGGAATTTCGGGATTAAGTTACGATTTTGATTTATTTAACGGACACCAAAGCAATAAGTATCCTGACGGAGCGCCAGATCTGGGGATCAGTGGTAACATTGTCACAAGGCTTACGTCAACAGTTCATGAAAATGCTAATCCCACGATTTTCTTCGACAACTGGTATAATAGTCCAAATTTGCAGGGTTATTCGTTGAAAAGTGGACTTTTGAAACTAGGGATTATAAGACTCAACCGAGTGCCAAACTCCAGAATTCCGAAGGAACAACTGATGAAGCAAAGACGTGGAAGTATAATGGAAAAAGGGGCAACTATCAGTGGAGTAAAACTGAGTTTGGTTTCCTGCTTTGACAACAAAATAGTAACGTAGTAAAAAAGTAAAAGAGAAATTGCTTTTCTAAATTTCATGGCGTATAAACACACAACTTTCAACCATTATTTTACTTTTTTATGATACAATGAATTGTTATGTTTTGTTTCATTTATTTATTTATTAAATTAGTTGTTCTGTTGTGTTTATAAATATTTTTTTTTTTATATTTTGCTGCTTTTTTATATATTTTATTTACTTAAACTGAAATCAAAAATGTTCTAGTTTTTTTTACAACCGTTAATGCACACGAAGCCATATTTGGCCTGTATTCATACTATTTAAACAAATGATTTTTTTTTTGGTTTTTTAATAAAAGATGTCTGTTTTGAGGAGGTACTGGTTTGCACCACCTATTGTTCGAAAGAAAAATAATGAATAATAAAGAACACGAGAGATGCTGCGAAGAATGAACTTTATTTGTCCGTGATCGTGACAGAAGTGATTTTACATGTTTTTGCAGGTTATATATATATATAAATAAAGAAGAAAGAAATAAAAAAAAAAATAAAATATTTTGTAAGTTAGGTAAACAATGCGAGCAAAGAATAAAGAGAAGAGCTTAACTCAGCGAATAAATGTAAGCTTTGTGCTTTGCAAGTCTACAGTGTATTACATAATTATGTTAGGTACAATTTTAAGTTATTTACATAGAGCTTTAGGTTATCGAGCTTTAAATTATAAATCAAGTTCTTATTGCTGCTGCGAACATTCTCCCCCCGTTGGAAGGCTTAGGCTTTCAACCGCACCAGTTTCAATAGGTAGCACAGCAATTTTCGCCACTGCTCGCTTGATCAATCCATTTGCAGTGCGAGCAATAACAACGCGCGGAATTTTATCGTCAGCACATATCAGGCTGTCCACACGGGCAAGTTGCCATTTCAGCGGCGGAAGATTTTCGTCCTTTATGAGAACCAAAGCGCCCACACGAATAGATGAAGTTGATGTGCGCCATTTTCCTCTCTCCTGCAGTAAGGATAAATAGGATGAACTCCACTTTTTCCAAAATATGTGTTGCAAAAAGCAGACACGCTGCCATCTGTCCAGGCGGCTGATGTTAAGATGTGTAACATCCGGCTCCATGATAGCCGTGAATGGTGCGCCGACCAAAAAGTGTGCTGGCGTGAGTACCTCCAAATCAGCAGGATTCTCTGTAATTGGATAAAGTGGGCGAGAATTAATTATAGCGGAGATTTCACACAAGAGGGTGCGAAGCTCTTCGAATGTTAATATTGAGAGACCAACTGCGCGAAAGAAATGCAGTTTCGCTGATTTAACAGCCGCCTCCCAGAGACCACCGAAGTGTGGCGACCGAGGCGGTATGAACTTCCAACTAATGCCATTTTCAAGACATTCTTTGGATACAGAAAGATTGTGTGCTTCACTTAAAAATAACTGCTTCAACTCAGCCAACTCATTTTTAGCGCCGACAAAATTAGTTGCGTTGTCTGACCAAATGGTTTGCAGTTTTCCTCTGGTACAAATGAAACGCTTTAATGCAGCTAAAAACGATGGCGTGGATAAGTCTTTAACCAATTCCATGTGGGATGCATTTGTCGAAAAGCAAACAAAGATGCCGACGTAGCACTTTATCGGGGGCCGATTTCGAATCTCCGATTTATAGTAGAAAGGGTAACAAAAGTCAATGCCAGTAGTATGAAAGGTTCTGTTGGCCTGCACCCTATCCGCTGGCAGGTTACCCATGATGTGTTCGAAGATTTTTGGTTTCAGACGAAAACACCTGATGCATTTATTTATCACACTTGTCACTGTTTTTCGACCACCAATTGGCCAGTAATGCTGCCGTATCGATGCAAGCAAACTTTGAGGCCCCGCATGTAGATATTTCCTATGAAAGTAATTGATTATCGCTATAGTAACTGGATGGTGTTTTGGCAACTAGAGTGGATGTTTTGCCTCAAAGTCCAAAAATGAATTTTCGAGACGGCCTCCAACACGAAGTAATCCATACGAGTCGATGAACGGGTTTAACGAGTGGAGTTTGCTTGTGCCACTTAGTTGCTTATCTGATGTTAATACCTTAAGCTCAGCTGCGAAATGAATTTGTTGTATGTTTCGAATAAACAAGTGAGTTCCCATTTTTATATTATATGTTGTCAAAGGATTGTTGCTTTGGGTAGTGACGGTGTTTTTATATTGGCGAAAATGATAAATATAGGCGAAAATGCGTTGCAACCTTTCAAAGGAATTGTAAAATTTGCAGTTGAGCGATATATCCTGTTGGGACGAAACGATGAGTACTTTACGACGGCGGTCTGGCAGTTCGGTCAAAAGTTCCATAGTTTTAGGCCAACTTGAGCAATCTTCTAGTAGAGCCCATGCTTCCAAAGATCAGATTTCAGCAGCTCATTTGAGGTGCATCCTCTTGAAAGAATATCTGCTGGTTTTATTGAGGTAGGTACGTGGTGCCAAGTCATGCCGTAAGTGAGGGTTTGTATCTGACTGACTCTATTTGAAACAAATACGTTAAAATTTGATGGCTCCTCGCGAAGTCAAGAGAGTGTCACCATGGAGTCGGACCAGCAGTGAACTTTGAACGGCTCCTTGCAACTTTTTGATATGGATGCTACCAATTCAGCAAGAAGGAGTGCGGCAGATAATTCTAACTTGGGAACGGTCAAAGTCTTTAACGGTACTACCCTTGATTTTGCACACAACAACGATGATGTTATAAGTCCCTCACATTCGGATCGAACGTACAAGCAAGCACCGAAGGCAGTCAAACTTGCGTCACAGAATGCATGTATCTCCCAGGTAGATCGAGGTAACAGTACGAAGCGCGGGAATTTAAAGCTGCTTACAAGAGCGAATTGAGCACACATATCCATCCAGTGGGTCTGCAATGATTGAGGTAAGCTCTCGTCCCAATGTAGCTTTTCCTTCCAGAGCGTTTGAAGGAAAATTGTAGTTTTAGTGATAACCGGTGAAATTAAGCCTAGCGGGTCATAACATCGAGCGGTTGTAGAGAGGACTGAACGCTTTGTTATACGTTCCTTATTCACAATTGGCGTAGGCAAATAGAAAATTGTCTGTTTTAGGATCCCATACGAGACCAAGGGTCTTTGTCACATCGGTACAATCATGGAACTTAAGAAATTGTTCACGATCTGAATCAGAAACTCCTAGGAGGACCCTTGATTCGTTAGAGCACCATTTTCGAATTTGGAAATTCCCTCGTTGAAGAAGATCCTTAACCTGTTGCCTGATTTCAACAACATCCTCTATGGTTTCCCCGCCAGAAATTAAATAGGAAAAAGGTGTTCCTCATCAAATGAGATCTGGTGCATGGCACGAATTGCCAAGAAAGCTGCAGGCTTAGTACCGTACATTACGGTGTCCAATTTGTAGACCTTAATTTCATCCTTTGGTTGGTCACGCCACAAAATGCATTGAAGATATTCGTCTGGGTGCGTGATTCGGACGCAGCGATACATTTTGCAGATATCTCCGCATAGAGCAACTTTAAAAAAGCGAATACGTATGAGTGTGTTGAACAGTTTCTGCTGTAAGGTAGGCCCTGCCAAAAGCAGATCGTTTAAAGAGTAGCCCGACGTAGTTTTCGCAGAGCCATCAAATACGACGCGCAGCTTTGTAGTTGTGCTGTCAAGCTTTTGAACGCAGTGGTGCGGTAAAAATAACGTTGGTATATCTGCGTAGGGATTTGCTAATGACATGTGGCCAAGCGATGCAAACTCATTCATAAACGAAATGTACTGAGCTTTCAGCTCATGATTGTTTTCCAACTTCCTTTCCAAGCTCTTGAATCTACGAAGGGCACTATTGAATGAATCACCCAGGGCATCAAAATTTGCTCTACTAGGTAATTTAACTGAATAGGTTCCAGAAGCAAGACGAGTACAATTTTGTTGGAAGTGTTGCTCACACCATTGATCTTCTTCGGATAAAGACAAAGAGGAATCAAAACAATTCTCTATTTCCCAAAACTGTTTTACGAGGTCATTTAACGAGATATCATCGACTTGATTCATTAATTTTTTGCTAAAAGCTGCTAGGGTCGATGATCGCTTGCTCGCGTATGAGACTGCTCCAGAAATGACCCAACCTAGACGAGTTTTCTGCAGGGTTGGTAGGTTATTTGCTAAACGAATTTGACCAACGCACATCAAATCAAAAAATAGACCAGCACCAATCAAAAGGTCAATTCGTTGTGGCTTAAAAAATTGAGGGTCCGCTAATTTCAGGTTTTGTGGAATATTTCAGTTCGAGGTGTTCAAGTTGAAATTGGGTTGATAATCTGTGATGCTGGGCGTAACAATAGCGGTGAACGAGGTGGTGTAGTCGCCATTATGCGACTGTGCATTAATATCGACTGATTTTTCAGCTAGAAATGAGGATTCTCCAATGCCGGATATAGACATTTGTAATTTTTTTGATTGGAGTTGCAACTGATTTGCCAATCGAGTGGTTACGAAGTTGATTTGAGATGCGGAGTCTAAAATGGCACGACAAGGAACAAAGGTACCTGAGCGATTTTGAATGAGGAGTATGGCCGTAGCTAGTAGCACATAATTGTTAGCATTTGAAATTTGGGCTTTGGGTGTGGGGCTTGCTGATGACGAGGATATGAGCGCTGATTGCTAATTATTTACAGAATCGTTTGTCGATTCGTTGACAGGCTCTAATGCACTCGAATGAGATGCAAATGGCTCAGAAGGAGCTGGGTTCATATGGAGAAGTGAATGGTGTTTGGCTGGGCAATGACGACAGTGACCAGACTTGCACCGCTGAAGGTTATGGCCCTTGCGTAGGCAGTTCAAGCAGAGGTGTAGCCGTTTGGCTTCTTTGAAGCGTAAATTTGGAGATAAATTTATAAAAAGTGAGCAGCTACTGATATAGTGCTCCTCGGAATCACAAAATACGCACAAAATATGTCCATTGGAGGACGCCACTAAGACATTTCTATTGTTTTTTGCATAATTTGAATGTTTTCCCACCTGGTTGCTATGTGCTTCTGTTACCATAGCGCTTTCCACATTCTCCATCAACCGACATTTTTTTTCCAGGAATGATGACATAGCAGTCCATGCTGGCAGTTTATCAAACGGCAAATTTTCCTCCCATTTCTCCTGTGTTCTCTGATCGAGTTTGCGAACGATGAGGTATATGAGCAATCCATCACAGATTTCTTCGGACGACGCCAATCTATGTAGAGCACGAAGAATGAAGATGCGAGTTAAATTTGTCGCTCAGTTCCCGTAAACTACTCGAGGAGCCCTTCTCAACACCCTTTAGCCCAAAAATCGCCTTAATGTGTGTCTGAAAGATAAGCAATTTATTATCGAATCGATTTTTTAATAAAGCTAAAGCCTTGTCATAATTGTCTTCATTAGGTTCCAGCGAAGAAATGGTGTCCAATTCGGCTCCCTGCAAATTAGCCCGCAGGTGCTGAAACTTTTCAATTTTGCTTAGATCTGGGTCCTTGTCGACAACACTGTTGAACATAGCAAGAAACTTGGGCCAGTCGGTATATCCACCACAAAATTTGGGAATTTTCAGCTCCGGTAGACGAGATTTGCGCTGAGTTGGAATAAAGTTAGACGATGCTTCTTCCAAAGTAAACCGACGAGTCGAAGAATGTTGCATGCTTTCCTTGCGTTGCAAGTTGAGTCCGCGAGATAATTTTGCCTTTACATCAAAGTAAACCGAAAAGAACTCTGCCCAACTTGTACTGTTTAATTCACGCGGATCGGCTTCTTCGATCATTGATTGAGTTCTGTCAAAATCGTTATGCACGCGGTCGACAAATTCAATCCGAACACCAAGCTCAGCCTCATCGAATTCAGTTAGCCGCTCAACGGTAAGAAAACTATTGAGTTGTACCAATTGTTGCTTTAAAGACACGATCTTTTTTTTCATAAATGAATTGGCATCGGCACTGTTAGACTCATCATCAGCCAATATAGCGGGATCGACAAATGGATTAACCTCGGCACTGTTAGCAGCGGTTTCACACGATGTAGCGGGATTATTTTCTTGCATTTCACAATCAGAAAACCGTATGATGGCGATAATTTCCAATAAATTTAGTGGTATGCACGTCAAGTTCAGCAGCAACTCTCCTCTGAGTCGGTTGTAAATATTTTTTTCATAATGTCCAAGATTTGTGCGAACTGTAATCTTAACATTAAACGCTCTAAAATTACCGAATTTGTCGAGTGCGGTTATTACTGTGGTCGGCTTTTTCATAAAAACTGTGTCAAGTTATCAGACGAAGAATTTAAATCTTTAGTAAATCAAAATTTCTTTTGGAAGTGGAACTCATGTGCTAATTTAAATCTCTCCACTTTCATAAACAACTTACATGAACTTTCAATAAGTGTAAATGAGATAAAAAATGATCTAAGTGTACTCAAATCGTTATTTACTAATAATTCTCCCCCACGTAAGACCGCAAAAAAAAATTCCAAAAGCTCCCTAAGTGTCTCTGACCAGTCCCCGCACGTCATGGACAATATCATCAGTTATTCCCTAAAATCGAATCCATCATCTTCTTCAGCTGGCGTATCTACGGAGATAGTTCGCAATTCTTCAATAAAATCAACTACATCATCTCAATTTAACCCTGACAACATTGATTCCCCACTCCCAATTATTGAGAGTAATTCCGAATGGAAGTCAGTTCGTTCTAATAAAAAATCTTCAAATGTAAACAAAATAATCGGTACTGACTCTTCTTCTTCTCTGTGTGCATTGCCGGATTATAAATGGCTCCACCTGTCAAGATTTATCAAGGATACGAAACCAGAGGACATAATCAATCACATATCGCAAAAAACTAATATCCCAAGTGATCAGTTCAAATGTTATATGCTAGTTAAAAAAGATTCCGATTTAACTAAACTCAAGTTTGTAACATTTAAATTAAGTGTCCCTTCTTCAAAAATTTCTGACATTATGTGTCCTTCTGTTTGGCCATGTTTTGTCCAAATTAAAAAATTTGTCTTGCGAGAAAATATCAATAAATATAATAATAAAGAGATGTCATCTAACATTCAAACAACAACAACGACACCTCATTACACAAATTCATCATCTTCATCATCAATGACATCGCCGCTGCCACCACCACCTCCGCCAGCACCCTCAACTCAACAGCTTACATCGCAGCTACCACGCAACTGACAACCAGCTCTATCATCTCATCATTCTTCTCCCTCACTCACTAAGCAGCAATCACGTAATTTTGATGAACTTTTCGGTTATTACCAAAACGTTGGAGGCATGCGCACAAAACTACAACAAATTTTTTTGTCTTCTTCTTCCAAGCTATATGACTTCATTGCACTAACCGAAACTTGGCTGACAAGTAACCAACACAATGCAGAAATTTTAAATAATTCACATTACTCCGTTTTTCGCAAAGATCGCTGTGCCTTAACAACTGGATTAGGGAGAGGCGGAGGTGTGCTCCTTGCAGTTCGCTCTATTTTCCAATGTGTGCAATTGCTTTTACCTTCTTCTGCTTCGTCTTGTTCTTATGACATCGATCAAATTATAGTTAAAGTAATCTTTGAAAATCGCTACGTATTATTTGTTGTTGTAAGCTATATTCCCCCTAAAAGCTCTATTGATCTTTATAAAATTCATGTAAATAATTGTCAGTATTATTTGTCGAAGCTTAAAGATAATGAACATATAATCATAGGTACTTGGAGATTTTAATCTTACAAACATAAACTGGGTTTTTGATCCCGATGAGCTTCAAATTTTATCGTTTAATGTAAATAATGATTATGAAATCGTAGTAATTGATTTCTTTGCTAGTTATGATTTAGTTCAAGTTAATTGTTGTGACAATGGTTTTAATCGTATACTCGATCTTGTCTTCGTTGACAGAGAATTAACTATATCGGTTGATAAGTCATTGTATCCAATTTTCTCCAATTCTGTTCATCATTATGCTTTAGATATTCATTATTCTTTTTATGATTACTTTAAACCAGTTAATTGTTGTAAATTTAAATTCAATTACACTAAAGCTAATTTCGAGGGCATAGCGAGTTATATGTCCTGTATTCCCTGGCGCTTAAGGTTTAGTTCTTTAAATTTGTTGCAAGCATACAGTTTTTTTTATTGATAATCTGAGAGAGGCTATTAATATTTTTGTTCCTAAATTCAAAATTAATTATAATTCAAAGCCTGTGTGGTTTAATAAAATACTCAGTAACTTGGGTAATAAAAAAAATAAAGCTTACAAACTAACTCGTAAATTCGCAAACGATATTGCTTTAAAGAATAATTACATCCGGTTGGAACGTGAATTTGATTTTCTAAACAAATTTCTGTATAAAAATTACATGTGGTCCGTTGAATCAAATCTTAAAAAGAAGAGTAAGTCTTTTTGGTCGTTTATCAACAATAAAAGGAAATCAAATGGTATCCCAAGTAGTATGCAATACCTGGGATCTACTTACTCTGATCTTCAGACTGTTTGTAATCTATTTGCGGATTTTTTTTAAATCTAACTATACGACTGCTAATGATGATCTTCAACTGTGTGCTGATTATTTTACTTGCGAGCATATGGTTGACATTGGTCAGCTAGAGATCAATTTATCGGAGGTCGAAGATGGTCTGTTGAATTTGAACTGTGATAACAGCGCTGGTCCTGACGGGATTCCGCCTATAATTCTTAAAAAATGTGCACCTGCTCTTGCTGAGCCTCTTTTTTACATTTTCAATAGATCTCTCGCAAGTGGCGAGTTTCTCTCTGAATGGAAAAAGTCTTTTATAGTTCCAATTCATAAAACAGGTCCTAAGCAGGAAATAACTAACTATCGTCCTATATGCAAACTGTCATCCATACCTAAACTATTTGAAAAAATTGTGTACGTTAAGCTGGCTTTTCTACTTAAGGAATATATTTCTCCATTCCAACATGGCTTTGTTGCAGGTAAATCTACAACTACCAATCTTGCAATTATTTTTTTTAAAATTAAATTCTTAATAAACTAGAGGAAGGATACCAAATCGATGTCATTTACACCGACTTTGCAAAGGCCTTCGACAGAGTCAGTCATTTCCTTTTGATAAAAATGCCGGCAAAATCCTCCCCCAAACCCTCCCCGTGGGTGCCAGCTGGTAATGGTCACTACAATTGTCTTGTGCGATGTCAAGACGGTGATCAGCTAAGGTCAGGGGGCATCACTGTGGTATTCCTTTACTCATCAATAGTTCAATACCCAGCCGATGCTTCTTTACCATAGGACAGAAGGTGCCTAATTTCACTGGTCGTGCGAGCGTACATAGTACATAAATCCGTGCCGAAGAATGTAAGGCTGAGGGCCAAATCAGTCGATAGCGAGATCCTTCAGACGCCCGGGCAAGGTCTGTCGTACCCCTGTTGCCTTATCCCGGTATATCGGCTCTGCCGGGATGGACTTTTATTTCCGACCTACTCGTGGGAACCAAATTCTTAATTCAATAAAACATGCCAAACAAAGACGACATAGCAAACGAAAACCGACCTAACCGACCAAGACTTACCAGACAAGACGAACCTAGCCAACAAACACAGGACAAACGCGACGACCAACCCACAACCGGACCTACTTACAACAACCCTCCCCATTTTCAAAAGCCTAAATATTGAAAGCGCTGAGGAAGGGTCCCAATCCTCATTCAACACCGCTAACATAGGATCTGAGACTGAGGACGAATTGCTGGACGACAAGGAATCTGAGGACAACACCCTGAAACCACACGCAGTCTCCAAGGAGACAAGAAAGCGGAGCAACTACAGGGCCTCAAAACGATTCATAAAAAAAAATGACTGAGAAAGATCCAACCTCTATCAACGATAGAGACAGGGCCTTGATCAGGAAGCACAAGAGAGCAATAAAGAGCTATGAAAATCCGAGGGCTCACAAACCCAACGAACCGTCAGCTCCCGAATTGCAAAAAGGAAAAACAGAAGTGGTGAAAGGCAAATCCAAAGGTGCCCCTAATAAGGCCCATAAGGAACAGTCCAAAACCATCAGACCTGTGGAATCAAAGAACAAGGCACAGGCTTCGAGCAGGGTCTCTACCGACACTAAGGCCGGAACCTCTGGCACCTCTTCGAAGAGGCAACGGTCAGAGGAAGAGAAAAAAGAAAGCCGACCGAAAAGACCCAAGGCTTCAACAAGCCTAGACAGCACTCCAACGAGCCTAATAGCAGCAGTCATTGACGAGCAAGATCCCGATGGGAAGATCACAGCTGAACACTGGCTGCTTGCAGAAAACGTCATCCTCAAGGCTATGATGGTCAATATCCGAAATGGGGGACCAGACTACGAGTTTGACGGGGCAGGATGGCACAAGGGCGTGAAGATAGTGGGGTGTGGAGACGGGAATACTCTTGAGTTTCTCTCCAAAACCATCGCCAGCATTGGTGAGCTGTGGGAGGGAGCCAAACTCAAGGTCATACCAAGATCCGCACTTCCACTAAGACAGAAAGCCAAAGTCTGGATACCACCCCCCTTCGATAAAGAAGAGGACGAAAACATCGTGGTACTCCTCGCAGGTCAGAATAAAAACATCCCAATCAAGGAGTGGGTAAAGTTATACTCCAGAAGAAGTGGTGACGGCAAAGAGCTCTGCTTTGCGATCAACCAATCTTCTGCAACAAGCATAAGAAAGACCCCAGGCAGCAAACTGAAGTTCGGGCTAGGTGCCGTAAGGGCACGGCTGGAAGGAGATGAAGAGCCAAAGGTTGCAAAAGCTGCTAGTGGTGCAAATTAATTTGCATCACTGTAAAGCAGCAACACACGACCTACTGCTGTTCATGTCTGAGGTAAGCGTGGACGTGGCATTAATTCAGGAACCCTGGATTTTTAAAAATAAAATCCAAGGACTGAAATCGCCATACTACCATCTATTCCACACCAAAGAAGAAGGTAAAGTACGTAGCTGTATTCTAGTCAAAAAAACCGTTAGTAATACATTTTTTCTTCTTCATAGGTACAGCAATGGAGACACAGTGGCTGTAAATATTGAAGCTTCAGGAAGGAATCTCATCCTCGCTTCAATTTATATGGCACACGAGGAGGTAAACCCACCATCCGATACAGTCCGGGAACCAGTGGAACACGCTAGCACACGGAACACATCCTTGGTGGTAGGTTGCGATGCGAATGCTCACCACACGCTGTGGGGTAGTTCAGGAATAAATGAAAGAGGTGAGTCGTTGTTTGAATACATTCTTTCCACAAATCTAGTTTTGTGTAACAGGGGAAACCAGCCCACCTTCCAAAACAGAAACAGGGCAGAAATTCTAGACATAACTCTCAAAAGCAACAATGATCATGTTAGGGTAGAAGACTGGAGAGTTTGTCGAGAGAACTCATTCTCAGACCATAGTAGAATACTCTTTACAGTCAATCTACATTATATGGTACAACAAATTTTTAGGAACCCTAGGAAAACAAATTGGGCAGACTATGCGAAAACGGTTAGTGAGTACACACAGCATCCGAAAGAGGACAAGTTTGTCGACACTCACTCAATCGACAACGCAGTCTACTATATTACCAAAAATATGCACAAAGCCTTTGTTAAACATTGTCCCATCTCTCGCAATCGCAAACCCAAAAAGGCAACTTGGTGGACCAGCGAGCTTCAAAAGCGGCGAACATTGGTAAGACAACTGTTTAACAAAGCAAGACAGAGTAAGGCAAATGAAGACTGGACTAAGTATAGGTCCGAACTTAGTCTATACACTAAAGAAATAAGGAGAGCAAAACTCGAATCCTGGAAAATATTCTGCGAATCCATAGAGAGTACAAACGAGGCCGCCAGACTACGTAAAGTATTGTCCAAAGACCCCACGGTCCCAGGCTATATTAAACGTGCTGACGACTCTTGGACAGAGTCTAGCCAAGAATCTCTACAAATATTAATGGTAACCCGCTTTCCGGAGTCTAGTGAAATCACTGGGTGTGAGATCAACTACACACCTGTTCCGCCAGACACACAACCGGAAATAGCAATGGAAAACATTATAACAGAGCACAAAATTGCTTGGGCAGTCAAATCATTCAAGCCCTACAAATCGGCGGGACCAGATAATGTCATACCAGCAATGATACAACAGGCTCTTAGTGTAATACTGCCATGGCTAAAAGTCATTTTCAAAAGCTGTATAAGACTCTGCTACATACCGCAAAGCTGGAAAGAAGTTAAAGTGATATTCATTCCCAAAGCAGGGAGACATATACACTGCACAGCAAAAGATTATAGGCCGATAAGTCTCTCCTCTTTTCTCCTAAAGACACTGGAGAGAATAATCGACTTATACACAAGGAACCTTCTAAACGAAAACAACCTATGCAGCACTCAACACGCCTACCTCAAAGGCAAGGCCGTTGAAACAGCCCTGCACGAAATTGTGTCAATAATAGAAAAAGGACTACACCACAAAGAATTCACCATGGCTGCATTTTTGGACATTGAGGGAGCTTTCAACAATGTTAAAACAGCGGCCATAAAAACAGCGCTCGAAGACTTGGGAGCGAATAAAGAAATAACGAACTGGGTTTACGAAATGCTCAACAGCAGAGTAATTAACTCAGAGATCGGTGAGAGTTACATAAGGAAAACAGTGACCAGGGACACCCCACAGGGAGGCGTCTTATCTCCCCTCCTGTGGCTCATAGTTGTCAACAAAATTCTAACGACTCTAAGGGTCAAAAGAACGAAAATAGTAGCATACGCAGACGATATTGTAATTCTAATAAGTGGCAAGCATCTCCCCACTATTAGTGAACTCATGGAATCTGCCCTAAAAGAACTATCCTCGTGGGCAAGACCGAACGGCCTTGGAGTTAATCCAGTCAAAACCGAATGTGTTCTGTTCACTAGGAAAAGAAAAATCGAGAAATTCGATATGCCGAAGCTAAACGGAATTCGTCTGAAACTTTCCCCGGAGGCAAAGTATCTGGGCATCATCCTAGACTCTAAGCTTACTTGGAAACGTAACACAGAAGAAAGAGCAAAAAAGCACTATGCGCCTTCTACGCATGCAAAAAGACCTTTGGCAAACGTTGGGGTGTGCGCCCTTACATAACCCATTGGATGTACACAGCGATCATACGACCAATACTTACATACGGGTCAATTGTATGGTGGAAGGCAACAGAAAGGACTACCTATCTCCATAACCTCTCAAAGGTACAGAGATTAGCATGTATTGGTACAACGGGAGCAATGAGATCAACACCCCAAGCCGGGCTGGAAGTCATTTTAAACCTACCCCCGCTTGGTGAATATATTCGCAGCATGGCAGCCAAAGGAGCCCTCCGCCTCAAGGAGGCAAACATCTGGAGGCACAGCTCCTATGGACACGGCTCTATAATTCACAACTACTTGGGTATCGATGTATCCAGGAAAACGGACTACTTAATTCCCAAACGAAACTTTGAGAAAAACTACTCCACATACATACCCCAAAGAGAGAACTGGAACACGCACGTCAACGTGCAAGAAATCCACATCTATACGGACGGGTCGAAAATGGATGTGGGGACAGGAGCGGGAGTTTTTTGCGAGCCCCTAGACATAAAGGACTCGTACAGACTTCCCAATGAATGCAGCGTCTTTCAAGCTGAGATTGTCGCCATCGACAAGGCAGCAGAAACTATCTCCGCGAAGAATCTGGATCCTTCCACGATCACAATCTTCGTAGACAGTCAGGCGGCTATCAAAGCACTAGACAGCGAAACTATAATGTCAAAAACAGTCAGAAACTGCCAAAAATCCCTCAACAAAATAGGCGAACGACACAGGATCACTCTCTGCTGGGTCCCCGGTCATAGCGACATTGTTGGGAATGAAAAGGCAGACGAGCTAGCAAGAATAGGGTCAGAACTTGACGCAATAGACGCCATTACGTCAATAGACATCCCAATTAGTGCAGCAAAAAGAAACATTGACCAAAAACTGAGGGAACAAATTAACACCACCTGGTCCCAAAGGCACGACTGTGTTATATCTCGCAGTCTATGGCCAAGAATTAACGAAAAAAGAACAAAAAGCATTCTGGAAATGAATAAGCTAGAAATACGTATCTTAACTGGCGTACTGACAGGCCACTGCACCATAGGTGTAATGGCAAGCAGGCTGGGCATCAGCTCACCAGACTACTGCAGGAGCTGTCAAGATATAGAAGAAACCGAGACCATCAAACACCTGCTCTGCGAATGTCCAAACCTTCAGACATCTCGACTTCGCTATCTGGGCAACAGATTCTTCGAAGACTTAGAGGACGTAGCGCAGGTACCACTGACGGACACTATCAGGTTTGTCAAGAACACAGGTTGGTTCCAATAGGCCAACCGGCAAGATTAACCTAAACTGAGTATGATAAGTGTTTTATTGTAAATGTAGGTTTACCACATAAAACAATAAGGGATCACAATGGACCAATGGGCCCCCGTGCAAGCAAAGCAGCCCTGCTGTGCACTTCCCTTCCAACCTAACCTAACCTAACCTTTGATAAAAAAGTTGGAAAGATTGGGACTGCATGCGAGTATGTTGAAATGGTTGATATCTTACCTCAAAGGTCGGGTACAATATGTATCCATTGACCTAATTCTTTCTAATCCTGTAACAGTTTCATCAGGTGTACCCCAAGGAAGTCATCTTGGTCCGCTCCTTTTTCTCATTTTTATTAATGACATGCCAGACATTTTTCTAAATTCTGTACGCCTTCTTTTTGCTGATGACCTAAAATTTCTCAGATGTATAAAAACTACAGATGATTGTCATCTTTTACAAGAAGATCTTCAAAGGCTAACGGAATGGTGTAAAATTAACCAATTACTTTTAAATATCACGAAATGCCAATGCTTTTCTTTTTGTCGCAATTTCTCATCAATTATCTTTGATTACAACATTGAAAATTATGTCCTTGAAAGAGTTTCGGAGAAAAAAGATCTTGGCGTAGTTTTTGACTATAAATTAGACTTTGTCAAACATGTTGAGTATATAGTAGCCAAAGCAAACTCTATGCTAGGCTTCATCACACGTAATTCGAAAGACTTCAATGATCCATATACTCTTGTGACACTATATAGCGCTTATGTTAGGTCGATTTTAGAATATTGCTGTGTGATATGGAATCCATACTACACTGTTCATTCAAATAGAATTGAAAATTTACAGAAGAAATTTACTAGATTTGAAATATGGAAGTTGGGTTGGAATATCGAAACTCCCACTTACTCTACTAGATGTCAACTGCTCGGCATTCAGTCGCTTAAAAATAGAAGGAAAGTTTTTTCGGTTATGTTTATAAGTGACATTTTATCAAATCATATTAAATGTCCTTCTCTGTTATCTTTGATCGATCTGTATGCTCCAACTCGTCAGCTAAGAACACGTTTCCTGCTCCGCGAAAATGAACATAGAGTGAACTACGCATTCAATGAACCTATAACTCGCTGTGTTAGAGAAACTAATCTTATTTCTAATAGCATTGATTTTAATTTTCATGTAAGTAGGCTTACTTTAAAAAATAACTTATTATTGTATTTTTTAACTACTTAATTTTATTATTTTCTTTTTGTATTTGTTAATCTTCGGTAGTCTAATTGTAGAATTAAATACTCTGATTGATGTAAATAAATAAATAAATAGAATTAATGCGCAAAATGATGCGAAATAATTGCGAAAGTTTGTAATTATCCAAATTGATAATAAATCTAAGACTTCCGACCGAATCACGGGTCACCAAATGTTTTGAGGAGGTACTGGTTTGCACCACCTATTGTTCGAAAGAAAAATAATGAATAATAAAGAACACGAGAGATGCTGCGAAGAATGAACTTTATTTGTCCGTGATCGTGACAGAAGTGATTTTACATGTTTTTGCAGCTTATTTTGTAAGTTAGGTAAACAATGCGAGCAAAGAATAAAGAGAAGAGCTTAACTCAGCGAATAAATGTAAGCTTTGTACTTTGCAAGTCTACAGTGTATTACATAATTATGTTAGGTACAATTTTAAGTTATTTAGAGCTTTAGGTTATCGAGCTTTAAATTATAAATCAAGTTCTTATTGCTGCTGCCAACAATAAAACAGCCCAAAGAAGCTATTTAAAAAGTATTTTATTTTTTTTCTCTTTAAATAATAATTCATGCAGTAGAGGGTTAAGGACCTTTTTTGCTGTTGCAGGACCTATTAGTCGAATAACATTGAACACAGATATACCGTGTGTATTCTAACGGCATTTTGGAAAAATATCTTTTCTTCGACTTTTAAGTCGTTGCAAGGGCCTCATAGTCAAATAACATTGAACACAGATATACCGTGTGGATTCTAATGGCATTTTGGAAAAATATCCTTTCTTCGACTTTTAAGGACCATTTTTGTTTGTTGCAAGGACCTATTAGTCAAATAACATTGAACACAGATATACCGTGTGTATTCTAACGTCATTTTGGAAATATAGTGTACTCTCTCCTAACGGACACCCCTCATAAGCGGACACCTTTCATAACCGGACAAATTTCAAAGAACGGAATAATCTACACAATTTTTAATGTAAATAATTCTCTCATAAACGGACTCTTTTATAACCGGACGCGGACACCAGTTTTCATAGCCGCCATATAATTTCACTCTCTCTTAAACGGACAAAACGCATTTGGCACACTTCGTTGGCTTTTATTTTGTTTGCTTTTTTCGTTTTCTTTGCGCTTTGCCCAGCAAATTTTAAAAAAAAAAAACGGTAAAGAATGCAAACATAGTCCGTCTGTCGACTATCCGACTAAAATTCTCGTGGCGCAATACGTAGGTTTGTGTGTAAGTGTAATGCATAATTTAAAGCATAAATATAGTTTCAAGTAATGCAAAAATGAATTTTTAAAGTCTTTGTTCTTGTTTATGTTTTGTTATTATCCTTTTTAGGGTTCCGTAGCCAAATGGCGAAAAACGGAAACCTTATAGATTCGTCATGTCTGTCTGTCTGTCCGGGAATGTCACAGCCACTTTTCTCCGAAACTATAAGAGCTATACTTTTGAAACTTGGTAAGTAGATGTATTCTGTGAACCGCATTAAGATGTTCACATAAAAATAGAAAAAAAAACAATAAATCTTGGAACTGAAACTGAAATTTTTTTTTCATCAAACCCATAAGTGTTGGGTATCTATGGATAGGTCTTCAAAAATGATATTGAGGTTTCTAATATCATTTTTTTCTAAACTGAATAGTATGCGCGAGAGACACTTCCAAAGTGGTAAAATGTTGGTCCCCCCGCTCCCCCCTCTAACTTTTAAAATAAGGGAATGATAAAACTAAAAAAAATATATGATGTATATTACCATGCAAACTTCCAACGAAAATTGGTTTGAACGAGATCCAGCAAGTAGTTTTTTTTTAATACGTCATAAATCGTAAGCCGCAATTTACCTTTCATTAAATCAACTCAAATATATATTAAAAAAAAAAAAACATTTAATTTCATAAACATAAACCTTATGCGTAAACCGTGAACCATTATTTTCTAATAATAAATCTGTACTAGGTGCCTAATTAAATGATAATTATAATACGCACGGAACCCTTCATGGGCGAGTCCGACTCGCACTTGGCCGCTTTTTTATTACCTAGGTACAATTAATGTTTATCACAAAAAATGCATTCCATTTTAAAATAAAATGTTATAGGTACCATAAGTGCATATATGTATGTCTTGTTTCTTTTTTCAAGGCTGTCAATGAAATATTTTTTCTCATAACCGGACACCTCTAATAAGCGGACAAATTTCTTGGTACCGTCAGTGTCCGCTTATGAGAGAGTTCACCGTATATCCTTTCTTCAAATTTTAAGGACCTTTTTTGTTGTTGCAAGGACCTCTTAGTCAAATAGCATTGAACACAGATAATAGCGTGTGGATTCTAATGGCATTTTGGAAAAATGTCCTTTCTTCGACTTTTAAGGACATTTTTTGTTGCTGCAAGGACCTATTAGTCAAATAACATTGAACACAGATATACCGTGTGTAGGTATTCTAACGGCATTTTGGAAAAATATCCTTTCTTCGACTTTTAAGGACCTTTTTTGTTGTTGCAAGGACCTCTTAGTCAAATAACATTGAACACAGATATACCGTGTGGATTCTAATGGCATATTGGAAAAATATCCTTTCTTCGACTTTTAAGGAACTTTTTTGTTGTTGCAAGGACCTCTTAGTCAAATAACATTAAACACAGATATACCGTGTGGATTCTAACGGCATTTTGGAAAAATATCCTTTCTTCGACTTTTAAGGACCTTTTTTGTTGTTTGGTAAAAAAGAAAACTATTTAAAATTAATTGATGTTACAGAATTCACAAGCCCTCCACTTAATTTATATCAAATTAATAATGAAAAAACATATGCAAGACTTAAGAATTTGTAAAAAATATGTACGTACTACGTACATATATTAACAAAATTGTACTTTGATATAAATGTTATAAAAAATCACAAGAACTCCACTTGTTTTATGAACATAAACAAACATTGTCCAAATATATATTTTAATGTTTTTCGAGAAAGATTTAAGATAACAACAAAACCAAAATACACACAAAGTGTGCCACTTTTAATTCTAAAGCTCGCAATTTTAAAATAATTTAAAATATTCACTTTAAAATCACTTTTAAATTCACAATAAACGTATTTAAAAGTTTCCTTAAAGTGTGGCGATTTTAAATTAAAAGTTAGCCATTTAAAGGTGATATTTAAAATAGACAGGAAAAACACTTTCACGTTCTGAGGTTTAAAGTGTTTTTTTCTGGGTGTATAGGGAACTTATTGGGTCCCTTATTCGTTTAGCTAATACTACCCGTCCTGATTTTAGTTTTGCGGCCAGCTTTCTGAGTCGATTCACATCAAAACCCACAAAACACCACTGGATATCTGCGAAGAAAGTGTTGCGATACCTAAAGGGAAGTTTAGACTTCAAGCTGACCAATCAAAAAACAGACGCGGAACTTCATGCCTATGTAGACGCTGACTGTGCTAACGACGTTGAAGATCGTCGATCTTGTTCGGGCTACTTACTCGCTCTAGCAGGAGGACCAATCTGTTGGAAGAGTAAAAAGCTAAATCAGTAGCATTATCTATACGGCGCTATCCGAAGCTACAAAAGAAGTCATGCACATGAGAAGGGTTCTCAACGAATTCGGGTTCCGTAAGGTAACTGAGCCAACAATTATATTCTGCGACAATCAAATTGCCATTCGTTTTTCTAAAGACGTACCCAGGGAAGGAATAATCGATAGGGGTACACGTAGCGACGCGACGGTTCAAAATATATCTGGAAGGCTTACGGAACCGATTTCGGAGCGGAGAAAGCTGTCAAGCCGACAAAGAAAAGTTGCACCATTCTAAAAGATGCAGTTGGGCTTGCCATTGCCAGATCCTTATGTTTGGGATTTGGTGGGGATAGTACGTTAATTGGAAACGCTGCGAGGTAATATAGAAACATTTGCTGCGCCGCCAGCGAGTTGCAGTAGACACTTGCTGGAGCCTGACTTGGCTTATATCAGCATGGAAAAACCCAGAGTTTCAGTTTTCGCACAACCACACTGTCGGCAAATACGTTGCTTCAATTGTTGGTAGTGAGGGCCATTTCTAATAGTATCTTAGTAGTTTTATAGATATGTTGCATTATGTAAAAACTGTATTTCCTTTTTTTTTAATTTGTAATTATATGGAAATACTTCTAGGAAAAACCCTTATATGAATCTTAAAAACTAACAATGCGACTAACCCATAAAAATGCAAAATGCGAATCATTATATAATAATATTATTAATAGTAAGTACGTTGTATGAATTTTAAATTTTAATTTTACGTGGAATTTAGATTTGTGAGGTGTACAATCAGTTCGTTTTCTGAGAAAGAGCATTTTAAGAAGAATCTTTCTTGATACCCGTTAACAAGATGTGTGATGGTGTTGACGTTGCCAATATCATGGAGCCTGTTTGTTGAGTAATGTCACGGTAATCCAAGGATCATTTTATGGGTCTTATTCTAGCAAATTTGTAATTTTTTATATGCGACTTAGCACAATGTAAATAAAATACTTTTCTTTATACATAGGCTTTAAATTGATTCTAGATACACTTTCCAGTACATCTACTATATTACGACTTATCTTATTTTAATAACAAGATTGACAGGCTATTTTAGAGCTAAAATCAAATGATTAATCTTTATAATTTTACTATCGAATCCAATTTCATTAAACTAGTATGGCGTGGAAAATTTGAGCAAATATACTGGAAGAAAAGATCGTCATGTCATCCACAAACATGGCAAGGTGGATATAACTATCAAGCTCAGGGATATCCGACATGTAGACATTGAAAAGAATTGGGCCAAAAACTGATCCTTTTGGTACACCAGAGGACACACTTTTCCGGCAGGACTTGCTATTACCCAGAGGAACTGCAACAATTCTACCCTTCAAAATTTTTTGAACTGTTTTGACAATGGGAATAGAAAAGTTATATTTCATAATTTTTTTAGAATAAAGTATCAGGCCAGACTGTATCAAAACCTTTTTTTTATATCCAGGAGACCAAGCCCAGTGGATTTTGTTGCTGCTAGTTTATCGAGAATGTGATGTTTAAGATCTGTTAAGGTCTGAAACCAAATTGATAGGCTGGGTAGATATTGTTGTCATTAATATGACTCTCAATATTTTGTAAGATTTTTTTTTCCAATAGCTTACCTAAACAACTTAGCAGACTTTTAGGCCTCTAACTAAGTGGATTATCCTTAGTAATCGGAGTAGCTTATACTCTTTTCCATGTATTCGGAAAGTAGGACAGCTTAAGACAGCAGTTAAAAACGAATGTTAAATATTTAACAGCTTTTTAGGTAAAGGTTTCAGTGGCAAATTATTAATTGTATCAATACCAGTCGATTTTCTATTCTTGGTGACCTTCATTAATTCCTTGGTTCTAGTCGTATTGACAAAAAAACTGTCGCTCATAGTCATAGGCATTCGAGACAGCTCCACAAGGGTGACCTTTGTTATTTAAAGTTATAGCCAGAACATTTGCCTTTTTCTCCTATGTAAGGTACAAGTTGTTTTGCGCCTTTAACAGAGGAATATTTGATATTTTTTTTTAATGACCTTGTTAATTTTCCAGCAAGGTTTGTCGCCTTTTTGAAATGAAGAAAGTTATTCCAATGTTTGTTTTTAAAGACAGATATTTGATACTTTATTTTACGACTTAGGGATTTATTAGAGTCCAGGAAGCATAGGTGCCTGTATCTGAGCCACTTACGTCTTTTCGAGTTTCGTAAGTTGGTTAGGGTCAAAATATGGTTCGGGAGAGATGAATGGAATATGGCCCAAGATAATTTTTTAGGAATGGATATATTAGTCGCAGAATTGATTTTGCCTACAAGTTCATCTATTAGACAATCAATGTGTTGAGAAGAAGAAGTGGTACAGCTATGTTTGGGACGAAATCCAGACTGATTAACGCATAACATATTTTCGTTGCTTAAGTATTTGCGTATCTGCGTATTCATTATCCTTTCCAAGACTTTAGACAGAAATGGTAGAATCGCGATTGGTCTAAACTCTTTTTTAATTTTTTGGAATTGGTATAATATTGGCTTGTTTCCAAGCAGAGGGAAAAACATTCGACATAAAGATTGTGTTGAAAAGATATGTTATGTATTTTAAAATGTATGGAAGTATGGCTTTAATGAAAACCGGACGAATTTTATCAAGTCCAACTGAACTTGATTTTATACATATGCTACTCTGTAAAACGTCAGATTCATCAACTGATGAAAAGCTAAAACTTGGGGAGGAAAACAGGGTGTTCTCGGCTGATAGAGTCGTTGCCTCATCAATAACTTCCGGACATGGAAGAGAAATAAATTTCTTATTGAGCTCGTTACAGTCAATACAATCAGTAGTATTATTAATATGTTTTCCAACACCAATATCCCGTAGGTTTTTCAAGAGTTTATGTCGAGCCTTAGAAGGATCCAGTCGGGGGGCGAAGTAACGTTTCTTTGCCTCACGTATCTCACTCGTAACTTTATTTCTCAATCTTTTGAAAACATTGAAAAGTATATTTAATCGAAAGCGCTTCCAACACTTATAGGCCTGGTCACGTTCGCATATAAGATTTCTTATACAACTGTTGAACCATGGGATGGTTTTCCTTGTGACTGTTTTTGTAATTATTGGAACATGTAAATCAAACAAGTCCTTTACGTTATTTTGAATGAAAACCACTTAGTCATCCACATCACATAATTTCATAATCCCGAAACCATTCAATACTCTTTAGATCTTCTTACAACTGATTAACATTTATGTTTAAAATCGCGAAAACTTCCAGTTCGAGATAGAATCAAGGGCTCACATTGGAACGTCAGCTGGATCAAATCATGACGCGAAAAACCAGGAGCTGCAATTTGATTGAAGTGTAGAGCTTTGCACAGATGGCTGACAAAAAAGACATCAAGAGGTGTACTACTATGATTGGTAAAATGGGTAATGTTGTATTTACCGGGAAAAGATTTAAAGTGTTCATATCATGAACAAGAGATGAGTCCTCAAGTATATTGCTATTAAAGTCGCCAACAACAATAACGAAGGGTGATATAAAAGACAATTGATCGATAGCTCTCATAAGCGTTGATGTGTGGATGTTTCGGTTTGGCCTGTACACTGAGCTTAGCAAGATTTTATTGTCGTTACATTTTATTTCTATGAAGACATAGTTAACCTCGCTTGCTAGTGCAGCTTTCTGTATAAACTTACAATTTAATTCTCTGCGGACAAAAATAGCAGCCCCTCCTCCATATCTTCCAATCCTATCAGAACGAAAAGGCTTATGAAAGCCATTCAAAAGACATATATCATTCCCTTGGTCGCTTGACAGCCAGGTCTCTGAGACACATATAACGTCAACCTTCGACCTTTCAAATAAGTGTCTAAACTGATCAAATTTTAGAAATAAGCTTTGAGCATTGATATGACATATATGCAAACCTGGTAAGCTGATTACATATAACATCGCACGCGTAGCACGCGTAGCACGCGTAGCACGATTTTGACTTATATCATCTGTGGAGTCTCTGCATTCTATATCATTGGAACCAACCATTTCTAAAAATTAGGACAAGAAAGTTCCAAATCGACCTAATTTCATAAAGGATGTACAAACTGCAAAGCCCATTCAAAAAGAAAAACAATTCACAAGAAGACAAAAAGTATGATGATGAGTATTTATGACATAATAACATTGGAGAAACCCCATAAAAACTTTTAGATTTAAATAGAAATAGAAGAAGGAAAAAGAACAGAAAAATAAAAGATATAAAAACAAATAAAAAAAAAATGTATGATATATACGAGTAGTAATAATAATAACTAACTTAGTTTGCTCATGGCTTGTTGTCATCTGATAAAAATGTATTTGTTGTTGTTCATAAAGTTGTGGCAAAAACGATAAGGTCATCAGCAGTCTCAATTAATTTTGCATCCGTTTCTTTGGTCTCCTTAACGCAGATGAGTCCACGAAAAGTAAACACTGTCGAAGTTTTTTCTCTCGCTTCAATTTAAGTGCATGAACGTAAACAAGACAGTTACAATTACCGTTTATAATATCATTCATGCCGAGATGTTGAAGATAAATCGGCGCTTTAGTTATTTTTCGGTGGTTCGCGATCGATCTCAAAACAAGACTCTTGTCCTTTGGTGAGAAAAATTTAATCACAACCGGTGGTGAAATAGCATTATTTTTTGATTTGAGGCGGTAAATGTTTTTTATCGTTGGTGGTTTTAATTTTAAGCTGGCACAGAGTTGATTGAAAATGGTTTCCAAATTTTCATTTACCACCATTGGAACCCCGTGTAAAAGTGCATCAATCATCGTCTCCTTTAGTTGTTGTTTTTCTTCGGAAGTCTCCACGTGAGCTTTTACTTTTTGTAACGCCTCGCCGTGTTTTCGCAGCTGTTCCTTTATTTCGATGTTTTCGTCTTTCAAGGTGTCAATTTCGTTTTGTTTTGATTCCAGCAAAGTCAAGCGAGTTATGTTACATCAGCAGTCCACACAGGAAGAACGAGAGTAAACAACAGCATCCGCAGCAGAGACGATAACGCAACAAAGAAGCCACCCAATAAAAACAAAAAACACTCCAAACAAGAGGATGATGAAATAATAGACATCAACAATATTAATGACGATGCAACAAAGTCGCCACCCAACGTAAACAAACAATACTCCTCACAAGAAGATATAAACATTAGCATTACATTGATATTGATGACAACGAATCCAAGCAACCAGTCGGAGCCACCATCTTCAGGCAGATCTAGTCGAGACCTCAAATGTGACAGACGTGTTCAGTTTTTCAGTTAATAAAAATTAAACTTTACACTTTGATTCATATTGGTTTTTTTTATTTTTCAACTCCACTTAATATTCAAACATATTTGGCGCAGTCGGTAGGATAACGCTAAGAAGATCACGCAAAGATCTGATAGATGTTATCCAGTGTTCGAACAAGTTCCGAAACATAAATTAATAATAATATTAAGTGAGTTCGTGAGTGAATAGTGATAAGTGGTGCTCAGGAAAATTTATTCCAAAGGAATAAAATCAATGCACAAATTCTCTAGGAGAAACATTTAACATTCAACTCAAGAAGAATACACATAAAAAAAATAATAATAAATAAATATGGCTAATGCAGAACAAACAGCAATCATCACCAGACTAGAAAAGGTCCCTACATTCGATGGATCCAACGATGATGTCATAAACTTCATTAACCATGTGGACTATTTATACAATTTATTTGAGGTGGCCTATATGCCTTTGGCAAACCCCATTATCATAAATAAAATACAAGGAGAAGCAGCAAACTCGGCAAGAAGAGCCCCAGAAACAACATGGGATGCGATTAAACCTTGTCTCTTCAAGGTTTTGGAGTGAAGGAAACGTACGAGCAGCTACTTCAAGATCTTCATGCTGTCCAGACAAGGGATCTAAGTTTCCTCTACCAGAAGCTAAACAACATCTTACAAAAATTAAATAAAAAATGTAAGTTAGAACCTAGCCTTATATATAACCCAATCAACAATGAAAATATCGTGCTTAACAAGTTCATAAACAACTTAAACGCCCCTCAGTCAAGCATTATAATTGCTCAAAGCATAACTAGTTTAAGTACTGCATATCATACATTAAGTAGATATAAACAACTAAATGATAATCCTAAACTACAACAATTCCTTAAACCCAATCTTCCTCAAAATCATGGCAATAATCATAGTTATCAGAGACATAACCAAAACTTTCAGTTCAGACAAAATTCACCTCAATTTAATAACCATATGCAATAAAAATCTAATCAGAATCGCAATGATTATAGACCGAGGGTAGATATAAATAATTCTGCTCAGGTAAGAGCTAACAATGATCGAATTTTAGGACATAGAAATCCTAACACTGGGTTTGGATTTAGTAATTCTTATCAACATAGAAATATTCCTCGACCTATGGAAACAAATAATTTAGATCATACTAATGAAATAGTTGTAAATTTTACTATCCCCGCGAAGTCGAGACACTTCCCATAATATTAGCTCATATAGATAATCAAGAGCTTAGACTCCTAGTAGATACTGGAGCCTCCATATCACTTTTAAATAAAAATAAATTTCCATATTATAAAAGAATTAAATTAAATAAACCTTTATCTATTAGTACGATAAATACGCAAACACAAATATCTGAAGAAATAATAACTCGATTACCAGTGGAACTCAAAGAAGATGACTCCACAATGGGATGGAAATTGTTAGATTTTCAAAATAAGAAATTTGATGGGATTCTAGGCACCAATGTGCTCAAACCTATCAATGCTGTTATAAATTTTAAGGAAGAGTACTTAGAAATAAATAAAAATAAATTCTCATTTATTAATAGTAAACAGGGTTTACAATGCCCTTATGAATATGAAAATATTACTCAGTTGAGCGTAAATCACATGAGTATAAATCAATTAATTCCCGAAGACTTAAACTTCGAGGAACGGAGGGAACTCCAGCAGTTCCTTCACGTAAATAGAGATCCATTCTACCGTGAAACTGATACTATTAGTTCTACTACGCAGACCATGCACAAAATCCGAACGACTGATGACATACCAGTTTACACAAAAATATACAGATACCCAAAAATCCATGAGGATGAAATTAACAGGCAAATCTCTCAAATGTTAAGAGACGGTATTATAAGAAAGAGTATATCACCATATGCCTCCCCTATATGGGTTGTGCCTAAAAAGGAAGATAATTCCGGCCAAGAAAAATGGCGTATTGTCGTTGATTATCGAAAGCTCAACGAAAAGACAATTGAGTATAAGCACCCAATTCCCAATATAGACGAATATTGATAAACTTGGCAGATGCCAATACTTTTCTACTTTGGACTTAGCCAAAGGCTTCCACCAAATAAGAAACGATCCTAAGGATATAGAGAAGACCGCCTTCTCAACACCTTCAGGACACTACGCATTTTTACGCATGCCCTTCGGACTCGAAAATGCACCGGCGACATTCCAGTGCATGATGAACGAAGTATTGACAGATTACATTGGCAAAATTTGTGTCGTTTACCTCGATGATAAATTAATATTCTCAACTTCTCTTAAAGAACTTATGATAAACCTTCATTTGATTTTCAAAAAACTACGACAATATAATTTGAAAATTCAAATTAATAAGTGTAACTTTTTAAGAAAAGAAACACATTTTTTGGGACATACTATTACCTCTTATGGTGTAAAGCCCAATGCAGACAAAATTGCTGCAATTCAAAAAATAGAGGTACCAAGGACTACTAAACAAATCAAAAGTTTCTTAGGACTGACAGGGTACTATAGAAAATTTATTAAGGATTATGCCAAAATTGCATTACCTTTGACCAAATGCCTAAAGAAAAATTCTAAAATCAACGTAAATGATGGAGAATATCTCAAAGCTTTTGAGTATCTTAAAGAGTACTTAACAACAGAACCTATATTACCGTATTCGGATTTCAAAAAGAAATTCACTTTGACAACTGATGCTACTCGTAGCATAGCAACCATGCTATCGGAGCTGTCCTATCCCAAGATAGTCATCCTGTAATTTATATATCTCGAACACTAAATGAACATGAACGAAATTACTCCACAACGGAAAAAGAGTTATTAGCTATTGTATGGGCAATAAGGTACCTAAGACCATAGGTAAAACATTCGATCTCAAGACAGATCATCAGCCACTGAAATGGCTACAAGCTAAAAATCTAGGAAAGGATATTTCTCCTCGCCTACAGCGATGGATTCTCCAATTAGGAGAATATGATTTTCAGATAGATTACCTTAAAGGAAAAAATAATACTGTAGCTGATTTTCTCTCAAGAGAAATAAATTTAGCCAAGGCCAACCACAGTATGATACCCACAATACATTCAGAAGTTGAAAACAGTAATGATCATTTTCCAATAAAAGACACTGCTGTCAATGCATATTCGCAACAAATCATACTTGTGCCCGGCAACAAAATAAAACTTAAATTTTAAAAGGCAAAACAAGAATTATTCTAGGAATAGAAATTTTAAATGGTAATGATTTCGAAAACTTAATAAAGATCTATATAGAAAATAAACCCACAGGCATTTTTACAGACTTTAACGAATCTCAATATAATATTCTGCAACAGAAACTCATAAATCTTTATGGAACTAGAATAAAGTTCTACAAATGTTCCTACTTATGCAAAGACATAATCTCAGAAGAGGAAGTAGTAAAACAAATACGCCTTTATCATGAACACGAAAATAACCACGCAGGTATTGAGGAAAATTGGCAAGGTTTACGAAAGAAAATCTACTTCAAAAACCTTCGTCAATTAATTACCGAAATAATTAACTCTACGCAAAATATTTTTTAGCTTAATTTTACTAACATGCAAGTCTATCACATGATCATTTAGATTATATATTCTACTCATGCGATTAATAGGCTCGTGCTTCCCATAATTCGTTCTATGATGGCGGCTAAACAATAATTCAACACTGCGCAAATTATGGGCACCACCAAGAAAATTAAAGCCAATAGACGACAGCAAGTCAGGTACATCTATTTGACCGGATATAAGCTGCTGTAAAAAAATGATATCGCTATTAAGCCTTCGTTGAGAAACGGGTAACATTTGAAAAAGCTTAATACGTTGACTGTAGGGAGGAAGGTTAAATGGAT
Source organism: Portevinia maculata (assembly GCA_949715645.1). NCBI lineage: Eukaryota > Metazoa > Arthropoda > Insecta > Diptera > Syrphidae > Portevinia > Portevinia maculata. The sequence continues at coordinate 122,622,428 of OX454527.1, forward strand.
CATCCCATGGAAGTCCTCTAAGTGCAAATCGAATAAATTTACGTTGAATGGCCTCTATTCGATTTGAATGAATGTTGTAGAACGGTGTGCAAACTTGAGAGGCATACTCTAGAATCGGACGGACAAAACAATTGTACAATGACATGGAAACGTAAGGGTCATTAAATTCTTTGGCCCACCTTTTTACGAAGCCCAGCATAGAATTAGATTTATTAATAATAGAATTAATATGCTTAGCAAAAACCAGTTTCGGATCGAAATAAATCCCAAGATCCTTAAAATTACTATTAACATTACAAAGAATATGTTGAGACAGAGAATATTGAAAGGTGGAAGGGATAGTCTTTCTAGAGAATGTCATATGTTGACATTTAGTTGGGTTCAGGGATAAACCATTTTTATCACATCAATTTGCCAAGCTATTAATGCCAGATTGAAGAAACATTCTGTCTTGCTGACTAGTGATAGATTTATATATTTTCATATCATCAGCGTAGATCAGGATATTACTGTGATTTATACATGCCTTAACATCATTAATGGCAAGTATAAATAAAATTGGTCCGAGGTGACTTCCTTGGGGAACTCCAGACTGAGCTGTGAAAGATACAGATAGCGATCCTCTAAATTTCACTTGATAAACCCTTGATCTAAGGTATGAATTAACCCATTTTATGAAACATGGTGGGAAGCCAAAAGCCCTAAGCTTAAATTCGATTATTGCATGGGACAGCTGGTCGAAAGCCTTAGAGAAGTCAGTGTATATGCAATCCATTTCGCCCTTATTCTCCAAGGCATTAGAACAATCATGCAAGAAACTTAATAGATTAGTGACAGTGTATCTGTTTCTTACAAATCCATGCTGTTCATTACAAATTATATTGCGACAAAGAAATATTAGCTTTTCACAAACAATTTGTTCAAAAAGCTTAGGGATACACGAAAGCTTTGAAATGGGCCTATAATTAGTGATATCACCACGTTCGCCTTTTTTAAATACAGGTGTGATAAAAGCACTTTTCCATAGATTAGGGAATTTAACTGTACTAATGGACAATTCAAACATATAGTTAAGATATGGAGCAATTGCATGACTGCATTTTTTAAGAACAATCGGTGCAATGCCATCAGGACCTGATGAATAGTCACTCATCAGAGAAGAAATACATTTTAAAATTGTTTCCAAATCGAATGAGATACTACTAAAACTTATTTGGGAACAGCTAGTTAGATAACTAAAATATTGATCATCAATGTGAAGAGGGGTCTCCCTAAATGACTTACTGAAATGATCTGCAAATATATTGCTTGCGTCTAGCGAATCAGCAGTTGTAGAACTATTGTAAGTAAGCTTCGATGGATAACCATCAGTTTTTTTCTTGGAATTGACAAAACCCCAGAAAAGTTTGGGGTTCAATTTTAAAGAGCATTCCATTTTACTTATATAGTCAATATATAAGTTGCAGGATAAAGATTTGAATTCATTGAATAATGTGAAATAGAGTTCAAGATCTGAGTGGCAGCGACTTTTTAAATAGTTCTTCCAAGCCCTATTACGTCTGTTTCGTATCGATTTGAGCTCTTTAGTGTACCAGGGATGGGACGTTTTCAGATTCCTAGAGGATTTCACAGGAATCACTTTTTTCAGTTATCCATCAAAGAATAAAAAGAACCTACTTCATCTTCAATATTAGATAAGGCAGTAAGGTTAAAATTAAAGCTATTAATTTCACCAGAAAGCCTTTGAAAATTTGCTTTTCGAAAGTCAAAAGATTGCGAACGGTCGTACGAATTACTATTTTCGTACAAATGTGCGCCTAGTTCAATAAATACATCCAAGGGTGGATGATTGTTATCTATGTTAGTTATACTGAAGTGGGATTCCAGAACCACAGTACTAACAGAGTCAGAAGAGAAAACAAGATCGAGAGTTCGATTTCTGAAATTTTTTATACAGCTTGTTTGCTGTAAGTCAAAAGACAAAATGTTGTCAAGTAAAGCGAGCTCTTGCTGAGCAGAGTCAAAGGATGGAATGAAATGAGAATCATCCTCAGAAGATACCCATCCAATATGTGGCAGATTGAAGTCGCCTATAAGTAAGAGAGTGCTGTCACAACAAGATATGTCAAAAATATGGTCTAGTGCCATAGAAAGTTCCGAATACAAAGAACATAGACGAAACGATGGAATGTATGCATTAACAACATATAAATGTTTGTTCTTAAGTGTAATTTTTACACAGATAACTTCGGCATTAAGTTGAAATGGAAAGTCAATCTTTCGTGACTCAAGGTTGGAACGAAGAGCGATCAGGACACCTCCTCCAAGCGCTTTCAGGTCATTGTTATGACGGTCGTTTCTGAATACGGAGAACTCATGATTGAAGAGTTCCGTGTCTAAAATTCCGGCATAAAGCCATGTTTCCGTCAAGGAGAAGATATCATGAGAGAGGGCTTGGGAGTTTAAATATACTTCAGCGGTTTTTGTGCGGAGTCCCCTTACATTTTGATAGTAGAGGGACAGCCTACTGGGTTTTTTAACACTGGCGGACAAACTTTCCTGCGACTTTTTGTCGACAGGGGAGTAAATTCTTTTACTAACGTATTTTGAGGCCATGTAGTACTATTGCACAGTATTTCGAAATATATTGGAGGGGCGACAATTTTGGAAGACGCAACAAACCCATCAGCCTTACTGATTTTGGTGCATTTGATTGAGTCATCTTTTGGAATCAGGTTTCTCGAGACCAAATGGTTCAGGACATCGTCTGAAGAAGTGTTGGGTTTTAGTCGAGAAATGAAAATGGATTTCGGCCTGGGAATCGATTCAATAGTTCCAGATTCTGTACCTAAGGAATGATTTCTATATGTGGGACTAACATTAAAAGTGGGTGCCTCGTTTTAGTTTTTTCGCTGACTCCTAAGGTTAAACCGCTTTGCCTTTGGATTCAACGCAGAGGAAGGCATATCGCGTTTCCTTTTGCCTGCGAGTAGAGTAGATGAGGGCGATGCTAAATAGACAATGGGCTCAGGGGTGGCTTTAACAGTTGGGGAAACTGTTGTATCAAATGAAATCAATGTATCCATGGCCCGCTGGGTACACTGCTTTACTTCATTAGTCGGCAACTCAGGGTCAGTAGACGTTGAGGCATCTGCCGAAAAATTAAGATCAGAGAATGTTGATACGTTGAGGACGGTGGTATTGAAATTGTCGAATAAGTCTTTAAACCCCTTCGATAATTTCAGTATGTCAGCCTTGAAAACTCACATTTTGAAAGCAAGGGTGGAAAGTGACAATTTTCGACACGGAGAGCAGTACCATAAGGCGATCTCCGAAGATTTGACTTTATCCATAAATTCATTGGTTGAGCCAACATATTTAGCATGGAACATCATGCCACAAGGGCCGTAACAGGCAAAAAGAGGATTGGAGGAATTTTTGGATTCCAAAAATACTCTTGTAATATTTGTAGCATGTATAAATATGATAGGCATCCTATAAAAGATAAATTTCATATTACTGAAACCCCAAAAGATATACGAGAAATTATGTCTATGGATATATATGAAACAGCTAAAACGAAATTTCGCACATGTATAGACAGATTCAGCAAATTGGTAGAATTTAGATACCTTCCTAATGTTTCGCATATTACTCTAGAAGAGAATATAGCTGAACTAATCTCTCATCCAAAGAAACCTGAAAAACTTATCCTTGACAATGAATTTAATGCTCCTAGATTAATCTCATTTCTAAAGGAACAAAATATTAATTTTCATTTTACAAAAGTAAATTCCATATAGCACTAAAACAAAAAATTCGAATACAAACTCAAGGAAAAACCAACCCCACTACTAATGAAATAAGAAAAATTGTAGCGAAAGCTATCAGACTGTACAATACCTCTGTACATAGCGTTACTAAAGACACACTACGGTCAATGCGATAAGATAAAGATTCGCGAGCTCATCATTAAGACCAAAGCATGCATCATATCTAAAATAAACAAAGATCGCGAAAGTTATCTTGAAAATAGAAGTCAAGCATTCATTCGAAACCCACGAGCTGATCGAAACAAACTGGAACCAGTATTCAGATACGGTCCAACCGAAGAACAGCATAGTCGCAATATACAACGTGCAAGAAAAACTCGTGATAATTTTAAAAACAAAAATAATCTGAAATACGCGAATAAAACTCGAAGTGAATACGCAAAAGTTAGAGAGTTGCGGTCTATAAGAACAACTTGTGAAGAAGACGACCCCTGTACATCCAAATTCGCTCTACAAAAATATAAACTTAGGAAGTAAAAATGAAAATATTTCTGTTTCTTATACTAATAAAAGTAATACATAGTAGTGAAATAAATATTGAAAATATAGATACCGAAAATGGTTATACAATAATTAAACACGGATATACAAATTTAGTTGACGGTTACAATAATATAGTTCACATAATAAATACCACTGATATTGAAGCACTTATTGACAAATTAGAAGGAATAGTGATAAAGACAAACCAAGTGAAAACAAAATTTATTCCCCTTGATATTTTTCAAAGATTAGACAACCTTAGAACAGAATTAAAGACAATAACACAATATAAGAAAACTAAACACCATATAATCAAAAGAGGACTATTAAATTTTTGAGGTAGTATTCTTCAATTTATTTTTGGAACCATGGATGAAGAAGACAGAATAGCTATAGAAAAAAGAATAAAGAAACTTAATGACGTAACCGAGGTACTGATAGACAATAATAATAAGCAAGTGAAAATTAACTTACAACTACAATCAAGTATACAACAAATTTATAATCGATTACCTAATAATTCATGGGAATCACCAACAACGAACGTAGCTAAAGATCTTATAATTCTACAAATAGAAAATAGGCTCGAACACATAGACAATATCATTGAAACTATCCAGAACAATCTCCTTAGCAGCAGATTAGGTATTTTAGTTAACAACATGCTTACAGTTGGAGAAATTGAAGAAAATGATACAGGATTTATGAAACTTAAACAAATTAAAGTTATGGAAAAAATCAAATAGTTTTTATCATACAAATTCCAAATAACATTCTCCCTTTCCAAAAAGTCATAATCCTACCAATTGCCAATTCTATAAAAGGAGAAATAAAATTTGAACCTACTGAATTATTAATTAATTCTAAAATGTACGAGTATTATGAAGAAGGAAAAAATGAAATAAAGCATTTAAAAGAATTTAGAATGTGTAACCCTTGTAGTAAAGTAAGAAATGTAAACAGAAACATTGTAACCGAAATAAAGGAAGGAATAATATTAATCAAAAACGCTAATTTAACATTACAGAGTACTTGTGATGAAAGGAATAATTTAAAAATTAAAAACAATGTATTAATAAAATTCCAAAATTGCGAAATCTCTGTTCTTAATATAAGCTACAAAAACTATGTAGATACCAACCCATAAATTTAGACGTAAAAATATCAAATATAAGCATGAATGATATAAAGTTGGACATTGATAATATAGATGTAATTTTAAAAGATTTAGATACTCATAAGGTATTTAATTTTAGTTTCACAGCCATACTTGTAATAGCCTTAGTTATTATACTTTCCTACAAAACATATAATTTCGTCAGGAGGCGAAAAACTAGGGGAAGAGGAGTTATGTTAAATCAGCAGTCCACACAGGAAGAACGAGATTCAACAGTAAACAACAGCATCCGCAGCAGAGACGATACAAACAACATTCCAAACAAGAGGATGATGAAATAATTGACATCAACAATATTAATGACGATGCAACAAAGTCGCCACCCAACGAAAACAAACAATACTCTACACAAGAAGATATAAACATTAGCAGCATTGATATTGATGACAACGAATCCAAGCGACCAGTCGGAGCCACCATCTTCAGGCAGATCTAGTCGAGACCTCAAATGTGACAGACGTGTTCAGGTTTCCAGTTAATAAAAATTACACTTTACACTTTGGTTCATATTTTTTTTTTTTATTTTTCAGCTACACTTAATATTCAAACATATTTAGCGCGATGTTACAGCTTCAAGAGAAGATTTTAAAGCTCCAACTTCTGAATTAATTTTTTGCTTTATTCTTTTTTCTGAGTCGATGATTTGTGACATGATTTTCTCAAGTTTGTCCAAAATGATAACACTTTTAAGGCGAGGTATTTAAAATTTATTTTTTCACTTTTTGTCCTTGGCATGAGATTTTAAACTACCAAAAACCAACCCGAAAACTGCCACTGTGTCACACACGTCTGCTTACTAATACATTAGAAGAGGTATGCATACACGGAGAATAAATCGATACACTTCTACACCGATGGATCAAAAACTAGTGATGGGGTGGGTGGAGGTGTTTTCTCAGAAGGACTAAATATTAGTCTCTCTTTTCGTCTTCCTGATCATTGTAGCGTGTTCCAGGCGGAAATCATGGCGATTAAACAAGTATTCTCGTGGGTGAAGAGAAATGTGATATCCACTAAGGACAACCGTATATTCTCGGACAGTCAAACCGCGCTGAAGTTCCTGGACTCAGTCTCTTCAAACTCCATCGTAGCCCTAGACTAACGTCCATCTCTTGAGGAGATGGCAGAGCGGTTCAACATTCGCCTTTGTTGGGTGCCGGGGCATAGAGACATTCCAGGAAATTGTAGGGCAGATGACCTCACCGAAAAAGGAACGGCATTACCTCTTCTACCTGATAAAGGTTTTCTAGGTATACCTATCGCCAATTGTAAACTTAAGTTTAAGCTATCCGCAGTCGAGAGTACAAACCTTAGGTGGACAGGTAGTAATACATGTCTAGCTACTAAGCATATCTGATCAAAGTTGGATGTGTGACGCTCTATGGGTTTGATCGCACTTAACCGATTGCACATTGGCTCTGTTATAGGTGTGATTACAGGACACTGTTATAGGCAAGCACGCATCAAGGCTTAGCGTCTATTCAAATGACTTCTGTAGAAGCTGCATGGACGAGGACTACACTTCACCTCCTCTGTACATGTCCTGCACTCTCCCATAAAAGAAATCTCTATCTAGGAGCATTCTTCCTTGATGAACTCAGTGACTTAGCTAACACAGATGTTAGAAGTCTATCGAGTTTCATTAGAAGCTCCAAATGGTTTAGCGAGCAGAGGGCGAAACTCCCCTGATCCACTTGGCATCACAACGGACCTCATTGGTCTAAGTGTGTCGGCTATTAGCTGACAGCCACCTTAACCTAACCTAACCTGATGGTAAAACAGACGAGTCGGGGCAGCGGGGTGTGTTTCTCTTGATGTGTCTCTACAGATGTGTAGTGGTGTTAAGTTTGTTTCTAAATTATTGTAGCTGTTGTTGTGGCCTATTAGGTGTTGAGCGTATATTGATTTTGTGTTATGTTCGGGTATGCGTTTTTTAAACCGTGCTTTAAATGATCTTCCTGTTTGTCCTATATAACATTTTCCGCAATCGGTGCAGCTGATTTTATATAGGTAGTCCGGACAGATTTTCTATATTGGTTTTTGTTGTTGGTTTTAATAGTTTTCGTATTATTGTTATTTTGTTCTAAATGAGATTTTTATGTTTTGTTTTTTACATTGTTGTTGAATTATTTGTGGTAGAATGTCGGTGTAGGTTATGGATGTTTATTTATTTTCTGTTGGTTCGTTGTGGTTATTTTTATTATTCGGCCCTAGCGAGGTATCCGTCGGAACGGGAAATTCCCCGATCTGATACGAATCGTAGGATTTTTGCTTCGAGGTATTTTCCCGAACAGGTATTCCAAGCATAAATCCTCCGATTCAGATCGGAGAATTTTCCGTTCCGACTAATACCTCGCTAGGGGCGATTGTTTATTATGCCCTATTCTAAGGGTATATTAATTTTGACGAATAGTTTGTAACGTACCTTAATATTGCCCGTAGACCCCTAAAAGTTACTATATTTATGATCAGCATCGATAGTAATGTCGATCTAGCCATGTCCGTCCGTCCGTCCGTCCGTTCGTCGGCAAAAATTAGGCCTTTAAACTGAGCCTAGAGAGCTGAAATTTTAATCATATACTCTCTAGGGTCCCGAAATAATCAAGTTTACGAATTTTTGAAATCCGCCCACAGACACGCCCAAAAACTCAAAAAAACAAAATTTTGGAAAAAATCGAATTTTGAGCTAGAGAGCTGAATTTTTTTTATATGATCTATGACTCCTAAAACTGCTCGGGATATAAAATTTTAAAAATCTGCCCACAAATAAATAACAATTTTATTGAAAAACCAAAATTTGAGCTAGGGAGCGGAAATTTATAATATATACTCTCTAGGGGCCCTTTATGCTCATGTGTTAATTTTTTTTAAATCCGCCTACTGACATGCCCACAATTAAATAAAACAATTTTATTGAAACACCCAAGTTTGAGCTAGGGAGCGTTTTTTTCGATAAAATCCTTTAAATGATATATAACATAATATGTAGAGATTTCTTAACAATTCAACCATACTTAGACTTTTGTCACGCCCACTTCTGAGGGATAGGAATAAGAATAGGGTATCCAACAGTTCGCTCAAGCGGACTGTAGCCAATCCCTATGTTTTTTTGTTTCATTTTGTGAATTAATTTGTCTATTGTTAAAGGGTTATAGCTGTTCGCCTGTCCTATGTAAATATAAAATCAAGTTGTGAAAATTAAATAAATTCAACTGAAAAATAAATTGTAATAAAATAAAAAACCATTTGTTTTATTATAATTTTTTATATATTTATTCGTCACACAACCGGAGGCAAACAAAAAATAACAAAATGTAATACAAGAAAGAGTTCGGAAAGTTACGGTAGCATTCTTCTCTTGCAAAAAAGCCATTGGTAATAAATGGGGTCTTCATCCCCGCATTAACAACTGGCTATACATCTCGATCCACTTTTACAACGATGGATTTAAAACTGACTAGGGGGTTGGTGGAAGTGTTTTCTCTGACAGGTTGAACCTCAGCCTCTCTATTCGTCTCCCTAATCACTGCAGTTTGTTCCAGGCGGAAATCATTTCGACTAAAGAAGTCCTATCGTGGTTGAAGAGGAACGTCATATCCGCTATGTACATATCCAAATCTTCTCAGAAAGTGAACCTGCGATAAAATCTCTGCATTATATCTCTTCAAACTCCATCGTAGTCCTAGACTGCCAATCATCTCTCGCGGAGATGGCGGAGAAGTTCAACATTCACCTATGCTGGGTGCCGGGATACAGAGATATTCCAGAGAATTGTATAAGCCTGATAAAATCTCCAAAAAAGGAACCAAACTGCCCCTTCTACCTGATAAAGGTTGGGTGAACAAGTATCAACACTTGTCTAGCGACAAAACAGATTTGGGCAATTTAATTTTTAATTTTGGTGGGGGCGATAGCCCCCATTTATTAGGCTTAATACAAGCTAAAACTAACATAATGACTTAAAGCTAAAAACAAACTTAAAATTAAGACATGGAAAACCTTAAAAATAAGACTTAGAGGCTAAGGAAGATTAAGGAGATCGGTTTTTAGGGAGGTAGAGCTGCGGTTAAAGTCGAAAATAGTGAGGTTTAAGTTAACCTTTCTCAGCATGCGAGAGATTGGTTCGTTAGAGCCATAGGAGGTGTGGTGGGATGGAAGATAGAAGAGGCGGGGGCAACGTAGACTACGAGGGTTAGTATTAAAGCAGATAGAGTTATAAAGAGACGCGCAATCTACCAAACCTGAGAGTAGTCGGTGAATGAAAAGAATGTCTGCTGCGTCCCTGCGTTCCTGAAGTGTATTGAGGTTAATGAGTTTGAGACGGTCACGATAAGGAGGTAAGATTAGGTGATCATTCCAAGGAAGGCCACGAAGAGCAAATCGAAGAAATCGACGTTGGATGCTCTCGATTCTTGAAACATGAACTTGTTGAAAGGGACACCACGCTTGGCTAGCGTACTCGAGGAGGGGGCGAACGAAGGTGATGTATAACGATCTGGTCACATACGGGTCGCAGAATTCTTTGGACCATCTTTTAACGAAGCCAAGTGATGAGTTTGCTTTGGTAATTATCTCATCTATATGTGAGCGGAAATTAAGCTCCCTGTCGCATAAAATGCCAAGGTCACGAATGGATTGCACGAGGGAAATAGGTTGGCCGAGAAGAAGGTAAATTCGAGCAGCAGACTTATTGCTTTTACGTGAGAAGGTAATAGATTGACATTTGGAGACATTAAGTTCTAAACAGTTTTTAAGGCACCAGGTGGAAAAACAGTTCAAGTCTTTTTGAAGGAGACCGGAGTCAAGGTGTGAGGAAATGGGTTTGAAAAATTTGGTGTCGTCAGCATAGAGAGAGAGAGAGGAGTTTCGAATGACCCTTTCAAGATCGTTAATTGTTAGAATGAAAAGAAGGGGACCTAGGTGACTACCTTGAGGAACACCCGAGCTGGCTAAGATAGGGGCCGAGAGAACGCACCTAAACCGAACACTATAAAAACGGTTTTCCAGGTATGAAGAAATCCATTTTAACAATATGGGTTCGAAGCCGAGGGCAGACAATTTGAAAAGTATTAATTTATGGGAAATCTTATCAAAAGCCTTACTGAAGTCGGTTGTAATAACGTCGACTTCTTTGCCGCTTTCTAGAGCAGAGAGTGTAGAGGATATGAATTCGATAAGATTAGTTGTTGTTGATCTACCTTTCAGAAAACCGTGCTGGTTTGGGGAAATAATGGACTTGCACTTGAAGCTTAAGACTTCATACAACAAACTTTCGAAGAGTTTGGGAATATGAGAAAGTTTTGCTAGGGGGCGGTAATTAGTTACTTCTTTCTTGGATCCCTTTTTGTGTATCGGTGTTAAGAAAGAGGACTTCCATATCTGAGGGAATTCCCCTTGAGAGAGTGATAGTTGAAAGAGATATGAAAGGGGGAGGGAAAGACTAGAGGAGCATTTTTTAAGAAATATTGCAGGGAGGCCATCTGGGCCTGGAGAGTATTCATCGTTAAGATTTTGCAGCTTATTTTCTATTTCTGTATGATCAAAACTTTGAGATAGAGAAGGACCAAAGGAGAAGTTTTGAAGATATTCGAAATAAGAGGGATCCGGAACAAAGGTGTTGTCGGCGAAAGACTGCTTAAAAAAAGAAGCAAACATGTTGGCAATTGTGGAAGGGTCGGAGGATGATATGTTTTCATATGAGAGGGATGGAGGAAAACCGTCCGACTTTTTTTTATAGTTAACAAATTGGAAAAATGACTTTGGGTCGTTTATAAGCTTGGTTTGTGCACTATTAAGATGGTGTTGGTATAGGGAGTCGTATAGCTGAGTGAATTGAAGGTATACACCGAGATAGTTGGAATAGTCCGAGTAAGAATTAGTTCGAAGGAAGACTGCCCATAATTTGTTTCTCTTGTTACGTAGAGACCGAAGTCTTCGATTGTACCAAGAGGGACTTGTAGAAGGGGTTTTATTGCGGGAAAACGGCACATAAAGGGAAATTGAATTAAATAGTTCTCTGTAGAAAATGGAGAGAGCATCATTAATAGATAGATTTGCGAACTCAAAAGTACACTTGCTAAGATATTCGTTAATTTTGGGGAAACTGGCTTTATGAAAGTCGTAAGAGTGTCCGGCTGCCGGAGAAATGGGCTTGATAGGAGAGTCGAGGAAAAGAGAAAGAAGAAGAGGTGGGTGAAATCTATCTATGGTCGATAGGGCTAAGGGACACTGCGAGACAGAGGAGTTTATAGGGTCAGTAGAGAAGATAAGATCTAATTGCCTACCCATAAAGTTGGAGATCCCACTGATTTGACATAAACCTGAGTCTGTCATCCCATCCAAGAAAAGACATTCCTTACTTGAGTTGGGGTTTGAGGCGCTGAAAAAAGATTCGTCATCTGATAGGGTCCAGTGCAGCCGGGGTAGATTAAAGTCGCCAAATATAATAATATCATCAAGGGAATCCGATATGTTAATTATATGATCGATTGCAACGATAGCGAGTTGGTAGGATTCGATAGGTTGAGCCGGAAGTATGTAAAAACACAGAACGTATAAAGCCTTGCTGGGGAGTTCTATTCGTAATGAAACGAAGTCAAGCTTGGAAGAAGTAGACGTAGCGATTAAGGAGGCGTCAAGGTCGTTTTTGATGGCCAGTAGGACGCCACGGCAAGGAGAGTCGTTCATTGGACGAGTATGGTCATCGTCACGAAAAACATTAAAAGTAGGAGGGAATAGCTCATGGTTCTTTATATCGGGAATTAGATTGGTTTCAGTCAGAGCGTATATATCGAAGGGGAGAGTATGAGATTGGCGTAGGACATCGCGGGTCTTAGATCGAAGTCCTCTAACATTCTGATAATAAAAAGTAAGAGGAAGTGTAGGGGTGGGTAGGTTATGGCTCATACCAACTGTGTTGAGAGGTTCACATGTTAAGTTAGGGACGAAAATAATTTTTAAAATCGCTGCGAGTTTTTTGTAAGTGCGAAATGCGTCTGAAGTTAATATGAGATGCATAAGCCTCTAAGTCCTTGGTCACGGTTGTCGGGGAAATATTGAAACTATCATGAAAGCGAAAATTTCTTTCAAAGCTTGAGAATTTGTGGGGAGACCTTCCTTTTGAATCGAAATTTGTACGTTGGTTTTGGTCTTACCGTCGATACATACTGATTCAGGCTTATCATGTAAATATGCAAGGAATAACCGAACGTTTTCAAATAGCCTGTGATCTCTTAGACGTGCCATTACATATCGGCTATCTAGGTCTTTGATCAAGGAAGTGGGATCAACAAATTTAGAGGTTAGTTTAACTTTAGGTGGATGAAGCGGGTCGAATGTCACGGGGGTATCGGTAAGAGCAGGTGAAACATTTTGGGGTGTATCACTAGTAGTGGAAGTCGATGGGAGGTGATTTGTGGGTGTGGATGGAGAGGTTTGGTTGATGATGTGGGATAGAACGAAGTTTGGATAATTTGTCCCGGATGAAGTATTTAAGGGAGAGGGCTTTAGAGGCGAACTTAATTCTGGCAGTAAGTTGAAAGATACACGCTTAGGTAACGAATTACCGGGGCAGCTTTTTAAAATAGGTTGGAGAAATTGGGAAAGATTCCTGTTTTAAAAGACCAGTTGGGATCGGAGGAGATCAAAGAGGGAGGCTTATTACTAACATTGGGAGAAGAGGAAGATGGCTTTTTATTAGAGGGAGGATTATTTTTAGAATTATTCGTCTTAGGGCTGGTTTTAATCTTACGCTTATATAATTTGTTGCTCCACTTCATCAGCTTTATCTCGTTTAATTTAAAAAAATCCTGGTCGGGGTTCCAAAATAGCCAGGTATATTTAGTGGGAATGCTGAGTTTGAAATAGCTGTCCCATTTAGAATTTGCTGGGACGATTTTATTGCAATTCTCGATGTTTACACCAAATTTCTTTTGGAACAGGTTCTGAATCCAGGAAACGTCAGCATGATGAGGAGCGCCTTTGATAACAAAAGTTGTACAGTCAACGTTGCGCTCGTTGCTTCTGGTTAATTTTTTGATCCTATATTCCCATTCGGAAACAGTCCAGGTAGTCCCGAGACGATTTATAAGGGCGCTGGAATCAGTAGTCGGTAGGTCGGTTATCGGTATAGTTGGCGAAGGAGGTGATGTTGGTAATAGGATGGCAGCTGTTTGAGTTTCAGGTGGTGCTGCAGCGGAGGTGGGCACATCATCGGTGTGAAGATCAGCGCCAGAATCACGAAGCTCAGACAAAATTGAAGCATTGTAAACTAACGGAATATGGTCTTGGTTAATGTCAGAAAAAGTGTCAATTTTGCTAGCTACTGACTTCAGTTCATCGACTATGCCTCCTATTGTTCGGCGGGTTGCAGACAGGTTGTCACTAATAACATCGATTTTATCAAGCACTATATTGATAATTGGCGAAAAGTCAGGAACGGAGTAATTAAGTGGTGTGACCGATTTAGATGAGCTTAGGCAGAAGAGATCAATGTTAGTTCGTAGAGAGTTTATCGATGTAGTAATTTCCTTGATTGTGCTTGAATTCCGAAGGGCCTCAAGTAGGTCGTTTTTGAGCTCTATATTGTTGTTAGGGGACGTATCTTTACAATACATTGAGACCTTCAGCTGCTTTTCGATGCTTAGGAACTTTGATTTGTAGAACGCGTCTGATGAGTCAATCGCATTACTGAGTTCATCAACACTTTTAATGACTAGATCGAACTTCGACACTTGATCTATCATTTTTTTTGTTTGCAAGGCAATGTCATGAAATGTCGAATTCATGGACTCATTCAAGCATTTGATGGCAATCATAATATGCGGGAGCGTTATTTGTTTACACTCATCACACAAATAATGGAAAATACCCGTGTATTCTTTAAGGTAGGTCACAGATCGCTTTTTTAATCCAATGCAAGTTGGGTGAAAAGAATTGGAACAAATTCCGCTGCAGGTGACCCATTCGGTTTCATCAGAAACACAATTTGCGTAACACTTAAACATTGTTAGTAGGTCGGGAAAAACGTAAACAAAAACGTTCGCAAGAATTGATTTAGCGGAAAAGGAGGTCAGCAAAAAAGTGCATGTATAAGAAAAATTCGCGAAGGTACACACCGGCGAATAACTGATTAAGCGGAAAAGTTGATAAAAAGAATACGGAGAAAATAAAAGCACGACTTGACTGGTTGGCGGTTGAATACGGAAAGTTGGATCTGAAACGCTCTAAGTGTTTGATCGCTCTGAACAGACTACACATTGGCGATATAATTTGTGTAATCACCGGACACTGTCTCATAGGCAAGTATGCAGCAAGGTTTGGCGTCTATACAAATGACTTCTGCAGAAGCTACTTGGACGAGGATGAGGAGGAGAATGTTCTCCACCTTCTCTGCACATGCCCTACTCTCTCTCAAATACGAAAACTAAACTTGTTATCTTTCTTTTACACTGATGTCAACGATCCCATAAACATCGCCATTTAAAGTCTTTCAAGCTTTATCAAAAGCTCTAACTGGTTAAGCGATTAGGAAGAAGATCGATCCGTGTGATACCAATGAACCTTTTTATTGGTCTTAGTTTGTCGGCTTCTGCCGACTACCACTATAACCTAACCTAACCTAACCTAACCTTCGATAATATGGGAAAAACCAAATGCAATATGAAATATTGTTAAAGAAAAAAATATGGGATTAGGTCGATAAATACAATTTGTATGATGCTTTTTCCACTAAGGTCACAAAATTAGTCCCTTTTTTCGTTCCACATGTATACGAACAGTAACTAAATCTACCTGAAGATGCTTGAAAGGTAATAAGACAACAAACAATTTTTAAAATAAATTGATTTGAGCTTTATTAAGATTATAACAATAGTTTTTAATCATTTGTACTACCCCCCGACGGACTGTGGCAACTCATGGTCCTTCCGCGTTGCCCCAAAAAAACCTGATGGTGGTGGGACTGTGCATCATGGTCCCTCCAACAACACAAAACGTCACCGTAATCCGTCCACGGCGTCTTACAAACACCGACGAAACGCCATCCGAATCCAGTGTATGTGTGGCACCATCGCGGAGAAGGATAGGACGCCCGCACAAAGCGCCAAACTGGACTGGGCTCAGCAGATCCTTAAGGCCTGCGACCTGTCGATAAAACGCCAGAGGTCAGTGGAAGGAACCAGTTCGGTTCCCAAGAGGCAGAGAGTACATAACACCGGCATCTCTCCCACTGTTACACCTCACAGATCTTTCAGCAACATCTTGAAAGACAAGATTGTGGTCGCAGTCATCGACCGCAATGACATTGACGGGTCCATAGCCCTTGAGAAGTGGGATATGGTTAAGAGAGCGCTGTCGCGCTCCTTCTCTTCCTTCATAAGAAACCATCCCGGACCTCCTCCGCTTACGCACGAAGGCGGGTGGCATCAAGGCCTCATCAAATTGGTCACGTGTGATGATCAAAGATGAGCCGATCTCTACAAGCTTGCAATAAGTAGGCTTGGAGAGGTGTGGCCCGGTGCAAAGCTCGAGGTTGTTGCGAGGGAGGACATAACCTGCCGACCAAGATCTCGTATCTGGATCACTGCGGATCCATCCACCCCTGAAGACATCCTGGAAGTCCTGAAATTGAGCAACCCTTCACTTCCAACCCACAACTGGAAGAGCTGAAGGGCGATTACAGATGTGTCGTGGTTGTAATCAACCAAGAAACCCTGGCTCCTCTGGCCAAGAACGACTACATGATCAGATTCGCATGGGACGATGTCAAAATGCGGGTCTATAAAAAGGACGAAATGGATGCGGGTAAACTACCCCCTACACCTCCACCTCCCTCTGACTCTACGATCGTAGTCTCAGATCCTGGGGCTTCAATCTCCTTCCACTCTTTAGAGGACGATGAACCCTCGCCAACCAACGAATCACCATCCATAACCGACGTTTTGTCAGATATGGAGACTGATGATCAAGATCAGGATAAGGCTCTTCTGCGTGAAGACGAGCTTCTCAACTCGTCCTCGGAATTGGAAGGCCTGAATTACACCGTGGTGGAGGCATCTCTGCCTGATTGTAGCGAAAATGCTGCAGTTAGTTCAGATTAACCTCCAACACTCCATTAAGGCTTCGGCCGCACTTATTCTTCGTCTTACCAAAGGCGCAGAAGACATCGTCCTGATACAAGAACCCTGGATTGTCAACAACCTGCTTCGAGGACTCTGGACTCCTGGATACTACTCACTGTATGTGACCGATAAAGGTAAACCTAGATCGTGCACACTAGTGAAAAGTAATATTTATGCTTATTTACTACCTAATTTCAGCGAACGAGATACAACTGTGGTAAGACTAGAGACCGCTGGTCGATCATTCTGGCTAGTATCAGCGTATCTCGCCCACGATCAAGTAGGTCCTCTCCCTGGTGATAACCTAGAGAGGTTGATCGAAGAAGCAAGGAGGCAGAAAGCTGAGCTCATAATGAGGTGCGATGCTAACGCTCATCACACCGTATGGGGCAGCACAAACATCAATAACGGAGGTGAGTCACTTTTTGAATATCTTTTACGTACTAACCCCATTGATTGTAACTCAGGTAATGAACCCACCTTCATTACCAAAAATCGACAAGAAGTTCTTGTATTCACTTTTGTCTCTGATACCATCAACAACATGATTACGGGTTTCGGGAGGTTTCGGCTGATCACTCTTTTCCGATCACCGCTATCTTATTTTCAACCTTAACGTTGAGCCTCCATGCCAACCCACCTTCCGCAATCCTCGGAAAACCAACTGGCCCCTATACAGAGATACTCTACATAATCGTATTAACTCTGTACTCTTAAGTCCCCCCTGCAACTCCAATGAGCTCGACAATAAAGTCGATGGACTTACCCTGGCCTTTAACGAAGCAATGGCAGCATCCTGCCACTCGTAAAACCTAGGGGTAAAAAGAAGCCTCACTCGTGGACCCCTGAGCTGGGACCACTTAGAAAGGAGTGCAGAAGACTCTTCAATCTTGCTAAAAGCTCAAAAGCAATAACCGATTGGGACTTCTATAAAGAATCCCTCACAATATACAAAAAAGAACTAAGGAAAGCCAAAAGATCGTCATGGAGACTCTTCTGTGGCAAAATAGAAGAATCATCTGAGGCATCAAGGCTAAGAAAAATCCTCTCTTCTAATCCAACTATGCCTAGCTGCCTTAAGAAGGCAGACGGCTCTTGGACGACATCTAGCGAGGAATCGCTCAATCTGCTACTTGATACTCACTTCCCAGGCAGCTCCATTATTACCGGCAATATACGCCCTAGCAGGTCATATGCACAGGTAACTTACTCTCACGGTCTTATTACTAGGCAAAAGCTGACTTCGTCGCTACATAGCTTCAAACCCTTCAAGTCTGCAGGACCAGACGGCATAATACCTGCCGAACTACAAATGTCAGCGGATATCATCCTGCCTGTGCTGCAGATGATCCTGAAAAGCTGTCTAGACCTGGTTCATATTCCCCCTGCTTGGAGAGAAGTGAAAGTGGTTTTCATACCCAAGGCTGGCAAATATTCCCACGTCAGTTCAAAGGACCTCAGACCCATTAGTCTATCTTCATTCCTCCTCAAAACGCTGGAGCGATTGATTGATATTTATCTTCGCTCGGACATAAATCCGCAATTGTTGTCTGCTTCTCAGCATGCATTGCATACTTTAAGGGAAAGTCGGTGGAAACCGCTCTTCACTCCTTAGTACGCACTATCGAATACTCTCTTCATCACAAAGAGTATACCATGGTTGCTTTCCTTGACATAGAAGGCGCTTTTAACAACGTTAACACATCTTCAATCGTAAATGCACTGACAGAACTGAATGTGGATAGCTCGCTTGGTGAATTGATTAATCTACTGCTTGAAAGTCGGATTATTAATTCAAAACTGGGCGTTACATCTGATAGGAGGTCTGTCAGTAGAGGCACGCCACAAGGCGGTGTTCTTTCTCCCCTTCTCTGGAATTTGGTGGTGAATAAACTACTGATAAACCTGGAAGGGGAGGGCTGCAGGGTGATTGCCTATGCGGATGATGTTGCTATAGCCGTCTCAGGAAAACACCTCAATACCATAAAGGAACTCCTGCAAAACGCTCTTAACAAGCTAACGAGATGGGCTAATCGGTGTGGACTGGGCGTTAACCCCCAAGAAACCGAGTTGGTCCTCTTTTCCAGGAAATATAAAATCCCACATATTGACCCTCCCTCTATTAGCGGTACAAGCTTAACTTTCTCTGACGAAGCAAAATGTTTGGGTCTAATCTTCGATAGGAAGTTAAGCTAGAAACCCAATATACAAGAAAGAGTCAAGAAAGCTGCAGTAGCACTTTTCTCTTGCAAAAAAGCCATTGGCAACAAATGGGGTATACAACCCCGCATTACGCATTGGCTATATACAGCGGTGGTTAGACCAATTCTTACTTACGGGGTGGTCGTCTGGTGGACTGCCCTGGATATAGCTATAAACCGCGACAAACTGGGCAAAGTCCAGCGTTCAGCGTGTCTGTGCACTAGCGGAGCACTCCGTACAACCCCCTCCGCTGCACTGGACGTTCTGTTACACCTGTTACCCCTCGACATCTTCAGCATGCAAACAGCGGCTTGTTCCACTGTCCGCTTAAACGCTACCTTACAGTGGACCAAAAAGAAGATCGGCCACTCCATAATTTTGGACTCCTTTAAGTCTCTACCCAGAAACATAGACTACACCATACCCCGCCTGCAGTTCGGAAAAAACTTCCAAATCACCATTCCTTCCAGATCATTCTGGGATGATGATGCATTTGCGGAAGATAAATCGATCCACTTCTACACCGACGGATCTAAAACCAGCGATGGCGTACGTGGAGGCGTTTTCTCAGAAAAGCTAAATCTTAGCCTCTCTTTCCGTATTCCAGATGAGATGAGGAATGTGATATCCTCAAAGTATATCCGTATCTTCTCGGATAGTCACGCTGCGATTAAGTCCCTGGACTCAGTCTCTTCGAATTCCATCGTAGCCCAAGATTGCCGCTCATCTCTTTCGGAGATGGCAGAGCAGTTCAACATTCACCTCTGTTGGGTGCCGGGACATATAGACATTCCAGGTAACTGTAGGGCAGACGATCTCGCCAAAAAAGGAACCACCTTACCTCTTTTACCTGATAAAAGTTCTTTAGGAATACCAATCGCTACATGCAAACTCTTGTTCAAGCTATCAGCAATCGAGAGAACAAACCTTAGGTGGACATGTAGCAATACTTGTCTAGCGACTAAGCGGATCTGGCCAAAGCTGGATCTGCGACGCTCTAAGTGTCTAATCAATAGCAATGCAAAAATAAATAAGAACAAACGTCCCGAGGTCATTTTAGGTACAAATGTGCAAAACTGCAATCTTCATGTGGTTCGTAAATTAAAATGGTTTCACATCTCAAGTTTTCATCCCGACACCAATGCAGATAAAATTATTTCGTATTATTTCTAAACTTGAAGTTGCATCCCAATGTATATCTTGTTTCAAATTGAGTAAGCTTAAAGACAATCAGCTTCCACTTAAATTTGTGAACTTTAAAATTGGAGTAGCAATGCAATACGCAAATATTATTTATGATGGAAATTTTTGGCCGAATGGGGTAAAGATTCGTTCTTTTACTCACATTCCAACAAAAAACTAAGCCCTGCTACTGCTGATGGTGGTGAAATCCATAAACAACGTTTGAGAGTATATTACCATAATGCGAGTGGATGCAGAACGAAGACTACAGATTTATTTATTGCGTCTTGTCATAGGGATTATGACATAATTATAATTACGGAAACATGGCTCTATAAAGATATATGATCGTCAGAAATTTTCGACGAATCAATTTATGAAGTTTTTCGTAGTGATCGTTGTAAATCTGTTGAAGAGTGCGGTGGTGGAGTACTTGCTGCCCTTCAATTAATGGTCTCCGGTAAACAAATTCCATTGCCGAATTTAGATGCAGATCAAATTTGCTTTTCAGTTTTTGTTGGAAGCACACGATTTATTTATGTTGTAACTTATATTCCTTCGGGGAGTAGAATAGACACTTATGAAAAATGTATTGAGAATTTTGAATTTGTAAGCCATTATTGTTCTGAAGCTGATATATTATGTGCCCTTGGGGATTTTAATATTGGTGATGTAAATTGGTCTTGGTCTGAAGAAGATAATATGTTTATTCCATATAATGTTAAAAAAGATTATGAATTAACATTGATTGATTGTATGTTTTCAATAAACCTATGTCAAATTAGTTCAATCTTAAATTCACAGAATAGATTATTAGATCTTGTTTTCATCAACGTTAATGAAGTCAAAGCTAATGTTTCGGAAGCACCATTTCCACTTCTAAATAACTCAGTTTATCATAAACAAATTATGTTAGAAATTGATTTGTATTCTTATGTAAAAGTTAAACCGAGTTCAGTAAGATCTCTTAATTTTTCTAAATGTAACTTTGTCGGTCTTAACGAGTATCTCAACTCTTTCAACTGGGATACGAAATTTGAAAATCTATGTCAACCAGATACAAGGTGGCGCAAAAGTCATCACCCAGTGGCGTTCACCAATCCGACTGAAAACTACATAGGATAGATGTCAAACGTCGTGGATCATTTAGAACAATGGCACACAGAATTGCCTAAGGCCACCCAAGGGCTGAAAACCCTATCGGAAGATGCTATAATTTTTGCAAATAGCGGCAAATGTCAATTTTACTTTGACATTTGTGAAGTAAACAGATAACAAATTTTGGGCCACCTTGTATATATAACAACTTTATTTCTCTACTTAGGGCCGGCTTTTCCATGTTTGTTCCATGCTCTGTGAGGAAATGTAGATCCAACCCGCCTTGGTATAACAGACAACTCTTGCACTTAAGAAACTTAAAAAACAAAGCCTATACGCAATTTAAAAAATCGGGAAACAGTTCGGATAAAGTGATTTTTAGCAAACTAAGGAAGGATTTTACTTACTTAAATACATTTTTGCACAACATTTTCATTATTAATGTTGAAAACAATATGAAACCAGATTCGAAGTCGTTTTGGTCTTTTATAAATCAAAAAAGGCGCTCGAAATGTTTGCCTAAAGAAATGTTTTATAAAAGAAATGTCTCCAATGATGCTAAGGATTCTGTTGAACTATTTGCACAATTTTTTAAATCGGTTTTTTCGAAATCTTTTATACCTAATTTGCCGGAATTATATTCATTTCCAAAATTGATTTTGGCCAACTAGCACTAGAGATTCAGGATATTGAGTCTGCTGTCCGTAGCCTAAAACCTAATCCTAAACCTGGCGCCGATGGCATTCCTGCAATTATTTTAAAAAAATGTGGCAGCTCTATTTGCAAACCCTTACTTATGATATTTAATCTATCACTATCATCGGGTTTATTCCTGGATGACTGGAAGGTCTCATTTTTGGGGCCGATCTTTAAATCTGGCTCTAAAAATGATGTAGAAAACTATAGAGGTATCTGTAAACATTCTGCTATACCAAAACTATTTGAATGTATAGTTAAAAACAAAATAAATTTTCATATTAAGGGTAACATATCAGAGTTTCAACATGGTTTTGTTTCGGGTCGCTCAACAAAATCTAATCTGGTTCACTTCACATCTTTTGTTATAAATACTGTTGAAAGCGGACGTCAAGTTTTCGCTGTATATACGGATTTTAGTAAAGCATTCGACTCTGTAAACCATGTACTTCTGATAAGAAAGCTAAAACAATTTGGATTTCACTCTGCTATGCTGAAGTGGTTCTCATCATTTTTGATTAAAAGGTTTCAGAAAGTCTGTCTTGATAACAATTACTCAAAATCAATATCCTGCACTTCTGGAGTTCCTCAAGGTAGTCATCTAGGGCCGCTCCTTTTTATAATATTTATTGATGATATTGTTCAACAGTTGCAATTCTACCACTGTTTAATGTATGCTGATGACCTCAAAATATTCCTACAAATTAATTGCTTAAATGACTGCTTAAAGGTCCAGACGGACCTGAACAATTTATCAGAATGGTGCGTCAACAATTGCTTAAAGTTAAACGTTCGAAAATGCTTTGCTATCTCGTTCATAAGATCTCAAACGAAATATTCGTATACCTATTGTATTGATCTCATGTCATTAATAAAAGTTGACAAAATTAAAGATCTTGGTGTATTCCTTGATACGAAACTAACCTTTGTTACTCATATCGAGTATATAGTCGCTAAGGCTAATTCTCTTGTTGGGTTCATCAAAAGAAACGCGAAAGATTTCTCTGACCCCCACACATTTATATCGATTTTCAATACCCTAGTAAGATCATTACTTGAATACGCCGATGTTGTTTGGAATCCAAACTACTTATCACATTCGGACCGTATTGAAAGAGTGCAAAGGCGATTTACAAAATACGTCTTCTTTAAAATGCGTTGGGATTTTCAGCCCTCTTATAAAGCTAGATGTCAACTATAAAGCTTAATAACACTTATAGCTAGAAGGAATGCACATGATACGAGTATAATGTTTGCGAGAGACGTGCTGTGTTCACATATCGATAGTTGTGCACTTTTGTCCATGTTTCCAATTAATGCTATGGGAAGGGTCTTGAGGGATAGTCACTTCTTTTACCAACCGGGGCATAGAACAAACTATGGTGGGAATGAGCCAATTACCAGATGCCTTAATTCGTTCAATGTTGTAAACAGACATATGGATTTTCATATTTCGAGAGAACGCTTCAAGAGCATTTCATTTAGATTGCTTTCAAACTAATGTCAAATGCATACCTATGTATTTTTATCTTTTAATCAATTAAACTTAATGCATTATGTATAAATTTAAATTCGTAGTCTGTAAGCTAACCTTGTTGATGAAATAAATAAATAAATAAATAAATAATCGCATTAAACCGACTGCATATTAGCTCGACTATAGGTGTTATCACAGGACACTGCTTAATAGGCAGGCACGCATCCAGACTTGGCGTGCACTCAAACGACTTCTGCAGATGCTGCATGGACGAGGAGGAGGAGGAGACTATACTTCACCTTCTCTGCACATGTCCTGCGCTCTCCCACAAAAGAAATCTCCAACTAGGATAAGAATAAGATATTCAATGATACAAGCGACTTAGCCAACACTGGCGTTAGAAGTCTTTCGCGCTTCATAAGAAGCTCCTATTGGTTCAACGAGCAGTGAGAGAATCCCCAGATCTGTGTGGTACCACAATGGACCTAATATTACTCTAAGTGTGTTGGCCTTAGCTGACATCCACGTCAACCTAACCTAACCTAACCTAACTACCCCCCGATCGTTGTATCTCTTCAAGCAGCCTGCTATGAAGAGATTTATACATTCTTCCAAGTAATTTAGTGAAATTTCGGACCAGGCTTGTTTTATGGCTTCAATTATTTCTTCCGGGTTGGAGTATTGCTTTCCTCCTTCCTAGACCTTTTTTGAAAGCCATCCTCACACGTTTTCCATAATGTTCAGGACCGGTGATTATGGCGGCCATGGCAGTATTGCTACATTATGACTCTGAATCCAAGTTTTTATTATTCTGGCGGCATGTATCGGTGCATTGTCCTGTTGGAAAATCCATCGTTGTCCACCAAACAAGTTAGATAAATGAGGGAAAGCTCTTTCCGGTATAGATTTTTGGGTGATTGCGGTTATTCTTGAGCTTTGAAAATCAAGGTTTGCAGTTCCGTAAAAGCTTACTGCTCCCCACACCATTACTCCACCTCATTTGCTGTTGCTTTGATTATTCCTCCATTCCCGTTTTCCATAGTTCACATGGTCCTTAAGATAGCTGTGAACAACAGTTGGTCCTCTTCCAATCTTACCGGCTATAATACGGATAGATTTGCCTTCCTCCTTGTAGGCTCGAATTTGGCCTATTTCCTCCTTGGTTAATGAATTTCTTTTACCCATAGTTGTTGTTTCTATGAAATCATGGTTTGAAAGTCCCTGGTTTTCGTAATGCCTTTATATTTGATTTAAAATGTAGATTTAGTTACTGTTCGTAAACATATGGAACGAAAAAAGGACTAATTCTATGACCTTATTGGGAAAAGCATAATAAAAACTGAATTTATCTACCTAATCCCATTTTTTTTATCTACAACATAAACATTATATTGCATTTGGTTTTTTCCATATTATTGAAGGATTGAAAAAATTTCGTAAATTTAAATTTAGAAACTACCTGAAACTACATTTAAAGAATTTTATCCAAAAAACAAAGTTTTCATATATAAATACTTTGCGTTGAATAGGACAAAGAAATAAGCATCAGCATTAGGACCCCAAAGAGTATATACTCGTATTTCAAATTCAAACTTTCTTGTGTAAAATTTGATTTTTCGATAAAACAATTTTTTTTTTTTTAATTATGGTCGCGCGTATAAACTTAAGCTTCCTAACTCAAACTTTGACTTTTTGATAAAACTGTTGTTTTTTTAGTTATGGGAGTGTCAATAAGCGGATCTCAAAATGTTTAACTCACAAGCGTTTTGGGGGTAGACATTTATAATATATTGTATTTTTATTAAAAATTTCGACTTTCAAACCCAAAATTCGTTTTTGTCGATATATTGTTTTTTTTAGATTGTGGGCGGATCTTAAAATTTCCTAAACTTGGTTTTATCGGGCCCCTAGAGAGTATATGGTTATAACTTAAGTTTTCTAGCTCGGTTTTAAAGGCGTAATTTTCGCCGACGGGCGAACGGACGGACGGACATAGCTAGACATACATAACTTTCGATGCTAATGACGAATATAGTAACTTTTAGGAGTGGGCAATATTAAGGTGTGTTACAAACTATAAGTCAAACTTAATACACCCTTAGAATAGGATTTAAATATAGTACTTAATGTTAAATTACAATTGTATAGTAAAAATAAATTAATCTCTCTCATATTGTTTTTTCGAAGTTTAACCGGCAAACGGATTATTTCTGTATTTTTTTTTATAATGTAGTTATTACATAATAAGGGTACTAAAAAATCCCTTTACTCCACGATTTTTTAGTACCCTTATTATGTAATAACTAAACTACACAGCGCGGGCGTTAAGGAAATGAGGATAAGAAGAAAACGAGGGCTGCCGATGCACGTTGATTTTGAAAGTTTGTAGATAGATAGATCACGGAATAGTACTCCACATTTGTGTTGTACGGCTGAGGAAAGATTCTTTGAACTTCCCTGTACATCCGAATACAGGCTTGAGGGTGAACTGATCAGCATTCATGCATGGTGGGTATTGTGGTTGAAACGTTCTAGTGGTGGAATGCAATAGTAGCATTAAATTCCACTCTATTGGATATACCCCTAACCCGTCTGAGCTATGCTGTATATCCCACTATGCTGTTAAGATCGCAATTTAATGAGCTTAACATACGTTGCCGTACCAGTTCA
The DNA here is from genome assembly GCA_949715645.1 of Portevinia maculata. Taxonomy (NCBI): domain Eukaryota; kingdom Metazoa; phylum Arthropoda; class Insecta; order Diptera; family Syrphidae; genus Portevinia; species Portevinia maculata. Next base: position 122,648,366 of record OX454527.1, read on the forward strand.
ACGCACGAAGATGAGTGCGTGAGCCAAGAAACGAATATGAGAATCTGAGGGTACTGTCTTCAGCGAAGGAATGGATTCAATTGGAAGTAACAGACAGGAGATCACTTACACAAATAAGAAACAGAGTCGGAGATAGGGGACACCATCATTTATTTGGTGAGTTACAGATTTGAAACCATCCAAAAGAACTTGAAAATGCACTCATTTTGACAAGGGAGCTTGATGCCAAAATCTGTCAAATGCCTCTAAAATATCAAGCGCAACGATCTCACTTTCACCACCTTTGTGAAGAGATTGGTTCCACTTTTCGGTTAGATATGTCATCGAATGGACCTGTTGCTGCGAAAACCATACTGCCAGTCATTAAGAACTATTGAGGATGCAAGATATTTCATTAGGTGACGGTTGATCAGCTTTTCCATGACCTTGGAAACAAGGGACATAAGTGCAATTGGTCGGCAGGAGGGGCCGTTTTTTTGGTACAGGCTAAACAAATGCTGTTTTCCAGCTTCTCGGAAAGGGCCCTGAAGAATAGGACATGGGGGAGATAAAGCACAATCTAGGAGCGTTGGGCTTTATGCAAAGTGAGCAGCAAGCAGATTGGCCTTATCTAGAGAGCTAACAGCTGGAATCTCATTCTAGTGTCGGGATAGATGACCAGGACGAATTATTGATGTTTTTAACAAACGATCAAAAGTTTTTACTTTGTATTATATAGTGATGCTTTTGTATTTATCTTTATTCGTAAACAAAAAAGGTGGTATTATTATAAAATATGAAAATAAAGAATTTATCTATCTTGGTATCTATATCTGTAACATGTTGCGAGTCGATTCTGCCTTGAACGGAGTTGAGACCAATAAGGGTTGGTACCTTTTCTGGAATTAAACGATGGAGAAGTAGGTCTCCTGATCTAATTACCTCAACCCTCAAAATATTTTCCAAAGTGTGTTCTAAGCCGCGATTTATTTGGAATGGAATTTTTTCCATTCCACTGACAACAATATCGCGTGGGATATAAGTGTCATTAGGGAATTTTTACATTTGGGGAAAATTATTGCCCGTAACAGTTCGTCTTGCTTCTTTATTTCCGGCTTACTTTTACTTCTGGTTTAAGTTGTTTAAACCGGTTCGAAAAAATGTGACGCCCTCCGTTTCATTTGTACAGTTCCCCTGTTATGCAGCTCTTTAAATATAAGTAAATATAAATATTTTGCTTTCTCAGAGGAGTAATGAAATATAAAATAAAAACTAAATAAACTATTATAATCTTACACCAAGTACGAGCCCAAACGCAAAATAGTTGCTAGACCTAAATTTATGCACTTACATGTGCTGACTCATTAAAATTGTCGACAATTAACTGAATTTTTCATGTTGAGTAAAAAGTTTTATTCATTTTCAAAATGCATGACCTGCCAATCAGTTAGTGAATACACTACCATCGCACCATTGCCACCATTTTACCATTGTATTACGTCACCCTTGGCGTCACTGCTTCTAATCTTCGAGTCATCAACAAAATTCTGGAACTCTTCCAGCGTAGTGATTCCCAAATTCAAGATATTATGGCACTTTAAGTTTTGTTTGGCAGTTTCTTTTTGCAATTCCTGCTTCATTTTAAACCAAACAGTTCTCCATTGGTGAAAGGCCTAAAGGAGGAAAAGCTTCAGCCGACAACCACGCCAACGAGGATTTAGCCGTGTGAAAAAAAATACGCCATCTTGTAGAAAAACATAGTTAACCTCACTCGATTGGAGCCGTTATTCATGGAAACGATCGAACTACATCGTTTTGTCTATTGCCATTTTTCTATCAGATCTTTAGAGAAAGTTAGAGACCGCTATCCTCAAAACGACGTCGGTCAATCGCATTCATGTTAGGCGATTTGCCCTATTTGTAACGCTGATTCGCCAGCTCAACTCGCCTTTTTTCTGAGCTTGAGTGTCAAAAATGGATTTTTTTTATCCGAGTTATTCATAAATTAAGTTAATTTAAAACTTATAACAGGTTTATTTTTTTAGAAAAACCTTGTAAAAACCATATCCCATTTTTTTCATCGTCCGCTTGCAAGTATCGAGATGTCTTTGAATTTGTCTTTTCCATGCCACCGTACTTTGGCGTTGGTTTTATTTAATTAGTTTTTAAAACACGGCTATCACTTTTGATATCGGTGGCCGTCTTTTTATACCCTATTCTAGGGGTATATTAATTTTGACGCATAGTTTGTAACATACCTTAATATTGCCCGTAGACCCCTAAAAGTTACTATATTTATGATCAGCATCGATAGTAATGTCGATCTAGCCATGTCCGTCCGTCCGTCCGTCCGTCGGCAAAAATTAGGCCTTTAAACTGGACCTAGAGAGCTGAAATTTTAACCATATACTCTCTAGGGTCCCGAAAGAATCAAGTTTAAGAATTTTTGAAATCCGCCCACAGACACGCCCACAAACTCAAAAAAACAAAATTTTGGAAAAAATCGAATTTTGAGCTAGAGAGCTGAAAGTTTTTATATATGATCTATGGCCCATAAAACTGATTGGGACATAAAATTTTCAAAATCCGCCCACTGACACGCCCACAATTAAATAAAACAAATTTTGGGAAAAATTGAATTTTGAGATAGAAAGCTGAAATTTTTTATATATGATCTTTGGCCCATAAAACTACTTGGGACATAAAATTTTCAAAATCCGCCCACTGACACGCCCACAATTAAATAAAATATTTTTTTTGAAAAACCAAAATTTGAGCTAGGGAGCTGAAATTTTTAATATATACTCTCTAGGGGCCCTTTATGCTCATGTGTAAATATTTTCAAAATCCGCCTACTGACACGCCCACAATTTTTTTTTTTATTTTTGAAAGTCCAAAGTTTGAGCTAGGGAGCTGAAATTTATAGTATATACTCTCTAGGTGCCCTTTATGCTCATACTTAAATTTTTTTTTAAATCCGCCTACTGACACGCCCACAATTAAATAAAACAATTTTATTGAAAAACCAAAGTTTGAGCTAGGGAGCGTTTTTATTTACAAAAGCTTAGTTTTTTCGATAAAATCCTTTAAATTTTTGTCACGCCCACTTATGAGATATAGGAATAAGAATAGGGTATCCAACAGTTCGCCCAAGCGGACTGTAGCCCGCCCCTATGTTTTGTTTACAAATTTCCACATTTCCAGTTTCTGTATTTTGTATAATTTTTGCATTGATGATCATGCTAAACACTTTGGTAACTTAATAGCACGAGCACCATAATCCCGTTTTTAATGTGTTTGGTAAAGATTCCCATAAGTCTCGAGATGGTGCGCCTCGCGCCATGTTTAGCAACAAACTGTTGTTAACTTGCACGAATAAATGTATCAAGCATTGTCAAAAAAATGTTTGCAGATATCATTGTAAAAATTAATGAGAACACTATTTAAACAATAAAATATCAACTATATTGCATCCAAGATAAAATGAACCAACTGTTATGCATTTAACAGAGTAAAGAATACATTGTTACCGTAGCTTTTAAAACTTTTTTTTTCAATTTTACTAAGAAAAACTACTGAATCACATTGATATAATTTTTAACATAAATTGATACTACCAACCAGTAAATTTGCATCCAAAATAGACTGAACCGACTGTTATGCTCTTAACAGAGTAAAGCATACACTATTACAGTATCTAGACTTTCAAACTATTTTTCTATTTCACTAAAAAACTACTTCATCACATTGATATAATATTTAACATAAATTGATACTAACAATCAGTAAATTTTACCGTCAACAAATATTTTTTGTGTTAAATCACGAGTAGATAACGTGGGGTTGATTAGACTGTCATCTCTGCTCATTACTGACAATGACCATCTTAATCAAAAATTAAAGACATTGTTCATTCGACTTATATCAATAATTTATTTCTAACGTCTCCTTACAAACATTAATTATGCTTAAATTACAATACTAATATAAACAAATTGGCAGTCCTTCCCCACTTGATTCAAAAACAAAGGGACGTACAAATATAGTCGAAAACTATCCCCTTATTACGTTGGCCTACGTGTTCTATCCTCTAACATAATTTCCTTAAATTTCTACAAAAAAAATCGAAAAGTCCTTCATTATAAATGAAATTTCAAGCTAACTTGTAATAAAAGAATTAAATATATCAAATAACAAAAAATACATTGTCGAAATGCGGACATTAAAAATCTTTTTTCTTCTGTCAGTCAGCTGAAAGCATCTAATTCGGTTGTACTTCACAAACAAAGTATGTCTCGAAACTACAGGGTGAATCGTTCCATTTAAGACCCTTCCCATCGCGGTTCCAGAGCTCAAGACAGTTTTCCTCTTCTCCGTTTTCGTAGCGGAAGTTATTTGGTTCTCCGGCATTCCAATTCGTAAAAGTTATTGGTTTTCCATTCGCCATCCAAAAAAAATTGCCTTCGTCGGCTAAATCTGTTCCTGATGTCCAGAAATGCTCGTGTCCAAGACCTGAAAAGAGGAAAAAAAAATTAGCGCTGCAGTTTGAATGTGAAGTAAAAAATGGTGAAAATAAATCAATGCGAGGGAATACCAGCTGTATGCATTACCTATACGTATGAAATAAAGTATAAAAGAGTATTAAGACAGACAATGCGATATATGATCCTTTAAGTCTCATGAGCTCCATGTTTGAATATTGTGGTGTACATGTATCTAAAATCACATCATGTGCGGGATGGCTTTTCCACACTGATTTGTATATACTGTACAGAGCATGTCAGCCTTCGAAATTAAGTCTCCACCATTTAAACAGACTTTCATGTCATTGAGTAAAGATGTAAAGCCTTTGCATTGTACATTGTGCATTGTGGAGAATATGGTGCTGCACGTCGTTGAAGATCTTTGTTTGCACTTCCGGGTTAACCACAAAATGCAGCTCCGGTTAAGTTAAAGCATATATATCAGGTGGGACTAAGATATATGGTATGAGTAAAATTAGCCTAACGAGTTTCAGATGTCAGTAACTGTATAGTATACTTGTGCATATCTATCTGTATAGCATTTTCTGCGGCTTTAAGAAATGATCCTAATGTGAGCGAATACTGACAGAGGCAAACGTTTTCTTGTATTGGATTTAACTTAACTTAGAAAATAAAAACGAAATCGAAATTGATTGTCTGATGGTATAATTGCATTACTGAGAAAATGCAGTAAAAGTCTTTTGTTACTCCGCTTTTGCTGTAGGACTTTAATTAATATATGCAGCAATACAATAAATCTTGGTAAAGAAGTAAAATTCAATGTGAAATACAATTTTATGTATTTTAATTTGAATTGATTTTCACTTGTTTAACAAGACTTGTTGAATTGTGGCACAGGCCCTAGTTAAGATGAAGGTTAAAGCTGGGTTGAAATAACATTTTTATAGACTTCCATTTACGTTTATAAGACTTAGTGCTACACTTCCTACCTTAACTTATCTTTTGAACTTATACATTTAAAAAAATCCTAAGGCCTAAGGTTTTATCACCTAATGTAATCCTTCCTAATGAAGCAAAATTAAATATGTCCCAATCCAAACTGGAAGTAAGTCTAAAAATTTAGGACTTAATTCATCATGAACAGCTATGGAGCGTGATGCGTTTTGTACGGCTTAGGGACAGCCTTCATGCTCCGAAAGGGGTTACCCTATAATCAATTGGTATTTAAAAAAAAAATGCATGGCGATCCTACCATCTATAAAAGACAAACTTGAAAATACGAAGAAGTGGGCGACCAGTTATATTGCCCTACGACAGAGAGGTGTTACAGCAGCTATTCGATGCCAGCCGTAACGAGCCAGGTGACGTTACCATAAACAAATCACAGAGGAGGCAATTACAACGACGGTGATGACTCCGACAGACAAAACTCACTGCATAGTGCTAGTGCTACAAGTGACAAAGAGATGGAAGCGGACGTACAGGAGGATGCTCAGAATAGTTCACCTTCTACCGAACAATAGCTGAAGCCTTAGTTTTGCAAGAAATGAACTTTTATTATTACATTTTTCAAAGTTTATTTATATCATATATTGAACATAGAACAAACACAGAAAAAAACTTGGTATATTTTAAATGTTATCTTAATTTTAAGCATTTTGTAATTCACTTCTCATATAGACCTTAAGAAGCAAGCACCAGAGTAACAATGGAAGCAATAGGTCGGGAAACAAAGAAATCCCCAGTCAAAAGCATCGGCGGAATCATAGAAGCAGGTACCTACTTTACTTCGAGGGTAATATGACACACATTTCGTTAAACACAGGCGCAGACATTTCGGTTCGCACAGAGTATCTAGCTGTAGAACTAAATAAACCTTCGGCGTATCAATAAAAAAAATAAAACAATATTTTCGCAAGGTGTGTCAAATATTGAACTAATTGTAGGAGAAGCAGTTTTCAAGCATTAGTTCGATCTGGTCAATGATGAGAAAAATATTTTAACTGATGGAATAATAGGAAGAGATTTTCTCAAAACATATAATTGCAATAATTGTGACTTCCTTGGGTAACTCCAGACTGAGCTGTGAAAGATACAGATAGCGATCCTCCAAATTTGACTTGATAAACACTTGATCTAAGGTATGAAATATCCCATTTTATGAAAAATGGTCGGAAACCAAAAGCCCTGAGCTTAAATTCGATTATTTCATGGGACAGCTGGTCAAAAGGAAAAGCCTTAGAGAAGTCAGTGTATATGCAATCCATTTTGTCCTTATTCTCTAAGGCATTAGAACAATCATGCAAGAAACTTAACAGATTAGTGACAGTGGATCTGTTTCTTACAAATCCATGCTGTTCATTACAAATTATTGCGACAAAGAAATTTAATCAAAAAGCTTAGGGAAACACGAATGCTTTGAAATAGGCCTATAATTAGTGATATCACCACATTCGCCTTTTTTAAATACAGGTGTGATAAAAGCACTTTTCCATAGATTAGAGAATTTACCAGTACTAATGGACAATTCAAACAAATACCTAAGATATGGAGCAATTGATAGACTACATTTTTTAATCGGTGCAATGCCATCAGGACCTGATGAATAGTCGTTCTTCAGTGAAGAAATATATTTTAAAATTGTTTCGAAATTGAATGCGAAACTATTAAAACTTATTTGGGAACAGCTAGTTAGATAACTAAAATATTGATCTCTCTTCACAAAAATTGAGGACCATTTACAGCATTTTCGACAAATGAAGGCCATTACCAATTCAAACGACTTCCTTTTGGTGTAATAATTTCATATATCAGCTTTCAAAGGATGATTTCTATAGCTCGTAGTGGCTTACAAGCTTCAGCATTTCTGTTGATGATATAACTATATTTGGTAAGAACTTTTCATAAAAGTTTTAGGAAGACTACGTAAATTTAATTCAAACCCTAACGTAGAGAAATATGATTTCTTAAAACCGGGAGTTAATTAACTAGGTCATTTAATAACGTCAATTCAATGGGATAAGAACCGACCCAACAAAATACGAAACCGTAAAGAATTATCCCTCACCAAGAAATGCGGTGAGGAGATTTATAGCTTTTTGTAATTATAATTTATAAAATAAAAATTTCAAAAACTTTTGGACCACTGCACCTATTTCTAAAAAAGAAACAAATATTCTCTTGGACAGAGGACTATGAGAAAGCTTGTAACACATTAAAGTGCAATTTAATAAGGCCACCTGTACTTACCGGTTTCAAAGAAACATTCATACCTACTCAGTACAGATGCTTCAAATTTTGCTTAAGGAGCATGCTTCCACAAGGTAAAATTGTAACAGATATATCTATAGCATATGCAATTTGGAATTAACACGGATCACAGACCATTAGACAGTGCATTCACGCCTAAGAGTTCATCATCAGGAACACGTGTAGATTAGATGCGCTACGATTTCGCAATAGTATCCAAAAAATAAAAAAATTAACACCAACGCTGATGCGCTGTCATGAATAAAAATTGATTCAGAGACACTAAAGGAGATGATACAAAAACAAATCATTAATGTACTTACGGGAGTAATGAAAAAAATAAAAAAATATACCAGTTGAAAATTGGGCAAAAGCCTTGGATTCAATATCGGACATAAGTCGACTAATAAAAACAGACTTCAAAGAAAATAATGTTATAGAAAGAAAAAGAAATACAATAATAATAGCAGGAGACACTGTGATTGAAGAACTTAGCCATTCTAAGAAAGCTTATATTCGATATGAACAATGCAGGTGTTAAAAGACTAGCAGCAGCGAGAAATAGTCATATAAGTACATATTTGAAAATGTATGTATACAAGAATATAAAAATGTATCTAATAAGCTGCAGAAAAAATGATAGAAGATAAATTATTATATGAACTTCCAAAACGAATAACAAATGAAGGAGAAATGCACAAACTAATTGAATATAATCATTGTTCAAAGACTGGGGGACATTGTGGAATTAGAAAGTGCTTAAACAAACTGAAACGGGGATATGTTTGTAAAATCACTTACAAAAGGTAAAAGGTTTTGTCCACAATACCGCCAAACTTGTAATGAACTAAAACATGAAATACACGAAAGACAAAATTGTAATAACTGACACACCGAAGACATCATTTGAAACAATCATTTATTTACGGTTGGACATCTGAAACCATCGAGTGGTTATAGATACATTCTAACGATACAGTGTGAACTACTCGTAAACGTATGTAGAAGCTTCCCCAATAGAAACGAAAGAAGCAACTACAGTTGCAAAGACAATAGTTGAGAACTTTATTTAAAAATATGGATGTTAAAGGAGACTTAAGACAGATAAAGCAATTACTTAAGAACATTTGTAAGCTCTTAAACATAGACGAAATGGTATCAAAACCATTTCACCATGATACATTGGGATCTTTTAAAAGAAACCATAGGGTATTTAGCGAATACATAATGAGCTTAGGAGAGAAAGACAACTGTGAACAATGGTTACCATACTACACTTAGCACTTTGTACTCACAATTTTAATTAGTTTTTGGAAAATAAGGTAAACTTCCATGTGAAGTATTAACAAATAAAGAAACGATTTAGATATAACTTAGACGACTATTTGAATGTACTAAAGCTAAAATAAAAACACGCACATGAACAACAAGCTCAGGAACTCTTATTACAACAGGTAAAATTAACAACCACTTCGTTTGCGAAGTGCGAAGAATGCCACAAATAGTTTCCATATTTTAGTGTTAATTCCGTTTGCCGTCGATGCCTTCTTTTCGAACGTTTGTGATCGCACCCCAGCGCTCCTTCCGAAATTTATTCATTGTAGCTCCGTTGGGCATTGTCCCGTACGGGAAATCAATTATTTCATGGGTCAAACAAACAGCGAGTATGACAAGACGAAGAGCTGGAGTCCCTCGGCCGATTAGATCACCTGAGATCATTGATGCAGTGAGAGCTTCAATCTTGCAATACATACGGCGTTCTGCACTGAAACATGCGTTTGCCCTTGGACTTTGTGATCGTTTACGTGAGGAGAATTCTTCACGACGACGACGACCTTCATTACCATCCGTTGGCGATTGTGCAGGAACTTTCCGAACGCGACTTCAATTCTCATAGGAGCCCATGGGAGGCGCTTCTCGAAAACGTTAAAGAGGATGCAATTGTTTTGTTCAGTGATGAATCGCATTTTGACTTGAGTGGATGCGTCAACAAACAGAACAAGCATTTGCATTTACCGTCACAGTGTGGTGTGCAGTTTTCTCGGGATTTTTGGTCCCTGTCTTTTTGAATGAAATGGTTTCACCGTGACAGTGAATTTTGATCGGTTTGTCAGCATATTGGAGGAATTTTGTTACCACTACTACTTGATGAGTTGGACTAAGGGGACATTTCGTTCCAACAGGACGGAGCAACGGCTCGCACTTCCCGGAGCTTCTCTTCTGAATAAGGGGCGATTTATCATTTATCATTTATGTCAACCGTGCAAGGACCCTACAAGACCTGATGGCCAACATACGTGCAAATTTTCCAAAACATATCCGCTGCCACAAGGGTCATGACAATCGTCTTATTCACTATATGGACAATGCAGGATGGCATCTACCTGATATGATTTTTAAAATTGTGTAAAACAAAACTTTAGATTATGTCCCTATATTATAAAAGAAACACTGATTAATAAAATGGTTTTTATTGTGTTATTTCACTAGAAAGGCCACAGTCCGCTTGGTCGAACTGTGAGTACATATTCAAAATTTCAGGTTTCTAGCTCAAACTTTGATTTTCGATAAAAAGTTTGTCTTTAAATAAGAGAGTATATATTCCAAATTTCCACTTCCTAGCTCAAACTTAGACCTTTTGGTAAAACTTTGTGGATTTTTAAAATCTTTACACACTATAAGATTTTTTCCTCAAATTGTGGGCGTGTCAGTGGGCGGATTTCAAAAATTCTTACTAACGTACAGAGTATAAGTTTTTTTATTTCAGCTTTCTAGCTCGTATTTTGGCGCCTCAATTTTGCCGACGGACGGACGGAAATGGCTAGATCGACATTACTATCGATGCTGAATACGAATATAGTAACTTAAAGGAGTCTACTGGTAATATAAAGGTATGCTACAATTTATGAGTCCCTTAAAAGTGGGCATGGCATTATATAAAGGACTTTGTAGTGTAATATTATTAAAAAACAAATAACAAAACCACATTACACTTCATTAATACATCATTCCAAAATATAAAATAATTTAAAGGATATTACGTTAAAATAGAAGACTTTATCGAACGATGGTTAAGCGTGCACTGAACAGTGCTCATTATGTATTTCAGTTGTACATGTACATGCATTAGTATAGTTGTAAGTTTTTCAAAGGAATGGTATAATTTCTGAATGAAGAGAATAGTCTGTTCAAACAATATTAATTCAATAGAATAATAAACTAGTATTTACAATTAAAGAAAGAAAAATCCAAGCAGAGAATATTCTGAAGAGTAGATAAAAACATAGAACGGGCTACAGTCCGTTTGGGCGAACTGTTGGATACCCTATTCTTATTCCTGTCCCTCATAAGTATGTGTGACAAAAGTCTTAGTATGGTTGAATTGTTGAGAACGCCCTACATATTTTGTTATATAACATTTAAAGGATTTTATCAAAAAAACATAGGGACGGGAACAGTCCGCTTAGGCGAACTGTTGGATACCCTATTCTTATTCCTATCCCTCATAAGTGGGCGTGACAAAAGTCTAAGTATGGTTGAATTGTTAAGAACGCTCTACATATTTTGTTAAATAACATTAAAGGATTTTATCGAAAAAAAAGCTCCCTAGCTCATACTTGGGTGTTTCAATAAAATTGTTTTATTTAATTGTGGGCGTGTCAATAGGCGGATTTAAAAAAAAATAACACATGAGCTTAAAGGGCCCCTAGAGAGTAAATATTATAAATTTCCTCTCCCTAGCTCAAACTTTGAATTTCCAAAAAAAGGTTTTTTTTTTAAATTATGGGCGTGTCAGTGGGCGGATTTTGAAAATATTTACACATTAGCATAAAGGGCCCCCTAGAGAGTATATATTATAAATTTCAGCTCCCTAGCTCAAACTTTGGATTTTCAAAAAAAGTTCTTTTTTTAAATTGTGGGCGTGTCATTAGAGGGATTTTGAAAATATTTACACATGAGCTTAAAGGGTACCTAGAGAGTATATATTATAAATTTCAGCTCCCTACCTCAAATTTTGGTTTTTCAATAAAATTGTTTTATTTATTTGTGGGCGTGTCAGTGGGCGGATTTTGAAAATTTTATATCCCGAGCAGTTTTAGGAGTCATAGATCATATAAAGAAAATTTCAGCTTTCTAGCTCAAAATTGGATTTTTTCCACAATTTTGTTTTTTTGAGTTTGTGGGCGGATTTAAAAATTCGTAAACTTTATTATTTCGGGACCCTAGAGAATATATGGTTACAATTTTAGCACTCTAGACCCAGTGTAAAGGCCTAATTTTTGCCGACGGACGGACATGGCTAGATGGGCATTACTATCGATGCTGATCATAAATATAGTAACTTTTAGGGGTCTACGGGCAATATTAAGGTATGTTACAAACTATGCGTCAAAATTAATATACTTTTAGAATAGGGTATAAAAACGAAGCTTTTGTAAAAAAAACGCTCCCTAGCTCAAACTTTGGTTTTTCAATAAAATGTTTTATTTAATTGTGGGCGTGTCAGTAGGCGGAATTAAAAAAAATTAACATATGAGCATAAAGGGCCCCTAGAGAGTATATATTATAAATTTCAGGTCCCTAGCTCAAACTTTGAATTTAAAAAAAAAAAAAATTAAATTGTGGGCGTGTGTGTCGGATTTTGAAAATATTTACACATAAGCTTAAATGGCCCCTAGAGAGTACATATTATAAATTTCAGCTCCCTAGTTCAAATTTTGGTTTTTCAATAAAATTGTTTTATTTAATTGTAGGCCAGTGGGCGGATTTTGAAAATTGTATATCCCGAGCAGTTTTAGGAGTCATAGATCATATAAAAAAATTTCAGCTTTCTTGCTCAAAATTCGATTTTTTCCAAAATTTTGTTTTTTTGAGTTTGTGGGCTTGTCTGTGGGCGGATTTCAAAAATTCGTAAACTTGATTATTTCGGGACCCTAGAGAGTATATGATTAAAATTTCAGCTCTCTAGGTCCAGTTTAAAGGTCTAATTTTTGCCGACGGACGGACGGACGGACGGACGGACGGGCATGGCTAGATCGACATTACTATCGATGCTGATCATAAATATAGTAACTTTTAGGGGTCTACGGGCAATATTAAGGTATGTTACAAACTATGCGTCAAAATTAATATACGCTTAAAATAGGGTATAAACATAGCGACGGGCTACAATCCGCTTGTGAGAGCTGTTGGATATCCTATTCTTATTCCTATCCATCAGAAGTGGGCGTGACAAAAGTCCAACTATGGTTGAACTGTTAAGAACGCTCTACATATTTTGTTATATAACATTTAAAGGATTTAATCGAAAAAACGAAGCTTTGTAAAAAACTGCTCCCTAGCTCAAACTTTGGTTGTTCAATAAAATTGTTTTATTTAATTGTGGGCGTGTCAGTAGGCGGATTTAAAATATATTTAAAGATAAGTATAAAGGGCATCTGAAGAATCCATATTATAAATGTCTGCTCCCTAGCTCAAACTTTGGTTTTTCATGTAAGCGTGTCAGTAGGCGGATTTTGAAAATATTTACAGATGAGCATAAAAGGCCCCTAGAAAGTATATATGTATTATAAATTTCAGCTCCCTATCTCAAACTTTGACTTTTGAATAAAATTGTTTTATTTAATTGTGGGCGTATCAGTGGGCGGATTTTAAAAATGTTATCTCCCGAGCAGTTTTAGGAGTCCAAGATCATATATAAAAAATTTCAGCTTTGTAGCTCAAAATTCGATTGTTTTGATAAATTTGTTTTTTTTTTAATTTGTGGCGTATCTGTGGGCGGATTTCAAAAAATTTTAAACTTGATTATATAGGGTTCCTAGAGAGTATATGGTTAAAATTTCAGCTCCCTAGGTCCAGTTTAAAGGCCTAATTTTTGCCGACAGAGGGACGGACATGGCTAGATCGACATTACTATCGATGCTGATCATAAATATAGTAACTTTTAGGGGACTACGGGCAATATTAAAGTATGTTACAAACTATGAGTCAAAATTAATAAACCCTTAGAATAGGGTATACAAAATTTGAACGGACTTCATATCGAGTTAAAGACTATTGTGTGGTACCTAGGTGCTTATTTGACAAGTTCTTGTTTTATAATGTGCACGTAAATACTCAGTTGCAAAAGGCAGCATTTATGTCTCTCAAATGCCTTTTCTAGTCCAATTATCTGACAACCGATGTAAAAATCATATGTTATCAAGCCTTTATACATCCGACTCTGACTTATGCGAGTCCAATATGGTGGAACATATCTCTTTCGTATATGGAAAAGCGTCCAATATTTGAGCGAAAGTGTCTTCGAGCATGCAAGCAGATATACAGAAGTGCACATTCCGTCTTTCGACACTACGTTTCTAATAAAATACTACTGGATGCTTCCGGTATGTCAAGAATCGAATAGAATAGATGTGTGGTTCATAAAAAGTTTTTTAAAAAAAAAAAAAACACCTGAAATCGTCTTATTCAGTGTACCATTCAGAACAATGGAGGGCCTCACCTACCTGATTTTCAAAACTGTGTCAAACAAAACTTTAGATATGTGCCTACATTATTCAAAAAAATCAAAAAAATCTTAATTCATAAATTTGATGATGAATGATTTATTGCGTTTTGAAAAAAGGAAGTTATGTTGCCACACCATCTACTACTACTTACCTAGGTGAGTCAATTTGTTAAATGCTTAAACTATGAAAGTACGTATTCTTACCGAAATCTTTAACGTATTTTTCAAGTCTATCGTTCTCTTCTTGTGATGAAATACTTGCTAAATGCATTCCATGATATCTACAATACTGCGTCGCCTTAAACCAGTTCGCCTGAAATAAAAAATTTAGCTTTTAGTGTAGCTATTGACATAATAATTTGTTTTATGAACAATTTGTTGAAGCACTTTTTGTTACGCTTGTGGTGACTGTAATATAATGTAAAGTAATCTATGGAGATAAAGGGTCTTTCATTAGCGACTTGACAACTTCAAACTTGCAGTGTGAACGCCATCCTTAAGCCGATTACCGAACTGTCAATGTCAAAATATTTATGTAGTAAAATCAGCATACTTTTATACAAAGTACACGAGGGAAAAACGTTTACAAATAATAAAAATTTACTACCGAAATTCCGAGTCGGTGGTAGCAACTTTAATAGCGTTAACGTCAATTTTCGGCCGTAATTCTCGTCCCTGTAGACATAGTAGTGAAAAAATTTGAGTCAGAATATTCGCTGCTTGCTGTTGCCGTGCCAGTAAGACTGTTTTGCCCGAAGTGTGGAGAATATTGCTGCCGTAGAGGTAGAGGCAGACAACATTATGGCGAATTTTGCGTAAGGATCTTGGCCTACACCCTTACAAGATCAAGCTGACTCAAGAACTAAAGCCACTCGATCATATGAGGCGACATACGTTCTCGAATTGGGCTCTGGACATGATGGCAGAAAATGAAGAATTTCATCGCAAAAACGTTTTCAGCGATGAAGCGCCATGTTGGTTAAACGGCTTCGTCAAAAAGTAAAATATGGGTTACTGGACAGGTGAGAACCCTCATGTGCTACATGAAACAACACTTCAACCGCAAAAAATCACTGTTTGGTGCGGTTTTCATGCCGGTGGCGTCATTGGGCCATTTTTCTTCGTCGATGAAAATGACCGTCACGTTACGGTAAATGGTATTTGTATTTTATTTATAATTCATGTTAACACATAGATACAATGCAATCTTTTAAGTGTATTACAGTATTGACAAGGTTGGTACATTAAGGTATAAGTATATTTTACAATTTCAAATTGATCTAAATGGCAAAAATGTATTTATATTGATTGAATATTTTACTTAAAAAGAGAAAAAAATAAATAAAAATAAAAATAATAAGCTAAAATTCCCTAAAACCCTATAGCAGTTAAATAATTAAAATTAAATTCAAAAGTTAAATTCAAAGTGTTGTTTGATTTGTCTTTGAAAATCGCTCATGCCTGAAGATCTTCTGATATGAACCGGAAGCAAATTCCAAAGTCATACGGCGTATACAAAAAATTGTTTTTGTGTTTATAGTTATTATATTTAGTTATATGCTGGCGGAACAAAACTTCTACTTCTCGCCGAAGAAGATGCAAATTGTAACCTTTGGAAAAGATATTCTAGTTCCTGTTTTACTCTGAGAGTGAATAGGAAAGTCAATATTTTAAGGTCGAGATATTTTTGTAAGTCCATTCCAAGAAAATGCCTTACATATTCAGAAATGTGTTCCCTTCGACCCAAGTTATAGGCAAATCTCACTGTACTATTTACTGCTACCCTTAACTTTCGACAGCTATGACTGTCTAAGTTACAAATGACTGGATGTGCGTAAAAAAGAATGGGCAGCAAAAGTGACTTAACCAACATCGCTTTGATCCTAAACGGCAGATCTTTTCCTACTTGATACAGAGCGCGCAGGGATCCATAAACTTTAGAGACGGTTTTTATAATATGATTCTCCCAATATAGATTTTGGTTAAACGTTACACCGAGATTTTGTACGCTGGTGACGTATGTCAACTCTGATCCATCAAGCTGAGGTAAGCTTTGTGAATCGACACTTAAACGGCTGATTGCAATTGCTTGACTTTTGCCAGAATTAAGCCTAAGCTTATTTTTTCGCGACCAAGTGACTACAGAATTGAGGTCTTCATTCAGTCGCTGAGTGGCATCCTCAACTAGAACCAATGGATAGCTTAAGTGCAGCTGGACGTCATCGGCATACATTTGAACCTTGCAGTACTTTAACACTAATGAAATGTCATTATTGAATAAGGTGAACAATAACGGACCCATTATTGATCCCAGTGGAACGCCGGCTCTGGTTATAATAAAGTTGGATAATGTCTCGTTAATATACACAGCTTGAGTACGCCCATTTAAGTAGCTTTCCATCAGTCTTAAAGCCGTCGGGTTGAAATTAAAACAGTGTTTTAATTTAATAATTCATATTTCATGGGGCACAATATCGAAGGCTTTCGAAAAATCTATCAATATGAGCGATGTTACACGATCTTCATTCATAAATTCAGAAGCGCTGTAGTACAGCTATGCTTTGGTCTAAAACCGGATTGGTGCGGTGACAGAAGATTGAACTCATTAAGGTATGAGTGAATTTGTTGGCTCATGAGTTTTTCAAAAGCTTTCGAAATGAATGGTAATATCGAGATGGGGCGGTATTCTTTCTTCCTCGAGTTTGAGCTTTTAGGAATTGGGATGATCTTAGAAGCCTTCCAAGATTTCGGATACATGGAGTAGGTTATAATATTATTGAAAATGTATGTAATTTCGGGTAGTACTCCATGGATTATCATTTTTAAGAGTTTTGGATCCAAGCCGATAGCGTTCGATTTAATGGCGGTGATGGCTTTAAGTACGTCATATTCATAAATCCTTTGAAAACAAAAATCTCTAGAAGTTACTGGAGTAAGTAATTCTTTAACGATGTAGAGACCCCTTCTCTGTCGACAGGAACATTCGAGTTAACTGAAGGAGCAGCAAAATCGATATTTAATTCGTCGGACTTTTTTCACAGGCATCTGCATCAGCTGCCTTTTTTCCCAATGCCTAACTCCTTTAAATTATTCCATGTCTTTGTTTTACTGAGGTCGGGCTTGAACTTAGACATGAAAAATTTGTTCTTTGCAATCCTTATCTCTCTTTTAGCATTGTTCCTAGCTGTATTGAACTCATTGAAGAACTCGGGGATTTTAAATCTTCTCCATCGCCTGTACGCCCTGTCCCTAACATCAAGCAAACGTTGGATACCAGGAGTGAACCACTCACAATAATTGCTTTGAAGAGTAAATGTTTTTATTGGAACATGCTGTTCAAAGTGGCTATTGATATTGTGAGTAAAAAGATCTACCTGCTCATCAATTGATGACACAAGACGAAGTCTTTGCCAATCTAAGGTTAGAACGTCCTGAAAAAGGGAGCTTTCGTCTATTGCCTTGAAGTCTCTATACATAACTCGTTTGACTTCAGCAGATCTATTAAATTCTATGTCATAAAACATATAATAAGATCCTGCTTTGAAAACCCCGCGACATCTAGTTGACTATAGAAATTGAATCGATTTATGTCGCTAACTATGAATAAGTCCAACAGGGTAGAGTTGCTCTTACTAAAATGTGTCGGTGTTAAGGTATTGACTGTATACAGCCGTAAAGATTTTATATTCTTTATAAACCGGTCGACATTAGGGTTTTTTGTATCCAAAAGATTAATGTTGAGAACTCCGCACAGTATTATATTACGATGCCGTGCAGATATGCTTTCAAGCAGGTTTGTAATATTAGCGGAATTAACCATATTTGGTGGCTTGTAGACTACGCCAACTAAGCATTTATCTATTCCACTTACAACTTCAATAAAGAGGTATTCAAATATATCACTGGCCCCCGATGTATGCAACAGCTTGCATTGAATGCAGGTCTTAACTAAAATTGCAACACCACCACCTCTTTTGCCGATTCTATCAGCGCGATATATTTTGTACCCCCTTAAATTTAACATTTTATTGTAAAAGTTTGAGCAGAGCCATGTCTCAGAAACACATATACATAACATCTACTTTCCCATTACCAAAGACTATTTTAAACTCATCGATGTGTTTGATTAAGCTCTGGGCGTTTATTTTATGTGACAAACAGAAAGACCTGAATACCTTCTACAAAAAACATTAAGCATCAATTCAGTTTTGTGAAAATGGTTATTATTACCACCATAAGCATTTGGGACATCGCTTACAGTTTCACTTTGTTCTCCGCTCATGCTTATCACGAAGGGAAGTGACGGAGATCGACTGGCAGGGAGCGACAACAAGAGACTTACACACAAAATACAACACTATGAAGAGCGAAAACGGTAAATAACTAATTTTAGCTAATTTACAAAAGCTAGCTATTTTTAAAAAAAACCATAATGTAAATATAAGTAAAAATAAAAGTTAAAACATAAATGAAAATTAAAAGTTGGAGATGAATTGAATTTAAGTGTTGGTTTGTGAGCCACTGGTATTTTGGGACAGTTGATTTGTTCCATTCCCATTGTCATGTTTGTAAGCGTGCATAACTTCAGTTAGCTTCAGGAGGCTGGCAATATTCACGTTGCTTGTGGTTGATGTCATTTTAATGTAAACAACACCTAAACACAACACGAAAAAGCCGAGAAAATTTGTTTGGTACTTTTAAGTTTAATCGCTTGCCGTATAATTATTCGGTTGTTCGGGGTGAGACTCTCGTGCATATAAATAGATTTATCGGAATCAAAACCAGCATCTCGTAATGAGAGATGCCGTGAGTGCGCTTTTCTAAATGACGAGATAGCTTTCAATGTCAACATCTTGTCGTTGGCCGAGCAGAATTTAACTATCACCACAGAGTCAGTGTTTTGTTTCGCACGAAAAATTCGGTTCGTTTTTGGTGGCTGGCGATTTAATGCTGGGCAAATATTGTGAAATATTGTTTCCGGGTTTTCTTCCGGAAGGAAAGGTACCCCCACTAACACAGCGTCGGACGCGAGATTTTTTGTGTGCAGTGCCTCGATTTGTGATTTGATTACCGAAAGTTCAGCATTCTTTTATTCGCTACAGAGACATGTTGGAACGTTATTTCTTTGAGCAATTCCATGATTCAACCAACAAGACGGTGCCACAAGCCACGATGTGGGTGCAACAATTGAGTTATTGAAGTCTCAGTTCGGTGAACGTGTTATCTCGAACAACGGACCCGTCTATTGGCCACCGAGATCTTGTGATTTAACGCCTCTAGACTGTTTTTTATGGGACTACATTAACATTGGCCGGCGACTATAGAGGAGCTCAGAGCCAATATTAATTTATTTATTTATTTATTGTTTCATCAATTAGAGCTACAAAACTCAATTAGACAACTTAAAAACTATTATAATTATGAACTAAAATCTATTACTATGATTTAAAATATTAATTATTGTGATAGAGAACAGACATTATATGAATCTTAAAAGAATTTCTAGAATAGTTTCCAAAAACATCAATGCGATCCATAACTAAATTTAATTCGCTGGTGCAACGCTCAATCGGTTCATTACTGCCATAATTTGTTCTGTGAAACCGACCTCGAAGATGAAAGTTCATACGCAAATTCCTTTCAGGAAAAAAAAAGTTAGTCCGCTCAAGTAAACAGGGGCATTTAATGCGCTAATTAATTACATCTCTTATAAACATTATATTGAAATACTTGCGTCTATTTTCAAGAGTGAGTATATTAAAGAGAAGGCATCTAGTTAAGTAGGGTGGAGTTTCTATATTCCACCTAAGCTTTTTAAAAACAAACCTAGTGAAACATTTTTGCACCCTTTCTATCCTCTAGGACTGGCTTTGGTAGTAAGGGTTCCAGATTATACTACAATAATCTAATACCGATCTTACTAATGCAAAGTATAATGCCTTCAGTGCGTAAGGATCAGAGAATTCTTTCGTATTACGCCTAATAAAACCAAGCATTCTAAAAGCATTACTCACAATGTAGTCAATATGAGGCTTAAAAGTGAGTTGTGAGTCCAACACGACTCCAAGGTCTTTTCTATGATGTACTTTTTCAAGCTGGACATTATTAATTTGGTAATTGAAGGATATTGGACCAATGCATCTTGCACAAGTAAGTGTTTGACATTTAGCTACGTTTAAATCTAGAAGGTTGTGTTGACACCAACTAGCTAGGCTGTTAAGATCATCTTGAAAAAGCAAGCTATCTTCAGCAGTTTAATTGCAGTGAAAGATTTTTAAGTCATCAGCGAATAAAAGACAGGTGGAATTACGAATGCGAGACGGAATATCATTAACAATGAGGACGAAAAGCAATGGTCCAATGTGACTTCCTTTCGGAACACCTGATGTTGCAAAGATAGGCTCCGAAAGACAACCACCAATCTTAACGTATTGAATTCGGTCTCTTAGGTATGAAGATATCCAATCTAACAGAGGGGAGGCGAACCCAATACATTTTAATTTTTGGATCAGCACATTATGATTTACTCTGTCAAAGGCCTTAGCAAAGTTAATCGAGAAATAGCGGCCGTATCGGTCGAAATGTGCGGCCGAGTCATCGAAAATTGGGTTCAACGCATCGACCGATGCATACGTTCCAGTGGTAGACATAGGAACGAAGTCAAATCCCATTCATAAATGTTTTGAAAGTAATTTAAGCCAATTAATTTTTTTTTTGATATATCCCAATAGTTTGCATTTTATTTAAAAAAGAAGTTGTCAAGTCCTTAATGAAAGATTCTTTATATATTTCCTATCCCTTTATTCAGTGTATTTTATAATGTTTGTTTAATGAATATATAAATCAATATCGTTGAGTTTGAAATTATAGTTCTAGTTATATGTATATTCATAACTGGAAGGTTAAATATCGTTTTGTTGACTACATTTTACAACAGGTGACCTTGTCAGTGACTTGATAAGTAAAATTAGTGATAGAAATATTATGGTGGTAGCATTCTTATTCTAAATCGCAAAGTCTGCCACCTTAAAACTTTTGCGTTTTAAAATTGCAGGATACCAAAGCGCTTAACAGAAATATCACTTATATTGAATTTATATTCTACATAAATTAAATTGTAAAATTATGTTTTATGTTATTTATTCATTTATCTAAATTTGATTGTTTGACCGGAAGATAAGACGAGGATGACTTAATAAACGACCCTGAAGATGCGGAGGAAAACCAGCAAACGGGAAAAATTCATGTTAATGTTTTTGTTTGCATAAAAAAAGAAAATTTACCAAAAAAAACATTTTCACAAATCAAATTCTTTTGGGCTTATGGAAAAAAAATAGAGACTCCACATGCGTATTCACAAAAACACAAGGAAGACATTGATGGTAGAAACTTTCAATGGATATTAATATTCTGGGACCTTTCATTCGAATATGGGACAAATGGATCAAAAAAACATTTTCACAAATCAAATACTTTTGGGCTTATGGAAAAAAAAATAGAGACTCCACATGAGTATTCACAAAAACACAAGGAAGACATTGATGGTAGAAACTTTCAATGGATATTAATATTCTGGGACCTTTTATTCGAATATGGGCCAAATGGATCAAGATAAAAATATTATTTTTCTCAAATTTCAATAACTAAAATATTGATTTTCATAAATCAACCAAAAGTAACACTTTAGATAATAATCTAAAAATAATTTGGAAGTTGAAGAAATTTATCGGATTTCAGAACCCAAAATGTCAATAACGAATGCAAGTGGGTTCCGAAATCCGACAAATTTTATGGACATAATCATGGCGGCTATTGATGGGGTTGTGTGTGTGGTTGAAGCAGCCGCATATCTGAACACAAAAAAAAGAAATCGATATTTTCCAAGATGTTCTTAGAAAACACAATCTATTTCTGTATTCAAGGTTCTTTTCAATCAATTTAAGTTTTATCAGTTATATTTCTCATCTATATATACATCTTAAAACAAAGCACTTGGTTTCATCAACAAACAAACATCTGTCCACCGATAAGGACAAAACGCCACTGTTCATAGCAGCACCTTTGAGGTGGAAATGGCATTCACCTACCTCGGAGTAAACACCAACTCCACCAACTACTCTAGGAAACCACCTCTTTTAGACCCCTAACCCGCAAGACCACATGTAAGCTCTACAAAGCAGTGATACTGCCAGTTCTGCTTTATCCTTTATGGCTCCGAGTGCTGAAGGATGAGCAGAAAAGGAGAGCTAAAATTGGGATCAGATATTTTTTGAGGAGGAATGGATGAGAAGATACAACCGCTAAATCTATGAGCTGTACCAGCATGTAGATGCAGTCAGAAAAGCTAAAACATGTCGACTATGTTGGATCGTTCACATCGTGCGAATGAACAATGATGTTCCAGCGAAGAGGATCTTTGACTCCCAGCGCACACGTTCGAGACGACAAGAAAGACCGAACCTCCATTTTAAAGACAATCACAGATGCCAATGGAAACACTGTGCCCGAGACCGCAGAGGATGGAAGGCTGCCGTTCCTCAAGCAGACTATCCTCGGGTCGGGAGCTCATTAACACTTTCAGGGCCTTGGGAAATATTTGTCCCCAATATTTATTTTTTATTTATTTAAAAATTCAAATAGGGACTACCTTTTTAATGGCATGCTAAATTAGTAGATGCGAACTGATCCCTTTTTGACAAACTGACCACACTTTCGCAAACTGTGTTTTCGAACTTAAAAATAAAATTATAGTACAATATATTTTACATAAATGATAAATAGGTTTGAAATACTAAAAGGGAAACATTTTTCCTAATAGACGTCATTGGAAGGACATCATATTTTGTTTCAGTCATCCCGGAGCTTTTGCCTATGCTGGACGTCTTAGCTAATTGACTTCTCGATACTCTACTAATAAATTCTCAAAATTACCAAGCGCGAGAGATCGCCTGATACCGAGGACAAACCCTCGTCCTCTGGTAAAAGATCGCGTAACTATATATACATGACTTCAAATAAGAAGGACTCCAGGACTAATTACTGGAGTCCCTAACTAAGTCTGCCGGATAGTGACACGGAAGATATGGACAACTGAAGTGTTCAAACAAGTGTTTGTTCCCCCAATAAAAATTCTGCAAAAGACAAATGAATTTGTGCATAATCTGATGAATTCCCTGAATATTAAAGAATATTGCATTAAAAAACTATAGATCGGTATCAAAATCCAATGTGAGACAATTGATTCGTACAATTCAGTACTTGCAAAATTAAAAGAAGAGAACTGTCAGTTCTTCATTCACTGCAGCATGGTATGGGTGATATAGATCCAAGTGTATTGAAAGACAATTTAAATAATCTCGGACTCAAATGCACTGAGATCAAAAAGATCATTAAAAAATATGACAAGTACACAGACTTTTTGTTTTTTGGTTTACTTGCAAAATGGTTCCATCAAATTGCAAGAACTGCAAAAACGTTTTCGCTCAGTTATGCACACACAAGTGAATTGGTCATTTCAAAGAAAACTCAAAGGTAGGCCAACGCGGTGTCACAATTGCCAAATGTTTAGGCACAGCGAGAGAAACTGTCATATAAAAACATTTTGTGCCATCTGCTCTGGTCCCCATAGGACGCCCGAATGCAACAACACTTCCATGCATAAATGTGCGCACTGTGGCGGTGATCACAAAGCCACCGACATCTCATGGATTAGTTGAGTGCAATATATAGATATGAAAGAAAGAACATCAAAGAAGTTTTCTCGCGCAGAGCCGAAAGTTTCATATTCGCCGCACACTATCGGTGCCACTCACACTGCTACTGCCAGTCGCTCCTTTCAAATCACAGCGACAGCAGCAAATATCACTCGCTTCAATGGAAGAATTTCCTCTGCCTCAAGCCCAAGCTCGGCGAGACGCCGGCCCCGACACCGATGGAGAAAAGAGCAGTGTTGCCGAAAGTACTCCCATAGGAGTATTTTACTACTTTCAATACATCCGTACTCCCGTACTCCTTCTTTCACATTCGTACTCCTATTTTTTTAAAGACCTTAATTATCTTACGCAAAGTAATATCAACCTAAACAAATTTAATTCACTTAAAATTTAATGAAAATTTATCAGCACTTTTATTTTCCAAACTGTCGTCAAAAAGGGAATTTCCCTCTTTCTTGTTTGTTTTTGTTTTTCGTTGCTTTCGATCATCTTTCATGCAAATTTCATCTGTCAGTTCGGTAGGTATGTATTTTATTGTTACCTGAGATTGTATTTGCTTGGTCGATTTTTTGTTTGAACTCCGTGAGTTTGTATGTATAGTTCAATAAAATGAAAACGATTGTTAAATTAATACTTGAAATATTGTAATTCTTGTTAGAATACATAATTCAAAGTAAACTTGTATTTTACATTACTTAGTAAATTTGATTCCTTTGAGGCGGTAAAGGCGAAAAAGCTGTAAATGTGTCTTGTGTCGCTGGAGGTTCAAAGACAAATGAGTCTGCTGCTGTTCCTGCAAATTCGGTTCCTGAATCCACTGCCGAAAGAACCGACGATGTTGAGATTTCTGATGCTGATGAGGTTGATAAACCTACCACATCTTCTTTAGAAATAGCAGAGTTTTGGTCAGAGATATTTGTCATAAAAAATGCCTTTAATGAAACACTTTCCCCTCTGATAAATGATTTTGTACGATTAGTATTCCATACATCAGCGCAGTGACAGAACGATTTTTTCCGAACTGTTTCTCATTTTTGTTTTGCCCGATCCTCAAGAAAGCAGACCCTCTGAACTGCGCCAACTACAGAGGTATTAGTCTTTTTAACATCGCCTACAAGATCTTATCTGCCGTGCTGTGTGAAAGCCTGAAGCCTTTTATCAACAATCTGATTGGTCCTTATTAGTGCGGCTTCAGGCCAGGAAAGTCTACCATTGACCAAATATTCACACTGCGGCAGATCTATGACAGCATTTATAGAGACGAGCTATACAGAGCAATTTGTAGTTTTCTAGTCTTTGCCAAACTCGTCCGTTTGTGCAGGATGACAATGGAGAATGCACGCTGCTCCATCAAGTTCGGTAAATAACTCACCGAGACCTTCGATGGGTTTAGACAAGGCGATGCGCTGTCATGTGACTTCTTAAACATCGTTCGTGAAAGAATAGTGCAAAACTCAAATGCTAACACCAGAGGCACAATCTTTCAAAAGTCCGTCCCTCTACTCGCCTACGGCGACGACATCGACATAATCGGTAGAACGCAGCGGGATAACACTGGCGCGTTCGTGAGTATTGAGACGGAGGCGGCGAAGATGGGTTTGGCGATCAATGAGGGCAAGACAAAGATATGCTATCATCAAGAAAGAATAGCCAACACCGACGTCTCGGACAGAATGTCACTATAGACAGATATAACTTTGAGGTGTTTCAGGACTTTGTCTACCTAGGCTCCGCAATGAACTCAGGGAATGACACCAGCGCTGAGATTAAACGAAGAATAACTCTTGCCAATTGCTATTTCTTTGGGCTAACAAGGCAATTGAGTACCAAAGCCCTCTCTCGAACAACTAAAGTGAGCCTTTATAAGATCTCAATAATCCCAGTCCTACTCTATGGTGTAGAGGCATGTACCCTAGCATGAGTCGGATGAGGTCACTTTTGGTCGTTTTGAAAGGAAAATTCTTCCGGTAAGTTTTGGTCCCGTCTGCATAGACGGTGAATGGAGGATGAGATACAACGACGAACTGTACGGACTGTACTGTACAGCCACATCGACTTAGCCAGAAGAGTGAAGGTCCAACGACTGAGGTGGCTGGATCATGTAGAGCACATGGACGTGAATGCTCCGTCCCCTTAAGATCTTAGAATCCACACCGAGGGACGGCGCAGTAGAGGAAGACCGCGGCTGAGGTGGCGCACACAAGTGGAAGGGGACCTTAAACAACTTAGCGTGCGGAACTGGAGCCAGCTGGCCAAAGATCGTGCTGGCTGGAGACGCTTGTTGGTTGATGCACAGGTCCACCCCGGACTGTTGCGTCACCTTAAGTAAGTAAGTAAGTTTCTTATTAAAGATAAACAACGGAACAGATACATTGAACACAAATCAATAAAGCATTTTAACCCTTTCGGACCTGATGTGCAGTATACTGCACATGGATATTTGTGAGTGTATTTCTCGGCTCCTAGAAGTATGTTTACCAGCCAGAATGAAAATTTTATTAAATCTGTCTACTGAAAATATGCCATACCGGAAAAAAATAATTTGCGCGCCTTTTTTTGTGTTTGTAGTTGATTTTAATGTGAGGTGTCAAAACGGTTAATCATCATGGCTGGTAAGTAACACAGGAATAATTAAAATAAGCGTGTTTTTCTGGCGTGTTTTTCCAAAGTTTTGTTTTTTGTTACATTAATGAAATAATAGAGATAATTTTTATTATAAAATATTATGAATCGGAATCACAGATAAAAAAGACATAGTGTTTGAAAAATCATGTTCAGTATACTGCACATCAGGTCTTAACGGTTCTGTATTTCAATAGGACTCAAGAAATACGATGTGAACAAACCAAAAGATATGCAAACGGTAATGGATCTAATTTTGGAAGACAATTCGGAGATTGAATTTAGCGACGACGAGGATTATATTGAAAATAATATTCAAAAAGGTAATTAAAATGTGTATACTAGTTATGTAAGCAAAAAGTCAAGGAAGTCCCTTACACACCGAATAGGTACAATCGAAGCTTGCGCGGCAGCGGAAATTGCCGGAGCTATAGCTAACAATGAAGCTGACGAATTAGGCAACGAAGAAATTTCCGATGAGGATGAAGACCTATATTTGCCATGCCAAGAATCGCCGATAGCTCAATATAGACTAACGGAAAAAGCTGACATCAAGTGGCGCAACAAAAAGTTTGACAGCGTAGTCATTGGCGAATACTCAAGAAATAACACGCTCTTGGAACCTTTGGAACCCTTGCAGTATTTTGAAAAGTACTTGCCTGAAAGCCTCTTTGACCAGTTAGCCTTTATGACCAATCTGTATGCCGAACAACAAGGTAATTCATTTAAGAATACGACAGTGAAAGAAGTAAGAGTGCTAGTAGGATTGCATGTTACCATGGGCATTATAAAGCTGCCGAGAAGACACATGTACTGGAATAAGTTCATAGGAATTGACCTTTTTAAGAATTCCATGACGAGAGATCGGTTTTTGTCCCTGAGGAGCAATTTGCATGTCGTAAATACCCTGGAAAAGGATGAAAAAAACGATAGGTTTTGGAAAGTCCGACCAATTTACGATTGCATCCGAAAGCGTTGCTGGGAACTCGATCTGGAACAGTGTCTTTGTGTCGATGAGCAAATGGTTCCCTGCAAAAACAAAATTAATGTCCTCCAGTACATGAAGGGTAAACCTTGCCCTTGGGGCATAAAAATATTTTTGTTTTGTGGAAAAAGTGGAACGATGTACGATTTCATCCTTTACCAAGGAAGTTCAACAGAGCTGGATTCAGGGAATAAAGTCCTGTTCGGCTTAGGTGCTTCGGTTGTAGTACATTTGGCAAACCGAATTAAAAGTCCAGGTCACGAACTGTATTTTGACAACTTCTTTTCCTCATATTGGCTATTCCAGTTTTTGAAACGAAAAGAGATATTTGCGACTGGAACGGTAAGAGCAAACCGTTTCCGAAATCCTCCGTTTACTCCAGATAAAATGTTCAAAAAAAAACAAAGAGGCTATTCGGAAGAGGTGGTGAGTTTGGACGAAGATGTCATTTTGACCAAATGGCTGGACAGCAAGCCCGTAATGATGGGCTCCAATTTCATTGGTATTGGTCAAACCGTTAAAGTAAGGCGATGATCTAAGGAGGAAAAAACGTACATAGAAGTGGAACAGCCCCAAGTTGTCAGCCAGTACAATAAATGCATGGGTGGAGTAGATCTCATGGATCAACTAATAAGCCTCTACCGTACCCACATTAAGTCGAGGAAGTGGACTTTACGGCTAATCTTTCATGCAGTGGACCTTGCTGTGGTGAACGCATGGAATGAGTACAAAAAGGCACTAGCGGAAAAAGACCAAATGGACCTCATGCATTTCCGAATGAGAGTTGCGGAAGGTTTTTTTTTTTTTTTTTTTTTTTTTTGTCGGGATGTGTGAAACTTTCTGCACTGGAGCACTCAGACTCAATACTGGTCCATTGTACTGCCAGGCAGACACACCACATTTTACACATTTACATTTTCTTAGAAAAACGAGAAGGCGCTTCAATGATAAGGAGCTTAGGTTTACAGCACTCACCATATCCGCACCAAATACCTGCCACCTGATACGAGCAAAAGCAGCACAATCACAGAGGAAATGTTCCGCAGTGTCGTCGCTTTCTCCACAGGCTTCGCAGTTGGTGGTGTCGCTTAGGCCTAGCACCTTAAGGTGTTTGGCAAAAGCGTAGTGTCCCGTTAGAACGCCAGTAATCTGTCTGCAGTCTTTTCTGTTGAGAGACAACAAGAATGCCGCGGATTTCCCACAGACGTCGGGGAGCATTTGCTTAGTCTGTCTGCACACTGGAGAGTCATGCCAACGGCGATTGTGTTCATAGGAAACCCAACCGTCAATGGAAGCCCTGACCGAGGACGCAGGCAGACAGATCGCTGGTTCAGGTCCTGAGAGGTCCCCCTCTGAGCCTTGTCTAGCAAGTTCATCGGAGATCTCGTTTCCCGTGATCCCGTTGTGACCCGGGACCCAGACAAGTTTAAGAGAATTCAGCCTTCCGACCGAATTCAAAGATATCTTGCATTCACGTACTATTTTGGAGGTAGTTAAGGGTTTGAGTAAGGCCTTAAGCGCAGCCTGACTGTCGCTACAGACGCAGATACTTCGCCCCCTCCACCTGTTCCTCGTAACATAGTCCATGGCCATTAGGATAGCATAAGTCTCTGTTTGGAAGACTGGCGCATGTTTGCCTAACGGAAAGAAAAGTCTAACGCTATCGCTCTCCACGAAGACACCAGCACCAGATCCTTGATCGGTTTTGGAGCCATCCGAAAAGATTCGACTGCATTCCCTTCCAGGTTCAGAGTCCGGCCAGAGCCAGTCCTGGACGCGAGGAAAGTCGACCTCGTATTTGCGCTCTAGCCGAAGTTCCGGTGTCATCGCATCAGACGGCATATCCATAAGACAGGAGTCGAAGGACAACCGTTGCGCAAGTTCATCAAAACTCCAGTGCGAGTTATACCAAAAGCCACCTCTTGTAAGACGTGAGATAGCCTTGATTGTACATCCCATGATGTAAACATCAAGGGGCGGAAGGTTCAATAGTGCATCTAGGCCGGAGCCAGGCATGCTGGGGAAGGCCCCCGTGCAGCCGAGACATACCTGCCTTTGGAGTTTGGCAAAAGCAGCAGTGACGTATTTACGTGAAAGCTTATTCCACCAAACAACCGATGCGTATGCTATAAATGGTCTTATCATAGCCGTATAAATCCATAGGACTCTTTTCGGTGATAAGCCCCATGTCTTGCCGAAAATGCCTTTGCACTGCCAGAAAATAGACAGCGCCTTGGCAGTCTTCAGCTCAACATGTTTGGACCAAAGAAGTTTGCTATCCAGGATGACTCCCAGATACTTTGCTTCATTGGAGAGTTGGATTGTGACGCCTTTTAGCACTGGCTGAGTCAACCCGACCAGCTTCCTCCTTCTCGTAAAGAGAACAACCTCAGTCTTAAGAGGATTGACCGAGAGCCCATTCCTAGTGCACCATTCGTCGATCACGTCAAGGGCCGCCTGCGCCTTGGCGCATACAGTCGCTAGGCATGATCCTACAGAAAGCACGGCAACATCATCCGCGTACGCCTGAGCGTAAATATTAGAACTGTTGAGTGCGTTCAACAGAGAGTCGACCAGCATACACCACAGCACTGGAGACATGACGCCGCCTTGCGGGCAGCCTCTGTTTACCCCCGCCATAACATAGCGGCCACAATCCGCATCCGCAACCAACGTTCTATTCATTAGCATTGCTTTAATCCACAACACCAATGGTTCGTCTACTCCGTGTTGTCTGGCGGAGCTGCACATGCTATCAAAAGTCGCATTGTCAAAAGCACCCTCAATATCGATGAAAATGCCCATCGCGTATTCTTTTCTGTCAAGCGCGCCTTCAATTCTACCAACTAGATTTTGGAGCGCAGTCTCGCAGGATTTTCCGCGTTGATAGGCATGTTGCATCGGAGATAGTGGGTGCAATCGCAAAGCACCTTTGCGCACGTGAAGCTCGACCAGCCTTTCCAAGCTTTTCAGCAAAAAAGAAGTCAGACTGATTGGTCTGAAGCTCTTGGCGAGCGAGTAGTCACTTCTGCCAATTTTTGGTATGAATGCCACTCTAACTGTACGCCAGGGTGTTGGAACGTATGCCAGTGCTAGGACAGCGGTGAAGATTTTCTTCATAGTCGGTAGCAGCTGGTTTGTACATTGTTGCAGCATGGCTGGGTATATTCCGTCCGTACCAGGCGACTTGAAGCCGTCAAAAGACGCAAATGCGTATTTAATGGCCTCGTCCGTCACCACGGCCTTCGCAATATACCAGCTACGCCGAGTTGTTTGTCTTGGCTCACTCATAGTCTCGGTAATCGGGGCTGGTTGTGAAGCAATTGTAATCTGGTTACCTGGAAAGTGAGACTCCAGCAGATAACTAAGAGTTTCCGCTTTCGTCTCAGTGAAGGTGCCATCAAGTTTTCTAAGTGAGTCCAGTTTGGCTGGTTTGCCCTTTTTCAGAACTTTAACCAACCTACTAGTTTCACCCAGCTTTTCAATCTTTTCGCAGAAATTCTTATAAGAAGCACTTTTCGATACCCGAATTAGCCTCTTATATTCCTTCTGCTTCGATCGGTAGAGATTCCAGTCTGTCTCCAAATCAGTCTTGAGTGACCTATTTAGAAGCTTTCTAGCTTCTCTACGAATTCTTTGCAGTTCCGAGCTCCACCAGGGAACCGGTGTTCTGCCAGGGGGTTTGCTTACTGGGCACGTCAGTTCAAAACAGCTAGTAATGGCACTATTCAGGTCTTGAACAGCTTCCTCTACCTTTTGTCTCGTCCTGAGTTTGGTTGGAGTTTTGAGAGTTTTCCCTAATTCCTCCCTGAAGCGTATCCAGTTGGTTTTTCTCGGATTCCTCCTCTCCTGCAGAGTGATGGCTTCGCATCCGATTTGGAATTCGATATATCTATGGTCTGAGAGGGACACCTCCGAAGAGACCCTCCAGTTAGTAACCGCCTTAAAGTATCTATTTGATAAAGTTAGGTCGATCACTTCCTGTCTTCTTGACGTCACAAAAGTTGGTTGCGAGCCAACATTGTTGATAGTAAGATCAGATGATAGAATGAAATCCAGGAGATGGTTTCCTCGCATGTTGCATTTGCTGCTGCCCCAAACAGTGTTTTGAGCATTGGCATCACAGCATATAACTAGGCCCATCTTCCTGGTGTCGCAATAGTCAATGAGTTCAGCAATTGCCCTCGGTGGTGGAGGCACTACCGAATCATAGGGGAGATAAGCTGACGCCATGATGAAGGTCTTCCAACTTCCATTCGTTTCGTAGCTAATGGCTGCAGCAACCAAATCTTGGCCACAAAATTGTCCAAGCTTAGTCGCTGAGAAAAGGTTCGACACAGCAAGACAAGCCCTTGGTCTCTCGGACCCCTCGTCACAGAGTATCGTAGTGCCACGAACACCTCCAAGGCCACAGATGCGATTTTTCCACACCCATGGCTCCTGTATGGATGTTATGTGGGCTTTTGTATTCAACACAGAAAGCTTCTTACTGATGAGTGCAGTAGCAGCCTTGGAGTGTTGAAGGTTAATCTGAGTAAATCCAATCATTGGAAATACATCAGCTGGAAGTGTTCTAGTGGAAGGGCACGCAGAAGGTGCGCGCGCAGTTCCACCGACAGGAGTGCTTGAGGTCTTCTTCCTCCGTTTTTTCCTGTTCGAGCTATTGGAAGAGGAGGCAGCGTTGGTTTCAGTCAGCTGGCTGGTTTCGGTTGGGGTAACCTCTGCCGACCTGCATCTCTTTGCCGTCGCCGCCGGGGAAGGGCAGTTCTCAGCGCTTGCGCCTTCAACTGGCGGTGCAGTTTCTTTGCGCCGCACGATAGCCGCCTTTCTCCTTTTCCTCTTTCGCTGGCTCTTAGATGGACGCTGACCAGTGGACGCCGCCTCTGTGGCCCGTTTCACCTGTTCGGTTTCGCAGGCCTCGTCGGCAGCATCACACCTATCGGCTGTCTGTCTATTGGTCTGAAGATTAAGCGTATCAGGTTGAACCTCTCCGCCACTTTCTTCATGTTTCCAGCCCAGTCTACCGAACGTGTCGGAGATAGAGCTGCAGGAATCTTCGGAAGCAAACCTTTTCGCAACTCGAAGATCAACGCCTGTACAGGCGGGCGGTATATGTATGTCGGTTGGGGCCTCCAGAATCCGTGCCCCGACCGTGGTCGAAAAGACCACGGGTGGATTTTCGCCCATGCGAGTACCACCTGGAGTATTTAAATCCTTAAGTTGTTCCTGCATACTTGTTTTTTGGTTTGGTTCGCGATAGAGTTTTCACGGTGTATAAAACGC
The DNA here is from genome assembly GCA_949715645.1 of Portevinia maculata. Lineage (NCBI taxonomy): Eukaryota > Metazoa > Arthropoda > Insecta > Diptera > Syrphidae > Portevinia > Portevinia maculata. Next base: position 122,681,189 of record OX454527.1, read on the forward strand.
CGCTATGACTCTAAAACCTCGGATCACGAACGTATCGTACCGAGGTCCCCCTATCCACCACCTGGGGACGCGCCTGGTGGGTAACCAACCCGACAGGGCGGAAGGCTTGGTGAAGAAAGATATACCGAAGAAGAGAGGTCGTCCTTCAACATTTGATTCTCCCAGTGCTTCTGAGTTACCGCCACCAAAGCGACCAATTGTAGACCAGCGACCAATTGCGGAAGTCAGGTATGATGGACTTCATCATTTACCAAAGCATGATGATAAGACAGGTGTTTCGCGGTGCAAACTCGAAGGATGTATAGAGCGCACCCATATTTACTGTGTAAAGTGCAACGTTCACGTTTGTTTGAATAAAAGCAGAAATTGTTTTTTTTTTGCTTATCATAGCAAGTAATTCTACTATTCCAGGGTTTTAATTATAACCTTTATTGAATTACTTTTAATTTTTGTTTTTGTTTTGTACTTATTTTCGGTAAATAAATTGAATTCTTATTGTTGAATTTAAAATAAGAAAAAACAGTTTTTTTTCAATTTACATAGATAATGTTATACCCTTAACACCCGATGTACAGTATACTGCACAAGTCCTAAAAGTCGTATCCCAAAAAAAAGGTTTTTTTTTTCGCTTTTTGCTTAGCTTACATATAGGAAACAAAAATTACACAACCATTATTTTTTCTTTAAAGCAATTCTATGTCCAGTTCCGAAAGGGTTAAATAAAGTTGCAAAAAATTGTTTGTCTGTACTACTACTTTTTTCAAAATACTCCCAACCTTATGATATTTCTCTCCGTCAACACTGGAAAAGAGTAATAAATATATCCACCAATACCACACTACTGAATGTATGGGAAAACTTCGCTTCAACTAGTTCGGTCGCGGCCAACTGCGTTGCGTCTAACAACAACAATGATAACACACTCTTCTCTATGCATGAATTGAACTATTTGGCTATGGAAATGATAACTAAGCTAAGTTGATGTAAAACAAAAATTGAACAATTTAATGCTATCACACATTTAGCAACTAAGTTTCTGTACTCCAATAATGTTAAGTAACATGATTGACAGATATATGAATATAATAACTTGGAATGCGAGAGGTATAAGTAATAAATATATGAAATTTTTAGATTTTTTGAATGGTAACAGTATTGATATTGCATTAATTACAGAAACATGGCTTAAGCATGATATTAAGTTATCTACACCTGATTTTAAGTGCTATCGTGTTAATAGAATCGGTAGCCGAGGTGGCGGTGTAGCGATTCTGAAAAGATGGTCAATTCAGCATTCGCTCTTGCCTCTTGTGAAAACAAAGTATGTTGAAAACATAGGTATAGAAGTAAAGCTTAGAAACCAAAGAACCATGCAAATTTGTTGTGTTTATTTTAATGTTAAAGGTTCAACTATAGAGAAGAGATTAGGCTTGAAAAATGATCTTAGGAAGTTATTTTCTATCAGAGAAAATTTCTTGATTGGAGGTGACCTTAATTGCCGACATAAGGACTGGGGCTGCAATGGGGCAAATACATGGGGAAATTTACTTGCAAATCTTTGTGTTATGTTACCAATATCTGTTCTGTTTCCTCCTAGTCCCACTTATGTTCCTGCTTATTCTCATGGAAGTCCTTCGGCCCTTGATCTGTTTTTTACAAACACTTCTAGTCAAATTTCTCAGCCAATCGTCGCCTGAGAATTGTTTTGTTCCATACGCCACTTTTGTCGTTTTTGAGTTAGGAACGGATTCTATGGTAATTTCGTCAGCTCTTATTAAATCTGTGATTCGATTTGCTCTAAGTCTTTCCAATCCCGAGATATCGACCATCGACTTTGTGCCATATCCACCAAACTCAACAGTGTGTAGAATTGTTTTGTGCCATAAACCATTTTTTGTCGTTTGGGACAAATTTTCCATATAATTTTTCGCGATTTTTTTGTGAGAATTGTTTTGTTCCACGTGCATATCACGGCGGCAAGAGATACAGAAAATATTAACAAAGTTGAGAATTGGTTTGTCCTAAGTGTACTTGTGTTAAAGAAAAGCTATGGATGTGGGACACTGATCGCAAACAAAATTTAAGTGTTATTTCGCATATTTATATGTATGTATGTATGTTCCCATATTTATTAAAAAAAATAACATGGAACGAGTTCAAATTATGATCAAATCGACATCAGGCCAAACATTGACTGTGCAATGCTCACTCAAAACCCGAAATTCACTAGAAAACAAAGAGGATTATCTATTTGAAATTTCGCAGCTGAGAGGAGAATATTATGACTCGAAGCTGTACTTTTCTGATCTGATTTGATCTGGCATTTTTCACTCCATCTGTAGTAATGATAAAATCATCAGACGATCTAATGCTCGATTCGAATTTATTAGAAAGACCCAGCAGAGATATTAGTCCATCCTCGTTTATTGTCAAAGCATTCTTCATTGCTTCTTCTGCACCAATTTTTGATTTCTTCAAAATTTTTGTATCCATTACTGATTTCCGTTTGCGTATTTTCTTCTCCTTCTGAATCACTAGTTCCACTGCTTGAGTGGATGGAAGGTCCATCGATATTTCTTCTTCTTGATCGCTTGATACAATTTGAATTTTCTGCCCATATGGAATCACTTCCTCTTCGCTTTCGCTCAATTTTTCGAAAGCAACTTTTTTCGATGGAGCCATTTGTAATATTTGTATGAAAACTTTCTGAATTAGAATAAATATACGAACACGCACTATCACTCAATTAACAAATGAGATAAATGTTGAGGCTTTTATACAAAAATTTCGTACCTACACACGGTAAGAATAATAACACACTTTGACGACGACGACGACGACGACATGTGCACACGCCACGCTCACATGCGCACACGCCACCACACCAAAATTGCAAAACAACAAAGTTGTAACTCGGCAGCGATCGGCCGTAGGCCACGATCTAGCTTAGCCATGAGTATTACAGGACAGGACAGGTAAACACTTTGAATAATTTTCTTATTTTATTGTATTTTTTGAATAAAAACTTTGTTAACAAAAATGATGAAATCGATTTTTCTTTTCAAATTGTAGCATCCAACTCCATGCTTGTTTGCCTTTCATATATTTTGGATGAGAATTGCTTTGTGCCATATCCATTTTTTTGTGTTCCATGTGTATGTATAAAAAAATCAGTTTCAAAATGTAGGAGGTGGGACACAAGTCAAAAAAGGAGAGTTTTACGTTAATTAACGTAGCTTGTTAACGGTTTGGCAAAACACTTTGAAAATTGGTAGGTGAACTCTTTATAAGACAAAATTCAAGTTAAAAAAATAAAAAAAAAATCCTATCACACAGTTTCGGGGTACCAAGTACGCAAACCTTTAAATGCGTTTTTCTCGAAAAAGTGCCAATGGCATATGGAACAAAACAATTCTCAGGCGACGCAATATCTTTAAATGAGCTTAGCTCCGATCACAACCCTGTACTTTGCAGGCTTCTTTGGTCGGGGGAGCGAAAAGTGCAATACTTTTTGGATGTTAAAAATGCGAATTGGATGCGCTTCCGCTCAGGGCTAAACAGTAAATCAAGGAATATCTCCGCAAATTTACTGAACATATCAAACGAAGAAGATATAGATTCTCTGGTTGATCTCTTCTCGCGTAATATACTAAGTTCTCTTGTTACTGTTACCCCAAAGAGAGAAAAAAAAGAACTTCAGCACAAGACTCCCCATGCAAGTGATAGAACTTATAAGAACCAAAAATTCTGTTCGAAGGAACTGGCAAACATATCGCCACCCTATATTTCGGCACCAACTTTCCTATTTGAATAAGCTAATATCTGAACTCATCTCACAACACCGCAATAGAGAGTGGGACAGAAGGCTTAGTTCTCTAGAGAAAAGTGCAAAGCCATTTTGGAACATTGCAAAAGTTATTAAGAGTAAAAATAGACCAATTCCCTGCCTCAAATCAACGCGAGGAACGTTCTTTACTGATGCTGAGAAGGCGAAAGAACTCGCTATTAATTTCTCAAACAATCATAATATGGTGTCGCAAAATTTAGGAGACGTAACTAAAACCACCTAAGTTCAGGATACGGTTCGCGATATCAATTTTGCATCTGTTCAATTCCCTCCAAACGAAATTATAACAGTAGGGGACATCAAATACATCATAAATTCCATAAAAGTTAACAAAGCTGGAGGACTTGATAACATAAAGAACGTTTACATTAAAAGATTGCCTGGCTCTGAAAATAAAATATTGACGGTGATAATAAATGCATGCCTTAAGTTTTATTACTTTCCTCTTGTCTGGAAAAAAGCCAAAGTTGTTCCTATTTTGAAAGCAGGTAAAAATACAGAATGTCCAAGGAGTTACAGGCCAATTAGCTTGCTAAGCAGTGTAAGCAAAATCTTGGAAAGGGTAATAAAGGAAAAATTAATGGGTGTTATTTCTAACAGGAATATATTCCCGAATGAACAGTTGGTTTTCGGCGCTTCCATAGTACTTGCCACCAAGTCCTTAGAATTACAAATAGCATCAAAAGACAAGGAAAATCAACGGGAATGATTCTATTAGACATAGAGAAAGCATTTGACTCTGTATGGCACGCTGACCTCATAAACAAAATGATAAATTTTAATTTTCCCTCGTATCTATGTAAATTAGTCCAAAGTTTCTTGTCAAACCGTTGTTTCATCGTACATGTTAATGGTAGCGCGTCCAACTTAGTGTATTTTCACGCAGGTGTGCCGCAAGATTCTGTACTCGGGCTCATTTTATATAATATATACATTTCTGATTTACCGAGTGTACCGAACTGTGAAATTGGTATTTACGCGGATGACACTGCATTTTTTTCATCACATATATTCGCTCTCAACGTTGAGAGGAATCTACAAAATGCGATGGAAATATTAGCAAGTTATTATAAAAAATGAAAAATCAAATTGAACGCAGAGAAAATGCATGCCTTCTTTTTCACCAGAAAAAGAAAATCGTGCAATCTTCCAAATAACCAAATAAATATTAACGGGTCTAACATTACTTGGGCACCATCAGTGAAGTACCTGGGTGTGCAAGTGATCCAAGGTTAACTTTTCAAGATCACATCAGCAAAACTATAAAAAAAATTAATATCGCCATTTAAATGTTATACCCCTTTATCAACAGAGGATCAAAACTATCCACTGAAAACAAATTAATAATGCACAAAGTTAGTTTTCAAGACATTCTTCTTTATGGGTGCCAAGTATGGGGAAATTGTGCAAAATGTCACATTAAGAAGCTGCAAATAGCTCAAAATAAAGTATTAAAAATGATGTTGAATCTACCATGGCATTACTCTACCTTAGATTTGCACAGAAAAGCGAATGTGTTAGTAAATAAAAAACTAAAATAAAGGCAAACTAGCTGAATTTTGAAATTGGTGATTTGTAGATACTATTTATTATTATTATCATTATTATTATGATTATTATTATTACAGTTACAGGTAATGGAAGAAAAAGTGGTACCCACCACACCCCTAAAAGTGATAAAAGAGGCCCCGGAAGCAGGGCCACCTCTAAAAAAAGAAGTACCCAGGGGCGGAGATGGCGGTTGGGTAAGAAAGACTGGTAGAGGTGGAGACATAGGCAGAGGAATAGGTGATGGAAGAGGGGGTTGAAGAGGACGACGAGGCAGGCGGGTGCCGTCTTCTACCAGAACTTCTATTACGGATAATAATAATCATAATCATAATTATTATAATATTTAATCATTAATAAATTATTATTAATAATTATTAATAAAATAAGTATCTAATAATAATTAATAAAAAAATAATATTTTTCACTTGTTTATTTGTTTATTTATTTATTTATTTATTTATTTGTTTATTTATCTATTTATTTATTTATCTACTTATTTATTTATTTACCTATTTATTTATCATTTATTTATTTATTTATCTACTTATCTATTAATTTATTTAAATTTTATTTATTTATTTATTTATTTATCTACTTATTTATTTATTTTTTTTTTCATGTAAATTGAAGGTTTTTCTCGCATTTTCCTTCAAAAAGATTGCTATTTTGTAAATAATAATTCTCTTCGGATTTTTTAAATATATTGTTTCAGTAGTAAGATACAAAAATATCATATCTCTGTACTTATGTTAAATGTGTGGTAGCGTACCGAATGTAAATCAGTATTTTGCGAAATAAATCTATCTATCTATCTATATTTTGTTTCACTTTTTGTGTCATCTTTTTTTAATTTTTATAGCTAACTATATGGTTATTTTATCTAGAGAAATGGCTAAAAAAAGTAGTAAAGAATTGTATGTGCAAGAAAATAAGCTAGATTATGGCCAACAGAAACGACGCCGACGGAGAAGAAGTTTCAAGTATGCAACTCACCAAATAAATGCTAGTGTTCCCCAAAGCTTTGTTCTGTCCCCGACTCTCTTTCTCATTTTTATAAATGATCTCCTGTCTGTTACTTCTAATCCCATCCATTCATTCGCCGATGACAGTACACTCAGCTTCTCATATTGGTTTCTTTTGCCACGCCCCTCTTCTTCGGGCGTGGAACTGTGCCGACTTCTGTCATTAAAGCAAAACCGATACACACTGCCATTATCCATGAATGGCACTTGCATGAAACCGGAAGACTTTTCACTTTTTTTGTTAATGGCAATCCTCGGTTGAATGGCCACATATTCGATGTCAAGAGCGCTGCGAAATGTCTAAGATTTCTTAAGCGATGTAAGAAATATTTCACTCATGAGTTACGTGTTTAACTTTACTCAAAATAAAAACACATTATAAATTTGATTTACTTATCCACTTTGGGTTCTTTATTTAACAATGTTTTTTCTAAGACTACTTTTAGTTTGAACTTAACTTAAAAGGAAACCTCTCTCTAACGTTTTCTATGTCCAAGTGCAAAACACCTGCACTTGTTTACGTGCATGCACTTGCAAGCAAAAACAAGGCGCACGGCTCCCGAAAGCATCAAGTGCAAAACATCTGCGCTTGTCTGATTCCGTTGGTCCGCCTAAGTGCAAAACATCTGCGCTTATTTTGTATAAATGCACTGGCTCCATTTCAAGTGCAAAACATCTGCGTGTTGTTTACCAGATTTCGGCAAGTGCAAAACACCTGCATGTTGTTTACTACTTTTGGCAAGTGCAAAACATCTGCATTTGTTTTGTGTAATACCGTTGACTATTTCAAGGACAAAGCATCTGATAATATTATGTTTAAGTGCAACCATATGGGTTTGCACGTAACTCGTCCCCCCGAAAAAAATAATGAACTGAGTAAATGAAGTTCATTAAAGATTTGAAACTAAATGCTAAATGCATTCTAGGTTTTGTACAATATTTTAAGATTAAGGATTTTATAATATTAGATAGCATTCACTTGCTTTATATGCATACATATGTAGCTTTATATTAATTTAGAGTAAATATGCATGTAACTATTTACTTATATTTATTTGTGGGTATACATTTTTTTCTCTTATTTTTGAATGCACATAAATATATGTGAATGCATCCATATAAACATATAAATGATTTAAATGATATAGACTTACATAATTAGGCTTACATTAATTTAAATTATAGGTACTAGATGAAGTAAAAGTACGTATTCTAAGAATTATAAAGTTATTTTAACAGTTATAAAGGTATAGTATATATATAGAAAAAATGTGAGGCCTAAACTTATCTTTATAGCTAAATGTTTTTTTTTTTTTTTTTTTTCTAACATTAATTTTATTATACCCTATTCTAGGGGTATATTAATTTTGACGCATAGTTTGTAACATACCTTAATATTGCCCGTAGACCCCTAAAAGTTACTATATTTATGATCAGCATCGATAGTAATGTCGATCTAGCCATGTCCGTCCGTCCGTCCGTCCGTCGGCAAAAATTAGACCTTTAAACTGGACCTAGAGAGCTGAAATTTTAACCATATACTCTCTAGGGTCCCGAAATAATCAATTTTACGAATTTTTGAAATCCGCCCACAGACACGCCCACAAACTCAAAAAAACAAAATTTTGGAAAAAATCGAATTTTGAGCTAGGAAGCTGAAATTTTTTATATATGATCTATGACTCCTAAAACTGCTCGGGATATAAAATTTTCAAAATCCGCCCACTGCCACGCCCACAAAAAAATAAAACAATTTTATTGAAAAACCAAAATTTGAGCTAGGGAGCTGAAATTTTTAATATATACTCTCTAGGGGCCCTTTAAGCTCATGTATAAATATTTTCAAAATCCGCCCACTGACACGCCCACAAATAAATAAAACAATTTTTTTGAAAATCCAAAGTTTGAGCTAGGGATCTGAAATTTATAATATATACTCTCTAGGGGCCCTTTAAGCTCATGTATAAATATTTTCAAAATCCGCCCACTGACACGCCCACAAATAAATAAAACAATTTTTTTAAAAATCCAAAGTTTGAGCTAGGGAGCTGAAATTTATAATATATACTCTCTAGGGGCCCTTTATGCTCATGTGTTAATTTTTTTTTTAAATCCGCCTACTGACACGCCCACAATTAAATAAAACAATTTTATTGAAACACCCAAGTTTGAGCTAGGGAGCGTTTTTTTTGATAAAATCCTTTAAATGTTATATAACAAAATATGTAGAGCGTTCTTAACAATTTAACCATACTTAGACTTTTGTCACGCCCACTTATGAGGGATAGGAATAAGAATATGGTATCCAACAGTTCGCCCAAGCGGACTGTAGCCCGTCCCTATGTTTATCATTATATTTTTCTTGGTACAAATGTTTATTTTTTTTTGTGACAATTAAGAGGAAATTAGATTATCTACTGTTTTTTTTTTTTTTTTTTTTTTATATCTTTGGGAGTAATCTCTTCCTGTGAGTTTTTTTTATCAAATTGTATATTTTCGATAGGATTCTGATGTTTATAACTTCTTTTTACAACTTGCCTATCACGTTTAAATCCGCTTTTGTCTTCAAAATAAGTTTTGTCTTTTCTTTTAACATCTTTTATTACATATCGCAGTATGTATTTAATATTGTGAAAGCCTAAATTCTTAACTAATTCGCGATCTCTATACTGTGGTGTATCTACTCGTGCGTTGTAAATTTTGTTAATTTTCTTTTCTTTATTTGAATGGACTCTTTGTTTCAGTTCGTTCCATTGTGATTGGTTTAAAGTAGAATGAAGAAGATCGTTTGGTTTGTATTTTGTTGTTGAATGAAAAGTGTCATTGTACAATTCGACTGCTTTTAATGTTAGCAACTTATCATTAGTATCTTTATTTTCTTTACTAAGCTTCAATAATCTAATATGTTCGTTTAATGTTAAATGAAATCTTTCTATTACTGAATTACCTGTGTGTGTATTTGGGGATGTAAAATGGTATAGTATGTTTTCTTTTCTTAGGAAATCCTTAATATATGCGGTATTAAACTCATTGTCAGCAACTATATTACCTGGTTTACCTAAGATTGCAAACCTCTCTTTCAGAATATCAACTATTGTTATAGAGTTTCTGTCGGTTATGGGGTGAATAGACACATGTTTAGTCAGTTTATCAATGCATGTTAGAAACATAGTATTTTTATTTAAAAACCATATATCTATATGTAATATTTCGTTTGGTTTGTTGGGAGTCTCGGATATCATTAATTTTGGTTTAATTGGGTTTCTGTCATATTTGCACATGTTGCACAAAATACAGTTATTTATGTATTTATGTATTTCTAGTCTAAGATTTGGATAGTAGTATACATTTTTAATTTCAAAATAGGTTTCTTCAATTCCTCTATGATTTTTGTTCAGATGAGTTTTTTCAATTATTTCTAATAATTTTTCTTTGCAGGTAATGTCTTGTAAAATATTGGTACATCTAAGAATCTTCATATCCGGTGAATTTGAAAAAAACTTCACTATTGTTTTTTGGAATTCTATAAACGTACGATCATCCTTGCAATAGACTCCAACGGTTCCCTTTATTGGAAAAATTTCTTTAAGGACCTTTAAAATAAATTCTTCAGTATAGTTAATCACAGTTATAATTGTCCTCCTTTTCTTTTTGTATAAAAATTTGTTGGTATGTTTGTTTGCATGTTTTTTCTCTAATAAAATCTGGTTTTTGTATACATTTAATGGCGTTTCTGTAATAAAAATATGGTCGTTTTGATTTTCAATACCGCTGTGTATTGTTGCCAAATCGGATCTGATTTCATCATTTTCCATATAATTTGTTTCTAAACGACTTAAGAAATCGGCTACATTGTTTTCTTTACCTTTAATGTATTCAATATCAAAGTCGTATTCATTCAGCTTGATTTTCCAGCGTTGTAGTTTGGAATTTGGTTCTTTCAAGGAATGCAACCAGACCAGTGGTCGGTGATCAGTCTGTACTATGAATTTACGCCCGAACAGGTATGGTATAAAGTACTTAGTGGCCCATACTATACAGAGAAGTTCCTTTTCTACAGTGCTGTAATGAATTTCATGACGGTTTAACGTTCTTGAAGCGAATGCAATGGGATGTTGGTTTTGGGAGAGAACTGCTCCCAAAGCTGAGTTGCTAGCATCGGTTGTCAATGTAAATAAGTTTTCAAAGTTTGGATATGCCAAAACCGGACAGGTACATATAAGTTCTTTAAGCTTGTTAAAAGACTCAATGTACTGACTGTTTTTTATATCAGCTTTATTACCTTTCTTAAGGCATTTTGTCATTGGGAGGGCTACTTTCGAGTAGTCCTTAATGAATTTCCTATAAAACCCAGTGACTCCTAGAAACGATTTTATTTGTTTTATAGTCTGGGGTACTTTTATCTGTTTAATCAACTCAATCTTATTAGGATTGGGCTTTATACCTTCCGCAGAAATTATGTGTCCCAGGTATTCAGTTTCGCGCTTTAAAAAGTTGCATTTGTCGATTTGCACCTTAAGATTATGTTGAAGAAGCCTTTTAAAGATTTTGTTAAGGGAATCTATGTGTTCCTGAAGTGATGTTGAAAAAATAAGTATATCATCTAAATATACGACACAAATTCTATTAACAAAATCAGAAAGTACTTCGTTCATCATCCTTTGGAAAGACGCTGGGGCATTTTTCAATCCGAACGGCATTCGTGTAAACTCATAGTGCCCGCTCGCGGTTGAAAAGGCCGTTTTATGCCTGTCTTCTATACTCACAGGAATTTGGTGAAAACCTTTTGCAAGGTCAAGGGTTGAGAAATATTGAGCGTTACCTAATTTGGAAAATATATCTTCCATATTAGGGATTGGAAATCGATCATCGGTCGTTACGTCATTTAATTTCCTATAATCGACAACAATGCGCCATTTTTGCTGGCCTGAGTTATCTATTTTTTTTGGGACAACCCAAATTGGGGCACTGTATGGGCTGGTTGAATTTACAATAATCCCGGAACGAAGCATGTCTGCTATTTGTTTATCAACTTCAGCTTTGTGTGCCTCAGGATACCTATATGATTTTGAAAAGATAGGAATATCGTTTTTTGTTGGAATTTGATGGTTATATTTTACGACAGATGATAAATTTTCATCTTCGATGTAAAAAACTTTATTAAACTTTCGAATGGTGGCTGTTAACGTCATTACTTCTTCTCCGTTAAGGTTATCGAGCTTCAACCTTTTTATAATACTGTCTATATCAGGCTTTTCAAAATGAATTTCATTTTGACTTATGGTATGAATCTCGTCCTGTGTAAATGGAGTTGGTAGATTGCTAAAGAGTAGTGGAATTGTAGCATCTTTCGTAATAAGCTGTGAATTTTGAAAATCTATTTTTGATTCTAAGGGCTTTAAAATATTACATCCAATTATGCCATCAAAATCACTATATAATTCCGTTTCAAGCATTTCGATTTTTGCTAAAGGTCTGTTGAACTCTTTGAAGAGTGGGATCGTTATTTTTGTGTTAATACATGAATTCGAACTGATAGACTTAAGTATCAGTGGCTGTTCAAGTTCCGTTTTGTAAGAACTATGAAACATTCCTTTTTGTATAACCAATGTAGTTGCTCCAGAATCAATAAGCAATTTTAATGGACTTGACCTAGTTCTTACTATTATGCATGGAAGAGTTCTGAGGCGGTTGATTGAAAATTTTAGAACCGTGAGTCGTTGGAATGTTCAGTTTGGACATTTCCTTGAAAGTCACCTTTATGAGAGTTTTCTGTCTCTATGTGATCAACTTCCATTTAGAATTTCTACTTCTAAAAGATCCAGAACTCTGACCATTTTGTCTGATCCCTGAGTTGTTAGTCCTTTGATTTATACGAATTGAGTTGTTTGGATTATAGTAACCGGAATCAATTGTATTTGTATTTTGAGAGTTATGAGCCCTATTCTGTTGTAAATTTCGAACAATGTTTGAGATTCTTGGATAAGCTTGATTATTATTGTTTATTATATTTGGCTGTCCTGAATTTCTATTCATAGGTCTAAAGTGTTGTGGGTTAGTATATATGAAGTTCCTATTTATGTTGTAATTATGGTTAAACTGTTTAAAAAAATTATCTGTGTCAACGAGAATAGCTTTCGCTTCTGATAAATTCGATGGATTCCTAGCATGGAGAATTAGTTTTGGCTCACTAGGTAACTTACTATTAAATAACTTTAAAACAATTTCCTCATTTTGATCGCTATTGAACCACGCAGGAATGTCTGAACTCAAAGAAGATTTTATATTCAACTTCGTCAAAAGATTTAAATTTTTTTCAAAGAATTCTTCAACCGAGTTTTCAAATTTTAGAACTTTTATTTTATTAACGATACTTTCGACACTTTCATTTACACCACAGTCAGATTTCAATATGGTCTTTATTAAAGGCCAATGAGTTGGATTTTTATTATTAATTAAAACCAAATTTGCTTTACCTTTAATTTTTTGTCGTATTTTTAAATCTAAAAAGTCTCTTGAATTTTCATCTAAATTTTGCATCAACGTATAAACATAGTCTACTTGCTATAAATATATCTAGTTCTTCTGCCAATCCCGTGAAATCCGAAATCTCCCTTATAAATTCTAGTAAATTGAAGTTTGCCATACCTCTGCTTTTATTTAATTTGTCGTCGTTCCGAAAAGTTGATTTCCTTCTATGCAGCTGATTCCAACGATGCTTTATTCTCTGCTTCCACAAAGCGTAAGAGCTCACTTTACTTGTTGTCCAATATTTTCTTTTAGTTTATGTCTTTTAACTAATTAGTCTTTCAATTTTAATCACCAGTTTTTTGTTTGTATTTTATTCCTTTCTTTTTTCATTCAAAGTTAGATTTTAGTTTAAAATTCTCGTTTAGTGTTTGAAAAGTCCAACAATTTTACAGTCGTATATATTATTTGTATGATCATTATTAATTCGCCGAATATGTAGTATTGTATTGGAATAAATTTCAATTACTATGCACTTTTTCGTTTGTAAATATATTTAATTTTTTTTTTTTTTTTGGATTTCAGTGAAATTTCAATAGCAAATGGTTTACAAAAACAATACATTACTGCATTAAATGCATCATCTTTTTTTTTTCCCGACTGGTTCTTTATTTAACAATGTTTTTTCTAAGACTATTTTTAGTTTGTACTTAACTTAAAAGGAAACCTCTCTCTAACGTTTTCTATGTCCAAGTGCAAAACACCTGCACTTGTTTACGTGCATGCACTTGCAAGCAAAAACAAGGCGCACGGCTCCCGAAAGCATCAAGTGCAAAACATCTGCGCTTGTCTGATTCCGTTGGTCCGCCTAAGTGCAAAACATCTGCGCTTATTTTGTATAAATGCACTTGCTCCATTTCAAGTGCAAAACATCTGCGTGTTGTTTACCAGATTTCGGCAAGTGCAAAACACCTGCATGTTGTTTACTACTTTTGGCAAGTGCAAAACATCTGCATTTGTTTTGTGTAATGCCGTTGACTATTTCAAGGACAAAACATCTGATAATATTATGTTTAAGTGCAACCATATGGGTTTGCACGTAACTCGTCCCCCCGAAAAAAATAATGAACTGAGTAAATGAAGTTCATTAAAGATTTGAAACTAAATGCTAAATGCATTCTAGGTTTTGTACAATATTTTAAGATTAAGGATTTTATAATATTAGATAGCATTCACTTGCTTTATATACATACATATGTAGCTTTATATTAATTTAGAGTAAATATGCATGTAACTATTTACTTATATTTATTTGTGGGTATACATTTTTTTCTCTTATTTTTTAATGCACATAAATATATGTGAATGCATCCATATAAACATATAAATGATTTAAATGATATAGACTTACATAATTAGGCTTACATTAATTTAAATTATAGGTACTAGATGAAGTAAAAGTACGTATTCTAAGAATTATAAAGTTATTTTAACAGTTATAAAGGTATAGTATATATATAGAAAAAATGTGAGGCCTAAACTTATCTTTATAGCTAAATGTTTTTTTTTTTTTTTTTTTTTTTTTTCTAACATTAATTTTATTATCATTATATTTTTCTTGGTACAAAGTGTTTATTTTTTTTTGTGACAATTAAGAGGAAATTAGGTTATCTACTGTTTTTTTTTTTTTTTTTTTTTTATATCTTTGGGAGTAATCTCTTCCTGTGAGTTTTTTTTATCAAATTGTATATTTTCGATAGGATTCTGATGTTTATAACTTCTTTTTACAACTTGCCTATCACGTTTAAATCCGCTTTTCTCTTCAAAATAAGTTTTGTCTTTTCTTTTAACATCTTTTATTACATATCGCGGTATGTATTTAATATTGTGAAAACCTAAATTCTTAACTAATTCGCGATCTCTATACTGTGGTGTATCTACTCGTGCGTTGTTAATTTTGTTAATTTTCTTTTCTTTATTTGAATGGACTCTTTGTTTCAGTTCGTTCCATTGTGATTCGTTTAAAGTAGAATGAAGAAGATCGTTTGGTTTGTATTTTGTTGTTGAATGAAAAGTGTCATTGTACAATTCGACTGCTTTTAATGTTAGCAACTTATCATTAGTATCTTTATTTTCTTTACTAAGCTTCAATAATCTAATATGTTCGTTTAATGTTAAATGAAATCTTTCTATTACTGAATTACCTGTGTGTGTATTTGGGGATGTAAAATGGTATAGTATGTTTTCTTTTCTTAGGAAATCCTTAAAATATGCGGTATTAAACTCATTGTCAGCAACTATATTACCTGGTTTACCTAAGATTGCAAACCTCTCTTTCAGAATATCAACTATTGTTATAGAGTTTCTGTCGGTTATGGAGTGAATAGACACATGTTTAGTCAGTTTATCAATGCATGTTAGAAACATAGTATTTTTATTTAAAAACCATATATCTATATGTAATATTTCGTTTGGTTTGTTGGGAGTCTCGGATATCATTAATTTTGGTTTAATTGGGTTTCTGTCATATTTGCACATGTTGCACAAAATACAGTTATTTATGTATTTATGTATTTCTAGTCTAAGATTTGGATAGTAGTATACATTTTTAATTTCAAAATAGGTTTCTTCAATTCCTCTATGATTTTTGTTCAGATGAGTTTTTTCAATTATTTCTAATAATTTTTCTTTGCAGGTAATGTCTTGTAAAATATTGGTACATCTAAGAATCTTCATATCCGGTGAATTTGAAAAAAACTTCACTATTGTTTTTTGGAATTCTATAAACGTACGATCATCCTTGCAATAGACTCCAACGGTTCCCTTTATTGGAAAAATTTCTTTAAGGACCTTTAAAATAAATTCTTCAGTATAGTTAATCACAGTTATAACTGTCTTCCTTTTCTTTTTGTATAAAAATTTGTTGGTATGTTTGTTTGCATGTTTTTTCTCTAATAAAATCTGGTTTTTGTATACATTTAATGGCGTTTCTGTAATAAAAATATGGTCGTTTTGATTTTCAATACCGCTGTGTATTGTTGCCAAATCGGATCTGATTTCATCATTTTCCATATAATTTGTTTCTAAACGACTTAAGAAATCGGCTACATTGTTTTCTTTACCTTTAATGTATTCAATATCAAAGTCGTATTCATTCAGCTTGATTTTCCAGCGTTGTAGTTTGGAATTTGGTTCTTTCAAGGAATGCAACCAGACCAGTGGTCGGTGATCAGTCTGTACTATGAATTTACGCCCGAACAGGTATGGTCTAAAGTACTTAGTGGCCCATACTATACAGAGAAGTTCCTTTTCTACAGTGCTGTAATGAATTTCATGACGGTTTAACGTTCTTGAAGCGAATGCAATGGGATGTTGGTTTTGGGAGAGAACTGCTCCCAAAGCTGAGTTGCTAGCATCGGTTGTCAATGTAAATAAGTTTTCAAAGTTTGGATATGCCAAAACCGGACAGGTACATATAAGTTCTTTAAGCTTGTTAAAAGACTCAATGTACTGACTGTTTTTTATATCAGCTTTATTACCTTTCTTAAGGCATTTTGTCATTGGGAGGGCTACTTTCGAGTAGTCCTTAATGAATTTCCTATAAAACCCAGTGACTCCTAGAAACGATTTTATTTGTTTTATAGTCTGGGGTACTTTTATCTGTTTAATCAACTCAATCTTATTAGGATTGGGCTTTATACCTTCCGCAGAAATTATGTGTCCCAGGTATTCAGTTTCGCGCTTTAAAAAGTTGCATTTGTCGATTTGCACCTTAAGATTATGTTGAAGAAGCCTTTTAAAGATTTTGTTAAGGGAATCTATGTGTTCCTGAAGTGATGTTGAAAAAATAAGTATATCATCTAAATATACGACACAAATTCTATTAACAAAATCAGAAAGTACTTCGTTCATCATCCTTTGGAAAGACGCTGGGGCATTTTTCAATCCGAACGGCATTCGTGTAAACTCATAGTGCCCGCTCGCGGTTGAAAAGGCCGTTTTATGCCTGTCTTCTATACTCACAGGAATTTGGTGAAAACCTTTTGCAAGGTCAAGGGTTGAGAAATATTGAGCGTTACCTAATTTGGAAAATATATCTTCCATATTAGGGATTGGAAATCGATCATCGGTCGTTACGTCATTTAATTTCCTATAATCGACAACAATGCGCCATTTTTGCTGGCCTGAGTTATCTATTTTTTTTGGGACAACCCAAATTGGGGCACTGTATGGGCTGGTTGAATTTACAATAATCCCGGAACGAAGCATGTCTGCTATTTGTTTATCAACTTCAGCTTTGTGTGCCTCAGGATACCTATATGATTTTGAAAAGATAGGAATATCGTTTTTTGTTGGAATTTGATGGTTATATTTTACGACAGATGATAAATTTTCCCCTTCGATGTAAAAAACTTTATTAAACTTTCGAATGGTGGCTGTTAACGTCATTACTTCTTCTCCGTTAAGGTTATCGAGCTTCAACCTTTTTATAATACTGTCTATATCAGGCTTTTCAAAATGAATTTCATTTTGACTTATGGTATGAATCTCGTCCTGTGTAAATGGAGTTGGTAGATTGCTAAAGACTAGTGGAATTGTAGCATCTTTCGTAATAAGCTGTGAATTTTGAAAATCTATTTTTGATTCTAAGGGCTTTAAAATATTACATCCAATTATGCCATCAAAATCACTATATAATTCCGTTTCAAGCATTTCGATTTTTGCTAAAGGTCTGTTGAACTCTTTGAAGAGTGGGATCGTTATTTTTGTGTTAATACATGAATTCGAACTGATAGACTTAAGTATCAGTGGCTGTTCAAGTTCCGTTTTGTAAGAACTATGAAACATTCCTTTTTGTATAACCGATGTAGTTGCTCCAGAATCAATAAGCAATTTTAATGGACTTGACCTAGTTCTTACTATTATGCATGGAAGAGTTCTGAGGCGGTTGATTGAAAATTTTAGAACCGTGAGTCGTTGGAATGTTCAGTTTGGACATTTCCTTGAAAGTCACCTTTATGAGAGTTTTCTGTCTCTATGTGATCAACTTCCATATTAGAATTTCTACTTCTAAAAGATCCAGAACTCTGACCATTTTGTCTGATCCCTGAGTTGTTAGTCCTTTGATTTATACGAATTGAGTTGTTTGGATTATAGTAACCGGAATCAATTGTATTTGTATTTTGAGAGTTATGAGCCCTATTCTGTTGTAAATTTCGAATAATGTTTGAGATTCTTGGATAAGCTTGATTATTATTGTTTATTATATTTGGCTGTCCTGAATTTCTATTCATAGGTCTAAAGTGTTGTGGGTTAGTATATATGAAGTTCCTATTTATGTTGTAATTATGGTTAAACTGTTTAAAAAAATTATCTGTGTCAACGAGAATAGCTTTCGCTTCTGATAAATTCGATGGATTCCTAGCATGGAGAATTAGTTTTGGCTCACTAGGTAACTTACTAATAAATAACTTTAAAACAATTTCCTCATTTTGATCGCTATTGAACCACGCAGGAATGTCTGAACTCAAAGAAGATTTTATATTCAACTTCGTCAAAAGATTTAAATTTTTTTCAAAGAATTCTTCAACCGAGTTTTCAAATTTTAGAACTTTTATTTCATTAACGATACTTTCGACACTTTCATTTACACCACAGTCAGATTTCAATATGGTCTTTATTAAAGGCCAATGAGTTGGATTTTTATTATTAATTAAAACCAAATTTGCTTTACCTTTAATTTTTTGTCGTATTTTTAAATCTAAAAAGCCTCTTGAATTTTCATCTAAATTTTGCATTGTTTATAACTTCTTTTTACAACTTGCCTATCACGTTTAAATCCGCTTTTGTCTTCAAAATAAGTTTTGTCTTTTCTTTTAACATCTTTTATTACATATCGCGGTATGTATTTAATATTGTGAAAGCCTAAATTCTTAACTAATTCGCGATCTCTATACTGTGGTGTATCTACTCGTGCGTTGTTAATTTTGTTAATTTTCTTTTCTTTATTTGAATGGACTCTTTGTTTCAGTTCGTTCCATTGTGATTCGTTTAAAGTAGAATGAAGAAGATCGTTTGGTTTGTATTTTGTTGTTGAATGAAAAGTGTCATTGTACAATTCGACTGCTTTTAATGTTAGCAACTTATCATTAGTATCTTTATTTTCTTTTCTAAGCTTCAATAATCTAATATGTTCGTTTAATGTTAAATGAAATCTTTCTATTACTGAATTACCTGTGTGTGTATTTTGGGATGTAAAATGGTATAGTATGTTTTCTTTTCTTAGGAAATCCTTAAAATATGCGGTATTAAACTCATTGTCAGCAACTATATTACCTGGTTTACCTAAGATTGCAAACCTCTCTTTCAGAATATCAACTATTGTTATAGAGTTTCTGTCGGTTATGGAGTGAATAGACACATGTTTAGTCTCCCCCTTCGGGATAGGGGTCAGAATTTACCCGAGGTAGGCATACCGGTCGTAAGAGGCGACTAAAATCCACCCTTCGGGATAGGGATCAGAATCTACCCGAGGTAGGCATGCCGGTCGTAAGAGGCGACCAAAATCCACCCTCAGTATACCGAGTGCATAGAGTATACAAAAAATGCAATGATTAAAACAAAAAGATATAATACCCCAGGTGGCAGCCCAGTTCTACTGGAAAATCCACACTCTTCGGAGGCAGGCTCTACGGATTCTGGGGAGAGCCATTTATTGCAATCATCCGACCCTTTTAAAAATAGTAAAAGGGTAACTAGATCACCACCAACGGGATCTGTGCCAGAAGCAAAAACTAATCGAAGTCCTACGACGCCAAAAGATTTTGGACGCCTTTCGAGGGACTCAACGAAATGCAAAAGCTTCGAGGACGAAAACAAGGAACTCCGCACTAAGCTTAACCAAATTGAACAGCTTTACCAAGAGCTAAAAAAAGAGCTAGATCAGCTGAAAGCTGAGATCAAAGCACTTGTTGAATCTCAACCTAAAAAACAGCCAGAAGCCAAATCATACCGCTCAGCTAGCCGCGATTATCATACAGACGAAGAAGAGCTAGGGCGCGAAACGGATTGGATCACTAAGAGGAGACCGAACAAAAAACGGAAAGCCGGCTCCTCACCAGAAGTCGTTGTGCTAAAAGATAGACAACCCAAAAAGGCAAATGCCAACGAAATAGAAACGCTAAGGAAAAAACCTCAAAATAAGGTATACCTTCCACCTCCAATTAACGTTGTCGGAGTTTCAGACTACAGCAAGCTAAGTAGCCTTCTTAAGGAAATAGCAAAGTCCACATTCAAAGTAACATCTCTGAATAATAATGTGTGGAAAATAAATGTAAGCGATCCTGAGAGCTATCGCGCAGTTTCTCAAAAACTGAATACTGAGAAGGTACAATGGTACACTTATGAAAACAAGTCTGAAAGGCCACACCGAGTTGTAGCCAGAGGGCTCCACTCTTCGTGCCGCAAAGAAGATGTTTTGCAAGATCTTAAAACTAAAGGTTTCAAAATTATCGACGCGGTTAATATACTTAAAAAAGAAAAGCAAAAAACGGAACAAGACGAGGAAATTGTTGTCAAACGCGGACTTCCGCTATTCATGCTTAGTTTCGAAAAGTCTGAAAACATGGAAAAAATATACAACATTAAAACTATCCTAAACATAGTGGTTAAAATTGAACCGATGCGCCAAAGGACTCGTCAGATTCCTCAGTGTAAGCGTTGCCAAGGCTACAATCACACGCACACGTATTGCCAAAAAGAGCCGCGTTGCGTAAAATGTGCCGGTAAACATTTATCGAAGGAATGCGCTCTAAGTAGACAAGACCTACCAACATGCATAAATTGCAATGGAAAACATCCGGCAAATTATCGCGGATGCGAAGTGGCTAAGGAACTTCAAAATAGGCGCGACAAAATAAAGAAAACTACGCTACCAATCGCAAATAAAACCAATAACAAACCTGAAAGGGGCAACAATAAAACCAATGAAGGACGAAAAAAGGCTAAAGAAATGGTCAAAACACAACACCCAAGAGAAGGAAAATTGTTTAGAAAAAAGTCACCGAAAGCTGTTCCACAAACATACGCTGAAGCTGCGTTGCAAGGACGCGAACAAACAAATAAAACATCTGATCCAGTCTCCCAAGTTTTCTCTGCAATTCTTGCCAGGCTAGAAGAACAGAGCCAAATTAATAAACGTATGTTTGAAAAACTCGACAAGCTCGAAAATCAATTTCGAAGTACACGTGCAATAATATAAATATGACGGATTTAGTTAAATTAGTGACATGGAATGCGAACGGCCTTCTGCATAAGATGGACGAGCTCGAGATATTCATTCATAAATATGAAATTGATATTTGTTTGATTTCGGAAACTCATCTGACGAAAGAAACCAGCACAAACTTTCGAGGATACATTGCCTATCACGCATATCACCCTTCGGAAAGGGCGAGAGGCGGGGCATCCTTGTTGATCAAAAATACCATTGAACACTCAGTCAGTGGAAGAATCGAGCTTGACAAACTGCAATTATGCACGGTGAGCGTAAAAATTAAACACATAAAATATGATTTTGCAGCTATCTATTGCCCCCCACGTGCAACGATGGAAAGAAGCGATTTTATAAGTATCTTTGACTCACTTGGACGAAATTTCGTCATCGGAGGTGACTTTAACGCAAAACATACCTTCTGGGGATCGAGATGCATTTCAGTAAAAGGTAGAGTTCTTTACGAAGCCGGTATGGAATTGGGGGTAGACTTTCATTCCTCAGGTAAACCGACATACTGGCCCTCGGATACGGCAAAAACACCAGACCTCATCGATTTCTTCATCACGAAAGGTTTGTCGGGAAACTCTATTGTAGTTGAGGAATGCTTCGATCTTTCTTCTGATCATTCACCGGTCATTTTGACAATTAACGGCTGTCTACGAAAAAAAGAAGGTCCGCCCAGACTAACTAACATGAAAACAAACTGGGAATCCTTTAAAAAATACTGTGAAAGTAAAATCGATCTCAAAGTGTCTCTTCGAACACCCCACGAACTTGAAGACGAAGTCGATCAATTTATTAACGTCATACAATGCTCAGCCTGGAAAAATACTCCCCATAAACGGAAAATAACCACAAATTGCGAAATAACATATCCCTTGGAAATCACGCAATTGTTAAAGAAGAAAAGGGGAGCGCGCAAAAGATGGCAACAATCTCGCGCTCCACAGGATAAAACCACTCTTAACTACCTTTGTAGTAAACTTAAGAGAGAAATTCGAGACTTTAAAAATCGTCAAATTTCTACATATCTTGGAAGCCTAACTGCGGATAAAAGTACAAATTACTCGCTCTGGAAAGCCATGAAAGGCATTAAAAAACCAAAAACGCAAGCGCCACCCATCAGGAAAATCAATGGAGAATGGGCGAAGAGTGACAAGGAAAAAGCCGAAATATTTGCAGAACATTTGGAAGAAACATTTAAACCATTTGATGGTCAAGAGTTGCTTGAATTTCCTGTCCTAACCGTGGCACCTGACAATTATAGAATAAAAAGTGTATCGCTAGCCGAACTACGCTTCGAAATAGAGAAACTAAAATTAAACAAAGCTCCTGGATATGACTTAATCACAGGACAGGTCCTTAAAGAGTTACCTAGGAAAGCTTTAATAAAGTTTGCATATCTTATAAATGCATCGTTCAGGTTATTGTACGTTCCACGACAATGGAAGGTAGCTGAAGTTATAATGGTTCCAAAGCCCGGTAAACCACTGAATGACAAAAAATCATATAGGCCAATATCTCTCTTACCGATAATGTCGAAGGTATTCGAAAAACTTTTGTTAAAGCGCCTACATCCGATTATCGAAGAACGTCGATTAATACCTGACCACCAATTCGGATTCAGGTTTAAGCACTCTACAATCGACCAGGTTTACAGAATAACCAATGTAATTGAAAAAGCCCTAGAGGAGAAAAAAATATGTTCTAGTGTTTTTCTCGACGTCTCTCAGGCCTTTGATAAAGTATGGCATACAGGGTTGAAACATAAGCTAAGACAAGCTTTTCCGAAACAGTTATCTGATATCCTTAGTTGTTACTTATCAGACACACTCTTTCGTGTAAAACACGGAAATGATTACTCTGAATTTAAAGAAATCGCGGCAGGAGTTCCCCAAGGAAGCGTTCTTGGACCGATCCTATTTCTAATATACACTAGTGATATTGCTCAAGAAGAAGGCACAACAGTAGCCACATTTGCAGACGATACAGCTATATTAGCGGTCAGTAATACCGTTGAATCAGCAACTAATAAACTCCAACGTTCTATTGACAAAATTTGTGATTGGACAAAGACTTGGCGTATTGCTCTCAACGAGGCCAAATCAACGCACGTGAATTTTACTTATAAAAAGGTAGACAACTTACCCATTTTCATTGATTCGGTACGAATTCCGTACGCAAACGAGGCAAAATATTTGGGTATGACACTCGATGCGAAATTAAAATGGAAACCGCACGTCAAGAAGAAACGCGAAGAGCTCGCCATTCGATGTAAACAAATGCACTGGCTGCTTGGTAGATTTTCCCAACTCAGCATGCAGAACAAGCTGCTTTTATACAAGCAAGTACTAAAACCGGTTTGGACATACGGTATACAACTTTGGGGTTGTACCAAATCCAGTAATATCAAAATTTTACAAACTTTTCAAAACAAAGTGCTAAGAAAAATAGTAAATGCACCATGGTTTATCAGAAACACTGATATCCACAGAGACCTAACTATGGCTACCGTCGAAGATGAAATAAAACATTTTGCCTGCAAACAACAGACACGCCTTCACGGTCATTGCAATATCACCATGCTACAAATTCGAGACGATACTAACCTAGTGCGCCGATTACAAAGGATAAAACCATTTGAATTAGCGCAATAAGATGAACCCGCGTGCTTATGGCGGTATTAGCAGGTGCCTCCACTGGGAAGCTGCCTGCCAAACGCGTAATTTACATTTTAAATAAAACTACTAGATAGGAATAACCTAGTTGTAGTATGCAGGTTTCGAAGGGAGGTGGTTTTTGTTTTCTTATCTTAAGTGAGAAAGAATCGCATGTACGATTTTCCACCTACCCCTATTATTCGTCCGAGCCTTGTTCTGGTTCCAAGTCTCGTGCTTTTAACCAGGATAGGTAACTCTCAGCTTGCTGAGAGTATCGATAATATTACTATGGCTTGGGAGTAATATTAGAAACTCTATAAAAAAAAAAAAAAAAAAAAAAAAAAAAAAACATGTTTAGTCAGTTTATCAATGCATGTTAGAAACATAGTATTTTTATTTAAAAACCATATATCTATATGTAATATTTCGTTTGGTTTGTTGGGAGTCTCGGATATCATTAATTTTGGTTTAATTGGGTTTCTGTCATATTTGCACATGTTGCACAAAATACAGTTATTTATGTATTTATGTATTTCTAGTCTAAGATTTGGATAGTAGTATACATTTTTAATTTCAAAATAGGTTTCTTCAATTCCTCTATGATTTTTGTTCAGATGAGTTTTTTCAATTATTTCTAATAATTTTTCTTTGCAGGTAATGTCTTGTAAAATATTGGTACATCTAAGAATCTTCATATCCGGTGAATTTGAAAAAAACTTCACTATTGTTTTTTGGAATTCTATAAACGTACGATCATCCTTGCAATAGACTCCAACGGTTCCCTTTATTGGAAAAATTTCTTTAAGGACCTTTAAAATAAATTCTTCAGTATAGTTAATCACAGTTATAATTGTCCTCCTTTTCTTTTTGTATAAAAATTTGTTGGTATGTTTGTTTGCATGTTTTTTCTCTAATAAAATCTGGTTTTTGTATACATTTAATGGCGTTTCTGTAATAAAAATATGGTCGTTTTGATTTTCAATACCGCTGTGTATTGTTGCCAAATCGGATCTGATTTCATCATTTTCCATATAATTTGTTTCTAAACGACTTAAGAAATCGGCTACATTGTTTTCTTTACCTTTAATGTATTCAATATCAAAGTCGTATTCATTCAGCTTGATTTTCCAGCGTTGTAGTTTGGAATTTGGTTCTTTCAAGGAATGCAACCAGACCAGTGGTCGGTGATCAGTCTGTACTATGAATTTACGCCCGAACAGGTATGGTCTAAAGTACTTAGTGGCCCATACTATACAGAGAAGTTCCTTTTCTACAGTGCTGTAATGAATTTCATGACGGTTTAACGTTCTTGAAGCGAATGCAATGGGATGTTGGTTTTGGGAGAGAACTGCTCCCAAAGCTGAGTTGCTATCATCGGTTGTCAATGTAAATAAGTTTTCAAAGTTTGGATATGCCAAAACCGGACAGGTACATATAAGTTCTTTAAGCTTGTTAAAAGACTCAATGTACTGACTGTTTTTTATATCAGCTTTATTACCTTTCTTAAGGCATTTTGTCATTGGGAGGGCTACTTTCGAGTAGTCCTTAATGAATTTCCTATAAAACCCAGTGACTCCTAGAAACGATTTTATTTGTTTTATAGTCTGGGGTACTTTTATCTGTTTAATCAACTCAATCTTATTAGGATTGGGCTTTATACCTTCCGCAGAAATTATGTGTCCCAGGTATTCAGTTTCGCGCTTTAAAAAGTTGCATTTGTCGATTTGCACCTTAAGATTATGTTGAAGAAGCCTTTTAAAGATTTTGTTAAGGGAATCTATGTGTTCCTGAAGTGATGTTGAAAAAATAAGTATATCATCTAAATATACGACACAAATTCTATTAACAAAATCAGAAAGTACTTCGTTCATCATCCTTTGGAAAGACGCTGGGGCATTTTTCAATCCGAACGGCATTCGTGTAAACTCATAGTGCCCGCTCGCGGTTGAAAAGGCCGTTTTATGCCTGTCTTCTATACTCACAGGAATTTGGTGAAAACCTTTTGCAAGGTCAAGGGTTGAGAAATATTGAGCGTTACCTAATTTGGAAAATATATCTTCCATATTAGGGATTGGAAATCGATCATCGGTCGTTACGTCATTTAATTTCCTATAATCGACAACAATGCGCCATTTTTGCTGGCCTGAGTTATCTATTTTTTTTGGGACAACCCAAATTGGGGCACTGTATGGGCTGGTTGAATTTACAATAATCCCGGAACGAAGCATGTCTGCTATTTGTTTATCAACTTCAGCTTTGTGTGCCTCAGGATACCTATATGATTTTGAAAAGATAGGAATATCGTTTTTTGTTGGAATTTGATGGTTATATTTTACGACAGATGATAAATTTTCATCTTCGATGTAAAAAACTTTATTAAACTTTCGAATGGTGGCTGTTAACGTCATTACTTCTTCTCCGTTAAGGTTATCGAGCTTCAACCTTTTTATAATACTGTCTATATCAGGCTTTTCAAAATGAATTTCATTTTGACTTATGGTATGAATCTCGTCCTGTGTAAATGGAGTTGGTAGATTGCTAAAGAGTAGTGGAATTGTAGCATCTTTCGTAATAAGCTGTGAATTTTGAAAATCTATTTTTGATTCTAAGGGCTTTAAAATATTACATCCAATTATGCCATCAAAATCACTATATAATTCCGTTTCAAGCATTTCGATTTTTGCTAAAGGTCTGTTGAACTCTTTGAAGAGTGGGATCGTTATTTTTGTGTTAATACATGAATTCGAACTGATAGACTTAAATATCAGTGGCTGTTCAAGTTCCGTTTTGTAAGAACTATGAAACATTCCTTTTTGTATAACCAATGTAGTTGCTCCAGAATCAATAAGCAATTTTAATGGACTTGACCTAGTTCTTACTATTATGCATGGAAGAGTTCTGAGGCGGTTGATTGAAAATTTTAGAACCGTGAGTCGTTGGAATGTTCAGTTTGGACATTTCCTTGAAAGTCACCTTTATGAGAGTTTTCTGTCTCTATGTGATCAACTTCCATTTAGAATTTCTACTTCTAAAAGATCCAGAACTCTGACCATTTTGTCTGATCCCTGAGTTGTTAGTCCTTTGATTTATACGAATTGAGTTGTTTGGATTATAGTAACCGGAATCAATTGTATTTGTATTTTGAGAGTTATGAGCCCTATTCTGTTGTAAATTTCGAACAATGTTTGAGATTCTTGGATAAGCTTGATTATTATTGTTTATTATATTTGGCTGTCCTGAATTTCTATTCATAGGTCTAAAGTGTTGTGGGTTAGTATATATGAAGTTCCTATTTATGTTGTAATTATGGTTAAACTGTTTAAAAAAATTATCTGTGTCAACGAGAATAGCTTTCGCTTCTGATAAATTCGATGGATTCCTAGCATGGAGAATTAGTTTTGGCTCACTAGGTAACTTACT
This sequence comes from Portevinia maculata, assembly GCA_949715645.1. Classification (NCBI taxonomy): domain Eukaryota; kingdom Metazoa; phylum Arthropoda; class Insecta; order Diptera; family Syrphidae; genus Portevinia; species Portevinia maculata. The sequence goes on from OX454527.1 coordinate 122,708,432, forward strand.
ATTAAATAACTTTAAAACAATTTCCTCATTTTGATCGCTATTGAACCACGCAGGAATGTCTGAACTCAAAGAAGATTTTATATTCAACTTCGTCAAAAGATTTAAATTTTTTTCAAAGAATTCTTCAACCGAGTTTTCAAATTTTAGAACTTTTATTTTATTAACGATACTTTCGACACTTTCATTTACACCACAGTCAGATTTCAATATGGTCTTTATTAAAGGCCAATGAGTTGGATTTTTATTATTAATTAAAACCAAATTTGCTTTACCTTTAATTTTTTGTCGTATTTTTAAATCTAAAAAGTCTCTTGAATTTTCATCTAAATTTTGCATCAACGTATAAACATAGTCTACTTGCTATAAATATATCTAGTTCTTCTGCCAATCCCGTGAAATCCGAAATCTCCCTTATAAATTCTAGTAAATTGAAGTTTGCCATACCTCTGCTTTTATTTAATTTGTCGTCGTTCCGAAAAGTTGATTTCCTTCTATGCAGCTGATTCCAACGATGCTTTATTCTCTGCTTCCACAAAGCGTAAGAGCTCACTTTACTTGTTGTCCAATATTTTCTTTTAGTTTATGTCTTTTAACTAATTAGTCTTTCAATTTTAATCACCAGTTTTTTGTTTGTATTTTATTCCTTTCTTTTTTCATTCAAAGTTAGATTTTAGTTTAAAATTCTCGTTTAGTGTTTGAAAAGTCCAACAATTTTACAGTCGTATATATTATTTGTATGATCATTATTAATTCGCCGAATATGTAGTATTGTATTGGAATAAATTTCAATTACTATGCACTTTTTCGTTTGTAAATATATTTAATTTTTTTTTTTTTTTTTGGATTTCAGTGAAATTTCAATAGCAAATGGTTTACAAAAACAATACATTACTGCATTAAATGCATCATCTTTTTTTTTTCCCGACTGGTTCTTTATTTAACAATGTTTTTTCTAAGACTATTTTTAGTTTGTACTTAACTTAAAAGGAAACCTCTCTCTAACGTTTTCTATGTCCAAGTGCAAAACACCTGCACTTGTTTACGTGCATGCACTTGCAAGCAAAAACAAGGCGCACGGCTCCCGAAAGCATCAAGTGCAAAACATCTGCGCTTGTCTGATTCCGTTGGTCCGCCTAAGTGCAAAACATCTGCGCTTATTTTGTATAAATGCACTTGCTCCATTTCAAGTGCAAAACATCTGCGTGTTGTTTACCAGATTTCGGCAAGTGCAAAACACCTGCATGTTGTTTACTACTTTTGGCAAGTGCAAAACATCTGCATTTGTTTTGTGTAATGCCGTTGACTATTTCAAGGACAAAACATCTGATAATATTATGTTTAAGTGCAACCATATGGGTTTGCACGTAACTCGTCCCCCCGAAAAAAATAATGAACTGAGTAAATGAAGTTCATTAAAGATTTGAAACTAAATGCTAAATGCATTCTAGGTTTTGTACAATATTTTAAGATTAAGGATTTTATAATATTAGATAGCATTCACTTGCTTTATATACATACATATGTAGCTTTATATTAATTTAGAGTAAATATGCATGTAACTATTTACTTATATTTATTTGTGGGTATACATTTTTTTCTCTTATTTTTTAATGCACATAAATATATGTGAATGCATCCATATAAACATATAAATGATTTAAATGATATAGACTTACATAATTAGGCTTACATTAATTTAAATTATAGGTACTAGATGAAGTAAAAGTACGTATTCTAAGAATTATAAAGTTATTTTAACAGTTATAAAGGTATAGTATATATATAGAAAAAATGTGAGGCCTAAACTTATCTTTATAGCTAAATGTTTTTTTTTTTTTTTTTTTTTTTTCTAACATTAATTTTATTATCATTATATTTTTCTTGGTACAAAGTGTTTATTTTTTTTTGTGACAATTAAGAGGAAATTAGGTTATCTACTGTTTTTTTTTTTTTTTTTTTTTATATCTTTGGGAGTAATCTCTTCCTGTGAGTTTTTTTTATCAAATTGTATATTTTCGATAGGATTCTGATGTTTATAACTTCTTTTTACAACTTGCCTATCACGTTTAAATCCGCTTTTCTCTTCAAAATAAGTTTTGTCTTTTCTTTTAACATCTTTTATTACATATCGCGGTATGTATTTAATATTGTGAAAACCTAAATTCTTAACTAATTCGCGATCTCTATACTGTGGTGTATCTACTCGTGCGTTGTTAATTTTGTTAATTTTCTTTTCTTTATTTGAATGGACTCTTTGTTTCAGTTCGTTCCATTGTGATTCGTTTAAAGTAGAATGAAGAAGATCGTTTGGTTTGTATTTTGTTGTTGAATGAAAAGTGTCATTGTACAATTCGACTGCTTTTAATGTTAGCAACTTATCATTAGTATCTTTATTTTCTTTTCTAAGCTTCAATAATCTAATATGTTCGTTTAATGTTAAATGAAATCTTTCTATTACTGAATTACCTGTGTGTGTATTTTGGGATGTAAAATGGTATAGTATGTTTTCTTTTCTTAGGAAATCCTTAAAATATGCGGTATTAAACTCATTGTCAGCAACTATATTACCTGGTTTACCTAAGATTGCAAACCTCTCTTTCAGAATATCAACTATTGTTATAGAGTTTCTGTCGGTTATGGAGTGAATAGACACATGTTTAGTCTCCCCCTTCGGGATAGGGGTCAGAATTTACCCGAGGTAGGCATACCGGTCGTAAGAGGCGACTAAAATCCACCCTTCGGGATAGGGATCAGAATCTACCCGAGGTAGGCATGCCGGTCGTAAGAGGCGACCAAAATCCACCCTCAGTATACCGAGTGCATAGAGTATACAAAAAATGCAATGATTAAAACAAAAAGATATAATACCCCAGGTGGCAGCCCAGTTCTACTGGAAAATCCACACTCTTCGGAGGCAGGCTCTACGGATTCTGGGGAGAGCCATTTATTGCAATCATCCGACCCTTTTAAAAATAGTAAAAGGGTAACTAGATCACCACCAACGGGATCTGTGCCAGAAGCAAAAACTAATCGAAGTCCTACGACGCCAAAAGATTTTGGACGCCTTTCGAGGGACTCAACGAAATGCAAAAGCTTCGAGGACGAAAACAAGGAACTCCGCACTAAGCTTAACCAAATTGAACAGCTTTACCAAGAGCTAAAAAAAGAGCTAGATCAGCTGAAAGCTGAGATCAAAGCACTTGTTGAATCTCAACCTAAAAAACAGCCAGAAGCCAAATCATACCGCTCAGCTAGCCGCGATTATCATACAGACGAAGAAGAGCTAGGGCGCGAAACGGATTGGATCACTAAGAGGAGACCGAACAAAAAACGGAAAGCCGGCTCCTCACCAGAAGTCGTTGTGCTAAAAGATAGACAACCCAAAAAGGCAAATGCCAACGAAATAGAAACGCTAAGGAAAAAACCTCAAAATAAGGTATACCTTCCACCTCCAATTAACGTTGTCGGAGTTTCAGACTACAGCAAGCTAAGTAGCCTTCTTAAGGAAATAGCAAAGTCCACATTCAAAGTAACATCTCTGAATAATAATGTGTGGAAAATAAATGTAAGCGATCCTGAGAGCTATCGCGCAGTTTCTCAAAAACTGAATACTGAGAAGGTACAATGGTACACTTATGAAAACAAGTCTGAAAGGCCACACCGAGTTGTAGCCAGAGGGCTCCACTCTTCGTGCCGCAAAGAAGATGTTTTGCAAGATCTTAAAACTAAAGGTTTCAAAATTATCGACGCGGTTAATATACTTAAAAAAGAAAAGCAAAAAACGGAACAAGACGAGGAAATTGTTGTCAAACGCGGACTTCCGCTATTCATGCTTAGTTTCGAAAAGTCTGAAAACATGGAAAAAATATACAACATTAAAACTATCCTAAACATAGTGGTTAAAATTGAACCGATGCGCCAAAGGACTCGTCAGATTCCTCAGTGTAAGCGTTGCCAAGGCTACAATCACACGCACACGTATTGCCAAAAAGAGCCGCGTTGCGTAAAATGTGCCGGTAAACATTTATCGAAGGAATGCGCTCTAAGTAGACAAGACCTACCAACATGCATAAATTGCAATGGAAAACATCCGGCAAATTATCGCGGATGCGAAGTGGCTAAGGAACTTCAAAATAGGCGCGACAAAATAAAGAAAACTACGCTACCAATCGCAAATAAAACCAATAACAAACCTGAAAGGGGCAACAATAAAACCAATGAAGGACGAAAAAAGGCTAAAGAAATGGTCAAAACACAACACCCAAGAGAAGGAAAATTGTTTAGAAAAAAGTCACCGAAAGCTGTTCCACAAACATACGCTGAAGCTGCGTTGCAAGGACGCGAACAAACAAATAAAACATCTGATCCAGTCTCCCAAGTTTTCTCTGCAATTCTTGCCAGGCTAGAAGAACAGAGCCAAATTAATAAACGTATGTTTGAAAAACTCGACAAGCTCGAAAATCAATTTCGAAGTACACGTGCAATAATATAAATATGACGGATTTAGTTAAATTAGTGACATGGAATGCGAACGGCCTTCTGCATAAGATGGACGAGCTCGAGATATTCATTCATAAATATGAAATTGATATTTGTTTGATTTCGGAAACTCATCTGACGAAAGAAACCAGCACAAACTTTCGAGGATACATTGCCTATCACGCATATCACCCTTCGGAAAGGGCGAGAGGCGGGGCATCCTTGTTGATCAAAAATACCATTGAACACTCAGTCAGTGGAAGAATCGAGCTTGACAAACTGCAATTATGCACGGTGAGCGTAAAAATTAAACACATAAAATATGATTTTGCAGCTATCTATTGCCCCCCACGTGCAACGATGGAAAGAAGCGATTTTATAAGTATCTTTGACTCACTTGGACGAAATTTCGTCATCGGAGGTGACTTTAACGCAAAACATACCTTCTGGGGATCGAGATGCATTTCAGTAAAAGGTAGAGTTCTTTACGAAGCCGGTATGGAATTGGGGGTAGACTTTCATTCCTCAGGTAAACCGACATACTGGCCCTCGGATACGGCAAAAACACCAGACCTCATCGATTTCTTCATCACGAAAGGTTTGTCGGGAAACTCTATTGTAGTTGAGGAATGCTTCGATCTTTCTTCTGATCATTCACCGGTCATTTTGACAATTAACGGCTGTCTACGAAAAAAAGAAGGTCCGCCCAGACTAACTAACATGAAAACAAACTGGGAATCCTTTAAAAAATACTGTGAAAGTAAAATCGATCTCAAAGTGTCTCTTCGAACACCCCACGAACTTGAAGACGAAGTCGATCAATTTATTAACGTCATACAATGCTCAGCCTGGAAAAATACTCCCCATAAACGGAAAATAACCACAAATTGCGAAATAACATATCCCTTGGAAATCACGCAATTGTTAAAGAAGAAAAGGGGAGCGCGCAAAAGATGGCAACAATCTCGCGCTCCACAGGATAAAACCACTCTTAACTACCTTTGTAGTAAACTTAAGAGAGAAATTCGAGACTTTAAAAATCGTCAAATTTCTACATATCTTGGAAGCCTAACTGCGGATAAAAGTACAAATTACTCGCTCTGGAAAGCCATGAAAGGCATTAAAAAACCAAAAACGCAAGCGCCACCCATCAGGAAAATCAATGGAGAATGGGCGAAGAGTGACAAGGAAAAAGCCGAAATATTTGCAGAACATTTGGAAGAAACATTTAAACCATTTGATGGTCAAGAGTTGCTTGAATTTCCTGTCCTAACCGTGGCACCTGACAATTATAGAATAAAAAGTGTATCGCTAGCCGAACTACGCTTCGAAATAGAGAAACTAAAATTAAACAAAGCTCCTGGATATGACTTAATCACAGGACAGGTCCTTAAAGAGTTACCTAGGAAAGCTTTAATAAAGTTTGCATATCTTATAAATGCATCGTTCAGGTTATTGTACGTTCCACGACAATGGAAGGTAGCTGAAGTTATAATGGTTCCAAAGCCCGGTAAACCACTGAATGACAAAAAATCATATAGGCCAATATCTCTCTTACCGATAATGTCGAAGGTATTCGAAAAACTTTTGTTAAAGCGCCTACATCCGATTATCGAAGAACGTCGATTAATACCTGACCACCAATTCGGATTCAGGTTTAAGCACTCTACAATCGACCAGGTTTACAGAATAACCAATGTAATTGAAAAAGCCCTAGAGGAGAAAAAAATATGTTCTAGTGTTTTTCTCGACGTCTCTCAGGCCTTTGATAAAGTATGGCATACAGGGTTGAAACATAAGCTAAGACAAGCTTTTCCGAAACAGTTATCTGATATCCTTAGTTGTTACTTATCAGACACACTCTTTCGTGTAAAACACGGAAATGATTACTCTGAATTTAAAGAAATCGCGGCAGGAGTTCCCCAAGGAAGCGTTCTTGGACCGATCCTATTTCTAATATACACTAGTGATATTGCTCAAGAAGAAGGCACAACAGTAGCCACATTTGCAGACGATACAGCTATATTAGCGGTCAGTAATACCGTTGAATCAGCAACTAATAAACTCCAACGTTCTATTGACAAAATTTGTGATTGGACAAAGACTTGGCGTATTGCTCTCAACGAGGCCAAATCAACGCACGTGAATTTTACTTATAAAAAGGTAGACAACTTACCCATTTTCATTGATTCGGTACGAATTCCGTACGCAAACGAGGCAAAATATTTGGGTATGACACTCGATGCGAAATTAAAATGGAAACCGCACGTCAAGAAGAAACGCGAAGAGCTCGCCATTCGATGTAAACAAATGCACTGGCTGCTTGGTAGATTTTCCCAACTCAGCATGCAGAACAAGCTGCTTTTATACAAGCAAGTACTAAAACCGGTTTGGACATACGGTATACAACTTTGGGGTTGTACCAAATCCAGTAATATCAAAATTTTACAAACTTTTCAAAACAAAGTGCTAAGAAAAATAGTAAATGCACCATGGTTTATCAGAAACACTGATATCCACAGAGACCTAACTATGGCTACCGTCGAAGATGAAATAAAACATTTTGCCTGCAAACAACAGACACGCCTTCACGGTCATTGCAATATCACCATGCTACAAATTCGAGACGATACTAACCTAGTGCGCCGATTACAAAGGATAAAACCATTTGAATTAGCGCAATAAGATGAACCCGCGTGCTTATGGCGGTATTAGCAGGTGCCTCCACTGGGAAGCTGCCTGCCAAACGCGTAATTTACATTTTAAATAAAACTACTAGATAGGAATAACCTAGTTGTAGTATGCAGGTTTCGAAGGGAGGTGGTTTTTGTTTTCTTATCTTAAGTGAGAAAGAATCGCATGTACGATTTTCCACCTACCCCTATTATTCGTCCGAGCCTTGTTCTGGTTCCAAGTCTCGTGCTTTTAACCAGGATAGGTAACTCTCAGCTTGCTGAGAGTATCGATAATATTACTATGGCTTGGGAGTAATATTAGAAACTCTATAAAAAAAAAAAAAAAAAAAAAAAAAAAAAACATGTTTAGTCAGTTTATCAATGCATGTTAGAAACATAGTATTTTTATTTAAAAACCATATATCTATATGTAATATTTCGTTTGGTTTGTTGGGAGTCTCGGATATCATTAATTTTGGTTTAATTGGGTTTCTGTCATATTTGCACATGTTGCACAAAATACAGTTATTTATGTATTTATGTATTTCTAGTCTAAGATTTGGATAGTAGTATACATTTTTAATTTCAAAATAGGTTTCTTCAATTCCTCTATGATTTTTGTTCAGATGAGTTTTTTCAATTATTTCTAATAATTTTTCTTTGCAGGTAATGTCTTGTAAAATATTGGTACATCTAAGAATCTTCATATCCGGTGAATTTGAAAAAAACTTCACTATTGTTTTTTGGAATTCTATAAACGTACGATCATCCTTGCAATAGACTCCAACGGTTCCCTTTATTGGAAAAATTTCTTTAAGGACCTTTAAAATAAATTCTTCAGTATAGTTAATCACAGTTATAACTGTCTTCCTTTTCTTTTTGTATAAAAATTTGTTGGTATGTTTGTTTGCATGTTTTTTCTCTAATAAAATCTGGTTTTTGTATACATTTAATGGCGTTTCTGTAATAAAAATATGGTCGTTTTGATTTTCAATACCGCTGTGTATTGTTGCCAAATCGGATCTGATTTCATCATTTTCCATATAATTTGTTTCTAAACGACTTAAGAAATCGGCTACATTGTTTTCTTTACCTTTAATGTATTCAATATCAAAGTCGTATTCATTCAGCTTGATTTTCCAGCGTTGTAGTTTGGAATTTGGTTCTTTCAAGGAATGCAACCAGACCAGTGGTCGGTGATCAGTCTGTACTATGAATTTACGCCCGAACAGGTATGGTCTAAAGTACTTAGTGGCCCATACTATACAGAGAAGTTCCTTTTCTACAGTGCTGTAATGAATTTCATGACGGTTTAACGTTCTTGAAGCGAATGCAATGGGATGTTGGTTTTGGGAGAGAACTGCTCCCAAAGCTGAGTTGCTAGCATCGGTTGTCAATGTAAATAAGTTTTCAAAGTTTGGATATGCCAAAACCGGACAGGTACATATAAGTTCTTTAAGCTTGTTAAAAGACTCAATGTACTGACTGTTTTTTATATCAGCTTTATTACCTTTCTTAAGGCATTTTGTCATTGGGAGGGCTACTTTCGAGTAGTCCTTAATGAATTTCCTATAAAACCCAGTGACTCCTAGAAACGATTTTATTTGTTTTATAGTCTGGGGTACTTTTATCTGTTTAATCAACTCAATCTTATTAGGATTGGGCTTTATACCTTCCGCAGAAATTATGTGTCCCAGGTATTCAGTTTCGCGCTTTAAAAAGTTGCATTTGTCGATTTGCACCTTAAGATTATGTTGAAGAAGCCTTTTAAAGATTTTGTTAAGGGAATCTATGTGTTCCTGAAGTGATGTTGAAAAAATAAGTATATCATCTAAATATACGACACAAATTCTATTAACAAAATCAGAAAGTACTTCGTTCATCATCCTTTGGAAAGACGCTGGGGCATTTTTCAATCCGAACGGCATTCGTGTAAACTCATAGTGCCCGCTCGCGGTTGAAAAGGCCGTTTTATGCCTGTCTTCTATACTCACAGGAATTTGGTGAAAACCTTTTGCAAGGTCAAGGGTTGAGAAATATTGAGCGTTACCTAATTTGGAAAATATATCTTCCATATTAGGGATTGGAAATCGATCATCGGTCGTTACGTCATTTAATTTCCTATAATCGACAACAATGCGCCATTTTTGCTGGCCTGAGTTATCTATTTTTTTTGGGACAACCCAAATTGGGGCACTGTATGGGCTGGTTGAATTTACAATAATCCCGGAACGAAGCATGTCTGCTATTTGTTTATCAACTTCAGCTTTGTGTGCCTCAGGATACCTATATGATTTTGAAAAGATAGGAATATCGTTTTTTGTTGGAATTTGATGGTTATATTTTACGACAGATGATAAATTTTCCCCTTCGATGTAAAAAACTTTATTAAACTTTCGAATGGTGGCTGTTAACGTCATTACTTCTTCTCCGTTAAGGTTATCGAGCTTCAACCTTTTTATAATACTGTCTATATCAGGCTTTTCAAAATGAATTTCATTTTGACTTATGGTATGAATCTCGTCCTGTGTAAATGGAGTTGGTAGATTGCTAAAGAGTAGTGGAATTGTAGCATCTTTCGTAATAAGCTGTGAATTTTGAAAATCTATTTTTGATTCTAAGGGCTTTAAAATATTACATCCAATTATGCCATCAAAATCACTATATAATTCCGTTTCAAGCATTTCGATTTTTGCTAAAGGTCTGTTGAACTCTTTGAAGAGTGGGATCGTTATTTTTGTGTTAATACATGAATTCGAACTGATAGACTTAAGTATCAGTGGCTGTTCAAGTTCCGTTTTGTAAGAACTATGAAACATTCCTTTTTGTATAACCGATGTAGTTGCTCCAGAATCAATAAGCAATTTTAATGGACTTGACCTAGTTCTTACTATTATGCATGGAAGAGTTCTGAGGCGGTTGATTGAAAATTTTAGAACCGTGAGTCGTTGGAATGTTCAGTTTGGACATTTCCTTGAAAGTCACCTTTATGAGAGTTTTCTGTCTCTATGTGATCAACTTCCATATTAGAATTTCTACTTCTAAAAGATCCAGAACTCTGACCATTTTGTCTGATCCCTGAGTTGTTAGTCCTTTGATTTATACGAATTGAGTTGTTTGGATTATAGTAACCGGAATCAATTGTATTTGTATTTTGAGAGTTATGAGCCCTATTCTGTTGTAAATTTCGAATAATGTTTGAGATTCTTGGATAAGCTTGATTATTATTGTTTATTATATTTGGCTGTCCTGAATTTCTATTCATAGGTCTAAAGTGTTGTGGGTTAGTATATATGAAGTTCCTATTTATGTTGTAATTATGGTTAAACTGTTTAAAAAAATTATCTGTGTCAACGAGAATAGCTTTCGCTTCTGATAAATTCGATGGATTCCTAGCATGGAGAATTAGTTTTGGCTCACTAGGTAACTTACTAATAAATAACTTTAAAACAATTTCCTCATTTTGATCGCTATTGAACCACGCAGGAATGTCTGAACTCAAAGAAGATTTTATATTCAACTTCGTCAAAAGATTTAAATTTTTTTCAAAGAATTCTTCAACCGAGTTTTCAAATTTTAGAACTTTTATTTCATTAACGATACTTTCGACACTTTCATTTACACCACAGTCAGATTTCAATATGGTCTTTATTAAAGGCCAATGAGTTGGATTTTTATTATTAATTAAAACCAAATTTGCTTTACCTTTAATTTTTTGTCGTATTTTTAAATCTAAAAAGCCTCTTGAATTTTCATCTAAATTTTGCATTGTTTATAACTTCTTTTTACAACTTGCCTATCACGTTTAAATCCGCTTTTGTCTTCAAAATAAGTTTTGTCTTTTCTTTTAACATCTTTTATTACATATCGCGGTATGTATTTAATATTGTGAAAGCCTAAATTCTTAACTAATTCGCGATCTCTATACTGTGGTGTATCTACTCGTGCGTTGTTAATTTTGTTAATTTTCTTTTCTTTATTTGAATGGACTCTTTGTTTCAGTTCGTTCCATTGTGATTCGTTTAAAGTAGAATGAAGAAGATCGTTTGGTTTGTATTTTGTTGTTGAATGAAAAGTGTCATTGTACAATTCGACTGCTTTTAATGTTAGCAACTTATCATTAGTATCTTTATTTTCTTTTCTAAGCTTCAATAATCTAATATGTTCGTTTAATGTTAAATGAAATCTTTCTATTACTGAATTACCTGTGTGTGTATTTTGGGATGTAAAATGGTATAGTATGTTTTCTTTTCTTAGGAAATCCTTAAAATATGCGGTATTAAACTCATTGTCAGCAACTATATTACCTGGTTTACCTAAGATTGCAAACCTCTCTTTCAGAATATCAACTATTGTTATAGAGTTTCTGTCGGTTATGGAGTGAATAGACACATGTTTAGTCTCCCCCTTCGGGATAGGGGTCAGAATTTACCCGAGGTAGGCATACCGGTCGTAAGAGGCGACTAAAATCCACCCTTCGGGATAGGGATCAGAATCTACCCGAGGTAGGCATGCCGGTCGTAAGAGGCGACCAAAATCCACCCTCAGTATACCGAGTGCATAGAGTATACAAAAAATGCAATGATTAAAACAAAAAGATATAATACCCCAGGTGGCAGCCCAGTTCTACTGGAAAATCCACACTCTTCGGAGGCAGGCTCTACGGATTCTGGGGAGAGCCATTTATTGCAATCATCCGACCCTTTTAAAAATAGTAAAAGGGTAACTAGATCACCACCAACGGGATCTGTGCCAGAAGCAAAAACTAATCGAAGTCCTACGACGCCAAAAGATTTTGGACGCCTTTCGAGGGACTCAACGAAATGCAAAAGCTTCGAGGACGAAAACAAGGAACTCCGCACTAAGCTTAACCAAATTGAACAGCTTTACCAAGAGCTAAAAAAAGAGCTAGATCAGCTGAAAGCTGAGATCAAAGCACTTGTTGAATCTCAACCTAAAAAACAGCCAGAAGCCAAATCATACCGCTCAGCTAGCCGCGATTATCATACAGACGAAGAAGAGCTAGGGCGCGAAACGGATTGGATCACTAAGAGGAGACCGAACAAAAAACGGAAAGCCGGCTCCTCACCAGAAGTCGTTGTGCTAAAAGATAGACAACCCAAAAAGGCAAATGCCAACGAAATAGAAACGCTAAGGAAAAAACCTCAAAATAAGGTATACCTTCCACCTCCAATTAACGTTGTCGGAGTTTCAGACTACAGCAAGCTAAGTAGCCTTCTTAAGGAAATAGCAAAGTCCACATTCAAAGTAACATCTCTGAATAATAATGTGTGGAAAATAAATGTAAGCGATCCTGAGAGCTATCGCGCAGTTTCTCAAAAACTGAATACTGAGAAGGTACAATGGTACACTTATGAAAACAAGTCTGAAAGGCCACACCGAGTTGTAGCCAGAGGGCTCCACTCTTCGTGCCGCAAAGAAGATGTTTTGCAAGATCTTAAAACTAAAGGTTTCAAAATTATCGACGCGGTTAATATACTTAAAAAAGAAAAGCAAAAAACGGAACAAGACGAGGAAATTGTTGTCAAACGCGGACTTCCGCTATTCATGCTTAGTTTCGAAAAGTCTGAAAACATGGAAAAAATATACAACATTAAAACTATCCTAAACATAGTGGTTAAAATTGAACCGATGCGCCAAAGGACTCGTCAGATTCCTCAGTGTAAGCGTTGCCAAGGCTACAATCACACGCACACGTATTGCCAAAAAGAGCCGCGTTGCGTAAAATGTGCCGGTAAACATTTATCGAAGGAATGCGCTCTAAGTAGACAAGACCTACCAACATGCATAAATTGCAATGGAAAACATCCGGCAAATTATCGCGGATGCGAAGTGGCTAAGGAACTTCAAAATAGGCGCGACAAAATAAAGAAAACTACGCTACCAATCGCAAATAAAACCAATAACAAACCTGAAAGGGGCAACAATAAAACCAATGAAGGACGAAAAAAGGCTAAAGAAATGGTCTTCAACTGTTATTTTTGAAAATTCTTCTTCAGCTAGTTTCTGAACATCCGATAATCTAAACGTTGTATTTCGGCTTCCGACTCTTCCCTTGACTGTTGCCCAGATCTTTTCAATAGGGTTGAGATCTGGATGATAGGGTGGCAATCGTAGTACTTCGTGTCCCGCGCCGTGAATCATATGGTCAATCTTATGCTTGGGGTGGTGATTAGTCCGATGTCGCTTTATAAGGTCATAAAGTTCGACTTTAAGCATTTTTGAAGAATGCGGTATATTGTTGACGGAAAGCCATTCTAACATCTCCGATTTAACGGAAGCAGAAGTGATTTGCTTGTGTTCCCATTTGTTGTGATATGATGCGTTGTCCATTACAATAACCGATGGTTCCTCTAGGTTATTTAAAACTTGATCCTTCATCCATTTGGAGAAATTTTCAAAATTCATCTCATCGTGATAATCTCCTGTTTTCGACCCAGATTTAAATAAAAGCAAGGCATTATTCACGAAGCCCTTCGCTCCACCTGCATGCGCCATTATCAGCCTTTGGCCTTTTGAAATTGGCGCCTTTAAACCTTGACTGGTGCCGTCAGTCCATGCCCTTGGCCTTGTGTGAGAGCTGTGAATATAGCTCTCGTCCAAATAAATAATCTCATATCCTTCTGACCTGTACTCCCGCACCTTCCTCAGATATTTCACTCGTAAAAGTTTGATTTCATTTCTTTCGCAAAGAAATTTACGGTTGTTCTCCGTTTTCCTATAAGAAAATTCATTTCTTTTTAAAATCCTATGTAGCGACATATTGCTTAGGTTCAGCTCCAAACCTTCCTGCACCCGTTGTCTTAACATTTTTAATGTTATCATCATTTTTTCTTCAATGTGGAAGTTGTATATAATTCGCCGAACAGCTGTGATACCAAATTCGTCCAATCCAGTTTTCCCTTTTTTATGTGGTACTCTTTTAGTTGGAGATTCAATAGCGCCTTTCTTCTCATATTCTTTAATTATCCTTCTTATTATTCGGGCCGAAATTCCCGTAAACTCCTCTGTCTGTGAATTTGCGTATGTGATGGGATTATCTATACATAAATTCCTAGCTTCTTCAATTTTTTTGTAATATATCCTAACAACGATCTTACGTCCTAGACTTCCTATTGGTTTTCCTTTTCTTGAAAGATCCATGACAATTTATTTTATTTTAATAAACTTATGTCCTAGCAATGCTTTTGTTTTCGTGAAAGTGAATTCCAAATAGGAAATCCATAATATATATGCGTTATCTTAAAATAAAAAACTCTAAAAACCAAGCAACAAATTTATTCCTTGCCCCTACAGGTAACCAAATGCAAACACTAATCATGTCGTAAAACTTTTACACTTAAGTCAAACAGGTAAAATCAAACATCATAAAATTAATGCTAACCAAGCACACCACCCATACAGGTACCTAGCGCTAAACCACGAAATGTTCAACCATAAAAAGGGTTGGGAACCCTTTCAAATACAATCGGACTTCTAGGTAGAAATGTATAAAAGTCGACCTCATAATAAAAAATTAAGTTTATTTAGATATTCAACAGCATTTTAGTTCTAAGCACAGTAAAGTTGGGTTACGCATTGTAAATTACAGGCAAAAACGCTTAGTGATTAAATCTCTTTCGCGTCATTTTTGTTCTCTTAAATCCTCTCTCTGCGCAATCGACCGTTGGCCAACTGTTTTGGTACGCACTATAGTAGTTTAACGAATCTATAAGCTCACATTACATAACTCTATGCTTATACGAGTAATTTTGGTTTACGCATAATCAGTCCCTTACTTAAATCGGTGTTTTCCAGAATAAAATTGAGAATAAATTGGTGATCGTATGCTTCACCGTTATGAGCTAACGCAATTACTTTTCTAAAGTCTTTTCTAACTTTTAAAATATGATTTGGGAGCTCTGATATTGCATATTGAGATTTTATAGTTAGACTGAATTTGCATTTTTCGCAAAAATATAGGGGTTTATGCAAATATTGAATCTTTGTTGAAATACACATAAATTGGACTCGTTCTGATTAATTGCAGTGGATAATTCTGTGCTTTATACTTTTTCGCCAATAACAGTTTCTTGGCGACTTTCAAAATCGTAAAATATATATGTACATAACAGGCACGAGGCGTGAATTCTTGGGAAGCGGAAGCAACAAATGTTAAATTAAAAAAGTCATTTTCTTTTTTTCTTTTTTATTTTTATTTCTTTAAATAAACTTAATCATTTAAAAGGAAAACATTATTTTTAAAATAAAAGATTATATTTTGTACATTAAATTTATTCTTCTTTCTTTTGAGGCAAAGTTATCTATGACATTATCATGAAACTTTCCTCTAGCTTGTATTTCTTTCAACATTTTTTTTTCAATTGAAATTAGAGCTAATTGTGACAATCTTTCTTGCCCACATTTATTTCTTAGAAAATTTTTGATTCTTTTGAGGCACGAAAATGATCTTTCCACCGATGCGGTTGTTACGGGTAAAGTTAACATAAGCTTACATAGATTAAAGTACTCGGTGAAACTTGTATCCAAATCGGTTATAATTAAAAATCTTAATACCTCTTGAAGGTCTTTTTTTGACTTAAAATTCTCATTATTGAAAATAAAATTTAGTTCAGTTTTTAAAGCTGGAATATCAAAATATCCCGGATATGAACTCTGTAGGTTACTGAGCAAGTTAGCAGGAAAATTGTTTTTAAAATATTCATATAATGCTGTGTCCGAAAGTTTTAAAAACTCAAAACATGGCAGGGAACTGAACCGATTATCGATTTCAGAGATGATTTGTTGAACGATCGTTTCTAAAAGAGCTTTATAATGTTCCTTCGTTGGCAAGTGCATTTCAGAACGTCTATTGCTGTTGAAATTGGACAAATTCTCGTTTTCATTTAATTTTTTCCAAAAAGTTTCAAAATTTTTGGATTTTAGTAGATTAAGTATACTGTTTTTGAAACTATTAATTTGATTTAAACAAAATTGAACATCACTGGACTTGGATTGAAGAATTTTAAACAAAATATCACTTTGTGGGAAAAATTCGTTGAAAAAATAGAGAAGAACAATAAATTTTGTATCAGTAAAACAATACATCAGACCTTTCGATAGAACTATAGCTTCGTTGTCCCAATCTTCTTCGTTTTCTATAATGTTTTCGAAAAAGGTTAAAAGGTGTCCTTTCAGGTCAAAGATTGTTTGCACGATGCGACCATTATATTCCCAACGAGTTGGAGCAGCGCTAGGAATTTTTCTTTTTACAACCGCATTAAATGCTGCAACTCTTTTAGACGAATGGGAAAAAAATCTAACGAAGCTGCGTAAACTTTTAAAGAAACCGGCACATGGTTTTATTTTAGACACTGATTGAGATAACACTAAATTTAGTTTATGAGCAAAACAGTGAATATAATGGGCCACAGGAATGATTTCTTTTAATCTTGCTTGCAAACCGTTTGAATTTCCCGACATAACAGCCGCTCCATCGTAGCTTTGACACACCACTTTGTTAAATACATTCTCCTTTTTTAAAAATGGTACAATAAAATCAAACAAATCCTGAGCGGATCTGCCAAGCGAAACATCTACAAAACACATAAATCTTTCAACGACAACCCCATCTTTTCTAACCATGCGCAACATCACTGAAAGCTGTGATTTGTTGGATACGTCGGTGGTTTCATCTAAGAGCAGCCCCACGTAGTCTGAGTTTTTGATTTCAGCCCGTATTTCCTCTAGTAAAGTAGCAGCAACCGATGCAATAAGTTCGTTTTGGATATCACTTGATAAACCAGAAAAAACCGTTGAATTTTCCAAATGATGTTTTAAAATTGGATTGTACGAAGCTAGTAAATAAATCGTCTCTATAAAATTTCCCCTGTTTAATGAATTTTGCGATTCATCGTCACCTCTGAAAGGTAACTCCAAACACACAAGATGGCAAGTAACATCAATTAAACTTTTTAATATTGCTCGGTTTCTTTTCACTTCTTCATTATATTTGCGAATAGAAAGCAAACGAGATGAATCAATTAAATTTTCTATGCGAACAGAGCCAAACATTTTTAATGAAACCATTGCACTTAAATGTGAACCGCACTCTTTTCCATGCCTTTTTCCGGCTTTTGACATATTGTTCATATCACTAAACCCAGTACTATTCCAAACAGTTTTTTCATTTGAAAACAGAAGGCATGGCCAACAATACAACTTATTTGTCTTAAGACAGCCTGCCAACCAAGAAAAACTTTCATAAAACTGAATAGAAAAATGCCTAGTGCATCGTTTTGTAACGGTGTTAATGTTTACCAATGGCTTCGGTCTTCCACCATCTATTATCGTTTTTTTTTCCTCAAACCCTCTAGCCGAAAATGGTTTATTCAAAACACTTTCTATTGCACAATTGCAGTTATTCATTTTTAAAACACTAAACAAATCGAAAAGTTTAAAATAATTAATATCGCCCACTTGAAAACGAAATGAAAAAAAAAAACACGAAACACTAACTTTTCACTAAAGCACTTGATTTTCACGACATAAACAACGCACAAGCCATAAGTGTAAGAAAAACATTTCTACCCCTTTTTTCAAGAAAATTTAACTCATTGACTGTTTAACAGTTAACCACTCAATACTTCTGTATCTGGTCTTTGGTTTTCTTTATTGAATTTTCGTAATGCATGCACTCAACTCATTCCTTACGTGTTGGTCAAATGGTAAGGAAACAGGATATTTTACTTTGACTTTGGTATGCGATTTGAGGTAATAAGGCGATATTGACGAATGCCCAGCTGCTGTGCATTCTAGGCATTAGCAAGCATTATAGCAAGCAAGTTTTTATGAGCATTATTTATAATGGAGTGATGTTGTGCATTCTCAGTTGGATTGGAGTAGAAGGGATTTCTTTTTGAGTTCTAGTTAGCGAAGAGAGATTATGATGTACGGTTTTTTTTTTAGCATTTTTTCTTCAGAGCGAATTTCATAAACAATAATAATGTTTCCATAATGATGTTTTAATTTATAGAAAGGATCAAAGGAAGATTCTTCAGTTAAACCACGACTTATTGCTTAACGGAAGCACTCATTCCACTCAATATATAGAGGCTTCGTCCCTGGTACATAATTATTTTTGTTGATAGGTATATACCTAGGATAAGTGATTGTGTAACATGTTCTCCGCATACCTTACACAAATTTTCACCACAAATATGGTTTCTATTTGCTGTATACGTTTTCAAGTACCTTCTTCTCACATCTCTTTGCGATTTTGCTGAAATAAGGTTTGACGGCGAAGTTTTGTGATGGTCGAAACATTGTTGTCCTCTAAGTTATCGATTGCATACATTTTCTGTTAGCTGTTTGCTACAAGCGGGTGAATGTTGGGATTGAGGCATGAGCCCCACATCTGTCTTCATTTTTATTATTGTATGGATAATGGAAGCTTTTACAAAAATGTCTGCATATATATTCCTATTCCTATCCCCCATACAGTGGGCATCACAAAAATGTATGTATGGGTGAATTGTTTAGAAAGATCTTAATATTTTGTTATAAAATATTTAAAGGATTTTATCGAAAAAACAAAGTTTTTATAAAAACACGCCCCTTAAAGTGGGCATGGCAGAAAACTTACATAAAGGAACTGTGTGGTTTCTTCAAATAAACGGTCTTTTTATTAAATATATTTTATCATGGTGATGAACGAGGCAGACAAAACAATGGCAATGGAGGGAATTGGGAGAGGGAAATGCATCGGTTCGAAAGAACACGGTGACTTACTCAAAAAACTCCCACTTCTTGGCATTCCTTAAGGACGATAGCATCAGAAAATTCAACTTCGAGAAGAATTTCCAGATAAAGCTCAGCAATAAGGAGAACTGGAGCAATGAATCCACAACTTATGGACTGAGCAACCACACAACAAAGTGGTACACGGACGGCTCGAGGACTGAGGAGGGAACTGGTGCAGGAGTCTTTGGGCCGTGAACTAAGCACTACGAATCCATGGGCAAATGTACCAGCATCTTCCAGGCAGAAATATGTGCCATAGACAGGTGCGTTCGAATCAACCTCGAGAAAAACTATAGAAAATGCAACATAGCAATAATGTCTGACAGCCAAGCAGCTATAAAGGTTCTTGACGCCTACGTTATCAAGTCAAAACTCGTGTGGGAATGCCTACAAGGACTGAATAGACTAGGCAAGAATAACAGAATTTTCCTCTGCTGGGTACCTGCCCATGTTGGCATTACAGGCAATGAGGCAGCGGACTCTCTGGCAAGAAAAGAGGCAGAGGAACCCTTCATAGGACCTAAACCGTTCTGCGGAATAGGAAAACACACTATACGTGAAGAGTTCAGGAGACTGGAGGAAGAAACAAGGGCAAAAGCCTTTCTCAACCTCCAAGGTCTGAGGCAAGCAAAGAAACTCTTAGGAAATTACAACCAAAAGAGATTCAAAGCTTTTATCGGCCTTAACAAAAACAACCTAAGAATCCTAACAGGCCTCCTCACGGGGCACTGCAGACTCAAGGAGCACCTGAGGAAAATGGGCATATCGGAGGACGGGCTCTGCCGATTCTGCAGTGAAACCGCCGAAACTCCAGACCGTATACTGGAATCCTGTGGGGCACTGGCCCACAAAAGGATGAAATATTTGGGCAGGCACCAAATAACAGACAAGGACATACAAACCATGGACCCACAGCTCATTCTAAGATTCATCAAAGAAACTGGACTGGACGCTGTGCTCTAAGGAGTGTGACCTGCCAAGGAAAAATCAGAGCAATTCCTCTATACGCTTCACAAAAGAAGTATATAGAGAGGGCTCTGAAAGAGGTCACGAACCTCTCCAAGGTACAAGCAGGGGACACAATAGACCAATAGGTCGCAGTGTAACGTACCCTAACCAATATTATTATTATTATTATTATTAAATATATTTAAAAATATTTAAACATGAGCATTTGGAGAGTATATATTCCAAATTTCAGCATCCTAGCTCAAACTTTCTTAAATCGTGGGTGTGTCAGTGGGCGGTATAAAAACGTTTTAAACATGAGCACTAAAGGCCACTAGAGAGTATATATATATTACAGATTGCAGCCTCCTAGCTCAAAATTCGTTTTTTTTCAGTAAACGTATTTTAAAAATTCTTAAACGTGATTATTTCGGGCCCCTAGAGAGTCAAAATTAATTTACCCTTAGAATAGGTTATAAAAAGTATATCGGGTACAGCTTCTTTGAACTTTCTTAATGTGTGGAATGCGTATTGTGCTTTTAATAATTAGGTTCTTCTATTTCGTCATTTTGCAATGTGGCAACTCCGTATCTACAGCACTGAAAACTTTGAGAAGTTAAATCTGTTAAGTATTACTTTGGCTGTGAGTTTTGGAATAAATCGTAGAGTTGAATGGGTAAATGGATAATCCATATTGATCTTCTCTAATAATAAAACGCACCTATTGTATTGGCCTTTATGGTATAATATTATAAGCCGTTTTTTATTTATTTTTATTGTTTTTATTATCTCTTTGCCCCTTGCACAATCTCCCTTAAATACATAATTTTGTTTGCCTACTTTCCGCACATGCACATGCGGGAAACAAACAGATGTTACAATTATGCAAAACGATTTGGTACTTAGACCTTCAGAATTGATTTGGAAAATCTTAGTAATCAGAGAACCACGCTCTTCAAATCCCTTCCCCCTAACGTGATACCAATCCGATATTCGATGAACCGATATTAGCTATTTTGTTTCTGTACAGCTTGTGTAGCTGCTTTCATATAACTAGTCGACTCCACTCCACATATGCAAGAACTGATATAATTTTGAATTGAATTTTTCGCCCACGTTTATTAAAACATTTGACATACGCAGCAGAATCCCATGTAACATCAAAACACTGTATATGGAAGAAAAATCAGAGAAAGTCTAAATAAGAAAACTTTTTATTTTATTTTTTTTTTGGTTTTATTTATTTGAATTTTATTTACATGTGTTTCCGAGTAAGGGTTTTTACCGTTTCCTTGTAACTTTGCTCGAACTCAGTTCGGCACGAGTTTTCCACTGGTCTCAGCAACTCCAGGTGGTATTGATGAAGGCCTTCCACTTCTTCGTCGCGAAGAAAAATCTTCCTTGTCTCTAGCTCCAGGAGAACTTTCCCTCGGAACTTGGTCTGGCACCGCTTTGATTTTAGAATGGGATACACTTTCCTCAATTCTAAAAGGCAAGTGCCTCTAGCGGTTTTTGCTATCACATGCTGATTAACTCTTCCAACAATGTCATGCCATTAATATAGGTAAGTATATGGTTGTTTAAAAAAAATGGAAAAAAACCTTTAGGTTACTTTGATAAAACTCACTTTAGCAAAAATAGACTCATTACCACTGGTGTAGGAAAAGTCTGTTACGTTAACTGACCCTAATTATTTTCTGAAGTCCTTTTGTGATTCATCTTAGTTATATAGCAATATCTTGTTTATAGAAATTGCAAGGGGTTCCGGAATCGAATTGTAGCTATTTCATTCCAATGCATTGCGTGTGAATAAAAACAATACTGCTTAATTAAAAGTTCTTCCGATTGCATCAAAATTTGATCCAGGAATAATTGTTAAGTAAAATAAACGGCTTCAGACCGCTTTCGCCAGCAACAAAATTTTGACCTCCAATCCACTACCAGTCATGGAAACCATCGATTACTCTTATTTCGCTATCGCACACCATATCCACATTACATTAAAGAAAATATGTATCTACATTGTAGACACATCATTCAAAACACATCCGTCTATCCTATCTCTCTATTCTTTCTTATAGTAAGTAGCACATCAAAGCTAAAGCTAAATTTATAAAAAGCTAAAATTATGAAAAAAAAATAAACGATATCGCTGGCGCAAGCAACAAAGTATTCACCCACAATCCACCACCAGTCCGCAACCCATCGATTACTTCAATTCAATACCATTTCCACATTCAATTAAAAATAATGGAAACCTACATTGTAGCCGCACCACTCATAACGCATTAGGGATACCGCTGGCGTAAGCAACAAAGTTGTCACCCAATCGGAGTCAATGATGGATTTGTTAATTCACCCACTCACGCCCTTACGTAGAGTAAACAAATATAGAGCCACCGACGGTAAATCATCGCCACTTCCCAATTATAACAAACTAGGGCTCGCCCCATGGTCGAAATTCGACCAATTAGTTCTATAAATGTTGAAAAAAAAAAACAAATTCGACTGTTATACATATTAATCGGAAAATGACATTTTTCGACATTGCATTCTCTGATCTCACATGATATAAAATTTTTCCGGCATTTTCAAGTAACTTCAAGCATTTTCAAGTAACTTCAAACATGTCCAAGTAATTTTAAGTATGTTCAAGCATTATCAAGTAACTTCAAGTTTTCAAGCATTTTCAAGTAACTTCAAGCATTTTCAAGTACATACCTGAAAGTAACTTCAAGCATTTTCAGGTAACTTCAAGTAAGTTCAAGCATTTTCAAGTACTTTCAAGTATTTTCAAGGATTTTCAAGTAACTTCAAGAAACTTCAAGCATTTTCAAGTACCTTCAAGCATGTCCAAGTAACTTCAAGTATGTTCAAGCATTATCAAGTAACTTCAAGTTTTCAAGCATTTTCAAGTAACTTAAAGTAACTTCAAGCATTTTCAGGTAACTTCAAGTAACTGCAGACATTTTCAAGTAACTTCAAGTATGTTCAAGCACTATCAAGTAACTTCAAGTTTTCAAGCATTTTCAAGTAACTTCAAGCATTTTCTAGTAACTTAGAGTAACTTCAAGCATTTTCTGGTAACTTCAAGTAACTGCAAGCATTTTCAAGTAACTTCAAGTATTTTCAAGCATTTTCAAGTAACTTTAAGCATTTTCAAGTACCTTAAAGCATTTTCAAGTAACTTCAAGCATGTCCAAGTAACTTCAAGTATCTTCAAGCATTATCAAATACATAACATGTACAGAAATGTTGTTGTTGGTAACTTCAAGTAACTTCAAGTATTTTCACGCATTTTCAAGTAACTTCAAGCATTTTCAAGTAACTTAAAGTAACTTCAAGCATTTTCTGGTAACTTCAAGTAACTGCAAGCATTTTCAAGTAACTTCAAGTATTTTCAAGCATTTTCAAGTAACTTCATGCATTTTCAAGTAACTTCATGATATAAAATTTTTCGTTCCGATTGGCAGATTATTACCTCACACAGCAATGTTGTTGTTGTTGTTGTAATTTCATCCATTTCGCTTCATTTTACCTGCTGTAATTCATAATGTGTGTTATATATGCGGATATTTTTTGTATTGCGCACTTCTGTGTATTGTCCCCTACCCAAATATATATAGTGTTGGCATATCTATGTGATTTATAATAGCAAAAATGGGTGGAAACACGTTATAGGCAACTCCGTATTAATATATAGATATTCCACCAGTTAAGACCAAAACCAAATATAAATTCATATTTTTGACCACACTTCTATTATCCTCGCGGTGGTCTCGCTGGTAAGTTGATACACAAGCCGTGTTCGAAGCAAAAATCCACCGATTCTTATCAGATCGGAGAATTTTCCGTTCCGACGGATACCCCGCTAGGGCCGATTGTAAAGTTCTCTAATGCGCGGCGATCTACCTCACGTGCGAACTGCACTGATGACCAGCGAGCGACATATAAAGAAAATAGTAGTATTGACATGTCCTAACTACGTTCGAGAGCGGAAAATGAACGACAAGCTAATACATTCAGAACGCG
Source organism: Portevinia maculata (assembly GCA_949715645.1). Lineage (NCBI taxonomy): Eukaryota > Metazoa > Arthropoda > Insecta > Diptera > Syrphidae > Portevinia > Portevinia maculata. Next base: position 122,732,368 of record OX454527.1, read on the forward strand.
ATGAGTTCATGCACATCAAACACAAGGCCAGCGAGCATGCCATAATGAACGTGACCGATTTCGCTGACGCGGTGTTGAATGAACCTGGAATGATCGGGATTTCATTTCCATTCGGAAATCGAATACGGTGCGGACAGATCAGTAACGTGTGGAAAACTGTCAGACTTTTGTCCGCATTGTAAGGCGTTCATCATCAGTTCCCGTCTTTTACATCAGTTCGCGGTTGATACATGTCAAAATTGACATATATTCGTTAAAGCCAAAAGCAGCACCGATCTGAAGAATACATTCATATCCGCGAAGCGATTAATGCCTGCAATGCAAACATCGTGGGAAGAATAACCATTTTACCGGCCCATTACATCGGAAGCAATTACCACATGTACGAGTACTCGCAAGATGCGATGTCATTATGTAAGATATTATTTACGCCCAGACCTCTCCATAACATTTACCTGCAACCCTCAATGGATCGAAATCAATAAGGAACTGCTACCTGGCAAAACACCAGTTGATAGACATGGCATCACTGCCAGAGTTTTTAAACAAAAATTAAAATCTCTGATGAATTTTTTCACGAAGCACCGTGTGTTCCGCTAAGTTAGTTGTTGGGTGTACTCCGTTGAATGGCAAAAGCGTGGTCTGCCCCATGCGCACATTGTGGTTTAATTCGTTGACAAAATCAGACTGGATGAAATCGATTCCATCCTCTCAGCTGCAATCCCGGATGAAGCTGTTGACCCGAAATTGCATGCAGTGGTGACTAAGAAAGTAAGAATATGATGTATGAACCTTGCGGAGTATTCAACAACGACTCACGATGGCAACTGTTCCAAGCGATACCCGAGAGACCTGATAGCTGAAACCATCACAGGCAATGACGGATACCCATTGTATCGTCGGCGATCACTTGCGGACAATGGGCGATCTACAGTTGTGAAGGTCGATGTCATGTGGCATATTTGCCGATATTATCCGAGGCTCTTGAGGCTCACATCAATGTGGAATACTGTAACTCGGTCAAGTCGATCAAGTACATATATGCAAATATGTGAACAAGGCAGTGATATGGCTGGTTTCGGTGTGAAAAATGCTAACGATAAAGTATCCCAGTATCATACCGGTCCCTATGTAAGCAGCAACGAGGCGATTTGGCGTATCTTTTCCTTTGCGATCTATGAAAGACACCCTACAGTTCTACATTTGTCAGTGCATCTGCAAAACCTACAATGAGTGTATTTCAATCACATTGAACTATGCTGTATCTGTATGCTGAAATGCCTAGCTACTACATATAGAACGCATCATCAAAATCGTTTCAGCGTCGGAAACAAGGAACACCAGCTGAAGGATATCCAAATGTATTTGCTTCAGTCGCATCTACACTGCATCCAAACAACGACGATTGATTTGATTGTTGTTAGTGAATGATCGTGGTCCGATGGCGTTTCAACAACTGAGAAACGTTAATGGGCATCTGCGTGCGACTTACCGTGAGGCGTGTTAACTCGTTTAGTTGCTCGAAAACGATTCGCATTGGGGCACCACATGTCTGAGGATGTTTTGCATCGTGTGCGTTCACGACACCGAAGCATTAGCCGAAGCAGTTCGTACAAATATTTCGAATTGAATCGACAACAAAAGATTGCGTACGACTCTTTGATCGAGCTATGAACAATGGAGCTGGTGGCATTTACTTCCTGGATGCTCCCGGGTGGACGGGAAAAATATTCTTAATTTCATTGCTCTTGGCGTGGATTCGATCGCAGCATGACGTTGCATTAGCATTGACTTCATCTGGGATAGAAGCGACTTTGTTAAACGACGGATGAACTGCACATTCTGCACTGAAATTGCCACTGAACATGCAAATCAATGAGACATCATATTGCAACAGCGCAATGGCGAAGATTCTACAGAGATTCAAATTGATTGTTTGGGACGAATGCACGATGGCTCACAAAAGGTCACTGGAGGCGCTGGACAGAATGTTGAAAGATCTTCGTGACAGTGAAAACAGAGGTGGCATGATTCTGTTCTCCGGTGATTTTCATCAGATTCTTCCAGTTATTCCACGATCAACAGCAGCTGACAAACTGAACGTGTGCTTGAAATCATCAAATTTGTTTCGGCATGTGAAGACCGTCCAATTGACGAATGACGACTAACTTGCGAGTTGATTTGAAATTTGCATGTAAAATACAACAACAACTTATCCTATATTCGCTAACTTTAGCGGGGATAGCTGTCGCTGCTAAGTCCTTTAGCGGGGGTAAACAGTGCTTCCAAAATCCATTTTCTTCGTTTCGATGAATTATTGTTGCGATGACTTTTTCAGGAAATGTCAAAGTTTGACATCCCACCGACCACTGACACATTCCGCCGAATATTTTATTCGTGATTATTATTATTTTTCAAACTTTATTATAGGGGTAATTGAATTTAGCAAATCTGTTGACGTGAAATGGTTTCTTTATATTTTTATAATATTACGTCGGCATCAATTTCAATTGGCGGAATTAAATATTTTTCAATTTCAGGATTTTCAATACAAATTTCTAACCTACAACTTACAGCTGTGTCACGGTGCATGTCATAGGTGCATGTGTGCCGCCAAGTTTTTTTTTATGGATTCTTAAGCGGCGATGGTCGTTTTTTTGTGCCAATCCTATATCCGCGTGCAAAAAAGATCGTACTGCAGATGTGTTTCCGAAGCAATTGTTGGACATTGATAGTTGGAAAATCGCGGTCAACATCACGAACGAATTCATCACATTGCCAACTGATATTTGCCAGTTGACCGAATCGAAGGATGAGCTCATTCGGCGTGTTTACCGAATGTAGTGCAACATTTCAAATCTGAATTACCTGACCGAACGAGCCATATTGGCAGCGAAAAACAAAAATGTCGATGATATCAACGCGACCATTCAAAATTTCATTCCAGTACAGTTATTTTTCTTCAAATCTTTTAATACTGGGATGAAGTAGTCAACCATCCCACAGAATTTTTGAATTCGCTGGAATCGCCCGTATTACCACCTCATAATTTACAATTGAAAGTAGGCTCAGTGATCATCATGTTGCGTAACATCAATAAACCTAGACTGTGCAGTGAAATGAGACTGGCTATGAAAAAATAATGAACAACGTCATCGAGGAGATTATCAAGGTAAAGTACAAAGTTCGAGTTCTAACGGCTGCAATTCCCAGTGCGTCAGGCCTTCGCAATGACCATCAACAAATCACAAGGCCAGTCGTTGGAAGTGATTAACTTGGAGCTTCCGTGTTTCGCGCGTGGACAACTCGTTTCGGAAGCCCATCATCTTTATTTACGCACCGGAAAACAAAACGAAAAACATAGTTTACCAGAAAGCTTTGCATTGAATGTTAACATCATTTCTCTTCCATTATGTAAATAAAAGACGATGAATTTATTTGAATTACGAACGAGTTTCACTTAATCACCAAACGAAACTAAAACCGTACACGGCGCGGTCAATATTATCGATCTCAAAGAATTGGAGTTGGAAGGTTGATTGGGATTCATAATCGATTATGAAGAGTAACAATCAAATCAATTTTAGGTCGTAGGTACGAAGTTCACCGGGTCAGAAAGTCACCCAATCGGAGTCAAAGGCCACTAGAGAGTATATATATATTACAGATTGCAGCCTCCAGATTGCAGCCTCCTAGCTCAAAATTCGTTTTTTTTCAGTAAACGTATTTTAAAAATTCTTAAACGTGATTATTTCGGGCCCCTAGAGAGTCAAAATTAATTTACCCTTAGAATAGGTTATAAAAAGTATATCGGGTACAGCTTCTTTGAACTTTCTTAATGTGTGGAATGCGTATTGTGCTTTTAATAATTAGGTTCTTCTATTTCGTCATTTTGCAATGTGGCAACTCCGTATCTACAGCACTGAAAACTTTGAGAAGTTAAATCTGTTAAGTATTGCTTTGGCTGTGAGTTTTGGAATAAATCGTAGAGTTGAATGGGTAAATGGATAATCCATATTGATCTTCTCTAATAATAAAACGCACCTATTGTATTGGCCTTTATGGTATAATATTATAAGCCGTTTTTTATTTATTTTTATTGTTTTTATTATCTCTTTGCCCCTTGCACAATCTCCCTTAAATACATAATTTTGTTTGCCTACTTTCCGCACATGCACATGCGGGAAACAAACAGATGTTACAATTATGCAAAACGATTTGGTACTTAGACCTTCAGAATTGATTTGGAAAATCTTAGTAATCAGAGAACCACGCTCTTCAAATCCCTTCCCCCTAACGTGATACCAATCCGATATTCGATGAACCGATATTAGCTATTTTGTTTCTGTACAGCTTGTGTAGCTGCTTTCATATAACTAGTCGGCTCCACTCCACATATGCAAGAACTGATATAATTTTGAATTGAATTTTTCGCCCACGTTTATTAAAACATTTGACATACGCAGCAGAATCCCATGTAACATCAAAACACTGTATATGGAAGAAAAATCAGAGAAAGTCTAAATAAGAAAACTTTTTATTTTATTTTTTTTTTGGTTTTATTTATTTGAATTTTATTTACATGTGTTTCCGAGTAAGGGTTTTTACCGTTTCCTTGTAACTTTGCTCGAACTCAGTTCGGCACGAGTTTTCCACTGGTCTCAGCAACTCCAGGTGGTATTGATGAAGGCCTTCCACTTCTTCGTCGCGAAGAAAAATCTTCCTTGTCTCTAGCTCCAGGAGAACTTTCCCTCGGAACTTGGTCTGGCACCGCTTTGATTTTAGAATGGGATACACTTTCCTCAATTCTAAAAGGCAAGTGCCTCTAGCGGTTTTTGCTATCACATGCTGATTAACTCTTCCAACAATGTCATGCCATTAATATAGGTAAGTATATGGTTGTTTAAAAAAAATGGAAAAAAACCTTTCGGTTACTTTGATAAAACTCACTTTAGCAAAAATAGACTCATTACCACTGGTGTAGGAAAAGTCTGTTACGTTAACTGACCCTAATTATTTTCTGAAGTCCTTTTGTGATTCATCTTAGTTATATAGCAATATCTTGTTTATAGAAATTGCAAGGGGTTCCGGAATCGAATTGTAGCTATTTCATTCCAATGCATTGCGTGTGAATAAAAACAATACTGCTTAATTAAAAGTTCTTCCGATTGCATCAAAATTTGATCCAGGAATAATTGTTAAGTAAAATAAACGGCTTCAGACCGCTTTCGCCAGCAACAAAATTTTGACCTCCAATCCACTACCAGTCATGGAAACCATCGATTACTCTTATTTCGCTATCGCACACCATATCCACATTACATTAAAGAAAATATGTATCTACATTGTAGACACATCATTCAAAACACATCCTTCTATCCTATCTCTCTATTCTTTCTTATAGTAAGTAGCACATCAAAGCTAAAGCTAAATTTATAAAAAGCTAAAATTATGAAAAAAAAATAAACGATATCGCTGGCGCAAGCAACAAAGTATTCACCCACAATCCACCACCAGTCCGCAACCCATCGATTACTTCAATTCAATACCATTTCCACATTCAATTAAAAATAATGGAAACCTACATTGTAGCCGCACCACTCATAACGCATTAGGGATACCGCTGGCGTAAGCAACAAAGTTGTCACCCAATCGGAGTCAATGATGGATTTGTTAATTCACCCACTCACGCCCTTACGTAGAGTAAACAAATATAGAGCCACCGACGGTAAATCATCGCCACTTCCCAATTATAACAAACTAGGGCTCGCCCCATGGTCGAAATTCGACCAATTAGTTCTATAAATGTTGAAAAAAAAAACAAATTCGACTGTTATACATATTAATCGGAAAATGACATTTTTCGACATTGCATTCACTGATCTCACATGATATAAAATTTTTCCGGCATTTTCAAGTAACTTCAAGCATTTTCAAGTAACTTCAAACATGTCCAAGTAATTTTAAGTATGTTCAAGCATTATCAAGTAACTTCAAGTTTTCAAGCATTTACAAGTAACTTCAAGCATTTTCAAGTACATACCTGAAAGTAACTTCAAGCATTTTCAGGTAACTTCAAGTAAGTTCAAGCATTTTCAAGTACTTTCAAGTATTTTCAAGGATTTTCAAGTAACTTCAAGAAACTTCAAGCATTTTCAAGTACCTTCAAGCATGTCCAAGTAACTTCAAGTATGTTCAAGCATTATCAAGTAACTTCAAGTTTTCAAGCATTTTCAAGTAACTTAAAGTAACTTCAAGCATTTTCAGGTAACTTCAAGTAACTGCAGACATTTTCAAGTAACTTCAAGTATGTTCAAGCACTATCAAGTAACTTCAAGTTTTCAAGCATTTTCAAGTAACTTCAAGCATTTTCTAGTAACTTAGAGTAACTTCAAGCATTTTCTGGTAACTTCAAGTAACTGCAAGCATTTTCAAGTAACTTCAAGTATTTTCAAGCATTTTCAAGTAACTTCATGCATTTTCAAGTAACTTCATGATATAAAATTTTTCCGTTCCGATTGGCAGATTATTACCTCACACAGCAATGTTGTTGTTGTTGTTGTAATTTCATCCATTTCGCTTCATTTTACCTGCTGTAATTCATAATGTGTGTTATATATGCGGATATTTTTTGTATTGTGCACTTCTGTGTATTGTCCCCTACCCAAATATATATAGTGTTGGCATATCTATGTGATTTATAATAGCAAAAATGGGTGGAAACACGTTATAGGCAACTCCGTATTAATATATAGATATTCCACCAGTTAAGACCAAAACCAAATATAAATTCATATTTTTGACCACACTTCTATTATCCTCGCGGTGGTCTCGCTGGTAAGTTGATACACAAGCCGTGTTCGAAGCAAAAATCCACCGATTCTTATCAGATCGGAGAATTTTCCGTTCCGACGGATACCCCGCTAGGGCCGATTGTAAAGTTCTCTAATGCGCGGCGATCTACCTCACGTGCGAACTGCACTGATGACCAGCGAGCGACATATAAAGAAAATAGTAGTATTGACATGTCCTAACTACGTTCGAGAGCGGAAAATGAACGACAAGCTAATACATTCAGAACGCGATGAGTTCATGCACATCAAACACAAGGCCAGCGAGCATGCCATAATGAACGTGACCGATTTCGCTGACGCGGTGTTGAATGAACCTGGAATGATCGGGATTTCATTTCCATTCGGAAATCGAATACGGTGCGGACAGATCAGTAACGTGTGGAAAACTGTCAGACTTTTGTCCGCATTGTAAGGCGTTCATCATCAGTTCCCGTCTTTTACATCAGTTCGCGGTTGATACATGTCAAAATTGACATATATTCGTTAAAGCCAAAAGCAGCACCGATCTGAAGAATACATTCATATCCGCGAAGCGATTAATGCCTGCAATGCAAACATCGTGGGAAGAATAACCATTTTACCGGCCCATTACATCGGAAGCAATTACCACATGTACGAGTACTCGCAAGATGCGATGTCATTATGTAAGATATTATTTACGCCCAGACCTCTCCATAACATTTACCTGCAACCCTCAATGGATCGAAATCAATAAGGAACTGCTACCTGGCAAAACACCAGTTGATAGACATGGCATCACTGCCAGAGTTTTTAAACAAAAATTAAAATCTCTGATGAATTTTTTCACGAAGCACCGTGTGTTCCGCTAAGTTAGTTGTTGGGTGTACTCCGTTGAATGGCAAAAGCGTGGTCTGCCCCATGCGCACATTGTGGTTTAATTCGTTGACAAAATCAGACTGGATGAAATCGATTCCATCCTCTCAGCTGCAATCCCGGATGAAGCTGTTGACCCGAAATTGCATGCAGTGGTGACTAAGAAAGTAAGAATATGATGTATGAACCTTGCGGAGTATTCAACAACGACTCACGATGGCAACTGTTCCAAGCGATACCCGAGAGACCTGATAGCTGAAACCATCACAGGCAATGACGGATACCCATTGTATCGTCGGCGATCACTTGCGGACAATGGGCGATCTACAGTTGTGAAGGTCGATGTCATGTGGCATATTTGCCGATATTATCCGAGGCTCTTGAGGCTCACATCAATGTGGAATACTGTAACTCGGTCAAGTCGATCAAGTACATATATGCAAATATGTGAACAAGGCAGTGATATGGCTGGTTTCGGTGTGAAAAATGCTAACGATAAAGTATCCCAGTATCATACCGGTCCCTATGTAAGCAGCAACGAGGCGATTTGGCGTATCTTTTCCTTTGCGATCTATGAAAGACACCCTACAGTTCTACATTTGTCAGTGCATCTGCAAAACCTACAATGAGTGTATTTCAATCACATTGAACTATGCTGTATCTGTATGCTGAAATGCCTAGCTACTACATATAGAACGCATCATCAAAATCGTTTCAGCGTCGGAAACAAGGAACACCAGCTGAAGGATATCCAAATGTATTTGCTTCAGTCGCATCTACACTGCATCCAAACAACGACGATTGATTTGATTGTTGTTAGTGAATGATCGTGGTCCGATGGCGTTTCAACAACTGAGAAACGTTAATGGGCATCTGCGTGCGACTTACCGTGAGGCGTGTTAACTCGTTTAGTTGCTCGAAAACGATTCGCATTGGGGCACCACATGTCTGAGGATGTTTTGCATCGTGTGCGTTCACGACACCGAAGCATTAGCCGAAGCAGTTCGTACAAATATTTCGAATTGAATCGACAACAAAAGATTGCGTACGACTCTTTGATCGAGCTATGAACAATGGAGCTGGTGGCATTTACTTCCTGGATGCTCCCGGGTGGACGGGAAAAATATTCTTAATTTCATTGCTCTTGGCGTGGATTCGATCGCAGCATGACGTTGCATTAGCATTGACTTCATCTGGGATAGAAGCGACTTTGTTAAACGACGGATGAACTGCACATTCTGCACTGAAATTGCCACTGAACATGCAAATCAATGAGACATCATATTGCAACAGCGCAATGGCGAAGATTCTACAGAGATTCAAATTGATTGTTTGGGACGAATGCACGATGGCTCACAAAAGGTCACTGGAGGCGCTGGACAGAATGTTGAAAGATCTTCGTGACATTGAAAACAGAGGTGGCATGATTCTGTTCTCCGGTGATTTTCATCAGATTCTTCCAGTTATTCCACGATCAACAGCAGCTGACAAACTGAACGTGTGCTTGAAATCATCAAATTTGTTTCGGCATGTGAAGACCGTCCAATTGACGAATGACGACTAACTTGCGAGTTGATTTGAAATTTGCATGTAAAATACAACAACAACTTATCCTATATTCGCTAACTTTAGCGGGGATAGCTGTCGCTGCTAAGTCCTTTAGCGGGGGTAAACAGTGCTTCCAAAATCCATTTTCTTCGTTTCGATGAATTATTGTTGCGATGACTTTTTCAGGAAATGTCAAAGTTTGACATCCCACCGACCACTGACACATTCCGCCGAATATTTTATTCGTGATTATTATTATTTTTCAAACTTTATTATAGGGGTAATTGAATTTAGCAAATCTGTTGACGTGAAATGGTTTCTTTATATTTTTATAATATTACGTCGGCATCAATTTCAATTGGCGGAATTAAATATTTTTCAATTTCAGGATTTTCAATACAAATTTCTAACCTACAACTTACAGCTGTGTCACGGTGCATGTCATAGGTGCATGTGTGCCGCCAAGTTTTTTTTTATGGATTCTTAAGCGGCGATGGTCGTTTTTTTGTGCCAATCCTATATCCGCGTGCAAAAAAGATCGTACTGCAGATGTGTTTCCGAAGCAATTGTTGGACATTGATAGTTGGAAAATCGCGGTCAACATCACGAACGAATTCTTCACATTGCCAACTGATATTTGCCAGTTGACCGAATCGAAGGATGAGCTCATTCGGCGTGTTTACCGAATGTAGTGCAACATTTCAAATCTGAATTACCTGACCGAACGAGCCATATTGGCAGCGAAAAACAAAAATGTCGATGATATCAACGCGACCATTCAAAATTTCATTCCAGTACAGTTATTTTTCTTCAAATCTTTTAATACTGGGATGAAGTAGTCAACCATCCCACAGAATTTTTGAATTCGCTGGAATCGCCCGTATTACCACCTCATAATTTACAATTGAAAGTAGGCTCAGTGATCATCATGTTGCGTAACATCAATAAACCTAGACTGTGCAGTGAAATGAGACTGGCTATGAAAAAATAATGAACAACGTCATCGAGGAGATTATCAAGGTAAAGTACAAAGTTCGAGTTCTAACGGCTGCAATTCCCAGTGCGTCAGGCCTTCGCAATGACCATCAACAAATCACAAGGCCAGTCGTTGGAAGTGATTAACTTGGAGCTTCCGTGTTTCGCGCGTGGACAACTCGTTTCGGAAGCCCATCATCTTTATTTACGCACCGGAAAACAAAACGAAAAACATAGTTTACCAGAAAGCTTTGCATTGAATGTTAACATCATTTCTCTTCCATTATGTAAATAAAAGACGATGAATTTATTTGAATTACGAACGAGTTTCACTTAATCACCAAACGAAACTAAAACCGTACACGGCGCGGTCAATATTATCGATCTCAAAGAATTGGAGTTGGAAGGTTGATTGGGATTCATAATCGATTATGAAGAGTAACAATCAAATCAATTTTAGGTCGTAGGTACGAAGTTCACCGGGTCAGAAAGTCTATACATATATATAAAAATGAATTGCCGTGCGTTAGTCTCGCAAAAACTTGAGTAAGGCCAAACCGATTGGGATGATTCTGTTCGTGTTTTTTTTGCCACAATACAGGGGTAGCTTAGGAAACCCATAGGAAAAGCCGGAAAATCGAAAAAATCAAAATTTGCGTTTTGTATGGAGAATGATTAGAATTAATTAACAAATGAAATGCTGTCCGTTGGTGTGGAGAACGGCTCTACTGATTTATGCAGAATGATTGGAATGAAGTAGCAATGATTAAGATGGCGTTCCGAGATAAAATGTTCAACAGCTCTGACACTGATAGCAATTGGTGTGAAAGTGAATGAAATTGAAAAGTGATTCAATCGAAATACGTTTTGCTGTTTGATTCGAAAAGTAAGCTGACATAGGCCCCTGCCAGATAACTAGCACCTTCCCCTAGCGGGCTAAGCTGTGCAGAAAAAAATGTGCAGTCCCTTAAAACGCGGAACCGATTGAGTTCAAATCAGGCAATCTTTGGTATTTGCCTGAAAGTGTTTCTGTAAAGTTTGGTCAAAATTGGTCCATAAATTTTAACTAGCAATTTTGTTTCTTACTAAAAAAGATATGTATTTCTTTTTGTTAGACGCAGAAACGCTGGGCGGGTACAACTTGTGAAAAGTAAAAATTGAACTTAAAAGTCAAGTTAACCAAATCATACACTTGCTCGCCGCTCTAACCACTCGAGTTCAATTCCATATCAGTAGCATCAACCGATGTTTTTTTTAAATTTGGTTCCTCATACACACAAACCTCCCTCACCGCGCGAGAACATAGCCAGAACCACACACCTCCCTCAAGCCATCAACAGCACACATAACGCACCAGATGAATATAACAAATCCTAAGATGATACCAAATCAAAGACAAACGATAGACGCAACAACACTAATGTCGGTCCTCTCATTCTTACTCTGAATTCTCAGGCAAGAGGAGCCCAACTACTCGGATCGTATGCCAGTTGATTTTAGGCCCATTCACCGAAATTTCGAAGCATACGTCTTTCCGTAAAATGTTCCAAAAAGTGGACGAACAAAGACCAAGCTGATGTGAACGACGTTCATCTGATAAATGATGATTTTCTTCAACGTTCTCCTGAACGGATGCAATATGAGTGGTGTTTTTCTGCAATTCAGTTATAACTCATTCGTCTTTTTATCTGTAAACCAAAAACAAATCTCCACTCACTATTATTTTGTCAGTGAACCCAGAACTATATGTATAGTTTGTTCAGATTGAAGAAAAATTTTGATTTTGTACCGTGGTTACCGATGGCCAATCTGAGAATGTCGCACAAAAAAGTAGTCGAAGACCAAAAAAAGAACTTCTTGAAAAACATGTTAATAACTAAAAATGGAATATTAATCTAAGATTTGACATTAATAGCAATTACTGACATTTATTTATTTGATATTAGTTTATTTTATCAAGAAATTCCTGAAACCCCAAAGAGGTCCTTAAAGCCCGAAAAAGATATGTGGCGGTGTGACGGAGGATTAAAGCATTCAGCACAGCGCAGTGCTGGCAACAACGCGCCGAGTATGACAGATGATAGAAGCCGCCTGACGATAGCCAATCACAAAAAGAGTTCGGAGATCCTGTTGCCGAATCGTGTAGCAGTTTTCTTAATTTCTTCATTCCCGTTTATAACTTCTTCATCGTCACACGTCTTTTGCAGATTCTACATTGTCACACGCCTTTGTGTGAATTATCTGTGATTTAGCTTACTATATTGTATTAAATAATATCTGAAATTAATCGTGACGCATTCTTTCTTTATTCTTTTTTGGACGAACAGCTAAAGTGGTGACCCCGACGTGATGAACACCGAAGGAAAAGGAATATCTAGCGCAGAAGGAACACCTACACGAGGAACCGACACTGAACACATGGATGTAGCAGCAAACTATTACGCTCGTCTTCAGATGCCCCATTTGTGGAGTCGAATGTCGACAACTGGTTCTACCTCCTAGATTTTTTCTTTCGAGCATCTGGAATTGGCCAAGATGGCAGGAAATTCGACACAGTGTGCTCGCAATTGCCGACCTCTCGCATAACGGAACTACGCCCAATTATCGACGCATCACCCGACCGTGATAAATACGAGTACATTCGGACACAAATAACTAATTACTTCGCTAATAGTCAACAAAAGCGACTCCGTCGTGTGTTACATGATATGCCCCTTGGCGACAGGAAACCAAGCCAACTTTTTTACGAGATGGTGCAAGCTGCTTAAAGCACGCTGAGCGAACAAGTACTTCTTGACTTGTGGGCTTCGCGCCTTCCTTCTTCGGTTCAGGCCGTCGCCATCATGGTCAAGTGATCCGCCGCCGAAAAAAACACAAATCGCAGACACAGTTATGGAGAGCGTCGAATTTTGCCATATGAACTCGATAACCCAACATGCGGCCGCCGTGACCAAACAAGACCACCTGGGGCAAATGGACGCCTCACCATCATCATCCTCATCCGAAACCGCCCACCTTATTTCGGAATTTTCAAAATTGCTAACGCAGCAAAATCGTCCAAGACAACCATAGCCACGCACTCGTATGTTTCAACGCCCGCTCCAACCCTGAACTGCCAGCCACCGCAGACGGGACGGCTCCGTCGAGCAGTTTGACGATTGTTGGTTCCATCGCACAGTCGGTAGCAAGGCAGCAAACTGCCGCCCTCCATGCAAACTCCGCCAACATCCCGCAACCGCTCCGCAAACGCATCATCAATAACTCAACGACACCCGTTCAAAACGACAACGTACCTTAGCCTGCATCGACCGGCTCTGTGTACGAGAACAGGCAACCAACACATCCTTCCTTATCGACACCGGCGCCGAGGTCTCCTGCATTCCGCCCGCTCCCTCGCTCAAGAACCTTTGCCCAACATCATTGCGACTATTCGCCTTCAACGGGTTAAAGTATACGGCGAGGTAACACGACCTAGATCTTGGTCTTCGGCGCCCTTTCGTGTGGAACTTTATCGTGGCCGATGTTACCACTCGATTTTCTGCAACACCATGACTTACTGGTCGATGTGAGGAGACCTCGCCTCGTTGACGCTCGGACAAACGCAACCTCAAAGTCAATTTACGCGATCTCCAGCTATGCCCCGTCTCCGCAACTCATCGATCGCAAAGCCCCTTTCGCTGACATCATCACGGCGTTTCCCAATATCACGCGCCTCGCGCCGCCCGGGGCATCGACGAATTCGACAGCGCTTCACTACATCGAGACAATGGGCCCGCCATGCTCCGCCCGTGCTCGCCGCCTACCACCGGACAAGCTAAACTCGGCCAAGAAGGAATTCGAATTCCTCATGCGCGCTGGCATTTGCCGGCCCTCGAAATCAAGTTGGTCCAGTCCGATTCACATGGTTCAAAAAGCAGACGGCTCCTGGCGTCCATGTGGAGACTATAGAAATCTGAACGCAAAAACAGTACCAGATCGTTATCCGCTTCCGTATCTACACGACTTCACCAATATTATACGCGGTAAGACGGTATTTTCAAAAATTGACTTACAAAAAGCCTTCCACCAGGTTCCCATCAATCCAGACGATGTCCCCAAGACCGCTATCATCACACCATTCGGACTGTACGAGTTTACGCACATGACATTTGGCAACGCAGCGCAGACGCTCCAACGCCTAGTGCATGAGGTACTACGCGGGCTCGATTTCGTGTTCTCGTACATTGACGACATTTTTGTCGCATCAAGAAATATCCCGGAACATCGCCAGCATCTGATGGAAGTTTTTGAGAGACTCTCGAATCATAACCTGGCGATGAACGTCTCGAAGTGTGCCTTCGGACAAACAGAGCTGAAATTCCTCGGGCACCTCATCACGCAACAGGGAATATCTCCGCTCCCATCCCGAGTCGAAGCTATCCAGCGGATCAAGCGCCCTGACACCGTAAAGCAACTGAAGGGCTTCATCGCGACTATCAATTTCTACCGAAGGTTCATCCCACACGCAGCTCGTGTCCAAATCCCATTGCTAGCAATGGCGCCGGGTAACCGAAAGAACGACAAAACTCCCTTGTCCTGGACCGAGGCAGCAGACAAGGCGTTCGACGAGTGCCGCCAACTCCTTGCTCGAGCAGCACGTTTAGCGTACCCGATACCGAACGCAGAGCTGAGCCTCCTTACAGACGCGTCGGCCTTAGTCGCAGGAGCAGCCCTACATCAGCTCGTGAACAACGTAGCTGAGCCACTTGGATACTTTTTCAAGAAGTTTTCCTCTACACAACAACACTACTCCACCCACGACCGAGAACTCGCCGCGATGCATATGGCAGTGCATCATTTTCGGGATCTAATAGAGGGAAGACGACTTCATATCCTAACTGATCATAAACCCCTCGTCTTCGCTTTTAGGCAGCGCCCTGAAAAATCTTCGTCTCGACAAACAAATTACTTGTGCTTTATCAGCGAGTTCACAACCGATATCAGACACATAAAAGGGGAGGACAACAACACAGCAGACCTTTTATCCCGGATAGACGCGGTAGAATCAAGTTCGAAAAGGGACTTGTACACGGAACTCGCTAAGGCACAAGAATCAGACGCTGAACTTAGACAACTACTCGCAGGTAACCCTTCGTATTCACTACGACTAACCTTCTCTCCCTCATTTAGCGAAGCCCATCTCCTGCGACATATCGCACAACCGCGTTCGCCCTTTTATCACGAAAGACCTCCGCAAACTGTTCTTCGATGCCACGCATAAGCTGTCACATCCAAGTCGTCGTGCATCGGCCCGCCTAATGGCCGAACGTTTCGTCTGGCCGAATATTCGTCAGCAATGCTCCGACTTCGCAAAAGATGCATACCTTGCCAACGAACCGAAGCCTATCGCCATTCAAAGTCTGAACTTCAACGCTATCCAACACCAGACCAACGTTTCGCCAGCATCAACATCGACATCCTGGGACCATTCCCGCCTTCAGAGGGTAATCGCTACCTATTCACCGTCATTGACCGCCTTACTAGATGCCCTGAAGTGTTCCCGATGGTAGACATGACCGTAACCAATTGCGCCAGCGCTCTCATCACTGGGTGGATTTCCCGCTTTGGAACTCCTTCGCAGATAACATCCGACCAGGGAAGGCAGTTCACGTCATCCATCTTCAGTGAACTGTGCAAATGCATGGGAACCAATCACACAATGACAACGTCCTACCACCCACAGTCCAACGGAATCGTCGAAAGGTTCCATCGAACCCTGAAAGCAGCAGTCAACTGCAATGACCCGACAAATTGGACGAAACACCTCCCCTTGATTCTCCTAGGCCTCCGATCGACCGTCAAAGAAGACATCGGGGCCACACCGGCAGAAATGGTCTACGGCACTGTACTTCGACTTCCGGCAGATTTGCTAACACCTACAACCGATAATCGCTCGCAAAGCGATTTTATCATCGACCTTCGGCGGACGATGCAACAGCTAAGACCTAAGCAGACAGCATGGCATTTAGAACAGCGTCCGTTCGTGCACAGAGACCTAAATACTTCAACACATGCATTTGTCAGTAATCAATGACTCCGTGAAAGCATTTATTGTTCCACCGTACGAGGGACCTTTTAAAATAGTTCAACGAGAGGACAAATGGTTTACCTTAGATGTTCGCGGGCGGGTCATTAAAATTTCAATAGACCGACTCAAGCCAGCATATTTAGAAGCCACCCAAGGGATAAACCAACGAGCACATACGGCTACATCCACTGTCAATGAAATTCAACCGCCACAACTTCTAGCGGCTCAGGCTTCCCGCACTCGCACAGGTTGTCGAGTTAACCTTCCAGCTCGTTATCGCTAAGGTGCGGAAGCCTTCTGGGGGGCCTACTCGTAAGTGGCGGTGCGACGGAGGGTTAAAGCATTCAGCACAGCGCAGTGCTGGCAACAACGCGCCGAGTATGACAGATGATAGAAGCCGCCGGACGATAGCCAATCACAAAAAAGAGTTCGGAGATCTCGTTGCCGAATCGTGTAGCAGCTTTTTTTCATTTCTTTATTCCCGTTTATAACTTCTTCATCGTCACACGTCTGTTGCAGATTCTACATTGTCACACGCCTTTGTGTGAACGAACAGCTAAAGATATTTTGGCAAAATGTCCTTGGAATCCGCGCAGTACCTAAGCGTTGTATGTTATTTTACCTTGGAACCCCAAGAGATCCTGAAAACAAAAACTTTTACATTTCATTCCCTAAAGAACCATACTAAATTTTATTTCAAAGGTGTTTGCCATGGAAACAGAACTGCCCTCTACACTTTTTTATACCCGCTAGCAGCGAAAAACGACAAGCCCTCATTTTGGTAAGGGGTTCTGGTAACGGTTCAGGCCGTCGCCATCATGGTCAAGTGATCCGCCGCCGAAAAAAACACAAATCGCAGACACAGTTATGGAGAGCGTCGAATTTTGCCATATGAACTCGATAACCCAACATGCGGCCGCCGTGACCAAACAAGACCACCTGGGGCAAATGGACGCCTCACCATCATCATCCTCATCCGAAACCGCCCACCTTATTTCGGAATTTTCAAAATTGCTAACGCAGCAAAATCGTCCAAGACAACCATAGCCACGCACTCGTATGTTTCAACGCCCGCTCCAACCCTGAACTGCCAGCCACCGCAGACGGGACGGCTCCGTCGAGCAGTTTGACGATTGTTGGTTCCATCGCACAGTCGGTAGCAAGGCAGCAAACTGCCGCCCTCCATGCAAACTCCGCCAACATCCCGCAACCGCTCCGCAAACGCATCATCAATAACTCAACGACACCCGTTCAAAACGACAACGTACCTTAGCCTGCATCGACCGGCTCTGTGTACGAGAACAGGCAACCAACACATCCTTCCTTATCGACACCGGCGCCGAGGTCTCCTGCATTCCGCCCGCTCCCTCGCTCAAGAACCTTTGCCCAACATCATTGCGACTATTCGCCTTCAACGGGTTAAAGTATACGGCGAGGTAACACGACCTAGATCTTGGTCTTCGGCGCCCTTTCGTGTGGAACTTTATCGTGGCCGATGTTACCACTCGATTTTCTGCAACACCATGACTTACTGGTCGATGTGAGGAGACCTCGCCTCGTTGACGCTCGGACAAACGCAACCTCAAAGTCAATTTACGCGATCTCCAGCTATGCCCCGTCTCCGCAACTCATCGATCGCAAAGCCCCTTTCGCTGACATCATCACGGCGTTTCCCAATATCACGCGCCTCGCGCCGCCCGGGGCATCGACGAATTCGACAGCGCTTCACTACATCGAGACAATGGGCCCGCCATGCTCCGCCCGTGCTCGCCGCCTACCACCGGACAAGCTAAACTCGGCCAAGAAGGAATTCGAATTCCTCATGCGCGCTGGCATTTGCCGGCCCTCGAAATCAAGTTGGTCCAGTCCGATTCACATGGTTCAAAAAGCAGACGGCTCCTGGCGTCCATGTGGAGACTATAGAAATCTGAACGCAAAAACAGTACCAGATCGTTATCCGCTTCCGTATCTACACGACTTCACCAATATTATACGCGGTAAGACGGTATTTTCAAAAATTGACTTACAAAAAGCCTTCCACCAGGTTCCCATCAATCCAGACGATGTCCCCAAGACCGCTATCATCACACCATTCGGACTGTACGAGTTTACGCACATGACATTTGGCAACGCAGCGCAGACGCTCCAACGCCTAGTGCATGAGGTACTACGCGGGCTCGATTTCGTGTTCTCGTACATTGACGACATTTTTGTCGCATCAAGAAATATCCCGGAACATCGCCAGCATCTGATGGAAGTTTTTGAGAGACTCTCGAATCATAACCTGGCGATGAACGTCTCGAAGTGTGCCTTCGGACAAACAGAGCTGAAATTCCTCGGGCACCTCATCACGCAACAGGGAATATCTCCGCTCCCATCCCGAGTCGAAGCTATCCAGCGGATCAAGCGCCCTGACACCGTAAAGCAACTGAAGGGCTTCATCGCGACTATCAATTTCTACCGAAGGTTCATCCCACACGCAGCTCGTGTCCAAATCCCATTGCTAGCAATGGCGCCGGGTAACCGAAAGAACGACAAAACTCCCTTGTCCTGGACCGAGGCAGCAGACAAGGCGTTCGACGAGTGCCGCCAACTCCTTGCTCGAGCAGCACGTTTAGCGTACCCGATACCGAACGCAGAGCTGAGCCTCCTTACAGACGCGTCGGCCTTAGTCGCAGGAGCAGCCCTACATCAGCTCGTGAACAACGTAGCTGAGCCACTTGGATACTTTTTCAAGAAGTTTTCCTCTACACAACAACACTACTCCACCCACGACCGAGAACTCGCCGCGATGCATATGGCAGTGCATCATTTTCGGGATCTAATAGAGGGAAGACGACTTCATATCCTAACTGATCATAAACCCCTCGTCTTCGCTTTTAGGCAGCGCCCTGAAAAATCTTCGTCTCGACAAACAAATTACTTGTGCTTTATCAGCGAGTTCACAACCGATATCAGACACATAAAAGGGGAGGACAACAACACAGCAGACCTTTTATCCCGGATAGACGCGGTAGAATCAAGTTCGAAAAGGGACTTGTACACGGAACTCGCTAAGGCACAAGAATCAGACGCTGAACTTAGACAACTACTCGCAGGTAACCCTTCGTATTCACTACGACTAACCTTCTCTCCCTCATTTAGCGAAGCCCATCTCCTGCGACATATCGCACAACCGCGTTCGCCCTTTTATCACGAAAGACCTCCGCAAACTGTTCTTCGATGCCACGCATAAGCTGTCACATCCAAGTCGTCGTGCATCGGCCCGCCTAATGGCCGAACGTTTCGTCTGGCCGAATATTCGTCAGCAATGCTCCGACTTCGCAAAAGATGCATACCTTGCCAACGAACCGAAGCCTATCGCCATTCAAAGTCTGAACTTCAACGCTATCCAACACCAGACCAACGTTTCGCCAGCATCAACATCGACATCCTGGGACCATTCCCGCCTTCAGAGGGTAATCGCTACCTATTCACCGTCATTGACCGCCTTACTAGATGCCCTGAAGTGTTCCCGATGGTAGACATGACCGTAACCAATTGCGCCAGCGCTCTCATCACTGGGTGGATTTCCCGCTTTGGAACTCCTTCGCAGATAACATCCGACCAGGGAAGGCAGTTCACGTCATCCATCTTCAGTGAACTGTGCAAATGCATGGGAACCAATCACACAATGACAACGTCCTACCACCCACAGTCCAACGGAATCGTCGAAAGGTTCCATCGAACCCTGAAAGCAGCAGTCAACTGCAATGACCCGACAAATTGGACGAAACACCTCCCCTTGATTCTCCTAGGCCTCCGATCGACCGTCAAAGAAGACATCGGGGCCACACCGGCAGAAATGGTCTACGGCACTGTACTTCGACTTCCGGCAGATTTGCTAACACCTACAACCGATAATCGCTCGCAAAGCGATTTTATCATCGACCTTCGGCGGACGATGCAACAGCTAAGACCTAAGCAGACAGCATGGCATTTAGAACAGCGTCCGTTCGTGCACAGAGACCTAAATACTTCAACACATGCATTTGTCAGTAATCAATGACTCCGTGAAAGCATTTATTGTTCCACCGTACGAGGGACCTTTTAAAATAGTTCAACGAGAGGACAAATGGTTTACCTTAGATGTTCGCGGGCGGGTCATTAAAATTTCAATAGACCGACTCAAGCCAGCATATTTAGAAGCCACCCAAGGGATAAACCAACGAGCACATACGGCTACATCCACTGTCAATGAAATTCAACCGCCACAACTTCTAGCGGCTCAGGCTTCCCGCACTCGCACAGGTTGTCGAGTTAACCTTCCAGCTCGTTATCGCTAAGGTGCGGAAGCCTTCTGGGGGGCCTACTCGTAAGTGGCGGTGCGACGGAGGGTTAAAGCATTCAGCACAGCGCAGTGCTGGCAACAACGCGCCGAGTATGACAGATGATAGAAGCCGCCGGACGATAGCCAATCACAAAAAAGAGTTCGGAGATCTCGTTGCCGAATCGTGTAGCAGCTTTTTTTCATTTCTTTATTCCCGTTTATAACTTCTTCATCGTCACACGTCTGTTGCAGATTCTACATTGTCACACGCCTTTGTGTGAACGAACAGCTAAAGATATTTTGGCAAAATGTCCTTGGAATCCGCGCAGTACCTAAGCGTTGTATGTTATTTTACCTTGGAACCCCAAGAGATCCTGAAAACAAAAACTTTTACATTTCATTCCCTAAAGAACCATACTAAATTTTATTTCAAAGGTGTTTGCCATGGAAACAGAACTGCCCTCTACACTTTTTTATACCCGCTAGCAGCGAAAAACGACAAGCCCTCATTTTGGTAAGGGGTTCTGGTAACGACTTTGAAAACGACTTTTTTGATCCTCACATCCAAAGTTCTGTCTCTAAAGAGCCAAACTTACCTTATCAAAATAAGGGCTTGTGGTTTTTAGCTTAGCCCGACAGATTTTTGTCAAATATGACCAAAAATTTGCCCACTCACCTCACAATCTTATCAAAACTTTAGTATATCAAGCCACTTTATGTGTCTAATTATACCGTAACTACTTTATTAGAAACATTCTTAACTATACTTCAATTAGAGCCACGAAAGTTGCAAAAAAGCGACAGAAGTCGCATATCGATAAAATTGAGGGGTTCGCGTATATCGATAACATTGGGGGGTTCGCGTACGGCTTGTTTTGGATTTGTTTCCAATGAAAATAGTTTGAGTTTGGAATGAGCATTAATCGTTTTTTTTTTTCATTTCAAAGAAAGAGTTGCAGAAAAAACACCTGTGCTATAATCGTTACGCTGTCTTCTTGTGGAAAAGGACGTTGCAATTGTAATCTGATAATTGATTTGAAAGTTATGACTCCCTGAAGTAAGTACCTGGGTAAGCTGGGCTTATATCCAGTGAACGGGTCGTTTTTGATTAGAAGTCCAACACACATCAATTTTGACTTTTACATTAATTTTTTATTATGTATTACTTATATCAACTTACGTACTAGACAAACATTATCTGACTTAAAACTAACAGGATAGATACTTATTGTTTATTAATTGCACGGATGCTCTAAACTAAAAACTTTTTTATAAACTAATTATAGATATATGTATGCATATGCATAGAGCAAATTTGTAAAGCTCGGCGTCATTATTGAAATTGTATATTTTATATACACTCCGTTCCACATGCTTACGAACAGGTAGTTTCTTGATTTAATTTTACAAAATGTTTTAAGTCATTCGATAATATGTAAAAAATGCATGAAAGAAGGTAATATGTTTAAGTTGTAAAAAAATTGGGATTAGGAAGATAAATTCAATTTTTTAGCCCCTTGAAATATTACCCTTAGACGTTTACTCAATAAATACGGACAATTTTTTAACAATAGTGGACAAATTTAGTAAATTTTCCAGCGTATATTTACTTTCATCTAACCTTGTCAAATCTTTAAAACATTTTTTTGCCCACCACGGTAACCCTTAAAAAAAAAACGTAACTGATAATGGAGGTGACTTCTTGTCTACATGTTTTACAGACTTTTTAAACATATACGACATAGAATTACATCCCATATATGCAAAAAAAATCGATCGGGAATTTAATAGAACACTCACTGAGTTAAAAATTACATCCCTAAGTCCTTATAAGCCCATATGCGAAATCGTTGAAGAGGCTGTCCTTACTTATAATAACTCGATCAATTCCGTTACGAAATTATCTCCATTCGTAATTTTAACTGGTCACATTAAGAAAATGAACTTATTTGTCTGCAAAGAAAACCTTAATGAAAAAGAACAAGACTATTTAAGGGAACATAGAAAAAACTATGAACTTTTAAGCAAGATTATTCATGAACGAAATTTAAGATATAAAACTAATACTATAAATAAACAAAACGAGCCACCAGAATTTATACCAAATCAAACGATATACGAGCAAGACGAAAGAAGAAACAAACTAGCTCCACGATTTAATGAACATGTAGTTGTAACCAATAACAAAATTACAGTCGACAAACGCAAAGTCCATTAGCAATAAGTCAAGAAAAAAAGAAAAATCGTTAATAGAAACCAAACGATTTGCCGTAACGTAAATGGGGAAAATCAAAAACCCAATTACGTGGTCGAAACATGAATTAACTATGTTATTATTAGACTATTAGTACTATTAGAAAATATATAAAAATACTTAAGAATTAAAAATATTTTATTAATTATACCCTATTCTAAGGGAACATACCTTAATATTGCCCATAGACACCTAGAAGTTTAGTTTATGATCAGCATCGATTTTTTTTTTTGTCGGGTGTGTGAGACTTTCTGCACTGGAGCACTCAGACTCAATACTGGTCCATTGTACTACTAGGCAGATACACCACATTTTACTGTGGGAATTTACTCGTTTTCCTAAGAAAAACGAGAAGGCGCTTCAATGATAAGGAGCTTAGGTTTGATCAGCATCGATAGTAATGTCGATCTAGCCATGTCCGTCAGTCCGTCTGTCAGCAAAAATTAGGCCTTTAAACTGGATCTAGAGAGCTGAAATATTAAACATGTAAGAATTTCCGAAATCCGCCCACTGACACGCCCACAAACTCAAAAAAACAAATTTATCGAAAAAATTTATATGTATATGATCTTTGACTCCTAAAACAGCTTGGAAAATTAAATTTCTAGAATCCGCCCACTGACACGCCCACAATTAAATAAAACAATTTTATTGAAAAGTTAAAGTATGTGCCCTTTATCTATACTTATGATTAAATATTTTTTAAATAAAACAATTTTATTGAAAAACCAAAGTTTGAGCTAGGGAGCTGAAATTTAAAATATATACTCTCCAAGGGACCTTTATGCTCATGTGTAAATATTTTCAAAATCGGCCCACTGACACGCCCACCATTTTTTTTTTTTCGAAAAACCAAAGTTTGAGCTAGGGAGCTGAAATGTATAATATTGACTCTCTAGGTGTCTGATAGGAATAAGAATAAGGTATCCAATAGTTCGCCCAAGCGGACTGTAGCCCGTCCCTATGTTTTCTTACTGCATTTAGATATGAAGCTTAATCACATTTTAGTTTAGTTTTAATTCTATACTCTTTAAAAATCAGCAAATTTTCATATTCCTTTCTATTATCTCTTAACCAATGAGTCAGAGACTTTAAAATATGGCCTTCGATTACTTCAGTTCATACTCCGGCGGGAGGAGTTGCGATATGGTTCCCCATCTCTACATACGAGTAACTAGTTATTCTACCAACGCTACATTTTCGACACTCAACGCTCTCCAATAATAAAAGTTTATCACACGATCTTTGTTACTATGCCAATGTCTTCAAACTCTCGTTAACAGGGCCTGCCCAACCATATGTGCAAGATGTGCAAATGCACAGGGCGCCGAATTCCGGGGCGCATTGCTAGGAGTAAGAAAAATGTATTTTACCTTGCGCTGATACTGCCATTTGCATTTAAAACAAAAAACTTGTTCAATTAAGCCAGAGTTTGTCGGACTTTCTTCCAACCATTAGTGGTGTCCCACAAGGATCAAAACTCGGTCCTTTACTGTTTTCCCTTTATGTTAATTAAATTCCCTCAATCATCAAGAACTGTTCTTCCCATTTGTATGCAGACGATGTATACAAATGCACTACAGCTGCCGCCTTGGACTGATCGAAAATGGTGCTTACAGTATGAACGAGGACCTTAAGAGGGTAGCGGGTTGGGCTCAACTTAATGGCCTCTCTATAAACCCGTCGAAGTCTAAGTGCTTGGTCATATCCAAAAAAATCCTTGACCTAACTTATTTTCCTCGGAAAACATTAAAAATGATGTCGCTATCGAATATGTTGACTCCGCTAGAAACCTAGGAATTATTTTCACCCGTAACCTCACATGGGACAAGCACATTAACTGTATTGTCGGGAAAACATATGGTGTGTTACGTACTCTCTGGGTATCTCAGTTGTATACTCCTTTAAAGACGCGTCTAATTCTTGCGAAAAGCTGAATCCTGACCTACGGCTGTGAAATTTTCTCCAGTTGTAATTATTCTTGCAAAAGAAAGCTCAACGTTGTCTTTTAGTACCATTCGATATATTTTTGGACTTCGAAGATACGATAGAGTATCGAATTTTTCCAATAGACTGGTCAACATGCCGCTTGAGAGTTATTTTCAGTTCCGCACCTTATTACTGTTTTCAAATATTCTGCTAACAACCACCCTACCTATTCGAACGAATTACGAGACTTTCCTCGGCCAGGTCCAACCAATTGATTCAACCCCGCCACGCTTCCCTGATATCTCAGCGCCAATTTTTTATTAACGTTACTTGCCTTTGGAATTCTTTGCCGCGCTATATCAAAAGAACAAGTAATCCAACAAGATTTAAAAACCAATTAAAACACTTTTTTCTGTTCCCTAAAGTACATATGTCTCCTCTCTCTTATGGACCTTCCAACTCAGTCCCATACTTTCAATCTTCATCCTTTTCTTTTTATACCCTATTCTAAGGGTATATTAATTTTGACGCATAGTTTGTAACATACCTTAATATTGCCCGTAGACCCCTAAAAGTTACTATATTTATGATCAGCATCGATAGTAATGTCGATCTAGCCATGTCCGTCCGTCCGTCCGTCCGTCCGTCCGTCCGTCCGTCTGTAGCCAAAAATTAGGCCTTTAAACTGGACCTAGAGAGCTGAAATTTTAACCTTATACTCTCTAGGGTCCCGAAATAATCAAGTTTACGAATTTTTGAAATCCGCCCGCAGAGCGGAAAAAATTGAATTTTGAGCTAGAAAGTTGAAATTTTTTATATATGATCTATGACTCCTAAAACTGCTCGGGATAAAAATTTTTTAAAATCCGCCGACTGACACGCCCACAAATAAATAAAATAATTTTTGTATACCCTATTCTAAGGGTATATTAATTTCTGAAAATCCAAAGTTTCAGCTAGGGAGCTGAAATTTATAGTATATACTCTCTATGGGCCCTTTATGCTCATGTGTAAATATTTTCAAAATCCGCCCACTGACACGCCCACAATTAATTTTTTTTTTTTTTTAAAGTTCAAAGTTTGAGCTAGGGATTTGAAATTTATAATATATACTCTCTATGGGCCCTTTATTCTCATGTGTTAATTTTTTTTAAATCCGCCTACTGACACGCCCACTATTAAATAAAACAATTTTATTGAAAGACCCAAGTTTGAGCTAGGGAGCGTTTTTTTTTTGATAAAATCCTTTAAATGTTATATAACAAAATATGTAGAGCGTTCTTAACAATTCAACCATACTTAGACTTTTGTCACGCCCACTTATGAGGGATAGGAATAAGAATAGGGTATCCAACAGTTCGCCCAAGCGGACTGTAGCCCGTCTCTATGTTTTTTTCTTTCTTCTTCTATATTTAAGTACCTACTAACTGCTGTTACTATTGTTCAGAACTATGTGGTCATACATTAAGCTCTCTTTTGTTAATTTTTATAGCTTATCACTAGTTTATAAGATATTATATCTTAATGTGTATAGGCTCTACTTAAATAAATAAATGAAATAAATGAAAAAACAAACCCAAAAAAGCAACATCCATAACAACAATAACAATAACAATTTTAGAAAACTTAATGAATGTTTTTCTATAATAAATTGGGATGAAGTTTATTGTTGTAACTGTCCCTCGCAGGCTTTTTGTAAATTTCTGAGTGTTATTGTTGATTGTTTAGCTAAATGTAGATATGCTCAACAAAAAAGAGATTTAAAAAAACTTAAGCCATGGATGACTGACTCACTATGCGAAATGATTAAGCAAAAAAATCTCTTCTATCGGAAAAATAAAAATCGCTTAAACATACCCTCTGTAAAAAAACAATATCAGATTCTGAGGAATAATATTTTTGAACAAAATATTAACTTGAAGGCATCTTATTTTAAGCGTCAATTTCGCGATAGTAGGTTTAATGCTAAAAGACAGTGGAGATTAGTTAATGATATATTAGGTAAAGCTCCTAGTGAAAATAGAATAAAATCTTTAAAGCTATCAAATAGTCATAGTACCTCCAATGAAAAAGAGATGAGCAACGGTTTCAATATATTTTTTAAAGATATATCCTGTAATATCCAACCAATTCAAAGAAGCCCACTGAGTGATTTTCTTTCGGATACTCAAATTTTATCATCATTTTTCTTTAGCACAGTGGATGAAGCTGAAGTAGGCAATATCATTTTTCAGCTAAAATCAAAGCAGTCTTGTGGGTTTGATGGTATAAGTAGCTTGGTGGTAAAAAAAATATGTTATGCAATAATAAGACCATTAACTTATTTAATTAATTGGAGTTTTGAAACTGGAGTTTTTCCTGAGTGTCTAAAAACTTCTATTATTGTACCTCTATATAAAAAAGGTGATAAATGCGATCCTAACAACTATAGACCAATTTCAATCCTCTCAGTTTTTTCCAAAATTTTCGAGAAAATAGTAACCACTCGAATGCTTAAATACATTGAAAAATTTGAGCTTCTTAGTCCACTTCAATTTGGCTTTCGAAGAGGGAAGTCAACTGAAGATGCAATAGTATCTTTCTTAGAAAATATTTATGAGTCAGTCGACAAAAATAAAAAAACAGCTGGTATGTTTCTTGACTTAACAAAAGCTTTTGATTTGGTCAATCATAAAACTTTATTGAAGGTGCTGTATAAGTTTGGTTTCCGTGATAATATTCTTAGTTGGTTTTCATCCTATCTTTGTAATAGAAAGCAGCTTGTTAAGGTTAATTCCACCTTGAGTGACCCTCTGCAATGTACAGCTTCTGGCGTCCCTCAAGGTTCTGTTCTTGGTCCTCTTTTGTTTGTTATTTATATTAATTCCATCTTTAAGCTGCCTCTAAATGGTAGAATTGTTGCCTTCGCTGATGACTTAGCTCTTTCATATGCTGCTCTCAGCGCGAATGACTTAGTGCGGCAGATGAATACGGACCTTTCCCTGATGAATGACTGGTTTAAGTATCACCAAATGATCCTTAGTAGTAAGTCCAAAGTAATGTCTTTTGCGCTTACAAATCAGAATCCAATTTACGGGATAGCATTACATGATCCTAGATGTAATAATTCTAACTGTGAAAGCAATTGCATAGTTCTTGAATCTGTCTCTGAATTTAAATACCTGGGTGTAACATTGGATAGTTGGCTCAAATGGAAGCCACACATTGGAGTTATAAAAAAAACCGCTTACATAGGCTTAAATAAAATATACCATCTACGCAAGGTTGTACCGTCGAATCTCTTAATAACAATATACTATGCTTTAGTCAATTCTCGTTTGGAGTACGGCATTTCTTGTTGGGGTGGTGCATTTATAACTAACTTGCAACCGGTTATTATAGCTCAAAAGAAGATAGTGAGGACTTTACTCTTCAAACCTAGTTGGGAGCCTTCGCGTCCTTTGTTTCAATCTACAAAGATATTGCCACTGCAATATCTATATATATACAAGGTATTGAGGCTGTTTTACCTTCGTGGTGGTTATACCAACAAGACTAGAAATGAAGTGCATTCACTTCGTTCCTCGAATGATGTGATAGTTCCTAGAGTCAGGACAGAACATTGTCGTCGTTTTGCTACTAACATAGCTCCCTTCATTTACAACAGGTTACCGTCTGGTATACGCAGTCAAATAGGATCTAAATCCAGATTTCTTGGATCTTTGAAAAAGTGGCTACTCTTTACATCTGATGTTGGGTTTTTAACACAAATAATAACTTAAATATTTATTTCATTCTTCACCTCCTCTTCTAACTCCCTATCCATTATCACACATTTGCTCTTTTTTTTGTAAATTACGTCTCTTCTTTTTGTGCGGCTTTACACTTTCTACATTTTATTTTATTGCAACACTTGCCACTGGTTCCTCCAACCACAAAGTGTTTTTTTTTCATTTCATGATTACATTTTAATCAAATAACACTTTAATTAAATAATAACTCATGGTTAAACTTGTAGTTTATAGATATTAATAAATATTACATTAAAATGAATTAAATTTAAATTATGATATACTAAATTCTGTTAATTAATTACCAATGCATTACCCATAAAATTTTTGTTATTTATATTTATATTGTACATGGAATTGGAAAAAATAAAGAAATCTAATCTAATCTAATCTAATCTAAAACTGCGCTGAATTTTTGCACATTAACTCATATCACTTGAAATATTTCAACTTCAAGAAGAATCTAACTCAAAATAAAAAAAAAAATCCCACTAAAAAAGTTCATTTATTACCTACCTACCTAATCTCAAAATATTCCACCCTGTTCGTGTAGAAATATTTCTTGCACATCTACTTACATTTAAAAAAAATCTAAGTAGGTACACGTACATAGTTCAAAAAACTCAAAAAAAAAGTTCCACCTCGTATGTGCAGGTTTTAATTATTGCACATTCGCTTGCAAAATTTTCATTGGAAAATATGTCAAACAAAAAATTCATTACGACGGAATCGTATGGGTTAGAGCGTGTAGGTTTTTGATTCTGCACACAAGAAGAAACGTAGTTATTTTTGTTGTCTTCCATTCTCGTCATTTATCGAATTTATTTTTTTTACTTCTCATGATGGGGATAGGATGTGTTGGTGAGAGGGGTGCGGTATGTGGTTGTTAAATTATTTCTTGTTTTTAATGGAAGTTTGGGGTAGGTTATAGCATATTGCAAGGAGACTGTAGCATTCATCAAAGAAAAGGGGTATTCATTCATAATCGGTATCCAAAATCATATTATGTACATATTGCAATTGCATTATGTTACACAATTAAATCACGGAATATAAGCAGAATTTTTTCATTTGGTTTGCAACTGGTTTGGGAAGTTTGGACAGCTAAATGTAATTGATTAATGTATTTTTTTTTTTGATACTTTAATCGACACAATCGCTGCATAACTTACATGTTTTGGATGCTGTTTTATGAATATGGATTTTTGCATAAAAGCAAACGATGTGTGCGAGTTTGAAATCCTGCACATCGGAGATCATTGAGATCTCGACGGAAAAAAATGTATACCGATGAATGTCCAGAAACTATATTGGACCCGAAACAAAGATTCAAAGTAGATTTTTATTTCAAAATACTTGATCAAGCGAGTCAATCAATTATCAATAACAGAAAGGTTTGAGCAGATTGACGCATATAGTATACATTTCTCATTTTTAAGTAACATAAGCGAATGTTTGAAAAATAAAAGTCTACGTTCTTCATGCCTTAATTTGCAGAATGTTTTAACATCTGGTAGGTTTCAAGATTTAGATGGAGCAGAATTGTATCAAGAGTTAAAACTCATTTCCCCGCTTGTTATATCACAAAGTTCATGTTTAGATGTGTTGAATTTTATATTCAGCTCAAGCCTTGAAGATCTTGCTCCTAATTTAGTTATTGCTCTTCAAATTCTTAATACAATCCCTGTGACAGTAGCTTCAGGAGAACGTAGTTTTTCTAAAGTTAAAATTATTAAAAATTGTCTCAGGTCAACGATGACTCAAGAGAGATTGGTAGGCTTATCTATAATGTCTATAGAAAAGGAACTATTACAATCATTAGACTATGATGATCTTATTGCTGAATTTGCCAAAGCTAAGGCCAGAAAAGCAAGTTTCCAAGTTTAAAGGTTTCTCTCTGCACATTTCTACGGTTATACCTTTTTTCCTTTAAAAAAAATATCTAAAGTTCCTTAAATGAATTCCTTCATTATTTATTTATTTTGTTAATACATACGTATGTTTTTATAGCATTTTTTTACATTTATTTATTTTCTATTTATTTATTTGTTTTAATTTATAATTTTCTATTAAGACATTTAAACATATATGTAAATATGTATACATATTTGTTTTTAATTGAGGATTAGGCCAACCGAGATACCTCAATAAAAAAAACGCATTGAATTCTACCTCCTGGGTGATGGGGAAACGACTTATGGATGTGTGCAAATTAAAGAGCTCTTTCCGTAAATCTTGCACAGGGCGCTTGTTTGACTGGAGCCGGCCCTGCTCGTTAAACCTGACTTTTTAAATGAGTAATATCATATTTTGCATTTCCTTTTGGCGCTTTCTTCAAGCGTGATATTTCTCCAAGTTTATTTGAATTTGCCAAACTATGTTGATCATTAGTTGTAAGTCAGTCTGTACAAAGTAGTTAAAAAAAGATCTTACTCTGTACTTGGACTAGTATTTTTTATTCTGCTGAGTATTATTATTATTATTATTAGAACATAACTTACACGCTCTACCAAAACGTCACTTCCGTATTTGAAGAACTCAGCTGGTATTATATCAGAGCCGGCGCGCGGCCGTGTTGTTCTTTTGAAGACACATCATATATCTTCAAAAAGGAAATGTTAAGTTGCCATCTCGCGTATTCAAATACCACCGTTTAAAAATGGGATGATATAGCCTATAATTATATAGCCTATAGGATATAACTCTGCTAAAACTCGGTGAGTAATAATATAATTCTACACCTGTCTGCCCAGTCCATCTGTTAACGATGGATTGTACCAAGGTTGTTGTGATCGAGCAAGGACATCCTCCTGAAGATTAAGCAAGTCAATTATTTTCTAAGCTCGGGCAATTACTTCAACAGTAGATTTACTGTCATGGAAGTGCGTCTCAGCTTTAAAAGTTGCAACTAAAATTCGCTTGACCTATATAAGTCTGAATATTTTGTAAATATTTCCGAAGGTATTTAATTTAAAACGATTTTCTTGTAAAGCCACAAGGGAATATATTTTTTAGCCAAGTAACAGTGCTCTAAACATAATAACCCGGAGCAAAACTATATACACAGCTGGAGTTTTGATTTCCAAAGTAAAATTAATAATCAAAAATATTGATAGATCTACAACATTTAATAAGTATTGTGTTTTTTATAAATTATATATTTAAACTTATCATAAAATACTGACTTCTTTTTAATTACAGGCAGACGGTTAAGTAGATATCTCTTAGCACTTTAAAAAATGATTAATAGATTACTAGTTATTATGGTCACTAGATATGCCACTTGAATATTAAATCAGTATTCACACGCTCAATCAAAACCGATCCACCGCATAGTGATGATTAAACCATTGGCCATGAACTTTACCACAGCATGCTAAAAACTGCATACTTAATTCCAACATTCATCGTTTGCAAGATACCGGTACTAAATCGCGCTTTCATAACACGTTTTTACTAACGCAACCAGAAAAAAAAACATCATATAGTCGTCGATTGACTCCCACCAATGTAGAAATTACCCCGATGTAGGCATACGACATACGAGTATCCAAGTATACTTATAAATAACATACGAGCAAGAGAGAAACGTTCGGAATGTAGCTTACCTTGAAGAAGATCCCCAGATAGTAACGTTTTTCGCCCAGTTTTAGTAACGGCATTGTCCATTTGTTAGAGTACTGTGTTTCGTCAACACAATTCGGACAGTCTGCAAAACATTAAATTATTTTAGCTTTTTTCTTGTCATTAAGTAAGTAGAAAATTGGAATTAATTTAAAAATCTAGTGATTTGTGTTGATTTGTGATCGGTATATTATATACCTATCTATATAATCTATCTTTGGCGGAAAAAGCGTTTCTGTTCATATTATACAACGAAACATAATTTGGTATTTAGATACACTTAATCACAAAAGTAAGTATACACCTATGTGAGTTTAACAAAAGTCTTAAGAAAATATTTTATTGTCTTTGAACCATTATCCAACCTACCTCGTGCTTGTTGTTTGACATTTGTACAGTTGCACAAACGCAAAAATAACGGAATAATTCGCTTTCGTTTGACAGGAGAATGATTTTTTTATGACAAAATGCCGAGAAGACAAAAGACAAAACGCGGATCAGTAAGCTCGTGTTGCATAAATCTGTTATTTTTTAGTTATATTGTTTTAAAAATCTCTAAGGTGAGAAAACATTTAGGGTTTGGAGAATTTAGTTTAACGGCATTTTATGAATCGACTATAAATGGCACCGCGTGGAAAAGAACTCTCAAATGACCTTAAAAATTTAGTGATAAAATATTACAGTGAAGGAAAATCAATTCGCGCAGTGGCGGGGTTAATTGATAAAAGCCCTGCAACAGTACAAAACATTTTAGAAAGAAATAGAACCTACGGTACAATAGAAAATCGAGCTAGAAGTGGACGTCCTCGTATCTTTACTGAAATGGAAAAGAGGATTATTGTTCGAAAAGTAAGGAATGATCCTAAAAAAAGTGCTCCAAAACTACAATCAGAGATCGCCGAAGAAACAGGAAAGCAATGCAATCCCCAAACGATTCGCCGTGTCTTGCATAATGCCGGATATAACGGTCGATCCATTAGGAAAAAACTTTTCATCAGCAATGTGAACCGTAAAAAG
Organism: Portevinia maculata; assembly: GCA_949715645.1. NCBI lineage: Eukaryota > Metazoa > Arthropoda > Insecta > Diptera > Syrphidae > Portevinia > Portevinia maculata. The sequence goes on from OX454527.1 coordinate 122,765,549, forward strand.
CGAGTTGAGTTCGCCAGAAATCATGTTACGTCTGATATTGCTTTTTGGAACACTGTAATATTTACAGATGAAAGCAAATTCAATATTTATGGTTCAGATGGGCGCATCAAGGTTTGGAGAAAACCAAATATGGAGTTAAATCCGGAAAATTTAGCTGGAACCGTAAAACATGGTGGTGGCTCCGTAATGGTTTGGGGGTGTATGGCGGCATCTGGGGTCGGTAATTTGGTGTTTATAGAAGGAAATATGAATCGTTTTGATTATTTAAATATTCTCAAAAACAATCTTCACCAAAGTGCTCAGAAATTGGGATTGGAGGGGTCATTCGTCTTTCAACAAGATAATGACCCCAAGCATAGTTCTTACATAGTTAGAGAATGGTTATTATACCATGCTCGCAACCAGCTAAAAACACCACCCCAATCACCAGATTTGAATGCTATAGAGCATTTGTGGGATCACCTCGAACGCCAAATAAGAAAACATGATAATCAAACAAAAAATCAACTTAAGGCCATTATTCAAGAAGAATGGGACAAAATAGCCCCCAGCGTGACCCAAAATCTTGTCAATTCAATGTCATCCAGGATAAAGGCTGTGATTAAGTCTAAGGGGTATCCTACTAGGTATTAATCTCATTTCTTATTTTTTTATCTTACCTTATTTTGTTTAGAATTACTCAAAAAAATATACGACTTATTTGATTTAAATTAAATCGAGTGGTTGTTTTCGTTAATTAAACTTCTTACGTCGTGCTGTATACTTACTTTTGTGATTAAGTGTATAAGAAATTGATTACCGTAAACATAATTTTACTCTTTTAAGGGCCTTAAGACCTCCGCGAAGTGTACCATCCTGGACGGGATGGTGCCCGCAATGATTCAAATATGCTGTCCGCGACTAAGCGTTTCTGTCCATATTATACAGCGATACACAATTAGGTATTTAGATATATGAAGTTGATTACCGTAATGATGATGATGCCGGTGCGGAGGCCTAAGTCGCAATGATTCAACTATGCTGTCGCGACTATTGACGTCAGAAGGATCACCGTTCATGAGCGTCAACTAAGAACTACCCATTAGACGTTTCGTCCACTCCCCCTCTTCTCACCGTCTAACCCTTTCTTTTATCCCCTCTCCCGTTTCCAATTCCATGTTCCCCTGAGGCGGACTCAAGGTGTCATACGATATGTGCCGATCGTCATGTACCTTGCTGAGGGTTCAGTTTTAAACAAAATCAGCTCAGAAGTAAATGGAGTATTGCGATACCTGGCGACCTCTAGATTAACTAGCATTATCTGTACAATGCGGATATCTGTGCCGGTAATTCAGTGAAGTAATAAAAAAACATAGGGGCGGGCTACAGTCCGCTTGGGCGAACTGTTGGATACCCTATTCTTATTCCTATATCTCATAAGTGGGCGTGACAAAAATTTAAAGGATTTTAACGAAAAAACTAAGCTTTTGTAAATAAAAACGCTCCCTAGCTCAAACTTTGGTTTTTCAATAAAATTGTTTTATTTAATTGTGGGCGTGCCAGTAGGCGGATTTAAAAAAAATTAAAGTATGAGCATAAAGGGCACCTAGAGAGTATATACTATAAATTTCAGCTCCCTAGCTCAAACTTTGGACTTTCAAAAATAAAAAAAAAATAATTGTGGGCGTGTCAGTAGGCGGATTTTGAAAATATTTACACATGAGCATAAAGGGCCCCTAGAGAGTATATATTAAAAATTTCAGCTCCCTAGCTCAAATTTTGGTTTTTCAAAAAAAATATTTTATTTAATTGTGGGCGTGTCAGTGGGCGGATTTTGAAAATTTTATGTCCCAAGCAGTTTTATGGGCCAAAGATCATATATAAAAAATTTCAGCTTTCTAGCTCAAAATTCAATTTTTCCCAAAATTTGTTTTATTTAATTGTGGGCGTGTCAGTGGGCGGATTTTGAAAATTTTATGTCCCAATCAGTTTTATGGGCCATAGATCATATATAAAAAATTTCAGCTCTCTAGCTCAAAATTCGATTTTTTCCAAAATTTTGTTTTTTTGAGTTTGTGGGCGTGTCTGTGGGCGGATTTCAAAAATTCTTAAACTTGATTATTTCGGGACCCTAGAGAGTATATGGTTAAAATTTCAGCTCTCTAGGTCCAGTTTAAAGGCCTAATTTTTGCCGACGGACGGACGGACGGACGGACGGACGGACATGGCTAGATCGACATTACTATCGATGCTGATCATAAATATAGTAACTTTTAGGGGTCTACGGGCAATATTAAGGTATGTTACAAACTATGCGTCAAAATTAATATACCCCTAGAATAGGGTATAAAAAGATCGTGGTCACGGTAATAAATCGCAGTGACCCTGACGGCACGATGCCAGCTGAACGTGGAATCTATTAGGGATAACCCAGGCGCACGGCCATTGACTTACGATGGGGATGGGATCAAGGCCGCATTCGACTCATCGCTTGTAGCGATCAGCGATAATGAGATCTCTTCAAGCCTGCGTTAAGCAGGCTCTAGAGTTATGGCCGGGTGCTAAGGTCGATGCTGTGGCGAGGGAGGATATCCCATGCAGACCGAGAACGCACACTTTTCTCCCAGCCTACCCCACTTCTCCGGAAGGTTTCATAGAAGCCATAGGATTAAGCAACCCCGTCCCCGCCGACTCACAACTGAAAGGTTGCGAAACTGGAATAGCAAAGGGGTGGCTACCGATGCGCCCGTATTGTCATAAACCAGGAATCCATTGCTCCTCTGGCTGCTATCAAGGGTGTAATTCGGTTTGGATGGAACGAAATCTATATGAGAGTGTACAAGAAGGATGAGTTCCGTAGAAGGCGCAGGTGAATTAGTCACCTTCCCCTCCTAGGAAGATGATATTCCTAAGCCTTCTGAAGCCCTCACAATATAATATCTTTAATCTCTATGATGGACCCTTCGTCGGACATGGAGACTGCCGACTTCCTCAACCAAGTTCCTCTGAGTAAAGACGAGCTTTATAGGTCGTCCTATGTATTGGAATGCGGTTCAAACAAAGGTCTTCTAAATGCAGACGAGCTTTTTAGCCTGTCCTCTGAACTGGAAGATCTCAATAATACCGTAGTGGAGGTTGCTCTTAACGATTGTAGCAAAAAAGCCGCATTTGATACAGATTAAACTCCAACACTCCATAAAGGCATCGGCCAAACTCATTCTCCCTCTGTCTAAAACCGGAGAAGACATCTTTGGTTCAAGAACCTAGGGCTGTCAATAACTGGGTTCCATGACTAAAGACCACTGGATAATACCCACTATAAGTGTCCGACAAAGGTAAACCTAGGTATTAGTGAATTGGTCACCGTCCCCTTCTTCCCCCGTTCTTCTGAGTAATGACGAGCTTCTTAGATCGTCCTAGGTACTGGAATGCGGGTCGAACAAAGTTCTTCTAAATGAAGTCGAGCTTCTTAGGTCGTCCTCTGATTTGGATGGTCTTGATAATACCGTGATGGAGTTTTCTCTAAATGATCCGTCTGTCTTAAACCGGAGAAAACATTATCTTGGTCAAAGAACCTTGGGTTGTCAATAACTTGGTTCGATAACTTAAGACCCGGATACTACGCACAATAATGAATAGTAGTTTTAATGCTTATTCACTCCATAATTTCAGCGATGGTGTTAGAGACCGCTAGGCGCACGAACATTTAGCATCGGCGTATCTTGCACATGATAACTTGCAATCTCTCCAGGTTATCACCTGTTTGATTGCTGAAGAAGAGAGGCTGAAAGCTCCATTCATAATCGGTGCAGCACTGACATCAACACTTTTTGAATATCTTTTAAGTACCAACCTCATTGTATCAAACATAGGCAATGAACCTTTTCTACCAGAAACCTAGAAGCAATCAAAGACATCGCTCTTGTCTCTGAAACCATAAACAATATGATATCGAGTTGGAGAGTTTCGGCAGACATTTCTTTTCAGACCACCAATATCTTCAGTTCAACCAAAACGTTGATCCCCCCTGAAAAACCCATTTTCCGGAATCCTCGGAAAACACGTTGGCTTAAATACAGAGAAACTCCACACAAATTAGTTACCGCTGAGTTCTTAATTCCCTGCAATTCTAACGAGCTTGGGAGTAAGGTCAAGAACCGTACCTTGGCCATTAACGAAGCGATGCCTGCTTTCTTCCCCCTTCAATAATCAAGAGGTAAAAAGAAACCACAATGGCGAACCCCAGAATCGGGACCACTCAAACGATTCCAGGCGACTTTTCAGTCTTGCAAAAAAACTCAAGAGCAACAACCGACCGGGACTTCTTTAAGGAATCCCTAAAATCATATAAGAAAGAACTAAGGAAAGCCAAAAGATCATCTTGTAGACTCCGTCCGTGCAAACCGCCCTTCACACTTGGTACGCACTATCTAATACTGTCTTCATCACAAGTAGTACACTATGGGTACTTGCCAAGATATAGAATGCGCCTTTACGTCAACAGAATCGCAAATGCATTGACAGAAGTGAATGTGGATAGCTCGCTTGGTGAATTGATTAGTCTACTGCTCACAAGTCGGATTACTAACTTAAAACAGGGCAAAACATCAGCATCAAAACAGCGCGATTGATATTTTGAATTCAAAAACGAGGCAAGCACAGGTGAAAATATTTTTAAAGTGTTGATCCTATTTTTTCAAAGCAATGGTTAGAGAAAGTAAATGTTAATTTATTGCTGTCGTGAAAAATATACATATATTATATATTTGATTGGCCTCAGTGAGTGAGGCGTTAGTTTGGGAAACACGCGGTTTATTTACTTGTTAATTCCCGAGTTTCTGTATTTATTTTAACAAAAAATAACAATTAAACACGAACAACGCAAAAAGAACATATACCTAACAAAGTAAAGCACTAATATTCCTTTCTATGTTGACCTGCAACTAACATAAAATTCAGTATCACATTATATAAAACTTTTGAATCAGATTAACGTTCCGATTCTGCAAACGTGCCTTAGGCGTTATTCACTAATTGCATTCTAATCGTGCATCCGGTACAAACTCTTAGACAGATACATATGTTTATGCTTATTGTTTCCTACGAATCACAGATAACAACGTTTTCTTAACATTTATTATATTTTGATAATAATTTTGCAATAACCAACGCCTTGAATAGGTATATTACAAAATTCGCAGTGAAAACTTTTTATAAAGATCTCATGGCCTTATTAGCTATAATCTATATATTAATACGGAGTTGCCTATAACGTGTTTCCACACATTTTTGCTATTATACGTCCCATAGATATGCCAACACTATAATATATATTTGGGTAGGGGACAATACATAGAAGTGCACAATACCAAAATTGTCCACATATATAACACACATTATGAATTACAGCAGGTAAAATGAAGCGAATTGGATGAAATAACAACAACATTGCTGTGTGAGGTAATAATCTGGCAATCGGAACGGAAAAATTTTATATCATGAAAATGCATGAAGTAACTTGAAAATGCTTGAAGTTACTTGAAAATGCTTGAAAAAACTTGAAGTTACTTGAAGTTACCAACAACAACATTGCTGTGCATGTTATGCATTTGATAATGCTTGAAGATACTTGAAGTTACTTGGACATGCTTGAAGTTACTTGAAAATGCTTTAAGGTACTTGAAAATGCTTGAAGTTACTTGAAAATGCTTGAAAATACTTGAAGTTACTTGAAAATGCTTGAAGTTACTTGAAGTTACCTGAAAATGCTTGAAGTTACTCTTAGTTACTTGAAAATGCCGGAAAATTTTTATATCATGTGAAATCAGAGAATGCCATGTCGAAAAATTCCATTTTCCAATTAATATGTACCTATAACAGTCGACTTTGTTTTTTTTTCAACTTATAGAATAAATTGGTCGAATTTCGACCATGAGGCGACCCCTAGTTTAAATAATAGTACGTACCTACGATTTAACAGACACGATATTCGTCGTTTTAGAACATTTAACCCCAAATTTTCATTATTTCACAATCATTATTCATTATTTCCAGCATTTCAAAATGTTAAATTTAGTCTCTGTCTATGAAATGATCTCCTTTCAGTCGGAACGGGGAAATGAAATTTCGAATTTTCGTCGCAAAATATTGAATTTCGGGTCTGTGTAAATCAACTATATTAAGATAAAATTTTTCTTATTGTATAAAATAAAACAAAAAGTCCTCTATTGGGACCTACTACGCCTTTGTATGAGCCACAAATTAAATATAACCAGAATTTCATCTGAACCAACCAAAAGTTCTTAGTCCAGCCGTCAAAAATAGAAATTGGAAGATTGTCAATACACAAACTAAAAGGCATTCTCAGTAATATTCTTGTATAACACAAACTTTGTCACAAGAGATGTAACATTTTCCAACGAAATAAGTTTACTTAAATCAATTCAAATGTATCTTAACAACAAACTGACGATGAAGACCGAAAGATGCGAGCTTCTTGAAGCACAGCTGGAGATCATAACACCTAAAACCAACGAGATATCTATTGCAAGTATTCTATTTCCTAAATCATAGTGAAAGGCGATAGAATACCAACCAACAACCACACGTTTAAGACCAGTACCCTGCCTGCGCCAAAACTTAGCGCCCCCAATCACCAATTATACTCTTCACACCAAAGATAAATAGTCCCAATTTTTTTCCAGGATATAGATGAGATAAAAATGCATATATTTATTAACGGTGGGGGACAGTATGTCATTGATTTTGGTGTAATATCGGGGCAGTGGCTGCGCTTGTTAAAATAATTTAAGGTGGACAGGACCAACTTCTCGGCTCACTGGCCAATAATAATCAAAAACAACTCCCTAACGAAGTTCACCATACATTCAAATAATTCGTATAAGCGCAAGTGGTAAGAGAACAACGGTCCCCTTTACAAAACTCTTTTGAGTCGTAAATTCAACTCACTTTCTTCGATATCACGAAGTCTTCAAAGATGGCGCATCTTGCAATTAAAAACAAGTATATGTGCATATGCAGTAATATTACCTGCACGGGCATTAATCTTCAACGAAACTAAAGCTACGAGCAGACGGTATGCGAAAGTCGCATATATATGCGAGTCTGACGTAATTTTTGCGTTATACTATGCGATTCTTGCTCGCATATCGTCTGAACGCCATTTTGGGACAGTCCGCAAATGCTCGCAAACCATATGCGGACGATATGCGATACCCAGCTCGCAAATCGATTAGCCACTTTTCCGCATATCGTGTGAACACGCTCGCATATAATTTGTGACAATTTGCGAACATATGCGAGCATTTGCGAGCGTCCCAACTATATGCGACCGCACGAAAACAGAACATTGCATATTCTGCCATTTGCGAGCAAACAGTTCGTCATGTGAGTTCTTATTTGTCCTATAGACCTCTAACGTAACTTTTCAGGAGAGCGTTTTTAAACTTAAAAGTGGTGGTTTGCTTATTTTTTTGCGCATAATCACAGAGATTTTTATATTTTTTGAAAGATTGGGTATTCGGCCAACCATACATAAAGCATTTTGCATTTAATGGTTTATGAACATTGATTTAATTGAGTTTAAAAAAAAAATAGTGAAATGGATATAGGACACCTGTCCATACAGTTGCGGACACATTATAAATCAAAGTTAAAATATTGTCTCCAGAGGAATTATTTGTATTGGATATAGGACACACAGAAAAATACAAACATTAGGATATCAAATATTTTTATTGAAATCAAAATTCAATTCTTTCTTTATTTGAGTTTAAAAAAATTAAACGAAAATATTTTAATGTTTATAAAGTTTCTCAACAAAGTAAAAATAAATAAAAAGGAAAAGGAAAAGGAACTATTTTCTCCAAGCTTAATACATAAACTAAAAAACATAACAAAAACACAATTCTTATTCATATTGTTTATCACTAATAGTGTGGGTAAGGTAACTCAGTAACTTAGGTAAGTTTTAAAACACCGACACCAGGAAGATGGGCCTAGTTATATGCTGCGATGCCAATTGATCGGCCGACATGCGAACGAAACTGCGATATAAATCTGGTTCATTGCCACGTAATTCCAGCATCAATTTTGCGCAAAAACCTTCCGTCTCGCGAAGTCGCAGCCAATCCTTTGTCCACACACGACGCACATGTTTCACTTTTATCGAACTAGCTTCTTTGTCGTCATTTTCCAGCATATCTAATGCCAAATCAGCAATAGCAGCCCACTTTCTTTTCGACATTTTAAATTTAATTTAGCACTTTAAAAAGTTTGAGACGAGGTACGCAAAAATCAGCAACACAATACACAAAGTGACAGATCAATGTTATGTTCGCAAACCTGTATATGATTGAAAATATGTGATGTGCAAATTCTGTCGCATATCGTGTGAACACCTCGCATATAGGCCTCAACATTTGCGATCCCATTTGCGGACATATCATATGCGAGCACCTTGATCGCAATTGCATTTGTGATTTTTGGGACAAAAGTTGCATATCGTGTGAACACGTCTATATGCGAGTTTGCGTGCACTGCCGTACGTATGGAAGCACTCGCATACATATGCTTCGCAAACCGTCTGCTCTTAGCTTAAGACTTCAAATCATGTATAAATTGTCAGCTGTGCGGCATAAATCAGAAGGTTCTAAGTCTAGAACAATTCTGTAGACTAAATATGTATAAATATATATGGATATTCTTTTGACAATTCGCCCTATTGAAAAGTTAATCAGCTGAACATAAGAACAATTTTTTACGGCAAATTAAAGTTCTTTTCGCCATTTTGTTCTTGTAATTGTAAGCTTATTCAACTTTGTTGCTGTCGAAGAGAAAAAAAGGTACCAAAAATAGAGAACGAGTTTTTGCTGATCAAAAACAAGAAAGGAAGATTCGGATTGGTGGAATTGAAAGGATTCTAACAACGAAATAACAAAAAAAGTATGCACGAGCCAAAATGAGTGTAATACTGAGCAGAAGGTGTTGGTGTCATCTTCGAGTGATTCTGAAGGCAATCTTTATTCGTCTTATAGGCTAAACTAACCTTCTACATCACATACAGTGCAAACAACGGTATCACTTAAATGTTTGCCTATGGTGTCAAAGATCTGCGACCGTTGTGGTATTTCTACAGAGCGGTCGCTACAATTGTTTCTTCAGTAGGTATTTTACGACATATCTTCCGATTTTGATGTTTTTGACAAATTAAAAAATTCGCCGGGATAGAGAAAAAGAACATAATGAATTATATAAACAACAAACGCAGTTTCACCCACCAATTTTATACTTTGATGGTCAAAAAACAAAACCTTAAATATTGTCAGGAAAAAAGCACAACGATACCGACAAACAGTGATTGAGGAACATAATATCTGTTGTTGAAGAGTCAAATTCAGTTTATATCGGTTACGCTAGTTCAAGTGGCTGTTAATGGTATTAAAGGGTCAATTCATAAGCTATTTTTGTCACAAAAAATTAAGCTAGATGATTTGATGGCTCAAATTCAACGGCGTGATTAAGCTCTTCGAGAAAAGGCTTCTGCTGCGGCGTTTACAATTGATTGTTTGTACGCTGCATTTGAACGAATTGCTTTTGAGACATCTATTTCACGAATTAAACGGTGTGATCACTGGCCCATCCTCACATCCTGGCCCTATTGGCAAATCATTATAAAATTGCAAGAAATCACCAACAACAAGTTTGGGTTAGGACAAAATAGAACGCGAACTGCCATATCATAAGTTTGAAGATCTAAGTACAGATCAGAAATACCTACACGAAATAAGAAAGTCAGTTATAAGTCAAAAATGCTCAGATGATTTGGCCAATAGGTCCCCAGAAAAGATGTCCCATGCCCGATGTCGACAAAAGCAAATAGAATCAAATAATATAAAACTTTTAGCTGAATATTATGTGAATTCGTTTCAGTATAGTATCAAAAAAAACTAATCCGACTTGCAAAGATAGGTCTAAGAATTTGTGAGAATTGATTAAAAGTTCTCCATATCTGCCAGAAGAATTTTAACTAATAACCGGTACCGCAATTCAACGATTATTTTGGGCCCGAGTATAAAGGCCTAATTTTAGCCGACGTACGTACATTGCTAAATCGAAATTACTACCGGTGCTGATCACGAATATACAAACTTTTAGGGGTCTACGGGCAATATTAAGGTATGTTACAACTATGAGTCAAAATTCCTATACCCTTAGAATAGGGTATCAAAATACATTTGCCACTTCAGACAGACGGCAAGATTGCCATGTCGTTTATCTTAAGAAAACACTTTTTGTAAGATGCAGTTTAATGAAATAAAGAATTTATCTTCCTCTATGTAGTAATATATAGGCCTTAGCCCAAAGACTTCCACAGACGGACGGAAATGCGGGACACACTTTTTATAGTCGTAATATCAAACCTCATACTCAGATTGAGTTAAATATTGCAGTACGATTCCAATATCTTTCCCTTTAGTGTACGAGAAAGTTAAAAATATAAAACAACAGAAATAAGTGCATTAATAATGATTAATTAACGATATCGCATGGACTGTGTTTTTAAATATAATGACTCATTGGTGAGAGGATTATATAGAAACAAAATAACAAATATGTATATAGGTAACTACCATTTGAATACATACATTTATTCTCTAAATAAACTAAATAAACTAAATAAACTAAATAAACGTATACTGTTATGATGTTATAATGGCATTGTCTTTAGTCAACAATTATTCACATCTGTGCGATTAATTCTCTTGCGACAACGTTCGCGTTCTTGTTTTGTCCTTGGCATACTTATGTTTGGTATTTACTATCCGAAATTGCAGCAGAGAACCTCGTTTTATAACGAATTGGTCAATGACCGGATGTTGTAAACTTTTCTTGTTGTCTTATTAAAATGATTTAACTTCTGAACTCTTTAAGCTACAATAACGGAACATCTTGAGGAGACAATTCAGTGATGTACTTTTCTACTAAAAATACATTTTTTTTACAACTTTTGCATAATAAAAACTTTTATTAAAACTTTCATCTTCTACAAACTTTCTAAAAATTATATAAAGCAACTTTTTTCCACGTACATTTGACAAAAATTTTTGCCAGAAAAAATGTTCAATGAAAATTTATACTTCCACATTTATTTTTACGTAACATTTAAATAGATGATTTAATTGAAGAGGAATAGGATAAGGTGATTATAATCAGACCAACAAAACACAAGGATCTCCCACTGCAGACAGAATGTTTGAAGAGCGATGACCAATAACTAACCAAACGACGTTCCGTCTACACCCCCATTCGCATAGCTCCGCCTCCCACTTCTTACCCCTTCTTCCTAAACTTAAAACCCAATGGGGAGTCAACCTCAATATCAAGTGTCTTATCCGACTGGAACTGCATACGCTGATGAATGCATGGCCTTCCTTTGGCATGCGCATAAAAAAAAACATACAGGCAGATGCTTCTGTAATCGCTTCAACCACTCGTGTTGCTGTTGGGCAGCTCAGCGGTTTCCAGAAGAGACGTATCAATAGTGCTTTACGGAGAGGCGCTCCAATTTTAAGAGTATCAGAACCAAATGCGGCCACGACCTGATGGAGGTGGAAGAAGAATCTTTCCCTGAGCCACACGTCATCCGTGGCTTCTTTCCACAGAGTATGGAACTCTCAAACGATAAAGTGCTTGCTACCATCTTATTCTTCCTTAAATGGCGGGGAGGCTATGAAACTGGGCCTAGAGATCTGAAATATTAACCATATACTCTCTAAGGTCCCGAAATAATCAAGTTTACGAATTTTTAAAATCCGCCCACAGACGCGCCCACAAACTCAAAAAAACAAAATTTTCGAAAAAATTAAATTTTGAGCTAGAAAGCTGAAATTTTTTATATATGATCTATGACTCCTAAAACTGCTCGGGAGCCCACAATTAAATAAAACAATTTTATTGAAAAACCAAAATTTGACCTAGGGAGCTGAAATTTAAAATATATACTCTCTAGGGGCCCTCTATGCTCACAATTAAATAAAATAATTTTATTGAAAAACCAAAGTTTGAGCTAGGGAGCGTTTTTTTTACAAAAGCTTCGTTTTTGTTTGCTAAAATCCTTTAAATGTTATATAACAAAATATGTAGAGCGTTCTTAACAATTCAACCATACTTAGACTTTTGTCACGCCCACTTATGATTGATAGGAATAAGAATAGGATATCCAACAGTTCCCCAAGCGGACTGTAGCCCGCCCCTATGTTTGATACAAAAGTTTAAATCAAGTCGAAGTTCAAATTTTTAATTTTTTGACAGACATGGCCTGGCCAGGCGAATGGCTGACATGGGAGCAACCCCTAAGAGCAGGCCATAGCCTGCGGGCCGCTGGGGCACAGCCACACATAATATGATGCTAACTCACATAAAAAAAAAACTTGAACTTGATAACGAACGCATTCACAGATCCTTAATGGCGCCCCTAACTTAATACAAAATTTAAATTGAAAAATCCGAAGAGCAAACTTTTCAGAGATTTTATAATGCCTAAATGAAGAAACTCGTATAGTATTGTTTCGTTTCCTACTTTAAAATAAGTAAGAAATAATTTCATACTTAATATACATAAATTAAATTATATTTTTACAGTAGGGCACTTAGGGCACTCATGACCCTACCTACTACGCTGCTAAATCGACATAACTTTCGATGCTTCTACAACTACAGTGACTTTTGGTCGTTCATTTGCAATATTAAGGTATGTTGCAAACTATGAGCCAATCTATACGTTCAACACATGTTGTCGGCGATTTGATTTCATACCCTTTCATTTGGTAGATATTATAAGAGCTTTAAATACTTAATTTCTCCATTAAGTATTTAAGAAATTTGTTTATCTAGTTAAGTATCTTTTCTCAAAATAAATGTTTCTGACTTCTTTGAGTATAGGGAATCCACTTTAGAATTGCCGTTAATTTGTCCAATTTTAAAAAATATTTGCTTTAAAAGTAGTTCCCTTTCAATCATATCACAGCACCTTGAAAATCCTAGGCGTTGTACCTACATAGTTCTTGAGATCAATTGATGCTAACTTCTTGTTCTGTAGAAAATTGTACGCACTGCCACTTGATATCAACAGTGACGTTTTGTCCTAAGCGGTGGACAGATGTTTGTTTATTTGTTGATAGCATATACTTGGCCTTGTCCTCATTTACCTTAAGACCAACCAATTTGGCCTGTTTTTTCAACCGCCGTGAAAGCCTCTTACACGGCACATTGGGAACGGCCGATGGTGTCATTATCCCAGTAGCTGGACGAATCTATTGAAGATAGTGCCTGCCGTGTTGACACCAGCCCTTCGCACTATTTTCTCCAGAACAAGATTGAATGCGGAATCTGCCCCCCCCCACCCTATTTTACTTATATCGACATTATTAAATAAAGTTGGATATTAAACAAATCAATTACCCCGCACTCGTTCACTCACAATTGACGAATATTTATACTTAAAGCACAAATAATTATATTATGCTAGCGGATATCGGTTGTCTGGCAGGATCATATATCTGCTTAATTTTTCCTATCGAGCAGTGTTTGGAGTGGCCCCTTTGTGGGTAAAAAGTATTCAACCCTTTTCTCCGCATGCTAAAGCCGGCTAAAGCAACTTCATTGCTACTTGTCTGGCGGGCATTTTGTTAACTTTAAGCTCTTGCATGTGTGTAGGAATCTTGGAGTTCAACATGCAGAAGAACCGAAAATGCTATTTAACTTTTTTTAAATGCTATTGGTTGGTCTTAAAAGTCAATATTATACCTGTCTGTTCAAACCTGGATACGATTTGGTATAGCGCCAATGATGTTTTGTATTGCGATCGAAGCAATGAATTAAAAAATGTATAAATGTTATTATTTTTTCTTACAATTTTTTTTCTTACTTGGAAAAAAGTACCTACCTCTTTTATCACAACGAGTGCTCTTTTTCATTTCTTGCACCAGTGTCAATCGTAAATAAACATTACTTTCTTATGATTAATCCAGACATCACAAAGAACACACTCACAAAATTTCATCAAAATCCGTCAAGCAGTTCGTGAGTTTTTAAAGGACACACATAAATATCGAGTCATTTATATATACTATATAGATTTATACTTACGGTAGTTTTTATTCCAAATATTATGTATTTGAAATTCCAAGACATTCCAATTTATAAATTATTATACTTTCTGATTTTGGTCAGACTATGCATTTCTTAGTGTCAAGATTTGAGATATCAAACAAAAAGAATATTAACCTTCAAAGTGGTTAGTTAAGATTTTGTGGGCTTTCAGTATTTTAATTTTATTAATATTTTAATATTTTAAGCAAATTTGGATATTAAATAAATCGATTACCCCTCAAGCATTCAGTCTCATTCGTTCACAGTGGATGAATAGTATATAATATCAAACTGCTTTAAAATTTGCCAACACCAAGGTGGAACAGGTGAGGAAGATCTCCTCGACATCAAGAGCCGGCGGATTGGTCAGCTACATGGTTGAACTAAACTCAAAGCATACTGCCATCAATGCTCTTAAATCGGCAAACACTCATCGAGGCACCGGGACAATCGTGTAAAAGGGTTTGTCCATATATTTGAACACAAAAGGTCTTCACGTGGATTCATGTCATGTCTTGAACGAGTTACTTGCAAGTAGCAAACAATTTTAGTCCAGCAAGAACCAAAACTAATAATAACGCAACTACTACAGTAGGACAATTCGGAAATCTAACTTATGTCAACAATGTTGCTTTCAGTGAAAATGTTAACAGATTAAGCGAAAGTATCATGTGTATTGTAAAGTTGAAAGTTCGTCAACTTTATGATGCAAATATACTCTTCGATACATATTGCGTTCGCACATACGTAATCTGGAATGTCTCTATACCCCGACTCCCAACACCGAATGTTAAACGGCACCGCCATCTCCCTAAGAGATAAACGGCAGTCAAGGGCTGCGGGTTGATTATCTGAGAAGATACGGATGTCCTTCGTGGATATCACATTTCTCTTTAGCTACGTCAGGGCTTTTTTTGTCGCCCAAATTTCCGCCTGGGTCACGCTACAATGATTAGGAAGACGCAAAGAGAGACTTAGATTTAGCCTTTCGTAGAAAACGCCACCACCTACCCCATCACTAGATTTTGATCCATCGGTATAGAAATGGATCGATTAATCTTCCGCAAATGCATCGTCGTCCCAGAATGATCTGGAAGGAATACTGATTTAGAAGCTCTTTCCGAATTGAAATTAGAGTATGGTGTAGTCTATGTTTCCTGGTAGATACTGCAATGAGTCCAGAATGATTATTGACCCACTGCGTGATAGCTTTTAAGCGGAGTGCGGAACAGGCCGCTGTTTGCCAGCTAAAAATGTCGGGTGTAGCAGAATGTCTAGTGCTGAGAGGGGGTGTGCGCTGGACTTTGCCCATCTTATCACAATTTATAGCTTTACCTGGGGCAGTCCACCAGACAATATGTAAGAATTGGTCTTACGACCGATACAAATAGCCAATGAGTGATGCGGGGTTGTAAACCCCACTTGTAGCCAATGGCTTTTTTGCAATTGAAAAGTGCTACCGTGGCTTTTTTGACTCCTTCTTGCATATTGGGTTTCCAGCTTAATTTCCTATCGAAGATTAAACCCAAGTGTTTACCAGGAATCACAGAAATTCGTACTATCCAAAATGGGGAGAAAGAAAAGAAAAAAAAACACCGGACAACGAGTACTAGTTTAAGGTACAATTTTATTATGAGATGCTTACCGGGTGGGGGTTACTGGCCAAGTGAATTCAAAGTCGCTAGTTAGCCATGTGGTAAGTGTTTAATATGACAAAATGACAGATCGAAATGTGCAAAAGACAGTTTGAGAATCATAATTGACTGAGTACATTTCGAACTGTTTATGTCTGGTGTTCAACACGACTGGGATCTGATTATCACTTGGACATTGCCGGCCACCTTGCAGAGTCTGCAATAAATACTCTTAAGCTTATCTTAACTCTATGGGGAGTCTTTTGGTGACGGAGGGACCCCACTCACTTCGTTAGGGAGAGGTACTGTTAATAAGGGAAATCAAATATTTAAATTTATGTTACATTATCTTTTAGGTTTTAAATTCATTATTTTAGTGAAACGTCTTATTCAACTGCAGTGCAATGCTTTAAAGATCATCAGTTAGTTCAATGAAGTACTTTCTTTTGTTAATTTTATTTTAAGAGAACAACGAGTTTAACTATTGGTCGTTTAATTATACCGTGTTGTGTTCTAACATCCGCTACGCGTACGTTCCCATCAGTCCCACAATACACTTGAGATACTCTTCCTAATAGCCATTTGTTGGGGGGTAACTTATCATCCTTTATAACGACAAGGTCGTCTATAGACAGGTTCCTTTGAGGATATTTCCACTTGTAACGTTGATGTAATTCTTTAATGTACTCTTCCTTCCAGCGAATGCTGAACTGATGGTGGAGAAGCTTTATCTTTTCCCATTTATGAACCAGAGCACTCTCAGGTGGTTCCGGCTCAGGCATAGCGAGAAGAGGGGCACCTCTCAAAAAGTGTCCCGGTGTCAATGGCGGAATATCGAGTGGATTTTCAGATATTGGCGAAATGGGTCGCGAATTAAGGCAAGCTTCAATTCGGGATAGCAGCGTCGAGAACTCTTCAAAGGTAAAATTATGATTCCCAGCTACTCTTCGGAAATGGGATTTAAAGCTTTTCACTCATGCTTCCCATAATCCTCCCATATGTGGGGCACCAGGGGGAATAAACTTCCACTCTAAAGCATGTTGGTACTTTTCGTTCACCTGTGACGCAAAGCTTCCAATAAACCTTTTGAAGTCGCGGGCCAAAACCTTATTGGCCCCCACGAAGTTCGTGCCATTATCCGAAAATATGGTTTTCGGAATACCGCGGCGAGCTATAAATCTGGAAAACGCAGCTAAGAAGACGGCGGTTGATAAATCGCCGGCTGCCTCCAAATGTATAGCCTTGGTACAGAAACACACAAATAGACAGACATAACCCTTTGAAATACGACAACCACGTCCAGAAAAACTTTTAATGTTATAGGGCCCAGCGAAATCAATACCTGTGACGGTAAAAGGAATCGCAAAGGTGGTACGCTCCGTTGGTAAGGCTCCCATGATTTGCGTTTGGGTCTGCTTACGATTTATGGTACATATTTTGCAAATACGTATCCGAGCTTTAATCAGATTCTTTACCTTCGGTATCCAAAACTCAGAGCGAATAAGCCGGATGACCAGTTGATTCCCACCATGAATAGACAGACTATGAACAAAGTCGATTAGTAGTTTACTAAGATGAGATTGATATGGTATAATTATAGGAAATTTTTCGTTAAAAGAAAGAGTAGAGCAGGCTAAGCGTCCATTTACCCGAAGCAATTGATTGGAATCGAGAAACGGATTTAACGTTAAGAGGGAACTCTTACTATGAAGTGGGTTATTTGTTAACAGACAAGCATATTCTCGAGAATAATGCGTTCTCTGAATTAAACGAATCAATCGAATTTTCGTTTGGTTAATCTCGCTACGCGTGATTGCGTTCGATCCAAAACTAGGTATACGGGCCCAGAGCCGCGTGATTTGGATATGAAGCGAAATACGTAACTTAGCACTCGAAGAGTTCTAGCCCAACAAGAGAATCGACAAATAAGGTTTTCCACACTTAAAGACACCGTGCTGCAAAAACCCTTTACTTCGCGACATTGAAGTGCCTCCCTGCACGGATCGTTAGGAGTAATCTGTGGCCATTTTTCCATCGGTTTAGATAGCCATAAAGGGCCATGCCACCACAGCATATTATACACTAATGCGATTGGCTCCAGACCGCGGGTCGCCAAGTCGGCTGGATTGTCAGCTGACGAAACATGATTCCATTGGCATTTAGCGACATTATGATTGATTTGAGACACTCGGTTGCCTATAAAGGTTTTCCACGCTGAAGGTGGTTTTTTCAGCCAAGCCAACACAATGGCACTATCCGTCCAGAGATAAATTTCGGAAGATGAACAGTGCAGCCCAGCTAAGAGTTTTTTAATGAGCTTTGATAATAAAACTGAGGCGCAGAGTTCTAACCTCGGTAGTGTTAATTGCTTTACAGGGGCTACTTTAGTTTTGGAGCAGAGCAGGTGCACCGAACAGGTGTTGTTGAGGTGTTTAATGCGTACATACAGTGCAGCTGAATATGCTTGCTCGGAGGCATCACTAAAGCCGTGTAGCTGCGTCTCTACCAATGGGGTAAATTGGATCCATCTTGGGATTTGAATATACCGAATATCGGGAAGGGTGTTAATAAAGTTCCGCCATTTCAAGCGACTTGCGGCTGTAAGTGGTTGATCCCAAGCTGTACCATCCTTCCAGATCTGCTGCATCAGAATTTTCGCGATGACTATGATGGGTGAAAGCCATCCAGCAGGATCAAATAATTTAGCGATGACTGACAGCGTATCTCGTTTTGTGACTTGCATGGAGCAGTCAACGTGTAACGTGGACTTCAAGCAAAATTCAAAGTTATCGGTTTGGGCATTCCAATTGATTCCCAACATTTTGGCTGAGCTCTTATCGACCAGCTTGAGGAAGTTTTTATCGAGCAGTTCTTCGGGAGGAAACGGCTCCAGCAACTCTGGAATGTTCGCGGTCCATTTCCGAAGACAAAATCCGGCGGATTTGAGAGCTTTAACTAATTGACCTTGTGAGTCCTTGGCAGTTTGGATATCAAGCGCTCCAGACAAAACGTCATCTACATAAAATTCTTTCTGCAGAATGGTTGCCGCGAGAGGGAATTCTGTTTGAACATCATTGGCAAGTTGGAGAAGAGTCCGAATTGCCAGGTATGGGGCACAATTAAATCCAAATGTTACCGTTTGAAGCTCAAAGTCAAGGACGGGGGACTTCGGACAATTGCGAAAGAGAATTCGGTGAAAGGGCGTATTATCGGAGTGGACCAGAATCTGGCGGTACATTTTCTCAATATCTGCATTGAAGACGAATTTGTAGAACCGCCAATTTAATAAAAGAGTTGTAAGATCTGCCTGCAGACTTGGCCCGGTGTGCAAGATGTCATTCAAGCGAATGCCAGTGCTTGTTGCACTTGATGCATTAAACACTATTCGTGTCTTAGTGGAGATACTTTCGGGTTTTAATACCGCATGGTGAGGCAGGTAATACGAAGATACCTGTTCGTTTTTTTATTAGTTCTACTTGGGGTACGGCTTTCATATGCTTGAGAATGCAATAGTCATTAAGAACTGCAGTATATTGGTCGTAAAGACGAGGGTTTTTGAGCAGAGACTTCTCACTACAAGGGAAACGATTAAGAGCAATGTCCCTCGAGCGGCCGAGTGTTGAGGTATTGCCTTTGAATGGTAGCTTAACTATGTAACGTCCATCAGAGTTTCGGACCGTTGACGTACGATACAATTGCTCACATATTTCATCATCAGGAGACACGGGTTTAGGGTCAGTAACTTCTTCGACTTCCCAAAATTTTAAAAGTTCGTGATCGAGAGATGATTCGCAAAAATAGGAAACAAATGTTGAAAAGGATTGCGCGTTGGTCGGTGGAAATGGCGCTGAGAGAATCCATCCGAAGGCTGTATTTTGAGCTACCAGTGATCCAAAGACTGGAGTCTTAACTCCTTCTCTCATTACGGATGGATATATATCCGCTCCTATTACCAAATCAACTTTAGCCCGTAGATGGAAATCTGGATCTGCTAATTTGAAATCAACAGTTTGTGAGACGTTTGAGATATCGATGGAATATGAGGGTAAGTCATTAGTGAGGCGACGGAGAACTATAGCATTTGCATCAACAGAAAATTCTGGGCAAAATCTGGACTTTAACACGAGTGGGCACATTTTGGAAGCATGAGCCGTAATTGCTGCATTCCTGCCTGAGATCTTGGCTTGAATGGCTTGAGTGGGGAGCCTAAGACGTCGTTGTGTTTCTTCTGCTATGAAAGTTACTTCAGATCCAGGATCTAGAAGAGCGCGTACCCTAAAAGTGCCGCCCATGCTCTCCACGTCGACTAAAGCCGTAGCAAGTATTACGCTTTTATGATCGCGACATAAGTAACTGGAAAGATTCAATGGATCTGAAGTTGTTGCTGGGTAAGAAGAGGTTGCATGGTGAGGAGTGGACTGTATATAAAGGGGTAGAGTTTCGGGTGGAGTTTTGGCATTTGTAGATGAATCTCCAAAGTGCTGGGGAGGGTTTAAGACGTTATGTCTAGCGGTATCTGAACCGACTGATTGAGGTTCTGAATTCGAGTGAAGTACAGTGTGATGTCGTGCATGACAATGCATACACGTGTGGACGCTCTTACAGTCTTTTAGCGTATGTGATGAAGCTAGACAATTGCTACAAAACCTAAGGGTATGCACTGTCGCCAATTTATCAGCCGTTGACATTTGAAGAAATTGCTTACACGATCTTATGGCATGGTCACCTTGGCACAATCTGCAAGAAAATCGATTTGCCATTGTGTGGAAGGACTGGTGATTTGAACCCCTTGGTTTTGAAATCCCTGCATGAGGAACGAGCTGGATATCAGAAACCGTTTCGAGTAAACGATATCTATGTGTAAGAAACTTATTCATCTGTGCCCAGGTCGGAATATCACGTGGGTTGTCCAGGGATTGTTCCCAAAGAGAAAGCGTCACAGTTGATAAGCGACTAGAGCATAGATACACAACTATTGGATCCCAATTGTTCCGTATCGATAGGGGTGTTGTTAGGAGCTTCTTCTTTAAGCGCACTTAATTTTTTGATGCTGGAGAGTATTTCACCTAAGCATGAAACATAGACCGACGAATTTGTTTTATAACGTTCCTTAACTGGAGAAAAATCTGTCTCTGGATCCGAGCTGGATGTAATTTTCAAGCAAAACGTATAAGATTTCTTCACTTCAATCCACAACGATTTTATTTCGTCTTTAAGAATCTCTAATTGTTCAATCGTATGCTCCACAATAGGAATTTCCTTAAAGCGTTCGTTAAACTCTACGATCCGATCCGACGCCAGAACGAAATCCTCTATTCCTATCATGGTAATTATTACGAATTTTATATCAAATATCGGATCCAGTAAGTTGCCGAAATACCGTATAGTATCGAGAGCAAGACAATTCAACAAAGAGATCTATTCAACAACGGAACTGTGAAATTTAGTAACGGGTGGCTAACGGGAAGTACGTTGGTAAGCGAACAGCGATAAATCGAGATCACGTGTGATTTTATTATATGTTATTTTTGACTTAATAAATTACTTTTTATTAACTAACTATTCACTTAATGCACTTGATCTTTAAAGCATTGTACGCAACTGTTGAGCGGATTTGCTGGTTAGTTGTGGTTTCCAGTTTCCAGAAAATTTCGCAATTTCTTTTCTTCTGTTGGCTGGGCGATTGGAATCCTAGTTGGGTTGGGTGCGGACAGTTGGTGAATTATGGGAATTGCCAATTTAATCCGGCTCGAAGGACCAATGTTTACCAGGAATCACAGAAATTCGTACTATCCAAAATGGGGAGAAAGAAAAGAAAAAAAAAACACCGGACAACGAGTACTAGTTTAAGGTACAACTTTATTATGAGATGCTTACCGGGTGGGTGTTACTGGCCAAGTGAATTCAAAGTCGCTAGTTAGCCATGTGGTAAGTGTTTAATATGACAAAATGACAGATCGAAATGTGCAAAAGACAGTTTGAGAATCATAATTGACTGAGTACATTTCGAACTGTTTGTGTCTGGTGTTCAACACGACTGGGATCTGATTATCACTTGGACACCAAGAACTTAGTTTCGTCGGAAAAAGCTAAGCTTATACCACTAATAGATGGGGGGCCAATATCTGGAAAAAGAGCACAAGTTCGGTTTTGTGAGGGTTAACACACAGGCCACAACGATAAGCCCATTTCGTGAGCTTGTTAGCAGCGTTTTGCAGGAGTTCCTTCAGAGTGTTGAGGTGTTATTCAGATACGGATATAGCAACGTCATCCGCACAGGCAATCACCCCGCAGCCATCCCCTTCCAGGTATATCAGTAGTTCCTTTACCACTAAGTTCCAGAGAAGGGGGAAAGGACCCTGCCTTGCGGCGTACCTCTGCTGAGAGACCTGCTGGCAGATGTATCGACTAGTTTTTAGTTGATAATCCGACTTTTGAGCAGAGGATTGATCAATTCACGAAGCGGACCATTTAAATTCAGTTCTATTAGTGCATTTGCGATTGCAGATTTGTTGGCATTGTTAAAAGCGCCTTTTATATCTAGGAAAGCAACCATAGGGTACTCCTTGTGGTGTAGGGAGTATTTAATAGTACGTGCCAGAGAGTGAAGGGCGGTTTCAACCGACTTGCCTTTACAGTACGCATGTTGAGCCGCAGACAGAAGTTGCTTATTTATATTGGTACGAAGATGGATATCGATCAGTCGCTCAAGCGTTTTAAGGAGGAATGATGATAGAATAAAAGCTCTGAGGCCTTTTGCACAGAGATTAGACTATTTTCCAACCTTGGGTATTAAGACCACTTTCGCTTCTCTCCAAGCCTGCGGAATGTATACCAGATTTAAACAGCCATTTAGAATCATCTCAAGAGCTGGAAAGATAATATCTGAAGACATTTGCAGTTCAGCAGGTATTATACCGTCTGGTCCTGCAGACTTGAAGGCCTTGAAGCTTTGTAGTGCCCAAAGCAGCTTGTCCCTAGAAATCAGACTTTGAAAATTAGTTACCTGAGTTGCTGATCGTCTCTTGTCGCGGACGCATTTTTTTTATGTTTGTAATTTATAATTTGTAGAAATTTTGTAGTGGATGTGAGCAACATCAGTGGGTTGAGGAATTTTTTTTTTCATTATACGCCCATGTCTTTCTCAATAAACCAGCTGTTTTGGCACTAAGTGAAACACAGTTTAGCGTCGGTTTAATATAGTTTAGTCTACCTGTTTACAACTTAGAGCCATTATTTTCCCCCATCGCGGTCTCGCCATTTATATACGTAGTGACGTAGCCTATCAACTTCAGCCTCAATATGGCCAATGTTCCAATCCAGAAATTAATTTCATTTGGCTAAAATTCCATGTCCGTCGGCAATTAATCCACTACTGTTTTATTTACAGAAGCCCAAATTTGGACAGACATTCAACTTATAATGAGTTAGATGCCTTGCCTGATTCCATCACAAGAATTGTGATCCTTCAGCCTCGCACTGAAATCGTCATTGCGGGCGATTTCAATATACACAATTCAAGCTGGCTTTGACATTCTGGTCAGCCAACACCCGAAGGAAGGTGACTCAGATTGTAAATGAGCCGACACGAATACCGGACATTAGCAGTCAAACTGCCAACACACTGGACTTGTTTCTTACCTCTCATCCCGATAAATACGACTTAAACGTATTCGCCTCTAGGTTCGTCAGACCATTGTATCATATCAGCTGAATTCTCTTACTCCAACCAAATTGTTAAAGAACAAACTCCCAAAAGAACCATATGACAATACGAGAACGCCAATTGGGAAAAACTTAACGGTTTCTTTAAGAGTTTAAACTGGTGGCTGTGCTTCCTCGACAGTGACGTGGATGCTGCTGCTGATATGGCATCAAACATAATTCACCTGGGTACGAAGTCTTTTATCCCTAGCAGGATAAAAAATATTAAACCCAAGGTAAACGTGTGGTGTGACTCGAGCTGCAAAGAGGCTATCAGGTTAAAAGAGGTAAGCTTTCGGTCATTCAAAGCCAACCCATCTGAGGAAAGCCGAATAAAGTTTAAACGAGCCAGAAATGACTGCAATGCCCACATTAATCGTGTCAAATTCTCCTATGATCAAAAGTTAAGGCAAAATATACTACAAAGTCCCACGGGTAGTAAAAACTTTTGGTCATTTGTTAAAAACATCAAGAATTCGGCCTCATCATCTATCCCAACACTCATTTACAATGGCATTCCAGCTGTCAGTTCTATGGATAAGGCAAATCTACTTGCTGCTCACTTTCAGTCAGCTCAACGCTCCCAGATTGTACTTTGTCTCCCCCTGTACTGGAGCGCGTAGAATACTCCATGGGACCAATCCACTTCCGCACTCGTACAGTGGCTAGAGTACAAATCCGCTTGTCCAGATGGTATTTCCCCTATCGTTCTAAAGAGGTGTTCTTCCTCGCTGTCAAAACCATTGCGCAAGGTTTTCTATCTATCCTTTTCTTCAGGGCTCTTCCCGAGAAGATGGAAAACAGAATTTGTCCAGACTGTCCCCAAAAAAGGCGAATCTTCATCTCCCTTCTCCTACCGACCAATTGCAATAACTTCCCTTCTTTCCAAGGTCACGGAAACGCTGATAAACCCTCAGCTCATGAAATATCTTGAATCCCGAAAACTTCTTAATGACCGGCAGTACGGTTTTCGCAGCAACAGGTCCACTGGTAATTTGATGACTCATCTAACCGAAAAGTGGTTTGGCACCAAGCTCCCTTGTCAAAAATGCGTGCATTTGGATTTGATGATACATTTCTTCAATGGATTGGAAACTACCTTTCGGACGGTTCAATTCAAGTTGTTTTGGACGGTTTCAAGTATGCAACTCAAAAAATAAATGCTTGTGTTTCCCAAGGCTCTGTTTTGTCTCCGACTCTCTTTCTCATTTTTATAAATGATCTTCTGTCTACTACCTCTAATCCAATCCACCCTTTGCCGATGACAGTACCCTCAGCATAACTCAGTGGGGTGTAACTAATAGAGTGGAATTTAATGCTTCTATTAAAGCAAAACACTAAGACCTTGCCATCGTCCATGAATGGCACTTGCATTGTTAAAACCGAACGGCTTTTCATTCTCGGTATGTGTGTTAATGACAACCTTCGTTGGAATGACCACATATTCGACGCCAAGAACGCTACGAAATGTCTAGGCTACCTTAAGCGCTGCATGAAATATTTCACCTCTTCTGATCCGGCTACTATTTATAAGGCGTTTATCCGGCCAAAACTTGAGTACAATGCGCATATCTGGCCTGGTGCTCCAATTCCTTATTTGGAGCTACTTGACAGGATCCAAAAACGCGCGATAAAACTCATTGGTGACTGTAACATTGCGAGATCGCTTGACTGTCTTAGTCATCGTCGCAATGTCTCTTGTCTCTCGTTATTTTATCGTTATTTTCACCATAAGTGCTCAAACGAAATAGCCAGTTGCATTCCACCCATAGAATATTTCAACCGCAATACCCGCCATGCCAGGAATGCGCATCAGTTTACCCTTAAGCCTATATTCGGACGTACAGTGAAATACAAGGAATCTTTCCTTAGCCGTACAACACAAATGTGGAATGCTCTTCCCCGCTCCATTTTTCCTACACATTATAATCTACAAACATTTAAAACCAACGTGTATCGGCATCTCTCCCTATCTTCTAACCCTAATTTCCTTAACGCCCGCGCTGTGTAGCTAATATATTGTAAGGGTATCCAAAAATCCCTTTATTGCGTGTCCAAAAAAAAATATGTGACCTGCTCAGGTTACTATCACCGGTTATGTTAGAGCTACCTGGGAATTGAGTATCAAGTAGCAGATTGAGCGATTCTTCGCTGGAAAAAGTCGACGAAGGAGTACTTCCCTGCTGTGGTGATTGGTCATTGAGAACCTGCTCCATGGGTTTAGCAGTTTAAGCCTTCATCACTATTAGGTACGCAGATAACATTGACATCGTCATTAGGGACAAAGAGGCAAACGCCGTTAAGACTGCGCTGGACTAGCGCATCGGGGAAAATCTTTCCATCCATCCTAGTTAGGCTGTAACCGTTTCTCTTGCCAAAAGAACGAATTTAAGCCTAGGTTGAATTTCACTTCGCACGGTTCATTTTTCTTTGCTTTGTGCGTTCCAAAAATCAAAAATTGCCTACAAACAAACAAAATGAATAACCGGCACATTTGAAAAGTGAAAACACAATCGTAAATTCAAAGAATCCTTTATTCACCTTTCGGTTTCCAGTATCATTCATACCGAGATAGCCACACAGTTAAACATCACTCTTTGCCGGGTACCAGCTCTATAGATATATATCCATCTACATCGAACCAGCTGTGCAACGAGCCAAACAATAAGGAGAACCAGAGAAAATCCAAATTTCTTTTAAAGCATAAGACATAATGTCCACTCTTACAAACATAATAACCGGACACTGTCTGATAGGTAGGCATGCTCAGTGGTTGGGCATCCCCTAGAACTATTTCTACAGCAACTGAGATGAGGAAGACAAGGAGACAGTCCTGCACTACATCGCAGTCGAGGGCTATGTTAGGCCAATAACAACGCTTGCACACCTCGCACAATTGATTTCAAAAAGATAAGTCATTGGCCTAAGAACGTCCCTTTCCAAGAGTCATAAGAATCGACTTACTTTGGACTAAATGTAACTCATCGAGGGTCTTGTGAAAGCAAACAGTCAAAAACAGAATTCCAATTGAAATACTATTTAAACTATTTTAACACTGCTAGCACCAATACGAACAAACTGTTACATTTTCAGCGAAATCGAGCGAGTAGTTTGACAATCAACTTTCCGCTGACCTTGCCTATTGTAAACCTATATACCATCTTGTGCTCATTTGCCAACTAACAGGCCCAGGACATCTCTATACCGAAAAACGCTTTTATATAGAAGAAAAAAAACTTTGTTACTTGCTTTCGAGAAGCATCTTCCCAGATGAATACAATTTAGAACAATTTCAGAGTGGAAGCAACACTTATTTTAGCGGTAGAGGTTCGCCTTTCCTGAGAGATGAAATATAAAAAAATGGCAATTTGTTTTAATTTTGCCTACAGCGAGTAAAACAGAAAACATTTCAAAACAACATTTAAAAAAAATAATGTTGACCCAGAAACAATTGCGACCCCAACCTATAATAGGCCATCTAATGTGCCATCTTAAAGTATCTATACCTACATATAATAAGCAATTTTCCTTAGTCGATGGTACGACAAAATATGTCACAAGTACATACCTATAGCGAAATTTTACTGAGACCGAAGACATGCTCTACATAAATTCTATATAATATTAGACCATGATTGTATGCAAACATTTTTTAATATGCATGCATTACAAACATGGTTTTGTAATGCACACAGTTTAAAAATATGCATGGAATAATAAATAATGCATATTACTCAAAGAACGACTAACAGCTAATACCAAATATGTTTAATTAATAAATGATTTCCTTGAATATCATATTTGCAATAACCCGCACTACTTATGCCATCACATATCGAAATAGTTATTATTAAATATACGCGATGGTTTTTCATCAAATACCTACTAATTTTATTTCCTTACGACAAAATAAAAACGAAAACGAAATTCGAATTGAATAACCTATATTCGAACACAATCTGACATTCCAATGGTGTAGTTTCAGTTTTTTTTTATCTGGCACTATATCGCGAATTTGATAGCGATTGAATTCAAGAGTGAATTAAGTCGTAAAAAATGCATTTTAAATTATTGAGTTGCGTAAGAAGCATCATCGTGTAAATGAGAATGTAATCAACAATTTATTACATGCAAGACGCACACTTTGTCGTTGACATCTTAAGACGAGCTATCAAACCGGAAACTTCAACCAAACACGAAATAAAATAAAAATGACAGCATTATCAAAGAGAAAGCGAAGCGTTTTTTTTTTAATTAAGTCTCCCACCAAGTATACGTGTATTTCGTATCCAAGTGCATTTCGTCGGTTTGCACCATCTGTGGGCCGTAGTCATACCCTTATGTAACCGTTTACCTCCTGTTGCCGGAGGTCCCGATGATTTCGCAGCAGGTGTCACCGCATAGCCTCCTAGTAGATGTAAGCATATCACAACAGCCAACAGATACTTCTGCATCTTTGTCGAAGCCCGATTTAAAAATATATAAGCAAAAAACCACTACAATCGCAACTGTCAACTAAAACGATCAGTATTGCGAGAACCGTTCGAGAATGCGCACTTTCATGAGATTTTCATTTCCCGTAAAGTCCTAGATTAATGAGGACCCAAAAAATTACCAAATTGCAAGCACTGTAGCCTCACTTTATGAAAAGAAAAGAAAAATGATTCAAAAGGTCCGGGAGAGGGAGCAAAACTAAAACAGAAATGTGAAACCGAAAGTCGTTAAATGAAACTGAAAGCTGATATTAGCATGTGCGCTTGAATTGACCGCTTGTGAAGAACTGACTTCTTGTGGCTGCAGGTAGGCATGAGGGACATCCGAGAGCGGCGAGGCACTTGGTCTCCACGCTCGATATAAGAGAGAAAACAGTCAAAGCGAGATAGTAGATTGGTACTAGCAGCTCTGCATCTGGCCTGACCAAGCAAGGCAGTTCCGTTGACGGTAGTCTCAGACCTACCTGCACACATCATACTCTACTAGTCAAGCAGATCACCCACAGGCCAACACATAGCTGGAAAGCGGGAAACTGCTTTACAATCTGGTTTTTGAATCTGAAGACTTGATGCCGAACAGCAGTTGTGAATACTGCTCGCTGCACTACAGACTAAAGATATTGTAGCTTTTTGTCAGTTTCGACTATTAGCAGTTCTTCTCTTTTGTGTATTTCGCACGCAATATGTGGTAACGCATATGTATACATATCATGGTGGGGGGTTGTTCCATGCATGCATTTGCAAAATTTATATGACGCATAGACGATCCCATATATTGAATTTCGACGACGAGCGCAAATGAAAATGAAATGCTACTTGTGAGCTACGCAATATGAGGAGTCTCAATGAAAGTGAGTGAAACTGAAGCCATGGTCAGCGTAAAGTGTACTCTATACAGATAATTAGGTTCTAGGCAGATAATGCAGGTTATCCGTTCAAATCGACTCTTTTTCCGTAACTTTTAAAAATTAGGAAAAACCTAATTATGGAATTTATTGAAGTAATATGGGGACAACGTTCACGGAAGAAGTTTGAATCCAGTAAAAATCGTTTTTTTTTTTGCTTCAGTCGTTAAAGTTCACTCTTTTTTGAAAACCTAAGTATGATTTGTCCGTTACTTGAAAAAATTGGCAAAAATCTAATTATTGAGAGTAATAATGGGATACATTTCCAGGAAGAATTTTGAACCCTTGTAAAATATTGTTAGTTTTGGCACTTTGACCAATTTGGGTAATAAAATCTACCTTTTTTTTGACTCAGTCGTTGTCATCTACATTAAAAACCAGTCTAGTTGCAAGACTTTTCTTCACCAATTAAAGTAAGTTACCTAAACGAAGAGGAAAAAGCTAAAGTTCGGGCTGTAGTAGCTGCTATATAGTGGACTATGTATTTTTGCGTTTCACTACTGAGCTAGGGGTCTCGGGTTTGAATCATGCCTTGGCCCAGTAACATTTTTATATCCAATGCCCCATCTCTTGTGCAAGCCTCATAAACATCTAAGATTATAAATTGCCATGAGAAGCTTTTCAAATTTGCCTTTCGGAGTCAACGTAAAATTTTACGTCCCTTCCATTCGTGCTAAATACATAACTGCAACACACCCATGGTTGAATAAGCCAAATTTTAGATCCTGTATGGGCCGTTAATGCATAGTATATTTCCTTTATATAGGCAAGAAGATTGGACGAAATGGTTACCTTAGTTATGCGAAGAATCATAGCCGTGGAAAAGCGAATGGCATCAGCTCGTCTTTTTGAGGCAATTTTACTATGAGGGAAACCGTCGTTGTTACCGATTTCTTTTTATTTTAGGTAAAAACAGACATAAAAACAACATTTTCACAAAAAAATAAACTTTTACATTTAACATAGGTACCTATTCTAAAATCATAAAAAACAATTCCACATCATCGATTTGCCAAATTCAGTTTTTCCTTTTAGTAAAATTCCTGTCTTTCCTGACGAAAAAAGTAGGCTTTCAGAAAGGTAGATCGACGGAAGATGCGCTACTGCAGTTTTATGCTCAAATAATGTCAAACCTGGATGAAAAAAGTGTACGGCTGGTTAATTTATTGATATCACCAAAGCTTTTGATATGGTTAACCACAATATTCTGTTGAGAAAATTGGAAAAAGGCGATTTTCGCGGTTTCGTATTATATATTTATTTATTTATTTCATCAATGGGTTAAATCTGCTGACTACATTAACAATTTATATTATATACAATACTTTTAATATTTACAAAAATAATGACAATTTTCTGTTACTTGCATACATACAAGAAAATTTACAGACGAAGACTTAATAGCTGTAAGACTTCTCGTTTAAATGTATCTCTATTCGTTACAATGTCGACTTCATTGCAAACGGTGTTGTACATTGTTAAAGACCGCGAGATGGGCTCATTTAGACCATAGTTAGTTCTATGACTAGGTATATAAAATAGTACATTTCTGTTTCGAAGTAGTCTTTCCGGAACATAGAACGTAACCAAACACAATAAATCGATGGAATCTATTTTATTGGAAAGAATATCTATTATAAACATTATACTTTGTGCGTTTCTTCTAACTTCAAGCGTTTTTAAATCAATTAGAGCACATCTTGAAGAATAGTTCGGCATATCACCAGTCCAATTCAAATTTCGAAGTGCGAATCTTGTAAATCTTTTCTGAATTCGTTCAATTCTTTGGATCCCATTAGCGTAAAAAGGGCACCAAACTATAGAACAGTATTCAAGATAAGGAAGTACTAAAAAATTGTATAAGGTTTTAAGTGTGTAAGCATCTTTGAAGTCTTTTGAGTTTCGTTTTAGAAAACCAAGCATTGAATTACCTTTAGAAGTAATTAAATCGATATGCTGCCGGAAATCCAACTTCGAATCCACAAGCACACCAAGATCCTCCACCAATTTAACTCTTAATAGTGGGTCTTGATTGAATTTATATGAATAATTTATAGCGTTCAGTGATCTCGTTGCACTAAGAATATTACATTTAGAAAAATTCAATTCTAGGTGATTATACTTACACCAGCCTAGAAAAAGATCTATCTCCATTTGAAAAATGGAACAATCATTTATCGATCTAATAGAATATAAAATTTTAACATCGTCGGCAAACATTAGACAAATCGACTTGCGAAAGGTCAATGGCAAATCATTAATAAAAAGAAGGAAGAGCAGTAGACCCAGATGACTTCCCTGAGGAAGACCTCAGTCAACTTTAATTGGTATAGAGTAAAGCCCACCTATATTGACAATTTGTTTTCTATTAGATAGGTATGACTCTAGCCATATAAGAATTGGTTCAGATCATACTTAAAAGATAGGTCGCAAAGAGAGTAAGACGAGGTGCCAAATAAAGTTTTTCAATTTGTGTGTACCACAAGGTTCTGTTTTGGGACCAATTTTGTTTCTCGTTTACATTAATTCACTCCTTGCACTAAATTTTAAAAGGTCACCTACTGCTTTTGCGGATGATAAAGGTTTTTTTTACGGTTTAAACAGTTCTTTGGATCTAGTTTCTGACATTAATTGGGATCTAAGTTTACTAAGAAGCTGGTTTGCCGAACATAATTTGATTATAAGCTCCAAAACAAAATAATAATTTTCAATTTGTCATCCCTCAATAATTTGGAAGCGAATGTCTTTTATCAGGCACCTGAGTGCCAAAAATACAAGCTTTCTAATTACAAGTGTACGCCTTCTATCACTTTTTGTGATAATTCAAGCTGCAGTGATAAGTGATTTTTAATTGAGACAGTGAATTAATTCAAATACTTGGGGCTTTCAATTCATTCTAGAATAAGCTTTTCGAATCACACAGACATTCTGAGGAAGTACTTTCGCTGCACACTATTTTTTTTATTTGCGAAATATCTGCTCAAAAATGCTCCTAAATCGATTTATTATGCAATTTTCCATTCCAAACTGCAATATGGAATTGTTTGTTGGGGAGGTGTTTATTCGATTAAAATTCAGCCACTATTAATTCTGCAAAAATATATTTTACGGAAAATATGCCGTAAACCTAGCAGACATCATAGTTTTCCATTGTTCTACGACCTCAAAATTCTCCCAGTCCGACATTTGTACTGCTTTAATGTGTTGAAGACTTTATTTATGAAGTCTCGAAACCGCAATTTTCGGTAAATTTCAAATTATAATTTACGTGGAAACTTTTCGAAAATGGTATCTGTTATCTGTACTAAACTTCCGCACTACTTCATTTCGTAATTATACCCTATTCTAAGGGTATATTAATTTGACTTAGTTTGTAACATACCTTAATATTCCCTGTAGACCCCTAAAAGTTCCTATATTTATGATTAGCATCGGTAGTAATGTCGATCTAGCCATGTCCGTCCGTCCGTCTGAAATTTTAACCATATACTCTCTAGGGTCCCGAAATAATCATGTTAAAGAATTTTTGAAATCCGCCCACAGACACGCCCACAACCTAAACAAAAAAAAATTATCGAAAAAATCGCATTTTGAGCTAGAAATCTGAAATTTTTTATATGTATATGATCTCTGACTAAAACTGCTCGGGGGATACAATTTTTAAAATCCGCCCACTGACACGCCCACAATTAAATAAAACAATTTTATTGAAAAACCAAAGTTTGAGCTAGGGAGCTGGAATTTATAATATATACTCTTTAGAGGCCCTTTATGATATTGTTTAAATATTTTCAAAATCCGCCTACTGACACAATTTAAAATCAATTTTTTTTTGAAAAGTCAAAGTTTAAGCTAAGCTAGGGAGCTGAAATTTATAATATACATATACTTTCTAGGGGCCCTTTATGCTCATGTGTAAATATTTTTAATATCCGCCTACTGACACGCGCACAATTGAATAAAACAATTTTATTGAAAAACTAAAGCGGAGCGTTTTTTTCGATTAAATCCTTTAAATGTTGTATAACAAAATATGTAGAGCGTTGTTAACAATTCAACCATACTTAGACTTTTGTCGCGCGCACTTATGAGGGATAGGAATAAGAATAGGGTATCCAACAGTTCGCCCAAGCGGACTGTAGCCCGTCCCTATGTTTTTTATTCAGTTTTATCTTGTTGTTTATTTAATAAGATTCCTTACTCTATCAAAACAATAATAATGCCTGCAATGCTTTTAAAACATGTGAAACACTGGCTTCTAAATTTGACCTATAATAATTTGGTATCAATACTTTCTGATATTCTGGTCTAATTTCAGTTTTGATAATTTGTTGTCTTAAGTTATCAAATCCTTAAAAGTAAATTTATTTATTCAACACTATTTTTTAATACTTAGTATACAAACATACTCCTTTTACTCCATACTTATGTAATTTGAAGATTGTGAAATTACAATAATGAATTTATTTATCTAGTTTTATATAGATTGCCCCGACATGGCTAATTTTTCTTTGTGAAAAAATACTTTTTGAGAAAACATTTAATAACATTAAGACCTTATATCGATCTGAAACCATTAATACATTTCGTAAAGCGGTTTATGTTTGTTTTTTTTTGTTTTCACCACCTACATTTTTGATGTGAAGGACTCAGGCAAAAAATCCGCGATTGTATGACCCAAATTGCTCAAGATTAAAATTTTTCCTAAAAAAAAGTTGAATTTTTGGAGGAATCGTACGTTTATTATATAGAGTAGCGACAGAGTAGATTTAAGCGACAGAGTCGAAGTGCACACTACGACGGCAATTCGTACGGGAATCTCTTGCTGCTAAGACTTTTCGCTATACTTAAAAGCTATTGCTCTTTGTCTCAATCTCAAGATAGCAACGAATTTACGGATACATGTGGAACTGACACTACAAATGATGTTTCCTTTTAATTACTTGCTAAATTTGGAACAATGTTAACTTTGACAACGAATCTTAATTAAAAGCGAACATAATACCAATTGTTTGAACATTGGTATGGGAATAAATGTAATTTTTAGGTTACATTAGTAAATGAATAATAATAATTAATGTGAGAATGCGAAGGTCAACGGCGATGTTGCGTTGTTGCGTTTCATTTTATTGCATGAATCAAATGCCATACGAACTATGAAATAAGATAAATATATAATTATGGACTGGAGGCTTGGTTAAGAATTTAGAATGGCATGTCGTTTCTAAGGGTGCTGTAGCCATATTAACGTATAATGTGGCATTTTCTATATTGGTTGTTGTTCACGAGAGTGTGACTTCAACAAAATCCGTCCCCTCTTAAGCGGATGTTAGGTCCTCCTGATCTTTATTTATGTGGTACTTAACTTTTGGTTTATATATTTGTAGTTGTAGTTGTGCCAAATATAAAATGACTTTGATTAATTACTATTTGCATCATTTTATTAGTTTTTTTCTGAAGTATCAGGCACTTATTTTGGCGTGGGTTTAAACATATTGTGATGATTGATTATTCAAAATGTCCAATTTTTGACTCAAATAGGTCAAGGCGGCATCAAAATGACCATTATCTAACTTCATTTCAATCCGCCATGGAACTTCATTCCTATCTCTCGCTTTACTTTCAGTTTTTCAGATTTAAATGAATAAAGAGTATCAAAGCATCAATTGTCATAAAAAATCGTTTCCAATTAAGCGTCCCGTTCGTGACAAAAAAAACTTTGCACACTGAAATAGTTAGAGAACCTAGGTTTTAGGCACTGTATCTTAAATTCATTTTTCATCTTTTCCCCAAACTAACCTTTATGTCAGAAAAGAAAATTTCAAATTTCAGAAAAAAGCGGTATTCCTATTCCTTTGCTAAATTGTAGTTATGAGATATTTGTGATAGTGGTGACAAAAGATTGTGTCTTTGTATTCCTTTGTTAAATTGTTGTTGCGATATTTGTGGTAGTGGTACTTACATGTCCTGAGCGGCCAATATTTATATAACCGGCAATATATGAAATGCCAAAATTCTATAGACTGCCTAGACATTGTATATAATGAAAAACTAAAAACATCGTTGTAAAGTTAGCAGAATTTGCACTTCCACTTAGAATTTAGGATTTATGTGTAATAGACCAAGAGCCCGAAGTAATTTTTCGGTCTGAGAGGTAACCGTTAGGTAACATTTTGTAATATTTGACTTAACCGGATGAAGGATAAAGGAAGGAAATTGTTCTTTCCCTGGGCCCTACATATACTTTAAGTTATCTACAACCAATATCAATGTAACAGCGCATGTATCAACATTAATACATAACGTACATAACAAAAAAATTCTCTCTTTGCACCAAAGACAAAAAGCTGGACCTTAAGATATCCCCAACATTTTTGTAGGAGTAGATTTTATTACATATAATATTTTGTATGTATGTAGATACATAAGATCAAGTTTAAAATCTAAATTTTAATGTGGCCTGTATGCCTCATTCGCCTACAGTTTTTATTGACAAAACAAGTAATAGACGCCGAATTATAAAATCCGATATTAACTCGTTTAAATGCCGCGTCGACGAATCTACTTTTCAATTTACAATTCAATGTCATAGAGTAAATAACATGAGTTCAATGAAATCCCAGCAAAATTCGTTGAATTGGCTTCTTGATTCTAGGGAAAATGTAGCTTTATGTCAGCATAATCTAATCAATAATAACCTGTTTTTTACTAGAGCTCGAACTTGGTGTTCGTTATTGTTTTCATAGTTTCTTACATTATGCCTTCAAGGCCAAGCGCAGGGAATTATAGCTGAGATGTAGGTAGTAGGCATCCTAAGTGGATATATTTTGAACAAAAATTAACACCCGAAATCAATGAAACCAAATTATTGAAACTGGTTCCTAGGAGTAGCAAAAATGTTAAATACTTACGCCGAAATTTTCGACCAGATATTATTTCTAGAACAAGTTTAACATAAGTCGTTAGTGTTAGAGCGAGTAATTCACTTGGCATTAAGGAGATAGTTCTTTGCTTTGGTACTCGATGCCAGGAACTGTCCGGGTAAATATATTCTAACAATGTGCAAGTCGTTGCAATGCAATAGGTGAAATAAAGCCCACGGCTGTTATTGCCATTATGGCCAATCCGTAAGTGTACAAAATTAAACTTAGATTTAAATCACTTCCAATTTAGAGATCATCGATTAAGGAAGTCCTGTCGTAGCTGAAGAGAAATGTGATTTTTTTTTTTTTATAATGAACATGCACTAAAGGGGTTGGGACCCTTATAATGTATCAGCTACACAGCGCGGGCGTTAAGGAAATTAGGGTGAGAAGAAAAGGAGAGATGCCGATGCACGTCGGTTTTGAATGTTTGTAGGTTATAATGTGAAGGAAAAACAATGCGTTGAAGAGTGTTCCATTTCTTTGAACGTCACTGTACGTCCGAACACAGGCTTGAGGGTGAACTGATGAGCATTCCTTGAATGGCGGGTATTGCGGTTGAAATATTCAAGGGGAGGAATGCAACTGGCTATTTCGTTTGAGCACTTATAGTGGAAATAACGATATAATAACCAAAGGCATGAGACATTACGACGATGACTAAGAGAGGTAATCGATCTCGCGATGTCTCGGTCGCCAATGAGTTTTATCGCGCGTTTTTGGATCCTGTCAAGTAGCTCCAAATAAGTTATTGGTGCACCAGACCAGATATTATGAGCGTTTTACTCGAGTTTCGGGCAAATAAACGCCTTATAAATTGTAGCCAGATCAGAAGGGGTGAAATATTTCTTACAACGCTTAAGGAAGCCTAGACATTTCGCGGCGTTCTTGGCGTCATCGAATATGTGGTCATTCCAACGAATGTTGTCATTAACACATATACCGAGAATGGAAAGTCTTTCGGTTTTGGCGATGCAAGTGCCATTCATAGATAATGGCTGTGTGTGTGGGTTTTGCTTTAATGACAGGAGACAGCATTGTGTTTTAGAAGCATTAAATTCCACTCCATTGGTTTTACACCACTGAGTTATGCTGTTAAGATCGGAATTTAATGAGCTTAACATACGTTGCCGTTCCAGTTGCACACCCGAAGATGAGGGGCGTGACCCAAGAAACGAATATGAGAAGCTGAGGGTACTGTCATCAGCAAAGGAATGGATTGGATTAGAAGTAACAGACAGGAGATCATTTATAAAAATGAGAAAGAGAGTCGGGGACAGAACAGAGCCTTGGGGGACACCAGCATTTATTTGGTGAGTTGCAGACTTGAAACCGTCCAAAAGAACTTGAATTGGACCGTTCAAGGTAATTTCTAATCCTTTGAAGAAGAGTATCATCGATTCAAAATGCACGCATTTTCGACAAGAGAGCTTGATGCCAAACTCTGTCAAATGCCTTTGAAATATCAAGCGCAACAATCTTACTTTCACCACCTTGATGAAGAGATTGGTTCTACTTTTCGGTTAGATATGTCATCAAATCACCAGTGGACCTGTGCTGCGAAAACCATACATTGAATAAAAACATTCAAGATATTTCATTAGCTGACGGTTTATCAGCGTTTCCATGACCTTAGAAAGAAGGCACGTAAGTGCAATTGGTCGGTAAGAGGACGGAGAAGAAGATTCGCCTTTTTTTGGTAGAGGCTGGACAAACGCTGTTTTTCATCTTCCCGGGAAGAGTCCTGAAGAAAAGGACAGATGGAAAAGCTTACGCAATGGTTTTGCCAGCGAGGAAGAACACCTCTTCAGAACGATAGGGGAAATACCATCTGGACCAGCGGATTTGTGAACGTCAAGATCTTGAAGTACTCTAGCCACTATAAGAGTGCGGAAGTGGATTGGTCCCATGGAGTATTCTACGCGCTCGAGTAGAGGGGGAGACAAAGCACAATCTGGGAGCGTTGAGCTGACTGCAAAGTGAGCTGCAAGCAGATTGGCCTTATCTATAGAGCTGACAGCTGGAATGTCATTGTAAATGAGTGTCGGGATAGATGATGAGGCCGAATTCTTGATGTTTTTAACAAATGACCAAAAGTTTTTACTACCAGTGGGACTTTGTAGTATTTTTTGCCTCAACTTTTGGTCATAGGAGAATTTGACACGATTAATGTGGGCATTGCAGTCATTTCTGGCTCGTTTAAACTTTTTACGGCTTTCCCCAGATGGTTTGGCTTTGAATAGCCGAAAGCTTACCTCTTTTAACCTGATTGCCTCTTTGCAGCTCGAATCACAGAAGAAACAAGTTCAATGTGTTGGCAGTTTGGCTGCTAATGTCCGGTATTCGTGTCGGCTCATTTACAAGCTGAGTCAGGTTAATTACCTCAGTAAAGATGTCGACGTACCTTCCTTCGGGTGTTGTCTGACCAGAATGTCGAAGCCAGCTTGTATTGTGTACCTATATTGAAATCGCCCGCAATAACGATTTCAGAACGAGGATGAAGAATCACAATTCTTGTAATGAAATAAGACAGGGCATCAAACTCATTATAAGTTGAATGTCTGTCCAAGTTGGGACTTCTGTAAATAAAACAGTAGTGGATTAATTGCCGGCGGACATGGAATTTTAACCAAATGAAAATAAATTCTGGAATGGCACATTGGCGATATTCAGGCTGAAGTTGGTAGGCTACGTCACTACGTATATAAACGGCGATATCGCGATGGGGAAAGAATAATGGCACTAAGTTGTACCCAGCTAGACTAAACTTTGTTAAATCAGAGCCAACGCGAACATGGGTTTCACTAAGTGCCAGAACAGCTGGTTTGTTTTGAAAAACATGGGCGTATAATGAAAACAAATTTTTCCTCAACCCACGAATGTTAGTATAGTCCATCCCAAAGTAAAAGAAAGATCCCAACATGCGCAGTAGCAATTTATTTAAGGGATATTTTCTCTTTTAAAGTATTTTTGATCACATGAAATTGTTAATGCTTTTCTCTACTTTATCTTTTTTGCAGCGATATTGGAAAACGTAATTGTTTTATTCACGTCTATCACAGAATCCGTTGTACTCGGAATTTCGCCACGAACTCCGAAAGTACTATCACAGAATCCGTCGTAGGGGAAATGTTTGCTATGAATTTCGAAATTCGTAGAAAGCGGTATCACTGAATCCGAATGAATCGGAATTTTAACATTTAAATCTACGAACGATTTGATTTTTCGTATTGCGCAGACAAAAAAAGAATCAAAATGCAAAAACCGTAAGTATGTTACAGAATTATGGAAAAATAATCATTTATTCCATTAAAGGTCGAAAATTTCGATATGAGTTCCATCGATGCACATAACAATAACCGGAAATCTGCTCTTTGAGTAGAAGTCTAATTTTGCCTATCTTTTGTCCGCATCATTCAGATCTAATTTTATCCAGACTGGACAGAGCCTCCTTTCCAAAATATACAGAAGCATTTTTAACGTGCCTGAAAATGAAGACTGTGCCATTCCAACCGAGTGGTCTTTACCAACGCCGTGTTGGTATCCGCCTTCGCCCATAAACCTTAATACGGCTACAAGCCGTCTTAAGAGAGTGATTGAAGAGGATTAAAAAGTAGAACCAAGTTCCTGTTCTAGTTCCTCCAATACATACTTGAATGCTCGTTTGTTGAGGCGAACATTTTTTTTAAATCTGTAAACTTGAATATAGTTTGAAATAAAACAGTATGTTCTGCAACAACTCATACTTGATCCCCGAGGTCAAACGGATTGCATGCATCCCTCAGTGTCTTACGCTGCATTTTTATTTATTTTTTGCACCTAATATTTTGCTCCTCACTAGTAACAATTGCAAATGCAACAGAATCCATTTTAACCCTTTTTTTGTTCAAAATACACAAAACAACGATTTACAATTTATTTATTTCTTCAATCTCGCATACTTTGACGTTAAGCAGCTGATTTCGAAATTTCGAATATGACTTTGCCTTTTGTGGTTACATTCGGATTCTATGATATACATTTTTTCGTATTCGTAACGTAGATCCGAATTCGTAACTTTATTACGAGGGATTCTGTGATAGACGTGATTATTGATACGTGTCATCGAGTTTCACCAATTAATTATTGTAATAACTCATGAAAAAAGTTTCATGCACGAAGTAAACATTACTACATCAAGAAAATAAAGAAATCACGAGAAATAAGACAATTGACATAAAATAATGTAAAGCAAAGAAAATGAATACAAGATATTGTTTAAAAAAATAAATAGTTGAGATTTTATTTGTAGTAAAAATATACCTATTATGCACTTGAAAAAATGGGTTATTAAATGTGGGTAGACATTTGGACACTTAGGCCTTTCCATGAAAGTCGTATCGGGCGAACCAGGTCGATTTTATGTGAGTAAAAAAGTGACCCATCTTTTCTCAATTAACCTAAAAATCTTTTACATGCGCCAACGACGGTTCGGTGTGGACAATCACTCATATCTCGATCGTTGGTCGATTGAGATGTTTTCGCAAGCAGGGCTATATTTGTTGTATGAAATGCGCACATACTTTTTTAGCTATTGCCTCCCACGTACAACGATGGAAAGAAGCGATTTTATAAGTATCTTTGACTCACTTGGACGAAATTTCGTCATCGGAGGTGACTTTAACGCAAAACATACCTTCTGGGGCTCGAGATGCATTTCAGTAAAAGGTAGAGTTCTTTACGAAGCCGGTATGGAATTGGGGGTAGACTTTCATTCCTCAGGTAAACCGACGTACTGGCCCTCGGATACGGCAAAAACACCAGACCTCATCGAGTTCTTCATCTCGGAAGGGTCGTCGGGAAACTCTATTGTAGTTGAGGAATGCTTCGATCTTTCTTCTGATCATTCACCGGTCATTTTGACAATTAACGGCTGTCTACGAAATAAAGAAGGTCCGCCCAGACTAACAACATGAAAACAAACTGGGAATCCGTTAAAAAAATACTGTGAAAGTAAAATCGATCTCAAAGTGTCTCTTCGAACACCCCACGAACTTGAATACGAAGTCGATCAATTTATTAACGTCATACAATGCTCAGATTGGAAAAATACTCCCCATAAACGGAAAATAACCACAAATTGCGAAATAAAATATCCGTTGGAAATCACTCAATTGTTAAAGAAGAAAAGGAGAGCGCGCAAAAGATGGCAATAATCTCGAGCTCCACAGGATAAAAACCACTCTTAACTACCTTTGTAGTAAACTTAAGAGAGAAATTCGAGACTTTAAAAATCGTGAAATTTCTACATATCTTGGAAGCCTAACTGCGGATAAAAGTACAAATTACTCGCTCTGGAAAGCCATGAAAGGCATTAAAAAACCAAAAACGCAAGCGCCACCCATCAGGAAAATCAATGGAGAATGGGCGAAGAGTGACAAGGAAAAAGCCGAAATATTTGCCGAACATCTGGAAGAAATATTTAAACCATTTGATGGTCAAGCGTTGCTCGAATTTCCTGTCCTAACCGTGGCACCTGATAATTATAGAATAAAAAGTGTATCGCTACTCGAACTGCGCTTCGAAATAGAGAAACTAAAATTAAGCAAAGCTCCTGGATATGACTTAATCACAGGACAGGTTCTTAAAAAGTTACCTAGGAAAGGTTTAATCAAGTTTGCCTATCTTATCAATGCATCGTTCAGGTTATAGTACGTTCCACGACAGTGGAAGGTAGCTGAAGTTATAATGGTTCCAAAGCCCGGTAAACCACTAAATGACAAAAAATCATATAGGCCAATATCGCGCTTACCGATAATGTCGAAGGTATTCGAAAAACTTTTGTTAAAGCGCCTACATCTAATTATCGAAGAACGTCGATTAACCTGATCACCAATTCGGATTCAGGACTAAGCATTCTACAATCGACCAGGTTTACAGAATAACCAATGTAATTGAAAAAAACCCTAGAGGAGAAAAAAATATGTTCTAGTGTTTTTCTCGACGTCTCTCAGGCCTTTGATAAAGTATGGCATACGGGCTTGAAACATAAGCTAAGACAAGCTTTTCCGAAACAGTTATTTGATATCCTTAGTTGTTACTTATCAGACAGACTCTTTCGTGTAAAACACGGAAATGATTACTCTGAATTTAAAGAAATCGCGGCAGGAGTTCCCCAAGGAAGCGTTCTTGGACCGATCCGTTTTCTAATATACACTAGTGATATTCCTCAAGAAGAAGGCACAACAGTAGCCACATTTGCAGACGATACAGCTATATTAGCGGTCAGTAATACCGTTGAATCAGCAACTAATAAACACCAACGTTCTATTGACAAAATTTGTGATTGGACAAAGACTTGGCGTATTGCTCTCAACTAGGCCAAATCAACGCACGTCAATTTTACTTATAAAAATGTAGACAACTTACCCATTTTCATTGATTCGGTACGAATTCCATGCGCAAACGAGGCAAAATATTTGGGAATGACACTCGATGCGAAATTAAAATGGAAACCGCACGTCAAGAAGAAACGGGAAGAGCTCGTCATTGGATGTAAATAAATTCACTGACTGCTTGGTAGATTTTCCCAACTCAGCATGCAGAGCAAGCTGCTTTTATACAAGCAAGTACTAAACCCGGTTTGGACATACGGTATACAACTTTGGGGTTGTACCAAACCCAGTAACATCAAAATTTTACAAACTTTTCAAAACAAAGTGCTAAGAAAAATAGTAAATGCACCATGGTTTATCAGAAACACTGATATCCACAGAGACCTAAGTATGGCTACCGTCGAAGATGAAATAAAACATTTTGCCCGCAAACAACAGACACGCCTTCACGG
Source organism: Portevinia maculata (assembly GCA_949715645.1). NCBI lineage: Eukaryota > Metazoa > Arthropoda > Insecta > Diptera > Syrphidae > Portevinia > Portevinia maculata. The sequence continues at coordinate 122,808,185 of OX454527.1, forward strand.
TCATTGCAATAACACCATGCTACAAATTCGAGACGATACTAACCTAGTGTGCCGATTAAAAAGGATAAAACCATTTGAATTAGCGCAATAAGATGTAACCGCGTGCTTATGGCGGTATTAGCAGGTGCCTCCACTGGGAAGCTGTCTGCCAAACGCGTATTTAACAGTTTAAATAAAACTACTGGATAGGAATAACCTAGTTGTAGTATGAAGGTTTCGAAGGGAGGTGGTTTTTGTTATCTTAAGTGAGAAAGAGTAGCATGTACGATTTTCCACCTACCCCTATTATTCGTCCGAGCCTAGTTCTGGTTCCAAGTCTCGTGCTTTCAACCAGGATAGGTAATTCTCAGCTTGCTGAGAGTAACGTTAATATTACTATGGTTTGGGAGTAATATTAGAAACTCTATACGAAAACAAAAAAAAAATATTTTTTTAGCTGTAGTTCTGGTTGGAAAAATAGTTTTGTTGTCGCTAAGAGAATAAAATCCCTGATGTGAAGAGACCTGCGCTAGAATTTTTCACTTAAGTTGGGACGGGCTATAACATCCACCACAAAATTCCTACACATTATAAAATACAAACATAAACGAAAACACAACCTCCGACGCTACCTAAGCAAGAACCGTGAATTGAAGATCCGCGTTAGATTTCCAAAACAAATTACCGCAACAAATTACCAACAAAATCAACAACTCACGGGCCGCTATCCGCCCAATTCTGCCTTTACCCAAGCATGACAAGTGCACAAACGATAGTAATCGATCGACACCTGCAGTAGCCAAGCAAATGCAACATTGATGAAGTGGGATGGGGGACGGGAGGAAAACCCTACGCTGTTGCTTTTTTTTGCTTTTTTTTATCAGCACTGCCACCGGCCACCGGCACTGGCTCTATGTGGATTTATTTTTTCTTTTATCACACACACAATTACAAAACATGGAACCGCATTACCTCTTCTACCTATTAAAGGTTTTCTAGATAGACATATCGCTACTTGTAAACTTATGTTTAAGCATTGTATATAAACCTTATAGTCGTGCAACCGTGCGTAAACGACGATACGCCAGCAGTGCGCATTCGCCCGCAACAAATCATGATAGTCTAGTTCTACACCATTCTCGTGCTGGGAATATGAGTAGGATGATGATGCAGGTAGTGGTGGTGGTTGGCAAAGCAGGTTTCGTGTAGATTTATGGTATATTTTTTGTTTGCTTTGATGGAAGGGGTATGTTATTTTTTCTGGATTTTAACACAATTGGTATGTGTGTGTATGATCGTTGACGGAGAGTCGCATTTCAGCAGTGAAGATTCTCAAATGTATTTTTTTTATAATTCATACGAGTATTTGCAAGTGAAAAGCAGATATTCATATTTAATGGTAGGGGCGATGGTGGATGAAGAGAGGTGGGATAATTGTAGTTGGGTAGATTGATGGTATATTATTTGTTTGCTCTGATCAAAGTTTTTGGGGTAGGTTATGGCATATTGCAATTAGAACAAAACCGTCACTTGGAACTTATTTTGTTGTATTTTATACAATTGGTGTGTATATGTTAAGATCGGCGAAGGAGATTCGCATTTCAGCAGTAAGGCATATCATATTTGCATGTGAAAAAAATTAATTGAGGCAGAGATAAGATAAGACAAGTTAGAGTGTGTGTACGAGCGCGTGCCCTGCTTGTAATAATAGCTGCCGTAGGTTATTCATGAACAACTCAAATTGGTTTATTTATTGGTTCATCAAATAAAAAGGGCATTCATTTATAATCGGTATTCAAAATCATATTAGGTTCATATTTCTTTGCATTATGTTACACAATCGAGTCTCCGAATATAAACAGAATTTTTTCATTTGCTATTGCTGGTTGAAGCAGATCGCGAAGAACTGGATATTGAGCGGGCAGCGAATGAAGAATTTTCAGTTGAATTCCCATTAGAAGACCACATCATGGAGACCGATATTTTAAACAATATCGAGTACGATGACGCAGATGAAGACTACGCAAGGAACAACACTATAGAACAGTACTAACGAAAGGATGTTCAGAGAAGCTACAGGAAGGAGCTTTGACGTTCTACGCAGGATTTGCAGCGTTTAAGTTACGGAACAAGATTAATTGCGAAGCCTGCACGCAATTTATGATCGATGAGACAAATTCTTATCGAGAACAAGCCTTGTTAATACGTCTCAAGGCTTATGAGACCACACAAACTGTGTCAGAGTTTGGGAAGCTTACGCTGCCTACTATAAGCTTCGAAAATACTGCGAAAAGAATAAAGGAGATATTCGAAACAGTTTTTCCGGAGGACCGCAAACAAGCAAACTTGGTTGAAAACCTCATGTCTCAGATGATAAACCAGTTGGAAGTGACAGAAACCATGACGTGTAGCAATTATGGACACAACGAAGACATCGTTAAATTTATTTTAATCGGACTGATTAAATTTACAATAAAAAAAAACAACAAGGATTTAAGGCTGCCAAACTTTAAGGATAAGCATCATGTAAATAAATATCTATAAATAAAGTTATATTTTAATAAATGAATGGGTGTGTTTTTCTGATTTTCATATATAAATATTTATATGTACTCATATTTATTATACCCTATTCTAAGGGTATATTAATTTTGACGCATAGTTTGTAACATACCTTAATATTGCCCGTAGACCCCTAAAAGTTTCTATATTTATGATCAGCATCGATAGTAATGTCGATCTAGCCATGTCCGTTCGTCCGTCCGTCCGTCTGTAGCCAAAAATTAGGCCTTTAAACTGGACCTAGAGAGCTGAAATTTTAACCTTACACTCTCTAGGGTCCCGAAATAATCAAGTTTACGAATTATTGAAATCCGCCCACAGACACGCCCACAAAATCAAAAAAACTAAATTTTGGAAAAAATTGAATTTTGAGCTAGAAAGCTGAAATTTTTTATATATGATCTATGACTCCTAAAACTGCTCGGGATAAAAATTTTTCAAAATCCGCCCACTGACACGCCCACAAATAAATAAAATAATTTTTTTATACCCTTTTTTTTTGAAAGTTCAATGTTTTAGCTAGGGAGTTGAAATTTATAATATATACTCTCTAGGGGCCCTTTATTCTCATGTGTTAATTTTTTTTAAATCCGCCTACTGACACGCCCACTATTAAATAAAACAATTTTATTGAAACACCCAAGTTTGAGCTAGGGAGCGTTTTTTTTTTTTGATAAAATCCTTTAAATGTTATATAACAAAATATGTAGAGCGTTCTTAACAATTCAACCATACTTAGACTTTTGTCACGCCCACTTATGAGGGATAGGAATAAGAATAGGGTATCCAACAGTTCGCCCAAGCTGACTGTAGCCCGTCTCTATGTTTTTTATTTGTTTTTAGTTATGGTAATATTAATATATAGTTTATTTATTTTTTATATATACTTTAGGTATGCGCTTTTGGTTAAAGGACCCTATGCGTTGTTATGTTACGTAATATTTTATTTATTTATTTATGAACTATGCGCGAGGAGTAGGCCTAATGGGGATACCTCGGTGAAAAAAAAACGCATCAAATGTTCCACCTCCTGGGTGATGCGGAAGAGAACAGACTTGTGTTTTTTTTAGTACCAACCACAGCATTAAAAAAAAATTTAAATAAAATATTCAATGCTGTGATTGGTACCTATGCCTCGAATATCCAAATTGGTTAAATGAACATTTCTTTATCTTTAAACTACATACATAATATTCTCAGTATTTGTTTTTTTTTTCTTTTAAGAAAGCAATGAAAACATATATTTTTGCATGTCTAAATACGAGTAGGTAGGTAGTTTGTTTGACATTCATTCAAATAATAAAAAACAAAAATGTAAATCGACAGGTGAGCTGCCTCTAACAGATATACGTATCCAACAACGTGTTCGCTTATAAATATCTGATAAAAACCAAATCGAATATTTCTGAATCAATTACTAAAGAAATGATAGAAATCGGTGAATTTTTGGACGAGATATACCCAAAATAGCAAGAGTCTAAAAAACCATAAACTCATAATTTCTTTACTTCTTACATGTTCAGTAGGTAAAGTAAAGGAACAAGACCAAACTGTGGTGGATTCTGGGCCACGAAGGTTTTGAAGGCAACGAAAAGGCCGACGACGGGTTGCGATATCACCTAAACATAATGAAAATAGTTGACTCTGCAGAATGCCGGCTATGTCTTGAGGAAGACGAAACAGCTGAACACATTCTAGGTGAATGTCCGGCCTCAGAGAACAACTGAGTTCCGAAGATATAAAGAAGTGGTCTGCTGGTAGCATTATCCGCCTTATACGGAAAGAAGAAATACTACTAGCTTAACATATTTCTGGCCCAGGGTGTACAAACGACCTCATAGGTCGCAGTACCTTTTTCTTCGCCTTGGCGAACCAGAAGCTAAAAAAAAAATATATTGCAAATTTCAGCAGAACCATTTACCACAGGGCATGACAACTAATAACAGAACGAAACGAGGAGTAGGCCGTCTGATTAAAGCTCGGTGATTAAAAACACGTATATCTAATGTTACAACATGGGTAATGCGAAAGAGAACCAATCAAGCAACCTTCATTAGAAGCAAAAAAACACAAACAAGTGCCCTTCCTCAATGCTTTATTGCAAAGGTGCAGGGACTTTAAACAACGAAAATTCGTATTATCCATATAAATATTCATCGTGTAGGTACCTATTGACCAATAAGTGGTGGTGCAGCATGGCACAATACCGACACAAAATAAATTATGTCATTGCTTTATAAATTAGACTGAATATTTCTAAATCAATTACAAAAAGAATGATATAAATCGGTACATTTTTCGACAAGATATAGCCAAAATAGCGAGAATCTAAAATGCGATAAATTCATAATTTCTCATTGCAAAGCATACGTACATGAACATGCTACCTGTGCTGCCTACGCCTATGCTCCTTCTTACAATGAAAAAAAAAATGCATACACAATGGAATGAAATTCTTTCGGCGGAAAGATTCGAGAGAGACAAACCGGTTTATTTGGTCTTGCTTTCTTCGTTTTCAAAGTGTGTATTTAAAATGAAGATGACAGCAAAAGTTTAGACACAAACATTCTAGCTCAATTCATAACGCCATCTGCATTTATTCGGCTAAAACAAAAAATTCGACATGATGGCACTACTATAAAGTGTATATACAATGGTTTAAGCTATCCGCAGTCGAGAGTACAAACCACAATTGGGCAGGTAGTAATAAAATAGACCAAGAATATCTGGCCAAAGCTGGATTTGCGACGCCTTTGGGTTTGATCTCACTTAACCGACTGCAAATTGGCTCTGCTATAGCTGTCATTACAGGACACTGTATAATAGGCAAGCACGCATCAAGGCTTGGCGTCTATTCAAATGGCTGCTGTAGAAGCTGCAAGAATGACGAGGAGGAGGAGACTACACTTCATCTCCTCTGTACATGTCCTGCACTCTCCCATAAAAGAAATCTTTATTTAGGAGCCTTCTTCCTTAATGAACTCAGTGACTAGTGACAGTGAGCTAACGCAGTGTTAGAAGTCTATCGCGCTTCATTAGAAGCTCCAAATGGTTAAGCGAGTAGAGGTCAAAACTACCCATTCACGTGGTATCACAACGGACCTCATTGGTCTAAGTGTGTTGGGTATTAGCTAACAGCCACCTTAACCGAACCTAACCTAGGTCCGAGTGGTCATCAGTTTCGGCAGTGGGTTTTGTGCGGGACGGTAAACTTGGTTGCGTGTTTACCGATAGGCCAATGACCCGTATCAATGGCAACCGGTCTAGCGACATCTGAACGTGATCTGTGAATGAAGTTCTGTGTTCTATGTTTATTGTATCTGTGTGGGCCACATATGTCTGGAAATGATATAATTCGTTCAATTCGGCCACCAAGACTCCGCCTTCGAGGTGTAGCCACGTCTGTTCACTTTAACCGCTAACTGACCGTGCAGCCCTCGGAACGGTTACATATATACCTTCTCTTTTCAGTGGGAGTCAACTAGGGCTTACTCCTTTAAAATACTCTTACTTGGTCAATGATGGGATTTCACAGTGGATTTGTTGGCTTATTTACTGGTATGACCTCATGACCTCGTATCACGAATTGGTGTTAAGCTTACCCCTTATCGTACCGATACCCTTTTCCACCAATGAAGGACGCGCCTGGTAGACAAACCTACCCCCAGCTGTACGAGTCTTAGAAATGTCCATATTTGTAAGCTCAACGTTCATTTAATAAAAACACAATAGATTTTAAATGATTTTTAAAAACAATATGGACATCACTTCGATTAAACATGTACTCGACTGGAGTCACCGAGGTATTCCCGATCAAAGTCCGTGTCCATCAAAGATGTGTGATAAGTTTTTATTAAATATCTGCTAAAAGAAAACTGACGGAATTCAATTTGCAACATTCTATTCTTCACAGAATTATCATAAGGGATACAACTGAGCAATTAGTGAAAGCGTGGATGATTTGGAGGGGATTTAGTCACCAGAAGACTATTTGTTGAAATGGTTGAATGAAAAACAACAACATTGTGATTGCTATCAAGAGTGAATTGGGGGCTGGGGAGTTACGTTCTGGTTCACTTTTATCCGACTTCATTTTTGTGGTGCTTGTCTACTTTGTTCATTATTATCGAAAAACAGTTTCCCCAAATAGGGCTACGCACCACGCAATCGAAACCACTAGTCTAGCTCCGCCTTATGGCGTTCGATTGTTTATCGATTTTAATAAACAGAGCAACATTTTTCCAAGCGCTCACACGTATGGGTACTATAGTTTACTCCGTTTCTTTCTTTTCTTCAACGAAGTATGGCCCCACAATGCACCTTGATGAAACTGCGCACCACACAGTGACTCGTTCTAGGTTACCGTCTCATGGAGTATTTCTGGATTAGCTTCACTCCATATACGGCAATTTTGCTTGTTTAGATTGCCGTTTAGATCAAAATGGGCCTCATCAGACATTAATAAGCAATTTATCAAGCTGTTGTCTTTTTCTGTCATTTCAATAATTTTTTGTCAACATTCCAGGCGAATAGGCACATCCGGAGGGTTTAACTTGCTTGCAATTTGGACTTCGTACCGAAATAAGTTTAAGCCATCATGAATTATCAGTTGTAATGACCGTCTGCTAACTCCTATTTGCGCCGATAAGTTTCGAGTCGAAACGCTTGGATTTGCCTGGATTGACGATGCTACAGAAGCGATTGTGTCTTGAACCCGAACATAGGGATCTCGATGGTACGGTCTTCGTGCGATACTACCGGATTCGGCAAACATGCTTACCAGCCTCATAATGGTCCATCTACTCTTCGGAGTGCCGCCAAACTCCCGACTTAATTCAGTATCCCCCCATTTTAATAAATCGAAAATGTAACCTGCCAACTTATAAAAAAACAAGCCGATTACTCACACAGAAAAAAGTTATTACGTTTTGTTTTTGTAGCACGATTCGTGCGCCACCCTGTACCACTTGGTTTCACGAAATAAGAACATTTTGCAGCGAAACATTTGCTGACATATATATGTAGGAAACCGAAAATAATAAAGAAAGAAAACGCTCAAATAGATTTAAGTTTTAGTTTAATTCAATATAGATCTAGTTAGAATTAATTAGATATGATTAACGTTTTCAAGTGACTATTTAACAACCGATATGATGCCAACCATACTCCTTGAATCAACCGTAAACTCTGAATTCCGTCCGGCACTCATCTATGTATCATTAGGTCCGTTCGCGTACTTTATGTGTAGAAAAATGAAAAGTGTCAAATCTCCAAAATCGAGAGAGAATCCTCTCATTTCTAAGAAAAGTACGCGAAAGCTTTTGTGTAAAAACTTCTTAGTTTGGCTTGAAAAGATGCAACAGCTGTTTTTTTTTGCTTGCAAACTCATAGGATTTCATCATTTGACAGTTTTCATTTTCTTACCAGCTGAAATTCTGTGTGAAGAAAAATTAACGAAAGTACATTTTTCTTTCGTTCATCTTTTTACCATTTTCTCAGTACGCGAACGCGTTTGTGTAGTTTTGCACGAAAGTTTATATAAATTTACGTTTGCATATTAGTTCGCGAACAAACCTAAAAGAGTATGGCTCGATTGTGGGTTAGGGTTACCAGCACTACATTCGGCCATCTTTCGATTCATCCGCCTCGGATGAATAATCGGTACTAGCCGCTTTCCATAACTTCATATAGTCGCTGCAGGTTGTTGTCTGTTTTGGTCCATAACCGTAGCCAACTTTTCGCATATACCGGTTCGCTCTTCCCACTCTAATGACTTCATATGGCCCTAAGAATTCCGCGTCCAGCTTACGAGTTCAGAACTGTGTGCGTTTAATCGCCACTAGATCTCCTTCTTTATATACTTTTCCAGCGCATCGTGTTTTGTTAAACGTTTTTCTATTTTCGGCCTGAATATTGGAAATATGGTTCCTCGCATCTGCTCGAATATTCTCCCGGCTTGCATCAAACGATGATATTATTTCTTCCTGTAGAATCATTTGAATATTTAAGTCGTCCTTTAATCGCATCTTCTGCCCGAACATAACCTCGAACGGAGTTCTTCCTATCACACGTTGATAGCTGCTATTGACTGCCATCTGTAGTTTCGTGGTATACTTAAAGCACTTTTCGGGTTGGTCAGAGGAAAGTTTTTTCAGCGACTCTATAATTACCCGGTTTACCCTTTCAATTTGTCCGTTGCCTTGTGGTACGCCGGTTGTAGTTAGAACATGAATGATATTTTCTTCCTCGCAAAACCTCCTGAAGGCGTCCGAAGTAAAGGCTGAGCCTTGATCGCTGACAATCCGAACAGGTGACCCAAAAATAGCTAGTTGATTGCGCTGCTTACGAATGGCTTCTTCTGCAGTTAATGACTTCACGGGGTAAATCCAGACGTACTTGGAGAACGCGTCTACGATCGAACATATATATTTATACCCCTTGGCAGTTGGATCCATTGGTCCAATGTGATCAATGTGGTATGTTTGAAGAGGTTGGTCGTTTTTATCGATTGGGTGTAGCAAGCCTTCCCGTTTGGTCAGTTTACGGGAACCTAGAATACATTTAATACAGTTTGTAACACAATTTTCAACTTTAGGTTTAAAGGAAAAATGTAAAAGTTTTGTTTTTTTCAATCCGAAGTGTCCCTCCTCGTGTTTGCTTTGAATCATCTCCCTTTCCATACTCCTAGGTATGACCAATAGTTCATTCACAATCTTCAATAGTATGTCGCCTTTGATTATGAAGTCGTCGTACTCCCCTCGTTTTAAAATGTCCTTGATCGCCTTAACGTACTCATCTCTTTCTTGTGCGTTTCTGATTCGTGCTTAATTGCCAACACTGCTGGATACCTGCCTAGAGTGTCCACGTGCTGCATTCTCGTACCTTTCCTATGTTCCACCGGGAAGTTACCAAACTCACTCATGAACATGACCCATCTGGCGGCTGATGCTGGCAGATCCTTTTTCTGTATTATGCTTTTAAACGCCTTACAATCTGTCACCACTTTGAATTGTGTTCCCAAGATATATATACGAAATTTTTTCAGTGCGAGATAAATGCTCATAACTTCCAGACTATATGCATCATATTTTGATTCAGTTTCTGAATTTTTGCGGCTCATAAAGTAAACTGGATGAAGTGCATTGTCTTCCGATTTCTGGAGTAATACGGCCGAACATCCAACTTTGCTAGCGTCTGTGTGGAATTCTGTATGAACGCCTTGGACATAAATAGTAAGAGTGGGAGCACACATGAGTTTTCTTTTCAGAACTTCATACGCATTTCGTTCATTAGCTCAGAATCTGAAAAGACATTTCTTCTTCAAAAGATTAGTTAGCGGGGCAGCAATTAACGAATAACTTTGGATAAATTTTCTAAAATACCCCGTTAGCCCTAGGAACGCCTGTATATTCTTTTCTGTTTTGGGCTCTGGAAAATTTCTCACCGCTTTTATCTTGTCTTCCGATGGGGAGATTGTTCCGTTGCAAACCACATGACCGAGAAATTCCAGCTTACTTTTTAGAAATTGGCATTTAGACCACTTAATGACTAATCCGTTATCTGCTGCCAATTTCAGGACCTGCTTCAATCTCTGTATTCCATCTAATTCATCAAATGACAGAATGATTAGATCGTCCATATAGAGGAAAATAATTTTCTCGTTTATGATTGGACGGAAAATAGAGTAAACAAATATTAAGAACACAGCTGGCGAATTGGTGAGACCAAATGGAGCCTTGCAGAACTCAAATTGCCCTTCCTTTGTTACAAATGACGTATATGGGATACTTTTTTCCGCTATGCTAACATGGAAGAAACCGTTTTTCAGGTCAAGAGTGGTAAATACCTTTGAATTCTGCAATTGATCCAACACCTCTTCTGTCAAAGGAACTGGGAAACGGTCCTTAATAATTCGCTCGTTTAGCTTTCTGTAGTTCACGCACACTCTATGCGTACCATCCTTTTTTTCACGACTACAACACGACTGGCAAACGGTGAACACTGATCACTCCTCAACCTGCTTCTTTACTATGCCTTGTTCCAATGGTGGTGGTCTTCTATATGTATTAAATATAGGCGTCTGGTCGATTAATTTAATTTCCATTGTAACTGGGCATTTAATGAAACTTTTCGGTACCTAATGTACCGAATATGTAATTGTTACATAACGTCCTAATCTCCTTTTCGTATCAAGGCGGGGTGTCTAACTCATTTGCCTCGTTCAGCTGAATATGCTTTACTTATAATGTTGCTACCAATGACGCAGCTCATTTGTTGTTTTCTACTATATGACACGTTTCCTCTACCTCAAATCCATCTATTATAAACGTACCTTTAAAGCTGCCAAGCGATACCGCTGAAGCGGACGCGAGCCCCGATTATCCTATACAATTGTTCTTTAGTTCAATCTTTCCCATCGTTTTGAACTGAGATTGTCGAATAAGTGTAAGGTCACTTCCCGTATCAATCAAAGCATTGACTGAATAATTGTTTATTGTGACCGTCTTATACATGCACGAGTGAAATATTATGTTTGTCTTGTTGCCTACTGAAGACCTGCAGTTCGATCGAACATGACCAAACTGGTTGCATCTGAAACATTTTGGACCAGTCGCCTTACAATCTTTGCGCATGTCATCCGTTGCATTTGATCGTCCATATAGAGGAATACAATCTGAAAACCGTTGGGCCACAGTTGAAGCAGTGCGTCTCATTTTTGCAAACATTGCGCGTACGGTTTGGTTGCATATTCAAAGCGTTCTTACTGGATTTGTTGCAGTTCACCCTACTCTTAAATTGTTCACAAACTTAAAACGTTTCCTTTAGTTCGGAGAGAGACTTCGCGCCATACAAAATAATTTCTTCTTTGTCGAATACACCATTTATTATGAACTGTATAAGAGAAACTTCGTCCACAATCCCCTGTGCCAATTCTGTCATGATGTATATACAAACATACGAGGGCGGGTCAATAAGTCCGTGACTTTCTGAATTTCTGACCTCTTTACTGAAACAGCAACACTGCTCCTGTCAACAGGCATCTGTCAGTTGACTCCTGTCAAAATTTAAACTTGCTGCGTCAGTTAGTTTGTGTTTGACAGCTATTTTTATCAGACTACTCACTAATTTGAGGATAAAATGGAAAAAAGTGAATTTCGTGTGCTCATTAAGCATTATTTCTTGCGAAAAAAAAAACCATTACCGAGACCAAGGCTAAGCTTGAAAAATACTATGGGGACTCTGCACCATCGATTTCAATGGTAAAAAAGTGGTTTACTGAATTTCGTTGTGGCCGACTGTTTTTTGGGATGCACGCGGGATAATCCACATTGACTACCTTCAAAATGGAAGAACAATCAATGGGGAATATTATGCCAACTTATTGGATCGATTCAATGACGATTTGAAAAAAAACCGACCTCATTTGGCCAAGAAAAAAGTTCTTTTCCACCAAGACAATGCAAGGGTGCACACATGTGCAGTCGCCATGGCAAAAATCCATGAATTGGGCTATGAATTGCTCCCTCATCCACCCTATTCTCCAGATTTGGCTCCGAGCGACTACTTCTTGTTCCCAAACCTGAAGAAATGGCTTGGTGGAAAAAGATTTGACTCCAATGATGAAGTCATCTCGCAAACAAAGGACCTTGACAAATCATTTTTTTTGGGAGGGATAAAAAAATTGGAGAAGCGTTGGACAAAGTGTATAGAGCTCAAGGGAGACTACGTTAAAAATAAATTTTTTTTTTATCAAAAAATCTGTGTTTTATTAAAAAAGTCACGGACTTGTTGACCCGCCCTCGTATATTCCCTGTAACTTTCATTTGTTCTCCTTCCGCGATTTTGTAACTGCATATATATTTCAGCGGAACTTAGGTTTTGTCTGAATTCGTCGACCAACTGTTTTTTTAACTGGGAATACGAAGCACATAATACTGACCTGATAAAAAGTTTAGCTGTACCTCTGAGCTGCTTTTTGGCGTACATTAACATTTCAAACTCATTCCACTGCATAATTTCCGCAAACTCCTCAAACTTCATAATCCATTTTTCTAATGATTGATTGTCCTCACCATTAAAGTAGGTATATACGATACAAAATTTTCCGCGTCTTTTATGAACACCTCGTTATGATGCGGTCTACTTCCACTAGGATTATTCCCTGTCTGCTTCCTGTCACCGATATCCTTATCATGTTCTGGTCTCAGGGCCTGTTCTGGTCTATCCACCAGCTCCGGTTTATTACCTGACGTGTCCAACGTAAGCTTCTACAACTCTGATTTCAATTGTGACACGGTTACATTATTTAAACATAGGGATGGGCTACAGTCCGCTTGGGCGAACTGTTGGATACCCCATTCTTATTCCTATCCCTCATAAGTGGGCATGACAAAAGTCTAAGTATGGTTGAATTGTTAAGAACGTCCTACATATTTTGTTATATAACATTTAAAGGATTTTATCGAAAAAAACGCCCCCTATCTCAAACTTGGGTGTTTCAATAAAATTGTTTTATTTAATCGTGGGCGTGTCAGTAGACGGATTTAAAAAAAAAATTTACACATGAGTATAAAGGGCCACTAGAGAGTATAAATAATAAATTTCAGCTCCCTAGCTCAAACTTTGAATTTTCAAAAAAGTTATTTTTTTAAATTGTGGGCGGATTTGGAAAATATTTACACATGAGCATAAAGGGCCCCCTAGAGAGTATATATTATAAATTTCAGCTGCCTAGCTCAAACTTTGGATTTTCAAAAAAAGTTTTTTTTTAAATTGTGGGGTGTGTGTGGACCGATTTTGAAAATATTTACAAATGAGTTGTTCAAGTACCTACCAATTGATCTTTTAAAATAAACGGCGAAAGTGCCTTTACAATTGAATAAAAACGTTGCTTATTATTTGTTTTCAGCTAGACAAAAACTCTGCGTGTTACCTTTACTACACCCTCACTCCTCTCATTCTCTACAATTTTTAATTTACTTTAAAAATTTCCAGGATCAAAAACATTTCTTAAACCGTCTCCTGTGGACATGAAAGGCCCCATAGATGCTTGTGACAATACGATGTCATGAACAGCGTTGAACCATACTAGATAGGCGCATGTTTTTTAAACTTAGTACTTTAATGTTTTCCTTTTTTCCTTCGATTTAACATATTTAACATAATACCAACACGAAAATACAGTGTTGTTCATAAAAATAATAATATCTTAGTAAGAAAAAAATATATGTATTACGTTTTTTCTGAGCGAAAGTCTTATATTACTGTACTGGGTACTTCGTTAAGAAACGCAGCAGTGTACACTTAATTAGGGACAAGTGGTTTTCAGGTATGTAGTGTTTTGGTTGTCAAAAATATTGACAGCTACCAAATGTTCAGTCCACCACAAATTCGTCAATAACAAATAAGCTTTGAGGATTCATTCGCTGTTATTGTTTGTAAAACAATATTTTTAAAACGAAATTTCGTCAGTAGAATGTTTTTTTGGAAAAATAAAATAATACGTATTGAATAAAAAATACAATCACTGGAACTAAACTGAAAAAAGGCAGTCACAAAATGCATGAGCTTAAACAAAACAACTCAAAAAGTTCATAACTACCTTTGCTTCATTAACAATAACAAAGAAATTAAAAATTAAATTAAATTTTAACTTAAGCAAAACGAATGAACTAGAGATAACAGATTTGAATAACATAAACGTTAAACGAAATACATCTTCACCATAGAGCACTTCGCGACAACCTCGGTTTCGGTTTCGCTTGGGCGAACTGTTGGATACCCTATTCTTATTCCTATCCCACATAAGTGGGCGTGACAAAAGTCTAAGTATGGTTGAATTGTTAAGAACGCTCTACATATTTTGTTATATAACATTTAAAGGATTTTATCAAAAAAAAAACGCTCCCTAGCTCAAACTTGGGTGTTTCAATAAAATTGTTTTATTTAATAGTGGGCGTGTCAGTAGGCGGATTTAAAAAAAATTAACACATGAGTATAAAGGCCCACTAGAGAGTATATATTATAAATTTCAGCTCCCTAGCTGAAACTTTGGATTTTCAAAAATTAATATACCCTTAGAATAGGGTATAAAAAAATTATTTTATTTATTTGTGGGCGTGTCAGTGGGCGGATTTTGAAACATTTTTATCCCGAGCAGTTTTAGGAGTCATAGATCATATATAAAAAATTTCAGCTTTCTACCTCAAAATTCAATTTTTTCCAAAATTTGTTTTTTTTGATTTTGTGGGCGTGTCTGTGGGCGGATTTCAAAAATTCGTAAACTTGATTATTTCGGGACCCTAGAGAGTATAGGGTAAAATTTCAGCTCTCTAGGTCCAGTTTAAAGGCCTAATTTTTGGCTACAGACGGACGGACGGACGGACGGACATGGCTAGATCGACATTACTATCGATGCTGATCATAAATATAGTAACTTTTAGGGGTCTACGGGCAATATTAAGGTATGTTACAAACTATGCGTCAAAATTAATATACCCTTAGAATAAGGTATACACATAGGGACGGGCTACAGTCCGCTTGGGCGAACTGTTGGATACCCTATTCTTATTCCTATCCCTCATAAGTGGGCGTGACAAAAGTCTAAGTATGGTTGAATTGTTAAGAACGTCCTACATATTTTGTTATATAACATTTAAAGGATTTTATCGAAAAAAACGCCCCCTATCTCAAACTTGGGTGTTTCAATAAAATTGTTTTTTTTAATCGTGGGAGTGTCAGTAGACGGATTTAAAAAAAATTAACACATGAGTATAAAGGCCCACTAGAGAGTATATATTATAAATTTCAGCTCCCTAGCTCAAACTTTGAATTTTGAAAAAAGTTATTTTTTTTAAATTGTAGGCGGATTTTGAAAATATTTACACATGAGTATAAAGGGCCCCCTAGAGAGTATATATTATAAATTTCAGCTGCCTAGCTCAAACTTTAGATTTTCAAAAAAAAGTTTTTTTTTTTTTAAATTGTGGGCATGTCAGTGGGCGGATTTTGAAAATATTTACACATGAGCTGAAAGGGCCCCTAGAGAGTATATATTATAAATTTCAGCTCCCTATCTCAAATTTTGGTTTTCCAATAAAATTGTTTTATTTATTTGTGGGCGTGTCAGTGGGCGGATTTTGAAAATTTTACATCCCGAGCAGTTTTAGGAGACATAGATCATATATAAAAAATTTCAGCTTTCTAACTCAAAATTCGATTTTTCCAAAATTTTGTTTTTTTGAGTTTGTTGGCGTGTCTGTGGGCGGATTTCAAAAATTCGTAAACTTGATTATTTCGGGACCCTAGAGAGTATATGGTTAAAATTTCACCTCTCTAGGTCCAGTTTAAAGGCTTAATTTTTGCCGACGGACGGACGGACGGACAGACGGACGGACATGGCTAGATCGACATTACTATCGATGCTGATCATAAATATAGTATCTTTTAGGGGACTACGGGCAATATTAAGGTATGTTACAAACTATGCGTCAAAATTAATATACCCTTAGAATAGGGTATAAAAACGAATTCATTTTTTTGGCCGATATAGTCAATTTAAAAAAAAATGGTTAGAAAATGAGAAAAAAACATAGGGGCGGGCTACAGTCCGCTTGGGCGAACTGTTGGATACCCTATTCTTATTCCTATATCTCATAAGTGGGCGTGACAAAAATTTAAAGGATTTTATCGAAAAAACTAAGCTTTTGTAAATAAAAACGCTCCCTAGCTCAAACTTTGGTTTTTCAATAAAATTGTTTTATTTAATTGTGGGCGTGTCAGTAGGCGGATTTAAAAAAAATTTAAGTATGAGCATAAAGGGCACCTAGAGAGTATATACTATAAATTTCAGCTCCCTAGCTCAAACTTTGGACTTTCAAAAATAAAAAAAAAATAATTGTGGGCGTGTCAGTAGGCGGATTTTAAAAATATTTACACATGAGCATAAAGGGCCCCTAGAGAGTATATATTAAAAATTTCAGCTCCCTAGCTCAAATTTTGGTTTTTCAAAAAAAATATTTTATTTAATTGTGGGCGTGTCAGTGGGCGGATTTTGAAAATTTTATGTCCCAAGCAGTTTTATGGGCCAAAGATCATATATAAAAAATTTCAGCTTTCTAGCTCAAAATTCAATTTTTCCCAAAATTTGTTTTATTTAATTGTGGGCGTGTCAGTGGGCGGATTTTGAAAATTGTATGTCCCAATCAGTTTTATGGGCCATAGATCATATATAAAAAATTTCAGCTCTCTAGCTCAAAATTCGATTTTTTCCAAAATTTTGTTTTTTTGAGTTTGTGGGCGTGTCTGTGGGCGGATTTCAAAAATTCTTAAACTTGATTATTTCGGGACCCTAGAGAGTATATGGTTAAAATTTCAGCTCTCTAGGTCCAGTTTAAAGGCCTAATTTTTGCCGACGGACGGACGGACGGACGGACGGACGGACGGACATGGCTAGATCGACATTACTATCGATGCTGATCATAAATATAGTAACTTTTAGGGGTCTACGGGCAATATTAAGGTATGTTACAAACTATGCGTCAAAATTAATATACCCCTAGAATAGGGTATAAAAATACGCTTGGTGATTAGCGAATTTCCTTTTTTTTTTTTAGTTGAGCCCCCAAGTGTAGGAAACCGAAAATAATAAAGAAAGAAAACGTTCAAAAAGATTTAAGTTTTAGTTTAATTCAATATAAATCTAGTTAGAATTAATTAGATATGATTAACGTTTTCAAGTGACTATTTAACAACCGATATGATGACAACCGTACTCCTTGAATCAACCGTAAACTCTGAATTCCGTCCGACACTCATCTATGTATCATTGTCTTCAATGAACATGGGCGTATGTACTCGAACATTATGTAAAAGAGTATGGCTCGATTGTGGGTTAGGGTTACCAGCACTACATCTATATAATATGTACAATGAATTACAAGATTATTTACAGAAAATTTGGCAAATATTTGGGGTGGTAACTCTGACGATATGTGAACATTTACGAGCCACGTTTTCTTTCTTGCTGGTGAAACTGTCTCATGGGAATATATGACTCGGCATTAAAGGAAATAGTATTCCTGTACAATCTTATAAGCGAAAGCGGGTTCAGCAACTTAGTCACAAAGCCAACAGTGTTATATGGTGACAACTTAAGCGCACAACAGTTAGTGAAGAACCCAGTATATGCATTGCATTACGGTACTAGATGCATACACTAATACAGTGGTTAGTCTTCATTTGTTAATTTGTTTTTAGTCTTAAAATAAACCTCACTGGAAGTAAGACTCCTGAGTTATTTCAACTGTCCCCAAAAGGAACAAACCAGACTGACGTAACAGTGAAGATTCCCCTCTGTAACTTTGAACAGTTGATTGGGGACCAAATACTATAGCTGGCTAATGAAAGATGGAGTATAGGTCTATCTTGTGCCACAACCATTAAAATGTGGCCACTCTACGAAAAACGTCAAGCAGAGAGTTTACTGCAAATGGACAAAAAAGCGTTGTCCTCTCGTGGGCGTCATCACCGGCAATAACATGCTGACATATCATGTCAAAAGGATGAAAATCGCCACTAATGACTTGTGCAAAGATTGTGGCGATTACTAAGTGCAGGAAGATACTCTTCACTTGCTCTGCCAATGTCCAGCACTCTGCTACATTAAAAATAAATTAATCGGAAAATTTCTTTCCCACGACCTAGAATAACTTCACGGCAGGACCGATTTTGGCCTACTTAAGTTTGTAAATGCCTCAGGATGGCCTGATCATTCATAGGCTTTCATAGGTTACAAATACAAATAAATTTAAAGAGATAAACAGCTAAGAATGACGACATAATAAAGAGTATCGTTCGTCATTTGACATTTGACCACAAGATTTTCCGAAACATCTTTGTTTAATATCTTTGATATGATGCATACAGTGAGATTAAGACATCAATTGGCTCTGCAATTCAAGGACTGATTGACAAGTTTTGGCATGTTAAGGATCTGAGATATTCGCCCAATGGGAAATTCACCTCAGCCGTTTTCAGCTTTTAAAATCTG
Source organism: Portevinia maculata (assembly GCA_949715645.1). NCBI lineage: Eukaryota > Metazoa > Arthropoda > Insecta > Diptera > Syrphidae > Portevinia > Portevinia maculata. The sequence goes on from OX454527.1 coordinate 122,826,777, forward strand.
CATCTGCTGCTAATCAAGGAGTGCAGCAGAAGGGTTCATGTTCTTAAAGGGCGTTTCTGATCCAAGTTCTTCTGCTTTTTCATTTCCTTCAATTCAATCATGACCTGGGATGCATGGTGTCCAAACACTGCATGACTGATTTGTAGTCGATGATATTTGAGCTAAGGGTATTTATAGCTGCATGACTTACCGTGAATATAATATAGTGATGTTAACGCCTTTAATACCAACGTTTCTCGAAAATGACTCTACGGCTTTTAATACATTTCATTGTTTTAAAAACTAAGAGTGAAAATAAGAAAACTGCGTGCTACTCAGTTTTCAAAAACTTTCGAATACCGTCTAGCACTTTAGAAAAACGGCAATATCTCAAAGTGATTTCATAGAAATTTGACATATTTACTCACACTATCATTTTGAGTTAATTTGAATTCTTAGATCTTCGATTCTTAGATTTTTTTGATTTGTTTATTGAAAATATACGATGCTGATGCGCAACACAGCTGATGTTGATGCATCGAAAGCATTGTATGTAGAAAACAACTTTGCAATAACTCAGGAAAAATGAAGAAACAATTTTGAAACAATTCAGTTAAACTTAATCTTTATTTTATAAGGAAGTGAATGATTTTGAATGATCTTTATCGTAACCGGAACGTCGACCGTACCGCAACTCTACTCCAACAAGACTGCCACCTTCTGACTTCGTTTGCTCGCTCGTCGACTCATGCCAGCCAATCCCACAGGCCAACCGCACTCAAAACCTGGTGCCAAGTTCACAGTTTTACCATCAAAGTCAGGGCCATCCATCCACCGCAAGCGCCCAGTATGACCAATGTTATCTTCAACGGCGTCATTGTATTGCTTATAACAAACGATGATCGTCTTTGCTTTTATGACCGCATCCGATTTCATTGATTGCATTCCATTTATGATGAATCAATGGGATCGATATTACACTGTCGCAGTTTCGACTCGAAAAGAAAACGAAAACCAATTAAGGGTCGACTAACGAGCGCACGATGTGGCATCACGATCATACTATTGAAATATAAACAATACGGCCGGCGGTCGACGATCTAAAAGTAAACAAATACTGACGACTGTAATAAAATACAAACTGTACTCCAATTAGAACTTAATACAAACTGTAATGCAAATAGAACTTATACAAATTGTAATCGAATAATGATATATAGAATTGACAGAGATACGACCTGATAATAGCATGCAACTTGTAGGTTATACATTCCTACATCTCAAAGTGATTTCATAGAAATTTGACATATTTACTCACACTATCATTTTGAGTTAATCTGAATTCTTAGATCTTAGATTTTTTTTGATTTGTTTATTGAAAATATACGATGCTGATGCGCAACACAGCTAATGTTAATGCATCAAAAGCATTGTATACTTCTTTGGTGTGATGTTAATGTACATACGTGTTAAAAATCGGATACCAAGTAGGGAGATGAGAAATATATCTAATTGATAGAACTTCAATTTACTGAAATTAACCTTGAACATAGAAATACTGCGCGGTTTCTAAGGACATTTCGGAAAAATACCCTTTTTGGGGTTCCATGAGCACCTGGTAAAATAACCACATGCCAAATAAAAGCAAAATTGTTAAATTGGCTATCAGTTTAAACGGTACAAATTTAAATGCTTCCTCCTATTTATCAACATGACTGTTTCTTTCTTCAAAGTCGTTAACCAGTTTTTTGTTTTTACCCACATCACACAAACAAATCCAAAAACTTTGTAAAATCCACCTAGTACAGCTTTCTTAGAACATAATACAATGACACAACCAAACTCCTCAACATTTTTACACTTAAACCCGCCAGAATACTGTTTAGAATACTTTTTGTTGAATGTTGGTACTGTTTTGGCATTAGGAGTTACAATCAAATATAATTGAGTACCAAATATAATTGGCACTTCAGCTAACATCTGCCGAATTTTTGAGGATGTTGTTTGGTTGTATCATTGAATAATTACAAATGTAATCGGCACTTCAGCTTACATTCACTATGCCCTTCCGCAGTCCGTAATCGCGGCGCCATAATCGCTGGTAAGGGTTTTAAATTAGGTGCACTGTGCAATATTAAATCAATATATCAAAAGAGAAGAAATGCTTGATAGGTAATTAATGTATCATCCAGTTTAGAGAAGTTTTTTTGTTGTTGTTTTTATTATGAAGTCGATGCGCTTCATACACAAACATATTACATATCACAAATCGCCGCCGTCATACAGTGCTTTGCAAATTAATTGGGACAAGCAAAATTTTTATGATTTTTTTAATTTTTTTATAAAATGTTGTCAATTTTTTAAATTTAATAATTTAAATTTAATATTTATATTTATAATTACATCTTTTACTCGATTTGGCATGGATGAAATCAATGTTTCGCAATTTTTTCTTATTTCTTCGTCGTGAAACCACACTTCAATTATTGCACAAATAAGCTTCTTTTTGGTAGTACAATCCCTTTTCCTCAGCCTTATTTTTATTATGGCCCAAAGATTCTCTATTGGGTTGAGGTCTGAAGAGTTGCCTGGCCATTCGAGCACCTTAATACGTTCTTCCGCAAAGAATGCTTTCATTTTTTTTGAAGTGTGGCATGGGCAAGATCTTGCTGAAAAATTGCATTATCGGTCGGAAACTGTCTTCTCATGGTCGGTACGAGCATGTGGGTTAAAACGTCAGCGTACTTGATGCTATTCATCATCCCTTCAATCGGCTTTAAGCTTCCAGGGCCCATGGAGGTGGAACAACCCCAAAACATTACTTTGGGGGGGGGGGGGTGTATAATGTGACCAGGTCGGAGCTTTTCTTTGTCACTTCTCCTCACGACACTTACCCGGTAGCCCTGAACTTGGAAATGGATCTCATCAGAGAAAATTTTTTTTTTTTTTTTTTTTTATAGAGTTTCTAATATTACTCCCAAGCCATAGTAATATTATCGATACTCTCAGCAAGCTGAGAGTTACCTATCCTGGTTAAAAGCACGAGACTTGGAACCAGAACTAGGCTCGGACGAATAATAGGGGTAGGTGGAAAATCGTACATGCGACTCTTTCTCACTTAAGATAAGAAAACAAAAACCACCTCCCTTCGAAACCTGCATACTACAACTAGGTTATTCCTATCTAGTAGTTTTATTTAAACTGTAAATTACGCGTTTGGCAGGCAGCTTCCCAGTGGAGGCACCTGCTAATACCGCCATAAGCACGCGGTTACATCTTATTGCGCTAATTCAAATGGTTTTATCCTTTGTAATCGGCGAACTAGGTTAGTATCGTCTCGAATTTGTAGCATGGTGATATTGCAATGACCGTGAAGGCGTGTCTGTTGTTTGCAGGCAAAATGTTTTATTTCATCTTCGACGGTAGCCATAGTTAGGTCTCTGTGGATATCAGTGTTTCTGATAAACCATGGTGCATTTACTATTTTTCTTAGCACTTTGTTTTGAAAAGTTTGTAAAATTTTGATATTACTGGATTTGGTACAACCCCAAAGTTGTATACCGTATGTCCAAACCGGTTTTAGTACTTGCTTGTATAAAAGCAGCTTGTTCTGCATGCTGAGTTGGGAAAATCTACCAAGCAGCCAGTGCATTTGTTTACATCGAATGGCGAGCTCTTCGCGTTTCTTCTTGACGTGCGGTTTCCATTTTAATTTCGCATCGAGTGTCATACCCAAATATTTTGCCTCGTTTGCGTACGGAATTCGTACCGAATCAATGAAAATGGGTAAGTTGTCTACCTTTTTATAAGTAAAATTTACGTGCGTTGATTTGGCCTCGTTGAGAGCAATACGCCAAGTCTTTGTCCAATCACAAATTTTGTCAATAGAATGTTGGAGTTTATTAGTTGCTGATTCAACGGTATTACTGACCGCTAATATAGCTGTATCGTCTGCAAATGTGGCTACTGTTGTGCCTTCTTCTTGAGGAATATCACTAGTGTATATTAGAAATAGGATCGGTCCAAGAACGCTTCCTTGGGGAACTCCTGCCGCGATTTCTTTAAATTCAGAGTAATCATTTCCGTGTTTTACACGAAAGAGTGTGTCTGATAAGTAACAACTAAGGATATCAGATAACTGTTTCGGAAAAGCTTGTCTTAGCTTATGTTTCAACCCTGTATGCCATACTTTATCAAAGGCCTGAGAGACGTCGAGAAAAACACTACAACATATTTTTTTCTCCTCTAGGGCTTTTTCAATTACATTGGTTATTCTGTAAACCTGGTCGATTGTAGAGTGCTTAATCCTGAATCCGAATTGGTGGTCAGGTATTAATCGACGTTCTTCGATAATCGGATGTAGGCGCTTTAACAAAAGTTTTTCGAATACCTTCGACATTATCGGTAAGAGAGATATTGGCCTATATGATTTTTTGTCATTCAGTGGTTTACCGGGCTTTGGAACCATTATAACTTCAGCTACCTTCCATTGTCGTGGAACGTACAATAACCTGAACGATGCATTTATAAGATATGCAAACTTTATTAAAGCTTTCCTAGGTAACTCTTTAAGGACCTGTCCTGTGATTAAGTCATATCCAGGAGCTTTGTTTAATTTTAGTTTCTCTATTTCGAAGCGTAGTTCGGCTAGCGATACACTTTTTATTCTATCAGAGAAAATGACACTTCCCCTTCCTTCTTCGTGCGAAGACCAGTCTTTATGTTTCTTTGCCCACTGCAGCCTTTTTCTCATCATAGCCTCAGTTAGAAGCTGTTTTTTAAGTGGTCTTCTTGCTTTGCGGCCCACATCTAGAAGACGCCTTCTAACAATGGACGAGTCCACCACCACACCATCCGACGCCAAGTCCCTTTGAAGATCACCGCTAGTCTTCCAAGGATGAATGACGCTGTTACTGATCAAAGTTTTGTCATCGCGATCCGTTGTCTTCCGTTTTCGGCCACAATGCCCCGTACGAGCCGTTGCAATGGATCCTGTAGCCTTGTGCAACGCTATGATCCTACCCACACTTGATTTTGCAACTCCAACATCATCCGAAATCTTCCGTATGCTTTTGTCAGTGTGCTCATGCAAAGCAATGATTGAAGCCCTCTTCTCCATCGAAATATCCATTTTCAAATTTGTTTCAACAAATTTGTTTCGGATAACAGCTTCATGACACTAAACTTTTATAAATGCACAAAAAACTGCAACTTACCTTCGCGAATCCAAAAGAAAATATTTGTAATAATTAATTTGCAAAGAACGTTATAGCCTATTCTAAGGGTATATTAATTTTGACGCATAGTTTGTAACATACCTTAATATTGCCCCTAGACCCCTAAAAGTTACTATATTTATGATCAGTATCGATAGTAATGTCGATCTAGCCATGTCCGTCCGTCCGTCCGTCCGTCTGTCGGCAAAAATTAGGCCTTTAAACTGGGCCTAGAGAGCTTAAATTTTAACCAGATACTCTCTATCTAAATCAAGTTTACGAATTTTTGAAATCCGCCCACAGACGCATAAAAACTCAAAAAAGCAAAATTTTCGAAAAAATCGAATTTTGAGCTATAAAGCTGAAATTTTGTATATATGACCTATAACTCCTAAAACTGCTTGGGATATAAAATTTTCAAAATCCGCGCACTGACACGCCCACAATTAAATAAAACAATTTTATTGAAAACCCAAAATTTGACCTAGGGAGCTGAAATTTATAATATATACTCTCTAGGGTCCCTTTAAGCTCATGTGTAAATATTTTCAAAATCCGCCTACTGACACGCCCTCAATTTTTTTTTTTTTTTTTTTTGAAAATTCAAAGTTAGGGAGCTGAAATTTATAATACATACGAGTACTCTCTAGGAGCCCTTTATGCTAATGTGTTAATTTTTTTTAAATCCGCCTACTGACACGCCCACAATTAAATAAAACAATTTTATTGAAAAACCAAAGTTCGAGCTAGGGAGCGTTAAAATGTTATCTTAAATGTTATATAAGAGAATATGTAGAGCGTTCTTAACAATTCAACCATACTAAGACTTTTGTCACACCCACTTATGAGGGATAGGAGTAAGAATAGGGTATCCAACAGATCGCCCAAGGGGACTGTAGCCCGTCCCTATGTTTGTTAATAACTTTCAAATGAATGAGCGTTTTAAAATACCAGCGAACTTTATTCTATCAATTTGCATATATAATCCCGGTTAATTTACAGTAAACTTCATTTCAATTTGATAACGGAAGCAAGTGGGTTCCGAAATCCGACAAATTGCGACAGCGGAAATTCTGGCAAATAGCGATACCTAACTAATTGAGTTCCGAAATCAGATAATTGCATAGTAGGTTCCGATATCGGAATGCTTTCGCTACAATGGTTCCGTTACAATTAAAATTTTAACCTCAATGCGCGGTACTTTTTTCGTACGATTTAGTCGTGCGCTTTTTTTTTTATTAATTATTGCGTGCGCAGCTCGTCACCTAACTTACGAGTATATGAAAAGTGAAATTATTTCTATCAAAAAATTTAAGTCACTTGCCTACACCTTATATGGGAATCATTGCTAAATTTAAGGATTTTAAAGCTGTTATACATTCAATGGCAGTAATAATTATAATTTAATAAAACCTATGATAGCATATAGAAACATCAGAGAACATACCGAATTACAGGCTATATTATACGGTTCGGCTTTAATGAACTATATGTTCAAAGTTATGAGAAAGACTGGCGGCTTGCAAATATGTTGAAAGCTGTCGCAATTTCATGCTAAGTTTGAGAACTTTTTGAGAATTTAGCAGAGAAAAATAAATTACGCTTTTAACTTTTGGAAACAAACCTTGCGGAATGAGGGAGCAATATATAAAAGTTTTTAAAGCGTATCTATCGTGCACTTTATTGCCTTATTCAAAGTGAAATCTGTTTTCTAAAAAAACCATCAGTCCTAGAGCTCTACGACGGCCTAAAATAAAAAGAATTAACACTATCTACTTGTAAATGAGCACTCTTAACTATATTTAATCGATTAAGAGTAATACCTTGTCAGCCAATGACAAATGCGTAAACGGTAAATAGTTGTTGAGACAATTATTAAATTCAGTAAAAACGGTTATTTAGGCTTGCAGTCCTATTAATGTCCAAAAATTAGATAGATAGATAGATAATTTATTTTCGTATTGGAATTTGCATTAGGTGGCCCACCGCGCAGTTTACATACAGAGATTTGATATTTATATTATATCTTTCTACTGAACAATTAATTTTAAATCATGGCTACAAAATAATATTATACAATGATATACTTTGAAGGAAAAATACGTTAAAAACCTTCAATACAAATGGAATTAAAAAAGGGAAAGGGGACCCTAAAAAATTTAGCAGGTACATTGTAGTAAGAAATAATAAATAATATATAAGAAATAATAAATAAGAAATAGCAAATAATAAATAATGCATAAAAAATAATAAATAACAATTAATAAATAATATATAAAACATAGGGACGGGCTACAGTCCGCTTGGGCGAACTGTTGGATACCCTATTCTTATTCCTATCCCTTATAAGTGGGCGTGACAAAAGTCTAAGTATGGTTGAATTGTTAAGAACGCTCTACGTATTTTGTTATATAACATTTAAAGGATTTTTTCAAAAAAAACGCTCCCTAGCTCAAACTTAGGTGTTTCAATAAAATTGTTTTATTTAATTGTGGGCGTGTCAGTAGGCGGATTTTTAAAAAAAAACACACATGAGAATAAAGGGCCCCTAGAGAGTATATATCATAAATTTCAGCTCCCTAGCTCAAACTTTGAATTTTCAAAAAAAAATAAAAAATTGTGGGCGTGTCAGTGGGCGGATTTTAAAAATATTTACACATGAGCATAAAGGGCCCATAGAGAGTATATATTATAAATTTCAGCTCCCTAGCTCAAACTTTGGATTTTCAAAAATTAATATACCCTTAGAATAGGTTATAAAAAAATTGTTTTATTTATTTGTGGGCGTGTCAGTGGGCGGATTTTGAAATTTTTTTATCCTGAGCAGTTTTAGGAGTCATAGATCATATATACACAATTTCAGCTTTCTAGCTCAAAATTCGATTTTTTCCAAAATTTAGTTTTTTTGAGTTTGTGGGCGTGTCTGTGGGCGGATTTCAAAAATTCGTAAACTTGATTATTTCGGGACCCTAGAGAGTATATGGTTAAAATTTCAGCTCTCTAGGTCCAGTTTAAAGGCCTAATTTTTGGCTACAGACGGACGGACGGACGGACGGACTTGGCTAGATCGACATTACTATCGATGCTGATCATAAATATAGTAACTTTTAGGGGTCTACGGGCAATATTAAGGTATGTTACAAACTATGCGTCAAAATTAATATACCCTTAGAATAGGGTATAAAAATAATAAATAATAAATAATGCATAAAAAAAATAATAAATAACAAATAATAAATAATATATAACAAATAATAAATAATAAATAACAAATAATAAATAATGCAGAAAAAATATTAAATAATAAATAATATATAACAAATAATAAATAACAATAATAAATTACAGGTATAATTAATAACAAATAATGATTTTTGATACACCAGGAGCATTAAAAACAAGGAAATGATTAAACATTTAGTTGGTTGATCAGTGGATTTTCGGAGATCTCACAGTTGCGGAGAAATTTGGTGGTTAGCTTTGTAATTCGATCTTGAATCAAGTCAACATTTGCTCTGCTATGGGGGAAGTTTAAGCATCATTTTAAGGAGTTTGTTTTGAGAAACATGTAGTTTTTTAAAAGATGGCATTTTGCTGAATTGCCCTATACTTGGCAACCATATAGAAGGATTGACTGAAAAATTACTTTAAAAATAACGATCTTGTTAGCTTTGTTCAGTAAGGATTTTCTGTTTATGAAGGGGTACAACATGTTTATTGCTATATTCACTTTTTGTATTGTTTTAGCAGTATGTTCTTTAAATGTGAATTTTGTATCCAGATGAATGCCTAAATATCTCACGGATGGGATCCAGTTAATACTTGTGTTATTTACAATTATCCGATTGCTTGGAAGAAAACAAGTCTTTCGTTTTCAGCTGGAAAAGATAGCTTGCACCTTCTCAGCATTTAGTTTGATTTTCCAGCAATTGTAATTTGTATCGCATTCGCAAGGTTAGTCTCCACGTTGAGACTAAACTCGTGCGAAGAATATATTGCCTTGTCACCCGTAAAAATAGCTAATTCACAATAAGGGAGTCTTGGAATATCAGACATAAAAATATTATACAATATTGAGGCACACCAGCAACAACACTATGACAAACAAAAAAATGTTGTTCACGAAAACTTTGAAAATACGATCGGAAAGAAAGCTCAGGACAAGCTTTATGAGGTATGGGGGAAACGAAAAATTAACAACTTATAGACGAGACCCAAATGCCTCACACAATCAAAAGCTTTCTCAATGTCCAGCAACACAAGGCCAGTTGATTTTCCCAAGGAACGATTTTGCTTGATATGCTGGCAGACTCTACGTAGTTGATGGGATGTACTATGATTTCTTCTGAAACCAAATTGCTCATTTGGAAGAATATTATTATCTTCGATAAGTATCGTAAGTTTTTCTTTTATTACCTTCTCAAACACTTTGCTAACACTACTCAACAGATTAACTGGTCTGTAGCTGTTTGGTTTATCAGGTGGCTTTCCTTGTTTTGGGATAGGTATCACCTACTCGTGGGTTCAAAATAAACCAATCAACAAAAAAAAAACAATAGAGAATGATGCCTCTAAAATTGCATCATCAAATAGGGATGTTTTAGAACACCCTGTCGATGACGACACGACATCTGTCAAAGGGATAGAGTCGGTAATCATCGACTCTGAAATGGGAGAACCTGAAGAGAACTTGTCTCAACACAGTGACTCTATTTCAGAATCCAGCACCATATGCAACAGCATATTATCGGATGAAAGACATCCCGATATAAAGGACGTATCTAAGACAGTCGGCAATGTGGCACGGACTGAGTCTGAGTACGTAAGGTTCACACCATCTGAACAGCGCAGATTTAAGCGCGCGCAGAACAGAGGAGCACCATTGAGCATCGAGGATAATAGCCCGCCTCAATCCAAAGCGAAGAGAGGTCGCACTGGGAAGACAACCGTCGACAAAGTCTCGTATAGGAATATAACGAGCTATGTTATACTGGATGTTGTAACGGTGGACATCGATCGTAATCCTCTCTCCATCGAACAAATGGGATTGATACAGGAGATGATTATGGATATCATGATCGAACAGCGTGACGAGGAGGTCAAACCAGCCTTCCGCGGTACTACCTTCAAAGCCGGATGGCTCATGATCGTATGTGCGGACGCCACCACTGCAGAGTGGGTTAAGACAACCTTCGCCAATCTAAAAGAGAAATGCGGGTTAGAGGTGATGCTTGTGGGAGAGGACAATTTTCCAAAACCACATATCATCAGAGGGTTCTTCCCGCAGAGTACCGGACAAGCTAGCGAAAGGATCCTAGCCATATTAGTTCTGCACAGATCGGATGAGCGAGATATCGCACATATTTTTTATTTTTTTTTAATTTCTGGCTCGCCAAGGCGATTTATAAGGGGGCGGGGGGGGGGGGGGGTACTTCGACCTAAAAGATCTTTTGTACCATATGGGCCAGAAAAGTTTAAACTAGTAGAATTTCCACTTTCCGTGTAAAGCGGACAATTTTACCAGTAAAAGAATTCTTTATGTCCACGGGGCTGATTTGCTCCCTGAAAAAGGTCTTTTTTTCTAATTCCATTAAGGGCTGGACATTCACATAAAATGTGTTCAGCTGACTCGACCTCTTCAAGACAGAGTCGGCACTCAGGAGAGTCTGATATTCTCATTTTGTGTAGATGATATCTTAAACCATGGTGACCAGTAAGGTAACCTACTAGGTTTTTGATATCCTGCCTGCTTAAGTTTAGACATTTGCTGAATGGCTCGTTTGGCCTGTCTTAGACCTGGGATTCTTTCCCAAAGATAGATACATTTTCTATGTTCCCAGCTTTTAATTGCTGCCGTTGCTGGCTCGTTTGGCCTGTCTTAGACCTGGGATTCTTTCCCAAAGATAGATACATTTTCTATGTTCCCAGCTTTTAATTGCTGCCGTTGCTGCTGATCTAGGAGTGCAGCAGAAAGGTTCGGGACCTATGAAAGGTGTTTCTGAAACTTTTCTGGCCAGTTCATCGGCCTTTTCGTTACCTTCTACCCCGACATGACCCGGAACCCACCATAATTTGGTCTTATTTCTTGTTCCGAGTGTTTGTAGGGTATTGAAGCAGTACATGACTGATTTGGAGTCAATAGTATACGAGCTAAGGGCGTTTATAGCTGCTTGACTATCCGTGAAAATATGGATGGTTGCACCTTTTATGCCAGATAAAATAATGTGGCTGGCGCATTCTTGAATGGCGTGGAGCTCTGCTTGAAATACGCTGGGACTTTTTCCCATCGGTGTCGTAAAGCGTTTGTGTGGTCCGTATATTCCCGCTCCTACCCCCGTTTCCATTTTAGAACCATCCGTATACCACTTTATGCCGTTGTGGCTGTTTGGTGGGTTATTACTAACCCATGCTTCTCTCTTGGGGATTTCCGTGGAGAACCGTTTGTTGAAGCATAGTGTTTTTTGAATGCGGTCTGAGACCGCGCAGTTCATATTAAGTTCTGGCAGTTCATAGAGAAGGGTCTTTAGTTCCGGATGGTCATTAAGACTTATCTCGTCTAACTGTATTAGACTTATTGCACTGCGGATCGCCACTTTTTGAATGTATATGTGGAGAGGTATAATTCCTGTTATTGCCTCTATGGCAGCTGTTGGACAGGTTCGCATGGCTCCGGAGATACCAAGGCACGCAAGCCGTTGTACCTTTTTGAGCTTCTCTATTGCGACCTTATGTGTGGATTTTGTCCACCATACTATGGAGGCGTATGTTATAATGGGTCTTATCATCACTGTGTAGATCCAGTGGACGATCCTTGGAGATATTCCCCAGGTTCTGCCATATGTGCGACGACAGGCCCATAAAGCTCTATTAGCTTTAGTGATTTTGTTATTTATGTGAGAGTTCCAGTTAAGTCTCTTGTCTAGGATTACTCCAAGATACTTGACTTCGTCGGAGTACTCTACGACCGTGTCGTTTATTGTGATTAGGCCTAGGTCTAATTTCCTCCTTTTAGTGAAAGGAACGATGACGGCTTTACTGGGATTAATGGAAAGATTTTCCTTAATGCACCAGTCTATGGCTGTCTTTAGAGCATTTTGCATTTTTGATGTGACTCCAATTGAGTCTTTGCCCCTGACTATGATGACAATATCATCGGCGTACCCAATTGTAGTGTAGCTCAAATTGCCCATCTTGTGTAGCAGGTTATCGATGACCAATGACCACAAAAGGGGTGAAAGTACTACCCCTTGTGGGCAGCCCCTTACGGCTGTTACTGATACTGAGGTCGTTCCTGACGAGGCAGTTATTTTGCGACTTTCCAGCATCGCTTTGATCCATTTAATAGTTGATTTGACTATGTTTCTATGGTACAAAGCATTTGATATGGATTCATATCCAGTGTTGTCAAAAGCACCCTCTATGTCCAGAAAGGCACAAAGTACGATCTCTTTGCAACGGTAGGCGTTTTTTATCTCTGTAGTTAGTCTTAACAGAGCGCCTTCCGTGGATTTGCCCTTTTGGTATGCATATTGGTGGGGGTGCAGAGGCATGCTTTTTGGTTTGCATTCTCTAATGTGGACGTCAATAATCCTTTCCATTGTTTTCAGGAAAAACGATGTCAAGCTTATCGGGCGATATGATTTATGTAATTCGCTCGGCTTGTTTCCCGGTTTGGGTATAAATACTACGTTTACCTCCCTCCAGGTAAGTGGTATATACCCCCAGTTGAAGCTGATCCTAAATAAGGCAATCATGGATGGTAATAAAAATTCTATTCCATTCTGAATGAGGGCTGGAAAAATACCGTCTGTTCCTGATGCCTTGAATGGTTTAAATGAGTTAATTTCCCATTTAACCTTATCCGGAGTAAAAAGTGTTCCGGATAAACTATTAATTCTGCTGAGGTTTCTTGGAATTGAGACCTCCGCTATATGGTCATCTGTAATGACCATCGTGTGAGACCCTGGGAAGTGAGCCTGAAGCAAAGTTTTCAGCGTTTCTTCCCGGTCGCGTGTGATTGAACCATCTGATTTGATTAACAATCCCATGCTTTTTCCTTGATCCTTTGACAGAGCCCTTTGGAGACGTGCCACCCCTGGAAGTTTTTCGATCTTCTCACAGTTTGCACGCCATGAGGCTCTTTTTGATCTGCGCAACTCTAAGTTGTATATGGTTAGTGTTCAGGTGAAATATAGGAATATATAAAAGTATATTCAACACCATCTCAAATATAAATACTTTCTTACTAATGTGAAATCATAGATGGCACATGTTTTAGAACACCCTGTCGATGACGACACGACATCTGTCAAAGGGATAGAGTCGGTAATCATCGACTCTGAAATGGGAGAACCTGAAGAGAACTTGTCTCAACACAGTGACTCTATTTCAGAATCCAGCACCATATGCAACAGCATATTATCGGATGAAAGACATCCCGATATAAAGGACGTATCTAAGACAGTCGGCAATGTGGCACGGACTGAGTCTGAGTACGTAAGGTTCACACCATCTGAACAGCGCAGATTTAAGCGCGCGCAGAACAGAGGAGCACCATTGAGCATCGAGGATAATAGCCCGCCTCAATCCAAAGCGAAGAGAGGTCGCACTGGGAAGACAACCGTCGACAAAGTCTCGTATAGGAATATAACGAGCTATGTTATACTGGATGTTGTAACGGTGGACATCGATCGTAATCCTCTCTCCATCGAACAAATGGGATTGATACAGGAGATGATTATGGATATCATGATCGAACAGCGTGACGAGGAGGTCAAACCAGCCTTCCGCGGTACTACCTTCAAAGCCGGATGGCTCATGATCGTATGTGCGGACGCCACCACTGCAGAGTGGGTTAAGACAACCTTCGCCAATCTAAAAGAGAAATGCGGGTTAGAGGTGATGCTTGTGGGAGAGGACAATTTTCCAAAACCACATATCATCAGAGGGTTCTTCCCGCAGAGTACCGGACAAGCTAGCGAAAGGATCCTAGCCATATTAGTTCTGCACAGATCGGATGAGCGAGATATCGCACATATTTTTTATTTTTTTTTAATTTCTGGCTCGCCAAGGCGATTTATAAGGGGGCGGGGGGGGGGGGGGGTACTTCGACCTAAAAGATCTTTTGTACCATATGGGCCAGAAAAGTTTAAACTAGTAGAATTTCCACTTTCCGTGTAAAGCGGACAATTTTACCAGTAAAAGAATTCTTTATGTCCTCGGGGCTGATTTGCTCCCTGAAAAAGGTCTTTTTTTCTAATTCCATTAAGGGCTGGACATTCACATAAAATGTGTTCAGCTGACTCGACCTCTTCAAGACAGAGTCGGCACTCAGGAGAGTCTGATATTCTCATTTTGTGTAGATGATATCTTAAACCATGGTGACCAGTAAGGTAACCTACTAGGTTTTTGATATCCTGCCTGCTTAAGTTTAGACATTTGCTGAATGGCTCGTTTGGCCTGTCTTAGACCTGGGATTCTTTCCCAAAGATAGATACATTTTCTATGTTCCCAGCTTTTAATTGCTGCCGTTGCTGGCTCGTTTGGCCTGTCTTAGACCTGGGATTCTTTCCCAAAGATAGATACATTTTCTATGTTCCCAGCTTTTAATTGCTGCCGTTGCTGCTGATCTAGGAGTGCAGCAGAAAGGTTCGGGACCTATGAAAGGTGTTTCTGAAACTTTTCTGGCCAGTTCATCGGCCTTTTCGTTACCTTCTACCCCGACATGACCCGGAACCCACCATAATTTGGTCTTATTTCTTGTTCCGAGTGTTTGTAGGGTATTGAAGCAGTACATGACTGATTTGGAGTCAATAGTATACGAGCTAAGGGCGTTTATAGCTGCTTGACTATCCGTGAAAATATGGATGGTTGCACCTTTTATGCCAGATAAAATAATGTGGCTGGCGCATTCTTGAATGGCGTGGAGCTCTGCTTGAAATACGCTGGGACTTTTTCCCATCGGTGTCGTAAAGCGTTTGTGTGGTCCGTATATTCCCGCTCCTACCCCCGTTTCCATTTTAGAACCATCCGTATACCACTTTATGCCGTTGTGGCTGTTTGGTGGGTTATTACTAACCCATGCTTCTCTCTTGGGGATTTCCGTGGAGAACCGTTTGTTGAAGCATAGTGTTTTTTGAATGCGGTCTGAGACCGCGCAGTTCATATTAAGTTCTGGCAGTTCATAGAGAAGGGTCTTTAGTTCCGGATGGTCATTAAGACTTATCTCGTCTAACTGTATTAGACTTATTGCACTGCGGATCGCCACTTTTTGAATGTATATGTGGAGAGGTATAATTCCTGTTATTGCCTCTATGGCAGCTGTTGGACAGGTTCGCATGGCTCCGGAGATACCAAGGCACGCAAGCCGTTGTACCTTTTTGAGCTTCTCTATTGCGACCTTATGTGTGGATTTTGTCCACCATACTATGGAGGCGTATGTTATAATGGGTCTTATCATCACTGTGTAGATCCAGTGGACGATCCTTGGAGATATTCCCCAGGTTCTGCCATATGTGCGACGACAGGCCCATAAAGCTCTATTAGCTTTAGTGATTTTGTTATTTATGTGAGAGTTCCAGTTAAGTCTCTTGTCTAGGATTACTCCAAGATACTTGACTTCGTCGGAGTACTCTACGACCGTGTCGTTTATTGTGATTAGGCCTAGGTCTAATTTCCTCCTTTTAGTGAAAGGAACGATGACGGCTTTACTGGGATTAATGGAAAGATTTTCCTTAATGCACCAGTCTATGGCTGTCTTTAGAGCATTTTGCATTTTTGATGTGACTCCAATTGAGTCTTTGCCCCTGACTATGATGACAATATCATCGGCGTACCCAATTGTAGTGTAGCTCAAATTGCCCATCTTGTGTAGCAGGTTATCGATGACCAATGACCACAAAAGGGGTGAAAGTACTACCCCTTGTGGGCAGCCCCTTACGGCTGTTACTGATACTGAGGTCGTTCCTGACGAGGCAGTTATTTTGCGACTTTCCAGCATCGCTTTGATCCATTTAATAGTTGATTTGACTATGTTTCTATGGTACAAAGCATTTGATATGGATTCATATCCAGTGTTGTCAAAAGCACCCTCTATGTCCAGAAAGGCACAAAGTGCGATCTCTTTGCAACGGTAGGCGTTTTTTATCTCTGTAGTTAGTCTTAACAGAGCGCCTTCCGTGGATTTGCCCTTTTGGTATGCATATTGGTGGGGGTGCAGAGGCATGCTTTTTGGTTTGCATTCTTTAATGTGGACGTCAATAATCCTTTCCATTGTTTTCAGGAAAAACGATGTCAAGCTTATCGGGCGATATGATTTAGGTAATTCGCTCGGCTTGTTTCCCGGTTCGGGTATAAATACTACGTTTACCTCCCTCCAGGTAAGTGGTATATACCCCCAGTTGAAGCTGATCCTAAATAAGGCAATCATGGATGGTAATAAAAATTCTATTCCATTCTGAATGAGGGCTGGAAAAATACCGTCTGTTCCTGATGCCTTGAATGGTTTAAATGAGTTAATTTCCCATTTAACCTTATCCGGAGTAAAAAGTGTTCCGGATAAACTATTAATTCTGCTGAGGTTTCTTGGAATTGAGACCTCCGCTATATGGTCATCTGTAATGACCATCGTGTGAGACCCTGGGAAGTGAGCCTGAAGCAAAGTTTTCAGCGTTTCTTCCCGGTCGCGTGTGATTGAACCATCTGATTTGATTAACAATCCCATGCTTTTTCCTTGATCCTTTGACAGAGCCGTTTGGAGACGTGCCACCCCTGGAAGTTTTTCGATCTTCTCACAGTTTGCACGCCATGAGGCTCTTTTTGATCTGCGCAACTCTAAGTTGTATATGGTTAGTGTTCAGGTGAAATATAGGAATATATAAAAGTATATTCAACACCATCTCAAATATAAATACTTTCTTACTAATGTGAAATCATAGATGGCACTCTTACCATACATTATATTCCCATTCCCAATGTATTCCCAAAAAAAGTCCCTATTTCCGGTTTTTCCTAATCGTGCAAAGCATTTTTATGTTAAGCTCTCGACCATTCTTATTCCCACTCGCTTAGAGGTAAGACCTGAATTCTAATAAAGAGCTTGTTCAACCCAAAACTTGTTTTTTCTTAATTCATATTCTTTTCATCGATTTTCATTTTCATCCCTTCAACAATTGTGCCCCGCAATTGGCGACCCCGAATCCTACGAGACCAGCGCATCTCCAACGAAACGATTTAGTTTCAGCAGCTAACCTGCAGTCCCCCCTCAACATTTGGTCCTTCGAGCCGGATCTTCTAAGAAAAAGAAATCAACGAAGAGAAGATCAACACATTTTTTCTACACAAACACAGTTGGCAACTATCCCCACGCTTCCCACGCTCCCCACGCTCCACACAGTTTAACTCATCGCTGCTTCGCCGTTTCGTCCAGAGAACACGATAATTAGTCAAAATTGGAATTAGTCAGGTGCGTACAGTATTTTTCCTTCTCAGTGCGAGTATTACCGCGTGTATTTCTTTTGTAAAGTAGTTTTTTTTCCGTATTTAATTTTCAAAAAAATACGAGCTATCATAGAAAATATTACATTAAATATATTGTGCATATTAAGTACCGATCCATACAAATTTTTCTACCGGTGTATATATAAAAAACCGGTCAGATAATACCTAAAAGTGAGTGATTTCTATATTACACATTACATTTCATATTATATATATATATTATATCCCATATTCGCCGATCCCACAATATTCAATATGAGCATTGTAGATGCATTCATTTTTTCCGCAGATCAGTTAGTGGAATTTCGTGCCCCTTTTAAAGAAAAACCCATAGTTGATCATACTGTTTCGTCTTTGCAAGCATATACGATCGAACTTAAAGATCTTTGGCATGAAGTGAAAAAGCATTATTTAGAGTGTGTGCGTTCTAATGCGGCTTCTATTGAAATTCCAGAAGATTTCCTTGAAATAGTTAAAGCCAAGTATTGTTCGTCTTTGGACACATATGTATCGTGTCTCGGTGAAATACTCAGCTCAATAGAAAAGTTAGAAGCAATAAAAGAAAGCTGTGGAAATCCCAAAATGCAATTTACAAACGATGATTATAATTCCTCGCATACCATAAAGTTACCCCCATGTGATACCGAAGTTTTTTTCGGCAGTTATCTCGAATGGCCCTCATTTCGGGACATGTTTACTGCCGTGTACATTAAACATGCCAAATTAAGTCCGGTACAAAAACTTTTCCACCTTCGTTCAAAAACAAAAGGTGACGCGTTTCATATAGTGAGTAAATTTGCCCTAGTGGATGATAATTTTGAAGTGGCTTGGAGAGCATTGATGGACCATTTCGAAAATAAAAGAATCCTAGTAAATAGTCAAATAAAAATTCTTCTCAATTTACCCCATATTCAAACTGAATCTGGTAGACTTATAAAACAGCTGCAATCTGATATCAGTGATTGTTTAGTTGCTCTTAAGTCGTGCGGTATAAACACTGATTATTGGGACTCTATCGTTACTTTTCTCTGCTCAAGTCGCCTTCCAGAAACGACGTTTGGTCTGTGGGAACAATCACTGACTCGTCCAACTGAAATACCCTTATGGGAAGACATGAGTATTTTCCTTTCCAATCGCTATCGCGTTCTTGAGACAGTTTGTGATATGGCAACCGGTAGTAAATCCAAACCTCATATTGCCAAAAAGCAGCAACACCAAAATAATCCCCGTTCAAAGAATGTAAAAACATATCACAACAAACCCAATATAAGCAACTGCAAAGTTTGTCGAGGTCAACACCCCTCCGTCTGTGCCCCGATTTTTTAAACATGACCATTGACGGTAGAATTTCAACGGTTCAAAACCATAACTATTGCTCTAATTGCCTGGCTATAACCCATACTCATGCGTCATGTAAGAGCAACAATACATGTTTCCGATGTAAGAATCGACATCACACTCCACTCAATGAACCCTCAACCTCAAGGCCTACTCCAGCTTCTAATTCTATCTCATCCTCGAGTATACAGTCCACATCCACTCCAAATACGAATCACCAATCTCATTTCTCATCGAACCATCGGCAAGTCATTTTGGCTACTGCAATGGTTAAAATTTCCCATCACGGAACTCTGTTCAATGCCCGGGCTCTTATTGATCCTGGTTCCGAGGTCTCGTTTATCTCTGAAGAGATTCAAAATATTTTGAGTCTATCCACTCAGCCCATACATGCGCAAATTTCGGGAATGAGTACCACTATTACCGCCTCTTCGTCGAAACTATGCTCATTTACTCTTTGTTCAAATCGTAGGCAGGAGTTCGCTCTCAATGTTCAAGCATTGGTCCTTGAACGATTAACAGGCCATCTCCCATCACAATCGCTCAACATAAAGGATCTCAAAAATCAAATTGATTTTCCTTTAGCGGACCCGTATTTCAATCAAAGGTCCAAAGTAGATATTCTCATCGGAGCAGATCTGTACCCATCGATAGTATTAGATGGTGTAAAAAATAATATTTTTAACACTCTTATGGCGCAAAATACCGTGTTTGGCTGGGTAATTTTGGGTCCAGTAAATTCTTCGACAACGCATAACTCTTCTTATTCTACGTTCGTATCTTATTTCAATGAAATTTTTCTTGATAAGCAAATTGAACAATTTTGGAAACTAGAGGAGCTGCCACGGAATCCCTCGCTTTCTCCGGCGGATCAATATTGAGAGAGTTTGTACGCCACCACCACTCAGCGAGATTCTGCAGGTCGTTATATCGTGTCCCTGTCATTCCGAGAAAGCTTTCCTAACGAGATCGAATTAGGAACTTCAAGAGACATTGCATTGAAGCAATTCCTCAGGACGGAAATGCGCTTATTATCCAAAACTCAAATCAAAGATCAATATTATTCAGTGATTCGAGAATACTTTATCCTTGATCATATGGAACCCACAAGTTCATCAGAAGTATCAAAATCCAATAAAATCCATTCATATTACTTACCCCATCATACTGTAGTCAAGCCCCAAAGTACCGCCACACAGGTAAGAGCTGTCTTCAATGCTTCAAATCCCTCTTCCAATGGAAGGAGTCTCAATGACATTCTTTATCCTGGGCCCATACTTCAGTCCGATATAACGTTACTACTTTTAAATTGGCGATGCTTCAAATATGTTTTCAATAACGACATAGAGAAGATTTATCGTCAAATCCTAGTCAACCCCAAAGATACACCTTTTCAGAGAATTTTGTTTCGTGAAACGCCAAATGATACGATAGGAGATTTTCAACTCAAAACTGTTACGTTTGGAGTTAACTGCGCTCCGTACTTAGCTATTTGAACCATACGCCAACTGGCTGACGATGTCCAGAATTCCCATCCTCTTGCTTCGACAATTCTACGGCGCGATTTTTATGTCGATGACGTACTGTCAGGTGCTCATGATATTCAATCCGCCCAATCTGCTCAGCATCAGCTAGTATGCGCTCTTTCTTCGGCTGGGTTCAGTCTCCGAAAGTGGACCTCTAATACACCTGAGTTGTTAAGAAACATCCCAAAAGAGCATCTTTTGAATAAAGACTTTTTGGTAATCGATCACAAGAGTTCAGCAAAAACTTTAGGCATCTGTTGGAAGGCCCTTCCTGACACTTTTTCTTTCTCAGTCCCTTCAGAAACTTTGCTGGGCTCTATAACAAAACGATCGATCCTCTCTGTCATTGCTAAACTATATGATCCCGCCAGATGGCTTGCTCCAGTCGTGATTTCAGCAAAAATCATCATGCAGCAGATTTGGAAAGATCAGACCGGATGGGATGAAAACCTCAAACCCTTAACACTGCAGATGTGGAAATCATTTGCAGCTGACTTCCCTGCTCTGCGAACAATCTGCATACCAAGGTGGGTGGAATATGTTCCATGGGCTCCAATACAAATACATGGCTTTTGTGACTCTTCGGAGAAGGCATATTGTGCTGCTTTGTATATAAGAGTTCAACATAGCAAGTCTACTTTTTCCTCTCATTTGTTATGGGCAAAAAGCAAGGTTGCTCCCGTTCATTCAATTTCACTGCCTCGTCTAGAGTTGCTTGGAGCAACATTGCTTTCGAATATGGTTCGATTAGGAGTCGAGAAATTGCACTTTATAGAGAACCATGAATTATTTGTATGGACGGATTCCACGATCGTTTTGTCAAGGCTGAGTAAACCACCATGTACTTGGAAAACTTTCGTGGCCAACAGAACTTCCGAAATTCAAACTAATATGCAGAAAGCTTCTTGGCGACACATTTCTTCATCAGACAACCCTGCAGATCTGGCTACACGCGGTTTAACCCCAAACGATCTACGCGAAAGCAAGCTGTGGTGGCACGGTCCAAATTGGTTGCAAGAACATCAACGAAACTGGCCAATTTCGCTTCCCTTTCCCCCAGATGAGTCATTGTTAGAGTCAAAGCCTCTTAAAACCTTTGTTACAATAACAGATGATGGCTTCGAAATCATCATTCGTAGATTTTCCACATGGCATAGAGCAGTTCGTGTTCTTAGCTATATTTTTCGATTTTTCAACGAAACTCGATTTCATCAAAGGAAATATTTTTCGCTCTCTCCTGACGAGATACATTTTACTAAAAATAAAATGATCATGCTTTCTCAACAGATATTCTTTCCTACAGAATATCAAGCTCTGCTTCAAAGTAAACCCATTAAATCCACTAGTTCTCTATTGACACTTAACCCCATTTTGGATTCTAAACAAGTCCTTCGTGTTAATGGACGACTAACTTCGTCTTCACTAACGTTTAATGAGAAGTATCCTATTTTACTTCCATATAATGCTTACTTTTCGAAACTATTCGTTGCATGGTGATATTCAATTAATGCTTCGCATACTACGAACTGAATTTTGGATACCAAAAATGAAAAACTTGGTGAAGAAATGTATCCACGATTGTAAAGCATGCACTTTGCACAAGAAGAAAATGCGTACGCAACTAATGGGTGTGCTACCCTTAGAAAGGACGACATTTACGCTGCCCTTTACAAATACTGGCATTGACTTTGCAGGTCCTTTTTTTATTAAGATTAATTGTGGCAGGACTAGTCGATTGGAGAAAGGCTATGTGTGTCTCTTTTTATGTTTTTCCACAAAGGCAATACATTTAGAGGCAGTAAGTGATCTGTCAACCCAAGCGTTCATGCATCCTTTCCACGTTTCGTTGCCCATAGAGGCATGCCTGATCAGGTCTTTTCTGACAACGGGACCAACTTCGTCGGTGCATCAAAATCACTGTTATTAGATTTTCAAAATGCACTCAAAACTTACCCAAACAGCAACTTTTCTCAAATCAAATGGTCATTCATCCCTCCTGGTGCCCCGCATATTGGTGGGCTCTGGGAGGCAGGGGTCAAGTGTTTTAAGGCACATATTCGCAAGACAGTAGGTAGTACTAAACTTACGTTTGAGGAGTTTTCAACACTTCTTGCACGCGTGGAATCTTGCCTTAATTCCCGACCTATTTCTCCAATGTCAGACAATCCTTTTGATATTATCGCTCTCACCCCTGGGTATTTCCTCAGTGGTGGTCCGTTGCTCAGCTTCCCAGAGCTGGCGGAGTGCTCCTTAAATTGTATGAATCGATGGCGAAGGCTAAAAATTCTTCACCATCAGCTCAGCAGCCGCTGGAAAGAGGAATACTTAAAAGAACTCCATAAAAGGAACAAATGGAAGTATCCTCAGAAGAATATCGCAGTGGATGATCTCGTTGTCATACGAGACAAGCAGCTTCGCCCTAATGAATGGCGAATAGGCAGAGTGGTAAAGACACATCTCGGCCCCGATAAACGAGTTAGAGTCGTGGATATTAAGACTCAAAAGGGACTCATCACTCGTTCTATAGTTAAGCTTTTTCTGCTTCCCAGTCAATAAATGCAATTTAATCCTTGTCTGTAGATCCAGATGTTAATATGAACATGTATCTTCTTTCTTATTTTCTTATTATTTTTATTTTTCCCAATCGAAACGAATTATGTACGACTTATTCTTTTATCGCACTTAGAATGAAAATTGCTGTATGCAATTTATTCACTGTTAAGATGTATCTACGCATTTGTTAACGATCGAATTCGAATTTATTATTGTTCATTATTATTATATGGACTGAGGGGAGTCCCTCCCTAACCAAAGGCTCCCCCTAGGCTAAGTTATTATTATTTTTATTATTTCTTACCGCGCCCGCTATTGTATTGTTTAACAGCGGATGCTGCATGGCGGCCGGTAATGTTCAGGTGAAATATAGGAATATATAAAAGTATATTCAACACCATCTCAAATATAAATACTTTCTTACTAATGTGAAATCATAGATGGCACTCTTACCATACATTATATTCCCATTCCCAATGTATTCCCAAAAAAAAGTCCCTATTTCCGGTTTTTCCTAATCGAGCAAAGCATTTTTATGTTAAGCTCTCGACCATTCTTATTCCCACTCGCTTAGAGGTAAGACCTGAATTCTAATAAAGAGCTTGTTCAACCCAAAACTAGTTTTTTCTTAATTCATTATTTATTCTTTTCATCGATTTTCATTTTCATTCCTTCAACAATTGTGCCCCGCAATTGGCGACCCCGAATCCTACGAGACCAGCGCATCTCCAACGAAACGATTTAGTTTCAGCAGCTAACCTGCAGTCCCGCCTCAACAGTTAGCATGGATTTATATTGTTCCCATGTGCCGGTGCGTTTGGCTTTGTTAAAAAGCTTTCTCACTCATTTTATCATTTATATGACATTGCGCAGCATCAGCACCATTTGTTGTTGATGGTGCTTCTGGCAGCATGCCAGATCTGACCGCTAGATTTTCGCGGTAAGTTCTCCAATTAGTCAGTCTGTTGTCATAACGGACTGACGCGTGTTCGGCAGTGCATCTTATCTCGAATCGGATGTGCATATGGTCCGATAGAGATGCCTCGTCAGACACATGCCACCCCTCTATGATATCTTTCATAAAAGGAGATGAGATAGTAAGGTCTAGGACCTCTTCTCTTATAGAATTTCTAAAAGTGGGACTATTTCCCTTGTTTAGAAAGACGAGGTTGTTGCTATATAAAAATTCTAATAACGACTCACCTCTATTGTTAGTATCTCGGCTGCCCCAAATCGTGTTATATGCGTTTGCATCGCAGCCGATTATGATGTGTACTTTTTGGTCCTCACAGTACCGGACAAGTTCCTGTACTGGTAGGGAAGGAACTACATCAGTGTCTCCAGCAAAGTACGCCGATGCGCACACAAATTTGTGTAGCTGTCGGCCTTTGTGGCGTTCTATTAGAACTGCCACCAGGTCCCTAGTTGTGAAACCTGGAATGAGAGAAAATTTTATATCTTTCTTAATAGAAATGGCCGCCCGTGGTCTAAAAGGAACTTTGGCGAAAATGATCTCTCTATATTTACAGTTTAATCCAGATATCTTACCATTGTTTGCCCATGGTTCCTGGATTAGACCAATAGCGATGTTCCCTTCGGCACATCGCTGGCTTTTAGGACTTTTGTTTTTGTGTCCGTCTTGCGCCCATGCGTTCTTACGATCCATACCTAGTTTAGGCCTGAACCGTTGTTGGCTTTCTTTGGCGGTGCTGTGCGCACTATTGGCCTTTTCGGCTGCGCTTGGTCTTGCGCTTGTGGGTTCTCTTTCTAGCACTGGTGTTGCCGTGCTGGAAGCTGCTGGCTTCGCGGCAGTGCTGGTACTGGTCCCAATTGGATCAGTTACGGTGCTGCCGTGAGCTTTGGTGATGTGCTTTTAAGGATCTTTCGGGCCCTGTTTGGCCATCTTATCAGCACTTTTTAATATGAGTTTGGTCTGTCCAAATCGGAACGAGACCATCACCTTTAGCTCCACAAGTCTCCTCATGGAGCTGTCATTGATTGCAAAGACCATATGAGCGATGTCTCTCTCATCCGATCTTTGCAGAACTCTCCACGTTCTCGTGTTTAGTTCTCTGTTTTGGCCGTCTAATAAAGCCAGGATCCTTTCGCTAGCTACCCCGGTACTCTGCGGGAAGAACCCTCTGATGACATGTGGTTTGGAAAATTTTCCTCTCCCACAAGCATCACCTCTAACCCGCATTTCTCCTTAAGCTTCGCGAAGGTTGTCTCCATCCACTTTGCAGTAATGGCGTCCGCACATACTATCATAAGCCATCCGGCTTTGAAAGTAGTACCGCGGAATGCTGGTTTGACCTCCTCGTCACGTTTTTCAATCGTGATGTCCATAATCCTCTCTTGTATCAAACCCATTTGTTCGTTGGAGAGAGGATTACGATCGATGTCCACCGGTACAACCCCCAGTCTGACATAGCTCGTTATATTGCTATACGAGACTTTGTCGACGGTTGTCTTCCCAGTGCGACTTCGCTTCGCTTCGGATTGAGGTGGGGTATTATCCTCGGATCGCGTTCGCTTCACCTCGGGACCCTTGTTGACCATCGTTTGTTTCGCATAGATTCGGGCCTGCTCAATGGTGCTCCCCTTCTTCTGCGCGCGCCTAAATCTGCGCTGTTCCGATGGTGTGAATCTGACGTACTCAGACTCAGTCCGTGCCGCATTGCCGACTGTCTTAGTTACGTCCTCTGTATCGGGATGTCTTTCATTCGATAATATGCTGTTGCATATGGTGCTAGATTCTGAAATAGAGTCACTGAGTTGAGACAAGTTCTCTTCAGGTTCCCCCATTTCAGAGTCGATGATTACAGACTCTATCCCATTGACAGATGTCGTGTCGTCATCGACAGGGTGTTCTAAAACATCCCTAGTTGATGATGCAATCTTAGAGGCATCATTCTCCATTTGGTTTTTTTGTTTTGGATCAATTTTGATTCCCACGAGTATTCGGGATATTGTGTCGCCCGTGGTCTACCCGTCTAACCACAGGAAGGCTATCTTAAAATCGGAGGTCGCCTGGTATCCGAAGTTTGCAAACTAACGACTAAGCACCCTCTTAGCCATGCATCTCTCGGCGCTTGCTACCTTTAGATTAGGGGTTTGTTGGGGAAGTAGGACTTAGGGATTTGAGGGAGGGGATAGGGGGTAATTGGTGAGAAAGAGAAAGCGGAGAAGGGGGGAAGGGGGCGGACGTGGAGTCCTGGTCAGTTCTTAGTTGACGCTCATCAGATGGCCTGTCCCTTACCAGAATAGCCCGATGACTCTTTACGCCATCGCACATATGGTCTTTGCTATTAATGACAGCACCATGAGGAGACTGAAGGGTATAGTCTCTTTCCATTTCGGACAGACCAAACTTATCCTAAAAAGTGCTGACAAGACGGCCAAACAGGGCCCTAAAGACCAGAAACAGCACGTTTTGAGTATTAAAAATGTCACAGCTCACGGCAACACGGACCCAACAGGGGCCAGCACCAGCGCTGCCGCTAAGGCTGCAGCTTCAAGCATCGCAACACCTGTGCCAGAAAAAGAAGCTACATGCGCGAAGTCAAGCGCAGCCGAAAAGTGCCCACAGCACTGCCAGAGAAAGCCAAAAACGATTCAGACCTAAGTTAGGCATGGATCGTAAGAAAGCACTGGCACAAGAAGGACATAAAAACAAAAGTCCTAGAGGCAGACAAAGTGGTCTTCCTCAACGAGAGGTGACAACAAGCCCAATAGAGTACGAAACCCTGAAAACAGACACAAATGATGACCACCCGTCTCAGGGTTTTGCAGGTCTATGAGTGCCTCGGACACCTTTAGGGAGCATTGTCTTTCTAAACAAGGGAAATAGTCCTACGTTTAGAAATTCCATAGGAGAAGAAGTTTTATACCTTTATACCTATAGAAACGGAAATCCAAATCCCAGAGCACTCAGACTCGGTAACGGTCCATTGTACTACCAGGCAGAAATCCTCCTTTTGGTGTAGAGGCATGTGATTGGGTGGCGTATGTTGTTGTTCCCCATGGGGATTGCACCTGCACCGCACGGGTCACAAGCCAACACACTAACCTCTACACCGTCGCCACCTGAGTTTTATACCTTACTATCTCATCTCCTTTTATGAAGGATATTATAGAGGGCTGGCATTTGTCTGGCGAGGCATCTCTATCGGATCATATGCACATCCGATTCGAGATAAGATGCAATGCCGAACACGCGTCAGTCCGTTATGACAACAAACTGACTAATTGGAGAACTTACCGCGAAAATCTTGCGGTCAGATCTGACATGCTGCCAGAAGCACCATCAACATCAAATGATGCAGATGCTGCGCAATGTCAAATAAATGATATTATTCTTACCTCATTCAAAAATAGTTGCAAGGTTAAAAGAACCGTGGTTAAAAGGCGCGTACCATGGTGGAACGATAACCTTGAGTCTATTCGAAAGAGAGTGAGAAAGCTTTTTAACAAAGCCCAACGCACCGGCACATGGGAACAATATAAATCCATGCTGACCATACACAACTTAGAGTTGCGCAGATCCAAAAGAGCCTCATGGCGTGCAAACTGTGAGAAGATCGAAGAACTTCCAGAGGTGGCACGCCTCCAAAGGGCTCTGTCAAAGGATCAAGAAAAAAGCATGGGATTATTAATCAAATTAGATGGTTCAATCACACGCGACCGGGAAGAAACGCTGAAAACTTTGCTTCAGGCTCACTTCCCAGGGTCTCACACGATGTTCATTACAGATGAACATATAGCGGAGGTCTCAATTTCAAGAAACCTCAGCAGAATTAATAGTTCATCCAGAACACTTTTTACTCCGGATAAGGTTAAATGGGCAATTAACTCATTTAAACCATTCAAGGCACCAGGAACAGACGGTATTTTTCCAGCCCTCATTCAAAATGGAATAGAATTTTTATTACCATCCATGATTGCCTTATTTAGGTTCAGCTTCAACTGGGGGTATATACCAGTTACCTGGAGGGAGGTAAACGTAGTATTTATACCTAAACCGGGAAACAAGCCGAGCGAATTACCTGAATCATATCGGCCGATAAGCTTGATATCGTTTTTTCTGAAAACAATGGAAAGGATTATTGACATCCACATTAGAGAATGCATACCAAAAAGCATGCCTCTGCACCCTCACCAATATGCATACCAAAAGGGCAAATCCACGGAAGGCGCTCTGTTAAGACTAACTACAGAGATAAAAAACGCCTACCGTTGCAAAGAGATCGCACTTTGTGCCTTTCTGGACATAGAGGGTGCTTTTGACAATACTGGATATAAATCCATATCAAATGCTTTGTACGATAGAAACATAGACAAACCAACCATTAAATGGATCAAAGCGATGCTGGAAAGTCGCAAAATAACTACCTCGTCAGGAATGACCTCAGTATCCGTAACAGCCGTAAGGGGCTGCCCACAAGGGGGAGTACTTTCACCCCTTTTGTGGTCTTTGGTCATAGATGACCTGCTACACAAGATGAGCAATTTAGGCTACACTACAATTGGGTACGCCGATGATATTGTCATCATAGTCAGGGGCAAAGACTCAATTGGAGTCACATCAAAAATGCAAAATGCTCTAAAGACAGCCATAGACTGGTGCTTTAAGGAAAATCTTTCCATAAATCCCAGTAAAGCCGTCATCGTTCCTTTCACTAAAAGGAGGAAATTGGATCTAGGCCTAATCACAATAAACGACACGGTCGTAGAGTATTCCGACGAAGTCAAGTATCTTGGAGTAATCCTGGACAAGATACTTAACTGGAACTCTCATATAAACAACAAAATCACTAAAGCTAATAGAGCTTTATGGGCCTGTCGTCGCACATATGGCAGAACCTGGGGAATCTCTCCAAAGATCTACACAGTGATGATAAGACCCATTATAACATACGCCCCCATAGTACGGTGGACAAA
Organism: Portevinia maculata; assembly: GCA_949715645.1. Classification (NCBI taxonomy): domain Eukaryota; kingdom Metazoa; phylum Arthropoda; class Insecta; order Diptera; family Syrphidae; genus Portevinia; species Portevinia maculata. Next base: position 122,855,827 of record OX454527.1, read on the forward strand.
ATCCACAGAAAAGGTCGCAATAGAGAAGCTCGTCGTCGTATAGACGAAGTGAGAATACTATAAAGTGTATATACAAAGCTAGTGGTGGTCGTGAGTTATTTTCAATGGAGGAGCTAAATTCCCTGGTAACGGAAATGATTTCCAAATTAAACAATTGTAAAACTAAGATACATCAATTTAATGCCATCGCGCAGTTAGCCACTAAATTTGATATGGTAATGTTAAGTAATATGATAACTAACAACCTGAATGTAGTGGCATGGAATGCCAGAGGCATACAAAATAAATACATAGAATTTAATAATTTCTTAAACTCTTAAAAATATATATATTGTAACAGAAACGTGGTTAAACTCAAAACCTAGATTGTCTTCTACGAATTATAAATGCTATCGCGTGGATAGACCAAATAAAAGAGGTGGAGGTGTTGCGATATTTATTAAAAGATCCATACGCCATACATTGCTCCCGGTTATTAGAACACGCTGCGTGGAGAATGTGGGTATAAAGATTATGCTGAGTGATGGGAGGGAAATAAGCATAGTGTGCGTTTACTTTCCAGTTAAAGCTGCATCTGAGATTAAACGAAAAAACTTTAAAAAAGATTTACGAAACATCTTAGTAAGAAATGATGATTTCATAATTGGAGGTGACCTAAATTGTAGGCATCGCGATTGGGGCTGTAATCGGGCTAACGCGTAGGGTAACATTCTTTCGAATTTTTCGCATTTGTTTCCGTTTTCTGTTCTGTATCCCCTTAGTCCGTCATATGTACCATCTGGTTTGAGAGGACGCCCTTCTGTTATAGATTTCTTTATTTCTAACGTGCCCCATACTTTTTCGCAGCCGATAGCCTTGCAAGAGTTGAGCTCAGATCATTATCCTGTTTTTTGTAAGATCAATAAATCGGCCCAATCCTATAAACAATTGGTTCCAGTTTTTAAAAAAAACCAATTGGGTTAGATTCCGATCGGAATTAAACCCAATATACAGAAACCTTCCGACAGTTATTAATGATGTTAGTTCAAAAGAAGAAATCGATGTAATGGTAAAACGATTTACAGACAATGTACTGGAAGTAATGCATTCATGTACTCCCAAAAAAAGAAAGCAACATCACTTCTTTAAAATGCCTGATTACATTTTAGAATATATCCGAATACGAAATTCTATTAAGAGACATTGTCAGAGGTATAGGATACCAATATTTAGATTATACCTAAAATATTACAATAAAATTATCTCCAAGGAAATAGAAAAACAACGAAATATGGATTGGAACACAAAGCTATCTGCTCTAAGGCAAAAATTCCAAGCCATTTTGGAATATTGTTAAAGTTGTTAAGAACAAGAACAGAAGAATCCCAACACTCCAAGATTCGGGAAATATAATATATACAGATGAGGATAAGGCGAATTTATTCGCCTATACTTTTTTGAAAAATCATTCTGTTTCCCAACATCTAGGCGATGCCATACCAACTAATTAGTAAGTGAGGCTACTCGAAATTTTATTGAACAAACTACTGATACGCCTCGAGAAGAGCTTGTGTCTCAACAGAGCGTTGAAGATTGTTTGAGTTGCTTACCAGTAAGAAAAGCGGATGGTATGGATGGCATAAAAAATATGTGTCTAAAACAACTTCCCAAATCGGCCATTAGATACTTAACATTCACTTTAAATGTCTGTATTAAATTGCAATACTTTCCAAGGGCTTGGAAAATAGCTAAGGTGATACCTTCTTTTTATACCCTATTCTAAGGGTATATTAATTTTGACGCATAGTTTGTAACATACCTTAATATTGCCCGTAGACCCCTAAAAGTTACTATATTTATGATCAGCATCGATAGTAATGTCGATCTAGCCATGTCCGTCCGTCCGTCCGTCCGTCTGTCGGCAAAAATTAGGCCTTTAAACTGGACCTAGAGAGCTGAAATTTTAACCATATACTCTCTAGGGTCCCGAAATAATCAAGTTTACGAATTTTTGAAATCCGCCCACAGACACGCCCACAAACTCAAAAAAACAAAATTTTGGAAAAAATCGAATTTTGAGCTAGAAAGCTGAAATTTTTTATATATGATCTATGACTACTAAAACTGCTCGGGATAAAAAATTTTCAAAATCCGCACACTGACACGCGCACAAATAAATAAAATAATTTTTGTATACCCTATTCTAAGGGTATATTAATTTTTGAAAATCCAAAGTTAGAGCTAGGGAGCTGAAATTTATAATATTTACTCTCTATGGGCCCTTTATGCTCATGTGTAAATATTTTCAAAATCCGCCCACTGACACGCCCACAATTAATTTTTTTTTTTTTTTGAAAATTCAAAGTTTGAGCTAGGGAGCTGAAATTTATAATATATACTCTCTAGGGGCCCTTTATTCTCATGTGTTATTTTTTTTTATATCCGCCTACTGACACGCCCACAATTAAATAAAACAATTTTATTAAAACACCCAAGTTTGAGCTAGGGAGCGTTTTTTTTATAAAATCCTTTAAATGTTATAAACAAAATATGTAGAGCGTTCTTTTGTCACGCCCCCTTATGAGGGATAGGAATAAGAATAGGGTATCCAACAGTTCGCCCAAGCGGACTGTAGCCCGTCCCTATGTTTTTTTAAATTCTGGCTCGCCAAGGCGATAAAGAAGTACCCCCCTTCGACCTAAAAGATCTTTTGTACCGTATGGGCCAGAAAAGTTTAAACTAGTAGAATTTCCACTTTCCGTGTAAAGCGGACAATTTTACCAGTAGAAGAATTCTTTATGTCCTCGGGGCTCATTTGCTCCCTGAAAAAGATCTTCTTTCTAATTCCATTAAGGGCTGAATGATATCTTAAACCATGGTGACCAGTAAGGTAACCTACTAGGTTGATATCATGCCTGCTTAGGTTTAGACATTTGCCGGCATTTTGATTGAAGGGCCGAATGGCTCGTTTTTTTTTTTTTTTTTTTTTTTATAATTTACGCGCACTAAAGGGATTTTTTTGGTACCCTTATCATGTATTGGCTACACAGCGCGGGCGTTAGGGAAATTAGGATTAGAAGAAAAGGAGAGTTGCCGATGCACGTTGGTTTTGAATGTTTGTAGGTTACAATGTAAAGGAAAAACTGAGCGTGGAAGAGTATTCCACATTCGTGTTGTACGGCTGAGGAAAGACTCTTTGTACTTCACTGTACGTCCGAATACAGGCTTGAGGGTGAACTGATGAGCATTCCTTGCATGGCGGGTATTGCGGTTGAAATGTTGAAGGGGTGGAATGCAACTGGCTATTTCATTAGAGCACTTACGGTGGAAATAGCGATAAAATAACGAAAGACAGGAGACATTGCGACGATGACTAAGTGAGTCAATCGATCTCGCGATGTCTCGGTCGCTAATGAGTTTTATCGCGCGTTTTTGGATTCTGTCAAGTAGCTCCAAATAAGTTATTGGTGCACCAGACCAGATATGAGCGTTGTACTCGAGTTTCGGGCGAATAAACGCCTTATAAATTGTAGCCAGATCAGAAGGGGTGAAATATTTCTTGCATCGCTTAAGGAAGCCTAGACATTTCGCAGCGTTCTTGGCGACATCGAATATGTGGTCATTCCAACGAAGGTTGTCATTGACATACATACCGAGAATGGAAAGCCTTTCGGTTTCAGCGATGCAAGTGCCATTCATGGATAATGGCAGTGTGTGTGGGTTTTGCTTTAATGACAGGAGACAGCATTGTGTTTTGGAAGCATTAAATTCCACCCTATTGGTTGTACCCCACTGAGTTATGCTGTTAAGATCGGAATTTAATGAGCTTAACATACGTTGCCGTTCCAGTTCCACACCCGAAGAAGTGGGGCGTGACCCAAGAAACGAGTATGAAAAGCTGAGGGTACTGTCATCAGCAAAGGAATGGATTGGATTAGAAGTAACAGACAGGAGATCATTTATAAAAATGAGAAAGAGAGTCGGAGACAGGACGGAGCCTTGGGGAACACCAGCATTTATTTTGTGAGTTGCAGACTTGAAACCGTCCAAGACAAATTGAATTGAACGGTCCGAAAGGTAATTTCTAATCCATTGAAGAAGGTTATCATCGATTCCAAATGCACGCATTTTCCACAAGAGAGCTTGATGCCAAACTCTGTCAAATGCCTTTGAAATATCAAGCGCAACGATCTTACTTTCACCACCTTGGTGAAGAGATTGGTTCCACTTTTCGGTTAGATATGTCATCAAATCACCGGTGGACCTATTGCCCCGAAAACCATACTGCCGGTCATTGAGAAGTTTTCGAGATTCAAGATATTTCATTAGCTGACGGTTGATCAGCGTTTCCATGACCTTAGAAAGAAGGGACGTAAGTGCAATTGGTCGGTAGGAGGAGGGAGAAGAAGACTCGCCTTTTTTTGGTATAGGCTGGACAAATGCTGTTTTCCATCTTCCCGGAAAGAGCCCTGAAGAATAGGACAGATAGAAAAGCTTACGCAGTGGTTTTGCCAGCGTAGAAGAACACCTCTTCAGAACGATGGGGGAAATACCATCTGGACCAGCGGATTTGTGTATGTCAAGATCTCGAAGTACTCTAGCCACTGTACGAGTGCGAAAGTGGATTGGTCCCATGGAGTATTCTACGCGCTCGAGTACAGGGGGAGACAAAGCACAATCTGGGAGCGTTGAGCTGACTGCAAAGTGAGCAGCAAGCAGATTGGCCTTATCTGTACAGCTGACAGCTGGAATGCCGTTGTAAATGAGTGTCGGGATAGTTGACGAGGCCGAATTCTTGATGTTTTTGACAAACGACCAAAAGTTTTTACTACCCGTGGGACTTTGTAGTATTTTTTGCCTCAGCTTTTGGTCGTGGGAGAATTTTACACGATTAATAAGGGCATTACAGTCATTTCTGGCTCGTTTGAATTTTTTCCGGTTTTCCTCAGATGGGTTGGCCTTATAAGACCGAAAGCTTACCTCTTTTAACCTGATAGCCTCTTTGCAGCTCGAGTCACACCACGCGTTTACCTTGGGTTTGATACTTTTTATCCGGTTAGGGATAAAGCATTTCATACCCAATAAAATCATGTTTGTTTGGCCTGTCTTAGACCTGGGATGCTTTCCCAAAGATAGATACATTTTCTATGTTCCCAGCTTTTAATTGCTGTCGTTGCTGCTGATCTAGGAGTGCAGGAGAAAGGTTCGGGACCAATGAAAGGTGTTTCTGAACTTTGTCTGGCCAGTTCGTCGGCCTTTTCATTGCCTTCTACCCCGACATGACCCGGAACCCACCATAATTTGGTCTTGTTTCTTATTTCGAGTGTTTGTAGGGTATTGAAGCAGTACATGACTGATTTGGAGTCAATTGTATACGAGCTAAGGGCGTTTATAGCTGCTTGACTATCCGTGAAAATATGGATGGTTGCACCTTTTATGCCAGATAAAATAATGTGGCTGGCGCATTCTTGAATGGCATGGAGCTCTGCTTGAAATACTCTGGCACTTTTTCCCATGGGTATCGTAAAGCGTTTGTGTGGTTCGTATATTCCCGCTCCTACCCCTGTTTCCATTTTAGAACCATCCGTATACCAATTTATGCCGTTGTGGCTGTTTGGTGGGTTGTTACTAACCCATGCTTCTCTCTTGGGTATCTCCGTGGAGAACCGTTTGTTGAAGCATAGTGTTTATTGAATGCGGTCTGTGACCGCGCAATTCATGTTAAGTTCTGGCAGTTCATCGTCGTTAGCTCCTCCATTGAAAATAACTCACGAGCACCACTAGCTTTGTATATACACTTTATAGTATTCTCACTTCGTCTATACGACGACTACGCCACCATACGACGTAAATACTACATTAAAAAAAGCTATATCCATACTAGCATATTGAAGAACCTTTTCTACACCTTCGTTGTCTTCCATTCGCTTCCATTCTCGTGAATATGAGAAGGAATATGAAGATCATGAATATGAAGATCATTCAGTAGCGACTACCGATGGTGGCTGATGTTTGATGTAGCAGGACATTCTCATCGGGTAGATTTATCGTATTTTATTTGTTGGCTCTGTAGAAGTATCAGCAGAATATTTTTATTTAGTTGATTTTTTGTTTTCCTTCATGCTCGGGACGAGGTATATGAGAAGGAAGATGACACAGGTAGCGTTGGTGGTTGACGTTGACGGTAGTGCGGAAAGCGGAAGGAATTATTATCGGGTAGACTTATGCCATATTATTTGTTTGCTCTGATGAAAGTTTGGGGTAGGTTATGTTTTCTGGTATTTAATACAATTGGTATGTGTGTGTATGATCGTTGAAGGAGAGTCTCATTTCAGCTGTGAGGATTCTCAAATGATTATACCCTATTCTAAGGGTATATTATTTTGACGCATAGTTTGTAACATACCTTAATATTTCCCGTAGACCCCTAAAAGTTACTATATTTATGATCAGCATCGATAGTAATGTCGATCTAGCCATGTCCGTCCGTCCGTCCGTCCGTCGGCAAAAATTAGACCTTTAAACTGGGCCTAGAGAGCTGACATTTTAACCATATACTCTCTAGGGTCCCGAAATAATCAAGTTTACGAATTATTGAAATCCGCCCACAGACACGCCCACAAACTCAAAAAAACAAAATTTTGGAAAAAATCGATTTTTGAGCTAGAATGCTGAAATTTTCTATATATGATCTATGACTCCTAAAACTGCTCGGGATATAAAATTTTCAAAATCCGCGCACTGACACGCCCACAATTAAATAAAACAATTTTATTGAAAAACCAAAATTTGAGCTAGGGAGTTGAAATTTATAATATATACTCTCTAGGGGCCCTTTAAGCTCATGTGTAAATATTTTCAAAATCCGCAAACTGACACGCCCACAATTTAAAATCAACTTTTTTTGCAAACCCAAAGTTTGAGCTAGGGAGTTGAAATTTATAATATATATTCTCTAAGCAGCCCTTTATGCTCATGTGTAAATTTTTTTCAAAATCCGCCTACTGACACGCCCCCAATTAATTTTTTTTTTTGAAAATTCAAAGTTTCAGCTAGGGAGCTGAAATTTATAATATAATATCTACTATCTAGCGGCCCTTTATGCCCATGTGTTATTTTTTTTTAAGTCTGCCTACTGACAAGCCCACAATTAAATAAAACAATTTTATTGAAAAACCAAAGTTTGAGCTAGGGAGCGTTTTTTTTCGATAAAATCCTTTAAATGTTATATAACAAAATATGTAAAGGGTTCCTAACAATTCATCCATACTTAGACATTTGTCACGCCCCACTTATGAGGGATATTAAAAAGAATAGGGTATCCAACAGTTCGCCGAAGCGGACTGTAGCCCGTCCCTATGTTTTTCTTTATACATAGTTCATTTTTGCAAGTGAAAAATGGATATTCATATTTAAAGGTAGTGGCGATGGTGGATAAAGAAAGGCGGGAGAATTGTCATCGAGTAGATTGATGGTATATTATTTGTTGCCTTTGATGGATGTTTCGGGTAGGTTATGGCTTATTGCAATTATACCATCACAGTCACCTGTAACTTGTTTCTTTGTATTCAATACAATTGGTGTCTGTGTTCACGTCGGTGAAGGAGATTCGCATTTCAGCAATGAGGATTCCCAAATGGTTTATAATTTATATTTGCATATTTGCATGTGAAAAAATATTAATTGAGGCAGAGATAAAAAAAAGACAAGACAAGTTATAGTGTGTTTCCAGCTACATTGTGAACGATCCTTAATGGTTAATTCCACTTTAAAAAGGAAATCGTGGATATTTTCGGACCCGTCAAATGCAATTTGCCACTTTTCAATTTTACAAACTGAACTTACTGAAGAAGTTTGTTGACTTATTGGTGGTGCATGTCTGCGTTGCACAGTGTGACGAATCGCTGATTTAGCTTGATTTAATTAAGAAAATGGCATGCACAAAATTAAACAAAAACCGGTTAAGCCTCCTACGTAATGACTGTGCAATTTTTTTTGTTGTTGCTTAGTACAACAAAAAAAATCATCTCAAACTCCAAATTGTGTATAATTTTTTTTATAAGAAGATCAATTTGAAGGGAAGGTTTTTTAATCGTTTTTAATTGGTTCGCGAACATTTTATACCTTTTTTTATCTTTTCTCAATAAGTAAACAGTCAATTGATATAAAAGTATGTTTTTCTTAAATAATTAAAGATTTTGTTTAATAGGTATAAGGGGTAAATGAAAGTAAAATTTATAGATAAAATATGTGTTTTTTGTATTCATTAGACGAAAAGTATAGTTGTTCAGTGTTGTCCAAGTTGGAGACCGTGTTTGTTCTAAAGCCTTGCATATGCGCTGATAAAATGTGTTTCAACTTCTTGCGCACAGGTGCGACGCTCATACTAAATTTTCCGTTTTTTAGGATGCCCATGGAAATCACGAAAAAGCAAATTTTTGATGCTTGGTTTTTGCTTTTGTTATGGGTTACATTAGCCATATACTATTTTCTGAGGCTGCAACAAAGTCAATCAAATTTACCTTTAAAACTTTATGTTTAAGATTTGACGTGAGATGGGCCAAAAGTGGTAGGCATAGAGAGCGCTTCGAAAATTCAAATTTTCTGTGGCTAAATGAAAATCTAACATTACCACAACATGTCTTAGATGAAATACCTTCTTCATCTAGAGTAGGAAGACCGAGAAAAAGATTATAAGCTTAAAAGACCAAGGCAGTAAAGAAAAAGTCAAAACCAGAAAATAACTAATCCAAGAAAAATTTACAAGAGAAACAGGGTTATTGGTAGATATGCCAACTCAACAGTCTGGTAATCCTAATGACGGGAACAAGGCTAGAAGATTTTTTAGAGATGAGGAAAAGACTGCCCAAATTACACGGATAGATAACGAAATTATAAAAAAAGTTTGATAGCATCTTAGAAGCTCTTGGGTCTGGGTTCCCAATAGATGCAGATGCTTTTGAGAAGTATGCAAAGGAAACAAGGGAACTATATTATAAAAATTATTACTGCTATTTTAAGCCAGTTAAGCAAAAAATACCAACAAGTGACCTTCCTCAATGCTTCATTGAAAAGGTACATGGACTTTAAAATATATACCAGCAATTTCACATGTTGATTAAAGATAAATAAACTTGCGCAATACTCCTATAATATGTCGTTCATCGAATTAGCTCCACGCAAAACAACGAAAATTCTCACTGTCCATATACATATGTAAATATTCATCGTATAGGTACCTATTGACCAAGAAGTGGTGGTGCGGCATGGCACAATACTGACAAAAAATAAAATATGTCATTGCTTTATAAATTAGATCGAATATTTCTAAATCAATTACCAAAAGAAATTATAGAAATCAGTATCTATCTTTTGCGACAAGATATAGCCGAAACAGTGAGAGTCTAAAATGCGACAAACTCATAATCACCCTGTTCAAAATTAATAAAAAAAATCTGAATGTGCTATTTGTCATCATACAAGATGGTAACACTTACTTACTACATATACATATGTGTACTTACTACTTTGCATTAATAAAAGTTCAGTTCTCTTTTAACTGTCAAACTTTAAACATCGTTTTTGTTGGTCTCGAAATTTCACAGGTTATGGGCCCAGACATGTGGTGGTTTTAAAAAAGGTTACTTTTATTAAAATTAGTAAGTCGATCAAAGCGTAAAAAAAAAAATTATAGACATACTTCGGAAGTATTTAGTTTTTTGGTACTCGGTTTAGTTAACGCGTTTATTTTGATTGAATTTGCCGTCTGGATATAACAATGGAAGTTGATCAGCAAAGGATCGAAAAATTGCAGGGCAGTGAGGAATGGCTTATCTGGAAATTCCAAATCAAAGTTTTGCTAAAAGCAAATGATTTATGGGATATTGTCGATGGATCGATGGAAAATCCGGAAGCAAAGCCAGGAACAGCAGAAAATGAACCATTAAAGAAATGGTTAAAAGCAGATAGCAGGGCGCAAAAATTAATTGTTACATCGATGGGCCAAGAGCCATTATTACATATAATGAGTTGTGATAATGCACTCGACATGTGGACAAAACTTGAAAACGTATATGAGCAGAAGTCTCGAACAACTGTTCATCTACTTCAACAAAGATTCTATAGTTTTGCAAAAAACGAAGATGAGAGTCTGTCCATTCATATATCGAAGCTACAAAAAATCGTACAACAGCTGAAAGATGTTGGCGAGCAGGTCTCAGACTCAATGATAATCACCAAGATCCTCATGACTTTACCATCATCGTATAATCACTTTTACAGTGCATGGGAGTCGACAGCAGCAAGTGAGCAAACATTAAAAAATTTGACTGCGAGGCTTTTAATGGAAGAGTCAAGAATAAATGCGCAAAATAAAATTGAATGTGAGGCTTTAGTTGCACGGAATGTATGCCTTATTCATCGAAAACCTCTTCCTATAGTAACGGAGGTGGTAGAAGCAAAAAACCCGGAAAATGTTTTATTTGCAATAAAACGGGACATTGGAAATCAGAATGTCCAAGGAGGCAAAAAGAGAAGGCGGCTTGCAGCACTAGCGGCAAAAGAGGTGATGCATTCGTAAGTCAAACACTCCTAGAGAAAGCGATAGAGCGAGATAGCTGGTTTCTCGATTCTGGAGCCAGCGACCACATGACATCTCGAAGAGAATGGTATGCCGCATATAAAAAATTTGATAAACCGGTAAAAATTCGTGTCGGAAACGGTGAGGTGATATTGGCATACGGTACTGGAGACATTAATATCGTTGCATATGACAATCGATGTTGGAAAGAGAAACACATATCGAACGTACTATATGTTCCCGATATTAAACTTAATCTATTTTCGACAAGTTTTGCTCTGGACAAGGGTTTGGAGCTGAGATCCAATAGAGACCGGTGTGAACTGCTAAAAGATGGTGCTGTTGTTGCTGTTGGGATGAGAGAGAACAAAATGTTTAAGCTTCTGTTTAAAGTGGTGATGGAAGTGGCAGGTGAAACTCATGTAAATAGTGCTGTTCGAGATTCAAATAATCTGCGATTGTGGCATGAGCGACTATGCCATCAAAATATTAAACATGTGAAAGAATTCCTATCAAAACGAAATATTACTCCGACTGAAGATCTTTCTTTCTTTTGTGGTGCCTGTGCCATGGGAAAAAGCCATCGTTTACCATTTGCGAGAAGTGTCAATAGAGCCACTGTACCAGGTGAGCTAGTTCATAGTGACTTGTGCGGTCCCATGAATGAAACATCTTATGGAGGATCCAGGTATTTTTTGCTATTTAAAGACGATTTCTCTAACTTTCGTTACGTATTTTTCTTAAAACAAAAAACTGAGGTTACTGGGCTCCTGCAAGTCTACATCGATCAGGTAAAGACCGACACGGGTTATGCTGTAAAAACTCTCCGGACTGATAACGGATTGGAGTTTGTTAATAAAGATGTGCAGTCACTACTGAAAGCTCGAGGCATATGTCACCAAAGAACAGTACCCTACACCCCTCAACAAAACGGTCGAGCTGAACGCGACATGCGCACAATTGTTGAGGCAGCTAGGTCGATGATGTGTAGCAAAAATACTTCAGTCAAAATTTGGGCTGAAGCAGTAAACACAGCAGTTCATGTGTTGAATAGAACTGGTCCTTGTCAAATTCAACTCAAAACTCCATTTGAGCTTTGGTTCAACAAAGAAATTGATAGTTTAGATTTCAAACAGTTTGGCTGTGAAGTTTTCATGCACGTGCCAAGTAAGAAAACAAAAAAATGGGACCGCAAGTCGAAAAGGGGAATTTGGGTTGGCTATGCTAGCAACACAAAGGGGCATAGAATTTTTCTGGATGATAGTAAAACTATCGAAATTTCGCGAGATGTTCTATTTAATGAAGGTGTTGTTCAGTATGAAAATGACGATATGAGTATGATTAGTTCAGAAAACAATAAACATATATATGCCGATGTGTTCGATGACCATTCAAATACTGAGCAAATAGATGACAACATTTGTGCTGATGGTGATGATGAGATGATAGAGAACCGAGGAAGCAGCTCGAAAGAAGAAGGTGACGTTCAACAAAATACTGTTGGTGAACAATCAACTCATGAAAGCGAGGAAGATCAGCATACAAACACATGTAGCGGTGCAGGTGAGATTGAGTCTGTTCCTGAAGATTGCATAAAACTTCGGTTGCGAAATAAGAAACAAACAAACGTCGTTGTATCTGATGGCTTCGCTTTTGTTGTCAATATTATTGAGCCTTCCAGCTATGAGAGAGCATTACAGAGTCCAATGGCTTCTAAATGGAAACGGGCGATGGATGAGGAAATCTCTAGTTTGTTGAAAAATAATACGTGGAAGCTTGTCGAGTTGCCGAGGAATCGAAAAGTAATAGACAACAAATGGGTCTACAAGGTTAAGCTAACAGCAAACGGCGATGTTAGCAGATTTAAAGCACGGCTTGTAGTTAAGAGCTTCAATCAAACGTATGGATTGGATTATCAAGAAACATTTAGCCCAGTTGTTAAATTTTCGTCCATCAGGACAATATTAGCTGTAGCTGCAGCAGCAAATTTAAAATTATTTCAATTCGATATAAAAACCGCATTTTTAAATGGCGACCTTTCCGAGGATATCTATATGAAGCAACCTATGGGGTACGATGACAACAGTGGAAGGGTATGCAAATTACAGAAGAGTCTGTATGGTTTAAAGCAATCATCAAGGTGTTGGAACCAAAAGTTTACCAACTTCCTTCACAAGTTTGGTTTCAAGATGAGTTCATCCGATCCGTGTGTGTTTATCAGCCACTCAAAAGGAAAGAACATTTTGCTGGCCATCTACATTGATGATGGACTTGTAGCAGCTTCCAGTGCAGAAGATGTTGACTATCTTCTTAAGTGTTTAAGGCAAGAGTTTGACGTTACTCATGGTGTTGCTGATTACTTCCTTGGTTTGGAGATAGTACGTGGTAGAGAAGGGGAAGTACTGATTCACCAAGCATCTTATGCACGAAAGCTGCTAAGGAAGTTCAACATGGATGATTCGAAACCAGTTTCAACCCCTTCTGAGAAGACATCGAATGCGGTCAGCAGAGGAGCTCATGACGGAAAATTTCCTTTCCGGGAAGCAGTCGGTAGCCTTATGTACTTGGCTATATTCACTAGGCCTGACATCTCTTTTGCTATCAGTTCTGTAAGTAGGCATTTGGAAAACCCTGATGAAACCAGTATTGGCGCAGTGAAGCGTATATTCAAATACATCAAAGGAACCATTGATCACGGTATAATTTACAATAGACCTAATCAAATGTATCTAAATTGTTTTAGTGACGCTGATTTTGCGGGTGACCTTGACACGAGAAGATCGACCAGCGGCACTGTTGCTATGCTATGTGGCGGAGCAATATCTTGGCAATCTCAACGGCAGAAGTGCGTATCATTGTCTACCACTGAAGCGGAATACATCGCGGCTTCTGAGGCTGTCAAGGATTTGGTGTGGTTGCAGAAACTCGTCCGTGAGCTATGGGAAGAAGACGACGTATACTCTACGCTATACTTAGACAACCAAGGTGCTATAAAATTAATCAAAAACCCTGAATTTCACAAGCGCACAAAGCATATAGATGTGCGATATCATTTTATAAGAGAAAATTATGAAGATAAATTATTTAAATTAGATTATGTTCCAAGTGAAGATCAAATAGCAGATATTTTTACAAAATCCTTGCCAAAGGAAAAATTTAAAAAGTTTAAAGAAGCATTGAATTTGTATTCGCTCTCACATTTTCGTAAATAATTTGTGGTTTACAATGTTTAACAAAATTATTAAACTGAATTGAATTATATAATATGATATTGAAATAATAGTAGCATATATTTTGCTTAGAAATCTTCTATGTATGACAAAAGTGGAAGTGTTCAAAATTAATAAAAAAAAAATCTGAATGTGCTATTTGTCATCATACAAGATGGTAACACTTACTTACTACATATACATATGTGTACTTACTACTTTGCATTAATAAAAGTTCAGTTCTCTTTTAACTGTCAAACTTTAAACATCGTTTTTGTTGGTCTCGAAATTTCACACACCCCTATCGTGGAATCCGTCGGGGGGAACGATTCGCTAATAATGAACAATTTGCATCGTGTTATCCGCAGACTAAACCATCCACATGTCGGTAACGTGAATGAAATTCACTGTATCGTGGCAAACGAACGGATCGAAGCTATCCATGCATTTGACATCTGCAGTTTTTATTTTATTTTCACTGAATTTAATTTTTACAAAACAAATGTGTTTGAAATGAGCTGTCACAGTTGAATTTCCTAATCACCAATAGTGGTCGGAAGGGAGTGTATCCGACAGATCCCACGATAGCAATTTTCTGTTCACGTGAATCGAATAAGTGAAGTGAATCTCAGATCCGACGGATTCCACGATAGGGGTGAATATCTCATTTGATGAAAAATACCGAAATCAAATTTTATTCAATGTTTACTATCAAACGAATCGCCTCTTCCATCATACATTCTACTCGCAGTAACTTGTTTTCTTTGTTTTTAATACAATTGGTGTGTATGTTCACATCGGTGAAGGAGATTCGCATTTCAGCACTGAGGATTCCCAAATGGTTTATAAACCATATTTGCATGTGAAAAAATATTAATTGAGGCAGAGATAAAAAAAGATAAGACAAGTTATAGTGTATTCCCAGCTACAGTGCGAACAATCCTTAAGGGTTTCCACTTTAAAAAGAAAATCGTGGATATTTTCGGACCCGTCGAATGCAATTTGCCACTTTTCAATTTTACAAACTGAACTTACTAAAGAAGTTTGTTGACTTATTGGTGGTGCTTGTCTGCGTTGCACAGTGTGACGAATCGCTGGTTTAGCTTGGTTTAATAAGGAAAATGACATGCACAAAATTAAACAAAAACTGGTTAAGCCTCCTACGTAATGACTGTGCAATTTTTTTGTTGTTGCTTAGTGCAACAAAAAAAAAATCATCTCAAATTCCAAATTGTATATAATTTTTTTTATAAGAAGGTCAATTTGAAGAGAAAGTGTTTATATCGGTTTTAATTGGTTCGCGTATATTTTATAGGTTTTTTTTATCTTTTCTCAATAAGTTAAAAGTCAATTGATATAAAAGTAAGTTTTTCTTAAATAATTAAAGATTTTGTTTAATAGGTATAAGGGATAAATGAAAGTAAAATTTATAGATTAAATATGTGTTTTTTGTATTCATTAGACGAAAAGTATACCTAGTTGTTCAGTGTTGTCCAAGTTGGAGACCGTGTTTGTTCTAAAGCCTTGCATATGCACTGCTAAAATGTGTTTCAACAAAAATTTTCGTTTTTTTAGGATGCCCATGGAAATCTCGAAAAAGCAAATTTTTTATGTTTGGATTTCTTAATTTAAAATTAAGCGCTTAGATGCTGTTTCTGCTTTTGCTGTGGGTTACTTTAGCCATGTAATATTTTCTGAGGCTGCAACAAAGTCAATCAAATTAACCTTTAAAACTTTATGTTTAAGATTTGACGAGACATGGGCCAAAAGTGGTCGGCATAGAGAGCGCTTGAAAATTCAAATTCTCTGTGGCTAAATGAATATCGAACATTACCTCAACATATCTTAGATGAAATACCTTCTTCATCTAGAGTAGGAAGACCGAGAAAAAGCTTATAGATTAGATGTCAAGTTGCGACAGGTAAAAGACCAAGACAGTAAATAAAAAGTCAAAGCCAGAAAATAACTAATCCAAGAAAAATTTACAAGAGAAACAGGGTTATTGGTAGATATGCCAACTCAACAGTCTGGCAATCCTAATGACGGGCACAAGGCTAGACGATTCTTTAGAGATGATGAAAAGACTGCCCAAATTACAGTGATAGATAAAGAAATTATCAAAAAGTTTCATATCATCTTAGAAGCTCTTGGGTCTGGGTTCCCAATAGATGCAGATGCTTTTGACAATTATGCCTGGTATTTTAAGCCAGTAAGTGTGCATAAGGTCTTCTTTCATGGAAAACAAATAATTTCTACTTGTATACTTCCAATCGGACAACTTTCAGAAGAAGCGCAAGAGGCAAGAAACAAGGAAAATAGAAGGTTTAGGGAACTTCTTACCAGAAAAATATCACGTGTAGATACAAATTCTGAACTCTTAAATCGATTGCTTACAACCTCAGATCCATTCTTAGCAAGTCTAAGATACTTTCTGAGAAGAAAGAAAAGTGTCATGGAACATGAAGTCTTGCCACTTTTAGATGTACCAAATAATTAAAAAAATTAAAATAAGATGGTTTGTATGTATTGTTTTGTCTTGAAATTTGTAGTCATATGTTAAAAAGATTTGTTATATTCTATTCTGTGAACAATTTCAATTAAAAAAAACACAAAAAATTTAGTTTCAATTTAATTCCGCTAAATCAGCGATTTGTCGAAAACGAAGCGTTATTTAAAAAATGTTCGAAGTCAGAACGAGCGTTCGAAGGTCTCGTAGGATTCACATTGGGAGTATTTGAAATCAATTTGTAGAATCTTCCAACTAAGGTATCTCTAATAGACTGCATTTCACGAATCAAAACTCGTTGGTTTGCCTCGAGTATTCGTTGAAATGCTGACGTAATAGCTCTAATGTCTGTGGCCTCTTCTTGAACAGGTGGAGGATGTCCATTAATATCTCGTCGTTCATTAATGTAATCACTATTGTGGTTACTTGCATTGCTGCAGGAGGGTTATCTACCAGTTGTGGTGAAATCTGATCCTGGCTTAAGCCTACAGTAGCCCCAGGTGGAGTACGACTAACTATTGACCTGGATTCCATTGCTCCTGAACGGGGAGTTATTTCGAAAAGTGGACCAATTTCTCAAATTACTTGGTCTTCCTCTAGAACGCGTATTTGGAACTCTATTATCCATAATAGGAAATTTCGGATTTTACATACAACTTCAAAAGTTTTTAAATTTCAATATCTTTTAATAAATCTGTATTAAAAAAAATAATACATGCATAATTTGGGGTCAGCGCGGTCGGTGCTAAATTCGATATTAAATTTGATAAGATTAGATACAATATGCTTAAGAGCAAGATATCTATATCTTGGTAAACAGACCGACTGTGCAAATCAATGCACACAATACGAACAAGACTTTATATAATAAAGAAGTGCCAATAGGTACCTATACGATGAATATTTATATGGATAATAAGAATTTTCGTTGTTTTGCGTAGAGCTAGATTGCTAAATTGGAGTATTGCGCAAGTTTATTTATCTTTAATCAACATGTAAAATTGTTGGTATATATTTTAAAGTCCAGGTACCTTTTCAATGAAGCATTGAGGAAGGTCACTTGTTGGTATTTTTTGCTTAATGGAGGTTGCTTGATTGTTTCTCTTTTGCATTAAACGTGTTCTAACATTAGATGTACTTCGAGGCATTATGAACGTCACTACAAAGATTATACTGGCTAACTCTAGAGCTTTTAGCTAAGCTGCAGCATTTGTAGAGTGTTCTATTGTGTCTCAAGTTGAGTATGACTTTCATTACTATAGTGCCAGTATATTCACAGTTTTAATTGTAATCCGCGTTGCGACTATTGAATATCAGAAAGAGTTGAACTGCTTTTTGTATTCATATTGGTCTAATTTCATTCGTGAAAGGATAAGTTGTGCATGTGAATATTTTTATAATATATAAATCCTAATTCTTTTATACCTAGTATTAGGTAGTCAATTGTCTGGTAGTTATTACACTGGACTATGTTGCTACTATGTTACCTATAGTTGCCAATTATATACAGTCTTGTTCGTATTGTGTTCATTGTTTGCACAGTCCGTATGTTTACCAAGATAGATATCTTGCTCTTAAGCATATTGTATCTAATCTTATCAAATTTAATATCTGATTTAATATCGAATTTAGCACCGACCGCGCTGACCCCAAATTATGCATGTATTAATTTTTTTAATACAGATTTATTAAAAGATATTGAAATTTAAAAACTTTTGAAGTTGTATTTAAAATCCGAAATTTCCTATTATGGATAATAGAGTTCCAAATACGCGTTCTAGACTAAGACCAAGTAATTTGGGAAATTCGTCCACTTTTCGAAATAACTCCCCGTTCAGGAGCAATGGAATCCAGGACAATAATTAGTCGTACTCCACCTGGGGCTAGTGTAGGCTTAAGCCAGGATCAGATTTCACAACAACTGGTAGATAACCACAATAGTGATGATAATAATGAGCGATGAGATATTAATGAACGTCCACCTGTTCAAGAAGAAGCCACAGACTCGAGGCAAACCAACGAGTTTTCATTCGTGAAATGCAGTCTGTTAGAGATACCTTAGTTCGAAGATTGGACAATTTGAATTTAAATACTCCCAATGTGAATCTTACGAGGCCTTCGAACGCTCGTTCCGACTTCGAACATTTTTTAAATAACGCTTCGTTTTCGACCTAACGCACAGTGTGACGAATCGCTGATTTAGCGGAATTAAATTAAGATTAAATTTTTTATTTTTTTTTTAATTGAAATTGTTCACAGAATAGAATATAACAAAATTTTTTATCATATGACTACAAATTTCAAGACAAAACAATACATACAAACCAGCTTATTTTAATTTTTTTCATTATTTGGTACATATAAAAGTTGCAAGTATTCATGTTCCATGACGCGTGGTAAGAAGTTCCCTAAACCTTCTATATTCCTTGTTTGTTGCCTCTTGCGCTTCTTCTGAAAGTTGTCCGATTGGAAGTATACAAGTCGAAATTATTTGTTTTCCAAGAAAGAAGACCTTATGCACACTTACTGGCTTAAAATACCAGGCATAATTGTCAAAAGCATCTGCATCTATTGGGAACCCAGACCCAAGAGCTTCTAAGATGATATGAAACTTTTTGATAATTTCTTTATCTATCACTGTAATTTGGGCAGTCTTTTCATCATCTCTGAAAAATCGTCTAGCCTTGTGCCCGTCATTAGGATTGCCAGACTGTTGAGTTGGCATATCTACCAATAAGCCTGTTTCTCTTGTAAATTTTCCTTGGATTAGTTATTTTCTGGCTTTGACTTTTTCTTTACTGCCTTGATCTTTTACCTGCCGCAACTTGACATCTAATCTATAAGCTTTTTTTCGGTCTTCCTACTCTAGATGAAGAAGGTATTTCATCTAAGATATGTTGTGGTAATGTTAGATTTTCATTTAGCCACAGAGAATTTGAATTTTCGAAGCGCTCTCTATGCCGACCACTTTTGGCCCATGTCTCGTCAAATCTTAAACATAAAGTTTTAAAGGTTAATTTGATTGACTTTGTTGCAGCCTCAGAAAATATTACACGGCTAAAGTAACCCACAACAAAAGCAGAAACAGCATCTAAGCGCTTAATTTTAAATTAAGAAATCCAAACATAAAAAATTAGCTTTTTCATGATTTCCATGGGCATCCTAAAAAACGAAAAATTTTGTTGAAACACATTTTAGCAGTGCATATGCAAGGCTTTAGAACAAACACGGTCTCCAACTTGGACAACACTGAACAACTAGGTATACTTTTCGTCCAATGAATACAAAAAACACATATTTTATCTATAAATTTTAATTTCATTTACCCCTTATACATTTTAAACAAAATCTTTAATTATGTAAGAAAAACTTACTTTTATATCAATTGACTTTCAACTTATTGAGAAAAGAAAAAAAAAAGCTATAAAATATACGCGAACCAATTAAAACCGATATAAACACTTTCTCTTCAAATTGACCTTCTTATAAAAAAAATTATATACAATTTGGAGTTTGAGATGATTTTTTGTTGTTGCACTAAGCAACAACAAAAAAATTGCACAGTCATTACGTAGGAGGCTTAACCGGTTTTTGTTTAATTTTGTGCATGTCATTTTCCTTATTAAACCAAGCTAAATCAGCGATTCGTCACACTGTGCAACGCTGACAAGCACCACCAATAAGTCAACAAACTTCTTTAGTAAGTTCAGTTTGTAAAATTGAAAAGTGTCAAATTGCATTCGACGGGTCCGAAAACATCCACGATTTTCTTTTTAAAGTGGAAACCCTTAAGGATTGTTCGCACTGTAGCTGGGAATACACTATAACTTGTCTTATCTTTTTTTATCTCTGCCTCAATTAATATTTTTTCACATGCAAATATGGTTTATAAACCATTTGGGAATCCTCAGTGCTGAAATACGAATCTCCTTCACCGATGTGAACATACACACCAATTGTATTAAAAACAAAGAAAACAAGTTACAGGTGACTGTGATGGTCTAATTGCAATATGCCATAACCTACCCCAAACATTCATCAAAGCCAACAAATAATATACCATCAACTACTCGACGACAATTCTCCCACCTTCCTTTATCCACCATCGCCCCTGCCGTTAAATATGCATATCCATTTTTCACTTGCAAATATGAATTACAAAGAAAATCATTTGAGAATCCTCACAGTAGCTGAAATGCGACTCTCCTTCAACGATCATACACACACATACCAATTGTGTTAAAATCCAGAAAACATAACATACCCCTTCCATCAAAGCAAACAAAAAATATACCATAAATCCATAAAGCAACAAAGTCAATCAAATTAACCTTTAAAACTTTATGTTTAAGATTTGACGAGACATGGGCCAAAAGTGGTCGGCATAGAGAGCGCTTCGAAAATTCAAATTCTCTGTGGCTAAATGAAAATCTAACATTACCACAACATATCTTAGATGAAATACCTTCTTCATCTAGAGTAGGAAGACCGAAAAAAAGCTTATAGATTAGATGTCAAGTTGCGGCAGGTAAAAGACCAAGGCAGTAAAGAAAAAGTCAAAGCCAGAAAATAACTAATCCAAGGAAAATTTACAAGAGAAACAGGCTTATTGGTAGATATGCCAACTCAACAGTCTGGCAATCCTAATGACGGGAACAAGGCTAGACGATTTTTCAGAGATGATGAAAAGACTGCCCAAATTACAGTGATAGATAAAGAAATTATCAAAAAGTTTCATATTATCTTAGAAGCTCTTGGGTCTGGGTTCCCAATAGATGCAGATGCTTTTGACAATTATGCCTGGTATTTTAAGCCAGTAAGTGTGCATAAGGTCTTCTTTCATGGAAAACAAATAATTTCGACTTGTATACTTCCAATCGGACAACTTTCAGAAGAAGCGCAAGAGGCAACAAACAAGGAATATAGAAGGTTTAGGGAACTTCTTACCACAAAAATATCACGTGTAGATACAAATACTGAACTCTTAAATCGATTGCTTATAACCTCAGATCCAATTCTTAGCAAGTCTAAGATACTTGCCGAGAAGAAAGAAAAGCGTCATGGAACATGAATACTTGCAACTTTTATATGTACCAAATAATTAAAAAAAATAAAATAAGCTGGTTTGTATGTATTGTTTTGTCTTGAAATTTGTAGTCATATGTTAAAAAAATTTGTTATATTCTATTCTGTGAACAATTTCAATTAAAAAAAAAAACAAAAAATTTAATCTTAATTTAATTCCGCTAAATCAGCGATTTGTGACACTGTGCGTTAGGTCGCAAACGAAGGGTTATTTAAAAAATGTTCGAAGTCGGAACGAGCGTTCGAAGGTCTCGTAGGATTCACATTGGGAGTATTTAAATTCAAATTGTCCAATCTTCGAACTAAGGTATCTCTAATAGACTGCATTTCACAAATGAAAACTCGTTGGTTTGCCTCGAGTCTGTGGCTTCTTCTTGAACAGGTGGACTTTCGTTAGTATCTCATCGCTCATTATTATCATCACTATTGTGGTTATCTACCAGTTGTGGTGAAATCTGATCCTGGCTTAAGCCTACACTAGCCCCAGGTGGAGTACGACTAACAATTGGCCTGGATTCCATTGCTCCTGAACGGGGAGTTATTTCGAAAAGTGGACGAATTTCTCAAATTACTTGGTCTTCCTCTAGAACGCGTATTTGGAACTCTATTATCCATAATAGGAAATTTCGGATTTTAAATACAACTTCAAAAGATTTTAAATTTCAATATCTTTTAATAAATCTGTATTAAAAAAAATTAATACATGCATAATCTGGGGTCAGCGCGGTCGGTGCTAAATTCGATATTAAATTTGATAAGATTAGATACAATATGCTTAAGAGCAAGATATCTGTCTTGGTAAACAGACGGACTGTGCAAACAATGAACACAATACGAACAAGACTGTATATAATTGGCAACTATAGGTAACATAGTAGCAACATAGTCCAGTGTAATAACTACCAGACAATGGACTACCTATACTAGGTATAAAAGAATTAGGATTTATATATTATAAAAATATTCATATGCACAACTTATCCTTTCACGAATGAAATTAGACCAATATGAATACAAAAAGCAGTTCAACTCTTTCTAATATCCAATAGTCGCAACGCGGATTACAATTAAAACTATGAATATACTGGGACTATACTAATGAAAGTCATACTCAACTTGAACCGCCAAGAGACACAATAGAACACTTTACAATTGCTGGAGCTTAGCTAAAAGCTCTAAAGTTAGCCAGTATAATCTTTGTAGTGACGTTCTTAATGCCTCGAAGTACATCTAATGTTAGAACACGTTTAATGCAAAAGAGAAACAATCAAGCAACCTCCATTAAGCAAAAAATACCAACAAGTGACCTTCCTCAATGCTTCATTGAAAAGGTACATGGACTTTAAAATATATACCAACAATTTCAAATGTTGATTAAAGATAAATAAACTTGTGCATTACTCCAATTTAGCAATCTAGCTCTACGTAAAACAACGAAAATTCTTACTATCCATATAAATATTCATCTTATAGGTACCTATTGAACAAGAAGTGGTGGTGCGGCATGGCACAATACTGACAAAAAAAAATATGTCACTGCTTTATAAATTAGATCGAATATTTCTAAATCAATTACAAAAAAAAATTATAGAAATCGGTACCTTTTGCGACAAGATATAGCCGAAACAGTCAGAGTCCAAAATGCGACAAACTCATAATACCTCATTTGCTGAAAAATACCGAAATCAAATTTTATTCAATTTTTCCCTTCAAACGAATCGCCTCTTCCATCATTTCTACTCGCAGACGAAGAAGTCAGATTTATTATATTTCCATCATCTCCATCTCATCAAACATACTACTTGCCGAAGCGAAGGCAACATCGCAAATCATCAATTACACAGAAAAATAAATACATACTTACATTTCCATACAAATGAAAATCATATGGCATGACCACAGAATCGATAATGCGAGATCCATTATCCATACAAATTAACTTACTTGGAAATCCTACATGCTACCTGTGCTGCTAAACAACAAAAATGCCTGTGCTCCTTCTTACAAAGAAAAAAAATACAACATACATGGGAATGCAATTATGAAAGGTTCGATAAAGAGAGATAAACCAGTTTATTTGGTTTTCTTTCTTCGTTTTCAAAGTGTGTATTTAAAATGAAGATGACAGCAAAAGTTTAGACACAAACATTCTATTTCAATTCATAACGCCATCTGCATTTAGTCGGCTAAAACAACAAATTCGACATGATGGCACTACTATAAAGTGTATATACAATGATAGCACAAATAAAAAAATGTAATTTACATTTTCGATGTAGAAACCAAGAATTTACGCATTTTCACTACTTTCTTTAACACCCCTGATATCAATTTAAAATTAAAACTTGTGGAAGGAATATGTACAATGATAATAAAGAAATATTTATTAGCGATGGGCAAAAGGTGGTAGATTTCGAGTTGAGGTTGGTAGGATTTTTGAAATTGTGAAAAGTGGTAGATATACCACTTAAGTGGTAGAAGTCCCATCACTGGGTCATATACCTAGTCACGAGCATGAAGGACAACAAAAAATCAGCTGTTTGCGCAAAACCAAATAAAAATATTCTGCTGATACTTCCAGCCAACAAATAAAATAAAATAAAATACGATAAATCTACCCGATGAGAATGTCTGCTACGTCAAACATCAGCCACCATCGGCATCGGTAGTCGCTACCTGAATGATCTTCATTCTCAGTTACCTGTTGCCCATTCAGGAGATTGGGCGAAAACAAAAATAAACCCAAATAATGTGCATAAACTATCACCATTTGTTTTGGCCCGGAGCGTATAGGTGGCGTATCGTCGTATACAAGAAGTGAGAATACTATAGAGTCTGTATACAATGGTACTATAGAGTGTATATGCAAAGGACTGCCGTTTGCGCATTTATATGTATTTGGATTGTCACATTCCTCTGTTTTGTGAGAGGCTGCACATATTGAGCAATACGTTTTTACGTGGAAGTGTCTCTCTCCATGACCAAACATTCGACAATTTCTGCATTGTGTCAGGTGATTCTTTTGTTTACGCTGGAAACTCCACTTCACTTGCGTATGAAAAATCGAACGTATTTTTTTTTTTAAATCGAATAAGCTTATCGATCCACTCTCAAGGGATACTATATAGAATGTATCTGTAAAATAATCAAATTTTTTGGTGACCATTTTAACTTCCTTACACTGGAGACCAAGCTTTATAAGTTCGTTTTTTTTTTTAATTTAGTTGTGTCTACTTCGGACAAACCGTACAAAACAACTTTGAAAGATTTTTCACTATTAAGTTCGTGTGAAAAAAATTGACTATTGTCTACACGTAATTTACTTAGCACTAGATTGTAAGAATTTAGAGATTCACAATTAATTTTGATTCCCATTGACATTATTTTTATTGAGTAATCGTCCACTTTAATAGATGATTTCTGCAACAGTTTTATGGGAGGAATATGTACTTTTTTGATGACATTTCCATGATTTCACTATCGTTGTCAGTATCGGGTAAACATTGTTATGGACTCCAGTAATTATTTCTGGAGTTTGCCTTGCGTTTTTTTATTTCGGAAAATATTCGCGACTTTTTATCCAAGGACAGAGCACTGTCCTCGGTAAAAGGTGATCGCGCGAACTTGGAAACGATTGCAAGAAGAAGATAAAGAATACAGAACGGAGATTTGTTAACCACGTCGTTCGCTGTCGAAAGCTTCGGCTTGACTATCCAAAAATTAGGTTCCTACGCGTTCGCAGTTCCTCCGCCAATATTATCGCCAGGCCAGAAGGGTCACTCATGGCAGACAGGCCGTTAAATAGCTTTAACTAAGAAATGCCCAGAACATTCCATCCGCACCCTCCTCCCCAGTCTCCTCTCACCATCCTCTATTCCCCTCTTTCCCTTCCCTTACCACTCCTGTCCTTATCCAAACCTAATTCCAGTGGTGGCGTGAGCAAGTGGTAAACCGTGCCCAAGTATGAAAGGTTGGGGGTTAAACCAGCCGCGCACGAGCTGCCTTGCCGCAGGCCTGTTGTAGCCTTACCCAGGTATGGCGGCGCTGCCTGGGCTGACCTTGTTTTTTCCGGCCTTACTCGTAGAAACTAAATCTAAAATCGAAAAATGTCAAACAACAAAAAAGGAAAACATTGAAAAAATTCAAAAAATACAAAAGCAAATAAAGAGGATGAAATGAGTGGGTCCGGCAGAACATGGAGGTGGACAAACTATCGTCATCTCAGTCATGCACGTTCGGGGTGGACATGATGTTTAGGGAGGCGAATTACTCCTAGCAAGTACCAGTCGGAAAGCAGATAACCCTCACTTAAGCAAACCTGAGCATAATCGAGAAGGCAGAAAAGGTCCTCAATGTAGCCGGAAGTGTTCAAACCACGGGGATAGCCAGAGATAAGGCAAAACAAACCGTGGAGGGAACAAAGATAGCAGCCTGGAACCAAGTTCTAACACTCCGCGATGACACCTAAGGCAAGGCAAAATATCTATCAAAGGGCAAAGCTCGTTTTGCGGAATGCAAACCGAAAAAGTGAGCAACTTAAGGGACATGACCCTGCCACACTCAGCCAATGGGATAGGTCATATTACGAAAGAGCAAAATTTGTCCTAGCCGACGAAGCTCTTCGTAAAACGTTTGAAGCGGGCAAATAAGACGCAAAAAAGAAAGCTGACAAGGCGTCGTGCAGTAAGAGCGCGGCCCACGGAAACCGTTTGGTCAGCATTTCATCTGCAAGCAAGCTGTACCACTCCAGACCAAAATGTAAGGCCTGGCGAGGTACAGCATTGGTAAAGATCAAACTCACCAAAAAATAAATCGCGGAGAAGGAGCCAAAAGAAGGTGGCAATAACCTCCATGACGGTAAGGCTGCAACTGCCTGCTTGATGGAATACGTTATCAACCAGGTATGTATTTAGGGAGTTGCCAGAAGGGCAATATAATATTAATTCATAATAATAATAATAAATTTATTACGCCCATAAGGGCACTGGAAACGTTTCTGCACCTACTGCCTGTGTGTAGATATACAGGCTAGATCCCAAGCAGGAAATAGTGCGAAACGTTTCACCAATATCGCCTGTTCCAAAGCAGTCCAATTAGACATTGCTCTATTTTGGACATTTTCAATATCGGAAATTCAGTAAAATCGGATTATACCCTTCACAGTGGTGTATCCCGATTGAGCGGAGTGGCTAATACAGCCATTGATTCATATGACATTGGAGTATTCACGGATGCTCTAAAACCGATAATGGCACAGGAACCGAAATCGCTGCGGTTTCCAACTAGTTGCAGTTTCTTCCAGTTGGAGGTTCTGGCAGTTCAAGGCTAAGAAATTACTGCTAACGAAGTCGATATCCGACCAGGGTATCACCTTTTACATTAACAGTCATACGCCCTAAGGGCGCTGGAATCATTGGTCATCAGACCAGAAATAGTCTGGTATTGTCGCAAAATGATTACGGCATTATGCGAACAGTATCGTGTGAACTGCCAAGAAAAGGGAGATAAATGCGTCTGCAATGCGCGGGAGTGAACATAAAACCTCTCCTTTGTGTGGTCAAATGGAAGTTATCGGAGGCGGCCATTAGAATGGCTAGTCAAAGATATAGTCACATAGTGGGGCACGAGGTATCCAAGGCCATGTAGCCCAACTTGAACAGAAAGGAAAACTGGAGCGATTCTGAAACCAAGTAGTTATCAGCTTAGAATGACGATCGGCATCCTTTCCGTACATTGCCTTGTAAAGAAGCACACCAAACCTTCGACCAGCTCTCCCATGAAATAATCGAATTTAAGCTCAGGGCTTTTGGTTTCCCACCATGTTTCATAAAATGGGTTAATGCATACCTTAGATCAAGGGTTTATCAATTGAAATTTAGAGGATCGCTATCTGTATCTTTCACAGCTCAGTCTGGAGTTCCCCAAGGAAGTCACCTCGGACCAATTCTCTTTATACTAGCCATTAATGATGTTAAAGCATGTATAAATAATAGTAATATCCTGTGCCCATGTTCTGTAACTCATGCGATAACTCTTCGCATCGAAAACTTTGGAACACAAAATTCCACCGTTTATCGCATGTGGAAAGAAGTTGTGTTCTGTAACTCTATGCGATAAAATATACCTTGGTTACTTTTATTATCATGGGAAATTGGAAGGATTGTCAAAATACTGGAAATCGAAGGGTAGTTTGGCAAGGAAATTCAGTCAGTGTGTATTTACATGTCGTTGGGATAGGAGCGGTGTAGCGCGACTTTTTAGCGGATTATCGGAAAATTACGTGTTTCTGTTGAATTTTCAAAAATACGATGATCGCTCGTTCTGCTAGACTCAGACAATTTTTTTTGAAATTAATCTGATCCTAACGCTATGTTCTATGTTCATGAATTTAATGAAGTTAAAATTTTGCATTTATTTTGTCTGTCTATGAAAAAAATAAATGAAATATATTTTTTCTTTTAAAACAAGAACCTTTAGTCTCTCTTGTTGGATGTACCAAGCTGTTTATTTTTATAGCAACACAGTTCCAAGAATGTTCAAAATGGATCTTATTTAAGTGCTTGCTGAATTCTTTCGACAGAATGTACATACATAGGTACCTATACCTACATTCTTCTCCACTAATTCTGACTGTTTTTATTAGTTATTTTTTATTTCTTTTGCATTTTTTTAAACGTTGAACTTGATCAACGAACTGTATATTTTGTTAAATAAAAAATCAAAAATGTTCACTGTCCACTATCCTTTTAAAATTGTTCAATATCCCTTTCTCGCAACCCAATTGAAATGTGATAAATTTTGACAGTTGAAGTGAATAATTTATCGCATTCGAAAGTTACAGAACACCGATTTATCACATATTTCCAGGAGTTTAATTTCACAATGTTCCATGTGGTATAGTTTTCGCATCGCATAGTTACAGAACACGGAAATGTGATATAATGAAATTTTGTTTCGATTCACATCGTTCATGTGATAAATATAACGATGCGATAGTTACAGAACACGGGCACTGATCTACGCTGATGATATGAAAATATTTAAATCTATCACTAGTCAGCAAGATAGAATTTTTCTTCAATCTGACATTAATAGCTTCGCCAATTGGTGTGATAAAAACGGTTTATCCCTGAACCCTACTAAATGTCAACATATGACATTCTCTAGAAAGAATGTACCTTCCACCTTTCAATATTCTTTGTCTCAACATATTCTTTCTAATGTTGATAATTTTAAGGATCTTGGGGTTTATTTCGATCCCAAACTGGTTTTTGCCAAGCATATCAATTTTATTGTTAATAAATTTAATTCTATGCTGGGCTTCGTAAAAAGAATTTAATGACCCATACGTTACTATGTCATTGTACAATTGTTTTGTCCGTCCGATTCTAGAGTATGCTTCACAAGTTTGGACGCCGTTCTACAACATTCATTCAAATCGAATAGAGGCCATTCAACGTAAATTTATTCGATTTGCACTTAGAGGACTTCCATGGGATGATCCATTTAACCTTCCTCCCTACAGTCAACGTATCAAGCTTCTTCAAATGTTACCCCTTTCTTAACGATGGCTTAATAGCGATATCATTTTTTTACAACAGCTTATGTCCGGTCAAATAGATGCACCTGACTTGCTGTCGTCTATTGGCTTTCATTTTCGTGATGGTGCCCATAATTTACGCAGTGTTGAATTATTGTTTAGCCCCCATCAAATAACGAATTATGGGAGGTATGAGCCTATTAGTCGCATGAGTAGAATCTATAATCTAAATGATCATGTGATTGACTTGCATGTTAGTAAAATTAAGCTAACAAAATATTTTGCGTAATAATGCTTTAATGTCTTAAATTGTTTGTATTTTTTGTGTTTGTGTTAGTATTTTATAGGTACATAATTATTGTATTTTTAATTGTTTTGTCCTTACTAACACCTGCACTAAATGATAAGCCTGTGAGAGCACTTTTAGTGCCGGCAATTTCTGCTCGTGATAGTTGCTTGCTTTAAGCACTCCACGACACAGAGCTGATAGTGTATATAAAACGCACACCTCTTAGAAACGGGCGCG
The DNA here is from genome assembly GCA_949715645.1 of Portevinia maculata. NCBI lineage: Eukaryota > Metazoa > Arthropoda > Insecta > Diptera > Syrphidae > Portevinia > Portevinia maculata. The sequence goes on from OX454527.1 coordinate 122,885,251, forward strand.
TGCAGAGCACTTTTAGTGCCGGCAATTTCTGCTCGTGATAGTTGCTTGCTTTAAGCACTCCACGACACAGAGCTGATAGTGTATATAAAACGCACACCTCTTAGAAACGGGCGCGTGCAGATACTGCAATGATATCTGCGTCAATGAGGACATTACCCACATTCTTTGTGAGTGCGAAGGGTATCGCTCGACATAGAAGATGACGACAGGGCAACAAATTCTTTGATAGCCTAGTAGAGGTAGCGTCGATTGACTGCAAGACAATTAGTGAGTTTTTGTAAGGAAATAAAATTGTTTGAGGATCGAGATGGTGCCTACGACAGTGGTGTCATAGCCCTGACTAACCTAACCTAACCTGTGTTCTCAGTTGCAATAGATTCGAGCTGAAGAAAATGAAACCATAATGTCTGGTTACTTAATCGAAATGATGTTTAATTAAGTATATTTTGGTTGCATTTATCTCGCATCGACTAGGTATACACTTTTCAATACGAATATGATTAATAAATGTATGATGTATGATGCAATAATAAAATTGTTTTTTTGTCTGTGCATGAACTATTCTTAGCACCTTGGTCTCAAATTGGTAATGAGAAGTAGGCACCACCAATATCAATTGCATAATTCCGACAATCGAAAGTACCTACTTGACTTAGATCGTATGCATTAATTCAAGGCTACGAGTATTTCTGAGTACAAACAATTTTCACAATAAAGCGTTAACCAGATTGCCAATAAAGGTGTTGTCCCAAACGAAGATTTTATAGTTCATTTCATAGATCCTAAGTTGTAAAGGTAAAATTGATTTTACCTTCAACTTTTAATAAAAATAAATGCAAATAATGTGACACTTGAACTTCAAACGTGTGATCAAAACCTGTTCAGTGGCTATCATAATTGAATTCCAGCAAATAAAAGTCATTAAGTAGGAATGGTAGATGTATGTGTGTATGGATAATTTAGACTTTCTCTTGATGTAAAATTGATTTCTGAAGATATCATGAGATCACTTCTGACTATTACGAATTAAAAAAACACTCTACATGAATGTATATGTGGTGTGGCCCTATTAAGCATTCCGTAAAGCGAACCAAAATAATAAAAAGTTTAAAACTGGTACGTATTAAGTTAAAAATATCGATATCATTGAGTTATTGCTTTCTTATTTTAATACATTTTTATATTGACTCACCATTATCTACTTCATTTTCTCTCGGATCAATATCAAGGAGGTCTTGATAGTATTGATCAAGTTGCTCGGATTCTACACTTTGCAAAGATTCATCATCTGCATCTCTGTTATCCATTATTTCCCCGATATATCTATCCTCGTCTTCAAATTCTTGAACATCATCAGCGTTTTTGTCAAAATTGTGATGAACGTTTTCATTAAGAGTTTGTCGACGACTTGCATGGCCATGGGGCACAGGGTTCGTGTGCTTTTCTGACAGTGCTCTAGGCAATATTTCATCTATAGTGGGTATTCTCTGGTTAGTTCTTCGGAATGGAAAAAAATGCCGCTCAAGATAGTTTGCAAATATTTGCTTTGTTATTTTGTTTTGTCGTTCGATCTCCGATTGGTCAAGTTCAACACCTGCAAGTGAATTTAATTTAAATTCAGTTTCTAATTGTTTGCTTGCATTTTTCCTCAGTAAAAATTATGGTAAATAAATTTAATCTCTATATACAGTTACATACCCAGCCTTGTACCTTTAATTTCTCACAAACTCACCTACACTGAAAACTTTCAGTGTGACTACTATTGTTTACAGAAATACAAATGATAATCTCTTTTGATCAAAGCATCGTTTTAATTGTATATGGCTGAAATTTAACAGTTTTTCTATATACTCGCAATTTAAATGATTTTGTTTGGGTATACCTGTTCTTGCGATCTCCAAAACACAAACAGCATTTATGTTTTATAACGAAGACATACTGCTTGTATAGATAACTTTATACAAGCAGTATGTCTTTGATATAAAACATGTATAGAGACCTTTTGACGAATACAACGAGAGCCTGAAAAACCAAAGCCGCCAGGGAGCGAAGCGTGACAGGTCTCAAGAAGAGATCTCCTACCGCCCAGCCCCTAAAAAAACCAAGGTTGCCGAAGGTTCAGCAGCAACAGCCAAGCCAAGCACGTCGGCGGCCGGTGCGGCCCAGAGGCGACCCTTTACCGAGGTGGTTAGGGATCACCTTCAGGTCGCACTAGTGGATGATCTCTCGACAAACGGAAAATCAATAGCCAATGCGTGGGGAAGCATTGAAGCCAAGCTCTACGAAATGGTGATAGACCACATCGTTAACAATCAAGGGGAACCTTTTCCCGACTTTGATTCCGCCGAGGTGGTGAGGGGATATCGGGTAATCAAATGCGCCGACCAATTCTCCAAGGACTTCCTTAGTGGATGCGTTGCTAAGGTTAGCGACGCCTGGGATGGTTTGAAGCTCAAGCTTATCCCAGCTAAGGACATCCCGAGGAGACCTAGGGCCCGCATTTGGTTGCCCAATATGAAGATAGAAGGGGGAAGGCTCCTCCAATGTCTCAAACTCCACAACCCGACGGTTCCAATGGATGATTGGTCAGTCATCAAGGCGGAGGAACCCTATAAAAATACCATGTCCTTCCTCCTACTCATAAACAACGAGTGCCTGGGTGCTCTCGAGAAAACTGACCATAAACTTAGGTTTGGCATAAGGTATGCCAAGCTCAAAGTCTTCCTTTCCTCGGGTCCCGAGGACGATGTGGACATCGCGATACCGACAAGTTGTTGGAGGACCTGATGATCGCCGATGAAACTCCTTCAACCACATAATGCTGAAAGTCATACAGATTAACCTGAGGCACTCAAGGTGTGCCTCCGATAATCTAATGTTTTTTCTAAAGGAGAAGAACATTGACATCGGCATTATCCAGGAGCCATGGGTGAGAGACTCATCCGTAAATGGGCTCCAAGACACACAATACGACCTGTTTTACAAACACCAGGCCACAGGTAAGCCTAGAATATGCATACTAGCTAAATAATCGAGATTTCAGTTTTTATTTTTTTTCCTTTATTTTTTAATTAAATATTTTAACTCTAAGAAATGTTCGAAAACTCTTATTCAAAATTTAATATAAAAAGGTTCAATTAAGGAAATTATTATTTGGACTGGTCTCGTCGACGGATGAAAAAGGTAAGAGCCGGAAAAAGCCGGCGAGACATATAAATATGGTGGACGGCAGTAGCTGATAACAGGGCAGCCAACTGTTGATCTTTTTCTTTTTAACGCTAGGGTTTACATGAAAAGGTAAGTTTAATAAATCGGCTTTTTGATACAAACACTAGCTAAGAAACATCTAAAAGGTTTTTTTATGTCCCAATCTTAGCTCATATGATTTGACAGTGATTAAACTGGAGTGTGCGAACCAAGCTACATACCTGGCTTCAGCATACATGGCTCATGGGAGACCTGTACCGCCAGAGGAGGTGCAGCTGCTCATAGTCTCAACAACAGTGAAGGACAACCTACTGATGGGCTGCGACGCCAACGCCAGGCATTCTATATGGGGTAGCTCAGAAGATAATGAAAGAGATGAGTCACTTTTTGATTTTCTGTTAACCACTAACCTATCAGTCTGTAACAAGGGTACGACCCCAACTTTTGTCTTTCCGAGTACGGAAACATACAGGGGATGGGAAGAGGTACTAGATGTTACATTAAAAACAAACAATAATAACTTTAAGGTCGACAACTGGAGAGTTTCCAATCTGGAGTCACTCTCAGACCACAGATGGATCCTCTACGACATGAGTCTCGAGGTCGAGACCACAAAACCTTATAGAAACCCCAAAAGAGTTAATTGGACCAAGTTTGGCCAAGTCCTTCGGACAAAACACAAGAATATACCTGAAACAAACACAGCTGCAATTAAAGAACTGGAGGTACAGGTAAAGACTTTTGAGAAGGCTATGGATGTAGCCTACAAAGTCTCGTGCCCAGTTAAACGGAGTAAAAAAACGCTTCCCCCATGGTGGAACGAAGTTCTCTCCAGTCTCAGACAGATGACTAGCGCGATTTTCAACATCTGCCACAAACACAATTTTTGGCGGCCTTATAAGGACTGTCTAAGTCTGTATAAGAAAGCCATAAAGGCATCCAAAAAGGAGCCCTGGATGGACTACTGTTAGTCGATAGAAACCCTTAAGGACTCCGCTAGGCTAAGCAAAATTTTGTCCAAGGAACACTCCAACCCTTCTTTTCTGAAAAGACCAGACGGGAGATGGACAGAATCCCCAGCGGAGACCCTGGAACTCCTTATAAAGACTCACTTTGCCGGATGCAGTGATATTAGTACGCAACCCGAGAGGTCTCGGCAAGTACAACCTGCTCGCAACAACAACATCACCTCAATAATTTCGGAGGAAAAGATTTCCTGGGCTATTAACAGCTTCTCCCCATAGAAGTCTCCGGGGCCTGACGGCATTATGCCTGTCATGTTACAGAAAACGCAAAACCTATCAATACCTTGGTTAGCGTCGATCTTCCGCAGCTGTTTATTGCTAAACCACGTACCACACTCCTAGAGACGCGCCAGGGTGGTGTTTATACGGAAGGTGGGTAAACGCGGGCACGTATCCGCAAATGACTTCAGACCTATCAGTCTAACCTCCTTTATACTCAAAACCCTGGAGCGTGTCCTAGACATCCATATGCGAAGTTCTCTGCCAGAAACATCGCTTTCCAAATCACAGCACGCCTATCTCAAAGGCCGATCCACGGAAACGGCTCTCCATGAGGTAGTGCGAACTATCGAAAAATCCATACACTACAAAGAATACAACCTAGCCTCCACTTTGGATATAGAGGGAGCCTTCAACAACGTACAGACGGAAGCTATTCTTGAATCTCTGGTCGAACTGGGCATAGAGGAATCTATTAGGAAATGGATAGCTTCTATGCTCGGAACAAGAGTTATTCAGGCAACACTAGGCAACAGCCACTTAACCAAATTTGCCTATAGAGGAACCCCACAGGGTGGCGTCATTTTTCCGCAACTATAGCTAATGGTTATGAACAAAATTCTAGTAAAACTAGACAGGGAAAGGGTCAAAGCTGTCGCGTATGCGAGTGACGTAGTGATACTAGTGTCAGGGAAGTTTCCCTCCGTGATAACTGATATCATGGGGAATGCTCTAGACAAGGTAAACACCTGGGCTACAAGGTGTGGCCTCGGCGTTAACCCGAGCAAAACCGAACTGATGCTGTTCACCATCAAAACCAAAATGCCCGATTTTACCCTACCCCGCCTAAACGGTCAACCACTTACACTATCCTCCAGCGCTAAGTATCTGGGTATCGCGCTCGATCCTAAACTTAACTGGAAACATAACATTGAACACAAAGTGAGGAAGGCGTGTATTGCCTTCTATGCCTGTAGCAAAACCTTTGGAAAGAAGTGGGGACTTCAACCAAAGATGACCTTGTGGATGTACACAGCAGTAGTGCGTCCAATCCTCACCTATGGATCACTAGTATGGTGGCCCGCGTTGAGTAAAGGTTACAACCTCGCAAAACTGAAAAGATTGCAAAGGACAGCCTGTATAGGCACCACGGGTGCACTGAGGTCGGCCCCAACGGACGCCCTCACTGTGCTCTTGCACCTTTTGCCTCTTGACCTACACACAAAAGATACCGCACTATGTAGTGCGGTAAGACTCAGGAAATCGGGGTGCTGGACTGCAAGGCCATACGGCCACAGCAGCATTCTGGACTCGCTACCAGAAGGCATGGTCACGTTTCCAACCGATTACATCACACCCAAACTAAACTTCACAAAAGGCTCCCAAGTAAGCTTCCCTTCCAGAGCTTGTTGGAAGAGGGACGAAGTAGTGAACGATTTCGACTTCGACACGGTCATATACACCGACGGTTTTAAGATGAACTGTGGTGTGGGGGCCGGTGTCTACTCGAAATCACTAAAAATATCAATATCCCTTCGCCTGCCGGATTTTGGCAGCGTTTTCCAGGCGGAACTACTGGCTATCCGAGCGGCCTGCACGCAACTAGGGCGTGATATAGCGTACAAAGAAAACATTGCTATCCTCATAGATAGCCAAGCCGCAATCAAAGCTATTGACTCGGCTACCATATCCTCCAAACTGGTGCAGGAGTGCCGGAACGAGATTGCGCGACTGGGCGAACGTTTCAGTGTTACACTACTCTGGGTTCCAGGGCATAGTAACATTACAGGAAACGAGCGTGCAGATGAGCTGGCCAGGCAGGGCTCAGCTCTGGACGGCTCACTCGCTGCAAGGGTTCACATTACGCTAGGTGCGGTCAAGACACAAATACACTCACAATTCCTGCAGAAAGCCAATCTTCAATGGAGAAGGTTAACTAACTGCATCGTATCGAGGAAGATATGGCCTATTTATGACAAAGGAAGAACAGGGGGTCTTCTAAACAGAACCCGCCCCGAAGTCTCCAGAATTACGGCGATAATCACCGGGCACTGGCCAATTTGAGACCATGCGGCCAAACTGGGTATCCCATTTAACACCCACTGCCGAAGCTGCGGGAATGTAAACGAAAGAGAAACTCTCTTCCATTTCCTCTGCGAATGTTCGGCACTAGCAGGAGCTAGACTGCGGGCACTGAATCAATCATTCTTCGACGACCTTAGCGCTATATCGAGCAAAGGGATATAAGATCTTATCCGTTTTCTCAACTCCACAGGTTGGATATAGCCACACATCAAATCTTCCACAACCACTACAACATAGGTCACACGAGTCGTGGTAACAAAAGGGCACAATAAGTGCTAATTGGGTTCAAGCCGAACCGCCACTTCTACCTACCTACCTACCTACCATAGATACCTTAGTTTAACGTCGTATAGCTTATCCAGTACATTTGACACCAAGAGTTTCGTAGCGATACTCACGTAAAGAAGACGTAAACTCCACAACAATTAAATCAAAAATTAATATCATATTCCTTCACATTTCTTATTTCAAATTATGTACTTTTTCTTTTACATTCCACAACAATCTAGTTATCAAATAATACTTTCGCTTTTACAGGCACCTCATGCTATATAAATAATATTTTGGGCCTCGTTTCATTAAATGCATTAAAATTTAACAATGTAAATATATAGCATATACATATGTATAAATATAAGAAAGGTGAAATGTCTTTTGCATAAAAAGTAATGAAAAATAGTATTGAATGCCACTTGAGAGGCTCTTACGGTATAAAATTAAATTTAAGTTATTTGGGTGGGGTGACACAACACTATAGAAACAAAAACACAATAAAAAAAATATAAAAAATTTTAAAATTAAACAAACATGTGTGTACAAGATGGATTGAACAAATCAAGTTAGAACCAATTAGAAGTTTAAGAAATATCTATAAGCAAAAAACAAAAACCAATCGTAAGTCAAGACGAATGGGGCAAAAATTGATTTAAACGGAATGGACAAAACAATTAGAGTTAAAGAATATCAGTAGACTGAGATAAACCAAAAAATGAGAGCCTAATAAATGATTGCAAACAAACATTATTAAAATTAAAAAGACAAAGTATTACATTCTTAATAAAAATAATAGCCACAGATATTGTCCTGATTGTCTGTGAAAATTAATTAAATAAGCGATACCATGAAACAGAAAAAAATTACGACAAGCAGTGATACGAAAAATCGCTACAGATAACAAGTTAGAAAAATGTACACGTAAATTATGAGTAGAGCTTAAACGAAAATTACGATTGCCAGACCTCATAAAGAAAGTCTTAAACACCTTAAAACAAAACAAAACAAAACAGAGGAAAACTAGAATATTTTCAAGTCTTTTGACATATTTTCCTTAAGGCATACTTCTGCAAAGTTAACAGGTGTTGTATTTTATTAAAACACGCACCTCCTTAACAAACAATTCCGTATTGCAACTTGGAATGAAGGATTCTATATTAGATTGTTTTAAGAAGCATTTTAGAGCAGATATTTTTCAAATAAAAGAATGCCTAAGAGTGAATCGGAAATAGCCAAAAACGCATTCTCGAATCAATATTTAGACCCAGATATTTAAATTCATCAACTTTTTCAATCAAAAACAATTATTACTACAAATTAGACTGCTACAAAAAGAGGGACAAGAACAACTAAACACACAATTATTACAAACAGACATTTTATACCGTTGACATTCAGGTGCATGGAAAAAACATTAGCTTCCAAATTGTTTAAAGAACACGAATTGAGAAACATTATTTTAGTTTTCAAGCTTATCACTAGACTATTGTTGCGGTATAATTTCCCGCAACAAGGTCCACTCTTCGTTTCTTTACCCACCCAACCAATTCCCTCTTCACATTGGGTGGCGTACCTGGGATCTATAGATGTGGAGGGGCAGCCGTGGTACCATCAGCCATTGGCCCACTTCTCTCGAGCCTGGGGACAAAACCCCCACAGGAAGGTACACTCGGGCAAGGACGGGCGGTCCAAAGCAGGAGAACCACTCGGTCAAGGGCCAACGCGCGGCGCAGAGGGCTCCCCAAGAACCGACGGACGGTCAAGGGTTCAGGACACACCAACGAGTGGGAATATCCCAACAGACGGACGGTCTCCAACGGCGGAGTGGTGTACGAAATCCAAACACGCTCTAAACAGACGGACTGTCTGCAACGGCGGAGTTGTGTTAACATCCACTACCACACTCCCGAACAGACGGACGGTCTGAATACGAATCAGACGTCAAATCAACTGCTTCAATCACAAGCAAATGGGCTGTGATGCAATTGGGAAAGGTGAGCGGACGGCCCCTTCTGATAACAATTGCCCCGAACTACCAAAGTCACGGTAGGGTGTCACGATCGATTGGGGAATTGATAAAGATCCCTTTTGATCCAACCCCGTCGATGGAGCAACGTAGGAGCACCTGGGGAATGCGGGCGGACGGCCATGTACACACACCCCAAACCACTACGTCGAACACACTGCGCACCGGAAAACACTTCGTCAAATAATAATAACAAACCACTACGTCAAACACACTGCGCAATTAGACAAATAATACCAACAAGTAGGAGCCATGATATGACGAAAAGGAAAGTGGCCAAACAAACGAGCGCAACTACCACGGAAAACTTTGCGGTTAACGAGCGTCAAGGGACAGATGCAAAGGGCTCGTGCACAACAACAAATAAACAAAAACTACTTGTACGATCTGGCGCAAGAATAGCACTTCCGCATTTCCCCAACCCTGCGCGCGATTCGACCGAGATAGCTAGATTCTAATTCACTTTTATTTTACTTTGAATAAGATTGGTTTCACTCACAGACTTCCTGGGCGATTGCCTTCCAACCAGTTCATTGGTGCTTGGTCCTAGGGATGTTAGTATCCTATATTTCCAAGTGTGTTCTTCTTTGGGATTGTAAGAGAGTTTAGAAACTTTAAAATTTACTTTAACAATGCACTTTGGGCATTTTTTTTGCAAAAGATTATTTAATTTAATGCTCTTCTCCAAAGATTCTTTTCGTTTAAAATCACGAATTGTCAAAGTTTATTTGTTTACATTGTCCAGGGTCGGCCGGCGAATTCGTTTGTCACTGAAGGCCTCCAACAGTGGCGAATTCTAAAGTCTAAGTGAGTGAGAGCATTAGCGGGACCAAGTCAGCGCACTTGTGTAAAATATTACATAGTGTAGCGACAACGGCAAGGTCCAGCTAAATGTGCATGAATGGAGTTGGGAAGGAACAGCGGTTGGTAATCTCAGAGCGACAGCTGAATTACCGAGTGGGAGCCGTTGATTCCACTGCCCAAGTATGTGTGTTTATGGGGAGGTGTGAAACAGTTGACAATCTCAGCGATACATCTGAATTGTCCAGTGAGAACTGTCGTTGGCTTGCTTCCCCAGGTTTGTATGAATGTATGAGTGGAGACAGCGGACGACGGCCTGGGCAAAAGATTTGGCAATCACTTCTTGGTTGACCAGCGATCATAAAAGACAGTTTTTGTTAGTAAAGAAATTTTTTTTTGCGACAGAAAAAAAAGAGAACAAAAAGGAAAATTCGAGAACGGCAGTTTTCGAGAAAGTATAGAAAGGAAGATTACATCAGGATCGAGTGAATTGTACAGGCGGGACTAATATCCAAAGGACTAGTCTGGATACACAAGGGTTCATGAAGAGGAGAGGAAACAGAAAAATAAAACAGATAAATAGAGTGATTTTGTGAGCGTAGTTAGGCAATTACCTGGAGGAAATAAATCTCGGTCGGATCGGGCTCCGTCAGAATCCCTGAAAACCATTTTCTTTTATTATATTTTCAACTTTCGAGATATCGCGATCTTGCGTCATTTCAATAACGGCTTTTCGTTTCTTTTTGTATAACTGAAGTCCAAAAAAAGCGGTTAATAAAATTTGCCGTGCTCCACCGGGGCATTTATAACGTTGTGGTAAAAAAAGGGTTCGTATTTTTTCTTTGTTTTCAGTTTGTTAGAAGCGGTTTCCATTGGTCGTAATTTTCTGGAATTTTTGTGGTTCACAATTTCCCAATTGCCCAATCAATAAAAAATTGTGTGGCGCCTATTTCACTTATTGCCCTCGGGGAAAATTATTTTTCCTCGACGACAGTACGCCAGTAAGTACCTTTCACGTCTAAATTAGCTAAAGATATCAGCGAGTGCTAGGTTATCGAACCCACCCCTAGCTGAGCGACCGGGAATCCAGCATTATTTTCGCTGGAGTTGCACTTTGGCTTTTGACAGTTCATATAAATTTCGATTCGGCGGTAGTGATCGCAATATTTTCTCGTTTTATTTCTTTTGTATAATTTAAAATTTGCTCGCGATTTCAAAGTGTAACAATTGGCGCCCAACGTGGGGCATTAAAAAGAAAAAAGATAAATCGTAATAAAGTAGATACTCGAGTAGTTATAAAAGAAACAAAAAAATTAAATAAAGGCACAAGCGTGGGGGGTCCATTGTGCCGACAGTGGAGGTGTTTTTATATGTATCTAGGGAAGTTGTGGTGTTCGTCTTCTAAATGAAAGTCCCTACTTCTAGTATTTAGAGCGTACCACGATGTAGTGGATAGGTGATTGCTCGCCGCAACTTATGAAATAAAACAGGCAAACTGCCGAATAGAGTTCTATGACAAAACTTATCTTATTCCTTTAATTCTATTCCTTAAATACTATTTACATGACTGTTATACTTACATTCTATCTTACTTCTACTTACATAGTATGAATGAATACAGTGTTCTTAATTCCTATTGGCTATACAATTTGTGTGGGCTCTTATTACTATTGAGTGACGATCAGTGCAATTGAGTAAAATGTGCTACATACTTATACTGTGTATGATTCATTCAACAAATACACTTTACATGCTTCGTCACTTGGATTGGGTTGGGGACAGTGGTGTCAACAAGTAGATACACTCTACACCCTTGCCCTTAAGAAAAATTTTAGGTAGTTAAATTATAATGTATTGCCAAGTATGTAATTATAATTTTCATTTGATGATATGTATAAATAATATAATTTACGAACTAAAATTTTCTTAAAACGAATTTGATATTCAATAAGTTTTAACTAAACTGCAATATTACTTGCTTTATACATTAAAGGTTTAAATTACATGTTTGGTTTCTAGGGTTTAAGAAGGTTGATATATATTTCTTTATTTATTCCATTTTGATCAATAATTGAGTTTACACCTATTCTTTCTATTATTTTATATGGACCAATGTATGGTGCCTGATTCTTCTTTCTATTTCCTACTTTCAATAATACTAAATCTCCTACTTCTAAATTCTAAATTCATTTCTCTGGCTTTCGTTAGTGCATATTGCAACCTGATTCTTAGCTCGTGAACATAATTGTCATAGTCATACATCTTTGTTGTATTATTTAGGGTGTCTGTAGGTAAACAAGGTAATTTGCCATAAACGAGTTCATACAGTGAATACCCGGTATCTACATGAGGTGTCGTATTATATGCGAACGTGAAATATGCAACCCATTTGTCCTATTCATTGTCATTAGCGTTGTTTAATAAAAATTCATTGAGTGTTCTATGATTTCTTTCAAGGGCGCCTATAGTTTGATGGTGGTACGGAGAAGAGAATGTTTGTTTTATCTTTAACAGTGAACATATGTTGTGCATAAGTTCGTTATTGAATTCTGTACCTTTATCTGATTTCAAAATCTTGAAGTGCCCATATCTAAGGACATGGCGATCCTGCCATCTTCGTTGATAAAATAACAAGTCAAAACGAAGAGGACCAGAATATTCGAATGTCATCAGAGGAAGACTTCGAAGGCATTTTCAACAAATGGGAGCTGTATGCCAAAACAGGAGAATTGACTGAAGAATACTTGGGTTGGGTATAGTGGTGTCAACAAGTAGACACACACTACAAAGTTTCCGTTTTTTTTTTGCTTTAACAAAACAAAAGTTCGTTTACTTGCGTAATTTTTTTCTTTCTTCGACAGTTCAGAGATAAATAAATAGTGAATTGAGTGACTGCAAGGGAAATCCATAGGAATTTGCATAGTCAAAGATCCAGACATAGCGGAAATTGCTTTGTTGAAAGTGAAATTTGGTTGCCGTTGTGTGTGCAGTTGTCTTATAGAGGTTCAGCAAGGGGAGTAAAGGAGATAGCGCGAGGTAAACCACCCAGCTATCAACAAGTAGGTCAAATTTTTGCCGTTTGTTATGTTTTTATATATTCGCGTCTTATTGAAATTTGATGAAATTTTATTGAAAATTTATGCAATAATTATTACATACATTATACTTTTCTTTGATTTATATATTTGAATATACCTATAATACATATTGGGTTTACCATATCACTCGAATACCATATCAGAAATTTATAGTAATTAAACCATCGATACACTTACGAGTCGATCCATTTACTTATTGTAGCAGTAGTATATACATATTTTTCCTTGCATTTTATTTGATAGAAATCAGGGTTACCACTTTCTGGTTTATTTTTATTGTATTTGGAGGAAATATTTTATTTTAAGTTCATTTTTTTTCGTGGTTTAAATTATTTGCATCGCGTTAACCACCCATTTATTTCATGTGGTTTTGGGGGGTTGTAATACTGATTCCGGGTATACCTTAAGTTTTTTTGAAAATTATTCGACATATAACATCATACCAACAATTGTTCGCCGAGGTGCGGCACATATTAAGTTATTAGCTGTTCCTTTTTAAATTCGTTATTTTTATCTTTCATTCGGGGTCTAATAGCGGACACGTCGGCGCCTTAAGTGCACTTGTTCTTCTCACCTTTAGGGTGCTTACTATTAAGCGAATTTCCTCGTCCGTCGAATTTTCATACTGCTTCCTGGCGGAAGGATAACACCTTTTAAATTAATTTATTATACCTATTACTTCATATCACCACGTGGTTTTCGTGGGGATATACTCGTACCTCTATAGTTTTCGGACTGTATCATTAGTGGATTTTAGAGTCATTACTTGAGTTCGATCTCTCATTTCGGCTTGAAGGAAACGGTTTGTCTTAAGGCGACTTATCGTATTCGTTACCACACTCGTATTGCGCTTATTATTGCGCAAATTTTCTGGGCTGTGAATTTTTGTTGTTGTTTCCGAGGTGGAAGTATTTTACCGCCGTGCGACTGTTTTGTTTTACATTCGGAATTTTTTTTAGTAGAAACATCCGCTCGATTCCGGAGTTTTGCATTCTGGGTAGAACCATCCTCCACGGATTTGCTTGTTGTTCCATTGTGTTTTAATCGGTTGTTCGCTTTTTGAATTTTTTTTCTGACTATTGTAAAGGGGACATTACTGTTTGTGCTTCTGGAGTTTGGATTCCGTATTCCTTTTCTTAAACTCATTTCTGTTTCTTACACACGGGACTTTGTGTGCTTTTAAGTTCATAATAAATGAAGATTAACAGATTATCCGTTGATGAGTTGGCGTATGAAGTCGAGGCTCGAAGGCTGCCAACCGGCACAGTAGAGAGCATGAGGAAATCTCTAAGAGCTGCACGGCTGTTGGAAGGGGTCGATAGGGATAACTATCATTTTTGATTTGAGGAGGATAAAGAAAGAGGAGGATAAGAAAGAAAAGCTGGATGAAATTTACCACCTGTTGAGAGAGTCTCCAAGAGATCCTAAGTCGAAGGAATTCTTGAAGATTCTCACAAAGATTGAGTGGGCAATGGGAAGGATTGATAGGGCGATCGCATTAGAAAGTAAAGACGTGGACGAAAAGCTCAGTTTCAGGTTCACGGTCGTGACTGACCATTACTCTTTGGTTTGGTTAAGTAACCTTAAGGATCCGTCGGGTAGGTTAGCACGCTGGGCAGTGCGGCTTCAGCAGTTCGATTTTGAGATCGTCCACAGAAAGGGGAAAGAGCATGTCGTTCCGGACATGTTATCGCGAGGAGTTCCGGTAATTGCCGAGATCTCAGATGCGGATTTGGAATTTGGACCCTTGGGTGGCGAAGATGATGGCAGCTTTGGAAGCGAATCCGCTGGCATATCCAGCGTAGAGAGTTGACAACGGTCGACTTTTTAAATTTATAAAAGCGAACCATGTCGTGGTCCATGAGGATAACCGCGCGATAACCGAAATTAGTAGTGGGGAAAGCAGGCTGGTTGGAGATTTTACAGGAGCGTCATGATAGTCCGTTAGCGGGGCATATGGGGGTCCGAAAAACTTAAGCTAGATTAAGTTCCACATATTATTGGCCGAAGATGAAAAGAGATATAACGTCTTACGTTAAACACTGTTCTGTTTACCAACAGGTGAAGCCGGTGAACGAGAAACCAGCTTGTCTTATGAAGGAGAGGGGATTTATTTCAAGGACTTGGGAAATGATTTAAGTAGATCTGGTAGGCTCACTTCCCAAGTCCAATAGGGGTTTCATTTCCATTCTGACTGTAGTAGATTATTTTTCACTAAATTCCCTCTGTTATACGGGTTCAGATCTGCTACCGCTAAAGCAGTTTGTAGGGAGCTCGAGGACAATGTCTTCCTACTTTTTGGCGTTCCGTCAGTGGTTGTGTGTGACAACGGGCCACAATTCCATAGTAAGGAATTGAAAACGCTTTGCCAGGCGTACGCATCACTATTGAAGTACACAGCGCATTATCATCCGCAGGCTAATCCGGCTGAGCGGATCAACCAGATTATCAATACAACGCTGAGGGCGTATGTCTCGGAGAACCACAGGAGTTGGGACGTCCAACTACCGAAGGTAGCGTGCGCCATACGCACCGCACAACACGACTGTTGGGGTATTAATGAGGAAATTAGTCGATCCACAATCCATTGCATTTTAAATTTAAAATATATTGTACCATATTTTTGTAAGCCACTGTTTTCAATATAGAAACATGCCTTTTTTGAATTTGGCTCCTAAGTGCCAAGGTTCGCCATATTTATGTAATTAAATTTGAAGAAGAAATTCACCTATAAAAGAGGGTGACAATAAAAATTGTTACAGAACATTGTGAACCAGTGTACGCCTTTCATTTCGTTGATATCGATTGTTGCTAATCGTTGTTCGATTCACTAATCCATCGGTTTTTTCGTTGTACTGCAAGTAAGGGAGTGAAGTTTCTGTCACTTAAGAAAAGTTAAATTTCTTACTTGCCGATCGTACAAAGTCACGATCGTACATTTTGGCGCCCAAACGTTGAGCAAATATAATTAATTTATTAAGAACTCACTTATTAAAAAATTATTATTAACAATTGTGTGAAATAAAAGACTGAGGACATTAAGTGACAGTTAAGTGAGCCGCGTGTTTCGGGACTAGGTTTTCGGTTGTCGGTATGCTGATATAGTGCATGAGCATCATCCAGAACGAAAAAGGAGCAGCAGCGGTATTGTCAGGAGGAATTTATTGGAAACCACGCCATAAGGAGGAGCAAAAAAGGGAAGATAGGTATACATCTCCCACGAGGTACTTCAAGTTAAATCCAAGTAGGCGAATGTGCGTTAGTTGGTCTCTAGATCGATTCCAAAAATTGAAATCTAGAAGTAAAAAAAACGCGCCTTCGACCTAATGCTGGAGTGCATGTATATTTATACGTGAATGCAATAAATAAAATGTATCGTATATTTAAACGAAATATGTATACTCTCGCATAAAACATACAAAATAAAAAAAAAGGTTCCTACCATAAAACAGATTTTACAATTGCGTACCACCCTCTCTTCGCTCGTCCCTTCATTCGATTTACCCTGGTTGCACTTTCAGTTAACGCTCGACCGCTCGTTCCAAATCTACGCTCACTGGCTAAATCAAAGTTTAGCAAATTATCGGACACGCATATTCGCTTCGCTCTACCCATTTCGTCGAAATTGAACCACGCTGATACCAAAGATAAAGCCAATCAACCTTATCAACCAATCAATCGTCACCTTAGTCCAGTGGAGAATTTTCGTTTTCACATTGACTTGCATCGATTAATGAATCGTTTCGTAAGGTTCAACTAAATTTGTACTGGGGGCATAGTCATAGTCCTATCCACATAGCGCGGCGTCATTTCTTTGAACAAAGCCTCTCGATTTGCGTTCGTTTAAATTGCTGTTAGAGGAATCACTATGCCAGACGAATTCGGGGCTTCACAGTCCATCGATGAGTTGAAGCAACAACGTGCTTCATCCAAAGAAAGCATCACCAGAATTAAAACTCTGGTCGAGTCTAAATCTGGCAGTTTAACTTCAACAGAGTTAGAATGTCGTCTAGGCATATTATAGTCTTACTTTAAGCAGGCTTTAGCATACCAGACACAAATTGAACGACTTCAGCCTACGGATAATGGAAGGAGCGAACTGGAAGAGCTCTATATTACAACAAAAACAAAAATCATTTCGTTGATGGGACCAGGAAGACGAAATAGTACGTTGGAAGGGTCATTTGCAGTTCAAACGCCAGTCAGCGGTTTACCTTTTCGCTTGCCTAAATTCAATGGGAAATATTCTGAGTTTAAAAATTCAATCATTAACTGTTTTAACAATTTGGTCGACAACGATTTTTCACTTACCAAGATTGAAAAATTCAATCATTTGCTTTCTTGCCTTAGTGGCCAAGCGTCCGACACAGTTCGAGCATTTCAGGTAACAGAGGAGAATTATCCCAAAGCAATGGAAGCTTTGAAAACGCGCTACGATAACAATTGTCTGATTTTTTTTAGAAAATATTTCGGACCTCTTTGAGTTACCAAAGGTACCCAAGGGCTCAGCATCACACTTGCTTTATCTAGTCGATACAATTTCAGCTCTATACAATTCTCTTTCGTCGTTGGGAACAAAAACAGATATTTCAAATGCAATAATTATTTACATCGCAATGTCAAAAGTTGATGCGGACACTCAGGCAAAGTGGGATGAGCACTTGGATTATAGCAAACTACCTACATGGTCTGAGTGCTCCGCTGTGTTGAGCAGACGTTGTCAGTATCTTGAAGCGAGGGAGAGTAAGCAGTCTCATGCTGAGCATAGTCAAAAGAGGGCGGCGAAACCAAAGCCGCACTATAACAATTATTCTCGGCCACATACATTATTGAGTATGACTCAAAAAACATGCATTTTTTGTAATGACAACAAACATTCAATTAGCAACTGCTCCAGTTTCCTAAAACTGACAGTCAGAGAACGGTTTTTAAGCATAAAGCAACTCGGGTTATGCATCAATTGTCTAAACAAGGGACACAATGTAGCAGACGATTTCTGTCGCTGGAGCGTAGGCTATCAAAAAATGATTTATGAAGGTCACAATATATGGACTTTCTGAAGGAGTATGAGTCGCTGGGACATATGTCCGAAGTAAAAAATCCGTCTCTTTGAGAGTCTCATTATTATCTTCCACACCAATGCGTTGTAAAGCCTGGTAGTAAGTCGACGAAATTAAGAGTCGTTTTCGATGCATCGTGTTGCACTTCCACGCAAATATCTCTCCATGGCCTCCTCATGACCGGTCCAACAATTCAGGACGAGTTGTACATTATTCTTCTTCGATTCCGCTTGCATAGGTATGCACTCACAGGCGATATTGTCAAAATGTACCGACAGATATTGGTACATCCATCGGATCGAAAATATCAGTACATTTTGTGGAGAGAAAGTGAGAAGGTACCAGTGAAGACGTATCAGCTTAACACCGTCACCTATGGCACGTCGTCAGCTCCTTTCCTGACAATCAGATGTCTTCGGTTTCGGAGTGAACGATTCTCAGATATTCATCGCCTTGGTTCAGCGGTACTGCGTTCAGATTTTTATGTCGATGACCTGCTGACAGGTGCAGACGATCTAGCAACTCTCGCAAAAACTCAGGCGGAGTTAATAGCAATCCTTAAATCAGCAGGATTCGAGCTGACAAAATGGCACAGCAACCACCCGTCCTCACTCGAGTCGCTCGACAGACCAGTTATTGAGCATATACAACTGAATGATTCAGGACTTACGAGTACCCTCGGGATAAATTGGGACTCGCAAAATGATAACTTCAGGTTCTCGTACACACCAAAGAAAACGTACACGTAATATACGAAAAGATCAATCCTCTCACTATCGTCGTCGCTCTTTGACCCAATGGAATTATTGAGTCCTATTATAATACGAGCCAAAATAGTGCTTCAGAAGCTCTGGATAGACAAAATCGATTGGGACGCATCTATACCCGAGAGCATCGATGGCGAATGGCGAAAATTCATGACGGATTTGAATTCTCTGGAAAACGTGTCAGTTCCAAGGTACGCTTTATCTGCTGGTAGTTCGAAAATCCAAATCCATGGATTTTGCGATGCATCCATGGAGGCTTATGGATGCTGTATCTATTTGCTGTCAACAAATGAATTTGGACAAACTTCCGTTAAGTAGCTTACCGCAAAGTCTCGCGTATCTCCAGCCAAAAAGAAGCAATTGCCGCGTCTGGAACTGTGCGGTGCACAACTGCTCGCAAAGTTGTGGTCAAAAATCAGGACCAGTCTCCGAATAAGCTTTGCGGAGGCATATTTGTGGACGGATTCAGAAGTTGTGCTACACTGGATTGGCACACATTCATCGAACTTGAGCATTTTTGTGGGAAATCGTGTAGCAGAAATTCAAGAAAAATGTCCGGAAGTGGTATGGAGATACGTGCCAACACACAATAATCCAGCTGACATAGTGTCAAGAGGTTGTTCGGTGGCAGACCTGGTTAATTCGATCTGGTTTTCAGGGCCCGCATTCCTACATGACAACATAGAGGAGTGGCCATCCAATTTTACGAACCAGCTATCACCTGAAAACCTTGTTCTTGAGAAGCGGAAACAGTTCTAGTTTTGAAAAAACAAGCTCAAAATGATATACTGGGAACAATTACTCAGTACATCTCATATCTTAAGCTTGTTCGGGTATTCGCTTACTTACTTCGTTTCGTAGATAGACTACGAAGACGAGAAGCATTTAACTCGAGTCATTTAACTACGGATGAGATGAAAAGATCATTGGAGCGAATAGTCTGGGTAATACAATCACAACACTTCAGCGGGGAAATTGATGCCGTATCGAAACAACAAAACCTAAAGGGTCCGATCAGGTGGTTGAGTCCATTCATCGCAGTTGGAAACGAAGTCCAATTACTAAGAGTCGGAGGACGGTTGCAAAATGCGAACATCCTCGAGAATCGCAAGCATCCATTGCTTCTCCCTAAGGATAGCAATTTCGTTAGGTGCCGAGTTAGGCATTTGCACATTACCAATTATCATGCGGGACCAAAAGCGTTAGTTACGTTATTAAGATTGCAGTTTTGGGTGGTCAATGCTAGGGAGATTGCACGGCAGATTGTACGGAGGTGCATCCATTGTGTCAGGTATCGGCCGAAACTACTGGAGGAATCTTCCAGTACAGAGAGCGACGGCTTCTCGACCGTTTCTTAGTTGTGGTGTGGATTTTTGTGGTCCAATCCACACATATTTTAAAATTTGCGGCAAAGTCCCATACAAGACATATGTGTCAGTTTTCATATGTTTCGCATCAAAAGCTGTACATCTCGAGGCTGTATCAGACCTCTCTTCCGATGCATTTATCGCTGCACTCAAACGGATGATCGGCCGCAGAGGGCTACCTCGTGATATCTTTTGCGACAATGCGACTAACTTCGTGGGGGCTCAAAACAAGCTCGTTGAACTAAGACATTTTTTCTTTCAAAAAACAACGCAAAATATCATTAACAATTTTTGTATTAACCGAAACATAAACTTTTGTTTTATTTCTCCCAGGGCTCCTCATTTCGGTGGTATATGGGAGGCGGCTGTAAAGGTGGCGAAAGGGCATTTGTATCGAAGCATGTGCAATGCCAAGATTACTTTTGAAGAATTGACGACGTCGTTAGTAGAAATCGAGGCCATCATGAATTCTCGACCAATAACAGCAGCATCCCCCGATCCAAAGGACTTCGAGGCGCTCCGTCCTGCTCATTTTCTTATTGGTTCATCTTTAAAGGCCCTCCCGGAACCAAATGATACAAGTGCCAATATCAGTTATCTACAGAGATGGCGTCGAATAAGTGCAGTCAAGTCTCACTTCTGGCAAAGATGGAGCGACGAGTATATAAATGAGCTTCAACGTCGCACGAAATGGTCAGCAGTCGAGCCGAATCTTCACGTCGGAGCTATGGTCATAGTCCATGAGGACAATGCTCCCCCGCAAAGGTGGCTGTTGGGCAGAATTCAGAACGTCATACAAGGCGAAGACGGAAAGGTTCGAGTTGCGGAAGTGCGCACACCAAAGGGAACTCTAAGACGTCCCATCCGGAAATTGGCGATACTTCCTGTTTGAAAGTGGAACCTTTCAAAGAGCCCGGAATGTTGGGGTATTAATGAGGAAATTAGTCGATCCACAATCCATTGCATTTTAAATTTAAAGTATATTGTACCATATTTTTGTAAGCTACTGTTTTCAATATAGAAACATGAATTTTTTGAATTTGGCGCCTAAGTGCCAAGGTTCGCCATATTTATGTAATTAAATTTGAAGAAGAAATTCACCTATAAAAGAGGGTGACAATAAAAATAATACAGAACATTGAGAACCAGTATACGCGTTTCATTTCGTTGATATCGATTGTTGCTAATCGTTGTTCGCTTCACTAATCTATCGGTTTTTTCGTTGTACTGCAAGTAAGGGAGTGAAGTTTCTGTCACTAAAGAAAAGTTAAATTTCCTACTTGACGATCGTACAAAGTCGCGATCGTACAACGACGTTTTGGGGATGACCATATTATGCAAATTTTGGGAGAAATATGATGACTAGCGGACTAGTCGTAGCTCCTGCAAGGGATCAATTGGATAGGAACGTAGGCGACGACGAAGAAGCAGAAACTCTAGGTAGTAGAGAAATTGCAGGTAGTCCTGAGCTTAGGTTCAGCGGAGCAGGGTCAAAGTAATGTAAGTGGGCGGAAGGTAGATACTACTGAAATAGAAGCGCGTTTCAGGGAACTCAGGGAGTATATCTGTAAGAAGTTAGCGGCTGCAGCCAAGAAGTCCGCGAAAGCGTACAATCTCCGACGGAGAGATGTACAATATCTCCCGACCGAAATTGTTTGGCGACGAAATTTTGCGTTATCAGACGCCGCTAATTATTACGCCGCAAAATTGGCCCCGAAATTTATCGGACCATTCCAAATTAAGAAACGCGTTTCCTCGTGGACATATACTTTGACCGACGACAATGGTCGCGATCGCGGTACATGGCATGTGAAGGACCTTAAGCCCTATCACAGCGCCGCCGATGAATAGTCCAGCAGTCCCCAGTAACATAGCTTGGTCTTTTACTAATTTTTGTCTCGCGTTTGATTAAACTTTTAATTTTTTTCGGGTTCTTCGAAAACCAAGCATATTTCCCCACCACCCAACCACCGCAACAAGGTCCACTCTTGGTTCCTTTACCCACCCTATAAATTCCCTCTTCACATTGGGTGGCGTACCTGGGATCTATAGAAGTGGAGGGGCAGCCGTGGTAGTAGGAGCCATGATATGACGAAAAGGAAAGTGGACAAACAAACCAGCGCAACTACCACGGAAAACTGTGCAGTTAACGAGCGTCAAGGGACAGATGCAAAGCGCTCGTGCACAACAACAAATAAACAAAAACTACTTGTACGATCTGGCGCAAGAATAGCACTTCCGCATTTCCCCAACCCTGCGCGCGATTCGACCGAGATAGCTAGATTCTAATTCACTTTTATTTTACTTTGAATAAGATTGGTTTCACTCACAGACTTCCTGGGCGATTGTCCTTCCAACCAGTTCATTGGTGCTTGGTCCTAGGGATGTTAGTATCCTATATTTCCAAGTGTGTTCTTCTTTGGGATTGTAAGAGAGTTTAGAAACTTTAAAATTTACTTTAACAATGCACTTTGGGCATTTTTTTTGCAAAAGATTATTTAATTTAATGCTCTTCTCCAAAGATTCTTTTCGTTTAAAATCACGAATTGTCAAAGTTTATTTGTTTACATTGTCCAGGGTCGGCCGGCGAATTCGTTTGTCACTGAAGGCCTCCAACAGTGGCGCATTCTAAAGTCTAAGTGAGTGAGAGCATTAGCGGGACCAAGTCAGCGCACTTGTGTAAAATATTACATAGTGTAGCGACAACGGCAAGGTCCAGCTAAATGTGCATGAATGGAGTTGGGAAGGAACAGCGGTTGGTAATCTCAGAGCGACAGCTGAATTACCGAGTGGGAGCCGTTGATTCCACTGCCCAAGTATGTGTGTTTATGGGGAGGTATGAAACAGTTGACAATCTCAGCGATACAGCTGAATTGTCCAGTGAGAACTGTCGTTGGCTCTGCTTCCCCAGGTTTGTATGAATGTATGAGTGGAGACAACGGACGACGGCCTGGACAAAAGATTTGGCAATCACTTCTTGGTTGACCAGCGATCATAAAAGACAGTTTTTGTTAGTCAAGAATTTTTTTTTTTGCGACAGAAAAAAAAGAGAACAAAAAGGAAAAATCGAGAAGGGCAGTTTTCGAGAAAGTATAGAAAGGAAGACTACATCAGGAACGAGTGAATTGTACAGGCGGGACTAATATCCAAAGGACTAGTCTGGATACACAAGGGTTCAGGAAGAGGAGAGGAAACAGAAAAATAAAACAGATAAGTAGAGTGATTTTGTGAGGGTAGTTAGGCAATTACTTGGAGGAAATAAATCTCGGTCGGATCGGGCTCCGTCAGAATCCCTGAAAACCATTTTCTTTTGGTATATTTTCAACTTTCGGGATATCGCGATCTTGCGTCATTTCAATAACGGCTTTTCGTTTCTTTGTGTATAACTGAAGTCCAAAAAAAGCGGTTAATAAAATTTGCCGTGCTCCACCGGGGCATTTATAACGTTGTGGTAAAAAAAGGGTTCGTCTTTTTTCTTTGTTTTCAGTTTGTTAGAAGCGGTTTCCATTGGTCGTAATATTCTGGAATTTTTGTGGTTTTTTTCCTTTATTCGGTTTAGCACGGTTTCACAATTTCCCAATTGCCCAATCAATAAAAAATTGTGTGGCGCCCATTTCACTTATTGCCCTCGGTGAAAACTATTTTTCCTCGACGACAGTAAGTCAGTAAGTACCTTTCACGTCATTTTCTAAATTAGCTAAAGATATCAACGAGCGCTGGGTTATCGATCCCACCACTAGCTGAGCGACCGGGAATCCAGCATTATTTTCGCTGGAGTTGCACTTTGGCTTTTGACAGTTCATATAAATTTCGATTCGGCGGTAGTGATCGCAATATTTTCTCGTTTTTTTTCTTTTGTATAATTTAAAATTTGTATAATGTAAAATTTCAAAGTGTAACACTATGTTCACCCAAACAGTTTCTTAATAAGTTAAGATCTCAGTAATGTATGTATGACTGTAAGAGTCCTTTGGATCTGATCCAAAGGACTCTTACAGTCATACGAAAAGCCAATATCATGCGCAAAAGCCGTAGGTCTACCCCTGAAATTCAGTGAAAGCAGTGAGTTAACGTAAATTAAGAACAAAATTGATCCCAAAACAGAGCCTTGCGGTAAACCCATTTTGATGAACTGAACTTCGCTCCTAACCTCGTCTAACTTCACCCTTTGCGACCTTTTTCCAAGATTAGACCTAAACCATTTAAATATAAACCCACGAAAACCAGCACTTTCTACTTTCCTAACATTAAATGTGAAAGGCTTTGGTGATGTCAATAAATAAACCAGCTGTACACTTTTGCTTATCGAGACTTGACATTACTTGACTGCAAAACTGTAGTAGAGCATCTTCAGTCGATTTTCGTTTTTGAAATTCAAATTGAAATAGATAAAAATAGTTAGTTGTTTCTCAAAGATTTTACTAAACAGAGAAAGAAGTGATATGGGCCTATAGTTTGAGACTTCAACAGAAGAACCTTTTTCAAACAGTGGTATAATATCTGCACATTTGACCTCGTCCGGGAATACCCCTGCAAATATGCATGTTATATGTTAATATAACATGCAAGAGTCGTGGAACATAGAACAAAGTTTTTTTTATACCTTGGATGTCCCATCCGGATCGAAAGGGTTAAAGAAAGCAACTATCACAAGCAGAACTTTGCCGGCACTAAAACTGGCCTCACATCATTTAGTGCAGGACATACGCAAAGTGAAACATACAGAAAGACAATAATTATGTACCTATAAAATACTAACATAGACAACGGTGCAGTTGTAGTGTATTCGCTTAGTGATTGGAAGGTCGTGCGTTCCTAAGCAACTTAGACAACACCCGTGGAGAAAAACCATACAACTGCACCAAAACACTTCTTACCTATCTCTCTATTCTTTCTAAAGCAAGTGGCACCGAAAAGCATGCAAAGAAATATGCTATTGCTAGGTGCTACTTGCTATTCATAAAGGCTTGCGGTGTGTTTATAGCACAATAAGGGTACTGTAACATTAACGGTAAAACCCCTTTAGCGTAAGCAAATTATAAAAAAAAAATTAACAGGTCACAAGGCATTATTACGCACATGATCATTAAGATTATAGATTCTACTTATGCGACTAAAAGGCTCATGCCTACCATAATTCGTTCTATGATGAGTGCTAAACAATAAATCAACACTACGTAAATTAAGGGCACCACCACGAAAATTAAAGCCAATAAACGACAGTAAGTCGACAGTAACCGACAGTAAAGCTTGATACGTTGGAGGAAGGTTAAATGGAAGTCCTCTAAGTGCAAATCGAATAAATTTACGTTGAATGGCCTCTATTCAATTTCAATGAATGTTGTAGAACGGTGTCCAAATTTGTGAGGAATAACTCTAGAATCGGACGGACAAAACAAATGTACAATAACATAGAAACGTATGGTTCATTGAATTCTTTCGCTCACCTTTTTACGAAGCCCAGCATAGAATTACATTTATTAACAATAAAATTGATATGCTTATTTGCTTACCAGTTTGTAATAGAAATAAAGCCCAAGATCCTTGAAATTATCAACATTACAAAGGACCTATATGTTGAAACAAAGAATATTGAAAGGTGGAAGGAATATTCTGTCTAGAGAATCTCATATCTTGACATTTAGTAGGGTTCAGGGATAAACTGTTTTTATCGCACCAATTGGCGAAGCTATTTATGTCAGATTGAAGAAAAATTTTGTCTTGCTGACTAGTGACAGATTTATATATTTTCAGGTGAGGTGACTTCCTTGGGGAACTCCGGGAAAAATACAGATAGCGATCCTCTATATTTGACTTGATAAACCCTTGATCTAAGGTATGAATTAACCTATTTTATGAAATATGGTGGGAAACCAAGAGCCCTGAGCTTAACTTTGATTATTTCATGACACAGCCGGTCGAAAGCCTTAGAGAAGTCAGTGTATATGCAATCCATTTCGTTCTTATTCTCTAAGGCATTAGAACAATCATGCAAGATACTTAACAGATTAGTGAAAGTGGATCTGTTTCTTACAAATCCATGCTGTTCATTACAAATTATATTGCAGCAAAGAAATATTAACTTTTCACAAACAATTTGTTCAAAAAGCTTAGGGATACACGAAAGCTTTGAAATAGGCCTATAATTAGTGATATCACCACTGTTGGGGTGAGTAGTATCCCCGGCTGGTTGCTCGTTGAATTCCGGTGAGGCACAAGAAAATAAGAAGAATTTTCGTTCTGGTTATTGACAATTCTTTATTCTCTTTCTGATGAAAGGCGTTACCTCGACGAAGTTAAATTCAAGAGGGCCATTATACATGAGGCAATTAAAGAAGATGGCTGAGCGGTTTCCGATCTCAAATAGATTGTATGAAGTGACATCTACCAGTTCGTGGCGAAATGACTACTAGAATTTTAAGTTACGTTCAATGATCTTTGCCATTAACATTGCCGGCCGCCTTGCAGCATTGATGGCTGCAAAGCTTGCAAATGCCAGGTTTGCTATTTGAACCTCGGAAATCACTCATGAAAAAAAAGATACATTTTTAAATATGTGAATTAAATTAAAATTAAAAATACAACTTTGATTTTGAACACTAGATACAGTAAGTAGCGAACGTATTTGTAGATCCGTGCAATATCTTTAGAGTTAGCATTTATATTTAAATAAGAAAGTACTACCCTTTTCCTGTCGGATGTATTGTACATGAATAAATAAATAATAAAACTTGATGAATTGAGGTTGAGTCAAACAATTAAGAGTGAGGTAATATTCACAATTTAGCAATTGAACGCGTTATGACCCCATTCTGAGTCCTTATGTCGGCTACGCGGACTCTATTGTCCGAACCCGGATAAACTTTTATAATACGTCCAAGCCGCCATTCATTTGGGGGGAGGTTTTCTTCCTTTATTACTACCAAATCATCAATAGATACATCCCTCTGTGGGCATTTCCATTTGTACCTTTTTTTTTTTTTTTTTACTACACTATCAGCTCTGTGTCGTGGAGTGCTTAAAGCAAGCAACTATCACGAGCAGAAATTACCGGCACAAAAAGTGCTCTCACAGGCTCATCATTTAGTGCAGGTGTTAGTAAGGACAAAACAATTAAAAATACAATAATTATGTACCTACAAAATACTAACACAGACACAAAATAATGCAAACAATTTAAGACATTAAAGCATTATTACGCTAAATATTTTTTAGCTTAATTTTACTAACATGCAAGTCAATCACATGATCATTTAGATTATAGATTCTACTCATGCGACTAATAGGCTCATGCTTCCCATAATTCGTTCTATGATGGGGGCTAAACAATAGTTCAGCACTGCGCAAATTATGGGCACCACCACGAAAATTAAAGCCAATAGACGACAGCAAGTCAGGTGCATCTATTTGACCGGATATAAGCTGCTGTAAAAAAATGATATCGCTATTAAGCCTTCGTTGAGAAAGGGGTAACATTTGAAGAAGCTTAATGCGCTGACTGTAAGGAGGAAGGTTAAAAGGATCATCCCATGGAAGTCCTCTAAGTGCAAATCGAATAAATTTACGTTGAATGGCCTCTATTCGATTTGAATGAATGTTGTAGAACGGCGTCCAATCTTGTGAAGCATACTCTAGAATCGGACGGACAAAACAATTGTACAATGACATAGTAACGTATGGGTCATTAAATTCTTTCGCCCACCTTTTTACGAAGCCCAGCATAGAATTAGATTTATTAACAATAAAATTGATATGCTTGGCAAAAACCAGTTTGGGATCGAAATAAACCCCAAGATCCTTAAAATTATCAACATTACAAAGAATATGTTGAGACAGAGAATATTGAAAGGTGGAAGGGATATTCTTTCTAGAGAATGTCATATGTTGACATTTAGTGGGGTTCAGGGATAAACCGTTTTTATCACACCAATTGGCGAAGCTTTAATGTCAGATTGAAGAAAAATTCTATCTTGCTGACTAGTGATAGATTTAAATATTTTCATATCATCAGCGTAGATCAGGATATTACTG
The DNA here is from genome assembly GCA_949715645.1 of Portevinia maculata. Lineage (NCBI taxonomy): Eukaryota > Metazoa > Arthropoda > Insecta > Diptera > Syrphidae > Portevinia > Portevinia maculata. The sequence continues at coordinate 122,913,210 of OX454527.1, forward strand.
TGATTTATACATGCTTTAACATCATTAATGGCTAGTATAAATAGAATTGGTCCGAGGTGACTACCTTGGGGAACTCCAGACTCAGCTGTAAAAGATACAGATAGCGATCCTCTAAATTTGACTTGATAAACCCTTGATCTAAGGTATGAATTAACCCATTTTATGAAACTTCGTGGGAAACCAAAAGCCCTGAGCTTAAACTCGATTATTTCATGGGACAGCTGGTCGAAAGCTTTAGAGAAGTCAGTGTATATGCAATCCATTTCGTCCTTATTCTCTAAGGCATTAGAACAATCATGCAAGAAACTTAACAGATTAGTGACAGTGGATCTGTTTCTTACAAATCCATGCTGTTCATTACAAATTAAATTGCGACAAAAAAATATTAACTTTTCGCAAACAATTTGTTCAAAAAGGTTAGGGATACACGAAAGCTTTGAAATAGGCCTATAATTAGTGATATCACCACGTTCGCCTTTTTTAAATACAGGTGTGATAAAAGCACTTTTCCATACATAAGGGAATTTACCTGTACTAATGGACAATTCAAACAGATATTTAAGATATGGAGCAATTGCATGACTACATTTTTTAAGAACAATCGGTGCAATGCCATCAGGACCTGATGAATAATCATTCTTCAGAAAAGAAATAAATTTTAAAATTGTTTCCAAGTCAAATGGGAAGCTATTAAAACTTATTTGGGAACAGCTAGTTAGATAACTAAAATATTGCTCATCTATGTGAAGAGGGGCCACCCTAAAAGACTTACTGAAATAATCTGCAAACATATTGCTTGCATCTAGCGAATCAGCAGTTGTAGTGCTATTGTAAGTAAGTTTCGATGGATAATTATCGGTTTTTTTCTTAGAATTAACAAATCCCCAAAAAAGTTTGGGGTCCAATTTTAGAGAGCATTCCATTTTACTTATATAGTCAATATATAAGTTGCAGGATAAAGATTTGAACTCATTGAATAATGTGAGATAGAGTTCAAGATCTGAATGGCAGAGACTTTTTAAATAGTTCTTCCAAGCCCTTTTACGTCTGTTTCGTATCGATTTGAGCTCTTTAGTATACCAGGGATGGGACGTTTTCGTATTCCTAGAGGATTTGACAGGAATCACTTTTTTCATGCAGTTATCCATCAAAGAATAAAAAGCACCGACTGCATCTTCAATATTAGATAACGCAGTAAGATTAAAATTAAGGCTACTCGTATTAATTTCATCAGAAAGCCTTTGAAAATTTGCTTTCCGAAAGTCAAAAGATTGCGAACGGTCATACGAATTACTGTTTTCGTACAGATGTGCGCCCAGTTCAATAAATACATCCAAGGGTGGATGATTGTCATATATGTTAGTTATACTGAAGTGGGATTCCAGAACAACAGTACTAACAGAGTCAGAAGAGAAAACAAGATCGAGAGTTCGATTTTTAAAATTTTTTATACAGCTTGTTTGCTGTAAGTCAAGAGACAAAATGTTGTCTAATAAAGCGAGCTCTTGTTGGGCAGAGTCAAAGGATGGAATAATATGAGAAGCATCCTCAGAAGGTACCCATCCAATATGTGGCAGATTAAAGTCGCCTATAAGTAAAACAGTGCTGTCACAACAAGATATGTCAAAAATATGGTCTAGTGCCATAGAAAGTTCCGAATACAAAGAACATAGACGAGACGATGGAATGTACGCATTAACAACATATAAATGTTTGTTCTTAAGTGTAATTTTTACACAGATAATTTCGACGGTTAGTGGAAATGGAAAGTCAATCTTTCGTGACTCAAGGTTGGAACGAACAGCAATCAGGACACCTCCTCCAAGCGCTTTCAGGTCATTTTGATGACGATCGTTTCTGAATACGGAGAACTCATGATTGAAGAGTTCCGTGTCTAAAATTCCGGCATTAAGCCATGTTTCCGTCAAGGAGAAGATATCATGAGAGAGGGCTTGGGAGTTTAAATATATTTCAGCGGTTTTTGTGCGGAGTCCCCTTACATTTTGATAGTAGAGGGACAGCCTATTGGGTTTTTTAACACGGACGGACAGTCTTTCCTACGATTTTTAGTCGGACGGGGTATAAATTCTTTAACTAACGTATTTTGAGGACATGCAGTGTTGTTGCACACATCAACCTTGCTGATTTTGGTGCATTTAATTGAGTCATTTTTTGGAATCAAGTTTCTCGAGACCAAGTGGTTCAAGACATCGTCTGAAGAAGTGTTTGGTTTTAGCCGAGAAATGAAAATAGATTTTGGCCTGGGAATCGATTCAATAGTTCCTGATTCGGTACCTAAGGAATGATTGATGCCTGTGGGACCAAAATTAAGGGTGGGGGCATCGTTTAAGTTTTTTCGTTGACTCCTGAGATTAAATCGTTTAGCGTTTGGATTTAGCGCAGAGGAAGGCATGTCACGTTTCCTTTTGCCTGCGGGTAGAGTAGATGAAGACGGTGCTAAACTAAAAATGGGCTCAGGGGTAGATTCAACAGTTGCTGAACCTGTTGTGTCAACCAGAGTCAATGTATCCATGGCCCGTTGGGTACACAGCTTTACTACGTTAGTCGGCAACTCAAGGTCAGTAGACGTTGAGGCGTCTGCCGAATGATGAGGGTCAGACAATGTTGATACGTTAGAGACAGTTGTATTGAAATTGTCGAGTAAGTCTTTAAACCCCTTAGATAATTTCAGTATGTCAGCCTTGAAGACTGACATCTTGAAAGCAAGGGTGGACAGTGACAATTTTCGACACGGGGAGCAATACCACAAGGCGATCTCCGAAGCTTTAATTTTATCCATAAATACATTGGTTGAACCAACACATTTAGCATGGAACATCATGCCACAAGGGCCATAACAGACAAAAAGAGGATTGGAGGAATGTTTAGATTCCAAGCATTTATCCGCGCTGCAATCCATTTTAAAACAGGGATTATAAAGAGAAAAAAAAAAAAACGAAAACAATAGAAACAGAGAAAAAAAAAAAAAGTAATGTTATTGCCAGTATTGAACTCGCGCAATATGGATTACAAGCACGACCAATCAGCTTGACTTTTTGACTTTGAAATTCATTTTTTTATTCATTGATAAATATCTACTTACATACTAGACAAAAATGATTAAACCTAACTTAAAATTAACAGGATACTTATTCTTATTTATTGGTCCTTATGCGAACGCTCTAAACTTAACTATATCTTAGAATTATTGCCTTTCGGCCTACGAACTATTTTACGAACTAATCTTACATATATATTCCTCGAGAAAATTTACTAAAACTCGGTATCATTATTGAGATTTTATATAAAACAAATTACAAACTACCTATTCTACTTACTTAAACTACTTAACATATTCTAACTATAATTAGGATTATGAGCACTCGTTGCCTGGCGCAATAAGTGGTCAAAATCCCAATTGCTTTCCGAGCGCCTGGCAGTCGTCAACGTGCACACGCGCCGCCGTGAGCCGACTGAAGCCTTACAGCGTCAGTCAACTCCCGGAAGTACCACCACACGTTGGCGAGCCCGGCCTCTCCCAAAAACGCCCTAGCTGACTTAATCTAACTTATAAGCTAAGAGGAAGTTACCTAGAGTAACGCAGCGTCCTGGGAGGGCATGTTGACCCCTCCCCACTCAACAAGCCACCAAAATTCGGCGAATTGCTTTTCAGTGTCGAATCTATCTCTCTCCGATATTGCGGTACTAAAACGGAGGAGCTCATGAGCATTGGCGACGTCCCCGTCATGGAGGAGCCGCTTATCTCTCGCGCTGCGGTAGCGATGGTATAAGACCGGGATATCATCCCTCGTCTGTACCAGCCCTTTTGAATCAATATGGATAAATGCCTCTGGCGGGATAAAGCCAGACCGGAGCGTACTCTCTATGTACATTTCATTGGGGTAGTAAGCCCCAAAGATCAGGCCTTCGAGTCACCTTAATGAGGAAATTGTCAATCCTATTCAACTGAGCCCCATCGTATAGGACCTTGTTGGGATAGTATTTTATATAGTTGGATTCGGGCGTTCGGAACAACCGGAGACAGGTCCTAAGACATTGTCTCTCCAAAACCCGAATCTTTTCCATATAACTAGGCGCTATATTAAACCACAATGGACAACCATAAGCGATGATCGGCCTTATAAGGGCCACGTAGCAAATGACCTTCACTCTGGAGTCAAGTTGACTGCTATGAAACAGTCTCCTTGTCAGAGCATACGCCCTCTTGGCCCCAGCAAGACAAGCAACTATATGTCTATCGAAATATAGATACTGGTCAAGCCAGATACCTAGATATCTAACTACGCTTCTCACCGCCAATGGCTGCCCATCCTGTCCAATAATGGCCAATTTCTTCCAGTTTTTTCTGGTATCCCTAGAGGCCCCAGCCAATGGAGTTCTGAACAAGATTGTTTCCGTCTTCTGAAAGTTAATTTTCAACTTCCAGTCGTCGCAATATCGCTTAATTTGATCGAAGTCACGCTGCAAAAGGATATTAATGACCTCGATTTTAGGACCTGATCTGTATGCCACCAAATCGTCGGCATACGCTATAGCATGTCTGAGTGAACCCACCAGATCACTCGTGTAAATGTTAAACAGGATCGGAGAATTGACCGCCCCCTGCTGTAAACCGTTTTTAATTTCAAAGACTCTGCTCGAAGTCACGTTGCCACATTTGACAACGAACTTCTTTCCCATAAGCATATTATAAATTACATATAGCAAAGGTTTGTGCATCCCCCGCCTGGTCAACTAGTAGAAAAGTCCCTCTAACCATACGGTGTCGAAAGCCTTCTCAAAATCAACCAGACAAGCACCCGTGCATTGGTTCTTGCATTTATTCCACTGAATGTCGGAAACCAGTTTCGACGCGGCATGAATAGTGTCATGCCTCGCCCTGAAACCAAACTGGTTGTCCGGGATTATGTTATTGTCCTCGACAAACTTTAACAGGGCTCTATTGACAACCTTTTCAAAGACCTTGCTAATATTCGGAAGTAAGCTAATTGACCGGAGATTGGCAGGGTTCGTCCTATCTTTACATTTTTTCGGGATAGGGTGTACCACAGCTACCTTCCAATGCGCCGGATAATGTGCATTATTCAGCGCATTATTAAACAGCGTGGTGAAAATATCTACAGCCTCCAAAGGCAGGTGTCTCAATACGACGTTTGGGACACCATCCATCCCCGCCGACTTCTTATTCTTTAGTGACTCGAAGATGCACAGAAGATCATTCTTCGACACGAACAAGTGCGATGCATCTCGGCCATTGGCGACAACTGCATTAGCATGGTTTTCATCAGTGAATACGGTGAATCCGTTATTCTCAGATCGCCAATTCTCAAGTTCGGTGCGCAGATAGAAGTGGCTCACTAGAGCCCTATTCTCAATGTCGTGGTTACGGCGAACAGGATTGTTCACCGTATACACGGCCTCGAAACAAGCGCCCAGCAAATCCACTTTCTCCTGTGGGTCCTCGACCACGAAAAAATCGTCGTTTGAAGCGACACTTTCTGGACTTATTCCAGCAGTCAGTACTGTCTGTCTGTTCTCTGCTGTCTGGGAGATTCGAACACAAGGAATATCATTGTGATCTTTCCTCCTGAACAACTTATTTATCTGTGGGAACATATTCGGACTGCAGGTTTTAATAGCCCGAATTTTATTGCCCCAATACAGACTTACAGATTTTCTGTAATTTTCTTTTATCAGCTGTTTCAGGAATCGGATCTCTGACTTCAGCATCCTTACCTCCGGCTCGTCGCGATCAGTAAATTGCCTGTACAGCCGTTTAAGCCTCGAGAGTAGTCTACTTTTCTGTCGGTATAGTGCGTCGATTGTAGGGTTTCTGTACTTTTCTGTCTGGTCGTCGTCGGAACGTCCTACCCGAGGAATAGTTCGTTCCATAGTTCGTTTGATGGCGTCGTCCACTTGCAATAAATGCCGATCAATGTCATCATTTGTCATGTTGCTGTTTGTCGGTGGGTCGATCCCACTCGAACGTATATCTCGCTTTAACAATCTGGAGAAGCGCGACCATTGTGCCCTCCGATAATCGAATGAGCACACTGCTTCGTACTCCTCCAGCAGCGTTTGCTCGTTCGGGATCCGTATTGCGGCGGCGAGTCCGTAGTGGTCACTATCGTACTCAAACGCACGCAAACAGTTCCGCGTGTATTGGTCTATGGTTGTCAGTTGAAGTCTTGCGTCCGTTAAGGCCAAGTCCAGGAAAGCACCGCTTCTTGGGAAAGAAGGGATATCCGTCGCGTACAACTCGAGTTTGTACTCAATCATATTGAGGCGCCACCAGTCGTGAAACTGGTTGCCCCTGGGATTTGCAGTAACATTTCCCCATGCCGCATGTTTGGCATTCATATCTCCGGCCAAGAAGTAATAATTCTCCTCCGAGTTCAGCTGCAGACTACGAAAAAGTGTCTCGAGCTCTGTCATAAATTGGTTGGGTGGAGGTGCTGCAGGTGCGTAAAGTGACACCACATACACTCTCCTCCGGCTATGGAGAGGAATGCATATAATTTTAAAAATAGTAAAAGGGTAACTAGATCACCACCAACGGGATCTGTGCCAGAAGCAAAAACTAATCGAAGTCCTACGACGCCAAAAGATTTTGGACGCCTTTCGAGGGACTCAACGAAATGCAAAAGCTTCGAGGACGAAAACAAGGAACTCCGCACTAAGCTTAACCAAATTGAACAGCTTTACCAAGAGCTAAAAAAAGAGCTAGATCAGCTGAAAGCTGAGAACAAAGCACTTGTTGAATCTCAACCTAAAAAACAGCCAGAAGCCAAATTATACCGCTCAGCTAGCCGCGATTATCATACAGACGAAGAAGAGCTAGGGCGCGAAACGGATTGGATCACTAAGAGGAGACCGAACAAAAAACGGAAAGCCGGCTCCTCACCAGAAGTCGTTGTGCTAAAAGATAGACAACCCAAAAAGGCAAATGCCAACGAAATAGAAACGCTAAGGAAAAAACCTCAAAATAAGGTATACCTTCCACCTCCAATTAACGTTGTCGGAGTTTCAGACTACAGCAAGCTAAGTAGCCTTCTTAAGGAAATAGCAAAGTCCACATTCAAAGTAACATCTCTGAATAATAATGTGTGGAAAATAAATGTAAGCGATCCTGAGAGCTATCGCGCAGTTTCTCAAAAACTGAATACTGAGAAGGTACAATGGTACACTTATGAAAACAAGTCTGAAAGGCCACACCGAGTTGTAGCCAGAGGGCTCCACTCTTCGTGCCGCAAAGAAGATGTTTTGCAAGATCTTAAAACTAAAGGTTTCAAAATTATCGACGCGGTTAATATACTTAAAAAAGAAAAGCAAAAAACGGAACAAGACGAGGAAATTGTTGTCAAACGCGGACTTCCGCTATTCATGCTTAGTTTCGAAAAGTCTGAAAACATGGAAAAAATATACAACATTAAAACTATCCTAAACATAGTGGTTAAAATTGAACCGATGCGCCAAAGGACTCGTCAGATTCCTCAGTGTAAGCGTTGCCAAGGCTACAATCACACGCACACGTATTGCCAAAAAGAGCCGCGTTGCGTAAAATGTGCCGGTAAACATTTATCGAAGGAATGCGCTCTAAGTAGACAAGACCTACCAACATGCATAAATTGCAATGGAAAACATCCGGCAAATTATCGCGGATGCGAAGTGGCTAAGGAACTTCAAAATAGGCGCGACAAAATAAAGAAAACTACGCTACCAATCGCAAATAAAACCAATAACAAACCTGAACGGGGCAACAATAAAACCAATGAAGGACGAAAAAAGGCTAAAGAAATGGTCAAAACACAACACCCAAGAGAAGGAAAATTGTTTAGAAAAAAGTCACCGAAAGCTGTTCCACAAACATACGCTGAAGCTGCGTTGCAAGGACGCGAACAAACAAATAAAACATCTGATCCAGTCTCCCAAGTTTTCTCTGCAATTCTTGCCAGGCTAGAAGAACAGAGCCAAATTAATAAACGTATGTTTGAAAAACTCGACAAGCTCGAAAATCAATTTCGAAGTACACGTGCAATAATATAAATATGACGGATTTAGTTAAATTAGTGCCATGGAATGCGAACGGCCTTCTGTATAAGATGGACGAGCTCGAGATATTCATTCATAAATATGAAATTGATATTTGTTTGATTTCGGAAACTCATCTGACGAAAGAAACCAGCACAAACATTCGAGGATACATTGCCTATCACGCATATCACCCTTCGGAAAGGGCGAGAGGCGGGGCATCCTTGTTGATCAAAAATACCATTGAACACTCAGTCAGTGGAACAATCGAGCTTGACAAACTGCAATTATGCACGGTGAGCGTAAAAATTAAACACATAAAATATGATTTTGCAGCTATCTATTGCCCCCCACGTGCAACGATGGAAAGAAGCGATTTTATAAGTATCTTTGACTCACTTGGACGAAATTTCGTCATCGGAGGTGACTTTAACGCAAAACATACCTTCTGGGGATCGAGATGCATTTCAGTAAAAGGTAGAGTTCTTTACGAAGCCGGTATGGAATTGGGGGTAGACTTTCATTCCTCAGGTAAACCGACATACTGGCCCTCGGATACGGCAAAAACACCAGACCTCATCGATTTCTTCATCACGAAAGGTTTGTCGGGAAACTCTATTGTAGTTGAGGAATGCTTCGATCTTTCTTCTGATCATTCACCGGTCATTTTGACAATTAACGGCTGTCTACGAAAAAAAGAAGGTCCGCCCAGACTAACTAACATGAAAACAAACTGGGAATCCTTTAAAATATACTGTGAAAGTAAAATCGATCTCAAAGTGTCTCTTCGAACACCCCACGAACTTGAAGACGAAGTCGATCAATTTATTAACGTCATACAATGCTCAGCCTGGAAAAATACTCCCCATAAACGGAAAATAACCACAAATTGCGAAATAACATATCCCTTGGAAATCACGCAATTGTTAAAGAAGAAAAGGGGAGCGCGCAAAAGATGGCAACAATCTCGCGCTCCACAGGATAAAACCACTCTTAACTACCTTTGTAGTAAACTTAAGAGAGAAATTCGAGACTTTAAAAATCGTCAAATTTCTACATATCTTGGAAGCCTAACTGCGGATAAAAGTACAAATTACTCGCTCTGGAAAGCCATGAAAGGCATTAAAAAACCAAAAACGCAAGCGCCACCCATCAGGAAAATCAATGGAGAATGGGCGAAGAGTGACAAGGAAAAAGCCGAAATATTTGCAGAACATTTGGAAGAAACATTTAAACCATTTGATGGTCAAGAGTTGCTTGAATTTCCTGTCCTAACCGTGGCACCTGACAATTATAGAATAAAAAGTGTATCGCTAGCCGAACTACGCTTCGAAATAGAGAAACTAAAATTAAACAAAGCTCCTGGATATGACTTAATCACAGGACAGGTCCTTAAAGAGTTACCTAGGAAAGCTTTAATAAAGTTTGCATATCTTATAAATGCATCGTTCAGGTTATTGTACGTTCCACGACAATGGAAGGTAGCTGAAGTTATAATGGTTCCAAAGCCCGGTAAACCACTGAATGACAAAAAATCATATAGGCCAATATCTCTCTTACCGATAATGTCGAAGGTATTCGAAAAACTTTTGTTAAAGCGCCTACATCCGATTATCGAAGAACGTCGATTAATACCTGACCACCAATTCGGATTCAGGATTAAGCACTCTACAATCGACCAGGTTTACAGAATAACCAATGTAATTGAAAAAGCCCTAGAGGAGAAAAAAATATGTTCTAGTGTTTTTCTCGACGTCTCTCAGGCCTTTGATAAAGTATGGCATACAGGGTTGAAACATAAGCTAAGACAAGCTTTTCCGAAACAGTTATCTGATATCCTTAGTTGTTACTTATCAGACAGACTCTTTCGTGTAAAACACGGAAATGATTACTCTGAATTTAAAGAAATCGCGGCAGGAGTTCCCCAAGGAAGCGTTCTTGGACCGATCCTATTTCTAATATACACTAGTGATATTCCTCAAGAAGAAGGCACAACAGTAGCCACATTTGCAGACGATACAGCTATATTAGCGGTCAGTAATACCGTTGAATCAGCAACTAATAAACTCCAACGTTCTATTGACAAAATTTGTGATTGGACAAAGACTTGGCGTATTGCTCTCAACGAGGCCAAATCAACGCACGTGAATTTTACTTATGAAAAGGTAGACAACTTACCCATTTTCATTGATTCGGTACGAATTCCGTACGCAAACGAGGCAAAATATTTGGGTATGACACTCGATGCGAAATTAAAATGGAAACCGCACGTCAAGAAGAAACGCGAAGAGCTCGCCATTCGATGTAAACAAATGCACTGGTTGCTTGGTAGATTTTCCCAACTCAGCATGCAGAACAAGCTGCTTTTATACAAGCAAGTACTAAAACCGGTTTGGACATACGGTATACAACTTTGGGGTTGTACCAAATCCAGTAATATCAAAATTTTACAAACTTTTCAAAACAAAGTGCTAAGAAAAATAGTAAATGCACCATGGTTTATCAGAAACACTGATATCCACAGAGACCTAACTATGGCTACCGTCGAAGATGAAATAAAACATTTTGCCTGCAAACAACAGACACGCCTTCACGGTCATTGCAATATCACCATGCTACAAATTCGAGACGATACTAACCTAGTGCGCCGATTACAAAGGATAAAACCATTTGAATTAGCGCAATAAGATGTAACCGCGTGCTTATGGCGGTATTAGCAGGTGCCTCCACTGGGAAGCTGCCTGCCAAACGCGTAATTTACAGTTTAAATAAAACTACTAGATAGGAATAACCTAGTTGTAGTATGCAGGTTTCGAAGGGAGGTGGTTTTTGTTTTCTTATCTTAAGTGAGAAATAGTCGCATGTACGATTTTCCACCTACCCCTATTATTCGTCCGAGCCTAGTTCTGGTTCCAAGTCTCGTGCTTTTAACCAGGATAGGTAACTCTCAGCTTGCTGAGAGTAACGATAATATTACTATGGCTTGGGAGTAATATTAGAAACTCTATATAAAAAAAAAAATTAAAAAAAAAAAAAAAAAAGGACACGTTGGGTGCCACAAAATTTGCGAACGAGCGACTCTTCTGACGCCTATCATCTTCAGACTGCTGTTTGCGGGCCTGGACTCTCTTTTTCAATTCTTGGTACTTTGGACAACCCCTGAAGTTGGCGGGATGTCCAGAGTTCCTGCAGAGCACACAGGAGAGTACACTCCGGTCTTCGACTCTCTCCTTACCTAGAGAGCATTCACCATGTATGTGGTCCTTATCACACTTCACGCATCTAAACTGCATGTTGCAGTTAGCTGCGGCGTGCCCGAACCTTTGGCAGCGCATACATTGAAGTATGCGATCTGACCTCTTTATTTTCTCCCACCTTACAGCATGGTAGTACAGGAAGCGGATATTTCGCAGCCTGTCGATTTTGCTGTCGGGAGTAAGCTGGACTAGGAAGAATGGTAAGTGACGGTTACCACCCCTTGCCACAGCCGAGGAAAACGGCTTAACCCCCACGAAATGGAGGTCGTCGCTTTCAAAATTCTTTAGCTCTCTTTCAAGCTCCTCCGTTTTAATTGAGGGATCGATTCCCTTCAGTACCACGGTTTTTAACTTTTGCTGCCTTGGGGTGTACGTGAAGTACTCGGTTTTCACCTCTCCCAAAGCGGCGCGCACCCTCTGGTACTCCTCTATTTTTTCACATATAATTATGTGATTGTTAGCAGAAAGCCTTTTCACATGGAAATTTTTTGTTATTAATTTACAAATCCTAATGCTATCTACAATGTCGAAATTACTCACGTTAATGGGTGGTATTTTGTCCTTCCGTGACTGTTTAGATTGTTGTTGTTGTTGTTGTTGTTGTTGTTGTTGGTGTTGTTGTTGATGTTGTTGGTGTTGTTGTTGTTGATGTTGCCGTTGTTGTTGCTTCACCTCCAGTTGTTGTTGCACTTGCTGCTTGAGCACAGCTTGTTGTTGCTGTTGCTGCAGCTTCTTTCTGCGCAACTGGTCGCGCTTCTCCAGCAGCTCTTTTATGAGCTTGTCCAGCTGCGCCTCCTCATCATCCTCTTTTTCTTCGTCCATTTGAACGACTTCCTCGTCATCGACCGGTAAGTCCTTGAAGGAGTTTCCCTCTCCGACGTACCGGCCCTCTCCTCCATCATACTCATAAGAGCTGGAGTGTGCTCCGTCATCATCGGATGCAGCCACCGATGATGCCACACTATGGCCTGCCAAGTTTAACCTTCTTTTGGCTGAAAGGTTCGGCTTCGGATTTAACTTCCGCCGCCGTTTTTCCACTGTCCTATACTCCTCGCTTACAGTTACTGCTGGCGTTGTAGCGAGAGCTTTTATTGTTGGCGTTGTTGTTGTTGCTGTTGTTGTTGTTAATGTTTTTGTTGTTGGTGTTGCCTGCGAAGATCCCCGCCTGGGCAACGCGGAACACGCTGTTGGGCTTGGTGTCATGGCATTTAAAGCTGCCCTTGGCATACAAGCTGCCGCTGTTTTTGTGACTGCTGTTGCAGCTTTCGTTACTGCTGTTACTGCTGTTGTTGCTGCTGTTGTTGCTGCTGCTGTTGTTGCTGCTGTTGTTGCTGCTGCTGTTGCTGCTGCTGTTGTTGCTGCTGTTGTTGCTGCTGATTTTTTTGCCGGCTCACGTGTTCGCACCACACGTCGCAACGGCACACCCACACCCGTAAGCGGGACCACCGATTTTCCGGGGTCCATCGGCTGATAATGCGGCACTTTTTTTTTGTTTATTTTTGTGTCTCTATCACTATATTTCCGAAAAAAAAAAAAAAAATTAAAAAATTGAAGACTGGCCGAGAATCGAACCCGAGTCTCCGGCGTCAAAGTCGGACGCCTACCTTACTAAGCCAACTTTGGACTTAAAAACACTTGGCTAAATCGCTTTTATAATCGATACACTTTTCTTTTTTCCCGCTGAACACTAGCCGACCTATCTCGATGAGAGCTGCGGAACGACTGACGACCAATCAGCCAGCTGCACCAAAGGGGTCAGTATTAACTGGTGGCAAATTTTACAAATAAGAAAGCATAGAGAAATAAACTTCACATACATACATATAATTGAAAAGCAAAGCAAAAAAAAAAAAAAAAAGAACAGTAACAACCGCTTACCAAGCAAAAACAAAGAGACAACTTTTATTAAACAAATGGATGATCAAAAGAATCATTAAAGGGAACTAAATGATCAAAAATTAAAAAGCCGTTTAGAACACTACACGAAACACTAATTAATTCACAATAAACAAGGTAAATAAAAGAAATAGAACGCGCACAAAACAAAAGACGTCAAGTTCCTGAAGATATTCATGCTTCCATCTACGGCAGAACTGGTGATGCAATATTTTTATCCTTTCCCATCTCTTGGCGCAACTCAGGGATTGACTTTCAAGCGCAGGCTCAAGAGGACTTAATAAGGGACCACCTCGTAGAAAGTGCCCTGGAGTCAGTGGGAGAATATCGGACGCATTTTCAGATATTGGTGAAATTGGACGCGAGTTTAAGCAAGCTTCGATTTTTGCTAGAAGGGTAGCGAACTCCTCAAATGTAAATTTATTAGTTCCAGCTACCTTCCGAAAATGGAGTTTGAAGCTTTTAACTCCGGCTTCCCAGAGTCCACCCATGTGGGGTGCGCCGGGAGGAATAAATTTCCACTCGAGCCGTTGATCAACATATCATCTTTTAGATACTCGTACTTCCAGTGAGATATTTCGCATAAATTGCTTAAAATCGTTCGCAATGACTTTATTGGCGCCGACAAAGTTGGTGCCGTTGTCCGAAAATATCGTTTTCGGTATACCACGCCGAGCTATGAACCGACTTAAGGCTGCTAAGAATGACTGCGTAGATAAATCGCTAGTTGCCTCTAGGTGAATAGCCCTAGAAGCGAAACAAACAAAAATACAGGCATATGCCTTTGTTAGTCGGCAGTTGCGTCCCAAAGAGCTACGTATCATAAAGTGACCTGCAAAATCGATGCCCGTATTGGTAAACGGTGATGAAATTTGCGTCCTTTCTAATGGTAAGGCCCCCATGATCTGGGTTTCCACTTTCTTTTTCTGAATTATGCATGTTTTACATGAACGAATGTGCTTTTTTACCAAGTTCTTCACCTTTGGTATCCAAAATTCATTGCGAACCAAGCGAACTACTAATTGGTTGCCGCCATGAATTGAGATGTCATGGATAAATTTTACATACAGGGCACTAATATGTGCCTGATACGGGAGAATAATGGGATATTTTTCGTTGTACGTTAAAGTAGAACAGGTAAGCCTTCCATTTGACCGAAGGATTTGATTTTTGTCTATCATAGGATTTAAATTCGCCAATGAGCTTTTTTTGGAAATAGGCTCGTTTTTCAGAAGAGCTACGTAGTCATTTTGAAAATAAAACAGTTGAGTCAACCGGATAACAAAGTTCTTGGCATAAGATATTTCGTTCTGAGAAACGATATTGGTTGTGTAAGAGAACTTATTCTTAAGACGAGGACTGGTTCTATGGTAAAATCGCAAAATATAGCAAATAACATGCAAAACCCTAGACCAGGAGGAAAATCTTCCCACAATTGTTTCAATATTAGGCGACATCGTAGTAAGATTCACCTTTATTGGTTTCATTTCGAGATCTTTATCAGCAGGGCGCTTCATAATGGATTCGGGCCAAGAACATTGAGGTTGACAAAGCCAGGCAGGGCCGTGCCACCATAAGTTGGCCACCTGAAGGTCTGTCGGAGAAAGACCTCTAGTCGGTAAATCTGCTGGATTATCAGCAGATCTTACATGATTCCATTGCGTATTTGGCACATATGACTCTATCTGTGAGACTCTATTAGCTATAAAGGTTTTCCAAGAGCTAGAAAGCTTATTTAGCCATGCTAAAACAATTGAGCTATCGGTCCACAGCAGGAGCTCGTACTTTGAGCAGGCGAGCTCTGATATAACCTTGCGAAACAGTTTTGACAACAAAACAGCACTACAGAGTTCCAATCTTGGTAATGGAACTTGTTTGACTGGGGCGACTTTGCTTTTGGCGCATATAAGGTTAGAAGACCACCTGCTTGAATTGTGTTGTATGCGCAAGTAAAACGTAGCAGCATAAACTCGCTCAGAAGCATCACAAAATCCATGGATTTGGATAACCTCGTTCGGACTGTACTGGATCCAACGCGGAACTTGAACTCTGTGTATGTCTGGTAGCGCAGCCAAAAAGGTTTTCCAGCGGTGACACGTGAGGGGCACAAGTGGTGTGTCCCAAGACGTCCCATCACGCCAGATTTGCTGCATAAGTAACTTCGCAGTAATTATTACAGCAGCCAACCATCCTGCGGGATCAAACAGTCTTGCTATCACTGAGAGCACAGCTCTTTTAGTTAAAATTTTATCTTCTTCTTGTATTGAGAAAAAGAAGTGAAAGCTATCAGATCTAGCATTCCATTGAATCCCGAGAGTTTTTGAGATACTATTATCTTCTAATTTAAGAAAATCTTGGTTATAGAGATGGGATACTGGAAATTGTTTAATCAAATCCAAGCTATTGGAGGTCCATTTTCTTAAGGAAAAACCTGCCGAGCTAAGAGCAGCTATCAGCTCGTTTTGTGCTTGAAAGTCTGTTTCAAAATCATGGGCTCCTGTAAGCACATCGTCGACGTAAAAATCATTTTTGAGAATTGCCGACGCAATAGGAAACGTCGATTGCACATCCTCGGCAAGACGCAGCAATGTACGTATGGCTAAATATGGGGCGCACTTAACGCCAAAGGTAACCGTCTTTAGCTCATAGTCCTGAAAAGGACTATCGCTATGGTCGGATTCCCAAAATAAAATTCGTTGAAACGATGTATGTTCAGGATGAACAATGATCTGCCGATACATCTTTTCGATGTCGGCGTTAAAGACGTAGCGATAGAAACGCCACTTCAAAATTAGAGTTGTTAAATCGGTTTGTAATACCGGACCAGTGTACAACATATCATTTAAACTAACTCCATTGCTTGACGGACACAAGGCGTTAAAAACTACCCGAACCTTTGTTGTAGTACTATCTGGCTTTACAACCGCGTGATGTGGCATATAGTAAGTGCATACCTGATGGTTTTTAATAATTTCCTCAGATGAAACAGCCTCCATGTGTCCCAGTCCGACATATTCTTGAAGCACCTCATAATGATTTGCCCATGCGATGGAGCTGTTTTAGAGCTTGGTTTCTTGAATGGCCTATCGAGGCAATAGGTCTTTTAAATGGCAGATGAACTATATAACGACCGTTGGCGTTGCGAGTAGTTGTATCTGAGTAAAGTTGTTCGCAGACGATGTCTTCGCTTGATACCGTATTTCGTTCAAATATCTCCTCAACTTCCCAAAATTTAGCAATTTGTTGATCTACCGAAGTCTCGCAAAAATACGACACAAATGTGGAAAAGGAATTGACATGTTGTTGGAAAAGAGGTCCTGAGAGTACCCATCCAAATATGGTGTTCTGGGCTAAAAGAGATCCTAAAACGTCTGACTTCAATCCTTCCAGGACAATTGAGGGATACAAGTCGGATCCAATCACCATATCTATCTTCGAACTTTCATAGAAATGGGGATCTGCGAGCTCCAATCCAATAGGTACTGTAACTTCATCTCGTTGTATCATGCATGAAGGCAAATCCCCTGTAAGGCGTTTTAGAACAATTGCGTTAGCGAAAATGGTGAAAGTTGGAACATATTTTGAGGCAATACACAGCGAACACAATTTTGATGCCGTTGTTGTTATCATTGAACTCATTCCAGATATCTGAGCCTGTATCGGCTTCACGGGTAAATTTAATCTTCGTTGCGCATCTTCCGAGATAAATGTGACCTCTGAGCCTGGATCCACCAGAGCACGAAGCGTAAATTTACATCCTAGGTGGTGGATATCAATCAAAGCCGTTGCTAAAATTATTCGCTTATTGTTACCAGCAAAGAAAGATTGAACTCGATAGGGATTGGAGTTTTCAGTGGACTGTATTGTTGGAGATTGTGGGGATGCTTGTAATGGATTCCCCATTCCCGAAGAGGAAGGAATATTTTGAGATGAGTTCAACGGAGTTGGATGCAAAAGTGTATGGTGCTTTTGTTTACACTGCATATACGTGTGAACACTTTTACAATCCTTGTGCAAATGCGTTGAGGATAGGCAATTTGTGCAACAGCCGAATGAATTTACCTTGGTCAAGCGATCCGTTATATTTAACTGTAGAAACGCTGGACATTGCCAAAGAGAATGTGAACTATTGCACAGTTTGCAAGTAAATTTATTTACTTTGGAATGAAACGCTTTATGTTTTGCTTTATGGGGAGAAGGGAGTTGACCTCTAAATTCGCCTTTTGACTTAGAAGGAAATTTAATATCGGATATAGTTTCTAGCACACGGTAACGGCTTGTTAAAAACGAATCCATTTCACTCCAGGACGGAATGTCTCGGGGTTTCTGAAGGGATTGTTCCCACAATGCAAGAGTATTTTCCGGTAACCGATTGGAACATAGATATATGAGAATCGGATCCCAAGTGTTCGTTGATACACCATGGGCTTCGAGAATCGATAAACAATCATTGATCTCCCGCTGGAGATCCTTAATGCTTTTGCCAGATTCGATTGCAATCGCATTCAAATTAAAAAGCTTCTTTAATTGGTTATTCACCAAGATTCTCCGATTCGCGTACTGATCGGAAAGCGCTTTCCACGCTAATTCAAAACTATCTGCGGTGAGTGGGAACCTCGTTACAATATCGTTTGCATCATTCTTGGTTTTCGAGCGAAGGTGAAATAATTTTTGTACCGAGCACAATTTCGGGTGATTTATATATACCGCGGTAAACATATCTCTGAACGACGGCCAAGTGAGATAATCCCCGTAGAAGGTGTCAGTGTCACAAGGTGGAACCTTTATGCACTGTTCTGGGCTAAAATTCTGAGAGGAAGCATTTGGAATACCGTCTTCTTTAATAATTGTCAATTTAGATGCAGTCTCGATAATTTCACTTAGGCACGAAATATATGTGTTAGACGACAACCGATATTTGGCTTTAATTGGCTCCAAATCTTCATCCGTCTTCGCACGCAGGTACAGAGCATAACACTTCTTAATATCACACCAAAGTTCTTTTAGTTCGATTTTATGTGCTTCTAAAGCACTAAGAGTATGATCTGTCACCGGTATTTGTTGAAAATAAGAATGAAATTCTATAAGCTGATCCGCTGCAGCGATAAAATTCTCTAGCTGAGACATAGTTTTGGAAGTAATTGAAAAAAACCTAGCCTCAAATAAATAATTGCTCAAACGCGTAACCAATGTTCCGACGGGAAGCAAATTCGCACTATTAAACACTCTTAACTTTATATTATAAGACGAATTAGAGATTCTTGAATTTTAAATTCATGTACAACACAAATCAAGTGAGGTTAGGGTGTATATAAATTGATATGTAAAGTAAAATAATATATTATTTCCCGTTGAACTATCTTCACGTTTTATTATGTGGAATTGGTGGGCTGCTAAGCGATCTGAGCGTTGGTACTGCGACGATATTGTCAGCGCAAGTGGTGGATTAATGACTGGCTTTCTTCTTATGCAAACAACAGAATGTGTTTTGGGGAGCACAAATCTTCTCGTGGCTTGTAGAACTGGTGTATGACGTGGATCGGTGAGAATTTGGGAGAGCAAATGTAATGCCCTTTGGATGATCTTCGACGATCGCTGTGCTGTTACGGTTGGATATGCTGCTTAATATTTTGGAACGATCGGTTTGAGGATTGCTCTGATTTCTGTTGATACGATCGTTGATCTTTTATGCTGATACGAACGTTGAGCGAGTGGGCAAGATGCAGGGATCTTCTTTACTGCTCCGATCGTTGTCTTGCGGGGCAAGATGCAAGTATCTTCTTTGATGGTACGATCGTTGATTGTGCGGGGCCCGATGCAGGGTTTACGGATCTTCGACAGTCAAAGCGTTCGAGCAAGGCAGGTAATTTAAAGAAATGATTTGACTGAAGAGAGTACGACTTACACTTCGACGATCGATTTATGTAGATATAGGAATCTGAGCTACGATGCGGCCGATATGCAGTTTCGTTTTTCATGCAAATTTGCGAATGAAAATTGATGAGTATTTTAAGAAATACTATTCGGCTTGAAAGGACCAAATGTTGGGGTGAGTAGTATCCCCGGCTGGTTGCTCGTTAAATTCCGGTGAGGCACAAGAAAATAAGAAGAATTTTCGTTCTGGTTATTGACAATTCTTTATTCTCTTTCTGATGAAAGGTCTTACCTCGACGAAGTTAAATTCAAGAAGGCCATTATACATGAGGCAATTAAAGAAGATGGCTGAGCGGTTTCCGATCTCAAATAGATTGTATGAAGTGTGTTGTATCGTAAAATGACCGTGCTTTCCTCTACTGAGGAGAAGAGTAATTTCCCGGACGGAGTAAAAGACTTTTTTTGATTGGTTTTTTAAACGATTTATTTTATTTTATATTACTGGCCCGCTGTCTATAGCTTGGCTGCGACCAGATAATACTATAAACTACTCGTATTATTATTATTTAATTTATTCAATGTAAGGGCCCGCTGTCTTTAGCTAGGCTGCAACCCTTATATTGTAACGTTAATCTGTCTCTTACTCACTGTGTCTTATCCCTGAAATTCCCGGCTCTTTTATACTAATTTAAGTGTTCATTTTTGGTTCATTTTCATACCCCTCCAACACACATATTGCTCATTAACCCAGCTTTGCGCATTTCCCAATCATAGATTTCCCAATCAGGTTTACCAATCAGTAATTGTATGTCGACATGTAGTCCCATGTCGCAATGTCATTCACACTTTGTCCTAGTCGTAAATATTGCACTCATCGGCATATATCTGAGTAATTCCATGTCACCGCTGGCATTCGTTGTAGATATGCAATCTCAGCGTGCGCATGGAATTCCCTTTTGTTTATTCTACGTCACTGCGCTTGTAAGGCATGGCATAGCCATTACTCATATCTTAGGCGTCAGTGCATAGGAAATATGATATTAATGTGCATATTCGGTGGACAAGTGCTGACAGTGAACGAATGGTGACTTACTTCGGATATACCATCTGGTGCGTTTTGGGCGCTCATGATCGTGGAATGTCGTTATCGTGTACGAGGAATAGTGAGTTAAATGAAAGGTATGAAAAGTGCATGTATGTAAAAGTGTATGAAGTATACACGGGATGGTATGTAGCGTGAGTACTACATCCTCCCCCTCTTCGAAAAAGAAAATTAAACTAGAAGAGGTTAATTTTCTGCTAAGTTTAAGGCCGTTTGGAAATTTCTAGGAAAGAAGACTATTTTACAATGTTTCAAGAATAAGGTTGTACTGCAGTTATGAAAAATGAAACTTACGATCTATTGAGAGTGTTATTGCTATTCTGACAGATGGTTGCAGATGTATAAATATACTTATTTTTTTGTATAAATTAAATTGTGAAATGTGCCTAGGTGCTAGTATAGGTGCTTAGTTTTAGGATTAAGTTCTAGTTTAGTATAATGTTTTTTTTTTCTGATATTTTTTCTGATTAGGTTCTATTACCAGTTTGACTACAGTACTAAGATCATTTTTAAGATATGAGTCTGATTACAATGCTAAGATTTTCTTTGTTTAAGATTTTTTTTTTTACATGTTTTGGTGACAATATTAGGATGTATATATATATTTTTTTGATTATGTTTACACGTTTGATTACAATACTAAGATGTTTATACCCTATTCTAAGGGTATATTAATTTTGACGCATAGTTTGTAACATACCTTAATATTGCCCGTAGACCCCTAAAAGTTACTATATTTATGATCAGCATCGATAGTAATGTCGATCTAGCCATGTCCGTCCGTCCGTCCGTCCGTCTGTAGCCAAAAATTAGGCCTTTAAACTGGACCTAGAGAGCTGAAATTTTAACCATATACTCTCTAGGGTCCCGAAATAATCAAGTTTACGAATTTTTGAAATCCGCCCGCAGACACGCCCACAAACTCAAAAACACAAAATTTTGGAAAAAAAATCGAATTTTGAGCTAGAAAGCTGAAATTTTTTATATATGATCTATGACTCCTAAAACTGCTAGGGATAAAAAAATTTCAAAATCCGCCCACTGACACGCCCACAAATAAATAAAATAATTTTTTTATACCCATTCTAAGGGTATATATTAATTTTTGAAAATCCAAAGTTTGAGCTACGGAGCTGAAATTTATAATATATACTCTCTATGGACCCTTTATGCTCATGTGTAAATATTTTCAAAATCCGCCCACTGACACGCCCACAATTAATTTTTTATTTTTTTTGAAAATTCAACGTTTGAGCTAGGGAGCTGAAATTTATAATATATACTCTCTAGGGGCCCTTTATTCTCATGTGTTATTTTTTTTTAAATCCGCCTACTGATACGCCCACAATTAAATAAAACAATTTTATTGAAACAACCAAGTTTGAGCTAGGGAGCGTTTTTTTTGATAAAATCCATTAAATGTTATATAACAAAATATGTATAGCTTTCTTAACAATTCAACCATACTTAGACTTTTGTCACGCCCACTTATGAGGGATAGGAATAAGAACAGGGTATCCAACAGTTCGCCCAAGCGGACTGTAGCCCGTCCCTATGTTTTTTTTTTACTTAATTTTATTACAAGTTTTATTACAATACTAATGTGTTTTTTTTTTTTTGTTTTTTTACTTAATTTTATTACAAGTTTGATTACAATACTAATGTGTTTTTTTTTTGACTTAATATATTATTAATATTATTACAAGTTTGATTACAATACTAATATGTTTTTTTTTTTTTTTGACTTAATTTTATTACAAGTTTGATTACAATACTAATATAGAAATATTTTTATATACGTTGTGGTACTCATTGTAGTAGTATTAGATACAAAAAATATGTGTGTAGGTATATATGTTTTTTTTTTTTTTTTTTTTTTTTGTGCTAACCATCTGTCGTAATACTCAACCTTAATTCGGGTGAGTCAGTCTTTTTGTCTTGCTGTGGAGATTGTTCTCCTGTTATGTGTTCTCAGTGTATGGTTTTTGTCTGTAGGGGTTTTATTTCTGTTGACCTTGTAGGTTTTGTACTTTTTGTATGAGATTAATAGAAAGATGGGTAGCAAAATTAGGTAAATTAAGGTGTAATGATGTATGTCGTGTTCGTCTAATGTTTTAAGAGGTTTCTGTTCGTCATTTTGTAGGTCATTAATGTCTTGTGATATTAATTCTAAATCGTTTTGGCTTGAGAATTTTCTAACCTCTATGTTGGGTGTATGATTTGCCAGGTTGTTGGAGATAATGTGTGAGATATTAAAAGGGGGTACGTAGGAGTTGGTGAGGATTGTAGAATTTGCACTAAATGCTTGTATAGTCAGTTCCTTAGATTTTAAATAACAATTGCCTTGTAACTCGATTTTTAAGGTATTTATCAGGGTATATGTGGTTGTGGTTTCTTCACATATTATGTCGACTATGTACTTGTCTAATGATGAAAATAACCATTGATTGGGTTGAGAAAGTTGGATCCATGTTGGGGATGGTTTTGATAGTTTTATGCCACAGGTGTTAAGGGGAACGGTGTTACTTTTCAATAATTGCGCTTCGCACTGTAGGTCGGAAGTGTCGGTATTAAATAAAGGGTGCGTTAAAGGGCATAGGAATTTGTTGTTTAGGGATTTACAGTTTGCTAGGTCTTTAGTGTTTAAATTTGAAAAGTGATCTTTTCTATAGTTTATGATTAAGTATGGTGCTGAAGGTTGTATAAATGCGAATTGATTCTTATATCGGGTTGGAAGAGGTATTAGTTTGTAAATTCGGAAGTTTTCTACCAATGGGAGCGGTATTTTGAGTTCGTATATAATTTTGTTTGTTCGGACTGCTACGTTAGTATCACAGATTTGATACAGGTGTAGAATGTTTTCGTCGTTGGCTACGAACGGAAGTCTCATACCATCATATCTTGTTTAATTTGAGTTAAAGCAGATTTTAATTGATCTGGAGTTATTATTAGGGGATGGGGTTTACCATGTTTAACATCGCTTACGAGATCGAGCATGTCATTGAGGGTGTTTTGATACCGTATGATAATTAGTGTAACTAGGGAGGTTAGGGATTCTATTTCGAGAAATACCTTTTGGTCTTGGGTTCTGTTTATCAGACTGTTCACTATGTTTCTAGTATTCTCGATTTTCGAATTAATTGCAATCATTTGTGTCTCGATCGCCTGTTCTGATTTACTGAAAATGTTTTTGTTGTTTCTAATAATACCGTTTGTCTTTTTATTAGCGATAGCATGTGTTGTTCGTTAGTTTTGGTGAGTTCGATCTGTTTGTCGTAAAATCTAGCGTCGTCTTCGTCTAGCGTCCCGAATAAGGATTTGCTGATTGTGCCTATAACATTTAGTAGCGCTCTTTTGCGTCTGAAATTTGGGTTTAACAACTTATCTTTTGTTTGTATGTCTGTCATTAACTGGTTCATTTCGGTGACGGCTCCGTCGCATACTATCTCGAAGTCCGTGTGATTTCTTAGCTGATGATATAGAGTATTGATCTCTAGGACATACTTAGTGGCGTGAGCTAGAGATTCGGTTAGTTGTTCCAGGTCGTAGTATATCATAGAGCTGTGTAAATCGTTCAAATTTAATGATCGAATGGATCAAGTATTGGTTGAAAAAATGATTCGGTCATTTCAATCAATCATTCAATCAATCAATGACAGATGGGACATGGGAGTATTGTATTGCTCCATTCAATTTCAATACAATCAAAAACCCCAATCATTCGTTCAATATAGTTTCGATAGAGACAGATACATTCGAATGGATTGTAAGAGTGAATACACTCAAAAATACCAAAACGCCTTTGAATAATTAGGAGGTTATTGCACAGAAGCGATATTTTTGTAGAACAAATATGTGTTGGTAAAACGAAATAAGCCGAAATAAATAAAAATATTTTGATATATTAACACATTTATTGGTTCAGTAGATACGAAATCAGTAATAAAGAAATGAATTAGTCAGAACAGAAGAAAAGTATTGACTCGATGAACGATTGACTTCGGGCATTGTGATTGCAATCACCAATACTTTATTGTGATCGGGTCAAAAAGATCGAATCAATCACGATTGACACAGCTCTAGTATATCACGAGTTTCCATTCGTGGTAATAAAGTTCTGCGTTTCCTATTTCTTCGAAATATATGCCTGGATTTGGGTCTATGGGTTCGATCCTTAGGCCACCTTGGATGGTTGACGTGAGTAGAGTTAACGTCAAGATACGTAGCATCATCTGAAAAGGGGTTACGCATGTTTTATGACTACCTGTTGACCAAGGCTTCTTGTGTGTGTGTATGTGTATGAAGAAAAAAAAATTCTGTATGGATGTATTATATATGTTTACAAATATTTATTGAGTTTTTTCTTTTTTTTTTGTTAAGCTAATGATCTAGTGGGTCCCATACCACGGTATCGGTGGACTCGTATCCATCACTTGACGCCTCGTCGTGTATTACTTGTTGTGGTAAGGCACGTATCATGGGATTCCAACGTCGTGGGGGCAGAGGGCCCTTCAGAACGTAATATGGACAGAAGTCTAAATCGAAGTTTTCGTCCTGTATCCCGAAACTGATTGTGTCCCCGAAATGGAGCTCCGTTATCGTGTCAGGGATCAGCCTTCTCCCATTGACGTAGGTTCCATATGAGTAGTTATACTCCCCTATATGTACTCTTTTGTCGTCGAATCGTACATATATGGCTGATTGCTTGAGAGACACTAAGAGGGTATTCAGTTCTGTCATTTGGATAGCCTCTGCCAATTCTGCTGGTTCCGTGGCGTAAGCGGATTTCTGTTCGGGTGACTGTGTTGACAGTGTCCATTTTGAATCCGAACATGGAATATGGAAGCCATGTGTCCCAAGTAAGCGGGTCTTGGTTTACGTAGTGTCTTAAGTATTCCGCTAAAGTCTTGTGGCTGCGCTCAAGAGCGCCGTTAGTTTGAGGATGATACGGTGTGGTTTGTAATTTTCTTGTTTTCAGTATTTTGCACACCTCTTTGAAGAGAGTACTAAGGAAGTTTGTACCCTGGTCTGTTAATATGGAGTCCGGAACTCCGAATCGACAGATTATTCTTTCTATCAACATTCGTGCTATCGTAGTAGCTTCCGCATTAGGTATAGCGATGGCTTCGCTAAATTTTGTCAGGTCGTCCTGGAAAGTTAGTATATATTTGTTGTTCTCGTAGCTGACGGGTAGTGGACCCACAATGTCTAAAGCTACGCGCTCGAATGGAGTTTTACTGGTGGTCGTTATCGTCAAGGGTATCTTGGCATTTTTGGAGGGTTTGTTTTTCTGACATGATTCACGCTTACCAAAAGCGGGGAAAAAAGACCCCACACAGCCAAAGTCGTACAGACCCATCAGCCTTACGTCATTTCTTCTGAAGATGACAGAAAAGGCTGTAGACAATTAGTTAAGGGAAGATGTTCTGAACACATCCCCCTTACATCATCGTCAGCATGCATACAGAGCGGGCAGATCAACAGAGACCGCCCTATATCAGCTGACGGAGATAATTCGAAGTGCCCTGGAGGCAAAAGAAATAGTACTGTGCGCTTTCCTAGACATAGAGGGAGCATTTGACAACACCTCACATGATGCGATCAAACGATCCCTGGATAGGAAAGGAGTTAACAGTACAGTATCCAACTGGATGTGTGAGCTGCTGAGCACTAGATCAGCAGAGACTCAAACACCATCTGGAACCATCAGAGTAAACACAACGAGAGGATGTCCACAAGGAGGGGTACTATCACCCTTAATGTGGAGCCTAGTTGTAGACGAACTGCTGGAAAAATTTTTCTGCCCTATTAACCATAATAAGTTATTATGATCAGTGCAAATCGTAAATTTCCTTCCGAAGATATACGGTCGGAATTGATTTAATGCATAGGTAATGGCTAACAGTTCCTTTTCAGAAGTTGTATACCGCGTTTCTGCGTCGTTTAGCATTCGGCTAGCAAAGGAGATATTCTTGTCTTCTCCTATCGGACCTTGGGAAAGAACTGCTCCTAATGCTATGTCACTAGCATCAGTAGTGACAACAAATTCTTGGCTGAAATCAGGATACGCGAGAATCGGGGGTCGGATGATTTTTTCTTTTAATTTCCTAAATGATTCGTCACAAAAAGCATCCCAATTAAAGACAACGTTTTTCTTTAATAATTTAGTAAGGGGTTTAGCCAGATCTGCAAAATTGGGAATAAATTTTCAGTAGTATCCCACAAAACCAAGGAATGACTTAATGTCCTTCGGTTTTTTCGGTACCGGGAAGGTTTTTACAGCTTTTATCTTGTCGGGATCTGGTCTAATTCCTTCTTCGGAAATTACGTGTCCAAGGTAGGTAAGTTCTTTTCGGACGAAGTGACACTTGTCAGGTTGTAATTTGAGGTGGTGTTCTCGAAGACGATTGAGAACCTTGATAAGCCGTTTGTTATGGTCGTGAAGATCATATCCATAGATGACGATGTCGTCAACATACACGAAGCATTCGATGCCTTGTAGTCCCATTAGCACATTGTTCATCAGGCGTTGGAATGTTGCCGGGGCGTTCTTGAGTCCAAATGGCATACGATTGTACTCGTAATGTCCGAACGGAGTACTGAACGCTGTCTTACTTTTGTCCTCTTCCGCCATCAGAATTTGGTGGAAACCCTTGGCCAGGTCGAGAGTACTGTAGTACTTTGATTTACCTAACTGGTCCAAGATGTCGGTTATTTTGGGCAGGGGATAAGCGTCCCCAAGGGTCAGTTCGTTTAGTTTCCTGAAGTCGACCACTACCCTCCAACGTTTCGTACCATCCTTGGCTGATTTCTTTGGGACTAAAAGCAAGGGTGAGTTCCACGGGCTGTAACTTGGTTGTACTATGCCACTATCCAACATTTCACTGATTTGGCTGTGGATTTCTTTTCTTTGGCTTTCTGGGAGACGATATGGTCTTGTGAATAAAGGCGGCATACCTTCTTCAGTTATTACCTTGTGTCGTATAGAATTAGTGTGAGTCAAATGATCACCTTCAATAAAGAAAAGGTCGTTGTATTCACGACAAATTTTGAGTATGGACCCCTTTTCTTCGGCATTACAATGGTCCAATTCGATTAATGAACCCAATTTGTTTAGCCGGTTTTTTGCAGGGTCTTTACGCTTCTCCTCTCTGACTATCTCGAAGTTGTTTAGCTCGTCCCATTCTAAGTTAATGGAACTTATATCTATACTTTTATCTGTGTCTAAAGTATTCATTAAGAGAATTTTAATTTTGGATTTATGGGGTTTGGCTAATGTTTCACCTAGGTAAACCCCTGGAATTATTTCTTTTTTTTTTATTATTATATCTAGGGAATTAGTAAGTTTAAAGGGAATTTCGACTACTTGTTGGCTTCTTTGCTTTAGAAGAATAAAATTATTTGATTTCCCTTGTTCTACATTATTATTTTTATTTAGTATTTCGGTCTTATGTTTTGCTAAGGGTCTGTCCCTCTTAGTCTTACTGTTTGCCGTATTAGCTAATGTATTTGAATTTTGTATTGTTATATCTTCTGATGATACCAGAATTATCTCGTCTAGATTTTCTATAGGCTTTTGAGGCCTACTGGGAGTTGGTTTGCTCACAGCTTGCCTAGGGTCGTGTTTTTGTGGAACTACTGGTCCGTTTTGAGATGCGGATTCAGATGATCGTTCCAGTGTTCTGTTGACACTTTGTGTTGGTAGTAGAATGATGGAAATCAATCCGTTCGGACCCGTTGATAGCAGGCTGGAGTTTACCGGCAATTGAGTGGCCGCCTTAGGTCGCACCGTTCTGCATTATTGCCATTTCTCCCAGCATTGCCCGTAGGTAACACCTCGCAAGGTGAGGTCTCTAGAACCTTTTCTGTAGGGATAATTCGGTTGTATAAATCAGAGGTTGTTGAAAAAATTTGTCGAGGGATTTCATTTGGAGGGGGATATTCATTAAATACCTCCCCTGAACTGTAGATAATGGCGGTTGAGTTCCGCACAAAGGGATTGAATTTTAAGTAGTTATTCTTATAATCGATGAGGCATTCATATTTTTTTAAGAAATCATTCCCTATAATGCCATGAAAGTTCTCATAGACACCACTGTCCAAAATGTGGAATGGGTGTGTCATCTTGATCGAATCTTCTTCGGATTGGAAAAACAGGGTTTCAGTAGTCATACTGGAGCTTATCATTTTTTGTCCACCCATTGTGGATATTATCATGTCTTTAGTTGACATGGGGGAATTTGTAGAACTTTGTATGATACTGATTTCAGATCCAGTATCTATTATTAAATTCCTGTGACTTCCATTCTCAAAGGGGATCCATATCATGTAGAGGTCATTATTGGGAATGAGAGGGAGATTTATAGAGTAAAAAATGGTTAATTTGCCCCGCGGTGTACGTCGGCTTGGACTGTGCGTCGGGAGGTGTTGACGTTCTGTTCCTCCCGACGATAATCGTTTCCCTCATTGTGTGGGTCATGATTTGGCGGGACGTGGTGTAGATTTACCTGTCGCCTGTTGCCATTAGACCTGTTATTATTATTATTTCGGGGATTTCGATCAGGAGGTCTGTCGGGGTATCCCCGTTGGTTATTTTGGTTCGAATAACCAGGTTGGTATTGTGGTGCCTGGTTACCATTTTGGTTATTTTTGGAATTGGGATGTTGGTTGTTTGCATTGTGAAAATTGTGACCAAGTGATGGATTGAAATTGTTAGGGTTGTTAGGAAGATTAAGGTGTGGTGACACAACTTGAAGGTTGGAGTTCTGGTGGGCTTGTCTGAGTCTGCAGTTGTTATAAGTGTGATACCTTTTATTGCAGTACTCACACCTCACCATCTGCACGTCGTAGTGCGCTTCCCTCTTGACGGGGTTGGGGCGAAGTTTGGGATGTTCGTATTTTGAAAACATGTTGCAGATGTGTGCCCTAACTTATTACAAGTCTGGCAAGTGGGTCGGGGGTAATTATTTCTCGGGGAGGAAACAGAAGGTGCAGGATCGTCGTCTTGTAGTCGGAGTGACTTATCGAGGGCATAAGTAAGTTCTTTTCGGACGAAGTGACACTTGTCAGGTTGTAATTTGAGGTGGTGTTCTCGAAGACGATTGAGAACCTTGATAAGCCGTTTGTTATGGTCGTGAAGATCATATCCATAGATGACGATGTCGTCAACATACACGAAGCATTCGATGCCTTGTAGTCCCATTAGCACATTGTTCATCAGGCGTTGGAATGTTGCCGGGGCGTTCTTGAGTCCAAATGGCATACGATTGTACTCGTAATGTCCGAACGGAGTACTGAACGCTGTCTTACTTTTGTCCTCTTCCGCCATCAGAATTTGGTGGAAACCCTTGGCCAGGTCGAGAGTACTGTAGTACTTTGATTTACCTAACTGGTCCAAGATGTCGGTTATTTTGGGCAGGGGATAAGCGTCCCCAAGGGTCAGTTCGTTTAGTTTCCTGAAGTCGACCACTACCCTCCAACGTTTCGTACCATCCTTGGCTGATTTCTTTGGGACTAAAAGCAAGGGTGAGTTCCACGGGCTGTAACTTGGTTGTACTATGCCACTATCCAACATTTCACTGATTTGGCTGTGGATTTCTTTTCTTTGGCTTTCTGGGAGACGATATGGTCTTGTGAATAAAGGCGGCATACCTTCTTCAGTTATTACCTTGTGTCGTATAGAATTAGTGTGAGTCAAATGATCACCTTCAATAAAGAAAAGGTCGTTGTATTCACGACAAATTTTGAGTATGGACCCCTTTTCTTCGGCATTACAATGGTCCAATTCGATTAATGAACCCAATTTGTTTAGCCGGTTTTTTGCAGGGTCTTTACGCTTCTCCTCTCTGACTATCTCGAAGTTGTTTAGCTCGTCCCATTCTAAGTTAATGGAACTTATATCTATACTTTTATCTGTGTCTAAAGTATTCATTAAGAGAATTTTAATTTTGGATTTATGGGGTTTGGCTAATGTTTCACCTAGGTAAACCCCTGGAATTATTTCTTTTTTTTTTATTATTATATCTAGGG
Organism: Portevinia maculata; assembly: GCA_949715645.1. Taxonomy (NCBI): domain Eukaryota; kingdom Metazoa; phylum Arthropoda; class Insecta; order Diptera; family Syrphidae; genus Portevinia; species Portevinia maculata. Next base: position 122,943,420 of record OX454527.1, read on the forward strand.
AATTAGTAAGTTTAAAGGGAATTTCGACTACTTGTTGGCTTCTTTGCTTTAGAAGAATAAAATTATTTGATTTCCCTTGTTCTACATTATTATTTTTATTTAGTATTTCGGTCTTATGTTTTGCTAAGGGTCTGTCCCTCTTAGTCTTACTGTTTGCCGTATTAGCTAATGTATTTGAATTTTGTATTGTTATATCTTCTGATGATACCAGAATTATCTCGTCTAGATTTTCTATAGGCTTTTGAGGCCTACTGGGAGTTGGTTTGCTCACAGCTTGCCTAGGGTCGTGTTTTTGTGGAACTACTGGTCCGTTTTGAGATGCGGATTCAGATGATCGTTCCAGTGTTCTGTTGACACTTTGTGTTGGTAGTAGAATGATGGAAATCAATCCGTTCGGACCCGTTGATAGCAGGCTGGAGTTTACCGGCAATTGAGTGGCCGCCTTAGGTCGCACCGTTCTGCATTATTGCCATTTCTCCCAGCATTGCCCGTAGGTAACACCTCGCAAGGTGAGGTCTCTAGAACCTTTTCTGTAGGGATAATTCGGTTGTATAAATCAGAGGTTGTTGAAAAAATTTGTCGAGGGATTTCATTTGGAGGGGGATATTCATTAAATACCTCCCCTGAACTGTAGATAATGGCGGTTGAGTTCCGCACAAAGGGATTGAATTTTAAGTAGTTATTCTTATAATCGATGAGGCATTCATATTTTTTTAAGAAATCATTCCCTATAATGCCATGAAAGTTCTCATAGACACCACTGTCCAAAATGTGGAATGGGTGTGTCATCTTGATCGAATCTTCTTCGGATTGGAAAAACAGGGTTTCAGTAGTCATACTGGAGCTTATCATTTTTTGTCCACCCATTGTGGATATTATCATGTCTTTAGTTGACATGGGGGAATTTGTAGAACTTTGTATGATACTGATTTCAGATCCAGTATCTATTATTAAATTCCTGTGACTTCCATTCTCAAAGGGGATCCATATCATGTAGAGGTCATTATTGGGAATGAGAGGGAGATTTATAGAGTAAAAAATGGTTAATTTGCCCCGCGGTGTACGTCGGCTTGGACTGTGCGTCGGGAGGTGTTGACGTTCTGTTCCTCCCGACGATAATCGTTTCCCTCATTGTGTGGGTCATGATTTGGCGGGACGTGGTGTAGATTTACCTGTCGCCTGTTGCCATTAGACCTGTTATTATTATTATTTCGGGGATTTCGATCAGGAGGTCTGTCGGGGTATCCCCGTTGGTTATTTTGGTTCGAATAACCAGGTTGGTATTGTGGTGCCTGGTTACCATTTTGGTTATTTTTGGAATTGGGATGTTGGTTGTTTGCATTGTGAAAATTGTGACCAAGTGATGGATTGAAATTGTTAGGGTTGTTAGGAAGATTAAGGTGTGGTGACACAACTTGAAGGTTGGAGTTCTGGTGGGCTTGTCTGAGTCTGCAGTTGTTATAAGTGTGATACCTTTTATTGCAGTACTCACACCTCACCATCTGCACGTCGTAGTGCGCTTCCCTCTTGACGGGGTTGGGGCGAAGTTTGGGATGTTCGTATTTTGAAAACATGTTGCAGATGTGTGCCCTAACTTATTACAAGTCTGGCAAGTGGGTCGGGGGTAATTATTTCTCGGGGAGGAAACAGAAGGTGCAGGATCGTCGTCTTGTAGTCGGAGTGACTGATCGAGGGCATAAGAAATAGCAATTTTCAGGTTGCTGGCATTTCTGGCTTTTACTAAAACCTTCAAGGTTGGCAGCCGTATGCCATCCTCGAATGTTTGTAAGGCCAGCGTCTGATTCTCTGTGATTAGAAATTCTTTTACGGCGTTTTCGTTCGTACTGTCGTACGTTGCCGAGTCTAGTGCTAGGAGTAGAGCTGAGAGTCTATCTCCGAATTCCTTTATGCTCTCCCTGGGTTTCTGTTTGGCTGCCAGAAGTTCGTTCTGAGCCGAAGAGCGCGATCTGTGTTCTTTGAACTGGGATTCTAGTTCTGCAACTAGGTCATCCCATTTTAGCAGTGTTCTGTGCTGTATGAGGTCGAATGCGGCACCTTGAAGCCGCGTTCGTACAATGCTTAGGAAGAGGGTGTGTTGTCCCTCATCCCTTATGTATGAGAACAGGGTGTTGCCACAAGCAATAAATTTGTTTAGTTCGGCGGGGTTACCGTCGAAAGTGGGGATGATACTATTGATATCACTGAGAGTAATTCTCGTCTCCATTGGAGCGGAAAAGGGTTGTGTTTGTTCGTCTAGGTCGTGGAAGGGTAGAGCCTTGAAAAGCTCTATTGCACGTAAATTTTGTCGCGTAAGAATGGTCGTAGAAGTGAGCAACAGACGGTTGACGGTTCAAATGTAATTACAAAAATTCGTATATAAAAATATTATAGGTTTCGTGTGTAGGTATTGAAAAAATTTTTGTATAATATAGGTATGTAAAAAAAATATTTTTTTTTTCTATTTACTTTTTTTTTACCGCCGTCTGGTCCTCTTGATGATGTCTTCCGGGTCTGTTTGGGATTGTACGTTTTTCTTCAGCTTCCTTTACTTTCACTGCCCAATGTTTTTTTTTTTTTTATAATTAGCGCGCACTAAAGGGATTTGTTGGGACCCTTATAATGTATTAGCTATACAGCGCGGGCGTTAAGGAAATTAGGGTGAGAGGAAAAGGAGAGATGCCGATGCACGTTGGTTTTGAATGTCTGTAGGTTATAATGTGTAGGAAAAATGGAGCGGGGAAGAGCATTCCACATTCGTGTTGTACGGCTGAGGAAAGATTCTTTGAACTTCACTGTACGTCCGAACACAGGCTTGAGGGTGAACTGATGAGCATTCCCTGCATGGCGGGTATTGCGGTTGAAATGTTCAAGGGGAGGAATGCAACTGGCTATTTCGTTTGAGCACTTATGGTGGAAATAACGATAAAATAACGACAGGCAGGAGACATTACGACGATGACTAAGAGAGTCAATCGATCTCGCGATGTCTCGGTCGCCAATGAGTTTTATCGCGCGTTTTTGGATCCTGTCAAGTAGCTCCAAATAAGTTATTGGTGCACCGGACCAGATATGAGCGTTGTACTCGAGTTTCGGGCGAATAAACGCCTTATAAATTGTAGCCAGATCAGAAGGGGTGAAATATTTCTTACAACGCTTAAGGAAGCCTAGACATTTCGCGGCGTTCTTGGCGACATCGAATATATGGTCATCCCAACGAAGGTTGTCATTAACACACATACCGAGAATGGAAAGTCTTTCGGTTTCAGCGATGTAAGTGCCATTCATAGATAATGGCAGTGTGTGTGGGTTTTGCTTTAATGACAGGAGACAGCATTGAGTTTTGGAAGCATTATATTCCACTCTATTGGTTTTACCCCACTGAGTTATGCTGTTAAGATCGAAATTTAATGAGCTTAACATACTTTGCCGTTCCAGTTCCACACCCGAAGATGAGGGGCGTGACCCAAGAAACGAATATGAGAAGCTGAGGGTACTGTCATCAGCAAAGGAATGGATTGGATTAGAAGTAACAGACAGTAGATCATTTATGAAAATGAGAAAGAGAGTCGGGGACAGAACAGAGCCTTGGGGGACACCAGCATTTATTTGGTGAGTTGCAGATTTGAAGCCGTCCAAAACAACTTGAATTGAACGGTCCGAAAGGTAATTTCTAATCCATTGAAGAAGAGTATCATCGATTCCAAATGCACGCATTTTCGACAAGAGAGCTTGGTGCCAAACTCTGTCAAATGCTTTTGAAATATCAAGCGCACCGATCTTACTTTCACCACCTTGGTGAAGATATTGGTTCCACTTTTCGGTTGGATATGTCATCAAATCACCAGTCATTATCATACTGCCGGTCATTAAGAAGTTTTCGCGATTCAAGATATTTCATTAGCTGACGGTTTATCAGCGTTTCCATGACCTTAGAAAGAAGGGACGTAAGTGCAATTGGTCGGTAGGAAGAGGGAGAAGAAGATTCGCCTTTTTTTGGTACAGGCTGGACAAATGCTGTTTTCCATCTTCCCGGGAAGAGTCCTGAAGAATAGGACAGATGGAAAAGCTTACGCAATGGTTTTGCCAGCGAAGAAGAACACCTCTTCAGAACGATAGGGGAAATACCATCTGGACCAGCGGATTTGTGAACATCAAGATCTTGAAGTACTCTAGCCACTGTACGAGTGCGAAAGTGGATTGGTCCCATAGAGAATTCTACGCGCTCGAGTACAGGGGGAGACAAAGCACAATCTGGGAGCGTTGAGCTGACTGCAAAGTGAGCAGCAAGCAGATTGGCCTTATCTGTAGAGCTGACAGCTGGAATGTAGTTGTAAATGAGTGTCGGGATAGATGACGAGGCCGAATTCTTGATGTTTTTAACAAATGACCAAAAGTTTTTACTACCAGTGGGACTTTGGTCATAGGAGAATTTGACACGATTAATGTGGGCATTGCAGTCATTTCTGGCTCGTTTAAACTTTTTACGGCTTTCCTCAGATGGGTTGGCTTTGAATAGCCGAAAACATACCTCTTTTAACCTGATAGCCTCTTTGCAGCTCGAGTCACACCACGCGTTAACCTTGGGTTTGATACTTTTAATCCTGTTAGGGATAAAAGTCTTCATACCCAGGTGAATTATGTTTGTGACCATATCAGCAGCAGCATCCACGTCGCTGTCGAGGAAGCACAGCGACCAGTTAAATCTCTTAAAGAAACCGTTTAATTTTTCCCAATTGGCTTTCTCGTACTGCCATACGGTTCTTTTAGGAGTTTGTTCTTTAACTATGTGGTTGGAGTACGAGAAATTTGCTGATATGATGCAATGGTCTGACGAACCTAGAGGCGATAATACGTTCAAAGCGTATTTATCAGGGTGAGAGGTAAGAAACAGGTCCAGTGTGTTGGCAGTTTGGCTGCTAATGTCCGGTATTCGTGTCGGCTCATTTACAAGCTGAGTCAGGTTATTTACCTCAGCAAAGATCTCGACGTACCTTCCTTCGGGTGTTGTCTGACCAGAATGTCGAAGCCAGCTTGAATTGTGTATATTGAAATCGCCCGCAATAACGATTTCAGAACGAGGATGAAGGGTCACAATTCTTGTAATAGAATCAGACAGGGCATCAAACTCATTATAAGTTGAATGTCTGTCCAAGTTGGGGCTTCTGTAAATAAAACAGTAGTGTATTAATTGCCTACGGACATGGAGTTTTAGCCAAATGAAATTAAATTCTGGGTTGGCACATTGGCCATATTGAGGCTGAAGTTGGTAGGCTACGTCACTACGTATATAAACGGCGATACCGCGATGGGCAAAGAATAAAGGCACTACGTTGTACCCAGGTAGACTAAACTCTGATAAATCAGAGCCAATGCTAACCTGGGTTTCACTAAGTGCCAAAACAGCTGGTTTGTTGTGAAAAACATGGGCGTATAATGAAAAAAAATTCTTTCTCAACCCACGAATGTTGCTGACATCCACAACGAAATTCCTACACATTATAAAAAACAAACATAAAAAAAACACAACTCCGACGCTAACTAAGCATAGGCCGTGAATTGAAAATATACGTTAGATTTCCAAAACAATCTACCGCAGGTGTTATGCCCGTACGGTAATTTGTTTGGTCCACTAACAGAATCAACAACTCACGACCCGCTATTCGCCCGATGCTGCCTTTACCCAAACATTGCAAGTGCACAAACGATAATCGATCGACACATGCAATAGTCAAGAAAGAGCAACAGTTTTGAAGTGGGATGGGGGACGGAAGGAAGACCCTACGCTGTTGCTTTTTTTCGCTTTTTTCGTTATCACTGCCACCGGCCACCGGCACTGGCTCTATGTGGATTTTTTTTTTCTTTTTTCACACACACGCGATTTTGTATTTTTTTTCGCGAAACGTATTGGCGAGCCGGTAGGTATTATGTTTGACGGTTTAGTGGCACCGAAATTGTGTTTAAAAGAGGCAACGTGTCCGCACGCGACGGGAGGCAAACAACGGCGGTTTGCCTCCGCGTCCGTATTTCAGGAGTTCACCAGGTCTTATATTTATGGGTCTTTAAAAATTTATTTTCACTTAGACTTTCACTTAGACTTTCACTTAGACTTTCTGGTGTTTAGCCCCAGAAACGCATCGAGTTCACAGCAGACTCGTTTTTGGTTTTTGGTAGTGAGGATCTTTCTTACGTGGATCCCACCGCTGCCACCAATGTTGTATCGTAAAATTACCGTGCTTTCCTCTACTGAGGAGAAGAGTAATTTCCCGGACGGAGTAAAAGACTTTTTTTGATTGGTTTTTTAAACGATTTATTTTATTTTATATTACTGGCCCGCTGTCTATAGCTTGGCTGCGACCAGATAATACTATAAACTACTCGTATTATTATTATTTAATTTATTCAATGTAAGGGCCCGCTGTCTTTAGCTAGGCTGCAACCCTTATATTGTAACGTTAATCTGTCTCTTACTCACTGTGTCTTATCCCTGAAATTCCCGGCTCTTTTATACTAATTTAAGTGTTCATTTTTGGTTCATTTTCATACCCCTCCAACACACATATTGCTCATTAACCCAGCTTTGCGCATTTCCCAATCATAGATTTCCCAATCAGGTTTACCAATCAGTAATTGTATGTCGACATGTAGTCCCATGTCGCAATGTCATTCACACTTTGTCCTAGTCGTAAATATTGCACTCATCGGCATATATCTGAGTAATTCCATGTCACCGCTGGCATTCGTTGTAGATATGCAATCTCAGCGTGCGCATGGAATTCCCTTTTGTTTATTCTACGTCACTGCGCTTGTAAGGCATGGCATAGCCATTACTCATATCTTAGGCGTCAGTGCATAGGAAATATGATATTAATGTGCATATTCGGTGGACAAGTGCTGACAGTGAACGAATGGTGACTTACTTCGGATATACCATCTGGTGCGTTTTGGGCGCTCATGATCGTGGAATGTCGTTATCGTGTACGAGGAATAGTGAGTTAAATGAAAGGTATGAAAAGTGCATGTATGTAAAAGTGTATGAGGTATACACGGGATGGTATGTAGCGTGAGTACTACAAGTGACATCTACCAGTTCGTGGCGAAATGACTACTAGAATTTTAAGTTACGTTCAATGATCTTTGCCATGAACAACCACGTTCACCTTTTTTAATACAGGTGTGATAAAAGCAATTTTCCATAGATTAGGGAATTTACCAGTACTAATGGACAATTCAATTTTTTTGACTGCTATATTTGAAATACCATCGGCACCACGCGAATTCGATATTGTTAGGGTTCCTTTAACTTTTAAAACCTCGAAAGTAGTTATAGGCATATAAAAAAAAACTGTTTGTTTGAAACTACTCAACACTTCTACGAGAGAACATACATGTACAACAAATCGTTTGGACATTACATGGTTAAAAGCTGCTTGATATATAAGTAAAATAGCTGTTGAATTCATTAGCAATAACAAGTTTGTCCGAAACTTCGCAGTCGGTAACCTGAATAATAGTAGGATTTTTAGAGAACGGTGATTTATTTAAAATGTTTCTGACTATACGCCATACTTTAACTGAGAATGGTAGTAATTATACCGACAGAGAGGAATCTCCTTTTTTAATACAGAGCACAATTTCTTGTATTTTATTTGTAGACTTATATTCCTAGGGTACTTATTACACTTGATTTTAAGATTGTTTTTGCCTTTTACTTTATTTAATAAATACATTGAGATCCAAGGTTTAAGCCATTTTACCACTTTTTTAGATGGCAAAAAGTAGGAACAATTTGCAATGTATTTCTTTGGGGTATCAAGGTATCAATAAAGAATACAAATGAAGTTTAAGGATCCCTGCAGGAATATACGTCTTCCCAAAACACATAAACAAGATTGTTGTTGAGCTGCGTGAATTTAATTTTCATAAACTTACTAGATACTTTAGTTTTATTTTCATTGGGTCTAGTCGAAACATTTAGTACAAGCCCTTTCATAGAATGATTTACAATTATTTACGCAAATATTACTAAAACGGCCATAAATATGATCGAAGAACCAGATGCCCCAACGACCTTGCCACGTCGAATCAATCTGTTCCGCAACTAAACTACGTAGGGTATGGTTAGTACTTAGATGGGGGACCACTAGGGAATACCGCGTGTTGTTGGCACCTCTTGCGAACGTCTGACAAACATCCAAGAGTATCAAATTGTCATGAGAAAGCTTTACAAATTTGCCGTTTGGATTCGGCGTAAAACTGTAGGTTTTTCCAAATATTCAGATTAAAAAACCTCCTAAAATGATTACATTTTTCGATTTTTCTTTTTAAAAGAGATCCGAAAATTCTTTTATGTAAATTGACACATAAAACATATTAAGTCTATATACACACAGAAAGACATACACGTCATTATTAATTACAATGGAAACTTTAATAACAGCAGTACTTAAGAAGTCAAGACATAAAACATCGAGAATCTTATATTTACCTCTTATAAAAAAACACCACCTGCCGCATAATTCTTATTAGTCATAGCTAAAAAATTAATACTTTTTGTTGTTTTTGTTGTCTCCAGTTGTGTGTTAACTATTAAAAGTTAAACCGGGGAATAGCATAATCATTTTTTTCAAAGTTGTAGATCCAAATATAAGACAACATCTGGAATGCACTCAAAGGAATTAAGATGTGTTACAAGAGCTGTGATACATAATTCATAATTTAATTCTTCATCCAACATGTAAACAAATTAAAATTGTTGGCCCTCCCTCAAGAGGAGATAATGCACCTATGCGGAAAGTACTTCAGATACATATAAACAAAATACGAAACTGTTTTCTCTCCTACTCTTCTTGGACTAATGAAATTTTTCCAAATATTACATATTACATACAACATCCGAATTGATAAATAATAAGATCATACTTTTACGCAGCGTCACATTTAAACATTAAATCCTTAATTCACTCTAACTCAGAAAAATCTTTGGAACCCCGCTGTGGATGTTTCCCCATCAAAAACCTGCGAGCTCAGATTTTTTAAGTTTGTTGTTGTTGCTGGTTGTTGAGTTGTCAAAAAAACGTACGCGGACCCACTGAATGACGATTTAATCAAAGCGAGTGAACAGTTTGCCGATCTCTAACAAAGTATCTATATTAAATTTTAACGTGGTATTGAAGTGTGTCACATAAAGTATAGAGCGTATGATTGTTAAAACACAGTATCGCTGGGACGTACGACAGAAAAAGCTTATGCGCTCTCAGCCTCGGAAATACAGGTCGAATCGCAAAACCAACTCCTCGATTTAAGCAACACTATAAAACATAGCATAATAACCATTATAATTGCCACTTCTCAAAAAAATTAACTCAATAACTGCAACATTTTATGATTTGAGCTTTGTATATACTCGTATATGTACTTTAAGTATTCTCACTTCGTGTATACGACGATGTCTTCCATTCTCGGGACTGGGAATTCGGAATATGAGGAGGAAGATGGAAACACCGATCAGATCTCATATTTATAGGCAGCGGAGGTGCTGGATGAAGCAGGGCAGTCGGAAAGGTGGAGGAGGTGTGGTTGGGTAGATACATGTTATATTAGTTGTTGACTTTGATTGAACTTTGGCGTAAGCTAGGCATACTGCAAGGAGGCCGTAGCATTCATCAAAGAAATGGGGCATTCATTCATAATCGGTATCAACAATCATATTAGGTATAGGTATATATTGCGATTGCATTATGTTACACAATTAAATATCCGAATTCAAGCAGAATTTTTTCATTTGGTTTTTCACAAACAACTGATTTGGACAGTTTGGACAGCTAAATGTGATTAATGTATTCTTTTTATACCCTATTCTAAGGGTATATTAATTTTGACGCATAGTTTGTAACATACCTTAATATTGCCCGTAGACCCCTAAAAGTTACTATATTTATGATCAGTATCGATAGTAATGTCGATCTAGCCATGTCCGTCCGTCCGTCCGTCCGTCTGTAGCCAAAAATTAGGCCTTTAAACTGGACCTAGACAGCTGAAATTTTAACCATATACTCTCTAGGGTCCCGAAATAATCAAGTTTACGAATTTTTGAAATCCGCCCACAGACACGCCCACAAACTCAAAAAAAACAAATTTTGGAAAAAATCGAATTTTGAGCTAGAAAGCTGAAATTTTTTATATATGATCTATGACTCCTAAAATTGCTCGGGATAAAAAATTTTCAAAATCCGCCCGCTGACACGCCCACAAATAAATAAAATAATTTTTTTATACCCTATTCTAAGGGTATATTAATTTTTGAAAATCCAAAGTTTCAGCTAGGGAGCTGAAATTTATAGTATATACTCTCTATGGGCCCTTTATGCTCATGTGTAAATATTTTCAAAATCCGCCCACTGACACGCCCACAATTATTTTTTATTTTTTTTGGAAATTCAAAGTTTGAGCTAGGGAGCTGAAATTTATAATATATACTCTCTAGGGGCCCTTTATTCTCATGTGTTAATTTTTTTTAAATCCGCCTACTGACACGCCCACAATTAAATAAAACAATTTTATTGAAACACCCAAGTTTGAGCTAGGGAGCGTTTTTTGTTGATAAAATCCTTTAAATGTTATATAACAAAATACTCGTATGTAGAGCGTTCTTAACAATTCAACCATACTTAGACTTTTGTCACGCCCACTTATGAGGGATAGGAATAAGAATAGGGTATCCAACAGTTCGCCCAAGCGGACTGTAGCCCGTCCCTATGTTTGATACTTTAATTGACCCAAACTCTGCATAACTTATATGTTTTGGATACTGTTTTATGAATAAGGGTTTATGCACAAAGACTGGAGAAATATTTAAACACTCCATATAAGTAGCTACGCAACCGTTGAGAGATGTTATAGGGAATTCTATTGAAGAAGGCTCTTAGTTGTTTGCGTTGATGGGTGTGTGGGTAGGAGTGCTTTCTTTATGTAATAAGAAGAGAAATTAGGAATTATTACTTCAGGTTATATTCTTTTTTATAATATCCACGATCAAAATATCCTTTTTTGTAAGTAGAAAAGGCGTCCAGAGTTTTAATGTTTGTGAGTCTATCCCATAATAAAATATCATCAAGCAAAAATGTCTCTGCAAAAAAATCTCCCCTGAGTACCTGGGTGGACCGCTTAGCTGACAAAAGGGTTTAATACTCTGATAGCACGGTTGTTTTTTAGTGATTCAACGATTAGAGAAAATAATATCAATGCTAGAAATGGGGAATTTATAGTATTGAACTTCATCAAGCGCATATATTTTGTATGTTTTTTTTTTAAATATTTAATACAAAAAAACAATGTTTTTGTAAAAAAAAATTCTTAAAAGTGCACATTTCAAAATGCTTTGTATGGCGGAATTGGTAAAAACCCCTGTTTTAAAAATCGTTGAACTTGAGCATTCCGGGAGCTTAGAGAGTATATATTGCAAATTTCAGCTTTCTTATGCAAAATTCGATTTTTTTTTCAATTTGGTAAGGATAAAAAACAGTCAAGAAGGTACACACAGGTTCAGTAAGCTAAATGCTTAGGTCTAATTTCCGAACTCACATTAGAAAAGAAAGATTTTGTTCATACCGAACCGAAGGAATTTGTAAATGCTTTTACTAAACTTCAGCCATTTACTCCAAGGAACTGCAAATTCTTATTCATAATAATGATTGATGGTGAATTGTTATTTTCCAGATTAAAAATTTACATGGCACGAATAGTAAAGAAAAACGAGGACTAGGCTGCCTGGGGAAACCTCGGTGAATTGCATGCACAATTGCGGGACAGCTTTAAGATGTTGAATGTGTCGCTAGGCTCACCTGGATGTTAAAATTGTATAGATGTGATTTCCCCCCTTTGTATACTTTTACAACAAGCCCTGTTTGGAGGGCGCTGCAGTAATATTCCAAGCCCATTCCTGCACGGCCAGATATACTCCCCGACTAGTTCTGGCATTTCTTTTTTGTCACATGGAACTCACATTGCATCTTCCATTTCTTTAAGAATGGCAGATGTTCGCCTAGATCCAATTGTCTTAAGATGTGTTTTTCGGCATTTTGAAAATAAATAAATAATAGAATTTGAATAAAATAAATATTGATCGTATAGGTAGGTGGAACCTATTGCCGAATAAGTTGTGGTGCAGCATGGCGCAAAGTTCAAAGTTACTTATTATTGCTTTATAAATTAGATTAAATATTTCTGAATCAATTAAAAAAGAAATGCTACAAATCGGAACATTTTTCGAAAAATTTTCGATATAGATATACCTATTTTGGCTAAAATACAGTCTAAATATAATGTCGGGCGCAGTGGCTCATTGGTTAGTGTGTCGGGCTATCTAGGTATCTGGCTTGACCAGTATCTATATTTTGATAGACATATAGTTGCTTGTCTTGCTGGGGCCAGGAAGGCTTATGCTCTGATAAGGAGACTGTTTCATAGCAACTTGACCTCCAGAGTGAAGGTCATTTTCTACGTGGCCCCTATAAGGCCGATTATCGCTTATGGTTGTCAATTGTGGTTTAATATAGCGCCTAGTTATATGGGAAAGATTCGGGTTTTGGAGAGACAATGTCTTAGGACCTGTTTCCGGTTGTTCCGAACGCCTGAATCCAATTATATAAATACTATCCCAACAAGGTCCTATACAATGGGGCTCAGTTGAATAGGATTGACAATTTCCTTATTAAGGTCACTCGAAGGCACGTTGCAAGGGCGATGGCCAGCGACAATAGCCTGTTCTTTGGGGCTTACTACCCCAATGAAATTAACATAGAAAGGACGCTCCGGTCCGGCTTTATCCCCGGAGGCATTCATCCATATTGATGCAAAAGGGCTGGTACAGACGAGGGATGGTATCCCGGTATTACACCACCGCTACCGCTGCGCGAGAGATAAGCGGCTCATCCGCGGCGAGGACGTCGCCGATGCTCATGAGCTCCTCCGTTTTAGTACCGCAATAGGAGAGGGATAAATTTGATACGGAAAAACAATTTGCCGAATTTTGGTGGCTTTTTGAGGGTGGAGGGGTCAACATGCTCTCCCAAGACGGTGCGTTACTCTAGGTAACATCCTCGTAGTTTATAAGTTAGATTTAGTTAGCGAGAGTGTTTCTGGGAGAGGCCGGGCTCGTCAATTTGCAGTAGTGCTTCCGGGAGAAGATTGACGCTGTAAGGCCTCAGCTAGCTCAGGGTAGTGCGTGTGCCTGTGCACGTATACGACTGCCAGGCTGTGAAGGGACCACACTAGCGTCCACTTCATTGAGTTCACCCAGTTACAAATACGGAACCTGGACGACACACGACATGTGTCAACTACCTTTAAGCCCACCGTAGTGTATCAGGTAACACAACACCTTAACAATTATATTAAATATGTGTTCACCAAGAGGCATTACGGGTGGCCGGCAAATCGCCGGCCTTGGCAAATAGCGCTCATATTGCAGTTTCATATCCACTGCATGGTTAGCACACTACGTATACCAAAAACTGTCAAGCGCTTGGAAGTAGTTGATATGCTGAGTGCGCATTTCCACAAGAGGCTATGAAACGTGCATGAGGCTATTAACGAATATGCCGATTGGGCAAATAAAATAATGTTGTTCATTATGGGTTCGGTATTTGTGACTGGCAAAAAGAAGAGAAAAAAAAAGATACGAAATAAAATAAATACAAATATTTCAATTTAATATTTGTGAACAATATATTAAGCCGACTAAGCAATTAAGACATTAATATTTAAGCTTATTTAGCAATTAAGTTAGGGTATAAAAGTAGCAAAATTTGAAAATAAAGTTCACTCATTCTCCGGACGAGAGACTGAGCCCTACGTACCTCAATATTGTTCTGACTAGCTTTTCAGCTGTAGAACCCCCTCTCGTCGATTATCCACCTCAAGGAAGCATACGTGCATCAGAGGTTTGAGCTGACTGGCTTTTTAGCCGAAGCGAGGGTAATCGACCTAACAAATAAATTAGGTGTTCTTACCGTACGTTGCCGCCAGAACCAGGCGACGTTACATCCCGATCCTGCCAGGAGTAGGGCAATAACTACCTCCACAGTAACCATCAAGCTAATAATTGCAAGTAGTACCAAATTTTTAGTTTTCGCGACTGCTGTCGGAAATATGTTAACTTCGACCTGTGCCAAAGTATTTCTCATTTGGTCGGAAATTTAAATTCATAAACCAAGTCAGATAAGGCATGAATATTGCATGCCGGCTATCAACCGAAGATAACATCCCAATATTGGTTACGTACCACTTCACACCGTACTTTAAGGTGCTTCATTACAAAGACTACCCACCACACCCAATACGCAACCGACAACACCATGGGCACCCGAAAAAGTAAGGAAGTTATCAACACTCAACACGGGGCCCCAGATAGCAACCGCTGTAAACCAGACAGCTTCACAGCATTATACCGCGGCCGTACTAGGCCTGATATTTGTAACAGCCATCATCGTTGGGCTAGCCTACCTTGGACTGCAACACTTCAAACGCAAGCTGATAGAGGACGTCATCACCCGACTGGACAACCGACCAGCCCGGGTATAACTCATTTTTTTGTTTAAAATTGGATTATAAAGATTAGTACTGGAATAAAAAAAAAATGTATAGATATATATATATAATAGTAATATAGAGAATAAATGAAATAATTATTATATCTAGAAAGAAAAACGTAATGAGACTAGAATGGTTTTCCAATACATAGGAAAAACAATAGGTCTTCCGCAGATTGGGTCGAGGTCTTTCTTCTATTTTCTTTAGTGAGGTTCGGTACTAGATGTTCGCATTATAATAGCTAGCCCGTTTACCCGGCATTTTTTTCCTTTTCCTACCCCGCGTTCCTTCCAATTGATAGGTTTTCTTTCTTTTTCAGAACTTCCTGATGAGTTTTGCTGAGCTAGAGATAGCATTAGGCCACCTTAAAACGTGCTACACCAGCCTCGCCAAATCTCCTAAGCGCAAACGGAAGCCAAAAGGGGCCGAGGTAAAACTCCAAGAAATAAGGCAGCTCTGGGTGAATTTCTCCGCCCAAGTTACCCAAATAAACCAAGACCAGATAACCGAACTAGAGCGAGCATACCTGAAGCGCCTAATCGCTGAGGCAAGACATTATCGCACTAATTCCGAAGACATCGTAACCCACAGCATAGAAGGGGACGAAGAGGATAATTCCGACACCGAAAAACCCTGGTCAGACCCTAAAACTAACAAAATTAGTGAATTCGACTGTACGGCACAAAAACTGCCAGTGCTAAACTGCGAAGTTAGCAACAGCCGAACCGAGAACATAAGGGATTTCCTGAATAGTGTCGAGTTTTTCTATGACACTCTCAGCGACACGGCCAAACTCACACTCATAAAGTTCTTAATGAAATGCAAGATCCAAGGCAGAGCATTAACAGAACTTGGGTCTGCCAATCCAGCAACGTTTGGTGAACTAAAAACCAATCTCATAGCCAAATGTGGAGCTAGAGACACTATAGAAAGTCTCCAGCACAAACTCGACAAGCTACGCCAACGAAATCGGCCAATGCGGGAGTTTGTGTCCGAAGTTGAATGTCTCGTAACCAAAATGACCGAGTTGGAAACAAGCGGACTAGGGGAATCAGCTCGCGATATATTAACAAGAGCAAACGAACGCAGGGGGTTAGCATTCCTCAAGCAGGGGGTCAATGAAAGATACAAGATCATTCTCGTCAGCGCCCGCCATACCAAATTTCAGGACGCTATCGACCACCTGCTGGAGATAGAAACAGACAACAATCCAGCCCCAGAAACGGTGCACTACGCGAACCATAACCAACGAGTGTCATCGCACACGAATCAGTTCCGTAACCAGGGAAATATAGGGCGACATTTTCAAAATACAAACTATGCAAACTACCCTAATAACCAAGCATATTCCCAACGTACCAATTTCCCACCCAACCCCAGATATCAAAACCGACCGACAAACGGTCCAAGAGCTTACCAACAGTCGATAAATAATTACACCCGGTTTAATAACAACCAAAATAGAAATAATAATTTCCCAACCCGCCCCAGAGGTAATGGTAACAATACCAATAACCAAAACACGCCACGACCGGTTGCCCACAGCAGTGGAGATACCCGTAATAACGGAGAAAACCGTCGAACTAGTTTTGTACCACGCCATAATCAGGGCAACCGAAGAGAGGTAACTTATATGGTAAATCAGGGAAACGAATTACCCACCGAAATGAAAGGCAATAACAGGAAAGATATAATTTTTTTAATAGATACAGGTGCATCGATCTGCACAATTAAGCAGGTTGTACTAAATCAGGGTACCCCAATAAACAGAAATAACAAAACAACAATAATGGGAATCTCGGGTGATATAACAACGCTAGGAACATGTACTAACACACTCTTGTTAGGAGAATTCCCTACAATCTACACGTTTCACGTAGTACCCGACTCCTTCCCAGTACCCGTAGACGGTATCATTGCAGCTAATAATTTCCTTAAAGATTTCGCAGCAATAATAGACTTAGAATATTTCACTTTAAAATTAACAATAAACAATAAACAAATTTCATTACCTATAGTTAACAAAGACCAAGTAGTATCTATTTCACTCTCGCCCAGGTCCGAATCCACATACTGGGTCGACAGCCAACATTCGGACGTACGGGTATTCTTTTCACAACAATTGTGTGAGGGCGTATTTATGGCAAGCTCCATATCGCAGGCCAGGAAAGGCAAAATGCCGGTAAAAATCTTAAATACCCGTGAATCCGAGGTGAAATTGAAGTGGATAGAACCACAATCCAAACCGTTATCTGAATACTACGTTCTAAAAAGCGAAACCACTGAGAGATCACCGTCCACCCGACTACAACAAGTACTTGCTGAAATCAGTTTTGAAACATTGAACAAAGAAGAACGATCAGAACTCGAGCTCATATGTACCAAATTCCAAGATATCTTCCATCTCAAAAACGACAAATTGACATACACACCTATAGGTCAGGCCCACATCTCGCTCAAAGACGGAGCTATCGCTAAGTATTCTAAACCCTTTAGGCTACCGCATTCTCAAAAAAATGATATACAAACAGAAGTACAAAATATGTTGGCAGATGATATTATCGAGCCATCCGTTTCGGCATGGAACTCACCTATCTTGATTGTACCCAAAAAGAAAGATCCCATCACGGGACTACAAAAATTCAGACTGGTGATCGATTACCGAAAAGTAAACGAAGTAATCGAGGACGATAAGTTTCCACTGCCCAACATAACTGACATTTTTGACATGGTCGGAGGAGCAACATACCTCTCCTGCATAGACCTCAGCCAAGGGTATTACCAAATGGAATTAGCGGAAGACAGCAGACCTTACACCGCATTCTCAACCGAAAATGGGTACTACCAACTGAAACGTCTGCCCATGGGTTTGAAAACGTCACCCAGCACATTTTCGAGAATGATGTCTGTTGCTATGTCCGGCCTAACCTATTCCCGGTGTTTTGTATATCTTGACGATTTGATTGTGTTTGGCCGAACACTTGAGCATCGCAATAAAAACCTAATCGAAGTTTTCCAAAGACTCAGAGAAGTTAGTTAGTTAGTTAGTTTAAAGTTTAAAGATTCATCCCGGAAAATGTTCTTTTCTTAGGAAAGAGGTCTTATATTTGGGGCACATAATCTCGGAAAAGGGCATAATACCTGATCCATCAAAATCTGAGGTTATGAAAAATTTGCCAGTACCATGAGACGCGGATGAAGTCAGAATGTTCGTGGCGTTTGCCAACTACTACCGCAAATTCATACCAAATTTTGCCACGATAGCCCTTCCGCTAAACAGATTACTACGGAAAAATGTTGAATTTGGCTTTAATGAGGACTGCATGACATCTTTCAATGCACTCAAAAACTTTCTCATAAGCCCGAAAATTGTTCAATTCCCGAATTTTGAAAAGGAATTTGTACTTCGAACAGATGCTTCAGGATTCGCTTTAGGCGCCGTCCTGTCGAACTACGACGACAGACCAGTGGCATATGGTAGCAGAACTTTTAACAGTGCAGAGAAAAATTACAGCACAATCGAAAAAGAGTTGCTTGCCATAGTCTGGGCTGTAAAGCATTATAGACCATACCTGTTCGGAAGACGCTTCAAAATTCAAACCGGCCACAGACCCCTCGTGTACTTGTTCTCACTAAAAGAACCCTCAAGTAGATTGACTAAATTCAGGCTCCTACTAGAAGAATATAACTTCTATGTGGAATATTCCACAGGAAAAGATAATAGTACCGCGGATGCTCTGAGCCGAATAAAAATGACTTCCGAAGATTTCAAAGAACTATACATCTGCACAACTACAAGAGCTCAAAGTCGGAAACAAAAAACTGATAACGGAGTTATTAAAACCACCCGAAGGTGGACTGAAAATAGTCGAGTTAAAGATAGTGAATAGTTTCGAAGAAGAAGATTTTGAAAATTTTAGGGGTATTGAAAAATTATTAGGTCCAAACCTTGTGCTAGGATACGTACCAGCAAGGAATTTGACCAAATGTTGTCGAGGGGCGTGCAGAAAACTTGCGAAACGATGAGCAACAGAGGATCCGAGACCAGCACTACAGCCCGATCAGCATCATTTGACCAAATGTTGTTGAGGGACGTGCAATGGATATGCGGACCTTTAGCTATTAGAAAGGTTTATATAACCAAAGAAGAGTTAGGAAAACTCTCAGGCGGCCGCCATAAAATGAAAATAAATATATTAAAGAAAAAATTGCAAGAATTATTTATTGATAGCAACTTAGAGGTGCTCCTAATTGCTAATACAATTGAAGTATCAGACCCATGCAGCAGAAAACTATTACTAACTGACTATCATATGCTCCCCACAATCGGACATGCTGGAATCAATCGCATGCTACGCAATCTAAAAAAGAAATATTTCTGGACGGGCATGCAGAACGATGTGGCCACATTCGTTAAGCACTGTCCCAGATGCCAGAGAAAAAAACACATCCAGCCTAGAAAGCAACCTATGACAATTACAACTACCGCAGAATCATCCTTCGATAAAATCTTCTTAGATTTAGTAGGCCCTCTAGACGAAGCCGAGAACGGCTCGAAGTACATCCTAACCTTACAAGACGAGCTAACGAAATTCGTAGAAGCTATTGCACTTCCAAATAAAGAGGCTACAACGGTAGCTAAGGGACTAGTGGAATGTTTCATTTTAAAATACGGAGTTCCTGGTACTCGGACAATTGGGATTTTGACCACTTGTTGCGCTAGGCAACGAGTGCTCAGAATCCGAATTATAGTTATAATGTGTTAAGTAGCTTAAGTAAGTAGAATAGGTAGTTTTTAATTTGTTCTATATAAAAATATAAAATCTCAATAATGATACCGAGTTTTAAAATGTTTTTCGAGGAATATATATGTAAGATTAGTTCGTAAAATAGTTTTTAG
This sequence comes from Portevinia maculata, assembly GCA_949715645.1. Classification (NCBI taxonomy): domain Eukaryota; kingdom Metazoa; phylum Arthropoda; class Insecta; order Diptera; family Syrphidae; genus Portevinia; species Portevinia maculata. The sequence goes on from OX454527.1 coordinate 122,962,909, forward strand.
TCCGAAAGGCAATAATTATAAGGTTATAGTTAAGTTTAGAGCGTCCGCATAGGGACCAATAAATAAGAATAAGTGTCCTGCTAATTTTAAGTTAGATTTAATCATTTTTGTCTAGTATGTAAGTAGATATGTAACAATGAATAAAAAATGAATTTCAAAGTCAAAGTGTGTTGGACTACTAATCGAAAGGTCCCCGTCGGGGCCAAGTAACATCTTGAGTTTTTTTCCACTGCCCCTCTTGCGAACGTCTAACAAACATCCAAGAGTATCAATTGTCATGAGGAACTTCTCACAAAAATACCTAATATTTATTTATTTATTTTACAGTCTAAATAGCGATAAACTCATAATTTCATATTCGATGAAAAAGACCGAAATCAGTTTTTATTAAATTTTTTCCTTTCAAAACTAATCGTCCCTTCCATCATCCCTCTCTCAACATACAGTCCCTGGCCAAATTATTAGACATACTGTAGTTTTTTAATATTTTTATGTGTTGCACGATTTTATATGCAATATTTTTATATTTAAACGTATATACATAAATGTGTTTTATTTAGGAGATTGTGTATATGATTCCATTTTGTATTTATTTTTAACGTGTTGTATTTTTTTTTTTTCTTTTTTTTTTTTAAAGGAAATCCAAATCCCAGAGCACTCAGACTCGATAACGGTCCATTGTACTACCAGGCAGAAATCCTCTTTCTGGTGTAGAGGCATTTGATTGGGTGGCGTATGTTGTTGTTCCCCATGGGGATTGAACCTGCACCGCACGGGTCACAAGCCAACACACTTTACTTTTACTTTTAAATTCATTTTTATTAATTATTAGGTTATATCAACTTACATACTAGCCAAAAATGATTAAATCTAACTTAAAATTAACAGGATACTTATTCTAGATTATTGATCCTTATGCGGACGCCCTAAACTTAACTATATCTTATAATTATTGCCTTTCGGCCTAAAAACTATTTTACGAACTAATCTTACATATGTGTTCCTCGAGAAAATTAAATAAAACCCGGCATCATTATTTAAATTTTATATTTTTATATAAAACAAATTACCAACTACCTATTCTACTTACTTAAACTACTTAACATATTCTAACTATAATTAGGATTCTGAACACTCGTTGCCTTGCGCAACAACGCCCTAGCTAACTTAATCTAACTTATAAGCTAAGAGGATGTTACCTAGAATAACGCACCGTCCTGGGAGGGCATGTTGACCCCTCCCCCCTCAACAAGCCACCAAAATTCGGCGAATTGCTTTTCCGTGTCGAATTGATCCCTTTCCGATATTGCGGTACTAAAACGGAGGAGCTCATGAGCATTGGCGATGCCCTCGCCGCGGATGATCCGCTTATCTCTCGCGCTGCGGTAGCGATGGTATAATACCGGGATACCATCCCTCGTCTGTACCAGCCCTTTTGCATCAATATGGATAAATGCCTCCGGCGGGATAAAGTCAGACCGGAGCGTACTCTCTATGTACATTTCATTGGGGTAGTAAGCCCCAAAGATCAGGCCTTCGAGTCACCTTAATGAGGAAATTGTCAATCCTATTCAACTGAGCCCCATCGTATAGGACCTTGTTGGGATAGTATTTTATATAGTTGGATTCAGGCGTTCGGAACAACCGGAGACAGGTCCTAAGACATTGTCTCTCCAAAACCCGAATCTTTTCCATATAACTAGGCGCTATATTAAACCACAATGGACAACCATAAGCGATGATCGGCCTTATAAGGGCCACGTAGCAAATGACCTTCACTCTGGAGTCAAGTTGACTGCTATGAAACAGTCTCCTTGTCAGAGCATAAGCCCTCTTGGCCCCAGCAAGACAAGCAACTATATGTCTATCGAAATATAGATACTGGTCAAGCCAGATACCTAGATATCTAACTACGCTTCTAACCGCCAATGGCTGCCCATTTTGTCCAATAATGGCCAATTTCTTCCAGTTTTTTCTGGTATCCCTAGAGGCCCCAGCCAATGGAGTTCTGAACAAGATTGTTTCCGTCTTCTGAAAGTTGATTTTCAACTTCCAGTCATCGCAATATCGCTTAATTTGATCGAAGTCACGCTGCAAAAGGATATAAATGACCTCGATTTTAGGACCTGATCTGTATGCCACCAAATCATCGGCATACGCTATAGCATGTCTGAGTGAACCCACCAGATCACTCGTGTAAATGTTAAACAGGATCGGAGAATTGACCGCCCCTGCTGTAAACCGTTTTTAATTTCAAAGACTCTGCTCGAAGTCACGTTGCCACATTTGACAACGAACTTCTTTCCCATAAGCATATTATAAATTACATATAGCAAAGGTTTGTGCATCCCCCGCCTGGTCAACTTGTAGAAAAGTCCCTCTAACCATACGGTGTCGAAAGCCTTCTCAAAATCAACCAGACAAGCACCCGTGCATTGGTTCTTGCATTTATTCCACTGAATGTCGGAAACCAGTTTCGACGCGGCATGAATAGTGTCATGCCTCGCCCTGAAACCAAACTGGTTGTCCGGGATTATGTTATTGTCCTCGACCCACTTTAACAGGGCTCTATTTACAACCTTTTCAAAGACCTTGCTAATATTCGGAAGCAAGCTAATTGACCGGAGATTGGCAGGGTTCGTCCTATCTTTACATTTTTTCGGGATAGGGTGTACCACAGCTACCTTCCAATGCGCCGGATAATGTGCATTATTCAGCGCATTGTTAAACAGCGTGGTGAAAATATCTACAGCCTCCAGAGGCAGGTGTCTCAATACGACGTTTGGGACACCATCCATCCCCGCCGACTTTTTATTCTTTAGTGACTCGAAGATGCACAGAAGATCATCCTTCGAAACGAACAAGTGCGATGCATCTCGGCCATTGGCGACAACTGCATTAGCATGGTTTTCATCAGTGAACACGGTGAATCCGTTATTCTCAGATCGCCAATTCTCAAGTTCGGTGCGCAGATAGAAGTGGCTCACCAGAGCCCTATTCTCAATGTCGTGGTTACGGCGAACAGGATTGTTCACCGTATACACGGCCTCGAAACAAGCGCCCAGCAAATCCACTTTCTCCTGTGGGTCCTCGACCACGAAAAAATCGTCGTTTGAGGCGACACTTTCTGGACTTATTCCAGCAGTCAGTACTGTCTGTCTGTTCTCTGCTGTCTGGGAGATTCGAACACAAGGAATATCATTGTGATCTTTCCTCCTGAACAACTTATTTATCTGTGGGAACATATTCGGACTACAGGCTTTAATAGCCCGAATTTTATTGCCCCAATACAGACTTACAGATTTTCTGTAATTTTCTTTTATCAGCTGTTTCAGGATTCGGATCTCTGAATTCAGCATCCTTACCTCCGGGTCGTTGCGATCAGTAAATTGCCTGTACAGCCGTTTAAGCCTCGAGAGCAGTCTACTTTTCTGTCGGTATAGTGCGTCGATTGTAGGGTTTCTGTACTTTTCTGTCTGGTCGTCGTCGGAACGTCCTACCCGAGGAATAGTTCGTTCCATAGTTCGTTTGATGGCGTCGTTCATTTGCAATAAATGCCGATCAATGTCATCATTTGTCATGTTACTGTTTGTCGGTGGGTCGATCCCACTCGAACGTATATCTCGCTTTAAAAATCTGGAGAAGCGCGACCATTGTGCCCTCCGATAATCGAATGAACACACTGCTTCGTACTCCTCCAGCAGCGTTTGCTCGTTCGGGATCCGTATTGCGGCGGCGATTCCGTAGTGGTCACTATCGTACTCAAACGCACGCAAACAGTTCCGCGTATTTTGATCTATGTTCGTCAGTTGTAGTCTTGCGTCCGTTAAGGCCAAGTCCAGGAAAGCACCGCTTCTTGGGAAAGAAGGGATATCCGTCGCGTATAACTCGAGGTTGTACTCAATCATATTGAGGCGCCACCAGTCGTGAAACTGGTTGCCCCTGGGATTTGCAGTAACATTTCCCCACGCCGCATGTTTGGCATTAATATCTCCTGCCAAGAAGTAATAATTCTCCTCCGAGTTCAGCTGCAGACTACGAAAAAGTGTCTCGAGCTCTGTCATAAATTGGTTTGGTGGAGGTGCAGCAGGTGCGTAGAGCGACACCACATACATTCTCCTCCGGCTATGGAGAGGAATGCATATGATGCATGCTTCCAACAACTGGAACCTACGCACGTCCCCGCTATATATAACCCTATGGCGCAGGCCTTTTCGAATTAAGATTCCAACCCCACCTCCTTGAGTGGAGTGAGGCCGGTCTCTTCTTATTACATGATAGTCTTTGTATCCCAATTTGTGCTTCTGATTTAGCTTAGTTTCGCTAACCAAAAGCACATCCGGGTTTTCGGTTTTCAACAAATTGGCAAGTGACGTTCTTTTCTCGATCCTGACTAATGAATTAACATTCACAGCAAGGATCTTTAAGTTTCCCTCATCCAGCGCAGCCATTTGATTTATGGCGCACCAGACCCGACAAACAGCTCCGAATAGATAAAGTCAATTCGGGCCGCTTGTTCATTTAATTGTTTCTGGAACTTATCGATCTTTCCGTGCAAAGACAGAAGGATCGATTTTAAGTCCAGATCCACCTCTGGTGCCTTTTGGGCTACCTTTGGTTGGTTTAATGTCATTTGGGCTTGACCGGGCCCAGCTTCCATTTGGGCAAAGGACACATTGGGTGCCACAACATTTGCGAACGAGCGACTCTTTTGACGCCTATCATCCTCAGACTGCTGTTTGCGAGCCTGGACTCGATTTTTCAACTCCTGGTACTTTGAACAACCCCTGAAGTTGGCGGGATGCCCAGAGTTCCTGCAGAGCACACAGGAGAGTACACTCCGGTCTTCGACTCTCTCCTTACCTAGAGAGCATTCACCATGCATGTGGTCCCTATCGCACTTGACACATCTAAACTGCATGTTGCAGTTAGCTGCGGCGTGCCCGAACCTTTGACAGCGCATACATTGAAGTATGCGATCTGATCGTTTTAATTTCTCCCATCTTACAGCATGATAGTACAGGTAGCGGATATTTCGCAGCCTGTCAATTTTGCTGTCAGGAGTAAGCTGGACCAGGAAGAATGGTAAGTATCGGTTACCACCCCTTGCCACAGCCGAGGAAAACGGCTTAACCCCCACGAACTTGAGGTCGTCGCTTTCAAAATGTTTAAGCTCTTTCTCGAGCTCCTCTGTTTTAATTGAAGGATCGATTCCCTTTAATACCACGGTTTTAAGCTTTTGCTCTCTTGAGGTGTACGTAAAGTACTCGGTCTTAATCTCTCCCAAGGCGGCACGAACCCTATGGTACTCCTCTATTTGTTCACATAAAATTACGTGCTTGTTGGCTGAAAGCCTTTTTACATGAAAATTTTTCGTTATTAGCTTACATAACCTTATGCTATCTAAAATCTCAAAATTACTTACGTTTATAGGTGGAATTTTTACCTTTGTTTGTTTCTTTTGTTGCTGCTGTTGCTGCTGTTGCTGTTGTACCTTAATCTGCTTTTGCTGATTTGATTGTTGTTGTTGTTCTTGCTGTTGGTGCTGTTGTTGCTGGTGGTGTTGTTGTTGTTGTTGTTGTTGTAGCCGTTGTTGCTGCTTCTCCTGCAGCTGCTGCTGTACTTGCTGCTTGAGCACAGCTTGTTGTTGCTGTTGCTGCAGCTTCTTTATGCGCAACTGGTCGCGCTTGTCTAGTAGCTCTTTTATGAGCTTGTCCAGCTGCGCCTCCTCGTCCACTTCTTCGTCCATTTGGACGACTTCCTCATCATCAACCGGTAGGTCCCTGAAGGAATTTCCTTCTCCGACGTACCGGTGATTTCCACCCTCAAATTCGTAAGAGCTGGAATTTTCGCCATCATCATCGGTTGCAGCCGCCGATGATGCCACATTGTGACCTGCCAAGTTAACCCTTCTTTTGGCCGAAAGATTCGGCTTCGGCTTTAACTTGCGTCGCCTCTTCTCAACCTTTCTGAGCTCCGCGCTTACATTTACCGCTTCTGGTGTTTTTCCTGCTACCATTGATGATATCATTGCTGTTGCTGGTGTTACCTGCGAGACCACCCGCCTGGTCAACGACCGAACCGCTGTTGTTGTTGCCAACTCAATTTCATTTGTAGCTACTGCCCTTGGCGTACATACTGCTGCTGCTGCTGTTGTTGTTTTTGTTGTTGTTGTTGTTGGTGCTGCTGCTGATGTTATAGCTGCTGCTGTTATTGCTGCTGCTGCTCCTGTTGTTGCTGGTCTTGCTGCAGATGATTTTTTTGCCAGCTCGCGTGTTTGCACCACGCGTCGCAACGGCACACCCACACCCGTACGCGGGACCACCGTTTTTCCGGGGTCCATCGCCTACCGTCACTTTTTATTCTATACTTTTGGTTTTACACTTTTGTTGACTCTATTAGTTTCTCAAATAAATAAAACAAAATTTTTTCCGGCTGAGAATCGAACCCACGCTTTCGACGTCAGAGTCTGACACTTAGTCTACTGAGCCAATTGACTATTAGAATTAAATTTGGCTAATCACAACTATATCGCACTTGTTTGCTTTAAATCTTCCGTAACTAGCCGTCCTGTCTCTTCGAGAGTTGCGGAACGACTGAAGCCAACACACTAACCTCTACACCATCGCCACCCTAACGTGTTGTATTACTTTGTTATCCAATTGATACGCGAACGTAAACATGTACAAACCAAGTACATAGAACCTTACAGTTCGTCTAATAATTTGGCCAGGGACAGTACATCCTACTTGCCGAGGCGACGATGTGAATGGATGTATGGATCTTCATTTAAGTTTCATTAACTAAAAATTAACCAGTTAAGACAATATAAGTAATTACCTTATTATCAAGTGACTAGTTATTGTAAACATTCCTATTTAATTTATTAAAAACTCAACATGAAGGCTGCATGATATTACCTTTTATTTTAATAAGTTAAGTCTAAAATATAAGGGGAATTACCTACAATATGAATGTGTATTGAAAACTGCTCCCCTTTCCAAAATTCCAGGTTCTGTAATCCCCGTAATTGAGACAAAATCTTCCATTTCTAACATCCCAGTACTGGAAAAAAAATTGTAATTGGTCCGAAAATATAATCGTGATTCACAATGTACATATGGTTTTAAAATTTGAAGGTTCACAATATGATTTTGCAACGTTTTAAGGAAGATGTATGTGTGTGTGTATGTGCGTATACGTACGTACAAACAAGTTTGGGAACTTTATTAAAAAATAAAAACGGCGGTGTGCTATCCTTTTAATTCCGGCAGGCAGCAGGAATAGTCGACACATCCAAGAACATATTCTGGAAGTAGGTCCGGATCTCCGCCATCCGTCAAAAAAAAACACGAGTACAAACTCTACTTGCAAAGAGGATTTAAAGGAAGAATTTCCTTAACCGGAAGAATCAGTACAACCGCATGACACTCGGCTTTGGTAAGGAAGGACAGGAATTGTTCAGATCTTCCAGAACACAGCAGGAACAAAGGGTGAGGATCAGGTGAAATCAGGAAGAGATCACTCGATACAGGAGCCGCGACGTCCAAATTGTGAAAAGAGGGTAAGATCCTATAAGGGTCACCATGAAGCAGGAAGTAGTACACCACCACCGGCAGCAGCGCAACTTTTTTTTTTTTTTTTTTATAACTTCCGTGCGCTAAAGGGATTTCTTTTTTTCTGTAGTGACACAGTACCCTTATAATGGTAAAACCACAGCGCAGGCATTTAGTTTGTTGCGCAAGTAGCTCCCAGTAATTCATTGCCTATTTTTGGGTGCTACTTACTGAAAGAATGGAAGGATAGGAAAGAGGTTTGGTGCGATGGGATTTTTTTTCTCAACAGGTGGCGCCTAAATTGCTTTAGGGAGATCAGTTTTTGTTGTGTGTATTCAATTTTATAAAAATCATGGCCCTGGTCGGGATTCGAACGCACGACCTGCCAATAACTTAAAGCGTTTTATTTATTTTAGTATGAGAAAAGAAAATCACCTCTCTAAAGTTTTCTTTATCGTTTTTCCTTCTTGAAGGTATTCTGCGCCTTAAGCGCAAGAACGTATTCATATAGCAAACGAATGAGCTACGGTCCTATTCGAAAAGTAATCCCTTCTGGATTATAATGAGAAATTAATAAGATAATTTCAGATAAAAAAATGATTTGATGATAACGATATTCCTTACTACCTTTTTTGTGTTCCTAGCTATTATAAACGTTTATTGATGTTATCTAATAACTATTATTTTACTTTTTTATCCTATGTTAAATCACAATTGTCACTGGATGATGATGAGATTTGTAATGTTTTCTTTTCATTATTTAGCCTAGTCAATGAAGACTGAAATAATTTCAAATGCTTAGTTTTTAACTTGTTTATTTTTTGTTGAGTTTTTATCCTTACTACAGCAGCATTACTTATAATAAATATTTAAAAAATACTGAAAAGCTATTTAACTTACTAATGCTTGGTGATACTTGATCCCCTATGATCAAGGAGCCCCCATGCAGGGGATCTACTATAGCTAAGGTGGGGATACTTGGTAACTTTTGTACTTTTTTCTATTTTTGTTAAAAAAATCTAATTTAGGATCAAATATTTAAATTTGTGTGAATAAGGTTCTCAGAGCAAATACTTATATATATATTAGAGAGAAAAAAATCTTTCATAAATATAGAAATATAGTTTTTATAATTGAAAAACAAAAGGGGGTATCATGGATCCCCAGGTTCCCCTAATGATAAAGTAGACGGGACTCTCACATGCAATTCGCGAGTCTGTATAAAAAAAAAACTGTAGAGTACAGTGGTTGTGTTTGGAATCCTATTTAGAACCTTTTAGTTCAACAGGAGCTGGGAATCTTCGTCGAGGGGCCCACAGCGGTTTTGATTTTTGGTCACGTAAGTTTTTCTCGCATCGTTATTAAAAATATTTCATACATATCTACCACTATATTTTATTCATTAAACGATATTTCGGTGATACTGATACGGTTACTTCGCGAGCGCGTAACGATATCCATACCTAATCATCACGCCCAGAGGGGGTCTTAAAGCAAAATGCATATTTAGTTGTACAGTAAGATTCATTCGGGAACATAACTTTAAAAAGTGGTCTGGGTGCGACCCGCAAGGTCCACACGACTAACTTCCCAGTGGGATCAATATGATTTATGCGATTAGTGAGAAATTTTGAAATGTGGTTAAATATAAGATATGGTTAAGATTTATTTAATATTAAAAAATGCTCTTTAATATTGGTCATGGTAATTGAATGTTGTTAATAACAGCGAAGTGTGATATACGAGTATATTAATGCAACCATTGTTATGATCACGGATACCTGTAAATTTACATGTATACGAAATAACGGAGCACAATGTAATAATGATTTGCTCAATGACAAATTACAATAAATAGTACAAATAAAGGCAAATTAGTTTAGTTATTTATTTACTAACAAAAAACGGCTGAATCAGTTCTGAGTTACGTAATTACGCTTCGAATAAACACAGACAGACATCTCTATAAAACTCATCTCTTGAAACGTGGAGTCTATGTCAAAATCCGCGATTCACAAAATCGGCCCCATTACAAGAACTTCCATCTCGAGATAATCGTTGGTTCTCGAGATAATCGTGGCGAAAGATAATTCCGAACGCACATACGCACATACTCCCATACATACATACACACACACACACAGACATCGCTATAAAAAAAAACGCCGGGCGGACAAGATGCAAGTGAAATGGCAAGAATTAAAGTAGACGAAAGAGCAGCTTCAATTGATTTATGGCAAACCAGGTGGAACAACACTACAAAAGGCAGATGGACATACAAGCTGATCCCGTCAATCGAAACCTGGACAAAGCGAGCACATGGAAACCGCAACTACCACCTTACGCAGTTCCTGACTGGCCACGGCGGCTACCGCAAATACCTACATCGATTGGCACACGATAGCTCGCTATTTTGCCCAGATTGTCCAGACCAGGAGAGTAGACACGGAGCACGCAGTTTTTCATTTTAGGCGATTCGTATCATGGAGAACGAATCTGCCCAATCCATCTTTCGTAATAGACCATATGTTGCAGTCGGAGGACAATTGGACGACAGTTTCTAATCTGGTAACAACTATCCAAAATTAACTGCGGAGAGTAGAAAGGCTAAGGAGAGCATCAGAAGCAGCAGAAGCGTCAGAAGCAACTGACACAAGACAAGACGCATAGCATGAATTGCTAACCAGCCCCGCGAAGTAATACCTAACGGCAGTCCCGCGGGGAGAGTGGTTGACGTCTGCTAGGTGTGGATTAGTACGTAGGCGCATTCCTGGCATCGATTATTCGGGTTTGCGAATCGTGCATGCCATCTTTTGAAGATTACCACATCCATTGGCACAGCCAAGAAAAAAAAAAAAAAAAACATCTCTATAAAAACGTTGGATTTGGATTCAGGTGACTTTAAAACCTGGAGATATGTCTAAATCCGCGATTCACAAAATCGGCCCCATAACAACAATTTCCACTGGGAAGTTAATAAATAAATAAATTAATTACTATCTATGAAGTACTTAATATGCCATGGTTGGTTCTTCATAATATTACTTCTTATATAGGAACGTATATAAGAAGTAATAATTGAGTTTACTAAATTACTTATATAGCTATATAAGATTATCTTCAGTTTAACAAATAGAATTCTTCAACTCATTGTTAATAAATAATGCCCTTCAGTTAAGAAATTCGACGTCGGACACCTTAGCACACCTGGAGTAGCCAGAGTATACAGAGAGCGGATGAGCGAGAGACTCTCCTCTGTGCATTCACCACCCACAAGCGCCAACAATATGTGGAACCGATATCCTGACATCATCAAGGAGGTAGCCGAGACCGTAGGTTACCAGCCACCCCAAAGAAAAAGCCCTTGGTATGATGATGTATGCGTTTATCGGAAGAAGGTGACAGAAGATGCACATTTAAAAACGCTGCAGTCCAAAACAAGGGCAGCGAGGGAAGAGTATAGAGCCAAGAGAAGGGAGTAGAAGAAGATCCTGCATAGAAAGAAGAGGGCGTACGCAGTCTCAAATTAATACACCAATCAGTGTGTACCTTTGAATGGTAGATGTAATAAATAAAATTAATACAGCCCATTTTAGAAGAAAATCGACCAAACACGATTTTTAATTGGGATTATGGTACTATACTATGTATAAGGCACTTTATGGATTGGTGCAAACAAAAAATTGAGATAACATATTGCACATGACATTACAATGATAGGGAAGTAGAAAAAAATGTGTTGGAAAATTCTGTTCCTCCGTCTGCCTGTTCGCAGATCTGCAGCCTAAGCGGATTGAAGTAAAAGTTACATGGCCAAGATAATCAGAATACAAGGTAATATATTCGCGAGCAAATTTTTGAACATCTTTTGCGCATGTACGTCATCCGGAACAGAATATAAAGGAAATACTCTAATTAGAGTAGACATTGTTCAGTTTTCCTCATAAAAGCCTGTGTTGCTTTAGTTTGATCTGTCTTATTTTGATGATTTATATTTATTATGCTAGAGAAAATGTTTACCTTTAATTTCATGTATTAAACATTATTGTGAGTTTGCCACAAGTTTAGTAATGAGTCCAATAAATAAATTTTACAAAATTTTCTGTTTGGTCGGCAGCTTTGTTCTGTATTTCTGATGTAGCCAGATAGCGGTAGTTCGGAGGTAGGTGTGGAAAAACTGCTATAGATTCTAAAGCACATTTCTGATTGGCAAGTATGAGGGATCATAAGAAAGCTTAAAAGATTGTCTTTTTGATGATTTTGATTTATAATAAATTTAAACCACGCATATACAAATTGCCGTGTAGGAAAAATTTCGGGAGGCGGGGGTTCAAACCCCTTTATATCCCCCATCTTCAAAAAAGGCAAGAACTATAGAGGTATATCCCTGCTTAATATCGTATATAAGATCCTATCCAACGTACTTTGTGAACGTATGAAGCTGTTCTGCAACGCACTAATCGGCACGTATTGTATTGTACTGTATGTATTGTATGTGCAGTGGGGTCATCAGTAGATGACAAGCACTTAGACCTATTGGTCCATTGTACTTCAGCATAGCTGCGCGCTCGCTGCTTATTGGCGATTAGTAAGAGTCAGTGAGGGAGAACCTGCCAGTAGCCTTGGCAAAGCGAAGGATATTAGCAAGTTCAATGTCCCCTATCTCATCTTCGTTGACGAATTGTTTACCTATAGCGTTGAGCCTGGTTCTGGCGAAAGCAGGACATTCACAGATGAAGTGAGATGCCGTTTCATCCGCCTCTAGGCAGCACTTACATAGGCCCGAGCTCCTAATGTGGATGGTTTTTAGGTGCTCTTTAAGAGGACTGAAACCAGTGACGAGACCAATTAAGGATCTCAAGTCTTTCCTATTTAGTCCAAGCAAAAACTTAGCTGTGCTGATTTTTGGACCGTCCACTAGCTTCTTCGAGTACCTGCATGAGACCAGGTCATGCCAGTATTCGGAATATTGTTGGCGTAGAGCCGAAGCCATTTACGTTTGTGGACGGATGAGCAGCATCCTATGGATGGTTGTGGGCCAATGAAGGCTGTTGAAGAGCCCTTCCTGGCCAGAGCATCAGCTCTTTCTTTACCCTGGATACCTGTGTGCCCAGGAACCCAGGCAAGTGATACCAAGTTACATCTTCCCAGACGGTTAAGCTTAACCACGGTTTCCTCAACTATTTTTGAGTTGAGAGAGCCAGCCGAAAAGCCTTTGATAGCGGCTTGGCTATCTGAGCAGATGTATAAGGTTTTACCCTTAATCCTTCTCCTTAACAGGATATTGGCGGCAGTGGCAATCGCAAAGATTTCTGCCTGAAAAACAGTTGTTTGTGTAAGCGACGAGCTTGTCAGTCGATGTTGAGTGCTTACGGCGGACGGATCATCATTGATCATAAAGAATGATATTTATATTTGAACTATACTGTTAAATTTAATAGAAGAAGAAAGACAACCGACTTCTTTGAAGTAAACGTGAAAACTCACTCTTTATTTAGCTATACATACAAAAGGTAATTTCGAATATAGAATGTCAATATACAAAGTGTTATAATTCGGTAAAGCTTGAAAGGAGGAAAAGTGTTACCAAGCAAAATTTTAATAATATTTAAATAATTTATTTAACTTGGTAACACTTTTCCTCCTTTCAAGCTTTACCGAATTATAACACTTTGTATATTGACATTCTATTTTCGAAATTACCTTTTGTATGTATAGCTAAATAAAGAGTGAGTTTTCACGTTTACTTCAAAGAAATCGGTTGTCTTTTTTCTTCTATTAAATTTAACAGGTTATGGGCCCAGATAACGCGACTGTTTAAAAGACGAGTACATACACTTCGCTTCAACTGAATAAGCACACACATTTTCTAAGCTACGTTGTCCATTTTTTCAAAACCTTGTGCCGTAATATATCATTTGATGATGCAAACTGTTTGCGTATGATGTTGACAAAATAAATCGGAACGAATATTTCAAAAAGTACCGCTATTTTTTTCCTGGTTCCTTTGCAAAGCATTCAATAGGCAAAAATGCAGTTTTATTTTGCGTCAACTGAATAGACACAAATATTTAAATTGGAAATAAAAGTTATTGGGATTAAATGAAACAATTTTTTCTTAAAATAGTTTTTTATTGGTTAATTTTAGTAGTGGGTACTGCCGCCTTTATTCGTAATAGTTTCGTAAATTCGATCCGGCATGGAATCGTACAGCCTCTTTATGTAGTTTAGCGAAATTTCCCTCCAGGCCAATTTAATGGCTGCAATAAGGGATTCTCTGTCATCAAACTGACGGCTACACTAATAAACTTTTCGTACTAACCATACCCAAACGTTTTCTATAAGGTTGAGGTCCGGTGAGTACGGCGGCCATTGAAGTAATTCCACATTCTGCTCCTCTATCCAATTTGTTACTATGCGCGCCGTGTGGATGGGGGCGTTGCCCTACTGAAAAGTTCAGTTTATGTTTCCAAAAATGCCTGAAAATTTAGGAAAATTTCTTTTCAAATTTTCTTTATAACTTAATGCAGTAATTTTTGAGGTTTGGAACTCAAACTCAACAGTGCCATAGTAGCTAACTGCTCCCCATACCATAACACCACCTTCTCGACTATGATGCCGCGCTAAAAAACGTTCTTCTTTCCTCATATCGTGGAAGTAATAATCAAACCCATCAGGGCCATCACAATTAAACTTTTTCTCATCCGAAAAACCTACGTGACGCCATTAATTTTTCCAACTCATATAGAGTCTAGAGAATTCTAAGCGCATACACTCCCGTTTCTCGTTAAGTGGTGGTTTCTTTTGAATTGTTAACCGTTTTAGATGTTTGGCACTATTGATAACCAGCACTGTTAAAACGCTTGCAGTAACACCGTCTTTTTGCTTTATTTTTGCCGCAGAGTTGCTTGAATTGGAAGCACATCTTAAAATTGCTCTTCGATCAACTGCTGTTGTTGCCGTTTTTTGAGCTAATTTCATGTTTTTTCCGTGCGAATCTTTGCCACTTAAATAAGAATAGACCACAATAGAACTTCATCCAATTTTGTCAGCGATAGAACGCCCGGTTAGTCCTTGTTCTTTTAGTAAATCGATTTGAGCGTTGAAAGAGCTCAAATCGATTTATTTAGAGATTTTGATCTACCTGTTTTTCTTTGAAATACAATTAATCAAATAAAATTCACTTAAAGCACTTCAACTGTTGATCTAATGTTTCAATCTCCACAGAATAAGGGATGAGGGGGCGGTTGTGGACAAAATTTATAAATCTTTAATTTTTGTCTACAGTCTGATTATAACATAAATACTTTTTACACCATATAAGAAGCTTAGTCTTCCTCTCAATTGTGTCCAATTATAAACTTAGTATGACTTAACGTTATAACGTTTTTCATAATTCCATCGATAAACCTTTTTTGTCCATATGCGCCCCACCAGGTGGTGTATGAGGACACAGACCGAAATTAATGGGGTGGAAGTGAACAGCTAAAACAACAAGCGTTAAATAATTAAAAACGAACTCAAAGTTTTTTAATGTTTAGAAACTAAAAAAAATTATTTCAATTAACAAAAGAATAAAAGAAAGTGTAGTAAAACAGGTATTTTATCCCATATCGTAGTTTTTAAAACCAATAGGAAATTTAAAAAATTATTGGGAACGTGAGGTTCCGGGCATGATCATAGCATTTGGCAATTTTGTCGCGATCTGTTTTCTGTCAACGAAACTTTCATCAGCGTTCTCCGGAAAAACAAAACTATTTAGCTCCGAGGCACTTTTTTTCATGAAGCTGACTAAAAGCTCATCAGATTCGACCATTTTCCTTATCACTACTCCAACAAAGAACTTAGTAACCTTTTTGCTATAAATTTTAACAAGGACATAGTCACCTTCTTCGATAACGTCTGGTGGGCCTATTTCTAATGGGTCGATGTCTTCCATTGAGATGTCCCGATCTTGGCCCAAGTCAATATACACTGCTTCCTGTTCATCATCTTCGGATGATGATGGCTCGACGACAATTTTTGCTTTTTTTACGGTTTTGTTTTTTTTTTTGCTTTATCCTTAAGCTGCCGTTTTCTTTCCTTCTCAGCTCTTTCTTCTAATATTCTGTCCTTTTCTGGAGTGCTGGTCAAAATTGAAGAACACTTTTTCTTTCTGCATTTTCTTGTTGGTCCTCTTTTCAATGCTTTTGGTTACGGTCGCACTTGTTCTGGCGTTATTGGTGGACATTTTGAATCCATAGACTCTGGCCCCTTGTTTTTATTTGTAAGTGGAACTTCTTCGGTAACATTGGTGACACTTTCGAGCTTGTTTTCATGTGTAGGTGGTACTCCTTCGACATTATTGGGGCCATTTTCGATCGCGATATCGGTGACAGATGCTGGTAGAAATTCGTCATCGCTGAATACGCTTTCGTTTAGTGGAAAGCAACCAGATTTTTTGAACCCAGCTAAAATATTTTGGCGAGAAAATGCTGCTTGGAATGGCTCACTAGAAAGTCCAGCGATATCAGAAATGGAAATAGCTTTCCCTGGATGTTTTGCAGACCACGTGTTAAACTTGGCTCTTAAAAGTGTTTTGAAGGCCCCGAAAACTGCAACTTCAGGAGGCTGTAGCCTATGAGTTGTATGTGGTGGAAAAGTCAGCAAAACCAGTCCATTTTGACGACAGTACATGACTAATTCAATTGAGCAG
Source organism: Portevinia maculata (assembly GCA_949715645.1). NCBI lineage: Eukaryota > Metazoa > Arthropoda > Insecta > Diptera > Syrphidae > Portevinia > Portevinia maculata. Next base: position 122,979,160 of record OX454527.1, read on the forward strand.
TGAGTCTCGTGGTTGTCGAGAAGGACAAGCACCGACTTTTCCTTAGAAGCATGAGTGTATTTTTTGATGTGCTCTGCTACTTTCACAAATGATGCGCTGTTCATCCAACCACTTTGAACTGCTAGGCCAAGACACTCCTCAGCTGCACCTATCATAAAGCTTTCTTTGAAAAACACCCTCGGAAATATATAGACGGGGGGAATAGCATTCCCATTTGCCGTCACAATTCCCACGAATGTAACTTGCTCGCCACGTTCTGCACTTACTGCCTGGCCGACTTGTTTGCTTCCGGTTCTTGCAACTACTCTTGGCGCTTGCAAAACCATGCTTATACCAGATTCATCCACGTTAACAATTCGCTCTCCAGTGAAATTCCATTGCGCTTGAACTTCTTTGAAATTTTTAAAAGAAGCTTTTAACATTGTTTTCATTGCAGCGCATATTTCTTGCTATGGATGTATTTTCTGGCTTACGCAAGGAAAGCTTTGGATGACGCTTCATGAATGCCTGCATCCAATGAACCCCAGCAATCTTATTATCTTGCCAATGAGCTGGAGTTTGCCTTTGAAGTTGTGTTGCGTAGTCAAAAGAGAGTCGACGAATCTATAAAAAACTCAGACCATTTTGTAGTCTTGAGCATTGAAGAATGTAGTCCTCTAATAAACCCTCCTCCTCGTTCGTAAATACTTGATTGTTTGTGTATTTAGATGAGTATTTATAAGACGCCGGCTGGATTTCCATACACAGTGGGTCAAACTTTTGAACTCGTTTATGCAACATAGACTTGCTAAGCCCATGCCGCTCTGCGATTTGGCGTATTGACCCATTACCGTTTTTAAAGTCTGCTATGGCTAAAGCAACAGTATTTTCATTAATAATAGCCCTGTTTGTTGTTGTCTTCCGATTTCTAACCATTATAAGCCTGAAAAAGATAAGTTGTATCCCTATTTTAAAGTATTTAAAACAAAATATATGATGGGGTGGATGTGGACTCTGTCCCAAACGACCCCATGTAGTATGTCCACAACCACCAACACAAGCTCTTTTTGTAAACTAATTAGTTTTTTTTCCAGAACACTCTCAAGTTAACAAAAAAAATTATCACCAAATACTCAAAAGACTTTAATAATATGAAAAACACTTACCTGCATTTATTTCTGTTTTTTTTTTTCATAAAATATGTACGAATTTCTCACAAACGAAAATTTTACTGTAAGAGCGAAAATCACGAATTGACCTATAAGAATTTTTTCAGCAGACTGACAGCTTTGAAAATTTTAAGGTACATGCGCATGTGAAAAAGGCAATGGATGGCATCACTGCCATATGAAAATTTTCAACTAGTGCACTGGAAATGTCGATGTCCACATCCGCCCCTGTCCACATCCGCCCCTTCCTCCCCTACTCATAAGCAGTGAAAATAATGACCTTGTGTCTATTCAGTTGACGCAAAATAAAACTGCATTTTTGCCTATTGAATGCTTTGCAAGGGAACCAGGAAAAAAATAGCGGTACTTTTTGAAATATTCTTTCCGATTTATTTTGTCAACATCATACGCAAACAGTTTGCATCATCAAATAATATATTACGGCACAAGGTTTTGAAAAAATGGACAACGTAGCTTAGAAAATGTTTGTGCTTATTCAGTTGAAGCGGAGTGTAAAAGTAACGCGATTGTTTAAAGGACAAATAATGAAAGTCATTTACAATTTAATTTTTTCGAACAATCGTTTAGATCAGTGGTTCTTAACCAGTGGTCCGCGGACTAATTTGTTAATAGAGTGGAGCAGCTGCAGCGTGGGTATTCCTGGAGCGAGGAAGTGGTGCTATTTTCGGTGCAGCATAAAATGCAAGGTGTTGCGAAGGATTGGGTGGACGCGCAGCCAGTGTACCAGTCATGGCCAAAATGTTTGAGTATGTTTTACAAAGACTTTCCATGTACAGTTAATGCCGCCGATATTCATAGGAAATTGATCAGGCGCAAACGTAAAGCAAACGAGTCTCTAGTAGAATATTACTACAATATGCTCACGATTGGCCGCCGAGGTGCAGTATATGACGCGTCTATCAACTCATATACCATAAATGGAATAAATGATACTAATCTGACGCGCGCTTTGCTGGCTCTAAATTTACAGACGTGTAACGAGCTCCTAAATTCGCTGCAAAATCTATCGTCAATGGCAGAGGGGTCATCTCGGTTTACGGTTTACAAAACCAGGCTTAACCACAACAACCGATCGCCGAATCGAGTCAGGGCAAACAACCAAACCAACGAGCGACGTGGCCCAAAATGTTACAATTGCAACGAGATAGGTCACATAGCGGTGAAGTGTCCACGGCCCCAACGAAAACAACGCTGCGATAGATGCTCGAAGACTGGTCACGACGCTAAGGATTGTCGATTAGCATCGAAGTGTACGGTAGCGGCGATTGACAATGATATAGGTAAAAGCGACGTGGTTCCACCCGTTTTGAAGAAGATTATCCTGGCTGGGCGAAGGTGTGACGCATTTATGGACACGGGAAGGGATCACTCTTTACTGAGGAAGTCAGCGGTTCCGGATAGCATCGAGCGTAAACGGTCGGACAAACGTCTGAAAGGGTTTGGAGGATCCGTTGTTGAATCGGTCGAAATGATTAAGACGACCATCCAGCTAGATGACCAGCAGATACCGGCAGTTTTTTACATTGTTCCCTACGAAGCTTTGCGTTACGCAGTTCTGCTGGGTCGAGATGTGTTACGTCGAGCAGATCAACGAATGGTCATCGAGTCAGGAGTGCTGCAGCTGGAAGCCAAAGACAAAGGTGAATTAAAGGTCGACGAACAATTGGATGAAGATCAACGGCAGATAGTGTGCAGTCTGATCAATGAATATAAGGAGAATTTTGCGGAAGATGTGTCCGACCTAGGCAGGTGTAAAACAACCTCCATGAAAATGGAAGTCAAAACCGATCAGCCAATTGTGGGTTAGCGTAATCAAGTACCATTTGCGCAACGCGGAAAGCTATCGGCTATAACCAATGATCTATTATCTCATGATATCATCCGGCCGAGTACATCACCTCATGCATCATCAATGTTGCTGGTGAACAAGTCAAATGGGAAAAGTCGCAACTGTCCGGTAGCAGGTATTTCACAACCCTCGACATGACGTCCGGATACTATCAGATTCCGTTGGAAGAAGAAAGTAAGAAGTACACCGCATTCTTAACTCATGATGGACTGTTTGAGCATAATGTTATGCCCTTTGGACTCATCAACGCCGCAATGTACTTTCAAGAGATGATTACGAACGTTATCCGGGTGTTGGAGAATCGCAGATACATCATCAGCTACGTCGACGAGGTAATTATTGCGACCGAGACAGTGGGAAAAAGAGTAGAAGTTTTATGCGAGTTTTTGGACGCAGTGAAGCAAGCGGGACTGACACTGCGACCCTCAAAATGTGCCTTCTTGGCGAACACCGTGAATTTTTTTTGACACGTAGTCAGCGCAGAAGGCATCCGACCGGGAAAGGAGAAAACGAGATCCAACGAGGGATTTCCCCGACCGTCTAACGTCACCGAAGTGAGGCAATTTCTCGGAGTGACCGATTTCTTTAGGAAGTTTGTCGAGGGATATAGTCACCTGGCGCAATCGTTGACGCTACTTTTGAAGAAGGATGTACAGCTTCAATGGCAGGAGCAGCAAGAAGAGGCCTTTAGGAAACTGAAGACAGCAATAGCAATCAATCCGGTCCTAGTGCTGTTCGACGCTAGCAAAGGACACGAGGTGCACACCGATGCTAGCTCAGTTGGCCTGTCAGGAGTGTTGCTGCAAAAGGAGCTAGAGGGCATGAAACCGGTGTTTTTCTACAGCAGGCAATGCAGCGACGCAGACCTCCGATATGCGAGCCACGAGTTGGAGGTGGTGGCCATCGCCGTTACCACCACGCATCTCACGTTGGTGGCTAAAGCTGCAAGAATTCGACCGACCTGGCCTGAGAATGACACACGTCGACGGCATGAGAAGAGCCAGCTGCATGTGATCGTAACGCTTCCACTTGCATTTAGGTGGGTTAACATGGACTATTTAGGGCCGCTCCCCATAAATAAACGAGGGAACGCGTATATCCTTGTGCTAGTAGCTCATTCAGTAAATATACGATTTTAAATGCTCCGAGCAATACTAAAACGGGTCCAGTGGTGGATATGCTGCAGGAAGTGATGTCAGTTTTTGGCCAACCGCTGAAAATAACAACAGACCGAGGAACAGCCTTCACGTCGAAAGAATTTGGACAAGGAGTGGGACCTGGCTCTTCCTAAGCTTCAGTGGTGCCTGAACTCGCAACGAAATGCAACGACAAAATTTTGCCCAAATGAATTGGTTTTCAACTTCAACCAGAGGGATATGAGTGACAACAGACTCATTAAGGCAATTCACGATGAGCCAGTAGTACGAGATGAGGCCATGGCCGCCGGTAAACAACAAGAAGCAGCGGACAACATCAACGAGGAAAAGCGCAAGTGGAAACTGCGCTACGACGCCAAACATCAACACCCCCATCACTATGCGGTAGGAGATTTGGTCGTGCTAGACTATGTTCCCGGGGTGACAGGGGAAACTCATAAGCTGGATCCGGTGTACAAGGGGCCGTATGTAATTACCGAGGAGCTGAACTTCGACAGATATATAGTGGAAGACCTCCCCGGGACGCCACGGTCACGTATAGATGGTACAGCAACGTTCACTCCAGCGATCATTTGAAACCCTGGTGCAGTTTAGGTTCAGAGGTCGATTGGAACAACGACGAAGATGAGATGTCCGAGGCAGATTCATCCAGTAGGGATGACATATCAGGAGAGGCCGAGTTGTAAGCGACGAGCGAGTCAGTCGATGTTGATTGTTGAATGCTTACGGCGGACGGATCATCATTGATCATAAAGAATGATATTTATATTTGAACCATATGTACATATAAAGAATTCTGAATTAAATAAACCTTCATATATTTCAAAACGAGGAATCATTTATTCTTTCTGATTGGAACATTAAGCCATCGTTGACATTTGTCTACCCAAGGCTGCAGATAGATTTATCCGACAGTCTCTAGAGTAGACCCCGGCTCCGGAGATACCGTCAATGAGCGAGCCATCCGTATAGACAATGACATCATCCGGCCTAAAGCCATTCCACCCCTCTAGGAATCGGCACGTACCAGTATGGCTTCTTTCCCTGCAGTTCGACAATATACCAAATATTCACACTAACACTAAGGCAAATCCTGGAAAGAGTCCCACCACTTTTTCATTGACTTTAAAGTCGTCATCATCAGGAGCTCTACGTGGCGATGGCCGAATTCGGGATCCCGGCAAAACTGATCCAGCTGTGTCGCGTAACACTTGAAAACACGCGGTGTAATGTCCATTTTGGAAGCAGCTCTTCCGAATTATTCCAAACTTGTACCAGATATCGGCAAGAAGATTCACTATCATGTGACTTCTTTTATCTTGGTCTGGAGAAAAAAATATTGGGTTCTTTTAAAAGAAAAATACTCTGTCGGATATTTGGTCCTGTGTGCGAGGAGGGCGAATGGAGGAAAAGATACAACCGCGAACTCTAAGAGCTTTACCAAGATGTGGATGAAGTCCAAAAAGCTAAATCACGTTGACTACATTGGTTCGGCCACATTGAGCGAATGAAAAATAATGCTCCAACCATGATGATCTTCGACTCCCAGCCCCCAGGCAAGGCAGACCGAACCTACGTTTTAAAGGCCGAACCATCGCGGATGCCAGAGCGCTTTGTCTGGAGAACTGGAAGCAGCATGCCCGGGATCGCAGAGGATGGAAGGCTGCAGTGCCTCAGGCAGAAACTCTTCACGGGTCATGAGCCCGTTAAGTAAGTTTAAGTAAAGTTAACTTAACTTTCATGGTTTACATTTTTTTTTGTTAATGAGGGCGGGGAACTTTCTGTTTTCCTATATGAGAACTTAGATTAACTTATTGTTATCAGTAAGGGGCAACTATATTTAAATAGGGTTACCATAGTTGCCGAAGGAGATTTTCGTACAAATGTATCCCAAGTGGCCTGACATCTGCCACTACAACTGACTTGCCACCACCTCACGAGTTTAGAAGACGTTAAAACTTAGTTAATTCTTGGCAAGAAATTTGTTTTTTTTTGCGTTGCTTGGGGTACACAGACATAAAGACTGGACCCCATATCCGGCGAGCTAGACCGAGCCTTGTCGCCAGCATGCCAAGTACCATGTCTATTTAATACCAAGTTTACCGGTTATCCTAAATACCAGCTTGCACGACAATAATCGGAACAACTACTGTTGCTGCACAACAAAGATCACACGCGATCGAAAGGATGCAATTGTGTGTTTGCAGGAAGCTAATTGCTCGAATGGATTCAAATAAAGCTCACGATGGAAGCCACCATCGCGAGCAATTAGCTCTAGTGCACACAACACAAAATAACACAAGAAAACGATAAAAAACTAAATTAAAAACACCACGAAACTACTTCACGACGCATCAGCACGAAATAGATTTGAGAACTGTCAAATTTGAATGCACATGCACAACCAGAGAAGAAGACAGTGCGGTCTCCCTTGCACCAATGGCAACGCCATTTGACGAATGTGGTCATCACCTCTGACCAACAGACAATAATGTTCATGATGGCCAAAATTAAATGGGTGAAAGATCCATATAACTACAAAAGTGCACTCTAACACCCACTCCGAATATGTGGGGCATTGTTGCAAGAAATAAAGAAACACACAGAACCGCGCATTGTCCTGGTGTTAGTGTGAGATTAATGGTTACAACTTTACGCAAGTTAAAAAAGGAGTAACATCTTGGGGGTTCAACAACCTCGGCAAAAACAGCTGGAGCTGTACATAAGCCATCAACTGCTTCAACGGAAGAAGAAGGTTTAATTTGAATCACTCGTCAGCCAACTGCTGATAAAGAAAGTTTACTTTTAAACGAAAGTTAGATAGAGTTTCAATTGTTTAATTTTTCTATTAATTTCAGTTCGCCTAACTGGGAAATTTAGTTATACCGCTTGCAATCGCCTATTACAAGAGCAACTCATTAAATTCCCGCTCGCCTCAGCGCGGAACAACTACAAAATTACAAGGGGCAGTAGACCCGACACAGCCAAAATCGTACAAACTCATTAGTGTTAAATCATTTCTTCTAAAGAGGACAAAAAATATTGTGGTGTTAATTTGATTACGCTAAAGGGGTTTTTCTGTAATTGTTACAGTACCCTTATAGTGTTAAGAACACAGCGCCAGCGTTTGTGTTTAACAGCAAGCAGCACCTGTCAATATCGTATTTCATTGCATGCTTTTCGGTGCTACTTACTATTAGAAAGAATAGAGAGATAGGAAAGAAGTGTTTGGGTGCAATTGTATGATGAACTTGGCCGGGATTTTAACGCACGACATTTCAATCAGTAAGCGAATATACTCCTTGTTGATGTCTTCAACAAAGGGTGCAGGGGCAATCAACACAATCAACACAGCCCACCACAGTTTCCCCAAAGGGAAATTATCCATAAATGTCTAACGTAAATTGTCAAATCAATGTAAACAAATTAGTATTATGCCTATAAAAGAAGCGTTGATTTACCAAATAAAGGACACAAAATTTTATAACGTTTAAAGAAGCGGTGGTTTAAATTTCTTTCTATGTAACGGAATTTTCAAAGCGTTTTTCACAACAGTTATTTGCGAACAGTTTTTTTTCTGTTGTTCCAAACTGAACATTTGGTCCTTCGAGCCGGACTCTTTTTGGACGTGCACCATTGTCGTCCCAACCCGTAAAGAGTTTCCATCAAACTTGTACTCTGGATGCAAGCATGCAAACATTTTGTGTCCTTTATTTGGTAAATCAACGCTCCTTTTATAGGCATAATACTAATTTGTTTACATTGATTTGACAATTTACAATTTGTTGAAGTCATCAACACTCCTACTGCACCGTTACCACCCGCTTACTTAATAGTACCATTTACAAGGAAAAGATGACTTGAAAGATTTAAGGAAATTCGCTTGTCAATTACGATATCTATACCAGTCAATAAAGTAAAGTATCTAGTACTTCATCTAGAGAGCCAACTCCCCTGGTGAAAGCACACAAACGAGAAATCTAATAAGGCCACCCGTGCTCTCAGGATATGCAGGAGCCTAGCGGAGATGGCATGGGGATGCAGACGAAGCATCCTGCGATGGATGTACATTACAACTGCCATAACTTGGAGAAGAATTTTCCGATAAAGTTCACCAATAAGGAAGACAGATGGTTCGAAAACCGATGAAGGAACTACTGCAGGAGTATTTGGGCCAGGAACTACGCACTAAAAATTCTTGCACACGGATACTACCAGCATCTTTCAGGCAGAGATATGTGCCATAGACAGGTGCGTTCGGATCAATCTCGAGAAAAATTAATATCTAATATTAATATATAATAATTAATTAAATCTGACAGTCAAACCATAAAGGCAGTTGACGCCTCGGTCATCAAGTCACAACTCATGTGGGAATGGGTAAACAGGCTGAACAGACTAGGAAAAAATAATAGAGTAGCCACCTGCTGGCCTAACGAGTCAGGAAAATGGGCAGCGGAACCCTTTATAGGATCTGAACCATTCTGGGGGATAGGAGAACTAACGAAGAGTTCAGGAAACTGGAAATTGAGAGATCGGAAATTTTACTGGTCACCTGCCGTGTCGCTGAACTTTGGCTGCAATTGGAAATTTGCATGTGACATACTAGAAGTGGCTCAGTTATGATTTATTCGCAAGCAAATTTGATTTTCCTCTTTTACCGGTGTCATTCACTATTCAATCTTGAGGATTTTCTTCTTATCCATACAATTGATCAATTATTTACTGTAACGATCACTTGCCTTTTTTAATATTAATTATTTAGCTGCAATCGCTTATATAGAAAGATAATATTAGCGACGTCAGAATATGAACTCACTTGAAACATTTGACGAATGATTGGAAAGTGTGTTCACGAACCTTAAAGTTTAAGGAGGTAATGCCATTTTCCTCTTTCGCTAAGGAAAAATCCAGCTGCACTTTACACTGTATTAATACGGAGGAGCTCATTAGCATTTGCGACGTTAGCGCGGTGGAAAAACCACTTATCTCACGCGCTGCGGTAGCAGTGATAAAATACCGCGATACCATCCCTCTTCTGGACCAGCAATTTTGCATCAATCTGAATAAATCCCTCCGCGGAGATAAAGCCTGACCGAAGCGTACTCTCTATATGTTCATTTCATTGGGGAAGTAACACCCAAAGATCAGACAATTGTCGTTTGCCATCGCCTTTGCAATGTGCATTCGAGTCACATTAATGAGGAAATTGTCAATCCCATTTCACTAAGCCCATCGTATAGGACTTTGTTGGGATAATATTTTATATGCATAGTTGGATTCAAGAATTCGGAACAACCGGAGACATGCCCTGAGACAGTTTAAATTGCTACGAGCCATTGAAGGTGTAGGTACCAATTGAAACTGTCTCAGGGCATGTCTTTTCTCCAGAGTAAACATTGGTATCTCCGATCTTCTTTATCTGCGTAAATATTTAAATATAACCGATGGTCGACCGTTTAAGATCCACGTAGCATATGATCTTCACTCTGGCGTCTAGTTGACTGCTATGAAACAGACTCCTTGTCAGAGGATAAGCCTACTTGGCCCCAGCAAGACAAACAATATTTCTATCGAAATATAGATACTTTTTGAGTCAGATACCCAGATATATTACTATGCCTCTAACCGCCTATGGCTGCCCATTTTGTCCAACAATGTTCAATTTCTTTCAGTACATATATGTATCTGGTACCCCTAGAAACCCTAGCCAATGTTATTCTCATCAAGATTGTTTTCGTCTTCTGAAAATTGATTTTCAACTTCCGTTCTTCGAAATACACCTTAATTTGATGGAAGTAAAGCTGCAAAAAAATGTAAATGACCTCGATTTTAGGACCCAGTCTGTATGCCACCAAATCGTCAGCATGTCTGTGTGAACTCGTGTAAATGTTAAAATGGATCCGAGAATTCACCGCACTCTGCTGTAAAACGTTTCCAGTTTCAAAGACCCCGCTCGAAGTCCCGTTGCCAAATTTCCCAAACCTAAGCATTATTATAAATTACATATAGCAAAGGTTTGTTCATTCCGCTTCTGGTCAATTGTAGACAAGTTCCTCTAACCATACCGTATCGAAAACCTTCTCAATATCAACCGAACAAGCTCACGTGCATTGGTTCTTCCATTTATTTAACTGAATGACGGAAACTAATTTTGACGCGGCATGAATACTGTTCTGCCCCGCCCTGAAACCAAACTGGTTTTCCGATATGATGTTATTGTCCTTGACCCACTTTAAAAGTGTCATACTGACAACTTTTTAAAGACATTGCCAATATTCGGATGCAAACTAATGACCAGAATTCGACAGGATTCGTGTTTTTCCCCCTTTTTCGGGACAAATATTTAAACCGTCCAGGCGCAGGTGTCTTTAAACGACGTTTGTCACACCATACACCCCGTGTCGACAAGAACAAGTGCGATATATCTCGTATATTTGAGAAATTGCAGAATGAAAAATACGGTGCAGGGAAATAAGTCCATGGGAACTAAGTCCACTGAGGGACTTAGTTCCCACATAGTGGGAAATAAAACCACTTTCGCGAAGTGGACCCATAGGCATAGCACTGTCTATGTGATGAGTTACGACACAAAAAACTCATAGAAATGCTGGAAAAATCGGGACCCGAGGTTTAAATTTGGAGTCGTTTAAAAGCTGTATCACAAATAGAAAACTAAAATACAGGATATGTAGCTCAATAAGCCAAAAAGGATATCTTTAACACGGAGTTCAACAAGGATCAATTTTGCGATTATAACTGCAACGACTTCATTAAAATAAAAATATACAACATTTTAAGTATCTGGGCGTAGAACTTGACTGCTACTTCAAATGGGACATACATATTGCTCAACTCGGAATAAAAAAAGAAAAACAGTTTATGCAATACATCATTTGAGTATTTATTATCGTTATAATTTCGCATGTTTTCAACAAGATGCCTAGAGATAATACTCAACATACCCTCCGATGGACTGAAAAAAAAATGTATGATCAATCTTTCAAGAACACTTAAACATTATTGAAACCTTCTGCAGAAAAGAATTTATAGGCTTCGCAGATTTTTTTTTTATAAAAAAAAAAAATTGTATTATTATATTACGTAAATTAATAAAGATTGAATTGAATTGAATTGGCAAAAAAATCAGAAACGGAATGAGCATAACAAAAGACTTTTAATAAACGGAATGCAAATTCGCGAAATAATCAAAAACGGAATGAGCAAAAGTGAGGTAAGGATTTTTCCACCCATCAGGAAACTGTCAGAAACATGCGCAGTATATTTTTGCCGTCCCAACACACGACAAACGAAGACTAAACCCACATATAATAATATTATTATTTGTGAATTTGTGATACTACCGCTGACACAATGCAGTAGCTATGAATCCGTAATTTGTTAAATTAAGGGATGACCGTTCTCTCTCATCCTATCAATCTTTCGGCACAAGCATATGCTTTATCTGAATTTGTGAATGTGAGAACTACAATCTGAGAATGTTGCTATTATGTTAAAAAATCTCCTTCCAAAAAGGTTCCACGGTCAGATAAAACTGGAAGAGGGGTAGATGTGAAATATAATAAAGATTCATAATTCTCCTCTAACTTTAAATATTGTGCTTATCAGATGCAAAGAAAAGCGACTGAGGAGGTATGTGCAAGTGCTTTCAATAAAACTAAGAATTGGGCTTTTTGCGATTAACGTGCTTTAGCTACAAATTAGTTATAAATTGAGATGTCTGTTTTTTTTTTCAAAATATTGGTAAGCTTACATTTTATCGCTGACAGTTGCATATCAGCTGCAAAATTTAACTGTTAACGACCACCAAGCCAAACATGAGAAGTTTCTCTTGACAATAAATTCTTTTGGACGTTTTTCAGACTTTCGCAAGAGTTGGGCTAAACTAAATGAGTTACTGGGCCCCGGCGTTATTTGGACCTGAGACCCTTCGATCAGTAGTCCAACACACCAACCACTTAGTCAGTGCGCCCACAACGTCGATATTATATGCTTCAGTATAGTCGTCGACAATCTTCCTTATCAACAACTTCAATAATGTTATCTGCATACAGTTTTATTAAAAGTGGTGGGATTCCGGTTTCTAGATGCAGTATGTATATAGTTGGCCTAAGGAATAACCCTAGATTCGGGTTCTGTAAAGTTTTATAGAGGCAGCGCAGCATTGTTGCACATAAACTATTTTAATTTAAAATTAAAATTCAAGTCGGAAAAATAGTTAAACAAAATTTTAGGGCATCGCTTCGACTAATACACCTCACGGCCTTTGGCCTCATAATATATGTACTCATGGTGAGCCTGTTCGGCGTTACGATTTTCGGAATCGAAATCGAAGTTGAAATACGAAGTCAGAACTTATAGAACTTGTTTGCAATTCTATTGTACTGTGCAATACTTTTTCTGCAGATCGCACGCAAATGGAAAGTTATCTCGAATTTCTCCAATCTGTTAGTTCCCGGAGCGCGCGGTAGTTAAAACCAGTTAGAGAGTAAGTTTAACACATTTTAGACTCGAAGTGAAATGCAAAAAGCGATAAAAAAAATACCCATTACTTTTACTATATACATATACCTATTATATTAGCATACATTAACCAATATGAGGTTTATGAATCATTCGTTTATAAAAGAAGGAGCAGCGTGTAACTAAAGACAATATCTACCTACAACTGTTTATAATGTTTTTGCATGGTTTATAAACAAAGAAAATACTTAATAGAACCAAATATTAATATTCAATCCTTGACTTTTTTTCCACCGCGATTCCAACCCGATTTAGTGCGGTATCAAGTAATAACATACATCAATTCATATGAGTACTTCAAATAGCACCACTTATTGCGATCATTAAATAACCCCGATTACTGTGTCATGACGTTGCAAAGCTATTGTAATATATCACAATGATTACCTGGCACTCGACGTGTGGGTGGTGTATGGAGGGACGTTTTTGCACAAAAGTAAGATCAACGTTTTCGATACTACAGTTTAATCATCGATGATGAATGGACATTAAAGTAATAAAAGCGATCTCAACAGCGAAACTCAATAAAGATTTGAACAGATTACGTATTTTAAATATTTAAAGACGGCTTTAAATTGGGCCTAAACAGCTGCTATTTGTGCAATTCAGGCTCTCATATCCCACATTTTGAGCTGACGATATATGCGCAAGCAATTTTGTTAAAGTGTATTCACCTTGTGCAGTTCGAATATGTATATCTTATGCTGAGAATAGCATTTGAGCACAATTAATTGACAAGTATCTGAGTTATTGTTTTGAGTGTACAAATATTGGGGAGAGTACGATAACTCAGGCGACAAAGTTTAACGACAGATTTGTGTAGAACAGTTATTTACAAGCATTTTTTACTATGGGAGGTGGGTCTATCTCGTCCCATTTGGGCGGGAGGGGCAATTTTCTAAAAAAAAACACTTCAAATGGAAAAAACATATATTTAAAAATAACGGTAATAATTACAATTAAGTACTGCACATTTTTAGGGTTCCGTAGCCAAATGGCAAAAAACCGAACCCTTATAGATTCGTCATGTCTATGTCCGGGAATGTCACAGCCACTTTTTCCGAAACTATAAGAGCTATACTGTTGAAAAAAAACAATAAATTTAATTTTAATTTAATAATTTAAATACTTAGAACTAAAACTGAAAAAAAAAAATTTCATCAAATCCATACGTGTGGGATATCTATAGATAGGTCTTCAAAAATGATATTGAGGTTTTTAATATCATTTTTTTCTTAACTGAATAGTTTGCGCGAGAGACACTTCCAAAGTGGTAAAATGTGAGCCCCCCCCCCCCCCCCCCCCCTAACTTCTAAAATAAGTGATATATATTATGTACATTACTATGCACACTTCCACCAAAAATTGGTTTGAACGAGATCTAGTTAGTAGTTTTTTTTAATACGTCATAAATCGTAAACCGGAAGTTACCTCTCATCCAATCAACTCAAATATAATAAAAAAAAACTTTAATTTCATAAACATAAACCTTATGCGTAGACCGTTAACCATTATTTTCTAATAATAAATCTGTAATAGGTGCCTAGGTAAATAATAATTATAATTCGCGTGGAACCCTTCATGGGCGAGTCCGACTCGCACTTGCCCGCTTTTTTTAAAGATGAGCCCATGAAGGGGGTTGCAGGGAGGCGTATGACCTCACTGTTTATACGTCGTACTGTAATGCTTGCATTCTAGGTAACGCCAAATAACTTACTGTTCTCTACTTATTAGAAGGATTATTCATTGACGTCAAGGAAAAAAAAGTACATAAATAAAAATTTAATAAAAATTAGGTTTGATAGTTTTCAATTTTCTCGAAAACTATTAGACTTAAAACCATTTAGATTCCAATATTCGATTAAAAACTAATAACAGGAAAAAAAATAGCAAAAATAATTTAGTATGTAGTCTCACAATTTGGAATAAAGATAATATAAATTTGTTTTTTTTTCATTTTTTTCCGAAATTTTGAATTTGAAATTAGTTTTTTCAAAAACTATTAATGAAAATCCCTTGATTTAAAAACAGTATGAAAGAACTTTTAGCTTTAAAAAAATGTGCAATACTTAATTGTAAGTATTAGCGTTATTTTTAAATATTTTTTTTTGCATTTGAAGTGTTTTTTTTTTTAGAAAATCGCCTCTCCCACCCTAATGACGCGAGATAGACCCCCTCCCATAGTAAAAAATGCTTGTATCCAACTGTTGTACACAATATCGTTATTTTTTCTTGTCGCCTGAGTTATCGAACTCTTGCCCAAATATTTTATCGCATATTTTGGCAATACAGTTTCGACTCTAATTAAAATCCATTAGAGAAATTGCATCTTTTGTAAAAGATAATGTTTACCAGACAATCAAATTTTCATAGACCAACAATGCCATGCGAGAAGCCAGTCCCAGAAGACTAACAATGGAAGTAAATTGTAAAGTAGCAGCTAACATCAATTGCGGCATAAGACATTACATTACTCAAAGTAAATGTAGTTATGTGTTGAGCAAAGATATCAGTTACTTTTGAGCTGGAAGTTAATTGCAACTTTACTTTCCCATAACTTGCTATTAACTATTACGAAACATTCCTTTACTTGTACAACACCGTTTTGGTAAGAAATTGTAAACTGGGGCATAAATGAGGAAGATAAACCCACGTTTATTTCATTTCCAACAAAAGCCGTTTCAGTTTTCTTCATACAGCTTAGATATAATTTATGTACCACCAAGCATTTTGCATCAGTTTATCTCTCGTTATGTTCTTCTTTATTGCTATGAAAAAGTGAATGCTTGCAAAAAATGCAGGTACTTTTCTTAGGTTTTATGTGTGGGTATGTATTCGTGCACAACAGATTCGCTTTCTCTTTCGGAAATTTGAAATATGACATATGCACTCTTTAAGGGCGTAAGAATGTTGAAATCCGCCCACTGACAAGCTCAAATCTCAAACAAAAAAAATCTTACCGGGTGTTAAAATTCTTAAAATCCATAAAGTTTTAGCGAAAAGACAAAGTTTGAGCTAGGAAGCTAAAATTTGGTAGGTGACACCCAGCATTTTCCATATACTGAATAAGACAATTTCTGGCGTTTTACATGAACCTTACGCGGATATGTTGGGAATTTTTCCTTGGACGGTTGACATAAACGAGGGATTTCGATAACCCCACACAAAAACCGCATGAGAGAACCAAAAGTCCCCTTAGTCCAATTTGTCAAGTCGTGGAAAAAAAATTCCTCCAATATGCTCACTTACCGATCTGAATTCAATGTCACTGTGACGTCATTTCAGACGAAAAACCCAGGAACCAAAAATCCCGAGGAAATTGCACACCGCGCTGTGACTTTGGGTGAATGAAAATGCTTGTGATGCAATTCTCGGCGATTGCTGGCTGCCCAGCAGCCCAGCAGCGCATGTTCTGTTTGCTGACGCATCCACTCAAGTCAAAATGCATTTCATCACTGAACAAAACAATTGCATTCTCTGGAACGTTTTCGAGAAGCGCCTCCCATGCGCTCGTCCGAGAATTCAATTCGCGTTCGGAAGGGCCTGCACAATCGCCAACTTGTACGGATGGTAATGAAGGTCGTCGTGAAGAATTCTCCTCGCTGAACGGTCACAAAGTCCAAGGGCAGACGCATGTTTCAGAGCAGAACGCCGTATGTATTGCAAGATTGAAGCTCTCACTGCCTCAATGATCTCAGTCTCAGGTGATCTGATCGCCAGAGGGACTCCAGTTCTTCGTCTTGTCACACTCGCGGTTTGTTTGACCTATGAAATAATTGATTTCCCGTACGGGATAATGCCCAACCGGGCTACACTGAATGAATCTCGGAAGGTCTGCTGGGTTCCGTCGAAATCCGTTCGAAAAGAAGGCCTCGACGGCAAACGGAATTAACACTAAAATATGGAAACTATTTGTGACCCGGGCTGCCAAAACTCATGATTTAGCATGATTATCATGCTTTTTGCACTCGAAAAATGTTTTAATGTTTTCGAGTCGAATATCATATTTTTTTATTGTTTTGAAAAAAAATATTTCTATAATTCTGTGTCGTGATGTGTACAATTGATATTATGCTTATTATATGTATGTATGGGTGCAAGGATGGATTAAAGTGTTTTAATTGCATCGGAAACAAATAAGACCATTAAGCCGGAAAAAAGGTAAACTAAAGTATATACAACATAGTCCAAACAGAATTTCAATATATAAATCTTTTCAAAATATTTTAAACATAAAGCCAAACTTCTTCGTCTCTGTCAAAGGCGTTGACTTGTGAACTCTGTTCTTACGCAATATGACACTCTTACAGCATTTTTTTGGAGAAGAAACAGCAAAACTATATAAACTTTTATCCTGCCGTACTATTTTGAATACGAGGGCGGGTCAATAAGTCCGTGACTTTTTGAATTTCTGACCTCTTTACTGAAACGGCAACACTGCTCCTGGAAGGTTTGGCGTTGTTTAATCGCAATATGGAGGAGTTTTTGCCCCGTTTTGTAACCGTGGACGAAACATGGATCCATCAAAACATACCAGAGACCAAACAACAGTCAAAACAGTGGGTTTCTAAGGGTGAATCGGCGCCAAAGAAGGCCAAGGTGGGTTTGTCAGCCAATAAAGTTATGGCGACTGTTTTTTGGGATGCACGCGGGATAATCCACATTGACTACCTTCAAAAGGGAAGAACAATCAATGGGGAATATTATGCCAACTTATTGGACCGATTCAATGACGATTTGAAAAAAAACCGACCTCATTTGGCCAAGAAAAAAGTTCTTTTCCACCAAGACAATGCAAGGGTGCACACATGTGCAGTTGCCATGGCAAAAAACCATGAATTGGGCTATGAATTGCTCCCTCATCCACCCTATTCTTCAGATTTGGCTCCGAGCGACTACTTCTTGTTCCCAAACCAGAAGAAATGGCTTGGTGGAAAAAGATTTGACTCCAATGATGAAGTCATCTCGCAAACAAAGGCCTATTTTGAGGACCTCGACAAATCATTTTTTTTGGAAGGGATAAAAAAATTGGAGAAGCGTTGGACAAAGTGTATAGAGCTCAAGGGAGACTACGTTAAAAATAATTTTTTTTTTTTATCAAAAAATCTGTGTTTTATTCCAAAAGTCACGGACTCATTGACCCGCCCTCGTATGTTGAACGATCCAAGGCATTATATGAATTTGAGCTTTCTTAGTTTTGTGTTATCTTTTTTCGCAAAACTCAATACATGTATGCAAGCTGAAAAACCTAAAATACAGCAAGTTCATTCAGAAGTTTCTTCTACATTAAAATCAATTTTGAGTTGTTATTTAAAAAAAGAATACTTAGACAAGACTGCAATTACTGCTATAGATTACATAAATCCCCGCAATCAACTACCATATAGCGAAATATATTATGGTATAAAAGTGGGTCTCTTCTTGGAAAATAATGCAGTCGAAATTGAAGCTACCATGCAAATTTTTCTTCGATTTAATATCAGAGACACTATCCTTAAAGATACCCAAATTTTCGCTCCATAAAATATTTTGAAGAGCGATTCAATTCTTTCACTTATAAAGCATTTTCCACATTTATTGAAAGAAGATCAGCTTCAAGAAATTGAAAACGAGTGGAGAGCATTGAAACACATAGATTGCAATGTAAGTCAAGATGCTGAAGAATTTTGGAAAGGCGTAAGTAAGATAAGGCAAGAAAAATTATCCAATTTTATCACTATTCGTCTTTGAAATATTTTTTTTGCCAAATTTTTCAGCAAATACCGAACGGATTTTCTCCGAAGTCAATATAGTAAAAACTAAATTAAGGAATAGCCTTGAGACTGATTCCCTTAACGGGTTATTGCAAACATGCTTCGAGTTTAAGGTTCCTGTGGAACTTCTTCATAAATACTACAAATGTATAACAAAGATTTAACATACATTTTTTTTATTATTTAAATTATTTGTAAGTGCTCACTATGTGAATATATTTTTAAGATACCTACTCGTACATGAACTATAATTGTGAGTTTTGTTACTTCCAACCTTTTTTTTTAATAAAAACTATTAACATAATTTTTTGAAAAAAGTGTGTTTTACTCGTCATACGCCACGATATGGTTTCAAAGTTTCTATTTTAAGTTTGCTCTTTTTTACCATTATCATGCTTTTTGCACTCAAATCATGCCTTAATATAATGTTTTTCAATTTTCTGCAGTGTTTGTGACATTCTTCACACTTCGCAAACGAGGTGATTGTTAATTTTACCTGTTGTAATAAGAGTTCCTGAGATTGTTGTTCATGCGCGTGTATTTGAGCTTTAGTTCATTCAAAGTCGTCTAAGTTTTAAATCGTGTCTTTATTTGTTAATACTACACACGGAAGTTTACCTTATTTTTCAAAAACTAATACAAATCGTGAGTGCAAAGTGTTAATGTGTGGCATGCAGTTACAACAGTGAGTGTAGTATGGTAACCATTGTTCCCAGTTTTCGTTATCTCCTATGCTCATTATGTATTCGTTAAATACAAATACAAATTTCATGGTGAAATGGTGTTGATACCATTTTGTCTATGTTTAAAAGTTTAAAAATGTTTTTAATTGCTTCATCTGTCTTAAGTCTCCTTTAACATCCATAATTTAAAATAAAATTTTCAACTATTGTCATCGCAACTGTAGTTGCTTCTTTAGTTTCTATTGGGAAAGCTTCTACAAATTTGGTTAGTTCACACTGTATCGTTAGAATGTATATATAACTACCTTCACGAAGGGCCAGTCACCTTGTCGAGTGTACCATCCTTGGATGGTGCCGGTATGGAGGCTTAACGACGCTGATTCAACGGGCTATGCTGTCGACGAATAATGTCGTCAGAAGGGTCACCCATGGCAGACAGGCCGTTGCATGAGCGTCAACTACGAACTGCCCATAGGACATTCCTTCCTGACCCCATTCTCTCCCCAATCTCTCCCCACCCTCTCACTCTCCTCATCTCATTCCTCTGTTGCCTTTCCTTCTCCTCTCCCCGGCCGGCCAAGAACTCGCATACGGATCCCCCCAAATCCATCCACCCCAGAGGGCGTCTTAGATATTCTAACACTGAGCATCCCCTCACACAACTGGAAGGTGGCTAAACTGGAGGAGCAAAAGGGTTCCCACAGATGTGCTGTGGTTGTCATCAATCAAGAAACCCTGACTCCTCTGGCAAAGACCAATGGCCTTATAAGATTTGGCTGGATCGAGGTAAAAATGAGGGTGTACAAGAAGGACGAGCTAGAGGCGGGAAAACTTCTCCCTTCTCCTCAGCCGGAATTCTCCAACGATGAGCCTTCTATCTCGTTCCCTTCGTTGGAGGACGATGAATCCGCAGCTCGTGCGGCAACAGACAAATCGTCACTCTCCATAAGCGATTTCCAGTCGGATATATAGACCGACGATTTCCTCGATAAGGTTCTTCTGAGTGAAGATGAACTTCTCAGTTCGTCTTCGGAATTGGAAGGCCTAAATAACAGTGTCCTTATTTACTCACTAATTTCAGCGATTGGGATATCACTGCTGCGATCATTCTGGTTAGCATCGGTATATCTCGCCCACGACCACGTGGGGCCTCTCCCTGGTGATAACCTGGAGAGACTGATCGAAGAAGCAAGGAGGCAGAAGGCTGAACTCATAATCGGTTGCGATGCTAACGCACATCACACCGTATGGGGCAGCTCGGATATCAACAACAGGGGTGAGTCACTTTTTGATTATATTTTAAGCACCAACCTCATTGTATGTAACATAGGTAGTGAACCCACTTTCATTACCATTATGAAATCCTTGATATTACTCTTGTCTCCGATACCATCAACGACATGATAAAGGGTTGGAAGGTCTCCGCTGATCACTCTTTCTCTGATCACCGTAATCTTCAATTCAACCTTAATGTTGATCCTCCCTGCCAACCTATTTTCCGTAATCCTCAGAAAACCAATTGGGCCAAATACAGAGAAACTGTTCGCGAACTATTTACCTATGAACTTTTAAGACCACCCTGCAACTCTTCCGAGCTTGACTGCAAGGTCAATGAGCTCACCTTGGCTTTCAATAAAGCGATGACCGCTTCCTGTCCCCTCATACGCTCCACTGGAAAGAGAAAGCCACACTGGTGGACCCTGGAATTGGGACCACTTAGAAATAATTGCAGTAAACTTTTCAATCGCGCTAAAAGCTCGAGATCACTTACTGACTGGGACTCCTATAAGGAAGCCCTCAAATTATATACAAAAGAACTAAGGAAAGCCAAAAGATCATCCTGGAGACTCTTCTGTGGCAAAATGGAAGAATTCTCTGAGGCATCAAGGCTAAAAAAAATCCTAGCTTCAAATCCAATTATGCCCAGCTGTCTAAAGAAAGCTGATGGTTCTTGGACGGCATCCAGCGAGGAATCGCTCAATTTGCTACTTGATACTCACTTCCCAGGTAGCTCCAACATTACCGGTTACACCGATCTGAACAGATCACTGGCATAGGTGACTCATTCTCAAGGTCTGATAACAAGGGACAAGCTGCTCTGGGCACTACATAGTTTCAAGCCCTTCAAGTCTGCAGGACCAGACGGCATAATACCTGCCGCATTACAAATGTCTTCGGTCGGATATCATCACACCAGCACTCCAGATGATTCTGAATAGCTGCTTGAAAATGGCATACCTACATTCCTCAGGCTTGGAGAGAAGTGAAAGTGGTATTTATACCAAAAGCCGGGAAATACTCCCATGTCAGCCCAAAAGACCTCAGACCTATTAGCTTATCATCATTGCTCCTTAAAACGCTGGAGCGACTGACTGATATCCATCTCCGTACCAATATAAATACGCAACTTCTGTCTGCGTCTCAACATGCGTACTGTAAAGGTTAGTCAGTTGAAACTGCTCTTCACCCTCTGGTACGCACTATTGAATTCTCCCTTCATCATAAGGAGTACACTATGGTTGCTTTCCTAGATACAGAAGGCGCCTTTAAAAATGTGAGCACATCTGCAATCGCAAGTGCACTAACAGCACTGAATGTGGATGGTTCGCTTGGTGAATTGATCAATCTGCTGCTCACAAGTCGGATTATCAACTCAAAACTGGGCGTTACATCCGCCAGGAGGTCTGTCAGTAGAGGCACAAGGCGGTGTCCTTTCCCCCTTCTCTGGAACTTGATGGTGAATGAACTCTGATATACCTGGAAGAGGTGGGCTGCAAGGTGATTGCATATGCGGATGACATTGCTATAGCCGTCTCCGGTAAATACATCAATACCAAAAAGGAACTCATTCAAAACGCTCTCAACAAGCTAAAGAGATGGGCTAATCGCTGTGGCTTGTGTTTCAACCCCCACAAAACCGAACTACTCATCTTCTCCAGGAAACACAAAATCCCGCACATTGACCCACCCACTATTGGTGGTATAAGCTTAGTATTTTCAGACGAAGCTGAGTTCTTGGGTCTTATCTTCGATAGGAAGTTAAGCTGGAAACCCAACAGATGATGTCGATATCATCCGCATACCCCAGTATCTGAACGGATCTATTAAAGATAGTACCTTTCGTGTTGACAACTACCCTTCGCACTATTGTCTCCAGAACAAAATTGAAGAAGTCCAATGAAAGCTTCTTCTTACCGAAATCCGGTACAAGTTTCGAATAATTCGGAGGAGCTGCTTAAAAACTGCACATTACACCGCGTATTTTCAAGTGTCACGCGACACAACTGGATCAGTTTTGCCAGGATCTCGAAATCGACCATCGCCACGTAGAGCTCCTGACGATGAAAGCTATAATATGCGGCTTTAAAGTGGATGAAAGGTGGTGGGTCTCGACTTGAAATTCATTGGTCTTTTCCAGTATTTGCCTTAGTGTGAAGATTTGGTCTATTGTTGATCTGCCGGGCCGGAAGCTACACTGGTACGTGCCGATTAGTGTGTTGCAGAACGGCTTCAGACGCTCACACAATACGTTGGATAGGATCTTATATGCGACATTTAGCTGGGATATGCCTCGATACTTCTTGCAAGACATAGGATTAGGATCGCCTTTTTTTTCAAGATGGCGAAATGAGGACAAGACCAAGGACATTCAACAAACAAACAAACATCGGTCCACCACCCAGGACAAAACATCACTGTTGATAGCAATTACTTCGAGGTAGTTAAGGAGTTCATCTACCTAGGAGCAAACATCAACACCTTAGTGTAGATCTGGCGTAAAATTGTCTTAGGTAACCACTGCTACTTCGGTTAAGCGAAACAAATGGGTTCAAAACTCCTCACTCCAAGGACAAAATTCATGCTCTACCGAACCTTAATTCTACCAGTCCTGCTGTATGGTGCCGAGTGCTGGACGATAACTAGAAAGGGGGAGTTAATATTGGGTTCTTTTGAAAGAAAAATAGTCCGTCGGATTTTTAGTCCTGTGTGCGAGGAGTGCGAATGGAGAATAAGATACAACCGCGAACTCTATGAGCTGTACCAAGATGTGCATTTCATCCAAAAAGCTAAATCACGTCGACTACATTGGCTCGTCCAGAATGAGCGAATGCAAAATAATTCTCCAGCCAAGAGGAACTTCGACTCCCAGCCCCCTGGTTCGAGAAGGGAAAGAAGATCGAACCTCCGTGTTAAAGAACAGGCCATCGCGGATGTCAGAGCGCTTGGTCTGGAGAACTGGAAGCAGCGTGCCCGGGATCGCAGACGATGGATGGCTGCAGTGTCTCAAGCAGAGACTCTTCACGTGTCGGGAGCCCGTTAAGTAAGTAAGTATTGGCTAAGCTGCTAAGCTGCTTTGAAATGGTAAGAGGTAAGTATCTTCAAGATCTCTTCTATTGTCTAGAGTACGCACATAGTGAAAGATCGGATCTATGAGGAAGAAAGTTGAGATTACAGATTTCGACCCTGGCTCTAAAAGTTGCACCGATGGCTTCAGCGGACAGTTCCTTTGAAAAACATTTGATGGCATTTGGTGAATAAGATACATATATATATATATATATATATGTTTCTGCTCGCTGATAAAGATGTACTTAAAGAAAGATAGATAGATAGATAGAATATTTTTTCCTACAAATTCATTATAAATTTCCAACCTTTATTAAGTAATTTAATACATTAAGTATGGGGTAAAAGAAATATAAGCGACATTCTGTATTTTTGTATACTTATGTAGTATTAAAAATAGTTTTGAATACCACTTCAATGGGCTTAAAGAATTCAAATACTGGTTTCGATATTACATTTTTTCATCAATTATTAAATCGGCGATTATATATTGCCATTCGTTAATATTACTTTCGCTTAAAGGTAAATTTGCATCTTGTGCTTAACTAAACTAGTTCGATACCTTAAAAGGAGAAGCATTTGTTCGAAATAGTCATAGCACGTGTGTGGTCCACTTTGAGCGTGATTTCAGATTTTGAATGTAAATCGGCTCTATGCCTTGATCAACATGTATTTTTTCTTATAATTTTTGTTGCGCTAAAGGGGTTTTTCTGTATATTTACAGTACCCTTATTGTGTTGAAACACAGCGCAGGGATTTTTTGTTGGACAGTAAGCAGCAAAAAAGGAAAATTCGTAAAATCAGCGTGAATAATGAGTTACAACTAAATTTAGTACCGAAGTAGTGATTTTGCAATCAGAGAGACAAAAAGAAACCAAGATTTCTCAGTGTTCAATTGTGGATCTCAGAAAGGGGAAAGAATCAGAAAGTTTTAACAGCGGAGTAGCGATTTTTGAAACCAGAAAAAATGTAAGGCAGAGAAAATTTATATTATAATTCAACGTAAAATCAGACGATTCCAGATTACTGCTTCTGGTTGTCGCTCAAAGCTTCCAGATATTCAATTACAAGGCGCCCATAGTCTCCTTGAAAGAAAGCAGGGGATGGATCGTCGACGGAAGTGTTAAGCCAACGCCATAAGCGGTAACATCAAGGACCAGGACAGAACGCGCGTAATGGAATTTCATGTGCAGCAGATAAGAGATCGCCTCGGCTTACTTAAGGGCAAACCACGAAGGATTTAAGGTCCTTCGACTGGATTGGAACAGCCTGGAAGTGGGTAGCTGGCAGCCCCGACGCTATCGAATGGAACGAAATCCTCCGAAGCCAGGAAACAATAATCGAGAACAACAACTAGCAGTTCCAAATTAAGGAGAAGCTTTTTGACATCACGAGAGACTTGTTAAGTTAAGGAGAATTAACTTGGTAATAGACAGATATGAACATCGGATTAAGGACACGGTTTCTGGAAGGTTCGAACAAGATGCCCTGAAGAATATCATAGTTATAAAAGGCGAGGCAAACGAAATAGTACGAGCCTGCCAAATGGCAAAGAGCGGCCTGATCAAAACGTACCTACTAAATACGGAGGACATCAATAAAGTTATCAGTGAGTTGGAGACTCTCCCGAACGCTAACGAAATTGAGGCAGTGAAATATGGGATGCCAGCAATCTTCACTGATAAATCGATGCTGCTGTATGTTATCTCAATGCCAAAGGTGAAAAGAATGAATTAACTGATAACAAGGCCATTGGTTATCAAGGGAAAGCAGATCGACCTAAAATTCAAGAAGATGCTAGTGAACCACAGGGCAACTTATGCCATCACAGCAAGTTGTCTATCTTTTAACAACTCAACAATCTGCGAGGACAAAGCACTGAAGAAAATTCCTGAAGACAACTGCGTCGCAAAGAAGAGGTCACCGAACTCATCAAGGAAGATACAAGTTTTATTACTAACTTCAAGGGAGATTTCGTCTCTAACAATATTTCAAGGTCTCTTATCCTTATCTTATCATCCAATTAAATAACGAAAGTATCCAGCTGAAGGGCAGAACATTTTCGAGTCCTTTGGCCACCGGCGTTAATGAACATCACAAAGCAGTAAGCACCAAGTTGTTGTTGGTGTTTACGTTGGTGTTGGTGTCGGTGTTGTTGTTGTTGCGCTGAATAATGCCTGTTTGGTTTCACGGCGGGGCATGACACTATTCATGCCGAGTCGAAACTGGTTTCCGACATTCAGTGGAATAAATGCAAGAACCGATGCATTGGTGCTTGTCTGGACAATTTTGAGAAGGCTTTCGACACCGTGTGGTTAGAGGAACTTTTTCTACAAGGTGACCAGGCGGGGGATATTCACACTATGGCAGATCCTGGAGAAAACCCAAGAAGTCCAAATCGATACCCACCATCATTTTATCGATTTTAAGGCCGCATATGACAGCATCTATAGAGACAAGCTATACAGAGCCATGTCTAGTTTTGGCATCCCTGCCAAACTTGTCAGATTGTGACTAAGGGCATGTCTCCGGTTGTTCCGAACGCCTGAATCCAACTATATAAAATATTATCCCACTGTGAAGATCATCTGTGGGAGCTGACTAAAGCATCTAATGAATGCATTCAAGTAAAGGACAGTGAGCTGAGGAATGGAACCTTTACGGTGAAGTGCTCAACACAGCAAACCCTTGAATGGATAAGCGTCCTGCTTAGGTGCCGAAATTCCCCCCCCCCCCCCCCGGGAACCACAACTTTTGAGGTTTTCAAAACCCCCAAAAAACGCGCGCCATCTGTTGGATCCCATCGAAATTAGGAAGACGATGGATGTGCTACTGTTCATTCCCACAAGGAGAGTAGAAACAAGGATGATAAGGAAGGATCTACTCCAGTTGTTTAGGTATGGCATGCGTCCCTATTTGCACTTTGGAAGGATTCGATTCCGCCTTATTTCCAAGTGAGTGCGAGTAACGGACGAAAAACCGTAGTATATATCAATGATTTTATTTACGCAGATCAATTTTCAAAACTCCAACGCTACTACAGGCCTCATCAAAAACACCACATAACATCCATATAGGAGCCATGGGTGTAGAAAAGTCACATCTATGGCATTCGTGGCACCACGATACTCTGTGATGAGCGGTCCGAGAGGCCAAGGGCTTGTCTTGCTATGTCGAACCTGAACTCCGCGACTAAGCTTGGACAATTTTGTGGCCCAGGTTTGGTTGCAGCAGCCATTAGATACGAAACGAATGGAGATTTGAAGACCTTCGTCGTGGCGTCAGCTTATCTCCCCTATAATACGGTAGTGCCTCCACCACCAAGGGCAATTGCTGAACTCATAGACTATTGCGACACCAGACCTAGTTATATGTTGCGATGCCAATGCTCAGAACACTGTTTGTGGTAACAGTAAATGCAACATGAGAGGAAACCAGCTCCTGGATTTTATTCTATCGTCTGATCGTACCATCAACAATAGCCGTGTTTCTTTGCACGCGGATATAGGGATGGCATCAGAAAACGACCATCGCCGCTTAAGAATTCATCAAAAAAAAACTTGGCAGCACACATGCACCGCGACACAGCTGTAAGTTGTAGTTAAGAAATTTGTATTGAAAATCCTGAAATTAAAAAAATATTTACTTCCGCCAATTGAAATTGATACCAAGCATATTCTAAAATTATGAAAAACAATTTCACATTAACAGATTTGCTAAATTTAATTAGCTTTATAATGAAGTTTGAAAAAATAATAATAATAAAATCACGAAGAAAATATTCGGCGGGATGTGTTAGTGGTCGGAGGGATGTCAAACTTTGACATTTCCTGAAAAATTCATCGCATCGGTTCATCAAAAACGAAGAAAATGGGTTTTGGAAGCACTGTTTATCCCCGCTAACTGACTTAGCGGCGATAGCTATCCCCGCTAAAGTTAGCGTATATAGGATAAGTTGTTGTTGTATTTTACATGCAAATTTCAAATTATCCCTATATCCGCGTACAAAGAAACACGGCTAATGTTGGTTCACAGCCAACTTTTGTGACGCCAAAAAGACAGGAGGTGATCAACCTAACTTTATCTAATAGGTACTTTAAGGCGGCTACCAACTGAGGTGTCCCTTCGGAGGTGTCCCTCACAGACCATATATATATGGAATTTCAAACCAAATGCGAAGCCATAACTTTGCAGGAGAGGAGGAATCCGAGAAAACCCAACAGGATACGCTTCAGAGAGGAATTACTGAAAACTCTCAAAACTCCAAAACCAAACTCAGGACCAGACCAAAGGTAGAGGAAGCTGTTCACGACCTGAGTAATGTCATTACCAGCTGTTTTGAACTGACTTGCCCAGTAAACAAAACCCCTGGCAGAGCGCCGGTTCCCTGGTGGAACTCGGAACTGCGGAGAATCCGAAGAGAAGCTAGAAAACTTCTGCGAATAGGTCACTCAAGACTGATTTGGAGGAAGACTGGAATCTCTACCGATCGAAACAGAAGTAGTATAAGAGGTTAGTTCGGGTATCGAAAAGTGCTTCTTATACGAATTTCTGCGAAAAGATTGAAACATTGGGTGAAACTAGTAAGGTGGTTAAAGTTCTGAAAAAGGGCAAACCAGCCAAACTGGAATCACTTGATGGCACCTCCACTGAGACGAAAGCGGAAACTCTTAGTCATCTGCTGGAGTCTCACTTTCCGTTTAACCAAATAACAATTGACTCACAACCAGCCCCGACTACCGAGTCTGTGAGTGAGCCAAGAGAAACAACTCGGCGTAGCCGGTATAATGCGAAGGCTGTGGTGACGGACGAGGCCATCAAATACGCTTTTGCGCCTTTTGACGGCTTCAAGTCACCTGGCGCGGTGACCCAGCCATGCTGCAACAAGGTACAAACCAGTTGCTACCGACTATGAAGAGAATCTTCACCGCTGTCCTATCACTGGCATACATCCCAACACACTGGCGTACAGTTAGAGTGGCATTTATACCAAAAATTGGCAGAAGTGACTACTCACTCGCGAAGAGCTCCAGACCAATCAGTCTGACATCCTTCTTGCTGAAAAGCATGAAGGCTGGTCGAGCTTTACGTGCGCAAAACTGCTTTGCGATTGCACCTACTATCTCAGATGCAACATGCCCATCAACGCGGGTGCTTTTGACAATGCGGCTTTTGACAGCATGCAGCATGCAGCATGCAGCTCTGCCAGACAACACGGCGTAGACGAATAATCAGTGCTGTGGATTAAAGCAATGCTAATGAATAGAACTTTTGTTGCGGATGCGGATTGTGGCCGTTGTGTTATGGCGGGGGTAAACAGAGGCTGCCCGAAAGTCGGCGTTCTGTCTCCACTGTTGCATGCTGGTCGACTCTCTGTTGAAAGCACTCAACAGTTCTAACATATACGCTCAGGCGTACGCGGATGATGTTACCGTGCTTTCTGTTGGATCATGCCTTGCGACTGTGTGCGCCAAGGCGGAGGTGATCGACGAATGGTGTACTAAGAAGGGGCTCTTGGTCAATCCTCTTAAAACTGAGGTTGTTCTCTTAAAGAGAAGGAGGAAGCTGATCGGTTTGACTCAGCCAGTACTAAAAGGCGTCATAGTCCAACTCTTCAAAAAAGCAAAGTATCTGGGAGTCATGCTGGATAGCAAACTTCTTTGGTCCAAGCATGTTTAGCTGAAGACTGCCAAGGCACTGTCGGTTTTCTTTCAGGGCAAAGGCTTTTTCGGCAAGACATGGGGCTTATTATCACCGAAAAAGAGTCCTATGGATTTATTTATACGGCTGTAGTAAGACCATTTCTAGCATATGCATCGGTTGTTTGGTGGAATAAGCTTTCAAGTAAATACGTTACTGCCGCTTTCGCTAAACTCCAAAGGAAGGTATGCCTCGGCTGAATTGGGGCCTTCGCCATAGGCCTGGCTCCGGCCTAGATGCATTATTAAACCTCCCGCCCCTTGATGTTTACATCATGGGTTTCACAATCAAAGCTCTCTCGCGTTTAAGAAGATGTGCCTTTTGGAATAACTCGCATTGGAGTTATGGATATGCCGTCTGATGCGATGACACCGGAACTTCAGCTGAAGCGCAACTACGAAGTCGACTTTCCTCGTGTTCAGGACTGGCTCTGGCCAGACTCTGAACGTAGAAAGGAATGCAGTCGAATCTTAACGGATGGCTCCAAAACCGATCAAGGATCTGGTGCTGTTGTCTTTTTGGAGAGCGACAACATTAGACTTGTATTCTCATTAGGCAAACATGCGTCAGTCTTCCAAACAGAGACTTATGCCATCCGTATAGCCATGAACTATGTTGCAAGGAACTGGTGGGGGGGGGGGGAATTATCTGAAAGAAATAAATCCTTTTAGCGCACGCTTATTATAGGAAAAAAAGTAAACCGAACTGAATTTGTTTAAAGTTATGCTTTTGTGCTTACAATAAACAATTGGCAGACTTCGGTGAATGACAAGTGTTGTGAAGCAAATCTACAAAAATCAGTGAAAATTTTGTTGAGAAAAACCTCAAGTTATTTCTTAAGGTGAAGCTCTTTACATTGACAGCCTAGCTACAGTGCAGGTACTTATTATTGATGCAATTTTCGATTGATGTAAATGTTTTCTTTCTTTTTCTTTCTCCACGGGGCTATGAATTGGACTATAGGGATCATAACCCTCCCACTTCAGTGCATGTGGGGTTCACCGGATTGACTTCAAGAAAATGTAAATGTTATTATTAATATATTGTAGATTGCTACAGTATGAGATTTCGATCGGGTCACTCTGACCCTTCTATGAAGAAAGCTTGCAGATGGACGGGTGACTTTTTTCTCACTTGAATACATCTTTGTAAAAATAAAGCTCGTTTAATTACGTGAAGAATTAAAACATTGGGTTCAAAAATTGAATTACCTATTGCTTTTTAGTTGATGGCGAAGCCGATATACACAAAATACATGCTTTAGTTTAAAGCTAAAAAATAATGTACACTTTGTGTACGTTTGCAGATTAACTATCAATTCGACTTCCAATTTAAATTGCTCATGCCACTGCAACCGAATAACTTTTTGTATTCATTAGCACTTTTCCATAAACATAATAACACTTAATTAACTCAAATTTTGAGTCATTTCAAGAGGCTTTTTTCAAACTTTGGGGTGGGTTACAACACAAACGAAAGGAGACCCAAAATGTTTTTTTTCACTTTTGTGGTCACTACAAGTAAACAAACAAACTATATAATGATGCCGACCTAATAACACCCCCAGGATGGTATAAGAAGATTAATTAATGAAATTTTCTCACACTTGAGCAAGGTTACCCACACGCAGGCACCACCACTACGCAAAAATTTCAAGCATTTCACAATCAGATGTTCAATGCAAATACATGCCTCTATAAGCGGCAATATTGTATGTATATAAAATTTGGTTGAACCTGACTTGACTTTTGGACGTCATGTTATGTACTTCTTTGTATAGCCCTCTGAGTAGTTTAAAACAATATGTAAATGTACATAACATATCATAGTGTGGATCAAGGCTTAAATAAAAACATCGCAACTGGAAAAAAGGAAAAACAAAACTTACCATTTTTATAACGCAAATTATTACCGCTGTTGGCTTCCATAGTAAACATCAACAGGAAGACGCCGCAAAACAATAAGCGAATCATTTTCTCCAACAATGCCTTGAGACCAAACAATTTCTTTAGATATGTAAAAAGTTGTTTGTTTTTATATTAGGTCCAATACGCAAACTTTATTTTTGAAAGTCCTTCTTTCACTTTCTAATTCAAACATAACTAATGCCATAGAAACATTTTCTTTTTTTCAATCTCATTTTACATCTATCAGATGCCGTCAGTTAAAGTTCGTTATCACTACTAGCCAGTACAAGTGATTATAAATTTCTGAAAAAAAGCTCAGTACGTAGTTAGCAAAGCTCCATTTCACTTGGCGACGGACGCACGATCGGAATGTTATTTTTTTCTATCTCTGTGCAAAGTTTAAGTCCGGTTTTCAAAGATATTTTTTACAAGCAACCAATACAATAGAAGATTTATATGGATTCTCTTTCACAGCACAACCTGTTGGCGTACTGATGTTAGCAACGAACTTTGCTTGGAACTGGCCAGCGAGGTTTCACTTATAGTAGTTTACGGTTTGAATAGTATCCGCCATGTGGAACGTCAGAAAGCCGTTGGAACACTAAGTTGTTGAAATGGTCCCGCTGCGGCGGTCGATGCTCAGCAATAAAGTTATTAATTGTTTGTATATTACTTGGGTGTATCTGTGGGAAGTCATGCAGCATCTTCGCCGATGGACTGCTGCGCATCAAATGCACAAGATCACAATTTTAATATGTTATTTAAACCGATGGCTTTCTACAAAATGCTGTGTCGGATTGTTTTTCGAGTTTTTCTCAATGAAATTGTTGGAAATAACTTTCATACTCTCTAGCAAAGGCAAGTTGATGCGCCTCGATACGCTCGTTATAAATAAATTTGTTTAGGTAATTTAGTATAATGGAATAACATAATGATTTAGGATAAGTAGATACGTTTAATAAGTTTCTGACGTTCATTAATATGAAAATATTCATTCATAGCAGGGATGCCTATGTCGGAGAACCCCTCAGGCGGACCAGTAAGGATGCAAAGAAATGTGAGGGTTATATGACTTCGTCGTTAAAGAAAAGAAGAAACAGGGATGCTGGGAAATTACCGTATGCTATACTTACTCGATATGAGCTAATATAGAAAAACTTAGGCAGACTCGGATCTTTGATGCCGACTACCTACGAACTTAATAGCAACAGGTGAACAATTGATAGAGGTTGGAGGAGTAACCAACCATACAAATTGCAGTAGTATATGTTTTAGTAACACAGAACTGCAATGGTCATGGACTAGAAACAAAACAAACTATGAAATTATTTTAATAGTAATTAATAATTAGAAATACCTGAAAACCGGTCCAAAACAACGGTGAATGGCACCATTGTTGCTATAGATTTTGAAGTCATATTTATTTATTTATTTATTTTATTTTTTTCATCAAACGGAGGTACACTTAGTCCTCTAATGGATTACATACTTAATTCGACAAATTATTAACTTCCCAATGGAAGTTCTTGTAATGGGGCCGATTTTGTGAATCGCGGATTTTGACATATCTCCACGTTTCAAGGTCACCAGAATCCAAATTCAACGTTTTTAGAGAGATGTCTGTCCGTGTGTATGTACGTATGTGCGTATGTGCGTTCGGAATTTTCTTTCGCCACGATTATCTGGAGAACCAGAGATGATATTAACATGGGACCGGGTTTATTCGAAGCGTAATTACGTAACTCAGAACTGATTAAGTTTTCAGCGAAATCGGTCCAGCCGTTTTTGTTAATAAATAAATAACTAAAAAAATAAAGGCAACCTAGCTGAATTGATGATTTGTACTATTTTTAACTTCCCAGTGGAAGTTCTTGTAATGGGACCGGTTTTGTGAATCGCGGGTTTTGACATATCTCCACGTTTTAAGGTCACCAGAATCCAAATCCAACGTTTTTTTTATATAGATGTCTCTGTGTGTGTATGTAGGTATGTGCGGAATTATCTTTCGCCGCGATTATCTCGACAACCTTAGATGATATTGACATGGGACCGGGTTTATTTGAAGCGTAATTACGTAACTCAGAACTGATTAAGTTTCCAGCGAAATGGGTCCAGCCGTTTTTTGTTAGTAAATAAATAACAAAAATAATTTGCCTTTATTTGTACTATTTATTGTCATTCGTTATTGAGCAAATCATTATTACATTGTGCTCCGTTATTTCGTATACATGTAAATTTACATGTCTTCGTGTTCATAACAATGGTTGCATTAATATATGTATGTATATAACACTTTACTGTTATTAACAACATTTAATTTCCATGAACAATATTAAAGAGCTTTTTTTAATATGAAATAATTCTTAACCATATCTTATGGTTAACCACATTTCAAAATTTGCCACTAATCGCATAAATCATATTGATCCCACTGGGAAGTTAGTCGTGTGGAACTTGCGGGTCGCACCCAGACCACTTTTTCAATGTGGTTTTAAAAAGAGATTTGAGGAAGAACGGGCGAGGATTATGCCCCGTGTATTTTTTACATACTTAATTAACCTCACCAAAGTTTGTTTAAAGCATAAGCAATTGATTTTTGAACGTATTTCTACTTATATTAGAGTGAAGATCAATGAGATTCCCAACTGAATTAGCTTCTCTTAAGCATCTAGTTATTGTTTCATTATATCACGGGTCTTCGATATCTGATCTGTGTAAGCAGGTAAGGACAATCTATATCGTTAATTATTAGGTCTCTCAAACCATTTTTGAATCTTCTCTATTCTTGTAGAGTGAAGCATACAATATGGATTCCAAATAACAGAGCAGTAATCTAAGGAAGACCTCACATATGCAAAATTTAAGTATTTTAGGGCGGGTCAGAAAAATCTTGAGAGTTTCGCAAGATAAATCCCATAATTCTTGCATTTTGCAGAATTAAGGATGACATTGGGAATATCATTAACAAATAAAAGAAATAACAAAGGCCCAAGATGGCTGCCTTGGGGGACTCCCGAAGTAGAATCAATGCGATCTGAGACAATACCATTAATCCTAACAAACTGTGAGCATCCTCTTAAATAAGAATTGAACCATTCTAAGAGACTTGAGTGAAAACTAATGTTTAGCAATTTGTTAAGAAGAATGTCGTGGTTTACCCGATCAAATGCTTTTGCAAAATCTGTGTAGATGACATCGCACTGCATCCCATTTTCCATGTTGTTTGCGATAAAATTTGTAAAAATTGTAAGATTAGTCTATATGGATCTTCCTGCAATAAAACCATGCTGATACGAAGAAATTGTGGTCTTAAGAAGAGTTGTAAGTTTACCACAAACAAGTTTTTCGAACAGTTTCGGGATAGTGGGAATTTTCGATATTGGATAGTGAGTAACATCTTGTTTGAAACCAGATTTATAAATTGGTGTTATGAATGAGCTCTTCCAAGCATCCAGAAAAATTCCTTGCTCCAAAAAAAATTTGAAAAACATATGAAGGTGCACGGAAAGTTCATCTGCGCATCTTTTTAAAATAATGGGATGAATAAAATCAACGTCTCCCCTCATGTCGGATACTAAATCGGACAGCGCAACTACTACTATGTATCATATTTAAAAGAACTGAGTGTAGCTACTAATTCCTTGGATTGTGCTTGTTAACTTCCGAGTGGAAGTTCTTGTAATGGGGCCGATTTTGTGAATCGCGGATTTTGACATATCTCCTCGTTTCAAGGTCACCAAAATCCAAATTCAATGTTTTTATAGAGATGTCTGTCCGTGTGTATGTACGTATGTGCGTATGTACGTATGTGCGTATGTACGTATGTGCGTATGTACGTATGTGCGTTCGGAATTATCTTTCGTCACTGGGAAGTTAATAAAAGTAAAAATGAAGGCACATTTTTTTAGTTATTTTTTTTTTAATTTGGTATTAAGGCCTTGCTCATTCCTACAGGAATAGATAGATTAGATAAAAAGATCTTTTCTTTTCTCTTTTTTTCATAAGGTACATTTTACCAGGAGTTCAGAAGACGGAAGTGGTGAGCTCTTGGGTATTGATTCTATTTAAAATAACTTCTTGTGTCGTGGATGTATTTTAGATCTGAGAATTGCGGAATTAGTCAACAACTGTTGCCCGAATATTAATGCCAGGAAACTCAGGCATTTTTATAGTTTGAATCTATGAAGCACTGCGACTTCTTTTAGTTTTGTCAAATAATTTCTTTATTTTTAAAATTCTGCTATACTTTAGGATAGTACGAAAAAATACATTTTAATCGTGCTGAAACTTCTAACTCAAACTGAGTAGATAAGATAAGATAAGATTAGATTCTTTATTTCATGAAATATATGTATAATAGTTTGTGTTTAAGAACACGAGCATGGCAGAAATAGCCGTCTGCCGGAAATGACATTTCATAGATATTAAAGAAATTATTACATAGAAGTTAAATTGAAAAGGAAAATTGAAAAAGAAAGAAATACTTATTTACAACATAAAATTTAGTGTTTAAGCGGCTGCCAATGGTGCAGTAGTAGTGTATTCGCTTACGGAATGGAAGGTCGTGCGTTCGAATCCCGGCCAAGTCCATTACTTTATACCGAATACATGAAATCGTAATCTCCCTAAGTAACTTAGACACCCCCAGTGGAGAAAAACCCTACAACTGCACCCAAACACTTCTTTCCTATCTCTCTATTCTTTCTAATACCAAGTAGTTTACACTGTGTTCTTAGCATTATTAAGGGTACTGTAACAACAGAAAAAAATCCCTTTAGCGTAAGCAAATTATATAAAAAAAAAAAAAAAAAAAAAAAAGATTAATTCGTTATGTAACAATTAGTGGACAGAAAAGATGAAAAAAAAATATATATATATTTATATAAAATAAAACAAAAAAAAAAAAAAATGCAATTTGTACATCAGTATATAAGTATAAAACTAGATTAAAGGAATGTAATGGATCAGCGAGGGGGTCTACAACAATTTTGATGATTTAGATAGATAGATAGATAGATTCTTTATTTTTTCATCATAAAGTTTAGGTTAGGTTAGGTTAACGGGCTGATGGAACAGAGCAAATCTGCTACATCACACTTAGGTCCATGTGGTCCCATTGTGATACCCTTTGTTGGGAGTGTTGGCCTCGCTGTTCTGGCCTTGGTCCTTCCTCCTTGGTTTCCTTCTTACTCCAGTCTGTCCAGCCATTTGGATGTCCGTATAAACCTGTAAAGATTTGTTAGTGAGACATCAGAAAGTTCTTGAATGTCTTGGAAGAAGTATCTTCCAAGTGTTCTGTTCCTCAGGTGACACAGGCTTGGACAGTGACAGAGAAAGTGAGGTGTGTCCTCATGAGTTTCCTCATCACCGCAGCCCCTACAGATGTCGTCATCCTTGAGATTTAGTTTCATTGTGTGATTCCTTAGCAGGTTGTGGCCAGTAAGAGTACCGATCAACTTTGACAGCGATGCCCTGTCGTAACGTAAAAGTTTGTTGGTTCGGCCCTTATCATACTTTGGCCACAGCTTGCGTGATATGTCACAAGTGGTTAGTGACAACCACCTGTTGTTGGCTTTCATTCGTGTTTTGTATTCCACTCTTTCTCTGAGGTTACAGAGTGGTGGTTTAACCGACTGAAGCGCCTGTTCATGGTCCATCGCAGACCCCTTTCTTGCCAGTTCGTCAGTTCGCTCGTTGCCGGATATGTCCTTGTGTCCAGGGACCCAGCAGAGACTCGTTTTGTGCTTTGTGCCAAGAGTTTTGAGCTCCTCGCGTCAGCGGCGAACAAGTAAGGACTTTATTTCTGTGGCTGACACCGCTTTAATGGCCGCCTGACTATCAATAAAAATGGTAATATCACTGTGTGGTATCGCCATCATTGATATCATGCTTGCGACTTCAGTGATTGCTAAGACTTCTGCTTGGAATACACTACAGTGATCAGGTAATCTAATCGATCTGTTAATGTGTAGTTCCTCTGAGAATAGCCCAGCACCCGTTCCACAGTCCATCTTTGATCCGTCTGTAAAGATGGAAATCGATTTCCTTTTCATGGGTTCGTTTGCGTACCATTCCTCCTTGCTCGGAAATGAACAAGAGAATGGTTTTTCGAAATCTAAATAAGGAGACATGTAGTCAGATATGATGTTGTTTCCTACGTACATGTTCAGAATCAGTGCGTGTCCAAAATGACTCGGGTTCCAGCTGTTTGTTTGGCTGATCCTCAAGGCACTTTTTGCAGCCGATTCCTGCATGTATAGATCTAATGGTGGCAGATTGAGAATGGCTTCCAAGCCAGCGGTTGGGGTTGTTCTCATTGCACTGGTTGTCCCTATACATGCTAGTCTTTGTATTTTTGCCAT
Source organism: Portevinia maculata (assembly GCA_949715645.1). NCBI lineage: Eukaryota > Metazoa > Arthropoda > Insecta > Diptera > Syrphidae > Portevinia > Portevinia maculata. Next base: position 123,016,631 of record OX454527.1, read on the forward strand.
CACCTTGAGATTGGTTGCCTTGTCTGTGGCTTGCCACCAGACTAAGCTGCCGTATGTGAGTATTGGTCGCACAATTGCCGTATACATCCACAGAATTATTTTTGGGTTTGGACCCCATTTTTTGCCGAAGATACGGTTGCATGCGTAAAAAGCGTTCGCCGCTTTCCTAACTCTGTCATCGACGTTTGGCTTCCAACTCAGCTTTTTATCGAGGATAATTCCTAGATATTTCGCACTCTCCATCACCTTCAAGGGTATTCCCTCAATTTCTGGTGGTTTGAATTCTGGTATTCTTCTTTTATTAGTGAACAACACCATTTCAGTCTTTTGTGGGTTGATCCCAAGACCGCATTGTCTTGTCCACGCAGTGAGTGTCCTCAGGGAGTTTTCTAACAGTTCGCTCAGGGTTGAAAGGAATTTTCCTGTCGCAAGCAATACTACGTCATCCGCGTATGCAATTGCTTTGACCCCTCTGTTTTCGAACTTTAGGAGTATTTCATTTACAACAAGGACCCAGAGTAAGGGTGATATGACTCCACCTTGTGGTGTGCCTCTGGACGCTACGACTCTTAGGTCATTATCGCCTAGTGTTGCATTGATGTACCTTCCATTGAGCAGGCTCATTATCACATTAGTGAGAGACTGATCGACGTTGGAGTTCTGCAATGCTCTTTCCACTGCTCGCGTTTCCACATTGTTGAATGCTCCTTCAATGTCTAAAAACGCTGCAAGTGTGTATTCTTTGTCCTTGAGAGACTTTTCTATAGTGCTGACGACGTCGTGTAGCGCAGTTTCCACTCCTTTGCCTTTAATGTAAGCGTGTTGGGCGGTGGAGATCGCGCTATAGTCGAGTCGACTGCGAATATAAATGTTCATTAGCTTTTCAAACGTTTTTAGGATGAAAGATGTCAGGCTTATCGGTCTGAAGTCCTTGGCATGGATGTGACTAGATTTTCCTGCCTTGGGGATAAATACTACCTTCACTTCCCGCCAGGCTTTAGGAATGTAGCCGCACTCCAGACTTCGTGTGAAAAGTCGTTTGAGAACCGGTATGATAACGGTCTTTGTCTTCTGGAGCATAATAGGGAAAATCCCATCTCTCCCAGGTGATTTGAAGGGAGATAGTGTATCAATTGCCCAGTTAAGCTTTTCTTCGGTTATTACTCCTTCTGGAACCACTGAAACAGTTGTAGGAGTAATTTCCGCCTCTAAGTTGTTACCTGAACTCGGGGCGCACCCTGGAAAGTGAGTCCGTAACAAGAGCTCTAGGGTTTCTGTGCAGGACTGTGTCCAGTTTCCGCAACTGTCCTTAATAAAACCTGGAACACAGGGTTGTTTGGACAGAATTTTCCTAAGCCTGGAAGATTCCGTTGTGCTCTCAATGTCACTACAGAATGTATGCCAAGCCGTGCGTTTAGCACTTACTATGGAGCTCTTGAATTTCCTATGACTGGCCTTATACAGGTCCCAGTCCGTTGGGAGATTGGAGGCTTTCGCCGCATTAAATAGAGCTCTAGTTTTTGTCCTAATTTTAGACAATTCCTTTGACCACCATGGTGGGTGCTTTGTGTTCTTTATTGTCCGTAAAGGACAGGCTATAACGTACGCATTTGTCAGAATTTTGTTTAAGTATTCTGTACCTGCGTCGATCTCATCTGGTGTGACCAGTGTTTGTCGTTGAAGTTTCCTACTATACTTTCCTACTTCTCTGAGGAATGTATCCCAGTTTGTCAATCTGGGATTCCTAAATTTCTTTATCGGGTCTGCTTTCTCGTCAGTTAGGAACTCTATAATCCTGTGGTCTGAAAAGGATGCTTCTGTAGAAACTTTCCATTCTCGCACATTCATAGTTTGTGAGTTGTTACAAAGTGTAACATCTAGTACCTCACGTCTATTCCTAGTTACGAAGGTTGGTTCATTGCCACTATTGGCTATCAATATATTGTGTTCAATAATAAATTCAAAAAGGGACTCACCTCTCACGTTTGTGTCGGTGCTACCCCATTGAGCATGATGGGAGTTGGCGTCGCATCCTAGGATGAAATCCCATTTTTCACGCTCAGTTTTCACAACCAGCAGCCTGGTTAGATCGGACGGTGGACTTCCTGGAGAGTCGTGTGGCATATATATTGACGCGAGTATCAGCGGGCTTCTGCCTGCTCGCTCCCATATGTCCACTGTCTGGTCAGTATTGCTGTAGCTAGATGAGAGAAATAGGTTAATCTGTTTTCTAGCGACAATACATGTACGTTTCTTACTGTGATCTGGTGTGTTGGTGTTGTAGACAACCAGATCCTTATGGTTCAGCCCTTTTATCTCACCCCGGATGATCCAGGGTTCTTGAACCAGGGCGACGTCTATATTTTTTGTTCTCATGAGAAGAACAAGATTGGCGCTGGCCGCCTTACTGTGGTGAAGATTGATTTGTACTATCTTCATGACGACCAGCTTCTTCTTTCCTGTCCTTCTTGTGTGTTGCCGCCAGTAGCCGCATTTTACAGCGCGTTATGCCTACGCGAACCTTGAACTGCTGGTTACGTAGTAGCGGCAACGATTTGTGGCTGAGGAGTACGGTAACTTCCATACCGTTCTCAGTGTGTTCCCCCGTTTCCAGAACTTTCCACTCCTTGCTTTGTAATTCCGGGTTAAGGAACTGCAGGTTGCGTTCAATTCTTTCCACGGGCAAGTACGGTCCTTGAATAAGAATGCGTCCTTTTGGTCTTGTTATGTTCAGAATTTCTTTTCTGTCAACGACGCGTAGGTCAGCGTTTGACCACGGTGCGTCTGTGTTGACGACGAAATTCTTCAACCAGTGTAGGGTGTTGTTATTATCGCATTGACACCATCTAGGATTCGAAGTTCAATCAGTTTCCATTGGTCTTCGGTAAGTCTTCGCTCTGGATTTCCAAGGTCGATAATTGCGACACGAAGACCTTCCTTGACCTTTTCTGCATATTTTGGCTTTTTAGCCTGCCTGCCTACAACCGGGGAGAGTGTGATGTCGTGCCGACCTCTTTTGGAGCAACCAGGAGCCCCCTCAGGTTCGGACGAATCCTTGCCTGGGGCAGCTACCGAGCGCTTTGGACCAGCTGCAGTCGAGGTGAAAGGCGTTTGGCATTTCGTCCTCGCTGCAGTCAGTCTCACGCCAACCCCTCCAGAGGCCTGCGCCCTAGTTAAGCTAGGCCCTGACCTACCTTTTTGCAGAACCTTCTTGGAGTCGCCAGGTTCCTTTCCAGTTTGGGACGTATCCTTTGCTGGGTCGGCACTCGGCTTTTCGGGTTCCGACCTACTCAAGGCGAAAGGCGAGTGGCATTTCTCCCTTGGTCCAGTCAGACTCCCTTTACCTGTCCGGTTCTGCGTCCTGTTTTGTTGGCTGCTGCGCCACGTTGCCTCGGTCGACTTGATGGTCTCCCGAGCCCTAGCTAGCTGTACCGTTTCCCTTTCCGTGAAGGAGCTAGGGTCACGGTTTTTGAACCTAGTTAGCAGTCGGCGCGCGTTCTTGCGCTGCTTTGCCGGGTCCGACTGCTTTTTGTCAATCGCCGGGTTTACCTCCGTTACAGGTATATTTGGCTTATCGACAACCGTAGACAGACTGTCAAGCGTCGAGTTGGCCTCTCCCGGTGAAACGTTCCTTACCTCGTCTGCTTCCTTGGCGGGTTCAGATGCGACAGACCCGTGCCCCGATAGGCTATGGCATATCACAGGCATTGGTGGTCGCATGAGTGCACCCTCACTCAAAGCTTCGGGGAAGGCTGTCTTCGGTGGCGAGTCAGCACGGGGCTTGTCGCAGTCCAAAGACTGGCCTTCCAGAAAGTCGAGAGCGTTTTGAAGCCGTCGTTTCTCTCTGTCCTCTAGGGTATGTTTTTTCCTCAGCTTACTGATCGTGTTTTTACAGTTTAGGAGTTTTTTCCTCAACGATGCAGTGGATGAAATTGAAAATTTGGATGAGCTGGCGATGGAACGATTGTCATCCTCTTCAAGGAAGAGTTTCTCAAGGTTGAGATCGACCGTTCCTACGCTTCCCCCAGCCGAAACTGCCCTACTAGTTGACGGTTCCTGGAGTAGAAGATTTTCTTCCTCCTCCGTCATTTTTGTCAATGGTGTTGTCGTTGTTTGAGAATCGGTTTTATTGAAGTTCATGGTGCCCGATTCATTTGCACCAGTCCCTTTGTTTGTTTTTTGTTTGTTATTATTAATTTTGGACCCACGAGTAAGGGGGAAGAAGATGTCGCTCTGTACTCACCCCCTGTATACAGAGAAGGGGAATTAAATTGAAACTAGAGGTCCCCAGGTATCTAGAGTTCACCGTTAGAAGACACCATGACATTGTGCCATACATCCCATGGGCACGGTCGTTCTTACCCGGGATTACGGGTTTTTATCGAGTTTTCCGCTCTAGATCCGTCATATTTAGTCGAAAGCAGTGGCACCTCGTGCAGGATGTGGTTCTTCACCACGTATGACGGTCTTAGAAACAGTGTTCCTATCCAGAAACATCTGTTCCTCTGGTTTCCTTTCTGAGCCCGGTGTCTGCCCAGCCTAAGCTATGCAGGCACCGGATCTCCAGGATTCTCGGGCTGTGACGACTAACTCAAGGCGAGAGGCTATGGCCTTTCCTCCTTGGTCAGTCATCTACCCATCCGACAGAAAACCTTCGCCACCATCATAAAGTTTACAAATTGGTATACTTAAGAATAAGGACATGGCAATACTGCCGTCTGCCTGATGATTTGATGATTTGCAACATAAAGATTTATAATTTTGAAGTGATTTAGAACACAAAAAAAAAAAAAAATAATTATCATTTTTAAATGATTTGAATCATAAAAGAAAAATTTTGGATTATTAAAGCAATAACTTAAGAAGAACGGCAAAAGTTGCTTGTAGCTTGGACTTTTAAAAGCTATTACGATATAACAGAGCATGATTGCAGTATTTGTACAAAACAAGCCACCCCCTAGCTCCGTTTAGTATATCGTACAGACCATTTACGGACAGATTGCTTACTCGGAAGTATAGTCGACGAATCTCTTGTAAAATTGGGCATTCCGCAATGAAATGGTGAGTATTTTCAGGCACTCTCATGTTGCATAGATTACACGTTTCCTCAAGATCTGTTCTGTGTGGTATGGAATTCAAATTTATTAATTCTGCTCTCGCTCTAAAAATGGTGCTTATAACTTTCGATGAAAAATTTATATTGAAATAACTTTCGTGAGATAGCAAATGATGGTTTAGGTTCCTATAGATTAACCTTGAAGCTGAGGAAGATGCTCTAATTAGGTGCTGATCGTATAATTTGTCATCCACTTTAGCAATGATCATTGCAAAAAGCCTCTGCCAGTCGTTTAGATTAGTTAAAGTAAAGGAGACATTCAGTTCGAGAGATATCGCTAGCTGGTTCCAATCCTTAAATGGAGAAGCATTGGTTTGTAGCAATCTTATTAAGATAGTCTTGGAAAGATTATTCCCACTTCTCATTACCACTCTGGTTAAATAATCAGAATGAGCTTTCAAGTTTCGCAAGTAGATGGGAGGCAAACCTGACTCTACATGAATAGCGTAGGTCGGAGTCGCATTTGGTAGCCGGAATAGACGCTTGAAAAGGAATCTTTGGACTGCCTCAAATTCTTCGAGGGGGCTCACACCAAAGGCCTGCACACCATAGCACATACAAGTATTAACTGTGGCATTAATCACTTGATACTTCGAAGAAAGGTCAATGTTTTGATTGGCGAAGAACTTCGGCCACATCATGTTGAGTGCCAGTTTGGCTTCAATACTTTTTTCTCTGACATGCTTGTTAAAGTTTAGATTATACGACAACAAAACACTCAGGTACTTGAACTCAAGAACTACCTCAATTTGTTCGTTGTTAAGGCGCCAAGTTCCTACCCCAGGACGTCTTCTCTCCCGGTTCTCAAATACCATGACCTTGGTTTTTGCGACGTTGATATGGAGATCCCAAGTTTTACAGTAGGTTTACAATCCATTAATTTGCAGTTGCAAAGAAGAAGGATTTTCCGCCAGTAACACTAGGTCATCAGCGTACAGAAGTACTTTTATGTGATTGTCCGCAAAATTAACGCCACCCGGAAGAATATCAGATATTGCATCAATGTACAACGCGAATAAAATTGAGCTTAATATGCAGCCCTGAGGGACGCCTGCAGATGTCTCAAACCATTCGGACAGGTTCGACCCATCCCACACAGCTGCGCAAGATGACGAAAGAAATTTAGCATACAATATTAAGAACTTTCTTGACACTCCAAGGGATGCCAGTTTATAAATTAAAGCTTTCCTGTTAACTGTATCAAACGCTGCTTTAAAATCTACAAAGCACACAAAAAGTTTCTTGTTTTTTTCAATATATTTTCTAGCGATGCTAGTCAGCGCGAAAATATGATCAACGGTGGAAAAACCAGCCCGAAAACCAGCTTGATACATGCTGAGGCGATTATTATCCTCTATCCACCTGGAAAGTTTTGTGTATAAGATCGAAGCAAAAATCTTTCTTAGAGAATTGAAAATAGAGATGCCTCTGTAGTTTTCTGGTCGACTCACATCACCTTTTTTGAAAATAGGAAAAATAAGCGCTTTGGTAAAGCACGTTGGTACACAAGCGCTGTTGTATATTAAATTGAAAAAATCCACAATATAAGTCTCGAGTTTGTCTGTTCCGTTTTTAAAAAATTCAATTGGAATACCATCGCACCCCGGAACTTTGTTGTTTTTCATAGCCTGCAAGGAAGCTTTAAGTTCTCCTAAGGAAATCGGGCAGTCAAGTTCAGATACCATTGTGTTTGGTAATGCAAAGCTAAAACTGTGAAGACCCTCCTCCGCTGATAGCAGTGTTTTAAAATGAGCAGCTAACGTATCAGCATCGACAGAAATCTTCACAGTTCGAATGCGCCCTCCCAATTCCTGAACATTATTTCAGAATTCTTTTGAGTTTTTGGACTGTTGTAACCTAGTTGCAAGACTTTTAAGGTAACTAGCTTTTTTCTGATAGCATAACTGTTTAAATTCCTTATTGGGGCGCAGGTACAACGATTTGAAGGCAAAAGAGTTTGTAGCTCTAAAAAGTTTTAAGAACTTAAAAGAGAGTTTTCGTAAGTTGCTACATTCTCTATCGAACCATTTGCTTTTAGGAGTGAACGAAGGGGTATTGTTCACAGGAGGAGCCGAAGCGTGGATTACCCTTGTAATACTGTCACCAATCATATCAATGTCGCTCTCAGGTTGCAGAGGGAGAGCATTACAATGGTGATTCAAAAGATTTTTGTAGCGATAAACTCTACATTCGACCCACTTAAGTTTGGGGAGACTTACTGCGATTCTCTGACGGGTATTCTCAACGAGATGGAATTTTACATCTAGTGGTAGGTGCGCTGAGAAACTGGCTATAGGCACCTGCAGATCATCAACCACGTTCAACCAATCTCCCGAGATCGCACAAAGGTCTATGACGGATTGACCTTGGCTGCTAATAAACGTCAGTTCGCCGCTCACATCACCATTTGCTACCCCATTCAGCACATACAACCCGAAATCCATAAGTAATTCCGTCAGAAGCCTACCTTCCCTATTGAAGGTTTGATCTTTCGAATTTCTATTTGTGCTGAATGAAGTAAATAAACTATTAACAGGAGAGTTTTGAAAATTACCAATTCGAGCATTAAAATCACCGATTATCATAATATTTTTCAAGGAAGAATCGTTAAGAAAGCCACGTAAATTGTCGAAATCGTTTTGCCAGTTATTGCAATTGAGGTAGACAGGTACAATATTTAATTTAAATTGACTGTTTAAAATTTCAACAACAAGCCTATCTCTCATGGGTTTGACATCAACGAAATAGTTGTATTTAAATTTCACTCCACAAAGAATACCCCCGCTAGCTCTTCCATGTACATTTGACCCAATTGCTGGAACAAATTTTAAGTTAAAATCTTTAAAATATTTATGTTACATCTTCCATTTTTTCTTCTAAAAAAGTCTCGATAAGTATTATTATAACAAACTTTAAGACATATTTAAAAAAGTCTGGTTGCAAAAGTTTATTTTTTAGGCCAGACATATTATAGGAGAGTATAGTGTTAATAATAATATTTTGGCAGACGGCATTATTTTCCTATTGTGTTATCGACTTAAGAATATGCGAAGACTTTTTGTTAAAGATAATTTCCAGATTTTTTGCTTGGTTAACATATTCAACTTGGCAGGAATTTAAAAAGATAGGAGGAAAATCGGAAAGATGTGGTTGATGTTTGGATATTGGTATGGCTTTTGTTTTGCCGGGGTTCAGCTTTAGCCCATTGCGAGTTGACCACTCGAAAATATAACATAGATCGTCGTTTATTTTTTCAACAGCATCTTCAATCATGCCAATAGGAAAGCTTATGTACAGTTGAACATCGTCAGCATATATATGATACTGACAATGTAATAAAACGGAAGGTAAATCATTAATAAATAGAGAGAACAATAATGGACCAAGAATAGATCCATGAGGAACACCACAATTAACAGGAAGAAACGAAGGCAGTTTGCTATAACATGAAACAGCGTGCAAGCGATTAGTCATATATGAATAAATTAATTTGTTAGAAGTGTCAGAGAAGTTAAAGTATATCATAAGTTTATCACAGAGAATATTTGGATTAACACAGTCAAATGCTTTAGAAAAGTCAAGTAATGTTATCACAGTTATATATGTAATTAGTGTCAATTGCTTGTCTAACATAGTCAGAGACTTTAAGTAAAGCAGATATACAGCTATGTCTGGACCGGAAACCTGACTGCAGAGGATTTTCAACTAATTACGTTTAAGAACACTCTGTCGATGCCGATATGACATCTGGCACTTTAGCGGAGTCATTATTTATCGACTCCGAAAACGGGAAACTTGAAGCGAAAATGTCTCATCCTAGTGACTCTATCTCGGAAACAATTACAATATGCAATAGCGCAGCCGCAAAGGCTTTTCGTTCCAACAGCAGCACTACCACCCAAAACCGCTTCAGGCCTATTTGGCCGCAAAGCGAAATAAGGTAAGCGAATAAAGCAAGCCCGAGCAGCCGCTACGGTCTCTCTCAGCAGGGCGTTGTAAGCCGAAGGGATAAATACAAGCCTCATTGGGTACGACACCCTGAGTACCCAAGCAAGTAATGTCAGACCTACTTAGCGTGATGCAGGCCAACCTGCACCGGGCTTTGGGTGCCTCTTACGCCTTTAGCCAGCAATGTGCAGAAGGGAATGTTAGGTTAGGTTAGGTAGGTGGGCTAGCATAGTGCCACATTCAGGTCAATACTGACCCATTTTGATGCCCATCGGGGGTGGAGGGTTGTCCCTTACTCATTTTTAACCCTGTCTATAAACAGAAACCATCCAGTGGATTTGGTGAAGTTCATTATTCTGTCTATCAGTGTGCTGGAGTGCTGGTCTAGGTCGTGGAAGAAATGTCTCCCCAGGAATCTGTATCTGATGTGTTGGAGACCCGGGCAGCGACACAGGAAGTGGGTAGTATTCTCCAGAGCTTCCTCGTCGCCACAGCTTCCACAGAGTTCTTCCTCCGTCAAGCGTAATTTCTTCATATGGTACCGCAGAGCATTGTGCCCCTACGAGGGTGGATAGTGATGTTCTATCCTTTTTCAGTAGACTCTCGGTTCTGGCCTTGTTGTAGGTTGGCCATAGCATTCTTGTGGTGTGGCAAGTATCGCCTCTCTTATTGCCCTTTCCCTGCTTCAAGCCTGAGTGAGCAAGGATGAGTACATAGGGATCAGCTTGTTCTGACACAGTGCTGCCGAACCATGTCTTGCTAATTCGTCCGCTTTTTCGTTGCCCGGAATGTCTTCATGTCCCGCGACCCAGCAGAGCGATACCTTATGCTGGGTACCAAGAACCTTGAGTTCTTCACAACAGCATTTCACAAGCTTTGATTTTATTTCTGCTGCAGTTAAGGCTTTTATTGCTGCCTGGCTGTCGATATAGAAGGTAATACCATCGGGTGGTATTGCCCTTATCACAGACTCACGGGCTGCTGTTGTCACTGCCAGGACCTCTGCTTGGAAGACGCTGCTGTGGTCGGATAGGCGTACCGATTTTGATATGCCCAGTGGTGCGGAAAAGGCGTCTGACCCCACCCCTGTTGCCATTTTTGAGCCGTCCGTAAATACGGCTATGGCTTGCGTGTCAGGGACGAGTCCGCTTCTCCATTCTTCCCTGCTGGGATATGCACTTGAGAAAGGTCTTGTGAAGTCTAAGTATGGCGTGATGTAGTCCGTAGTTGGTACATGGCCAAGTATTTCTGCAGGATCATCGATTGACCCATTACGTTTGGTTTCCAGTTCACTGTTTGGCAAATTCTCATGGCACTAGTATCGGCTGTTGATTGAACAAAGATGTCTAGCGGAAGCAGGTTGAGGATAGCCTCCAGTTCTGCGGTTGGAGTTGTCCTCATCGCACTGGTTGTGCCGATGCACGCTAGTCTCTGAACTTTTGTAAGAGCTTTTAGGTAGGTGGCTTTATTGGTTGCCTGCCACCATACGAGACTGCCATATGTCAGTATATGTCTAACTATTGCCGTGTACATCCACAGTTTAATTTTGGGAGATGGTCCCCAGGTTTTCCCAAAGATTTGGCTGCAGGAGTAAAAGGCTATTGTGGCTTTTTTGATTCTTTCATTGGTATTCATTTTCCAATTTAGTTTTTTGTCTAGTATGAGTCCCAGATACTTCGCACTGTTAGAGATTCTGAGTGGTGTACCGCCAACAGAAGGTGTAACAAACGGTGGTATTTTCCTTTAATTTGTGAAAACTACCAGTTCAGTTTTCTGGGGATTTACCGCTAGGCTGCAGTGCCTGGCCCAGTTGTCGAGGGTTTTCAGAGCCCCTTTGATTTGTTAGGTGACTGTTGGCAGGAATTTACCTGTTGCCCACAACATGACGCATCAGCATAAGCCGTTATTCTAACGCCACTATTCTTGAGCTGCATAAGCGCCTCATTCAGAACAATGACCCATAGCAGCGCGGAAATAACACCTCCCTGCGGAGTCCCTCTAGAGGCGTAGGCCTCTAGCCTAGAACCCCCAAGTTCCGCTATAATGTGCCTTTCTTCGAGTATGCTGATAATCCAGTTGATAATAGACTTATCAATCATAAGCTTACTTAGCATTGTGCGTACGGCGCCAATGTTGATATTGTTGAACGCTCCTTCAATGTCTAAGAAGGCCGCTAGAGTGTACTCTTTGTCCTTTAGTGTTTTCTCAATTATGCCGACAACACAGTGTAGCGCGGTTTCCACACTTTTTCCTTTTGTATAGGCATGTTGGGCCCGGGATAAGTCTTCCGGACGTAGCTTGCTTCGAATGTGTATGTCTATCAGTCTTTAGAAAGTTTTCAGTATGAAGGAAGTGAGGCTTATTGGTCTGAAATCCTTTGCATTGGGATGGCTTGCCTTGCCAGGCTTTCGTATAAAAATAACCTTCAATTCTCTCCATGTTCATGGTATATACCCCTGTGTGAGACTGCCAATATAAAGTTCCTTTAATACCGGAATAATAGTTTTGACAGTCTTTTGCAACATAATGGGGATGACTCCATCGAGCCCTGGAGACTTATAGGGAGAGAAGGATTGGATGGCCCATTCTATTCTGTCTTCCGTAATCAAGTCTCCAGGGAGGATCGTTTCCCCAGTAATATTGGTGCGTAGTGGTTCTCTGGTTAGAACTTTCCTTGATCTCGCGATTTCCGTAGTGCCCTTTAATTTGTCACAAAAAATTTTCCATGATTGGGGCTTGGATCTCTCAATTTCATTTTTGAAGCTTCTCGGACTGGCTTTGTATTTCCCAGTCAGAGTCTAGTTTCGTCCTGTTTGCCGTATTAAGAAGTTTCCTTGTTTCCTTCCTAATTACGGCCAGTTTCTTGTTCCACCAAGGGGGTGATATTTTATTCTTTCGTTTTACCACCGGGCATGCCCTAACGAAAGCCTCTTTGAAAACAGAAACTACTTTCTCGGCTTTCAGGTCGATGTCGGTCGGGCAGTTAAGATTGCCTTCTTGTAAAAGATCTTTAATTTTCTCGATCTCCTTGCTAAAAAGAACCCAGTCAGCTTTTTTTGGATTTCTGTGTGACTGGGGAGGTTCACAGCAGTTCCCTACAATCAATTCAATCAGTCTATGATCGGAGAAGGAATGCACACTCGGAACATTCCATTTATCAATAGTAAGGGTGCTGGAGTTGTTGAAAAGCGTTATATCTATAACTTCCTATCAATTTCTAACTACGAATGTTGGTTCGTCTCCTCAATTCAAAAACTGACTCACCTTGTGTGTTGATATCTAAGCTGCCCCATTGCGAATGGTTGGCGTTTGCATCACAACCCATTATCAGGTCCCATCCTTCCTGTTCCGCTTTGTGGACTAAGGCGTGGGTGATTGGAGCTGGCGGTCTTTCGTCTTCATAAGGCATGTAAAGGGCTTATATAATCAGTGGGGGGAGCCAACTCCGTTCAAGCCTTACCACGGTCTGGTCTGGAATGCTGTAGGTAGATAGAAGTAATAGTTTAATATGTTTTCTAGCTACTATACAAGTTCTATTCTTACTCTCCGCATTAAGCGGTTTGATGCTGTAGGTAACTAAATCTTTATGGTTTAGCCCACATATTTTGCCACTTGATATCCATGGCTCTTGCACCAAGGAGACGTCTTTTTCCCTGTCACCTAAGAGTTGGATGAGGTTAGAGCTAGCAGCTATGCTGTGGTGTAGGTTTATTTGTGCTACCTTAATACTGGACTTACCTGGTATTCCACCACCCTCCTCTTTCTCTCAGTTCTTTCAGTAAAGGATCGAACCTTGCACCTGGTGATACCAGTGCGAACCATGTTGTTGAACCTCCTCAGCAAAGGCATTGTTGAGGGGGGTTGCAGGTTAGCTGCTGAAACTAAATCGTTTCGCTGGAGATGCGCTGGTCTCGTTGGATTCGGGGTCGCAAATTGCGGGGCACAATTGATGAAGGGTTGAAAATGAAATCGATGAAGAGAAAAAATATTGAATTAAGAAAAAAACAAGTTTTGGGTTGAACAAGCTCTTTATTAGAATTCAGGCCTTACCTCAAAGCGAGTGGGATAAAGAATGGACGAGAGCTTAACGTAAATACGCTTTGCTCGATTAGGAAAAAACCGGAAATAGGGATTTTTTTGGGAATACTTTGGGAATCGAAATATAATTTATGGTTAGAGTGCCATCTATGATTTCACATTAGTAAGAAAGTATTTATATGGGGGATGGTGTTGAATATACTTTTATATATTCCTATATTTCACCTGAACATTACCGGCCGCCTTGCAGCATCCGCTGTTAAACAATACAATAATTGGCGCTGTAAGAAATAATAAAAATAATAATAACTTAGCCTAGGGAGAGCCTTTGGTTAGGGAGGGACTCCACTTACTCCTTATAATAATAATGAACAATAATAAATTCAAATTCGATCGTTAAAAAATGCGTAGATACTTCTTAACAGTGAATAAATTGCATACAGCAATTTTCATTCTAAGTGCGATAACGGAATAAGTCGTACATAATTCGTTTCGATTGGGAAAATAAAAATAATAAGAAAATAAGAAATAAGATATAATGTGCATATTAACGTCTGGATCTACAGACAAGGATTAAATCGTGTTTGCTGACTGGGAATCAAACAAAGCTTAACTATAGAACGAGTGATGAGTCCCTTTTGGGTCTTAATATCCACGACTCTAAATCGTTTATCGGGACCGAGATGGGTCTTCACCACTCTGCCTATTCGCCATTCATTAGGAGGAAGCTGCTCGTCTCGTATGACAACGAGATCATCCACTGCGATATTCTTCTGAGGATAATTCCATTTGTTCCTTTTATGGAGTTCTTTTAAGTATTCCTCTTTCCAGCGGCGGCTGAGCTGATGGTGAAGAACTTTAAGCCTTTGCCATCGGTTCATAGAATTTAAGGAGCACTCGGCCAGCGATGGCTCTGGAAGGCTGAGCAAGGGACCACCACTCAGGAAATGCCCAGGGGTGAGAGCGATAATATCAGACGGATTTTCTGACATTGGGGAAATAGGTCGGGAATTAGGGCAAGATTCCATGCGTGCGAGAAGTGCTGAAAACTCCTCAAACGTAAGTTTAGTACGCCCTACTGTCTTGCGCATATGTGCCTTAAAACTCTTGACCCCTGCCTCTCAGAGCTCACCAATATGCGGGGCACCAGGAGGGATGAATGATCATTTGATTTGAGAAAAGTTGCTGTTTGGGTAAGTTTTGAGTGCATTTTGAAAATCTAATAAAAGTTATTTTGATGCACCGACGAAAGTGGTCCCGTTGTCGGAAAAGACATGATCAGGTATGCCTCTACGAGCAACGAAACGTGAAAAGGATGCATGGAACGCTTGGGTTGACAGATCACTTACTGCCTCTAAATGTGTTGCCTTTGTGGAAAAACATACAAAGAGACACACATAGCCTTTCGACTAGTCCTTCCCAATTAGTCTTAATGAAAAAAGGGCCTGCAAAGTCAATGCCAGTATTTGTAAAGGGCAGCGTACACTGAAAAAAAAAGACGTCATCATATTGAGGAATGGCGTTCATCAACTGAAAATCATCAATAAGATGTACTTTTCATCTATATGATGCATAAGTTCATGAAAATTTTTTGATGATGGATGAACCAATCATCAATAAGATGAAAGTACATTCATCAATTTTTTTGGGAGAATTTCGGCATAATTTGATATGAATTAGGTTCATCATTTCATCAAAACTTTTCATCAATATGATGAAAGCATTTATTTGATGAATAAAGTTGCTTTTTCATCCCTTTGATGATTTCTTCTTCATATTGATGAAAGAGTTTCAATATGATGAATTGATTCATCATAATTAAGGACAATTTTATTTCATCATATTGATGAAGACTATCATCAAAAAGGGACTTCAATTTTAATCTTGGGGAAAATGAGAAGATGTAAAGGATTATCATATTGATGAACAAAACAGACTTGTGTTTTCATCATGTAGAGTATTTGAATCGATATGCACGATCATCTTATTGATGAACTAATTCATCATATTGATGAACTAATATATCATATAAACAGACTTTTGTTTGTCATGCACAATTTGAGTTGATATGAGCCATCATCATCTCGATGAACTAATTCATCACATTGAATGAACGAAACACGCTTTTATTTTTATCATGCAGAATGTGAATCGTTCATATTATTGATGAAATTATTCGTCATATTGATGAACAAAACAAACTTCTGTTTTTATTATGCCGAATGTGAATCGATATGCACGATCATCTTATTGATGAACTAATTCATCTTATTGATTAACCAACATATCAAAGAAATGGATTTTTGTTTTTGTCATGCACAACTCAAATCGATATGAGCGATCATCGTATTGATGAACTAATTCATCATATTGATGGACAAAACAGATTTTTGATTTTATTATGCAGAATGTGAATTTACATCCAGATTTTTCATCATATAGATGATTGTTTTCATGCTATCACTATATGGATGATTCTGTTCATCATATTGATGACCAAACATGTATAGGAAGGGATTTAACGGGATGCATTTTAAGAATACTAGTCGTCTGTCCAGTGTTGTCACCTTACTGCAGTTGCAGCAGATCTAGTGATTTTTTTTAAGCAAATGTAGTGCCCAATGAAACTCACTGCACTTTTGATTTTCAAAAAATCAAAAAAATATACACTTATACCTCAACCAACCACCGGACCGGATACCAAATCAGCATATCAAGAACCTATAGCGATGTGTTGTCTAACTCGAATATTCCTCACCTTGAATATAACAAATATCTCAAAAATGTGAAAAGTTGAAGTTTTTTATGTAGCAAGGAAGTCAAAATCAAAATTAAAAAACAAATATTATCTTAAGATTTACTATATTGAATAAAAATATTGCCTTTTATACTTCAAATATTAAATATGTACATCAACAACGCGAGCGGTAAGAGCAACTCTGATGCCAGCTAGCTTACGCGAGTAGCTTCTGGGCAGCGTTTTAAAAACATATGTCGGAAAGAAATAAAAACCCTCAATATTTTATTTAGGTACTTGAGTCTAGTGTTCTCTTTTATTGGATATAAGATCTAGGTAGGTACTGTAAAAAATTTCTATCTGCACTTTTTTGTAAATCTAATGCAGGCGTCGACTGAGTAGTGGCAATACTGAGTCTATCTTGCCTTATATATGTATTTCGTGTAAATATTCTTCACATTGATGAATGCATTCATCATCCTTTATCGTATTGATGAATGATTTCTTAATATTTATGAATTTCTTATATTTTTCATCAATATGATGAATAGTACGAAAAAATTGTCTTGCAGCCAGGGTTGGCTAAACTTACTGAATTGTATTTCATATATAAAGAACAAATAAATACCCTAATATTATGACAAATGATTACATTTGAGAAAAAAATCGCTTTTGACCAATATATTAGCAAAATTTTAAAGTTCTGGCTTAATATAACTTGAAGTTATAGCTTAAAAATGGTTTTAAACCATGTAGAGGTCGCTGCATTCAAACTATTTTTTTCTGAGAAAAGCAGTAGCCCTTGACAAATATATAACAACATTTTAATGTTCTGGCTAAATAAAACACGAAGTTATAGCTTAAAAACGTTTTAAAACCATGTAGAGATCGCTGCATTCGAACTATATTTTTCTGAGAAAAGCAGTAGACCTTGACAAATATATAAGCAAAATTTTAATGTTCGGCTTAATAAAACTCGAAGTTATAGCTTCAAAACGTTTTAAAACCATAGAAGGCGCTCTACCTATGTATATATTCGGACGGTATTTACATGGGAAAAGTAGTAGCCCTTGACAAGTATATGTACAAAATTTAAAAGTTTTAGTTTAATACAGTGCGAAGTGCAAGAAAAAAATTATACATGTATGTATATGTCAGGTTCACTGTAAGTAAACAAATTGCAAGTAAATATTTCATTATTACCAAAAATCATATCAGCATTCTATAAATATTTTTTTTAACTTAATTATAGAAGATGCAAGCGGAGGATGGAAATGTGAAAAAAGTAAGTAAAGTTTCAATGTTGTATAAAACACATGTAGGTACCTAAATCTTTTGTATTATGATTCTATTATCCTACATGTATGTATCATGTATGTATGTATCACTACATCGGGACAAACTTTACTGTACTCTCAATATTACATAGTAAATACTATAAAAGTAAGTTTGGCATATGTAAAAAAAAATACTTGAGAGAACAATCCAGAGTATATCTAATAATGAGTAGAGACCATAGAAGATAACACTACCGCGAGACGCTTCGATAACTTAAATGTGGTAGAAAAGAAAAAGAAGAGAATGAGTTTTTTTAGGACTTAGGATAGGACTTAGGATAGGACTTAGAAATGAAACCAGAGTGCCTTTTAAAATCTATTATGAAAAAATATAAACAATCCCATACATAATAAAATTAAAATAAATATGTTTTTAAAAATTGTTTTCCTTATCTGCTACACTTTTTGGAAAACTACTTCGTCTTTTCTAACAATTTGCTTCAATTGCATTCTCATCCCTGGTCCCTATTTATATAGGTAATACTTAATACTTTGGTTCACATTTTTCATTTACGATTCAGTATTCAGTTTGCCTTTGAAACTTGAAGAAGAAAGTGATTCGCGCTAGTTAAAATCTATATAAAAACAATCAGTAAAATTGTGAAATATTCGGTGTCGAGTTTTGAAATTGAGGTTATGTTTTGTTATTATTATATAAATTTTATATTTTTCAATCAATTTTTGCATAGCATAGGTAATAAAATTCTTAAAAGTTTGCAAACGTATTGCGTTACCTATTTGAGTTTTTGTTTTCATGAGTGTGCAATGCATGCAAATCAAATGTATGTGAATTTTAATTTATTCTTTTGAATTTTTCTTGCATACAAAGTTTTTATTAACAAATTTAATCATAATTTCATAATTTCATTGATTGGATTCAGCATGTTGAGGGAGACATTTAACGGGATATTAGGAGTCCGTCTAGTCTTATACGAATATACATATATATGTATTCCGTCGAAATTTTCTTCATATTGATGAAATCTTCATCATTGTTCTTCATATTGAAGAATGCTTTATTATTGTTCTTCATATTGATGAACGCTTCATCATTGTTCTTCATAATGATGAATGCGTGCATCATTGTTCTTCATATTGATGAAAGAAAGAAGAATCGTACATCAAAAAAAAAGACGCATTCCTTTTTTCTTTTACTCAATTCAGTTTGCCTTTGAAACTTGAAGAAGAAAGTGATTCGCGCTAGTTAAAATCTATATAAAAACAATCAGTAAAATTGTGAAATATTCGGTGTCGAGTTTTGAAATTGAGGGTATGTTTTGTTATTTTTATATAAATTTTATATTTTTCAATCAATTTTTGCATAGCATAGGTAATAAAATTCTTAAAAGTTTGCAAACGTATTGCGTTACCTATTTGAGTTTTTGTTTTCATGAGTGTGCAATGCATGCAAATCAAATGTATGTGAATTTTAATTTATTCTTTTGAATTTTTCTTGCATACAAAGTTTTTATTAACAAATTTAATCATAATTTCATAATTTCATTGATTGGATTCAGCATGTTGAGGGAGACATTTAACGGGATATTAGGAGTCCGGCTAGTCTCATACGAATAGACATATATATGTATTTCGTCGAAATTTTCTTCATATTGATGAACTCTTCATCATTGTTCTTCATATTGAAGAATGCTTTATTATTGTTCTTCATATTGATGAGCGCTTCATCATTGTTCTTCATAATGATGAATGCGTGCATCATTGTTCTTCATATTGATGAAAGAAAGAAAAATCTTACATCAAAAAAAAAGACGCATTCCTTTTTTCTTTTACTCAATGCAGTTTGCCTTTGAAACTTGAAGAAAATAGTAAAGCATAGGTAATAAAATTCTTAAAAGTTTGCAAACGTATTACGTTACCTATTTGTTCTTCACATTGTTTCATATTTTTTTCCGACAGTTTAGTAGCAGAATTGATATTATTTTTTTTTTAATTTTCAGTTAAACAAAAAAAGAACCCCACTTGTATATATTTGCACACAATTAAAATGCAGTGTTTTTTGTGCAGAATTAATATAGATAATGTCTTTGCATTAGGCAAACATCTTAGAAAGAAACATAATTTGGAACAAAACAGCGAATTTATTTGCTATGTTAATTCTTGCGCTCAGTGTTTCACAGATCTTTCAAATTACAAACGGCATATTTTGAGAAAGCACTGTCCTACTACAAGCTTAAAATGCATGGAAGAAGAAAATGTAAATTCAAATGCCTCGGATGAAAGTTTACCAGCATCATCAAATAAAAATTGTAGTTTTGAGTACAACTAATGGCTCTCATCAAATGGTAGCTGAAAACTTAAACCAAAATAAATTCTTACCTAATATTTTTGATGAAGCATTAAAATTTTCAACTCTCCTACATGGGAATCATAATTTTTCCCGAAAAAATGTTTACGAAATTCAAAAACAAGTCAT
Organism: Portevinia maculata; assembly: GCA_949715645.1. Taxonomy (NCBI): domain Eukaryota; kingdom Metazoa; phylum Arthropoda; class Insecta; order Diptera; family Syrphidae; genus Portevinia; species Portevinia maculata. Next base: position 123,036,241 of record OX454527.1, read on the forward strand.
TATATATTTGATAGATCCTTTGCTAGATCAGATCAAAACGTTTGCACAAGATCATCTTAATAATAACATTCAGGCTCAAACCGATTGGCTGAGTATGGTTTTTAGCTGCCGAGATCCATTTAAACACTGTGCCACGGACCATAATTTATGTCAAACACTAAAAGGAATAGGGTGTATGGATGACATTAAAGAGTTTACCATAAAAAGCGATATCCAGCCTATTTACTTTCGGTCGCAATTCGTGTACGGAGAAAAAATATGCAAGGGCAGCGTCTTACCACTAAAGTCACAATTTCGAAAAGTTTTTGAGCAAGAAAATATACTGTTGGAAATATTGAAATATATGAACTCCTTATACTCTGATAAAAAGTACACAAATTTTATTCAAGGCCCGGTTTGGAAAAAGAAACGTGATATGTATCCAGGCAAAACTTTGATACCCTACTTTTTGTACGCTGATGATTTCGCTGTAAATAATCCGCTAGGTGCACACGCAACAACTCATTCCGTTTGCAATTTTTATTACTCATTTCCTTGCTTTCCAAAGCGAAGTTCTAAACTGGAGAGTATTTTTTTGGCAGCAGTAATAAAATCCAAAGATTTGAAAAATATCGGAAACGAGGACTGTTTACATTATCTAATCGAAGAACTGATATCTCTTGAAGAGACTGGAGTAGACATATCAGTTGGCAATGGAGAAATGCATCGCGTTCATTTTATAATGGCTCTTTTTCTCGGGGATAACCTGGGAGTAAACTCTCTTCTTGACTTTTCAAAATCATTCTCGAGCACTTCATTTTGTAGATTTTGTAAATTGGACCGAGAAAATTGCAATAAGCTTGGTGTTGAAGTACAAGAGAATATTCGAACCGTCGATTACTACAATTATGATGTATCTCTGTGTGATCCTAAAAAAACTGGTATCACAAAAGAAAGCCCATTTAACAAAATACCTTCCTTCCATGTGGTAGAAAACTTTTGTGTAGATGCAATGCATGACGCATGTGAAGGAATATTCCATTATGACCTTTCTCACATAATATTATATCTGACTCAGGAAATGCAGTATTTGACATTGGAAATGCTTAATAAAAGAAAGCAAACCTTCGACTATGGGCCAACGGAGATTGGAAATTTTTCAACCGAATTAACAATGAACCACTTAAAAAATAAACACTTGAAATTGACAGCATGTGAAATGCTTACTTTTACTATGTATTTACCCCTCATGATCGGTGATTTGATTCCCTGTGATGATGAAGTTTGGCTTTTTTTTCTTGAACTAATTGACATCACGGATTTAATATTGTCCTTTGAAGTTACAGAGTTGCTCATCTCAACTTTACAATCGAAAATTAAACATCATAATGAGCAATATGTTAAGTTGTTCAATGATAATTTGAAACCAAAATTCCATTTTTTGACACACTATCCCACTATACTAAAAAAATCAGGGCCGGCAAGAAATTGTTGGTGTTTTAAATTTGAAGCCAAGCACAGGCCTTTCAAGGTGTATGCCCACGGAATAACTTCAAGAAAAAATATATGTCTCACTCTGTCCAAAAAATTTCAGTTCCAGTTTGCAAATCTGATTCTTCATTCTAACAGCAATATAAATGAAATTCACTTAGAAGAAAAACATAAATGCGAAACTGTATTTGCTAATATTGTTCGAGATAAATTAAACTTAAAAGAAGGTAGTAAATTAGCATTTTATGATGAAATAGAGTACTCGTACTCGTATATTGGCAAAAAATATAAAATTGGATTTTATGTGGGTACGTGTTCGAATGATTATAATATATACATTATTAAGACTATAGTTCAAGCTGAAGCCACTATATTAATGTTTTGTCAAAAATTATTGAACATTTATTTCAACTCACACTTCAGAGCTTATGAGGTTGATCAAATTATGTTTGGCGAATTTAAAGTCCTAACATTTGATAAAGTTATTGGACCTCCTGTTACTTTGACAAAAACATCAAAAGGAAAATACATTATACGGCTTAAGGAACATTTTCAACAGTAGCGAATACAAACTATATTTATTACAGCTCAAAGTACCTTTTTACAATTAGGTACTTACATATATTACTACATACATATTATTTAGACATGGAAAATTTGCCTGAGAGCTCCATCGCATTGGAGGAGAGTGAACATTTGACACTATGCGAAGAAAACCCAGAAATCATTAATACTGTAGAACAGCAGCAAGCTTCTTTCTACAAGTTAGTGCCCATCACGGAATATTCAAGCAACAATTTGGACGTTGATGAGGAATTAAAACTCCTTTTAAAGAGTTGGGATTGCCTAAATATGTATGAATACTTGCTTGGTAAGATGATCATTTCATTGCTTAATTTACCTTTTCTTATGATTGCAATCACATTTTGTACCCCGAAATGTTTTATCATTTTCAAACATCTGATTAAATTTAGTCCCAGGTTAACCTCTCCAATCTTTTTTTCCTTAGATGAAAATGTTACTGTTAACATTTTTAAAATTATAAAAGAGGCTCATGTAAGAAGCTTGCTAGCCAGTTTTAAACATGGTGACCGCATACTATTTGAACACCATTTGGAAAAGTGGCGAGATTCAATTGGCATGCCCCTATTACCGGGCAATGAGCCACGTTTATCATCCGAAGTCCAATATCGAACTCCAAGTTCTCCATCAACATCAAATATTTCATCCAGAGCTGCGTCACCCACGTCATCGCCCGAACCGGATAAAAGTCAATCCATAGACTTATCAGTAATGCTATCAGCAAAAAAACATGGACATGCTATTGTAGAATACTATAATACTCACAAAAAATTTCAAAGTGAGCACCGACAACTACTCATCGGTCTTGTGGCAGAGTATTTTGAAGAAAGGAGCATTCCCTTGTCATTAAAAACCAGCTACAGGATAGAAAGAGAGATATTGGACCGTTTTCCAACAGAAAAATTAGAGTATTACCGCACCGAAAAGCGAGGTAAAATTTACACCAAACTGCATAACATAAAAAGGCTCTACAAAACATTGGAACCGAAGAAGATTAAAGCATCGCCAACAAAAAAATCGTATGAACGGAACTTAAGTAAGTATTAGTTGTGATGAACATTCAATCACTATTATAAAATAATTTTTTTAAGTCCCGGAGCCTGATGCACAAGATTGTGTTAAAAGCTTAAATTTTGACAATTTATCTGCTGATGCCTTCGATAGTGTTTGGGATGCATGCACCAAGCACCGACTTCTAGAAATTCGAAAATTTTCAACGCAGGAGGAGATTTTTAAGGCATGGCCGCAATATAAAAATTTGAATGGCTATCGTTTGGTATAGTTTTAACCTTTAATAACTTTTATTTATTAAGCAACTTTCTATCTTTTAATAGATTGACAGAGACTTCAAAGCCTTACACCCTCAAAGCCAGAATATATGCGAGAACTGGGAAATTAATTTCAAAATGATCAAACAGTTCCTCATATAAAACATTAAAGACAAGAAAACAACAGAAATCCTTACCCAAATTAAAGACTGCCATGCGAACAAAGGTAAAAATTACGTAAACAGAAATAGACGTTAAAGAATAGATTTTATACATAACTGAAACTTGAAACATAACTGCGTGCAGGAGTTGCCTCAATTTTGTTTTCATTTAAGAATTGCAATACCCAGATGCAATGTTTATATAATAAAACTTTCAATGATTAACACGAAATATAATTCCTTTGCATTCATAATAAACATAATTACAATTCTCTTTTTCTCTTTATGTTTTTATACCCTATTCTAGGGGAATATTAATTTTGACGCATAGTTTGTAACATACCTTAATATTACCCGTAGACCCCTAAAAGTTACTATATTTATGATCAGCATCGATAGTAATGTCGATCTAGCCATGTCCGTCCGTCCGTCCGTCCGTCCGTCCGTCCGTCGGCAAAAATTAGGCCTTTAAACTGGACCTAGAGAGCTGAAATTTTAACCATATACTCTCTAGGGTCCCGAAATAATCAAGTTTACGAATTTTTGAAATCCGCCCACAGACACGCCCACAAACTCAAAAAAACAAAATTTTGGAAAAAATCGAATTTTGAGCTAGGAAGCTGAAATTTTTTATATATGATCTATGACTCCTAAAACTGCTCGGGATATAAAATTTTCAAAATCCGCCCACTGCCACGCCCACAAAAAAATAAAACAATTTTATTGAAAAACCAAAATTTGAGCTAGGGAGCTGAAATTTTTAATATATACTCTCTAGGGGCCCTTTAAGCTCATGTATAAATATTTTCAAAATCCGCCCACTGACACGCCCACAAATAAATAAAACAATTTTTTTGAAAATCCAAAGTTTGAGCTAGGGAGCTGAAATTTATAATATATACTCTCTAGGGGCCCTTTAAGCTCATGTATAAATATTTTCAAAATCCGCCCACTGACACGCCCACAAATAAATAAAACAATTTTTTTGAAAATCCAAAGTTTGAGCTAGGGAGCTGAAATTTATAATATATACTCTCTAGGGGCCCTTTATGCTCATGTGTTAATTTTTTTTTAAATCCGCCTACTGACACGCCCACAATTAAATAAAACAATTTTATTGAAACACCCAAGTTTGAGCTAGGGAGCGTTTTTTTTGATAAAATCCTTTAAATGTTATATAACAAAATATGTAGAGCGTTCTTAACAATTTAACCATACTTAGACTTTTGTCACGCCCACTTATGAGGGATAGGAATAAGAATAGGGTATCCAACAGTTCGCCCAAGCGGACTGTAGCCCGTCCCTATGTTTACTATCTATAGAAGATGCGGTTCTTTGTCTCCTTAGAAGTTTGCACTGTTACCTCTTTCCAACAAGGCCAGTTGTAATGAAGTCAACAACATCACGACCAAAATCAATTCAAAGGTTCACCATCAAAGACTCCCAACAGGCTTTCATTTTTGAGGGAGAAAGTGTTCAACAAATTGAAGACCACCTGGATTTTTGTAAAAGCCAGCACAACAACATTCAACCATTTATTTTAGCCTTGCTAAAAAATGATGCTGCTGCAGAGTACTTCGTGTATCTGGACGGATACAAACTTAAATTAAAAACAAAATTCGATTTTTTCCAAAATTTTGTTTTTTTGAGTTTGTGGGCGTGTCTGTGGGCGGATTTCAAAAATTCGTAAACTTGATTATTTCGGGACCCTAGAGAGTATATGGTTAAAATTTCAGCTCTCTAGGTCCAGTTTAAAGGCCTAATTTTTGCCGACGGACGGACGGACGGACATGGCTATATCGACATTACTATCGATGCTGATCATAAATATAGTAACTTTTAGGGGTCTACGGGCAATATTAAGGTATGTTACAAACTATGCGTCAAAATTAATATACCCCTAGAATAGGGTATAAAAATTACTGCGTGCAGTAGACAGTTGTCTAAAAAAATTTTTTGTTTTTAATTTGCAGTACCCACCTGCCTGCGAGCATTTTTGGGTTTTTGTACAGTATTTTTTTTATTCCATAGAACCAATGAAAAAAGATATTACTTCTCGACTAAGTACAATAGTAGAAACTCTTAAAGTCTTATAAAATACTTATAAAACATTTCAATTACCTATTGTTAATCCTATAGACGAATACAATACTAATAAAACATTTTAAATTTAATTCTACATCTTCCTTTTATTTTTCTATAAAAAGTTTAGAAGGAAAGGTCCTGAAACAGAATTTTAAAATGAGAAATGATGGCTTTGGAGCATTTTATCTAAAGGTACATGCAGTATATTAGAAGACGCTTTCTGAACTAATGTGGAAATGTTGGGATAAGTAATAATTATAACGATGATTTTTTAATGAGGCCTTTTCTATTTCTAGGTGAACATTTTCATCAGTATTATTAATAGAATTCAATAATGCGATGAAACTACAGTTCATTAACCTGATGCGTCCCTGTTCTGCGTAGGTAGGTAGGTAGGTAGATGGATGCCCTTGTGACTGTTGTCACGGCTCACTTAGACCAACTGTTTGGGTCCATTGTGTCCATTGCTGTTGGGGTTTCCAAAATTTTAAACCTGCAAATACAAAAGATATGCCGCTGTTAAACAGCTCAGTGATCCGCTTTATTAGAACCACCCGGATCTATATGTAAATCTCAGGAGTTTGTTAAGCTCAATGTCGGTCAGATCCTCCAGCTCCTCAAAAAAGTAGCTGCCAAGAATCTTGAATCTCTTAGTACTAAGGGCAGGGCATTCACATAATAGGTGACGAATAGATTCTGTCTCTTCGACGTCTCTACAGCTCCTGCAGTAATCGTTGTGCGCTATGCCCAGCCGTTCCGCGTGTAGGCCCACCACGCAGTGTCCTGTAAGGACCCCTGTCAGTGTGCGTATGTCTCTGCGGTTCAGCCCGATTATGGCCTTAGATTTCCTTTTGTTTACCGCTGGCCAAAGCTCCCTCGTGTGTCTGCATGTTTCAAGGCTGGTCCAACGTAGGTTTGTTCTACTCATGGATTCGGCGTTGATTTTCTGTGACAGTGTACTGAGCGGAGTTTGTAAGGATTTCAGCGCCAGAGATGCATCCATCTCCGATCCGCATCTTGCCAGCTTGTCTGCTTCTTCGTTGCCCGAGATGTCCTTGTGCCCCGATACCCAGCATAGGGTCACCGAGTTTACGGTTGATATCTCGTCTAGGTGTTTTCTGCACTGTAACACCGTCCTTGATTTAACAACTGCTGACTCCATGGCCATTATGGACGCTTGGCTGTCAGAGTATATGGTGATCTGCTTGTCGGCCAGTTTACGCTTCTTCACCTCCTTAGCGGCTTGAGTGATTGCAGCTGTCTCTGCCTGAAAGACGCTGCATTCATCGTTGATTCTGAAGGACATACCCAGGCCCAGAGTTTCACAGAAGATGCCTGCACCTGTACCCGCATCCATTTTGGATCCGTCGGTATAGATAGCTATTTCGCCTTCTTCCGTGACTGTTCTGTTGATCCATTCGCTTCTTTCTGGGATTCTGGTAACGAATCCCTTTTTGAAGGCGAAGGTGTGTGGTAGGTAGTCAGTGGATTTTGTTTCCTTCGAGGCTCTCCATCTTGCCTCGACCGATGCGTGTCCGTAGGGCCTGAAAGACCATAGTCCCGACTCCCTGAGTCTAACGGCCGTTTTAACCGCTATGCTGCTGCAGTGTATGTCCAGGGGCGTGAGGTTAAGTATTACCTCCATGGCTGCAGTGGGTGTGGTCCTTAGTGACCCTGTTATCCCAATGCAAGCCGTCCTTTGTATCTTAGTAAGGCTTGAGAGATGGCATTTCTTCTCAGTAGCCTTCCACCATACAGCTGCGCCGTATGTTAGAATGGATCTTACCACCGCTGTGTACAGCCAGTGTACCACATGTGGTTTAAATCCCCATGTGTTGCCGAATGTTCTTCTGCAGGCATAAAGTGCCACGTATGCCTTTTTCACCCGGTCTTCTATATTTTCCTTCCAGTTGAGTTTGGAATCTAGTATAACCCCCAAGTATCTTGCCGTCTTGGATACTTGCAGGTGCACTCCATTCATCCTTGGTAGTTCAAAGGCCGGTATTGCCCTTTTCCTTGTGAACAGCAGGATTTCTGTCTTGTCTGGGTTTACTCCGAGTCCTTTTTCCGCAACCCATTTGCTGACCAGTAGGAGTGCATAGCTGAGTCGCTCACTGAGGACTGGGATGAATTTACCCGGGACCAGGATTGCTACATCGTCGGCGTAAGCGCTCACGATAAAGCCTTCTCGCTCTAGTATTTTTAAGAGTTCGTCCATGACTAGGATCCATATGAACGGAGAGAGTACGCCTCCTTTTGGGGTACCTCTGCTGACTTTCCGTTCTATACAAACGTCTCCTAGATAGGACTTGATTCGTCGTGTGCCTAGCATTAGTCCAATCCATTCACATAGACTGTTATTGACCCGGGCCCTTCTAAGGCCGCGCAGAATTGCGTCAGCCTCGATATTATTGAAGGCTCCCTCTATGTCTAGGAGCGCACTCAAAGTAAATTCCTTGAATTCCAGTGATCTTTCCACCACGGAAACTACTTTATGTAGTGCGGTGTCTACAGATCTACCTTTGATGTATGCGTGCTGCGATTTGGAAAGGTAATTATCGCTGATCGCTTCTCTGACATGCACATCAATTAGTCTTTCCAGTATTTTTAGCATGAATGATGACAGACTTATAGGTCTGTAGTCCTTTGCTGTGGTGTGGGTAGCTTTCCCTGCTTTAGGGATAAATATTACCCTCACCTCACGCCATGCTTTGGGAACATAGCAGAGCCTTAAGCAGCCCATATAGATGCGTTTTAGTCTTGGGATAGTGGCATCCTTAGCCTTCTGAAGCATTATAGGTCGAATATTATCTATTCCTGGTGCTTTGAAGGGGGCGAATGAGTTGATCGCCCATGCTATTTTTCTTTCGTCGATTATTGCGTCGATTGTGTTTTGATCCATTCCCTGCCTCGTGTCATGTGTAACTGTATCGTATACTCTAGGCACGTCGGCACATCCTGGGAAATGGGTTTCTGTCAAAACGACCAGCGTCTGCTCGTGTGATTCAGTCCAGCTACCGTCGATATTTCTTAGCGAGGATATCGGTATCGGTGCTTTAGCCAGAACTTTTCTGAGTCGCAACGCCTCAGTCGTAGATTCGATCGATTCGCAGAAATTTCTCCATGAGTTCTTCTTGGCGAATCTTATCTCCTTTTTTAGGAGTTTAACGCTCTGCTTGTAGGTCGTCCATTCGATTAGTCCCTCCTTTGCGAGGTTCCATATAGATCTTGACGCTTGCATAAGCTCCCCGATCTTGGAGTTCCACCAGGGAGGGCGTTTTTGTCCGTTCGTTCTGCTTATTGGGCAGGATTTTTCGAAGGATTTTGAGAGCACCTCAGTTAGAGACTCAACTGCTTTGTCGATCTCTTGTTCAGTGCTGTGGTTTTTTACCGGGCAGACGTTTTCCAACATCTGTAGTTCTGTAGTGAACCTGTCCCAGTCTGCTCTTCTAGGGTTCCTGAAAATTTCCCTACCCTGAGATTGAATTTGTAGGTCAAAGAGTATCCAGCAGTGGTCTGAGAACGATGCCTTGCTGGACACTCTCCAGTTCACGACCTGGACGGAACTGCTCTGAGATACAAATGTAGCGTCTAAAACTTCCCTTCTATTCGCTGTTATGAAGGTAGGGTCATTACCCCTGTTACATACGATTAGATTGGAACTGAGTAAAAAGTCGAACAAAGCCTCGCCCCTTGCATTAATATCTGAGCTGCCCCAGATAGTATGATGGGCATTTACGTCACCGCCTAAGACTAAGTTCTTCTTACCTTTCTCGGACGCTGCTGCTAGCGTCCTTACCGAATCCGGGGGGGACAGATGTGTCGTCATTGTGGGGCATGTACACTGACGCCACAGTACAGCTCTCGTCCTCTCCTCTAACCCCCACCGCCGTCACGTCGCCGGTGCTGAAATGAGACAACATTAATACATGAAGGTTTTTATTTGCCACGATACACGATCTCATCTTTCCCTTATCGGATCTGTAAAAGGTGTTAAATTTGTATGACCCTAATCCCATCACGCGATCGTTATGGATCCATGGTTCCTGGACTAGGGCCAGGTCCAGCTGCTCCCTTTCCAGGAGCAGCCTCAAGTTGTCCGAGGCGACTTTACTGTGGTGGAGGTTGATCTGGACTATCTTCATCGATGACCATATCTTCTCCTCCCACATTGTCGGTCGCCTGTGCGTCCGATGCAGTGCGTTTAAGCAGCTTGAGGGTAACCTCGCTCGCTGCAAATGACAACGCCATCTGCATCTCCTTCTTCAGCGGTGATGGCGTTTCGTCGAAGACGACGATATAGCCTCTTGCACCGTTTTTGGGCTCTTCCGCGCTTACAATTTCCCATCCCTGCATGGGGATCTGTGGGTTTTGCGCTTGCAGGACGCGGAGCACGTCATTCTTGTCCACTCCCATTTCGGGGATGACTATTCGTCCCTTCGCCTTCCTAGGGACTTCTCTGGGCGGGAAGGCCCTGAGCATGGCTCCTTCCCAGAGTTCTAGGCCGTCTATAACGGTCTTGGCGAAGTCGTTGGATGCCTGGTCCTTGCAGTCGATGTAGGTGATACCCTTGATCCACCTCATCTTGCCATAGGCTGGGGCATTTACGCCGGCGTTCTTTAGAATGTGAGATACGATTGCAGAGCCCAAGGTCTGCTCGATTCTCTTCCCACATTCTACTGTGTACTGCCCGCTCGGCTTTTTGATGTCCACCACAGCCAGCTGCAACGGATTTCTCGTCACCTCGCTGTAGCTGCTCCTTTGGTTGGTTCCCCACGCGCCTGATGCCTTTTTGGGGCTCCCCGTGGTCGTTGTGGTCTGTTTGATCTTCTTGGGGGCATTTGGCACGTCTTCCGACGACCTCATCCTCTTCGAGGCAAACACACTTCTTTTACCACCCGTTTTTTCCGTCGGTTTCCGCTTAAGTCAGCTGGGGCCCGGCTTATCGCTAGGCTCCCTTGGGACTGGCTGAACCTCCTTACGTACTTCGGGTCTTCTGTTTCTGGCATTGGGGTCCATCTTAACGACGTCATCCCTCCGCCTTGCGTAATCGCCTTTCTTGCCGGTCACGTCCTTATTAGCCGTCCTGGTTCTCGGTTCTGGGGGCCTTGTGAGAATGTCCTGTGCTATGGTTTCTCTGGCCCATCCTAGCGATTCTACCTCCTTCTCAGTGAGAGAGGATCTTTCCTTGGCGGTCAGAATGCCAAATATGTGTTTGGCCTTTTTGAACTCCCTCTTCCTTAGCAGACCTGGAGAGAGTTTTTTCTTCTTCCTCGCCTTGTCCGTTGCGAGATTCTCTTCGGAGGGTTCAGCTAAGAGCTGTTCTTCCCTTTCCTCCGATATCTCCTCATCAGTTGCACCGGCCTCTAGGGCCTCATCTCTAATGTGCGGTTCCACCGGCAGTGTGTCTGCCGCACTCTCGGTATCTAACATACCCACTCCCTCATCCTTGTTTTTGTTAGTTGTTTTAGAAATTTTGGTTCCCACGATTATGGCCGGAAAGGGTAGTCCGCCCCGGCAGCGCCGCCATGCCGGGGTAAGGCATTAAGGTACCTGCAGGTCTTCGCCAGGGCACCTCAGGGAGCTCGTTAGCGGTTGGTTTGACCCCCAACCTTTCATCCTTGGGCACGGTTTACTACTTGCTCGCTCCACCCCTGGAATTAGGTTTGTATTAGGATAGGTGTGTGGTGGGTGGGGGGGGGGGGGGGTGACAGAGGAAGGGGTGGGGTTGGGGGGGGGAGGGGATGGACCGGAGTGTCCTTTTGGTTAGTTCTTGGTCATCGCTCATCAGACGGTCTATCTGCCATGGGTGGCCCTAGTGACGATCGCAGTCGTCGACAGCATAGTCCGTTGAATCTCCGCGACTTAAGCCTCCGCACCGGCACCATCCCTTCCTGGATGATGCACTCGACAAGGTGACTAACCGCGCGAGAGGTTCTGCGTACTTATGATTTGATTTATCAATATTATGAATCTTAATAATGAAGAGATAATTTTTTTAGATGAACCGTGATGCATAAATATGGTTCATGTATATAGAACTCATATATATATTCATCATGGTCCATATAAATAAAGGTATCTGTGACAACCAACAAATTTTGAATGACCATCATTAAGATGATTATTTGTTCATAATATTGATGAAGCCGATCATCAGTACGAAGAATATAAATGCTTCATATTGATGAATAGTATCATTGCATGAATGAATCATATTAACCATATTGATGAATATATTCACTGAATTGATGGAAAATTTTCATCATATTGATGTATACGATCATCAATATGATGATAATGTGAATCTTATTGATGAATATATTCACTAAATTGATGGAAAATGTTCATCATATTGATGTATACGATCATCAATATGATCAAAGTGTGTATCTTATTGAAGAATATATTCACTAAATTGATGGAAAATGTTCATCATATTAATGTATACGATCATCAATATGATGAAAATGTGAATCTTATTGATGAATATATTCACTGAATTGATGGAAAATATTCATCATATTGATGTATACGATCATCAATATGATGATAATGTGAATCTTATTGATGAATATATTCACTGAATTGATGGAAAATGTTCATCATATCGATGTATACGATCATCAATATGATGAAAATGTGAATCTTATTGATGAATATATTCACTGAATTGATGGAAAATTTTCATCATATTGATGTATACGGTCATCAATATGAAAAATAAAAACATCAATATGATGAATGCATTCATCACATTGATGATAATATATGCTTAAATGATGATCTATTTCTTTGAATTTTCATCATATTCATGACTGCGATCATCAATATGATGAACTAATTCATCATTTTGATGTACACATTCATCAAAATGGAGGGGAAATTTGGTTCATAATTTTTCGTAATATTGATGAACAAAGTTGATGAATGATGAACGAGTTTCATCACTTAAAACTGTCATCATATTGATGAACTCTGCTTCATCATATGGATGAAAAGGTTCACTGGACTAAAATTGATGAATTCTACATCATATAGATGACCTTTTTCTTTAATATGGTGTACCTTTTTGGTTCAGTGTAAATGTCGTCCTTTCTAAGGGTAGCACACCCATTAGTTACGTACGCATTTTCTTCTTGTGCAAAGTGCATGCTTTACAATCGTGGATACATTTCTTCACCAAGATTTTCATTTTTGGTATCCAAAATTCAGTTCGTAGTATGCGAAGCATTGATTGAATATCACCATGCAACGAAAGTTGGTGAACAAATGCAACGAATAGTTTCGAAAAGTAAGCATTATGTGGAAGTAAAATAGGATACTTCTCATTAAACGTTAGTGAGGACGAAGTTAGTCTTCCAGTAACATGAAGGACTTGTTTAGAATCCAAAATGGGGTTAAGTGTCAATAAAGAACTAGTGGATTTAATGGGTTTATTTTGAAGCAGAGGTTGATATTCTGTAGGAAAGAATATCTGTTGAGAAAGCATGATCATTTTATTTTTAGTAAAATGTATCTCGTCAGGAGAGAGCGAATGTGCTAAATATTTCCTTTGATGAAATCGAGTGGCGTTGGAAAATCGAAACATATAGCTAAGAACACGAACTGCTCTATGCCATGTGGAAAATCTACGAAGGATGATTTCGAAGCCATCATCTGTTATTGAAACAAAGGGTTTAAGAGGCTTTGACTCTAACAATGATTCCTCTGGGGGAAAGGGAAGTGAAATTGGCCAGTTTCGATGGTGTTCTTGCAACCAATTTGGACCGTGCCACCACAGCTTGCTTTCGCGCAGATCGTCAGGGGTTAAACCGCGTGTAGCCAGATCTGCAGAGTTGTTTGATGAAGAAATGTGGCGCCAAGAAGCGTTCTGCATATTTGTTTGAATTTCGGAAATTCTGTTGGCCACAAAAGTTTTGCAAGTACATGGTGGTTTACTCAGCCATGACAAAACGGTCGTCAAAATCCGTCCACACAAATAATTCTTGGTTCTCTATAAAGTGGAATTTCTCGACCCCTAATCGACCCATATTCGAAAGTAATGTTGCTCCAAGCAACTCTAGATGAGGCAGTGAAATTGAATGAACGGGAGCAACCTTGCTTTTTGCCCATAACAAATGAGAGGAAAAAGAAGACGTGCTATGTTGAACTCTTATATACAAAGCAGCACAATATGCTTTCTCCGAAGAGTCACAAAAGCCATGTATTTGTATTGGAGCCCAGGGAACATATTCCACCCACCTTGGTATGCAGATTGTTCGTAGAGCAGGAAAGTCAGCTGTAAATGATTTCCACGTCTGCAGTGTTAATGGTTTGAGGTTTTCATCCCATCCGGTCTGATTTTTCCAAATCTGCTGCATGATGATTTTTGCTGAAATCACGACTGGAGCAAGCCATCCGGCGGGATCATATAGTTTAGCAATGACAGAGAGGACCGATCGTTTTGTTATAGAGCCCAGCAAAGTTTCCGAAGGGACTGAGAAAGAAAAAGTGTCTGGAAGGGCCTTCCAACAGATGCCTAAAGTTTTTGCTGAACTCTTGTGATCGATTACCAAAAAGTCTTCATTCAAAAGATGCTCTTTTGGTATGTGGCTTAACAACTCAGGTGTATTAGAAGTCCACTTTCGGAGACTGAATCCAGCCGAAGAAAGAGCGCATACTAGCTGATGCTGAGCAGATTGGGCGGATTGAATATCATGAGCACCTGACAATACGTCATCGACATAAAAATCGCGCCGTAGAATTGTCGAAGCAAGAGGATGGGAATTCTGAACATCGTCAGCCAGTTGGCGTATGGTTCTAATAGCTAAGTACGGAGCGCAATTAACTCCAAACGTAAAGGTTTTGAGTAGAAAATCTCCTATCGTATCATGTGGCGTTTCACGAAATAAAATTCTCTGAAAAGATGTGTCTTTGGGGTTGACTAGGATTTGCCGATACATCTTCTCTATGTCGCTATTGAAAACATATTTGAAGCATCGCCAATTTAAAAGTAGTAACGTTATATCGGACTGAAGTATAGGCCCAGGATAAATAATGTCTTTGAGGCTCCTTCCATTGGAAGAGGGATTTGAAGCATTGAAGACAGGTCTTACCTGTGTGGTGGTACTTTGGGGCTTGACTACAGTATGATGGGATAAGTAATATGAATAGATTTTATTACATTTAGATACTTCTGATGAACTTGTGGGTTCCATATGATCAAGGATAAAGTATTCTCGAATCACTGAATAATATTGATCTTTGAATTGGGGTTTGGATAATAAGCGCCTTTCCGTCCTGAGGAATTGCTTCAATGCAATGTCTCTTGAAGTTCCTAATTCGATCTCGATAGGAAAGCTTTCTCGGAATGGCAGGGACACGATATAACGACCTGCAGAATCTCGTTGAGTTGTGGTGGCGTACAAACTCTCACAATATTGATCCGCCGGAGAAAGCGAGGGATTCCATGGCAGCTCCTCTAGTTTCCAAAATTGTTCAATTTGCTTATCAAGAGAAATTTCATTGAAATAAGACACGAACGTAGAATAAGAACAGCTATTCGCTGTCGAAAAATTCACTGGACCCAAAAGTACCCAGCCAAACACGGTATTTTGCGCCATAAGAGTGTTCAAAATTTTATTTTTTACATCATCTAATACTATCGATGGATACAGATCTGCTCCGATGAGAATATCTACTTTGGATCTTTGATTGAAATACGGGTCCGCTAAGGGAAAATCAATTTCGTTTTTGAGATCCTCAATGTTGAGCGATTGTAATGAGAGATGACCTGTTAATCGTTCAAGGACCAATGCTTGAACGTTGAGAGCGAACTCCTGCCTACGATCTGAACAAAGAGTAAATAGTTTCTAAGAAGAGGCGGTAATAGCGGTACTCATACCCGAAATTTGCGCATGTATGGACTGAGTGGATACACTCAAAATATTTTGAATCTCCTCAGAGATAAACGAGACCTCTGAACCAGGATCAATAAGAGCCCGTGCATTGAACAGAGTTCCGTGATGGGAAATTTTAACCATTGCAGTAGTCAAAATTACTTGCCGATGGTTCGATGAAAAATGAGATTGGTGATTCGTATTTGGAGTGGACTGTATATAGTCTAAGAGCCCACAGTAATTTTTTGGTCTGAGAGGTAACCGAATGATATTTGCATATTGTGTAGCCTGAGTAAAGGGGGTATAGAAAATATTAGTCTGGCAGCAAATAGTGGCAGCCAATGCGTGTGACAGCGCGTTGAATATGCTTTATTTTCCACAATAGTAATAATGAGAACCGGATGAAATTCAACATACATAGCGCATGCCCTCTTGAGCATGAAAATATCAGTCCAAGACTTTTTGCACGCAGCCAAGTCCGTGCCAGACTCGACCAAAGTTGAGCATCAAACCCATTTTATAATATTTGACGTAACCGTATGAAATTTTCAACATACTCGTACATAGCGCATGCCCTCTTGAGTATGAAAATATCAGTTCAAGACTTTTTGCACGCAGCCAAGTTCGTGCAAGACGCGACCAAAGTCAGGCATCAAACCCATTTTGTAATATTTGACATAACCGGGTGAAATTTTCAACATACATAGCACATCCCCTCTTGAGCATGAAAATATCAGTCCAAGACTTTTTGCACGCAGCCAAGTCCGTGCCAGACAATTTCATCCGGTTACGTCAAATATTATAAAATGGGTTTGATGCTCAACTTTGGTCGAGTCTGGCACGGACTTGGCTGCGTGCAAAAAGTCTTGGACTCATATTTTCATGCTCAAGAGGGCATGCGTATGTTGAAAAATTCATCCGATTACACTCATTATTACTATTGCGGAAAATAACGCATATTCAACGCGCTGTCACACGCATTGGCTGCCACTATTTGCTGCCAGACTAATATTTTCGATACACCCTCTACTCAGGCTACACAATATGCAAAGATCATTCGGTTACCTCTCAGACCAAAAAATTACTGCGGGCTCTTGGTTTAATACTCGAGGATGAGATAGAATGAGAAGCTGGAGTAGGCCTTGAGGTTGAGGGTTCACTAGTTGGAGGATTAGGGGAGGTTTCTAGATGCATCAAAGTGTGATGTCGATTCTTACATCGGAAACATGTATTGTTGCTCTTACATGACGCATAAGTATGGGTTATACCCAGGCAATTAGAGCAATAGTTATGGTTTCGAACCGTTGAAATTCTACCGTCAATGGTCATGTTTGGAAAATCGGGGCATAGACGGAGGGGGTGTTGACCTCGACAAACTTTGCAGTTGCTTATATTGGGTTTGTTGTGATATGTTTTTACGTTCTTTGAACGGGGATTGTTTTGGTGTTGCTGCGTTTTGGCAACATGAGGTTTGGATTTACTACCACTTGCCATATCACAAACTGTCTCAAGAACGCGATAGCGATTGGAAAGGAAAATACTCATGTTTTTCCATGAGGGTATTTCAGTGGGACGAGTCAGTGATTGTTCCCACAGAGCTAACGTCGTTTCTGGAAGGCGACTTTAGCAAAGAAAAGTAACGATAGAGACCCAACAATCAGTGTTTATACCGTACGACTTAAGAGCATCTAAACAATCACTGATATCAGATTGCAGCTGTTTAATGAGTCTAGCAGATTCAGTTTGAATATGGGGTATATTGAGAAGAATTTTTATTTGGCTATTTACCAGGATTCTTTTGTTTTCGAAATGGTGCATTAATGCTCTCTAAGCCACTTCAAAATTATCATCCACTAGGGCAAATTTACTCACAATATGAAACGCGTCACCTTTTGTTTTTGAACGAAGGTGGAAAAGTTTTTGTACCGGACTTAATTTGTCATGTTTAATGTACACGGCAGTAAACATGTCCCGAAATGAGGGCCATTCGAGATAACTGCCAAAAAAAAAAACGTCGGTATCACATGGGGGTAACTTTATGGAATTATAATTATCGTTTGTAAATTGCATTTTGGGGTTTCCACTGCTTTCTTTTATTGCTTCTAATTTTTCTATTGAGTTGAGTATTTCACCGAGACACGATACATTATGTGTCCGAAGACAAACGATACTTGTTATTTTATTTGTTATTTTAAATCCCAAGTATTTATTTTTTATACATCTGTCTAAAGCGACATTAAGTACATATATTTTAAGGACGTTTTTAGGGATGTGACATATATTTGATTTGTGACCAGTGTCAACAAAATCATTTGAATGACTAGGAAGTTAGTATTATTACAATTTCTAATACATATATAGATACTTAAATACAATTTGGTGTTTTTATTTTTTATATGGTCAAATCAATAGGTCTTGTTCTTTTCAGCCGTCTTCTGTTTAGCAATTCTTGTGTTGGGAGGATGTTGACATCGCTGTTTGAGTGTGAATTTATTCTTGCTAAGTGCAAGATGCTCCATATGCTCCATATGTCCAGATTGGTTTAATGATTGCCTTATATAATAGGATTTTGTTGTTTATGGATAATGGTGAGTCTCGTTTAAGTAGCCAGTATAGTTGTCTGAATTTATTTTTCATTTGGTTCCGCTTCTGTTGTATGTGGTGCTTCCAAATTAGCTTGCTGTCTAAAAAGATTCCTAGATATTTGGCTACCGTGTCAATACAGATGTCTTTGTTGTTGATTTTTAGTAGTTGGGGTGTGAATTTCGTTTTTGTAGTAAATATAACTTGGACTGTTTTGTCTTCATTTATTTTAATGCGCCAGTCATCAAACCATTTAGAAGTGTCGACTAGACTTGTTTGTAGTCGCCTGTTTGCTGTTTGTAAGCATTTGTGGGAGTAAAGCAATATGGTGTCATCAGCAAAAGTGGCGATCATCGATGTTGTCTGTGTTGGAACGATACTTGGATTTAACTATTTAAAGGAAAACTTCTGAGTTCGCATCGATCTGCCGAAGTGATAAGACGTGTCTATAACAGTGCGATTACTTGTTTTTCCTATTTACCAATTCAGCGTGGCTTTGCCCGCAAGCACTTAATTTGCCCCCAGAGACAGAGACTCTTAAAAGTGGAGATCAGTGAAAAGTTTGATTTAGATATTCCAGCTCACACGCTGGAGCTGGAAAATGAAAAACAAAAAGCTATGCTACGTCCTTTTACAAGAAAAAACCCCACGAGCAATTTGCAAACAAATGTGCTAAAAAATCAAAACACTCAAAGTGTAATAGAAAAAGACAATAACGGAGACATAATCTCTGATACAAGAGTGAATACATCATCTCGTTACATTTATGCAGTAGCCAGCAATGTTGCTGGCACAAGTTTAACTCTCTCTAACCCAAACCGGTTTGGAGAATCTTATAACACTCAAAAAAACAAAGGGAAATTTTTTAATATGAATCAAGGCCAAGCCATGGTTGCATCAGACTCAGACAACGATGACTCATTTGATGAGCAAATGAAGTGGACAAGAGTGATAAAAAATCTTAAACGCTCCGCAAATAGTTTCCAACCAAATACTGGAAAAAAATTAAAAAACACGACCGATAACTCATCTCTTAGTTCATCTGATTATGGCAATCTATCCAACAACACATTTGCTCCTTTATTAGGACTAGGATCATCATCGCTTCCAGAAGTTTCAATATCTATGAATAAGTCCACTAATATACTTACTAAAACACCTACAACTAATGTTCCTACTAACACAGTATTAAGTGAAAATAACCAATTTACTTTAAAAAATGTATCATTTTGCCCACCAATATTTATTTTTGGGGCTAACTGTGAGCTCTTAAGTCAAGTGGTAGAACTCGCTGCTACTGAATGCAAAATTACAGATCTTAAGCATAAATTTATTAACATAGGTTATAGAAAAACGAAAGTATATGTTAACAACTCAGATGTTCATAAAATTATTATTGAAAGATTACGTGATACTGGCATCGGCGCTTACTCATTTTCTCCTAAAGAAAGCAAACGCATTTCTATTTTGTTGAAGGGTCTCGATGGGGACCCGCCTATAGAGAAGATTAAACAAGCCTTGTTGAATGCTGCTCCAAATGTAAAAATTATCAAAATATACTCCTTTTTTCACGGCTAGAACTAAGGAACAGAATGTAAAACTGAATATGTTTACAGTACAATTAGAACCTGGTGAATCTGTCAAAGATCTAACGTGTATCAGATACTTACATTTTCAACGCATTTATTGGGAAAAAAAACACGGGAGGTCAGTGATAAGATGCTTTCGTTGTCAAAGATTCGGGCATTCTGGGGAGTGTTGTGCGTATATTAGTAGGTGCGTACTGTGTGGAGAATCACATGATTCAGAAGCCTGTATCACATCTTTCAAAAGCCTTAAAGAATCTAATAAAGAGGTTCCAATACCTAAGTGTGTGAACTGTGACGAACCAGGTCACGCAGCAAGTTTCATAGGTTGTCCTGCATATTTAAAATATAAAAATAAAAAAGAAGCTATGGCAGATAGAAACAAAAGATCTGCGCAGGAAAATAGAAAAGTAGTACTCAGTAATATAAACAATTTTACAAACCCGAATGTCTCTTTTGCCGATACAGCAAAAGCATCTGCTAAACCTTCTCAACCCCGAGAAAATGTGAAAGTTAATTCCAATCCCGTAAACTCTCCAAGCGGTGAACTTAATAAATTCTTAAATGAAGCAAAAAATCTATTTAACATTTCGTTTCAACAACTTTTAGTAAAAATACGCCAATTTTGGCCTCAATACCAACAACTTCAAACTAAAGAAGAGAAAATGTTCGCATATCTCGACTTTGTTGCCTCTATAGTAATATGATGGATACAACCAACATAAAAATAATATCAACAAATTGTAATTCAATTATCTCTCACGACAGAAGACTAGCACTTGAAAACTTGCTTAAGATAAAAAAATCACAAATATGTTTCCTTTCGGAAACGAGATTAAATCGTAGACATAAACTCTTATTTAATGGGTATAATATAATACGGAATGATTCTGTGAGAGGGACTGCACTCATCTTAGAACAAAAATATAAGTAGAGTCTAGTACATTTTCAAAGTGAATTAGTATCTGTAGCCCTAGCCACCTTAAGCTCTGACAATATTTCTGGTCTATCAAGTAAGATCCTTATTGGGAGTATTTACATTCCTTCTCAAGCTAGTGAGCCATTGCATAGAGAACTACAAGGACTTTATAGTTTTATCGAGACTTTCGACGCAGCTATAATTGGCGGCGATTTTAACGCGCGACACTCAATATGGGGTGATTCTAAGAGCAATAGAAATGGAATCGTACTTCACGATTGGTTCTTTGACGGTCCATTCTTAAATATAGATTTAGTTTCCCCGTTTAGCCCTACTTTTCCAAGATCTTCCTCAATTTTAGATTATTTCTTGATCTCTACATCCTTGGCACATGCCTACCCTCCAGTTTGTTCAACTTTTCCCACAATAGCTGACCATTTTGGAATTTCACTTGAATTCAAGTTTACAGACTTCACACCACTCTTGCAGCCTCCAGAAACATATATTAGTTTTAAAAATACGAATTGGGAACATTTCAGACTTGAACTGCATAATAATATCGCTAACATTGATACTGTCAATGATAGAAACGTTTCTAACTCTGAAATAGATTTGCTCATTCATCAGATTAACGAAAAAATCTCCGTAAGTATTGAAAGAAACTCTGAGGTATGTGAACCAAAGAATTTGCGATATCATAACATATCTGACGTTACTAAACAACTACTTAAATTAAGAAACACATGGTTGACAGTTAAAGAGACTTTTTCATCGACATCTCAATAGAATTAATTTCGAATACCAGCAAATGTATTCTAGAATTCAGTGTTTGAATAAAATAATTAAAGACAAAGTTAGATTAGAACACAACGAGACGTTTAAAAAAAATTGGAAAATATTAAACCATCCCCTCAAGCATTTAGACAAATCGATAAAATCACCGGAAGAAGATTTTTTGGGACCGATATTCGAAAAGATGTTCTCAACAATGACGGCATCTCTTTCGAAAATATAGACCAAAAATTAGAAGCATTTAAAAGCTTTTATTCAGAATTATATGCCGAGAACACACCAACTTTCGATTTGAGTCTAACACATGAAGTCGTAGTTGGTTGGTTGGTTGAAAACGGCCCTCGGTGAGGATGCACTTAGACCAGAAGTAGGTCCATTGTGCTGCCGATGTGTAAGGTGGGTGGGTCACCCTCTTACTCAGGGAACCATTTGCTCCTCTGAATGAAGGAGCTAATCCTTGCTGTGCAGGCGTTGTTAAGATCGTTTAGATCATTGAAAAGGTATTCACCCAATGTAGCCTTCCTAATGTTGGCGAGTGCAGGACACGTGCAAAGGAAGTGACTGATGGTCTCCTCTTCTTCCTCGTCCCTACAGCTTCTACAGAAGTCATTGTAGGGGATGCCCAGCCTTTGGGCATGTCTTCCTATAGCACAGTGCCCGGTGAGGGCATGAGGGCAAGTCGTAGTTAAAGTTGAGGAATTTTGCCAAACACAAACAATACAACCCTTAAAAACATTTTCTTTAATAAACAATACAATAAATTTGAGTGAGTCACCATTTACGTCTCCAAATAATATTAACAACCTAAGACTTAATCTTAACAACAAAAAATCGGCTGGAGTGGATGAAATATCTAATTTTGTTCTAAGAAAATGTCCTTATTCCCTTGACGTGGCTTTGACATCTATATTCAACCATTGCATAAACAATGGTTAGTTCCCAAAGTCGTGGAAAGTTGCAAAATTAATTCCAATAATGAAAACTAAAAATGCAAGAGATATTAAAGATTTTCGTCCGATTTCCTTGCTTTCAAATATAGGAAAACTCTTCGAAAGAGTTTTAGCTGAAAATCTTTATAATTTATGTGAAGATTTAAATATTATTCCAAATAACCAGTTCGGATTCAAAAAGGGTCACTCAACAGAACACGCGTTGTTGGTTTTACATAATAAGGTTATTCAGAACTTAAGAAGGAAAAAAGTCACCCTTTGCTTGGATATAGACCTTGAAAAGGCATTTGATAACATTTGGCATAAGGGGTTATTATTTAAATTAATCTCCTTAGGCGTCCCTAGTTGGCTAACTAAAATTATCAAAAGTTTTTTAGAGGACAGATTTACGTCTATATACATAGGACGCGATTTTTCGGAAGAAATTGCAGTTCTCTCGGGTGTAGCTCAAGTGTCTATAATGGGTCCATTATTATTTAATATCTTTCTGCACGATTTCCCTTTTGCAGAATTTATAAGCCAAGAACCATGTGGTTTGCTGTATGCCGATAATACCACCATCTTAGCAAGTGACAAGAAACCAAGCACTGCCCTCTCTATGTTAAAAGAGAATATCCCTACCTTAGAAAAAAATTTTAAAAAATGGGGCTTAAAAATAAATACAGATAAGTGTAGTCTCACTTGTTTTAGAAACTCAAGTGGAAGGGGTCACTACCTAGCTGTAAAAGAAAGCAAAGATTTATGTTTACAAATAAACGGACATAACATACCTTTAAAAACTGAGCCTAAAATACTGGGTATAAACCTTCACAATAGATTTATTTTTAATAAACATGCCAGAAAAGCCCTTGTGAAAGCAAAAATGGTAACATCGAGCTTAAAATCTTTGTTAAGCTCTAAACATATGCCAGGAAACACTAAGGTTCTAATGTACAAAACACTTATACGACCAATATTAACTTATGGCTTTGGAATCTGGTCTTCAATTTCTCCAACTGTTGCTAAAGAACTGGAGAACTTCGAAAGAAAAATTTTAAGGTTCTGTAGCGGAAAGTTTCGAAAGCGTAATAAAAAAAGGTTCTCAAACAAAATTTTATATGAATTCACCAAACTTTCACCTCTAATGATTTACCAGGTTGAATTGTTATTAAAAAGATTGCAAAAGTGTTCTTCACATTCTAACCCTTTAGTTAAAACTGTGTTTGATTCAAATATCAATTTAAGTATCAACGATATTTATTACATCTCTCCGTTCAATCTTTTACATAGTGCATCTGTCCCTTATTTAAGACCCGTAACAGATAGAAATCTCACCGTACCTTTCTACGATAAGGCATTGCCTGGCAACCTAAGAGGATAAATTGTTATTTGACTCAAAGTACATGTACATCCCGACGTTGAATTTTGTTTTGTCTGTTTTTCCTCATATAGTAATATATAACTGAATAAGGAGATGAAAGAAAATGCAAACGTTTATATGTACTCATGTTTAATCATGTTTAATGGGTGTTAGTCGAGAAATAGTTTCTTTACTGCACCCAATTTATTGCATTTTTGTAAATACTTGATTTAATGAATTATGTTTTTTTTTTGTTAGTTATATATATGTATTTGATACTTCTTGTGTCCTGATTTAGTATAAGTTAAGTATAAGTTTTAGTTTTTAGTCATATTTATTAAAATTAGTTATAAGTGCTCCAGAAGCTCAGTCGAGTTTGTACGCCGGTAGCAAGTGTACACAATAGAAGATTTTTGGTTTACTAACCTACATAATATAAAAATCACGTAAAAATTTGTAAATAAATTTAAATTGTGAAATAATTAGAGTTCGGCCAGACATACCTTAAAAAGTCGGCCACAGTATTTAGACGTAATATAAAAGAAATGTACCAATTTTTAAATGTCTTAATAAAGTTGAATTGAATTGAATTGAAGGAAAACTTCTGAACTTTCAATAGAAGCCGCATTAGAACGCACACACTCTACATAATGCTTTTTCACTTCATGCCAAAGATCTTTAAGTTCGATCGTATATGCTTGCAAAGACGAAACAGTATGATCAACTATGGGTTTTTCTTTAAAAGAGGCGCGAAATTCAACTAACTGATCTGCGGAAAAAATTAATGCATCTAAAATGCACATATTGATTATTGTGGGATCGGCGAATATGGGACTAATATGAAATGTAATGGGTAATAAGAAATCACTCACTTTTAGGTATTACCTATCTGACCGGTTTTTTTTTATACACCGGTAGAAAAATTTATATGGATCGGTATTTAATATGCACAATATATTTAATGTAATATTTTCTATGATAGCCTCGTATTTTCTGAAAATTAAATACGGGAAAAAAAAACTACTTTACAAAAGAAATACACGCGGTAATACTCGCACTGAGAAGGAAAAATACTGTACGCACCTGAGTAATTCCAATTTCGACTAATTGTCGTGTTCTCTGGACGAAACGGCGAAGCAGCGATGACTTGAACTGTGTGGAGCGTGGGGAGCGTGGGAAGCGTGGGGATAGTTGCCAACTGTGGTTGTGTAGAAAAAAAATCTCTTCGATGATTTCTTTTTCTTAGAAAATTCGGCTTGATGTGACCAAATGTTGAGGGGGGGCTGCAGGTAAGCTGCTGAAACTAAATCGTTTCGCTGGAGATGCGCTGGTCAAGTTGGATTCGGGGTCGCCAATTCCGGGGCACAATTGATGAAGGGTTGGAAATGAAATCGATAAAGAGAAAAAATATTGAATTAAGAAAAAAACAAGTTTTGGGTTGAACAAGCTCTTTATTAGAATTCCGGTCTTACCTCTAAGCGATTGGGATAAAGAATGGACGAGAGCTTAATGTAAATACGCTTTGCTCGATTAGGAAAAAACCGGAAATAGGGATTTTTTTTGGGAATACTTTGGGAATCGAAATATAATTTATGGTAAGAGTGCCATCTATGATTTCACATTAGTAAGAAAGTATTTATATGGGGGATGGTGTTGAATATACTTTTATATATTCCTATATTTCATCTGAACAGGCATTGATATGTGGCTTAGCAAAACCATAATCTCGGTGCCTGCCTCGGAATGTTTATACCTACTCGAGCACTTCCCAGTTCTCACTACGAAGTTCGGGATTTAAATGCCGTAGGTTCCTTTCGATTCTTTCTTTTGGGATATGTGGGCCGGGAATCGAAATCCGACCCTTTGGTCTCGTAAGTTCGTACAGGTCCTTCTTTACGACAAGTCGTAAGTCGACATTTGCCCATTGAGCCCGTGTGGTTTCAACAAACTTTTTCAACCAGTTCAACGTAAATTCGTTGGGACACGACAGGAGCTTAAAACCTTTGAAGGTAGAGAGTTGCTCAAAGAGGGGTAGCTTACCCTCTTTGTTAACGATAGTTCCGTTAACACTATCCAGAATGCGCAACTCTATGAGCCTCCATTGGTCTTTACTTAACCTGCGGTCTGGCTTACTGAAGTCGACAACCGTTTTGGCCTTCTTGCTGAACCTACTAGAGTGTGGCGATATCGTATCGTCATGCCTACCTCCCTTCGAACATCCCGCCATTGGCCTGGATGCTTGTCCGGAGACTGCTTCCGCGCCGATTGGTGGTCGCTTGAGTCTTTCCGACACTGAGGTTGTTATGCATAACCATGTCCAGTATTTGGGTGGCGACGGTGTAGAGGTTAGTGTGTTGGCTTGGGGAACAACAACATACGCCACCCAATCACATGCCTCTACACCAAAAGGAGGATTTCTGCCTGGTAGTACAATGGAACGTTACCGAGTCTGAGTGCTCTGGGATTTGGATTTCCTTTTTTACAAATAAAAAAAAAAAAAAAAAAATGTCCAGTATTTCCTGTCTGTCCACTTCAGATATTAAATTCTTTTGTTCCCACATTGCTTCAGTTTAGGACTTGCATCATTGTAATCCAATACTCTTCAAGTGTTGTTCATAAATTGTTTATTTTCTCAAGTGGAGACCAAATGATCTCGCAAGAAAATTCGTAACAGCTCATAGTTAAATTCTAGAGAAAACATCGCTGAATGTTTATGCATTCGGCATGCCGCTTCCACCATCTGAAAGATATCACATTTCTTTGTGATATCTATTTACATCGAACACTCATGTGTATGTATATACCATAGGGTTGGTAATTTTTCGTCCCTTGCTTCGGGATAATTTTTGTAACACAATTTAGTCTTTAATAAAACTCAGAATAATAAACGGTTCTATTTTATTACATAACTAATAACTTTAGTCTTTAAATTGTTCTCTGTTGGTGCATAACAAATTGGTGGCAGCGGTGCGACTTTCCGAGATAAAACCTTAAACTCTCTAGGTATATCGCGAATTCGATCACAGTCAAATATTCGACTCTCATATTTGCATCTCAGTTATTTAATAATAAAAAAAAGGCACACACAAAGTTAGTCGAGATACAACTCTAAAATCTTTGGGTGTATCGAATATTCGACAATTCTCGAGACATAAAAAGGCAACAAGGATAAGAAGGCTACATCCCTGACATCTTCCCCAGTAGCAACGGAAACAAGCGAAGCAAACCATCTGCAATACATAAAGTCAACAGGAAAATGAAAATTTTAATGTGAGTTTTTATTTTCAATCTAAGTTATATAAAGTGTCTCGAAAAAACAATGACATTATGTAGAAGTAAAATAATTTTAAAGAAATAATAAAAAAAAAACAGGAAAAACTAGAATATTGTTCAAACGGGAAAAATTGGTTTGAAAAATCACAAAGATCTGTTTAATAAAGCTAATAAAATATAATTAGTCCTAAGAGAGGCACAAGACGGAAGGAACGACGCTTGATTTTTTTTTTAAATAAAAAGAATAAAAAAACATAGGGGCGGGCTACAGTCCGCTTGGGCGAACTGTTGGATACCCTATTCTTATTCCTATATCTCATAAGTGGGCGTGACAAAAATTTAAAGGATTTTAACGAAAAAACTAAGCTTTTGTAAATAAAAACGCTCCCTAGCTCAAACTTTGGTTTTTCAATAAAATTGTTTTATTTAATTGTGGGCGTGTCAGTAGGCCGATTTAAAAAAAATTTAAGTATGAGCATAAAGGGCACCTAGAGAGTATATACTATAAATTTCAGCTCCCTAGCTCAAACTTTGGACTTTCAAAAATAAAATAAAAATAATTGTGGGCGTGTCAGTAGGCGGATTTTGAAAATTACACATGAGCATAAAGGGCCCCTAGAGAGTATATATTACAAATTTAAGCTCCCTAGCTCAAATTTTGGTTTTTCAAAAAAAATATTTTATTTAATTGTGGGCGTGTCAGTGGGCGGATTTTGAAAATTTTATGTCGCAAGCAGTTTTATGGGCCAAAGATCATATATAAAAAATTTCAGCTTTCTAGCTCAAAATTCAATTTTTCCCAACATTTGTTTTATTTAATTGTGGGCGTGTCAGTGGGCGGATTTTGAAAATTTTATGTCCCAATTAGTTTTATGGGCCATAGATCATATATAAAAAATTTCAGCTCTCTAGCTCAAAATTCGATTTTTTCCAAAATTTTGTTTTTTTGAGTTTGTGGGCGTGTCTGTGGGCGGATTTCAAAAATTCTTAAACTTGATTATTTCGGGACCCTAGAGAGTATATGGTTAAAATTTCAGCTCTCTAGGTCCAGTTTAAAGGCCTAATTTTTGCCGACGGACGGACGGACGGACGGACGGACGGACATGGCTAGATCGACATTACTATCGATGCTGATCATAAATATAGTAACTTTTAGGGGTCTACGGGCAATATTAAGGTATGTTACAAACTATGCGTCAAAATTAATATACCCCTAGAATAGGGTATAATAATTGTGGGCGTGTCAGTAGGCGGATTTTGAAAATATTTACACATGAGCATAAAGGGCCCCTAGAGAGTATATATTACAAATTTAAGCTCCCTAGCTCAAATTTTGGTTTTTCAAAAAAAATATTTTATTTAATTGTGGGCGTGTCAGTGGGCGGATTTTGAAAATTTTATGTCCCAAGCAGTTTTATGGGCCAAAGATCATATATAAAAAATTTCAGCTTTCTAGCTCAAAATTCAATTTTTCCCAAAATTTGTTTTATTTAATTGTGGGCGTGTCAGTGGGCGGATTTTGAAAATTTTATGTCCCAATTAGTTTTATGGGCCATAGATCATATATAAAAAATTTCAGCTCTCTAGCTCAAAATTCGATTTTTTCCAAAATTTTGTTTTTTTGAGTTTGTGGGCGTGTCTGTGGGCGGATTTCAAAAATTCTTAAACTTGATTATTTCGGGACCCTAGAGAGTATATGGTTAAAATTTCAGCTCTCTAGGTCCAGTTTAAAGGCCTAATTTTTGCCGACGGACGGACGGACGGACGGACGGACGGACATGGCTAGATCGACATTACTATCGATGCTGATCATAAATATAGTAACTTTTAGGGGTCTACGGGCAATATTAAGGTATGTTACAAACTATGCGTCAAAATTAATATACCCCTAGAATAGGGTATAATTATCAAAATAGAGATACCTACATAAATATATTACTAGGCACAACATAATGCAATTAAATTTTCGCACAAAAGATCTATAAAGTAAAGTAAAAATGGCTAATTCACAAAGTGAGTATGTACGAATTTAAGGAAGAATTTTTATGCAGGAAATTCACTTGCATTGCAAAAGAAGGTGGAGGCACAATTTGTTTAACGCTAGGGCAAATTTTAGATAACATAAAAGTAAGTCAGAAAGGCATTGAAGAAGAATACCTAATATTTTACGATAGTAAAATTTTTAGTAGAAAACTATTTTTAAAAGTAATCGAAGAAGAGGGAAACTTCGCCGAAAAAGAGTTACCTTCGGTGAAAGAGGCTATACAAAAAAGAAGGGATTTTCAGATTAGTTCAGGAACAATACCTAAACAATGTACAAATAAGTTCGAAGAAAGATCCACGAGCCTAATCCAAGAAAGTAATTCAAGAGGCAATAGGCTTGAAAATCAAAATAATAACTTCTCTTCAAATCATACCAATCCAATATCTACTCAAATGAGTTTAGATTTACTTAGTAAGCTTATCACACCCTTCGATAGCGACCCCAATAAGATCCATCATTTTCTAAGTAATGTCGAAAGTGCAATGTCACTAGCTAATACGGAACAGCAGCGTTATTTATTTCCATTGATAAAAAGTGAAATAACCGGAAATGCGGAAACTTTACTTATGTGTAAAATACTAGAAACTTGGGCGGAATTAAAGAGAGAATTGAATAGGATGTTTAAGGAAACATATTCTTCTATGCAATTACATATGGAAATGACGCGGCTTCAGCAAGGCAGAACAGAAACTGCTTTGCAATATATTCAAAAGGTCGAAACGTTGCAAAGACGTAGAATTCAGTACATATACATGAATAATCAAAGCGATAAGTTGTTTGAAGGACAATTATTTATGATTGAGACAGATATTATCAGCGCTTTCATTAATGGGCTTAAAGAGGATATTGGTTCCTTTGTAAATAGTCAAAGACCGTCAACTTTAGCCGAAGCATCGTCCTTAACCATTGAAGAGGAAACAAAGTTGTTAGGAAAAAGAGCATCTCAGACCTATAGTAATAGAGATTATACCTCAAAAAATTTGATAAAAGTTAATCATAATATGATCAAATGTTTTAATTCCAACAAATTAGGGCATATCAGCAAAAACTGCAGAGCTCCCAGAAGACAATCTTCTCAATCGACCGTATACCGAAGATAAGGAAAGTCGCGAAAATGATAATAAGAAAAAGACTTTTTATCATAACAACAATAATAATAAATAAGGAGAAAGAGTTAAGAAATACGACACAAACAAACATATAAATTTTCGGAAGAAGGAACAATAAACGAGGGTATTGTTTCAAATTCTAATGAAAGCCCTCATTATTATCCTTAGATACAATAACAAAAACTAAAATTTTTTAGTTGATACAGGAGCTTTTATAAGCTTAATTAAAACGAAATGTGTATATGAATATGACGTAAATTTTCAAGACACAACGAACTTTGTAGGAATTGGTAGATCAAATAGATCTAGTATAGGTAGTACCAACATCACGTTAGTATATAATGACGATAATCTCGATACGTTTTTAATCGATATATTTCTACACGTTGTAACTGATGATATTATTGGCCATTATGACGGAATACTGGGCATAGATTTTCTAAGAGAATCTGAGTTCTGTAATAATTTAAAACGTAAAATAATGTATAATGTATAACTAATAATAAAGTTATTGTTAAACGATAAAACAAATAAATTGGGAGTTTTAAACTGTAAGGGTCAACGAATTGAAGGAAAACCGACTACAAGCGCACCTTTAGAGGCAACGAATCCTAAATATGTTGTTAAGAAAAACGAAAGTATTAAAAATAATAACGATAGGTAAAAAGAAAATAATAAAAGATTTAACCTACTGTGGAGTAAGCTAAGAGTCGATCACTTAAAAAACGATATAGAATTGAAAGGTCTTAGTGAATTGGTAAAAGAAAATGCCAACATCTTTAGCTTAGAAGATGAGAAATTAACAGAAAAGTCGGTTATTGAACATCATATACGAACAAGTAATGAAATACCAATAAGGTACATAATGAAGACGTAAATAAACAATTAGAAAAATTTCTTAACGAGGGAATTATACGACATAGATATAGCCAATCTCCTTGGTGCAGTCCTTTATGGGTTGTTCACAAAAAATCGGATGCTAATGGAAATCCGCAATGGAGGATGGTGATAGATTACAGTGTTGTGTGTGCACCCAATTAACCAGATCACGTGTGCACAGTAACCCACTTTTGATTTAAACATGATCATGTACATTCACATGTACGTTCACTTCCGCAATTAATTTCAATTGATCATGTTACACATCGCCAGTGGATTGCTTTGCACACAATGATTCATAGGATAAGAATTATTATTTTGATTTTGCTTTGATCATGACCACAGGTGAATGTGTCGCGGTGAACATAGAATCAGATTGCACTTGGGTGGAGTGAACCATAGGTTAACTCAGTTCAAGTTGCAATTTGATTCTTATGTGTTGTCACACGGGCCAACATTTGTAGGTCATGATAATTAAGAAAATATGAGGCATTTGGTGGCATAAGAATATTTTGCCAATAAAATCAATCATTAGAAGTTCAGAGTCAGAACGACTAAGTTCCTAAGTTCCTTTTATTTCGGCTGAAGAGCTAAGATAATACTTCTCGGCTGAAGAGCTAAGATAATACTTCACAATCGTGCACTTCAGGTGCTCGGAATGAAGCGGCTGGAGAGCTTAGAGTAATACTCAAAAATTAGGGCACAAGTACTACGACACTGCAGTCACTACATCCCAACAACAGGAAGTTGAACGATGTAACTATTTCCGATTCCTACCCGATTCCGAATATCACCGATATTGTAGATCAACTTGGGAGGGGCGAAATATTTCACAACCTTGGATCTAAAATCGGGATTTCACCAAATACCTTTGAGTAAGGAAAGTATTGAAAAAACGGCTTTTTCAACACCTTATGGCCACTTCGAATACACTCGAATGCCATTTGACCTCAAAAATGCGCCTTCATGTTTCCAGAGAATGATGAATACTGTTTTATCAGATCTCATGAAAAACAAACAAACTGAAAGACTCAGAAACGTACTTCGTTAACCCTTCAATGCATGATTTTTTTTTTTGGCGCGAAAAAAATATATTTAATGTAAATAAACGATCTAAACTCAAAAAAAAAATATAAGAAAAATATCCGGTTAACCGATTTTCCGGAAAATCGAATTTTCTGTATGATGCATATCTGCAACGCTATGCATAAGCGGTATGTAATTTATAAAAAAAAGTTGACACGAAAAAAGTTGTTCTTGGAACTTATTTTTATTTTTTTCAAATAAATAACCTAAAAACAACAATTGAACAAATAATAAATTATAATAATAATAATAAATAATTGAATAAATAATACGATACATATAATTCATTTTATATGAGACTAATAGGAACATAAAAAATCACATAACTGCGTACTCATTGTATAAAATTCAGTTCAAGCTCTTTGGCAACTATATTACTAATATACGTTAAAAAAATGAGTAAATATTACAACGTGCTCAAAGTTAAAAGAAAGGGACAAAATAATAGAAAAAAGTAAAGTAGATTGGTATAATATGTACATTATAAATTATTTATGAAACTCTTTAAAACAATTATTCGTTTTATTAAAACATAGGGCAGTGCAACATTTTTCACATTGTATGTATGTGAATCCAGTACAATTTGGAAGTTTGCATCTCAATCTTTTTTCCATATAAGCCGGCCAATGTGATATCTCATCTTTTCTAACATCTGCCGAAGGCACGTGTGATTTGGGATACTTTCTTTTGCGATCTTGAAGAAGAGCAGATGGTGAGCCAGTTGACCTTCCTCTGACTTTTTGAAGTACAGTCCCACTTCGGCAAAGAGATTCTGCCAAGTCTATACGGAAATCGCATAGGCCCATTGGTGTTTCATTGCGGACGGAGCAGTTTTGTTTGTACAAAATCCATGAATTAACCACCGTAATATCGGTAAGATGGTAAAAAATCCGCATGTACCATTTGCGTGATCTCATTTTAATTCGATGTCGTCCAATCAGGCTGTCTGTAAGGTCTACGCCACCCATATGTTTATTATACTGCTTGACTATATTGGGACAATCGATATCAACACGCTGTGCTTTTGTTTTATCATATCTTTTAACAGTCCCAATAGGCAGGGCGCTGACAAATGATGACAACAAGTTAACAGCCTTGTTATCCTTCCAACAAAGAGTACAAATGTCTATATTGTCCACATTGGCGAACAATTCAAACGACTTTCCCCGTGGTACTTTGGATAGTTCCTTCTCATTTGGAAGCTTGCAGTTTGTCAGTCTATTTCGGCGAATAGTTCCCACAGTATAAATGCCTTTTTTGGCCAATTCGACAACTAAAGGGATGGTCGTATAATAGTTGTCGAAATAAATCTTATGGCCAACATTTACTTCGATACTTCGGGCTAATCGTACGACAACATTGGCACATGCTCCTAAATGCGTCTCGGATGGTAAAATTGCGTCGACATTTTCTTTCCCAGTATATATTTCGAAGTTATAGGTAAATCCTGATACGCCACTCAAAACAAATAACTTATAACCCCACTTATGAGGCTTAGCGGGCATATATTGCTTTATGTAACTTCGTGCCTTTGTTGCGCATATTTGCTCATCAAGAGATAAACACTCTTCTCTTGGGATGGACAAGAATTTGTCTGTCAAATGAGTTAGTAAGGGCCTAATTTTGTGAAGTCTGTCATGTAGCGGGTTTTCTCTTGGCAGCATGCCGCTATTATCATTAAAATGCAGATACCTTCGAACCTTCTCAAACTCGTTAACTGTCATAGTATTAATAATTGTCTCATTTCCTGTAACTGGAGCCCAATATAACCGAATATTAGAAATTTGTATCACCGACATAAGAATACAGATTCCCAAAAACTTTCTTATGTGGGTATTTGATAAAAAAGTGGGACGTTCTGGAGTAACTTCCATAGAATATATGTTTGACTGCGTTACTATTTTGTCAATAATTTCGCTGGAGAAAAAGTAGTCAAAGTAGCTGAGTGGTGTCGACATTTGCGAAACAGCATTAGGAAAATTCGTGGTTCCACTAAATGAACTGAAACCTGCATCAAATTCAAAAGTACTACGCTTCCAAAGAATTTTTTTGTATTTCTCCTTCAGATCGCTTAATTCTCTTTTAAGATCTCTTGCAGAGCACATGGGTTCCACTTCCGGCTTATTGCTCAATATGTGAAGTGGCAAACTGTCAAGCTCCCCCAATTCAATATTTACGTCTTCTTCCAAGACATCTCTTCTGGTGTTAGATACAAAATCGTCTACATCCAACGTGTGCTGGAGAAGACCACAATCTTCAAATTCATCCTCGCTATCCACCCATTCATCCATAATTTCAAGTTCTTTCTCTGACAAGATTCTCTCCATGCTGAAAAGCGAAAAAAACTTCTAAATATTGATAATGTTTCCCATGTCCAAGGACATGATAAACACACCCTAAATGCATGGTGTTGCAGATATGCATCATAGGCAAAATATGAACAAAATATCTGTTCTTTGCAAAATTTTAAAATTATTTTTGCACCTATATTAGAAGGAACATATAAGAAACAATAAAAAAAATACTTACTTGCATTAAAACACTTTAAAATTTATATTTACATATATTAAAATACACCTCTTCTATCGACTATGAGAGCACGTGGTCTTGTGATTTCAAGTTCTATTTGAGTGCGTTCATACCCTTACTAACACATTTGTAAAAATAAAACATCATTGCGGAACTAAATGGAAACGGAAAACGGAACAAATCGAAGAGATATCGGCTGTCAGTGTCTTATGACAGCTTTTTCAAAAGTATGATGCAGATATGCTACAGTATGCATTGAAGGGTTTTGAGAGAAGCAAATCTCAAGATCCAAATAGACAAGTCTGAGTTTCTAAAAAAAGAAGTAAAATATTTAGGATACCTAATTACAAATACTTTACTTCCTAACGAAGAAAAGGTAAAGGCAATTGACAATTTACAGGAACCTAAAAATCTCAAGGAAATTAAAAGCTTTATAGGAATAATAGGATATTACCGAATTTCAGTATTCAGTATTATAGCATCACCGTTATACAAGTTATTAAAAAAGAATGTTGAATTTATTTGGAAGGAGGAACAAAGTAAAAGTTTTAGCGAACTTTACTTACGAAATTTACCTTGTTAAAATATCCTAAATTCGAAAAACAGTTTATTATCACAACTGTTACTAGTAATTTGGGACTTGGTGCTGTCTTGTCGCAAGAATATTCGGGATTCATTTTATAAGTAGAAATTTAAATAAAGCTGAGGTTAATTATAGTACCACAGTGAAGGAATGCCTTGCCATCGTATGGGCAATACAGCAGTTTAGACCTTACCTTTATGGGCAAAAGTTGATTATAAAAACTGACCATCGACCGTTAACTTGGTTGTTTAATGTTAAAGGCCCAGCATCAAGACTGATTAGATGGAGACTTAAATTAGAAGAATACGACTATAAAATTACATATAAAAAAGGTGTAGTAACTAAGCAACCAAAAGCTCGTAATAATGATATTAAAGCTAAATTAAGTAAAGAACAAAGAGAAGCAGCAAAAGAAGTTTTTGGAGAAGACTTTACAAAGGATGAAGAATTAGAAGAGGATGAAAATGTTTTGAGACAAATCTACGAAGACGAATGCGGGTTGGAAAAACCATGCACTAGTAGAATTGTTTTGGAAAAATTGAATAAAAACGCATTACGTGAAAGGAAAATATCCAATCATCCTGAAGAAGACGAAAACGAAGTTAGTGACAACAGTCATAACAATAGTCAGGAAGCTGAAGAAGTTGTTAATGGAAAAAACATGAACGAATATTCTTTAGAGAACATTCAAATTATAAGTAATAAAGAAGAACAGCAAAATATAATAAAAGAATACCATGACGGCCTGATTGGAGGTCATGGCGGACAAAAAGCAACAATCAGTAGAATCAAAGAAAGATTTTACTGGGCAGACTTAAATAAAAACGTCATAGAATATATTCAAATGTGTAACCAATGTCAGAGACAAAAAATAAATAGGCATCCATGTAGGAATCCAATGAAAATAGTAACTTCAGCGGATCACAGTTATAGTGTTTTGAATAAAGATGTCTTGTTGAAAATGAAAATGTTGATGTTTTATCACTATCTGAAACGCATGTTACCGCCAAGTTTCTAGAAAACCACTCTAATGAGATCCAGCTTAATGGGTACTATCTTTTAAATTGTGTTAGCGAATCTAGTCACACCGGGGGTGTTGCGTTGTATGTTAAGAATGAAATTAAAAGTTCAAAGATAAAAAAATTGTCCTAAGTATGAAGCTGTGGTGTCTTATAGTTAAAGTGCAATATAATAACAATACTGTGATAGATATGTGTACGTTATATCGGTCTCATTTGTTCGTGAAAAGAGAATTTTGTATTGAATTTGAGCAGATAGTTGAAGTGATACAGCAACGGAACAGTATTGCTAGGTGACTTAAATATAAATTGGTTCGATTACTCCGATACTTATCGTCGAAGAATCGCGGAAATATTGAACGATAATAATATATCCATGGTAATATCTGAGCCAACGAGAATAACCCCAAGCTCCAGAACTCTGATCGATTATGTTTTGACAAATAATAATCATTCAGTTAGCGCATGTGTCGTCCAACATATAAATGTAAGTGATCATGAAACTATTCAAATTTTAGTAAAGTGCGTAGAAAAAAAACTACCAAATAAAAAGCTCATTAGGTACTTAAAATATGACAGAGCAATCTTTGTTTCAAAATTAAGACTGAATTCGCTATTTTCAAACGACGCTTCTGGTCAACTAAGAAATAGTAACGAGTTAAGTGAACATTTCGCGGATGAACTAAAATGTGTAGTGGACTCTATGATAAAAACTAAAAGCGTACCCTTCAAAAATGCTGAATGGTTTAACATTGAACTTCAACATGCAAAATCATTAAAAATAGGTCTATACAGAACAGCTGCGATATCGAATAATATTCGTGATTGGGAAATCTACCGTAATTTTAGAAATAATTATAAGCTAATGATAAGATCTGCCAAGTCACTTTTTATAAAAAGAAAAATTGACAATGCTTGTACACAAAAAGACATGTGGAGACAGTTAAAAAAGTATGTTCTCAATACAAACAAAGACTTTATTACTGAAGTGCAATTTTTAAATGGGGTCGAGATAAACGAGAGTGCAATATTATGTGATAAATTTAACCAGTTTTTTGTGAATAGTATAGTTGAACTAAACCAATCTGTGATATTTCTACAATATGTAAACCTAATAGAAGAGTGCAATATAGACTTTAAGTTCCGTGAAATAGGTATACCTGACATTACAAGTGCAATAAAACTGATCAATAAAAAAAACGACTTTAATTTTATGAACACCCGTATGATAAAAGATGCTACTGACATTATTGGCCCTATCCTTGTTCATATTATAAATACACCATTAACCTCTGGTGTTTTTCCCGAGTCATGGAAGGAATCCTTAGTTATACCGATAAAAAAAGTGATTGACGCCAAAACTTGCACAGAGTATCGCCCCATAAATATGATGCCAATATATGAAAAAATATTCGAAAAAGTAGTGCAAGTACAATTAAAAGACCACCTCGACAGCCAAAATATTTTAACCGCGTATCAATCTGGTTTTAGAGAAGATCACTCTTGTGAAACATGTGTAAATTATGTGTTAAGTGATTGGAAAGTAAATGTTGATCAAAAAAACGTAGTTGTCGGAGTGTTTCTTGACCTCAAGCGAGCATTTGAAACGGTAGATCGGTACATCCTAATTGATAAACTATCAAAAATGGGCGTTAAGTCTAATGAATTAAATTGGTTTAGATCATTCATTACTGGGCGAACCCAACGTACCAAAGTGAATGAAAATGTGTCGGCCGCGGTTAGGGTCGATATTGGACTGCCGCAAGGAACTATACTCGGTGTGTACCTGTTTTTGTTATATATAAATGACATGGTCAAAGTGGTAACGTTTTCAAAACTTGTATTGTTTGCTGACGATGGACTTTTGTATGTATGTGGGAGTGACTTTCTTAGCTGTATGAATAATATAAATAGTGATTTAAGAGCTATAAGTGCGTGGTTAAAAATGAATAAACTCATTCTAAATACTGATAAAACTAAGTGCCTAATTATTAACAATAACTCGATCGATACACCCCCCAACATCGTAGTTGACAATGTCCAAATCGAACTTGTTGAGAAAGTAAAATATCTTGGCATCATGATTGATAAAAAACTATTGTTCAATGATCACATTGAGTATACATGTAAAAAAATATCAAAAAATATTGGGGTCTTAAGAAGAATAAGACAAAATATTTCGTTTAACAGTGCAGTGAAGGTGTATAACGTTATTATTAAACCACATTTTGAATATTGTGGTAGCTTGTTATTTACATGTCCTCAGTTTCAAAAAAATAGACTCCAAGTCCTCCAAAATAAAGCTATGCGGATAGTGTTAAAATGTGGCAGGTATACCCCAGTAACTTTAATGTTGAATTCGCTAAACTGGCTAAGTGTAAGCCAAAGACTATTTATGAATGCTATGCTATTCGTTCACAAATTAAAAAACGGATTATGCCCGAATTATCTTTTGGAAGGTGTTACAACAAACAATCATCATTCACCGTATAGCCTAAGATCCGCAGGCGATCTACGAATCCAAAGAGCGAGGACCTCAAGAGGACAGCGGACAATGTACTACATGGGGTTCCAAACCTTTAACAATTT
Organism: Portevinia maculata; assembly: GCA_949715645.1. Classification (NCBI taxonomy): domain Eukaryota; kingdom Metazoa; phylum Arthropoda; class Insecta; order Diptera; family Syrphidae; genus Portevinia; species Portevinia maculata. Next base: position 123,074,968 of record OX454527.1, read on the forward strand.
GCCACCTTATTTAAAAAACGAATCAGATTTCAACGTATTTAAAAGAAACATTATTGACTTCATTAAATATACTATAAATTAAAAATACAATTTGAAAGTTAAAGATAAAAAACTGTATTCCAAAATTAAATCTTAAACCTTATATATTTATTGTCATTCATTACAAAAGCTTATTAATTTATTGTAAATAATGTTTAAACTAAATGGCTTCTCGAAAGCTAAATAAAATGCATCTATCTATCTATCAAAGATTGTGAGCTTACGGTTATCATGAACAAAATAAACAGCGATTGTAAACTCAAACAAATAATAAACCAAATGGAAATTTTTCATAAGATTTCCGAAAGCAAATGTTTTTTCGCTTCAAGCGATGAAACGAAATATAAATGTTACTGTTCTGAAAACCCAAACAGCGAAGAAGGAATAATAAATAGGCATCCATGTAGGAATCCACATTGGAATTTTAAAATTTGAAACCAAACTGTACTTTCGAAACCTTGGCAAGTAGAATCTAAACTCTTGTGCAAGAATTAACTATTGAAAACAAAGATGTACTCGTATATCGTCCCGCACCAGCAGACTGCTGTTATAATGTAAAATTGAACGATTTAATTATAGAAGATGCAAATTTGCCTAAAATACAGCTTAAAAATTTAGCTGAATTACAAGATTTAACTACAGAAATTAGAAATCAAGAAAGTTACATGTCTAGAAAATTTAAATAAATACCACCCCATGTTCAAGGCACTTTGTTTGGTATAAGTGGAATGTTAATTTTAATAGGCATAACTTATTGCTCTTCTAAACTTGCTAAACGGAATGGCATCACCATTCCCCGTAACTGCTTTAAGAAAAGTTATAAACAACCTGTAGTTGAAAGGGAAACGATGGTACAATATAATGATAATAATAAAAGTAAAACTGTAATAAGAAGGCCAAATTCAAATTTACTTAGAATGAGTGATTTTGAAGTCAAAGAAAATTAATTTAAAAAAAAATATAATTTTCATTTTAAGAAGGGAGGTGTTATGCATAACCATGTCCAGTATTTCCTGTCTGTCCACTTCAGAATTCTTTTGTTCCCACATTGCATCAGTTTGGGAATTGCATCATTGTAATCCAATACTCTTCAAGTATTGTTCATAAATTGTTTATTTTCTCAAGTGGAGACCAAATGATCTCGCAAGAAAATTCGTAACGGCTCATACATAGTTAAATTCTAGAGAAAACATCGCTGAATGTTTATGCATGCCACTTCCACCATATGAAAGATATCATATATTTCTTTGTGATATCTACATATTTACATCGAACACCCATGTGTATGTATATACCATTGGTAACTTTTCGTCCCTTGTTTAGTGATAATTTTTGTAACACAATTTAGTCTTAAGTAAAACTCAGAAATAAACGGTTCTATTTTATTATATAACTAATAACTTTGATGTCTAAATTTTTCTCTGTTGGTGCATAACAAGGCGGACGGCAAAAGGCTTTCTCTCCTCATCCCGGTCAGTTCTTTAGCTGTTCGCCTAGTCCCTGGGAAGTGTTGTCTATCGGTCGCGTCTTGTTGTCTTATGTCGCGTACGTTTGGGGCTTGTTTGGCACAGCTTGCAGCCGAGTCTGGTGTTTTCGAGTCGGTTGCTGGCCTAAGTCTCTCATCGACATCCCGCCCTCGTCGTAAGAGGTCCTCTCTCCATCTTACCCCGTTTGTCGACGTTATCCCTAGTGGACCTTGCAAGCTTGAGCGTGTTGCGGGCTCTATCCAGAGACGCTCCTTCCTTGCCAGTGAAGGACTTCGGATCACGTTTTCCAAGCCGCCGAATAAGACGAATTGCGTTACGTCTTTTGTTGCGTGGTGTCGTTTTTGTAGCGTCCCTTGTCGTTGTCTGTGCAGAGATTGGATGCGGCGCATCCCGAACTACTCTTCCAATCCTCACTACTGTCGCAAAGCTGCCTCCGGTGGAATTACCCTTGCCTACAGGACTGCTATCGGCGGACATTATAGGTAACGAAGATTTCTCCTCCTGAGAAAAGCAGAGGCTTGTCCCTTTGGGATCTTTCAGCGCTTCCTTGCAACCGTCATCCTGAGATCCGCTCACACTCAACTTCGGAACACCCCCGATAATCGTTGAGGAGATTGGGTCCTCGCTCAGCTGCTGTGCTGTCACTGAGAGGGTTAGGTTAGGTTAGGTTAGGTTACTGGGCTGACGGGGCAAGAGAATCCTGCGCCCGTCACACTTAGGTCAATGTAGACCCTTTGTGATACCCTGGAGGTTACGCTTCCCTTATCTGGAACCAATGAAAAACCTATGAAAAACTTAGCGGGTTTACAAACCATCCCGATGCGTTGATGAACTTGCGCAAGTCATTCACAGACTTGCCGGAGAGTTCTTCTAAATCCTGGAAGAAATATCTGCCCAGGATATTGTTTCTGATATGACAGAGTGCAGGGCAGTGACAGAGGAAATGCGGGGTATCCTCATTCACCTCCTCGTCCCCACATCCTCTGCAGAGTTCATCTGTGCTGAGTTTTAATTTCTTTGCATGGTAGCCCAGCATGTTGTGTCCGGTGATAACACCTGTGAGAGAGGACAAAGAATTCTTGTTCATTTGAAGGATTCTCTTGGTCTTTTGTTTGTCATATAGTGGCCACATTTTCCTTGTAATAACACAGGAATCAAGGGCACTCCATCTTTCGTTTGCTGCCATCAGTGTTTTATTTCCAATCACCTGTTTAAGGTAACAGGGTGGGGTTTTTACTGTGGTGTCAGCATCCCTTGATTCAAGGGAAGATCCTTTTCTTGCCAGCTCATCGGCTCTTTCATTTCCTGGGACACCACTGTGTCCGGGGACCCAGCAGATTCTTACAGTGTGCTACGCGCCAAGAGCCCGCAGCTCTTCGCGACAGCTTCTTACAAGCCTCGATTTTATTTCTGTCGCGGAAATCGATTTTATTGCCGCTTGGCTGTCAATGAAGAAGGTAATATCAGCGTGTGGTATTGCCGTCATTGCAGTCTGCTTAGCGGCTGTTGTCAGCGCCAGAACCTCAGCTTGGAAGACGCTGCTGTAGTCGGGGAGTCTGATCGAGCCAGATATTCCGAGCGTTTCTGAGTAGAAACCTGCACCAACGCCGGTATCCATCTTGGAGCCATATGTATAGATGGGGATCGTTGTTGCATGGATTGGTACTTGGTTATCCTGCCATTCTTCCCTACAGGGAAAAGAGACAGTAAATGGTCTTATAAAATCTAGTTTGGGAGTAATGTAGTCTGTGCATACATTTCTACCCGTAAATTTCTCTATAATCTGTGCATGCCCTGTTGTACTGGGTTTCCAGTTTTTTGTTTGGCTTAGCCGCAAGGCACTGTTTGCTGCAGATTCTTGTACGAAAAGATCTAGGGGTTTAAGATTGAGAATTACCTCCAACCCCGCTGTAGGGGTGGTTCTCATAGCCCCAGTAGTGCCAATACAGGCAATTCTTTGGACTCTAGTCATAGTCTTAAGGTTGGTGCCCTTACACAACCCCTGCCACCAGACTAAATTACCGTATGTGAGTATCGGTCTAACTACCGCCGTATACAACCACATGATAATTTTGGGACTAGGTCCCCAGGTTTTGCCGAAGATTCTATTGCAGGCGTATAAGGCTACCGTTGCCTTCTTTGCTCGTTCTTTTATGTTGAGGCTCCAGTTTAATTTTCTATCCAGAATCACGCCAAGATACTTTGCGTATTCTGATGTTTGTAGTGGAGTACCCTCAATAGTTGGCGGATTAAATTGCGGTATAATCCTTTTATTGGTGAAGAGGACCAGTTCTGTCTTTTGTGGGTTAACCGCAAGTCCGCAGCTTCTGGTCCAGTTACCAACCATAGATAAGGCGTTCTGTATTTGTTCACTTAGAGTGGATGGGAATTTTCCTGTCGCTAGCAGTGCTAAGTCGTCAGCATATGCTACTGCCTTGACTCCACTAAGTCTAAGTTCAATCAGAATCTCGTTTAAAACGAGTACCCAAAGAAGGGGTGATAGGACTCCGCCTTGAGGGGTTCCTCTAGATGCTGACACCTTAATTATTTCACCACCTAACTCTGAGTAGATGCATCTTCTTTTAAGCATGCACATTATCCATTTAATTATGGTATTCTCCACATTTAGGTTTACTAGGGCTCTTTCTACCGCTTCCCCTTGGACGTTGTTGAAGGCACCTTCAATGTCCAAGAAGGCGGCTAGAGTATATTCCTTGTCCCTTAGTGTCTTTTCTATGGTGCTGACGACACTGTGGAGTGCTGTCTCTACACCTTTGCCTTTCGTATATGCATGCTGAGCTGGGGATAAGACCTCTGGACTCAGTTTGCTACGAATATAAATGTCCATCAGTCTCTCAAAAGTTTTTAAAACAAAAGAGGTTAAACTGATTGGCCTAAAGTCTTTGGCGGTAGTGTGACTAGGTTTCCCAGCTTTGGGTATGAAAACCACTTTAACTTCTCGCCAAACTTTGGGTACATATCCCCATTTTAGGCTACTTAGGAAGAGGTTCCTCAGATGTGGGGTTATATGTTCTTCACATCTTTGTAGCATCATAGGGAAAATGCCCACTGAGAGGGTTAAAGACTCCACGTTAGCTGATGCAATTACCGTTGGTCCTGACTGGCAAAGTCTTGTCGAGGATTTGGGTGGCCCCATCAGCGTGCTATCGCTCGAGTTACCCGAGGGTGCAGTCGGCAGCGGCGAGACGCCCATTGGATTGCCCCCCGATGCAGATCGCTCCTGAAGGTATGCCCGCGCATTGTGGAGTCTCTTCCTATCGTTTTCGGACGGTTCTTCCCACTTTTTTGTCCCCAGCCTCTTGACTGTTAGCGTACAGTTTTTTGCATATTTTGAGCTGGTAGAACTGCAGGAGAATGATGAACTAGCGATAGAGCATGTTTCGCTAGAATCCAGAAGGAGTTTTTCCAGATTCGCGTCAATCGCTCCAACGCTTTCCACATATGATATGGTTAGGAGTGCATCTTCCGCATCTGCTCCTTTTTACCGGTCAGTGTTGCTTGTGCTAGGAGCGCCTGGCCGGTTCGCGCCCTTCGCTTCTTGAAGATTTTTTTTTTTTTTTGTTTTTCTTTTGATTTGACATTTTGATTTTGGGTCCCACGAGTAAGGGGGAATGTCACTATTGGTTTAATTCAAGAACCATTTGCAACAAATCTTGAAATTTTTGGATTATACTGTAAAACCAGAGAGCTTATTTTTGTCAAAGGTAGTTTCAGGCCAGGGGCGACTCTTTCTGTCGCGAAACATATAAAATACTCTCTCATTCCAGGTTTCAAAACAAGACTGGCCGGGCTGCATATAAAGGGTCTTTCATTAGCGACTTGACAACTTCAAATTTTCAGTGTAAATTGTATTTGATACAGAGACATGTTGGAACGTTATTTCTTCGAGCAATTGCATGAATTGGACATCAGTGATATGTGGTTCCAACAAGACGGTGCCACAAGCCACACAGCGGGTGCAACAAGCGAGTTATTGAAGTATCAGTTCGGTAAACTTGTTATCTCGAAAACGGACCCGTCTAATGGCCGCCGAGATCGTGTGATTTAACGCCTCTAAACTTTTTTTATGGGGCTACATGAAATCATTGGTTTATGCCAACAAGCCGGCGACGTTAGAGGAGCTCAGAGCCAATATTGAACGAGAAATAGCGGCCGTATCGGTCGAAAGTGAGGCCGAGTCCTCGAAAATTGGGTTCAACGTATCGAATTTCATTCATAAATGTTTCGATAGTAATTCAAACCAAAACAATTTTTTTGAGATATCTCTTTATTAAAAAAAGAAGTTATCAAGTCCTTAATGAAAGACCCTTGCGTACTTTGCTGGAGACATTGAAGAAGTGCCTCCCTCCCAAGTACAAGAACATGTCCAGTACTGCGAGGATCAGCAAGTACATCTTATCATCGGTTGTGACGCCAACGCACACAGTTATGTGTGGGTTAGCCGAGATACCAACAAAAAAAGGTGAACCACTTTTAGAATATCTTTATAATGAGGATAAACCCACATTTAGGAACAGTATAAGAGAAAAGTTTTAGACTTTACTCTCTCATCTCCATTTGATGAAAATATCAAAGAGGGCTGCATGTGTGCATCACATGCACATCAGATTCCGTGTACAGAAGTGTTTACACAAAAATGCAATGGACATTAGTGCATACACGAAAATGCCACAAAAAGATATAATACCACAGGTGGCAGGCCAGGTACACTGGAAAATCCACCCTCATCGGAGGTCAGCTCTATGGATTATGGGGAGAGCCATTAACTAATAAATCCCTTCTCAAAAGGTACAACGGTAACTCGATGCCCACCAACAAGATCGAACGTGTCCGGGAAAAGAAGTCCGCCGGAAGAGCAAGTGCACGAAAAACGAGACTAAATGAAAATCAAAAGTATTGAGGAGGAAAACGACGAACTCCGTACAAAGCTTACCGAAATGGAACTTTTCTATCGTGAGCTGAAGAAAGTCGCGAATAGCAGGCAGAAGAAGAAGAGTTAACACGATCAAAAAGAAATGGCCTAGCAAAAAACGTAAAGCTGGCTCCTCACCGGAAATCCAGCCACAAAAAGACGAAAAGTGTAGGCAGTTGCCAAAAACGCAACAAACAAAATTACGTCCTCCGACACCGATAAATATTGTTGGAATTAAGGACTATAATAAGTTGCATTGCCTCCTATATAAGGTCACATCGCTCCGCAATAATACCTGGAAACTTAATAATGTCGATGATGCTGACGGTTACCGAGCAGTGTCCGGAAAATTGAATGCCGAGAAGATTCAATGGTATACTTACGATAATAAGTTAAAAAGACTCTCCCGCAATGCCCGTACTTCATCGAATTCTCATCAGTTTACCCTTGAGCCCATTGCTCGAACGTACTGTTAAATATAGGGAATCTTTATAGCCGCACCACACGCATGTGGAGCACGTAACATGTCTCTGTTTTTCTTCGTCACTTTAACAAGCAACTATTTAAGGCTAATGTACCAGTATCTGTCTTCTTCTCTCCCGTTCGTACTGTATTTTAACATATTACGGGTATTCATAATTGCACCGTTTGTGCACCAGAACGTTGAAAAGAATTGAGTCAGGCAAATTTCCGTCCAATTCAAAGAATAAATGCATTTCACCACTTCATGTTTAGTAGGAATTAAAACAATAAATCAGAAATAAAGTTGCATTCGACCGTTACAGAATCGCATTTGTTACTGATGATTACTCAGAGGAAACTACCAACTGATTTCGTTCTCGTTGGACTTCAGTCGCAAATCAACGTAACTTTCTGTGGGGTATTCCATTTAGTTATATAGAAAGTGACTCAATAAGGGCTGGTTAGTAATTTGCGATACTAATCAGTTTTAAAAGCTCCGTAGGTAAATAGGCTATTAAACATTTTTTGTGGGCACGATTCCAATCCAAGTAAAAGCTTTTTTGGGTCCATATTGCAACATTGTTGCACATGCCATCCAAAAAAAATTTATTCAGAGAGTGTTACTTTATTTTTTCGAGATAAGGAATAGAAGACAGAATATTCCGAATTTTGTATCCGGAATAGCTATCCAGAATGGAATGAATAAAGCAACGGACCGAATAGAATGACAGCCATTTGTCTCATGACCAGCATTGTCACATAGTTCAAGAACAAGTACAAAATATATTACTTACAATTAATATTTTTTTTACATCAAAACATTATATAATAATACATAGGTATATAATAATACATATAAAAATAAGATTACGAAAATATAATTGTCGTTTACAAAAACAATAGTAATAACGATATCTTAGTAATAAAAATTGCATTAAACGTTTTCTAAGCGGAAATCTTGCAACCTTATTATGGCTATCAAAGATAAACGACAAAATTTATTAATCGATCGACATTTTGATACTATGAATATCAATTGAAAAATTATACATCAACACTAACAATTCTGAAGTGCGGAATTTATTTCTTAAACGTCAAGAAAAAATTGAAGCATAAAATTTCAGTAATTTGCAGATGAATCGTATGAGTATTATTATTATTTTTTTTTTTTAAATCCCAAGTATTTATTTTTATACATCTGTCTAAAGCGACACTAGATAGAGATAGATAGATAGATAGATTCTTTATTTTTTCATCATAAAGTTTACAAATTGGTATACTTAAGAATAAGGACATGGCAATACTGCCGTCTGCCTGAGTAACACTGAGCGACACTAAATACATATATTTTAAGGACGTGTTTAGGGATGTGACATATATTTGATTTGTGACCAATGTCAACAAAATCATTCGAATGACTAGGAAGTTAGTCTTATTACAATTTCTAATACATACTCGTATATACTTAAATACTGTTTAGCATTTCTTGTGTTGGTAATGTGTTGACATCGCTGTTTGAGTGTGAATTTATTCTTGCTAAGTGCCGTTTACTCGTTTTGGATACTTCTTGCGCTACCGTGAGAATCTGAAGATCTTCGTGAATATCGTTGTTTGTAATATACCATTCAGCGTCAACTATTGTTCGTAGTATTTTAGATTGTTGTCGTTGGATTATGTTTGTGTTTGATTTCTTTGCTGTTCCTCAGATTTGAGCTCCATAAGTCCAGATTGGTTTAATGATTTCCTTATATAATAGGGTTTTGTTGTTTATGGATAATGGTGAGTCTCGTTTAAGTAGCCAGTATAGTTGTCAGAATTTATTTTTCATTTGGTTCCGCTTCGGTTGTATGTGGTGCTTCCAAATTAGCTTGCTGTCTTAATAGATTCCTAGATATTTGGCTACCGTGTCGATACAAATGTCTTTGTTATTGATTTTTAGTGGTTGGGGTGTGAATTTCGTTTTTGTAGTAAATATAACTTGGACTGTTTTGTCTTCATTTATTTTAATGCGCCAGTCATCAAACCATTTGGAAGTGTCGTCTAGAATTGTTTGTAGTCGCCTGTTTGCTGTTTGTAAGCATTTGTGGGAGTAAAGCAGTATATCATCAGCAAAAGTGGCGATGATCGATGTTGTCTGTGTTGGAAGAGGAATGTCTCTGGTATAGAGATTGTACAATAGTGGTCCTAGCACACTGCCTTGTGGGACCCCAGCTCGTGTTTTGTATAGTTTTGAGTGATCGTCTTCATACTTGATATAGAAATGTCTATCAGTTAAGTAACTTTTAATCATTAGATAGAAGTCCGATGGCAGAAGATTTTCTAGTTTTAGCAGTAGGCCAACGTGCCATACGGTGTCAAACGCTTTAGTCAGTTGAGATTTTGTAAGTCACTCTGTGCATTTGCTGGATGGTCGAATGTTGTCTAGGAAATCCGAACTGGTGGTTGGGTATTGCATTTAGCCAGTCCAATATGGGTGCCATACGGTCACATAATAGTCTCTCAAAGATTTTCGACAGGGCAGGAACCTAGCTGATTGGTCTGCATGATGTTGTTTTGGTTGCATCTTTTCCAGGTTTCGGTATAGCTATTATTTCGGCAACTTTGCTTTTGGACTTACTTTTGGAAAATGCTTTAGGTTAGTCATTGCGTTATATATGTTTCGAAGATGTTGAAATGCTTTTATAGGTAGTTTGTTTAGTAATTCTCCTGTTATGAGGTCATATCCAGGCGCTTTTTTGTTGTCAACATTGTATCTTATGCATCGTTTTATTTCACTTATTGTTACGTTTTCAATTTTTAGGTTATTAGTCCTGTGGGGTGTTTGCTTTCTAATTATTTCCTCTGGCCCAGTTTCCATCTGTTTTCCCCAGAGGTGGATAGTAAATTATTTGGTTTTTAATTTGTTTTGTTGTTTTCCAGAGTGAGTAGTTTGTTTCAGAAGTTGGAGTCAGGTTTTTTAAGTATTTTGTCAAGTTATTATTTTGGTTTCTCTTTAGAGTTTCCTTTAGATTTTTGATTGCTTTGTTTAGTTTTTGTTTGTTTGCCGGTGCTCTTGTAAGCTGCCATCTTTTTCCAAGTTTCCTTTTTTCTTTTATTATTGTCTTAATGTGGTCTGGCGTAAAATTAACGTTTGTTTTTGGTTTATTTTTTGGTGTTGTCCGGTACGCAGCTTCGTAATCATGTAATCATGTCATTGAAATAAATGATTGATCTTTCAATGTCTATGTGTGATTTCAGAGGTATATTAGTTTTCTTGTTATAGAGTTGAGGATTTTCAAGGGTGGGTGTGATGTTGCACGAATAATCTAGTATAACAGGCGAATAGTCGGATGAGAGTTCGAAACAGGATGTTATTTTTAGTTTGAAAAGACTGATGTTTTTTATTACACAGGACAGAAGTCAAGTAAGTCTGGCCTTTTCTTTGGGTCAGTTGGCCAGTATGTTGGTTGACCAGTGCTAATAATTTTGCAGTTGTTAATTTTGAGGGCGCCTAACAGATTTGCCCCTTTCTTGTTTGTTATTCTAGATCCACAATCCGTATGTTTGGCATTAAAGTCGCCTGCTAGTACGAATCTTTGTCCTAAAGTCTTTAAGTAGGTATCAAATTTGTTTGTGCTGATCGTGTGTTTGTGTGGGCAGTAGAGGGCGGAAGATCGTATTGGACCATTGTCGTCCTCCAGTTGTATTGTTGTGGATTGAATGTGTTCCGTCGTGTATTGATCAAGTTCATTCAGTTTTATTCGGTCTCTGATGATAATCGCCGACCCTCCATGCGCTGTACCGTCAGGGTGGTTTGTTGAGTAGATGCTGAAGCCAGGGATTTTTAAGTAGCTTTTAAGTAGCTTTTGTCTGTAAAATGAGTCTCTGATATGAATAACATGCCAACATTCTTGTCCTTGACAAATTGTTTAAGTTCTATTGGTGGTATATTAAATTAACCTGTTTCGTGACCTACCGCGTCATAAGTCATGTATATCCTTAAGGGAGTACATACAAAAAAAAATAAAGAGATAACAAACTATTTCCATTAAGAGCACCAAATAGTGTTTACGAGAAAGAGAAGTTTTGTCAGGTGTTTATGACAATCAGCGAAGGTAATCGTTAGTTATATAACAAACACGCCTCTCAGGCTGGCCCACCCAAGTACATGACTATCATCATGTTTCCTTGACTATCTGTTGCCTGTTGCATATTTATAGATAGTCCCAAATCACTTTCCACAAAGAAACTCACACTCTCACTTTCTCGAAATGATTTAAAGAGAGTTATTGAACTTCTACGGTGCATTGAGATTTTACAGAATTCTGAATATATATTTGTGTTTTTTTTTGTTTTGAAATAATCTGAGCTTGAGCGAGATACTAAAATGTCTTTAATTCACTTAGGGAGTTATGTTAGCTCCTTATCACAATATGTGGTTTTAAAGGTCAGTAATGGAATATATATAAGTTTATAAGTAGTGCACTATGTAACTATTGAATTCAGTTATGTATTAATATTATATGTTAAAAAAGGAAAATGAAATAAATTTAGGTAACTATTTGTATGTAAGTAATCTGATAGGATAATAGCGTATAAATTCAAATTGTATTATGTGTACTCGTATCATAAATGTTTCAGACAGGGTATCAAAAAAAAATTTACGTTAGAGTAACTTACTCTTATTTTCATTTAAAATGAAATATAGATATAATAGGCAATGAATAAGGAAGGAATATATTAACGAAATGCCAAACAAAACTTACAGACTAGCTCCATTACTGAGCTGTTAATTAATCCATTCTGACGATACTGATTTTCGCTGACTGCAGACCTGATGTGCGCACTTCGGGTTCTGTAGCTGCTATCAACTGTTGTGGAAAAAAAATTATTAATGTTAGAACCAATGATTGGCAAATTGTTTAGCTATTATTACCTCGTGTAGCCGCTTACCTACTTATAATTTAGGGCTATTGTACCGTAATATATGTAATATGTAAATGAAAATAAGATGTTTGTTATAATATTTATATAAAAAAAATAAAACAGATTAAATGACAAAGTCTATGATGTTTGTTGAATGTCCTATCACATCCGTGTGTAAACTTGCTGCTGCTTGACCCTGAGCGGGATGGTCACTGGTGCGGTGATTTAGGTGTTTTTACTTGGTGCTCTGAACGAACGTGGTCTGTGATGACTACGGAGCTCGATTAAACGGAGAACTATCCAGCGCTGAGAGATTGTTGGCAGATTAGGCTCGCAGTCGGGCGAGGTCACCTTGGGCGAACTGTGCCGCGCTCGTTTGCAATGACTGAAAAGTGTAGCCGGTGATATTGGCAAATGTTGGCTCGAACTGTCTTTTGTAGGTTATTTTATGCGTTTGTCGCACATCTCATGGAAATGTATGCGTAATGTATTTGTTGCTTCGCGATTCCCTTGTGGAGAACCTCCTTCCTCGTGGCTTTTAGGTCCAAGCGAGTACGTAATTATGTACTTAGGTGAATCGCACGTGCAACCAATCTATATAAGTTGGATTTTTTTTTTCTTTTAAACTTTTTTTTTTAATTTGTTGTTGGTGACTGGTCACTCTTTCGGTGAAGTATCGTTGATTTTATTTAGATTTATGTCAATTACTTATTGACTATCTTAATTGAATTTTAACAATCACTCTTATAATAAATTTTTCACACTCGCTAAATTTTTAGAAAAAGTACAAAAAAAAGAAGAGCTCAATCCATGCGGTGCACGGCTTTTATACCCCCGATTTTCTAGGACGGATTTCTATGGATGAGGTATGGTGTAAAAATGTTAGCTGGATTGGTACAGCGGCTCACGCGTGTTCTCTACACGGTAGGCATTACTATCCACGCTCATTAAATGCGAATTATAACTTTAAAGTTTAAACTGGGCAGTAAACATAAAATGTCGAAGAAATTTACTGAGCAATTCTTACAAGGCGAGCGCTACAACATCATGAATTTTTTGATCACACATGTAGATTAAAAGTCATGAAAATTAAGCACCTTGGTAGTATTGCTCATGGTTATAATCGACCCACTGCCCTGGTTATACAATGTTGCAAGAGTTCTAAGAGGGAAAATGCAAATAACATCCCCATATCTTTTCCTAACTCCTCAAGTCTTTTGCATGGTAAACTGCTCTACCCTAACCTTGCATGTCTTCTACCTCATACATTGAACTTCCCACAGGCCTTATGATACGAGATTTAATAAATGTTTGGCTTAATTTGTTACTACGTTGTTTGGAAGCATTGCTGAGGGTAAAGTTTCTACGAAAAACTTCATCTCCTGGTTTAAATTTTTTTACGGAACATCTTAGTATGCCTTTTCGTGTCTCTGTGTACCTAACTTTAAATTTTCTTTCATCTTTTCGCGAATCCAAAGCAGCAGGCGATTAGAAGTGGGTAGATAGTCAATCTCATTGTCCCTCAAAGCATTCAATTGCCTTGATATTTCATACATTTTGCCATTGGTTATCATATTATAGCCGAATAAAATGAAATACTGGCAGGTGGCAACGGTGCGATGGTAGTGTAGGTATTCACTAAGTGATTGGCAGGTCGTGCGTTCGAATCCCGACCATGGCCATGGTTTTTATAAATTGAATACACACAACAAAAACTGATCTCCCTAAAGCAATTTTGGCGCCACCTGTTGAGAAAAAAAATTCCATCGCACCTAACATCTTTCCTATCCTTCTATTCTTTCAGTAAGTAGCACCCATCCCTGTCGATCGATGTGTGGAAGTGCATAAGGCTTGTTGGATCAGCGATAGATGGCTATCCCATTCTCGTTGATCACCTTTAATATACATCCTAATGGCTGACAGGATCGATCTATTTACTCTCTCTGAAGAGTTGGTCTGTGGAGAGTACAGAGCGTTCTTGATATGCACCGTATCATGTCTACCTAGGTTAGGTTAGGTTAGGTTGACGTGGCTGTCAGCTAAGGCCGACACACTTAGACCAATATTAGGTCCATTGTGGTACCACACAGATCTGGGGATTCCCTCACTGCTCGTTGAACCAATAGGAGCTTCTTATGAAGCGCGAAAGACTTCTAACGCCAGTGTTGGCTAAGTCGTTTTTATCATTAAACAAGAAGTCCCCTAGATGGAGAGAGCGCAGGACATGTGCAGAGAAGGTGAAGTATAGTCTCCTCCACCTCCTCGTCCATGCAGCCTAAAAGCCTAAAAGCAGTGTCCTGTGATAACACATATAGTCGAGCTAATATGCAGTCCGTTTAATGAGATTAGACACTTAGAGCGTCGCAGATCCAGCTTTGGCCAGATCCGCTTAGTCGCTAGACAAGTATTGCTACATGTCCACCTAAGGTTTGTTCTCTCGATTGCTGATAACTGTAACAAGAGTTTGCATGTAGCGATTGGTATTTCTAAAGAACCTTTATCAGATAAAAGAGGTAAAGTGGTTCCTTTTTTGGCGAGATCGTCTGCCCTACAGTTACCTGGAATGTCTCTATGTCCCGGCACCCAACAGAGGTGAATGTTGAACTGCTCTGCCATCTCCGAAAGAGATGAGCGGCAATCTTGGGCTACGATGGAATTTGAAGAGACTGAGTCCAGGGACTTAATCGCTGCCTGACTATCCGAGAAGATACGCATATCCTTTGAGGATATCACATTCCTCTTTAGCCACGACAGGGCTTCTTTTATCGCTAAAATTTCCGCCTGGAACACGCTACAATAATCTGGAAGACGGAAAGAGAGGCTAAGATTTAGCTTTTCTGAGAAAACGCCTCCACCTACCCCATCGCTGGTTTTAGATCCGTCGGTGTAGAAGTGGATCGATTTATCTTCCGCAAATTCATCATCATCCCAGAATGATCTGGAAGGAATGGTGAACTGCAGGTGGGATATGGTGTAGTCTATGTTTCTTGGTAGAGACTTAAAGGACTCCAAAATGATGGAGTGGCCGATCTTCTTGTTGGTCCACTGTGAGCTAGCTTTTAAGCAGACAGCGGAACAAGCCACTGTTTGCATGCTGAAGATGTCGAGGGGTATCAGGTGTAACAGAATGTCCAGGGCAGCGGAGGGGGTTGTACGGAGTGCTCCGCTAATGCACAGACACGCTGAACGCTGGACTTTACCCAGTTTGTCGCGGTTTATAGCTATATTCAGGGCAGTCCACCAGACGACCACCCCGTCATGTCTACCTAAGAATCTTTGAAGCTCTCGTGATACAAACTGTTTCCCATTATCGATGTGAACGAATTCTGGTACTCCAAATTTGTCAAAAATTTCAGTTTCTAGAAACTCAATTACGGTCTTTGTAGTAGCTACTTTCATAGCTTTTAGAAATACGAATTTAGAAAATTCATCTAAAACCACGAATATAAATAAACTTCCCCTTTTCGTCCCAACGTATGGTCCTAAAAAGTCGATATAAATCTTTTGGAAAGGTCGATCTATCTCTCGTTTCCGTTCCATAGGTAGTCTAAGAACTTGGTTGGGCGATTTATTTTGCTTGCACCCTTCGCATTTACGAATGAAATTAGCAACTTGTGTCGTTATGTTGAGCTAGTAGTAGCTTTGCCGAATTCTATCTAAAGTCTTCCGTATGCCTCCATGTGAACAGTTTGGTGGTAAGTGTGCTCTTTCTATAATCGATGTTGTAAGCTCCATGGGTATCCACAATTTCCATTGATGTTCGCTTGAAATAGAATGCGAATCTGCTGGATACATTCGCTTATATACGAACTGATTAACGACTTTCAAATCTTGAAATGAGCTTTGATTTTTGTTAACTGTTGACACAAGGTCCAAATACTCTTTTGACTTAAATTCTGGAGACTTCAAATCAACAAGGGCAGGCTCATTCGAATCTAAGGAAATTTGTTCAAGATGTATTCGAGACAGTACATCAGGCACGATGTTCTGGGAACCCTTACGATGTTCTATATTGTTATGTATGCCATGCTGCCCTGTGACGTTTAGGGATGTTTCTGTCTTGTTTTTGACGTAGAAGTACTCTACGTTCGAGTCCCTTAGGTGTTGCCGCCCTGGGTTAGGTGCACACGATGTAAATTCTCCAGCTGCTTCAGTTTGGGGTGGGGTTCTTTGATGCACCTCGACACACACACAAAACTTTATCGTGCATTGCGAAAAAAAATAGAGTCAGTAGAAAAGAAAAGAAAGGAAAACCACACCACAACCTTGCCGGGGATTCAGCTGTTAGAATCCTTAGCCCTCCCATCCGATGACGACCAAATTGTCCCTTAATATGGGTCGTCCCACAACAAAAAAAGATACAAGATACACCAAACAACGTAATTTAACAAGTTACTATTATAAATATTTTTATTGTCTCATATTGTTTTGATATTTAGATACAAATGTTGTAACAAAATGAAGAGAAGGATAACAAAGTGTCACCCTGTTTGGGCTTATCATAAATCATAACTACTCGGATATGAATACCATCCCTTATGGGGCTGATGCAAGATTTAATTTGAATTTTTTTTTTTTCAAAATGCAACATGGTGCTGTAACCATCTAGGATTATGGTCGACATGTAATTAAATATACTCAAAAGTACGGTACATTACCCTAAAATCGAGAGCTTCCGAATTGGACCGGAGCTTGCTGGGATCAACTGCATCGATGATAGATCTATCGCCGTGAGCCGATCTGAAACGAAAGTTAAGAGCAATTCGACCAATATTCCGCCCCGCACCAATATTGCATGCATATATAAATGTAAAGATTACTACAGAGATATATTCATATAAAGGCATACAACTTTAATTCGATATATATATATATTTATTATAAATTATAAATATATAAAATTTTGTTTTTTTTTTTTTTTTTTTTTTGTTTAACACTAGTAATGGATTGTAAAGGCCTAGTTAATAGAACGGTAAGTAGATTTTACATCAACGTTAAGCTAACAGTAAGTATTTTAAATTAAATGAATTTCCAAGGTAAGTACATTTAAAATCAACGTTAAGCTAACAGTAAGTGTTTTAAATTAAATGAATTTCCAAGGTAAGTACATTTAAAAGCAACGTTAAGCTAACAGTAAGTGTTTTAAATTAAATGAATTTCCAAGGTAAGTACATTAAAAAATATTTTTATTTTTTTTTTCTCTAGCTCACGCCACTTAGTGTAATATTTTGTTAATATATATATATATTTTTTCTAGCTCACGCCACTTAATTTAATAGTTTGTTAATATATATATATTTTTTTTCTATTTTTCTAGCACACGCCACTTATTTTAAATTTATTTTATTTTGTAGCACACGCCATTTGGATTAAACGTCCATTAAAAGATATATTTTTCAGCACACGCCATTTGGATCAAACGTCCATTAAAGGATATATTTTGTAGCACACGCCATTTATTTCAAACTTATTTTATTTTGTAGCACACGCCATTTGGATTAAACGTCCATTAAAAGATATATTTTTCAGCACACGCCATTTGGATCAAACGTCCATTAAAGGATATATTTTTCAGCACCCGCCATTTATTTCTAACTTATTTTATTTTGTAGCACACGCCATTTATTTTAAACTTATTTTATTTTGTAGCACACGCCATTTATTTTAAACTTATTTTCTTTTTTTTTCTTTTTTTTTTTTTTTTATTTTTCGGCACACGCCATTCTTAATTAACTTTAAACTAACATACTTTTTGGCCCACGCCATATTATCTTCTATGAGTTCTGATTAAAACCCATCTTTACGCTGCAGACGACAAAACCATTACCAAACTGACTCTTTAATTCCCCCAAATGCTTCTTTTCACACATTCCACGTACACACTCTCGCCTTTGTATCGGTACCTTGTTGACGAATTAACAAATTGTTTTCGAGCAAAACAATTTGTTATCGAACTACAATGGTTTACCATGCCTACCACCTGCTGTCTACTACGGCACCTCCACGCTTCAATGCCCACCCTACCTTTTATTTACCCATCAGCAATCACCAAAACCATCAGTGGTCAACAACAAAAAATTTAATCCCCATACCTTCATATGCAGCTAGTGGAAATTTCCATCCGCGCCTTAGTGAGTGTGCATAATCTTTTCGTCTGCTGCCTGCGTGGTACACACACTTATTCAACCCACATTCCGTACGTCACCTCATGCGATAAGTTTCGCCCAATCCCATGATGCCATTTGTAAAAACAAGCCATCTGGCCTGATCATCATCATGGTCATGCAGACAACCGGAATTTTTGTTGTTGCACTTAGCATGCTGCTTTGCAATGGGGAATTTTAACTGGTGAATGCATGGTGTATGTACCGTTCAGTCTTAAATTCGTTTGAATTTTTAAGTCTGTTGCGCAGACTACAGTGTGGGGAAGAAAAAATGTTTGCCACTTGGTATAATAGTGACTACACTAGGTGCGCATAAATTTCATACACTTTACCAAAAGAAAAAAAAAATTCCTTGGATGTGGGAATCTGTGTACCAATACAAAACAGATTGGGTGGTGAGCCTTGTTCAAGGTGAGACAAGAAATCTGAGAACTATAGCCTTTATGTCTTTTGCATTATATGTGGCTTTCCTTCCGTTTTCATCTTCCAGCTCATAGTTGTGGTTACCACATTTTCTAACGACGATCGCTTTAATAAACTTAGGAGCTATTTTGGCGTTATATTTCATGGTAGCATTACTCAAAGAAAAATTTCGTCGTTACCCAACTTGGCCAGGCGTGAAGGATGTTGTAGGGCTACGGGTGTTATAGCGCTCCGCACTGATGAGGTAGGCTTTGTGGGAAGTACACAGCTGTAAGGGTGTGGTGGAGTCCGGTCTTGTTCAAGTACGTTTTAAAGGCGTCGCTCTTGAACGGTGAACCGTTATCCGTGTGAACATCTTCGGGTACTCCAAAGATGGTGAACACACTATCCTCCAAATACTCAGTCAGTGCTACAGAACACAACTTTTCCGTCTTGGTAGACTATATTGGTTTTCAAGCACACCTTCACGAAGATGTTGGTACTCTGACGAGTCAAAGGGTGTCGATTGTACATCGATTTCGGGGAAGTCTACGTCAATTGTGGAAAGGACATGCTCAGGCTCACGCTAATTTACATCTTTGAGAGAGAACATCGGGAACTATGCTTTGCGTACCCCGATGATGTTCAATCTCAAAGTTATAAACAATAAAAAAAACATATCTGGTAGGGTCGACTGAACATCGATTTCGGGGAAGTCTATGTCAATCGAGGAAATGGCATTCTCACTTACACCTTTGAGAGAGAACATCGGGCACTACGCTTTGCGTCTCCGATGATGTTCAATCTCAAAGTTGTAAACAATAAGAACATAGATTGAAGTGTCGAAATTTGTGCACAAAAAAAATTTGTTTGAAAGTTTATTATAAGAAAAGAAATATGTCAAGTAACTAACTATACTAATTATTTTTGTAGGTAAATGTAAATAAGGTAAAAAAATAATTTTTGTATGTAAAGGTATAATGATATTTAAATAACTATAGCAATTTTCTTCAAAAATAAATAATTAGCTTTGAAAGAACAAACAAAAATTACACTATAATAAGAGAAAAAAAAATAATACGTTTTTGTCATGGTTCTTATATAGCCATGAAATATATTAAATTCATGTATGAATGTGTTTCTAATAATAAAAAAAATATATAATGTTTCTATGTAATAGAGTTATGTCAAAGGTAATAATAGATAGAGGTATAATAATTAAATATAATAGATTTTTCCTCACAAAGAGAATATATTTTGCAAGGGGATATATAAGAAAAGAAAAGTATTTATTTGTATTAGTAAAACGATCAATGGTAACTTGGTTGTTAAATGGTGATGGTGTTCCCTTGGTTGGGCAAGGGTGTGGTTGGGTAAAAGAAAAGATAGGAAAGTGAAATCGAGATAGAATTAAGGTGTTTGATGGCATGGCGGATGATAGGCTTCCTTAAATGACAATGCCGTCATGATTCCAGCCATACAAGAATAATGGATTGAGAAACAATAAAGTCGGTCGAGATTCATCTCGATTTACAAGAATGAGTTCGCAATTCCATTACTGTTATTGTTTCTCAAGTAAACAAAAAATTTAATATTGTTATAGGTGAAGATGCAATAGTGTCGGTCGAAATTCCTCTCGTTTTACAAGAATGACTTCGCAATTCCAATACAACTATTGTACTTCCGAAAAAAAAATGTATTATAATTGGTATGGAACCAAACATACTGGTCGTAAAATAGAAAGTGGAGGTCTAGAGTACGCAATTCCAAATACATTTTGGACCAAGAAAATTTGAATGGGAACACCACGAGCCCTGGTCGAGAGATAAAACTTTGTTTTACAAATCGCGGTTCCAAGTACTCATGAGCCTCTCGCAAAAGAAGCATCTGAATTGAATTGACTGAATCAACCCCCTTCGTGTCCCCTGGGTTGTGGAGGACCCTGAAAGAGAATAAGCAAGCTCTAATCACTTTCGGGCCCCACGTTGGGCGCCATTATTTGTTATGTGTGCCATTCTGCCCTGTGACGTTTAGGGATGTTTCTGTCTTGTTCTTGACGTAGAAGTACTCTACGTTCGAGTCCCTTAGTTGTTGCCGCCCTGGGTTAGGTGCGCACGATGTAAATTCTCCAGCTGCTTCAGTCTGGGGTGGGGTTCTTTGATGCACCTCGACACACACACAAAACTTTATCGTGCATCATCGATCTGAAACGAAAGTTAAGAAGCAATTCGACCAATATTCCGCCCCGCACCAATATTGCATGCATATATAAATGTAAAGATTACTACAGAGATATATTCATATAAAGGCATAAAACTTTAATTCGATATATATATATATTTATTATAAATTATAAATATATAAAATTTTTTTTTTTTTTTTTAACTAGTAATGGATTGTTAAGGCCTAGTTAATAGAACGGTAAGTAGATTTTACATCAACGTTAAGCTAACAGTAAGTATTTTAAATTAAATGAATTTCCAAGGTAAGTACATTTAAAATCAACGTTAAGCTAACAGTAAGTGTTTTAAATTAAATGAATTTCCAAGGTAAGTACATTTAAAATCAACGTTAAGCTAACAGTAAGTGTTTTAAATTAAATGAATTTCCAAGGTAAGTACATTAAAAAATATTTTTATTTTTTTTTTCTCTAGCTCACGCCACTTAGTGTAATATTTTGTTTATATATATATATTTTTTTTCTAGCTCACGCCACTTAATTTAATAGTTTGTTAATATATATATATTTTTTTTTCTATTTTTCTAGCACACGCCACTTATTTTAAACTTATTTTATTTTGTAGCACACGCCATTTGGATTAAACGTCCATTAAAAGATATATTTTTCAGCACACGCCATTTGGATCAAACGTCCATTAAAGGATATATTTTGTAGCACACGCCATTTATTTCAAACTTATTTTATTTTGTAGCACACGCCATTTGGATTAAACGTCCATTAAAAGATATATTTTTCAGCACACGCCATTTGGATCAAACGTGCATTAAAGGATATATTTTTCAGCACCCGCCATTTATTTCTAACTTATTTTATTTTGTAGCACACGCCATTTATTTTAAACTTATTTTATTTTGTAGCACACGCCATTTGTTTTAAACTTATTTTCTTTTTTTTCTTTTTTTTTTTTATTTTTCGGCACACGTCATTCTTAATTAACTTTAAACTAACATACTTTTTGGCCCACGCCATATTATCTTCTCCGAGTTCTGATTAAAACCCATCTTTACGCTGCAGACGACAAAACCAAACTGACTCTTTAATTCCCCCAAATGCTTCTTTTCACACATTCCACGCACACACTCTCGCCTTTGTATCGGTACCTTGTTGACGAACTAACAAATTGTTTTCGAGCAAAACAATTTGTTATCGAACTACAATGGTTTACCATGCCTACCACCTGCATGTCTACTATGGCACCTCCACGCTTCAATGCCCACCCTACCTTTTATTTACCCATCAGTAATCACCAAAACCATCAGTGGTCAACAACAAAAAATTTAATCCCCATACCTTCATATGCAGCTAGTGGAAATTTCCATCCGCGCCTTAGTGGTACACACACTTATTCAACCCACATTCCGTACGTCACCGCATGCGATAAGTTTCGCCCAATCCCATGATGCCATTTGTAAAAACAAGCCATCTGGCCTGATCATCATCATGGTCATGCAGACAACCGGAATTTTTGTTGTTGCACTTAGCATGCTGCTTTGCAATGGGGAATTTTAACTGGTGAATGCATGGTGTATGTACCGTTCAGTCTTAAATTCGTTTGAATTTTTAAGTCTGTTGCGCAGACTACAGTGTGGGGAAGAAAAAATGTTTGCCACTTGGTATAATAGTGACTACACTAGGTGCGCATAAATTTCATACACTTTACCAAAAGAAAAAAAAAAAAACCTTGGAAGTGGGAATCTGTGTACCATTACAATATTAAAGGTGAACGCTTGCAACTTTAGTGACCATCTAGCAAGTCGCCCGCTCAGATCCTTTAATCCCATTAACCATTTGAGACTGGCATGGTCTGTCACTATCGTGAAGGACGTACCTTCAATATAAGGCCTGAACTTCGCGACTGCTTTAACTGCTGCGTAACATTCTTGCTCAGTGACGCTGTATTTCCTTTGGCATAGTTCAGCTTTTCGGAAAAAAAAATGCAATGGGCTTTTCGTTTTTGTTTTCATCATGCTGGTATAAAACTCCTCCAATACCATTTGAAGATGCATCACACTGTATCACAAAGTTTTTATCAAAGTCAGGGTTGCTGAGAAGAGGGGCTGAGATTAATGCCGTTTTCAGAGCTTTAAAGGAACTTAACGCTTCCGGTGACAATGAAAAGGATTTAGATTTTTTTAAAGTGTCGGTCAGTGGTGTTGCAATGGACGCGAAATTCCTGATAAATCTGAAAAATCGTCGGACTTGCCTCTGAGTTGATGGTGTTGGAAAATCTCCAATCGCACTAACTTTATCAGGATCTGACTTTACGTGTCCTTGACCGACAATGTATCCCAGGTAACGAAGTTGTTTAAAGCAAAAGTGCGACTTGCTAACATTAATTGTTAAATTAGCTTTGCGTAGGCATTCAGCTACTTCTTGTAGAATAATCATATGTTGGTTAAAATCTGGTGAAATAATTCATAGGTCGCCGAGGTACATAAACACGCATTCTCGAAGTGTACCAGGGATCACTTTATCCATCAGTCGGCACATCCTTTGGGCTGCATTACACAGTGCAAAGGGCATGACAGTGAATTGGTAAAGTGGCCTCCCTGGCACCGTGAATGCAGTCTTCTCCCTCGACTTCTCTTCCAACGGGATATGCCAAAACGCGTCTTTTAGGTCCACACTACTAATGTAGTGTGTATCCTTGAGGCGGCTCAGCAAACCATCAATATGTGGCAAGGTGTATGCATCTCTCTTCGTTACCGAATTAACTTTGCGGGAGTCAAGGCACAACCTGTTCTTCCCTGGCTTCCTTATAAGGACAACAGGTGAACTCCACGCACTCTGACTTACTCCGATACTGCGATACTCGATAACTCCGAGAGATAGCATACGATCTAATTCCTCATATACAAATTTTTAAATAGCAGGGGATACCGGATAATGCCGTTGTTTTATCGGTTGAGCATCCGTGGTGTCAATGACATGTTGCTCTAGTGTAGTTTTTCCTAGCCCTAGAGTGGTGCAGCATGAAAAAGAAGATATGACCGAATGAAGTTTTTGTTTCTGGTCGGTGGATAGATCATGCTCTGGTGGTTTAGGCTTCACATCGCCAGACTCACATTCAATGTTGTTAGAAGCTATGAACATTTCACTAACGATATTTGGGGCGACTTGAAATTTTGACCAGAAATCGTCACCAAGGTAAACTGATTGCATTAAACTTGGCACAAGATAAAAGTCCATCTTGTCCTGTTTCCCGTTAAAATCGATAAGCAGATTAACTCGGCCAACAATACTTTGGTCTTTTCCGCTTGCTGTTTATACCCTATTCTAAGGGTATATTAATTTTGACGCATAGTTTGTAACATACCTTAATATTGCCCGTAGACCCCTAAAAGTTACTATATTTATGATCAGCATCGATAGTAATGTCGATCTAGCCATGTCCGTCCGTCCGTCTGTAGCCAAAAATTAGGCCTTTAAACTTTACCTAGAGAGCTGAAATTTTAACCATATACTCTCTAGGATCCCGAAATAATCAAATTTACGAATTTTTGAAATCCGCCCACAGACACGCCCACAAACTCAAAAAAACAAAATTTTGGAAAAAATCGAATTTTGAGCTAGAAAGCTGAAATTTTGTATATATGATCTATGACTCCTAAAACTGCTGGGGATAAAAATTTTTCAAAATCCGCCCACTGACACGCCCACAAATAAATAAAACAATTTTTTTATACCCTATTCTAAGGGTATATTAATTTTTGAAAATCCAAAGCTTGAGCTAGGGAGCTGAACTTTATAATATATACTCTCTATGGGCCCTTTATGCTCATGTGTAAATATTTTTAAAATCCGCCCACTGACACGCCCACAATTTTTTTTTTTTTTTTTTTTTGAAAATTCGAAGTTTGAGCTAGGGAACTGAAATTTATAATATATACTCTCTAGGGGCCCTTTATTCTCATGTGTTATTTTTTTTTTGAATCCGCCTACTGACACGCCCACAATTAAATAAAACAATTTTATTGAAACACCTAAGTTTGAGCTAGGGAGCGTTTTTTTTGATAAAATCCTTTAAATGTTATATAACAAAATATGTAGAGCGATCTTAACAATTCAACCATACTTAGACTTTTGTCACGCCCACTTATGAGGGATAGGAATAAGAATAGGGTATCCAACAGTTCGCCCAAGCGGACTGTAGCCCGTCCCTATGTTTTTACTTTTGAACTGAATTTTATTATTGGAATTTTAAGTTCATCCACGATTTTCAGGCAGCCTCTTCCAAGACAGGAAACTCTTTGCCTTGTATCTTTAGCAGTGCATATTTACGCGTATCTAAGCTGTCGTGAAAACGGTTTCCCCAATTAGCTTTCGATAGAATTTTACTTTAATATGTCTCTTTCGGATTTTTAATGTTTTGGGAGGCAGATTTGTTTTACTTAACTCATTTAAATTAAAGATACGATTTCTTATTGAATTATATTCGAGTCTTTGTCGATAGGTTTTTTTATATTGTGGAATTTGGGTTGAAGTTATGGTTGAATTTTAATTATGTTTGCAATCTGGATTGACTGAGCTGTTGTCTTGGAAGTCGGTATTTGTCGATGCATCAATTTTAATTATTGCGGATTTGTTTGCGTCGAACGGGACATTCCGGGAGTTGTCTCGTTCGACCATAAGTTTTCCTTAGAGTGATGACACTTGGGACAGTCTAATACAGTATAGTTATCGGTTCCACATCGATAACAGAAGAGGTTACGAATTTGTTGGTGGGAATTCACAAAGGTTTGACCTGGCTTTTTGCAGTTAAAGCAAATATTATTGTTGGTCATAGATTTATCTTGAAAGTTTGAGTTGCTAAGACGGTAATTTGCCTGAACAGCGGAAATATTTTGAAGAGGTTCAAGAGGAGCCATATCTCGATTGTAGCATCTTTTCAGTACGTCTACATTCATCTCTAAATCGCTCCGTAGAGTTGATTTGCATGGGGTAAATGAAATTAATTAATCTGCTATTTATATTGTTTCTGACAATTCTCACTAGTGATTGGTCTGAGATTTGCTCTCTTAGTTGACTCCTCAACTGAATGATGGTCTTATAAAATTCGTCAAATGACTCGTGCGGCATTTGCCGTCGATCCATGATTTGCCTTAAAACTTCATAATCGCTTTCATAACTCTTGAATTGTTTTAACAACGCCGATCTTAATCTCAACCAGTCTCCTCTAGGATTGCTCCTGAGGTACTGCCAGTACCAATCTAGAGCTGTGCCAGCGAGTATATGGTGAAAGTTTCTTACTATATCTTTCTGTTCGAGTCGTGAACAAAGAGAAAAACCAGAGTTTCAAGGTTAATGGGGCAAACTGTAAAACCTATTAAATTTAGACTGCAATAAAAAACTGTTCGTCTTTCAACGTTATAAAAGGCTGTGTTTTATTAAAAATTAAATTAAAATTAAAAATTGCAAACTTAATAACAAACAAATAAAAAAACTGTTCGTCTTTCAACGTTATAAAAGGCTGTGTTTTATTAAAAATTAAATTAAAATTAAAAATTGCAAACTTGCTAAAACAAAGGGAAAACTGTTTTAGCTGAAATAAACTTCCCGTTGAGCACTGTAATTTTGTAAATTAAAAGTAAACTATAACTGCTTCTTTAAATGTTATAATAGTTTCGGTTTTATTCCAACTGTGTTTTAAAGACACAACTGCTTTGGCATTTTATATGGTTTTTGTATACATAACAAAAGTGGAGAGATAGATGAAAATGTCAAATATCGTTCGCTTATGACTTATTCACAATAATGTTCAATTATTTACATTTGACAATTTTACTTTGTTAATTTGATTGTTGTGGCATAAATTCTTCATCCAGAACATTAACCCCCGCCGTGAACTAGTTTCGCAACAAATCATCCAACTCCAAATGTTTCATAACTCCCATCACTGATACGTCTGGTGGTAAGGTAGTCATCTCCAATGTTATCGGTTTGTTCCTTTTGGTCTCTGCTTCCTGTTAAACTTTCAATTTGTGTTGATGCTTGCTCTTCGTGTTTTCTGTTGAAGATACAATTAGTGGAACAGAGACAGACATACAAACAGACATAGCAAAACAAAACAACCTAATCTGGAGTGAGTAATATTGCCCTATTTGCCATCTCCTTCTCTCTACATGGAGCATTTTTTTTTTTTTTTGTTTCATGAATGGAAGTTGAGGAATTTCATATTGCGTGTTGGTGTGAGTGTATGTGTGACAACTTTTGATAAGAAGAAAGCGGACTGTATTATGTATGTACTTTTTTTTTAATATGGATTTTATTATTTGAGTGGGTTTAGTGTTGATAAACAAGATTTGTTTTTATATTTTTCGAATTTTTATTCTGTGTAGTGTTGAATATTGAATTATGTGGTGTGGTGTTGGGATAATTGATATGTGAATTTAAATTTTATGGAGATTTTCGTTTTTTACTATATTTTTACAGGGTGTTTGTTATAATTTTTATTTTTTTTTTTTGTGAGAAATGTGCATGTGTAGTGTGAGTGTGATAATGTAATGTGTATATCGTGGGTACGTAATATTTATATAGGTAAATATTAATGAAAGTTAAATTTTATTTAAAGTGTTATATGTATACCTATTGATAAGGGACGATTTTAGAAGTTATTGTTTATAGTGCTCTAATATTTTCGAGTTTATATGACTGATTGGCCGGTAGTGTTGCTCGGTAGTGAACAGATTTTGGTGATGGGTCGTTTAAACTCACCATTCTGTGTTTTCAAGGTGACCACGCGAATAAGCTTGTCTGCTCCCGGGTGTAGATGTATCACTCGAGCCATGATCCATTTACAAGGTGGAATTCGCTCGTCCTTTACAAGGACCAGATCCCCTAAGTGTGGTTGTGGTTGAGTCTTAAGCCATTTTGGTCGTTGTTGGAGACGGGATAGATATTCCGAGCTCCATTGCTTCCAGAAGGTTTGGTATAGCTGCTGTATCCTCTTCCACCTCTCAACACAGCAGATGTTTTCGTCAGTGATGTTTGGCTCGGGTACACTTAATGTTGACTCTCCAATAAGGAAGTGTGCTGGAGTTAAGGCTGAGAAATCATCTGGGTCACTGCTGAGTGGACAAAGAGGTCTAGAGTTCAGGCATGCCTCGATCTGAGCCAAGAGTGTATACAGCTCTTCAAAGGTCAGGGTTGAATTTCCGGCAACGCGTTTGAGGTGATGTTTTACCGATTTTACCCCCGCTTCCCATAATCCTCCGAAATGCGGGGAAGCTGGAGGAATAAAATTCCATTTGACTCCGTCGTTCAAAACAGTTTCTGCTACTTCGGTTCTGTTAAATGCCGCTGCTTTTCGAAGGTTCTCCAATTCTTTGGCAGCGCCCACGAAGTTTTTGCCGAAGTCACTAAAGATCTCCCTAGGATTACCGCGTCTGGACGAAAATCTGCGAAAGGCTGCAATAAAAGCTTGAGTTGTCATGTCGCTGACCAACTCAAGGTGAATTGCCTTAGTAGCCAAACACACAAATATTGCGAAGTATGCCTTAAATGTTTTCGTTCCTCGACCCTTCCAGGCTTTCACCTCGATGGGCCCGGCATAATCAACTCCGGTATAGCTGAAGGCTCGAGAAACTCGCACCCTTGGGGGTGGTAGATTTCCCATCAGCTGACAAACTGGTTTTGCTTTGTGTCTAAAGCATATGTTGCAGCTGTGGATACATTTTTTGACAGCTCTTTTTAGGTTGAGGATCCAATATTTTGTTCGAAGGTATGCTATCATCTGCTGAGTGCCGCCATGAAGGGTTCTTTCATGTGCGG
This sequence comes from Portevinia maculata, assembly GCA_949715645.1. Classification (NCBI taxonomy): domain Eukaryota; kingdom Metazoa; phylum Arthropoda; class Insecta; order Diptera; family Syrphidae; genus Portevinia; species Portevinia maculata. The sequence continues at coordinate 123,103,372 of OX454527.1, forward strand.
CTTTTATGACGAGTAGCGTGAAATGGTGACCTAGCTTTAAAATAATTGGGTGTTGTTGGCTATAACTTAAGCCTGCATTTTGAAGCTTAACTCCTACTCTTATAAGCCTATCCTCATCGACAAATGGTAGTAGAGATTTTATCCCTTTAAGATTAGGCTGCTTATCCTTAGGGTTGTCAAAGAACATGCTCGCTTGCACTGTTCTTACGGCGACCTGCAGACCTATATCAACCTCCATCGGTGACAGCGTCAGTACCTCCTGTTGTGCTGATGGTTTGCGTGCATTGGAAGCAAGTCTGCAGCAATATGCTAAAATCCTGAGTAATCCAGATAGCGTTGAGTGTCGATGGATCAACATATTGACATCATTGTCCTCCTAAGTCCCACAGTGGACTTAGTTGCCGTGGACTTATTTCCCTGCACCCTCGGACACTGCTGCGTAAAATGGCTATATGCCAAACAGGTACTGCAAACACCGATCTTCTGCACTATATTGCAGCGTTCTATAACGTTCATTTTAACAAACCGGTTGCACGTGCGAATCGGATGTTGCCCCTTGCCACAAACCTTACAACAAAATTGCTCCTTCTGCTTATTTTGTCTTACATGAAGCGCCGTTTTTGTTGCATGACCCTTTTGGATAGGGTTTTTCATCTTCGGCTTCTGCTGGTCTATAACTTCCAACGTCCTAAACCTGGTTTCCAAAAACGTTGCAAATTCGTTGAACGATGGCAACTCCTTGCTACCTCCCAATCGTTCTTCCCACAACTGCTGAGTACATGTAGGTAATTTTTGAAAAATAATATAAATTATTACTAAATCCCAATGTTCCACAGGTATTTCTAGATTGCTCAAAGAATGCATGCACTCTGTGGTCGTATCCAGCATCGTTTTGAGCGCGAACGCGTTTTCATTTTGTATAACGGGCTGATTGAAAAGCATCTTTAAACGGGTATTTACTAAAAAACGCTTATTATCATACCGCGAACACAAAATGGACCACGCCTTGTCGTAGTTTCCATCATCGATGTCCAAGTGCTGCAACAAACGATCGGCCTCCCCAGATAAACCAGACTTCAAATAGTGAAGTTTCTGAAGTTTTGTCAGACCAGAGTTATTATGAATCATTGATTCGAATTTACTTTTGTATTGCCTCCATTTTTCGTATTGTCCAGCGAAAATTGGAAGCGCCATTTCTGGCAAACGTATATCATGCGGAGTAGACCTATCAAGAGACGAAGTGTTGTTAGATGTGGACTCCGTAACTTTGTCCAAACAGTCCAGCAGATCGGATTTATACTCGAGATATGTCTCACGTATCTCTTCAACAATTCTCTCATGCTCCTGAACTGTCTCTTCATCATCCAACATAGTAACCAACTTTTCGTTGATCGATTTGCATTGCCTAAACAAATCTTCTAATATGACCAAACGACTATTAATTAGATTTTTCGTCTTTTTGGAATCGACAGACGAACTAAAGCTTTTATAGTCCAATTTGATTATTGAGAGGGCAATTTTTAGGAGTTGTAATTCTTTCGCAGCACCCATTGTACGAATATGAGTATGGCAAATATAGTAAAAGGGGCTTATTTAGATATTACTCACTCACCTGGTACTGCAGCACACAATGGAAATTAATTACACGACGCGGGAACCCGATTGGCACAAAAATTTCACAAGGTATTGTCCTTGATATATCAATTTGTATTTTTGAATTGAAATATTGTTTTATTTTCAGATGAAAATTATTAGTTAAGATATAAATTAAGTTTTAGTTTTAATCTATAGTTTAGAATAGTTTAGATATGTATCACACACTTAAATGTCAATTGTTCTATTAATTTGTAATCCGGCTCGAAGGACCAAATGTTCTTTCCAAGAACTTGCAAACTTGCTAAAACAAAGGGAAAACTGTTTTAGCTGAAATAAACTTCCCGTTGAGCACTGTAATTTTGTAAATTAAAAGTAAACTACAACTGCTTCTTTAAATGTTATAATAGTTTAGGTTTTATTCCAACTGTGTTTTAAAGACACAACTGCTTTGGCATTTTATATGGTTTTTGTATACATAACAAAAGTGGAGAGATAGATGAAAATGTCAAATATCGTTCGCTTGTGGCCTATTCACAATAATGTTCAATTATTTACATTTGACAATTTTACTTTGTTAATTTGATTGTTGTGGCATAAATTCTTCATCCAGAACACCACACATGATCCCGTTTGGGTATATAGACGAGCGTATATGCAGAAAAAAAATTGTTTTTTCTTGTTTGCCTTTCTCTCGCTGATATGAGTATATGATAAGAGTATTGAACTGGAAGTTGAAGAGTTTGTTTATGGACTGGAAGTTGAGATGAGGTGTGAAAACGAAGACATTATTTTGGTTGGTGATGGACTGGAACTTGAGATGAGGGGTGAAGCGAAGATATTGGTTTAGTCGGTGATAGACTGGAACTCCAGGTGAGGTTGAAGAGGATATTGATGTATCATTATGAATGTTATTTTCAGTTGCAGCTTCATTCAGTTTTTTTTTTATTACATTGTGAACGTTTGTTGTGCAGTGTGGGATTTAATCGATTTGTTTGTGTTATTGTATTAAATGTAGAATTAATTACTCTTTCGGGAACGATAGGTTAGGTTAGGTTGGAAGGGAAGTGCACAGCAGGGCTGCTTTGCTTGCACGGGGGCCCATTGGTCCATTGTGATCCCTTATTGTTTTATGTGGTAAACCTACATTTACAATAAAACACTTACCATACTCAGTTTAGGTTAATCTTGCCGGTTGGCCTATTGGAACCAACCTGTGTTCTTGACAAACCTGATAGTGTCCGTCAGTGGTACCTGCGCTACGTCCTCTAAGTCTTCGAAGAATCTGTTGCCCAGATAGCGAAGTCGAGATGTCTGAAGGTTTGGACATTCGCAGAGCAGGTGTTTGATGGTCTCGGTTTCTTCTATATCTTGACAGCTCCTGCAGTAGTCTGGTGAGCTGATGCCCAGCCTGCTTGCCATTACACCTATGGTGCAGTGGCCTGTCAGTACGCCAGTTAAGATACGTATTTCTAGCTTATTCATTTCCAGAATGCTTTTTGTTCTTTTTTCGTTAATTCTTGGCCATAGACTGCGAGATATAACACAGTCGTGCCTTTGGGACCAGGTGGTGTTAATTTGTTCCCTCAGTTTTTGGTCAATGTTTCTTTTTGCTGCACTAATTGGGATGTCTATTGACGTAATGGCGTCTATTGCGTCAAGTTCTGACCCGATTCTTGCTAGCTCGTCTGCCTTTTCATTCCCAACAATGTCGCTATAACCGGGGACCCAGCAGAGAGTGATCCTGTGTCGTTCGCCTATTTTGTTGAGGGATTTTTGGCAGTTTCTGACTGTTTTTGACTTTATAGTTTCGCTGTCTAGTGCTTTGATAGCCGCCTGACTGTCTACGAAGATTGTGATCGTGGAAGGATCCAGATTCTTCGCGGAGATAGTTTCTGCTGCCTTGTCGATGGCGACAATCTCAGCTTGAAAGACGCTGCATTCATTGGGAAGTCTGTACGAGTCCTTTATGTCTAGGGGCTCGCAAAAAACTCCCGCTCCTGTCCCCACATCCATTTTCGACCCGTCCGTATAGATGTGGATTTCTTGCACGTTGACGTGCGTGTTCCAGTTCTCTCTTTGGGGTATGTATGTGGAGTAGTTTTTCTCAAAGTTTCGTTTGGGAATTAAGTAGTCCGTTTTCCTGGATAGATCGATACCCAAGTAGTTGTGAATTATAGAGCCGTGTCCATAGGAGCTGTGCCTCCAGATGTTTGCCTCCTTGAGGCGGAGGGCTCCTTTGGCTGCCATGCTGCGAATATATTCACCAAGCGGGGGTAGGTTTAAAATGACTTCCAGCCCGGCTTGGGGTGTTGATCTCATTGCTCCCGTTGTACCAATACATGCTAATCTCTGTACCTTTGAGAGGTTATGGAGATAGGTAGTCCTTTCTGTTGCCTTCCACCATACAATTGACCCGTATGTAAGTATGGGTCGTATGATCGCTGTGTACATCCAATGGGTTATGTAAGGGCGCATACCCCAACGTTTGCCAAAGGTCTTTTTGCATGCGTAGAAGGCGCATAGTGCTTTTTTTGCTCTTTCTTCTGTGTTACGTTTCCAAGTAAGCTTAGAGTCTAGGATGATGCCCAGATACTTTGCCTCCGGGAACGATGAGAATGCAGGTGAGTGAATTCCTTGATTAATTAATTTAATGTAGTGCGTGGTGTATTGTTTGATTAATTAAATTCATTGTAGTGTGTTGTGTAAGTGAATTTAATATGCGTGGTTCTGTGGGTGTATATATATATTGTTGATAGCGTCTTCATTACACGTGTGAGTATTTTAATTATGTTTAGTTTGATAACGTTTATCTGTAAGTCTTTGGGATGATGACGGGTATATCACCTATAGAGTGTCATGTAAAGTTAGAGTTAAATATTATTTCTCAACCTCTATGAAGTTGGAAATTACCTATCCCAGGCTTTACCAAGGGATTAGGCTCTGCTGTTAATAATACTATACCTGCGAAGCCTTATGTCTTTCTGCAGGAGGTTGTATATTAATGCCGTGGCATTTGCATCAAATGGGTAGTTGTGAGTGTGTAGGGTTTATTGGACTGTATCGTAATGCATAGGCGTGTGTAGATTAATTGTGATCATTGCATGCAAAACGGATCTGTTTGTTTGATCACTGGGCGTCGCTGGGTTTGTTTGAAGTGTTGAGTAGAGTTTAAGATGATTATGAGTTAATTTGTTGCGGTCAGGAATCGTCTTCCGCATAAGTAGAGTTAACTGGCAGTGGACACAGTTTGGTTATAGGATTTTTAAATTCGCCGCCTTGAGTCTTGATCTTCACGACTGCTGTTATATTGTCTGCTCCAGGGTAGGTCTCTGATATGCGAACTCCGATTTTTAACTGCGGTTGCTGCTTGAGCCACTTTGGTCGATGTTGTAGCCGTGTGAGGTACTCCTGCTGCCATTGCTTCCAGAAAGTCTGCATGCGGAGTTGAATCGTCTTTCATCTGTCGCTTAAGCTGAATTTTCCGGACATCATATCTGGTTCAGGAACAATTAGAACCTCTTGACCAATTAAAAAGTGTGCAGGAGTTAAGGCACGGAAGTCATCGGGGTCTTCTGAAAGGGGGCACAATGGCCTAGAGTTAAGACACGCTTCAATTTGTGTCAGAAGTGTGGTTAGCTCTTCATAGGTAAGTGTCCCATTACCGACAACTCTTTTGAAGTGGTGTTTGACACTCTTTACGCCTGCTTCCCATAAACCTCCGAAATGAGGGGAAGCTGGGGGAATGAATTTCCACTGAGTTCCTTGGCTCGCCAAAAACTTCAGCTATCTCCTTCCAATCGTGGGTTGCATGATCTAAAAGTCGATGTAGTTCCGCTTCTGCTCCGACGAAATTCGTGCCGCAGTCGCTATACATTTTAAAGCAGAGTCCTCTCCGCGCAGTAAACCTTCTAAAGGCAGCTAAAAATGCTTGGGTAGTGAGGTCCGTTACTGCCTCTAAGTGAATTGCCTTGGTTGCCAGGCAGACGAATATGGCCAGATAGCCCTTATAATTCCTGGTTCCTCGACCCCTCCATGTTTTTATCGCTATCGGTCCTGCGTAGTCGACCCCGGTGTGCGTGAAGGGTTTCGCGATCCTCACCCTGGGTCCAGGGCGATCTCCCATTAGTTGATGAGCCGATTTACTGCAATATCTATAGCAGATTGTACAGCCGTGGATGGGTTTTTTGACCGCTCTTTTCAACTGAAAGATCCAATATTTATTTCGCAGATGCCCCATCATCAATTGGATGCCGCCATGAAGTGTCTTACTGTGCGCTTCACCAATGATTAATTTTGTGAGGTGATGTTTTGGTTACAGGATTATTGGGTGTTGTTGGTCGAATGAGAGATCAGCGTTTTTCAGCCGTCCCCCGACTCTCAGGATGCCTTCACCATCTGTGAACGGGTTCAAGGATCCCATGCCTCTAGTCTTAGCTGCACCTTCCGGAAACATTATACGTGCCAGGACCGTTGTTGCCGCATCGAGTTTCGATGGATTTTATGGTCCAAGTGTTCGGTGTTAGTTGGTTTTTCGGGAGTTCGCAACGAATCTTCTGCAGTAGGCGATTATCCTGATAAGCCTGATAAGCCTAGAGGATCGATGTATCAGCCGACTGAGCCCGCTGTCGGTGACAATGATGTTGGCGTGATGAGCTCTAATGGAACCATTCCCTTCCTCGGTGTTGAAATCAGCTGGTTGTACTGGAAAGTCAAAGTCCCAATCAAGTCCTAAAAAATGTGTGCCCAGTCCACCATAAAGTGGCTTGGACCAACGCAGATGGAAGCATTCCTCGGGAGACCAAATCTGCAGGATTGTGCTGGGTAGGAACATAATTCCATATATCGACCTTCGTCAAACGATGGATCTCCCCGACTCTGTTTCGGACATAGGTTTCCCACTTCATAGGATCTGCACGTATCCAGCATAGTGTGATCATGGAATCTGTCCATGCGAAGGTGGGAATGCCTCTCCCCTCAAGAGTCTGTACAATGTTGTTCATGAGCTTAGCAAGTATAACAGCTCCACATAACTCCAATCGCGGAAGAGTGACTGGGCTTATGGGTGCGACCTTCGACTTGGCCATGAGCAGGTGCAGTCTTCATCTTGCACTCTAAGGTACACCGCTGCTCCGTATGCTCTTTCAGAAGAATCGCAGAACCCATGCAATTGAAGCCGATTGGCTCTGCTCGACGTGCTCAACCATCATGGAATGTATAAAGTGTTAATGGCCTGCAGATCATTTTGAAACGTGTTCCATTCTTCTGAAATGTCAGGATCAACAGGATCATCCCAGGATTGTTTACGCAGCCAGAGAAGCTGCATTAGGAGTTTTGCCTTAGTAATAGAGGGTGCTATCCATCCCATCGGATCGAAAAGGCGTGCTATCAACGACAATATGGACCGCTTCGTACTCTGCGGAATTTCCGAAGTTGTATAATTGAAGGAAAATACATCCTGCAGCGGGAACCACTGGATGCCTAGGGTCTTCACTCTCTCCGAATCTCCAATCGGTAACGAAAAGGATGGCTCATGATCTTGACTGGGTATATTATCAAGAAGATTTTTATGGTTGGCGGTCCATTTTTATACCCTAATCTAGGGGTATATTAATTTTGACGCATAGTTTGTAACATACCTTAATATTGCCCGTAGACCCCTAAAAGTTACTATATTTATGATCAGCATCGATAGTAATGTCGATCTAGAAATGTCCGTCCGTCCGTCCGTCGGCAAAAATTAGGCCTTTAAACTGGACCTAGAGAGCTGAAATTCCGAAGTTGTATAATTGAAGGAAAATACATCCTGCAGCGGGAACCACTGGATGCCTAGGGTCTTCACTCTCTCCGAATCTCCAATCGGTAACGAAAAGGATGGCTCATGATCTTGACTGGGTATATTATCAAGAAGATTTTTATGGTTGGCGGTCCATTTTTATACCCTATTCTAGGGGTATATTAATTTTGACGCATAGTTTGTAACATACCTTAATATTGCCCGTAGACCCCTAAAAGTTACTATATTTATGATCAGCATCGATAGTAATGTCGATCTAGAAATGTCCGTCCGTCCGTCCGTCGGCAAAAATTAGGCCTTTAAACTGGACCTAGAGAGCTGAACCATATACTCTCTAGGGTCCCGAAATAATCAAGTTTAAGAATTTTTGAAATCCGCCCACAGACACGCCCACAAACTCAAAAAAACAAAATTTTGGAAAAAATCGAATTTTGAGCTAGAGAGCTGAAATTTTTTATATATGATCTATGGCCCATAAAACTGATTGGGACATAAAATTTTCAAAATCCGCCCACTGACACGCCCACAATTAAATAAAACAAATTTTGGGAAAAATTGAATTTTGAGCTAGAAAGCTGAAATTTTTTATATATGATCTTTGGCCCATAAAACTGCTTGGGACATAAAATTTTCAAAATCCGCCCACCGACACGCCCACAATTAAATAAAATATTTTTTTTGAAAAACCAAAATTTGAGCTAGGGAGCTGAAATTTTTAATATATACTCTCTAGGGGCCCTTTATGCTCATGTGTAAATATTTTCAAAATCCGCCTACTGACACGCCCACAGTTATTTTTATTTTATTTTTGATAGTCCAAAGTTTGAGCTAGGGAGCTGAAATTTATAGTATATACTCTCTAGGTGCCCTTTATGCTCATACTTAAATTTTTTTTAAATCCGCCTACTGAAACGCCCACAATTAAATAAAACAATTTTATTGAAAAACCAAAGTTTGAGCTAGGGAGCGTTTTTATTTACAAAAGCTTAGTTTTTTCGATAAAATCCTTTAAATTTTTGTCACGCCCACTTATGAGATATAGGAATAAGAATAGGGTATCCAACAGTTCGCCCAAGCGGACTGTAGCCCGCCCCTATGTTCGTAGATGAAAACCAGCTCCATCCAGAATCTCCTTAATTTCATCCATTTTTTTCATAGCTTCATGCAGGGTTTCAGCTCCTGAAATTAAATCATCAACGTACATTTCATTACGGATCATCCTTGAAGCTGCTGGATGCACTCTTTCGGTTTCCTCTGCTAAAGCCTGACGGGTGCGAATCGCCAAATATATGGCAGGTGCTGTGCCAAAAGTCACAGTCCTTAAGCGATACGTCTTTAAAACATCGGATGGTTGCTTTCGCCAGAGGATAAGTTGGTAATTTGCGTCACGTTCTGGAACCATTATTTGTCGATACATCTTCTCTATATCTCCAGTAAATGTGTAGCGATAAAATCTCCATCTGAGGATTATATCAATGATGTTTCGTTGGAGTGCCGGGCCGACCATCAGCTGATCATTCAATGAAATGTTATCAGCCGTCTTGAACGAAGCGTCAAACACTACTCTGAGCTTTGTAGTCGAGCTCCCTTCCTTGAGTACGGCGTGATGTGGCAAAAAGTAATGATGCTGATCCGGAATTGTGGATTCCTACATTTCTTCCATATGCCCGAGATTCAGGTAATCTTCAATACAGTCTGTGTAGCGTTGTTTTAAATTTGTATCCCTTTCCAGCTTTCTTTCCAGACTCCTAAAGCGAGCGAGTGCACCTTCTCTGGATCTGCCAAGTATAGGACCGACATCACCTTTGAATGGTAAGGCCACTTGGAAGCGACCATCCCCCAGGCGTCGAACGTTTTTCCGAAAATGTGCCTCACACTCGCTGTCCTCTGGCCTTTCATATGGTTGATGACCAATATCTTCCATTTCCCAGAATCTCCAGAGTTCAGTGTCCAGGCAACATGTTTGAAGGAAGTTATGAATTGTTTGATTGACTGTCGGAGCTCTGCCAAACAGTATCCATACCAATTTCGTCTTCTGAGCGATGGGTAAGTTGGTGTCGATCGGTTTGAGCAATTCTGGCAGCAAAATATCAGCCAGGACGTCACTGCCCAGTAACAAGTCGACCTTGGCTGATCGGTTGAAATTGGAATCCGCCAACGTTAAACCTGTCAAATGTTCCCAACCTGTCGTGGATAAAGTTTGGGTTGGAAGATGCCCAGACAGCGACTTGAGGACTAGAGCTTGAGTTGACACTCTAAACGCTGAGTGGTGAGAGGCTAAGGATATCTCAAATACCCTTGAGCAGATGCCACTGTTGACCAAACCCACCCTAGAGACCTTGACTGAAGTTTGCCTTGACGGAAGACCAAGTAACTGAACAGCTGATGTGGTTATAAAACTCGCTTCTGAGCCTGAGTCTAATAACGCTCGCAATGAAAAGGATTCGCCGCTCACCGAGTGCACCTTGACTAGGGCAGTGGCAAGCAGCACTTGTGTCAATGCGTTTGTTGCATAGAATGCATTGATGTTCGTCCTTACCCCAGTTTCTCTTTCCGGTGGTTGCAAAGAAGGTGCACCAGCGTTCATCGAAGAAGTAGATGGCCCCGAAGCGTATCCTTGAGCAGTACCGGCGTTCGGTTGCCCTACCATTGAATTGTTGTTGACATGAAGAGGATGAAGAGGTGTTTGTTGGTGACAGTTAGGTGGTCCAGCATTCAAAGAGGAAGTGGTTGACCCAATAGTCTGTCCTTGTGCAGTGAAAGCGTTTGTCTGACTCGCGCCCATATTACTATTAACATGGAGAAGTGAATGGTGTGTTTGTTGACAGTAATAACAACGTCGACTACTCGGACATTGATCAGAGGTATGGCTATATGCTAAACAATTTCGACAGATCCCTAATCTATTTACCTGTTTACAGCGATCTGCAATACTCAATTTCAAAAACTTACTACATTTCCTAATAGCATGCTGACCCTTGCTGCAAATTTGGCAAGAGTATTTAGCATTGTTTGTGGTGGAATGCAAAACGTTTCTATGGGACCCCGGCTTCATAGGATTCGGTGTGACTCTAACTGGCTGCTGGTTGACTGCCTCCAACGTGTGGAACCTAGTTTCCAAGAATTGGGTAAGTTCGGCGAATGTCGGCAAAGCTTTGCTGTCATCTTTGGATCCTAACTTCTACTCCCATAGATGCTGTGTTTTTGCAGGTAGTTTCTGAAGCAACACGAACACAAGTACAACGTCCCAGTGTACAACAGCAACCTTCAAATTAGCCAAACTATGTACCACTTCGGTCGATGTGTCTAGCAGCTCCTTGATAGAGTCGGCGCGTTCTTGAGAAATCGATGGCTGGTTGAACAAACGCTTTAATTGTGTGTTCACTAGGAAGCGTTTGTGATCATACCTATCCTGCAATATTTCCCAGGAATAATTACATATATCCATACCCAGGTGAGCCAAGAGCTTATCAGCTTCACCAGACACACTTGATTTTAAATAATGCATCTTTTGTGTTTCAGAAAGGGATACATTATGATGGATAAGTGAGACAAAGAGATCACGAAAAGCACGCCAATTCTCATAGCTGCCCGAGAAAACAGGCAAGTTGATTTTAGGAAGCATTATCTCTGCCGACCTGGGCGCCTTTGACGAACCTTCTGTGGTGTCTTGCGGTTTGTCATTCAAGGTCACCTTAGAAGCTTCTGCTGTGTCGATTGCATCGAGAAGATCGCTATGATATTCGAAATTCGATTCCTTAATTGTCTCGTAGATGTCATCCAATGCAGATTCCTTTTCCTCATCGTCATCACCCAACGCAGAGAGTTTTAATTTGTATTCCTGTTCCGCCGACTCCATTGTCTTTTCAAGCGTGGACAAACGACCCGATAAATAATTTGTTGTACGCCTGGTTAGATCTGTCTTGGCGAAGTTAGAGATATCCTTCTCCAACTGTTTTAAAATCTTTCCTAACATACCCTTTTTCATTTTTGAATTATGGTTTATATATAGATATAGTTGTAAATATATATATATACGTGCAATAAAGATATGCACACAGTACGGACACCACACTAATGCACTTACTTGTCAATTTCAGCTTCTCGTCCAATTCCCGTCGCACACTCTCTATGCAATTTGATAAATCCAGCGATGAATATTGCTGATTGCCTTAGAAAATCGCCGACGGCAGAACACACTGTTGTTGAAAAAATATTCGTGCTGGTGGTGATGAATCCCGCGATGAATAATGCTGATGGTTGTTGTGTTGAAAAATTCCGACGGCAAAACACGATTTGCTGATATTTTTACAGAATCGCTGACGGCAGAACACTCGTTTCTTTTAATAATTGTAGTATTCGGTTTAACTTGCCGAATGCCAAAAAAATGAAAATCTCTGGTCACAATAAGTGTCGAGTTATAAAGTTATGCGTAGATGGACCAAAATGTTCGAGTCGTGAACAAAGAGAAAAACCAGAGTTTCAAGGTGGGGCAAACTGTAAAACCAATTAAATTTAGACCGCAATAAAAAACTGTTCGTCTTTCAACGTTATAAAAGGCTGTGTTTTATTAAAAATTACGTTAAACATTTTATATATGAGTATTTGACATTTTGTCTAATAAATTGACAGAAATTCCCTTCTGGGATTTTATGATGAAAATGGGTGAGTTCCATCTCACGCGAAGTCACCGTCACCGTCATCTTTACCGTCATCGTTGTCGTCATTGTTGTCGCCAACACTTTCCAAGGACAGTTGTAATTGCTCTTGAGAATCTCGACTCTAAATATGAAATCCTCAATTGAAATGCTTTTGGATGTGTCATCATATCGTATACCCCAACGATCTACTTCGAATTAAAGGATCGATGACCTTCGCTGTGGAGAAACTGTCTACTATGGTTTGTATTAACATAATCATTGTTAGCTTCCTGATCATTTGTATTTGTTCTATGTCTCGTTTCATTTAGGGGCGGACTAGTAGAGAGTATGGTAGAATTTGCATGGGGAATATTTCTGTTACCCGTTGGTACTGTATTCTTTGGGTGGGTAAATAATACACTCCCACCTGCAATGTTTTGCGTATTTGTTTGAGAATTTTGTTGTAAAATTGTGTTCACACATCTTTCAATATTTGATTGAATCAAATTCGGCAGTCTGTTTAAAAGAGTGTTCTGAAGTTCTACCAGGCTAGCGTCTACAACGCTCTTTATATGATTGTAGAGGTGACTCCTAGACAAGTATTGATTTCGCTGTGTCTCTTTGCCCGCTCCGTCACCTCCGCGATTTGATAGCAATGAGTTATTATAGGTAGTTGTCTCTTCGTGTATAGTTGAAACAGGTGCAGTTGCACTTTGATAATGAGTCCTAATTGGGTGAGAAGAGAACAACGAGTGAGTTGTTGTAGTGGCAAATGTAACGGGAGCAGTTGTAAATACAATATTAGCTCCATAGCTAACAGCTGTGGTAGTCACTAAATTTGTAAGTAATGTTTGATTCAGACTATCATTCGCTCTTATGTTAGCGGTCACTTGTCTATGAATAGATTGATTTAAATTACTGGAGAGGTTAGCGTTTCCACTTGGTGGAGAATGACGTAAATGTTTTATATTTCCAAAAGCGTGTTGAACAGTTGAGTTCGCCTTTCTTCCGCGAGTCATCATGCTTCTACCGGAATTATTGAGATCTCTATTTTCTGCGGTTTGATTTAGGACCGCTCCGTTGCTCTTAGTTTTGTTTGACTCCATCGTGCAATTATATGAGCTTTTGTTTACGAAAGAGTTGGTGGACAGTATTTTGATATAAAAGTTATTTACTGTTCAGAATGAATGAGTATATTGGAGATGGCCAACAAAATTGTAGGTGCATGTTTGATTTAATTAATGATTTAGGCTATTTAGGGCGACAATTGGTAAGTAAGGAATCGAAGTTTGTGACTGTGAGTGTAGGATAATTATTATGAAAGAAAAGAAAAGCGGCAGGTCAATTAGGTTTATAAAATAATTTTGATTTTGGAGGCTAATTTGGATATATCGCTTCTTACTGCCAGATAAGGCTTAGATTTGTAGAACTTATAGATCTGCCATTTCCCAAAAAATCTCTAACTTGGTACCCCGACTCTCTAATATCAGCTTTCTATTGCAACTTTCTTCTTGTACTTTTCTGTACTGAAATTAAAGGACTTCTAGATGCTTTCTTATTAGAATCTGAAGTGAAAGTATTCGGTTGTTTCTCATATTCTGATTTTATCAAATGAGAAGAATTTGAATTTTTCATGCTGCTAACCTGCCTACAAATAATTATCGTGCCTTTTTCACTTGGTATAGTCCATCCCAAAGTAAAAGAAAGATCCCAACATGCGCAGTAGCAATTTATTTAAGGGATATTTTCTCTTTTAAAGTATTTTTGATCGCATGAAATTGTTAATGCTTTTCTCTACTTTATCTTTTTTGCAGCGATATTGGAAAACGTAATTGTTTTATTATTGATACGTGTCATCGAGTTTCACCAATTTATTATTGTAATAACTCATGACAAAAGTTTCATGCACGAAGTAAAACATTACAATCAAGAAAATAAAGAAATCATGACAAATAGCACAATTGACATAAAATAATGTAAATCAAAGAAAATGAATACGTATCAATAAAAGATATTGTTTGAAAAAATAAATAGTTGAGATTTTATTTTATTATAGGTATAGTGTGGTATAGTACAAGTCATAAAAGAAAAGAAAAAATTATAAAATCATGCAAAAACACGTAGGTGTGGGTAGACAATTGGACACTTAGGCCTTTCCATGAAAGTCGTATCGGGCGGGAAAGGTCGATTTTAAGTGAGTAGAAAAGAGACCCATCTTTTCTCAACTCAACTAAAAATCTAGCTGTCGACCTGCGTTCGTGTGAAGACCTGCGTGCCCATGCACAAAGTATAACGGAAATTCCATTTCAACCCTTTTTAATAGTTACTCAAAACTCTGGCTTTCATTACTAAACACATATTTGAGAAGTGCAACACAAAGCAAATTTCCCTTTTCCTTGGGGTGGGTAAATGTGTATCTTTTGCATGCGCCAACGACGGTTCTGTGGTTGTAACATACCATAATATTGCCCGTAGACCCCTAAAAGTTGCTATATTTACGATCAGCATCGATAGTAATGTCGATCTAGCCATGTCCGTCCGTCCGTATGTCGGCAAAAATTAGGCCTTTAAACTGGGCCTAGAGAGCTGAAATTTTAACCATATATATATATAGGGTCCCGAAATAATCAAGATTCCGAATTTTTGAAATCCGCCCACAGACACGCCCACAAACTCAAAAAAACAAAATTTTGGAAAACATCGAATTTTGAGCTAGAAAGCTGAAATATATGATCTATGACTCCTAAAACTGCTCGGGATATAAAATTTTCAAAATCCGCCCACAAATAAAACAATTGGGAGTCGGACAGAATCCCGAAAGCCCAAAATCCCGAAAAGCCACAATCCCGAAAAACTAAAATCCCGAAAACCCACAGTCCCGAAAAGCCACAATCCCGAAAATCCAAAATTGCGAAAGACCAAAATCCCGAAAATGAAACTAAAAATGTTGTTGTAGCAACAAAAAAATTTGGCAAATTTATTTAACAAAATAAACAAAATAAAAAAAATTAAAAAAAAATAAACCATAACAAAAACAGTTCAAGTCTTAAAAAAACATATCAAAAACGATCCATGACAAAACAATAATACAAGTTCATATTGTACGCAATTAATCTGAGATAACTTATTTCAGAACGCTTTCGCTGCTCACACTCCCAGTAAAATGTATGCTTGTATTTTTTGTAGTCGTCAATAAGCAGTTTCTCACGCTGTTTGTTGGTTTTCACGATGTTTACATTCATTGTCACTGATAATATAAAATTTTTAATTATAAAGGCATACACGATACGCACTTTGTATTACGTTGTTCACTGTCTTACAAAAATTTAGTCGGTGAGCTATCACACTATTTGAGATCATCTCAACTGAATGCACATTGCAAATTGCAAAACATTACAACGCAAACATTGCAAAACATTATTACGGTAAATGGAATGGACAAACACTTGTCTATTTCATTCAAAATTAAATAAAGGATCCCGAAAACGAAATCCCGAAAAATTATATAAAATGAAAAATTTGCGCAAATTTTCCATTTTATATTATTTTTAGGGATTTCGTTTTCGGGATTCTTTTTTCGGGATTTTGGCTTTTCGGGATTTTTGATTTTCTGGATTTTGGGTTTTCGGGATTTTGGATTTTCGGGATTTTGGTTTTCGGGACACAAAACAATTTTATTGAAAAACCAAAATTTGAGCTAGCGAGCTGAAATTTATAATATATACTCTCTAGGGACCCTTTAAGCTCTTGTGTAAATATTTTCAAAATCCGCATACTGACACGCCCACAATTTAAAAAAAAACTTTTTTTGAAAATCCAAACTTTGAGCTAGGGAACTGAAATTTATAATATATACTCTCTAGGGGGCCCTTTATGCTCATGTGTAAATATTTTCAAAATCCGCCCACTGACACGCCCACAATTTAAAAAAAAAAAAACTTTTTTCAAAATTCAAAGTTTGAGCTAGAAAGCTGAAATTTATAATATATACTCTCTGAGGGATAGGAATAATAATAGGGTATCCAACTGTTCGCCCAAGCGGACTGTAGCCCGTCTCTATGTTTTTAGCTGCAGTTCTGGTTGGAAAATTAGTTTTGTTGTCGCTAAGAGAATAAAATCCCTGATGTGAAGAGACCTGCGCAAGAAATTTTCACTTAAGTTGGGACGGACTATAGTCTTGGTGGTATATTAAATTAACCTGTTTCGTGACCTATCCTTAAGGGAGTACATAAAAAAAAACAAATAAAGAGATAACAAACTATTTCGATTAAGAGCAGCAAATAGTGTTTACGAGAAAGAGAAGTTTTGTCAGGTGTTTATGACAATCAGCGAAGGTAATCGTTAGTTATATAACAAACACGCCTCTCAGGCTGGCCCACCCAAGTACATGACTATCATCATGTCTCCTTGACTATCTGTTGCCTGTTGTATATTTATAGATAGTCCCAAATCACTTCCCACAAAGAAACTCACACTCTCACTTTGTTGATTCCATTACCTCTAATTCATCACCCCTTTAGCCAATTCGAAAGAATTTTATCCATATTAAAACAAAAATTCGGTTTAGGAATCATTATAAAATAGAAAATTTATTTACATAAGATATAACTTAAAATGAAGTTCACCAATGTAATTTTGAATCGAAATGATTTAAAGAGAGTTATTGAACTTCTACGGTACATTGAGATTTTATGGAATTCTGAATATATATTTGTGTTTTTTTTTAAATAATCTGAGCTTGAGCAAGATACTAAAATGTCTTTAATTCACTTAGGGAGTTATGTTAGCTCATTATCACAATATGTGGTTTTAAAGGCCAGTAATGGAATATATATAAGTTTATAAGTAGTACATTATAGTCATTTATATATTAATATTATATGTTAAAAAAGGAAAATAAAATAAATTTAGGTAACTATTTGTATGTAAGTAATCTGATAGGATAATAGCGTATAAATTGTATTATGTGTATCATAAATGTTTCAGACAGGGTAGCAAAAAAAATTTTACGTTAGATCACCTTATTCTTATTTTCATTTAAAATGAAATATAGATATAATAGGCAATGAATAAGGAAGGAATATATTAACGAAATGCCAAACAAAACTTACAGACTAGCTCCATTACTGAGCTGTTAATTAATCCATTCTGACGATACTGATTTTCGCTGACTGCAGACCTGATGTGCGCACTTCGGGTTCTGTAGCTGCTATCAACTGTTGTGGAAGAAAATTTATTAATGTTAGAACCAAAATCGTTTAGCTATTATTACCTCGTGTAGCCGCTTACCTACTTATAATTTAGGGCTATTGTGCCGTAATATATGTAATATGTAAATGAAAATAGGATATTTGTTGTAAAATTATATAAAATAAAGAAAACAAATTAATTGAAAACGTCTATGAAGTCCGATGAATGTCCTATCATATACGTGTGCAAACTTGCTGCTGCTTGACCCTGAGCGGGATGGTCACTGGTGCGGTGATTTGGGTGTTTTTACTTGGTGCTGGGGACGAAAGTGGTATGTGATGACGGTTGAAGCTACGGAGCTCGATTGAACGGAGAAACTATCCAGCGCTGAGAGATTGATGACTGATTAGGCTCGCAGTCCGGCGAGGTCACTTTCGGCGGACTGTGTCGGGCTCGTTTGCAATGACAGTGCAGTGTAGCAGGTGATATTGGCGAATGTTGGCTGGAACTGCCTTTGTTAGGTTATTTGTATGTTTGTCGCACATCTAATGGAAATATGCGTGATGTATTTGTTGCTTCGCGATTCCCTTGTGGAGAGCCTCCGTCCTCGTGGCTTTTAGATCCAAGCGAGTACGTAATTATGCACTGAGGTAGATCGCACGTGCAACGAACTATATAAGTTGGATTTTCTTTTTCTTTTAAAGTTTTCTTTTTAATTTGTTGTTGGTGATTGGTCACTCTTTCGGTGAAGTACGAGTATCGTTGATTTTAATTAGATTTATGCCAATTACTTATTGACTATCTTAATTGAATTTTAACAATCACTCTTATAATAAATTTTTCACACTCGCTAAATTTTTAGAAAAAGTACAAAAAAAGAAGAGCTCAATCCATGCGGTGCACGGCTTTTATACCCCCGATTTTCTAGTGCGGATTTTATAGATGAAGTGTGGTGTAAAAATGTTAGCTGGATTCGTACAGCGGCTCACGCGTGTTCTCTACACGGTAGGCATTACCATACACGCTCATTAAATGCGAATTAGATCTTTAAACACTGGGCAGTAAACATAAAATGTGGAAGAAATTTACTGAGCAATTCTTACAAGGCGAGCGCTAAATCCGTTGGCATTCCATATTACGATCTTAAATAAATTGTGTTTGTTGTCCATTGAGTTTCGATACTTACTTACTTTTAAATTCATTTTTATTAATTATTACCTTATATCAACTTAAATACTAGACAAAAATGATTAAATCTAACTTAAAATTAACAGGATACTTATTCTAGATTATTGATCCTTATGCGGACGCCCTAAACTTAACTCTATCTTATAATTATTGCCTTTCGGCCTAAAAACTATTTTACGAACTAATCTTACATAATTATGTTTTCATCGAGAAAATTGTTAAGAAAACTCGGAATCTTTATCAAATTTAATATTTTTATATAAAAAAAAAAAAAAAAAAAAAAACAAATTACAAACTACCTACTCTACCTACTTAAACTACTTAGCATATTCTAACTATAATTAGGATTCTGAGCACTCGTTGCCTTGCGCAACAAGTGGTCAAAATCCCAATTGCTTTCCGAGTGCCTGGCAGTCGTCAACGTGCACACGCGCCGCCGTGAGCCGACTGAAGCCTTACAGCGTCAGTCAACTCCCGGAAGCACCACCACACGTTGGCGAGCCCGGCCTCTCCCAAAAACGCCCTAGCTGACTTAATCTAACTTATAAGCTAAGAGGATGTTACCTAGAGTAACGCACCGTCCTGGGAGGGCATGTTGACCCCTCCCCACTCAACAAGCCACCAAAATTCGGCGAATTGCTTTTCCGTGTCGAATCTATCTCTCTCCGATATTGCGGTACTAAAACGGAGGAGCTCAGACCGGAGCGTACTCTCTATGTACATTTCGTTGCGGTAGTAAGCCCCAAATATCAGACTATTGTCGCTGGCCATCGCCCTTGCAACGTGCCTTCGAGTGACCTTAATGAGGAAATTGTCAATCCTATTCAACTGAGCCCCATCGTATAGGACCTTGTTGGGATAGTATTTTATATAGTTGGATTCGGGCGTTCGGAACAACGGGAGACAGGTCCTAAGACATTGTCTCTCTAAAACCCGAATCTTTTCCATATAACTAGGCGCTATATTAAACCACAATGGACAACCATAAGCGATGATCGGCCTTATAAGGGCCACGTAGCAAATGACCTTCACTCTAGAGTCAAGTTGACTGCTATGAAACAGTCTCCTTGTCAGAGCATAAGCCTTCTTGGCCCCAGCAAGACAAGCAACTATATGTCTATCGAAATACAGATACTGGTCAAGCCAGATACCCAGATATCTAACTACGCTTCTCACCGCCAATGGCTGCCCATTTTGTCCAATAATGGCCAATTTCTTCCAGTTTTTTCTTTTATCCCTAGAGGCCCCAGCCAATGGAGTTCTGAACAAGATTGTTTCCGTCTTCTGAAAGTTGATTTTCAACTTCCAGTCGTCGCAATATCGCTTAATTTGATCGAAGTCACGCCGCAAAAGGCTATTAACGACCTCGATTTTAGGACCTGATCTGTATGCCACCAAATCGTCGGCATACGCTATAGCATGTCTGAGTGAACCCACCAGATCACTCGTGTAAATGTTAAACAGGATCGGAGAATTGACCGCCCCCTGCTGTAAACCGTTTTTAATTTCAAAGACTCTGCTCGAAGTCACGTTGCCACATTTGACAACGAACTTCTTTCCCATAAGCATATTATAAATTACATATAGCAAAGGTTTGTGCATCCCCCGGCTGGTCAACTAGTAGAAAAGTCCCTCTAACCATACGGTGTCGAAAGCCTTCTCAAAATCAACCAGACAAGCACCCGTGCATTGGTTCTTGCATTTATTCCACTGAATGTCGGAAACCAGTTTCGACGCGGCATGAATAGTGTCATGCCTCGCCCTGAAACCAAACTGGTTGTCCGGGATTATGTGATTGTCCTCGACCCACTTTAACAGGGCTCTATTGACAACCTTTTCAAAGACCTGGCTAATATTCGGAAGCAAGCTAATTGACCGGAGATTGGCAGGGTTCGTCCTATCTTTACATTTTTTCGGGATAGGGTGTACCACAGCTACCTTCCAATGCGCCGGATAATGTGCATTATTCAGCGCATTGTTAAACAGCGTGGTGAAAATATCTACAGCCTCCAAAGGCAGGTGTGTCAATACGACCTTTGGGACACCATCCATCCCCGCCGACTTTTTATTCTTTAGTGACTCGAAGATGCACAGAAGATCATCCTTCGACACGAACAAGTGCGATGCATCTCGGCCATTGGCGACAACTGCATTAGCATGGTTTTCATCAGTGAATACGGTGAATCCGTTATTCTCAGATCGCCAATTCTCAAGTTCGGTGCGCAGATCGAAGTGGCTCACCAGAGCCCTATTCTCAATGTCGTGGTTACGGCGAACAGGATTGTTCACCGTATACACGGCCTCGAAACAAGCGCCCAGCAAATCCACTTTCTCCTGTGGGTCCTCGACCACGAAAAAATCGTCGTTTGAAGCGACACTTTCTGGACTTATTCCAGCAGTCAGTACTGTCTGTCTGTTCTCTGCTGTCTGGGAGATTCGAACACAAGGAATATCATTGTGATTTTTCCTCCTGAACAACTTATTTATCTGTGGGAACATATTCGGACTACAGGTTTTAATAGCCCGAATTTTATTGCCCCAATACAGACTTACAGATTTTCTGTAATTTTCTTTTATCAGCTGTTTCAGGAATCGGATCTCTGACTTCAGCATCCTTACCTCCGGCTCGTCGCGATCAGTAAATTGCCTGTACAGCCGTTTAAGCCTCGAGAGCAGTCTACTTTTCTGTCGGTATAGTGCGTCGATTGTAGGGTTTCTGTACTTTTCTGTCTGGTCGTCGTTGGAACGTCCTACTCGAGGAATAGTTCGTTCCATAGTTCGTTTGATGGCGTCGTTCATTTGCAATAAATGCCGATCAATGTCATCATTTGTCATGTTACTGTTTGTCGGTGGCTCGATCCCACTCGAACGCATATCTCGCTTTAAAAATCTGGAGAAGCGCGACCATTGTGCCCTCCGATAATCTAATGAACACACTGCTTCGTACTCCTCCAGCAGCGTTTGCTCGTTCGGGATCCGTATTGCGGCGGCGAGTCCGTAGTGATCACTATCGTACTCAAACGCACGCAAACAGTTCCGCGTGTTTTGATCTATGTTCGTCAGTTGAAGTCTTGCGTCCGTTAAGGCCAAGTCCAGGAAAGCACCGCTTCTTGAGAAAGAAGGGATATCCGTCGCGTACAACTCGTGGTTGTACTCAATCATATTGAGGCGCCACCAGTCGTGAAACTGGTTGCCCCTGGGATTTGCAGTAACATTTCCCCATGCCGCATGTTTGGCATTAATATCTCCGGCCAAGAAGTAATAATTCTCCTCCGAGTTCAGCTGCAGACCACGAAAAAGTGTCTCGAGCTCTGTCATAAATTGGTTTGGTGGAGGTGCAGCAGGTGCGTAAAGCGACACCACATACATTCTCCTCCGGCTATGGAGAGGAATGCATATGATGCATGCCTCCAACAACTGGAACCTACGCACGTCCCCGCTATATATAACCCTATGGCGCAGGCCTTTTCGAATTAAGATTCCAACCCCACCTCCTTGAGTGGAGTAAGGCCGGTCTCTTCTTATTACATGATAGTCTTTGTATCCCAATTTGTGCTTCTGATTTAGCTTAGTTTCGCTAACCAAAAGCACATCCGGGTTTTCGGTTTTCAACAAATTGGCAAGTGACGTTCTTTTCTCGATCCTGACTAGTGAATTAACATTCACAGCAAGAATCTTTAAGTTTCCCTCATCCAGCGCAGCCATTAGATTTATGGCACACCAGACCCCACAAACAGCTCCGAATAGATAAAGTCAATTCGGGCCGCTTGTTCATTTAATTGTTTCTGGAACTTATCGATCTTTCCGTGCAGAGACAGAAGGATCGATTTTAAGTCCAGATCCACCTCTGGTGCCTTTTGAGCTACCTTTGGTTGGTTTGATGTCATGTGGGCTTGACCCGGTCCAGCTGCCATTTGGGCAAAGGACACGTTGGGTGCCACAAAATTTGCGAACGAGCGACTCCTCTGACGCCTATCATCTTCAGACTGCTGTTTGCGGGCCTGGACTCCTTTTTTTCAACTCCTGGTACTTTGGACAACCCCTGAAGTTGGCGGGATGCCCAGAGTTCCTGCAGAGCACACAGGAGAGTACACTCCGGTCTTCGACTCTCTCCTTACCTAGAGAGCATTCACCATGTATGTGGTCCCTATCGCACTTCACACATCTAAACTGCATGTTGCAGTTAGCTGCGGCGTACCCGAACCTTTGGCAGCGCATACATTGAAGTATGCGATCTGACCGTTTTATTTTCTCCCATCTTACAGCATGATAGTACAGGAAGCGGATATTTCGCAGCCTGTCAATTTTGCTGTCGGGAGTAAGCTGAACCAGGAAGAATGGTAAGTGACGGTTACCACCCCTTGCCACAGCAGAGGAAAACGGCTTGACCCCCACGAACTTGAGGTCGTCGCTTTCAAAATGTTTGAGCTCTTTTTCTAGCTCCTCCGTTTTAATTGAGGGATCGATACCTTTCAACACAACGGTTTTAAGTTTTTGATCCCTTGGGGTGTACGTGAAGTACTCGGTTTTTACCTCTCCCAAGGCGGGGCGCACCCTCTGGTACTCCTCAATTTTCTCACATATAATTATGTGTTTCTTGGCAGAAAGCCTTTTCACATGGAAATTTTTCGTTATCAATTTACAGATTCTAATGCTATCTACAATATCGAAATTACTCACGTTGATGGGTGGTACTTTGTTCTTCCGTGGCTGTTTCGATTGCTGCTGATGCTGTTGCTGCGCCTCTATCTGATGCTTTGATTGCTGTTGTTGTTGTTGTTGTTGTTGTTGTGATTGTTGTTGTTGGTGTTGTGGTTGTTGTTGCCGTTTTTGCTGCTTCACCTGCAGTTGTTGCTGAACTTGCTGCTTGAGCACAGCTTGTTGTTGCTGTTGCTGCAGCTTCTTTTTGCGCAACTGGTCGCGCTTCTCGAGCAGCTCTTTTATGAGCTTGTCCAGCTGCGCCTCCTCATCATCCTCTTTTTCTTCGTCCATTTGTACGACTTCCTCGTCATCGGCCGGTAAGTCCTTGAAGGAGTTTCCCCCTCCGACGTACCGGCCCTCTCCTCCATCATACTCATAAGAGCTGGAGTGTGCTCCGTCATCATCGGATGCAGCCACCGATGATGCCACACTATGGCCTGCCAAGTTTAACCTTCTTTTGGCTGAAAGGTTCGGCTTCGGATTTAACTTCCGCCGCCGTTTTTCCACTGTCCTATACTCCTCGCTTACAGTTACTGCTGGCGTTGTAGCGAGAGCTTTTATTGTTGGCGTTGTTGTTGTTGCTGTTGTTGTTGCTGATGTTTTTGTTGCTGGTGTTGCCTGCGAAGATCCCCGCCTGGGCAACGCGGAACACGCTGTTGGGAAAAAACCTGAGAAAAAACCTGAGAAGAGTACCAAAAACAGAGATTATGTTGAACAAAAAGTTTTCTGCAGCTCCTGATGCAGCAATTATAAGGCGTTTCCACTTTTTTTGTATCATTTTGCTATTAATTAAGTGTTTTTGTTCGTTTGAACAAGGTGGGATAAAAGAAGTCATCCGATGTTGTTTTGCTCTCATTTTGTTTCTAAATGAAAAACTTCGATTCTATTTTTTGATTATGCTTACTTGAACCTTTAGAATTTAATTGGTCAAGTCGAGAAGATGATATCGACCAAATGGGCGCCGTCACAATTGATTGTCATACGGGCTCGTTTTATGGCATTTGTTATCACTTCGGCGAGAACTTCGGGCGACAGATTCTCGCACTCGTGTCGAATGTTGTCCCTGAGGGCTTCTATGGTCTCGTGCTTGTTCACGTAAACTTGGGACTTCAAAAAACCCCACAAAAAAAAAGACTGGAACGGTTAAATCGGGCGATCTTGCGGGCCAGTGCAAATCGCCAAAACGAGAGATGAGGCGACGCAGGAACGCCGCCTTCAAAATATCGGTTCTGGTTCGCGCAGTGTTTACCGTAGCTCCGTCCTGTTGGAACCACATGTCCTCCAGTCCTAATTCGTCCAATTGCGGCAGAAAAAACTCGCTTAACATGGCCCTATAGCGCGCACCGTCCACTGTTGTCGTTTGACCAGCGGCGTTCTCGAAAAAAAATGCCCCGATGGCTCATGCAGCGTGAACAGCGCACCATGCAGTAACTTTGAGCGGGTATAATGGCTCCTCGTGCATTACTCGTGGATTTTCGGTGCCCTAGAAGCGATAGTTTTGCTTGTTCACGTACCCGCTGAGGTGGAAATGAGCCTCATCGCTCATTATGATTTTGGTCGAAAAATCGTCCACTTCGTCCTCGAGATTGAGGATGGCTTGGGCGTAGCACAGGCACTAGCTGATGCACAGACTGGACTTTGTACGGGAACATGCGCAAGTCGTTGACCAAAATTCGCCTTAGGGATGACCGGCTGATGGCTAAATGCGAGGCACGGCGTCTGGTCGATGTTTCCGGCGACAGCTCGACATCCTCTTCAACAGCGGCGATATTCTCGGCACAACGGGCGCTCCGGGGCCGGCCACTCTTCGCAACGTCTTGTGTGGTCCCATACTCTTCAAGGTTGGTGGCCAAACGGCGCAGTATTTCCGCAGTCGGTGTCGGACGGCCGTGGAATCTGCGACGGAATTTGCGCTGCGCCAACACTACAGACGAATTGTTACGCAAAAAAATAGACACGATTATTCCGCGTTCTTGGGGAGTGTATTGCTCCTTGGCTATTTCACTTGTATTTTACATCTGTCTAGTCCACAAACGTCAAAACAGATTTGACATTGGCGGCCATTTGCAAAAATAAGAACATCTTCCAATAGGGTGATCTCTTTTGGCCCACCTTGTACTTAGAAGTATTAAATGTATGTACTCTCAGAGAAAAATGTCCCATTAAATCATCAATGGTACGCCCATTGGTTTTATAAGACGTGTTTTAATAAGATTTGCCTATTAAAACAATAGTTTTATTATTAATAGGGTATAAGCTATTAATAGAATGGGAAACACCATTGAAATAATAGTCTTTCACCATAAATATTTTAAAACGCATACTATAGTCCCATTAAAAAATACTATTATTTGTTAATAGATGTGATACCATTGAAAGATCTTCGTAATAATTGTGACGTCCTATTATTTCAATAGGCGGACCATTAATTTAATAGTTTTTGTTTTTATTTTAATAACATTGACACCATTGCTCAAAATAAGGCACCCGGCAATAGTTTAACCAGATAAAACTATTGATTTAATAGGATATGATTTCTCGAATATTAATCACATGGACTTTTATTTTAATAGTTCCATGTGGTTAAATATATATAAATAGAAAACAATATATAATTAATAGCGTATCCCATTCATTTAATGTGACTAGTCTAGAATACTTGGTTCCATTTTATCAAATATGGAACACCCCATAAATTTTATTTAAAATACCATTAATTTTACAACGCTATTGTACCTTCAATATTAATAACACGGGATTTTATTTTAATAATATAAATACTATTATTACATATACAATTATATCAGTAAACCCCGCCTATAGTGTAAGTTAAAGCACTTACTCGAAAGTGTAGACCATATCTAATTTTAAAAAGTTTAAGGTTTTTTTTTTTTTTTTAAACATCATGTTATCAAAATAAATTCTTTTCAAAAGATAAGAGTAGATAGACACACTGGAATACGATTTTTATAAAATAACTTCCTATTATAACAAACATTGTTTTCAGTTTCCTCTCTGAATGAGAAAATTGGCATTTGTAGTAATGATTCTTCCTATTTAATCTTAATATTTTTATTTTAATTGATCTTGAAACGTTAAGCCCAGTGACCCAGTCGTGCATCTCGTTTTTTGACTCAACAAGCATATTGCCCAATTTAATGCGATACAACCTGCAACAAGAAAATCTGTAATGTAATACTATTAATCTAATAGTATCCATACTATAGTAATATCGATTCAATAATATTTTACCTTGTACAATAATAGTACCCACTATTGTTTTTCTATATTTGGTAGTTTAATAACAGGGTAACCCAAAATATTTCGATTTAAGAACATAGTGTACAAAATAAAAACTAAGTGTGATATTAAGTTTACGCTTTTATCTTATTTGATTCATAACGCGATAATTACAAAAGCATTATCTTTAATTTTTATTCTCACTATCCCCTATCTCGATTACGAGTGGAAGCGAAAAAAAAAACGTTTTTGGCAGATATGTACATATATATTTAAAAAGACAATATGGAAATATGGATTTTATGTTCTATTGAGCAAAAGAAATCTGCAGTGCCCAATCCAAAACGACATAACTTTCAGAGTTTTAACAGCGTTCATCAAAAATTTTGAAATGCTAAGGAGTTATATTAATGCTCGAGTAACATTGACATTTGTTATTTGATATTTATTTGAAATATTTGTTTTGGTTTTGTTTTGTTTAAATTTTGTTAGGGAAAAAAGGAAATGGATTATTATTACGTACAGTAACTTTAATACTGTACAACTGCCTGAAATGAAACTTTATGTCATAAATATATAAAAATATTATGAGCCAAAATTATAAACCTAAAAAAGAGAGTTTTTTGTTTTTCTACTCTATAAGAAATTAAAGTGGAAGGTAACATTTTTTAGTCCTTACGAATGTGGCATTCCATGGGAGCAATTCGGTAGCGTTCTGTGATTGTGCAAAAAGTAAAACTGGTGATAAAAGAAACAAACATTGTGAGAATAGGTAAGTATTTTTGAACTTCTGTTGTTGTGTTGGCAAAATATGTTGTATTGTTTTTGTGCATGCTTTTTTCAGCGTGGAAAACAATTTTGGAATTGAAATTTTGAAATATTATTTCTGTTATTATAAGAAAAGAATTGAGTTGGGAAATAAAACGTTTATTTCGCGGAAATATTTTTCAATATTCCCCATTTCTATCATTAAATTATTAATTGGATTGGATATCATTAAATGAAAAAAATATATGTAATACATAATTTTTTATTTAGTTTAAGGGAAATAGTTTAAAAACACTTTTGATACATCCATAATATAAACAAAAAACAATGTACTTTTTGCCGCTAAAAATAGTTGGTTTATTTTAATGGAATACATTCTTCAGTTTAATAGTATTTCACATTAATATACGCGTCATTCAGTAAAAGTTCCGTTAGAGTAACTGTACACAATCCTGTAAAAATGATTTTAATAGTATAAAACCCATTATTTTAGAGGGATTCATTTTCAAAGCAATGGTATATCCCATTATAAAGCATAGGTTTTCCAAAATTCTTACGGTAGATCTCATAACTTCAATTATATTAATTGTATATCCCATTGGTAAGGGACAGTAGGCATAGTATATTACAAAGTTTTTCTGGTCCAATTTTGCCATTACTATTGTTGTCGTGAATAAGTGCAGGTCATAGTGAGAAAGATTATCCCAATATTTAATCAACTTTGTGTAATTAAAAAACGAGGTCAACTCAGGTATGGTTTAGTGAATTTCTAATAATAATAATAGTGTTTTGGGACTAAATAAAACTTTTTTTAATAATTTTTGAAGTGCATTAATTGTGGAAAGCAAATTTAGCTAGTTTGCCGTTTCAAAATAGTTGTTTTAATTCAATGGGATACGTCCTTAAAATGAATAGTATATCACATTAATATACGCGTCATTCAGTAAAAGTTCCGTTAGAGTAACTGTACACAATCCTGTAAAAATGATTTTAATAGTATAAAACCCATTACTTTAAAGGGAGTCATATTCAAATTAATGGTATATCCCATTATAAAGCATAGGTTTTCCAAAATTCTTATCGTACATCTCGTAACTTCAATTATATTAATAGTATATCCCATTGGTAAAGGACAGTAGGCATAGTATATTACAAAATTTTTCTGATCCAATTTTGCCATTACTATCGTTGTTGTGAATAATAAACAAATTAATTTTTGTTGACATAGTGCGTCCTACAATTTTTTAGAGTATGCATATACTGTTGGAGCAGAATTCAAATCTGACGCCTAAAAATTGCATGCGCCCATATTGTTAAATTATTTTGTTAAAAAAGCTGTTTAAATAACGAATTATTTGTTTAACAGTTTAAGAATTGTGTATAAATACTTTGCCAAACAATAAACGTTAACTCATTTGTACATTAAAGCCATCAGTGGTAATACGATCGTTTTTCTCGTCGCCTGCAGCTTGTAATTTCACTCGGTTGCAGTGTCAACCAATTCAACTTCTTTCGTCGTCGAACTTGCAAGTGCAGCGCGGTCATTAACTCCTTGCGGTTAAAGCTTAGAACTTTTCGTCGTTCAAATTGCTACTTTGGCATTCGGTCATCGCTTCAACCAGAGTTCCTCTGTCCAATATATCGTTTGGAATTACAAGAACTCTTGGTCGACGTTCGGAAACATACCGTCTGTACACATACATTTAATATTTTAATTTCACGTGCAACTTAGGCAATACAAATTCATTTTATTTGATCATAAGTGTTTTATTTTTTTCCGAACTGTTGTAAATGAAATATTTTTTGCCCCAAACAGTTATGAATTGTGAAATCGGAGAAATATTTTTGGTCGAAACAGAGGATTCAGCGGTCGTAGATAATGGTATTAACATTAACAAAAAAAAATATGGTTTACCGGAAAATCGAACAATAGGTGAGCCAATTGCTGTGTTAGTTGAGAACTTCGAAGTCCAAACTGAAATAAAAGAACTAATTTGTAAGAGGTTCGGGTTTGATGAAATGGTCTATTAGCGTGTTATTGGTAAGAAATTATTTATATAGCATGTATAAAGAATGTGGAGCTACTATGTTATTCTGTAATGTATTATAGATAACGGATTTGATATTGAAAGCCTTCTCGTTGCAACTGAGTTAGAATTAAATGAACTATTTCCGGCCCCCCTTTTGGGTACTAAGGCAAAATTCAAATTTCATTTAAACGTGTGGAGAAAAGATGTAGGTTATTTAAAGTTTATTCGTTATTGCATTCCAGTCCTAATTTTGAAAGTTTGGTTTTTTTTATTCTTTTTTAATTATAAGTCGTCGAAGAAAGTTTCAGATGTCTGTAGGGAATGGATTGAGTCGAATTGTGCAACAAGCAGTCCAAATTCGAATAAAGAATACAGTGCCTTAACCTCGCCCTCATCTTCACACGCTTCTTTTCGAAATGAGGTCACAACCCTTAATAATGTTTCACTGCAAGATCTCTTAAGAAAAACAGAGAAGGAGCTGGGAGTATTGGAGCACTACGAAAGAAAACAAACATTAGATGAATCAAACAAACAAATTTTGATCTCAATAATTGTTGACAGTTATGCATTAAGCAATAAGAGGATGACAATGAGAGACATTGAAACAGCCACAAATGCTATTCAAAGTATATTTCCATCTGAGAGCAAAGTAAGATTTTTTGATATTGTTATTGTCTTGCAACATCCATATAATTTAGTGACGTATTGCTCGCTTACGAATGCGGTAGTTCGATAATTCCTGTTTGTAATTGTAAATCCATTATCGATCAAAATTATGGAATTTATTGAATTAGATCTGTAATTGAAACATAACGCAAACTTAAAAATACAGCGTTCGGTTTTATGCCTAGGGAAATAGCTGTTTCTACTCCATTTTATTTAATATTTTTAGGAATACTGTCTGGCTGTTAATGCCAAAATAAAACTAAGAGGTTTGAAAATTCAACTAATTAGTGGTAATAAGGACGAAGGTAATAAATCAAATCAGTTTTAACGTTTTGTTGAGTAATTGTATATGGTCCTAGAAACTACCATCTCTGATTCTCCGTATGAAGCAAGCCCTATAGATAATATAGGAGCCGAGCAAACCATTATATGGCTGAATGAACTGAAGTCGCAAAACAAAGCAATTTTGATATTAAAACTGGAGGATTAAATATCCTAACAAAGTGGCCACTCTTTAAACATTCGCTTGGACATACGCTGATAGGTCGACACATTATGCTTTCGATTATGTCTATATGTAATGGATTGTATAGGGTGGTGTAATGTTATATCTGATTAATTTATTTAATTGATGAATAATTTTTTTCTTTCTGTGTTTATTAAACTTTGACATTTATTATAATTCAAATTATTGTTTGGACCAGACGTGCTCTTTCCAGAGCATTTTCAATCACTTTTCTTAGAAGCTTATTTCCAGTTTGTTGTAATACTTATACTTTTAGGTTGAAATTGACTACGATATTATCAAGCCAAACAATAAATCTCAACTTTCACAACTCTGGCCATCATTTGTTCCTAAAATCAAACAAATCTTACAACAGAAGGTGAAAGACAAGCCATCATTAGTCCTGCTTAAGGAACTTAAAGAGGATATTAACGCAAGTAAGATAAATGTTTTTTTTTTTTTTTTTTTTTAGCAGAAAAAATTTAATTTGTTTTTTGGGCAAAACTATTCGCAGTGGTCTACACAGTACGTTTTACGTTTGAATCGCATTCATATTAAACTTCCACTAAATACAACATGCCACTGCGAATACGTTTTCTTAACACGAATTTCTTTCTCACAAACAATTTTTTTATAAAGACAGGTACCTAATTTGAGAAATTAGTTTGTAAAATTTCGTTTTTTTTTTAGATTCACGGGATTTTTGTATTTCAAAAAAAAAAGGATCTAAAAACGTCGAAATGGAAACCTTCAATTAAAGACGGCCAAGAATCGTGCTTCATTTGCTTTCAAAAATTTCAAAATATATACGCATTTAAAAGACATATTAAAAGAGTTCACGAAAATAAAATTTATAATTCAAAAATAAATCATGGTTCCAAAGAAACAATTCAAAGTATTTCATATCCCCAGGAAAACGATTCGACTATACCAAATTGTTGTACTCCTTTAACGAATTCGCAATCTCTTCCAAAAAACTTTATACAGAATATAACACCAGGATGTGATAGTGTTTCAGTCGATTTATCTGGTGTGACCTTCGCTCTATCTCTACACAGAAACGATAATTTTAATAGAAAAAATGTTTCAGATATAATTGAAAAAGTACAAACGGTTGTTATTGATCCCCTTTTGAAGGCTGTTACTGCAAAAATCGTTCCTTTAATTGAATGCGAAACAAACAAGACTGCTGCTCTTCATTGTCTAGATACATTTTTGCTTCCTTTTACGTCTATCAATACTGAATATAAATTAATTCAAGATCTAGAAAGAAAGCATTTGTTTAGGAAACCTCTGTACTATACAATAAATGAAGAAGTATGCGAAATAATTGTTAATAACGCTCCCACATTAGAGTCTAATAAGGTAACAGGAGTAATTATGCCTTTGCAATTTCAAATACAACAATTTTTTCTATCTAAAAATGTTCTACATGACACATTGGAGAATACAAACATGTTAAACAGTTGTGTACCAGGTACATACCACAGTCTTATAAATGAAAAAGTTTGGAAACAGAAGACACAGAGCCTCGAAAACAAATTAACAATACCTTTTGTATTATTGTTTGATGACTTTTAATAACACTCTGGGCTCACATGCAAAAGATCAATCGGTCTGTGGTGTATATTATACTTTTCCAACTATTCCTAAGCATCATCTTTCGAAATTGAGAAACATTTTACTGCTGGTTTTTTTAAAACTAAAGATAGATCAACATACGGTAATTCCTTTTCAATGAAACCATTTGTTGATCGTATGAAAAGTCTTGAAAGCAATGGTTTGGAAATAAATGTTAATGAAAACAGTTACCACATATATTTCATCTTAGCATTTGTAGTCGGGGATAACCTGGGGCTCAACACTTATTTGGGATTTTCTAGCAGCTTTAATTCGAATTTTTATTGTAGAGTGTACAAAAGAAGCAGAAGTGAAATGCAATTTGATGTAAATGAGCATGCCTTCTCCTTACGTAGTTTTGAGAATTATCAAGCTGATCTTGAGATAAGCAATGAAAAACTTACTGGTATAAAAGAAAATTGCGTTTTTAACGATATCAAATCTTTTCATGTTTCGCAAAATTTTTATTTTGATATAATGCACGATATTTTCGAAGGTATTTGCAGGTATGATATATCAAAAATTTTGGCACATATTAATGAAATCTCGAATTTTTTTTCTCTTGAAGTTCTTAACAACCGTAAACAGATGTTTAATTTTGGGGAAACAGAGATAGGAAATATTTCTCCCCCATTTGTATTATCGTTATTAAAAGTAAATAATTTAAAAATGACAGCTTGCGAAACAATAACTCTAATACACTTTTTGCCTTTGATGATAGGAGACCTTGTACCAGAAAATAACAAGATATGGGAACTTCTAATAACATTGGTTAAAATAATTGATTTAATACTCTTTTCAAAAATAAGCGAATCAAAACTAAATTCCTTGGAACATTTAATAACCAAACATAACTCTTTATGCTAATTAGCTAATTAAAGAACCACTAAAACCAAAGTTGCACTTCTTGGTGCATTATCCATCTGCAATTCGTAAGTGTGGGCCACTTAGAATCTTGTGGTGCATGCGTTTTGAGGCTTTGCATAGACAAAACAAGCAGGCTGCAGAAGCTACGAATTGTAGGACCAATATTTCATACACCCTTGCTTTTAAAGTTGGACTTAAATTTGCCGATAGGCTTATAAAATAAAATTTTTTTGAAAGCGACTTTATTTTCGAAGAGGTTTGTTCAAACATGTAATTTAAACCTGCTCTATAAAGAAATTAAATATAACAAAACTAACATAAATTTTTCAGATGTGAATTGTATTTCAAAACTGACATTTAGGGGGTAACTATACAAAGAACATTTCTTTTTAACTAAATCTAAAGAAGCTATGTTACTTTTTGAAATTCAAAAAATACTCAGACATGACTCTAAAGTTTATTTACTTTGTAAAGAGTGGACCATAAGGTATTTCAATGAACATCTACAAGCTTTTGTTATAGACAACCACCAAACAACTTTTTCTTTGCACAGTATTCATGATTTTGACAGCCCGCCAATTCACATTCATTATTTACCCAATAGCTTGATAGTTTTTCGCCAAAAAAAAATGTAAAACCCATTTTTTGAGACACGAATATTTTCTGAACATAATCTAAGATTTTAGTCTTTAACTGTAAATTGTTATCGTTATACTATTCATAACAATACTCATAGAACAGAGTAAAAGATCGTTTTTTTTTTTGTTTATAATATTTAATTTTAAAATAAAATAAGTATATTTAAATAAGTTGTTAATAGAAATAAATTAATAAAATGTGATACCTATATAAAATTTCTTGTTTTAATCATTTATTCATTTAATTTACAGAAAGAGAACCTACAAGATTTAAATATTTAAGCTACAAACGATTATTTATTACTAAATATAAATGCAATGTGTTATTGTATTGTACTGTTGATTTCAAAGATGTGTCATTTTAGCCTTGCCGGAATCCCATTGCAAAACGGTGTTGGGTTATTGTTTCATCAATACGGTCCTAAGATTACAATAGTAAATACTTTTAATTACCATAGGATACACCATTTATAATTTATAGGAGCCTGATGAAAGCGATGGTATTGGGTTATTGTATTAACAGTACAGTCCTATTACTGTTACAGTAAATACCATTAGTTCTAAAAGGATACGCAACTTTACATCAATAGGGGTCCCATTGAAACAGTAGTATTGGGTTATAATTTTAACAGTACAGTCCTATTACTGTTACAGTAAATACTATTAGATCCAAAAGGATACGCAACTTTACATCTATGGGGGCCCCATTGAAACAGTAGTATAAGGTTATAATTTTAACAGTACAGTCCTATTACTGTTACAGTAAACACCATAAGTTCATCTATAGATGCACCATTGAAGCAGTAGTATTGGGTTATTATTTTAACAGTACAGTCCTATTATGGTAATAGTAAATGCTATTAATAGTAACAGTACAGTCCTATTACTGTTACAGTAAATATCATTAGTTCCAAAAGGATACGCAACTTTACATCAATAGGGTTCCCATTGAAACAGTAGTATTGGGTTATAATTTTAACAGTACAGTCCTATTACTGTTACAATAAATACTATTAGATCCAAAAGGATACGCAACTTTACATCTATGGGGGCCCCATTGAAACAGAAGTATAAGGTTATAATTTTAACAGTACAGTCCTATTACTGTTACAGTAAATACCATAAGTTCATCTATAGGGGCCCCATTGAAGCAGTAGTATTGGGTTATTATTTTAACAGTACAGTCCTATTATGGTAATAGTAAATACTATTAATTTAAGAAGTTAAATACTATAGACATAATAGTGTGTTGTAATTATTTTTATCATATTTTCTATTACTTTTAATGGTATTTACTTTTGATAGCTAATTGTCTTATCCTATTAAAAACTTTCGGAAATAAAAGTGCATACTATTATTAATTAATAAGACGAAGTATTGAATCAAAAGGGTGAGAACATTAATATATAAGGACAATCGTACCATTTACTATTATAGTTTTGAATTTATTATATCAATCGGATGAACACCATTGACTAATTTTAATAGTAAAAAAGCATTGAATGAATTACTTTTCCTATTGATATTATGGTATTTTTTTCTGAGTGTATAGGAAATTGTTCAAATCAATTTGTTTCCAAACAAAAATATATTTTTGCCACAACAACGCGATTCTCGCGTTTTAACATTCAATCCGTGTACTGGGACTGAGTGCCCAAATGAAATTTCAAATCGGATTTTAACGTACTTATTGGTCTATGCCTTGCAAGAAAGAGATGATATCTTAGGGCATACGATGCCCAAGTACACGAAAAACAACCAGTTGAACTGCTTTTGTATACAGTTTTCGTAAATCGGACATATTAAAAAAAAAGACCGATATCGTGTACCTGGGCACTCAGTGCCCACGGATTGTTTGGTACATTGTTTATTGATGTTTCAGTTGTTCATTTGAATATAATTTTGTTGCGATCGAGTTATCTTACCACTGAAGACGATTTAGTGATTACCTCTGTTGAGTACGGTTTTATTCTACAAATATTGCAAAGCGATTTTACTGTTGAGTTTAGAAAATTGTTTAGTGCAGTTTTTATACGAAGGTGTTGATTTTAGCTTTTTGGTAAGTAAATTCTGATAGGTAGACTTTTTTCAAGAAAAAATTATATAAAAATAGCGTTTGCTCTTATTGTGTTTTGATTTTCTGTTGGGTTTTACTATTCCTATTAGGGTGAATACTTTTTATTTGGTTTGATCTAGGAAAATGGATAAAAATGATGTGTTAGAACGAGTCGCATAACTTTTGAACAAATGTTCGCGTACAACATTGAGTGATGCCGAACAGGAGTTTTTAGATAACTATCTACATGAAAGTACCGTATCGGAGGTTTCTGAATATGAAGCAGACAAAGGTGTTGGAGACCTTTCGGATGTTGACGCTGATGTTGTTCCCGATGTACCACTTCCTGATTTGCGAGTTTAACAAGTAGGCGATGACATGCGACAAGAAGAAGAATTGCATATGCAGATTGAATCTGGCGAGCGGCGTCAGGAGGATTTTCAGGAGGGTGAATCTGTGGAGCCAAACAGAGGAATGCGCTACACAGCTAGGAACATTCGTCATACTGATGTTTGGTGGTCTATGCCTAATGAACTTCAGAAATCAATAGCAAGAAGTGCTCAAAACGTACGAAAAAGACATGAGCCAAGATGCAAACAAATATTTTCAAAAAAAGCTGATGTTTTTAGATGTTTGATAAGCCCAAATATTATTGGTTCTATCGTTCTTAATACAAATAGGAAATCGAAGAGAGTCTATGAAGAAAATCGTTTGCCGGCAACCCCAAATACACGGATGCAGATGAGATGTATGCATATATTACAATATTGTTGTATGCAGGTTACGAAAAAGTGTCAAAAGAAGAAACTAAAGGACTTGTTTGACCAACAGTTTTCTCGTTTCATTCGGTTCGACGATTCAAGAACAAGATCATTGCGCTTACAAACTGATAAGCTGGCAGCTTTTAGATAAACTTGGGACGCATTTCAGTCAAATCTTACTGCACTACAGTGTACTCTCTCCTAACGGACACCCCTCATAAGCGGACACCTCTCATAACCGGACAAATTTCAAAGAACGGAATAATCTACACAATTTTTAATGTAAATAATTCTCTCATAAACGGACTAGATGAAAGTCCTACGGTATCAAATTATCTTTCTGTGTTAGCTTTAAATGGCTTGACAAATTTCATCAATGTGCCTACTAGGCCTGCATCAGGTACTTGTTTAGACCATATATATGGACGTTTTCGAAATGTTGCTTCCACAGAGTGTGAATATTGTGTTTTTGATTTTTTGATTACTGACCATTCCATGACCGGCGTTCTATTTAACGTAGAATCTAAAAACAATAGCCCAACTCAGAAAAGTGTACAAAGCAAGCCAAAAATAAACTTTACTAAGCTTCGAAATAAGTTGTGTTTTGAGTCCTGGAACAATGTTTATAACTGTAGTGACGTATCGTATGCATATTTTAATTTCTTAACCACTCTTAAAAGCCATATTGTTAGTTGCAGTTCTCTGACCACAAGAAAATCCATAGTTAAACTTAAACCTTGGTTATCTAATTATTTATTAAATAAAGTAACAACTAAAAATAAACTTAGAATAAAGTGCAAGAAGAACCCAAGCAATGTGTTTCTCAAAATGAAATATAAGAAGATATGTGCTGATTTGAAAAAGGAAATACCAATTTGCCGTGACTCTTATTACCGTGCTCAATTTTATTCAGCTAGAGGTAATCTTAAGAAAGAGTGGAAAGTTGTAAATACCATTCTCAACAAAAAATCGTCCAATCAAAAAACTATTGTTCTACGTACTAACAATATGGAAATAACAAATACACATGAAATCGCTGACGCTTTTAATAGACATTTTTCAACTATCGGACTTAAACTACATACTGGACTAATTCAAAATTTATGTTCTCAATGTTCTGCTATTGGTGATGTTAACTGTAGAAGTTTTGTTTTTGACCCTATAACTCCCTTAGAGATTTTAAGGACGATTGGCAGTTTGAATAACTCAAATTCATGTGGTGTCGATGGTATTTCTAATGTTGTTCTAAAAAATATTGCATGTTTCATTGTGGATTTATTAGCTGATGTTTTTAATCGTAGTGTTTTTTCAGGTATTTTTCCTGAAGGACTAAAGTGTGCAGATGTTATTCCTTTGTTTAAAAAAGGCTCTCCAACTGAGATAGGAAATTATAGGCCGATTTCTCTTCTGCCCAGCATAAGTAAAGTGTTCGAAAAACTTATAAAAACTAGGTTAGTAAACTTTTTAGACAAGACTATGTTCTTTCACCATACTCAATTCGGTTTTCAAAAGGGTAAATCAACCGATGACGCACTTTTAAATTTTTGCTCTCAGATAATGTGCAACCTTGACAGTAGAAAATGTACAGCTGCGTTATTCATTGATATAACCAAAGCCTTCGACATGGTTGACCATAAAATTCTTTTAAGTAAACTGGAAAATGCAGGTGTGCGTGGTTTCATGCTTGAATGGCTTAATTCATATCTGAATAATAGATCACAGAGAGTAAAGTTGAATGAGACGAGAAGTGATGTGCAATTAATCAGGCTTGGGATACCACAAGGTTCAGTCTTGGGTCCCATTATATTTTTAGTCTATATCAACTCACTCTTCCACCTCAATCTAAAAGGCTTACCTACTGCTTTTGCTGACGATGTTGGGTTATCGTATGGCGTGAACAGTCCCTTAGATCTTATCGCTGACATAAATAGTGATGTACATATTCTTAGACAATGGTTCGCTGAACACAAACTTGTAATAAGTCCTAAGACTAAATTAATATTTTTTAATCTATCTGCGTCCATTAATCCAAAACCGGATATATACTTTCATGCACCGAATTGCAAAAAATTTAAATTATATCAATGTAAATGTGCAACCAGTGTGTTTGGTCAATTATTTTGTAATAGTGAAAATTGTAGTGATGGTTGTTTTTTGATAGAGAATGTAGACGAATTTATGTACTTAGGACTCTTAATTGACTCTAATATGAAATTTTCATCTCACACTACTGCATTGAAAAAGTACTTTATCTCCACACTTAGGCATTTCTATTACCTTCGTAACATATGTTCAACTAAGCTCCTAACCACAATTTATTATGGGCTTTTTAATTCTAAGCTTCAATACGGTATAAATTGCTGGGGATGTGGCTATCAAAACAAAATTCAGCCATTGCTAGTCTTGCAAAAGAATGTTGTCCGGAAAATTTGTCGTAAACCTGCTAGGCATCCTAGTTTTCCTTTGTTTTGTCAATTAGGGATTCTTCCTGTTCGTCACTTATACTGTTTTAAGGTTCTAAAAGCGTTCTTTATGAAGTCTGGTAACCGAAACTTCCGTATAATCCCAAACTATAACCTACGAAATAACTCACTTAATATGTTACAAGTGCCAAACTATCGAACCACCGCATATAGAAATTCTTATTTAGTTATATGTAATCGTTTATTTAATGTCCTCCCGAAAGAAATCAGATGTGTTCACAAGTCCGAATGTTTTCTTAATCGCGTAAAGAATTGGCTGTTTTCTCATCATTATTATAGTCTAGACTCTCTTACTTCTAATATTTTCATCTAACTGTTGTTATATATATAGATTACAATTTGCATCCTTTATGAAGTGCATCCTTTATGAAGTGATAACAAATTGTTACCATGTTAAATGAATTAAATCTGCTGAAAATTGCTTTTTCTATATTTTTTTGTTCAATACCCCACCCCATATGATTGTATTTTTCCTTTTGAAGTGGCATTCAACACTATTTGAACTCACTCTGAATATAATATCGAATGCCACCAAATTTGTTTTACCTTACTTTGTACCTAATTCCTTACATATTGAAATTTTTATATGGATTTGTATTATATTATATTTATAAGTAATTTAAGAGAAATAAATATCATCATCATCATCATATCATCATCATCATCTTTTATAACCGGACGCGGACACCAGTTTTCATAGCCACAATCAGGGCTACCAAGCGTATGATAATTATGCTACATGTAAGATAGTCGTAGGTTGTGTATGATGTAAGATTGGAAATCATTATCATACGCCAAATGTATGATAGTTTTCATATTTTTAAAAAGAAATCTTTTTACTAAGGCAACGTTAAGAAATTCGTTTTTGTCAGCAACTCAGAAGGCCTCCCCACATCTATCACACACACACACACACACTCACTCTAATTCAGCGCGAAAACATTGTGTATTCGTTCATTCGTTGCTTTAAAAAATCATTTTTAGACTTACCGTTGATCGTTCTGGCAACTGACATAATAATTTTAATGTAACTGTAGCATTAAGCAATCAAATCATCTAAAATTAGAAATAAAATAAAGTCGCCTCAAACCATTAAGTGACAGTGGAAAATAATTTTTTGTTGTAGTCCTATTTGAAATTATTGTAAGTATTTGTTTGTTCTTTCAATTTAAATACATATAAAGGGCATTTCATTAAAGACTTGATAACTTATTTTTTTTAAATAAAATGCAAACTACTTAAGATACCTATCTCAAAAAAAATGTTATTGGCTTAAATTACTATCAAAACATTTATGAATGAAATTCGACTTCGTTCAAATGTCCACCACGGGAACGTAAGCAGCGGCCGATACGTTGAACCCAATTTTCGATGACTCGGCCGCACATTTCGACCAATACGGCCGCTTTTTCTCGTTCAATATTGGCTCTAAGCTCCTCTAACGGCTTGTTGGCATAGACCAATGATTTAATATAGCCCCATGAAAAAAAGTCTAGAGACGTTAAATCACACGATCTCGGCGGCCAATAGACGGGTCCGTTTCTCGAGATAAAACGTTCACCGAACTGAGACTTCAATAACTCAATTGATGCACCCGCTGTGTGGCTTGTGGCACCGGCTTGTTGGAACCACATATCACTGATGTCCATGCAATTGCTTAAATAAATATCGTTCCAACATGTAGCGAATGTCATTTACCGTAACGTGTCGGTCATTTTCATCGACGAAAAAAAACCGCCATCCGTATCAAAACCGCACCAAACAGAGACTTTTTGCGGATGAAGCACTGTTTCATGAAGCACATGAGGGTTCTCACCTGTCCAGTAATGCATATTTTGCTTATTGACGAAGCCGTTTACCCGAAAATGCGCTTCATCGCTGAAGATGATTTTGCAATGAAATTCTTCATTTTCTTAAATCATGTCCAGAGTCCAATTCGAGAACGTACGTCGCTTCATATCATCAAGTGGCTTTAGTTCTTGAGTCAGCTTGATCTTGTAAGGGTGAAGGCCAAGATCCTTACGTAAAATTCGCCATAATGTGGTCTGGCAGAGGCCCTATTCTTGAGAACTCAGTGAAATGTATTCGTAATTTTTTCACTAGACTGTGAATTGCTTGTCTACTGGGAGGGACGAGAATTACGGCCGAAAATTGGCGTTAACGCTCTTATAGTTGCGACCACCGACTCGGAATTTCGGTAGTAAATTTTTATTATTTGTAAACGTTGTTCCTTCGTGTACTTCACCCTGATGAAAATGTTAATTTCACTGAATATTTTGACATTGACAGTTCGGTAATCGGTGATTTTTTCTTGAGGAGTTATTGTAAACGGGAATGGTCGTTCACTCTGAAAGTTTGATATTGTCAAAACGCAAATGAAAGACCCATTATTTGTGCAGAATTTAGATACTGCAAATATGGAGCTGGAGCAAATTAAGACGGAAGCGGATTCAGAATTCCTTGGTTATTTAAAAAAACATACGTAAAATTCACCAAACGTACAATTTGAATTACATTGATGCATATGTAAATTCATTTCGTTTTTCTATGTATATTTGTTTTTATTTCAATGTATTTTTTTTTTAAATTCAAAAAAAAATTACTATTAACAAGAAACAAAAAAAAATAACTTTGTCATGTGTCAAAGATTAATACATATCTTTCCTAGTAAACCCTGAGATATCACATTCAGAACAATGTTTTTCTTGATGGGAAATTTCTTTTTTAGATGAGAGAACCTTGTAAACAACAGCTCAACATTTTTTGACATTCATTGGAACTGCCAGATAGCAACCATTTTTTTTTGGGTAGTTTATGGACGCATCCTTTTAAAAACGAAACAATTCCTTGCGTAGCGTATGATAATTTTCTCTCTGGTAGGATAGAAACGAGCAAATTGTATGATAACTTGCTCTCAAGAATATGGCAGCACTGGCCACAATAGAATTTCACTCTCTCATAAACGGACAAAACGCATTTGGCACACGTCGTTGTCTTTTATTTTGTTTGCTTTTTTTCCATTTCTTTGCGCTTTGCCCTTGATACCCAGCAAAAAATTAAAAAAAAAACGGTAAAGAATGTAAACATAGTAGGCTGCGCCGCCGGCGGCCGTCTGTCGACTATCCGACTAAAATTCTCGTGGCGCAGCGCAATACGTAGGTTTGTGTGTAAGTGTATGCATAATTTGAAGCATAAATACAGTTTCAAGTATGTAATGCAAAAATGAATTTTTAAAGGCTTAGTTCTTGTTTATGTTTTGTTATTATCCTTTTTATTACCTACAATTAATGTTTATCACAAAAAATGCATTCCATTTTAAAATAAAATGTTATAGGTGCCATAAATGCATATGTCTTGTTCCTTTTTTCAAGGTTGTCCATGAAATATTTTTTCTCATAACCGGTCACCTCTAATAAGCGGACAAATTTCTTGGTACCGTCAGTGTCCGCTTATGAGAGAGTTCACTGTATATGACCCATCAAAAGAGCTTACTATTGACGAACAACTAGTAGCTACCAGAAGCAGATGTTCATTTCGTCAATATTATACCTAATAAACCTGGCAGTTACGGTTTGAAAATATTTTGGGTTGTAGATGCCAAAACCAATATATCCTCTGCGTGGACAAAATTATTTAGGTCAGCAACCTGGTGACGATCGTTCAAATGGCATATCCTTGTGATGTATCTTTTACAAGATTTTCTGGACAACCATTTTAACGTTACCACGGATAATTTTTTTACGTCTGTGCCATTGGCTTTAGAGCTAGCCAGTCGAAAAACTACGCTGGTTGGCACAATAAGAGGCAACAAACCACAATTACCAATTGCGTTTAGAAAAAATGATCAGGAATTCAAAAGAACTCGTGAAAAATTTTGTTAAATTTTTTGTTTCTCACGTTGCCTGCAGTTGGTGAGCTATGCGAGTAATACTAAAAAGAACGATCTATTGTTATCAACTTCACATCACGGCGAGGACATTGATGAACATACTCAGAAGTCAGTAGTTATTATGGACAATAATGAAACTAAGGGAGGCGTTGATACTTTTGACCAAATGGTTACACTCTACAGTTGCAAACGAAAGACTAACCGTTGGCCAGTCACATTATTTTATAACATCGTAGATACTGGAACCCTCCGCTACTGCCTACAAAACAACTCGCACTACATCATTGGGTGCGATTCCAACGCGCACAATATGATATGGGGTAGTAGCGAAAACAATAAAAGAGGTGAGTGTTTGTTAAATTTTATAGTC
This sequence comes from Portevinia maculata, assembly GCA_949715645.1. NCBI lineage: Eukaryota > Metazoa > Arthropoda > Insecta > Diptera > Syrphidae > Portevinia > Portevinia maculata. The sequence goes on from OX454527.1 coordinate 123,146,374, forward strand.
GGTAACAATGCAGATATTATAAACAAGGGTTCCAAACCAACCTTCATAAATTCGATTCGCGAAGAGGTACTTGACCTCACGCTCGCTGGTCCATTTATGGCAAATTTCATTGAAAACTGGCATGTGTCAGATGAGGCCTCGCTGTCGGATCACCAACACATTAGGTTCGACCTGCCCTGTCAACTGTCACAGGCCACAATTAGAAACGATCCTAAGTCGACGGACTGGAATACGTATCGAGGACTTGTTCTCTCAAAAACGGATATGCTAATTTCGTCAATCGAGTCCAAGTGGGACCTTGACGAAGCAACACACCAACTGAACAAAGTTTTACTAACCTCCTACCAGACCCGTGCGGAGTTTAGTCAGTTCTCCGATCGGGCGCGTCCCCAGGTGGCGGATAGGGGGCCCTGTGCGTATGTATGTGTAGATAGTGTTCTCACTCGCAGGGTTGGTGGAAATAGCCAATACCACCCGCGGACCAAAAAACTGACAGGAGGTGGATACTCTTTGAAAATCTAATATGGAAGAGAACAAAAGGAATGAAGTTACGGTGCAGGGCGTCGGATCCCCAGTACCGGCGGCGGAGAGTGCGAAAGCAGAAAGTCGTCGAGATACAATGACTGCAAAATTATGAAAAATAACAGTGCTAAAGCATCTGCTACAGTATTGGTAAACTTGGATGCTGTAGTTAGCAGTGGCGAGGCGCCCATATAACTCGAAGCACGCCGGGTTACCTTTTAAAATTCTACCTTTCAACAATGTTTCAATCCAACAAGCAACATGCATCTTAATGTGTGTATATAAACATAAGATTTGTATGTTTCCTACACCTGCACTTGCAAGCAACAAATTCTACCAACCCACCACCTGCTATTCACCTGCTCTCATATCGTTCTACTGCTCTACGCACACAAATACTCACACCATTGCATGCCTATTCTCCAACATCACATACTCCTCTCCATACCCCATAAGAAACACATACGCAAAGCGATTGCAAAACAAAGCATAGTAACCCGGAAATTTTCGCGTTATGAAATATGTGGCTGCTTAGAACAAATTGGCTTTCTTTCCTTGTTTTCCCCTTATCGTTCACCGCGTTTGACTCCTCTCTGTTTGATACACGCTTCCTTATGCAAAAATATAACCCGCTTTTCAGCGACTTATTTGGCAAGTTTTGTATGTAGCTGAGGTGAGTTCTGCTTGAAAAATTCAGTTGTGAAGCAGAATGCGATGTGTAACTTAAGTAATATTGAGTGGAATTATTGTTGTGCAATATATAATTATTTAAAGTGATCGAAAACAGTGAAAAGTGTGAGAAGTGTGAAAAGTTTAAATTGTTTTGTTTTCAGTTAGATTCAGCAAAGGAGAAAATGGCATTATTAACAGTAAATTGTTGTTTAGTAGATTTGCTTTTGGAAGAAGAAAATTATTTTTGTAAGTTGAGTTTTCTTTAAAAAAAAAAAAAGTTATAGAGATAGGACGCTCTACTCCTTCTATGAAAATAGATTATAAGCGCAAGGATGGTTTTGTTTCGCATTTCAAAGCATCCATATATCAAAAATATACTTGGTTGACTGGTAGTTGTAAGCTCAATAAAATGTTTTGTTTTCCTTGCCTCCTTTTTTCTAATTCTCCTAGTGTTTGGAGTCGCACGGGCTACGCTGACATAAACAATTTAATTAATTCGGCAAATAAACATGTCAAGACGGAAAAACACATTCGTAGCTGTTTATCTTTGCACGAATTCGGTACAGATCGTATTGAAACGTCGTTAGGTATTTCCTTTGTAGCTCACAACAAAAAAGTTGATAGAAACCGTAAACTAATGGAACGTTTTATAGATACGGTAGTTCTTTTAGGCAAACAGGAACAAGCATTTCGGGATCATAATGAAAAGCCAGATTCTAATAATCGTGGCAATTATGTCGAAACACTTTTATACTTATCTAAGTATGACCAGTTAATGGACTCTCATTTGGAACAGTGTTCAAGTGCACGTAATCCGGTTTTTTCGGGTCTATCAAATGACATCCAAAATGATTTAATACAAAGTATAGCCGCAGTGATCAAATGCGAAATTAAAGTAGAAATAAGTGAAACGCGATTTGTGTCCATCATGATTGATGAAACACCAGACATGAGCCATAGGGAACAACTTAGTGCCGTTTGGCGTTACTTATCGGAGGAAGGAGTAGCGGAAAGGTTTCTTGGGTTTTTTGACGTGAGTGAGAGTCGAAATTCCGATGAGCTCTCAAAACTCATTTTCAATATACTTGATGTATACGGTTGCAAGGAGAAATTAGTTGGGCAATCTTACGATGGGGCCGTGGTTATGTCAGGGGAAGTAGGTGCTATTAAAAAAAAGCCCCGCATGCTTGTCCAATGGCTTATTTTATTCCTTGCTACGCACATGTTTTAAATTTGGTGTTATCTCAATCACTGGAAAATATACCTGAATTGAAAGTTTTTTTTTGGCAATATAAACACAATAGTACGCTTCTTTAATAAATCAACTAAACGTTCAAATATTTTAAAACAAATAGCAAACAGACGCATGCCGGGATGTATCAGAAACTCGTTGGCATTACCATTCCCGAATAGTTAACGTTATTTTTAACTGTAGATTAGATATTATTGAAACTTTTATGCAAATACTAGACCATCCAAAAGAATGGGACACTGACGCACTTTCAATGGCCGAAAGTTTATTGCTTAAGTTAGAAGGGAAAGATTTTTTGCTTTTTACTGCACGCGGTTTCCGAAATATTTGCTAAAACCGATGTATTGTTTAATTTAATACAAAATAAACAAACAGATATTGAAGTTGCTAAGCGAGAAATCGAGTGTTTTGAGTCTTGGCTTTCTACTGAGTTTCTAAACAAATTTGATTTAATTTTTGAAAGTATAAATGATTGTGCTGAACCTCCACGGAAACGCCGATTACTTGTTTTTGATTTAAAGACTCACTATAAGCGCCTTTTTGTAGAAATAAAGGACAATATTATATCTCAAATTAAGACACGATATAAATCTTTCACGGATTTAATTTTTTTGGAGTTACTCAATAAATCAAAATACAGTCGTTTTGCTCAGCCAAGCCCAGATGATAAAATATCTTCGGTGATTAACTTTTTCAATGGAATTTTCGATTTTGCAGGTTTAAAAAATGAGCTGAAAGTTCTCTATACTACGTCTTCACTTCAACCACTTGACGTTTTATCCCTCTATAAACATTTAAGAAGTGAAATAATGTGTGAAACATTTCCCCAAATCTTAAAATTAAGTGGACTATTTTTAACACTACCAATGACTTTTGCTTCCGTGGAGAGATCTTTTTCCACTCTGAAAAGAGTTCATACATATTTGAGAAATTCTCAATGAGAAGACAGGCTTTCTGATTTAGCACTTTTATCCATAGAAAAGCGACTCCTTTTAAAAATAAAAAGTAGGCCTAACTTTTATGAAAGAGTTCTTGCAGAATACGTGAAAAAAGGTAGAAGAATAGACTTAGAGTACAAATAAAAAAAAATATTTAACAAAACTTTTCACATTTTTTTCCAAATTCTACTGTTTTTGATTTTAAAAAATATTAATCATTAATATTTTCTCTTTTTAACTTTGTACAAAAAATATTTTTAATTTAAATTTTTATTTATGTATTTATTTACAAGATGGCGCAAAAATAACCTTCCGATGTTTTTGGGCTGTAAATTAAAAAAAAAATGAAAAACTTTGATTCTTCTTGTGGATTATTTTTATTTGGTCTTTTAATTTTGTTTACATCAAGTCGAGAATATGATGTCATGTAAATGGCCGCCGCCACAGTTGATTGTCATTTGAGCCCTTTTTATTGCATTTTCCATCACTTTGGCCAAAACTTCCGGCGATAGGTCCTCACATTGTTGACGGATATTGTCTTTAAGAGCTGCAAGAGTCTGAGGCTTGTTGACATAAACCCGCGACTTCAAAAAGCCCCATAAAAAGAAGTCTGGAGAGGTCAAATCAGGCGATCTTGCTGGCAAGTGCAAATCGCCAAAACGGGAGATTAGGCGCCCGGGAAATGCATCCTTCAGCATATCGGTTGTGGCACGTGCAGTGTGTGCCGTTGCACCGTCCTGTTGGAACCACATGTTTTCCAATCCCAATTCATAAAGTTGCGGCAAAAAGAACTCGTTGATCATTGCTCTGTAGCGCTCACCATTCACAGTAACCGTTTTGGCCCGCGACGTCTTCGAAGAAAAAAGGTCCGATGACTCCTCCAGCGAAAACAGCACACCATAGAGTGACTTTGAGCGGGTGTAATGGCTCTTCGTGGGTTACACGCGGATTTTCAGTGCCGCAGAAGCGTAAATTTAGCTTATTTACGTACCCGCTAAGATGGAAATGGGCCTCATCACTCATCATTATTTTTGATGAAAAATCATCTTCCTCTTGGTGGTGATTAAGGATGGCTTGAGCGTATGTTAGACGCGATTGGCGGTCAGCAGCTAACAGCTGATGCACCGTCTGGACTTTGAACGGAAACATCTTCAAATCTTGTACCAAAATTCGCTGTAAAGACCGTCGACTGATACCCATTTGCGTGGCACGTCGTCTGGTCGATGTCGACGGCGCTTCCATGACATCTTCGGCTACAGCAGCAATATTCTCTGCAGGCCGGCTACTCCGGGGTCTGCCACGCCTGGCAGCATCTCGTGTTGTGCCAGTCTCTTCGAGGCGAGCGGCTAAACGTCGCAGTGTTTCACCAGTAGGCGTTGGACGGGTAGGAAATCTGCGACGAAATTCACGTTGTGCCAAAGTCACCGACCGATTATTGCTCAAATAAATAGTCACCAATATTCCGCGTTCTGGAGCAGTGTAGCGTAACATTGTTTATTAACGTGTATTTCGCATGTGTTTACTACACAAATGTCAAAACAGAACTGACATTAGGGGCCAATCGCAAAATTTATAGCATTTTCTAATAGGAGGATTACTTTTGCGCCACCTTGTATAAAACAATCCGTGATTTATGAAGTTCCTTTTTTTTATTACTTAATATCAATTTTCTTTAAGGTACAGCATTTGCATCTGCCAAAAAGGTTTCTTTCGAAGCCACTTTTATTATACTTTAGGTTCATTGTAAATTTAAGCTTAAATGACTTGAAGTATAAAAAATTGGCTTGAATTGCTTTACTTCTATGCGATTTGCAGTACACAATATAATTTCAGAAAGCGTTTGCAGGTGCATATTTTTTCCGACTTACCATTTAACATTTTCCACGCCACGCCACTGGTAGTTAGTAATGCTTCAAGAAAAGAATTAAGCGAAGTGGATTAGTAGTATGTTTTGGTTGGAACTGGTTGAGGTAAAGTAGTGGAATTGAGTAGTGGAGTAGTGGAGGTCAAATTTGCGGGTCAACACTGATAAGCATGGTGATACATGCATTGCGGTTAGAGATAAGCCATTTCTGTTGTTGTCGTTGGAAGTCAAATTTGTAGGTCAACATTGATAAGCTATATCTGTTGTAGTTAATTAATTTATTTGTGCTTTATAGTCAATAAGAAGCGATACGTTCGAAAAATGTAAAAAATACATCTGGTCTTTGCGGTTAGAGATAAGCCATATCTGTTGTGGTTAATTAAGTTATTTGTGCTATAGATGTTGTGTCAAATTGTATGTAAAAATGATTGCAAATGTCATATAAGTCAGCCTATTTGTAATTAATTTGCAGTTTTGGATGTTCCAATTGCAGTTTAGAGCGGTTAGAGATAAGCCATATCTGTTGTGGTCAATTAATTTGTGTAATTAGTTAATCATGCATGTACAGCATAAAAATAGATTTTATGTTAGAAATGTAAAAAAATACATCTGGTCATACAATACATAAGCCATATCTGTTGTGGTCAATATAGGTATCCCATCAACAATTTCTGCAGGTACCTACTTGAGTAGGATTTTATCATTCTAGTTTCTTAAAAAAACCATTAAAAAGCTTTTTTTTTAATTCCTTACCTTCCCTTTATCTTTATAAGAACAACTGTTTTATTTTTATAGTCGCATCGTATTATTCTTATGTTAAGTTGCCCGTTTTTTTTTTTTTAAATATTAAAATCATAAAATCAAAGTAGGCTATGAAGTCGTCGACAAGAAAAAATGTGGCATTGTATTTGTTTTGTGTCGTGTATTGTTGTTACAACTCTCTAAACAAAAAGTGTTTAATTTTGTTTTGTGGTAAGTTGTGTTGTTTCTCTGGAAAATATTTAAAAGGTAGAATCACAATGAGATCTGGACCTCGTCGACAAGAAACATTGTGTCCCTTTTTCGGCCCTTTAGTGAACTAAACAAAAATAAGGTACCAACAGTAAAAGATGTAGTCAAATATGTACTTTTCATACAAAGTGATCTCAAAACAAAATACAATGGCAGAAATCCATCTATGTAATTCCGAAGTTTTTGTAATTGTTAGTAAAGAAATCGAAAAGATATGGAAGAATGCGTCGATTCCAATTGTATGTCATAGTCGAATACTACAAATAATGAAAAACTACTTTGATGAATACATGACACTTAAAAGATACCCACATTCGAAAAAAAATACAAGCTATCACAACAGATTGCAAGGTTTTATTGCATTTTCAAACACAAAATTCTTCGACATTGCATCGTGTAAGTGTGATTCCTTTAATGACTGTCCTTGTGTAAAGGATAAAAAGGTGCCTTTAAGTGAAAGATCATTTTTAGTGGACCAGAGAAATGACAGAAAAATTGTGATCGGTGGTATTGACAAGGTTGAAGCCCAAAAAATTCAAAAGCGACTAGATAGAAAGCGTAGAGCATTAGGCAGTCAAAGAGCTGAATCTACTACTGTATCAACTTTTTTCAAAATAGTAGATTCAAACGAAACTTTAGAGCATGTCAATACAGTTCATCCAATCGAAGTAATGCAGTCACAGCTCTTTTTATCAGAGCCTTCAACGTCAACATCATCAGGTAAGCGGATTTTGCTTACTCTACCATCCGTAGCAAGAGTTTGTGATCGATATGGGCTTTCCGTACGATCTGCTGCAGCAGTTGCTTCAGCAGTACTCCAGGATGTTGGAATAATTGAAAGCGCTAACAAGACTCTAGTTATTGATAAAAATAAAATACATCGAGCTTTGAAAAAATCAAGAGAAAGCCTATCAAACCAATGCGATAATGTCGTTATTCGCAGTATTTATTTTGATGGGCGAAAGGATAAAACTATTACTTCCAAAGAGAAAAATGGACGATACTATCGGAAGGAGGTTCTTGAAGAGCATATTTCCATTCTTGCAGAACCAGAATCCATATTCTTAGGCCATATAACGCCTAAATCTGGTACAGGAAGGGAAATTTTTTCGAAAACAAGGGATTTGATTTGAAAAAAATTCTTTGCATTGGATGTGACGGCACTGCAACCAATACTGGCTGGAAAGGAGGGATAATTCGCTACTTAGAAATGGAATTAGGTCGACCATTACAGTGGGCAATATGCTTACTTCATGCGAATGAATTGCCACCACGACATCTCTTCACGAAATTAGATGGATCTACTTCGGGCCCTCGTGAATATTCTGGCCCTATCGGTAAGTCACTAACCGATTGCGAACTTGCTGATGTTACTCAATTTACACCTGTGACCGGAAATGTACCTGAAATCGAGCAAAAAATTGTTAATCAATTGAGTACAGAACAAAAATATCTTTTCGAAATGTGTCAAGCTATAAAAACAGCACATTCAAGATGGGACACAACTGCAAATAGATTACTTAGACTTTACATTAGTTTAAGTAGTCAATCTGAAAATCTTAAAACTCTTGTGGAGTATATAATGAAAGTGTATGCAACAGTGTGGTTTTCGATAAAAAACAAACCGTTATTGATAGATGGCCCGCGACATGTTTTTCAACTAATCTCTTTTTCAAGATGGTTGCCAGACAACTTAAAGTCAATCGTTGATCCTGTCATTGAGAGAAACGCTTTTTCCGCACATCCTGAAAACGTCTTAGTGGCAATGCTCTTCGATGAAAGGGTCTATGTCAGAGAGCTTGCATTAAAACGAATTATAAAAGCGACGCAAACTCATACATCAAACCGAATATTTAAGCCGCCAAATATTAAATTTAACGCTACAGACTACATGGACATAATTTTTTGGAATGAATTTCAAATTACTCCACCACCTTGCCTAGCTAAATTCACTGATGATGAACTTTCGTTGCTGGTGCAAAGAAAAGAACTGAAGATACCGGAATTTCCTTGTCACACACAAAGTGTCGAAAGATGCATCAAATCTGTGACCGAAGCAAGCCAATGTGTTATTGGAGCAAAGTCGAGGGAAGGACTTATAAGAAATAAAATAGAATCACGAAGCGAAATGCCTTCTTTTAATTTCAAGGGTCAATTTTCAATGTAAATATTTTTTTTTTAAGTTTTTGCAATGTAAATATATTTTTTTTGTTAAGTCCTTTCATGAACTTTTTTTTTATTTGTTTCAAGGACACTAAAATATGTTTTACTTAACCTTAACTTTAATTTAATAAATCAAAACGATAAACTAGAATAATAAAATAAAAAAAAAAATAAAAGGAAAACATATAGTTTTTTACTTTCTTTTAAGACCCTTAAGCCTCGGTAGAGCCCCAAAAGTCATGTCCAAATCAAAAAGTAAGTACATATTCAGAATCTACTCGTTAATACGCAACTTTTAGTACCCCTTTCGATAACAAAATCATGAACATTTTTTTCTTCATACAACGACGGGACACGCTAATGTACAGCATAGTATGCTCATTATTGCGAAGGGTATATAAGATGACAGGTGACAGGTAGTAGGTAATAGGTGACAGGTGACAGGTAATAGGTGACAGGTGACAGGTAATAGGTAACAGGTGATAGGTATTAGGTGATATGTGACAGGTGATATGTAATAGGTGGCAGGTGACAGGTAATAGGTGACAGGTGACAGGTTAAAGGTAACAGGTGATAGGTAATAGATGACAGGTGACAGGTAATAGGTAATAGGTGATAGGTGACAGGTGACAGGTAATAGGTGGCAGGTGACAGGTAATAGGTGACAGGTGGCAGGTAATAGGTGATAGGTGACAGGTAATAGGTGGCATTTGACAGGTAATAGAAGATAGGTGACAGGTGACAGGTAATAGGTGGCAGGTGACAGGTAATAGGTGATAGGTGACAGGTATTAGGTGAGAGGTGACAGGTGACAGGTAATAGGTGACAGGTAATAGGTGACAGGTAATAGGTGATAGCTGACAGGTAATAGGTGACAGGTGACAGGTAATAGTAAATAGATTTGATTGTATATAAAAAAAAATGATTGCGAAGGGCATATAAATGGAATCGGTTATATAAAGTCAACTATTTCTAGTATGACTATATATAGATATATACTTTCAGTCATAGCCACATACATGCTGAATAATGATTTCCTATGTTCATTCTTCGAATTGAAGAAACATTTGAAGTGGAAAATACAATTCACACTCACTCTTGAGTTGTGAATGCAATATAAATGGAATCCTAAGATAAATTTAGTCATATGAGTCAGCCCAGTTGTGCTAAATAGATTTCATTTTACGATTGCAAAGACTATAAATTGAATTGAATCATATTCAAAGTCATTGTTGAATTTTTTAATTTTCAATAAATCTGTGTACGAAGAAAAAAAAAACAAAGATGAAGTGCAGTATTTGCGATAAGATATTTTCACGTAAAGATGCTTTGATGCGTCATACGGGAACGCTACATAACAAGATATCAAATCATTTTATGTTATGTGGTAAAACGTTTACCACAAAATTCAAATTGCAGGCGCACTTGTTAAAGTGTGTAGTTTCGGATGAGGATAGACGAAAAAATTAATTGAAAACAGTGACGTCACTACCAACATCAGTATCAGCATCGACATCATCACCACCGATATCATCAGCGTTGCCAGCATCATCATCATCATCGAATATAGTATGCAATTTGTGTAACATTGAAGTCAATAAAAGGAACTGGAAACAGCATCAGCGAAGCAATACACACAAATCAAAAGTGCAAGTGGCCTACGGTGATAATATGTTTAAAATAATGTCATCGTTCAAAGAACGAATTGGAAGCGTGCGATTGTGCACAATCTTTTACAAGAGAAAATTGTTGAGAATAATTCGGTTAAATTCAATTTGGAATTATTCGCTGAATTTGTTAAGATTGGTAGTGAAGACGATATGGAGTTTGATGTAAAGTCAATGGTAACTCGTATGCAATCCGCTCTTTTATATGACAACATTGAACAAATTATACAAGATATGGAGGAGAATATAAGGGAGAAGTTGGAAGAATTTCAGGAGCGAGACAGTGGATGGACTCTGATTAAAATAAAAGCCTTGGAATTGAATATTAATAGATACCAATGTTTGATGGGGTCAAGACACTTTAAATTACCAGAATTCACTAATAAGAAAAAGGCTGTTATCAATGTTAAGAACAGTGACATATACTGTTTCAAATGGTCGGCTGTAAATCCAAATGTGCCGATGCCCAATTACCCATATTCTTATAACATACTGGATATAACGAGTGATTGTATTCCCACTGCAAATATGGTGTTAAATTTTAAAGATCTCGTTTTTCCTTTGGGAATTGATCAGATTTGCAAATTTGAAGCACAAAATCAAATAAGTGTAAATGTGTTTGGGTACTCGAATGATGATGGCAACAGTAAACAATCTATTGAGGGTCCATCATACTTGACGAAAAATGAGAAACCATTGCACATTAACTTGTTATATTGCGATGATAACGAAGCATCACACTATGTATGGATCAAATGTTTGAGTCCGCTTCTACGCGATAGGATACTTGCGGTGAAGGAGACAAAATTATACTTTTGTAATAGTTGTTTGCAGCATTATTACAATGAGGAAAGTTTGCAAAAAACATAAGAAAGAATACACTCATGTGGTTACATATATGCCAAAGGAGGAGACAAACACAATAAAGTTTTCAAATGTTGAAAAGTCTGTTAGTGTACCTTTCGTGATATATGCAGACTTTGAAAGTATTTTACTACCTGTAACATTGTATATACACTTTATAGTAGTGCCATCATTGTATATAAACCTTATAGTAGTGCAACCGTGCGTAAACGACGATACGCCACCAGTGCACATTCGCCCGCAACAAATCATGATAGTCTAGTTCTACACCATTCTCGTGCTGGGAATATGAGTAGGATGATGATGCAGGTAGTGGTGGTGGTTGGCAAAGCAGGTTTCGTGTAGATTTATGGTATATTTTTTGTTTGCTTTGATGGAAGGGGTATGTTATGTTTTCTGGATTTAACACAATTGGTATGTGTGTGTATGATCGTTGAAGGAGAGTTGCATTTCAGCAGTGAAGATTCTCAAATGTTTATACCCTTTTCTAGGGGTATATTAATTTTGACGCATAGTTTGTAACATACCTTAATATTGCCCGTAGACCCCTAAAAGTTACTATATTTATGATCAGCATCGATAGTAATGTCGATCTAGCCATGTCCGTCCGTCCGTCCGTCGGCAAAAATTAGGCCTTTAAACTGGACCTAGAGAGCTGAAATTTTAACCATATACTCTCTAGGGTCCCGACATAATCAAGTTTACGAATTTTTGAAATCCGCCCACAGACACGCCCACAAACTCAAAAAACAAAATTTTGGAAAAAATCGAATTTTGAGCTAGAAAGCTGAAATTTTTTATATATGATCTATGACTCCTAAAACTGCTCGGGATGTAAAATTTTCAAAATCCGCCCACTGCCACGCCCACAAAAAAATAAAACAATTTTATTGAAAAACCAAAATTTGAGCTAGGGAGCTGAAATATTTAATATATACTCTCTAGGGGCCCTTTAAGCTCATGTATAAATATTTTCAAAATTCGCCCACTGACACGCCCACAAATAAATAAAACAATTTTTTTGAAAATCCAAAGTTTGAGCTAGGGAGCTGAAATTTATAATATATACTCTCTATGGGCCCTTTATGCTCATGTGTAAATATTTTCAAAATCCGCCCGTGAAAATGGGCCCACAATTATTTTTTTTTTTTTTTTGAAAATTCAAAGTGAGCTAGGGAGCTGAAATTTATAATATATACTCTCTAGGGGCGCTTTATGCGTCATGTGTTAATTTTTTTTTAAATCCGCCTACTGACACGCCCACAATTAAATAAAACAATTTTATTGAAACACCCAAGTTTGAGCTAGGGAGCGTTTTTTTTTTTTGATAAAATCCTTTAAATGTTATATAACAAAATATGTAGAGCGTTCAACCATACTTAGACTTTTGTCACGCCCACTTATGAAGGATAGAAATAAGAATAGGGTATCCAACAGTTCGCCTAAGCGGACTGTAGCCCGTCTCTATGTTTTTTTTTTTATAATTCATACGAGTATTTGCAAGTGAAAAGCAGATATTCATATTTAATGGTAGGGGCGATGGTGGATGAAGAGAGGTGGGATAATTGTAGTTGGGTAGATTGATGGTATATTATTTATTTGCTCTGATCAAAGTTTTTGGGGTAGGTTATGGCATATTGCAATTAGAACAAAACCGTCACCTGGAATTTATTTTGTTGTATTTTATACAATTGGTGTGTATATGTTAAGATCGGCGAAGGAGATTCGCATTTCAGCAGTGAGGCATATCATATTTGCATGTGAAAAAAATTAATTGAGGCAGAGATAAGATAAGACAAGTTAGAGTGTGTGTACGAGCGCGTGCCCTGCTTGTAATAATAGCTGCCGTAGGTTATTCATGAACAACTCAAATTGGTTTATTTATTGGTTCATCAAATAAAACGGGCATTCATTCATAATCGGTATTCAAAATCATATTAGGTTCATATTTCGTTTGCATTATGTTACACAATCGAATCTCCGAATATAAACAGAATTTTTTCATTTGGTTTTGCACAAGCACCTGAGTGCCTCAGTTTGGGCAGATAAATATCATTGATTTAGGTATTCTTTTTGATACCTACCTCTTTTGATACCGTCATACCGACCACTAGCGGCCGATATACTTAATGCAAATTTCGGTTTCAGGATGTCCCAGTAGGTACTAAAGAAATGAAGTATAGTTTAAATTTATCTTTTGAAGTAGGTAGGTACAATTATGAAATTTTATAGGTAGGTACCCAAATGCATTAAAATATTGAACTCCATCAAACGCATGGTTAGACGTATCGCATGTTATAGAAACCCACATTTTTTATTCTAGCCTCGTTAATACCTCAGCCAGAAAAAATATAAGTTTCATATGTATGTATATACATACAGTGAAATCTTACTTGAGGGGACATTAATGGTGCACATTTTTGTCCGCTTAAGAGAGTTTACCGTTTAAGGAAAATTAAAACAACTTATCCATCTTTAAGCTAAAAAGAAAAGTCTTCATATTCACTTATGTATGTATATACAAAGATGGTATATTAATTGTTGGCTCTAATGGAAATTTGGGGAAGGTTATGGCATATTGCGAGGAGGCCGTAGGATTTTTGCTGGTATTTAATACAATTGGTATGTACCTCCGTCTCACCTGATTACGAACAGGTAGGTAGTTTCTTGATTTAATTTTACGAAATTTTTTAACTCCTTCGATAATATGGGAAAAACCAAATGCAATATGAAAGAAGGCTATATTAAGTTTATGTTGTAAAAAAAAATTGGGATTATGTAGATAAATTCGATTTTATTGATGCTTTTCCCAAAAAGGTTATAAAATTAGTCCTTTTTTTCGTCGCACCTGATTACAAAAAGTAACCATATCTACCTGTTATCATATTTTAAATAAAATTAAAGGCATTACGAGTAACAGGGACCTTAGTTCAAAACATAATTTCTTAGAAACAAAAACTAAGGGTAAAAAAAATGTATTAATAGGTAGGTAGGTTTTTCTTGTAGTAGTAGGAGTAGTTATGAGACCACACAAACTGTGTCAGAGTTTGGGAAGCTTACGGTGCCTACTATAAGCTTCGAAAATACTGCGAAAAGAATAAAGGAGATATTCGAAACAGTTTTTTCCGGAGGACCGCAAACAAGCAAACTTGGTTGAAAACCTCATGTCTCAGATGATAAACCAGTTGGAAGTGACAGAAACCATGACGTGTAGCAATTATGGACACAACGAAGACATCGTTAAATTTATTTTAATCGGACTGATTAAATTTACAATAAAAAAAACAACAAGGATTTAAGGCTGCCAAACTTTAAGGATAAGCATCATGTAAATAAATATCTATAAATAAAGTTATATTTTAATAAATGAATGGGTGTGTTTTTCTGATTTTCATATATAAATATTTATATGTACTCATATTTATTTTTATTTGTTTTTAGTTATGGTAATATTAATATATGGTTTATTTATTTTTTATATATACTTAAGGTATGCGCTTTTGGTTAAAGGACCCTATGCGTTGTTATGTTACGTAATATTTTATTTATTTATTTATGAACTATGCGCGAGGAGTAGGCCTAATGGGGATACCTCGGTGAAAAAAAAACGCATCAAATGTTCCACCTCCTGGGTGATGCGGAAGAGAACAGACTTGTGTTTTTTTAGTACCAACCACAGCATTAAACAAAATTTAAATAAAATATTCAATGCTGTGATTGCCTCGAATATCCAAATTGGTTAAATGAACATTTCTTTATCTTTAAACTACATACATAATATTCTCAGTATTTGTTTTTTTTTCTTTTAAGAAAGCAATGAAAACATATATTTTTGCATGTCTAAATAGGTAGGTAGTTTGTTTGACATTCATTCAAATAATAAAAAAAAAAATGTAAATGGACAGGTGAGCTGCCTCTAACAGATATACGTATCCAACAACGTGTTCGCTTATAAATATCTGATAAAAAACAAATCGAATATTTCTGAATCAATTACAAAAGAAATGATAGAAATCGGTGAATTTTTGGACGAGATATACCCAAAATAGCAAGAGTCTAAAAAACCATAAACTCATAATTTCTTTACTTCTTACATGTTCAGTAGGTAAAGTAAAGGAACAAGACCAAACTGTGGTGGATTCCGGGCCACGAAGGTTTTGAAGGCAACGAAAAGGCCGACGACGGGTTGCAATATCACCTAAACATAATGAAAATAGTTGACTCTGCAGAATGCCGGCTATGTCTTGAGGAAGACGAAACAGCTGAACACATTCTAGGTGAATGTCCGGCCTCAGAGAACAACTGAGTTCCGAAGATATAAAGAAGTGGTCTGCTGGTAGCATTATCCGCTTTATACGGGAAGAAGAAATACTACTAGCTTAACATATTTCTGGCCCAGACGGTACAAACGACCTCATAGGTCGCAGTACCTTTTTCTTCGCCTTGGCGAACCAGAAGCTAAAAAAAAAATATATTGCAAATTTCAGCAGAACCATTTACCACAGGGCATGACAACTAATAATAGAACGAAACGAGGATTAGGCCGTCTGATTAAAGCTCGGTGATTAAAAACACGTATATCTAATGTTACAACATGGGTAATGCGAAAGAGAACCAATCAAGCAACCTTCATTAGAAGCAAAAAACACAAACAAGTGACCTTCCTCAATGCTTTATTGCAAAGGTGCAGGGACTTTAAACAACGAAAATTCGTATTATTGACCAATAAGTGGTGGTGCAGCATGGCACAATACCGACACAAAATAAATTATGTCATTGCTTTATAAATTAGACTGAATATTTCTAAATCAATTACAAAAAGAATGATATAAATCGGTACATTTTTCGACAAGATATAGCCAAAATAGCGACAATCTAAAATGCGATAAATTCATAATTTCTCATTTGAAAGAAAAATACCCAAATCAAATTTTATTAAATTTTTCGTTTCAAACGAATCGCCCCTTCCATCCAGAGAGTCGATAATGCGAAATCCATTATCCATACAAATAATAACTTACTTGGTTTCCATCATCAACCTCTGCTACTTGCAAAGCATACGTACATGAACATGCTACCTGCGCTGCCTACGCCTATGCTCCTTCTTACAATGAAAAAAAATGCATACACAATGGAATGAAACTCGTTCGGCGGAAAGATTCGAGAGAGACAAACCGGTTTATTTGGTCTTGCTTTCTTCGTTTTCAAAGTGTGTATTTAAAATGAAGATGACAGCAAAAGTTTAGACACAAACATTCTAGCTCAATTCATAACGCCATCTGCATTTAGTCGGCTAAAACAAAAAATTCGACATGATGGCACTACTATAAAGTGTATATCTTGCTAAGTTGGCAAAGCAGGTTTCGTGTAGATTTATGGTATATTTTTTGTTTGCTTTGATGGAAGGGGTATGTTATGTTTTCTGGATTTTAACACAATTGGTATGTGTGTGTATGATCGTTGAGGGAGAGTCGCATTTCAGCAGTGAAGATTCTCAAATGTTTTTTTTTATAATTCATACGAGTATTTGCAAGTGAAAAGCAGATAATTGAGGCAGAGATAAGATAAGACAAGTTAGAGTGTGTGTACGAGCGCGTGCCCTGCTTGTAATAATAGCTGCCGTAGGTTATTCATGAACAACTCAAATTGGTTTATTTATTGGTTCATCAAATAAAAAGGGCATTCATTCATAATCGGTATTCAAAATCATATTAGGTTCATATTTCGTTTGCATTATGTTACACAATCGAATCTCCGAATATAAACAGAATTTTTTCATTTGGTTTTGCACAAGCACCTGAGTGCCTCAGTTTGGGCAGATAAATATCATTGATTTAGGTATTCTTTTTGATACCTACTTCTTTTGATACCGTCATACCGACCACTAGCGGCCGATATACTTAATGCAAATTTCGGTTTCAGGATGTCCCAGTAGGTACTAAAGAAATGAAGTATAGTTTAAATTTATCTTTTGAAGTAGGTAGGTACAATTATGAAATTTTATAGGTAGGTACCCAAATGCATTAAAATATTGAACTCCATCAAACGCATGGTTAGACGTATCGCATGTTATAGAAACCCACATTTTTTATTCTAGCCTCGTTAATACCTCAGCCAGAAAAAATATAAGTTTCATATGTATGTATATACATACAGTGAAATCTTACTTGAGGGGACATTAATGCTGCACATTTTTGTCCGCTTAAGAGAGTTTACCGTTTAAGGAAAATTAAAACAACTTATCCATCTTTAAGCTAAAAAGAAAAGTCTTCATATTCACTTATGTATGTATATACAAAGATGGTATATTAATTGTTGGCTCTAATGGAAATTTGGGGTAGGTTATGGCATATTGCGAGGAGGCCGTAGGATGTTTGCTGGTATTTAATACAATTGGTATGTACCTCCGTCTCACCTGATTACGAACAGGTAGGTAGTTTCTTGATTTAATTTTACGAAATTTTTTAACTCCTTCGATAATATGGGAAAAACCAAATGCAATATGAAAGAAGGCTATATTAAGTTTATGTTGTAAAAAAAAATTGGGATTATGTAGATAAATTCGATTTTATTGATGCTTTTCCCAAAAAGGTTATAAAATTAGTCCTTTTTTTCGTCGCACCTGATTACAAAAAGTAACCATATCTACCTGTTATCATATTTTAAATAAAATTAAAGGCATTACGAGTAACAGGGACCTTAGTTCAAAACATAATTTCTTAGAAACAAAAACTAAGGGTAAAAAAAATTTATTAATAGGTAGGTAGGTTTTTCTTGTAGTAGTAGGAGTAGTTATGAGACCACACAAACTGTGTCAGAGTTTGGGAAGCTTACGGTGCCTACTATAAGCTTCGAAAATACTGCGAAAAGAATAAAGGAGATATTCGAAACAGTTTTTTCCGGAGGACCGCAAACAAGCAAACTTGGTTGAAAACCTCATGTCTCAGATGATAAACCAGTTGGAAGTGACAGAAACCATGACGTGTAGCAATTATGGACACAACGAAGACATCGTTAAATTTATTTTAATCGGACTGATTAAATTTACAATAAAAAAAACAACAAGGATTTAAGGCTGCCAAACTTTAAGGATAAGCATCATGTAAATAAATATCTATAAATAAAGTTATATTTTAATAAATGAATGGGTGTGTTTTTCTGATTTTCATATATAAATATTTATATGTACTCATATTTATTTTTATTTGTTTTTAGTTATGGTAATATTAATATATGGTTTATTTATTTTTTATATATACTTAAGGTATGCGCTTTTGGTTAAAGGACCCTATGCGTTGTTATGTTACGTAATATTTTATTTATTTATTTATGAACTATGCGCGAGGAGTAGGCCTAATGGGGATACCTCGGTGAAAAAAAAACGCATCAAATGTTCCACCTCCTGGGTGATGCGGAAGAGAACAGACTTGTGTTTTTTTAGTACCAACCACAGCATTAAACAAAATTTAAATAAAATATTCAATGCTGTGATTGCCTCGAATATCCAAATTGGTTAAATGAACATTTCTTTATCTTTAAACTACATACATAATATTCTCAGTATTTGTTTTTTTTTTCTTTTAAGAAAGCAATGAAAACATATATTTTTGCATGTCTAAATAGGTAGGTAGTTTGTTTGACATTCATTCAAATAATAAAAAAAAAATGTAAATGGACAGGTGAGCTGCCTCTAACAGATATACGTATCCAACAACGTGTTCGCTTATAAATATCTGATAAAAAACAAATCGAATATTTCTGAATCAATTACAAAAGAAATGATAGAAATCGGTGAATTTTTGGACGAGATATACCCAAAATAGCAAGAGTCTAAAAAACCATAAACTCATAATTTCTTTACTTCTTACATGTTCAGTAGGTAAAGTAAAGGAACAAGACCAAACTGTGGTGGATTCCGGGCCACGAAGGTTTTGAAGGCAACGAAAAGGCCGACGACGGGTTGCAATATCACCTAAACATAATGAAAATAGTTGACTCTGCAGAATGCCGGCTATGTCTTGAGGAAGACGAAACAGCTGAACACATTCTAGGTGAATGTCCGGCCTCAGAGAACAACTGAGTTCCGAAGATATAAAGAAGTGGTCTGCTGGTAGCATTATCCGCTTTATACGGGAAGAAGAAATACTACTAGCTTAACATATTTCTGGCCCAGACGGTACAAACGACCTCATAGGTCGCAGTACCTTTTTCTTCGCCTTGGCGAACCAGAAGCTAAAAAAAAAATATATTGCAAATTTCAGCAGAACCATTTACCACAGGGCATGACAACTAATAATAGAACGAAACGAGGATTAGGCCGTCTGATTAAAGCTCGGTGATTAAAAACACGTATATCTAATGTTACAACATGGGTAATGCGAAAGAGAACCAATCAAGCAACCTTCATTAGAAGCAAAAAACACAAACAAGTGACCTTCCTCAATGCTTTATTGCAAAGGTGCAGGGACTTTAAACAACGAAAATTCGTATTATTGACCAATAAGTGGTGGTGCAGCATGGCACAATACCGACACAAAATAAATTATGTCATTGCTTTATAAATTAGACTGAATATTTCTAAATCAATTACAAAAAGAATGATATAAATCGGTACATTTTTCGACAAGATATAGCCAAAATAGCGACAATCTAAAATGCGATAAATTCATAATTTCTCATTTGAAAGAAAAATACCCAAATCAAATTTTATTAAATTTTTCGTTTCAAACGAATCGCCCCTTCCATCCAGAGAGTCGATAATGCGAAATCCATTATCCATACAAATAATAACTTACTTGGTTTCCATCATCAACCTCTGCTACTTGCAAAGCATACGTACATGAACATGCTACCTGCGCTGCCTACGCCTATGCTCCTTCTTACAATGAAAAAAAATGCATACACAATGGAATGAAACTCGTTCGGCGGAAAGATTCGAGAGAGACAAACCGGTTTATTTGGTCTTGCTTTCTTCGTTTTCAAAGTGTGTATTTAAAATGAAGATGACAGCAAAAGTTTAGACACAAACATTCTAGCTCAATTCATAACGCCATCTGCATTTAGTCGGCTAAAACAAAAAATTCGACATGATGGCACTACTATAAAGTGTATATCTTGCTAAGTTGGCAAAGCAGGTTTCGTGTAGATTTATGGTATATTTTTTGTTTGCTTTGATGGAAGGGGTATGTTATGTTTTCTGGATTTTAACACAATTGGTATGTGTGTGTATGATCGTTGAGGGAGAGTCGCATTTCAGCAGTGAAGATTCTCAAATGTTTTTTTTTTATAATTCATACGAGTATTTGCAAGTGAAAAGCAGATAATTGAGGCAGAGATAAGATAAGACAAGTTAGAGTGTGTGTACGAGCGCGTGCCCTGCTTGTAATAATAGCTGCCGTAGGTTATTCATGAACAACTCAAATTGGTTTATTTATTGGTTCATCAAATAAAAAGGGCATTCATTCATAATCGGTATTCAAAATCATATTAGGTTCATATTTCGTTTGCATTATGTTACACAATCGAATCTCCGAATATAAACAGAATTTTTTCATTTGGTTTTGCACAAGCACCTGAGTGCCTCAGTTTGGGCAGATAAATATCATTGATTTAGGTATTCTTTTTGATACCTACTTCTTTTGATACCGTCATACCGACCACTAGCGGCCGATATACTTAATGCAAATTTCGGTTTCAGGATGTCCCAGTAGGTACTAAAGAAATGAAGTATAGTTTAAATTTATCTTTTGAAGTAGGTAGGTACAATTATGAAATTTTATAGGTAGGTACCCAAATGCATTAAAATATTGAACTCCATCAAACGCATGGTTAGACGTATCGCATGTTATAGAAACCCACATTTTTTATTCTAGCCTCGTTAATACCTCAGCCAGAAAAAATATAAGTTTCATATGTATGTATATAGGTTAGGTTAGGTTTATGTGGCTGTCGGCAGAAG
The DNA here is from genome assembly GCA_949715645.1 of Portevinia maculata. Lineage (NCBI taxonomy): Eukaryota > Metazoa > Arthropoda > Insecta > Diptera > Syrphidae > Portevinia > Portevinia maculata. The sequence continues at coordinate 123,167,285 of OX454527.1, forward strand.
CCGACACACTTAGACCAATTTAGGTCCATTGTGATACCACGTATATTATCTACCTCAACTCTGTAGATGGGACTGGCCAACGACACGCGGTTGTTCTCAAACGGTCCCCCATCTACGTACTAACCACGCCCAACGTCGTTTAATATGTATGTATATACATACAGTGAAATCTTACTTGAGGGGACATTAATGCTGCACATTTTTGTCCGCTTAAGAGAGTTTACCGTTTAAGGAAAATTAAAACAACTTATCCATCTTTAAGCTAAAAAGAAAAGTCTTCATATTCACTTATGTATGTATATACAAAGATGGTATATTAATTGTTGGCTCTAATGGAAATTTGGGGTAGGTTATGGCATATTGCGAGGAGGCCGTAGGATGTTTGCTGGTATTTAATACAATTGGTATGTACCTCCGTCTCACCTGATTACGAACAGGTAGGTAGTTTCTTGATTTAATTTTACGAAATTTTTTAACTCCTTCGATAATATGGGAAAAACCAAATGCAATATGAAAGAAGGCTATATTAAGTTTATGTTGTAAAAAAAAATTGGGATTATGTAGATAAATTCGATTTTATTGATGCTTTTCCCAAAAAGGTTATAAAATTAGTCCTTTTTTTCGTCGCACCTGATTACAAAAAGTAACCATATCTACCTATTATCATATTTTAAATAAAATTAAAGGCATTACGAGTAACAGGGACCTTTGTTCAAAACATAATTTCTTAGAAACAAAAACTAAGGGTAAAAAAAATTTATTAATAGGTAGGTAGGTTTTTCTTGTAGTAGTAGGAGTAGTTATGAGACCACACAAACTGTGTCAGAGTTTGGGAAGCTTACGGTGCCTACTATAAGCTTCGAAAATACTGCGAAAAGAATAAAGGAGATATTCGAAACAGTTTTTTCCGGAGGACCGCAAACAAGCAAACTTGGTTGAAAACCTCATGTCTCAGATGATAAACCAGTTGGAAGTGACAGAAACCATGACGTGTAGCAATTATGGACACAACGAAGACATCGTTAAATTTATTTTAATCGGACTGATTAAATTTACAATAAAAAAAACAACAAGGATTTAAGGCTGCCAAACTTTAAGGATAAGCATCATGTAAATAAATATCTATAAATAAAGTTATATTTTAATAAATGAATGGGTGTGTTTTTCTGATTTTCATATATAAATATTTATATGTACTCATATTTATTTTTATTTGTTTTTAGTTATGGTAATATTAATATATGGTTTATTTATTTTTTATATATACTTAAGGTATGCGCTTTTGGTTAAAGGACCCTATGCGTTGTTATGTTACTTAATATTTTATTTATTTATTTATGAACTATGCGCGAGGAGTAGGCCTAATGGGGATACCTCGGTGAAAAAAAAACGCATCAAATGTTCCACCTCCTGGGTGATGCGGAAGAGAACAGACTTGTGTTTTTTTAGTACCAACCACAGCATTAAACAAAATTTAAATAAAATATTCAATGCTGTGATTGCCTCGAATATCCAAATTGGTTAAATGAACATTTCTTTATCTTTAAACTACATACATAATATTCTCAGTATTTGTTTTTTTTTCTTTTAAGAAAGCAATGAAAACATATATTTTTGCATGTCTAAATAGGTAGGTAGTTTGTTTGACATTCATTCAAATAATAAAAAAAAAATGTAAATGGACAGGTGAGCTGCCTCTAACAGATATACGTATCCAACAACGTGTTCGCTTATAAATATCTGATAAAAAACAAATCGAATATTTCTGAATCAATTACAAAAGAAATGATAGAAATCGGTGAATTTTTGGACGAGATATACCCAAAATAGCAAGAGTCTAAAAAACCATAAACTCATAATTTCTTTACTTCTTACATGTTCAGTAGGTAAAGTAAAGGAACAAGACCAAACTGTGGTGGATTCCGGGCCACGAAGGTTTTGAAGGCAACGAAAAGGCCGACGACGGGTTGCAATATCACCTAAACATAATGAAAATAGTTGACTCTGCAGAATGCCGGCTATGTCTTGAGGAAGACGAAACAGCTGAACACATTCTAGGTGAATGTCCGGCCTCAGAGAACAACTGAGTTCCGAAGATATAAAGAAGTGGTCTGCTGGTAGCATTATCCGCTTTATACGGGAAGAAGAAATACTACTAGCTTAACATATTTCTGGCCCAGACGGTACAAACGACCTCATAGGTCGCAGTACCTTTTTCTTCGCCTTGGCGAACCAGAAGCTAAAAAAAAAATATATTGCAAATTTCAGCAGAACCATTTACCACAGGGCATGACAACTAATAATAGAACGAAACGAGGATTAGGCCGTCTGATTAAAGCTCGGTGATTAAAAACACGTATATCTAATGTTACAACATGGGTAATGCGAAAGAGAACCAATCAAGCAACCTTCATTAGAAGCAAAAAACACAAACAAGTGACCTTCCTCAATGCTTTATTGCAAAGGTGCAGGGACTTTAAACAACGAAAATTCGTATTATTGACCAATAAGTGGTGGTGCAGCATGGCACAATACCGACACAAAATAAATTATGTCATTGCTTTATAAATTAGACTGAATATTTCTAAATCTATTACAAAAAGAATGATATAAATCGGTACATTTTTCGACAAGATATAGCCAAAATAGCGACAATCTAAAATGCGATAAATTCATAATTTCTCATTTGAAAGAAAAATACCCAAATCAAATTTTATTAAATTTTTCGTTTCAAACGAATCGCCCCTTCCATCCAGAGAGTCGATAATGCGAAATCCATTATCCATACAAATAATAACTTACTTGGTTTCCATCATCAACCTCTGCTACTTGCAAAGCATACGTACATGAACATGCTACCTGCGCTGCCTACGCCTATGCTCCTTCTTACAATGAAAAAAAATGCATACACAATGGAATGAAACTCGTTCGGCGGAAAGATTCGAGAGAGACAAACCGGTTTATTTGGTCTTGCTTTCTTCGTTTTCAAAGTGTGTATTTAAAATGAAGATGACAGCAAAAGTTTAGACACAAACATTCTAGCTCAATTCATAACGTCATCTGCATTTAGTCGGCTAAAACAAAAAATTCGACATGATGGCACTACTATAAAGTGTATATCTTGCTAAGTTGGCAAAGCAGGTTTCGTGTAGATTTATGGTATATTTTTTGTTTGCTTTGATGGAAGGGGTATGTTATGTTTTCTGGATTTTAACACAATTGGTATGTGTGTGTATGATCGTTGAGGGAGAGTCGCATTTCAGCAGTGAAGATTCTCAAATGTTTTTTTTTTATAATTCATACGAGTATTTGCAAGTGAAAAGCAGATATTTATATTTAATGGTAGGGGCGATGGTGGATGAAGAGAGGTGGGATAATTGTAGTTGGGTAGATTGATGGTATATTATTTGTTTGCTCTGATCAAAGTTTTTGGGGTAGGTTATGGCATATTGCTATTAGAACAAAACCGTCACCTGGAACTTATTTTGTTGTATTTTATAAAATTGGTGTGTATATGTTAAGATCGGCGAAGGAGATTCGCATTTCCGCAGTGAGGCATATCATATTTGCATGTGAAAAAAATTAAATGAGGCAGAGATAAGATAAGACAAGTTAGAGTGTGTGTACGAGCGCGTGCCCTGCTTGTAATAATAGCTGTCGTAGGTTATTCATGAACAACTCAAATTGGTTTATCGGCATCGTATTATTCTTATGTTAAGTTGCCCGTTTTTTTTTTAAATATTAAAATCATAAAATCAAAGTAGGCTATGAAGTCGTCGACAAGAAAAAATGTGGCATTGTATTTGTTTTGTGTCGTGTATTGTTGTTACAACTCTCTAAACAAAAAGTGTTTAATTTTGTTTTGTGTTAAGTTGTGTTGTTTCTCTGAAAAATATTGAAAAGGTAGAATCACAATGAGATCTGGACCTCGTCGACAAGAAACATTGTGTCCCTTTTTCGGCCCTTTAGTGAACTTAACAAAAATAAGGTACCAACAGTAAAAGATGTAGTCAAATATGTACTTTTCATACAAAGTGATCTCAAAACAAAATACAATGGCAGAAATCCATCTATGTAATTCCGAAGTTTTTGTAATTGTTAGTAAAGAAATCGAAAAGATATGGAAGAATGCGTCGATTCCAATTGTATGTCATAGTCGAATACTACAAATAATGAAAAACTACTTTGATGAATACATGACACTTAAAAGATACCCACATTCGAAAAAAAATACAAGCTATCACAACAGATTGCAAGGTTTTATTGCATTTTCAAACACAAAATTCTTCGACATTGCATCGTATAAGTGTGATTCCTTTAATGACTGTCCTTGTGTAAAGGATAAAAAGGTGCCTTTAAGTGAAAGATCATTTTTAGTGGACCAGAGAAATGACAGAAAAATTGTGATCGGTGGTATTGACAAGGTTGAAGCCCAAAAAATTCAAAAGCGACTAGATAGAAAGCGTAGAGCATTAGGCAGTCAAAGAGCTGAATCTACTACTGTATCAACTTTTTTCAAAATAGTAGATTCAAACGAAACTTTAGAGCATGTCAATACAGTTCATCCAATCGAAGTAATGCAGTCACAGCTCTTTTTATCAGAGCCTTCAACGTCAACATCATCAGGTAAGCGGATTTTGCTTACTCTACCATCCGTAGCAAGAGTTTGTGATCGATATGGGCTTTCCGTACGATCTGCTGCAGCAGTTGCTTCAGCAGTTCTCCAGGATGTTGGAATAATTGAAAGCGCTAACAAGACTCTAGTTATTGATAAAAATAAAATACATCGAGCTTTGAAAAAATCAAGAGAAAGCCTATCAAACCAATGCGATAATGTCGTTATTCGCAGTATTTATTTTGATGGGCGAAAGGATAAAACTATTACTTCCAAAGAGAAAAATGGACGATACTATCGGAAGGACTTTCTTGAAGAGCATATTTCCATTCTTGCAGAACCAGAATCCATATTCTTAGGCCATATAACGCCTAAATCTGGTACAGGAAGGGAAATTTTTTCGAAAACAAGGGATTTGATTTGAAAAAAATTCTTTGCATTGGATGTGACGGCACTGCAACCAATACTGGCTGGAAAGGAGGGATAATTCGCTACTTAGAAATGGAATTAGGTCGACCAATACAGTGGGCAATATGCTTACTTCATGCGAATGAATTGCCACCACGACATCTCTTCACGAAATTAGATGGATCTACTTCGGGCCCTCGTGAATATTCTGGCCCTATCGGTAAGTCACTAACCGATTGCGAACTTGCTGATGTTACTCAATTTACACCTGTGACCGGAAATGTACCTGAAATTAAGTAGTCAATCTGAAAATCTTAAAACTCTTGTGGAGTATATAATGAAAGTGTATGCAACAGTGTGGTTTTCGATAAAAAACAAACCGTTATTGATAGATGGCCCGCGACATGTTTTTCAACTTATCTCTTTTTCAAGATAGTTGCCAGACAACTTAAAGTCAATCGTTGATCCTGTCATTGAGAGAAACGCTTTTTCCGCACATCCTGAAAACGTCTTAGTGGCAATGCTCTTCGATGAAAGGGTCTATGTCAGAGAGCTTGCATTAAAACGAATTATAAAACCGAGGCAAACCCATACATCAAACCGAATATTTAAGCCGCCAAATATTAAATTTAACGCTACAGACTACATGGACATAATTTTTTGGAATGAATTTCAAATTACTCCACCACCTTGCCTAGCTAAATTCACTGATGATGAACTTTCGTTGCTGGTGCAAAGAAAAGAACTGAAGATACCGGAATTTCCTTGTCACACACAAAGTGTCGAAAGATGCATCAAATCTGTGACCGAAGCAAGCCAATGTGTTATTGGAGCAAAGTCGAGGGAAGGACTTATAAGAAATAAAATAGAATCACGAAGCGAAATGCCTTCTTTTAATTTCAAGGGTCAATTTTCAATGTAAATATTTTTTTTTTAAGTTTTTGCAATGTAAATATATTTTTTTTGTTAAGTCAATCAAATTTTATTAAATTTTTCGTTTCAAACGAATCGCCCCTTCCATCCAGAGAGTCGATAATGCGAAATCCATTATCCATACAAATAATAACTTACTTGGTTTCCATCATCAACCTCTGCTACTTGCAAAGCATACGTACATGAACATGCTACCTGCGCTGCCTACGCCTATGCTCCTTCTTACAATGAAAAAAAATGCATACACAATGGAATGAAACTCGTTCGGCGGAAAGATTCGAGAGAGACAAACCGGTTTATTTGGTCTTGCTTTCTTCGTTTTCAAAGTGTGTATTTAAAATGAAGATGACAGCAAAAGTTTAGACACAAACATTCTAGCTCAATTCATAACGCCATCTGCATTTAGTCGGCTAAAACAAAAAATTCGACATGATGGCACTACTATAAAGTGTATATCTTGCTAAGTTGGCAAAGCAGGTTTCGTGTAGATTTATGGTATATTTTTTGTTTGCTTTGATGGAAGGGGTATGTTATGTTTTCTGGATTTTAACACAATTGGTATGTGTGTGTATGATCGTTGAGGGAGAGTCGCATTTCAGCAGTGAAGATTCTCAAATGTTTTTTTTTATAATTCATACGAGTATTTGCAAGTGAAAAGCAGATAATTGAGGCAGAGATAAGATAAGACAAGTTAGAGTGTGTGTACGAGCGCGTGCCCTGCTTGTAATAATAGCTGCCGTAGGTTATTCATGAACAACTCAAATTGGTTTATTTATTGGTTCATCAAATAAAAAGGGCATTCATTCATAATCGGTATTCAAAATCATATTAGGTTCATATTTCGTTTGCATTATGTTACACAATCGAATCTCCGAATATAAACAGAATTTTTTCATTTGGTTTTGCACAAGCACCTGAGTGCCTCAGTTTGGGCAGATAAATATCATTGATTTAGGTATTCTTTTTGATACCTACTTCTTTTGATACCGTCATACCGACCACTAGCGGCCGATATACTTAATGCAAATTTCGGTTTCAGGATGTCCCAGTAGGTACTAAAGAAATGAAGTATAGTTTAAATTTATCTTTTGAAGTAGGTAGGTACAATTATGAAATTTTATAGGTAGGTACCCAAATGCATTAAAATATTGAACTCCATCAAACGCATGGTTAGACGTATCGCATGTTATAGAAACCCACATTTTTTATTCTAGCCTCGTTAATACCTCAGCCAGAAAAAATATAAGTTTCATATGTATGTATATACATACAGTGAAATCTTACTTGAGGGGACATTAATGCTGCACATTTTTGTCCGCTTAAGAGAGTTTACCGTTTAAGGAAAATTAAAACAACTTATCCATCTTTAAGCTAAAAAGAAAAGTCTTCATATTCACTTATGTATGTATATACAAAGATGGTATATTAATTGTTGGCTCTAATGGAAATTTGGGGTAGGTTATGGCATATTGCGAGGAGGCCGTAGGATGTTTGCTGGTATTTAATACAATTGGTATGTACCTCCGTCTCACCTGATTACGAACAGGTAGGTAGTTTCTTGATTTAATTTTACGAAATTTTTTAACTCCTTCGATAATATGGGAAAAACCAAATGCAATATGAAAGAAGGCTATATTAAGTTTATGTTGTAAAAAAAAATTGGGATTATGTAGATAAATTCGATTTTATTGATGCTTTTCCCAAAAAGGTTATAAAATTAGTCCTTTTTTTCGTCGCACCTGATTACAAAAAGTAACCATATCTACCTGTTATCATATTTTAAATAAAATTAAAGGCATTACGAGTAACAGGGACCTTAGTTCAAAACATAATTTCTTAGAAACAAAAACTATAGGTAAAAAAAATTTATTAATAGGTAGGTAGGTTTTTCTTGTAGTAGTAGGAGTAGTTATGAGACCACACAAACTGTGTCAGAGTTTGGGAAGCTTACGGTGCCTACTATAAGCTTCGAAAATACTGCGAAAAGAATAAAGGAGATATTCGAAACAGTTTTTTCCGGAGGACCGCAAACAAGCAAACTTGGTTGAAAACCTCATGTCTCAGATGATAAACCAGTTGGAAGTGACAGAAACCATGACGTGTAGCAATTATGGACACAACGAAGACATCGTTAAATTTATTTTAATCGGACTGATTAAATTTACAATAAAAAAAACAACAAGGATTTAAGGCTGCCAAACTTTAAGGATAAGCATCATGTAAATAAATATCTATAAATAAAGTTATATTTTAATAAATGAATGGGTGTGTTTTTCTGATTTTCATATATAAATATTTATATGTACTCATATTTATTTTTATTTGTTTTTAGTTATGGTAATATTAATATATGGTTTATTTATTTTTTATATATACTTAAGGTATGCGCTTTTGGTTAAAGGACCCTATGCGTTGTTATGTTACGTAATATTTTATTTATTTATTTATGAACTATGCGCGAGGAGTAGGCCTAATGGGGATACCTCGGTGAAAAAAAAACGCATCAAATGTTCCACCTCCTGGGTGATGCGGAAGAGAACAGACTTGTGTTTTTTTAGTACCAACCACAGCATTAAACAAAATTTAAATAAAATATTCAATGCTGTGATTGCCTCGAATATCCAAATTGGTTAAATGAACATTTCTTTATCTTTAAACTACATACATAATATTCTCAGTATTTGTTTTTTTTTCTTTTAAGAAAGCAATGAAAACATATATTTTTGCATGTCTAAATAGGTAGGTAGTTTGTTTGACATTCATTCAAATAATAAAAAAAAAAATGTAAATGGACAGGTGAGCTGCCTCTAACAGATATACGTATCCAACAACGTGTTCGCTTATAAATATCTGATAAAAAACAAATCGAATATTTCTGAATCAATTACAAAAGAAATGATAGAAATCGGTGAATTTTTGGACGAGATATACCCAAAATAGCAAGAGTCTAAAAAACCATAAACTCATAATTTCTTTACTTCTTACATGTTCAGTAGGTAAAGTAAAGGAACAAGACCAAACTGTGGTGGATTCCGGGCCACGAAGGTTTTGAAGGCAACGAAAAGGCCGACGACGGGTTGCAATATCACCTAAACATAATGAAAATAGTTGACTCTGCAGAATGCCGGCTATGTCTTGAGGAAGACGAAACAGCTGAACACATTCTAGGTGAATGTCCGGCCTCAGAGAACAACTGAGTTCCGAAGATATAAAGAAGTGGTCTGCTGGTAGCATTATCCGCTTTATACGGGAAGAAGAAATACTACTAGCTTAACATATTTCTGGCCCAGACGGTACAAACGACCTCATAGGTCGCAGTACCTTTTTCTTCGCCTTGGCGAACCAGAAGCTAAAAAAAAAATATATTGCAAATTTCAGCAGAACCATTTACCACAGGGCATGACAACTAATAATAGAACGAAACGAGGATTAGGCCGTCTGATTAAAGCTCGGTGATTAAAAACACGTATATCTAATGTTACAACATGGGTAATGCGAAAGAGAACCAATCAAGCAACCTTCATTAGAAGCAAAAAACACAAACAAGTGACCTTCCTCAATGCTTTATTGCAAAGGTGCAGGGACTTTAAACAACGAAAATTCGTATTATTGACCAATAAGTGGTGGTGCAGCATGGCACAATACCGACACAAAATAAATTATGTCATTGCTTTATAAATTAGACTGAATATTTCTAAATCAATTACAAAAAGAATGATATAAATCGGTACATTTTTCGACAAGATATAGCCAAAATAGCGACAATCTAAAATGCGATAAATTCATAATTTCTCATTTGAAAGAAAAATACCCAAATCAAATTTTATTAAATTTTTCGTTTCAAACGAATCGCCCCTTCCATCCAGAGAGTCGATAATGCGAAATCCATTATCCATACAAATAATAACTTACTTGGTTTCCATCATCAACCTCTGCTACTTGCAAAGCATACGTACATGAACATGCTACCTGCGCTGCCTACGCCTATGCTCCTTCTTACAATGAAAAAAAATGCATACACAATGGAATGAAACTCGTTCGGCGGAAAGATTCGAGAGAGACAAACCGGTTTATTTGGTCTTGCTTTCTTCGTTTTCAAAGTGTGTATTTAAAATGAAGATGACAGCAAAAGTTTAGACACAAACATTCTAGCTCAATTCATAACGCCATCTGCATTTAGTCGGCTAAAACAAAAAATTCGACATGATGGCACTACTATAAAGTGTATATCTTGCTAAGTTGGCAAAGCAGGTTTCGTGTAGATTTATGGTATATTTTTTGTTTGCTTTGATGGAAGGGGTATGTTATGTTTTCTGGATTTTAACACAATTGGTATGTGTGTGTATGATCGTTGAGGGAGAGTCGCATTTCAGCAGTGAAGATTCTCAAATGTTTTTTTTTATAATTCATACGAGTATTTGCAAGTGAAAAGCAGATAATTGAGGCAGAGATAAGATAAGACAAGTTAGAGTGTGTGTACGAGCGCGTGCCCTGCTTGTAATAATAGCTGCCGTAGGTTATTCATGAACAACTCAAATTGGTTTATTTATTGGTTCATCAAATAAAAAGGGCATTCATTCATAATCGGTATTCAAAATCATATTAGGTTCATATTTCGTTTGCATTATGTTACACAATCGAATCTCCGAATATAAACAGAATTTTTTCATTTGGTTTTGCACAAGCACCTGAGTGCCTCAGTTTGGGCAGATAAATATCATTGATTTAGGTATTCTTTTTGATACCTACTTCTTTTGATACCGTCATACCGACCACTAGCGGCCGATATACTTAATGCAAATTTCGGTTTCAGGATGTCCCAGTAGGTACTAAAGAAATGAAGTATAGTTTAAATTTATCTTTTGAAGTAGGTAGGTACAATTATGAAATTTTATAGGTAGGTACCCAAATGCATTAAAATATTGAACTCCATCAAACGCATGGTTAGACGTATCGCATGTTATAGAAACCCACATTTTTTATTCTAGCCTCGTTAATACCTCAGCCAGAAAAAATATAAGTTTCATATGTATGTATATACATACAGTGAAATCTTACTTGAGGGGACATTAATGCTGCACATTTTTGTCCGCTTAAGAGAGTTTACCGTTTAAGGAAAATTAAAACAACTTATCCATCTTTAAGCTAAAAAGAAAAGTCTTCATATTCACTTATGTATGTATATACAAAGATGGTATATTAATTGTTGGCTCTAATGGAAATTTGGGGTAGGTTATGGCATATTGCGAGGAGGCCGTAGGATGTTTGCTGGTATTTAATACAATTGGTATGTACCTCCGTCTCACCTGATTACGAACAGGTAGGTAGTTTCTTGATTTAATTTTACGAAATTTTTTAACTCCTTCGATAATATGGGAAAAACCAAATGCAATATGAAAGAAGGCTATATTAAGTTTATGTTGTAAAAAAAAATTGGGATTATGTAGATAAATTCGATTTTATTGATGCTTTTCCCAAAAAGGTTATAAAATTAGTCCTTTTTTTCGTCGCACCTGATTACAAAAAGTAACCATATCTACCTGTTATCATATTTTAAATAAAATTAAAGGCATTACGAGTAACAGGGACCTTTGTTCAAAACATAATTTCTTAGAAACAAAAACTAAGGGTAAAAAAAATTTATTAATAGGTAGGTAGGTTTTTCTTGTAGTAGTAGGAGTAGTTATGAGACCACACAAACTGTGTCAGAGTTTGGGAAGCTTACGGTGCCTACTATAAGCTTCGAAAATACTGCGAAAAGAATAAAGGAGATATTCGAAACAGTTTTTTCCGGAGGACCGCAAACAAGCAAACTTGGTTGAAAACCTCATGTCTCAGATGATAAACCAGTTGGAAGTGACAGAAACCATGACGTGTAGCAATTATGGACACAACGAAGACATCGTTAAATTTATTTTAATCGGACTGATTAAATTTACAATAAAAAAAACAACAAGGATTTAAGGCTGCCAAACTTTAAGGATAAGCATCATGTAAATAAATATCTATAAATAAAGTTATATTTTAATAAATGAATGGGTGTGTTTTTCTGATTTTCATATATAAATATTTATATGTACTCATATTTATTTTTATTTGTTTTTAGTTATGGTAATATTAATATATGGTTTATTTATTTTTTATATATACTTAAGGTATGCGCTTTTGGTTAAAGGACCCTATGCGTTGTTATGTTACTTAATATTTTATTTATTTATTTATGAACTATGCGCGAGGAGTAGGCCTAATGGGGATACCTCGGTGAAAAAAAAACGCATCAAATGTTCCACCTCCTGGGTGATGCGGAAGAGAACAGACTTGTGTTTTTTTAGTACCAACCACAGCATTAAACAAAATTTAAATAAAATATTCAATGCTGTGATTGCCTCGAATATCCAAATTGGTTAAATGAACATTTCTTTATCTTTAAACTACATACATAATATTCTCAGTATTTGTTTTTTTTTCTTTTAAGAAAGCAATGAAAACATATATTTTTGCATGTCTAAATAGGTAGGTAGTTTGTTTGACATTCATTCAAATAATAAAAAAAAAATGTAAATGGACAGGTGAGCTGCCTCTAACAGATATACGTATCCAACAACGTGTTCGCTTATAAATATCTGATAAAAAACAAATCGAATATTTCTGAATCAATTACAAAAGAAATGATAGAAATCGGTGAATTTTTGGACGAGATATACCCAAAATAGCAAGAGTCTAAAAAACCATAAACTCATAATTTCTTTACTTCTTACATGTTCAGTAGGTAAAGTAAAGGAACAAGACCAAACTGTGGTGGATTCCGGGCCACGAAGGTTTTGAAGGCAACGAAAAGGCCGACGACGGGTTGCAATATCACCTAAACATAATGAAAATAGTTGACTCTGCAGAATGCCGGCTATGTCTTGAGGAAGACGAAACAGCTGAACACATTCTAGGTGAATGTCCGGCCTCAGAGAACAACTGAGTTCCGAAGATATAAAGAAGTGGTCTGCTGGTAGCATTATCCGCTTTATACGGGAAGAAGAAATACTACTAGCTTAACATATTTCTGGCCCAGACGGTACAAACGACCTCATAGGTCGCAGTACCTTTTTCTTCGCCTTGGCGAACCAGAAGCTAAAAAAAAAATATATTGCAAATTTCAGCAGAACCATTTACCACAGGGCATGACAACTAATAATAGAACGAAACGAGGATTAGGCCGTCTGATTAAAGCTCGGTGATTAAAAACACGTATATCTAATGTTACAACATGGGTAATGCGAAAGAGAACCAATCAAGCAACCTTCATTAGAAGCAAAAAACACAAACAAGTGACCTTCCTCAATGCTTTATTGCAAAGGTGCAGGGACTTTAAACAACGAAAATTCGTATTATTGACCAATAAGTGGTGGTGCAGCATGGCACAATACCGACACAAAATAAATTATGTCATTGCTTTATAAATTAGACTGAATATTTCTAAATCTATTACAAAAAGAATGATATAAATCGGTACATTTTTCGACAAGATATAGCCAAAATAGCGACAATCTAAAATGCGATAAATTCATAATTTCTCATTTGAAAGAAAAATACCCAAATCAAATTTTATTAAATTTTTCGTTTCAAACGAATCGCCCCTTCCATCCAGAGAGTCGATAATGCGAAATCCATTATCCATACAAATAATAACTTACTTGGTTTCCATCATCAACCTCTGCTACTTGCAAAGCATACGTACATGAACATGCTACCTGCGCTGCCTACGCCTATGCTCCTTCTTACAATGAAAAAAAATGCATACACAATGGAATGAAACTCGTTCGGCGGAAAGATTCGAGAGAGACAAACCGGTTTATTTGGTCTTGCTTTCTTCGTTTTCAAAGTGTGTATTTAAAATGAAGATGACAGCAAAAGTTTAGACACAAACATTCTAGCTCAATTCATAACGCCATCTGCATTTAGTCGGCTAAAACAAAAAATTCGACATGATGGCACTACTATAAAGTGTATATCTTGCTAAGTTGGCAAAGCAGGTTTCGTGTAGATTTATGGTATATTTTTTGTTTGCTTTGATGGAAGGGGTATGTTATGTTTTCTGGATTTTAACACAATTGGTATGTGTGTGTATGATCGTTGAGGGAGAGTCGCATTTCAGCAGTGAAGATTCTCAAATGTTTTTTTTTTATAATTCATACGAGTATTTGCAAGTGAAAAGCAGATATTCATATTTAATGGTAGGGGCGATGGTGGATGAAGAGAGGTGGGATAATTGTAGTTGGGTAGATTGATGGTATATTATTTGTTTGCTCTGATCAAAGTTTTTGGGGTAGGTTATGGCATATTGCTATTAGAACAAAACCGTCACCTGGAACTTATTTTGTTGTATTTTATAAAATTGGTGTGTATATGTTAAGATCGGCGAAGGAGATTCGCATTTCCGCAGTGAGGCATATCATATTTGCATGTGAAAAAAATTAAATGAGGCAGAGATAAGATAAGACAAGTTAGAGTGTGTGTACGAGCGCGTGCCCTGCTTGTAATAATAGCTGTCGTAGGTTATTCATGAACAACTCAAATTGGTTTATCGGCATCGTATTATTCTTATGTTAAGTTGCCCGTTTTTTTTTTAAATATTAAAATCATAAAATCAAAGTAGGCTATGAAGTCGTCGACAAGAAAAAATGTGGCATTGTATTTGTTTTGTGTCGTGTATTGTTGTTACAACTCTCTAAACAAAAAGTGTTTAATTTTGTTTTGTGTTAAGTTGTGTTGTTTCTCTGAAAAATATTGAAAAGGTAGAATCACAATGAGATCTGGACCTCGTCGACAAGAAACATTGTGTCCCTTTTTCGGCCCTTTAGTGAACTAAACAAAAATAAGGTACCAACAGTAAAAGATGTAGTCAAATATGTACTTTTCATACAAAGTGATCTCAAAACAAAATACAATGGCAGAAATCCATCTATGTAATTCCGAAGTTTTTGTAATTGTTAGTAAAGAAATCGAAAAGATATGGAAGAATGCGTCGATTCCAATTGTATGTCATAGTCGAATACTACAAATAATGAAAAACTACTTTGATGAATACATGACACTTAAAAGATACCCACATTCGAAAAAAAATACAAGCTATCACAACAGATTGCAAGGTTTTATTGCATTTTCAAACACAAAATTCTTCGACATTGCATCGTATAAGTGTGATTCCTTTAATGACTGTCCTTGTGTAAAGGATAAAAAGGTGCCTTTAAGTGAAAGATCATTTTTAGTGGACCAGAGAAATGACAGAAAAATTGTGATCGGTGGTATTGACAAGGTTGAAGCCCAAAAAATTCAAAAGCGACTAGATAGAAAGCGTAGAGCATTAGGCAGTCAAAGAGCTGAATCTACTACTGTATCAACTTTTTTCAAAATAGTAGATTCAAACGAAACTTTAGAGCATGTCAATACAGTTCATCCAATCGAAGTAATGCAGTCACAGCTCTTTTTATCAGAGCCTTCATCGTCAACATCATCAGGTAAGCGGATTTTGCTTACTCTACCATCCGTAGCAAGAGTTTGTGATCGATATGGGCTTTCCGTACGATCTGCTGCAGCAGTTGCTTCAGCAGTACTCCAGGATGTTGGAATAATTGAAAGCGCTAACAAGACTCTAGTTATTGATAAAAATAAAATACATCGAGCTTTGAAAAAATCAAGAGACAGCCTATCAAACCAATGCGATAATGTCGTTATTCGCAGTATTTATTTTGATGGGCGAAAGGATAAAACTATTACTTCCAAAGAGAAAAATGGACGATACTATCGGAAGGACTTTCTTGAAGAGCATATTTCCATTCTTGCAGAACCAGAATCCATATTCTTAGGCCATATAACGCCTAAATCTGGTACAGGAAGGGAAATTTTTTCGAAAACAAGGGATTTGATTTGAAAAAAATTCTTTGCATTGGATGTGACGGCACTGCAACCAATACTGGCTGGAAAGGAGGGATAATTCGCTACTTAGAAATGGAATTAGGTCGACCATTACAGTGGGCAATATGCTTACTTCATGCGAATGAATTGCCACCACGACATCTCTTCACGAAATTAGATGGATCTACTTCGGGCCCTCGTGAATATTCTGGCCCTATCGGTAAGTCACTAACCGATTGCGAACTTGCTGATGTTACTCAATTTACACCTGTGACTGGAAATGTACCTGAAATTAAGTAGTCAATCTGAAAATCTTAAAACTCTTGTGGAGTATATAATGAAAGTGTATGCAACAGTGTGGTTTTCGATAAAAAACAAACCGTTATTGATAGATGGCCCGCGACATGTTTTTCAACTTATCTCTTTTTCAAGATAGTTGCCAGACAACTTAAAGTCAATCGTTGATCCTGTCATTGAGAGAAACGCTTTTTCCGCACATCCTGAAAACGTCTTAGTGGCAATGCTCTTCGATGAAAGGGTCTATGTCAGAGAGCTTGCATTAAAACGAATTATAAAACCGAGGCAAACCCATACATCAAACCGAATATTTAAGCCGCCAAATATTAAATTTAACGCTACAGACTACATGGACATAATTTTTTGGAATGAATTTCAAATTACTCCACCACCTTGCCTAGCTAAATTCACTGATGATGAACTTTCGTTGCTGGTGCAAAGAAAAGAACTGAAGATACCGGAATTTCCTTGTCACACACAAAGTGTCGAAAGATGCATCAAATCTGTGACCGAAGCAAGCCAATGTGTTATTGGAGCAAAGTCGAGGGAAGGACTTATAAGAAATAAAATAGAATCACGAAGCGAAATGCCTTCTTTTAATTTCAAGGGTCAATTTTCAATGTAAATATTTTTTTTTTAAGTTTTTGCAATGTAAATATATTTTTTTTGTTAAGTCCTTTCATGAACTTTTTTTTTATTTGTTTCAAGGACACTAAAATATGTTTTACTTAACCTTAACTTTAATTTAATAAATCAAAACGATAAACTAGAATAATAAAATAAAAAAAAAATAAAGGGAAAACATATAGTTTTTTACTTTCTTTTAAGACCCTTAAGCCTCGGTAGAGCCCCAAAAGTCATGTCCAAATCAAAAAGTAAGTACATATTCAGAATCTACTCGTTAATACGCAACTTTTAGTACCCGTTTCGATAAAAAAATCATGAACATTTTTTTCTTCATACAACGACGGGACACGCTAATGTACAGCATAGTATGCTCATTATTGCGAAGGGTATATAAGATGACAGGTGACAGGTAGTAGGTAATAGGTGACAGGTGACAGGTAATAGGTGACAGGTGACAGGTAATAGGTAACAGGTGATAGGTATTAGGTGATATGTGACAGGTGATATGTAATAGGTGGCAGGTGACAGGTAATAGGTGACAGGTGACAGGTTAAAGGTAACAGGTGATAGGTAATAGATGACAGGTGACAGGTAATAGGTAATAGGTGATAGGTGACAGGTGACAGGTAATAGGTGGCAGGTGACAGGTAATAGGTGACAGGTGGCAGGTAATAGGTGATAGGTGACAGGTAATAGGTGGCATTTGACAGGTAATAGATGATAGGTGACAGGTGACAGGTAATAGGTGGCAGGTGACAGGTAATAGGTGATAGGTGACAGGTATTAGGTGAGAGGTGACAGGTGACAGGTAATAGGTGACAGGTAATAGGTGACAGGTAATAGGTGATAGCTGACAGGTAATAGGTGACAGGTGACAGGTAATAGTAAATAGATTTGATTGTATATAAAAAAAAATGATTGCGAAGGGCATATAAATGGAATCGGTTATATAAAGTCAACTATTTCTAGTATGACTATATATAGATATATACTTTCAGTCATAGCCACATACATGCTGAATAATGATTTCCTATGTTCATTCTTCGAATTGAAGAAACATTTGAAGTGGAAAATACAATTCACACTCACTCTTGAGTTGTGAATGCAATATAAATGGAATCCTAAGATAAATTTAGTCATATGAGTCAGCCCAGTTGTGCTAAATAGATTTCATTTTACGATTGCAAAGACTATAAATTGAATTGAATCATATTCAAAGTCATTGTTGAATTTTTTCATTTTCAATAAATCTGTGTACGAAGAAAAAAAAAACAAAGATGAAGTGCAGTATTTGCGATAAGATATTTTCACGTAAAGATGCTTTGATGCGTCATACGGGAACGCTACATAACAAGATATCAAATCATTTTATGTTATGTGGTAAAACGTTTACCACAAAATTCAAATTGCAGGCGCACTTGTTAAAGTGTGTAGTTTCGGATGAGGATAGACGAAAAAATTAATTGAAAACAGTGACGTCACTACCAACATCAGTATCAGCATCGACATCATCACCACCGATATCATCAGCGTTGCCAGCATCATCATCATCATCGAATATAGTATGCAATTTGTGTAACATTGAAGTCAATAAAAGGAACTGGAAACAGCATCAGCGAAGCAATACACACAAATCAAAAGTGCAAGTGGCCTACGGTGATAATATGTTTAAAATAATGTCATCGTTCAAAGAACGAATTGGAAGCGAGCGATTGTGCACAATCTTTTACAAGAGAAAATTGTTGAGAATAATTCGGTTAAATTCAATTTGGAATTATTCGCTGAATTTGTTAAGATTGGTAGTGAAGACGATATGGAGTTTGATGTAAAGTCAATGGTAACTCGTATGCAATCCGCTCTTTTATATGACAACATTGAACAAATTATACAAGATATGGAGGAGAATATAAGGGAGAAGTTGGAAGAATTTCAGGAGCGAGACAGTGGATGGACTCTGATTAAAATAAAAGCCTTGGAATTGAATATTAATAGATACCAATGTTTGATGGGGTCAAGACACTTTAAATTACCAGAATTCACTAATAAGAAAAAAGCTGTTATCAATGTTAAGAACAGTGACATATACTGTTTCAAATGGTCGGCTGTAAATCCAAATGTGTCGATGCCCAATTACCCATATTCTTATAACATACCGGATATAACGAGTGATTGTATTCCCACTGCAAATATGGTGTTAAATTTTAAAGATCTCGTTTTTCCTTTGGGAATTGATCAGATTTGCAAATTTGAAGCACAAAATCAAATAAGTGTAAATGTGTTTGGGTACTCGAATGATGATGGCAACAGTAAACAATCTATTGAGGGTCCATCATACTTGACGAAAAATGAGAAACCATTGCACATTAACTTGTTATATTGCGATGATAACGAAGCATCACACTATGTATGGATCAAATGTTTGAGTCCGCTTCTACGCGATAGGATACTTGCGGTGAAGGAGACAAAATTATACTTTTGTAATAGTTGTTTGCTGCATTATTACAATGAGGAAAGTTTGCAAAAAACATAAGAAAGAATACACTCATGTGGTTACATATATGCCAAAGGAGGAGACAAACACAATAAAGTTTTCAAATGTTGAAAAGTCTGTTAGTGTACCTTTCGTGATATATGCAGACTTTGAAAGTATTTTACTACCTGTGACATTGTATATACACTTTATAGTAGTGCCATCATTGTATATAAACCTTATAGTAGTGCAACCGTGCGTAAACGACGATACGCCACCAGTGCACATTCGCCCGCAACAAATCATGATAGTCTAGTTCTACACCATTCTCGTGCTGGGAATATGAGTAGGAGGATGATGCAGGTAGTGGTGGTGGTTGGCAAAGCAGGTTTCGTGTAGATTTATGGTATATTTTTTGTTTGCTTTGATGGAAGGGGTATGTTATGTTTTCTGGATTTAACACAATTGGTATGTGTGTGTATGATCGTTGAAGGAGAGTCGTATTTCAGCAGTGAAGATTCTCAAATGTTTATACCCTTTTCTAGGGGTATATTAATTTTGAAGCATAGTTTGTAACATACCTTAATATTGCCCGTAGACCCCTAAAAGTTACTATATGTATGATCAGCATCGATAGTAATGTCGATCTAGCCATGTCCGTCCGTCCGTCCGTCCGTCCGTCGGCAAAAATTAGGCCTTTAAACTGGACCTAGAGAGCTGAAATTTTAACCATATACTCTCTAGGGTCCCGAAATAATCAAGTTTACGAATTTTTGAAATCCGCCCACAGACACGCCCACAAACTCAAAAAAACAAAATTTTGGAAAAAATCGAATTTTGAGCTAGAAAGCTGAAATTTTTTATATATGATCTATGACTCCTAAAACTGCTCAGGATGTAAAATTTTCAAAATCCGCCCACTGCCACGCCCACAAAAAAATAAAACAATTTTATTGAAAAACCAAAATTTGAGCTAGGGAGCTGAAATATTTAATATATACTCTCTAGGGGCCCTTTAAGCTCATGTATAAATATTTTCAAAATTCGCCCACTGACACGCCCACAAATAAATAAAACAATTTTTTTGAAAATCCAAAGTTTGAGCTAGGGAGCTGAAATTTATAATATATACTCTCTATGGGCCCTTTATGCTCATGTGTAAATATTTTCAAAATCCGCCCGTGAAAATGGGCCCACAATTATTTTTTTTTTTTTTTTGAAAATTCAAAGTGAGCTAGGGAGCTGAAATTTATAATATATACTCTCTAGGGGCGCTTTATGCGTCATGTGTTAATTTTTTTTTAAATCCGCCTACTGACACGCCCACAATTAAATAAAACAATTTTATTGAAACACCCAAGTTTGAGCAAGGGAGCGTTTTTTTTTTTTGATAAAATCCTTTAAATGTTATATAACAAAATATGTAGAGCGTTCAACCATACTTAGACTTTTGTCACGCCCACTTATGAAGGATAGAAATAAGAATAGGGTATCCAACAGTTCGCCTAAGCGGACTGTAGCCCGTCTCTATGTTTTTTTTTTTATAATTCATACGAGTATTTGCAAGTGAAAAGCAGATATTCATATTTAATGGTAGGGGCGATGGTGGATGAAGAGAGGTGGGATAATTGTAGTTGGGTAGATTGATGGTATATTATTTATTTGCTCTGATCAAAGTTTTTGGGGTAGGTTATGGCATATTGCAATTAGAACAAAACCGTCACCTGGAATTTATTTTGTTGTATTTTATACAATTGGTGTGTATATGTTAAGATCGGCGAAGGAGATTCGCATTTCAGCAGTGAGGCATATCATATTTGCATGTGAAAAAAATTAATTGAGGCAGAGATAAGATAAGACAAGTTAGAGTGTGTGTACGAGCGCGTGCCCTGCTTGTAATAATAGCTGCCGTAGGTTATTCATGAACAACTCAAATTGGTTTATTTATTGGTTCATCAAATAAAAAGGGCATTCATTCATAATCGGTATTCAAAATCATATTAGGTTCATATTTCGTTTGCATTATGTTACACAATCGAATCTCCGAATATAAACAGAATTTTTTCATTTGGTTTTGCACAAGCACCTGAGTGCCTCAGTTTGGGCAGATAAATATCATTGATTTAGGTATTCTTTTTGATACCTACTTCTTTTGATACCGTCATACCGACCACTAGCGGCCGATATACTTAATGCAAATTTCGGTTTCAGGATGTCCCAGTAGGTACTAAAGAAATGAAGTATAGTTTAAATTTATCTTTTGAAGTAGGTAGGTACAATTATGAAATTTTATAGGTAGGTACCCAAATGCATTAAAATATTGAACTCCATCAAACGCATGGTTAGACGTATCGCATGTTATAGAAACCCACATTTTTTATTCTAGCCTCGTTAATACCTCAGCCAGAAAAAATATAAGTTTCATATGTATGTATATACATACAGTGAAATCTTACTTGAGGGGACATTAATGGTGCACATTTTTGTCCGCTTAAGAGAGTTTACCGTTTAAGGAAAATTAAAACAACTTATCCATCTTTAAGCTAAAAAGAAAAGTCTTCATATTCACTTATGTATGTATATACAAAGATGGTATATTAATTGTTGGCTCTAATGGAAATTTGGGGTAGGTTATGGCATATTGCGAGGAGGCCGTAGGATGTTTGCTGGTATTTAATACAATTGGTATGTACCTCCGTCTCACCTGATTACGAACAGGTAGGTAGTTTCTTGATTTAATTTTACGAAATTTTTTAACTCCTTCGATAATATGGGAAAAACCAAATGCAATATGAAAGAAGGCTATATTAAGTTTATGTTGTAAAAAAAAATTGGGATTATGTAGATAAATTCGATTTTATTGATGCTTTTCCCAAAAAGGTTATAAAATTAGTCCTTTTTTTCGTCGCACCTGATTACAAAAAGTAACCATATCTACCTGTTATCATATTTTAAATAAAATTAAAGGCATTACGAGTAACAGGGACCTTAGTTCAAAACATAATTTCTTAGAAACAAAAACTATAGGTAAAAAAAATTTATTAATAGGTAGGTAGGTTTTTCTTGTAGTAGTAGGAGTAGTTATGAGACCACACAAACTGTGTCAGAGTTTGGGAAGCTTACGGTGCCTACTATAAGCTTCGAAAATACTGCGAAAAGAATAAAGGAGATATTCGAAACAGTTTTTTCCGGAGGACCGCAAACAAGCAAACTTGGTTGAAAACCTCATGTCTCAGATGATAAACCAGTTGGAAGTGACAGAAACCATGACGTGTAGCAATTATGGACACAACGAAGACATCGTTAAATTTATTTTAATCGGACTGATTAAATTTACAATAAAAAAAAACAACAAGGATTTAATGCTGCCAAACTTTAAGGATAAGCATCATGTAAATAAATATCTATAAATAAAGTTATATTTTAATAAATGAATGGGTGTGTTTTTCTGATTTTCATATATAAATATTTATATGTACTCATATTTATTTTTATTTGTTTTTAGTTATGGTAATATTAATATATGGTTTATTTATTTTTTATATATACTTAAGGTATGCGCTTTTGGTTAAAGGACCCTATGCGTTGTTATGTTACGTAATATTTTATTTATTTATTTATGAACTATGCGCGAGGAGTAGGCCTATTGGGGATACCTCGGTGAAAAAAAAACGCATCAAATGTTCCACCTCCTGGGTGATGCGGAAGAGAACAGACTTGTGTTTTTTTAGTACCAACCACAGCATTAAACAAAATTTAAATAAAATATTCAATGCTGTGATTGCCTCGAATATCCAAATTGGTTAAATGAACATTTCTTTATCTTTAAACTACATACATAATATTCTCAGTATTTGTTTTTTTTTCTTTTAAGAAAGCAATGAAAACATATATTTTTGCATGTCTAAATAGGTAGGTAGTTTGTTTGACATTCATTCAAATAATAAAAAAAAAATGTAAATGGACAGGTGAGCTGCCTCTAACAGATATACGTATCCAACAACGTGTTCGCTTATAAATATCTGATAAAAAACAAATCGAATATTTCTGAATCAATTACAAAAGAAATGATAGAAATCGGTGAATTTTTGGACGAGATATACCCAAAATAGCAAGAGTCTAAAAAACCATAAACTCATAATTTCTTTACTTCTTACATGTTCAGTAGGTAAAGTAAAGGAACAAGACCAAACTGTGGTGGATTCCGGGCCACGAAGGTTTTGAAGGCAACGAAAAGGCCGACGACGGGTTGCAATATCACCTAAACATAATGAAAATAGTTGACTCTGCAGAATGCCGGCTATGTCTTGAGGAAGACGAAACAGCTGAACACATTCTAGGTGAATGTCCGGCCTCAGAGAACAACTGAGTTCCGAAGATATAAAGAAGTGGTCTGCTGGTAGCATTATCCGCTTTATACGGGAAGAAGAAATACTACTAGCTTAACATATTTCTGGCCCAGACGGTACAAACGACCTCATAGGTCGCAGTACCTTTTTCTTCGCCTTGGCGAACCAGAAGCTAAAAAAAAAATATATTGCAAATTTCAGCAGAACCATTTACCACAGGGCATGACAACTAATAATAGAACGAAACGAGGATTAGGCCGTCTGATTAAAGCTCGGTGATTAAAAACACGTATATCTAATGTTACAACATGGGTAATGCGAAAGAGAACCAATCAAGCAACCTTCATTAGAAGCAAAAAACACAAACAAGTGACCTTCCTCAATGCTTTATTGCAAAGGTGCAGGGACTTTAAACAACGAAAATTCGTATTATTGACCAATAAGTGGTGGTGCAGCATGGCACAATACCGACACAAAATAAATTATGTCATTGCTTTATAAATTAGACTGAATATTTCTAAATCAATTACAAAAAGAATGATATAAATCGGTACATTTTTCGACAAGATATAGCCAAAATAGCGACAATCTAAAATGCGATAAATTCATAATTTCTCATTTGAAAGAAAAATACCCAAATCAAATTTTATTAAATTTTTCGTTTCAAACGAATCGCCCCTTCCATCCAGAGAGTCGATAATGCGAAATCCATTATCCATACAAATAATAACTTACTTGGTTTCCATCATCAACCTCTGCTACTTGCAAAGCATACGTACATGAACATGCTACCTGCGCTGCCTACGCCTATGCTCCTTCTTACAATGAAAAAAAATGCATACACAATGGAATGAAACTCGTTCGGCGGAAAGATTCGAGAGAGACAAACCGGTTTATTTGGTCTTGCTTTCTTCGTTTTCAAAGTGTGTATTTAAAATGAAGATGACAGCAAAAGTTTAGACACAAACATTCTAGCTCAATTCATAACGCCATCTGCATTTAGTCGGCTAAAACAAAAAATTCGACATGATGGCACTACTATAAAGTGTATATCTTGCTAAGTTGGCAAAGCAGGTTTCGTGTAGATTTATGGTATATTTTTTGTTTGCTTTGATGGAAGGGGTATGTTATGTTTTCTGGATTTTAACACAATTGGTATGTGTGTGTATGATCGTTGAGGGAGAGTCGCATTTCAGCAGTGAAGATTCTCAAATGTTTTTTTTTTATAATTCATACGAGTATTTGCAAGTGAAAAGCAGATATTCATATTTAATGGTAGGGGCGATGGTGGATGAAGAGAGGTGGGATAATTGTAGTTGGGTAGATTGATGGTATATTATTTGTTTGCTCTGATCAAAGTTTTTGGGGTAGGTTATGGCATATTGCTATTAGAACAAAACCGTCACCTGGAACTTATTTTGTTGTATTTTATAAAATTGGTGTGTATATGTTAAGATCGGCGAAGGAGATTCGCATTTCCGCAGTGAGGCATATCATATTTGCATGTGAAAAAAATTAAATGAGGCAGAGATAAGATAAGACAAGTTAGAGTGTGTGTACGAGCGCGTGCCCTGCTTGTAATAATAGCTGTCGTAGGTTATTCATGAACAACTCAAATTGGTTTATCGGCATCGTATTATTCTTATGTTAAGTTGCCCGTTTTTTTTTTAAATATTAAAATCATAAAATCAAAGTAGGCTATGAAGTCGTCGACAAGAAAAAATGTGGCATTGTATTTGTTTTGTGTCGTGTATTGTTGTTACAACTCTCTAAACAAAAAGTGTTTAATTTTGTTTTGTGTTAAGTTGTGTTGTTTCTCTGAAAAATATTTAAAAGGTAGAATCACAATGAGATCTGGACCTCGTCGACAAGAAACATTGTGTCCCTTTTTCGGCCCTTTAGTGAACTAAACAAAAATAAGGTACCAACAGTAAAAGATGTAGTCAAATATGTACTTTTCATACAAAGTGATCTCAAAACAAAATACAATGGCAGCAATCCATCTATGTAATTCCGAAGTTTTTGTAATTGTTAGTAAAGAAATCGAAAAGATATGGAAGAATGCGTCGATTCCAATTGTATGTCATAGTCGAATACTACAAATAATGAAAAACTACTTTGATGAATACATGACACTTAAAAGATACCCACATTCGAAAAAAAATACAAGCTATCACAACAGATTGCAAGGTTTTATTGCATTTTCAAACACAAAATTCTTCGACATTGCATCGTATAAGTGTGATTCCTTTAATGACTGTCCTTGTGTAAAGGATAAAAAGGTGCCTTTAAGTGAAAGATCATTTTTAGTGGACCAGAGAAATGACAGAAAAATTGTGATCGGTGGTATTGACAAGGTTGAAGCCCAAAAAATTCAAAAGCGACTAGATAGAAAGCGTAGAGCATTAGGCAGTCAAAGAGCTGAATCTACTACTGTATCAACTTTTTTCAAAATAGTAGATTCAAACGAAACTTTAGAGCATGTCAATACAGTTCATCCAATCGAAGTAATGCAGTCACAGCTCTTTTTATCAGAGCCTTCAACGTCAACATCATCAGGTAAGCGGATTTTGCTTACTCTACCATCCGTAGCAAGAGTTTGTGATCGATATGGGCTTTCCGTACGATCTGCTGCAGCAGTTGCTTCAGCAGTACTTCAGGATGTTGGAATAATTGAAAGCGCTAACAAGACTCTAGTTATTGATAAAAATAAAATACATCGAGCTTTGAAAAAATCAAGAGAAAGCCTATCAAACCAATGCGATAATGTCGTTATTCGCAGTATTTATTTTGATGGGCGAAAGGATAAAACTATTACTTCCAAAGAGAAAAATGGACGATACTATCGGAAGGAGGTTCTTGAAGAGCATATTTCCATTCTTGCAGAACCAGAATCCATATTCTTAGGCCATATAACGCCTAAATCTGGTACAGGAAGGGAAATTTTTTCGAAAACAAGGGATTTGATTTGAAAAAAATTCTTTGCATTGGATGTGACGGCACTGCAACCAATACTGGCTGGAAAGGAGGGATAATTCGCTACTTAGAAATGGAATTAGGTCGACCATTACAGTGGGCAATATGCTTACTTCATGCGAATGAATTGCCACCACGACATCTCTTCACGAAATTAGATGGATCTACTTCGGGCCCTCGTGAATATTCTGGCCCTATCGGTAAGTCAATAACCGATTGCGAACTTGCTGATGTTACTCAATTTACACCTGTGACCGGAAATGTACCTGAAATTAAGTAGTCAATCTGAAAATCTTAAAACTCTTGTGGAGTATATAATGAAAGTGTATGCAACAGTGTGGTTTTCGATAAAAACAAACCGTTATTGATAGATGGCCCGCGACATGTTTTTCAACTTATCTCTTTTTCAAGATGGTTGCCAGACAACTTAAAGTCAATCGTTGATCCTGTCATTGAGAGAAACGCTTTTTCCGCACATCCTGAAAACGTCTTAGTGGCAATGCTCTTCGATGAAAGGGTCTATGTCAGAGAGCTTGCATTAAAACGAATTATAAAAGCGAGGCAAACCCAAACATCAAACCGAATATTTAAGCCGCCAAATATTAAATTTAACGCTACAGACTACATGGACATAATTTTTTGGAATGAATTTCAAATTACTCCACCACCTTGCCTAGCTAAATTCACTGATGATGAACTTTCGTTGCTGGTGCAAAGAAAAGAACTGAAGATACCGGAATTTCCTTGTCACACACAAAGTGTCGAAAGATGCATCAAATCTGTGACCGAAGCAAGCCAATGTGTTATTGGAGCAAAGTCGAGGGAAGGACTTATAAGAAATAAAATAGAATCACGAAGCGAAATGCCTTCTTTTAATTTCAAGGGTCAATTTTCAATGTAAATATTTTTTTTTTAAGTTTTTGCAATGTAAATATATTTTTTTTGTTAAGTCCTTTCATGAACTTTTTTTTTATTTGTTTCAAGGACACTAAAATATGTTTTACTTAACCTTAACTTTAATTTAATAAATCAAAACGATAAACTAGAATAATAAAATAAAAAAAAAAATAAAGGGAAAACATATAGTTTTTTACTTTCTTTTAAGACCCTTAAGCCTCGGTAGAGCCCCAAAAGTCATGTCCAAATCAAAAAGTAAGTACATATTCAGAATCTACTCGTTAATACGCAACTTTTAGTACCCGTTTCGATAAAAAAATCATGAACATTTTTTTCTTCATACAACGACGGGACACGCTAATGTACAGCATAGTATGCTCATTATTGCGAAGGGTATATAAGATGACAGGTGACAGGTAGTAGGTAATAGGTGACAGGTGACAGGTGACAGGTAATAGGTGACAGGTGGCAGGTGACAGGTAATAGGTGACAGGTTAAAGGTAACAGGTGATAGGTAATAGATGACAGGTGACAGGTAATAGGTAATAGGTGATAGGTGACAGGTGACAGGTAATAGGTGGCAGGTGACAGGTAATAGGTGACAGGTGGCAGGTAATAGGTGATAGGTGACAGGTAATAGGTGGCATTTGACAGGTAATAGATGATAGGTGACAGGTGACAGGTAATAGGTGGCAGGTGACAGGTAATAGGTGATAGGTGACAGGTATTAGGTGAGAGGTGACAGGTGACAGGTAATAGGTGACAGGTAATAGGTGACAGGTAATAGGTGATAGCTGACAGGTAATAGGTGACAGGTGACAGGTAATAGTAAATAGATTTGATTGTATATAAAAAAAAATGATTGCGAAGGGCATATAAATGGAATCGGTTATATAAAGTCAACTATTTCTAGTATGACTATATATAGATATATACTTTCAGTCATAGCCACATACATGCTGAATAATGATTTCCTATGTTCATTCTTCGAATTGAAGAAACATTTGAAGTGGAAAATACAATTCACACTCACTCTTGAGTTGTGAATGCAATATAAATGGAATCCTAAGATAAATTTAGTCATATGAGTCAGCCCAGTTGTGCTAAATAGATTTCATTTTACGATTGCAAAGACTATAAATTGAATTGAATCATATTCAAAGTCATTGTTGAATTTTTTCATTTTCAATAAATCTGTGTACGAAGAAAGAAAAAACAAAGATGAAGTGCAGTATTTGCGATAAGATATTTTCACGTAAAGATGCTTTGATGCGTCATACGGGAACGCTACATAACAAGATATCAAATCATTTTATGTTATGTGGTAAAACGTTTACCACAAAATTCAAATTGCAGGCGCACTTGTTAAAGTGTGTAGTTTCGGATGAGGATAGACGAAAAAATTAATTGAAAACAGTGACGTCACTACCAACATCAGTATCAGCATCGACATCATCACCACCGATATCATCAGCGTTGCCAGCATCATCATCATCATCGAATATAGTATGCAATTTGTGTAACATTGAAGTCAATAAAAGGAACTGGAAACAGCATCAGCGAAGCAATACACACAAATCAAAAGTGCAAGTGGCCTACGGTGATAATATGTTTAAAATAATGTCATCGTTCAAAGAACGAATTGGAAGCGAGCGATTGTGCACAATCTTTTACAAGAGAAAATTGTTGAGAATAATTCGGTTAAATTCAATTTGGAATTATTCGCTGAATTTGTTAAGATTGGTAGTGAAGACGATATGGAGTTTGATGTAAAGTCAATGGTAACTCGTATGCAATCCGCTCTTTTATATGACAACATTGAACAAATTATACAAGATATGGAGGAGAATATAAGGGAGAAGTTGGAAGAATTTCAGGAGCGAGACAGTGGATGGACTCTGATTAAAATAAAAGCCTTGGAATTGAATATTAATAGATACCAATGTTTGATGGGGTCAAGACACTTTAAATTACCAGATTTCACTAATAAGAAAAAGGCTGTTATCAATGTTAAGAACAGTGACATATACTGTTTCAAATGGTCGGCTGTAAATCCAAATGTGTCGATGCCCAATTACCCATATTCTTATAACATACCGGATATAACGAGTGATTGTATTCCCACTGCAAATATGGTGTTAAATTTTAAAGATCTCGTTTTTCCTTTGGGAATTGATCAGATTTGCAAATTTGAAGCACAAAATCAAATAAGTGTAAATGTGTTTGGGTACTCGAATGATGATGGCAACAGTAAACAATCTATTGAGGGTCCATCATACTTGACGAAAAATGAGAAACCATTGCACATTAACTTGTTATATTGCGATGATAACGAAGCATCACACTATGTATGGATCAAATGTTTGAGTCCGCTTCTACGCGATAGGATACTTGCGGTGAAGGAGACAAAATTATACTTTTGTAATAGTTGTTTGCAGCATTATTACAATGAGGAAAGTTTGCAAAAAACATAAGAAAGAATACACTCATGTGGTTACATATATGCCAAAGGAGGAGACAAACACAATAAAGTTTTCAAATGTTGAAAAGTCTGTTAGTGTACCTTTCGTGATATATGCAGACTTTGAAAGTATTTTACTACCTGTAACATTGTATATACACTTTATAGTAGTGCCATCATTGTATATAAACCTTATAGTAGTGCAACCGTGCGTAAACGACGATACGCCACCAGTGCACATTCGCCCGCAACAAATCATGATAGTCTAGTCCTACACCATTCTCGTGCTGGGAATATGAGTAGGAGGATGATGCAGGTAGTGGTGGTGGTTGGCAAAGCAGGTTTCGTGTAGATTTATGGTATATTTTTTGTTTGCTTTGATGGAAGGGGTATGTTATGTTTTCTGGATTTAACACAATTGGTATGTGTGTGTATGATCGTTGAAGGAGAGTCGCATTTCAGCAGTGAAGATTCTCAAATGTTTATACCCTTTTCTAGGGGTATATTAATTTTGACGCATAGTTTGTAACATACCTTAATATTGCCCGTAGACCCCTAAAAGTTACTATATTTATGATCAGCATCGATAGTAATGTCGATCTAGCCATGTCCGTCCGTCCGTCCGTCCGTCCGTCGGCAAAAATTAGGCCTTTAAACTGGACCTAGAGAGCTGAAATTTTAACCATATACTCTCTAGGGTCCCGAAATAATCAAGTTTACGAATTTTTGAAATCCGCCCACAGACACGCCCACAAACTCAAAAAAACAAAATTTTGGAAAAAATCGAATTTTGAGCTAGAAAGCTGAAATTTTTTATATATGATCTATGACTCCTAAAACTGCTCGGGATGTAAAATTTTCAAAATCCGCCCACTGCCACGCCCACAAAAAAATAAAACAATTTTATTGAAAAACCAAAATTTGAGCTAGGGAGCTGAAATATTTAATATATACTCTCTAGGGGCCCTTTAAGCTCATGTATAAATATTTTCAAAATTCGCCCACTGACACGCCCACAAATAAATAAAACAATTTTTTTGAAAATCCAAAGTTTGAGCTAGGGAGCTGAAATTTATAATATATACTCTCTATGGGCCCTTTATGCTCATGTGTAAATATTTTCAAAATCCGCCCGTGAAAATGGGCCCACAATTATTTTTTTTTTTTTTTTGAAAATTCAAAGTGAGCTAGGGAGCTGAAATTTATAATATATACTCTCTAGGGGCGCTTTATGCGTCATGTGTTAATTTTTTTTTAAATCCGCCTACTGACACGCCCACAATTAAATAAAACAATTTTATTGAAACACCCAAGTTTGAGCTAGGAAGCGTTTTTTTTTTTGATAAAATCCTTTAAATGTTATATAACAAAATATGTAGAGCGTTCAACCATACTTAGACTTTTGTCACGCCCACTTATGAAGGATAGAAATAAGAATAGGGTATCCAACAGTTCGCCTAAGCGGACTGTAGCCCCCGTCTCTATGTTTTTTTTTTATAATTCATACGAGTATTTGCAAGTGAAAAGCAGATATTCATATTTAATGGTAGGGGCGATGGTGGATGAAGAGAGGTGGGATAATTGTAGTTGGGTAGATTGATGGTATATTATTTATTTGCTCTGATCAAAGTTTTTGGGGTAGGTTATGGCATATTGCAATTAGAACAAAACCGTCACCTGGAATTTATTTTGTTGTATTTTATACAATTGGTGTGTATATGTTAAGATCGGCGAAGGAGATTCGCATTTCAGCAGTGAGGCATATCATATTTGCATGTGAAAAAAATTAATTGAGGCAGAGATAAGATAAGACAAGTTAGAGTGTGTGTACGAGCGCGTGCCCTGCTTGTAATAATAGCTGCCGTAGGTTATTCATGAACAACTCAAATTGGTTTATTTATTGGTTCATCAAATAAAAAGGGCATTCATTCATAATCGGTATTCAAAATCATATTAGGTTCATATTTCGTTTGCATTATGTTACACAATCGAATCTCCGAATATAAACAGAATTTTTTCATTTGGTTTTGCACAAGCACCTGAGTGCCTCAGTTTGGGCAGATAAATATCATTGATTTAGGTATTCTTTTTGATACCTACTTCTTTTGATACCGTCATACCGACCACTAGCGGCCGATATACTTAATGCAAATTTCGGTTTCAGGATGTCCCAGTAGGTACTAAAGAAATGAAGTATAGTTTAAATTTATCTTTTGAAGTAGGTAGGTACAATTATGAAATTTTATAGGTAGGTACCCAAATGCATTAAAATATTGAACTCCATCAAACGCATGGTTAGACGTATCGCATGTTATAGAAACCCACATTTTTTATTCTAGCCTCGTTAATACCTCAGCCAAAAAAATATAAGTTTCATATGTATGTATATACATACAGTGAAATCTTACTTGAGGGGACATTAATGGTGCACATTTTTGTCCGCTTAAGAGAGTTTACCGTTTAAGGAAAATTAAAACAACTTATCCATCTTTAAGCTAAAAAGAAAAGTCTTCATATTCACTTATGTATGTATATACAAAGATGGTATATTAATTGTTGGCTCTAATGGAAATTTGGGGTAGGTTATGGCATATTGCGAGGAGGCCGTAGGATGTTTGCTGGTATTTAATACAATTGGTATGTACCTCCGTCTCACCTGATTACGAACAGGTAGGTAGTTTCTTGATTTAATTTTACGAAATTTTTTAACTCCTTCGATAATATGGGAAAAACCAAATGCAATATGAAAGAAGGCTATATTAAGTTTATGTTGTAAAAAAAAATTGGGATTATGTAGATAAATTCGATTTTATTGATGCTTTTCCCAAAAAGGTTATAAAATTAGTCCTTTTTTTCGTCGCACCTGATTACAAAAAGTAACCATATCTACCTGTTATCATATTTTAAATAAAATTAAAGGCATTACGAGTAACAGGGACCTTAGTTCAAAACATAATTTCTTAGAAACAAAAACTAAGGGTAAAAAAAATTTATTAATAGGTAGGTAGGTTTTTCTTGTAGTAGTAGGAGTAGTTATGAGACCACACAAACTGTGTCAGAGTTTGGGAAGCTTACGGTGCCTACTATAAGCTTCGAAAATACTGCGAAAAGAATAAAGGAGATATTCGAAACAGTTTTTTCCGGAGGACCGCAAACAAGCAAACTTGGTTGAAAACCTCATGTCTCAGATGATAAACCAGTTGGAAGTGACAGAAACCATGACGTGTAGCAATTATGGACACAACGAAGACATCGTTAAATTTATTTTAATCGGACTGATTAAATTTACAATAAAAAAAACAACAAGGATTTAATGCTGCCAAACTTTAAGGATAAGCATCATGTAAATAAATATCTATAAATAAAGTTATATTTTAATAAATGAATGGATGTGTTTTTCTGATTTTCATATATAAATATTTATATGTACTCATATTTATTTTTATTTGTTTTTAGTTATGGTAATATTAATATATGGTTTATTTATTTTTTATATATACTTAAGGTATGCGCTTTTGGTTAAAGGACCCTATGCGTTGTTATGTTACGTAATATTTTATTTATTTATTTATGAACTATGCGCGAGGAGTAGGCCTATTGGGGATACCTCGGTGAAAAAAAAACGCATCAAATGTTCCACCTCCTGGGTGATGCGGAAGAGAACAGACTTGTGTTTTTTTAGTACCAACCACAGCATTAAACAAAATTTAAATAAAATATTCAATGCTGTGATTGCCTCGAATATCCAAATTGGTTAAATGAACATTTCTTTATCTTTAAACTACATACATAATATTCTCAGTATTTGTTTTTTTTTCTTTTAAGAAAGCAATGAAAACATATATTTTTGCATGTCTAAATAGGTAGGTAGTTTGTTTGACATTCATTCAAATAATAAAAAAAAAATGTAAATGGACAGGTGAGCTGCCTCTAACAGATATACGTATCCAACAACGTGTTCGCTTATAAATATCTGATAAAAAACAAATCGAATATTTCTGAATCAATTACAAAAGAAATGATAGAAATCGGTGAATTTTTGGACGAGATATACCCAAAATAGCAAGAGTCTAAAAAACCATAAACTCATAATTTCTTTACTTCTTACATGTTCAGTAGGTAAAGTAAAGGAACAAGACCAAACTGTGGTGGATTCCGGGCCACGAAGGTTTTGAAGGCAACGAAAAGGCCGACGACGGGTTGCAATATCACCTAAACATAATGAAAATAGTTGACTCTGCAGAATGCCGGCTATGTCTTGAGGAAGACGAAACAGCTGAACACATTCTAGGTGAATGTCCGGCCTCAGAGAACAACTGAGTTCCGAAGATATAAAGAAGTGGTCTGCTGGTAGCATTATCCGCTTTATACGGGAAGAAGAAATACTACTAGCTTAACATATTTCTGGCCCAGACGGTACAAACGACCTCATAGGTCGCAGTACCTTTTTCTTCGCCTTGGCGAACCAGAAGCTAAAAAAAAAATATATTGCAAATTTCAGCAGAACCATTTACCACAGGGCATGACAACTAATAATAGAACGAAACGAGGATTAGGCCGTCTGATTAAAGCTCGGTGATTAAAAACACGTATATCTAATGTTACAACATGGGTAATGCGAAAGAGAACCAATCAAGCAACCTTCATTAGAAGCAAAAAACACAAACAAGTGACCTTCCTCAATGCTTTATTGCAAAGGTGCAGGGACTTTAAACAACGAAAATTCGTATTATTGACCAATAAGTGGTGGTGCAGCATGGCACAATACCGACACAAAATAAATTATGTCATTGCTTTATAAATTAGACTGAATATTTCTAAATCTATTACAAAGAGAATGATATAAATCGGTACATTTTTCGACAAGATATAGCCAAAATAGCGACAATCTAAAATGCGATAAATTCATAATTTCTCATTTGAAAGAAAAATACCCAAATCAAATTTTATTAAATTTTTCGTTTCAAACGAATCGCCCCTTCCATCCAGAGAGTCGATAATGCGAAATCCATTATCCATACAAATAATAACTTACTTGGTTTCCATCATCAACCTCTGCTACTTGCAAAGCATACGTACATGAACATGCTACCTGCGCTGCCTACGCCTATGCTCCTTCTTACAATGAAAAAAAATGCATACACAATGGAATGAAACTCGTTCGGCGGAAAGATTCGAGAGAGACAAACCGGTTTATTTGGTCTTGCTTTCTTCGTTTTCAAAGTGTGTATTTAAAATGAAGATGACAGCAAAAGTTTAGACACAAACATTCTAGCTCAATTCATAACGCCATCTGCATTTAGTCGGCTAAAACAAAAAATTCGACATGATGGCACTACTATAAAGTGTATATCTTGCTAAGTTGGCAAAGCAGGTTTCGTGTAGATTTATGGTATATTTTTTGTTTGCTTTGATGGAAGGGGTATGTTATGTTTTCTGGATTTTAACACAATTGGTATGTGTGTGTATGATCGTTGAGGGAGAGTCGCATTTCAGCAGTGAAGATTCTCAAATGTTTTTTTTTTATAATTCATACGAGTATTTGCAAGTGAAAAGCAGATATTTATATTTAATGGTAGGGGCGATGGTGGATGAAGAGAGGTGGGATAATTGTAGTTGGGTAGATTGATGGTATATTATTTGTTTGCTCTGATCAAAGTTTTTGGGGTAGGTTATGGCATATTGCTATTAGAACAAAACCGTCACCTGGAACTTATTTTGTTGTATTTTATAAAATTGGTGTGTATATGTTAAGATCGGCGAAGGAGATTCGCATTTCCGCAGTGAGGCATATCATATTTGCATGTGAAAAAAATTAAATGAGGCAGAGATAAGATAAGACAAGTTAGAGTGTGTGTACGAGCGCGTGCCCTGCTTGTAATAATAGCTGTCGTAGGTTATTCATGAACAACTCAAATTGGTTTATCGGCATCGTATTATTCTTATGTTAAGTTGCCCGTTTTTTTTTTAAATATTAAAATCATAAAATCAAAGTAGGCTATGAAGTCGTCGACAAGAAAAAATGTGGCATTGTATTTGTTTTGTGTCGTGTATTGTTGTTACAACTCTCTAAACAAAAAGTGTTTAATTTTGTTTTGTGTTAAGTTGTGTTGTTTCTCTGAAAAATATTGAAAAGGTAGAATCACAATGAGATCTGGACCTCGTCGACAAGAAACATTGTGTCCCTTTTTCGGCCCTTTAGTGAACTTAACAAAAATAAGGTACCAACAGTAAAAGATGTAGTCAAATATGTACTTTTCATACAAAGTGATCTCAAAACAAAATACAATGGCAGAAATCCATCTATGTAATTCCGAAGTTTTTGTAATTGTTAGTAAAGAAATCGAAAAGATATGGAAGAATGCGTCGATTCCAATTGTATGTCATAGTCGAATACTACAAATAATGAAAAACTACTTTGATGAATACATGACACTTAAAAGATACCCACATTCGAAAAAAAATACAAGCTATCACAACAGATTGCAAGGTTTTATTGCATTTTCAAACACAAAATTCTTCGACATTGCATCGTATAAGTGTGATTCCTTTAATGACTGTCCTTGTGTAAAGGATAAAAAGGTGCCTTTAAGTGAAAGATCATTTTTAGTGGACCAGAGAAATGACAGAAAAATTGTGATCGGTGGTATTGACAAGGTTGAAGCCCAAAAAATTCAAAAGCGACTAGATAGAAAGCGTAGAGCATTAGGCAGTCAAAGAGCTGAATCTACTACTGTATCAACTTTTTTCAAAATAGTAGATTCAAACGAAACTTTAGAGCATGTCAATACAGTTCATCCAATCGAAGTAATGCAGTCACAGCTCTTTTTATCAGAGCCTTCAACGTCAACATCATCAGGTAAGCGGATTTTGCTTACTCTACCATCCGTAGCAAGAGTTTGTGATCGATATGGGCTTTCCGTACGATCTGCTGCAGCAGTTGCTTCAGCAGTTCTCCAGGATGTTGGAATAATTGAAAGCGCTAACAAGACTCTAGTTATTGATAAAAATAAAATACATCGAGCTTTGAAAAAATCAAGAGAAAGCCTATCAAACCAATGCGATAATGTCGTTATTCGCAGTATTTATTTTGATGGGCGAAAGGATAAAACTATTACTTCCAAAGAGAAAAATGGACGATACTATCGGAAGGACTTTCTTGAAGAGCATATTTCCATTCTTGCAGAACCAGAATCCATATTCTTAGGCCATATAACGCCTAAATCTGGTACAGGAAGGGAAATTTTTTCGAAAACAAGGGATTTGATTTGAAAAAAATTCTTTGCATTGGATGTGACGGCACTGCAACCAATACTGGCTGGAAAGGAGGGATAATTCGCTACTTAGAAATGGAATTAGGTCGACCAATACAGTGGGCAATATGCTTACTTCATGCGAATGAATTGCCACCACGACATCTCTTCACGAAATTAGATGGATCTACTTCGGGCCCTCGTGAATATTCTGGCCCTATCGGTAAGTCACTAACCGATTGCGAACTTGCTGATGTTACTCAATTTACACCTGTGACCGGAAATGTACCTGAAATTAAGTAGTCAATCTGAAAATCTTAAAACTCTTGTGGAGTATATAATGAAAGTGTATGCAACAGTGTGGTTTTCGATAAAAAACAAACCGTTATTGATAGATGGCCCGCGACATGTTTTTCAACTTATCTCTTTTTCAAGATAGTTGCCAGACAACTTAAAGTCAATCGTTGATCCTGTCATTGAGAGAAACGCTTTTTCCGCACATCCTGAAAACGTCTTAGTGGCAATGCTCTTCGATGAAAGGGTCTATGTCAGAGAGCTTGCATTAAAACGAATTATAAAACCGAGGCAAACCCATACATCAAACCGAATATTTAAGCCGCCAAATATTAAATTTAACGCTACAGACTACATGGACATAATTTTTTGGAATGAATTTCAAATTACTCCACCACCTTGCCTAGCTAAATTCACTGATGATGAACTTTCGTTGCTGGTGCAAAGAAAAGAACTGAAGATACCGGAATTTCCTTGTCACACACAAAGTGTCGAAAGATGCATCAAATCTGTGACCGAAGCAAGCCAATGTGTTATTGGAGCAAAGTCGAGGGAAGGACTTATAAGAAATAAAATAGAATCACGAAGCGAAATGCCTTCTTTTAATTTCAAGGGTCAATTTTCAATGTAAATATTTTTTTTTTAAGTTTTTGCAATGTAAATATATTTTTTTTGTTAAGTCAATCAAATTTTATTAAATTTTTCGTTTCAAACGAATCGCCCCTTCCATCCAGAGAGTCGATAATGCGAAATCCATTATCCATACAAATAATAACTTACTTGGTTTCCATCATCAACCTCTGCTACTTGCAAAGCATACGTACATGAACATGCTACCTGCGCTGCCTACGCCTATGCTCCTTCTTACAATGAAAAAAAATGCATACACAATGGAATGAAACTCGTTCGGCGGAAAGATTCGAGAGAGACAAACCGGTTTATTTGGTCTTGCTTTCTTCGTTTTCAAAGTGTGTATTTAAAATGAAGATGACAGCAAAAGTTTAGACACAAACATTCTAGCTCAATTCATAACGCCATCTGCATTTAGTCGGCTAAAACAAAAAATTCGACATGATGGCACTACTATAAAGTGTATATCTTGCTAAGTTGGCAAAGCAGGTTTCGTGTAGATTTATGGTATATTTTTTGTTTGCTTTGATGGAAGGGGTATGTTATGTTTTCTGGATTTTAACACAATTGGTATGTGTGTGTATGATCGTTGAGGGAGAGTCGCATTTCAGCAGTGAAGATTCTCAAATGTTTTTTTTTATAATTCATACGAGTATTTGCAAGTGAAAAGCAGATAATTGAGGCAGAGATAAGATAAGACAAGTTAGAGTGTGTGTACGAGCGCGTGCCCTGCTTGTAATAATAGCTGCCGTAGGTTATTCATGAACAACTCAAATTGGTTTATTTATTGGTTCATCAAATAAAAAGGGCATTCATTCATAATCGGTATTCAAAATCATATTAGGTTCATATTTCGTTTGCATTATGTTACACAATCGAATCTCCGAATATAAACAGAATTTTTTCATTTGGTTTTGCACAAGCACCTGAGTGCCTCAGTTTGGGCAGATAAATATCATTGATTTAGGTATTCTTTTTGATACCTACTTCTTTTGATACCGTCATACCGACCACTAGCGGCCGATATACTTAATGCAAATTTCGGTTTCAGGATGTCCCAGTAGGTACTAAAGAAATGAAGTATAGTTTAAATTTATCTTTTGAAGTAGGTAGGTACAATTATGAAATTTTATAGGTAGGTACCCAAATGCATTAAAATATTGAACTCCATCAAACGCATGGTTAGACGTATCGCATGTTATAGAAACCCACATTTTTTATTCTAGCCTCGTTAATACCTCAGCCAGAAAAAATATAAGTTTCATATGTATGTATATACATACAGTGAAATCTTACTTGAGGGGACATTAATGCTGCACATTTTTGTCCGCTTAAGAGAGTTTACCGTTTAAGGAAAATTAAAACAACTTATCCATCTTTAAGCTAAAAAGAAAAGTCTTCATATTCACTTATGTATGTATATACAAAGATGGTATATTAATTGTTGGCTCTAATGGAAATTTGGGGTAGGTTATGGCATATTGCGAGGAGGCCGTAGGATGTTTGCTGGTATTTAATACAATTGGTATGTACCTCCGTCTCACCTGATTACGAACAGGTAGGTAGTTTCTTGATTTAATTTTACGAAATTTTTTAACTCCTTCGATAATATGGGAAAAACCAAATGCAATATGAAAGAAGGCTATATTAAGTTTATGTTGTAAAAAAAAATTGGGATTATGTAGATAAATTCGATTTTATTGATGCTTTTCCCAAAAAGGTTATAAAATTAGTCCTTTTTTTCGTCGCACCTGATTACAAAAAGTAACCATATCTACCTGTTATCATATTTTAAATAAAATTAAAGGCATTACGAGTAACAGGGACCTTAGTTCAAAACATAATTTCTTAGAAACAAAAACTAAGGGTAAAAAAAATTTATTAATAGGTAGGTAGGTTTTTCTTGTAGTAGTAGGAGTAGTTATGAGACCACACAAACTGTGTCAGAGTTTGGGAAGCTTACGGTGCCTACTATAAGCTTCGAAAATACTGCGAAAAGAATAAAGGAGATATTCGAAACAGTTTTTTCCGGAGGACCGCAAACAAGCAAACTTGGTTGAAAACCTCATGTCTCAGATGATAAACCAGTTGGAAGTGACAGAAACCATGACGTGTAGCAATTATGGACACAACGAAGACATCGTTAAATTTATTTTAATCGGACTGATTAAATTTACAATAAAAAAAACAACAAGGATTTAAGGCTGCCAAACTTTAAGGATAAGCATCATGTAAATAAATATCTATAAATAAAGTTATATTTTAATAAATGAATGGGTGTGTTTTTCTGATTTTCATATATAAATATTTATATGTACTCATATTTATTTTTATTTGTTTTTAGTTATGGTAATATTAATATATGGTTTATTTATTTTTTATATATACTTAAGGTATGCGCTTTTGGTTAAAGGACCCTATGCGTTGTTATGTTACGTAATATTTTATTTATTTATTTATGAACTATGCGCGAGGAGTAGGCCTAATGGGGATACCTCGGTGAAAAAAAAACGCATCAAATGTTCCACCTCCTGGGTGATGCGGAAGAGAACAGACTTGTGTTTTTTTAGTACCAACCACAGCATTAAACAAAATTTAAATAAAATATTCAATGCTGTGATTGCCTCGAATATCCAAATTGGTTAAATGAACATTTCTTTATCTTTAAACTACATACATAATATTCTCAGTATTTGTTTTTTTTTCTTTTAAGAAAGCAATGAAAACATATATTTTTGCATGTCTAAATAGGTAGGTAGTTTGTTTGACATTCATTCAAATAATAAAAAAAAAAATGTAAATGGACAGGTGAGCTGCCTCTAACAGATATACGTATCCAACAACGTGTTCGCTTATAAATATCTGATAAAAAACAAATCGAATATTTCTGAATGAATTACAAAAGAAATGATAGAAATCGGTGAATTTTTGGACGAGATATACCCAAAATAGCAAGAGTCTAAAAAACCATAAACTCATAATTTCTTTACTTCTTACATGTTCAGTAGGTAAAGTAAAGGAACAAGACCAAACTGTGGTGGATTCCGGGCCACGAAGGTTTTGAAGGCAACGAAAAGGCCGACGACGGGTTGCAATATCACCTAAACATAATGAAAATAGTTGACTCTGCAGAATGCCGGCTATGTCTTGAGGAAGACGAAACAGCTGAACACATTCTAGGTGAATGTCCGGCCTCAGAGAACAACTGAGTTCCGAAGATATAAAGAAGTGGTCTGCTGGTAGCATTATCCGCTTTATACGGGAAGAAGAAATACTACTAGCTTAACATATTTCTGGCCCAGACGGTACAAACGACCTCATAGGTCGCAGTACCTTTTTCTTCGCCTTGGCGAACCAGAAGCTAAAAAAAAAATATATTGCAAATTTCAGCAGAACCATTTACCACAGGGCATGACAACTAATAATAGAACGAAACGAGGATTAGGCCGTCTGATTAAAGCTCGGTGATTAAAAACACGTATATCTAATGTTACAACATGGGTAATGCGAAAGAGAACCAATCAAGCAACCTTCATTAGAAGCAAAAAACACAAACAAGTGACCTTCCTCAATGCTTTATTGCAAAGGTGCAGGGACTTTAAACAACGAAAATTCGTATTATTGACCAATAAGTGGTGGTGCAGCATGGCACAATACCGACACAAAATAAATTATGTCATTGCTTTATAAATTAGACTG
This sequence comes from Portevinia maculata, assembly GCA_949715645.1. Classification (NCBI taxonomy): domain Eukaryota; kingdom Metazoa; phylum Arthropoda; class Insecta; order Diptera; family Syrphidae; genus Portevinia; species Portevinia maculata. The sequence goes on from OX454527.1 coordinate 123,209,100, forward strand.
AATATTTCTAAATCAATTACAAAAAGAATGATATAAATCGGTACATTTTTCGACAAGATATAGCCAAAATAGCGACAATCTAAAATGCGATAAATTCATAATTTCTCATTTGAAAGAAAAATACCCAAATCAAATTTTATTAAATTTTTCGTTTCAAACGAATCGCCCCTTCCATCCAGAGAGTCGATAATGCGAAATCCATTATCCATACAAATAATAACTTACTTGGTTTCCATCATCAACCTCTGCTACTTGCAAAGCATACGTACATGAACATGCTACCTGCGCTGCCTACGCCTATGCTCCTTCTTACAATGAAAAAAAATGCATACACAATGGAATGAAACTCGTTCGGCGGAAAGATTCGAGAGAGACAAACCGGTTTATTTGGTCTTGCTTTCTTCGTTTTCAAAGTGTGTATTTAAAATGAAGATGACAGCAAAAGTTTAGACACAAACATTCTAGCTCAATTCATAACGCCATCTGCATTTAGTCGGCTAAAACAAAAAATTCGACATGATGGCACTACTATAAAGTGTATATCTTGCTAAGTTGGCAAAGCAGGTTTCGTGTAGATTTATGGTATATTTTTTGTTTGCTTTGATGGAAGGGGTATGTTATGTTTTCTGGATTTTAACACAATTGGTATGTGTGTGTATGATCGTTGAGGGAGAGTCGCATTTCAGCAGTGAAGATTCTCAAATGTTTTTTTTTATAATTCATACGAGTATTTGCAAGTGAAAAGCAGATAATTGAGGCAGAGATAAGATAAGACAAGTTAGAGTGTGTGTACGAGCGCGTGCCCTGCTTGTAATAATAGCTGCCGTAGGTTATTCATGAACAACTCAAATTGGTTTATTTATTGGTTCATCAAATAAAAAGGGCATTCATTCATAATCGGTATTCAAAATCATATTAGGTTCATATTTCGTTTGCATTATGTTACACAATCGAATCTCCGAATATAAACAGAATTTTTTCATTTGGTTTTGCACAAGCACCTGAGTGCCTCAGTTTGGGCAGATAAATATCATTGATTTAGGTATTCTTTTTGATACCTACTTCTTTTGATACCGTCATACCGACCACTAGCGGCCGATATACTTAATGCAAATTTCGGTTTCAGGATGTCCCAGTAGGTACTAAAGAAATGAAGTATAGTTTAAATTTATCTTTTGAAGTAGGTAGGTACAATTATGAAATTTTATAGGTAGGTACCCAAATGCATTAAAATATTGAACTCCATCAAACGCATGGTTAGACGTATCGCATGTTATAGAAACCCACATTTTTTATTCTAGCCTCGTTAATACCTCAGCCAGAAAAAATATAAGTTTCATATGTATGTATATACATACAGTGAAATCTTACTTGAGGGGACATTAATGCTGCACATTTTTGTCCGCTTAAGAGAGTTTACCGTTTAAGGAAAATTAAAACAACTTATCCATCTTTAAGCTAAAAAGAAAAGTCTTCATATTCACTTATGTATGTATATACAAAGATGGTATATTAATTGTTGGCTCTAATGGAAATTTGGGGTAGGTTATGGCATATTGCGAGGAGGCCGTAGGATGTTTGCTGGTATTTAATACAATTGGTATGTACCTCCGTCTCACCTGATTACGAACAGGTAGGTAGTTTCTTGATTTAATTTTACGAAATTTTTTAACTCCTTCGATAATATGGGAAAAACCAAATGCAATATGAAAGAAGGCTATATTAAGTTTATGTTGTAAAAAAAAATTGGGATTATGTAGATAAATTCGATTTTATTGATGCTTTTCCCAAAAAGGTTATAAAATTAGTCCTTTTTTTCGTCGCACCTGATTACAAAAAGTAACCATATCTACCTGTTATCATATTTTAAATAAAATTAAAGGCATTACGAGTAACAGGGACCTTTGTTCAAAACATAATTTCTTAGAAACAAAAACTAAGGGTAAAAAAAATTTATTAATAGGTAGGTAGGTTTTTCTTGTAGTAGTAGGAGTAGTTATGAGACCACACAAACTGTGTCAGAGTTTGGGAAGCTTACGGTGCCTACTATAAGCTTCGAAAATACTGCGAAAAGAATAAAGGAGATATTCGAAACAGTTTTTTCCGGAGGACCGCAAACAAGCAAACTTGGTTGAAAACCTCATGTCTCAGATGATAAACCAGTTGGAAGTGACAGAAACCATGACGTGTAGCAATTATGGACACAACGAAGACATCGTTAAATTTATTTTAATCGGACTGATTAAATTTACAATAAAAAAAACAACAAGGATTTAAGGCTGCCAAACTTTAAGGATAAGCATCATGTAAATAAATATCTATAAATAAAGTTATATTTTAATAAATGAATGGGTGTGTTTTTCTGATTTTCATATATAAATATTTATATGTACTCATATTTATTTTTATTTGTTTTTAGTTATGGTAATATTAATATATGGTTTATTTATTTTTTATATATACTTAAGGTATGCGCTTTTGGTTAAAGGACCCTATGCGTTGTTATGTTACTTAATATTTTATTTATTTATTTATGAACTATGCGCGAGGAGTAGGCCTAATGGGGATACCTCGGTGAAAAAAAAACGCATCAAATGTTCCACCTCCTGGGTGATGCGGAAGAGAACAGACTTGTGTTTTTTTAGTACCAACCACAGCATTAAACAAAATTTAAATAAAATATTCAATGCTGTGATTGCCTCGAATATCCAAATTGGTTAAATGAACATTTCTTTATCTTTAAACTACATACATAATATTCTCAGTATTTGTTTTTTTTTCTTTTAAGAAAGCAATGAAAACATATATTTTTGCATGTCTAAATAGGTAGGTAGTTTGTTTGACATTCATTCAAATAATAAAAAAAAATGTAAATGGACAGGTGAGCTGCCTCTAACAGATATACGTATCCAACAACGTGTTCGCTTATAAATATCTGATAAAAAACAAATCGAATATTTCTGAATCAATTACAAAAGAAATGATAGAAATCGGTGAATTTTTGGACGAGATATACCCAAAATAGCAAGAGTCTAAAAAACCATAAACTCATAATTTCTTTACTTCTTACATGTTCAGTAGGTAAAGTAAAGGAACAAGACCAAACTGTGGTGGATTCCGGGCCACGAAGGTTTTGAAGGCAACGAAAAGGCCGACGACGGGTTGCAATATCACCTAAACATAATGAAAATAGTTGACTCTGCAGAATGCCGGCTATGTCTTGAGGAAGACGAAACAGCTGAACACATTCTAGGTGAATGTCCGGCCTCAGAGAACAACTGAGTTCCGAAGATATAAAGAAGTGGTCTGCTGGTAGCATTATCCGCTTTATACGGGAAGAAGAAATACTACTAGCTTAACATATTTCTGGCCCAGACGGTACAAACGACCTCATAGGTCGCAGTACCTTTTTCTTCGCCTTGGCGAACCAGAAGCTAAAAAAAAAATATATTGCAAATTTCAGCAGAACCATTTACCACAGGGCATGACAACTAATAATAGAACGAAACGAGGATTAGGCCGTCTGATTAAAGCTCGGTGATTAAAAACACGTATATCTAATGTTACAACATGGGTAATGCGAAAGAGAACCAATCAAGCAACCTTCATTAGAAGCAAAAAACACAAACAAGTGACCTTCCTCAATGCTTTATTGCAAAGGTGCAGGGACTTTAAACAACGAAAATTCGTATTATTGACCAATAAGTGGTGGTGCAGCATGGCACAATACCGACACAAAATAAATTATGTCATTGCTTTATAAATTAGACTGAATATTTCTAAATCTATTACAAAAAGAATGATATAAATCGGTACATTTTTCGACAAGATATAGCCAAAATAGCGACAATCTAAAATGCGATAAATTCATAATTTCTCATTTGAAAGAAAAATACCCAAATCAAATTTTATTAAATTTTTCGTTTCAAACGAATCGCCCCTTCCATCCAGAGAGTCGATAATGCGAAATCCATTATCCATACAAATAATAACTTACTTGGTTTCCATCATCAACCTCTGCTACTTGCAAAGCATACGTACATGAACATGCTACCTGCGCTGCCTACGCCTATGCTCCTTCTTACAATGAAAAAAAATGCATACACAATGGAATGAAACTCGTTCGGCGGAAAGATTCGAGAGAGACAAACCGGTTTATTTGGTCTTGCTTTCTTCGTTTTCAAAGTGTGTATTTAAAATGAAGATGACAGCAAAAGTTTAGACACAAACATTCTAGCTCAATTCATAACGCCATCTGCATTTAGTCGGCTAAAACAAAAAATTCGACATGATGGCACTACTATAAAGTGTATATCTTGCTAAGTTGGCAAAGCAGGTTTCGTGTAGATTTATGGTATATTTTTTGTTTGCTTTGATGGAAGGGGTATGTTATGTTTTCTGGATTTTAACACAATTGGTATGTGTGTGTATGATCGTTGAGGGAGAGTCGCATTTCAGCAGTGAAGATTCTCAAATGTTTTTTTTTTATAATTCATACGAGTATTTGCAAGTGAAAAGCAGATATTCATATTTAATGGTAGGGGCGATGGTGGATGAAGAGAGGTGGGATAATTGTAGTTGGGTAGATTGATGGTATATTATTTGTTTGCTCTGATCAAAGTTTTTGGGGTAGGTTATGGCATATTGCTATTAGAACAAAACCGTCACCTGGAACTTATTTTGTTGTATTTTATAAAATTGGTGTGTATATGTTAAGATCGGCGAAGGAGATTCGCATTTCCGCAGTGAGGCATATCATATTTGCATGTGAAAAAAATTAAATGAGGCAGAGATAAGATAAGACAAGTTAGAGTGTGTGTACGAGCGCGTGCCCTGCTTGTAATAATAGCTGTCGTAGGTTATTCATGAACAACTCAAATTGGTTTATCGGCATCGTATTATTCTTATGTTAAGTTGCCCGTTTTTTTTTTAAATATTAAAATCATAAAATCAAAGTAGGCTATGAAGTCGTCGACAAGAAAAAATGTGGCATTGTATTTGTTTTGTGTCGTGTATTGTTGTTACAACTCTCTAAACAAAAAGTGTTTAATTTTGTTTTGTGTTAAGTTGTGTTGTTTCTCTGAAAAATATTGAAAAGGTAGAATCACAATGAGATCTGGACCTCGTCGACAAGAAACATTGTGTCCCTTTTTCGGCCCTTTAGTGAACTAAACAAAAATAAGGTACCAACAGTAAAAGATGTAGTCAAATATGTACTTTTCATACAAAGTGATCTCAAAACAAAATACAATGGCAGAAATCCATCTATGTAATTCCGAAGTTTTTGTAATTGTTAGTAAAGAAATCGAAAAGATATGGAAGAATGCGTCGATTCCAATTGTATGTCATAGTCGAATACTACAAATAATGAAAAACTACTTTGATGAATACATGACACTTAAAAGATACCCACATTCGAAAAAAAATACAAGCTATCACAACAGATTGCAAGGTTTTATTGCATTTTCAAACACAAAATTCTTCGACATTGCATCGTATAAGTGTGATTCCTTTAATGACTGTCCTTGTGTAAAGGATAAAAAGGTGCCTTTAAGTGAAAGATCATTTTTAGTGGACCAGAGAAATGACAGAAAAATTGTGATCGGTGGTATTGACAAGGTTGAAGCCCAAAAAATTCAAAAGCGACTAGATAGAAAGCGTAGAGCATTAGGCAGTCAAAGAGCTGAATCTACTACTGTATCAACTTTTTTCAAAATAGTAGATTCAAACGAAACTTTAGAGCATGTCAATACAGTTCATCCAATCGAAGTAATGCAGTCACAGCTCTTTTTATCAGAGCCTTCAACGTCAACATCATCAGGTAAGCGGATTTTGCTTACTCTACCATCCGTAGCAAGAGTTTGTGATCGATATGGGCTTTCCGTACGATCTGCTGCAGCAGTTGCTTCAGCAGTACTCCAGGATGTTGGAATAATTGAAAGCGCTAACAAGACTCTAGTTATTGATAAAAATAAAATACATCGAGCTTTGAAAAAATCAAGAGAAAGCCTATCAAACCAATGCGATAATGTCGTTATTCGCAGTATTTATTTTGATGGGCGAAAGGATAAAACTATTACTTCCAAAGAGAAAAATGGACGATACTATCGGAAGGACTTTCTTGAAGAGCATATTTCCATTCTTGCAGAACCAGAATCCATATTCTTAGGCCATATAACGCCTAAATCTGGTACAGGAAGGGAAATTTTTTCGAAAACAAGGGATTTGATTTGAAAAAAATTCTTTGCATTGGATGTGACGGCACTGCAACCAATACTGGCTGGAAAGGAGGGATAATTCGCTACTTAGAAATGGAATTAGGTCGACCATTACAGTGGGCAATATGCTTACTTCATGCGAATGAATTGCCACCACGACATCTCTTCACGAAATTAGATGGATCTACTTCGGGCCCTCGTGAATATTCTGGCCCTATCGGTAAGTCACTAACCGATTGCGAACTTGCTGATGTTACTCAATTTACACCTGTGACCGGAAATGTACCTGAAATTAAGTAGTCAATCTGAAAATCTTAAAACTCTTGTGGAGTATATAATGAAAGTGTATGCAACAGTGTGGTTTTCGATAAAAAACAAACCGTTATTGATAGATGGCCCGCGACATGTTTTTCAACTTATCTCTTTTTCAAGATAGTTGCCAGACAACTTAAAGTCAATCGTTGATCCTGTCATTGAGAGAAACGCTTTTTCCGCACATCCTGAAAACGTCTTAGTGGCAATGCTCTTCGATGAAAGGGTCTATGTCAGAGAGCTTGCATTAAAACGAATTATAAAACCGAGGCAAACCCATACATCAAACCGAATATTTAAGCCGCCAAATATTAAATTTAACGCTACAGACTACATGGACATAATTTTTTGGAATGAATTTCAAATTACTCCACCACCTTGCCTAGCTAAATTCACTGATGATGAACTTTCGTTGCTGGTGCAAAGAAAAGAACTGAAGATACCGGAATTTCCTTGTCACACACAAAGTGTCGAAAGATGCATCAAATCTGTGACCGAAGCAAGCCAATGTGTTATTGGAGCAAAGTCGAGGGAAGGACTTATAAGAAATAAAATAGAATCACGAAGCGAAATGCCTTCTTTTAATTTCAAGGGTCAATTTTCAATGTAAATATTTTTTTTTTAAGTTTTTGCAATGTAAATATATTTTTTTTGTTAAGTCCTTTCATGAACTTTTTTTTTATTTGTTTCAAGGACACTAAAATATGTTTTACTTAACCTTAACTTTAATTTAATAAATCAAAACGATAAACTAGAATAATAAAATAAAAAAAAAATAAAGGGAAAACATATAGTTTTTTACTTTCTTTTAAGACCCTTAAGCCTCGGTAGAGCCCCAAAAGTCATGTCCAAATCAAAAAGTAAGTACATATTCAGAATCTACTCGTTAATACGCAACTTTTAGTACCCGTTTCGATAAAAAAATCATGAACATTTTTTTCTTCATACAACGACGGGACACGCTAATGTACAGCATAGTATGCTCATTATTGCGAAGGGTATATAAGATGACAGGTGACAGGTAGTAGGTAATAGGTGACAGGTGACAGGTAATAGGTGACAGGTGACAGGTAATAGGTAACAGGTGATAGGTATTAGGTGATATGTGACAGGTGATATGTAATAGGTGGCAGGTGACAGGTAATAGGTGACAGGTGACAGGTTAAAGGTAACAGGTGATAGGTAATAGATGACAGGTGACAGGTAATAGGTAATAGGTGATAGGTGACAGGTGACAGGTAATAGGTGGCAGGTGACAGGTAATAGGTGACAGGTGGCAGGTAATAGGTGATAGGTGACAGGTAATAGGTGGCATTTGACAGGTAATAGATGATAGGTGACAGGTGACAGGTAATATGTGGCAGGTGACAGGTAATAGGTGATAGGTGACAGGTATTAGGTGAGAGGTGACAGGTGACAGGTAATAGGTGACAGGTAATAGGTGACAGGTAATAGGTGATAGCTGACAGGTAATAGGTGACAGGTGACAGGTAATAGTAAATAGATTTGATTGTATATAAAAAAAAATGATTGCGAAGGGCATATAAATGGAATCGGTTATATAAAGTCAACTATTTCTAGTATGACTATATATAGATATATACTTTCAGTCATAGCCACATACATGCTGAATAATGATTTCCTATGTTCATTCTTCGAATTGAAGAAACATTTGAAGTGGAAAATACAATTCACACTCACTCTTGAGTTGTGAATGCAATATAAATGGAATCCTAAGATAAATTTAGTCATATGAGTCAGCCCAGTTGTGCTAAATAGATTTCATTTTACGATTGCAAAGACTATAAATTGAATTGAATCATATTCAAAGTCATTGTTGAATTTTTTCATTTTCAATAAATCTGTGTACGAAGAAAAAAAAAACAAAGATGAAGTGCAGTATTTGCGATAAGATATTTTCACGTAAAGATGCTTTGATGCGTCATACGGGAACGCTACATAACAAGATATCAAATCATTTTATGTTATGTGGTAAAACGTTTACCACAAAATTCAAATTGCAGGCGCACTTGTTAAAGTGTGTAGTTTCGGATGAGGATAGACGAAAAAATTAATTGAAAACAGTGACGTCACTACCAACATCAGTATCAGCATCGACATCATCACCACCGATATCATCAGCGTTGCCAGCATCATCATCATCATCGAATATAGTATGCAATTTGTGTAACATTGAAGTCAATAAAAGGAACTGGAAACAGCATCAGCGAAGCAATACACACAAATCAAAAGTGCAAGTGGCCTACGGTGATAATATGTTTAAAATAATGTCATCGTTCAAAGAACGAATTGGAAGCGAGCGATTGTGCACAATCTTTTACAAGAGAAAATTGTTGAGAATAATTCGGTTAAATTCAATTTGGAATTATTCGCTGAATTTGTTAAGATTGGTAGTGAAGACGATATGGAGTTTGATGTAAAGTCAATGGTAACTCGTATGCAATCCGCTCTTTTATATGACAACATTGAACAAATTATACAAGATATGGAGGAGAATATAAGGGAGAAGTTGGAAGAATTTCAGGAGCGAGACAGTGGATGGACTCTGATTAAAATAAAAGCCTTGGAATTGAATATTAATAGATACCAATGTTTGATGGGGTCAAGACACTTTAAATTACCAGAATTCACTAATAAGAAAAAAGCTGTTATCAATGTTAAGAACAGTGACATATACTGTTTCAAATGGTCGGCTGTAAATCCAAATGTGTCGATGCCCAATTACCCATATTCTTATAACATACCGGATATAACGAGTGATTGTATTCCCACTGCAAATATGGTGTTAAATTTTAAAGATCTCGTTTTTCCTTTGGGAATTGATCAGATTTGCAAATTTGAAGCACAAAATCAAATAAGTGTAAATGTGTTTGGGTACTCGAATGATGATGGCAACAGTAAACAATCTATTGAGGGTCCATCATACTTGACGAAAAATGAGAAACCATTGCACATTAACTTGTTATATTGCGATGATAACGAAGCATCACACTATGTATGGATCAAATGTTTGAGTCCGCTTCTACGCGATAGGATACTTGCGGTGAAGGAGACAAAATTATACTTTTGTAATAGTTGTTTGCAGCATTATTACAATGAGGAAAGTTTGCAAAAAACATAAGAAAGAATACACTCATGTGGTTACATATATGCCAAAGGAGGAGACAAACACAATAAAGTTTTCAAATGTTGAAAAGTCTGTTAGTGTACCTTTCGTGATATATGCAGACTTTGAAAGTATTTTACTACCTGTGACATTGTATATACACTTTATAGTAGTGCCATCATTGTATATAAACCTTATAGTAGTGCAACCGTGCGTAAACGACGATACGCCACCAGTGCACATTCGCCCGCAACAAATCATGATAGTCTAGTTCTACACCATTCTCGTGCTGGGAATATGAGTAGGAGGATGATGCAGGTAGTGGTGGTGGTTGGCAAAGCAGGTTTCGTGTAGATTTATGGTATATTTTTTGTTTGCTTTGATGGAAGGGGTATGTTATGTTTTCTGGATTTAACACAATTGGTATGTGTGTGTATGATCGTTGAAGGAGAGTCGTATTTCAGCAGTGAAGATTCTCAAATGTTTATACCCTTTTCTAGGGGTATATTAATTTTGAAGCATAGTTTGTAACATACCTTAATATTGCCCGTAGACCCCTAAAAGTTACTATATGTATGATCAGCATCGATAGTAATGTCGATCTAGCCATGTCCGTCCGTCCGTCCGTCCGTCCGTCGGCAAAAATTAGGCCTTTAAACTGGACCTAGAGAGCTGAAATTTTAACCATATACTCTCTAGGGTCCCGAAATAATCAAGTTTACGAATTTTTGAAATCCGCCCACAGACACGCCCACAAACTCAAAAAAACAAAATTTTGGAAAAAATCGAATTTTGAGCTAGAAAGCTGAAATTTTTTATATATGATCTATGACTCCTAAAACTGCTCAGGATGTAAAATTTTCAAAATCCGCCCACTGCCACGCCCACAAAAAAATAAAACAATTTTATTGAAAAACCAAAATTTGAGCTAGGGAGCTGAAATATTTAATATATACTCTCTAGGGGCCCTTTAAGCTCATGTATAAATATTTTCAAAATTCGCCCACTGACACGCCCACAAATAAATAAAACAATTTTTTTGAAAATCCAAAGTTTGAGCTAGGGAGCTGAAATTTATAATATATACTCTCTATGGGCCCTTTATGCTCATGTGTAAATATTTTCAAAATCCGCCCGTGAAAATGGGCCCACAATTATTTTTTTTTTTTTTTTGAAAATTCAAAGTGAGCTAGGGAGCTGAAATTTATAATATATACTCTCTAGGGGCGCTTTATGCGTCATGTGTTAATTTTTTTTTAAATCCGCCTACTGACACGCCCACAATTAAATAAAACAATTTTATTGAAACACCCAAGTTTGAGCAAGGGAGCGTTTTTTTTTTTTGATAAAATCCTTTAAATGTTATATAACAAAATATGTAGAGCGTTCAACCATACTTAGACTTTTGTCACGCCCACTTATGAAGGATAGAAATAAGAATAGGGTATCCAACAGTTCGCCTAAGCGGACTGTAGCCCGTCTCTATGTTTTTTTTTTTATAATTCATACGAGTATTTGCAAGTGAAAAGCAGATATTCATATTTAATGGTAGGGGCGATGGTGGATGAAGAGAGGTGGGATAATTGTAGTTGGGTAGATTGATGGTATATTATTTATTTGCTCTGATCAAAGTTTTTGGGGTAGGTTATGGCATATTGCAATTAGAACAAAACCGTCACCTGGAATTTATTTTGTTGTATTTTATACAATTGGTGTGTATATGTTAAGATCGGCGAAGGAGATTCGCATTTCAGCAGTGAGGCATATCATATTTGCATGTGAAAAAAATTAATTGAGGCAGAGATAAGATAAGACAAGTTAGAGTGTGTGTACGAGCGCGTGCCCTGCTTGTAATAATAGCTGCCGTAGGTTATTCATGAACAACTCAAATTGGTTTATTTATTGGTTCATCAAATAAAAAGGGCATTCATTCATAATCGGTATTCAAAATCATATTAGGTTCATATTTCGTTTGCATTATGTTACACAATCGAATCTCCGAATATAAACAGAATTTTTTCATTTGGTTTTGCACAAGCACCTGAGTGCCTCAGTTTGGGCAGATAAATATCATTGATTTAGGTATTCTTTTTGATACCTACTTCTTTTGATACCGTCATACCGACCACTAGCGGCCGATATACTTAATGCAAATTTCGGTTTCAGGATGTCCCAGTAGGTACTAAAGAAATGAAGTATAGTTTAAATTTATCTTTTGAAGTAGGTAGGTACAATTATGAAATTTTATAGGTAGGTACCCAAATGCATTAAAATATTGAACTCCATCAAACGCATGGTTAGACGTATCGCATGTTATAGAAACCCACATTTTTTATTCTAGCCTCGTTAATACCTCAGCCAGAAAAAATATAAGTTTCATATGTATGTATATACATACAGTGAAATCTTACTTGAGGGGACATTAATGGTGCACATTTTTGTCCGCTTAAGAGAGTTTACCGTTTAAGGAAAATTAAAACAACTTATCCATCTTTAAGCTAAAAAGAAAAGTCTTCATATTCACTTATGTATGTATATACAAAGATGGTATATTAATTGTTGGCTCTAATGGAAATTTGGGGTAGGTTATGGCATATTGCGAGGAGGCCGTAGGATGTTTGCTGGTATTTAATACAATTGGTATGTACCTCCGTCTCACCTGATTACGAACAGGTAGGTAGTTTCTTGATTTAATTTTACGAAATTTTTTAACTCCTTCGATAATATGGGAAAAACCAAATGCAATATGAAAGAAGGCTATATTAAGTTTATGTTGTAAAAAAAAATTGGGATTATGTAGATAAATTCGATTTTATTGATGCTTTTCCCAAAAAGGTTATAAAATTAGTCCTTTTTTTCGTCGCACCTGATTACAAAAAGTAACCATATCTACCTGTTATCATATTTTAAATAAAATTAAAGGCATTACGAGTAACAGGGACCTTAGTTCAAAACATAATTTCTTAGAAACAAAAACTATGGGTAAAAAAAATTTATTAATAGGTAGGTAGGTTTTTCTTGTAGTAGTAGGAGTAGTTATGAGACCACACAAACTGTGTCAGAGTTTGGGAAGCTTACGGTGCCTACTATAAGCTTCGAAAATACTGCGAAAAGAATAAAGGAGATATTCGAAACAGTTTTTTCCGGAGGACCGCAAACAAGCAAACTTGGTTGAAAACCTCATGTCTCAGATGATAAACCAGTTGGAAGTGACAGAAACCATGACGTGTAGCAATTATGGACACAACGAAGACATCGTTAAATTTATTTTAATCGGACTGATTAAATTTACAATAAAAAAAACAACAAGGATTTAATGCTGCCAAACTTTAAGGATAAGCATCATGTAAATAAATATCTATAAATAAAGTTATATTTTAATAAATGAATGGGTGTGTTTTTCTGATTTTCATATATAAATATTTATATGTACTCATATTTATTTTTATTTGTTTTTAGTTATGGTAATATTAATATATGGTTTATTTATTTTTTATATATACTTAAGGTATGCGCTTTTGGTTAAAGGACCCTATGCGTTGTTATGTTACGTAATATTTTATTTATTTATTTATGAACTATGCGCGAGGAGTAGGCCTATTGGGGATACCTCGGTGAAAAAAAAACGCATCAAATGTTCCACCTCCTGGGTGATGCGGAAGAGAACAGACTTGTGTTTTTTTAGTACCAACCACAGCATTAAACAAAATTTAAATAAAATATTCAATGCTGTGATTGCCTCGAATATCCAAATTGGTTAAATGAACATTTCTTTATCTTTAAACTACATACATAATATTCTCAGTATTTGTTTTTTTTTCTTTTAAGAAAGCAATGAAAACATATATTTTTGCATGTCTAAATAGGTAGGTAGTTTGTTTGACATTCATTCAAATAATAAAAAAAAAATGTAAATGGACAGGTGAGCTGCCTCTAACAGATATACGTATCCAACAACGTGTTCGCTTATAAATATCTGATAAAAAACAAATCGAATATTTCTGAATCAATTACAAAAGAAATGATAGAAATCGGTGAATTTTTGGACGAGATATACCCAAAATAGCAAGAGTCTAAAAAACCATAAACTCATAATTTCTTTACTTCTTACATGTTCAGTAGGTAAAGTAAAGGAACAAGACCAAACTGTGGTGGATTCCGGGCCACGAAGGTTTTGAAGGCAACGAAAAGGCCGACGACGGGTTGCAATATCACCTAAACATAATGAAAATAGTTGACTCTGCAGAATGCCGGCTATGTCTTGAGGAAGACGAAACAGCTGAACACATTCTAGGTGAATGTCCGGCCTCAGAGAACAACTGAGTTCCGAAGATATAAAGAAGTGGTCTGCTGGTAGCATTATCCGCTTTATACGGGAAGAAGAAATACTACTAGCTTAACATATTTCTGGCCCAGACGGTACAAACGACCTCATAGGTCGCAGTACCTTTTTCTTCGCCTTGGCGAACCAGAAGCTAAAAAAAAAATATATTGCAAATTTCAGCAGAACCATTTACCACAGGGCATGACAACTAATAATAGAACGAAACGAGGATTAGGCCGTCTGATTAAAGCTCGGTGATTAAAAACACGTATATCTAATGTTACAACATGGGTAATGCGAAAGAGAACCAATCAAGCAACCTTCATTAGAAGCAAAAAACACAAACAAGTGACCTTCCTCAATGCTTTATTGCAAAGGTGCAGGGACTTTAAACAACGAAAATTTTTATTATTGACCAATAAGTGGTGGTGCAGCATGACACAATACCGACACAAAATAAATTATGTCATTGCTTTATAAATTAGACTGAATATTTCTAAATAAATTACAAAAAGAATGATATAAATCGGTACATTTTTCGACAAGATATAGCCAAAATAGCGACAATCTAAAATGCGATAAATTCATAATTTCTCATTTGAAAGAAAAATACCCAAATCAAATTTTATTAAATTTTTCGTTTCAAACGAATCGCCCCTTCCATCCAGAGAGTCGATAATGCGAAATCCATTATCCATACAAATAATAACTTACTTGGTTTCCATCATCAACCTCTGCTACTTGCAAAGCATACGTACATGAACATGCTACCTGCGCTGCCTACGCCTATGCTCCTTCTTACAATGAAAAAAAATGCATACACAATGGAATGAAACTCGTTCGGCGGAAAGATTCGAGAGAGACAAACCGGTTTATTTGGTCTTGCTTTCTTCGTTTTCAAAGTGTGTATTTAAAATGAAGATGACAGCAAAAGTTTAGACACAAACATTCTAGCTCAATTCATAACGCCATCTGCATTTAGTCGGCTAAAACAAAAAATTCGACATGATGGCACTACTATAAAGTGTATATCTTGCTAAGTTGGCAAAGCAGGTTTCGTGTAGATTTATGGTATATTTTTTGTTTGCTTTGATGGAAGGGGTATGTTATGTTTTCTGGATTTTAACACAATTGGTATGTGTGTGTATGATCGTTGAGGGAGAGTCGCATTTCAGCAGTGAAGATTCTCAAATGTTTTTTTTTTATAATTCATACGAGTATTTGCAAGTGAAAAGCAGATATTCATATTTAATGGTAGGGGCGATGGTGGATGAAGAGAGGTGGGATAATTGTAGTTGGGTAGATTGATGGTATATTATTTGTTTGCTCTGATCAAAGTTTTTGGGGTAGGTTATGGCATATTGCTATTAGAACAAAACCGTCACCTGGAACTTATTTTGTTGTATTTTATAAAATTGGTGTGTATATGTTAAGATCGGCGAAGGAGATTCGCATTTCCGCAGTGAGGCATATCATATTTGCATGTGAAAAAAATTAAATGAGGCAGAGATAAGATAAGACAAGTTAGAGTGTGTGTACGAGCGCGTGCCCTGCTTGTAATAATAGCTGTCGTAGGTTATTCATGAACAACTCAAATTGGTTTATCGGCATCGTATTATTCTTATGTTAAGTTGCCCGTTTTTTTTTTAAATATTAAAATCATAAAATCAAAGTAGGCTATGAAGTCGTCGACAAGAAAAAATGTGGCATTGTATTTGTTTTGTGTCGTGTATTGTTGTTACAACTCTCTAAACAAAAAGTGTTTAATTTTGTTTTGTGTTAAGTTGTGTTGTTTCTCTGAAAAATATTTAAAAGGTAGAATCACAATGAGATCTGGACCTCGTCGACAAGAAACATTGTGTCCCTTTTTCGGCCCTTTAGTGAACTAAACAAAAATAAGGTACCAACAGTAAAAGATGTAGTCAAATATGTACTTTTCATACAAAGTGATCTCAAAACAAAATACAATGGCAGCAATCCATCTATGTAATTCCGAAGTTTTTGTAATTGTTAGTAAAGAAATCGAAAAGATATGGAAGAATGCGTCGATTCCAATTGTATGTCATAGTCGAATACTACAAATAATGAAAAACTACTTTGATGAATACATGACACTTAAAAGATACCCACATTCGAAAAAAAATACAAGCTATCACAACAGATTGCAAGGTTTTATTGCATTTTCAAACACAAAATTCTTCGACATTGCATCGTATAAGTGTGATTCCTTTAATGACTGTCCTTGTGTAAAGGATAAAAAGGTGCCTTTAAGTGAAAGATCATTTTTAGTGGACCAGAGAAATGACAGAAAAATTGTGATCGGTGGTATTGACAAGGTTGAAGCCCAAAAAATTCAAAAGCGACTAGATAGAAAGCGTAGAGCATTAGGCAGTCAAAGAGCTGAATCTACTACTGTATCAACTTTTTTCAAAATAGTAGATTCAAACGAAACTTTAGAGCATGTCAATACAGTTCATCCAATCGAAGTAATGCAGTCACAGCTCTTTTTATCAGAGCCTTCAACGTCAACATCATCAGGTAAGCGGATTTTGCTTACTCTACCATCCGTAGCAAGAGTTTGTGATCGATATGGGCTTTCCGTACGATCTGCTGCAGCAGTTGCTTCAGCAGTACTTCAGGATGTTGGAATAATTGAAAGCGCTAACAAGACTCTAGTTATTGATAAAAATAAAATACATCGAGCTTTGAAAAAATCAAGAGAAAGCCTATCAAACCAATGCGATAATGTCGTTATTCGCAGTATTTATTTTGATGGGCGAAAGGATAAAACTATTACTTCCAAAGAGAAAAATGGACGATACTATCGGAAGGAGGTTCTTGAAGAGCATATTTCCATTCTTGCAGAACCAGAATCCATATTCTTAGGCCATATAACGCCTAAATCTGGTACAGGAAGGGAAATTTTTTCGAAAACAAGGGATTTGATTTGAAAAAAATTCTTTGCATTGGATGTGACGGCACTGCAACCAATACTGGCTGGAAAGGAGGGATAATTCGCTACTTAGAAATGGAATTAGGTCGACCATTACAGTGGGCAATATGCTTACTTCATGCGAATGAATTGCCACCACGACATCTCTTCACGAAATTAGATGGATCTACTTCGGGCCCTCGTGAATATTCTGGCCCTATCGGTAAGTCAATAACCGATTGCGAACTTGCTGATGTTACTCAATTTACACCTGTGACCGGAAATGTACCTGAAATTAAGTAGTCAATCTGAAAATCTTAAAACTCTTGTGGAGTATATAATGAAAGTGTATGCAACAGTGTGGTTTTCGATAAAAACAAACCGTTATTGATAGATGGCCCGCGACATGTTTTTCAACTTATCTCTTTTTCAAGATGGTTGCCAGACAACTTAAAGTCAATCGTTGATCCTGTCATTGAGAGAAACGCTTTTTCCGCACATCCTGAAAACGTCTTAGTGGCAATGCTCTTCGATGAAAGGGTCTATGTCAGAGAGCTTGCATTAAAACGAATTATAAAAGCGAGGCAAACCCAAACATCAAACCGAATATTTAAGCCGCCAAATATTAAATTTAACGCTACAGACTACATGGACATAATTTTTTGGAATGAATTTCAAATTACTCCACCACCTTGCCTAGCTAAATTCACTGATGATGAACTTTCGTTGCTGGTGCAAAGAAAAGAACTGAAGATACCGGAATTTCCTTGTCACACACAAAGTGTCGAAAGATGCATCAAATCTGTGACCGAAGCAAGCCAATGTGTTATTGGAGCAAAGTCGAGGGAAGGACTTATAAGAAATAAAATAGAATCACGAAGCGAAATGCCTTCTTTTAATTTCAAGGGTCAATTTTCAATGTAAATATTTTTTTTTTAAGTTTTTGCAATGTAAATATATTTTTTTTGTTAAGTCCTTTCATGAACTTTTTTTTTATTTGTTTCAAGGACACTAAAATATGTTTTACTTAACCTTAACTTTAATTTAATAAATCAAAACGATAAACTAGAATAATAAAATAAAAAAAAAAATAAAGGGAAAACATATAGTTTTTTACTTTCTTTTAAGACCCTTAAGCCTCGGTAGAGCCCCAAAAGTCATGTCCAAATCAAAAAGTAAGTACATATTCAGAATCTACTCGTTAATACGCAACTTTTAGTACCCGTTTCGATAAAAAAATCATGAACATTTTTTTCTTCATACAACGACGGGACACGCTAATGTACAGCATAGTATGCTCATTATTGCGAAGGGTATATAAGATGACAGGTGACAGGTAGTAGGTAATAGGTGACAGGTGACAGGTGACAGGTAATAGGTGACAGGTGGCAGGTGACAGGTAATAGGTGACAGGTTAAAGGTAACAGGTGATAGGTAATAGATGACAGGTGACAGGTAATAGGTAATAGGTGATAGGTGACAGGTGACAGGTAATAGGTGGCAGGTGACAGGTAATAGGTGACAGGTGGCAGGTAATAGGTGATAGGTGACAGGTAATAGGTGGCATTTGACAGGTAATAGATGATAGGTGACAGGTGACAGGTAATAGGTGGCAGGTGACAGGTAATAGGTGATAGGTGACAGGTATTAGGTGAGAGGTGACAGGTGACAGGTAATAGGTGACAGGTAATAGGTGACAGGTAATAGGTGATAGCTGACAGGTAATAGGTGACAGGTGACAGGTAATAGTAAATAGATTTGATTGTATATAAAAAAAAATGATTGCGAAGGGCATATAAATGGAATCGGTTATATAAAGTCAACTATTTCTAGTATGACTATATATAGATATATACTTTCAGTCATAGCCACATACATGCTGAATAATGATTTCCTATGTTCATTCTTCGAATTGAAGAAACATTTGAAGTGGAAAATACAATTCACACTCACTCTTGAGTTGTGAATGCAATATAAATGGAATCCTAAGATAAATTTAGTCATATGAGTCAGCCCAGTTGTGCTAAATAGATTTCATTTTACGATTGCAAAGACTATAAATTGAATTGAATCATATTCAAAGTCATTGTTGAATTTTTTCATTTTCAATAAATCTGTGTACGAAGAAAGAAAAAACAAAGATGAAGTGCAGTATTTGCGATAAGATATTTTCACGTAAAGATGCTTTGATGCGTCATACGGGAACGCTACATAACAAGATATCAAATCATTTTATGTTATGTGGTAAAACGTTTACCACAAAATTCAAATTGCAGGCGCACTTGTTAAAGTGTGTAGTTTCGGATGAGGATAGACGAAAAAATTAATTGAAAACAGTGACGTCACTACCAACATCAGTATCAGCATCGACATCATCACCACCGATATCATCAGCGTTGCCAGCATCATCATCATCATCGAATATAGTATGCAATTTGTGTAACATTGAAGTCAATAAAAGGAACTGGAAACAGCATCAGCGAAGCAATACACACAAATCAAAAGTGCAAGTGGCCTACGGTGATAATATGTTTAAAATAATGTCATCGTTCAAAGAACGAATTGGAAGCGAGCGATTGTGCACAATCTTTTACAAGAGAAAATTGTTGAGAATAATTCGGTTAAATTCAATTTGGAATTATTCGCTGAATTTGTTAAGATTGGTAGTGAAGACGATATGGAGTTTGATGTAAAGTCAATGGTAACTCGTATGCAATCCGCTCTTTTATATGACAACATTGAACAAATTATACAAGATATGGAGGAGAATATAAGGGAGAAGTTGGAAGAATTTCAGGAGCGAGACAGTGGATGGACTCTGATTAAAATAAAAGCCTTGGAATTGAATATTAATAGATACCAATGTTTGATGGGGTCAAGACACTTTAAATTACCAGATTTCACTAATAAGAAAAAGGCTGTTATCAATGTTAAGAACAGTGACATATACTGTTTCAAATGGTCGGCTGTAAATCCAAATGTGTCGATGCCCAATTACCCATATTCTTATAACATACCGGATATAACGAGTGATTGTATTCCCACTGCAAATATGGTGTTAAATTTTAAAGATCTCGTTTTTCCTTTGGGAATTGATCAGATTTGCAAATTTGAAGCACAAAATCAAATAAGTGTAAATGTGTTTGGGTACTCGAATGATGATGGCAACAGTAAACAATCTATTGAGGGTCCATCATACTTGACGAAAAATGAGAAACCATTGCACATTAACTTGTTATATTGCGATGATAACGAAGCATCACACTATGTATGGATCAAATGTTTGAGTCCGCTTCTACGCGATAGGATACTTGCGGTGAAGGAGACAAAATTATACTTTTGTAATAGTTGTTTGCAGCATTATTACAATGAGGAAAGTTTGCAAAAAACATAAGAAAGAATACACTCATGTGGTTACATATATGCCAAAGGAGGAGACAAACACAATAAAGTTTTCAAATGTTGAAAAGTCTGTTAGTGTACCTTTCGTGATATATGCAGACTTTGAAAGTATTTTACTACCTGTAACATTGTATATACACTTTATAGTAGTGCCATCATTGTATATAAACCTTATAGTAGTGCAACCGTGCGTAAACGACGATACGCCACCAGTGCACATTCGCCCGCAACAAATCATGATAGTCTAGTCCTACACCATTCTCGTGCTGGGAATATGAGTAGGAGGATGATGCAGGTAGTGGTGGTGGTTGGCAAAGCAGGTTTCGTGTAGATTTATGGTATATTTTTTGTTTGCTTTGATGGAAGGGGTATGTTATGTTTTCTGGATTTAACACAATTGGTATGTGTGTGTATGATCGTTGAAGGAGAGTCGCATTTCAGCAGTGAAGATTCTCAAATGTTTATACCCTTTTCTAGGGGTATATTAATTTTGACGCATAGTTTGTAACATACCTTAATATTGCCCGTAGACCCCTAAAAGTTACTATATTTATGATCAGCATCGATAGTAATGTCGATCTAGCCATGTCCGTCCGTCCGTCCGTCCGTCCGTCGGCAAAAATTAGGCCTTTAAACTGGACCTAGAGAGCTGAAATTTTAACCATATACTCTCTAGGGTCCCGAAATAATCAAGTTTACGAATTTTTGAAATCCGCCCACAGACACGCCCACAAACTCAAAAAAACAAAATTTTGGAAAAAATCGAATTTTGAGCTAGAAAGCTGAAATTTTTTATATATGATCTATGACTCCTAAAACTGCTCGGGATGTAAAATTTTCAAAATCCGCCCACTGCCACGCCCACAAAAAAATAAAACAATTTTATTGAAAAACCAAAATTTGAGCTAGGGAGCTGAAATATTTAATATATACTCTCTAGGGGCCCTTTAAGCTCATGTATAAATATTTTCAAAATTCGCCCACTGACACGCCCACAAATAAATAAAACAATTTTTTTGAAAATCCAAAGTTTGAGCTAGGGAGCTGAAATTTATAATATATACTCTCTATGGGCCCTTTATGCTCATGTGTAAATATTTTCAAAATCCGCCCGTGAAAATGGGCCCACAATTATTTTTTTTTTTTTTTTTGAAAATTCAAAGTGAGCTAGGGAGCTGAAATTTATAATATATACTCTCTAGGGGCGCTTTATGCGTCATGTGTTAATTTTTTTTTAAATCCGCCTACTGACACGCCCACAATTAAATAAAACAATTTTATTGAAACACCCAAGTTTGAGCTAGGAAGCGTTTTTTTTTTTGATAAAATCCTTTAAATGTTATATAACAAAATATGTAGAGCGTTCAACCATACTTAGACTTTTGTCACGCCCACTTATGAAGGATAGAAATAAGAATAGGGTATCCAACAGTTCGCCTAAGCGGACTGTAGCCCCCGTCTCTATGTTTTTTTTTTATAATTCATACGAGTATTTGCAAGTGAAAAGCAGATATTCATATTTAATGGTAGGGGCGATGGTGGATGAAGAGAGGTGGGATAATTGTAGTTGGGTAGATTGATGGTATATTATTTATTTGCTCTGATCAAAGTTTTTGGGGTAGGTTATGGCATATTGCAATTAGAACAAAACCGTCACCTGGAATTTATTTTGTTGTATTTTATACAATTGGTGTGTATATGTTAAGATCGGCGAAGGAGATTCGCATTTCAGCAGTGAGGCATATCATATTTGCATGTGAAAAAAATTAATTGAGGCAGAGATAAGATAAGACAAGTTAGAGTGTGTGTACGAGCGCGTGCCCTGCTTGTAATAATAGCTGCCGTAGGTTATTCATGAACAACTCAAATTGGTTTATTTATTGGTTCATCAAATAAAAAGGGCATTCATTCATAATCGGTATTCAAAATCATATTAGGTTCATATTTCGTTTGCATTATGTTACACAATCGAATCTCCGAATATAAACAGAATTTTTTCATTTGGTTTTGCACAAGCACCTGAGTGCCTCAGTTTGGGCAGATAAATATCATTGATTTAGGTATTCTTTTTGATACCTACTTCTTTTGATACCGTCATACCGACCACTAGCGGCCGATATACTTAATGCAAATTTCGGTTTCAGGATGTCCCAGTAGGTACTAAAGAAATGAAGTATAGTTTAAATTTATCTTTTGAAGTAGGTAGGTACAATTATGAAATTTTATAGGTAGGTACCCAAATGCATTAAAATATTGAACTCCATCAAACGCATGGTTAGACGTATCGCATGTTATAGAAACCCACATTTTTTATTCTAGCCTCGTTAATACCTCAGCCAAAAAAATATAAGTTTCATATGTATGTATATACATACAGTGAAATCTTACTTGAGGGGACATTAATGGTGCACATTTTTGTCCGCTTAAGAGAGTTTACCGTTTAAGGAAAATTAAAACAACTTATCCATCTTTAAGCTAAAAAGAAAAGTCTTCATATTCACTTATGTATGTATATACAAAGATGGTATATTAATTGTTGGCTCTAATGGAAATTTGGGGTAGGTTATGGCATATTGCGAGGAGGCCGTAGGATGTTTGCTGGTATTTAATACAATTGGTATGTACCTCCGTCTCACCTGATTACGAACAGGTAGGTAGTTTCTTGATTTAATTTTACGAAATTTTTTAACTCCTTCGATAATATGGGAAAAACCAAATGCAATATGAAAGAAGGCTATATTAAGTTTATGTTGTAAAAAAAAATTGGGATTATGTAGATAAATTCGATTTTATTGATGCTTTTCCCAAAAAGGTTATAAAATTAGTCCTTTTTTTCGTCGCACCTGATTACAAAAAGTAACCATATCTACCTGTTATCATATTTTAAATAAAATTAAAGGCATTACGAGTAACAGGGACCTTAGTTCAAAACATAATTTCTTAGAAACAAAAACTAAGGGTAAAAAAAATTTATTAATAGGTAGGTAGGTTTTTCTTGTAGTAGTAGGAGTAGTTATGAGACCACACAAACTGTGTCAGAGTTTGGGAAGCTTACGGTGCCTACTATAAGCTTCGAAAATACTGCGAAAAGAATAAAGGAGATATTCGAAACAGTTTTTTCCGGAGGACCGCAAACAAGCAAACTTGGTTGAAAACCTCATGTCTCAGATGATAAACCAGTTGGAAGTGACAGAAACCATGACGTGTAGCAATTATGGACACAACGAAGACATCGTTAAATTTATTTTAATCGGACTGATTAAATTTACAATAAAAAAAACAACAAGGATTTAATGCTGCCAAACTTTAAGGATAAGCATCATGTAAATAAATATCTATAAATAAAGTTATATTTTAATAAATGAATGGATGTGTTTTTCTGATTTTCATATATAAATATTTATATGTACTCATATTTATTTTTATTTGTTTTTAGTTATGGTAATATTAATATATGGTTTATTTATTTTTTATATATACTTAAGGTATGCGCTTTTGGTTAAAGGACCCTATGCGTTGTTATGTTACGTAATATTTTATTTATTTATTTATGAACTATGCGCGAGGAGTAGGCCTATTGGGGATACCTCGGTGAAAAAAAAACGCATCAAATGTTCCACCTCCTGGGTGATGCGGAAGAGAACAGACTTGTGTTTTTTTAGTACCAACCACAGCATTAAACAAAATTTAAATAAAATATTCAATGCTGTGATTGCCTCGAATATCCAAATTGGTTAAATGAACATTTCTTTATCTTTAAACTACATACATAATATTCTCAGTATTTGTTTTTTTTTCTTTTAAGAAAGCAATGAAAACATATATTTTTGCATGTCTAAATAGGTAGGTAGTTTGTTTGACATTCATTCAAATAATAAAAAAAAAATGTAAATGGACAGGTGAGCTGCCTCTAACAGATATACGTATCCAACAACGTGTTCGCTTATAAATATCTGATAAAAAACAAATCGAATATTTCTGAATCAATTACAAAAGAAATGATAGAAATCGGTGAATTTTTGGACGAGATATACCCAAAATAGCAAGAGTCTAAAAAACCATAAACTCATAATTTCTTTACTTCTTACATGTTCAGTAGGTAAAGTAAAGGAACAAGACCAAACTGTGGTGGATTCCGGGCCACGAAGGTTTTGAAGGCAACGAAAAGGCCGACGACGGGTTGCAATATCACCTAAACATAATGAAAATAGTTGACTCTGCAGAATGCCGGCTATGTCTTGAGGAAGACGAAACAGCTGAACACATTCTAGGTGAATGTCCGGCCTCAGAGAACAACTGAGTTCCGAAGATATAAAGAAGTGGTCTGCTGGTAGCATTATCCGCTTTATACGGGAAGAAGAAATACTACTAGCTTAACATATTTCTGGCCCAGACGGTACAAACGACCTCATAGGTCGCAGTACCTTTTTCTTCGCCTTGGCGAACCAGAAGCTAAAAAAAAAATATATTGCAAATTTCAGCAGAACCATTTACCACAGGGCATGACAACTAATAATAGAACGAAACGAGGATTAGGCCGTCTGATTAAAGCTCGGTGATTAAAAACACGTATATCTAATGTTACAACATGGGTAATGCGAAAGAGAACCAATCAAGCAACCTTCATTAGAAGCAAAAAACACAAACAAGTGACCTTCCTCAATGCTTTATTGCAAAGGTGCAGGGACTTTAAACAACGAAAATTTTTATTATTGACCAATAAGTGGTGGTGCAGCATGACACAATACCGACACAAAATAAATTATGTCATTGCTTTATAAATTAGACTGAATATTTCTAAATCAATTACAAAAAGAATGATATAAATCGGTACATTTTTCGACAAGATATAGCCAAAATAGCGACAATCTAAAATGCGATAAATTCATAATTTCTCATTTGAAAGAAAAATACCCAAATCAAATTTTATTAAATTTTTCGTTTCAAACGAATCGCCCCTTCCATCCAGAGAGTCGATAATGCGAAATCCATTATCCATACAAATAATAACTTACTTGGTTTCCATCATCAACCTCTGCTACTTGCAAAGCATACGTACATGAACATGCTACCTGCGCTGCCTACGCCTATGCTCCTTCTTACAATGAAAAAAAATGCATACACAGTGGAATGAAACTCGTTCGGCGGAAAGATTCGAGAGAGACAAACCGGTTTATTTGGTCTTGCTTTCTTCGTTTTCAAAGTGTGTATTTAAAATGAAGATGACAGCAAAAGTTTAGACACAAACATTCTAGCTCAATTCATAACGCCATCTGCATTTAGTCGGCTAAAACAAAAAATTCGACATGATGGCACTACTATAAAGTGTATATCTTGCTAAGTTGGCAAAGCAGGTTTCGTGTAGATTTATGGTATATTTTTTGTTTGCTTTGATGGAAGGGGTATGTTATGTTTTCTGGATTTTAACACAATTGGTATGTGTGTGTATGATCGTTGAGGGAGAGTCGCATTTCAGCAGTGAAGATTCTCAAATGTTTTTTTTTTATAATTCATACGAGTATTTGCAAGTGAAAAGCAGATATTCATATTTAATGGTAGGGGCGATGGTGGATGAAGAGAGGTGGGATAATTGTAGATGGGTAGATTGATGGTATATTATTTGTTTGCTCTGATCAAAGTTTTTGGGGTAGGTTATGGCATATTGCTATTAGAACAAAACCGTCACCTGGAACTTATTTTGTTGTATTTTATAAAATTGGTGTGTATATGTTAAGATCGGCGAAGGAGATTCGCATTTCCGCAGTGAGGCATATCATATTTGCATGTGAAAAAAATTAAATGAGGCAGAGATAAGATAAGACAAGTTAGAGTGTGTGTACGAGCGCGTGCCCTGCTTGTAATAATAGCTGTCGTAGGTTATTCATGAACAACTCAAATTGGTTTATCGGCATCGTATTATTCTTATGTTAAGTTGCCCGTTTTTTTTTTAAATATTAAAATCATAAAATCAAAGTAGGCTATGAAGTCGTCGACAAGAAAAAATGTGGCATTGTATTTGTTTTGTGTCGTGTATTGTTGTTACAACTCTCTAAACAAAAAGTGTTTAATTTTGTTTTGTGTTAAGTTGTGTTGTTTCTCTGAAAAATATTTAAAAGGTAGAATCACAATGAGATCTGGACCTCGTCGACAAGAAACATTGTGTCCCTTTTTCGGCCCTTTAGTGAACTAAACAAAAATAAGGTACCAACAGTAAAAGATGTAGTCAAATATGTACTTTTCATACAAAGTGATCTCAAAACAAAATACAATGGCAGAAATCCATCTATGTAATTCCGAAGTTTTTGTAATTGTTAGTAAAGAAATCGAAAAGATATGGAAGAATGCGTCGATTCCAATTGTATGTCATAGTCGAATACTACAAATAATGAAAAACTACTTTGATGAATACATGACACTTAAAAGATACCCACATTCGAAAAAAAATACAAGCTATCACAACAGATTGCAAGGTTTTATTGCATTTTCAAACACAAAATTCTTCGACATTGCATCGTGTAAGTGTGATTCCTTTAATGACTGTCCTTGTGTAAAGGATAAAAAGGTGCCTTTAAGTGAAAGATCATTTTTAGTGGACCAGAGAAATGACAGAAAAATTGTGATCGGTGGTATTGACAAGGTTGAAGCCCAAAAAATTCAAAAGCGACTAGATAGAAAGCGTAGAGCATTAGGCAGTCAAAGAGCTGAATCTACTACTGTATCAACTTTTTTCAAAATAGTAGATTCAAACGAAACTTTAGAGCATGTCAATACAGTTCATCCAATCGAAGTAATGCAGTCACAGCTCTTTTTATCAGAGCCTTCAACGTCAACATCATCAGGTAAGCGGATTTTGCTTACTCTACCATCCGTAGCAAGAGTTTGTGATCGATATGGGCTTTCCGTACGATCTGCTGCAGCAGTTGCTTCAGCAGTACTCCAGGATGTTGGAATAATTGAAAGCGCTAACAAGACTCTAGTTATTGATAAAAATAAAATACATCGAGCTTTGAAAAAATCAAGAGAAAGCCTATCAAACCAATGCGATAATGTCGTTATTCGCAGTATTTATTTTGATGGGCGAAAGGATAAAACTATTACTTCCAAAGAGAAAAATGGACGATACTGTCGGAAGGAGGTTCTTGAAGAGCATATTTCCATTCTTGCAGAACCAGAATCCATATTCTTAGGCCATATAACGCCTAAATCTGGTACAGGAAGGGAAATTTTTTCGAAAACAAGGGATTTGATTTGAAAAAAATTCTTTGCATTGGATGTGACGGCACTGCAACCAATACTGGCTGGAAAGGAGGGATAATTCGCTACTTAGAAATGGAATTAGGTCGACCATTACAGTGGGCAATATGCTTACTTCATGCGAATGAATTGCCACCACGACATCTCTTCACGAAATTAGATGGATCTACTTCGGGCCCTCGTGAATATTCTGGCCCTATCGGTAAGTCACTAACCGATTGCGAACTTGCTGATGTTACTCAATTTACACCTGTGACCGGAAATGTACCTGAAATCGAGCAAAAAATTGTTAATCAATTGAGTACAGAACAAAAATATCTTTTCGAAATGTGTCAAGCTATAAAAACAGCACATTCAAGATGGGACACAACTGCAAATAGATTACTTAGACTTT
Organism: Portevinia maculata; assembly: GCA_949715645.1. Lineage (NCBI taxonomy): Eukaryota > Metazoa > Arthropoda > Insecta > Diptera > Syrphidae > Portevinia > Portevinia maculata. The sequence goes on from OX454527.1 coordinate 123,237,063, forward strand.
ACATTAGTTTAAGTAGTCAATCTGAAAATCTTAAAACTCTTGTGGAGTATATAATGAAAGTGTATGCAACAGTGTGGTTTTCGATAAAAAACAAACCGTTATTGATAGATGGCCCGCGACATGTTTTTCAACTTATCTCTTTTTCAAGATGGTTGCCAGACAACTTAAAGTCAATCGTTGATCCTGTCATTGAGAGAAACGCTTTTTCCGCACATCCTGAAAACGTCTTAGTGGCAATGCTCTTCGATGAAAGGGTCTATGTCAGAGAGCTTGCATTAAAACGAATTATAAAAGCGAGGCAAACCCATACATCAAACCGAATATTTAAGCCGCCAAATATTAAATTTAACGCTACAGACTACATGGAAATAATTTTTTGGAATGAATTTCAAATTACTCCACCACCTTGCCTAGCTAAATTCACTGATGATGAACTTTCGTTGCTGGTGCAAAGAAAAGAACTGAAGATACCGGAATTTCCTTGTCACACACAAAGTGTCGAAAGATGCATCAAATCTGTGACCGAAGCAAGCCAATGTGTTATTGGAGCAAAGTCGAGGGAAGTACTTATAAGAAATAAAATAGAATCACGAAGCGAAATGCCTTCTTTTAATTTCAAGGGTCACTTTTCAATGTAAATATTTTTTTTTTAAGTTTTTGCAATGTAAATATATTTTTTTTGTTAAGTCCTTTCATGAACTTTTTTTTTATTTGTTTCAAGGACACTAAAATATGTTTTACTTAACCTTAACTTTAATTTAATAAATCAAAACGATAAACTAGAATAATAAAATAAAAAAAAAATAAAGGGAAAACATATAGTTTTTTACTTTCTTTTAAGACCCTTAAGCCTCGGTAGAGCCCCAAAAGTCATGTCCAAATCAAAAAGTAAGTACATGTTCAGAATCTACTCGTTAATACGCAACTTTTAGTACCCCTTTCGATAAAAAAATCATGAACATTTTTTTCTTCATACAACGACGGGACACGCTAATGTACAGCATAGTATGCTCATTATTGCGAAGGGTATATAAGATGACAGGTGACAGGTAGTAGGTAATAGGTGACAGATGACAGGTAATAGGTGACAGGTGACAGGTAATAGGTAACAGGTGATAGGTATTAGGTGATATGTGACAGGTGATATGTAATAGGTGGCAGGTGACAGGTAATAGGTGACAGGTGACAGGTTAAGGGTAACAGGTGATAGGTAATAGATGACAGGTGACAGGTAATAGGTAATAGGTGATAGGTGACAGGTGACAGGTAATAGGTGGCAGGTGACAGGTAATAGGTGACAGGTGGCAGGTAATATGTGATAGGTGACAGGTAATAGGTGGCATTTGACAGGTAATAGATGATAGGTGACAGGTGACAGGTAATAGGTGGCAGGTGACAGGTAATAGGTGATAGGTGACACTTATTAGGTGAGAGGTGACAGGTGACAGGTAATAGGTGACAGGTAATAGGTGACAGGTAATAGGTGATAGCTGACAGGTAATAGGTGACAGGTGACAGGTAATAGTAAATAGATTTGATTGTATATAAAAAAAAATGATTGCGAAGGGCATATAAATGGAATCGGATATATAAAGTCAACTATTTCTAGTATGACTATATATAGATATATACTTTCAGTCATAGCCACATACATGCTGAATAATGATTTCCTATGTTCATTCTTCGAATTGAAGAAACATTTGAAGTGGAAAATACAATTCACACTCACTCTTGAGTTGTGAATGCAATATAAATGGAATCCTAAGATAAATTTAGTCATATGAGTCAGCCCAGTTGTGCTAAATAGATTTCATTTTACGATTGCAAAGACTATAAATTGAATTGAATCATATTCAAAGTCATTGTTGAATTTTTTCATTTTCAATAAATCTGTGTACGAAGAAAAAAAAAACAAAGATGAAGTGCAGTATTTGCGATAAGATATTTTCACGTAAAGATGCTTTGATGCGTCATACGGGAACGCTACATAACAAGATATCAAATCATTTTATGTTATGTGGTAAAACGTTTACCACAAAATTCAAATTGCAGGCGCACTTGTTAAAGTGTGTAGTTTCGGATGAGGATAGACGAAAAAATTAATTGAAAACAGTGACGTCACTACCAACATCAGTATCAGCATCGACATCATCACCACCGATATCATCAGCGTTGCCAGCATCATCATCATCATCGAATATAGTATGCAATTTGTGTAACATTGAAGTCAATAAAAGGAACTGGAAACAGCATCAGCGAAGCAATACACACAAATCAAAAGTGCAAGTGGCCTACGGTGATAATATGTTTAAAATAATGTCATCGTTCAAAGAACGAATTGGAAGCGAGCGATTGTGCACAATCTTTTACAAGAGAAAATTGTTGAGAATAATTCGGTTAAATTCAATTTGGAATTATTCGCTGAATTTGTTAAGATTGGTAGTGAAGACGATATGGAGTTTGATGTAAAGTCAATGGTAACTCGTATGCAATCCGCTCTTTTATATGACAACATTGAACAAATTATACAAGATATGGAGGAGAATATAAGGGAGAAGTTGGAAGAATTTCAGGAGCGAGACAGTGGATGGACTCTGATTAAAATAAAAGCCTTGGAATTGAATATTAATAGATACCAATGTTTGATGGGGTCAAGACACTTTAAATTACCAGAATTCACTAATAAGAAAAAGGCTGTTATCAATGTTAAGAACAGTGGCATATACTGTTTCAAATGGTCGGCTGTAAATCCAAATGTGTCGATGCCCAATTACCCATATTCTTATAACATACCGGATATAACGAGTGATTGTATTCCCACTGCAAATATGGTGTTAAATTTTAAAGATCTCGTTTTTCCTTTGGGAATTGATCAGATTTGCAAATTTGAAGCACAAAATCAAATAAGTGTAAATGTGTTTGGGTACTCGAATGATGATGGCAACAGTAAACAATCTATTGAGGGTCCATCATACTTGACGAAAAATGAGAAACCATTGCACATTAACTTGTTATATTGCGATGATAACGAAGCATCACACTATGTATGGATCAAATGTTTGAGTCCGCTTCTACGCGATAGGATACTTGCGGTGAAGGAGACAAAATTATACTTTTGTAATAGTTGTTTGCAGCATTATTACAATGAGGAAAGTTTGCAAAAAACATAAGAAAGAATACACTCATGTGGTTACATATATGCCAAAGGAGGAGACAAACACAATAAAGTTTTCAAATGTTGAAAAGTCTGTTAGTGTACCTTTCGTGATATATGCAGACTTTGAAAGTATTTTACTACCTGTGACATTGTATATACACTTTATAGTAGTGCCATCATTGTATATAAACCTTATAGTAGTGCAACCGTGCGTAAACGACGATACGCCACCAGTGCACATTCGCCCGCAACAAATCATGATAGTCTAGTTCTACACCATTCTCGTGCTGGGAATATGAGTAGGAGGATGATGCAGGTAGTGGTGGTGGTTGGCAAAGCAGGTTTCGTGTAGATTTATGGTATATTTTTTGTTTGCTTTGATGGAAGGGGTATGTTATGTTTTCTGGATTTAACACAATTGGTATGTGTGTGTATGATCGTTGAAGGAGAGTCGCATTTCAGCAGTGAAGATTCTCAAATGTTTATACCCTTTTCTAGGGGTATATTAATTTTGACGCATAGTTTGTAACATACCTTAATATTGCCCGTAGACCCCTAAAAGTTACTATATTTATGATCAGCATCGATAGTAATGTCGATCTAGCCATGTCCGTCCGTCCGTCGGCAAAAATTAGGCCTTTAAACTGGACCTAGAGAGCTGAAATTTTAACCATATACTCTCTAGGGTCCCGAAATAATCAAGTTTACGAATTTTTGAAATCCGCCCACAGACACGCCCACAAACTCAAAAAAACAAAATTTTGGAAAAAATCGAATTTTGAGCTAGAAAGCTGAAATTTTTTATATATGATCTATGACTCCTAAAACTGCTCGGGATGTAAAATTTTCAAAATCCGCCCACTGCCACGCCCACAAAAAAATAAAACAATTTTATTGAAAAACCAAAATTTGAGCTAGGGAGCTGAAATATTTAATATATACTCTCTAGGGGCCCTTTAAGCTCATGTATAAATATTTTCAAAATTCGCCAACTGAGACGCCCACAAATAAATATAACAATTTTTTTGAAAATCCAAAGTTTGAGCTAGGGAGCTGAAATTTATAATATATACTCTCTATGGGCCCTTTATGCTCATGTGTAAATATTTTCAAAATCCGCCCGTGAAAATGGGCCCACAATTATTTTTTTTTTTTTTTTGAAAATTCAAAGTGAGCTAGGGAGCTGAAATTTATAATATATACTCTCTAGCGGCCCTTTATGCTCATGTGTTAATTTTTTTTTAAATCCGCCCACTGACACGCCCACAATTAAATGAAACAATTTTATTGAAACACCCAAGTTTGAGCAAGGGAGCGTTTTTTTTTTGATAAAATCCTTTAAATGTTATAAAGGGTGATTTTTTAAGAGCTTGAGAACTTTTTTTAAAAAAAAACGCATAAAATTTGCAAAATCTCATCGATTCTTTATTTGAAACGTTAGATTGGTCCATGACATTTACTTTTTGAAGATAATTTCATTTAAATGTTGACCGCGGCTGCGTCTTAGGTGGTCCATTCGGAAAGTCCAATTTTGGGTAACTTTTTCGAGCACTTAGGCCGGAATAGCCCGAATTTCTTCGGAAATGTTGTCTTCCAAAGCTGGAATAGTTGCTGGCTTATTTGTGTAGACTTTAGACTTGACGTAGCCCCACAAAAAATAGTCTAAAGGCGTCAAATCGCATGATCTTGGTGGCCAACTTACCGGTCCATTCCTTGAGATGAATTGTTCTCCGAAGTTTTCCCTCAAAATGGCCATAGAATCGCGAGCTGTGTGGCATGTAGCGCCATCTTGTTGAAACCACATGTCAACCAAGTTCAGTTCTTCCATTTTTGGCAACAAAAAGTTTGTTAGCATTGAACGATAGCGATCGCCATTCACCGTAACGTTGCGTCCAACAGCATCTTTGAAAAAATACGGTCCAATGATTCCACCAGCGTACAAACCACACCAAACAGTGCATTTTTTGGGATGCATGGGCAGTTCTTGAACGGCTTCTGGTTGCTCTTCACTCCAAATGCGGCAATTGTGCTTATTTACGTAGCCATTCTACCAGAAATGAGCCTCATCGCTGAACAAAATTTGTCGATAAAAAAGCGGATTTTCTGCCAACTTTTCTAGGGCCCATTCACTGAAAATTCAAGCGTTGCTCGTTAGTAAGTCTATTCATGATGAAATGTCAAAGCATACTGAGCATCTTTCTCTTTGACACCATGTCTGAAATCCCGCGTGATCTGTCAAATACTAATGCATGAAAATCCTAACCTTAAAAAAATCACCCTTTATAACAAAATATGTAGAGCGTTCAACCATACTTAGACTTTTGTCACGCCCACTTATGAAGGATAGAAATGAGAATAGGGTATCCAACAGTTCGCCTAAGCGACTGTAGCCCGTCTCTATGTTTTTTTTTATAATTCATACGAGTATTTGCAAGTGAAAAGCAGATATTCATATTTAATGGTAGGGGCGATGGTGGATGAAGAGAGGTGGGATAATTGTAGTTGGGTAGATTGATGGTATATTATTTATTTGCTCTGATCAAAGTTTTTGGGGTAGGTTATGGCATATTGCAATTAGAACAAAACCGTCACCTGGAATTTATTTTGTTGTATTTTATACAATTGGTGTGTATATGTTAAGATCGGCGAAGGAGATTCGCATTTCAGCAGTGAGGCATATCATATTTGCATGTGAAAAAAATTAATTGAGGCAGAGATAAGATAAGACAAGTTAGAGTGTGTGTACGAGCGCGTGCCCTGCTTGTAATAATAGCTGCCGTAGGTTATTCATGAACAACTCAAATTGGTTTATTTATTGGTTCATCAAATAAAAAGGGCATTCATTCATAATCGGTATTCAAAATCATATTAGGTTCATATTTCGTTTGCATTATGTTACACAATCGAATCTCCGAATATAAACAGAATTTTTTCATTTGGTTTTGCACAAGCACCTGAGTGCCTCAGTTTGGGCAGATAAATATCATTGATTTAGGTATTCTTTTTGATACCTACTTCTTTTGATACCGTCATACCGACCACTAGCGGCCGATATACTTAATGCAAATTTCGGTTTCAGGATGTCCCAGTAGGTACTAAAGAAATGAAGTATAGTTTAAATTTATCTTTTGAAGTAGGTAGGTACAATTATGAAATTTTATAGGTAGGTACCCAAATGCATTAAAATATTGAACTCCATCAAACGCATGGTTAGACGTATCGCATGTTATAGAAACCCACATTTTTTATTCTAGCCTCGTTAATACCTCAGCCAGAAAAAATATAAGTTTCATATGTATGTATATACATACAGTGAAATCTTACTTGAGGGGACATTAATGCTGCACATTTTTGTCCGCTTAAGAGAGTTTACCGTTTAAGGAAAATTAAAACAACTTATCCATCTTTAAGCTAAAAAGAAAAGTCTTCATATTCACTTATGTATGTATATACAAAGATGGTATATTAATTGTTGGCTCTAATGGAAATTTGGGGTAGGTTATGGCATATTGCGAGGAGGCCGTAGGATGTTTGCTGGTATTTAATACAATTGGTATGTACCTCCGTCTCACCTGATTACGAACAGGTAGGTAGTTTCTTGATTTAATTTTACGAAATTTTTTAACTCCTTCGATAATATGGGAAAAACCAAATGCAATATGAAAGAAGGCTATATTAAGTTTATGTTGTAAAAAAAAATTGGGATTATGTAGATAAATTCGATTTTATTGATGCTTTTCCCAAAAAGGTTATAAAATTAGTCCTTTTTTTCGTCGCACCTGATTACAAAAAGTAACCATATCTACCTGTTATCATATTTTAAATAAAATTAAAGGCATTACGAGTAACAGGGACCTTAGTTCAAAACATAATTTCTTAGAAACAAAAACTAAGGGTAAAAAAAATTTATTAATAGGTAGGTAGGTTTTTCTTGTAGTAGTAGGAGTAGTTATGAGACCACACAAACTGTGTCAGAGTTTGGGAAGCTTACGGTGCCTACTATAAGCTTCGAAAATACTGCGAAAAGAATAAAGGAGATATTCGAAACAGTTTTTTCCGGAGGACCGCAAACAAGCAAACTTGGTTGAAAACCTCATGTCTCAGATGATAAACCAGTTGGAAGTGACAGAAACCATGACGTGTAGCAATTATGGACACAACGAAGACATCGTTAAATTTATTTTAATCGGACTGATTAAATTTACAATAAAAAAAACAACAAGGATTTAAGGCTGCCAAACTTTAAGGATAAGCATCATGTAAATAAATATCTATAAATAAAGTTATATTTTAATAAATGAATGGGTGTGTTTTTCTGATTTTCATATATAAATATTTATATGTACTCATATTTATTTTTATTTGTTTTTAGTTATGGTAATATTAATATATGGTTTATTTATTTTTTATATATACTTAAGGTATGCGCTTTTGGTTAAAGGACCCTATGCGTTGTTATGTTACGTAATATTTTATTTATTTATTTATGAACTATGCGCGAGGAGTAGGCCTAATGGGGATACCTCGGTGAAAAAAAAACGCATCAAATGTTCCACCTCCTGGGTGATGCGGAAGAGAACAGACTTGTGTTTTTGTTAGTACCAACCACAGCATTAAACAAAATTTAAATAAAATATTCAATGCTGTGATTGCCTCGAATATCCAAATTGGTTAAATGAACATTTCTTTATCTTTAAACTACATACATAATATTCTCAGTATTTGTTTTTTTTTCTTTTAAGAAAGCAATGAAAACATATATTTTTGCATGTCTAAATAGGTAGGTAGTTTGTTTGACATTCATTCAAATAATAAAAAAAAAAATGTAAATGGACAGGTGAGCTGCCTCTAACAGATATACGTATCCAACAACGTGTTCGCTTATAAATATCTGATAAAAAACAAATCGAATATTTCTGAATCAATTACAAAAGAAATGATAGAAATCGGTGAATTTTTGGACGAGATATACCCAAAATAGCAAGAGTCTAAAAAACCATAAACTCATAATTTCTTTACTTCTTACATGTTCAGTAGGTAAAGTAAAGGAACAAGACCAAACTGTGGTGGATTCCGGGCCACGAAGGTTTTGAAGGCAACGAAAAGGCCGACGACGGGTTGCAATATCACCTAAACATAATGAAAATAGTTGACTCTGCAGAATGCCGGCTATGTCTTGAGGAAGACGAAACAGCTGAACACATTCTAGGTGAATGTCCGGCCTCAGAGAACAACTGAGTTCCGAAGATATAAAGAAGTGGTCTGCTGGTAGCATTATCCGCTTTATACGGGAAGAAGAAATACTACTAGCTTAACATATTTCTGGCCCAGACGGTACAAACGACCTCATAGGTCGCAGTACCTTTTTCTTCGCCTTGGCGAACCAGAAGCTAAAAAAAAAATATATTGCAAATTTCAGCAGAACCATTTACCACAGGGCATGACAACTAATAATAGAACGAAACGAGGATTAGGCCGTCTGATTAAAGCTCGGTGATTAAAAACACGTATATCTAATGTTACAACATGGGTAATGCGAAAGAGAACCAATCAAGCAACCTTCATTAGAAGCAAAAAACACAAACAAGTGACCTTCCTCAATGCTTTATTGCAAAGGTGCAGGGACTTTAAACAACGAAAATTCGTATTATTGACCAATAAGTGGTGGTGCAGCATGGCACAATACCGACACAAAATAAATTATGTCATTGCTTTATAAATTAGACTGAATATTTCTAAATCAATTACAAAAAGAATGATATAAATCGGTACATTTTTCGACAAGATATAGCCAAAATAGCGACAATCTAAAATGCGATAAATTCATAATTTCTCATTTGAAAGAAAAATACCCAAATCAAATTTTATTAAATATTTCGTTTCAAACGAATCGCCCCTTCCATCCAGAGAGTCGATAATGCGAAATCCATTATCCATACAAATAATAACTTACTTGGTTTCCATCATCAACCTCTGCTACTTGCAAAGCATACGTACATGAACATGCTACCTGCGCTGCCTACGCCTATGCTCCTTCTTACAATGAAAAAAAATGCATACACAGTGGAATGAAACTCGTTCGGCGGAAAGATTCGAGAGAGACAAACCGGTTTATTTGGTCTTGCTTTCTTCGTTTTCAAAGTGTGTATTTAAAATGAAGATGACAGCAAAAGTTTAGACACAAACATTCTAGCTCAATTCATAACGCCATCTGCATTTAGTCGGCTAAAACAAAAAATTCGACATGATGGCACTACTATAAAGTGTATATCTTGCTAAGTTGGCAAAGCAGGTTTCGTGTAGATTTATGGTATATTTTTTGTTTGCTTTGATGGAAGGGGTATGTTATGTTTTCTGGATTTTAACACAATTGGTATGTGTGTGTATGATCGTTGAGGGAGAGTCGCATTTCAGCAGTGAAGATTCTCAAATGTTTTTTTTTTATAATTCATACGAGTATTTGCAAGTGAAAAGCAGATATTCATATTTAATGGTAGGGGCGATGGTGGATGAAGAGAGGTGGGATAATTGTAGTTGGGTAGATTGATGGTATATTATTTGTTTGCTCTGATCAAAGTTTTTGGGGTAGGTTATGGCATATTGCTATTAGAACAAAACCGTCACCTGGAACTTATTTTGTTGTATTTTATAAAATTGGTGTGTATATGTTAAGATCGGCGAAAGAGATTCGCATTTCCGCAGTGAGGCATATCATATTTGCATGTGAAAAAAATTAAATGAGGCAGAGATAAGATAAGACAAGTTAGAGTGTGTGTACGAGCGCGTGCCCTGCTTGTAATAATAGCTGTCGTAGGTTATTCATGAACAACTCAAATTGGTTTATTTATTGGTTCATCAAATAAAAAGGGCATTCATTCATATTAGGTTCATATTTCGTTTGCATTATGTTACACAATCGAATCTCCGAATATAAACAGAATTTTTTCATTTGGTTTTGCAGATCCCGGGAGATCACAGGCGGCAAATTTGGCTTAAGCACGCGCAGTGTGATAAGTCTTTCAAATCTGTCTTTCTTTGCGAAAACCACTTTTATGATATTAACATAAGATATAGGGACAATCGGAAGCAACTGGATGCAGATGCTTTGCCGATATCATTGGCTTTAATCTGCAGTTGCTCCGAAATTGCTATTGATTATTCGTGCTTCCGGATCATGAATTCGTCCATGCCCCGACATGAGCCGACTTCCACGGTCACGTCGGGGCAAATTGATCAGCCCATTGAGCCATCGGGATCTTCTCGCCGACCGAATGAGCCACCTTCGTCTCCTTTCACTCCTTTCATTGTAAGAAGGCCATCGGACCCCATAACTTATATAAGAGATTATTCTCTACGGGATTTAGCTCCTCATTCTTCCCACATTTCACCCAGTCAATTTCCTTCTCCGGGACCCCATTCATATAGAATGGAGCAACCCAAATTGTTGCAAGTAAGGAACATTCCCCAACACATTTTTGAAACGCCAAAAAGACTGAAGATGGACAGGGAGTATAACTTGCGTAAGCAGTTAGATCGTCAATTGGAAGGTTTGCCTGCTGACGTGCAGACGTTCATCTTTGCGCAAGCCTTCCATAAACCCAAAAGTCATTGGGCAAATGACGAAAAAGACGTTTGTTTAAAACTCTTTTATAAGTCCCCATCTGCGTACTCATATTTGTTGAGTACGGGATTCAAATTGCCAGCGGTAAGAACTATTTATCATTGGCATTCGGCTTTAAGCTTGCCGGCCGGCTTTTCAGAGCAAATATTTTGCCTGCTAAGCAATAAAGCTAAAGTGATGACAGCGATGGACAGGAAATGCGTTTTATTATTCGACGAGATGGCAATTAAACCCGAACTCGATTATAATATTAAGGACGACCTAATTTATGGATTTACCGACTTTGGAGAGCTTGGCAGGACGACCACAGTAGCCACCAAAGTGATGGTATTTACGTTAAGAGGGCTTAATGGAAATTGGAAGCAAACCGTTTCCTACTACGTGGGATGCCCAAAAGGAAAAGATATTGCAGAGATGTTAAAAATAAACATCAGCAAAATAATGGCATGCGGCCTAAATGTCGTCGCGACAAGCTGCGACCAAGGATCAAACAACGTACTGGCTTACAAACTGCTAGGAGTGTCAGTAGAAAAGCCTTATTACGATGTTGGGAATGAAAGGGTTTTCATGCTGTACGATTATCCGCATCTCTTCAAGAGCGTGCGGAATATATTGTTACAGCACAAAATCATAATTTCAGGAGAAATTATATATTGGAACGTAGTTGTTAAGCTGTATGAAGAAGACTCGAAAGTAGTTGTGCAAGTCTTCTTCAAGCTTACACAAATATTCAGCGCTAATATAGCTGCCGGAATTTTGTATGCAGTGAAAGCAAACTGCTACAAAACAGTTGAGGAACAGAAAGTTGCCGAATCAACAGCAACTTTCATACAAAAAATGAATGACTTGTTCGACAACCTGAATAGCGACAGACTGAGTTCCAGGAATCCAAGTCGTCCGCCAATTTCAGATTCGACCGACACACTTAAGTCAATACGAAATGCTCGCCAGTTTATAAAAACGTGGGAATATACCGGAAGACTGCAAAAACCTCCTTGCTTTTTCGGCTTGGAGCAGACACTGCTAGGAATTGAGATGATGTGGACACATCTTAAGAGTACTGAGCAGAAGTTTCTCCTGACTGCGCATCTTAACACAGATCCAGCAGAGAACTTATTTTCGATGGTGCGGACAAATAGGGGATCGTATGAGAAAAACCCCTCGGCTTACAGATTCATAAGAAATCTTAAGCAAATTATATTTAAAAATTTAAAATCTTCAGATCATTCGGGCTATGAAGATTCTGGAGCAGAGCTATTGCTGGATGAAGCAGATCGCGAAGAACTGGATATTGAGCGGGCAGCGAATGAAGAATTTTCAGTTGAAGTCCCATTAGAAGACCACATCATGGAGACCGATATTTTAAACAATATCGAGTACGATGACGCAGATGAAGACTACGCAAGGAACAACACTATAGAAACAGTACTAACGAAAGGATGTTCAGAGAAGCTACAGGAAGGAGCTTTGACGTTCTACGCAGGATTGGCAGCGTTTAAGTTACGGAACAAGATTAATTGCGAAGCCTGCAGATTTATGATCGATGAGACAAATTCTTATCGAGAACAAGCCTTGTTAATACGTCTCAAGGCTTATGAGACCACACAAACTGTGTCAGAGTTTGGGAAGCTTACGGTGCCTACTATCAGCTTGGAAAATACTGCGAAAAGAATAAAGGAGATATTCGAAACAGTTTTTCCGGAGGACCGCAAACAAGCAAACTTGGTTGAAAACCTCATGTCTCAGATGATAAACCAGTTGGAAGTGACAAAAACCATGACGTGTAGCAATTATGGACACAACGAAGACATCGTTAAATTTATTTTAATCGGACTGATTAAATTTACAATAAAAAAAAACAACAAGGATTTAAGGCTGCCAAACTTTAAGCATAAGCATCATGTAAATAAATATCTACAAATAAAGTTATATTTTAATAAATGAATGGGTGTGTTTTTCTGATTTTCATATATAAATATTTATATGTACTCATATTTATTTTTATTTGTTTTTAGTTATGGTAATATTAATATATAGTTTATTTATTTTTTATATATACTTTAGGTATGCGCTTTTGGTTGTTATGTTACGTAATATTTTATTTACTTATTTATGAACCATGCGCGAGGAGTAGGCCTAATGGGGATACCTCGGTGAAAAAAAAACGCATCAAATGTTCCACCTCCTGGGTGATGCGGAAGAGAACAGACTTGTGTTTTTTTTAGTACCAACCGCAGCATTAAAAAAAATTTAAATAAAATATTCAATGCTGTGATTGGTACCTATGCCTCGAATATCCAAATTGGTTAAATGAACATTTCTTTATCTTTAAACTACATACATAATATTCTCAGTATTTGTTTTTTTTTCTTTTAAGAAAGCAATGAAAACATATATTTTTGCATGTCTAAATACGAGTAGGTAGGTAGTTTGTTTGACATTCATTCAAATAATAAAAAAAATAAAATGTAAATCGACAGGTGAGCTGCCTCTAACAGATATACGTATCCAACAACGTGTTCGCTTATAAATATCTGATAAAAAACAAATCGAATATTTCTGAATCAATTACAAAAGAAATGATAGAAATCGGTGAATTTTTGGACGAGATATACCCAAAATAGCAAGAGTCTAAAAAACCATAAACTCATAATTTCTTTACTTCTTACATGTTCAGTAGGTAAAGTAAAGGAACAAGACCAAACTGTGGTGGATTCCGGGCCACGAAGGTTTTGAAGGCAACGAAAAGGCCGACGACGGGTTGCAATATCACCTAAACATAATGAAAATAGTTGACTCTGCAGAATGCCGGCTATGTCTTGAGGAAGACGAAACAGCTGAACACATTCTAGGTGAATGTCCGGCCTCAGAGAACAACTGAGTTCCGAAGATATAAAGAAGTGGTCTGCTGGTAGCATTATCCGCTTTATACGGGAAGAAGAAATACTACTAGCTTAACATATTCCTGGCCCAGACGGTACAAACGACCTCATAGGTCGCAGTACCTTTTTCTTCGCCTTGGCGAACCAGAAGCTAAAAAAAAAATATATTGCAAATTTCAGCAGAACCATTTACCACAGGGCATGACAACTAATAATAGAATGAAACGAGGAGTAGGCCGTCTGATTAAAGCTCGGTGATTAAAAACACGTATATCTAATGTTACAACATGGGTAATGCGAAAGAGAACCAATCAAGCAACCTTCATTAGAAGCAAAAAACACAAACAAGCGACCTTCCTCAATGCTTTATTGCAAAGGTGCAGGGACTTTAAACAACGAAAATTCGTATTATCCATATAAATATTCATCGTGTAGGTACCTATTGACCAATAAGTGGTGGTGCAGCATGGCACAATACCGACACAAAATAAATTATGTCATTGCTTTATAAATTAGACTGAATATTTCTAAATCAATTACAAACATAGGGACGGGCTACAGTCCGCTTGGGCGAACTGTTGGATACCCTATTCTTATTCCTATCCCTCATAAGTGGGCGTGACAAAAGTCTAAGTATCGTTGAATTGTTAAGAACGCTTTACATATTTTGTTATATAACATTTAAAGGATTTTATCAAAAAAAACGCTCCCTAGCTCAAACTTGGGTGTTTCAATAAAATTGTTTTATTTAATTGTGGGCGTGTCAGTCGGCGGATTTTAAAAAATTAACACATGAGCATAAAGCGCCCCTAGAGAGTATATATTATAAATTTCAGCTCCCTAGCTCACTTTGAATTTTCAAAAAAAAAAATAATAATAATTGTTTGCGTGCCAGTGGGCGGATTTTGAAAATATTTACACATAAGCATAAAGGGCTCATAGAGAGTATATATTATAAATTTCAGCTCCCTAGTTCAAACTTTGGATTTTCAAAAAAATTGTTTTATTTATTTGTGGGCGTGTCAGTGGGCGGATTTTGAAAATATTTATACATGAGCTTAAAGGGCCCATAGAGAGTATATATTAAAAATTTCAGCTCCCTAGCTCAAATTTTGGTTTTTCAATAAAATTGTTTTATTTTTTTGTGGGCGTGGCAGTGGGCGGATTTTGAAAGTTTTATATCCCGAGCAGTTTTAGGAGTCATAGATCATATATAAAAAATTTCAGCTTCCTAGCTCAAAATTCGATTTTTTCCAAAATTTTGTTTTTTTGAGTTTGTGGGCGTGTCTGTGGGCGGATTTCAAAAATTCGTAAACTTGATTATTTCGGGACCCTAGAGAGTATATGGTTAAAATTTCAGCTCTCTAGGTCCAGTTTAAAGGCCTAATTTTTGCCGACGGACGGACGGACGAACGGACATGGCTAGATCGGCATTACTATCGATACTGATCATAAATATAGTAACTTTTAGGGGTCTACGGGCAATATTAAGGTATGTTACAAACTATGCGTCAAAATTAATATACCCCTAGAATAGGGTATAAAAAGAATGATATAAATCGGTACATTTTTCGACAAGATATAGCCAAAATAGCGAGAATCTAAAATGCGATAAATTCATAATTTCTCATTTGAAAGAAAAATACCCAAATCAAATTTTATTAAATTTTTCGTTTCAAACGAATCGCCCCTTCCATCCAGAGAGTCGATAATGCGAAATCCATTATCCATACAAATAATAACTTACTTGGTTTCCATCATCAACCTCTGCTACTTGCAAAGCATACGTACATGAACATGCTACCTGCGCTGCCTACGCCTATGCTCCTTCTTACAATGAAAAAAAATGCATACACAATGGAATGAAACTCGTTCGGCGGAAAGATTCGAGAGAGACAAACCGGTTTATTTGGTCTTGCTTTCTTCGTTTTCAAAGTGTGTATTTAAAATGAAGATGACAGCAAAAGTTTAGACACAAACATTCTAGCTCAATTCATAACGCCATCTGCATTTAGTAGGCTAAAACAAAAAATTCGACATGATGGCACTACTATAAAGTGTATATCTTGCTAAGTTGGCAAAGCAGGTTTCGTGTAGATTTATGGTATATTTTTTGTTTGCTTTGATGGAAGGGGTATGTTATGTTTTCTGGATTTTAACACAATTGGTATGTGTGTGTATGATCGTTGAAGGAGAGTCGCATTTCAGCTACTGTGAGGATTCTCAAATGATTTTCTTTGTAATTCATATTTGCAAGTGAAAAATGGATATGCATATTTAACGGTAGGGGCGATGGTGGATAAAGGAATGTGGGAGAATTGTCGTCGAGAAGTTGATGGTATATTAATTGTTGGCTTTGATGAATGTTTGGGGTAGGTTATGGCATATTGCAATTAGACCATCACAGTCAACTGTAACTTGTTATACCCTATTCTAGGGGTATATTAATTTTGACGCATAGTTTGTAACATACCTTAATATTGCCCGTAGACCCCTAAAAGTTACTATATTTATGATCAGCATCGATAGTAATGTCGATCTAGCCATGTCCGTCCGTCCGTCCGTCGGCAAAAATTAGGCCTTTAAACTGGACCTAGAGAGCTGAAATTTTAACCATATACTCTCTAGGGTCCCGAAATAATCAAGTTTACGAATTTTTGAAATCCGCCCACAGACACGCCCACAAACTCAAAAAAAAACAAAATTTTGGAAAAAATCGAATTTTGAGCTAGGAAGCTGAAATTTTTTATATATGATCTATGACTCCTAAAACTGCTCGGGATATAAAATTTTCAAAATCCGCCCACTGCCACGCCCACAAAAAAATAAAACAATTTTATTGAAAAACCAAAATTTGAGCTAGGGAGCTGAAATTTTTAATATATACTCTCTAGGGGCCCTTTAAGCTCATGTATAAATATTTTCAAAATCCGCCCACTGACACGCCCACAAATAAATAAAACAATTTTTTTGAAAATCCAAAGTTTGAGATAGGGATCTGAAATTTATAATATATACTCTCTAGGGGCCCTTTAAACTCATGTATAAATATTTTCAAAATCCGCCCACTGACACGCCCACAAATAAATAAAACAATTTTTTTGAAAATCCAAAGTTTGAGCTAGGGAGCTGAAATTTATAATATATACTCTCTAGGGGCCCTTTATGCTCATGTGTTAATTTTTTTTTAAATCCGCCTACTGACACGCCCACAATTAAATAAAACAATTTTATTGAAACACCCAAGTTTGAGCTAGGGAGCGTTTTTTTTGATAAAATCCTTTAAATGTTATATAAGAAAATATGTAGAGCGTTCTTAACAATTTAACCATACTTAGACTTTTGTCACGCCCACTTATGAGGGATAGGAATAAGAATAGGGTATCCAACAGTTCGCCCAAGCGGACTGTAGCCCGTCCCTATGTTTTTCTTTGTTTTTAATACAATTGGTGTCTGTGTTCACATCGGTGAAGGAGATTCGCATTTCAGCAATGAGGATTCCCAAATGGTTTATAAACCATATTTGCATGTGAAAAAATATTAATTGAGGCAGAAATAAAAAAAGATAAGACAAGTTATAGTGTATTCTCAGCTCCATTGCGAACGAACGAACTTTAAAAAGAAAATCGTGGATATTTTCGGACCCGTCGAATGCAATTTGCCACTTTTCAATTTTACAAACTGAACTTACTAAAGAAGTTTGTTGACTTATTGGTGGTGCTTGTCAGCGTTGCACAGTGTGATGAATCGCTGATTTAGCTTGGTTTAATAAGGAAAATGACATGCACAAAATTAAACAAAAACCGGTTAAGTCTCCTACGTAATGACTGTGCAATTTTTTTGTTGTTGCTTAGTGCAACAAAAAAAAAAATTATCTCAAACTCCAAATTGTATATAATTTTTTTTATAAGGTCAATTTGAAGAGAAATTGTTTATATCGGTTTTAATTGGTTCGCGTATATTTTATAGCTTTTTTTTATCTTTTCTCAATAAGTTAAAAGTCAATTGATATAAAAGTAAGTTTTTCTTACATAATTAAAGATTTTGTTTAAAAGGTATAAGGAGTAAATGAAAGTAAAATTTATAGATAAAATATGTGTTTTTTGTATTCATTGGACGAAAAGTATACCTAGTTGTTCAGTGTTGTCCAAGTTGGAGACCGTGTTTGCTCTAAAGCCTTGCATATGCACTGCCAAAAGTGTTTTTGAACAAAATTTTTCGTTTTTTAGGATGCTCATGGAAATCACGAAAAAGCAAATTTTTTATGTTTGGATTTCTTAATTTTAAATTAAGCGCTTAGATGCTGTTTCTGCTTTTGTTGTGGGTTACTTTAGCCATGTAATGTTTTCTGAGGCTGCAAAAAAGTCAATCAAAATAACCTTTAAAACTTTATGTTTAAGATTTGACGAGACATGGGCCAAAAGTGGTCGGCATAGAGAGCGCTTCGAAAATTCAAATTCTCTGTGGCTAAATGAAAATCTGACATTACCACAACATATCTTAGATGAAATACCTTCTTCATCTAGAGTAGGAAGACCGAAAAAAAGCTTACAGATTAGATGTCAAGTTGCGGCAGGTAAAAGACCAAGGCAGTAAAGAAAAAGTCAAAGCCAGAAAATAACTAATCCAAGAAAAATTTACAAGAGAAACAGGGTTATTGGTAGATATGCCAACTCAACAGTCTGGCAATCCTAATGACGGGAACAAGGCTAGACGATTTTTTAGAGATGATGAAAAGACTGCCCAAGTTACAGTGATAGATAAAGAAATTATCAAAAAGTTTCATATCATCTTAGAAGCTCTTGGGTCTGGGTTCCCAATAGATGCAGATGCTTTTGAAAATTATGCCTGGTATTTTAAGCCAGTAAGTGTGCATAAGGTCTTCTTTCATGGAAAACAAATAATTTCTACTGTATACTTCCAATCGGACAACTTTCAGAAGAAGCTTAATAGGCAAGAAACAAGGAAAATAGAAGGGAACTTCTTACCAGAAAAATATCACGTGTAGATACAAATACTGACCCCTTAAATCGATTGCTTATAACCTCAGATCCATTCTTAGCAAGTCTAAGATACTTTTCGAGAAGAATGAAAAGTGTCATGGAACATGAA
Source organism: Portevinia maculata (assembly GCA_949715645.1). Taxonomy (NCBI): domain Eukaryota; kingdom Metazoa; phylum Arthropoda; class Insecta; order Diptera; family Syrphidae; genus Portevinia; species Portevinia maculata. The sequence continues at coordinate 123,255,835 of OX454527.1, forward strand.
GTCTTGCAACTTTTAGATGTATCAAATAATTAAAAAAATTAAAATAAGCTGGTGTTTATGTATTGTTTTGTCTTGAAATTTGTAGTCATAATGTTAAATAAAATTTGTTATATTCTATTCTGTGAACAATTTCAATTAAAAAATAAAAACAAAAAAAATAATTTTAATTTAATTCCGCTAAATCAGCGATTCGTCACACTGTGCGTTGGGTCGAAAACGAAACGTTATTTAAAAAATGTTCGAAGTCAGAACGAGCGTTCGAAGGTCTCGTAGGATTCACATTGGGAGTATTTAAATTCAAATTGTCCAATCTTCCAACTAAGGTATCTCTAATAGACAGCATTTCACGAATGAAAACTCGTTGGTTTGCCTTGAGTATTCGTTGAAATTCTGACGTAATAGCTCTAATGTCAGTGGCCTCTTCTTGAACAGGTGGAGGATATCCCTTAATATCTCGTCGCTCATTATTGTCTTCACTATTGTGGTTACTTGCCTGACCGGATTGCATTGCTGCAGGAGGGTTAGTATCAGCTGTGGTAAAATCTTATCCTGGCTTAAGCCTACACTACCCCCAGGTGGAGTACGACTAACTATTGGCCTGGATTCCATTGCTTCCGAACGGGGAGTTATATTTCGAAAAGTGGACGAACTCAAATTACTCGGTCTTCCTCTAGAACGTGAATGTGGAACTCTATTATCCATAGTAGGAAATTTCGGATTTTAAATACAACTTCAAAAACTTCAAACTTTCAATATCTTTTAATAAATCTGTATTAAAAACATAGGGGCGGGCTACAGTCCGCTTGGGCGAACTGTTGGATACCCTATTCTTATTCCTATATCTCATAAGTGGGCGTGACAAAAATTTAAAGGATTTTATCAAAAAAACTAAGCTTTTGTAAATAAAAACGCTCCCTAGCTCAAACTTTGGTTTTTCAATAAAATTGTTTTATTTAATTGTGGGCGTGTCAGTAGGCGGATTTAAAAAAAATTTAAGTATGAGCATAAAGGGCACCTAGAGAGTATATACTATAAATTTCAGCTTCCTAGCTCAAACTTTGGACTTTCAAAAATAAAAAAATAAAAATTGTGGGCGTGTCAGTAGGCGGATTTTGAAAATATTTACACATGAGCATAAAGGGCCCCTAGAGAGTATATACTAAAAATTTCAGCTCCCTAGCTCAAATTTTGGTTTTTCAAAAAAAATATTTTATTTAATTGTGGGCGTGTCAGTGGGCGGATTTTGAAAATTTTATGTCCCAAGCAGTTTTATGGGCCAAAGATCATATATAAAAAATTTCAGCTTTCTAGCTCAAAATTCAATTTTTCCCAAAATTTGTTTTATTTAATTGTGGGCGTGTCAGTGGGCGGATTTTGAAAATTTTATGTCCCAATCAGTTTCATGGGCCATAGATCATATATAAAAAATTTCAGCTCTCTAGCTCAAAATTCGATTTTTTCCAAAATTTAGTTTTTTTGAGTTTGTGGGCGTGTCTGTGGGCGGATTTCAAAAATTCTTAAACTTGATTATTTCGGGACCCTAGAGAGTATATGGTTAAAATTTCAGCTCTCTAGGTCCAGTTTAAAGGCCTAATTTTTGCCGACGGACGGACGGACGGACGGACGGACGGACATGGCTAGATCGACATTACTATCGATGCTGATCATAAATATAGTAACTTTTAGGGGTCTACGGGCAATATTAAGGTATGTTACAAACTATGCGTCAAAATTAATATACCCCTAGAATAGGGTATAAAAAAATTAATACCTACATGCATAATTTGGTGTCAGCGCGGTCAGTGCTAAATTCAATATTAAATTTGATAAGATTAGATACAATATGCTTAAGAGCAAGATATCTATGGTAAACAGACGGACTGTGCAAATCAATGCACACAATACGAACAACACTGTATATAATTGGCAACTACAGGTAATATAGTAGCAACATAGTTCACTGTTATAACTACCAGACAATGGACTATACTGTAAAAGAATTAGGATTTATATAGGTATTATAAAAATATTCATATGCACAATTTATCCTTTCACGAATAAAATTATACCAATATGAATACAAAAGGTAGTTCAACTCTTTCTGATATCCAATAGTCGCAACGCGGATTACAATTAAAACTATGAATATCCTGGGACTATAGTAATGAAATTCATACTGAACTTGAACCGCCAAGAGACACAATAGAACACTCTTCGATTGCTGGAGCTTAGCTAAAAGCTCTAGAGTTAGCCAGCATAATCTTTGTAGTGACGTTCTTAATGCCTCGAAGTATATCTAATGTTAGAACATGTTTAATGCATAAGAGAAACAAGCAAGCAACCTCCATTAAGCAAAAAATAACAACAAGTGACCTTCCTCAATGCTTCATTGAAAAGGTACATGGACTTTAAAATATATACCAACAATTTTACATGTTGATTAAAGATAAATAAACTTGCGCAATACTCCAATTTAGCAATCTAGCTCTACGCAAAACAACGAAAATTCTTATTATCCATATAAATATTCATCGTATAGGTACCTATTGGCACTTCTTGGTGGTGCGGCATGGCACAATACTGACAAAAAATAAATTATGTCATTGCTTTATAAATTAGACTGAATATTTCTAAATCAATTACAAACATAGGGACGGGCTACAGTCCGCTTGGGCGAACTGTTGGATACCCTATTCTTATTCCTATCCCTCATAAGTGGGCGTGACAAAAGTCTAAGTATCGTTGAATTGTTAAGAACGCTTTACATATTTTGTTATATAACATTTAAAGGATTTTATCAAAAAAAACGCTCCCTAGCTCAAACTTGGGTGTTTCAATAAAATTGTTTTATTTAATTGTGGGCGTGTCAGTAGGCGGATTTAAAAAAAATTTAAGTATGAGCATAAAGGGCACCTAGAGAGTATATACTATAAATTTCAGCTTCCTAGCTCAAACTTTGGACTTTCAAAAATAAAAAAATAAAAATTGTGGGCGTGTCAGTAGGCGGATTTTGAAAATATTTACACATGAGCATAAAGGGCCCCTAGAGAGTATATACTAAAAATTTCAGCTCCCTAGCTCAAATTTTGGTTTTTCAAAAAAAATATTTTATTTAATTGTGGGCGTGTCAGTGGGCGGATTTTGAAAATTTTATGTCCCAAGCAGTTTTATGGGCCGAAGATCATATATAAAAAATTTCAGCTTTCTAGCTCAAAATTCAATTTTTCCCAAAATTTGTTTTATTTAATTGTGGGCGTGTCAGTGGGCGGATTTTGAAAATTTTATGTCCCAATCAGTTTCATGGGCCATAGATCATATATAAAAAATTTCAGCTCTCTAGCTGAAAATTCGATTTTTTCCAAAATTTAGTTTTTTTTGAGTTTGTTGGCGTGTCTGTGGGCGGATTTCAAAAATTCTTAAACTTGATTATTTCGGGACCCTAGAGAGTATATGGTTAAAATTTCAGCTCTCTAGGTCCAGTTTAAAGGCCTAATTTTTGCCGACGGACGGACGGACGGACGGACGGACGGACATGGCTAGATCGACATTACTATCGATGCTGATCATAAATATAGTAACTTTTAGGGGTCTACGGGCAATATTAAGGTATGTTACAAACTATGCGTCAAAATTAATATACCCCTAGAATAGGGTATAAAAAAATTAATACCTACATGCATAATTTGGTGTCAGCGCGGTCAGTGCTAAATTCAATATTAAATTTGATAAGATTAGATACAATATGCTTAAGAGCAAGATATCTATGGTAAACAGACGGACTGTGCAAATCAATGCACACAATACGAACAACACTGTATATAATTGGCAACTACAGGTAATATAGTAGCAACATAGTTCACTGTTATAACTACCAGACAATGGACTATACTGTAAAAGAATTAGGATTTATATAGGTATTATAAAAATATTCATATGCACAACTTATCCTTTCACGAATAAAATTATACCAATATGAATACAAAAGGTAGTTCAACTCTTTCTGATATCCAATAGTCGCAACGCGGATTACAATTAAAACTATGAATATCCTGGGACTATAGTAATGAAATTCATACTGAACTTGAACCGCCAAGAGACACAATAGAACACTCTTCGATTGCTGGAGCTTAGCTAAAAGCTCTAGAGTTAGCCAGCATAATCTTTGTAGTGACGTTCTTAATGCCTCGAAGTATATCTAATGTTAGAACATGTTTAATGCATAAGAGAAACAAGCAAGCAACCTCCATTAAGCAAAAAATAACAACAAGTGACCTTCCTCAATGCTTCATTGAAAAGGTACATGGACTTTAAAATATATACCAACAATTTTACATGTTGATTAAAGATAAATAAACTTGCGCAATACTCCAATTTAGCAATCTAGCTCTACGCAAAACAACGAAAATTCTTATTATCCATATAAATATTCATCGTATAGGTACCTATTGGCACTTCTTGGTGGTGCGGCATGGCACAATACTGACAAAAAATAAATTATGTCATTGCTTTATAAATTAGACTGAATATTTCTAAATCAATTACAAACATAGGGACGGGCTACAGTCCGCTTGGGCGAACTGTTGGATACCCTATTCTTATTCCTATCCCTCATAAGTGGGCGTGACAAAAGTCTAAGTATCGTTGAATTGTTAAGAACGCTTTACATATTTTGTTATATAACATTTAAAGGATTTTATCAAAAAAAACGCTCCCTAGCTCAAACTTGGGTGTTTCAATAAAATTGTTTTATTTAATTGTGGGCGTGTCAGTAGGCGGATTTTAAAAAATTAACACATGAGCATAAAGCGCCCCTAGAGAGTATATATTATAAATTTCAGCTCCCTAGCTCACTTTGAATTTTCAAAAAAAAAAAAAATAATAATAATTGTTTGCGTGCCAGTGGGCGGATTTTGAAAATATTTACACATAAGCATAAAGGGCCCATAGAGAGTATATATTATAAATTTCAGCTCCCTAGCTCAAACTTTGGATTTTCAAAAAAAATGTTTTATTTATTTGTGGGCGTGTCAGTGGGCGGATTTTGAAAATATTTATACATGAGCTTAAAGTTCCCATAGAGAGTATATATTAAAAATTTCAGCTCCCTAGCTCAAATTTTGGTTTTTCAATAAAATTGTTTTATTTTTTTGTGGGCGTGGCAGTTGGCGGATTTTGAAAGTTTTATATCCCGAGCAGTTTTAGGAGTCATAGATCATATATAAAAAATTTCAGCTTCCTAGCTCAAAATTCGATTTTTTCCAAAATTTTGTTTTTTTGAGTTTGTGGGCGTGTCTGTGGACGGATTTCAAAAATTCGTAAACTTGATTATTTCGGGACCCTAGAGAGTATATGGTTAAAATCTCAGCTCTCTAGGTCCAGTTTAAAGGCCTAATTTTTGCCGACGGACGGACGGACGGACGGACATGGCTAGATCGGCATTACTATCGATACTGATCATAAATATAGTAACTTTTAGGGGTCTACGGGCAATATTAAGGTATGTTACAAACTATGCGTCAAAATTAATATACCCCTAGAATAGGGTATAAAAAGAATGATATAAATCGGTACATTTTTCGACAAGATATAGCCAAAATAGCGACAATCTAAAATGCGATAAATTCATAATTTCTCATTTGAAAGAAAAATACCCAAATCAAATTTTATTAAATTTTTCGTTTCAAACGAATCGCCCCTTCCATCCAGAGAGTCGATAATGCGAAATCCATTATCCATACAAATAATAACTTACTTGGTTTCCATCATCAACCTCTGCTACTTGCAAAGCATACGTACATGAACATGCTACCTGCGCTGCCTACGCCTATGCTCCTTCTTACAATGAAAAAAAATGCATACACAATGGAATGAAACTCGTTCGGCGGAAAGATTCGAGAGAGACAAACCGGTTTATTTGGTCTTGCTTTCTTCGTTTTCAAAGTGTGTATTTAAAATGAAGATGACAGCAAAAGTTTAGACACAAACATTCTAGCTCAATTCATAACGCCATCTGCATTTAGTCGGCTAAAACAAAAAATTCGACATGATGGCACTACTATAAAGTGTATATCTTGCTAAGTTGGCAAAGCAGGTTTCGTGTAGATTTATGGTATATTTTTTGTTTGCTTTGATGGAAGGGGTATGTTATGTTTTCTGGATTTTAACACAATTGGTATGTGTGTGTATGATCGTTGAAGGAGAGTCGCATTTCAGCTACTGTGAGGATTCTCAAATGATTTTCTTTGTAATTCATATTTGCAAGTGAAAAATGGATATGCATATTTAACGGTAGGGGCGATGGTGGATAAAGGAAGGTGGGAGAATTGTCGTCGAGTAGTTGATGGTATATTATTTGTTGGCTTTGATGAATGTTTGGGGTAGGCTATGGCATATTGCAATTAGACCATCACAGTCACCTGTAACTTGTTTTCTTTGTTTTTAATACAATTGGTGTCTGTGTTCACATCGGTGAAGGAGATTCGCATTTCAGCAATGAGGATTCCCAAATATTTTATAAACCATATTTGCATGTGAAAAAATATTAATTGAGGCAGAGATAAAAAAAGATAAGACAAGTTATAGTGTATTCTCAGCTACATTGCGAACGATCCTTAAGGGTTTCCACTTTAAAAAGAAAATCGTGGATATTTTCGGACCCGTCGAATGCAATTTGCCACTTTTCAATTTTACAAACTGAACTTACTAAAGAAGTTTGTTGACTTATTGGTGGTGCTTGTCAGCGTTGCACAGTGTGACGAATCGCTGATTTAGCTTGGTTTAATAAGGAAAATGACATGCACAAAATTAAACAGAAACCGGTTAAGCCTCCTACGTAATGACTGTGCAATTCTTTTGTTGTTGCTTAGTGCAACAAAAAAAAAAATCATCTCAAACTCCAAATTGTATATAATTTTTTTTATAAGAAGATCAATTTGAATCAGTTCCTTTCTTTGCACCAGCAACGAAAGTTCATCATCAGTGAATTCAGCTAGGCAAGGTGGTGGAGTAATTTGAAATTCATTCCAAAAAATTATGTCCATGTAGTCCGTAGCGTTAAATTTAATATTTGGCGGCTTAAATATTCGGTTTGATGTATGGGTTTGCCTCGCTTTTATAATTCGTTTTAATGCAAGCTCTCTGACATAGACCCTTTCGTCGAAGAGCATTGCCACTAAGACGTTTTCAGGATGTGCGGAAAAAGCGTTTCTCTCAATGACAGGATCAACGATTGACTTTAAGTTGTCTGGCAACCATCTTGAAAAAGAGATAAGTTGAAAAACATGTCGCGGGCCATCAATCAATAACGGTTTGTTTTTTATCGAAAACCACACTGTTGCATACACTTTCATTATATACTCCACAAGAGTTTTAAGATTTTCAGATTGGCTACTTAAACTAATGTAAAGTCTAAGTAATCTATTTGCAGTTGTGACCCATCTTGAATGTACCATTTTCCCAGGATGTCGATTTGCTAGTCCGGGAGAACAATGACCTGTTTTTATAGCTTGACACATTTCGAAAAGATATTTTTGTTTTGTACTCAATTGATCAACAATTTTTTGCTCGATTTCAGGTTCATTTCCGGTCACAGGTGTACATTGAGTAACATCAGTAAGTTCGCAATCGGTTAGTGACTTACCGATAGGGCCAGAATATTCACGAGGGCCCGAAGTAGATCCATCTAATTTCGTGAAGAGATGTCGTGGTGGCAATTCATTCGCATGAAGTAAGCATATTGCCCACTGTAATGGTCGACTTAATTCCATTTCTAAGTAGCGAATTATCCCTCCTTTCCAGCCAGTATTGGTTGCAGTGCCGTCACATCCAATGCAAAGAATTTTTTTCAAATCAAATCCCTTGTTTTCGAAAAAATTTCCCTTCCTGTACCAGATTTAGGCGTTATATGGCCTAAGAATATGGATTCTGGTTCTGCAAGAATGGAAATATGCGCTTCAAGAACCTCCTTCCGATAGTATCGTCCATTTTTCTCTTTGGAAGTAATAGTTTTATCCTTTCGCCCATCAAAATAAATACTGCGAATAACGACATTATCGCATTGGTTTGATAGGCTTTCTCTTGATTTTTTCAAAGCTCGATGTATTTTATTTTTATCAATAACTAGAGTCTTGTTAGCGCTTTCAATTATTCCAACATCCTGGAGTACTGCTGAAGCAACTGCTGCAGCAGATCGTACGGAAAGCCCATATCGATCACAAACTCTTGCTACGGATGGTAGAGTAAGCAAAATCCGCTTACCTGATGATGTTGACGTTGAAGGCTCTGATAAAAAGAGCTGTGACTGCATTACTTCGATTGGATGAACTGTATTGACATGCTCTAAAGTTTCGTTTGAATCTACTATTTTGAAAAAAGTTGATACAGTAGTAGATTCAGCTCTTTGACTGCCTAATGCTCTACGCTTTCTATCTAGTCGCTTTTGAATTTTTTGGGCTTCAACCTTGTCAATACCACCGATCACAATTTTTCTGTCATTTCTCTGGTCCACTAAAAATGATATTTCACTTAAAGGCACTTTTTTATCCTTTACACAAGGACAGTCATTAAAGGAATCACACTTACACGATGCAATGTCAAACAATTTTGTGTTTGAAAATGCAATAAAACCTTGCAATCTGTTGTGATAGCTTGTATTTTTTTTTCGAATGTGGGTATCTTTTAAGTGTCATGTATTCATCAAAGTAGTTTTTCATTATTTGTAGTATTCAACTATGACATACAATTGGAATCGACGCATTCTTCCATATCTTTTCGATTTCTTTACTAACAATTGCAAAAACTTCGGAATTACATAGATGGATTTCTGCCATTGTATTTTGTTTTGAGATCACTTTGTATGAAAAGTACATATTTGACTACATATTTTACTGTAGGTACCTTATTTTTGTTTAGTTCACTAAAGGGGCCGAAAAAGGGACACATTGTTTCTTGTCGACGAGGTCCAGATCTCATTGTGATTCTACCTTTTAAATATTTTTCAGAGAAACAAAACAACTTAACACAAAACAAAATTAAACACTTTTTGTTTAGAGAGTTGTAACAACAATACACGACACAAAACAAATACAATGGCACATTTTTTCTTGTCGACGACTTCATAGCCTACTTTGATTTTATGATTTTAATATTTAAAAAAAAACGGGCAACTTAACATAAGAATAATACGATGCGACTATAAAAATAAAACAGTTGTTCTTATAAAGATAAAGGAAAACTGCACAAACTCAAAGATATTTTGGGAGACAGTGCGCAATCTTTTTGGGAGCAATCAGGGTATGAAGTTCTCTTTAGAAGCTGAGACGTTAGCAGCTCATTTTAAAACTCTACTCTCAGCTGATGAAGACCTTCATACCTTTGATTACGCGCTACCTTATACTAGAGTCAACGAGCTGGATTTAGAATTCTCATGGCCCGAATTGGAAGTAACGCTCCAAAGATTGAAAAACAGCAAGGCTCCTGGCCTACACGGCATACCAGTCGAGTTTTATAAAAACAGCACTATTGATTTTAAAAACTACCTCGTGTCTTTCTATAACAAAGTGTACAATGATGGATGTGTCCCTAACAGTTTCAACGAATCTGTAATTTTTGCCATTTTTAAAAAAGGTGATGCTAACGCTGCGGAAAATTATAGAGGTATTTCAATTTTAAATTCAATAAGAAAAACTTTCACTGCAATCCTATATGAACGGCTCTCAAAATGGATTGAGGATAACAGTCTTTTGAGCATCTTTCAAGCCGGTTTCCGCCCAGGTTTTTCAACCATGGATCATATCTTGGCCATTTCAAGCATTGCTCAACAATTTATAGATAGAAAAAAGAAACTATACACTTGCTTTGTTGATTTTAAAGCTGCATTCGATAAAGTCAATAGACAAGCTTTAATATACAAACTTTCTTGCATTGGTTTGTCAAGAAAGTTTCTCGAAGTGTATGCAAGTCTTATTTCGTCAACAAATGCAAGGGTATGGGACGGTTTCACATTTTCAAATCAATTTGATACAATTACAGGTGTTCCTCAGGGTTGTATCCTCAGCCCATTATTATTTGCCCTGTTCATAGATGATGTCTGCGAGCGTGGGTGGAGTTAATTTTGCTAACATTATAATCAAAGTCCTGTTGTACGCGGACGATCTAGTTATGCTTGCTGATAATCCTTTCACGCTTCAATTGCAAATAAACCGTCTAAGTTCATTTTGCGAGTCTTGGGGATTGCAAATTAATACCCAAAAAACTAAGATTGTTATATTTGAAAAGAGACAATCAAGAAGGCGAGCGGAAGAAAAATGGTCTCTAAACAATACACACATTGAGGTTTTACAAGAGTTTAAATATTTGGGTGTCCTCTTGACCTACAATTTAAGCTATCTAAAGCACTCCAAAGAAAAAAGCAACGAAGCTAAATTGGCTCTTAATATAATGTGGCCAAAGTTTTTTTCGAACCAAAATGTTGATATAACGTCCAAGTACAAAGTTTTCAACGCGACAGTAAATGCATGCATGGCATATGGCGTCCAACCCGTCGGATACACACACTTCGAAGCTTTTGAAACTGTACAAAGGAACTTTTTTAAGAGGATATTTCGTTTACCTAACTTAACACCCAACTACGCCATATATGTAGAGTCAGGAATAGTCCCTATATATATACAAAATTTGAAGGCAAATGCGAACTTCATTACTAGAGTGATGAAAAGAAGTGAAACTTGTCTTCACAAAATCATCTTAAGAAAATTACTTCGAGTGAATGCTTCCCCGTTTAAAATCTGAAACGAACTAGCTTTATCTTACGAAACAAGTTTAAACTTAACAGAAACTAATGTGACCGATTGGCAGGCTCAGTTTTCTGATGTGATTGCTAAGGTGGATCACAAAATGTTTCTGGATAACCTTTCCAGAGCATCTTCATCTACTTCAAGAGCTATTTATAGTCATTTAAACCATGAACTGCCCTCGGAAGTCTCTTACTTTAGTAATGAATTTTCAGCCTCGGTTATAGGTATTATTTTTAGAGCAAGAGTTGAAATTTTAAATTTGAACTTTATACCTCATCGATCACACTTGCCCCAGCTATGTGATCTATGTAACGGAAGAGTGAATGAAGATATATACCATTTCGTTGCTGCTTGTCCTATTCTACAAGAAATTCGCCGGTTGCATTTTCGGGAAAGTTTTATATCTTTGGACAAACTTTTTGAAATTTTAAATGGAGCAATGGGCTGGCTCAGCCTCTTTAAATATTGCCAACATGCTCTTTCTTACCGTAACAGTTTCACATATCAAACTTAGTCGATTACCCACTTATTGCAGTTTTGACCAAATTTTATACCTAACTATTTATTGTTTTGTTGCTGATCATACTAAATTTGATAATATCTCTTTTGTGTTTCAAATCACGTTAAAATTGATAATATTGTATAAACAGCTATTTCTAACCAAATTGTGTATTATTTTGTGTTTCAAATCACGTTAAAATTGATAAAATTTTGTATAAACAGCTAATCAAATTAACCAAATTGTATAATATTTTGTGTTTCAAATCACGTTAAAATTGATAGCATTGTTTTATATAATAATATTTCTTCATATCTTTTGTTAAACATTTTTTCTTTTTTCTTTTTCTTTATATTTTAAAATTTTTGTTTTTTATTATTTCTTTTATTTTTAAATCATATTATGAAATGTCATCTCAGGCAGACGGCAGTATTGCCATGTCCTTATTCTTAAGTATACCAATTTGTAAACTTTATGATGAAAAGCTTTTTAACGGTTTTTTTAAGAAACTAGAATGATAAAATCCTACTCAAGTAGGTACCTGCAGAAATTGTTGATGGGATACCTATATTTTTATAAATATCAGCGATCAATAGGTATCTTTAATAAAACGGTAAAGCTTACATCTTCAATGCACAAAATTAATACTTAAAAAAAATTAAAAATGTAAAAAATAAGAACAAAATAGTTTTTCTTAATAATTTCAGCGGTCGGTAGAGGCCCAAAAGTACCTTCCATTTTTTTTTTGTCCCGTTATATGCTATTCAATACGCAACTTTTGCGGGGTCATTCGTTAAGATACTCTGAAAAAAAATTGTCGGGACAGCCCACTGTACATGCATGATTAACTAATTACACAAATTAATTGACCACAACAGATATGGCTTATGTATTGTATGACCAGATGTATTTTTTTACATTTCTAACATAAAATCTATTTTTATGCTGTACATGCACGATTAACTAATTACACAAATTAATTGACCACAACAGATATGGCTTATCTCTAACCGCTCTAAACCGCAATAGGAACATCCAAAACTGCAAATTAATTACAAATAGGCTGACTTATATGACCTTTGCAATCATTTTTACATACAATTTGACACAACATCTATAGCACAAATAAATTAATTAACCACAACAGATATGACTTATCTCTAACCGCAAAGACCAGATGTATTTTTTACATTTTTCGAACGTATCGCTTCTTATGCAGTGTTGACTATAAAGTTCAAAAGTTCAAAATCGCTGCTTATCAGTATCCAACACTTTGGGATGTACCAGAACGTACCTACAAATTCCCGTTATGCTTATCAATGATGACTCACAAATTTGACCTCAAACGACATTTTTAGCACAAATAAATTAATTAACTACAACAGATATGGCTTATCAATGTTGACCTACAAGTTTGACCTCCAACGACAACAACAGATATGGCTTATCTCTAACCGCAATGCATGTATCACCATGCTTATCAGTGTTGACCCGCAAATTTGACCTCCACTACTCCACTACCCAATTCCACTACTTTACCTCAACCAGTTCCAACCAAAACATACTATTTGGATTCGGTTGTTGACCCATTTGGAAGGAGCACTCGATGTGCACGTTCGCCAACTAAAGTGACTAAAGTGACTTCCTTGAGAAACCATACGCGCTCACATTCGGAAACGACGTCATCGGCAAGAGTTGACGCAATAAATGCGACTGTCACTGCTCACGGCGCTCAAAATACCAGTGACAAACACGAGAATAATAAAATGCTCCAACTTGGCGTTAAAATCGACGGTCTGATCGATTTCTATCGGGACAAGCATAACGTCCATGGAGAAATTAAGAAAATGGGTACGCTCATAAAGTCCGTTTTCAGGGAGGCGGAATCCGAGGTCGCCGATTTACGAAATGAGATATCTGAACTCCGTGAACAGATAAAGGTACTTAGCCGTAATGCAGAAAAAACCCATGCGACAGCATCCTCGCAAACGGATATAGCCCCGGCTGAAAAAAATACGGGCCGAGAAGAGATGTTCCAAGAAATCCCCACGATCGAAAAGAACAGACCGTCTATCAGATCTGTGAAAAGAAATAGGGATGCGGATATGAATGGTAACCGGTCCGAGGAGCAACCACCTAAAGCTCCTGCTCCAAAAAAGACGCGTATAAATTCGCCGAAATAAACAAGCGGTAACATTTTTAAAGACGGACCTTTAAAAATGTTACCGCAAGCAAGCCTCAGAGCAGGACAAGCCGAGTACGCCGAAACCGACACCAAACTCGGAAGCTAAGACAGCGCAAGAATGGGTGAAGGTTGCGAAAAAGAGGCGTGCAGAAGATGTGGAAAAACCACAGCGTCCAGATGCGATAGTAATCAAGAAGACCAGCGACCTATCGTATGCTGACCTACTCCGGAAATTGAAGGCGGATCCGGCGCTATAGGAAGTTGGGACTAATGTTAGCCGAATCCGTAAAACTGCAAGCGGTGACCTTTTACTGTCGCTAAAAAATACTTCAAATCCTTCAACCGCAGTCTTTAAAAACAAAATTGGGAGAAAATTGTAACGTTTGGTCCCTTACACAAGAGGTCTTTTTTTTTTTTTTTTTTAAATACACTATCAGCTCAGTGTCGTGGAGTGCTTAAAGCAAGCAACTATCACGAGCAGAAATTGCCGGCACTAAAAGTGCTCTCACTGGCTCATCATTTAGTGCAGGTGTTAGTAAGGACAAAACAATTAAAAATACAATAATTATGTACCTATAAAATACGAGTACTAACACAGACACAAAATAATGCAAACAATTAAGACATTAAAGCATTATTACGCAAAATATTTTTTAGCTTAATTTTACTAACATGCAAGTCAATCACATGATCATTTAGATTATAGATTCTACTCATGCGACTAATAGGCTCATGCCTTCCATAATTCGTTCTATGATGGGGGCTGAACAATAATTCAACACTGCGTAAATTATGGGCACCACCACGAAAATTAAAGCCAATAGACGACAGCAAGTCAGGTGCATCTATTTGACCGGATATAAGCTGCTGTAAAAAAATGATATCGCTATTAAGCATTCGTTGAGAAAGGGGTAACATTTGAAGAAGCTTGATACGTTGACTGTAGGGAGGAAGGTTAAATGGATCATCCCATGGAAGTCCTCTAAGTGCAAATCGAATAAATTTACGTTGAATGGCCTCTATTCGATTTGAATGAATGTTGTAGAACGGTGTCCAAACTTGAGAGGCATACTCTAGAATCGGACGGACAAAACAATTGTACAATGACATAGAAACATAAGGGTCATTAAATTCTTTGGCCCACCGTTTTACGAAGCCCAACATAGAATTAGATTTATTAATAATAGAATTAATATGCTTAGCAAAATCCAGTTTGGGGTCGAAATAAACCCCAAGATCCTTAAAATTATCAACACTACAAAGAATATGTTGAGACAGAGAGTATTGAAAGGTGGAAGGGATATTCTTTCTAGAGAATGTCATATGTTGACATTTAGTTGGGTTCAGGGATAAACCGTTTTTATCACACCAATTGGCGAAGCTATTAATGTCAGATTGAAGAAACATTCTGTCTTGCTGACTAGTGATAGATTTATATATTTTCATATCATCAGCGTAGATCAGGATATTACTGTGATTTATACATGCCTTAACATCATTAATGGCAAGTATAAATAATATTGGTCCGAGGTGACTTCCTTGGGGAACTCCAGACTGCGCTGTGAAAGATACGGATAGCGATCCTCTAAATTTCACTTGATAAACCCTTGATCTAAGGTATGAATTAACCCATTTTATGAAACTTGGTGGGAAGCCAAAAGCCCTGAGCTTAAACTCGATTATTTCATGGGACAGCTGGTCGAAAGCTTTAGAGAAGTCAGTGTATATGCAATCCATTTCGTCCTTATTCTCTAAGGTATTAGAACAATCATGCAAGAAACTTAACAGATTAGTGACAGTGGATCTGTTTCTTACAAATCCATGCTGTTCATTACAAATTAAATTGCGACAAAGAAATATTAACTTTTCGCAAACAATTTGTTCAAAAAGCTTAGGGATACACGAAAGCTTTGAAATAGGCCTATAATTAGTGATATCACCACGTTCGCCTTTTTTAAATACAGGTGTGATAAAAGCACTTTTCCATAGATTAGGGAATTTACCAGTACTGATGGACAATTCAAACAGATACATAAGATATGGAGCAATTGCATGACTACATTTTTTAAGAACGATCGGTGCAATGCCATCAGGACCTGATGAATAATCATTCTTGAGAGAAGAAATACATTTTAAAATTGTTTCCAAATCGAATGAGATACTACTAAAACTTATTTGGGAACAGCTAGTTAGATAACTAAAATATTGATCATCAATGTGAAGAGGGGTCCCCCTAAATGATTTACTGAAATGATCTGCAAACATATTGCTTGCATCTACTGAATCAGCAGTTGTAGAACTATTGTAAGTAAGCTTCGATGGATAACCATCAGTTTTTTTCTTAGAATTGACAAAACCCCAAAAAAGTTTGGGGTTCGATTTTAAAGAGTATTCCATTTTACTTATATAGTCAATATATAAGTTGCAGGATAAAGATTTGAATTCATTGAATAATGTGAAATAGAGTTCAAGATCTGAATGGCAGAGACTTTTTAAATAGTTCTTCCAAGCCCTATTACGTCTGTTTCGTATCGATTTTAGCTCATTAGTGTACCAGGGGTGGGACGTTTTCAGATTCCTAGAGGATTTCACAGGAATCACTTTTTTCATGCAGTTATCCATCAGAGAATAAAAAGAACCTACTGCATCTTCAATATTAGATAAGGCAGTAAGGTTAAAATTAAAGCTGTTAATTTCATCAGAAAGCCTTTGAAAATTTGCTTTCCGAAAGTCAAAATATTGCGAACGGTCATACGAATTACTGTTTTCGTACAGATGTGCGCCCAGTTCAATAAATACATCCAAGGGTGGATGATTGTCATCTATGTTAGTTATACTGAGATGGGATTCCAGAACCACAGTACTAACAGAGTCAGAAGAGAAAACAAGATCGAGAGTTCGATTTCTGAAATTTTTTATACAGCTTGTTTGCTGTAAGTCAAAAGACAAAATGTTGTCAAGTAAAGCAAGCTCTTGCTTGAATGCAAAGATATAGACGAAGTGACGTCGAAAGAGGAGATCTGTGCTGCTTTAACAGATCAAATAAATTTCGAACTTAAAGTCGCGATGATCAAAAACGTTATAAAAGCCTATGGTGGAACACAAACAGCCACCATAAGCCAACCAACGGAGACGGCGAACAGGCTGCTAAAAATGTTAAAAGTGCGAATCGGTTGGGTCTATTGCCGAATACGGGAAAAGACTGTACCCAAGCGTTGCTTTAGATGCCTCGAGTTCGGACACTTCGCAAGGGCATGCAAAAGCCCAAACGACCGAACGGATCTGTGTGTCAGATGCGGAGAAAAAGGTCACAAATTAAGACTGCAAAGCCAGACCAAAATGCCTGCTTTGCGAAGAGAAAAATGTTGAATTTGGACATATAACTGGTAGTAGAAGATGTCCTTAATACAAGAAAGCGGTAGAAATTATTTCGAAAGAAATATGAACTTACTACAGCTTAATTTAAATCACTGTGAAGCGGCTCAAGACCTCCTACAACAATCTGTACGTGAACAGAAAGTTGATGTAGCGATTCTCTGTGAACAATATAGGAATCTATTGGGCAATAACTGGGTTACCGACACGACGAAAACATCTGCAATCTGGGTTTTCGGAGACGTCTCCATTCAGGAACGCTCCGAGGTGCCGGAGAAATTCTTCATATGGGCTAAGATAAACGGTATTTATATATACAGCTGTTATATTCCACCTAGCGTTACTATCGACATTTTTGAGATAGTTTTGGACAGAATAGTCGCCGACGTAACCGGTAAGAGTCCCGTCATAATCGCAGGGGATTTTAACGCATGGGCCTCGGAAAGGGGCAGTTCATATACGAATCGTAGAGGGACTGTTCTACTAGAAGCATTCTCTTGTTTAGATATTATTTTAGCTAACAGCGGAAGAACGAACACTTTTAGTACAGCTAGATCGGGATATATCATCGATATCACTTTTGCAAGCAGCAGGCTGCTAAGTGATGGTAGCTGACGCGTGAGCGACCATTACACGCATAGTGACCACAACGCTATTTTATTCAGCGCGAGCACTGTATCCACAAACATTACTAACCGGACGACGCTGAAGCGATCGAAGTGGAATGTCAACACGCTAGATGAAGATCTTTTAAGCTTCGTTGTCTGTGAGGCGATAATTGAACCCAGAAGTGCAGCGGAATTCGTAGAACAGGTATCACGGCTAGTTATGAACGCCTGTAATACGTCAATGTCTAAGTTAGCAACGGGAAAGCATCGACCTCCAGTGTATTGGTGGACTCCCGAAATCGCGGAACTTAGATCGGCGTGTCACCGGACACGAAGAATTTACCAGCGTTCCCGGAATCATAACGCCAATGACCAACAACTGCAACTCTTACACAGTGCACATCGAGAAGTGAGAATCCGCCTAGAAAAAGCAATTAAATCTGGCAAGCGTCTTTGCTTTAGAAATCTATGCGAAGAACTCAATAACGACGTATGGGGTAAAGCTTACAAAATCGTTTCGATGAAGCTTTGAGGGAGGTCCCCGCATGCAATCGGCAACATGCCCAGTATTGTTACGACAAATAGTTGAGACACTATTTCCTCGCCAAGAAGGACAGGAGATAGATAGTCAAAGTAGTCTAAGGCTTCACGAGAACGAGCCAATTCCCATCATAACAGGAGAAGAATTATTCGAAGCATGTAAAAAGGTACGCGATCGAAAGGCTCCGGGAGTGGATGGTATTCCAAATAAAGCCCTTAAGATAGCAATCAAAACGCGACCCGACTTATTTGCCGAAATGTTTAACGCGTGTCTTCAGGAAAGCATTTTTCCTGAGCCTGAGGAAGAAAGTAAGGGAAACGATAACGTTTAGAGTAGGAGAGCATCTAGTTGTTTCCCAACCGTTCATTAAATACCACGGAGTGATTATTGATGCTCGTCTAAGCTTCAAAAATCACCTAGAGTACGTATGCAACAAGTCTTCAAAAACTGTTAGTGCACTTTCAAGGTTGATGAGTAACATCGAAGGACCGAAGCAGAATAAAAGAATGCTTCTTGCAGGAGCTGCCGGCTCAATACTCATGTACGCAGTAGAAATATGGTCGAATGCCGCGAAAGTTAAGTCTTATGTGCGGGGAATTAAATCCGTCCACCGACTAAGCGCATTAAGAGTCGCCTGTGCATTTCGAACTGTTTCGAACGATGCTGTACTAGTCGTATCTTCAATGCTACCTATCGACACACTTGCTGAAGAAACAAAAACTTTAAGAACCGAGCGAGTCCGAAATGGCCCGTTAGATGGCGAAATAAGGAAACTCGAAAGAAATCGCAGTATCGCAATCTGGCAAAAACGTTGGAACGAATCCTTAAAGGGAAGATGGACATATCGGCTCATACCAGTGATCGACGCATGGATTAAACGAAGTCATGGCGAAACAAACTTCTACCTGACTCAATTCTTGACGGGTCATGGCTGTAACAGAGAATATCTCGCGGATATGAATCCATCTCAAACTGTCCACATTGTAAAACAGTTTCGGAAAACGCGGAACATGTGTTCTTTCATTGCCCACGATACGAAACCAAGAGGATCACCCTACGGGATCAATTTGGGGAGTGGCCAACTCCCGATAATGTCGTAAATCACATGCTTCAGAATGCTGAAAACTAGACCACTGTAAGTAACGTGGCGGTGCGCATACTTAGCGACCTAAGGCGTTTAGAGCGCCAACGTAAAGCGGATAATGCAAATCATAGAGTTAGACGAAGCTAAGGCTCTATACCGACCCCCGTGAAGTAATGCCTAACGGCGGTTCCGCAGGGGATATATAAAATCGGTCTGTTCAGGAAGGGAGGTGGGTTTTCCGGCACTACCAGTGGACGGCGGACCATTGGTGCCTATGCAAGGTTTTCACCTTCCACCGCACTAAAAAAAAAAAAACTCCTACCAGAGTAGTTGCGTCATTAAAACCAGCATAAAGCGACGTAAGGTCCCCTGGTGGAATGACAAACTTGCTGAATATAGGAAGAAGGTTAGGAAACTCTTTAATAGAGCCAAACACACTAAAAGGTGGGACGTTTATAGGATCGCTCTCACAGAGTACAACTCAGAACTGAGAAGATCAAAGCGTGCTACATGGAGGAAGTGCTGCGAAGACGTAGTAGATATGCCGGTAGCAGCTCGTATCCACAAAGCGCTAGGCAGAGATCATTATAACGGTGTAGGATTACTAAAGAAACCAAATGGCACCTACACGACGGACCGAGAAGATTCAGTTAGAACACTTCCTCAGGTTCACTTCCCAGGTTCGTCTATTTGCGACATAAGCGGTAACTCTAACGATGTGGACCCCAAGGTAAATAAAGATAGCAGAGTAAACAGCTTATATGGAAAAATGTTTTGTCCAGATAAAGTTAGTTGGGCAATTGGCTCATTCAAACCATTTAAAGCCCCAGGTGGTGACGGCATATTTCCGGCCCTTATCCAGAGGGTTAGTGATTTCATACTGCCGATGGCTATTGCTTTTTTAAGAGCTAGATATAACTGGGGATATATTCCATTTTCCTGGAGACAGGTCATCGTGATTTTTATCCCCAAAAATAGCAATAGGCCAAGTGAACTGCCTAAATCATACAGACCCATCAGTCTAACATCTTTCTTTCTCAAAACCATGGAAAGACTTATAGATGTTCGTATTAGGGAGCAGATAGTAACATCAAGCCCCCTGCACTCAAGTCAATTTGCGTACACAAAGGGCAAATCCACTGAAGGTGCTCTTCATTGCCTTGTCAAAAAGATAGAGGAGACTTTCAAGTCAAAGGAAAATGCACTTTGTGCCTTCTTGGACGTTTAGGGTGCCTTCGATAATACCGGATACGACTCGATTGCCAGGGCGATCAGCAATAAAGGTATCGAAGTATCGACGAACCAATGGATCAGAGCCATGTTGGAAAGTCGAATTATTACCTCCTCCTCTGGAGGTAAATCGGTGTCTGTGACGGCAGCCAAAGGCTGTCCTCAAGGAGGAGTACTCTCTCCTCTCTTATGGTCACTTGTCATCGACAACCTACTGGCCAGTCTACATAGACTAGGCTTTAACGCCATTGGTTATGCTGATGACCTGGCGATTGTTATTAATGGTAAGCGTAGCGCAACCATTACTGATAGCATGCAAAAAGCGTTGCTACATGTCTCAGAATGGTGTATTAAGGAAGGACTTTCCATCAACCCTCTTAAAACCTTCCTGGTACCTTTTACGCGAAAAAGATTGGTTAACTTTGAACCTATCACCGTAAGTGGTACACCCTTGAGTTACTCCAATGAGGTCAAATATCTGGGAGTCATCCTGGATAGGAAACTAAATTGGAACTCACACGTAAAGGCCGCCATTGAGCGTGCCACAAGAGCCATGTGGGCCTGTAGACGCCTATACGGCAGAACTTGGGGTCTTAACCCCAGAATGATACACTGGCTGTACACCATTATGGTAAGACCCATCATCACGTACGCCTGCATCGTGTGGTGGCCAAAAGCACTTGAACGTACAATGGCTAACAGACTCCAAAAGCTACAACGTGTTGCCTGTCTGGGAATAACTGGTGCCATGCGCACATGTCCTACGGTAGCACTTGAAGCCATTATTGGACTGTCACCGTTAGAAGTATTCATTCAGAAGACGGCTGCTAGATGCGCTATCAAGCTTCAGCTTAAATACAAGTATAACTCAAATGACCATGTGGGTCACCTGAAAATACTCAACTCAATCCAAAATTTGGACATGTTTTACACCATCCCTGACTTAATGGTAAAGGAATATAGTTTCGATAAACTATTTGAGGTAGAAATACTAGACCGTTCTAAATGGGTCTCGGGAGTTCCAGCTGTGGACCCAAAAAGTCTGGTATGGTACACCGACGGATCAAAAGTGGAGTCTGGAGTTGGTGCTGCTGTCTTTGGACCCAACACCAGGGTCTCGATACCTATGGGGATGTGCCCCACATTGTTCCAGGCGGAAATCCATGCCATTGAGATCTGCGCTATCTTGAACTCCAACAAAGGAATTAAGGGCGCAAAGATACATATCTTTTCAGACAGTCAGGCGGCACTTCAGGCACTGTCGTCCAACACAATAGACTCTCTGACTGTAAGAAACTGCTGCTGCGCCTTACAAAAGCTAGCCAAAAACAACAGTTAAACTCGGATGGGTGCCTGGCCATCGAGATTTTGTAGGGAACGAATACGCAGATGAGCTCGCCAGAGCCGGTTCTGAAGCCGCTTTCCTCGGTCCCGAACCGTACTGCAGTGTCAACTCTACTGCTGCTCTAGGGCTTATCAAAGATTGGGAGCAACAGACTCGCCTTAAACATTGGGAAAGCGCCCCTAGTCTGAGACAGTCCAAACGCTTGATTAAGCCCTACTCCTATAAGGAAATCCTTACACTAAATAAGGAAAACATTAGATTGCTGGTTGGCTTCCTCACTGGCCACTGCAGTCTGAGATATCATCTAAACAAAATAAATCTTAGTCCAACGTCAGAATGTAGATTCTGCATGGAGGACGAGGAAACCTCAGAACTTTTTTTTTTTTGACTTTTAAATTCATTTTTATTAATTATTAGCTTATATCAACTTACATACTAGACAAAAATGATTAAATCTAACTTAAAATTAACAGGATACTTATTCTAGATTATTGATCCTTATGCGGACGCCCTAAACTTAACTCTATCTTATAATTATTGCCTTTCGGCCTAAAAACTATTTTACGAACTAATCTTACATATTATGTTTTAATCGAGAAAATTTTTAAGAAAACTCGGCATCTTTATCAAGTTTTATATTTTTATATAAAAAAAACAAATTACAAACTACCTACTCTACTTACTTAAACTAATTAACATATTCTAACTATAATTAGGATTCTGAGCACTCGTTGCATTACGAAACAAGTGGTCAAAATCCCAATTGCTTTCCGAGCGCCTGGCAGTCGTCAACGTGCACACGCGCCGCCGTGAGCTGACTGATGCCTTACAGAATCAATCACCTCCCGGAAGCACCGCCACAAGTTGGCGAGCCCGGCCCCTCCCAGAAACGCCCTAGCTAACTTAGTCTATCTTACAAACTAAGAGGATGTTACCTAGAGTAACGCACCGTCTTGGGAGGGCATGTTGAACCCTCCACCCTCAAAAAGCCACCAAAATTCGGCAAATTGCTTTTCTGTATCGAATTTATCCCTCTCCGCTATTGCGGTTCTAAAACGGAGGAGCTCATGAGCATTATCGACGTCCTCGCCGCGTATGAGCCGCTTATCTCTCGCGCCGCGGTAGCGGTGGTATAATACCGGGATACCATCCCTCGTCTGTACCAGCCCTTTTGCATCAATATGGATAAATGCCTCCGGCGGGACAAAGCCAGACCGGAGCGTACTCTCTATGTACATTTCATTGGGGTAGTAAGCCCCAAAGATCAGACTATTGTCGCTGGCCATCGCCCTTGCAACGTGCCTTCGAGTGACCTTAATGAGGAAATTGTCAATCCTATTCAACTGAGCCCCATCGTATAGGACCTTGTTGGGATAGTATTTTATATAGTTGGATTCAGGCGTTCGGAACAACCGGAGACAGGTCCTAAGACATTGTCTCTCCAACACCCGAATCTTTTCCACATAGCTAGGCGCTATATTAAACCACAATGGACAACCATAAGCGATGATCGGCCTTATAAGGGCCACGTAGCAAATGACCTTCACTCTGGAGTCAAGTTGACTGCTATGAAACAGTCTCCTTGTCAGAGCATAAGCCTTCTTGGCCCCAGCAAGACAAGCAACTATATGTCTATCGAAATATAGATACTGGTCAAGCCAGATACCTAGATATCTAACTGCGCTTCTCACCGCCAATGGCTGCCCGTTCTGTCCAATAATGGCCAATTTTTTCCAGTTTTTTCTGGTATCCCTAGAGGCCCCAGCCAATGGAGTTCTGAACAAGATTGTTTCCGTCTTCTGAAAGTTGATTTTCAACTTCCAGTCGTCGCAATATCGCTTAATTTGATCGAAGTCACGCTGCAAAAGGATATTAATGACCTCGATTTTAGGACCTGATCTGTATGCCACCAAATCGTCGGCATACGCTATAGCATGTCTGAGTGAACCCACCAGATCACTCGTGTAAATGTTAAACAGGATCGGAGAATTGACCGCCCCCTGCTGTAAACCGTTTTTAATTTCAAAGACTCTGCTCGAAGTCACGTTGCCACATTTGACAACGAACTTCTTTCCCATAAGCATATTATAAATTACATATAGCAAAGATTTGTGCATCCCCCGCCTGGTCAACTTGTAGAAAAGTCCCTCTAACCATACGGTGTCGAAAGCCTTCTCAAAATCAACCAGACAAGCACCCGTGCATTGGTTCTTGCATTTATTCCACTGAATGTCGGAAACCAGTTTCGACGCGGCATGAATAGTGTCATGCCTCGCTCTGAAACCAAACTGGTTGTCCGGAATTATGTTATTGTCCTCGACCCACTTTAACAGGGCTCTATTGACAACTTTTTCGAAGACCTTGCTAATATTCGGAAGCAAGCTAATTGACCGGAGATTGGCAGGGTTCGTCCTATCTTTACCTTTTTTCGGGATAGGGTGTACCACAGCTATCTTCCAATGTGCCGGATAATATGCATTATTCAGCGCATTGTTAAACAGCGTGGTGAAAATATCTACAGCTTCCAGAGGCAGGTGTCTCAATACGACGTTTGGGACACCATCCATCCCCGCCGACTTTTTATTCTTTAGTGACTCGAAGATGCACAGAAGATCATCCTTCGACACGAACAAGTGCGATGCATCTCGGCCATTGGCGACAACTGCATTAGCATGGTTTTCATCAGTGAATACGGTGAATCCGTTATTCTCAGATCGCCAATTCTCAAGTTCGGCGCGTAGATAGAAGTGACTCACCAGAGCTCTATTCTCAATGTCGTGGTTACGGCGAACAGGATTGTTCACCGTATACACGGCCTCGAAACAAGCGCCCAGCAAATCCACTTTCTCCTGTGGGTCCTCGACCACGAAAAAATCGTCGTTTGAAGCGACACTTTCTGGACTTATTCCAGCAGTCAGTATTGTCTGTCTGTTCTCTGCTGTCTGGGAGATTCGAACACAAGGAATATCATTGTGATTTTTCCTCCTGAACAACTTATTTATCTGTGGGAACATATTCGGACTACAGGTTTTAATAGCCCGAATTTTATTGCCCCAATACAGACTTACAGATTTTCTGTAATTTTCTTTTATCAGCTGTTTCAGGATTCGGATCTCTGACTTCAGCATCCTTACCTCCGGGTCGTCGCGATCAGTAAATTGCCTGTACAGCCGTTTAAGCCTCGAGAGCAGTCTACTTTTCTGTCGGTATAGTGCGTCGATTGTAGGGTTTCTGTACTTTTCTGTCTGGTCGTCGTTGGAACGTCCTACCCGAGGAATAGTTCGTTCCATAGTTCGTTTGATGGCGTTGTCCATTTGCAATAAATGCCGATCAATGTCATCATTTGTCATGTTGCTGTTTGTCGGTGGGTCGATCCCACTCGAACGTATATCTCGCTTTAACAATCTGGAGAAGCGCGACCATTGTGCCCTCCGATAATCGAATGAACACACTGCTTCGTACTCCTCCAGCAGCGTTTGCTCGTTCGGGATCCGTATTGCGGCGGCGAGTCCGTAGTGGTCACTATCGTACTCAAACGCACGCAAACAGTTCCGCGTGTATTGGTCTATGTTGGTCAGTTGAAGTCTTGCGTCCGTTAAGGCCAAGTCCAGGAAAGCACCGCTTCTTGGGAAAGAAGGGATATCCGTCGCGTACAACTCGAGTTTGTACTCAATCATATTGAGGCGCCACCAGTCGTGAAACTGGTTGCCCCTGGGATTTGCAGTAACATTTCCCCATGCCGCATGTTTGGCATTAATATCTCCGGCCAAGAAGTAATAATTCTCCTCCGAGTTCAGCTGCAGACCACGAAAAAGTGTCTCGAGCTCTGTCATAAATTGGTTGGGTGGAGGTGCTGCAGGTGCGTAAAGCGACACCACATACACTCTCCTCCGGCTATGGAGAGGAATGCATATGATGCATGCTTCCAACAACTGGAACCTACGCACGTCCCCGCTATATATAACCCTATGGCGCAGGCCTTTTCGAATTAAGATTCCAACCCCACCTCCTTGAGTGGAGTGTGGCCGGTCTCTTCTTATTACATGATAGTTTTTGTATCCCAATTTGTGCTTCTGATTTAGCTTAGTTTCGCTAACCAAAAGCACATCCGGGTTTTCGGTTTTCAACAAGTTGGCAAGTGACGTTCTTTTCTCGATCCTGACTAGTGAATTAACATTCACAGCAAGGATCTTTAAGTTTCCCTCATCCAGCGTAGCCATTAGATTTATGGCACACCAGACCCCACAAACAACTCCGAATAGATAAAGTCAATTCGGGCCGCTTGTTCATTTAACTGTTTCTGGAACTTATCGATCTTTCCGTGCAGAGACAGAAGGATCGATTTTAAGTCTAGATCCACCTCTGGTGCCTTTTGGGCTACCTTTGGCTGGTTTAATGTTATTTGGGCTTGACCCGGTCCAGCTGCCATTTGGGCAAAGGACACGTTGGGTGCCACAAAATTTGTGAACGAGCGACTCTTCTGACGCCTATCGCCTTCAGACTGCTGTTTGCGGGCCTGGACTCGCTTTTTCAGTTCTTGGTACTTTGGGCAACCCCTGAAGTTGGCGGGATGCCCAGAGTTCCTGCAGAGCACACAGGAGAGTACACTCCGGTCTTCGACTCTCTCCTTACCTAGAGAGCATTCACCATGTATGTGGTCCTTATCGCACTTGACGCATCTAAACTGCATGTTACAGTTAGCTGCGGCGTGCCCGAACCTTTGGCAGCGCATACATTGAAGTATGCGATCTGACCGTTTTAATTTCTCCCATCTTACAGCATGATAGTACAGGAAGCGGATATTTCGCAGCCTGTCAATTTTGCTGTCAGGAGTAAGCTGGACCAGGAAAAATGGTAAGTAACGGTTACCACCACTTGCCACAGCCGAGGAAAACGGCTTGACCCCCACGAACTTGAGGTCATCGCTTTCAAAATTCTTAAGCTCTTTTTCGAGCTCCTCTGTTTTAATTGAGGGATCGATTCCTTTTAATACCACGGTTTTAAGCTTTTTCTCCCTTGGGGTGTACGTAAAGTACTCGGTCTTTACCTCTCCCAAGGCGGTGCGCACTCTCTGGTACTCCTCAATATCATCACACATAATTACATGTTTACTGGCAGAAAGCCTCTTAACATAAAAATTCTTAGTAATTAACCTACATAACCTAATACTATCACTAATATCGAAGTTACTTACATTAATCGGGGGAATTTTTTCCTTCCTTGCTGGCTTCTTCTGCGTCTGCTGCTTTGACTGCTGTTGCTGATTTAGCTGCAATTGCTGCTTTGGCTGCTGTTGTTGCTGTTTTTGTTGGTTTCGTTGCTGTTGTCGTTGTTGTTGCTTCTGTTGATATTGTTGCTGGATTTGCTCCCTCAGCACTGTTTGTTGTTGATGTTGCTGCACTTTTTTCAGCCTCAGCTGCTCACGCTTCTCCAAGAGCTCTTTTATGAGCTTGTCTAGCTCAGCTACCTCATCCTCTACATCTCCATCCTCCATTTGGATGGCATTGCTTCCATCGTCGTCGACCGGTAGGTCCCTGAAGGAATTTCCCTCTCCGACGTACCGGCCCGCTCCCCCTTCAGCTTCGTAAGAACTGGTATCCGTATCATCATCGGTACCAGCCACCGATGATGCTACGCTAGGGCCTGCCAGGTTCGCCCTTTTCTTGGCAGAAAGATTCGGCTTCGGATTTAGCTTCCGTCGCCTCTTCTCCACCTTTCGGAACTCCTCATTTGCTACTTCTGTAGCAGGTTTTTCAGCTGCTACTTCTGATTTTGTTGGTGCTGGTATTGCCTGCGAAAGAACTCGTCCTGGCAACGACCGACCCTTTGTTGTAGCTGTTGTTGTTGCAGTTTTAAATATGCTTGCAGCTGATGCCCTTGGCATACACGCTGCTGATATTGTTGCTGATGCTGCTGTTGTTGTTCCTGCTGCTGCTACGGTTGCTGCTGTTTTTGTTGTTGATGATGCTCTTGAAGTTGTTGGTGTTATTACTGGCGATGATTTTTTTGCCGGCTCACGTGTTCGCACCACACGTCGCAACGGCACACCCACACCCGTAAGCGGGACCACCGATTTTCCGGGGTCCATCGCCTGATACGTTGCGGCACTTTTGTTTTTTTTTTTTTTTGTGTTTAACTTTGTGTCTCTATCACTAAATTGCCGAAAAAAATTTAAAAATTGAAGACTGGCCGAGAATCGAACCTGAGTCTCCGGCGTCAGAGGCGGACGCCTAGCTTACTAAGCCGACTTTCGACTCAAAAATACTTGGCTAAATCGCTTTTATAATCGATACACTTTCCTTTTTTCCCGCTGAACACTAACTAGCCGCCCTATCTCGATGAGAGCTGCGGAACGACTGAAAAAAAAAAACCTCAGAACTCATACTCTGTGAATGCCCGGCTCTGCATTGGCTGAGACGACGCCTTCTCCACAGAGAGCTGTTATCACTGGTGGAGCAACTCTACCACCAAGGGTTAGGTTAGGTTAGGTTAACGGGCTGATGTAACAGAGCGAATCTGCCACACCACACTTAGGTCCATGTGGTCCCATTGTGATACCCTTTGTTGGAAGTGTTGGCCTCGCTGTTCTGGCCTTGGTACTTCGTCCTTGGTTTCCTTCTTACTCCAGTTTGTCCAGCCATTTGGATGTCCGTATAAACCTGTAAAGATTTGATAGTGAGACATCAGAAAGTTCTTGAATGTCTTGGAAGAAGTATCTTCCAAGTGTTCTGTTCCTCAGGTGACAAAGGCTTGGACAGTGACAGAGAAAGTGAGGTGTGTCCTCATGGGTTTCCTCATCACCGCAGCCTCTACAAATGTCGTCATCCTTGAGATTTAGTTTCATTGTGTGATTCCTTAGCAGGTTGTGGACAGTAAGAGTACCGATCAACTTTGACAGCGATGTCCTGTCGTAACGTAAAAGTTTGTTGGTTCGGCCCTTATCATATTTTGGCCACAGCTTGCGTGATATGTCACAAGTGGTTAGTGACCACCACCTGTTGTTGGTTTTCATTCGTGTTTTGTATTCCACCCTTTCTCTGAGGTTGCAGAGTGGTGGTTTAACCGACTGAAGTGCCTGTTCATGGTCCATCGCAGACCCCTTTCTTGCCCGTTCGTCAGCTCGCTCGTTACCGCATATGTCCTTGTGACCAGGGACCCAGCAGAGACTCGTTTTGTGCTTCGCGCCAAGAGCTTTGAGCTCCTCGCGGCAACGGCGAACAAGCAAGGACTTTATTTCTGTAGCTGACACCGCTTTAATGGCCGCCTGACTATCAATAAAAATATACTCTACCACCAAAGACGTGCTGAGTTTCATTAGGGAAGTCAGTCGTCTTTTGGTGTAAGCCAACCTTGTGACACAAAAGATCTTTTAGGTCGCAGTGTCGGCCCTTGGGCAAGGGTTACATAAAAAAAAAAAAAAAACTGGAACCCTCGCTGCCTACAGGTCGTATGATATCAGCAAACGGTATACAAGTGGTAAAATATCCCGAAAAAGAAAAGTGTTTATCAAAAAACTAGCATTAGAACTAGCAGCTAAACACTTGGAGAAAGGAATTTCAAATCCAAGCTTGCGAAATTCTGTGAAAATTGCGATGGCAATGATAGTATACAAAATAGAAACCATTTTACCATTTCCTTCCCAACGAAAAAGCAAAGATGTGAATCCTGCAAAACGCAAAAGAAATACAATAAAACAACTGCAGTTTGCGATTTGTGTAACTTTCCCACCTACACAAAGCACTACATAAGAGTTTGCGAACGATGTTATGTTTCAGACGAATCACCTGCTGAAGCTATGACGATGTTCACAATCAGGCTGACGTTGATGAAACATTCGCTTCTACGTCAACACCAAAGCGCAGCAGAAATCACTCGCCGACATAAACATACCGCTAAACAAAATATATTGTTAGCAATTTTTATTTTTCCAAGTACTCGTATGTACATAATTTGGATTTAAATTTAAAATAAAAATTCAATTTTCTTCCATACTTACTTTATAGGTCCACGATACTCGTAACTTAAAATTTTACAGTACACGGATTGAGGGTTAAGTTGTACTTCTTGTACACAATCCTATTATATTTTTTTACTTTTTAGTATTCAAAAATAGTGTTTGGGTATGTACTCTTTCTGAATTCTGGAACTTTTTCTTTTGTTTATACCCTATTCTAAGGGTATATTAATTTTGACGCATAGTTTGTAACATACCTTAATATTGCCCGTAGACCCCTAAAAGTTACTATATTTATGATCAGGATCGATAGTAATGTCGATCTGGCCATGTCCGTCCGTCCGTCCGTCGGCAAAAATTAGGCCTTTAAACTGGACCTAGAGAGCTGAAATGTTAACCATATACTCTCTAGGGTCCCGAACAAACACGCCCACAAACTCAAAAAAACTAAATTTTGGAAAAAATCGAATTTTGAGCTAGAAAGCTGAATTTTTTTTATATAATATGATCTATGGCTCCTAAAACTGCTCGGGATATAAAATTTTCAAAATCCGCCCACTGACACGCCCACAAATAAATAGAACAATTTTTTTGAAAATCCAAAGTTTGAGCTAGGGAGCTGAAATTTATAATATATACTCTCTAGCGGCCCTTTATGCTCATGTGTTAATTTTTTTTTAAATCCCCCTACTGCCACGCCCACAATTAAATAAAACAATTTTATTGAAACACCCAAGTTTGAGCTAGGGAGCGTTTTTTTTTTGATAAAATCCTTTAAATGTTATATAACAAAATATGCAGAGCGTTCTTAACAAATCAACCATACTTGACTTTTGTCACGCCCACTTATGAGGGATAGAAATAAGAATAGAGTATCCAACAGTTCGCCCAAGCGGACTGTAGCCCGTCCCTATGTTTAGTATTATGTTTGGGTATGTACTCCTTCTGAATTCTGGAACTTTTTCTTTTGTTTATACCCTATTGTAAGGGTATATTAATTTTGACGCATAGTTTGTAACATACCTTAATATTGCCCGTAGACCCCTAAAAGTTACTATATTTATGATCAGCATCGATAGTAATGTCCGTCCGTCCGTCGGCAAAAATTAGGGCTTTAAACTGGACCTAGAGAGCTGAAATTTTAACCATATACTCTCTAGGGTCCCGAAATAATCAACTTTACGAATTTTTGAAATCCGCCCACAGACACGCCCACAAAAAAATAAAACAATTTTATTGAAAAACCAAAATTTAAGCTAGGGAGCTGAAATTTGTAATATACACTCTCTAGGGGCCCTTTAAGCTCATGTGTAAATATTTTCAAAATCCGCCCACTGACACGCCCACAATTTAAAAAAAAAACTTTTTTTGAAAATCCAAAATTTGAGCTAGGGAGCTGAAATTTATAATAAATACTCTCTAGGGGGCCCTTTATGCTCATCTGTAAATAATTTTCAAAATCCGCCCACTGACACGCCCAGAATTTAAAAAACAACTTTTTTTGAAAATTCAAAGTTTGAGCTAGGGAGCTGAAATTATATATAATATGTATATACTCTCTAGGGGCCCTTTATGCTCATGTGTTAATTTTTTTTAAATCCGCCTACTGACACGCCCACGATTAAATAAAACAATTTTATTGAAACACCCAAGTTTGAGCTAGGGAGCGTTTTTTTCGATAAAATCCTTTAAATGTTATGTAAGAAAATATGTAGAGCGTTCTTAACAATTCAACCATACTTAGACTTTTGTGACGCCTACTTATGAGGGATAGGAATAGGAATAGGGTATCCAACAGTTCGCCCAAGCGGACTATAGCCCGTCCCTATGTTTTTTTTTTCTTTTGAAACCGAAACCGAGGTTGTCGCGAAGTGCTCTATGGTGAAGATGTATTTCATTTAACGTTTATGTTATTCAAATCTGTTATCTCTAGTTCATTCGTTTTGCTTAAGTTAAAATTTAATTTTATTTTTAATTTCTTTTTTATTGTTAATGAAGCAAAGGTAGTTATGAACTTTTTGAGTTGTTTTGTTTAAGCTCATGCATTTTGTGACTGCCTTTTTTTCAGTTTAGTTCCAGTCATTGTATTTTTTATTCAATACATATTATTTTATGTTTCCAAAAAAACATTCTACCATTGCTACCTGGAACGAAATTTCGTTTTAAAAATATTGTTTTACAAACAATAACAGCGAATGAATCCTCAAAGCTTATTTGTCATTGACGAATTTGTGGTGGACTGAACATTTGGTAGCTGTCAATATTTTTGACAACCAAAACACTACATACCTGAAAACCACTTGTCCCTAATTAAGTGTCCACTGCTGCGTTTCGTAACGAAGTACCCAGTACAGTAATATAAGACTTTCGCTCAGAAAAAACTTAATACATATTTTTTTTTATTACTAAGATATTATTATTTTTATGAACAACACTGTATTTTCGTGTTGGTATTATGTTAAATATGTTAAATCGAAGGAAAAAAGGAAAACATTAAAATACTAAGTTTAAAAAACATGCGCCTATCTAGTATGGTTCAACGCTGTTCATGACATCGTATTGTCACAACCATCTATGGGGCATTTCATGTCCACAGGAGACGGTTTAAGAAATGTTTTTGATCCTGGAAATTTTTAAAGTAAATTAAAAATTGTAGAGAATGAGAGGAGTGAGGGTGTAGTAAAGGTAACACGCAGAGTTTTTGTCTAGCTGAAAAAAAATAATAAGCAACGTTTTTTTCAATAATTGTGAAGGCACTTTCGCCGTTTATTTTAAAAGATCAATTGGTGGGTACTTGAACAAAACTTGGAATGAAGTTCAGAGGCTGAAGTGTCAAGTCGAGCTGATTTTCATGGTCCAGTGTCTTGTGATTTGTGATAGCCATCGGCTTTTCTTTTATACATTTTGTTAGAAGAGCTTTAGTGAAATTTAGCTTGAAGAGCTTTATATATCTTTAGATCTTTAGCGGAATTTAGCTAGAAGAGCTTTATCGGAACTTGGCTAGAAGATCTTTAACATAATTTTAACTAGAAGAGCTTTATCGAAACTTAGCTAGAAGAGCTTTAACAAACTTATAAAATGTATTTCTATAAATGGTATTGCCAGAAGGGTGCTAACTACTGAGAAAATTCAAATTAACAAAAATAATTTGTTTGGGGTTGTTACAGTCTCCCCCTCTGGAACATCAATCGTCTCGATGAGGTGACAGGAGGTTTTTATGTAGACTTCTTGGGGCGACCTCTTCTTCGTAGCCTTCGGACGGGTTCGGCATCACCCTTTGAGGTCATGCACTTCGTGATTGCTGAAGCGGGATATGTCCCAACGGGTACTGTTAGGTCAGCTTTGTGTGCGATTTGGTATGTGGAGGACCCAATTTTTGCCGTAACTACGTATGGGCCGTCCCTTCGTGGAACGAATTTGAGCGTTGTGTTCTTTGCTGCTTGACTTAACACGTGCGTTGTTACCAGTACCTCATCCCCTACTCCAACCTTGGGTTTTTTCGGCGGTTTCTCTGGCAGTTTGGAGCGTCTTCGCTAGTTGAATTAAACTTGGTGTAATCTGCGGAATGAAGTTTTCGGATTCGGCTATTGCTCTCAAGTCGTGATTTACAACGTCAACGGTTCTACATTCTCGACCGATGGTCAAGTAAGCTGGTTTGTAGGCCGTGTTTTGACATTTAGCGTTATTTATGGCGAAACTGATGGCGGGTAGGTGCTCCTCCCAAGTTATGTGGACGTTGCCGACAAATATCGCAAGTTAAGTCTTCATGTCGCGATTCTTTCTTTCGACTGGATTTGAGGACGGGTGATACAGAGGTGTCAGGGTATGTTGAATACCCAGGCAGTAGACCAATTGCTGCATGATAGCGGATACGAACTGTACCCCATTATCCAATATTAGGCGCCTGGGTGTACCATATCTCAAAAATATTTCATTTAAGAGGACGATTGCGCAATTTTCCGCTGTGGCTTCTTTTAACGGGAAGATTTCAGTCCACCTGCTTGCAATGTCTTCCACAATTAGGATCCACTGGGAACTCTCCTTTGTTTTGGGTAGTGGCCCAAGGAGGTCAACAGTTATCACTTCGAATCGTTTGTTGCTTGCAACCGTCTGTAGCAGTCCCGCTGGTTTCATGTTGCTGGGTTTGTATCTCTGGCCTGTCAGACAGTTGCCGATATGTTTGGTTATGTCACTCTTCATCCTTGGCCAGTAATATTTGGACATAACGCGGGCAACAGTGCGCTCCACTCCATAGTGTCCTGCGGTCGCAATGTCGTGGTATTTATGGAGGATATCCTGACGTTCTTGGGTTGGTACCACTAGCTGCGCGTCTTCAGCATCAGATTCTGGGGAGAATCTGTAAAGTACTCCTTCGTTCATGATGTAGCCTCTAGATGTCCAGCGAGGCATGTTTTCGTCTTCTGTTTCAAGTGATTCTATTATTGCTTTTACTTCGTTATCATCCAATTGTGCTCTTCGGATTTCATCTTCTCCTCTCGCAGGGAGATCAATTTGTACATTGCCAATAAGGCATGTATCGGTGCTGTGTTCAGGTTTTGGGCAAGGGGGTCTTGAGAGCATATCTGCGACTTTGTTTGTGTTGCCTGGAGTATACTCGATGTCAATATTGTATGGTTGTAACTGCAAGGCCCCATCCCCACCATCTTAGGGGCTGGTGATCAGTCAAAAGGGTGACCTTAGCTCCTTCTATATAGCCGTGGAATTTATTCACTGCCCAGATGATGGCTAAGGCTTCACGTTCGGTTGTTGAATAATTGCGCTCCGCGTCTGTCAG
The DNA here is from genome assembly GCA_949715645.1 of Portevinia maculata. Taxonomy (NCBI): domain Eukaryota; kingdom Metazoa; phylum Arthropoda; class Insecta; order Diptera; family Syrphidae; genus Portevinia; species Portevinia maculata. The sequence continues at coordinate 123,290,244 of OX454527.1, forward strand.
TAGCCTGGAGGTACATTTATTCAAGTGGGTGTTCATTTTCCTTCTCCCCTTGGACCAATACTGCCCCAATTGCGTAGCTGCTGGCGTTCGTCTTCAGATAGAAGAGCTTCTCTTCGCACACTTGCTGGAGGACTGGGGCTGTTACCAATGCTGTTTTTAAGGTGTCAAATGCATTTTGATCCTCAATACCCCATTTCCAGGTAGCATCCTTCTTTGTCAAAGTGCTAAGTGGCTTGGAGATTCCTGCAAAGTTTTCAACGAAGCGACGATACCAAGAGCATGTTTGCAGGAAGGAGAGTACTTCCTTAACATTTCTTGGCTCTGAACGGTTTGTAATGGCCGCTGTTTTCTCTGGATCTACCTCTATACCTCGACCTGTTATTAGATGGCGCAGATATTTAACTGTGTCGCAACAAAATTTTGATTTGCTTCTATTGCCTTTGAGTTGGAACAGTATCAGACGCTCAAAGACTTTGGTAAGATGCTCACAGTGTTCAGTGAAACTGCTGGAGCAAACAATTATGTCGTCCAAGTATACCAACAACCAACCACCTACTACAGCAAGTTCAGACCGAAATTTCTCCATAAGTCTTATGAAAGTTGCTGGAGCATTCCGCAATCCAAAAGGCATTCGTTTGAAACAGAAAATTCCAAATGGAGTTGTGAATGCTGTCTTTTCGATGTCGTTCTCCGCTACTTTTATTTGGTAGTAACCACTTTGAAGGTCTAGTGTAGTTTTATACTTTGTACTTTTTGTGGTTTGGATGGTATCATCGATTCTCGGAAATGGCTGCTGCTTTATTGAGAGCCCGATAGTCAATACAAACCCGGATATCGCCATCCTTTTTTGGTACGATAACGACCGGAGCTGCCCATGGCGATTCACCTTCTTCAATGATTTCTTGCTCCAACATTTTGTCTAGAGCATCCTTGAGCTATCTTTTTCGTGTCAAGGAAAGCCTGTAGGGTGTCGTGGCAATCAGTTGATGATTTCCGGTGTTAATTTTGTGCTCTGCGTATGGTGTTGGCTCTGCTAGAGTTGGCGGAGTTGTTTCATCACGTAGCGAGTCCCGGAAAATATCATGAATAGCACTAGGCGAATAGTCGTTGTTTTGGAAAACCCCCGGGCCTGCTGTTCTCCATGGTTCTTGCCCATAGCGTTCTTCTCCGTCATCCGGAGTCATGTGAGTCGGCGTGATGGGACTCAGTAGTGCGTGGATCAGCTGTGCTTGCTCTAGGCGTTTTCTGTAGTAGCGAAATTGGGTCTATTGCCTTATTCCACTGACTGGTCATATTTTTTTATTTCCCGTGTCATGACCCGGGATGGAGTAACGATGGTCTCGGATGTGTCAAAGAAGTCGAACATTTTCTTGGGTTGATCTTGAAAATACCATACTTTTTGTCCAAATGGATGACACCATTTTTCTCCAGAAAGTCAATACCTATCAATGTTCTGTTGTCTTTTGCTTTAGGTAGAGTAATAAATGTGATTGGTCTGAGCCGGTTTCCAAATATAATGGTTGTCTTGGCTAGGCACACTTCATTACGCTGGATACTACCGTCTGCAAGACTGATGTCAGCATCTATCTTCTTAAATTTTGTGCCATTGCGCAGCAGGTGCTCAAACAGGTGACGGCCAGCAACGCTTGTTCTGGCTGCAGTATCTAGGTATGCTATCCCGCTTTCACCGTGAGACATTATCGGGATTGTAGGTAAGTCATTACCAAGCGTGTTTTTTATGAAATTAAAAGAAACTTTTTGAGGTCCTTTGGTAGAGCCTTGCAAGAAGGGCAATTGGATCTCAACACCCCAGGAGCTTTGCATTTATAGCAGTGATTGCCTTGATTTGAGGGTGATCTCGTCTGCATTGCTGTTTCTGTCTCATCTTTCGTCTTCTTACGGCATTCGGTTACCGTATGACCGATATAACTGCAATACCTGCAACGTTTTTTCTCTTCTGGTTGTTCGTGGTATTGCTGTTTCTCAGCCATACTGTGCTCAATTATTCTGGCTTTGTCAATCAACTCCTGAAATGTAGAGATGTATTCACGAGGGACTCCATCCCTAATAGAGATATGAAGCAAGCCGTAGACTAAGTCCAGCATCATCGGTTCACTAGGACGAGGGACCGGCAACTGTGCGAAAAGCGGTCTCTTTTTCGGTGAGCTCCTTACTTTTTTGTTTGCTCTCAAAGATTTCCTGGTAAATCCTATAGGCAGGTTTAGATGGACCGAATGCATTTCTAAGCAATGAAAGTACATCGGCCCATGTGTTTGCTTCGGTTTTGACACCTTGCCACCAACTTCGAGAATCATCTTCGAGAAGTAATTTGAAACACTTAATTGCGTCGGCTTCTGGAATATGCTCAACGTCCTTGTAACAAGAAATCGTTGCAATGAATTCTTCCACCTTAACCGGATCCCTTTCCCCTTTGAAGCGACTGGCTGCTTGTTTGCCGCTAAACGAGAATTTTTACGAAGAATGTTGGTGGTCTGTTTTCCACTTTAACTAAAACTCTGGCCACAAGGTGGGCGCCGATGTAAAGAATGAGAGGAGTGAGGGTGTAGTGAAGGTAACACGCAGAGGTTTTGTGTAGCTGAAAACAAATAATAAGCAACGACTTTTTCAATTGTAAAGGCACTTTCGCCGTTTATTTTAAAAGATCAATTGGTGGGTACTTGAACAAAACTTGGAATGAAGTTCAGAGGCTGAAGTGTCCAGTCGAGCTGATTTTCATGGTCCAGTGTCTTGTGATTTGTGATAGCCGTCGGCTTTTCTTTTATACATTTTGTTAGAAGAGCTTTAGTGAAATTTAGCTTGAAGAGCTTTATAGATCTCTAGCTAGAACAGCTTTAGCGGAATTTAGCTAGAAGAGCTTTAACATAAATTTAGCTAGAAGAGCTTTATCGGAACTTGGCTAGAAGAGCTTTAACATAATTTTAGCTAGAAGAGCTTTATCGAAACTTAGCTATAAGAGCTTTAACAAACTTATAAAATGTATTTAAGGGTGCTAACTACTGAAAAAATTCAAACTAACAAAAATAATTTGTTTGGGGTTGTTACAAAATACATAGTAATAAAAAAAAAACAATAAACTTGAAACAACACACATTAAAATATAAAACAGACAATAAATTTGCAAACCATTTGATTGCTTGCTGTTCTTTCATTTTTTTTAACAAATGCATCTGTCAAACGAGAGGATATTCCTTTTATTCCACCTTTCTTTTGGAATAAAAAGAATACATTCTTAGTATTCCAGAATGAATAATGCAACAACAAAATGAATTATCCGGAATATTCCATTGAATAAAGAAACGCAAATTGCTCAATCGGAATATTCCGAATAAATAAAGAATCACACTGGCAATGTATTTATGAACAGACATACTGCTGCAAGTAAATACCTTAAAAGGGTCCATTAATGCATATATAAATTGCATTTTCCTGCAACACGGCAACAAAACATAAACCACTGCAAACCTGATCGAATTTTGACTGTCATTTGCTTTTATGAACGCAATTGTCAACTGATTACACGCGAAGATAATGCAGTTTATTTACATTTATGACCACGGCCAATGCAAACTTGCAGCACGCTAAACAAGCAATCGATTTGTATGTTTAATTCGGCGTGTTTCATACAACCACAGACAATAAAGTAACTTTATTATCTGTGATACAACGCAAGTTTGTGTTAACATTTTGTGATGTGTAAACAGAGTTCCGGCTTTCACAGTTTCATTCCACCGCACCTTATAGCCACCTTTTTTCATGCAAATTTTCATTTTATAAAACTCAGCGCCCTCATCACGCAAGGTTGGCGGTATCGCTTATAATATCGACATCGATACCATAAATCAATACTCCGATACAGCAATGCTTCCGAACGACCTAGAAAAACGCCATAAAATCCCAAATCAAGCTGCACAATTCGCAACAACAAAAAAATAAGAATATAATTAATTATATAAGAATAAAAACATTAAGAAGTAATTTGCTAGCTAAGCTTAGTTGCGAAATGTTATCTTTATTCTGTTTATAAGTAACACGTTTTCAAGTTCATCAATAATTACTTGTTTTTCCCTATTTTACCATTTCTCTTCTTTCGTCTAGAATTGGCATCGAGGATAGCTTCATCGACCTGAGTTCCTTTTGTCCATTTCTGTGCACGAATGTTGGTGGCCTCCTTCGGAGTTCGTAGTTCAATTTCAATAGTGTTCTTTTTGTTTAGCGAAGGACTTTTTTTCCCCAGTTTAACCAAAAAGACATCCGTATCCGGATCATGACAAGTATTGTAACAAACCTTTAAATAGATGAAGCTTATATAGTTATAAATAATAAAAAAGTAACTATTGTAGCTATATAATTTTTTTTAAGGAAATTCACATCCCATAAAACAAGGTGTCATTCGTTTCATGTGGATTGAACCTGCACCGCACGGGTCACAAGCCATCACTCAATTCTACACCGTCGCCACCACTACTATATAAATAGTCATAGTCATTATTTTAAGAGCGACAAGCTGAAAACTTCTTTGGATTTCATGCAGACGAAAATAGATGTACAGCTTTTTTAACGCAAAATTAAGGACAAATGTTGTTCGATTTTAACAAATAAAATAGGGGTTTGTCAAGAATTTTACTTAATAAAATAATTCTTTTCTACTAAAATTAACATCGCTGTCACATTCTCTTTGAATCATATTTCACCGTTTTGCCCACGGCAAACAGAACATTTTTAGAAGAAAAAGGCAAACATGCATTACAATGTACTAAAATGCAAATTTGGCAAAGATACAGCAGAATATAAATGAAAATGTTACTTTATCTAACCTAAGTCTCCAGTCTCTTCCGGGGGACTCTGAATATCGGTAACGATGACAAAACCAAATTAATGATATAATCAATGCAAAAAAAAGTACAGGATCGGCTGTTACCAGAAAAATTAAAAAAAAATTAAGGCGCAATATTCTTTTGAATAGCAGAACATGCAAAAAGGAGCAGGCTCACATTAAATCTAAAGCTTTTCAAGAAATTTTCTACATTACTTTGAAAGGAAGGTTTGAACAGGAAAAGCTATTACACACTTTTGGTATAGCGCGAACCAATTCACTTGGCCATAGTTGAACTTGGGGAAACCGTTGTAATGGTTCATATGTCAATTACATGAAAACGAATTGCCACTACGTCATTTATTTATTAAATTGGATGGAGCTACATTAGGACCTCAACTCTATTCGGGACCCATTGAAAAGGCGTTGGAAAATTGTGCTGACCTTCCCGTTGTTGAGTTTTCACCAATCCCAGGTAACCTAACTACTTTATCCGAAACTATTCAAGGTTCCTTAAGTACGGATCAAAAATATTTGTTTCAAATATGTGAAGCTACGAGTATAAGCAAATGATCCTGTCCTATAGATCTCTCCAACAGAAACCCGGGAAAAATGGCGCACTCGAGATGGTTAACAACTGCCAATAGGATATTGAGGCTTTATGTAGCCACAACGAATCCAAATGATAACTTGACAATACTTGCTAAATATATATTAAAAGTGTATGGTCCAGTTTGGTTCACTATTAAAAGACAGTTCATTTAAAAATGGCTCAAAGCATGTATTCAAGTTAATGAATTTGTCAAGATATTTTAGTTCTGTTGGAAATAATTCTGGAAATAATAGACCCCATTATTCAACGCAGTTCATATTTTGCACACCCAGAAAACATATTGATGGCGATGCTAAGCGATGACAGACCGCATATTAGAGAATTAGGCTTGAGAAGAATCATCTTGGCTAGAAAAAAACAGCGAGTTCAGTCAGAATTTTTAAACTTCCAAAATTAAATTTTAAAGCAAATGATTATCTAGACTTAATCATCTGGGCTGAATCACAAGTCACATCACCCTCATTGCTGGATAGAATGAGTGATCAGGAATTGGAAACTTCTGCAAAACAAATCTTCAATTGGCATGCCATTTCCAAACTACCCTTGTCACACTCAAGCTGTTGAGCGATGTATGAAGATGGTGACACAAGCTTCAACCACAGTAGTTGGTGAAAAGGCCAGCGATGGATGGACTTATTAGATCAAAAATACATTCTCAAAATATATTACCATTTTCCCACCCAAAAAAAAATTATAACGTGAAAAATTAAACAATAAAGATCTGTATTGGTAGGTTTTTAAATTATTTATTATGCATTTTTAGGTTTCTATTTTTAAGTTTTTGTAAATTTCTTTTGCTAATAAAACTAATATATATTGATTTTTGTTTTCTTATTTCATTAACGATATAATATTAGGGTATTTCAAATATGGGGACGAATCTTTTCTTTAACAAAAAAATGTTTTTTTTTTCAAAACCTTAAAACTTTGGGCCAAGGTAGAGGGCTAAAGACTTTATCAAAAAAAAAAATATAATGTCAAATTATTCTACTCATCAAAATGCAACGAAATGGAGATATTCGAAACTTATACATCAACTTCCTTCGCGGGGGTCAGTCACCTTGACGTGTGTACCATCATTGCATTCGATGGTGCCGCTGCGAAGGCTTATGGCGCAGCTTCAACGGGCTATGCAGTTTAAGGGCCACCCATGACAGACAGGCTGCTGACGAGCGTCAACCAAGTATTGACCCGGACTCTACGTCCCCCTCTCCTCTTCTCTTTCTCAAGGCGCAATTTAAGTAGGTGTACTACTATGCGGCTTTTACAGGACAATACGTCCTTCCCCTTTCCCCTCCTTTACCACCTGGGCTGGACGTAAGGTGTCATACGACCCGTGCCGAGAGTCAACCTGGCTGATGGCCCAGTCATCAAATAGCTCAGTCGCGCACGGAGTATCCGGATACCTGGCGCCCTCCGGATTAACTAGCCTTATCTGCACAATGCGAATCTCTGTGCAGATGGACCTCTTTTCTCCGCTACTCGTGGGACTCATTATGCAAACCAATAAAACAAAACAAACAAAAACAAAACAAAAAAAATTTACGGCCAGTTTCCCTTTAAAACCGGACGGTAGTACGGCGACCAAGCTGTCTACAGGCAAAGCTCTTGTGGCACCAGCTAGGATTGGGACTGTGGATACACATGGTCCCTCCACTAGCGGTTGCGAGCAAAAAAAAAACCTTCCCAACAGAGAGAGGACTGTGCATCATGGTCCCCCCTCTGCTGGCCCCTCAACCACCACCGCTCCTGCAAGGTTGAACGAAGGAGGGACTGTGCCTACTCATGGTCCTTCTGGTGTCGGCAACAGCAGTGGCACTAGACCCACAAAAAAACCCAATTCTGGCGGGGGTGGGACTGTGCATCATGGTCCTTCCCACACCAACAGCGCCGGATCGCGTCATCGCAATCCGTCCTCGGCGAATTACAAAAATCGTCGTAATGCCATCCGGATCCAGCGTATGTGTGGCAACATCGCGGTGAAGGATAGGACCCCGGACCAAATCGCGAAACTGGAATGGGCCCTACTAATCCTCAGCAAACCTAGCGGGGATTTGTCAACAAAACGCCAGAGATCAGTGGAAGGGACCATTTCGGTTCCCAAGAGGCAGAGGGTGCACAACACCGGCAACACTCCCACTGTCATATCTCACAGGCCGTTTAGCGAGGTTCTTAAAGATAAAATTGTGGTCGCGGTTATAGACCGTAGTCACATAGACGGCACTATTTCCCACGAAAAATGGGATGATGTTCTTTCTGTGCTCTCAGGCAACTACGAATCATTCGTGAGTGAAAACCCTGGACCACCTCCGCTGATTCACGAAGGCGGGTGGCATCAAGGCCACATTAAGCTGGTCGCATGTAGCGACCAAAGATCGGCTGACCTCTACGAGCTTGCGATCAGTAGGCTTGGAGAGGTGTGGCCCGGCGCAAAGCTCGAGGTCGTTGCGAGGGAGGACATCCCCTGCCGGCCAAGATCGCGTATATGGATCCCCCCAATTCCATCCACCCCAGAGGGCGTCTTAGACATTCTAAGATTAAGCAACCCCTCACTACCGACCCATAACTGGAAGGTGGCGAAACTGGAGGAGCAAAAGGGTTCCCACAGATGTGCGGTAGTCATCATCAATCAGGAAACCCTGGCTCCTCTGGCAAAGACCGATGGCCTCATACGATTTGGCTGGATCGAGGTCAAAATGAGGGTGTATAAGAAGGACGAACTTGAGGCGGGAAAACTTCCTCCTCCTTCTCCTCACCCTGAACCCTTGAACGATGAGCCATCTCCCTCGTTCCCTTCGCTGGAGGACGATGAATCCGCCGATCGTGCGGCAACAGCAAAATCGTCACTCTCCGTAAGCGATATCCAATCGGATATGGAGACTGACGATTTCCTTGATAGGATTCTTCTGAGTGAAGATGAACTTCTCAGTTCGTCTTCGGAATTGGAAGGCCTAAATAACACCGTGGTGGAGGTGCCTCTGGATTGTAGCGACAATGCTGCAGTTAATCCAGATTAACCTCCAACACTCAATCAAGGCTTCGGCCGCTCTTATTCTTCGCCTTTCTAAAGGCGGGGAAGATGTCGTCTTGATCCAAGAACCATGGATTGTACACAACCTGGTTCATGGACTCAAGACTCCTGGATATTACTCAATGTATGTGACCGACAAAGGTAAACCAAGATCGTGCATACTAGTGAAAGAAACCTTAATGCTTATTTACTCCCTAATTTCAGCGATCGGGATATAACTGCTGCGAAACTGGAGACTGCAGGCAGATCACTCTGGTTGGCATCGGCATATCTCGCCCACGACCACGTGGGGTCTCTCCCTGGTGATAACCTGGAGAGACTGATCGAAGAAGCAAGGAGGCAGAAGGCTGAACTCATAATCGGTTGCGATGCTAATCACATCACACCGTATGGTGCAGCTCGGATATCAACAACAGGGGTGAGTCACTTTTTGATTATATATTAAGCACCAACCTCATTGTATGTAACATATATAATGAACCCACTTTCATTACCAAAAATCGACAAGAAGTCCTTGACATTACTCTTGTCTCCGATACCATCAACGACATGATAACGGGTTGGAAGGTCTCGGCTGATCACTCCTTCTCTGACCACCGTTATCTTCAATTCAACCTCAATGTTGAGCCTCCCTGCCAACCTATTTTCCGCAATCCTAGGAAAACCAATTGGCCCAAATACAGAGAAACTGTTCGCGAACTATTTACCTCTGAACTTTTAAGTCCACCCTGCAACTTTTCCGAGCTTGACTGCAAGGTCAATGAGCTTACCTCGGCTCTCAATAAAGCGATGTCCGCTTCCCGTCCCCTCATACGACCTAGGCGAAAGAGAAAGCCACACTGGTGGAACCAGGAATTAGGACCACTAAGAAATAATTGCAGGCAACTCTTCAATCGCGCTAAAAGCTCGAGATCACTTACTGACTGGGACTCCTATAAGGAAGCCCTCAAATTATATTAAAAAGAGCTAAGGAAAGCCAAAAGATCATCCTGGAGACTCTTCTGTGGCAAAATAGAAGAATTCTCTGAGGCATCAAGAAAGATCCTAGCTTCAAATCCAACCATGCCCAGCTGTCTAAAGAAAGCTGATGGATCTTAGACGACATCTAGCGAGGAATCGCTAAATTTGCTACTTGATACTCAATTTGGGCCAAGGTAGAAGGCTAAAGACTTTATCCAAAAAAAAAATGTAATGTCAAATTATTCTACTCATCAAAATGTAACGAAATGGAGATATTTGAAACTTATACATCAACTTTTTTATTCTTCCATACATTGAGGCTCCACCCTAATGCAAATGCCCATTTATAATTTTTACATTTATATATTTGTCTAAACCAAGAAAGCAATCTTAAAACCTATAAAAAAAACTACTTTTACCTCTTCTTCTATAACAAGTGAGTAGGTAGGTAGAATGTTTTACAAAATTCTGCAAATAATAAAGAAAACGTTTATTTTTATTTATTATTCGCAGAATTTTGTAAAGCAGAATTTTGAAAAGCTGAATTATGAAATGCAGAATTTTGTAAAACTGTATTTTGAAAGCAGAATTTTAAAAAAAGAATTTTGACCTCTCCAGAATTTTGACCCCAACCCTAAATTTATTCCACGACTAAATGTATCGTCAATCATTACGTTCACCGCCGATACAATACAGTTAGGCTTTTGGTTTAGAAAGGGATAATATTACATATGTCATCTAATTATTATGCTACAGGTATACATACAGTGAAGCCAATTTATTAGTAAAGGTACATTACACGGCCATTTTTTCGAGTCATTTAAATGACGCTGTGACGTCAGGAAGAAATGTCGCATTAGAGAGACATTTAAGCTACGATTCGTCATTGTTCATTTGAGAAAATCACACGAAATGACTGTCATTTTCATTTTTGTCCCAAAATCAGATGACGTACACTGGGAGTCATTTAGAATTTTCCGTTGGGATGTCATTAAATGAAGAGCGAAAAAATTACGATCACACAGTAATGACTTGCCTCATCAAAATGAGAAATGACACCTTTCCTATTATTTCGATTTCGTAATGACCAATGAGAAAATTATAGCTTCTGTCATTTATGTGGTGTTCTCTCATCTAAATAAAAGATGTCAAAAAGAAGATGATGGTGGAAATTGCGGAGACGGCGTATTTGGCAGCGTGTGTGCTGGAAAGCAGTGAAGACGACATTGATTACGAGCCAAAGCGACGAAAGCGGAGTATTTGGCAAAAGAAGTTGTTGTGCCGTCGCGAGAAGAGTGGATTTTGTGCTGCATTACTACTCGAATTGCGCGAAGAAGAACCTGAACTATATCGCAATGTCCTTCGTATGTCAGCCAATCAATTCGATTATTTGTTGAGGTTGGTGAAACCACACATCGAAAAACAGAACAAATATGCGAGAGAGCGTTTCACGACGAAGCACGACTGGTAATAACGTTTAACACAATTATACCGTACGGTTTCTAACATTTTAGAAAAATATCCTTTTTCCAGGTTTGAATTCCTTTTTTTGTTGTTGCAAGGACCTCTCAGTTAAATTACGTTTAACACATTTATACCGGTCTCTAATAATATTTTGGAAAAATATCCTTTTTACAGGTTTGAAGGACCTTTTTTGTTGTTGCAAGTACCTCTCAGTAAAATAACTTTGAACACATTTATATCGTGCGATTTCTAATAACATTTTGGAAAAATATCCTTTTTCCAGGTTTGAAGGACCTTTTTTGTTGTTGGAAGGACATCTCACTCTCTCAGTAAAATAACGTTTAACACATTTATACCGTGCGGTTTCTAATAACATTTTGGAAAAATATCCTTTTTCCAGGATTAAAGGACGTTTTTTTTGTTGTAAGGACCTCTTAGTAAAATAAAATATATAGGTACAATATATACATACATATATAACAAAGGGACTTGCAAGAATCTAATATTATAGAAGACTTAAAGCAGTCGAACGACTTAAAATCAGTCAAAAGACTTAAAGCATTCAAAAGACTTAAAAGCAGTCAGAGCGTTTTCGTGTCCTTCGACAGCCAATCAACCTCGATGCCGCAAAAACAAAGAAATTGGTGCTGGTATGCACGTCGCTCCATAATTTTTTAATCAACACGAATAAAGTAATGTAAATGTGGATATTTTACATCACCTGCATCGATTGCACCTTGACCGGACTTTGTCTTGCGCAGTTTCGTCACGAACGCCTTGAAGTTGCTGCGCATGCTTTTCCACTTCTTTCTGGCTTCGGTTAAATCAACTGCGTCGATGCCCAGCTCTAGTACAACAATTGCCCAAGAATCAGTTTTGACATGTTGAAGTTTGTATTCTGGAACTGAGCTATCCCAAAGCGCCCGTTGCTTTTGCACCGCCACAATCAAACGCGATTCTTCTTCGTCGCTCCACGAATAGCCAATTTGCCTATCCCTATTTACTCCTGTTTTCTGCGTTTTGCCTAATTTGCTCGACTTTGTTATACTTTGGGTATTCAAACTCACACAATAGTTAACAGAATAGTCCATATTGTCTGCACTTGACGGCAACGGGTCGCATTCCATTTCACCCATAGTTATTTGTACCGAAATAGCAGCCAGACACATGCAACAAATACCAAATGTAAGCACAGATATCATATTAAATGCTGTGTCATTTATCATTTACGTAGAAAAATGACACAGCATGAATTTCGTACCTAGTCATTTTTGGAGGCTGTCATTTAAATGACGCAACAGCCAAAAAGTGTAGTCATTTGTCCTAGGCGTCATTAAAGAGCGATCACACGGCCATTTTTTTTAGTCATTTTAATGGCACAAAATTCATCTCTTTTTCTTCGCCATATTCCTAGTCATTTAAATGACGCCTGAAATGTCGTCCCAAAAATGGCGATCACACAGAACGACATTAAAATGACTAATATGTATTCTTAAAACTCATATTGAAAGTTTCACCAATTTTGAAAACTAGAAAATTCACATCTGAAACGTCTTAGGCCATACATTAACAAAGAGTTCCTTGCAAAAATAAACAAAAACATAGGGACGTTTGGGTGAACTGTTGGATACCCTATTATTATTCCTATTCCTCATAAGTGGGCGTGACCAAAGTCTAACTACGGTTGAATTGTTAAGAACGCTCTACATATTTTTTTGTTATACATATAACATTAAAAGGATTTATTTGAAAAAAACGAAGCTTTTTTAAAAAAAAGCTCCCTAGCTCAAACTTTGGTTTATCAATAAAATTGTTTCATTTAATTGGGCACCTAGAGAGTCTATATTATAAATTTCAGTTTCCTAGCTCAAACTTTGACTTTTCAATAAAATTGTTTTATTTAATTGTAGGCGTGTCAGTGGGCGGATTTTAGAAATTTTATCTCCCAAGCAGTTTTAGGAGTCAAAGATCATAAATACAAAATTTTAGCTTTCTAGCTCAAAATTCGATTTTTTCGATAAAATAGTTTTTTTTTAGTTTGTGGGCGTGTCTGTGAGCGGATTTCAAAAATTCTTAAACCTGATTATTTCGGGCTCCTAGAGTATATGGTTTCAATTTCAGCTCTCTACGTCCAGTTTAAAAGCCTAATTTTTGCCGACAGACGGACGGACGGACGGACTGACATGGCTAGATCGACATTACTATCGATGCTGATATATGTAGTAACTTTTAGTGGTCTACGAGCAATATTAAGGTATGTTACAAACTAAGAGTCAAAATTAATATACCCTTAGAATAGGGTATATAGACGACCGGTGGAGGTAAATAAGAAGAATGCTTAAGAATTATTAACATCGGTGTACAATCGAATAAAATTGCTCCGAAAGGAAAATTTAAAGTTAACAACATAAACAACATTCGAGTGAGAAGTTTAAACATGCTTTTGAGAAAGGTTGTACACTCAATGGGGCAACAGAAATATTCAGGATAAGAAAGGTTGAATTAAAACATAGGGATGGGCTACAGTCCGCTTGGGCGAACTGTTGGATACCGTATTCTTATTCCTATCCCTCATACGTTGGGCGTGACAAAATTCTTAGTATGGTTGAATTGTTAAGAACGCTCTACATATTTTGTTATAAAACATTTAAAGGATTTAATCAAACTTTGGGTTTTCAATAAAATTGTTTTATTTAATTGTGGGCGTGTCAGTAGGCGGATTTAACAAATATTTAAGTAATAAAGGGCACCTAGCATAGAGAGTCTTTATTATAAATTTTAGCTCCTTAGCTCAAACTTTGGTTTTTCAATAAATTGTTTTATTTAATTGTGTGTTAAGTTTAAAGGCCTAATTTTTCCATCCTTTAACATTTGGGGACCGTGATAGGACTTGGTCCAACAGTTCGGGCGTACACTGGGCCATAACACAGTGGAGTCTCGTAAAAACAATAGTGCGTACATTGGTTGTAACACCTTTCAGGGTTAAAACATTCTTTCGCGTTTGGGCGTAAACTGGGCCATAACACAGTTCATCCTAAATTCTACCGCTGATTGACTACTCTCTTCACTAGAGCATTTATTTGGATTACTTCGTTGGAAGGGGAGTAAGACAGCAAGATGGATTTGGATAACATAACTAAGGATCAAGAGGAGATTGGACAGAAAATTTGCAGGTTATGGCGGAATTTTAAGAAAGACTTCCCTGACCGCAAAACCATTAGCTAATAGGAAGACCGACTACAACAATTAAACTCACTTTGAGAAGAGTTTGATGCAACTGACTCGAAAATCAGGGAGATAGAGGAGATCGATCTCAGTCCCTATTTCAGTCGTGATTATTATGCAATACCAAAACTCACCCAAAAGCAACCAGCAGTTACAGTTCCAAGACGGAAAACAGAGCACATTCCAGCTATGGAAGACACACTCATCAGACAGCGATACAATCTTGTCATAAGGATCATAAGGGGGTCCATGGATAAGATAATACTACAGCAGAATAAAACCAAAATCTTCTGTCAAATCCAAATTCGCACAATGGAGCAAAATTGGGAAGAGTTAACTACTATGTATCGGACAAGGGAAAACCAGTTAACTCAGGAAGACATTCAAGCCTACTTTGAGTTGCAGGAGCAACTCGCGGAACTATTGCAAGAACTCTATGGGACAATAGAATCGTCACTAGCCCAAGAGTTGGGGAAGCCTTCAACAACCATGAAAATGCCCAAGGTTGAGTACCAAAGTTTGACGGTAACTACCTCCAGTGGCAGCAATTCAATGATCTGTACATGGAAATGATCCACAATCAAAAGATGTCGGATTGACAAAAAATGTGGTTTCTTTAATCAAGCCTTACAGGAGAGGCCGAAAAGTTGGTGCGTCATCTGACAGTATCAGGTGCCAACTACAATGCAGCATAGAAGATAATAACAGGGCGCTATGAAAACCCTAGAATGCTAATATCATCTTGTTTATCACAAATGTTGTCCCATCAGAATGCCCAAATTGAAAATGGCAGATCAATCCGCAGCTTACACGACACTATACAAGAATGTTTGCTAGGATTAGAAGGATTGAATGTGTAAACCAAGGCATGGGACCCGATCTTGCTTCATCTATTTCTTAAAAAATTGGATAAAGATACGCACACATTGTACCAATTCCTTTATTCCAGAAGTTTCTCGAATTCTTAAAACAGCGCTTTCAGAACTCAAAAACAGGGGTTTAAGACATTATCAGCAATTGCTTGTCAGCAATTAAGTTGTATAATCTGCAAATACAACTGTTGCTTCCCAACAAAATCATCCGCGCACAAAGATGCAATTTGTGTGTTTGCAAGAAGTCTAGATCAGCAACTAAATGCTTAACATGTGGGCAACTAGAGCTTATGCACACAACACAAATAAAGGATAGAAAAAACCGACACAATCAATTTAAATTATGAAAAATCAGCGCACAACACAACACGACACAACCGAAGTAAACCGAAAACTGTCAAATGTAAATATACATGACTAGCGAAGAAGACAGTTCGTTCTGCCTTGCACCAAATGCCAACGCCATTTGAAGAATGTGGTCATCACCTCTGACCAACAGGCGTGAAATTTTATGATAGCCGAATTGGATGTAAGCCAGATGCACATCCGACAAAATGCACTCTTACACCCACTCCGAAGATGTGGGGCACCGAATATTAACACACAGAAACCACGCATTGTCCTGGTGTTAGTGCGACATTATGGTTACCACTTTACATGAATTGAAAAGGTAACTTTTAACTCTTGGGGTCAACAACCCTTGCCGAAACAGCTGGAGCTGGTATATAAACAATCAACAGCTTCAAGGAAAGCTAAAATGGTTAACTCAAATCACTCGTCAGCCAACTGCCAACAAATAAATTTTATTTTAAAAACAAAAGGTTCGACAATTTTTATTTTGCCTCCATTCGATCAGTTCAACTAACTGATCTAATTGTACAGTACTGCTTGCAAATCGCCTATTTGCAAGCCTAACTTTGTACTTCCCGCTCGCCTCAGCGCGGAACAACAATCATCCAATTTATAAATGTAAAATGTGGGCGTGTAAGTCGGCGGATTTCAAAAATTGTAGGTCTCAGGCATTTTTAGGTCCTCAAGTAAGAAGTTCTTCTTGAGATTGTTTGCGTATCAGGGGCGGATTCAAAAATTCTTACATTTGATTATTTCGGGCCCCTAGAGAGTAAATGGTTAAAATTTCAAATTTCCAGCTCCAGTTTAAAGTCTTAATTTTTGCCGACGGAAGGACGCACGGATGTACATGGCTAAATCGACATTACTAAAGGGTTTTTCAATAAGAGCGCTACAAAATGATATCAATGAAATTCTTTATTCCTGTGAAAGTACGTTCGATGCCATTATGTATGGAACTCGATTTCTTTTGCATGGCCACCACGGGCACGCTTGCACAAGTCCAGACGATGAACCCAATTTTCGACGGTTTTCAAGCATAAATCGGCCGATACTGCTGCAATTTCATGTTCGATATTCGTACGAAGTTCATCAACCGTCGCTGGCTTGTTGGCATAGACCATTGACTTGACGAAGCCCCACAGGAAATAGTCTAACGGCGTCAAATCGCACGACCGAGGCGGCCAAGCGACTGGACCATTTCGTGAGATAACACGGTTTCCAAACTTGGTTTCCAATAAATTGATTGTGGCATTCGCTGTGTGGCTTGTGTTGCCGTCCTGTTGGAACCACATGTCCTCCAAGTCCATATCATCCAATGTAAGGATGTATGCCAAGATCTTTTCGCAAAATTCGCCACAACGACGTCACAGAGATGCCCAACGCTTGAGAACGACGTGTGAGAGACACATTTGGGCTTTCTTCAACTGAAGCCTCAGCGGCAACAATATTCTCGACACTACGGGCACTTATTTGTCTCACTGGCACGGGAACATTTTGTACTGTGCTTGTGGATTCAAATTTTTCCACTAGACGCTCAATTGTTGATCTGCTAGGACGATTATGACTGACCAACAGGCGTGAAATTTTATGATGGCCGAATTGGATGTAAGCCAGATGCACATCCGACAAAATGCACTCTTACACCCACTCCGAAGATGTGGGGCACCGAATATTAACACACAGAAACCACGCATTGTCCTGGTGTTAGTGCGACATTATGCTTACCACTTTACATGAATTGAAAAGGTAACTTTTAACTCTTGGGGTCAACAACCCTTGCCGAAACAGCTGGAGCTGGTATATAAACAATCAACAGCTTCAAGGAAAGCTAAAATGGTTAACTTAAATCACTCGTCAGCCAACTGCCAACAAATAAATTTTATTTTAAAAACAAAAGGTTCGACAATTTTTATTTTGCCTCCATTCGATCAGTTCAACTAACTGATCTAATTGTACAGTACTGCTTGCAAATCGCCTATTTGCAAGCCTAACTTTGTACTTCCCGCTCGCCTCAGCGCGGAACAACAATCATCCAATTTATAAATGTAAACAGTTTTTGGAGTTAACATCATCAAAACGGTTAAACATCATAAAACAAAATAACCTGTGCATCATTTGTGTGCGAGCTGGGCACTTTGCATCAAACTGCAGCTCCAGTAATTGTTCGAAGTGTCACAAAAAGCATAACACTCTGTTACATTTAGACATGAATATCAATTGTCCACCAAAAACCCCAAGGATCATCATTAAAGAGGAACCTACAACAAGTCGTGCAACTGAGACGGCAAGGGGTCCTGAGCCAGTGGTTAGCGCATTACTTAACAATAAAGATCACGCATTCATGCTGTTAGGGACTGCCAGAGTAACCATAATCGGACACAAAGGAAAAACCTGGGAATGCCTTGCGATGCTGTATTCTGGTTCACAAATAAATATCATCAGCCAGCGCATGGTAGATAAGCTTGGCCTGACCGCTACGGCAGATGAATTGTCCATTGAAGGAATTGGTCAAGGCAAGCAAAGATCCAAAAGAAGGATCAATAAAGAGATACAATCTTAAGTAAATTCATACTCGTGCAGAATCGAAGCATTTGTATTACCCAAAATAATATCCTATCAGCCAGCTCAACCATTGGAAACTTCTACATGGAATCTTCCCAGCAATATTCCACTAGCCGATCCTAAAATCAATCGACCAGACAAAATAGATCCTGCTAGAAGCAGAATTTTACCATCAGCTCTTGGTTGTCGGTCCAATACGATTGGCCGGAGATCTACCAATACTACAATATACAGTATTGGGTTGGGTAAGCAGAGTAATGGCCACGGCGGTAACATGTGCAATGGGGACCGAAGACAGATCTCTCACTACAATCATCAAAAAATGTTGGCGACTAGAAGATATCATAGAAGAGGCCAGCAGCAATACTAAAGCAGAGCAAAAATGTGAAATGCACTTCGAAAAAACATTTCAGCGCGATCCAACCAATGGCAGGTTCATAGTAAGCTTGCCCTTCTCACGCCAGCCATCAGAGTTAGGGGAATCCAGAGAAATAGCTCTGCGAAGATTTTTGGCTATGGAGAGAAGTCTTTTAACAAGGACGCCGACTTCAAAGGTCTTATGAGTATATAGAGCTAGGACATATGAGCGAGGTCGATGAATGTACTCTAAGGTGGCCATCCTTTTTTTTACCCCATCATGGAGTAGTTAAGCCCGAGAGTACCACAACCGAACTAAGGGTGGTGTTCGACGCATCGATGATAACATCGTCAAACATCTCACTAAATAACGTGCTGCTAGCTGAACCCACAATACAAGATGGCATCTTTTCACTACTTTCAGGAGGCCGCGCGTGGTATTCACGGCAGATATTTAGAAAATATACAAACAAATCCTTGTGAGAAAGGAGGACCGGGGTTACCAACTAATATTTTGGCGGAGCGATAAAGAAATTAAATGCTATCAATTAAAAACAGTAACCTACGGTACAACATCAGCTCCCTATCTGACAACCCCATGTCTGCAACAGCTTGCCAGCGATAATTCACTTAGGTTCCCATTAGGAGCCAAGGTTTTGGCCAATAATCTGTACATGGATGACATGTTGTCCGGAGCTAACAGCTTAGCAGAAGCCATCGCCATACAAAAGGAACTCATCCAAATTTTGCAATCGGCACAATTCAAGCTTCGAAAGTGGTGCAGCAACGTACCACAGCTACTGAAAACCATACCGCCAAATGATCAAGCCATAAGCTCTGATGTCAAGGATAAGGAATCACAGACATTGAAAACGTTGGGACTTATTTGCAATCCACGATTGAATGATGAATTTCTAATCAACTCGGCATTGCAAGTAAACAAGCGAATCACCAAAAGGACAACCTTGTCAGAAATTGCGCATATATTCTATCCACTACGTATCGTGAATCCAATCACAATCACGGCCAAGATATTCAGCAGCTATGGAAACTAAAAATTGATTGGAATGCCTTGCCAATGGAGCTCCACACTCAGTGGGATAATTTCCAAAAGGATCTAGTGGCAATAAAGGATATCAAAATTCCCAGACACTTGTTTTCAAATCCAGGGGCCAGGACAATTCAGCTACACGCGTTTGCTGATGGGTCAGGTAAGGCGTTTGTACGTTTGCGTACTGTAACGATCCGGTTAGTGTGCTTAAAATCTAGAGTTGCACCAATCAAATCTGGGATTGACGAACATATCACTTCTGTTACAACAATACCACGGTTAGAACTATGTGCAGCTAAACTGGCAACGGAACTAATGCGTCGGGTAGTAAAGGAAATGAAATTAGGAGAATTGAAGGATTTCTTTTGGACCGATTCCGAAATCGTTCCCGCTTGGATAAATTCAGAAGCTGCTAACTATCATAGCTTAATTGCCAACCGAGTAAGGACCATCAGAAGCACCAGCTCTCCTCAGCAGTGGGGACATGTGCCTACAAAACAAAATCCTGCGGACATAGTCTCCCGAGGGATCTCGGCTTCAAAACTAAAGGACTATACCATGTGGTTTTACGGACCCATATACCTATATGGTCCAGAAAATACTTGGCCAGGCAATTTCAAAACAAAAACCACGGACTACGAGAAGAAAAAATCCAGGATCACACTCGCAGGAACAATCCAGTCATCACCAGGTATCATCGACATAATTGATCATCATAATTCCTTCCGGCGACTGCAAAGGATTGTTGCATATATCAACCGGTCCATAGATAAATGCAAGAAGAGCAATTAAGGACAACGGTTATACGACCATTTCTCCCTGTCTGAGCTAGAAAACGGCAACAGTATTAAGAGAAGTCCAAGGCCAGGCATTTAAGGAAGAGCGGAAGTGCAACTATGTCAACGCTCACAGCCCAATGAATAGTTTGTCTAAATTTTTGGACGGAGATGGAATTCTTCGCGTAGGAGGGCGCTTTGAAGCAGCAGAGTTGAGTTACGACGCCAAGCAACCAATATTGCTAACCTACAACCATAATATCAGCAAATTATTGATGCAAGAGGTTCATCTCAAATACCTACACATTGGACCACAGGTCCTGCTGGCAGCAATGCGCCAAAAATACTGGCCCATCAAGGGAAAAACGATGGCACGTTCCGTGGTACAAACATGCCGTCGGTGCTCCAGGGCAAAACCTAAACTGATGACGCAGATAATGGGGAATTTGCCAGCCATGTGGGTACAACCTGCCCCACCGTTCGTCAACGCCGGAGTAGACTTCCTCAGACCGGTATGGATCCACTTCAAGGCATATGTCGCTGTCTTTTGTTGTTTCTCAACTAAGGCAGTACACTTGGAAGTCATAGGAGATTTAACAACAGAAGTATTCATCGGTGCCCTCAAACGTTTTAGAGGAAGGAGAGGAAATTGCCTAAACCTTTATTGCGACAATGCTACAAACTTCTTCGGAACCAAAAATCAACTTATGGAAATTAAATCCTCAATATACGCAGGGGCGTCGAAAGAAAAAATAGCTTCATTCTGCACGACTAAAAGTATGGAATTCCACTTTATCCCACCGCGAGCACCGCATTTTGGCGGATTATGGGAGGCGGCTGTGAAATCAGCCAAACATTTCTTGAAACGCAACCTTCTTTCAGCCAACTTAACGTATGAGGAACTAGAAACGTTATTAATCGAAATAGACTCCAGACCCCTGGTTCCAGCATCATCTGACCCCAATAATCTTACTGCCCTGACACCGGGCCATTTTTTAATTGGAGAGCCACTAACATCAAACGTCGACGGGCAAGCAGAACCCATAGTTGCTAGGTTAGGCAATAGATGGAGGACGATCACCACAATAAAAACACAATTTTTGCAGCGATGGTCACATGAATACCTCAACGAACTACAACACCGCTACAAATGGAAACAAGAAACAACACAATCATTCCCGGTATGCTGGTGATTATAAAGGACGAAAATTAACCGCCTATGCAGTGGCAGCTAGGAAGAATTATGAACTGCATAAGAGGAAGTGACGGCTTAGTGCGTGTGGCGGAAGTTAAAACGAGCCGTGGTATGCTCAAACGACTCATACATAACCTTGCGCCTCTACTAGTAAAGTCCACAAAAGCAGGAAAATCCGGAGCAAACGTCAAGGATTCAAGAAGCAACTGAACCATCGACAAACAATGAGGAATCAACGAAAAAAAGAGTAAGACGATCCTTGGGCTCCACAATTGCAACAATTCTGTTAGTTTTACTTACACTTCCACCGAGTGAAGGACGTCCAGTCGAGCTAAGGCCATTCGACTCACAATCGGGAATCTATTTTGAAAATATGGGAGTAGCAAACATATTGTCTAGTGAGTGGATGATTATAGCCTATTATGATATGGAGATTTACTCGAAGGAACTACTGTTATTAACAAATACAACTGCATCATTGAAACATCTATGTCATCTAATTAAGTCAAGCACTCTATGCGAAAAAATAATCATACAGATACAAAATCTGGAGGGAGCTCTCCCTAAGGACCAATGCGCTATTGACATCATCGTCAAATGGCAACCGCATGAACCGAGGCGCCCTCAACCTCGTAGGAAACGTAGCCAACACATTGTTCGGAGTCCTTGACTCAAATTACGCGGAACAAATTTCAAGGACGATTGATGGCATCAAGACCAATGCAGAATTACTTAGGAAACACATGAGAAATCAAACATTATTTCTTGCGGCCACCATAAATATAATAAGTTGCGATCAAGCACCATAGCAAACCTATTTGAGACCCTGTCAGCCCATATTGCTGAGAAAACCTACAAGACCAATAACATCTCCCGTGATCTATATCAAGAAGACTTAGCCCAAACCTTTACATCGTTGGCAATTCAAATACTCACCACTATTTGAAATTTCCAACGTATCCAAGGCTCTTTACTGGAATTCTTGACGCACAGTCAACATGGAAAAATAAGCACCCACACAGCTGAAAGAAGAGCTCTATAAAAGAACATTTACCATCATCGTTAAAATTGCCAGCGGCTCATATGGATTTAACTACTCTTCTGATTCTGATGGCCACTGAAGGGAAAATCCTGAGGACTTTGAGATATTTCACGTAATCCCGGTACCTGTACTGGTAAATGAAAGCAACAATTTCTAACTAGACATACAATCTCCTAAGTAACCTTGCGGATGCCGTAATCTCAAGGCGGGGCCAGTAGAACTGCCGAGTCGCGATGTCCACCACAACATTGGATACGTTGGGGCTATATTAGCAGTCTTAATAGTCAGCTTCTTGGTCACAAAGTGTTACATAAGAGCCAGAAGGAACAAGCAGTGCATTCACCCAACCCCGAAGCCAAAAAGAAATATCTAACAACAACAAGAAAAACAGGAGGATAGATTTAATGTACATATTGAGGTTTAACCTAACTGTTGTAATAATGAATTGATAATAAAGATACTATGATGTTAGATGTTGTTATTCTAGCTGTTCAAATCTCGTATTGAAAGTTTTTCGCCGAAACTATTTTTCATAACTTCCCTAATTTCGGGCCAAGTTCGTAATCGACCGTATTTTTGAAGTTCAAGTCGCGCTTTTCCAACGATCTTGTCTCTTATATAGCCCGTAAGAATTATTTTGGTATTTTCATCAAAAGTTTCTAAAGTGGGTAACAGCGAATCTATCCTTTCCACAAAATCTATCATACAATTTTCACTTCCATCAAATAAAGGTATCTTACTCACTAAATCTAAAATAATCTTAAACTTATCAACTGCGTTGAGAGCATCCATCTTTTATTGTTCTTCCGGGAATAATTATTATAATTGATGATTACTCACGTGGATTGTTGAATTTTTTTTAATAATGTTTCGTCTTTCCTGATCCGTTATTGAGAAAAAAAAATGTTCAGTTTCATTCTTTGGTCTTCGTTTGCTTGGTGCTAAAAGCTCGTTTCTGTTGTTGTTTGTTTTGCAGCGCTGCTTTAAGCAGGGAGCGTTGATTTTTGGCGGTCACGCTGTTGATGAATAATGTACTTTGCACGCGTACAATTCTAAGTCCGCAATGCTGTTTTTTTTTTTTTTGTATGTTCTTCAGCTTTACCCACTCAAACGATTTATTTTTCTTTTATCGACTGCGCCAAATAGATAAAAACACTAATTGTTCTAATTTATATTTGAACGCTATTATTTATTCGTTTATTTTTGTATTCTAATTTATTTGCTGTTAATTTGTAAGTATGTACTTAAGGTCTAATTTTAAGGAGTGTAAGTTGTCGATGCAGACGCTAACTAAAGGCGGACTTATATACAAGCGACAAAGCGCAAATTAATCTCCAGCTCCATCTTCTCATGAAGATGATGTTGGAGAGCCAACAGTATGAACATTGTTGTTCGCAACACTTGGTGTTTGATTGCCAAAGACCAAATGTTGCGATTATAAATAATAGTTTTACAGCGGGTTTCTTTGGAGTCATTTTATTATATGACAATATGTTATAAATTTCAGCTTCCTAGGTCAAACTTTGACTTTTCGATACGTGTTTTTTTTAAATTGTGGGCGTGTAAGTCGGCGGATTTCAAAAATTGTAGGTCTCAGGCATTTTTAGGTCCTCAAGAAAGAAGTTCTTCTTGAGATTGTTTGCGTATCAGGGGCGGATTCAAAAATTCCTACATTTGATTATTTCGGGCCCCTAAAGAGTAAATGGTTAAAATTTCAAATTTCCAGCTCCAGTTTAAAGTCTTAATTTTTGCCGACGGAAGGACGCACGGATGTACATGGCTAAATCGACATTACTAAAGGGTTTTTCAATAAGAGCGCTACAAAATGATATCAATGAAATTCTTTATTCCTGTGAAAGTACGTTCGATGCCATTATGTATGGAACTCGATTTCTTTTGCATGGCCACCACGGGCACGCTTGCACAAGTCCAGACGCTGAACCCAATTTTCGACGGTTTTCAAGCATAAATCGGCCGATACTGCTGCAATTTCACGTTCGATATTCGTACGAAGTTCATCAACCGTCGCTGGCTTGTTGGCATAGACCATTGACTTGACGAAGCCCCACAGGAAATAGTCTAACGGCGTCAAATCGCACGACCGAGGAGGCCAAGCGACTGGACCATTTCGTGAGATAACACGGTTTCCAAACTTGGTTTCCAATAAATTGATTGTGGCATTCGCTGTGTGGCTTGTGGTGCCGTCCTGTTGGAACCACATGTCCTCCAAGTCCATATCATCCAATGTAAGGATGTAGGCCAAGATCTTTTCGCAAAATTCGCCACAACGACGTCACAGAGATGCCCAACGCTTGAGAACGACGTGTGAGAGACACATTTGGGCTTTCTTCAACTGAAGCCTCAGCGGCAACAATATTCTCGACACTACGGGCACTTATTTGTCTCACTGGCACGGGAACATTTTGTACTGTGCTTGTGGATTCAAATTTTTCCACTAGACGCTCAATTGTTGATCTGCTAGGACGATTATGACGACCATAAATTGGACGTAGCGCTCTTAACGTTGAGGTCACTGACCCCGAATTTCGGTAGTAAATTTTAATATGTAATTTCGACTCGTTGTTGGCTCGTATATCATCATGAAATGGCAAACCTTACTGGAGAGAAATGTCAAAAGAGCGGCAAGAAATTCGGCGTCGTTTGCTGTCCCTGTCGCTCTACCTTTGTAGCGTCGCTGTTGAAAACCCCTTTATCTGATCACGTATATAGCAACTTTTAGGGGTCTACGGGCAATATTTAGGAATGTCACAAACTATTATTACATCCTTAGAGTAGGGTATAAAGACAAAAGTCTTAAAGTAAATGTTGATGGTATGGAAATGTCAGACTCAGTACATATTGAAAATCAATTTAATACATTTTTTGCTACTGTCGCAAGAGAAAACAATTGCAATTGTAACATGTATGCGGATTTAGTCGGAGATGCTTGTCAAGAAAACGATTTTGTTTTTCAATATTTCACACCAATTGGAATTCACAAATGTATAATGTGACTTATTACGTCCGGTGGTAGAACAAACTGGCTTTTAAAACGTATTTCTTTATTTATTGTTGATATGTTAAGTTACTATACTTTATCCAACAAAAATTGTCAGTACAGGCAAGATAGGATGTTTGTCTCTCAGTCTGGTTGCAATGACTTACATAAATCGGTCCCTCTTTAAAGCTCTCACAGGGTTGCCGTTGTGTTTATGATAATTCGCCATAACTCATAGAGCAATTCTATTAGGGTTACCATCTTCCAATTTAAAATAAAAATATTGCGGAACGAAATATATTCCGTTTATCTTTTTCCTTTTCTGGTAAGATAATAATAGGCGCGTGTTTAAGGGTACCTATCTCCAGTATGTATTATCTGGTATAAAGAAAACTCCTGCCTTAACTTCTTGCTATCATCTTTATTACTAATCTTTGTTTGACAGATCTCTTAATTCATACTGCAGATCAGTAGGTCTGTTTGTTTAGTATGCTACACCTCCCCTTTTCAATAGAGAGGCAAAGCTAAAGTAATACCAAGTTAACATTTAGACTATTACTAACTTCTTGTTTAAACTTTCAATTCAATTCATAATAATATTACATCTCTACTCTATACTTGTATATAGCTTCTGTGTGGTCCTATATACGTGTACATGTGCCAGCTTATATAAGTATCCGACGTGGACGGAGGAATATTTCATTGCACCTTAATGTACCACCATCATCCCTTTCCACCCTTAATGAACGTGGTGTCCTATGTTTACAAATGATTTTACCTTTAATCCATTTATCGCCCTTCTGAAGCCAGATACTGTCACCTTCATTAAAACTTTTCCTTTCACGCGCCGTCTTGTTATAATTCATTTGGTTTCGCTTAGAATTCTTGTTAATGCGGCTTTGGAACTCATGAAATTCTGAAATTTTTTCGTTGCTAATTATTCCTGGTAGTAAAGTTCGTTGTTTTATACCCATCAGCATTTCCGCAGGCGATCTATTACAATTTTTTATCGGCGAGTTATTGTATTCCAATAACATTAACCAGAATTCCTGCTTCGAGTCGTCACTTTTCTTTAAAAGGGTTTTTGCCGTTTGTACTGATTTTTCTGCCATACCATTTGATTGCGGATAGTTTGGACTTGTTGTTATTACTTCAATGTCGAACTGTCTTGCAAACTCCTTAAAAAAAACGATCCAAACGGTTGGTTGTCCGCTATAATCTGGTTCGGTATGCCGTGTGTACTGAAGATTATTTTTAATTTGTTAATGATTTCTAGAGCCGTTTTATTTTTTAGTTTCAACACATTCAAAGATTTAGAAAAATAGTCCGTTACTACTAAGTAATTGTGAGATTTATAATGAAATACGTCCATGCACACTTTATAAAATGGTATCTCTGGAATATCATGCATTATTAGTGGCTGTTTTATATTTGACGCTCTGTATTTTTGGCAAATTTCACATGCGCCTATTTTGTTTTCGATGGCTTCTGTGATACCAGGCCAATAGACTAATGATCGTGCTCTTGCTTTAGTTTTATCAATTACTAAGTGAGGCTGATGTAATTTATCTAAAATTTCCGGTCGCATTGAAGTTGGGACAATGATACGCTCGTTGTAAAATATAATTTCATCTTGTAAACATACGAGGGGCGTTCAATATATTCTCGGTATCGGGGTGAAGCTGTGGTTGTATATATAAATTGACTTATTTATCAAATAATACTATTATTTTAGTGCATTCATGTAAAATGTCATATAAATGTGATTATTAATTCGCGTTTTATCTCTAGTTAAACAGAATCATAATGGCAACTGAGACGATGATGGTGAAAATTGAGCATCGCGCTGTAATTAAATTTCTCACTAAGCAAGGAAAAGTCAAAAAACTATTCATGAAGAGATGGTGGCTGTTTACCAGGGTTCCGCACCTTCATTATCAACTGTGCAAAAGTGGTCAAGTTAGTTCAAGAGAGGCAGAGAGAGCATTGAAGACGACCCCCGCTCTGGCGCCCCGGCTACTGCTTGTACGGGAGAAAGCATCAAAGAAGTCGAAAAACTTGTTCTTGAGGATGCCCGAATAAAGGTGATAATGTTGGCAGAGATCACCAAGCTTTCAATTGGTACCATTCACACCGTTCTTCATGACCATCTTAACCTTTCAAAGGTCAGTTCAAGGTGAGTGCCACGAATGCTCACAGCGCCTCAGAAAAAAGTGAGAATCGCATGCTGTAGAGAGCTTTTGGAGATGTGTAGTGAGAACGCGGACGGTGTTATGGATCGAATTGTTACTGGAGACGAAACATGGGTCCACCACTATGACCCTGAAAGCAAACAAGAGTCCAAGCAGTGGCATAAAAAAGGAACAGACCACTCGAAGAAGTTCAAAGTCACTCCGTCTGCCGGGAAGCTCATGGCCACAGTCTTTTGGAACTCAAAGGGAATCTTGCTCATTGAGTACAAAACAAAGGTGAAACCATCAACGCCACATCCTACGCTTCCACTTTGCATAATTTGAGGGGGGAAATTAAAAAGAAAAGACGGGGAAAACTCGCAGCGGGTGTGTTGCTTCTTCATGACAACGCTCCTGTTCACACGGCGCGAGTTTCCAAGGCTGCTGCGCGAGATTGTGGTTTCGAAGAAATCCAACACCCACCCTATAGTCCAGACCTTGCCCCTAGTGATTATTTCCTGTTTCCGGATTTGAGAAAATGTCTTCGTGGAAAAAGATTTTCGGATGATGAAGAACTCAAGTCGGCAATAAATGGGTATTTTGCAGAGAAAGAGGAAATTTATTTTTTTGAGGGTTTAAAAAAGCTTATCTCAAGATGTAACAAATGCATTGATGTTAGGGGAAATTATATTGAAAAATAAAGACAATTTATTTCGCATTTTCCTTCATATCAATACCAAGAATATATTGAACGCCCTTCGTATGTTGTTTCTTAGTTTCCAATAAAAGATAACGTAGGTCTGGTAACCCATTCTTTTGTAAGGGCCACCCATGTGTTACTAAGTCTTTCAATTTACTTAAAGCTATATCTTTTACCGTTTCTTATGCAATTTTACTTTTCATAGTATTTGAAATATTAAGACTGTGGACTACCAAATATAAATCTTCTATTTCTGATGTTGACTCATCCTTATCAAAGTGCCTTGACAGTAGATCTGCGACATACATATGCTTTCCTGATAAAAATGTCAACTCAAAATCATAATTTAGACGCAAAATACACAGGACGATTTTCTTGCAATAAACAGGCGCCTAGACCATATTGAGATGCATCTGCTTGTATCACAATATGTTTTTTTTCATTAAATGGCACCAATACTGGCGCTCGGGAAATAAGGTTCTTTATATTTTGTAAACATTTGGCATGAACTTGTGTAAATTCGAATACTGTATTTTTTTTAAGCAGCTCTCTTACTGGTTTCTCTATGTCAGATAAAATTTAGAAATTAGAAATTTATCATTCCCATAAGTTTCAACAGGTCATTCTTGTTTTTTGGTTCTTCTATTTTTTGAATAGACTTTATCCTATCTGAATCAATTGAAATTCCTTTATCCGAAATAACATATCCAAGGAATTTTACAGCTCTGACTTTGTATTGCATTTTGCTTAGATTAAATTTTATGTTTTTTTCTCTTGCCCTTTTTAATACCTGCTCAACAATGCGGTCATGATCTGCTTCGGACTCACCCGCTATCATCAAATCATCAATATAAATGAAAACTCCTGCAATACCACTAAAGTTGTCCTCGTTAAATTTTTGGAATATTTCTGGAGCAGTTCGAATTCCAAATGGTAGACGTTTGAATCTGTAACACCCAAAGGGCGTACTGAATGTGCATGCATGACTAGTTTCCTCATCAAGATGAACTTGAAAGTATCCATCTTTTAAATCGAAGATGGAAAATATGCCTTTGTTGCCTAGCTGCGATGTTATTTCATTGAAAGATGGGATTGGGTGACTAAATGATGTTATTGCCTTATTTAAATCTTGCGGATCTAGACAAATGCGAACCATCTTATTTGGGTTTTCCACAATCACGATGTTCGAAATCCAGTTAGAAGCTTTAGTTGCTTTTGTAATAACATCCATGCTTACTAGTCTTTCCAGTTCATGTTTCACAGCAGATTGAATTGCCATGGGGATTCTTCGCGCAGCTTTCACTACAGGAGTGACGTTCTCTTTCATTTCAATTTTAAAATTTTGTGCAAAGCATCCTAACCCTTCAAAAACATCTTTATTTTTCTTACTGAAGTCAGCTTTGTCGTCATATGAAATGCTCGAAATTAATTTTTCCGCGCTCTTAATTAAATTCAATCGCTTTATAAGTTTAAGCTTCATGCATGACTTTAAGCCTAATATTGGTTCACAACAACCTTTTATTACTACAAACTCTATTTTAAAAATACTATTTCTTATGATGCATTCCACTAACGTCCTTCCTAGAACGTTTAGATTGGTACCCCCGTAGGCTTGAATTTTACACTTTTCAGGATAAGGTTCTAGGCGTTTTTTATGGAATACATCGCACGGCAAAACGTTAACGTCTGCTCCTGAATCAAGCTTAAACTTAATGATCTCACCTTGTATTTTAACATTCTCATACCAAGCACTCAATGTTCTTCCTTCTTCAACAAAATCGTTTTTAATTCTATCCAAATAGAGCACGTCGTTTTCTGCGCAATTATTCCCTCCTTCTTCATCACTTTCTTCTTCTTCTGTCATTTGAAGCTGTCGCACTCCTCTTTTCTGCCTGCGTGCAATCGCAAAATGATTCCTTTTACTGCAATTTCTGCAATACTTCCCATAAGCTGGACACTTCAACACCTGATGCCTTTGTAAACAATAGGAACAAGAAATAATTTTATTGTTAGTCTCATTTCTATATGATAAAGTGTTAGAATATTCTACATTTGTGTCATTAACTTTATTAAAAGATTTGCTAGTACATACTTGGATAATTAGTATTAATATTCCTATGATACACTATTCTAGAGCTATTATTTTTTCCTTTAGGTTCTTGCAGATACTTATTACTGATGCTGTTTATAACAGCTGATCCCTGTTTCTGCATTTCCTGATGTTGATTTTTGGCTGCTTCTGTCACTCTGCATATGTCGATCGTCTTCTTTAAATCCAAATCATCCTGCTCCAGTAGTTTCTTCTGCAACGCCTTATCGCACGTGCCCATTACAATCCTGTCTCTTATCATGCGATTTTCTTGTTCTCCAAATCCGCAGTTACGAACGATTTTCTTTAGGTCCATGAGAAATATATCGAATGGTTCACCGGGAGTTTGGTTACGGTTAAAGAATATAAAAATCTCATACACCTCATTTTTTGTTGGTTTGCAAAACTCCTCAAATGCTTTTATTACTTCATCGTAATAAGCTTTCTGTTGGCTAGTTAAATTAAAGGAATTATATACTTGCACGGCTTTTGATCCAATCGCATTTAGGAAAATTGCAATTCTCACTGGTTCTGACTTTCTATCGACCCCTGATGCAATTGTGAAAATCTGGTAATTTTGCCAAAACACTCTCCAATTCTCAGCAACATTCGATCCATCAAGATTAAGTTCTTCCACTTTTTTAATGTACTCCATTGTACTTTTTGTTATTTATGTATATTTCACTTGCTTTGGCGGCCGGCCACGCGGTTTTTTGCTAATGTTTGCTTTATATGAGATGTCAAGTTTTACCACACCCATGCATCTGCGATTTTAAATCAATTATCTCTTTTTCTTTCGGTTTTTTTTTTTGAAATTCTATTAATTTGATAATTATTTATTTAGCTTTATTTTGTACCGACTGCGCCATGTATTATCTGGTATAAAGAAAACTCTTGCCTTAACTTCTTGGTAACATCTTTATTACTAATCTTTGTTTGACAGGTCTCTTAATTCATACTGCAGATCAGTAGGTCTGATTGTTTAGTATGCTGAACAGTAGACCAACAAAATATATAAATTTCTTAACACAAAAAAAATCAAAACGAAAAATATATCACTGTAATCCAATTTATTCATTATAAATATTGTAAAACATAAAATAGGTACTAATTTCTAATATCATTACTCAACTAATCCCATGAGTAATTACTGCTACTGCTCTCGTTATTTAGGTCTATTATTAACCTTTCAACTGCTTCCTCGGCAAAAACGTCCATTTCCCACATATTTGGCTCAACAACCTGTTCAACGTGTTGGACACATCGATGCCATTTTTCCTTGTCAACCCTTGTAAGTGCTGTCGTTAGTCTCTTATTTCAGCCATTTTAAATGACTTGTTTTGGCTTGCTACAAACCCTTTCACTTGAGCCCAAGCAAATTCTATTGGATTAAGGTCACAGTGATAAGGCGGCAAGCGAAGCACTTTATGTCCCGCATTTTGAGCCATTTCATCCACGACGTATGTTTCATACTTGCCTTTGTAAAGTTTAACGATTTCAAGCAACTCTGCTTTAACCATATCATCCTCGAAACTTATCGCATTAGACCTCAACCACTTTTTTATTTCATCTTTTCTCGTGGAAGTGGATGGTGCTTTATTCTGTTTTCTGGAATGATAGGAAGCATCGTCCAAAACTATGACGGAGTTGGGTTCCAGGCGTATTAAAATATCTTTAAACCATTTCTCGTACACATCAGCGTTCATGACGAATTTAAGTCCGAGATCTTTTTGTAATATTCCATGCAAAGTTGATCTGCTTATTTTTGTTATATTTGCATTTTTTTGTACTTCCAATAAAGGAAGTTGGAAGGTCATTATCCATAAAAAAAAACTGATGGACTATCCGCCTAATGACACATTTGTCAAAATCATCGACCTTGCTCTTGATACCGGATTTATTTTTCTTCTTTGGTGGTGAATTGTGGCCTTTGATTGCTTTTTCCCTTAAAAGCCTGTACACAGTTCGTTCCGTAACAGAAAAAACATTAGCTGCATTTCCTAGGGCTTCCGATTTACTTTTAAAAAGGCCATAGAATTTTTCAGTTGCATCAACAATTTGTTGTTTCTTTTCTACACTTAGATCCTTTGAAGACTTTGTAGCCATGTTTCTCTTTATTCATATAAATTATTTTATTATATAGAAAATACAGATCATGCCTTTATAATTGGCAATAAAATTTCTAATAAAATCCTACCTAACAGGTTTCAATACCTAGAATTTTAATAAAATTTGCAATTCTTATTATACGTCTATCGCTAACCTATTGTATGATTGCATCCCTACCTAACTTGAGATCTTCCTTTTGGGAATTCCCGTATTCATTGATAAAACAGGCGTCATTCTTCGGAAAAACAAAGACATCATACAAACAGGTACATAATGAGATGAAAGGATGTATTTACGTTTTTTTTTATTTAAACAGTTTGCGACATAAACTCAATCAGCAAGATTTTCTGAAAACATTTCCCAGTCCTTTTCTCTATATGTATATTGTGAAAGGTAGACACAATCAGACAATTAGAATACAAAATTATATAACCACGACGCAATGTCATATACCTAAACAGATGGTAAAAAAACTGCACTTGTGCAGCTGTACAATATAAATACAATCAAATTAAAACCGAATGGCAACACCCCACGTCATAATTCGTTCTCAAAAGCACCAAAACCGAAAGTTCTTTGACAATATCCATAGAAAAACCCTTAATTATATGCTTCATTGTAGAGATGGTAATACTCTTCTGATGTGCTTCAGTCACACACAGGGTTAAGACTTTACTTCAATTGCAGTAGATCTACTGCTTTTTTATCGAAAAATAAATCTACTGCCTTTAAATAAAATCTACTGCACTTTTAATCTTACGAAAAATAATCATTCAATATGTAAATGTAATCCACAAAATATTTTTTTAATTCTATCTCTGAATGCAGTCAGTCACATTTTTCCTGATGAAATCGACCCATTAATTATAATGTTCATTCCGCTTTCGGATATCGGCTATATTTTGATGGCAACTGACAAGAGTATATCCATATAATGAGTAGGGAGTAGGGACACTCTCTCTACATATGCATTTCCTACTACTACAAAGCAAAATGCTAAAAAAGCCTACAATACAAAAATAATGTATGTGGAAGCAGGTGAAAAGGATGTGTTTTAACCCTTATGGAACGACCGCTGTGGAAAAAACGGTACACAATATATTTCGCCGGTTCCACTACATGCGGCGTGCTTCGTAAGACAAATGACTGTGGGTTTTTTCACAATGCTTGTTTAAAGGCGTATTGACTTGACCCTCGTTGTAGGAATCTTTTCATTTTAAGCAGGTAGCATTGCTTTTTTTAAAATGGTTTATGGCTGGTTTTTCTGATTATTTTTTTACTGATTAGGTACACATAATTATAAACCTCTACAATTACCCTTCAGCTTCAGTCAAAAACATGAAAATAAATGCTTCTTCTTTGCTTTGGTTTCTCTAAAAATAATGCAATCCGGTGTTCGGCCTAGTAACAATAAAAATGATTTGTCTCATTATTCGCTAGTTTTTATGGTGGTTGGTCACACTGGTTTTGCAATACGGTTGGGTAGACGGTGCTTACGTTTTTTCATAATATATTTTCAAAGGCGCATTGACTTGAATTCCTGTCTGTCGTGCGAAACAAGTGAAGAAAACACAATACGGGGTGACGCGTGTTAGTTCTCAGAGCAAACAAATAGAGTGTACGTGTTTTTTAAAAGATAAAGCTCAACTGTTTTTTTTAATTTAAAAATATTTTAAGAAGAAATGGGAAAACATACTTTAAAGTGTTTGGCCTGCGGTCGAGAGGAAAACAAATTGTCTGGAAAATACCTTCGCGGTTTTACGCAACCGAGGAGGAAATAACAAGTTACTAACTCGATTTCAATTCATTTGTTCATTCAAAAGATCATTTTAGCAGCAAAGTACATGCAGGATATAACCCATGGAAACTGCGAGCCAACTGTGAATTCAGAGCTTCCCAACGTTGAAATGCAGTTACAATCACCCAAAAAGAAGGACAATGTGAAAAACATTTTCAAAACCGAACCTGACTATAAAACTGTTGATTTCTGTAGCGAAGATGCGTTTTATTATTTGCAGGCTACATTTAAAAACGTCAAAAACATAAGTGTGAGCTGAAATTAAGTCAGAAACCTAGTGTTTCCTCCATATTCACAGATTTCAAAGAATATGAGGGTGCGCATTTAACACGCCCTTCTCAAGAGTTTTTAGATGCGATAGAGAGCCTGGAGCAACAATTTATTTCTCGTCTTCCCAATTTGTACTTTTGTAATAATTTTGAAATTAAAATGTTACAAAAAAATGAATTTGATTAATTTTGCTGTAAAAATCAAAACAAAGAATTATTAGAAATTAGAAAAAAAATTTATTACTGATATGAATATTTATATGAATTTTTGTTTTGTTCTGTTTTTGTTATGATTTAAAGAAAAAATGTTTATTTTATTATTTCAAATTATTTTTGTGTCTATATATGTTATGCCTTATTTATATTTTGACGATATAAAAATCTACTGCGAAACAGTTGAATCTACTGCGGACATTTTTTCAAAAAGTCCCATCCCTGGTCACACACACTGCTTATTTTGGTGGATGATAATAGCAAGCGAACACAAGACGATCATGCTCATTCTCATTCGGCTGTGTGGGAGACTGGTTGTGGTGGGTTGTATGCGAACTTTAGGAAAATTACAACAACAATTTCTTGGTATGACAGTGGTTTGGTTTTTATTTCAGTGGCAATTCTTGCGTTTGAGTACCGTGAGAGTATCTACAGACACTACTTGTGGAAAAAAAGCTCCTCCATAAGGCCTGTACTGACAATTTTTGTTGGATAAAGTATAGTTCAACTTAATACCTATTTGTGGTTCTTTCCCTTCCCCTTTAAAATGAGCTGTATATGTTGTAGCATAAGAAGCTGAACAAATATTACAACCTTGTTGTGGCACGCAATTTTTTTAAAACTACGTCACTTATTTTCTTGACACGCCCAAGGCCCATCTCTAATGTAGTTTCTTTAAGTTATAGATGGGGGTTGGTATTGGGACATTAAAAAAAATATCGGATTGCCTGAACGATTCGATCCACTATAAGTAACGATTGGCACAGCTCTAGGGCAGAATGATCGTGTAGTCGACATCAACGCTGTGTGTATTGAAAGAATGATCATTAAAACAAAGTTACTATTTTCAAGTCGTTGCAGGTTTTTGTGTGTTTTTGTCAAAGAACTTTGGGATTTTGTGCTCTTGATAACAAATAAATGAGTTTCAGTATGTGAGGGTTATACCCTTTTTAACTATTAAATTAATAAATAGTATTCTTTAGCTTTATGTGTTGTTATACTATACATTATCAAATGAAATTATATTTTACCCACTCAAATATGTGGCCAATGGGCATAACAGTATGTCATTTGCATTTGTCCGTGACTTATGCTGCTTTGCCTTTTTGCCACAGAAGTGCAATTTATTTCGGTAATTGTGTGAAAAGCGCAATCCCAGCTGACAAGCTGACACCCATTAGGCTTAATAACTCCGTAAATAGTCACTGTACAGAAATCGCCTTGTAACTGATTTTAAAAGGAAATAACAGCCATTATTTTCGCTTTTTACGCAAACTAAATTGTTATTTCAGTCCTGAGATATCCATTTCTGATGTAAATATTTTTATTTACGCTCGTATCTTATAAGCTATTGATTCTACTCCCTACATTGATTCATAAAAAACACTTGAAAAAATGCCAACATTTTAAAATTTCATTAAAGTCGAGTCGTTGTCGTTGTTTGCGGCGATATATTATGCATACTACGGTAACCCAGCAAGGCCTTTGGCAAAAGACATGCTTATGTTAGCTATTGCAACCAGAATGCGAAGCAACGTCCTATCTTTCTTGTACTGACAATATATTAGGTATGTAAATAAGAATACATATTATTACTTAACAGAAGTAAGGGCCCTCTATTGCACGTGGTAAAATAACAAAACGATTGCACTTGTGTCACACTTCCACGTGTAGTTTTAATTACATGTGTGTTTGATAAACGATTGTAACGCGTGAAATTTAATTCCCGCCTCAAACCAAATGCTCTATTAGAAAACATGTGCTACGACTACATACTGACTCATACCATAGTACTTTATGTGTACTCTGTACATACATACATAGTCTTATTAATTCTCAAACTCTATTCAAAAATACCAGACATACATCACCGAAAATGAAATTTTTTTTTTTTTTTTTATATAATAAACACGCACTAAAGGGGTTGGGTGGGACCCAGTGGCGTGGCGTCCATATAACACGATTCCTACCGTCTTCCCTTTTAAAAATCCACCAAAAGTAAGCACTATCTGCCAAATAAATATATGAAAAATGAAACCCGTCCCGTATTTTAATTATAAAATAAAATCTACACACACATAAAATATCGAATAAGTTTAATATTTTCATTCTACCTCTCGTCTGTATCTTCAACTTCATTCAAGAATCAAGATTGAACCACATTCCACAATCCACAAATCACAAACAACAAACCAACGAAGAGTCACAAAAATACTCTTAGTAAAAAGTTTTCAACTACCGCTGCTCTCTATAATAGAATAAAAAATATTTTTCCGTCTTATTTACTTGTTTTATATCCCTTTCTTCTACAAGCATTGCGGTTCCGATCCTCTTTGTTCAACACCCGCTTTTATATTCAAAGAAAAAGACGCTACATTTCGTCTTATAAACCAAATCTCACGCTGAATACTTGGAATTGTTTCATTTCATTCTCCCTTTTGCGATTAGCATTGCGTTTCAATCGGAAGATATCAACATGTTGCAGGAATGCAGGTGCTACGTTTGACTCGTTTTTATTTGCAACATTGTGTCTAATAACACGGTGTTCTTTGACTTATTTCTTTTTTCTTATGACATAATATCTGAATGTGTTATGTGGGTTGATTCTTGATTTTGAATTTGATGTTGATATTGATATGCGTGTTCATGTAAGAAGTTGAGCTTTCATTTTTCTCTCTTGTGATAGTTAATGCTTCGATGTTTTTACAAATTTATTGTTATACTTTTGTCTTATGAAATAAAATATGGTAGAATATTATGGCAATTTGTCAGCAGAGTAAATTCAGCATATCGCTTAAGAGAAGTTCATGTCAAATAAAATACCGACACTTGTTTTTTTTTAAGCAGGAAATCAAATTTTAATTTAGAATCAGTTGGAATTTATTGACAGACGTGCAAGTGCAATAACTTGAAAAAATCTAGTGTTTTGTAAAGCCAATTTGATAAAATCTTAAATTAAAATAGTGAAAAGTTAGATGTGAAAGTGAAAGTGAAGGTTAATGTGTAATTTTTTAGTTTCTTTTATTACCAACTTACTGATAAAAACATTTTAGCTTCTTAATTTTAGTGCAGTTTTAGATTTTTTTTTGGAAATGTCTTTGATTAGTGTAGATTGCTGTTTAACTGATTTCCTCCTGGAGGATTCAAATAGTTTTAGTAAGCTATCTTTTCTTGATAAAAAAAAAGTTATAGAGGTAGGGCGCTCTATGCCTTTTATAAATATTAATTACCAAAGGAGAGATGGTTTTGTGACACATTTTAATGTTTCCTTATACCAACAATATAAGTGGCTAACTGGGAGTTGCAAGCTTAATAAAATGTTTTGTTTTCCTTGTCTTCTTTTTTCAAACTCCGCCAGTGTTTGGAGCCGAACGGGTTTCACTGATATAAATAATTTAGTTAATTCTTCGAAAAAACATATTAAGACAAAAAAACATATTCGTTGTTGTTTATCCCTACACGAATTCGGCACGAATCGCATTGAAACTTCTTTAGGAAATTCTTTCGTTGTTCATAATAAAAAAGTAGATAAAAATCGGAAACTAATGGAACGTTTTATTGACACGGTCATTTTATTAGGCAGACAGGAGTTAGCATTTCGCGGTCATGATGAAAGGTCTAGTTCAGATAATCGTGGCAATTATGTCGAAGCGGTTTATTTTTTATCTAAATATGACACTTTATTGGAATCCCATTTAGAGCAGTGTTCAAGTACACACAATCCAATTTTTTCAGGTTTATCCAACGATATTCAAAACGATTTGATACATAGTATCGCGGCGGTTATTAAATCCGAAATTAAAACGGAAATCAAGGATGCTCGGTTCGTGTCGATTATGATCGACGAAACACCAGATTTGAGTCATAGGGAACAACTGAGTGCCATATTTCGGTACTTGTCAGAGGATGGTATACAAGAAAGATTTCTTGGATTTTTTGACGTTAGCGCAAGTCGTAATGCAAATGAGTTATCCAATCATATATTTAAAATTCTTGAAACATACGACTGCAAGGAAAAGTTAATAGGACAATCCTACGATGGTGCCGCAGTTATGTCCGGCGAGGGGGGTGGTGTTCAAAAGAAGGTCCTTGATGAATGCCCGATGGCAAATTTTATTCCTTGTTATGCACATGTTTTAAATTTAGTACTATCCCGATCTCTAGAAAACATAGCAGAACTTAAACTATTTTTTGGCTATACTAATAGCATCGTTCGATTTTTTAATAAATCCACAAAGCGGTCCAATCTTTTAAAACAAATTTCCAATCGACGCATGCCAGGAGTATCGGAAACTCGATGGCATTATCATTCAAGAATAATAAACGTAATCTTTAACTGTAGAATAGATATAATTGAAACTTTTAGTAAAATAATTAATGACTCTAGGGAATGGGATACTGACACACTTTCGATGGCAGAAAGTTTATTAAATAAATTAGAGAGCAAGGAATTCTGTTTTTTGCTTCATACCCTTTCTGAAATATTTGCAAAGACCGATGTATTATTTAATTTAATTCAAAAAAAAACAAACAGACGTTAGTTATGCCAAGCAAGAAATCGAACGTTTTGAGTCATGGATATGCTCTGACTTTTTAAATATGTTTGAAGTTATTTATGACAGCGTAAATGATTGCATCGAACCTCCACGTAAACGCAGGTTGCTTGACTTCGATT
Source organism: Portevinia maculata (assembly GCA_949715645.1). Taxonomy (NCBI): domain Eukaryota; kingdom Metazoa; phylum Arthropoda; class Insecta; order Diptera; family Syrphidae; genus Portevinia; species Portevinia maculata. The sequence continues at coordinate 123,329,599 of OX454527.1, forward strand.
TGAAGACGAATTATAAGCGCCTTTTTGTTGAAATTAAAGACAATATAGTTAGCCAAATAAATGCCAGATATAAATCATTTAGTAATCTTACATTTTTGGATTTACTAAATAATTTGAAGTATGACACTTTTCTCGTTCCAGTCCAGATGTAAAAATATCTTCCCTAATTAAGTTTTTTCCTAGAATTTTTGACTTCACGGCATTAAAAAATGAACTTAATGTTTTATATTCTTCGTCGTCACTTCGGCAGTTTGAGGTTCTCGACCTTCACAACCATTTGAATAGTGAAGCATTGAAAGAAGTGTTCCCTCAAGTCTTAAACTTAAGTAGTTTACTTTTAACACTTCCCATTTCCGTCGCCTCCGTTGAGAGGTCTTTTTCTGCTTTAAAAGAATTCATACTTATTTAAGAAACTCACAGGGCGAGGATAGGCTCTCTGATTTAGCCCTCATATCGATAGAAAGAAGACTTCTTCTTAAAATTAAAAATAGACCAAACTTCTATGAAAGGGTATTGGCAGAGTTTATCAAAAAAGATCGTCGAATAGCATTAGAATACAAATAATTATAAAGAACTAATATTTTAACAAAACTTTTCACTTTTTTTTTTTTAAGTGTGTGAATTTTAGCTGTTTTTAATTTTGATTTATTTTTATTGCTGACATTATTATTTGTATCGTTTTTATATTTTAACAAATATAAAGAATTATCCATATAATTCTTCTGAATTTTATTATTTTAAAATTACTATCCACATTATGCTGAATTTTTTTAAGTTATTGTATCAAGCGTCTGTCAAGACCGGCTTCTTTTGAAGCCACTTTTGTTATGCTTTAAGCTCATTGTTGATTGAAATATTAATGCCTTGAAGTATAAAAAATGTGGCTAGAATATTTTTGCTAAGTCAATGTGGAATGCATATTATGTAGATACAATATCCCCATTAAAAATTATTTTATTTCAGGTTTTAAAGATTTTTATTTTTATAGGTGACTAAATTTTTCAACGTCTTCCCTTTTAAAATTATCCACGCCACGCTACTGGTGGGACCCTTATAATGTATTAGCTACACAGCGCAGGCGTTAGGGAAATTAGGATTAGAAGAAGAGGAGAGATGCCGATGCACGTTGGTTTTGAATGTTTGTAGGTTATAATGTGAAGGAAGAACAATGCGTGGAAGAGTGTTCCACATTCGTGTTGTACGGCTGAGGAAAGATTCTTTGAACTTCACTGTACGTCCGAACACAGGCTTGAGGGTGAACTGATGAGCATGCAAGAAGAGTATTGCGGTTGAAATGTTCACGGGGAGGAATGCAACTGGCTATTTCGTTTGAGCACTTATGGTGGAAATAACGATAAAATAACGAAAGGCAGGAAACATTACAACGATGACTAAGAGAGTCAATCGATCTCGCAATGTCTCGGTCGCCAATGAGTTTTATCGCGCGTTTTTGGATCCTGTCAAGTAGCTCCAAATAAGTTATTGGTGCACCGGACCAGATATGAGCGTTGTACTCCAGTTTCGGGGGAATGAACGCCTTATAAATTGTAGCCAGATCAGAAGGGGTGAAATATTTCTTACAACACTTAAGGAAGCCTAGACATTTCGCGGCATTCTTGGCGACACCGAATATGTGGTCATTCCAACGAAGGTTGTCATTAACACACATACCGAGAATGGAAAGTCTTTCAGTTTCAGCGATGCAAGTGCCATTCATAGATAATGGCAGTGTGTGAGGGTTTAATGACAGGAGACAGCAATGTGTTTTGGAAGCATTAAATTCCACTCTATTGGTTTTACCCCATTGAGTTATGCTGTTAAGATCGGAATTTAATGAGCTTAACATACGTTGCCGTTCCAGTTCCACACCCGAAGATAAGGGTACTGCCATCAGCAAAGGAATGGATTGGATTAGAAGTAACAGACAGGAGATCAGTTATAAAAATGAGAAAGAGAGTCGGGGACAGAACACAGCCTTGGGGGACATCAGCATTTATTTGGTGAATTGCAGACTTGAAACCGTCAAAAACAACTTGAATTGAACGGTCCGAAAGGTAATTTCTAATCCATTGAAGAAGAGTATCATCGATTCCAAATTCCTGAAGAATAGGACAGATGGAAAATCGTACGCAATGGTTTTGCCAGCGAGGAAGAACACTTCTTCGGAACGATAGGGGAAATACTATCTGGACGAGCGGATTTGTGAACGTCAAGATCTTGAAGTACTCTAGCCACTGTACGAGTGCGGAAGTGGATTGGTCCCATGGAGAATTCTACGCGCTCGAGTACAGGGGGAGACAAAGCACAATCTGGGAGCGTTGAGCTGTCTGCAGAGTGAGCAGCAAGCAGATTGGCCTTATCTATAGAGCTGACAGCTGGAATGTCATTGTGTCGGGATAGATGATGAGGCCGAATTCTTGATGTTTTTAACAAATGACCAAAAGTTTTTACTACCAGTGGGACTTTGTAGTATTTTTTGCCTCAACTTTTAGTCATAGGAAAATTTGACACGATTAATGTGGGCATTGCAGTCAATTCTGGCTCGTTTAAACTTTTCACGGCTTTCCTCAGATGGTTTGGCTTTGAATAGCCGAAAGCTTACATCTTTTAACCTGATAGCCTCTTTGCAGCTCGAGTCACACCATGCGTTAACCTTGGGTTTGATATACTTTTAATCCTGTTAGGGATAAAAGACTTCATGCCCAGGTGAATTATGTTTGTGACCATATCAGCAGCAGCATCCACGTCGCTGTCGAGGAAGCACATCCACCAGTTAAAACTCTTAAAGAAACCGTTTAGTTTTTCTTTGGCTTTCTCGTATTGCCATACGGTTCTTTTAGCAGTTTGTTCTTTAACTATGTGGTTGGAGTACGAGAAATTTGCTGATATGATACAATGGTCTGACGAACCTAGGGGCGATAATACGTTCAAAGCGTATTTATCGGGGTGAGAGGTAAGAAACAAGTCCAATGTGTTAGCAGTTTGGCTGCTAATGTCCGGAACTCGTGTCAGCTCATTTACAAGCTGAGTCAGGTTATTTACATCAGCAAAGATCTCGATGTACCTTCCTTCGGGTGGTGTCTGACCAGAATGTCGAAGCCAGCTTGAATTGTGTATATTGAAATCGCCCGCAATAACGATTTCAGAACGAGGATGAAGGGTCACAATTCTTGCAATGGAATCAGACAGTGCATCAAACTCATTATAAGTTGAATGTCTGTCCAAGTTGGGGCTTCTGTAAATAAAACAGTAGTGGATTAATTGCCTGCGGACATGGAATTTTAGCCAAATGAAATTAAATTCTGGGTTGGCACATTGGCCATATTGAGGCTGAACTTGGTAGGCTACGTCACTACGTATATAAACGGCGATACCGCGATGGGGAAAGAATAATGGCACTAAGTTTTACCCAGGTGGACTAAACTCTGTTAAATCAGAGCCAACGCTAACCTAGGTTTCACTAAGTGTCAGAACAGCTGGTTTGTTGTGAAAAGCATGGGCGTATAATGAAAAAAAATGTTCCTCGACCCACCAATGTTACTAATATCCACTACGAAATTCCTATACATCACAAAATACAAAGATAAGAGAAAACACAACTCCGACGCTAACTAATCAAAAGTCATGAATTGAAGATATACGTTAGATTTCCAAAACAATTTACCGCAGGTGTTATGCCCGTACGGTAATTTGTTTTGGTCCACCAACAAAATCAACAACTCACGGCCCTTTAACAACCTTAATTTAATTATTAATATTTTTTTTTCTTTTAATAAAATGAAATGCAAAACTCAGAGCACTCAGACTCTGTAACGGTCCATTGTACTACCAGGCAGAAATCCTCTTTTTAGCGTTGAGGTTTTAAAAAACAAGTTGTTATTCGTTTCTCTTAATCAATTTGTTGTGTATCTTGTTGTTCCCCATGGGGATTGAACCTAAACCGCACGGGTCACTAGCCAAAGTACTAACCTCTCCACTTCTTAATATTATTGGTACATAAGAGTACTTTTCCAATGTGGAAAGTAGTTCACGATTGGTAAAGGAAAATTGTGTTCCACAACTCCCAAACTATAATTGCAAATTATCTTTTCTTTCTAGTCGGATATTAAGAAATAAGTTGCACTACTTAAGATCGCATAATGTTCAGACAAGTAAACTTATTTACCTCTATACCTTTCTTCTTTGCGGTTGCATTTATGCCACGCAGTGTGGTATCTATATCGTTCGGTTGCACTTGGAAACAACAATTTCCGGTGCCGGGTGTTGTTTTTCGATACGCGTCCACAGTTTTGGGTGACGATAATTTATTCAACAGCGGTATATTTATACTGTCTCCATTACATGAATCATTTCCTGAGTACTTAATATTTCCTCTAATAACTGGAAGATTCTTGTTGTTAGTTATATTGCCTCCTGTTCTTCGTTCGATGTGATTTTGAAGCAAAAGGTTATTGCTCGAAAGTACATTTAAATTGTCGCAGACTTCGCATTGAGGACCCTTTTTCGAAGTATTACCATTGTAAAGGGTATTACTTAACACATCATCGCGTTCGAGATCGTAGACTTCCCCAATAATGTGACTGTCTTTCAGTAGACGTATTTTGAGACCGCTTCCATTTAAATTTGCTTCGAATTCATGATATTTATCAGGAACATATTCAGGTTCTGAAGGGCAAAGAATGCATGGTTTCATGGCTATATCTGAATACCCTTCCAGGTTGTCTTTTTCTTCTGTAATGAAAAGCGCACACATGGGTAAACATATCATATCCATACATATATTACAATATGGCAAGAGGTAGAACATACCCTTATTTGGGATTTTCAATTTTACATTTTTCTGCTAATTTTTAAGTGGGATTTTAAGAGTAGCTAGGTACTCATTATTGAGGAGGCCCATACTTTTTCACAAAATGTTTCAATTTTTGAAGAGCTTTGGCTTTCGCTATAACGATAGAAACGCATAAAATATGATTTATAACGTTGAAAGAGAAAACAAAAAAAAAACATTTACATAATTGATTTTATAGTACCTACCTACGGATACAAATGGACACTGCAATGAAAGTTTTGCCTTCCAATCGCGTAGTCCATAAATGCTCCGAGATTATAAATAATACGACATGTTTGGATGGATTATCTAATATGCATAGGTATAAGAATCAATGTTTAAAGAATGTATTTGTTGTTGGCACTTACGTGAAGGTTTCTGAAATAGGACCATCAACGTACAATATACCATCAACTCACAACAGGTGACACGCGAGTAAGAAGAGGACTTCGAAGACAAATGTTTAATATCAACACATGCAGTTCGGCAAGAGGTTAAAAATTCTAATGTGTTGGTAGTGCAGCAGTTCGGCTTACAACAAATATAAAAATCAATAGCGGTACCCACGGTCGAATGCAGCTGGTCTAGTATCATTGGAAAAGTGCGAAAGTGCAACATTTTCTCTCATCACAACAATAAAATAGACTGACCAAAATGTTGCAACAGTTTCGTAACAGAAAAATTCAATAGAGTAAATTATGCGTTTGTGTTTTCTACAGCTGGCCCAATGTCATTGCTACTATTGCTCCATGCGCTATAGCAGATAAAATCTATAATAGCCGTGGTTAATAATTATGAATTATGATCTGAATAGATCTGTTGACGATAAAAAAAGGTTTGGATCATCCAACACTTGCAAAGCTAAATTTCCAATTTGATTTCCAGCCCGGAGGAGTTCACTGTACCTTTGCATATAGACTTTATAGTATTATCATAACAGCATTTGTTTTGTTTTGGCCTTAACTTGTGAGATGGCGTTTTGAATTGAGCTAGAAGGTTTGTGTCTTAACTTTTGCTGTCTCCTTCATTTTAAATACATACACACTTTGAAAACGAAGAAAGAAAACCAAATAAACTGTATGTTTATTTTTTATATTATTTTTTTTTTCTTTGTAAGAAGGAGCATAGGCATTTTTGTGGTTTCGCAGCACATTCATTCTTATGGAAGTGATAGTATTTATTTTTGTGTAACAGCCGAATACTTTTTGATGCTTTGCATTGTTGCTTTCGCTTCGGCAAGTAGTATGCTTGATAAGAGGGAAATGATGGAAAAATATGAGATCTGGCTTTGTCGTCTGCGAGTAGAATGTACGATGGAAGAGTCGATTCGTTTAAAAGGAAAAATTTCGGTATTCTTGATCAAATGGGATATTATGAGTGGGTTGGGGTCAAAATTCTGGCGAGGTCAAAATTCTTTTTCCTAAATTCTACTTTCAAAATCCTCTTATACAAAATTCTGCTTTTCAGAATTCTTTTTTTCAAAATTTAGCTTTTCAAAATTCTGCTTTACAAAATTCTGCAAATAATACGTTTTTTATTCACCGAGGTTTCCCCAGACGGGGAGGAGCGGAGTACGAATCGGAAAAATGAAAAAAAACATAAGTCTGTTTTCTTCCGCATCACCCAGGTTGTAAATAGGTAGAAATAGCGGCGAAATTATAGGATTTAGTATTATTTTGTCAACTCCGCTTGTCCCGGTAAAACATTAAAACCAATTGTATTAACATGCATTTAACAATAAATATTTCTATTTCTCATGTATGTGAGACACAGCGGTACTTAAAATTGAAAACAAAAGAGGAACACGTGCAGAGTGTCCCCAGTTACTGTAAGTAGATATACTCTGACATACACCTCCTTGCAATATGACATGACCTACCCAAAACTTCCATCAAAACCAACCAACGGGTGGCAACAGGTGCAGTAGTAGTGTATTCGCTTACTGAATGGAAGGTCGTGCGTTCGAATCCCGGCCAAGTCCATTACTTTATATCGAATACATGAAATCGTAATCTCCCTAAGCATCTTAGACACCACCCGTGGAGAAAAACCCTACAACTGCACCCAAACACTTCTTTCCTATCTCTCTATTCTTTCTAATAGTAAGTAGCACCGAAAAGCATGCAATGAAATGCGATAGTGCTGCTTGCTGTTAAACACAAATGCTTACGCTGTGTTACGCACTATAAGGGTACTGTAACAACAGAAAAAATCCGTTTAGCGTAAGCAAATTATAAAAAAAAAAAAAAAAAAAGTAATATACCATCAATCTACTCGACGACAATTCTCCCACCTTTCTTTATCCACCATCGTCCCTACCTTTAAATATGAATATCCATTTTTCACTTGCAAATATGAATTATAAAAAAAATCATTTGAGAATCCTAACCACTGAAATGCGACTCGTCTTCAACGATCATACACATACATACCAATTGTATTAAATACCAGAAAACATAACCTACCCCAAAACTTCTATCAGAGCAAACAAATAATATGGCATAAATCTACAAGATGATAATTCATTCAACTTTCCGCTCTACCGTCAACCAGCAGCGCTACCTGTCACGAGCATGAAGGAAAACAACAAATCTGCTGTTTGCGCAAAACCAAATAAAAACATAGGGGCGGGCTACAGTCCACTTGGGCGAACTGTTGGATACCCTATTCTTATTCCTATATCTCATAAGTGGGTGTGACAAAAATTTAAAGGATTTTATCGAAAAAACTAAGCTTTTGTAAATAAAAACGCTCCCTAGCTCAAACTTTGGTTTTTCAATAAAATTGTTTTATTTAATTGTGGGCGTGTCAGTAGGCGGATTTAAAAAAAATTTAAGTATGAGCATAAAGGGCACCTAGAGAGTATATACTATAAATTTCAGCTCCCTAGCTCAAACTTTGGACTTTCAAAAATAAAAAAAAAATAACTGTGGGCGTGTCAGTAGGCGGATTTTTAAAATATTTACACATGAGCATAAAGGGCCCCTAGAGAGTATATATTAAAAATTTCAGCTCCCTAGCTCAAATTTTGGTTTTTCAAAAAAAATATTTTATTTAATTGTGGGCGTGTCAGTGGGCGGATTTTGAAAATTTTATGTCCCAAGCAGTTTTATGGGCCAAAGATCATATATAAAAAATTTCAGCTTTCTAGCTCAAAATTCAATTTTTCCCAAAATTTGTTTTATTTAATTGTGGGCGTGTCAGTGGGCGGATTTTGAAAATTGTATGTCCTAATCAGTTTTATGGGCCATAGATCATATATAAAAAATTTCAGCTCTCTAGCTCAAAATTCGATTTTTTCCAAAATTTTGTTTTTTTGAGTTTGTGGACGTGTCTGTGGGCGGATTTCAAAAATTCTTAAACTTGATTATTTCGGGACCCTAGAGAGTATATGGTTAAAATTTCAGCTCTCTAGGTCCAGTTTAAAGGCCTAATTTTTGCCGACGGACGGACGGACATGGCTAGATCGACATTACTATCGATGCTGATCATAAATATAGTAACTTTTAGGGGTCTACGGGCAATATTAAGGTATGTTACAAACTATGCGTCAAAATTAATATACCCCTAGAATAGGGTATAAATATTCAGCTGATACTTCTATCAGAGCCAACAAATAAAATACGATAAATCTACCCGATGAGAATGTCCTGCTATATCAGCCACCTTCGGTAGTCGCTACCTGAATGATCTTCATTCTCATATTCCCATTCAGGAGATTGGAGGAAAATAAAAATAAACCCTTATAATGTGCATAAACTATCATCATTTGTTTTGGCCTCAAGTCGTCGGGTGGCGTATCGTCGTATACACGAAGTGAGAATATGAATGAATGAATGAATTTTTATTGAGTCTTATATCTCCCGTTTCTTACACATAAAATGTACTTAATTCTATTCACATTTTGTTTCGTTTTTTTTTCTTTTTGCTGGAGGCTTTCAAGTATTGCCATCTCTTTCAGTTTTTTTGTTACATATTAAATGCCCATTGGCTTTGGTTTACATTTGTTATTAGCTCTTGCTCTCGGAGCTATATATTTGTTTCATCTGACTACAGTTTCATCGTTTTCTTATGAACTACCCTAACTATTTACATTCTACTATTTACAATTTATGGGTATACGGGTATACCAATGCGAACGAAAGTTCTCTTGTGACTGTTTGTTAGATAGATTACCTAAACATATTGCAAGTTAGTTGTTCTGATTGTTTAATCGATACGATATTTTATTTTGTGTTGTATTTTTCTTTTTAGTTATTCTTTGTTGACCTGTTTTGGTCTTTTAATTTTTGGTTTTTAGTTTTGCGAAAGCAAAATTTATTGAATACTTTTTACTTAATGAATAATGAGTTTTATGTGTATGTTAGTGTTATAATATTGATATTATACATAGATACTGATAAAATAGTGAATTTTGTCAACCGATTATGTTTGTTTTTATTGAAAATTTTTGTTAAATTGATTGTTTTTATACCCTATTCTAGGGGTATATTAATTTTAACGAATAGTTTGTAACATACCTTAATATTGCCCTTAGACCCCTAAAAGTTACTATATTTATGATCAGCATCGATAGTAATGTCGATCTAGCCATGTCCGTCCGTCCATCGGCAAAAATTAGGCCTTTAAACTGGACCTAGAGAGCTGAAATTTTAAACATATACTCTATAGGGTCCCGAAATAATCAAGTTTACGAATTTTTGAAATCCGCCCACAAACTCAAAAAAACAAAATTTTGGAAAAAATCTAATTTTGAGCTAGAAAGCTGAAATTTTTTATATATGATCTATGACTCCTAAAACTGCTTGGGATAAAAAAATTTCAAAATCCGCCCACTGACACGCCCACAAATAAATAAAACAAATTTTTTGAAAATCCAAAGATTGACCTAGGGAGCTGAAATTATAATATATACTCTCTATGGGCCCTTTATGCTCATGTTTAAATATTTTCATAATCCGCCCACTGGCACGCCCACAATTATTATTTTTATTTTTTTTTGAAAATTCAAAGTGAGCTAGGGAGCTGAAATTTATAATATATACTTTCTAGGGGCCCTTTATGCTCATGTGTTAATTTTTTTAAATCCGCCTACTGACACGCCCACAATTAAATAAAACAATTTTATTGAAACACCCAAGTTTGAGCTAGGGAGCGTTTTTTTTGATAAAATCCTTTAAATGTTATGTTATTATCCTTTATGTTCTTATTCCTATCCCACTTATGAGGGATAGGAATAAGAATAGGGTATCTAACAGTTCGCCTAAGCGGACTGTAGCCCGTCCCTATGTTTTTTAAATGAATTTAATGAGTTTTATGTGTATGTTAGTAAGATAACATTGATATTATACTTAGATGCTAATAAAATAGTGAATTTTGTCAACCGATTATTGATTATGAAGTTTTTTTTTTCTTTTTTTTTTTTTTTCTTTTTTAGTAATAAAAAAAAATCTTTTTGGATTTAAAACTGTGATTTGAGTAGTGGGTGTTGATGCGAGGTTGCTTTTATCCGCGATTTTGTCCCGGTGTGGTTTTTTGATAAAAGGGGATTGTATCGGGAGCTGAGTTGAGATGCTCCCAGATGAGGCTTATTGGTGAGGGGTATGGTGTCTCAGACCCGATTAAGTTGGTTTGAGTGTTGTAAATTTCTCTGATTTGGTCGTTTTCAGAGTGATTGAATTTATTAAGTGTTTCTTGCATCAACCCCACTGCATATTTTATTAGTGGGATTGTGTTCGATTCATTATAGACGTATTTGTTGGAATATCTTTTATTTCTATTTTCAAAGTTTTTGTTGATGCAGAGACGCAGAACCCTTCTTTCGAAGGTTTCAAGTTCTTAAGCTACTGTCGGGGAGATGGTGAACCACACTGGGAAGGCATAGATCAGAATGGGTTTTATGAGTGTCTTGTAAAATAATAATTTTGATTTTTTGCTGAGCATGTTGTGCTTGAGGTAGGGCATGAGCATGTTGGTCACTTTTTTAGCTTTTTCTTTTGTGGCCCTAGCATGTTTGTTAAATTTGAGAAGGCTGGTGAAGGACACCCCCAGGTATTTTAGGTCATTTTTAAAAACTATTGTGCTACCTTCTAGTGTTAGTGTTATGTTTCTGCACTCGCCAGTTACCCCTGTTCTCCCCTTCCCACTTGCATTTCTGAAGCAGATTGCTTGTGATTTGTCCTTGTTGATTTTTATACCCCATTTTTTATAAAAGGTGTTTATGATTTCTAAGTGTTCCTTCAGGTTTTGTATGGCCCCCGTTGGGTATTCCGCGCTTGCGTAAACCAGTGTATCGTCTGCGTATAATATGGCCTTTGACGCCACTCTGTTGTTTTTGAAGTAAGTGAAGGGGAAATCATATAGGAATAGACTATATAGCTTTGGGCCCAAAATGGATCCCTGTGGGACTCCACTTCTGATTGAGGATCTTTCTGATTTTGTCTGTTGGATTTGTGTAAAAAAGGAGCGGTTAGTGAGGAAGCTGTCCAGAATCGCGACCAAATTGGGTGGGTAATCCAGTTGACTGATTTTGTATATTAGGTCATTCATCCATACACTATCGAATGCCTTTTCTATGTCTAATGAACATGTCATAGTACAATTTTTTTCCCTTAGGTTAAGAGTTACGTCATTATGTACTTTACTTACTTTTAAATTCATTTTTATTAATTATTAGCTTATATCAACTTAAATACTAGACAAAAATGATTAAATCTAACTTAAAATTAACAGGATACTTATTCTAGATTATTGATCCTTATGCGGACGCCCTAAACTTAACTCTATCTTATAATTATTGCCTTTCGGCCTAAAAACTATTTTACGAACTAATCTTACATAATTATGTTTTCATCGAGAAAATTGTTAAGAAAACTCGGAATCTTTATCAAAACGTCATTATGTACATTCAGCATTGCGTGGACTGTTGAGAGTCCTTTACGAAAACCGTATTGAGAGTCCGAGATGAATTCTATGTTGTTTTCTGTGTGTTGGTCTAACTTTTCAATAATGACTCTTTCTAGTATTTTTCCCATGTTTGATAACAGGGATATGGGCCTGAAGTTACCCAGAGTGTAGTTATTCGGTTTCTTTATTACTGGAAGGATTTTTGCTATTTTCCAGGCAGTGGGGATGTACCCATTTGTTTATGCAGTTGTTTATTAGAATAACAATATATTTTATGGCTATGGGGGAGAGTTTTTTTAGGATAAAATTAGACACGTTATCCGGGCCTGTTGATTTTTTGGCATTGATACTCTTGAGTATTTGGGTTACTTCTCGAATTGAGGTGAACATGTGCCCCGCCATTGGGTTTAATGCGGAGTTGGCGTCATCGAATAGAAATATGTGGTTCGGTCGTTCTGATCTGAGTTGATGTACCGCGGTTTCCTCCTTGTTACTTAGAGTCGGGTCGAAGGATGGGACTACTTCTCTGTAGATTTCTGTGTAGTAGTCTTTTAATGCCTGTACTATTTCAGATTCTTCTGTCACCTTGCGGCCACCCATTGATAACTGTTTACAACCGAACTTTCTGGCTTTACCTGTGAGTTTGAATAATTCTTTGAATGCGTGTGGTCCTGGTACGATTTTGGACAGTTTTTTCCCTATTTGTGCGTTAAGCCAAATCCTAACTTTTTCTTTGATAATTTTTTGAAGTAATGATATTCTTGTAGCTAGTTCTTTGTATTCTCTGTTTATCTTGTTGTAACACCTATGGAAAATGCTTTTCAGCTGTTTTTGCCATAGGTGTTTAGTCCTGAAAAGGACTTTTATGTCATCTGGGAGATGTTTGTACTTTTGTACTTGGAATTCTACTTTAGTGGAGTGTTCTTCCATTGCGTTTTTTATTGCTATGTTGATAATATCAATATACTCATCTATTTCCTCGTTTGTCATTGAGGCCGTTTGTTGGGGTGTTCGACGTGCTAGCGTTAAGTCTATATCTGCTCTGAAATTTGCCAGTTGGTTCTCTTAAATGACATGGAGGAGTACGATTCCACCAATGTCAAAATTGCGTCCTCAACCGTAATTTTTAGTTCCACTTGGAAGTGAGCCGTGAAGGTCGGGAGGGTTTTTATTGAGAGGTTTGGTGTGTGGCTGTTCACCAATTGAGGCGAAATCAGGAAGTGGTCTAGGAATCCTGAACTTAACGGGAAAGTAGGGGTAGTGGGCGTGAATAGCATTAACCCTGAGTTGCTGGAGCTCAGCCTGTTGGCCAGCATCCTACCGTTTTGTTTCTGTTTTCCGTCTCCCCAGTTTGGGTGTCTCGCATTCAAGTCTCCTCCCAAAATGGCCCCGTCGTATGATTCTGCTAGGATATTGATTTTTATTAGCTCATCTTGTACAGCGGCCTGATGGCTGTTAGGGGGAATATAGGTGGAACCTAATAGTATGGAATTGCTGCGGTTATTTATGGTTAGATTGATGGAGAGAAACACATTTAGAAAGGTCAGATTTTGGGGTGTGACTAGAGTGTATTTGATATTTTTTTTAATTGCTATGCCTACCCCTTGATTCAAGTCGTTTCGGATGAAATTGTATGAGTCTAAATGTACCACATGTTTACTTTGGAGGTGTGTCTCCTGAATGAAGGCGACTGAGCTGTTGTTTGCTAGGAGGATTTTCAAAAGTTCTATCCTCCTACTATTTTCTACAAGGGACGAAATGTTGCAAGTGAGGATTTTTAACTGCATTATTTGGATAGCATTATTTGGTTGAGCAGGTCCAGATATGCCAACCTCTTTTGTTGTATAGATCACGCGTTATTAATGTTTTTAACGAATGACTCCACCTTACTTAACAGCTCCGAAACCTCTACTCCAAAGAAATCTTTGGAGAGGTCCCAGAATTGATTGATGTAGTTCCCGTTTTGTGTACCCATGTTAGGATTGGGCATTGGTGAATGTTTTTGAGTTTGGAAGTGACTTGCATAGGTGACCCTGGGTGAAACCAAACCGCCTAGTGCGATACTTTTTGAGATTACCCTCGCACTTTCTTTCTTATTTTTGGCTTCTCTCATTTGACTATTTTTTGCCTCAGTGTATCTGAGGTATGCCTCACACCCCCGGCAATTGGCGGGGTGATCTTTGCCACAATTGACACAAACCGCCTTTGTGTTGTCACTCTTAACGAGCTGGCATTCGCCTGGGTTGTGGGCATTATCGCATTTAACGCATTTGTAGTTGTTTGCGCAATTTTTTGCCAAATGGCCAAATTGTTGGCACCTTCTGCATTGCAGGGCACCTAAATTTCCCCTTGGCTTCTCCCAGCTGACTTTTGTATTAAAAATGTATTTGATTTTGGCAGAGTCAATGGCCTGTTGGCCTGGTTTCAGGCGTACTAAGAATAGGTCGTACTTGAGCCCTTCTCTCTTAGACCTTATGGTCTCGAAGTGCGACACTTTTTCGATCGTATTTGGAGTCAATGACTCCATCTCCTATTGTATCTCCTCCGCTGAGAAGTCACTTGTTAACCCCCTCAGGATTAGGTTCTGCGGTCTGTTCTCTTTTAGAGTAAATGAGTACCCCTGCACCACATCGCTTTTCCGGGCAATCTCCAACAGCTCCCTGTGGACCCCCGCGTTGTCTACAAACAGTTTGCTCTTCCCACCTCTCAGATTCACCATTTTAAATCTGAAGTCTGGGTTTTTTGATCTAAGGTCCGTGACCAGATCTCTTACGTTCGTATTAATCAATATAATTGGTGGACAAAACTTACCATTTTTCCCTGACATGTTAGTTCTGTGTTGATGTTGTTGTCTGATGTCGCTTTGTTGCTGGTGTTGGTGTTACTACCGCTTCCCCTTGATGACGCCGCTATCTCTGCTTCTGTTGTTTGTTCTGGAATCAGTCTCACAAACTTGGACTGTCTGTCTGGATTGTTGTCTCTTCCGTTCATATAGAGATCTCCCAGAAGGCTGAATCTATTTGTGTCGTATGTTCCCTTGTTGGTATTTATGCTGGTTTCGTCTTTGTTCGGGAACTGCCTCCGCGTTTCACAGTGGTCCATTGTTGGGCTTCATTTTGGCTGTCCATAGGTTCGCCATTTTGTTCTTCTGCTTGATGCCCTTGGTCAAGGACTCTTGCTGACACCATTTTGTTTGTCGCGCTCAGATGTGGCTCCGACTCGTCTTGATTTTTTGTTTTAAACTTTGTGAGGATTTGAGCCGCTCGGATTCCCCTGGGGCTATTTGAAATGAAAGCTGAATCACTGCTCATTGATTCGTTGTTTTTTGATTTGTAGTTTTATGCCATTTTTGGTTTTTTCCGCATTACAATTACGGAGTTTACCGTGCGTGCACTGCGCACAAAGTTTGATCCGGTTTAACGTCGCTGGTGTGACGTGGTTTTGAGAAAAACCTTTATGAAATTATGAAGAATATGAAAAATATCTCGACGTTTCCAAGTCCCGCGTGATGCCGCGAATTAAAAATGGCGTCGACGATCTACTATTTAGTTATATACGGAAGTTTTTGCAAATAGAAATCAGTAAGAACGTCAATTACACTAGTTATTGAGAATTCGCATGGAAGATTTCAATTGCCTCCGGTGTGGACAATTGCAATTATTCACTTTTGATAGGTTTCACAAAACTTTTCACCACTTTTCAGTATACAATTTTAATTCTAATTCTCGTTATGGCGAGCAGACATGTCCGAACCCTGTTCTCAATATGTGCAGTCCGAAGTGAGAATACTAGAATACTAGAATACTAGTATGTATACAATGACTGTACCATCAAATATGTTCATTAACTTGAAATTGTACGCTTTCGGACTTTAAACATTTTTCAAGCACATGCAGATTGAAAATTGATTGCCAAGCCTTTTTTTATTTTATTTGATAATGGTTTATAGTTTAAAGGAGCAACGAATAAAAAATAATCACGGAATAAAATATGGTCTAATAATGTTTGGCTTTTTGATTTTTTTTTTTTTTTTGCGTGTAGCTTGAGAGGTGAAAATCGTTGAAAGACATCGCTTGCGAGCTTTGCGATAGTGTGCGACTTGAAACACTCACTAATAACACCCAGGGAAGGCATGATGCTACCATCGCGGGTGGCAATGGTGCAGTAGTGGTGTATTCGCTTACGGAATGGAAGGTCGTGCGTTCGAATCCCGGCCAAGTCCATTACTTTATACCGAATACATGAAATCGTAATCTCCCTAAGTAACTTAGACACCACCCGTGGAGAAAAACCCTACAACTGCACCCAAACACTTCTTTCCTATCTCTCTATTCTTTCTAATACCAAGTAGCTTACACTGTGTTCTTAGCATTATAAGGGTACTGTAACAACAGAAAAAAATCCCTTTAGCGTAAGCAAATTATAATAAAAAAAAAAAAGTCTACCAGACTAAACAGCAATTTTGTTTTAATATTTGCTTATGTACTTATGTACTGTTTTTAGGAGCTTGTTTGTTACCTTTTGTTTTTTTAATTCGTTATCACTTTCTTCTTGTGATTATGTCGTAACACATATATTTCTATCCTTTTTACCTAGTTAACTAGTTCAAAAGGTTTAACTCTACGTAATCTTCTTACTAAATTGTTGTTATTAAGTAGTTGAACTACTTCTAAATTAGCATGGTTGCGAAGCCTAACTTCATGCTTGCACTTGCGATCTCGAACCTCGTCCTCTACCATTTCAATTTTTAGATTCCTATGTAGATCAGCATTACGTATGTACCACGGCGCATTAACAATATTACGTTATTATTATTAACACTTTGTTTTGAAAGCATTGTATGCTTTGAAGATTTGTCTTTCTTGTGCACCCCCATAACTGGAGGCCATATGTCCAAATTGGTTTTAATATTTGCTGTAGAGAAGCAGTTTGTTGTAGATTGAGAGGTATATTTAGTTCATCTCAACTTTGTGTCCAAAGTGAAGGGTTTTTCAATAACAGCGCTACAAAAGTTTTTTTTAAATAAAACAAAAATGGTTTTGGATATCAATGAAATTCTTTATTCCTGTGAAAGTACGTTCGATGCCATTATGTATGGAACTCGATTTCTTTTGCACCACGGGCACGCTTGCACAAGTCCAGACGCTGAACCCAATTTTCGACGGTTTTCAAGCATAAATCGGCCGATACTGCTGCAATTTCATGTTCGATATTCGTACGAATTCATCAACCTTGACTTGACGAAGCCCCACAGGAAATAGTCTAACGGCGTCAAATCGCACGTCCGAGGCGGTCAAGCGACTGTACCATTTCTTGAGATAACACGGTTTCCAAACTTGGTTTCCAATAAATTGATTGTGGCATTCGCTGTGTGGCTTGTGGCGCCGTCCTGTTGGAACCACATGTCCTCCAAGTCCATATCATCCAATGTAAGGATGTAGGCCAAGATCTTTTCGCAAAATTCGCCACAACGACGTCACAGAGATGCCCAACGCTTGAGAACGACGTGTGAGAGACACATTTGGGCTTTCTTCAACTGAAGTCTCAGCGGCAGCAATATTCTCGACACTACGGGCACTTATTTGTCTCACTGGCACGGGAACATTTTGTACTGTGCTTGTGGATTCAAATTTTTCCAATAGACGCTCAATTGTTGATCTGCTAGGGCGATTATGACGACCATAAATTGGACGTAGCGCTCTTAACGTTGAGGTCACTGACTCCGAATTTCGGTAGTAAATTTTAATAATTTCGACTCGTTTTTGGCTCGTACGATATACCTTTGTAGCGTCGCTGTTGAAAAACCCTTTACTTAGCTGAGTTCGAATGCAGTACTACTTTATTATTTACTAGCTGTCCCGTGCTCGCCTTGCTTCGCCAGTCTGCCACTTATCAAATTTAAAACAAAATACTTGCTGATAAGAACTGATTGTTGAAAATTGAAGTCGAAGCCGTTAAGCACAATTAAAATTGTGTTTGTATTAAAGCTTTATTGTGTTAGTAGCCATGCTGTATATAGGCATTTTTAAAAGCTTCCTGCTTTCTAATATTCATTTGTATAGTTAGTTCTTCTTTTTCCTTCGTCGCATTAACTTCGCTTATCTTGTCAAATCCATTGTTCTAATAATATATTTAACTTACTGAATTTAGACTGAATTAAAATTGAATTAAAGTACTTATTTAAAAATTATATCGGAACGGTGTTTTCTTTGGAACTCTGGGTCATTGTTGCAATTTATCACATTGCTGCCGAAACCCGGGAGCAAGACACGAACGAATAACAACGGTTTAAATAATTTTCAAGTATTTAGTCTAACCGATTTTCTAATTATGGATTTGGCAAGTCGCGGTACATATCGTGGACAAGTCACTAAACTTGTAAATAGCGCGTGCGAGTTCTTAAACTCAAACGGCAGAAAAATAAGCGAAAATATGGATAATTTGGATAACGTCGAGGAGGAGCTTACCGTTTTTTTTGGATCGCTTGTCTGCAGCACATGAAAGTCTGCGAAAAGCCAATGCAGATGTAAGTGCGTCTATTAGGAAAGAAGAATTTGAGAAGGAAGCAGGCCGTTGCAGATTACGCCGATAAAGCCATTGCAACGATCACGCGTCTCCAACAAAGGCTAAATAAAGTAAGGCAATATCAGAAGCAATCAACGAACAATATTTCTGCTAATGATCACGCCAATAATTCCATGACGTCATCTGTTAATAAAATATAGCGGCAGTTAAGTTACAAAAGCTTCAGCCAAAGAATTTTTCTGGCGACTTCAAAGAGTGGATACCGTTCTGGGAACAATATAAAACACTCGTACATGAAAACGTAACGCTATCAACAGTTGAGAAGTTCAACTACCTAGAAGTAGCACTCATTGGAAAAGCTGCCAACACCCTTTCAGGTCTAACTCCCAGCAAAGTGAATTATGACACTGCAATTGCACTGCTTCAAGAAGAGTATGAAAATTCAGAAAAGATAGTTGACCATACAATGCAATGCTTGCTGTCAATACAGCCAGTGCAATCCAGAGTGGATGTAATTTGCTTAAGGGGTCTTTATAATTCGGTTTTGTCATCTACGCGGTCACTAGCTGCCCTTGGTATTCCGTCATCGAACTACTACGTTATGCTCAAAGGTGTACTGCTCAGATGTATACCCAGCGACTTGAGAGTCGATTTTCATCGGTATTATGACAATCTTCCCAATGAGCTCCCAGAACCGGCGGAAAGAGATGGTGATGAAAATTCATCGGCGACAACTGAATTCTTCTCAACTAAGGAAGTTGGCGAAAGGCAGGTAAAATACTTATTAAAATGTTTGAAGAGCGAGGTTGAATCCCTAGAAAAAGCAAATGAGGCGAAACAAATCTCATCAAAAATTCAAACGCAACAAATTCCAAGCATAAGCCAGTTAAAACCGCAATCGGATTATTTGCCGCTGGTATAGACGACAGCAGTAATTATTTTTTTTGTAAAGCTTCTGGGCATTACGCTACTGAGTGCAAAAGTTCGAAGTCAATCCTGGAAAAGAAGCGAATGCTAAAGGAGGACGGAAGGTGTTACAGATGTTTGCGAAAAGGCCACTATTCAAAGGTATGCAAAAAACGACTTAACCTTGTGTGCAAATTGTGTAGTGGTAAACATGCAACGTCAATGTGTGATCCACAGTCAGAGCTGCCAACTGATGTCATGAAAATTATGCCCCATTTTTCATTAAATTAATGAAAATGAAAGAGGCATACATTTTTGGCATTTTAAAGGTCTTTCATTAAGGACTTGACAACTTCTTTTTTAAATAAAATGCAAACTACTTGAGATATCTCAAGAAACAGTTTATTGGCTTGAATTACTCTCAAAACATTTATGCCTGGAACTCGACTTCGTTCATATGTCTACCACGGAAACATCTGCGGCGGTCGATACCTTGAACCCAATTTTCGATGACTCAGCCGCACTTTTCTACCGATACGGCCGGTGCATAGACCATTGTAGCCCCATAAAAAAAAGTCTAGAGGCTTTAAATCACACGATCTTTGCGGCCAATAGACGGGTTCGTTTCAATAACTCGATTGTTGCACCCGCTGTGTGGCTTGTGGCACCGTCTTGTTGGAACCACATATCACTGATGTCCAATTCATCCAACTGCTCAAAGAAATAACGTTACAATGTCTCTGTAGCGAATACTATTAACCGTTACGTGACGGTAATTTTCATCGACGAACAAAAAACGCTCCAATGACGCCACCGGCATGAAAACCGCACCAAACAGTGACTTTTTGCCTATGAATTGCTGTTTCATGAAGCACATGAGGATTCTCACCTGTACAGTAACGCATATGTTGCTTATTGACGAAGCCGTTTAACCAAAATGCACTTCATCGCTGAAGATGATATTGCGATGAAACGTACTTCGCTTCATATGATCAAGTGGCTTTAGTTATTGAGGCAGCATGATCTTGTAAGAGTATAGGTCAAGATCCTTACGCAAAATTCGCCATAATGTAGTTTGGGAGAGGCCCAATTCTTGAGAACGCTGTAAAATTGACTGATTTGGCTGGTTTGCGACGGACAAGATGGCAGCAATATTCTCCACACCTCGGGCAAAATGTAGTCTCCCTGGCACGGCAACATCAAGCAGCGAATATTCTGACTCAAATTTGTTCACTAGACTATGAATTGCTTGTCCACTGGGACAAGAATTACATCCGAAAATTAGTGTTATCGCTCTTGAAGTTGTGACCATCGACTCGGAAATCCGGTATTAAGTTTTAATTATTTGTAAACGTGGTTCCTTTCTGTACTTCACTATGATGAAAATCTTGATTATATTTAATATTTTGAGATTGACAATTCGGTAATCGGTTTAAGGGTGCGTTCACACTGAAAGTTTGAAGTTGGCAGGTCGCTAATGAAAGACTATTTATTAGTATTTAGATATATAGAAAACCTCTGAACATAAACAATATCAAATCACAGATAACAAAATTATTCATAGTCTTTCATGTAATTTTAAGTGAAAATAACATAAAATCGTAGCAAATAAATTATAACATAAAACAAAATAAACAAAATCACAGAAAAAAATTCATTTAAAAAACCTAAGTGACAGAAGTTAAAATTATATAGAATCTTGATCTTCATCATAGTCTTTAAAGTCATACATTGTTTGGAAAAAATTGAAATGGCTTTCATGTAACACTTTCGTGGCAGTCTTCATTTTTAAAAAGCCTTTGCGCGTGTTATATACCGCTTAAGGTTTCAACATTTAACGAATTTCTTACTTTTGTCTTGTTTTGATTTATTGCTGAACAAATTCACTCAACCGAAGATGATCAGAGTGGGAGACAGCACATGCTAGTTAAAAAATTGTCTAACTGTGGAATTATCCCTTTTTGTATGTCTGAATTATGTTTTTAGGTTTGAATTACGAATGTTTGACATGAAAGAAACGTAAAAAAAATTGCAGTAAAATTGTGCCCATTTCAGCATATTTTCAGATTAAGTTGCCCAGGTGCCCAAGGCTTCAAAATTATGCCCAAAAGGCATAATTATGCCCCAGTTGGCAGCGCTACCACAGTACAGTAAGCAGAAGAGCTCAACCGAAAAAGAAACAACAACTTCGCCACAGCAATCATTAAATTTATATACTGCACACTGTGAAAGCCCTCACAAGTCTCAACGGTTCAATAATAGGCGTTTTTCTTTTTTAGCCCCGAGCGGGGAACAGAGCGGGGCCCGAGCGATCAGAGCTCGCTCCGAGCTAATTAGGAAACAGAATTGGGCACTGAACTGTCATTAGATAAGATAAAAAAGAAATACAACTTTTGTGCTCAGAGCGCTCCGAGCTAAAAAAGTAACACAGTTCTTTTTTTGAAAGCTCAGTGCCCCGCTCGAAGCTAAAAAAGAAAAACGCCTAATGTGTACCTACAGACTGCGTGTGCATTCGTCTCAAAGCGAAACTCCAGTCAGTCAATGTATGTAAGAATTGTTAAGGACGGAGGCAGCCAAATGTCTTTTATCAAATCAGCTATCGCGCGAAAATTGAATTTACCTATCATCGGCACTCACACTCTAAGAATTATTCCATTTGGAAGTAAAGAGCCGAACCCAAGTGTTCTTTGCAATAAAGTGAGTGTGACATTAAGAAGTCAATATAATAACAACTCTGTTGTACTAGAGATGATGGAAGTTCCGGAAATCTGCGTAGACGTTCTTTCAGCGCCAGATAAAAGTATTGATTTGATAAGAGACTTGTTGTTAGCAGACGTGAAAATTAATAATCTAGAGCCGGAAAGTGGAATTAGTGTGTTAATTGGAGCGGATAATTATTGGTTGTTTGCCACCGGTGAACATAAAAGAATTACACCTAATTTAACTGCAGTTGGTACAATTTTGGCCTGGACTTTGTAAGGTCGTTCTCCTGTTACATCAGATTGTGTTTCAACAGTTAATTTTGCACGAATAATAACTTTGAACGTTTGTGCATGCGAGGAGCTTAAAAATGTCTGGCAGCTGGAATCTCTGGGCATAACCAGCGACAAAAAAGTAAGTCCTAATTTAAGTGCATGCATTCGTAAGGATGGAGATCGTTGTGAGGCATCGTTGCCTTGGAGAGATATTGGAAGAAAACTTCATGACAATCGAGTTGGTTCCCTTTATCGGATTAATACATTGGTCCGGAAATTAAGAACTTCAGGTAAACTAAAAGATTATGAAATGGCGATGAAGGAGATGATTGAGAGCGGTGTAGCTGAACGTGTGGACGAACATATGTCAAACGAAAATCGCATATATTACATGCCACATAGACCAGTATATAGAGATGACAAGGACACGACTAAATTGCGCATTGTTTTCAATGCTTCGGCGCATGCAAGCAATCATATTTCGCTTAACGATCACTTGGAAGTAGGTGAGAATTTGCTGACTGATATTTTGATCGTGCTGTTGAATTTTCGTTGCGGAAAAATTAGTTTGACGGCCGATATAAAAAAGGCGTTTTTGCAGATCGTTTTAGGAGAACCTGACCGTAATAGTCATGGATTTTTTTGGTTTAAGTCTCCATTTGTTGCTAACGAAGTACGAACAGATTTTTCATTGCAGGCGTACCGCATGACAAGGGTAACATTTGGAGTTGCTAGCAGTCCCAACTTGTTGGGGAAAGCAATACAATACATATTGAATGAAGCTGAGAAGATATACCGGCAAACAGTTGACATCTTACGCAGAAGCTTCTACGTTGATGATCTTGTTACGAGTGTCGATGACGAGGAAACAGCACGTAATGTTCGGGATCAAGCGGTTGAAATTATGCAGAGTGGTTCAATGCGTCTGCGTAAATGGAACTCCAATAATTCATCTATTCGAAATCAGCTCTCATCTGAGAAATCGCCTCCAGAGGCTCAAAAAGTTCTAGGACTAAGATGGTTTGTTGATGTTGATGAATTAGCTGTCGATCTGAATGCATTGGATAGCCTAACGAAATCTGAAAAACTTGACGGGACTAAGCGAAACGTTTTAAAGGTAATGTCAAAAGTATATGATCCCTTTGGTCTACTAGGACCTTGGATTGTTCGAATGAAAATTCTTTTCCAATCGATATGGCGGCAGAAGTTCGATTGGGATGAACGACTACCGCAAGAACTCAATAAGATCTGGACCGATTGCTGCGCTGATATTGGTGAACTTGGACAGCTAACGATACCTCGATACGTTCACAACGGAGAAGTCACAACGCAGATTCACGTTTTCGCGGATGCAAGTCAGTTTGCTTTTGGCGCAGTAGCCTACGTTAGGACGACCGATGAACATGGACACGTCTACACTCGATTTCTCTTCGCAAAAAACAGAGTAGCCCCTATAAAAACTGATGCTAGTGATGAACTAACCGTTCCTAAGTTAGAGCTTACAGCAGCTCTAGTAGGTGTAGGTGCTAGATTGCTTAAATATTTACGCTCTAATTTACAAATCTCAGTTGATGAAGAGTTCTTGTGGACGGATTCGAAAATTGCGCTGTACTGGATCTTAGGCACAAAAAAACGTTGGAAGCCATTCGTTGAAAACAGGGTAAGAGAAATTCGAACGCTCTCTAAGATTTCTTGTTGGCACCATTGCCCAGGCTCCCAGAACCCCGCTGACTTAGTTACCAGAGGAATCAATGCATTTTCCTCGCTGAACTCGTCGCTTTGGCTGTCCGGACCGGATTGGCTTCATCATTCGCCGAACGGTTGGCCCTATACACATAAAAGCATGGTCACAACAGCCGCAACGATGTCGCTGCTCGTCGAGGCGGAAGGAGAAAAAGAGGAATTGGTTTCATCAAGGGAGTCAATTTTCGACCCTACAAAGTTTAGCGAGTGGAAACGTCTTTTGCGAACAACAGCCTACTGCTTTCGTGCGTCAACGCCTTTAAAAAAACACCGACGCACGGATTTACTTGCGGGTGAAGAAATCAACGAGGCTGAAAAATATTGGATCAGCCAAGTGCAACGGTTGCATTTCAGTACTGAAATCGCGGCACTCAAACAGAAGAAGGGTATATCATTGAAATCCAAAATAATTTCACTTGGTCCCATTTTAGATTCAAGAAACGAATACCTGCGCGTGGGTGGGCGACTTCATTTGATAGCTTCAGTGATCGAGGCACATCCAATCATTATGCCAAGATCATCTCACATAACAAAGCTAATTGTAGTAGACATACACGAAAGATTGTTCCATGGTGGGGTGTCTGCTGTTTTATCTCGCCTACGTGCTGAATACTGGATCGTTAAGGGACGACGGCTGGTCAGTGACGTCATTAAGAGTTGCCCCATTTGCAAAGTTCTTCGGGCAAAACCTGCAACTCAACCATTTGCACCACTGCCTCGAGACCGTATCGTATTCTTTTTACCATTTAACGTCACTGGTCTCGACTTCGCAGGACCAGTATACGCTTACGACTCTGGACAAAAGAGGAAGGCGTACGTAATGATGTTTACATGTGCATCGATAAGAGCGGTACATCTGGAGCTAACTTCCGATCTCACCACAGAAAGTTGCATAATGGGTATACTACGATTTATAGCTCACAGAGGAGTACACAGTGTAATATGGTCTGGCAATGCAGCTTCGTTCAAGAAATCTTCGAAAGAGCTACAGCAGTTAAGTTTTACTGAAGAAAAATTTAAAGATTTTTTTGTCCAATCATCGCAGATGATCCCCTCGATTTGTCACCACTAACACCAGCTCAACCACAGCCACCTGCACGGCTTGATGTGTCGAACGAGCAGCAGAATTATAGCAACCAATCATCTGGAGATATGCGTCAGAGATGGAAGCAACGACTTGTTTTTATATCATGTTTCAAACGGAGGTGGTATTGTGAGTACCTTCAACAGTTGATATTATTTCACCATGTTAAGCATGCCATATCAACTGATTTTGCTATCGGCGATGTCGTGCTGTTGGAGGATCGTTTTATGCCGAAAATTCTTTGGCATTTGGGTATCATCATCAATACTTTCACAGGAAGAGATCGAAAAATTCGCTCCTGTGAAGTTCGTATTTCTACTGGCTCAGTTTTCCGAAGACCCGTTCAACTGCTTTACCCGCTGGAGATTACCGAACGATTTACCAACTAAGGGCCAGAGGATGTTGAAAATTGAAGTCGAAGCCGTTAAGCACAATTAAAATTGTGTTTGTATTAAAGCTTTATTGTGTTAGTAGCCATGCTGTATATAGGCATTTTTAAAAGCTTCCTGCTTTCTAATATCCATTTGTATAGTTAGTTCTTCTTTGTCCTTCGTCGCATTAACTTCGCTTATCTTGTCAAATCCATTGTTCTAATAATATATTTAACTTACTGAATTTAGACTTAATTAAAATTGAATTAAAGTACTTATTTAAACATTATATCGGAACGATGTTTTCTTTGGAACCCTGGGTCATTGTTGCAATTTATCACACTGATAAAGAAAACGTCGAGAGTGTCTCTACTCATTATATGGATATACTCTCACTCTGAGTGTGACTCCATCTCAATCTGATTTACGTTTCATACCCTATCTTTCTCAATTCCATGGTCATACGCCCTAAAAAAACAACACAAACTGCAAAAGGTGCATAAAAAAAAGAAAGAAAAAGCACATTGCACAAAAGGTACAGGTAGAGAAACAGATTAGTGCCGCACATACACACACATTTTCCTCCATTGAACGCTGGGAAATCCAACGATCTAGCTTCAATCGAACATTTTACTTTTTTAAATTGTATAAAATTCATAGTTTAATGCTTATTGTTCAACTTCAGGATAACCTACAAGGATGATTTATATCTTAAAATCTTTGTACATAATTGAACTTTATATTAAAAAATTTCATTTGGATGAGTCATTCCAAAGCTAGGAGCTAGAAATCATTCGAAAGTTACAAGTTTTCTTAGATATCAGCTAGATCTCCGCTTCTGGACAGCGGATGAAGCATATTCCTAGGATAAAAAGTATCCCTATGTCCATTCTCAGGCTCTAGACTATCTGTGTACCAAATTTCATTTAAATCGGTTCAGTAGTTTTGGCGTTAAAGCGAGACAGACAGACAGACAGACAGAGTTACTTTCGTATTTATAATATTAGTATGGATGTACACAGGTATGTTTTGTACGTTTTTATTCGTAAAGTTAATATGAACCGACTTCAGTTCATTTAATTTTATTTGCCATTTTTTGGTCCAGTTGGATATATCATTTACTATCCTTTGCAGTTTTTCTGTAAATTCCTGTGCGGTTTTTCCTACTGCAAGTACAGCAGTATCGTCTGCAAAAGTGGCAACAGTAGTTTCGTCATTTTGTGGTAGATCGTTCGTGTATAGGAGGAACAGTATACTGGTCCCAACACACTACTCCAGCTTTGATGTGTTTCAATTCGGAGTACTCATTCTCTTGCTTAATTCTAAATAATCGTTGCATTATATACGACTCTAGTATTTCATGGTACGCTTTTGGAAGATATTTTTGTAGCTTACGGATTAATCCTTTGTGGCAGACTTTATCAAAAGCCTGTGTTACATCAAGAAAGATGGCAGAGCATATTTGTTTTTCTTCTAAAACTTTTTCTATTATATCAGTTATTCTGTGGACCTGATCTATTGTTGAGTATTTATTTCTGAATCCAAACTGATGGTTTAGGATCAGTGTCTTTTCTTCTAGAATCGGATGGCGTCGTTTTAGGAGCATTTGTTCGAATATCTTAGACAGGAGTGCAGCAAACATATCGGCCGATATGACGTTACTTCACTGGGCGATTTTCTTGGCTTAGGTACCATGATAACTTCCGCAACCCTCCAAATGCGCGGAACATACCTCAGTCTGAACGCAGCATTCTGCGCTATTTTTTGCATACCTTTCTTAGGCAGTTTTTTCAGAATTTCACCCGTTATTAGGTCCAATCCCGGGGCTTTTTTCGGGTTGATCTTTTCTTTTATTTCTTTTTTTTTATAATTTACGCACACTAAACGGATTTTTTTGGTACCCTTATCATGTATTGGCTACACAGCGCGGGCGTTAGGCAAATTAGGATTAGAAGAAGAGGAGAGTTGCCGATGCACGTTAGTTTTAAATGTTTGTAGGTTATAATGTAAAGGAAAAATTGAGCGTGGAAGAGTATTCCACATTCGTGTAGTGCGGCTGTACTTCACTGTACGTCCGAATACAGGCTTGAGGGTGAACTGATGGGCATCCATTGCATGGCGGGTATTGCAGTTGAAATGTTCAAGTTGTGGAATGCAACTGGCTATTTCGTTAGAGCACTTACGGTGGAAATACCGATAAAAAGACTAAGAGAGTCAATCGATCTAGCGATGTCTCGGTCGCCTATGAGTTTTATCGGGCGTTTCTGGATCCTGTCAAGTAGCTCCAAATAAGTTATTGGTGCACCAGACCAGATATGAGCGTTGTACTCGAGTTTCGGGCGAATAAACGCCTTATAAATTGTAGCCAGATCAGAAGGGGTGAAATATTTCTTACAACGCTTAAGGAAGCCTAGACATTTCGCAGCGTTCTTGGCGACATCGAATATGTGGTCATTCCAACGAAGGTTGTCATTGACACACATACCGAGAATGGAAAGTCTTTCGGTTTCAGCGATGCAAGTGCTATTCATGGATAATGGCAGCGTGTGTGGGTTTTGCTTTAATGACAAGAGACAGCATTGTGTTTTGGAAGCATTAAATTCCACTCTATTGGTTGTACCCCACTGAGTTATGCTGTTAAGATCGGAATTTAAAGAGCTTAACATACATTGCCGTTCCAGTTCCATACCCGAAGAAGTGGGGCGCGACCCATGAAACGAGTATGAAAAGCTGAGGGTACTGTCATCAGCAAAGGAATGGATTGGATTAGAAGTAACAGACAGGAGATCATTTATACAAATGAGAAAGAGAGTTGGGGACAGGACGGAGCGTTGGGGAACACCAGCATTTATATGGTGAGTTGCAGACTTGAAACCGTCCAAGACAACTTGAACAAGGTAATTTCTAATCCATTGAAGAAGATTATCATCGATTCCAAATGCACGCATTTTCGACAAGAGAGCTTGATGCCAAACTCTGTCAAATGCCTTTGAAATATCAAGCGCAACGATCTTACTTTCACCACCTTAGTGAAGCGATTGGTTCCACTTTTCGGTTAGATATTTCATTAAATCACCGGTGGACCTATTGCCCCGAAAACCGTACTGGCGACCATTGAGAAGTTTTCGAGATTCAAGATATTTCATTAGCTGATGGTTGACCAGCATTTCCATGACCTTGGAAAGAAGGGACGTAAGTGCAATTGGTCGGTAGGAGGAGGGAGAAGAGACTCGCCTTGTTTTGGCTATTTCCTTAGAGGTTACTGGTGGAATCGATCTCCTCGTCTTCGCACATTTCTTCCGTTTGTTGGGAAATATCATTATCGTCGTATGGCTTGAAGTCGTTTTCAAGATGTTCCGCAAATAGATCCGCCTTTTGTTTGTTTGCTTTAGCCCAGTTACCGTTGGTCTTTTAATTTTTTTGTAGCCTTCCACAGTGAGTATACTGTTCTAGCGTCGTTTGTCAGATTTGTAAGGTATCTTTTCACCGATGCATTTTTAAATTCTACTATCCTTTTTCTGAGCTTATTGTTTAAGCTATTAAGTCTACTTTTATCACTTTTCTGATATAATGTCGCAAATTTCTTTGGGATACACGTTTCTTTTTACTTTGCTATTTAATTCAGGCGTTGCAGCCCTTGCAGCCTTTTGTATAGCTAGGGTGAAGGACTGTACTTCACTTTCTAATAGTTCGATGCGTTCATCTATTAAATATCTGAAATATGTCCAGTCAGTTAGTTTGTTTACTAGACGTGGGTTGTGTTCATTCATTATAATTTTATTACCAAGTGTTAGCAGCACAGATGAGTGATCTGAGTCAAGATCTGGCCCTTCTTTAACTTCGGTAGTATTTGAGGAAATATTCTTAGTTAAGAAGAAGTCGACAACATCCGGGATTTTGTTCCTATCTGTGGGCCAATAAATAGGATTTCCCGTTGAATGGTAGTTAACATTTGTTTTTTTTAATATATTCAAGGAGTTCTCTTCCTCTTGTATTTGTTAATCTTGATCCCCAAGATATGTTCTTAGCGTTGAAATCTCCGCCTATTATGAATTTATTTCCGAATTTACGGAAGAGTGTTTTGTTTCAGGCTGTAGCTAGGAGAACAATATGCCGCTGCTACCGTTATGTTTGTTTCTTACAGGCATATAAATAAATGCGCATTGTGGGTGAATTGTCGGGAGCGGGTTGAAATTCTGCTTTCAAAATGCTGCTTTGCAAAATTCTGACTTTTAACACAAAAATTCAGCTTTTCAAAATTCAGCTTTTTTTCTGTTCTGTCTTACATAATTCTGCTTTTCAAAATTCTGTTTTTTAAAATTCTGACAGGCAATATTTTAAACAAATAAATTCTGCTAATTCTGTTTTTTTTTTCCAATTTACGAATTTAAAGAAAACAAATATTTTTCAACTTTGTCAACAAACTACAATATATTTCGTATAAAAAAGGTACACACCCACCTGTGTACCGGGAACACACAAAAAACAGCCAAAATTAACAAATTATTTCATAACTAAAATTACCAAACTTTGTTTAGTTTCTTAATGATAACTAAACAAAGCACACGTTCATTCACAAAGGTATACTAACAGAATATATGTCTTAACCAAGAGAGCAATCTTAAAACCAATAAAAAAACTACTTTTGCCTCTTCTTCTAAGACAAGTGAGTGGTGGAATGTGGAATGAAATGGAATGAAAAAGCGCGCGCTTTTAAACATTTTCCAAACCTTTTTTTATTATTTGCAAAATTTTGTAAAGCTGAATTTTGAAAAGCAGAATTTAAAAAAAAAAGAATTCTGAAAAGCAGAATTTTGAAAGCAGAATTTTGTAAAACAGAATTTTGAAAAAAGAATTTTGACCTCGCCAGAATTTCGACCCCAACCCTGAATAATTGTCAAAACATTAAATTAGAAATCTAAATAATAAACTTTTTTTGAAGTTAATTGACGTTGATAACCACCCAATCAAACAATTCACCGAAGTTGGTGAAGTAACGAGTAATTTAGTTAAAATATAACTGACAGGTTTTTTGACAACTGACGGTGAATTTTTGAACCAAATGGTATGTTGGATATGGTATCACCATACAAATTATTACTTAACGATTTCCAATTTTCAACCATTTATTAGTTAACTACAATTTGCTAATACATTCATTTGAAATAACTTTTAATTCACATTTTAGTTGATTTGTGAACTGGAGGCAAATTAAGTATTTTTTTATTTATACGTCTGTTAGGCTCTTACGATTTCGCTTATCTTTTATTCAGTTGAGTTGAAACTTCGTACAGTAGTCACAGATTACATATATGAGATAGTCAGCTTCGAGAGTCTCTCAATTTGCCCCAAACGAAAAAAAAACAGCTGCAAAACCACATTTTATTGTTTGCGTGTT
This sequence comes from Portevinia maculata, assembly GCA_949715645.1. NCBI lineage: Eukaryota > Metazoa > Arthropoda > Insecta > Diptera > Syrphidae > Portevinia > Portevinia maculata. The sequence continues at coordinate 123,360,338 of OX454527.1, forward strand.
GGTTTTTGCATTTAATTCAAGTTATGGGCTTACGCACACAGATTACCTATATGAGATAGTCAGCATGCACTTCCCTCGTCCCCTAATACCCGCAAATGGATGGTATCTTATCGTCTCTTGATATCCCTATCGGTGATCCATATTAATATTATAAATGCGAAAGTAACTCTGTCTGTCTGTCTGTCTGTCTCGATTTAACGCCAAAAGTACTAAACCGATTTAAATGAAATTTGGTACACAGATAGTCTAGAGCCTGAAAATGGACATAGGCTACTTTTTACCTTAGGAAAATGCTTCATCCGCTGTCCAGAAGCGGAGATCTAAGCTGATATCTAAGAAAAGTTGTAACTCTCGAATGCTTTTCTAGCTCCTAGCTTTGGAATGACTCATTCAAATGAAATAGGATTTTTTTTAATATAAAGTTCAATTATGTAGAAAGATTTTAAGATATAAATCATCTTTGTAGGTTATCATGAAGTTGAACAATAAGCAATAAACTATAAATTTTATACAATTCAAAAAAGTAAAATGTTCGATTGAAGCCAGATCGTTGGATTTTCCCAGCGTTCAGTGGAGGAAAATTTGTGTGTGTGTGTGCGCACAAATCTGTTTCTCTACCTGTACCTTTTGTGCAATGTATTTTTTCTTTCTTTTTTTTATGCACCTTTTGCAGTTTGTGCTGTTTTTTTATGGCGAATGGCCATGGGATTGAGAAAGATAGGGTATGAAATGTAAATGAGACTGAGAGTAGAATTGAAGTAGAATTCAGTTCCACACCTCCTACTTAATACGTATTTTGGATAGCCTTGTGTTAGTGGCGACAAAAATCCCAGTCAAGTCCATCCCAAAGGAAAACAAAGAGGGCACGCACACACACTCTCACTCGATCTCTCCATCTTTTAATTTGCGTTTACATGCTGATTTTCAATCGAATCGCAGAAAATTTTGGGATCGGATTGAGTGAATCCCTCAGTCTTTCAATCTGCGTTTTCATGGAATTCAATTCGGATTGAATCCGGATTGAATCTCTCATGTAAACGGGATATCAGAGTATATCCATATAATGAGTAGGGAAGGGACACTCTCGTCGTTTTCTTTATCAGTTCTTATCATCAAGTATTTTGTTTTAAATTTGAGAAGTGGCATGGCGAAGCAAGGCGAGCACGGGACAGCTAGTACTGAATATATGTAAAATATTAAAATGACATAAGCTGACATTTATTTGCAAAAGTTCTGTCCAGTGTTGGAAAAATTGCATTTTTTTTTTGAAACAAAAAATGCATTTATAACATCTGGTATGGATTGTGGTACTTTCGTGAGGTAGATTAGTCTGCTATTGGTGGGTCAATGATGACCCGTTGTGATGCCCATCGGGGGGGTCAACGTTTTTGTGGGATCTTACTTCGACTTTTTTGGTGATGTCGATTTAGGCCCTCTCCAGTCATCCGGTATTTAGCTGAAAACTGAAAAGATTAGAGAGAGGGATTTCGGAAAGTTCCATCAGGTCGTGGAAAAAATAATTTCCTAAAGTTCGCTGAGGCTTGGGCAGTGACACAGAAAATGGAGGGTATCCTCGAGAGTTTCTTCATCACCGCAGCCTCTGCATAAGTCGTCATCAATAAGATGCATTTTCATTTTGTGGTTCTTTAGTAAATTGTGTCCAGTAAGCATTCCCACCAACATCGAAATAGATTTCCTGTTTCTTTGAAGAAGTTTGGGCGTTCTGGCTTTGTCATACTCTGGCCACATTTTCGTGGATGTTTCACAGGTGGGAGGGGTTGCCCACCTTTCTGCGCCACCCGTGCTTTTAGATCACAGTGGTGGCTTTGCCTGTTCAAGGCCCGTGGTAGAATCATTTCTTGCTAATTGATCGGCAATGTTGACCCAGCAGTCTTACATTATTTTGACCGCTAAGACCGCTCAACGCGACACCATTTTAAAAGCTTCGATTTTATTTTTGAAGCTGATTTGGCTGCATCTGGCACTGTCAATATCTCCGCTTAGTATACTCTGCCGTGATCAGAGAGACGAAATGTTTTCGTTAGCTTTAATGTTTCGGAAAACACTCCAGCTGCAACGCATATACCTATTTTGCCACCCGTATAGATGGAGATGGATTCGGCTTCAATTTAATTCCCCTTCCTCTCTGCTAGGAAAAATGCCGGAGAATGGTTTATGAAAGTCAAGGTGCGGCAGCATGGAGTCGGAGGATACAGCTGGGCCCAGGTATCTGTTAAGAATCTGTGCATGCCCGGTTGAATCCCTCTTCAAGCAGTTGACTGATCCGAAGGGCGCTTTTTGCTGCAGATTCTTGCATTAATTGGTCTAAAGGTAGCAAGTTGGGGATAGTTTCGAGTCCCACCGTTTGGGTGGTTCTTAATGCACTGGTCGGGCCCGAACATATTATCCTTTGCATGTTTGTCCTGTTCTTTAGATGGGTAACTTTATTTGTCAATTGCCACTATACCAGTCCCTCCATATGTTAATATAGGTCCTGCGATCGCCGTGTACATCCATAGAATTATCTTGAGGTTAGGACCCCAGTTTTTCCTGAATATCCGGCTACATGAGTAAGAAGCGACTGTGACATTTTTTATGCGTGCAGACACATTTAACTTCCACTTAAGTTTCCTGTCGAGTATGGCACACAAGTATTTCTCGCAGTCGGATAATTTGAGGGGTTGAATCTTGGTATTGTTCGTTTATTGCTGAAAAGAACCAGTTCTGTTTTCTGGGTATTAATGCCTAGCCCACATTGCTTTGTGTACTCGTTAAAAGAGTTTTAAGGGCACTTCTAAGAAGCGCGCTATTGGTGGGTAGGGATCTAACTGTTACCAGTATTACCATGTCGTCTGCATAGGCAACGACTTTAGCCCCACTATATTGTAGCGTAATGAGTATCTCGTTAATGACCAGTATCCACAACAGAGGTGAGATAGCCCGTCCTTGTGGTGTGCCTCTAGATGCGGTTACTTTGAGATGTGGGACTCCTAGCTTCGCATTTATTTTCCTATCGTTAAGCATGCTTTCTATTTATTTAACTAGAGTATGATTCACGTTAGTATTTTCTAAGGTTTTTTACTGCATTACTCTACATTATTGAAGGCTCCTTGAATGTCGGGGAATGCAGCAAGTGTGTATATTTGTTTACCTGAAGAGATTTGTCTACGGTACTAACGATATCATGTTGGACAGTTTCCACTCCCTTGCCCTTCGTGTAAGTTTGTTGACCCGACGATCCACGTGTCTAAGTTCCGGTAGTTTCTTGATTTAATTTTACGAAATTTTTTAAATCCTTCGATAATATGGGAAAACCAAAATTCAATATGAAGGAAGACTATATTGTGTTTATGTTGTAAAAAAACATTGGGACTAGGCAGATAAAATCAATTTTTATGACGTTTTTCCCAATAAGGTAAAAAAATTACTCCTTTTTTCGTCCCACCTGTTTCCAAACAGTAACTAAATCTACCTGTTATCATATTTTAAATAAAATATAAAGGCAATAATAGTACAGGGACCAAAGACCAACTATTGGTAAAAGAAATTCATTAACCAAAGAGGAAATGGGCCAAATTCGAGCTTACAAGGAGCAAGGCAAATCTATCTGTTTTACAGCCGGTAAGCTTGGAAGAGGGCCAACTGTTGTTCACAGCTATGTTATGTTAAGGACCCTGAGCAATAACAAGTCAGGATCGACGGGTGATACTGAGGGCTGCTTCAAATTCAAGACCTAAGTAAAATCAAGGCAGAAACTGGACTTTAAGAACAACTGAAAAAGTAGTTAATTTAGACTTATAAATGACGGAAAGAATAGTCTTCGATGCAATTGTTGTATTGAAAACTAAACGATGATGTGTCTTTGAGCCATATTTTATAATTGCAGGTTTGCATCGAACATCTTTACTCCCTTCAATAAATTGTGACGAACTTGGTTATGAAATAAATAAAATTGTCAAATTCCATACTTTAAGGTATATTCTACTAAAAATAATTAAACGTATTTAGTACCTACCTCTTTCGCATTCTTCGTCACAATCTGAACATGGGCAGCCTATGGGTGAGCTCAGGCAACCGTTAGTGTATTTCTTGCAATTATCCTCTTTTTTGGAAGATTTTTTACGACCTGGTGGTAGAGCGTCAAAAACAATAAATAAAGTAGCGACATTATCACATCATAAATAAATCGTGAGAATCAAAATATCTATTTGTACATCAATCCGATTTAAATAGGTAAGTTCGAGTTAAGGATCCCTCCGAGATTTTCCTCTGCTGTCTCATCTGAGATTTGGTTATTACGTGAAAAAAAAATTCTCACCGGAGAAGGAAAGTATAGCTCAAACCAAATTAATTGGCCTACGGCACAGAGAGAGGATTCAAGGAAACAAAAATGGTGCTGAAGAGATTTAATGAGTAAAGTTATTTTGTTCAATTTTATAATGCTTGACTCAACTTTGTTTTTCCTTTAAATTTAAATGGTATTGCATGAATGAGTTTTATTTTCTTACTATGGGGTTCACAAATTTTAAAGAAAAATTATTCTTGCACAATGCAATGGGATTAAATATATAAAGCTACCTGAGACGTATTACGTGATTAATAAAGAGTTGACGGCTATTGTTTGTTCCTGTTTTATTTTTTTTATAATTTGTTGCTTAGCACCTGGTACCTGGAGCGACGTGTTATAATATAATATATATATATTTTGATGAGTATGAGTGTTTACAGCGCTGTCCATTACAATTATTAAAGGCTCCTCCACGTTATTTGCCCTTCGTCTTGTACCTACGTGAGCTGTGAACATAACTTTCATCCAAATAAATGATGTCATATGCTTTTGCTCTATACTCCTGGATTTTCCTCAGATATTTCACTCCCAAAAGTTTTATTTTATTTCTTTCACAAACAAGTTTGCGATTGTTTTGAGTTTTCTTATAGCCAAATCCAGGGATCTTATGTTTAACCCTTAATTCACTAGGTGAGTCCCTGGGACTCACGCATCTTTTTCTTTTGCACACAGATCGTGTATTTCTATACACACACATATAAGATCCACAGTACCTTCATGTTGTGTGGTGACAAACGCGATACTGGTCGGATGTGTTTTTACAATAAGTGGAAGGGTCACTTTTTGGTGATCAGTGAGTCCCAGGGACTCAGGTAGGTATTTTTGCAAGAAATTCAGTGATAAGTATGGATTTAAGTTTACCAGGCTAAGCTGGTGAAGAGCTTAACACAAGTAACCTGATTTCGGGTTTATACAAGGTGGCGCAGAAATAACCTTCCGATGTTTTTTGGCTGTAATTTAAAAAAAAAATGAAAAACTTTGATTCTTCTTGTGGATTATTTTTATTTGGTCTTTTAATTTTTTTTACATCAAGTCGAGAATATGATGTCATGTAAATGGCCGCCGCCACAGTTGATTGTCATTTGAGCCCTTTTTATGGCATTTTCCATCACTTTGGCCAAGACTTCCGGCGATAGGTCCTCATATTGTTGACGGATATTGTCTTTAAGAGCTGCAAGAGTCTGAGGCTTGTTGACATAAACCCGCGACTTCAAAAAGCTCCACAAAAAGAAGTCTGGAGCGGTCAAATCGGGCGATCTTGCTGGCCAGTGCAAATCGCCAAAACGGGAGATTAGGCGCCCGGGAAATGCATCCTTCAGCATATCGGTTGTGGCACGTGCAGTGTGTGCCGTTGCACCGTCCTGTTGGAACCACATGTTTTCCAATCCCAATTCATCAAGTTGCGGCATTTACGTACCCGCTAAGATGGAAATGGGCCTCATCACTCATGATTATTTTTGATGAAAAATCATCTTCCTCTTGGTGGTGATTAAGGATGGCTTGAGCGTATGTTAGACGCGATTGGCGGTCAGCAGCTAACAGCTGATGCACCGTCTGGACTTTGTACGGAAACATATTCAAATCTTGTACCAAAATTCGCTGTAAAGACCGTCGACTGATACCCATTTGCGTGGCACGTCGTCTGGTCGATGTCGACGGCGCTTCCATAACATCTTCGGCTACAGCAGCAATATTCTCTGCAGAACGGCTACTCCGGGGTCTGCCACGCCTGGTAGCATCTCGTGTTGTGCCAGTCTCTTCGAGGCGAGCGGCTAAACGTCGCAGTGTTTCACCAGTAGGCGTTGGACGGGTATGAAATCTGCGACGAAATTCACGTTGTGCCAAAGTCACCGACCGATTATTGCTCAAATAAATAGTCACCAATATTCCGCGTTCTGGAGCAGTGTAGCGTAACATTGTTTATTAACGTGTATTTCGCATGTGTTTACTACACAAATGTCAAAACAGAACTGACATTAGGGGCCAATCGCAAAATTTATAGCATTTTCTGATAGGAGGATTACTTTTGCGCCACCTTGTACAACACTATTTTGCCATTTAAACTACGTCTATCAATTTCATCGATTACCAAAAGAGAAATACCTGACGCACCCGAGGCTGCAGAAGAAAAACTTCCCAGAGGGGAGCGCAAATACTGCCATGTTTGCAGCTCCCAAAAGAGGACTAAGACTGCATACCTTTGTTGCGCATGCAAGAAGCCAGTGTTCCTGGGATGCTACCGCAAAATATGCAAAAAGTGCAAAAACTTCTAAAATCAAGTCTGCATTTGAGTACCTGCACGTTTTGCATCAAATATGATTTAAGCGTTATTTTTTTGTTTTGAAAAGTGAACTGCTGGTTTTTTATTTATTTTTTTTATGTATTTTGTTTTAATTCTAAAAAATGTGATTTAAAAAAAAAAAAAAAAAAAACTTCCTTGAATAAATCTTAATTATAGAGCATTTTTATAAATATTTTTGATTTATTTTATCAGGAAGAGGTTGAAGTTCAAAGAACAGAAGTAATTCTTTTCAGAAACATATCCTAAATATTGAAAAAAGCAATATTACGCAAAGTGAGTCCCTGGGACTCACCTAGGTATTTATGCGATTTTTTTTCACCTAGTGAATTAAGGGTTAAGGTAAAATTCAGATCGTCCTAAAGTCTTTCTCTCAACATTTTTAAAGATAGCATCATATTCTCCTCCTGGTGGAAGTTATATATGACACGTCGAATAACTGTGACGTCAAATTCGTCTAATCAAGTTTTCCAATTTTATTTGGTGATTCCATAACTCACATCTTCTCGTATTTCTTAACAATCCTTCTTATCGATCGGTCCGTGAGTTTGCGGATTATCCAAACATAAACTCTTGGCTTCTACCAATTTTCGGCTATATATTTTAATAACGACCTTAGGCGCCTACCTTTCTATTGGTTTTCCTTTTTATAATCGATCCATCTTACACTTGTTTTCACTTTCGTTCTAACACCTTTTTTTTAACTTCTGGCTCGCTAAGGCGATTTAAAAGGGGGCACTTCGACCTAAAAGATCTTTTGTACCATATGGGCCAGGAAAAGTGTAAACTAGTAGAATTTCTACTTTCCGTGTAAAGCGGATAATTTTACTAGTAGAAGATTTCTTTATGTCTTCGGGGCTCAAATGTTGCCTGAAAAAGATCTTCTTTCTAATTCCATTAAGAACTGGACATTCGCATAACATGTGTTTAGCTGACTCGTCCTCTTCAAGACAAAGTCGGGACTCGGGAGAGTCTGCTATTTTCAATTTGTTTAGATGATATCTTAAACCATGGTGACCAGTAAGGTAACCTACTAAGTGTTTGATATCATGCCTGCTTAGATTTAAGCATTTGCTGGCATTATTATTGAAGGGCTATATGGCTCGTTTGGCCTGTCTTAGACCTGTGATGCTTTCCCAATGATAGATACATTTTCTATGTCCCCGGCTTTTTATTGCTGCCGTTGCTGCTGATCTAGGAGTGCAGCAGAAGAGTTCGGGACTTATGAAAGGTGTTTCTGAACCTTTTCTGGGAAGTTCGTCGGCCTTTTCGTTACCTTCTGCCCCGACATGACCTGAAACCCACCATAATTTGGTCTTGTTTCTTAATCCGAGTGTTTGAAGGGTGTTGAAGCAGTACATGACTGATTTGGAGTCAATGGTGGGCGAGCTAAGGGCGTTTATAGCTGCTTGACTATCCGTGAATATATGGATGATTGCGCCTTTTATGATAGCTGAATAAATGTGGCTGGCGGACTCTCTCTGAGAATGCACAATAGTCAGTAGTGTTGTAAAAGTGTCCGTCAATTTTTTGCAATTCCATCCGTACAAACGCGTTTAATAAGTCGAAATTGTTGTTCGTTGACTGATTATTACTCACACTATTTTGGTTTCTTTTTTATTCCCACTGAATTTCTCTCGCACTGTGTTCCAATATGCCAATTCGCCATCAAAGCACGAATTCTGCACGTGTTGATGGAATAAACACAACGGGGATTGCCGACAAACTTTAGACCCGATTAGAGAAAAAGCTCGAGAAGAGGATGAAAGAATTCTCTCTTCAAATGGAAGCAATGCTCTCAGCACTGGAAACAAAATTAAAAAATCAGGTTATTGAACTGGAAGAGAAATTCAAAAACATCAGCTACGATCTGAAACGCTTAGACCGTTCTCTTGACGAGGCCGAACGAGAAAAATTCTGCTCCGATGCAGACAAATGAGGAAAAAAGAACGTGTTAATAGCCGCCACCAAACATCGCACAGCAAGAAAATCGTCACTGAAACTCTCCGAAATTGGCTTTAATTTATTGAAAGCCTTACCAAGAGGAACTATAGTTTGAACCAAATCACTTTGCCAACGGTCGGTTGCGCAGAGAGAGGATTTAAGAGAACAAAAATGGTGCGGAAGAGACTTAATGTGTGAAGGTTATCTCATAAATTTTACAATGCCTAACTCAACTTTGTTTTTCTTTTAAATTAAAATGCTATTGCATGTATGAGTTTTATTTTGTAATTACGGGGTTAATAAAAATATTAATCTTGCACAATACAATGAGGTTAAATATATAAACCTACTTGTGACCTAGGACGCGATTAATAAAGAGTTGACGGCTACTGTTTGTTTGTGCTTTTATGGTTTTATAATTTGCTGTTTAGCACCTTGTACCTGGGACGACGTCTTAATATATATATATATATTTACCTGTGGGTTTTTGGAAAAACATTTATAGATGAATGTTAACAGGATTTAAAAATTGTTTCACTTTGAATTTTTAAGAATGAAATGTTTACATCAGAGAGAAATTATTTGACGATGCACCAAACGTATTTACACGATATTTTTTTTATATACTATCGCAAAATTGAAAAGAAAAATAATTATAAGTAATAATTTACATTGATTTATTTTATTATGTCATAATAATTATACATTTATATTGCATAGCATTTTAAGAACTACTATCGGTTTCACAATCGCTTGAAGAATCATCACCTGGATTAATGATAATTGAATCCGATATTGTGTCCCACATCAGATCGTGAGAAAAGTATTCCTCCTCCGTCCTTATAGCTTTTGCACAAACTTTTCGCCAATCTTCAACCGTTATTTTTGAAAATTCTTCTTCTGCTAATTTTTGAACATCCAATAATTTGAATGTTGTGTTTCGTTTGCCCACTCTTGCCTTGACAGTTGCCCAAATATTTTCAATCGGATTGAGGTCTGGATGATAGGGTGGTAAACGCAGTACCTCATGCCCCATACCGTGAATAATATCGTCAATCTTATGCTTTGGCTTCTGTATAGCTCGATGATGCTTTATGAGCTCATAAAGTTCAGGTTTGAGCATCTCCAAAGTATGTGCTATATTTTTATCGGTCAGCCATTGTGTCATCTCGGATTTTCGGCTAGCAGAAGTGATTTGTTTGTCTTCTAATTTATTGTGATATGAGGCATTGTCCATTACAATTATTGAAGGCTCCTCCAGGTTATTCAAAACTTGTTCCTGCAGCCATTTGCAGAAATTTTCAAAGTTCATGTCGTGGTGATAGTCTCCCGTTTTCATACCAGATTTGAATAAAAGTAAAGCGTTTTGAACGAAGCCTTTTTCACCACCTGCATGCGCCATTATCAGCCTCTGTCCCTTTGAAATTGGCGCCTTCAATCCACTGCTGCTGCCATCAGTCCATGCCCTTGGTCTTGTATGTGAGCTGTGAATATAGCTTTCGTCCAAATAAATGATGTCATATCCTTTTGACATAATTCAATTAGTATAGCACCAACCAATTCACCTTGCCAATCTACTGCGCAGCTCTCTTTAATTTTCTCTACGCATCTCTTTAATTTTCAAATATGCACAAAAAAATACGAAAATTGCTGATAAGAACTGATAAAAACATAAGAAAGATGTATATACACCCAGGCGTTGTTTCCATTATCGGAGCTCCGATCTGACTGAGAGTGGGTTTTGTTTTTGTTTTCCATCAGACTAAAATAGAAATACCATTCCAGGTATGGAATTTTTTCATGAGGTATGGTCACGGTTTATTATCCAGTTTTCAAAAAAGTATTGCATCCCTGGTGGGTGAAAAAAAGAAGATCTGTAGATGTCAATTTTACTTTGAAAACATAAAATTCCGGGTTAAAGGTTTTTTTTATTAGTGTTGACGAATTTCGGCGCACTTATAATAAAAAATTAATCTTTTGCACAATGCAATGGGGTTACGCATATAAAGCAACCTGTGACTTAGGACTTGAGTTTGATTCTATGTTTTTATGGTTTAATAGTTTGTGGCTTAGCACCAGGTACCTGGGGCTGGGGCGACGTGTTTACTACATATATACTTTTATACCTGTGGGTTTTTGGAAAAACATTAATGGTAATGGTAACATACAGGTTTTAATAATTTTTTTACCTAGGAGTTTTAAGAATGAAATTTTAGCATCGGAGAGAAATTATTTTATGATGCATCCTACGTATTTAAATGATTTTTGTTTTGGTTTGGAATTCAGTTTTAAGAAAACAACAGTAGTGATAGAACGAAATTGAAAACAAATATAAGACATTTTCATGGATCCATTAAGAAAAGGAAAACCAATAGGAAGCCAGGCGCGTAAGATCATTATTCAAATATATAATCAAAAATTGGAAGAAGCCAAGAGTTTATGTTTGGATAATCCTGTGAGTTACGCAAACTCGCAGACCAAGGAACTATCTGGAATTTCGGAACGATCGATAAGAACGATTGTTAAGGAATACGAGGAGACAGGAGTTATCAAATCACCAAATAAAAAAATACCACATACAAAATGGAAAACTGGATTAGACGAATTTGACGTCACCGCTATTCGGCGTATCATACACAATTTTCACCAGGAGGAGAAATTGATGGTATCCCTAAGAATGTTGAGAGAACGAGTCCAGGAAAATCTGGGCCTGAACTTAAGCATTACATCCCTCAACAGGATTCTAAAAAGAAATGGATTTTGCTATAAAAAAACTGAAAACAACCGCAAACCTCTTTGTGAAAGAAACGAAATCAAACTTTCGCGAGTGAAGTATCTGAGGAAAATCCGGGAGTATAGGTCAAAAGGATATGACATCATTTATTTGGACGAAAGCTATATTCACAGCTCACATACAAGACCAAGGGCATGGACTGATGGCAGCAGCAGTGGATTGAAGGCGCCAATTTCAAAGGGACAGAGGCTGATAATGGCGCATGCAGGTGGTGAAAAAGGCTTCGTTCAAAACGCTTTACTTTTATTCAAATCTGGTATGAAAACGGGAGACTATCACCACGACATGAACTTTGAAAATTTCTGCAAATGGCTGCAGGAACAAGTTTTGAATAACCTGGAGGAGCCTTCAATAATTGTAATGGACAATGCCTCATATCACAATAAATTAGAAGACAAACAAATCACTTCTGCTAGCCGAAAATCCGAGATGACACAATGGCTGACCGATAAAAATATAGCACATACTTTGGAGATGCTCAAACCTGAACTTTATGAGCTCATAAAGCATCATCGAGCTATACAGAAGCCAAAGCATAAGATTGACGATATTATTCACGGTATGGGGCATGAGGTACTGCGTTTACCACCCTATCATCCAGACCTCAATCCGATTGAAAATATTTGGGCAACTGTCAAGGCAAGAGTGGGCAAACGAAACACAACATTCAAATTATTGGATGTTCAAAAATTAGCAGAAGAAGAATTTTCAAAAATAACGGTTGAAGATTGGCGAAAAGTTTGTGCAAAAGCTATAAGGACGGAGGAGGAATACTTTTCTCACGATCTGATGTGGGACACAATATCGGATTCAATTATCATTAATCCAGGTGATGATTCTTCAAGCGATTGTGAAACCGATAGTAGTTCTTAAAATGCTATGCAATATAAATGTATAATTATTATGACATAATAAAATAAATCAATGTAAATTATTACTTATAATTATTTTTCTTTTCAATTTTGCGATAGTATATAAAAAAAATATCGTGTAAATACGTTTGGTGCATCGTCAAATAATTTCTCTCTGATGTAAACATTTCATTCTTAAAAATTCAAAGTGAAACAATTTTTAAATCCTGTTAACATTCATCTATAAATGTTTTTCCAAAAACCCACAGGTAAATATATATATATATATTAAGACGTCGTCCCAGGTACAAGGTGCTAAACAGCAAATTATAAAACCATAAAAGCACAAACAAACAGTAGCCGTCAACTCTTTATTAATCGCGTCCTAGGTCACAAGTAGGTTTATATATTTAACCTCATTGTATTGTGCAAGATTAATATTTTTATTAACCCCGTAATTACAAAATAAAACTCATACATGCAATAGCATTTTAATTTAAAAGAAAAACAAAGTTGAGTTAGGCATTGTAAAATTTATGAGATAACCTTCACACATTAAGTCTCTTCCGCACCATTTTTGTTCTCTTAAATCCTCTCTCTGCGCAACCGACCGTTGGCAAAGTGATTTGGTTCAAACTATATCGGTATGAACGAAAACTCGAAATTTTTATTGAATTTATTGTGCAGACGTCATAATGGTCTTCATATATGTGCCATATTAATGCGCAGTCTCGTTAATAATAGGCGTTTTTCTTTTTTATCTCAGAGCGGGGCACTGAGCTGTCAAAAAAAGAACTGTGTTACTTTTTTAGCTCGGAGCGCTCTGAGCACAAAATTTGTATTTCTTTTTTATCTCTGAGCTAGCTCAGGGCTCGCTCGATGAGCTCGATTAAAAATGACCGAGCACATAGAGCGAAAAGCTGAGCGCGGGTGACTTCATTCATTATTTGTGCTTTTTCCATAGTTTATTTACTAGAAATTATAATTTAAATGGAACAATCCTTGACAAACACCAATTTCAGAAGCAATCTTGACTATTTTGAAAATTAATAGAAGAAAAATTATCTAATGACAGTTCAGTGCCCAATTCTGTTTCTTAATTAGCTCGGAGCGCTCGGGTTATGTTCAGCTCGGAGCGAGCTCTGATCGCTCGGGCCCCGCTCTGTTCCCCGCTCGGGGCTAAAAAAGAAAAACGCCTAATATGGATGACTTTAAGTGGATTTTTGAGAGCAGTTTAGTTGATATAGTATGCGTATCTGAGACGGTGGTTCAATTGTGATATTGGTGGTGCGTTATTGTGTCAAAAAGGATATAAATATATATGTTCTGCCATTTAAGTGAAAAATAAAATAAAGCCTTTCGTTGTGTTACAATCAGATGTTTCTGATAATATTGAATATATGTTTATTAAAATTCTAAATGGAAACGATTATTTCAAATTCTATAGCCAACTAACTTTTCCTGTTTTTTCTCACCACTACAGGTACCAGTTTTGTGATTTTCGGAGCATTGATCTTCATAGTCTTTTTTCTTGAATGTGGACAATGGGACAACATTTACAGAACACCACATGTAAATTAGCAAGTGATCATATTTAATAATTGTGTCAATTACCTCTTCGATAAATATGTTCCTATCCAGTCGCGCATTATTAAAAATGCTAGATGCCCCTGGTTCTCACATCGTATTAAAGAAGCCATACTCCTAAGAGACAATTTGCATCGTCGTTGGAGAAGGTTTCTTTCTTTTCTTTTAAATTCATTTTTATTAATTATTAGCTTATATCAACTTACATACTAGACAAAAATGATTAAATCTAACTTAAAATTAACAGGATACCTATTCTAGAATATTGATCCTTATGCGGACGCCCTAAACTTAACTCGAATATCTTATAATTATTACCTTTCGGCCTAAAAACTATTTTACGAACTAATCTTACATATTATGTTTTCATCGAGAAAATTTTTAAGAAAACTCGGCATCTTTATCAAATTTTATATTTTTATATAAAAAAAACAAATTACAAACTACCTACTCTACTTACTTAAACTAATTAACATATTCTAACTATAATTAGGATTCTGAGCACTCGTTGCATTACGAAACAAGTGGTCAAAATCCCAATTACTTTCCGAGCGCCTGGCAGTCGTCAACGTGCACACGCGCCGTCGTGAGCTGACTGATGCCTTACAGAATCAATCACCTCCCGGAAGCACCACCACAAGTTGGCGAGCCCGGCCCCTCCCAGAAACGCCCTAGCTAACGTAGTCTATCTTACAAACTAAGAGGATGTTACCTAGAGTAACGCACCGTCTTGGGAGGGCATGTTGAACCCTCCACCCTCAAAAAGCCACCAAAATTCGGCAAATTGCTTTTCTGTATCTAATTTATCCCTCTCCGCTATTGCGGTACTAAAACGGAGGAACTCATGAGCATTGGCGACGTCCTCGCCGCGGATGAGCCGCTTATCTCTCGCACTGCGGTAGCGGTGGTATAATACCGGGATACCATCCCTCGTCTGTACCAGCCCTTTTGCATCAATATGGATAAATGCCTCTGGCGGGATAAAGCCAGACCGGAGTGTACTCTCTATGTACATTTCATTGGGGTAGTAAGCCCCAAAGATCAGACTATTGTCGCTGGCCATCGCCCTTGCAACGTGCCTTCGAGTCACCTTAATGAGAAAATAATCAATCCTATTCAACTGAGCCCCATCGTATAGGAGCTTGTTGGGATAGTATTTTATATAGTTGGATTCAGGCGTTCGGAACAACCGGAGACAGGTCCTAAGACATTGTCTCTCCAAAACCCGAATCTTTTCCATATAGCTAGGCGCTATATTAAACCATAATGGACAACCATAAGCGATGATCGGCCTTATAAGGGCCACGTAGCAAATGACCTTCACTCTGGAGTCAAGTTGACTGCTATGAAACAGTCTCCTTGTTAGAGCATAAGCCTTCTTGGCCCCAGCAAGACAAGCAACTATATGTCTATCGAAATATAGATACTGGTCAAGCCAGATACCTAGATATCTAACTGCGCTTCTCACCTCCAATGGCTGCCCATTTTGTCCAATAATGGCCAATTTTTTCCAGTTTTTTCTGGTATCCCTAGAGGCCCCAGCCAATGGAGTTCTGAACAGTTGGAGAAGGTTTAGTTGCATAGAGATGTACGTGGAATTTAAAAGAGTCCGAAACAGAGTCTCTGTTGACGATCAATTACCGTGCTTCCTCGTTTTTAGCGAGGGAAGAGTATTTGCCGGAGAGTCGAAATTAAAATCAGTGATTGGATGCTTTAATATGTATTTTATTTATTTTATTAGGCCCGCCGTCTACTGCGTCGCTGCGACCTTTGTATTTAATTTTTATGTTATTTAGAAGAAGTATTGATTCCGAGTTGATACTCACTTGACTCTCATTTTTCTTTCTACATCCAACCTCTTTTATACTAATTAATTGCTGACCTTCTTCCCATTCCTATCCCTTCCACAAGTCAATAGCCATCCAAGTGTTTCCCAATCGCTTGACAATTGTAATTTCAGCAAAAATTGCATTTCCCAATCGTAAGACAATTACGAAATGGCCCACTTAAGTGCTTCCGCCACATGTTCTACAAAAAATGCCTTTCCTGCTTCTTGGGTGATATTTTCCATTAGTCGGCGATCGGGTGTCACACATAAACAAATGCTTTAATTGTTTGCCAAAACAACTCATAATATTTCCTCATATGTACGGTCGCCGTATGTTTGAATACGACACCGAACAACAGCGGTAGAATTACGAGGCACCTGTGAATGGCATGACGACCGATTTATGCTAGATGGACATTTTATGGCGCTTGTGCAAAATGCACTGAACATGGGCAGTGCATGGGTGCGCTGTACGATTGAATAGTGATGACGAATGGGGGATTGACAATTGATTTAATTGTTTTAGGGTAGGTAGGGATATGGTGCTTAGATTCGTGGGTAGAATGGTATGTTGTGCGGGTCACAACATCCCACCCCCCTTGGAAAAAGAAAATGTTCCTGAAGGGTAAAAATTTTCTGCAAGTTGGTATGGATGTAAAAAGAGTATCTTACAATAGTTTAGAATATAAATAGTTACAATAGTGTAAGTAATTTGAAATTTTTTTTTGTTGTGATTGTACATATTATATACTTTGCTTTATGTGCGTTGATTCCCAGGGGAAGATCAAATCGCGTTCGTATCCAGAGATAGAACTTATAGATTATTGTGTTTTTTTTTTTCTTCTTTTTCTTTTATATAATTTACATAACATAGCATAGGTAATTTGTATTTTTAAGTGATTGTGCATTTTTGTTGCTTTCAATATACTTTGCTTTATTTGCGTTGATTCCCAGGGGACGATCAGATCGCGTTCGTATCCAGAGATAGAACTTATATTATTGCGTTTTTTTTTTGTTTTTCTAGTGAACATGTTTTTGAGCTTACGTTCTAAATTAGTAAGTATGTATAACATTCCTTTTCTAGTGAACATGTTTTTGAGCCTACGTTATAAATTAGTAAGTATAACATTCTTTTTCTGGTGAACATGGTTTTTTGAGCTTCGTTCTAAATTATTTAGTATAACATTCTTTTTCTGGTGAATATGTTTTTTGAGCTTACGTTCTAAATTATTTAGTAAAACATCCCTTTTCTAGTGAACAAGGTTTTGAGCTTAGGTACATACTAAATTGTTGAACTTACGTTCTAAATTATAAAGCAAAAATTAAATGTACGTATTTGATTGTTTGTTTATATTATTTATTTTTTTATGTATTTACGTATGTATACGTATTTGATTGTCTGTTTATATTTTTTTTTTTTATGTATTTACGTATGTATACGTATTTGATTGTCTGTGCTCCCCACCCCCCTTGGAGAAAGTAAACTCCAGCCTTGAAGAGGTTTGGGGTTTTCTTTAAGGTAGGACGGAAAAATATTAGGATCGTGTATCTAGTACCATACGGGGGACGGGCATTGGGGAAGTGTTTTGTAAGTTGGTGGTTGAGGATTCAGTTTTGGGAGTAGTGGTTATATCGTTAGTGGGAATTGTATCTATTTTTAGGGTTACCGGTATTTCGTTTAACTTTAAATTGTTTGTCTGTTTGCTTTTTGCGTTTTTAATATTTAGATATCTGTATATAATGTAAATTGAGGTTATAAGGATTGCTGGGGTGGCGTAATTTAGAGTATAATGGTGTACATCATGTTTTGTTAATGGGTGTAGACCTTTATTCTCTTCGTTCTCTAGCGTTTGGATATCTGACGCTAGCTTTGAGAGTATGTTGTCATCATTGTACCTCAGTAGCGTAACGGTGTTATTGCGAATTGGGACGGGGTTTTTGGTTTTTCGGGTGAAATGGGATATGTTAATTGAGGGGATAAACGATTTCTTTAGGGTTGTTTGACCTAAGTTATGACCAAAGACCGTTCGATATTCATTTCGGAAGTAACATGGTCCGGACAGTTCTAATGTACCAGCACCGGAAAGTGTGTGGGCTGTCAATTGATTACCGCAGACTTCATCCAATAGGTAGTCCTCACGTAAGGAGAACAGCCACCTGCCTGGTTGTGATAGTTGTATCCAGATAGTAGTTCCTGGATATTCTTGCACAAAACAGGACGTGGGGTTAGCTTCTCGTCTCAGGAGTTGGATTTCGCAATGGTCTTGGTTTGAACTAAAGTCATAAAGTGGGTGTATCAATTTGCATAACAATAGAGTGTCAGTTTGTTTGGTACATTCCTTAATATCGTCTGATGTTAGATCGTAGAAATGTCTTTTATCATAATCGATGGATATGTAATTTACACGCGGTTGTATGAATAGGAATTTGTTTTTAATTTTAGTAGGGAATGGCATTACTTTAAAAAGTTGGTAGTTTTCTTTAAAAGGGAGAGGCAATTTAATTTCGTAGATTACTCTTTTTGATTCTTTTGTGGGATGTTGGCTACGAGGTTGTAAGAGAGAGGTATGCTGGCATTATTCCGTGAAGGATTTTAGGTCATTGTTGTGGACCGCTTTAACTTTATTCCTTATAGTTATTAGACTGTTTTCATTGGATAATATCTAAGAAATTTCGAAGGGTCCTTCCCATAGTGAGGAGAATTTGTTCTTACACACGTGCTTCTTTAGCAAGACTTTGTCTCCTACGTTGAATTGTTTGGCTTCGGATTTCTTGTCGTATTGCCTTTTGGAACACTCCTTTTTTCTTTGGAGGATAGTATTTGCAGCTTGGTAGCCGTACTGTAATCTGGCTTTCAGCTCATTTGCATAATTTTCATAATTATAGGAGGATTTTGGTTTTTGTTCGAAGATACTGGGAATGTTGGCGGGGAAACCGTAGAGTAGTTCATACGGTGTAAAACCGGTGCTACTGTGAGGAGTAGTATTATATACAAGCATAGCGTACGGGATCCACGAGTCCCAGGTTAGAGGATCCTTGTTGACATAGTGGCTTAAGTATTCCGCCAGAGTTCTATGGCTTCTTTCCAAGGCTCCGTTTGTTTGTGGGTGATATGGGGTGGTATTAAGTTTCTTGATTTTCATCAGAGTACATATTTCTTTAAATAAATTGCTTAGGAAGTTAGTCCCTTGATCAGCTAGTATGTAGGTACGAGGGTATTCCGTGACGGCAGATAATGTTTTCCACGAAGGCTCTGGCTACCGTGGGTGCTTCGTCGTTGGGGAGAGGGTATGCCTCTGAGAGTTTGGTAAGGTCGTCTTGGAAAGTCAAAATATATTTTTGGTCGGTATACGAGTAGCTTACAGGTAATGGCCCGACTATGTCTAACGCAACTCTTTCAAACGGTTTCGAGATAATAGTGGTTATTCTCATAGGAATAGGCGGGTTTTTCTTACTCTTGTTAAGTTGGCAAGAGCTACATCTATTAATGTAAGTGGCGATGTCTTGCGCCATTGACGGCCAGTAATACTTTGACTTTATGCGCTGGATAGTTCGAGATATCCCTTGGTGTCCTCCAAATGGGGAGTTGTGATATTCGAACAGTACCTGATTCATCTTCTCCTCGCCGTCGAGAAAAGTCCGCTCGTCAGAGAAGATGTGTATGACGATAATCATAGTTTGGAAGGTGTTCTCCAGAAGGAGTTTAATGTCTCTTTTGGAGGAGATATCCATGAGGAGTAGGGCTATACCCAAATCCTGGATATTGTCATTCGTGCAGAACTCTTTGATTTTATTAAAACATGCCGTGGTTATTCTTTCGTCACTCGTACTTCGGTTTGGTAAGGGAAGGGTGGCGACACAGATTGTGGAGTTATTTAAAGGATAAGTAACCGTTTTTCCAATAGGGGGTTTTTCGAATTGGGGAATTTTTTGTTTGAGGACTGCTTCGTCGTCAGTCTCGATAATGGGTAATATTATTAATTTGAGTTTAATGTCTCTGTTTTATAAATAGACCCTATGTCTTCTTGAACGGTAAAACTGGAAAGTGGTTGTATAGTATCGGTTTCATCTTGACGTGACTGTTGAGGAGCCGTCTTGTTCTGTGTTTGGCCCCTAGTAGTTACCATTGCTACAGTAGGTATTCTACTAAGAGCATCGGCATTTGAATTAGATTTGCCGGCTTTGTAGATAATTTTATATTCATATTCTTCAAGCAAAATTCTCCATCGTGCTAGACGGGAGGTAGGATCTTTCAGGCTCATTAACCATTGTAGAGGTTTATGGTCAGTACAGATGGTAAACTGTCTACCATAAACATAGGGTTGGAATTGCTTTACCGCGAAGACTATGGCTAAGAGTTCTTTCTCCGTAGTGGTGTACCTGGTTTCGGCGTCGTTGAGGGTGCGACTAGTGAAACAAATTGGTTTGTCTTTGCCGATGGTTCCTTGGGATAGAATGGCTCCTAAACCTATGTCGCTAGCATCCGTAGTAATGATGAATTCTGTAGTGAAGTCGGGATATGAGAGTATAGGAGGGTTTATCAATTTGTTTTTTTTAAATAGAAAAGGCTTCGTCACAGAACGTGTCCCATTTGAAAGTAGTATTTTTTTTAAAAACTGGGTAATGGGTTTCGCTATGGCAGAGAAGTTGTAAATAAATCTGCGGTAATAACCGACAAATCCTAGAAATGATTTTATGCCTTTGGCGTTTTTGGGTACGGGATAAGTTTTTACGGCTTTTATCTTTTCTGGATCTGGTTGAATTCCCGCTTCGCTTATTACATGCCGGAGGAACATCAATTCTTGTCGCATGAAGTGGCAGTTTTCGGGTTGAAGTTTAAGATTATAATGGCGTATTCTGTTAAGGACTCCGACCAACTTCTAGTTATGGTCGTCCAAGTTCGCGCCGTAAATGACGATGTCATCCACGTAGACGAAGCAGCCTATTCCGATCATTCCCATTAAGACAATATTCATCATTCGTTGGAACGTTGCCGGGGCATTTTTTTAATCCGAATGGCATTCTATTATACTAAAAATGTCCGGAAGGGGTGCTGAATGCAGTTTTCCCGCGGTCTAAGTCTTCAACGAGGATTTGATGAAATCCATTGGCTAGGACGAGCGTGCTAAAATACTTTGCTTTGCCTAGTTGTTCTAAAATGTCAGTTATATCGCCTACGGTGGCGTCGTTTAACCGGCGATAGTCTACGACTACTCTCCATTGTTTGTTGCCTTGAGCGTCGGGTTTTTTCGGGACGAGCAGCAAAGGGGAGTTCCAGGGACTGTAGCTAGGTCTTATTAAGTTCTCGTTTAGCATTTCATTTACTTGTGTATTGATTTCGTTCTTGTTTGCTAGGGGGCTTATTTGGTTCTGTTTCGTTGTAAGTTCTACAAATTTTTGTGAGTTCTCTTTTTTCTTCGGAGTTGCAATGGTCGAGTCTTATAAATTTCTGCAAATACTCCAATCTCTTGTGGATAGGATCCAGCTCGGGTTGGGCGTTGACGTGCTCGAAGTCGTTGAGGTCGTCCCATTCTAGTTCTAGGTCGGGTATACGCAATAAGGTCTCATTTTCGTTGACGTTAAGTAGTAGAATTTTAACTTTCTGCTGATGAGCTTTAGCTACGGAAGAGGCAATGTAGACTCCTGGGCGGACCTGTTTTTTTCCGAAACACTACATCATTTTTGCAGTTAAACGGTATTTCTACCACCTGCTCACTCCTGCGTCTTATCCTTATTTCACCCGACATTCCCTTTTCCGATAGTGTGTGATGAACCATAGTATGTTCTCCTTCAGAGTTATAGATCGTTTCGGTTGGGCCGGATATCGTGAATGGATTAATTTCCAGAGTGTTGTCAGCGTAATTTATCCAGCATGAATATTTCTTAAGAAAATCGTTGCCAATTATTCCGTCAAAATCAAAGTGCGTATTACCTTCTAGGACATTGAAAGGGTGCGTCAACTCATAGCAATGTGTCTCTGCTTGGAATAGTAGAAGAGTTTCGTTTGCGAGAGTTGAACCTATAGAATTTTTTCCGAAAATATTGGAAATGATCATGTTGCCGGGGAATGATTTGGTAGTGAAGGATGGGGATTTGATGATGCAGATTTCCGCTCCGGTGTCTATTAATAGATTTTTTTATATCATCGTTCTTGAGCGGTATTCTGATCGTGAAAAGTTCGTTATTAGGGATAAGGGAAACGTGCAGTTTAAGTGTAGATTTTAAGTCCTGTGGATGTCGGCTGTCGTGTCTACTCCGGAGAGGTTGCCGGTCTCTCCTTCCCGAGGGTGATCGTTTCCAGGATGGTTCGGGGGTACTTCGAAATTTTGATGTGGTTGAGGTTGTGTGTGTGTATAAGGGTGTGTGGGGAGTTGTTGAAGATACACCCATCTGTTACCATTATTATTTTGTCTTTGGTGAGTTGGTGTTAGAAAGTGTGAGTTAGGGTGCTGGACGTAAGAGTTATTGGGAGGAAGAGTGTGTGGAGAGTTATGATTTCGGGAAGTTGTCCCTGAAGTGAAGTTGTGGGATTGGTTTGCATGTAGGTGCGCTAATCTTAGTCGGCAAACGTATGGCTTATTACAATACCCGCTTCTCACAAAGTTTACTTCGTCCTAGGGGCAAAATTTGGGAGGTTTGAAAAACAAGTTTCTCGGCAAAGTTGACATACCGGTTTAGGAGGATATGAAGAGTAAGGAGGTCGTGAAGGGGTGGTTTTGTGTGCCATAGCGCATCTTTCTAAACGAGTTGAATGGTCTTCCGCGTACTCAATTGCTCTTCTAAGATCTGATGCTTCATGCCTTTGAAATATCTAACGTTCTTAATTTCACCTTACGGGTGAAACTGTAGCTTGTCTTTTTGGGGTAGTTGTATCTGCTTGCGCTGCCGTCTGAAGTATGAGGGTGCTCTGTCCTTGCTCGGGATCTTCTAAGGTTGCCAGGCAGGCTTCGTGCCCTACAGTTGCTGTTACGGCCTGGTCTTTTGCACTGCCCAAAGTTGGCCAAATACCTGCGCTCTAGAGCTGGCAAGAACTTATGGTTTTGGGACTTCTAACACTTTTCACTTAGCACTTTCACTTTTACTAGATTCCTTATAAAGTGAGGACCTTACCGCTTAAAAACTTGTTTGTTTTTTTTTTTTTTTTTGTAGTCGAGACCTTTGTAGGTATCCCACCGCTGCCACCAATTGTTGACGATCAAATACCGTGCTTCCTCGTTTTTAGCGAGGGAAGAGTATTTGCCGGAGAGTCGAAATTAAAATCTGTGATTGGATGCTTTAATATTTATTTTATTTATTTTATTAGACCCGCCATCTACTGCGTCGCTACGACCTTTGTATTTAATTTTTATGTTATTTAGAAGAAGTATTGATTCCGAGTTGATACTCACTTGACTCTCATTTTTCTTTCCACATCCAACCTCTTTTATACTAATTAATTGCTGACCTTTTTCCCATTCCTATCCCTTCCACAATTCAATAGCCATCCAAGTGTTTCCCAATCGCTTGACAATTGTAATTTCAGCAAAAATTGCATTTCCCAACCGTAAAATAATTACGAAATGGCCCACTTAAGTGCTTCCGCCACATGTTCGACAAAAAATGCCTTTCCTGCTTCTTGGGTGATATTTTCCCTTAGTCGGCGATCGGGTGTCACATACTCACAAATGCTTTAACTGTTTGCCAAAACAACTCATAATATTTCCGCATATGTCGTATTCCGCATTTCGCCGTATGTTTGAAAACGACACCGAACAAAAGCGGTAGAATTACGAGGCACCTGTGAATGGGCATGACGACCGATTTATGCTGGATGGACATTTTATGGCGCTTGTGCAAAATGCACTGAACATGGGCAGTGCATGGGTGCGCTGTACGATTGAATAGTGATGACGAATTATTATCCACATAACGCATATTTTCAGCACGATACTGATTTCGTCCTCTTACCCATTAGAATAGAAAAAAACAAAAATTATACCCATCCCAAAAAAGTCCAATGTACTTGAATAATGACCGATTGCCATTTGTCCATATATGTCTAAAGTCCTCGAGTCTATCATCAATCAGCACCCATGTAATAAGAACAATTTACTCACATGTCGACAGTCCGGCTTTCGATCTAACCATAGTTGCATTACAGCACTTCTCAAAGTTTCCGACGATATTCGGGAGGTTATTGACTTAGATCAAATGACTTTGATCGCTCTGTTAGATTTTTCCAAAGCATTTGACTCAGTACATCCTGTGCTGTTATGTAACAAACTTTCAATGTACTTTAATTTGTCCGTGACTTCAATTAAACTCATACATTCTTACCTAACCAGTCGTGTCCAATCAGTGTCTTACAATGGAGTGCAGTCTGCCTATCTTCCCACTCATGTGGGTATCCCCCAAGAATCGATCCTCGGTCCACCTCTGTTCTCTATGTTTATTAATGACTTGGCTCAATATATCTGTTATTCAAATTTCCACATTTACAGCTTTACCACAGTTTTGAAATAAAGAGTATGGCGGAGGCTGCTGAAAAAATCAATGGCGATCTGTCTTCGGTATATACATGGCACGATTCTCCCGATTTATAAACGACATCTACAGTTTCAGTCCATTCCCCAAATTTTGCTTAATAAAACGCCAATTCAATTTGCTTCTAAAACTACAAATTTAGGAATTACCTTTAACAACTCGCTAAGTTGGAATGACCACATCAACAGCGTGGTAGGTAAAATATATGCTGCACTTCGTGGCCTGTCTTTAACCAGAGGTTCTCTTCCGGTTAAAACAAAGTTAAGACTCGTTAAAGCACTCATTGTGCCAGTCTTTACTTACGGTTGCGAATTATTTTCTAACTCCGACTCAGAGTCGTTTAGGAAACTTAAAGTTGCAGTAAACTCAATTGCAAGATATGTTTTTAACCCCAGACGATACGACCACGTCTCCACCTTCACCCGTGAACTCCTCGGATGCGATCTCCAGAGTCTTCTAAACTATAGAGTAATCGTTTTTCTACATAAGCTTATCCATACGCAGCAGCCAACTTATTTATTTGAGAAAATCTTGTTTCCGCTTTCCAGTCGTAGCTTCTCTTTAATCCCGCCCGTTCATACATGTTTAACTTAACGTAGACAATTTTTCGTTCATGCCGTAAGTCTTTGGAATAACTTACCTCTTAACGTCAGACGGAAAATCAACCAGAGAAAGAGTTTTCTATTATCTTCATTTTCGTTTTTATATAGTCAGAATTGAAGCTTCTCCTCTATGGTATTCATTGTAATTTTTCTGTTAATTAATGACTAATCTTGTTTCGGATTTTTATTTTTCATTATTGCTTTTGTGGTGTTAACTGTTTATAAACTCATGTATAAGCTGAAAGAATCTAATTCTTATATGTACAGAGAACATTATACATTTGAAATAAATAAATAAAACTCTTGAATGGCGTGGAGCTCTGCTTGAAATAAGCTGGGACTTTTTCCTAAAGGGCTAAAATTTCATTCTTAAAAACTCCTAGGTTAACAATTATTAAAACCTGTTAACACTCAACCATTAATGTTTTTCCAAAAACTTACAGGTAAAAAAAATATATATTTATACAGATACATATGTATATAAAATAGGTCGCCCCAGGTACCTGGTGTTTAACCACACACCATAAAACCATAAAAACATAGAATCAAACTCAAGTTACAGCTTTATATAGCTTTCCATGTTTAACACCATTGCATTGTGCAAACGATTTTTTTTTTATTAATCAAATCCTAGGTCAGAGACAGCTTTATATTGATATATTTAACCCCATTTCATTTTACGAAAGATTTATTTTTTTATAATAATTGCGCCGAAACCTTAAACCCAGAATGTTATGTTTTTGAAGTAAAGTTGACATTTAAAGATCTTCTTTTTTTCGCCCACGGAAAGAGTACGATAACTCAGGCGATAAGAAAAATAACGGTTTTTTTTGTAGAAATGTTATTTGCAAGCATTTTTCACTATGGGTGGGCGGGGCGATTTTCTATTAAAAAAAAACACTTCAAATGAAAAAAATATTTAAAAATAGCGGTAATACCTGGAATTAAGTATTGCATTTTTTTAAGCTTAAAGTCAGTTCTATCATCCTGTTTTGAAATCAAGTGATTTCCATTATTTGTTTTTGAAAAAACTAATTTCAAACTCGAAATTTCGGAAAAAAATTACAAAAAAACAGTTTATATTATCTTTATTTCAAATTGTGAGACTACATTTTTTTTACATTTTTATACTATTTTTTTTGGGAGCGGGTCGAAATTCTGCTTTCAAAATTCTGCTTTGCAAAATTCTGACTTTTAACACAAGATTCTGTTTTTTTTCTTTTCTGTCTTACATAATTCTGCTTCTCAAAATTCTGTTTTTTAAAATTCTGACAGGCAATATTTTAAACAAATGAATTCTGCTAATTCTGTTTTTTTCCAATTTACGAATTTGTCAACTTTGTCAACAAACTACAATATATTTCCTATAAAGAAGGTACACAGGTAGGTACCAGGAACACACAAAAAAAAAACAGCCAAAAATAACAAATTATTTCATAATTGAAATTACCAAAAAAAAAAGAAACAACAGTATTAAGAAACTAAACAAAGCACACGTTCACTCACAAAGGTATACTAATAGAATATTTGTCTTAACCAAGAGAACGATCTTAAAACCAATAAAAAAACTACTTTTACCTCTTCTTCTATAACAAGCGAGTGGTGAAATGTTTTACAAAATTCTGCAAATAAAAAGCGCGCGCTTTTAAACATTTTCCAAACCTTTTTTTATTATTTGCAGAATTTTGTAAAGCAGAATTTTGTAAAGCAGAACTTTGAAAAAAAGAATTCTGAAAAGCAGAATTTTGAAAGCAGAATTTTGTAAAACAGAATTTTGAAAGCAGAATTTTGAAAAAAGAATTTTGACCTCGCCAGAATTTCGACCCCAACCCATTTTTGTTACTATTTTTTTTTTTTGTTGTTGTTATTAGTTTTTATTATAGTAGTTTTCGAGAAAATTGAAAATTACCAAACTTACTTTTATTAAATTTTTATTTGTGGACTTTTTTTTCCTGACGTCAATGAATAAATAATGATATCCTTCTAATAAGTAGAGAACAGTTAGTTATTTGGCATTACCTAGAATACAAGCATTACGGTACGGCATATAAACTACAACCCCCTGCTTGGGCTTACTATATAGGACTTGGGGTAGGTAAAAGGTTGGGTGTATGCAAAGTTTCGTTTGCATTTAAGGAATCTTGATTTAAAAAAACTTTGAGTTTGAAATTCGTTTTTTTTTTAAACTATTCATGGAAATCACTTGATCAAAATAAAAACAAGATGATAGAACCGACTTTTATCTTTAAAAAAATGTGCAATACTGCAAAATCGCTCTCCCTGTCCAAATGGGGCGAGATAGAACCCATCCCATAGTAAAAAATGCTTGTAAATAACTGTTCTATACAAATCTGTCGTTAAACTTAGTCGCCTTGGTTATCGTTCACTCCCCTCGCCCACCAGTAATGATATAGTTTTTTGAAAACTGGCTAATAAATCATGATTATACCTCAGGAAAAAAGTCCATCCTGGAATGAGATCACTCTTTTATGGGAGAAACACATCAACACTTTCAACTTCGACTTTGACAAGAGCGATAGCTTCAGCGTTTAAAGCCGAGTCAAACAGATCGAAAAGTGCAACTTCAACTTTGAATTTAGGATTTAGGTCAAACGTTGAAGTGGAAGCTAAGGTTGAAGTGCTGATGTATTCCATCCAATTAAAAAAGCATTGGTTCTAAAACGTGCGGCGTGGTTGTAAAAGTTGAAGTCCAAGTTGAAGTGTTGATGTGTATTACTGCGATGGAAAAAAACAAAACCCACCCTCAGTTACATCGAAGCTCCGATGATGGAAACAACGTTTGCATACATCTTTCTTTATTTTTTTCAGCAATTTTCGTATTTTTCGTGCATATTTGAAAATTGAAAGATTAAAAGTTTGTCCTCTAACTCATTTTCAATTTATAATTTATAATTATCTCGGCACGAGTACGATAACTAGGGCACCAGAACTGATAACGTTTTTTTGTAGAAGGGTCAAAAACAAGCATTTTTTACTATAGGAGGGGGGGTCCCTCTTGTCCCGTTTAGGAGGTAGGGGCAATTTTAGAAAAAAGGACTTAAATTGCAAAAAAAATTATTAAAAAACAACGGCAACACATAAAATAAAGTTCTTTACCGGTTTTGACAGCCAGAAATCTGTTCTATAATCCTAAATTTAAATTAAATTTTTTATGGCAATAGTTTTTAAAAATTCGAATGGAAACTCAGTTTTGATAAAAAAAAGTTTAGACCTATTTTTTTCAAAATTGTGAAATGAAATGCTAAATTGACTTTTTGTGGTCAATGTTACTATCAATTCTGATCCGAACACAAAAAACCGAATAGTTTTATTTTCTTCTAGTTTTTGAGAAAATTGAAAATTACTAAAAGTACTTTTTTATGAGATTTTTGTTTCCTTGCTTGCTTACATAAATATATCAGTGCTAGCACCCAGCATTACGGCGTATAATCAGTGAGGTATCTGTGGGCAACCCCACTGCTTGGGTCCACTGTAGGATTTGGAGGTCGGGTGTATGCAATGTTTCTATCGCATTTACAAAATCTGGATTTAAAGAAACTTTGAATATCCAATGTCAACTAAATATGTGTACAGTACATATACGTAGCCCAAAGTCATTTAAAATGTTCAGACATGAAAATGTAATGCATTATGAAAAATTCACATCACCAAGGTACCAGTACGACTGCAGCAAATTTATATAATTTTGTATACCCTATTCTAAGGGTATATTAATTTTGACGCATAGTTTGTAACATACCTTAGTATTGCCCGTAGACCCCTAAAAGTTACTATATTTATGATCAGCATCGATAGTAATGTCGATCTAGCCATGTCCGTCCGTCCGTCCGTCCGTCCGTCGGCAAAAATTAGGCCTTTAAACTGGACCTAGAGAGCTGAAATTTTAACCATATAATCTCTAGGGTCCCGAAATAATCAAGTTTAAGAATTTTTGAAATCCGCCCACAAACTCAAAAAAACAAAATTTTGGAAAAAATCGAATTTTGAGCTAGAAAGCTAAAATTTTTTATATATGATCTATGACTCCTAAAACTGCTCAGGATAATTTTTTTTCAAAATCCACCCACTGACACCACAATAAATAAAACAATTTTTTTGAAAATCCAAAGTTTGAGCTAGGGAGCTGAAATTTATAATATATACTCTCTATGGGCCCTTTATGCTCATGTGTAAATATTTTCAAAATCCGCCCACTGGCACGCCCACAATTAATTTTTTTTTTTTTTAAATTCAAAGTTTGAGCTAGGGAGCGGAAATTTATAATATATACTCTCTAGGGGCCTTTTATGCTCATGTGTTAATTTTTTTTTTAAATTCGCCTACTGACACGCCCGCAATTAAATAAAACAATTTTATTGAAACACCCAATTTTGAGCTAGGGAGCGTTTTTTTTGATAAAATCCTTTAAATGTTATATAACAAAATATGTAGAGCGTTCTTAACAATTCAACCATACTTAGACTTTTGTCACGCCCACTTATGAGGGATAGGAATAAGAATAGGGTATCCAACAGTTCGCCCAAGCGGACTGTAGCCCGTCCCTATGTTTAATATGTATGTTTGTGTCCTACATACCTACCTATATTGCAACTGTAATGTTCAAAGTATACCTACTTAGATCATAAAAAAAAACAAACATTCGAATTTTGTACCGCTGTTTTTTTTATGCAAATGTGGTACAGGTTATTATTAACCAAAGTCATTCGTTATTACAAACCTTTTTAATACATTGAAAATTGAAAAATTGACTTGACTATTTTTAACTAACTCCTGACTTACTCACAAACTGACTGACTGAGACATTCTGAGAGGTGCATTCTGGGTAACGCTTAATGCATTGATGTACTTTACTTACAAAGATGAACCACATCAACATTAATCCTCAAAATGCAATCACCGTAAATACAAAAAATCAAAAATCTCACAAAAACGTAGTTTTAGTAATTTTCGATTTTCACAAAAACTAGAAGACAAACTCATTTGGTTTCTTGTGTTCGATTCAGAATTGGAAGTAACATTGACCAAAAAAAATCAAAAAAAATTTATATATGTAACTCATTATGTACTAATATGACTTATAACTAAATCTCATTAGTTACTTCTTTTAATAAAGATTAGTCATTGTAAAGCACTATAGCGGTTGGTTTGTTCTCATTTCTTGTTCGCTGTTTAATAATCTGTATATGTAACAGGTTATGAGCCCAGAACCGTATTAGATTAGAGTTATAATAGAACCGTTTTTTTTTACCGCGTTTTTAATTTCTTAAAAGAAAAAAGGTCAATTAATCTCGCACGGATAATACTTGAAAAAGGCAAGTGCAAATCAAAGAAATTATATGGTTTGATAGAGCAGCGAGTAAGTATTGTGCAGAGATTGGGTATAGTGTGTTTTACGTTTGGAAATGGCGGATATGGATTTTAAAATTGAGAAGTGAGCTGGACAGGAGCAGTGGAATTTATGGAAGTTCCAAGTAAAAATTTTGCTAAATGGCAGCGACTTACTCAAATTTGTTAATACAGAATCTAAATATCCTGAAATTGGTTAGGCAATTAAGGTGGAAAATTAGTAAGGCTTTTGCAACTTCTATGGCGACGCAATCGCTGTTACATATTTCTAACTGCACAACTACGAGGGACATGTGGTTGAAATTAGAGACAGTGTACGAAGCGAAATCGAGTGAAAGTATCCATATGCTTCAACAGAGGTTCTACATGTTCTATATGGATCCGGCTGATGATGTGGCGACACATGATCAAAACTTCAAGCATTGGTACAATAATTAGCGGATATTGGTGAAAAAATCTCGGAGTCGATGGTTGTCAGCAAAATTTTGATGACTTTACCAGACCACTACCATCACTTTTACAGCGCCTGGAAGGCTAGCCAAACGCTAGAGAACCTTACTTCTAGGTTGGTAATGGAAGAAGCGCGTTTCAAATCGCATCAGACAGGTAGTGGCTTAGATTCTGGTAGTGCGTTGATAGCTAGAAAATATTGGGGGCACAAGTCAGGGCCAGGTAGGTAGATGTGTTTTGTGTAAGAGAAGTGGACACTGGAAACGCGATTGCCCAGACAGGTTGACAAAGGTAGATCCAAAGTTAAGTGAAGCTTTCGTTTGTGAAGCGGAAGCAGTGGAACAAATAGGAAAGAGAGACGAGTGGCTTCTAGATTCCGGTGCAAGCGACCATATGACCAACAGACGAGAGTGGTTGCTTAATTACACAAAATTTAAAACACCGTTGGTATAGCGCATAGGTAATGGAACCACGCGATTGGAAAAGGTGACATCAATGTGCTTTGTTTCGCCAATGACAGCTGGAAGCAAAACCATATGGCTGATGTATTGTATGTGCCGAAAATACATTTGAATTTGTTCTCGCTGAGTACGGCTTTAGATAAGGGCCTACGGTGTACATCCGACGATTCCAAATGTCAATTAATAAAACACGGTACAACACTTACAGTGAGAGTAAGAGATTCAAAGCCTTTTAAACTTCTGATAAAAGTAGAATGGTGTGATGGTGTTGACGTCACTGCAAATGTGGCTGAAAAGAGAAACACGTTAGAACTGTGGCACGAAAAGCTAACGCACCAGAGCGTCTTTCAAGTGCGTCACATTTTAAGAGATTTGCATATACTGTTTGCTGATAACAATGAATTTTTTTGCGAAGGTTGTATGTATGGCAAACAACATAGGGAAACATTTAAACTAAGCCAAAGCAAAGCCACAAGTATTCTTCAATTGGTTAGCACAGACGTTTGTGGTCCGATGCAGTAGCAGTCTATTGATGGCTCACGATATTTTCTTCTTTTTGAGGACAAACTATTCTCATTACAGGAAAGTCTACTTTATGAAGGAAAAATCTGAAGTTGCAAAACTGCTTAAAATTTATTTGCATGAGGTGGAGGCTGAAACAGGGAATCGTGTCAAAATGCTGAGAAGTGACAATGGACTGGAATTCGTAAATAGGGATGTTTAAAGTTTGTTGCAGGCTAATCGTATTATGCGCCAGACAACTGTTCCTTATACAGCAGAACAGAATGGTTCCGCTGAACGAGAGATGAGGACAATGATGGAAGCTGCTACATCTATGATTCATTCTAAGAAATTGGGTCACAATTTCTGGCCTGAGGCAGTTAGTACTGCGGTTTTATTTTGAATAGGACTGGTACGAGTACGGTAAAAGGGAAGACTCCATTCGAGCTGTGGTTTGGTTCTAAACCCGACATCAAATATTTTCAAGTTTTTGGTACCGATGTGTTTGTACATATACCGGATCAAAAAAGGCGTAAACTTGACGCAGTCTAAAAAGAGATATTTTGTTGGCTATCCGGAAGGCGTGAAGGGATTCCGGGTTTTTATTCCACAAAACAATAGAATCGAAATATCGCGCAATGTTATCTTTAACAATATCACTCCTAAGCAGGACACTTCAAATATTGAAAGGAATTTTGCTTCGTTTAACATAGCTGATGGTGAGGAGGATGATCCTGATTTTGGTGGTGGTTCAATTAAAAAGGACTCAGTGCAGGTTGCGTGTGATGATGTGTCAGATGATGCGGATGAAGAGATTTTTTCTCTTAAGGAAAATTCTACGTGGGAATTGGTTACACTGCCAGAAAATCGAAAGTTGGTTGATACGAACTGGGTTTTCCAGAAGAAGAGTGCAATGGCAAATGAGGAT
Organism: Portevinia maculata; assembly: GCA_949715645.1. NCBI lineage: Eukaryota > Metazoa > Arthropoda > Insecta > Diptera > Syrphidae > Portevinia > Portevinia maculata. Next base: position 123,392,821 of record OX454527.1, read on the forward strand.
GTTCGATTCAAGGCACGGCTTGTCGCTCGTGAGTTCAGTCAACAGTATGGCGTCGATTACAACTAAAAGATATAACTACTCCAGGTGGTACTCGCATGGGCGAAAATCCGCCCGTGGTCTGTTTGACCACGGTCGGGGCACGGATTCTGGAGGCCCCAACCGACATACTTCTGTCGGTGGAACTGCGCGCGCACCTTCTGCATGCCCTTCCACCAGAACACTTCCAACTGATGTATTTCCAATGATTGGATTTACTCAGATTAACCTTCAACACTCCAAGGCTGCTACTGCACTCATCAGTAAGAAGCTTTCTGTGTTGAATACAAAAGCCCACATAACATCCATACAGGAGCCATGGGTGTGGAAAAATCGAATCTGTGGCCTTAGAGGTGTCCGTGGCACTACGATTCTCTGTGACGAGCGGTCCGAGAGACCAAGGGCTTGTCTTGCTGTGTCGAACCTTCTCTCAACGACTAAGCTTGGACAATTGTGTGACCAAGATTTGGTTGCTGCAGCCATTAGCTACGAAACGAACGAATGGAGATTGGAACCACCACCGAGGGCAATTGCTGAACTCATTGACTATTGCGACACCAGGAAGATGGGCCTAGTTATATACTGTGATGCCAATGCTCAAAACATTGTTTGGGGCAGCAGCAAATGCAACATGCGAGGAAACCATCTCCTGGATTTCATTCTATCATCTGATCTTACTATCAACAATGTTGTCGCGCAACCAACTTTTGTGACGTCAAGAAGACAGGAAGTGATCGACCTAACTTTATCAAATAGATACTTTAAGGCGGTTACTAACTGGAGGGTCTCTTCGGAGGTGTCCCTCTCAGACCATAGATATATCGAATTCCAAATCGGATGCGAAGCCATAACTTTGCAGGAGAGGAGGAATCCGAGAAAAACCAACTGGATACGCTTCAGGGAGGAATTAGGGAAAACTCTCAAAACTCCAACCAAACTCAGGACGAGACAAAAGGTAGAGGAAGCTGTTGAAGACCTGAATAGTGCCATTACTAGCTGTTTTGAACTGACGTGCCCAGTAAGCAAACCCCCTGGCAGAACGCCGGTTCCCTGGTGGAGATCGGAACTGCAAAGAATTCGTAGAGAAGTTTCTAAATAGCTCACTCAAGACTGATTTGGAGACAGACTGGAATCTCTACCGATCGAAGCAGAAGGAATATAAGAGGCTAATTCGGGTATCGAAAAGTGCTTCTTATAAGATTTTCTGCGAAAAGATTGAAACGCTGGGTGAAACTAGTAGGTTGGTTAAAGTTCTGAAAAAGGGCAAACCAGTCAAACTGGACTCACTTAGAAAACTTGATGGCACCTTCACTGAGACGAAGGCGGAAACTCTTAGTTATCTGCTGGAGTCTCACTTTCCGGGTAACCAGATTACAATTGGTTCACAACCAGCCCCGATTACCGAGACTATGAGTGAGCCAAGACAAACACCTCGGCGTAGCTGGTATATTGCGAAGGCCGTGGTGTCGGACGAGGCCATTAAATATGCTTTTGCGTCTTTTGACGGCTTCAAGTCACCTGGTACGGACGGAATATACCCAGCCATGCTGCAGCAATGTACAAACCAGTTGCTACCGACTATGATGAAAATCTTCATTGCTGTCCTAGCACTGGCATACATTCCAACACCCTGGCGTACAGTTAGAGTGGCATTTATACCTAAAATTGGCAGAAGTGAGTACTCACTCGCCAAGAGCTTCCGACCAATCAGTCTGACTTCCTTCTTGCTGAAAAGTATGGAAAGGCTGGTCGAGCTTCACGTGCGCAAAACTGCTTTGCGATTGCACCCACTATCTCAGATGCAACATGCCTATCAACGCGGAAAATCCTGCGAGACTGCGCTCCAAAATCTAGTTGGTAGAATTGAGGGCGCGCTTGACAGAAAAGAATACGCGATGGACATTTTCATCGATATTGAGGGTGCTTTTGACAATGCGACTTTTGATAGCATGTGCAGCTCCGCCAGACAACACGGCGTAGACGAACCATTGGTGTTGTGGATTAAAGCAATGCTAATGAATAGAACGTTGGTTGCGGATACGGATTGTGGCCGCTATGTTATGGCGGGGGTAAACAGAGCCTGCCCGCAAGGCGGCGTCCTGTCTCCACTGCTGTGGTGTACGCTGGTCGACTCTCTGTTGAACGCACTCAACAGTTCTAATATTTACGCTCAGGCGTACGCGGATGATGTTGCCGTGCTTTCTGTTGGATCATGCCTAGCGACTGTATGCGCCAAGGCGCAGGCGGCCCTTGACGTGATCGACGAATGGTGCACTAGGAATGGGCTCTCGGTCAATCCTCTTAAAACTGAGGTTGTTCTCTTTACGAGAAGGAGGAAGCTGGTCGGGTTGACTCAGCCAGTGCTAAAAGGCGTCACAATCCAACTCACCAATGAAGCAAAATATCTGGGAGTCATCCTGGATAGCAAACTTCTTTGGTCCAAACATGTTGAGCTGAAGACTGCCAAGGCGCTGACTGTTTGCTGGCAGTGCAAAGGCATTTTCGGCAAGACATGGGGCTTATCACCGAAAAGAGTCCTATGGATTTATACGGCTATGATAAGACCATTTATAGCATACGCATCGGTTGTTTGGTGGAATGAGCTTTCACGTAAATACGTAATTGCTGCTTTTGCCAAACTCCAAAGGCAGGTATGTCTCGGCTGCACGGGGGCCTTCCCCAGCACGCCTGGCTCCGGCCTAGATGCACTATTGAACCTTCCGCCCCTTGATGTTTACATCATGGGCTGTACAATCAAGGCTATCTCACGTCTAAGAAGAGGTGGCTTTTGGTATAACTCGCACTGGAGTTTTGATGAACTTGCGCAACGGTTGTCCTTCGACTCCTGTCTTATGGATATGCCGTCTGATGCGATGACACCGGAACTTCGGCTAAAGCGCAACTACGAGGTCGACTTTCCTCGCGTCCAGGACTGGCTCCGGCCGGACTCTGAACCTGGAAGGGTATGCAGTCGAATCTTCACGGATGGCTCCAAAACCGATCAAGGATCTGGTGCTAGTGTCTTCGTGGAGAGCGATAACGTTAGACTTTTCTTTTCGTTAGGCAAATATGCGTCAGTCTTCCAAACAGAGACTTATGCTATCCTAATGGGCATTGACTATGTTACGAGGAACAGGTGGAGGGGGCGAAGTATCTGCGTCTGTAGCGACAGTCAGGCTGTGCTTAAGGCCTTACTCAAACCCTTAACTACCTCCAAAATAGTACGTGAATGCAAGATATCTCTGAATTCGGTCGGAAGGCTGAATTCACTTATACTTGTCTGGTTCCCGCGTCATAACGGGATCACGGGAAATGAGATCTCCGATGAACTTGCTAGACAAGGCTCAGAGGGGGACCTCTCAGGACCTGAACCAGCGATCTGTCTGCCTGCGTCCTCGGTCAGGGCTTCCATTGACGGTTGGGTTTCCTATGAACACAATCGCCGTTGGCATGACTCTCCGTGGTGCAGACAGACTAAGCAAATGCTCCCCGACGTCTGTGGGAAATCCGCGGCATTCTTGTTGTCTCTCAACAGAAAAGACTGCAGACAGACTACTGGCGTTCTTACGGGACACTACACTTTTGCCAAACACCTTAAGGTGCTAGGCCTAAGCGATACCACCAACTGCGAAGCCTGTGGAGAAAGCGACGACACTGCGGAACATTTCCTCTGTAATTGTCCTGCTTTTGCTCGTATCAGGTGGCAGGTATTTGGTGCGGATATGGTGAGTGCTGTAAACCTAAGCTCCTTATGCTCCTTATCATTGAAGCGCCTTCTCGTTTTTCTTAGAAAAACGAGTAAATTCCCACAGTAAAATGTGGTGTGTCTGCCTGGTAGTACAATGGACCAGTATTGAGTCTGAGTGCTCCAGTGCAGAAAGTCTCACACACCCCGACAAAAAAAAAATGGCGTCGATTACTCGGAAACGTTTAGCCCGGTTGCCAAATTTTCTTCGGTGAGGGTATTTGGAGTATTGCAGCTGCTGGAAATTTGCACATCATGCAGTTCGACGTGAAAACGGCGTTTTTAAATGGTCAAATTAACGACGAAATTTATGTGCAGCAACCAAAGGGCTATAATGACAGAATTGGGCGAGTATGTAGGCTACTATAAAGCTTATATGGTCTTAAGCAGTCGTCGCGTTGTTGGAATCAGACGCTTACGAAATTGCTGCAGGATTTTGGTTTAAGACCAATTGACGCTGATTCTTGTGTTTTCGTAAGCAAGGAGAACACAAATAAAATAACTCTTGCAATTTATATCGATGATGGTCATATGGCAGCGACAGATGACAAAGATATAACCAACCTTTGTAACTATTTAAAAATTTCGAAATTAAAGTTTTTCCGGCGAAGCACTTTCTAGGTTTGGAAATAAGGCGTTTTCCAGACGGTTCTATCCATCGTGTCGACTCCTGCAGATCATTTAATTAATGCGGCAGAGCTGACAGAAAACATGAAGGGAGAGATCAAGTTCCCTTATCGCCAGGCTGTTGGCAGTCTAATCTACTTGATGGTTATGACGCGTCCAGATATATCCTTCGCAGTTGGCTGTGTAAGCCGTTATCTGCAGAAACCTTCATTCACTCATATCAACATGGTGAAGCGCATTCTAAGATATGTGAAGGGGACCCTGAATCATGATATATTTTTCGAATCTAAATGTAATTTTACTTTGAGTTGTTACAGTGATGCGGACTACGCTGGAGATATTAACACTCGGCGCTCCACTAGTGGGTTCGTGTTTGTAATGGGTTCAAGTTGCATCTCATGGGCATCTCAACGGCAGAAGTGTGTCTCCCTCTCCACAACCGAGTCAGAATACGTTGCGGCTTCTGAAGCAGTAAAGGAATTTGGTTTGGATTAAACAGCTTTTGGGAGACTTACTAGCAAACCAACAAATTAAAGCTGTTCTGTTTGTCGACAACCAAGGGGCTATTCGTCTCATCAGAAATCCCGAATTTCATAAGAGGACGAAGCATATAGATGTTCGTTTTCATTTTATTCGCGAAAAATATGCTGATTGTTTGTTTAATTTGGAATACCTACGTCCATAGTAGTAATCAAATTAGTGACATCTTTACGAAGCCGTGTAAATGTGTAAATTCAAATTATAGATATGTAAAAAAAAAAAATACTTATAAAAGTGGGAGTGTTGAGTCATTTATTGTATTTTCTTTTGTATTCCACTCATCCTCATTATATATGTAACCCATCATGTACTAATACGACATTATAACTAAATCTCATTAGTTACTTCTTTTAATAAAGCTTAGTCATTGTAAAGCACTCATAGCGTTTGGTTTGTTCTCTTTTCTTGTTCGCTGTTTAATAATCTGTATAATGTAACAACTTCATTTCACAATTTTGAAAAAAAATTGGTCTAAACTTTTATTTCAATTTTTTTATCCAAATTTTAAGTTTTCATGCGAATTTTTCCAAAACTATTGCTATAAATAATTTAATTAAAATTTAGGATTATAATACAGATTTCTGGTTTTCAAAACCGGTATAGAACTTTATTGTAAGTGTTGCCGTTGTTTTTCAATAATTTTTTTTCAATTCAAGTCCTTTTTTCTAAAATTGCCCTTACCTCCTAAACGGGGCGAGATAGACCCCCCCCCCTCCCACAGTAAAAAATGCTTGTTTTTGGCCCTTCTATAGAAAACCGTTATCAATTTTCGGCGCCCTAGTTATCGTACTCTCCCCTTAATCTCGATTTCACAAATAGTTTTCATTTTTCCTTTGAGTTTCTGAGTGTAGTTTTGTTACTACATCATACTACATACTGTCTTTACTTTTTCTAAACTTATCAAATATCTGGGAATTTATCCCAACTTCTCGAAATTTGGGAATTTACTTAAAGTTACCTATTTGAAAAGTACGACGCAACACCTGAAGTTTTACGCATACTTATAACGTTGACAGTAGAAACACAATGTACAGCAAAAAAAAATAAAAAAAATAAGCAGAGGCACAGAAACAGCGAAAACGAGTTCTTTCAATCAAAATACAGACGAAGAAAGGGGAGCGGGTCGAAATTCTGTTTTGCAAAATTCTGACTTAACACAAAAATTCTGCTTTTCAAAATTCTGCTTTTTTCTGTTCTGTCTTACATAATTCTGCTTTTCAAAATTCTGTTTTTTTAAATTCTGACAGGCAATATTTTAAACAAATAAATTCTGATAATTCTGCTTTTTTTCCAATTTACGAATTTAAAGAAAACAAATGTTTCTCAACTTTATCAACAAACTACAATATATTTCTTATAAAGAAGGTACACAGGCGGGTACCAGCATTGTATATATACACTTTATAGTATTCTCACTTCGTGTATACGACGATACGCCACCATACGACGTAAGGCCAAAACAAATTATATTAGTTTATGCACATTATGCGGGTTTATTTTAGTTTTCCTCCAATCTCCTGAATGGGAATATGAGAATGAAGATCATTCAGGTAGCGACTACCGATGCCGATGGTGGCTGATGTTTGACGTAGCGGACATTCTCATCGGGTAGATTTATCATATTTTATTTTATTTTATTTGTTGGCTCTGATGGAAGTATCAGCAGAATATTTTTATTTGGTTTTGCGCAAACAGCTGATTTTTTGTTCTCCTTCATGCTCGTGAGTAGCTGCTGTGTCTCAGGCAGAGACTCTTCACGGGTCAGGAGCCCGTTAAGTAATATAACCTTGTTCTTGTTCTTGTTCTTGTTCTTGTTCCCTAGATCATGTGAATCCATCTAGAATCTAGATGATCATGAGCCGTACCGTCTAGCGTCTAAAAGGATCACCGGAAAGAAGTAAGATGATACAGGTAGCGTTGGTGGTTGACTGTAGGTCGGAAAGGTGAAGGAATTATTATCGGGTAGCCTTATGCCATATTATTTGTTTGCTCTGATGGAAGTTTGGGGTAGGTTATGTTTTCTGGTATTTAATACAATTGATATGTTAGTGTATGATCGTTGAAGGAGAGTCGCATTTCAGCGGTGATGAGGATTTTGAGGATTCTCAAATGATTTTCTTTCTAAATCATGTTTGCAAGTGAAAAATAGATATGCATATTTAAAGGTAGAGGCGATGGTGGATAAAGGAAGGTGGGAGAATTGTCGTCGAGTAGTTGATGGTATATTATTTGTTGGCTTTGATGAATGTTTGGGGTAGGTTATGGCATATTGCAATTAGACCATCACAGTCACCTGTAACTTGTTTTCTTTGTTTTTAATACAATTGGTGTGTATGTTCACATCGGTGAAGGAGATTCGCATTTCAGCACTGAGGATTCCCAAATGGTTTATAAACCATATTTGCATGTGAAAAAATATTAATTGAGGCAGAGATAAAAAAAGATAAGACAAGTTATAGTGTATTCCCAGCTACATTGCGAACGATCCTTAAGGGTTTCCACTTTAAAAAGAAAATCGTGGATATTTTCGGACCCGTCGAATGCAATTTGCCACTTTTCAATTTTACAAACTGAACTTACTAAAGAAGTTTGTTGACTTATTGGTGGTGCTTGTCTGCGTTGCACAGTGTGACGAATCGCTGATTTAGCTTGGTTTAATAAGGAAAATGACATGCACAAAATTAAACAAAAACCGATTAAGCCTCCTACGTAATGACTGTGCAATTTTTTTGTTGTTGCTTAGTGCAACAACAAAAAATCATCTCAAACTCCAAATTGTATATAATTTTTTTTATAAGAAGGTCAATTTGAAGAGAAAGTGTTTATATCGGTTTTAATTGGTTCGCGTATATTTTATAGCTTTTTTTTATCTTTTCTCAATAAGTTAAAAGTCAATTGATATAAAAGTAAGTTTTTCTTAAATAATTAAAGATTTTGTTTAATAGGTATAAGGGGTAAATGAAAGTAAAATTTATAGATAAAATATGTGTTTTTTGTATTCATTAGACGAAAAGTAGGTATTAGTTGTTCAGTGTTGTCCAAGTTGGAGACCGTGTTTGTTCTAAAGCCTTGCATATGCAGTGCTAAAATGTGTTTCAACAAAATTTTTCGTTTTTTAGGATGCCCATGGAAATCACGAAAAAGCAAATTTTTTATGTTTGGATTTCTTAATTCAAAATTAAGCGCTTAGATGCTGTTTCTGCTTTTGTTGTGGGTTACTTTAGCCATGTAATATTTTCTGAGGCTGCAACAAAGTCAATCAAATTAACCTTTAAAACTTTATGTTTAAGATTTGACGAGACATGGGCCAAAAGTGGTCGGCATAGAGAGCGCTTCGAAAATTCAAATTCACTGTGGCTAAATGAAAATCTAACATTACCACAACATATCTTAGATGAAATACCTTCTTCATCTAGAGTAGGAAGACCGAAAAAAAGCTTATAGATTAGATGTCAAGTTGCGGCAGGTAAAAGACCAAGGCAGTAAAGAAAAAGTCAAAGCCAGAAAATAACTAATCCAAGAAAAATTTACAAGAGAAACAAGGTTATTGGTAGATATGCCAACTCAACAGTCTGGCAATCCTAATGATGGGAACAAGGCTAGAAGATTTTTTAGAGATGAGGAAAAGACTGCCAAATTACAGGAATAGATAAAAAACATTATCAAAAAGTTTCATATCATCTTAGAAGCTCTTGGGGGTGGGGTCCCAATAGATGCAGATGCTTTTGAGAAGTATGCAAAGGAAACAAGGGAACTATATTTTAAAAATTATGCCTGGTATTTTAAGCCAGTAAGTGTGCATAAGGGTTTCTTTCATGGAAAACAAATAATTTCTACTTGTATACCTCCAATCGGACAACTTTCAGAAGAAGCGCAATAGGCAAGAAACAGTGAAAATAGAAGGTTTAGGGAACTTCTTACCAGAAAAATATCACGTGTAGATACAAATACTGACCTCTTAAATCGATTGCTTATAACCTCAGATCCATTCTTAGCAAGTCTAAGATACTTTACGAGAAGAAATAAAAGAGTCGTGGAACATGAAGTCTTGCAACTTTTAGATGTACCAAATAATTAAAAAAATTAAAATAAACAACGCAAAAAATAAATAAAATAAGCTGGTTTGTATATATTGTTTTGTATTGAAATTTGTAGTCATATGTTAAAAAAAAATTTGTTATATTCTATTCTGTGAACAATTTCAATTAAAAAAAAAACAAAAAATTTAATCTTAATTTAATTCCGCTAAATCAGCGATTCGTCACACTGTGCGTTAGGTCGAAAACGAAGCGTTATTTAAAAAATGTTCGAAGTCGGAACGAGCGTTCGAAGGTCTCGTAGGATTCAGATTGGGAGTATTTAAATTCAAATTGTCCAATCTTCGAACTAAGGTATCTCTAACAGACTGCATTTCACGAATGAAAACTCGTTGGTTTGCCTCGAGTCTGTGGCTTCTTCTTGAACAGGTGGACGTTCATTAATATCTCATCGCTCATTATTATCATCACTATTGTGGTTATCTACCAGTTGTTGTGAAATCTGATCCTGGCTTAAGCCTACACTAGCCCCAGGTGGAGTACGACTAACTATTGACCTGGATTCCATTGCTCCTGAACGGGGAGTTATTTCGAAAAGTGGACGAATTTCTCAAATTACTTGGTCTTCCTCTAGAACGCGTATTTGGAACTCTATTATCCATAATAGGAAATTTCGGATTTTAAATACAACTTCAAAAGTTTTTAAATTTCAATATCTTTTAATAAATCTGTAATAAAAAAATTAATACATGCATAATTTGGGGTCAGCGCGGTCGGTGCTAAATTCGATATTAAATCAGATATTAAATTTGATAAGATTAGATACAATATGCTTAAGAGCAAGATATCTATCTTGGTAAACAGACGGACTGTGCAAATCAATGCACACAATACGAACAACACTGTATATAATTGGCAACTATAGGTAATATAGTAGCAACATAGTCCACTGGTATAAATACCAGACACTGGACTATACTATAAAAGAATTAGGATTTATATATTATAACAATATTCATATGCACAACTTATCCTTTCACGAATAAAATTAGACCAATATGAATACAAAAAGCAGTTCAACTCTTTCTGATATCCAATAGTCGCAACGCGGATTACAATTAAAACTATGAATATACTGGGACTATAGTAATGAAAGTCATACTCAACTTGAACCGCCAAGAGACACAATAGAACACTCTACAATTGCTGGAGCTTAGCTAAAAGCTCTAAAGTTAGCCAGTATAATCTTTGTAGTGACGTTCTTAATGCCTCGAAGTACATCTAATAGGTCCGTTCGCGAACTAATACGCAAACGGAAATTTATATAAACTTTCGTGCAAAACTACACAAAAGCGTTCGCGTACTGAGAAAATGGTAAAAAGATGAACGAAAGAAACGTGTACTTTCGTTCATTTTTCTTCACACAGAATTTCGGTTGGCAAGAAAATGAAAACTGTCAAATGATGAAATCCTATGAGTTTGCCAGCAAAAAAAACAGCTGTTGCCTCTTTTCAAGCCAAACTAAGATGTTTTTCCAACTTTTTACACAAAAGCGTTCGCGTACTTTGCTTAGAAATGAGAGGATTCTCTCTCGATTTTGGAGATTTGACACTTTTCATTTTTCTACACATAAAGTACGCGAACGGACCTAATGTTAGAACACGTTTAATGCAAAAGAGAAACAATCAAGCAACCTCCATTAAGCAAAAAATACCAACAAGTGACCTTCCTCAATGCTTCATTGAAAAGGTACATGGACTTTAAAATATATACCAACAATGTTACATGTTGATTAAAGATAAATAAACTTGCGCAATACTCCAATTTAGCAATCAAGCTCTACGCAAAACAACGAAAATTCTTATTATCCATATAAATATTCATCGTATAGGTACCTATTGACCAAAAAGTGGTGGTGCTGCATGGCACAATACTGACAAAAAATAAATTATGTCATTCCTTTAAAAATTAGATCGAATATTTCTAAATCAATTACAATGATAGAAATCGGTACCTTTTGCGACAAGATATAGCCGAAACAGTGAGAGTCTAAAATGCGACAAACTCATAATATCTCATTTGATGAAAAATACCGAAATCAAATTTTATTCAATTTTTCCTTTCAAACGAATCGCCTATTCCATCATTTCTACTCGCAGACGAAGAAGTCAGATTTATTATATTTCCATCATCTCCCTCTCATCAAACATACTACTTGCCTAAGCGAAGGCAACATTGCAAATCATCAATTACACAGAAAAATAAATACATACTTACATTTCCATACAAATGAAAATCATATGACATGACCACAGAATCGATAATGCGAGATCCATTATCCATACAAATTAACTTACTTGGAAATCCTACATGCTACCTGTGCTGCTAAACAACAAAAATGCCTGTGCTCCTTCTTACAAAGAAAAAAAATACAACATACATGGGAATGCAATTATGAAAGGTTCGATAAAGAGAGATAAACCAGTTTATTTGGTTTTCTTTCTTCGTTTTCAAAGTGTGTAAAAAAAATGGTGACAGCAAAATTTAAGACACAAACCTTTAAAACCCCATCTACCAACGTGAGGCCAAAATAAAAAACTCGCTGTTATGATAATACTATAAAGTGAATATACAATGGTACCAGGAACACACAAGAAAAACAGCCCAAAATAACAAATTATTTCATAATTGAAATTACCAAAATAAAGAAGAAACAACAGCATTGAGAAACTAAACAAAGCACACGTTCACTCACAAAGGTATACTAATAGAATATTTGTCTAAACCAAGAGAGCAATCTTGAAACCAATAAAAAAACTACTTTTATCTCTTCTTCTATAACAAGTGAGTGGTGGAATATTTTACAAAATTCTGCAAATATGTAATAAAAAAGGTTTGGAAAATGTTTAAAAGCGCGCGCTTTTTAACATTTTCCAAACCTTTTTTTATTATTTGCAGAATTTTGTAAAGCAGAATTTTGAATAGAATTTTGTAAAACGTAATTTTGAAAGCAGAATTTTGAAAAAAGAATTTTGACCTCGCCAGAATTTTGACCCCAATCCCGAAAAAACATTAGCTCAAAATATGTAAGTATATATACACAGCCGGTCAATAGAATAGGCTCAATACTTTCTACAAAAAGAAAGGGTTTGTTTCTCTAAATGAATTGAACAGAAAGATTTGTTGTTGATTCTCCTTTAGAGAGTTTATTGGCAAACTATTCAATTTTAAAAACTTCTACTTTATTTTATTTATTTAGATAATAATCTTTTATTTTATTTTCGAGAAAGTGTGCCCACATTAAAGAAAAGTGTGTGGAGGGTCTGTATCGGGAGTTAGAAAAAATGTCCTCTTGTGATGCTGATAGAAACCAGGGTATCCATCAACTTCGAAAAAACAGCTTGAAAACGGGAACAACCATTTCCAAAAACAACCGTTTAGAGATGGAGAAATGCCCAGGAAATCAGTTCGCCAATGTTCATCAACAATTCTCAAGGGCTGCTTCTTGTGGATGACGAAAAAATACTACACAGGTGGCAACATTATTGTGAAGGACTTCTAAATGAACTATTTCCTCGGATATATTTTACAAGAGCTGTTCCTTACAATGAAGAAGTACCCGGTATTACTGTCGAAGAAGTTAGGAAGGCGGTCAAGGACTCAGAAAAACTTAAAGCTGTTGCGCTGGACGAGATACCCTCTGAGTTTTGGAAAAAGATCCAAATGGATCTTGATGAATGGCTCATGATTTTCATCTCAAAACTGATGAGGCGTTATCCTCCTCCTTTGTACAAAGGAAAACGCGATACGCAAGGCTGGATACCGTTCCATCAAGCTGATATCACACACCATGTAGCACGGCTGTCTGAAGACCAGTACGGGTTTGTTGGCCATGTATGAAGTAGTAAAGACAAAAGTAAGATGCTACACGGAAGTCACCGAGGAGTTCGCATTCAAAGTCAGTGTACACCAGGGAAGCGTCTTAAGTAAGATATTTATTACAGTCCTTGATTATCTGTTTGAAGGAAAAGTAACAGACTCCAAGTGTATCAGTTTCAGTTTTTCTTTGCTAACGATGGAGACATCATAAGCGAGGTTCCAACATCCCTGCAAAGAGGCTTGATGTATGGGTGGACGTTTTTCTAGGGGAATGGCTATCGTGTCAGTCCGAAAATTAGAATAAGTTCTCTGATCCACTCCGACCTATTTCCGACATTTATATTAGTGGAAGAGTGATTTTTAAGTGTGAAAAGTTCAAATATCCGGGGTCTATAATCAATAGCAAAGTAAGCTGTGATGACGACATTACGCATCGCGTAAGCGTAGGGTGGATGAAGTGGCAGGAAACCCCATCCATCCTCTGTGACCGAAAAATGCCCTAAGCTGAAAGAAAAGCTCTACACCGCAGTTCTGCGACTGAGATGAAGATTCTTCGCATAATAGCAGGAATAACAAAGATTGATAGAATAAGAAGGTCCAAGATCCGAAGAAGCGTTCACGAAGAAAATGGAGCCGAACGGGTTAAATGGAACTGGCATGTTCAAAGGAGAGATACTTCGAAACCTGTCAAAAAGGCAATAATAGTAAACGTTTCCGTTTATGAACACTTTCCATTATGAACACTTAGCAAAAACTGCGGAAAAAAAGTTGGCCTAGATTTTACCTTACGGGCACCTTTCAAAAAACAATTGCGTTGGAATTGTAAGCACCATAAATTAACCCCAAAAATGGAAAAAAAATTGCGCTCCTTTTTCTTGTGACTTTTGGAGCATTTTGAAAATTTAATTCGCCCATAAAATTCCCAACAAACCAATACTCCAGCGAATTGTGCAAAATAATTGCCATTAAACACTCTCTCAAAAAAGCTTTCTTTTCAACTCATTTAGAGAAGTCATGTTTTTTCCATAAAGTATAGAACCTATTCTATTGAGCAGTGGGACTGATCAAGGAATATGAATATGGAAGCGAATCGTTGAATTCGATGTCTCATTTACGATTCACCTCGTTTGCTTATTTATCGATGACAAAAGTTATCGGAATACGTTATTGTGTGTGCAACCAACAATCCAAATATACAAAATAGATGTAGTGACCTACATCTGAATGTGTTGTGGATGGTCAGTCACTCATTAACCTAATCGTTTGTTTTGACTGATCATATTACACATTATCGATGTGGATTGCTATGTACAATGCACATAGTGATTCATAAGGAATTGAAAATGTTTGATTTTTGTTTATGACTGCGTTTGAATGTAACGCAATGACTAAGGATTCGAATTGCATTTGGGTGGATTTATTCAGTTCAAGTGGTAATTTGATTCTTGTGTGATACCACATGGGCCTTAGTAATAGAAGAAGAAAAAAATAGCGTAAGCAGAATTAAGCCGAAAAAGAATTGAATCGAATTGAACCAATTCATATGTGTATATAAAAAAAACATTTTTGGAATAAAATTAATCATAATCCTAATCTTAAACGTGTAGTATTTATCTACTATGAATTCATCAGTAGAGACTGAAGAGCTCAGTAAGAACTAAAACAAATCGTGCAATTTAATGCGCGGACTCAGAGGCTGGAGAGCTAAGAAAATCAGTCAAATCTAGGGAACATATAATAAAAACCTATAACGCTGCGATCCTGAAGATAGGACCTGGAATCCTGTAAACCCATACAATAATCCTACCTGAATTTCAAGGTGATTATAAATATTTAAATAATTTCTAATTGAGCTCTACCATAGTACTCTTAAGGATGACGCACAAAAAGTACTATTAACAAAGTTCGTTTTAGCTACTGAACTCTCAGCAAAAAAAAATCATACTGAGAAAACGCTAAAAAAAATGTTGATGATGTTGAAAACGTTTTGGAATCTGTATATAAGTCCAACAAAACTGCTTCCAGGTTGCATAGTGACATTGCAAAATGTTACCAAGGTAGACTCATTACACCTCCTGCGGGGTCAGTCACCTTGACGTGTGTACCATCACCGCAAACAATTTCGATGGTGTTGATGCGGAGGCTTACGGCGCAGAGTCATCGGGCATCTGTTGAGGGACCGGCCGTCTGATGAGCGTCAACTAAGAACTGACCAGGACTTTACGTCCGCTCTCACCCTTATATTTATATTCCCTCAATCATCCCCCTTTTTTCCTCCCCCCTTTCTCCTCAGCCTTCCTACTGTCCGGTAATCACCGGGGAGATAACCCCGCGTATTCGGGAGTTTTTCGGGAGTAAACACAATTTAAAAATCCCACTTTTAAGCCAAGGTAGAGGTACCCGTGCCGATGGATGCATGGTCAGTAAGTGGATAAACCAACTGATCGTTAACGGCCCCCTCCGATGCCTAGGCAAGGTCGGTTGTATAAGTGCCTTGTCCTGGTAAGACGGCTCTGACAGGATGGACCAGCCTTTCAGATCCTACTCGTGGGAACAAAATCTAAAACAAAAATGAAAATGGACAGAAAAGAAGACGGAAAACAAAAAGACCAGCACATGAGGGTGCCAGAGGCTGGCACCCTATCAGAGGACGAATTGCTGCCCTCCAGTCAGGAGACAATCGTCCCGTCACAAAGCGGCGCTAGCACCTCGACCGCAAACCAATTAACAACCAAACAGACCCGAAACAAACCCAAACCCGCAGGAAAGTTAATAAGAGCAAGTAGCAGATGGCCCTCCATATCTTAGGTAAGATAGCGAAAAATGAGGCTGCCGGAAAGGTCCACGAAAAGGATCAGGCGGATAGGATCAAATACCAGGCAATCGTTGACGAATACAACGAGAGCCTGAAAACCCAAAGCCGGCAGGGAGCGAAGCGTGACAGGTCTCAAGAAGATATCTCCCACCACCCAGCCCCTAAAAAAACCAAGGTTGTTGACGGTTCAGCAGCAACAGCCAAGCCAAGCACGTCGGCGGCCGGTGCGGCCCAGAAGCGTCCCTTTACCGAGGTGGTTAGGGATCACCTTCAGGTCGCACTAGTGGATGATCTCTCGACAAACGGGAAATCCATAGCCAATGAGTGGGGAAGCATTGAGGCCAAGCTCTCCGAAATGGTGATAGACCACATCGTTAACAACCAAGGGGAACCTCTTCCCGACTTTGATTCCGCCGAGGTGGTGAGGGGATATCTTGTAATCAAGTGCGCCGACCAATTCTCCAAGGACTTCCTTAGTGGATGCGTTGCTAAGGTTAGCGACGCCTGGGATGGTTTGAAGCTCAAGCTTATCCCAGCTAAGGACATCCCGAGGAGACCTAGGGCCCGCATTTGGTTGCCCAATATGAAGATAGAAGGGGGAAGGCTCCTCCAATGTCTCAAACTCCACAACCCGACGGTTCCAATGGATGACTGGTCAGTCATCAACGCGGAGGAACCCTATAAAAATACCATGTCCTTCCTCCTACTCATAAACAACGAGTGCCTGGGTGCTCTCGAGAAAACTGACCATAAACTTAGGTTTGGCATAAGGCATGCCAAGCTCAGTCTTCCTTTCCTCAGGTCCTGAGGACGATGTGGACATCGTCGATACCGACAAGTTGTACAGTCATACAGATTAACCTGAGGCACTCAAGGTGTGAATCCGATAATCTAATGGTTTTTCTAAGGGAGACGAACATTGACATCGGCATTATCCAGGAGCCATGGGTGAGAGACTCATCCGTAAAGGGGCTCCAAGACACACAATACGACCTGTTTTACAAACACCAGGCCACAGGTAAGCCTAGAACATGCATACTAGCTAAGAAACATTTAAAAGTTTTTTTATGTCCCAATCTTAGCTCATATGATTTGACAGTGATTAAACTGGAGTGTGCGAACCAAGCAACATACCTGGCTTCAGCATACATGGCTCATGGGAGACCTGTACCACCAGAGGAGGTGGAGCTGCTCATAGCCTCAACAACAGTGAAGGACAACCTACTGATGGGCTGCGACGAAAACGCCAGGCATTCTATATGGGGCAGCTCAGAAGTTAATGCAAGAGGTGAGTCACTTTTTGATTTTCTGTTAACCACTAACCTATCAGTCTGTAAGGGTACGACCCCAACTTTTGTCTTTCCGAGTACGGAAACGTACAGGGGATGGGAAGAGGTACTAGATGTTACATTAAAAACAAACAATAATAACGTAAAGGTCGACAACTGGAGAGTTTCCAATCTGGAGTCACTCTCAGACCACAGATGGATGCTCTACGACAGGAGTCTCGAGGTCGAGACCACAAAACCTTATAGAAACCCCAAAAGAGTTAATTGGACCAAGTTTGGTCAAGTCCTTCGGACAAAACTCAAAAATATACCTGAAAGAAACACAGCTGCAATTAAAGAACTGGAGGTACAGGTAAAGACTTTTGAGAAGGCTATGGATGTAGCATACAAAGTCTTGTGCCCAGTTAAAAGCAGTAAAAAAACGCTTCCCCCATGGTGGAACGAAGATTCCTCCAGTCTCAGACAGATGACTAGAGCGATTTTCAACATCTGCCACAAACAATTTTTGGCGGCCTTATAAGGACTGTCTAAGTTTGTATAAGAAAGCCATAATGGCATCCAAAAAGGAGGCCTGGATGGACTACTGTCAGTCGATAGAAACCCTTAAGGACGTCGCTAGGCTAAGCAAAATTTTGTCCAAGGAACACTCCAACCCTTCTTTTCTGAAAAGACCAGACGGAGGATGGACAGAATCCCCAGCGGAGACCCTGAAACTCCTTATAAACACTCACTTTCCCGGATGCAGTGATATTAGTACGCAACCCGAGAGGCCTCGGCAAGTGCAACCTGCTCCCAACAACAACATCACCTCAATAATTTCCGAGGAAAAGATTTCCTGGGCTATTAACAGCTTCTCCCCATATAAGTCTCCGGGGCCTGACGGCATTATGCCTGTCATGTTACAGAAAACCTATCAATACCTTGGTTAGCGTCGATCTTCCGAAGCTGTTTATTGCTAAACCACGTACCACACTCCTGGAGACGCGCCAGGGTGGTGTTCATACGGAAGGTGGGTAAACGCGGGCACGTATCCGCAAAGGACTTCAGACCTATCAGTCTAACCTCCTTTATACTCAAAACCCTGGAGCGTGTCCTAGACATCCATATGCGAAGTTCTCTGCCAGAAACATCGCTTTCCAAATCACAGCACGCCTATCTCAAAGGAAGATCCACGGAAATGGCTCTCCATGAGGTAGTGCGAACTATCGAAAAAGCCATACACTACAAAGAATACACCCTAGCCTCCTTCTTGGGCATAGAGGGAGCCTTCAACAACGTACACACGGAAGCTATTCTTGAATCTCTGGTCGAACTGGGCATAGAGGAATCTATTAGGAAATGGATAGCTTCTATGCTCGGAACAAGAGTTATTCAGGCAACATTAGGCAACAGCCACTTAACCAAATTTGCCTATAGAGGAACGCCACAGGGTGGCGTCATTTTTCCGCAACTATAGCTAATGGTTATGAACAAAATTCTAGTAAAACTAGACAGGGAAAGGGTCAAAGCTGTCGCGTATGCGAGTGACGTAGTGATACTAGCGTCAGGGAAGTTTCCCTCCGTGATAAGTGATATCATGAGGAATGCTCTAGACAAGGTAAGCACCTGGGCTACAAGGTGTGGCCTCGGCGTTAACCCGAGCAAAACCGAACTGATGCTGTTCACCACCAAAACCAAAATACCCGATTTTACCCTACCCCGCCTAAACGGTCAACCACTTGCACTATCCTCCAGCGCAAGTATCTGGGTATCGCGCTCGATCCTAATCTTAACTGGAAACATAACATTGAACACAGAGTGAGGAAGGCGTGTATTGCCTTCAATGCCTGTAGCAGAACCTTTGGAAAGAAGTGGGGACTTCAACCAAAGATGACCTTGTGGATGTACACAGCAGTAGTGCGTCCAATCCTCACCTATGGATCACTAGTATGGTGGCCCGCGTTGAGTAAAGGTTACAACCTCACAAAACTGAAAAGATTGCAAAGGACAGCCTGTATAGGCACCACGGGTGCACTGAGGTCGGCCCCAACGGACGCCCTCACTGCGCTCTTGCACCTTTTGCCTTTTGACCTACACACAAAAGATACCGCACTATGTAGTGCGGTAAGACTCAGGGAATCGGGGTGCTGGACTGCACGGCCATACGGCCACAGCAGCATTCTGGACTCGCTACCAGAAGGCATGGTCACGTTTCCAACCGACTACATCACACCCAAACTAAACTTCACAAAAGGCTTCCAAGTAAGCTTCCCTTCCAGAGCTTGTTGGAAGAGGGACGAAGTAGTGAAAGATTTCGACACGGTCATATACACCGACGGTTCTAAACTGTGGTGTGGGGGCCGGTGTCTACTCTGAATCACTAAAAATATCAATATAACTTCGCCTGCCGGATTTTGCCAGCGTTTTCCAGGCGGAACTACTGGCTATCCGAGAGGCCTGCACGCAACTAGGGCGTGACACAGCGTACAAACAAAACATTGCTATCCTCATAGATAGCCAAGCCGCAATCAAAGCTATTGACTCGGCTACCATATCCTCCAAACTGGTGCAGGAGTGCCGGAACGAGATTGCGCGACTGGGCGAACGTTTCAGTGTTACACTACTCTGGGTTCCAGGGCATAGTAACATAACAGGAAACGAGCGTGCAGATGAGCTGGCCAGGCAGGGCTCAGCTCTGGACGGCTCACTCGCTGCAAGGGTTCACATTCCGCTAGGTGCGGTCAATACACAAATACACTCACAATTCCTGCAGAAAGCCAATCTTCAATGGAGAAGGTTAACTAACTGCATCATATCGAGGAAGATATGGTCTATTTATGACAAAGGAAGAACAGGGGATCTTCTAATTACGGCGATAATCACCGGGCACTGGCCAATTGGAGACCATGCGGCCAAACTGGGTATCCCATTTAACACCCACTGCCGAAGCTGCGGGAATGTAAACGAAAGAGAAATTCTCTTCCATTTCCTCTGCGAATGTCCGGCACTAGCAAGAGCTAGACTGCGGGCACTGAATCAGCCATTCTTCGACGACCTTAGCGCTATATCGAGCAAAGGGATACAAGATCTTATCCGTTTTCTCAACTCCTCAGGTTGGATATAGCCACACATCAAATCTTTCACAACCACTACAACATAGGTCACACGAGTCGTGGTAACAAAAAGGCACAATAAGTGCTAATTGGGTTCAAGCCGAACCGCTACTTCTACCTACCTACCTACCTAGACTCATTACAAGCTTTAAAAAATGTTCTATCAATATCACTAGTAATTAGCAGTGCGCAAATTTAAAGAGATATTTAACGAACTGCAAAAAATAAAAAGAAAATTGTCTAGACATTATATTATACAATCCACCAAAAAGAATAGAGCATGCAGAAGAAATGAAGAATTTGATAAAGAAGCATCATGATGATGAATTAGGAGGACATAGTGGAATACGAAGAAGCAAAGCTTAAGCAGAAATATATATGGGAAAATATGAATAAGATGGCTAGGAACTATGTATATCAATAGAGTAGAAATCGGTTATAGCAATACCTGATATAGCGATGAACCAGATATAACAAAATATTTTCAAAGTCCCGGCAGAACTCCGTTTAACTCAAGGTAATTTGCAATCGGTTACAACGATGCCGAATATAACGATGAAATCGGTTATAGCGATGAAAATTTACCATATTTAAGTCTAAAAACTGTTTATAGCGATGGAAAAAAACGTGTTCTTACATGCCTACAGCCTGTCATTTTTATTCTGCTTAAATATGTATCGAACTTATGTATGCACATAACTAACGACCATACCACGTCGAGTTCGTCAGATCACCGCAATTGAACGACGTAAACCGCGTGTCGTTGGCCAGTCCCATATACGAATTGAGGTTGATACATACATATATGTATCCGTATGGTATCACAATGGACCTAAATTGGTCTAAGTGTGTCAGCTTCTGCCGACAACCTAACGATGACGATAATGCCACTGAAGATGAGGAGACCGAATAAATGCACGTTCCATCTGTAAACGAAACACTTTTTGCAGTGGCAACACTAAAGGGCTTCATGGTTATGAATCCTTTATGGTCCGCTTCGAATTCAAATCCAAACGTTGGAATCCAAACATTGGACAATTCTCTTCGAAAAATATTTTACTCAGCTAAATGTACAAAACAAACACAAATTAGTGATTTCTTTCCTCAACAATTTTCTTGAGCATTTGAAGCGATTTTTTTAATAAAGTTTTCTTTTTTTTATGTTATTTTCATTGTACCGGATATAACAATGAGTCGGTTATAACGATGAAATTCTAAGCGCGCGCTTTTAAACATTTTTCAAACCTTTTTTTATTATTTGCAGAATTTTGTAAAACATTCCACCACTCACTGGTTATAGAAGAAGAGGTAAAAGTTGTTTATACCCTATTCTAGGGGTATATTAATTTTGACGCATAGTTTGTAACATACCTTAATATTGCCCGTAGACCCCTAAAAGTTACTATATTTATGATCAGCATCGATAGTAATGTCGATCTAGCCATGTCCGTCCGTCCGTCCGTCGGCAAAAATTAGGCCTTTAAACTGGACCTAGAGAGCTGAAATTTTAACCATATACTCTCTAGGGTCCCGAAATAATCAAGTTTAAGAATTTTTGAAATCCGCCCACAGACACGCCCACAAACTCAAAAAAAACAAAATTTTGGAAAAAATCGAATTTTGAGCTAGAGAGCTGAAATTTATTATATATGATCTATGGCCCATAAAACTGATTGGGACATACAATTTTCAAAATCCGCCCACTGACACGCCCACAATTAAATAAAACAAATTTTGGGAAAAATTGAATTTTGAGCTAGAAAGCTGAAATTTTTTATATATGATCTTTGGCCCATAAAACTGCTTGGGACATAAAATTTTCAAAATCCGCCCACTGACACGCCCACAATTAAATAAAATATTTTTTTTGAAAAACCAAAATTTGAGCTAGGGAGCTGAAATTTTTAATATATACTCTCTAGGGGCCCTTTATGCTCATGTGTAAATATTTTCAAAATCCGCCTACTGACACGCCCACAATTATTTTTTTTTATTTTTGAAAGTCCAAAGTTTGAGCTAGGAAGCTGAAATTTATAGTATATACTCTCTAGGTGCCCTTTATGCTCATACTTAAATTTTTTTTAAATCCGCCTACTGACACGCCCACTATTAAATAAAACAATTTTATTGAAAAACCAAAGTTTGAGCTAGGGAGCGTTTTTATTTACAAAAGCTTAGTTTTTTCGATAAAATCCTTTAAATTTTTGTCACGCCCACTTATGAGATATAGGAATAAGAATAGGGTATCCAACAGTTCGCCCAAGCGGACTGTAGCCCGCCCCTATGTTTTTTTATTGGCTTTAAGATTGCTCTCTTGGTTTAGACAAATATTCTGTTAGTACACCCTTGTGAGTGAACGTGTGCTTTGTTTAGTTTTTTAATGCTGTTGTTTCTTTTTTTTGATAATTTAATTATGAAATAATTTGTTATTTTTCGCTGTTTTTTTAATGTGTAAACATTTTTGCTCTCGTTGATGTGTAAATATATTTTTTCTCGGTAGGGGCTAGTTGGAAATATCTAGCGTCACCATCATCGTCAGATATTCCCGTTAATTTGCATTACCACGTGAGTTAATCGCTGCTCGACAGATCACCGCAATTAAACGACGTTTGGCGCGGTTAGTACGTAGATGGGTGACCGTTTGAGAACAACCGCGTGTCGTTGTTTTTTTTTATTTTATATATTTCGTTATATATTTTCCAGTTTTAATTATGTTCAATTTTAGAGATTATTATGTAATTACGAAACACCGGAAAGTTGTGTGAAGTAGATTTGTTTTGAATAATATTGAGGTTGTATAGCTTGAAGTTTGTTGTACATCAGTTGAAGGTAAGAGGAAAAATATCGATTTGTACTTCGGTAACCGATGGCCGATTTAAGAATGTGACTTTTAGTTGTAATAAGGTTATTTACCAAGTGGTCCTTGGAGAACCAAATAAGGTCCTTGAGCCCGAAAAAACATTTTTTTCAAAAACTCCTAAAAAACCGTATATTGTGTTCAATGTTATTTGACTAACAGATCCTTGGAAAACAAAAAGGTCCTTAAAAGTAGAAAAAAAGATATTTATCCAAAATGCCATTAGAATCCACACGGTGTATCTGTGTTCAATGCTATTTGACTACGAGATCCTTGAAACAACAAAAAAGGTCCTTAAAAGTCGAAGAAGGGATATTTTTCCAAAATGCCGTTAGAATCCACACGGTATATCTGTGTTCAATGTTATTTGACTAAGAGGTCCTTGGAACAACAAAAAAGGTCCTTAAAAGTTGAAGAAAGGATATTTTCCCCAAATGCCGTTAGAATCCACACGGTATATCTGTGTTCAATGTTATTTGACTAAGAGGTCCTTGCAACAACAAAAAAGGTCCTTAAAAGTCGAAGAAATGATATTTTTCCAAAATGCCGTTAGAATCCACGCGGTATATCTGTGTTCAATGTTATTTGACTAAGAGGTCCTTGGAACAACAAAAAAGGTCCTTAAAAGTCGAAGAAAGGATATTTTTCCAAAATGCCATTAGAATCCACACGGTATATATGAGTTCAATGCTATTTGAATGAGGGGTGCTAGGAACAATAAACATTTTGGTAAAATATCTGTGCCGTTTCTAAAGACATTTTGGGAAAATATCCTTTTTCGGCTTTAATTATTGTGGATCCAAGGACCTCTTTGTAAAATAACATGATGGGACATTCAATCAATTTTTATTTTAAACGCAAAATGCATAACAAATCACAATAAATTATCACCATTATAGTAAAACAATAAATTTTGATTTAGTTTTTAGTTATTACCTAGGCAGCTATAAAAAGCTACAGCTAAAAACTAACCAACTTTTAGTTGTCATCTGCAACTAACTTTGGCAACCTAACGACCTTAGTTACACAACCTGCAACTAATAGCTAATAGCAAAAATTAGTTGTCATTATGATAGCTAACCACCAAATCGATTGCATTTTTAGCGCAATAATTTAACTACGTTAGTTACTTAGTTATGGCGTTAGCTAGATAACAAATTAGGTTGCGCGTTACAACTGTGCCTACATGTTTACACATCAACTATACCGTGAGTGCAGCGTGGCTCACACCTTTTTTTCTGTGTTCCCGGTACCCACCTGTGTACCTTCTTTATAAGAAATACATGTTGTAGTTTGTTGCCAAAGTTGAAAAATACTTTTTTTCTTTAAATTCGTAAATTGGAAAAAAAACAGAATAAGCAGAATTTATTTGTTTAAAATATAGCATGTCAGAATTTTAAAAAGCATAATTTTGAAAAGCAGAATTATGTAAGACAGAACGAAAAAAAGCAGAATTTTTGAATTTTGCACAGCAGAATTTTGAAAGCAGAATTTCGACCCGCTCCCCTAAATATGTTGATGGATGGTCAGCCTTTACTCATTAACCTAATCGTTTGTTTTGACTGACCATGTTAAACATTATCGTTGTGGATTGCTATGCACATAGTAAATTGAATGTGTCGCAGTGAATAAATAATCGAATTGTATTTGAGTGGATTGAACTAAGTGTTCATTCAATTCAAGTACCAATTGGATTCTTATGCGATGTCACATGGGCCATCATTTATGTAGGTCATAAATAATAGAAGAGCAGAAGAATAGCGTAAGCGAAATTAAAATAAAATAGAATTGAATTAAATTGAACCAATCTATATGTGTATGTAAAGAAAACATTCGTGGAATACAAATAATTATAATATAATCCTTTAATGCTCATACTTAGCGGCTGGAGACCTAGGAAAATTACTCAAATCTAGGGAACATATAATAAATAACCTATAACAACCTTAGAAAACGGCAATTGGAAGCACTGAAATATATCCGCTTCAGGACTTGAGGGCGATTATTATCATTACTAAAGTTAGCGTATATAGGTAAAGTTGTTGTCGTATTTAACATGCAAATGTGAATAAGTGTATATACGCTTGAGTAAAAAGAAATTTTAAAATTTAAGATGCTCAATGTTATAACAAAATCAGAGTTCAAAAATAAATAAGTTAATAAACAATTTATTTAAGCAACTGCGATTCCAAATGTGAAAATACCATCTTTAGGGCATAAACCCCGGAACCCAATTTCAAATAAATCTGCTATTATGGCTATCCAATCAAGTTATGCTTGCATTTTTCTAGAACGTTTTGTTTGTCGAAGTTATCCACAATTTTAGGGGGACGTAAAAAAAAGCTAGGTAGTGAGATTTCTCTCTGACCGATGCTGCCTTAAATAAATTGACATCAGCCTCACAGAACATGTACACTTCTTACACCTATAATGAATTACTTACATCGGTCGCAGTCATCCTCGCACTCGTCAAAGGAACAACTCTTTTCAGCGTTCGAGCCAAAATAACGCTTGCACATCATTGTATCAAAGACTTTATCCTTCTTACAGGGTACTTTCAAATTAGAGCAAATTGGTGGTGTTGCCCGGTTTCCAAACGGGAATGGCGATACTATTGTCGGACCCATGCATGCTAATCGCATTATTAAAACTATGTTTCCAGTCTGCATTCCTCCTGTCATATTTGTTAGTGTCAGAAGCTTTTTATTTAACTCGTATGTAGTAATTAGTTCCTCTTTTCGAGCAGCCGATGTGTCTGCACCACAATCATTATCAATCACTAACTTATGCTTATCTTTTTTCGAAGTTGAACTCTTAGCTTCGGCTCTCGGATCCTTGAGATGTGAGTCCCAATCGGGATTTTTAGAGTAGAATTCTTCTGTTACCTTAATAAAGATTTTGTGTACAGGTATCTCTGTTGCTCCAATCAAAAACTTGCATTTGTCTGTTCTCTTTTTGAACACGTGAAGGTGCAGGCTATCGTTTTTTTTTATTGGTGACTCCAATGAAAATAGACAACACTTTCCACTTTTGCTAGCTGAGTCTTTACAGCCTCCGAATTCTTTGTCGCAAATTGAAATGAATACGTGCGAACGGAATGTTACGTCACAGCATGTCGGGTACTCTTCCGGTGCGCACATATTTGGTCGAGTTATGAGAAGGTCGTCGACCACGAATTCGAACATGTACAGAAAATTTTGAGCCATATTGTGATGTTTTCTTAAATTTGAAAATATTAAAATAGAAATGTTGTACCGCTGCGTAAAAATTTCAATGAATCGTTTTTTATTTAAAAAAAAAAACACTAAAACAACAAAGTTACTTTGATTGATTTTTTATTCATAAGTTTATTCTTTATTAAAGTGGATTGTACAGTCGTAACCTCCAGAGGATGGGTTAGCCACGTTTCATATCTTGTATTTGTTTCAGTAAGTATTGTATTCTGTTTTTCATAAGTGGTTGGCCTCGAGACGTCTTCTGGCTAATAGCCTTTATCTTTTCCAATCGCTTCTTTTTGTACTGTGCAATTTTGTGCTCCTTTTCGATTATAGCTTGTTTTTTATGTTCGGCTACTTTATTTTGCCTCGGGTTTCCCTGCAAAAGAAAAGCGCAAATAGTATGTATCATAAATTGTTCCGTTGTTGTTATTTCGTAAGTAGACCGGTTAACATTAAGGCTTTTTATTTATTTAGTGGAATTTAAAAAAAGGGGTATAACTTATCTAAATTCACCGAAGTTAAAAAGAAATAAAAACTCTCAAAACGCATGTTAAGTTGATGAAAAGAAAAAGGTAGGTTTAGACTTATCATATTTACCGGGTAATACTATTATTTTAGTCATGAATTTCAATTCGGGAGTTGACTTCATCATACAAAGAATATAGAAAATAAATATTAACTTATTGTTTTATTTATTAAAAAAAGTTATCACGACACAAACAAAACTGAATTCATTTTCAAAGTTAAAATAATAATATTTATGTAGTTTAGACTATAAATGTATCGCGTTGAGTATCACGCCCGCCGCCGTCCACCATAATTATGTTGATGGCTCCCTGTTGTTCTCAATCGACAGCACACACCAGTGACCCAACTCTGCAAGAGTGAGTTTTGCTGTGTACAGGAAAAAATCTGTACATTCTCTGTTCAGATTCCGCGTTGTACAGAGACGATTTTATTTATTTATTATGTTTTTGACCGTGAGTTTGTGAGTGTGGGAGTGGAAAATAGAGAATAAATTTGAAAAACAAACGCTCAAATGATGAACCTAATTCACCTTATCGGCTTACAAAAGAGTATACATTTAGTACATTCAAACTCACAGTGTGTTACGGAATATCATGAATCGCAATAAGTGAAAACGGGCCGTGAGGGTGTGTTTTGTTGCGTAATTTATCCCAGACTACGGAGACGCATCACTTTAGGAGAGATATACTACTTGTGTCGACCGCTCGTTACACAGCGGGACATAATATCGAAACCCATTTCCGGATGTTCGATGGATAACTCTCCTCTCCATCTAGCTGCTCCCGTTGCGTGATCGATCTTTTTGTTGGAGTAAAAATTCCTCAAAACGGCTTTATCTACACAGAATAGAACTTTCGTTTACAATGATTTCTTCAAAAAAAACGGATTTGAAAAATATTTATTAAGGGCCCATATAGAGTATATATTCCAAATTTCAGCTTCCTAGCTCAAGCTAAGATTTTTCAACGGTTTGTTTAAATTGTGGACAATTTTATTGAGATTGTGGATTTTAGAAATTCGTAAAGTTGATTATTTCGGGCCCCTAGAGACAATATAGCTCGACTTTTAGGTCCTAATTTTTGCCGACGAACGGACGGATATGGCTAGATCGACATTACCCTTAGATTAGTGTATAAACGAGCTTGAAAGAGTTCCAAATTCGTGTGCTTCGGTTCCTTGTATACACCAGGCTTCAGGGTGAACTGATGTGCATTCCTAGCATGTCGGGTATTGCGGTTGAAATTGTAGGGGACATAGTACACCAGAAAAACAAAACGAACATCAACAGAATTGTACCTACCTGTACCACCACTCGAACTGACGGACATGCCCGAAAACAGAAAATATGTAAACCACCCCGTTGACAGGTAGTACCAACACGGAATTTGCAAACTGAATGAACCCAACCGGAAAGCATGTTCCGACGTGATTTAAGTCGGCAACCACACTGAACATTTTCTTTTTCAATGGTGGTCGTCGTCGTTTCCAGACGTGCTCGTTTAAAGCGCTGGTGGAATATTAAAAGCACATCAAAAAATAGTTCCATTATCCAAGTGAATTAAAAAGTGAGAAAAACAACTACAACAATTCATGAAGACACTGGATGGTGCACGATAAATGCTGGAAGATTGTATGAAAATGGTAAGGAACGCACCCACCAAGAAACAGAGTCAGGGTAATTATTTGTGAACATTTTTTTTAACAGATCGTGTAGTACAGACCATAAGGAGTAGGCGTCAGACATCCTCATTCGCCAACATAGCACCCTCTGTGCGCTGCGGTGACCGATAAAATCGCACTACAGCGAATGGGCACAGTGTCGACGACGGCCACCAAGAAATAATAATAACAAACATATATATTTTCTTGCCGAGCACATCATCGAAGAAATAATAATAACCAAAAATATATATTTTCCTGCCGAGTACATCATCGAAGAAAATTTAACCAAAAATATATATTTTCCTGCCGAGCACATCATCGAAGACCGCAACAAATATATATATATATATATATAGATTCTTGCCGAATTACATCATCGAAGGAACAAATATACTTATATATGAATCCTTGCCGAACACATCATTGAAGGATTAATGTATATAGATTCTTGCCGAACACATCATCGAAGTAGATACCAAATATCTATATATATTCTTGTCGACCGCATCATCGAAGAAAACAACAAATATATATATATATGTTCTTGCCGAATTACATCATTGAAGAAATAACACCTCAAACAACATGCCGAAGTACATCACCGATGAAATAATAATCTAAAACATCATTCCAACCAACCTCATAATGCAGTGGAAACCGTAAGCTAGGTTAAGATAGGTATTATCAACTTCTAAGGTAGTGTGTAGATTTCCACCATAGTTACTATGTCTAGAAAGGAGTGTAAAGATCGTTCGATGAAATTTGACTAAAAGTTAATCTATAAATTTTGTTTCACCCCAGTGTTTAGCCAAAGCCATTCTAAATTATGCTGTGCACACCATCATGCAGAGATCCGGCGAAATAACATAATTCTATAACGTAACCGGTAAGTCAAGTCATTAATGTCAAATTATTCAAGTGAACGTATCTAAGTTTTCGATATATAGAATAGATAGAGAATTACATTTTATGTGAGAAAAGAAAAATATAAAAGTAATTGGAAAGAAATTTCATTTCTATGTAACTAATGAGAGATCGCCACCTAGGTGAACCGATAGGAAAGTGTTTCCCATAAAATAAGATAAAATATAAATCGTATAACTGGCTTAGCCGAAGCACGAACCAGGAACGTACGACATTAGTTTGTACATTCCGGTGTAGAGATGGAATAAATGGTCCATGGTGACATTAGCTAAGAATTAAGTGGAATTTTGGTGTCTAAAGTGAAAAACATCAGTAGGTGTTGAATATACCTGATTGGAACAAGAAATTACTCTTGTAGCGTATCAGTTATATTCGAAATAATGGTAACAATAGATTAACATTAGTTCGCGATCCTTTTGTCGATCATTCGACATAATTTAGTTCTAGAAATTGATGTTTTAAGAATTAGGACTTCCATCCTTAGAAGACCGCATAGTTGTACTAACCTCGCGCCTAGCCCCGAAAATCTGCTATTCACACAAATCACCCATCATCGAAGATGCCATTAAAATCCTTAGACGGAAAAAGGTCCCCAAATGCCCATCAACAATATGGCTAGCGCTTAACTACGCTGAAAATAGCGGCCTAACAACTGAGGTAAGACCAGCAACGATTGAAAACCATCCCCCTTGGCTAGTACCCGCGGATGCTATAAACACCAAACTCTCTAATACAAAAAAGGACTCATTATCCAGTAAAGCCCACTCCCAACTTTTCTCGGAAATGTTGAGCACATACTGCACAAATTCATGGGACATCCTATATACGGACGGCTCCAAAGGCGAAAGTGGCACTGGCTACGCGGTAGTCTCAGCAAACGGCACAGTGCTTTGCAGCGAAAGAATACCCAACCACTTCTCTATACTATCAACAGAAGCCTTAGCTATTCTCAAAGCCACAGAAGTGCACAAGTCTACACGTAAAAACACAATCATCTGTACCGACAGCCTCTCCATACTCAAAGCCATTCGAAACACTAAAAATCGGGCAACAATTATCAGCAAAATCCGAGACAACATCATAAAAGGAAAAAATAAGCTACGAATCATCTGGATCCCAGGGCATTCTGGGATCAAAGGAAACGACCTCGCAGATAGGGCGGCCCGTAGTGCGGCAACAAAACTTACATCACACCCTACCCACCCACCAAAAAGGACGCTACCAGGCACATAAACTTCTACTGGGAACAAAAAAGGAAACAGGCATGGTCGCAATACACCCACCTCTACAGAGGCTTCAATCCAAACGGCGATCCAACATCCTACCCGTCAGCAACAACAACAAGAATGAATAAGTGTTTCATACGACTTCGGCTTGGGCACACACAAATGACTCACAGCTACATCTTACAAAAAGATAATCCTCCAACTTGCCATCTCTGCCAATCCGGTCGTATTTTAACTGCCAAACACTTTATATATGAATGCCAAAATGTACACAATCTATTAAAAAATCTAGTAAAAAACTCATCTAAACACGAACTGTCTGAGGTTCTATCTGTACCCTCTGTACAAAATATTCACATAGTTTTTGAACTCTTAAAGGAAGTCAATTTAGACAACTGCATTTAACCAGCAGCCTAAATCAACCCAGCCAAAAGCCCTGGTAGCTAGCGCTGTAAAATATTATTATTCTGTATTTATTTACCGTTTAATAAAATAATAATAATAATAATAATAATAGTTCTAGAAATTGATGTTTTAAGAATTAGGTTAAGACTTATTCATTAGAATATATGAATTATAAATTACAATCTGACTTTTCGACCTTTTTATTTTTATTTTTTTGCGGAGTAAGTGTGATATGATGAGCCATTAAGTTTGTTTTAGTGCAAAGGGTGCTGCAATGCCAGTGCTACAGGGCACCAGGCGCGAATGATGAAGATATTTCTTTTCGGTTTGGTTCTCCTCCTTCTTTTTATTTTATTTTAACATCTAATCCCAGGCATGTAAAAGGTGTGAACGTCCTGCAGCAGATGAAAGATCCCACGCCTCCGTCGAGCTAAGCCGTGCGTGTGCAAGCATGCCTGCCTTCATCTACCTGTAAGGACAACCTACCCTAAGAACCCATAGATCTTCACAGGAAATCCTGTACTCCTGGAGATTGATGGGGATAGCAGTACATCGCTCTCTTAGGGCAGGATCATCTTGTTCTGTACAAAGGTGGCATCCATTACCACGTTTGGTCGTGGGATGGATTTTTATTACCCAGGTGACGCCGAGAACGGATGAGTTTTCATTACAAAATGTTCTAGGATAAAAAAGCGAAAGCCAGGAAATATTGCGACGATAACTAAGAGAGTCAAGCGATTTTGAAATGTCATGGCCGCCAAATTTTAATTCTGTTATTTGAGCACAAGGCAACGCATGAGGGCGTTCGTAAATTTTAGCCAGATCAGAAGGGGTGAAATATTTCTGTCATCGACTAAGGAAGCCTAGTCATTTCGCAGCGTTCCTGGCGACACCGATTATGGGGTCATTTCAACGAAGATTGTCATTAACACACATACCGAGAGCGAAAAGTCTTTCGGTTTTAGCTATGCAAGCGCCATTCATGGATAATGGCAGACTGTTGAGGTTTCGCGTTAATTTTAAGTTTTAGAAGCAAATTAATTCCACCCAATTGGTTGTTCAACACTGAGCCATCGTAATTGTTAAGATCGGAAATTAATGAGATTACCATATGTTCGCCGTTACAGCTCCACACATGAAGATAAGTGGAGGATACTGGGAA
This sequence comes from Portevinia maculata, assembly GCA_949715645.1. Lineage (NCBI taxonomy): Eukaryota > Metazoa > Arthropoda > Insecta > Diptera > Syrphidae > Portevinia > Portevinia maculata. The sequence continues at coordinate 123,424,863 of OX454527.1, forward strand.
TACTGCGAAGGAATGGATTGGATTCAAAGTACAGATAGGACATCATTTATAAAAATGAGAAGAAGGTCGGTGACAAAACAGAACCTGGGGGAACACTAGTATTTATTTAGTAAGTTGCAGACCTGAAACCGTCAAACACAACTTGAATTGAACAGTCCGAAAGGTAGTTTCAATTCATTGAAGAAGAATATCATTGATGCAAAATGCACGCATTTTCGACAAGAGAGCAAAACTTTGTCAAATGCCTTTGAAATATCAAGTGCAACGATCTTACTTTCACCACCGTGGTGAAAAGATTGGTTCCACTTTTCGGTAAGAGCAAGCATAAGCTGACGGTTAATAAGAGTTTCCATGAACTAAGAAATATGGGATGTAAGTGCAGTTGGTCGGTAGGAGGAGCGAGAAGAAGCTCATCTAGACCAACGAATTTGTGCATGTAAAGATCTCGAAGTACAATTTTTTCACTGTACGAGAGTATTCTATGCGCTTGATTACAGGCGGGGAGATAAATCACAATCTGGGAGTGTGAACTAGTTGCAAAGTAAACAGCAAACAGTTGGCTTTTTCTAAAGAGCTGTTAGCTAAAATATGAATGTAAATGAGATAGATCACGACGAGGAATTCTTGATGATTTAACAGATCAAACGTTTTTACTGCCCGTGTTTTTAAGGATAAAAGCTAAACAAATTATTTTGGATAGGATTTGAGCCAATTGATTGTTAATATTTAAGCTCTCGAGCTTACAAACATTGACTGAAAAAAAAATATTTGAAAGGTTGTATCTTTAAAGATACTGCTCGCATTTAAGGGTTTAATCGTGCAAATTGTAAAAAAAAAATGTTTATTTTTCTTTATTTTTAATACTTTTGTGTGAAATTTGTGCGTTTTAAATTAAATCAATAAATTGTATTGCCTTTCGTGACTACTATCAGCAATTAGTGCTCTTGATTTTGTCCGGTAACACCGAACTTAGCAATTACCTTTTTACACGGGCACCAGCGAAATACGGGTAATACCCAAGTTCGCGGGTACCCTGTAGTTTCGGTTAATGGGTACCCGGTGTTTGCGCGTAATGGATATTATTATTATTTATTATTATTATTATTATTATGCCCACGCCCTCAATCCCCGTCCAACCCGCGCGCGGGACGGACCTTTTATTTATTTATTTATAAGTAAATGTATATTGTATTATTCCTTGATTTATGTATTTAATTTATCATTTCATTATAATTTAAGAGTGTTAGAGTGTGTGACTTATTATTTGGCTTAAACAAGCCATTTATTTCCATTATTTATTTATTTGTAAATATTTTTAATTGTCTGATTTTATTATTTTTAATAATTCTTCCTTAAATTTGTTAACATTTGTTAGAGTCTTAAGTTCATTGGGTAGATTGTTAAATTGATTTAGTCCCTTAATCATAACTGTAATTTGAGCGCGCACTGATGACCTAAATTGTGGTCTAAAGTTTTGTCCATTTCGGAGGTTATACGGTTGGCTTTCACTAATGTATTCTAAATTATTTAGCAGATATCCCGGTAACAAATCATTTTTCATTTTAAAAACAAACACTAATACACTAAATTTTATTTGCTGTCTAATATTTAACCACCCTAGTTTATCTAATATATACTTCACGTGCGTTAATCTATGACACTTTAGTATTATTCTCATTGCCTTATTTTGAAGCCTTTGTAGTCTTGTTAAATCTGTTTCAGTTGATAGATATAAAATTGTTGTGAAGTACTGAAAATGTGGTCTTATTATGGCATTGTAGACATGTATTGCGGTATTAGTTGAAATCTTCTTTCTTAGCCTAGTAAAGAAATATATTTTTTTTCGATACTTTTTTGCATATGTAATCTATATTTGCTTGAATTGATTTTGTCGTCTATAATAACTCCCAAGTATTTAAATTCATTAACAAGCTCTATGCTCTCTCCATCGATGTTCACATCTATACTTTCTTTGCTGTTCATACACATGCATTGTGTCTTCTTAATATTCAATCTTAGTTTATTAATTTTTAGCCATTTACTTAGTGCTTTTAGATCATCATTTATTTTATTTATGCAAACTTTAGCACAGTTTCCACTAATAAACAAAAGTGCGTCATCCGCAAACATACATAATTTACTATTTTTCACAACCTTGTTAATATCATTAATGTATATTAAGAATAGGAATACTCCCAATACCGAGCCTTGCGGTACTCCTACATTGACTTCACATGCATTTGCAATATTATTGTTTAAGACTTTGCGCTGTGTCCGCCCATTTAAATACGACTTAAACCAATTCAGCTCATTGTCTTTAACTCCATATTTAAAAAGTTTCTTTATGAGGATTTCACGATCCACTGTCTCAAAAGCTCTCTTAAAATCCAAAAATACAGCTACAATTATCTTTTTTTTATCTATTTGATTTTTCCAGTCTTCGATCACCCAATTTAAAGCGGTTTCACAAGAGCATCCTTGCCTAAATCCAGATTGATGTTCCATGATATATTTATTTTCTTCTACATAATTTCTGAGTTGCTTCTCCACTATTTTTTCAAATGTTTTTTCGTATAAGGGAAGCATGTTAACAGGTCTGAATTCTTCAGGTAGAACGCTATTCGCAACTTTTTCAATAGGTCTAATCATTGATTCCTTCCATCCACTGGGAAAAACATCTGTCATCATCGACTTGTTAAAAAGCTCTCTCATTACTGGGCCAATTATTCCTATTCCATCTAAAAACATGTTTGCACTCATAAAATTATAGTCTCTTTTTTTGCCCATTTTTTTTGAATTCCACTACTATGTCCTTCGTACGTATGCTTTTAAACTTAAACACTGTTTCAACTTGGATCAAATCATTATCGTAAGTTAACGCCGGTATCTCTTTAATAATTTTTTCTACACTTTCTACAAAGAATGTATCAAATTCACATGAAATCTGTTTACTGTCGTGCAAAGTATTGCCACTAAATGAGACGCTATTGGTCTGACTTTGTTCTTTATTTAAAATAAGTTGTTTGATATTTTTCCACGTTTCTTGCTGATTTCGCGATGAGTTAATCTTTTTTCTTATAAAATTATCCTTCAAAATTCGCAGTTCACTCTTGTATATATTTCTTGCCAGTTTATAAGCATCCCATGCAAGCCTATTGTTGGATCACATAGACACACCATACTTCTAAGGAACAACAAACATCATATTTTTTGAAATAAATAACACTAAACTTATAACTTAACTTACCCATGTACTTTCAACATATCCTACATACGTGAATTTCAAACTTACATTACGTATTACATTAAATTAAACATTACTGAATTCACCCACAAATTCAAAATTCGCGGTTAAAAACCAATGTTCGACATATTTTTGTAATTTCTCATTGTACTAAAAATTTAAAATGAAATTAGCTAATGTACTAAATAACTCTCTTTAAACATCCAATGGGAAATAAAAATCATTCTTGTCGTTGGCACCAGTTGAGTCGCAAGGCTTTTATTTTCGCTTAGATCTCGTCGCTCGTTTTTTGTTTCTTCGCTCAAATTCGTCGAACAAATTCTCATTTTTCGTTTCGCGCAATTAGTAAGGACACTGTTCCATCGTTGTTTTAAATATTCGAACTTTGCATTTAAAATTCATCCGAGGGAATTTTATTGCAACTACCATAATTAAGAAGCAAATTTTTCCCAAGGAGCAGTTGAAAAACCACTCGACTGTACATTTTGGCGACCGTGACAGGACCCTCGAAAACTATATCGCTAAAACATTAAAACAGTGTCCTTTGAACAAATTTCATTAGAAAAAAAAAAAAAAGTGAACATAATCAATTTCGTAAAAAAGACTTACATAGGTAACGGTTTTAAAGACACTAACCTAACGGGGTAACGGTGACGGTAACGGTTCGCGTTTGTGAAAGTGTGAAGAAAGGCTCCAGCTATCCAGAGTATCCAAGGATCCTGCTATCCAGAATATCCAAGGACCAGCACCAGATATAAAGAGGGAATTTCCAACAACCAAACACAGAAGGAAGACTTCGACACGCATTTAATCCGAAAGATTCGGATCGGAAAAAAGGGAAATAAGTATCAACTTCCCTACCAGGTATGTGGTTAATTTCTCTATTCGAACGTGCGCTAAAAATCAAAAATCGCTCAACAGTGCCCTTTCAATAAAAAAGACAAGGCAAAATCAATCTTAAATGCTAATTGAAGCTCTATAAACGCACATTCGACATAAAGAAAGTTTTGCATGCAAAGTAGTTAAATATTGAGTCTTACTGAGTTGTGAAACAATGTGCATAATTTGATTAAATATCCTCGATTAAAATAAAAATTAAAATCGAAAACCAACAAGCGCATAAAGTTATCGCTGATCATACAATCCACACATTCAATTTAGAATCCACACTCATCGAAAAAAGACATACATTTTCGCACTCTCTTCACACACGCACCAAAAAGCTTTCGCACCCACAATCCACTTTCTCTTAGTCGCTTCGCTTACATCTTGCACTCATCGTTCGTCCAATTTCGATCATAATCGCTATTCAAAAAGCTTCAATTAAGTCAACTGCCGTCATCATCGCTCGTCGCTCATCGCTCATCGCGCTTCGCTCGCATAGTTCGTCGTAGGTTCCACAAATTACATAAAAAGCTTTCGTCGTTGCACTTCTCTTAGTTTGCATTAGTATGGACCTACATTGATCGTTGATCATCGTTCACTTCACATCATCTCATCATCCATTTATGATTGATCTGTTCTGCTGTAAGATAAGCTTTACATTCACGCTCTCAATTCGCTTCTGCTGCTGTCGTTGCTGATGCTATTGACTCCTGCTGTACGAGTATTATTAACTCGCTTAAAATTATTGTGGTTTTCCCAATTAATATCCCAATAATCATTTACACTTGAACATCGATTTATAAGCTTTCAATATAGCTACATCCACCTGTTTATTCATTTTCGCTGGAGATTGTAAATCTACATATTTAATTTACAAAACAAAATCCATTGGTCGTAAGATAAAGCTCGAATCAACTTAAGGCTTGTTTAAATTGTCTGCATACACACATCGTCGTCGTCGTCATGTCTCTCGATATTTTGAAAACTTCTCGGGCCTCCACCAAAGGAAGCATATCGCGAATTAAAACGTTAATTGAAACGAAATCGTTGTCACCGACAGAACTAGAATGCCGTTTAGGTATTGTAGAATCTTATTTTAAACAGGCAATGGCCTATCAAACACAGATTGAGGGATTTGAACCCACTGATACAGGACGTAGTGAATTGGAAGAGGTGTATGTTTCCACAAAATCGAAAATTATATCGCAAATGGGTCATGAAAGAAGGAGTAGTACCTTTGTATATACATTCCTATAGTAGCGCCAATCCAGTAGTACCAGTATCCTAATAGGTGTCGCTACTCATACCAAATCGAGAATTAGTTGGCTGAGAGCTTTTGTGCCTTTGATAATTTTATTCCTAATAAAAAAACATTCGTTGAGATTTTTGTTCGTTCATTCATTCAATATATAGTTCGTCGTTCGTCGAAGAGAAAAGAGAAAGAAACGAAGAAATAAACTGGTTTGTCTCTCCTCATCGAATCATTCTCATATTATATAAGTATTTATTTTTCTTTGTAAAAGCCAAATACTTTTTGAAGATTTGCGTTGTTGCGTCGCTTCGACAAATAGTATGTAGGATGGATAGAGGGAGATCATGGAAAAATTAGAAATCTGGCTTTGTCTTCTGCGAGTAGAATGTATGATGGAAGAGGCGATTCGTTTAAAAAGAAAAATTGAATAAAAGCTGATTTCGGTAGGTATTTGAATTATGAATTTATGGATTTTTAGACTTTAGCTATTTTCGCTGTATCTCGTCCAAAAATGTACGGATTTATATCATTTTTTCAGTATTTAATTCGGAAATATTCAATTTGTGTTGTATCAGCCGTTATTCAAGGAAATAGTCGTTGGATAGGTGTACATATATATCTATTAGCGAATTGATGACCTACATTAATATTGAGGCAGGACACCTGAAATTTTGCAGTTTTTTGTAATATATTCGTGGTCAGCATCGATAGTAATGTGTATCTACTATGTCCGTCCGTCCACCCGTCCACCCGTCGGCAAAAATTAATGCCTTTACACTTTAGCTAGAAAACTGAAATTTTAACAATGTAGGGGCCCGAAATAATAAATTTTAAGAATTTTTAAAATCCGCCCACTGACACACGCACCCAATTTTAAAAGAACAAATTTGTGAGGTAGAAAGCTGAAATGTTGAATATATTGTCTTAAGGCGCCCAAAATGCTGTGGGAGTCAACTAGCTTCGTCGCCTCGGCAAGTAGCATGTATGATGAGAGGGGGATGATGGAAGGGACGAAAAGTTTTAAAATGAAAAATTTAATAAAATCAAATTTCAGTCCTCCTCAAATAAGAAATTATGAGTTTATCGCTTTTTAGACTGTTACTATTTGTCTATATCTTGTCGAAAAATGTTCCGATTTGTATCATTTCTTTTGTAATTGATTAATATAAAGAAATGGCATGTTACTTTGTGTCAGTATTGTGCAATGCTGCACCACCACTTATGGGTTTCTACCTACGATCAATATTTATTTTATTCAAATTTTATTATTTATTTATTTTCTTCTTAAGACAATTGGAGCTGGACGAACGTCTGCCATTTCTAAAGAATTTGAAGATGAAATAGCTCGAAGCCTAATAGCACGTTGAATGAAGAACAAGAAATGGGAGTTCCTTCTGACAAAATAGAAATGCCAGAATTAGGCGAAGGGGGGAAATCACGTCTATGCAATTTAAACATCCAGGTGAGCCTAGCGGTTTTCAGATAGCCGTTTTATCTGTCTCGCTAACAAAAGAAGTAGACAACTTTCCCTCCAATTTTTAGGCATTTGATCGCCTCTTATTAGTTTGGAGATAAGAATTATGAGCCATTTGGACCCGATGTCTGCCATCTTTTTCCAGAACTCAGAGGGTTTCTTATCCGGCCCAACTGCTTTTCGATTTTTGAAGTCTTTGACCGCCTTCCTAACTTCTTCAACAGTAATGTCGTGTACTTCTTCAGTGTTAGAAACGGCTCTCAGAAAATATATCCGATGAAATTGGTTAATTAGTAGTTTTTCGTCATCCACAAGAAGCAGCCCTAGAGCATTGTTGATGAACTTTGGCAAACGGATTTCCTGGGCCCTTCTCTCAGCGGCAAATTTTGAAAATAGTTGTTTTTCTGTTCAAGCTGCTTTGTTGGAGTTCGTGGAGAGCCTTCTGACACTTTTTTGTCACTAATCAATGCTTTATCTTCATCTGCCCACCACCATGTTTCTTTGCCGTATTGACAACTTTGTTGATGATGCGATGGAGATAATTTTGCATATTTGCAATAAATGCTTGACTTTTTTTGTCCAAGTTGTACCATTTGATTCTCACAAACATTTTTCTGTCAGGAGGAGGCGGTTTTGTTGGGCGATTGCCTCTTCCAGGATCACTTTGCAATCTTTAACCCGAGGCTTCATGAAACGTGCTACCATATGGCAATCAATCTGGTATTCGTTTCCGCCACTGCTGTAAGTGACCAGGTGACGGCTTTGTTTGAGAACGATAAGACCTTATGACTTGCACATGCTCAGGACCAGGGTTCCTGGTGCCGTATCCCAGTCCTCCATGGCAGTTCTCATAGTCTTCGTTTGACTAACCGACAGTACCGTTCAAATCTCCGCCAACAAACAAAAGTCCCGTATTAGAATATCTTGAAAGCTTTTGTGCTAACGTCCAAGAAACGCGCACGATTTCCGGTATGATATTTTCCTGGGATAGACTCACAAAAATTTAAACTCTGGACACCTCTTCCACTCACAAAAAAGGATATTCTGAAGGTGGAATATTTCAACCGTGGATATTATAAAAAAGAATATAAACTACAGTAATTATTACTAATTTTTGGAGTTTAAGTTGCCAACCTACTCCACACACACATCAACGCAAACAACTTAGAGCATTCTTCAATAGAATTCGCTTTAACATCTCGAAATGATTGCATACCTTCTTATGCAATGTTTAAATATTTTCCCAGCCTTTATGCAAAAATCCGTATTCAGTAGATATCCAAAACATGCAAGTTATGCAATCTCTGTGTCGATTAAAGTCCCAAACCAGTTGTTTGTGAAAAACCAAATGAAAAAATTCTGCTTATATTCGCAGACTTCCATTGAAAACAACAAATAATTTATAAACCATATACCGCACCGCTCTCACCCTCTCACATCATATCCCAATCACGAGAAGTAAAAAAAAAATCAATAAACAAACGACAAACTACACACTTATGAAAATCTTCAAATATAACGGCGCTGGTCGGAAAATTTTTACTTTTGTTTTGTTCATCACATCAATTACTTTCGTTTAATAAAGCTTTCGTTTTGACGAAAACTTTCATAAAAATTTAAAGCTCCATCTAAATTAATTAAGGACACAAACCAGTTTTCATTATTGATCGATTGAAGCGCCAAAGCTTTTGCGGGATACTGGTACAACATTATTATTCGATTTCTTGGCGCTACTATAGGAATGTATATACAAAGGTAGTACTAGTCCGTTAGAGGCAACCATATCCATACCTCAGCCAGTAAATCATTTACCCTACGCAAAACTGCCACGATTCAGTGGGAAGTACTCAGAGTACAAAAATTTCATAAACACTTTTAAAAAGCGTGTTCATAGTGACTCAACGCTGTCGAAGATTGAGAAATTTAACCATTTGCTCAATTGTTTAACTGACCAAGCGCTAGGTACGGTCAAAACATTCCAAATTACGGAAGAAAACTATGATAAAGCTCTTGAAAGATTAAAGGAACGTTATGATAACGATTGCCTCATTTTTTTGGAATATATTTCGCAATTGTTTGAGTTACCTAAGGTTCAAAAAACGTCTGCTAGTCATTTAAGGAATCTTATTGACAAAGTTTCTGCAATTTTTAATTCGCTGCAATCCATAGGATCAGAATCCGAAATATGCAATGCAATTATAATCCATATTGCAATGTCAAAAGCGGATCCAGAATCCCAAGCCAAATGGGATGAACAACTTCATTACGACAAACTTCCTAAATGGGATCAGTGTTCAGAAGTTTTAAGTCGTCGTTGCCAATTTTTAGAGGCTCGCGAAAGCAAAACCATGCGGTTCGATGGGAACAAGAAATCTTTCAACAAACCTAAAATGGTTCAATACGACTTCGGCGAAAGATCTTCACTTACAATAACTCAACAACATTGTGCATTTCGCAAGGATAGTTCGCACACCATTACCAGCTGCTCAGCTTTTGCTCAGCTATGTATCTCAGACCGTTTCTCAAACATAAAAAAGCTCGGTCTATGCATTAATTGTCTTCGAAAAGGACACAATGTAGCAAAATGCACATCGACATATAAATGTAAAATTTGCAAGCAATCACATCACACTATGCTTCATCGGCCAAACCAATCTGGAAGCATTGCAACGTCACAGGAACCATCGTCTTCATCTTCTCATTCATCAGCTGCTGTGAACTCTGCAGTCGGAAGAGAATTGGCTCAAGTGATATTAGCTACAGCCATCGTACTTGTAAAGGACGCTTCAGGAGGGTTTCAACTAGGGCGAGTTCTTTTAGATTCTGGATCACAGGTTAATATGGTTAAAGAACATTTTGCTAGAACATTAGGCCTGCGAACCCAAAGGAAAAACATTCAAGGTATAGGAATGACAGAAACAAAGATTGGTTGTACTACTCAAACCACGATAAAGTCCAGGTACTCACCACTTGAGCTGGTATTAGAATTTTTAGTTTCACCTTCAATTACTGGTTACCAAACCCGATCCATCTCTAAACATTGAAAATTGGAATCTTCCCAGAAACATAGAACTTGCAGATGAGCAATTCAATCGATCGGCGGGAATAGATATGCTGTTAGGGGCAGAAACCTTTTTCGACTTGTTGCTGATAGGTCAGATAAAACTTGGATCTGGGCTACCATCGCTCCAAAATACTCGTTTGGGGTGGATTGTATCGGGGAAATACAAATCTGTTAGCACCAGTCAAATGAGAACTTGCTGTATAAGCTCCAATGATAGTCGGCTCGAGGAATTTGTGGAACGATTTTGGGAACTCGAGGCAGTCACTGGAAGGAAATCCAAATGGACCGATGAACAAATGCAATGCGAGGAACACTTCAAGGAATCGGTAGAAGAAGTAAGCAGCGGAAGGTTAATGCTGAAGTTACCATTCAAACAAGATCCATCGGTTCTTGGCGACTCTTACCCTACAGCTTTTCGTCGTTTTCTTTCTCTAGAACGTAGGTTAGCCAAGGATACGGCTTTGAAATCGGCTTACGCAGCATTTCTTCAGGAGTATGAGACACTAGGTCACATGTCGTTTGTGAAAGATCCAAATCTTAGTCAACCCCACTATTACTTACCCCATCAATGTGTGCTACGACCGAATAGTTCATCAACCAAATTGCGAGTGGTATTCGACGCCTCTTGCCGTACTTCATCAAACATTTCCCTCAACGGAATTCTAATGGTAGGTCCCACCATTCAGGAAGATCTATTTGGGATATTACTTCGGTTTCGACTGCACAGATTCGCGCTAACAGCCGACATCGTAAAAATGTATCGGCAAATATTGGTACATCCCGACCACCGTAGATTTCAATACATTTTATGGAGAGAAAGCGATAAGGCTCCTATTAAGACCTATGCTTTAAATACGGTCACTTATGGGACTTCGTCGGCACCATTTATGGCCATTCGATGTCTCCAACATCTAGGAGATAACTATGAGTCGCAGTACAAGCTCGGGGCAGAAGTCCTTTTTACTTTTCGTATTACCCAACTCAAATCTATACTTCATTCACAAAAAGGAAGATTTTATCCGTAGCGTCATCCCTTTTCGATCCATTAGGTCTTTTATGTCCAATAATTGTTAAGGCCAAAATCATTTTGCAAAGGCTGTGGACAGAGAAAAATGATTGGGATGCAGCCATTCCACAGTCAATCGATACAGAATGGAGGAAGTTTATGAGTGATTTGCACTCAATCCAACATCTACCCGTGCCAAGATATGCTCTGTCTCCTTCCAAGAAGAGTATCCAAATCCACGGATTTTGTGACGCATCAATAAACGCGTACGGATGCTGTATATATCTTCGAACAGTCAACGGTGAGGATTCTACCTCCGTTAGACTGTTGGTAGCAAAGTCGAGAGTAGCGCCATCCAAGAAAAAACAAATTCCACGTCTCGAATTATGCGCTGCTCATCTTCTGGCAAAACTTTGGTCCAAAATTCAACCAACTTTCCAAGAGTCGAACCCGGAAGCATACTTTTGGACAGATTCGTCGGTGGTTCTGCATTGTATATCAACTCATACCTCCAAATTAAGTACCTTTGTTGGTAATCGGATTGCTGAGGTACAGGAGACTACTGACGGAATCAACTGGAGGCACGTATCTACAGAATTTAACCCAGTGGACATATGCTCCCGCGGATGCTCTGTCGAGGAGCTTGGAAAATCGATATGGTCAGCTGGACCTGCGTTTCTACTGGAGCCTCCAGAAAGATGGCCTTCAAATCCAAAGACCTCACTTTCGTCGGAGCAATTGGCAATGGAAAAGAGGAAAACTGCGTTGGTATGCAATAAAAACATTGAAAACGACCTACTCAATACAGTAAAAAATTGCAGTTCTTATATAAAGCTTTTGCATATTTTCGCATATGTCCTACGATTCATAAACCGAATCAAGAAATTTAAGGTTGACAACACATTGGTTTGCAGCACCAAAGAACTTGATGTGGCATTTTACAAAATCGTTTGGGTTGAACAACGTAACCACTTTGCCGAAGAAATTAAGCTACTCGAAAGCGAAAAAGATATCAAAAGTTCATTGAGGTATCTCAGCCCATTTTTGGATACTGTACAAGGATTTCCAATACTTAGAGTCGGAGGGCGGTTAGAAAATTCTACGCTGCCTGAACAGCACAGGCATCCAGTTTTGTTGGCAAAAGATTCTACCTTGGCTACATATTTCGTACGTCATCTTCATAGGAAGAACTTTCACGCTGGACCAAAGGCCCTCGTAGCACTACTTAGGCAAAAAGTCTGGATTATAAACGCCAGAGACCTCGCTCGTAAAATCGTTCACAACTGCGTACATTGTGTTCGGTACAGGCCCAAGCTTCTACAGCAAGTGATGGGCAACCTTCCGAAAGAAAGGATCATCGCTGCTAGACCGTTTCTACGATGTGGTGTAGACTTCTGCGGCCCTATACTCACGTACCACAGGGTTCGTGGAAAGGTTCCTTACAAAACGTACATAGCCGTTTTTGTATGTTTTACGTCTAAGGCCGTTCATCTAGAACCGGTAACAGATCCGACAACGGAGGCTTTCATCGCTGCGCTAAAACGCATGATAAGTCGTCGAGGCTTACCGACAGATATATTTTGCGATAATGCAACAAACTTTGTTGGCGCTAACTCAAAGCTGGCAGAGTTACATTACATGTTGTTTCACAAAACTTCTAAAGATGCACTTGTAAATTTTTGTAGTAATGAACAAATTAACTTTCATTTTATCCCTCCTAGGGCACCTCACTTCGGAGGAATCTGGGAAGCCGCTGTGAAAGTGGCTAAAGGCCATCTGCTTCGAACTCTGCACAACACGAAGCTATCGTTTGAAGAGCTCGCTACTGCACTTTGCGAAATAGAAGCCGTGATGAACTCCAGGCCCATTACACCGCTGACGAACGACCCGAATGACTACGAAGCATTAACTCCAGGCCATCTTCTGATCGGTTCACCACTCAGGGCGATTCCGGAGCCGGCAGATGATGCTCCGAATACCTGTGCTTTGCAGTACTGGCGTCGCATCCAAAACGTAAAAACGCACTTCTGGAAGCGTTGGACCGAAAAGTATCTGCAGGAGCTGCAGCAACGAACGAAGTGGTCTTCGCAAAAACCGAATCTCGCAGCTGACTCGTTGGTCATCATTCACGACGACAATACAACCCCGCAGAGATGGCTGCTGGGAAGAATCCAAAGGACAATTCCTGGGAAAGATGGAAACGTGAGAGTAGCGGAAATACGAACACCAAGAGGGATAATCAAGAGACCGATCCACAAGCTGGCTGTACTTCCGTGTTGAAACCGTGTGCTTTCAAAGGGGGCGGAAAGTTGGATCACATAGACAACACCATACTTCTAAGGAACAACAAACATCATATTTTTTGAAATAAATAACACTAAACTTATAACTTAACTTACCCATGTACTTTCAACATATCCTACATACTTGAATTTCAAACTTACATTACGTATTACATTAAATTAAACATTACTGAATTCACCCACAAATTCAAAATTCGCGGTTAAAAACCAATGTTCGCCATATTTTTGTAATTTCTCATTGTACTAAAAATTTAAAATGAAATTAGCTAATGTACTAAATAACTCTCTTTAAACATCCAATGGGAAATAAAAATCGTTCTTGTCGTTGGCACCAGTTGAGTCGCAAGGCTTTTATTTTCGCTTAGATCTCGTCGCTCGTTTTTTGTTTCTTCGCTCAAATTCGTCGAACAAATTCTCATTTTTCGTTTCGCGCAATTAGTAAGGACACTGTTCCATCGTTGTTTTAAATATTCGAACTTTGCATTTAAAATTCATCCGAGGGAATTTTATTGCAACTACCATAATTAAGAAGCAAATTTTTCCCAAGGAGCAGTTGAAAAACCACTCGACTGTACACCTATCATTGCTATATCTTGCTATTTCGTAACATTTTATTTTGCTATCTTTTAGACGTACTAACCTTTCATTGTACCATTGACATTCATTACCTCGCACCCTTTTTTCCATTACCATTTCACTAACGATTCCACACATTTCGTTAGTGAACAAATCTGCCAAATCATCTACACTACTATTCACAATGTCTACACCAACAAAATCACTAGACAACAGTTTAGAACAAAAAACATTTTTATTATAGTTTAGTATTTTATATTTCAGATTAGTATTTATGTTAATTCTATTTCTTAGTGTTATGTCAATATTAATTGTCTCATGATCACTTATTTTAAAATGGTTACTGTTTTTGGCTGATATTTGTTTATTATTTGTAATGACATAATCTATTAGTGTGGACGATTGATCCGTTATACGTGTTGGTTGATCATTAATAACAGATAAATTGTTCGCACAACATATGGCTTTAATTTGTTTTTTATAAGTTGAATCAATGAACCAATCAATATTTAAATCACCTACTACAATCAAATCTTTATTCACCAGCATATTTTCAAGAAAATCTTCAAACATAGAACAAAATTGGGCTTTGGAAAAACTAGGACTTCTATACACCACCACCAACTTCAATAACATTCGCTCATCACCAACATCAATTTCTAAACAATACGTTCCATTATCATCTTTAACCTCTTTAACAATTTGATAACGTAACGAATTTTTAATATACACCGAGACACCACCGGTGTGACTCGACATGCTCAAAACTGGAATGTGATTATAGTTATTTAATTCTACTTCTGATTTCTTAATTTTGTCAGTCATATGCGTCTCACTTAAACAAATTAAATGAGGCTTTGTCTGACTTGCCATTTACTCAATTTCACTAAAATTGTTAACAAGGCCCTGTACATTCAAATAAATACACTTTAAAATACTTAGCTGCTAGTAAGAAATTCGTAATCCTATATGAATATCGAGTTGTCGTGATTATTTTTGATACTTAATAGAGGAAGGCACATAGGGTGGCTGCCTATACAAAGTACATACAAAATAGATCATAAGTGGACATTTTCTGTCATGAAGGCCATTGGAATAGAGGTCAGTACCTCTTGCGAACGTCTGACAAACATCCAAGAATATCAATTGTGTATCACGAAACGCACTGGCGTATGGGATCAATATCGATCTATTTTAACCAAACACAACGAAAACGAAGAGTTGCGAAGATCTAAAAGCGCCTCATGACGCGATAACTGCGAAAAGCTGGAAAAACTCTAGCAGTGACGCGTCTCCAAAGAGTACTATCAAAAGATCCTTCTGCATGGAATTGCTTATCAAACCTGGGATCGAATCGCGTACTCCGCGAACGGATTGGCAATCGTACGAACAGCAATTATGTGATTCGTTATACGAACGAACGTATTGAGATTGTGTCATACGAATGCTCACGGAATGTAATTTTTGGATTTGACGTAGTAGTTGTTATAGATTAAAATTAAAATGGCAATAGCTCAAACGTCAAATAAATGTCATTCAGAAGTAAAAGTCCACAAAATAAAAGTTTTTATATTGCAAATAGATAATTTAGAGGCTTCAATGGACCCGACGTTGTTATTTTACTTCAGTTTTTAAGACGAAAGTAGTGACAACAATAAAAAAAAAAATCGCAAACAGCTAAGGTGTGCGTGAGTTCAATTGAAAACTATTTGTGAATTTATGTACATACATTGGTGTATTTCATATAGATTTATTAAGGGGTTTCGGTTGAATACAAAAGCATTTCAATACGTTTTTACGAAATTGAACTTCTGTGCTAAATTATAAACGGCAGTACCTCCTGTTTTGCAATCAGCAGCGACACTATCTCTTTTAGGGAGTGGAGGATACCAACATACCGTCGGAGGTGATTACCTTATTGGGATGTGCCAAAGCAGTGTCTCAAAAATAACTTCCAGTGTACTCAAAGAAATTGAGGACAAAATATGTACTTCTCACATAATGTTCCTCCCGGCAAATTAATCTAGATGTAAGGAAAACTTTTTCCAAAAGTATAAAATACCGGGTGGTAAGATTGTTTGATCTTTTGCAAAACGCTTTATTATATTAAATCACCCTTTTGAATTGTATTTTACTCATTGGGTGCATGGACGGTACTCATTCAAAATGAACCTATGTTTTTGAATCGCAAGGGTTTCCATAGCTTGAATGCAATGATTGTGAGTTCATATGAATATATAAAATCATATCATATCAATCATATCAATGGTCGGAGGTCCAACAGTATTTAATTTTATGGCCGAGCTTTCCCACATTCTTATGAAAGTAGCTTTGCCTTGGCAAATGTTTGGAAGTAGGTTTTTAGCCAAGTTCTGGTGATCCCTCATGTATTGTGCCAATACGATTTTCTGTGTGGAGTTTATTTTGTTGCAATTTGTCCTAAAAATGTGTTTTTTCAAATGCATATTTATGAATAAGCATTTAAATAGATTTATTGCTATTAAACTTACATTTTTCTTTACTATTTTTCCCACAACACAAATTACGAACACTAAAAACCAATCGAATGACATTAAAATTGAACGTATACGTTTAGGCATCCGTTCAGCCAGGTGGTGATGCCAAATTACGATTACGGATATACGTTCACGTATGCGATAATGCCAAATATACATTTTACGAAAAAGAGTTACTCGTTCATGGAGGACGCGATTCGACCCCAGATGGAACAATCACACGCGACCGGGAAGAAACTCTCACCACCTTGCTCCAAGTTCACTTCCCTGGTTCCCTCATTATGGATCATACAACTGATCATATTACTGAGGTTTCATTTCTAACAAACCTCAGTAGAAGCAAAAGCTTATTTGGAAAACTGTTTAGTCCAGATAAGGTAAAATTTGCCATAAACTCATTTAAACCATTCAAGGCACCAGGAAAGGATGGAATTTTTCCAGCCCTCATTCAAAAGGGTATAGAACTTTTCCTACCTAACATGATCGCCTTATTTAGGTTCAGTTTCAACTGGGGCTACATACCACGCACTTGGCGGGAGGTCAATGTAGTATTTATCCCCATACCAGGCAAAAAACCTAGTGAGCTACCTAAATCCTATCGTCCTATAAGCTTGACATCGTTTTTCCTGAAAACAATGGAAAGAATAATTGACGTTCATATCAGAGAATGCGTAACTATTAGCATGTCTCTACACCCCTGTCTATATGCGTATCAAAAAGGTAAATCCTTAGTAGTGCGCAAATTTCAATGGTGATACGAGTGAGAGGACAACTACTCATACTTAATTATATGCCCCATCGCGATGATCTTCTTCAAGCCTTTGTAACACTGGAGAGAACGAAGACGTGAGGCATTTTCTTGGATTCTGTCCTATCTTGAAGGAAATAAGGCGTAATCACTGTGGAGTCGACCTAGTGGGGATTGATGATATCAAACGCGTGCTTAATGATAAGAGATATTGGAGTACACTTGCTTCTTATTGCCAGACTGCTTTAAGGTATAGAACCAGAATATTAGATGAAGATTTTTAAATATTGATAAAGCCTAATCTTTCTCTTTGTTTGTTTGTAAAATAATTGTTATAATTGGTTGTCAATTCTCGGCAGACGGCTAAGCCATGCTTAAATGTACACTGTATACTAAAGGGTCCGCCATCTAACGTTTTTTTTTCAACTAGTGCTTATTTCGTGAATGGGAACACTTAGCTCATGTCTGATTTTACAGATAATTAGTTTTATCCTTCCGCTGAACGAATATGGTTGTGTATACGCTTGAACAACGCTGGGAAATATTGCGACATTACTTTGAAAATCATGGTAATGTTGCAGAATGTGTGCGAAAATTGCGTACGGATTTTGGAAGAAGAGAAGCACCGTCAGCTCCGTATGTTCGTTATCTTGTGAAAAAAGTGAAAGAAACTGGCATCCTCATCGATAAACCGAAGCGTGAAAAGCCAAAAACAGTGCGTACATCCGAGAATATTGCTGCTGTGGCAGAAAGTGTACGTGAAGAGCCATCAACATCAATTCACCGTCGGTCTCAACAATTGAACATTTCGGAGACATCATTGAGACGAATTTTGCATAAAGACCTTGGTATGACGCTACTATAGGCTACTGCATGGCCAGCCGAGGCAGCCATTTGAATGAAATTATTTTCCATTATTAACCGGAAGGATTGTAGGTACTTTCAAATAAAAAAAGAAATTTGAGAAAATATTCAGTAGGTTTTTTTTATAGCATTTTCAAAAAAAAAAGTTATTTGGCGGACCCGTTGTTTTTTTTTTTTTTTTTTTTTTTTTTTTCCATTGTACTACCAGGCAGAAATCCTCTTTTTGGTGTAGAGGCAGGAGAATGGGTGGCGTATGTTGTTGTTCCCCATGGGGATTGAACCTGCACCGCACGGGTAACAAGCCAACACACTAACCTGTACACCGTCGCCACCCTTGGCCTTTTCACCTTTTCAACTTACCTACATTATTTGAATGAACTGTGTAACAAGAATGGCGGACCCGTTACTTTCAAATAAAAAAAGAAATTTGAGAAAATATTCAGTAGTTTTTTTTTTATAGCATTTTCAAAAAAAAAAGTTATTTGGGGGACCCTTTATATTATATCTTTATAATTTTTATTAATAATTGAATAAAGTACCATAAATAATAAATAATAAAAAAAGGTAAATCAACGGAAGGCGCCCTGTTAAAACTAACAACTCACGTTAACAACGCCTACCGTTGCTAAGAAATTGCACTATGCTCTTTTCTTGACATAGAGGGTGGTTTTGATAACACAGGGGTTATGATTCAATATCAAATGCTTTACATCATCGTAATTTAGACCTCCCCACCATAAATTGGGTAAAAGCGATGCTTGAAAATCGGAAAATTACTGCTTCGTCAGGACGGACTTCAGGATCAGTATCAGCTATGAAAGGCTGTATACAAGGAGGAGTTCTGTCACCTTTCTTGTGGTCTTTGGTCATAGATGATCTACTTCAAAATTTAATTAATTTAGGCTACGACCTTATAGGGTACGCCGATGACTTGGTCATCATTATTAGGGGTAAAGACTCAAACGTAGTCACCTCACGTATGCAAAACGCCCTTAAGATAGTCCTAGACTGGTGCACCAAAGTAAAACCTCTACACCAACCCCAGTAAAGCTATCATAGTTCCTTTTACA
Source organism: Portevinia maculata (assembly GCA_949715645.1). Lineage (NCBI taxonomy): Eukaryota > Metazoa > Arthropoda > Insecta > Diptera > Syrphidae > Portevinia > Portevinia maculata. The sequence goes on from OX454527.1 coordinate 123,443,865, forward strand.
AAAAGAAGAAATTTGAACTTAACTCAGATCTCACTGAATGGTACGACCATTGAGTATTCCGACGAAGTCAAATATCTTGGAGTAACCCTTGACAAAAGACTAAACTGGAACTCCGACATTGATAACAAAATAACAAAAGCAACAAAAGCTTTATGGGCTTGCCGTCGCATGTATGGTAAAATCTGGGGGATATCTCAAAGATCACTCATTGGATTTACACAGTGATGGTCAGCCCCATCATTACATACGCTTCTATAATATGGTGGACCAAAACAAACCAAAAAACCGCCATATCAAAGCTCACGAGGGTACAACGTCTCGCATGTCTTGATTTATCCGGAGCCCCACTTCTGCCATAGAAGCTATAATAGAATTAACACCCTTGCATAAACACATAAACAAAGTGCCAATACGCAGCTCAGCAAGTCTGTTGCAAACAAATGAGATATGTCTTAGTGACCACCCGGAACTTATGACGCTGCTTTCGAAATTCCAGAACCTGACATGATTTGCGCGGTTACAGACCGCCTCCAAAAAACATTATGTTTCAATAAGCGGTTCTCTACGGAGATATCAAATAGAGAAGCATGGACTAGTAATAGCCCACCGAACCGCCAAATCGGATTAAAGTGGTATACGGATGGTTCTAAAATGGAATCGGGTACAGGAGCAGGTTTTCACGGACCAAATCTAAACGTCTTAATATCAATGGGAAAAAGCCCTAGTGTATTCCAGGCAGAGCTCCTCGCCATTCAAGAATGCGCTAACCACATCTTCAACACTGGTATCAAAGGCGCTCACATCCATATATTCACGGACAGTCAAGCAGCTATAAAAGCCCTTAGCTTACACATAATTGACTCCAAATCAGTCTAACGCTGCTTCAATACCCTCCAGAAAATCAGCCAAAGAAACAAAACCAAACTGTGGTGGATTCCTGGCCATTGGGGTTTTGAAGGAAATGAAAAAGCTGACGAACTAGCCAGAGGTGGTTCAGAAACCCCTTTCGCAGGACCTCTACCCTTCTGCTACACACTTAGTTCAGCTACTAATTTAGCTATAAAAAGCTGGGAACACTCAAAACACTGGGAAAACACTCCAAATCTAAGACAGGCCAAACGAGCCATTCAGCCCTTTAAAAACAATGCCAGCAGGATCCTAAACACGGAGCAGATATTGTGCGAATGCCCAGCCCTATGCGGAACATAAAGAGGATCTTCTTCAAAGAACTCTTAAGCAATGAAGACTTAAAGAAATCCCCTGCTAGAAGCATTATTACTATTTTTAGAAAAGCGGAAAACGAACGAGGCTAAAATCTTCTCTGACCTATGGTACAATCTACTCAGATCGACGTACCGTTTTTCTTCGCCTAGGCCAAAAAAAAAAATCAAATGTGATGGGAAGCTTCTCAAATTTGCTGTTCGGATACAGCTAAAAATTATATGTTCCTTCCATTTTGTAATGCAAATGGTTGGAGAAGATAGGTTTTAGGCCTTCTATGGGTCGTTAATGCCTAATTTTTTTTCCTGAATGACGTGTGGGGAAACTTAAGTGGTTTCTTTGATTTGACAAACATCCAAATGGAGAGACGAAATTCAACATTTCGACATGCTAGAAAATGAATAGCGAAATGATGAACATTTTGGGTGTAATGTTAAATTTACCTGAATCTGTGTTAACGTACTATAAGTAAACCGCAATTGTCAGTTGTAACACGCAACTTATTTTGCAACTACATATATTAGTTTAATTGTGAATATAAGTTGTCACTCTCAACTTACAACTAAAAGCTTTAATTTTAGCCTTTTAGCTGTCGAATAAACCCTCACAAATAATAAAAAACTATTTTCCAACAATTTCACCCAAAAAGGCTTACAGGAGCAATTCTTTCATTTTGTTATACATTACCCAGGTTTAGTTATGTTTATTATTGGAGATTTATTTACAATAATCAAGCCAAAGATGTGAATTTAAGCAGTGCGAATAAAATCAATTTAAAATCATTTTAAATTTACAATTAATATTTAAATTGGAAATATAAAGTGTATTTTTAAACGGTGTATGAGCACAAAATAGAAAAAAAGGTCAATAGAGTATGTCGAAGTGCTTTAAATGCAAGTTGGCGATACGAGGCGAAACAGGGGTCAGCTGCGAAGGCGTTTGCAAAAAAGTCTTCCACTCGACCACAAAATGTTCCGGATTGGACGAATACAGCAGCGGAATAATAAGAACAGGTAATATGGTAATAACACCAGGACAACACTCAGCAACGAATGCTCACCGAGAAGAAGAAGTGGGAAGAGATACGGGCATTCAAGGTAGAGGTTTGCATGCAATCGGACGTGTGAGTTGATTTTGAGAAAGAATAAAGTTTAATTAAGAAAAGTAGAAATCAGTGTTTTAGAGTCAGAAGTGGGATTTACCTGAAGCAAAAGGAAAGTGAAAGGATTCGAAATATTAAAAAAAAAAATTGTTATTACTTATTATACTTAAATGCTAAGAAAGAAACGTAAGTTTGAAAAGTGTTATTGTGTGTGTGTGGGTGGGGTAAGTCCTTTTTGAAGTTTATTCAAATTAAGGGAAGAGGCTCAATTTTGACTTAGATTTAAGATAATATTTTGAATGAAAGTGCTAGACATATTTGAAATGATATTATTCAAATGCCTTATTTGGCCGAACGAATAAAAGGTAAAAGGCACGTAACGCATGATCAGACATGGCAGTTACGGTTCACGTAGCAGTTACTTTGTATCCATAGATAAATAAAACCAACGAGATAAGGATGAAGTAAACCTTATCAGCACGTTAGGTGTGAACAGAAGGAGGAAGAGATAAGTAAGCGTCTGCGGTACACGCAGATGTTGAACTGCGCACTTTATATTTGTATACGATACGAAAAAGGAAAGATAAAAAAAAACCTGGGTTTATTGAATGTATGTTTAATACATGCGATAAACACAGTCTAGTAAACAGTTATTGAGAGCTGTATGTTTGTTTTCGTCCGCCGAAAATTTGTATGATCAGCAAATTTAACAAATAGTGGATCATTACGAGATGGTGGTAGTTATACCAAATAAACACACACACTTTAACTGGTAATGTTAATAGATAATTATTAACAAACATAAAATTAAATAGTTTTGACAGAATGTTGAGTTCAAGGATTGGGATGTTCATGATTCGTGCATTGTTGTATTAGACAAAATGTTTTTATAATTAAAACTTGAACTCTGCACCGAGTAAGGTTCCCTGGTTTATTGATGTGTTTATTTAATCGTTCTAGCAATGGAGAATCAAAGCGTGAAGCAACTCCAAATGGAACTGAAGCAGAGGAAACTTCTATTCAGTGGCTCCAAGGGAGTCTTAATAAAAAGACTGCAAGCTGACGATAAGGAAAATGGGAAAATTGGAGTCACTCATCAAGTGATGGCAGAATCTAGCCCGAGGAGTATAAGAACAGAAGAATCGTCAGTATCAGGAATACCAGAAGGCCGACAAATGGATATTCAACAGGAGGCAGTGAGTTCGGAGGTAGCAAGCGACGATGAAAGTGACCGAAGAACGAGAGAATGGGACATTTTAAAAAGGGAAAAGGAATTAATCGAGAGAGAGAGAGCTATGATGAGGAAAGAAAAAGAAATAGCTGAAAAAATCAAACTGTTAGGAAGTAGGTATACTTCACTCGCCGATACAGTCAGACCAAAAGTCAACTATGGCATCAGAGAAATTGCTGATACACTGCAAAGTTTACCCCTGGAGAAATGTCCTCCATTTCTGCAGAAGGTTGGGTGAAAAGGGTGGAGAATCTCATGAAGATCTACGATTGGGATGAGAGAGCTTTAATGATGGCCGCTGCTTCCAAATTATGTGGACCAGCTCGATTCTGGTGGGATACCGCTCAAGAAGTATCATCCACCTGGAGGGAGCTTGCGAATGGTATTACTAAGAATTTTCCGCAGCATCATAGTGAGGTAGAGATACATCAGCAGTTGGTAAACCGAGTTAGAAAACCCCAAGAATCCATCGAAAATTATTGCCACGAAATGAATATGATCGGGAAAATGATACAGCTAAGTGATAATTCAATATATTTTAACAGGATTAAATGATCAGCATATGAGTTCTAGTCTTTCAGCCAGCAATTTTAAAGACTTAGCGGAGGTAGTTGAAAAGGTAAAATGGTATGAAAGCATTAGAGCCAATTTTCGACAAGTTCCAAGTACTACCATCAAAGCAAATATAAGATCTAACAATCAGCCATTGAACTGGCATCCCAGAAACAGACTTCCGCTCCAAAGGAGAAACAGCGGTGTGAGTTGTTACAACTGTAACCAGTCTGGTCATTATGCAAGACAGTGTTTGCAAGGTCGAAAACGTTTCCACCAAAGTAATCGTGACAATAGCAACCGAAACCAGATGAAGGAAGAAAGACCTGATAAAAGATTTAAAATAAACACGGTGCGTAGTGATGCAGACATCGATTGCTACCGTAAAAAGGTAAGCATCCAAGGTATGGAATATGAAGCACTTCTTGACTCCGGTAGCGAACGGACGATCATAACACAAACAGTTGCAAATTCTCTAAAAACAGGAGTTAAGAAGGAAAACGCAACATTACATGGGTTTGGGGGAGGAACCTGTCAAGTAACAGCAAGTGTCTCGTGCGCAATAACGATTGATGGGTCGCTATTTTCAGTTACCGCACTTGTGGTCGACGATAACCACCTAAAGGAACCGATCTTAATTGGAAAAGACGTACTTAGCCACCCCGGATGTATTATGAATAAGCGAGGAGACACTCTAACAGTTAAACGCATTGAAAAAGAAAGAGCACTTGAGCAAGAAAAAAAAGCAGCAGGGGTTAGAACAGAGGAAATAGTTAAAGAAAATCTTCAAATGAATGCAGAGGTTAACCCAGAGGAGCTTCTAGAGTTGCTTCAAAGATTCCGCGGATGCATAGCCATGAGTCAAAAGGAACTAGGGCGTACGAGCCTATTGGAAATGGAAATCGAACTCGAGAAAAACGTTCCAGTAGAATATGGCCCTAACAAAGTACCGTACGCCAAAAGGCAAACGCTTCGATCGATGATCGATGAGATGTTGGAAAACGAAATCATCAAGGAATCAGTGTCCAACTTTTCATCTCCGGTGATCCTTGTAAAAAAAAAGAGTGGCGAAGATCGCATGTGCGTTGATTACAGGGGACTCAACCGAATCACTAAGAAGATTAGATTCCCGATGCCGTTAATCGATGAGCAATTGAATGATTTACAAGGACATCGATACTTTATAGTACTTGATTTGGCTTCGGGGTACTACCAAATACCTATTAAACCAGAACACACACACTTTACTGCATTTATAACTCCTTATGGCTTGTATGAATTTGTAACAATGTCTTTTGGTCTCTCGAACGCACCGGACGTGTTTCAAAAGATGATGAACAACCTAGCTAGGAAAATGAAATGAGGAAACTCATGGTATGTTTTATGGATGACGTGGTCCTCCCATGCAACTCAAATATGGAAGGAATGAAAAAACTGGAAAAATTCCTGACTTTGATGGAAGAGGCAAACTTGACACTAAACCTAAAGAAATGTTATTTTTTTAAAACACGAATAGAGTATTTGGGCCATATAGTAACGGAAAGCACCATCACACCAGGAAGGGAAAAAACTTTTGCAGTAGAGAACTTTCAGGTACCGACCAATGAACGGGAGGTACGCCAATTCATAGGTTTGACCAGTTATTTCCGAAAGTTCATACAAAATTATTCAATAATTGCGCTACTTTCAGCAGGAAGACGACTCAGGAAGAAAGCATGTATCACAGCTACGAGTTGGAGGCACTGGCAGTGGTTGAGTCAACCCAACGTTTTCGGTAGTATTTGTTGGGAAGAAGGTTTACCGTCGTAACCGACTGCGCAGCGTTAAAAACAGCAATGAAAAAGAAAGAACTGATCCGAAGAATAGCTAGGTGGTGGCTTAATCTGCTCGAATATGATTTTGAGGTGAAACATCGCTCAGGGAAGGTGATGGGACACGCGGACGCACTCTCTCGACAGCCATATGAACCAGCAAAGGAACCGCAGGTTGCGGACATGAATGTTCTCAAAGTTAACATTATAGACGAAGACTGGATATACTCGTTACAGCTGCAAGATGAAGAAATTGCCAATATTGTACAAGTACTCAAACGAAAGCCTTAGAAGGATTGTGAGACACAAATGCATAAAGATTCTGAATTGCACGATGGGCGAGTTTATCGTAAGGTGGACGAAGAGCTGATATTATTAGTTCCAAAGGGGGTCCGTAATCGTGTAATGCGTAAAAGCCATGATCAAATAGGACACTTTTCCGAGGGAAAGACGGTGAAACACATCAAAGAAAGATATTGGTTCCCGAGACTTACACAGTTTGCAAAGCAGTACATAAAGGCGTGTGTGGAATGTGCTTATGCTAAAAAGGAAGTACAACCACGAGGAGAATTATATCCAATAGAAAAGAGAAGTATTCCATTCGACACGATACATTTGGATCATTTAGGCCTTAATAAATCCACAAAAGCAAATATGTACGTGATAGTACTCGTCGATGCGTTCACGAAATTTGTACAAATGAAAGCTGTACAGAACACTCAAAAGAAACCGGTCCTAAATTTCCTGACTTAAATTTTTTACACATTCGGAACCCCTATGCGTATCATTACTGACAGGGGTACGGCGTTCACATCCAAAGGTTTTGAAGAGTACACCAAGAGCCGTGCAATAACACATGTGATGAACGCAATCAAAACACCCCGAGCGAACGGGCAGGTGGAATTTTATAACCGCACCATTCTCAATGCTTTGCTTGCTACCACTGAAGACGAAAACAAATGGGACCAACAAATTAAACTTGTCCAATGGGGGATAAACAATACACAAAATGAAGCAACTGGCGAAACAGCACATCAAATGATGATGGGCTACATACCAAGGGATCCATTACAAGATCCCTTGGCGGATGGAGTAAAATTAAACCAACATACACAAGACATTAATCAAGTACGTAAAGAGGGAGCTGCTGTTATAGAAAAAAACACAAACCAAACAAAAATTACAACACGATTCAAAACAACGTAAGGCTAAGAAATATCACGTGGGAGACCTGCTCATGATATTAAATGATAGTCCAAGCAGTACCGGACAGACACGCAAATTGGAGCCTAGGTATAAGGGCCCTTATGTCGTTACAACAGTTTTATCACATGACAGGTATCAATTGAAGGACATGCCATATGCACCGCGAAGTCAGAAGCCTTGTACTGCGATCTGGGCAGCCGACCGAATGAAACGGTGGATCACATTAAACGTGGAATTCGCCGAGGACATCGAACAGGTCAGGATGGACGAACGAATCTTTAACACCACGACAACACTCAGCAACGAATGCTCACCGATAAGCTGACGAAGAAGAAGTGGTAAGAGATACGGGCATTCAAGGTAGAGGTTTGCATGCAATCGGACGTGTGAGTTGATTTTGAGAAAGAATAAAGTTTTATTAAGAAAAGTAGAAAGCAGTGTTTTAATGGTAAGATTTATTTGCGACGATTGTATTCTCTACATCCAGAATGTGGACATGCTTGTAAAGGATATCCAGGAAAGCGTCGATAAAAACACCAACAATTTGAGGCTATATAAGGATGAAACGATACATGGAAAGAATGCGCGCAATGAAAGCTGCTCAAGAAGTATGCGAGAGAAGTGTATTAGAAATGAAAAATCTGTGCAGCATTACAGATAAATTCAAGGAGAAAAATGAAAAAATACGCGCCGAATTAAGAAACAACAACATAAGTGTATGCAATGAGGTTAAAAAAATTGTCAGTTGCAAGCAAGCATTGGCGGGAACCAAATGTCACTCGCACGAATTGTCTGATGAAACGAAAGAAAAAGTGTTGCCAGAGCTACAAAAAAAGGTACCTCTTATAGTGAAACCGAAGGAAAAACAAAAAAGCAGTAAAACCCAGCAAGATCTAAATAAAAATGTGGATCCCAAAAATCTAAAATTTTCAAATATTGAAAGCACTAGCAGCGGGACGCTAATAATTGATAGTGAAAATCCGGAGGAACGAAACAAAATAAAAAATGCTATTGAAAAACAAATGAGTGACAAGTATGAGATTAAAGTACCAAACACAACATTCAGCAAAGAATGTCCAGTTTACCCAAACAAGCTGGAAGCCAAAAAGAGAAGAATTGGGTATTAGCAATCAAATGCAATCAGGGGCATTTATATAAATATACAAGGTTTAACAAACAACTTTGATGAACTGGAAATGCTATGCGATAGACATAAATATGATTTCATAATTTTATCCGAGACACATTTAACCGAAAATATTCAACGAAATGAAATAGAAATAAATGGCTATGAAGAGGTTTCCTGCCGCTCAAATTCAACGAGAACAGGAGGAGCAACATTATATATTAAAAGTAATTGCAAAGTCATCAACGTGGTTACAAAATCAATTGGCAATACGGCGTGGTTGATAGCGTGCAATGCACCCAGTTTAGTGTTGAGATAATAGTTGTAGGAGTTTATAGATCACCCAGTAGTGCGGAGCGAGAATTTTGCCACTTTATGAAGCAAAACATTGAAATGCTAACAGAACAACAGAAAAATATAATTATAGGTGGAGATTTCAACATAAACTGGTGCAAAAATGGTACGTATAAAAGAGAGATGAAAAGAATATTTGAGGATAACTACCTTGAACAGAAAATGACACAATACTCGAGAGTAACGGCGGAATCTAAGACAATAGTGGACTACATTGCAACTAATATAAAAATCGCTAAAGTAGAAGCAAAAGAAAGTGCAAAAATATCTGATCACGAAAGTATTGAGATAATTATACAGAATGAAAACAATACATCGAAAATCAATAGAACCGTTCAAATTTTTAAATACAACAAGCGTAATTTCGTCGAAGAACTACTTCAAATGAATACAACATGTGATAGGGAGAGGACCATACACGAGAATTCTAAAAAAATAGATGAGGCCTTAAAATGTACAATAGATAAATTCAAAGTCACAAAATCAATAGAAGTAAGCAACCAAACAAATAAGTGGTTCAATAATGAGCTAAAAATCTTAAAAAACAATAAAATCGAAAAGTACCACAAGGCTAAAAGATTAAACGATCAAATAAGCTGGGATGAATATAGAACTGCAAGAAATCTTTATAAGATGAAAATAAGTAAAGCAAATAATCGATTTATAAATGTTAAAGTAAGGACAGCGAGGGGACAAAAAGAAATGTGGAAAACTATAAAAAGTTTGGTTCTAAAACAAAATAAAGCACAAATAAGTCATGTAATTTTTGAAGTCATGGTCTATACAGATGAAAAAGAAATTTCTAACAAATTTAACGAATATTTTATTGAAAGTGTAAAAGAAATAACAAACGAAATTGAAGAGACTCAATATATAAACAAAATTGTACGTTATGAATGCAACTTCAAATTTAAGCAAATAACATTGCAACAGTTAAAAGAAACATGTAAAGAAATAAAAGATGAGGCAGATTTCGAAAAAAATTAGACCCCAAATAATACTTGATAACTGGAATACGTTAGGAAATTCCCTATTAGAAATTATAAACATTTCATTACGAGGAGAGTTTCCAAATTCATGGAAGGAATCACTGATTACACCGGTGGAAAAAGTCTCAAATACCAAAAAATGTGAGGAGTTCCGTCCAATAAATACGTTGCGGACATGCGAGACAATTTTGGAAAGTATTGTTAAAAAGCAACTAGTGGAATATTTAGAAACCAACCACATTTTATCTATCTACCAATCAGGATTTAGAAAAAATTACTTATGCGAAGCTGCGGTAAACTACGTTATAAATGAATGGAAAAACATGGGGCATGAGAAAAAAATATTGGCACTGTTTTTGGACTTGAAAAGAGCATTCGAAACAATAGATCGAAATATTCTATTAGAAAAACTGTCAATGTATGTTATACGAAATAAAGAGCTAAAATGGTTTAAATCATTCTTATCAAATAGAACCCAGAGGACAAAGGTCAATGTGTGTGTGTCCAATGTAATAGCAGCTAGCATAGGAGTTCCACAGGGATCGATTCTCGGAGCGCTGCTGTTTATAATTTACATCAATGATATGCCGAACATAATACGTGAATGTAAGATGGTACTATATGCAGATGACACATTGGTGTATTCCGAAGGAGAAAATGCAGAAGAATGTAGAGAAAAGCTACTATGTGACATCCAACAAATACTTGAATGGCTGAAAATGAACAAGTTGAAACTTAACGAGAACAAAACGAAATTAATGGAGATAAACACTAACAACGAAACAGCAATAGAAATAAGTACTAAACATATAGAAAATGTGAGTCGGATAAAATACCTGGGAATAATTATCGATAAGGAAATGAAATTTGCTGAACACATCGATTACATGTGCAAAAAGATTGTTTTTTTCAAGAGGATACGAAAAAAAGGTTGGAGAAGCACAACCGTATCAATTGAGAAACTTCAATGACATCAGGGTAAATCGCCAGATTTCTGCAGCCGCTGGCAACACGCTTATGTACAAGGGAATACTTTTATTTAACAACTTGCCAAATGAAATAAAAAACGAAACACATTTCAGAGTATTTAAATCTAGATGCATTTTTGTAAAAGATAATAGGTGACTCGCTTAAAAATTTAACTGTAAACAAAGTTCTATGTAATAATAATATTTTTGATATTTTAACTTAAAATTTTGATTTTTGTAAAGTATTTTTATACTAATATATATGAATTGCTACCACTAATACTAATTAATAATTGAACATCAGAGCCTAGTTCCCGACAAGGGCAGGTGAAAAGTATCCTACTTATTGTAGAGATAGTGCATAGTCAAATCAATCAATCAATTTCAAACGCACGTAAATAAGTACACATTCAATTTTTTTTGGTGTGAGCTGCAATGAAGGAAGGAAGGTTGTTAAGAGTGTCATAGCTAGATGTGTTCTGTTCTGTGCGTGCTTTAATTTATTATTTTGCTTGTTTTACTTTGCAACAATAATTGTTTAGTGTAGTGTTGTGTGACTAACTACTATACAATCTTACTATTTGAACATTTAGTTTGATTTAATGTTTCTAGTGACAAGTTTTTTGTTTAACAAAAGTTGTACCTACCCAAATTTCTTTTTCGCTTGGTAAGCGGTAGTTTTTTTTTTTCTTTTTGTGTAATTTCATCTGACTTTAAGAGAATATTTCTTTTCTCTTTTTAATTATATGTGTAGCTTATTTCAGTATTTCATTCTCTTGTTTTTCTACAATATTTTCATAAAATAATTCAGTACTGTCTTATTTGTATAATTTGTCCCCATCTAACACTGACATCCTTGGTGCAGCTGGCTAAAGGGTCGTGCTTGCAATTTATGGTGCGCGAGTTCAATACCGATTCCATATATACCTATATCTTTTTTTTTCTCTTTTTTTGTAATCCCAGTTTTAAAATGGATTGCAGCGCTGAAAAATGCTTGGAATCTAAAAATTCCTCCAATCCCCTTTTTGCCTGTTATGGCCCTTGTGGCATGATGTTCCATGCTAAATGTGTTGGTTCAACCAACATGGTTCAACATATGGTATTGCTCCCCGTGTCGAAAATTATCACTGTCTACCCTTGCTTTTAAAATGTCAGTATTCAAGGCTGACATACAAAAATTGTCTAAGGGGTTTAAGGACTTACTCGACAACTTCATTATTGCTGTCTTCAATGTATCAACGTTCTCTGATCCTCATAGTTCGGCAGACGCCTCAACGTCTACTGACCTTGAGCTGCCGACTAATGAAGAAAAACAATGTACCCAACGTGCCATGGATACATTGACTCTATTTGACACAATAGGTCCTTCTTAATTTGGCATCGTCTTCATCAACTCTACTCGCAGGAAAAAGGAAACGTGATGTGCCTTCCTCTGCGCTAAACCCAAAGGCAAAAAGGTTTAATCTTAGGAGTCAGCGAAAAAACTGTAACGATGCCCCCATTCCTAATGTTAGTCCCACATGCATCAATCATTCCATAGGTACGGAATCTGCATCTATTGAATCGATTCCCAGACCAAAATCCATTTTCATTTCTCGACTAAAACCAAACACTTCTTCAGACGATGTCTTGAACCATTTGGTCTCGAGATCTTTGATTCCAAAAGATGACTCAATCAAATGCACCAAAATCAGTAAGGCTGATGGGTTTGTTGCGTCTTCCAAAATTGTCGCCCCTCCAATATATTTCGAAATACTGTGCAATAGTACTACATGGCCTCAAAATACGTTAGTAAAAGAATTTACTCCCCGGTCGACAAAAAGTGGCAGGAAAGTTTGTCCGAAAGTGTTAAAAAACCCAGTAGGCTGTCCCTCTACTATCAAAATGTAAGGGGACTCCGCACAAAAACCGCTGAAGTATATTTAAACTCCCAAGCCCTCTCTCATGATATCTTCTCCTTGACGGAAACATGGCTTAATGCCGGAATCTTAGACACGGAACTCTTCAATCATGAGTTCTCCGTATTCAGAAACGATCGTCATCAAAATGACCTGAAAGCGCTTGGAGGAGGTGTCCTGTGCCCATGTTCTGTAACTCATGCTATAACTCTTCGCATCGAAAACTTTGGAACACAAAATTCCACCGTTTATCGCATGTGGAAAGAAATTGTGTTCTGTAACTCTATGCGATAAAATATACCTTGGTAACTTTTAATATCATGGGAAATTGGAAGAATTGTCAAAATACTGGAAATCGAAGGGTAGTTTGGCGAGGAAATTCAGTGTGTATTTACATGTCGTTGGGATAGGAGTGGTGTAGCGCGACTTTTTAGCGGATTATCGGAAAATTACATGTTTCTGTTGAATTTTCAAAAATATGATGATCGCTCGTTCTGCTAGACTCAGACATTTTTTTTTGAAATTAATCTGATCCTAACGCTATGTTCTATGTTGATGAATTTAATGAAGTTAAAATTTTGCATTTATTTTGTCTGTCTATGAAAAAAATAAATGAAATATTTTTAAAACAAGAACCTTTTACTCTCTCTTGCACCAAGCTGTTTATTTTTATAGCAACACAGTTCCAAGAATGTTCAAAATGGATCTTATTTAAGTGCTTGCTGAATTCTTTCGACAGAATGTAGGTACCTACATTCTTCTCCACTAATTCTGACTGTTTTTATTAGTTATTTTTTATTTCTTTTGCATTTTTTTAAACGTTGAACTTGATCAATGAACTGTATATTTTGTTAAATAAAAAATCAAAAATGTTCACTGTCCACTATCCGTTTAAAATTGTTCAATACCCCTTTCTCGAAAGCCAATTGAAATGTGATAAATTTTGACAGTTGAAGTGAATAATTTATCGCATTCGAAAGTTACAGAACACCGATTTATCACATATTTCCAGGAGTTTCATTTCACAATGTTCCATGTGGTATAGTTTTCGCATCGCATAATTACAGAACACGGAAATGTGATATAATGAAATTTTGTTTCGATTCACATCGTTCATGTGATAAATATAACGATGCGATAGTTACAGAACACGGGCACTGATTGCTGTTCGTTCCAACCTTGAGTCACGAAAGATTGACTTTCCATTTCCACTAACCGTCGAAATTATCTGTGTAAAAATTACACTTAAGAATGTGTTAATGCGTACATTCCATCGTATCGTCTGTGTTCCTTGTATTCGGAACTTTCTATGGCACTAGACCATATTTTTGACATATCTTGTTGTGACAGCACTGTCTTACTTATAGGCGACTTCAATCTGCCACATATTGGATGGGTACCTTCTGAGGATGATTCTCATCTCATCCCATCCTTTGACTCTGCCCAACAAGAGCTCGCTTTACTGGACAACATCTTGTCTTTTGACTTACAGCAAACTAGCTGTATAAAAAATTTCAAAAATCGAACTCTCGATCTTGTTTTTTCTTCTGACTCTGTTAGTACTGTGGTTCTGGAATCCCACTTCAGTATAACTAACATAGATAATAATCATCCACCATTGGATGTATTTATTGAATTAGGCGCACATTTGTACGAAAATAGTAATTCGTACGATCGTTCGCAATCTTTTGACTTTCGGAAAGCAAATTTTCAAAGACTTTCTGATGAAATTTCCAGCTTTAATTTTAATCTTACTGCGTTTTCTAATATTGAAGATGCAGTAGTTTCCTTTTATTCTTTGATGGATAACTGCATGAAAAAAGTGATTCCTGTGAAATCCTCTAGGAATCTGAAAACGTCCCATCCTTGGTACACTAAAGAGCTCAAATCAATACGAAACAGACGTAATAGGGCTTGGAAGAACTATTTAAAAAGTCTCCGCCATTCAGAGCTTGAGCTCTATCTTACACTATTCAACGAATTCAAATCTTTATCCTGCAACTTATATATTGACCATATAAGTAAAATGGAATGCTCTCTAAAATTGGACCCCAAACTTTTTTGGGGATTTGTTAATTCTAAGAAAAAAACCGATGGTTATCCATCGAAACTTACTTACAATAGCTCTACAATTGCTGATTCGCTAGATGCAAGCAATATGTTTGCAGATTATTTCAGTAAGTCGTTTAGGGTGACCCCTCTTCACATAGATGAGCAATATTTTAGTTATCTAACTAGCTGTTCCCAAATAAGTTTTAGTAGCTTCTCATTTGACTTGGAAACAATTTTAAAATTTATTTCTTCTCTGAAGAATGATTATTCATCAGGTCCTGATGGCATTGCACCGATTGTTCTTAAAAAATGTAGTCATGCAATTGCTCCATATCTAAAATATCTGTTTGAATTGTCCATTAGTACTGGTAAATTCCCTTATGTATGTAAAAGTGCCTTTATCACACCTGTATTTAAAAAAGGCGAACGTGGTGATATCACTAATTATAGGCTTATTTCAAAGCTTTCGTGTATCCCTAAACTTTTTGAACAAATTGTTTGCGAAAAGTTAATATTTCTTTGTCGCAATTTAATTTGCAATGAACAGCTTGGATTTGTAAGAAACAGATCCACTGTCACTAATCTGTTAAGTTTCTTGCATGATTGTTCTAATGCCTTAGAGAATAAGGACGAAATGGATTGCATATACACTGACTTCTCTAAAGCTTTCGACCAGCTGTCCCATGAAATAATCGAGTTTAAGCTCAGGGCTTTTGGTTTCCCACGAAGTTTCATAAAATGGGTTAATTCATACCTTAGATCAAGGGTTTATCAAGTCAAATTTAGAGGATCGCTATCTGTATCTTTTACAGCTGAGTCTGGAGTTCCCCAAGGTAGTCACCTCGGACCAATTCTATTTATACAAGCCATTAATGATGTTAAAGCATGTATAAATCACAGTAATATCCTGATCTACGCTGATGATATGAAAATATTTAAATCTATCACTAGTCAGCAAGATAGAATTTTTCTTCAATCTGACATTAATAGCGTCGCTAATTGGTGTGATAAAAACGGTTTATCCCTGAACCCTACTAAATGTCAACATATGACATTCTCTAGAAAGAATATACCTTTCACCTTTCAATATTCTTTGTCTCAACATAATCTTTGTAATGTTGATAATTTTAAGGATCTTGGGGTTTATTTCGATCCCAAACTGGTTTTTGCCAAGCATATCAATTTTATTGTTAATAAATCTAATTCTATGCTGGGCTTCGTAAAAAGGTGGGCGAAAGAATTTAACGACCCATACGTTACTATGTCATTGTACAATTATTTTGTCCGTCCGATTCTAGAGTATGCTTCACAAGTTTGGACGCCGTTCTACAACATTCATTCAAATCGAATAGAGGCCATTCAACGTAAATTTATTCGATTTTCACTTAGAGGACTTCCATGGGATGATCCTTTTAACCTTCCTCCTTACAGTCAGCGTATTAAGCTTTTTCAAATGTTACACCTTTCTCAACGAAGGCTTAATAGCGATATCATTTTTTTACAGCAGCTTATATCCGGTCAAATAGATGCACCTGACTTGCTGTCGTCTATTGGCTTTAATTTTCGTGGTGGTGCCTATAATTTGCGCAGTGCTGAATTATTGTTTAGCTCCCATCATAGAACGAATTATGGGAAGCATGAGCCTATTAGTCGCATGAGTAGAATCTATAATCTAAATGATCATGTGATTGACTTGCATGTTAGTAAAATTAAGCTAAAAAATATTTTGCGTAATAATGCTTTAATGTCTTAAATTGTTTGCATTATTATGTGTCTGTGTTGGTATTTTGTAGGTGCATAATTATTGTATTTTTAATTGTTTTGTCCTTACTAACACCTGCACTAAATGATGAGCCTGTGAGAGCACTTTTTGCGCCGGCAATTTCTGCTCGTGATAGTTGCTTGCTTTAAGCACTCCACGACACAGAGCTGATAGTGTAAAAAAAAAAAGAAAAAAAAATGATATTCTTAGCCCCTCCTTGTCCGGATAATTAAATTAGATTGGTTTTGGGCACATCACATAAGTAGGTAATGCTTAAGCTGTATCGGTGAAGCAGTTTATTTTTTCGAGGTTTCTATGGATATTTTGGAAAAAATGTCCTTTATTCTGGATTTAAGGATCTTTTTTGGGGTACCAATGACCTCTAGGTAAAATTGCCTTGAACACAGAAATTCTGTGCGTTGTTTAAGGACCTTTTTTGGGGTGCCAAGAACCGCTTGGTAAAATACGCAATATACACTACTCCAAGCAAAATAAACCCAAGATTTATTTTGTATTTTCCATAAGAAATACTTAATTAGTAAACATTATCGAAACGAAGCATTTTATTGTAGAGTTTGCATGTGTACGATTCCAGCGTTGTTGCTAAGTTATACTTTCTTCATTTGGATACTGAAAACGCAATAAGAGCGGTAAATATGCTGAAGCAAGGAGAGTCTCAAAGGGCTGTTGCAAAATCGTATTGGTGTGTCAAGACGAGCTATCCGAAACGTGTGGGAACGCTCCTAGGAGACCCGAAGTGTAGCAAGGAGACCTGGGTCAGCAAGAATCAGAACCACAACTCGGCAAGAAGGCCGGTAGATTCGAATATCTGCACATCGGGAGCGTACCATTACCGCCCGGGCTTTACAAACTCAACTGCGGCAGTCAACTGGTACTCAAGACAGTGAAGCCATTCGCAATCGACTCCACGAAGATGGTCAACGTCATAGAGTGCGTGCTATTCGACAGAAACTTACAGCGGTTCATCGGGCAGCGCGCTTAAGGTATGCCCGTGAGCATTCAAATTGCACCATGGACAACTAGAGGTCTGTACTCTTTATAGACGAATGAAAGATAAAGCTTCTGAGTGATGATAAACGAGTACGCGTGTGGAGAAGACAAGATGCATTCACGGAAGTGACCGATTTGGGGGCGCCAGTGTTATGGTATGGGCTGGAATAAGTTTGCTAGGCACAACAGAGCTGGTAATCCTGGATGAGATCACTGTTACCGCCGCCAGTTACTTTGATGGTAATACGTCCTGTTGTGATCCCATTTTCACAGATAGTTGGCGATGGGTTTGTTACGTTTGTTACATACGGCTCCTGTATTACCCAAACAGCTCTTTCTGACGCCAATAGTTCACTTTTGCCATGGCCAGCAAAGAGCCCAGACCTCAATCCCATCGAGCATGTATGAGACCAATTAAAAAGCCTCAAAGAAAACCACAGCCATGTCAACACTAAACAGCTGATAAACGCGTTAAAGCCTGTTGGGAGCACATACCCGAACAAAATGTAACGCATCTGATCGAAAGCTTACCAGATAGGCTAATACAGAGCATACGGAGTAGAGGAGGCCCTACTCGCATGTAGGCAAAACAGATCAACCAGAAACCATAGCAAAAAAAATAGTGATATGCAGTTTTATTTTTCTCTATTTTTCGTAAATTTTCCCATAAAATGTTTTTGTATGTAAATTGAATTTTGAAATTTTTACCGTATTGATTTTGTCTACTCAATTTCTAAATACTAAGCTAAAACGTATAACAAAAAAAAATATAATCACTAATATTTTAGCAAATAAAAATTATTGACAGCTAAAAACCTACACCTGAAAAACAGTCATCGCAACTAACGAAATTGACTACACAATAGGTTAAAATTAGTTGCCATTATGATCCATATTTACCAACTATGTGAGCGCAGTGGCGCAGAGGGTAGTGTGTTGGAATACCAATCTAAAGGTGTCGCAGGTTATGCAAGTATCAAGAGCACTACTAGCAATAAGACTCAAAGTTGAAGTCAATTGAAGAGTGTAAATATGTTGACCACCTTTCAGAAGGCAAATCTGGAAAATAGCTATAAACCGTTATGTGTGTAGCTAAGTACCCCTCCTGCGGTCGCTGCTATCCGCATGAAGTTTTCCGTTTTCTTTACCTACATTATTTAAAGTTGTAAAATAAAGTCAAAATGGATAGTGTTAAGACATATTCACTTCCAAAATCCACATCTCTCTTTTATAAGGCTATCCCAAATACTATGCTGGTAAGCGCAGAGAAATGTTTGTTTTATTTTCATATATTATTGGAAAATTGTTTCCTATTTGTTGTTCGTATTCCCAATTTGTGAAAAATGCACGTAAAGAGGAAGAATTATCAGTAAAGGAAATGCTTTTAACTATTATTCAAAGATTGGATAATCAAGATAAAAGCTACTACACAAAGAAGTTTCCACAAGAAAAAAAAACAACAAAATAATAATGATTAAAAATCTGAGAGTCGCAACCTGGAATGCAAACGGTTTACTCAAAGAAATCTCTGAATTTCAGGTATATCTATGTAATGAAGACATTGATGTTTGCCTGATTTCCGAAACCTAGTTCAAACAGGGAACTAAGTTTAAAATTCCTGGGTATCAATGTTACCACTCTGCCTATCCAGCTGACAGTGCCAGGGGAGTTAGTGCTGTAATTGTAAAAAGTATTTTGAAACCTTATGAACTGCAAAAAATAGAAAAAACAAACCAAGTAGCGACAATAAACATTTTGACTAAAAGCAAACAGTTTAATATAGCCCACCCAAGCATTCGCCTACAGAGGAAGATCTCGATGACCTTTTTCGAAATCTAGGCAATAAAATTATCATTGGAGGTGATTTCAATTCAAAACACACCTATTAGGGGGTCAAGATTAGTAACGACAAAAGGCAGGAAGCTTTACAAAGCAGTGAGTTTATTTCGACTGGTTCGCCTACTATCCGACCCACCAAAAATACCAGACTTAATTGACTTATTTATAACGAAAGGAATCAAAAGAAAAGAAGTGAAACAGTGATGATTTATCGTCGGATCATACACCCGTAATTCTAACGGTCAGCGGTATGTCTATAGAGCAGAAAAAACGTAAGACTTAGTGTCATTCGTTTCTCCCGCAGTGTTGGATTCTCAAAAATCTAAATATGAAAACATAATTGAAGCACTAAACAATAACGCGAAATTATTAACGGATCGAATTACCGAAATGTCTATTTCAATACAAAATACATTATGTAAACAAAACGAAATCAAGGAGAAAGATGAGGTGCGGTTAAGGGAGGAGGTACCGCTTATTTCTAAAACAATTACTGAACTAAAGGAGAAATCGTTGTTAAAAGCAAAAGAAAGTGTGAGCGAGACAGACCATAACCTTCGTGAAAGCGTACAGTATATATCGAAATCGGTTAGTGAAATAAGAAACGAAATAAAGAAAAATAATAAAAATAGTCTACCAAGTGCAGAAAGGAGACAACATGAAATATTATTTTCTGACGTTGTAAAAACGAATGAGCAATCTGTCTTTGTTTATCCTAAAAAGAAACAGCCATCAAATGAAACAAGAAAAGAATTAAAACAAAAAATTTACCCTACCAACATTAATATAAACAGTGTGGTAAACAAGAATAAGGGCGGTATTGCTATAAAATGTGCCGATAAAGTTTCAAGTGAAAAATTAAAAGATGCAATTAAGGAAAAATTGAATGATGAGTATAAAATAGAGATGCCAAATTTAATTAAACCAAAAGTTTGTATAATGAATTTAGAAAACGATGAACAGGAGGACCAAATTTTAAATAAAATAAAAAAGCAGAACCCTGAACTTTTAAACACAGAAATGAAAATAGTAAAAGTTTTCAAAAATAAAAACAGGTGGAGAAACTTAAATATAGTTCTCGAGTTGGATAGTGAAAGCTTTTATAAAGTATTAAAAATCGGTAAGGTTAACATTGGGTGGGTGAAGTGCTTCGTAAGAGAATTTTATAATTTGTCAAGATGTTATAAGTGTCAAGGTTTTAACCATAAGGCTAACGTTTGTACAAACGAAATAGCTTGTATTAAGTGCAGTGAGGAACATAATTCAAAAGAGTGTACAAATAGTTTAGTAAAATGCATAAATTGTTCAAAAGTTAATGAAAATCTTGGTATGCGCTATAATAATGATCACGAAGCAAATGATAAGTCTTGTCCAGTGTTTCTAAAAAAATTTAAAATACTTAAGGAGAGAATTCAGTATTAGCAACTAAAATGCTGGTACTTTAATGCACAAGGTTTTTTAAATAACTTTAATCAAATTGAAGCTATATTAAAAGATCACCTTTTCGAACTGATTGCGGTATCGGAAACCCATCTAACTAATGATATTGAAGACATCGAAATTCAATTACCAAACTATAAACCAATTAGATGCGATAGTACTAGCAGTTTTACTGGTGGGGTTGTACTATTTGTTAGAAACAGCCTGAAGTTCGAAATAGTTAACAAAATTCATATTCCAATGAAAAGTGGTGTGTTTGTCTAAAAATAACATCAAAGGATCTAAACGAAGTAGTGGCGGTATGGTATAGATCACCCAGTAGCTCGGAAGTTGAATTTTGTACATGTTTTTCAGACTGGCTCGAGCAGATTTTGCTAACAAATCAACACATTGTAATAGTTGGTGATTTTAATATAAATATGAGAATGCAAGGCACATACTCAAACAAAGTAAACGAAATTTTAATCAATAACAGCTGTGTGCAAATAATAAGGAAACCGACTAGAATAACTTCATCGACGCAAACCCTTATCGATCTTGTTATAACGACAGATGGTAGAAACATTTGGGCAGCTACTGTTCCTGAACTCAATATCGGTGATCAAGAATCAATTATTGTAAAAATTCCAGTTAAAAGGAATAACATAAAAATAAGTAAACAGTATAAAAATATATTTAGATATAACAAAACTGCATTTAAATCTTTAATGCAAAGAAAATTGAACAATTTAACCAATTCAGATGATTTAAATGAACTGTCAAAAAGTCTACAAACTTCTTTAATTGATAGTGTAAGTGAATTAACTGCAAAAAAATGTTTCTATCAGTGCAATAACAAATGGTTCACAATTGAGCTGAAAGAGCTAAAAAAAAGTAAAAGTGCAATTGTATATGAAAGCGCGTCTATCCAACCTCTCAAACGACTGGTGTGAATATAAAAGAGTAAGGAATGCTTATATAAATAGTTTACAAATAGCTAAAAAAAGGTTCACGTGCAATAAAATAAATAAATGTTCTAGTCAAAAAGAAATGTGGAAAGTTTTAAAAACATTAGTGTTAAAAAGGCAAAATGAAGAAATAAAGGAAGTTCAATTCCAGAACAAAATTGAAAGCAACCCGTTTACAATAGCGAATAAATTTAACTCATACTTTATTGAAAGCGTTAATAATATAAGCAATTCGATAAGTTCGAGTAGTTTTAGAGACACTGATCTAATTGAATTAGAAACGACTTTTAAATTTAAACCCATAACGTTAAATGATCTTTGGCTGGTGTGCAACACATTAAACAAGAAAAAAGAGACTTTTCGAATATAAACGTTCAAATATTAAAAGACTGCTTTAACGTAACTGGTCCATTGATCCTGAAAATTATTAATCTTTCTTTTTCAACAGGAGTGTTCCCAAAAAATTTAAAAGAATCTTTAGTTATACCTATACCCAAAGAATGTAATACAACACAGTCTGATAAGTTTAGACCTATAAATATGGTTTCGGTTGTTGAAAAGATTATTGAAAAAGTGTCATACGATCAACTATTTAAGTATATTTCACAAAATAAGATCTTAGTGGATAATCAGTCTGGGTTTCTCTTGTAAAACGTCTCTGAACTATTTAGTTGTGTCACTAAAAGAAGAAAGGCATGCAAATAACAAAATAATTGCGGTTTTTCTGGACTTTGAACGAGCTTTTGAAACCATAGATCGATCAATACTTATAAAAAAATTGCAGAAATACGGTTTAAAAAACCTTGAACTAAGTTGGTTTAAATCCTATTTAAGTGAAAGAACTCAAAGAACCAAAATAAATAATGTGTTATCAGAAATCGGGTCAACAGTTTTTGGGGTACCACAGGGTACAATTCTCGGACCGTTGTTATTTTTATTATATATTAATGATATAACTACTGTGTTGAAACACAGCAAGAAATCATTATTTGCAGATGATGCCTTGTTATTTGTGTGTGGTAAAGACGTTCATATAATTCATGAACAAATGAAGAGTGATTTAAACAACCTTTACAAATGGCTAAATACAAATAAGTTGAAAATTAATGTTAGTAAATCGAAATGTATGGTGATTAATAGTGATTTTATTCCATATTTTAAAATCAATAATGAACAAATTCAGCAAGTTAAATTAATAAAATATCTCGGCATAATATTAGACAACAAACTTAATTTTAACGACCATTTCACATATGTTGCCAAGAAGATTTCGAAAAAAATCGGCTTTCTAAGGAGAATTCGGAAAAATATTAATACGATGTGTGCGATTAACATTTATAATACGATCATCAAACCTCACTTTGAATTTTATTCTACCATTTTATTTATAGGTAATACTTCGGAAATAAATCGTCTTCAAATTCTCCAAAACAAGGCAATGAAAATTATTTCAAGATGCGGCTTTTACACTCCAACTCAAGGGATGCTTTCCTGTCTACAGTGGCTGAACATTAAGCAAAGAATAACATTCAACACCTTAATTTTTGTTTTTAAAATTAAATATAAGATGGTACCAAATTATCTTTCATGTAAATTAACGTATGTACAGGACACTCAGCCATACCAACTAAGATCAAATTCTGATTTTCGATTAAGTTTGTTTTAAGATGTTAGAACTCAAAACACTATTATGTACAGAGGTTTAAAACTATTTAATGAATTACCAATCAACATAAAAAATGAACCAGTTGTTCGTACATTTAAAATGCTTCTTATAAATCACATTCGATCCAATGGTTAAATATTTGTAACAGTTTTAATTGATGTTATATCTTGTTTTCTTTTATTTTTTGTTATTAATAGTAAAATTATACTAAATAAAATACATGCATACATACATATATACATTAATGGGTGACGTATGTTGTTGTTTCCCGTGGAGATTGAACCTGCACCTCACGGGTCACAGACCAACGCAATAACCTCTACACAGTCGCCACCCCGACATATGAAATCATACTCCTACTTAAGGAGTATGGATAAGGGCCACAAGATTAGTCTTTTCTGGTGAAGCTGGTGAATACTTAGGCCTCATTCTGGATGAGAGTTCGGAAAGCTACGGTAGCACTCTTTTCTTCCAAAAATGCCATCGGTAATAGATGCTGTCTTCAACCCCGCATTGCCAACTGGCTAAACATCTCGGTAATAAGACCGATACTTATGTACGGGATAGTTGTTTGGTGGATTGCCTTAGACAAAGTCCAACGATCAGTGTGTCTCTGAATGAGTGGTGCAATGCGCACTACTTCCTCTGCTGCAATATAAATTCTGTTTCACCTGACACCCCTTGACATCTTTAGTAAGCAAGCGGCTGCTAGTGCGGCTAACCGCCACAAAACAACGTTCCAGTGGTTCGAGAATGAAATCGGCCACTCCACTACTCTATAAAAAATTAGAATCCTCCCAAGCAACAGACTACACCACCCCACAGATTCGTTTTGACAAAACTTCAAAATCAACATCCCCCCCAAGAACATTCTAGGTGGAAGGCCCACTGTCGAAGATGAATCGATCCACTTTTACACCAATGGATCCAAAACCGATGAGGGGTAGGTGGAGGTGTGTTCTCTGAAAGATTAAACCTCAGCCTCTCTTTTCGCATCCCTAATCACTTCAGTGTGTTCCAAGCGGAAATCATGGCGTTTAAAAAAATTCCTATCGTGGTTGAAGAGGAACGTGATTTGCGCTATGGCAACACTTGTCTAGCGACAAAACAGATTTGGCCGAAGCTGGATCTGAAACGCTCCAAGTGTTAGTGCTACAATTGGTGTTATCACCGGACACTGTCTCATAGGCAAACATGCAACAAGACTTGGCGTCTACACAAATGATTTTTGCAGAAGCTGCTTTGACGAGGAGGAGACTATTCTCCGCCTCCTCTGCACATGCTTCCTCTCTATCAAAGATGAAAACTCCATTTGGGATCTTTCTTTTAAAATGATCTCTACGATCTCATAAACATCGACATTAAGTCTTTCAAGTTTAATCAAATGCTCCAACTGGTTCAACGAGTGGACGAGAATGGACCTTTTTTTATTGGTCTAAGTGCGTGGTGCGTCTATAGTGACTACCACTATAACGTAACCTAACCTACTTAAGTGGCGTTTTGTCTACTCTTTTGTAAAACTGCAGATTTTCAGTGAAATAAAATATGTTTTGTATATTCACGAAAGCAACTCTCAAATTAATTATTCCCGTACAATTAATCTAATTTTTACTTTCCAAATCGTTTTACCTTCTACTATTTATCCACTGTGAGCGAATAAGTGTGTTTGATCGCGGGGTAGTAAATTTAATTTAATTCCGCACCTTGGCTTAGACATTGAAAATCTTAGACATTGCAAATCTTAGACATTGCAAATCTTAGTTTAGGTTCGGACAACCTATATGTATATCCATTCCAGCCTTTATCTTCAATCTTGTGCCGATCTATTTATCTTCACTTGTGGTTTGTTGTTATAGGCGTAAAATTTTGCTGAGCTGGGTATACACTTCTCAATAAAACGATACTTATATTATTAAGTGTGTGTAAGCCCTGTTCCTTAATCATTATTATTTTTTAAGTTAACAATTGCCGGGCGTTATGAAAAAAACACTACTTATTGGGGTTCAATACAGCCCGTGAAGCACAGTGCATGGCTCTATAGTGAATCAAACCGCGTAGTGGACTTACCTCTTGCTTTCTTTTTTTAAAGTTCATTTCAACATTTTTAGACTTTTTGTCTGTATGTTGTCTTTTTGTTTTATTGGGTTTTTCCATTATTTATGTATATTTTGTTACCTACCAATCAAATAATTTACTTAACTAAGCAATAGCAATGCGGAAAACAAACGCGTTATTTATGACAATTCTTAAATCTATCAAAATGAAAACATTCAGATCTTAATTCACTTTGACTCCGTTTACACGACCGAATCGAAATTAAATTTAAATTCGAGGCAAGTTTTCGCTCCCAACGAATTGAAAGATTGTATTCAAATAGAATCCAATTTCACAGTTGCTACTAAATATGTGGTTTGTATAGATTTGGGTTAGTGGCGACAAAAATCCAAGTCAAATAAATTCTGTTAACTCAACAAAGGAAAACAAAGCAGACGCACACACACACTGTCTATCTCGATTTTTCAGTTGGCATTCCCATGCTGATTTTCAGTCAGTCGCAGTAAATTTTGTGTTCGGATTCATTAAATCTTGTTTCGATTTTATATCACGTTTATATCACCAGGTCCTTCGTCTTGTACGGCATCAGTTTCTTGAGTCATTGTATACAGACTCTATAGTATTCTCACTTCGTGTATACGACGATAGCCACCTATACGCTCTGGGCCAAAACAAATGGTGATAGTTTATGCACATTAGGCGTTTTTCTTTTTTAGCTCCGAGCGGGGAACAGAGCGGGGCCCGAGCGATCAGAGCTCGCTCCGAGCTGAACATAACCTGAGCGCTCCGAGCTAATTAAGAAACAGAATTGGGCACTGAACTGTCATTAGATAATTTTTTTTTCTATTAATTTTCAAAATAGTCAGGATTGCTTCTGAAATTGGTGTTTGTCAAGGGTTGTTCCATTTAAATTATAATTTCTAGTAAATAAACTATGGAAAAAACACAAAATAATGAATGAAGTCAGCCGCGCTCAGCTTTTCGCTCGATGTGCTTGGTCATTTTTAATCGAGCTCATCGAGCGAGCCCTGAACTAGCTCAGAGATAAAAAAGAAATACAAATTTTGTGCTCAGAGCGCTCCTAGCAAAAAAGTAACACAGTTCTTTTCTTGACAGCTCAGTGCCCCGCTCGGAGCTAAAAAAGAAAAACGCCTATTATGTGGGTTCATTTTTGTTTTCGTCCAACCTCCTGAATGGGTAATTAAGAATGAAGATCATTTAGGTAGCCACTACCGATGCCGATGGTGGCTGATGTTTGACGTAGCGGACATTCTCATCGGGTAGAATTATCGTATTTTATTTTATTTTATTTGTTGGCTCTGATGGAAGTATCAGCAGAATATTTTTATTTGGTTTTGCCCAAACAGCTGATTTTTTGTTCTTTAGCTCCGAGCGGGGAACAGAGCGGGGCCCGAGCGATCAGAGCTCGCTCCGAGCTGAACATAACCTGAGCGCTCCGAGCTAATTAAGAAACAGAATTGGGCACTGAACTGTCATTAGATAATTTTTTTTTCTATTAATTTTCAAAATAGTCAGGATTGCTTCTGAAATTGGTGTTTGTCAAGGGTTGTTCCATTTAAATTATAATTTCTAGTAAATAAACTATGGAAAAAACACAAAATAATGAATGAAGTCAGCCGCGCTCAGCTTTTCGCTCGATGTGCTTGGTCATTTTTAATCGAGCTCATCGAGCGAGCCCTGAACTAGCTCAGAGATAAAAAAGAAATACAAATTTTGTGCTCAGAGCGCTCCTAGCAAAAAAGTAACACAGTTCTTTTCTTGACAGCTCAGTGCCCCGCTCGGAGCTAAAAAAGAAAAACGCCTATTATGTGGGTTCATTTTTGTTTTCGTCCAACCTCCTGAATGGGTAATTGAGAATGAAGATCATTTAGGTAGCCACTACCGATGCCGATGGTGGCTGATGTTTGACGTAGCGGACATTCTCATCGGGTAGAATTATCGTATTTTATTTTATTTTATTTGTTGGCTCTGATGGAAGTATCAGCAGAATATTTTTATTTGGTTTTGCCCAAACAGCTGATTTTTTGTTCTCCTTCATGTTCGTGACTAGGTATATGAGAAGTAAGATGATACAGGTAGCGTTGGTGGTTGACTGTAGGGCGGAAAGGTGAAGGAATTATTATCGGGTAGACTTATGCCATATTATTTGTTTGCTCTGAACTCTGATGGAAGTTTGGGGTAGGTTATGTTTCTGGTATTTAATGCAATTGGTATGTATATGTATGATCGTTGAAGGAGAGTCGCATTTCAGCGGTGAGGATTCTCAAATGATTTTTTTTTGTAAATTCCCTTCAGATGGCTCAAATAACACCCGATCACTTTTCTTAATATTTTTATATTTATACACTCCTAAAACACTACTACTCCTGTCAGCGGCTGTCAAAATAAGACCTCCCGGAAGTCTTTTTATCTCCATCTATGGCCATCTTTCTTTCTACTGTCACTCTCTCACAGAAGGTGTCACAATGAGTGGAATGCAATATAGCCGTCCTTTTTGGTGCTCGTACCACGGAACTACAGAGAGTGTTACAATATGTTTAAAGTACGTTAACATTTAAAGATTTCATTACACATTACAACTCGTCCAATTTGACCATATGATCGCCCACGATCATGATATTAATAAATAAAAATTAAACCATTACTCTGGGGTTTCAACTTAAAACTAGTCGGGTGTTGCTTTCTTGAGATTGGTCGTAGTAGGGCCCCTCGTCTGTGTTACCCATTTTCTGATTCGCGCAGCCTCAATAATGTTGTCGTATGGTAATTGTGTCAGCTGACAATTTTCGATGTCCTTCACTACATACCGATCATTAGGCAATATTTTACTAATAACATATGGGCCCCGATATCTTGGAATAAAATTTTTATTAGTGCCGACAGAGGTGTCAACATGTTTTATAACTACAAAGTCGCCGACGGTGTATGTCTTAGCAGGTGTGCTGTGTTTTAGAAAGTGTTTCTCGTTATACTCTTGAGATTTATTAATGGCTTTCCACGCCTTTGACCGGATTACCTTAAGATCACGGGCTGTCCCATGATCAACCTTATCTTCCAAATACTCAGTAAGCTCATCAATAACTGGGCCACGCTGTTCCACCCCGAATAGTAGGTTGCTTGGAGACTCTTTAGCTGAACTATGAACAGTATTATTAATGGCATATTCTGCCTGTGACAACTTCGCGGCCCAATCTGCATGGTTGACCGGTTCACTTACTTTGCTCAACATTGCCTTAATTACCCTGTTTACACGCTCGACCTGTCCGTTGGCTTGGGGAGAGGCCACAGCAAGTTTAACATGTTCCACATTGTTCCGGAGCATATAGTTCGCGAACTCAAGCGAAGTAAAGCATGTACCACGGTCGGTTACCATGCGCCTAGGACGGCTGTAGTAGCTGAAGTACTTGTCCAATGAAGCCTGCTTGGTACTGGTCGAGTTTACCGTATATAATCGCACAAATTTCGTGAATGCGTCGATTACCACTAGGATATGCTTTCGTTTAGAGAGCAAGGAGGGCAAAGGATCAAAATGATCCACATGAACTGTGTCAAATGGGATCGGCTTCTTGGGAATACTGTACATATTATGGTCGTTAGACCGAGTGGGCACTGAGTACATGATGCAATTGATACAGTTCTTAATAAATTGCTCTATATCCTTTCTCATGTTAAAAAACCAATAATTTTTCCGGATCTGATTATAACATTTATCAATACCCAAATGACCAATCTTTTCGTGTATCATCCTGATTAAGTTGTCCCGCATTTTCACCGGCACATAGAGTAGCAATCAATTTCCTTCGATTTTACGAAAAACCAAACCATCTTGCAACGTATAATGTTCCAATGTTTCTATTTCTAACCTGTCCCTGAGCCTAATGATTTCTGGATCTCGGCTCTGAGCCACTTGGATATGGGTATCTATCTCATCGCTGGTAAGTGCAGCGACTATGTGACACCGACTCAGCGCGTCTACATGCCCCATGGACGCCCCACTGCGGTGCTGTATAGTATAGTCATAATTCTCAAGTTCCAGTGAACACCTGGCGATTCTCGGGTTCACCTGCTTTTTACCTAATGTAAGGGTGAGAGAATTGCAATCAGTAATGATTTTGATCGGAATGCCTTATAACTATACTCGGAAACATCGCAATGAGTAGATGATGGCTAGGTTTTCCAGCTCGAAGCTATGGTACCTGGACTCTGCTGGAGTAGATGTCTTTGAGAAATACGCAACCTGTAGAACCTTTTATCATCCTGGCGCTGCATCAGGACCGATCCAAATCCTTGGCTACTCGCATCACAATGCAACTCGGTTTCCCTTTCGGAGCTATATATTGCCAACACCGGTGCAGTGACAAGTTTGTCACGTAATTCTCGGAAGGCCTTAACACATTCAGCGGAAAAATCGTATCTACTCTCCTTTCGCAAGAGATCTAATAAGGGTTTAGCGATTTTTGAAAACGTAGGTACAAATCGGCGGAAGTACGACAACATTCCAATACATCGATGTAGTTCATTCTGATTTCTTGGCATCGGGTACTGTTTAATATTTTGAATGTGGGTATCGGTTGGTCGAATACCCGATGCATTCACGACATAGCCCAAATATTCCAGTTCGTCATAACCGAACTTACACTTGTTCAGCTTGAGTTCTAACCCTTTCTCATAAAGGCGACGCAAAACCTCGGCGATGGTTTCTAAGTGAGACTCGAAGTTAATTGTAGCAACTAGGATATCATCTAAATAAATAATTAGCTGGCCCGTCTCAATCATATCTTGGAATATTCCGTGCAGGAACCGCTGAAAGTTAGCAGGTGCATTCCCTAACCCAAACGGCATTTTCATGTACTCGTATTGCCCATCTGGTGTCACAAAGGAAGTTTATTGTATGGAGCTTTCATCCATTCCTACTTGATGAAAACCGTCCTTTAGGTCGAGTAGCGTAAACCATTGTTTTCCCCCTAAAAATTCGATGCAGTATTCGATAAGTGGTAACGGAAAATTATCCCTAATTGTTTTCTTATTCAGCGCACGATAATCGATGCACATACGCAATTCACCGTTCTTTTTCTTTGTAAGCACAACTGTGGATGCATAGGGGGACTTACTTTGTCGAATGATCCCCCTTTCCATTAGATCTTTAATTCGTTTGCAAACTTCTCTCCGCTCAAGGACTGAAAGTGCCCTTGGGGAGCAATGAAACGGCGTATCGTCTGTCAAACAGATCTTCATTCTATAATCCTGATGCCTACGTTCAATACCATTAGGGTTTAAATAATTTTTATCTATAAATGCTTTAAGAGCACTGCCTTGATACTCAGTCAACCGTGAGCAGATATCGACATCTGGTTTCTGTTCACCTATGTCTATTTCAAAAATCGGCGAAACACTATTATCATCATTGCTCGAATAATTTTTATCTATAACTACTTCAAGAACACCATCAGTCAATTGCGGTCGGGGGTTGAAATCGAACTTCTGTTTCCCTATATCAGTTTCCAAAAACAATGAAACTCTATTATCTAAGTGAACCGGCGACAAAACACTATTATCCGAGCCGACATACGGCAAAACACTTTCATCTAAGCGGACCTGCGACGGAGCAATCACCATCGGCGGAATTTGGACATCGGTTTGTATGACACTTTTACCATTCGGCAGACTTAACTGCTCTATATTGCTTACGTTTTTGGATTTATCACACCGACAGATCCTCGGGCCAGTACAACGACCAATCTTATTTACTTTTTTCTTACAAAAGTCAGAAGTGCTAATGACTGAATTATTTAAATTAAAGTTTGTATTTAACACGGATTAATTTTTATTTTTATTTACGGGCCTTATCTGGCTTAAATGAATGTTAAAGATTCTTAAAAAACTACGTCCTAGGATCAGCGGCAGTTTCATCAGGTTATCTGGGAGTACTAAAAGAGATACTATTTTAATACTGTATCGGAATTTAATATAACTTTGAATCGTACCGTACGTATAAAGTTTGGTTTGACCCACTCCTGTTTACTTCGTTGGTGTCAATACTTTGGATATCCTGATGTCGCTTGGAACTAGGGAACGCGTGATGATATTAATTGCGCGTTTGCATGGCGCTGATAGCACCAGCCAGATCTTCATCACTGCTTGGATCCTCTTCCAGTGCCTTAGTAACTGCAGCAACAATCTTTTGATGTCTTCGGTTTGCCTTTGGGCAGTTGTTATGGAAATGCCCGACTTCATTGCAGATGAAGCAAGCATTAGGTTGTCTCAGCGGCTTGGTCCAACTGTTCTTGTAGTGGCCGAATTTGGAACAGTTGTAGCAGCGTATCTCGGAGAGCTCCTTTGGTTTGGCGTTGACTGGCTTTGTTTTGTTGATGGCCGTGGCCATAGGCGTCTTGATCGACTTCTTCTCGAGCTGTTGGTTTCGTTTTTGTTGTTATCGGTCCAGCCTAGACAGCAGATCGGCGATAGTTCGGGCATCATTGATCAGTGTTATGTTAGCGCTGTCGTCATCCAAACCATCAATGATAAAAGTCACCAGCTCTGCATCGGGAACTGATATCTTCGCGGCCAACGATTTCATGGCGATTACGAATTCTAGGCATGATTCGCTTGGCCCGATCCGTCGTCGCTCTAGCTGCCTGTACACATCGCGGTAGGTTACCTGTCGCCCAAACGTTTCGATGAGAGCATTTTTTAGTTCGGCGTAATTGACGACGCCCAACGTGCCCAAAAATTCCTTCGCCATCTCCTTCAACAGTCTGCGTACGCCCAAGCACATCTCATCCGATGTGAAACCCCGTGTGGCAGTGTACTGCTCCAATTCAACAAACCATTTGCGGATATCACAATGGTCCTTCCCCGTGAATGGATTGAGTGAGCTCTCCATATGCTCAAAGTTGGCGCGGCGATAGGTGTGGTTTTCGCCTGGCGGGGAACTCTCCATCTCCCGTATCTGCTGCTCTAGTGCAAGCATTTCACGTCGCATGCGCAAAAGGTTTATTTGTGCTTGCAGCTGGCGTGCTTCGGCTCCTGTCTGGTCCTCTTCTTGGTGTCTGGCGAATTATATAAACTGCTCGGCGGCTGGTTCGGCGGCTGGTTCGGCGGCTTGTTCGTCGGTTGGTTCGGCGGCTTGTTCGTCGGTTGGTTCGGCGGCTTGTTCGTCGGTTGGTTCGGCGGCTTGTGCGTCACCCTTTACGTCGGGAGGCCTACGCATGGCCATCCATTCCTCATATATTGGGCGTAATTGCGCAACTGTTGCACTTGGTGGGAAGTCAATATTTGCTCCTGCCAGCACGTCCACCATTGCTTGTCGAGACAATCGCGTGCTTGACATTTTCAGGTTATTAAAAAAATACTTTTCCGGGAAAATTTTTAGGAATACTATTTTAAAATTTATTTTGGGTCCACATCTGAGATGTAAATTCCCTTAAGACCTCCCGGAAGTCTTTTTATCTCCATCTATGGCCATCTTTCTTTCTACTGTCACTCTCTCACAGAAGGTGTCACAATAGGCGTTTTTCTTTTTTAGCTCCGAGCGGGGCACTGAGCTGTCAAAAAAAGAACTGTGTTACTTTTTTAGCTCGGAGCGCTCTGAGCACAAAATTTGTATTTCTTTTTTATTTCTGAACTAGCTCAGGGCTCGCTCGATGAGCTCGATTAAAAATGACCGAGCACATAGAGCGAAAAGCTGAGCGGGGCTGACTTCATTCATTATTTATGCTTTTTCCAGAGTTTATTTACTAGAAATTATAAATTAAATGGAACAATCCTTGACAAACACCAATTTCAGAAGCAATCCTGACTATTTTGAAAATTAATAGAAAAAAAATTATCTAATGACAGTTCAGTGCCCAATTCTGTTTCTTAATTAGCTCGGAGCGCTCAGGTTATGTTCAGCTCGGAGCGAGCACTGATCGCTCGGGCCCCGCTCTGTTCCCCGCTCGGGGCTAAAAAAGAAAAACGCCTAATGAGTGGAATGCAATATGGCCGTTATTTTTGGTGCTCGTACCACGGAACTACAGAGAGTGTTACAATATGTTTAAAATACGTTAACATTTAAAGATTTCATTACACATTACATTTTATAATACATATTTGCAAGTGAAAAATGGATATTCATATTTAAAGGTAGGGACGATGGTGGTTTGTTGGCTTTGATTGAAGTTTGGGATAGGCTATGGCATTTTGCAATAAGACCATCACAGTCACCTGTAACTTGTTTTCTTTGTATTTAATACAATTGGTGTGTATGTTCACATGGGTGAAGGAAAATCGCATTTAGGCAGTGAGGATTCCCAAATGCTTTATAAATCATATTTGCATGTGAACAAATATTAATTAAGGCAGAGATAAAAAAAAGATAAGGCAAGTTATAGTGTGTGTACGAGCGAGTGCTCAGCTTCTCATAACAGCTGCGGATAAACTGAAATTGGTTTATTTATTGGCCTTGTAAAAGGACATGAAAATTTGCAAGTAGATGTTCCCAGCTACATTGCGAACGATCCTTAAGGGTTTCCACTTTAAAAAGAAGATCGTGGATATTTTCGGACCCGTCAAATGAAATTTGCCTTTTTTCGATTTTACAAACTGAACTTACTGAAGAAGTTTGTTGACTTATTGGTGGTGCTTGTCTGCCATGGGTCGAAAATGAAGCGTTATTTAAAAAATGTTCGAATTCAGAACGAGCGTTCGAAGGTTTCGTAGGATTCACATTGGGAGTATTTAAATTCAAATTGTCCAATCTTTCCTGAGGTATCTCTTATAGGCTGCATTTCACGAATGAAAACTCGTTGGTTTGCCTCGAGTCTGTGGCTTCTTCTTCAACAGGTGGACGATGTTCACTAATATCTCGTCGCTCATTATTGTTATTTGCCTGACCGGATTGCATTGCTGCAGGAGGGTTATCTATCAGTTGTGGTGAAATCTGATCCTGGCTTAAGCCTACACTATCTTCAGTTGGACTATTGGCCTTTATTCCATTGCTCCTGAACGGGGAGTTATATTTCGAAAAGTGGACGGATTTCTCAAATTACTTGGGCTTCCTCTAGAACATTGTTTCCCAAAGTGTGCTCCGCGGAGCACTCGGTGCTCGGTGTCGGTAATTTTTTGTTCAAATCTGTACGGTTTGTAAAAGAAGGACCCATTTGGAACTCTATTATTCATAAGAGGAAATTTCGAATTTTAAATACCACTTCAAAAGTTTTTAGCTTACAATATCTTTTAATAAATCTGTATTAAAAAAATACATACATGCATAATTTGGGGTCAGCGCGGTCGGTGCTAAATTCGATATTAAATTTGATAAGATTAGATACAATATACGAACACAATACGACAATACGACCAAGACTCTATATAATTGACAACTATAGGTAACATAGTAGCAACATAGTCCTTTGTAATAACTACCAAACAAAATTTATAAAAATATTCATATGCACAACTTATCCTTTCACGAATAAAATTATACCAACATGAATACAAAAAGCAGCTCAACTCTATCTGATATCCAATAGTCGCAACGCGGATTACAATTAAAATTATGAATATACCGGGACTATACTAATGAAAGTCATACTCAACTTGAAACGCCAAGAGACAAAATAGAACACTCTACAATTGCTGGAGCTCAGCTAAAAGCTCTAGAGTTAGCCAGTATAATCTTTGTAGTGACGTTCTTAATGCCTCGAAGTATATCTAATCTTAGAACACGTTTAATGCAAAAGAGAAACAATCAAGCAAGCTCTATTAAGCAAAAAATGCCAACAAGTGACCTTCATCAATGCTTCATTGAATTAAAGATAAATAAACTTGCGCAATACTCCTATTAAATATGTCGTTCATCGAATTCAGCAATCTAGCTCCACGCAAAACAACGAAAATTCGTACTATCCATATATATATTCATCTACCTATTGATCAAGAAGTGGTGGTGCGGCATGGCACAATACTGACTAAAAATAAATTATGTCATTGCTCATTATCATCAATTACAAAAAAAATTATAGAAATCGGTACCTTTTGCGACAAGATATAGCCGCATCAGTGAGAGTCTAACATGCGATAAACTCATAATATCTCATTTGATGAAAAATACCGAAATCAAATTTTATTAAATTTTTCCTTTCAAACGAATCGCCTCTTCCATCATACATTCTACTTGCAGACGAAGAAGCCAAATTTCTTATTTTTCCATCATCTCCCTCTCATCAAAGATCAAACATACTACTTGCCGAAGCGAAGGCAACATTGCAAATCATCGAAAGTATTCGGCTGTTACACAGAAAAGTAAATACATACTTATACTTCCATAAGAATGAAAATCATTGGCATGACCCAGAGAGTCGATAATGCGAGATCCATTCTCCATACAAATTAACTTACTTGGATTCCATCATAAACCTATGCTTATTGCAAATCCTACAATCTACCTGTGCTTCGAAACAACAAAAATGCCTATGCTCCTTCTTACAAAGAAAAAAAATACAACATACATGGGAATGCAATTATGAAAGGTTCGATAAAGAGAGATGAAGCAGTTTGTTTGGTTTTCTTTCTTCCTTTTCAAAGTGTGTAAAAAATGGTGACAGCAAAATTTAAGACACAAACCTTCAAAACGCCATCTACCAACTTGAGTCCAAAATAAAAAACTCACGGTTATGATAATACTATAAAGTCTATATACAAAGGTAATATACGTTCGATGTCAATTTACGAGATGATTATCAGGTCCAGCCGTTTGAAAAATTATGAGAATTTTCTCTTTATTTTGGTATTTCTATTGCCAAGAAGACTACCTTTAACTCTTTACTCTCACGAAGCCACAGCTCCTTCTTCGCCATCACCTGAAAGTTTGCAAATAAAGAGAACTTTGCAGTAGAGTTCTTTCTACTTACTACTTCCAAATTCTTTGCATATTTAAATGAATCCATTTTCCTGAAAATATATCGAGAAACTATTGATTATTAATAAACAACTTACTTTTCTTTACTGATTCCTATGATTCTCCCGCCTATTACTGCCAATGATTTTGTTTGTTTAACCTTTAATGGTTTGCTGCCATTTGACACGAAAAAAAAGTGTCACACACTTCCGGAACTCTATTGACTGTTGGTAGTGCAAAATGCTGAAGAGATGGAGGATCTCCTGTTACTAGTGGCTGAGCAGCTTTTCCTTTCAGGGGCACATTACGTAGAGTTGAAAAATATGCTTGTTTAAGTCCGTAAGGTTGTTGGCACAGCTGATGCTGATTATGGCTACTCTGGAACGCCTTTTGAGGCATTTATCGCTTGACTATTAACGACGATTATATTATCAGGAGGATTTATTGAAGGCATATTGATTATTGGAAGCAGAGGGGGAAGAAGAACTCAAAACCTACTCCCCTATGTTAGCGCTCGTATAGATACAGGGGCCATGTTCTGTAACTTAGGCGATAAGTTTTCGCATCGTTATAAATTGGAACAATTCGTTCCGCTTTTATCGCGTCTGGAAAAAGTAAGGTTTTTGTAAGACGATGCGATAAAAAATATTTTGGTCTCAATTCCAGTCAAATTCCATTGGAAGGCGATAAATTGAAGTGACAGCCAGCGAAAAATAAAATTGAAAGAAAGAATCTTGAAATTATTTTTGACAAATTAATCTCGATTAAAAATTTAAATTTGATAAAAAGAATTTTTTTTTTGAATTAATACCTACAATTCAAAAAAAAAGTTTCCTATTGTGGCATTGTCAGAGATGAACGAGCGACGCAAAAAAATGTGAGTCCAACGCAGCAGACTTAGGGACAATACCAACCCCTTTAAAATGCCTGAGGAACGATTCCGGGAGCTTTACTGTCTAAGCCGAGATGAAGCACATATCTTAATTGAAGAAATGCGTCCACACATGAAGCAGGGACAACGGAAAACGTTCATCCCTATCCCAATTCGTGTTTGTGCCGCATTGCACTTTTTTGCCTCTGGCTCTTGCCAAAGAGACATTGGGCAGGACTTTTCGGCGGTGATGAGCTACAGTCGTGACGAGAGTTGTAGCTGAAGTCTCTTTGGTACTACAGAACAAGTTGGCAGGGAAATGGATAAAATTCCCAACAGAGGAGGAGTATCCTGCTATTAAACAAAGGTACTTTTGTCTTTATTTTTCTTTTTTCAATACAATAATTCTTATATTTTGTCATTAAAACTAGCTTTTTTGAAGCAAAAGTGTTTCCTGGGGTGATTGGGGCGATCGATTGTACCTATGTGCGGATCGCAAAGCCCAAAATTGAAGTTAAGGCTTGCTATCTCAATAGAAAGGGATACCATTCCAAAAATGTTCAATTGGTGTGATTATACATTTTTTTTAAATAACCAATTTAAAAAAATTAACTTCCAGATAAAGCGCATTTACACCATCACGCACGCGCATTTTTGCAACAAAACCGAAAAGAGAGATCCGTTTATCCGCAGTCAATGCTAATAAGGTGTAAGAGTGAGATCACATACTTTAACTTGCTATAACATTTTTATGGAGATTTGACAGATCACATGTAAACAAACAAATTTATTTTCATCGGTTTTGTTGTGGTAGAATTAAAAAATAAATAAAAACATGGATCTCGTAAAGGCTGCCGTATTAATAGTGTTTTCCATCTTGAGTAGGTACAATCGGCGATGTGAAGCAGAGAAATGTCAAAAATGTTTTATGGCGATTAAAACATATGATAGCAGCACCTATTTTGTTTTATAGGAAATCGAAATTTCGTAAGCCATCGCTATAAAAATATCAACATGCATAGCTTTCCCATAATTCCTACCACGTAGATAGCCGACCTGAATACGTGTCACGTTTTTTTGCATGTTAGGTAATGCTGTCCCTTTCAGTCACACGGATATTTAGTATTTAGCATCCCTTTAATCTTACATGTTAGGAATGTGTGACCGTGTAAATCAACCACAAGGAGGTGCGAATCATGATGCATACGTATGGGAATGTTCCCAAACCAAAGCACTGTTAGAACGGCGCTATGAAGCTAGCGAGCCTGGACAATATAGCTTTTGGCTATTTGGTATGTATAATCTTATTTTATTGATCTATTTATGAAATTTAAAGAAAGATTATTTTTTAGTTTTTTCGTTTATTTTATTCTCTATTTAATTTTAATCGTCCATGTCTCCTCTTCTGACATCTACTCTTACAATATATTACAAGAATTATGATCTATATCCGAGCCCAACCCGAAGTTGGTTGTAGTTCTTTTTCTTTTCTTTTGTTCTGAGTTTACACTTCCTCACCAACTTAGAGTACAGGCTGGACCCAAAATTATTTTAATACTCTTAATTCTACTACATCTCGGCCGATCTGACAATTTGATCGACTCGATCAACAGTACAAACTTGACATGAAGTGTCTTACATACCAATATGACATGTCTTAAAGTATCTTAGAATAGACTTACTTCTAGACGTTGGACGACCTGACTAGACTTGCTCCTTTAACTAAGCTATTCTACCTGTGGTTCTTTATGAAACACCTTTCCTCCACAATCGAATATTCTTAGACTCTATCACTCCATCGTATGGTAACTGCGTTATAGGGCAATTCTCTATATCGCGGATAACATATCTATCATGCGGCAAGACTCTGTGAACGATATAGGGCCCTTTGTATTTTGGAATAAGCTTCTTGTTAGTACCGACGGTTGTGTCAACATTTCTTATAACCACAAATTCTCCCACTGCATAGGTGCGAGCCGGGTGATTACGTTTCTCAAAGTAATGACGATTATACTCCTGGCCCTTAAGTATCTCGCTAGAAGCGGACTCTCTGATTTGCTCGAGGTTCCTGTCGGCCGAATTCATACCCTTTTATTCCAGAAACTCGGTGAGCTTATCGATCTCGACGCCCCGCTGATCGACTCCAAATAATAGTTTACTAGGCGTGGTCTGCGTAGACCTGTGCACAGTGTTATTCAACGCGTACTCGACCCGCGAAAGCGTCTGGACCCAGTCGGCGTGCTGCAGAGGCTCACTAAGTTTCGCTAACATCCGCCCCAGGACCCGGTTAACCCTTTCCACCTGGCCATTGGCTTGTGGCGAGTGTACGGCGGTCTTAACATGTGTAATGTTTCGATCCGAAAGGAAGGTGCTGAATTCCAAAGATGTGAAGCACGTGCCCCTATCCGTGATCACTCTGGAAGGTCTACTGTAATACTCAAAATATCTGCATAAGGACGCGCATACCTCTTTGGTACTTGTGGAAACTACAGGATAAAGCTTGACGAACTTCGTGAAGGCGTCGACAACAAGGAGGATATGCTTCCTCTTGGATGACACAGCGGGAAGCGGCCCGAAATGGTCAAGGTGGATAGTATGGAAGGGGATCGGCTCCTTAGGGATGTTAAAGATGTTATGCTCCCGCGAATGCGCAGGGGAGGAGTGCATTATACACCTTATGCAGTTCCTAATGAACTCATCTATTTTTTCTCGCATCCTCGGAAACCAATAATGCATTCGCATCTGGCCGTAGCTCTTTGAGACCCCTAGGTGACCGATCTTCTCATGTACATGTCGGATAAGGTTGTTTTCTAGCTCGGAGGGGACGTACATGCTCAGCCTTCCGCTACGGTCTCTTCGGAACACTATTCCGTCACGTAGGACATACCTGATGGAGTCCTCAGAACACAATTTCTCCCTAAGACGTAAAGTCGTAGGATCTCGGCTTTGAGCCGCCCTCAACTGAAAATCAATGTCTTCGGAGTCCACTACTGACACCGTGAAGCACCTACTGAGTGCATCTGTGTGGGCCATCCTTGACCCACTTCTATGTTTAACTTTGTAATTGTAGTTTTCCAGCTCTAGGGCCCATCTCGCTATCCGAGGGTTGACACTTTTCTTATTCAAGGTAAGCGCAAGTGAACTGCAGTCGGTCACTATCGTGAACGGAATTCCCTCCAAATACACTCGGAAGCGTCGGAGGGCGGATATGATGGCCAACGTCTCCAATTCGAAGCTGTG
This sequence comes from Portevinia maculata, assembly GCA_949715645.1. NCBI lineage: Eukaryota > Metazoa > Arthropoda > Insecta > Diptera > Syrphidae > Portevinia > Portevinia maculata. Next base: position 123,484,106 of record OX454527.1, read on the forward strand.
GTACTTGGCCTCCTGAGCGGTGGTGCTCTTGGAAAAGTAGGCCACTGGATGGAGACGTCCATCGTCCTGTCGCTGCAGGAGAACTGCACCATAACCTAGTGAGCTTGCATCGCAATGTAATTCGGTCTCACGGGTCGGATCGTAAATAGCAAGCACCGGCGCTGACGTCAGCCTATCCTTAAGCTGTTGGAATGCCTGCTCACACTCGGCGGAAAAAACGTAGGCTTTGTCCTTCTTCAGAAGGTCGTAAAGTGGACGAGCTATCCTGGAAAATGAATTAACGAATCGCCGGAAGTAGGAGCTCAGTCCAAGGAAAGAATGCAATTCCTTAGTACTCTTAGGGACAGGGTATTGACGGATGGCTCTTAGGTGGGACTCGCTTGGTTGTATACCGTGTTCAGTCACATTGTACCCCAGGTATTCTATAGTGGGATACACAAAGCGGCACTTAGACAATTTCAATTCGAGACCGTTCTCTGAGAGGCACCGCAAAACGTCCCGCAATAGGTGAAGGTGGTCAGCTAGATTGTCACTGGCGATGACTATGTCGTCCATATATATAACGATCTGCTTAGGGTCAGTGAATTTCCGGAAGACGCGCGAAATAAAACGTTGAAAGACACCAGGCGCGTTCTTAAGGCCAAAGGGCATCTTCAAGAACTCGTATTGCCCAGTTGGAGTTACAAAGGACGTAAGGTGGGTGGAATCTGAAGAAACTTTGACTTGGTGGAAGCCGCTCCTGAGGTCCAGCAAGGTGAATATTTTTTTACCCGCGAAGTATTCAAGACAATCCTCAATCAGCGGGAGTGGATAGTTATCCCGCACAGTGTGCTTGTTTAAGGCACGATAGTCCACGCACATTCTTATCTCACCAGACTTTTTCTTCGTCAGAACGATAGGCGACGCGTACGGTGAATCACTGTTCTTTATGACCCCACGACTGAGAAGATCTTTAATGATAATGTCGACTTCTCGCTTTTCAGCAAACGACAGCCGCCTAGGCGGGCAGAAGAACGGAGTATCTGTTGTAAGTCTGATCTTCATTTCGTATTCTATGGGTCTCGCACTCGTTTTATCAAAGTTAATATACGCTTCTTGAATCACTTTGCGTACTGTTTCGGAAGTGACCTGATCCAATCCAGGCCCAATCAAGATATCATTCCCCTTTCCCACTCTATTTCAAAAATTTTATACCCATCTTTATCATCAATCACGCCTAAAGAAACGGAATCACCACGGCTTAAATCATTATCTTCCCCACCCACTAATTCCGTTGGCATCATATTCTGGCAATCGTCACATGGTCCGTAACCGCTTACATTTTCAATTACAATATTATCGTTTGATCTTTTCTCTAAAGAATTGGGAAAATAAGTGCACAAGTACGAACGATTAGAAATATGTTTATTGGCGTCTGAAGAACAAGTTGGTTTTGATCGAATGTTACATAAGTTGTTACTAATTCTTAAGTTTATGTTGAAAGTCAGAAGTACATCACGTCCTATTAGCAAAGACATAGGCATCACTTCGTCTGAAATAATCATAAGCGGAATTTTATTTGTTTTTCCAGCAATTTTAAGATAACAAAATAATGTACCGTAAGTAAAAATCTTGAAGTTTCCGAGCCCTTGATAATTTGAATACGACCGACTACCCATCTTAATTCCCTCAGGCACCATAGAACGTTTGATAAAACTAACCGGACTACCGGTATCAAGAAGACAATTAAATTCAATAAATTCTGTGCACTTACTCCCGCTAACAACAAAAGCAACGCTTACCAACTGTACTGCACTCAATGACTGCCCTAGCTCGTCGTCGTCAAAGTCGTCTTCAGCTTCAGAAGGTGTATCGAGTCTCCTCTTACTAACGGCACCTACTTGTCTCCACTTCGGCGCTTTCGGGCACTGTTTGTAGACGTGTCCAGGATCTGCGCAGCGGAAACATGATCCCGGTGGTCTCCTTTCCTTGGGGCAATTGGCGGCAATGTGTCCATAGGCTGAACAATTGAAGCATCTGGGTTGGACCTCTCCGGGTCCTGGCTGGGAACTTCTCACCGTCGTGGTGGTGGCTGACGCTGACCTGACTACACCGCTTCTGATCGCCGCTGCTGGTTTTGTTAAACACCTCTTCTCGTAACGCGGCAGCAAACTCTTCAGCTCTTGCAGCGACTTGGCGGCATACAGAATGGACACTGTTGATGAGGCGTCGCCCAGTCCGTCTATAACATACTCTATCAGGTCGGCTTCGTCCACTTCGGCGTATGCGGCGACTTCCTGCATCGATAGGACGTAGTGCAGAAGTGTTTCGTCCCTACGGCGGGTTCGGTGGCTTAGCTGCTGATGGACCTCCTGTCTGGTCAGCCGCTTATCAAATTCTGACATGAGGAGGCTCTTCAGAGCATCCCAGTTGTCCACTCGGACTGTCCTTAGTAGCATTTTTGCTGTCCCCGTAAGCAATCTTCGCGCACACACATATTTGCACTTTTTGTCACAACCGAGGGATGTGGTCACGTCCTCGTAATCGGCAATCCACTTACGAACACCATACGAGTCATCCCCAGAGAAGGGAGTAACTGCGTTCTCTATGTCGCCGAAGTCCACTCTCCTGGTTGGAGATTTGGTTGGCTCCGTTTCAGAGAGCTCTCGTCGGAGGTCAGCGATTCGCTTGCGCCTTTCTAAACGGGCTAACTCTCGTTCTTCTTCGACGTCTGAGGGGGTCGTGTTGTTGCTGTCGGTTGCACCCACTGGTTCACTGCTGGAAGTTGTCTTTCGGTTCGGGACACCTGTTTTGGCAGAAGTTTTCGTGTAAGTCACTGGTATTTGCGTAAAAGCCGATGTTCCTGAAGTGGTGGCGGAGGTTTCAGAAGTGATTTTAGCTGAAGTCGTCGTTGCAGAAGCAGTTGCAGCAGAAGTTTCCTTTTCGGAAGTTATGGAAGTCGTCGGAGTTGCACTGGGACCAGCGTCACTGGTGCCTTCAGAGTCACTTTGTTCGCCTGGAAATATGTTTGGCCGCAACTCCTGTTCATACAGCGTCCGTAACTGCGCTATCGTAACAGAAGGCGGAACTTCAATGTGCGCAGCCTGAAGTGCGTCTTGGAGTTGCGTCTTCGTCAATTTCCTCGTGCTCATCCTTAATCTTGTCAGATCTTTCTGGATAACGTTCATCCACACAATATTATTTGTTAGAATTGTGTGTTACCCCACATCTGAAGTTAAAGAAAGATTATTTTTTAGTTTTTTTCGTTTATTTTATTCTCTATTTAATTTTAATCGTCCATGTCTCCTCTTCTGACATCCACTCTTACAATATATTACAAGAATTATGATCTATATCCGAGCCCAACCCGAAGTTGGTTGTAGTTCTTTTTCTTTTCTTTTGTTCTGAGTTTACACTTCCTCACCAACTTAGAGTACAGGCTGGACCCAAAATTATTTTAATACTCTTAATTCTACTACAAATTCTAGAATTGTTTTTTGTTTTTCTTAAAGGAGACTCTGGATACTCACTGCGTCAGGCTCAACGGAGTCTTTAAAGCAGTTTTTCGTTGCCTGAAACTAGGGCTTTCTTACTCCACTCAAGCTGCAGGAAGCATAATAAATGCGTGCTGTGTTCTTCACAATTTTCGTGTAAAACACAAACTCCTTGACGATATTTCAGAAGACCTGAAGAGTGAAGAAGAGGATGATGATATTTATCATGAGCAGAATTCAGTCTACCATCGAGCAGCATTGGTGATTCGAGACCGCCTCAAAAGGAATTTTGCATGAATTTCTTAAAAATGTGACAAAACAAGGCTCTGTGATTCTATACGCCACTAACTGAAACAAGAAGTAAAAGACGAACCTTTTTTTGTACGGTTGAACTGTAATTTCATGGCAGATTTGGTTAATTATAAAGAATTGTTTTATTATTAATATATAATTATTTTTGTTGTCCAAGAGTCTGAAGGAAAATGTTATGCAGCAACTTCATTATCATCTGCTGCTGGTAAATCCAACGACTTCGGGTTGTGCAGCCCGGGTAAGTACATAGAAAAGTATTGATTTAAATAATAATTGTGGTCACAATGCATTATTAAACGCTTTTACAAATATAAATTCTTTTATTTACCCTTTTTGTTCAGCCATCCTTTCTTTTCGCGTGCTCGTTGTAAGGCGATGAAATTTGACGTTTGAAATGAAAAACTTAACACACTTCGATGATACAGAACACCGATTTATCACTTTTTCCAGTTATTTTATTCCTATGTTTTCCATTCGATAAAATTATCGCCTGTCAAAGTTACAGAACCTCATGATTGCGATAGAATGAGTTTTGTTTCCGTTTTGGACGTTTCGCCATAAATTATAGCGATGCGATAATTACAGAACATGGGCACTGGATGTAACACAATTATATTCCATTCATAGGATTAAAAGCGAATTCCATAAAAGCTTTAACTCATTTGCGGCACTCATTTCGGCAAGTTTGACAATAAGTAAGTGGCAAAAAAAAAAAAAAACGAATTTGACTTACTCACTCACCTTAATGATTCCGCATACACTTCGCATGCTCCTGAAGAATTGCAGGACTCTGGAATGCTTACTGGTTGCACAATTAAATAAATAACGTGGTGCGGGAACCGGATTTACACACAAAACTCACAAGAAGTTCTCTTTAGTAGTTATTACTTTATTAATTAAACATGGATTTAAGTGATGATCAAATCTCTTTAATAGATTTTTCTGTATTTCAGATAAAAACTTTTCTAGGAAGAGACTCCGCTTTACATCCGCAATCGGAGTCAATGACATATGGCCGACTCCGCATACAGCTCAGTGTAAGGATCCGCAAAACGACGTTTTTCGATTCCAATAAGTATGGAAATTAAAATATCAACGGACTCACGTGTGTATGGATTATGAATGATTGACCTCGCTGTACTCAGCAGACAACGAACCCAAAACTGATTCAAATAAACGGTATAAGTCGAGGTTTGATAACAACCGAGTATATTAAAATAAAAAACATATTGACGGGCTATCATCGAAAGTATTCGGCTGTTACACAGAAAAGTAAATACATACTTATACTTCCATAAGAATGAAAATCATTGGCATGACCCAGAGAGTCGATAATGCGAGATCCATTCTCCATACAAATTAACTTACTTGGATTCCATCATAAACCTATGCTTATTGCAAATCCTACAATCTACCTGTGCTTCGAAACAACAAAAATGCCTATGCTCCTTCTTACAAAGAAAAAAAATACAACATACATGGGAATGCAATTATGAAAGGTTCGATAAAGAGAGATGAAGCAGTTTGTTTGGTTTTCTTTCTTCCTTTTCAAAGTGTGTAAAAAATGGTGACAGCAAAATTTAAGACACAAACCTTCAAAACGCCATCTACCAACTTGAGTCCAAAATAAAAAACTCACGGTTATGATAATACTATAAAGTCTATATACAAAGGTAATATACGTTCGATGTCAATTTACGAGATGATTATCAGGTCCAGCCGTTTGAAAAATTATGAGAATTTTCTCTTTATTTTGGTATTTCTATTGCCAAGAAGACTACCTTTAACTCTTTACTCTCACGAAGCCACAGCTCCTTCTTCGCCATCACCTGAAAGTTTGCAAATAAAGAGAACTTTGCAGTAGAGTTCTTTCTACTTACTACTTCCAAATTCTTTGCATATTTAAATGAATCCATTTTCCTGAAAATATATCGAGAAACTATTGATTATTAATAAACAACTTACTTTTCTTTACTGATTCCTATGATTCTCCCGCCTATTACTGCCAATGATTTTGTTTGTTTAACCTTTAATGGTTTGCTGCCATTTGACACGAAAAAAAAGTGTCACACACTTCCGGAACTCTATTGACTGTTGGTAGTGCAATATGCTGAAGAGATGGAGGATCTCCTGTTACTAGTGGCTGAGCAGCTTTTCCTTTCAGGGGCACATTACGTAGAGTTGAAAAATATGCTTGTTTAAGTCCGTAAGGTTGTTGGCACAGCTGATGCTGATTATGGCTACTCTGGAACGCCTTTTGAGGCATTTATCGCTTGACTATTAACGACGATTATATTATCAGGAGGATTTATTGAAGGCATATTGATTATTGGAAGCAGAGGGGGAAGAAGAACTCAAAACCTACTCCCCTATGTTAGCGCTCGTATAGATACAGGGGCCATGTTCTGTAACTTAGGCGATAAGTTTTCGCATCGTTATAAATTGGAACAATTCGTTCCGCTTTTATCGCGTCTGGAAAAAGTAAGGTTTTTGTAAGACGATGCGATAAAAAATATTTTGGTCTCAATTCCAGTCAAATTCCATTGGAAGGCGATAAATTGAAGTGACAGCCAGCGAAAAATAAAATTGAAAGAAAGAATCTTGAAATTATTTTTGACAAATTAATCTCGATTAAAAATTTAAATTTGATAAAAAGAATTTTTTTTTGAATTAATACCTACAATTCAAAAAAAAAGTTTCCTATTGTGGCATTGTCAGAGATGAACGAGCGACGCAAAAAAATGTGAGTCCAACGCAGCAGACTTAGGGACAATACCAACCCCTTTGAAATGCCTGAGGAACGATTCCGGGAGCTTTACTGTCTAAGCCGAGATGCAGCACATATCTTAATTGAAGAAATGCGTCCACACATGAAGCAGGGACAACGGAAAACGTTCATCCCTATCCCAATTCGTGTTTGTGCCGCATTGCACTTTTTTGCCTCTGGCTCTTGCCAAAGAGACATTGGGCAGGACTTTTCGGCGGTGATGAGCTACAGTCGTGACGAGAGTTGTAGCTGAAGTCTCTTTGGTACTACAGAACAAGTTGGCAGGGAAATGGATAAAATTCCCAACAGAGGAGGAGTATCCTGCTATTAAACAAAGGTACTTTTGTCTTTATTTTTCTTTTTTCAATACAAAAATTCTTATATTTTGTCATTAAAACTAGCTTTTTTGAAGCAACAGTGTTTCCTGGGGTGATTGGGGCGATCGATTGTACCTATGTGCGGATCGCAAAGCCCAAAATTGAAGTTAAGGCTTGCTATCTCAACAGAAAGGGATACCATTCCAAAAATGTTCAATTGGTGTGATTATACATTTTTTTAAAATAACCAATTTAAAAAAATTAACTTCCAGATAAAGCGCATTTACACCATCACGCACGCGCATTTTTGCAACAAAACCGAAAAGAGAGATCCGTTTATCCGCAGTCAATGCTAATAAGGTGTAAGAGTGAGATCACATACTTTAACTTGCTATAACATTTTTATGGAGATTTGACAGATCACATGTAAACAAACAAATTTATTTTCATCGGTTTTGTTGTGGTAGAATTAAAAAATAAATAAAAACATGGATCTCGTAAAGGCTGCCGTATTAATAGTGTTTTCCATCTTGAGTAGGTACAATCGGCGTTGTGAAGCAGAGAAATGTCAAAAATGTATTATGGCGATTAAAACATATGATAGCAGCGCCTATTTTGTTTTATAGGAAATCGAAATTTCGTAAGCCATCGCTATAAAAATATCAACATGCATAGCTTTCCCATAATTCCTACCACGTAGATAGCCGACCTGAATACGTGTCACGTTTTTTTGCATGTTAGGTAATGCTGTCCCTTTCAGTCACACGGATATTTAGTATTTAGCATCCCTTTAATCTTACATGTTAGGAATGTGTGACCGTGTAAATCAACCACAAGGAGGTGCGAATCATGATGCATACGTATGGGAATGTTCCCAAACCAAAGCACTGTTAGAACGGCGCTATGAAGCTAGCGAGCCTGGACAATATAGCTTTTGGCTATTTGGTATGTATAATCTTATTTTATTGATCTATTTATGAAATTCTAGAATTGTTTTTTGTTTTTCTTAAAGGAGACTCTGGATACTCACTGCGTCAGGCTCAACGGAGTCTTTAAAGCAGTTTTTCGTTGCCTGAAACTAGGGCTTTCTTACTCCACTCAAGCTGCAGGAAGCATAATAAATGCGTGCTGTGTTCTTCACAATTTTCGTGTAAAACACAAACTCCTTGACGATATTTCAGAAGACCCGAAGAGTGAAGAAGAGGATGATGATATTTATCATGAGCAGAATTCAGTCTACCATCGAGCAGCATTGGTGATTCGAGACCGCCTCAAAAGGAATTTTGCATGAATTTCTTAAAAATGTGACAAAACAAGGCTCTGTGATTCTATACGCCACTAACTGAAACAAGAAGTAAAAGACGAACCTTTTTTTGTACGGTTGAACTGTAATTTCATGGCAGATTTGGTTAATTATAAAGAATTGTTTTATTATTAATATATAATTATTTTTGTTGTCCAAGAGTCTGAAGGAAAATGTTATGCAGCAACTTCATTATCATCTGCTGCTGGTAAATCCAACGACTTCGGGTTGTGCAGCCCGGGTAAGTACATAGAAAAGTATTGATTTAAATAATAATTGTGGTCACAATGCATTATTAAACGCTTTTACAAATATAAATTCTTTTATTTACCCTTTTTGTTCAGCCATCCTTTCTTTTCGCGTGCTCGTTGTAAGGCGATGAAATTTGACGTTTGAAATGAAAAACTTAACACACTTCGATGATACAGAACACCGATTTATCACTTTTTCCAGTTATTTTATTCCTATGTTTTCCATTCGATAAAATTATCGCCTGTCAAAGTTACAGAACCTCATGATTGCGATAGAATGAGTTTTGTTTCAGTTTTGGACGTTTCGCCATAAATTATAGCGATGCGATAATTACAGAACATGGGCACTGGATGTAACACAATTGTATTCCATTCATAGGATTAAAAGCGAATTCCATAAAAGCTTTAACTCATTTGCGGCACTCATTTCGGCAAGTTTGACAATAGCCGCGTTTTATTATCCCAATGATCTTGATACGGATCCGATCTGATAATAAAACGATCTGGATCATCAGTGGCAAGTTGTGGCAACAGTTGTTTTTAACACATAACAGACGATACCAGGTATTTCAACTTTCGATTGGCACTCAGCCATATTGCAAATATAGGGTACTGTGTGACGTCACAATATGATCGCTTGTTGTGTCGGGGGTGTTGCCATTTGAATACAAATCAACATACATTTTGCACTCAATATTTTTTTTTCAGAAACTATGTTCAAATGTTATGTTCAAATATGCAACATATTAACAGTATTGTACTGCTAATATTTCCATTAATTTTTGTGTATTATATTACGAAGCAAAACGTCTCAAAAGTCGCAGTGGTAAATTATTCGAATATGAAAATATGCTAATTGATTTTTTGTGTTATTAATAGTGTTTCATATTTTGGTCTGGCAATATTATTGTGTTCCTATAATTTCCTATAATATAAATAAGCAACGCCACGAAAAAACAGGTAGTGAGTTTTGTAATTACATTTTGGATCACGATTAATGATCCCGATAAATAGCAAGATCCTGTGTTGTTTTTGTTTTACGTATTAAATTGATCCAGATCCAGATCCGCATGGATAATAAAACACAGCTAATAAGTAAGTGGCAAATAAAAAAAAAACGAATTTGACTTACTCACTCACCTTAATGATTCCGCATACACTTCGCATGCTCCTGAAGAATTGCAGGACTCTGGAATGCTTACTGGTTGCACAATTAAATAAATAACGTGGTGCGGGAACCGGATTTACACACAAAACTCACAAGAAGTTCTCTTTAGTAGTTATTACTTTATTAATTAAACATGGATTTAAGTGATGATCAAATCTCTTTAATAGATTTTTCTGTATTTCAGATAAAAACTTTTCTAGGAAGAGACTCCGCTTTACATCCGCAATCGGAGTCAATGACATATGGCCGACTCCGCATACAGCTCAGTGTAAGGATCCGCAAAACGACGTTTTTCGATTCCAATAAGTATGGAAATTAAAATATCAACGGACTCACGTGTGTATGGATTATGAATGATTGACCTCGCTGTACTCAGCAGACAACGAACCCAAAACTGATTCAAATAAACGGTATAAGTCGAGGTTTGATAACAACCGAGTATATTAAAATAAAAAACATAGGGACGGGCTACAGTCCGCTTGGGCGAACTGTTGGATACCCTATTCTTATTCCTATCCCTCATAAGTGGGCGTGACAAAAGTCTAAGTATAGTTGAATTGTTAAGGAAGCTCTACATATTCTGTTTGTTATGCTCCGTTCCGTTAATTGTTATGCTCCGTTAATAAAAACAACCGTTCCGTTAGACTGCTAAATGGGGATTGACAAAAGTGCTCAGCACGAATGGATCCTCACCGTGCACACAGTCACTCAGTGCACACTTACACACAAGAAAGGGTATGGTGGTGAAGAATAGATAGCGAATTCAACAGATTGGCAACGTATTAATCATATCTCGTATGCGACATGATCAGTCTCTGGACTGTTTACGTTAGCACAATTATTGTTGGCGTCGTGAAACCATGGGATTGTTTATCACAGGATGTTTACAATCGATCATGGGTTAACCATGGGCATGGGATTGTTCATCGTAGGATGTTTACAATCGATGATGGTTTTAAATGTCTTGCAAGGCAGAGTAATATCTCTTATTTATATAAAGTATAAATTCCTTCGGTGAATGGAGATTGAGTTTGTGTAGCAAAAGCCATTTGACTTCACGCAATGCTTATTAAGCATTTTCTACACGTCTCCATTAGCCGTCGACACCACGATCTATTTTATAATGTGTATTAATGTACACAAATATACCATCGCATTATCTATAAGCGTATCCGCTTAACACCTCCCCCCTTAAGAAAAGTAATTAAATAAAATTACTTTCAGGTTGACCATGTACACCAGAATGAACCGTGAGCACAAGGACCATCCGAATACCAAAAACCCATGTCACACCTCTAATTTATTTATTTACGTACTTCTAAAACTAAGAATATAATGTAAAATTAAAGTATAATACAATACAAGAATATAATATGAAATAAAATTATAATGTGTTTTTTAATGATTCCTTTTATAAATCGTAATTGTATCTTAAACTTCTAGGATAAATATTTTCCTGTTTTCCAGGTTCAACATTATTTTTGTAGGTAACGGTATGCTGTACTACAGGTCTGCGTTCCTTTTTATTAAAACATTTATTAAACAATGTTAAGGTATTGTTACCTTTAATACATTTAATGGTGAGTAAACCCATTCCAATTAAGACTAACAAACTCATGAATCCATATCCAAACTCTGCTGGTCTTAGTTTAACATTCAAGAATTTTGACAAATTCGATTTTTGATTATTGATTTCAATACTTAGATCTTCAATTTCTTTTATACTATTGGTCTTAATATTTTTTACAAATTCAATGGGTTCTACATCTTTAATTCTTATGTTAAAACAACAATCATCAGAATAGTTATGATATACATTATTGAGGTAAGTTTCATTACCTTTTTCTGAAACTACAATCTTAAAATCTACAGTACTAAAACAACAGTTATTTTCAAGAGTTAATAATCCCACTCCTTTAATTATTCCTCGAGTAATATGGTGACTACAATTGTTATTAAATTGCGTATTGTCTGACACAAAAAATAAGTACTTATTTTCTATCAACTTTATATATGATTCAATATTGTGAGGGATTATTCGAACATTACATATTTTCTTACTTCTTTTCATAAAATTATTCAAAATACAATCTTCCATAGACATAGTTGACTCAAGAACTAGACTGTGCGTTATTAAATATGAATCTTCATACATTGTGATATCATTTAAATCATCCTTATATCCAAAATATTCTTTATCATTAGATATGAAAAAGTAATTATATCTTTTTTCGAACATTACTTGTTTGTGGTCTTCAAATATTGGTATTGCAATTACTTTGTATGCATCATATGAATTTGCTTCAAGAAAGGGTACAGCCACAATTACTACAATATTTTTATTTTTCTCAAAACATTTTACTTTTGCATGTTTTATTATTTTATTATACATACTTATGCTTGGAGTGTAAATCAAATTTTGTTCATTTTTACTTAGCATTAAGATTTCTATAATTTTTTCTGGAGTTATAATTGAAGGGTGTACAGTGCTCAATTGAAGAAACAAAATGGCATCTATTGTGATATCAAGTTCAGATTCTAACTCTAAACTTGCTGAAATTATTTTTAGTTGCATGTCTTGCAGGTATTCAAAAATCATTTCCTTCCTTTTTGCTTCATTATTATCAAAAATTAGAGTATTCAGTGCTTCCATAAACTCAGAAGATTTCTTATTTATTGTTTCAATATTACTTTGCAAATTCTTATTTTGATCGTTCAACTTCTTTATTATATTAATTTCTTCTTCTAATCCTTGTTTTATTATTTCTTCGTTTTTATTAAAGGACTTTATTGCCTCATCATAATACCTTGCATCATTGTCATCCATTGTTCCAAACAATGTTTTAAGACCTGTACCTACTATGTTAATTAATCCTCTCTTGTACCTACTTTTCATTTCTTTTGTTCGAGAACTGTTAATACCTAATAAATTATAAATTGTATCCATTTTCTTTAACAATCTACTATAATGTGATTTTCCGATCATCATTAATTCTTCACACTGGTGAAAGCTAGAGACGCATTCCTTTTCGATATTGTTAACTTTTTGCGTCAACCAGTAAATATGTTCTTCATGTATGGTAAGATTTACATTGGATATTATGGTGACGTGTCCATTGATAATTTTAGTCTTCCCAATCCAATCAAAATAAAATCCTCCATTACCGTTGAGGTTTTCAATAACAAGTCCCCTCACTTGAAAGATGCTACAAAAATCATAGGAAAAATAACCAAGTTCAGTATAGATAGTTACTTTTATTTTATTTTTATTGTTATAATGTTCTAATAGATCCCTAAGTCCTTCAAAATCACTATCAAACCTAATTCTATATAATGTATGGTTTAACAAGGTTTTTTGAAACCTTTCTTGTCTTCCTATTAGTTCTTAAAAACACATTTGAGTCGGTTACTTTAGTAATAACATATGGTCCTATAAATGTTTTTTCCAACTTTCTATTTACGCTTAAATTTTTGACTAGCACCTGGTCTCCCACTTTATATGATGGTGCGTCTTTGGTGCTTTTATCATACGTTTCCTTGGACTTTAACTTTGACTTTAATAAATTTTCTTTTACCTTGCCTTCTATGGAACTGATTTTATCTGAAATGTTCTTAACATACTCTCCTACTGTTACCAAGTCCAACTTATCAATATTGCTTGGTCTATTTGCTTGCCGCCCGAATAATACTTCGTGTGGGCTATAACCTGTTGTTGAATGTATTGTTGAGTTGTAACAAAAACTTGCAAATTTGAGAGCTTCATCCCAATCGTCATTTTCGAAATTTACTGTGTTCAAATATTCTTTGAGTCTACCATGTATCCTCTCTACTGCTCCATTGGATTGTGGATGAGCAACACTAGTTGTTATGTGCTTGAACTTGAATATTCTTGCCAAATTCTTCATTAATTCATTGCAAAATTCGGTTCCGTTGTCACTTAGGATTATTTTTGGAATACCAAGATACGTAATCCAATCATTTACAAACGCTTTTGCTATTGTCTCTGCGTTTTTGTCTTTTATTGGAACGAACCTTATGAATTTTGACAAGCTATCCTGCATACTCAACGAGTAAAAATTTCCATTCTTTGAAACTGGATATGGTCCTGTAAGATCCATATTTACTTGTTCCAAGCAGTACGTAGCATTGGACACAATTACCATTGGCATCCGTGTAGGATGTCTGTCTATTTTTCCTAGCTGACAATTCGTACAACTCTTAATAAATTCTATTACCATATGATTCAAATTTTCCCAATCATATTTTTCTCTAATCTTTGCAATAGTCGCTCTCTGTCCTGCATGTCCCCCAACCAAACTTTCATGGTATTCCTTAATAATATCCAATTGTTTTTTCTTATCCGTTATATCTATTAAGTTACTTGTTTCAACAATTTCGTTGTTCTTTTCCAAATTTGTATGGACTAATGCTTCTGGACTTTCTTCGCTTAAATTATTTTCTAAAGAATCTCCACTACCATTTTCATTTCCTTCTATATCTACAGAATTGTCAATATTTTCACTAACTCTATCTTCGCATTCACACGAACATTTTTTCTTTTTCCTGACTTTTCTTGTTGTTACTAAGATATTTCTGCTTAAGTGGTCTGCAACCACGTTATCGAGACCCTTTTTATATTCAACGACATATGTATACTCTTCTAACTTTAACCTCCAACGTACCAATCGTGATCCTGGATCTTTTACATTAAAAAGCCATGTCAATGGTCTATGGTCAGTTCTAATTATAAAATGCTGCCCATATAAATATGGTCTAAATACCTTTACCGCCCAAACAATGGCTAAACACTCTTTCTCCGTGGTGCTATAGTTTCTTTCGGCTGCATTTATACTTCTGCTTATGAATTGTATTGGCAGATCCTTATTTTCGTGTTCCTGTGACAACACAGCACCTAATCCTGCATTCGAAGCGTCAGTTGTAACAATAAATGGTTTCTTGAAATCTGGGTATTGAAGTACAGTAAAACTGGATAATGCCTGCTTTAATTCAATAAAAGCTTTCTCTTCATCCCTCCCCCATTTAAATTCAACTCCCTTTCTCAGAAGCTTATTAATAGGACCAGCTATTTGGCTGAAATTTTTTATAAACTTCCTGTAATAATTCATCATTCCTAGGAATGACTGAATTTCCTTCACATTCTGTGGAGCTTTAAGGTTCTCTATAACTCTTACCTTCTCAGGGTTTGGTTTAACGCCATCTTCTCCTATCACATGGCCTAGATAACTGACTTCCTTTTTCAAAAACTCGCTCTTATCTGCTTGCAGTTTAAGATTTGCCCTTTTTAGCTGTTCAAAAACCTCCTCAAGCCTTATGTTGTGTTCTACTAAATCTTTGCCATACACTACAATATCGTCCATATACACAAAACATTTTATGCCTTTTAATCCTGTGAGGACAATGTCCATCATACGTTGAAAAATACTAGGAGCATTTTTCAATCCGAATGGCATTCTCGTAAATTCGAAATGTCCGTGTGGAGTCGAAAATGCAGTTTTTTCCATATCTACTTTCTTTACTTTAATTTGGTGAAATCCTGCTCTCAAATCGAGTATTGTAAAATACTTAGCATGACCCAAATTATCTAAAATTTCTGCAATATTCGGAATAGGATAGCTATCTGCAATTGTCAGATCGTTTAATTTCCTATAGTCCACAACCATTCGCCACTTCTTTTTCCCTGATGCATCTATTTTTTTCGGAACTATCCATACTGGTGAGTTCCAAGGCGATGTAGAATTTTTTATTATACCATCCTTCATTAATTCCTTAATATTTTTATTGACCTCTTCATCATGTACCTTAGGGTACCTATACGATTTAGTATAAACTGGTTTCGCATCTTGCCCTGTTCTTATATTACACTCAATCGAATTCGTATTAGTTAGTGATTCACCTTCTAAAAGGAATAAATCATAATACTTTGATATGAGTTTTCTGATTTCATCATCTTCTCCTTTATTGAGATGATCCAACCTTAATGAATCCTGAATCAGTTTGCCTCTATCCCTGACGTGATTAACCTTTCTTTCATTGATTCTATTTTTATTATCTTTATAATGACTCTTATCATTCTTTATCATTTCAAATTCTCTCAGATGCGTTACTTCAACTTCGATATCATTTTTAACTATCTTATCTGATATATTCAACATACTTACAAGACATTTCCCGTCTCTTACATTACTTATGCAACTCGGCACTATAATACTTTCATTTACGAATCTGTTCACTATCACCGAAGTACCATCTATCAATTCTTTATCAATTTTAACAAGTCTAAACACCTCTCTTCTAGGCATTACATTAGCTTCATCTCCTTTATATCTTAATTCATAACAATTGTCCTTTACATACAATGTGTTACTACCATAGTCTATCCTGCATTTCATTTCCCTAAGGAAATCCGCACCAATCAGACCATCGTATTCATAGATCATGTTGTTAGAAACAACATGGAATCCCCATCTATGAAATACTTTCTTGGAACTAGAATTTTCCCATATACAAAAACGAATATCACTAATTCCTAATGTTTCTTTACTTTTACTTC
This sequence comes from Portevinia maculata, assembly GCA_949715645.1. NCBI lineage: Eukaryota > Metazoa > Arthropoda > Insecta > Diptera > Syrphidae > Portevinia > Portevinia maculata. The sequence continues at coordinate 123,500,268 of OX454527.1, forward strand.
CCAGTCCAACTAATTCTATTATTTTTTCAACGTTAAGTTCCTTTTTAAAAATACACTTTGCTTTTATTAAGCTAACCGAAGCACCCGTATCCAACAACATTTTATACACGCAGTCCTTATAATTAATGTAAATGTAAGGGCTTTCTTCACTATTTAAAGAAAACGCTGCCTTACTGTTAGCGCTTCTTAATCGCGAAAATTTTGAGCTTGATTATTTTTGGAATTTAAATTCCGATTTTTCGAAAAACAATCCTTTGTATTATGGCCCATCTTACCACACGAATTGCATTTTACGTTTGGCCTTCTATTAGGATTCTCTTTTGAGAAACACTCATTTGCCTTGTGGCCTATTTTCCCACATTTGAAACACTTGTACTGGTTAGTGTTTATTTTGAACAATTTTTTGTTCGAATAATCACTCTTAGGAGTTTTCTTCAAATTAAGGAGACGTGCTTCTTCATGCTGAGCATGTCTGCCTGCCTCTGCTAGGGTTGTTGGTCTACAGTTATTAACGTAACTGCATATTTCTGGGTTTAACCCATTTATGAATATATTTAGAATCACCTTGTTTTCTATATATTCATGTATCACTTGCAAATCTTTGGGTGTCTTTAACACTTCCTTTGCATCGGAACCAAGCCTTCGAGACATTGTTTCCATAAATTGTTGGAACTGCCGTACGGTGTTAGTTCCTTGTTGTGCACTAATGAGCTCTCTATAGAGTCCCAATGTACTATTTGTCTCCTTGTAGAGACTTTTTAGTTGTTCCTTGAGAGTTTGCCAATTCTCAATTACTTTATTTTCAAGGATAACCCTTGCATTGCCAGATATCTGGACCTTGATATATTTAAAAAGAAAATCTGTTTGATCCTCTTTGGACAATTGAAACGCATCGTCACATGCGTTAATAAAGGACGCTAACTCTGATGCCTCACTTCGAAATTGTGGGACGAGTTTCACCAGCGTATTGATATCTAATCTTTGGTTTTCCATGTTATTTGGCATTCTGAATATCTATATGGGTACAACCAAAATTTTTCTTCCCTGAATCCTACACTGTACACTCCTCACTAGTATAATCACCACAGTTAAATTAACTACACTGGAAGTCTTAACTAGTCTTATCACTAATTTACCTGATCAGTACTAATACTGGAATCATTTTATTCATTAGGTACGTCCACTGCTTGTTGCACCGCTTGTATATTTCTACCGCTTCTTCCTTTGGAGGTTCTTTGTTGTATTTGTTATTGTACCGCTTTTTTTTTTGTATCACTTTTTACTTTTATATTTTTTTTTTTCTACCGCTTTCTGTTGTAAAACTTTTTCCAATTTTACCACTTTTTACTGTATAACTTTTTTCAATTTTAACACTTTTTACTTTTGTAACTTTTCGATTCTACTGCTTTATACTTTTGTAACTTTTCGATTCTACCGCTTTATACTTTTGTAACTTTTTCGATTCTACCGCTTTATACTTTTGTAACTTTTCGATTCTACCGCTTTATACTTTTGTAACTTTTCGATTCTACCGCTTTATACTTTTGTAACTTTTCGATTCTACCGCTGCCACCAATTTGTTATGCTCCGTTCCGTTAATTGTTATGCTCCGTTAATAAAAACAACCGTTCCGTTAGACTGCTAAATGGGGATTGACAAAAGTGCTCAGCACGAATGGATCCTCACCGTGCACACAGTCACTCAGTGCACACTTACACACAAGAAAGGGTATGGTGGTGAAGAATAGATAGCGAATTCAACAGATTGGCAACGTATTAATTATATCTCGTATGCGACATGATCAGTCTCTGGACTGTTTACGTTAGCACAATTATTGTTGGCGTCGTGAAACCATGGGATTGTTTATCACAGGATGTTTACAATCGATCATGGGTTAACCATGGGCATGGGATTGTTCATCGTAGGATGTTTACAATCGATGATGGTTTTAAATGTCTTGCAAGGCAGAGTAATATCTCTTATTTATATAAAGTATAAATTCCTTCGGTGAATGGAGATTGAGTTTGTGTAGCAAAAGCCATTTGACTTCACGCAATGCTTATTAAGCATTTTCTACACGTCTCCATTAGCCGTCGACACCACGATCTATTTTATAATGTGTATTAATGTACACAAATATACCATCGCATTATCTATAAGCGTATCCGCTTAACATGTTATATAACATTTAAAGGATTTTATCAAAAAAAAAAAAGAAGCTTTTGTTAAAAAAAAGCTCCAAGCTCAAACTTTGGTTTTTCAATAAAATTGTTTTATTTAATTGTGGGCGTGTCAGTAGGCGGATTTCAAAAATATTTACACATGAGCATAAAGAGCTCCCTAGAGAGTATATATTGTAAATTTCAGCTCCCTACCTCAAACTTTGGATTTTCAAAAAAAGATTTTTTTTTTTAAATTGTGGGCGTGCCAGTAGGCGGATTTTGAAAATATTTACACATGGGCTTGTATGGCGCCTAGAAAAAAAGCTCCAAGCTCAAATTTTGGTTTTCAATAAAATTGTTTTATGTAATTGTGGGCGTGTCAGTAGGCGGATTTTGAAAATTTTATCTCCCGAGCAGTTTTATGAGTCATAGATTATGTATACAAAATCTCAGCCTTCTAGCTCAAAATTGGTTTTTTTCCAAAATTTTGTTTTTTTGATTTTGTGGCGGATTTTGTAGGCGGATTTTAAAAATTCGTAAACTTGATTATTTCGGGACCTTAGAGAGTATATGGTTAAAATTTCAGCTCTCTAGGCCCAGTTTAAAGGCCTAATTTTTGCCGACAGACGGACGGACGGACATGGCTCGATCGACATTACTATCGATGCTGATCATAAATATAGTAACTTTTAGGGGTCTACGGGCAATATTAAGGTATGTTACAAACTATGCGTCAAAATTAATATACCCTTAGAATAGGGTATAATCAACATATTTTTCCAATATGTGTTTATTAGGATTACCTACATCTATTTCTCCAACAAACTTTAACGCGAGAAAAAGCACAAGAAACAAATTTAAAGAAAACAAATGTGAAGTTATCTTTATCAACCAACGACCATACCACGTCGAGTTAATCGGTTCTCGTCAGATCACCGCAACTAAACAACGTTGGGCGCGGTTAGTACGTAGATGGGGGAAACGTTTGAGAACAACCGCGTGTCGTTGGCCAGTCCCATCCACAGAGTTGAGATAGATAATACATAGGTGGTATCACAATGGACCTAAGATTGGCCTAAGTGTGTCGGCTTCTGCCGGCAGCCACCTAAATCTTACCTAACCTATCTTTATCGATGCTGTACATGCTTTACTATCAGCATGAATTTGTGCCGATAGTAACAAAATCACAGTACACGATTGGGAGTTTCGGCTTCAACAGGTTACCATAATTTGGTGATCTAAAAACTCCGCTGTTATGGAGAGAAGTTAAAATAGTTTTTATACCCAAATCCGGTAATTGCTCCCATGAAAATCCTAAGGACGTCGGACCCATAAGCCTATCATCATTCATTTCAAAAACGTTAAAAAGGCTGATTGATATCCATCTACGCACTAACATTGATATAAGACTCCTGTCTACATGCATATTGCAAAGGCAAATCTGTTGAAACAGCCTTACATACGTTAGTGCCTTCAATCGAATATTCCTTCCACCATAAAGAATACACTATGGTTGCATTCCTGGATATTGAAGGCACTTTTCACAATGTCAACACATTCGCGACGCAAATGCACTGTCAGCTCTGAAATTACATGACTAACTTGGCAAGCTAATTAATCCATTACTCACGAGCCGGATTATAAACTCAAAACTGGGTGTAACATCTGCCAGAAGATCTATCAGTAGAGGAACCCCGCAAGACGGAGTCCTCTCCGCCCTTCTCTGGAACTTAGTGGCGAACGATCTGCTGACCTGGAAAGGGAGGGCTGCAGGATGATTGCCTATGCGGGCGACGTTGCAATTGCCGGCTCAGTGAAGCACCTAAAAACCCTGAAAGAACTTCTCCAAAACGCTCTCAACAAGCTAACGATATGGGCAGATAGTTGTGGATTAGGTGTAAGCCTCCACATAACTGAACTTGTTCTATTCACTAGGAAATATAAAAATCCGTCGACCCTCCCTCAATCAGCGGCAACATTTGTCTAGCGACAAAACAGATTTGCCCAAAGCTGGATCTAAAACTAAATGTTTGATCTCTCTGAACAGACTGCACATTGGTGCTACAATTGGTGTAATCATCGGACACTGTCTCATAGGCAAACATGCAACAAGGCTTGGCGTCTATACAAATGACTTCTGCAGAAGCTGCTTTGATGCGGAGGAGGAGGAGACTATTCTCCACCTTCTCCTCACATGCCCTGCTATCTTTCAGAGATGAAAACTCCATTTGGGATCTTTCTTTTACATTAAAAGTCTTTCAAGCTTTATCAAAAGCTCCAACTTGTTCAACGATTAAAAAGAAGATAGATCCGTGGGACATCAGAATCGTTTATTGGAGTGTGTCGGCTTCTGCCAACTACCACTATAACCTCACCTAACCTAAATATAAAAGAATACAACGAATTTTGTGTAATAATAATGTCAATTAAAGTTTACCTTTACCATTCAAAGAAAAGTGACAGAGATGATGAATTAATCCGCCTATACAAATAAATACTCTCAACACTCGCTCCTCTTGCTATTGGTAATGTATAGTAACAGTCAACCAACAAATGTGTGACTGGAACGCCTCACACATCGCGGATCCAACGGAAAAAGTTTGGTCAGAGATTTGGCTTGAAGGGAAAACACACAAAACTGTTACTGAAAATTGGATTATATTTGGCACAAATGGACCAAACGTTCTTAGAACAGAATTGAATTTTCTGGAAAGCCAAACAAATGTTCACTTCCCGTTGCCTGAACTTGGTGGCAAAGTTGAATAAAAGTCAAACGCAATGCTATCAACCGGTTATAATACGGATTTTTATTGCCAATTAAAATTATTTGGGAGTTGGGACTGATATGTACGTGCTTATAATAACTCCTTGTTTATATTATTTACTGTAGAGATAATATGCATTTCAATGTTCATTAATTAGTGTAGAGATGATTTATGACATTTAACAATAATTCAAATTTATTCGTCAAAACAAACTCATCCTCTTTAATAGAACTATTATTTTTGATTTAAATTGTATTATATTGTATCTGAAACACGCTACAAGTTTCCCTGATTTCAAAACGATTTATTTTTTGCGGCCAATGGAAAACGGAAACTTTCTCTGAGAGCAAAAAAATGCTATAGATCTGTCAAAATGGAAATCAATTTAAGCATGTTTTCATTTGGGTAAAGATCTTGCAAATACTTTTCGTTTTTTAAAGATATACGGACCAGTAAAAAAATTTATAGCAACCTACCGATGCCAAATTATGCCGCCAGGTGTTAGCTTCCATACTTGTGGGAGGTAGGCATTGAATAACATATCTGGACTGTACGGTTTAATTGTCATAAAACCTTTGCCTTGCCGGCGTGTTTTTCAACCCTTTTAATTTACCGTAAATAAACAAATCCTTGACCTTCAATTTAATTTTTTCCTTTATTAAAAAAAATCAACAAACAATCCCATTCCAAATAAACCCAATCGATACTCTACATGAAATCCATTTCCTTTTCACTTCTTCCTAAATAAAGTTTAATAATGCCAAAAGCTGAGAAAATTAAAGTGAATATTAAAGATCGATTGGATGACAATTATATCGATTTAAGCCTGTCGGAACTAACGGAAGTCCCCGTCAAAGACATAGTAAGTTATTCAATAGTTTAAATTAATACATAACTCTTATTATTTCATAAGCAACGAGATATGCAGAAAGTATGTCATTAAGCTGCAGTTTTCTCCAGATACACTGTCCTCAATGCAAGATTTTTATAAATCGCTGGGCGGGCCTTTGTAAATATTTTTATTATACTGAAGCATTGTGGGCGCAGAGATTAGTGTATTGGACTACTAATATAAAGGTCTCAGGTTTAATTCCCGCCAGTGATTGTAACACCTAAAACTTTTTTCCGCTGTCCCATCTCTTGTGAACGTCTGACAAAACGTCGAAGAGCGTCCATTGTCATGAGGAGCTACTCAAATTTGCCGTTCGGATTTGGCCTAACATTTTAGGACCCTACCACTTCGACCAATCAAATGCAGCCAGGTTTTAGGGCCGTTAATGCCTAATATATATTTTTTAAGATTTCATCATTCTCAAATCGATTCCGAAACTAATGAGATATTCCTTTTCCTATGAATTGAATAAAACTACGGGCCAAATTTAAGGATTTGAATTGCTTCCTAGAAGTCGTATAACAATCATTCACACCTTCGACCACAACTGAAAAAAACTTATGTATATGCATCCAGCCGCAGTGGTTGTTTTTGTAATACCCACCCAACCAGCCAATTTATGTTCTTCAAATAGTTAAATTCTCACCATCGCAAATTGTAAACATGGTGAAAATATGTAAGTATATAAATCCTTTGTGATTCAAGTCTGAACGCTTTTTGCTGGAAATATATCATGGTGGCTCTGCGACATTGCGGCCATGGGATTCGACTTCTTTTTTTCGTCCTTAAAGGATCGTAGCCGTCCCACTTTACTGCATCCGTCCTGGTCCGCCAGTGTGGTTCGCCGGTTCAATTTCAAAGGATATGGCCGGCATTGATTTCAGATCACTTCATAACTGAAGCCAATCAATTGCTGATGGTTTTGCATTTATCTGATTCAGGAGTTTTCAGGCCTGCAACTTTTTTATGATTACGAAAAAGGCATGCTCTCAATCTTGATTATTGTTTCATATCCCTTTTACGACACCGGTAATTTTCAGTCGTGCTTATGCGGATGACTCGGTTTTGCTAGTATCGGAAATGTTTTCCAACGTGTTAAGTGACATTTTGGAATGATCTCTGGTTAAGATAAGCGTTTGGGCTACAAGGTGTAAAGTAAATTAATAATTGCTAAATACAGGGCCTAAAACCCAGCTTCTCTAACCATTTGCTTGTGAGCAGTGGAAGGGACCTACAACTCAAAGCCCAATCCGAACGGCAAATTTGAGAAGCTTCATATGACAATGGATACTCTTGAATGTCTTTTCAATATACTAGACAACGTATTAATAGAAGTGAACAATAGGTGGACTAGCATCAGTACATGTGCGTCCTCAAAACAAATATGCAAAAAGAACATCTACGCTACTCTCCATTAGCAGGAAAAATATCACCTCGGTAGTCGGAGCAATCACTGGTCACTTCATTTTCGGCAGACAGGCCACCAGAATATTAGTACCCTCAAACGACTTCTGCAGAACATGTAGATCTTGAAACAGTCATTCCAAGCTGCACTCCCTCCGCGATGCGCGTGGCATTCGGAGTTGGCTTACTTCAGTAACCCCCTCGACCACAGTTCTCAACCAATAGAACTCGACGGTACGGCCGAGGATCGATTGTATCAGTCAGTCCACTTGCAATTACCTGCAAGAGACTAGAGAGTAGTTTGTAATCTCAAACGGCTCTCCTTTCCTTTGATCAGGAAACAGTAGCTCTCCCTCAGCTGCGCAATGTATTGGGATTAGCCTATAGTTCGATTGCATCAGTCACCTCACCCTGATCCTAACCCATAGTTTTGGGAGTCGGGCTGAGCTCGACTACACTAGTCACTTTCAGCATATTGCCACTGTAATTACACTGATACCCAGCAAGGATTTGAGTGACGAGTCGGGTTCGAAATTAAAACCGCCTAAACTTGCAACAGCATTGCGATTATGTGCACATGGGTCGTACCAGATCAGAGTTGAGCATTCCATTCTCTGACTTTAAAAGCAGCTTTTAATGCACTCAAAACATTCATGTGTCCGAAATGGATTAGTTATAACTACTCCGATGCTGATAAAGTTTGGGCTAAAACATATTTTTTAAGAGGAGTTGAGTTTCAGGCATATAAAATTGTGTCTCGCAGAAAAACAGCTAAAACAAGCCTACTATAATAGGAAAGGCTTTTATAGTCTAAATCCCATTGTTAGTATTTTTTTTCTTTTGTCGGGGTGAGAGACTACTGGAGCACTGAGACTCAATACTGGTCCATTATACTACCTGCAGACACGCCACATTTTACTGTGAGAATTTACTCATTTTCCTAAGAAAAACGAGAAGGCGCTTCAATGATAAGGAGCTTAGGTTTACAGCACTCACCATATCCGCACCAAATACCTGCCACGTGATACGAGCAAAAGCAGGACAATCACAGAGGAAATGTTCCGCAGTGTCGTCGCTTTCTCCACAGGCTTCGCAGTTGGTGGTGTCGCTTAGGCCTAGCACCTTAAGGTGTTTGGCAAAAGCGTAGTGTCCCGTAAGAACGCCAGTAGTCTGTCTGCAGTCTTTTCTGTTGAGAGAAAACAAGAATGCCGCGGATTTCCCCCAACCGTCAATGGAAGCCCTGACCGAGGACGCAGGCAAACAGATCGCTGGTTCAGGTCCTGAGAGGTCCCCCTCTGAGCCTTGTCTAGCAAGTTTTTGTTTTTTTTTTTTTATAAGTTTATTTGGCATTAATTTGCCATTTAAAAAATTCATTACAAACTTAACATTACGCCTTAGATATTAAATAAAACTATTTTTTACATAATCCACCAACTGTCTCTTGAATCTTGACAAATTTTGTTCATTTTTTAAATAAATTGGTAGGCTATTATATATATTCAATCCTCTGTGTAGAATCATATTTTTTGTCCTTAAATTTCTAAACCGTGGCAACCTAAAGTCCCCCGCATTACGTAACGCAAAAGGTTGCACATCACTAACATAAGACAGATATTCATTTAAATAGTTAGGTAATAACTCGAATTTGATTTTAAATACAAATATGATCACATTGTACATAATTCTTTGGTTTACACTCATCCAAGACAATTTAGACAACATTTCTCTGATTGAAGTTAATCTATTACACATTAGAACAATTCTCATTGCCCTATTTTGGAGCTTTTGTAATCTACTCAACATAAGATTGTTACACATAAACAAAATACTTGAGCAATACTCAAAATGAGGTTTAATCATTGTATTGTATACATTAATTGTTGTTTTTAGCGACATTTTTTTCCTAATTCTACCCAAGAAGTAATTTTTTTTCGCTATCTTTTTACAAACATAATTTATATGAACATCAAGAACTAATCTGTCGTCTATTAAAACACCTATTCATCGGAGATCTCATTTCCCGTGATCCCGTTATGACCCGGGACCCAGACAAGTTTAAGTGAATTCAGCCTTCCGACCGAATTCAGAGATATCTTGCATTCACGTACTATTTTGGAGGTAGTTAAGGGTTTGAGTAAGGCCTTAAGCGTAGCCTGACTGTCGCTACAGACGCAGATACTTCGCCCCCTCCACCTGTTCCTCGTAACATAGTCCATGGCCATTAGGATAGCATAAGTCTCTGTTTGGAAGACTGACGCATATTTGCCTAACGAAAAGAAAAGTCTAACGTTATCGCTCTCCACGAAGACACCAGCACCAGATCCTTGATCGGTTTTGGAGCCATCCGTGAAGTTTCGACTGCATACCCTTCCAGGTTCAGAGTCCGGCCGGAGCCAGTCCTGGACGCGAGGAAAGTCGACCTCGTAGTTGCGCTTTAGCCGAAGTTCCGGTGTCATCGCATCAGACGGCATATCCATAAGACAGGAGTCGAAGGACAACCGTTGCGCAAGTTCATCAAAACTCCAGTGCGAGTTATACCAAAAGCCACCTCTTCTTAGACGTGAGATAGCCTTGATTGTACAGCCCATGATGTAAACATCAAGGGGCGGAAGGTTCAATAGTGCATCTAGGCCGGAGCCAGGCGTGCCGGGGAAAGCCCCCGTGCAGCCGAGATATACCTTCCTTTGGAGTTTGGCGAAAGCAGCAGTTACGTATTTACGCGAAATCTTATTCCACCAAACAACCGATGCGTATGCTATAAATGGTCTTATCATAGCCATATAAATCCATAGGACTCTTTTCGGTGATAAGCCCCATGTCTTGCCGAAAATACCCTAGCACTGCCAGAAAACCGACAGCGCCTTGGCAGTCTTCAGCTCAACATGCTTGGACCAAAGAAGTTTGCTATCAAGGATGACTCACAGATACTTTGCTTCATTGGAGAGTTGGATTGTGACGCCTTTTAGCACTGGCTGAGTCAACCCGATTAACTTAATCCTTCTCGTAAAGAGAACAACCTCAGTTTTAAGAGGAGGATTGATCAGCCCATTCCTAGTGCACCATTCATCGATCACGTCAAGGGCCGCCTGCGCCTTGACGCATACAGTCGCTGGGCATGATCCAACAGAAAGCACGGCACATCATCCGCGTACGCCTGCGCGTATACATTAGAACTGTTGAGTGCGTTCAGCAGAGAGTCGACCAGCATACACCACAGCAGTGGAGACAGAACGCCGCCTTGCTGGCATTTTCATTTTCGTTTTATTCATTAGCATTGCTTTAATCCACAACACCAATGGTTTGTCTACGCCGCACAGTGTGACGGAATTAAATTAATAGCGCTCACAAATAAATGTTTTTGTTCAGAATAGAATATAACAAATTTTTTTAACATATGACTAAATTTCAAGACAAAACAATACATAAAAACCAGCTTATTTTAATTTTTTTTAAATTATTTTTTACATCTAATTAATAGTTGCAAGACTTCATGTTCCATGACACTTTTCTTTCTTCTCGGAAAGCTTCTTAGACCTGCTAAGAATGCATCTGAGGTTACAAGCAATCGATTTAAGAGATCAGTACTTGTATCTACACGTGATATTTTTCTAGTAAACAGTTCCCTAAACCTTGTTTTTTTCTTGTTTCTTGCCTTTTTCGCTTCTTCTGAAAGTTGTCCGATTGGAAGTATAAAAGTAGAAATTATTTGTTTTCCATGAAACAGGACCTTATGCACACTTACTGGCATAAAACACCACTTATAATTTGTAAGATATAGTTCCCTTGCTTCCTTTACATACCTTTAAAAAGCATCAGCATCTATTGGGAACCCAGACCCAAGAGCTTCTAAGATGATATGAAACTTTTTGATAATTTCTTTATCTATCCCTGTAATTTGGGCAGTCTTTCCCTTATCTCTAAAAAATCTTCTAGCCGTGTTTCCGTCATTAGTATTCCCAGTATGTTGAGTTGGCATATCTACCAATAACTCTGTTTCTCTTCTAAATTTTTCTTGGATTAGTTTTTTTTCTGGCTTCGACTTTTTCTTTACTGCCTTGGTCTCTTACCTGCCACACCTTGACATTTAATCTATACGCTATGTGAAGGATGCATTCCATAAATCGTATCCATGAGTAAAGAGGGCTTAATCCAAATGACATTGCTTCTTGGTTCACATGCCTAGTTGAAAGATTATTTAAATTGTTCATTTCGGAGGGTTTGGCACCGCAAATATAACACGTTTGTGATGAAGATGTTTTAGATGATAAAGCAGTACAAATTTTTCCGTCAATCATAGTTAACAAAAAGACCGATTTAATTATGATATGCAAACTGTCAATGTTAAATTCTAAGGAAGTAGGGTTTTAATTTGATCTTGAATTGATTCTACCTCTGATTTGATCAGTTCTGTGGTTTCCTTAGCAACATTTAATTTTATTGGTCGGCAATATCGGGTTGATGATGGGGCAGAGTTTTGCCAAAGTACCTACTTAATTTCATCCTCAAAGAAATACGGATGGGAACCATTGAGATACAAAAAAGATTTTCATCCGAATTATCACCATTAGAAAATTGTTGTTTGTATGATTTCTGTTGAGCACCATCACAGCCACCAGTAGGTCAGCAACGGAACTTAAAACGTCTATTTGAGCTAAATATAAACGCTCAACGCTGTGATTTACTAAACTTTGCAATCCACATTCTGTAGAAGTTTCGCTCACAGTTTTATCATTTGGGTAGCATTTCGTCTTAGCTTCTTTAATCAAACCTCGGTTCGGAGAACTTGCAGATAATTTTTTCACTGCATTAGAAGTATTTCTTTTTCCGTCTTGTCTAATCCTTTTTTCATGAGCCATTGCAATTTCTTCGGCGCTAAACGAATCTATAATGGTTTTAACTTTTCTCTTCTTGCTTTTCTCAGAGCACTCATCAAAGCTTTTTCTCGGTCTTCCTACTCTGGATGAAGAAGGTATTTCATCTAAGATATGTTGTGGTAATGTTACATTTTCATTAAGCCACAGAGAATTTGAATTTTCAAAGCGCTCTCTATGCCGACCACTTTTGGCCCATCTCTCGTCAAATCTTAAACATTCAGTTTTTAAGGTTAATTTGATTAACTTTGTTGCAGCCTCAGTAAATAGTATATGGCTAAAGTAACCCATAAAAAAAGCAAAAACAGCATCTAGGCGCTTAATTTTGACTTTAGAAATCCAAACATCTAAAATTTGCTTTTTCGAGATTTCGATGGGCATCCTAAAAAACGAAAAATTTAGTATGAGTGTCGCACCTGTGCGCAAGAAGTTGAAACACATTTTAGCAGTGCATATGCAAGGCTTTAGAACAAACACGGTCTCCAACTTGAACAACACTGAACAACTATACTTTTCGTCTAATGAATACAAAAAACACATATTTTATCTATACATTTTACTTTCATTTACCCCTTATATTAAACAAAATCTCTAATTATTTAAGAGAAACTTACTTTTATATCAATTGACTGTTTACTTTTGAGAAAAAATAAAAAAAAAACTATATAAGTACGCGACGCAATTAAAAACGATATAAACACTTGCTAAATTGACATTCTTATAAAAAAAATTATACACAATTTGAAGTTTGAGATGATTTTTTTATGTTGCACTAAGCTACAACAACAAAAAATTGCACAGTCATTTACGTAGGAGGTTTACTCTCTGAGAGAAATCGGTTTTTGTTTAATTTTGTGCATGTATTTTTTTTTAATTAAATCAAGCTAAATCAGCGATTCGCCACACTGTGCGCCGTGTTGTCTGGCAGAGCTGCACATACTGTCAAAAGTCGCATTGTCAAAAGCACCCTCAATATCGATGAAAATGTCCATCGCGTATTCTTTTCTGTCAAGCGCGCCCTCAATTCTACCAACTAGATTTTGGAGCGCAGTCTCGCAGGATCGCGTTGATAGGCATGTTGCATTTGAGACAGTGGATGCAATTGCAAAGCAGTTTTGCGCACGTGACGTTCGACCAGCCTTTCCATGCTTTTCAGCAAGAAGGAAGTCAGACTGATTGGTCTGAAGCTCTTGGCGAGTGAGTAGTCACTTCTGCCAATTTTTGGTATAAATGCCGCTCTAACTGTACGCCAGGGTGTTGAAATGTATGCCAGTGCTAAGACAGCGGTGAAGATTTTCATCATAGTCGGTAGCAACTGGTTTGTACATTGCTGCAGCATGGCTGGGTATATTCCGTCCGTACCAGGTGTCTTGAAGCCGTCAAAAGACGCAAAAGCGTATTTAATGGCCTCGTCCGTTACCACGGCTTTCGCAATATACGAGCTACGCCGAGTTGTTTGTCTTGGCTCACTCACAGTCTCGGTAGTCGGAGCTGGTTGTGAACCAATTGTAATCTGGTTACCCGGAAATTGAGACTTCAGCAGATGACTAAGAGTTTCCGCTTTCGTATCAGTGACGCTTGGCTGGGTTGCCCTTTTTCAGAACTTTAACCACCCTACTAGTTTCACCTAGTGTTTCAATCTTTTCGCAGAAATTCCTATAAGAAGCACTTTTCGATACCCGAATTAGCCTCTTATATTCCTTCTGCTTCGATCGGTAGAGATTCCAGTCTGCCTCAAAATCAGTCTTGAGTGACCTATTTAGAAGCTTTCTTCCACCAGGAAACCGGCGCTCTGCCAGGTGTTAGGTTTACTGGGCACGTCAGTTCAAAACAGCTAGTAATGGCACTGTTGAGGTCTTGAACAGCTTCCTCTACCTTTTGTCTCGCCCTGAGTTTGGTTGGAGTTTTGAGAGTTTTCTCTAATTCCTCCCTGAAGCGTATCCAGTTGGTTTTTCTCGGATTTCTTCTCTCCTGCAAAGTTATGGCTTCGCATTCGATTCGGAATTCGATATATCTATGGTCTGAGAGGGACACATCCGAAGAGACCTCCCGTCTTCTTGACGTCACAAAAGTTGGCTGTGAACCAACATTGTTGATAGTAAGATCAGACGATAGAATGAAATCCAGGAGATGGTTTCCTCACATGTTGCATTTGCTGCTGCCCCAAACAATGTTCTGAGCATTGGCATCGCAACATATAACTAGGCCTATCTTCCTGGTGTCGCAATAGTCTATGAGTTCAGCAATTGCTCTTGGTGGTGGAGGCACTACCGAATCATAGGGGAGATAAGCTGACGCCACGAAGAAGGTCTTCCAATATCCATTCGTTTCGTAGCTTATGACTGCAGCAACCAAATCTTGGCCACAAAATTGTCCAAGCTTAGTTGCTGAGAGAAGGATCGACACAGCAAGGCAAGCCCTGGGGCTTTCGGACCGCTCGTCACAGAGTATCGTGGTGCCACGAACACCTCTGTTGACGAGAATGTATCCAGTTTAATAATTTGACAACTACAGTTTATTTAGTGACAATTTATTTATTCACAAAAATTGAATTGTTTGAACACTTTAAAAAATTATAGTTTTCCTCGTGGCATCTAGATACATTCTGGCGGGTTCGCTCATCGAAACTTGCTTTCTTTCTCGTGGTGGATTTCTTTGTTCAGTCTGAGCAGCTGCAAGGCAATGAATAAAGAGACAAGGAAGCGGTGTTCTAGGAGAAAAGTGAAGCATCTGTTTAAGTGGTGTAAGTGTTTACTAATTAATACAAGAGCGTTTTTCTCAATCCGACCAGATATGGCATGAGGTAATCTGCAGTTTTGAATGAGGACCCATACGAAAGTGTTAAACATTTCACTTAACTTTCAAAGATTCGAACATTTATTTATTATTCGAATATAATTTATTTATTTATATTTTATCGATTTCCATGAAGTGTATGGAATTGTTTGCAGAATTCATATACTTATTCAAATGTTTACCTACACTTCTTTATCTATTGCAGCCTATCTTGTGAAAAAAGTCTACCTTTTCGAGTACGCCCGTCTAATTTGAAGGAGACATTTTTTTTATTAATTTGTCCATAACTTTTGTTTCCTGGGTATTTTTGAAAATTATTGCTGAACTCATAATCTTTTGCCATTAGTACATTTGATTGATAACCAAATGATTTCGCATATTTTATTTCTTTTTTTTTTCATTTCATTTTTTTTTTTAAAGATTTCTATAAACCCGAAACAATCCTTTCCCATTGCAACAAACTTCGTTTAATGGAGCTATTTTTTCGATTTGCGGCCAACTTTTTGATTAAGTACTTTCAGTCTTTATCTTTAATCAACTTTCTTAAATTAATTATTTCTGTTTTCATCTTTTTGCTTCTTGGTGAAGTATTTAAAGATGATGCCCCATCAGAAGAGACTATTGCTCTTTTTAAAGTCATTCTCCGATTCTTCGTAAATTTTAAATACATAAGTTAATAAATTTTAAATAACATAATAGCACTTGACTTACAACCAGAGCTGGATCATGAGTTGTTCCAACTGTTTGTGGGAAAATATATTTCTTCTACTATAAGATTAGCGGTATCGTCTACAGCCGGTCTAACACAGCGATCCTCAAAATGTACTACCCTCGCAATAATCGAAACTTCCTCCACACCATGGTGGTCCATATTACTGCAGCTTGGAATGTCTTGGCTAATGAATAAAAGTTTAAAAGTAATGGCACACCATGTTTTAAAAAGACAACATTTACCTGGTTTTGCACTTATAAGACTTTGAACGAGGGAATCCACCACAACAACAAACAGAAAAAGGTACACACGAAGTGGAATAAGACATCGCACAATCACTCAATCACTTTACTGTCATGAGGATCAACCAACGAGGAAGTTGACGCGAAAAGATCAAAACGCATAACACAAATTTTGATGTACACAACATTAGAAATAATACCTTTCATAGGCCGAGGTTCCATCGAGAGATGATACTGCAGACGGCATAAGTCTTTTCCTCTTCATATTGAAAATAAAATCGCTGGCATTAAAGTGTTTTGAACAAACAACACTACGAATCGTTATGTCTTCATTTTTAAGGATCAGCGCAGATATCCAAAGATTTCTTTTGAATGCACACTGAGGAAACCTTAAACACGAACGGAAAAGTAAAAGCCTTAAAGTACTGAATAACTAGATAATTACTTGCGTCTCCTTTGCCCTACAACACCCATTTGTTTACGTTTTTTAAAGAATTTTTAAAAATTCTGGTGAAAAAACCTTTAGCAAAAACACTACCTACATTAAAAATTTGAAAATTCTCAGGTTATCCCTGCCAATTATAACACTGAGTTAAAGTGACATTAGTCCCCCATTTTGGCGCGATTTTCTACACATAGTTTTTTTTAGCATAGTTTTCTGTGACCCTGTGGGGGACTAATGTCAAAAATTTGTAAGAAAAATGCTTCACTCACACATACTGTGTGTGAGCTATTCCTTGCCTTTTTATTCAATGCTGCAAGGTGGTTGATGAGCTGCCATGAAAAAATGTGCTGCCAAGTTCTCAAATATTTATACTGTACCGTCAGCGTCGCCAACAACCTCCAAGGGCACAGATGCTATTTTTCCACACCCATGGCTCCTGTATGGATGTTATGTGAGGTTTTGTACTCAACCCGGAAATCTTATTGCTGATTAGAGCAGTAGCAGCCTTCGAATGTTGAAGGTTGATCTGAGTAAATATAATTACCGTGTTTTTCTTCGACAGCCAATTTCTGTCCACATGTGCTGCAAGTATTGCTGGTTGCAGAAACTGTTTCATCCAGATTTTGTGAGCGGGGGCCTCCATCAGTTAGAGGTATTACAGTGGAGGGAACGCAGAAGGTGCGTACGCATTTCCACTGGTAGGAGTGCTCGAAGCCTTCATCCTCCGTTTATTCCTGTTTGAGCTATTGGAAGAGGAGGCAGCGTTGGTTTCAATCCGCTGGTGCGTTTCGGTTGGGGTAACCTCTGCCCACCTGGATTTTCGCTGTTGCGACTGCCACCTTTAGTAGACATACCCTTAGGTTGTTCCCTCATACTTTTCCTTTTGGTTTGGCTCGCGGTAGGGCATTCACAGCGATTAAAGCGTAAACCGTAGTCTGTGCACAGATGATATATGTCGCTTACATTTCTGCTATAACCCTACAACCTCGGATAGCGAGCGTATCGTACCGAGACTCCATTCTTGGAATTGACAACATCTTAAGAGGCCCAACTCTTGTTTTGGCTGCTATGAGACTGTTCTCTGTTCCGGTCTTACTGTAGGTGCGAAGATAAGCTACGGCAGCATATGCGCTATCGCTAGCTTCTACAAATATATGCAGCTGGCTGTTTGTATATTTTGTTATGGTTTCTTGTACGAAGCATCGAGGTATGTGAATGTTTTCCACTTGTGGCAGTAGCCGCAGCCAATGCTTCTACTTCGTCAGCTGTTCAGCTTGAATAGGATCGTCCCAGTGGATATTCGACCTCCAGATATCCTGTAGAATGATTTTTGCATATATCAAGAAGTGTGTAAGTAGGCCAAGCGGATCGTAGATGGACATCAGCACTCGCAGAACTTCTCGCTTTGTTGGTGTCCTTTGGCCTGTGAGGATATCCTTATTTTTCCCTGTGAATGCAATGGTGAAAGTAAAGGTGTCAGTTTTTGTTGACCACCACATTCCCAGCACCTTTTCAGTCCCTTGTTCAGACCCAATACTCAAATTCTTCTTATTGGTATCTGGATCACTAAATTTGTCCATGAACTTTATTGAGTTGGAAAGCCAATGGTGTATTTCGAATCCTCCTTGTTTATGGATGTATCGCACCTCCTCGGCAAGTTGAATTGCTTCTGTCTCTGTATCCACACTGTCGAGGAGATCATCAACATAGTGGTTCTCAGCAATCGCCTCGGCTGCACGTTGGAAATGGCCTTTGAAATTCATAGCATTCAAATTCTTAATAAACTGCGCGGTACTGGGGGAACATGTGGCTCCAAACGTCATTACCTTCATAATGTAGGTATCGGGTTCCTCATCGGTCTCATTTGTTCGCCATAGGAAACGTTGCGAGTGCTGATCTTCCTCCTTGATTGTTATTTGATGGAACATCTCTCTGATATCTGCACAGACAGCAACGAGTCTCTGTCGAAATCGCAGAAGAATGGATGTTAGCGATGGCAGCTGGTCAGGTCCTTTGAGCAACACATCATTCAGTGATATGACCCTTGCGGCAGCATCCCGCACGATGCGAATTTTCCCTGGCTTATTGGGGTTGGACACGGGAACGATAGGAAGATACCATGTTCGGACGTGCGGTTCGGTCAATTCCTTCTCGCTCAGTCGTCTGATGTATCCCTTATCGATGTGGTCTGTTACGCGTTGTAACATCACTCTACTTAAATCTGGATCTCTAGCTAGCCTTTTTTCCAAACATAGGAATTGTCGTTTGGCCATCTCATAACTTTTTTTTTTTTATAATATACGTGCGCTAAAGGGATTTCTTTTTTCTGTAGTGACACAGAACCCTTATAATGGTAAAACCACAGCGAAGGCATTTTTAGTTTATTGCGCAAGTAGCTCCCAGAAATTCATTGCCTATTTTTGGGTGCTACTTACTGAAATAATAGAAGGATAGGAAAGAAGTTTGGTGCGATGGGATTTTTTTTTCTCAACAGGTGGCGCCTAAATTGCTTTAGGGAGATCAGTTTTTGTTGTGTGTATTCAATTTATAAAAATCATGGCCCTGGTCGGGACTCGAACGCACGACCTGCCAATCACTTAGCGAATACACTACCATCGCACCATTGCCACCTGCTAGTCTGGATCTGGTTATCAAATTCATGCTTATTTGCGTGTACTTTAGCTGATGGTGGGTTGCGTATGTTTTGAAGCCATATTTGATGACACCATTTCGTAACCCAGAGCCAGCATCAATGGAAAGTCTGTTCAATAAAAAACATTCCAAAGCAAGGAACATTGTTGAACACACTATAGGCGTTTAAAAAAACAGGTTTAGATGTCTATTAATAGCACATGAATTACATTACAGCCCTAGAAAGGCTACTCAAATTGCAAATGTTTGTGCAGCTTTGCATAATATTTTTTTGCCCTTAATATCCCTGCGCTTGAGGAATGTATTGAAAACGAGGATGATATTGAGGAAGAGGATAAAACGAACGCAGAATTTTATAGCAGAGCTGTAAATCCAAATGAGCTTTTAGTAAGCGAAGCAGCAGTGGAAATTAGAAATTGGACCATCAGGACTCTGTAATATTTGGAATTAAAAGAATAGGTTAAAAAAGTATGTGTCTTTATTGATAACAGGTACAAAACTTAAGGTTAATTCATTAGTCTTTAATTCTAACTTTATATTACTTTTACATTTTGTATCACATATTGGATATTGACAGAAAAAAATAAAAACAAAAAGTTATAATTCAAAGCAAGGCCTAGATTTCCCTAAGGTTTTGGTTTTGTTTTTTAATCTCCAATATTTAAATTTTACCTTTTTATTTTGCTTTTCTGTCATGATCTTATTTTCCTTATATTGCGTGCTTCTCTTTAAATCAGTCATGAGTTTTTTTGGTCTCTTCAACAGAGTATTTCGTTCCTGCAGTTTTTCAGTTCGCGAAGTTTTTGTATGAGTCTTTTCTTAAATTTTTGAATTGCTTACATGATGTGCTTTGTGTGGATACTTATTTAGGGTGGCGCTACAGTCCGGGGTGAACCTGGGCCTCAATCAACAAGCGTCTCCAGCCAGCACGGTCTTTGGCCAGCTGTCTCCAGTTTCGCACGCTAAGTTGCTTAAGGTCCTCTTCCACTTGCGTGCGCCACCTAAGTCGCGGTCTTCCTCTACTGCGCCGTCCCTCGGGTGCGGATTCGAAGATCTTCCGGGCCGGAGCATTCACGTCCATCCCAGTAACCTCAGTCGTTGGACCTTCACTCTTCTGGCTAAGTCGATGTCGCTGTACAGCCCGTACAGTTCGGCGTTCTATCTCCTCCTCCATTCACCGTCTATGCGGGACCAAAAATTACCCGAAGAATTTTCTTTTCAAAACAACCAAGAGTGACCTCATCCTATTTTGCTAGAGTCCATCCCTCTGCCTTTGCTACTCAATTGCTTTCTTAGCCCAAAGAGACAGCTATTGGCAAGAGTTATTCTTTGTTTAATCTCAGCGCTGGAGTCATTGCCTGAATTCTTTGCGGAGCCTAGTTAGACAAAGTCCTGAACCACCTCAAACTTATATCTGTCTATAGTGACTTTCTATCCGAAACGTCGGTGTTCCTTGATGACAGCATATACTTTGTCTTGCCCTCATTGATCGGCAAACCCATCATCGTCGCCTCCACGGACTTTTGCAAGATAGTGCCTCTGGTGTTAGCATTTGAGTTTTGCACTCTTCTTTCAAGAACGATGTTGAAGAAGTCACATGACAGCGCGTCGCCTTGTCTAAATGATTTTTTGACATCGAAATTGCCATCCTGCACAAACGGACGAGTTTGGCAGGGATGCAAAAACTAGATATTGCTCTGTATAGCTCATCTCTATAAATGCGGCCTTAAAATCGATGAAAAGGTGGTGGGTATCGGTTTGGACTTCCTGGGATTTCTCCAAGATCTGCCGCACTGTGAATATTTGGTCGATGGTAGACTTTCCTGGCCTGAAGCCACACTGATAGGGACCAATTAAGTTGTTGACGAAAGGCTTCAGGCACGGCAGATAAGATCTTGTGGGCGATGTTAAGAATACTAATACCTCTGTAGTTGGCGCAGTTCAGAGGGTCTCCTTTCTTGAGGATCGGGCAAACAATGCTGAGGTTCCATTCATCGGGCATACTTTCCTCCGACCATATTTTACAGATGAGTTGGTGCATGCTCCTAACCAAGTCATCGCCTGCCGCTTTGAATAGCTCGGCTGTTAGGCCATCTGCTCCAGCGGCTTTGTTGGGCTTAAGCTTAGATATGACTATCTTCACTCCGTCCAGGTCGGGTGGACGGAATTGTTGATCTTCATCGTCCAGGTTGAATGGTGCATTCTGCCTGACAGCGGGATTTAGTTCGTCATCGCCGTTAAACAGTCTGCAGATGTAGTTCTTCCATATCCTCAGCATCGACTGCGATTCTACTATGATGTTCCCTTGTTCGTCCTTGCAGGCTTCTGTTCGGGCTCTGTAGCCTTGGCAGGTTCTTTTTACCCTTTGGTAAAACTTCCGAACCTCATTCCTGCTGTAACATCTCTCTATTTCCTCGATCGCGCGCTTCTCGTGCTCTTTCTTTTTTCTCCTGAGAAGCTGGTGTTCGTCTCTTCTTTTCTGCGCATAGAGCTTACGAGCAGACCTGGTCCTTCTTTGCAGCGCCGTTTTGTAGGCCTCTTGTTTCGTAGGGGTTTCGTTGTTGTGGCCGAGTGAAACCAAGCACATCAGAGGCAACGTCTCTGATGGCTTTTTGGCAATGTTGCCACTGGTCTTCGATACTTGATGCTTGCTGCATGGAACCTCTTGGAAGGTTGAGAGAGACTCGATCCGAGAAGGATCTGGTAATCTCTTGCGATTTTAGCCGTACGACATCAAACTTCCTCACAGTATTTACTTGTCTTGGCGATGTTCGAGATACGGATTGTCGTGAGGCGCTCATTCACACAGCTGAAACTTAAGACTTCTTGCCTAAGTCAGCCGCCAACGACGAATCCACATCCAAATAAGCGCTGTTTTTGTTGCCGATAGCAGTCGCCATAATAATTATTGCAGTTTTTCATTCTCTTTTGCCCAGTCCATCCCATCGCACTTCTTGGATGGCTGTAAGGTCTGCTTTATCAGCAGTTCAGGGCCTCCGCTAGCTGTTCGGCTGCTCGCGGTCTGTTAAGGGACCTAACATTAAACGTACAGATCCGAAATTCGTTGTCCTTTTTTTGTTTGACAGGTTCGTCAACAGTACAATCATCCGTATCCGAGGCTTGTTATTGCTTCGTAACTATATATGTTTTACGCAGTTAGACAGTTACCCCGGCGTACAACCCACCAACCTGGATGGTCAGGCCCTTTGTTTGACCCTTTGGACTAAAGGGGCCGGATTCCTCCGGTGTCAGTAACCCACTTCTGGGATGTGAGAGCCGCCGTTGGCCCATAAAGGGTTCATCCGCCACCATCTCTGTTTCAGGACCCTGACTAGTCCTGAAAAACTCCTCACTGACCTAGCTCCGAATATGTCGAAGTAGCTCAAGTAAGGTAACTGCCATCTTAACTGTTGTTAATTCTGTCTAATGAATTCATCCGCTGCACGTCCTCTTACTGAGGAGCTCATGTGAGACTTCTCAGACTCGTTCAGTAGGTCTTTCCAACAGAGCATTATAGTGTTGCTATTTTCTTCGCGTTCAACACTCGCGCTAGAAAGTTCAGCAAGTCACACCCGGATGGGCAGACCAGTACCCGGTGGTTACCACTAGGAGGTAAAATAAGCACAATTAATGTGTATGAACAGTTACAAAGCTGGGCACCGCCAGGTTGATGCCAATCAGCGCCTACCCGATTCACACACACCCAACCACCGCTTTGTGTGGATGTCCCACTATTATTTAAAACAGCGTCTTTTTTTCAAGACCTGAGGAAAGGAGCGGTTTTTGAACCGCCACCATAGCAGAGAAGGAGCGTTATGGTCTGGGGTTCAATTTTGTTCGCGAAACACAAGCGTTGTCTCTTTCTTGTGTCATTAAGTGGTGATTTTTTCTAAAGTTTCAGACGCTTTTAGTGTTTAGCTCGGCGAATGGTGCGGTAACAGTCGATAAGCTGGCTTTAATATTAGCTTTCTCTCTAATTTTAGCTGCCGATGTCGCTGAATTTGACGCTATTCTAAGGATACTTCGCATTTCGCGAAGAGTTAAGGCAGCAGAAGTGTTTCCTTTATAATTTTTTGTGTAAGACGAAGGGTTTTTTAAATAATTTCTGACACAATGATCACTTCGCTTTGTTTTTTGGGCTATAGCATGGCATAAAAGACCTTCAGAGCGATAAACATCTATTCTTGCCCTTTCCTCCACTCTTAAACATTTTTTCCTTCTAATTTTTATTAACACTCAATCAAGAACAATTAATTTATAAAATGTACCGTTTAAACCGACAAAAAATATATTCACTTCACAAAAAACGTTGATTTGTTCAGTGCTTCTAATCTAATGACCCGATTTATTTCCGCATATTCTTTACTCACTTTACAATTTGTCTTAAAAGAACCGTTAGCTAAATCTCTCCTATACACACATTTCATATTTTATTGTTAACAAAACAGTCTCTCATTTACCATAGTCGTTTTTTTCTAATCCACATGTAACGGGAGAAATATCGATTTTACTTTTCAAAAATGCCTGCTTCTAATCTTATGACTTGCAGTGTATCAATAATTTATTGATAATTGACAATCACAATACCGTTGAAAGAAATTTTGTTGATAGGTATCAAATTTCAATTAATGAGTTACAATCGCAATAAGGGCGATGGTTGTTTATTCAAAATAACTCACAAGGGAAATTGATGGAAGCATCCTAAAAAATGCAAGCGTGTTATTACGCAGAAAACTATTTCAAGTCGTTCTGTTCTGTTTTGTCATTTTCAGAATTCCGTAATTAATTGTGTTTCTGTTCACGTACCCAAACGTTATAAGGAATAAAATGTTTGCGATCTTCCGACGAACGGTACATGTAAGGTACGATTTATTTTCGAACGCTGCTAACCGCTTCCGTTCCTAAACTACCCGTCCTATCTCAATGAGCGCTGTAGAACGACTCGTGTGTGTACGTTCCTACTTCGTAAACAATTATTTTTTCATAGTATCTCACGTATAAAAATCGATATTGCCTTCAATCTGCTAATCGACGCGTACTTCGGTCCAAACGAACTCAGCCTCATTCCTTTTAATCTGCAGGCACAGATCAACAGTTTTATCATGTGTATGAATGATTTATTTTTGTTTATTTCTAGGCTTCGTTCAAACGCGTTACTATTTTGGATCTATCCAACAATAAATTGATTTCTCTGGGGGTAATTATTATCGTTAATTGTTCATTGTTTTCTAATATCCGCATATGTGTGTTTTACAGAAAAACTTTCCAATCCTAACTAATTTAACTAGGCTTGATTTGAGCAGGAATCAAATCAAAGTTTTACCCGAAGATTTCGGTAATCTTCGAAACCTGAGACACTTGGACTTATACAATAATAAGTTAGAGCACTTGCCGCTTAGTTTTGGTAATCTGGCAAACTTGAGGTTATTTAATATTTTGATCAAACATATATGTGTCGTTTATTATAAAAGTAAATTATCTCCTTGTAATTGCATTTTGAAAGAACAAGCTTTTTGCAAAAGGTTCTGCAGAAATAACTATATTAATTTAAAGTATTTGTATTATTCATGGATATTTAAAGTTGATTCACGTTTATATTGAAAGTTATTACTAAAACGTACCATATATATGGATTAAAACAATTTACAATGAACGACACATACATATGTATATATCGGACTCATGTTTTAATGCGTTTATTTGATAGATATTTAGACTTGAAGGCAAACCCATTGACGCCTGCTTTAGCCAAAGTTGTTGGACTATGCTTAACAGCAAAAGACTGTAACACTTCTGCAAAAAATACGGTAAAACGTTTGGAATTTGTTTCCAAAGCTATTTTTAATCAAACACTTGTCTTAGTTAAAATGTATGGCCCGAATGCAGGAACAAGTAGAAAAGGCCAAAGAAAAAATGGAACTGGAAAACGAAGTTTTGGTACCGATCGTTGAAGATATAACTCAAGAAGCTCAAACATCAAAAAAGTCAAAGAAGTCTAAAACTAAACCGAAAAAAATGAAAGGCGAAAACACCTCTCCAAAACCAAATACCAATGTCAAGTTGGCTAAATCAAAAGTCGAGGGAAGTCCTGCATTTAGCAGCGACGTTCAGCGAAAATCCAGTACAGCTCTTAGAACAATATTTACTTTTGTAATGCTATTAACCATTAATGTTCTCGTAATCTACATCATAATGTTTAAGAATCCGGAAATAGCTGAGAGACTAATCGAATGTATTCCTCATCAATACCGCGATTGGATGCTCACCAAGTCGGAGTACTTTCGCTTACGAGTTTCGGATTGGATTCAAAACATCCGAACGCCATCACAACGTTATTGACGGTTAATATTCTTTAAACTCTAAGGGAATCTTGAGGAGGATAAATACAAAGGAAAAAGCCATTAAATGGTCTCACAATAACAAATGCGATAAATAGAAACAATTTTCTGTCACCTCATCATCTCGTCCATACATACAAACTACCTTCGTTCTTTAGACAATTCTAATATTAAAGTTCCATAAAACATACAGCCTAACATGCAATAGACCAAAGAGTTAAAACTCATTCTTTATATAGAGTTAATTTATTAGTGTTTTTAAGTCAAAGTATTTTACGCAAAATATTTCTTTAAAACCTTAGCTGCACGTTTTTACATTTCTCTATTAGAAATTAAGTTTCGGGATATTTACCAGTCATTTATATTTTCTACAATTAATAAACATTGATTTACACAAATAATTTATAAAATACAGGCACATTTCGGAGCGCACACACTATAGCGGTACAGCTACACCCGCTTAATCGTTGACACTGAAGTGGTATTTTTATGCGATATTCATATTGCTTCACATTAAATTGCTTTCTTGATGTAACGCCTCTTTTCCTCTTTTTTCCCGTAGTTTTATCATCCGGACAAATCTAAAAATCTGATAATATTACTGGTTTTTCACGTTCAACACACATTTTGACACGTGGTTCGCGATACCAAGCGGCCATCTCTATATCGTCGGTGAAACCAGAAAATCGTGTAACTCCACTTTTAAACGAAAATGAGATTTGAATGACATCTAAGCTCAAACCCATATCTACAACTCGGCGAAATTTGAGCCCTCTAATAATTTTAATTATTATATTATCGGAGATTCAGTTGGAAGCATATCTTCAAAATCAGTGCATTTGGTGGGTACACTGTGTGTGGAAAACTGCTCTCCTGTAAAATTTGCTAAAATGGAGTTACACAGTTTTCTGGTTTCACCGAAGATATGCTGCGGTACAAAATTGTATTACCACCAGTAGCACCGGTTGCCGCATATCACTCCAGTTTGTGAGTCAATATGTACCGCAACAGAACTAAGTACCGACGTACCACTCTGGTGTGTAAGCTCCTTTAAGTCTCCATTTCATCTGTATTGAGAATGTGAATTTTAGTTTGTTTCTTTTAAGTCGGAAATGAGTAGCACAAAAACCTCAGTCGCTACTTGCTTAGCTAGCAGTACAAAAGGAAGTTCATGTGAAAAAACACTTAAAACTATGTGCGCTCTTTAAGGCGCTGAAAATTAAATTGCTGAATAAATCGTTCCCAGGAAAAATGTATCTACGATGGGCCTGAATAAAGTCGTGATACGAACATAATTAGGGCAAACCAAGGTAATTTGGTCGCTTGTCAGCAATGTACATCAAATGGGTGAATATTAACAGTTCATGGCAAAATTTATACGCGATATGCCTGAATAAATCGGCAATGTTTGCGCTGGATTTCCTAATATCTATCACCTTTCTCAAGACATATCTTTTAGGGCCCTATCATGATTAGGAAAAACAAGGCGAATGTTGTTACTTCAAACTTTGGTTTTGCGGCTTGGAAAAATATCATTCGCCTGAAATTTCAGGCAGCTTGGGAACTTTAATTTACATGTTTTTAAGATGGCGTCCACGGAAAAGTCGATTTCAGGCGAAGATTCAGATGCGAGAAATGACAATTTAAAAAAAATGGTACAATTTATTAAAACAGTTGTTTTGTTTTGGATGTTTTGGATAAAAACCACTTCCAACTACTTAAACGGATGAGAGAAGGTTAAGTTGTTTCAATGGTAGGAATAAAACTTGGAGAATTGGGATACTGGAAAGAAGGGGGAAAAGGGAAAGAAGAGAGTTCAGCTGCATTGACGCGGGGAAAGAGAACCAGTAATATTCCAGAAAGCGCGGCGGATCGCTTTTTATGGTGGATTTGTTGTATTCTCAAAAGCGATTAAAAGCGATTCGCTTTCCATTTCCTCTTCTTTCATTTCGTTTTGAAAAGCGATAGGGAACTGTTCCTATTCACACATTCTTTCATTTAGGTGGCTAGGTGGCGGATTGAGATAAAATGTTAGTATTAATTAAAAATAATCTATTTTATTGAAGCAATTGAGCCAAGAACTCATTTGTCACAAAATGTCCAGCGCAAAGGACATACTTTTTAGGAATTTCCCTTGCACCTATTTTAATATACAAGTAGAATCGGATCCTTTTTCTTTTTTTATTCCCTGATGAAAATAAACAATATTTTGCAAATACGTTTGTCACAGAATAAATAAAAATAAAAGTTAGGCATTACCGGCCTGAACAAAGCCTATAACTTAGCATCTCCAACCATTTGCCTGTAAGCATTGGAAGGGACCTACAATTTTAAGCCGAATCCGTAGGGCAGTTTGTGAAGCTTAATCAGATAATGTTTCTTTATTCATTAGGTATTGCCATATATACTAAATATTAGCTTAATACTTTGTAATTTAATACTTATGTAAGTGTTAACATTGTTCTCTCTTCCAAAGACTGCGTCATCTTATTCATGACTTCAGTCTGCTGTGACAGTTTGGTTTGCCGATCTGCCTGCTTGGTGGACAACTTGTCAGCAATCGCCTGTTTCTTTATTTTAGGAAGGGCCTCAAAATAATTTTCTCGCGCTGATTGCTAATGGGGGGTCCGATGATGACGACGCCGGCGTCCAAGACGGTAATCTAGGTGGGGTTGGACTACGCGTAGGTATGCTCCTTCTCCATAGCATGTAACGAAGTAATCTTCGCCACATGTGCTGTGGCCCAAAAACAACTCCCCACCACCACCAATACATCAGCAAGCCGAATGCAGCGCCAAACACACTGACCAAAACTCACCACAGCAACACCAACCCACCACAGCATACACACTCGCACACTCTCACCAATACCAACACGCGCGCCCACACTTACCACACTCCAGCTCTCAAAGTCACCACCGAGTGGATGCGCATGACCTCCACGAAATGCAATTTCAGTCGAGTGGTGGCCGCCGGACCAGACACATGACAGCTGGATCCAGTCAACATGTGTGGAGCAGAAGCGCTCTGGCGGACACTACGGGCTCAAGTAGTAAGAGCGGGCAGTGGGGACACAGGGTACGCAGCTTATTGCGGCCCAGGTTCTCGCCCCTCCTAGGATGTAGTTTGGTAGGCAGTAATTGGTAGAGTATTGTAGATAGAGAACAACAACAACAACAACGACGACGGCAGCGACAACAACAGCATCAACAGCAGCAGACACCATAACAGCAGCAGACACCACAACAGCAGCAGACACCACAACAGCAGCAGAGACCATAACAGCAGCAGAAGCCGCAGCACCACAGAGCCACACAGAGATACCACAGCGAAAGGGGAAAACTCACTCCATAGGCGCCTATAAAAGAGGACCGCGCCTATGATTCGGGGAGTTCACCGTTGGAGCTTAGCCACGCCGCATCGACGCCAGGAAGCATCGGAAGTTATTTTTATTAAGTAAAATAAAGTTTGAAGTCTAGTTAAAAATTAATTTTAGCAAGTATTTGATTTGTCGCACATTTCCTGGGTGCTCATTCGCGGGTCGACTCTTTCCCCCTCCCCCTTTTCTATTTCTAGGACCCAGGCATTCCCGCTTAGCCTACCCCGGCTGGGAAACCACGTTATAAATGGCGCCCGAGCAGGGACAACAACAAAGTTAAAATTAAAGTGAACTACAGGGGAACACAACGGGCAATTTGGAGGAGTTACGAAAATGACTTGCAACACTCATGACCAGTGCAGAGGGGAATAAGACACAGCTCGGAGAACTAGAGCCCGTTACAGCAAAACAACGCAGCAAACATCGACAGGAGATCTATCAGGCAAACGCAACACAGCAGAGAAAAGCACGGTTACTTCTTTCAAGCCACCACAGCTAACGGAGCAGTCACTGAACCAATACTATTACTTGGAAGACCATCGCAACAGGGGAAAGTACAACGAAGCCAGCAGAAACACAACCGTTCAGAACGGTACTACTAACATCAGGCGACGACATTGTGGGACAACGAAGCAATACCACAGTAACAGGAGTACAAACCATGCTAAAATCAGAAGAGGAAAACCGCTCCGAAAACCAAACGGGACCATCGAAAGATAAAATTACAGGTTCGAAGATGTCAGAACCCGAGATCAGCGATGCAGAAGTCTGCGATAAGGTCCGCAAATGGGGAATCCGCTATGATGGAGGAAGAGACCCACTCGGATTCATAGAACGAGTGGAGGAACTGGCTAGGTGCTACTGCCTTCTCGACCGAATTACCAGAACTTTGCCGGAGCTATTAAAAGACAAAGCTCTTTCCTGGCATCGCAATAACCACTGCGACTGGACAAGTTGGAAAAACTTTAAACAGGACTTTCAACTCGATTTCTTGCCTCCACGATACTTCGAGCGACTTGAGGACGACATCCGGCGACGAATCCAGGGCCCGGGGGAAAGATTCACGGAGTACGTCACTGCAATTCAAACTCTTATGCGGTGGACCAAAGACATGAACAAAAAGCAACAACTGGAGAGGATATACAATAACTGCCGACCAGAATATAAGCTGTATATTCGACGAGGAGACTTTGTAACATTACGGGATCTTATCCTCCTCGCCCAAGAATACGAATGCATCCGTGCTGAAGAATGCCCAGACCGGGTCAACAGTATGGAGGTACCCAGGGAACAATGCCATCATTTGCACACGACGCAGAAATGGTCGAATCCAAGAGGTCACAGTCAGGAGCCTGTGAAACAAAGACCACCAAGGTTACGAAATGGTTGCTGGCGATGCGGTCAAGAAGGACACGTGCGACGGAGCTGCCAAAATCCACAAGTACTGTTCTGTTGGGATTGTGGCAGACCAGATGTCAGAACGAAAGATTGTTGTGGCCGTAATCGCATAAGGCATGCCTTAACCAATCGATCCTCGCTGTTTATAAATGACGACACACGTATTTACACACGTATCACCATTAAGGACGACGAATACGAAGCTCTCATCGATACCGGAGCAACACAATCGTTTATCGACTCCGAAACAGCCAGAAAAATCACCAGCGACATAACACAAAGCCCATATGATTATCTATACACACGCCTCGCAGACGGCAGCAACGTGCTTATTGAGGGTAAAACGATCGTCGACATCAGTTTTAATACCTGTACCTATAAACAGGAGTTATTAGTCATGCCCCGTATGACCAACGCCATCATACTGGGAATGGATTTCTTTACACGAGTGGGGGTATTCCTACGTCTCGGCTCCAACTCAATTGAGATTCCGCAGCACAGAACGTCAGCAACAATCGACCGAGATACGCCAGCCATAGTCGACACTTTAAGTGAGCCCAGGCAGCCAGTAGAAGATACAGGCGGAAGCAGCACGAACGAGTTCTCGAGTAATCTTGCAAAGCAAACGAGGGGAGCCGAAAGGAAATTATGTAGTGCTAAGACAAAAAAGAAGACCACGAGGCCGAAAAGGAAGTCTTACAAGGATCCGATGCCACTCCAAGTATCAGATGAACAGCCGTCGCAAAAAGGGGACTGGAGCGCCAAGAAGATAACTGCCGTCAAACTTCCCGGATTACCGCATTGAAGAAGAAAACCTATACCGGCACATCCAGGAGAACACCGCCTACCTCAAAGACGACTACATCCCGTGGAAGCTCTGCATCGCCAGAGACCAACGACAACGTGTGTTGGAGGAGTGCCACGACGACGAGCCAACCACTGTTAATTATAGAACTAAGAAGACCATCGCCAGAATAGCCAAGTATTACTATTGGCCTGGAATATTAAGGGATGTCGCGAAATACGTTCGCCGCTGCCAACCATGCTCACGGCTTAAAACGCAACCACGGGCAGAAACCATTCCAGCCATCGAAGAGCCCATACGCAGCAAGCAAAGCCCTGTCATAAGGATCCCAGCACCCATAGGATTGAGGAGAGTTGTCATCACGCCCTCACCTCAAACACTGGATGTTGATTGCTGAAGTAGGAGGGGGATGTAACGAAGTAATCTTCGCCACATGTGCTGTGGCCCAAAAACAACTCCCCACCACCACCAATACATCAGCAAGCCGAATGCAGCGCCAAACACACTGACCAAAACTCACCACAGCAACACCAACCCACCACAGCATACACACTCGCACACTCTCACCAATACCAACACGCGCGCCCACACTTACCACACTCCAGCTCTCAAAGTCACCACCGAGTGGATGCGCATGACCTCCACGAAATGCAATTTCAGTCGAGTGGTGGCCGCCGGACCAGACACATGACAGCTGGATCCAGTCAACATGTGTGGAGCAGAAGCGCTCTGGCGGACACTACGGGCTCAAGTAGTAAGAGCGGGCAAGGGGGACAGGGTACGCAGCTTATTGCGGCCCAAGTTCTCGCCCCTCCTAGGATGTAGTTTGGTAGGCAGTAATTGGTAGAGTAGTGTAGATAGAGAACAACAACACCAACAACAACAACAACAACAACAACAACAACAACAACAACAACAACAACAACAACACCAACAACAACAACAACAACAACAGCATCAACAGCAGCAGACACCACAACAGCAGCAGACACCACAACAGCAGCAGATACCACAACAGCAGCAGAGACCATAACAGCAGCAGAAGCCGCAGCACCACAGAGGCACCACACAGAGACACCACAGCGAAAGGGGAAAACTCACTCCATAGGCGCCTATAAAAGAGGACCGCGCCTAGGATTCGGGGAGATCACCGTCGGAGCTTAGCCACGCCGCATCGACGCCAGGAAGCATCGGAAGTTATTTTTATTAAGTCAAATAAAGTTTGAAGTCTAGTTAAAAATTAATTTTAGCAAGTATTTGATTTGTCGCACATTTCCTGGGTGCTCTTTCATGGGATGACTTTTTCCCCCTCCCCCTTTTCTATTTCTAGGACCCAGACATTCCCGCTTAGCCTACCCCGGCTGGGAAACCACGTTATAAGCATTGTTGATCTCATGAGTCCCAAACCTATCTGCTGTCTCTGACAAACTGTTGGAGGGTGTGGGTATTTGAAATATTTGATTTATCCCCAAATATTTCTTCCATTTCCTCCATATACGATGCAATGCAAGGGCTCGCACCTATCTTGGAAGCGTTATCTTTAGCTGCCTTGTACGGTATCAGTAGCGTTCTCATTTCCCCCCTTCCAAAGCAGTGGTCGTTGTGCTTGAAGTCTGAAAAAATTGTCAAGCCGTAGGAGAACGTACTTAAATTGAATTATGTCAGATACTTACCGTGATTTCTTGACAAATCGTATCCTCTAGCGGATTGTCATTTCGAAAGATCGTCTGTTGTGGGATACGCACGCGTCAGAACTTTAATAAAATCGCCCAAGATGTCTTGCAATTCGTGTTATAACAAAGTTGAACGTGCAGAATTAAAAGTGGTGTGCGGTGAATGCAAAAAAAATGTTCATGCCTCTTGTGTGAATATTTTGCCGGTAGACATCGAATTTTTAAGAAAAGTCAATAAGTTTTGGAGATGTGCTTCTTGCGTTGCAACTAAACGCCGCGATTCTTTATCTGGTGAGGCGCTCGCCTGTGTTAGTAATGACGTACACAAGCGAAAACCAGTAAAAAAAACAATCGTCGACTACATCTACGACAGTGCCACAAAACACACCAGCATCTAACATCACTCTCGAAACAATCTATGCGGAAATAATGGAAGTGAAGGAAATCCAGAGACGACAGATAGAACAACTGCAGGCAAAAAACATGGAGTGCGAGCAAAGAATAAATGCACTGGAAGACAAAGTGAACAACTTAGAACAGCAATTGATAGCCAACTCCATTGAAATCTATAATGTTCCCGCTCACAACAACAATGTGTCAACCATCGATCTCGCGCTAAAAGTGTTTCGTGATGAACTGAATGTAGGAGTAACGGAGAGAGACATCGACTATTGCTACACAAAGAGAATTGTGAAACGTAATCAAAATGCTTCAAACAATGATTCACAACGATGCACTAATATTCTTCATATACGACTTACAACTCGTCATTGCAAGGAGAACATTATGAAAATAAAAAGAGAGAAGAAAGAGCCGCTAACAACAACTCTACTCAACTCTGAAGCGAAATCAGAGAAGATGTACATCAACGACTGTTTGACTTATCGGACTCGCCAGCTGCTGAAAACTGCAATTACAATGAAGACTTCGATGAATTATAAATACGTTTGGACTAGGAATGGGATGGTGTATATGCGTAGGAATGAGGGTGACAATTTTATACGTATTTCTTCTGCTTCTGATTTTAATAAATTATGAATTCTGTTTGTAGTGTCCCTCGTCATCCCATGTGATTATACAAATATTCCTTATAATTCGTCCAATGTATTATTTTGTGTACATCAAAACATTCGAAGTATTAGAAAAAATTTTCAAGTTTTATTAGCTCATATCGATGCGCTCGAAAAGTTACCTGTTGTAATTGTGTTAAGTGAAGTATGGATTTACGAAAAAGAATTGAATTTGTACAACATTCCAGGGTACTTGCCGCCTTTTGGCAACTGTAATGAGTCTTATAGGTCTGGGGGTGTAATGGTGTATGTTAGAATTGATTGTGCGTGCGATTTTTCTAAAATTAACATTTCAAGTGCAGATGTTGTAAACTGTTCCCTCGAATATCAGAGTGAGGTTTATACTATGCTATGCATTTATAGACTGCAAGAAGGAAATAAAGCAACCTTTATTAATGATCTAGACGGTATATTAAGGACAACAAAAAAAAAAAATTGATTGTTTTGGGTGATATCAACATAAATATTTTAAATCACACTGATATCTTTACAAAGAACTATATGTTTCTCATGGCGTCAAATGGTTTGAAGAGTCTTGTCAATGATCCAACTCGCGTTGTGAATTCTTCTTCGAGTTGTATCGACCACATTTTTGCTCGCGTAAATATAAATTTTAAAAACATTTTTTTTTGTACAGTTTGTGACTACAAAATTACTGACCATCATATGACTGCTTTAAGTATTTATACGAACTCAGTTAAAAAAAAGTGTTTACCGATCAAAGGAAATGTTGACCTATGAGTTTTGGGAGCCTGTCTATGCTGAAAGTAATCCTTCTATTGCATTTGACTTACTTCTATCCATATTACAAAAGCATATAAAAGCATGCTCTGTGTATTCTACTATTTCTAATAAGAAAAAACACTTAAAACCGTGGATGACCAACTCGCTTCTACAGCACATAAAAAGAAAAAAAATGTATGCTGCCAATTGTGCAAAACATCCGCAAAACTTAAGATTAAACAAGTACTATAAGAAGATGTGCAAACAGATTCATAAACACATTATAGAAACACGCGACAATTATTATGCTGATAAGCTTGAAAGGGCAAATGGTAATAGTAGAGAGGAATGGAGAGTAGTCGATAGCATTTTAGGTAAACATAGGCCAACCACAGTAATAAAAGATCTAGAAGTAGATGGAGTTCTTTCATCAGAATCCGAAATTATCTCAAATATGTTTAATGAATACTTCACTGAAGTCTCTGAGAACTTAAAGCCATCTATTAAACAATACAGATCTTGCACCTGCACTTTACCTCCATTTGTCATTGTTGAAAATATTCAAACAAATAGTTTCGTTTTTAATACTATTTCTTCAGGGGAGCTTTATAAGGTTATAATGACCTTAAACAATAAAAATTCGTGCACAAGTGATGGTTTAACTAGTATTCTGTTAAAAAACATTGTCTGGCAAGTGATTGATGTACTGTGTTATGTGTTTAACTTAAGTGTCTGCATTGGTTGCTTTCCTCAATCTCTCAAGTGTGCTGAGGTAACTCCACTCAAAAAAGGTAGTAGAAGAAATCTTACCAATTATAGACCTATTTCCATTTTACCAACTTTCGCAAAAAATTTTGAGAAACTACTTAGGCAAGAATGCTTAAATTTTTATAACGTAATGATTTCTTTTCTAGTAATCAATTTGGGTTTAGGTCTGGTTTATCAACTGAGGATGCTATTCTCAGGGTGTGTAGTCAAGTGCATAAAGGGCTTAACATTAATCAATCGGTAGTGGATTTATTCCTAGATATGACAAAAGCATTCGACATGGTTGATCATCAGCTTTTACTAAGCAAATTATATAATGCTGGGTTTAGAGGAACAATATACGATTGGTTGAAGTCGTACTTAAAGGACAGGAATCAAAGAGTTAAAGTTAACGGTATCTTTAGTAAGCCTCGTTTTCTAAAATCTGGCGTCCCCCAAGACTCTGTACTCGGACCTCTTCTCTTTTTGATATACATCAATTCGTTCTTTAAGCTGCGGTTAAATGGCCTCGCTACTGCATTCGCTGATGACATAACGTTAACTTATACATCTAAAAACATTTTCGGATGTACTGTCAAGATTGCAGAAGACTTTGAAAAATTAAGGCAGTGGTTTGCTGCTCATGCCACATTGTCAGCAAAAAAACCAAACTTTTGCCCTTTAAAATTTCAAGTTGGGCTTCAACTGATTTTAATCTTTATTTTCATTCACATGACCTTAATAGGTTTTTCCTACCATTACACACTTGTGGCAATAATAACTTTAATGGTAACAGCACATGTTCTGATAATTGTCTTAAAATTGAATCCGTAAAAAATTTTAAATACTTAGGAGTACTAATAGATAGCAACTTGAAATGGAAGGACCACATCCAATCAATTGAATCACATATGAATCTAGTGGCCCGGAAACTTTATCATATCAAACCTTATTGCTCTAAGGATGTTTTATTAAAAATTTATTATGGTCTCGCACACTCGAAGTTGCAGTATGGCATTGTCAGTTGGCGTGGATGCTATATGAATGCTCTTCAACCTGTTTTAA
Organism: Portevinia maculata; assembly: GCA_949715645.1. NCBI lineage: Eukaryota > Metazoa > Arthropoda > Insecta > Diptera > Syrphidae > Portevinia > Portevinia maculata. Next base: position 123,536,407 of record OX454527.1, read on the forward strand.
TTGCACAGAAACATCTAGTTCGCATTATTTCTAGTTGTAATCGTCGCACTCATAGCTGGCCCTTGTTTAAAAGACTAAACATTTTACCCGTAAGACACTTGTATGTTTTTAAAGTACTCAGGGAATTTTTAAGCAAAGTGGTAACATCCCAAGCAGAAGTAATCAAACACACAACTTACGAATAAATAGCATGGCTTATGTTATCGTACCAGCCGCACACATTTTTCTCACTTTTACACAATTACAGCCCCCAAGTATTTTAACAAGCTTCCGCAACCCATCCGAATTACTAACAATTTTAATGCTTACATTAAACAAATAAGAAAATGGTTAATTACTCTGGATTATGCTAATGTTGAGTCTTTAATAAGAAACACATCTTAAAAGATTATCTTATGATTGTATTTCATTAACAAATTCGAATTGTCACCCCACATCAGAAGAATTATTTGAGAATTTTTTGAAGTTGCGTTCAACGCTAATTCAATGGCACAGTGCATGAGTGCTTGCCTGAGAAGACGCTGGTCTATTTTCGAATCCCAGTGGAAGAAATGGAATTTCGGGATAAAATGAAGGAAAAAGACAGACCAGCACCACAGAAGGAGTCGGTTGTGGCTAACCGTGAAACAGCGCTGTAACTCCAGCCGTCCACTTAACGTGGTAAGGAATGTAAGGTTATTCATTCAAAAACAAAATAAACTAATTTAAGACAAATTGTACTTAAGTTATAGAATGTTGACTATTTATTCATAGATTTATCATTAAATAGTGTTAGCATAGATTAAGTTGGAATGAAATGAATAAAAAACATAGGGACGGGCTACAGTTCGCTTGGGCGAACTGTTGGATACCCTATTCTTATTCCTATCCCTCATAAGTGGGCGTGACAAAAGTCTAAGTATGGTTAAATTGTTAAGAACGCTCTACATATTTTGTTATATAACATTTAAAGGATTTTATCAAAAAAAACGCTGCCTAGCTCAAACTTGGGTGTTTCAATAAAATTGTTTTATTTAATTGTGGGCGTGTCAGTAGGCGGATTTAAAAAAAAATTAACACATGAGCATAAAGGGCCCCTAGAGAGTATATATTATAAATTTCAGCTCCCTAGCTCAAACTTTGGATTTTCAAAAAAATTGTTTTATTTATTTGTGGGCGTGTCAGTGGGCGGATTTTGAAAATATTTATACATGAGCTTAAAGGGCCCCTAGAGAGTATATATTATAAATTTCAGATCCCTAGCTCAAACTTTGGATTTTCAAAAAAATTGTTTTATTTATTTGTGGGCGTGTCAGTGGGCGGATTTTGAAAATATTTCTACATGAGCTTAAAGGGCCCCTAGAGAGTATATATTAAAAATTTCAGCTCCCTAGCTCAAATTTTGGTTTTTCAATAAAATTGTTTTATTTTTTTGTGGGCGTGGCAGTGGGCGGATTTTGAAAATTTTATATCCCGAGCAGTTTTAGGAGTCATAGATCATATATAAAAAATTTCAGCTTCCTGGCTCAAAATTCGATTTTTTCCAAAATTTTGTTTTTTTGAGTTTGTGGGCGTGTCTGTGGGCGGATTTCAAAAATTCGTAAACTTGATTATTTCGGGACCCTAGAGAGTATATGGTTAAAATTTCAGCTCTCTAGGTCCAGTTTAAAGGCCTAATTTTTGCCGACGGACGGACGGACGGACGGACGGACATGGCTAGATCGACATTACTATCGATGCTGATCATAAATATAGTAACTTTTAGGGGTCTACGGGCAATATTAAGGTATGTTACAAACTATGCGTCAAAATTAATATACCCCTAGAATAGGGTATAAAAACTCTATCTAAAAAAAAAAAAAAAATTGCATAGGCTCATTTTTTCTTCCGGCTATGGCAGAACTAGTCTTTTCGTGCTAAATAGCACTTTAGTAGACCAAGTGTTTTCTCCCTTGTCCACAGATTCCTTTTGTTCTGCTCGGTCATCTTCAAAAGCGAATTTCACTAAGCACAATTTATGGTAATAAAATTACGAACAAAATATTCGGCGGGATGTCAAACTTTGACATTTCCTGAAAAATTAATCGCAACAATTTATCAGAAACGAAGAAAATGGATTTTGGAAGCACTGTTTATCCCCGCTAAAGGACTTAGGGCGATAGCTATCCCCGCTAAACTTAGCGTATATAGGATAAGTTGTTATTGTATTTTACATGCAAATATATACCACGGACACATTCCGCCGAATATTTTATTCGTGATTTTATTATTATTTTTCAAACTTTATAATAAGGTTAATTGAATTTAGCAAATCTATTAATGTGAAATTGTTTTTTTATATTTTTATAATATGTTGGCATCAATTTCAATTGGCGGAAATAAATATTTTTCAATTTCAGGATTTTCAATACAAATTTCTTAACTACAACTTACAGCTGTGTCACGGTGCTTGTCATAGGTGCATGTATGCTGCCAAGTTTTTTTTGATGAATTCTTAAGCGGCGATGATCGTTCGTTTCTTTCGATCAGAACTGATCTGCTACCAGATTCGCCACTAACACCGAGTGATGCGGACGCTGCACAATGTCAGCTTAACGACATTATTATATCATCTTTTAAGAGTAGTTGAAAGGCAAAGCGCACCGTGGTAAAAAGGAGCGTATTATGGTGGAACGAAAACCTAGAAGCTATCCGAAAGAAGGTGAGAAAACAATTCAACAAATCGAAACGCACCGGTATATGGGATCAATATCGATCTATGTTAACCAAATACAATTAAGAGCTGCGAAGATCTAAAAGGGCCTCATGGCGCGATAACTGTGAAAAGCTGCACAAACTTCCAGCAGTAGCGCGTCTCCAAAGAGCACTATCAAAAGATCCTTCTAACAAGCTCACTTCCCTAGTTCCTTCATTATGGAGCATACAACTGATCATATTACTGAGGTTTTACTTCCAACAAACCTCAGTAGAAGTAATAGCTTATCTGGAAAACTGTTTAGTCCAGATAAGGTAAAATGAGCCATAAACTCATTTAAACCATTCAAGGCACCAGGAAAGGACTGAATTTTTCCAGCCCTAAAGGGTATAGAACTTTTCAATTTCAGGTTCCGTTTCAACTGGGGTTACATACCACGCACTTGGCGGGAGGTCAATGTAGTATTTATCCCCAAACCAGGCAACAAACCTAGTGAACTACCTAATTCCTGTCGTCCTATAAGCTTGATATCGCTTTTCCTGAAAACAATGGAAAGAATAATTATTGAAGTTCATATCAGAGACTGTACTGGCCTTTGAGGTAGGCGTGTTGAGTGCTGCATAGGTTGTTTTCATTAAAAGGTCTCTTGGGTATAAGTCGATTATTCTCTCCAGTGTCTTTAGGATTGCAGGTGGCATTGGTGCGATGGTAGTGTATTCACTAAAGTGATTGGCAGGTCGTGCGTTCGAATCCCGACCAGGGCCATCGCACCAAACTTCTTTCCTATCCTTCAATTCTTTCAGTAAGTAGCACCCAAAAATATGCAATGAATTGCTGGGAGCTACTTGCGCAACAAACTAAAAATGCCTGCGCTGTGGTTTTACCATTATAAGGGTACTGTGTCACTACAGAAAAAAGAAATCCCTTTAGCGCACGCAAATTATAAAAAAAAAGTGTCTTTAGGAGAAAAGATGAGAGACTTATCGGCTATAATCTTTTGCTGTGCAGTGTATATGTCTACCTGCTTTGGGAATGAATATCACTTTAACTTCTTTCCAGCGTTGCTGTATGTAGCAGAGTCTTATACAGCTTTTGAAAATGGCTTTTAGCCATGGCAGTATTACATTAAGAGCCTGTTGTATCATTGCTGGTATGACATTATCTGGTCCCGCCGATTTGTAGGGTTTGAATGATTTGACTGCCCAAGCAATTTTGTGCTCTGTTATAATGCTTTCTATTGCTATTTCCGGTTGTGTGTCTGGCGGAACCGGAGTATAGTTGATCTCACACCCAGTGGTTTCACTAGACTCCGGAAAGTGGGTATCCATTAATAGTTGTAGAGTTTCTTGGCTAGACTCTGTCCAAGAGTCGTCAGCACGTTTAATATAGCCTGGGACCGTGGGATCTTTGGATAATACTTTACGTAGACTGGCGGCCTCGTTTGTACTCTCTATGGATTCGCAGAACGTATTCCAGGATTCGAGTTTTGCTCTCCTTATTTCTTTAGTGTATAGATTAAGTTCGGACCTAAGTAGAGTCCAGTCTTCATCTGCCTTACTCTGTCTTGCTTTGTTAAACAGTTGTCTTACCAATGTTCGCCGCTTTTGAAGCTCGCTGGTCCACCAAGTTGCCTTTATGGGTTTGCGATTGCGAGAGATGGGACAGTGTTTAACAAAGGCTTTGTGCATATTATTTGTAATATAGTAGACTGCGTTGTCGATTGAGTGAGTGTCGACAAACTTGTCCTCTTTTGGATGCTGAGTGTACTCACTGATCGTTTTCGCAAGTCTGCCCAATTTGTTTTCCCAGGGGTTCCTAAAAATTGGTTGTGCCATATATTGCAGATTGACTGTAAAGAGTATTCTACTATGGTTTGAGAATGAATTCTCTCGACAAACTCTCCAGTCTTCTACCCTAACATGATCATTGTTGCTTTTGAGAGTTATGTCTAAAATGTCTGCCCTGTTTCTGTTTTGGAAAGTGGACTGGTTTCCCCTGTTACACAAAACTAGATTTGTGGAAATAATATATATAAACAACGACTCACCTCTTTCATTTATTCCTGTACTACCCCACAGCGTGTGGTGTGCATTCGCATCGCAACCTGCCACCAAGGATGTGTTCCGTGTGTTAGCGTGTTCCACTTGTTCCCGGACTGTATCGGATGGTGGGTTTACCTTATCGTGTGCCATATAAATTGAAGCGAGGATAAAGTTCCTTCCCGGAGCTTCAATTTTTACAGCCACTGTCTTCATTGCTGTACCTGTGAAGAAAAAATGTATTACTAACAGTTTTTTTTGACTAGAATACAGCTTCGTACTTTACCTTCTTCTTTGGTGTGAAACAGATGGTAGTATGGCGATTTCAGTCCTTGGATTTTATTTTTAAAAATCCAGGGTTCCTGAATTATTGCCACGTCCACGCTTACCTCAGACATGAACAGCAGTAGGTCGTGTGTTGCTGCTTTACAGTGATGCAAATTAATTTGCACCACCAGCAGCTTTTGTAACCTTTGGCTCTTTATCTTCGTCCAGCCGTGCCGTTACGGCACCTAGCGCGAACTTCAGTTTGCTGCCTGGGGTCTGTCTTATGCTTGCTGCAGAAGATTGGTTGATCGCAAAGCAGAGCTCCTTGCCGTCACCACTTCTTCTGGAGTATAACTTCACTTCACCCAATCCTTGATCGGGATGTTTTTGTTGTGCCCTGCGAGGAGGACCACGATGTTCTCGTCCTCTTCTTTATCGAAGGGGGGGGGGGGGGGGGGGGTATCCAGACTTTGGCTTTCTGTCTTAGTGGTAGTGCTGATCTTGGTATGACCTTGAGTTTGGCTCCCTCCCACAGTTCGCCAATGCTGGCGATGGTTTTGGAGAGAAACTCAAGGGCATGCCCGTCTCCACACCCCACTATCTTCACGCCCTTGTGCCATCCGGCTCCGTCAAACTCGTAGTCTGGTCCCCCATTTCGGATGTTGACCATCATAGCCTTGAGGATGGCGTTTTCTGCTAGCAGCCAGTGTTCAGTTGTGATCTTCCCATCGGGATCTTGCTCGTCAATGACTTCTGCTATTAGAATCGTCGGAGTACTGTCTAGGCTTGTTGAAGCCTTGGGTCTTTTCGGACGGCTTTCTTTTTTCTCTTCCTCTGCCCATTGCCTCTTCGAAGAGGTGCCAGAGGTTCCGGCCTTAGCGCCTGTAGAGACCCTGCTTGAAGCCTGCGCCCTGTTCTTTGATTCCACAGGTCCGATGGTTTTAGACTGTTGAGCCTTATTAGGGGCACCTTTGGATTTGTCTGTCACCACTACTGTTTTTCCTTTTTGTAGTTCGGGAGCCGACGGTTCATTGGGTTTGTGAGCCCTCAGATTTTCATAGCTCTTTATTGCCCGCTTATGCTTCCTGATGAAGGCCCTGTCTCTATCATTGATAGAGGTTGGGTCTTTCTTTGTAATTTTTTTTAGAAATCGTTTTGAAGCCCTGTAGTTGTTCCGTTTTCTTGTCTCCTTGGAGACTGCGTGTGGTTTCAGGGTGTTGTCCTCAGATTCCTTGTCGTCCAGCAATTCGTCCTCAGTCTCAGATCCTATGTTAGCGGTGTTGAATGAGGATTGGGACCCCTCCTCAGCGCTCTCAATATTTAAACTTTTGAAAATGGGGAGGGTTGTAGTAAGTAGGTCCGAATCGCTGGTTGTGAGTTGGTCGTCGCGTTTGTCCTGGGTTTGTTAGCTAGGTTCGTCTTGTCTGGTAAGTCTTGGTCGGTTAGGTCGGTTTTCATTCGCTGTATCGTCTTTGTTTGGCATGTTTTTATTTAGAAAGATTTGGTTCCCACGAGTAGGTCGGAAATAAAAGTCCATCCCGGCAGAGCCGATATACCGGGATAAGGCAACAGGGTTCGACAGACCTTGCCCGGGCGTCTGAAGGAGCTCGCTAACGACTGATTTGGCCCTCAGCCTTACATTCTTCGGCACGGATTTATGTACTATGTACGCTTGCACGACCACTGAAATTAGGCACCTTCCGTCCTATGGTAAAGGAGCATCACTGGGTATTGAACTATTGATGAGTATAGGAATACCACAGTGATGCCCCCTGACCTTAGCTGATCACCGTCCTGATATCGCACAAGACAATTGTAGTGACCATTACCAGCTGGCACCCACGGGGAGTGGAGGAGGATTTTGCCAGCCAGACGATGAGAGCTTATACATATATTGTCGCTATATAGTTCCATTGCCTTTTCTACGACTTTTTACAGACCAAGTTCAGTTAGGAGATTCCTAGGGTAAACCACTTCCTTTGCTGCCTAGGAAATCCATATACTCGGCCTCCATGCTGCTTAAAGCAACTGCTTGTTGGTCGCAAAGTTTCGCCCGTTTTCCTATAAACAACTTTAAAGTTTTTGATTTGGTTTAAGTACTTGAGAACTTGTTTTGCTGCCGTCAAATGTTATAGATGGGGTTGATTGTTAAATTGTGCCAATTTGCAGACGCTGTATACTATATTTGGTCTCGATGATATATCGAGATACATCAATGATCCAATGAGCGATTGATATAATTTCGCATCCACCTTTATACAATTGGAACACTCTTGGCATTTTTTTTAGCTTAAGTCCGGGATCAATAGGAGTAAAACATTTTGTTTGTTTCCATCATATTATATTTTTGCAATAGGTCAATAATAAATTGCTTTTGAGAAACACTGACGGTTTTAGCCCCGGTTTATTTCCATTCCAAAAAAGTAATCAATCTCTCCCTTATCGACGACATCAAATTCCTTTTCGATTTGTCTCTTAATCAATATCAATGTTCGACTGCATTGATTTTTTTTAAATGAAAAGGAAATCCAAATCCCAGAGCACTCAGACTTAACGGTCCATTGTACTACCAGGCAGCAATCTTCCTTTTTGGTGTAGAGGCATGTGAAGGGGTGGCGTATGTTGTTTCGTTTCACGATCGAATCAAATCTGTTACGATCTGTAAAATATAGTTCGTTCGCGAATTTATCACGTGCGAACTATTGGAGATCCGTTCTCGAATGGTTTTCATGAGAAAAAAAAGTCCTTTTACATGAAAAGTTATATTACATATTTTAATATTGAAAGAACATAGGTAAGTGAAAAGTATGTTTATTGCATATAAAGATTTTGGAATAAATTTACATTCAGTTTAACTAACAAAACATTATTTATATGTCTCTGATTGTTCTCAACTGGTAGAGCGCTAAAAGCCCGTTCAACATAGACTTGAGTTGATGGCACTGCCAGCATTACTTGTGCAAGTTTTCATAGAAGAACCTTTTTGCTGCTCAATGTTTTGCAATACTCAATTTTCAATCTCAAAGTAAGCAAGTTGATTCGTTAGCTTCTTCATTATAAGAAACATATTTATTAAACTCAAATGTCTTTATTTTCCCTATTTCAACCAAAATAATAACTATTGAAAATATAAATCGGGAATCAAGAATGATTTGTTTTATGGATCTTTACGGATCCTTATCGCGAGCGAACCATATTCTAAATCAATTTCATTGACGGATACAGTTTGTTCGTGAGAGAACTATACATTTTTAAAGATCGAAAATTTTATCGTTCTCGAACTTTTTTTTTATGGTTCGTGAGAAGATCGATAAAGAACGATAAAGATCCTTATTTTATCGTTCGCAAGCGATATTTTACTAACCCTGCTTTATTATTAAGCTAGCCATAATAAAATAATTAATAAGGAGACTTTGACTGCATACGAACTTCCTACTAGGTACAGAAAAAGCGTACAATAAGAGAAATCAGGTAAAAATAAATCCTAATAACCACTTGAGAAAAAGGCTGCCTAGGTAGGTACGTAATACATTTTAAATGGTGATGTCGGTTTTTTCATAATGCTTTTTTAAAGGCGTATCGACTTGATCCAGGTATGTACAAAAATATAATAATTGCAAATGCAAATGCAGAATTACATGGGTTGGGGTTTTTTCACCTGGGACTGCGGGAGCTCGATGTTTAATTCTTTGCCTGAGTGCAATATATGTGAGTGAAAGCATTGCAATCCAAGGAAATCCTAGTGTAGGTATAAAACGTTTAGTGAAGAGATACTGTAGAGACAAGGAAATAACGCTTTTAAAATAGTGTTGCATGTTTGCTCAAATTGTGTCATTGAGCATCAATTAGTCAAGTTGCGCCATCTAGTAGAAAGTAGCCATATTACCGATTTTGGCAGCATTTGAATATCAGTTTGAGTAGCTGTGGAATAACTAGTACGAGTCTGGAAATTTCGAAAGGTGTCACTAAGAGATATAAATAGATGTCGCAGGAGCACCCAAGACATTCGAGTTGTGAACCGCGATAAAGAAGTGCGATAGATGACAGTAGTGAAAAGTAGAGAGAAAAAGTATAAGTATTGAGCAAGAGAAAAGTGATTGTGTATTTAAAGTGATTTATTGTGAAAGTGAATTGTTGAATTAAATAAGGGAATTATTAGAATAATAATCAAGAATTACATTGAAAGAGAACTTATTTATTTATTTACATATTTCGTCTTACAAGTTTATATCTTATTTTAGACTACTTCTAATACTAATCCAGAAATTCATATTTTATATATTTAATGATAGATTACAGAGCATTCATAATAGCAATTTTACAAAACGTTCTACTCATATTGAAATCAATTGAATTTTTATATAAATTATAATTGATACAAGCTTTAGTAATGGGATCATTCAGACCATAATTCTCTACAGTTCTCTAGGCCGAAGAATGCGATAAGGAGTGTATATATTAAACATTGATAATAAAAGGGAACAATCAATATGAGCGGTAATTACATCATGTGCAAAAAGGACTGAGTAATATGTCCTTCTTTTAGCAAGGGTTTTCAAACTCATAAGCGCACATCTTGCTCCATACGGAGGAGTATCATTATTCCAGTATATTTTTCTGAGAGCAAATTTTGTGAATCGTTTTTGAATTTTTTCAATCCGAACTTCAGCGTTGCGGTAGTGGGGACTCCAAACAACGCAACCATATTCCAATATAGAACGAATCAATGAATTATAAAGGGATTTAAGTGTGTAGGGATCATTAAAGTCTTTAGAATTCCGACACAGAAAACCCAGCATACAATTAGCCTTGCTTATGATGTAATCAATGTGTAAAGCAAAATGTAATTCCGGATCAAAGATAACACCTAGATCTTTTTGATCAGTTACTCTTTTAATTAATTTACCTTGTATACTGTAATCAAAGATTATCGAAGATTTTATTCTATTGAAAGTCATAACAGAGTATTTTTTAATATTAAAATATAACCCATTCAAAGTACACCAGTAATTAACTTGGTTAAGATCTTTTGCAATTTAATCGCATCAGAAATCGAGTTTACAGATTTAAATATTTTTAAATCATCAGCATATAAAAGGGAATTAGATTCAGATATAAAAGATGGTAAGTCATTTATAAAAAGAAGAAAGAGGAGCGGACCAATATGGCTTCCCTGAGGGACACCAGAGAGGTTTAAAATTTCATTAGACAGAGCGGATCCTATCTTCACATACTGTTTTCCATTTTGCAGATAACTGCCGATCCAATTTAAAACATTAGAATGGAATCCAAACATTTCAAGTTTCTTTAATAAAACATTGTGTTGGACCCTGTCAAAAGCCTTCGAGAAATCTGTATAAATACAATCAACCTGAAGACGATTTTCAATTTTATGAAGACAATAATTTGTGAAGATAACTAAGTTGGTATTAGTTGATCTACCAGTCACGAAACCATGCTGGTTTTGCGAGATTTGATTACACACAGCGGCATATATCCGTTTCTTGACAACAGCTTCAAATATTTTCGGAATTAGTTGCAATTTAGCTATAGGTCTGTAATTGTCAATTAATCTTTTAGATCCAGATTTATGAATTGGGGTAATAAAAGAATGCTTCCAGCAATCAAGAAATTTACCTGACATCAGAGACTTGTTAAAAATAATCTTAAGCGGTTGAACTAAACTACATTTGCATGCTTTAAAAAACAAAGGGGGGGGGGGGGGGGAATTATCGGGCGCGATACCCGTACTCGAATCAAGCGATGATAATTCTAGAAGAATATCATCTTCGGTCAAAGAAATAGAACCTATGTCAGTAATTCTTTCACAATTAGGTAATGAATTGCAATCAATGACGTCATTCACGAAATTTGATTGGAAAAATGATGCAAACATGTTACATATTTCATCAAGATTGTCACTATTGACTCCGTTATACGTCATAATAGAAGGTATACCAATTGATTTTCGCTTAGTGTTTATGAATGACCAAAAAGCTTTAGAATCGCGTTTAATATAGGTTTCCATTGATGAAACGTATTGTTTATAAAAAAATTTCTTTAAAAATTCATATTCTTTTCGCAAACGTAAGAATTCATTACGCGCATCTAAATTTAATTTACTCAACTTATAGGCTTTATTCATAACATTCTTCAATCTAGATAAACTGTTGTTATACCAACGAGGCTTATTAGAACGAAATATTCGTTTAGTCGGCACAAACGTAGAAATCATATAATCAATTATTTTTCTAAATTCTGTAAAAGCAGTATTTAAATTAACAGAGTGGAGAATGCTTTGCCAGTTTATGGAGCTTAAAAAATTATTTATAGCATTATAATCTGCTTTAGCAAAATCCAACCTGTCACTTTTTAAACCCACAGACAATGACTTTAAAACCGACAAGTTGAATGAAACTTCCAACGCATCATGGAAAATACTATTATTCAGTAAATTAAAATCAGCTAGGCTTACAGAAGCTCCGATTTCTTCGTTTATAAAAATTAAATCTAATACATTACCAATAGCGTTGCAAAATTCATTCAATTGGCGGAAATTCGTAGCAAGCATTGTGTCAATTACTTCAATTTCCTTCTCTTTTGAGACATTAAATGGAAGAACACATTTGTCATCTTCAGAATAAAGCCAAGCAACATCAGTTAAATTAAAATCACCTAATACAATTGCATATGATGAGCTATCTAAGCAATTAACAATATTATTTATATTTTTAATATGAGCTTTGTAAATTCCATTATCTGCATTCGGAGGAATATAAGAAACGAAAAAATATAAATGAATTAAGTCTGCATTTCCAGACAAATAAAAATCCACCCGCACACAAATTTGTTCAATCAGACCAGACGAATCAGATAGTGGAATTTCCATACTCTTGTAATATTTTCGAACAGCAAATAATACACCACCACCTCTATCAAAGCCGGTTTGAATAGAACATCTGCTCGTATCATTTCGGTACACCTCAAAGTCATTGACGTCGTTGTTATCAGTAAACAATTCGATGGACTTGATTTTCCCATGCAACCACGTCTCTGTCAATGCGATAATGTCATACGAACAATCAGCAGCGGCGAAGAAGAATTTAGCGATTTTGGTTCTCATTCCACCCACATTTTGGTAGTATAGAGAGAGAGAGAGCGAACAACACAAGGCAACGGATTATTGTTAGCAGCAGCGGTATCAGCAACAGCATGTATTACGCGAGTACGTTTAGATTTGGAATGCGCATTTCGTTTTTTGGAAGAAATTTGAATAAGCGTACTCGAATACCATTGAGCCACATATTTGAATTAAGAAATATGTCTATCAAATCTTCCGGCACGCCGAGTTTAAAGTTGATATGATTAAGTGCATTTTCATCGATACCTTCTTTAATCAGCTTGTGGCATTTCAGTTTAGACATGTCTACATTAAACACAGATGAAACGTATTTAAGTATAGACTGACATGTCGTAGCAGGTTTGAATGACGATAAATGCAACCATTTGAGTTGAGTAACGATCTCCAGTTCTAAGCCTGTTGTAGAGTTGTTGTTGTTAGTTCCAACGATTGCTCTATCACGCTTATTAGAATGTTTTGGTTTTATTGTTTGCCAAACATTTGGAATATTTCCTAATAAAGCGGATGAGGGTATATTATTGGCAGAAACAGAAGCAGCAGTAGATATTCCAGCAGACCCAGAAGGGTCATCAGTAGCAGTTGTTGAAATAATTGTGACAGCATTAGATGCATCAGCAGTAGCTTTAGCAGAGGTTACAGCATCAGCCCGATCAGCGTCGTTTATGATCGAGATAATTGAGTCTAGGTCTGGCGGCAAAGCAGAGGCAGCATTGGCAGCGGATGATGAGTTTTTTTTAATTAACTTTGTATTAGCGGCAGCCGCGTCAATTCGGGGAGTGCGCGGACTATTAACAGATATAGGAGGTTGCAAGTTGGACACTTTGGCACGAGAGGGTGCATTGACCCTACCGGTTGTTTGCGATCGCGTAGCCACTTGAGATCTTGTGCAATTATTTGTTGAAGAACGTAAAACAAAATCTTTTAGTTCATTAAGTTCTTTATGCATTTGTTCGATTTTAGCAAATAATAAATCATTGTCAACTAAACTTAGGCGACATTTAGGGCACTGTAATGTAACCATTATAAGACACTTCGAAAGAATAGCAAAAAAACTGTATGAATTAAACACAATAGCAGAAACACATCCAATCACCGTGACAGACAGTTCATCACTGATGAAACTAATAAAGATGAAACTAATAAAGAGAACTAATAAAGATAAATTAAATAGAATTACGTTTTATCTTTTCGAATCCCAGCCTGGATGTAACATTTATTGTCAGAAGTGGGATAAAACGTATTCGGTGTGAAATTAAAGTGAAGTGAATTAGTTAAAAAAAAAAGACAAAAAAAAACAAAAACAAAAATGGGCCGCACATTGAAATTACTACAGCTCAGTATACCGCAGTTAAAAGCTGAATTGGAAAAGCGGAATCTCTCGACGGCTGGAGGAAAAAGTGATCTGGTGCTCCGGCTGCAGGAAGCTGTTGAAAACGAAGGAGAAAACCCCAAGTCCGTTTTGTTCGACGTAGCAGAAGAACAAGTAAGTACAGGCGTTGATATGACTGCTATGATGGAATTACTTTTGGACAAGTTCGATCAGAAATTCGACTCTATGGAATCTCAGTTCAATGAACAAAAGAATTCTCTAGAACAACAGACAAATTCTCTAGATTCCAAATTAGAATCAATGGACTCTAAATTTGATGAACAGAAGAATTCTATAGATTCCAAAATCGAAGAACAAATTGGAATTCCATAGTTGCCGCCCAAAAGAGCGCTGTGGAAAATTTTAAAAATGTTCTCGAAGGAAAACTCGAAGAAATTGACCACAAGTTCGAGAAGGTTGAAACAAAATTCGACGAAATCCATCAAACGTTTTGCAAGCATGAAACAAACTTCGAGAACTTGGCTAAAGAGCTCGAGAAAGTGCAGAGGCAGAAGCCTCGAGAAAATTCTGCGGCCTGCCCGAGAAGGAAAGAGATGCAGCCTCCTGTTTTCGATGGTCAAACATCATGGCCAATTTATAAGAAACAGTTTGAAGCAGTGACAAGGGGGAACAGCTGGGACAACGAGGAAAAGTCGATTGCGCTAACGCTCGCACTAAGAGGTACAGCTGCGGAGTTACTCCAAACTGTCTCAGAAGAGAAGCAACACAACTACGACGCCCTGGTCAAGGCTATAGAGATGCGCTTCGGTGATGAGCATATGCAGCAAGTGTACAGGGTCCAGCTACGCAGTAGAGTCCAGAAGCGGGGAGAAACACACAGCTGCAAGCAAATATCGAACGCCTGGCACATTTGTCATATCCTAATGCTGGTGAGGTTCTCATCAATGAAATGGCTGTGGAGGCGTTTATCCAAGCCATTGAAGATAGACAACTGCAAATGGCCGTAAGAATGGCTGGAAAGAGAACTCTCGCTGAGGCCCTAGCATTTGCCTTGACAATGCAAGCTGCTGATCAGGCATCGCATGTGTTCCACCGCGTAAGGGAAATGACAGCCGTTGAATGCCCCTGTCAAAGAGCAGACATCGTAGACGGGAGCAGAGATAACAGAGGTCAAATGCGCTGCTGGAACTGCAACAAAATAGGGCACTTACAGAGACAGTGCAGAGCTCCACCCAGACGAGGCAGTTGTCCACATTGCGGGCCTAGGAGGGGCAACGAAGAAGCATCTGGCAGGGATAGTAACCATCCTGCAGATATAGCTTCGCAGAACCAGCAGTCGGGAAACGTGTAAGGACCAGCTTCGCGTGGCAGAAGTTGGTTTCCGGAATCGACGACTCCAGGACCACAATTCATGTCTCCCAAACCAATCGAGGAAACCAGAGTCTAACAGTGGAAGCCTATATCGGACAAAATAAGTGCGTAGCAACCATCGACACCGGTGCCACCGCTTCCATTATAAGGAGGGACATCGTCCGTCAGTCTTGGCTGCACAACACCAGCAATTACTGTCTGAAAACAGCAACAGGAGCTACAGCGAAAGTGTATGGAGAGGTCATACTAACAATAAATTTGGCAGGATTAGCATTCTCCCACGCTTTCCTAGTAGCTGATATATGTGACGATTGCATCGTTGGAATCGATTTCATGAAGGCGCATGATGTATTGGACATTGGTATGCAAGTACTCAAGTATCGAAACGTCCGATGGTGTACGGGACCGAGAACGCCGCATCCCTGAGGACAGTCATTAGTAAGGACGAGGTCCTACCACCTTCTTCAGAGACACTGATTTGGACAAAGCTGGAAGGTGATCCTAGGGCCCACCGATTCTTTCTAGTTGAGCCAGAAGACAACCACTGCCGAAATTGCGTGGTTGGAAAAATGCTTGTCGAGCCGAAGAACAATATGGTTCCCGTACGAGTTCTTAATGTGGAACACAAAATCGTCAAATTGCAGCAAGGTGAGGTGGTTGGAAAGTGTGCACCGGTTACTGCCATCACGAAACTATCACAGGAAGGTGTTGCGAAGCCTCGTTCACCAATGGGAATGACTGAGGTGAAAAGAATTTTATTCCAGCACTGCGATCTGAATCAGGAGCAGCAAGCCATGGCAGGCAACCTCATCAACGAGTTTGCTGATATATTCGCTTCGCGGGACTGCGAGTATGGCCGAACACACCTTGTACAACACCGGATAGACACTGGAGATGCAAGACCGATTCGTCAGCCTCCCAGACGATTACCATTGGCTAAGCAGACGGAGGTTGCAGAGATGGTGTCGACGATGGAGAAGGAAGGAGTAATCGAATGCTCTAAAAGCCCATGGGCATCTCCAATTGTCCTAGTCAAAAAGAAAGATGGCAGCAGTCGGTTCTGTGTAGACTATCGCCAACTGAATAATGTCACCAACAAGGATAGCTATCCTTTACCAAGGATCGACGATACGCTGGATACACTGTCTGGAGCCCGATGGTTTTCCACTCTAGATCTGAAGAGTGGCTACTGGCAAGTGCAGATCCATCCGGAAGACCGTGAGAAAACGGCTTTCACAGCAGGAAACGGGCTCTGGCAATTCACAGTAATGCCATTTGGTCTGTGTAACGCGCCGGCAACCTTTGAGCGTCTAATGGAGCGTGTTTTGTTGGGGCTAACATGGAAAACGTGTTTGGTCTACTTGGACGATGTCATCGTTTTTGGAAAAACGTTTGAAGAACATCGAGATAACTTGAAAGAAGTGTTCCAGAGACTACGAAGTGCGCAATTGAAGCTTAACCCGAAAAAGTGTGATCTCTTTAGATCTGAGGTAAAATATCTGGGGCACAGCATCTCGTCCGAGGGAGTAAGGACTGACCCAGAGAAGGTCGATGCGGTGAAAAATTGGCCCGTTCCCAAAGACAAACACCAACTGAGAAGCTTCCTGGGACTTACAACTTACTACAGACGGTTTGTGAAGGACTTTGCAAGGATCGCGAAGAGCTTGCATTGTAGTGTTGTCCGGTTAGCAGTGGCGTTAATCTGTAAACCAGAGAACAAAGTGGAAGGACCAACGGAGAAGATTAACCATTGCAAGCTTGGCTATTACGCCGTATGCTTTACTTACCAGCAGGTAATCTGCTATATTAGTGAGCTGCAAGGTATGGTATCGAAGGGAAGTTGAAAAAGAATGGTTCCAGAGCAAGGCTCTTTAGGAATAATTAATAGACTGGTTTCTTTGGAAGATTGTAGCAAAAGAGCCTTTTATTCGTGGTTCGGATTGGTATTTATACAATATTTGGATTTGATCCCCCAAGTCCAAATTCCCTCCTCGATAACCTATAATTGCAGCGTCGTCTTTTACACCCTTCCATTGGTTGCTATATATTTCTTATTTGTTTACTATATCCCAAAACACTTGAATCAGCGCAAAGACAATAATTCCTTCAGTGCTCCCCATTCGGTCACACATGCCCTCGTGCATTTCGGTTATTTGACCCTTACCTCATACAACGCATATATGGCATTATGCTTAGGATGTAAACAAAGCCTGCGCCACTTTGAGTAGTAGAAAGCATAGTTGATATATGATCCGTACTTTGTATTGTGAATGCGCGATCGCTTGTTGTATCGTAACGAGTGGGTACCGAAATATAATATGGCACGAGTGTACGTATGCCGGGGTGACTGACTAATTGCTCTTTAATGGGTTGTGCTTTAATGGCTTTTCAGAGAATGAATTTGTATGCCGTTTAAATTGTATCAATGGGTGGCTGCTATAGATTATCGAAGAAGTGGAATGGCGATATTCCCTACACCACCCTTATGGGAGGAAAAGGAGAATTCTCGAACCAGCGAGAGTTCTGCTTTTTCTGTGTCGCGGTATTTACGAATCTAGTTACACTTTTCGTATTTGTTTTCTGAAGCTAAAATATTTTTTTTTTAAATGATCTTAATGCTACCGTAATAATTAATTACATAATTAATGCTTATTCTGAATAAAAATTTGACATTCTAACAAGAGAGGTTAATTCTTTAATTTGTAATAATTAATTACTTAAATAATGCTTATTCTGAATAAAAATTTTTACATTTTAACAAGATATTAATTCTATTTGTTTCTTCCTTATTTACTAGAACAATTAATTTCATACAACTTATTAGCTTATAATTAATACAACTTATTACTTTACAACCTATTAGTCCATAATTAATACAACTTATTACTTTACAACTTATTAGTCCATAATTACTACAACTTATTACTTTACTGTACACTTTAATATAATTTAGTGGTTTATAATAAACACAATTTAGTTGTCCTTAATTAATTCGTTTATAATTTATTTGTCCTTAACTTATTCTAATTATTTGTTTACAATACAATTTAGTTGTACTTGATTAATACAATATATTTATCAATACAATTTATTCTTTCCGTAATTACTACTACTTTTACAATTCATTCATCCTGTAATTAATACTACTTATTTGTTTACAATTTATTCGTCTTTAGTTAATATAGTCAAACTATACGCCGTCAAATGCTTCTAAAAATTGACGTAATATATATATATAAAATTTCTTCAGCCTGTTCTTATGGACTTTCGTCCTTTTTCCTTCGTATTTTATTTCGCAATTCACGCCTTCTTCTGATAATACTTCGTATGGTCCTACGTAGATTGGGTCTAACTTCCTACGATTTTCGTTTCTCAACAGAACTAAACTTCCAACTTCAAAACTAGCTTCCTTACTCTTAGCCTTTGCATCATATATATTTTTTCTAGTGTTTTTCTTTTCAACCAATTGATCTCTAGCATCCCGGTGGGCTACTTGTAATTTCTGTTTTAAGTCTGTTATAGTCTTCGTAGTTATATCTGGGTTCAACCTGCTTTGTTAGATTGGATGGCAATTTGCATTGCCTTCCGAATACTAATTCGAATAGTGTATACCCTGTTTCCGAATGTAGGGAAGTGTTATAACAGAAGACATAATATGGTAACCAGTTACACCAGTCTGTATGCTTTTCAGACACGTAAGACCTGAGGTATGCTCCGAGAACTTTGTGGGAATTCTCTAACGCTTCTATACTCTCATGATGGTAAGCCGTGGACTGTAGTTGTTCTATCCTCAATAGCTTACACATGTCTTTAAAGATTTTGTTTATAAATTCTGTGCCCTGATCTGAAGCTACGGTTATGGGAACTCCATATTTGAGGATAAAGCCTTCTACTAGTTCTTTGGCTACGGTGCTAGCTTCTTTGTTCTCAAGAGGTATGGCTTCTGTGAATTTTGTCAGTTCGTCTTGTAGGGTAAGTATGTATTTGTACCCGTTTATCGATTCGTCTAGAGGACCAACTAAGTCAAGATAAATTTTTTCAAAACTTGTTTCAGCTGTCGAAGTTATTTCCATTGGCTGTTTCTTGGGTTTGATATATTTATTTTTCTGACATATTGGACAATGCTTCACAAATGTCGTCACATCGTTCTGCATGGGTTGGGTCCGTTTGCCCGCATATCAAAAGCCCGCACACGAATGCCCGCATATCAAAAGCCCGCATCCCAAAAGCCCGCATCACAAAAGCCCGCAGCACAAAATCCCGCACCACAAAAGCCCGCATGTCATGGGGAAATATGAAGCTCCCCTTAAGAAATCTCTTTTCTGTGATTCTCACAAGATCGAGTATCTAACATTTTGGAAATTGAAGTAAACCAATCAAAACTCTTATAGAAAATATTTTGTGGCTTCGAAAATGGCGTGAAGTAGTTATTCACCACACTCACCTCTTCCCCTCTTTTTTTTTTGGAAAACGTGTAAAATCTCCACCTCTACCCCTCCTAAATTGAAATTGGTTAATATCTCTCAATGAATATTTAGTCGTCCTAAAAAGAACGATTTTGGTTCATAGAAAACCACCAATGCACAAAATCACTTCACTTTCACTATTTTGGGAGCAACCGCACTGCTCCAGGCATCGACGAAGAATGCGACAATTCAGAAAAATACCACTTCTTATATACACTTTGTCGAAGACTTTTCTAACGATAAATTTGTTCTCCGTGATTCTCAAACAATCGAGCATTTTAACTTTTTGAAATTGAAAGAAGCCAATCCCCCTCGAATTGGTAATATTGTTGACAACCAATCAAAACTCAATCAAGATATATTCTCCTTACAAATGTTTACCATTTTAGTAACTGTTTTTTCTTTTATTGGGAGGAATGCTGTTATTATTCATTGGTAAAAGCATCTATTTAACGCATGTACTATGCGCACTCGGGCTATGGGTTATTTTCTAGACAATTGCGTGCTAAAATTAAAGTAATGTACATTCAAAATCTATTTAATTCACACAAAAACCCATCTGTAAGTCGCATGAAATCATGAGAATCACGGATATATGCTTATTGTCTGGCCATAAACACTCACAAATAAGCGTCCAGTTTCATAGATAATGCTACTTACCTCGCATCATTTTCATTGTGGGTGACCCGCTTCGCGGGATCTAAGGATTTAACCTATCTTTCCGCAGGGTTTAGCACGCTCACGCAACTTCGTTGCTCCGCTAAGGGTATATGCTGGTTGTCTGGCAGGCGCCATAAACACAAACAAATAACCGTCTAATTTCAAAGATAATGCCATTTAACTTGCATCATTTTCGTTGTAGATGGCCCGCTTTGCGGGATCTAAGAATTTAAACTATTTTTCCGTAGGGTTTAGCACGCTCACGCAACTTCGTTGCTCCGCTAAGGGTATATCCTGGTTGTCTGGCAGGCGCCATAAACATAAACAAATAAGCGCCCAATTGTGAAGATAATTACTTGCATCATTTTCGTTCTGGGTGGCCAGCTTCGCGGGATCTTACGATTTAAACTATCTTTCCGCAGGGTTTAGCACGCTCACGCAACTTCGTTGCTCCGCTAAGGGTATATGCTTGTTGTCTGGCAGGCGCCGTAAACACAAACAAATAAGCGCCGAATTGTAAAGATAATGCCAATTTATTAGCACCATTTTGGGTCTATGTTGTCTGGTCGCGGATTCTTAGGATTTAAACTATTTTTCCACTGAAATAAGCGACCAATTTCAAATATGAACTCCATTTACTCCCATCATTTGCGGTCTGCTTTTATCAAATGTATAAAATTTTTTTAAACATTTTAGGAACTTTTTTCTCTTTTATTGGGAGGAATGCTGTTATTATTCATTGGTAAGAGCATCTATTTAACACATGTACTATCCGCACTTGGGCTATGGTTATTTCCTAAACAATTGCGTGTTAAAATTGAAGTAATGTACATTTAAAATCCATTGAATTCACACAGAAATCCATCTGTAAGATGCAAGAAATCATGAGAATCACGGAGAGGGAATTTGTGTAAAATATATCCTGCAAGAGTTTTGATTGGTTGTCAAAAATATTATCATTTCGAGGGGGAGTGGCTTCTTTAAATTTCAAATAGTTAAAATAGTCGATTGTTTGAGAATCACAGAGGACAGATTTACCGTAAGAAATGTCTTCGACAAAGTGTATATAAGAAGTGATATTTTTCTGAATTGTCGCATATTCCGTCGATGCCTGGAGCAGTGCGGTTGCTCCCAAAATAGTGGAAGTGAAGTGATTTGGTGTATTGGTGTGGTGGTTCTATGAACCAAAATCGTTCTTTTTAGGACGACTAAATATTCAATGAGAGATATTGACCAATTTCAATTGATAAGGGAAAATGAGGGGAAGAGGTGGATATGGTGAATAAATCCGTTCTTTTTAGGACGAGCAAAAAATTTTTAAGAGATTTTACACGTTTTCAAAAAAAAAGAGGGGAAGAGGTGATTGTGGTGAATAACTACATCCCCCTCCATATTACTGGGAACAAATATTTCTTTCAAGTGATTTGATTGGCTTTAAAATTTTTTAAATTAAAGTGATGAGGTGAATAACAAAACAATAATAAATCTGAAAATAAATTGTGCGGGCTTATGGCATGCGGGCTTTTGTGCTGCGGGCTTTTTCATAATTTGGCGTACGGGCTTTTGTTACGCGGGCTTATAGGGGTTTCCCGTTCTGCATCCCTGTCCAGAAGTATTTCTTTCTTATGGTTTTTAGCATGCGGTTTATTCCAGCATGTCCACTTGTTGGTAGTATATGATAGTCGTTGAGCAGTAGTTTCTTTTCCTGAGGATCGGTAATTTCTTTACATTTATCTATGAGGTGCACCTTTATATTACTTTCTTTAAATAGTTCTCCTAATTTTTTCTGTAACTCGGGAATCTTATATTCACGACGGCCGTCTGCGAGTTTCTTTAATTCGTCTTTAGTAATATATAACTGTTTAATGGCTAGAGGTCCGCAGATACTTTGCACGTTCCCCGTCATCAATTTGACAATTGAAGTCGAAAGGGCTGTAGTACTATCCTTGGAGGTATCTAGCAGTTCGCAAGGTTCCTGCACGTCCCTCAACAATATTTTGCCAAATGATGCCGATCGGGCTGTAGTGCTTACCTTGGACTTATTTAGGAGTAATAAATTCATCTCTGGGAGATATGCCAAAACGTTGTTGGGTCCCAGGAGTAGTGTCGTATCATCTATGCGATACTCATCGTCCTCGAAACTGTCACAAATTCTTAACTCAACTATCTGCTGTCCATCTGCTGGGGGTTTCAATAACTCTGTAACATTCGGAGTATTTCTGTTTATATCTTCGTCTGTTTCTGTTAGGTCTCTGTGTACCGCGTGTTTTGTTTTGGATTGTGACCTGGCCATGACAAGTATTTGGAACTGTTTTAGTTGATCTGTGTCTATTCTAATACGACTTAGAGCATCAGCTGTACAATTATCCTTTCCCGGGGTATATTCAATATAAAAATTATATTCTTCCAAGTGCAATCTGAATTTTGTGAGTGTACTAGAGGGTTCCTTAAGTGAAAATAGGTATACTAAAGGTCTATGATCGGTTATGAGTTTGAATTTTCTTCCGAAAAGATAAGGTCGATAATGTTTGATGGCCCATACTATGGCGAGTAGCTCCTTTTCAATAGTGCTGTAATTTTTCTCGGCACCATTCAGGGTCTTGCTGACATATGCAATGGGTGCGTCATCAAAATTTGAGAGTACAGCGCTAAGGCGAAACCGGAGGCATCTGTTCGTAAAATAAATTCTCTTTCGAAATTTGGAAATTGTAGAACTTGTGGACTCGAAAGGATCACTCTCAGGAGTTTAAAGGATTTTTCTCAGTTTTCACCGAAATTGAACTCGACGTTCTTACGGAGTAACATATTTAACGGAATTGCTACCGCAGCGAAATTAGGTATAAACTTGCGATAATAATTGGCAAATGCCACAAATCTTCTGACTTCGTCTGCGTTAGTCGGTTGGGGATAATTGCTCATAGCTGCTGCTTTTTGTGGGTCTGGGTGTATTCCCTTGGCGGAAATGACATGCCCTAAGTATAACACTTCTTTCCGTAGGAAAGAGCATTTTCCAGGATGGATCTTTAGATTTACCTCTCGAAGTCGTTTAAACACATCGATCAAATTTTTGTTGTGATCTGAGAGGTTTTTTTTCAAAAACAATAAGACCATCTAAATAAACAAAACATCGCGAATAGGTGAGTCCAGCCATTGCTATGGACATCATGCGCGAGAATTTGCTTGGCGAAATCTTAAGTCCCATTGGAAGTCGTTTTAGCTGGAAATGACCTCCTTCGGTTGATAATGCTGTCACGGGTCTACTGTTTGGGTCAAGTTCCATCTGGTAATATCCTTGACTCAAATCGATACACGAAAAATATGTTGATCCTCCTACCATGTCGTAAATATCGCTTATATTGGTTAAAGGGAATTTATCGTCTTCAATCCGTTCGTTGACATTTCGGTAGTCGATTACCATACGGAATTTATGTTCACCCGTGGTTGGATCCATTTTCTTCGGTACAATTAGGATAGGAGAATTCCATGCTGAAATTGAGGGTTCGATTATATGATTTTTCAACATTTTTTCTATCTCTCCCTCTATATCTTTTTTCTGGGTATGTGGAAGTCTATAGGGCTTTGTGTATTCTGGTGATGCCCCTTCTTTGAGTGTGATATCGGCCTGTCCTATCTGAGTATATCTGAGCTTGTCGCCTTCAAGATGGAAAACATCTTGGAATTTTGTACATATGGCTTCTATTTCGCTCTTTTCCTCGGTATTTAGTGTCTCGAGGTTTATCTCACTTAGTATTTTCTTTACTCTGGAAACTTTGGGTTCGCTTTTTCCATTATAATGTAGGACATAATGTTCGGATGCCGGTAGTGACGGCGGCTCTGCCCATTTGAGTGTTTCCTCTCTCTCGCGGGTATTTAAGATTTTTATAGGAATTTTTCCGTTTATGGCTCTGGATATAGATCCAGCCATAAAGACATCTTTGCACAGTTCTTGGGGATGGAATACTCGGGCGTCTGTATGTGTCGTTGCTAACCAGTAAGTGGCTTCGCATCTGGGAGCAATGGTTATTGTGTTCAGGTTGTGTTGAGACAGAATAGGTAGTGTTGTGATTTGTTGGTTTATTCTTAACTTTAATAGTAGGTCCTCTAGGTCGATTATTGCACCAAGTTCAAGAAGAAAATTGGCTCCTATGATTCCCTCGACCGGAATCGGAAAGGAATCGGGTACCACATGGAATTCGCGTTCAAGATCATGTCGTCCGACATGCAGCGTGTTGATACATGTCCCTAGTGATCTAAGTTCACCAGAAATACCTGCAATAGTGGTACTTCTGTGGGTACGAATAGGATTGTTTTTATTTATTATACTTTTCTTAATTACACAGATTGATGCTCCTGTATCTAGCAAGAACCTAACTGGCTGATGGTTGAATGGTATTTGCACATAAATGCCGTTATCTATCCCTGTTGTGCAGATGGCGTTTGGCACATGGGTTTCTAATGATCTCCCTCCGATGGGCCGGCGACCCCTCGGTGGGTTGCTCGTTTCCCGAAATCATTAACCCCTTTTTTAGGAATACGAGACCCCTGCGGTCATTAGCAGTGGTGAGCGTTGCTCGTGTGGCTTCGCCATGGATCGCAATCTCCAATTCTGTCATTTTCGTGACCAGGGTTTCTATATCATTCACGAATTCCCTAGTTGAACGGTTACCTTGGTAAGTCCGACTCAACTTGGTTTGAATGGTCTCGAGAGTTTCCCTTGGTCCGCATTTTTCGAGAATGGTTCTTTTTAGGTCATTGAATGTTTCGGGTTTGGTAGATCCTAGGTCTGTAAGAGCCTTACCCTGGATCTTGCATTTTAATATGAACTTAATTAAAGTGCTTTTACCGGTTCCAGACAGTGTGTCGTGGTAAAACTCCACGCTGTTAAGAAAATCTCTTATATTTTCTGAACGAGTGTTGTCTTGTTCACACGTTAGCGTTGGTAGTTTTTGTGCAGTACTAAAATTGAATTCGTCCGTCATGATTGCTTCTATTTGGTCGGGTTTAGTCAGTTCCTGGTTAAGTTCAACGGTGTCTTCGTCTCGTACACTAGCTTTTATCCTACGCAAGGCCTCTGCTTTATATTGGTCTAGTTGTTGGTATACAGCCTGTAGATCCTCTGCTTCTTCTAACGAGAGGTCTTTGCTCTCAAGTGCTTGGGCTATGTCACTTGTTTTCTGGTAGATTGATTCTACCTCTTGTATTCTTTTGTCACCTGCGTCCTTAGTTCCGGTTCTATTTGGTCCGTCCTTCTTTAAATTCCCTACAATTTTTTGGAGTTTCTCTAATTCTAAGAGAAGTTTGTCCATGGAAATAACAAAATTTTATACGGATAGGCGTCTGGCTATCACGTTGTGCCTAAGAACTTGTTTTTGGACCTGCTTCTGAAATTTTTTCTGAATACGCTTATACGTGTATTTGAGGACATAAAGTATTATCAGAGTTATGAGGACTACTGAGAAATGAACACCGAAGTGGGTTGTCTCGACCGCGGAATTTTGCTGAGGGCCGTTGTTGTTTACGACTACCTCTTCTACTTTGGACTGGGATTTTCCCATTCTTTGTGTTTTTGTTAGATTTTTAAGAAATTTTACATATGTAGGTATTAGCAAAACAAAGTTTTATTTTTATTTTTACATTAAAAATGGTGGAGCAAACTTAACTACTTTCTCCGGGTTGGGCCAGTCTTTTGGCCATAGCTCGAACAGGTTGTGGAACTGCTGCTCACCTTCCTTCCTTTTTTGTCGTTTTTCCGTCTGTCCCTGCCGTATGGCTAGCTTGAGGGTTTTAATACGACGGAGGTAGCAGACACGGGTGTCGAGGTTCGTGCCTGGGATATTCAGGAGACGGTATAATTCCCGAATCTCCTTTCGTTGATTTACTAGTTTTCCTCCCCTAGTCTGTTTGGAAGCGGTTGGAGGCAGTATGGTTTTGCGGGCCTCTATGCGGCGGATTTGTCGCTGCCGATACTCTTCAATGGTAAGGCGCTCGGGTCCCTCGGTTGGATGGGTCCTGGATTCTTCGTCCGCCTTGAGCAAAGCGTTGGCTCTGGCAAGGTGTCCTTTTGCCAAGGCGAGTATATACGCTGGGGTTGGCGGCGCTTGTAATTCGTCTGGCTGGTCTTCTCCAATTTGTCCTGTAATCTTCGGATCCTGTCCTGTCACGGTCGCCATGTAGTGTTGCACGGTTAGCAGTGGCGTTAATCTGTAAACCAGAGAACAAAGTGGAAGGACCAACGGAGAAGATTAACCATTGCAAGCTTGGCTATTACGCCGTATGCTTTACTTACCAGCAGGTAATCTGCTATATTAGTGAGCTGCAAGGTATGGTATCAAAGGGAAGTTGAAAAAGAATGGTTCCAGAGCAAGGCTCTTTAGGAATAATTAATAGACTGGTTTCTTTGGAAGATTGTAGCAAAAGAGCCTTTTATTCGTGGTTCGGATTGGTATTTATACAATATTTGGATTTGATCCCCCAAGTCCAAATTCCCTCCTCGATAACCTATAATTGCAGCGTCGTCTTTTACACCCTTCCATTGGTTGCTATATATTTCTTATTTGTTTACTATATCCCAAAACACTTGAATCAGCGCAAAGACAATAATTCCTTCAGTGCTCCCCATTCGGTCACACATGCCCTCGTGCATTTCGGTTATTTGACCCTTACCTCATACAACGCATATATGGCATTATGCTTAGGATGTAAACAAAGCCTGCGCCACTTTGAGTAGTAGAAAGCATAGTTGATATATGATCCGTACTTTGTATTGTGAATGCGCGATCGCTTGTTGTATCGTAACGAGTGGGTACCGAAATATAATATGGCACGAGTGTACGTATGCCGGGGTGACTGACTAATTGCTCTTTAATGGGTTGTGCTTTAATGGCTTTTCAGAGAATGAATTTGTATGCCGTTTAAATTGTATCAATGGGTGGCTGCTATAGATTATCGAAGAAGTGGAATGGCGATATTCCCTACACCACCCTTATGGGAGGAAAAGGAGAATTCTCGAACCAGCGAGAGTTCTGCTTTTTCTGTGTCGCGGTATTTACGAATCTAGTTACACTTTTCGTATTTGTTTTCTGAAGCTAAAATATTTTTTTTTTAAATGATCTTAATGCTACCGTAATAATTAATTACATAATTAATGCTTATTCTGAATAAAAATTTGACATTCTAACAAGAGAGGTTAATTCTTTAATTTGTAATAATTAATTACTTAAATAATGCTTATTCTGAATAAAAATTTTTACATTTTAACAAGATATTAATTCTATTTGTTTCTTCCTTATTTACTAGAACAATTAATTTCATACAACTTATTAGCTTATAATTAATACAACTTATTACTTTACAACCTATTAGTCCATAATTAATACAACTTATTACTTTACAACTTATTAGTCCATAATTACTACAACTTATTACTTTACTGTACACTTTAATATAATTTAGTGGTTTATAATAAACACAATTTAGTTGTCCTTAATTAATTCGTTTATAATTTATTTGTCCTTAACTTATTCTAATTATTTGTTTACAATACAATTTAGTTGTACTTGATTAATACAATATATTTATCAATACAATTTATTCTTTCCGTAATTACTACTACTTTTACAATTCATTCATCCTGTAATTAATACTACTTATTTGTTTACAATTTATTCGTCTTTAGTTAATATAGTCAAACTATACGCCGTCAAATGCTTCTAAAAATTGACGTAATATATATATATAAAATTTCTTCAGCCTGTTCTTATGGACTTTCGTCCTTTTTCCTTCGTATTTTATTTCGCAATTCACGCCTTCTTCTGATAATACTTCGTATGGTCCTACGTAGATTGGGTCTAACTTCCTACGATTTTCGTTTCTCAACAGAACTAAACTTCCAACTTCAAAACTAGCTTCCTTACTCTTAGCCTTTGCATCATATATATTTTTTCTAGTGTTTTTCTTTTCAACCAATTGATCTCTAGCATCCCGGTGGGCTACTTGTAATTTCTGTTTTAAGTCTGTTATAGTCTTCGTAGTTATATCTGGGTTCAACCTGCTTTGTTAGATTGGATGGCAATTTGCATTGCCTTCCGAATACTAATTCGAATAGTGTATACCCTGTTTCCGAATGTAGGGAAGTGTTATAACAGAAGACATAATATGGTAACCAGTTACACCAGTCTGTATGCTTTTCAGACACGTAAGACCTGAGGTATGCTCCGAGAACTTTGTGGGAATTCTCTAACGCTTCTATACTCTCATGATGGTAAGCCGTGGACTGTAGTTGTTCTATCCTCAATAGCTTACACATGTCTTTAAAGATTTTGTTTATAAATTCTGTGCCCTGATCTGAAGCTACGGTTATGGGAACTCCATATTTGAGGATAAAGCCTTCTACTAGTTCTTTGGCTACGGTGCTAGCTTCTTTGTTCTCAAGAGGTATGGCTTCTGTGAATTTTGTCAGTTCGTCTTGTAGGGTAAGTATGTATTTGTACCCGTTTATCGATTCGTCTAGAGGACCAACTAAGTCAAGATAAATTTTTTCAAAACTTGTTTCAGCTGTCGAAGTTATTTCCATTGGCTGTTTCTTGGGTTTGATATATTTATTTTTCTGACATATTGGACAATGCTTCACAAATGTCGTCACATCGTTCTGCATGGGTTGGGTCCGTTTGCCCGCATATCAAAAGCCCGCACACGAATGCCCGCATATCAAAAGCCCGCATCCCAAAAGCCCGCATCACAAAAGCCCGCAGCACAAAATCCCGCACCACAAAAGCCCGCATGTCATGGGGAAATATGAAGCTCCCCTTAAGAAATCTCTTTTCTGTGATTCTCACAAGATCGAGTATCTAACATTTTGGAAATTGAAGTAAACCAATCAAAACTCTTATAGAAAATATTTTGTGGCTTCGAAAATGGCGTGAAGTAGTTATTCACCACACTCACCTCTTCCCCTCTTTTTTTTTTGGAAAACGTGTAAAATCTCCACCTCTACCCCTCCTAAATTGAAATTGGTTAATATCTCTCAATGAATATTTAGTCGTCCTAAAAAGAACGATTTTGGTTCATAGAAAACCACCAATGCACAAAATCACTTCACTTTCACTATTTTGGGAGCAACCGCACTGCTCCAGGCATCGACGAAGAATGCGACAATTCAGAAAAATACCACTTCTTATATACACTTTGTCGAAGACTTTTCTAACGATAAATTTGTTCTCCGTGATTCTCAAACAATCGAGCATTTTAACTTTTTGAAATTGAAAGAAGCCAATCCCCCTCGAATTGGTAATATTGTTGACAACCAATCAAAACTCAATCAAGATATATTCTCCTTACAAATGTTTACCATTTTAGTAACTGTTTTTTCTTTTATTGGGAGGAATGCTGTTATTATTCATTGGTAAAAGCATCTATTTAACGCATGTACTATGCGCACTCGGGCTATGGGTTATTTTCTAGACAATTGCGTGCTAAAATTAAAGTAATGTACATTCAAAATCTATTTAATTCACACAAAAACCCATCTGTAAGTCGCATGAAATCATGAGAATCACGGATATATGCTTATTGTCTGGCCATAAACACTCACAAATAAGCGTCCAGTTTCATAGATAATGCTACTTACCTCGCATCATTTTCATTGTGGGTGACCCGCTTCGCGGGATCTAAGGATTTAACCTATCTTTCCGCAGGGTTTAGCACGCTCACGCAACTTCGTTGCTCCGCTAAGGGTATATGCTGGTTGTCTGGCAGGCGCCATAAACACAAACAAATAACCGTCTAATTTCAAAGATAATGCCATTTAACTTGCATCATTTTCGTTGTAGATGGCCCGCTTTGCGGGATCTAAGAATTTAAACTATTTTTCCGTAGGGTTTAGCACGCTCACGCAACTTCGTTGCTCCGCTAAGGGTATATCCTGGTTGTCTGGCAGGCGCCATAAACATAAACAAATAAGCGCCCAATTGTGAAGATAATTACTTGCATCATTTTCGTTCTGGGTGGCCAGCTTCGCGGGATCTTACGATTTAAACTATCTTTCCGCAGGGTTTAGCACGCTCACGCAACTTCGTTGCTCCGCTAAGGGTATATGCTTGTTGTCTGGCAGGCGCCGTAAACACAAACAAATAAGCGCCGAATTGTAAAGATAATGCCAATTTATTAGCACCATTTTGGGTCTATGTTGTCTGGTCGCGGATTCTTAGGATTTAAACTATTTTTCCACTGAAATAAGCGACCAATTTCAAATATGAACTCCATTTACTCCCATCATTTGCGGTCTGCTTTTATCAAATGTATAAAATTTTTTTAAACATTTTAGGAACTTTTTTCTCTTTTATTGGGAGGAATGCTGTTATTATTCATTGGTAAGAGCATCTATTTAACACATGTACTATCCGCACTTGGGCTATGGTTATTTCCTAAACAATTGCGTGTTAAAATTGAAGTAATGTACATTTAAAATCCATTGAATTCACACAGAAATCCATCTGTAAGATGCAAGAAATCATGAGAATCACGGAGAGGGAATTTGTGTAAAATATATCCTGCAAGAGTTTTGATTGGTTGTCAAAAATATTATCATTTCGAGGGGGAGTGGCTTCTTTAAATTTCAAATAGTTAAAATAGTCGATTGTTTGAGAATCACAGAGGACAGATTTACCGTAAGAAATGTCTTCGACAAAGTGTATATAAGAAGTGATATTTTTCTGAATTGTCGCATATTCCGTCGATGCCTGGAGCAGTGCGGTTGCTCCCAAAATAGTGGAAGTGAAGTGATTTGGTGTATTGGTGTGGTGGTTCTATGAACCAAAATCGTTCTTTTTAGGACGACTAAATATTCAATGAGAGATATTGACCAATTTCAATTGATAAGGGAAAATGAGGGGAAGAGGTGGATATGGTGAATAAATCCGTTCTTTTTAGGACGAGCAAAAAATTTTTAAGAGATTTTACACGTTTTCAAAAAAAAAGAGGGGAAGAGGTGATTGTGGTGAATAACTACATCCCCCTCCATATTACTGGGAACAAATATTTCTTTCAAGTGATTTGATTGGCTTTAAAATTTTTTAAATTAAAGTGATGAGGTGAATAACAAAACAATAATAAATCTGAAAATAAATTGTGCGGGCTTATGGCATGCGGGCTTTTGTGCTGCGGGCTTTTTCATAATTTGGCGTACGGGCTTTTGTTACGCGGGCTTATAGGGGTTTCCCGTTCTGCATCCCTGTCCAGAAGTATTTCTTTCTTATGGTTTTTAGCATGCGGTTTATTCCAGCATGTCCACTTGTTGGTAGTATATGATAGTCGTTGAGCAGTAGTTTCTTTTCCTGAGGATCGGTAATTTCTTTACATTTATCTATGAGGTGCACCTTTATATTACTTTCTTTAAATAGTTCTCCTAATTTTTTCTGTAACTCGGGAATCTTATATTCACGACGGCCGTCTGCGAGTTTCTTTAATTCGTCTTTAGTAATATATAACTGTTTAATGGCTAGAGGTCCGCAGATACTTTGCACGTTCCCCGTCATCAATTTGACAATTGAAGTCGAAAGGGCTGTAGTACTATCCTTGGAGGTATCTAGCAGTTCGCAAGGTTCCTGCACGTCCCTCAACAATATTTTGCCAAATGATGCCGATCGGGCTGTAGTGCTTACCTTGGACTTATTTAGGAGTAATAAATTCATCTCTGGGAGATATGCCAAAACGTTGTTGGGTCCCAGGAGTAGTGTCGTATCATCTATGCGATACTCATCGTCCTCGAAACTGTCACAAATTCTTAACTCAACTATCTGCTGTCCATCTGCTGGGGGTTTCAATAACTCTGTAACATTCGGAGTATTTCTGTTTATATCTTCGTCTGTTTCTGTTAGGTCTCTGTGTACCGCGTGTTTTGTTTTGGATTGTGACCTGGCCATGACAAGTATTTGGAACTGTTTTAGTTGATCTGTGTCTATTCTAATACGACTTAGAGCATCAGCTGTACAATTATCCTTTCCCGGGGTATATTCAATATAAAAATTATATTCTTCCAAGTGCAATCTGAATTTTGTGAGTGTACTAGAGGGTTCCTTAAGTGAAAATAGGTATACTAAAGGTCTATGATCGGTTATGAGTTTGAATTTTCTTCCGAAAAGATAAGGTCGATAATGTTTGATGGCCCATACTATGGCGAGTAGCTCCTTTTCAATAGTGCTGTAATTTTTCTCGGCACCATTCAGGGTCTTGCTGACATATGCAATGGGTGCGTCATCAAAATTTGAGAGTACAGCGCTAAGGCGAAACCGGAGGCATCTGTTCGTAAAATAAATTCTCTTTCGAAATTTGGAAATTGTAGAACTTGTGGACTCGAAAGGATCACTCTCAGGAGTTTAAAGGATTTTTCTCAGTTTTCACCGAAATTGAACTCGACGTTCTTACGGAGTAACATATTTAACGGAATTGCTACCGCAGCGAAATTAGGTATAAACTTGCGATAATAATTGGCAAATGCCACAAATCTTCTGACTTCGTCTGCGTTAGTCGGTTGGGGATAATTGCTCATAGCTGCTGCTTTTTGTGGGTCTGGGTGTATTCCCTTGGCGGAAATGACATGCCCTAAGTATAACACTTCTTTCCGTAGGAAAGAGCATTTTCCAGGATGGATCTTTAGATTTACCTCTCGAAGTCGTTTAAACACATCGATCAAATTTTTGTTGTGATCTGAGAGGTTTTTTTTCAAAAACAATAAGACCATCTAAATAAACAAAACATCGCGAATAGGTGAGTCCAGCCATTGCTATGGACATCATGCGCGAGAATTTGCTTGGCGAAATCTTAAGTCCCATTGGAAGTCGTTTTAGCTGGAAATGACCTCCTTCGGTTGATAATGCTGTCACGGGTCTACTGTTTGGGTCAAGTTCCATCTGGTAATATCCTTGACTCAAATCGATACACGAAAAATATGTTGATCCTCCTACCATGTCGTAAATATCGCTTATATTGGTTAAAGGGAATTTATCGTCTTCAATCCGTTCGTTGACATTTCGGTAGTCGATTACCATACGGAATTTATGTTCACCCGTGGTTGGATCCCTTTTCTTCGGTACAATTAGGATAGGAGAATTCCATGCTGAAATTGAGGGTTCGATTATATGATTTTTCAACATTTTTTCTATCTCTCCCTCTATATCTTTTTTCTGGGTATGTGGAAGTCTATAGGGCTTTGTGTATTCTGGTGATGCCCCTTCTTTGAGTGTGATATCGGCCTGTCCTATCTGAGTATATCTGAGCTTGTCGCCTTCAAGATGGAAAACATCTTGGAATTTTGTACATATGGCTTCTATTTCGCTCTTTTCCTCGGTATTTAGTGTCTCGAGGTTTATCTCACTTAGTATTTTCTTTACTCTGGAAACTTTGGGTTCGCTTTTTCCATTATAATGTAGGACATAATGTTCGGATGCCGGTAGTGACGGCGGCTCTGCCCATTTGAGTGTTTCCTCTCTCTCGCGGGTATTTAAGATTTTTATAGGAATTTTTCCGTTTATGGCTCTGGATATAGATCCAGCCATAAAGACATCTTTGCACAGTTCTTGGGGATGGAATACTCGGGCGTCTGTATGTGTCGTTGCTAACCAGTAAGTGGCTTCGCATCTGGGAGCAATGGTTATTGTGTTCAGGTTGTGTTGAGACAGAATAGGTAGTGTTGTGATTTGTTGGTTTATTCTTAACTTTAATAGTAGGTCCTCTAGGTCGATTATTGCACCAAGTTCAAGAAGAAAATTGGCTCCTATGATTCCCTCGACCGGAATCGGAAAGGAATCGGGTACCACATGGAATTCGCGTTCAAGATCATGTCGTCCGACATGCAGCGTGTTGATACATGTCCCTAGTGATCTAAGTTCACCAGAAATACCTGCAATAGTGGTACTTCTGTGGGTACGAATAGGATTGTTTTTATTTATTATACTTTTCTTAATTACACAGATTGATGCTCCTGTATCTAGCAAGAACCTAACTGGCTGATGGTTGAATGGTATTTGCACATAAATGCCGTTATCTATCCCTGTTGTGCAGATGGCGTTTGGCACATGGGTTTCTAATGATCTCCCTCCGATGGGCCGGCGACCCCTCGGTGGGTTGCTCGTTTCCCGAAATCATTAACCCCTTTTTTAGGAATACGAGACCCCTGCGGTCATTAGCAGTGGTGAGCGTTGCTCGTGTGGCTTCGCCATGGATCGCAATCTCCAATTCTGTCATTTTCGTGACCAGGGTTTCTATATCATTCACGAATTCCCTAGTTGAACGGTTACCTTGGTAAGTCCGACTCAACTTGGTTTGAATGGTCTCGAGAGTTTCCCTTGGTCCGCATTTTTCGAGAATGGTTCTTTTTAGGTCATTGAATGTTTCGGGTTTGGTAGATCCTAGGTCTGTAAGAGCCTTACCCTGGATCTTGCATTTTAATATGAACTTAATTAAAGTGCTTTTACCGGTTCCAGACAGTGTGTCGTGGTAAAACTCCACGCTGTTAAGAAAATCTCTTATATTTTCTGAACGAGTGTTGTCTTGTTCACACGTTAGCGTTGGTAGTTTTTGTGCAGTACTAAAATTGAATTCGTCCGTCATGATTGCTTCTATTTGGTCGGGTTTAGTCAGTTCCTGGTTAAGTTCAACGGTGTCTTCGTCTCGTACACTAGCTTTTATCCTACGCAAGGCCTCTGCTTTATATTGGTCTAGTTGTTGGTATACAGCCTGTAGATCCTCTGCTTCTTCTAACGAGAGGTCTTTGCTCTCAAGTGCTTGGGCTATGTCACTTGTTTTCTGGTAGATTGATTCTACCTCTTGTATTCTTTTGTCACCTGCGTCCTTAGTTCCGGTTCTATTTGGTCCGTCCTTCTTTAAATTCCCTACAATTTTTTGGAGTTTCTCTAATTCTAAGAGAAGTTTGTCCATGGAAATAACAAAATTTTATACGGATAGGCGTCTGGCTATCACGTTGTGCCTAAGAACTTGTTTTTGGACCTGCTTCTGAAATTTTTTCTGAATACGCTTATACGTGTATTTGAGGACATAAAGTATTATCAGAGTTATGAGGACTACTGAGAAATGAACACCGAAGTGGGTTGTCTCGACCGCGGAATTTTGCTGAGGGCCGTTGTTGTTTACGACTACCTCTTCTACTTTGGACTGGGATTTTCCCATTCTTTGTGTTTTTGTTAGATTTTTAAGAAATTTTACATATGTAGGTATTAGCAAAACAAAGTTTTATTTTTATTTTTACATTAAAAATGGTGGAGCAAACTTAACTACTTTCTCCGGGTTGGGCCAGTCTTTTGGCCATAGCTCGAACAGGTTGTGGAACTGCTGCTCACCTTCCTTCCTTTTTTGTCGTTTTTCCGTCTGTCCCTGCCGTATGGCTAGCTTGAGGGTTTTAATACGACGGAGGTAGCAGACACGGGTGTCGAGGTTCGTGCCTGGGATATTCAGGAGACGGTATAATTCCCGAATCTCCTTTCGTTGATTTACTAGTTTTCCTCCCCTAGTCTGTTTGGAAGCGGTTGGAGGCAGTATGGTTTTGCGGGCCTCTATGCGGCGGATTTGTCGCTGCCGATACTCTTCAATGGTAAGGCGCTCGGGTCCCTCGGTTGGATGGGTCCTGGATTCTTCGTCCGCCTTGAGCAAAGCGTTGGCTCTGGCAAGGTGTCCTTTTGCCAAGGCGAGTATATACGCTGGGGTTGGCGGCGCTTGTAATTCGTCTGGCTGGTCTTCTCCAATTTGTCCTGTAATCTTCGGATCCTGTCCTGTCACGGTCGCCATGTAGTGTTGCACGGTTAGCAGTGGCGTTAATCTGTAAACCAGAGAACAAAGTGGAAGGACCAACGGAGAAGATTAACCATTGCAAGCTTGGCTATTACGCCGTATGCTTTACTCACCAGCAGGTAATCTGCTATATTAGTGAGCTGCTAGGTATTGTATCGAAGGGAAGCTGAAAAAGAATGGTTCCAGAGCAAGGCTCTATAGGAATAATTAATAGACTGGTTTCTTTGGAAGCTTGTAGCAAAAGAGCCTTTTATTCGTGGTTCGGATTGGTATTTATGCAATATTTGGATTTGATCCCACAAGTCCAAATCCCCTCCTCGATAACCTATAATTGCAGCGTCGTCTTTTACACCCTTCCATCGGTTGCTATATATTTCTTATTTGTTTAGTATATCCCAAAACACTTGAATCAGCGCAAAGACAATAATTCGTCCAGTGCTCCCCATTCGGTCACACATGCCCTCGTGCATTTCGGTTATTTGACCCTTACCTCATATAACGCATATATGGCATTATGCTTAGGATGTAAACCAAGCCTGCGCCACTTTGAGTAGTAGAAAGCATAGTTGATATATGATCCGTACTTTGTATTGTGAATGCGCGATCGCTTGTTGTATCGTAACGAGTGGGTACCGAAATATAATATGGCACGAGTGTACGTATGCCGGGGTGACTGACTAATTGCTTTTTAATGGGTTGTGCTTTAATGGCTTTTCAGTGAATGAATTTGTATGCCGTTTAAATTGTATCAATGGGTGGCTGCTATAGATTATCGAAGAAGTGGAATGAAGACGGGGACTCAAAGCGTACACTGGCGATATTCCCTACAGCATCAACTGACGGAAAAGGGAAAAAAATTCAAATGGTCAGATGAATGCGAAACGAGTTTCAAGAGTCTCAAACACCAACTGTGTGATGCTTCAATTCTAGCGTACCCTACCCCAGGAAAGACATTTATTGTAGATGCAGACGCTAGTAATGTTGGGATCGGAGCCGTTCTTTCGCAGATCCATGATGGCCAAGAGAGAGTGGTTGCCTACTTCAGTAAAGTGCTATCCAAGCCGGAGAGGAACTATTGCGTAACCAGGCGGGAACTCCTGGCTTTGATCCTGGCAACAAAGCACTTCCACAAGTACTTATATGGGCAGAAATTCATCCTGCGTACAGATCATGCGTCTCAAAAGTGGCTGCTGCAGTTTAAGAACCCTGAAGGACAAGTCGCGAGGTGGATTGAACGGCTGCAGATGTATAACTACGAGATACAGCACCGAAAGGGAACTCTTCACTCCAACGCAGATGCCCTCTCCCGGCAGCCCTGCAAGGCTGATTGTAAACATTGCGTACGCCAGGAGGAAAAATATAAAGTATCAGTCCAACGGTTGAGAGCTGAGCCCATTAGCGGCTGGAGTGCACGGGAGATCCGGAATGCTCAACAGGAATATCCGGATATCGAGCCGATTCTCGCC
This sequence comes from Portevinia maculata, assembly GCA_949715645.1. NCBI lineage: Eukaryota > Metazoa > Arthropoda > Insecta > Diptera > Syrphidae > Portevinia > Portevinia maculata. The sequence continues at coordinate 123,573,619 of OX454527.1, forward strand.
TGGAAGGTACATGAAGGCAAGCCGGACTGGCAGCAGATCTCCAATAAGAGTCCGGAACTGAAGGCATACTTGGCACAATGGGACTCACTTCATGTTCAGGATGGCATTTTGAAAAGAAAATGGGAAAGTTCGGATGGAACATCAGCCGTGATGCAAAAGTCAACGAAGTGCTTAGGGAACTGCATGATGGAGTGTCCGGAGGTCACTTGGGAGTAAATAAGACACTCGAAAAAGTGCGAGAACACTTTTACTGGATCCACGCAAGAGACGATGTAGAAAACTGGTGCCGAAAATGCGCCACTTGCGCAGCCAGTAAAGGCCCGAGAGTAAAAATGCAAGGCAAGATGCATCAATACAACGTTGGAGCGCCCTTTGAAAGGATTGCAGTTGACATCGCAGGACCGTTTCCAGAAACCAACAGTGGAAACCGCTATATCCTCGTAGTGATGGACTACTTCACTAAATGGCCTGAAGCATTTGCTATACCTAACCAAGAAGCTAAAACCGTGGTAGAGCAGATTGTCCACAACTGGGTAAGCAGATTTGGCGTACCAATGGAATTGCACTCGGACCAAGGTCGAAACTTCGAATCGAAGATCTTTCAAGGAGTATGCCAGCTACTAGGGATTAAGAAGACAAGAACAACCCCGCTTCATCCACAATCGGACGGAATGGTGGAACGCTTCAATAGAACCTTAAACGAACACCTTTCTAAGGTTGTTGGCGACTGCCAGCGGGACTGGGACAAGCAGATCCCCATATTCCTATTAGCTTATCGAAGCGCAGTTCATAACACAACAGGACATACTCCATCCGAAATCCTTTTTGGTCGAACCATCCGGTTACCTAGTGAATTGATGTTTGGATCTCCGACTGATGAAGCAACGAATGAAGATGATTATGTTGCGGATCTCAGAGAAATCATCAGAAACATTCATCGAAAAACTAGAGATAAGATTCGGATATCCAGCGACCGCATGAAGACGAGGTACGATACAAAAGCAACCATCACAGGATTCCAGGAAGGAGAGCTGGTATGGCTATACAACCCTCATCGCCGAAAAGGCATGTCACCTAAACTACAGCAGGATTGGGAAGGTCCCTATAAGATAGTGAAGCGCATCAACGATGTTGTCTACCGGATCCAGCGACGAAGATGCAAGCTGAAAGTTGTCCATGTGGATCGTCTCCATCGCTACCATGGCGAAAATATTGACGTACTTGTTCGGGACGAACAAGTTTAAGAGGGGGATATTGTTGCATGTTTGCTCAAACTGTGTCATTGAGCATCAATTAGTCAAGTTGCGCCATCTAGTAGAAAGTAGTCATATTACCGATTTTGACAGCATTTGAATATCAGTTTGAGTAGCTGTGGAATAACTAGTACATACATAGTTATATTGTTCTCGAACCTTCTAAACTCAACGAATCTGGAAATTTCGAAAGGTGTCACTAAGAGATATAAATAGATGTCGCAGGAGCATTCAAGACATTCGAGTTGTGAACCGCGATAAAGAAGTGCGATAGATGACAGTAGTGAAAAGTAGAGAGAAAAAGTATAAGTATTGAGTAAGAGCAAAGTGATTGTGTATTTAAAGTGATTAATTGTGAAAGTGAATTGTTGAATTAAATAAGGGAATTATTAGAATAATAATCAAGAATTACATTGAAAGAGAACTAATAAAGATTAATTAAATAGAATTACGTTTTACTTTTTCGAATCCCAGCCTGGATGTAACAATAGTTTGAAGAACAAATTATTCATTCAGTACCTATTTACCCATTGAAAAGTTAGAAGTGTAGACCTATCAGTGGCGTGGCGTCCATATAACACGATTCCTACCGTCTTCCCTTTTAAAAATCCACCAAAAGTAAGCACTATCTGCCAAATAAATATATGAAAAATGAAACCCGTCCCGTATTTTAATTATAAAATAAAATCTACACACACACTCACACATAAGCTATCGAATAAGTTTAATATTTTCATTCTACCTCTCGTCTGTATCTTCATACTTCATTCAAGAATCAAGATTCAACCACATTCCACAATCCACAAATCACAAACAACAAACCAACGAAGAGTCACAAAAATACTCTTAGTAAAAAGTTTTCAACTACCGCTGCTCTCTATAATAGAATAAAAAATATTTTTCCGTCTTATTTACTTGTTTTATATCCATTTCTTCTACAAGCATTGCGGTTCCGATCCTCTTTGTTCAACACCCGCTTTTATATTCAAAGAAAAAGACGCTACATTTCGTCTTAAAAACCAAATCTCACGTTGAATACTTGGAATTGTTTCATTTCATTCTCCCTTTTGCGATTAGCATTGCGTTTCAATCGGAAGATATCAACATGTTGCAGGAATGCAGGTGCTACGTTTGACTCGTTTTTTTTGCAACATTGTGTCTAATAACACGGTGTTCTTTGACTTATTTCTTTTTTCTTATGACATAATATCTGAATGTGTTATGTGGGTTGATTCTTGATTTTGAATTTGATGTTGATATTGATATGCGTGTTGATGTAAGAAGTTGAGCTTTCATTTTTCTCTCTTGTGATAGTTAATGCTTCGATGTTTTTACAAATTTATTGTTATACTTTTGTCTTATGAAATAAAATATGGTAGAATATTATGGCAATTTGTCAGCAGAGTAAATTCAGCATATCGCTTAAGAGAAGTTCATGTCAAATAAAATACCGACACTTGTTTTTTTTTTAAGCAGGAATTCAAATTTTAATTTAGAATCAGTTGGAATTTATTGACAGACTGCGTTGCACAAGTGCAATAACTTGAAAAAATCTAGTGTTTTGTAAAGCCAATTTGATAAAATCTTAAATTAAAATAGTGAAAAGTTAGATGTGAAAGTGAAAGTGAAGGTTAATGTGTAATTTTTTAGTTTCTTTTATTACCAACTTACTGATAAAAACATTTTAGCTTCTTAATTTTAGTGCAGTTTTAGATTTTTTTTTGGAAATGTCTTTGATTAGTGTAGATTGCTGTTTAACTGATTTCCTCCTGGAGGATTCAAATAGTTTTAGTAAGCTATCTTTTCTTGATAAAAAAAAAAGTTATAGACGTAGGGCGCTCTATGCCTTTTATAAATATTAATTACCAAAGGAGAGATGGTTTTGTGACACATTTTAATGTTTCCTTATACCAAAAATATAAGTGGCTAACTGGGAGTTGCAAGCTTAATAAAATGTTTTGTTTTCCTTGTCTTCTTTTTTCAAACTCCGCCAGTGTTTGGAGCCGAACGGGTTTCACTGATATAAATAATTTAGTTAATTCTTCGAAAAAACATATTAAGACAAAAAAACATATTCGTTGTTGTTTATCCCTACACGAATTCGGCACGAATCGCATTGAAACTTCTTTAGGAAATTCTTTCGTTGTTCATAATAAAAAAGTAGATAAAAATCGGAAACTAATGGAACGTTTTATTGACACGGTCATTTTATTAGGCAGACAGGAGTTAGCATTTCGCGGTCATGATGAAAGGTCTAGTTCAGATAATCGTGGCAATTATGTCGAAGCGGTTTATTTTTTATCTAAATATGACACTTTATTGGAATCCCATTTAGAGCAGTGTTCAAGTACACACAATCCAATTTTTTCAGGTTTATCCAACGATATTCAAAACGATTTGATACATAGTATCGCGGCGGTTATTAAATCCGAAATTAAAACGGAAATCAAGGATGCTCGGTTCGTGTCGATTATGATCGACGAAACACCAGATTTGAGTCATAGGGAACAACTGAGTGCCATATTTCGGTACTTGTCAGAGGATGGTATACAAGAAAGATTTCTTGGATTTTTTGACGTTAGCGCAAGTCGTAATGCAAATGAGTTATCCAATCATATATTTAAAATTCTTGAAACATACGACTGCAAGGAAAAGTTAATAGGACAATCCTACGATGGTGCCGCAGTTATGTCCGGCGAGGGGGGTGGTGTTCAAAAGAAGGTCCTTGATGAATGCCCGATGACAAATTTTATTCCTTGTTATGCACATGTTTTAAATTTAGTACTATCCCGATCTCTAGAAAACATAGCAGAACTTAAACTATTTTTTGGCTATACTAATAGCATCGTTCGATTTTTTAATAAATCCACAAAGCGGTCCAATCTTTTAAAACAAATTTCCAATCGACGCATGCCAGGAGTATCGGAAACTCTATGGCATTATCATTCAAGAATAATAAACGTAATCTTTAACTGTAGAATAGATATAATTGAAACTTTTAGTAAAATAATTAATGACTCTAGGGAATGGGATACTGACACACTTTCGATGGCAGAAAGTTTATTAAATAAATTAGAGAGCAAGGAATTCTGTTTTTTGCTTCATACCCTTTCTGAAATATTTGCAAAGACCGATGTATTATTTAATTTAATTCAAAAAAAAAACAAACAGACGTTAGTTATGCCAAGCAAGAAATTGAACGTTTTGAGTCATGGATAAGCTCTGACTTTTTAAATATCTTTGAAGTTATTTATGACAGCGTAAATGATTGCATCGAACCTCCACGTAAACGCAGGTTGCTTGACTTCGATTTGAAGACGAATTATAAGCGCCTTTTTGTTGAAATTAAAGACAATATAGTTAGCCAAATAAATGCCAGATATTAATCATTTAGTAATCTTACATTTTTGGATTTACTAAATAATTTGAAGTATGACACTTTTTCTCGTTCCAGTCCAGATGTAAAAATATCTTCCCTAATTAAGTTTTTTCCTAGAATTTTTGACTTCACGGCATTAAAAAATGAACTTAATGTTTTATATTCTTCGTCGTCACTTCGGCAGTTTGAGGTTTTCGACCTTCACAACCATTTGAATAGTGAAGCATTGAAAGAAGTGTTCCCTCAAGTCTTAAACTTAAGTAGTTTACTTTTAACACTTCCCATTTCCGTCGCCTCCGTTGAGAGGTCTTTTTCTGCTTTAAAAAGAATTCATACTTATTTAAGAAACTCACAGGGCGAGGATAGGCTCTCTGATTTAGCCCTCATATCGATAGAAAGAACACTTCTTCTTAAAATTAAAAATAGACCAAACTTCTATGAAAGGGTATTGGCAGAGTTTATCAAAAATATCGAATAGCATTAGAATACAAATAATTATAAAGAACTAATATTTTAACAAAACTTTTCACTTTTTTTTTTTAAGTGTGTGAATTTTAGCTGTTTTTAATTTTGATTTATTTTTATTGCTGACATTATTATTTGTATCGTTTTTATATTTTAACAAATATAAAGAATTATCCATATAATTCTTCTGAATTTTCTTATTTTAAAATTACTATCCACATTATGCTGAATTTTTTTAAGTTATTGTATCATGCGTCTGTCAAGACCGGCTTCTTTTGAAGCCACTTTTGTTATGCTTTAAGCTCATTGTTGATTGAAATATTAATGTCTTGAAGTATAAAAAATGTGGCTAGAATATTTTTGCTAAGTCAATGTGGAATGCATATTATGTAGATACAATATCCCCATTAAAAATTATTTTATTTCAGGTTTTAAAGATTTTTATTTTTATAGGTGACTAAATTTTTCAACGCCTTCCCTTTTAAAATTATCCACGCCACGCCACTGAGACCTATACAATATACATAGTTACGAGTGATATTTATAGTGAAGAAAGACACATAGAATAAAGGAAAAGGAATTTAAAATAACAACCTTTAGTGGAACAAAATTGGAAAAAGAAAGTTATGCTACAAGCCAAAGGGAAAAAGAACACTGGCAGCCAACAGGAGCCATGTATTGCAAAATAAGTTAGTTCATCTGCCTTTGAGTGGACTAACATCAACTGTCTGGGTTTTATAGAATAAATCTACTTTTTCAAAAAAAAAAATTTATATTGTATGTTTTTGTTTTTATTTATTTAGTTTAACGAAGTCAAGACAAAGTCCTAAAAATAATCAGATTGTCAATGGAAGCCGTCATCAAGTTTCAGAAGGTGAAGGTGGTCTTGAATCTAATGAATATTGAAAGGCCTAATATCAGAATCGGAAAGCCTAGAAAGTCTGATAATGGAAAGAGAGACATCTGCGATTGATTCCGTTGTCCTAATAGAAGGAAGAAGCATAATTGATCTTCAATACTTTTTTTAATGAGTTGAAAGCAGTAGACCAACATTGCCCAGCACTCGGTTGCAGTTTAAACAATATGAAAATTGTTAAAGAAGTCGGAGTGGCTTTTGCAAGTTCGATCTTTTTAAGATGTGATATGTGCAATTATAAGAGTCGAGTTTTCCTAAATAAGAAAAATCCAGATCCAGTGGATGTTAACACTGCTACTGTTTTGGCCATTAGCAGTGGAGGTTGCGGATACACACAGTTAGAGGAAATCGTATCTATATTAGATATTCCATTCCCATCATTTAAAATATATAGTGAAATTTAACAACAAACTGGGGATATCTGGAAAGCCGTGGCGGCAAAAAATATGTTGGAGGCTGCTAACGAAGAGGCTGAGGCCGCCAGACAGCGTGGTGATATTGATCCGGTAGATGGAATTCCGTTTATAACTGTGGTGACAGATGCTTGCTGGAGCAAACGATCTTACAGGAAATTTTTGTCTGCTCTGTCAGGTGCTGCTGTTGTGGTAGGGTTGCATACCGGTAAAGTAATTTCTTTAGAAATAAGAAATAAGTACTGCGTTACATGCGCTAGAAGTGATACGGAACAACAACAGGACCACGCGTGCAATATTAACCACAAGATAACCACTGTTAAGACAGGATTAAAAGGAGCCTTAAATATAAGACTTGAAAGAATACGGAAGGATATTTTGAGTGCCATCAAGTTCAGACGACAGCAAAGGCAATCCGAGGAAGAAGCGATACCTCTAATTAAAGCAGATATATCAGCAATGTTATTCAACATGTTTTTGGAGATCACAACGAATGCCCAACCTACATAAAAGAAAAATGTAAAGAGAATGACGTGAATTTAATTCCCATGATGAAATCAGATGGACTTTATGATACAGTGATGATTCCTACAAGAAGACTTATTATGAACGCCAAGAGTCTATATCTTGGATTCACTAACAATCTTGCCGAGCACTTCAACTCTATTGTAGCAAAACTATTAGGAGGAAAAAGAATCAACTTTTCACTTGGGCAGGGATATTCAGCCAGGTGTACTGCAGCAGCTATAAAGTTTAACTCTAAAGAGCAGATCTCTGAACTGTTTAAACATCTATATGGGCATAACTCAAATTCCCTGCAAAACAAAGGGAAATTCGGCGACTCCGGAAAAGCGTGTTACAAACCCACAGACGCAATGCGAGAAAGGTTAATGTTAAGAGCAAAATACTGTATCGCATAAACCGGACAGGTATTGTCAAAGATGTTGGGTATGGTACCAGTTGCCACCAACCAATGGATGAAGACAAAGTCATTGCAGAGAAAAACTGTCTAACAGAACAACTAAATCAAAATCAAAACAATCGCCAGTTTTAGAAAAACAAACAGTAGGACAATCCAGTAATGAAAAATGGTTGAATATCAGAAAGAAAATGCTGACTACCTCATATTTCCGACAAATATGCAAAGCAAAAAAATTCGAAGGCTATGTTAAAAGACTTGCACATCCCACGACCTTATTAACACCTTCCGTCAGGTATGGAAAAATTAACAAAGGCACTGCAAGGTTGCAACTGGAACAGCAATTGGGCAGAAGTATATCGAACTCAGGATTTTTTATCGATGAGGAGTATTACTTTCTTGGTGCTTCTCCAGATGGACTTATCGACGACGATTCCTTGGTAGAAATAAAATGTCCATCAAGCATAGCTGGATGCGATCCTATGGATGCTATCAAAAACAAAAAATCAAATACATAACGGTTTCTGATGATGGTATCATAAAAGGTCTAATAAAAGACACAACTATTACTACCAAATTCAAGGCCAATTGCATATACAGGGTGTCCCTTAATTCGTTGGCGATATTTTAGGGCATGATTTATGGGTATATTCTAAGGAAAAAATTGTTCTACAGTAAGGGCCTATCTCTAATTTTTATATCATTTATTGAGGATTTAAGAAAAGTCTTACTTGGGTGTACCCTGACCCATATTAACGGTAATTGCGCTTTTAGTACTAATGATAGAAATTTCGTTTAGGCCTCTATTTTTATAAGAAATATTAGCCTTTGTAATTGCATTTAAATAAATTTTATATCTTAACTCAGTCTTAAGATATCCAATTACTAACCTGTTCCATTTTTCCTGCCCATGCTAATTTTTTGACTTTCGGTTCAATTTTCTCCAGAAAATGCGTAATAAACATAACGTTTTAATATTTTTTTTTGAATGAAGGTAACAATAATAAAAATAAAAGCTTACGACAAGTTTGTAGAAAACTCATAGATTTTATGATACTTGGGAAAACATGGAACAGGTAAAAATGGGGAAAAGGTTTTATTGCTTTAAGTTGCAAAAGTTATCAATGAAAACGATTTTTTTCCGGTTTAGGTAATTTTTGTTTTAATGTGTGTACTTTAATAGGAAAAATCCATAGATTTTATGATACTTAGGAAATCCTGCAGCAGGTAAAAAAAGTTGTTTCTGATTTTGTAGCTACATTTCTAACAACAGTTAAAAATAAGAGCGGTTTTCCGTTAGTTTATTTGAGTACCTGTCAGGACTTACCTAAAAAAATGGTATAAACGATTTAACATCAAAATTAATTCATCAGTTTAATCTTAAGCGCCAAGGCAAGCCGTTAGTTGATAGGAGAGGTTTTTTAAAATGTCTTCATTTACAAACGAAGTATACGCAGACATTATTTACGTTTATGGGCTGTGCAATGGAATTTCAAATAGTGCGCGACAAAGATACCATGAACTTTATCCAAACCGACGACTTCATAGTAGAAATGTAGAATGTAGAAATACACGACCTAACGCGGGAGCTCCACAAGTAAGAAGAACTTCGATTGATCAGAGAATACTGGAAGCTGTTACAAATGATCCATCAATCAGCATCAGATGCTTAGCTTTGCAATTCAATGTTTCCAGACATAAAATTTCTGATGTCCTGCATGGAGAAAATCTGTAATCGTGCAAAAAATCCCATTTTTTAAATTTTACCTGTTCCATGTTTCCCCAAGTATCATAAAATCTATGGGTTTTTCTACAAACTTGTCGTAAGCTTTTATTTTTATTATTGTTACCTTCATTCAAACAAAATATTAAAATGTTATGTTTATTACGCATTTTCTGGAGAAAATTGAACCGAAAGTCAAAAAATTAGCATGGGCAGGAAAAATGTATCAGGTTAAAAATTGGATATCTTAAGACTGAGTTAAGATATAAAATTTATTTAAATGCAATTACAAAGGCTAATATTTCTTCTAAAAATAGAGGCCTAAACGAAATGTCTATCATTAGTACTAACAGCGCAATTACCGTTAATATGGGTCAGGGTACACCCAAGAAAGCCTTTTCTTAAATCCTCAATAAATGATATAAAAATTAGAGGTAGGCCCTTACTGTAGAACAATTTTTTCCTTAGAATATACCTACCCATAAATCATGCCCTAAAATATCGCCAACGAATTAAGGGACACCCTGTATGTAAGTGAGAAAAATGCATATTTGCGATTTGGGGTGGTAGTGCTTTTAACATTTATATAGAAGTAATACAATGTCGATCACTATTTTTGAAAAAAAAAAAATTATCAGACAGTTAAACAGATTTTACGAAAACTGGTTTTTACCAGCATTATTCGATCCTCGTATTACTCGGAGAATGGAAGTGCGAAAACCACAATCACAGGATACTTAAAGAGACCGACAATAATTTAAGCTAATTAGGTGCAGCAGAGTAGCAGACACTACATTAGCAGATACCTATGTATATTATTTTCTTATTAAGTTCCTTAATAAAATAAATTAAATAAAGCTTTCAGCCATACGTTTGAGCGAGTTTATATCTTTTGAATGGATGGAAGGACCTATACCATTTTATCTGCAAAATCTCTAAGTAATACCAAATTCATGTTTTATATGTCAAATCCAGGAGTCTGGAGCGAAACCTATAGCAATGAAACCAACATATTTTGCCCTCCATCCCCTCCCCCTAACATTCACTAACTTCTTTTATCCATACTACAATTTAAGGAAAACGAAAATTATAAGGCAAAAATCCAGCCGTAGCGATAGAAGATAGTATACAATTAGAACATGCCTGAAAATGACCTATCCCGAAGTATAAATGTATTGCAGAATGTGCATTGTACACAACTCAAAACCATACCATCAAACATCGCTTAGCTGACGGATTCCAACCTAATTTGTTTCTTCTCCCTCCAACATTCATTTGATTCTTGTAGTTTCTACGACGAAAAAAATAACAAGAACAAAATTGCATTGATATCCACATCTTATAAAAAACAACCATGGACACACGATCAACATACGATACCTACAATCTACAAAACCCGTTTGTCATGCCATACATCACTAAAGGTACGCCCACTAAAGTCCTTTTGCAAGTGGATGCTATGTTGCAAATCAAAGAGAGATGGCGCTTCACGTTCCAATTTTTGTAGAACATTGTGGGTAGAGGCCTCTTAAGCGGCCTCTTACACGGTCAATCGGTTGACATCATGCATCGTGTATGTGTGGATTGACGCTACCCCTTACACAGTTCAATCGATTGATGTGAAATTTTTAGTTTTTGTGAGTTTTCGTGGTGTACGGATGTGCGATGAGTGAAACGGACGATTGCATTGCTCTTGTACATTGCATACAGAGGAAAAAGTAAAAAATAGCGAGAAAAAAGAGAATCAGAAAGAGAAAGGAATCAGTTCACACATGAAAATCTTTTGAATGAATTGAAAATATCTGCACAGGACGATTATAAAAAAATTATGAGAATGGATAACTCCACTTACGACGAATTGCTTAAAATAATTTCTCCTTTGATTATGAAAACATAGGGGCGGGCTATAGTCCGCTTGGGCGAACTGTTGAGAAGATTAACCATTGCAAGCTTGGCTATTACGCCGTATGCTTTACTCACCAGCAGGTAATCTGCTATATTAGTGAGCTGCTAGGTATGGTATCGAAGGGAAGCTGAAAAAGAATGGTTCCAGAGCAAGGCTCTATAGGAATAATTAATAGACTGGTTTCTTTGGAAGCTTGTAGCAAAAGAGCCTTTTATTCGTGGTTCGGATTGGTATTTATGCAATATTTGGATTTGATCCCACAAGTCCAAATCCCCTCCTCGATAACCTATAATTGCAGCGTCGTCTTTTACACCCTTCCATCGGTTGCTATATATTTCTTATTTGTTTAGTATATCCCAAAACACTTGAATCAGCGCAAAGACAATAATTCGTCCAGTGCTCCCCATTCGGTCACACATGCCCTCGTGCATTTCGGTTATTTGACCCTTACCTCATATAACGCATATATGGCATTATGCTTAGGATGTAAACCAAGCCTGCGCCACTTTGAGTAGTAGAAAGCATAGTTGATATATGATCCGTACTTTGTATTGTGAATGCGCGATCGCTTGTTGTATCGTAACGAGTGGGTACCGAAATATAATATGGCACGAGTGTACGTATGCCGGGGTGACTGACTAATTGCTTTTTAATGGGTTGTGCTTTAATGGCTTTTCAGTGAATGAATTTGTATGCCGTTTAAATTGTATCAATGGGTGGCTGCTATAGATTATCGAAGAAGTGGAATGAAGACGGGGACTCAAAGCGTACACTGGCGATATTCCCTACAGCATCAACTGACGGAAAAGGGAAAAAAATTCAAATGGTCAGATGAATGCGAAACGAGTTTCAAGAGTCTCAAACACCAACTGTGTGATGCTTCAATTCTAGCGTACCCTACCCCAGGAAAGACATTTATTGTAGATGCAGACGCTAGTAATGTTGGGATCGGAGCCGTTCTTTCGCAGATCCATGATGGCCAAGAGAGAGTGGTTGCCTACTTCAGTAAAGTGCTATCCAAGCCGGAGAGGAACTATTGCGTAACCAGGCGGGAACTCCTGGCTTTGATCCTGGCAACAAAGCACTTCCACAAGTACTTATATGGGCAGAAATTCATCCTGCGTACAGATCATGCGTCTCAAAAGTGGCTGCTGCAGTTTAAGAACCCTGAAGGACAAGTCGCGAGGTGGATTGAACGGCTGCAGATGTATAACTACGAGATACAGCACCGAAAGGGAACTCTTCACTCCAACGCAGATGCCCTCTCCCGGCAGCCCTGCAAGGCTGATTGTAAACATTGCGTACGCCAGGAGGAAAAATATAAAGTATCAGTCCAACGGTTGAGAGCTGAGCCCATTAGCGGCTGGAGTGCACGGGAGATCCGGAATGCTCAACAGGAATATCCGGATATCGAGCCGATTCTCGCCTGGAAGGTACATGAAGGCAAGCCGGACTGGCAGCAGATCTCCAATAAGAGTCCGGAACTGAAGGCATACTTGGCACAATGGGACTCACTTCATGTTCAGGATGGCATTTTGAAAAGAAAATGGGAAAGTTCGGATGGAACATCAGCCGTGATGCAAAAGTCAACGAAGTGCTTAGGGAACTGCATGATGGAGTGTCCGGAGGTCACTTGGGAGTAAATAAGACACTCGAAAAAGTGCGAGAACACTTTTACTGGATCCACGCAAGAGACGATGTAGAAAACTGGTGCCGAAAATGCGCCACTTGCGCAGCCAGTAAAGGCCCGAGAGTAAAAATGCAAGGCAAGATGCATCAATACAACGTTGGAGCGCCCTTTGAAAGGATTGCAGTTGACATCGCAGGACCGTTTCCAGAAACCAACAGTGGAAACCGCTATATCCTCGTAGTGATGGACTACTTCACTAAATGGCCTGAAGCATTTGCTATACCTAACCAAGAAGCTAAAACCGTGGTAGAGCAGATTGTCCACAACTGGGTAAGCAGATTTGGCGTACCAATGGAATTGCACTCGGACCAAGGTCGAAACTTCGAATCGAAGATCTTTCAAGGAGTATGCCAGCTACTAGGGATTAAGAAGACAAGAACAACCCCGCTTCATCCACAATCGGACGGAATGGTGGAACGCTTCAATAGAACCTTAAACGAACACCTTTCTAAGGTTGTTGGCGACTGCCAGCGGGACTGGGACAAGCAGATCCCCATATTCCTATTAGCTTATCGAAGCGCAGTTCATAACACAACAGGACATACTCCATCCGAAATCCTTTTTGGTCGAACCATCCGGTTACCTAGTGAATTGATGTTTGGATCTCCGACTGATGAAGCAACGAATGAAGATGATTATGTTGCGGATCTCAGAGAAATCATCAGAAACATTCATCGAAAAACTAGAGATAAGATTCGAATATCCAGCGACCGCATGAAGACGAGGTACGATACAAAAGCAACCTTCACAGGATTCCAGGAAGGAGAGCTGGTATGGCTATACAACCCTCATCGCCGAAAAGGCATGTCACCTAAACTACAGCAGGATTGGGAAGGTCCCTATAAGATAGTGAAGCGCATCAACGATGTTGTCTACCGGATCCAGCGAGGAAGATGCAAGCTGAAAATTGTCCATGTGGATCGTCTCCATCGCTACCATGGCGAAAATATTGACGTACTTGTTCGGGACGAACAAGTTTAAGAGGGGGATATTGTTGCATGTTTGCTCAAACTGTGTCATTGAGCATCAATTAGTCAAGTTGCGCCATCTAGTAGAAAGTAGTCATATTACCGATTTTGACAGCATTTGAATATCAGTTTGAGTAGCTGTGGAATAACTAGTACATACATAGTTATATTGTTCTCGAACCTTCTAAACTCAACGAATCTGGAAATTTCGAAAGGTGTCACTAAGAGATATAAATAGATGTCGCAGGAGCATTCAAGACATTCGAGTTGTGAACCGCGATAAAGAAGTGCGATAGATGACAGTAGTGAAAAGTAGAGAGAAAAAGTATAAGTATTGAGTAAGAGAAAAGTGATTGTGTATTTAAAGTGATTAATTGTGAAAGTGAATTGTTGAATTAAATAAGGGAATTATTAGAATAATAATCAAGAATTACATTTAAAGAGAACTAATAAAGATTAATTAAATAGAATTACGTTTTACTTTTTCGAATCCCAGCCTGGATGTAACAATAGTTTGAAGAACAAATTATTCATTCAGTACCTATTTACCCATTTTCCTGCGCAGGCAAAGGCGTAACGCGCTCAGGATCGTCCGAAGGATGGGTAGCAAAAATCCGGAAGCCTTAACGGAGAAGGAGAAGCTATCCCTCGACAAGGCTAAAGAACGACTGGAGACCATACCCGACAACCCAACGGAGAAGAGCAAACGTTTGCCCAGCTCTAGGACAATTCCCAAAAGACCGGCTGGGAAGGGGAAAGAAAGCCCTTTGCTCTCCACCCCAATCGCAGCCAGACTTAGGAACCCTGTAATTGGCACGAGAGAGGATACTCAATCCAAGCTCGACCCGATTGCAAGCACGTCCAAAAGAGCTAGGCAAAACGACACGCTTTCTCCAATCTCTCAAACAAATGTTAGGAAGAAAGCCAAGGTCTCTTTACCAACCGCAGTTGGCCAACAAGTAGCCGTAGTAGACTACGGAAATCCTGCACGGAAGTTGACAGAGGACCAATGGCGACTCATCGAACTTCGAATCCTAGATGAGGTGAACGAGGCCATCCTAAAAAACAAGGAACCCCTCCCGCTTTTTGGCACCCTCAATACCATCCAAGGATTCAAACTCATGACCTGTGAGGAAGAACACACCCTCACATGGCTCAAGGAGTTTATTGCCAGGACGAAAGCTCCATGGCCAAACGCCGACCTTCGTCTGATCGACAAAAAAGAGATCGTACGGATAACAAGACCTAAAGCCAAACTTGTTGTACGAGGGCCTCATATCCCTAAGGACCGTATCGAGAGATACTTACGATCCCTAAATACCGATCAGCTGAGCCACGCTTGGGAAGTGATCGAGATGGGAGAATACCGTGAATCAGGCACGGAAGTGATAGTGTTGCTTAGTCACAAATCCATTCCGTTGTTGAAGAAGATCGACTTTAAAGTACGCGTCGGCATAAACCGATGCAAGCTTAGGCTTATCGCGAACAAAGTCAACAAAACCAACAAGGATGGGGAGCCAAAAAACCGTGATGAAGGTAATACAAATAAACCTTCATCACAGTAAGGCGGCCAGCGCCAACCTAATCTACCTCATGGAGGATAGAAAAATAGACCTAGCCCTTATTCAAGAACCCTGGGTAGCAGGAGGCAGAATAAGGGGTTTAAACTCGAAGGGACTTGTCCTGTTTAAAACAGTGCAGACAGATCCAAATAGTAAGATCAGAACTTGTATAGTAGCTAGGAAACAGATTAACCTCTTTCTTCTATCTACCTACAGTGATAACGACCACGTGACGGTAAAACTTGAGCGCAACGGGCTCCCTCCGCTGATTCTTACATCATGCTATATGCCCTATGATGCAACGGAAGGACCACCGTCAGATCTGACCCACCTTCTTGTTCAACGTGCTACACGGGAAAAATGGGACCTGGTGATGGGATGTGATGCTAACTCCCACCATGCCCTATGGAGTAGCTCAAATACAAATACAAGGGGTGAGTCACTTTTTGAATTTCTTATAGATCATAACTTACTTATAGCTAATAGGGGTTCAGAACCAACTTTTGTTATTAGAAATAGGCAAGAAGTAATCGATGTTACAATATTAAGTAACTCGAATACAATCACAATAGATCAGTGGAAGGTATTAAAGGAGGAAACATTCTCTGACCACAAAATCATTGAATTCCTGATACCAGACACAAACGATCCCCCAATATCATATAGGAACCATAGAAAAACTAACTGGGACCTTTTCAATATGGAAGTGGGAAAGAACTTAAGAACTCTCCAGACAGATGCTGCGTATGCACCAGAGAGTACAGACACGAATGCCGAGAATCTGGGAAAAATCCTAGGTAAAGCGCTCGAAAAATCATGTCCCCTACAAACGAGGAGTAAAAGAAAATCGACTCCTCCATGGTGGACAAAAGAACTGTACGACATTAAGAAAGAAACTAGAAAACTTTTTAATGTAGCAAAACGTACAAGATCTGACCATGACTGGGAAACCTACAAATCCAGTCAAAGAAAATTCAAAGCAGTAACGCAACAAGCAAAGCGATCTTCGTGGAAATCCTTCTGTAGTAAAATGGAAAGCACCGCGGAATCAGCTAGGCTCAGGAAACTACTTGCTAAGGAACCAGTAGCCTTGGGATCTCTCAAGGGCCCCAACGGCAACTGGACAGAATCCTGCAATGAAACACTCAAGCTCCTCCTTGAGACTCACTTTCCGGGATGCATTAATGAGCATAACAATCCGGAAGAAGAGCACTACACGGAGCACATAACAACAGCGGAGATTATAACGGAAGAAAGGATAAAATGGGCCATTAATTCCTTCTCTCCATATAAATCTCCGGGTATTGACGGCATTTTCCCTATGATGCTACAAAGATGTGAAGAACATATAACCCCACATCTGAGGAACCTCTTCCTAAGTAGCCTAAAATGGGGATATGTACCCAAAGTTTGGCGAGAAGTTAAAGTGGTTTTCATACCCAAAGCTGGGAAACCTAGTCACACTACCGCCAAAGACTTTAGGCCAATCAGTTTAACCTCTTTTGTTTTAAAAACTTTTGAGAGACTGATGGACATTTATATCCGTAGCAAACTGAGTCCAGAGGTCTTATCCCCAGCTCAGCATGCATATACGAAAGGCAAAGGTGTAGAGACAGCACTCCACAGTGTCGTCAGCACCATAGAAAAGACACTAAGGGACAAGGAATATACTCTAGCCGCCTTCTTGGACATTGAAGGTGCCTTCAACAACGTCCAAGGGGAAGCGGTAGAAAGAGCCCTAGTCAACCTAAATGTGGAGAATACCATAATTAAATGGATAATGTGCATGCTTAAAAGAAGATGCATCTACTCAGAGTTAGGTGGTGAAATAATTAAGGTGTCAGCATCTAGAGGAACCCCTCAAGGCGGAGTCCTATCACCCCTTCTTTGGGTACTCGTTTTAAACGAGATTCTGATTGAACTTAGACTTAGTGGAGTCAAGGCAGTAGCATATGCTGACGACTTAGCACTGCTAGCGACAGGAAAATTCCCATCCACTCTAAGTGAACAAATACAGAACGCCTTATCTATGGTTGGTAACTGGACCAGTAGCTGCGGACTTGCGGTTAACCCACAAAAGACAGAACTGGTCCTCTTCACCAATAAAAGGATTATACCGCAATTTAATCCGCCAACTATTGAGGGTACTCCACTACAAACATCAGAATACGCAAAGTATCTTGGCGTGATTCTGGATAGAAAATTAAACTGGAGCCTCAACATAAAAGAACGAGCAAAGAAGGCATCGGTAGCCTTATACGCCTGCAATAGAATCTTCGGCAAAACCTGGGGACCTAGTCCCAAAATTATCATGTGGTTGTATACGGCGGTAGTTAGACCGATACTCACATACGGTAATTTAGTCTGGTGGCAGGGGTTGTGTAAGGCCACCAACCTTAAGACTATGACTAGAGTCCAAAGAATTGCCTGTATTGGCACTACTGGGGCTATGAGAACCACCCCTACAGCGGGGATGGAGGTAATTCTCAATCTTAAACCCCTAGATCTTTTCGTACAAGAATCTGCAGCAAACAGTGCCTTGCGGCTAAGCCAAACAAAAAACTGGAAGCCCAGTACAACAGGGCATGCACAGATTCTAGAGAAATTTACGGGTAGAAATGTATGCACAGACTACATTACTCCCAAACTAGATTTTATAAGACCATTTACTGTCTCTTTTCCCTGTAGGGAAGAATGGCAGGATAATCAAGTACCAATCCATGCAACAACGATCCCCATCTATACAGATGGCTCCAAGATGGATACCGGCGTTGGTGCAGGTTTCTACTCAGAAACGCTCGGAATATCTGGCTCGATCAGACTCCCCGACTACAGCAGCGTCTTCCAAGCTGAGGTTCTGGCGGTGACAACAGCCGCTAAGCAGGCTGCAATGACGGCAATACCACATGCTGATATTACCTTCTTCATTGACAGCCAAGCGGCAATAAAATCGATTTCCGCCACAGAAATAAAATCGAGGCTTGTAAGAAGCTGTCGCGAAGAGCTGCGGGCTCTTGGCGTGCAGCACACTGTAAGACTCTGCTGGGTCCCCGGACACAGTGGTGTCCCAGGAAATGAAAGAGCCGATGAGCTGGCAAGAAAAGGATCTTCCCTTGAATCAAGGGATGCTGACACCACAGTAAAAACCCCACCCTGTTACCTTAAACAGGTGATTGGAAATAAAACACTGATGGCAGCAAACGAAAGATGGAGTGCCCTTGATTCCTGTGTTATTACAAGGAAAATGTGGCCACTATATGACAAACAAAAGACCAAGAGAATCCTTCAAATGAACAAAAATTCTTTGTCCTCTCTCACAGGTGTTATCACCGGACACAACATGCTGGGCTACCATGCAAAGAAATTAAAACTCAGCACAGATGAACTCTGCAGAGGATGTGGGGACGAGGAGGTGAATGAGGATACCCCGCATTTCCTCTGTCACTGCCCTGCACTCTGTCATATCAGAAACAATATCCTGGGCAGATATTTCTTCCAGGATTTAGAAGAACTCTCCGGCAAGTCTGTGAATGACTTGCGCAAGTTCATCAACGCATCGGGATGGTTTGTAAACCCGCTAAGTTTTTCATAGGTTTTTTCATTGATTCCAGATAAGGGAAGCGTAACCTCCAGGGTATCACAAAGGGTCTACATTGACCTAAGTGTGACGGGCGCAGGATTCTCTTGCCCCGTCAGCCCAGTAACCTAACCTAACCTAACCTACCCATTGAAAAGTTAGAAGTGTAGACCTATACAATATACATAGTTACGAGTGATATTTATAGTGAAGAAAGACACATAGAATAAAGGAAAAGGAATTTAAAATAACAACCTTTAGTGGAACAAAATTGGAAAAAGAAAGTTATGCTACAAGCCAAAGGGAAAAAGAACACTGGCAGCCAACAGGAGCCATGTATTGCAAAATAAGTTAGTTCATGTGCCTTTGAGTGGACTAACATCAACTGTCTGGGTTTTATAGAATAAATCTACTTTTAAAAAAAAAAAATTTATATTGTATGTTTTTGTTTTTATTTATTTAGTTTAACGAAGTCAAGACAAAGTCCTAAAAATAATCAGATTGTCAATGGAAGCCGTCATCAAGCTTCAGAAGGTGAAGGTGGTCTTGAAACTAATGAATATTGAAAGGCCTAATATCAGAATCGGAAAGCCTAGAAAGTCTGATAATGGAAAGAGACACATCTGCGATTGATTCCGTTGTCCTTATAGAAGGAAGAAGGATAATTGATCTTCAATACTTTTTTTAATGAGTTGAAAGCAGTAGACCAACATTGCCCAGCACTCGGTTGCAGTTTAAACAATATGAAAATTGTTAAAGAAGTCCGAGTGGCTTTTGCAAGTTCGATCTTTTTAAGATGTGATATGTGCAATTATAAGAGTCGAGTTTTCCTAAATAAGAAAAATCCAGATCCAATGGATGTTAACACTGCTACTGTTTTGGCCATTAGCAGTGGAGGTTGCGGATACACACAGTTAGAGGAAATCGTATCTATATTAGATATTCCATTCCCATCATTTAAAATATATAGTGAAATTTAACAACAAACTGGGGATATCTGGAAAGCCGTGGCGGCAAAAAATATGTTGGAGGCTGCTAACGAAGAGGCTGAGGCCGCCAGACAGCGTGGTGATATTGATCCGGTAGATGGAATTCCGTTTATAACTGTGGTGACAGATGCTTGCTGGAGCAAACGATCTTACAGGAAATTTTTGTCTGCTCTGTCAGGTGCTGCTGTTGTGGTAGGGTTGCATACCGGTAAAGTAATTTCTTTAGAAATAAGAAATAAGTACTGCGTTACATGCGCTAGAAGTGATACGGAACAACAACAGGACCACGCGTGCAATATTAACCACAAGATAACCACTGTTAAGACAGGATTAAAAGGAGCCTTAAATATAAGACTTGAAAGAATACGGAAGGATATTTTGAGTGCCATCAAGTTCAGACGACAGCAAAGGCAATCCGAGGAAGAAGCGATACCTCTAATTAAAGCAGATATATCAGCAATGTTATTCAACATGTTTTTGGAGATCACAACGATTGCCCAACCTACATAAAAGAAAAATGTAAAGAGAATGACGTTAATTTAATTCCCATGATGAAATCAGATGGACTTTATGATACAGTGATGATTCCTACAAGAAGACTTATTATGAACGCCAAGAGTCTATATCTTGGATTCACTAACAATCTTGCCGAGCACTTCAACTCTATTGTAGCAAAACTATTAGGAGGAAAAAGAATCAACTTTTCACTTGGGCAAGGATATTCAGCCAGGTGTACTGCAGCAGCTATAAAGTTTAACTCTAAAGAGCAGATCTCTGAACTGTTTAAACATCTATATGGGCATAACTCAAATTCCCTGCAAAACAAAGGGAAATTCGGCGACTCCGGAAAAGCGTGTTACAAACCCACAGACGCAATGCGAGAAAGGTTAATGTTAAGAGCAAAATACTGTATCGCATAAACCGGACAGGTATTGTTAAAGATGTTGGGTATGGTACCAGTTGCCACCAACCAGACATGGATGAAGACAAAGTCATTGCAGAGAAAAACTGTCTAACAGAACAACTAAATCAAAATCAAAACAATCGCCAGTTTTAGAAAAACAAACAGTAGGACAATCCAGTAATGAAAAATTGTTGAATATCAGAAAGAAAATGCTGACTACCTCATATTTCCGACAAATATGCAAAGCAAAAAAATTCGAAGGCTATGTTAAAAGACTTGCACATCCCACGACCTTATTAACACCTTCCGTCAGGTATGGAAAAATTAACGAAGGCACTGCAAGGCTGCAACTGGAACAGCAATTGGGCAGAAGTATATCGAACTCAGGATTTTTTATCGATGAGGAGTATTACTTTCTTGGTGCTTCTCCAGATGGACTTATCGACGACGATTCCTTGGTAGAAATAAAATGTCCATCAAGCATAGCTGGATGCGATCCTATGGATGCTATCAAAAACAAAAAATCAAATACATAACGGTTTCTGATGATGGTATCATAAAAGGTCTAATAAAAGACACAACTATTACTACCAAATTCAAGGCCAATTGCATATACAGGGTGTCCCTTAATTCGTTGGCGATATTTTAGGGCATGATTTATGGGTATATTCTAAGGAAAAAATTGTTCTACAGTAAGGGCCTATCTCTAATTTTTATATCATTTATTGAGGATTTAAGAAAAGTCTTACTTGGGTGTACCCTGACCCATATTAACGGTAATTGCGCTTTTAGTACTAATGATAGAAATTTCGTTTAGGCCTCTATTTTTATAAGAAATATTAGCCTTTGTAATTGCATTTAAATAAATTTTATATCTTAACTCAGTCTTAAGATATCCAATTACTAACCTGTTCCATTTTTCCTGCCCATGCTAATTTTTTGACTTTCGGTTCAATTTTCTCCAGAAAATGCGTAATAAACATAACGTTTTAATATTTTTTTTTGAATGAAGGTAACAATAATAAAAATAAAAGCTTACGACAAGTTTGTAGAAAACTCATAGATTTTATGATACTTGGGAAAACATGGAACAGGTAAAAATGGGGAAAAGGTTTTATTGCTTTAAGTTGCAAAAGTTATCAATGAAAACGATTTTTTTCCGGTTTAGGTAATTTTTGTTTTAATGTGTGTACTTTAATAGGAAAAATCCATAGATTTTATGATACTTAGGAAATCCTGCAGCAGGTAAAAAAAGTTGTTTCTGATTTTGTAGCTACATTTCTAACAACAGTTAAAAATAAGAGCGGTTTTCCGTTAGTTTATTTGAGTACCTGTCAGGACTTACCTAAAAAAATGGTATAAACGATTTAACATCAAAATTAATTCATCAGTTTAATCTTAAGCGCCAAGGCAAGCCGTTAGTTGATAGGAGAGGTTTTTTAAAATGTCTTCATTTACAAACGAAGTATACGCAGACATTATTTACGTTTATGGGCTGTGCAATGGAATTTCAAATAGTGCGCGACAAAGATACCATGAACTTTATCCAAACCGACGACTTCATAGTAGAAATGTAGAATGTAGAAATACACGACCTAACGCGGGAGCTCCACAAGTAAGAAGAACTTCGATTGATCAGAGAATACTGGAAGCTGTTACAAATGATCCATCAATCAGCATCAGATGCTTAGCTTTGCAATTCAATGTTTCCAGACATAAAATTTCTGATGTCCTGCATGGAGAAAATCTGTAATCGTGCAAAAAATCCCATTTTTTAAATTTTACCTGTTCCATGTTTCCCCAAGTATCATAAAATCTATGGGTTTTTCTACAAACTTGTCGTAAGCTTTTATTTTTATTATTGTTACCTTCATTCAAACAAAATATTAAAATGTTATGTTTATTACGCATTTTCTGGAGAAAATTGAACCGAAAGTCAAAAAATTAGCATGGGCAGGAAAAATGTATCAGGTTAAAAATTGGATATCTTAAGACTGAGTTAAGATATAAAATTTATTTAAATGCAATTACAAAGGCTAATATTTCTTCTAAAAATAGAGGCCTAAACGAAATGTCTATCATTAGTACTAACAGCGCAATTACCGTTAATATGGGTCAGGGTACACCCAAGAAAGCCTTTTCTTAAATCCTCAATAAATGATATAAAAATTAGAGGTAGGCCCTTACTGTAGAACAATTTTTTCCTTAGAATATACCTACCCATAAATCATGCCCTAAAATATCGCCAACGAATTAAGGGACACCCTGTATGTAAGTGAGAAAAATGCATATTTGCGATTTGGGGTGGTAGTGCTTTTAACATTTATATAGAAGTAATACAATGTCGATCACTATTTTTGAAAAAAAAAAAATTATCAGACAGTTAAACAGATTTTACGAAAACTGGTTTTTACCAGCATTATTCGATCCTCGTATTACTCGGAGAATGGAAGTGCGAAAACCACAATCACAGGATACTTAAAGAGACCGACAATAATTTAAGCTAATTAGGTGCAGCAGAGTAGCAGACACTACATTAGCAGATACCTATGTATATTATTTTCTTATTAAGTTCCTTAATAAAATAAATTAAATAAAGCTTTCAGCCATACGTTTGAGCGAGTTTATATCTTTTGAATGGATGGAAGGACCTATACCATTTTATCTGCAAAATCTCTAAGTAATACCAAATTCATGTTTTATATGTCAAATCCAGGAGTCTGGAGCGAAACCTATAGCAATGAAACCAACATATTTTGCCCTCCATCCCCTCCCCCTAACATTCACTAACTTCTTTTATCCATACTACAATTTAAGGAAAACGAAAATTATAAGGCAAAAATCCAGCCGTAGCGATAGAAGATAGTATACAATTAGAACATGCCTGAAAATGACCTATCCCGAAGTATAAATGTATTGCAGAATGTGCATTGTACACAACTCAAAACCATACCATCAAACATCGCTTAGCTGACGGATTCCAACCTAATTTGTTTCTTCTCCCTCCAACATTCATTTGATTCTTGTAGTTTCTACGACGAAAAAAATAACAAGAACAAAATTGCATTGATATCCACATCTTATAAAAAACAACCATGGACACACGATCAACATACGATACCTACAATCTACAAAACCCGTTTGTCATGCCATACATCACTAAAGGTACGCCCACTAAAGTCCTTTTGCAAGTGGATGCTATGTTGCAAATCAAAGAGAGATGGCGCTTCACGTTCCAATTTTTGTAGAACATTGTGGGTAGAGGCCTCTTAAGCGGCCTCTTACACGGTCAATCGGTTGACATCATGCATCGTGTATGTGTGGATTGACGCTACCCCTTACACAGTTCAATCGATTGATGTGAAATTTTTAGTTTTTGTGAGTTTTCGTGGTGTACGGATGTGCGATGAGTGAAACGGACGATTGCATTGCTCTTGTACATTGCATACAGAGGAAAAAGAAAAAAATGTCGAGAAAAAAGAGAATCAGAAAGAGAAAGGAATCAGTTCACACATGAAAATCTTTTGAATGAATTGAAAATATCTGCACAGGACGATTATAAAAAAATTATGAGAATGGATAACTCCACTTACGACGAATTGCTTAAAATAATTTCTCCTTTGATTATGAAAACATAGGGGCGGGCTATAGTCCGCTTGGGCGAACTGTTGAGAAGATTAACCATTGCAAGCTTGGCTATTACGCCGTATGCTTTACTCACCAGCAGGTAATCTGCTATATTAGTGAGCTGCTAGGTATGGTATCGAAGGGAAGCTGAAAAAGAATGGTTCCAGAGCAAGGCTCTATAGGAATAATTAATAGACTGGTTTCTTTGGAAGCTTGTAGCAAAAGAGCCTTTTATTCGTGGTTCGGATTGGTATTTATGCAATATTTGGATTTGATCCCACAAGTCCAAATCCCCTCCTCGATAACCTATAATTGCAGCGTCGTCTTTTACACCCTTCCATCGGTTGCTATATATTTCTTATTTGTTTACTATATCCCAAAACACTTGAATCAGCGCAAAGACAATAATTCATTCAGTGCTCCCCATTCGGTCACACATGCCCTCGTGCATTTCGGTTATTTGACCCATACCTCATACAACGCATATATGGCATTATGCTTAGGATGTAAACAAAGCCTGCGCCACTTTGAGTAGTAGAAAGCATAGTTGATATATGATCCGTACTTTGTATTGTGAATGCGCGATCGCTTGTTGTATCGTAACGAGTGGGTACCGAAATATAATATGGCACGAGTGTACGTATGCCGGGGTGACTGACTAATTGCTTTTTAATGGGTTGTGCTTTAATGGCTTTTCAGTGAATGAATTTGTATGCCGTTTAAATTGTATCAATGGGTGGCTGCTATAGATTATCGAAGAAGTGGAATGAAGACGGGGACTCAAAGCGTACACTGGCGATATTCCCTACAGCATCAACTGACGGAAAAGGGAAAAAAATTCAAATGGTCAGATGAATGCGAAACGAGTTTCAAGAGTCTCAAACACCAACTGTGTGATGCTTCAATTCTAGCGTACCCTACCCCAGGAAAGACATTTATTGTAGATGCAGACGCTAGTAATGTAGCGATCGGAGCCGTTCTTTCGCAGATCCATGATGGCCAAGAGAGAGTAGTTTCCTACTTCAGTAAAGTGCTATCCAAGCCGGAGAGGAACTATTGCGTAACCAGGCGGGAACTCCTGGCTTTGATCCTGGCAACAAAGCACTTCCACAAGTACTTATATGGGCAGAAATTCATCCTGCGTACAGATCATGCGTCTCAAAAGTGGCTGCTGCAGTTTAAGAACTCTGAAGGACAAGTCGCGAGGTGGATTGAACGGCTGCAGATGTATAACTACGAGATACAGCACCGAAAGGGAACTCTTCACTCCAACGCAGATGCCCTCTCCCGGCAGCCCTGCAAGGCTGATTGTAAACATTGCGTACGCCAGGAGGAAAAATATAAAGTATCAGTCCAACGGTTGAGAGCTGAGCCCATTAGCGGCTGGAGTGCACGGGAGATCCGGAATGCTCAACAGGAATATCCGGATATCGAGCCGATTCTCGCCTGGAAGGAACATGAAGGCAAGCCGGACTGGCAGCAGATCTCCAATAAGAGTCCGGAACTGAAGGCATACTTGGCACAATGGGACTCACTTCATGTTCAGGATGGCATTTTGAAAAGAAAATGGGA
Organism: Portevinia maculata; assembly: GCA_949715645.1. Lineage (NCBI taxonomy): Eukaryota > Metazoa > Arthropoda > Insecta > Diptera > Syrphidae > Portevinia > Portevinia maculata. The sequence goes on from OX454527.1 coordinate 123,599,482, forward strand.
AAGTTCGGATGGAACATCAGCCGTGATGCAAAAGTCAACGAAGTGCTTAGGGAACTGCATGATGGAGTGTCCGGAGGTCACTTGGGAGTAAATAAGACACTCGAAAAAGTGCGAGAACACTTTTACTGGATCCACGCAAGAGACGATGTAGAAAACTGGTGCCGAAAATGCGCCACTTGCGCAGCCAGTAAAGAACCGAGAGTAAAAATGCAAGGCAAGATGCATCAATACAACGTTGGAGCGCCCTTTGAAAGGATTGCAGTTGACATCGCAGGACCGTTTCCAGAAACCAACAGTGGAAACCGCTATATCCTCGTAGTGATGGACTACTTCACTAAATGGCCTGAAGCATTTGCTGTACCTAACCAAGAAGCTAAAACCGTGGTAGAGCAGATTGTCCACAACTGGGTAAGCAGATTTGGCGTACCAATGGAATTGCACTCGGACCAAGGTCGAAACTTCGAATCGAAGATCTTTCAAGGAGTATGCCAGCTACTAGGGATTAAAAAGACAAGAACAACCCCGCTTCATCCACAATCGGACGGAATGGTGGAACGCTTCAATAGAACCTTAAACGAACACCTTTCTAAGGTTGTTGGCGACTGCCAGCGGGACTGGGACAAGCAGATCCCCATATTCCTATTAGCTTATCGAAGCGCAGTTCATAACACAACAGGACATACTCCATCCGAAATCCTTTTTGGTCGAACCATCCGGTTACCTAGTGAATTGATATTTGGATCTCCGACTGATGAAGCAACGAATGAAGATGATTATGTTGCGGATCTCAGAGAAATCATCAGAAACATTCATCGAAAAACTAGAGATAAGATTCGGTTATCCAGCGACCGCATGAAGACGAGGTACGATACAAAAGCAACCACCACAGGATTCCAGGAAGGAGAGCTGGTATGGCTATACAACCCTCATCGCCGAAAAGGCATGTCACCTAAACTACAGCAGGATTGGGAAGGTCCCTATAAGATAGTGAAGCGCATCAACGATGTTGTCTACCGGATCCAGCGACGAAGATGCAAGCTGAAAGTTGTCCATGTGGATCGTCTCCATCGCTACCATGGCGAAAATATTGACGTACTTGTTCGGGACGAACAAGTTTAAGAGGGGGATATTGTTGCATGTTTGCTCAAACTGTGTCATTGAGCATCAATTAGTCAAGTTGCGCCATCTAGTAGAAAGTAGTCATATTACCGATTTTGACAGCATTTGAATATCAGTTTGAGTAGCTGTGGAATAACTAGTACATACATAGTTATATTGTTCTCGAACCTTCTAAACTCAACGAATCTGGAAATTTCGAAAGGTGTCACTAAGAGATATAAATAGATGTCGCAGGAGCATTCAAGACATTCGAGTTGTGAACCGCGATAAAGAAGTGCGATAGATGACAGTAGTGAAAAGTAGAGAGAAAAAGTATAAGTATTGAGTAAGAGCAAAGTGATTGTGTATTTAAAGTGATTAATTGTGAAAGTGAATTGTTGAATTAAATAAGGGAATTATTAGAATAATAATCAAGAATTACATTGAAAGAGAACTAATAAAGATTAATTAAATAGAATTACGTTTTACTTTTTCGAATCCCAGCCTGGATGTAACAATAGTTTGAAGAACAAATTATTCATTCAGTACCTATTTACCCATTGAAAAGTTAGAAGTGTAGACCTATCAGTGGCGTGGCGTCCATATAACACGATTCCTACCGTCTTCCCTTTTAAAAATCCACCAAAAGTAAGCACTATCTGCCAAATAAATATATGAAAAATGAAACCCGTCCCGTATTTTAATTATAAAATAAAATCTACACACACACTCACACATAAGCTATCGAATAAGTTTAATATTTTCATTCTACCTCTCGTCTGTATCTTCATACTTCATTCAAGAATCAAGATTCAACCACATTCCACAATCCACAAATCACAAACAACAAACCAACGAAGAGTCACAAAAATACTCTTAGTAAAAAGTTTTCAACTACCGCTGCTCTCTATAATAGAATAAAAAATATTTTTCCGTCTTATTTACTTGTTTTATATCCATTTCTTCTACAAGCATTGCGGTTCCGATCCTCTTTGTTCAACACCCGCTTTTATATTCAAAGAAAAAGACGCTACATTTCGTCTTAAAAACCAAATCTCACGTTGAATACTTGGAATTGTTTCATTTCATTCTCCCTTTTGCGATTAGCATTGCGTTTCAATCGGAAGATATCAACATGTTGCAGGAATGCAGGTGCTACGTTTGACTCGTTTTTTTTGCAACATTGTGTCTAATAACACGGTGTTCTTTGACTTATTTCTTTTTTCTTATGACATAATATCTGAATGTGTTATGTGGGTTGATTCTTGATTTTGAATTTGATGTTGATATTGATATGCGTGTTGATGTAAGAAGTTGAGCTTTCATTTTTCTCTCTTGTGATAGTTAATGCTTCGATGTTTTTACAAATTTATTGTTATACTTTTGTCTTATGAAATAAAATATGGTAGAATATTATGGCAATTTGTCAGCAGAGTAAATTCAGCATATCGCTTAAGAGAAGTTCATGTCAAATAAAATACCGACACTTGTTTTTTTTTTAAGCAGGAATTCAAATTTTAATTTAGAATCAGTTGGAATTTATTGACAGACTGCGTTGCACAAGTGCAATAACTTGAAAAAATCTAGTGTTTTGTAAAGCCAATTTGATAAAATCTTAAATTAAAATAGTGAAAAGTTAGATGTGAAAGTGAAAGTGAAGGTTAATGTGTAATTTTTTAGTTTCTTTTATTACCAACTTACTGATAAAAACATTTTAGCTTCTTAATTTTAGTGCAGTTTTAGATTTTTTTTTGGAAATGTCTTTGATTAGTGTAGATTGCTGTTTAACTGATTTCCTCCTGGAGGATTCAAATAGTTTTAGTAAGCTATCTTTTCTTGATAAAAAAAAAAGTTATAGACGTAGGGCGCTCTATGCCTTTTATAAATATTAATTACCAAAGGAGAGATGGTTTTGTGACACATTTTAATGTTTCCTTATACCAAAAATATAAGTGGCTAACTGGGAGTTGCAAGCTTAATAAAATGTTTTGTTTTCCTTGTCTTCTTTTTTCAAACTCCGCCAGTGTTTGGAGCCGAACGGGTTTCACTGATATAAATAATTTAGTTAATTCTTCGAAAAAACATATTAAGACAAAAAAACATATTCGTTGTTGTTTATCCCTACACGAATTCGGCACGAATCGCATTGAAACTTCTTTAGGAAATTCTTTCGTTGTTCATAATAAAAAAGTAGATAAAAATCGGAAACTAATGGAACGTTTTATTGACACGGTCATTTTATTAGGCAGACAGGAGTTAGCATTTCGCGGTCATGATGAAAGGTCTAGTTCAGATAATCGTGGCAATTATGTCGAAGCGGTTTATTTTTTATCTAAATATGACACTTTATTGGAATCCCATTTAGAGCAGTGTTCAAGTACACACAATCCAATTTTTTCAGGTTTATCCAACGATATTCAAAACGATTTGATACATAGTATCGCGGCGGTTATTAAATCCGAAATTAAAACGGAAATCAAGGATGCTCGGTTCGTGTCGATTATGATCGACGAAACACCAGATTTGAGTCATAGGGAACAACTGAGTGCCATATTTCGGTACTTGTCAGAGGATGGTATACAAGAAAGATTTCTTGGATTTTTTGACGTTAGCGCAAGTCGTAATGCAAATGAGTTATCCAATCATATATTTAAAATTCTTGAAACATACGACTGCAAGGAAAAGTTAATAGGACAATCCTACGATGGTGCCGCAGTTATGTCCGGCGAGGGGGGTGGTGTTCAAAAGAAGGTCCTTGATGAATGCCCGATGACAAATTTTATTCCTTGTTATGCACATGTTTTAAATTTAGTACTATCCCGATCTCTAGAAAACATAGCAGAACTTAAACTATTTTTTGGCTATACTAATAGCATCGTTCGATTTTTTAATAAATCCACAAAGCGGTCCAATCTTTTAAAACAAATTTCCAATCGACGCATGCCAGGAGTATCGGAAACTCTATGGCATTATCATTCAAGAATAATAAACGTAATCTTTAACTGTAGAATAGATATAATTGAAACTTTTAGTAAAATAATTAATGACTCTAGGGAATGGGATACTGACACACTTTCGATGGCAGAAAGTTTATTAAATAAATTAGAGAGCAAGGAATTCTGTTTTTTGCTTCATACCCTTTCTGAAATATTTGCAAAGACCGATGTATTATTTAATTTAATTCAAAAAAAAAACAAACAGACGTTAGTTATGCCAAGCAAGAAATTGAACGTTTTGAGTCATGGATAAGCTCTGACTTTTTAAATATCTTTGAAGTTATTTATGACAGCGTAAATGATTGCATCGAACCTCCACGTAAACGCAGGTTGCTTGACTTCGATTTGAAGACGAATTATAAGCGCCTTTTTGTTGAAATTAAAGACAATATAGTTAGCCAAATAAATGCCAGATATTAATCATTTAGTAATCTTACATTTTTGGATTTACTAAATAATTTGAAGTATGACACTTTTTCTCGTTCCAGTCCAGATGTAAAAATATCTTCCCTAATTAAGTTTTTTCCTAGAATTTTTGACTTCACGGCATTAAAAAATGAACTTAATGTTTTATATTCTTCGTCGTCACTTCGGCAGTTTGAGGTTTTCGACCTTCACAACCATTTGAATAGTGAAGCATTGAAAGAAGTGTTCCCTCAAGTCTTAAACTTAAGTAGTTTACTTTTAACACTTCCCATTTCCGTCGCCTCCGTTGAGAGGTCTTTTTCTGCTTTAAAAAGAATTCATACTTATTTAAGAAACTCACAGGGCGAGGATAGGCTCTCTGATTTAGCCCTCATATCGATAGAAAGAACACTTCTTCTTAAAATTAAAAATAGACCAAACTTCTATGAAAGGGTATTGGCAGAGTTTATCAAAAATATCGAATAGCATTAGAATACAAATAATTATAAAGAACTAATATTTTAACAAAACTTTTCACTTTTTTTTTTTAAGTGTGTGAATTTTAGCTGTTTTTAATTTTGATTTATTTTTATTGCTGACATTATTATTTGTATCGTTTTTATATTTTAACAAATATAAAGAATTATCCATATAATTCTTCTGAATTTTCTTATTTTAAAATTACTATCCACATTATGCTGAATTTTTTTTAAGTTATTGTATCATGCGTCTGTCAAGACCGGCTTCTTTTGAAGCCACTTTTGTTATGCTTTAAGCTCATTGTTGATTGAAATATTAATGTCTTGAAGTATAAAAAATGTGGCTAGAATATTTTTGCTAAGTCAATGTGGAATGCATATTATGTAGATACAATATCCCCATTAAAAATTATTTTATTTCAGGTTTTAAAGATTTTTATTTTTATAGGTGACTAAATTTTTCAACGCCTTCCCTTTTAAAATTATCCACGCCACGCCACTGAGACCTATACAATATACATAGTTACGAGTGATATTTATAGTGAAGAAAGACACATAGAATAAAGGAAAAGGAATTTAAAATAACAACCTTTAGTGGAACAAAATTGGAAAAAGAAAGTTATGCTACAAGCCAAAGGGAAAAAGAACACTGGCAGCCAACAGGAGCCATGTATTGCAAAATAAGTTAGTTCATCTGCCTTTGAGTGGACTAACATCAACTGTCTGGGTTTTATAGAATAAATCTACTTTTTCAAAAAAAAAAATTTATATTGTATGTTTTTGTTTTTATTTATTTAGTTTAACGAAGTCAAGACAAAGTCCTAAAAATAATCAGATTGTCAATGGAAGCCGTCATCAAGTTTCAGAAGGTGAAGGTGGTCTTGAATCTAATGAATATTGAAAGGCCTAATATCAGAATCGGAAAGCCTAGAAAGTCTGATAATGGAAAGAGAGACATCTGCGATTGATTCCGTTGTCCTAATAGAAGGAAGAAGCATAATTGATCTTCAATACTTTTTTTAATGAGTTGAAAGCAGTAGACCAACATTGCCCAGCACTCGGTTGCAGTTTAAACAATATGAAAATTGTTAAAGAAGTCGGAGTGGCTTTTGCAAGTTCGATCTTTTTAAGATGTGATATGTGCAATTATAAGAGTCGAGTTTTCCTAAATAAGAAAAATCCAGATCCAGTGGATGTTAACACTGCTACTGTTTTGGCCATTAGCAGTGGAGGTTGCGGATACACACAGTTAGAGGAAATCGTATCTATATTAGATATTCCATTCCCATCATTTAAAATATATAGTGAAATTTAACAACAAACTGGGGATATCTGGAAAGCCGTGGCGGCAAAAAATATGTTGGAGGCTGCTAACGAAGAGGCTGAGGCCGCCAGACGGCGTGGTGATATTGATCCGGTAGATGGAATTCTGTTTATAACTGTGGTGACAGATGCTTGCTGGAGCAAACGATCTTACAGGAAATTTTTGTCTGCTCTGTCAGGTGCTGCTGTTGTGGTAGGGTTGCATACCGGTAAAGTAATTTCTTTAGAAATAAGAAATAAGTACTGCGTTACATGCGCTAGAAGTGATCCGGAACAACAACAGGACCACGCGTGCAATATTAACCACAAGATAACCACTGTTAAGACAGGATTAAAAGGAGCCTTAAATATAAGACTTGAAAGAATACGGAAGGATATTTTGAGTGCCATCAAGTTCAGACGACAGCAAAGGCAATCCGAGGAAGAAGCGATACCTCTAATTAAAGCAGATATATCAGCAATGTTATTCAACATGTTTTTGGAGATCACAACGAATGCCCAACCTACATAAAAGAAAAATGTAAAGAGAATGACGTGAATTTAATTCCCATGATGAAATCAGATGGACTTTATGATACAGTGATGATTCCTACAAGAAGACTTATTATGAACGCCAAGAGTCTATATCTTGGATTCACTAACAATCTTGCCGAGCACTTCAACTCTATTGTAGCAAAACTATTAGGAGGAAAAAGAATCAACTTTTCACTTGGGCAGGGATATTCAGCCAGGTGTACTGCAGCAGCTATAAAGTTTAACTCTAAAGAGCAGATCTCTGAACTGTTTAAACATCTATATGGGCATAACTCAAATTCCCTGCAAAACAAAGGGAAATTCGGCGACTCCGGAAAAGCGTGTTACAAACCCACAGACGCAATGCGAGAAAGGTTAATGTTAAGAGCAAAATACTGTATCGCATAAACCGGACAGGTATTGTCAAAGATGTTGGGTATGGTACCAGTTGCCACCAACCAATGGATGAAGACAAAGTCATTGCAGAGAAAAACTGTCTAACAGAACAACTAAATCAAAATCAAAACAATCGCCAGTTTTAGAAAAACAAACAGTAGGACAATCCAGTAATGAAAAATGGTTGAATATCAGAAAGAAAATGCTGACTACCTCATATTTCCGACAAATATGCAAAGCAAAAAAATTCGAAGGCTATGTTAAAAGACTTGCACATCCCACGACCTTATTAACACCTTCCGTCAGGTATGGAAAAATTAACAAAGGCACTGCAAGGCTGCAACTGGAACAGCAATTGGGCAGAAGTATATCGAACTCAGGATTTTTTATCGATGAGGAGTATTACTTTCTTGGTGCTTCTCCAGATGGACTTATCGACGACGATTCCTTGGTAGAAATAAAATGTCCATCAAGCATAGCTGGATGCGATCCTATGGATGCTATCAAAAACAAAACATCAAATACATAACGGTTTCTGATGATGGTATCATAAAAGGTCTAATAAAAGACACAACTATTACTACCAAATTCAAGGCCAATTGCATATACAGGGTGTCCCTTAATTCGTTGGCGATATTTTAGGGCATGATTTATGGGTATATTATAAGGAAAAAATTGTTCTACAGTAAGGGCCTATCTCTAATTTTTATATCATTTATTGAGGATTTAAGAAAAGTCTTACTTGGGTGTACCCTGACCCATATTAACGGTAATTGCGCTTTTAGTACTAATGATAGAAATTTCGTTTAGGCCTCTATTTTTATAAGAAATATTAGCCTTTGTAATTGCATTTAAATAAATTTTATATCTTAACTCAGTCTTAAGATATCCAATTATTAACCTGTTCCATTTTTCCTGCCCATGATAATTTTTTGACTTTCGGTTCAATTTTCTCCAGAAAATGCGTAATAAACATAACGTTTTAATATTTTTTTTTGAATGAAGGTAACAATAATAAAAATAAAAGCTTACGACAAGTTTGTAGAAAAACTCATAGATTTTATGATACTTGGGAAAACATGGAACAGGTAAAAATGGGGAAAAGGTTTTATTGCTTTAAGTTGCAAAAGTTATCAATGAAAACGATTTTTTTCCGGCTTAGGTAATTTTTGTTTTAATGTGTGTACTTTAATAGGAAAAATCCATAGATTTTATGATACTTAGGAAATCCTGCAGCAGGTAAAAAAAGTTGTTTCTGATTTTGTAGCTACATTTCTAACAACAGTTAAAAATAAGAGCGGTTTTCCGTTAGTTTATTTGAGTACCTGTCAGGACTTACCTAAAAAAATGGTATAAGAGATTTAACATCAAAATTAATTCATCAGTTTAATCTTAAGCGCCAAGGCAAGCCGTTAGTTGATAGGAGAGGTTTTTTAAAATGTCTTCATTTACAAACGAAGTATACGCAGACATTATTTACGTTTATGGGCTGTGCAATGGAATTTCAAATAGTGCGCGACAAAGATACCATGAACTTTATCCAAACCGACGACTTCATAGTAGAAATGTAGAATGTAGAAATACACGACCTAACGCGGGAGCTCCACAAGTAAGAAGAACTTCGATTGATCAGAGAATACTGGAAGCTGTTACAAATGATCCATCAATCAGCATCAGATGCTTAGCTTTGCAATTCAATGTTTCCAGACATAAAATTTCTGATGTCCTGCATGGAGAAAATCTGTAATCGTGCAAAAAATCCCATTTTTTAAATTTTACCTGTTCCATGTTTCCCCAAGTATCATAAAATCTATGGGTTTTTCTACAAACTTGTCGTAAGCTTTTATTTTTATTATTGTTACCTTCATTCAAACAAAATATTAAAATGTTATGTTTATTACGCATTTTCTGGAGAAAATTGAACCGAAAGTCAAAAAATTAGCATGGGCAGGAAAAATGTATCAGGTTAAAAATTGGATATCTTAAGACTGAGTTAAGATATAAAATTTATTTAAATGCAATTACAAAGGCTAATATTTCTTCTAAAAATAGAGGCCTAAACGAAATGTCTATCATTAGTACTAACAGCGCAATTACCGTTAATATGGGTCAGGGTACACCCAAGAAAGCCTTTTCTTAAATCCTCAATAAATGATATAAAAATTAGAGGTAGGCCCTTACTGTAGAACAATTTTTTCCTTAGAATATACCTACCCATAAATCATGCCCTAAAATATCGCCAACGAATTAAGGGACACCCTGTATGTAAGTGAGAAAAATGCATATTTGCGATTTGGGGTGGTAGTGCTTTTAACATTTATATAGAAGTAATACATGTCGATCACTATTTTTGAAAAAAAAAATGATCAGACAGTTAAACAGATTTTACGAAAACTGGTTTTTACCAGCATTATTCGATCCTCGTACTACTCGGTGAATGGAAGTGCGAAAACCACAATCACAGGATACTTAAAGAGACCGACAATAATTTAAGCTAATTAGGTGCAGCAGAGTAGCAGACACTACATTAGCAGATACCTATGTATATTATTTTCTTATTAAGTTCCTTAATAAAATAAATTAAATAAAGCTTTCAGCCATACGTTTGAGCGAGTTTATATCTTTTGAATGGATGGAAGGACCTATACCATTTTATCTGCAAAATCTCTAAGTAATACCAAATTCATGTTTTATATGTCAAATCCAGGAGTCTGGAGCGAAACCTATAGCAATGAAACCAACATATTTTGCCCTCCATCCCCTCCCCCTAACATTCACTAACTTCTTTTATCCATACTACAATTTAAGGAAAACGAAAATTATAAGGCAAAAATCCAGCCGTAGCGATAGAAGATAGTATGCAATTAGAACATGCCTGAAAATGACCTATCCCGAAGTATAAATGTATTGCAGAATGTGCATTATACACAACTCAAAACCATACCATCAAACATCGCTTACCTGACGGATTCCAACCTAATTTGTTTCTTCTCCCTCCAACATTCATTTGATTCATGTAGTTTCTACGACGAAAAAAATAACAAGAACAAAATTGCATTGATATCCACATCTTATAAAAAACAACCATACACACACGATCAACATACGATACCTACAATCTACAAAACCCGTTTGTCATGCCATACATCACTAAAGGTACGCCCACTAAAGTCCTTTTGCAAGTGGATGCTATGTTGCAAATCAAAGAGAGATGGCGCTTCACGTTCCAATTTTTGTAGAACATTGTGGGTAGAGGCCTCTTAAGCGGCCTCTTACACGGTCAATCGGTTGACATCATGCATCGTGTATGTGTGGATTGACGCTACCCCTTACACAGTTCAATCGATTGATGTGAAATTTTTAGTTTTTGTGAGTTTTCGTGGTGTACGGATGTGCGATGAGTGAAACGGACGATTGCATTGCTCTTGTACATTGCATACAGAGGAAAAAGAAAAAAATGTCGAGAAAAAAGAGAATCAGAAAGAGAAAGGAATCAGTTCACACATGAAAATCTTTTGAATGAATTGAAAATATCTGCACAGGACGATTATAAAAAAATTATGAGAATGGATAACTCCACTTACGACGAATTGCTTAAAATAATTTCTCCTTTGATTATGAGTATAGGGGCGGGCTACAGTCCGCTTGGGCGAACTGTTGAATACCCTATTCTTATTCCTATCCCTCATAAGTGGGCGTGACAAAAGTCTAAGTATTGTTGAATTGGTAAGAACGCTGTACATATTCTGTTATATAACATTTAAAAGATTTTATCAAACAAAAACGAAGCTTTTGTAAAAAAAAAACGTTCCCTAGCTCAAACTTTGGTTTTTCAATAAAATTATTTTATTTAATTGTGGGCGTGCTAGTAAGGGGATTTAAAAAAAATTAACACATGAGCATAGAGGGCCCCTAGAGAGTATATATTATAAATTTCAGCTCCCTAGCTCAAACTTTGGAAGTTTTTTTTGTAAATTGTGGGCGTGTCAGTAGGCGGATTTTGAAAATATTTACACATGAGCATAGAGGGCCCCCTAGAGAGTATATATTATAAATTTCAGCTCCCTAGCTCATATTTTGGTTTTTCAATAAAATTGTTTTATTTTTTTGTGGGCGTGTCAGTATGCGGATTTTGAAAATTTTATATCCCGAGCAGTTTTAGGAGTCATAGATCATGTATAAAAAATTTCAGCTTCCTAGCTCAAAATTCGATTTTTTCCAAAATTTTGTTTTTTTGAGTTTGTGGGCGTGTCTGTGGGCGGATTTCAAAAATTCGTAAACTTGATTATTTCGGGACCCTAGAGAGTATATGGTTAAAATTTCAGCTCTCTAGGCCCAGTTTAAAGGCCTAATTTTTGCCGACGGACGGACGGACGGACATGGCTAGATCGACATTACTATCGATTCTGATCATAAATATAGTAACTTTTAGGGGTCTACGGGCAATATTAAGGTATGTTACAAACTATGCGTCAAAATTAATATACCCTTAGAATAGGGTTTAAAAAGATACATGCGTGCGTGAAGCGATTTCTTGCGAACTTGTGAAGCAATAATACGTGGCTTAAAAGAGTACATTCGCTGTCTTTAATGAAACTAATTTCATTAAAATACCAAAGAGTTGGTTTACTGAAATTACCAACACCGGATCCGCTTTTGTTTAATTCATTTAAACGTTATAGCTCGCGCCGAAAATTCGTTCTCAACGTATTTATTTTTCTGGCGACATCCGCTTTTTGTGCATCAGGATACTTTTTTTTATACTTCATATTATTGCATTTTTTTGTTTCGGTCGCTATAATCTTTCCCTTTGACATCCCATAAGCTCGGTAATGACCGATAATTTTCAATTAATTCCGATACAAATGCTGGGTCTTCATCGTCCTTCAAATTTCCGCTTGTGCCATACATGTTTTCGCTTCCGTGACACAAAACACAATGAAGTAATTACGTCAATCCAACCCTTACACATATCAATCAGCATGACGTTCATCATGCAAAATCAAACTTGCTTTGATTTTCGTCAATCAGACTTCACCAAATATGTGTGAACAGATACATTTTCACAAGCACATGCTAGTGATTGATGTCATTCGATTGACCGTGTAAGGGCCGCTTTAAGTGGTGTGAGTGTTTACTAATCCAAGAGCATTTTTCTCAATCCGACCAGATATGGCATGAGTTAATCTGTAGTTTTGAATGAGGACCCATATGAAAGTGTTAAACATTTCACTTAACTTTTTAACATTATTTGCAGCATCTTTCAAAGATTCGAACATTTATTTATTATTCGAATATTTATTATTTATTTATAATATATTATATATTTCTATGAGGTGTATGGAGTTGTTTGCAGAATTCATATACTTACTCAAATGTCTACCTACACTTCTTTATCTAGTGCAGCCTATCTTAACTACTAACTGACTAATTTGACCGAGACATTTTTTTATCAATTTGTCCATAACTTTTGTTTCCTGGGCATTTTTGGAAATTATTGATGAGCTCATATTCTTTTGCCATTGGTCCATTTGATTGATAACCAAATGATTTCGCATATTTTATTTGTAGCTAAATTATTTTTTTCAATTAGAATTTTTTATTTTATAAATGGTTTCATAAAAAAAAACCATCACATTTCAACAATCTTATTTAATTTGGATCTTACTGAATTATTTTCATTTTTTCTTCTAGCTATATAAAAATATCTCGTTTTTTTTAAGTATGTGTTTACAAAGCTTTTGATATTATATTGAAATGACCCGAGGAGCGTACATGACCTTCAAACAGAGATGTTCCAATAAGGTCATGTTGTGTGTTTATTGTTATTCTCTCATAATACATTTTGTTCAAAATAGACTTGTTGTCATGAACAAGTTTGCTTGGAAAATAGAAACGCACTCTGGGACTATTTCTTCTACTATAAGATTAGCGGTATCTTCTACAGGCGGTCTAACACAGCGATTCTCAAAATTTACTACTCTCGGTGCAATAATCGAAACTTTCTCTCCACACCACGGTCGTCCATATTACTGCAGCTTGGAATGTCTTGGCTAATGAAACAAAGTTAAAAAGTAATGGCACACCATGTTTTAAACACACAACACTTATAAGACTTTGAACGAGGGAATCCACCACAATAACAAACAGAAAAGGGTACACACGAAGTGGAATAAGACATCACACAATCACTCAATCACTTAACTGTCACGAGGATCAACCAATAAGGAAGTTGACACGAAAACATCAAAACGCATAACACAAATGTTGATGTAGGTACATAACATTAGCAATAATACCTTTCATAGGCCGAGGTTCCATCGAGAGATGGTACTGCAGACGGCATTAGTCTTTTCCTCTTTACATTGAAAATAAAATCGCTGGCTTTAAAGTATTTCGAACACACAACACTACGGATCGATAGGTCTTAAATTTTAAGTTTCAGGGCAGAAATCCAAAGATTGGACTGAGGAAACCTTAAACACGAACGGAAAAGTGAAAGCCATAAATTACTGAATAACTAGATAATTACTTGCGTCACATCCTGCACGAGGTGCCACTGCTTTCGACTAAATACGAGTATGACGGATCTAGAGCGGAAAACTTGATAAAAACCCGTAATCCCGGGTAAGAACGACCGTGCGCATGGGATGTATGGCACAATGTTATGGTGTCTTTTAACGGTGAACTCTAGATACCTGGGGATCTCTAGTTTCAATTTAATTCCCCTTCTCTGTATACAGGGGGTGAGTACAGAGCGACATCTTCGTCCCCCTTACTCGTGGGTCCAAAATTAATTCAAACAACAAAAAAACAAACAAAGGGACTGGTGCAAATGAATCGGGCACCAAGAACTTCATAAAAACCGATTCTCAGACGACGACAATGACATTGACAAAGATGCCGGAGGAGGAAGAACGTTTTCTACTCCAGGAACCGTCAACCAGTAGGGCAGTTTCGGCTGGGGGAAGCGTAGGAACGGTCGATCTCAATCTTGAGAAACTCTTCCTCGAAGAGGACGACAATCGCTACATCGCCAGCTCATCCATATTCTCAGTATCGTCTACTTCATCGTTGAGGAAAAAACTCATCAACTGCAAAAACACGATCAGTAAGCTGAGGAAAAAGAATACCCTAGAGGACAGGGAAAAATGACGGCTTCAAAACGCTCTTGACTTTCTGGAAGGCCAGTCTTTGGACTGCGACAAGCCACGTGCTGACTCGCCACCGAAGACAGCCTTCCCCGAAGCTTTGAGTGAGGGTGCACTCATGCGACCACCAATGCCTGCGATATGCCATAGCCTATCGGGGCACGGGTCTGTCGCATCTGAACTCGCCAAGGAAGCAGACGAGGTGAAAAACGTTTCCCCGGGAGATTATAGGTTTAAAACCGTGACCCTAGCTCCTTCACGGAAAGGGAAACGGAACAGCTAGCTAGGGCTCGGGAGACTATTAAGTCGACCGAGGCAGCGTGGCACAGCAGGACCAAGGGAGAAATGCCATCCGCCTTCGCCGAAAATCCACGTGCCGATCCAGTAAAGGATACGTCCCAAACGGGAAAGGCACCTGGCTCCAAGAAGGTTCTGCAAAAAAGTAGGTCAGGGCCCAGCTCTACTAGGGTGCAGGCCTCTGGAGGGGCTAGCGTGAGACTGACTGCAGCAATGACGAAATGCCAATTGCCTTGCTCCTGGACTGCAGCTGGTCCAAAGCGCTCGGTAGCTGCCCCAGGCAAGGATTCGTCTGAACCTGAGTGGGCTCCTGGTTGCTCCAAAAGAGGTCGGCATGACAACACACTCTCTCCGGGTGTAGACAGGCAGGCTAAAAAATCGAAATACGCGGAAAAGGTCAAGGAGGGTCTTTGTGTCGCAATTATCGACCTTGGAAATCCAGAGCGAAGACTCACCGAAGACCAATGGAAATTAATCGAACTAAGGATCCTGGACGGCGTCAACGACGCTATCCTGAAGACTGATGGCACAGTCCCTCTCTTTGGGCAGCTAACTACCTTCAAAGGATTCAAAATCATGGAATGCGAAAACAACAACACCCTCATTCAAGGACCTTACTTACCCGTGGAAAGAATCGAACGCAACCTGCAGTTCCTTAACCCGGAATTGCAAAGCAAGGAGTGGAAGGTTCTGGAAACGGGGGAACACACTGAGAATGGCATGGAAGTCACTATACTCGTCAGCCACAAATCGTTGCCACTTCTACGCAACCAGCAGTTAAAGGTTCACGTAGGCATTGCGCGCTGCAAGCTACGGCTACTGGCGGCAACCCACAAGAAGGACAAAAATGAGAAGCTGGCCGTCATGAAGATAGAACAAATCAATCTTCACCACAGTAAGGCGGCCAGCGCCAAACTTGTTCTCCTCATGAGAACGAAAATCATAGACGTCGCCCTGGTTCAAGAACCCTGGACCATCCGGGGTCAGATAAAAGGGCTGAATTCTAAGGATCTGGTCGTCTACAACACCAACATACCAGATCACAGTAAGAAACGCACATGTATTGTCGCTAGAAAACAAATTAACCTATTTCTCTTATCTAGCTACAGCAATACAGACCAGACAGTGGACATATGGGAGCGAGCAGGTAGACGCCCGCTGATACTCGCGTCGATTTACATGCCACACGACTCTCCAGGAAGTCCACCGTCCGATCTAACCAGGCTGTTGGTTGACAAAGCTGAGCGTGAAAAATAGGATTTCATCCTAGGATGCGACGCCAACTCCCATCATGCTCAATGGGGTAGCACCGACACAAATGTGAGAGGTGAGCCCCTTTTTATACCCTATTCTAAGGGTATATTAATTTTGACGCATAGTTTGTAACATACCTTAATATTGCCCGTAGACCCCTAACAGTTACTATATTTATGATCAGCATCGATAGTAATGTCGATCTAGCCGTGTCCGTCCGCCCGTCCGTCGGCAAAAATTAGGCCTTTGGGATGGGCCTAGAGAGCTGAAATTTTAACCATATACTCTCTAGAATCCCGAAATCATCAAGTTTA
The DNA here is from genome assembly GCA_949715645.1 of Portevinia maculata. Lineage (NCBI taxonomy): Eukaryota > Metazoa > Arthropoda > Insecta > Diptera > Syrphidae > Portevinia > Portevinia maculata. The sequence goes on from OX454527.1 coordinate 123,615,708, forward strand.
CGAATTGTTGAAATCCGCCCACAGACACGCCCACAAACTCAAAAAAACAAAATTTTGGAAAAAATCGAATTTTGAGCTAGAAAGCTGAAATTTTTTATATAATATGATCTATGACTAGTAAAACTGCTCGGGATATACAATTTTCAAAATCCGCCCACTGACACGCCAACCATTAAATAAAACAATTTTATTGAAAAACCAAAATTTGAGCTAGGGAGCTGAAATTTGTAATATATACTCTCTAGGGGCTCTTTAAGCTCATGTGAAAATATTTTCAAAATCCGCCCACTGACACGCCCACAATTTAAAATCAACTTTTTTTGCAAATCCAAAGTTTCAGCTAGGGAGCTGAAATTTATAATATATACTCTCTAAGTGGCCCTTTATGCTCATGTGTTAATATTTTCAAAATCCGCCTACTGACACGCCCACAATTTTTTTTTTTTTTTTCGAAAAACCATAGTTTGAGCTAGGATGAGCGTTTTTTTACAAAAGCTTCGTTTTTTTTCTGATAAAATCCTTTAAATGTTATATAACAAAATATGTAGAGCGTTCTTAACAATTCAACCATACTAAGACTTTTGTCACACCCACTTATGAGGGATAGGAATAAGAATAGGGTATCCAACAGTTCGTTCAAGCGGACTGTAGCCCGTCCCTATGTTTGAATTTATTATTGAACACAATATATTGATAGCCAATATTGGCAATGAACAAACCTTCATAACTAGGAATAGACGTGAGGTTCTAGATGTTACATTCTGTAACAACTCACAAACTATGAATGAGCGAGAATGGAAAGTTTCTACCGAAACATCGTTTTCCGACCACAGGCTTATAGAGTTCCTAATCGACGAGAAAGTAGATCCAATAAGGAAATTTAGGAATCCCAGATTGACAAACTGGGATATATTCCTCAAAGAAGTAGGGAAAAATAGTTGGAAACTTGAACGACAGACACTGGTCACACCAGATGAAATCGACGCGGTTACAGAATGCTTAAACCAAATTCTGACAAATGCGTACGATAAAGCCTGTCCTTTACTTACAATAAAGTATACAAAGCATCCACCATGGTGGACAAAGGAATTGTCTAAAATTAGGAGGAAAACTAGAGCTCTATTCAATGCGGCGAAAGCTTCTGATTGACTGGGACTGGGACCTGTACGTACAAGGCCAGTCACAGGAAATTCAAGAGCTCCATAGTAAGTGCTAAACGCACGGCTTGGCAGACATTCTGTAGTAACATAGAGAGCACAACGGAATCTTCCAAGCTTAGGAAAATTCTGTCCAAACAACCCTGTATTCCAGGTTTTATTAAGGACATTTGCGGAAACTGGACACAGTCCTGCACAGAAACCCACGAGCTCTTATTACAGACTCACTTTCCAGGGTGCACCCCAAGTCTAGGTAATAACATAGAGGCAGATATTACTCCTACAAGTGTATCATTGGTTCCAGAAGGAGTAATAACCGAAGAAAAGCTTAACTGGGCAATCTCCCTTCAAATCACCTGGGAGAGATGGGATTTTTCCTATTATGCTCCATAAGACAAAGACCGTCATCATACCGGTTCTCAAACGACTTTTTGCACGAAGTCTGGAGTGTGGCTACATTCTTAAAGCCTGACGTGAAGTGAAGGTGGCATTCATTCCCAAGGCAGGAAAACCTAGTCACACCAATGCCAAGGACTTCAGACCGATAAGTCTGACATCTTTCATCCTAAAAACGTTTGAAAAGCTAATGAACATCCATATTCGCAGCCGACTCGACTACAGCGCGATCTCCACCGCCCAACACGCCCAACTTAGAGCATTCTTCAATAGAATTCGCTTTAACATCTCGAGATGATTGCATATCTTCTTATGCAGTGTTGAAATATTTCTCCAGCCTTTATGCATAAATCCTTACTCATAAAACAGTGTAAAAACATATAAGTTATGCACAGTTTGTGTCGATTAATGTATCGAAAAGAATACATTACTCAATTACATTTGATGCCTAAACTGTCGAAATCAGTGTTGTTTGTGGGAAACCAAATGAAAAAATTCTGCTTATACATAATATTTGAAAATTTAATTGTGCAACATATTGCAATAGCAATATGTACATAATATGATTTTTGATACCGATTATGAATGAATACCCCTTTTTTGATGAATGCTATCGCCTCCTTGCAATATGCCATGACCTACCCCAAACTTTAATCAAAACCAACAACTAATATACCATCCATATACCGCATCCCTCTCACCAACACATCATAACCCCCATCATGACAAGTAAAAAAAAAATTAAAAATTCGATACGCATATTCAAGGTAGGAATAGGTCAAATTAGACCAACAAAAAGAGGTGAGGTTACAAAAATTTGCACCAGCTCAAAATTGGTAGGATTGTTCCAAAAACCATGATAAATGACATCTAAATCCTAAAGTCTTCATCGATCCGACACCTGGAAAAAATTTACTCGGGGTCAAAGGTCACAAAAATGGGGTTTTCGCGATTTTCAGCAAAACGGTAAGTTTTATCATAAAATTAACCGAGACAGAAATTGTGGATTAGATAATTATCTAGGTATAAGAAATGTCTAAATACTTTTTTTCGTAAGAGCCACCGTTTTTGAGATATAACGATTCAAAAAGTTGAAAGAGTTGTAATCGTCATAATATGCCCACGTATCCACGTCACCTTTGTTTTTATGTGGTTTCGGATCTGTTGTGGTTCTGTTTAATTTGAAATTATTGAATAATTAAAGATAATGGCAAGTGTTGAAAATGATAAAAGTGATAAAAGCGATGTAAATTTAAAAAAAATATTGAAATTTATCCATCTGATTCATAATTCTCTAATACTTGTGCTTCCTCTTCTTCTTGTTCTTCATATTCTCCTTGTTTTTCTTCCTGGATGCAAGTAAATTGCCCCAATAATGACACATCGCATGTCTTCTCGTTAGTATCAAATGAATCCTCAATTGTTGGTGATTCAACATTGGAGCACGACCGGTCTTGACAATTTAAGCATGCTACAGAACAAAACAGTCCAACTTTTTTGCAACCACATTATTTGGCACTACATCCCTTTTTACAGTTGCAAAAAATTGTGTTTAGCAGTTTTTCCGGCGCAGGTGGGAATAAAGTTTGAACTGATTCTAATGTATTGTCGACCAACTTCCAACCCCAGTCTTTTGGGTCTAGCTGATAACCAAGCCACACTTGAACTTGGTAATATACCCGAAAAAGATGTTGAATTTACTTGCATCCAGTGCCCATTACGTGAGTAAAAAAAGAGAAATACACGATATGTCGATTTCGCTATAATTCTTTATTCTTGAGAGGTCTTACCACGTTGGAGGTTTACAAAAGAAGAGAGGAAAAACTGGTATTAAGCTAACAATATGGCTGAGTGAGTTCCGTGTATTACAAATTGTTGTTAAGCGACATCTCAGTGTTAATTATTGAATACAGATACTAAATCAGAGATGGTTTCCTATTCTAGTACAATTTGACCTGAACATTGCCGGCCGCCTTGCAGCATCAGCTGAAAAAATATCCACAACTCTTTTCATAAGTATCTAAGCTATGACTTTAGTTCAATATTACAGTACATCAGAAGCCCACTCTTATCTTAGAAAAAAAACGTACATCTACGGATTCATATACAAGATACACACTTATTCATTCATTTTTGTGGTTTTTTGTCTCCAGTTGCGTTTTCTGTTGATTGAAGTTATAGTAAAAAGATAGACTTATTTTTTATACTATTATTTTATTATCAAATTATATCACAACTTAAGTTTTGTTCGTTATTTATATTTTTTTAATTTTTGCGCTACGCGTTTCGAAACTTAGTTTCATCTTCAGGCGCTTGTACTATTCTTCTATTGTTTATTGTGTTGGCGTTATGTTGTCTCGCTTCAGTTTGACAGTTTGTTTCGGGTATGCAGGTGTCTATTGTTGTTTTCTTCTTTTTTCTTGTTGTTTATGTGCTGTGCTTTATTGCGGTGTCATATAGCTCGTTTGTTTTGAATAGTAGTTTGTCGTTCAGTATTCTGTCCTTTTCTTTTTTGTTTGCTTTGTATATTTCAAATTCTTCGAGGGCGTCAAGTAGTCGGCTCTTCTTACATATGTGGATGGGTGTGAGGTTCGTTTCAAAGTCGGAAAAGTTATGATTGTTGTCTATTAGATGTAGAGCGTAATTAGATTTTGTATTTATTTTTGGTTTGTGTTCTACGAATCTTTCGTAGAAGCTTCTTCCTGTTTGTCCAATGTAGTATTTGTTACAGTTGTCGCATGTAATTTTATATACTCCCGATTTTACTTTGGTGTCAGTTTTCTTTTTTACTTTGTAATGGGCCATTTTCTTTGATAGTTTGGAAAAGAAAAGCACATTCATGGTTTTCGCTCAAAAGTGCTCAGCGTCAATTTTATATCCAGCTTAGGGAAAACTTTTGAACGAAACAGTACGTACCATGTACATGCAAGGCGAGTTCAGATCCAATGTTTTTTTATGTACTTGGTACATATGTAGGTTGCTAGGTGATAGAGAAATACGGGACCATCATCCGACGCCAAATGGTCTAGCGAGGTTTCCTTGGGGAATGATTAAACAACAGCGATCTTTTCAACCTGATCAGTGATAGAGTAACAACTCCTCTATAAAGCGACAAGTAACTGCAACAAGTCAAATTTAATTACGAATTGATTTGTAATTCAAAATATATTTTAATTACAAGTGTTAATTTGTATAAGCATTCAGTTGCATCAAGATTTATTCTGAAGACGGGAAAAGGTGTCTTCCAATTTGCTTTCATCTCGAATACAGATAATTGTCCCCGAAAGGTATGTTTAGAAAATAACACTTTTGCAGTAATTTTATGAGTATTAGGGTTCACAGGGGACGAAGTGTTTGCGGAATTCTTTGCAATTACCACTCATAGTAATCCAGCATCCGCTATTCTCCAACCGCATTATTTTTACATATGGGGAAAAGAGAGACGATCAGCCGGATCTATCAACAGCAAGAAGTTTTGATATTGCCCACAACTCACAAAAACAAAAAGCAAGATCCTCAACCCACTACGCTAACAGCTTAGCACGAGGCCATCAGGTTACTCTTCGTGGGGGACGGCAAAAAGCCACCTCAGTGACCTACGTACCATCGTGTCAAGTGTGCGGTGACAAATTTCACTCCTTATCGGCATAATTCGGTTGATAAAAGAATTACGTGTTTTGGTTGGAAATTACTTATTAAATACTAAGTGTTGGTTAAAACTAATATCAGTAAAATCATATAGCTACCTAAAGAAAGAAAAAAAAAACAGAAGCTAAAGTACATATAAAGTTAAATTGTCAATTAGAAATTGTAATTAGAATCTAACGGGAAAAGAAACATCCTAATCAGATTTAATTAAAACCATTTCGTTAAATCGATCATAATGTAAATTCAAGGTTGTTTGCATAAGTCCATTTATAAATTATTTTTCCGTGAAATCGATTTGTAAGTTCATAAAAAAAAAATGTTAGTGTGGGTGATTGGGAACAAAGGGGGAATAATGTTATAGCGGATTTTCACACCACGGATGCATCACACTCGCCAGGCCTGCCGACGGAGATGTCAAAGGTATGTACCGTTTAATTTTTTTTGTTGATAATAATATGCCGAAGTGAATTACGAGTCGGTAAGATTTTTTTTTGGTGCACAGCAAGTTATATGTTTTCTTTTTCGGTTAGGTAAATTGACATGTAATATTTAGTTTTCACGAATAGACAAACAAATCATGCTACATATTATATGTAACTTAAGGATACTGAATTATTTGCACATTTGTTACAATTTCATTCAATCATAAATGAAATCGATAATTAATTCTAATCAGATTTTTTTTTAATAAATAATATTTTGTTAAAGATGTTTAATTAGTGTTTTTTTAAATGATCCTATTGACCTGGAGAAAATGAAACGATAGTCGTGGTTTAATGAGGGTTCTCGGTATAGGTATCCGAGTGCATTTGGTAGGGAGGGATACGTGAGGAGGGATGATCCACCTGATCTCTCAGTTTGATACAGGGTTGAGTGAGAGGAAATTGTTGGAATGAGTTTTCGTGAGGATACAGGAACCTAAAGTACCACCTTTCTTGCAATTTTACACAATTGTGATATAGAGCACGCATTTTTTTTTATTTGTGAACGGCAGCGTGAACTTGGTCGGTGCAAAGAACTCACCCAATCCGACGAGCTGAGCTTGAGCATAGCAAGGCGTGCTACCCGCATCCGAACCAAGGTCCGGTCCAAGCTTCCCAGCAAAGTGTCGTTACATAAATTGGCGCCCAACAACGTGGGACCCGAAGATTCTGATCTAGGGAACTACATCTTTCGTATCTGAAATTTAAATAAATAACTTAAGGTTTCTAAACATCTAACCTCGTGTTCGAAGTAAATCCTTGGAATTGGTTAGCTTTCGGTTCTGTGGCTTAACTACCGGATTTAATAACTGCACGTTAGTTAATGATACAAACGGTTTTTTAATTTTATAACTGATTTGTATACGGTTAGGAATACTGTACCCTTAAAGTAATTTAGTAGGCATTAGGAGGATCTGAGTATGTTCCACGACCACTAAAACTTTATGGTTATTTATCTGGAATTACATATTCTAGTGATAACAGTATACACTTAATTAACATTGAGGTTCAATTTTGATATCGTAGTCTTGTTTGGAAATTAATTATCTGGGGTTAGATCTAGAATTAACCAATGAGTGAATGATATTTGATTGAATATTCCTGTAGGCTTTATGAAAACACTTTGAATCCAAGAATTTTCTCTTTAATCCTTATCAATTAATTCATTTATTTTTACACGACTATAATTTTCATTTGTTGAAGGGAAGATAGGATCTGTTTTTATGAATATCGATTTTTTGCATATAAATTACTATACCAAACGACAACAATGGCGGTCTACCGTAGCAATGAAAATTTAAACGAATTATCCGATAATATTGATATTTGCTTAATCTGCAAAGATAGATTGAGTAACGGCCACGAATTAGTAGTAACTCCATGTGATCATCACTTTCACAAGGTTTGTGCGGCTGAGTCTGTTTCTACCCGCAGAGTATGTCCGAATTGCAGCTCTGCTTGTGAGGTGAAATATCTTATGCGGAAGATAACTTCCAGTTCTGATCTACCAAGACCTTCGCCTATGCGAGGTAGAGGTGCAATAAGTAAGATTCAACGACCGAATACGAGATTTCAAAAGAATTCTCAAAAACAAGGTTCAGTTATTCTCAATAATTCATTTCATCCACCAGAGCTCAGCGAAGAACCTTTGCGTAATTCGTCTAGTCGATTAAACCACTCTTTGAATACTTCGAATCCATCTTCAAACACAGATCCTCTTCGAGATGAGATAAAGATCATGATCACTGAGGGGGTCAATAATAGTCAAAATCAAATGTTCTTAAAACTGAAAGAAATGCTAGGTCCAACTATAGATGAAGCAGTTCGTAAACAGTTGGGAAATAACAACCCCAATGACTTTCCTTTTTTATTTCAGCCAAGATGGGCTGGAGATGTACACCAACCAATAAGAAATCAACCAGCGCACACACATTTTATTAGAAACCAAAAGAATTCTCTGAGGTTAGACGACCGCGACGTCGCGCCATCTGCACCTGTTTAATTGAACAACCCTGAAAAAGTTGCAGGTATTATTAATAACTGGCATCTGAAATTTGATGGCTCATCAGACGGCATTACCGTTGAAGAATTTTTGTACAGGGTTGAAGCCTTAACGAGACAATCGCTTAGCGGTTCGTTTGCAATACTATGCGATCACGTGCATATTCTTTTTAGTGGGAAAGTACGCGAATGGTACTGGCGGTTTCATCGCAAGTCCCAAGAACGACCCATAACATGGGAAACTCTGTGTCAAGCACTTCGGCGCCAGTACAACGATCTTAGAAGTGATTTTGATATTCGTGATCTGATTCGTAGTCGCAAGCAAAAGGAAAACGAATGCTTTGACGATTACTTTGACCGGATTTCGACACTTGTTGATAAACTCGACAATCCTATGTCGGAACGAAAACTGATTGAAACAGTTGTTCGAAATTTAAAACCTGATATACGACATGAACTCCTTCATGTAGAGATTAGTTCCATTGCTCAACTTAGAGGAGCTTGTCGAAAACGCGAATTCTTTATCGAGGATACTCGACGAGTACCTTTTCGAGGTAACATTCCATTTCGGAAACTAATATCTGAGGTTGTTGAGGCAGAAAATAACTTTTTCTGCACCGAAAATATAAGTGTGGAAGGTATTTCCAGAGAAATGTCAACCGAAGCATCAGCAAAAACCTTTATCTGCTGGAATTGCGATCAAGAAGGTCATCGCTACGAAGATTGCATGCAACCGAGGCGTGTTTTTTGCTATGGTTGTGGAACTGTCAATACCTATAAGCCCCAGTGCTCAAAATGTAATGCTCCGGGAAACTCGAGAAAGGATGTCCCCAAGAGAATCGGACATCCGAAACCACTGTCTCGGAGTCAATAATTCCTTTGCCTACTATTACTAAATCTCCAATTAAACTTAACAATAAACTTATTAAATCACAGACTTGTCAAATAAAGTCTCATATTCCATACCATATTCGTTTGCAAAATTATAATACCATTCGTAATAGAATATTTGCACAAGATAAAATTAAACCAAAACGGTCCACGAGGCGTATACGTAACTTTTGGTGGGCAGTGCGGAGTACCCGGAGAAAACTCGTTTCGGCGATAATTGCCAAGCCTAATGACTTGCGTCCATATGCAGAGGTACAGTTACTAGGGAGGACCATGAGTGGACTTTTGGATAGTGGGGCAACTATTAGCTGTCTTGGTTCCAAAGCGGCTAAAGAAATTTTAAAAACGGATGTCAAATTTACAAAATTTAAGGGTTCGGTAGATACTGCTGATGGAAGCGCACAGTCAGTTTTCGGAAGCCTAACGACGGAAGTAACTTTTAGAAACAAAACAAAAACCATAGAACTGTTTATTATACCTAGTTTGTCACAAGACTTATACTTGGGAATCGATTTTTGGAGAGATTTTGAATTAGCTCCCAAAATTATTAGTGAACTAAAAACTTCCGAGTTGGAGAATGAAAATCCTAATGCACACAAATTGCTACCAAATCAGATGAAACGTTTAGAAGCCACCATACAACTATTTCCTTCTTTCGAACAAGAAGGTTTGGGAAAAACTAGTTTACTGGAACACGTTATTGACGTGGGAAATGCAAAGCCGATAAAGCAGCGGCATTTTCCCATTTCACCTGCTGTAGAAAAGTTAATGTTTGCAGAGGTCGACAGAATGTTGGAACTAGGTGTAATTGAGGAATCAAACGGTTCCTGGAGTTCACCTGTGGTGCTGCATAGGACTCCAGGAAAAGTTCGATTTTTTCTGGATTCTAGGAAATTAAATTCCGTTACGGTGAAGGATGCTTATCCGTTACCGCACATAGGAGGAATTTTGAGCAGGTTGCCAAAAGCGGAGTTCATTTCTAGTTTGGATCTAAAGGATGCCTTCTGGCAGATCCCACTCGAAATGAACTCTCGCGAGAAAACGGCATTTACAGTACCGAATAGGCCTCTTTACCAATTTGCGGTAATGCCTTTTGGCCTATGTAATGCTCCTCAAACTATGTGCCGGCTAATGGATAAGGTTATTCCAAACCATCTACGTTAAAGAGTATTTGTTTACCTGGACGACCTCCTTTTGATTTCGGAGGATTTCGATTCGCATCTATTCCTATTGCAGGAAGTGGCTCAACTTATTAGACATGCGGGTCTCACCATCAACATCCGCAAAAGCAAATTCTGTCTTACCGAAGTAAAGTACTTGGGTTATGTAGTAGGAAACGGAACTTTGAAGACAGACCCTGACAAAGTTGCAGCGATAACTGACTTTCCAATACCTACCACTGTTCGCCAACTTCGTAGATTTTTAGGAATGGCAGGGTGGTATCGCCGTTTCATTTCAAACTTTGCTGACGTTTCCCATCCGCTCACTGAACTGCTGAAGAAGGGTAAGCGCTTTGCATGGTCGCCTGCAGGTCAATCTTCTTTCGACACTCTCAAGAAAGGGTTAACATCAGCTCCTTTTCTGGCTAATCCCGATTTCGGGAAACCTTTCATCATACAATGTGATGCTAGTCAAAATGGAGTCGGGGCTGTGTTGGCCCAGCTAAACCAAGATGCGGTTGAAGTTCCGATCGCCTATATGTCTCAGAAACTTAATAAGGCGCAAAGGAATTACTCTGTTACGGAACAGGAATGCCTCGCTGCCGTGTTGGCTCTAAAGAAGTTCCGATCGTATGCAGAAGGGCAGGAATTTACCATAGTAACGGACCACGCCAGCCTAAAATGGTTAATGCAACAAACCGATCTCAATGGCAGACTCGCAAGGTGGGCACTTAAATTACAAGGTTATGTATTTAAAATCGAACACCGGCGTGGCTCCGTTAATGTGGTTCCAGACACTCTTTCCAGAGTCCATTGCGATGAAATACAAACCCTGACAAATCAAGGTTTTCTTATTGATTTATCTTCAGAACATTTCTCTTCTCCAGAATATGAACTTATTAAAGAAACTATTCGTGAGAATCAATCTCGATTGCCAAATTTAAAAGTCATCGATAGATACGTTTACTACCGAAAGAACGATATCAATGAAGACCGGGAACAACGGGAAGATTCGTGGAAACTCTGGGTGCCGACAAAATTAACTCCAGAGATAGTACACAAAGCCCACGATATTCTGACTTCAGCACATGGAGGTATAGGAAAAACGTTGGAGAGAATTCGAAGATACTTTTACTGGCCAAAAATGGTCAAACAAATTAAGGATTATATACGGAATTGTGAAACATGCAAGTCCACGAAAAGTCCCAATATTGTCTTTAGACCACACATGGGTGAACACACAATAACAAATAGACCATTTCAGAGACTTTGCATTGATCTCATCGGTCACTTTCCGCGTTCAAAGTCTGGTAACATAGGAGTTCTAATTGTACTAGATCATTTCTCAAAGTTTCACTTTTTGAAACCATTGAAAAAGTTCAAAGCTAAATTAATCTGTAGTTACCTCGAGCATGAGATTTTCCATATGTTTGGAGTTCCTGAGACTATCGTATCCGATAACGGAACCCAATTTAAGTCCGCGGAGTTTCAAGCCTTTCTAACTTTACATGGGGTAACTCATGTTAGTACGGCATTGTATTCTCCTCAATCAAACCCTTCAGAGAGAGTCAACCGATCGGTAGGAGCAGCTCTTAGGGCTTATGTGGCAGCAGATCATAAGGATTGGGACGTCTATTTGAGCGGAATAAGTTGCGCGCTCCGAAACTCCGTCCATCAGTCTATAGGATCCACTCCTTACTTTATGCTCTTCGGCCAGAATATGGTGACAAATGGATCTGATTATCAGCTGTTGAGGAACCTCGGAATGGTAAATGGTACCGATACTCGTATAGGGATTGAAGAGATTCTTTTGTTAGTAAGGGGAAAGGCCGCGGAAAATATGCGGAAATCGTACGAGACAAACAAAACCAGATATGACAAGCGTTCTAGACTCGTAAACTTTATTGTAGGCCAAGAGATTTTTAGACGGAACTTTGCACAAAGTAATTGGCAAAAAGGATTCTGCGCCAAGCTTGCCCCTAAATTTGTCAAAGCTAGAGTCAGGGAGAAACTGGGATCATCGTATTACATACTTGAAGACCTAAGTGGAAAATTGGTGGGTACCTACCACGCAAAGGATCTAAAACAATAGATGTATCTCAGGTTATTTGCACTTTCCAAAGGGAATGAGCAACTACCTGCTTTGTAATGGGCCATTTTCTTTGATAGTTTGGAAAAGAAAAGCACATTCATGGTTTTCGCTCAAAAGTGCTCAGCGTCAATTTTATATCCAGCTTAGGGAAAACATTTGAACGAAACAGTATGTACCATGTACCTACATGCAAGGCGAGTTCAGATCCAATGTTTTTTTATGTACTTGGTACATATGTAGGTTGCTAGGTGATAGAGAAATACGGGACCATCATCCGACGCCAAATGGTCTAGCGAGGTTTCCTTGGGGAATGATTAAACAACAGCGATCTTTTCAACCTGATCAGTGATAGAGTAACAACTCCTCTATAAAGCGACAAGTAACTGCAACAAGTCAAATTTAATTACGAATTGATTTGTAATTCAAAATATATTTTAATTACAAGTGTTAATTTGTATAAGCATTCAGTTGCATCAAGATTTATTCTGAAGACGGGAAAAGGTGTCTTCCAATTTGCTTTCATCTCGAATACAGACAATTGTCCCCGAAAGGTATGTTTAGAAAATAACACTTTTGCAGTAATTTTATGAGTATTAGGGTTCACAGGGGACGAAGTGTTTGCGGAATTCTTTGCAATTACCACTCATGGTAATCCAGCATCCGCTATTCTCCAACCGCATTATTTTTACATATGGGGAAAAGAGAGACGATCAGCCGGATCTATCAACAGCAAGAAGTTTTGATATTGCCCACAACTCACAAACACAAAAAGCAAGATCCTCAACCCACCACGCTAACAGCTTAGCACGAGGCCATCAGGTTACTCTTCGTGGGGGACGGCAAAAAGCCACCTCAGTGACCTACGTACCATCGTGTCAAGTGTGCGGTGACAAATTTCACTCCTTATCGGCATAATTCGGTTGATAAAAGAATTACGTGTTTTGGTTGGAAATTACTTATTAAATACTAAGTGTTGGTTAAAACTAATATCAGTAAAATCATATAGCTACCTAAAGAAAGAAAAAAAAACAGAAGATAAAGTACATATAAAGTTAAATTGTGAATTAGAAATTGTGATTAGAATCTAACGGGAAAAGAAACATCCTAATCAGATTTAATTAAAATCATTTCGTTAAATCGATCATAATGTAAATTCAAGGTTGTTTGCATAAGTCCATTTATAAATTATTTTTCCGTGAAATCGATTTGTAAGTGCATAAAAAAAATGTTAGTGTGGGTGATTGGGAACAGAGGGGGAGTAATGTTATAGCGGATTTTCACACCACGGATGCATCACACTCGCCAGGCCTGCCGACGGAGATGTCAAAGGTATGTACCGTTTAATTTTTTTTGTTGATAATAATATGCCGAAGTGAATTACGAGTCGGTAAGATTTTTTTTGTTGCACAGCAAGTTATATGTTTTCTTTTTCGGTTAGGTAAATTGACATGTAATATTTAGTTTTCACGAATAGACAAACAAACCATGCTACATATTATATGTAAATTAAGGATACTGAATTATTTGCACATTTGTTACAATTTCATTCAATCATAAATGAAATCGATAATTAATTCTAATCAGATTTTTTTTTAATAAATAATATTTTGTTAAAGATGTTTAATTAGTGCTTTTTTTTAAATGATCCTATTGACCTGGAGAAAATGAAACGATAGTCGTGGTTTAATGAGGGTTCTCGGTATAGGTATCCGAGTGCATTTGGTAGGGAGGGATACGTGAGGAGGGATGATCCACCTGATCTCTCAGTTTGATACAGGGTTGAGTGAGAGGAAATTGTTGGAATGAGTTTTCGTGAGGATACAGGAACCTAAAGTACCACCTTTCTTGCAATTTTACACAATTGTGATATAGAGCACGCATTTTTTTTTATTTGTGAACGGCAGCGCGAACTTGGTCGGTGCAAAGAACTCCCCCAATCCGACGAGCTGAGCTTGAGCATAGCAAGGCGTGCTACCCGCATCCGAACCAAGGTCCGGTCCAAGCTTCCCAGCAAAGTGTCGTTACAACTTTTAAGATGTTTTGTATATTGTTGTTTGTTTTGAATGAGATTATGATGTTGTGTTTTTTTGAATTCGTTAGTTATTATGTAAGGTATCTTGTTTGTGTATTCAATGGATATGTATTTTGTGTCTGTTCTTTGGTGGTTGGTATTGTCTGTATTGTTTATTTTCTTTTTTCGTTTTTGGATGAGCTTTTCGATGTCATTTGTGTTGTATCCGTTTCCTCTTGCTATTTGTTTTATTATGTTGACTTCTTCTTGGAAGTCTTTTGTTTCCATTGGTATAGTTAGGAGCCTATTAATGAACGCGATGTATGCTGCCATTTTTTGTGTTTGTGGGTGGTGTGAATCCTTGTGTATTGTTATATTTGTTGTTGTTGGCTTTCTATATATTTTGTATTTAATTTTGTTGTTGTTTTTTTGGATTGTTAAGTCCAGAAAGTTTAATTTGTTGTCTTGTTCGATTTCGGCTGTGAATTGTATTTTGCTGTTGATGCTGTTAATGTAGTTTTTTAGGATGTCTATTTGTCTTTTTGTTCCGTCGAAGATTATGAAAGTATCATCTACGTATCTTGAATATGTAATTATTTTCTGTTGTTCTGTGTTGAGGTTAGATAAGATGTATTTGTTTTCAAAATGATTGAGATATATATCAGCGAGGAGTCCGCTCAAAGGTGAATTGCTAGTCCTTCTTCTTGTGTATAGAATTTGTTATTGAATTCGAAGTAGTTTTGTTTTAATATGGTTTGCAGTAGTGTTAATAGTTCATCTATTTGTGTTTTATTGATTCGCGCTGTTGATGTGAGATTTTCTTCCACTATTCTGATTGTCTCTTGGATGGGTATGTTTGAGTACATATTTGTTACGTCGAATGAAATCATCTTGTGTTTTGTGGTTATCTTTATGTTTTTTAGTTTATCAATTAGTTGTTGGCAGTTTTTTATGCTATTGTTGTTGTTTATGTGGATATTGTTTTTTATAAGTTTTTGCAGTGTTTTGGCGGCTTTGTAACTTGGTGCTGTTTTGTAGTTGATTAATGGTCTGATGGGTGTTCCTTCTTTGTGGATTTTTGGTAGTCCAGTGAGCTGTGGAGCTTTTGCGTTAGGTTGTTTTAATTGTAGTTTGTTTAAATTAGTGAAGAGGTTGTTGCATTTGTTTATCGTTTTGTTGATGTCTTTAACATATTTTTTTGTTGGGTCGTTTGTTAGTGTTTTTATGTTGTTGTCTTTTATGAATTTTTCGGTCTTGTCTATATATTCTTTTTTGTCAAGTATAACTATTGTGTTGCCTTTGTCGGCTTTGGTTATGATAGCGTTGTTTGTCACTAGTTTTTGTTTTATGGTTTTTATGTGTTTTATGTCTTCTTTGTAGGTTTTTTGGGTTATTGTGTTCGCGGGGTTATATATTCGTTTGAATTTTTTGTTGATTGTCACTCTTAGTTCATTTTGGATGGTTTGGTCTCGGATGGTTTTGATGGCTGCTTCTGCGTTGGTAACTTCTTGGATTATTTTGTTTTTTTCTGTGTTTGGGATGTTGAACTTTAATCCTTTGTTTAGTGTTGTTTTTTCAGGTTCTGTTAATGGGATGTTTGTGCAGTTGATTATCCTTGGGTAGAATTTGTGTGTGCTAGCTGTTGTTGGTTTGTGTTTCTGTTTATCCTTCAATTTTTGGATTTTTTCTGCGTGTTGTTGTGTTGTTTTATAGGCTGTTGTTGATATTTGTTGTTCTATTTTTTCGATTGTGAGGTTAGCTGCGATTGGGTGTATTTTATTGCAAAGTAGTAGGTGGATTTTATACATTGCTCTGTTGAGTTGTATTTTTTTGGCGTATAGATGTTTTGCCGGCCGGCAAAATCCTCCTCCAAACCCTCCCCGTGGGTGCCAGCTGGTAATGGTCACTACAATTGTCTTGTGCGATGTCAAGACGGTGATCATCTAAGGTCAGGGGGCATCGCTGTGGTATTCCTTTACTCATCAATAGTTCAATACCCAGCCGATGCTTCTTTACCATAGGACAGAAGGTGCCTAATTTCAGTGGTCGTGCGAGCGTACATAGTACATAAATCCGTGCCGAAGAATGTAAGGCTGATGGCCAAATCAGTCGATAGCGAGCTCCTTCAGACGCCCGGGCAAGGTCTGTCGTACCCCTGTTGCCTTATCCCGGTATATCGGCTCTGCCGGGATGGACTTTTATTTCCGACCTACTCGTGGAAACCAAATTCTTAATTCAATAAAACATGCCAAACAAAGACGACATAGCAAACGAAAACCGACCTAACCGACCAAGACTTACCAGACAAGACGAACCTAGCCAACAAACACAGGACAAACGCGACGACCAACCCACAACCAGCGATTCGGACCTACTTACAACAACCCTCCCCATTTTCAAAAGCCTAAATATTGAAAGCGCTGAGGAGGGGTCCCAATCCTCATTCAACACCGCTAACATAGGATCTGAGACTGAGGACGAATTGCTGGACGACAAGGAATCTGAGGACAACACCCTGAAACCACACGCAGTCTCCAAGGAGACAAGAAAGCGGAGCAACTGCAGGGCCTCAAAACGATTCCTAAAAAAAATTACTGAGAAAGATCCAACCTCTATCAACGATAGAGACAGGGCCTTGATCAGGAAGCACAAGAGAGCAATAAAGAGCTATGAAAATCCGAGGGCTCGCAAACCCAACGAACCGTCAGCTCCCGAACTGCAAAAAGGAAAAACAGAAGTGGTGACAGGCAAATCCAAAGGTGCCCCTACTAAGGCCCATAAGGAACAGTCCAAAACCATCAGACCTGTGGAATCAAAGAACAAGGCACAGGCTTCGAGCAGGGTCTCTACCGGCACTAAGGCCGGAACCTCTGGCACCTCTTCGAAGAGGCAACTGTCAGAGGAAGAGAAAAAAGAAAGCCGACCGAAAAGACCCAAGGCTTCAACAAGCCTAGACAGCACTCCAACGAGCCTAATAGCAGCAGTCATTGACGAGCGAGATCCCGATGGGAAGATCACAGCTGAACACTGGCTGCTTGCAGAAAACGTCATCCTCAAGGCTATGATGGTCAATATCCGAAATGGGGGACCAGACTACGAGTTTGACGGGGCAGGATGGCACAAGGGCGTGAAGATAGTGGGGTGTGGAGACGGGAATACTCTTGAGTTTCTCTCCAAAACCATCGCCAGCATTGGTGAACTGTGGGAGGGAGCCAAACTCAAGGTCATACCAAGATCCGCACTTCCACTAAGACAGAAAGCCAAAGTCTGGATACCACCCCCCTTCGATAAAGAAGAGGACGAAAACATCGTGGTACTCCTCGCAGGTCAGAATAAAAACATCCCAATCAAGGAGTGGGTAAAGTTGTACTCCAGAAGAAGTGGTGACGGCAAAGAGCTCTGATTTGCGATCAACCAATCTTCTGCAACAAGCATAAGAAAGACCCCAGGCAGCAAACTGAAGTTCGGGCTAGGTGCCGTAAGGGCACGGCTGGAAGGAGATGAAGAGCCAAAGGTTGCAAAAGCTGCTAGTGGTGCAAATTAATTTGCATCACTGTAAAGCAGCAACACACGTCCTACTGCTGTTCATGTCTGAGGTAAGCGTGGACGTGGCATTAATTCAGGAACCCTGGATTTTTAAAAATAAAATCCAAGGACTGAAATCGCCATACTACCATCTATTCCACACCAAAGAAGAAGGTAAAGTACGTAGCTGTATTCTAGTCAAAAAACCGTTAGTAATACATTTTTTCTTCGAAGGTACAGCAATGGAGACACAGTGGCTGTAAATATTGAAGCTTCAGGAAGGAATCTCATCCTCGCTTCAATTTATATGGCAGACGAGGAGGTAAACCCACCATCCGATACAGTCCGGGAACTAGTGGAACACGCTAGCACACGGAACACATCTTTGGTGGTAGGTTGCGATGCGAATGCTCACCACACGCTGTGGGGTAGTTCAGAAATAAATGAAAGAGGTGAGTCGTTGTTTGAATACATTCTTTCCACAAATCTAGTTTTGTGTAACAGGGGAAACCAGCCCACCTTCCAAAACAGAAACAGGGCAGAAATTCTAGACATAACTCTCAAAAGCAACAATGAACATGTTAGTGTAGTAGACTGGAGAGTTTGTCGAGAGAACTCATTCTCAGACCATAGTAGAATACTCTTTACAGTCAATCTACATTATATGGTACAACAAATTTTTAGGAACCCTAGGAAAACAAATTGGGCAGACTATGCGAAAACGGTTAGTGAGTACACACAGCATCCGAAAGAGGACAAGTTTGTCGACACTCACTCAATCGACAACGCAGTCTACTATATTACCAAAAATATGCACAAAGCCTTTGTTAAACATTGTCCCATCTCTCGCAATCGCAAACCCAAAAAGGCAACTTGGTGGACCAGCGAGCTTCAAAAGCGGCGAACATTGGTAAGACAACTGTTTAACAAAGCAAGACAGAGTAAGGCAGATGAAGACTGGACTAAGTATAGGTCCGAACTTAATCTATACACTAAAGAAATAAGGAGAGCAAAACTCGAATCCTGGAAAACGTTCTGCGAATCCATAGAGAGTACAAACGAGGCCGCCAGACTACGTAAAGTATTGTCCAAAGACCCCACGGTCGCAGGCTATATTAAACGTGCTGACGACTCTTGGACAGAGTCTAGCCAAGAAACTCTACAAATATTAATGGTAACCCACTTTCCGGAGTCTAGTGAAATCACTGGGTGTGAGATCAACTACACTCCTGTTCCGCCAGACCCACAACCGGAAATAGCAATGGAAAGCATTATAACAGAGCACAAAATTGCTTGGGCAGTCAAATCATTCAAGCCCTACAAATCGGCGGGACCAGATAATGTCATACCAGCAATGATACAACAGGCTCTTAGTGTAATACTGCCATGGCTAAAAGTCATTTTCAAAAGCTGTATAAGACTCTGCTACATACCGCAAAGCTGGAAAGAAGTTAAAGTGATATTCATTCCCAAAGCAGGGAGACATATACACTGCACAGCAAAAGATTATAGGCCGATAAGTCTCTCCTCTTTTCTCCTAAAGACACTGGAGAGAATAATCGACTTATACACAAGGGACCTTCTAAACGAAAACAACCTATGCAGAACTCAACACGCCTACCTCAAAGGCAAGTCCGTTGAAACAGCCCTGCACGAAGTTGTGTCAATAATAGAAAAAGGACTACACCACAAAGAATTCACCATGGCTGCATTTTTGGACATTGAGGGAGCTTTCAACAATGTTAAAACAGCGGCCATAAAAACAGCGCTCGAAGACTTGGGAGCGAATAAAGAAATAACGAACTGGGTTTACGAAATGCTCAACAGCAGAGTAATTAACTCAGAGATCGGTGAGAGTTACATAAGGAAAACAGTGACCAGGGGCACCCCACAGGGAGGCGTCTTATCTCCCCTCCTGTGGCTCATAGTGGTCAACAAAATCCTAACGACTCTAAGAGTCAAAAGAACGAAAATAGTAGCATACGCAGACGATATTGTAATTCTAATAAGTGGCAAGTATCTCCCCACTATTAGTGAACTCATGGAATCTGCCCTAAAAGAACTATCCTCGTGGGCAAGACCGAACGGCCTTGGAGTTAATCCAGTCAAAACCGAATGTGTTCTGTTCACTAGGAAAAGAAAAATCGAGAAATTCGATATGCCGAAGCTAAACGGAATTCGTCTGAAACCTTCCCCGGAGGCAAAGTATCTGGGCATCATCCTAGACTCTAAGCTTACTTGGAAACGTAACACAGAAGAAAGAGCAAAAAAGCACTATGCGCCTTCTACGCATGCAAAAAGACCTTTGGCAAACGTTGGGGTATGCGCCCTTACATAACCCATTGGATGTACACAGCGATCATACGACCCATACTTACATACGAGTCAATTGTATGGTGGAAGGCAACAGAAAGGACTACCTATCTCCATAACCTCTCAAAGGTACAGAGATTAGCATGTATTGGTACAACGGGAGCAATGAGATCAACACCCCAAGCCGGGCTGGAAGTCATTTTAAACCTACCCCCGCTTGGTGAATATATTCGCAGCATGGCAGCCAAAGGAGCCCTCCGCCTCAAGGAGGCAAACATCTGGAGGCACAGCTCCTATGGACACGGCTCTATAATGCACAACTACTTGGGTATCGATCTATCCAGGAAAACGGACTACTTAATTCCCAAACGAAACTTTGAGAAAAACTACTCCACATACATACCCCAAAGAGAGAACTGGAACACGCACGTCAACGTGCAAGAAATCCACATCTATACGGACGGGTCGAAAATGGATGTGGGGACAGGAGCGGGATTTTTTTGCGAGCCCCTAGACATAAAGGACTCGTACAGACTTCCCAATGAATGCAGCGTCTTTCAAGCTGAGTTTGTCGCCATCGACAAGGCAGCAGAAACTATCTCCGCGAAGAATCTGGATCCTTCCACGATCACAATCTTCGTAGACAGTCAGGCGGCTATCAAAGCACTAGAAAGCGAAACTATAAAGTCAAAAACAGTCAGAAACTGCCAAAAATCCCTCAACAAAATAGGCGAACGACACAGGATCACTCTCTGCTGGGTCCCCGGTCATAGCGACATTGTTGGGAATGAAAAGGCAGACGAGCTAGCAAGAATCGGGTCAGAACTTGACGCAATAGACGCCATTACGTCAATAGACATCCCAATTAGTGCAGCAAAAAGAAACATTGACAAAAAACTGAGGGAACAAATTAACACCACCTGGTCCCAAATATATAACTGGCGTACTGACAGGCCACTGCACCATAGGTGTAATGGCAAGCAGGCTGGGCATCAGCTCACCAGACTACTGCAGGAGCTGTCAAGATATAGAAGAAACCGAGACCATTAAACACCTGCTCTGCGAATGTCCAAACCTTCAGACATCTCGACTTCGCTATCTGGGCAACAGATTCTTCGAAGACTTAGAGGACGTAGCGCAGGTACCACTGACGGACACTATCAGGTTTGTCAAGAACACAGGTTGGTTCCAATAGGCCAACCGGCAAGATTAACCTAAACTGAGTATGGTAAGTGTTTTATTGTAAATGTAGGTTTACCACATAAAACAATAAGGGATCACAATGGACAATGGGCCCCCGTGCAAGCAAAGCAGCCCTGCTGTGCACTTCCCTTCCAACCTAACCTAACCTAACCTAAGAGCAAACGGATACAACACAAATGACATCGAAAAGCTCATCCAAAAACGAAAAAAGAAAATAAACAATACAGACAATACCAACCACCAAAGAACAGACACAAAATACATATCCATTGAATACACAAACAAGATACCTTACATAATAAGTAACGAATTCAAAAAACTCAACATCATAATCTCATTCAAAACAAACAACAATATACAAAACATCTTAAAAGTAAAAAAGAAAACTGACACCAAAGTAAAATCGGGAGTATATAAAATTACATGCGACAACTGTAACAAATACTACATTGGACAAACAGGAAGAAGCTTCTACGAAAGATTCGTAGAACACAAACCAAAAATAAATACAAAATCTAATTACGCTCTACATCTAATAGACAACAATCATAACTTTTCCGACTTTGAAACGAACCTCACACCCATCCACATATGTAAGAAGAGCCGACTACTTGAGGCCCTCGAAGAATATGAAATATACAAAGCAAACAAAAAAGAAGAGGACAGAATACTGAACGACAAACTACTATTCAAAACAAACGAGCTATATGGCACCGCAATAAAGCACAGCACATAAACAACAAGAAAAAAGAAGAAAACAACAATAGACACCTGCATACCCGAAACAAACTGTCAAACAGAAGCGAGACAACATAACGCCAACACAATAAACAATAGAAGAATAGTACAAGCGCCTGAAGATGAAACTAAGTTTCGAAACGCGTAGCGCAAAAATTAAAAAAATATAAATAACGAACAAAACTTAAGTTGTGATACGAGTATAATTTGATAATAAAATAATAGTATAAAAAATAAGTCTATCTTTTTACTATAACTTTACACACTTATTATAGGATACTCGATAGATAATAATCGTAATAAGCGAAAATTTCTTTTAAGCTAAGTGCAATAGTAATCAAGTGTAAATACACTTAGTAATTCATAATTAAAATTCAATTGCAAAGACAATGTAAGACAAAATACAGAAGAGATTGATAAATATGTAAAAAGGATGTTAAAATTTAAGATTGAAGTAGGACACAAAGCTTGGTTATTGGTCTTCTTTTTGCGTCCTAATATCAGTGACACGAACCCTGTTATCAGGTCCTGGATAGATTTGTATAACGCACCAGAGGCGCCGCCATTCATTTGGGGGAAGATTCTCGTCCTTCAGTATGACCAAGTCATTGATCGCAACATCGGTCATGGGATACTTCCACTTATATTGTTTGTTAAGTTCACATAGATACTAATTTTTCCAACGGCGACAAACACTTTTCCAACAAACATTTTTCCAAAAACGCGAAGGAAGTTACCTGGGGTTAAAGGGGGAATGTCAAACGAATTTTCGGAGATTAAGGAGATCGGTCTGAAATTGAGACAGACCTCTATCTTCGCCAGTAAGGTGGTGAATTCTTCGAACGTAAATTTGTTGGTATCTGCCACTCTCCGAACCCATATGAGGAGCACCGGGTGGAATGAACTTCCACTTAATATTTTGATTTTGGTATTGTTCCGCTACATCTACCGACAAGGTTTGAATGCATTTTTTCAAATCATTTTGGATTGCTCTGCTAGCTCCGCCATTGTCAGAGAATATAGTTATTGGCATTCCTCTTCGTGCAATGAATCTGCTAAATGCATATAAACAGGACTGGGTTGTCAGGTCACTAGTCGCCTCCAAGTGAATCGCCTTTGTAGCAAAACACACAAAAAGACACGCGTATCCTTTTGTTAAGCGACAATTTCGTCCAGAGAAGCTTTTAATTACAAATAGACCGGCAAAGTCGACGCCTGTATTAGTAAACGGTAACGAAATTGTCGTACGTTCAATAGGCAAAGCAGCCATTATTTGAGTTGCCATCTGCTTTTTGTGTTTAATACAAGTCGAGCATTGAAGTATACATTTCTTTATTAGCCTTTTGACCTTGGGGATACAATATTCACATCGAATGATTCGCATCACGAGCTGAATTCCCCTATGAAGTGAAATTGCATGGGCCAACCCCACTAGTAGTGTAGATAAAGTACCTGCATAAGGCAATATTAAAGGATACTTTTCACCATACGAAAGCGTGGAACAAGTAAGCCTTCCATGTGAGCGAATTATTTGATCAGAAACTAAGACGGGATTAAGCTGAGCAATGAGCTTTTCCTTGGGATATGTTCATTTTATGATAGACTTCGGTACTCAGAAGGAAAGGCAGAACATTGAGGCATCCGAATGATCGCGTTCTTTGCATGGGCTACTTCCCTTTGGGTTAAAACGTGTTATGAATAGACAAATTAGTTTTTATAAGACGAGTGAGTATTTTGAACATACCTAAACATGTAGGAAACAACGCGCAATGCTCTAGGCCATGAGGAAAAGTTTTTCAATATCAGATCAATATTGGGCACTAGGGTTGCAAAATTTACTTTTATGGTTTTTTTTTTCTAGGTTACACTTGTAATGTTATGCTTTCGATATCTCTAATATTGTGCATAACGAACGTGTGTGGGGGTTATGCCTCCTATAGTTGTAGTTATGTGGCCTATCGCCCTATGCTGTACTAAGCGCAGCTCGCTATGTACATGTTGCTGTATAAAGCGCATCACGCTAATGGACCGATGGCATGTGAGTGCCGATGTTAATTACGAGTCGAAATTGGGATTAAGACTGATTTTATTGAAATCGATGACGCCCCTTATATACACAAATCACTTACAACTAATTCACAATAAGTATCACAAACAACTACACATGCATACCATAATAATGAACATAATTCTTTTAACCTACATTATTTTCAAAACATTCATGCTCACCATTTCAATATAATAATCAATTAATTTGTCCTAATTTCTATTGCCTGGGTGAACGAATGCAAATGCAAACAATAACAGACACATGTACTTTGTTGAACTTTTGCATAGCATGAATCACTGTCGCTATTAAATGGATGCCATTTGACACCTTCCATATTCGAAGCAAAGCGCAGCGATTCAATGTTACGTAGTAGTTTTTCGTTGTTTATTTTGTGCCTGCATTAAGTCACACTACATCCTTCCCCCAAAAAAAAATTAATGATATTTGTTTACATTTCTTAAAATTTAAATAAATGTCATTTGTGTTGGATATCATCGTTCTTATTGTACATTATGGTAATCTTAGATCTATGCATTATTACTTATTCTTTATGTTCTTAGTTCTGTCTAGATTTAATTATATTATTATTGTGTATTTCATATTCCTTATTCTCTAGCAGTATGGTACTATTTACACCATTTCTTTTAATTATCTTATAAGGTCCTTTAAAAGGTTTTTCAAATTTTCTTTTATTTTGATTTCTTAAAAATACATAATCTCCTACCTTAAAGTTAGATTTATTTACATTTTTTTGAGAACTTTGTCTTCTGTATTTCTCTTCAATTAAAAGATTTTTGCTTGTTCATGAGCATGTCTCAACTTACATTTCAACTCATTTAAGTAATTATCAATATTATAAATTGTTTCTTTGGTTTTTATTACTTCACATGGCAGTGTACACAATTTTCCAAATACGAGTTCAAAAGGTGAATATAAGGTTGATGAATGTGGCATAGAATTATAGCAATATGTATAGTATGGTAACCATTCTTCCCAATTATCTTTATCACCTATGCTCATAATGTATGCATTATATACCCTATGGTTTCTTTCAAGAGATCCCATCGTTTCATGATGAAACGGTGTGGAGACTATTTTCTCTATATTCAATAATATGCAGATATTTTTCAGCAATTCATTCGTGAATTCTGTTCCCTTATCAGTTTTTAGTTTTCTAAAACATCCGTATTTCAGAATAAATTTTTCGACAATCGTTTTCGCTACAGTCTTAGCTTCTTTGGTTTCTATCGGGAAAGATTCTACAAATTTCGTTAGTTCACACTGCACCGTGAGAATGTATCTGTAACCATTTGATGGTCTCAGAGGTCCCACCGTGTCTATGGTGATCGTTTCAAATGATGTATTCGGTGTATCAGTAATAACCATATTCTCTCTGGTATATTTTGTTACTTTAACTTCATTACAGGTCTTGCAATCATTAATGTACCTTCTTACCATTTTATTCATATTTTTCCAAACATATTGTTGTTTAAGTTTGTTGACGCATTTCCTTATACCGCAATGTCCTCTCAGTTTTGAGTTATGAGAATCTTCAATTAATTTGTGCATTTCTCTTTCATCTTTTATTTGTTTTGGAGGTTGAAATAATATTATGTCTAGACATTTTTCCTCTTTTTTATTTTCCTGCAGCTTGTTAAATATTCCTTTAAATTCTTGTATGCATACATATTCAAATAGTTGGCTATTTCTTGATAGCGCTAATGTTTTAACACCTGTATTGTTCATATTGAATATTAGCTTCTTCAGAATCAATTTTATCTCTGATAAAGATTTATCGCTAAATTCTACAATCACAGTGTTTGCTGCTATTATTATTTTATTTCTTTTTCTTCCTGTAACGTTACATTCTTTAAATTCTAATTTCTTTAATCGCCTTATGTCCGATATTGATGTACAGTCCCAAATATGAAGGTAGCTAGTCTCCGTATTTGAGTCCAAGGCTTTTGCACCATTTTCAACTGGTTTTTCTTCTTCATTTTTCTTCATTGCTCTTGTTAGTACGTCAATGGTATAATTTGGTATCATATTTTTTAGCGTTTCTGAATCAATTTTTATTCTTGATAGTGCGTCTGCGTTCGTGTTCAGTTTTCCCTTCTTGAATATTATTTCGAAATCATAGTCCATTAAATCTACACGTATTCTTGTTAGTTTGGATGAAGGACTCTTATGCGTGAATAGACTTACTAGTGGTCTATGGTCAGTGTAAACTATAAATTTTCTTCCAAATAGGTATGGTCTGAAATAATTTATTCCCCAATGTATCGCTAGTAGTTCTTTTTCTATGATTGGCTTGTTTAGCTCATGTTTGTTAAGGGATTTACTTGCGTATGCTATTGGTCTATCTGCTCCGATTTCACCTTGTGACAGTACTGCTCCTAGAGTAAAATTTGAAGCATCTGTAGTTAGTATGAATGGTTTCTCGAAATCGGGATAGCTGAGTACAGGTGGCTCCATTAAATTTTGCTTTAATGTTTTGAAAGCATTGTCACAGTCTTCTGTCCAAGTGAATATTTGTTTCTTTTTCAGTAGTTGGTTCAGTGGTCTAGCAATTTCCGCAAAGTCTCTTATAAATCTCCTGTAATAATTACAAAAAGCTACAAATCTCCTAACGTCATCCACATTTATTGGCACGGGATAGTTTTTTATGGTTTCGTACTTTCTTGGATCGGTTTTGATTCCATTAGATGTTATTAAGTGACCTAGATAAGTTACTTGTGGTTTTAAAAAGTCACACTTCTCTATGTTTAGTTTTAAATTATATCTGCGCAATCTTCCTAGAACTTTAATTAAGTTTTCATTATGTTCTTTTAGATTTTTACCAAATATAATTATAGCATCTACATAAAGAAATGCTGAAGCTTGTAAACCACTAAGAGCTATCGAGAGCATTCTTTGAAAACTATTTGTTGAGATTTTTAAACCAAACGGTAGACGTTTGAATTGGTAATGTCCTTCATTCGTTGAGAATGCCGTTAATGGTCTAGAACTTTTATTTAGTGCGATCTGGTGGAATGAGCTTGTCATGTCCAAAGTAGAAAAATATTTTGCTTTACCTAGTTTATCTAGTACATCTTCTAACCTTGTAAGTGGGAATTTGTTGTCTACCACTTTCTTATTTAAAGATCTAAAGTCTACTACCAGTCTCCATTTAGTTTGTCCGTTGAGACTCTTCTTGGGCACAATGAGTAATGGTGAATTATAAGGACTGACTGATTCTTCTATAATGTCATTCTCCATTAATTCGGCTACTTGTTTCTGTATCTCATTTAGCTGTGCGTTTGGTAGCCTATAGTTCTTTATATAAACAGGATTCTTATCTGTCGTAGAGATGTGTTGCTCATAGAAGTTGTTCATGGTTAGTTTTTCATTTTCGTCATGAAAAACGTCTTGGAACTCTTCACAAATTTTCAGTATTGATTGAACTGCGGAGTTATCTAAATGTTCTATATTTATCTTTTTCTCTAAGCGTTGATACCTTGCTTTGTCTTTGGGTTTCATGATGTTTGATAGAATGTTATAGTTATTTAATGGTTCTACACTGATCATCGCATTTTCTATGATTTCCTCTCTATCTCCTGTATTTAGTATTTTTACATGCTTGATTCCCTCAGCTGGTAATATTGCATTTGATATGAAGACTCCTTTCTTTATCTCATTGCCAATTACCACACTGTCTTGATTCAGATCTATTTTGATGTTTGTGATTAGCTCTGTCCTTGGTGGAACTGTCAATTTCCCAATGTTTCTCATTGTCATGTTCATTGGTAGTACTATTTCTTCATCTGGCAACATTATTACTAGTACACAAGTTTCGTAATCAATTTTGCAATCATACGTTTTAAGGAAATCTCTTCCCAGTATTCCGTCAGTCGTTATATTTATATCTTCATTTACTATGTGGAATTGATGCTCTATACCTGCTTCTCCTAATGCAAGTTTCAGTTTTGATACACCTATCGAGAATATTGTTTTATTTGTTATACCGTTTATTTGACATGCCGAATTCTCATTTAATTCTTTCACCAGATATTCCTTACAAACAGAAATATCTGCACCAGTGTCAATCAAAAATCTTAAAGGTTTTCTTAAATTTGTTACAAATATGTTCACGAAATTTGTATCATTTTCCCCATAGAAATTTAGAATCTTCTTTGGTTTCCCCGATTCTGATGACCGGGGACACCTCTGTTTTCCGACCTAGTATTTCCGTTGTGGTATCCTCTCGTGATACCTCTGCCTCTGGCACTGCCTATGTTGTCGTCATTATTACGCCTATAGTAGCTATTGTGGTCGTTATTATTATTTTGGTGTCCTCTAGTAAAAGGTCTTCTACCCCTGTTATTGCTGAAATTTCTTTGATTGGATTCATGATTTCTTTGAAAACTACCTCTGTAATTTGTTCTAAACTGCATAACATTGTTTTGTTTGCTGGTTGCTTCTACTTCTGCTGCTATTTGTACGGCTTCACTTAATTTTGTCACTCTGGACGCCTGAATTACAGTTTTAATGGAATGGTTAACGCCGTTTTTGAATGCTATTAAACCTAATTGGTCATTTAACTTTATAATGGTCTCCTTGTTTGCTTCTCCTTGTTCTGATATCTGAATTTCATTGAGCTGAGATATTAGGCTATCAATTCTCTCTGAAAAACCATCAACATTTTGATTCCCTTGGTGTAGATTGGCTACCTCATTATGTATTGTGAGCGGATTTACTTTTGGTTTGTAGCTATCTGTTAATGCTTTCTGAAGCGTCTCATAAGTCGTTGGTTTATCTTGTGCTAATAACCTGTTCCTAACCTTATCTGTCAGCTTTGTTGCAAAAACAAATTCTACTAGCTTATTTTGCTCTTGTGATTCACCTAGTGTGTCACTATAAAATTTTATTAGTCCTAAAAAGTTTGTTAAATTTTTTTGGTCCCCATTAAATTCTGGAATTAGCTTCGCAGTTACCAATATTTCGAAACTTCCCATTTTGTCTAATTCTCTTTTATTTGATTTTGGTCTCAGCAATTCTAAAATTTTACTTTCTATTTTTTTAAAACCTACTGCTATATCGTTTAATTCTGTTTCACCTGCTTTATCTATAATGGTTTTATTCCACACACTTTCAATTTCTAGTTTTACCTTTTTTATATATTCTTCACTGTATTCTCTGTTGGGATTCTTTCTTAAATTTCTTAATATTTTGGAAATTGTGTCTAAACTGTCCATGGCATAATGAAAATTTTGTTTTTTTTTTTTTTTTTTTGTTTTTATTGTTTATATATTGTTTATTCTGTTTCTTATTATTTCTTTTCTCACATATTTCTTATAGTATGAATGAATCTTAGCAACTAATAATAATAATAATAATAATAAAATATACGTATTGCTGCTGCTGAGAAGCTGGTTCGTCTGGCTGCTGTTTAAATTGTTGTTTATTACTTCTTTGGAGTTTGGTTGTTCCATTGTTGTTTTGATAGTTCCGTCAGCTGCTTTATGAGTTTCCTTTTTTTTTTTTTTTTTTTTTTTTTGCTCACCATTTCATGTTATGTAATGTTATGCTTTTTATGTTTTTGTCTGAGGTGATGTGTATTACTCTGTACAGTTCACCTTTTTGTCTTCTTATGTTGACAGCCCTTCCGGCTCGTTTCCTCTTATTTCTTTTTGGGATTTCTTCTTTATTTTGTTGTCTCTTCTGTTGCCTTGCCTTATATTGTTCAACTGTTAAGGGTTTTGGTCCGGCTGTCTTTGGTGTTGCTACGTAAGGTGGAGGATCGTGGTCAGCACCGTCTGTGGATTTGGGGATGTATTGTTGGTCCAGCTCTTTGAATAGGGCGTCTAGCTCTTCCTTGTTGTATGACATCAGATTGATTGATTGGTCCCTTCCCTGTTGAATCTTTTATAATTTCTTCAACGGTTTGGCAGGATCGCCATGTAATGTTATGCTTTCGATATCTTTAATATTGTGCATAACGAACGTGTGTGGGTGTTATGCCTCCTATAGTTGTAGTTATGTGGCCTATCGCCCTATGCTGTACTAAGCACAGCTCGCTATGTACATGTTGCTGTATAAAGCGCAGCACGCTAATGGACAGATGGCATGTGAGTGCCGATGTTAATTACGAGTCGAAATTGGGATTAAGACTGATTTTATTTAAATCGATAACGCCCCTTATATACACAAATCACTTACAACTAATTCACAATAAGTATCACAAACAACTACACATGCATACCATAATAATGAACATAATTCTTTTAACCTACATTATTTTCAAAACATTCATGCTCACCATTTCAATATAATAATCAATTAATTTGTCCTAATTTCTATTGCCTGGGTGAACGAATGCAAATGCAAACAATAACAGACACATGTACTTTGTTGAACTTTTGCATAGCATGAATCACTGTCGCTATTAAATGGATGCCATTTGACACCTTCCATATTCGAAGCAAAGCGCAGCGATTCAATGTTACGTAGTAGTTTTTCGTTATTTATTTTGTGCCTGCATTGAGTCACACTACACACTCCTCAGTTTGTTGTGAAAGGGACTCAGGCCTTGAGGATCGAATATGCTGCAACCAAAAAGGGCCAGACCACCACAATTTGTTCCTCTTCAGCTCTATTGGCGCTACACCTCTGGTTGCTAAGTCAGCAGGATTGTCTGCCGATCGAACATGGTTCCATGTTACATTCGAAGTGAGGGTCTGTACCTTGGAAACCCGGTTTGCTACGAAGGATTTCATTTACATGGTGGTTTTTCCAGCCAAGCTAAGACTATGGACTATTTCAGTCCATAGAAATAATTCATAGCTCGGACAGTTTAATTGGGTTATGATATTCTTATGCAATTTCGCTAATAACACAGCGCCACAAAGTTCCAATTTCGGTAAGGAAAGTTGTTTCACCGGAGCAACTTTTCTTTTGGCACATAAAAGGTGGGTAGAATAGACATTATCCTTGTGTTGAATGCGCAAATAGAAGTTCGCTGCATATGCATGCTCGGAGGCGTCACAAAATCCATGGATTTGGATGCAAACACCAGAAGTGTAGTCAATCCAGCGGGGGACTTGAATGGTTTGTATATCTGGGAGTGTTGAAAGAAATGACTTCCAATGCTGACACGTTAGGGGCTCTAACTGTTGGTCCCACATCGTGCCATCTCTCCAGATTTGCTGCATGATGATTTTGGCAGTTATGACAACTGGTGCCAACCAACCTACAGGATCAAATAATTTGCGATTATTGAAAATACAGCTCTTTTAGTCACATTTGTATCCATTTCAGCAGTCGCAACACGAAAATGAAATGAATCTAGTTTTGCATTCCAGCGAATACCAAGTGTTTTAGATACACTAGTATCTTCCAGCTTATGAAAGTCTTGATCGTACAGGTGTTGTGAAGGAAATCTCTTAAGCAACTCCCGTGTGTTCGAAGTCCACTTATGCAGTAAGAAGCCTGCAGAGCGTAGTGCGTCAATAAGTTCATGTTGTGTTCTTAGTGCAATTTCCACATCATGAGCACCAGAAAATAAATCATCAACGAAGCGATGTTCCTTTAAAATGTCATGAGCGAGCGGAAGTCTAAAGTGAAATTCGTCGGCTAGTTCTAGCAGCACGCGAATAGCCAAATACGGCGCACATTTGACACCAAATGTAACTCGCTTTAGTTCGTAATCCTGATTACCAAATATGATTCGCTGATATGGAGTATGCTCTGGGTGAACGATAATCTGGCGATACATTTTGGTTATATTAGCGTTGAAAACGAATCTGAAAAACCGCCATCTCAAAACTAAAATCATAAGGTCGGTTTGTAAGGCTGGACCAGTGTGTAACATCTCATTGAGACTTGTTCCATTATTCGACAAACTTGACGCATTCGAAACCACACGCGTTTTCGTTGAAACATTGTCTGGCTTTATCACTGCATGGTGAGGCAGATAGTACGAACAAATCGTATTATTAAGCATGATTTCCGCTGGAGGACCGAGTGTGCTATATTCGTGAAGCACTTGGTTGTATGTATTATGAAGTTCTTGGTTTTTTGCAAGAGTCTTTTCTAATCGGCAATATTGCCGTAAAGCTATGTCCCTGGAGTGCCCCAGTGTGGGCATAGGGTTTTTAAATGGGAGATGAACGGGAGGTACGTTGTCAGAGTTTCTCGTCGTTGTTTCTGAAAAAGGCTGTTTGCAAAACATGTCCTCTTCAGACTATGGCCTGTCAATATGAATCTCTTCAATTTCCCAAAATTTTCCAATCTGTTCGTTTATTGAAACTTCACTATAGAACGATAAAACTGTGCAAAATGATTGAATATTTTCTGTAGGGAGAGGTCCTGATAATACCCAGCCAAAACAGAGTTCTGAGCTATTAAGGAACCAAAAATGTTGGGCTTGATCCCTTCCTTAATGATTGAATGGTATAAAACCATTCCGATAACGAGATCCACTTTGGAACTTTCGTTGAAATAAGGATCTGCAAGTTC
Source organism: Portevinia maculata (assembly GCA_949715645.1). Taxonomy (NCBI): domain Eukaryota; kingdom Metazoa; phylum Arthropoda; class Insecta; order Diptera; family Syrphidae; genus Portevinia; species Portevinia maculata. The sequence goes on from OX454527.1 coordinate 123,647,871, forward strand.
GAGTTCGATTGGCTCTGCCATCTCTTCAGGACGGATCAAGCACGAGGGTAAATCACCCGTTAATCGTTTAAGCGCAACAGCATTGGCAATTATTGAAAACTCCGGAACGTTTTTCGATCCCAAATACAAGGAACACAACTCTGATGCTGTTGCAGTTACGACAGAGCTAATACCGGAAATTTGAGCCTGTATAGGATTAATAGGAAGGTTTATTCTTTTCTGAGCTTCCTCAGATATGAATGTCACTTCCGATCCTGTATCTAAAAGTGCTCGTAACGTAAATTTGTATCCAAGGTAATGAACATCAACTAACGCAGTAGCTAAAAGAACACGTTTGTTGTTTCGAGATTTTTTTTTTTTTTTTTTATAAAATAAAATTTGTCGAGTGAAGGGCTTTATGCTGTTGGTATTTTTCCTTGTTTGTATGAGCTGAAGCTTTAGAAGAGGGACCTCTTTGTTTCGATGAGTGTTTGATATCAGTCACTGTCTCCAAAACTCGGTGTAGGTTGGTCAGAAATTGATGCGTTGCAGCCTATGATGGTAACTCGCGTGGATTTTGAACTGACTGTTCCCATAAGGAAAGAGTAGTTTCGGGCAACCTATTAGAACAAAGGAACACCACAATCGGATCCCAAGAATCCGTTGACACTTGATGTGCCTGAATGACAGACAAGCAATCGTTGATATTTCGCTGCATGTCTTTAATATCTTTACCAGACTCAGATGAAATCGTTGTCAGATTAAAAAGTTTCTTCAATTGATTGTTTCTCAACCTTCTTTTTTTTCATAATCATTTGATAAGGCTTGCCAAGCTAACTCATAGCTGTCAGCTGTGAGTGAGAAATTGGAAACTATTTTAAGGGCGTCTCCTCTAGTTCTTGAATGAAGGTGAAACAATTTTTGCACAGATGTAACGATCCACTGCCACCAGTTGAGAAGAAATATATTGGCTCAGCAATCAAAACTCACTGTTTCACGGTGTAGACGACGCCCTTAGGCGAACATACCCGTAAATCAACGAACAATTGCTGAAATTCGAGGCTGAACGCCACCACCAGCCATTTTGTGAAATGTCAACGAAAATTCCTCGTTGCACGTCAGCTCACCAATCCCAGGCGACGACCATTCCTTTTCACGACCGGCCAGCAGACAAATAGGAAGTTTTCTCATCCAGACCAGCAACCAGACAAGGAATTCACTTAAAGTGTAATCCTTGTCCATCATTCGCATCCCAGGAGGGACTTAAAGACGTGGAACTCCACTACCAGCGGAGATATCCCAACAGTCCCGGGGATATACGTATTTGGATTGCATTAGTAAATCGTGGACGAAATACCCCACGGAACCAGGATTAAATCCACTCCCAACAGGAGCTGGAGGAAGAGCTCGACTCGGGCTCATTCGCCCTCCTCAGCAACGCAACCGTGGGTAAGTCCTTAATGAAATACAAGTGAAAAATTCACGAGCTTTAATGACAATTTTGCATACGTCAGCTCGACCACGCAGCAGCAGCAGATAACACCTCGCCCCAGAGCGAGTATTCTCTAAGCATCCTCCCAACCGTGCACCCACACGGCGGAGAGACCGCAAATTCCAGCAGCAAAACCAGTGGACGAAGGAGAAAACCTCCTTCGGACCACGCGGCGACAGAAATTCACTCAGGTAAGTCCCAGTCAGGATCCTATGTGGACATCCTACTGGCAGTGCTCACTATTTCGAGGATTAAATTAACCCTCTCGACGTTCGGTATACCCATAGGACCAGCAGGAACGTGGTTATTCAACCCGTTCATGAGCGCTAAGGAAATTGCGCATGCGGAGGAGGACGAATGAGTCCGAGACGGAATCCACAACTTCATCACCTGTTACACAACCGGCACCGAGGCAAGTTTCGCGGCCCCTTCACAGGACGCTCCGTCCAGTCATCACCAACATATATTCGCGGGCCCTTCATATAATCAACGTCAGACAACGTGCAGCCACCAAGGCCACTATACAGCCACCAAGGCCTCTTTACAGCCACACCAACCGCGTCAGCGAGTTGACGTACTGGCGCAACCCCAGTATAATTCCTCGGCAGCGGAAAAACCCCATCCTGCTCAGCATCAGTGGAGTCACAAGCGACTCACTCCAGCAGCTCATCAAGTAACTTCTCTCGGAAGTCACAAGCGACCCGAGCATCATCCAGAACATCATCCCGCACCAGCCACGTCGAGTAGTGTAGAACTATAGTGTCAATTACATACTTATATATTCATATTCATATCTCGTAAATTAGATATTTCGTATTACACCTCAACCACTTTTGGTAGAGGCCCTTAGTGCTAGCGTTTTGCTCTTATTTACCTTGTCCTCAAGGGATTTAGATGTTAGATAGTTCGTCTGGAGCAGTAGGCTCACCGTGATAAATTTCTGTCCAAATAATTCCGCGACTTATTCTGGTATCCTTTAAAGAGATATATATATATATATATATATAGCCGGGAATGCAAATTAATTTTCGATTAAACTACGTGAATTAAATCGGTGAATAGTAAAGTCAGACCAATCCGAGCCAAGTTTTGCTCGATTGTTCGTAAATTTGTGATTAGTTGTCGTGTGCGATAGAAGACTCGGCGTCACTAATAGCGTATCAGCTACCAAGCGAAGGATTAAAGAGACGATTCGCCTCATTTCTCCTGGATTAACACGCGTCTTATGAAGCCTCCTATCTCGCGCATAGTTGAGAGGCGAAATTCTTGAAGTTCATCTAGGGTCAGATATATATATATAGGGTATTCGAGTAGTGTGTAAACTTTTTTTTTTTTTTTTTTTTTTTTTTTTTTTTTTTTTACACTATCAGCTCTGTGTCGTGGAGTGCTTAAAGCAAGCAACTATCACGAGCAGAAATTGCCGGCACAAAAAGTGCTCTCACAGGCTCATCATTTAGTGCAGGTGTTAGTAAGGACAAAACAATTAAAAATACAATAATTATGTACCTACAAAATACTAACACAGACACAAAATAATGCAAACAATTTAAGACATTAAAGCATTATTACGCAAAATATTTTTTAGCTTAATTTTACTAACATGCAAGTCAATCACATGATCATTTAGATTATAGATTCTACTCATGCGACTAATAGGCTCATGCTTCCCATAAACAGGAACGTCGGCAGTGTGCGCACATTGCTGGAAGTTTTCCACCGTAAGTACTTTGAATTCTGATAACAATTACTTTTACTATATTACATTAACTATATACCCATATACATATACTTATATACATATCTATACATATAACGTGATAGTGCATTCTCGGGCACAGATATTTGAATTTCGATCGCGACTCTTCGTACATCCGAGTACCCATCGGCCAGGAGCCTCTTCATCTAGCATCGGCATACCAGCGTTAGATAAAGCTTAGTATCGCTGTACATGTTCTGAGTGTCTTAAGTGTTAGTGTTTAGTTTTCTTTTTTTTTGTTTTTTTTTCTTTCGTTTTCAATCCACGGTATTGGGGCATACGCACCCAAGGGTAATTACGTGAGGGTACCACCTCGACGAACAGTCATCAACAGTCACTCCTAGTGTATCCGCGCGAGGATTCTCTTCGAGGACTCGGTCTTCAGCGTGTGTTTAGTGCAAGTCCTAGATCCACCGTGATTGTACATTCATCCTGCACGGATATTCCTTCGTCTTTTTTTTTGTTTTTGGTTAGTGTGAGACTAGTTCATAATAGCTAACGGAAGGAGGACACGCCTTCGGACCAGATCGGTCATACCTACACGGGAAGCACAGTTCCCCGGTTAGTTCGCTTTGTTTTTGTCGTCTCTAGTGCAGTCCACCTTGGTCAGCCGAGGCAGAACCATCAGTTCTGAACATTCATTTATCTTTTTCCTAGATAAATTTTTAGATACGAATAGGACAGGAGTAAGATAATTACCCGTTACTTTTAAGATACATTTAAGCTACTTATAAGTTAACATTAAATTACATCGACCTTGTTAATTTCATTTCTTTTTTTTTCTCTTCGAACCTTTTGTTAGTTTTTCAATGCAATTATTTTTAGAATGATATTTTTCTATTTGAATACTTGAATAAATTACGATACGTTTAGGGCGTTAAGGAATATGAAATTCATATCTCGTCGTGTTATTACTTTCACGTTCATGTCTGTCGGTCAAATTATGGCCGGGTAAATCGGCATCATGGGAGTAGATCGGATCTCGCAACGGAAGGTGAGTGGAAGGGTATGTCAACCCAGGGGTTATAGGCCTCGATAGAGGCTTGAAAGGCCTATCTCCCACTTCAGGTAAGGGGTCATCGCCAACAGTGCGGCGCGGTGGCCATGGTATCCATGTGTAAACATGGCGGGGCGGGTCAGCACAGGGGAGATATTCCACCATCTCCTCCCCTCTCTCTCTCTCTCGGTATCACGACGCTCTCGTCTCTTCCGGATCCCCGGATAGGCGAGTCTCTCTCTCTCTCTTCTCAAGGACCTATTGGCCAAGTTACCCTTCGGGCCACCCTAGCGAAGACGGAAGCAATATCCCTCTCGCTCACCCTCTCTCTGCCAACGGTTGGCAATGGTGGGACATCGTTCCATTGCGTGCGGAGAAGGAGTGCTCCTTTCCTTTGGATCTTGGTTTTCCAGGATTGCGAGCAATTATAATTTTCTGAAGGCATGTAAAACTAGTGGTAACCCCAGTACGGGCTCACAGAAAAGGATTCACGCCCGCCGGCGAACTAGCGCGGGGCGGTACCCATGCCTGGCTGTGAGTGGCCGCACACCCCTCTTCCCAGACATGGCATTACGGTGCAATGGAGGAAGAAGGAGCATGTAGTGCTACTGGTATAAGTGGCACTGTAATGCACAATTCTGTTTCAGTTGGCAACGGTTGCAGGTTCGGTTACAGATGGCGCTCATCCAAATGAAATGAGGGGGGCGCGAAGTTACCGACGACTATACTGCACCAATCTAATGCTCATACGTTACAGATCCTGCTGATGATTGATGATGGCAAAACGTTACAGATGGGGCCCCACGTTTGGCGCCATCTGTAACGTTATGCCATCATCAATCATCAGCAGGATCTGTAACGTATGATGGCATAACGTTACAGATGGCGCCCAACGTGGGGCCCGAAGACAAGTAACGAAAGGCCAGATCAAAGGCCTTGAGAAGTATTTTTAATTTTTCCCTCGAAAAATTTATTTTTCGGTATGGGGCTTTCAAGTTTAGTTTAAGTAATATCAGTAGGTAAGACATCTTCCTTTGAGAAGAACGCTGGTAGTAGAGCCAGTGGCGCGATGTCTGTTTCGCTCTGCGAAGCAAGCCCATCTTCTCGACACAACTCCATCCCAGTCCTAAGCGTGGATCGAAGTTTTTCTCCGCGTTCGTTAGCTGCGGGTATGGAAGGAGTGTCAGAACTATCGTGCAACCCTCAAAGAGGAGTGGGAGATCCATAGTCCGGCCTGGGCATGTAATTTTCGTCTAGAGCTTTGTGTGCGTGGACGCCACTCGGTCCTAGAGCAATAGGTTAGGCCATTCGCTCAAGGATCATTACAAGATGGAGGTAGCGGAACTTTAGCGCGCGAGCGAGTCCGGCGCGTGGGTTGACATTAATCCCCGCGTGTGTCAGCAGCCGCACGGTGTTATAGTCCCGAGACACCTCGACGCCAAACTATTATACTTAAACATTATAACAGTAAAGAGAGCAAGAGAAGCAGACCAGTAGAGCAGGAGATACCGAGGTATCCTCTCACTCACTCACTGGGGACTTTATTAGACCCCAGGACAAACCCAACGAGATTCGATCATCCCTAACCCAGAGCAGAGACCCAAAAGTAATAGTAGAATAAGTATTAGATATTAAAAGCAACCTATAGTAGGAAGCACGTTAATTTAAGAACCCTTTATTAACCTCTAAATTTTTTTTCCCTAGATCATACTCATAGGTCTAAGGCATATTAGGTATAATTAATACTCATAAGACTTTCAGTTTATCTTTCTATCTCATTAAGTTTATAGTAGGCTCTTGTAGATAGATTCATATCCTTTAAGTTTAAGCAGTAAGTTAAGTTTAAGCATTCGATTTCGGATCGAATTTGAATTCGAATATATTTCTTTCTGTGATTTATACACAACCCCATAGTAATTTGGAGTTGCGGTCACCCTTACTAAGGACCACAGCTCCACGAAAGTATCGTAGTACATTAATCCACTAAGAACATTTAATTTTGAGACAATTATTTTTCTTTGTGTGACCCTTTTGGTTCACTTCGGTTTCGAATATATTCGTAACCCGAAGTGAGCATACAATCCTATCGTTCAGATTGTTAAGTTTACGAGACACCCAGGCAGATGTCTAACCCGTCCAACACAGGTCGGTTTGACACCTCGTGGAAGGTACCACGCCGTGCCCTTAGAAGCAAAGGACGAGACGGAGCACCGTCCAGCCGCGCAGTTATCCCAACTCCATCGGGACAGCTCAGCGAGCAGGGGTCTTGTATGCCCGACAATTCTGACAACCCGGGAGTATCCACGGATACCCGGGATAACCAGACTTTCCAAACCTTTCGGCAAGACAGGGAGCCGGAGCCAGTACCTCTACCCGAGAGACTGGGACCTTTTCCCATAAGCGACGAACCTTTAGATCCGAGCGAGAACCCATCAGCAGCCCATCCGGAGCAGGAAGTCTCACGACCTCCCGAAGCGTTAAGTGCACCAGAACCAGACGGTTCAGGCGTGGGCGAGGCGAATGACAGCGCTCAATTCGAGCAGTACATTCAGCAAGTAGTAACGGCTACAGTCGGATTAAGGCGCACCGAAGAGTTACGCCATATTAGAGAAGAGTTAGATTGCAGTCGAGCTGTAATGCGGCAAGACATGGCGATCATATTGCGAGAAGCAGTCCTGGGACAGAACCCACTTCTTCGCCAAGGCCCTACAGGCCTAGGTAACGCGCACGCGCGAGAAGCTGCAGGAACCCATGGCCCGACATCTCAGCATCCCAACCAACCAATGCAGTCAGCGGCCGCGCAAAGTATTAGCCGGCCGGAGTATATTTTAGGCTCGAGTCCGCCTCCGAGAGGAGCTCCTGTCCAGAACCCCCATGTGTACCCAGTACATATGGCGAGAAGCGCCAACGTTGATAATTTTCTGGCGCAACTAAGCAACATCAACTTGAATGAGTCGTCTCCGCGTCCGAACGACGAACGGCAAGCACCGTCGCAAGGACCATCTCAAGCGAGCTCATTTCCTAGATATCATAATATTCCCAAATGGGATCTGCAATTCAGCAATGAAGACCTGTCCATTGACGATTTCCTTTTACAAGTTAACCGGCAACGGGAATCATGTAATGCGTCATGGGCAGACGTTGTCCTAAACTTCCACCATCTGGTGAAAGGACAGCCAAAACTGTGGTTTTGGGGGTGGATAAAGAAGAACCCTCATGCGTCGTGGGAAGCGTTACGATTAGCTCTCCTCGAGCAATACCGCAGTCTCGAAACTGATTTCGATATTTTTCGACAAATGTCCGCACTCCACCAAGGCGAACAAGAATCATTTGACTCCTATTACGGGAGCGTGCTAAGGCTCAACGCAAAGCTTAAGTACCCCAAGGCCAATCGAGATCTAATCGAGATTCTAAAGCGAAATGTAAATCGCCAGATAGGGCAACACTTACTTACATTTAACACGTCGGATATCGCCGAGTTAGTGTACGTCTGTCGCAGCATCGAGCGCTTTCTAGCGGAGCCTCACAGCAACCACGCGAACAAGTCCAAGTTCACGGCAGGAACCCCCTACCGGAAACATGTTAGCGAGCTCAGCGAAGAAGGGCCCATCGAACCCACGGCAGCCGAACTCAGCGTAGAGGCCGTCGGATTTCTTCAGCGAGAACGCAGACCCTTAATCTGTTGGATCTGTCGAGAGGCAGGACATTCCATGTATGAGTGCCTCAAGCTACCACAGAACCCGTTTTGTTTCCGTTGCGGGAAGGAGAACGTTTTCACTCCCAATTGTCCAAGATGTCAGGAAAACTCAAGGAAGAACTACCCTCGTACCGGGGAGGGCAGTTCGAGAAACTTCAGACCGGCCCTAGAAAATTAGACCCAGACCTACAAGGTAACACCACTATTCTTAAACGCGCACACGATCCAACCGGGGATTCGACGGCAAAAGAAAATCAAAAACGAAAACCGGAACCCGAGACAGCTACCACCCAGGCTCTCGCCGTAGGTACCAGCGTCTCGAAGATACCAAATCGTCACTATAAAGCCTTCGACCAAAGATGGTCGGAATATCAAACCATAAGAGAACGAATTTTCGGGAAGTCAACGCCATCATCCCGCATACGTCGATGAGCGACGACTACATGCATCGACGATCTCAGATCCTCACCTTCCATCGGAAGAGACCGCAAACCGCTTGGTATTAAGAAAGATGACAGATAACAACATAAAGTCACCAATCGGAAACAACACATTAAAGAGAAAGAGAAGAAACGACGAGTTCACAGTAGCAGACGAAGTAAGCTAACGCTTGCCCGGATAACTCAGCCTGTGCATGAGACTAGGAAGCGTCACAGCATTCCAGGATAATTCGTAGGCAGCGCAACGTGTTCCTTGCAGTTTCTTGTGCAAGGCTCGGAAACTTTAAGGTGTGTAACGATCCACTGCCACCAGTTGAGAAGAAATATATTGGCTCAGCAATCAAAACTCACTGTTTCACGGTGTAGACGACGCCCTTAGGCGAACATACCCGTAAATCAACGAACAATTGCTGAAATTCGAGGCTGAACGCCACCACCAGCCATTTTGTGAAATGTCAACGAAAATTCCTCGTTGCACGTCAGCTCACCAATCCCAGGCGACGACCATTCCTTTTCACGACCGGCCAGCAGACAAATAGGAAGTTTTCTCATCCAGACCAGCAACCAGACAAGGGATTCACTTAAAGTGTAATCCTTGTCCATCATTCGCATCCCAGGAGGGACTTAAAGACGTGGAACTCCACTACCAGCGGAGATATCCAACAGTCCCGGGGATATACGTATTTGGATTGCATTAGTAAATCGTGGACGAAATACCCCACGGAACCAGGATTAAATCCACTCCCAACAGGAGCTGGAGGAAGAGCTCGACTCGGGCTCATTCGCCCTCCTCAGCAACGCAACCGTGGGTAAGTCCTTAATGAAATACAAGTGAAAAATTCACGAGCTTTAATGACAATTTTTCATACGTCATCTCGACCACGCAGCAGCAGCAGATAACACCTCGCCCCAGAGCGAGTATTCTCTAAGCATCCTCCCAACCGTGCACCCACACGGCGGAGAGACCGCAAATTCCAGCAGCAAAACCAGTGGACGAAGGAGAAAACCTCCTTCGGACCACGCGGCGACAGAAATTCACTCAGGTAAGTCCCAGTCAGGATCCTATGTGGACATCCTACTGGCAGTGCTCACTATTTCGAGGATTAAATTAACCCTCTCGACGTTCGGTATACCCATAGGACCAGCAGGAACGTGGTTATTCAACCCGTTCATGAGCGCTAAGGAAATTGCGCATGCGGAGGAGGACGAATGAGTCCGAGACGGAATCCACAACTTCATCACCTGTTACACAACCGGCACCGAGGCAAGTTTCGCGGCCCCTTCACAGGACGCTCCGTCCAGTCATCACCAACATATATTCGCGGGCCCTTCATATAATCAACGTCAGACAACGTGCAGCCACCAAGGCCACTATACAGCCACCAAGGCCTCTTTACAGCCACACCAACCGCGTCAGCGAGTTGACGTACTGGCGCAACCCCAGTATAATTCCTCGGCAGCGGAAAAACCCCATCCTGCTCAGCATCAGTGGAGTCACAAGCGACTCACTCCAGCAGCTCATCAAGTAACTTCTCTCGGAAGTCACAAGCGACCCGAGCATCATCCAGAACATCATCCCGCACCAGCCACGTCGAGTAGTGTAGAACTATAGTGTCAATTACATACTTATATATTCATATTCATATCTCGTAAATTAGATATTTCGTATTACACCTCAACCACTTTTGGTAGAGGCCCTTAGTGCTAGCGTTTTGCTCTTATTTACCTTGTCCTCAAGGGATTTAGATGTTAGATAGTTCGTCTGGAGCAGTAGGCTCACCGTGATAAATTTCTGTCCAAATAATTCCGCGACTTATTCTGGTATCCTTTAAAGAGATATATATATATATATATATAGCCGGGAATGCAAATTAATTTTCGATTAAACTACGTGAATTAAATCGGTGAATAGTAAAGTCAGACCAATCCGAGCCAAGTTTTGCTCGATTGTTCGTAAATTTGTGATTAGTTTTCGTGTGCGATAGAAGACTCGGCGTCACTAATAGCGTATCAGCTACCAAGCGAAGGATTAAAGAGACGATTCGCCTCATTTCTCCTGCATTAACACGCGTCTTATGAAGCCTCCTATCTCGCGCATAGTTGAGAGGCGAAATTCTTGAAGTTCATCTAGGGTCAGATATATATATATAGGGTATTCGAGTAGTGTGTAAACTTTTTCAACAGGAACGTCGGCAGTGTGCGCACATCGCTGGAAGTTTTCCACCGTAAGTACTTTGAATTCTGATAACAATTACTTTTACTATATTACATTAACTATATACCCATATACATATACTTATATACATATCTATACATATAACGTGATAGTGCATTCTCGGGCACAGATATTTGAATTTCGATCGCGACTCTTCGTACATCCGAGTACCCATCGGCCAGGAGCCTCTTCATCTAGCATCGGCATACCAGCGTTAGATAAAGCTTAGTATCGCTGTACATGTTCTGAGTGTCTTAAGTGTTAGTGTTTAGTTTGCTTTTTTTTTTGTTTTTTTTTCTTTCGTTTTCAATCCACGGTATTGGGGCATACGCACCCAAGGGTAATTACGTGAGGGTACCACCTCGACGAACAGTCATCAACAGTCACTCCTAGTGTATCCGCGCGAGGATTCTCTTCGAGGACTCGGTCTTCAGCGTGTGTTTAGTGCAAGTCCTAGATCCACCGTGATTGTACATTCATCCTGCACGGATATTCCTTCGTCTTTTTTTTTTGTTTTTGGTTAGTGTGAGACTAGTTCATAATAGCTAACGGAAGGAGGACACGCCTTCGGACCAGATCGGTCATACCTACACGGGAAGCACAGTTCCCCGGTTAGTTCGCTTTGTTTTTGTCGTCTCTAGTGCAGTCCACCTTGGTCAGCCGAGGCAGAACCATCAGTTCTGAACATTCATTTATCTTTTTCCTAGATAAATTTTTAGATACGAATAGGACACGAGTAAGATAATTACCCGTTACTTTTAAGATACATTTAAGCTACTTATAAGTTAACATTAAATTACATCGACCTTGTTAATTTCATTTCTTTTTTTTTCTCTTCGAACCTTTTGTTAGTTTTTCAATGCAATTATTTTTAGAATGATATTTTTCTATTTGAATACTTGAATAAATCACGATACGCTTAGGGCGTTAAGGAATATGAAATTCATATCTCGTCGTGTTATTACTTTCACGTTCAGGTCTGTCGGTCAAATTATGGCCGGGTAAATCGGCATCATGGGAGTAGATCGGATCTCGCAACGGAAGGTGAGTGGAAGGGTATGTCAACCCAGGGGTTATAGGCCTCGATAGAGGCTTGAAAGGCCTATCTCCCACTTCAGGTAAGGGGTCATCGCCAGATGGCGCCCATGTAACGTTATGCCATCATCAATCATCAGCAGGATCTGTAACGTATGAGCATTAGATTGGTGCAGTATAGTCGTCGGTAACTTCGCGCCCCCCTCATTCCATTTGGATGAGCGCCATCTGTAACCGAACCTGCAACCGTTGGCAACTGAAACAGAATTGTGCATTACAGTGCCACTTATACCAGTAGCACTACATGCTCCTTCTCCCTCCATTGCACCGTAATGCCATGTCTGGGAAGAGGGGTGTGCGGCCACTCACAGCCAGGCATGGGTACCGCCCCGCGCTAGCTCGCCGGCGGGCGTGAATCCTTGTCTGTGAGCCCGTACTGGGGTTACCACTAGTTTTACATGCCTTCAGAAAATTATAATTGCTCGCAATCCTGGAAAACCAAGATCCAAAGGAAAGGAGCACTCCTTCTCCGCACGCAATGGAACGATGTCCCACCATTGCCAACCGTTGGCAGAGAGGGGGTGAGCGAGAGGGATATTGCTTCCGTCTTCGCTAGGGTGGCCCGAAGGGTAACTTGGCCAGTAGGTCCTTGAGAAGAGAGAGAGAGAGACTCGCCTATCCGGGGATCCGGAAGAGACGAGAGCGTCGTGATACCGAGAGAGAGAGAGAGGGGAGGAGATGGTGGAATATCTCCCCTGTGCTGACCCGCCCCGCCATGTTTACACATGGATACCATGGCCACCGCGCCGCACTGTTGGCGATGACACCTTACCAGAAGTGGGAGATAGGCCTTTCAAGCCTCTATCGAGGCCTATAACCCCTGGGTTGACATACCCTTCCACTCACCTTCCGTTGCGAGATCCGATCTACTCCCATGATGCCGATTTACCCGGCCATAATTTGACCGACAGACCTGAACGTGAAAGTAATAACACGACGAGATATGAATTTCATATTCCTTAACGCCCTAAGCGTATCGTAATTTATTCAAGTATTCAAATAGAAAAATATCATTCTAAAAATAATTGCATTGAAAAACTAACAAAAGGTTCGAAGAGAAAAAAAAAGAAATGAAATTAACAAGGTCGATGTAATTTAATGTTAACTTATAAGTAGCTTAAATGTATCTTAAAAGTAACGGGTAATTATCTTACTCGTGTCCTATTCGTATCTAAAAATTTATCTAGGAAAAAGATAAATGAATGTTCAGAACCGATGGTTCTGCCTCGGCTGACCAAGGTGGACTACATTCGAGACGACAAAAACAAAGCGAACTAACCGGGGAACTGTGCTTCCCGTGTAGGTATGACCGATCTGGTCCGAAGGCGTGTCCTCCTTCCGTTAGCTATTATGAACTAGTCTCACACTAACCAAAAACAAAAAAAAAGACGAAGGAATATCCGTGCAGGATGAATGTACAATCACGGTGGATCTAGGACTTGCACTAAACACACGCTGAAGACCGAGTCCTCGAAGAGAATCCTCGCGCGGATACACTAGGAGTGACTGTTGATGACTGTTCGTCGAGGTGGTACCCTCACGTAATTACCCTTGGGTGCGTATGCCCCAATACCGTGGATTGAAAACGAAAGAAAAAAAAACAAAAAAAAAAGAAAACTAAACACTAACACTTAAGACACTCAGAACATGTACAGCGATACTAAGCTTTATCTACCGCCGGTATGCCGATGCTAGATGAAGAGGCTCCTGGCCGATGGGTACTCGGATGTACGAAGAGTCGCGATCGAAATTCAAATATCTGTGCCCGAGAATGCACTATCACGTTATATGTATAGATATGTATATAAGTATATGTATAGGGGTATATAGTTAATGTAATATAGTAAAAGTAATTGTTATCAGAATTCAAAGTACTTACGGTGGAAAACTTCCAGCGATGTGCGCACACTGCCGACGTTCCTGTTGAAAAAGTTTACACACTACTCGAATACCCTATATATATATATATATCTGACCCTAGATGAACTTCAAGAATTTCGCCTCTCAACTATGCGCGAGATAGGAGGCTTCATAAGACGCGTGTTAATCCAGGAGAAATGAGGCGAATCGTCTCCTTAATCCTTCGCTTGGTAGCTGATACGCTATTAGTGACGCCGAGTCTTCTATCGCACACGAAAACTAATCACAAATTTACGAACAATCGAGCAAAACTTGGCTCGGATTGGTCTGACTTTACTATTCACCGATTTAATTCACGTAGTTTAATCGAAAATTAGTTTGCATTCCCGGCTATATATATATATATATATATATATATATATATATCTTTAAAGGATACCAGAATAAGTCGCGGAATTATTTGGACAGAAATTTATCACGGTGAGCCTACTGCTCCAGACGAACTATCTAACATCTAAATCCCTTGAGGACAAGGTAAATAAGAGCAAAACGCTAGCACTAAGGGCCTCTACCAAAAGTGGTTGAGGTGTAATACGAAATATCTAATTTACGAGATATGAATATGAATATATAAGTATGTAATTGACACTATAGTTCTACACTACTCGACGTGGCTGGTGCGGGATGATGTTCTGGATGATGCTCGGGTCGCTTGTGACTTCCGAGAGAAGTTACTTGATGAGCTGCTGGAGTGAGTCGCTTGTGACTCCACTGATGCTGAGCAGGATGGGGTTTTTCCGCTGCCGAGGAATTATACTGGGGTTGCGCCAGTACGTCAACTCGCTGACGCGGTTGGTGTGGCTGTAAAGAGGCCTTGGTGGCTGTATAGTGGCCTTGGTGGCTGCACGTTGTCTGACGTTGATTATATGAAGGGCCCGCGAATATATGTTGGTGATGACTGGACGGAGCGTCCTGTGAAGGGGCCGCGAAACTTGCCTCGGTGCCGGTTGTGTAACAGGTGATGAAGTTGTGGATTCCGTCTCGGACTCATTCGTCCTCCTCCGCATGCGCAATTTCCTTAGCGCTCATGAACGGGTTGAATAACCACGTTCCTGCTGGTCCTATGGGTATACCGAACGTCGAGAGGGTTAATTTAATCCTCGAAATAGTGAGCACTGCCAGTAGGATGTCCACATAGGATCCTGACTGGGACTTACCTGAGTGAATTTCTGTCGCCGCGTGGTCCGAAGGAGGTTTTCTCCTTCGTCCACTGGTTTTGCTGCTGGAATTTGCGGTCTCTCCGCCGTGTGGGTGCACGGTTGGGAGGATGCTTAGAGAATACTCGCTCTGGGGCGAGGTGTTATCTGCTGCTGCTGCGTGGTCGAGCTGACGTATGAAAAATTGTCATTAAAGCTCGTGAATTTTTCACTTGTATTTCATTAAGGACTTACCCACGGTTGCGTTGCTGAGGAGGGCGAATGAGCCCGAGTCGAGCTCTTCCTCCAGCTCCTGTTGGGAGTGGATTTAATCCTGGTTCCGTGGGGTATTTCGTCCACGATTTACTAATGCAATCCAAATACGTATATCCCCGGGACTGTTGGATATCTCCGCTGGTAGTGGAGTTCCACGTCTTTAAGTCCCTCCTGGGATGCGAATGATGGACAAGGATTACACTTTAAGTGAATCCCTTGTCTGGTTGCTGGTCTGGATGAGAAAACTTCCTATTTGTCTGCTGGCCGGTCGTGAAAAGGAATGGTCGTCGCCTGGGATTGGTGAGCTGACGTGCAACGAGGAATTTTCGTTGACATTTCACAAAATGGCTGGTGGTGGCGTTCAGCCTCGAATTTCAGCAATTGTTCGTTGATTTACGGGTATGTTCGCCTAAGGGCGTCGTCTACACCGTGAAACAGTGAGTTTTGATTGCTGAGCCAATATATTTCTTCTCAACTGGTGGCAGTGGATCGTTACACAGAACATAACTTTGGATGATTTATGCACAGGGCCGTAAGCATGTCTCGGAAGGGTGTCCAGATTTGATGGTCACCATAGAAAAGTTCTGTATTGCAAGGTGCCACACTTGTGCTTGGCACAGACTCCGATTTAATTTGATTATTTCTAATTTCTTAGACCGCTCAATGATATCACTTAGGCAATTTATATACGTATTAGAGGATAACCGATATTTCTCCTTAATTGCATCCTTACTGTCTTGATCTGGAAGATCAATTGCACGTAAACAGTCTGAGTAACAACATTTAACATCACCCCAAAGATCTTTTATTGCGGGCCTTGATGCTTCTAATGAACTAAGAGTTTGATCTGTTACGGGGATTTATTGAAATTCCACGAAATGATCTGCAGATTCAATAAACTTATCTAACTCACTCATTGCGATTGATTAAGAATGTATTTATTGAAGGAAAGGAAACTTGCTCCCAAAGTGTGGACTAGGGATGCTCATTCAAAAAATACATCGACGTTTTATTCGATACAATGCCTCGAAACGTTACATCGATTAGTATCGATGCATTGATTGAAAATATTGATGTGTTCGATGCATCGATTAAGAACATCGACGTATTGTATTATATGAGCTTAATATAAGAAATTAAAAATAAGACGTTATCCAAGGTTTTTAATTTAACTGAGTTTTATTAAAAATGCAAATCCCAATACTTCCGCTCCAAACTTTGCATAAACAATACTTTGTTTATCCGCTTTCCTTGGATTCTATTATTTTGCTGACTCAATACCTGGGAAGCTTTCGAAAAAAGCCTTTCCGAAGGAACTGAGCTGGGTACCATAGTTAAATATTTAAAAGCAACTTTAAAAAGTTCTGGAAATTGTAGCTTGTAGTCGGATCAAATTTCCAAGGGATTTTCACTAAGGCAACCAACAGGAGCCTTTAAGTAGACGGAAAGCTCACCACAAACACTTTCTTCGATTATGTTCGCCTTCCAACTTCTGTGAACGAGTTTGTGATGGTCGCTCCAAAAGTTGAAATCTTCCCATACTTTGTCGGAACCATTCGAATCAGATTCTATTGGATTTTTATTAAGAAGGTCCTTCGTCATCATCTCTTTAATTTTTTGGATTGCGTGGGCACATGCTATGGGGTCTTTAAAATAAAGCTTTTTGAACCGCGGGTCCAACAAGGTAGCTATAGCTAACGAAGAAACTTGTTCAATAGCACCCATCCGTTTCCTGATTTCTCCAAGAATGAGCTTGCTTTAATAGACATGACAGTATAGTCTGTCTGTGTATCTGTGTCTGTGGTGCGAACGTCGGTCTCGGTCGTCGCGTCGTGTTCCCTCGTCTTACATGTGTTGTTGTTTATGTGTTTGGTTGGCGAAAATAGCTTATTACAAATTACGTTATAATTTCTCATATCCTTCATTAATACATTCAAAGAGAGGAGAGTATATAGAACGTATTAAATTTGAAATTTGGTACTGTGTATGGTGTATGTGTACATTTCATTCTTCGACGCATCGAATGAAATACATCGATGCATCGTTAAACATCGGATGCTTTCAAAGCATCGGATTGATTCGATGCAATCGAATACTAAACATCGTTATTTTCGATGTATCGATGTATTAAGAGCAACCCTAGTGTGTACAATTCGGACAGCAATTAGCAATTAATCCGATATATGGACTCGTATGTAATCAATCGACCAACTATAACCAAACTTTGTACACTTATTAAATTCACTGATGTTTTTACTAGTAGTGATCGTATTCTGACTTACTTATTATTGGTTTATGCAATGCAAAATGAAATCTAACAAAAGGATTATTAGGTACAAATTTTAAGTTTCGTAGCGACTAAACGAATTTATAAGATTTTTTTGAAAATGACTATTGCACTGAATTTATAAGCTATGCACGCACCTGTTTAACAATTGAAACTGAATTGTTCTTCATCTGGTCCGTAATAGTTGTCATCTACTTGTTGTTGTGTTGATCTTCCTGTGGAACCGGTTTAAAGGATTATCTCTCGACATGATAACTGCTTGAGAACTTTCGCACTCTACTTTTATTAAAATAATGGTGTAAGAAGACGATGAAGTTGATGAGGATGATGCAGATGATGAAGATGATGAAGATGATAAAGATGATGAAGTTGATGAAGATGAAGATGATGAAGATGATAAAGATGATGAAGATGATAAAGATGATGAAGTTGATGAAGATGATAAAAATAATCGCGGATGCGATGGATAATAATGATGATCGTAGAAACGATGTGGTATTTTTTATGTGCGTTTCGTCTTGCGAATTTATGTATACTTTTGAAGGGCACGGTGTCGTTGTGCAATCGATGGTCAATGGATGATTCGGGGGGATCGGGAGACAAGTACTTGAATTTGTACCCTGACGCACTCGATGCACTTGGATTTGAGAATTGTTATTTCTCGATGGATCTTTTGTGAAGAGTTGGCGATATAGGGATCTTGTTGCCCGCTGCGTGTAACTTCACTATGTTATGGATGGTATGGATTCCGCAATTTTGAGCAAGATTTAGGGATCTTGTGGTTATGTTGCAAAATATATGGATTTTGCTGGATTTTCGAATAATAATCAATTATTGAATGATTATCCGGCTCGAAGGACCAAATGTTGGGGTGAGATCCCCTGCTGGTTGGTGATGGCTCCGATTACGAGAGCAAAAAAAGAGAAATACACGATATGTCGATTTCGTTATAATTCTTTATTCTTGAGAGGTCTTACCACGTTAGAGGTTTACAAAAGAAGAGAGGGAAAACTGGTATTAGGCTAACAATATGGCTGAGTGAGTTCCGTGTATTACAAATTGTTGTTAAGCGCAATCTAAGTGTTAATTAATGAATACAGATATTAAATCAGAGATCGTTTCCTATTCTAGTACAATTTGACCTGATCACATGCGATAACTCTTCGCATCGAAATCTTTGAAACACAAAATTCCACCGTTTATCGCATCTGGAAAATATTGGTGTTCTGTAACTCTGCGATAAAATATACCTTGGTAACTTTTGATATCATCTGAAATTGGAAGGATTGTCAAAATACTGGAAATCGAATGGTAGTTTGACGAGGAAATTCAGTGTGTATTTACATGTTGTTGGGATAGGTGTGGTGTGGCTCGAGTTTATAGCGGATTATCTGAAAATTACGCGTTTCTGTTGAATTTTTACGATGATCGCTCGGTTCTGCTGGCCTTAGACGAAACCTTTTGAATTATATCTCATGCTAACGCTGGTTTAAGACAACATTATGTTGATGAATTTAAGACAACATTATGTTGATAAATTTAATGAAGTTAAAATTTTGCACTTATTTTGTCTGTCTATGAAAAAAATAAATGAAATAAAAACTTTTTTTTTAAAAACATAAGAACCTTTTCGTCTCTTGTTGGACGTACCAAGCTGTTTATTTTTGTAGCAACACAGTTCCAATAATGTTCAAAATGGATCTTATTGAAGTGCTTGCTGAATTCTTTCGGCAGATGTACCTACATTCTTCTCCATCAATTCTGAGTTTATTAGTTATTTCTTATTTCTTTTGCATTTTTTTAAACGTTGAACTTGATCATCGGACTAAATATTTTGTTAAATAAAAAATCAAAAATATTTATCGCAAGCCAATTGAAATGTGATAAGCTGTGACAGTTGAAGTGAATAATTTATCGTATTCGAAAGTTACAGAACCTGAATATATCACATATTTCCAGGGGTTTCATTTCACAATGTTAAATGTGGTATAGTTTTCGCATCGCATAGTTACAGAACACGGAAATGTGATATAATGAAATTTTGTTTCAATTCACATCGTTTATGTGATAAATATAACGAAGCGATAATTACAGAACATGGGCACAGGATGAAGAAGAAGAACAAGGAGAAGATGAAGAACAAGGAGAAGAGGAAGCAGAAGTATTAGGTAATTATGAATCAGATGGATAAATTTCCCCATTTTTTTTTTTTAATTTACATCGTTTCTATCACTTTTATCATTTTTAATACTTGCCAATATCTTTAATTATTCAATAGTTTCAAATTAAACAGAAACACAACAGATCCGTAGAATATCCCTACCGGGAAAACCACATAAAAAAAACGCGCTAAGTGCACTACCTCAAAGGTGGCGTGGAAACGTAAGCATATTATGACGTTTTTGTGAACTTTGACCTTGGGCAAATTTTTTTCCAGATGTCGGATCGATGAGGACTTTTTAGATTTCATTTATGATGGTGTGTTGAACAATCCTACCAATTTTCAGCTGGGTGCGAATTTTTATACCTTCGGATGTCTAAATTGACCGGACTTTAACGTAAAATCGTTCGTCGTGACTCTCGTCTCGTAATTCGTAACGAGGCCTGTTATTGTTTGTGTAAATATTAGCAAATGGGTAAGTGCATGGCTATGAACAACTTTTCAACGAATGATATTAATGATCCGCCCTTCCAAAAAAAGTTCAAGTTTTAAAAATATTACTGAAAACAAAATAGGTGTTCCACATTCCCCAAACTTGTTCTATGCGCTTTACCAAGGTACGCCACAATAATAGCCATGACCATGAAAAGTTTAAGTCAATCTGTAAAGTACACTAAATCTGTCAATTAAAAAACCAGCCGAATTACGATGATATTTTTGTGTGAGTAACAAAAAAGGCGATTATGACCAGTGCTGTTCAGTGCCAGTGACTGAGTCCGATAAGAATAGTAAATTCACTCACTCAGATCTACATATTATACTCTGGAAAACTTCGCAATTTGCTTGAATTAGTTTGAATTCAGTTTTCTCTGGATGGAGACATGTATTGTTCAACGGGCATTGTTATTTTAATTCTTCATCTCCATTTTCATCTTGCCATTTCATTGAATTATGATATTGACTACAGTGATATACAGTATGATAATAAAATTAGACAAAAATATGAACCAAAGTGGGATAGCTTAGATAAAAGGCCTTTACCACAATGGTATGACGATGCTAAAGTAGGCATTTTTCTTCATTGGGGAGTTTATTCTGTTCCTAGCTATGGCTCAGAGTGGTTTTGGAAAAACTGGAAAGGTATGGATTTTTTTTTTGTTTTTAAAGTTATCTTGCTTATGTTATCATGTTTAGGTCAGAAGATCCCGTCATACGCCAGTTTTATGAATAAAAATTATCGCCCGGACTTTTCATATCAGGAATTTGCAAATGACTTTACTGCAGAGCTATTTAACGCCACTCAATGGGCGCTCTTATTTCAGAACAGCGGAGCGAGGTTTGAGACATGCGAAATAAAAATTTAAAGTTATTATGTTTTGTTTGCATTCTAGGTATGTTGTTCTTACAAGTAAGCATCACGATGGTTATGCTCTATGGCCGTCAAGTCGTTCATTTAGCTGGAACGCCAAAGATGTTGGTCCAGGTATTGACATCATCGGTATGATAATAAAATATTGTTTTTTTTTGTATGATAATCAGTAACATTTGATTAATATTGTAGGCGAACTTTCGACCGCTATCCGTGAAAAGACTTCAATTCGATTCGGTCTGTATTATTCATTGTTTGAGTGGTTCAATCGATTGTACATAGAAGACAAACTTCACATCTTTTTAAAAAACAAGTACGTGCAGGACAAAGTGTTACCAGAACTACATGAGCTAGTTAACAAATATAGACCCGAAGTTATTTGGTCAGATGGTGACTGGGAAGCGCCACCACCATATTGGAATTCAACTGATTTTATCGCTTGGTATACAATTTTTAATTCAAAATGAACCGTAGGTAATCTAATGATGAATATTTTGTAGGCTGTATAACGATAGCCCAGTTCGGGAAACTGTGGTGACCAATGATAGATGGGGATTGGCCACAAATTGTCTTCATGGCGATTTTCGAACTTGTTCGGATCGATTCAATCCGGGTATGTACAAATTATTTTCTGTACTTAACAGAGTTAACTTTAAGTCGGAAATTGTATTTTCATAATGCATGTATGTACTAACTATTTTACATGCCTTCGTACCCAGGAATTCTCTGCGTGGGCCCTGCATAAATTATTGTGCATGCCAAAATGCACAGAATGATCGAAAAGCAACACAATGGTTGTTTAAACGAGTTCGACTTATGTACCAAACAAAATAAATAAGATTAATGTAATAATGCTTCCCGAAAAATATATACATACAAAACATATTTATTCATGCAGAGATGCTTCTAATGCCTTTACCATCTTTATTGATTGCCTCAAGAAACACATTTTTAACTGTTCATCAGTATTGCCTTCAAAAAAATGCACAAAAAGGTTTAAACCTTGGATCTATGGGTATCTGTTAAATAAAGTAAGAGGTAAAAACAAACTTAGTGTTAAGTGCAAAAAGTACCGTAATAAATTGAGCCTTAAAAGAAAATATAAAAAATTGTGCGATGAACTAAAAAAGGAGATTCCGATCTGTCGAGATGCCTATTACAGTACTAAATTTAATTCCGCTAAGGGAAACCTAAAAAATGAATGGCAATTGGTAAATAGGTTGCTGAAGAGTTCTTATTTTTCTAAGAAACCTGCTATTATTCTTGTTAATAACGTAGACGTTTCCGACAAACCTGTCATTGCTGACGCTTTTAATTGATATTTCGCAAATATAGCAAGTAGCTTACAACCAAGTCCTGTCCTGCCACCTTGTACCTCATATTCGTCTCTTTGTAGCTCGGATGAACAGTTACAAAGAAACAGTTTTGTTTATAAGTCCATTACTTCTATGGAATTATTAAAAGTTATTGGTACTTTAAATAATTCTAACTCGTGTGGAGCTGATGGGATTTCGAATCTGTTTTTAAAAAGAGTTACTTGCTTTGTTGTTGATGTCTTAAAAGATATGTTCAATCGCTGCATATTAGCGGGAGTCTTTCTAGAAGCACTGAAATGTGCAGACATTGTACCATTGTTTAAGAAGGGTTCTACTTTTGAAATGTGTAACAACAGGCCCATATCACTTCTTCCAGTTTTCAGCAAAATTTTCGAAAAACTTGATAAACATAGAATAATAAGCTTTCTAATCAGAACCGAGTTTATCAACCGTAATCAGTTTGGCTTTCAGAAAGGTAGATCGACGGAAGATGCACTACTACTCAAATTGATATCACCAAAGCTTTTGATATGGTTAACCACAATATTCTGTTGAGAAAATTGGAAAAAGCCGGTTTTCGCGGTTTCATATTAGATTGGTTCAGAGCATACTTAAAAGATAGGTCGCAAAGAGTGAAGTTAGATAAGATTAGAAGCGAAATAAAGTTTTTCAATTTGGGTGTACCACAAGGTTCTGTTTTGGGACCAATTTTGTTTCTCGTTTACATTAATTCACTCCTTGCACTAAATTTTAAAGGGTCACCTACTGCTTTTGCGGATGATATAGGCTTTTCTTATGGTTTAAACAGTCCTTTGGATCTAGTTTCTGACATTAATTGGGATCTAAGTTTACTAAGAAGCTGGTTTCCCGAACATAATTTGATTATAAGCTCTAAAACAAAGATTTTTCAATTTGTCATCTATACTAATAGATTTGTTTGTTTGTTTTTATACCCTATTCTAAGGGTATATTAATTTTGACGCATAGTTTGTAACATACCTTAATATTGCCCGTAGACCCCTAAAAGTTACTATATTTATGATCAGCATCGATAGTAATGTCGATCTAGTCATGTCCGTCCGTCCGTCCGTCGGCAAAAATTAGGCCTTTAAACTGGGCCTAGAGAGCTGAAATTTTAACCATATACTCTCTAGGGTCCCGAAATAATAAAGTTTACGAATTTTTGAAATCCGCCCACAGACACGCACACAAACTGTAAAAAGTTTTTTTTAAAAAAAATCGAATTTTGACCTAGAAAGCTGAAATTTTTTATATATCTATGACTCCTAAAACTGCTCAGGATATAAAATTTTCAAAATCCGCCCACTGACACGCCCACAAATAAATAAAACAATTTTATTGAAAAACCAAAATTTGAGCTAGGGAACTGAAATTTATAATATATACTCTCTAGGGGCCCTTTAAGCTCATGTGTAAATATTTTCAAAATCCGCCTATTGAACGCCCACAATTAAAAAAAAACATTTTTTGAAAATCCAAAGTTTGAGCTAGGGAGCTGAAATTTATAATACATACACCCCTATCGTGGAATCCGCCACGATCCGCTAATAGTGAACAATTTGCATCGTGTAATCCGCAGACGTGAACCATCCACATGTCGGTAACGTGAATGAGATTCACTGTATCGTGGAAAACGAACGGATTGAATCTCCCCATACATTTGAGATCCGCAGTTTTCTTATTGCGGATCTGGTTGTTATTTTGTGAACTGTGCTGCAAAAAAGACGCGAGTCGTGAAAAATGTAGGTAATAATTTGTTTGTATTTGTTTTCTTATTTTTATGTTCTTTCTATATTTTAAGGAAAAAAACTACGAATAGAGAGCAGTTTAAGGCATTAGTATGTGCAATGAAGGATAGTCCTGACATTGCTAAAAATAATTTCAAAAGACCGCCAGAGGATATACGGGAATTTTGGAGGAATCTCCAAATTAAATTAAACACTTTAGGTCCTCCATGTAAGGAGGTTATCGAATGGAAGAAGGTAATTGACACATATTTTTCTTTGCATCATCTATTACACAAAATGTATTGTTTCAGGTTTGGAGCGACCATAAATCCCACCTGAAAAAAAAACTGGCCTCATATCGAAAAGAAATTAACTCTACAGGTGGTGGACCAAATGTAACTTAACCTTTCACTCCCGAGGAGGAAGAGGTTATAAATTTGGTTCAACTGACTGAGTCAGCTGAAGGAGTAGAAGGGGCAAGGAGTTTTGAAGTGCCTACCCAAGTAAGTGAGCAGCTTCCTTGTCGGAAACGACTACGATTAAGTCAAAATGAGGAGGTTGATGCTACTGGAGTCGATGAATTCGAAATGCTTAAAGAAGAATGGAGGAGATTGCAAAACAAAAATTAATTATTAAACAAAAATTGTTAGAGCTAGAGATCCAAAAATTAAATCTTGCACTAGTTGCTACCTAGAAATGTGCATACACATTATGTACATATGTTAAAAGCGTTAAGTATATACTTTGTTTTTACTTTAACTATGTGCATTATCTTATTTTGAAATGAAAAAATGAAGTGTGATATAATAAACCTTCTGCAAAAAATCGTAAACACGCCCCTAACTTATGTGTTGAAGAGATTGAGGACTTTGATGCAAGGGCCAGCTCCGATGTTTAAACATCCAATACGTAGGAAAATGCTGTTTTATTAAGCCCTAGGGCCCTTTATGCTCATGTGTTATTTTTTTTTAAATCCGCCTACTGATTAAATAAAACACAATTAAATAAAACAATTTTATTGAAACACCCAAGTTTGAGCTAGGGACCGTTTTTTTCGATAAAATCCTTTAAATGTTATATAGGTAACAAAATATGTAGAGCGTTCTTAACAATTCAACCATACTTAGACTTTTGTCACGCCCACTTATGAGGGATAGGAATAAGAATAGGGTATCCAACAGTTCGCCCAAGCGGACTGTAGCCCGTCCCTATGTTTTTTGTTTTGAATAGGCTCCGAAACTACTGGACCGATTTAAAAAAAATTGTTTTACGATTAGAAGCCGACATTATCCATGAATGACATAGGCTACTTTTTACCGCTTGAAAATGCTTCATCGGCTGTCCGGAAGCGGAGATTTAAGCTGATATCTAAGAAAAGTTGTAACTCTCGAATGCTTTCCAGCTCCTAGCTTTGGAATGACTCGTCCAAATGAAATAGGATTTTTTTTAATAAAGATCAATTATGTACAAAGATTTTAAGATATAAATCATCTTTGTCGGTTATCCTGAAGTTGAACAATAAGCATTAAACTATGAATTTTATACAATTCAAAAACAGTAGAATGTTCGATTGAAGCTAGACCGTTGGATTTTCCCAGCGTTGAGTGGAGGAAAATTTGTGTGTGTGTGCGGCACAAATCTGTTTCTCTCTCTGTACCTTTTGTGCTTTTTCTTTCTTTTTTTATGCACCTTTTGTAGTTTGTGTTGTTTGGATTGAAAAAGATAGGGTATGAAATGTAATTGAGATTGAGAGGGAGTTACACTGAGAGTATATCCATATAATGGGAAGGCACACTCTCGACGTTTTCTTTATCAGTTCTTATCAGCAAGTATTTTGTTTTAAATTTGAGAAGTGGCAGACTGGCGAAACAAGGCGAGCATGGTCAGCTAGTCGCTCAATAATTTGGAAGCGAATGTCTTTTATCACGCACCGGAGTGCCAAAAAAAAAGCTTTCTAATTGCAAGTATACGCCTTCTACCACTTTTTGTGATAATTCAAGCTGCAGTGATGAGTGTTTTTTAATTGAGACAGTGAATGAATTTAAATACTTGGGGCTTACAATTGATTTTAGAATGAGCTTTTCGAATCATGCAGAAATTCTGAGGAAGTACTTTCGCAGCACACTTAGATATTTTTTTTATTTGCGAAATATCTGCTCAACAATGCTCATAAAAACGATTTATTATGCAATTTTCGATTCCAAACTTCAATATGGAATTGTTTGTTGGGGAGGTGTTTATTAGAATAAAAAATTCAGCCACTATTTATTCTGCAGAAATATATTTTACGGAAAACATGCCGTAAACCTAGCAGGCATCCTAGTTTTCCTTTGTTCTACGACCTCAAAATTCTCCCAGTCGGACATTTGTACTGCTTTAAAGTGTTGAAGACTTTCTTTATGAAGTCTGAAACCGCAATTATCGTTTAATATCAAATTATAATTTACGTGAAAACTTTTCGATTATAGTATCTGTACCAAATTTCCGCACTACTGCATTTCGTAATTTTTATTCAGTTTTATCTTGTCGTTTATTTAATAAGCTTCCTTACTCAATCAAAACAATAACAATACCTGGAATGCTTTTAAAACATGTAAAACACTGACTTCTAAATTTGACCTATAATAATTTGGAATCTATACTTTCTGATATTCTGGTCTAATTTCAGTTTGTTGCCTTAAGAAATCACATCCTTAAAAGTAAATTGATTTGTTTTGTAGTATTTTGATATAATAATTTGATAATAATTAATTAATTCAGTCGAATTTGCTGTTCTATTAATTTTTGATAAATGAAATGTAAATTGTCTTATTGGGTCACCCCACCCAAAAATCTATATATGAATAATTGAAACCTATTGAAGTGGCATTCAACACTATTTGTAAGACTTAGTATATAAAAATACAGAATATCGCAAATATTTCTTTACTTCATACTTATGTAATTAATGAAGATTGTGAATTTACAATGAATTTATAAGAAATAAATCAGTAGACGTCCAGTATAACGAATGATATAATGTTTGAGGTCGTTCGCTAAAACGAATGTGTTCGTTATATCGAACGTTTTTTTACTTTTTGATACATATCAGGTTAATTGAAAAATGAGTGTGTATTTTATATACATATCTATGTACATCTGTAAATGTACTATGTAAAACTTAATTACACATAAGAAAAAAAATCGCTGAACTCTGCTTCACTTCATCTTGAGACTTTAACTTAAATTTTTTTCTTGAAGCCGCCTTAGCATAAATATGTCAGACATATCAAGATCCACCTGTTTGGCCAAAGTAAGCACATTTGCTAAAGAGGTGACTGCTTCAGCATGCTTAACTGGAGCTTCGATAATGTTGGTTTCATCACCAAGCTCATCTTCACTTGTTGAGCTTATTTCAACAGCGTCATCGCAAGCTAGTTCTTGTAAATTTGATTCAGCATTTTTCCAAGTCTTTTAATGTAAGTCGCTTATGTTGAGTTTTGGAATTCATATTAGAAACAAAACAAACAAAAAACACCAAAGAAATTAAAATCAAAAGCACGAGACTGGCACGGTTTCTTAAATGAAAAAAAAGAAACAATTATTTGCTAGAATACGATCAAAATAGGACGAAACATGTTCATAAATATATATATGGATACATATCCGCATTCTTTGGGACCAAGAAGAACAATACGGACTGCATGGAACAAGAATAGACGTGAAAATAATGAGCAGTTGTAAAAACGTTCGTTATATCGTATAGCAAATTTGTGCTGACGTTCGCTATATAGAGATGTCAATTTAAAATTATAAAGCGTTCGTTATATCGAAAATTCGCTATATCGGCATTCGTTATACTGGACGTTCACTGTCTATCTATCTATCTATCTATTTTGTACGCGTAGGTAACTGCAAATATTTACTTTTACAAATTCGTTAAAACAAATATTCTCAATCTTGTTTTTTATTCTGGTTAATTTTTTCAAAAATGAATCCTGTCAATTTTTTTTTGGATAGGTAACTATCACCCCTATTGCGAGTGGCAATCGACAATTGATAATTGACTATTTTCAATGTGTGCTATTGTGAACGAATCATTTTCATTGATATTCTTGTCAATCGCATTTTTGCAATTGACTGCGATCGACAAAATCCTTTAGAATCGTTCGTTCACAATAACACACATTGAAAATAGTCAATTATCAATTGTCGATTACTCGCAATAGGGGTGTATGCCTTTTTTTTATTTTTTTTTTTAAGATTCTGGCTTGCCAAGGCTATTAAATAGGGGGCACTTCGACCTAAAAAGATCTTTTGTGCCGTATGGGCCAGAAAAATTTAGACTAGTAGAGTTTCCACTTTCCGTGTAAAGCGGACAATTCTACTAGTAGAAGAATTCTTTATGTCCTCGGGGCACATTTATTTCCCTGAAAAAGATCTTCTTTCTAATTCCGTTTAGGGCCGGACATTCACATTTTTTTTTTTTTTTTTTATAATTTGCTTACGCTAAAGGGATTTTTTTTCTGTTGTTACAGTACCCTTATAATGCTAGGAACACAGTGTAAGCTACTTGGTATTAGAAAGAATAGAGAGATAGGAAAGAAGTGTTTGGGTGCAGTTGTAGGGTTTTTCTCCACGGGTGGTGTCTAAGTTACTTAGGGAGATAACGATTTCGGTATAAAGTATATAAAGTAATGGACTTGGCCGGGATTCGAACGCACGACCTTCCATTCCGTAAGCGAATACACTACTACTGCACCATTGCCACCCACATAAAATGTGTTCAGCTGACTCGTCCTCTTCAGGACAGAGTCGGCACTCAGGAGAGTTTACTATTTTCATTTTGTGTAGATGATATCTTAAACCATGGTCGCCAGTAAGGTAACCTACTAAGTTTTTGATATCATGCCTGCTTAGGTTTAGGCATTTGCTGTCATTTTGATTGAAAGGCCGAATGGCTTGTTTGGTCTGTCTTAAACTTGGGATGCTTTCCCAAAGATGGATACATTTTCTATGTTCCCAGCTTTTTATTGCTGCAGTTGCTGCTGATATAGGAGTGCAGTAGAAGGGTTCGCGACCTATGAAGGGGTTTCAGAACCTTTTCTGGCCAGTTCGTCGGCCTTTTCGTTACCTTCCACCCCGACATGACCAGGAACCCACCATAGCTTGGTCTTTTTACTTGTTCCGAGTGCCTGTAGGTTGTTGAAGCAGTACATGACTGATTTGGAGTCAATGGTATGCGAGCTAAGGGCGTTTATAGCTGCTTGACTATCCGTGAATATATGGATGGTTGCACCTTTTATACCAGATAAATTTATGTCGCTAGCACATTCTTGAATGGCGTGGAGCTCTGCTTGAAATGCGCTGGGACTTTTTCCCATGGGTATCGTGAAGCGTTTGTTTGGTCCGTATATTCCCGCTCCTACCCCCGCTTCCATTTTAGAACCATCCGTATACCACTTTATGCCGTTGTGGCTGTTAGGTGGGTTATTACTAACCCATGCTTCTCTCTTGGGGATCTCCGTGGAGAATCGTTTATTGAAGCATAGTATTTTATGAATGTATATGTGGAGAGTTGTAATTCCTGTTATTGCCTCTATGGCAGCCGTTGGACAGGTTCGCATGGCTCCGGAGATACCAAGACATGCAAGCCGTTGTACCTTTTTCAGCTTCTCTATTGCGACCTTTTGTGTGGATTTTGTCCACCATACAATGGAGGCGTATGTTATAATGGGTCTTATCATCACTGTGTAGATCCAGTGGACAATCTTTGGAGAGATTCCACAGGTTCTGCCATATGTGCGCCGACAGGCCCATAAAGCTCTGTTAGCTTTAGTGATTTTTTTGTTGATGTGAGAGTTCCAGTTAAGTCTTTTGTCCAGGATTACTCCAAGATATTTGACTTCGTCGGAATACTCAATGGTCGTACCATTCAGTGAAATCTGGGCGAAGCTGAGCTTTCTTCTTTTTGTAAAAGGAACTATGATAGCTTTACTGGGGTTTATGGAGAGATTTTCCTTGACGCACCAGTCTATAGCTATCTTAAGGGCGTTTTGCATACGTGAGGTAACTAAACTACATTTGATTCTTTGCCCCTAATAATGATGACCCAGTCATCGGCGTACCCTATTATGTCGTAGCCTAAATTACTTAGTTTTTGAAGTAGGTCATCTATGACCAAAGACCACAGGAGGGGTGATAAAACTCCTCCTTGTGGACAGCATTTTATAGCTGATACTGATACTGACTGTCCTGACGAAGCATTAATTTTCCGACTTTCGAGCATCGCTTTTATCCAGTTTATGGTGGGAAGGTCTACCTTCCGGTGAATTAAAGCATTTGATATTGATTCATAACCAGTGTTATCAAAAGCACCCTCTATGTCAAGAAAAGAGCATAGTGCAATTTCTTTGCAACGGTAGGCGTTGTTTATGTGATTTGTTAATTTTAACAGGGCGCCTTCCGTTGATTTGCCTTTTTGATACGCATATTGACAGGGGTGTAGAGGCATGCTGATAGTTACGCATTCTCTGATATGAACGTCAATTATTCTTTCCATTGTTTTCAGGAAAAACGATGTCAAGCTTATGCGACGATAGGATTTAGGTAGAGAGATAGATAGATAGATTCTTTATTTTTTCATCATAAAGTTTACAAATTGGTATACTTAAGAATAAGGACATGGCAATACTGCCGTCTGCCTGAGGATTTAGGTAGTTCACTAGGTTTGTTACCTGGTTTGGGGATAAATACTACATTGACCTCCGGCCAAGTGCGTGGTATGTAGCCCCAGTTGAAACTGGACCTAAATAAGGCAATCATGTTAGATAGGAAGAATTCCATACCCTTTTGAATGAGAGCTGGACAAATTCCGTCATTTCCTGGTGCCTTTAATGGTTTAAATGAGTTTGTTCGCGATTATAAATTTTATTTAGGATGTAGCGAGAAATTAGTGATTGTTAAAAAGATATTGCTGAGAAAGTCAACTATCAAGTTCAACGTCAACAGGAAAAAGCAATCTTTATTAATCATAAAGTAGAAAGAGAGAGACATATCACCAAACTTGGTGTTGCCAAAAGGGCACATCTGTTTTTCTTATTTCTTTAATTAACAAGTTTAGACAAATAGGAGTTGCCAGATGAATAATTAAAAAACACATATAATTATATTAAGGTTCATTAACATTCTGCCCGCCTTGAAGAGGCATAGGATCTTCAACTGGCAAAATGCAAATTTGGGCTATTGATCGTTTTAGGATGGCTGAAGAAGTTTTCACTGTAACGACTCGAACTATTTCATCGCTTCCAGGATGTAGTGCGATTATTCGGCCCATTTTCCATTTAAGTGGTGGGAGATTTTCATCCTTGAGAATCACTAGAGCACCGATGGTTACATTCTTGGTGGTGTTATTCCATTTCGTCCGTTTCTGAAGGCCTTGCAGGTACTCCAAGGACCACCTTGTCCAAAAGGTTTGCGTAACCCATTGGATGCGTTGCCATCGTGCAAGTCTGTTGAGATGGTCGTCCTTGACGTTGCTCTCCACAATTGCAGTAAGCGGTCCACCTATAAGAAAATGACCAGGAGTTATAAAACTGAAATCGTTAGGATCATTTGAAATTGGTGTTAGGGGCCGAGAATTTAAAATTGCTTCGATTTGAACAAGAATGGCAGATAATTCTACATATGAAGGTGAAATAAGATGCATCAGTCTCTTAATATGGAACTTCGCTGACTTAACAGCAGCTTCCCAAATACCACCCATATGAGGAGACCTGGGAGGTATAGTTTTCCACTCGATTCCATCTTCAGCGCACATGTTCAAAATTTCGGAATTGCTTTCACGCTTTGTAAAGAGCTTGTAAATTTCATGAAGCTCGTTTCTTGCCCCGATAAAGTTAAGTCCATTATCACTGTAGATTGTGGAACATAATCCGCGGCGACAAACAAAACGTTTGAGAGCTGCTATGAAAGCAGCAGTAGTGAGATCCTCGACTAGCTCAAGATGTATAGCACGAGTGATGAAGCATATGAATACCGATACATACGCCTTAGTTGGTGTTGTGCCTCTCCTACGGTAATGTACCAAAAACGGACCACAAAAATCAATACCAACTGTAGAAAATGGCCTTGCTGGTAGCACACGCGATATTGGCAAATCACCCATCAGTTGTTCGAGAGGTTTAGGCCGGCATCGAGTGCACAATATGCATTTCCGCACAACTCTATTCGACAGAATCCGTCCGTTTATTGGCCAAAATTGCTGGCGAACGACTGCAAGAAGGCTTTGGGGACCCAGATGACCATGCTTGTGGTGAAGATATCGAATTATACTGGTTGTAAAGGCATGAGCCATTGGTAATAAAATGGGATGTTTAGCGTCGAACGTCAGGTTTGAGTTTTTGATTCGACCACCTACTCGGATCAGCCCATCCTTATCAAGAAATGGCGCAAGCGATCGCAGATTGCTTCGTTTGGGAACTTCAGATCTTTTTTGCAATGACTCTATTTCTTGCTGGAAGCAATTGCCTTGAATTAGTTTTAAAGCGACTCGTAGCGCATTCTTCAGTTCACTCGCTGCGATTGGGCCTCGAAATTCAACAGTTTTTGTGCGTTTGGCTAACGCGTTGTGTTTAAGTCTATACATATATGAAATAACGCGCAGCAGTCTTGGATAAGAGTTATGGTATTTGATGAATGTTATTAAATCAATTTCAGTTTGGGCCAACAGCGCGATTTTTACCTTTCGGTATTCTAAAACATCGTCGTCAATGAAATTTGAAGGTGCATTAAGAGGTGGCCAATGTTCCTGATCTTGTCTTAAAAATGCTGGCCCAAGGAACCACATATCCGAATGAATTAATGTGGAAGGTCGCGCTCCACGGGATACGATGTCAGCAGGATTGAGCTTGGAGTCGATGTGTCGCCATTGTTGGAGAGTAGTTGTCTCTTGTATTGTCGCGACGCGATTGGCGACAAAGGTTTTCCAGGTCGATGACTCAGCGGCCAACCACGCCAAAACAATTGATGAGTCAGTCCAGAAGAAGATTTTATCAAAGTCGATGCTCAAGACATTAACTATGCGATGCACAAGTTGTGCCATCATTTCAGCCGCGCATAATTCTAGTCGAGGGAGGCAAGTGGTTTTAGTGGGAGCAACCTTAGATTTTGCTGCTAAGAGCCTTGTTTGAATGCTCCCATCCTCCAGATAAGAACGAATATACACGCAGGTACCGTATGCGATCTCAGAACTGTCAGAAAAGGCATGTATTTGTGCTCCAACCTTAAGAGATGAAATAGCCATTCTTGGTATTCGCAGACGTTGGAGGAGGCTAAACTCCTGGCGAAAGTCCATCCACCTTTCTCTATAATCTTGGGGAAGTGGATCATCCCAAGACAATTTAGTTTTCCACAACTGCTTCATGAATATTTTCGCTAGTACGACGACTGGGTTAACTAGTCCAAGGGGGTCAAAGAGATGCGAGATATCTGACAGCACGGATCTTTTTGTGAGAGGAAAGTTATGCTCTAGATTTTCACTTTTATACCTAAAAGTATCAGAACCAGGTTCCCACATAATGCCTAATGTTTTGATGAAGTCGCTACTTTGCATTTGGAAGTGCAACTCTTGACGTCCAGCAGGGATGTCTGCCAATAGACTGGGTGAATTGGAACACCATTTTCTTAATTCAAATTTGCCCATTTTCAGCAAAGCAATCAATTCGTCTTGCATCTCTTTCGTATCAGTTATGGAATCCGATCCTGTTAGCACATCGTCCACGTAGAAGTCGGATTGGATGACTTTGGAGGCGCGTGGAAAACGGGGCATCTCATCAATAGCCAATTGATTCAGCGCACGAGTTGCTAGATACGAGGCCGGCGACGTTCCGTAAGTGACTGTGCAGAGACGGTAGGTGGTAAGTGGTTTATTTTCAGATTCCCGCCATAAGATTAGCTGAAATTCGCGATCCCTTGGATCGACAACGATTTGGCGGTACATTTTTGTTATGTCTGCGGTGAAGACGTAACGATGCATGCGAAATCGAAGAGCGATAGAAAATAAATCCGGTTGGACAACAGGGCCTACCAAAAGCACTTCATTAAGAGACCTTCCGCTATCAGATTTGGCGGAGCCGTCAAAAACGACTCTTAATTTGGTCGTGCTACTGCTAGGCTTAAGAACACAGTGATGAGGGAGATAGAAATGAGGTTTAGATCGGTCGACATATTGGACGATTTCCATATGTTTGAGTTGTACGTACTCCTTAATGAATTCCGTGTACATCTGCTTAGTATAGCTGCATTTTTTAAGTTTTCTTTCCAATTGGAGAAAGCGACGTAAAGCTGTATTATATGAATTACCCAAAGTGGTAGGGTCATGCTTAAATGGCAGCCTGACTTGAAATCTACCACAATCAGTTCGACGATAATTTTCCAAAAAGTGGAGTTCGCATTCAGCTTCATTTTTGGAAAGATGGATTCTGGTTGCTGAACGTTCTTCGATTTCCCAAAAACGCTTTAAACTTTGGTCTAGCATGTTGTCTTCAAATTGGTTTTCAATAACTATGTTGCAAATAGGTTCATATTTAGGAGCAGTGGGGTATCGGCCAGTGACGACCCATCCAAAGACAGTGTTCTGCAGAAGAGTTGAGTTATTTCCCAGTTGCACTTGTCCGCCCCAGAGTAAGGAAAAGAAAAGTTCGGCTCCAATAAGTAGATCAACCTTTTGAGGAATTTCAAATGATGGATCTGCTAATGTTATATTCGGTGGTATATTGAGTATTGTGGTATTAATTTTCTCAGAAGGTAGAAGACTGGTAATTTTCGGAAGTATGAGTGCTTCAATCGATGTACTAAAATCATTTATCCGTGACTTAATGGTAAAGAAGGCCTTGTAATACGCTTGTTTCTTAAACGAGGATATACCGGAGTATGATTGGTTAGTTTTTGTGCGGACCGAGCCTATGCGTTGAGCAAACTGGTCATTAATGAAATTGATTTGCGATCCCCAGTCCAACAGAACGCGACACGCAACAGGAGAGCCTTGACTGTCAATTGCATAGATTATTGCCGTGGCCAAAATAATCGTTGCCTCAGTGTGTGCGGTATCAGAAGCGGAGTGTAGGGTCGTAGAGTCGTTGGAGGAAGTATGAGGAGCAAATTCACTAGCATTGGGATTTGGGTTAAATCTTTCAGCATCCCGATGAAGCAGTGTGTTATGTTTTTCCCCACAATTGCGACAGTTAGATGATTTACAGTTAGCCTTTGAGTGATCATCCTTAAGGCAGTTTTCACAGAGTTTAAGTGAGGAACTTTGTTCATTACGTTCAGCTGGAGATAAGCGAAGGAATCGATAACATCTAGATATTACATGACCAGGTTTAGAGCATAAGGCGCACTGGGCGGTGTTGGTAGTGGCAAAGGATCGTGGAACATTTTTTGGTCTAATATCTATCTTATTATTAGCACTCACCTTAGCTGCTGGCATTTGGCTTACCATCCCTTCCAATATCTGGCTGCGCTTTATAAGATATTTAGATATCTCTTGGTAACTAGCTAGCCGATCTGCGGGGGCTTCCTCTTGCCATTTGGCTAATGTTGAAGAATCCAATTTTGAGGTTATGATGAAAACGATTAAATCGTCCCAATGCTGAGTGGTGCGTCCCAATGAGGCGAGAGCTCGTAGATGCACGTTGAAGGTATCGAGCAGGTTTCGGAGAGATGGTGCGGAGTTCCCTTGCACTGGAGCTGATTCAAATAGCTGCTTCAGGTGTTCATGTGCGATTACCTTCTTGTTTTCGTACCTCTCCTGCAACATTCTAATGGCCACAACATAATTAGCCTCTGTCACTTCTAATGATTTCAATATTAAAGCTGCACTGCCGCCCAAGGATCCAAGTAGGTAGTGAAATTTGCTGACGTTGCTCAGATTTGACTTCGAGTGAACTAGGGAGTTGAAGGCGTCATGAAATGACATCCATTCAGTGATGATGCCTGTAAAGGTAGGAATTTGAGCTTTAGGTAGTTTAATTGTTTCAGATACCACATCAAATTGACCCGTAGAGGTCTCTTCCTTGGTTTTGTTTGATTCTATTGCGGCAAGTTGGGTTTGTAGAGCTGGACGAATATTATAATAGAGTTCTTCATAGGTCGAACGGTCATTTTTCTCGACTTCCTCCGGATCAGCATCTTCCAGCTTTGATTGTAGGCTTATAAAAACGTCAAAGCACGTTTCCAGTGCGTTCAAGCGAATGTTGAGTTCTGCTGGTGTCGCTGTTTCAGCCTTAGCAGTGGCGAATTCCTTAATGCGATCCAATTGTTTCAGGCACACATTCCTCCTGTTGCGAAGTTGATCGGATTTTGACATTTTAGGTTTTTTTTTTTTTTTTTTTTTTTTTTTTCGGGATGTGTGAAACTTTCTGCACTGGAGCACTCAGACTCAATACTGGTCCATTGTACTGCCAGGCAGACACACCACATTTTACTGTGGGAATTTACTCGTTTTTCTAAGAAAAACGAGAAGGCGCTTCAATGATAAGGAGCTTAGGTTTACAGCACTCACCATATCCGCACCAAATACCTGCCACCTGATACGAGCAAAAGCAGGACAATCACAGACGAAATGTTCCGCAGTGTCGTCGCTTTCTCCACAGGCTTCGCAGATGGTGGTGTCGCTTAGGCCTAGCACCTTAAGGTGTTTGGCAAAAGCGTAGTGTCCCGTAAGAACGCCAGTAGTCTGTCTGCAGTCTTTTCTGTTGAGAGACAACAAGAATGCCGCGGATTTCCCACAGACGTCGGGGAGCATTTGCTTAGTCTGTCTGCATCCTGGAGAGTCATGCCAACGGCGATTGTGTTCATAGGAAACCCAACCGTCAATGGAAGCCCTGACCGAGGACGCAGGCAGACAGATCGCAGGTTCAGGTCCTGAGAGGTCCCCCTCTGAGCCTTGTCTAGCAAGTTCATCGGAGATCTCATTTCCCGTGATCCCGTTATGACCCGGGACCCAGACAAGTTTAAGTGAATTCAGCCTTCCGACCGAATTCAGAGATATCTTGCATTCACGTACTATTTTGGAGGTAGTTAAGGGTTTGAGTAAGGCCTTAAGCGCAGCCTGACTGTCGCTACAGACGCAGATACTTCGCCCCCTCCACCTGTTCCTCGTAACATAGTCCATGGCCATTAGGATAGCATAAGTCTCTGTTTGGAAGACTGACGCATGTTTGCCTAACGGAAAGAAAAGTCTAACGCTATCGCTCTCCACGAAGACACCAGCACCAGATCCTTGATCGGTTTTGGAGCCATCCGTAAAGATTCGACTGCATTCCCTTCCAGGTTCAGAGTCCGGCCAGAGCCAGTCCTGGACGCGAGGAAAGTCGACCTCGTATTTGCGCTTTAGCCGAAGTTCCGGTGTCATCGCATCAGACGGCATATCCATAAGACAGGAGTCGAAGGACAACCGTTGCGCAAGTTCATCAAAACTCCAGTGCGAGTTATACCAAAAGCCACATCTTGTAAGACGTGAGATAGCCTTGATTGTACAGCCCATGATGTAAACATCAAGGGGCGGAAGGTTCAATAGTGCATCTAGGCCGGAGCCAGGCGTGCTGGGGAAGGCCCCCGTGCAGCCGAGACATACCTGCCTTTGGAGTTTGGCAAAAGCAGCAGTGACGTATTTACGTGAAAGCTTATTCCACCAAACAACCGATGCGTATGCTATAAATGGTCTTATCATAGCCGTATAAATCCATAGGACTCTTTTCGGTGATAAGCCCCATGTCTTGCCGAAAATGCCTTTGCACTGCCAGAAAATAGACAGCGCCTTGGCAGTCTTCAGCTCAACATGTTTGGACCAAAGAAGTTTGCTATCCAAGATGACTCCCAGATACTTTGCTTCATTGGAGAGTTGGATTGTGACGCCTTTTAGCACTGGCTGAGTCAACCCGACCAGCTTCCTCCTTCTCGTAAAGAGAACAACCTCAGTTTTAAGAGGATTGACCGAGAGCCCATTCCTAGTGCACCATTCGTCGATCACGTCAAGGGCCGTCTGCGCCTTGGCGCATACAGTCGCTAGGCATGATCCAACAGAAAGCACGGCAACATCATCCGCGTACGCCTGAGCGTAAATATTAGAACTGTTGAGTGCGTTCAACAGAGAGTCGACCTGCATACACCACAGCAGTGGAGACATGACGCCGCCTTGCGGGCAGCCTCTGTTTACCCCCGCCATAACATAGCGGCCACAATCCGCATCCGCAACCAACGTTCTATTCATTAGCATTGCTTTAATCCACAACACCAATGGTTCGTCTACTCCGTGTTGTCTGGCGGAGCTGCACATGCTATCAAAAGTCGCATTGTCAAAAGCACCCTCAATATCGATGAAAATGCCCATCGCGTATTCTTTCCTGTCAAGCGCGCCTTCAATTCTACCAACTAGATTTTGGAGCGCAGTCTCGCAGGATTTTCCGCGTTGATAGGCATGTTGCATCGGAGATAGTGGGTACAATCGTAAAGCACCTTTGCGCACGTGAAGCTCGACCAGCCTTTCCAAGCTTTTCAGCAAGAAAGAAGTCAGACTGATTGGTCTGAAGCTCTTGGCGAGCGAGTAGTCACTTCTGCCAATTTTTGGTATGAATGCCACTCTAACTGTACGCCAGGGTGTTGGAATGTATGCCAGTGCTAGGACAGCGGTGAAGATTTTCTTCATAGTCGGTAGCAGCTGGTTTGTACATTGTTGCAGCATGGCTGGGTATATTCCGTCCGTACCAGGCGACTTGAAGCCGTCAAAAGACGCAAATGCGTATTTAATGGCCTCGTCCGTCACCACGGCCTTCGCAATATACCAGCTACGCCGAGTTGTTTGTCTTGGCTCACTCATAGTCTCGGTAATCGGGGCTGGTTGTGAACCAATTGTAATCTGGTTACCCGGAAAGTGAGACTCCAGCAGATAACTAAGAGTTTCCGCTTTCGTCTCAGTGAAGGTGCCATCAAGTTTTCTAAGTGAGTCCAGTTTGGCTGGTTTGCCCTTTTTCAGAACTTTAACCAACCTACTAGTTTCACCCAGCGTTTCAATCTTTTCGCAGAAATTCTTATAAGAAGCACTTTTCGATACCCGAATTAGCCTCTTATATTCCTTCTGCTTCGATCGGTAGAGATTCCAGTCTGTCTCCAAATCAGTCTTGAGTGACCTATTTAGAAGCTTTCTAGCTTCTTTTAGGTTAATGCCGCGTGAACTGTAAGGTTTACTAAATTATTGTTGACTTAATTAGACTCTGATTAAATCTTTCCAATCACGTCGGGGTCACCAAATTTTGTTCGCGATTATAAATTTTATTTAGGATGTAGCGAGAAATTAGTGATTGTTAAAAAGATATTGCTGAGAAAGTCAACCATCAAGTTCAACGTCAACAGGAAAAAGCAATCTTTATTAATCATAAAGTAGAAAGAGAGAGACATATCACCAAACTTGGT
This sequence comes from Portevinia maculata, assembly GCA_949715645.1. Classification (NCBI taxonomy): domain Eukaryota; kingdom Metazoa; phylum Arthropoda; class Insecta; order Diptera; family Syrphidae; genus Portevinia; species Portevinia maculata. Next base: position 123,687,205 of record OX454527.1, read on the forward strand.
GTTGCCAAAAGGGCACATCTGTTTTTCTTATTTCTTTAATTAACAAGTTTAGACAAATAGGAGTTGCCAGATGAATAATTAAAAAACACATATAATTATATTAAGGTTCATTAACAGAGTTTATGGCCCATTTTGCCTTATCTGGACTAAATAATTTACCAGATAAACTATTATTTCTGCTGAGGTTAGTTGGATATGAAGCCTCAGTAGTGTGATCAGTTGTGTGATCGACAGTTAGGGAACTTCCATCGAACGTCGGCATCTGGATAGATTCGAGTCTCATCTCGACTCTCGGTGGCCCGGTCTCCTGATGTGTCTCGGTGTTCTCCCCATGGTAGGTGTGGTGGTGGGCGAAGTCATTCGCCGATGCGTGCAGGTGCGCGAGTCTCCTATCGAGCGCTACCTGGATGGTCTTGTCGCCGTTGAGAGTCTCGCCGATCAGAGCGTCATGCGCGACGTTGAAACTGTGGTATTGGGCGTCGAGAGCTCTTCTCTCTTGGACGATCTGGAATTCGTCCAGATTGTGTACGTCCGATGCCGCGACTCGCTCGTAAATCCGCTTGATCGCGGTGCACGCAGCGGAGCGACGGTTTAGGTCTGCCATTGTTTGTTCAGTTAGTGAGGGGTGGCGCAAGGGTCCACTTATAGGGGTACACTGTGTAAGGGGTGACGAAAGGGTCCACTTATGACTTGCCGTAGGAGGCCACTTAGTTCAGGGGATGCACTTGTAATTTGCCGTAGGAGGCCACTGAGTTCAGGGGGTGCACTTTGGGACACAGGATCACAAGGCTTCAATCACGAGGAAGCCAATCGCACCAAGAGCGATTCCAAGTGCCACGACAGCCACACACACGCACAGGGTCAACCACTGGAGTAAAAGGCAACGGTTGCCACACAACAACATTTACTTCGTTACAGAATTCACTTCCTCACAGGAGGCACCAAAATGTCGGGGATTTAGACTTCCGAACTGCAGAGTAAAGTGAGCGTGAACCTGTAAGAAGAAACAAGGGGACTTGCACCAAGAAAAGATTACCAACAACCGGCGAAGAAAAGACCAAGAGTTTATTTAATTTAATTTGCTTCCACTTTATTTGTATCGACTTGGATTTATAATGGTGGAGACCGTTTATCGGAGACCGCTGCGCGTGACGATGAAAATATGACTACGAATATTCTCCAGTAGAATATTCCCATCCAACCACCAAGTTGCTCGTCCACAAGCGCCGCGTCATCAGAACTTACATCAAGTCCCAGAGGTGTAGGGTGTCTAGCAACTGCGCCCACGTCCATGCCTTGGCTACCCATCTGCCCAACACGATAAGGGTGCCGATCGCCGCAATCACCATCAACACTCGTGGCCCTGGCATGTCGTAGATATTCTCAGAATTCAATATCGTTGTGCCGGCAGTGTCGTGTTTATTTATCCAACTGATTGCCCACTGCCACCGGTCGCCCCATCGACGACGTGCAGTATCGGGTCACAATGCTGTGTGGGAATAAAAATAATAAACACATCGACTCTTGTGTCGATATGTGATCGTGAGGAATGTGGCTGACTTCGGTGATAGGCGACAATGTATACATCCATTGCGAGAAATGGAATTCACCGATCCCAGGACAAAACAAATCAGCCAGATTATAAGTGAATTTAAAGAAGCAAAAGTGAATTAGAGAATAATTGAAAGTTTAGCACAGCAATAGTGAAGTAGTTAAATGAAAATTTTCTTTAGTTGTTTTGGTTAGTTGGACAGTAATTAACAGTGTAAGGATATAGTGTTCAGTGAGAGTGAGAACGTAAAGAAAGAGGCGGTAAAGCCCAACATTTATACTAAATTTACAGAGTTCATCGCTCCAAGTGCTGCCGGCAGGACGACGAGGGACGATACGTAAGTTTCATTTTCTTTTATTATTTTATTTTATATTTTTTTTTTTTTTTGGTTATAAGGCAAGAATATTGCCAGACAATATACTTAGAGTAACTAGAGAGTAAAGTTAGGGCTCACTAGAAACTGAACCACCGGTATCCATTGGATTCCTTTTCTAATTTTAACGTAGTTTTAGTTCTTACAAATGAATTATATTGAATTTAAAAAGTGAATTTCAGTTTTGTGTTTTAATGGAGTAGGGACTTTCTGTGATCTGGTGTGGGGGGATTTGGGAAGGCCGTCCTTCCGCTTGTGCCATGACGTGAACAGTACGTAGACGACCAACGCACATGAGGACGCGACGTGATGACGTACGAACTCTCCACTACTAGCACACGGACGTACGAGTGGCTGGATTCTGGCGTCAAGGGGCTGTCTCTAACTATTTCCGGCCAGAGAGATAGCCAATGGAGTATCGAACGACACATAGGGTGGGTAGGCCGAGCCAGAGCCGTCATCATCTGGCAAGTCTAAGGAACGAGACGAAGCTTATCAGGGAGCGACATCAGGAAGCAGTTGATGCAAAGTAGTCTAGAATTAGGTTAGATATAAGTTAGATTAGGGATAGATGTTAAAGTTTAGCTCTTACGTTTTAGATTAGAATAGGATTAGTTAGCATAGTTAGGGTAGTGAAAATTGCATCTGACTTCCTGGACTCTCTCCTTGGTAGGGCAAAGGTATTGAGATTTTCCTTTTCTTCTGTTCTATCTTTCTCTTCGTTTCTCTTTCCTGTCTTTTTTTGTCCGTCCGATTTAGTTTTCTGCCTATCTTCTTCCTTTTTTTCTCAGGCACGAATATTTTTGTTCGTGAGCAGGTGGTTTAGTGTGAGGGGTGACAAGAACTACCCCCGTCCGACGAGCGATAGCCGTGCAACCGCGAGCGTGCCACCGTCCTCCTCCACTACTCCGAAGACGCCCCTGTGGCCAAGGCTCGACTCATTACAATGGCGCCCAACGTGGGGCCCGATCACAGAAAGTCCCTACTCCATTAAAACACAAAACTGAAATTCACTTTTTAAATTCAATATAATTCATTTGTAAGAACTAAAACTACGTTAAAATTAGAAAAGGAATTCAATGGATACCGGTGGTCCAGTTTCTAGTGAGCCCTAACTTTACTCTCTAGTTACTCTAAGTATATTGTCTGGCAATATTCTTGCCTTATAACCAAACAAAAAAAAAAAAATATAAAATAAAATAATAAAAGAAAATGAAACTTACGTAACGTCCCTCGTCGTCCTGCCGGCAGCACTTGGAGCGATGAACTCTGTAAATTTAGTATAAATGTTGGGCTTTACCGCCTCTTTCTTTACGTTCTCACTCTCACTGAACACTATATCCTTACACTGTTAATTACTGTCCAACTAACCAAAACAACTAAAGAAAATTTTCATTTAACTACTTCACTATTGCTATGCTAAACTTTCAATTATTCTCTAATTCACTTTTGCTTCTTTAAATTCACTTATAATCTTGCTGATTTGTTTTGTCCTGGGATTGGTGAATTCCATTTCTCGCAATGGATGTATACATTGTCGCCTAATACATTGTCGCCTATCACCGAAGTCAGCCACATTCCTCACGATCACATATCGACACAAGAGTCGATGTGTTTATTATTTTTATTCCCACACAGCATTGTGACCCGATACTGCACGTCGTCGATGGGGCGACCGGTGGCAGTGGGCAATCAGTTGGATAAATAAACACCACACTGCCGGCACAACGATATTGAATTCTGAGAATATCTACGACATGCCACGAGTGTTGATGGTGATTGCGGCGATCGGCACCCTTATCGTGTTGGGCAGATGGGTAGCCAAGGCATGGACGTGGGCGCAGTTGCTGGACACACTACACCTCTGGGACTTGATGTAAGTTCTGATGACGCGGCGCTTGTGGACGAGCAACTTGGTGGTTAGATGGGAATATTCTACTGGAGAATATTCGTAGTCATATTTTCATCGTCACGCGCAGCGGTCTCCGACGTACACGGTCTCCACCATTATAAATCCAAGTCGATACAAATAAAGTGAAAGCAAATTAAATTAAATAAACTCTTGGTCTTTTCTTCGCCGGTTGTTGGTAATCTTTTCTTGGTGCAAGTCCCCTTGTTTCTTCTTACAGGTTCACGCTCACTTTACTCTGCAGTTCGGAAGTCTAAATCCCCGACATTTTGGTGCCTCCTGTGAGGAAGAGAATTCTGTAACGAAGTAAATGTTGTTGTGTGGCAACCGTTGCCTTTTACTCCATTGGTGGACCACTCTCTTTCCTTTCTTTTTTCGTCCGTCCGATTAGTTCTCTGCCTATCTTCTTCTTCTTTTTTTTCTGGCACGATAATTTTTGTTTGTGAGCAGGTGGTTTAGTGTGAGGGGTGACAAGAACTACCCCGTCCGACGAGCGATAGCCGTGCAACCGCGATCGTGCCACCATCCTCCTCCACTACTCCGAAGACGCCCCTGCGGCCAAGCCTCGACTCATAACAGAATGTGCATACTTGTGCCGTAAATGAAGTATTGGATGACGGACTGGTGGTGGGTTGGATGGCACGATGATGATTGCGTCAGCGGTCTGTGGAAGAAATAATGTAGGTCATATTTAGTGCGACGACCTTACCGTGGTCCTGGTTCGTGCCCGAACAGACATCATCGGCCGATCACAGCGCTCCGTGATAGAAGCTTGCACGGTGTAAATGAGGACAAGACTAAATACATGCTATCAACAAACAAACAAACATCTGTCCGCCGCTTAGGACAAAACGTCACTATTGATAGCAACAATTTCGAGGTAGTTAAGGAGTTCATCTACCTTCGAGTAAACATGAACTCCACGAATGACACCTTAGAGGAGATCCGGCGAAGAATTACCCTAGGAAACCGCTGCTACTTCGGTTTGGCAAAACAACTTGGTTCAAAACTCCTAACTCGGAAGACGAAATGTATGATTTACAAAACCCTTATCATGCCAGTTCTGCTTTATGGCTCCGAGTGCTGGACGATAAGCAGGAAGGGAGAGCTGATACTTGGCTCCTTCGAAAGAAACATTCTTCGGCGGATTTGTGGTCCTGTGTGCGAGGAGGGCGAATGGAGGAGAAGATACAAACGCGAACTCTATGAGCTGTACCAAGATGTGGATGTAGTCCAAAAAGCCTAAATACGTCGACTACATTGGCTCGGCCACATCGAGCGAATGGACAATAATGCTCCAGCTAAGAGGATCTTCGAATCCCAGTCCCCAGGTTCGAGAAGGCAAGGAAGACCTAACCTCCGTTTCAAAGACCAAGCCATCGCGGATGCCAGAGCGCTTGGTCTGGACAACTGGAAGCAGCGTGCCCGGGATCGTAGAGGATGGAAGGCTGCTGTGTCTCAGGCAGAGACTCTTCACGGGTCGGGAGCCCGTTAAGTAAATAAGTAGTTTTTTTCAGATCCAATGTGAAAAAGATATTTTACTTGAAGATGAAGACGTGCTGTATCATTCAGCTGAAAATGAAAGAGATGAAATTCCATCAACATCCAGGTCCACTGACGACGCCTTGGCTGCATATAGAGAAATAGAAGAAAGGAAAATGAAGCTGGAGGAAAAGAAAATTTTGTTAATGGAGGAAAACAATCAAATCCAAAACAACATTAATAAAAAACTGGATGAATTGCTCCAAGCACTGTTAAATAAAAAATAATTTTGACTAAATGAAATGCATTAATGTTTATTGTTCTTTTATTTTTACAAATTTTTACTTAAGCTTTATTTAAATATCAAATGCCTGGCTAACTATTCTGTTTCTAATGCGTCTGCCTTCTTGCAAAATTTGATTCGATAAAGAGTGCGGATCCTTACCAGCTATATCCACTTCGTAATCATATTGCAATTCGATATCCTCCAAATATGTGATTCCTGCTTTCATTAATTCATCGTGAAATACAACGCAAGCATTGATTATTATTCCTGGTTCAGCTGGATTATAAAACAGGACTCTTTCTTTTGCCAGGCAGCGAAATCTGCTCTCTAGAATACCAATACATCTTTCGACAAGAGCCCTTGTTTGCTTGTGCGTTGCGTTGTATTTGTTCTCTGCTTCGGAAGTGTCTGTAAGAATTGGAGTCATACGCCACGGCTGCAATGCATAACCACTATCCCCAAGTAGCCAAAAGTTTCGTTCTCCTTCGTTGTACAGATTTTCCAGTGTTGACTTTACTCTTGAACGTCGCCATTGGTATGCATCACGTGCTGTTCCACCGTATTGTTAGCGCTGTAAATATTAAAATCTGCACCACATACTATTTGAACATTCATTGAATGCCCGCCTTTTCGACAATAAAACACATGCTCTATTTCTCTCCTTGGAGCTGACACTTTGATGTGAGTGGTGAGTCCCGTCAACTAATCCGATCACAAAAAGCCAAATTGTTCAAAGAATCTTGACTTGATTGCTGGAAATTCTTTTCTTGTAGGAAACTTCACATATATATGCGCTATTCTGTTCAACGCAATTGAAACCTCCGAAACACAGCGACTCACAGATGTCTGAGACAATGAAGACAAAGCATCTGGACCAATAGCACGTTGAAGACTACCAGTGGCAAAAAAACGCAATGCACTCAACACCTTGAGATGAAATGGAAGCGCGTTTCTCTGTTGAGCTGAATCCATGAATGACTTCAATTCATTTATTAGATCCATACAAAGATGTTTTGAAAATCTATAAAGTTAATTAAAGTGCTCCTCAGTAGTAAGCTCGAACGGGTTATGACTATCCCGAAGGGAACGTGTCGCAAAATTGCCACTTTATTTCTAGGAAAAAAGAACATTATTTTTGTTGAAAACAAAACCACAAATTCATAAATCACCTTTGTTCAATACGACGCCTATTGTTAATAATTACTCGTATGATTATTTCCGACATTATAATTATAAAATAACAACAAACAAACTGAATGAAAACAACAAGCGCACAAATGACAGATAGGTGACAGCATTTATCATTTAGTACATTTTAGTACATATTTAGACAAATGTTTATCATGATGAGTTCGAGAATCGCATAAGTTGCGTTCGTGAAGTGATAAAATGAAAAGCTGCTGTGAAAACTAGGTCCGTTTGCGAACTAATATGCAAACGTAAATTTATATAAACTTTCGTGCAAAACTACACAAACGCGTTCGCGTACTGAGAAAATGGTAAAAAGAAAGTTGGAAAAAACATCTTAGTTTGGCTTGAAAAGAAGCAACATCTGTTTTTTTTGCTGGCAAACAAACTCATAGGATTTCATCATTTGACAGTTTTCATTTTCTTCCCTTCAAGCAAGAGACTCCGTTTTACGTCCGCAAACGGAGTCAATGACATATGGGCTACTCCGCATACGGCTCCGCATACGGGTCCGAAAAACGACGTTTTTCGGATCCGATTAGTATGGAAATTGTAATAGCCGCGGACTCACATGTGTATGTATTGTGACAGATTGAGCTCGCTGTGCTCAGCAAAAAACGAATCCAAAACTGATCCAAAAAAAGGTAAAAATTGAGGCTAGATAAGAAAAGAAACAAGAATCGAGTATCGCTAAAATAAAAATCAGAAATGTTTGTTCATGTTTATTTTATTTCTTAAAAACAATACATTTTTCCATTTGGTATACCTGCAACCATTTCTCCTTCTCCTGCAAAATAAATGAATCAAATAAATGTGCATGTTATCTATACATACGTATGTTACTTACTTTCAGCATGAATTTGTGCCGGTAGCATTAATATCAACGAAATGCGGCCCATTGGTAGTTTCGCCTTCATCGGTTTTTTTTTTGATTTTGATAAATCTAAATTCAAACAAAGTTAATTAAGCAAATAATTGTGTGCAATAATAAATTCAATTTTAGTTTACCTTTCAAAGAAAATTATATCTGCAGCTGCAGCCAGAGACAGTGTCAGTGACAGATGAACGAATCGCCATTACAAATAACTACTCTCGACTCTCGCTCTTCTTCTTATTGGCAATGTAGTTACTGTCAATTTGCAAATATGTGCGTGGAACGCCTCATATATCGCAGATCCAAAAATGACGGGAAAAGTTGGGTCAGTGTTTCTGCTTGAAGGGTTACCAGCTGAAATTCTGTGTGAAGAAAAATTAACGAAAGTACATTTTTCTTTCGTTCATCTTTTTACCATTTTCTCAGTACGCGAATGCGTTTGTGTAGTTTTGCACGAAAGTTTGTATAAATTTACGTTTGCATATTAGTTCGCGAACGGACCTAGTATCACGGAACGGGAATTGACCCCCAGGTCTTGTATTGAAGCATTTCGCCAGGGCCAACTGAAAAATGTAATTTCGACTTTAGCTGCTGATATATTTGAATTCATTGCAATAGGGGTATGAGGATAGATTTGTGAATGTGGAGGCAGACACCTTGTTTAGAATTTGAGATAAAGAGAAAATTGTTCAAAAATTAGGAACATTGTTTTTGTAAGTTTGTCTGAGATTGAATGTATCGGTCTCTTGCAGCGAAATAGTGTTTTATGTCTTTTATTACCAGCTGTAAGTCGTAAAATATCGATTTAGGTTCCAATGTACATATAATATATATATATATATATATATTAGGCATTAACTGCTCATACAGGTCCCTAAAACCTAGGTTCTCCAACCACTTTCTTTGCGAGGTGGAAGAGACCTACAATTTTAAGCCGAATCCGAACGGCAAATTTGATTCTCATAACAATTGATACTCTTGGATGTTTGTCAGAGGTTCGCAAGAGGTAAGGCGGTGGAAAAAAACTCAAGATGTTACTTGGCCCCAGCGGGAATTGAACCGGGGATCTTTCGATTCGTAGTCCGACGCACTAACCATTGAGCCATTGCGCCTGTTCCAATGTAGAACATTTAAAAGTTGATTGTGGTAAGCGGGAATTTCTGTGAACGCAGTTTTAGCTTGAGGTAAATTCGAAATTGTTACGTTGGGGTATTCAATGAAATTTAAAGAGACAATTTTGAAGAAGTGAATTTACCTAACCATAGGGTTTGGCTTGCGTGGTGACTTTTGCGCATATATTAGGATTGGGGTAAGACTCCCGAAAATTCATAATCCGATAAATCCAACATCCCAAAAGTTAATTATTTTCACAGAAATTAGATAACTTTTTTGAATCAATCAGTGCAAACAGTGTTTGGGTGATTTCACCCTTTTCGCATAGCTTAGCTCGCTCACGAAACTTCGTTGCCCCGCTAAGGGCGTGCTAGTTGTCTCTTTCGATACATTTGTATAATAATTAGCGAAATCTGCTCATATTGGGTTTACAGGTTGTTGTGTGCGTAAATTCACACTTTATAAACTGTAATACCAAATGTGAGTGGCAGAATCAAAAAGATCGCTTAATCCTGCCGTACATTGCAATTATAAAGTCAAACATTAAACTATTTAAATCCTTATATCTTAAAAATATGAGTGTACCAATTTGCCCTCCTAACAACTTTAGGTGAAATAACTACAGCAATATTTTTCGTTTTAAGGAGTACTTCAGGACCACAAATGGGAGAATGCATTTACGGTGGACAAAACTAGTTGGGGCCATCGATTCGATACTACACTTGCTGACTATATGACATCCAACGAACTAATTAAAGGTAAGAAGGCGTCTGTACACGTATCTTTTAGGCCTGCTATTGCCTTTTATTATAGAGCTGGTTACTACAGTGAGCTGCGGTGGCAATATTCTCGTTAACGTTGGTCCTACAAAATATGGGACGATTCAACCCATTTTCGAAGAAAGACTTCTTGACATGGGGAATTGGCTCAGCGTAAATGGTGAAGCAATATACGAGAGTAAGCCATGGTTATTTCAAAACGATACCGTTACTCATGGAATCTGGTATACAAGTAAAACACCGCAAACTGGTGTCACCAATGTCTATGCAATTGTGTTAAATTATCCTTTCGATACAAATGAAATAGATTTATACTCATTAAGGGGTCTAGTTGATGGATCAACAAGAATTGTGCTGCTCGGCATGCCGAACACTACTATAAAGGTAATTGCTTTCAAATGTTAAATATTTATTTACTGGTCTTCTTGCTTATATTTTTTACAGTGGGCATTAAATAAAACCTCGCTGCACATCAAATTTCCAGAAAAACATTTAATTGATAAACGAAAACTTAATCTGGCCTGGACTTTCAAAATAACCCTTAAATGAGAAATAAACACTTTACATAAGAAACGCGTTTTAAATGTTTACCTTAATTTTATGTTATTGTTTGTTTTCAGCTTATATCTCGTAAACTATTCGTTTTCGCGCTCAGGAAATATTCATCAAATTACTCTGATTAGTTAATTGAAACACCAAATATATTTTGTATAACACTATTATTTAACACTCAATTTTTTTCGAATAACAATGCCATTACTGTGTTACGCTGTCAGTCAAAGTTAATATTTTCATTATCAAGTTTAACTGAAATTATTAGCAGAACTTATGTACCTATATATGTATATACTTTCTAGATTACATTATTGGATTTCGTCTTAGCTTAAACAGATTAGCTCTTGTCCTTATAGAAAGCACACGTCTTTTTATACCCTATTCTAAGGGTATATTAATTTTGACGCATAGTTTGTAACATACCTTAATATTGCCCGTAGACCCCTATAAGTTACTATATTTATGATCAGCATCGATAGTAATGTCGATCTAGCCATGTCCGTCCGTCCGTCTGTCGGCAAAAATTAGGCCTTTAAACTGGACCTAGAGAGCTGAAATTTTAACCATATACTCTCTAGGGCCCCGAAATAATCAAGTTTACGAATTTTTGAAATCCGCCCACAGACACGCCCACAAACTCAAAAAAACAAAATTTTGGAAAAAATCGAATTTTGAGCTAGAAAGCTGAATTTTTTTATATATGATCTATGACTCCTAAAACTGCTCGGGATAAAAAAATTTCAAAATCCGCCCACTGACACGCCCACAAATAAATAAAACAATTTTTTTGAAAATTCAAAGTTTGAGCTAGGGAGCTGAAATTTATAATATATACTCTCTAGTGGCCCTTTATGCTCATGTGTTAAATTTTTTTAAATCCGCCTACTGACACGCCCACAATTAAATAAAACAATTTTATTGAAACACCCAAGTTTGAGCTAGGGAGCGTTTTTTTGATAAAATCCTTTAAATGTTGTATAACAAAATATGTAGAGCGTTCTTAACAATTCAACCATACTTAGACTTTTGTCATGCCCACTTATGAGGGATAGGAATAAGAATATGGTATCCAACAGTTCGCCCAAGCGGACTGTAGCCCGTCCCTATGTTTAATATTAATTTTCTTTGCATTAAATCAATTGTAATTTTGTATTGCTTAATAAGCCAACACAACTGAAATACATCGCATTTAATTCTTTGGGCACGACACAGGAAAACCAATCTGTACTGTTAATTTACCAATTTTCACTATAACATGATTTTCAAATCGTTGATGATAATGGTCCAGTACCAGCGAACGGAATACAAGGATTGTATTATCTAAGGATATATAACTGTATAGTGTATACTGATTATGGCGAGAAGGATTAGAAACTAGAAATGCGACCAAACAACTTCTTTAGAAAGATTAGTTTATATTTATGATAACATAGGGCCAAATACGTTAACTTTACCAGCTAAATTCGCAAAGTCAATTTAAACTAAGTATTTTTGTTGGAAGAACAATAGTATCAAATGCAAATGCTTTCCTGAGAATCATTAATACCAACAATGAAAATGCTGTTTTACATAATATAAAACTTAAAGCGGAAACGTTAGAGAATCAGTTGAAAGTGGTCTTTCGTCGCTGCTTGATGTGTTTTTGTTGTTCTCTCTATTTTCTAACTTGCTAATTTGCTATTTTGCTTTAAATCGCTGTTATTGAGATTATTCTAAATGGATCTTGCTGTGTGTACTAAGTGTAATCAAGCTTTGCTCGATACGGATTCTATAAACTCCAAACTCGATTTATTGCATAGTGAGATACTCGCTTTAAAGAAACTCTTAGTGCGTCCCTCGTCCATTTCTTCTAAGAAATTAAACATTGTTACACGTTCGCAGTCGGTATCCAGGGTCAATGCACCCAACCGTAGTTCGCCGTCGCTAGCTATTGCGCTAGCGAGAAATTGTACTCCAACCGGTTCTCGTGCTATTGCTAATACTAGTGCATTGAAGAAAAATAAAAAAGAGAAATTAAAGCCATCTTCTTCTCCAAATATTTCTGTTGTTATGTGTGATACGTTAGCCTCTACAACTGCTTTGATGTCGCCGTCGGTAGACGCGATTACTGTCAACTGTGATTTGAACTCACCCGCTCTCTCGATTGATACTGCTGGTGCTGCTATTGCTGATGTAAATATCGATTCGCCTGTTGTTATGATAAACAATAATGAGACATTGGTTTCTACCGCTGATTTTACTAATGTGCACCGTTTTGATACTGCTGCTGCTGCTGGTGATGGTGATGCTGGTGCTTGCAATAATTTGGCTACCGCTGAAAGTAGTGTCGAATTGTATGACGCTGGCTCTGGCGATCGTGTTACGAAACCTTTTGTTGTTATTAACAATAGCAATGCAAAAATAAATAAGAACAAACGTCCCGAGGTCATTTTAGGTACAAATGTGCGAAACTGCAATCTTCATGTGGTTCGTAAATTAAAATGGTTTCACATCTCAAGTTTTCATCCCGACACCAATGCAGATGAAATTATTTCGTATGTTTCATCTAAACTTGAAGTTGCATCCCAATGTATATCTTGTTTCAAATTGAATAAGCTTAAAGACAATCAGCTTCCACTTAAATTTGTGAACTTTAAAATTGGAGTAGCAATGCAATACGCAAATAATACAAAATGGCCTAATGGGGTAAAGATTCGTTCTTTTACTCACATTCCAACAAAAAACTAAGCCCTGCTACTGCTGTTGGTGGTGAAATCCATAAACAACGTTTGAGAGTATATTACCATAATGCGAGTGGATGCAGAACGAAGACTACAGATTTATTTATTGCGTCTTGTCATAGGGATTATGACATAATTAAAATTACGGAAACATGACTTTATAAAGATATTTGGTCGTCAGAAATTTTCGACGAATCAATTTATGAAGTTTTTCGTAGTGATCGTTGTAAATCTGTTGAGGAGCGCGGTGGTGGAGTACTTGCTGCCGTTCAATTAATGGTCTCCGGTAAACAAATTCCATTGCCGAATTTAGATGCAGATCAAATTTGCTTTTCAGTTTTTGTTGGAAGCACACGATTTATTTATGTTGTAACTAATATTCCTTCGGGGAGTAGAATAGACACTTATGAAAAATGTATTGAGAATTTTGAATTTGTAAGCCATTATTGTTCTGAAGCTGATATATTATGTGCCCTTGGGGATTTTAATATTGGTGATGTAAATTGGTCTTGGTCTGCAGAAGATAATATGTTTATTCCATATAATGTTAAAAAAGATTATGAATTAACATTGATTGATTGTATGTTTTCAATAAACCTATGTCAAATTAGTTCAATCTTAAATTCACAGAATAGATTATTAGATCTTGTTTTCAACAACGTTAATGAAGTCAAAGCTAATGTTTCGGAAGCACCATTTCCACTTCTAAATAACTCAGTTTATCATAAACAAATTATGTTAGAAATTGAGTTGTATTCGTATGTAAAAGTTAGACCGAGTTCAGTAAGCTCTCTTAATTTTTCTAAATGTAACTTTGTCGGTCTTAACGAGTATCTCAACTCTTTCAACTGGGATACGAAATTTGAAAATCTATGTCTACCAGATATATATAACAACTTTATTTCTCTACTTAGGGCCGGCTTTTCCATGTTTGTTCCATGCTCTGTGAGAAAATGTAGATCCAACCCGCCTTGGTATAACAGACAACTCTTGCCCTTAAGAAACTTAAAAAACAAAGCCTATAAGCAGTTTAAAAAATCGGGAAACAGTACGGATAAAGTGATTTTTAGCAAACTAAGGAAGGATTTTACTTGCTTAAATACATTTTTGCACAACATTTTCATTATTAATGTTGAAAACAGTTTGAAACGAGAGTCGAAGTCGTTTTGGTCTTTTATAAATCAAAAAAGGCGCTCGAAATGTTTGCCTAAAGAAATGTTTTGTAAAAGAAATGTCTCCAATGACGCTAAGGATTCTGTTGAACTATTTGCACAATTTTTTAAATCGGTTTTTTCGAAATCTTTTATACCTAATTTGCCGGATTTATATTCATTTCCTAAAATTGATTTTGGCCAACTAGCACTAGAGATTCAGGATATTGAGTCTGCTGTCCGTAGCCTAAAACCTAATCCTAAACCTGGCGCCGATGGCATTCCTGCAATTATTTAAAAAAAATGTTGCAGCTCTATTTGCAAATACTTACTTACTTATGATATTTAATCTATCACTATCATCGGGTTTATTCCTGGATGACTGGAAGGTCTCATTTTTGCTGCCGATCTTTAAATCTGGCTCTAAAAATGATGTAGAAAACTATAGAGGTATCTGTAAACTTTCTGCTATACCAAAACTTTTTGAATGTATAGTTAAAAACAAAATAAATTTTCATATTAAGGGCAACATATTAGAGTTTTAACATGGCTTTGTTTCGGGTCGCTCAACAACATCTAATCTGGTTCACTTCACATCTTTTGTTATAAATACTGTTGAAAGCGGACGTCAAGTTGACGCTGTATATACGGATTTTAGTAAAGCATTCGACTCTGTAAACCATGTACTTCTGATAAGAAAGCTAAAACAATTTGGATTTCACTCTGCTATGCTGAAGTAGTTCTCATCATTTTTGATTGGAAGGTTTCAGAAAGTCTGTCTTGATAACAATTACTCAAAATTAATATCCTGCACTTCTGGAGTTCCTCAAGGTAGTCATCTAGGGCCGCTCCTTTTTATAATATTTATTGATGATATTGTTCAACAGTTGCAATTCTGCCACTGTTTAATGTATGCTGACGACCTCAAAATATTCCTACAAATTAATTGCTTAAATGACTGCTTAAAGGTCCAGACGGACTTGAACAATTTATCAGAATGGTGCGTCAACAATTGCTTAAAGTTAAACGTTCGAAAATGATTTGCTATCTCGTTCATAAGATCTCAAACGAAATATTCGTATACCTATTGTATTGATCTCATGCCATTAATAAAAGTTGACAAAATTAAAGATCTTGGTGTATTCCTTGATACGAAACTAACCTTTGTTACTCATATCGAGTATATAGTCGCTAAGGCTAATTCTCTTGTTGGGTTCATCAAAAGAAACGCGAAAGATTTCTCTGACCCCCACACATTTATATCGATTTTCAATACCCTACTTGAATACGCCGATGTTGTTTGGAATCCAAACTACTTATCACATTCGGACCGTATTGAAAGAGTGCAAAGGCGATTTACAAAATACGTCTTCTTTAAAATGCGTTGGGATTTTCGGCCCTCTTATAAAGCTAGATGTCAACTATTAGGCTTAATGACACTTAAAGCTAGAAGGAATGCACATGATATAATGTTTGCGACGTGCTGTGTTCACATATCGATAGTTGTGTACTTTTGTCCATGTTTCCAATTAATGCTAGGGGAAGGGTCTTGAGGGATAGTCACTTCTTTTACCAACCGGGGCATAGAACAAACTATGGTCGGAATGAGCCAATTACCAGATGCCTTAATTCGTTCAATGTTGTAAACAGACATATGGATTTTCATATTTCGAGAGAACGCTTCAAGAGCATTTTATTTAGATTGCGTTCAAACTAATGTCAAAAGTATACCTATGTATTTTTATCTTTTAATCAATTAAACTTAATGCATTATATATAAATTTAAATTCGTAGTCTGTAAGCTAAACTTGTTGATGAAATAAATAAATAAATAAATTATAATCAGTATTTATTCATTCGGAATACGATGTCACCTATACTATATAATGCAGTATCATACTACATAGTTGCATATTTTTATCTGCACGATCGCAAGAATTACGACTGGCAACAGGAAATTTAACTTTTCTTCTCCGACAAATGCAATTAGATGAAACTTCACTTTATCAGCTTGCAGTTAATAGCGAAATTGATGAAGCGAATTCTTCAGACAACACGAATGCAAACGGTAAACAAGTCTACGATTTAAAGGCTAGGCGCTGTTACAACGTTACAATAAATTCTTATTGTCGCATTCTTATATAGGATAGCGTATATTCAAAAATTCAAATGCAATTATGTAAAGTACGATGAAAAAGAGATTCGATAATATGGCGACCATTGGTAATAAGGCGCCCAATTCAAAATGGGGGATATTTTTAATTTAACATTAGTTAATACTAGTTACAGTGCCTTAAAATTTTATCGATAATAGTTTTTATTTAAGATACAAAGTGAATTATTTTTATTTTATAAATAAAAGCTGGTGTGACTCAACATTCCGGTGCCTTTTAAAGGATCCACTTTCGGCGTAGTGTACCCTTGGGAGTTCCAACTTCTGCTACTCTGACCTTTCCGTCTAGACCCGGCACGACTTGCGAAACCATATCCCTGACGTGAAGATTTAAATTAACTGAACAACTGAACACAATTTGGTTCGCCCATGGAACCTGTGGATGTATTCTCAGCTCCACCGCTGCCAAAAGTGAGTTGTTGCCACATTTATTCGACGCCATTCCTGCAGTAACCTAATGTTTGGCGAATTATCGGCTGCTTCGGGAATTGATTGTTACGACGACCCAATGAAGAGATGCGCTGACGTAAGCGCTTCGAAGACATTCGGATCGGCTGACACTGGTGTTATTGAGCGAAAGTTCGTTATCGCCTCAATCTCCACCCGTGACGTGGTCAGCTCCTCGAACTGCCCGCGTTAAGTTTGGTTTGTGCTCCGACAAAGTTTGTTGCATAGTCGCAAAATGTGTCGCGAGGAAGTCTCTTTGATGTGGCGATAAAATCAGAAGAAGCGAGATCTGATATGGCCTCGATATGTACAGCTATTAATGCAAAACACGAAAACTGATAAGTCTTTACTGGTGTCTGCTCACTTTTGATACTTCCGCTCCAGTGGATGTATCAGATCTTGTCTATACATCTTTACAATGTCCCCCTTGAGTACATATCTGTGTAATCGAAACCGAAGTAAAATTATATACAAGTCATCCTGAATTGTGGGACCAACCACCAGTATCCCATTTAGGGATATGTGAGACGAAGTACCGCGTCACATACGACTCTCAGCTTGGTCGAGGTGCTATCAGGTCTTACCACACATTGATGTTAATGATAGTAATGACAATGCGGCTCCGGGCTTTCCTCCTGCTCACATATGCCCTAAGGACTCATAAAAAAAGTTATTAAAAAATTAACGGCCCATACAGGGCCAAAAACCCAGCTTCTCCAACCACTTGCTTGTGCGATATGAAAGGGACCCACAATTTTAAGCCGACTCCGAATGGTAAATTTGAGAAGTTTCTCATGACAATTGATACTCTTGGATGTTTGTCAGACGTTCTCAAGAGGTGAGTCAGTGGCAAAAAACTCTGGATGTTACTTGGACCCGGCGGGATTTGAACCGGAGACCTTTCGATTAGTAGTCCAACATACTAACCACTGAGCCCGACAGCCCTAAGGACTTCTATTCCCTAAAAAATTCGACATATTGGGACCTCAGGGACAAATTTTTGAAAAGTTTGCGCTCCAGCGATAAAGTAGGATGATTCAAGGCAAACCGGATCCCTTTTCAATGGAAGGTTAACCATTAACCGACCGATTGAGAGCATTTCGATTGTTTTATTGAATAATTGTTCACATGCAATTTGTTCTTCTGTCCATTTTAACTTGCGACAGCCTTTCCAATTGCCAGCATTTTTCCACGTACTGATTAAGTGAAGAGCTTAACAAGCACATCTTTTTCAAGTTTGCTAGTCCGGTGCATCTTCCTGAAACAATGCATCCCAACGAGGGCATGTGGAAGGTCAGTAGATCTTGTCCTAACCTTATTTGACCTACCGAAAGAAGGTCAAAGAATGCCTCTGCTCCTAAAAGAAGATCGATCTGCGACGGTTTATTAAGGTGGTCGTCAGCGAGCTCGATGTTTTTTGCAAGATTCCATTCCGAGACGTTCAGAGTTACATCTGGCTGGTATCCGGTAATCAATGGGGCTATCAAAAAATTCAAAGACTTGTCGAAATTTTTTATAAACCTATTCTAGCGATATCTACAACCTTTTTCTGTCTATTTAGGTGAAGTGACTGAGCGAAGCTGTCATTGATGAGATTAAGCTGGGAAATGATTTTAGTTTTCGTTGTTCAATAACGGAAGAAGTGACCTTGAACACTTCTTCCCGTATCAGTAGGTTGCAGGCGTTCGATTTGTGTTCGGTACAGTATGGCTTGCTTACAGTACAGTGACATATCCACTTTGCGGATGTGTTCTAAGAATCAATTCGTCGCCTTTTGCGACGAAGATAATCTTTTTGTTATTGAGATTATTCTAAATGGATCTTGCTGTGTGTACTAAGTGTAATCAAGCTTTGCTCGATACGGATTCTATAAACTCCAAACTCGATTTATTGCATAGTGAGATACTCGCTTTAAAGAAACTCTTAGTGCGTCCCTCGTCCATTTCTTCTAAGAAATTAAACATTGTTACACGTTCGCAGTCGGTATCCAGGGTCAATGCACCCAACCGTAGTTCGCCGTCGCTAGCTATTGCGCTAGCGAGAAATTGTACTCCAACCGGTTCTCGTGCTATTGCTAATACTAGTGCATTGAAGAAAAATAAAAAAGAGAAATTAAAGCCATCTTCTTCTCCAAATATTTCTGTTGTTATGTGTGATACGTTAGCCTCTACAACTGCTTTGATGTCGCCGTCGGTAGACGCGATTACTGTCAACTGTGATTTGAACTCACCCGCTCTCTCGATTGATACTGCTGGTGCTGCTATTGCTGATGTAAATATCGATTCGCCTGTTGTTATGATAAACAATAATGAGACATTGGTTTCTACCGCTGATTTTACTAATGTGCACCGTTTTGATACTGCTGCTGCTGCTGGTGATGGTGATGCTGGTGCTTGCAATAATTTGGCTACCGCTGAAAGTAGTGTCGAATTGTATGACGCTGGCTCTGGCGATCGTGTTACGAAACCTTTTGTTGTTATTAACAATAGCAATGCAAAAATAAATAAGAACAAACGTCCCGAGGTCATTTTAGGTACAAATGTGCGAAACTGCAATCTTCATGTGGTTCGTAAATTAAAATGGTTTCACATCTCAAGTTTTCATCCCGACACCAATGCAGATGAAATTATTTCGTATGTTTCATCTAAACTTGAAGTTGCATCCCAATGTATATCTTGTTTCAAATTGAATAAGCTTAAAGACAATCCGCTTCCACTTAAATTTGTGAACTTTAAAATTGGAGTAGCAATGCAATACGCAAATAATACAAAATGGCCTAATGGGGTAAAGATTCGTTCTTTTACTCACATTCCAACAAAAAACTAAGCCCTGCAACTGCTGTTGGTGGTGAAATCCATAAACAACGTTTGAGAGTATATTACCATAATGCGAGTGGATACAGAACGAAGACTACAGATTTATTTATTGCGTCTTGTCATAGGGATTATGACATAATTAAAATTACGGAAACATGGTTTTATAAAGATATTTGGTCGTCAGAAATTTTCGACGAATCAATTTATGAAGTTTTTCGTAGTGATCGTTGTAAATCTGTTGAGGAGCGCGGTGGTGGAGTACTTGCTGCCGTTCAATTAATGGTCTCCGGTAAACAAATTCCATTGCCGAATTTAGATGCAGATCAAATTTGCTTTTCAGTTTTTGTTGGAAGCACACGATTTATTTATGTTGTAACTAATATTCCTTCGGGGAGTAGAATAGACACTTATGAAAAATGTATTGAGAATTTTGAATTTGTAAGCCATTATTGTTCTGAAGCTGATATATTATGTGCCCTTGGGGATTTTAATATTGGTGATGTAAATTGGTCTTGGTCTGCAGAAGATAATATGTTTATTCCATATAATGTTAAAAAAGATTATGAATTAACATTGATTGATTGTATGTTTTCAATAAACGTATGTCAAATTAGTTCAATCTTAAATTCACAGAATAGATTATTAGATCTTGTTTTCAACAACGTTAATGAAGTCAAAGCTAATGTTTCGGAAGCACCATTTCCACTTCTAAATAACTCAGTTTATCATAAACAAATTATGTTAGAAATTGATTTGTATTCGTATGTAAAAGTTAGACCGAGTTCAGTAAGCTCTCTTAATTTTTCTAAATGTAACTTTGTCGGTCTTAACGAGTATCTCAACTCTTTCAACTGGGATACGAAATTTGAAAATCTATGTCTACCAGATATATATAACAACTTTATTTCTCTACTTAGGGCCGGCTTTTCCATGTTTGTTCCATGCTCTGTGAGGAAATGTAGATCCAACCCGCCTTGGTATAACAGACAACTCTTGCCCTTAAGAAACTTAAAAAACAAAGCCTATAAGCAATTTAAAAAATCGGGAAACAGTACAGATAAAGTGATTTTTAGCAAACTAAGGAAGGATTTTACTTGCTTAAATACATTTTTGCACAACATTTTCATTATTAATGTTGAAAACAGTTTGAAACGAGAGTCGAAGTCGTTTTGGTCTTTTATAAATCAAAAAAGGCGCTCGAAATGTTTGCCTAAAGAAATGTTTTGTAAAAGAAATGTCTCCAATGACGCTAAGGATTCTGTTGAACTATTTGCACAATTTTTTAAATCGGTTTTTTCGAAATCTTTTATACCTAATTTGCCGGATTTATATTCATTTCCTAAAATTGATTTTGGCCAACTAGCACTAGAGATTCAGGATATTGAGTCTGCTGTCCGTAGCCTAAAACCTAATCCTAAACCTGGCGCCGATGGCATTCCTGCAATTATTTAAAAAAAATGTTGCAGCTCTATTTGCAAATACTTACTTACTTATGATATTTAATCTATCACTATCATCGGGTTTATTCCTGGATGACTGGAAGGTCTCATTTTTGCTGCCGATCTTTAAATCTGGCTCTAAAAATGATGTAGAAAACTATAGAGGTATCTGTAAACTTTCTGCTATACCAAAACTTTTTGAATGTATAGTTAAAAACAAAATAAATTTTCATATTAAGGGCAACATATCAGAGTTTTAACATGGTTTTGTTTCGAGTCGCTCAACAACATCTAATCTGGTTCACTTCACATCTTTTGTTATAAATACTGTTGAAAGCGGACGTCAAGTTGACGCTGTATATACGGATTTTAGTAAAGCATTCGACTCTGTAAACCATGTACTTCTGATAAGAAAGCTAAAACAATTTGGATTTCACTCTGCTATGCTGAAGTAGTTCTCATCATTTTTGATTGGAAGGTTTCAGAAAGTCTGTCTTGATAACAATTACTCAAAATTAATATCCTGCACTTCTGGAGTTCCTCAAGGTAGTCATCTAGGGCCGCTCCTTTTTATAATATTTATTGATGATATTGTTCAACAGTTGCAATTCTGCCACTGTTTAATGTATGCTGACGACCTCAAAATATTCCTACAAATTAATTGCTTAAATGACTGCTTAAAGGTCCAGACGGACTTGAACAATTTATCATAATGGTGCGTCAACAATTGCTTAAAGTTAAACGTTCGAAAATGATTTGCTATCTCGTTCATAAGATCTCAAACGAAATATTCGTATACCTATTGTATTGATCATGCCATTAATAAAAGTTGACAAAATTAAAGATCTTGGTGTATTCCTTGATACGAAACTAACCTTTGTTACTCATATCGAGTATATAGTCGCTAAGGCTAATTCTCTTGTTGGGTTCATCAAAAGAAACGCGAAAGATTTCTCTGACCCCCACACATTTATATCGATTTTCAATACCCTAGTAAGATCATTACTTGAATACGCCGATGTTGTTTGGAATCCAAACTACTTATCACATTCGGACCGTATTGAAAGAGTGCAAAGGCGATTTACAAAATACGTCTTCTTTAAAATGCGTTGGGATTTTCGGCCCTCTTATAAAGCTAGATGTCAACTATTAGGCTTAATGACACTTAAAGCTAGAAGGAATGCACATGATATAATGTTTGCGACGTGCTGTGTTCACATATCGATAGTTGTGTACTTTTGTCCATGTTTCCAATTAATGCTAGGGGAAGGGTCTTGAGGGATAGTCACTTCTTTTACCAACCGGGGCATAGAACAAACTATGGTCGGAATGAGCCAATTACCAGATGCCTTAATTCGTTCAATGTTGTAAACAGACATATGGATTTTCATATTTCGAGAGAACGCTTCAAGAGCATTTTATTTAGATTGCGTTCAAACTAATGTCAAAAGTATACCTATGTATTTTTATCTTTTAATCAATTAAACTTAATGCATTATATATAAATTTAAATTCGTAGTCTGTAAGCTAAACTTGTTGATGAAATAAATAAATAAATAAATTATAATCAGTATTTATTCATTCGGAATACGATGTCACCTATACTATATAATGCAGTATCATACTACATAGTTGCATATTTTTATCTGCACGATCGCAAGAATTACGACTGGCAACAGGAAATTTAACTTTTCTTCTCCGACAAATGCAATTAGATGAAACTTCACTTTATCAGCTTGCAGTTAATAGCGAAATTGATGAAGCGAATTCTTCAGACAACACGAATGCAAACGGTAAACAAGTCTACGATTTAAAGGCTAGGCGCTGTTACAACGTTACAATAAATTCTTATTGTCGCATTCTTATATAGGATAGCGTATATTCAAAAATTCAAATGCAATTATGTAAAGTACGATGAAAAAGAGATTCGATAATATGGCGACCATTGGTAATAAGGCGCCCAATTCAAAATGGGGGATATTTTTAATTTAACATTAGTTAATACTAGTTACAGTGCCTTAAAATTTTATCGATAATAGTTTTTATTTAAGATACAAAGTGAATTATTTTTATTTTACAAATAAAAGCTGGTGTGACTCAACATTCCGGTGCCTTTTAAAGGATCCACTTTCGGCGTAGTGTACCCTTGGGAGTTCCAACTTCTGCTACTCTGACCTTTCCGTCTAGACCCGGCACGACTTGCGAAACCATATCCCTGACGTGAAGATTTAAATTAACTGAACAACTGAACACAATTTGGTTCGCCCATGGAACCTGTGGATGTATTCTCAGCTCCACCGCTGCCAGAAGTGAGTTGTTGCCACATTTATTCGACGCCATTCCTGCAGTAACCTAATGTTTGGCGAATTATCGGCTGCTTCGGGAATTGATTGTTACGACGACCCAATGAAGAGATGCGCTGACGTAAGCGCTTCGAAGACATTCGGATCGGCTGACACTGGTGTTATTGAGCGAAAGTTCGTTATCGCCTCAATCTCCACCCGTGACGTGGTCAGCTCCTCGAACTGCCCGCGTTAAGTTTGGTTTGTGCTCCGACAAAGTTTGTTGCATAGTCGCAAAATGTGTCGCGAGGAAGTCTCTTTGATGTGGCGATAAAATCAGAAGAAGCGAGATCTGATATGGCCTCGATATGTACAGCTATTAATGCAAAACACGAAAACTGATAAGTCTTTACTGGTGTCTGCTCACTTTTGATACTTCCGCTCCAGTGGATGTATCAGATCTTGTCTATACATCTTTACAATGTCCCCCTTGAGTACATATCTGTGTAATCGAAACCGAAGTAAAATTATATACAAGTCATCCTGAATTGTGGGACCAACCACCAGTATCCCATTTAGGGATATGTGAGACGAAGTACCGCGTCACATACGACTCTAAGCTTGGTCGAGGTGCTATCAGGTCTTACCACACATTGATGTTAATGATAGTAATGACAATGCGGCTCCGGGCTTTCCTCCTGCTCACATATGCCCTAAGGACTCATAAAAAAAGTTATTAAAAAATTAACGGCCCATACAGGGCCAAAAACCCAGCTTCTCCAACCACTTGCTTGTGCGATATGAAAGGGACCCACAATTTTAAGCCGACTCCTAATGGTAAATTTGAGAAGTTTCTCATGACAATTGATACTCTTGGATGTTTGTCAGACGTTCTCAAGAGGTGGGTCAGTGGCAAAAAACTCTAGATGTTACTTGGACCCGGCGGGATTTGAACCGGAGACCTTTCGATTAGTAGTCCAACATACTAACCACTGAGCCCGACAGCCCTAAGGACTTCTATTCCCTAAAAAATTCGACATATTGGGACCTCAGGGACAAATTTTTGAAAAGTTTGCGCTCCAGCGATAAAGTAGGATGATTCAATGCAAACCGGATCCCTTTTCAATGGAAGGTTAACCATTAACCGACCGATTGAGAGCATTTCGATTGTTTTATTGAATAATTGTTCACATGCAATTTGTTCTTCTGCCCATTTTAACTTGCGACAGCCTTTCCAATTGCCAGCATTTTTCCACGTACTGATTAAGTGAAGAGCTTAACAAGCACATCTTTTTCAAGTTTGCTAGTCCGGTGCATCTTCCTGAAACAATGCATCCCAACGAGGGCATGTGGAAGGTCAGTAGATCTTGTCCTAACCTTATTTGACCTACCGAAAGAAGGTCAAAGAATGCCTCTGCTCCTAAAAGAAGATCGATCTGCGACGGTTTATTAAGGTGGTCGTCAGCGAGCTCGATGTTTTTTGCAAGATTCCATTCCGAGACGTTCAGAGTTACATCTGGCTGGTATCCGGTAATCAATGGGGCTATCAAAAAATTCAAAGACTTGTCGAAATTTTTTATAAACCTATTCTAGCGATATCTACAACCTTTTTCTGTCTATTTAGGTGAAGTGACTGAGCGAAGCTGTCATTGATGAGATTAAGCTGGGAAATGATTTTAGTTTTCGTTGTTCAATAACGGAAGAAGTGACCTTGAACACTTCTTCCCGTATCAGTAGGTTGCAGGCGTTCGATTTGTGTTCGGTACAATATGGCTTGCTTACAGTTCAGTGACATATCCACTTTGCGGATGTGTTCTAAGAATCAATTCGTCGCCTTTTGCGACGAAGATAATCTTTTTGTTGCAGCATATGTGGTTCTGCATTTCGATCGAAATGAATAGGTATTGTGGATTGGAGCAAATCTGTAGGGAGTTATTACGAATGGTTTAAGTGCGAATCCAGCATTTTTTTTATTAAAAATTGCTAAAACTATTGCATCCATGTTGACTTAGCAGCAAACATTGTGTTTGCTTAGGTCTTTGACAATTCGAAAGTGAATTCGAAAAAATCTAAAACGATCGAAATGCATAACACCAAATTTCATTCCGAGTGAAATTGAAAAGTGAATTGAATTCGATTTCGATCGAAATGCAGAACATGGGTGAATATGTCTAGTTTATCTAGACGATTTAATAATTTACTAAGCATCTCTACAGGCACAAAAAGTATTTCAAAGATTGCAAGAAGCGAATCGTAAGATACAGTTAAATAAGAGCGAATTTCTTAAAAGAGGAAACTAAGTTTCTCGGTCACATAATTACGACCGACGGCATCAAACCGAACCCTAATAAAATCAAAGTTTTTTCAGGCTAACCAGTACCAAAAACTCAAAAGTATATAAAACAGTTCCTTGGTATGGCGGCTTTTTACAGTAAATTTATTAAAGATTTTTCAAAAATAGCTAAACCCATGACAAAGCAATAAAAAGGCGATGTAAAATCAGTCAATTATCAATCCGATGAATTTGTACAATTGAAACTTTTAATTAGCTCCGACCCAATTTTGAAACATCCAGATTTTGATAATGTTAGGACAGCGGACGCCAGTAACTTTGCAATCGGGGATGTTCTTAGTCAAGCACCCCTTTTGTTTTGCAAGTAGGACTCTCAATGTGCATGAGCTGAAGTACTCCACTACCAAAAAGGAATTACTAGCAATTGTTTGGTCAACGAAATACTTCAGACCATATCTTCATGGAAAGAAGTTTCAGATATTAAGTGATCACAGACCATTTCAATGGTTACACAACTTAGGGGACCAAATGCCAAATTATAAAGGTGGAAAATAAGCCTACCAGAGAAAGAAAATCACTTGACTGATGCACTGTCACGAACTAATATTGAAGACAATTTCAATAACGAAGAACATAATGACGCAGATATACGATCAGACATAACCACAATCCATTCAGCATTAATATCTAATGCTTCTATCATATAAAGGAATTTCGGAAAAGATATTAAAAACTTTTAAGCACAAAATAATTTTCAAAGAAACTGAAAGAGTAGGGATACGTATTACCAAAGTTCAGGACAAAACAAGATACGAATTAAAAGCAGAAAAATTTACGGGCAACTATTTTAAAGAAATGATGAAAAGGTACATTTTTGGAAAATATGTCTGTGGCGTTTACTTCAGTAATAATGAATTAAAATCATATTCAACTATTATTTTAGCATCCTCGGACGTAGTTTTTAAGGACCACAAGAATAGTGGAAGATATAGAGAATTATGAAAAGTTTAAAGAGATCATTTATGAAATACATCTAAATGGAATACAGGTATAAATAAAGTTATTAAAACTATTGAAGAAAAATACAATTTCACAAATTACGCAAGGTTAGCACAACGCATAATAATCCAATGTGAAATGTGTAACACTTGTAAATTCGACCACCAGGCTACGAATAGACTTTTTAAAGTAACGCCAGCAATTACACAATGACGAAAGAAATTTGTAGCCGAAATCTGGGTCTGGGACAGCAAAGTTATTTGACTTGATCGCTGTTCAAAATATGCAATCATTTCACGTACATGGCTAGAATCGAAAAAGCTTTAATACAATGGAAATACCAAAAACAATTAAAATGGATAAATATCCATGCTTAATAAGTAATTTACTACAAAAACGGCTAAACGATTTAAAAAATTGAATTAGAAATTACCACAGGAAAGACAGTACAGTTGATATTGAAAGACTAGTTTAATTAAGAGTAATAAACAGAGGGTCGGATAATGACCTTAAATTAATAGCTCTCGAGCAAATATTATTTACATACGTTAATACATTCCTCAACTAATACTCGACTATATGAATTTTTCTTTTGTGAATAAAAAACCTAACTAGACGGATTGATTACCTTTATATACATATTTCCTCTGGCTGCAGACGAATTCCAATCTCTACACATTTCGTTCACTAAATAAGACTCTTGCTCCAACTTTTTATCAATGGAGAGACACATGTTACCCTGATAGTCCTTTAGTGGAGACTGTTTGGAAGGACATTTTGAATGCAACTCATTGTTCTGATCATTCAAGCTATCAACGTCTATTGGCTCAACAGTTGCGGTGTGATGTATGTTAATAAGTTCCAAGGCTTCCTGCGCCCAGTCGCATATTCGATGATTCGGTGTGATTATTTCATAGTGCAATTGTTCCTTTTCAATTGCAATTTTGACTTAATCCGTCAGACTGCAGTCATTGTCTTTGATTTTTGCTCCAGAGCTATTACCCTTTACCTATATACTTTTTTTTGCACCATAGCTTTGTGATTGCTGAACATGAGCAAATGAGTCTGCGGCAGCAGCAAGAAGTCGACCACCTGGAGCATTTCACAGGCGATTGTCTGATAGAACTACGCTTCGTTCTTGAAATCGAATTCGGGTTTCGACTGTGTCCGCCGACAGTAAAGGGTCAATGAATATCCTGACAAGCACCGCACGACACGAGATTGCGTATTTGTCAATCAAGTATCTAAAATTAGGAACCTTTAATTAAAGTCCTTCAGAGGTATTCTCAATAACATACTTGAACCAAACTGGACGATCCTTCAGGGGATTCATACCATCAAACTACCAAACTCATCGTTGTCTAAATTGCGACAGTGATTCTGTGTCCATCGATACAGTCGTTCCGCAATTTACTTCCTTCTTTTGACAGAGAGTTTGTTTTGGTGATCAAGACGTGTGCCTTAGACATTTCCAAGTTCTCCTTTATAGTGTCCACCGGCTTGGCCCTCATATCAATCTCCGAAATGCATTTAGTGCCAACACTTCGCCTTTCGATTTGATAACGAAGGTTCCGACGAGTTTGCAGGGTATTCTCAGGTATGACAAGACAGCAAAGGCTTCCAAAGTTTTCTAAAGAAGGTAGACAGTTTAGAATGAGAGAAATTGTGGTGAAATCATACCTTATCGGTGTCCAATCGAGTTTCAATGATTTTTTTTACCCTTTTTCGGATGCGGTATTCTTCAGCGGCTGATAATTCGCTCATTTTGTGCGATTTTTCTTGAAAATATTGATTCTGCAAATATTTTTTTCAGACAAAGTCAACAGGTCATTTGATTGTCAAAAGTAAGGGAGCTGCCAACCATAGGTCCGTTCGCGTACTTTATGTGTAGAAAAATGAAAACTGCCAAATCTCTAAAATCGAGAGAGAATCCTCTCATTTCAAAGAAAAGTACGCGAACGCTTTTGTGTAAAAAAATGAAAAACGTCTAAGTTTGGCTTGAAAAGAAGCAACCGCTGTTTTTTTGCTGGCAAACTCATAGGATTTCATCATTTGACAGTTTTCATTTTCTTACCAGCCGAAATTCTGTGTGAAGAAAAATTAACGAAAGTACATTTTTCTTTCGTTCATCATTTTACCATTTTCTCAGTACGCGAACGCGTTTGTGTAGTTTTGCACGAAAGTTTATATAAATTTACGTTTGCATATTAGTTCGCGAACGGACCTCATGATAACCACCGACTACCTATAGAGATGCAGATGTGACTGTCAAATTTTTATTTATTTTTTTCCTGACAAATGTCAGAAAAAAATGGAGGGTAAACAAACAAACTCATTTAGCAGTAATAGGTGGGAAAATACAAGGAATCAGCAAACAAAAGTAAGTTTTTTTATTAATAACCAATAGTTTCTCGATATATTTCCAGGAAAATGGATTCATATATATATGCAAAGAAGTTGGAAGCAGTAAATAGAAAGAACTGTACTGCAAAGTTTGCTTTCCTTGCAAACTTTCAGTTGATGGCGAAGACGGAGCTGTGGTTTCGTGTGAATAAAGTGTTAAAGACAGTCTTCTTGAAGATAAATTTAATCCAAATACCAAAACAGTGAGAAAATACTCATCATTTTTCAAACGGCTGGTCAATGAACTTGACAAAGACCTATATGGAGCCGATAATCATCTCGTAGATTGACATCGAAGCTATTTTACTCAAGAAACTGATGCCGTCCAAGTGAAACAACCTGGTGATATAAACGTTCATTGTATAATTCGCTTTCTATTTGCCATTGCATTTCAATTTGGACCCAAGTTTGGCGCGTTTGATGGGAGTGCATACTCAGACTCGTCCAGTAATCACATCAGGCCTTCGGTAATTTATTAAGACACATAAATTACAAGATGCACACTGGAGAGGCGTATTGGTTGAGGCCTCTTTGGCTAACTGCTTCCAGTTGCGCACTCCAAGTTGGTAGAGGTCCCCTTCCAATTGCGCACCTAAGGCGCGGTCTTCCTCTACTGCGTTGTCCCTCCGGGTTGGAATCGAAGACTCTTCGGGCCGGAGCGTTGGTGTCCATTCGCTCTACATGTCCTATCCATCTTAGTCGACTGATTCGCACTTTTTTGACCAGGTCGATGTCGCTGTGCAGCTCGTAGAGTTCGGTGTTAAATCTCCTCCTCCAAAGCCCGTCAACGCAAACGGAACCGAAAATCATTCGAAGAATTTTGCTTTCGAAACGAGCAAGGAGATGTTCATCCGCTTTTGCTAATGTCCACGCTTCTGCGCCGTAGAGCAGGACTGGGATGATGAGGGTCTTATACAAAGTCTCCTTAGTGTTTCTTGACAAGGCCTTACTAGTCACTAAATCGTTACCTCCAATCGTTCGGACGTGTTTTTCTTTAGCTCCCGCTTCGCGAGTTTAAATAGATTTATTTCCAATTTATTTGCGTACTTGCAATAACTTCCCCTGAATTTCTACCCATTTACTGTTCATTGCCCTTCCACCAATTACTCGGTTATTGCCTTTGATCGGGAAACATTATTTGACCTAAATAATCAACTATGTCAAAGCAGTGCGGTAATTCTGATTGTTTGCTAACATCGCAAGACTTTTGTGCTGATTGGGTGAAATGTAATGGTTTATGCGGGAAATCATTCCATGCCCTCTGCATAGGTTTAAGTAAGCGCTCCATTACCTACCTTAACGATTTTAATAATAACTTCCTTTTCTTTTGCGACGAATGCAATTCATCTCTATCTCCCATGTTATGCTCGCGATAAAATGCATCAGTGACAGAATAAACACAAACTCCTCAGAATGCAAAATGTTCTACAAGCAAATAGTGACCCAATTTGCTAAGTATGATGAAGTGTTTTAAAGGTGTGGAAGATTTATCCAGCAGCATAGATATCTCCTCCACCTTTTCCAAATCTAAATTCAAAAACATAGACAAGCAGCTGGCAGTCTTAGTGATTTAACAAAAAAGTTACCAGCGGAGTTCAAGTCGAAGTTTTTGAGTGCAAAAGTGATCCGAAATCGGACATTAATTCAATTATGGTCCCGCATTTGTCAGTGATCAATTACCATATCAACTCCTTTCGAACCTACCTGGATACCTACTTACAAAGCACTTCACAACCAAGTGCCCCATCTTATTAACCCATCGAGCCTCTACTGCTTCACAATATAAGCAAAATTAATGAGGTCAGCAATGATATCGCAGCTCTCCGCTTTGTAATGGGCGATATTGATGAAAGCCTTAGACTGACATCAAGCAAAATTGATTCCATACCAGAGCTCATTCAGCCACAATCGAGCTCAGTCTACAATACGTCAATACTTGTCGAAATCCTGGAATCAGCAGAATATCCATCCACAGTTAATACCCAGCCAACATCAACGATGACTACAACAACAACAACTACTACTACTAATACCACAATAGCCTTAACCTGCACCAATGCCCACACCCACCCGACCTCAACACCAACTGAATCATTCACTCAGGCACAAACTGCTTCGACGCCCTTAATCCGATTCGGCACACTTTGGACACCCGCCGACTGGAACAGAAGGCTCGATAAAATACACAGAACTGCCTGCGTGTACAACTCCTTTATAATAAATAACGATCCTTTGCATGCAGACGCTTCTTGGGTGAACAAGTTCGTTCTACAGAAATTTGGCATCACCATCAGCAACTGTCAGATGATTTCTACCGCTAACAGCAAAAACAACCGATTTAAGTTTGACTTACCTTCCAAATACTCCTGGCTTTTTTCGAACCCCTCAAACGACGTCTTCAGTTTGGGAAAGATGACCATCACCAAGTCGAACTATACAGGAGAGGTGAAGCCTAGTAATAAATATAAGCCTAGTATTAAGCCAAATAAAAAACCGTAAGTCTAAGAAGAATAGCTCTAAATCTAGTCCCAACCCAGACCCTAACTGGAGCTTCAAAGTTCGAACTTTTCCTCATTCTACCCTCTCACTTTTCAGCCTACTAAAGGGTGATTTTTTAAGAGCTTGAGAACTTTTTTTAAAAAAAAAACGCATAAAATTTGCAAAATTTCATCGATTCTTTATTTGAAACGTTAGATTGGTCCATGACATTTACTTTTTGAAGATAATTTCATTTAAATGTTGACCGCGGCTGCGTCTTAGGTGGTCCATTCGGAAAGTCCAATTTTGGGTAACTTTTTCGAGCATTTCGGCCGGAATAGCCCGAATTTCTTCGGAAATGTTGTCTTCCAAAGCTGGAATAGTTGCTGGCTTATTTGTGTAGACTTTAGACTTGACGTAGCCCCACAAAAAATAGTCTAAAGGCGTCAAATCGCATGATCTTGGTGGCCAACTTACCGGTCCATTCCTTGAGATGAATTGTTCTCCGAAGTTTTCCCTCAAAATGGCCATAGAATCGCGAGCTGTGTGGCATGTAGCGCCATCTTGTTGAAACCACATGTCAACCAAGTTCAGTTCTTCCATTTTTGGCAACAAAAAGTTTGTTAGCATTGAACGATAGCGATCGCCATTCACCGTAACGTTGCGTCCAACAGCATTTTTGAAAAAATACGGTCCAATGATTCCACCAGCGTACAAGCCACACCAAACAGTGCATTTTTTGGGATGCATGGGCAGTTCTTGAACGGCTTCTGGTTGCTCTTCACTCCAAATGCGGCAATTGTGCTTATTTACGTAGCCATTCAACCAGAAATGAGCCTCATCGCTGAACAAAATTTGTCGATAAAAAAGCGGATTTTCTGCCAACTTTTCTAGGGCCCATTCACTGAAAATTCAAGCGTTGCTCGTTAGTAAGTCTATTCATGATGAAATGTCAAAGCATACTGAGCATCTTTCTCTTTGACACCATGTCTGAAATCCCGCGTGATCTGTCAAATACTAATGCATGAAAATCCTAACCTTAAAAAAATCACCCTATATTTCTACTAACTCAGCACCTCCCCCACGGTAATCTCAAAGTAACCCAAGCCTCAACGTAATCGCGTATCATTTAACTTAACTCCAGATCATAGTAATCATCCGATAGCCCCAGCTAACACTAAATCCACTTCTAATTACCCGAACTTCATACACTCCCATGTTCTCAATCCTGCCCCGTCTACCTCTGCTGCCTCCAATACTGTTCTTCCCACTATCTCTCTTCATAAAGAGACACCTACCCCAATCTCTAAGGCCTCTGCAATTTTTGATCCTCTACTTCCCCCAGCTGTTGAACTTACTTCCAAGTTTTTAAACCCTATGTCCTCCCCCAACGACCTCGATGGCCGATATATTATGGCACGACTGAGAGACCACAGGCTTTTTGAAAATGTCCGTCTTTACCTTGCCTACTTATTTGACAAGCCCGAATCTATATGCATTGACGGGAAAACTAAAACAAATGTTCAGGTATCTATTCAAAAAGAAGGCCTCCCTACTGATTCTGCTGCACTGCGACAAATCTACAACCGTTATCACGAGAGCTTTAACATTTCGGCCCCCGTAGACAAAGACCTATCTGCATTTGCTTCTCATATCAGTTCTAAACGCATCTCACACCTTCAACGTAACCGTGCTGACCATAATACATTTTTTCGTCCCTAACTGGATACAACGGCCACAGCGAACCCCCCATTATAGCATTCCTCTAACCTTTTACTATCAGAACGTAAGGGGCCTGCGCTCAAAAACCGAAGCTGTTCTACGTCAATCTCATGCTCTTCCATTCGATATCTACGCTATAACTGAAACCAATCTGATTCCCAATATAAAGAACCCGGAATTATTCCCACCCATATTTAATGTCTTTCGGGACGACATCAGCCGCCCAACGGATGGCTCCCCCTGTCGAGGTGTTCTTCTGGCTATTCACAATGACCTTGACTCTTCTCCAAATGCTACTTCCGCGTCTTCAGAACTCGACATTGTTGCAATAAAAATAACACTCCCCCAAAAGTCCCTATACGTTATGTGTTTCTACATCCAGCCGGCCCAACCCATCGAATCCTATACCAACTTGCTGTTAACGCAATCGATCAAGTTATAGAGTTATCTGATTCCTCTGACGACGTCATCATTTTCGGCTACTTTAACCTGCCCCAACTGCACTGGGCTTTATCCGATGACGAATCGTTTTTCATTGCTTCGAATCCCAACTCAACTAAAGAATGTCTCTTCACCGATCGACTAACCGACTCAAGTCTATGCCAAGTAAGCGGCATCTCTAATTATATGGGTAGGCAGTTAGACCTAATATTCACTACTGACCCACTTAACTCCTCTGTCTCGCTTTCCCCTCTTCTTCTCTCGACTATTGACAACCTTCACCCCCCACTTCTTCTTTCTTTTTTTCACGACCCTCCTCTACAGTCCACACCGCCCGCTGGCCCCCCCTGCTATGATTTTCATAAAGCCAATTTCCGTAAAATTAGTTAACACCTCAGCAAAGTCTCATTTGAATTTGAAAATCTCCCTGTAAATGATGCTCTCTCCTTGTTTTACAAAGAATTATTCTTTTCTATCTCCCTTTTTTCCCTATTTCTCGGCCAAAACCCTTCTCTACATCTCCCCCTTGGTATAATCGAAGACTACGATCGTTACTCAACAAGAGAAACAAATTATGGTCAGTTTTCCTTCGAAACAAGTGTTTTTCTGACTATTCCAACTATCTCGGCTCATACCTTCAATTCACCCATGCTTATAACTCCCTCTATCAAAGACATGTTAACAATGCGCAAGGCAATCTTATAAGCGACCCTAAATCTTTTTTCCGGTTCGTTAACTACAAGAAAAAATCCGACGGCTACCCCGCATCCCTCTCTTACGAAAACATATCTTCAAGTGATCCACAAACCATTGCTAATTTTTTTGCCACCTTTTTTAAAAAATCTTTTGCCGACAACTCCTTTGTACCAGATCATTCTTATTTCAACTACCTACTCCAGTACTCCACTGGTCCCTTTCTCTCTCAAACTTTTGAACCTTCTGTAATTGAAAATAAGTTGCAAAAACTTAATGATGAATATTCACCTGGCCCAGATGGTATTCCCGCTATTTTTCTTAAGAAGTGTTCCCTAGTCCTCTCCTACCCCCTTTCGCAGCTCTTTAAGCTCTCACTATCTCAAGGCGACTTTCCTCAGATATGGAAGTCCTCCTTCATAACGCCGATTCATAAAAAGGGATTAAAAAGTGAAGTTACTAATTATCACCTGATAGCCAAACTTTCGCATATACCCAAACGCCTGGAAAGCATTTTGCACGAATCCTTAAGCTTTCAATGCAAGTCTTTAATTTTCCAAAACCAACATGGCTTTCTAAAAGGTGGATCAAACACCACTAACCTCGTCGAATTCGCATCCTCTGCGCTAACGGCCTTAGAAAGTGGTAAAGAAGTCGATGTTATTGCGACTGATTTTAGTAAGGCTTTTGATAAGATATCCCATAAATTAATTATTTTCAAATTGTCCACCCTTGGTCTCGAACCAATACTGCTGAAATGGATATCATCTTATCTGGAAAACCGTTTATATAATGTTCGGTTCAGGTCCGTCCTATCTGCCCCATTCCTGGCGACCTCTGGTGTACCACAAGGCAGTCACCTAGGTCCACTTCTCTTCATCTTAACTATAAACGATCTGGAAAGGGTTATTAAACACTCCTCTATCTCTCCCTATGCTGATGACACCAAATTTTTCAAACACATATCTTCATCACAAGACTCCTGCTTGCTACAACAAGATCTAGACAGTTTTTCTATTTGGTGTCTCAAAAACTGCGTAGAGCTCAATGTTGCGAAATGCCAATCCATAACCTTATCACATAAATACAACAAGTCCCCTCCCCGTCTTTACCTTCTTAATGATCAACCTATACCTATCGTACTCTTAGTGACATTGGCATATTGTACGACCGCGAGCTTAATTTCCGTTCGCACATTGACGAAATAATTCGTAAAGCTAATTCATCCCTTGGGTTCAATAAACGGTGGTCAAAGGAATTCTCTGATCCATACGTGACCCGATCTCTCTACATTACTTTTGCCCGACCCCTCCTCGAATACGCCAGCCAAACGTGGTCACCCATTCAGCAAGTTCATGTAACCAGAATCGAACAAGGGAAATAGTCCTACATTTAGAAATTCTATAAGAGAAGAAGTTTTAGACCTTACTATATCATCTCCTTTTATGAAGGATATTATAGAGGGATGGCACGTGTCTGGCGAGGCATCTCTATCGGATCATATGCACATCCGTTTCGAGATAAGATGCAATGCCGAACACGCGTCAGTCCGTTATGACAACAGACTGACTAATTGGAGAACTTACCGCGAAAATCTTGCGGTCAGATCTGACATGCTGCCAGAAGCACCATCAAATACAATTGATGCAGATGCTGCGCAATGTCAAATAAATGATATTATTCTTACCTCATTCAAAAATAGTTGCAAGGTTAAAAGAACCGTGGTTAAAAGGTGCGTACCATGGTGGAACGATAACCTTGAGTCTATTCGAAAGAGGGTGAGAAAGCTTTTTAACAAAGCCAAACGCACCGGCACATGGGAACAATATAAATCCATGCTGACCATATACAACTTAGAGTTGCGCTGATCCAAAAGAGCCTCATGGCGTGCAAACTGTGAGAAGATAGAAAAACTTCCAGAGGTGGCACGCCTCCAAAGGGCCCTGTCAACGGATCAAGAAAAAGGCATGGGATTGTTAATTAAATCAGATGGTTCAATCACACGCGACCGGGAAATAACGCTGAAAACTTTGCTTCAGGCTCACTTCCTAGGTTCTCACACGATGGTCATTACAGACGACCATACAGCGGAGGTCTCAATTCCAAGAAACCTCAGCAGAATTCATAGTTTATCCGGAACACTTTTTACTCCGGATAAGGTTAAATGGGCAATTAACTCATTTAAACCATTCAAGGCATCAGGTACAGACGGTATTTTTCCAGCCCTCATTCAAAATGGAATAGAATTTTTAGTACCATCCATGATTGCCTTATTTAGGTTCAGCTTCAACTGGGGGTATATACCAGTTACCTGGAGGGAGGTAAACGTAGTATTTATACCTAAACCGGGAAACAAGACGAGCGAATTACTTAAATCATATCGTCCGATAAGCCTGACATCGTTTTTTCTGAAAACAATGGAAAGGATTATTGACATCCACATTAGAGAATGCATATCAAAAAGCATGCCTCTGCACCCTCACCAATATGCGTACCAAAAGGGCAAATCCACGGAAGGTACTCTGTTAAGACTAACTACAGAGATAAAAAACGCCTACCGTTGCAAAGAGATCGCACTTTGTGCCTTTCTGGACATAGAGGGTGCTTTCGACAACACTGGATATGAATCCATATCAAATGCTTTGTACCATAGAAATATAGATAAAACCAACTATTAAATGGATCAAAGCGATGCTGGAAAGTCGCAAAATAACTTCCTCGTCAGGAACGACCTCAGTATCAGTAACAGCCGTAAGGGGCTGCCCACAAGGGGGAGTACTCTCACCCCTTCTGTGGTCATTGGTCATCGATGACCTGCTACACAAGATGAGCAGTTTGGGCTACACCACAATTGGGTACGCCGATGATATTGTCATCATAGTTAGGGGCAAAGACTCAATAGGAGTCACATCAAAAATGAAAAATGCTCTAAAGACAGCCATAGACTGGTGCATTAAGGAAAATCTTTCCATAAATCCCAGTAAAGCCGTCATCGTTCCTTTCACTAAAAGGAGGAAATTAGACCTAGGCCTAATCACAATAAACGACACGGTCGTAGAGTATTCCGACGAAGTCAAGTACCTTGGAGTAATCCTGGACAAGAGACTTAACTGGAACTCTCACATAAATAACAAAATCACTAAAGCTAATAGAGCTTTATGGGCCTATCGTCGCACATATGACAGAACCTGGGGAATATCTCCAAAGATCGTCCACTGGATCTACACAGTGATGATAAGATCCATCATAACATACGCCTCCCTAGTATGGTGGACAAAATCCACACAAAAGGTCGCAATAGAGAAGCTCAAAAAGGTACAACGGCTTGCGTGCCTTGGTATCTCCGGAGCCATGCGTACCTGTCCAACAGCTGCCATAGAGGCAATAACAGGAATTATACCCCTCCACATATACGTCCAAAAAGTGGCGATCCGCAGTGCAATAAGTCTAATACAGCTAAACGAGATAAGTCTTAATGATCATCCGGAACTTAAGACCCTTCTCGATGAACTGCCAGAACTTAACATGAACTGCGCGGTCACAGACCGCATTCAAAAAACACTATGCTTCAACAAACGGTTCTCCACGGAGATACCCAAAAGAGAAGCATGGGTTAGCAATAACCCACCAAACAGCCATAACGGCATAAAGTGGTATACGGATGGTTCTAAAATGGAAACGGGGGTAGGAGCGGGAATATACGGACCACACAAACGCTTTACGATACCCATGGGAAAAAGTCCCAGCGTATTTCAAGCGGAGCTCCACGCCATTCAAGAATGCGCCAGCCACATTATCTTATCTGGCATAAAAGGTGCAACCATCCATATTTTCACGGACAGTCAAGCAGCTATAAACGCCCTTAGCTCGTATACCATTGACTCCAAATCAGTCATGTACTGCTTCAATACCCTACAAATACTCGGAGCAAGAAACAAGACCAAATTATGGTGGGTTCCGGGTCATGTCGGGGTAGAAGGTAACGAAAAGGCCGACGAACTGGCCAGAAAAGGTTCAGAAACACTTTTCATAGGTCCCGAACCTTTCTGCTGCACTCCTAGATCAGCAGCAACGGCAGCAATTAAAAGCTGGGAACATAGAAAATGTATCTATCATTGGGATAACATCCCAGGTCTAAGACAGGCCAAACGAGCCATTCGGCCCTTCAATCATAATGCCAGCAAATGTCTAAACCTAAGCAGGCATGATATCAAAAACCTAGTAGGTTACCTTACTGGTCACCACGGTTTAAGATATCATCTACACAAAATGAGAATAGCAGATTCTCCTGAGTGCCGACTCTGTCTTGAAGAGGACGAGTCAGCTGAACACATTTTATGTGAATGCCCAGCCCTTAATGGAATTAGAAAGAAGATCTTTCTCAGGGAACAATTGAGCCCCGAGGACATAAAGAATTCTTCTACTGGTAAAATTGTCCACTTTACACGGTAAGTGGAAATTTTACTAGTTTAAAATTTTTCTGGCCCATACGGTACAAAAGATCTTTTAGGTCGAAGTACCCCCCCTTTTATAAATCGCCTTGGCAAGCCAGAATTTAAACAAAAAAAAAAAAAAAAAAAAAAACAGAATCGAAAACATACAACGACGTTTTCTTCGGTTTGCCCTCCGCGGACTTTCTTGGAACGATCCCCTAATTCTGCCTCCCTATCTAGACCGCCTCAAACTCATTAACTTGAATAGCCTTGAAGACCGCAGGGATGCAGCAGACATTCTCTTCATTCATCGCCTTCTCTCAGGCTCTGTCGACTGCCCGTCCCTTTACAACTCCATCTCCTTTAATACTAACCCTCGTAATTTAAGACATCCCCGTCTCTTCTATCTACCAACCCACCGCACGTTCTATGGCTCCAACGAACCAATTTCCCGTATGCTACGGAAGGTAAATTCAAACATTTTCGTTTTTGATTTCAACCGCAGCACTCCCTCCATTAAACTTAGCCTCCTTCTCCATAAACCCTAACTTTATCTTTAGCTTGTAAGTATTAGTTTTTAGGTATAGCTATAAGTCTTAGTTTTGTTTCAAGACATATTATAGCTTGTATTAAGCTGAATAAATGGGGGCGCATGCCCCCACCAAAATTAAATTAAAAAAAATAAAAATTAAATTAAATAGTCAATTGCCTTCTTAGGCCAAAGAAACAGCGGTGGGCAAGTGGAACTCTTCGTTTGATTTCTGATGTGATGTCGTTTTCAGAATTTATAGCGGAGCCAAGGTAGACAAAGTCCCTAACTACCTCAAAGTTGTAGCTGTCTATCGTGACGTTCTGACCGATTCGTCGATGTTGTGTCCCTTCTTGTTGACAGCATATACTTGGTTTTGCCCTCATTCACCACTAAACCCATTTTTGCCGCTTCTGTGCTAATACTTGCTGACAGCTCGCTGTGTTCTGCCGATTATGTCAATGACGTCAGCATATGCAAGTAGTTGCACAGACTTTTGAAAAATTGTGCCTCTAGTGTTGGCTTACGAGTTTCGCACAATTTTCTCAAGTATGATGTTAAAGAAGTCACATGACAGCGCATCACCTTGTCTAAATCCTTTTTTGAGATCAAAGGTCTCGGTGAGATTGTTTCCGACCTTTATGGAGCAGTGGGCGTTCTCCATCGTCATTCTGCACAATCTGACAAGTTTGGCAGGGATGCCGAAACTAAGCATTGCTCTGTATAGCTCGTCTCTATAGATGCTGTCATATGCGGCCTTAAAATCGATAAAAAGATGGTGGGTATCGATTTGGACTTCTTGGGTTTTCTTCAGGATCTGCCGTAGTGTGAATATTTGATCGGTCGTGGACTTACCGGGCCTAAAACCGCACTGGTTTGGTCGTTGAC
Source organism: Portevinia maculata (assembly GCA_949715645.1). Classification (NCBI taxonomy): domain Eukaryota; kingdom Metazoa; phylum Arthropoda; class Insecta; order Diptera; family Syrphidae; genus Portevinia; species Portevinia maculata. Next base: position 123,727,223 of record OX454527.1, read on the forward strand.
GAATAGTTTCAGGCGTTCACACAGTACAGCAGACATGATCTTATAGGCAGTATTCAGGAGACTGATGCCTCTATAGTTGGCGCAGTTTAGAGGGTCTCCTTTCTTGTGGATCGGGCAAACGATGCTGAGGTTCCATTCATCAGGCATACTTTCTTCTGACCATATCTTGGAAACGAGTTGGTGTATGCTCTCCACCAGGTTATCTCCTGCTGCTTTAAGAAGCTCGGCATTCAAGCCGTCTGGTCCAGCAGCTTTGTTGGATTTTAGTTTGGATATCGCTATCCTTATTTCGTCTTGGTCAGGTGGATGGAAGTCTTGGCTTTCATCGCCCAGGCTGAATGGTTCGTTCTGCCTGACAGCGTAATTTGTGTCGTCTTCGCCGTTTAACAGTCTGCAGAAATAGTTTTTCCATATCCTCAGCACCGACTGTGACTCTACTACAAGATTACCTTCCTCGTCTCTACAGGTCTCTGTTCGGGTCTTGTTTCCTTTACACGTCCTTTTTACCTTTTGGTAAAACTTCCGAACATTTTTCCTGGAGTAGCACCTCTCTATTTCCTCGATCGCGCGCTTCTCATGCTCTTTCTTTTTTCTCCGGAGAAGCCGATGTTCTTCCATCCTCTTTTGCTCGTAGAGCTCACGAGCTGCTCTCGTCCTTCTATGCAGTGCCGCTTCGTAGGCGCTTTGTTTTGCTGCATGCACTTGCCGGCACTCATCGTCAAACCAGGGGTTTTGTGGTGGTGGCCTGGTAAAACCGAGGACATCAGTTGCGGCGCTTCTGATGGCGTCTTGGCATCGATGCCACTGGTCTTCTGCACCTGATGCTGGAAGCATAGGACTTCTCGAGAGGTTGAGGGACACGCGATCGGCAAAGGTTCTGGCGGTTTGTTGCGATTTTAGCCGTTCAACGTTAAATCTCCTCACAGTATTTCCTCGTTGTTGTGGCGTGCAGGATATCCTCATTCATACCTTGGCTACCACAAGGTAGTGGTCCGAGTCTATGTTGGCCGCTCGGAAAGTTCGGACATCTAGAATACTGGAGGAGTGCCTTGCGTCGATCGCAACATGATCAATTTGGTTGACGGTTTGATGATCTTGTGACCGTCATGTTCCTTTGTGGATATTGAGGTGGGGAAATCGTGAACTAGCTATGGTAACATTACGCCCCCAAGCGAAATCAATCAGCCTAAGTCCGTTTCCAGCGTGGTGTCGTGTAGGCTTTGCTTTCCGATTGTGATACCAAAGATGTCCTCCATTCCTATTTTGGCGTTAAAATCACCTAAGACGATCTTAACGTCATACGTAGGACATTGCTCATATGTTTTGTCGAGGAGCGCGTAAAAACACTCTTTGGTAGCATCGTCTTTATCTTCTGTGGGGGCGTGAGTGTATATTAGGCTGATGTTGGCGAATTTAGCCTTGATACGGATTGTTACAAGACGTTCGCTAACATGTCTAAAGGTCAAGACTTCTTGCCTAAGTCTGCCGCTTACAACGAATCCGCGTCCAAATAAACGCGCAGAATTCTGATCCCTGTAGCAATCACCGTAGTAGATGTCACAGTTTCTCATCCTTCTTTTGCCCGGCGCATCCCACCGCACTTCCTGAATGGCGGTGATATCTGCTTTGTAGCAGCTTATTGCCTCCGCTAATTGCTCGGCTGCACGCGGTCTGTTCAGGGTTCTAACATTCCATGTGCAGATCCGAACGTCGTTGTCCTTATTTCGTTTCGCAGGGTCGTCAACAGTGATTCCGTCCTTATCCGAGGCTCTTGGTTGCTTCGTAACTATTAAATTTTTCCGTGGTTGGGTAGTTAACCCCACGCACAACCCCCAACCTGGAGGGCCAAGCCCTTTCTGCGACGCCTTCGATGAAAGGGGCCGGAATATTCCGGAGTCAGTAACCCGCTTCGGGGATATGAGAGCTGCCGTTGACCTATTAAGGGCTATTCCGCCACCTTGTCTATTTCAACACCCTGACTAGTGTTGAAAACCCTTAATGACCTCAGCTCCAAATACGTCGAAGTAGCTCATTAAGGTATCTGCCATGCTGCCTGTTGACGGCACCGTTGATTCAATCATGTGAATTCATCCGCCGTACGTCCTCCTTCTGAGGGGCTCATGTAAGACTTCTGAGAATCAAGCAGACAGTCAGTTCCGACAGAGCATTATAGTGTTGCTATTTCTTCGTGTTCAACACTCGCACTTATAAGTTCAGCAGGTCAAGCTCGGCTGAGCGAGACCAGTACCCCGTGGTTACCACGCGGAGGTAAAATAACCACGATTGAAAAGTTACAACAGCTGGGCACCGCCAGGTTGATGCCAATCAGCGCCTAAACGATTCACACACACCCAACCACCAAACGCAGCTATTAACAAAAAAAAACGCAGCTATTAACAAAATGTTAAAATGGTTGAATAGGGGTGTATATGATGGGTGAAATTGATAACGAACCATTTGAGTGGAAGCAGCCGCCACGAACATGTTGCTTTGTTTATTAGTTATTACCTATATATATAAACAACAATTGCCTCTAAGGGAATGTGCCCTCGTTTCGCATGGACTTCTAAAAACTTTGCATATACTCAACCTCGCACATATTAGGCGTTTTTCTTTTTTAGCTCCGAGCGGAGCACTGTGCTGTCAAAAAAAGAACTGTGTTACTGAGCACAAAATTTGTATTTCTTTTTTATCTCTGAGCTAGCTCAGGGCTCGCTCGATGACCTCGATTGAAAATGACCGAGCACATCGAGCGAAACGCTGAGCGCGGCTGACTTCATTCATTATTTGTGCTTTTTCCATAGTTTATTTACGAGAAATTATAATTTAAATGGAATAATCCTTGACAAACACCAATTTCAGAAGCAAACCTGACTATTTTGAAAATTAATAAAAAAAAATTATCTAATGACAGTTCAGTGCTCAATTCTGTTTCTTAATTAGCTCGGAGCGCTCAGGTTACGTTCAGCTCGGAGCGAGCTCTGATCGCTCGGGCCCCGCTCGGGGCTAAAAAAGAAAAACGCCTATTGTATTGTTTTTGTTTAGAACGAATATTTTAACTTTTTTCTAAAAATTTTACGAATTTTCTGAAGCTGAAATTTGTGCCAACTTTGTTTTTAGGACTATGTGTATGTATACATTGGGGGAAAAACCCAAAGAAACACGATTGCCTCCAAAGAAAGGTGTCCTGGTTTCGCATTGATTTCTAGAAACTTTGCATATACCACACATTGTATTGTTTATGTTACAAACGAATATTAAAAAAAATCCAAATTTTAACATTTTCTGAAGCTGAAAACTGTGCCAACTTTGTTTGTAGGACTATTTGTACCAAGAAAAAAACAACCCTAACGAAACGCGATTGCCTCTAAAAGGAATTATCCCCAATGCTCATTCTAACCTTCACATTATGTTTTTACAATATTTTCTATGATTCGATTGAGACAATTATGCTATTCGTCGATTTGCGTCTTAATTCAGATTGAATCCGGATTCAGTTTCTCATAGACTAGTAAATACATGATCCCACAATTAATAGACTGAATGATACTATTTTCTGAACGTAGGTATTCGCAATGGAATTTGTTGACAGAGTGCGGTTAAAAACGAATATTTTAAAAACTTTTTTTCGAATATTTACACGTTTCCTATAGCAATAATTTGTGCAAACGTTGTTTTTGGGCTTTTTTCCACCGAAAAAAAAATATTTCGTTAAAAGTGCGGAACTGATTTCCCAAATAGGATTTCGCTTTTCTAACCGAATTTTTTTTTGTAGGTAGAGGAAAGTCTAAAAACAACGTTTGCACAAATTATAGCTTAAGAAAACACGTAAAAATCCGAAAAAAAATGTTTAAAGTATTCGTTTTTAACCTCAATTCGTCAATAAATTCCATTGAAAAGACATTCAGAAAAAAGCAGCATTCAGCGCTATTAATTGTGGGTTCATATATTAACTAGACTATGAGAGTTTGAATGTGGATTCAATTCGAATTAAAATGCGAATCGGGTCAAAAGAGGATTGACTTAATGTAATCTTGGGAAATATTGTAAAAAAATGCTATGAACGCTAGAATTCGCATTAAGGATACTATCCTTTATAGACAATCGTGTTTCTTTTGGGTTTTCCTTTTCTAGATTGAGAATGCGTTTAGTTACGTTGTTGAATCATTTTACGGAGCCGTCCATTGATCCTCAATGCCTTCCTAGTCCCAACTCCTGCCTCCCAATCCACAATCACCTGAAAACAAAAGACAATAATTGACTGGTAAAATATAAACAATTAATTTCAATCGAGACACATAACCTAACATAGTTTATTCCGGCGGACAAACTCCAGTCAAGAGTGAATCCAAGTTGCATGTCCAATTCCCATATCCTTCTCCTAGAAATAATTACAATACTAATGCTTAAATCAAAGAAACTAACAGAAATTATATACTTACAATCCTCTCCAATTGATCGACCACTTTGATGTTTTGACAGTTTTATTTTATTGCTATCAGTTTGTCTTCGCTTTCTCCTTTCTTCCATTCTCCTTCTTTCCTTTCATCTATATGTTATGTTTCAATTTTAAATTACCCCAATGGGAAATTGGTGGTCCGATCCGAACCCATTCCCGATATCGTTTTGTGAACTGGCTGATCGTGTAGGCATATGTTTTATTTTTACGTTTATTTTTTTTGATTATTTATTGATTAGGTTAAATTATGGTTTTTATCACTAGGTTTGGTTTTATTATTTGATTGACTTGACGACTGGAAGGTGAAGTACTTCTTTCCCCTTCCAGGATTAGCTGAATAAGAAGGGAAATTAGAAAAGTATGGGTGATAGAAAAAGGAGGGAATAGGATACAAATAGAGGACAAAGAAAGAAAGAAAAGAGATGAACGGACAGGAGACTCAAAACAAAAGGAGGGGTATTTTAGACGACGAAATAAGAAAATTTCAAAGTCATCACCGTCACAGCTGTTGACTTTTAATCTTCATGAGCGGTCGATGCCCTCAAAGTTAATTGTTTTTTTTGAAAGTTTCTTTCGGTAATACGCCAATACACGGCGAGAAATAATTGTGCAAATTATTCTTGGGTGAGTTTATTTAAAAAAAAGGCAAATAGAAAGCATATTTATTCGATAAAATTTTAATATGTAGATACAAATTCGAACTCTGGTCTGGTGGATTTTGAAGGGCGAAAAGGTCAGGGGATACGGAAAAAAGTCGCTGCAGAGGTAGGTGAACTTGCGACATTTAAATACAAGAAATTAATAGTAGGTACTTTCCTCAAGGTTTGGGTCGTATTTGAGCCACCACTTTTGGCCTGGTGCTCGGACCTCTGCCCCCTATTTGACCTTGGGCCTTAACGTCTTGGTGCCGTGCTGGGACAGTTTCCCGTGGAGGCCAGCGAAACCACTTTAACGGGTTTTGGTTGTACGGCCACAGAGCCGCAGCCAACCAACAAACGTGACAATATTAAACAGTGAAACATATTATATATAAAAGGACAATAAGATACAAAAAAGAACATAAAGTGCAGTGCGTAGTGTTCCGCCCCCCGGTTTGTGGCAACAACAATAACACGCACCAAGAAGTGCTGACACCACATAACGCGCAGTGGCGTATAGTTTTAGCCCTTTGGCTTGAATTAATTTTTAATTTTCAATTTTATTTTTTTTTGAAGCCTTATATTTTTTTTTTGAAATCCTTTTTTTTTTGCTTTTTTGAATGGGTTTTATTTTTTTTTGAATCATAGTTTTAGTTTAATTTTAATTAGTTTCCTTTTAATTCGAGTTATAAGTAAGGTTAGGATAAATTGCATTTGTGAATTCTGCCTTTGAAATAGTGCGCGTCTCCGAGGCCATATTGACCAACGGCAACTCATCGTTCTTCGTCGTGCTGGTACCAGGACAACGGGGGACCGTAGAGAACCGTAAGTAGTTTTAAGTTTTACACATTTTTGAATTCTTTATTTTTAAATTTTTATAGATTAAGTGCAGAATATTATAGGTTTAGTTTTTATAGCTTTTTTTTAATTTTTTTCAGTAGTTTTAAGTTTTTTTATATAAATTAAATATTGGAAAATAGCCTTTCATGGCGTTGAGTTTTTTTGTTTTCTTGTGTATTTAAAGATGCGCGGCTAAGTATTTTCGCATTTGGTGTGTGAACAGCTGTGAAGGCCGTCCTTCTATAGGTCGACAATGACATAACAGGACAATACAAACGTTGACGACATGACGCGACGACATACGAACTTTCCACTACGTACATACTGACATAAATTGTGACTGGAGGGTTCGTCGAGGGGCTATCACTCACAACATCGGCCAGAGTGATAGCTAAGATTGTGTCGAAAGACACAAGGGTGGGCTGGCCAACCTTTGCCAATAATATCTGGCAAGTTTCGGGTTCATGACGAACCCGGTATCAAAGAGAGATTTAGGGAAAGTGAGTTGCGGTTAGGGTAAGATAGTTTTAGTGTAGTTTTAAGTTAGCTTAGTTATATTTTAGGGCTTAGCTTTTAATGTTAGATTAGTTAGCTTAAGCTTAGGCTAGTTAGGTTAGTTCGCGTGCTCCTTCCCTTCTCTCTCTTGGGTATCGGCCCAGGTCCTTGGACATTTTCTTTTCCTTCATTTTTGCTTTTCTATCTTTTTTTGGTCCGTCTGTGGTCTACGTAGAGTAACTTCCTTCCTTTTTTTCTCTCTTTCCACAACTTTTTGGCATGGACAAAACGTTTGTTGAGCAGGTGGTATATGGTGAGGGGACAAGAACTACCCCCGTCCGACGAGCTGAGCCGAGCAACCACAAGCATGCCGCGTCCTCCTCACCTGTATCGAAGTTGCCCCTGTGGCTCGACCCTGGTTCCCAACATAACAATCACTAGTAGATCACATAAGCAGTACAATGCGTATGGGGGGCCATGCTGCCCCCCTGCAACCCCCCTGCTTGGGTTCACTGTTAGCTTTGGGATAGGTGCGAGGTCGATTGTATGCTTGAGTTCACTGTTAGATTTGGGATAGGTGCGAGGTCCATTGTGAAATCACAAGTAGATCCCATAAACAGAACACAAAAACATAATAATTAATAACAAATCCTATATACATTTTCGTTATCAATTATATATAAATATATATATAGATATAATATATATGTATAAATATATGTACATGTTGGCGAACTGTTGAGAAGAAATAATTGTAGAAGTTTTGTTTAAGTATTGTTATTTTTATCTTTTATTCTTGCTTGTTTAATTCAAGATATTTTAACTTCAGAATACATATAATAAAAAAGACTAAAAAGAACGTCCACCGCCTTCTCCTTGTTCAAATCCAATCCGCCATCTTCCTCCTTCGTTCAGTCAACCGCAGAGTCTAGATGTTTGGTTTTAAATTGGTTCTGTTCGTTTGCGAGTCAAATTATGGCGTTGACATTTGTCGTTGACATTCTCCTCCCCATGAGTCGCCTGCCCTGCTGCCGGCTCATCTTCTTGAGGTCTCCCAACATCCAAAACGGCCAACTTAACAACCGGACGATCATAAATTCCGCTTGATGTTCTTATCGTCGCTCTTCTCACCTGCCCATCTCTCGCTGTTACTGTGTCGATGACAATACCCTTCGGCCATGAACTTCTCGGCGAGTTTTCGTCTACAATTATAACCACGTCTCCTTTCTTGATTGGTTTGACGGTGGCGAACCTCTTGGACCTACGCGTTAAAGTAGGCAAATATTCTAAGACCCACCTTTTCCAGAAAAGGTTGGCTAGATGTTGACACTTTCTCCAATTCCTACGGAGTAGTAGGTCCTTTGTCTCGAATTCTCCTGGAGGCTTACTGCCATCTGACGATCCAAGCAAAAAATGGTTGGGTGTTAATGCCTCGTCTCCTTCATTATCCAGTGCCACGTATGTCAGTGGACGCGAGTTACTTACTGACTCGACTTCTATTAGCATGGATAGAAGAGTTTCATCTCGTAGCCGTTGTTTCGTCATTAATCCCCTGAGCACGCTTTTCACCGAACCGACTAACCTCTCCTAACTGCCACCCATGTGTGGTGCAGAGGGAGGATTGAAAACCCACTGTGTTTGTACCGTGTTGATATGCTCTTTGATAGTGTTCGCATCCAGGATTTTCAAAGCCTCCCGCAGTTCTTTGTCAGCTCCTCTGAAATTAGTGCCATTATCTGAGTAAATTTTCTTTGGCTTACCTCGACGCGCAATAAAGTTCCTTATGCACATGATGCAGGAATCTGCCGAAAGACTATGGGCCAATTCCAAGTGCACTGCCCTGATGGTAAGGCAGGTGAATAATACGCCCCATCTCTTCTCAGTCCGACGTCCTACTACCACATTCATTGGTCCAAAGTAATCAACCCCAACAAATGTGAATGGTCGAATGTGCGCTGCAAGCCTTGCAGCTGGTAACGGAGCCATTGGTGGATTTGAAGGCTTTGCCTGTTCGACTCGGCACTGCTGACACCGCTTGCGTATGAGCTTAAGATGAACACGTAACCTTGGAATCCAGTAACGTTGACGAATTTCATTTAAAACCGTCTCGTGGCAACGGTGATGATAAGTCCTATGATAGAAATCGATTATCAAATTAGTTACACGGTGCCCCTTCGGCATTAACAATGGCCGCTTAGTACGATACTCGATGCAACTGGCATTGTCAATCCGACCCTTCATTCTCAGCAATGCATCCTCGTCCAGATATGGCGAACGATTCCAGAGCATATTCTTCTTGTGAAGCTCCCCTCCATTGGAAATAACTGCTACCTCATCTCCATACGCCTGCAATTGCGTTGTTCGTATAAGCCAAGAATACACGCGCTCAAGTTCTGCCGATGTTAGAGTACCTGTGGCTAGAGGCGTCCGTCGGCATAAGGCTTTAAAGTTGTTAACACCTCGCAATATCCAGGCTGTGGTACGCATCAGTCTCTCCCATTTAGAGAAACGGTTGAAATCTATAAGAATATCCTCACTTATACTATGCAGGAGCAAAAACCGCGGCCTCATCTCCTGGCGTTGTTCTACCTGAGCTTCACTAGGCTGTTCTGGCCACGCTTCCTCGTCCAAATACAGGAACATTGGCCCCATGAACCATCTGCTTGCCGGTTGAAAAGAAGGTGCTTTTGCCAACTTCGTCGCTTCATCAGCTACATTCGCCTTCGTTGGAACCCATTTCCATTCGCCGAGTTTTGTCTTGTCTAGCACCTCGCTAATCCGGAACATAACAAACTGGTTATAACGTTTAGCATCAGACCGCAACCAACTCATCACAGTCCGCGAGTCCGTCCAAAGCACCCTTTTCTCAATTTCAAGCTTATGATTTGCCGTTATGAAATCCGCTAACCTAGCACCAATCACTGCAGCTTGGAGTTCCATCCTGGGAATCAACATCGGTAATACTGGCGCCACCTTGGTCTTTGCACCTACCAGAGCACAGTGAACTGTTGAACCATCCGAAATGCGCAGATAAGCAACAGCTGCCATGGCGTTCTCGCTTGCATCCACAAAGACATGCAGTTGAATCGATGCATTGTTGTTGGACGTTAATGTTGAGTAGCATCTAGGTATTGCAACATTTTCAACTCCGGGCAACAAACGCAACCAATATTCCCATTGATAATGCAGTCGATCAGGAATGACTTCATCCCATTCCACGCCAGATTTCCATACCTCCTGGAGAAGCACCTTTAATACTACCAAATAAAATGCTAAGAAGCCCAACGGATCAAAAACCGACATTAGTACTCGTAATAACTCACGCTTCGTTGGCATCCTTACTCCAGATAAAACGTCCTGCTGGGCCTTGGTAAACCGAACGGAGAAAGTAAATACATCAGGTTCTGTCTTCCACCACAATCCCAAGACTTTTGTTGTACCAGTCTCCGCTTCTGAAGTCGGTTGAATTTGCTTGACTGAACCCGTTGTCTGACCTAACTCTTTGAGTACTTGGCTGGAGTTGGAAAGCCAATTCCGGATGAAGAAACCTGCCTGCGAATGAACTTAGCGCACCTCCTTTGCTAGCTGTATAGCCTCGTCGATGGAATCAACACTGTCCAGGAAGTCATCCACATAGTGATTCTGGATAATGGCGGTCGCTGCTCTGGGATATTCCTTGGCGAAAACGCTGGCGTTGTGGTTTTTGATAAATTGCGCAGCACTAGGAGAGCACGAAGCGCCGAATGTTAGCACTTCCATCTGATAAATATCTGGTTTCCGGGTCGAGTTTCCATCGCGCCACAGGAACCGTTGCGCCGGCTGATCTTCCTTTCTTACACGCACCTGGTGGAACATTTCGCTGATATCGCCACACACAGCCACTCTGCGCGATCGAAATGTGTATAGCACCGATGGCAATGCCACGAGTTGATCAGGTCCTTTCAAAAGCAAGGTGTTTAAGGACACACCTTGTGTCTTCGCTGCAGCGTCCCACACTAGCCGAACCTTACCAGGCTTGTTCGGGTTCGTCACCATGAATGTTGGGAGGTACCACTCCCTTGAATGCTTAACCTGAAGCTCCCTCTGATCTAATTTTCGTGCATAACCCTTGTCCAAAAGATTTTTCATTTGATCATTTATCTTACCTAAAAGTCCAGGCTGCAGATCAACCTTCTTTTCGAGACACTGTAATCGTTTCATCGCCATCGGGAAACTGTCCGGCATGGCAAAGTCATCGTATCTCCACAGAAGTCCGCATTCGAACCGGCCCCCAACGTCCTTAGCTGTCGTCTTTAAAATATGAGTGGCTCTTTTCTCTTCAGATGACTCAATGTAAGCTTTCTCAGCGCCACAACTATCCATCGTTAGGAGCTTCCCAACTTCTTCATGAAGGAGACTATCACAATCACAAGCCTTGTAATGATGGAAGTTTACATGCTCCGACCGAACTGACGCTCTTCCTGTGCATCCACAAACCAGCCAACCCAATCGAGTCTTGATCGCTATTGGTTCATTGTATTTGCCTTCACGAGCAGTTCGTGCCAAACCCAGATGTTCGTTTTGAAGACCAATCAGTAATCCTGGTTTCGCATTCACATAAGATGCCAGTGGAAGCCCCTTCAGATGTTGGTACAGTTCTTGAACCCTTTTGGAGTCAAATGACTGAATGGGAAGGTTTAAATTACCCACAGTGCGCACATCGCCCATCCTATACCGTTTTACCTCAGTTGCCGACGTATTCCTTGCTGAAATCTCTAGTGAAACTACTTCAGACTTAGTTTCAAGCCGAACGACGTCTGCCGTCCATTTCAGACACAGCGGTTTCCTGATTCCATCCAACTTAAGAGAATCAGCCAACCCTTGATCTAGAAGTGTCAATGAGGACCCATCATCTAAGAATGCGAAGGTATCTACCGAACGGCCACCGCTATGGAGGGTAACTGGAACAATCTTGAACCAAACATCCTCACTCTGCCCACATTGATGTGCATTACAAGCCTGCACGTTTGCAAAATCTGGTCTCGTTTCAGCACCATGTAGCATTGGATGATGTTTTCCCCTACAATTTCCTACTCCACAGCATCGCGTCTCCTTACACTTCCCTCGCTTAGAATGTTTCAGACACCGCTCGCAGATCGAACGCCTGTTGACGATCTCCCATTTGTCCTTATATGACAGCTCTCTAAATCGCGTGCAATTCAGCAGCCTGTGTTTCTGATTACAGACAAAACATCCTCGTTTCCCATCGCTTACCTTTACAGCTTCTTTTGTTGACGACGTTTCCTCAGCATGCGCATTAAGATGCCCAACACGCTTTTCCGACCTCCACTCCGAAACTGGCAATGATGTGACCGTACTTGCAGCCTCAGCTATCGAACTCATCCATTCGCTGAACTCTTTAAGAGTCCTCTGCTGCATACCGCCTGCACTAAGTGCCCAGTTCAACTTCATCGCCGCTGGGAGCTTGTCAACCAACTCCTGCAACAATATTGGATTGTTGATATGGTTTTCAAGACCTGTTGCCTCCATTGTTGAATAAAGTTGACGCACGGATAGCGCAAATGAAATTATAGTTTCCAACCGGTCAGCCTTTGGTGGTGGTTCGGCTTTAATTTTATTTATCTGCAAACTTATTATTATCTCCGGTCTACCAAAACGCATTTGAAGTGTGGAGATAACTTCCGGAACAGCCGATGGAAGCAACAGCTGACCTCCTACCGACGCTAGTGCTTGTCCTTTAAGCGCCCGCTGCAAACGAATAAGGTTTTCTGTATCTGTAAACCCACAGAGTTCCGTACTATGTCGATAATTGCTAATGAATACGGCCCACTCCTCAGGCCGGCCGCTAAATATTGGCAATTCCTTGGTGAGTACCTGACGTGCTGATAACTGACTCTGAGTCAATTCTTTAACACTCGTTGCAACCACCTCTTCTTTTTTAACATGTTCCTTTTTCGATTGCTGCATCTTCTTCGACTTATCCAAGAAACCCGCATCGTTGATACATTCGTCGTCGTTGGTGTCTTCAGAGCTATCCTCATTCGCTAAAGCAAGTATCTCATACTTCTTTACCAAGTACTGCTCATCCAATTTGCGTTGTTCCTCCAAGCGTTGAAGCTCTAGCTTAAAAGCTCTGGATCTTGCCTTGTTGGAACAAATTGACGACACTCTGCGCTCCTCCCCAGTCACTAGAATATGCGAATTCAGTTCCAGAACTGTAGACGAATCACCGACCACATCTTGCTGTACATCTCGTCCCACTGCGCGCGTATCTGCACTATTTGCTGAGCCCAGACCCATACCATCAAGGTTATGTCCGCTCATCCGAACAAGCACGCACGCTGCGCAACTCCAAGATTTATTTTCGATTGTCTCGTCCACTCCAGCGCAGCCAAAATGATACCAAAGCTCGCACTTATCACACGCAACCATCTCGTTGGTGTCTGGATTAGCACAGCTGCCGCATACACCCTTTGACTGCCTTTTTTCCTTTCTCTTATCCATTTTCAGCGACTGGTTACGAAGTTTATTATTGGAAAGTTCTTTTTAGAATTGTTGGCGAACTGTTGAGAAGAAATAATTGTAGAAGTTTTTTAAGTATTGTTATTTTTATCTTTTATTCTTGCTTGTTTAATTCTTTTCTGCCCATAATTCGACCAAAGCCGCCTCGTCCTCTGCTACCCAGCTCTTCCTCTTTTTATTGGTGCGTTGTTTATTCATTCTCTACGAAGAACCAAAATAGATGGTTAATTTAATGTATAGCAACATACTTACTTTTTGCAGTTGATTGTTTTTTTCTTTTTGTTTTTTAAATTGAATGTCAGCTCCAGGATAAAATTTGAATTTTCAAATAAATAAATTCAGGTGTTTTTTTTTATGACACAATGTCATATACAGCTTTGTTTGATTTGTATTTCTGACAGCTCGAGCTGTGGAAAGTGTGTTCACAAACCTGACTCTACATGCAAACCTGCTTGATAATCAAGATTAATTTGCTTAGTTAGCGTCGGAGTTGTGTTTTTTTTATGTTTGTTTTTTATAATGTGTAGGAATTTCGTTGTGGATGTCAGCAACATTCGTGGGTTGAGAAAGAATTTTTTTTCATTATACGCCCATGTTTTTCACAACAAACCAGCTGTTTTGGCACTTAGTGAAACCCAGGTTAGCGTTGGCTCTGATTTAACAGAGTTTAGTCTACCTGGGTACAACTTAGTGCCTTTATTCTTTGCCCATCATAGCCTATCAACTTCAGCCTCAATATGGCCAATGTGCCAACCCAGAATTTAATTTCATTTGGCTAAAACTCCATGTCCGTAGGCAATTAATACACTACTGTTTTATTTACAGAAGCCCCAACTTGGACAGACATTCAACTTATAATGAGTTTGATGCCCTGTCTGATTCTATTACAAGAATTGTGACCCTTCATCCTCGTTCTGAATTCGTTATTGCGGGCGATTTAAATATACACAATTCAGGCTGGCTTCGACATTCTGGTCAGACAACACCCGAAGGAAGGTACGTCGAGATCTTTGCTGAGGTAAATAGCCTGACTCAGCTTGTAAATGAGCCGACACGAATACCGGACATTAGCAGCCAAACTGCCAACACATTGGACTTGTTTCTTACCACTCACCCTGATAAATACGCTTTGAACGTATTATCGCCTCTAGGTTCGTCAGACCATTGCATCATATCAGCAAATTTCTCGTACTCCAACCACATAGTTAAAGAACAAACTCCTAAAAGAAGCGTATGGCAGTACGAGAAAGCCAATTGGAAAAAATTAAACGGTTTCTTTAAGAGTTTTAACTGGTCGCTGTGCTTCCTCGACAGCGACGTGGATGCTGCTGCTGATATGGTCACAAACTTAATTCACCTGGGTATGAAGACTTTTATCCCTAACAGGATTAAAAGTATCAAACCCAAGGTTAACGCGTGGTGTGACTCGAGCTGCAAAGAGGCTATCAGGTTAAAAGAGGTAAGTTTTCGGCTATTCAAAGCCAACCCATCTGAGAAAAGCCGTAAAAAGTTTAAACGAGCCAGAAATGACTGCAATGCCCACATTAATCGTGTCAAATTCTCCTATGACCAAAAGTTGAGGCAAAAAATACTACAAAGTCCCACTGGTAGTAAAAACTTTTGGTCATTTGTTAAAAACATCAAGAATTCGTCCTCGTCATCTATCCCGACACTCATTTACAACGACATTCCAGCTGTCAGCTCTACAGATAAGGCCAATCTGTTTGCTGCTCACTTTGCAGTCAGCTCAACGCTCCCAGATTGTGCTTTGTCTCCCCCTGTACTCGAGCGCGTAGAATTCTCTATGGGACCAATCCACTTTCGCACTCGTACAGTGGCTAGAGTACTTCAAGATCTTGACGTTCACAAATCCGCTGGTCCAGATGGTATTTCCCCTATCGTTCTGAAGAGGTGTTCTTCTTCGCTGGCAAAACCATTGCGTAAGCTTTTCCATCTGTCCTATTCTTCAGGACTCTTAACGGGAAGATGGAAAACAGCATTTGTCCAGCCTGTACCAAAAAAAGGCGAATCTTCTTCTCCCTCCTCCTACCGACCAATTGCACTTACGTCCCTTCTTTCTGTGCATTTGGAATCGATGATACTCTTCTTCAATGGATAAGAAATTACCTTTCGGACCGTTCAATTCAAGTTGTTTTGGACGGCTTCAAGTCTGCAACTCACCAAATAAATGCTGGTGTCCCCCAAGGCTCTGTTCTGTCCCCGATTCTCTTTCTCATTTTTATAAATGATCTACTGTCTGTTACTTCTAATCCAATCCATTCCTTTGCTGATGACAGTACCCTCAGCTTCTCATATTCGTTTCTTGGGTCACGCCCCTCATCTTCGGGTGTGGAACTGGAACGGCAACGTATGTTAAGCTCATTAAATTCCGATCTTAACAGCATAACTCAGTGGGGTAAAACCAATAGAGTGGAATTTAATGCTTCCAAAACTGAATGCTGTCTCCTGTCGTTAAAGCAAAACCCACACACACTGCCATTATCTATGAATGGCACTTACATCGCTGAAACCGAAAGACTTTCCATTCTCGGTATGTGTGTTAATGACAAAATTCGTTGGAATGACCACATATTCGATGTCGCCAAGAACGCCGCGAAATGTCTAGGCTTCCTTAAGCGTTGTAAGAAATATTTCACCCCTTCTGATCTGGCTACAATTTATAAGGCGTTTATTCGCCCGAAACTCGAGTACAACGCTCATATCTGGTCCGGTGCACCAATAACTTATTTGGAGCTACTTGACAGGATCCAAAAACGTGCGATAAAACTCATTGGCGACCGAGACATCGCGAGATCGATTGACTCTCTTAGTCATCGTCGTAATGTCTCCTGCCTGTCGTTATTTTATCGTTATTTCCACCATAAGTGCTCAAACGAAATAGCCAGTTGCATTCCTCCCCTTGAACATTTCAACCGCAATACCCGCAATGCAGGCAATGCTAATCAGTTCACCCTCAAGCCTGTGTTCGGACGTACAGTGAAGTTCAAAGAATCTTTCCTCAGCCGTACAACACGAATGTGGAATGCTCTTCCCCGCTCCATTTTTCCTACACATTATAACCTACAGACATTCAAAACCAACGTGCATCGGCATCTCTCCTTTTCCTCTCACCCTAATTTCCTTAACGCCCGCGCTGTGTAGCTAATACATTATAAGGGTCCCAACAAATCCCTTTAGTGCACGCTAATTATATATAAAAAAAAAAAAAAAAAAAATCTCCATTTTCACTAGATTAACTTTTGTATGATAAATCCCGAGTTTTAAGCGGGATTAGCGGCAAATTCTCGAAATCCCACAGTTAATCTCCGGTGGAAACGTTATATAAGAAACTCAAAATAAAATATATAAATATTAGACATTGGCAGTACAGTGCCTAGAACCCAGGTCCGCAAACCCTTTGCAGTGCAATGTGGAAGGGACCTTAAATTTTAAACCGACTCCGAAAAATACATCCTCTTCCACCAACATGCAACATCTAGTCAACTGTTCTTTCTAGAATTCTAGATTAAGATTTCAAGAATCGAGAATTCGTTCAATAAAAGTACCTATATATAAATCAACCACAGATGTAATCCAAAGTATATATAAGGAAATCGAAACCCATAATGATACTGTTTTGCTACGAACTTATTTTGCTACCCTCGTGCTCAAAATACGAGTACTACCGGTAATAAGAATTAAGAACGACAACACTGGTTTGGTGATGGTAGGACTGTCAGAGCGAAAATATAAATAAATAAAAATATGGGAAACCAATATCTTGCATTCATTCCCATCGCATTCGCAGTTGTTAGTTAAGCTGATAGCTGAGGCTGAGGTTCTTCTCGCTTTCGTGCGTACTCTAGATGCGGTAAAGTGTGAGTCGGTATTCGGTAATCGGTAATGGGTAGAGTGCGCTTAAACATCGAAATAAGTTTTTATTGATTCCAACAAACACCCTCCTTTATATTCATAATCATACTAAAAATATAAACAACAAAATCCTAAAAGTCGTACCTCATGTGAGTTTTATTTATGGTCATTAATTACAATTATTCCTGAAAATATTGAAGTGATTTAAGCAGTGTCGATGAGAAGAACGGAAATGTTCCCTCCTTATTTGACAAGGTTTATACAAAAAAAATCAATTCCTTAAGAGTGTTTTCATGTGCAACAAGAAACGTTGAAATGTTGGTGATGACTTTATTTGGTGGGCTATTTTAAGCTATGCATGTTATGACCGATTACATTTTTTCTGAGAAAACATTCAATTTGCGAGGCAACTGCGAATTCCCTAGTAGTTAAACCTCTATCGCTTGCCAAAAATGATGGTCACGTAAGTTGTTCGATCAATGAGAAAGGGTAAAATAGTAGGGAATTGTGGTTGCCTTGCAAATTGCCTTAAGTTTAAGTTAAGTTTTCTGTTTTTGTCGGGGTTGGGATGCAGGTTAAAACATCCTAATATGTGGCAAAAAGCTTTCATATTACCGAAGTAACTATACATATTTGCATTTTTTGTTTTTCAAGCTATTCAGGGTATTCTTTTATTGAGTCAAGAAGCCGTTAAGTATGAACGAAACGATATTTAGGTGAATGCCAACGTTGCCACTTCGACGAAGTTAAGTGATGTAGGCACTATTCTAGAGGTATTATCTCTATTGATTTCTTCTGGTTATTAGGTAGGTTGTCGATGTATGGCTGCATGTGTTATCAGTATGTATTTACGAAACATAAGAAAATATTTTATCAAAGTATTTACTACACAAATCTAATAATAAACTTCGTTTCTGTGATAAGTTATTGCTAAGATATCAACCCGTACCAATAGATTAAATTTGAAGTTCCTTTCATTCAGTTTAGGTACTAAAACCAATAGCTTAAATTTAAAGTTCTTTTCACTCTTATTAATTAAACTTAACAAAACTTGATCAGGAATTCAAACTCTACATTAAATTTATTATTGTAAGTCCCAGAGTTCGCTTTATTTGACTGAATGTAGGCTTGTTTTAATGCTATGGATTATTAAATCAAGCTATTTTCAAAATGTAGCTCATGTAGCTCATGCAAGGACACTACCTATGTAGGTTTGTAATGTATAAGTCCAAAGTATACTTTCACTATGTACATATCAATCATTAGTAATCACTATTTGATGATGAAATTCTGCCTTGCTATTATCTATACACGTTCAAAACACAATAATTGTCAACTCACCTTTTCCATTAGCATGTACATGTACAAAAACCTTAAAAATGCAAACAAAAAAACCTAGGAAGACGTTCGAAGAGACGCAATTTATTTTTTGAAACCGCATTCAGTTATATTTTATTGTGTATGTAGGTATTCATGCTACATAACATTAATCTCTAAAGCCCCTAAAAGCCCTTTTTTCTATAACATAGGTATCTCGTTGCTGGAAACCGCAAAATTGTTTTTCGTGATAATAATTAGTAAAATAAAGGAACACTACATAAAAATCAAACTTTTTACAAGGGAAAGAAAACGTATGTATGTATGTATGTACGTACGTGTGATATTTGGTTAAAATAGCGAGTCTATAGATTTCCAGGTTATTTTTTTAACAATTTTCTTATGCGAGAAACAAGGCGTGTTTAATGAATCTGAGTTTAATGAAAAGTGTAGGATTTAATGATTTCCATAAGTAAAAATTGTCCCCCACAGTGTTTGGCATTCTCTGACTATCTGTTCCATGAAGCTGTTCAAATCAGATTACCGCAAGATATTGTTTTGAGGACTAAATTGGGCATTTTCTTCATATGAACTAACTTCAATGTATTTTTGGAAATAAAACCAAACCGTAGAATGAACCAATTCCCAAACGACTAAAAACCCAAGAGATATCTTCCAATTGTATCTTCTGATTTCGATGTAGATTTCGAATTTCGAGTAATTCCGCACCTCGGATCTTAGTTTTGACAAGTTATTGCTCCACCATGGCGTCTGTTTCCTGTCCCCTTCTCTACTTATAGGACAGTTTTCTTCGAACGCAGAGATGATGGCGTTTGTTATGCCTTCCACTGCGCTCACTAGCTCTAGGGGGTGTCCCGGAGCCTTCCTTAAAACAAGGCGCCCAGATTGCTCTCTAGAGCAGTGCTATAGGTTTCCCACTTGGTTTTCCTTGGGTTTCTTACTGGATTTCTCGTGATACTTGTGCTGTCCAAGTCGAATACTTTTATTCGATGGTCAGACAATGACGGCCCACTAGATACTCTACAGTTGCTAATTAATTTACTTACGCTTGGGCTCCAAAGCGTGAGGTCGAGTACTTCCTCCCTGACCCTAGTTACAAAAGTGGGGGTATTTCCCACGTTTATAATGTCAAGTGACGAACTCATAATAAATTCTAGAAGGTACTCACCCCTGATGTTGGTGTCGGTGCTCCCCCATATAATGTTGTGGGCATTTGCATCTCACCCTATAAGGAGCGGCATTCGGAGCTTGTTGCAATGCTCCACCAGTCGCTGCATTTGGGATGATACAACCGGCTCATCCCCTGCACAATACGCCGATGCGATGACAATGGTGCGGTGACATCCTTCAACATTCAGATGTACCTGAATTGGCACCAGATCTCGTGTCGCGTATTCTGAAAATAGAATAAATTTATATTTATTGTTTATTAGAATGCAAGCTCTCGGTTTCTCGACCCGAGTCATCCTTGCTCTTCAATCCTTTGACTTGTCCTTTCAGGATCCATGGCTCCTGGATCAGTACTAGCCCTAGGCTTTGGCAGGTAAACATCCTAGATATAGTCGCCGAGGCGGCTATAGCATGGTAGATGTTTACCTGTGCTAGTTTGATTTTTCTGTTGGCGGGGTTCATTGCTCGCGCGGGGCAATTACCCCGTCCTCCTTCAGCAACGAATCTTCCTCCTCCTGGGTGATTTCCTGGAAGAGGTCGATGACCGTGTTGTCCATTTCCCCCTCAGAGATCATGCTCTCCGAGGTGGACATATACTCCTCGGTCTCCTCAGGAGCCTGCTCCGCCGATTGGACAACGGAAGAAGGTGCTTTAATCTTCGACTGCGCGCTCTGCGAGTTCAGATTCAATGCTGCCTGGGCTGTTTGCCCAGAGATCTCGTCTGACCTCTTGAGTCCGCACACCGCTACCCTGCCGAATCGGTAGCTCAGGGATCCTTTTTGGGATTTTATGGCGTCGAAGGATTCTCGGTCGATGCCAAGAGCCAGTACCTGCCCGGTTCCCTCTTTTCGACAGCTGAGAACCTTCCACGCCTGGACGTTAAGTCCCACATTCTGTGCTTCCAGCAGTGCCAAGGATGTTTTAGCTTCTTAGTCTGCACTGCGTGGAAGGAAGATCGTTATGGAGTAGGACCGTGGTATAGCTGTCCCACTGCATGCCGTGAGGCATGTCCCCTTCCATTTCCCCAGCTTTAGGGCTACTGTTTTTAGCCACTCAGATCTCTGCGGAGTTTCGCAGTCAACTAAGAGCATTCCGTGTTTGAAATGTATGTCCTGAAATTTGAGCTTATGCTCCCATCCCAAGGGCATTTCCACCACAATGGCGTCTTCAAGTGCCGTGAGGTCTGGGTTGCTGAGGATCTCCTGCGGATATTTCACCGGGAGAACAGCAACCTGCTCAGCAATCGCACCTGTGTCGTGTCTACCACTAGCCGGGAAGGTTTTCACCCCCGTAGCATAGCTTCGACCAACCACGATGGCGCTCGCTTTTGCAGGCTTTCCCGTGGCCCTCTCGGTACCTTCATCCACCTTCTGCTTTTTGGCTTTATTTGTTGTTGGGGGGGGGGGGGGGGGGGGGGCGTGATGTTGTTATTCCCCCTTTTTTCCCGTCGCCACTTCTGTACTTTCGTACTTGGCCCGATGCTCCTCAGCCTTCCTTTTGGCTTTCTCAGGCCCGAAGCCTTTATTGAGGTAGCGGAAGTACCATTTAGTGCCAGCACCACTAAGTCCCCTTCGCAGAGGGTCGTCCCTCGCACCTGGTTTCCCAGGTGGAGGTAAAGCTGGCTTTGTCCTCTTCCTTCCGGTATTGTTCCCAGGGGGTTCAGGGGCTGTTACTTGAGCTATGATCGTTCCCGCTGCCCTAGTTCCCTCCATCAGTACTTTCCCGACCAGGGAGGGGATTAGGATTTGGCTCCCATCCCCACTGCATGCACCTGTCTGTGCTACCGGGCTTCTTCCCGGGCCTTTTGGCACCCCCGTGTCACCCCTCTCGACTTGTTCCGGGTCTATCATGTGCCAGGCGGTCGTCATGAATGTCCTGCTCCATCCGACCAATGACTTCGTCTGCGGTCTGTCCCCGCATTCTGCTGAGTCTGTTTTTTGTTTATTTGTTTTGTTTCCTTTTGTTTGGCATATCCCACGAGTAGCGCGGAAAGTCGGTCAACCACGCCAGAGCCCCGCATTAACGTGGTAAGGCCATGGTTACTCTCTGAGGTGGCCCGGTATCAGAAAGGCTCCGCAAAAATACAGCCGGATACCCCTGGCTGCAAGCCATCCAATAAGCACGGGTCGCATGACACTGGATTAGGGGTGGGTGGACGTTGAGTCCTGGCCAGTTCTTGGTTGGCGCTCATCAATCGGCCTGTCTGCCATGGGTGGCCCTTAAACATCATAGCCCGTTGAATCTTTGCACCGCAAGCCTCCGCACCGGTACCATCGAATGGAATGATGGTACACACGTCAAGGTGACTGATCATCGCGAGAGGAGCTCCAACATAACCGGGTACACCGATCTGAACAGATCACTGGTACAGGTGACTCATTCTCAAGGTCTGATTACAAGGGACTAGCTGCTCTGGGCACTACATAGCTTCAAGCCCTTCAAGTTTGCAGGACCAGACGGCATAATACCTGCCGAATTACAAATGTCTTGGGATATCATCACACCAGCACTGCAGATGATTCTGAATATCTGCTTAAAAATGGCATACATTCCTCAGGCTTGAGAGAATTGAAAGCCGGGAAATACTCCCATGTCAGCTCAAAAGACCTCAGACCTATTAGTTTATCATCATTCCTCCTTAAAACGCTGGAGCGACTGATTGATATCCATCTCCGTACTAATATAAATACGCAACTTCTGTCTGCGTCTCAACATGCGTACTGTAAAGGTAAGTCAGTTGAAACCGCCCTTCACTCTCTAGTACGCACTATTGAATACTCCCTTCATCATTGTTAATTTTGATACCAAGGCTGAATCAAACATCTTTGAAGAAAAAAAACTTACTGTTGTCTCACACAGGAATAAAGAAAAAGACTGTTTCTTCTACACTCGTTGGTGGCTTTACAAAGAATGATTTAGTTTATTGGCGTGAGAATTAAGTTAAGCAAATACAGTTTGAATATTGCACAGATTGAGAGAATTGAATAATGTCAATTAAGATCAGCTAGAATATTTGTACTAGATCAGTTATAGCAATAGATAAGTGTTAACAGAACATAGAAAACCAAATTCAAATATCTGATATTAGAATAAATAAAACTAAGTGAAACACAATAAAATAGAAAGTTAGTATTAACTAGAGGATTTAACAATCCTAAAGAGTACACTATGGTGGCTTTCCTAGATATAGAAGGCGCCTTTAACAATGTGAGCACATCTGCAATCACAAATGCACTAACAGCACTGAATGTGAATGGTTCGCTTGGTGAATTGGTCAATCTACTGCTCACAAGTCGGATTATCAACTCAAAACTGGGCGTTACATCCGCCAGGAGGTCTGTCAGTAGGGGCACGCCGCAAGGCGGTGTCCTTTCCCCCCTTCTGTGGAACTTGGTGGTGAATGAACTACTGATATACCTGGAACGGGTGGGCTGCAGGGTGATTGCATATGCGGATGACATTGCTATAGCCGTCTCCGGAAAATACCTCAATACTATGAAGGAACTCATGCAAAACGCTCTCAACAAGCTAAAGAGATGGGCTAATCGCTTGACAAAACCGAACTAGTCCTCTTCTCAAGGAAACACAAAATCCCGCACATTGACCCACCCTCTATTGGTGGTATAAGCTTAGTATTTTCCAACGAAGCTAAGTTCTTGGGTCTTATCTTCGATAGGAAGTTAAGCTGGAAACAGAACATACATGAAAGAGTAAAAAAATGCCACAGTAGCACTTTTCTCTTGCAAAAAGTCATTGGCAACAAGTGGGCTCTACAACCCCGCATCACTCATTGGCTATATGTATCGGTCGTGAGATTGATTCTTACATACGGGGTTGCTGTCTGGTGGACTGCCCTAGGTAAAGCCAACGCACAGCAGGTTTGTGCATAAGCGGAGCACTCCAAACCACCTCCTCAGCAGCACTAGATATTCTGCTACATATGGTACCCCTCGACATTTTCAGCAGGCAAGCAGCAGCCTGTTCTGCTGTCCGCCTTAAGGCTACTTCGCAGTGGGTTAACAATAATATTGGCCACACCATAATTCTGGACTCATTTAAGTCTCTAAGAAGAAACATAGACTACACCATACCCCAATTACAGTTCGGAAAGAACTATTCCTTCCAGATCATTATGGGAGGACGCTGAATTTGCGGAAGGTAAATCGATCGAACTTTTGTTCAAGCTATCTGCAATCGAGAGAACAAATCTTAGGTGGACAAGTAGTAATACGTGTCTAGCGACTAAGCACATCTGGCCAAAGCTGGACCTGCGACGCTCTAAGGTCTGATCTCACTGAACCGACTGCATATTAGCTCCAATATAGGTGTCATTACAGGGCACTGTCTGATAGGCAAGCACGCATCGAGGCTTGGCGTTTACTCAAACGATTTCTGCAGAAGTTGCTTGGACGACGAGGAGGAGGAGACTGTACTTCACCTTCTCTGCACATGTGCTGCTCTCTCCCATAAAAGAAATCTTTATCTGGGAGATTTCTTGCTTGATGATCTTAATGACTAAGGCTAACGCTGACGTTAAAGTCTATCGCGCTTCATAAGAAGCTCTTAATGGTTTAACTAGTAGCGGGAGAAACCCCTCGATCCGTGTGGCATCACAATGGACCTAACTTTGGTCTAAGTGTGTTGGCCTTACGCTGAGAGCCACTTTAACCTAACCGAACGTATAATGCGCGTGAAATTAGCAACACTATTCTTCGGCTTATAACCTGTTTTTATTATATGTGAATTAATGTTGTACAAGGGTAACTATTAGATGTTTTATAAATACGCGAGTTAAATATTTGTAGTATATTTTGATGTATGGTATCAGCAAGGTTTTTTCTATTGTGATTTAGTTCATTGGGAATTAGTTCATAATGAACCAGGTCCCAACTGAACTGTCTCACAAATTTGTGAACTAAATCCCACTGTCAAATTTAGTGGGAGTTAAGTCATTTTGGCTACTGGGAGTTAACTCGTTTCGGATCTAGTTCGTACGGTTAGTTTCGAAGAAGAGCAAGTAAATGAAAAAATTCAATTTTACATTAAATTTTGTGGATGTAAACTAATTTATATGTTTGTCATGAAATTTCGTATTTATGAGTTTTATGTAACAAATGTTTGCTATTAAGGAAAACCAAACAGAATATCCAAGCCAAAGCTTAGTCCAAGAAAACAGTTCATAGTAAAAGGCGTACGACCAAAATGATATCCCAAAAAATCGTCTACTTGCGCATGGTCACACTTATATTTTTCTGGCTTACGTGCAAACGTATTTTCTGCGTTATCATTTTGTAACTTTTAAAAGGATAATTGTCCAAGTGCGTAAACGATTTGCTTCACGTAACTTTAGTACTATCGTCTCGTCCATCGTCCATCTTGTATGAAGGCAATTATAATAACCTTCAATATGTGTGGTCTGTACCTGAAAAAGTTCAATTCTTTATATTTTTTTTAAAATAAGAAAAAGATGATGTGTGTAAAACTTAACAGAATTATATTAAAAGACCCAAAAGCTACAGATTTTTGAGACGCAAAACTTTATTTCTTATATACGATATTGCGTTTTGAAGAATTTCTCCTTTGAACACGAAAGTACCAACTAAGCGCGCGGCTTATTTTTTTAGAAAGGTTCTTTGATGTGAAGGCTGTCGAACAAATATTGGAAAAATATCGGCTTTTAATTGTAGATCCCTTCCAATGGTTAGAGAATCTAGGTTTTGGACCCTATATGGGCCGTTAATGCCTTATATTTTATTTTATTTTTACAGAAAACATTGTTTGACAATAGGTGTTTAATTTACCGTCCCTTATCCTCAGGCCAAGGTGAGGTCTTACTCTACTGGGTTGTTCATTCGCTCTACGTTAATATCAGTTTTTTTTTAATAATCTATAGGGGTGTTTTCTCAGCAGCCAAAAACAAATTGCAACTTGGTATTATTTTGTCAGTGAACTTAAAACTCAGTATAGACCAGACGGCGTTGAAATCAGTTGAAGGTTGGGAAACAATTTCGATTTTGTTCCATGGTTGCAGACCAAAAAGCATCCTATTGTAAAACAAACATGTTAGGTAATACATAACTGAAAATGGAATACATATTAATCTTAGGTATGACATTAAAAGAAATAACTTACAATAATTTATTTGCCATTAGGTTATTTTACCAAGAGATCCCTGAAACCCCGAAAACGCCCTTAAAACCCAAGAAGAAGTATTTTTTCAAAATGTCATTGGAGGTCCTTATTTTACCACGAGGTCATCTTCATCCCAGCTGCCGTTAATTTGCTCTCATACTTTTTGTACGCTGTCCAACATTGTGAACCGTTTGTTAGCGCCGGTAGCACAACTCGAGTGTAGAGCCCTCCTATCAGCTAAGAAGGCATTTTTCGATCACAGAATATTACTGACGTTACCCGGCACTTCATACACTCTGCGCTTACGCGATGCTTAGTGTCGTCATTACAGCTTGCTTCGCTATTGAACATCGATCCCAGATATTTGAAATGTTACTTTTGGAATCACTTCCATTCATATAAATATCTGGAATAGGTAGAAGTGGAGAACAGGCAGCGCAAGTATTCTGTTTTTCTCGGACTAATACGATACCCATTCCCCTTCAAAACTTCCACCCATACATCAAGTGCTTGTTGCAGCGTTGTTTGATGATGACGACTTCATCACTTAAATATCAAGGGACTTAAAACGCTTCCCTGGTGTTCAGCGACTTTAATTGCGAACTCCTCGGTAACGTCAACGGGGCATCTTACTCTTGTATTTACTCCCTCATACATGTACATGATCATATTTACGTAGGTTTCTGGAACTCCTCGTTGTCTTAGCGCCACCTAAAATAAGTCCCTTGGTTGTCTTTCAAAGGCCTTTTCAAAATCAACCAACACCAAGTACCATTTAGTGCCAGCACCACTAAGTCCCCTTCGCAGAGGGTCGTCCCTCGCACCTGGTTTCCCAGGTGGAGGTAAAGCTGGCTTTGTCCTCTTCCTTCCGGTATTGTTCCCAGGGGGTTCAGGGGCTGTTACTTGAGCTATGATCGTTCCCGCTGCCCTAGTTCCCTCCATCAGTACTTTCCCGACCAGGGAGGGGATTCGGATTTGGCTCCCATCCCCACTGCATGCACCTGTCTGTGCTACCGGGCTTCTTCCCGGGCCTTTTGGCACCCCCGTGTCACCCCTCTCGACTTGTTCCGGGTCTATCATGTGCCAGGCGGTCGTCATGAATGTCCTGCTCCATCCGACCAATGACTTCGTCTGCGGTCTGTCCCCGCATTCTGCTGAGTCTGTTTTTTGTTTATTTGTTTTGTTTCCTTTTGTTTGGCATATCCCACGAGTAGCGCGGAAAGTCGGTCAACCACGCCAGAGCCCCGCATTAACGTGGTAAGGCCATGGTTACTCTCTGAGGTGGCCCGGTATCAGAGAGGCTCCGCAAAAATACAGCCGGATACCCCTGGCTGCAAGCCATCCAATAAGCACGGGTCGCATGACACTGGATTAGGGGTGGGTGGACGTTGAGTCCTGGCCAGTTCTTGGTTGGCGCTCATCAATCGGCCTGTCTGCCATGGGTGGCCCTTAAACATCATAGCCCGTTGAATCTTTGCACCGCAAGCCTCCGCACCGGTACCATCGAATGGAATGATGGTACACACGTCAAGGTGACTGATCATCGCGAGAGGAGCTCCAACATAACCGGGTACACCGATCTGAACAGATCACTGGTACAGGTGACTCATTCTCAAGGTCTGATTACAAGGGACTAGCTGCTCTGGGCACTACATAGCTTCAAGCCCTTCAAGTTTGCAGGACCAGACGGCATAATACCTGCCGAATTACAAATGTCTTGGGATATCATCACACCAGCACTGCAGATGATTCTGAATATCTGCTTAAAAATGGCATACATTCCTCAGGCTTGAGAGAATTGAAAGCCGGGAAATACTCCCATGTCAGCTCAAAAGACCTCAGACCTATTAGTTTATCATCATTCCTCCTTAAAACGCTGGAGCGACTGATTGATATCCATCTCCGTACTAATATAAATACGCAACTTCTGTCTGCGTCTCAACATGCGTACTGTAAAGGTAAGTCAGTTGAAACCGCCCTTCACTCTCTAGTACGCACTATTGAATACTCCCTTCATCATTGTTAATTTTGATACCAAGGCTGAATCAAACATCTTTGAAGAAAAAAAACTTACTGTTGTCTCACACAGGAATAAAGAAAAAGACTGTTTCTTCTACACTCGTTGGTGGCTTTACAAAGAATGATTTAGTTTATTGGCGTGAGAATTAAGTTAAGCAAATACAGTTTGAATATTGCACAGATTGAGAGAATTGAATAATGTCAATTAAGATCAGCTAGAATATTTGTACTAGATCAGTTATAGCAATAGATAAGTGTTAACAGAACATAGAAAACCAAATTCAAATATCTGATATTAGAATAAATAAAACTAAGTGAAACACAATAAAATAGAAAGTTAGTATTAACTAGAGGATTTAACAATCCTAAAGAGTACACTATGGTGGCTTTCCTAGATATAGAAGGCGCCTTTAACAATGTGAGCACATCTGCAATCACAAATGCACTAACAGCACTGAATGTGAATGGTTCGCTTGGTGAATTGGTCAATCTACTGCTCACAAGTCGGATTATCAACTCAAAACTGGGCGTTACATCCGCCAGGAGGTCTGTCAGTAGGGGCACGCCGCAAGGCGGTGTCCTTTCCCCCCTTCTGTGGAACTTGGTGGTGAATGAACTACTGATATACCTGGAACGGGTGGGCTGCAGGGTGATTGCATATGCGGATGACATTGCTATAGCCGTCTCCGGAAAATACCTCAATACTATGAAGGAACTCATGCAAAACGCTCTCAACAAGCTAAAGAGATGGGCTAATCGCTTGACAAAACCGAACTAGTCCTCTTCTCAAGGAAACACAAAATCCCGCACATTGACCCACCCTCTATTGGTGGTATAAGCTTAGTATTTTCCAACGAAGCTAAGTTCTTGGGTCTTATCTTCGATAGGAAGTTAAGCTGGAAACAGAACATACATGAAAGAGTAAAAAAATGCCACAGTAGCACTTTTCTCTTGCAAAAAGTCATTGGCAACAAGTGGGCTCTACAACCCCGCATCACTCATTGGCTATATGTATCGGTCGTGAGATTGATTCTTACATACGGGGTTGCTGTCTGGTGGACTGCCCTAGGTAAAGCCAACGCACAGCAGGTTTGTGCATAAGCGGAGCACTCCAAACCACCTCCTCAGCAGCACTAGATATTCTGCTACATATGGTACCCCTCGACATTTTCAGCAGGCAAGCAGCAGCCTGTTCTGCTGTCCGCCTTAAGGCTACTTCGCAGTGGGTTAACAATAATATTGGCCACACCATAATTCTGGACTCATTTAAGTCTCTAAGAAGAAACATAGACTACACCATACCCCAATTACAGTTCGGAAAGAACTATTCCTTCCAGATCATTATGGGAGGACGCTGAATTTGCGGAAGGTAAATCGATCGAACTTTTGTTCAAGCTATCTGCAATCGAGAGAACAAATCTTAGGTGGACAAGTAGTAATACGTGTCTAGCGACTAAGCACATCTGGCCAAAGCTGGACCTGCGACGCTCTAAGGTCTGATCTCACTGAACCGACTGCATATTAGCTCCAATATAGGTGTCATTACAGGGCACTGTCTGATAGGCAAGCACGCATCGAGGCTTGGCGTTTACTCAAACGATTTCTGCAGAAGTTGCTTGGACGACGAGGAGGAGGAGACTGTACTTCACCTTCTCTGCACATGTGCTGCTCTCTCCCATAAAAGAAATCTTTATCTGGGAGATTTCTTGCTTGATGATCTTAATGACTAAGGCTAACGCTGACGTTAAAGTCTATCGCGCTTCATAAGAAGCTCTTAATGGTTTAACTAGTAGCGGGAGAAACCCCTCGATCCGTGTGGCATCACAATGGACCTAACTTTGGTCTAAGTGTGTTGGCCTTACGCTGAGAGCCACTTTAACCTAACCGAACGTATAATGCGCGTGAAATTAGCAACACTATTCTTCGGCTTATAACCTGTTTTTATTATATGTGAATTAATGTTGTACAAGGGTAACTATTAGATGTTTTATAAATACGCGAGTTAAATATTTGTAGTATATTTTGATGTATGGTATCAGCAAGGTTTTTTCTATTGTGATTTAGTTCATTGGGAATTAGTTCATAATGAACCAGGTCCCAACTGAACTGTCTCACAAATTTGTGAACTAAATCCCACTGTCAAATTTAGTGGGAGTTAAGTCATTTTGGCTACTGGGAGTTAACTCGTTTCGGATCTAGTTCGTACGGTTAGTTTCGAAGAAGAGCAAGTAAATGAAAAAATTCAATTTTACATTAAATTTTGTGGATGTAAACTAATTTATATGTTTGTCATGAAATTTCGTATTTATGAGTTTTATGTAACAAATGTTTGCTATTAAGGAAAACCAAACAGAATATCCAAGCCAAAGCTTAGTCCAAGAAAACAGTTCATAGTAAAAGGCGTACGACCAAAATGATATCCCAAAAAATCGTCTACTTGCGCATGGTCACACTTATATTTTTCTGGCTTACGTGCAAACGTATTTTCTGCGTTATCATTTTGTAACTTTTAAAAGGATAATTGTCCAAGTGCGTAAACGATTTGCTTCACGTAACTTTAGTACTATCGTCTCGTCCATCGTCCATCTTGTATGAAGGCAATTATAATAACCTTCAATATGTGTGGTCTGTACCTGAAAAAGTTCAATTCTTTATATTTTTTTTAAAATAAGAAAAAGATGATGTGTGTAAAACTTAACAGAATTATATTAAAAGACCCAAAAGCTACAGATTTTTGAGACGCAAAACTTTATTTCTTATATACGATATTGCGTTTTGAAGGATTTCTCCTTTGAACACGAAAGTACCAACTAAGCGCGCGGCTTATTTTTTTAGAAAGGTTCTTTGATGTGAAGGCTGTCGAACAAATATTGGAAAAATATCGGCTTTTAATTGTAGATCCCTTCCAATGGTTAGAGAATCTAGGTTTTGGACCCTATATGGGCCGTTAATGCCTTATATTTTATTTTATTTTTACAGAAAACATTGTTTGACAATAGGTGTTTAATTTACCGTCCCTTATCCTCAGGCCAAGGTGAGGTCTTACTCTACTGGGTTGTTCATTCGCTCTACGTTAATATCAGTTTTTTTTTAATAATCTATAGGGGTGTTTTCTCAGCAGCCAAAAACAAATTGCAACTTGGTATTATTTTGTCAGTGAACTTAAAACTCAGTATAGACCAGACGGCGTTGAAATCAGTTGAAGGTTGGGAAACAATTTCGATTTTGTTCCATGGTTGCAGACCAAAAAGCATCCTATTGTAAAACAAACATGTTAGGTAATACATAACTGAAAATGGAATACATATTAATCTTAGGTATGACATTAAAAGAAATAACTTACAATAATTTATTTGCCATTAGGTTATTTTACCAAGAGATCCCTGAAACCCCGAAAACGCCCTTAAAACCCAAGAAGAAGTATTTTTTCAAAATGTCATTGGAGGTCCTTATTTTACCACGAGGTCATCTTCATCTCAGCTGCCGTTAATTTGCTCTCATACTTTTTGTACGCTGTCCAACATTGTGAACCGTTTGTTAGCGCCGGTAGCACAACTCGAGTGTAGAGCCCTCCTATCAGCTAAGAAGGCATTTTTCGATCACAGAATATTACTGACGTTACCCGCCACTTCATACACTCTGCGCTTACGCGATGCTTAGTGTCGTCATTACAGCTTGCTTCGCTATTGAACATCGATCCCAGATATTTGAAATGTTACTTTTGGAATCACTTCCATTCATATAAATATCTGGAATAGGTAGAAGTGGAGAACAGGCAGCGCAAGTATTCTGTTTTTCTCGGACTAATACGATACCCATTCCCCTTCAAAACTTCCACCCATACATCAAGTGCTTGTTGCAGCGTTGTTTGATGATGACGACTTCATCACTTAAATATCAAGGGACTTAAAACGCTTCCCTGGTGTTCAGCGACTTTAATTGCGAACTCCTCGGTAACGTCAACGGGGCATCTTACTCTTGTATTTACTCCCTCATACATGTACATGATCATATTTACGTAGGTTTCTGGAACTCCTCGTTGTCTTAGCGCCACCTAAAATAAGTCCCTTGGTTGTCTTTCAAAGGCCTTTTCAAAATCAACCAACACCATATGCAAATCCTTTAAGGAATCACGTTGTTTTTCCATCATGATCCTTATACATACTTAAGTTTGCATCTGTGGTTGATTTACCTGCGACAAACCCGCACCGCACTGGTCTTCGGATAGCCGCATCGGATCGGATCGCCTCTCATCAGTTTGGAAATGAGAATAATGAGCCATAATGACCGCGATGTCTCCCATCTTTTCCAGAATTCATTATTAGTTGAGCACTTTGACCAAGCTTTGAATGCCGCTTTATTTTCACTTATCACTACTTTAGCTTCCACCACCATGTTTCTTTGCCGTGTTGATAGTGTCCTTTTGAAGCCCTTAGCAGTGATTTGGCTCTATCTTAGCAAGGTCGTTTAAGGGAGTTCCACTAATCTTATGCTGTGCAATCTGCATACTCAACTTCGTTAATGATGTAATGGAGATAATTTTGCATATTTGCAATAAATGCTCAGCCTTGCTCTTGTCCAGATTGTACCATTTGATTCTTGCAGACAATTATTTGTTTAGTTCTTTTCGTCCCTGTCGCCATAAATATGTTTGTCAGGAGGAGGCGGGGTTGTTGGGCGATTATCTCTCCTAGGATCACTTTGCAATCTTTAACCCGAGACTTAACGAAACGTGTTTCTAACCGGCTTCTGGGTTTCATTTCCGCTGCTGAGTGGATGGTGCCGTATCCCAGTCCTCCATGGCAGTCTTCATAGTCTTCGTTTGACTTCCCCGCCCCCACAGGCCCGCTCAAATCCTCGCCAGCAAAGAAAAGTCCTTCTTTTGGGATCTTCTTGATGGGGTTGTGGAAATCTAGCCAGAATGCATTTTTGTCTCTCTGCTCGCATCCAACTTAGGAAGCATATGCACTGACAATATTCCACACCTCGCCCTGCATCATCAGTTTGGGAGACATCAAACAATCACTGGACTTTGTCAAGACGCTGCCAAGTAGCTCTGCCGCAAGGATGATATCGATTCTGTTGCTACCCTGTTCTGTCCCGTATTAGAGAATCTTGAAAATGTTTGTCCTTACGTCCAAAAAACGCGGCCGATTTCCTGTGTTTCGCCATTTCGTTTCTTGAACACATAGGATGCCAACTATGTCATCTCTTCAAGCTCCTAGCTACGAACACTCATACTTTCAACGTTCCAACTCGCGACCCTAAGGTTTGGTCTTACTTCTACGATACCGGTGATCTCCAGTTGTGTAAACCCTTCTATTTGCATGCACACTAACGGGGTGCGCTGGAGTAATATTATTAACCCGTCCCTACACTTGACTTACTGGGGTAGCTTCTGATTACATTATATGACCAAATGCCATGCTCTGTCAAAACCAGCCCGCTCATTTTAGGTCGAATTCATCAACTGGTCATACGAGATAAGCTGGGCTCTTATCATGTAATTTGATGCACGATTGTCGTCCAAGCGATCCTAGTGAACGAGATCGTCATAAGTTTAATCCACGCAACTCTACCACCATCGTACCGTCTATCGTCAATCGCTTATGAATCCAGTTAAGAAATACGAATCCAATTCGAATCATACTCCTACTCAACTATAGACGGCGTTGTTACCACACTTTTGCGAAACAAATGATTTTCGGTGAAACTAAAATGTGTTTTTATACGTATATTCACAAATGCAAGTCTCAATTTTATAAATCAAGTACATTTTTCTATTACTTTCCAAATCCATTATTTTTTTTACTATTTATCCCTTATTAGCGAACTAGTATGAATGTTTTCGTGGTGGTAGATTTGTTTAATGTCCGAACCTTTTTTAATGTCTTAGCTTACTCAATGACGGCTTCAGCTGATATATATTGTTTGAAATTATTAAATCGCAAGGAGAAAAGCAATGAAAAAGAGTTTCTTATTTTTAATTTCCAATACAAACGCGAAAGAGAGGCAGGCCCAAAACATCCAGTAGGGATGTAGTTAAGTGGGAGGGTTATGGTCACTCACCGCCATTAAATGAATAAGAAGATTTATAACAAATTGCATTGACAACATTCTGTAGCATAAAGAAAAGATCGAAAGCCGATTGTTTACTTTAAAAACCATGAAAGTGCTTTAATAGTGTGCTTATATAAATCGATGCGAAATAATACTTAATTAGCTATCACGCAAATGCTATCGTCTCGACGACTGTGTTTTGAGGTTTTGGAAGTTATGTGATGTAAATATCAAATCGTCGTAACGATTTAATTGAGACGCGAGTGTTATATGAAGCATTGCTATCGAAGTCGAAGTCGAAAACGAGATCGTCAGCATTACGTGATGAGGGCCCTGATTAGATTGTATGACGGCGTACATGAACAATTTGGACAGATTTCTGTCAAATATGACCAAAACTTTGCCCACTTTGCTTACAATCTAATCAAAGCTTTTGTATAGCAAGCCATTTTATGTGCATAATTATACCGCAACTACAGATATTTTATTATGAACATTTTAAGTTATACTTAATTACAGCGAAAGGGGACTGCAGTCACAAAAAAGCGACGGAAGTCGCATATCGATTACCCTGGGGAGTATCTACTCATAAAACTTGATTTGTTTTTTTTTTCTAATAAAAATACAGTGAGTTTGGAGTGACTATGAATCATTTTTTCTGATCTCAAAAAGTGAGTTACTACTAAGTAGCAGAAAAAACACCTGTTATATCACTTCTGTTCTCAGATCAGTTTTGGAGCAAAAAATCAATCTTTTTTATGATCTAGATCACTATTTTGGATCTCAGATCCGTTTTCGTTTTCAAATGATCGCAAAAATCAATCTTTGTTTTTGATCTACATTACTTCTTGCCAATTTCGATTTTGAAGCGACATTATCACCTACTCGCACTAAGACCAAAATTTGACTTGTGACAAATTTGTTTTTGAAGCTTCTTGTTAAAAATTTCAATGCGTTTTTGTTTCTGTGGAGAAGAAAAGGATGTACCCAACAAATAAATAACCAAATACTTACTTCTGTGGAAAATAAAATTATTGAACGATAATATATGAATATGTATGTACTTTTGCTTCTGTAGAAAATAAAAACAAAAATAAATATATGTATTTGTGTTTCTGCTTACTTCTTGAAATAGACTGCCCGAAAAGCGTTCGACAATTCGATTTCGGTACAACTGTCAATTTCATGTACACATATTAGGCCTTAACGGCCCATACAGGGCCTGAACCTAGTTTCTCCAACCACTTTCATGCGAAGTGGAGGGGACCTACAGTTTAACGCCGAATCCGAAGCTTTCTCATGACAATTTGATACTCTTGGATATTTGCGGTGATCTAACGAGAACCGATTGGCTTTTACTTTGAAATTCATTTTTTATTCATTATTACATATTCACAATATCACACATTGAAAATAGTCAATTATCAATTGTCGATTGATCTTCGCAATAAGGCTGATCGTTATTTGAACTTTCGATTTCCATGATCAAATACATTTTTAAAATTGTGTCCTGGGAACATAAAATGCCTAATAGATGTTAATGAGAAGCACCACACTAATTTCGACACCCAAATGAGATCAAAAGTGTGCCGCATTATTCATTCACTATTGAAAAAAATCCCATGCCACGCCACACTTAACATTTACTTGATGCAATTATTGAATTCTTCCGTTTTTCCTCAGAGAAGTCAAGTGAAGTAATGAACTATATGGATTGAATTGACACAAAAACTAAACAAATGATTGTCATTCTTTTCGTTCCAGCTCTATTTCTTATTCATTCCATTCTGAAAATTTCTAAAATTCTGTCTTGTATTCCTCATCCAGGAAAAAAAAAACACTTTGTGTGGGAAACAGTAATAAACTCAGTGCTAATAAAATAACCAGCTTTAATTTTTTGGACGACTTGTCGTTAAGTATATATATTCCACGTAGGTATAGCTTTGTAGGCACCTACTTATGCTTCTACATCTATCAACATTTATCTTTTAATTTAGTGTACAGACGTATACGTATGATGCACATGAATTGATTTTTCAATCTTAGACATAGTATTTCTAATGGCCCTGTACACTCACACTTTCACAAAATGACAGTCTCACTTCCGGAATGCCACATATTCGGCTGCTACAAGGCTACACTGACGCTCTAACTACCAGTTCCTAAAAATAAAAAATGGTTCGTCTTTAATCAAAATGGGCAAAATACACATGCCATCAGACAATGCAACTTAAAAGTAAGCATACCCACGCTGGCGGCTGGCCTGAAAATTGGCTGATGAAATACTCTCTTAAAGTTTCTATATAAAATCTTGACGACGAAGAAGAATGACGAAAATTGGGAAGTTCTTTCCAAGTATGTATGTAATATGTCATTAGATTCTTACCATGTGGCATGTGGTATAAATATATTTATATTGAATGTATGTTAATCGCATGTATTGTGGTACGCATATATTTACCTATGCATGTGTATTTTTGCAATTGATATCAGCATTGTGTCGCTCCCCCGAAGAACTGTTGAAGATACACAAATGGACGCACCTTTCATTAAAGTGGTAATTTGATTTACAAACACTAACTGTTAGGGGAAAACAGTTTATAGATAAACTATGGCGGAAGTTATGTCGACTTCAATTATCAGCATGTAATTTACGAAACTATGTACAGAATTTAATAGAATTACGGAAACACATTTCGGTGGTAGCAACATACATATATAGCCGCTAATAGTATATGTATAGTATTTATACATTATGCATAAGTAGGTAAGTGTATGCAAATAATTCTATAATGTGATCGATTTGGCAATAATACATAAACTAAAGAGTAAACGAAAAAAATGAATATACTCGTACCCTTAGAATAGGGTATAAAAAGAGAGACTTTGGTTTATAACTCTGTTGACTCATGGCGATGGCCTCATGGGCTCATGGGGGTTGGGTCATGTCATGGCAGTCATGCCTGGCCCTTGCCTGGCCGCCTCGTTGCTCTTTGTTTTGCATTGGTTGTATTGTAGCTATAGGTATCGTATTCATATCAGGGATGGAAAATGACATTTGATTTTTATTTAAACTGTTCTAAGATTGTACTGAAATGGAGCCAATTGTATTGCAAACTCTTTCGCATGAACAAATAATATAAAGTGAACTCAAAGCACCTATTTTATTTTCAAAAACATAAACAAACAAAAATAAATAAACAATGTACTTAGAAAAATAAACATATAACTTCGTAACAAAACCTTACCAACAGAAATAATTTAGTTTTTACACATCTTCAGTTTATAGTTCAGTCTATAAGCTCTTCAAACAGAGATGGCTGAAATCAATTTTTTTGGAAAAACTAAATTTGTAACGTGTGCTACATATTTGTGTAGTTATCGTAGAAAACGTAGATGACTGTAGCAGACGTAGTTAACATATGTCATGTGTAGATTTTCAGTTGTCAATTTAACACCTTAACGTCACTGACATTTGGCGCGTTCAATTTGCTAGGCAACTGCAAGTTCCCTACTAATTAAATTTGTATCACTTGCCAAACGATGGTCACGTGAGTTATTTGATCAATGAGGAAAGGTAAAATAGTGGGGACTAGTAGTTGCCTTGCAAATTGAACGCGCCCATTGACAGGACAATCAATTTGTTAGACAAGTAGTAAAGGAAGTTTATCGTGAAAAGTAATTTACATATTAACTACGCATAGTTAAGCTTGAAGATTTCGTGAGGTAGTTTACCCTGTCATCTCTGGTCTTCAAGCTCAATGCCCTCATTTTGCACATTTGTTTATATATATGTAAATATACCGAAATAACCATTTCTAAATGAAGACTGGAATAATGCGTTCAGAGCGGTGGGTCGTACAAAATTGTATACAGTCAACGCTATGTGTAAAGCTTCAAACATATGATGTGTCCATCGGTTATTGAATCGATTTTTTTTTTTGAAAAATACGGATTGCAAAATTTCATTTGTATTGAATTAAATACAATTGTATCGACTTTTCCAACCCTGATTCGTATCCATAGGTTATGCTTATGACTTCTGTCTACGTAAGAGAATTAAATAAAGAGTAAATTAGTGTTTATGTGACGCAAAGATACGATATTTGATTACTCTTATTTCATTCAGCAAGCAAAGTCATGCTTGTTTGTAAAATATTCATCACGTGCAAAAGTGAAGCATCTTTTTTTAGGCGCCAATTACATTCTAAGCGAAATCGAATCAAGAAAAATACCGCGTGTTAGAAGCAGTAGTGAGAGTGGTTATTTTTATTTATTTTTTAGTTTTGTTGTACCTTCCTTTACTTCTTGATATAAGATACAGACGATATTCTGGGAATGCAATGAAGTATATAAAGCGATAGATATACTTTTTTTGATGTGTAATGCGTTTGGCTTTTTACCGAAGGCATCATTAATTGTGAAGATAACTGATATAATATGGGACTTATTTAATATTGCTTTTATTCAAACATTGATTGGTTGGAATTATGTACATAAGTCAAATGTACATTTGCCTTACCAATAACAAATTTAATATTTAGTTGTGGTCGTACAAATCTTTTGGGAGCTTTAATTCTGAGAATTTTGGTCGAAATGATGATGAATGATTGACTAACCTAGAAGCTACATTACGTCCATTATGTCAACCGAGTATATGTATGGTTGAGAGGTGAGAAAAGTTCCAAGGTGTTGTCGGAATGACTTTCAACGTTAAGTTTTTAATCTCGTCAAAGATGTCCACATATTATCATTCTTCGAGTACAGAATTGTGTATAATAAACGAAGCTTTCAACGAACGACGAATATTTCACTATTTAATACATAGTACATTATTATTAAAATAAAAAAAATGAAATCCAAATTCCAGAGCACTCAGACTCGTTAACTTCGCATTGTACTACCAGGCAGAAATTATCTTTTTGGTGTAGAGGTTGGAGAAAACAAAGTGACGTTCGTTTCTCTCAATTAATAGGTGGTGTATGTTGTTGTTCCCCGTGAATTGAACCTGCACCGCACGGGTCAAAAGCCAACACACTAAGGCCCCTATTGCGAGTGTCGATTGGCAATCGACACGACAATTGTCGATTGTGTCGATTAATTTTCGTGTTGGTATTGTGTAACACAATCGACAAAAGTTTGAGTTATTGTGAATAACATCTGGGTTACTGTGAATTACGAAATGCTTTGACAGTTTCTTGACAGTAGCTAATGTCACATTCAAAACAAATAAATTCGTAAAATACAAGTAAATAAAATATCAATAATACATATAATAATAAAATGACTTCATTTGAGTTCTGGTTCGATGATTCAGACGAAGAAAATTCTACAAACGAGTTTATAGAGATTGCCAGAAATAGGAAGTGGCTAAGGGACAACTCGAATCCCCTGGAATTAGAGGAAACGATGTAAGTGTTGGTTTCAATCAGAAAACCAAATTCTCAGATGTTTGCAACAATAAAGATTTAATTTAAAAAGTAAAACAGTCTCTTCTTTATTTCAAATGACATTGATATATATGATAAAATAATAAATTAGGTACGCACGGTAAAATAATATAAGAACACAGATTCTGTTCGAAATAACAGTAGGTAGGTATCAAATTCAATAAAACAACAGTCCTTTTTAATTATTAAGTTTAGGAACTGTTGTAACGGAGTTCCTTTTGTAACTCCAATGTTTGTTTCTTCAATTGCAATTTAATTGATCTGTCTCTTTGGCGGTTTTTGACCTCATCTTTATACGTTTTAAGTTTTTCTTTTTTTATAGCCAGCAACTCTTTGTTGTAATCTTTCTGCATATAATATTGTCTCTTGATATGTGATTCCATATTCTTGGTGCTAGTTCTTATGTCCCGCATTGTATCCATTATATCGCTATGAAAAGTTTGTTGTGCGCTCGTTTGTATTGCTAGCAGCTTCAGCCTTTCTTCATTCCCTTTTTTGTTTTGACTACAACCTTTTCGTGATTTGTTGTCAGAAAGGTTTACAACACTGTCATTGACTGTATTTGCTTGCTCTGGTGTTCCAACAACACTTTTCAACTCCTCAAATTCTGTATACACAATAAAGTCAGGATCGTCGACAAAAGACTCGTTTTCTTTATTTGAGTAATCACGACTTACTTCATGCTCCTCTAAATTGTGCATTTGACCGAATTCAAGTCCAGGAGGATCTACACAGCTATTTATATCTAGCAGACCAATAACGGAAACTATTCAGATGTATGGCAAACCGCTCCCATCTTTTCTTGGCCAGAGTCTTAGCACAAATTCCTTTTGCAATATCTGGGTTTTCTTCCATATATTTCACCAATTGCTCGAGCTGTTTTTTGTTGCTGACTACCTTCGACCTATAATTATTCGTGTTATGAAGAAGAATATGCACTTTAATTTTATTTAAACAACTTACATGATTGCAAATAATATTTTTGTTTTCGTTTTCACACAGTCGATCAGAAAAACTTAAACGACAACAAGCGATTGTCAAATCGACAAATGTCAATCACAATTGCCATTCACAATACCAAAATCTGCAATCGACGATAGACAAACGACAAATGTCAATCACGATTGCCATTCGCAATACCAAAATCTACAATCGACGATTGACAATAGATAAATGTCGCTCATCTATCAGTAATCGCCACTCGCAATAGGGGCCTAACCTTTGCGACCATTAAAATACGTAATACATTCATACGTTCACAATGAATTGCATGCACACATTAAGGGAAAATCAGTTTCAACTGCTTAACATGATGTATAGTAGGTAAGATAAAAGGAAATCTGTATTTTGACGAATTCGGTTTCCTAGACACAGAAGGAACTTTTAATAATGTAGAAAAAAGGGCTATTAAATATTCATGATAAACACAAACATCGAAAAAGCTATCATAGACTGGGTTTTCAATATACTTGAGATCAGAAACATAAAATGCTGCCGTGGGAAAGTTTTTTTACAAGCTCAGTTACCTGGGGTATCGCACAAAAGGAGTCATATCACCACTTGCGGGTGCTGGTTATTTACAATATGTTGAAGAAACTTGTTTCAAGTTTCACGGCATATAAGGAACTACCTAGTCTGTTTTACTAGGAAGCACAAAAAACCGCAAATTAACCTCCCTTTCGGGCAGGGTGAAATATCTTCTCGTAATGTTAGACAGAAAATTGAATTGGAATTTCAATGTATTATTATTATTATTAAAATTTATTAACATATAATTTAAATTACATGCTAAATATTGAGAGCACTAGCTGCAGAGGCTTTCGGCTCTATTGTTTTTTTTTTTTTTTAAATGTTAATATTTGAGCGTTTTATAAGATTAAGGCCCCTATTGCGAGTGTCGATTGGCAATCGACACGACAATTGTCGATTGTATCGATTAATTTTCGTGTTGGTATTGTGTAACAAAATCGACAGAAGTTTGAGTGATTGTGAATAAGATCTGGGTTACTGTGAATTACGAAATGCTTTGAGAGTTTCTTGACAGTAGCTAACGTCAAAAATTCAAAACAAATAAATTCGCACTAAAGGTATCTTAAAAAATAGATTTAGGTGTCTAATAAGAGCACGAGAACTGCATTATAGTCCTAAAAAAGCTATACAGATTACAAATGTTTGTGCAGCTTTGCATAACATTTGCATATCTTATAATGTTCCAGTTCTCGATGAATATACACCTGAAGATATTAACGTTGATGAGGATGAGCAATCAAGTGGAGCACATATTGTTAGTGAAGAAATGTCGGGAATTTGTGAACCTGAGGCCATCAGAAACCAAATTCTTAGATGTTTGCAACAATAAAGATTTCATTAAAAAAGTAAAACAGTCTCTTCTTTATTTCAAATGACATTGATATATATGATAAAAAATAAATTAGGTACGCACGGTAAAATAATATAAGAACACAAAGTCTGTTCGAAATAACAGTAGGTAGGTATCAAAGTAGGATACAACAGTCCTTTTTAATTATTAAGTTAAGGAACTGTTGTAACGGAGTTCCTTTTGTAACCCCAATGTTTGTTTCTTCAATTGCAATTTAATTGATCTGTCTCTTTGGCGGTTTTTGACCTCATCTTTGTACGTTTTAAGTTTTTCTTTTTTTTATAGCCAGCAACTCCTGGTTGTAATCTTTCTGCATATAATATTGTCTCTTGATATGCGATTCCATATTCTTGGTGCTAGTTCTTATGTCCCGCATTGTATCCATTATATCGCTATGAAAAGTTTGTTGTGCGTTCGTTTGCATTGCTAGCAGCTTCAGCCATTCTTCATCCACTTTTTTGTTTTGACTACAACCTTTTTTCCCAGGTACGTGTGGGTGGTCCTAAACTATTTAGATGTACGGCAAACCGCTCCCATCTTTTCTTGGCAGGA
This sequence comes from Portevinia maculata, assembly GCA_949715645.1. NCBI lineage: Eukaryota > Metazoa > Arthropoda > Insecta > Diptera > Syrphidae > Portevinia > Portevinia maculata. Next base: position 123,769,151 of record OX454527.1, read on the forward strand.
GTCTTAGCACAAATTCCTTTAGCAATATTTGGGTTTTCTTCCATATATTTCACCAATTGCTCGAGCTGTTTTTTGTTGCTGACTACCTTCGACCTATAATTATTCGTGTTATTAAGAAGAATATGCACTTTAATTGTATTTAAACAACTTACATGTTTGCAAACAATATTTTTGTTTTCGTTTTCACACAGTCGATCAGAAAATTTTAAACGACAACAAGCGATTGTCAAATCGACAAATTTCAATCACTATTGCCATTCACAATACCAAAATCTGCAATCGACGATAGACAAACGACAAATGTCAATCACGATTGCCATTCGCAATACCAAAATCTACAATCGACGATTGACAATAGATAAATGTCGCTCATCTATCAGTAATCGCCACTCGCAATAGGGGCCTAAATATTTTTACAATGTTATCGTGGCTGGGATATCTTAGGGTTTCGTAGATTGAGTGCTGTGAGCGGGCTAACGGCTGGTTAGTTTGGATCGAGGCAAGGCATCCCCCTATGCCTAAGATATGGTTTATATCGATGAAAAAGTTGCATGAAGGGCAAATAGGTGGATTTTCCTTCTTGAGGAGATGTTCGTGGGTGACCGCTGTGTGACCTAATCGTAATCGGACAAAGGTCGTGTTCATCGTTTTAGAGGAAGTGGTGGGATAAGTTGGATGCGATCTATCGGCGTTTATTCTTGAGTAATGGTGGTTATAATTAGTCCAATCCAGAAGTTGCTTTAGTTTGATTTTGGTTTTGATGAGTCGTAAAATGTCTTGCTTGGTGTAGATGGCGACTGTATAGACCGGAGAGCGATGAGCAAGGTTAGCAGTGCTGTCCGCAAATTCGTTACCTTTAATTCCAACATGACCAGGAACCCACATGATTTTTAACTTATTAGGCATTCTAATGTGGCAATCTCTGATTTTGTTAATGATTACAGCGCTATTATTAGGATTTTGTACGGCATTTATAACTGATAGACTGTCTGTCCCTATGACGAATTTGCCGTGCGCCTTTGTGGCTGAATCCAGGGTTTTCAGGATAGCTGTTGCCTCGGCGGTGAAGACGGATGCATTCTTCGATAATATTCCTATAGCAAGTATGTCGCCATTTTCGTGTGTGGCAGCAAACGAGGTGCTGTTTTTTATTTTTGATCGGTCTGTGAATAGAAAAGTCCAACCTCTAGACCTTAGGTCTGAGGTGACAGCGGCGAAGATGGAGCGGTATGAAGATGATGCTGTGCTTGCCTTAGAGTCTTTTGCAAGTTCCATGATAAAGGATGTGGGCGTAATGTGCCATGGTGGGTACAATTGCACATACTTACATAAGGAGCCAGTAGGAACACTCATCTGTTTTGCGGATGTTATGGTTGTTGAGATTGCTGATTGGATGCGCCTCGGGCTTTTCCTATTAGTGCAAGTATTAAGGTCCTTGTCGATAATTGATCCATTTGAGAAAGCAAGCTTGGCAAATAATTTTGCTTTTGTCTCCAAGATCCGGTCTTCTATAGTTGGAAGTCCAGCTTCCACCAATATGTTCTTAATGCGGCTTGTAGGGAACGCATTTATACTCCTGCGAGCGGCTTGATGGTAGGGGGCCTTTATGATGTTGATCGTAGATTTTGGGCTGTTGCCATAGAGGAATAAACCGTAGTCGACTTTGCTCAAGACTATAGCTCTCGAGATTTCACAGAGGGTGTTTATATGTGCGTTACATTTTTTACTGGCCAAGTAGTTGATAATGTTAGTCCTCGCAGCTAGGCTTTTTTTTAATTCTAGACAATGCTGCTTCCAATTATATTTGTTGTTAAATACTACTCCAAGAATAGTTAAATGAGTAACACTTTCGATATTGATGTTGTTATAGTTGAAAGTTAAGCTTCCGCAGGATGTCTTTCGGCAAATATGTATGGTTTTACATTTGTCTAATGAGAGTTTAGCACCTGAATAGGTAGACCATACTGATATGTCTTTCATTAGATTAAGTAAAGCGTTTTTTGTTTTTACAAGATCATTGTGTTTAGTCAAGATGTATATGTCATCTGCGTAAGCGCAGTGATCTAGTGTTTTGTGTTTGTCTATTAGTCTGCTAATGTCGTCGAAGGCGATAATAAATAGTACCACCGACAGTGGCGAGCCTTGGGGGATGCCGTTGAAAAGCGGATATGATGTCGAATACAAATTATTTGCTTTTACACAGAATCTTCTGTTGGTAAGAAACGAATAGACAAAGTTATATATTTTGGGGCCGATACCCCATATTTTAAGCTTGTCGAGAACTACGTGAATGCCTATTCTGTCGAACGCTTTTTCGAAGTCTAGTGCGAGAATTGTCACATGATTACGAGCGGATAGTGCGCGATATATAGAAGTCGATATGCAGCAATGCATCCACACAACCTTTGCCTGGTTTAAACGCTACTTGATTTGGGCTGATGAGGTTTTTTGATAAAATAAACCAAAGTAATCGTTTAGCAACAATTTTCTCAAGTATCTTAGCCATACAGGGAATAAGCGAAATTGGTCGATACCCGTTGACAGTGTCTTTACTTTTCTTTGGTTTTGGTATAGGAAGTACTGTTGCCATTTTCCAATTTTGTGGAATGCATCCTGCATTCAGGATGTTATTGTATAATGCCAAGAGTCTGCAGACTGTTGAGGGTGGGAGATTTTTGAGCATAGGGTACGATATTCTATCTCTACTTGGCGTTTTACCTGTGAGCTTGTTGCGACAGCATTCAAGTTCTATTAGTGTAATGTTACATTCAATGCGTCTCGCTGCTGAAGAGATGGGATAACTATGGAGGGAAGTGCCAAGAGAACCATTTTTCTTACTGATGAAATTTGGGTGGAAGTTTGCATCCTTAGACAAGTTTGACCAGGTTAGGGCAAAGTGGGAGCTAATGTCAGCTGATGTAGATACGGGGCCAGAGGGAGTTATTAGAGGTCTTATAGTTTGTTGATTGTAGTCGCCAGTTAGACAGCGGATGTTATGCCAGATTCTACTACCGGATGTGTTAGGGTTCAGAGACGAGGTGAAATTTTGTAAGCTTTTTGCTTTGCTGGTTTTTAGTTCCCTGCTAAATATTGCGTAGGTTTTTTTGTATATTATTAGATTTCCCTGGTTGGGATATCTTCTAAAACGTCTCCAAGCTGTGACTTTTTGATTTCTGAGAATATTTAGCTCTTGTGTCCACCACGGTACAGTTTGTTTAGGGACTTTGGGCGAACTCTGAGGGATTGCTTTGTTGGCAGCAGTTCGAATTGCTTTCTGAAGCCGCGCAGCCTCTTTGTTTATGTTGGTCGACGGATTGTAAACTGATAAATAGTCTATAGTGTGCTTATGGAAAGAAGCCCAATTAGCGAAATCAGTTTTATATTTAAGACTTATAGGTGTTTGAGGGTAAGTCGGACCAGAAGTGATCGTGCAAATAATAGGAAAGTGGTCGCTATTATAAAGATCATCAAAGATTAGCCAAGAGCTATTTGTGAATAATTCGGGTGAACAGCATGTTACATCGATGTGTGTTAAGGTGTTGTGTGTGGAAAAGTGAGTGGGAGACCCATCATTTAAAATCATAAGGTTTGAGTCCGATACAAATTTTTCTATGATGGCTCCTCTGGTATTAGTGATGGGCGATCCACAAAGCGAGCTCCAAGAGTTGACGTCACCGGTGATTATTACTGGAGTAGGGACTTGCCCAAGAATGCTGACTAGGTCGTTGTCCGTGAACACTTGATCGGGGAGTATATAAATGCAAACTATAGTCAATTTGCGTGGGAATTGTATTTCTACAGCTAGTGTTAAGATGTTCGAATTGACAACTATTTGTTTGTGCGGGATGTTGTTTTTTATTAAGAAACCGATTCCTTGTTTGGATGTTAAATTTGCAGGGAAGTTGTGGAAATACCCTGTATATGATTTTGGTGTATTTGGTTTGAAGTTGGTAGCGCAGTGAGTTTCTTGGATAGATATAATACAAGGCTATATTCTTTTATTAGGCTATTAAGTTCATCGTAGTTGTTTATATAGCCTTTTATGTTCCATTGTAATATTTTTAATTGTGATTGTTTTGTATTAGGTTGTTGAGGTTTCGTAAGTCGTGGGCCCCATTGGCCGGGATAGGGGCAAGGACAGCCAGAATTAGTTGCTCTTGCATCCACCCCCGCCAGTGGTGTCCACGACGTTTTATTTGGGTTCATTTTATTATATTTATGCATTATCATCCGTATCGGATGTGTTCATATAATACGTATTAGCTTTTAACATTTTTTTTGTAAGTGTAGTAATGGGTGAATTTTGTACTTGGGTATTGATGTTGCTGGTTGATGGCGGGTTGGGAAGAGGTCTTTGCTGTAGTACGGTGTTTGAGATGGTAGAGGACTGTGCTTTAGTTGTATTATTTTGATTTGGTATTGTTGGTATGGTGTGTAATTCAGTAATAGTTTTGGCTTGTGGGATTGGCGTAGGTGTGATTGCGGTTGCGGCGGATGCCATGGTAGTTTGGGGGGTAATAATATCCTTGGTGGCAGGTTTTAATTGGGAGATCTTGTTATCATTGGGGGTTGCTAATTTGGAGGAGCTTGGTGGAATGATGTTTTTTTAATAACATTTTGTGTGGCTTTTTGGGCTTGTTCGGAGTATGAAGTTCAGTTAGATGTGTGTGAAGAGGGGCCTGTTTGGTTATAGATACGTATGGGTTCAGCCATAGAGCATTTATTACGAGTTTTAATTTTTAGAATTTCTTTGTTTTGCAGATATTTTGGGCAATTTTTTGACGAGGAGGGGTGAGGGTCCAAGCAATTGGCGCACATAAGTCTTGTACAGTCGGTGGGAGTGTGTGGGGGAAGATTGCACGTGGCGCAAGCACTATTTTTATCACACCTTTTTTTTGTGTGTCCGAGGAGTTGGCAGTTTTGGCATCGCATGGGGTTGGGGATATATTCCTGTACTTTGGCTTTATACCATCCAATTTCAACTGAAGCAGGGAGTTGGTAAAGATCAAAGGTAAATAACATTAAACCTGACGGACGAGTGTTGCCGTCAATGTGTTTGGCGAATTTGTAGACGTCAGTCACCCCTTGAGATTTCATCTCAGTTATAATTTCTTCTTCTTTGATGTTAATTAAACAAGGCGCGTATACTACACCTTTGGAGGAGTTGAGGCTTGAGTGAAAAGTCACAGAGACTGGACACTGTTTTGCTAAATTGGTTATACGTAGGAATTTATCTGCGATCGTTTGTGATTTCGTTAGGATGAGTATGCCGTCTCTTAGCTGCGATATATTTTCATATTCGGTGCTAATGGCATCAATTGCTTTCCTTAATACGAAAATGCTAATAGAAGTGAGTGGTATATCCTTTTCCTTCGATGAGATCAGCACGAATCTTGGATTTTTGGGGTTAGGGATCGGAGTAAGATAGGGAAAATCGTCTTGGATTATGGGTCTATTTCTTTTTGGGCGCGGTTCAGAGGACTGCAGATCAGCAAGCTCACTAAATCGGTTCCCGGGCATTGTTTTGTTTGGCCCCGGGGCCATGATTTTTTTATTTATCACTATCTGCGGGCGTAAACTGAAACACGCGGATTTGACAGGTACAGAAAAATAAAGTATTTATGGAGTGAGCGAGGTAGATATATCGTCTATTCACGGAAAAGCTCTAAGTCAAAACACAAGCACTAGGGAGAGTCGACACGAAGTGAACGCTACGAAAGCTAGTCGGTGACTGAATTTCAATGTAAAAGAGTAAAGTCTTATAACGCTGCGTTCATCTAATAAAGGCAAGATTTGGAGTTGAAACCGCAATGTTGCATTGGCTTTATACAGTTCGAGTGAAACCCGTACTTACTTCTGGCGCACTAGTGTGTTGGAAAGCTACAAAGAAAACAATACTGGAGAAAAATGACGGCGGTGCAAAGAACGGCAAGCGTAGCCAGCACTGCTGAATGCATTACACAGGCAAAACTGAGCGGGATTGTGTCGGGTACCAGAACATTACGGTATAGAATGTAAAGAATTAGTTGATGAGATGGTAACAATGGAATTGCCCAAGATATCATCAATTCTGTGCGTTTTTAGGGCATAATCAGGGTTAAATTCAACAACATGGTTATAGGCTATTTTGGCACCATTTTGACCACAACAAATTATAGTATTTATTTATTATTTTATATTTTTTTTTATTTATTTTTTTTATTAAAAAAAAAAGGAAATCCAAATCCCAGAGCACTCAGACTCGGTAACGTTCCATTGTACTACCAGGCAGAAATCCTCCTTTTTGGTGTAGAGGCGTGTGATTGGGTGGCGTATGTTGTTGTTCCCCATGGGGATTGAACCTGCACCGCACGGGTCACAAGCCAACACACTAACCTCTATTATCGTATTACAACGTAACTTAATAGTTCACAAATAGATTTTATATTTTTTAATAATGTATATATGTACATCTATTTAGTATAATTAATTCTTATCCTATCTAAGTTTACTCCATTTTTTTTTTAAATTATTGCTCAACTTGAGCTTATCCATTACAGTAAATACTAAGCATTTTAAATATATTGTAGGTATGTTTAGAAACATATTTTATATTTAATATAATGTTCTTGCCCTAATTGCTGACACTGCTACCTGCATAGTTTTCGGAATGGGAGAAAGCATATCCTGTTTTGGAATAGAGTAATCTTTTTACGGGCACAGTAAGGTCACCCGGCTTAAACTTGCATTCTAGCTGTAGCCTAATTGAGCATCTATCAGGTTTTCCTAAAAAAATATTTATAAGATTGAGAACCCAATAAAAGCATCTAGCGCTGCCGTTGGGCTGATGCGCATCACACCTATAATGCCGATACATGCAATCCACTGTAGCTTATGGAGATAAGTTGCTGTTATCCTTTTACACTTAATTTTTCTGGACAAACTACTAATTAAAATCGAATAATACGCGTCGAAACCGCCGAAAAGAAATACATTGAACTGACACACACAGCGAAAAATATGCTGGATTCCCAGTTGCTCAGCTGGGATGGGTTTGAAGAAAAGCGCTGGGGTTACGATCGTATATAGACAATCATTGTTGGAAAATGATGATGAATTGAAAAAAAAAATGTTTTCCGACCACAAAGTAGCCGATGAATTCGAAGAAAGAGACAATAAAGAAACGAATTGTCTCTTCTCCAAACGTTATAAATGCCCCTTTGGAGCACAGGAAAATTTAGTGAACGGTGTTTTCGGTTCGGTACAAGGAGAACAAACGAACAAACAAATAAATATTTAATTACTGGGACGCGTGTGTCGTTTTTTATTCGGGATTTTCCGAAGCACTACCCTACCGAGATTCACTTATCAAAACCCTAAATAAGCACAAATATAACCACTCTCCTTAGCTTTTTTCCTGTTTCTCCGTGCCTTCTGCTTGATTCCGCTTGAGCTAAATTAGCCCGTCCAGACTAGATTTCCTATTACAGATTCTGAATCCCTTTTCCTATGTACCTTTACTCTCCCTTCTCGATCGTTTTCTTTTATTTATTTTTGGTTGTATCAAAGTCCCCTTTCTCTGAAAGTTTATATACGCTCGCTGGTCAACCAAGAAATGGTTTCCAACATTTTTTCCATCATGGCTAATTTGCCCGTCCTGCATATTTAAAACCAATATTTGAAAATAAAACCAAAACGAGAAACGAGAAGAACAAAGCCAAGCTATGTTAATGGGGACTACTGGACTAGTCGTCGGCGGTATTGCGATAGTGCTAAAGGTCCTTCACATGCCTTTTTAAACAGAGAATACATTATGTACCGTGAAGTGCCAGGCCATCACCACTTGGAGTCTCCGACTTCCGCGGACTAAATTCCATTGCCAACTTACGGCCAACAATTCACCCTGGAACCGCTCGTTGCTTTACATCAGGGTGGTGCCGTTTGTAAGTCTGTTAAAGGAAGCCGTCTTGTTAGTCTTCTGTGGCCAAAGCGTCTGTGACTGCTGATGACTGCTGACCCACCTCCTCGGGAGCACTGTTCGCATTACTTCAATGGGGGCTGTAATCATACGCCCTTTCCGGTTCACTGGGTAACACGAGATTGCTCTTTTTCTGTTTTGTTTATTCTGAGAATATGTTTGGCGTAGGTGCGAATGTGGTTCCAGTTATCCTCACTGGCCAGCATATTTTCAACTATTTTATGTGGAGTGATGTAATCGGCAGTTCTCCTCTTTCGATTTCCCATCTGCTGCATGCGAAGAAGGTTCCGCGTCATTAACATACACAAAGAGAATGGAAAAAGTCTTTCGGTTTCAGCGATGCAAGTGCCATTCATGGATAGAGGCAGTGTGTGTGGGTTTTGCTTAAATGGCAGGAGACAGCATTGCTTTTTAGAAGAATTAAATTCCACTATGTTGGTGGAACCCCGCTGTGTTATGCTGTTAAGATAAGAATTTAATTAGCTTAACAAACGTTGCCGTTCCAGTTCCACAGCCGAAGAAGAGGGGCATGACCAAAGAAACGAATATGAAAAATCATTAGTGAAGGAATGAATTGGATTAGAAGTAACAGACAGGAGATCATTTCTAAAAATGAGAAAGGGGGTCGGAAATAAAACGGAGTCTTGGGGAACACCAGCTTTTATTTGGTGAGTTGTAGACTTGTAACCATCCAAAACAACTTGAATTGAACGGTCCGAAAAGAAGTACAAGAGTGTCATCGGTTCTAAATGCATGCATTTTGGACAAGAGAGCTTATTGCCATCTCTGTCAAATGCCTTTGAAATATCAAGCGCAACTATATTACTTTCACCACCCTGGTGAAGTGATTGGTTCCACTTTTCGGTTAGATAAGTCGTCAAATCACCCGTTGATCTGTTGCTGCGAAAACCATACTGCCGGTCATTAAGAAGGTTCTGGCTTCTGGGATTCAAGATATTTCATAAGCTGACGGTTAATCAGACATTAGGGCAATTGGTCGGTAGGAAGAGGGAGAAGAAGATTCGCCTTTTTTTGGGACAGCCTGGGCAAATGCTGTTTTCCATCTTCTCGGAAAGAGCCCTGAAGAATAGAACAGATAGAAAAGCTTACTAGCTAGGTTTTGCCAGCGTAGAAGAACACCTCTTCAGAACGATAGGGAAATGCCATCTGGACCGTTTGCTGATACGAATCTTAAATATTTAACTATCGCTTAAGCGCCTAAGTAATACTTAACGGGTTGCACGAAAAACAAAGTTAATCTTAAATTTCCGTATGTGACACTTAAATTAAGCCCCAGAAATAGTTCGTCAAAAGGAGCCTAAGTAATGCTTATGTTGGCAGTTTTATTCATTTTGTGACAAAAAAGATTGCAGTTAGCAACAATGGATTTTGAGCTCCTGGATTTATTGGAAGACGATGTCGAGGTACTTGAAATTATCGAAGTAGGTATTCCCCGACAGATATACGAAAGAAAGGAATATTTTCATTTCTTCGATGAGCTTTCTTACTACAAGCGATTCCGTCTGACTAAAGAAATGACTCTGATTGTTTTAGAACAGATCGAAACACGTTTGGAGTGCCCCTTTAATGATATGGTCCAGTGCATGAACTATTTAAATAAAGATCTAGTTAATATAACAAAGTGGCTTAATATGAACTAATTGAAATTAAATACAAACATAACAAAATGCATGATTTTAAATGGCAATTACAATGGATCAATAAATATAAATGGCCAACAAATCGAAATGGAGACAGAAATGAAATATTAAGGTGTTATTATTGATCATAAATTTAATTTTAACTCACATGTTGATCATGTTTGTACAAAAATAAGCAAAAAAATAGGTGTACTTTATAAAACTCGTAAAAGGCTGAATATGTTGAACGCAGTGAATATATACAATGTGATTATAAAATCACATTTTGAATATGCAATGACAATTTTATTTATGTACAATTGCTTATACTATAGAGGTCTAGATATGTATAACAAATTACCGAAGAATATAAAAATGCTTGACAATTATAAAAAAATTAAAAAATCTATTATTACCCATGTGAAAACAAATTTTTGAATATGTCCAAAGAAAACTGATTTTATAATATATTACGAAAAACATTTGTAAATTTGATGTAGTAACTGAATCCAGTTAAATAAAATATAACTTTTTTTTTTTTTTTTTTTTTAATTTCTGGCTTGCCAAGGCGATTTATAAGGGGGGTACTTCGACCTAAAAGATCTTTTGTACCGTATGGGCCAGAAAAGTTTAAACTAGTAGAATTTCCACTTTCCGTGTAAAGCGGACAATTTTACCAGTAGAAGAATTCTTTATGTCCTCGGGGCTCATTTGCTCCCTGAAAAAGATCTTCTTTCTAATTCCATTAAGGGCTGGACATTCACATAAAATGTGTTCAGCTGACTCGTCCTCTTCAAGACAGAGTCGGCACTCAGGAGAGTCTGATATTCTCATTTTGTGTAGATGATATCTTAAACCATGGTGACCAGTAAGGTAACCTACTAGGTTTTTGATATCGTGCCTGCTTAGGTTTAGACATTTGCTGGCATTTTTATTGAAGGGCCGAATGGCTCGTTTGGCCTGTCTTAGACCTGGGATGCTTTCCCAAAGATAGATACATTTTCTATGTTCCCAGCTTGTAATTGCTGCCGTTGCTGCTGATCTAGGAGTGCAGCAGAAAGGTTCGGGACCTATGAAAGGTGTTTCTGAACCTTTTCTTGCCAGTTCGTCGGCCTTTTCGTTACCTTCTACCCCGACATGACCCGGAACCCACCATAATTTGGTCTTGTTTCTTGTTCCGAATGTTTGTAGGGTATTGAAGCAGTACATGACTGATTTGGAGTCAATGGTATACGAGCTAAGGGCGTTTATAGCTGCTTGACTATCCGTGAAAATATGGATGGTTGCACCTTTTATGCCAGATAAAATAATATGGCTGGCGCATTCTTGAATGGCGTGGAGCTCTGCTTGAAATACGCTGGGACTTTTTCCCATGGGTATCGTAAAGCGTTTGTGTGGTCCGTATATTCCCGCTCCTACCCTCGTTTCCATTTTAGAACCATCCGTATACTACTTTATGCCGTTGTGGCTGTTTGGTGGGTTATTACTAACCCATGCTTCTCTCTTGGGGATCTCCGTGGAGAACCGTTTGTTGAAGCATAGTGTTTTTTGAATGCGGTCTGTGACTGCGCAGTTCATGTTAAGTTCTGGTGGTTCATCGAGAAGGGTCTTTAGATCCGGGTGATCATTAAGACTTATCTCGTTTAACTGTATTAGACTTATTGCACTGCGGATCGCCACTTTTTGAATGTATATGTGGAGAGGTGTGATTCCTGTTATTGCCTCTATGGCAGCTGTTGGACAGGTTGGCATGGCTCCGGAGATACCAGGGCACGCAAGCCGTTGTACCTTTTTGAGCTTCTCTATTGGGTCTTATCATCACTGTGTAGATCCAATGGACGATCTTTGGAGATATTCCCCAGGTTCTGCCATATGTGCGACGACAGGCCCATAAAGCTCTATTAGCTTTAGTGATTTTGTTATTTATGTGAGAGTTCCAGTTAAGTCTCTTGTCTAGGATTACTCCAAGATACTTGACTTCGTCGGAGTACTCTACGACCATGTCGTTTATTGTGATTAGGCCTAGGTCTAATTTCCTCCTTTTAGTGAAAGGAACGATGACGGCTTTACTGTGATTTATGGAAAGATTTTCCTTGATGCACCAGTCTATGGCTGTCTAGAGCATTTTTCATTTTTGATGAGACTCCAATTGAGTCTTTGCCCCTGACTATGATGACAATATCATCGGCGTACCCAATTGTAGTGTAGCCCAAATTGCCCATCTTGTGTAGCAGGTCATCGATGACCAATGACCACAAAAGGGGTGAAAGTACTCCCCCTTGTGGGCAGCCCCTTACGGCTGTTACTGATACTGAGGTCGTTCCTGACGAGGCAGTTATTTTGCGACTTTCCAGCATCGCTTTGATCCATTTAATAGTTGGTTTGTCTATGTTTCTATGGCACAAAGCATTTGATATGGATTCATATCCAGTATTGTCAAAAGCACCCTCTATGTCCAGAAAGGCACAAAGTGCGATCTCTTTGCAACGGTAGGCGTTTTTTATATCTGTAGTTAGTCTTAACAGAGCGCCTTCCGTGGATTTACCCTTCTGGTACGCATATTGGTGAGGGTGCAGAGGCATGCTTTTTGATATGCATTCTCTAATGTGGACGTCAATAATCCTTTCCATTGTTTTCAGGAAAAACGATGTCAAGCTTATCGGACGATATGATTTAGGTAATTCGCTCGGCTTGTTTCCCGGTTTGGGTATAAATACTACGTTTACCTCCCTCCAGGTAACCAGGTATATACCCCCAGTTGAAGCTGAACCTAAATAAGGCAATCATGGATGGTAATAAAAATTCTATTCCATTTTGAATGAGGGCTGGAAAAATACCATCTGTTCCTGATGCCTTGAATGGTTTAAATGAGTTAATTGCCCATTTAACCTTATCCGGAGTAAAAAGTGTTCCGGATAAACTATTAATTCTGCTGAGGTTTCTTGGAATGGAGACCTCCGCTATATGGTCATCTGTAATGACCATTGTGTGAGACCCTGGGAAGTGAGTCTGAAGCAAAGTTTTCAGCGTTTCTTCCCGGTCGCGTGTGATTGAACCTTCTGATTTGATTAACAATCCCATGCTTTTTGCTTGATCCTTTGGCAGAGCCCTTTGGAGGCGTGCCACCTCTGGAAGTTTTTCGATCTTCTCACAGTTTGCACGTCATGAAGCTCTTTTGGATCTGCGCAACTCTAAGTTGTATATGGTCAGCATGGATTTATATTGTTCCCATGTGCCGGTGCGTTTGGCTTTGTTAAAAAGCTTTCTCACTCTCATTCGAATAGACTCAAGGTTTTCATTCCACCATGGTACGCACCTTTTAACCACGGTTCTTTTAACCTTGCAACTACTTTTGAATGAGGCAAGAATAATATCATTTATTTGACATTGCGCAGCATCTGCATCATTTGTTGTGGATGGTGCTTCTGGCAGCATGTCAGATCTGACCGCTAGATTTTCGCGGTAAGTTCTCCAATTAGTCAGTCTGTTGTCATAACGGACTGACGCGTGTTCGGCATTGCATCTTATCTCGAATCGGATGTGCATATGATCCAATAGAGATGCCTCGCCAGACACATGCCACCCCTCTATGATATCTTTCATAAAAGGAGATGAGATAGTAAGGTCTAGGACCTCTTCTCTTATAGAATTTCTAAAAGTGGGACTATTTCCCTTGTTTAGAAAAACGAGGTTGTTGCTATATAAAAATTCTAATAACGACTCACCTCTATTGTTAGTATCTCGGCTGCCCCAAATCGTGTTATGTGCGTTTGCATCGCAGCCGATTATGATGTGTACTTTTTGGTCCTCACAGTACCGGACAAGTTCCTGTACTGGTAGGGGAGGAACTACATCAGTGTCTCCAGCAAAGTACGCCGATGCACACACAAATTTGTGTAGCTGTCGGCCTTTGTGGCGTTCTATTAGAACTGCCACCAGGTCCCTAGTTGTGAAACCTGGAATGAGAGAAAATTTTATATCTTTCTTAATAGAAATGGCCGCCCGTGGTCTGAAAGGACCTTTGGCGAAAATGATCTCTCTATTTTTACAGTTTAATCCAGATATCTTACCATTGTTTGCCCATGGTTCCTGGATTAGACCAATAGCGATGTTCCCTTCGGCATATCGCTGGCTAAAGGTGTCCGAGGCACCCATAGCCCTGTGCAGGTTAGCCTGCAGCACGCTTAGACGGGATGTCATTATTTCCGTGCGAATTCAGGGTTACGTACTCTGTTAGGCTTATTGTCACCTCTCCTTCGTACGACACCCTGTTGAGGGAGACCACTTTGTCTACCTCTCGGACTTTTGTTTTTGTGTCCGTCTTGTCTGGCCTGAACCGTTGTTGGCTTTCTTTGGTGGTGCTGTGCGCACTATTGGCCTTTTCGGCTGCGCTTGGTCTTGCGCTTGTGGCTTCTCTTTCTAGCACTGGTGTTGCCGTGCTGGAAGCTGTTGGCTTCGCGGCAGTGCTGGTACTGGTCCCAATTTGATCAGTTACGGTGCTGCCGTGAGTTTTGGTGATGTGCTTTTGAGGATCTTTCAGGCCCTGTTTGGCCGTCTTATCAGCACTTTTTAATATGAGTTTGGTCTGTCCAAATCGGAACGAGACCATCCCCTTTAGCTCCACAAGTCTCCTCATGGAGCTGTCATTGATTGCAAAGACCATATGAGCGATGTCTCTCTCATCCGATCTTTGCAGAACTCTCCACGTTCTCGTGTTTAGTTCTCTGTTTTGGCCATCTAATAAAGCCAGGATCCTTTCACTAGCTACCCCGGTACTCTGCGGGAAGAACCCTCTGATGACATGTGGTTTTGGAAAATTTTCCTCTCCCACAAGCATCACCTCTAACCCGCATTTCTCCTTAATCTTCGCGAAGGTTGTCTCCATCCACTTTGCAGTAATGGCGTCCGCACATACTATCATAAGCCATCCGGCTTTGAAAGTAGTACCTCGGAATGCTGGTTTGACCTCCCCGTCACGTTTTTCAATCGTGATGTCCATAATCCTCTCTTGTATCAAACCCATTTGTTCGTTGGAGAGAGGATTACGATCGATGTCCACTGGTACAACCCCCAGTCTGACATAGCTCGTTATATTGCTATACGAGACTTTGGCGACGGTTGTCTTCCCAGTGCGACTTCGCTTCGCTTCGGATTGAGGCGGGGTATTATCCTCGGATCGCGTTCGCTTCACCTCGGGACCCTTGTTGACCATCGTTTGTTTCGCATAGATTCGGGCCTGCTCAATGGTGCTCCCCTTCTTCTGCGCGCGCCTAAATCTGCGCTGTTCCGATGGTGTGAATCTGACGTACTCAGACTCAGTCCGTGCCACATTGCCGACTGTCTTAGTTACGTCCTCTGTATCGGGATGTCTTTCATCCGATAATATGCTGTTGCATATGGTGCTAGATTATGAAATAGAGTCACTGAGTTGAGACAAGTTCTCTTCAGGTTCCCCCATTTCAGAGTCGATGATTACAGACTCTATCCCATTTACAGATGTCGTGTCGTCATCGACAGGGTGTTCTAAAACATCCCTAGTTGATGATGCAAACTTAGAGGCATCATTCTCTATTTGGTTTTTTTGTTTTGGATCAATTTTGATTTCCACGAGTATTCGGGATATTGTGTCGCCCGTGGTCTACCCGTCTAACCACAGGAAGGCTATCTTAAAATCGGAGGTCGCCTGGTATCCGAAGTTTGCAAACTAACGACTAAGCACCCTCTTAGCCATGCATCTCTCGGCGCTTGCTACCTTTAGATTAGGGGTTTGTTGGGGAAGTAGGACTTAGGGATTTGAGGGAGGGGATCGGGGGTAATTGGGGAGAAAGAGAAAGCGGAGAAGGGGGGCGGACGTGGAGTCCTGGTCAGTTCTTAGTTGACGCTCATCAGACGGCCTGTCCCTTACCAGAATAGCCCGATGACTCTTTACGCCGTAAGCCTCCGCACCGGCACCATAGAATTTGCGTTCCATGATGGTGCACACGTCAAGGTGACTGACCCCGCAAGGAGGTAAATATATATATAACTTACTTTCATAGCTTAAAAATCATTTTTGGCTCTTCAATTAAGATCATTTTATTTTAAGAATTGTTAGAAAAAATTCTACAGCGCCAATAAACCAACTTTTGGTTGCTCTACGCTTCTTTGCGACTGGGAGTCATCTGTTTCTGTTAAGCATTGCTGATTTCGGAGGAATGCATATTTCAACAGTTTCAAGAATCGTTTTTAGAGTTTCAACGTCAATTGCTGCTCTCTATAAACAATACATAAAATGTTCCACCACATCAACCGAAATCGCAAGGGTAAAAAGAGAATTCTATAATATAGCTTCTTTTCCGTCTGTAATTTTGTAGTTCACATAACACTTTTTTAGTGAATCGGTACTACGGCTGCATGTGTCTCCTGATGCCTGAGAATTAAAACTGCTAGTAATTCTCCTCCAAGCTTCTTCCTTTTCTTTCCACGTTGCACCATCAGTTTTTTTTATTTTCTACCACGTCTTTTCCATAATATACACATTGAAGAAGTATATTTTTTTCCGTTGCTGAACAGTTTTGGCTCCTCGATCGCTTTTTTGAGACATTTTTCAACAAAAGAAATTCTATTAAAAATTAAACTTCAACTTATTTTCAATGAAATAAGAAAATTTGACAGTTTTTTCAATGCTGTGAAGTGGAAAGCGATTCAAAAGTTTCTCTTTGCTAAGCTGAACTTAAATATTTCTCAGCAACTGGAAATAAGCTGATGAACTTAAGCGTTAAGTTCCACATAAGGCTAACTATTACTTAGCTAAGACACAATTTTATGACTAGTATCAGCAAACGGGCATAAGTACTCTTACCACTGTACGAGTGCGAAAATGGATATGTTCCATCGAGTTTTGTATGCGCTCGAGAAAAGGGGGAGGTATAGCACAATCACGTTGAGCTAGTTGCAAAGTGAGCAGCAAGCAGATTGGCTTTATCTAAACAGCTAGCAGCTGGAACATCATTGCAAATGTGTGTCCGGATAGATGACGAGGCCGAATTCTTGATGTTTTTAAGAAACGACCAAAAGTGTTTACTACCCGTGAGACTTTGTAGTATTTTTTCCCTCAGCCTTTGGTAGTAGGATAATTTGACAGGATTAATAAGGGCATAGTAGTCATTTCCGGCTCGTTTGAATTTGTTCGGTTCCTCAGATGGGTATATATATATGACCAAAAGAATACCTCTTTTAACCTGTTAGCAGATTTTGCAGTTCGAGTCACACCACGTGTTTACTAGGTTTGATAATTTTTTTCCGGTAAGGGATAAAGCATACCCAGTAAAATTATGTTTGTTATCATACCAGCAGCAGCATCCACGGTGCTGTTAAGGAAGCACAGCGACCAGTTGAAACTCTTAAAGAAGCCGTTTAGTTTTCCCCATTAGCTTTCTGGTATTGCCATACGGTTCTTTTGGGAGTTTGTTCTTAAACTATGTGGTTGGAATACGGGAAATTCGCTGATATGACAATGGTCTGACGAACCTAGAGGCGATAATACGTTTATAACTTATTTTTCAGGGTTAGGCTTATGTTTGGAATTCGTGACGGCTCATTTACAAGCTGGGTCAAATTATTCACCTCAGCAAAGATCTCAACATACAGTAATTCGGGTGTTGTCTGACCAGATTGTCGAAACCAAGTTGAATTGTGCATACTGAAATCGCCTGCAATACCGATTTCAGTGAGATAATAGATAATAGGTCACAATTCTTGTGATTCAATCTGACAGCGCATCAAACTCATTATAAGTTGAGGCCTATCCAGATGCGGGCTTCTGTAATCGAATAACTAGGGCGCCAAGAATTGATAACGGTTTTTTATAGAAGGGTCAAAAACCAGCATTTTTTACTATAGAGGGGGGGGGTCGGGGGGTCTATCTTGTCCCGTTTAGGAGGTATTGGCAATTTTAGAAAAAAGGACTTAAATTGAAAAAAATATATTAAAAAACAACGGCAACACTTACAATTAAGTTCTTTACCGGTTTTGAAAGCCAGAAATCTGTTCTGCAATAATAAATTAAAATTAAATTATTTATGGCAATAGTTTTTTAAAAATTCGCATGCAAACTCAAAATTTTGATAAAATAAAATGAAAAAAAAAGTTTTGATCAATTTTATTCAGAATTGTGAAATGAAGTGCTAAATTGACTTTTTGTAATGAATGTGACCATCAATTCTGAATCGAACGCAAAACATAGGGACGGGCTACAGTTCGTTTGGGCGAACTGTTGGATACCCTATTCTTATTCCTATCCCTCATAAGTGGGCGTGACAAAAGTCTAAGTATGGTTGAATTGTTAAGAACGCTCTACATATTTTGTTATATAACATAGGATTTTATAAAAAAAAACGAAGCTTTTGCAAAAAACGCCCCCTAGCTCAAACTTTGGTTTTTCAATAAATTTATTTTATTTAATTGTAGGCGTGTCAGTAAGCGGATTTAAAAAAAATTAACACGTGAGCATAAAGTGCCCCTAGAGAGTATATATGTATTATAAATTTCAGCTTCCTAGCTCAAACTTTGGATTTTCAAAAAAAAAAAAAAAAATTTGGGCGTGTCAGTAGGCGGAATTTGAAAATATTTACACATTTAAAGCGCCCCCTAGAGAGTATATATTATAAATTTCAGCTCCCTAGCTCAAACTTTGGATTTTCAAAAAAAGTTTTTTTTTTAAACTGTGGGCGTGTCGTTGGCGGATTTTGAAAATATTTACACATTAGCTTAAAGGGCACCTAGAGAGTATATATTATAAATTTCAGCTCCGTAGCTCAAATTTTGGTTTTTTAATAAAATTGTTTTATTTAATTGTGGGCGTGTCAGTGGGCGGATTTTGAAAATTTTATTTCCCGAGCAGTTTTAGGAGTCATAGATCATATAGAAAAAATATCAGCTTTCTAGTTCAAAATTCGATTTGTTCGAAAATTTTGTTTTTTTTTTGAGTTTGTGGGCGTGTCTGTGGGCGGATTACAAAAATTCGTAAACTTGATTATTTCGGGAACCTAGAGAGTATATGGTTAAAATTTCAGCTCTAGTCCCAGTTTAAATGCCTAATTTTTGCCGACAGACGGACGGACGGACGGACGGACGGACATGGCAGATCGACATTACTATCGATGCTAATCATAAATATAGTAACTTTTAGGGGTCTACGGGCAATATTAAGGTATGTTACAAACTATGCGTCAATATTAATATACCCTTAGAATAGGGTATAAAAACCGAATGGTTTTATGTCTTCTAGTTTTGGAGAAAACTAGAAATTACTAAAACTATGTACGTATGAGATTTTTGTTTTTTTTGCTTGCTTACATAAATACATCAGCTGCCCCCCTGCAACCCCCTGATTGGGTTCACTGTTGGATTTGGGGTAGGTGCGAGGTCGGGTGTAAGCTTTCTTTTGCATTTGCTGAATCTGGATTTAAAGAAACTTTGAATTTATCCTATATATCTAATATCAACTAAATATATGTACATATACGTAGCCCAAAGTTGCACCGTAAATACCAAAAATCAAAAATCTCATAAAAACGTAGTTTTAGTAATTTTCGATTTTCTAACTAGAAGACATAAAACCATTCGGGTTTTTATCCACATACAAATTGCTTAGATTTTGAATTTCCACCAGCATACTTGCGAAGGAAATATTCCGGAGGGAATTTCGCGAAATTCCGGCGAGAATTTTTGTCTACGATACCAATTAATTCCGGAATTTTTCAAAAACTATTGCCATAAATAATTTAATTTAAATTTATAATTAAAGAACAGATTTCTGGCTTTCAAAACCGGTATAGAACTTTCTTGTTAGTGTTGCCGTTGTTTTTTTATAATTTTTTTTTCAATTCAAGCCCTTTTTTCTAAAATTGCCCCTACCGCCTAAACGGGGCGAGATAGACCCCCCCCCCTCACATAGTAAAAAATGCTTGTTTTTGACCTTTCTATAGAAAACCGTTATCAACCTTTGGCGCCCTAGTTATCGTACTCTCCCCGAATTAAATAATACTTATTTAATAAATTTAATATTTTAAAGTTTAATTTTAAGTTCAGTTGATTATCATTCCATTTGGCTCTAATGAAAATGCAATTACAATGTATGTTTAAAGATATGTAAACTAAAAACGTCTACAAATATATTCCCTTCTTGTTTTAGTAGGTCGAATATGCAGCGACACATAAAATACCGGCATAACCGCAGACGTTTAATTGGTTTTTTTAAGAGGTAACATAATCTAGTTAACGACTGTCGGTGCTGGTTTCTCGCTTTGTAAACACTATAGCTTTATTTTTAATGCACAGTACGTCAATAACTTTTCATTCGGCGCGTACTATGCAATTTATACACCCTGCGACCTTACATATATTTCAAGGCAAACTAATTATAAAATCAAACACTTGCTTTAAGTATGAATATTAATTAAATATAAAAACTTCCAATACATGGGTACATTGGATTTTTTTTTATATTAACATAACCACTTCCATACTCATTTGAAAACATGTACTATATGTTTGCACTCTTTTCATACAAAAAGGACACTCGTCATTGACTTAAATGTAGAAGATATCAAATGTATACTAAGTATGTCGCGTTTTATTTATATAGTTATAATAGAAACAAACTACACAATTTTAATTTATAATATTTCTTGTTTTATTTACTTATTTTGTGATTTAAAGTTGTTGGTTGATTCACTTATTGTTTTATATTTTTTGTTATTGATATTTTTTAATGGTACATAGAATAGAGGTGTTGCTCCAGTGCAAGTGCGCGCAGAACTGTCGTTCAGTTGTTCGGTTCACCCTCTCTGCTTTGTCTTCAGAAGAAGACAAAGTTTGAGAAACAACTCGATTTGACGACGCGTAGCTGTACCCTGTTTACCATCAGTGGACCTGCTTGTCAAAAGACTAGTAAACAAGGTACCGTTGTTGGTTAGTAAACCAAACAACAGTTGGTGATCTATTTTATGTAACACCTCCATCCCCAAGTATTTTTGGTCCCCAAAAATTAATCTTTACATTTTAATTCAATTTTAGTATTCCTTTTTTTAAAGCTTACAATCTTATTCATTTTTTTTTTTAATTTATAATATTTTGTTATTTGTTCAAAGTTAATACTTTATTCATAGCTTACTTTTACTCCAATATTTATAAGGTAGCTTACATTAACTTACACATAAGATATTTTTTTTTTGATTTGGTAACATTTTGACTTAAAATCTAAGTTAAACTGGTGGTATGAAACTATTTGAAGATGATGGCAACATAAACAAACGAAAATCATTCTGCGAAAATATGCATCAGCACCTATATAATAATTTAATCTTGATACTTGTATTTTCTTTTTAATTGTTTCCTATAATATTTTATGTTTCGTTTGGTGGATACGTCGGTTGTGTTATTATTTTGTGTTAAATATTAATGAAGTTTTTGTACTTTTGTTTGTTTTTGGTTATTGTTCTGTTTTGTACTATGTCGGTGTATTGTTGTACTCGTAGTTCTACGTCTTTCCCTGTGTTAAGTTTATTTATTCTTATCTCCTTGCTTTTTTGAAACATGTCTGCTAGTCTATTGATGTCATCTTGGGTAAGATTTTTTAAAATAAAGTCGTTAGGGGTTAGCTTAGTGGTTGTGTGAATTGCGTTATTGTAAATGTTGATTATTTCAAAGATTTTATCGTCTAACTCTGAGTCATTTCTTGCTGCATTCTTTATTCGCAAGTGTTCATTTAGGGTTCCGTGCAGACGTTCGATGTCAGCATTACCTGTTTTTTGAAAAGCAGTGGTTCTGTGGAACGTGATGTTATTTTCTTTCAAAAATAGTTCCACTGCAGAATGAATAATGCAGGTATCTCCGTCTGAGATTAGTTTATTCGGTTTACCCAAAAATTGGATACGTTGCTTTATTGCCGATAAAATAGCTATCCAATTCCTGTTTTCCAATTTGTGAATAGTGGTGTATTTTGAAAATTTGTCTATTGTCGTGAGAAACATTTTGTTACGTTCAGGAAACCATATGTCCATGTGGACAATATCGTTAAAACACTTCGGTGTTTCTGTTATTTCAAAGGGAATTTTCATAGGACGTCTGTCATGTTTAGCAACAGTGCAAATCTCACAATTATTTACAAATTTATGTATAACCTTTTGTAAACTTGGATAGAAGTACTTCATTTTTAATTCCAAAAACATTTCATTGATACATACCTCTATGATTTTTGCTAATGTGTTAATTTTTGATTATGTCAAGAATTTCATTTTTATCCAAAATGTCTACTAGTTTTATGTTCGATCTAAAAACCCTTTAATTTTTTGTTCATTGAAAAGTATTTTACATAAAGATTTTGAAATTCAAGAAAAAGAGGAAGATCAGAGGTATATATATGTTCGCAAAAATTTCCATTTTTTATAAGAATCTGTCTCATTATTTCTAATAAATTGCTCTTTTGTCTACTAGTACTAATGAACAATTCAAACAGATAGGTACTTAAGATATGGAGCAATTGCATGACTACATATTTTAAGAACCTGATGAATAGTCGTTCTTCAGAACAGAAATACACTTCAAAATTGTTTCGAAATCGAATGAAAAACTATTAAAACTTATTTGGGAACAGCTAGTTAGATAACTAAAATATTGATCGTCTATGTGAAGAGGGGTCTCCTTAAACGACTTACTGAAATGATCTGCAAACATATTGCTTGCATCTAGCGAATCAGCTGTTGTAGAACTATTGTAAGTAAGCTTCGATGGATAACCATCGGTTTTTTCTTAGAATTGACAAATCCCCAAGAAAGTTTGGGGTCCTTTTAAAGAGCATTCCATTTTACTTATAAAGTCAATATATAAGTCGAAGGATAAAGATTTGAATTCATTGAATAATGTGAGACAGAGTTCAAGATCTAAATGGCAGAGACTCTTTCTTATAGTTATAGTTCTTCCAAGCCCTACTACGTCTGTTTCGTATCGATTTGAGCTCTTTAATGTACCAGGGATGGGACGTTTTCAGATTTATTTTTTATTTATTTATTTATTTCAAATATACAGTAGAAATCGGTTATAACAATACCTGATATAGCGATGAACCAGATATAACAATATGTTTTCAAAGTCCTGGCAAAATTCCGTTTAACTCAAGGTAATTTGCAATCGGTTACAACGATGACGGATATAACGATGAAAATTAACCATATTTAAGTCTTAAAAACTGTTTATAGCGGTGGAAAAAAAGTGTTCTTACATGCCTACAGCCTGTTATTTTCATTCTGCTTAAATATGTATCGATATTATATATGCACATAACCAACGACCATACCACGTCGAGTTAAATAAATTAAAATCATTTTCCATTGCCCAAAAATATGCCATTATTTCAAGATTTGAAAGTGGCGTAAGAATTTCTGATTTGTCTAAAGAATTTGGAATTTCCCAACCAGGTTAGGTTAGGTTAGGTTTATGTGGCTGTCGGCAGAAGCCGACACACTTAGACCAAATTAGGTCCATTGTGATACCACGTATGTATTTATCTACCTCAACTCTGTAGATGGGACTGGCCAACGACACGCGGTTGTTCTCAAACGGTCCCCCATCTACGTACTAACCGCGCCCAACGTCGTTTAATTGCGGTGATCTGACGAGAACCGATTAACTCGACGTGGTATGGTCGTTGGTTAATTTCCCAACCAACTGTGTCAACAAATTTTAAAAAATAAACAAAAAATAAAAGAACAATTTGAGGTGATCTTTACTAAATTAAAAAAATGCAAAGTGGAAAGTTCGTAGACATTGAAAATACTTTATTAAATTGGTTTAAGGACAAGAGATGTATGAACGTTCCCATAAGCGGGCCAATACTTTAGCAAAATGCTAACAATTCCGGAAAGTATTTGGTATAAAACACTTCGTTTGTTCTATGAGTTGGATACAAAGGTTTCGGGTACGTCATAATATCGTTTTCGGAAAAATTAGCGGGGAAGCTGCTGGCGTGTCACAAGTCGTTTGCAAAGATTGGTTGACCACAGCATTCCCCAAGCTTCGGGAGGGATTTAAGGACGACGATATTTTTAACCTCGATGAAACTGGATTCTTTTATAAAATGACCCCCGACAAGACATTTAAATTCAGAGGAGAAAAATGCGTGGGTGGAAAAATGTCTAAGGAACGTTTAACAGTCTTAGTTTCTGCTAATATGTCGGGAACAGAAAAAAAGCTTTCGATTATTGGCAAATCTAAAACTCCACGCTGTTTCAAAAATGTTACAACCCTTCCAGTTTTACATGAGAATAATAAAAGAGCATGGATGACGTCTATTATTTTCGAAAAAGTATTACGAGAATGGGACAGAGAGCTTTTAACACAGAAAAGGAACATTTTACTTTTGGTCGATAATTGTGCGGCACATGCACACACCCGAGCCTTAAAAGCTATCAAACTCGCATTTCTGCCCCGGAATACCACATCTGTACTGCACCCTATGGATCAAGGTGTCATTAAATCACTTAAGACTCAGTTCAGGAAATTGCAGATTTTAGAAATCGTGAAACACGTTGAATCCAAATAGGATTCCAAAATTACGGTTCTTGATGACATCTTAATTATAGCTAAGGCATGGGATGAAGTGTCAATGTGAGAGGGCTCTGAAAGAGGGCATGAACCTCTCCGAGACACAAGCAAGTGGACACAATAGACCAATAGGTCGCAGTGTAATATCCCCTTACTAAATATTATTATTATTATTATAATATTATTATTATAAAAAACACCAGCATAACAAAATCACACAATGTTACAATTGTCAAATATATGGCCATGGCGCCATGCGGGACCCAGATTAGTTTAAGATAATTTAGAGATATCTTGCATTCACGAACTATTTTGGAGGTGGTTAAGGGGTTGAGTAAGGCTTTAAGCGAAGCTTGATTGTCGCAACAGACCAGGCACTCTGCCCCTGCCACCTGTTCCTCACAGCATAGTCCATAGCCATTAGGATTGCATCAGTCTCCGTTTGGAAGACTCAGAGTCTGGCCAGAGCCAGTCCTGAACACGAGAACGTCGACTTGGTAATTGTGCATAAGCCGAAATTCCGGTGTCATTGCATTGGATATGCCATAAGATTACTTGTTATTAGGTGTCCTAAGTATACATCTTCCGATTTGAGGAAATGACACTTACTAGCATTAACTTTCAAAATATACTGTCTTAATCTCTCAAATACACTAATTAAGTTTCTGTTGTGGTGTTTAAGACTGCAGTATCAACATTTTTCATTAAACGTTGTAACCGACATGTTGTTTTTAAATTGTTTTTATTTTGCCTGCTCTTGATATTGGGACACAATTTAGGAATGTTCTATTTTACTTTTGCAACCGTGATAATTTTATCGCTCATCGTTTATACTTCTTTTGAATTCGTAGACCATTTGTTTCTAAATATCTCCTCTACATATTAGCTTTAACCAATATTTTCCTTATTTCAGTCAAATTATTTTCCGTACTAACTCTATTTATTAATTCTATATCGAAACCTTGACAACATCTTTTCTTAGTAACTGTTTCCTTATTGACTTAAAAGATAATATATTACTAAGTATTATTATTTAATTTTCAAAAGTTAACTAACAAACGACATTTCTTAAGAGTACTTTCCTTACTCTTTTAAAATTTCTTAAGAGTATTTTTCTTGCAATTTTAGAATAGGGAAATAACTATACTTTAATACATTTAACGAATTTCAAACTTGGTCTTTCACTTTTGATTCTAATAGTTAAATAGAAATAAAATTCTAAATATTTATGTGGAGTTCGAGGTTTTTTTTCATCTGAACATAACCAGAAAACTCGTTCTTGCCATTTTCGTCGGCTTCATCATCGTTTTCCTCGCCTTCTGATTCCTTCATCTTTGATCGTCTTTGTTTGGATGGCAGTTGCTTCCTTAGGTGGTCGTCCTCTACTCGGTTTGGTAAAAGTTGTATGTCTTCGGAGGTAGCCATGCTATTAGTTTATATCAGTATGTAGATTCTTCTATCGTGAGGGGTTAAGGATTTGATTTTATGTTCGTGCACTTGTTGTACCCTGTGGAACGTATTCTTCGGGCATCTATCTAGTCGCAGGTTAGAGTGGCAGGATCGCCATGTAAGGAACTTGTAAGGTACGGTGATAATAGACTAAGAAGGAAAAACGGTTCTAGCGATCAATGTTCAGCTACGTGCCATCACAAACAGAAGACTCACACTTCCAACCAACGACCATACCATTCTCGTAGGCCGATAGGCAATAATTATAAGATATAGTTAAGTTTAGGGCGTCCGCATAAGGAACAATAATCTAGAAAAAGTATCCTGTTAGTTTTAAGTTAGATTTAATCATTTTTGTCTAGTATGTAATTTGATATTCAGTAACAATTAAAAAATAATTAATAAGTTAAAAGTAATCGGTTCTCGTCAGATCGTCGTTAGTACGTAGATGCGGGACCGTTTGAGAACAACCGCGTGTCGTTGGCCAGTCCCATCTACGAGTTGAGGTAGATAATACCTACGTGGTATCACAATGGACCTACATTGGTCTAAGTGTGTCGGCTTTTGCCGACAGCCACCTAACCTAACCTCAAGTGGGAAGGAAGGCATGCTCAATCCGTCATAAAGTCCCATAAAGAGAGAAACAAATTGTTTGAAAGTCAAAATGAATCTAATTTGTTTTTTAAAATGTTCTACTTATATACCAGTTGATCCACTTAGTATTCCAAAATCTATTTCAACGATTAACCCGAATTGAAAGAGTCGGATTACTCCTTCACCCAACATCTGGCCCCTGGGAAGCGATAAGCAAATGAATGACACTTGTCAAAAAAAAAAATCGTAAATTATCGTTTTGGATTTATTTACACAATGTGAACCCGAGTGAGTCAGTGCTTATGCAATGTGCAATGCATAGCCACTGGTCATTCGTTATCTGTTTCGTTTTGCTTGGCGCCTTCGTTTGTCGATAGCGTTGTAGTAATTTGATTTTGGGTTACTTTAATTGTATTTGGTATGGGTTACTTTTATTGTACTGTGTGGATACACTACACATGAGTCGAAGGACTACCGGCGCGCAAGTTCATCGAAACTCCAGTGCGAGTTATACCAAAAGCCACCTCTTCTTAAACGTGGGATAGATTTGATTGTGCAACCCATGATGTAAACATCAAGGAGCGCGAGGTCCAACAATGCATCTAGGCCGGAGCGAGGACTGCTAGGGAAGGCCCCCGTGCAGCCAAGAGACCTTCCTTTGGAGGTCAATGCTTATTCCACCAAACAACCGATGCATATGCTAGAAATGGACTTATAATAGCCGTGTAAATCCATATTACTGTTTTTTGTGCTAAGCCCCTTGCACTGCCAGAAAATCGACAGCGCCTTGGCAGTGTTCAGCTCAAAATGCTTGGACCAAAGAAGTTTGCTTTCAAGAATAACTCTTAAATATTTTGCTAGATTGTGAAGCCTTTTAGCACTGGCTGAGTCAACCCGAACCCGATCAGCTTCCTCCTTCTCGTAAAGAGAACAACCTCAGTTTTGAGAGGATTGACTGAGAGCCCATTCCTAGTGAACCATTCGTAGATCACGTCTAGGACCGCCTTATCTTTGGCCCAGTTAGTCGCTAATTAAAACTTCAACAGTAAAACAATTTTTAAACATTTTTTGATGAGATGAATGTTCGAGACCAGTGAAAATATGTATATTGTATAATAAATATGTATATGTTCTGCGGCTAAACAAACGAAGCGCAACCTTTGTAACATTTGATTTGGGTATTTGAGTCACGTGAGGCTATTTGTTTAATAGATGCCACTGACGATTTTTGTTCTAGCGACGGGGTTTCTATTTACAAACAGACTCCATATTTAAACCTTTTCCTCTACCAACATTCGTAAACTAAAGGAATGAAACCAATTGGTGCCACTCGGCCTTGTAAACCGAAATACGATTTATCATTGTTGTGTATGCCACTTGCAACCCTAGACCTTGCTGTAGTAAATAAGTTAGTTGTAAGTCAATAGCATATGTACATAGAAATCAGTCTAGAATAAATTACGTTAAGACTCGAACGTGTCCTCTTTTTATTTCGGCAATTTACGTAGCGGACACATTACCACGAGGATGGGATATCCAAAAGAAAAAAAAATATAAATAATAAATTGTGAAAATTTAATTTAACTAAAATAAATTGTGAAAATTTAATTTTACTAAAAGTTAAAGATCAAAGCGCGTGTACTATTAGTAGGGAATTGTGATAATTCCTAAAAGATAAAAGAAAACAAAAATCATGGGTGGAAGTGATAATAAATCCGGTATAAGACCACATACGTTAGAACTACTGGGAAACATAGAACCATTCTTGGCAGAAGATGATTTCGATCAATATGTAGAAAGAATGGAACAGTTATTTATCCTGAACAATATCGACGAAGAAAAAAAAGCGCCATTGTTCATTAGCTGCGCAGGAGGGGAAGTATATAAAATATTACGCTCTCTTGTGTCGTCAAAAGCACCGAAAAATTGTACATACACGGAGATTATAACAGCCCTTCAGACGCACTTTAAACCGAAGAAAAACGCGAGAATAGAGCGACATAAATTCCTCTCAAGATCACTGGAAGCGGGGGAAACTCTTGCGGAATTTATCATCGAATTAAAAGCACTAGCTGGAAGCTGTGAGTACGGTACATTCCTAGACCAGGCTCTCTGTGATAAATTCATCCTCTCACAACGGGATGAACGAATTCAGCGGAAGCTTTTAGAAGAGCCAGTAACACAGTCGTTCGCCAAAATTTGTGAAATTGCTCTGCTCATGGAAATGACGCTTAAGGAAGTACAGGCCATGCGAGATGGAGCGACTAACAGTTCATCGATCTCCGTAGTCCGTCAAACTGGAAAACCCCGACATCAGGGAGAAAGAAGACAAAACCATAACCACGCGTACTACAAGGGAAGACAAGACAGCGGCAACAACAAGCAACAAAAGAAGACATCAATCGATGATAACAATGTTCAGTGTTTCAAGTGTCAAGGTTGGGGTCATTATGCAAGCCATTGCCCTAACAAAAGATTTAATAAAAATTTGACAAATAGGAACAGAAAACATTATGTGAAAATGGTAGAGGAAACCGACTCAAGAGGTATTGCTAAATTATCAAATTTAAAATTAGCTTGTGTTAAGGGTAAAAGTTCTTTTTCACCTAATCCTCTTATTATTAATGTAAAAATAAATAAAATGTGTATTAGTATGGAAATTGATTGCGGTGCTTGCATGTCTATTATTCCAGTTTCTCTATATAAAAAGTTTTTTTTCTAATATCCGAATGAAAAATTTTGATAAAAAGTTAAAAGTTGTAACGGGTAAGAAGGTGGTGGTTGTTGGTGTGATTGACGTTTCGGTTGAGATAAGCGATAGAAATAATAGTGTTGCGTCATTGGTTGTGATTGATACGGATGAAAATTTCGTCGCATTGTTAGGCCGAAATTGGCTTAATATCCTTTTTCCAAATTGGAGGAACGCATTTTGTTGTGTAAATAAAATAGCGTCTCCAACTGACATTAGAGGTGAATGTTTGAAAAAATTCCCTTCTATTTTCTCGAAAGATTTCCAACATACAATATAGGGCCATGAAGCTACGATTGTCATGAAGCCGCAAGCTACTCCAATTTTTCACAAACCTCACACAGTACCCTATGGATTAAGGGAAAAAGTCGAAAAAGAATTAAGTAGACTTTTAGGTGAACAAATTTTGATACCTGTCCGGTACAGCCTCACCAGTGGTAGTGGTTGAAAAAAAAGACGGGTCGGCTAGGTTGTGCATAGAGTGCAAGGCTGCAATAAATCGCATGGTGGAAACCGAACACTACCCTATTCCTAGAATAGATGATATTTTAGCGGGATTAGCTGGATGTGCAGTGTTTTGCGTTTTAGACCTGGCAGGTTGGCAATGGTGCAGTAGTAGTGTATTCGCTTACGTAATGGAAGGTCGTGCGTTCGAATCCCGGCCAAGTCCATTACTTTATACCGAATACATGAAATCGTAATCTCCCTAAGTAACTTAGATACCACCCGTGGAGAAAAACCCTACAACTGCACCCAAACACTTCTTTCCTATCTCTCTATTCTTTCTAATACCAAGTAGCTTACACTGTGTTCTTAGCATTATAAGGGTACTGTAACAACAGAAAAAAAAATCCCTTTAGCGTAAGCAAATTATAAAAAAAAAGACCTGGCAGGTGCTTTCCAACAACTTTTAGTCGCGGAAGCATGCCAAAAGTTCTTGACTATTAATACTCATAAGGGACTTTTTAGATATACCCGTCTTCCGTTCGGTATTAAGATAGCTCCTTCCGTATTTCAAGCAGTAACGGATAGTATATTGCAAGGGCTACCAAGAGTGAAGGCCTATATCGATGACGTCATCATCGGTGGTCGCGACATTGAAGATTGTAAGAAGAATCTTTTCATGGTTCTGGCACGTTTCTCAGAGTTTGGAGTAAAGGTGCGCTTAGAAAAGTGTAAATTTTTGAATTCATCCGTTGAGTACCTTGGTTATGAAATCACAAAAGAGGGGGTAAGGCCATAGAGAGAAAAAATGGAAGCTCTTGTTGATGCGCCTTCTCCTAAGGATTTAAATACTCTTCGAGCATACTTAGGATTACTTAATTTTTACGGTCGTTTTATCCCTAATCTCTCGGCTAGGCTAGCTCCCCTCTATAGCTTATTAAAAGCGGATGTAAAATTCGTTTGGTCTAAACAGTGTGAGCTTACATTTCAAGAAAGTAAAACGTGGTTGCAAGACAATAACCTGCTGACACACTACGACCCAAATAAACCTTTAGGCATTGTATGTGATGCGAGTTCATATGGTCTGGGAGGCGTTCTCTTCCACATAGAATCTAACGGAGAAAAAAGACCAATTTTATTCGTATCAAGTACATTGTCGGAAGCGGAGAAACTATACATTTACATTTACGGAAAACGGTTCACAATATTTAGTGATCACAAGCCCTTGCAGGTTATTTTTGGTAACAGAAGCAGTTCGGCAGTAGCTTCTACTAGATTGCATCGTTGGGCACTTATTTTGTCGCAATACGACTACATGATCAACTATCGGAAGGCATCTAAAATGGGTAATGCCGATGCTTTGACTTCCATTGAAAGAACCAACCGGTATGGAATGTGAGTACATTAATTTTTTTAATGTTGCCGGAGATATTCCATTAGACTTTGCATTAATTGCTAAGAAATCGCAAGAAGATCACGTATTGCAGGAAGTCTACAATTATGTTCAATACGGTTGGCCGAAAAAGTTAACAAAAGACGTAGAAAGGTATTTCTATCGGCGTATAGAATTGTCAGTACAAGAAGGCTGCGTTCTCTTAAGGGACAGGCTCGTAATTCCATTTATATTAAGGGAGCACACTCTAAATCTTTTGCACAAGAGGCATATAGGCATTATGAGAATGAAATCGCTGGCAAGAGGTTTAGTGTGGTGGCCTCGCATCGACGACAGTATTGAAGACTTTGTCAAAACATGTGAGGTTTGCCAACAGTCCTTAAATAAGCCAAGCACGATTGGGCATAGTTCATGGCCTGAAACCTCATATCCTTTTGAGCGTCTGCACATGGATTTCTTTCATTTCGCAGGAGGAACATTTTTAGTTGTTGTTGATGCCTACTTAAAATGGTTAGAGGTCGTCAAAATGCCGAAAACAAATGCTAATAAGCTCATCGAAGTGTTAAGGCGAATTTTCTCAACGTTCCGGCTTCTCCTCCGTATAGCCCACAATCAAATGGTATCGCAGAACGTGCAGTCCAAACTGTCAAGTTTAGTTTAAAGAAATTTTTGTTAGATGAGAAGTTACGTAATATTCGAATTGAAATTGAAACTGATAATTTTTTATTTAAGTATAAAAACACTCCGACCAGTACAACCAATATTTGCCCGTCGAAACTAATATTTCAGTACGTACCAAAAACACTTTACAATCAGTTGAACAAAAATAAAGAAACTAAGGACGATAAAAACTTAAGGAGTGAGAAGAATATAGAGAAGGGGGATAATAGAGATGAAAGTTCTAATGATAAAAATAGAATATATTTTAAGAAACATGAAAAACCAAAAATAAATAAAAAGACTACTGATAATTATAATAATGATCATAAAATAGTATTTAGGAAAAATGATGATGTATGGTATAAAAATGCCTTCGATAATTCTGTAAAATGGATTCCAGCTAAATTAGTCAAACAAGTGACTAAGAGCTTGTATTTAATCAATGTAAGGGGTAACGTAAGACAGGTCCATGGAAACCAACTTAAACAAAATTAAAACGAAAGGTTATACATACATTGCACTAACGAAATAGTTACTCATAATGAAAATAATACCGAGATTCCAAGCTCGAAAACAGATGCTAATTTGGAAAATTTCAATGGTAAAAAGCTTGAACAATCTGCATCTAGCGATGTATTAACTGAACTGCCTGTAGTGAGGAAAATTATAAACAAAAATACATTAGTTGCGGTTCCTATTCGTAGGTCACGAAGACTTCAAAATAGGGACGAACAAGTGTAAAACTCGAAACTGATGTGAATGAATTGGATTATTTGAATTGCATGAATTTCAAATTGTTGTTTTGAATTTATATACAATATAATATTAATTATGTAAGCTTGAATTTGATTATTTGAATTAAGAATTGTTGTTTTGAATGCACACATATACAGAATAATATTAAATAGGTAAGTTTAATCGTAGAAGGGGGAAGTGTTGTGTATGCCACTTGGCAACCCTAGACCTTGCTGTAGTAAATAAGTTAGTTGTAAGTCAATAGAATATGTACATAGAAATCAGTCTAGAATAAACTACGTTAAGACTCGAACGTGTCCTTTTAATTTCAGCAATTTACGTAGCGGACACATTAGTCATATTGTAGGTTGGTTTTCTACTTATCACATGACAACGTTTTATTCATCGTTCCATATTATTTGTAAACAAACTTGCATAGTGAAGTGTGTCGATGTTTGTCAGTCCTATCTTGCCTTTTTCTGGCTTTCCAACTAATGCAACAATAACCCAAAAGTCTTCTTCTATAGCTAGTACAGCAGTAAATCGTTTTTTTTCCGTTAAGTTAAGTTAACTTAGGATCAGTCATTTGAACGCGTTGATCAGCATCTGTTATTGCTGTCAAGTTCACAGATGTATTGAAAATAAATGTCTTTAGCACACGGAGCGGCCCATCAGACGCGTATAAGATTCGTCCTACATCGAAGATTCGCCTCTAGGGTTAAGCGATAACAGAAATATTGAGTACAGCGCTCATATCTGTGTTGGTGCCCCACTCACATATTTTCAGCTACTTGACCGAATTCAAAAACGCGCAATAAAACTCATTGGCGATCGAGATATCGCGAAATCTTGACTCTCTTAGTTAGCCATCGTAGTAATGTCTCCTGCATAACGTTGTTTTATCGATATTTCTACCATAAGTGCTCAGAAAAGTAGCCAGCTGCTTTGCACCCCTAGAATAGTTTAACCGATAATTCCCGCCATATCAAGAATGCGCATCAAATCACCATTAAACCTACTTTCGGGCGTACAATGAAATACAAAGAATCGTTGCGTAGCCGTACAAAACGAATATGGGATGCTCTACCACGCTCTGTGTTTCCGGTAAATTGTGATCTACAAATATTCAAATGTACGCGTATGGGTATCTCGTCGTACCTATGTCCTCATTTTCTCAATGCCCGTGCTGTAACTGTTTGCATTATAAGGTTGCTAAAAACTCTTTTTGCAAGCGCAACTTATAAAAAAAGAACACGTTTTACGCAAGCATTGACCGGTTGTTTATTTTTATACCACTTGTGTATCTTTAAACTAACTATACTTTTATCGTATACCCTTTTAGAAATCATAATAAGCTATATTATTTAACCAATCAAGTACCTAGATAGTGTCGTTATGTGCACGCATGCAGAAAATATACCCGATCATAATATCATATTATTTGCTTCGGTTCGGTTCCACTGCGGCACTAATCTAGAGCCAGGTGAATGACGCACAAAAAGACATAATACGGGTGAATAGGTGAGTGGGTGCGAAAGGACTAATTTGTCGGGCAGACTCTCACTGCATTTCACCCAGGTCCACAAAGAGTTGTTAGCAATGGTTGATTATATTTTGTCTTGGAATACGAGCTTGTGTTAAAATACGATTCATCTTTTTGTAACTCAAGTTGAATGTTTTGAAAATGAGCTGACATTGCTCACACGCGAGTATAAGAATATAAAATAATCGAACAACTTGCCGCTATTAAAATTATCTAAAGATCGTTATAATTAGATAGGTAAACATAAATTAGCGTGAACAACAATAATTACATGTATACATTTTTACTTTTAGAGTTGTGTCCGTTTTGAATGACAACACCACCTTGTGAAGCATTTTGCTTTGTAGACGTAACTGAGTTATTTTTTTATGTAAGTTTGATGGTTTTTGCCAGTAACCTGCATTTCGGTTATTTTATCTAACGCCAGTGAATTGTTAAATAGTCGGTCAATAAGCCGTCTATAGCTAAGTTGATTGTCAGAAGATCATAATAGGTAAATGCTACTTTAAAAAACAACCAACGCAGTTATTGGGTTATTGATACATTTTGAACCAAGACTAAATTTATTTATACATTATGTACATACGAGAACATAAAAACAAACTTAAAATGGTCAATTTATATTAAAACTTATTCTCTTTTTATTTTAGAGCATTAAACTTAAATAGAATCAGCAATATGGTTAACATATCCGTAAGTATTTGTTTCTTCTTTTGTATTAAAATGTTCAAAAAAATATCTAATTACTATCTTTTATAAAAAAATATTAAAATACAATTTTTTTAGGATGGCGGCAAAAATGTGCCACAAGAAATGGAACAATTCCTCCCATCCGAAGGAAAGAAGGCGGTCATTGTGTAAGTATTTAATATATTGTTATATCAGTTTAATTTACAATTTGGATAATAAGATTTTGTGAGCAAATAGGATAATTGGAAAATTTAAAACTGTGCTCTCATTAATTTGTTATTTTCGTGCCTTTTTTAATCAAATTTGTCTTGCGAAGTTAATTTATACCACGCTCAAAAATTTAGTGTTACATACTTGCATGCATAGCAATATTGAGGTGATAATACTAACATCTGAACAGTATAGTAGATATACTACTAAAGTTAGCGCGTGTAATCTTCCAACGAATTAATTGAATTTAATTTCTGGAATTTATTTACTTGTGGATGTCTGGCTTAGATGTTGTGATTCAATAGAGGATACTTATCATCATTTAGTTTTGCATATCTTTCCATTATAAATTTCGTTGGATATCGCATGTAGTACAATGGCTAGTCCCAAAATTAATTAAATTTGTTTTTCGTTCTTTGATCCCGTGCGTCGACAGTTGTTTGATATTAATTTATTTTGAAAGAAACTACAAGCGAGATGATGGTAAATTTGAAAGAAAAGAACTAAGGATTAACTAAAAGCCTTCTGTCTCTAAGCCTTCTTATCGTATTTTAGTTATTTTCCACCTCAACGAGTTTGTAGCTTTAACACTTTTTCTTCTTTTTTATGATTTTTTTGTTTTGGAATGTTTGTATCATTTTTACAGGTCTTAAGACCTAAGGACAGATTACGTAAAATTAAAACGATCGAAATACATCGTTTTGATTATACCGATCTTTATTTCCGCTTGATAGTTGATGTCGGATTTCGAAACTCAATTGCTTTGTCACTATTATTCGGATTTCTTAACCCATTTGCTTCCGTTATCTAAATTTCTGCTTTTGATATCGACTTTGGGTTCCGAAATCCGATAAATCGCGAAGTGATTTCCGATTGCTTCGTCACCATTTGTCGGATTTTTGAATTACCGTTGTCGCAATTTGTGTAACTTTCGTTAGTGAAATCTAGGGTTCCGAAATCTGGTATATTACGGAGCGGGTTCCAATATCCGACTAACTCCGTTACAAATTATCGTAATGAAATTAGGCTCCAATACAAAATGGCCTAAAAAATGTTACAAATTTACTCTTCCTTTAAATTTTTTTTTCCATAGTTCTCATGGTACCTAAGATAGCTATAAAAAATAGTTGGTCCTCTTCCAATCTTACCGGAAATGAAACTAAAAGATTAGCCTTATGATTAATGGTTTTTTAAGTGATACCACACAATTTTTCCTGGTTTTAATTTTTGTTTTCCGTCAATTCCTTTATTTTGTTTTGAATGAATAACCTTACATTTCTTACCACGTTAAGTGGACGGCTGGAGTTACAGCGCTGTTTCACGGTTAGCCACAACCGATCATCAGACTCCTTCTGTGGTGCTGGTCTGTCTTTTTCCTTCATTTTATCCCGAAATTCCATTTCTTCCACTGGGATTCGAGCCTAGACCAGCGTCTTCTCAGGCAAGCACTCATGCACTGTGCCATTGAAGCCACGAGTTTATCCAGTTTTTATTTCAATTTTCTTGGACAAACTTTGCTCCTGTAAGTATATTATGTTATTCATTCTGGTTTTTCTTTCTAAGTTTTCTCTAATTCTATTCCATTTCGACAAGCATAGTTGGACTGAAATGGGTGATAGAGAGGGTGAAAGACTTTTTGACATTGTATTTGTCGAGAATCTTCGTAAGATTAGAGGGAGAAAGACTTTTTGACATTGTATTTGTCGAGAATCTTCGTAAGAAAAGTCTTTCACCCTCTATCACCCATTTCAGTCCAACTATGCTTGTCGAAATGGAATAGAATTAGAGAAAACTTAGAAAGAAAAACCAGAATTGTCTACCTTACACATACAACCCACTGGCGAATGGATTTTAGCTAGAATTTTCCCCTAGCCGCCTCTGTGTTGGAAAAGTAGTTTGTCCAGAATATTCTTTTAGTTGCTGTTGTTTTCTTTTTGAAACTGATGCAATATTCGCTCCAGTCTTCTTTAGTCCTGTCAGTTTGGCGCTGTTGTTCTGTGAAGTCCCATTTCCACCAAGTCTCACACTTTCTTATGGAGCCCGACTGAATGGACATGATTTCTTAAAAGAGGCAAGTAGTGTGTGTGAAGAGATCGATTGTATTATTTACCTGTGTCGCATGCAAGAGGTTATCTGCGAGATCAGGCTTTAGGTGATGTTTGATCACGCCGGGGAATTTATTTCTGTTTGTCTTAACAGGATTCCTTTAAGGTTCTCTTGTTTTAAATCAGAGTAAAAAAATGGTCCTAGAATCCAGTCCTTTACCCTGAACCTGTCCATGGGAAGTGCTTTAGTTAGATCGATTACGTCCTCCCTTAATTTGATGTGAAAGGTAGCGTGAATACTCGTGTTAAAGATAGTTGCAATGAAATCAAGCGCATACTCTCTTTTGCTTATATCTTTAGTCTACCACTGTGTATAATGCGCGTTATCATGCGCAATAAAATCAAAATCCTAAACCCTCATCTAGAAGAAAGGCGATCCAATGTCTTGCAAAAACTATCGAGGCGAGCTTACTGTTTTAACGTCTCAAGTCGTCCTGTAACGCACTAATCGGCACGTAGTAGTGTAGTTTTCATCCCGGCAGAAAGACAATAGAACAAATTTGCACTCTGAGGCAAATCCTGGAAAATTTCAACAAATTTCAAGTCGAGAATCACCATCTTTTCATCAAATTTTAACCCGCATGTGATAGCATTCATCGTCAGGAGCTCTAAATGACGAAGTTCGAATATGGGATCGCGGCAAAACTGGTCCAGCTATCGCGTGGCGGCTAAAACGCGGTGTAATGCGCAATTTAGAAGCAGCTCTTTTGAACTTTTCAAAACTTGCACCGGTTTTCAGGACGCCGATGTTCTTTTTCAATTTTGAATCGTCAATCTCCTCAAATGAGCCAGACTTCATCTCTTAATTGTTGACTAATCTTTTACCACTGAGCATTTTTTTCAAGTTTGGGAACGGAAATCAAACCGAAGGCTAAAAGTGGATAAAAAGGGCACGAGGAAGCAGTTCCAACTTAAACTCATTGATTTTGGGCTTCGCGATGACGAATGCGTGAACTGGTGCATTGTATTGATGAAACAAAACTTCTGCAATAATTTCACATAATACTCGCCTTTGATTTATTTTCCTTTCTGAAGATAGTCAATTAACATTATCCAACGCGCATATAGAACTATCTTCGCCGTCCATTATGGGTGCACGTATTATTGTTCATCATTGGGAATTTAATCTATACCGCACGGGTCACAGGCCAACGCACTAACATGAAAATTATGCGATTCAACTGAACCGATCTTAACTTTTTGACGCTGGTCATCGTTATTGGGGAAGTAAGACTTGATGTTCCCCAACGCACATTTGACAACACACAAATTGAATCAGTTCCCAAATTATTACTCATAGTTGACTTTTGGCAAATTAAAGAGATTGTTCATCATTTAATGCCACAATGCCAACATTAGAAAAAAGCCTCTGTTACTTCGTGATGAGAATTTTTTTTTTTTAAATTCTGGCTCGCCAAGGCGATAAAATAGGGGGGCACTTCGACCTAAAAAAAAAGATCTTTTGTGCCGTATGGGCCAGAAAAGTTTAGACTAGTAGAGTTTCCACTTTCCGTGTAAAGCGGACAATTCTACTAGTCGAAGAATTCTTTATGTCCTCGGGGCACATTTGTTCCCTGAAAAAGATCTTCTTTCTAATTCCGTTTAGGGCCGGACATTCACATAAAATGTGTTCAGCTGACTCGTCCTCTTCAAGACAGAGTCGGCACTCAGGAGAGTCTACTATTTTCATTTTGTGTAGATGATATCTTAAACCATGGTGACCAGTAAGGTAACCTACTAAGTTTTTGATATCATGCCTGCTTAGGTTTAGGCGTTTGCTGGCATTTTTATTGAAAGGCCGAATGGCTTGTTTGGTCTGTCTTAAACCTGGGATGCTTTCCCAAAGATGGATACATTTTCTGTATTCCCAGCTTTTTATTGCTGCCGTTGCTGCTGATCTAGGAGTGCAGCAGAAGGGTACGGGACCTATGAAGGGCGTTTCCGAACCTTTTCTGGCCAGTTCGTCGGCCTTTTCGTTACCTTCCACCCCGACATGACCCGGAACCCACCATAGCTTGGTCTTGTTACTTGTTCCGAGTGCCTGTAGGGTGTTGAAGCAGTACATGACTGATTTGGAGTCAATCGTATGCGAGCTAAGGGCGTTTATAGCTGCTTGACTATCCGTGAATATATGGATGGTTGCAACTTTTATACCAGATAAATTTATGTGGCTAGCGCATTCTTGAATGGCGTGGAGCTCTTCTTGAAATACGCTGGGACTTTTTCCCATGGGTATCGTAAAGCGTTTGTTTGGTCCGTATATTCCCGCTCCTACCCCCGCTTCCATTTTAGAACCATCCGTATACCACTTTATGCCGTTGTGGCTGTTAGGTGGATTATGACTAACCCATGCTTCTCTCTTGGGGATCTCCGTGGAGAACCGCTTATTGAAGCATAATGTTTTATTGATGCGGTCTGTAACCGCGCAGTTCATGTTGAGTTCTGGCAGTTCATCGAGAAGGGTCTCAAGTTCCGGATGATCGTTAAGACTTATCTCGTTTAATTGTATTTGACTTATTGCACTGCGGATCGCCACTTTTTGAATGTATATGTGGAGAGGTGTAATTCCTGTTATTGCCTCTATGGCAGCCGTTGGACAGGTTCGCATGGCTCCGGAGATACCAAGGCACGCAAGCCGTTGTACCTTTTTGAGCTTCTCTATTGCGACCTTTTGTGTGCATATCGTCCACCATACAATGGAGGCGTATGTTATAATGGGTCTTATCATCACTGTGTAGATCCAGTGGACAATCTTTGAAGAGATTCCCCAGGTTCTGCCATATGTGCGCCGACAGGCCCATAAAGCTCTGTTAGCTTTAGTGATTTTTTTGTTGATGTGAGAATTCCAGTTTAGTCTTTTGTCAAGGATTACTCCAAGATATTAGACATCGTCGGAATACTCAATGGTCGTGCCATTTAGTGAAATCTGAGATTTCTTCTTTTTGTGAAAGGAACTATGATAGCTTTACTGGGGTTTATGGAGAGATTTTCCTTGACGCACCAGTCTATAGCTATCTTAAGGGCGTTTTGCATACGTGAAGTAACTACGTTTGATTCTTTGCCCCTAATAATGATGACCAAGTCATCGGCGTACCCTATTATATCGTAGCCTAAATTACTTAGTTTTTGAAGTAGGTCATCTATGACCAAAGACCACAGGAGGGGTGATAGAACTCCTCCTTGTGGACAGCCTTTTATAGCTGATACTGATACTGAAGTCTGTCCTGACGAAGCAGTAATTTTCCGACTTTCGAGCATCGCTTTTATCCAGTTTATGGTGGGAAGGTCTACCTTCCGGTGAATTAAAGCATTTGATATTGATTCATAACCAGTGTTATCAAAAGCACCCTCTATGTCAAGAAAAGAGCATAGTGCAATTTCTTTGCAACGGTAGGCGTTGTTTATGTGATTCGTTAGTTTTAACAGGGCGCTTTCCGTGATGAGAATTATACCTGCGTAAATTAGGATAAACTTGGGTACTGAAACTGATGCCTGTTATACCGCCATAACATAAGTTCATATTTAAAAATATCTCAATTTTTTAATTTTAGGTTACCTAAGTCTACGACCATGCACTGAGCGGCAGAGAGTCTGATCGGCAAAAAAGAAATAAGTTAAAACATATGAAGGCCCACAGGCGTGTTTGCATAAGCGGTTGGCTGAGCGCGGTCGCTCAGCAATCAAATTGGTTCTATTTCTGCCTCTCAATTGAGAGTCGCCGTTTAGAAATGTCGACGAAATTGAGAGGATCTGATCAGAAATCAACAACAAATGCTTGTTTGCGCAATGCATAGACACTCATTTCAATTACTATGAGAAGCTTGGATTCAATGTTAAAATCACCAAAATTTTTTATTTTTTTTGTGTAATCTATTGTTGATTGGATTTACCATATTCTAAATCGATACTTTCAAATAAAACACTAAACCCACGTGTCAATGGCTATACGCTCAGAAAATAGCCAGTCGCCGCTGGCGACTTGGAAGAAATCCAAATCCCAGATCACTCAGGCTAACGGTCTATTGTACTACTAGGCAGAAATCCTCTTTTTGATATAGAGGTGGCCGAAAACAAGGTGTCACTTGTTACTCTATTAATGTTTGGTGTATGTTGTTGTGCCTCATGGTTATTGAACCTGCACCGCAGTGGCGTGGCGAGGGTTGGGGCCGCCCGGGGCAGACCCAATTTATGCCGCCCCTAGTAATATTTTGTCATGATGATAACAAATTGAGGCCATACATTTTGCAATCGATTTTCAGTCTTTACCTGTTGGAAATTGTATACCCAGAAACTTTTACTACCTAATAATAATAATAATAATATTGGTTAGGGTATGTTACACTGCGACCTAATGGTCTATTGTGTCCCCTGCTTGTACCTCGGAGAGGTTCGTGACCTCTCTCAGAGCCCTCTCTATATACTTCTTTTGTGAAGCGTATCGAGGAATTGCTCTGATTTTTTCCTTGGCAGGTCACACTCCTTAAAGCACAGCGTCCAGTCCAGTTTCTTTGATGAATCTGAGAATGAGCTGTGGGTCCATGGTTTCTATGTCCTTGTCTGTTATTTGGTGCCTACCCAAATATTTCATCCTTTTGTGGGCCAGTGCCCCACAGGATTCCAGTATGTGGTCTGGAGTTTCGGCGGTTTCACTGCAGAATCTGCAGAGCCCGTCCTCCGATATGCTCATTTTCCTCAGGTGCTCCTTGAGTCTGCGGTGCCCCGTGAGGAGGCCTGTTAGGATTCTTAGGTTGTTTTTGTTAAGGCCGATACAAGCTTTGAATCTCTTTTGGTTGTAATTTCCTAAGAGTTTCTTTGCTTGCCTTAGACCTTGGAGGTTGAGAAAGGCTTTTGCCCTTGTTTCTTCCTCCAGTCTCCTGAACTCTTCGCGTATAGTGTGTTCCCCTATCCCGCAGAACGGTTCAGGTCCTATGAAGGATTCCTCTGCCCCTTTTCTTGCCAGAGAGTCCGCTGCCTCATTGCCTGTAATGCCAACATGGCCAGGTACCCAGCAGATGGAAATTCTGTTATTCTTGCCTAGTCTATTCAGTCCGTGTAGGCATTCCCACACGAATTTTGACTTGATAACGTAGGCGTCAAGAGCCTTTATGGCTGCTTGGCTGTCAGACATTATTGCTATGTTGCAATTCCTGTAGTTTTTCTCGAGGTTGATTCGAACGCACCTGTTTCTGCCTGGAAGATGCTGGTACATTTGCCCATGGATTCGTAGTGCTTAGTTCCTGGCCCAAACACTCCTGCACCAGTTCCCCCCTCGGTCATCGAGCCGTCCGTGTACCACTTTGTTGTGTGGTTGCTCAGTTCATAAGTTGTGGATTCATTGCTCCAGTTCTCCTTATTGCTGCGTTTTATCTGGACATTCTTCTCGAAGTTGAATTTCCTGATGCTATCGTCCCTAGGTACCTATGCCAAGAAGTGGGAGTTTTTAGAGTAAGTCACCGTGTTCTTTCGAACCGATGCATTTCCCTCTCCCAATTCCCTCCTTTTCCATCCTAAGGATTGTTTTTTCTGCCTCGTTCATCACCATGATGTGTAGATGGGTCAATTCCAATAACACCTCCATGGCTGCGGTTGGGCAGCTACGCATTGCTCCGGTAATGCACAGGCACGCCAGTCTTTGCACTTTGCCGAGTGTCTCTCGCGTTGTGACTAGACTGGTTCGTTTCGCCAATGCTACCGCTCCGTATGTGATCATTGGTCTCACGATTGCAGTGTACATCCATCGCAGGATGTTTGGCCTGTATCCCCATGCCTTCTCCGCTAGGCTCCTACATATCATGAGAGCGCGGGTGGCCTTCTTGGATATCTCCTCTGTATGTTTTCGCCAGAGGAGTTTACTATCTAGATGGAGTCCTAGATATTTTACTTCTTTGACTGGTATCAGTGTCGTGCCTGATAGGCTAATGTCCTTAAGTCTTTGAAGTTGTCTTTTCCTTGTGAATGGTACTATCGTTGTTTTCGCCGGATTGATGTCAAGTCCGACAGTATGGCACCATTCCTTGGTTACTTTAAGCCCCCTTTGTATAATGTCCCCAAGGGTTTCTTGATGTCAAGGTTGGTTAATTTTTCCAGCAGTTCGTCTACAACTAGGCTCCACATTAAGGGTGATAGTACCCCTCCCTGTGGACATCCTCTTGTTGTGTTCACTCTGATGGTTCCCGATGGTGTTTGAGTCTCTGCTGATCTAGTGCTCAGCAGCTCACACATCTATTTGGATACTGTACTGTTAACTCCTCCCTATCCAGGGATCGTTTAATCGCCTCATGTG
Source organism: Portevinia maculata (assembly GCA_949715645.1). Lineage (NCBI taxonomy): Eukaryota > Metazoa > Arthropoda > Insecta > Diptera > Syrphidae > Portevinia > Portevinia maculata. Next base: position 123,812,186 of record OX454527.1, read on the forward strand.
AGGTGTTGTCAAATGCTCCCTCTATGTCTAGGAAAGCGCACAGTACTATTTGTTTTGCTTCCAAAGCACTTTGAATTATCTCCGTCAGCTGATATAGGGCTGTCTCTGTTGATCTGCCCGCTCTGTGTGCATGCTGACGATGATGTAAGGGGGATGTGTTCAGTACAACTTCCCTTAAATAATTGTCCACAAACTTTTCTGTCATCTTCAGAAGAAATGACGTAAGGCTGATGGGCCTGTACGATTTTGGCTGTGTGGGGTCTTTTTTCCCTGCTTTTTTCCCCTTGCTCGTCTCCATTGCATTGGTATGGTGGCCAAAGGCAATACTGCTCCGTGTTATTTTTAGCAGGTGTGGTATTAGCACCCCTTGCCCTTCTTGTAGTAGCTGCCAGGAAAGTGAGTTTCTAGTAGCAATAGTGCCCTTTGATCCTCGTCTTCCGTGAACTCGCCATCTGGTTTCCTCAGAGACATCGGTACTCCTCCTGACTTCGCAAGAGCTTTATGTAGCCTTGCCGCAGTAGGAGTGCTGGTGATTGTCTCACAGAATTTCCTGAAGCTATTTCTTTTAGCTTTTCTAATATCCTTTTTATATGTTGTAAGGGCCATCTGGTAGCTTTGCCAGTCTCCGTTGCGCTTTGCACAGTTTTCTTCGAACGCAGTGATGATGGCGTTTGTTACGCTTTCCACTGCGCTCTCTAGCTCTAGGGGGTGGCCCGGAGCCTTCCTCAAAACAAGGCGCCCCAGATTGCTCTCTAGAGCATTTCTATAAGTCTCCCAGTTGGTTTTCCTTGGGTTCCTTACTGGATTTCTCGTAATACTTGTGCTGTCCACGTCGAACACTATTATTCGATGGTCAGACAATGACGGCTCACTAGATACTCTCCAGTTGCTAATTAGTTTACTTACGCTTGGGCTACCAAGCGTGAGGTCGAGTTCCTCCTCCCTGACCCTAGTTACAAAAGTGGGGATATTTCCCACATTTATGACATCAAGTGACGAACTCATAATAAATTCTAGTAGGTACTCACCAGTAATGTTGGTGTCGGTGCTCCCCCATATGGTGTTGTGGGCATACGCATCGCACCCTATAAGGAGCGGCATGCGGAGCTTGTTGGAATGCTTCACCAATCGCTGCATCTGGGATGATATAACTGGCTCATCCCCTGCTCAGTACGCCGATACGATGATAATGGTGCGGTGACATCCCTCAACATCCAGATGTACCTGAATTGGCACCAGATCTCGTATCGCGTATTCTGAAAGTAAAATAAATTTATATTTATTGTTTATTAGAATGCAATCTCTCGGTTTCTCGGCCCGAGTGTCCCATATTACCTTTGCATTCTTGCTAGCCAATCCTTTGACTTGTCCTTTCAGGATCCATGGCTCCTGGATAAGTACTAGCCCTAGGCTTTGGCAGGTAAACATCCTAGATATATAGTCTCCGAGGCGGCTATAGCGTGGTGAATGTTTACCTGTACTAGTGTAATTTTTGTATTGACGGGATTTATCGAGGTATTGCTCGCGCGGGGCTATTGCACCGTCCTCCGTCAGCAGCGAATCTTCCTCCTCCTGGGTGACGTCCTGGAACAGGTCGATGACCGTGTTGTCCATTTCCCCCTCCGAGATCATGCTCTCAGAGACGGACATAGACTCCTCGGCCTCCTCGGGATCCTGTTCCGCCGATTGGACAGTGGAAGAAGATGTTATAATCTTCGGAGGAGCGGTATGCTCTACCTCGGATTGCGCGCTCTGCGAGTTCAGATTCGATTTTGACTGGGCTGTATGCCCAGAGATCTCGTCCGATCTCTTGAGTCCGCACACCGCAACCCTGCCGAATCGGTAGCTCAGGGATCCTTCCTGGGACTTTATGGCGTCGAAGGATTCTCTGTCGATGGCAAGAGCCAGTACCTGCCCGGTTCCCTCTTTCCGACAGTTGCGGACCTTCCATGCCTTGACGTTAAGTCTCGTGTTCTGTGCTTCCAGCAGTGCCAAGGAGGTTTTCACTTCCTGTTCTGCACTGCGCGGAAGAAAGATCGTGATGGAGTAGGACCGTGGTATATTTGTCCCACTGCATGCCATGAGTCATGTCCCCTTCCATTTCCCCAGCTTTGGGGCAACTACCTTTAGGCACTCAGCTGTCTGCGGAGTCTCGCAGTCAACCAGTAGCATTCCATGCCTGAAATGTATGCCCTGGAATTTGAGCTTATGCTCCCATCCCAAGGCCATTTCCACCACAATGGCATCTTCCAGTGCCGTGAGGTCTGAGTTGCTGAGGATCTCCTGCGGATATCTCACCGGGAGAACAGCAACCTGCTCAGCAATCGCACCTGTGTCGTGTCTACCGCTAGTCGGGAAGGTTTTCACTGCCGTAGCATAGCTTCGACCAACCACGGTAGCATTCACTTTCGCAGACTTACCCGTAGCCCTCTCGGTACCTTCGTCTACCTTCTGTTTATACCCTATTCTAAGGGTATATTAATTTTGACGCATAGTTTGTAACATACCTTAATATTGCCGTAGACCCCTAAAAGTTACTATATTTATGATCAGCATCGATAGTACTGTCGATCTAGCCATGTCCGTCCGTCTGTCGGCAAAAATTAGGCCTTTAAACTGGACCTAGAGAGCTGAAACTTTAACCATATACTCTCTAGGGTCCCGAAATAATCAAGTTTACGAATTTTTGAAATCCGCCCACAGACACCCACAAACTCAAAAAAACAAAATTTTGGAAAAAATCGAATTTTGAGCTAGAAAGCTGAAATTTTTTATTATGATCTATGACTCCTAAAACTGTTCGGGATAATTTTTTAAAATCCGCCCACTGACACGCCCACAAATAAATAAAACAATTTTTTTGAAAATCCAAAGTTTGAGCTAGGGAGCTGAAATTTATAATATATACTCTCTATGGGCCCTTTATGCTCATGTGTAAATATTTTCAAAATCCGCCTACTGACACGCCCACAATTATTTTTTTTTTTCTGAAAATTCAAAGTTTGAATTAGGGAGCTGAAATTTATAATATATACTCTCTAGGGGCCCTTTATGCTCATGTGTTAATTTTTTTTAAATCCGCCTACTGACACGCCCACAATTAAATAAAACAATTTTATTGAAACACCCAAGTTTGAGCTATGGAGCTTTTTTTTTTGATAAAATCCTTTAAATGTTATATAACAAAATATGTAGAGCGTTCTTAACAATTCAACCATACTTAGACTTTTGTCACGCCCACTTATGAGGGATAGGAATAAGAATAGGGTATCCAACAGTTCGCGCAAGCGGACTGTAGCCCTTCCCTATGTTTTTTAGCTTTGTTCGTGGTGGGTGGGGTGATGTTGTTGTTCCCCCTTTTTCCCGCCGCCACTTCTGTGCTTTCGGGGTTGGCCCGATGCTCCTCAGCCCTCCTTTTTGCTTCCACAGGCCCGAAGCCTTTTTTGAGGTAGCGGAGGTACCATTTGGTGCCAGCACCACTAAGTCCCCTTCGCAGAGGGTCGTCCCTCGCACCTGGTTTCCCAGGTGGAGGTAAGGCTGGCTTGTCTCTCTTCCTTCCGGTATTTTTCCCGGGGGGTTCAGGGGCTGGTACTTGAGCTGTGCTAGTTCCCGCTAGTTTATTTTTGTTTTTAGGCATAATCCCACGAGTAGCGCGGGAAAGACGGTCAACCACGCCAGAGCCCCGCATTAATGTGGTAAGGCCATGGTTACTCTCTGAGGTGGCCCGGTATCAGAGAGGCTCCGTGATAATACAGTCGGTTACCCCTGGCTACAAACCATCCAATGAGCACGGGTCGCGCACACTGTGGATTAGGGGGGATGGGGGGGGGGGGGGGGGGGGTAGGAAAAGGGGTGGTAAGGAAGTTAGGATGGTGAGAGGGAAGTGTAGGAAGGAGGGAGCGGACGTGAAGTCCTGGCTAGTTCTTGGTTGGCGCTCATCAAACGGCCTGTCTGCCATGGGTAGCCCTTAGACAGCATAGCCCGTATGAATCTTTGCACCGTAAGCCTCCGCACCGGTACCATCGAATGCATTGATAGTATACACGTCAGGTACATATTTTCCCAACAGTAAGTCATAAAGTTAAAGGGTAAATAAGAAACGACCGCTGGAATTTCCCAAGATTAATCAATGAACTACTTGAAAAACTAGGGACGGGCTACAGTCCGCTTCGGCGAACTGTTGGATACCCTATTTTTATTCCTATCCCTCATAAGTGGGTGTGACAAAAGTCTTAGTATGGTTGAATTGTTAAGAACGCTCTACATATTTTGTTATATAACATTTAAAGTATTTTATTAAAAAAAACGAAGCTTTTGTAAAAAAACGCTCCCTAGCTCAAAGTTTGGTTTTTCAATAAAATTGTTTTATTTAATTGTGGGCGTGTCAGCAAGCAGATTTAAAAAAAAATTGACTCATGAGCATATAGGGCCGCTAGAGAGTATATATTATAAATATCAGCTCCCTAGCTCAAACTTTGAATTTTCAAAAAAGTTTTTTTTTTTTTTTTAAATTGTGGGCGTGTCAGTGGGCGGATTTTGAAAATATTAACACATGAGCATAAAGGGCCTCCTAGAGAGTATATATTATAAATTTCAGCTCCCTAGCTCAAACTTTGCATTTGCAAAAAAAGTTGATTTTAAATTGTGGGCGTGTAGTGGGCGGATTTTGAAAATATTTACACATGAGCTAAAGGGCCCCTAGAGAGATATATTATAAATTTCAGCTCCCTAGCTCAAAGTTTGGTTTTTCAATAAAATTGTTGTATTTATTTGTGGGCGTGTCAGTGGGCGGATTTTGAAAATTTTATATCCCGAGCAGTTTTAGGAGTCATAGATCATATATAAAAAATTTCAGCTTATTAGCTCAAAATTCAATTTTTTCCAAAATTTTGTTTTTTTGAGTTTGTGGGCGTGTGTGGGCGGATTTAAAAAAATCCTAAACTTGATTATTTCGGGACCCTAGAGAGTATATGGTTAAAATTTCAGCTCTCTAGGCCCAGTTTAAAGGCATAATTTTTGCCGACAGACGGACAGATGGACGGACTTACTGACGGGCATGGCTAGATCGACATAACTATCGATGCTGATCATAAATATAGTAACTTTTAGGGGTCTACGGGCAATATTAAGGTATGTTACAAACTATGCGTCAAAATTAATATACCCTTAGAATAGGGTATAAAGATGCGCACTAGATGCGCACATAATGGTTCCAGGTAGTCTCGACTGCATCAGCTCTTGAACTCCGTCTTGTTTCTTGCAGCATCTTCAATGCTTTGCTTGAAGTACCAAGCAGAACTTCCCAACGGTGTGTGGGCACAGAAAAAAAATAATATATGCGTTCTAAGGTACCGAAGAAAGTTCCCGAATTTGACTCAACAGAAGCAGCATACAAGCAAACCAAGTTCAAAGAGTGATTGGAGCAGGGTATAAATTCTGCTTTGGGGTTTATGTCTTTCAGTCTTTGCTGCACTCCTGTATATTGTCCAGCCATGACTGCAGCATTGTCATATGCTTGACCTCTGCAATCCATTATATCAAGACCATCAGATTTTTGCTTAATTAAAATCATGTCAGAAATGCCTTTAGCTGTTTTGTTCTTTGTTTCGATAAAATTAATAAAAGATTCTACTTTCTGATTTTCAATTTTAAAATAACGCAATACTTGACTAATTTGATTTTTGTGTGATACATCTAGGGTGCTATTCAATATAATGGAATAATATGTGGCCTTTTTAACTTGACCGAAAATTCGTTGACGAACGTTATCTCCTAAAATATTAATGAACTCGTTTTAAATTTGTGGTGACATATAAGTGATAACTATCACTTTGTAACGGAACACCCGTACTGGTGGGTTCGTTCGCCACCTATACGAGCGTACCTCATCCACTCCATCCTATTTGCCTTGAAGAGTGCCCGGTCACAGGACTCCGGAGCACCTCCGAGGAGCTGGATGGCATGGGTCCTACGTCCCCGCGCTAGCTCAGCGGTGGGAGTGGATACTTGCCGCTGGTTCCAAACTAGGGTTACCATTTTTTGTTCATGCCTGAACTTTGGTTAAGTGTTGGGGTATCTTCCTTGGCCGCTTTGGTGATACGCGGCCGTAACCACAAGAAGGACGATAACCGCAAAAGAGAGAGACTTAAGTCCCTCCCGACGGATGTTGAGCCAGATAAGTGTGTGTGTGTGTGTGGGTAGTTGCCCGGACCTTGGTCATCCTGGGACTCCGCAGTGAGAAGTAGGGAGGGGGAGAGGAAGCTGGTAAAAATGCCTCCCCCTCGAGCTGGCCCACCCCGCCATGCCTACGCATAGACTCCGATGGCTATCGCGCCGCTCCATTGGCGATGGCCCCTAAACTGAATAGGGTAAATGCCCTTAAATGCGGTTCATTTACCCTTGTCCGTCCCCTTCGTCAAAGGCTCCACTACCCCTCCTGGAGCGTTCTTATCCTCGCATCGCGGAGGCTTAAACGCTACTAATTGAATGGCGGAGAACTATCCGCCCCTCACTCCCAGAAAATATTGAAGCATCAAGGGAAAAACTTAGAGAATTTCGGTTTGAAGGTTGCTTTTATTCCTGAACATCTTAGCTTTAGCTTAAAAGTAACTTAATTTACAGGAAAGATACAATCGGTACTGAAACTTACAACTATTCTACGTACTCGCTGTACTGAATCTTAAAAGAGATAATCAAGTACCCGATGTACTGAAACTTACAACTATGTTACGTACACGCTGTACTTAATCTTAAAAGAGATAATCAAGTACCCGATGTACTGAAACTTACAACTATGTTACGTACACGCTGTACTGAATCTTAAAAGAGATAATCAAGTACCCGATGTACTGAAACTTGCAACTATGTTACGTACACGCTGTACTGAATCTTAAAAGAGATAATCAAGTACCCTATGTACTGAAACTTACAACTATGTTACGTATACGCTGTACTTGCTCCGTGAGCACGAATTTACAAGTGGGTGGTGGAGATCTAACTCTGTCCGACGATCGCGGTTCAATGAAGAAAAAAAAGAAAATCGGATTATTATTTCTCGAGCAGGCGCATGTTTATATATACACATTGTTGGGGCAAGAATTATCCCCTGCTGGTTGCTCGTTAATGTGATAGATGACCAAAGAAAAATAAAACGTGTGTAAGGTTTTGGTTCGGTACACTTCATTTCGACAGGTCTTACCTCGTTGAGGTTGGATGAAGAAGAGAAAGATGTAATAAAATAATCTATTGAGTGGCTTCCGATTAAGAAAAAATGGCGTAAACTACTTAGCTATTTTAGCGACATCTTAGAGTTAACACTTTAATAAACTACTAGAAAAGATTAAGAATTGTTCGACAAGAATATTTTGACTTGAACATTGCCGGCCGCCTTGCAGCATTGGCTGTAAAATGTTACATACTTTATCTTTAAATTTAAATTCATTCAAAACTTCGAAAAAGCCACTCTTAGGAAAAATTCTTTACAATTGAAAAAAAATAACTTTAACTTAAAGCTAACAATAGTTACTTAAACTAATGAATAGATACGTGCTATACATCATACAAATCGGTGCAATATATAAGTATCTACGTTAAATTTATTTTATAGAAAGTGAAAAATTTAAGAAAGCAAATAGTTAAATGGAATGGAATGGTTTTATAAAACCTTAGTTATGAGTGAGTTAATACGCAAAGTTTAGCAATTGGACGCGTTATAACTCCATTTTGAGTTTTAATTTCCACGACTCGCATGCGGTTATCGGGTCCCGGATAAACCTTAATAATGCGACCTAGACGCCATTCGTTAGGGGGTAGATTTTCGTCCTTAATAACGACCAAGTCGTCTAACGAGACATCTCTTTGTGGATATTTCCACTTGTATCGTTTGTTGAGTTCTTTGAGATACTCATCCTTCCATCGACGACAAACTGATGATGCAAAATCTTTACCTTTTTCCATCGATTGATACAGGTAAGAGACTTTTCATCGTGAGCAGGTTCTAGGGGAGCTAACAACGGACCCCCTCGAAGAAAATGACCTGGAGTTAATGGAGGAATGTCTGATATATTTTCCGATACCGGTGAGATCGGCCTAGAGTTTAGACATCCTTCGATTTTAGCGAGAAGAGTGGAAAACTCTTCGAAGGTAAGCTTATTAGTTCCAATCACCTTCCTAAAATGAAGTTTAAAGCTTTTAACTCCAGCTTCCCACAACCCACCCATATGCGGTGCCCCAGGGGGAATTAATTTCCATTCCATGTTATGGTCCTTGTATCTTTCGGTTACGTCCCTGGACAGAGTTCTGAGAAATTGTTTGGAGTCATTGGATAGTACCTTACTGGCTCCAACTAAATTTGTGCCGTTATCAGAATGCATAGTTCTAGGCATTCCACGTCGTGCGATGAATCTACTAAAAGCTGCTAAGAAGCACTGAGTCGTCAAATCACTTGTAGCCTCCAAATGTATTGCCTTTGTTGCAAAGCACACAAACAGGCAGACGTAGCCCTTAGTAATTCGGCAATTTCGTCCTGAAAAGCTTTTTATTATAAATGGACCGGCAAAGTCTACTCCGGTGTTCGTAAATGGGGATGAAATTAGAGTTCTCTCAACGGGTAAAGCTCCCATAATCTGGGTTTGCATTTTCCTTTTGTGTATAGTGCATGTTTTACACATGCGAATGCATTTTTTTTTACCAAGTTCTTAACTTTTGGTATCCAAAACTCACACCTCATCAAACGAACTACCAATTGGTTTCCACCATGAATTGAAATATCGTGAATGAACTTCACAAGCAACGACGATATCTTCGCTTGGTAAGGGAGAAGAATGGGATACCTTTCATTATAAGAAAGAGTGGACGAAGTGAGCCTTCCACCAGATCGCAGGATTTGGTTCGAATCCATTAGTGGATTCCGATTAGTCAAACAGCTTTTCTTTGAGATAGGCTCATTTTTCAGTAGAGCTACATATTCGTGGGGAAAATAAAACGATTGTGTCAAACGAATAACTCGGGCTTTGGCGTTGGATATTTCTTCAGAAGTTAGCACTTCCGATGAATATGAGACTTGGTGTCTAAAACGGGGATTTGTTCTGTAGAAAAAACGCAGTATATATGCAAGAACATGTAATGTTTTAGACCATGAAGAAAATCTCTCCACAAACAACTCAATATTCGGTTGTATTGTTGTGTGATTCGCTTTTATTGGCCTCTGCTCAAGATCATAATCATCAGGCCGGGGCAAAATGGATTGAGGCCATGACGACTTAGCTTGACAGAGCCACATTGGACCATGCCACCATAGGTTACTTGCCTTAAGATTTTCTGGCGATAGACCTCTAGTTGCTTAGTCAGCTGGATTATCCGCTGATCGGACATGGTTCCATTTAGTGTTAGGAACATACGTTTGTATCTGCGAAACCCGATTTCCCACAAAAGTTTTCCAGTGACATGGAGGCTTATCCAACCATGCCAGGACAATGGTGCTATCTGTCCACAGAAATAACTCATGGGTCGAGCATTGTACGAGTAGCTTTGTAATGACTTTGTGGAACAGCTTCGACAGTAAAACAGCTCCACATAGTTCAAGTCTCGGTAGAGCAAGCTGTTTTACCGGAGCTACCTTACTTTTGGCACAAAGGAGGTGAGAAGAACAGTCGTTCTCATTATGTCTAATACGGATGTAAAACGTTGCGGCATAAGCCAGTTCAGAGGCATCACAAAATCCATGTATTTCAATGGAATCTGACGGACTGTAATTAATCCACCGAGGAACTTGAATGTGTTGTATATCGGGAAGTAAAGCAAAGAACGATTTCCAGCGGTGACACGTCAAGGGGCACAAGTGGTGTGTCCCAAGACGTCCCATCACTCCAGATTTGCTGCATTATGGTCTTCGCAGTGATGATAACTGGTGCTAACCATCCAGCAGGATCAAATAGTCTTGCAATAACTGAGAGTACTGCTCTTTTTGTTAAAAGGTGATCCTCATCTAATATTTTGAAAAAGAAGTAAAAGGAATCCAACTTCGCATTCCATTGTATTCCAAGGGTTTTGGAGATACTTTTATCTTCCAGCCGAAGAAGCTCTTGATCATAGAGATGCGAAGGAGGAAATTCTTTTATCAAATCGACACAGTTCGATGTCCATTTTCGTAAGGCAAAGCCAGCTGAGCCTAAAGCTTCACACAGTTGACGCTGCGCTCGTAACGCAGTTTCAACATCATGGGCACCAGACAGAACATCGTCAACGTAGAAGTGATTTTTCAAAATATCAGAGGCGATCGGAAAAGTATGTTGTACGTCATCCGCTGGTCGAAGCAGTGTACGAATAGCCAAATATGGCGCACAATTGACACCAAAGGTGACAGTTTTTAGTTTGTAGTCTTGAGGACTACAATCTGGGAATTTGCGGAACAAAATTCGCTGATACGACGAATGATCAGGGTGCACTAATATTTGGCGGTACATTTTCTCGATGTCTGCGTTGAACACAAATCGATAAAACCGCCATTTTAAAATCAAAGTAGTTAAGTCGGCTTGTAAAACTGGACCTGTATGCAACATGTCGTTAAGACTAGTGCCATTACTGGATGCACTAGATGCATTAAATACAACCCGAACCTTTGTCGTAATACTTTCGGGTTTTATCACTGAGTGGTGTGGGAGGTAGTAGGAACATATCTGATGATCCCGTACAATTTCGTCCGACGAAACAATCTCCATATGGTTAAGTGTGGCATACTCTTCAAGAACCTGATTGTATTTTGAATGTAGGTCAGGGTTTTTCCTTAATCTGTTTTCCATGCGATGGAATTGCCTTAGCAATAGCTCTTGAGTAACCTAGAATGGGTAGAGGGTTTTTGAATGGAAGACGAACTATGTAGCGACCGTTAGCGTCTCTGGTGGTGGTATCGGAGTACAGCTGCTCACAAAACAAATCTTCGTCTGAAAGGAGCTTACTTTCAAATACTTCTTCTACTTCCCAAAATTTTGCAATCTGTTCGTCGATTGAGACCTCACTATAATGAGACAGGATTGTCGAATACGAACTGACACTTTCATTTAAGAGAGGACCAGAAATTACCCAGCCAAATATTGTATTTTGGGCTACCAGTGAACCGAAAATATCTAGCTTAATGCCTTCTTTGACAATCGAGGGATATAAATCATCTCCGATAACTATATCTATTTTTGAGCTTTCGTAAAAATAGGGATCTGCAAGCTCGAAATCAATGGGGGTTGAGACCTCTTCCCGGCGTACTACACAAGATGGCAAATCACCTGTGAGGCGTTTTAAAACAATTGCATTGGCAAAGATTGTAAATGAAGGAACCAATTTAGAGCCAATGCACAAAGAGCACAATTTAGAGGAAGTTCCAGTTACTACAGCACTCATACCTGATATCTGCGCGTGTATCGGTTTAACTGGAAGATTAAGTCTCCTCTGTGTATCTTCTGAAATGAATGTAACTTCCGACCCTCCATCTATAAGTGCACGCAAGGTAAACTTATTACCTAAATGGTGGATTTCAATCAGAGCTGTTGCCAAAAGAATGCGCTTATTGTTTCGGGAGAAATAGGTTTGAAATTGTTGAGTGTTCTGATTTGTAGTGGACTGTAAATTATCTGTTAGATTTTGTGGAATTGAATTGTTAAGTTGAGTAACCAATTGCCCAGACGTGGGTGGATAGGATTGAGATGTCTGAACCGTTGAAGTATGTAAGAGCGTATGGTGCTTTTGTTTGCACTGCATACATGTATGAACGCTACGACAATCATTCTCTAAATGATTGGAGGCTAAACAGTTTTTACAAAATTGGAGTGAATTCACCTTTGAAATGCGATCGTGAATACTCATTTGTAAAAATGTAGGGCACTTTCGAAGTGAATGAGAACCTTTGCATAGTTTGCAAACATAATTAGCTGCTTTGGACAGGAAAGCTTTGTGGTTTACCTTTTTTGGTTGGGAAACTTGACTTTTGGTTTGTTGGCCTTTCGGATTTGTGGGAAACTTAAGATCGGATACCGTTTCCAGAACTCTATATCGGCTCGTTAGGAACACATTCATTTCATCCCATTTCGGAATATCGCTTGGACTCTTAATGGATTGCTCCCACAACGAAAGAGTCTTTTCAGGTAGCCGATTAGAGCAAAGATACACGAGAATAGGATCCCAAGAATCTATTGATATGTCATGCGCTTTAAGAATGGATAAACAATCATTTATCTCCCGCTGGAGATCTTTGATACTTTTGCCAGACTCAACCGAAATGACGGGCAAATTAAAAAGTTGTTTTAATTGGTTGTTTACTAATATTCTTTTATTTTCATATTGATCCGAAAGTGCTTTGCAAGCCACGTCAAAATTGTTCGCAGTTAGAGGAAATTTGGAAACTATGTTATTAGCTTCCCCTTTGGTCTTCGAACGAAGATGAAACAGTTTTTGAACGGAGCATAATTTCGGATGGCTAATGTAAACCGCGGTGAACATATCTCGAAAAGATGGCCAAGACAGATAGTCGCCATAGAATGTTTCGGTATCACACGGAGGAACTTTTATACACTGCGCGGAGCCTAAAGTGGCACTTGAACTTTGTTTTACATCATCGTCTTTAATGATATTTAACTTCGTTATGGAATCAATAATTTCACTTAAGCAGTTAATATATGTGGTTGCTGACAACCGATACTTTGACTTAATTGCGTCTAAATCGTCACCATTATCGGTCTTTAAACAAAGTGCATAATGTATTTTGATATTAGACCACAGATCCTTTATTTCACATTTTGACGCTTCTAGATTAGTTACAGTTTTGCCAACGATAGGCATTTCTTGACAAGCTGATTGAAATTGTGTCAGCTGATTAGCAGCAACAATGAAATCATCTAAGATAGCCATTTTAATTGGAAGAAAATCTAACCCAAGAGAAAAGACTAGGCGCGTAAACAAACTCGATTATTAATGCGATTTCCTTTGGAAATGAAATTACCAAATTTCGCGGTATGAACTCACTTTCAAACAAGTATTTTTTTTTTGTTTTTGCAAGGAAGATAATTCCTAATTGAAAGGTATAAACTATTCACTCACAAAATTTAATAAGAAATATGTTCTTGTGTCTAATTTATATAAAAGTTATAAATATTGCACCAATCTTAGAGTTATGCACGTACCTGCTTAAATCTGGTGATGGTTTCAAAATTTAGAGATGTCTTTCCTTCTTAGGTGATGTAATGATGATAGATTTGTATCCCTTCCGTGTATATATTTTCAAATTATGAGATTCGCACGTGGAATTCGTAAATGTAAATCGACGCGTATTTTCGGCAGAGATGTTGACTTCAGGAAGAGATGATTGATGACTGGTCGCTTACTGGTCTTATTGCGATGGGTATGGTCGACTTTGAATGCTGATGCTGAGCGTAGCGATCGAGAGCAATAATACTGCTTGTGGTTTGTGAGCGAGCGATGAGTGAAGAGATGGTGCTGCAAATCGTTCCTTGATCGTGTGGAGAGTATCACTTTTTGGCGATGTCCGACGTTACGTGGGGCAAGATTTAGGAATCTTGTGCTCTAACAATGGGTTAGAGAGCTCGTTTTTTTTTTTTTTTTTTTATGGATTATTACCGCCGATCAGTAGGTAATCGATGCAGTTTTTGGTAGTTTTTTGATGCGATGCGGGCGGTAGATAAATGTGGAGGAAGGGGCAAGAATATTAAATCTTGCTGTACGATTATATTGATTGTGGTTAGGTGTAATAAATCGTGAATTTATAGGTGTACTGCTATCCAATCGATGATCGTGTGGGATGCGAAAGAAAAATGTAATTTCTTTCTTGATGATTACGATGGGTTTTTTGCAAAATTCAGGGATTTTGCGGATGAATTTGATTATTATTTCGTTAAAATATAATCCGGCTCGAAGGACCAAATGTTGGGGCAAGAATTATCCCCTGCTGGTTGCTCGTTAATGTGATAGATGACCAAAGAAAAATAAAACGTGTGTAAGGTTTTGGTTCGGTACACTTTATTTCGACAGGTCTTACCTCGTTGAGGTTTGGACGAAGAAGAGAAAGATGTAATAAAATAATCTATTGAGTGGCTTCCGATTAAGAAAAAATGGCGTAAACTACTTAGCTATTTTAGCGACATCTTAGAGTTAACACTTTAATAAACTACTAGAAAAGATTAAGAATTGTTCGACAAGAATATTTTGACTTGAACACACATATATCGATGGAGTGTCACGTACGCCTATATATATATACCGTGAGAGGTAAAAGTATATCTCCCTTTAATTTAATATTTTTCTTTTTGTATGCATGGTAATCAAAACAAATATAAGTATGTAAAAGTAACTACTGCCTCCGGCTAAGGCCTTCGGACATGTGAACTAAGAAAAAAACGATGACTTACCGAGCTTCCTCGACGATGTGCACACCTCAAGTTGACTCGCTGCATCTGCTGAAACCTGTAAAATGCCGACGAGATTCTCGCCTAAGGGTTAAACACTGATATTTGGTTTGAAAATCGACCGTGATACCAATATACATATATATTTAGATTCATGCGGGGGACATGGGGATGAGCCCTCTTTCCGCGTGCCCGAAATCACTTTCTAACAAGACGACGGACGCCCTTTTCTGAACGTTATGCCAAACAGCGCGTATACCGACGCGTACACCCTACTTCTGGATGACACTACTGGCACAAAAAAAAAAATTTCCGAGCCCTACTCCGATGCGTGGGAGGCGAGGCTAAGGTGCTATGCCTGGAAATCCACTGGTCGCGCACGAGTATGCCCCCTACCGAGGGGTGCGGGTGTTTGAACTACTTCACTGTCGCTGCGTGCGATTTTATGGCTGGAAAAGGAAACCAAAACGTTCCAAGAAGCCCCGGGGCGTTAAATACGATTAATAGCACCTAATCCTAGTAGGCCTAGAGCCACTAAAGCACCGATTACTTTAATTTATTCCAACTTAAGAAACACTTAATAACAAAAACACTGTGGTGGTTGATGAGGGGGTGCTCCTTTTCCTAGTTGTTCCCGGCCCCTGCTCGGGAGCTGGGCTCGGGTGATGTGTGCCTATGCTTGCCGCTTTGGCGGAGTTGTTGTGTCGGGTTCCTACCACGAAAACACGCTGGTTCCTACACTTGCTTGTTACTTGGATGGCGTGAGGATTTACCTATGGGGAATCTTCCACATCCCGTAGGCGAGCTGGCCCGCTGACGAGCGTCCGGAAATCGGGCGTGGACGGAGGACGAATTCACGAGGTCTCGGCCGTGGCCGGAGATCCGAATTCCTTGGCTTGGGGACCGTTGCTGCGCCCTTCGCCCCGTCGCTGTACCGCTGCCGAAGGTACTGAACCCTAGGACAGTTGCTTTTAAGCGCCCTGGCCGAGGTGCCGCGTTGCTTTTGGGCGTAATTTGATCGCCCTGGCCCCGTGCTGGTCCGGGTACCGGTCTTTCCCCTGGCTTTACGAGTCACCGTGGCCTCGTCCGACGTTGCCTAAGCTGTAATTTCCTCAATTAGGATGGGAGTTTAGCCGAAAAGTCAAATTAGCCGAAAAGTCAAATTTCCTTACCAAATGGGAAAAATATCCCTGGAATCCGACGGGCCTGTTGTCGAGGAACACTCTGAGGGAGTTTCCGAGTGGATGAGCTCGGTTTGCCTCGATTGCTTCGGGATTATTTTTATTAACCCGCGGTCGTCGCCGTCCGCCTTGCACCACGTCCAAACTTGAAATAAAGTATGGCCGATGCGAAGATGCCGGATGTCTTGCTTTCCGTCACACCGTTTGACTTTGGGCAAACTGACAGCTGAACGAGGCGCGTTCGGATTGAGACGGGCGAATGAAGAGCTTGGTTGCGGGTGAGTGGTCGGTAAACACCTTACAGTGTGAAACCCCGTCTACTCCCGTAAGATGGCGTTGTCCCGGATTTCCTACAAAACTTGTGAGTTTTGCAACTCCTTTAGGTGGTTAGGAAAACTTGCAAGGCTGAAATCTCGGCTTCCGACTCTCGCCGATGGTTTTTTTTTTTTTTTTTAGGGTACCATTTCAAACCATGGTTGGTCGATCGTGAATTGTTTGGTATATTGGGTTTCTTATGAGGACTAGTTGGGATAAAATTTGATCTTCCGCCTGAGGAGAGGATGGGAAAGGGTGGGTTGCGCTAAGATGTGCCCATCGTTTATTATCGACTTATGTCCTTTGAGTGGACTAACCCTAAGTCGGTGCCTTGCATATCTTCAAGCTGGTACAGGTTGCCTTGGATTTTCGTCACTCGGGCCTTTGTGAACTTGCGGCTAAATTTAGCGTTGATTCCTTTCAAAAAGTCGCTCAGCACGTGATTGCGTTTATAGACGCAGTCGCCTTCCCGGTATTTTACGGGGGTACTACGCAAGTTGTACGACTTTTCGTATGGCTGGTGGGCCTTCTCTAGGGAATCCTTTAGGCTCGCGTGCAGGATGTTCATTTTACAGGCTCTCGGGAGAATTTCAATCTCGGAGTTGTTTAAACCATTTAGGTTTCGGAGGAGTTGGTATTCGCTGCCGTGTCCTATGACTCGTTGACCAAAGACCGCTTCGTATGGCGACATTCCGATGGCGGAGTGCACCGTGGAGCGCAGAGCGCAGCCTATGGCTGGCAACTGAGCGTCCCATGAAGAGTGGTCTGCGTCGATATAGGACCGGATGGCGGCCAAAATCGAGCGGTTGACCCGCTCACTGGCGTTTGCCTGCGGCGAGTAGAGGGCTGTTTTTACATGAGTGATCCCCAGAGACGAAGTGAAGGACTGGAATTCTTTGCTGACGTATTGTTTCCCGTTGTCTGACAGCATGGACTCGGGAACACCGAAGACGGAGAAAACGTCGTCGCGCAGAAATTCTATGGCCGCTCCCGCGGTCGCTTTGCGCAAGAGTTTAATCAGCGCGAACTTCGAGAATTGATCTAAGGCGATTACAATATGAGTATTTCCTCGCTTGGATCTGGGGTACGGACCTACGAAGTCTGTGTATATGTGCTGGAAGGGCCTGTCGACTATGAAAGCTTTCCCCATTTCTGCCCTTAGGGTAAGGTTCGGGGCCTTGGTTGTCTTACAGACCTCGCAGTTTCCGATGTATGTTTTGGTTTGGGATGCCATGTTCGGCCAATAGAATTGTTGCCGAAGACTATAGAGAGTTTTCGCCACGCCGCCGTGTGAAGCGCTTGGCGGGCAATGGTCTAGATTGATCAGAGAGTTGGTCAGCGCGGCTGGGATCCACAGCTTCCAGGTACGTTCATCCTGCAAAGGATTTCCTGTGCTATGTTTGACCTTCTTGTACAAGAAATTGTTCAAGACTCGAAGGTCAGGTAGCTGGTCTTTATTCTGCCCGACGCTGTCGATGATCCGCCGGTATTGGGCCGAGGTAAAACTCGGATCCGTCAGATCTACGTGCAGCACGTCGGGACTTTCCGGTGCTCGATTTCGAACGTATACCCCTGAAGCTCCAGGCTCCAGCGCGCTAGCCTACCCTTGAGCTCTCTTTTGCTCATTAGCCATTGTAGACTGGCGTGGTCGGTTATGATCTTGAATTTGTATCCCTCTATGTAGGGACGGAATTTGGCAATACCCATAATTGCAGCTAGGCATTGGCGCTCGGTGACGGTGTAATTCCTTTGGGCCGCGTTTAACTTATGGGAATAGAAGAATATCGGGCGTTCGTTCTCCGCATCATCGTATTGGCTCAGGACCGCTCCGATACCGGAGGAACTTGCATTACAAGAAATGATTTTTTTTTTTTTTTTTAATAAACCCTTGCCCAAGGGCAGGCACTGCGACCTGAAAAGATCTTTTGTGCCACAAGGTTGTCTTTACGCCAAAAGGCGACTGACTTCCCTAATGAAACTCAGCACGTCTTTGGTGGTAGAGTTGCGAAGCTCTGCCAGTGATAACATCTCTCTGTGGAGAAGGCGTCGTCTCAACCAATGTAGAGCCGGGCATTCACAGAATATGTGTTCTGAGGTCTCCTCGTCCTCCATGCAGAATCTACATTCTGGCGTTGGACATAGGTTCATCTTGTTGAGATGATATCTCAGACCGCAGTGGCCAGTGAGAAAGCCAACCAGCAGTCTAATGCTTTCCTTATTTAGAGTAAGGATTTCCTTATAGGAGTAGGGCTTAATCAAGCGTTTAGACTGTCTCAGACCAGGGGCGCTTACCCAATGTTCAAGGCGAGTCTGTTGCTCCCAATCTTTGACAAGCCCTAGAGCAGTAGTCCAGTTGACACTGCAGTACGGTTCTGGACCGACAAAAGCGGCTTCAGAGCCAGCTCTGGCAAGCTTATCTGCAGCTTCATTCCCTACAAAACCTCGGTGGCCAGGCACCCATCCGAGTTTAACTTTGTTGTATTTAGCTAGCTTTTGTAAGGCGCAGCAGCAGTTTTTTACAGTCAGAGAGTCTATTGTGTTGGACGACAGTGCCTGAAGTGCCGCCTGACTGTCTGAGAAGATATGTATCTTTGCGCCCTTAATTCCTTTGTTGGAGTTTAAGATAGCGCAGATCTCAATGGCATGGATTTCCGCCTGGAACACTGTGGGGCACATCCCCATAGGTATCGAGACCTTGGTGTTGGGTCCAAAGACACCAGCACCAACTCCAGACTCCATTTTTGATCCGTCGGTGTACCATACCAGACTTTTTGGGTCCACAGCTGGAACTCCCGAGACCCATTTAGAACGGTCTAGTATTTCTACCTCAAATAGTTTATCGAAACTATATTCCCTTACCATTAAGTCAGGGATGGTGTAAAACATATCCAAGTTTTGGATAGAGTTGAGTATCTTCAGGTGACCCACATGGTCATTTGAGTTATACTTATATTCAAGCTGAAGCTTAATAGCGCATCTGGCAGCCGTCTTCTGAATGAATGCTTGTAGTGGTGAGAGTCCAATTATGGCTTCAAGTGCTACCGTAGGGCATGTGCGCATGGCACCAGTTATTCCCAGACAGGCAACACGTTGTAGCTTTTGGAGCCTGTTAGCCGTAGTACGTTCAAGTACTTTTGGCCACCACACGATGGAGGCGTACGTGATGATGGGTCTAACCATCATGGTGTACATCCAGTATATCATTCTGGGGTTTAGACCCCAAGTTCTGCCGTATAGGCGTCTGCAGGCCCACATGGCTCTTGTGGCACGCTCAGTGGCGGCCTTTACGTGTGAGTTCCCATTTAGTTTCCTGTCCAGGATGACTCCGAGATATTTGACCTCATTGGAGTACCTCACTGGTGTACCATTTACGGTGATCGGTTCGAAGTTAACCAGTCTTTTTCGCGTAAAAGGTACCAGGATGGTTTTTAGAGGGTTGATGGAAAGTCCTTCCTTAATACACCATTCTGAGACATGTAGCAATGCTTTTTGCATGCTATCAGTAATGGTTGCGCTACGCTTACCATTAATAATTATCGCCAGGTCATCAGCATAACCAATGGCGTTAAAGCCTAGTCTGTGTAGACTGACCAGTAGATTGTCGATGACAAGTGACCACAAGAGGGGACAGAGTACTCCTCCTTGGGGACAGCCTTTGGCTGCTGTCACAGACACCGAATTACCTCCAGAGGAGGAGGTAATTATACGACTTTCCAACATGGCTCTGATCCATTGGTTCGTCGATACTACGATACCTTTATTACTGATCGCCCTGGCAATCGAGTCGTATCCGGTATTATCGAAGGCACCCTCAACGTTCAAGAAGGCACAAAGTGCCGTTTCCTTAGACTTCAAAGTCTCCTCTACCTTTTTGACAAGGCAGTGAAGAGCACCTTCAGTGGATTTGCCCTTTCTGTACGCAAATTGACTTGAGTGCAGGGGGCTTGATGTTACTATCTGCTCCCTAATATGAACGTCTATAAGTCTTTCCATGGTTTTTAGAAAGAAGGATGTTAGACTGATGGGTCTATTTGATTTAGGCAGTTCACTTGGCCTATTGCCATTTTTGGGGATAAAAATCACGTTGACCTGTCTCCAGGAAAGTGGAATGTTGTAACTAGCCCTAAATAAAGCAATAGCCATCGGCAGTATGACATCACTAACCCTCTGGATAAGGGCCGGAAAAATGCCGTCACCACCTGGGGCTTTAAATGGTTTGAATGAGCCAATTGCCCATCTAACCTTATCTGGACTAAACATTTTTCCAGATAAGCTGTTTACTCTACTATCTACATGTACCTTGGGGTCCACATCGTTAGAGTTACCGCCTATGTCGCGAATAGACGAACCTGGGAAGTGAACCTGAAGAAGCGTTCTGATTGAATCTTCTCGGTCCGTCGTGTAGGTGCCATTTGGTTTCTTTAGTAAACCTACACCGTTATTATGATCTTTGCCTAGCGCTTTGTGGATGCGAGCTGCTACCGGTATATCTACTATGTCTTCGCAGCACTTCCTCCATGTAGCACGCTTTGATCTTCTCAGTTCTGAGTTGTATTATGTGAGAGCGATCCTATAATCGTCCCACCTTTTGGTGTGTTTGGCTCGGTTAAAGAGTTTCCTAACCTTCCTCCTATATTCAGCAAGTTTGTCATTCCACCAGGGGACCTTACGTCGCTTTATGCTGGTTTTAATGACGCAACTGCTCTGGTAGGAGGTTAGTAACACTTTGTTGAGCTGGTGTGCTGCTTCGTCAAGGTCCCAAGTGGACTCGATTGACGAAATTAGCATATCCGTTTTTGAGAGGACAAGTCCTCGATACGTATTCCAGTCCGTCGACTTAGGATCGTATCTAATTGTGGCCTGTGACAGTTGACCGGGCAGGTCGAACCGAATGTGTTGGTGATCCGACAGCGAGGCCTCATCTGACACGTGCCAATTTAAAATGAAGTTTGCCATAAATGGACTAGCGAGTGTGAGGTCAAGTACCTCTTCGCGAATCGAATTTATGAAGGTTGGTTTGGAACCCTTGTTTAAAATGTCTACATTGTTACCGACTATAAAATTTAACAAACACTCACCTCTTTTATTGTTGTTGCTACTACCCCACACCGTATTGTGAGCGTTGGAATCGCACCCAATGACGTAGTGTAAGTTGTTTAATAGGCAGTAGCGGATGAGTGCCTGTACCTCTAGTGGAGGGATGTTGTCTTCGTCTCCGGGGAAATACGCAGAGGCACATATGATGTTGTGTGTACCTCTAGGTGTAGGTACTACTACTCTGCTGATGAATTCTGGAATGGGAAGAAAGTTGCTATTTATATCGATGAAGCAGGCCGCTCTCGGCACTTGCTCACCGCACTTGTAAATTAACTCACCTGCCCTATTCCCAAGACCTTTAATGAGTCCGCTGATAACCCAAGGCTCCTGGATGAGGCCTAGGGTTATCTTTTCCTCGGCGAACCGCTTGCTAAAAGTGGCAGACGCACCCTTAGCATGATGGAGGTTCGCCTGAAGCACCTTGATGGTGTTCATAGATCCTCCTTTGAGGATCTGGCTTGCCTGAGTAGCTGGGCTTTTTTTGGGCCCTTACCTTTTCGGCAAGCAGCCAGTCCAGGGCGACCTGTTGTTGACTGCCTGGCTGACTCATCTTTTTCCATCCCTGGTTAGACCGCCCAGTGGCGGCGTTGGCCGAATTGCCGGTTTTCCTAGGGAAAGTAATCTTTCCTTGCAGGAAGGGACGATTGGACGACGTGGTGGCCGTTGCCTTAGTGCTCCCCCCAGAACCACTCGGGGTAGCATGTCCAATGGCATTTTTACTACCTTTGCTGGCTGGTTGGGGGGGGGGGGGGGGGGGGTCCACAAGAACTGACATTACTGTCGTCTGACCGCTACCTAGGCTGCTAGTAGGAGCTAGTCCTGATGAAGTGGACTGCGTAGTTGTACTACCTTCAGACACATTTCCGATAGGTTGTACGAAGGTTTTTGGCCCTGTGGCACAGCTAGTCGAGGTGGACTGCAATGGTACACTACCTTCAGACACATTTCCGATAGGTAGTACAGTGGTTTCTGGTCCGGTGACACAGCTAGTCGTGGTTGACTTATGAGGTACCATACCTTCAGTCACATTACCGATAGGTGGTACAAAATTAGCTGGCTCGTTATTATTGGGGTTGATGGCAGATTTAGAGGTTCTGTCGGTGCTCTTCAGAATCAATCTGATCATGCCGAATCGGTAGGCGATCTTCCCCATAAGTATATTGAGCTCAGTCAAGGAGGCGTTGTCTATTGAGATAACGAGGTGAAGGAGTGCACCTACCTTACCTCGCTGTATCACTCTCCATGATTTGGTGCTGATGTTGGCATTTTGCGCCCCAATGGTCGCTAGCACTTTTTCATTTGAGAGTTCGAGGCTCTCTGGAAAGAGTCCGCGGACGATGTGTGTTTTCGGGAAAGATCCTTCTTTCACAAGCATCAGGTCCAGACCACATTTCTCTTTAATTTTATCGAAATTCGAGCGCATCCACCCAGCAGTGGCGCTGTTAGAGCAGACGAAGATTTTCCATCCTGTCTTAAGGTGCGAGCCAGAGAAGACTGGCCGCACGCCACGGTCGCTCAGCTCGATTGAGGTGTCTATCACCGCCTCCTTCACAGCAACCATTTGCTCTATGGAGAGAGGGTTTTTGCCCAAGTCGGTTGGGATGATTCCAAGCCTAACTAGGCTAGCCACCTGGCTAAAGGTGGGTGCCTCAGGCCTAGGACCTTTCCTAACCTTCTTGGCGGCAGGTTTGGGGGGAGTCTGGTCTTCAGATCTGCCTCGCTTGTTGTCAGGCTTGTCTGTTTGTGCTGCTTGGGCTAAGATTAGAGCACTTTCTCTGTCTAAGCCTCTCCGCAAAGCACTTTTGAAGCGTCTATTTTGTAGACCGCTGAGTCTAACAAAACCACCTTGCTTCTGTATTTGTAGCCCAGTCAAGCTCTTCCCAATGGAGGAGCAACCCGATTTCTCGGAGACCACGCTACAATTGTCCACCAGAGTGGAGGTGTCAGAATCTGAGGTGGTCGCTTCCGCTTCGTGTTTTCTGCCACTAATAAGTTTGGATGTTGTCCACAAGACATCACTATCCATACTTTGGGAGTTAGGGGGGTTCGGTTGCCCGTCAGCAAGCCGAGAAGTGGAGGCCGGGTTCTGCTCTATAGCAGAAGAACCATCAGCCTTCGGGAGCCCAGTAGCTATCCGATTTGGGTTGTCTTCTGGTTGCCCAACAGCAATTCCAGAAGTTGATGCGATTTCAGATGCATCCGTCTGTAAGTTTTTTAAATTTTGATTTGGAATTGTACCCACGAGTCTTCGGGAAAGTAAGTCGCCCATGCCAGAGCCCGATATGGCATGGGAAGGCTGGATTTAAAACCGAAGGTCGCCTGGTATTCGGAGTTTGCATACTTGCGACTAGGCGCTCCCCTAGCCATGCATCCATCGGCATATGCAACCTTAGAGTTGGAGATTTGTTAGGGTTGACTCCCCAATTGGACGACAAGTCCGGTTAGTTCTTAGTCATCACTCATCAAAACAGACATGGTCTGATTGACTCGTTGCGATTTAAGCCTCCGCACCAGCACCAACCTCACAAGGATGGTACACTCGACAAGGTAACTAACCACGCGGAGGAAAACAAGAAATGATAAACATCCTCTTGAAGTCTGGGTTGACCATTACTGGCGCGCATGACAGCCGCTCTTTGATGGCAATGAAAGATGACGACGCGGATTCGTTAAACTCGAATTTTTTCCCCTTCTTCAGGGTGTCAGATAGGTGACTGGCTAAGGATGAGAACCATCCCGCCATGCCCAAAAATCGACGCACTTGACGGGCGCTCTGGGGCGTCGGGAATTCTTTAATCGCGGTAACTTTCATCGGGTCTTACCTTGAGAACACCATCCCCTAAGATGAATCCGCGGTATCTCAATTCCTTATAGCAAAACTTTGATTTATCCAGGTTGATCGTCAACCCTGCGTCTCGCAACTTCTGCGCTACTGACGTCAATAGCTTTAAGTGCTCCGTGTAGGTGCTCGTGATTATCAGCAGATCGTCCAGATATACAAACACTTTGTGACGCCATTCGGCGGGTATGACCAGGTCCATTAGCCGACATAGGCGCTGAGGCGCATTACATAGCCCGAAGGGCATGACTTTAAATTGGTATAGAGGACGACCGGGGACGGTGAAGGCGGTCTTCTCCCGGCTTTTCTCGTCCAGCGGTATTTGCCAAAACGCGTCCTTCAGATCTACGCTTGACATGTAGTATGTATCTGGAAGGCGCGCTAGCAACCCCTCTATATTTTGCAGTGGATACGCGTCTTTTTTTGTCACTCGATTGAGCTCCCGGACGTCAAGGCACAGGCGGTGTTTGTCACCCCGTCGTACTAGGACGACGGGTGAGCTCCAAGCGCTCGGACTGACTTCTATGACGTCCATCGCCAACATGCGATCCAACTGCGCGTAGTGGAGGGTTTCCACCGCTGGAGAGACGGGGTAGTGACACCGCTTTATGGGCGCCGCGTCTCCGGTGTCAATCTCATGCGTCATGAGGTGAGTTCGCCCCAGGGCGAGATCGGCGTAGGACGGGAATTGCTTTAGTGTTTGGGCAGGTAGCTGGGCTTCTTCTGAGGTCAAGACATGAGCTTGTGACAGAACTTGCGTCTTGGGGAGTGAGTCTCCGGTCAAATCAATGCCGACAGAAATGCTACTGACATCAAAAGTTTTGGCGGATATATTCGGAATAATGTTCGGGCAAGCTCGAACTTCTTCCAAAAATCAACGCCTAGGATAAGATCCTGGGAAATAGATGGCACGATACAAAGGGTAAGGTCTTCTTCGCAATGGTTGTACCCGACTTTCGTGGCGATGACTCCCACGATACTCTGGCGTTTCCCATCCGCTGTGGTTACAACCGACGAGAACTGTTTCCACGAAATGTTGTTGGCTTGTAGGTACTCCGCCCCCGCTTTGCCGAGGACGCTGACGCATGCCCCGGTATTTAGGAGGCCGGACAACTGTGTATCAAACATCTTGACGGACGCGTATGGTCGCGGATCGCCGCTGGTACGAGGCGACGATTCAAAAGTCGAGGCCGCTATTGCAACATGCCTCTCCTTTTTCTGTCGAAATCGTTCCCGGACTTTCGTGATTTTGGAAGACGGCGCGACCGAGTCAAAAATTCTTTTCCTAGCTTCTTGGTATTCTACCCATCGTTGTTCAAACGGCTTGCTGTGACGGTTCGGTAGGCTAGGGACATTGTGGGTTACCGTCGGAGCTGAACTTGTAGCATGTGAAAGGGGATTGGAATTCATCGGCGGCTCGACTGGGTTTGTCTGGGCCGGACGTTTCGCGACGGTGGCAGGGCGATGGGATGACGCGTTTAGTTGTCGATGGCCGGGCGGGTGAACTTCGAATTTTTCTCCCCGGTCTGAGAGTAGTTCGGCTGGCGGTTTTCCCGACAGCGAGGACAATTGACTGTGAAGACCTCAGGCATGCCGCATCGGAAGCAGAAAGGTGTTTCGGGAAGTCTCAAGCATTCGTACATTCGGTGTGGCCTGGTTCGCAACATACCCAACACGTGAGCTTGCTTCTGTCGCGCTGACGATAGGCTACAGCGTTTACGTCCGCTTGTGCTGGACTTGCCTCCTGCTCTTCAGGTTCGAAAAGCTCGTGAACATGCCTCCGGAAAGGGTTTCCGGTAGTGACTTTTGCTTGGCTGGCCTGGGGATCCTTGAGAAATTTCTCAATGCTCCGACAGGCATAAACTTGCTCAGCGATGTCGGAAGTAGTAAAGGTCAGAAGGTATTGACCGATTTTTCGTTTGACGTTATGCTTCACGATCTCGATGAGTTCGCCGTTGCTTTTGGGGAACCTTAGCTTAGCGTTAAGCCTAAGTAAGTCTTCGTAATAATCGTCGAAATTTTCGTGCTCGCCCTGCTTCCGTTCGGACATCTGCCGAAAGATATCGAAGTCTGTCTCCAAACTCCGATATTGCTCCAGCAGCGCGAGTATCAAGGCTTCCCAGGACGCGG
The DNA here is from genome assembly GCA_949715645.1 of Portevinia maculata. Lineage (NCBI taxonomy): Eukaryota > Metazoa > Arthropoda > Insecta > Diptera > Syrphidae > Portevinia > Portevinia maculata. Next base: position 123,838,153 of record OX454527.1, read on the forward strand.
AGGGGTTCTTCTTCAACCATCCCCAATACCACATCTTCGGCTGACCACGTACCAAATGGTGAAAGTTTAAAAGCACGTCCGACCATGCTGCATTGCAAGACTCCCTCTGCCGGTTCAACTGAATCAGGAAGTCGTCGACAGAGAGATCTTTATTGTCGAAGTCGATGTCCCACTTCGGAATGTTATGATAGCGAGGATAGGTGCTTGGGAATGAGAGAGCCTGAGAGGGCCCTGGTCCGTGACTGGGTTGTCGAGGGGTTGAATCATTAAAGTTAAAATTGCTCAGCTGCGCCAAAAAGTTGTCGACATTGGCGCCGCGTGGTGTATGCCCATGCTGAGCTACAGGAGGAATGTCTGGGTTGGTGCGAGGAGGAGCCGGAGCGTTGTAGGACGCTTCGCTCTGCCTCACGGCTTGGACCTCCGGCGGTGCTGTTGGGGACCGTCCGGGTTGGGTATGAATGTGCGAATCTCTGCGAAGATTCGGTGGAGATAAGCCTGTCCTGCCGGTGTTCTGCCTTGGTGTAGCATTCGGGCCGAGGAGTGCTTCTCGGACGATGAGCGCCATATCTTGCCGCATAGCGTTTCTGTTGCGGTCTAGTTCCTCTCGAAAGAGTCGCATCTCATCGGTTCGGTGCAGTCCTACTGATGCCGTAACTACTTGGCTTATATAATGCTCGAATTGAGCGCTTTCGTCGAGAGCTGCCCCTGAGGTTTCTTGAAGCTCGGCAGCTGATCCGAATTCCCTTTGAGGATGGCTTGTAGGTGCGGGCTGACCTGCCTGGACTCCGATTCCCGAAGGACTGGCGTGGCTCGCCCGAGGATTCGGATAGCTTTTTTTTTTTTTAAAAAAAAGGAAATCCAAATCCCAGAGCACTCAGACTCGGTAACGTTCCATTGTACTACCAGGCAGAAATCCCCCTTTTGGTGTAGAGGCATTCGATTGGGTGGCGTATGTTGTTGTTCCCCATGGGTATTGAACCTGCACCGCACGGGTCACAAGCCAACACACTAACCTCTACACCGTCGCCACCCATTCGGATAGCTTGGCGACGAGAGACACACAAATCCCGAGAGGGGGGGTTGCCTCTCTAAGGAGAGTGAGCGTTCGGCGACAGGGTCGTCATGGTGGATATCCACTAGAACACGCGCGTCGTCGCTTGGGTCACCCGGTTGTGAGGGTGAAGTCGTTGTGTCGTGGGAGCGTCCGGGGTTCGAAGATCGGACCCCTGGATTGCTGCACCGGCCTAAGCCTCTGGCATGGCCTGGCCTCTTGGCTCCGCCTCGAAATGAGCGAGAGCCATTGGCCGAAATATCGGGCCGACTTGTAGTCGGATGGTTGGACATATCTGGTACGGACGTAAAAGAACTAACGCTAATGTTACTACAACTACTTGGTCTAACCCGAACCTGACGAACCGGTATAACTTTAATGAGCGGTTCGTAGGACTCTAAAGGAGAAAAGGTATACTACGCTACAGGAATTCCTAGGGGCTAAACTTAACTACAGCTTAGATCGCGAACGACCTAAACTTAACCCTAAGAGAATTTGAGGGTCGACTATCGACCAGGGTTAACAACACAAAAAAAAGGAAAAGGAAAAGGGATTTTTTTTGTTTTGTTTTGTTTGTTGTTTGTTGTTGAAAACGTATAACTCAACGCACTATACTCTAGGTTATACGATAATGACTGTTAAAGGAACGAAAAGAGAAAGTAAAGATTGTTTTGAAGAACCGAGTATATAAATGAAGAATTGGGACTATACTCGATTCGCCTTGCGGGTCCGTCAGATTCTTGATCGCTAAGACTGGTTTGTTGTGAAGACAACTTCACTGATTATGATTTTGAAGCGGTATGCTGAGGACGGCCTGGTTCTAGAACTATGCAGCTTCAGGCATGCACGGGGAACTACTTCTAAACCCATGCACCGGACAACGTACAGACTATACACAGGCTACTGTCCTCTATCCCTATGATCACCCATGGCGCAAAAAAGATCGCGACCGAGGGATCGAGTGGGGTTCATGCAACTGACGTAGAGGGGTCGCTTAACAGCCCCGAAACCGGACATGAAACTCACGCTTCCATGAGGAGTGAGCGTGCTTACTCAAGCTCTCTCGAAGAACTGCAGCGGACGAACGCGGAGAACATCTTCAATCCACGTTCCGGTCAGGATCGAAAGAACATAAGCAGGTGAACCCGATTCGCAATGTGAATCGACACGCTAGAAAAGGATGAATAAAGAATTCGGGTCACTCCCCAAGAGATGCTTACGCTTGCTCTGCTAAACTAGAACTGAAGAAAAAGGAGGATAAACTAAAAGTTTACCCTGGATAACGAGAAAAAAAAATAATAATTTTAGATGGAGTTTAATTTATTTATTTTTTTGAAAAGGTCTTTATAATCGGTTGCTACTGTACAAAACTTATCCAAAAGCTTTGTACAACACTTATCGGGCCCCACGTTGGCCTCGCCACCTGTAACGGAACACCCGTACTGGTGGGTTCGTTCGCCACCTATACGAGCGTAGCTCATCCACCCCATCCTATCTGCCTTGAAGAGTACCCGGTCACAGAACTCCGGAGCACCTCCGAGGAGCTGGATGGACGAGGGTGTCCGGCCACCAGCGGCCAGGCATGGGTCCTACGTCCCCGCGCTAGCTCATCGGTGGGAGTGCATACTTGCCGCTGGTTCCAAACTGGGGTTACCATTTTTTTTTCATGCCTGAACTTTGGTTAAGTGTTGGGGTATCTTCCTTGGCCGCTTTGGTGATACGCGGCCGTAACCACAAGAAGGACGATAACCGCAAAAGAGAGAGACTTAAGTCCCTCCCGACGGATGTTGAGCCAGATAAGTGTGTGTGTGTGTGTGTGGGTAGTTGCCCGGACCTTGATCATCCTGGGACTCCGCAGTGAGAAGGAGGGAGGGGGAGAGGAAGCTGGTAATAATGCCTCCCCCTCGAGCTGGCCCACCCCGCCATGCCTACGCATAGACTCCGATGGCCATCGCGCCGCTCCATTGGCGATGGCCCCTAAACTGAATAGGGTAAATGCCCTTAAATGCGATTCATTTACCCTTGTCCGTCCCGTTCGTCAAAGGCTCCACTACCCCTCCTGGAGCGTTCTTATCCTCGCATCGCGGAGGCTTAAACGCTACTAATTGAATGGCGGAGAACTATCCGCCCCTCACTCCCAGAAAATATTGAAGCATCAAGGGAAAAACTTAGAGAATTTCGGTTTGAAGGTTGCTTTTATTCCTAAACATCTTAGCTTTAGCTTAAAAGTAACTTAATTTACAGGAAAGATACAATCGGTACTGAAACTTACAACTATTCTACGTACTCGCTGTACTGAATCTTAAAAGAGATAATCAACTACCCGATGTACTGAAACTTACAACTATGTTACGTACACGCTGTAGTTAATCTTAAAAGAGATAATCAAGTACCCGATGTACTGAAACTTACAACTATGTTACGTACACGCTGTACTGAATCTTAAAAGAGATAATCAAGTACCCGATAGAGCTGTGTCAATCGTGATTGATTCGATCTTTTTGACCCGATCACAATAAAGTATTGGTGATTGCAATCACAATGCCCGAAGTCAATCGTTCATCGAGTCAATACTTTTGTTCTGTTCTGACTAATTCATTTCTTTATTACTGATTTCTTATCTACTGAACCAATAAATGTGTTAATATATCAAAATATTTTTATTTATTTCGGCTTATTTCGTTTTACCAACACATATTTGTTCTACAAAAATATCGCTTCTGTGCAATAACCTCCATTTCCTAATTATTCAAAGGCGTTTTGGTATTTTTGAGTGTATTCACTCTTACAATCCATTCGAATGTATCTGTCTCTATCGAAACTAAATTGAACGAATGATGATTGGGGTTTTTGATTGTATTGAAATTGAATGGAGCAATACAATACTCCCATGTCCCATCTGTCATTGATTGATTAAATAATTAATTGAAATGACCGAATCATTTTTTCAACCAATACTTGAACGATTCGATCATTAAATTTGAACGATTGACACAGCTCTAGTACCCGATGTACTGAAACTTACAACTATGTTACGTACACGCTGTAATTGGTCCGTGAGCACGAATTTACAAGTGGGTGGTGGAGATCTAACTCTGTCCGACGATCGCGGTTCAATGAGGAAAAAAAAAGAAAATCGGATTATTATTCCTCGAGCAGGCGCATGTTTATAGAGACAGAGAGATAGATAGATTCTTTATTTTTTCATCATAAAGTTTATAAATTGGTATACTTAAGAATAAGGACATGGCAATACTGCCGTCTGCCTGAGCATGTTTATATATACACATATATCGATGGAGTGTCACGTACGCCTATATATATATATATCGTGAGAGGTAAAAGTATATCCCCCTTTAATTTAATATTTTTCTTTTTGTATGCATGGTAATCAAAACAAATATAAGTATGTAAAAGTAACTACTGCCTCCGGCTAAGGCCTTCGGACATGTGAACTAAGAAAAAAACGATGACTTACCGAGCTTCCTCGACGATGTGCACACCTCAAGTTGACTCGCTGCATCTGCTGAAACCTGTAAAATGCCGACGAGATTCTCGCCTAAGGGTTAAACACTGATATTTGGTTTGAAAACCGACCGTGATACCAATATACATATATATTTAGATTCATGCGGGGGACATGGGGATGAGCCCTCTTTCCGCGTGCCCGAAATCACTTTCTAACAAGACGACGGACGCCCTTTTCTGAACGTTATGCCAAACAGCGCGTATACCGACGCGTACACCCTACTTCTGGATGACACTACTGGCACAAAAAAAAAAATTTCCGAGCCCTACTCCGATGCGTGGGAGGCGAGGCTAAGGTGCTATGCCTGGAAATCCACTGGTCGCGCACGAGTATGCCCCCTACCGAGGGGTGCGGGTGTTTGAACTACTTCACTGTCGCTGCGTGCGATTTTATGGCTGGAAAAGGAAACCAAAACGTTCCAAGAAGCCCCGGGGCGTTAAATACGATTAATAGCACCTAATCCTGGTAGGCCTAGAGCCACTAAAGCACCGATTACTTTAATTTATTCCAACTTAAGAAACACTTAATAACAAAAACACTGTGGTGGTTGATGAGGGGGTGCTCCTTTTCCTAGTTGTTCCCGGCCCCTGCTCGGGAGCTGGGCTCGGGTGATGTGTGCCTATGCTTGCCGCTTTGGCGGAGTTGTTGTGTCGGGTTCCTACCACGAAAACACGCTGGTTCCTACGCTTGCTTGTTACTTGGATGGCGTGAGGATTTACCTATGGGGAATCTTCCTCGTCCCGTAGGCGAGCTGGCCCGCTGACGAGCGTCCGGAAATCGGGCGTGGAAGGAGGACGAATTCACGAGGTCTCGGCCGTGGCCGGAGATCCGAATTCCTTGGCTTGGGGAACGTTGCTGCGCGCTTCGCCCCGTCGCTGTACCGCTGCCGAATGAACCCTTGGACAGCTGCTTTTAAGCGCCCTGGCCGAGGTGCCGCGTTGCGTAATTTGATCGCCCTGGCCCCGTCCTGGTCCAGGTACCGGTCTTCTTTACGAGTCACCGTGGCCTCGTCCGACGTTGCCTAAGCTGTAATTTCCTCAATTAGGATGGGAGTTTAGCCGAAAAGTCAAATTTCCTTACCAAATGGGAAAAATATCCCTAGAATCCGACGGGCCTGTTGTCGAGGAACACTCTGAGGGAGTTTCCGAGTGGATGAGCTCGGTTTGCCTCGATTGCTTCGGGATTATTTTTATTAACCCGCGGTCGTCGCCGTCCGCCTTGCACCACGTCCAAACTTGAAATAAAGTATGGCCGATGCGAAGATACCGGATGTCTTGCTTTCTGTCACACCGTTTGACTTTGGGCAAACTGACAGCTGAACGGGGCGCGTTCGGATTGAGACGGGCGAGTGAAGAGCTTGGTTGCGGGTGAGTGGTCGGGAAACACCTTACAGTGCGAAACCCCGTTTACTCCCTTAAGATGGCGTTGTCCCGGATTTCCTACAACTTCCACCCTTTTTTATTCGTGGAATGTGTTTTCGAAGCACTGGTTCGTAATTTGCGAGTGCACCAGTTCTAAACAGTTGCCTCTATTTGTACTGGTGATTTTTCCTCTGTGGCCACGAAAAGCCAAATTCTGTTTCGCGAGGAATTTAATAATATCGACCATTTTAAAAAGAATTTCCTGCCATTTTTTGTTTCTTTGGCAATGATATTTTCCTGTGTCTTTTAAATTGTCTCTCCTGTTCGAAATCTGGCCTCTAACTCCTTCCATAAATAAAACACAATTACACGAACTCAATAGAAAAGTATACCTGGAACTGCAATGTTGACACACATATGTATAGTAGGAGTTGCATATTATGTAGAGAGAGTGTCTCTACTAAATAAAAACGGTGTTCAAATTTGATGTACCTACCTATCTATTATTTTAAATTTTGAAAGAAAGACATAAATTGTTTGAAATCTGTATTTATTTTTACTGGAAATTAATGTACATTGGTTCCAGTTGTTAATGCATCTTGGTGCCCAATATATGTCTGTTCTTCGGGAAATTATGCGATTATTAAACTTTTCTTACAAAAGATCGATCGAGTTCGTTGCTGTGTAATATGTTGCACCATTATGTTGAAACTACATATTCTGCATATCAATATTTTCCAATTGGCTCCACAAAATGTTTCTAATCATCGCCTGATATCGAGCTAAATCTACAGTACCTAACTGCATTGTCATTTTCATCTTCGAAGAAAAATGGACCAATAATGCCAGCGAAAAAAGTGATTCAAAATTTTGGTAAAAGGTTGAAAGTCTGCCGAGCTAGAAGAGGAGGTCACTTTGACGACATTCTTTTTCATTATTAACCGCAACCAATGTATGTACATTAATTTCCAATAAAAATAAATACAGATTACACAAAATTTATGTGTTTCATTCAAAATCTTAAATGATACCTCAAATTTGAACACCCTTTATTAGATACCTCTAATACCCTAATAAAAGAAAAAACTAAATAACGCACGAGCTCCAGTCCAGTCTCCAGCGATACACCGTTTACAGGTGCATACGCAACGCATACACACAACTGCTAGCGGGAAAAGAGTATTTTCGAACGCTGAGGTTGTGTACTGTGTTATAATTTGTGTGTGCTATAAATGGTTGTCATTTCTGATAAAATGTAGTTGCATACTTGCACTTGGGAGCAGCGTTCATTGGATTTCGTTGTTAAGCAACACACGGAATGTCTGATTACTTACTGTGAAGCATTGTTAATGCTGGTAAACTTAGTAAATAAATTCGTTGGACTGAAAAAAGAATCAGTTTTGAAAATGTTTTGTACAAAAAATAAACCTGTGGCGTCCGGGGCCTGTGCCCCCCCCCCCCCCCCCCCTCGCTTCGCCACTGCTGCACCGCATGGGTCACAACCCAATACACTAACCTCTACATCTACACCGTCGCCACCCCGCTCAAAGTTCCTAGACACTCACCGCTCAGCCGATCTACTGCTAGCTGCTCAGTGTGCTCGAAAACTTAAAACTGCCTACTAATGTCGTTTTTCAACGGGAAAAAAGAGTACATACACTTTCCCGATTTCATTTCGGGATATAAACTCATACATCGGGCTACTTGTCGTAAAAACACGATCATTATCGGTCAAATCACATACATCCCAGCTAACGAATTCTGTTTAGAGCGAAAACAAATAATTGTGGTTGACCTGAAAAGATTTACAAGATAGATAGACAACTTGTTAAAGATAAGTCCCCATTTTCCTAGAACGTTTGAGAAATACGCAGTTCAAGCAAACGAACAATTTTTTTTCATTATTTGCAGTTAACTGAGAACTATTACTTTGCTTTTTGCATGAAATAGTTATGACTTTCTGTGTTGGACTCTGCATAGGCTTTCTAAAATGTATACTTTTTTACACCTAAAAAAGTTCAAACGTTGATGACCCCAAAAATTAGATATCTTAACTGCTTTAAAATGAATATAATAAATAACCCTCCACTAATAAAATTAGATACCTGAGAGATGTTATACACAACACCTTTTTATGTACAATATAACGAGTTATTAATTAACTTCAGAGTTATCAGTGTTAAAAGGTTGACCTTTGTGGATTTGTGATTATAACAATAAATGGAAAATAGTTTACATTTTGTTTGTATTTTATTTATTTATAAGGTGGGAAATGTGGACATTAATGAGATAAAATGGCATTCTGAATCATGTGAAAGCTATTTGGATTTTTTTTTGCTTTTCAATTGCGTCGTGCATGTAATGCTAACTGAAAATATAAAACTATTTGCGCAGCTTGGAACTCGTCGCAATTTAAAAGGCTTTATTTGTATACTTCTTTGTAACGGTATTAATTTTGACTCATTGTTTGTACCATACCTTAATATTGCCCGTAGATCCCTAAAAATTACTATATTCGTGATCAGCATCGAAAGTAATTTGGATCTAGCCATGTCCGTCCTTTCGTCGGCAAGAATTAGGCAAGAATTAGGGTTTTAAGCTCGAGATAGAGAAATTTAAACCATATATGTACTCTCTAGGGGCGCGAAATAATCAAGTTTGAGAAAATTTTAAAATCCGCCACTGACAAGCCCACAATCTCAAAAAAAAATAAATAATTTATCGAAAAGAAAACGAATTTTGAATTAGGAGCTGAAAGGCCCCTGTAGGCCCCAAAATGCTCGGGAGCTAACGTTTTTGAAATCCGCCTACTGACACGCCCACAATTAAAAAAACCCAGTAATATCGAAATGTCAAAGTTTGAGCTAGGAAGCTGAAATTTGGAATATATGCTCTCTAGGGGCCCTTAATGCTCATGTTTAAGTATTTTTAAAAGCCCCCTACTGACACGCCCACAGAAAACGTTTTATTGAAGAAGTTATTGTTAATGAATGTTCTATTCTTCGCAAAGTATGTAGATAAAGTCGTTGTGAACAAACCCTTAATATAAAATTTTCTGCCACGCACACTTTATGAGAGATAGGAATAGAAATTGGCTGTCCAACGCCCAAGCGGACTGTATGTTTATTATGTTTATGATTTTTGAACTTTAGTTAAATGAACTATGGACTTCACATTGTAAAAAACAGTAAATATTGCAGATTATACAACATCCCAGAAGCTTTAATAACGCTGGACAACAAATTCTGTTTTTTTTCGTACAGATACGACAGTTTGTAATTCAATATTAAATTTTTTTTGAAAATATAATGATTTGAATAAATCAAAGTACATACATATGTATATTTATAATACAAACGATTTTTGTTTCGCTTTAGGGAGCGCTCCTTAGTTCCCAACAGTAATCCGCCAACAGACACGGACTCCACTTGCTCTAGTAACGATTATTCATTGCTTAAATGTCCTTCCAAAACCATTGTATATGCTCATCACTAACGACTCCCTAATTTGTAGAAAAGTGAAGTAAATGAGAGTGAAAGAAGTGTGTTTTTAGCGACATAATACATCAAAAGCTTTTCGATTATGATTTTTTAGTTCTCCTAATGTTTTTCATGGGGAATTGATTTTTTTTTGTGGTAGAAGCTAAGTCTAATCTGGTATAGGCCGTTAGTGCCTTATATTTATTTATTTATATGTATTCGGATACTGGTTTTAATTTTTATTATTTAAAAAATCAATCCCATTAATGGTCTCTGTTTTCCATCCAAATAACAAGAATTCCGAAAGATGTATGTAACAAAACCGGTTAGGATCGTTTTAAGACTTACTAAGGGTATTGAAAAGTTTCCCATGTTCGTAAAAGTATAAGTTTACAATAAACGTTTCATGAACAGCCCAAAAAACTGGTTGCGTAAATGATAGTAATTCAATCAAGAGGCTGAAGTAAGTCGGACACAGCCTAATTGCAGGCCGACAGCAAATTCACCTTCGTGTCGAATGTTTACCACACAGATTTTCCAAACAAATTTTGACAGTTCATTTACCACGTCGAAAACTTTCGAAGTTGCCTTTGTGTTATCCAGGAGTTTTCAAGCCTGTCTCTGTTTAGCGGTTGTATAGGAATGTTGATTGATATTACCTTTTTGACAGGGTTCGTAGGATATCTTCTTTGAACATGGCAGTACCAACTGAGCCGGCCGCGCTTCATTTATTCTCATATGGATTATTTGACTTGAAGGCTTCCTCAGATCTTTGGCGAAGTTCTTATGCGATCAAGCTGTGTTACTCCTGTTGGTATGCGAAGCATCTTCATCTCAGCTACCCTAAATTTCCATACTTCTCATACTTCTTGTACGCTGTCCAATATTGTGAACCGTATGTGAGTCAGAACTATCCAGTAGAAATTGAGACATTTTCGTGCACTTCTTCTATTTAACGACGAGGTTCTAATCTGGCCTAAATGGATCATAACCCTCCCATTTAACTGCATCCCTACTCTTCCGCCTGTGAGGCTCGCGCACCGGTTCGATCTCAAAAAATAACGGCAGATCTTCCGATTTTGAATCTTTTAACACGGAGGCCAATCAAACGCTGGTGTTGCTGCATTTTTTTAAACCAGGAGTTTAGGCATGCCTCTCTTTCGCTATTGTATAGAAACTTGGGTTCGTAGGATCTCTCCTTTGAACGTGGCAGTACCAACTGAGCGGTCGCGCTCCACTTTCTTCAAGATAGGTTACTAGACGTGAAGGCTTTCTAGTATCTTGGAACTTCTTATTCGATCAATCTTTGTTACTTCTGTTGTCATGCGAAGAATCTTTGCATCAACTGCCGTTAATCAAAATATCAATAATTTTCTTCATTTCTTCTCTTTAACGAAGAGATTATGATCTGTAATAAAAGGATCATAAAACTCCCATTTAACTGCATCCCTACTGGTCCGCCTGTAAGGTTAGCCCACCGGCTCGACCTCAAAAAATAACGGCAGATCTTCCGATTTTGATTCACTTAACACGGAAGCCAGTCAAATGCTGGTGTAGCTGCATTTTTTTGAATCAGGAGTTTAGCCATGCCTCTCTTTCGCGATATGGAAACTTGGGTTCGTAGGATCTCTCCTTTGAACATGGCAGAACCAACTGAGCGGTCGCGCTGCATTTTCTTCGAGATAAGTTCTTCGACGTGAAGGCTTCTTCGGATCTTGGAACTTCTTATTCGATCAATTTTTGTTACTCCTGCTGTTATGCGAACCATCTTCATCTCAGCTCCCGTTCATTTGCCCTCATACTTTTTGTACACTGTCCAACATTGATAATCATATGTGAGCGCGGGCGCACAACTGCGATGTAGAGTTTTCCCTTTAGCTTAGGGGACATTTTTCGGTAACAGAAGATGGCTGAGATTTGCATATGTTATTTTAGGTTGACTTAGACCAATGTGAGGTTCTGCCTCTACCCGTTAAACCATTTAGAGCTTCTAATGATGCGTGATAGGCTTCTAACGTCGCTTAGATCATTAAGTAAGAAGGCTCCTAGATAGAGATTTCTTTTATGTGAGAAAGCAGAACAGGTACAAAGGAGGTGAGGTGTATTCTCGTTCTCCCCTTCTTCCATGCAGCTTCAGAAGAAGTCGTTTGAATAAACGCCAAGCGCGTGCTTGCCTATTAGGTAGTACACTGTAATGACACCTATAGTAGAGCTAATGTGTAGTCGGTTTAGTGCGATCAGACACTTAGAGCGTCGCAGGTCCAGCTTTGGCCAGATCTGCTTAGTCGCTAGACATGTAGTACCACCTCTTCACCTAAGTTTTGTACTCTCGATTGCGAATAGCTTAAAAAAAAACTTTGTATGTAACGATAGGTATACCTAGAGTAGAGAACCTCTATCAGGTATATGAGGTAGAGGGTTCCTTTTTTGACGAGTTCATCTGCCCTACAGGGAATATCTCTTTGCCCCGGCACCCAACAAAGGTTAATATTGAACTGCTCCATTTCTGAGCGAGTTTGAAGAGACTGAGTTCAGGCACTTATTCGCGGCTTAATTGCGGCTTGACTCTGAGAAGATACGGATAGTGGAAATCACATTTCTCTTTGCGCCTGAAATAAAGCAACAATTTAGCTTCGTCGAAAAAATTTAAGCTTGTACCACTGAGGGGTGGGTCAATATGTGGGATTTTGTATTTTCTGGAAAAGAGGACTAGTTCCGTTCTGTTTGGGTTTACATCAAACTGCCCATCTCGTTAGCTCGTTAAGAGAGGTTTACAGGAGTTGATTTACAGAAGTTAGGTGCTTTCCAGAGACAGCAATAGTTACATCATCCGCATATCAATCTATTGATCATAGATCCCATAACAGATCTCAAGCCGAAAGGCATTCGCTTGAACTGGAACAAGCCCCTATTCGGAACCGTGAAGGCTGTGAGCGGTCGTGATCCCTCCTCCATGGGAATCTACCAGTAGGCCGACTTGATATCTAAAGACGTGAGATATTTTGCATCTCGAAGTTTATCTAGGGTCGTTGAAATGTAAGGCAGTGGATAAGCATCCCTATCTGTAACCTTATTTAGTTTCCTGTAGTCGACGCAGAACCAAAAAGACCCATCCTTTTTCCTGATAAGAACAATTGGAGACGCCCACGGACTGCTTGATTTTTCATTGCATTGCAGGCGAAACCGGGTAATATCGCTGTTTAATCGGTTCGGCCGACGTCCTAATTTTGTGTTCAACCAATTGGGTACAACCTAATCCCTGTGGCATATCCCTGAAGATTTTCTCTTCCAAAATCTCCAATTGCCTTGATTTTCGTCCAATTCGGACTTTTCCTTAAGAGTGGAAATCGAGCCAACCGACTGCTGACTTGAGAAGTTCCACACGCCTGATCGCAAATCCGGGACTACACCCGACAGTGCCCAAAAATCCGCACCAAGGATCATCACGTGTGGTAGAGCTGGTATTACCAAACAATCTAAAAAGACTGATTTATCCTGTACCACAATTGGAAGAGATACTACCCCCAAAACTTCTATACCCGCCCCATCTGCTAAAGCTACTGAGCTTATTCTACTCTTTGACAAAACTAACCCTAAATGTTTAAGAATATCCCACCCGTCCCTACAGACAATGGTGCGTGAAGCACCGGAATCCAGTAAACCTAGGAACTGAATTCCATAAATAGAAATGTTTAAAAATGGCCGATTGTCTAACCCGTTTGCCTCGAGAGTGAAACCTAAATGAACTTGAGATACCAGCTGGTCGTCAGCAGGCGACCTAACTAGTTGCGACGGCGCTCCTGTCCTGCTGTTCCAGGAGTCCGTTGCGCGTTTCCCGCACAACGTCGGCAATCCCTACGGTAAACCCCTGCTGCACCACAACCGTAACACTTCTTCGGAGCAGAACATCGATTTGAAAAATGGCCCTCACTACCACAATTGAAACAACGCATTTGCCGACGTTGTTGGTTGTCTTGAGTGACAACCGAAATCCTTGGTTCTTCTACGCTGATGTACGCCAAATCTGGCTCCAGCAAATGTCTATTGCGCGTCGTTGGTGGTGGAGCAAATGTTTCCACATTCGCCCGCACCGTCTCCAACTTGCGCCCCAACGCCACCAAATCACTGACACACTTGGGATCCGCCAATCCCAATTGCGTCTGATAAAATGGCGCAAGGTTCCGTTGCAGAATGGAAAGCTTTCTCCGCTCCGAAATCGGTTCCGAAAGTCTTCCGAACATATTCTGCATCGTTGCGACGTAAACACCTATCGATTCCACCTTCCCTTGGGTTCGACGCCTGATCTCTTCTAATAAGAGATCATCATAATTGGGCGGGAGAAACTCCAGTTTCAATTCCCGAACAAGTTCCTGCCAAGAAAAGACCGACCTCCTAATCGCCCTAAACCACAGAAGAGCCTTCCCTTCGAAGAGTTCCACTGCCGACCTAAACAACTGCTGGACTGAAACCCCCTTGCTTCACGAAGTTCGTCAACCCTTTCCAAAAAGGCGTTGACGGAAGCACCGCATCGTTCTCCCGAAAACCGTAATTGCCATTTGGACAAGTTTTCAACCCTTTCGTTCGTGAAAGGCTGCTCACTTCGCCCATCATCGTTTGACTGGGAATTCTTATTCCTGCCAAAGGCGGAGTTCGGCGGTGGCGAAGGGTGCCGGGTCGTCCGTCTGGGTGGAGATGAGTCCGCCCGTGTTTGCCGCTTCAATCTGAGTCTGCCATCGTCCTGGCTTTCGTCGTCGAGGCTTTCATCGTCATCGCTCTCTTCGATGTCCCCGAGTAAGCCCACGAGTTCCGTCTTCAGACTCTTCTTCTCTTCACCATCTTCGGGTGTTGAAGCGTGTGACCTGCCAATTCTGGTGGTCGCCCACTCAATCTTTGTTACGAGCTTTTTAAACTCGGGAGATCCCCGCTCGGGGCGGCTCGCTATGAGCGCTCTGATCTCCATTATCTTTCTGACAACCGCATCCCGGTCTTGTTCAAAAGTAAAAGGGTAATCCTCGAAGCTAGCTACTTGGGATCCCCGCCGCTCAAGAGCTCTGGCCGCTCGTAGAGACTTACGCATGGGATCCACTTCCCCCGTCGACAAACCCCTACACTCGACCTCATAGATTAATTCTTCCTTCGATAGACGATTGATATCCATGGCCGAATAGCAATGCGAATCAATTATGAATTGAACAACAGAATTGGGTTAGTAAAAGGAGAAACGAAGAATTGGTCGTACCAAAACGACAAACTTGAAGGTGGTGATAAGCAGCAACTACAATAAAACAACCCAGTAAAAAGAACACCAATGGTTTTATTTCGAATCTAAAACAAAATGAACGATGTTCTGAATACAGGTTTATTCTCTATGAATACGGATAGATGTTAGCCTCAAACCAAAAAATTACGCAAAGATTCGCTTTAGTCCCTCGATACGAAATTAGGAACTCTGAATTTAAACACGGAACTATAAAACTCAAGAATGAAGAAAACAGAAGTCAAGAAATAAGCACAATTTACCCAGACTAAAATCAAAATGTAATATGGTCTCAGAGCAAGAAAGACGAAAAAGAAATTGGAAGAAAACACTTCACTGAAACAACGTCACGAGAGTGTAACGATCTACGAGAAGCCCCAAAATTAATTCACCGAATAATTTCTAAAAACTCCGAGAAATATGTTCCAACAAAACACGAGAAAATGTTTTAGATAATCCAAATTTACTGTGATCGCAAAAACAAACAAAAGTAATCGAAACAGATGCTCCAACAAAACAGCTTCACGAGAATATAAAAGTTTCCTCAACCAAAATTAAATTCAAAAACTCCACTGAATGGCTGCCTATCGATAACCAAGAGCCGATGGTAACCCCAATCGAAACAAATAAAATATTCCTAACCGAAAACAACAGTATGTATGTATCACGGTAGGTCAGTGCCCGAGGTACGAAAACGATAACAACAGTACCCAGGAAATATATGTATGGGCGTATATGAAACCCAACGCACCACGGAAAATATGTAATTAGATGGGGTACAACTAAGAAAACAATTTTATTAACTAAAGTGTAAAGATGTAAAAATATGTATGTATCAACGCTGAGAAATCTTGTCCGGATAACTTTGTATGTTGGGGTACGAAGAAACACCAAGAAAAAATGGGTAAAATAAATATAGGTAAATATGTGGGTGATTATATTGGTATTTATCAATATACTGAATGAAAGGGGTATGAGAAAACCAAAAAGTCGTATGCAAATATGTGGATAATTGCTGGTATTTATATTATGTTTGTATGAAAAAGGGTATGACGAAATGGAAAAAAAAATGTATGCAAATATGTAAATATTTGTTGGTAGTTATACCTATATATAAATGTTTGTATGAAAGGATTACGACGAATTGAAAAAATGATGCAAATATGTAAATAATTATGGATGTTTGTATATATGTATTAATGGTTTATAAAGGTGTAACGAAATCAAAAAAATTTGTGCGAATATGTAAATAATTATTGGTATTTATGTATGTATTATATTTGTATGAAAGGGCATGAGAACTTAATGAAATAATTGATAGACCATAAGGTAAATATATTTGGAACTACTGATCTAGTTGTCTGTGTCTATATGTATTTTGTAAATATGTTTCTAAATGGACAAAAGAAATCTAAAATTGACAATTGCACCTACTTGCGGATAACCAGGCGTTTTACCTCTGGTTATCTCCCTCACTCCCGCTATATCCAACCGTTGAACAAAACCCGTACACTGCACTGAATAACCGCACACAAGATTCCACTGTCTAGCGGTTGTTTTATGGAAATGCCTCACCAATCTATTTTATTTCCTTATGCAGCCACTCGAAATTCTGTGAAAAAATAAAATAAACATGAGATAGATATTTTACAACTTGCACTTGCGGATATAATAAATTAAGGCTACAGTCCGCTTGGGCGAACTGTTGGATACCCTATTCTTATTCCTATATCTCATAAGTGGGCGTGACAAAAATTTAAAGGATTTTATCGAAAAAACTAAGCTTTTGTAAATAAAAACGCTCCCTAGCTCAAACTTTGGTTTTTCAATAAAATTGTTTTATTTAATTGTGGGCGTGTCAGTAGGCGGATTTAAAAAATGAGCATAAAGGGAACCTAGAGTATATACTATAAATTTCAGCTCCCTAGCTCAAACTTTGGACTTTCAAAAATAAAAAATAAATAATTGTGGGCGTGTCAGTAGGCGGATTTTGAAAATATTTACACATGAGCATAAAGGGCCCCTAGAGAGTATATATTAAAAATTTCAGCTCCCTAGCTCAAATTTTGGTTTTTTAAAAAAAATATTTTATTTAATTGTGGGCGTGTCAGTGGGCGGATTTTGAAAATTTTATGTCCCAATCAGTTTTATGGGCCATAGATCATATATAAAAAATTTCAGCTCTCTAGCTCAAAATTCGATTTTTTCCAAAATTTTGTTTTTTTGAGTTTGTGGGCGTGTCTGTGGGCGAATTTCAAAAATTCTTAAACTTGATTATTTCGGGACCCTAGAGAGTATATGGTTAAAATTTCAGCTCTCTAGGTCCAGTTTAAAGGCCTAATTTTTGCCGACAGACGGACGGACGGACATGGCTAGATCGACATTACTATCGATGCTGATCATAAATATAGTAACTTTTAGGGGTCTACGGGCAATATTAAGGTATGTTACAAACTATGCGTCAAAATTAATATACCCCTAGAATAGGGTATAAAAAGTAAATAGCACTTTGAAATGTTTGCACACAAACTTCCCTAAACACATGTATGTCGGTACAATGGACCCCCCAGCTTGTACCGACAATTTTCCTAAATATATTTTTCACAAAAAAGAAATGCAAGATTTTTTTTTCCACGACGTTATAAGACTCCGTTGGAGTACGGCAAATTTTATTGGGGTTTACTGCACAGCCGATTGGGAATCAAAGTCCCAGAATGACTCACGATGGCTTTTCCCGAAAGAGGGAAAATATTCAAAATTAACGGGTCGCGTGTCCCGTGGTATACCGGGAATTTTCGGAGGCACGATACTACCGAGATCACTAATTTTTTCACTTTCAACCCTAACACTCCTACTAACTATACTGTAAAATTACACAAAGTACTTAGCTTTTTATTAAGTGAGATCCTTCAACTCCTTTTCCTCTTCGTCCCTCAAATGGGTGGGTATGATCCCGCCTTGACAAGTGTCTCCCTGCTCCGGCACTTATCCTGAGCGATTTTTAATTTCCCTGCCGCCTATCTCCTTCCTCGAATAATTTTCTTGACTTTTTTTTCTTTCTTTTTTTTTCCACAAAGTCCCTTCTGGACGATAACAAAACTTCCACTGCCTTTCTGCCTGGTCAACCAAGAAGTAATCTTCCAGCTGGCTTTGTCCATTTCGTCGGCCGGCATCCTCACTCACACATCCATACATACATGGGGAAGCAGAGCCAACGACAGTTCAACAAGACCATTCAGCTGTGGCGCTGGAGTGGTCAACTGTTTCTTACTCCCCCATTCTCACACATACTTAGACCATTTGGCGGTCCATGTCCTCTTCTGCTGCACTATGTACTCTCACATCAGTGCGCTGACATGAACCCGCTAATGTTCTCACGCCCTTCAGGCGACCTTTCACTCAGTGAATTCGCCCATTACTCTAACTCTCCAGTAATGAACGAACCCTCCGACCGACCCTGGATCTGCCTTTATTCAGCCCATACCCTTTTTGACAGATCGCGAAGTAAACAAAATGTATTCGAGCAAGAAGCTAGTTTTTCAACAACATGAATGTTATTTACTTATTTTCCAAGAATATCCCCACCCAAAAAGCACAAAACTCTTGAATAAGTGCAGGATGCGGAGAATGGAAATCTTTTCCCAGATGTCCATCCCTAGGACCAGACCCAGAAGCCATTCGCGAGCGGAAAATCAAAGGAGTTGGTAATTAAATATTTATTTGACTTGAGAATTTTTCCCTATTCTACCTCAGTGGAATCGTGCGCAGATTTTTGGGGAAAGGGATATGCCGATCGTCGGCCATTCTTTACATGAGTTTAATTTAGGGTGGGCTCGCGGCCATCGTTCTATTTATGTCTCGGGAAAGTTGCCATCCAAGCATTGATTCTCCGTTTTATCGTGATGTGTTTGGTTCTTTTAGTGTAATCGCCGGTACGGTGGCGATCGTTATTTTCTTTGCGTGATTTAAGTGTATCACGTTTTGTGTCGCCGGTGTTATTGTGTTTTTTTGTGTTGGTTGTGAGGGTGTTTCACAGGGCCGCCCGCCCGCACGCCTCTGCTGCTCCTTCGGTGCTCCCACGACGGAGTTTGGTCAAAAGGGAGCGTCATCCCTTCCCTCATCGTTCGTGGCTCACTACCGTGTCTTTGGTAGATCTTTATTCGCTTTTGGGCCTTTGACTTATTCGGACCGTCCGCCCGCGCCCGCGAATTTCATCTCAATTTGCAGGGTGGATGTTTTGGTATGTGTTGGCTCCACCCTGCCGTTGCAGACAATTCGTCTGGTTGCGGAGTGCTTTTTACTTGCACCCCGCCTTTACAGACCGTCCGTCTGCCGTCATGGTCACAGACCGCCCGTCTGTCTCAGCTTCCCCAGACAGTCCGTCTGTATTCGGATCCACAGACCGCCCGTCTGTATTCGGATCCACAGACCGTCCGTCTGCCTTCGAATCCACAGACCTTTGCTTAGCTTTGGCCCTGGGCCTCCTGCCCTTCCCGTCACCTGTGGTGGTTGCTCCCCACGGCTCCAGAGACGTGGACCAATGGCTGATGGAACCATGGTTGCCCCTCCACTTCTTTAGACCATGGAACGCAGACCGATAGAAGAGGTAAATTTCAAGGAGGGTCAAGGGAAAAGAGAATGGCTCTTGTTGCGGGCAATTTGACCGCAACAAAGTAACCTGTGTGTGAGTGCTAATTTATGTTAACAATGAAAGTATGTGTGAAAGCAAATCTACGATAATGATCCAGACTTTTCTAATATTTTTTGGCATCCTGCGGCCGGCGAAGATGAAGGAATCTCATGGTTGTATAACAATTGAATAGGTCGTCGAGTCATGAAGCCATTGGAATAACGTATTTCGCAGGCCATATAAGATGGCCATCTCGACCAGGAAAAACGTCCTCTATAGTAGCTAACTTCGACGACAACCCCTTTTAAAAATGTGGAGGTTTCACATACCTTATTGTGATGAAATCACCGTAAAAGTTGAAGATATTCCATTCTCCAGAGTTTCCACAATTTGTTAGTGAACTTTTGGCGACGTGTCCATAAAACCCATTTACATCATCGGCTACTTCTATGGGTATTGTAGGGCTATACTGAATCCCCACGAATTGAGCCGGGGTCAACGGATCGGCGTCCAGCAAATTGCTCCCCACATAGGTTAAGTGACGCGCATTGGCCACTCCTTCGGTCTCGATTAAAATAGTCCTCAGCTACACTGAAGTAAGTTTAGCCTTTCCCATTACCACCTTAAGGACATTTTTAATAGTTCGAATAAGACGCTCCCCCAAATCCGCCCCTCCAAGAAGTTTGTTCGACTGAAATCTTCCATTTTATACATTTATGCGCCAAGAAGTCTTGAAACGCTGCATCTGTAAGCGCCTTTAACTTAAGGCAGCTCCGCGGATCGTATTGGCAGTATCAGAGTATTTTCCAAATTTGGCTTAAAATAAAAAAGAAAATATTTGAAAATAACGGCAATAACGGTTTATATACTTTTGTACCATTTTTTCTATTTCTATATAACTTTGTTTACTGATAATAGCCGTGTTTCTTTGCACGCGGATATAGGGATCATTTTCAATTTGCATGTAAAATACAACAACAACTTATCCTATATACGCTAACTTTAGCGGGGATAGCTATCGCCGCTAAGTCATTTAGCGGGGATAAACAGTGCTTCCAAAACCCATTTTCTTCGTTTTTGATGAATCGAAGCGATGAATTTTTCAGGAAATGTCAAAGTTTGACATCCCGCCGACAACTAACACATCCCGCCGAATATTTTGTTCGGGATTTTATTATTATTTTTTTTTCAAAATTAAGTAAATCTGTGAATGCAAAACTGTTTTTTTATAATTTTAGAATATGTTTGACATTAATTTCAACTGCGGGAAATTAATATTTTTGAATTTCACGATTTTCAATACAAATTTCTTAATTCAACTTACAGCTGTTTCACCAATAAACGTCATAGGTACATGTGTGCTGCCAAGTTTTTTTTTGATGAATTCTTAAGCGGCGATGGTCGTTTTCTGATGCCATCCCTATATCCGCGTGCAAAGAAACACGGCTAATATACCAATTTTCTCAAAAAACTAGAAGGTATGAAAAGATCTGATTTTTTGGGCTCTATAAAAAATTGATACGGACTATTAGTACTAACTTTCACAATTTTGAATAAAAATCAGTGAAGAAATATTAACTCATACCATTGAGTTTGAAAGATCTTGTTAAACTACTCATAGAAATAGCTGGATTTAAAAACGCCCCAAAGTTATTTTAGTCTTGATATATTATATATATATAAAAATCCGTCAGATCTCCAAGGTAGGTGAAGTCCTTAACTACCTCGAAGTTATTGCTATCAACAGTGACGTTTTGTCCTAGACAAATGTTTGTTTGTTTGTTTGTTGATAGCATGTATTTAGTCCTATTATGTTATTCAATTTTTTAAGTACTAAATCTTAATGCAAGCCTAGGTTAGGTAGTTTGATAAACATGTATGGGTTCATGTACAAATTACTACCTTTTATAACATCTTTGTTGTAAATTGGTCTAATGTGTTTACAAAATATATTTATTTGACTTATTCACGATATTATAATTGTAGTGCAGTCTTACGAATTGTATGCACATACATTTTTATTTTCAAATATAGGAAACAGCTTGTGGTTCAACAACAGTGCTCAATCTTAAAAAAAGGAGTTTTTTATTGCTCCATTTAATTTGGTTGCCATAGTGGAATTTACATTGACATTTCAGTTTATATGTACAATGTACAGTACATACCTACTTTCTCTTTAGATTTTTTGTTGCTAAGATATTATTTCAGAATTGGTTCACCACAAAGATTATTTAATTAAAACTAGCAGATAAAGGGGTCAAAGCAATACGCAGTGTATTATTGTTATCAAAGCACATGCCGTCGTCAAATGAAGCAGCATTTAAAGTATAAATTGACGGAATATAAGCTCAATTATTTATTTTTATTTTGCAAATAGTCGTAGTAACCAGTTAAGAAGAAATTAAAAACAGAAGGGCAGGCTACAGTCCGCTTGTGCGAACCGTTGGATACCCTATTCCTATCCCCCAAAAATTGGGCGCTTAAAAATCTAAGTATAATTGTTAAGAAGAATCTTGTTAATTATACAAATAAAGTAACTTTGGTCTACGAGCAAAGAATGTTACAAATTATGAGTCAACATTATAATACCCTTAGAATAGGGCATTGTAATAACATTCTTATCAGGTATCGTCTTGGAATTCAGGATCAATCATAATTCCCTGGACAACTAATACAAAACCTTTAAATAGCATAAAACTACACCCTGGGAATCATCACTAAATAAGGTTATCCAGAGTCTGCTATATGGCATGTTGCTGCATGCTAGGTAATTTTTATGATTGGCCTATGCCGTCAGTTTGACTTGAATCTTAAACACTTGCGTTTCATTACAGCATAATGATTCAGATAATAGGGCAGATTATCTGAATCATTCATGGTATCCGTTCGGAAGGAATTTTCTCTGCAACGCAAATCCAGTCGGAGACTTAGTTTACGTTTACAGTATCCGTTTTCCGAATGTACATGAACACATTGATATTTATTAATATGAAAGGTGCTTTTTAAGCCAGTACTAACTTTGATCTAGAGCAAAACACATGAGCTTCATTAAATACCCATTTATTTGTGTTCCATCGTGAGAATACATTCTGCAATTAGTTTTCACACAACTAGGGGCATATGCCCACCGATCCAGTACTAACTTTGATTGTGAACCAAAAACATGACGTTTTATTTGTATGAAAGGGCATGAGAACTTAATGAAATAATTGATAGACCATAAGGTAAATATATTTGGAACTACTGATCTAGTTGCCTGTGTCTATATGTATTTTGTAAATATGTTTCTAAATGCACAAAAGAAATCCAAAATTGACAATTGCACCTACTTGCGGATACCCTTATATTAATATATCTTAAATATATTTTTTTTCCTCCACAATACGCGCGCGCGAACACGACTAAAAAAATCACAAAAATCCAAAAGAAAAGGCCCCACGTTGGGCGCCAATTTGTTGCACTTTAAATTATTATTAATTATTACTCGCGGGCAACTACTAAATTTACTTTTATTTGGGCGGAAAACAAACGAGATAAATTATTGGAAAACAATTGCGGCCGCCACCGCCGAAAACAGAATTTACCGAACTGTCAACGAAACGAAGGCGAGATGAAAATATGAAATGTATGAAGAGCGCGAGTGCAACAATCAGCAAAGTATATGCTGATTTCCCGGTAGCTCAGCAAGGGGTGAGTTCAGGTAATAAGAAATAACAAACTAATGTTTGGTGAATCGCACCAACTGAAAACGCAGATACTTACTGTGTTGCTTAATTTACGATTAATCACGGGTCTGAAAAATAGTTTACAAAGAAAATGGGCGCCACACAATTTTAAGGTGAATTGTGAAACCAGAGGAATACAACCAGAAACGAGCGGAAAAAACCACAAAAAAGAAATGCAAGATTTTTTTTTTCCACGACGTTATAAGACTCCGTTGGAGTACGGCAAATTTTATTGGGGTTTACTGCACAGCCGATTGGGAATCAAAGTCCCAGAATGACTCACGATGGCTTTTCCCGAAAGAGGGAAAATATTCAAAATTAACGGGTCGCGTGTCCCGTGGTATACCGGGAATTTTCGGAGGCACGATACTACCGAGATCACTAATTTTTCCACTTTCAACCCTAACACTCCTACTAACTATACTGTAAAATTACACAAAGTACTTAGCTTTTTATTAAGTGAGATCCTTCAACTCCTTTTCCTCTTCGTCCCTCAAATGGGTGGGTATGATCCCGCCTTGACAAGTGTCTCCCTGCTCCGGCACTTATCCTGAGCGATTTTAAATTTCCCTGCCGCCTATCTCCTTCCTCGAATAATTTTCTTGACTTTTTTTCTTTCTTTTTTTTCCACAAAGTCCCTTCTGGACGATAACAAAACTTCCACTGCCTTTCTGCCTGGTCAACCAAGAAGTGATCTTCCAGCTGGCTTTGTCCATTTCGTCGGCCGGCATCCTCACTCACACATCCATATATACATGGGGAAGCAGAGCCAACGACAGTTCAACAAGACCATTCAGCTGTGGCGCTGGAGTGGTCAACTGTTTCTTACATTAAATATTTATTTGACTTGAGAATTTTTCCCTATTCTACCTCAGTGGAATCGTGCGCAGATTTTTGGGGAAAGGGATATGCCGATCGTGGGCCATTCTTTACATAAGTTTAATTTAGGGTGGGCTCGCGGCCATCGTTCTATTTATGTCTCGGGAAAGTTGCCATCCAAGCATTGATTCTCCGTTTTATCGTGATGTGTTTGGTTCTTTTAGTGTAATCGCCGGTACGGTGGCGATCGTTATTTTCTTTGCGTGATTTAAGTGTATCACGTTTTGTGTCGCCGGTGTTATTGTGTTTTTTTGTGTTGGTTGTGAGGGTGTTTCACAGGGCCGCCCGCCCGCACGCCTCTGCTGCATGTGTGCTGCCAAGTTTTTTTTTGATGAATTCTTAAGCGGCGATGATCGTTTTCTGATGCCATCCCTATATCCGCGTGCAAAGAAACACGGCTAATATACCAATTTTCTCAAAAAACTAGAAGGTATGAAAAGATCTGATTTTTTGGACTCTATAAAAAATTGATACGGACTATTAGTACTAACTTTCACAATTTTGAATAAAAATCAGTGAAGAAATATTAACTCATACCATTGAGTTTGAAAGATCTTGTTAAACTACTCATAGAAATAGCTGGATTTAAAAACGCCCCAAAGTTATTTTAGTCTTGATATATTATATATATATAAAAATCCGTCAGATCTCCAAGGTAGGTGAAGTCCTTAACTACCTCGAAGTTATTGCTATCAACAGTGACGTTTTGTCCTAGACAAATGTTTGTTTGTTTGTTTGTTGATAGCATGTATTTAGTCCTATTATGTTATTCAATTTTTTAAGTACTAAATCTTAATGCAAGCCTAGGTTAGGTAGTTTGATAAACATGTATGGGTTCATGTACAAATTACTACCTTTTATAACATCTTTGTTGTAAATTGGTCTAATGTGTTTACAAAATATATTTATTTGACTTATTCACGATATTATAATTGTAGTGCAGTCTTACGAATTGTATGCACATACATTTTTATTTTCAAATATAGGAAACAGCTTGTGGTTCAACAACAGTGCTCAATCTTAAAAAAAGGAGTTTTTTATTGCTCCATTTAATTTGGTTGCCATAGTGGAATTTACATTGACATTTCAGTTTATATGTACAATGTACAGTACATACCTACTTTCTCTTTAGATTTTTTGTTGCTAAGATATTATTTCAGAATTGGTTCACCACAAAGATTATTTAATTAAAACTAGCAGATAAAGGGGTCAAAGCAATACGCAGTGTATTATTGTTATCAAAGCACATGCCGTCGTCAAATGAAGCAGCATTTAAAGTATAAATTGACGGAATATAAGCTCAATTATTTATTTTTATTTTGCAAATAGTCGTAGTAACCAGTTAAGAAGAAATTAAAAACAGAAGGGCAGGCTACAGTCCGCTTGTGCGAACCGTTGGATACCCTATTCCTATCCCCCAAAAATTGGGCGCTTAAAAATCTAAGTATAATTGTTAAGAAGAATCTTGTTAATTATACAAATAAAGTAACTTTGGTCTACGAGCAAAGAATGTTACAAATTATGAGTCAACATTATAATACCCTTAGAATAGGGCATTGTAATAACATTCTTATCAGGTATCGTCTTGGAATTCAGGATCAATCATAATTCCCTGGACAACTAATACAAAACCTTTAAATAGCATAAAACTACACCCTGGGAATCATCACTAAATAAGGTTATCCAGAGTCTGCTATATGGCATGTTGCTGCATGCTAGGTAATTTTTATGATTGGCCTATGCCGTCAGTTTGACTTGAATCTTAAACACTTGCGTTTCATTACAGCATAATGATTCAGATAATAGGGCAGATTATCTGAATCATTCATGGTATCCGTTCGGAAGGAATTTTCTCTGCAACGCAAATCCAGTCGGAGACTCAGTTTACGTTTACAGTATCCGTTTTCCGAATGTACATGAACACATTGATATTTATTAATATGAAATGTGCTTTTTAAGCCAGTACTAACTTTGATCTAGAGCAAAACACATGAGCTTCATTAAATACCCATTTATTTGTGTTCCATCGTGAGAATACATTCTGCAATTAGTTTTCACACAACTAGGGGCATATGCCCACCGATCCAGTACTAACTTTGATTGTGAACCAAAAACATGACGTTTTATTAAATATCCATTTATTTGTGTTCCATCGAGAGGATGCATTCTGCATTTATATTTTAAAACTACTTTGGGTATAATCCCACCACGGCTAGAGCTGATGAGTGTCATCCGAGAGTCAAAGATTATGTCGTGTAATATGGTGCAAGTGTACTATAAGTTTGACGCACAGAACCACGATGTTGGAACCAAATTTCTAAAATTTGGTAACGCTGTTGAAGCGTGTCACCATAAAATTGCAAAGACTATTGAATAAAAAGCGGCCATGTGCGAGTCGGACTCGCTCATGAAGGGTTCCGCGCGAGTTATAATTATTATTTACTTAGGCACCTATTACAGATTTATTATTAGAAAATAATAGTTCACGGTTTACGCATAAGGTTTATGTTTATGAAATTATATTTTTTTTTTTTATATTTAGAAGTGTCTCTCGCGCATACTATTCAGTTTAGAAAAAAATGATATTAGTAACCTCGATATCATTTTTGAAGACCTATCCATAGATACCCCACACTTATGGGTTTGATGAAAAAAAAATTGCAGTTCTAAGTATGGGGAGTACGAGAAGGAGGAAGCTGGTCGGGTTGACTCAGCCAGTGCTAAAAGGCGTCACAATCCAACTCTCCAATGAATCAAAGTATCTGGGAGTCATCCTGAATAGCAAACTTCTTTGGTCCAAACATGTTGAGCTGAAGACTGCCAAGGCGCTGTCTGTTTTCTGGCAGTGCAAAGGCATTTTCGGCAAGACATAAGCCCCATGTCCATCACCGAAAAGAGTCCTATGGATTTATACGGCTATGATAAGACCATTTATAGCATACGCATCGGTTGTTTGGTGGAATAAGCTTTCACGTAAATATGTCACTGCTGCTTTTGCCAAACTCCAAAGGCAGGTATGTCTCGGTTGCACGGGGGCCTTCCCCAACACGCCTGGCTCCGGCCTAGATGCACTATTGAACCTTCCGCCCCTTGATGTTTACATCATGGGCTGTACAATCAAGGCTATCTCACGTCTAAGAAGAGGTGGCTTTTAGTATAACTCGCACTGGAGTTTTGATGAACTTGCGCAACGGTTGTCCTTCAACTCCTGTCTTATGGATATGCCGTCTGATGCGATGACACCGGAACTTCGGCTAAAGCGCAACTACGAGGTCGACTTTCCTCGCGTCCAGGACTGGCTCTGACCGGACTCTGAACCTGGAAGGGAATGCAGTCGAATCTTCACGGATGGCTCCAAAACCGATCAAGGATCTGGTGCTGGTGTCTTCGTGGAGAGCGATAACGTTAGGCTTTTCTTTTCGTTAGGCAAATATGCGTCAGTCTTCCAAACAGAGACTTATTCTATCCTAATGGCCATGGACTATGTTACGAGGAACAGGTGGAGGGGGCGAAGTATCTGCGTCTGTAGCGGCAGTTAGGCTGCGCTTAAGGCCTTACTCAAACCCTTAACTACCTCCAAAATAGTACGTGAATGCAAGATATCTCTGAATTCGGTCGGAAGGCTGAATTCACTTAAACTTGTCTGGGTCCCGGGTCATAACGGGATCACGGGAAATGAGATCTCCGATGAACTTGCTAGACAAGGCTCAGAGGGGGACCTCTCAGGACGTGAACCAGCGATCTGTCTGCCTGCGTCCTCGGTCAGGGCTTCCATTGACGGTTGGGTTTCCTATGAACACAATCGCCGTTGGCATGACTCTCCAGGGTGCAGACAGACTAAGCAAATGCTCCCCGACGTCTGTGGGAAATCCGCGGCATTCTTGTTGTCTCTCAACAGAAAAGACTGCAGTAAGACTACTGGCGTTCTTACGGGACACTACGCTTTTGCCAAACACCTTAAGGTGCTAGGCCTAAGCGATACCACCAACTGCGAAGCCTGTGGAGAAAGCGACGACACTACGGAACATTTCCTCTGGGATTGTCCTGCTTTTATCAGTTGGCAGGTATTTGGTGCTGATATGGTGAGTGCTGTAAACCAAAGCACCTTATCATTGAAGCGCCTTCTCGTTTTTCTTAGGAAAACGAGTAAATTCTCATAGTAAAATGTGGTGTGTCTTCCTGACCTAGCACCTTAAGCTGTTTGGCAAAATCATAATGGGCCGTAAGAACGCCAGTAGTCTGTCTGCAGTCTTTTCTGTTGCGCGACAACAAGAATGCCGCAGATACAGACGTCGGGGAGAATTTGCTTAGACTGTCCGCACCCTCGAGAGTCATGCCATCGGCATACGTTACTATCCATATACTTCTGCAGAATCTGCGCGTGTCCCGTTAGAGTAAGTTTTTAGCTTCCCG
This sequence comes from Portevinia maculata, assembly GCA_949715645.1. Classification (NCBI taxonomy): domain Eukaryota; kingdom Metazoa; phylum Arthropoda; class Insecta; order Diptera; family Syrphidae; genus Portevinia; species Portevinia maculata. Next base: position 123,866,477 of record OX454527.1, read on the forward strand.
TCTAACTTAGCGCTGTTGCGCCGGATTCTTGTACAAAAAGATCGTGGCGTCTTAGGTTGAGTATTGCCTCCAGCCCCGCTAGGATGTGGTGAACATTACCGCAGTGGGGCTAATGCAGGCCATTATTTGGATCCTAATCATAATCTTAAGGTAGGTATCTTAACACAACGCCTCGATATCGTCCGCATACCTTTCGTGTTGACACCTCCATTTTTTCCAGAACAAGATTGAAGAAATCACATCATAGCCAGCATAGCCCATATTCAGCAATCGCCATGTAGAGCTCTGAAGATGAATGCTATCATATGCGCTTTTAAAGTCAATGTGGCGAGGAGGGCGAATGAACTAAAAAACCGCGAACTCTTTGAGCTGTACCAAGAGGTGGATGTAGACCAAACAGCTTAATCCAGTTGACTACACGCGAGCACATTAAGCGAATGGACAATGTTGCTCCAGCCAAAAGGATCTTCGACTCCCAGCCCCATGTTCGAGAAGGCAAGGAAGGCCGAACCTCCTTTTTAATGCCAGAGCGCTTGGTCTGGACAACCGGAGCAGCCTGCCCGGGATCGCAGAGGATGGAAGGCTAAAGGTAAAAGTAAAGAACGAAAGTTGCTTGCTTAAACACTCCACCCATTCATCCGGAAAATCGTGTGACATGAAGACGGCTGCAAAAGCGAGTTCTCTCGAAGTTCTTATTTTACCATCGTCTGCGTCTGATCTTTGGAGTTAAGCCCTTAAATGGCACTCCTCTTCATTAGGAAGACTAAGTTGGCGCTGGCCGTCTTACTGTGATACAAATTTCGCTGTATTATCTTCATGGCGGCCATGTGTGCCATGTTTCGTTTCTTGAAAACATATACAATGTCCTCGTTAACTGCATGATAAACCAAATTACTATTGTTCGCATACCGCAGCAGCTGAATGAACCTCTGGATGTTGGCAAGGCTTTTAAATACCTTTTTGGCGATGGGGAATATGGAGCTGATAGTGCAGTAGTCGGGCGTGATTTCTTCCACCCAGTTGATAACCTCACCGCAAAGTTGATACTTAATTAGCATTTTGCATCGCTGAAAGGGCGTTAGCACGTTTATTATTCTAAATGTGCGTGAACTGATGCACACATAAGAAAGAAGATGCGTTCATTGCGTTAGCTGAGTGCGCATTAGCATCGTAATGCCGGTGCACAATTTATTCACATTTGTTTTACCCCGTAGTTGCTACCAACTGATAGATACCAAAGTTGCTATTTACGAGTACTTCCATATTCTTTCAAAGTCCAGTAGCAAATACACGGAAGTAAGCATGATACACCGAATATAGGGTTGAACTAGTCAAATTATTCAAAAGTGGGTACACCAGCCAGCCTCAATGTAATGTAAGAATTAAGTTTTTTTTTTTTTTTTATATAATTTGCGTGCGCTAAAGGGATTTTTTCTGTAGTGACACAGTACCCTTATAATGGTAAAGCCACAGCGCAGGCATTTTTGTTTGTTGCTGCAAGTCGCTCTCAGCAAATGATGCATTGCCTATTTTTGGGTGCTAGGTTAGGATAGGTTAGGTTGACGTGGCTGTCAGCTAAGGCCAACACACTTAGTCCAATGTTAGGTCCATTGTGGTACCACACAGATCTGGGAATTCCCTCACTTCTTATGGAGCGCGAAAGACTTCTAACGCCAGTGTTGGCTTAGTCGCTTGTATCATTGAACAAGAAGTCCCCTAGATGGAAATTTCTTTTGTGGGAGAGCGCAGGACATGTGCAGAGGAGGTGAAGTATAGTCTCCTTCTCCTCCTCGTCCATGCAGCTCTGCAAAAGTCGTTTGAGTGCACGCCAAGTCTGGATGCGTGCCTGCCTATTAAGCTGTGTTCTGTGATAACACCTATAGTGGAGCTAATATGCCGTCGGTTTAATGAGATTAGACACTTAGAGCGTCGCAGATCCAGCTTTGGCCAGATCTGCTTAGTCGCTAGATATGTATTGCTACATGTCCACCTAAGGTTTGTTCTCTCGATTGGGGATAGCTTGAACAAGTTTTTTGTAGTTTTAAATCTGATTTTATTCATTTTTTCTTTTCATTAGCTTAAACTAACATAACATTATTTTCAATACATATCTAATATAAAAATATGAATAAAATTTTTTAGATGTCGCTCGTTAATTTAAGGGACAAAGTCCTAAATTAGTGTTAAGCGACAGACAAAGTAAATTACTGAAATATCTAAAGTTCTGATGTGGGGTGACAATCAGTAACTAAACTAACAAAATAAAATAAGATTAATTCAATCTATTTGCTCTAACAATCAAAATTCCAAGAAGAGTTATAAAGTAAAGTAAGAGAAAGAAATATATACGTAAACATAGGGGCGGGCTACAGTCCGCTTGGGCGAACTGTTGGATACCCTATTCTTATTCCTATATCTCATAAGTGGGCGTGACAAAAATTTAAAGGATTTTATCGAAAAAACTAAGCTTTTGTAAATAAAAACGCTCCCTAGCTCAAACTTTGGTTTTTCAATAAAATTGTTTTATTTAATTGTGGGCGTGTCAGTAGGCGGATTTAAAAAAAATTTAAGTATGAGCATAAAGGGCACCTAGAGAGTATATACTATAAATTTCAGCTCCCTAGCTCAAACTTTGGACTTTCAAAAATAAAAAAAAAAAAATTGTGGGCGTGTCAGTAGGCGGATTTTGAAAATATTTACACATGAGCATAAAGGGCCCCTAGAGAGTATATACTAAAAATTTCAGCTCCCTAGCTCAAATTTTGGTTTTTCAAAAAAAATATTTTATTTAATTGTGGGCGTGTCAGTGGGCGGATTTTGAAAATTTTATGTCCCAAGCAGTTTTATGGGCCAAAGATCATATATAAAAAATTTCAGCTTTCTAGCTCAAAATTCAATTTTTCCCAAAATTTGTTTTATTTAATTGTGGGCGTGTCAGTGGGCGGATTTTGAAAATTTTATGTCCCAATCAGTTTTATGGGCCATAGATCATATATAAAAAATTTCAGCTCTCTAGCTCAAAATTCGATTTTTTCCAAAATTTTGTTTTTTTGAGTTTGTGGGCGTGTCTGTGGGCGGATTTCAAAAATTCTTAAACTTGATTATTTCGGGACCCTAGAGAGTATATGGTTAAAATTTCAGCTCTCTAGGTCCAGTTTAAAGGCCTAATTTTTGCCGACGGACGGACGGACGGACGGACGGACGGACGGACGGACGGACATGGCTAGATCGACATTACTATCGATGCTGATCATAAATATAGTAACTTTTAGGGGTCTACGGGCAATATTAAGGTATGTTACAAACTATGCGTCAAAATTAATATACCCCTAGAATAGGGTATAAAAAGAGGGTTAGGTTAGGTTTATGTGGCTGTCGGCAGAAGCCGACACACTTAGACCAATTTTAGGTCCATTGTGATACCACGTATATTATCTACCTCAACTCTGTAGATGGGATTGGCCAACGACACGCGGTTGTTCTCAAACGGTCCCCCATCTACGTACTAACCGCGCCCAACGTCGTTTAATTACGGTGATCTGACGAGAACCGATTACTTTACTTTTACTTTTAAATTCATTTTTATTAATTATTAGCTTATATCAACTTAAATACTAGACAAAAATGATTAAATCTAACTTAAAATTAACAGGATACTTATTCTAGATTATTGATCCTTATGCGGACGTCCTAAACTTAACTCTATCTTATAATTATTGCCTTTCGGCCTAAAAACTATTTTACGAACTAATCTTACATAATTATGTTTTCATCGAGAAAATTGTTAAGAAAACTCGGAATCTTTATCAAATTTTATATTTTTATATAAAAAAACAAATTACAAACTACCTACTCTACTTACTTAAACTACTTAGCATATTCTAACTATAATTAGGATTCTGAGCACTCGTTGCCTGGCGCAACAAGTGGTCAAAATCCCAATTGCTTTCCGAGCGCCTGGCAGTCGTCAACGTGCACACGCGCCGCCGTGAGCCGACTGAAGCCTTACAGCGTCAGTCAACTCCCGGAAGCACCACCACACGTTGACGAGCCCGGCCTCTCCCAAAAACGCCCTAGCTGACTTAATCTAACTTATAAGCTAAGAGGATGTTACCTAGAGTAACGCACCGTCCTGGGAGGGCATGTTGACCCCTCCCCCCTCAACAAGCCACCAAAATTCGGCGAATTGCTTTTCCGTGTCGAATATATCCCTCTCCGATATTGCGGTACTAAAACGGAGGAGCTCATGAGCATTGGCGACGTCCCCGTCATGGCGGAGCCGCTTATCTCTCGCGCTGCGGTAGCGATGGTATAAGACCGGGATACCATCCCTCGTCTGTACCACCCCTATTGAATCAATATGGATAAATGCCTCTGGCGGGATAAAGCCAGACCGGAGCGTACTCTCTATGTACATTTCATTGGGGTAGTAAGCCCCAAATATCAGACTATTGTCGCTGGCCATCGCCCTTGCAACGTGCCTTCGAGTGACCTTAATGAGGAAATTGTCAATCCTATTCAACTGAGCCCCATCGTATAGGACCTTGTTGGGATAGTATTTTATATAGTTGGATTCGGGCGTTCGGAACAACCGGAGACAGGTCCTAAGACATTGTCTCTCCAAAACCCGAATCTTTTCCATATAACTAGGCGCTATATTAAACCACAATGGACAACCATAAGCGATGATCGGCCTTATAAGGGCCACGTAGCAAATGACCTTCACCCTAGAGTCAAGTTGACTGCTATGAAACAGTCTCCTTGTCAGAGCATAAGCCTTCTTGGCCCCAGCAAGACAAGCAACTATATGTCTATCGAAATACAGATACTGGTCAAGCCAGATACCCAGATATCTAACTACGCTTCTCACCGCCAATGACTGCCCATTTTGTCCAATAATGGCCAATTTCTTCCAGTTTTTTCTGGTATCCCTAGAGGCCCCAGCCAATGGAGTTCTGAACAAGATTGTTTCCGTCTTCTGAAAGTTGATTTTCAACTTCCAGTCGTCGCAATATCGCTTAATTTGATCGAAGTCACGCTGCAAAAGGATATTAATGACCTCGATTTTCGGACCTGATCTGTATGCCACCAAATCGTCGGCATACGCTATAGCATGTCTGAGTGAACCCACCAGATCACTCGTGTAAATGTTAAACAGGATCGGAGAATTGACCGCCCCCTGCTGTAAACCGTTTTTAATTTCAAAGACTCTGCTCGAAGTCACGTTGCCACATTTGACAACGAACTTCTTTCCCATAAGCATATTATAAATTATATATAGCAAAGGTTTGTGCATCCCCCGCCTGGTCAACTTGTAGAAAAGTCCCTCTAACCATACGGTGTCGAAAGCCTTCTCAAAATCAACCAGACAAGCACCTGTGCATTGGTTTTTGCATTTATTCCACTGAATGTCGGAAACCAGTTTCGACGCGGCATGAATAGTGTCATGCCTCGCCCTGAAACCAAACTGGTTGTCCGGGATTATGTTATTGTCCTCGACCCACTTTAACAGGGCTCTATTTACAACCCTTTCAAAGACCTTGCTAATATTCGGAAGCAAGCTAATTGACCGGAGATTGGCAGGGTTCGTCCTATCTTTACATTTTTTCGGGATAGGGTGTACCACAGCTACCTTCCAATGCGCCGGATAATGTGCATTATTCAGCGCATTGTTAAACAGCGTGGTGAAAATATCTACAGCCTCCAAAGGCAGGTGTCTCAATACGACGTTTGGGACACCATCCATCCCCGCCGACTTTTTATTCTTTAGTGACTCGAAGATGCACAGAAGATCATCGTTCGACACGAACAAGTGCGATGCATCTCGGCCATTGGCGACAACTGCATTAGCATGGTTTTCATCAGTGAACACGGTGAATCCGTTATTCTCAGATCGCCAATTCTCAAGTTCGGTGCGGAGATAGAAGTGGCTCACCAGAGCCCTATTCTCAATGTCGTGGTTACGGCGAACAGGATTGTTCACCGTATACACGGCCTCGAAACAAGCGCCCAGCAAATCCACTTTCTCCTGTGGGTCCTCGACCACGAAAAAATCGTCGTTTGAAGCGACACTTTCTGGACTTATTCCAGCAGTCAGTATTGTCTGTCTGTTCTCTGCTGTCTGGGAGATTCGAACACAAGGAATATCATTGTGATCTTTCCTCCTGAACAACTTATTTATCTGTGGGAACATATTCGGACTACAGGTTTTAATAGCCCGAATTTTATTGCCCCAATACAGACTTACAGATTTTCTGTAATTTTCTTTTATCAGCTGTTTCAGGATTCGGATCTCTGACTTCAGCATCCTTACCTCCGGGTCGTCGCGATCAGTAAATTGCCTGTACAGCCGTTTAAGCCTCGAGAGCAGTCTACTTTTCTGTCGGTATAGTGCGTCGATTGTAGGGTTTCTGTACTTTTCTGTCTGGTCGTCGTCGGAACGTCCTACCCGAGGAATAGTTCGTTCCATAGTTCGTTTGATGGCGTCGTTCATTTGCAATAAATGCCGATCAATGTCATCATTTGTCATGTTACTGTTTGTCGGTGGGTCGATCCCACTCGAACGTATATCTCGCTTTAAAAATCTGGAGAAGCGCGACCATTGTGCCCTCCGATAATCGAATGAACACACTGCTTCGTACTCCTCCAGCAGCGTTTGCTCGTTCGGGATCCGTATTGCGGCGGCGAGTCCGTAGTGGTCACTATCGTACTCAAACGCACGCAAACAGTTCCGCGTGTATTGGTCTATATTTGTCAGTTGAAGTCTTGCGTCCGTTAAGGCCAAGTCCAGGAAAGCACTGCTTCTTGGGAAGGAAGGGATATCCGTCGCGTACAACTCGAGTTTGTACTCAATCATATTGAGGCGCCACCAGTCGTGAAACTGGTTGCCCCTGGGATTTGTAGTAACATTTCCCCATGCCGCATGTTTGGCATTAATATCTCCGGCCAAGAAGTAATAATTCTCCTCCGAGTTCAGCTGCAGACTACGAAAAAGTGTCTCGAGCTCTGTCATAAATTGGTTGGGTGGAGGTGCTGCAGGTGCGTAAAGCGACACCACATACACTCTCCTCCGGCTATGGAGAGGAATGCATATGATGCATGCTTCCAACAACTGGAACCTACGCACGTCCCCGCTATATATAACCCTATGGCGCAGGCCTTTTCGAATTAAGATTCCAACCCCACCTCCTTGAGTGGAGAGAGGCCGGTCTCTTCTTACTACATGATAATTTTTGTATCCCAATTTGTGCTTCTGATTTAGCTTAGTTTCGCTAACCAAAAGCACATCCGGGTTTTCGGTTTTTAACAAATTGGCAAGTGACGTTCTTTTCTCGATCCTGACTAGTGAATTAACATTCACAGCAAGGATCTTTAAGTTTCCTTCATCCAGCGTAGCCATTTGATTTATGGCACACCAGACCCTACAAACAACTCCGAATAGATAAAGTCAATTCGGGCCGCTTGTTCATTTAATTGTTTCTGGAACTTATCGATCTTTCCGTGCAGAGACAGAAGGATCGATTTCAAGTCCAGATCCACTTCTGGTGCCTTTTGGGCTACCTTTGGTTGATTTAATGTTATTTGGGCTTGACCCGGTCCAGCTGCCATTTGGGCAAAGGACACGTTGGGTGCCACAAAATTAGAGAACGAACGACTCTTCTGACGCCTATCATCTTCAGATTGCTGTTTGCGGGCCTGGACTCTTTTTTTCAACTCCTGGTACTTTGGGCAACCCCTGAAGTTGGCGGGATGCCCAGAGTTCCTGCAGAGCACACAAGAGAGGACACTCCGGTCTTCAACTCTATCCTTACCCAGAGGACATTCACCATGTTTGTGGTCCATATCGCACTTCACGCATCTGAACTGCATGTTGCAGTTAGCTGCGGCGTGCCCGAACCTTTGGCACCGCATACATTGAAGTATGCGATCCGACCTTTTTATTTTCTCCCATCTTACAGCGTGGTAGTACAGGAAGCGGATATTTCGCAGCCTGTCAATTTTGCTGTCGGGAGTAAGCTGCACTAAGAAGAATGGTAAGTAACGGTTACCACCTCTTGCCACAGCCGAAGAAAACGGCTTGACCCCCACGAACTTGAGGTCGTCGCTTTCAAAAAGTTTGAGCTCTTTTTCTAGCTCCTCCGTTTTTATTGAGGGATCAATTCCCTTCAACACAACGGTTTTAAGTTTTTGCTCCCTTGGGGTGTACGTAAAGTACTCGGTCTTAACCTCTCCCAAGGCGGCACGAACCCTATGGTACTCCTCTATTTTTTCACATAAAATTATGTGTTTGTTGGCTGAAAGCCTTTTAACATGGAAATTTTTCGTGATAAGTTTACATAACCTAATGCTATCTACTATTTCAAAATTACTCACATTTATTGGTGGAATTTTTACCTTAGGTTGTGTCTTTTGTTGCTGCTGTTGCTGCTTTGATTGTTCTTGTTGTTGTTGCTGTTGTTGCTGTTGTTGTTGGTGTTGTTGTTGCTGATGTTGTCGTTGTCGTTGTTGTTGCTTCTCCTGAAGTTGTTGCTGAACTTGCTGCTTGAGCACAGATTGTTGTTGCTGTTGCTGCAGCTTCTTTCTGCGCAACTGGTCGCGCTTCTCCAGTAGCTCTTTTATAAGCTTGTCCAGCTGCGCCTCTTCATCGTCCTCTTTTTCTTCGTCCATTTGAACGACTTCCTCGTCATCGACCGGTAAGTCCTTGAAGGAGTTTCCCTCCCCGACGTACCGGTCCACTCCCCCGTCATACTCATAAGAGCTGGAGTTTGCTCCGTCATCATCCGTTGCAGCCACCGATGATGCCACACTATCGCCTGCCAAGTTTAACCTTCTCTTGGCTGAAAGATTCGGCTTCGGTTTCAACTTTCGTCGCCGTTTTTCCACCGTCCTATACTCCTCGCTTACAGCTTCTGCTGGCGTTGTAGCGAGAGCTGCTACTGTAGCTGCATTTCCAGTTACAATTTTAGGTGCTGCTATTGGAGTTGTAGTTGTTGTTGATGTTGTTGTTGCTGGTGGTGAGGACACCCGCCTGGGCAACGCGAAACCCGCTGTTGTTACGCCTGGACTTGATTTATTTTTTGTGCCACTTAAAGCTGCCCTTGTCATACAAACTGAGGCTGTTTTTGTGGCTGGTGTTGTTGCTGATGCTGTTGTTGCTGCTATTGCTGCTTTTGTTACTGCTGTTGTTGCTGCTGTTTTTTTTGCCGGCTCACGTGTTCGCACCACACGTCGCAACGGCACACCCACACCCGTAAGCGGGACCTCCGATTTTTCGGGGTCCATCGCCTGATATGCGCGGCACTTTGTTTTATTTTTTGTTTGTCTTTTTGACTTTATCACTTTATTTCCGAGAAAAAAAAAATAAAAAATTAAAGACTTTGGCCGAGAATCGAACCCGAGTCTCCGGCGTCAGAGTCGGACGCTTAGCTTACTAAGCCAACTTTGGAATAAAAATCTCTTCACTAAATCGCTACTTATCACGGTTACACTTTCCTTTTTTTTTCCGCTGAACACTAACTAGCCGCCCTATCTCATTAAGAGTAGCGGAACGACTGACGAGAACCGATTAACTCGACGTGGTATGGTCGTTGGTTTAAAAAGAGGGTTACTTTGCAGCCTTTTTAAGATAAGATTCTAAGTAAGGATTCAATGCTAGCATAATCATTAGTAAGTAACCAGTGCTTAATTTTACGTGCAAAAACGTTATGGTTGTGAATCATTCGAATGGAATATGGTAATTTATTAAAAAGCAAAGGGGCTTTAACTTTATAAAAAATAGCAAAATGAGTTGTACGTGCAATCGGTATATTGACAAAAGCCATTACATTTATTCGTAAATTGTAAGTTTGATTGCTTCTACTTGGAATATTACCACTTTGTCTGAAAAATTCCCTGAGTACCTTAAAAACATACAAATGTCTTATTCATTGGTTAGGTTAGGTTAGGTTAGGTTTTATGTGGCTGTCGGCTGAAGCCGACACACTTAGACCAATTTAGGTCCATTGCGATACCACGTATTTTTTATCTACCTCAACTCTGTAGATGGGACTGGCCAACGACACGCGGTTGTTCTCAAGCGGTCCCCCATCTACGTACTAACCGCGCCCAACGTCGTTTAATTACGGTGATCTGACGAAAACCGATTAACTCGACGTGGTATGGTCGTTGGTTAAAAATTGGTAGTATGTGAAGTTTTTTAAACTAGGGCCAACTATGAGAGCGACGATTACACCTACAGATAATACGGATTATATGTTTCTGAGCAATCAAAACAGGTCTAAGAGCACTAAAATACGATCCTCCCCAACTGGTAATTCCATATTGCAACTTCGACTGTGCCAGACCATAATAATATCTTAATAATACTCTATTGGAGCAATAAGGCTTGATGAGATACAGCTTACGAACAACTAAATTCATATTCGATTTAATAGTTTGAATATGATCCTTCCAGTAAACAAGAGTTTGCATGTAGCGATTGGTATTCCAAAAGAACCTTTATCAGGTAAAAGAGGTAATGTGGTTCCTTTTTTGACGAGATCGTCTGCCCTACAGTTACCTGGAATGTCTCTATGTCCCGGCACCCAACAGAGGTGAATGTTGAACTGCTCTGCTATCTCCGAAAGAGATGAGCGGCAATCTTGGGCTACGATGGAATTTGAAGAGACTGAGTCCAGGGACTTAATCGCGGCCTGACTATCTGAGAAGATACGGATATCTTTTGAGGATATCGCATTCCTCTTTAGCCACGACAGGGCTTCTTTTTTCGCTAAAATTTCCGCCTGTAACACGCTACAATAATCTGGAAAATGGAAAGAGAGGCTAAGATTTAGCTTTTCTGAGAAAACGCCCCCACCTACCCCATCGCTGGTTTTAGATCCGTCGGTGCAGAAGTGGATCGATTTATTTTCCGCAAATGCATCATCATCCCAGAATGATCTGGAAGGAATGGTGATTTGAAAGTTTTTTCCGAACTGCAAGCGGGGTATGGTGTAGTCTATGTTTCTGGGTAGAGACTTAAAGGAGTCCAAAATACTGGAGTGGCCAATATTCTTGTTGGTCCACTGTGAGGTAGCTTTTAAGCGGACAGCGGAACAAGCCGCTGTTTGCATGCTAAAGATGTCGAGGGGTATCAGGTGTAACAGAATGTCCAGGGCAGCGGAGGGGGTTGTACGGAGTGCTCTGCTAATGCACAGACACTCTGAACGCTGGACTTTGCCCAGCTTGTCGCGGTTTATAGCTTTATCCAGGGCAGTCCACCAGACGTCCACCGTAAGTAAGAATTGGTCTAACCACCGCTGTATATAGCCAATGCGTAATGCGGGGTTGTATACCCCACTTGTTGCCAAAGGCTTTTTTGCAAGAGAAAAGTGCTACTGTAGCTTTCTTGACTCTTTCTTGTATATTGGGTTTCCAGCTTAACTTCCTATCGAAGATTAGGCCCAAAAATGTTGCTTCGTCAGAGAAAGTTAATCTTGTACCGCTAATAGAGGGATGGTCAATATGTGGGATTTTATATTTCCTGGAAAAGAGGACCAACTCGGTTTTGTGGGGGTTAACGCCCAGTCTACACCGATTAGCTTGTTAAGAGCGTTTTGCAGGATTCCTTTATGGTATTGAGGTGTTTTCCAGAGACGGCAATCACCCTGAAGCCCTCCCCTTCCAGGTTTATCAGTAGTTAATTCACCACCAAATTCCAGAGAAGGGGAGAAAGAAAACCGCCTTGTAGCGTGCCTCTACTGACAGACCTCCTAGCAGATGTAACGCCCAGTTTTGAATTAATAATCCGACTTTCAAGCAGTAGATTAATCAATTCACCAAGCGAGCTATCCACATTCAGTTCTGTCAGTGCATTTGCGATTTCAGATGTGTTAACGTTGTTAAAGGCGCCTTCTATGTCAAGGAAAGCAAGCATGGTATACTCTTTGTGATAAAGAGAGTATTCGATAGTGCGTACTAAGGAGTGAAGAGCGATTTCCACCGACTTTCCCTTACAGTACGCATGCTGAGCCGCAGACACCAATTGCGGATTTATGTTCGTGCGAAGATGGATATCAATCAATCGCTCCAGCGTTTTGAGGAGGAATGAAGATGACTAATGGATCTGAGGTCCTTTGGACTGACGTGGGAATATTTGCCAGCCTTGGGTATGAAAACCATTTTCACTTCTCTCCAAGCCCGGGGAATATGAACCAGGTCTAGACAGCTTTTCAGGATCATCTCCAGCACAGGCAGGATGATATCCGCTGACATTTGTAGTTCGGCAGGTATTATGCCGTCTGGTCCTACAGACTTGAAGAGTTTGAAGCTATGTAGCGCCGAAGTCAGCTTTTCCCTAGTAATCAGACCGTGAGAGTAAGTTACCTGTGCATTTGACCTGCTAGGGCGTATATTGCCGGTAATATTGGAGCTGCCTGGGAAGTGAGTATCAAGTATCAGATTGAGCGATTCCTCGCTAGATGTCCTCCAAGAGCCGTCTGCCTTCTTAAGGCAGCTAGGCATAGTTAGATTAGAAGAGAGGATTTTTCTTAGCCTTGATGCCTCAGATGATTCTTCTATTCTGCCACAGAAGAGTCTCCATGACGATCTTTTGGCTTTCCTTAGTTCTTTTTTTTGTATATTGTGAGGGATTCCTTATAGAAGTCCCAATCGGTTATTGCTTTTGAGCTTTTAGCAAGATTGAAGAGTCTTCTGCACTCCTTTCTGAGTGGTCCCAGCTCAGGGGTCCACCAGTGAGGCTTCTTTTTACCACTGGGTTGTACGAGTGGGCAGGATGCTGCTGCCATTGCTTCGTTAAAGGCCAGGGTAAGTTCATCGTCTTTATTGTCGAGCTCATTGGAGTTGCAGGGGGGACTTAAGAGTACAGAGTTAATACGATTATGTAGAGTATCTCTGTATAGGGGCCAGTTGGTTTTCCGAGGATTGCGGAAGGTGGGTTGGCATAGAGGCTCAACGTTAAGGTTGAAAAGAAGATAGCGGTGATCGGAAAAAGAGTGATCAGCCGAAACCTTCCGAAACCCGTAATCATGTCGTTGATGGTATCAGAGACAAGAGTGATGTCAAGAACTTCTTGTCGATTTTTGGTAATGAAAGTGCGTTCATTACCTGAGTTACAAACAATGGGGTTAGTACGTGAAAGATATTCAAAAAGTGACTCACCTCTGTTATTGATGTCTGTGCTGCCCCATACGGTGTGATGAGCGTTAGCATCGCACCATATTATGAGCTCAGCTTTCTGCCTCCTTGCTTCTTCGATCAACCTCTCTAGGTTATCACCAGGGAGAGGCCCCACTTAATCGTGGGCGAGATACGCTGATATTAGCCAGAATGATCTACCAGCAGTCTCTAGTCTTGCCACAGTTGTATCTCGATCGCTGAAATTAGGGAGTAAATAAGCATTAATATTACTTTTCACTAGTATACACGATCTAGGTTTACCTTTCTCGGTCTCATACAGTGAGTAGTATCCAGGAGTCCTGAGTCCTCGAACCAGGTTTTTGACAATCCAGGGTTCTTGGATCTGGACGATGTCTTCTGCGCCTTTGGTAAGACGAAGAATAAGTGCGGCCGAAGCCTTAATGGAGTGTTGGTGGTTAATCTGAACTAACTGCAGCATTTTCGCTACAATCAGGCAGAGATGCCTCTCCACCACGGTGTTGTTCAGGCCTACCAATTCCGAGGACGAGTTGAGAAGCTAGCGGTGAGGAGGAGGGGGTAGTTTGCCCGCATCCATTTCGTCCTTTTTATAGACCCGCATTTTGACATCGTCCCATGCGAATCTGATCATGTAGTCGTTTTTGGCCAGAGGAGCCAGGGTTTCTTGGTTGATTACAACCACGACACGTCTGTAGGAGCCCTTCAGCTCTTCCAGTTTAGCAACCTTCCAGTTGTGGGTCGGAAGTGAAGGGTTGCTCAATTTCAGGACTTCCAGGATGCCCTCAGGGGTGGATGGGTCCGCAGTTATGTAGATACGAGATCTTGGTCGGCAGGGGATGTCTTCCCTGCACCGAGCCACACCTCTCCAAGCCTACTTATTGCAAGCTTGTAGTGATCGGCCGATCTTTGATCATTACACGCGACCAATTTGATGTGGCCTTGATGCCACCCGCCTTCATGCGTAAGCGGAGGAGGTCCGGGATGGTTCCTTATGAAGGTAGAGAAGGAGCGCGAAAGCGCTCTCTTAACCATATCCCACTTCTCAAGGGTGATGGACCCGTCAATGTCGTTGCGGTCGATGACTGCGACCACTATCTTGTCTTTCAAGATGTCGCTGAAAGACCTGTGAGGTGTAATAGTGGGAGAGATGCCTGTGTTATGCACTCTCTGCCTCTTGGGAACCGAACTGGTTCCTTCCACTGACCTCTGGCGTTTTATCGACGGGTCGCAGGACTTAAGGATCTGCTGAGCCCAGTCCAGTTTGGCGATTTGTGCGGGCGTCCTATCCTTCTCCGCGATGGTGCCACACACACGCTGGATCCGGATGGCGTTGCGTCGGTGTTTGTAAGACGCCGTGGACGGATTACGGTGACGCTTTGTGTTGGTGGAGGCACCATGATGCACAGTCCCACCACCATCAGGTTTTTTGGGGGCAACGCTTTTGCCGACCGTGGAAGGATCATGAGTTGCCACAGTCCGTCCTACAGACATCGTAGTAGCGTTGCCCGAAGACGTTGTTGACTTGGTGGGGCCGGCAGAGGGGGGACACTGATTCACAGTCCTCTCTCTGTCGGAAAGGGATTTTTTAAGCTCGCATCCACTACTGGAGGGACCATGTATGTCCACAGTTCCAGCACTAACTGGTGCCACAAGAGCTATGCCGGTAGACAGCTTGGTCGCCGTACTACCGTCCGGTTTGAAAGGAGAACCAGCCGTAAAATTTTTGTTTTTTTTTTTTTTTTGAATCCATAATAGATCCCACGAATCGCAGAGAAAAAAGGTCCATCTGCACAGAGATCCGCATTGTGCAGATAAGGCTAGCTAATCCGGAGGTCGCCAGGTATCCGTGCACGACTGAGCTATTTGATAAACTGGGCCCTCAGCCAAGTTGACTCTCGGCACGGGTCGTATGACACCTTACGTCCAGCCCAGGGAATAAAGGAGGGGGAGAGGATAAAGAAAGAACTGTCCTGTAGAGGCCGCAAAGTAGTACAGGTACGGAACTTGCGCCTTAAGAAAGAGAGGGGGGAGAGAGGGGACGTAGAGTCCTGGTCAGTACTTGGTAAACGCTCGTCAACAGCCTGTCTGTCATGGGTGGCCCAAGACAGCATAGCCCGTTGAACCTACGCCGGCCGCAAGCCTTCGCACCGGCACCATCGAATGCAATGATGCTACGCACGTCAAGGTGACTGACCCACGCGAAGGATTTTTGGGTGCTACTTACTGTAAGAATTGAAGGTGGCGCCTAAATTGCTTTAGGGAGATCTGTTTTTGTTGTGTGTATTCAATTTATAAAAATCATGGCGCTGGTCGGGATACGAACGCACGACCTGCCAATCACTTACTGAATACACTACCATCGCACCATTGCCTCCTGTAAGTACCCCTTGATCACCGTACTTATCGAACATTGCAAAACAAACCTATATACATAAAACCTGACACGATTACTTTTAAGAATGCTTTTGACCACCCTTAGCCAACAAAAATCCACTGCCAGTTTCAATAAGCAAACTATTTGTTTTCCTCCAAATGTCCAACCATTTAGTAAGCTGACATTATGTACAAATTACTGTGGCATACATATTTTATTCTGTATTAACTGTTTAAATTATTTGTATGGTTTAATCACATACATAGATGCGTTACAAGCTATAGAATGTAAAAAAAGTTTTGACTTGCTGTGCCTTATTGTTTATGTACTAAAACATTATTATTTGCGCTGATGAATCAATTTCTCTACCTGAAGTCACTTACTGAACTTAGGTCAAAAACGTCAGGTTTATAACCCATGTCAAGATTCCCGAAAAGTAATTAGATTAGCCTTCCATTCATTGCAATGCAGAAAGGGTAATTATAAAAGTTTCTACATTGAAATTAATATATCTCCTCATGTTAAAACAAACAAATATATGCAAAGGAAGAGCTGGGGATATTAAAAAAAGAAAACTCAGCACCAAGAAGTTCCAACATGTGTTTTCATGTGACACCTATCCGAAAACTTTAGATGGATGATGATCGTATGTTCATATGACATGCATTGGTATTAAACTGCGGCAGTAATTGTAACTCTCTAGAAGTACATTTTTTGTTACCTTTCTGATGCAATGCAATAAGTAAATTGGTATCTAGAAAATATGCATTCATATGCAGAATTTGTTCAATTCTGCAATTTGCATGCTCCAGTGAGGCATTGTTACAAAAGTTTGTTTGGATTTTAAGTTATTTTCGCTGCCACTTTTATTGAGTTTAGTCTAGCAAGGTTGATAGGCGCAAATGACATTAGCATTGTTCGGAATTTTTAAACTCTTCAATATTTAAATATCATTGCATTTAGATACAAAATGGCTGATCCCGAGCAAGGAGGCGGCAAGGATTACGATCCATTTGCAGAGCGACTAGCGATGGAAAGTGCGACAACGTAAGTTGAATAAAGGTACTTGCACATTAAAAACATAAAGAACATCCGATTCTCATTTTAATTTAGTGACAACGAAACCCTTACGCATCTATTAAAGGCAGCACTCGGTACTGGGATTTTATCGATGCCTATAGCGTTTATGTACGCTGGTCTTTTCATGGGCATATTTACAACAATATTCACAGCATTAGTTTGCACACATTGTGCATATGTTCTGGTAAGTTTTGGTTATAAAACATAAATTGTGTTCTTATTTTTTGTGGATTATTTTATTATCGGAATTGCGTAGTTCGTCTGACTGTTCTTTTTTAAATGAAACTTATTTTATGTTGAAGCTAGAATAGGCTGAGTATCGAAAGTATCGAAGGCTGAGCATTCGTTGCAGGTTCCATGCAATGAAAACCGTTGCGACGCATTTTGCATGAATTCGATGCAAGATAAACAGTGCCATAACGCATCTTTGTTGTATATTATGTATATCAGTCAAGCAAACATCGCATGGATAATTTTTTAGATGCATTTTTTCATTTTCATTCTTTCTTTTGCGGATAATAATTCCCCAAGTTTCCGTGACATTGGGGGAATATATTTCAAAAAAAAATGTTTTACTCTGAAATATTAATTTTTTATGGTAAAAGAAAAATTCTGTGCATAAAAGTCTTCAATAAAAACTCTCACTGTGCCTGGGTTTGTTGCAAGCAGACAATTAAATATTATGTACAACGTAAGAACATATAATAGCAATCAGCAACAAGACTGTTATCGTTAGATTAACGGAAAACCAGAGCAATTCATCAATTCATCGATGCGAAGTTTTTGACGTTTTGAATCTCACCCCATATATGTACAAACGTATCGAAAATTTCAAATGAATTAAAATCAATCAATCGTCTTGTCCGAGTTAAATATATGTAATTAAAATTGAAAAGATAAGTACGAATAAAAAAATACTGTTGCTAAGATAAAGCTTTTCCATATTTATCAATATCATAACAATTAAATATAAATTTATCTTGGATGTTATCTTTTTAGTTAAGGGAAACGATTAACCTTCAGTAAATTTCGAAATATACCTATTGCATAACAACTTCATTACCGCATCTCCTTCAAACAATTACAATTAACTTCTGTAACGCATATTTCTAGATAAAATAGATTCCATAGATAAAATAGATAACATGTATTCGTACGTGTGCATGATATGCAACTTTTATCATACAAAATGTGTAAGAGGTCACACGTACCATTCTTTGTCCCTGGCGGGAGCTTTGCGGCTTGAAGTAAAAACCTTCCTTGAAGCCCCTCAACAAGTTTAAAGAGATCACTTTTATAATACAAAAAATATGGTTTCTAGTTAATGGAAGAATATCTATAACAAGGCGCATATGTTTCTTTGGGCGGTGTTGGTGGACATTATTTTTCGACCGCCAGAACGAATTTCTGCTGCCGCCTGTTTTGTAGATTTGCGTACATGCTGCACGAATTCGTGTGCATTTTTGTTTGTTTGCGGTATGTTTTTATTTATAAATACATATATGTATATCCTTTTTCGGAACCCTTTTTGGAGTTCCAAGCGAATCTGGTTAAAATAACATTGAACCAGAGTTTCGAGTTTATAAATTTAAAAAAGCCATAAGACCCTTTTTTACTATTGGATCAAAAATTTTTTTAATTTATAAGCTCTGTGGTTTGTGAATTTAAAATTATTTAGTTACAAGTCCCTTTTCTCTTGCGAATTAAAGATTATTTAATTCATTAGCTCTTTGTGGTTTATGATTTAAAGATTATTTAACTCATAAGCTTTTTTTGATTTATGAATTGGTTAGGCCTGATGCCTGCGATCAGGTCCTTGGAACACCAAAAAAACCCTTGAAGACCGAAAAAGTTATATTATTCCAAAATGTCCTTAGAAACGGTGCACTATTTCTGTGTACAAGGTTTTTACCACGAGGTCATTGGCGCACCAAAAAGTCCTTGAAACCCAAACAAAGTATATTTTCCATAATGTCCTTTTAATATTGAATTTATATCAATTTTGTTTTTCATTTCCTTGACCAGGCTCATCCAATTCCTAAAAGAACTTATGAATTAAATTATTTATTTAATATTTACAAACGTATGTGTTTTGCAATAAATAAATTGTATTTATATAATGTATTTTGTACCTCTGGAATTAGCTTAAATTATGTATTTGCAATATTCGTTTAAATGAAATTTGTAAGCTTAGCACGATATAAACAAATAAATAAATACAGAAATCATAATGTATTAAAAGTAGTGCGAAAGATATGTGTGGCATTTTTCTCGATTAGCTGAGCATCTTTTAAATATCCTTATGACATAAGCTGCATGAACAAGACTATAAAACATAGGGACGGGCTACAGTCCGCTTGGGCGAACTGTTGGATACCCTATTCTTATTCCTATCCCAAGTAAGTGGGCGTGACAAAAGTCTAAGTATCACTTGGATCATATATAAAAAATTTCAGCTTTCTAGCTCAAAATTCGATTTTTCCAAAATTTTGTTTTTTTTGAGTTTGTGGGCGTGTCTGTTTGCGGATTTCAAAAATTCGTAAACTTGATTATTTCGGGACCCTAGAGAGTATATGGTTAAAATTTCAGCTCTCTAGGTCCAGTTTAAAGGCCTAATTTTTGCCGACGGACGGACGGACATGGCTAGATCGACATTACTATCGATGCTGATCATAAATATAGTAACTTTTAGGGGTCTACGGGCAATATTAAGGTATGTTACAAACTATGTGTCAAAATTAATATACCCCTAGAATAGGGTATAAAAACTGAGCTCTTATTTAGGCTTTTTTACAACTTTGAAAAAAAAAACTCTTAGCAGTCGGTTTGCGTTTTCGTTTTTTCTTAATCCAAATTGTTTGTCGTGCAGAATCATCCTTTTGATCAGAACAAGACTCTCATTCTGCGAGTATCGAGGTGGGCCTGTAGTTGGCAATGTGGGTTGCTTTTGTGAATCGTCCGCACAACTTAAGAGAGTTGGTACTAGGGATTCGTATGTTGATCATCTCAGGTGCTAGCATCGACGCTATTTCATTTGCAGGTATTTTTTTTCAGTGCTGCAATGATATTTTTTATTTCTAGACTTTTTCTAGACGCATCAATCTTGATTGATGATGATCTTTGTACTCTGTCTGAACGTTTGTTTCTTTTACAGGTGCATTAATGAATAACAGCCCTAACTTCCGAGGATAGTAAATTTGCAAGCTAAATCCTTGAGGTTTCCTTCTTTTGCAAATTTAGCTTTCAAAGTGTCATAAAGATTGTTGGATCTCTTCCTGAAAGTTGAATTGACCAGTTTCCAAGTTTATTTATGGTTGGTGTTGAAAATCTAGCTTTACAAAGAAAATTACCGACCTGGAGAGAGAACAAAATGCAACTGACTTTAATATATGAAAGAATATAATCCAATTGCTTACATTTAAGTGAACAATATTTCCAGTGAGAGAATTGCCAGATTTAATTATGTATTCAAACAAAGTTTATAATATCCAATACTCCCACTTTTGAATAAGATTAATTGAAACAAAAGAATTTTAAATCGAATTATTAACAATTCCAATCAAATTTCTAAATTTCTCAAATTTGTCAATGCTCAAGGCTTTAGAAAATATATCTGCAATCTGTTGTTCTGAAGGAACGTATTTAATGAAGAACTCTCCTCTTTCATACTGTAGTTGTATCGCGTAGTACTTTACTTACTTAACGGGCTCCCGACCCGTGAAGAGTCTGTCTGAGACACTGCAGCCTTCCATTCTCTGTGATCCCGGGCACGCTGCTTCCAGTTGTCTAGACCAAGCGCTCTGGCATCCGCGTTGGTTCGGTCTTTAAAACGGAGGCTCGGTCTTCCTTGACTTCTCGAACCAGGGGCTGGGAGTCGAAGATCCTCTTTGCTGGAGCATTATTTTCCATTAGCTCAATATGGCCGACGCAATGTACATAGTCGACGTGATTTATCTTTGTTGACTACATACACCTCTTGATACAACTCATAGCGTTCGCGGTTGTATCTTCTCCTCCAATCGCCCTCCTCGCACACAGAAACAAATATCCGATGGAGTATTTTTCTTTAAACAGAACCCAATATTAGCTCCCCTTTTTCTACTTATCGTCCAGCACTCGGCAGGACTGGTAGAATTAAGGTTCGATTGAGTATGCATTTTGTCCTTCGAGTGAGGAATTTTGAACCCATTTGTTTCGCTAAACCGAACTAGCAACGGTTTCCCAAGGTAATTCTCCGCCGGATCTCCACTAAGGTATCATTCGTGGAGTTAATGTTTACTCCTAGGTAGATGAACTCATTAACTACCTCGAAGTTATTGCTATCAACAGTGACGTTTTGTCGTAGGCGGTGGACAGATGTTTGTTTGTTTGTTGATAGCATGTACTTGGTCTTGTCCTCATTTACTTCAAGACCAACCAATTTCACATGTTCTTCAATCGCCGTGAAAGCCTCTAACACGGCACGTTGGGAACGGTCGATGATGTCGATATCGTCCGCATCACTACGCTTCGGTGACTAGGTTTCCGTCGCTATTTCGAAGAACCTGCATTCCCGTCTTAAAGCCAGCAGCCAGTTGCTTCGCTTTCTTGTAAAATCTACGGATGCTGTTTCGATCGCGAGACTCTTCGATTTCCTTGAGCTGGGAGACTGCGTACGTCCTCTTCTTTCTACGCAGGATCTTCTTCTCCTCCCTTCTCTTGGTTCGATACTCTACCCTCGCTGCCCTTTTTTCGCAGTGTTTTTAAATGTGCATCTTCTGTCACCGTCTTCCGATAAACGCATACATCATCATATCACGGGCTTTTTCTCTCCTTTATGATGTCACGGTATCGCTTGTGGGTGGTGAAAGCACAGAGGAGAGTCTCTCGCTCGTCCGCTCTCTGTAGACTCTGGCTACTCCAGGTGTGTTGAGACGTCCAACGTCGAATTTCTTCTTTTAGGCAGTTCGCAGCTTCTTCTTGTTGGACAATCGAGCTCTAAATTTAGCCGGTCAGAGTCGACGTTTGCCGCTCGGAATGTGTGCACGTTTATGATGTAGGATGCGTGCCTCGCATCGATTAGCTATCATCGGTGTCCTAAAAAGACGATCAACTTCTTCTTTCTTTCTTTGACGACGAGGTCAGTATCTGGACTAGAGGGCTCATAACCCTCCCACTTCACTACACCCCTACTGATCCACCTGTGGGGCGTGCCGGTTTGAACATTTTCGAACTAAGTACTCGTTGCAGGGACGTCTAAACCTCGATTATGATGTTGCATCGTCAGCAAAGAAAAACTGTTGCATTTTGGAGTCAGTCACTTTTCGTTCAAGTAGATAAAATGGGAATCAATAATAATCAATAACAGGAGCTTGCACGTGTCAAAATCGTAAAAACAGAAGCCGGCCTAAAACTCCGCGATTACACACTTGCAATACATACATATACATGACACCGGCAGTTGATCATTTGACGTGGCATTCCTGTCAGACAAATAGACAACAGATACAGACATATGCATTAATATGTATATAATATACTACTTAAGTCACTTTTTAAAGCTTTCATTTGTATTGCTGTCCCTATACTGAAGCGTGAGTTTTAATATGTACCTTATTATTATTGGCCATTTGTTTGTTTTTGTACCTGTAAGACTTGCTTTCCGATATTTCGCCGCTTCAATGAATAGAACTTGTTTCCTGCATATCGGTCACTTACCAAGAAAATGAAGGATATTTCTCCCAGATTCCACGTACTGCGAGATAAGTATGAAAAATCGCAAGAGTGACTTAAATTGATCCGTGCACTGTTCCATTTGTCTTTTCCACGAATTTTTGCCTTATCTTTTCATCCACCCAAGCCATGAACTCTTTACAATTTAGGCTTCCAACTACTAAGTGTATCCTCTAAATTTAGTTATATGCCCTAACCACTAGCCAGTTCCCGCCAATGTGTATACCATCCAATCCTCTTCTGATACATGTACAGCGCAGCTTTCTTTGGTAACCGCTGCGCTAGTTGCCAGTTGGGCAAGCTTTTCACTTTTAGAATGAAGTCCACTTACCTAATAAAAATATCATGTTTTTTTCTATCCATTTGCATGACGTAATCTTATAGATTACTTACGTCGCTTGCGCATTATGGGAAATATTTGACATCTATTTTGATGAAGGCATAGATGGCGCATATATATGATAGAAACAATCAACTCGCGATCAACGATTCTGTGGCGCAGTCCTTTCGCGTCGGCTGTCCAGAAGTTTCTATCTTCTTCAGCAGTCACAGATCCGCTTATCGACCACTTGTCCTTTCTTTATGGTCACGCTGGCCACATACACAAGATATAAGGACTTTGTCCTTCCTATGTGATCTCGTACCTACATACACAATAGATAACGACTTTGTCCTTCTTATGTGGTTACGTACGCCACCTCACAAGAGGAAAGGAATGCATCCTTCCTATGTGCTCACGTACGCCACCTCAACAAGAGATACCAGGGACATAATCCCCTTCCATCATTTGTAATAAATACAATATCACTCATACAGAGTAAGCCACAAAATGATGGTACACTCCAACACGGCCATCCTGCCCATTCATCGCTCTCGATGAAATAAAACATAACATTAACCTTTAACCAACACAACTGTTTTAATATTTTTTTTTTATTTCTTTCTCCAAGTTATATTGTCAGTTTAGTAAAAATATAATGTGATCAGCTAGAATTTTGCAAAGTCCAAACTATTCATCTTTCTCCTCTTCAGTTAAGTTTCTCTTGTCATATCTGGGAGTCTCCTGAACATCAGAAGCTGTAAACACAGTCCTTTCAATTTTGACTCATCAATGGAATATTGCAACAATAATTTCAATAAACACTGCACTTGTCCCTTTTTCCCGACTAACTCCAGGACGATTTAGCTCAGAGGTAGCCTTTAACTTGTCTACACCCCTAGGAGTAGTCCTGTTATGAGGGGCTCAGAGGTGACAACAATCTTTACCAACAGCTCAGAGATTTGCATTGAAACCCCGCTTGTTTACATCTCCAATCAACCCAACAGAAAATTACAATTCAGAGGCAATATTCAGCTTGACTGCATTAACTGAGAGAAAGAAAAGGTGCAATTCAGAGGCAAAGAACCAAGACAAGCTAGTCTGCAAATATCATTTAACCAACTTATTTCGCTTTTTATAAACATCATAACGCAGAGGCGATCTTCAGCTTGTTTATGAAACTCATTTCTTGTTGTAGTAAACACTAACCTTCTGCTGCATTTTCAGCAACATCATTGTCCTCGTTAATAAGACGAATCGCTTCTCTGGCTGCTGTTATTCCCTTCCCTCTAATTCCCTTCCGTTTAAGTTTATATCGATCATTCGAAAATATCCCTATATCCTCGTATGATCCACGAAAATGTACCTCCAGTTTAGATTTGCGAATTTGAGGGCTCTTCACTTCAGACCCAATCTCCAACCGAGTAGGAGTATATTTACCCTTATCAAATCTAGCTTTCATCTTAGTGGCATTTTCTTAAATGCGTTCGTCTGCTAAAGCACGGATTTGTTCAATGTCCTCATAATGTGGTTCGATTCCAAGTTGTTTGAGTAAAACACTAATTTCCGGAGTTCTTCCCACAACTCCATTGAGTATCTTCAACGGTGACAGTCCGGTCGTTTTATTCTTGGTGGTGTTCAACGACAACTGAACACGACCAACATATCTTGTCCAATCCATGCTAATGTCCAAATTCGTCCTCAATAATTTAATGGTATCCACATACTTTTCCACCTGTCCATTGGCTCGACTGGCTCCAGGAGTAATAGTATGATGCTCTATTCCATACAGTTTGCAAGTGTCTCGAAATTTTTGGCTTGTCAAATTAGTCCTTTTATCACTGACAATCCTAGATGGTGTTCCAAATAGCGTTAAGAAATTAATTAGGTGGATCACAGTTTCATCTGCTTTGAGTGCATGCAATTTCCCTTTCGATACACGACCTTGAAATCAAAATCTTGTAGGTATATCCACCACCTGGCTACTCGTGGTAACAAAACCTTTTTGTCCTCTGTGGCTTTCAGCGCATTACAATCAGTAACGAGGGTAAAGTGTATAACTAGCAAATACGTACGGAAGTGTTTTAAAGCGTTTACCACAGCGAGTGTCTCCAGTTCATAGACTCGTATGGCTTTGTAGCTTGGCTATAATATGCGACTACGTGAAGAGTACCACCTACTCGCTGGAACAAGATAGCGCCATACCCAATGGAACTCGCGTAGTTTCGGTATGTAGTTTAGATGGCAGATCTGGGTTAAAGATGACTAGCAAAGGTCGTTTAGTTAACTGTGTTAGAATAAAACGCAATCTTTGCTAGTCCAAATCAGAATGACAATATATTCAATGTATATAAGTAGTTCATGTATGTATTTCTAGTAGAAAAGTAATAGTTAAGTTAAAAGAAAAAGAGTTCGTTCACCGAATTATAATATTATATTAGAATAATGTACTAGATAACCTTATATCGTAAACCAACATATTTTGAATTGACTTTTAAACACTTTCCCTCAATTACAAAATGTTAAGCCAAGTCCTTCCATATGTGTATAATGTTTCAAGTCACTTGGTAAGTACATCCGCAGTCATATGTTCAGTATCGATATGGTCCAAAACGATTACGCCCTTTTGTACAGCCTCGCAAACAAAATGATGCCTCATGTCGATATGTTTAGTCCGTGAATGCTGGACTGAATTTTTAGCAATAGATTGAGCGCTTCTATTATCATTGTATATGGTAACACCCTTTTCGCCTGTGGAGGAAATTTCATGCAGAAACTTCTTAAGGTACATGGCCTCTTTAATCGAATCCGCTATTGCCATATACTCTGCCTCTGCGCTAGATAAGGCAACCGTCCTTTGCTTCTTCGACTCCCAAGACACAGCTGCTCCGCCGAGCTTAAATACATATCCTGTGTAAGATCTCCTATCATCCCAGTCAGCATCCGTGCATCCGATGACATCCTTTCCGGTCCTTCGATATGTTAGTCCGTAGTCCTTTGTTGCTTTCAGGTACCTCAAAATCCTTTTGGCTGCTGTCCAATGTGGTTTTCCGTAGTCCTGATTAAATTGGCTTAGATAACTTATGGCAAACGATATATCCGGCCTTGTTGACACTTCTAAATAAAGTAAAGAACCAATTAATTTCTGATATGGTAACTTACTTAACTCGTTCCTTTCTATGTCTGTTTTCGGACACATTTTCTTAGACAGTTTTCCGGTAGTATCTAGTGGATATTTTTTCGTTGACACATGGTGACTTCTCCGTCGGCTTTTTGATTAAACTCAATGCCTAAAAAATAATTAAGTTTTCCCATATCTTTCATTTCAAATTTAGATTTCAATTCATCCTTAAATACTTTAATTTGGCTCGAACTATTTGACCCTATTATTATGTCGTCAACATAAATTGCGATGATTATGATATCGTTGCCCTTACGTGATATATAAATACAAGGATCTGCTACAAGTGGCTTCATACCCATTTTTAGAAGTTGTTCATTCAGCTTTATATACCATTGCCTACCTGACTGCTTGAGTCCATAGATAGACTTTTGAATATGCCACACTTTGTTTTTCCCAAAATTCTTGCTCATTAGTTCACAATACATTCGGTTCGAAATCTCACACTACAAAGGTTGACCTTGTTCCTTAATTGAGGATCCGCCAAGGTGAAATATAGATGAAATGAAATGAAATATAGATGAGGTATTTCCATGTAGATGGTCTCTTCAATTTGTCCATTTAAATATGCGGTGACAACATCTAATTGGTGTAAGACGAGTCCCCATTCAGCAGCGAGAGCCATTAGTAGGCGAATAGAACATTGTCGAGCTACCGGAGCAAACGTTTCCTTGAAGTCAATGCCTGTACGTTGAGAGCACCCCTTCGCAACCAACCTACATATTTCTCCCGAGGAATCCGTCTTTGTTTGAAATACCCATCTGCTTCCAATAACATTCTTTCCCTTTGGCCGGTCTATTATTTTCCAAGTTCTATTTACTTTGTGCGCTAGAAGTTCATCTTTCATCGCCCATTTCCAATCATCAGCATGCGAATCAGTTAAAATGTCGCTAATATTTTGAGGATCTGAAGTCAGCATCCACGCAGCGTCGATGAAAACATCTGAATCATCCGAATCAACATTGCTATAGTTGTAACATTTTCCAGATTTATCAATTAAATTATTTTTTGTCTTTGATCTCGTTCTCATGCTTATTCTTGAATCATCAATAATTACTTTATCCTTGTTAGTATCATGCTGCTTAAACTCTTCATCAACTTTATCACGCTCATCATGCTCTTCCTGATCCTCGTGCTGGCCGCGCTGTTCGTTCTGTACATGCTCTTCATGCTGCCCACGTTCCTCATGATGTCCATGCTCTTCTTGGTATTCATTGTCTTCCGTCTTTAAATCATGCACTTCGCCTTCAATTTTATCTAAAGTCGGCCTATATAGTATTTCAAATTGATCTTCATATGACGTATCGTTTGAATTCTCAAGATGATTAGAGGAATTATCTTTTAAGAACACCACATCCCTGCTTTTAATAATTTTTCTCGTAGTTTGGCACCATAACCTATAGGCTTTCGAATTTTCGCAGTATCCTACAAAGATATACAATTTCGACCTAGCATCAAATTTGCCTTTATTACTTTTGATCAAACAATATGCCTTGCTTCCAAACACCTTTAAATTTTTCACATTGGGTACCATTCCTGTCCATAATTTGTAGGGAACTTCTCCGTTGAGACTATTAGACGAACAGCGATTCCTTATATACTTTGCACAGGCTATAGCCTCCGCCCAAAATGATAGAGGTAAATTTGATTGCAATAACATGCAACGACCCATTTCGACCAGAGTCCTATTCATTCTTTCGGAGACACCATTCTGTTGAGGTGTATATTCTACAGTAAGTTGGTGTTTGATGCCATGTTCCGACAAAAAATGTTGAAAATTCTTGCCACAATATTCTCCTCCATTGTCCGAACGTATTGCCTTTATTCGTCTTCCTGTGAGATTTTCAGCGTATGTTTTAAAATGTTTAAAAGCGGAAAGAATTTCATTTTTATATTTAAGGAAATACATCTCACACCACCGGGTAGCATCATCAATGAGAGTTACAAAATACCTACATCCGCCGTTTGACTTCTTTCTCATCGGTCCACAAATGTCGCTGTGGATCAGATCCAATGGATGTGCACTTCTCGGGGTACTTTTCTTCGGAAATGGTTTCCTGCAATGTTTGCCTTTAATACAAATTTCACACTCAAAGTTATTATTTTTCATATTTTGTTTTTGGTTTATTTTCAACCCAAGAACTAATTGTTTTTGTACCATTTCACGTAATGTATTTACATTAAGATTGCCAAATTTTTCATGCCACTCATGTAAATAAGATCTTTTGTACCGTATGGGCCAGAAAAGTTTAAACTAGTAGAATTTCCACTTTCCGTGTAAAGCGGACAATTTTACCAGTAGAAGAATTCTTTATGTCCTCGGGGCTCATTTGCTCTCTGAAAAAGATCTTCTTTCTAATTCCATTAAGGGCTGGACATTCACATAAAATGTGTTCAGCTGACTCGTCCTCTTCAAGACAGAGTCGGCACTCAGGAGAGTCTGATATTCTCATTTTGTGTAGATGATATCTTAAACCATGGTGACCAGTAAGGTAACCTACTAGGTTTTTGATATCGTGCCTGCTTAGGTTTAGACATTTGCTGGCATTTTTATTGAAGGGCCGAATGGCTCGTTTGGCCTGTCTTAGACCTGGGATGCTTTCCCAAAGATAGATACATTTTCTATGTTCCCAGCTTTTAATTGCTGCCGTTGCTGCTGATCTAGGAGTGCAGCAGAAAGGTTCGGGACCTATGAAAGGTGTTTCTGAACCTTTTCTGGCCAGTTCGTCGGCCTTTTCGTTACCTTCTACCCCGACATGACCCGGAACCTATCATAATTTGGTCTTGTTTCTTATTCCGAGTGTTTGTAGGGTATTGAAGCAGTACATGACTGATTTGGAGTCAATGGTATACGAGCTAAGGGCGTTTATAGCTGCTTGACTATCCGTGAAAATATGGATGGTTGCACCTTTTATGCCAGACAAAATAATATGGCTGGCGCATTCTTGAATGGCGTGGAGCTCTGCTTGAAATACGCTGGGACTTTTTCCCATGGGTATCGTAAAGCGTTTGTGTGGTCCGTATATTCCCGCTCCTACCCCCGTTTCCATTTTAGAACCATCCGTATACCACTTTATGCCGTTGTGGCTGTTTGGTGGGTTATTGCTAACCCATGCTTCTCTCTTGGGGATCTCCGTGGAGAACCGTTTGTTGAAGCATAGTGTTTTTTGAATGCGGTCTGTGACCGCGCAGTTCATGTTAAGTTCTGGTAGTTCATCGAGAAGGGTCTTTAGATCCGGGTGATCATTAAGACTTATCTCGTTTAACTGTATTAGACTTATTGCACTGCGGATCGCCACTTTTTGAATGTATATGTGGAGAGGTGTGATTCCTGTTATTGCCTCTATGGCAGCTGTTGGACAGGTTCGCATGGCTCCGGAGATACCAAGGCACGCAAGCCGTTGTACCTTTTTGAGCTTCTCTATTGCCACCTTTTGTGTGGATTTTGTCCACCATACTATGGAGGCGTATGTTATAATGGGTCTTATCATCACTGTGTAGATCCAGTGGACGATCTTTGGAGATATTCCCCAGGTTCTGTCATATGTGCGACGACAGGCCCATAAAGCTCTATTAGCTTTAGTGATTTTGTTATTTATGTGAGAGTTCCAGTTAAGTCTCTTGTCTAGGATTACTCCAAGATACTTGACTTCGTCGGAGTACTCTACGACCGTGTCGTTTATTGTGATTAGGCCTAGGTCTAATTTCCTCCTTTTAGTGAAAGGAACGATGACGGCTTTACTGGGATTTATGCAAAGATTTTCCTTGATGCACCAGTCTATGGCTGTCTTTAGAGCATTTTTCATTTTTGATGTGACTCCAATTGAGTCTTTGCCCCTGACTATGATGACAATATCATCGGCATAAGAATTACTTACGTGATTACTAATATATTTGCAACTTCCATATTTTCCATTATATATATATAGTATAGCCTTTTATCCTTTTTATGCGCTGTAGTGACAACTTCATTTTTACTATTTCTAATGACTGCTTTGGTTTTATCAAATGATACCGTACATCCTCTATCAGTCACTCTTGATATAGAAATTAAGTTTGTCCTTAGATCTTGGACAAACAAAGTGTTTTCAAGCCTAGCATCATTGCCATATGATGTACAGATTCTTACTGTGCCACGGCCTTTGATTTCTGTTGTTTGCTTGTCCGCTAATAATAACAAACGTGGTTCTGTGTAATCGAGGTTAGAAAACTTGTTTTTGTCACTACACATGTGCGAGGTCTCACCACTATCTAAACACCATTTACGATTTTTTGCACCCACTCCAACTGATAGTGCTTCATCACTCATTGTGTCTACTGAAAATGACTCTTCGGTGACGGCGGACTTGTCTGGGCTATTTAACTTCGTTTTACAAACTGCAGCTTTATACCCCGATCGTCCACAGCGGTAACATTTGATGCAAAATGTAAAGTTTTTTTTTTCTTCAGGTTCTCTAAATTTCCTACCGTGTCATACGAGTACTTATTACGTCCGTTCGCTTTTGGTTTGTATTTGTTATATTTATGTTTGGCAAAAAGTGCTCCACTTTGATCGTTTTCCTTTGATTTTCTTGCGTCATACTCTTCTATTATTTTAATTTTCAAAATTTCTGGCTTGGGCAGATCATCCCTAGATTCAATTGCAATTCTAAAATTCTCATATGATTCTGGTAGACTATAAAGCAAAAGAATAGAAAGTAAATCTTCATTGCATGTCTGTTAATTATCCACGGCGGACCAAAATTTAGATATATGATTGTGAATGTTCTCACCTTCATTCATTTTATTAAGAACTAATTGCTTCAAAAGCGTGGCCTTTTTTGCAGGGCCTCGTGACTGATATACCTCATGTAATTTAATCCAGATATCATTAGAAGTCACACACCCTCTTATCTCTTTTAATTCCGATGAACTTATTGATAACACCAAATCTGATCTCGCTTTTCTGTCCTCTTTGTCCCATAGCTCTGCATCTAACAAGTCATTTGCTAATGTGCCCGTGGGTCGCTTCTTAAGTCCACTTACGTTATCCCATGTATCACTTCTAACTAGAAGAGCTTCCGCATGGAGTTTCCAAGTATCGAAGTTGTCTCTAGTAAGTGGTTCAATTCTTACAAATTGATGGCCTGCCATTACTCACGAGATCTCACGTCCTAGATATTCCAAATTTATTTGCAAAAACTTACACTTCTTGATATTCAGAGAAAATCCATTCTCCGTTAATGCCTTTAGAACCAAACCTAGTCGCTCGATACCCTCTTCAGCAGTTTTTGAGGGCACTAACACGTCATCCAAATAGACCAGACATACTTTGTCTTTTAACCCTCCAAGAGCCTTATTTATGGCGCGTTGAAAAACCGCCGGATCATTGGCCAGCCCAAATGGCATCTTCAGGTACTCAAATTGACCGTCAGGGGTGAAGAAGGCGGTCTTATCGACCGAGTTTTTCTCTATTGGAATTTGGCGAAAGCCGGAAGCCATGTCCAACGACGAGAAAACCCGACTTCCGGATAACTGGTCAAGTTGGTCATCAATACGTGGTAGCGGATAGCGATCTTTAGTTTAGGGCCCTGTAATCCACGCACATTCTAAACTGGCGACCTTTCTTTTTTACCAATACAACGGGACTAGCAAATGGTGAACTACTCTCACGAATGATTTTTTTCATCTTTAATTCATCCACTATCTCCTTCACAACAATTCTTTCCGATTGAGCCATGCGGGAAGGCCGGCAGTTGACAACAGCATCTTTTATCAAACGTATCTCATAGGCGCCTGTTTTAACCTCTTTTGCTGGCATTGCACTTATAACGAACTCGGAGTATTTATCAAGCAGACACTTAAGCTGTAACTTATCTTCAGAGGAAGTTCGCTGCTCAAAGACATCAACAATAGTGTTTGACAGGACGCAATTCGTAATTTTCCTTTCCAGCTTTGTTCCATCTTTGTCCATCCGTATTTCCAATGAAGCGTCTTCCAGCACATTGCGTCCAATCAGTATCTTCCATTGAAGGAATGTAGG
The DNA here is from genome assembly GCA_949715645.1 of Portevinia maculata. Classification (NCBI taxonomy): domain Eukaryota; kingdom Metazoa; phylum Arthropoda; class Insecta; order Diptera; family Syrphidae; genus Portevinia; species Portevinia maculata. The sequence continues at coordinate 123,898,320 of OX454527.1, forward strand.
GTCGATTATACAAGGTGGCGCAAAAGTCATCTTCCTATCGGAAGAAGCATAATTTTTGCAAATGGCGGCAAATGTAAATTCTACTTTGATATATGTGAAGTTAACTGATACAGAAAAAACTTAAGACACCAATTAACATAATCCAAAAGCAGAACCAAAGTTTTTCATTCATAAAAAAAATTACAGCGAAAGAACATCGGGTGACAACTTTTGCGCCACCTGACAACTTTTGCGCCACCTTGTATAAAGGCACACCCTAATACTGACTGCCTCAAACAAGGCTTCTACATTGATTTTATGATCTAATAAGATGGAATCTTTAGCAATTCCCCAAACAACTATTGGTTTTCTCAATCTTTCAAAGGGCAACTTGTTTGCAACATCTGCTCTGATGAGTGAACAGTCGGACCCAGTGTCCAGGAGGCAATTGTATTTATTGCTTGCGATCGATACACTCGTAGTATTTTTTTGTAGTCCTGCATTGCCGAAGATGCCAACATTTTTGCGCTCGTTTCGTTGCTTAGTCCAACAAGCATCCTCCGCATGCCCTCGTCTTTTTTACAAAAAGAACAATTTTCGGTTGTTTTCTTAAGGAACGGTTCCTTTAGCATCGACGGACCTGCAACAGAAAAGTTGGGGCAATTGTATTTTAGATGACCGGTCAGACCGCAATTGTAGCAACGCCTATCAATTTCAAATCGGGGACGCTTATTGGGAATGTTGCTAAACTCCGCCTTACGTGCAGTATTGAGCTTCTTAAATCCTTTCCGTGGACGCTCTCGAATAGAGGAAAGATGCTCCGTTAGGTTCGGACTGTTTTTGGAATGACGAATGTAAGTGAATTACGCAGACTTATGTCGGAAATACAACCTATTACGATTCTTACAACCGTTTCTTCCGGCAAATAAAACGAAAGTCGGTTTATTTGAGCAACTTTTTCCATTACAAAGTCCGCGTAGGAGGGAAAACTTTCACTCTCCACATTTGCTACACTTCTTAAAAGTCCTATTATGTTAGAAGCACTCGAAAAAGCATGAATAAGGGATGCCGACAAATCAGTCCAAGCATAAAGCTGGTAGCCATGCTTTTCATACCAAACCTTACCCCTTCCCATTAAGGCTGCCTTAACTCTTGGTATTATGTCGTAAACTGACAGCATGTCCCGGGCTGCCCTCTCCTGGATATCATCACACCATTTGGTAATGCCCACACTTGAATGATCTGGGTCAAAGCAGGGGAAACCAACTGAGTCTTCACGCTCCTGTCGTTGAACCGCTTTTAAAATTTGATTAATAGCATCAACTGTAATGACCAGTTTTTCGGGGTCTTTACTTTGCGCTTCTTTTTCTCCTTTTCCTCCCGGCATTGAAATGTTTATTTTTCTTTTTATGTATAACCAAAAGAAAAAAGTTTAAAAAGAATCGGAACGAACTCACCGTAGGTACTCCTTCAACACGTTTGCTTTGCTGATTGCTAGTTACTCTTCAAAGACTTTAGCTAAACGAATCCTTCACGTTTGTTCACAATATGGAAAAATCAGTGGAAAATCAGCATTCGCTTGCTCACAATATTTAATTTTTTATTTTTTTTCCACTAACACTACACTACACAAAGCCTCTTTTCTTTAACAGTTTACTTTTTTTTTATTTGGACGAGGCACAATCCCACTTCTGATGATAGAAACAATCAACTCGCGATCAACGATTCTGTGGCACAGTCCTTTCGCGTCGGCTGTCCAGAAGTTTCTATCTTCTTCAGCACTCACAGATCCGCTTATCGACCACTTGTCCTTTCTTTATGGTCACGTAGGCCACATACACAAGAGATAAGGACTTTGTCCTTCCTATGTGATCTCGTACCCACATACACAAGAGATAACGACTTTGTCCTTCTTATGTGGTTACGTACTCCACCTCACAAGAGATAATGAATGCATCCTTCCTGTGTGATCACGTACCCCACCTCAACAAGAGATTCCAGGGACATAATCCCCTTCCATCATTTATAATAAATACAATGTCACTCATACAGAGTAAGCCACAAAATTATGGTACACTCCAACATATATGTAACACTTCACATCTTTTTTTATTTTTATAGGAATAAATAAAATATAAACGCCCAATATTTATTATTGCATTTTTTTTCTTTTAGGTAAAATGTGGTCATAGATTATATTACAAAGAACAGAAGTCTAAAATGAGTTTCGCCGAAATTTCGGAACTTGCATTTAAGAGAGGCCCTAAATGGGTTCAAAAATTAGCTAGTTCTTCCAAATTTTTGATTCTTTTTGGACTGTTTCTTACATATTTTGGTACTTGTTCAGTATATGCAGTTATTGTGGCTAAAAATTTTCAACAAGTAAGTGAAGATAACACATTTTCTTGAATTGTTGTAATGTTGACTCTTTGTTTTAGGTATTAGAGCATTGGACGGGTGCAGTTATCAGCGGACGATTACTGATTGCAGGGTTACTTATTCCACTGATTCTCTTAACATGGATTCCCAATCTCAAAAGCTTGGCGCCTGTGTCAATGGTGGCCAATGTTTTTATGGGGTGTGGTCTTGCCATTACATTTTATTATTTAGCAGCAGGTCTACCACCGATTCAGGAGAGGAAATACGTGCAGATTTCTACTTTGCCCGCATTCTTTGCAATAACAATTTTTGCCATGGAAGCTATTGGTGTGATTATGCCATTGGAGAATAGTATGAAAACACCTACGCATTTTGTTGGAGTGTTTGGAGTGCTATCGCAGGGAATGACGGGAGTCACAATTATTTATACATTACTGGGATTCTTAGGTTATTTACGCTTCGGCAGTGATACTGCAGAAAGTATTACATTAAATTTACCAGTTGAAGAATTGTGAGTAACAAGACGTGCTTACAAATTTTTTTTTTAATTGCTTGTTTCTTTCGCTACAGACCTGCACAGATGGTAAAGGTGTTGATCGCCTTGGGTGTATATTGTACTTTTGGACTACAATTCACAGTTTGCCTGGAAATCGCATGGGACAGCATCAAAGACAGATTCATAAATCGGCCTCTTCTTGCTAACTATGTTCTGCGGTGAGTAAAATGAACGTTCGTATACATATACGTATTATGGTTGATAACTAACTGGTAAATGGTATGATAACTAACAAAAATGTCACCACAAAATGCAAAAGCCTATTCCTAATATTTTTTTTATGTTATGATATATTGACACCATAATAATATATATTCCTTTGCTAAAATGTCTGCTTCACCTGTGGAGAGAATGGAATTGCGATTCAGTAAATGTACACAACATTATATGTGAAAGACAAGTAGGCGCTTCAACGATAAGGAGGATTTTTACAGCACTCACCACATCCGCATCAAATACCTGCCACCTGGCCAATCACAGACGAAATGTTCCGCAGAGAAAGGGATCACCACAGGCTTTGCAGTTGGCAGGGACAACAAGAATGACGCAGTTTTTTTTTACAGACATCGGAGAGAATTTGTTTAGTCTGTCTGCACCCTGGAGAGTAATGCCATCTGTGAATGTCTTATGAAACTAAACCATCAATGGAAGCCCTGATCGAGGACTCAGGTAGACATAACGCCGGCTCAGGTCCTGAGAAGTTCTCCTCTGAGCCCTGTCTAGCAAGATCATCGGAGATCTCATTTCCTGTGATCTCGTTATGACCCAAGACCCAGAGAAGTCTAAGTGAATTCAGGACTCGGACCGAATTCAGAGAGGTCTAGCATTCACGAACTATTTTGGAGGTGGTTAAGGGTAAAATTACTATATTCGTCACCAGCATCGATAGTAATGTCGATCTACCCATGTCCGTCCGTCCGTCGGCAACTTTTAGGACCTAGAACTCGAGAACGAAAACTGAAATTTAAAACATGACTCTCTAGGGGCCCGAAATAATCAAGTGGGGGAATTTTTCAAATCCGCCCGCTGAAACGCTGACAATTTTAAAAAAAAAACCGATTTAACGAACGAATCGAAATTCGAGCTAGAAAGCTGAAAGCATTTTGTGCTCCTGTGTAAAGACGTAAAATCCGCCTTCTGACAGGTAAAAAAAAGTGGGAAGCTGAAATTGGGAATATACATTCTTAAGGCGCCCAAAATTCTCAATATCAAAGATTTAAACAATTTTTCCACACAAAGTTTTCTGCCATGACCGCATTGAAGAAGCGTTTTTTTTTACAAACCCTTTGTTTTTTTTCGATAAAATCATCTAAAAATATGTACAAAACTAAGACCTTACTTTCTTAACAGTTCACCTATACTTAGTTTTAGAAATGGGATATCAAATATGTAGTTCGCCCAAGCGGATTGTAGCATTCATTTATGTTATGTTTTAAATGCTACTTGATTTTTGTTAACTTTTTTATTCTCGAGGTACCAAAAATATGATCTTTTCCATAGGAAGGTATGTAGTTGCTCGAAAGCAATATATATGCGTCCACACTTTTTGGAATAGAGTTTGGATTGATATCAGCAGTAAATTCGTCAAAACATACCAATAACAAAATAAAATACATAACTGCATTTGTATTTCTCAACCGAACCCGGGCGGGTCTGCTATAATAAATACATGCATTTTGATTTAATTTAATAAATATTTATGTTTCAATGTATCATTCTAGGACCCTATTGGTTGTTGCTGCTGTAGTACTGGCTATTGCTGTGCCCACCATTGCTCCATTCATGGGGCTTATAGGTGCCTTCTGCTTTTCAATCCTTGGACTTATTATGCCAGTAAGTTTTTTTTTTGAAGTGTAGTTTTTTACAAATATATTAAATGTGTATGTTTTCAGGCTGCAATTGAAACAATTATGGATTTAGAAACCGGCTTCGGTACCTGCAATTGGATTCTTTGGAAGAATATTTTTATTTTCTTCTTTGGAATTTTCGCGCTTGTTTTTGGATCGTTGAGCGCTATCAAAGATATTATAGCATTATATTGATGAAATAATAATACAAACATAATGCCTTGTTGATTAAAATACACAAAAAGACATTCACTATTTAATTTCATAATCGGCCCTATCGAGGTATCTGTCGGAACGGAGAATTCTCCGCAACGCATACTCCGTCGGAGACTCAAATTGCATTCAAGGTATCTGACTTCGGGAGAAAATTTATATATAATTGCGATGGCGCACCGCGTCGCATTGATTTGATATGCGACAGGCTTAAGGTTCTAAAAGAGATGTGTAAAGTACATTTAAAGATCGATAAGTCAATATGTCTTTCGATACTTATATATAATGAAGACTTAACGAGCTTTAAATTATCATATATCAATAACTTATATACACTTGTACTTGGTGCTGCAATTAGGTCGTCTTCATCACTGTTTTCAAATGATTCATAACCAAGTTCCAAATTTGCCGATGAACTGTTTTCCTTTCTATGATCATTTTCATTGAGATTAGACTCTGCAAAACTATTTTTCTTGGCATCGGGTCCATAATGTCCTTGCTCCAACTCCGTTTATGCTGTCCTTCATATTTTTGATTGCTATCACCGCTTCTTCAATGGAAGTAAAACTTTTTACTTTAAAAGGTCCACCACCTCACCTGTAACCGATGCTTCTTTTTTATTGACTGCCAATTTTTTTTTTATATAGGTTTTGTAGTCGCTCCAAACCTTGATTTAAAAATTCAGTTCTTTGTTATATCGCTGTAAGATTTCAATTTTATATACCTTTTTCCAACCAATTACATCTCTAACTGGTGGACCCAACAAATTTAATTCAGTTGCGATGCTTTCCCAAAAAGTAGCAACTTCCTCAGCCGGTCTTTTTGTTAAATTGCGGGTTATATCCACTTTGGTAGATAGCATTTCTACCAATCGCTCTTGTTGAGCCCTCGTTGTTGTTTTCTTTCTGAAATAAGACATCACTGAAATAAATCCTAACAAACATTTATTTTTGGTTTCATTACTTACAATTTTGATGGAGTTTCCATTGTTTATTAAAATATTCCGCAACAATTGGTTGTCGGAGAGCTTCGGAGAATATTTGCCGTGTATCTGTCAAAAGTAATTTACATAAACGCGGTACAACGCAAGGCGACAAGGTGCGCTACCTGTCATCGGAGAATTTTTCCGAAACTTGTATCGGAACGGATACCTCGAATGCAATTTCTCCGATTTCGTACAAATCGAAGAAAATTCCGTTCCGAACCGATACCTCGATAGGGGTGAATTTTATACATACCTTCCTAGTTTTATTAGCAAATAATCAATTACTACTGCTATTTTTTTTTAAAGTGCATTTGCAAAGCGAGTTGTTAGATTAATGGTAATAAACCGAATCCATTTTTGAACGATCTAAAATAGTGCGTGTGAATATGCAAACTGCATTTTAAAGTAACTGATGGTGTTCTAAATTTTATAAGAAAAAAAATCATTTGACCATTTGACGTTTTTACATTAAGAAGGAATATATTTTGAATGATTTTACAAAAGATAATTATTATGTCTTATTAAATACACGTTTTCATTTCTTAAAAAGATACGTTTTTGGTTCACACGATCACGACTCTGAGGTTGCAGAACCAGGCATATAAGCGTGTATTTGTGTAGTAAAAAATAAGTTAAGGCTCTTGAAAAAATCTATGCATGAAAATCATTGAATAATATTTTAAAGAAACTTAAACAAACAACTTGATATCAGTACTTGTCCTACATTTAATAAATTCAATCCCTGTAAGAAAATTAGAATTGGACGAACTATCAAGAAAATACTTGTCTTAAAATCACATTTATGTACATACATATAATTTTCAAACGTTAGTTCATTAAATTTTTAAAGAAAAAGATAGCATCAGTAGATGCCAACCTTTTCAGATGTCCTTAATTCTGAACATGCAAAGATTAATTTTACAATAATACCCCTGTTTTGTTAGAAAAACTATCCATCGTGAAGTACAGAAGACAGCTTCGAGCTGTCACAATAATTTGCAGAAAAAATTAACAAATCCAATAAATAGATCCGTACCGAGCCAAAACTAGCTAGAACTTTTAATAATAAACAAAATCTAAAATTTTTATTCAACTAGAGTGGATAATTTTACCTTTTTTCTGTTTTGACATTTTTATCGCGAAATGATATCAGCTTTTTATATAAGCAAGTGAGGGGAGCATGTCCGTAGAGTAATTTCGCATATTCCACATTAGAGTGTTGAGTTGAAATTGGTTTCGTACTGTTGCATGAGACTGTGTTTTTACGTCTTTGTGTACAAATACATTTACATTTTTGAAAAGTACGCGTACTAGGTACTATGTTGTGAAATAAATAGAGGAATGTCATTCATATTTCTATCACTTTACTCATTTTAAACTCAACTCCGAATCCATCTTAACTCATGAATCGAAAACCCGCATCGAGAATTCAACGCTACACTACGAACGAAGATTAGAATGTATCAATCGTACCAACATATGAGAAGGAACCAACTAAATGCTCATTCTACCTATCCGCGGCAGGACTTCACTTCTGCTTTTATACACAGTGTAAAATCCTACTTAACTACGGATAGCTTTGCCAACAAAACAGGGGTAATGTGTAATAGCAATGGACTTTAAAATTGATTTAGATTCATTAAACTCCAAAGGTAAAGTACACACCGCGTGGATTTTAAAACCACGACACGGCTGTGCTTCTAAATAAGAAAAATCGGTATCTTTTAAAACTTGGGTATGATCTTTGGAAGAAATGTGATCTGCACAATAGGTATAACTGTGTTATATTTATTGTTTAAAGTGCCTCTCAGTATACTAAGGAATAAACGATATGCTTATAGCCTTATTTAAAGCATTGTGATGTATCAAATTTAAGCCTGGATTTGTAGTGTTTTTAGTGAAATTTTGAGTTGTTCTGTGTACAATTTTCCTATTCTATCAATAGAAATAGTATAAAAACGGGTGTCCTTTAGATTATAGATTTTGTGTTTAAATTAAAACTCATTTGGTTACTTATTTAACAAATATGTACTCGTTAGTACATTACAAAGCGATTATTATTATTAATTATCTTATTTACAAATAAAATATTCGTTTCAAATTCTTTTGTAAGCAATGTGGATGCTTTAATCGACTAGGAACTAAAAAACAAACAAAATTAAATACTGAACTATAAACAGTCAAATTTTGATGTATTAAAAAATGCTGAATTAAATAAATAAAAACTAAATTTAAAACCAGGGAAAAGAATACGCTTTTATTTTGTTTATACGCCACTATTACATGATATAATATTATACTAGCTCATTTTCTAATCTTCGTACGGAAATAATGTTCCATTTTTTTCTAAATGTGGAATCTATTGATGGTCTTTGAGGTTCTTTTAATATCAGTCGGTCATGGCCTCGCTTACATTATGATTTGTTCTAATTCTACCGTCACATATTTAGGGGCAATTACTAATTCTCAATGTGTAAGCCCAAGTGTTGACTTATTTATTATTTTTCACCTATATAGTGTGCCTTTTTCCTAGATTACAGTCGAACATGGTTAAGTAAAATACCTCTATTAGTATGTCAAGTTCTGTAATTTTTTGATGTTTTTTCGGTAGAAATATTTGCATGTGTCCGTTTTAAAAAGTTTTGTTCAGAGCTGCCGTGAATAAATTCAGACGGAATTTTCGCCTTTGTGGCGAAGGTTTCTGTCGGATGGGTAGATGACTGACCAAGGAGGAAAGGCCATAGCCTCTCCCCTTGAGTGAGTCGTCACAGCCCAGAAATCCCGGAGATCGGGTGCCTGCACAGCTTAGGCTGAGCAGACACCGGGCTCGGAAAGGAAACCAGAGGAACAGATGGTTCTGGCTAAGAACGCTGTTTCTAAGACCGTCAAACGGGGTGAAGAACTACATCCTGCACGAGGTGCCACTGCTTTCGACTAAATGTGACGGATCTAGAGCGAAAAACTAGATAAAAACGCGTAATCCCGGGTAAGAACGACCGTGCCCATGGGATGTATGGCACAATGTTATGGTGTTTTTTGACGGTGAACTCTAGATATCTGGGGACCTCTAGTTTCAATTTAATTCCCCTTCTCTGTATACAGGGGGTGAGTACAGAGCGACATCTTCTTCCCCCTTACTCGTGGGTCCAAAATTAACAACAACAAACAAAAAACAAACAAAGGGACTGGTGCAAATGAATCGGGCACCATGAACTTCAAAAAAACCATTGACAAAAATGACGGAGGAGGAAGGAAATTTTCCACTCCAGGAACCGTCAACTAGTAGGGCAGTTTCGGCTGGGGGAAGCGTAGGAACGGTCGATCTCAATCTTGAGAAACTCTTCCTTGAAGAGGATGACAATCGTTCCATCGCCAGCCCATCCAAATTTTCAATTTCGCCTACTGCATCGTTGAGGAAAAAACTCCTAAACTGCAAAAACACGATCAGTAAGCTGAGGAAAAAACATACCCTAGAGGACAGAGAGAAACGACGGCTTCAAAACGCTCTTGACTTTCTGGAAGGCCAGTCTTTGGACTGCGACAAGCCCCGTGCTGACTCGCCACCGAAGACAACCTTCCCCGAAGCTTTGAGTGAGGGTGCACTCATGCGACCACCAATGCCTGTGATATGCCATAGCCTATCGGGGCACGGGTCTGTCGCATCTGAACCCGCCAAGGAAGCAGACGAGGTAAGGAACGTTTCACCGGGAGAGGACAACTCGAAGCTTGACAGTTTGCGCACGGTTGTCGATAAGCCAAACATACCTGTAACGGAGGTAAACCCGGCGATTGACAAAAAGCAGTCGGACCCAACAAAGAAGCGCAAGAACGCGCGCCGATTGCTTAATGGGTTCAAAAACCGTGACCCTAGCTCCTTCACGGAAAGGGAAATGGCACAGCTAGCTAGGGTTCGGGAGACTATAAAGTCGACCGAGGCAGCGTGGCGCAGCAGCCTACTAGACAGGACGCAGAACCGGTCAGGTAAAGGGAGTCTGACTGGACCAAGGGAGAAATGCCACTCGCCTTTCGCCTTGAGTAGATCGGAACCCGAAAAGCCACGTGCCGATCCAGCAAAGGATACGTCCCATACTGGAAAGGAAGCTGGCGACTCCAAGAAGGTTATGCCAAAAGGTAGGTCAGGGCCTAGCTTAAATAGGGCGCAGGCCTCTGGAGGGGTTGGCGTGAGACTGACTCCAGCAAGGAGGAAATGCCAAACGCCTTTCACCTCGACTGCAGCTGGTCCAAAGCGCTCGGTAGCTGCCACAGGCAAGGATTCGTCCGAACCTGAGGGGGCTCCTGGTTGCTCCAAAAGAGGTCGGCACGACATTACACTCTCCCCGCTTGTAGGCAGGCAGGATAAAAAGCCAAAATATGCAGAAAAGGTCAAGGAAGGTCTTCGTGTCGCAATTATCGACCATGGAAATCCAGAGCGAAGACTTACCGAAGACCAATGGAAACTGATCGAACTTCGAATCCTAGATGGTGTCAACGACGCTATTCTGAAGGCTGATGGCACAGTCCCTCTCTTTGTACAGCTAACAACCTTCAAGGGATATAAGATCATGGAATGCGACAATAATAACACCCTAAACTGGTTGAAGAATTTCGTTGTCAACACAGACGCACCGTGGTCAAACGCTGACCTACGCGTCGTTGACAGAAAGGAAATTCTGAACATAACAAGACCAAAAGGACGCATTCTTATTCAAGGACCGTACTTGCCCGTGGAAAGAATCGAACGCAACCTGCAGTTCCTTAACCCGGAATTACAAAGCAAGGAGTGGAAAGTTCTGGAAACGTCGGAACACACTGAGAATGGTATGGAAGTTACCATACTCCTCAGCCACAAATCGTTGCCGCTACTACGTAACCAACAGTTCAAGGTTCGCGTAGGCATAACGCGCTGTAAACTACGGCTACTGGCGGCAACTCACAAGAAGGCCAGGAAAGAAGAAGCTGGCCGTCATGAAGATAGTACAAATCAATCTTCACTACAGTAAGGCGGCCAGCGCCAATCTTGTTCTCCTCATGAGAGCAAAAAGTATAGACGTCGCCCTGGTTCAAGAACCCTGGATCATCCGGGGTGAGATAAAAGGGCTGAACTATAAGCATCTGGTCGTCTATAACACCAACACACCAGATCACAGTAAGAAACGCACATGTATTGTCGCTAGAAAACAGATTAATCTATTTCTCTTATCTAGCTACAGCAATACAGATCAGACAGTAGTCATATGGGAGCGAGCAGGTAGAAGCCCGCTGATACTCGCGTCGATTTACATGCCACACGACTGTCCAGGAAGTTCACCGTCCGATCTAACCAGGCTGGTGGTTGTGAAAGCTGAGCGTGAAAAATGGGGTTTCATCCTAGGATGCGACGCCAACTCCCATCATGCTGAATGGGGTAGCACCGACACAAATGTGAGAGGTGAGTCCCTTTTTGAATTTATTATTGAACACAATATATTGATAGCCAATAGTAGCAATGAACCAACCTTCGTAACTAGGAATAGACGTGAGGTACTAGATGTTACACTCTGTAACAACTCACAAACTATGAATGTGCGAGAATGGAAAGTTTCTACTGAAGCATCCTTTTCAGACCACAGGATTATAGAGTTCCTAACGGACGAGAAAGCAGACCCGATAAAAAAATTTAGGAATCCCAGATTAACAAACTGGGATACATTCCTCAAAGAAGTAGAAAACAATAGTATGAAACTTCAACGACAAACACTGGTCACACCAGATGAAATCGACGCAGGTACAGAATACCTTTTTTTTTTTTTATAATAAGCACGCACTAAAGGGATTTGTTGGGACCCTTATAATGTATTAGCTACACAGCGCGGGCGTTAAGGAAATTAGGGTGAGAGGAAAAGGAGAGATGCCGATGCACGTTGGTTTTGAATGTCTGTAGGTTACAATGTGTAGGAAAAATGGAGCGGGGAAGAGCATTCCACATTCGTGTTGTACGGCTGAGGAAAGATTCTTTGAACTTCACTGTACGTCCGAACACAGGCTTGAGGGTGAACTGATTAGCATTGCCTGCATTGCGGGTATTGCGGTTGAAATGTTCAAGGGGAGGAATGCAACTGGCTATTTCGTTTGAGCACTTATGGTGGAAATAACGATAAAATAACGACAGGCAGGAGACATTACGACGATGACTAAGAGAGTCAATCGATTTCGCGATGTCTCGGTCGCCAATGAGTTTTATCGCGCGTTTTTGGATCCTGTCAAGTAGCTCCAAATAAGTAATTGGTGCACCGGACCAGATATGAGCGTTGTACTCGAGTTTCGGGCGAATAAACGCCTTTTAAATTGTAGCCAGATCAGAAGGGGTGAACTATTTCTTAGAACGCTTAAGGAAGCCTAGACATTTCGCGGCGTTCTTGGCGACATCGAATATGTGGTCATTCCAACGAAGGTTGTGATTAACACACATACCGAGAATGGAAAGTCTTTCGATTTCAGCGATGTAAGTGCCATTCATGGATAATGGCAGTGTGTGTGGGTTTTGCTATAATGACAGGAGACAGCATTGAGTTTTGGAAGCATTAAATTCCACTCTATTGATTTTACCCCACTGAGTTATGCTGTTAAGATCGGAATTTAATGAGCTTATTGCCGTTCCAGTTGCACACCCGAAGATGAGGGGCGTGACCCAAGAAACGAATATGAGAAGCTGAGGGTACTGTCATTAGCAAAGGAATGGATTGGATTAAAAGTAACAGACAGTAGATCATTTATAAAAATGAGAAAGAGAGTCGGGGACAGAACAGAGCCCTGGGGGACACCAGCATTTATTTGGTGAGTTGCAGACTTGAAGCCGTCCAAAACAACTTGAATTGAACGGTCCGAAAGGTAATTTCTAATCCATTGAAGAAGAGTATCATCGATTCCAAATGCACGCATTTTCGACAAGAGAGCTTGGTGCCAAACTCTGTCAAATGCTTTTGAAATATCAAGCGCAACGATCTTACTTTCACCACCTTGGTGAAGAGATTGGTTCCACTTTTCGGTTAGATATGTCATCAAATCACCAGTGGACCTGTTGCTGCGAAAACTATACTGCCGGTCATTAAGAAGTTTTCGCGATTCAAGATATTTCATTAGCTGACGGTTTATCAGCGTTTCCATGACCTTAGAAAGAAGGGACGTAAGTGCAATTGGTCGGTATGAGGAGGGAGAAGAAGATTTGCCTTTTTTTGGTACAGGCTGGACAAATGCTGTTTTCCATCTTCCCGGGAAGAGTCCTGAAGAATAGGACAGATGGAAAAGCTTACGCAATGGTTTTGCCAGCGAAGAAGAACACCTCTTCAGAACGATAGGGGAAATACCATCTGGACCAGCGGATTTGTGAACGTCAAGATCTTGAAGTACTCTAGCCACTGTACGAGTGCGAAAGTGGATTGGTCCCATAGAGAATTCTACGCGCTCGAGTACAGGGGGAGACAAAGCACAATCTGGGAGCGTTGAGCTGACTGCAAAGTGAGCAGCAAGCAGATTGGCCTTATCTGTAGAGCTGACAGCTGGAATGTCGTTGTAAATGAGTGTCGGGATAGATGACGAGGCCGAATTCTTGATGTTTTTAACAAATGACCAAAAGTTTTTACTACCAGTGGGACTTTGTAGTATTTTTTGCCTCAACTTTTGGTCATAGGAGAATTTGACACGATTAATGTGGGCATTGCAGTCATTTCTGGCTCGTTTAAACTTTTTACGGCTTTCCTCAGATGGGTTGGCTTTGAATAGCCGAAAACTTACCTCTTTTAACCTGATAGCCTCTTTGCAGCTCGAGTCACACCACGCGTTAACCTTGGGTTTGATACTTTTAATCCTGTTAGGGATAAAAGTCTTCATACCCAGGTGAATTATGTTTGTGACCATATCAGCAGCAGCATCCACGTCGCTGTCGAGGAAATAATAAACTTAATAAAACCGTTTAATTTTTCCCAATTGGCTTTCTCGTACTGCCATACGCTTCTTTTAGGAGTTTTTTCTTTAACTATGTGGTTGGAGTACGAGAAATTTGCTGATATGATGCAATGGTCTGACGAACCTAGATACGATAATACGTTCAAAGCGTATTTATCAGGGTGAGAGGTAAGAAACAAGTCCAATGTGTTAGCAGTTTGGCTGCTAATGTCCGGTATTCGTGTCGGCTCATTTACAAGCTGAGTCAGGTTATTTACCTCAGCAAAGATCTCGACGTACCTTCCTTCGGGTGTTGTCTGACCAGAATGTCGAAGCCAGCTTGAATTGTGTATATTGAAATCGCCCGCAATAATGATTTCAGAACGAGGATGAAGGGTCACAATTCTTGTAATAGAATCAGACAGGGCATCAAACTCATTATAAGTTGAATGTCTGTCCAAGTTGGGGCTTCTGTAAATAAAACAGTAGTGTATTAATTGCCTACGGACATGGAGTTTTAGCCAAATGAAATTAAATTCTGGGTTGGCACATTGGCCATATTGAGGCTGAAGTTGGTAGGCTACGTCACTACGTATATAAACGGCAATACCGCGATGGGGAAAGAATAAAGGCACTAAGTTGTACCCAGGTAGACTAAACTCTGTTAAATCAGAGCCAACGCTAACCTGGGTTTCACTAAGTGCCAAAACAGCTGGTTTGTTGTGAAAAACATGGGCGTATAATGAAAAAAAAAATTCTTTCTCAACCCACGAATGTTGCTGACATCCACAACGAAATTCCTACACATTATAAAAAACCAACATAAAAAAAAAAACTAAACTCCGACGCTAACTAAGCATAGGCCGTGAATTGAAAATATACGTTAGATTTCCAAAACAATCTACCGCAGGTGTTATGCCCGTACGGTAATTTGTTTGGTCCACCAACAGAATCAACAACTCACGACCCGCTATTCGCCCGATGCTGCCTTTACCCAAAACTGTCGTCTATTGGCTTTAATTTTCGTGGTGGTGCGCATAATTTACGCAGTGTTGAATTATTGTTCAGCCCCCATCATAGAACGAATTATGGAAGGCATGAGCCTATTAGTCGCATGAGTAGAATCTATAATCTAAATGATCATGTGATTGACTTGCATGTTAGTAAAATTACGCTAAAAAATATTTTGCGTAATAATGCCTTAATGTCTTAATTGTTTGCATTATTTTGTGTCTGTGTTAGCACTCGTATTTTATAGGTACATAATTATTGTATTTTTAATTGTTTTGTCCTTACTAACACCTGCACTAAATGATGAGCCAGTGAGAGCACTTTTAGTGCCGGCAATTTCTGCTCGTGATAGTTGCTTGCTTTAAGCACTCCACGACACTGAGCTGGTAGTGTATTTAAAAAAAAAAAAAAAAAAAAAAACGCAAGTGCACAAACGATAATCGATCGACACATGCAATAGTCAAGAAAGAGCAACAGTGATGAAGTTGGATGGGGGACGGAAGGAAAACCCTACGCTGTTGCTTTTTTTTCGCTTTTTTCGTTATCACTGCCACCGGCCACCGGCACTGGCTCTATGTGGATTTTTTTTTCTTTTTTCACACACACGCGATTTTGTATTTTTTTTTTTCGCGAAACGTATTGGCGAGCCGGTAGGTATTATGTTTGTCGGTTTAGTGGCACCGAAATTGCATTTAAAAGAGGCAACGCGTCCGCACGCGACGGGAGGCAAACAACAACCTAAACAAAATTCTGACAAATGCGTACGTTAAAGCCTGTCCTTTACGGACAATAAAGAACACAAAGTATCCACCATGGTGGACAAAGGACTTGTCTAAAATTAGGACAAAAACTAGAGCTCTATTTAATGCGGCGAAAGCCTCCAATTCCCCAACGGACTGGGACCTGTACAAGGCCAGTCACAGGAAATTCAAGAGCTCCATAGTAAGTGCTAAACGCACGGCTTGGCATACATTCTGTAGTGACATCGAGAGCACAACGAAATCTTCCAGGCTTAGGAAAATACTGTCCAAACAACCCTGTGTTCCAGGTTTTATTAAGGAAAGTTGCGGAAACTGGGCACAGTCCTGCACAGAAACCCCCGAACTCTTATTACACACTCACTTTCCAGGGTGCACCCCGAGTCTAGGTAATAACTTAGAGGCGGATATTACTCCTACAACTGTTTCAATGGTTCCAGAAGGAGTAATAACCGAAGAAAAACTTAACTGGGCAATTGATACACTATCGCCCTTCAAATCACTTGGGAGAGATGGGATTTTTCCTATTATGCTCCAGAAGACAAAGACCGTCATCATACCGGTTCTCAAACGACTTTTTATACGAAGTCTGGAGTGCGGCTACATTCCTAAAGCCTGGCGGGAAGTGAGGGTGGTATTCATTCCCAAGGCAGGAAAACCTAGTCACATCTATGCCAAGGACTTCAGACCGATAAGTCTGACTTCTTTCATCCTAAAAACGTTTGAAAAGCTAATGAACATCCATATTCGCAATCGACTCGACTATAGCGCGATCTCCTCCGCCCAACACGCTTACATTAAAGGCAAAGGAGTGGAAACTGCGCTACACGACGTCGTCATCACTATAGAAAAGTCTCCCAGAGACAAAGAATACACACTTGCAGCGTTTTTAGACATTGAAGGAGCATTCAACAATGTGGAAACGCGAGCAGTGGAAAGAGCATTGCAGAACTCCAACGTCGATCAGTCTCTCACTAAGGTGATTATGAGCCTGCTTAATGGAAGCATCAATGCAACACTAGGCGATAATGACCTAAGAGTCGTGGCGTCCAGAGGCACACCACAAGGTGGAGTCATATCCCCCTCACTCTGGGTCCTTGTTGTCAATGAAATACTCCTAAAGTTCAAAAACAGAGGGGTCAAAGCAATTGCATACGCGGATGACGTAGTATTGCTGGCGACTGGGAAATTGCTATCAACTCTGAGCGAACTGTTAGAAAACTCCTTGCGGACACTCACTACATGGACAAGAAAATGCGGTCTTGGGATCAATCCACAAAAGACTGGAATGGTGTTGTTCACTAATAAAAGAAGAATACCAGAATTCAAACCACCAGAAATTGAGGGAATACCATTGAAGGTGGCGGAGAGTGCGAAATGTCTAGGAATTATCCTCGATAGGAAGCTGAGTTTGAAAGCCAAATGTCGATGACAGAGTTAGGAAAGCGGCCAACGCTTTCTACGCATGCAACCGTATCTTCGGAAAAAAATGGGGTCCAAACCCTAAAATAATTCTGTGGATGTATACGGCAATTGTGCGACCAATACTCACATACGGCAGCTTAGTCTGGTGACAAGCCACAGACAAGGCAACCAATCTCAAAGTGATGGCAATAATACAAAGACTAGCATGTATAGGGACAACCAGTGCAATAAGAACAACCCCAACCGCTGGCTTGGAAGCCATCCTCAATCTGCCACCATTGGATCTACACATGCAGGAATCGGCTGCAAAAAGTGCCTTGAGGATCAGCCAAACAAACAGCTGGAACCCGAGTCAGTTTGGACATGCACTGATTCTGAACATGTACATAGGGAACAACGACATATCTGACTACATGTCTCCTTACTTAGACTTCGAAAAACCATTCACTTGTTCATTTCCGAGCAAGGAGGAATGGTACGCAAACGAACCCATGATGGCGATACCACGTAATGATATTACCATTTTTATTGATAGTCAGGCGGCCATTAAAGCGGTGTCAGCTACAGAAATAAAGTCCATGCTTGTTCGCCGTTGCCGCGAGGAGCTCAAAGCTCTTGGCGCGAAGCACAAAACGAGTCTCTGCTGGGTCCCTGGTCACAAGGACATATCCGGTAACGAGCGAGCTGACGAACTGGCAAGAAAGGGGTCTGCGATGGACCATGAACAGGCACTTCAGTCGGTTAAACCACCACTCTGCAACCTCAGAGAAAGGGTGGAATACAAAACACGAATGAAAGCCAACAACAGGTGGTGGTCACTAACCACTTGTGACATATCTCGCAAGCTGTGGCCAAAATATGATAAGGGCCGAACCAACAAACTTTTACGTTACGACAGGACATCGCTGTCAAAGTTGATCGGTACTCTTACTGTCCACAACCTGCTAAGGAATCACACAATGAAACTAAATCTCAAGGATGACTACATTGTAGATGAGGAAACCCATGAGGACACACCTCACTTTCTCTGTCACTGTCCAAGCCTTTGTCACCTGAGGAACAGAACACTTGGAAGATACTTCTTCCAAGACATTCAAGAACTTTCTGATGTCTCACTATCAAATCTTTACAGGTTTATACGGACATCCAAATGGCTGGACAAACTGGAGTAAGAAGGAAACCAAGAACCAAGGACCAAGGCCAGAACAGCGAGGCCAACACTCCCAACAAAGGGTATCACAATGGGATCACATGGACCTAAGTGTGGTGTAGCAGATTCGCTCTGTTCCTTGCGTTGTTGCGTTAACCTAACCTAACCTAACTTCGCCTTTGTCAGCAATGTAATCAGATTGCTAAAATTTCCATGTTAATGCTTATTTTTGCAATGGGCCTGATTGTGTTTTGCAGTTGTTTTCTTTCTTCGCTCAACGGCCGCGCATAGGTCTGCCAGACCGACAATTTACATTTTCGTTAATTTTTCAACAAAGGAAAATGCTAACGCAATGAGCTTACTGCGTGGGGCGAGTGCTTATGCCGAAATCGCGTGTGTCAGTACACGACATCAATTGGTCGTTTCTGTTTATATCATGTAATTGCGGTATGGCCCGACTCCTGTTTTGATACGTCTATGGATAATAATTAAGAATAACTTTTTGTCTAATATTTAAATCTTTAAGATCTTTGGTTGTTTTTAGTTTGTTTTGAAAATATAGATTTTTTTCAAATATGCATTACTCGTCAGAAAAATTTACTATTTTCAGAGGCTATTATAAAAGGCTTTTGGAGATGTATCGGGTAGTAATTAAGGCGGATACGGAATACCGGATGTTCGGCATGTAATAAGGCCGGATAGCCAAATGAAATGCACCCAGCCGTGCATAAATTCATGTTTTCTTAATTTGTATATTTACATTAATATGATATCTAAAAAAACAACCAACTTTTTGGACATGAGAACTTCATAAATCCTAGAAAGTTAAGGATTGTCGATTAGACGACATCACAATCAAAATCTGTGTGTCTCTTTTCAACGCGGGTACATAGTTGAGAGATTCAATGTAAACTTTTTGAGAACGATTCAAGGCAAACTATCGGCAAACTTCCTGAGAACGATTCAGGCTAAGAAAGCTGAAAAACTCTCTAAGGGGAAATAATCCACTGTAAACATTTTTGAAATCCGCCCACTGTCACTCCCACAATCTCAAAAAAAAAACTAATTTATTGAAATTTAAACTCGAAAGCTGAATTTTGGAATATATTGTCTAAAGCGGCCCGAAATGCTCGTGTGTAAAAATTTTTAAAATCAATTCGCCCACTGTGTGGTGTTAAATTTTTTTGGTAGAGTACCGTTGGTCGTTACTGTTGGTATTTAAGCAATACACGCTAAATGATTAGACGAAATCGATGGAACATGAGGACTAAAATGAACAAATCAATACTGCCGATTTAAGTTCAAAATTAGTTCTGATTTATTGTCCATAATTTCGTTCCTTAAATACTCTTAATACTAACTGTATTTGTGGTTTGAATTGTTTTATTCAGCCTTGTTGTCGCAGGTACATAAACCTAGGCTCTGATGATGTTGAATGGTAAGTACATAAACCTAGACTCTGATGCTGTTGAATCGTAGGTAAATAAACCTAGAGACTCCGAGATTTTAACAAGTCGATTCTGGTATCGATTGTGGGTTGTAACAGTTCCTCAAGCAGACTCACTTGAGGTAAATTAAAAGTGTCTTGGACAGGTGTGAACAAGATCGCTTTATTCAAATTGTCTTCTTTTATACCAAAAATATAGCTTATCTTAGCAGTTCAAGAACTTACAGTTAAATATACAAAAAATGCTTAGGCTAGGATTTAAGTAATAATTGATTGATTGGTCAATTTGCTGCGCGCAGCTATAAAATGTACACATATAAATATATAAGTGATTGAGCAATGCATGGAAAAGTATGCGTTTACAAAATGCCAAGGTTTCCTTTCATTGTTTATGATTTCTCTGTTGTTTCGCATGTTGGTTTGTATGAAATAACTAGGTCACCCTGTTACGCAAGTAATAGGTCCGTTTGCGTACTTTATGTGTAGAAAAATTAAAACTGTCAAATCTCCAAAATCGAGAGAATCCTCTCATTTCAAAGAAAAGTACGCGAACGCTTTTGTGTAAAAAGATGAAAAACGTCAAAGTTTGGCTTGAAAAGAAGCAACCGCTGTTTTTTTTGCTGGTAAACTCATAGGATTTCATCATTTGACAGTTTTCATTTTTTTTACCAGCTGAAATTCTGTGTGAAGAAAAATGAACGAAAGCACATTTTTCTTTCGTTCATCTTTTTACCATTTTCTCAGTACGCGAACGCGTTTGTGTAGTTTCGCACGAAAGTTTATATAAATTTACGTTTGCATCTTAGTTCGCGAACGGACCTAGTATCTACTGTGCTATCAAAAAAATGAAGATGGCAATGAATAGCAGGATTCCTGCATGTCCGATGGTATGGTGAATTGCAAGTTGCTCTAATTTTGGGGGCAAAGTTTGTAACGTAAATAAATAAATATGATGTTATGTAGTCTGCTGTTGTTGTCGCATCTTGTCGGTTATCAAGCCACACGTGGGTTATCGAGCCCCATCTGTAACCGAATCAACCGTTTACCTGTTATCTGCAACAGAAATTGTGCATCATAGTGCCACCTATACCAGTAGTTCTACATGCTCCTTCTTCCTCCTTGGTACCTTAGCATAAATTCTAGCCCGTTTAAACTGGACCACTGCTACCCCATTGTCCCCTGCAGTTTGCTGCACCGGAGAGATGGGATGCCCCCTTTAGGAAGAAGGGCGTGCGGCCACTCACAGCCAGGCATGGATACCGCCCGCGCTAGCTCGCCGGCGGGCGTGAATTCTTGTCTGTGAGCCCGTACTGGGGTTACCTCTATTTTTACATGCCATTAGAAAAATACATTTGCTCGCAATCCGGGAAAACCAAAATCCAAAAGAAAAGGAGCTCTCTTCCTCCGCACGCAATGGACCGGTGTACCTCCATCGCTAACCGATGGCGGAGAAGAGGGTGTGCGAGAGTGGTATTGCTACCACCTTCGCTAGGGTGGCCCGACGGTTAACAAGCCTCTATGATCTTGAGAAGAGAGAGAGAGACCCGCATATCCGGTAAATCGGAAGAAGCGAGAGCGTGGTGACACCGAGAGAAAGAGGGGTGGAGATGGTGTAATATCTCCCCTGTGCTGACCCGCCCCGCCATGTTTACACATGGACTCCATGGCCACCGCGCCGCACTATCGGCGATGACCCCTTACCTGTAGTGGGAGATAGGGCTTTCAAGCCTATATCGAAGCCTATAACCCGTGGGTTGAAATACCCTTCCCCTCACTTCCCGTTGTGAGATCCGATCTCCTCCCATGATGTTATTTTACCCGGCCATAACTTGGCTGGCTGACCTACTCGTGAAAGTAATAACACGACGAGATAAATATTCCATGTTCTTTAACACCCTAAGCGTGTCGTAATTTATTTAAGAATCCACAAAAGAAGAAAATCTCATACTTAAAAATGAATTGAAAAACTAACAAAAGGTTTGAAGAAAAAAAAATTTAACAAGGTAAACGTAATTTAAAAGTATCTTAAAAGTAGCTTAATTGTATCTTAAATATATCGCGTAAGTATCTTAAATACGTAGTACGTATCTAAAATATGTCTGGAAAGTATCTAGAAAGATGAACGAATGTTTCAGAACTGTTGGTTCTGCCTCGGCTGACCAAGGTGGACTAAACTAGAGACGACACTGGAGTAACGAACTAAGCGGGGAACTATGTATGCTACCCATGTAGGTTTAATCGATCAGGTCCGAAGGCGTATCCTCCTTCCGTTAGCTCTTATTAACTTTACACACAATAACAACAATGAAAAAAGGAAATATCCGTGTAGGATGAAAGCTGACTCACGGTTGAGCTTCACTTGTACTAAACACACGTTCCTGAAGAAGGAATATTAGGAGAGAATCCTCGCTAGGAAACACGATCAGAGGACTTGTGTCGACTGTTCGCCCTCTTATTATGCACACTTAATCTGCACTCGCGTGTGTCTACACTAATACCGTGGTTTGGAAAAGAAAAGAAAAAAATAAATAAACTAAAACACTAACACTTAACGCTTAAGAAACTCCGATTGAGTACTGAGATACTAAACTTGTTCTAATGAGGATAAGCCGATGCTAAATGAAGAAGACTAATGGTCGTTGTCTATTCGGATAAGTAAAAACGCGAACGGAATTCCCGGGTGGACGGCCTTTACGCGGCCAAGTCGCCAATGTGTAGCAGGCAAGTTCTCCTGCCGGATGATGACAATATCACCCACCTGAAGGTTCGGTTCGCGTTGCTCCCATTTGCTTCGCGTTTGGAGTGTCACCAGGTATTCGTCGCTCCATCTCTGCCAAAAGTCTTGATGAATCTTTCGTATCCACTGATACTGCTTGAGCCGATTGAGTGGTACATCGGCGACCTGGGGTTCCGGAACCGCGATGAGTGGGGCTCCGATCAGGAAATCCCCGGGGGTCAGAGCCAGTTTATCATCTGGGTCGTCGTGGAGTGGGACCAGCGGACGAGAGTTGAGACACGCCTCAATGCGCGTCGCCAGTGTGTGAAGCTGGTGATACCAGAGGGACTGGGTACCCACC
This sequence comes from Portevinia maculata, assembly GCA_949715645.1. NCBI lineage: Eukaryota > Metazoa > Arthropoda > Insecta > Diptera > Syrphidae > Portevinia > Portevinia maculata. The sequence goes on from OX454527.1 coordinate 123,921,067, forward strand.
AGCCGTTTCAAATGATGTTTGGCGGACTTCACGGCGGCTTCCCATAAACCACCTTGATGCGGAGCAGCCGGAGTTATGAAGTGCGATGAGTGCGTGAGCCAGGGCTTGCTGATTGGGTTCAGATTGAAATGCAGCCAAGTCTGCCTGCATGTATTGGTTAGCGCCCACAAATGCCGTGCCGTTGTCGCTGTAGAGGTCGGGGCAGGGTTCACGCCTGCTGGTGAATCGAGTGAAGGCATCCATGAATGCCTGGGATGATAGGTCCTCGATGACTTCAAACGAAGATTGCCAAATAGCTCTTGGCCGTTGTGCGGGAGCGCTTGGTACCAACTCGAAGAATGAAAGGACCACAATAATCAACGCCTGAGGCCAAGAAAGGTCGTGCTGCATTGACTCGCCGACTGGGGAGGGGGGCCATCTGCTGCCGAATTACCGCGCCGCGGTGTCTTCGGCATATCACGCACTGGTGTAGTACAGTCCGTATCACCTGTCGACATTGGAGGATCTAATATTTCTGCCGCAACATCTGCAGCATCAATTGCACCGCGCCGTGTAGTGTCACCAGGTGCGCGTGACGGACCAGTAGGGTGACCAAAGCGCTGGCCTTTGGTAGCACGATTGCGAATCGTTGCTCGTGGGGGATTGAGGCATTCGTGAGTCGCCCTCCGACTCGAAGAATACCCCGGGCGTCTAGGAATGGGTTCAGTGAGAGTACCGAACTATTGCTGTGCAGTGGGGATCTGTTCCGCAGCTGCTGGATCTCGGAGGGGAATGTCTGTGCCTGTTCCAAGATAATCAGGCGATCGAGCGCGTGGTCGAGCTCATCCGCTCCAACCACTGCTTTCCTTAGAAGGTGGTGGGACGTCTTTCGCCACCGGTAGAGATAGGCCACCGTGTGTAGTAGCTGTGGGAGAGTGCTGAAGCGTTCCGCCAATGGCATTATAGCCCCGTCGTGACGCCTGGTTGTCAACTGGGGTATTGGGACGGCAAAACCCGTGAAGACGGATGTCTTGAGCTCCGTCTGGATCTGGACCAAGTCATCGGCCTGGAGCTTTCCGGTTGGGCGTAGAGGTAGCGGTCCGGTAGCCAACCATGTCGGACCCTGCCACCACAAGGTATGTTGCAGCAGATCGGACGCCCCAAGTCCTCGGCTCGCGCAATCAGCTGGATTCTGGGCGGATCGAACATGATGCCAATGCTCTGGCGGTGTCAGTTCCTGGATCTGCCGCACTCGGTTAGCGACATACGGCTTAAGAGTGCTGGGTTCTTTCCTCAACCAGCACAGCACGATGCTGGAATCGGACCAGAGGTAATATGGTGTGGCTCGGATTCTGAGGGCGTCTCGGACGTTCTCCAAGGTGAGTGCCAGTAAGTGTGCGGCACAGAGTTCGAGCCGTGGGATGGTAGCCCCCTTGACCGGGGCGACCTTGGTCCGGGCGGTCAGCAAGAAGACCTGCACCCGGTCGTCATCATATGCGGTCTTAGGTAGATGACCGCTGCGTATGCTCTGGAGCTGGCATCGCAGAAACCATGGAGGGTGGTGACATGCTGAGTGTGCATGCCCAAGTACCTGAGGACTCTGACTCGGTTGAGTGCCAAGAGCCCATCTCGAAATGTGGTCCATGTAGTAGCGAGTGGGGCATCCCAGGTGATGCCTGCAGTCCACAGCGTCTGGATGAACATCTTGCCAATGATGACCACTGGAGCCAAGAGACCAGTAGGGTCAAAGAGCTTCGCCACTTCGCTCAGGACCCGCCGTTTAGTGGGAGGGGGCCCTGAAGGTTCTTTGTTGTTCGTTGGGCACTCAAAGACAAGCTCTGTGGAAGAAGAAGAAGAAGGAGAGTTAGTGACCACTTCAATTACCTGTGCGCTGTTGGAGTTCCATTTGCGCAACTGAAAGTGTCCGGCCAGGAGGACGGTGTTGATATCGGAAGCCAGACCGACCGCCTCGGCAACGCTGTTGCAGCTCGTGAGATCGTCCACGTAGAAAGCCCTCTCGATTGTGTCTTTGGCGGCTCGGGCGCGCTCCGGGTCCGGGAGCGCCTGATGGTTGTCTTGTGCGCACTGCACCATGGACCGCACTGAGGTGTATGGGCTGGATGCCATACCGTAGGTAACCGTCGTCAGGCGGTAAACGTTCAGCTCGTCAGACGGTGATTCTCGCCAGAGAATCCGCTGGTAGTTGCGATGTTCAGGAGCCACCTATACTTGGCGGAACATCTTCTCCACGTCGGCGGTAAGAGCGACACTGTAGCGTCGGAACCGGAAGATCACATTGACAAGTGAGTCTTGGATGGTGGGACCGACTAGCTGGACGTCGTTGAGTGAGACTCCAGAAGTGGTCTTTGCAGAAGCGTTGAACACCACACGGAATTTGCTGATAACCGCGTGGTGCGGGATGTAGTAGCACCCGGGGTGGTCGCCATGTTGACCGACCCGCTCCATGTGCCCAAGCGATTCGTACTCCCTCATGAAGGAGAGGTATCTATCTCGCAGCTCGGTGTTACCTTGGAGGCGCCGCTCCAAGCTGTAAAACTGTTGTAAGGCGGCTCGGTAGGAGTCGCCTAATGCGGGGGCGTCGTGCCGGAAAGGGATTTGGACCATGTATCGCCCCTCCGGCGTGCGAGTGTGAGTGGCAGCGGAGTGGCGGCTGTACTCGTCCTCGCGTGTCTCATCCAGTGAAACTTCTTCCAGTTTCCAGAAGTTCCTGACTAGTTCTTCTAACGTTAGGTCAGGAGTGGCCTCCGAGGGGAGCTGCGTATGAAGTGCCCGGACTGGGCCTCGATGCTGCGCCTGTGCAGCTGGACCAAATACGACCCACCCTAAGTGAGTCCGCTGTGCGTGCGGTTCGTTGTGTTGTCCATGGACGACCTCGTCTTGCACGAGGAGGCCCCATACATCAGCGCCAAATAAGATGTCGATGGGTCCGGGGGTGCCCAGACGCCTGTCTGCGAGTGGGAGTCCAGCTAAGTGTGGCCATACCGACACATCCACATGTGCCTAAGGAAGTATGGCTGTGAGGTTGGGAAGGACCAAGGTCTTCAACGTGATCGTATAGGAAGATCGGGTGGACCGAAGTGACAGCGTCACTTGGCCTTTCGCCATAGCGTGTTTGGAAGCGCCGATGCCAAGCACGGCTACTTCCACCTTAGTTCTGCGGAGATGGAGTCTAGTGTTTAGTTGGTTTGTTACAAAACTTACCTGCGACCCAGGATCGCAGAGGGCTCGCACGAGGTGTTGCTCCGAGGTTGGACCGTATGCGTAGCCAAGCGCCGTCGCTAGCAAAACGGTTGTGCCAGGATGGCTTAGTCACTCGACGTCTTCGGGGTAGAAATCCGCAGATGGCGGATTTCGGTTCTGGTGGTACTGCCAGTTCGATGGTCCAGGGTTGGAATGCTGATTCTCTGATTCCCTCCGCTGCTGCGGCTGAGCGGCGGACTTCCCTTTGCACAGGAGGGTATGGTGGCGACGCCTACAATGCCGGCATGAAGCGGTCGAGGGGCAGCGTACAGAACTGTGTCCGGGCCGCAGGCAGTTGAAACACACCTCCGTAGCCCGCGTAGCGTGGAGGCGTTGGTTGAGGTCCATGCGCTCAAATTGTGGGCATTGATACAGCCGGTGCTGTCCTTGGCAGTGTATGCACTTATTCTCATTGGGGGTTGCGACGTGAGTCCTGGTCTGCCGCTGTCCCCGTGGCTCTGCCCGGGATGAGGTCGACGGAAGAACTATTTCGGTCGACAGACTGTGAGCCCGCTGCGTCAGGAACGCCAAGAGGCTCGCCAGGGTCGGGATCTCTTTGGATGGGCAATGCATGCACCATCCCTGCTGTGTCACCTTAGGGAGTCTGGCCACCACCAGAGGAACCGTGAGCGCATCCCAGTGTTCGACGGGCTGGTTCATGACGCGTAGTGCGCGTAAAGACTCCTGGACCGTGTCCACTATGCGGAGCAGAGCTGCCGAGGTCTCCTCAGATGCGGCTCGCATATTATAGAGGAGTGAGACATGTGTTTCCGCTAGAAGGCGCGGATTGTCATAGCGCTCTTTCAATTCTGCCCAGAGCTCCTCGTAACCACCCGAGTAAATATTGCCTACCATCCCCACGTTTCCCGGGAGGACGGATGCGCGTAGCTTCTGCAACTTGTACGCGGGTGACAAGTCGGCTCGGTGTACCAATGTCTCAAAGGCGTCCGTGAACGCGAGCCAGTTGTGTAGATGTCCATCGAACGTCGGAATCTGGATAGATTCGAGTCTCATCTCGACTATCGGTGGCCCGGTCTCCTGATGTATTTCGGTGTTCTCCCCATGGGAGGTGTGGTGGTGGGCGAAGTCATTCGCCGATGCGTGCAGGTGCGAGTTAACCACCCAATAAATTATGACTATAATTACGGTCAGCCGTCAGCCACTCCAAATCAATTATGGATCCAAGCAGTGCAGCTGAATAAACAACCAACGATCAATGTGGATACAAAGGAATGTGTCAAGCCAGCACTTGTTGTAATGTAAACACAACATCAAGATTACGCCGCTTGGATATTCACCGAACCACCACCCAGACTTCACTTCAGTTTTCATCTTCAACAAGACCAGTTCGCTAAGAATTATAATCAGTTCACTAAGAATTAGAATGTAAACTTGTATTTTTTGAAATTAAATAAAGTTTTTTTTTAATGAAGTCAAAGTGTAAATAAATTAATTGGGGGCTCAACCGGGATCGTCCTCAACGTAAAAACTAGAAATAAAAAGTATAGTGTTGAGATCGCGATCTGCCAAATTAAACACAAAAAGTATCCAGCACAAGACCGGAGAAAAAAATTAAATAAAACACAACAAAGTATCCAGCAAAGGCAGGAGAACATCAATCACCACAGGAGAAAATACTTATCTGAGGACAACATTCATCCTGAAATAGGGTAAGATACCAGTGCTTTTCAATAAACAAATTAAGAATTAAAAGTGTTAGAAATAAGAATCTAAAATAGAAACTAAGTGAATGAACAGAATTAGGGATATTATAAAAAATAAAAGAAATAGTACATTTGATAATAACAGAGTTATAGAGAAAGAGTTTGATATAAAAAATAATAAAATAACTAACGAATCGACCATCGAAGACACCGTGGCGAGATTAATTGCGAATAACAACGTAGTATTCGCAAATGAAATTCGTTCCCTTAAGGACACAATTCAAAAATTGACTTTAAAAAATAACGTAACTGACTATACAAGACAAGCAATAGACGACAACATTTCGTGCACAGAAACACTAGACGTTATCAAGTCGATACCCGAATTCGATGGGAATGCAAATTCCTATGTATCTTGGCGCGATGCCGCTCACAATTCAATGATTCTCTACAACAGGGGATCTAGGAAATATTTTGCAGCCCTAACAATCCTAAGAAACAAAATAACCGGATTAGCTAACGACACGTTAACTAACCACGGGACAGTTTTAAATTTTGATGCCATCATAAGTAGGTTAGACTTCGCATATTCGGACAAACGTCCAATTCACGTCATAGAGCAGGAACTCAGTATATTGAGACAAGGTAGTTGTTCCATTCTCGATTATTATAATCTAATAAATGAAAAATTAACCCTTTTGGTTAATAAAACAATTATGACACATGGAACAAGTAGTCCATTAACCATAGAACTAAATAAACAAAATCGTAAGAATGCTTTACGAATTTTTATTACGGGTCTGAACTCTCCACTGAATAATATCTTATTCAGCATGGAAGTAGACGACTTACCTAACGCTCTTGCAAAAGCACAAGAGCTGGAGTCTAATAACACTCGTGCAAACTTTGCACTTCAGTTTTCTAGAAGTACAGCTTCTGCCACTAATATTAACACGCATAGATATAATCATCCTCCCAACCATAGGAATAATTATAATAATTTAAGATTTCCTCCTCAAGAAAGGAGAGATAAACCCGTTCCAATGGAGCTTGGTTCTTCGGCTCATCGGCCAGTAACAAACCATGATTGGAATAATTTCCAAAGAAATCATCATGGACCCCAACAGCAACAACGTTATCAGCAACCTCTCCAAAACTTTAGGAACGAATATGCAAGGCCATCTGTGCCCATGTATACTAATGCACAGCGACCATTGTTTAAAAGAGATAGGGAAATATCTGCGCAATATTCAGGTCAATCACCTCCAGCTAAATTAAGAGTAAATAATATGGCTGAGGAGGCTTTTTTAGGCCAAGAGTCGGGGGACTACCCCACATCTTGCGAAGAATAAATAAGGAAAAAACAATAAAGATATTGGTAGACACTGGAGCGACAGGTTGTTACTGTAATCCAGGCGTGTTTGAAGACAGACAGACACTACCAATAAAGAAAAGAGTGAAAACTATAAACGGTTTCACAATTATTTCCTATTTTTATGAACTATCTATTTTTGATAGAATCGTAAGATTTTACGAAGTAAATAATCTTGAAGCGGACGCTTTAATAGGTTATAACCTTTTAACGTCAGCACAAATTAGGTTAGATTTAGACAATAAGTTGTTATATTATAAGAATAGAAAGGAACGCATTTACTCAGAAGAATGCGACATTCAAAATGATATTATAAAAATAAATGATATCATAGGAAAGGAGATAAGTGCCAATTCAAATAATGTTGCTATTAACAATGTGCAAGAGGTCACATATAAAAAACAACAATTAATAGAATTAATTCAAAATCAAATTAGGAAGATACACGCATCAGTAAATATTAATCTACCTTTCAGAACTGATGTACGAGCGGAAATTCGTATCGTAAACGATGCCCCTATATGGACAAAACAATATCCATACCCTCTTTCCGTAAAAAAATTTGTTAACGATGAGTTAAAAAAACTCCTCGAACAAGGTATAATTCGACCAAGCAAAAGTCCATACAATTCTCCTGTATGGGTGGTCCCGAAAAAGGTACAAACGAAGATGGTACCATGAAACATCGTTTAGGCATTGACTTTAAAAAACTTAACGAAAATACTATATCTGACAAATACCCTATACCAGATACTAATGTAATTTTATCAAATTTGGGAAAGGCTAGGTACTTCTCAACCGTTGATCTCGAATCAGGTTTTCACCAAATTTTAATGAAAAGTTGCGACATAGAGAAAACTGGATTCAGTGTTAACAATGGAAAATTTGAATATGTCCGAATGCCTTTTGGGCTAAAAAATGCACCATCCATATTCCAACGAGAAATGGATGACATTTTAAGGCCATATATAGGAAAAATATGTCACGTCTACATAGATGACATCATTGTGTATTCTGATACAATTGAGGAACACCAAAAGCATCTTGAAACAATCATAAATGTGCTGAAAGCAGCTAATATGAAGATTTCTTTGGAGAAATCTAAATTTTACCAAGAGCAAGTCGAATTTCTTGGCTATATTATAAGCCACAATACGATCTCTACAGATCCTAAAAAAATACAAACTATAAAAGAATTCCCTGAACCCATTACCCTAAGACAATTAAGATCTTATTTGGGAATGACGGGTTATTACAGGAAATTCATCGAAGGTTATGCAAAAATAACAAAACCATTGACAAAATACTTGCAAGGGGAAAATGGTAGAATTTCCCAACACAGTAGCAAGCAAACTAATATAACCTTGGATGAAGAGGGTAAAGATGCCTTCAATAAATTAAAAAAAATTTTGATGGAAGAAGTAAAGCTTACGCAGCCAAACTTCTCGAAGAAATTCGTTCTAACAACGGATGCATCTAGCAATGCTATAGGTGGAGTTTTATCGCAAGATGATAGACCTATCACATTTATTTCAAAAACATTAAACTCTACAGAGCAAAATTATGCGGCCAACGAAAAAGAGCTATACGCCATCGTTTGGGCTTTAAAGAACCTTCGTAACTACCTGTATGGTGTAACTAATCTGGAGATTCACACTGATCACCAACCTTTAACATTTGCTGTTTCGCAACGAAATCCGAATGCTAAAATGAAAAGATGGCATTCTATAATCGAAGAATACGCTCCAAAAATGGTTTACAAACCTGGAAAAACTAACGTGGTAGCGGATGCACTCTCAAGACAGCAACTCAACCAGATTACCGAAAGTGGATCTGAATCGAACACGGTGCACTCAGCAGAAAGTAGTGATAACTCCCATATACTGGAAACCAATCAACCGCTTAACGCGTATAAACAACAAATTCTACTATCAAAAATTCATGGAAATGGATTAACAATCCATGAACAAATAGAAATGTTTAAAGGAAAGAAAAGACACCTAATAGAATATAAAGATCCGGAAGATTTGATTCCATTACTTAAAGAATTTATACAGCCAGGTATAGTATGTATACACTGCACATTTGAGGATCTGTATGACATTAAAAATACAATTCTATCTACATTTTCAAACAAATTTCTTTTCACAAAAATATTTGCGAACGATATCACTAATAAGGATGACCAAGCTAGTATTGTACTAAATACACATACTCGTGCCCATTGTAATTGGGAAGAAAATGTGAAACAGGTTAAGGACAAATACTACTGGCCTGAAATCAAGAAAGATTTTAAAGAATTCGCGAGACATTGCGAAATATGTAATAGAAACAAATATGACAGACATCCACCTAAGGTTCTTATTGGCGAGACGCCAATTCCAAAAAAAGAGGGGGAGAAACTTCACATTGACATATTCTATTTTGACAATATGAAATTTTTGACCTGCACAGATTCATATTCGAAATTTCTTCTAATAAAACATTTAGAAGATAAGACAAATATTTCGGAGAAATTATTAGAAACTCTTCAAACATTCCCTAATGTAAAAACAATAGTATGTGACAATGAACAAATCTTTAAGTCCGTTTTATTCCAATCCCTTCTAGAAAGACTCAGAATAAAAACATATTACGTTCCTATGGGACACTCAGAAGCCAATGGACAAGTTGAACGACCACACTCCACATTAATTGAAATTACACGTTGCATTCGTGACGAATTTAAAATTAATAGTACACTTGAGGCAATACTCAGAGCCACAATGCAATATAACCAAACCATACACTCATCAACAAATCACAAACCTTGCGAGGTACTTTTTAATCAGGTAAAGCATGACTTAGAACAAAAACTTAAAGAAGTTCAGAAGAAAATGTTAGAAACACATAACAAGGGACGAAAAGTGAAACATTTTGACAGAGAAGCAATAGTTTATGTTAAACGTATGAGTGATAAAAGAAGCAAAGCTAAGAACTTGCACTCCAAACAAAAAATAAGTGAAGACTTAGGAAATGCAGTTAGGATAGGGAACAAAATAATCCATAAAAAAAATATAAAAAACTAAAGTTGATAAACACACTATTTCAGAAATGATTCTATTTATCGCTGTCTCATTATTTACCATAACCAATGCTGACATAATCGACTACACTAGAGAGAACTATGTTCTCATAGAAAATGGTAACGCAGCACTTTATCAAGTCTACGGGGAAATATTTCATATCACGAACTTAACGTTCTATGATCAAACGATTCAGAAACTGCCTAAACAAATAAATGACGAGACTATACAATACGTTTACGAAATTCCACGAGACACACGTCATGATACAGACATAATTATAATCCAGACTCTGCTGGAACAATTAAGAGGACACCGCTCTAAACGAGCAATAGACACATTAGGCACCATTTGGAAATTGATTGCTGGTACCCCAGACCACGATGACATGGTATTAGTTACGAATAAACTTAACGAGTTAGTCACTAATAATAATAAGCAATTCATAATTAACTCAGAAATCTTTAACGCAATAAATAAAATTTCAAATTCATTGCATATTATAAATACAGAATATCGACATGAACTCTCTCAAGAAAGAAATAAATTAATAATTTTAGAATTACAAAATCTTATACAAACAATTACACTTTCTAAGCACAATATTTTAAACCCATCTATTCTAAATTTAAAAGAAATACAAGAAATATCTAAGCATGAGAATAAAGTTATTACCATTTCTGATTTAATTGATGTAAGTCTATTTAAAATATTACAGAATGATGATGTTATAATTATATTAATCAAGTATCCAATAATAAAAGAAATTTGTCAACTATATGAAACTAGAGCGATAAGTAATATAGATGGAAAATTAATTATAGGCGAAAAAATCGCAAAATGTAACCTAGAGTTTAAGAATGTTGAAAATTGTAAAATAGAACTAAGAAATACATTTTGTATATTAAATACTAGTGAAACATGCTTGTCTAATATACTTAACAAACAGAACGCAAATTGTAACAAAATTAAAGAAAAGAATACTAGAATAGATATAATAAAAGATGGAGCTGTACTAATAAGCGGCATAAACACCGTCAACAACGTAACTACAAATGGAACGTACTTAGTAACATTTAATGACACCATTATCATCAACAATACTACATACGAAAATCCCACTGGAGCCATACAAACGTTCTTGAAGACATATTCTCTGGATCAATATTATACTCGTATAAATCAATACTTCGAAACAGATATCGAGAATTTAAAATTAGACAACATCAATGCCATAGAAAACTTTCGAGAAGAAACTACAAATTATCCTCTCATCTCCACAACTATAATTCTGACCATTTTGGTTTGCCTAACATTCCTATTGGTTTACTACTACAAGATAAGACGCCAAGGAATTCCCGATGTTGAACCAAATGAAGTAAGATTCCAGTCACTCCTACAGAAATTGGCAAAATATAATGAAGAAGCGGGGACGCTTCATGTAGAAGGAGGGGAGTTAACCACCCAATAAATTATGACTAAAATTACGGTCAGCCGTCAGCCACTCCAAATCAATTATGGATCCAAGCAGTGCAGCTGAATAAACAACCAACGATCAATGTGGATACAAAGGAATGTGTCAAGCCAGCACTTGTTGTAATGTAAACACAACATCAAGATTACGCCGCTTGGATATTCACCGAACCACCACCCAGACTTCACTTCAGTTTTCATCTTCAACAAGACCAGTTCGCTAAGAATTATAATCAGTTCACTAAGAATTAGAATGTAAACTTGTATTTTTTGAAATTAAATAATTTTTTTTTAATGAAGTCAAAGTGTAAATAAATTAATTTGCGCGAATCTCCTATCGAGCGCTACCTGGATAGTCTTGTACTGCTCCTCGACGACGGCCATCAAGTCGTCGTGCGTCTTCATGGCGCCGTTGAGAGTCTCGCCAATCAGAGCGTCATGCGCGACGTTGAATCTGTTGTATTGGGCGTCGAGAGCTCTTCTCTCTTGGACGTTCTGGAATTCGTCCAGATTGTGTACGTCCGATGCCGCGACTCGCTCGTAAATCCGCTTGATCGCGGTGCTTGCAGCGGTGTTTGTTTGTTCGGTTAGTGAGGGGTGACGCAAGGGTCCACTTATAGCGGTACACTGGGGTGACGAAAGGGTCCACTTATGACTTGCCGTAGGAGGCCACTTAGTTCAGGGGATGCACTTGTAATTTGCCGTAGGAGGCCACTGAGTGCACTTAGGGACACAGAGGACACAAGGCTTCAATCACGAGGAAGCCAATCGCACCAAGAGCGATTCAAAGTGCCACGACAGCCACACACACGCACAGGGTCAAACACTGGAGTAAAAGGCAACGGTTGCCACACAACAACATTTACTTCGTTACAGAATTCACTTCCTCACAGGAGGCACCAAAATGTCGGGGATTTAGACTTCCAAACTGCAGAGTAAAGTGAGCATGAACCTGTAAGAAGAAACAAGGGGACTTGCACCAAGAAAAGATTACCAGCAACCGGCGAAGAAAAGACCAAGAGTTTATTTAATTTAATTTGCTTTCACTTTATTTGTATCGACTTGGATTTATAATGGTGGAGACCGTTTACGTCGGAGACCGCTGCGCGTGACGATGAAAATATGACTGCCAATATTCTCCAGTAGAATATTCCCATCCAACCACCAAGTTGCTCGTCCACAAGCGCCGCGTCATCATAACTTACATCAAGTCCCAGAGGTGTAGGGTGTCCAGCAACTGCGCCCACGTCCATGCCTTGGCTAGTCATCTGCCCAACACGATAAGGGTGCCGATCGCCGCAATCACCATCAACACTTGTGGCTCTGGCATGTCGTAGATATTCTCAGAATTGAATATCGTTGTGCCGGCAGTGTGGTGTTTATTTATCCACCAGATTGCCCACTGCCACCGGTCGCCCCATCGACGACGTGCAGTATCGGGTCACAATGCTGTGTGGGAATAAAAATAATAAAAATATCGATATGTGATCGTGAGGAATGTGGCTGACTTCGGTGATAGGCGACAATGTATACATCCATTGCGAGAAATGGAATGTGTATACTTGTGCCGTAAATGAAGTATTGGATGACGGACTGGTAGTGGGTTGGATGATGATTGCGTCAGCGGTCTGTGGAAGAAATAATGTAGGTCATATTTAGTGCGACGACCTTACCGTGGTCCTGGTTCGGGCCCGAACAGTATAGTAAATATAAAAATAAATTCATACGAATGTAAATAAAGAAATGTTTAAGGAAAAAAAATATAAATTAATACGAATTATAGAATGTAAGTAAAGTAGTAAAATAAATTGTGATATAAGTCCCTTAAGTACAATATAACGCATAGAAAATTAACAAACTAATGTTATTTCAATAACTTCTTTAAACCTAAAATGTAGATAATAAAGGAAATATAGTATGGATAAAAGAACAAATAAATTATGTAAAGAACTTTTATAACCATTTATATAATTTTTTTTAATTTTTCAAAAAAAAAAGGATAAAAAAGGGAGAGACCCTGTATTACACATAAGACCAGAACACCAATAACCATGTTAACAAAAAGCTAAGTAACAAGCAATGTACACAAAAGCTTAATAATAACCAATGTAAACAAAACTCCATGAACTAAAACAAAAGAAAAACATAAGATCCCGTATTGTACAAATGGAGCGCAAAAGAAGAAATCACGACATATCATGATTTCTCCTTTTCCCCCAGGAAGGGTGGTGTGAAGGGAGCACACTGGCGCCCATTTAATTAATTGCATAAGAGCAATTAACCCCATTAAAACCTAATTCGATACCTGATACCCCTAACCCAAGGCCCTTAATTGACAGCATTGCTCCTAACATCAGAGTGATATGATTCATAAAAACACTTTACGAGTGAACAAAAAAACAGAAGAATCATATTACTCTGATGGCACGTTCGGTTCATGGAGGCAATGCATATTGACGACACAGGCAAAAGGGGTTTTACTTGTGTATGAAAATAAATATGCAAAATCAGCATAGTACGCGAATGAACCCAGAATAATTGTCGGCAGGCAATTAATATTGCGAATTAGGCGAATTACGGGATATTGGGGCATTGGGCAATCGGAGTAGGTATGCAAAATTCATATGTAATATCTATATATATAAAAGAAAGTGTCCGAAGCGATGTAACCGCATAACTCGAGATTGGCCGAACCGATTTTGATGATTTATACTTTGTTGGAAAGGTATGTTCTCAGCACGGGTTTTAGAAGAAAAAAAAATCTAAATTTCAAAATGGCTTATTTTGACCACCCAGCGTGTTACGACAGGTTTTTTTTCAATTTTTTTTTAATTTTTTTTTTTTTTTTCATTTTGTATTTATTTATTTTGGCAACAACCAAATAAAGAATCACATTTGAATGTAACATATCGTATCACAATTGAACTGTCAGATAGACACGCAACGTAACGCCATCTATTATCGATCAATGGAGAAGCCAATTTTGTTTCATGTTTGGTGGCGCTGTCGGATTCGGATTTCTTCATTGCGATTTTGTGAGTTTTTGTGAATTAAAATTGATATGAGAATATATCTATATCTATTTATATATATATGTATATAAAAATCAATCCATATTTGCGTTTGTTGCCGGTGTTTGGCCAAACGCGTTAACCGATTCCAATGAAATTTTTTTCCATGAAAGGCGACGTCTGCACGAAGGTTGTTATGTTTGGCTATATCTGCATTCGTGTGTGAGATATGGGCAGTTGAGTGAGTACACATGCATATGTGCGCATGCGTGTAAATTACGACGCAGATACAGAGACCGTACAGACGTCACTTATTTTGTTATCCGAACAAGCATATGAAAGAGGGAGACAACACGAACGTTTCAAGCTTATTGTGGAATTTGTGCGCACTTTCATTCTTGAGATATCGTGTGTTCAATATTTTATTCAAATAACTCTTATTGAAATTTTTTGCATTTTTTTGTGAATCGGACATCGGAAAGTTGCTTTTCCAACATTGATAACAATCGGTGTGGAAGTGAATGAAAAGTGATTCAATCGAAGTTTTTTATTTTCGCTTTGTTGTTTGATTCGCAGAAGTAAGGTGACATAGGCGCCTGCCAGACAACAAGCACCTACCCTAAACGGAACAACGAAGTTGTGTGAGCGGCCTAAGCCATGCGGAGAAAAACGTGCAGTCCCTTTCACCGGTTGAGCTCAAATCAGGCAATCTTCGGTATTGGCCTGAGAGTGTTTCTGTGAACTTTGGTCAAAATCGGTCTTCTTTTTTTAGGCGCAGCAACATACGCCGGATACCCGCTATAGACAATTATAAGGAAGTCTACTCGAACATATTGGCCAATAGAATTCTCGGGCACGGGCAAAGCCGGGCAGGTGCAGCTAGTTTAGTATAAATACTGATAATTTTCAACAAATAAATGACTTGTACTCCAACACCCAAACTACCCAGTTATTATTATTTAGCTTTCGAGCTGCAATACTGATTGGTCGGTTTACCGTTTGATATGTTGCCACTTCACCTCTGCGAGCAGTTCCACTGCCGATAGGTTATAGCTAAGGGCGTAATAGCCGAAGCGAGAAGTTGAGCAACGGTAAGGTTAGCCATAGGACCAGGTAACCTTTACAGTGCACTAGTAATGGGCTCTCGTCCTCTTAAAACTGAGGTTGTTCTCTTTACGAGAAGGAGGAAGCTGGTCGAATTGACTCAGCCAGTGCTAAAATCCGTCACAATCCAACTCTCCAATGAAGCAAAGTATCTTTGAGTCATCCTGGATAGCAAACTTCTTTGTTGAGCTGAAGACTGCAAAGGCGCTGTCTGTTTTCTGGCAGTGCAAATTCATTTTCGGCAAGACATGGGGCTTATCACCGAAAAGAGTCCTATGGATTTATACGGCTATGATAAGACCATTTATAGCATACGCATCGGTTGTTTGGTGGAATAAGCTTTCACGTAAATATACGTCACTGCTGCTTTTGCCAAACTCCAAAGGCAGGTATGTCTCGGCTGCAGGGGGATTAGGTTAGGTTAGGTTGACGTGGCTGTCAGCTAAGGCCGACACACTTAGACCAAGATTAGGTCCATTGTGGTACCACACAGATCTGGGGATTCCCTCACTGCTCGTTGAACCAATGGGAGCTTCTTATGAAGCGCGAAAGACTTCTGACGCCAGTGTTGGCTAAGTCGTTTGTGTCGTTAAACAAGAAGTCCCCTAGATGGAGATTTCTTTTGTGGGAGAGTGCAGGGCATGTGCAGAGAAGGTGAAGTACAGTCTCCTCCTCCTCCTCGTCCATGCAGCTTCTGCAGAAGTCGTTTGAGTGCACGCCAAGTCTGGAGGCGTGCCTGCCTATTAAGCAGTGTCCTGTGATAACGCCTATGGTCGAGCTAATATGCAGTCGGTTTAATGAGATTAGACACTTAGAGCGTCGCAGATCCAGCTATGGCCAGATTCGCTTAGTCGCTAGACAAGTATTGCTACATGTCCACCTAAGGTTTGTTCTCTCGATTGCTGATAGCTTGAGCAAGAGTTTGCATGTAGCGATTGGTATTCCTAAAGAACCTTTATCAGGTAAAAGAGGTAAAGTGGTTCCTTTTTTGGCGAGATCGTCTGCCTTACAGTTACCTGGAATGTCTCTATGTCCCGGCACCCAACAGAGGTGAATGTTGAACTGCTCTGCCATCTCCGAGAGAGATGAGCGGCAATCTTGGGCTACGATGGAATTTGAAGAGACTGAGTCCAGGGACTTAATCGCTGCCTGACTATCCGAGAAGATACGGATATCCTTTGAGGATATCACATTCCTCTTTAGCCACGACAGGGCTTCTTTTATCGCTAAAATTTCCGCCTGGAACACGCTACAGTAATCTGGAAAACGGAAAGAGAGGCTAAGATTTAGCTTTTCTGAGAAAACGCCCCCACCTACCCCATCGCTGGTTTTAGATCCGTCGGTGTAGAAGTGGATCGATTTATCTTCTGCAAATGCATCATCATCCCAGAATGATCTGGAAGGAATGGTGATTTGGAAGTTTTTTCCGAACTGCAGATGGGGTATGGTGTAGTCTATGTTTCTGGGTAGAGACTTAAAGGAGTCCAAAATGATGGAGTGGCCAATCTTCTTGTTGGTCCACTGTGAGGTAGCTTTTAAGCGGACAGCGGAACAAGCCGCTGTTTGCATGCTGAAAATGTCAAGGGGTATCAGGTGCAACAGAATGTCCAGTGCAGCGGAGGGGGTAGTACGGAGTGCTCCGCTAATGCACAGACACGCTGATCGCTGGACTTTGCCCAGTTTGTCGCGGTTTATAGCTTTATCCAGGGCAGTCCACCAGACGACCACCCCGTAAGTAAGAATTGGTCTAACCACCGCTGTATATAGCCAATGCGTAATACGGGGTTGTATACCCCACTTATTGCCAATGGCTTTTTTGCAAGAGAAAAGTGCTACTGTAGCTTTCTTGACTCTTTCTTGTATATTGGGTTTCCAACTTAACTTCCTATCGAAGATTAGACCCAAAAATTTTGCTTCCTCAGAGAAGGTTAAGCTTGTACCGCTAATAGAGGGAGGGTCAATATGTGGAATTTTATATTTCCTGGAAAAGAGGACTAACTCGGTTTTGTGGGGGTTAACGCACAGTCCACACCGATTAGCCCATCTCGTTAGCTTGTTAAGAGCGTTTTGTAGGAGTTCCCTAATGGTATTGAGGTGTTTTCCTGAGACGGCTATAGCAACGTCATCCGCATAGGCAATCACCCTGCAGCCCTCCCCTTCCAGGTTTATCAGTAGTTTATTCACCACCAAATTCCAGAGAAGGGGAGAAAGAACACCGCCTTGTGGCGTGCCTCTACTGACAGACCTCCTAGCAGATGCAACGGCCAGTTTTGAATTAATAATCCGACTTTCAAGCAGTAGATTAATCAATTCACCAAGCGAGCTATCCACCTTCAGTTCTGTCAGTGCATTTGCGATTGCAGATGTGTTAACGTTGTTAAAGGCGCCTTCTATGTCAAGGAAAGCCACCATGGTATACTCTTTGTGATGAAGAGAGTATTCGATAGTGCGTACTAAGGAGTGAAGAGCGGTTTCCACCGACTTTCCCTTACAGTATGCATGCTGAGCCGCAGACAATAATTGCGGATTTATGTTCGTGCGAAGATGGATATCAATCAATCGCTCCAGCGTTTTGAGGAGGAATGAAGATAGACTAATGGGTCTGAGGTCCTTTGGACTGACGTGGGAATATTTGCCAGCCTTGGGTATGAAAACCACTTTAACTTCTCTCCAAGCCCGGGGGATATGAACCAGGTCTAGACAGCTTTTCAGGATCATCTCCAGCACAGGCAGGATGATATCCGCTGACATTTGTAGTTCGGCAGGTATTATGCCGTCTGGTCCTGCAGACTTGAAGGGTTTGAAGCTATGTAGCGCCCAAGTTAGCTTTTCCCTAGTAATCAGACCGTGAGAGTAAGTTACCTGTGCAAATGACCTGCGAGGGCGTAAATTGCCGGTAATATTAGAGCTGCCTGGGAAATGAGTGTCAAGTAGCAGATTGAGCGATTCCTCGCTAGATGTCGTCCACGAGCCGTCTGCCTTCTTAAGGCAGCTAGGCATAATTGGATTAGAAGAGAGGATTTTTCTTAGCCTTGATGCCTCAGATGATTCTTCTATTTTGCCACAGAAGAGTCTTCATGAGGATCTTTTGGCTTTCCTTAGTTCTTTTTTGTATAGTATGAGGGATTCCTTATAGGAGTCCCAATCGGTTATTGCTTTTGAGCTTTTAGCAAGATTGAAGAGTCTTCTGCACTCCTTTCTGAGTGGTCCTAGCTCAGGGGTCCACCAGTGACGCTTCTTCTTACCCCTGGGTTGTACGAACGGGCAGGATTCCGCCATTGCTTCGTTAAGGGCCAGGGTGAGTTCATCGACTTTATTGTCGAGCTCATTGGAGTCGCAGGGTGGACTTAAGTGTACAGATTTAATACGATTATGTAATGTGTCTCTGTATAAGGGCCAATTGGTTTTCCGAGGATTTCGGAAAATGGGTTGACATTGAGGCTCAACGCTTAGGTTGAAAAGAAGATAGCGGTGATCCGAAAAAGAGTGATCAGCCGAAACCTTCCAGCCCGTAATCATGTCGTTGATGGTATCGGAGACAAGAGTGATGTCAAGGACTTCTTGTCGGTTTTTGGTAATGAAGGTGGGTTCATTACCTGAGTTACAAACAATGAGGTTAGTACGTAAGAGATATTCAAAAAGTGACTCACCTCTGTTATTGATGTCTGTGCTGCCCCATACGGTGTGATGAGCGTTGGCATCACACCCCAATATGAGGTCAGCTTTCTGCCTCCTTGCTTCTTCGATCAACCTCTCTAGGTTATCACCAGGGAGAGGTCCCACTTGATCGTGGGCGAGATACGCTGATACTAGCCAGAATAATCTACTAGCGGTCTCTATTCTTGCCACAGTTGTATCTCGATCGCTGAAATTAGGGAGTAAATAAGCATTAATATTACTTTTCACTAGTATGCACGATCTAGGTTTACCTTTATCGGTCACATACAGTGAGTAGTATCCAGGAGTCCTGAGTCCTCGAACCAGGTTGTTGACAATCCAAGGTTCTTGTATCAGGACGATGTCTTCTGCGCCTTTGGTAAGACGAAGAATAAGTGCGGCCGAAGCCTTTAAGGAGTGTTGGAGGTTAATCTGAACTAACTGCAGCATTTTCGCTACAATCAGGCAGAGATGCCTCCACCACGGTGTTATTCAGGCCTTCCAATTCCGAGGACGAGTTGAGAAGCTCGTCTTCACTCAGAAGAGCCTTATCCTGATCTTGATCATCAGTCTCCATATCTGACAAAGCGTCGGTTATGGATGGTGATTCGTTGGTTAGCGAGGGTTCATCGTCCTCTAAAGAGGGGAAGGAGATTGAAGCCCCAGGATCTGAGACTACGATCGTAGAGTCAGAGGGAGGAGGAGGAGGAGGGGGAAGTTTACCCGCATCCATTTCATCCTTTTTATAGACCCGCATTTTGACGTCGTCCCATGCGAATCTTATGATGTAGTCGTTCTTGGCCAGAGGAGCCAGGGTTTCTTGGTTGAGTACAACCACGACACATCTGTAATCGCCCTTCAGCTCTTCCAGTTTGGCAACCTTCCAGTTGTGGGTCGGAAGTGAAGGGTTGCTGAATTTCAGGACTTCCAGGATGTCCTCAGGGGTGGATGGATCCGCAGTGATCCAAATACGAGATCTTGGTCGGCAGGGGATGTCCTCCCTTGCAACAACCTCGAGCTTTGCATCGGGCCACACCTCTCCAAGCCTACTTATTGCAAGCTTGTAGAGATCGGCCGATCTTTGATCATCACACGCGACCAATTTGATGTGACCTTGATGCCACCCTCCTTCATGTGTAAGCGGAGGAGGTCCGGGATGGTTTTTTATGAAGGAGAAGAAGGAGCGCGAAAGCGCTCTCTTGACCATATCCCACTTCTCATGGGTTATAGACCCGTCGATGTCATTGCGGTCGATGACTGCGACCACAATTTTGTCTTTCAAGATGTCACTGAAAGATCTGTGAGGTGTGATAGTGGGAGAGATGCCGGTGTTATGCACTCTCTGCCTCTTGGGAACCGAGCTGGTTCCTTCCACTGACCTCTGACGTTTGATCGACGGGTCGCAGGCCTTAAGGATCTGCTGAGCCCAGTCCAGTTTGGCGATTTGTGCTGGCGTCCTATCCTTCTCCGCGATGGTGCCACACATACGCTGGATTCGGATGGCGTTACGTCGGTGTTTGTATGACGCCGTGGACGGATTGTGGTGACGCTTTGTGTTGGTAGAGGGACCATGATGCACAGTCCCACCACCATCAGGTTTCTTAGGGGCAGCTCTTATGCCGACCGTGGAGGGACCATGATGCACAGTCCCACCACCATCAGGTTTTTTGGGGGCAGCGCTTTTGCCAACCGTGGGGGTACCATGATGCACAGTCCCACCACCAACAGGTTTTTTGGGGGCAACGCTATTGCCGACCGTAGAAGGACCATGAGTTGCCACAGTCCGTTCTACAGACAGCGTATTAGCAATGAGCGAAGTTGTTGACTTGGTGGGGCCGGCAGAGGGGGGACCATGATTCACAGTCCTCTCTCTGTCGGAAAAGGATTTTTTTAGCTCGCAACCACTAGTGGAGGGACCATGAATGTCCACAGTTCCAACACTATCTGGTGCCATAAGAGCTAAGCCGGTAGACAGCTTGGTCGCCGTACTACCGTCCGGTTTGAAAAGGGAACCGGCCATAAAATTTTTTGT
Organism: Portevinia maculata; assembly: GCA_949715645.1. Classification (NCBI taxonomy): domain Eukaryota; kingdom Metazoa; phylum Arthropoda; class Insecta; order Diptera; family Syrphidae; genus Portevinia; species Portevinia maculata. Next base: position 123,941,685 of record OX454527.1, read on the forward strand.
TTTTGTTTGTTTATGTTTTTTTGAGTTCATATTGAGATCCCACGAGTCGCGGAGAAAAAAAGGTCCATCTGCACAGAGATCCGCATTGTGCAGATAAGGCTGGTTAATCCGGAGGTCGCCAGGTATCCGGATACTCCGTACACGACTGAGCTATTTGATAGACTGGGCCCTCAGCCAGGTTGACTGTCGGCACGGGTCGTATGACACCTTACGTCCAGCCCAGGGGATAAGGAGGGGGAGAGGGAAAAGAACGGGCTGTCCTGTAGAGGCCGCAAAGTAGTACATGTACCACACTTACGTCTCAAGAAAGAGAAGGGGGAGAGAGGGGACGTAGAGTCCTGGTCAGTACTTGGTAAACGCTCGTCAACAGCCTGTCTGTCATGGGTGGCCCTTAGACAGCATAGCCCGTTGAACCTACGCCTCAAGCCTTCGCACCGGCACCATCGAATGCAATGATGGTACGCACGTCAAGGTGACTGACCCACGCGAAGGTGCAGGGGGATAGATGCACTATTGAACCTTCCGCCCTTTGATGTTTACATCATGGGCTGTACAATCAAGGCTATCTCACGTCTTACAAGAGGTGGCTTTTGGTATAACTCGCACTGGAGTTTTGATGAACTTGCGCTGCGGTTGTCCTTCGACTCCTGTCTTATGGATATGCCGTCTGATGCGATGACACCGGAACTTCTGCTAAAGCGCAAATGCGAGGTCGACTTTCCTCGCGTCCAGGACTGGCTCTGGCCGGACTCTGAACCTGGAAGGGAATGCAGTGGAATCTTCACGGATGGCTCCAAAACCGATCAAGGATCTGGTGCTGGTGTCTTCGTGGAGAGCGATAACGTTAGACTTTTCTTTCCGTTAGGCAAATATGCGTCAGTCTTCCAAACAGAGACTTATGCTATCCTAATGGCCATGGACTATGTTACGAGAAACAGGTGGAGGGGGCGAAGTATCTGCGTCTGTAGCGACAGTCAGGCTGCGCTTAAGGCCTTACTCAAACCCTTAACTACCTCCAAAATATTACGTGAATGCAAGATATCTCTGAATTCGGTCGGAAGGTTGAATTCACTTAAACTTGTCTGGGTCCCGGGTCATAACGGGATTACGGGAAATGAGATCTCCGATGAAATTGCTAGACAAGGCTCAGAGGGGTACTTCTCAGGACCTGAACCAGCGATATGTCTGCCTGCGTCCTCGGTCAGGGCTTCCATTGACGGTTGCGTTTCCTATGAACACATTCGCCGTTGGCATGACTTTCCAGGGTGCAGACAGACTAAGCAAATGGTCCCCGACGTCTGTGGGAAATCCGCGGCATTCTTGTTGTCTCTCAACAGAAAAGACTGCAGACAGACTACTGGCGTTCTTACGGGACACTACGCTTTTGCCAAACACCTTAAGGTGCTAGACCTAACCGATACCAGCAACTGTGAAGCCTGTGGAGAAAGCGACGACACTGCGGAACATTTCCTCTGTGATTGTCCTGCTTTTGCTCGTATCAGGTGGCAGGTATTTGGTGCGGATATGGTGAGTGCTGTAAACCTAAGCTCCTTATCATTGAAGCGCCTTCTCGCTTTTCTTAGAAAAACGAGTAAATTCCCACAGTAAAATATGGTGTGTCTGCCTGGTAGTACAATGGACCAGTATTGAGTCTGAGTGCTCCAGCAGAAAGTCTCACACACCCCGACAAAAAAAAGCCCCGTACCAAAAATAAATTTTTGAGGGAAAGATGAAAAAAAACTTCTCTAGGCCGTTGATCTGGCCTACCGTTACTTATCTTCGGGCCCCACGTTGGGCGCCATCTATAACGTAAATAAATAAATATGATGTTATGTAGTCTGCTGTTGTTGTCGCATCTTGTCGGTTATCAAGCCACACGTGGATTATCGAGCCCCATCTGTAACCGAATCAACCGTTTACCTGTTATCTGCAACAGAAATTGTGCATCATAGTGCCACCTATACCAGTAGTACTACATGCTCCTTCTTCCTCCTTGGTACCTTAGCGAAAATTCTAGGCCGTTTAAACTGGACCACTGCTGCCCCATTGTCCCCTGCAGCTTGCTGCACCGGAGAGATGGGACGCCCCCTTCAGAAAGAAGAAAAAAAAATTTAACAAGGTAAATGTAATTTAAAAGTATCTTAAAAGTAGCTTAATTGTATCTTAAATATATCGCGTAAGTATCTTAAATACGTAGTACGTATCTAAAATATGTCTAGAAAGTATCTAGAAAGATGAACGAATGTTTCAGAACTGTTGGTTCCGCCTCGGCTGACCAAGGTGGACTACACTAGAGACGACACTGGAGTAACGAACTAAGCGGGGAACTATGTATGCTACCCATGTAGGTTTAATCGGTCAGGTCCGAAGGCGTATCCTCCTTCCGTTAGCTCTTATTAACTCTACACACAATAACAACAATGAAAAAAGGAAATATCCGTGCAGGATGAAAGCTGACTCACGGTTGAGCTTCACTTGTACTAAACACACGTTCCTGAAGAAGGAATATTAGGAGAGAATCCTTGCTAGGAAACACGATCAGGGGACTGGTGTCGACTGTTCGCCCTCTGATCATGCACACTTAATCTGCACTCGTGTGTGTCTACACTAGATAGATAGATAGATAGATAGATTCTTTATTTTTTCATCATAAAGTTTACAAATTGGTATACTTAAGAATAAGGACATGGCAATACTGCCGTCTGCCTGAGATGACATTTCATAATATGATTTAAAAATAAAAGAAATAATAAAAATCAAAAATTTTAAAATATAAAGAAAAGGAAAAAAGAAAAAATGTTTAACAAAAGATATGAAGAAATATTATTATATAAAACAATGCTATCAATTTTAACGTGATTTGAAACACAAAATATTATACAATTTGGTTAATTTGATTAGCTGTTTATACAAAATTTTATCAATTTTAACATGATTTGAAACCCAAGATAATACACAATTTGGTTAGAAATAGCTGTTTATACAATATTATCAATTTTAACGTGATTTGAAACACAAAAGAGATATTATCAAAATTTAGTATGATCAGCAACAAAACAATAAATAGTTAGGTATAAAATTTGGTCAAAACTGCAATAAGTGGGTAATCGACTAAGTTTAATATGTGAAACTGTTACGGTAAGAAAGAGCATGTTGGCAATATTTAAAAGAGGCTGAGCCAGCCCATTGCTCCATTTAAAATTTCAAAAAGTTTGTCCAAAGATATGAAACTTTCCCGAAAATGCAACCGGCGAATTTCTTGTAGAATAGGACAAGCAGCAACGAAATGGTATATATCTTCATTCACTCTTCCGTTACATAGATCACATAGCTGGGGCAAGTCTGATCGATGAGGTATAAAGTTCAAATTTAAAATTTCAACTCTTGCTCTAAAAATAATACTTATAACCGAGGCTGAAAATTCATTACTAAAGTAAGAGACTTCCGAGGGCAGTTCATGGTTTAAATGACTATAAATAGCTCTTGAAGTAGATGAAGATGCTCTGGAAAGGTTATCCAGAAACATTTTGTGATCCACCTTAGCAATCACATCAGAAAACTGAGCCTGCCAATCGGTCACATTAGTTTCTGTTAAGTTTAAACTTGTTTCGTAAGATAAAGCTAGTTCGTTCCAGTTTTTAAACGGGGAAGCATTCACTCGAAGTAATTTTCTTAAGATGATTTTGTGAAGACAAGTTTCACTTCTTTTCATCACTCTAGTAATGAAGTTCGCATTTGCCTTCAAATTTTGTATATATATAGGGACTATTCCTGACTCTACATATATGGCGTAGTTGGGTGTTGAGTTAGGCAAACGAAATATCCTCTTAAAAAAGTTCCTTTGTACAGTTTCAAAAGCTTCGAAGTGTGTGTATCCGACGGGTTGGACGCCATATGCCATGCATGCATTTACTGTCGCGTTGAAAACTTTGTACTTGGACGTTAAATCAACATTTTGGTTCGAAAAAAACTTTGGCCACATTATATTAAGAGCCAATTTAGCTTCGTTGCTTTTTTCTTTGGAGTGCTTTAGATAGCTTAAATTGTAGGTCAAGAGGACACCCAAATATTTAAACTCTTGTAAAACCTCAATGTGTGTATTGTTTAGAGACCATTTTTCTTCCGCTCGTCTTCTTGATTGTCTCTTTTCAAATATAACAATCTTAGTTTTTTGGGTATTAATTTGCAAGCCCCAAGACTCGCAAAATGAACTAAGACGGTTTATTTGCAATTGAAGCGTGAAAGGATTATCAGCAAGCATAACTAGATCGTCCGCGTACAACAGCACTTTGATTATAATGTTAGCAAAATTAACTCCACCCGGAAGAAGCTCGCAGACATCATCTATGAACAGAGCAAATAATAATGGGCTGAGGATACAACCCTGAGGAACACCTGTAATTGTATCAAATCGATTTGAAAATGTGAAACCGTCCCATACCCTTGCATTTGTTGACGAAATAAGACTTGCATACACTTCGAGAAACTTTCTTGACAAACCAATGCAAGAAAGTTTGTATATTAAAGCTTGTCTATTGACTTTATCGAATGCAGCTTTAAAATCAACAAAGCAGGTGTATAGTTTCTTTTTTCTATCTATAAATTGTTGAGCAATGCTTGAAATGGCCAAGATATGATCCATGGTTGAAAAACCTGGGCGGAAACCGGCTTGAAAGATGCTCAAAAGACTGTTATCCTCAATCCATTTTGAGAGCCTTTCATATAGGATTGCAGTGAAAGTTTTTCTTATTGAATTTAAAATTGAAATACCTCTATAATTTTCCGCAGCGTTAGCATCACCTTTTTTAAAAATGGCAAAAATTACAGATTCGTTGAAACTGTTAGGGACACATCCATCATTGTACACTTTGTTATAGAAAGACACGAGGTAGTTTTTAAAATCAATAGTGCTGTTTTTATAAAACTCGACTGGTATGCCGTCTAGGCCAGGAGCCTTGCTGTTTTTCAATCTTTGGAGCGTTACGTGTCTACACTAATACCGTGGTTTGGAAAGGTAGAAAAAAATAAATAAACTAAAACACTAAAACTCCGATTGAGTACTGAGATACTAAACTTGTTCTAATGAGGATAAGCCGATGCTAAATGAAGAAGACTAATGGTCGTTGTCTATTCGGATAAGTAAAAACGCGAACGGAATTCAAATATATGCCCGAGAGTGGAATATCAATGTATATATATATATGTATATAAGTATATGTTTAAAGTAATATGGCAAAAGAAATTGTTATCGAAAGTTAATGTACTTACTTCGGAAAACTTCCAGCGACGTGCGCACACTGCCGACGTTCCTGTTGAAAAATGTTTGCTAATTAACAGATAGACACTATATATTTATATATAACCCTATTTGATCTTTATAAACTTCGCCTCTCAACTATACACGAGATAGGAGTACGGCTTCTTACGATGCGTATTAAATCAGGAGGTATAGGAGGATTGACCTTCCATTAATCCTTCGTTTTGTTGTTGGCGGGTATTAGTATCCGCGGATGCTCTTACACACATAAAAACTTCTACGTTAACGAACAGAACAAAACTTTGCTCGGTTTGTCTTACCAATCCACCGACTGTTATTTCAAGTAATTTACTTCAAAAATTAATTCGCATTCCCGGTTCTTATTTACTTTCGGGGTTTTAAATTAGATCGCGAGAGTATTTAGTCAGAAATTAATCGCGGTGATACTACTTCTACACACTCGGTCGTGTCGCTACTACTCCGACTGCTCTTGACTAACTATAACCTATAACCCTTAATGACAAGGTAAATACAAAAGCACTACCACTATTGGCCTTTGCCGAAAGTGGTTGAGGTATTTGAAATATCTAATTTTCGAAAGAGGAATATATGTATTGTAATATAATTCTAATCTACTCGACGTGGCTGGTGCGGTGTGATGTTCTCGATGAAGCTCGAGTCGCTTGTGACTCCGAGAGATGTTTATAGATGAGCTGCTGGATTGAGTCGCTGGTGACTCCGACTGGTGCTGATGCAGGAAGTTGTTTCCGGCTGCCGAGGAACTATGCTGGGGTTATGTCAGTACGCCAACTCGCTGAGGATTGTTGGTGTGGCTGTAAAGAGGCCTTTCCTGGCTGCACGTAGTCTGGCGCTGCGTGATATGAAGGGCCCGCGAATGTATATTTATGTTGTATGGACGGAATGTCCTATAAAGGGGCCGAGAATCTTGCCTCGGTGCCGGTTGTCTTGCGTTGCGTGGAAAAAGAAGATTTCGTCTCGGACTCATTCGTCCTCCTCCGCATGCGCAATATCATGCGGCTGATAAACGGGTTGAATAAACACGTTCCTGCTGGTCCTAGAAGAAGGCGGAACGTCAAGAGGGTTACTTACAGCCTCCAAATAAAGAGCACAGCCAGTAGGAGGTCCACGTGGGATCCTGACTGGGACTTACCTGTGTGAACTGCTGCAGCTGCGTGGTCCGGGGAGATTTGCTCCTCCGTCCACTGAATTTGCCTGCTGAATTTCTTAGGCGATCTCTCCGCCGTGTGTGTGCACGGTTGGGAGGATCCTTTCGAATGCTATCGCTCTGGGGCGAGGTATTATCTGCTGCTGCTGCGTGGTACGAGCTGACACGTGAAAAAATGTCTTTAATGCTCAGGAATTCTTTACTTGTACTTTCATTACAACTAACACTCCCTGTTGGGAGTGGATTTAATCCTGTAGCACGTGGACTGTTGGAAATCTCCGCTTTTTGTGGAGTTACCAAACTCTAAGTCCCACCTGGGATGTGGATGCTGGCCAAGGATTACACTCTATGTGATTCCTTGCCTTGTTGGCTTGTCCGAATTTGAACTTCCAATTCGTGTGCTGGCCGGTTGAGAAAAGAAATGGTCGACGGATGGAAATTGTGAGCTGACGTGCAACGAGATAGTTTTCGTTGACATTTCACAAAATGGCTGGCGGTAGCGTTCAGCCTCGAATTTTAGCAATTGTTCGTTGATTCGCGGGTATGTTCGCCTAAGGGCGTCGCCTACACCGTGAAACAGTGAGTTTTGCTGTGATGATTGCTGAGTCAATAATATTTCTTCCGAACTGATGGCAGTGGATCGTTACAAGTTTCTCGGAAATTTTGAATGTTCTTCTTCAGTGTTTCAATTTCTGAGGTGTATTCTCCGAACACTTCTGATTGAGGGCTCCGGTCAGCTTCTAGAGTTGGGATTTTGACGTCGGTAAGATTAATGACCGGTTATGGGGTAGTCTAGTGACTGATGAATAGATGTTGTGTCCCTGAATGGGTAAAAACCTTTGTTTCAGCGTGCAGTCCCCAGGTAACCTTGCAATACCAGCACCTTTAATAGTGATCTGTGAGGTATTTTTATCACAGACCAGATTAATAGTGGTTTCCTCTCGTAGAACATAAATCCAGGAGTTTGGGCTATGGAGTTGAATCCAATGAGGACCATCCTCTATCCTTTTGAAACGGCATTTACTAACTTCCAACTTGTTATTAAATAGAGGTATTTCACAAGTCTTAGCGGTGGATCCCTTGTGATGCAGTGGTCCTCCTTGTTTGCACAATAATGTTTCGGGCGGCACTGATAAGCAAGTCTTCATAATATTGGTCCCGATGCAAATTAATTAGAAGAAAGGGTGAATATGGTTCAATCATAGCAAAGACGATATCTTTTAGTACTGGTACGCCAATTGTTCGGTATAATTCGAATTCTTCGGATGTGATCAGTGGAATCTTAATTTTGAAGAGAACATACTTTCCTAAGATTTTCCCCTCTATTGTCATTGCATTGTATATCTTCGAAAACTCCGCATTGGATACAGGGAATTTTAGAGACGTAGGTAAATGTTCCCTTATAGATTGTACTTCTTGATACAGTTGCGCTGATGGTTGGTAAGAGAAGTGGACTGGTTCTCCCATGTTGGCTGTAGGTTTTATATCTAGAAAAGCGCTCTGGACTCGTTGGAAACTGGTTATCGCAGTTTACATTTGGAGGGCTACAGCAAAGAAGAATTGCGTTGTATTTTCTTTACGAAGTTCTTTCGAGATAGCGTTAGTTCGGTTTGTTAGGTCCGACATCTGGAATGTTATGACCTGAAATTGATATCTCCCTTGGGCCTGATCTCTACTCATGATGTTTACCGTAGTTTCTAGAAATGTTGTTTGATTCTTATGGTGGGTAAGTAGGAGATCTTCGTTGTCTCTTAAGTTATCTATGGTTAGGTTAGGTTAGGTTTATGTGGCTGTAGGCAGAAGCCGACACACTTAGACCAATTTATGTCCATTGTGATACCACGTATGTATTATGTACCTCAACTCTGTAGATGGGACTGGCCAACGACACGCGGTTGTTCTCAAACGATCCCCCATCTACGTACTAACCGCGCCCAACGTCGTTTAATTATGGTGATCTGACGAGAACCGATTAACTCGACGTGGTATGGTCGTTGGTTAGCTAAGTTATCTATGGTTTTAGACATATTCTCGGCATATTCGGAGTTCAGAACTCCAAACAGAGTGTTTACGATTCCTTCAACTATGTTAAGAGCTCCTCTCCTCACTCAAGTATGCATGTCCGTTTGCACTAGCAATTCGTTTCCCTTCAATAACTCTTCCAGCAAATGGTTTATTTGGATGGTTATTTGCATGCAATGTTCTCTATGAGTGCTGCATAAACCTTCGAGTGCCGAACCTGATTTCCTCATCATTCCTAGTTCGCGTCCATAGTGCACCATGTCAAAGTATGCTATAATGTTCCATTCGCTTGTTATCGGTTGGCTCTTGCAATGTTCTCAAAGTATACTCCCGGTTGGGCAGTGAAGGCGTTAATTGTATTAGGGTTCCCTCAGATACCGGTAGAGCAACCAGTGTTATCAGAATCATAGCTATTGTGGAACCCAATGATTGTCTTATTTTTTTCTTCGGTACGTCAGATTGTCTCCGTGGTGGATTCGAAACCCGGTTGGACTTTTTCAAGTGGTCGGATGTCCCTTTATCCGGGTTTTGTCGTTGGGTTTCGGCGCATATGTCTGTAGTGAGCTGTGACGAGTGTGGATCATCTTCCCTTTCAGTTGGTAGAACGGCTAACTTAGTTTTAACTTCAGCGACTCGTACTACGCCATCACTTCCTTTGAAGCATTTTACTATCCTTCCAAGTTGCCATTGAAGAGGTGGTAAATTATCTTCTTTTAAAACTACCATAATTCCCTCCTTAATTTTATGGTTTTCTTGGGTCCATTTTTGTCGCAGTTGCAATTGACTTAAGTATTCGTTAGACCAACGATTCCAAAACTGTTGTTTAAGCGAGGTAATTATCTTCCATCTTTTTTCTAAATTACCATTAAAACCTTGAGATGCAGGGTGGATGGAGCTGGTTAATGCTTCTCCAATCACAAAATGACCGGGAGTCAGGGCCGTGAGGTCATTTGGATCCGATGAAAGTGGCGTGAGCGATCGGGAATTCAGAATTGCTTCAATTTCAATCATTAGGGTTTCTAATTCTTAATAAGTTAGATTCGATGGTTTTGCCTATAGTGGTGAGCCTGGTTCTGGCGAAAGCCGGACATTCACAGATGAAGTGAGATACCGTTTCATCCGCCTCCAGGCAGCACTCACATAGGCCCGAGCTCCTAATGTGGATGGTTTTGAGGTGCTCGTTAAGAGGACTGAAACCGGTGACGAGACCAATCAAGGGTCTTTCCTGTTTAGTCCAAGCAAAAACTTAACTCTGCTGATTTTCGGACCGTCCACTAGCTTCTTCGAATACCTGCATGAGACCAGGTCATGCCAGTATTCGGAATGTTGTTGGCGTAGAGCCGAATCCATTTCACGTTTGTGGACGGATGAGCAGCATCCTATAGATGGTTGTGGGCCAATGAAGGCTGTTGAAGAGCCCTTCCTGGCCAGAGCATCCGCTCTTTCATTTCCCTCGATACCTGTGTGCCCATAAACCCAGGCAAGCAATACCGAGTTACATCTACCCAGACGGTTAAGCTTAACCATGGTTTCCTCAACTATTTTTGACTTGAGAGAACCAGCCGAACAGGCTTTGATAGCGGCTTGGCTATCTGAGCAGATGTATAAGGTTTTACCCTTAATCCTTCTCCTTAACAGGATATTTGCGGCAGTAGCAATCGCAAAGATTTCTGCCTGAAAAACAGTTGTTTGTCTACCCAAGGCTGCAGATAGATTTATCCGACAGTCTCTAGAGTAGACCCCGGCTCCGGAGATACCATCAATGAGTGAGCCATCGGTATAGACGATGACATCACCTGGCTTAAAGCCATTCCACCCCTCACTGTTCCATTCCTGCCGTTCAGGAAGGATGACCTGAAAACGGCGCTCAAAGACTTGCTTCATGCACACAGTGTCAAGTGCTCCTCCCCGATGGCCAGGAAGGCTGTCATAGAGAGCTCTGTACCTAGCACCTCTGGCCCCATCGCCGAGATTGACCTGCCGTCCAAGTACTACACACATACGCTATAGTGATTTTCTGGCCTCACTCTCAGCAAGGAACTGCAAGGGAGGTAAACAGAGCAACACTTCCATAGCAGCAGTGGGAGTTCCTCTCATCGCACCTGTAATGCATAAGCACGCAAGGTGCTGTAGCGTCGACAGTTGACGTTTGAGGATGTGAGCTCTAGCCCACCACAATCGCACCATACATAAGGTATGGCCTAACAATGCACGTGTAAATCCAGTGAACCAGCCTGGGACTAAGTCCCAAGGTTCTGCTGAACATCCTACGGCACTGCCAGAGAATGTTACGAGTAGTTGCCTTCGAAATCCTAGCAACCAAATGTTCAGAAAAGTTAAGCTTTGGATCTAACACAATACAAAGATACTTAACCTTGCTTGATAGCTTTAGTTGAGTGCCCTGGAAGTAAGGCCACCTCACTTGAGGTATTGCCCTTCTACTCGTGAACAGCATCATCTCAGTCTTCGCGGGGTTGACTGACAGAGCTAGCTCACGGCACCAACTCCCAACACCATTGAGCGCTGTTTCCATCCGCTCACAAAGAGTTGGTAAAAACCTGCCGCTGACAATAATGCGCACATCATCAGCGTACTCAATAACATGGTGACCTTCCCCATCAAGTCTTCTCAACAAGGAGTCGACCAACAGGTTCCACAATGTAGTGGAAAGTACACCGCCCTGCGCAAAGCCTTTAACAGCGCGCACAGTTCTGACGCAGCCGCCAACAGCAGCTGTAACTTCTCTGCTTCTAAGCAGTTCCAGGATCCATTCCACAGTTGTAGAATCGACGCCCTTCAGTGTTAAGGCAGACTCAATTCTGCAAAAGGTGGGATTGTCAAAGGCACCCTCAATATCCATGAAGACAGCAAGAGCATAGTTCTTGCGGTCGAGCGCCCTACGCACTCTGGCCGTCAGATCCGTTAATGCCGTCTCAGTGGACTTGCCTTTTTGATAGGCGTGTTGGCTATCATGAATACCTAGCGAAGCTGGAATGTTCTTAAGCCGTACGTCAATCAGTTTTTCAAGGCCCTTTAACAGAAATGATGAAAGGCTAATAGTCCAGAAGCTTTTGGGAAGATCATAGGCGGCCTTTCCCGGTTTGGGAATGAAAACCGCCCTAGCTCTTCGCCAGGCCAAAGGAATATGTCGCAGAGCCACGCTGGCTCTGTAGATTCTAGTTAGCAGTGTGAGCAAAATCTCGATACCCTTTTGCAAGAGTATGGGATAGATGCCATCAGGTCCAGGAGCCTTGAAAGGAGAAAAGGTCAGGATAATGGCTCTCGCCCTCTCTCTCGTAACAATGCTCGCCGCGACCCGCCACTGCTCAGTGGTAGCTCTGCTTTTGTTTGGCCACACGCAATTATCCACGGCTTTGCAGCCAGGAAAGTGGGTGTCCATTAGCAGTTGAAGTACCTCCTCATTGGAGTTGGTCGAGGTGCCATCGGGCTTCCGAAGGACGTCAGGCCTGGCTCCCGGATCAGCTGAGAGGACTCTCTGCAATCTCGAAACCGCGCTAACATCCTTCAGTTCTCCGCAGAACCTCTGCCAAGATACCTTCTTAGCGCTCTTTATTTGCTTCTTGTACTCCTTCTGCGCATCCGCATGAGAAGACCAATCGGCTGCCAGGTTAGACTTCCTGGCCCTGTTAAACAGCCTCCCCACTCTTTTCCTGAGAAGGGATAGCTTAGCGTTCCACCATCGGGTTGGTTTCGCACCGCCAACCTCCTTCTCCCTTGAAACCCTCCAGCTCGAAACGATGCCAGATGCAGCAGCGGTTGCTACTGTCACGTCAATATCTTGCCGCCTCAGCCGAGTGACAAAGGTTGGCTCATTACCAGTGTTCAGTATATCGAGCTGGCTGGCAGCAAAGAAGTTTAGTAGGGATTCACCCCTGCTATTTGAGTTAGTACTACCCCAAACGCGATGATGCGCGTTCGCGTCCATACCAACGATCAAATGATTGCTACCTCGTCGGGCATGCTCGACAAGGCTTACCAGTTCCACCGTTGGAGGTGGGGCCAGTGAGTCGAATGGGAGGTACAGTGAGGCTAAAATAATCTCATTTTACACATTTTAATAGCTGTACAGTCTCGAGAACTGAACTCAGGCATAAGACTAGCATCTAAGCCCTTTGCTACAAAGATGCACGTGCGAGTATTAACAATCCCAGGCTTTACAAAAATTGCTCCTGGTGCTTCTAGAGCGTAAGAGTATTGAAAAGATGTCGTCCTGTATTGTAGGCCCTGCTAGTAGTACGTTATTCAATGAGGTATTGGATGATGTTTTCATCGATGCGTCGAGGACCCCATGAGTTATGGATTTAATGAAATCCCGTCAGTAGCCGAACACTGAGCTATGTACACAAATGAAATAAACACGTCGCTTTCTATTTTATGGTTCTTTATTGTATGAACGCTAAGATCAGAATGAAAAAACAATTATACAATGTCTACTTAATATAAGCTTAACAATAGAATAGATAACAGTATTCACAGCAAGAGCGATGAAAGACCTGTACAGTGTCTAGTAAATAGCAACCTGTTAATAGCCGGTCATGTACTCATATGTGTTATGATTTTGATCATCTTCGGAGATTTTCCCAAGGTCAACGGAACTTGTGAGAAAGAAAATGTATACTCTCGTTGTTTCCATGCAGGCTGTACGGTATGGTTCAGTATACATGACTCCTCCCGTCGTTGTATGAACTTAACGTATTGATAAATCGTGAATGTTGATATATAAATAGTGTTGCAGCTGGAAGTGAACTATGTTGCTGTACATCAGGTTCTACGGGCTGCTTTTTACATTTGTTTATTATCTTTCTTATTATTATTTTTATCCTCTTTTCTTTACATATATATATGAGTAAATTATAATGGAACAAATTATTAAGAATTTCATTATTGTACAACTAAATCTAAGCTTTTTGATTAATCTAATATTATATAACAACAGTATTTTATTTAATTCAATTTCTTATGATCATGTTTTAAATCACCTAATATTTTGTGTTTATTCAAAATGGAGAAGTAATAACACTATAATACTTAAATACTACGTCATTTAAATTTGTTTTTTATTTATTTTTATTTTTATAACATGTATATAATATACGAGTAGGTATATGTCATTTGTTCGCTTAAGAGAAAATACTTAATAGAAAAAGTTTAGAATATAACCAAATACATTCATTCAATTATCAATCTTTTTGTTTTGTTAATATTTTTTTTTGTTTTTTACGTTATAGAAAAGTTACTCTTGTTTTGATTATTTCATTGCTTGGTACTTCTTTTTTTTTTTTTAGAGTAGTCCCTACCTGTATATTTCCTATCAAATTCAATTTCTTTTATTGGATTTTGGTACCTATACTTTCTTTTGATTATTTGCCTATCACGTTTTAATCCTGCTTTATCCGTAAAATAAGTTTTGCCTTTTCCCTTTACGTCTTTAATTATATATCTTGGCAAATGTTTAATATTATGGAAACCTAAGTTTTTAACAAGTTCTCTCTCTCTGTACTTAGAAGGTTCTGCTCGTGTTTCATTTACTTTATTTATATGTTTTTCCTTATTTTTGTGGATTCTATGCTTAAGGTTTTCCAATTCTAATTTGTTAAATGTAGCATGTAAGAAGTCATTGGGTTTATATTTTGTGGTGGAATGAATAGTATCATTATAAAGTTCAACTGCTTTGAAAACCAACATCCTGTCGTCAGTATCTATATTATCCTTATTGAGCTTTAACAATCGTATGTGTTCATTAAGTGTTAAATGAAAACGCTCTATAACAGAATTACCGGTATGGGTATTGGGAGATGTGAAGTGATAGAATATATTTTCTTGATTTAGGAATTGTTTAATATACGCGGTATTGAATGCATTATCAGCCACTATTTTAACTGGCTTTCCTAATATTGCGAACCTTTGTTTTAGTACATCAACTATTGTTATTGGATTCCTATCTATTAAAGGGTGAATGGACACGTGTTTAGTCAATTTGTCAATGCATGTTAGGAACATATTATTCTTATTTGAAAACCATATATCGATGTGGACTATTTCATTGGGTTTATCAGGTGTCTCAGTAATCATTAATTTTGGTTTTATTGGATGTCTGTCATATTTACACATGTTACATGCTATGCAATTATTGATATATTTATAAATCTCTTATCTCAGATTTGGAAAGTAACATAACTCTTTTAGAACTAAATACGTTTCCTCAATCCCCCTATGATTTCTGTCTAAATGGGTCTTTTCTATTAGATCTAGTAGTTTTTCTTTGCATGTTATGTCCTTTAGAAACTTTGTGCACCTTAGCATTTTCATAGTTGGTAAATTTGAAAAATATTTTATTATGGTTTTTTGAAACTCTTTGAATATGTTGTCGTCTTTGCAAAAGATTCCTATAGTCCCCTTAATAGGTAATAGTTCATTAAGTAGTTTTAAAACATATGCCTCATTATACTCTTTAAGGCTAATAAGTGATCTTCTCTTTTTCTTGAACAAAAACTTGGTTGTGTATGAATTATTTATACCATTTTCTAATACTAATTGATTTTTATAAATGTTTAATGGTGTTTCGGTTATATAAATATGATCGTTTAAATTTTCTTCGCCGCTGTGTATTGTAGCTGCGTCTGATTTAATTTCTAGGCGACTTAAAAAATCAGCAACAAAATTTTCTTTAACTTTGATATACTCAATATCAAAGTCGAACTCGTTGAGTTTTATTTTCCATCTCTGAAGCTTTGAGTTGGGTTCTTTCAGAGAATTTAACCACACTAAAGGTCGGTGGTCTGTCTGGACTTTGAACTTACGGCCAAATAAATATGGCCTAAAATATTTAGTTGCCCATACTATAGATAACAGTTCTTTTTCTACCGTACTATAATTTATTTCATGGCTGTTTAAAGTTCTGGATGCATAAGCTATTGGGTGATGATTTTGTGACAATACTGCCCCCAATGCTGCATTGCTGGCGTCGGTAGTTAAAATGAAGGGCTTTCCAAAGTCAGGGTATGCTAGGACTGGACAAGTACATATAAGTTCTTTAAGTTTATTAAAGGACTGTTGTTTAATCTTGGCCTAGTGGACTGTAACAAAAGAAATCAAGAACCAAAACAAAACATTTCTTTTTCTTTCTAAAACGTCCTTTTTATTCGAGGGTTGAAATTCAACTAACTACTCGTGTGCAATTGCACAGCATGGGAGAATGAGCGAAACCGTCATTCATGCACGGATGTGCGTTTATCCAATACTATGAAAGGATTTCCACTCGATGTTTTGCGGAATATCGAACATCCTGCCCACTTTGAAGCTGCAGGCTTAAATGCTGATGCACATGACCCAATCGAAATTTGAATTTGTTCTAGTCTGATCATTTTTATTGGAGCCTTCATCTGAATAGCATTTGCTCGTGGAGACTGGGAAAACCATAGACGCTCCTACACCTGTCTATGGAAAACCAGCTCGATTCAGGTATTATGCAGTTGCTAAGCGACAGGAACCTCTTCGTCGGCCGGTAGCGTGCAGCCTTCAGTGCACTTGCCATTTGCACACATCTCGTCGTGCGGTTGTAGACCAGCTTCCATTGGTATGAGGCATAATTTTGTGATGGGACGGTCGTACATACGACCGCTTGCTCGAATACGCGCGCTCCGCACTTGTCCTTCCTTGTTGGGATGCACCTTGATGACACGCGCACGTTTCCAAAGACCTGGTGGTTGATTGTCTTCCTTCAGAAAGACCAAATTGCCCACTTGCAAATTGCGGTTGCTTCCATTTATTACGTAACTGCAGCTCGCCAAGATAGTCTTGTGACCATCTGCTCCAAATGCTCTGCTCAAATTGATGAATTTTGTCCCAGCTCAATCGATGGGATGGCACTTCACATACATTTGGACCTAGGGGGCGAACCATTTGCCCGCCAGCCAGGAAATGGCCTGGTGTGAGCGCGGTTAGGTCATTTTGGTCGTCTTTCAATGCACACAGCGGTCGGGAATTTAAACATGCCTCGATGCGAACGAAAGCGGTGTACAACTCTTCGAATGTAAAACTGCGTGTGCCAATTTCTCTGTTCAGGTGATATTTTGCTCGTTTCACGCTCGCTTCCCAGAGCCCACCGTGATGCGGAGCCAACGGCGTGTTGAAATGCCATGTGATTTTGCGTTTGGCAATCTCGTCCTGGAACCCGCTATTGCCCCATTGCTCGGTTATGCGCTGTAGCTCGGTGTTCGCGCCGACAAAATTTGTACCATTGTCACTGTACATGTGCTCTACCATGCCTCTTCTGGCTATGAGACGGTCGAGGGCGGCCAAGAACGCCTTCGCACTAAGATCACTGACCAGTTCCAAATGTACTGCTTTGGTCGGGAAATCGATGAAAATGCACAGATATGCATTTGACGACACTGGAACTCCCCGGCCCGTATATGCACGAATATGGTATGGTCCGGCGAAATCAGCGCCGCAGTGCTTGAAAGGTCGCGATACCTGTACTCGAGCGGCTGGTAGATCGGCCATCAGCTGCACAGATACTTTTTGTCGATATCGTGTGCATGCCACGCACCTGTGTATCATCTTACGCATGGACGTACGGAGATTGGTAATCCAATATTTATCGCGGAGGTACTGCATACACAATTGAAGCCCGCCATGTTGTGTCTCAGCATGCGCCTGCCGCATTAATCTTTGGCTTAGAACAGCGTTTGCCGGCAGTATGATCGGATGCTTCTGATCATACGTAAGCTCAGCGCGAGAAATGCGGCCGCCCAGTCGAATTAAGCCGTTGCTATCAATGAAAGGTGTTAATGGCAGCAGTCTGCTCTCGTTCGGAAGTGGTCTGGTTTTGCATAGCCTCCGATATTCCGATGGATATTCCGATTTCTGCGTGTGTCGAACCCAGAATGCTAAAGCACGCGCATATTCTTCATGTGTGACCGCTGGCACGGCGTTAATCAGGTCCATCAGTCGCTTTTGCTCATCAGCTAGTACGGGTGTTTTCCTCGATGACTCTGGTATTTCCAATTGAACTTTTTTGGCCGGTTTCTGCTTCTCTGCATCCTTGTCCGGCCTTCTCTTGCGTGTTAGAAGAACGTTTACAGGCCGCTTGTTTCCGGACCTTGACCATTTGGCGCAAAACGAACGCACAAAGCGCTGTACGTATGCTGTTATGCGCAAAGATTTAGTAATAGTTGAATGGTAGGCCAGTAAGTCCTGCAAGACCGTATGTCCCTGCCCACTTTGATTCGTTAGAGTCAAAACCATGATTGGAGCGCTGAAGGATTTGCTTTTGCGTAGCTCATCGTCTGCTTCAGATTGTTGTCCATTTGGAAGCTTCCGCTTGGTCCATTTCGGCCATTTGTCCTCGGACTCACCCAAAAATTCTGGTCCGTGCCACCAAAATTTAGAGCCGACTAGATCGATTGATAGCATGCCGCGTGATATAAGATCGGCTGGGTTCTCCTTTGATGGTACGTGCTTCCATTTCTGCACGTCGCTGTACTCCTGAATGGTAGAAATTCGATTGCCCACGAATACCTTTGTGTCGCTCGGAATTTTGCGCATCCAATGTAGAACGATCTCTGAATCGGACCAATAGTGCAATTCCTCATCTTGCACATCAAGAATTTTAGCTACTTTTTTGGCCAGGACTGCTCCCATTGCTGCCGCACACAATTCCAATCGAGGAATCGTCTTCGTCTGTTTGGGTGCCAATTTGTTTCTCGATGTGACGATGTGTACGATGATAGTGCCATCAGGCTGCTCGATTCTCGCATATACGACCGCTCCGTATGCGACGTTGGACGCGTCACAGAAAGTATGCAATTGGAGCCCACATCTTGGCGCGATGCCGATCCAACGTGGAAATCTGATTTCTGCCAATGCTGGTATGCTCGTACGATACGTTTTCCAGGCTTTGGCCACGTCATCGCCCACTTCTTCGTCCCAATTTGCACCTACTCGCCATAAATTTTGTATGAACAGCTTTGCACGAATAGTCACGGGAGCCAAATAACCATTTGGATCATAGATCCTTGCGCCTTCGCTGGCTATGGTCCGTTTGGTGATTGTTTCTGCATAATCGACTTGGCGAATTTTGAATCGTAGTGAATCGTCTTCAGGGTTCCACAGAAGACCGAGTACGCTTGTTGATGCTTCGGAAACATTTTCTTGCGGAAACATTTTCTGTACATCGGCGGACATGCCGACTTCCCCTGCACGAAATCGAATGATTAGGTCGTATAAGTCGCCTTGAAGCCTTGGGCCTGGCAATTGAATGTCGTTGAATGACCATCCGGATGTCGTAGCGGCCGAAGCGTCGAACACAACTCTTGGTTTTTTCGGTGGCCTGATGCCATGATGTGGAATGTAGGCATGTGGCTTGGTTTCGTCGACAGGATGTGATGCCTCCCGCATAAATCCGGTTTCTCGTAAATCTCGCATATATCCAATGTACCATTCCGCGAAGGATGGATTTTTGGTGAACTGTCTCTCTAAAGCATAAAAGCGCCTCAACACCATTTGACGAGACAGACCGAGTGCTTGCTGTCTATCCGGCCTAATAGGAATGGTGACAATATATCGGCCTTGCTCGTCCCGCTTCACAGTCTCGTCAAAATGCTTCTCACACCATTTCTCGTCTGCTGTCATGTCAGCAGGCTCATCCAACTGCTCTATCTCCCATAATCGGCGTATTGCGGCCTCCAAATTCGGCCCATCAGACATATGCATTGCGTTACACACAGGTACTTGCCCTTGGCTCATGGTGTTGCCGTAGATAATCCATCCCAGCTGAGTTTCCTGGGCCATAAGACCATTTCCTAGTCGTTTGAGGCCTTGAACCATTATATCGGCCATTGCTCCTGCACCAAGAATCACATCGACTTGTCCTGGTACTTCGAAATGCGGATCGGCTAAATTGGCCAACGAGAGCTCGTCTATTGAGTCTTTTGGTAAAGCGGAGGCCGGCAAGTTGTTCGTTAGCGCCGAGACCACAACCATCTGTATTGTAATGCCCAAAGTTTTCTCCCTGTGTCTGGTGCACAATTCAGTGAAGACAACGCCCTGCGTTTTTAATTTTGAATTTCCGCCGAGACCGGTAATGCTGATACGCATTGCACGAATAGGTAATCTGTTTTTGTGCACACATTTTTTCGTGATGAGATTAACCTGAGCGCCCGAATCGCATAACGCTCGCACGTCCTCCGATGTACCTTGATCTGTCGACAACTTGCACATTGCTGTTGGTAATAATGCTAATTCGAAAAGTGTTGAAGGATTGTTGACAGATGACGCGCTTTCCGACTGAGAAAAAGTTTTGCTCACAGCCAGAACTGCTAGGTTACGCCTGAACGGATTATTCTTTCGAAGCTGCTCTAATCTGCCTATCTGTGCTGCACTGCTGTTTATGTTGTAATGAACGAAGTCCGGCTCTGGTTTAGTTCCTGCCGAAAACGTTTGGGCTTGCATGTTCGGCGTCGCCTGCGAACACGCGCTTCCCCGCTGTGATTGCTATAGTAAATATGGGCGATGACGACTTTGCCGCCTTTTGGAGCCGTGCACTGTGTTAGCAACCGGCATCACCTTTTCGTGGCCTCCAGGACACAATATGCTGTTGTGATTTCCTCCGCAGCGTGGGCATCCAGGAACTGAACAGCTCCGTCGTGCTTCCTCAAGCAATTTGTGCACAACTTTAATTCCTTCAACTTTGCTAGTCGATCTGGCCTTAGCTTCGTCAGCAAATCGGGACACCGATATGGCGCATGCGGCCCGGAGCAGATTGTGCAGGGCGATCTTGGACTAAGACCTGGTTGATTGCGTGGATCCCCGCTTTGAAGAATGGGCGGCTGCCCACTGTGCACATTGGACGTGCTTGCCGTAGATTGTGTCCATTTTTTATGACCATTGCCCCGATCCAACGGAGCTGCCTGCTCGACATAAATACGTCCGCGTGCTCTTGCCTCCAAGAAAGCCATCAGATCTGCCAGTTTAGGTTTTTTGGCCACATCTCGTCTCTGCTCCCATGCATCGGCCACATTGCGCGGCAGGCGATACAAAATCATGCCGATTACGAATGTATCCCAATGCTCTACAGGTACGCGCATGGCCTCCAACTGCCGTAGGGTATTTGTCTTAGTATCGATTACTCGGCGCAATCCATCATGCGACTCCTCCTTGACTCTTGGCATTTTCAATAAATTCGTCACCAATGCTTGTTCAAGTCGGTATGGATCTTCGTACTTTTGTTCAAGACATTCCCATGCCTTCTCGTAGTTGACAGCCAGTGGTTGCCAAGCGCCCATGGTGAGCTTAGCTGTGCCAACGCACGCTTTTCGCAAATAGTGCAGCTTAGTTACATTGTCCAATTGCTCACGATCATGCACTTCTGCTCTAAATTGGTCGCGAAAAGCCGGCCAGTTCAACGGATTCCTATCAAATTCTCCTGGTTCTGGAGCTCTTGCCGTCTCTACCCGCATGACACCCGCGCCGTTTGACGTTGACGAAGTATTTAATGCGAGCGACTTGCTATCCAAAGCCGCTTTAAGTATGCCAAATGTGGTGAAATATGCCTGTGAAATCTGCTCGGAGTAGGCGATGGCTGTCTCTAGCTCCTCCGACGGTATTGCACGCACCACAATCTTGTGAGCCAGTTTGAATTCCTTGTAGTCCTGGACTAACTGCCGGTGACGTGATGACAGAGCTGGTCTCACCATGGCCATGACGAGATCCGCGTTTTGTACTTCATCATGACGATTTTGAATGGCCCTTGCGCTTGCTTCCCGATCTCTTATGGCTTCGCTTGCCATTGCTCTCGATCAGTGAATCTCCCAAAGAAACAAAAGAAAGAAAATACAAGTATTAGTTAGCTTGTCTAGATATTGCTCTGCGAAAATATAATTGTTCTCGCAACGGGTGATCTGCCTGCCTGGCTCAATCTACCGTAATCTGCCACAGAGAGACACACTCAAGCACACTTGGTATGTATGAAACATTGGACCTATAATAGCAAATACTTGCAGTGCTAATTGACTGAATGCCTAGCTAATGTGGCGAATGCTCTAACTCTGGAATTCGAATGCACGTCTGGACTTAACATTGCCTTGCTGCTGTGGCAAACGCTTCATCCTGCGAACGTGCATTCAGTCTAACATTGGATGCGAACGTGCATGAATTCTGTCGGAACATTGCCCTGCTCGCTCTGACAAATTGTTTGGACTTTACCCATGCATGCTCGTCTGCTGCCTACCATTCGACCGCTTGATCCATCTTCCTCTTTTTTTTTTTTTTTTTTTTTTTTTTTTTTGCGATGCTGCACTGGCTATCGTTATGTATGCTCCCTCAAATGCCTACCGTCTGCTATTTTTCAACTCAGACTATATGGCCAGCACCTGGGAACCGTCAGTTGCACCTCCTTCTGCCCTTACGCGGACAGGTAACCGTACGATATTTTAAATTATTTTATTATTTTGATAAAATTGTGCCCGGTGCACATTCACCAGCTAATGCTCTTGCTCTTGCTCTTGCTCTTGCTCTTGCTCTTGCTCTTGCTCTTGCTCTTGCTCTAAAACATGGCCATGAACGCACTTGCGCGTGCGTTTTTGAGACTGTCGTACAGACCTCGCTCGGTTTTTAACCATTGACATGACACGGATTATATTCCAAATCTCGTCCCATGCCCTGCGTTCCTGTGAAGTCAGTTATTGCTGAACGTATTCTTGCACGAACACACCCTAGAGATAGTGAAATTGCAAAGGGAATTAGATATTTCTGTCTTGCCAATTAACCTCTGCCTCGAATCATACTATTGGTCAATCTCAACTGGACCTCAACTTCTCAATGCCTCTTTGCCTTCTGCACATACGACTTAATACGTACATAATTTCGAAATACCCTTCCTACGCAATTATACAAGATATAACACATGACATAGGCATCTACGCTACACATCGCATATGTACATGCTCTATGCAATTGCACACACAAATTAACCACTCTGCCATGTATCATGGCTAAAAAAAAAAAAAAAAAAATCTAAATTGGTTACCGTAACGAAATCTACACGACGTATGCAACCTCGGTCCGCTCGTACAAGATAAGATCAACGGTCGAAAACCACAATATTGTCTTACTGTACTATTGTGTTTTCTCGATCCTTTCATCGAGTGTGAATGTGCGCATGCCTTCGTACTGCTGAATGTCTATATCCTCATCCAGTACTGTTTAAAGAAACCTGATTGGTTTGCCCGTATTCGCGTGTACGTGTGTGGTACTTCCAATTCCCCTGACTAGCCGGACAATCGGCGCCGATTTACTCAGCGACGAATACACACGCGACGAATACACACATCCCTTTCAAGTGTGCCTTCGTCGTACAACCAGCCAGGCAGCCACACGACAATATTGTGAAAACTGAACAGAACAACTGCGCTTTGTACTTCTTATCTACTTTTCTTCTTTTTTTGTTGTTTATACTACGAATAGTTTCTTTCTTGTTCTACGTATAGTTCGACACACACGCGCACACGCAAACACTTGGACGATCCTTGATAAGCTGACGCACTTTTCAATTGTACCTATATATTTATAGCACATATGTACATGTACATTGATTGCTTACCTTAATTAATGTAACTTGCCGTCGCTCTACCCGACCAAAAGATTAATGATTATTCACTCACAAACAAAACAAATTAAAAATAAAAAGAAACTAGGGCCAGCTCAATGTTCGGCTTCGAAGGACCTTGTTGTTTAATCTTGGCCTAGTGGACTGTAACAAAAGAAATCAAGAACCAAAACAAAACATTTCTTTTTCTTTCTAAAACGTCCTTTTTATTCGAGGGTTGAAATTCAACTAACTACTCGTGTGCAATTGCACAGCATGGGAGAATGAGCGAAACCGTCATTCATGCACGGATGTGCGTTTATCCAATACTATGAAAGGATTTCCACTCGATGTTTTGCGGAATATCGAACAAGGACTCAATGTATTGTCTGTCTCTGATGTTAATTTTATTACCCTTTTTGAGACACTTTGTCATTGGGAGGCTTACTCTAGAATAGTCCTTGATAAACTTTCTGTAAAACCCTGTAATTCCTAAAAATGATTTAATTTGCTTTACTGAGTGAGGTAATTTGATTTCCTTGATAATTTTTATTTTATTTGGATTGGGCCTAATACCTTCATCTGATATAATATGTCCTAAATACTCAGTTTCTCGTTTCATAAAATTGCATTTGTCAATTTGCAGTTTTAGGTTGTAGTCAGCAAGTCTTTTTAAAATTTTATTAAGTGAATCGATATGCTCTTGCAGCAACGTGGAAAAGATAAGTATGTCGTCTAGGTATACTACGCAAATTTTATTTAGATAACCAACCAGGACTTCATTCATCATTCTTTGGAAAGATGCCGGCGCATTTTTCAACCCAAATGGCATACGTTTGAACTCGTAGTGCCCATTTGTAGTTGAAAAAGCTGTTTTATGCATATCTTCCTTATTAATAGGGATTTGATGGAATCCTTTTGCTAAGTCCAGTGATGAAAAATATTGCGCATTTCCCAATTTTGAAAATATATCCTCTATATTAGGGATTGGAAACTTATCTTCCATGGTTGCATCGTTAAGTTAACGATAGTCCACTACAACGCGCCATTTTTCCTGACCGGAATTATCAACCTTCTTCGGTACAATCCACATAGGAGCATTGTACGGACTAGTGGAATTAACGATAATTCCTGAACTGAGCATTTCTGAAATTTGTATATCAACCTCATTTTTGTGTGCCTCAGGATATCTATATGTTTTTGAAAATATTGGGATATCATTTTTGGTCGGTATTTTGTGGGTGTATTTTACCACTGATGTTAGTTTATCACCCTCAAAATAAAACACTTTCTCAAACGTATGAATTGTAGCGATTAATGATTTTATTTCTTCCTTATTCAAATGATCTAACTTCAATCTATTTAAAATTGAGTCTATATTTGGTTTTTGAAAAGAAATATCTTCTGTATGATTACTTAAGCTATGAATTTCTGCTTCAGTTAATTGGGATTGAGAACTGGAAAATATTAAAGGTAAAGAGGTTTCTTTGGTTATTAATTGTAAACTATCAAGGTCAATTTTTGCTTGCAACGGTTTTAAAATGTTACAGCCAATTATACCATCAAAGTCGCCGTTCATTTCTACTTCAAGCATTTCAATGTTTGTTACTTGTCTACTAAATTCCTTAAAAAGTGGGATTGTTATTTTGGAGCCAACAACTATGTCTGAGTTAATTGATTTGAGTAGCAATGGTTTACTTAGTTCTGTTTTGAAAGAACTATGAAACAATCCTTTTTGAATGAGCGAAGTACCTGATCCAGAATCTATCAACAGTTTAATAGGAATTGAACTTGTTTTTACTATTATGCAGGGAAGAGCTCGGGACTGGTCGATTGAAAATTTAGTGACTGATATGTATTTGCATTTTGCATTTCTGCACTGGATGGTGAATTTCCATCCTGTATGTGTTCCACTTCCATTATTTCATCATAACTATTTCTTAATCCTGTATTATGCTGTCTAAAATTTCGTGAGTTATTTTGCTGGATTTGTCCTGAATTACGCGGGTTCACATTTCGAAAGTTGCCTGATCTAGTATTTACATTTTGAAAATTACCTGAGTTATTGTGTTGAAAATGTCCTGAATTTTGTGCATTCGAATTTGGAAAATAGCCTGTTCTTGTACGTACATTTTGAAAATTACTTAAACTATTTTGCTGAAAATGTCTTGAATCGCGTGTATTAGAATTCGAAAAATTGCCTGATCTTGTATTTAAATTTTGAAAATTATTCGAGTTATTTGGTTGAAAACGCTCTGAATTAATTTGAAACTGTCTTGGATTATCATACCTAGCGCTCCTTGAATTTTGTTGTCCTGTATAAGTTTTTACGTGTCCGTGATTTGGAAAATTGCTAGGGTCAAATTCTCTTAAATTATAACTTGTATTTGTAAATGTACGATAAAAGTTATCAGTATCAACTAAAATTGATTTTGCTTCCAAAAAACTAGATGGGTTTCTTGCGTTTAAAATAATGTTAGGCTCAGTAGGTAGCTTGCCAACAAATAATTTTAATGCCGTTTCTTCATTGAGCCTACTATTGTACCAAGCTGGAATATTTTCACCAAGATTTGTTTTTATGTTTAATTTTGTCAAAAGATGTTGTACCTAGTTATACAGCTTTTCGACAGAGTTGTTAAATTTTATAATTTTTATTTCAATACTTATATTTTCAATGGTTTCCTTTATGTTACAATTTGCTTTTAATACAGCTTTTATCTCCGGCCATTGCGACGGATTATTATTATTAATTATTCCTTTATGTTACAATTTGCTTTTAATACAGCTTTTATCTCCGGCCATTGCGACGGATTATTATTATTAATTAACATTAAATTTGCATCACCTAATATTTTTTGCCTTATGCGCAAATCCAAAATTGGTTTCAAATGTTCATTTATATTATTTGCAAATACATATATATAATCAATATGCTTAATAAATAAATCTAAATGTTCCGGTAGCCCGGTGAAATCAGTGACTCCAGCCACTAATGCGATAAGATCTACATTGGCCATACCTGTTGTTCTCGGCAACTGCTTTTTCTTTATTTTATTTTTTCCAAACGGTTTTTCGTCGACTGCTCACACTGCAAGCCCACAAGTTAGAGTTCTGTTTTTAATTTTCACTTTTTTATGGTCCGTTTGCCCGCATATCAAAAGCCCGCACACGAATGCCCGCATATCAAAAGCCCGCATCCCAAAAGGCCGCATCACAAAAGCCCGCACCACAAAAGCCCGCATGTCATGGGGAAATATGAAGTTCCCCTTAAGAAAACTCTTTTCTGTGATTCTCACAAGATCGAGTATCTAACATTTTGGAAATTGAAGTAAACCAATCAAAACTCTTATAGAAAATATTTTGTGGCTTCGAAAATGGAGTGAAGTAGTTATTCACCACACTCACCTCTTGAAAACGTGTAAAATCTCTTTTTGCTCGTCCTTAAAAGAACGGATTTATTTACCTTATCCACCTCTACCCCTCATTTCCCCTCCTAAATTGAAATTGGTTAATATCTCTCAATGAATATTTAGTAGTCCTAAAAAGAACGATTTTGGTTTATAGAAAACCACCAATCCATAAAATCACTTCACTTTCACTATTTTGGGAGCAACCGCACTGCTCCAGGCATCGACGAAGAATGCGACAATTCAGAAAAATACCACTTCTTATATACACTTTGTCGAAGACTTTTCTTACGATAAATTTGTTCTCCGTGATTCTCAAACAATCGAGCGTTTTAACTTTTTGAAATTGAAAGAAGCCAATCCCCCTCGAATTGGTAATATTTTTGACAACCAATCAAAACTCATGCAAGATATATTCTCCTTACAAATGTTTACCATTTTAGGAACTTTTTTCTCTTTTATTGGGAGGAATGCTGTTATTATTCATTGGTAAGAGCATCTATTTGACGCATGTACTATGCGCAAAATTGAATTTTGCCTAAATTTCAGCTACAAATAGTATAAAAGAAATGGAGATTGAAACGATTTCCTATAAAAGAAATGGATATTTCCAAATTACTCGCATTCGCATTCGTCGACAACCGAAGTGTGCGGTAGTGCTCTTGCAAAACGTACATATTTCCAAAACCACCAACTTTTATTACCCAATAAAAACAACAGTGTTAGGTTTTACCTACCTGTTCGAACCCGAAAAGGTGCTACCTGTGCTGAAGTGATTATTATCATATCAGTGAAAATGATTAAGTGCCAACGAAAAATAAAACAAGAAACAATTGAAAAAGAGACAGTAAGTGATACCCAACACCAAATGGGGAAAAAAGAAAAGAGGAAGGATGACGTCAACTTGGCGCTGTCCAGCCTCGTAGAAAAAATCAAGTCAGGAGTAGCAGAGCATGGAAATGCGTTCCTTGCCTCGCTACACGAGAAACTCACCATTGTTGATGAGCTCTACATCGACCAGCCCGCAGCCGAAGAAGACGAGGACGAAGAGGAATCAATGGAGGTCGCCGATCTTCCAGATGAGGATTCAGAATGTGAATCAGATTCTCCAGCAGAGTCGGAGACAGAGATTTCTTCCAGCGAGGACGAAGAAATTCCCCCATTACAGGAAGATGAATTTCGGAATGTACCAGCTAAAAAGCGGAAAAAATTCGATAGCCCTCCACCAACACCCGTTCCAGCAGCAGCTGCTACAACAACAACAAAACCAACCATATCCAAACCACCAACAACAAAACAACAACCAACTATTCTCCCAACAACACCTTCATCAGCTACACCTTCCACCTCAGCAAATGTGCAACAACAACAGCCAAAACAAACAATAATGCCGCCGATTATCTGCTACAAATTAAATGTAGCGGAGCTTAGTAAACACCTGAAGGGATTACAGGTAGAATACAAAATCCACAACATAAATATAAGCAAGACGATAATTACCACAAGGACAAAAAAGGATCACCAACAAATCCGGGATTTTCTCAAAAACATAAAAACGGAATACAACACGTATACCTGCAAGGAAGACAAGAAGACCCTTTTGGTTCTTAAGGGCATCCATCACAGCTATCTGGTAGACGACATAAAAGATGAGTTAATCAGCGCCGGTATACAGGTAATTGAGGTGACCCCTTATAAAACAACAAGGACTGACCGCAAGTTTAATAGCTTCGTCGTCCAAGTTGAAAAAAATAGCGTAATTTCTTTTATTTTCAGCAAAAATTTATTGCTAAACCAAAAAGTTTATTGGGAGAAATTTCAAACCAGTGGCATTACGCAGTGCAAAAACTGTCAGAAGTTCGGTCACGTTGCCAGCAACTGTGGTATGAAGTACAGGTGTGTCAAGTGCAAGGTCGAGCACCTACCTGGAAACTGCCCACGTAGTATCGACAACAAGAAGGACGACGCAGTATTTTGTGCTAACTGCCAGAAGAATGGACATCCAGCGAACTACAAGGGATGCCCCAAATATAAGGAGAAAGTTGCCGAGAGGCTCAAAAACTCGCAAAAGAAGAAGGAACAACGTCAGTTCGCCGTCAACTCAGCCTCGAAAGCGATTAAAGCTGGTCTGAGTTTTGCAGATGTCGCAGCTTTAGGGAGGACAGTGAAACAACAAGGCAATCCAACAACGAAACCAGTGGTCACCAAGCCAGCAGCAAAACCAAGTTTCACCGGCAAGGCTACCAATAAGCCCGCGCCATCATCAACATCAAGGAACACTGTTCCTTCCGGTAAGACTTCGTCTAACATCTTTGAGGATACTGAAAGATTGTTCGGCACTGACCTTTTAACCCTTCTCCAGAAGGCAAGAAAGGTTGTGCCTAGCAACTACGGCATCCTCGACGATAGGGCGAAGACAATTATACTGGGCAAACTTATTTGTGAATTATGTTCCCAATAAATTCGCTCAGTATCTTAACATATAATGTAAATTCTATCTATTCCACAGCCAAACGAAGTTCCTTAAGCTTATTTATTAAGTCTAAGAAACCCGACATTCTTCTCTTACAGGAAACAAGATTGAGCCCAAACAACCCATACAAGCCGGATGGATACAAGACATATCGGGAAGATAAGTCAACTGACCGAAGTGGGACAGCGATCATCGTCAGAAACACCCTTAAGTGCCAAAAGATACAAATACCAGGACTGACAAGCATGGAAACAACAGCCGCTACCATCAAGTTGTCTGAGGTGGAAAATCTGCTGGTTATTTCGGTCTACAACCAATGCCAGGCGCCAAGAGGAAACATCATGCACGATTTAACTGTTATCCACAACATGTGCAGCACACACACCTATTGTGTGATTGGAGGGGATTTCAACGCCAGACACCAGCTTTGGGGAGACGACGAAATATCACCACAAGGGACGGCAATAGTGGAGTGGCTGCATGGTAATGCACATCAACACTCCCTAGTGGTGATTTCACAACCACTAAACACCTTTCCAAGAACACCATCGATGCTGGACTTTTTCTTGGCTTCATCGAACTTCGTCAACATCCTACCGGACTTTCGGAATTACTCCTGCCTTGCGCACGTAAGTGATTCTGATCATTTGGCTGTAGAACTTCGGATTTGACTGAACCATAGAATAATGGTGGAAAATCCTGCACCAGAGCTGCACATCAAATTCAACCGGATCAACTGGATCCAATACGAGTCGGACATCGAAGCAAATGTGATACTGCCAGCAATGGACGAAAACCTCGGCAACAACGAGATTGACGGAGTCATCAATCACTTTGAAGCCGTAGTTAACGCAGCTGTAGACCGACAGAAGACAACCCGAACCAGCAAAGACAGATATGGGCACCTACCTCAACACATCCAAGCAATTCATGCACACAGACAACGGCTGCGAAAAAGGCTACAGAGGATTCTCCACAGAACTTGGAACACCCACAATGACGAGTATAGAAGTGTACATTCCCAGCTGGAATGCACCAACGTCATGTTTCGTCGTGCTGTGAAACACTTCAGGGACAACGAATTCAGGCAGAGGCTGGAAGACATAAAACCAGGCCCCGACGCCTTCAAGAAAATCAACTCGCTGGTTGGAAAATCGAGGTCAATGCCTGAAACCATTGAACACGGACAAGATACTGCCACCACCGCAATTGAAAAAGCCGAAGCATTTGCCACCCACTTCGAGAATAATTTCACGGATCGACCACCAACGCACCTTCCAGAATTCCTAGAAGTAGTGGAAGCACAAGTTCACGAGGCCACAATGTCAACCGATGTCATCACGACTTTCAACACCAGGAATCCAGCAGATGACCCAAATAGCGACGAAGTCTTCACCAACACAGAAGAGGTTGGTAACATTATCCATAGCGGCAACTCAAAGAAGTCATCCGGAACTGACCAAATTTCGAACTTTTTGCTTAAAAAGTTACCAAGCGTGGCCATCCTTCTACTGACCATCATATTCAACAACTGCATTAACAACAGCTATTTTCCGAAATCATGGAAAGTAGCGAAAGTTGTGCCAGTGCCCAAGAAGACAGATCGAACAAATGTCAATGGATACCGACCAATAGCTCTCCTGTGTTGCGTGAGTAAAATTCTGGAGTCATTGATGCTGCGAAAGATCAACCAACTGTGTGCGGAGAGAGGCATAATCCCGACGTATCAATTTGGATTCAGAGCTAGACACTCTACGATACATCCCCTACTGAAGCTTCATAGCGACTTCACCACGGGACTCAACAAAAAGGAGACAACTGTAGCCTGCTTGCTGGACATCGAGAAGGCCTTTGACAGCGTCTGGATTAAAGGACTGATCTTCAAACTAATGGAATATGGTTTTCCGCTCAATATGGTGATACTTATTAATAATTTCCTAACAAATAGAATTTTCTTCGTACAGGTACAGAATGAGAAGTCGTCAGTCATAAGCATCAACTCAGGTGTACCACAAGGATCAAGACTCGGTCCGATCCTCTTTAACATCTTCACAGCTGACCAGCCAATGAATGAAGGCCGAAGCAAAACGCTTCTGTACGCAGACGACTCAGTGACCTACGCCACCTCCCTGTCTCCAGAGATAGCTGCACGAAGAGTTGAGACCCACATCAGGAATCTTTGGGACTACTATCTTAAGTGGGGACTGAAGATAAATAGCAACAAAACGGATCTTATCTGCTTCCGCAATCCTGTAACAGCGACCGGAGGACGCCGAGCATTTGCAACCCGCTGCCGTAATATTAAACTGAATCTTCCAGATGATACAGTGGTTCATACCAGAACATCAACGAAATATCTGGGAATCAACTTCAGCGAAAGATTTAAATTCAACCAGCATGCTGACATTACCCTCAAAAGGGCAAACTTTGCATTGCATCTAGTGCACCCGCTTCTCAAGAAGCGCAACGGGCTTAGCAGAAAAACCAAGCTGCTCATATACAAGCAGCTCATCAGACCAGTGATAACTTATGGTTGTCCCATCTGGTTCACAATTTCACCATCAACAATGAAGAAGATCCAGCTTTTCGAAAGGAGAATACTTCGGACCTGCACAGGACTTTGGCGAAACCCGACAACTCTGAAGTACTACTCAACGAGAAGACTCTACGAGGAGGCAGGAATCGCACAGCCGATCAACAAATTTATGATGAAACTATCAGGAAGACTCATCCGAAACCTTGCAGACCACCCAAACACAGAAGTCCGGGAATTAACCCAGCAACAAATGGAACCAAGCCATCGGTATCTAAATCCTCGCGCCATCACGGATGCTAGATTTGACGACATCATCCACAACGAAGATACTCCGTTCTACGAAAAATCGGTAAGACATTACAGGGGGTGACTTACTCTCTGTAATCAACGCTAATACTATATTTTCTTTTCTTCCCAACAGGAACAATTAGCTTTTAATTAATTATAAAATATCATAAATAGATTAAGAGTAGTCATAAATATAGTTTTGTAAAACTTTTGTAAACCTAGCCATAAGAAATTCGTCGGGCCCCTTTTGTTGAGCCGACATTTTTAATTTTAGTTATAAGTCTAGATATAAGTCAATTTGTACATATTAGATTGAATAAAAATAATTTCCTAATCGTAAAAAAATTACTCGCATTATTCGTTGTTTGTTACGCCGATTGGTGTGGTTGTCTGCTCGAATCGTTCTTTTTAGAGCGATTGGTATTAAAGAGGATATTAATTCCTTCAAAAAGCGTTCTTTTAAGGGCGACTAAATGCCTAAATTAAGAGATTTTGCTTATTTCAGTGAGGAGGAGAGGTGAATTTACAGTTCCTGTAGGTGGTTTTGTTACGTGTTAAAAAAAGGGGTGAATATATTGAGAAATAAAAGCTGTGGGGAAGATAATGTCCATATATTCGGATTATTTTCATCTTTTACTGTGAGGAATAGTGTCAGTCTTCCTTTGAATAGACAACTATTCAACTCATGTACTTACGCACACTTGAGGTCAGGTTATTTCCAAGACAATTGCGTCTTAACCTCGAAGAAATGTTAGGCAGGCGCCATAAACACTGAAATTAGCGCCAAATTCTAAAGATTATAACCATATATTCGCATAATGTTCGTTCTGGGTGGCCCGCTTCGCGGGATCTTAGGGTTTCACCTATCTTTCCGCAGGGTTTAGCACGCTAACGCAACTCCGTTGCTCTGCTAAGGGTATATGCCTTATGCCTGGCAGGCGCCATAAGCACTATGATATTAGCGCCCAAGTCCAAAGATAATGTCCATATATTCGCATCATTTTCATCTTTTACTGTGAGGAATAGTGTCAATCTTCTTTTGAATAGACAACTATTGCACTCATGTACTTACGCACACTTGAGATCAGATTATTTCCAAGATAATTGCGTCTTAACATCGAAGAAATATTAAGCAGGCGCCATAAACACTGAAATTAGCGCCAAATTCTAAAGAATATAACCATATATTCGCATAATGTTCGTTCTGGGTGGCCCGCTTCGCGGGATCTTAGGGTTTCACCTATCTTTCCGCAGGGTTTAGCACGCTCACGCAACTCCGTTGCTCCGCTAAGGGTATATGCCTTATGCCTGGCAGGCGGCATAAGCACTATGATATTAGCGCCCAACTCCAAAGATAATGTCCATATATTCGCATCATTTTCATCTTTTACTGTGAGGAATAGTGTCAATCTTCCTTTGAATAGACAACTATTGTACTCATGTACTTACGCACACTTGAGATCAGATTATTTCCAAGATAATTGCGTCTTAACGTTGAAGAAATATTAAGCAGGTGCCATAAACACTGAAATTAGCGCCAAATTCTAAAGATTATAACCATATATTCGCATAATGTTCGTTCTGGGTGGCCCGCATTGCGGGATCTTAAGGTTTCACCTATCTTTCCGCAGGGTTTAGCACGCTCACGCAACTTCGTTGCTCCGCTAAGGGTATATGCTGGTTGTCTGGCAGGCGCCATAAACACAAGCAAATAAGCGCCGAATTGAAAAGATAAGGCGAATTTATGCGCATCATGTCGGGTCTATATAGCCCGCTCGCGGAATCTTAGGATTTAAACTGGTTTTTCCACTAAATAAGCGAATAATTCCAAATATGAACTCCATTTACTCGCATGATTTGCGGTCTGCTTTAATCAAATGTATACAAATTCTGTCCATTTTATGAACTTTTTTCTCTTTTATTGGGAGGAATGCTATTATTTTTCAATGGTAAGAGCATCTATTCAACACATGTACTATCCGCACTTGGGCTATGGTTATTTCCTAAACAATTGCGTGTTAAAATAGAAGTAATGTACATTTAAAATGACTTGGTTTGGCAACCCTGGTTAGTCATTAAAGTGTAAAAAGGTTGTTCCCTATTTAACATCATAGTAAAGTAAATAAAATACCGGAAAAAAAACAAAAAGTGCATCAAACAACGCATCAACCCCTATTTTATAAACCTGCATGGAAAAACCTGTAAGTCATCTTTGCTATTAAGTTAATATTGCGATTGAAAAAGTGTATAGAAGATTTAACCTCAAACGTCAAACTCAATAAATGATCAAAAGGAAATCTCAAGCGATCTCCCCACCTAAATCAACACCAAGCAAAAAAGTTGCATCCAGCAGCATGGATCGGGAGATGATTCGCTCAATAATGCAAGAGACGCTTAATGAAAATCTCAGGGATATAAAACTAACTTTGAAAGATGTAGTCAAACTTTCTGATTTGGAAAAACTGCACGGTGAAATTAAGTTTTTGCAAACCAACGATCAGGTCTTGACAGAAAGAGTCACTGCACTGGAGAATAGATGCGAGCTGTTGGAGGAGAGATTGGATGCGAGTCAAATGCGGGATACAGAAGGAAATCTAATATTCCACATCCGAAACAATAATACAAGTGAGCCGAGAACCCTAATACAAACAATCTGCCGCACCCATGG
The DNA here is from genome assembly GCA_949715645.1 of Portevinia maculata. Taxonomy (NCBI): domain Eukaryota; kingdom Metazoa; phylum Arthropoda; class Insecta; order Diptera; family Syrphidae; genus Portevinia; species Portevinia maculata. Next base: position 123,976,130 of record OX454527.1, read on the forward strand.
CAAGGCTACGCTCGATCTATCTGAAAACAACATTATCGCTATTCGATCAAATAATGCAGGAAGTAGTAATTTTTTGGTCCGATTGGGAGGAAAATCACAGGCAATCAACATTCTTCGATCATCGAAATCTCTGAGGGAAGCGGGAATTGCAGTTCATCGCGACTATCCACTGGCGATACGTCAAAAAAGATCTCATTTGCTTGAAATCAGGAAGGCAATCAATATGAAGAATCCAAGCATTGATGTTTTCCTTAGAGATGATCGTCTCTTGGTGCATGGAAAGGTTTTTACGTGGAGTTTCACCAGGGGCTTAAGATGTGGAAAAAACGATGGAAATTCAGTGATCAACGAAATGGTAAACAACAAAACTCAAGTGGGTGTCAATGATGGCCAAAGAGACGTCTCCGGAGTGACAGCGGCGACATCTGCGAATGAATTAGTTTCAACTTCTCTTAGCTAAACCTCAAACCACATGCAATCGTTAAATATCAGTGTTCCCACTGTACAAACATTTATATTGTAGGAAATACCCGTCTGCCCTAGAGACTTAAGTACAAATGTAGTCAAAAATAAAAATTATAGAATTTTAAGTTATAATATAAGTGGTTTGCATAGTAAACTATTATTTTCTGAGTTTTTTAAATATGTCAATGAGTTTGAAATATTCTGTCTTTTTGAAACACACCATTTAGAAGGTAAAGAAAGAATCTATGAACGATATTTTGATAGTTATGAATTATGTTGGAGAGCTGGTGTCAGAAACAGTAACAGGGGTCGTGCAAGCGGAGGCTGTCTATATGGGTACAGAAAAAATATACGGAACATCAAAATAGAATTCCAGCAATCAGTGGGATACAGTTTTTTCAGCATCCGGGCGAATATTACTCCAGGTTATAAGTACTGCATTCTTCCTGTGTATTTAAGTGGATCACAAGGTTCGCAATGGAGCTCTGATCTGCAAATGCTAAGTGATGTCATAAACCATCTTCAAGAACAAACTAATATCCTCCTTACTGGTGATTTTAATGCAAGGACGGGTACAAGGCAATATTATACGTCCGACAATGAGGAGGACACATTAGAACGCAGCTCAAAGGATCTGGTACTGGATAGAAAAGGGCTGCAACTTCTGGACTTCTGCGGTGAGTACGGTCTAAAAATTAAAAACGGATGCTCTGAAGGAGATGCAAAAGGTGAATTTACCTTTGTGGGTGCTCAAGGTAGCTCAGTTATCGACCTTAGCCTGTGCGGAGGAGAATGGAACCGCCTGATTCAGAATTTTGAAGTAGAAGTACGGAGTTTCTCCGATCATTTACCAATTGTGACTTCTTTTGAGTTTTCCACGCAAGAGTCAAGCCCTTGTGAAGTTATAAATAAACTGCCGAAACTAAAATGGAATCACAGCAAGGAAGAAATCTATCGAGCCAATCTTAGGAGACAGATCGAAACAATGAACTCGGACGTAAACATTAAAGATATAGCTCAAGCTATCAAGAACTCGGTAGTTATAATGCCTCAAAAACATGTAAGAAGTCAGAGACAACCATGGTTTGATCTGGAATGCGAAAGAGAGCGAAGAGCTTCTCTTTCACTACTAAATCTCTTTAGGAAATATGACGAGTCAATCTACAAAAAGATGTATCTTGAGGCAAATCGTGAGTACAAGCGGATATGTGGATGGAAAAAAACAGAGTTTCAGAACGCCATGGCAATCGAAATATCTCAATGCAGGGACTCGAAAACGTTGTGGAATCTTCTTAATAAAAAAAATGGGAAAAGGCTTAAAATTGGGGTAAATCTCGATGCAAATCAATTAGAGAATCATTTTAAGAATATGTTAAATCCATCAAACTCTATTTACCTATCTAAGTTTCAGTATGCGGTACCGAATTCAACGAATGAGCTCCTTGATAGCCCCATAATGGAAGAAGAAGTTAAAGGATGGCTGGTTAAGAGCAAGGACCGAAAAGCACCTGGAACTGACGGTATTCCTGTCGAATTCTACAAATATGCGACTGACGAACTTATAACATTGCTCACAAAGGAATTTAATAGAATATTTGAAACAGGAGAAATCCCATCCAGTTTTAAACAGAGTGTTATTTTTCCTATCCTCAAAAAAGGCGACCCTAATCAAGCAGAAAACTATCGAGGAATAGCATTTATAAATTCGTCCTTAAAAATATTAATGGGTATCCTGGCTAGGCGCTTTCAAGAGTGGACCACGCAAAATCGCCTTTTGAGCCAATTCCAGGCTGGTTTCAGAGATAACCACTCAATGACAGATCAAATTTTCATCTTAACAACTGTGGCACAGAACTGTATTAGATTAAAAAAAAAACTGTTTGCGTTTTTCGTGGACTTCAAGGCAGCCTTTGACACGGTAGATAGGAGCGCACTTTTCTACAAATTATATAATAAAGGTCTCTCTAGGAAGTTTGGAAATCTAATCGAAAAACTGTATGAAAAAACATTCTCAGTAGTTTGGGACGGCAAGCAGTTAGGAGATTCTTTCGAAACGGTGACGGCCGTTAAACAGGGATGCAACTTCAGCCTTCTAGCATTCATCATGTTCATTGATGACATAACAGAATACCTAGGTGGAGGTATAAGAATGGGAGGGATCCTCATAAAAGCACTGCTGTATGCAGATGATTTGGTGTTGCTGGCAGACACTCCGGAGAATTTACAAAGAATGATTAATCAGCTACAAAGATACTGCCATGAGTGGAGGTTAAACGTCAACTTAACTAAGTCTAAGACAATGGTATTCAGAAAAGGTGGAGGAAGGTATGCAAGAAACGAAAAGTGGTTCTTTGACGGACAGGAGTTGGAAACAGTCAAATCTTACAAGTATTTGGGTATGAACATATGCAGCAACATGAACATGGAGCACCACTTTAAGGAGAAACTTACAGTGGCTAAGTCGGCGATGAGTGCAGCCTGGAGAAATTGTCTCGAAGATAAACAAATATCGATTAGAATTAAATATCAAATATTTCAGGCTGTTTCCAAATCAATAATGATGTATGGGGCACAAGTGTGGGGTTATAAGCAATACGACACAGTAGAAAAACTTCTCCGGTTCTTTTTAAAAAGAGTTTTTAAATTACCGCAGTGTACACCTAATGATATGCTGTTGGTCGAAACTGGTCTGTCACCTATATTTACGGAAACGCTAAGACTCCACTTCAACTACATACAAAAAATTATGTCCTTGAGCGACGAAAGGTTGACTAAACGTGTATTAAATCATGTTTTACAGGCGAAAATATTGTTTATCGAGGAATGGCAAAAACTCTCAGAGTTCTGCGGACACACTTTAAATATAGATGCGGAAAATATTACTCATTGGAAGGAAGAGTTCAATAATATCATTTCTGCGGTCGATGAGAAGATCCACGCAGACTGTTGTGAAAAGGTAAAAAGTTCTATTCACCGAGGGATATATGCCCACTTAAACCACAGCCTATGTGAAAATAACTATTTCAACGAAAGATACTCTACGGAATTAATATCAACGATTTTCAAGGCCAGAGGAGAGATACTGAATTTAAATTTTATACCACACCGGGAAGACCTGCCAATAACCTGCTCTTTGTGCAATCTGCGAGAGAGGGAGAACATCTATCACTTTCTGGGCAGATGTCCTATTTTAAAAGAGTTCAGACTACAGATTTATGGGAAGCGAGATTTGGAAGAAGCTGAGGTGAGAACCATCTTAAATGGCTCAGACTGGATCAAATTGTACAGTTACTGTAAAATAGCATTAAAATATAGGAGGGCAATTATAGAAGAATCTTTGTAAAGAATTGTTAAAATTTTGTCAAACCCGGGCAGACGGCTTTAAGCCATGTCTTAAATTTAATAGTCATAAACAAATTGTAAATGAATTCTGGAATAATAAATATTTATTTATCTATCTATCTATCTATCTACATTTAAAATCCATTGAATTCACATAGAAATTCATCTGTAAGATGCAAGAAATCATGAGAATCACGGAGAGGGAAGTTGTGTAAAATATATCCTGCAAGAGTTTTGATTGGTTGTCAAAAATATTATCAATTCGAAATGTCTTCGACAGAGTGTATATAAGAAGTGGTATTTTTCTGAATTGTCGCATTCTTCGTCGATGCCTGGAGCAGTGCGGTTGCTCCCAAAATAGTGAAAGTGAAGTGATTTGGTGTATTGGTTACTATTAACCAAAATCGTTCTTTTTAGGACGACTAAATATTCAATGAGAGATATTGACCAATTTCAATTGAGGAGGGGAAGAGGTGGATATGGTGAATAAATCCGTTCTTTTTAGGACGAGCAAAAATTTTTTAAGAGATTTTACACGTTTTCAAAAAAAAGAGGGGAAGAGGTGAGTGTGGTGAATAACTACATCCGCCTCCATATTACTGGGAACAAATATTTCTTTCAAGTGATTTGATTGGCTTTAAAATTTTTTAAATTAATGTGATGAGGTGAATAACAAAACAATAAGCCCGCATCATATGCGGGCTAAATCTGAAAATAAATTGTGCGGGCTTATGGCATGCGGGCTTTTGTGCTGCGGGGTTGGGTCCGTTTGCCCGCATATCAAAAGCCCGCACACGAATGCCCGCATATCAAAAGCCCGCATCCCAAAAGGCCGCATCACAAAAGCCCGCAGCACAAAAGCCCGCATGTCATGGGGAAATATGAAGTTCCCCTTAAGAAAACTCTTTTCTGTGATTCTCACAAGATCGAGTATCTAACATTTTGGAAATTGAAGTAAACCAATCAAAACTCTTATAGAAAATATTTTGTGGCTTCGAAAATGGAGTGAAGTAGTTATTCACCACACTCACCTCTTGAAAACGTGTAAAATCTCTTACAAAATTTTTGCTCGTCCTTAAAAGAACGGATTTATTTACCTTATCCACCTCTACCCCTCATTTCCCCTCCTAAATTGAAATTGGTTAATATCTCTCAATGAATATTTAGTAGTCCTAAAAAGAACGATTTTGGTTTATAGAAAACCACCAATCCATAAAATCACTTCACTTTCACTATTTTGGAGGCATCGACGAAGAATGCGACAATTCAAAAAAATACCACTTCTTATATACACTTTGTCGAAGACTTTTCTTACGATAAATTTGTTCTCCGTGATTCTCAAACAATCGAGCATTTTAACTTTTTGAAATTGAAAGAAGCCAATCTCCCTCGAATTGGTAATATTTTTGACAACCAATCAAAACTCATGCAAGATATATTCTCCTTACAAATGTTTACCATTTTAGGAACTTTTTTCTCTTTTATTGGGAGGAATGCTGTTATTATTCATTGGTAAGAGCATCTATTTAACGCATGTACTATGCGCAAAATTGAATTTTGCCTAAATTTCAGCTACAAATAGTATAAAAGAAATGGAGATTGAAACGATTTCCTATAAAAGAAATGGATATTTCCAAATTACTCGCATTCGCATTCGTCGACAACCGAAGTGTGCGGTAGTGCTCTTGCAAAACGTACATATTTCCAAAACCACCAACTTTTATTACCCAATAAAAACAACAGTGTTAGGTTTTACCTACCTGTTCGAACCCGAAAAGGTGCTACCTGTGCTGAAGTGATTATTATCATATCAGTGAAAGTGATTAAGTGCCAACGAAAAATAAAACAAGAAACAATTGAAAAAGAGACAGTAAGTGATACCCAACACCAAATGGGGAAAAAAGAAAAGAGGAAGGATGACGTCAACTTGGCGCTGTCCAGCCTCGTAGAAAAAATCAAGTCAGGAGTAGCAGAGCATGGAAATGCGTTCCTTGCCTCGCTACACGAGAAACTCACCATTGTTGATGAGCTCTACATCGACCAGCCCGCAGCCGAAGAAGACGAGGACGAAGAGGAATCAATGGAGGTCGCCGATCTTCCAGATGAGGATTCAGAATCTGAATCAGATTCTCCAGCAGAGTCGGAGACAGAGATTTCTTCGAGCGAGGACGTAGAAATTTCCCCATTACAGGAAGATGAATTTCGGAATGTACCAGCTAAAAAACGGAAAAAAATCCGATAGCCCTCCACCAACACCCGTTCCAGCAGCAGCTGCTACAACAACAACAAAACCAACCATATCCAAACCACCAACAACAAAACAACAACCAACTATTCTCCCAACAACACCTTCATCAGCTACACCTTCCACCTCAGCAAATGTGCAACAACAACAGCCAAAACAAACAATAATGCCGCCGATTATCTGCTACAAATTAAATGTAGCGGAGCTTAGTAAACACCTGAAGGGATAACAGGTAGAATACAAAATCCACAACATAAATATAAGCAAGACGATAATTACCACAAGGACAAAAAAGGATCACCAACAAATCCGGGATTTTCTCAAAAACATAAAAACGGAATACAACACGTATACCTGCAAGGAAGACAAGAAGACCCTTTTGGTTCTTAAGGGCATCCATCACAGCTATCTGGTAGACGACATAAAAGATGAGTTAATCAGCGCCGGTATACAGGTAATTGAGGTGACCCCTTATAAAACAACAAGGACTGACCGCAAGTTTAATAGCTTCGTCGTCCAAGTTGAAAAAAATAGCGACATTTCTTTTATTTTCAGCAAAAATTTATTGCTAAACCAAAAAGTTTATTGGGAGAAATTCCAAACCAGTGGCATTTCGCAGTGCAAAAACTGTCAGAAGTTCGGTCACGTTGCCAGCAACTGTGGTATGAAGTACAGGTGTGTCAAGTGCAAGGTCGAGCACCTACCTGGAAACTGCCCACGTAGTATCGACAACAAGAAGGACGACGCAGTATTTTGTGCTAACTGCCAGAAGAATGGACATCCAGCGAACTACAAGGGATGCCCCAAATATAAGGAGAAAGTTGCCGAGAGGCTCAAAAACTCGCAAAAGAAGAAGGAACAACGTCAGTTCGCCGTCAACTCAGCCTCGAAAGCGATTAAAGCTGGTCTGAGTTTTGCAGATGTCGCAGCTTTAGGGAGGACAGTGAAACCACAAGGCAATCCAACAACGAAACCAGTGGTCACCAAGCCAGCAGCAAAACCAAGTTTCACCGGCAAGGCTACCAATAAGCCCGCGCCATCATCAACATCAAGGAACACTGTTCCTTCCGGTAAGACTTCGTCTAACATCTTTGAGGATACTGAAAGATTGTTCGGCACTGACCTTTTAACCCTTCTCCAGAAGGCAAGAAAGGTTGTGCCTAGCAACTACGGCATCCTCGACGATAGGGCGAAGACAATTATACTGGGCAAACTTATTTGTGAATTATGTTCCCAATAAATTCGCTCAGTATCTTAACATATAATGTAAATTCTATCTATTCCACAGCCAAACGAAGTTCCTTAAGCTTATTTATTAAGTCTAAGAAACCCGACATTCTTCTCTTACAGGAAACAAGATTGAGCCCAAACAACCCATACAAGCCGGATGGATACAAGACATATCGGGAAGATAAGTCAAGTGACCGAAGTGGGACAGCGATCATCGTCAGAAACACCCTTAAGTGCCAAAAGATACAAATACCAGGACTGACAAGCATGGAAACAACAGCCGCTACCAACAAGTTGTCTGAGGTGGAAAATCTGCTGGTTATTTCGGTCTACAACCAATGCCAGGCGCCAAGAGGAAACATCATGCACGATTTAACTGTTATCCACAACATGTGCAGCACACACACCTATTGTGTGATTGGAGGGGATTTCAACGCCAGACACCAGCTTTGGGGAGACGACGAAATATCACCACAAGGGACGGCAATAGTGGAGTGGCTGCATGGTAATGCACATCAACACTCCCTAGTGGTGATTTCACAACCACTAAACACCTTTCCAAGAACACCATCGATGCTGGACTTTTTCTTGGCTTCATCGAACTTCGTCAACATCCTACCGGACTTTCGGAATTACTCCTGCGTTGCGCACGTAAGTGATTCTGATCATTTGGCTGTAGAACTTCGGATTCGACTGAACCATAGAATAATGGTGGAAAATCCTGCACCAGAGCTGCACATCAAATTCAACCGGATCAACTGGATCCAATACGAGTCGGATATCGAAGCAAATGTGATACTGCCAGCAATGGACGAAAACCTCGGCAACAACGAGATTGACGGAGTCATCAATCACTTTGAAGCCGTAGTTAACGCAGCTGTAGACCGACAGAAGACAACCCGAACCAGCAAAGACAGATATGGGCACCTACCTCAACACATCCAAGCAATTCATGCACACAGACAACGGCTGCGAAAAAGGCTACAGAGGATTCTCCACAGAACTTGGAACACCCACAATGACGAGTATAGAAGTGTACATTCCCAGCTGGAATGCACCAACGTCATGTTTCGTCGTGCTGTGAAACACTTCAGGGACAACGAATTCAGGCAGAGGCTGGAAGACATAAAACCAGGCCCCGACGCCTTCAAGAAAATCAACTCGCTGGTTGGAAAATCGAGGTCAATGCCTGAAACCATTGAACACGGACAAGATACTGCCACCACCGCAATTGAAAAAGCCGAAGCATTTGCCACCCACTTCGAAAAGAATTTCACGGATCGACCACCAACGCACCTTCCAGAATTCCTAGAAGTAGTGGAAGCACAAGTTCACGAGGCCACAATGTCAACCGATGTCATCACGACTTTCAACACCAGGAATCCAGCAGATGACCCAAATAGCGACGAAGTCTTCACCAACACAGAAGAGGTTGGTAACATTATCCATAGCGGCAACTCAAAGAAGTCATCCGGAACAGACCAAATTTCGAACTTTTTGCTTAAAAAGTTACCAAGCGTGGCCATCCTTCTACTGACCATCATATTCAACAACTGCATTAACAACAGCTATTTTCCGAAATCATGGAAAGTAGCGAAAGTTGTGCCAGTGCCCAAGAAGACAGATCGAACAAATGTCAATGGATACCGACCAATAGCTCTCCTGTGTTGCGTGAGTAAAATTCTGGAGTCATTGATGCTGCGAAAGATCAACCAACTGTGTGCGGAGAGAGGCATAATCCCGACGTATCAATTTGGATTCAGAGCTAGACACTCTACGATACATCCCCTACTGAAGCTTCATAGCGACGTCACCACGGGACTCAACAAAAAGGAGACAACTGTAGCCTGCTTGCTGGACATCAAGAAGGCCTTTGACAGCGTCTGGATTAAAGGACTGATCTTCAAACTAATGGAATATGGTTTTCCGCTCAATATGGTGATACTTATTAATAATTTCCTAACAAATAGAATTTTCTTCGTACAGGTACAGAATGAGAAGTCGTCAGTCATAAGCATCAACTCAGGTGTACCACAAGGATCAAGACTCGGTCCGATCCTCTTTAACATCTTCACAGCTGACCAGCCAATGAATGAAGGCCGAAGCAAAACGCTTCTGTACGCAGACGACTCAGTGACCTACGCCACCTTCCTGTCTCCAAAGATAGCTGCACGAAGAGTTGAGACCCACATCAGGAATCTTTGGGACTACTATCTTAAGTGGGGACTGAAGATAAATAGCAACAAAACGGATCTTATCTGCTTCCGCAATCCTGTAACAGCGACCGGAGGACGCCGAGCATTTGCAACCCGCTGCCGTAATATTAAACTGAATCTTCCAGATGATACAGTGGTTCATACCAGAACATCAACGAAATATCTGGGAATCAACTTCAGCGAAAGATTTAAATTCAACTAGCATGCTGACATTACCCTCAAAAGGGCAAACTTTGCATTGCATCTAGTGCACCCGCTTCTCAAGAAGCGCAACGGGCTTAGCAGAAAAACCAAGGTGCTCATATACAAGCAGCTCATCAGACCAGTGATAACTTATGGTTGTCCCATCTGGTTCACAATTTCACCATCAACAATGAAGAAGATCCAGCTTTTCGAAAGGAGAATACTTCGGACCTGCACAGGACTTTGGCGAAACCCGACAACTCTGAAGTACTACTCAACGAGAAGACTCTACGAGGAGGCAGGAATCGCACAGCCGATCAACAAATTTATGATGAAACTATCAGGAAGACTCATCCGAAACCTTGCAGACCACCCAAACACAGAAGTCCGGGAATTAACCCAGCAACAAATGGAACCAAGCCATCGGTATCTAAATCCTCGCGCCATCACGGATGCTAGATTTGACGACATCATCCACAACGAAGATACTCCGTTCTACGAAAAATCGGTAAGACATTACAGGGGGTGACTTACTCCCTGTAATCAACGCTAATACTATATTTTCTTTTCTTCCCAACAGGAACAATTAGCTTTTAATTAATTATAAAATATCATAAATAGATTAAGAGTAGTCATAAATATAGTTTTGTAAAACTTTTGTAAACCTAGCCATAAGAAATTCGTCGGGCCCCTTTTGTTGAGCCGACATTTTTAATTTTAGTTATAAGTCTAGATATAAGTCAATTTGTACATATTAGATTGAATAAAAATAATTTCCTAATCGTAAAATTACTCGCATTATTCGTTGTTTGTTACGCCGATTGGTGTGGTTGTCTGCTCGAATCGTTCTTTTTAGAGCGATTGGTATTAAAGAGGATATTAATTCCTTCAAAAAGCGTTCTTTTAAGGACGACTAAATGCCTAAATTAAGAGATTTTGCTTATTTCAGTGAGGAGGAGAGGTGAATTTACAGTCCTGTAGGTGGTTTTGTTACGTGTTAAAAAAAGGGGTGAATATATTGAGAAATAAAAGCTGTGGGGAAGATAATGTCCATATATTCGGATTATTTTCATCTTTTACTGTGAGGAATAGTGTCAGTCTTCCTTTGAATAGACAACTATTCAACTCATGTACTTACGCACACTTGAGATCAGGTTATTTCCAAGACAATTGCGTCTTAACCTCGAAGAAATGTTAGGCAGGCGCCATAAACACTGAAATTAGCGCCAAATTCTAAAGATTATAACCATATATTCTCATAATGTTCGTTCTGGGTGGCCCGCTTCGCGGGATCTTAGGGTTTCACCTATCTTTCCGCAGGGTTTAGCACGCTCACGCAACTCCGTTGCTCCGCTAAGGGTATATGCCTTATGCCTGGCAGGCGCCATAAGCACTATGATATTAGCGCCCAAGTCCAAAGATAATGTCCATATATTCGCATCATTTTCATCTTTTACTGTGAGGAATAGTGTCAATCTTCCTTTGAATAGACAACTATTGTACTCATGTACTTACGCACACTTGAGATCAGATAATTTCCAAGATAATTGCGTCTTAACGTTGAAGAAATATTAAGCAGGTGCCATAAACACTGAAATTAGCGCCAAATTCTAAAGATTATAACCATATATTCGCATAATGTTCGTTCTGGGTGGCCCGCATCGCGGGATCTTAAGGTTTCACCTATCTTTCCGCAGGGTTTAGCACGCTCACGCAACTTCGTTGCTCCGCTAAGGGTATATGCTGGTTGTCTGGCAGGCGCCATAAACACAAGCAAATAAGCGCCGAATTGAAAAGATAAGGCGAATTTATGCGCATCATGTCGGGTCTATATAGCCCGCTCGCGGAATCTTAGGATTTAAACTGGTTTTTCCACTAAATAAGCGAATAATTCCAAATATGAACTCCATTTACTCGCATGATTTGCGGTCTGCTTTAATCAAATGTATACAAATTCTGTCCATTTTATGAACTTTTTTCTCTTTTATTGGGAGGAATGCTATTATTTTTCAATGGTAAGAGCATCTATTCAACACATGTACTATCCGCACTTGGGCTATGGTTATTTCCTAAACAATTGCGTGTTAAAATAGAAGTAATGTACATTTAAAATCCATTGAATTCACACAGAAATTCATCTGTAAGATGCAAGAAATCATGAGAATCACGGAGAGGGAAGTTGTGTAAAATATATCCTGCAAGAGTTTTGATTGGTTGTCAAAAATATTATCAATTCGAAATGTCTTCGACAGAGTGTATATAAGAAGTGGTATTTTTCTGAATTGTCGCATTCTTCGTCGATGCCTGGAGCAGTGCGGTTGCTCCCAAAATAGTGAAAGTGAAGTGATTTCGTGTATTGGTTACTATTAACCAAAATCGTTCTTTTTAGGACGACTAAATATTCAATGAGAGATATTGACCAATTTCAATTGAGGAGGGGAAGAGGTGGATATGGTGAATAAATCCGTTCTTTTTAGGACGAGCAAAAATTTTTTAAGAGATTTTACACGTTTTCAAAAAAAAGAGGGGAAGAGGTGAGTGTGGTGAATAACTACATCCGCCTCCATATTACTGGGAACAAATATTTCTTTCAAGTGATTTGATTGGCTTTAAAATTTTTTAAATTAATGTGATGAGGTGAATAACAAAACAATAAGCCCGCATCATATGCGGGCTAAATCTGAAAATAAATTGTGCGGGCTTATGGCATGCGGGCTTTTGTGCTGCGGGCTTTTTCATAATTTGGCGTGCGGGCTTTTGTTACGTGGGCTTTTCATATGCGGGCTTATAGGGGTTTCCCCTTTTTTATAACTGTTTTTTTTATATATTTGTTTGTTGTTCTTGTCTTTAAATAGTTAAATATTAAGGTAACATTGTTCACTGAAACTATTTTTCATATTTCAAATATATTTTAACTTAGTTCGCGGCATTTATGTATGTAATATATCTATTTTATATTTTTTTTCCGACTGCGCCAGTTATGGATTTAATGAAATCCCGTCAGTAGCCGAACCCTGAGCTATGTACACAAATGAAATAAAAACGTCGCTTTCTATTTTATGGTTCTTTATTGTATGAACGCTAAGATCAGAATGAAAAAACAATTATACAATAGCCGTGTTTCTTTGCACGCGGATATAGGGATGGCATCAGAAAACGACTATCGCCGCTTAAGAATTCATCAAAAAAAAAGGTGCGGCACACATGCACCTATGACATGCACCGTGACACAGCTGTAAGTTGTAGTTAAGAAATTTGTATTGAAAATCCTGAAATTGAAAAATATTTACTTCCGCCAATTGAAATTGATGCCAAGAATATTCTAAAATTATGAAAAACAATTTCACATTAACAGATTTGCTAAATTCAATTACCTTTATAATGAAGTTTGAAAAAAAATAATAATAAAATCACGAACAAAATATTCGGCGGGATGTGTTAGTAGTCGGAGGGATGTCAAACTTTGACATTTCCTGAAAAATTCATCGCATCGGTTCATCAGAAACGAAGAAAATGGGTTTTGGAAGCACTGTTTATCCCCGCTAACTGACTTAGCGGCGATAGCTATCCCCGCTAACTGACTTAGCTTCGATAGCTATCCCCGCTAAAGTTAGCGTATATAGGATAAGTTGTTGTTGTATTTTACATGCAAATTTCAAATTATCCCTATATCCGCGTGCAAAGAAACGCGGCTAATGTCTACTTAATATAAGCTTAACAATAGAATAGATAACAGTAATCACAGCAAGAGCGATGCAAGTCCTGTACAGTGTCTAGTAAATAGCAACCCGTTAATAGCCGGTCATGTACTCATATGTGTTATGATTTTGATCATCTTTGGAGATTTTCCCAAGGTCAACGGGGCCAAGAAGGCTTATGCTCTGACAAGGAGACTGTTTCATAGCAGTCAACTTGACTCTAGAGTGAAGGCCATTTGCTACGTGGCCCTTATAAGGCCGGTCATCGCTTATGGTTGTCCATTGTGGTTTAATATAGCGCCTAGTTATATGGAAAAGATTCGGGTTTTGGAGAGACAATGTCTTAGGACCTGTCTCCGGTTGTTCCGAACGCCCGAATCCAACTATATAAAATACTATCCCAACAAGGTCCTATACGATGGGGCTCAGTTGAATAGGATTGACAATTTCCTCATTAAGGTCACTCGAAGGCACGTTGCAAGGGCGATGGCCAGCGACAATAGTCTGATATTTGGGGCTTACTACCCCAATGAAATGTACATAGAGAGTACGCTCCGGTCTGGCTTTATCCCGCCAGAGGCATTTATCCATATTGATTCAAAAGGGCTGGTACAGACGAGGGATGGTATCCCGGTCTTATACCATCGCTACCGCAGCGCGAGAGATAAGCGGCTCCTCCATGACGGGGACGTCGCCAATGCTCATGAGCTCCTCCGTTTTAGTACCGCAATATCGGAGAGGGATAGATTCGACACGGAAAAGCAATTCGCCGAATTTTGGTGGCTTGTTGAGGGGGGAGGGGTCAACATGCCCTCCCAGGACGGTGCGTTACTCTAGGTAACATCCTCTTAGCTTATAAGTTAGATTAAGTCAGCTAGGGCGTTTTTGGGAGAGGCCGGGCTCGCCAACGTGTGGTGGTGCTTCCGGGAGTTGACTGACGCTGTAAGGCTTCAGTCGGCTCACGGCGGCGCGTGTGCACGTTGACGACTGCCAGGCGCTCGGAAAGCAATTGGGATTTTGACCACTTATTGCGCCAGGCAACGAGTGCTCAGAATCCTAATTATAGTTAGAATACGTTAAGTAATTTAAGTAAGTAGAATAGGTAGTTTGTAATTTGTTTTATATAAAATCTCAATAATGATACCGAGTTTTAGTAAATTTTCTCGAGGAATATATATGTAAGATTAGTTCGTAAAATAGTTCGTAGGCCGAAAGGCAATAATTCTAAGATATAGTTAAGTTTAGAGCGTTCGCATAAGGACCAATAAATAAGAATAAGTATTCTGTTAATTTTAAGTTAGGTTTAATCATTTTTGTCTAGTATGTAAGTAGATATTTATCAATGAATAAAAAAATGAATTTCAAAGTCAAGTCCCAAGGTCAACGGAACTTGTGAGAAAGAAAATGTATATAGTCCGTACCAAAACAGTTGGCCAACGGTCGATTGCGCAGAGAGAGGATTTAAGAGAACAAAAATGACGCGAAAGAGATTTAATCACTAAGCGTTTTTGCCTGTAATTTACAATGCGTAACCCAACTTTACAGTGCTTAGAACTAAAATGCTGTTGAATATCTAAATAAACTTAATTTTTTATTATGAGGTCGACTTTTATACATTTCTACCTAGAAGTCCGATTGTATTTGAAAGGGTTCCCAACCCTTTTTATGGTTGAACATTTCGTGGTTTAGCGCTAGGTACCTGTATGGGTGGTGTGCTTGGTTAGCATAAATTTTATGATGTTTGATTTTACCTGTTTGACTTAAGTGTAAAAGTTTTACGACATGATTAGTGTTTGCATTTGGTTACCTGTAGGGGCAAGGAATAAATTTGTTGCTTGGTTTTTAGAGTTTTTTATTTTAAGATAACGCATATATATTATGGATTTCCTATTTGGAATTCACTTTCACGAAAACAAAAGCATTGCTAGGACATAAGTTTATTAAAATAAAATAAATTGTCATGGATCTTTCAAGAAAAGGAAAACCAATAGGAAGTCTAGGACGTAAGATCGTTGTTAGGATATATTACAAAAAAATTGAAGGAGCTAGGAATTTATGTATAGATAATCCCATCACATACGCAAATTCACAGACAGAGGAGTTTACGGGAATTTCGGCCCGAACAATAAGAAGGATAATTAAAGAATATGAGAAGAAAGGCGCTATTGAATCTCCAACTAAAAGAGTACCACATACAAAATGGAAAACTGGATTGGACGAATTTGGTATCACTGCTGTTCGGCGAATTATATACAACTTCCACATTGAAGAAAAAATGATGATAACATTAAAAATGTTAAGACAACGGGTGCAGGAAGATTTGGAGCTGAACCTAAGCAATATGTCGCTACATAGGATTTTAAAAAGAAGTGGATTTTCTTATAGGAAAACGGAGAACAACCGTAAATTTCTTTGCGAAAGAAATGAAATCAAAGTTTTACGAGTGAAATATCTGAGGAAGGTGCGGGAGTACAGGTCAGAAGGATATGAGATTATTTATTTGGACGAGAGCTATATTCACAGCTCTCACACAAGGCCAAGGGCATGGACTGACGGCACCAGTCAAGGTTTAAAGGCGCCAATTTCAAAAGGCCAAAGGCTGATAATGGCGCATGCAGGTGGAGCGAAGGGCTTCGTGAATAATGCCTTGCTTTTATTTAAATCTGGGTCGAAAACAGGAGATTATCACGATGAGATGAATTTTGAAAATTTCTCCAAATGAATGAAGGATCAAGTTTTAAATAACCTAGAGGAACCATCGGTTATTGTAATGGACAACGCATCATATCACAACAAATGGGAACACAAGCAAATCACTTCTGCTTCCGTTAAATCGGAGATGTTAGAATGGCTTTCCGTCAACAATATACCGCATTCTTCAAAAATGCTCAAAGTCGAACTTTATGACCTTATAAAGCGACATCGGACTAATCACCACCCCAAGCATAAGATTGACGATATGATTCACGGCGCGGGACACGAAGTACTACGATTGCCACCCTATCATCCAGATCTCAACCCTATTGAAAAGATCTGGGCAACAGTCAAGGGAAGAGTCGGAAGCCGAAATACAACGTTTAGATTATCGGATGTTCAGAAACTAGCTAAAGAAGAATTTTCAAAAATAACAGTTGAAGATTGGCGCAAAGTTTGTGAAAAAATTATAAGGACAGAGGAGGAATACTTTTCACACGAGCAGATGTGGGACACAATGTCGGATGCAATAATTATCAATGCAGGAGATGATTCTTCAACCGATTATGAAACTGACAGTTCTTCGAATTCAATTTAATATACATTAATATTAACTATTTCATATATAGGTAGCAAAATCAATAAATATTTTTATCTTAGTACTAAAACGTGTGTGTTTTTACTTCTTAATTCAAACCAAACCGAACCACCCATTTGGTATACTGGTGTTTTGTTTTGCTGCTCGCTGTAAATCTGTTTTATATTTGCAATTCATCGTCAATTTTATCTCGCTATAATTTACACTTTTAATCAAGGTTACAAATTTAAAAGTGGTGGGTAGTTCAATAAGTTTTAAAAACTGCATTTCTTAAAAAAAATTATTGAAGAATCAAGAACGTTCACCATTTTGTCTTTAACGAACCGTTTAATACCCCATCCTCTTTTTTGTGACAGAAAATCGTGCCTATTGTTATTGGGCATAAAATCGTTTACGTTTCCAAAAAATTCCCAAATTGTAAATTTTTTATTAAATTTACCTACCTCGCCCAAATTCAATGATATAAACAAAAAAAAATTGGTGTGACACTGCAATTTACTTTACTTTGCGTGCCAATATCAGTACCTACATGATCAATATGCACGACACAATTAATAATGATCAACGAAAGCATAATGAGCAAATAGGGTTTAAATCTAAAACCGTACACCTTCATACAGACACAGTCACACAACCAATTCATGTGCAATGTTTTGCTTAATCTATCCGACCGTGATCACATCATACTCCTACAAAGAACCGACAAGACAAAAAACGAAACAATATATTTGCCTCCAAGTAAAGTTGACATATAATGGTCTATATTTTTCCTCCGCTCCTAATTTCAGTATAAAAGAAGGAAAATGAAGAAACCACCCTCAGTGAGATCGCGACAGCGATCTTGAACACAAGGCAGGGTATACGTCGTTTTTTATTATGGCTCCGCCCATTTTCGTCTCTTTATGCTTGTTTTTGCAATTTAAGAGATTGTAAAACACATTTTAAGAGACCTGCGCAGTAGAATGGCCAACTGTTTTGGTACGCACTATACTCTCGTTGTTTCCATGCAGGCTGTACGGTATGGTTCAGTATACATGACTCATGGTGGGGCAGAAAGTAGTGAGGTGTCTTTATACTGCTTTCGTCGACTTCGTTCATATGTCCTAGATCGATATATTCTTGCATAAAGTTGACATATAGGTATTTCAACTCGGCCTCCTTATCTAATTTCCTCTAAATAGCTGAAAATCTTCGCAAGGCTATTTCTCTAGATTTTCCTAACCCTGACGGCTGTCGTGAGAAGGGCAAGCTCACTATGAACCTCCCGTTGATTTTGTCGCGCTGCGCTGTTCTTTCGAAGTGGGCTTCACATTTTTGCGTCCTGCTGCTAGTGTTTTCTCCGATATCTTCCAATCGCCAATATTTTTCGATGACTTCATTCAATGGCTCGTCGCCAATGTATATTCCGCACGTGGCCATAGTGCTGGTATATGCCTCGACCTTGCCCGAGACAACCTAACCAAGCACAGTATTTTGCAGTGTCGGTAACTCCTGTGCAAGTCTGATTTGACCCTTAGTAGCAAGCAGTTCATGATAGAACTCGGCACCTAAAAGCAGGTCTATTTTCCCTGGTCGATTTAATTCAGGATCGGCTAACTTTATATTTGTTGGTATCTTCCAGGATGAGGTTTCCAATGGTTAAGAATGTTGAGGCGAGATAATGTCGTTGAGTACAAAGGCTTCCACCCTCGACGAATAATTAGTTGTGTTTGACTAAAGACGGACATTTACCCTCTGGTTGGATTCATGCTTCCCCTGGCAGACGCCTTCGATGTCTAAGGAGTCGGGTTCCGGCCTGAGGCTAAGGGCTCAAACAATTCGGTGACTGGCGTGATTGATTTGGGATCCAGAATCTAATAGTGCGCGACACTCGATGGCTCATTGTTTCGGCCCGATGATCCTTATTCTGGCAGTTCCCAGTAACACCATGGCCCATGGTTGACTTGATAGCGCGCTGCCCACTGTGTTGATATCGGTCGCTGATGCTGTTGGTGGCACGGCTGTGGCTAATTTTACTAGATTTCGTGTGTTTTGCGATGTATGCTTGGCCTCTGTGTCGAGATGCAGCAACGTATTATGCCGTCTGTGACATTTTGAACAGTTCTCTGCACTGCAACTGGTTGCGTAGTGGCTGGCCCTTAAGCAATTAATACATAGTCTTCCTTGTTTTACCAAGTCCAATCTTTTAGCTGGTGCTAACACTGCAAATTTTGGACACTTGTATATGGGATGATTTCCCTTGCATGCTACACAGGTTGACTGGGTTTCTGCTGCAAACGTTTCTTTCAGAGAATTCTGCAACCTGTGATCATCGGATCTATCCTTATTTCCCTGCGCCTCTAAGGCTTGAAACCGGTTTTCAAAGAAGCTCAGAAATTTACCGAACTCGGGTAGCTTCCTTGGCTGATCTAAGGACTGTTCAAATAGGGTATGGGTTTCCCTGTCGAGTTTCTTAAGAAAGGCGTGGAGTAGCACTGGATCCCAGGGGCTCGTATCTATCTTCAATCCCTGGAGGCCCATCAAACATTCCTGGATGGTATTGTGTATGCAACGAATGGCTTTAGTACTTCCCGTTGTTATGCTGGATTTGGAGAATAGTTTTGTGAGATAAGACGAGACCAGTAACCTAGGGTTGTCGTACCGTTCGGTTATTTCTATCAGATTCTTAATTCGGGTGATACTGCCCTTTGTGGATGAACGCATCTGCCTTAACTCCTCAATAGTAGGCTCATTTGCCATATTGGTAACGAGAGACGATTGAAATCAGCCAAGTTGCTGATCGTCTCCTGTCGCGGACGCACGCGCTTATTTTTTTTCCCGTCATCGCCAACAGTTGTCGCGACCATACTGTTCGGGAAAAAAAATCGAAAAAAACAACACGCAGTGTCAGTGCTTACAAAAAAAAAGCCACAGCGTCGGGTATTCCATCGTGTCCCATCCCACTCCATCACTGTTGTTTTAGCTTAGCTATTGCAAGTGCCGTACGATTTTCGTGTCTGTACTTGCAATGTTTGAGTAAAGACAGCATCCGGCGGATAGTGCTCCGTGTGGTGTTGATTTCGTTGATAGACCAAGGCAAATTGCCGTACGGGCATAACACCTGCAGTAATTTGTTTTGGAAAGTCAACGTGCGTCTTCACTTCACGGCTCTGCTTAGGTTATTAGCGTCACAGTTTGTGTTTTTGTTATGTTTGTGATTTATAATGTGTAGAAATTTTGTAGTGGATGTGAGCAACATTCGTTGGTTGAGGAAATTTTTTTTTTCATTATACGCCCATGTCTCTCTCAATAAACCAGCTGTTTTGGCACTAAGTGAAACACTGGTTAGCGTCGGCTCCGATTTAATGGAGTTTAGTCTACCTGGTTACAACTTAGTGCCATTATTCTTCCCCCATCGCGGTCTCGCTGTTTATATACGTATTGAAGTAGCCTATCAACTTCAGCCTCAATATGGCCAATGTTCCAATCTAGAATTTAATTTCATTTGGCTAAAATTCCATGTCCGTAGGCAATTAATCCACTACTGTTTTATTTACAGAAGCCCAAATTTGGACAGACATTCAACTTATAATGAGTTAGATGCCCTGTCTGATTCCATCACAAGAATTGTGACCCTTCACCCTCGTACTGAAATCGTCATTGCGGGCGATTTCAATATACACAATTCAAGTTGGCTTCGACATTCTGGCCAGACAACACCCGAAGGAAGGTACGTCGAGATCTTTGCTCAGGTAAATAACCTGCTCAGCTTGTAAATGAGCCGACACGAATACCGGACATTAGCAGTCAAACTGCCAACACACTGGACTTGTTTCTTACCTCTCACCTCGATAAATACTGTTTCGGGGATTTATACCTCCGAACGTCCAGGGGAAAGTGAGCGTGAATTCTGTAAGTAGAGTCCGAGGGGAATATCACCAAGGAAAGAAGCAACAGCAAAGAAAAGACAAGTGATTTCCTTTACTTTAATTTTACACTTTATTGATTTGAAGTCTAATATGGAGAAAACTGTTTACACATTGGAGGAGACCGCTGCGCGGGACGATGAAAGGATGACTATGAATATTCTCCAGTAGAATATTCCCATCCAACCACCAAGTTGCTCGTCCACAAGCGCCGCGTCATCAGACCTTACATCAAGTCCCAGAGGTGTAGGGTGTCCAGCAACTGCGCCCACGTCCATGCCTTGGCTACCCATCTGCCCAACACGCTAAGGGTGCCGATCGCCGCAATCACCATCAACACTCGTGGCTCTGGCATGTCGTAGATATTCTCAGAATTGAATAACTGTGTGCCGGCAGTGTGGTGTTTTATGTATCCACCAGATTGCCCACTGCCACCGGTCGCCCCATCGACGACGTGCAGTATCGGGTCGCAATGCTGTGTGGGAATAAAAAGAATAAACACATCGACTCTTGTGTCGATATGTGATCGTGAGGAATGTAGCTGACGTCGGTGATAGGCGACAGTGTATTAGGCGACAGTGTATACATCCATTGCGAGAAATGGAATGTGCATACTTGTGCCGTAAATGAAGTATTGGATGACGGACTGGTGGTGGGTTGGATGGCACGATGATGATTGCGTCAGCGGTCTGTGGAAGAAAGAATGTAGGTCATATTTAGTGCAACGACCTTACCGTGGTCCTGGTTCGTGCCCGAACATACTGCTTAAACGTATTATCGCCTCTAGGTTCGTCAGACCATTGTATCATATCAGCTCAATTCTCGTACTCCAACCACATTGTTAAAGAACAAACTCCCAAAAGAACCGTATGGCAATACGAGAAAGCCAATTCGGAAAAACTTAACGGTTTCTTTAAGAGTTTTAACTGGTCGCTGTGCTTCCTCGACAGTGACGTGGATGCTGCTGCTGATATATGGTATCAAACATAATTCACCTGGGTCTTACATCCCTAACAGGATATAAAGTGTCAAACCCAAGGTAAACGCGTGGTATGACTCGAGCTGCAAAGAGGCTATCAGGTTAAAAGAGGTAAGCTTTCGGTCATTCAAAGCCAACCCATCTGAGGAAAGCCGAAAGAAGTTTAAACGAGCCAGAAATGACGGCAATGCCTACATTAATCGTGTCAAATTCTCCTATGATCAAAAGTTGAGGCAAAAAATACTAAAAAGTCCCACGGGTAGAAAAAACTTTTGATCATTTGTTAATAACATCAAGAATTCGGCCTCATCATCTATCCCGACACTCATTTACAATGACATTCCAGCTGTCAGTTCTATAGATAAGGCCAATCTGCTTGCTGCTCACTTTGCAGTCAGCTCAACGCTCCCAGATTGTGTCTCCCCCTGTACTCGAGCGCGTAGAATACTCCATGGGACCAATCCACTTCCGCACTCGTACAGTGGCTAGAGTACTTCGAGATCTTGACATACACAAATCCGCTGGTCCAGATGGTATTTCCCCCATCGCTCTGAAGAGGTGTTCTTCCTCGCTGGCAAAACCATTGCGTAAGCTTTTCCATCTGTCCTATTCTTCAGGACTCTTCAAGGGAAGATGGAAAACAGCGTTTGTCCAGCCTGTACCAAAAAAGGCGAATCTTCTTCTCCCTCCTCCTACCGACCAATTGCACTTACGTCCCATCTTTCTAAGGTCATGGAAACGCTGATAAGCCGTCAGCTAATGAAATATCTTGAATCGCGAAAACTTCTTAATGACCGGCAGTATGGTTTTCGCAGCAACAGGTCCACTTGTGATTTGATGACATATCTAACCGAAAAGTGGAACCAATCTCATCATCAAGGTGGTGAAAGTAAGATTGTTGCGCTTGATATTTCAAAGGCATTTGACAGAGTTTGGCATCAAGCTCTCTTGTCGAAAATGCGTGCATTTGGAATCGATGATACTCTTCTTCAATGGATTAGAAATTACCTTTCGGACCGTTCAATTCAAGTTGTTTTGGACGGTTTCAAGTCTGCAACTCACCAAATAAATGCTGGTGTCCCCCAAGGCTCTGTTCTGTCCCCGACTCTCTTTTTCATTTGTATACCCTATTCTAAGGGTATATTAATTTTGACGCATAGTTTGTAACATACGAGTACCTTAATATTGCCCATAGACCCCTAAAAGTTACTATATTTATGATCAGCATCGATAGTAATGTCGATCTAGCCATGCCCGTCCGTCCGTCCGTCGGCAAAAATTAGGCCTTTAAACTGGACCTAGAGAGCTGAAATTTTAACCATATACTCTCTAGGGTCCCGAAATAATCAAGTTTACGAATTTTTGAAATCCACCCACACACACGCCCACAAACTAAAACGCAAAATTTTGGAAAAAATCGAATTTTGAGCTAGAAAGATAAAACTGCTTGGGATAAATTTTTTTCAAAATCCGCCCACTGACACGCCCACAAATAAATAAAACAATTTTTTGAAAATCCAAAGTTAGAGCTAGGGAGCTGAAATTTATAATATATACTCTCTATGGACCCTTTATGCGCATGTGTAAATATTTTCAAAATCCGCCCACAATTATTTTTTTCTTTTTTTTGAAAATTCAAAGTGAGCTAGGGAGCTGAAATTTATAATATATACTCTCTAGGGGCCCTTTATGCTCATGTGTTATTTTTTTTCAAATCCGCCTACTGACACGCCCACAATTAAATAAAACAATTTTATTGAAACACCCAAGTTTGAGCTAGGCAGCGTTTTTTTTGATAAAATCCTTTAAATGTTATATAACAAAATATGTAGAGAGTTCTTAACAATTCAACCATACTTAGACTTTTGTCACGCTCACTTATGAGGGATAGGAATAAGAATAGGGTATCAAACAGGACTGTAGCCCGTCCCTATGTTTTTTATTTCATTTTCAGCGCACATTCGACTGAAAAGCTATTTAAGACGCACCTGGGTGGGAGGTGATATACTTAACTCGCACGTTATTTCCTTGTCGCTCTGCAGCCTGGTGTGCCTCCTTTGTATTTTTTTTTTAACTGCTTCTGGTGGAAGTTCAGGTTGCCTTCACCAACACTATGCACTCCCGTAACCGATGTTTCGAATGTTTTTTCACTCACTATATGCACGTGTCTACGCGGAACCGATTACCGAAACGCGATACACTTTAATGTCTTGTGTAGAGTTTTTCGTTTTTTTTTTTAGAATTTTTTAATGTGTGGATAATCACTTTAACCACTTTGGGCGCCAAAAAAGAACGATCAAACCTCAAACCGTCAACCAGGTATCTCTATTTAATCCGTATTTGAAGGATAGAACGATCCTGGTTGATGCGTTGAATCACGTGGATTACGATGATCAACGGTTGCGAACAATAGCGAAAATAACCCGAGAGCGACAAAGGAACGACTAATAGGCAACAACCGACGAAAGCAAAAGCCAGCAGTGTTCCCCTAAGGGTTTTAAAATACAATCATAAAAGCTTTATTTCCGTAAGGGTATTTATATAATTTTCATGAGAGAGAGATGTAACGTGTAATTCCAATATTTAAGTTTAAGGCGAATTCAAATATAAAATAATTATGGCGAATGGTATAAACAAACCGCCAAATTTGAATATTCAGCGAATAAATAAGGTTACATGTTATGTACTAGTATAATAAAATTATTTAGTGAAATTCTTTAAATATAAATGATGATGACTATGAATTAAATATAAATGATGATTCTGTAGTTGTTGAGATCCAACAACAACGTAAGATAAATCAACAGAACTTGCTTGTAGCTGTGCACTAACGATTTAAAACTTTACGAGCACAGAGTTCTAAAAGCACAACATTATTGTAATTTCTAGAGTTTTATTTTTTTCTAATATTCCTTTTGCTTCTATTTTGGTCTCTTTACTTTGATTTTCATCTTCGCAAATAGATTTTAATGTTTCCAGAACTTGTTTGTATGAACTGTATAAGGCACTTTCAAGCGCATTTAGTTTTAGTGTTTTGTCTCGGTCTAGTTGAAATGGGTTGGGGACACAATCCCGAAAACCAAAATCCCGAAAATCCAAAATCCCGAAAACCCAAAATCCCGAAAATCCAAAATCCCGAAAAGCCAAAATCCCGAAAAAATAATCCCGAAAAACGAAATCCCGAAAAATTATATAAAATGAAAAATTTGCACAAATTGCACAAATGAAAAATTTGCACAAATTTTTCATTTTATATAATTTTTCGGGATTCTTTGTTTAACTTTGAATGTAAAATAGACAAGTGTTTGTCCATTCCATTTACCGTAATAATGTTTTGCAATTGTTTGCGTTGTAATCTTGTAATGTTTTGCAATTCGCAAAGTGCATTCAGTTGAGCTGATCTCAAATAGTGTGATAATAGCTGACCGACTGGATTTTTGTTAGACATTGAACATCGTAATACAAAGTGAGTATCGTGCATGCCTTTATAATTAAAAAAACTTTATATTATCAGTGACATTTTGTGTTTGAAGTCTTAAGTAGAAATGAACGTGTCCATCGTGAAAACCAACAAACAGCGTGAGATACTGCCTTTTGACGGCTACAAAAAATACAAGGATACATTTTACTGGGAGTGAGAGCAGCGAAAGCGTTCTGAAATAAGTTATCTCAGATTCATTGCGTACAATATGAACTTGTATTAAATATTGTTTTGTCATGGATCGTTTTTGATATGTATTTGTAAGACTTGAACTGTTTTTGTTATGTTTTATTTATTTGATGTTTTTTATGTTGTTAAATAAATTTGCCAAATTTTTTTGTTGCTACAATAAAATTTTTAGTTTCATTTTCGGGATTTTGGTCTTTCGGAATTTTGGATTTCGGGATTGCGGCTTTTCGGGATTGTGGGGTTTCGGGATTTTAGTTTTCCGGGATTGTGGCATTTCGGGATTTTGGGCTTTCGGGATCACGTTTTTCGGGATTCTGTCCGACTCCCAGTTGAAGTATGTAGGGTAGATCCAATGATGCTAAGTGCATGCGAAGACACGATTTCAGCGCGCCCCAAGATCCTCGCGCCCTAGGCTGCAGCCTAATTAGCCTAAGGGTTAATCAGGTCCTGACTTCTCCTGTCTCCCGGATTTTTGAGTCAGCCTCATCAGACCCCTTCCAGAGCGAATTTAACTGTTCCAAGCGATCCTGCAAGCAACTGATGGTCTTGCGATCTGGGGAATCCTTTTTAAAATGTCGCCATAGGGTGCAGATGGCCTGCCCGTTTTATTCTGCTCCTGTGTTACGAGGTCCAATTCCATATTGAAGTAGTTATTTACGTCTGCATTCGAATTTATGATGCACTGTGTTATTGCCCAGTGTACGCACCAACCCGTTGTAATATCTAGGCTCAGCACACGCCTTTAAATTTTTGGGACACGAAAGTCCTATCACGGTCGCCAAATGTTTGTGGTTTTAATTGTTTTATTCAACCTTGTTGTCGCAGGTACATAAACCTAGACTCTGATGATGTTGAATCGTAGGTACATAAACCTAGACTCTGATGCTGTTGAATCGTAGGTACATATACCTAGACTCCAAGTTTTCACAAGTCGATTCTTGTATCGATTGTGGGTTGTAACAGTTCCTCAAGCAGACTCACTTGAGGTAAATTAAAAGTGTCTTGGTCAGGTGTGAACAAGTTCGCTTTATTCAAATTGTCTTCTTTTATACAAAAAACATAGGGACTGGCTACAGTCCGCTTGGGCGAACTGTTGGATACCCTATTCTTATTCCTATCCCTCATAAGTGAGCGTGACAAAAGTCTAAGTATGGTTGAATTGTTAAGAACGCTCTACATATTTTGTTATATTACATTTAAAGGATTTTATCAGAAAAAACGCTCCCTAGCTTAAACTTGGGTATTTCAATAAAATTGTTTTATTTAATTGTGGGCGTGTCAGTAGACGGATTTAAAAAAATTAACACATGAGCATAAAGCATAAAATAAATTTCAGCTCCCTATCTCAAACTTTGGATTTTCAAAAAAATTGTTTTATTTATTTGTGGGCGTGTCAGTGGGCGGATTTTGAAATTTTTTTATCCCGAGCAGTTTTAGGAGTCATACGAGTAGATCATATATAAAAAATTTCAGCTTTCTATTCAAAATTCGATTTTGTCGAAAATTTTGTTTTTTTGAGTTTGTGGGCGTGTCTGTGGGCGGATTTCAAAAATTCGTAAACTTGATTATTTCGGGACCCTACAGAGTATATGGTTAAAATTTCAGCTCTCTAGGTCCAGTTTAAAGGCCTAATTTTTGCCGACGGACGGACGGACATGGCTAGATCGACATTACTATCGATGCTGATCATAAATATAGTAACTTTTAGGGGTCTACGGGCAATATTAAGGTATGTTACAAACTATGCGTCAAAATTAATATACCCTTAGAATAGGGTATAAATATAGCTTATCTTAGCAGTTCAAGAACTTATAGTTAAATATACAAAAAATGCTTAGGCTAGGATTTAAGTAATAATTGATTGCCTGGTCAATTTGCTGCGCGCAGCTATAAAATGTAGTACACATATAAATATATATGTGATTGAGCAATGTATCGAAAAGTATGCGTTTACAAAATGCCAAGGTTTCCTTTCATTGTTTATATTTTCTCTGTTGTTTCGCATGCGTTGGTTTGTATGAAATAACTAGGTCACCCTGTTATGCAAGTAATGTGTATCAGGCTACAACAAATGAATGACCTCAGTGAAAACAATGAAAGGTAGCCCAAACAAACTGTTATAAATATGTATATCCTTCTTCTACCTACGCTACATGCTATGCACAATTTACCATATTTTTGAAGTAAAACTTCTTTACTCACGCTTGACTTGTGGAGTAAGCTGATGAATGCGACACGGAAGTGAAGCCCACTGTAGACTTACTGCGTAACGGAAGTGTACACAAACGTAGACTTCCGGCGTAACGGAAGTGGAGACAAACGTAAACTCTTTTGTTACAACCCACAAAATTTTGTCTTCGGAAAGGTTCGTGGAATGGGTAAATACCCTTGAATTTCCTCAATAGAGGGCAATATCAAGCTCATCATCTATCCAAACCGATCCAAAGGAGAAAGCTATATCTAAAACAGTTGCCGGCAGATGGAATTTACCAGAAGTGAGTAAAGTCACTGTGTTCATTAATCGCAGTTCATTAGTTGGAAATATACCGTCATCGTCAGATTTTCAGGTCGGACGGCAAAAAACCAAAGTTAGAGCTAGGGAGCTGAAATTTATAATATAGACTCTCCAAGGGCTTTTGATGCTCATGTGTAAATATTTTCAAAATTCGCCCACTGACACGCCCACAGTTAAAAAAAAACAAAGTTTGAGCTAGGGAGCTGACATTTATAATATAGACTCTCCAAGGGCCCTTCAAAATTCACCCACTCACACGCCCACAAGTTAAAAAAAAACAAGTTTGAGCTAGGGAGCTGAAATTTAAAATATAGACTCCCCAGGGGCCCTTGATGCTCATGTGTAAATATTTTCAAAATTCGCCCACTGACACGCCCACAATTTAAATTAGATGGAGCGAAAGAAGTTTTACTTAAGTCGTGTGGTCTTAAGCACACTTATTTTTTTCATTGGGATCTTTTTCTATTGACTGACCCTCAGTGCAATTGAGTGCCGAGTGTTGTGACATGATTCATTCACTTGATTCACTTCGCATTCTTCGTCACTCTATGTGTATGTTTATTATTATTTTCTTTACGTTAATTTACAGTGGTGCCATCAAGTAGATACACTACAACGGTCATCGGGAATATGTACTCTCTTGCGACCCGAATTGCTCACACACGCCCACTTTTTTAAACAAAAAACCGTATTATTGAAGAAATCATTGGAAATGAAGGTCATATTCTTCGCAAAGTATGTAGTTAGTCGTTTTGAACAATTCACTCATACAAAGTTTTCTGTCATGCCGCACTTTATAATGAAATGTGTAGGTTACATCCTTCTTAACAATTCACCCATACTTTGATTTTTGCCTCGCCAACTTTATGGGGAATAGGAATAGGGTATCCAACAGTTCGTCCAATCGGACTAGCCTTTCCCTATGTTTTTGTTTTATTAATAAACTGCTTGTTAACTTCCCAGTGGATCTCAACGTTTCAAGGTCACCAGAATCCAGATTCAACGTTTTTATAGAGATGTCTGTGTGTGTGTATGTACGTATGTGCGCGTGTTCGTATGTGCGTTCGGAATTATCTTTCGCCACGTTTATCTCGAGAACCAAAAATGATATTAGTATGGAATCGGGTTTATTCGAAGCGTAATTACGTAACTCAGAACTGATTAAGTTTCCAGCGAAATCGGTAAAGCCGTTTTTTGTTAGTATTTGTCATTGAGCAAATCATTATTACATTGTGCTTCGTTATTTCGTATACATGTAAATTTACAGGTCTCCGTGTTCATTACAATGGTTGCGTCAATTATGTATATCACACTTCGCTATTATTAACTACATTTAATTCCATGAACAATATTAGAGAGCATTTATTAATATTAAATAATTCTTAACCATATCTTATGGTTAACCACATTTCCAAATTTCCAACTAATCGCATAAATCATATTGATCCCACTGGGAAGTTAGTCGTGTGGACCTTGCGGGTCGCACCCAGACCACTTTTTTATTTTTATACCGTATTCTTAGGGTATATTAATTTTGACGCATAGTTTGTAACATACCTTAATATTGCTCGTAGACCCCTAAAAGTTACTATATTTATGATCTGCATCGATAGTAATGTCGATCTAGCCATGTCCGTCCGTCCGTCGGCAAAAATTAGGCCTTTAAACTGGACCTAAAGAGCTGAAATTGTAACCATATAATCTCTAGGGTCCCGAAATAATCAAGTTTACGAATTTTTGAAATCCGCCCACAGACACGCCCACAAACTCAAAAAAACAAAATTTTGGAAAAAATCGAATTTTGAGCTAGAAAGCTGAAATTTTTTATATATGATCTATGACTCCTAAAACTGCTTATAATATATACTCTCTATGGGCCCTTTATGTTCATGTGTAAATATTTTCAAAATCCGCCCACTGACACGCCCACAATTATTTTTTTTTTTTTTTTTGAAAATTCAAAGTTTGAGCTAGGGAGCTGAAATTTATAATATATACTCTCTAGGGGCCCTTTATGCTCATGTGTTAATTTTTTTTAAATCCGCCTTCTGACACGCCACAATTAAATAAAACAATTTTATTGAAACACCCAAGTTTGAGCTAGGGAGCGTTTTTTTTGATAAAATCCTTTAAATGTTATATAAGGAAATATGTAGAGCGTTGTTAACATTTCAACCATACTTAGACTTTTGTCACGCCCACTTATAAGGGATAGGAATAAGAATAGGGTATCCAACAGTTCGCCCAAGCGGACTGTAGCCCGTCCCTATGTTTTAACTTTATTTCATTTTTCATTTCATTTATTGAACATCATGTACATGTACAAGTAAGACTTAGTCTTTATAGTACTTAACAATAGAGGATAACATTTCATGGTTAGACCTACACTATACCTAACAATAAGAAAATAAGAAAAAAATAAATAAATAAAAATTATAAAGAAAACACTATTGCAGGAAGGTAGAAAGGGGAAAAGGAGTAGAAGAAAAAGAGTAGAAGAAATTTAAAGAAATTTGAGAGTTGTTGTTTTTTTTTTTTTTTTGTTTTTTCAAGAAAAGTACTCCAACGCAGATTTTTTGAATTCAGTTGCTCCAGTTATTTGTTTTGTTGCATTGGGCAAGGAGTTCCAAAGTCTAGTGGCATGCACGAAGAAATAGCGAGACGTGGTTAAATAATTGGATGGGGGTGTAATTATATTAAAAGTTCTGGAAGAGCGGGCAAAAACTTTGTCTTGTATTTTTGTTTCCTCAATAGAAAGATATTGCAATCATGCTATTGCTTATATTTCAAACTCAAACTGGGTATTGGGTTTGATATAACGACCATAGAGAAGTTCAAAAAAGTCTGTCCCGCATTTCAGTCCGTCCGTCTGTATCCGGGGCTTCAGCCACAATGGGTGAACCTATTTACTTCAAACTTAGGGTTTGTAGGCTTATATGTCGCGGCCATTGGGTTTTTATTAGTCCATAATTTGAAATAACGATACCTACCACAAAAATTGTTCTTACAACAAAAAAGGCCTTAACGATTTTGATCGGTTTTGAAATCTAAAATAATTAAGGTGAGTGTAAGAAAAGGGCGATGACGGTGATAAGTAGCACTAGGTTTCCAAGGCTCAGGATCCACACCGCAACCTGGCGCAAGCTTGATCTGGAAGCAGCGTGCTCGGGATCGTGGATGATATCAGGCTGCCGTGTTTCAGGCAGAGACAATCCATGGGTCGAAGGTCCCATAAGTAAATAAAAACATAGGGGCGGGCTACAGTCCGCTTGGGCGAACTGTTGGATACCCTATTCTTATTCCTATATCTCATAAGTGGGCGTGACAAAAATTTAAAGAATTTTATCGAAAAAACTAAGCTTTTGTAAATAAAAACGCTCCCTAGCTCAAACTTTGGTTTTTCAATAAAATTGTTTTATTTAATTGTGGGCGTGTCAGTAGGCGGATTTAAAAAAAATTTAAGTATGAGCATAAAGGGCACCTAGAGAGTATATACTATAAATTTCAGCTCCCTATCTCAAACTTTGGACTTTCAAAAATAAAAAAAAAATAATTGTGGGCGTGTCAGTAGGCGGATTTTTAAAATATTTACACATGAGCATAAAGGGCCCCTAGAGAGTATATATTAAAAATTTCAGCTCCCTAGCTCAAATTTTGGTTTTTCAAAAAAAATATTTTATTTAATTGTGGGCGTGTCAGTGGGCGGATTTTGAAAATTTTATGTCCCAAGCAGTTTTATGGACCAAAGATCATAAATAAAAAATTTCAGCTTTCTAGCTCAAAATTCAATTTTTCCCAAAATTTGTTTTATTTAATTGTGGGCGTGTCAGTGGGCGGATTTTGAAAATTTTATGTCCCAATCAGTTTTATGGGCCATAGATCATATATAAAAAATTTCAGCTCTCTAGCTCAAAATTCGATTTTTTCCAAAATTTTGTTTTTTTGAGTTTGTGGGCGTGTCTGTGGGCGGATTTCAAAAATTCTTAAACTTGATTATTTCGGGACCCTAGAGAGTATATGGTTAAAATTTCAGCTCTCTAGGTCCAGTTTAAAGGCCTAATTTTTGCCGACGGACGGACGGACGGACGGACGGACATGGCTAGATCGACATTACTATCGATGCTGATCATAAATATAGTAACTTTTAGGGGTCTACGGGCAATATTAAGGTATGTTACAAACTATGCGTCAAAATTAATATACCCCTAGAATAGGGTATAAAAATGGTCAGAGCCGGCGTTTGCCGCTGAGAATGTGTGCACTTTTATCGTGTTGAGCGAATGGACATTAACGCTCCAGCCAAGAGGATCTTCAATTCCCAACCACAGGTTTGAGAAGGCAAGGAGAACCTATCCTTCGTTTTAAAATCCAATCCACTGCGGAAGCCAGACCGCTAGCCCTGGACAACTGGAAGCAGCGTTCCCGAGATCGCAGAGGATGTAAGGCTGCATTGTCTCAGCCAGTGACTCTTCAAGGGTCGAGTAACGGTACTTTAAAAAAATGCTCATATCTCAAAAGCGAAACAAATTATTTCTATAAAAATTTACAGACCAACTAATACCACCATTTCGAGCAAATTTGGATATTAAATTTAAAAAAAAATATATATTTTTTTTATTCTATAGGTACATAATATATACCTAACAGCTTTTTGAATTTTTGAAAATTTCACTTTTCTCAAAAACGGATCCAACGCTTTGAACAATTTTGATATGTTGAGTACTTGGGGTAGTTGGGTGTGTGTGAATAGGGCGGGATCCTGATCGCCATCAACTTGGCGATGCCCAGTATTCATAACTATCTCACACACAGCATTTGTGCTTATTTTACCTCCGCGTGGTAACCACCGGATACTGGTCTCGCTCAGCCGAGCTTGATTTGCTGAACTTATAAGTGCGAGTGTTGAACACGAAGAAATAGCAACACTATAATGCTCTGTCGGAACTGACTGTCTCCTCGAGTCTCAGAAGTCTTACATGAGCCCCTCAGAAGGAGGACGTACGGCGGATGAATTCACATGATTGAATCAATGGTGACGTCATCAGGCAGCATTTCAGATACCTTAATGAGCTACTTCGACGTATTTGGAGCTGAGGTCCTTGAGGATTTTCAATACTAGTCAGGGTGTTGAAATAGAGATGGTGGCGGATGAGCCCGTAATGGGTCAAGGGCAGCTCTCAAATCCCCGAAGCGGGTAACAGGGGTCGCAGAAAGAGCCTGGCACTCCGTGTTGGGGGTTGTGCGTGGGAATAAGGACGGATTCACTGTTGACGACCCTGCGAAACGAAATAAGGACAACGACGTTCGGATCTGCACGTGGAATGTGCAAATCCTTACCAGACCGCGCGCAGCCGAGCAATTAGCGGAGACCCTAAGCTGCTCCAAAGCAGATATCACCGCCATTCAGGAAGTGCGGTGAGATGGGCCTAGGAAAAACTGTGACATTTACTACGGTGATTGCTACAGGGAACAGAAGTAGCGTCTATTTGGATGCGGATTCGTTGTGAGCGGCAGACTTAGGAAAGAAGTCTTGTGCTTTAGACACGTTACCGAACGTCTCGTAACAATCCGTATGAAGGCTAAATTCGCCAGATCAGCTAAATATGCGATCACGCCCCCACAAAAGATAAAGACAAAGAGTGTTTTTACGAGCTCCTCGACAAAGAATATGAGCAATGTCCTAGGTATAACCTTAAGATCGTCTTAGGTGATTTTAACGCCAAAATAGGAAAGGAGGACATCTGTGGTAGCACAATCGAAGAGCCAACAGCTACATGACACCACGTCTGCAAACGGACTTAGGCTGATTGATTTCACTGCGAGGCGTAATGTTACCATATCTAGTTCATGATTTCTCCATCTCAATATCCACAAAGGAACTGGCGGTCATCAGATCATCAAACCGTCAACCAAATTGATAATGTTGTTGACGACGCAAGGCACGTCTCCAGTATTCTAGATGTCCAAGTTTTCCGAGCAGCCAACATAGACTCGGACCACTACCTTGTTGTAGCCAAGGTATGAATGCGGATATCCTGCACGCCACTACAACGAGGAAATACTGTGAGGAGCATTAACGTTAAACGGCTACAATGGCGACAAACCGCCAGACGCTTTGCCGATCGCGTAACCCTCACCCTCTAGAGAAGTTCTATGCTGCCAGCATCAAGTGCCGAAGACCAGTGGCATCGATGCCAAGAAGCCATCAGAAGCGCCGCAACTGATGTGCTCGGTCTTGCCAGGCCAACTCCACGAAACCCCTGGTTTGACGAGGAGTGCCGTAAGCGCATGCAGCAAAACAAAGCGCCTACGAAGCGGCACTGCATAGAAGGACGAGAGCAGCTCGTGAGCTCTACGAGCAAAAGAGGAGGAGGGAAGAACATCGGCTTCTCCGGAGAAAAAAGAAAGAGCATGAGAAGCGCGCGATCGAGGAAATAGAGAGGTGCTACTCCAGGAACATTGTTCGGAAGTTTTACCTAAAGGTAAAAAGGACATGTCACGGAAACAAGACCCGAACAGAGACCTGTAGAGACGAAGGAATAAATCTTGTAGTAGAGTTATAGTCGGTGGTGATAACATGGAAAAACTATTTCTGCAGACTGTTAAACGGCGAAGACGACACTATGAGGCAGAACGAACCATTCAGCCTGGACGATGAAAGCCAAGACTTCTGTCCACGTGACCAAAACGAATTGAGGATAGTGATATCCAAACTTAAATCCAACAAAGCTGCTTCACCAGACGGCTTAAATGCCGAGCTTTTTAAGGCAGCGGGAGATGACCTGGTTGAGAGCATACACCAACTCGTTTCCAAGATTTGGTCAGAAGAAAGTATGCCTGATGAATGGAACCTCAGCATCGTTTGCCCGATCCACAAGAAAGGAGACCCTCTAACCTGCGCCAATTATAGAGGCATCAGTCTCCTGAATACTGCCTATAAGATCATGTCTGCTGTACTGTGTGAACACCTGAAAACATTCGTCGACGACCTGATTGGTTCCTACCAGTGCGGTTTTAGGCCCGGTAAGGCCACGACCGATCAGATATTCACACTACGGCAGATCCTGGAGAAAACCCAAGAAGTCCAAATCGATACCCACCATCTTTTTATCGATTTTAAGGCCGCATATGACAGCATCAATAGAGACGAGCTATACAGAGCCATGTCTAGTTTTGGCATCCCTGCCAAACTTGTCAGATTGTGCGGAATGACGATGGAGAACGCCCGCTGCTCCATAAAGGTCGGAAACAATCTGATGATGTCAAAAATGGATTTAGACAAGGTCATCCGCTGTCATGTGACTTCTTCAATATCATACTTGAGAAAATTGTGCGAAACTCGCAAGCCAACACTAGAGGCACAATTTTTCAAAAGTCTGTGCAACTACTTGCATATGCTGACGACATTGACATAATTGGCAGAACCCAGTGAGCTGTCACTGGTGCGTTTGCAAGTATTAGTAAAGAAGCGGCAAAAATGGGTTTACCAACGCTCCGGCCCGAAGAGACTTCGACATAATAATTTATATAACAGTTTCTAAAAACTTTACTTTTATCAAAAAGGGCACAATTTTGACCTGTGCTGGTACACTTGCAGCCTTATTCATAAATTTTGTTGTTTTTTATGTTTATCTTCCATAATGTGTAGAAATTTCAGAGTAGATGTGAATAACATCCGTAAGTTGAGGACGAATCTTTTTTCGTTGAATGCCAACATCTCTCAAAATAAACAAGCTGTTCTGGCACTTAGCGTAACCCAGGTTAACGTCTATTCTGATATATCAGAAAATCTGCACAGGCAATCAATTTATAATGAGTTTGATGCGCCGTCAGACTCCATCACAAGAATTGTGACCCTTTATCCTCGCACTAAAAAAACGTTATTGCGGGCGATTTCAAAATACACCATTCAAGTTGGATTTGACATTCTGGTCAGACAACACCCGAAGGAATGTACGTTGAGGTAAATAATTTTACCCAGCTTGTAAATTAGCCGACACGAATACCAGACGTTAGAAGTCAAACTGCCAACACACTGGACTTGTTTCTTACCTCTCACCTTGAAAAATATGTTATAAACGTATTATCGCCTCTAGGTATTACGCTAATTGGGAAAAACTAAACGATTTCTTTAAGCGTTTTAACTGTTCGCTCTGTTTCCACAACAGCGACATGGATGCTGCTGCTGATATGATAACAAACAAAATTCTACTGCGTATGAAATGCCTAACCGGATAAAAAGTATAAAACCTAAGATCAATGCGTGGTGTGACTCGACCTGTAAAGAGGCTATCAGGTAAATAAATTTAAGCTTTCGGCCATATAAGTCCAACCCATCTGAGGAAAACCGGAAAAGTTTAAACGATCCAGTAATGACTGCAAATCCCGCACTAATCGTGTCAAATTTTCCTATACGAACTAAAGTTGAAGCAAAAAATACTACAAAGTCCCAAGGGTGGCAAAAGCTTTTTTCTCGTTTGTTAATAGCATCAAGAATTCGGCCTTGTCATCTATCCCGATACTCATTTACAATAACATTCCAGCGTCAGCTCTTTATATAATGCCAATCTGCTTGCCGCTGACTTTGCAGCTGGTTTAACGCTCCCTGATTTTGCTTTATCTCTGCCTGTACTCGAGCGCGTAGAATACACCATTAGACCAATCCATTTGTGCAGTCGTAAAGTGGCAAGAGTACTTAGAGATCTTCACATACACAAATCCCTGAAAAATATTCTATAAACGTATTATCGCCTCAAGATAGTACGCCAATTGAGAAAAACTAAACGATTTATGTAAAAGTTTTAAATGGTCGCTGTGCTTCGGCAATATGTTTAAAAAGAGAATGCTGCTGCTGATATTATAACAAAAATAATTTTACTGGGCATGAAATGCTTTATCCCTAACCGGATAAAAAGTATCAAACATAAGGTCAACGCGTGGTGTGCAAAGGACTATTAAAAGAAGTTAGCTTTCGGTTGTTGAAGTTGAAGAGATGACAGAATTAAAAAATATACTGACGCAGACCTTGAATAGGTTTAGTCTTTAAATGTTACTGCCCGAACACAATGGAAATTCGCTGCAGCAGAATAAGTCGCTTTAGTACAAACTGTTCTGTAAGCCGCTCACTTGCATTCGCGTGGGTCAGTCACCTTGACATGCGCACCATCATTGCATTCGATGGTGCCGGGACGGCGTAAGGTTCAACGGGCTATGCTGTCAAAGAGCCACACATGACAGACAGGCTGTTGCCGAGCGTTAACCAAGTACTGACCAGGACTCTACGTCCCCTCTTCCCTTTTTCTTCCCTCTTAAGGCGCAAGTCAAGTACTAGTACAAGTACTATGCGGCCTTTACAGGACAGTCCGCTCATCTCCTTCTCCCTCCTTTTTCCCCTGGGCTGGACTTAAGGTGTCAAACGACCCGTACCGAGAGTCAACCAGGCTGAGGGCCCAGTCTATCAAATAGCTCATTCGCGCACGGAGTATCCGGATACCAGGCGACCTCCGGATTAGCCAGCCTTATCTGCACAATGCGGATCCCTGTGCAGATGGACCTCTTTTGTCCGCCACTCATGGGAACAAATAATGAACAAAAACAAAAAAAATTATGGCCGGTTCCGTTTAAACCGGACGGTAGCACGGCGACTAAGCTGTCTACTGGCAAAGTTCTCCTGGCACCAGCTAGTTTTGGAACTGTGGACACACATGGTCCCTCCACTAGCTTCAAAAATCCCTTCCCGACAGGGAGAGGACTATGAACCATGGTCCCCCCTCTGCAGGCCCCACTAAGACAACCACAACAACGTCTTCTGTCAACGCTACTAAGCTGACTGTAGGAGGGACTGTGCATCATGGTCTCCTCTCGACCAACACCACGCATAACCGCAATCCGTCCACGGCGTCTTACAAATACCGACGCAACGCCATCCGGATCCAGCGTACATTTGGCACCATCGCGAAGAGGGATAGGACGCCCGCACAAATCGCTAAACTGGACTGGGCTCATCAGATCCTTAAGACCTGTTGCGACCCGACGATAAAATGCCAGAGATCGGTGGAGAGAACCAGTTCGGTTCCTAAGACACAGAGACAACAATCCATTAAGGCTTCAGCCGCACTAATTCTTCGTCTCACCAAAGTCGCAGAAGACATCGTCCTGATCCAAGAACCCTGGATTGTCAACAACCTGGTTCGAGGAGTCAGGACTCCCGGATACTACTCACTGTATTTGACCCATAAAGGTAAATATAGATCGTGCATACTAGTGAAAAGTAAAATTAATGCTTATTTACTCCCTAATTTCAGCGATCGAGATATAACTGTGGCAAGACTGGAGACTGCAGGCAGATCATTCTGGCTGGCATCAGCTTATCTCGCCCACGATCACGTGGGGCCTCTACCTGGTGATAACCTAGAGAGGTTGATCGGAGAAGCAAGGATGCAGAAAGCTGAACTCATAATCGGTTGCGATGCTAACACTCATCACACCGTATGGGGCAGCTCAGATATCAACAACAGAGGTGAGACACTTTTTGAATATATTTTGAATATAAGTACTAACCTTATTGTTTGTAACTTAGGTAATGAACCCACCTTCATTATCAAAAATCGACAAAAGTCCTTGGTATTACTCTTGTCTCTGATACCATCAACGACATGATAACGGGTTGGAAGGTTTCGGCTGATCAGACATTCTCCGATCACCGCTTTCTTTTGTTCAGAATAAACGTTGATCCTCCGTGCAAACCTACCTTCCGCAACCCTCGGAAAACCAACTGGCCCTACATTTTGTTGTTTTTGTCTTCAGTTGTGTGTTGACTGTTAGAGTGATATTTGATTCAAACAATTTTTTTTTTTATGATTTTTTTTTTTTTTTATTAATCGAAAAACTTTTAGTTTACGCCTGATAACGATTAATAAAAAGATATTAAGTAAAATAAATAAAAAAAAAATTGTTTGAATCAAATATCACTCTAACAGTCAACACACAACTGAAGACAAAAACAACAAAATGTAATTACTGTCGAGCTCATTGGAGTTACAGGGGGGACTTAAGAGTTCAGAGTTAATTCGTTTATGTAGAGTTTCTCTGTATATGGGCCAGTTGGTTTTCCGAGGGTTGCGGAAGGTAGGTTTGCACGGAGGATCAACGTTTATTCTGAACAAAAGAAAGCGGTGATCGGAGAATGAGTGATCAGCCGAAACCTTCCAACCCGTTATCATGTCGTTGATGGTATCAGAGACAAGAGTAATTGCCCGCAACAAGGGCCATTCTCTTTTCCCTTGACCCTCCTTGTAATTTCCCTCTTCTATCGGTCTGCGTTTCCATGGTCTAAAGAACTGGAGGGGCAACCATGGTTCCATCAGCCATTGGTCCACGTCTCTGGAGCCGTGGGGAGCAACCACCACAGGTGACTGGAAGGGCAGGAGGCCCAGACTCAAAGCTAATACGGACGGACGGTCTGTGGAACCCAATATAGACGGACGGTCTGTGGATCCGAATGCAGACGGACTGTCTGTGGAAGCCGAGACAGATGGACGGTCTGTGACGATGACTACAGACGGACGGTCTGTAAAGGCGGGGTGCAAGTAAAAAGCACTCCGCAACCAGACGAATTGTCTGCAACGGCGGGATGGAACCAACGCAACACTGAAACATCCACCCTGCAAATTCAAATGTTAAATTCAAGTCAAAGGCCCAAAAGCGAATATTGAGCTACCATAGACACGGTAGTGAGCTTGGTTCGATGAGGCAAGGGACGACGCTCCCTTTTGACCCAACTCCGTCGCGGGAGCACCGAAAGAGCCGCAGAGGAGTGTGGGCTGGCGGCCATTTAAAACACCCTCACGATAAACAAGCGACACAGAACTTGAAACACAACCAATCGCGCATCCAAAAACAATACCGGCGCGAAGACAACACAAACAAACACAACTCTTTGAACCGAGACGGTAATTGTAGGCGAACACCCCAGAATCGGTCAACAATAACGACCTTGATCGTGACATAAATGCAACGATGGCTGCGTGCCCACCATAAATTCAATTTATGTGAAGAATGCCACGCGATTTGCGTATCCCTTTTCCCCAAAATCTGCGCACGACTCTACCGATGTAGCATAGGGAAAATTCGTAATAGAAACAGAAATTTTCATACCAACTCCTTAGTTCTGTGATCCCAAATAGTCGCTGGGCCTGGTCCTAGGGATGGACATCTTGAAAAAGATTTCTGTTTTTCGCACCCTGAAATTATCTGTGAGGTTTTTGTCTTTTGAGGGGATAATTTTATCAAAAAAAACAACATTTTGCAGTTGGCATGTTGTTTGCAAAACTATTTCCTTGTTCGAATGCTTTTGTTTACTTCGCGAAACGTCAAAAGGGCATGGGCTGAATAAAGGCAGACCCAGGGTCGGTCGGACGGTTTGTTCATTGCTGAGTTAGAGCAATGGGCGAATTCACTGAGTGAGAGGTCGCCTGAAGGACGTGAGAACATTAGCGGGTTCATGTGAGCGCACTGATGTGAGAGTACGTAGTGTAGCAGAAGAGGACATGGACCGCCAAATGTCTAAGTATGTGTGAGTATGGGGGAGTACGAAACAGTTGGCCTCTTCAGCGCTACAGCTGAATGGTCGCGTTAGAACTGTCGTTGGCTCTGCTTCCCCATGTATGTATGGATGTGTGAGTGAGGATGCCGGCCGACCGAATGGACAAAGCCAGCTGGCAAATCACTTCTTGGTTGGCCAGGCAATAAGAAAGACAAGTTTGTGGTAACGTCCAGAAGGGATTTTTAATAATAGAAAAACAAAAAGTGAATAAAAGTGAAGTTCGAGGAAGGAAATAGGAAGCAGGTTCGAGTAAAGGGAGCTCAGTATAATTTTGAAGGAGCGATAGGACGATTGTCGTGGCGGGATTAGACCCACCAACTTGTATGACGAGGACGAAGGAGATGGAAAAAGCTAAGTATTTTTGGAATATATTTATATATCCATAGTTTAGTTCGTGATAGTTAGGCAGTGCTTGCAATAATCATTAACTGCGGTAGGATCGTGCTTTCGAGAATCTCGGTTAACGACGGGACACGCGACCCATTAACTACGGAATATTTTCCACCTCTCGGGAGAACGCAAACGTTTGGTATTCTGGGAATTTCTTTCTTTTTTTTAATCCCAAACGGCTGTTCAGTACCGGAATAAAATTTTGCCAACTCCAACGGAGTTTTTATAACGTTACAAAAAATCCTCTTTTATTTCTTTGTTCCGCTCGCTTTTCTGGTTGAATATTTCGG
This sequence comes from Portevinia maculata, assembly GCA_949715645.1. NCBI lineage: Eukaryota > Metazoa > Arthropoda > Insecta > Diptera > Syrphidae > Portevinia > Portevinia maculata. The sequence goes on from OX454527.1 coordinate 124,017,154, forward strand.
TTTCACAATTCTCCTTAAAATTGTGTGGCGCCCATTTTACTAATTATTTTCAGATCTTGGATCGTAAAGTTTTTTTTTTTTTTTTTTTTAAATCCCAAGTATTTATTTTTTATACATCTGTCTAAAGCGACACTAAGTACATATATTTTAAGGACGTGTTTAGGGATGTGACATATATTTGATTTGTGACCAATGTCAACAAAATCATTCGAATGACTAGGAAGTTGGTACGAGTATTATTACAATTTCTATTACATATATACTCGTATGTAGATACTTAAATACAATTTGGTGTTTTTATTTTTCATATGGTCAAATCAATAGGTATTGTTCTTTTCAGTCGTCTTCTGTTTAGCATTTCTTGTGTTGGGAGGGTGTTGACATCGCTGTTTGAGTGTAAATTTATTCTTGCTAAGTGCCGTTTACTCGTTTTGGATACTTCTTGCGCTACCGTGAGAATTTGAAGATCTTCATGAATATCGTTGTTTATAATACGACCCAAACGCAAAATAGTTGGCCCGTTTACTTTTCGTCTTATGAAATTCGAAAAAAAATTGGCACTCCAAAGTAAACAAACAAACTCAAAATTTATTTCGATATTGTGAAAGTGTTAGACATATACATTTAAAAATAATTCTTCATAAAATAATAACAGTTCATTTAATGATTAAATAAACGAAATTATTGTAACTCATATGGCGCAAAATAGTTGACCCACTCTTTTATTGACGCAATAAAGTTGGCCTTATACAAAAATAACTGTCTTTTACCACTGAGTGACGTCACCTTTGTTTTTAATAACGGCTGTTATTCGACTTGGAAGAGTTTCCACTAAATTAAAGCAGTATTCAGGAGTTATGCCATTCCAAACTTCTTGGATCTTTTCCTTCAATTCATTCAAGTTTTTAGCCGGATTTGTTCTTAATTCTTTTTTCATTTTTCCCAACAAAGTCTCAATTGGAGACAGGTCCGGGCTATTTGGAGGCCACGTTAGAACTGGAATGGTGTGTTCTCGAAGCCAGCTCATATTTTGCTTGGCTGTATGACATGATGCGCCATCTTGCTGAAATGTAAAACTGCCATCTTCTGTTTGCGGCTGTTGGTGCTCTAGGATGTCTTGATACCTACTGGCATTCACAGTACCAACGATGAAGCGAAGGTCACCTACTCCTTGAGCTGACATACATCGCAATACCCCATACCGCTTCAGTGTAAGTTTAGTTTTTCGTCTAAAGCAGTCTGGGTGAAATGCTTCAGCTGGCGTTCTTAAAACTCTTGATCGTGATTCTCCAACACAAAGTTCGAATCGAGACTCATCGCTCCATATTACACTCCTCCATTGCCTTAGCGTCCAGTTTTGATGATCACGAGTCCACCTTAAGCGCTTCTTTTTTTGCAAAGGAGTTAAAAGTGGTTTTTCTTTTGTCTAAGTGACGGTTTTTTAGAAGAAACAATTTTCTAAGTTAATAAAACAAAAACAATTTGGTTAAAAATTACTTTATAAAATTTGTATCCCATTTTCTTCATTTCTCGAATGCAGGTGTCTCTTAAAACTTGATTTTTAATAACATTTTTCCACTCTAAGGTGATATTTGCCGTTGTAGCACGACGATCTTTCTTGAGAATTTTTCTTAAAGCCCTTCTGTTACGATCGTTAGCAATTGATGGTCTTCCAGTTTTCTTCAGTGGGTTCACATTTCCAGTCTTCTTTAATAAATTAATAATGTGTCGGACTGAAGACCTCGATATTTCCAAATTTTTTGCGATGTTATATGCCGAAAGGTTTTTTTTGTACGCTTTTATTACTCGTATTAAATTACGTATGTCTTCCGATAAACACTTGCCACGCGCCATAGTGAACTTTGATTGCGACTGCAATCAGTAATGCCTGACTTGAGACATCCGCACTTAAATAACGCAACAATAAACGGTAAATGCCAAGAGAGAAAGACATTATCCAGCTTAGGCCAACTATTTTGCCGCGAAAAACTAACGGGCCAACTATTTTGCAAAGAAAAAAATGGGTTAACAGTTGAAATTTGTGGCAACAAACATTAACTGTTTTTACTTATTGATTGTTTTGTAAAGAACACATGTTCATGGATAATATTAAGAAAAAAAAACAAATTTTTATTAATTATGCATAATAATAACGCATTTGAAAATGTATGCGATAAAAAATACAATACTAGGCCAACTATTTTGCGTTTGGGCTCGTATACCATTCAGCATCAACTATTGTTCGTGGTATTTTAGAATGTTGTCGTTGGATTATGTTTGTGTTTGATTTCTTTGCTGTTCCCCAGATTTGAGCTCCATATGTCCAGATTGGTTTAATGATTGCCTTATATAATAAGATTTTGTTGTTTATGGATAATGGTGAGTCTCGTTTAAGTAGCCAGTATAGTTGTCTGAATTTATTTTTCATTTGGTTTAGCTTCTGTTGTATGTGGTGCTTCCAAATTAGCTTGCTGTCTAAATAGATTCCTAGATATTTGGCTACCGTGTCAATACAGATGTCTTTGTTGTTGATTTTTAGTGGTTGGGGTGTGAATTTCGTTTTTGTAGTAAATATAACCTGGACTGCTTTGTCTTCATTTATTTTAATGCGCCAGTCATCAAACCATTTGGAAGTGTCGTCTAGAATTGTTTGTAGTCGCCTGTTTGCTATTTGTAAGCATTTGTGGGAGTAAAGCAGTATGGTGTCATCAGCAAAAGTGGCGATCATCGATGTTGTCTGTCTTGGAAGAGGAATGTCTCTGGTGTAGAGATTATACAATAGTGGTCCTAGTACACTGCCTCGTGGGACCCCAGCTCGTGTTTTGTAGAGTTTTGAGTGATCGTCTTTATACTTGACATAGAAATGTCTATCAGTTAAGTAACTTTTAACCATTAGATGGCAGAAGATTTTCTAGTTTTAGCAATAGGCCAACGTGCCATACGGTGTCAAACGCTTTAGCGACGTCAAGGAATATTCCTACACAGAATCTTTTCTCCTCCAAGTCAGTTGAGATTTTGTTAGTCACTCTGTGTATTTGCTGGATTGTCGAGTGTTGTCTTCGAAATCCGAACTGATGGTTGGGTATTGCATTTAGCCTGTTCAACATGGGTGCCATACGGTCAGATAATAGTCTCTCAAAGATTTTAGACAGGACAGGAAGCAGGCTGATTGGTCTGTATGATGTTGTTTTAGTTGCATCTTTTCCAGGTTTCGGTATAGCTATTATTTCGGCAACGTTCCATACATTGGAGAATGTTTTCCAGAAGTGTTCCGCTAGGGTGTTTGCTTTCTCATGATTTCCTCTGGCCTAGTTTCCATCTGTTTTCCTCAGAGGTGGATAGTGAATTGTTTAGTTTTTATTTTTTTTTTTTTGTTTTCCAGAGTGAGTAGTTTGTTTCAGAAGTTGGAGTCAGGTTTTTTAAGTATTTTGTCAAGTTATTATTTTGGTTTCTCTTTAGGGTTTCCTTTAGATTTTTGATTGCTTTGTTTAGTTTTTGTTTGTCTGCCGGTGCTCTTGTAAGCTGCCATCTTTTCCTAAGTTTCCTTTTTTCTTTTATTATTGTCTTAATGTGGTCTGGGGTAAAATTTGCGTTTGTTTTCGGTTTATTTTTTGGTGTTGTCCGGTATGCAGATTCGTTAATCATGTCATTGAAATAAATGATTGATCTTTCAATGTCTATGTGTGATTTCAGAGGTATATTGGTTTCTAAATTTGAGTCCAAGAATTTTTGGAATGCATCCCAGTCCGTTTTGTTGTTATAGAGTTGAGGATTTTCAAGGGTAGGTGTGATGTTGCATGAATAATCTAGTACAACAGGCGAATGGTCGGATGAGAGTTCAAAACAGGATGTTATTTTTAGTTTGGAAAGACTGATGTTTTTTATTACACAGAAGTTAAGTAAGTCTGGCTTTTTCTTTGGGTCAGTTGGCCAGTATGTTGGTTCACCAGTGCTAATAAATTTGCAGTTGTTAGTTTTGAGGGCGCCTAACAGATTTATCCCTTTCTTGTTTGTTATTCTGGATCCCCAATCCGTATGTTTCGCATTAAAGTCGCCTGCTAGTATGAATCTTTGTCCTAAGCTCTTTAAGTAGGTGTCAAATTTGTTCGTGCTGATCGTGTGTTTGGGTGGGCAGTAGAGGGCGGAAAATCGTATTGGACCATTGTCGTCCTCCAGTTGTATTGTTGTGGATTGAATGTGCTCCGTCTTGTATTGATCAAGTTCATTCAGTTTTATTCGGTCTCTGATGATAATCGCCGACCCTCCGTGCGCTGTACCGTCAGGGTGGTTTGTTGAGTAGATGCTGAAGCCAGGGATTTTTAAGTAGCTTTTGTCTGTAAAATGAGTCTCTGATATTAGTAACATGTCAACATTCTTGTCCTTGACAAATTGTTTAAGTTCTAGTTGGTGTTGAAGTAGTCCGTTGGCATTCCATATTACGATCTTAATTAAATTGTGTTTGTGGTCCATTGAGTTTCGATACTAACAGGGTAATGATGTTCATTATATTAGTCATCTGGCTAATTAATTGTTTCATCATCTCTTTCAATTCTGTCATATCTTTTATTTGGTCTGACTTTTGTTGAGATTGGGAGTTGGAATTAATAATTGTTGGATCGGAATCAGTCTTTTTTTTGGTGGTTGGCGACTTAGGAGAAGAGTTTGGGGCAAGAGCTTTAGCGTAGCTAATTCCTAGTTTATGCGTGGCAGAGATGGTTTTTGCCTGGTCCTGGTTTTGGTTCGGTAGTTCTTTTATGCGTAGTTGTGGAAAACGTTGTATTCTTAGAGTTTTGTAGATTTCACACCCTTTGTTGTCCACATTTGTATCCATACGGCAGTCAAGAGTTTTATGTCTGCCTGCACACTTGACGCATACTGGGTCCTTTGAGCAGTAATTCTTTGTATGACCATATTGTTGACAGTTGGTACAATGAGAGATGATTCTTTTGTGATGGGGGGTCTCAAAGGATACTTTGCAGTTTAGAAGTTTTGTTATGCTGTATATGTTTTTATTGTTTGCGTTGTTCTCTATCTCTATGAAAAATAATGGGAGGGGTTTCCTTGTTTGTTTATGCTGCATATTGTGTATGTTTAATATTTTGTGGCCCATATCTTCGAGTTCCTGTTTGTTGTCTTCTGGGTCCGCGGAGTGGTGCATGTTACGCAACACTACCTTTAAGCCTCTTTCTTCCTTGGGCTTGTAAGTGTAATATTTTGTATTTTTTTGGCGTAGGATTTTTATGATTGTCCTATAGATTGTGGAATCAGATGGTTAAATTCTTATTTCGTTGTTTTTGAAAACTTTTAGTTCATAGCTTTTATTTACAACTACATCTAGAGCACTGGATAGGGTCTTGATGCATTCTACTCCTTGAACATAGATTAACGGGGGTTTGTGGATTTTGTGTGGTTCTGTTTCTTCGTTGTTACATTGCACATGTTTTGTTTCTTGTCTGTTGTCAGTTTCATTGTCTAAGGATAATATTTCGAATCTGTTGTGTTTCTTTGGGTTTGCTTAACCAGTATGAGTCGAGTATTGTTTGGTTTTTAGTTTTTGATTTTTTGGATGCATTGGGACTTATATTATTTTTGCTAGGGGGTGTTCTGATTCTTTTTTGTACAGTAGTGGTTGGATTCTCTTTTTTTTGTGGTGTAATGTTTTCCGGCTTTTCTAGATCAGTTTGCATATTTTGGGCGGTGTTGCACGCTAGAGGGTTTGATAGTGATGGGGTTGTAATAGTGGGAGATGTTATTGTGCTGGATACTACTACTGTCCTGGTGTTATTGGTTGCTGCAACGGTTGTAATAGCAGCAGAGGAAGTCGTAGCTGTAATGTTGAACGACGAGACGACGCTTTTGAAATTTACGTTCTCAGATGAAAATATGGTATTGTTTCGCCCCAATGGGGGCGATCTTTAGGCACTCATCTGTTTTTGATAGTGATGGGGTTGTAATAGTGGGAGATGTTATTGAGCTGGATACTACTACTGTCCTGGTGTTATTGGTTGCTGCAACGGTTGTAATAGCAGCAGAGGAAGTCGTAGCTGTAATGTTGAACGACAAGACGACGCTTTTGAAATTTACGTTCTCAGATGAAAATATGGTATTGTTTCGCCCCAATGGGGGCGATCTTTGGACGGTCATCTGTAGTTTGTGATCAAAATTATGCAGTGTGTTCTTAGGCGTTTTTTTATAGCAGAGCTTAATTGGAGAGCTTGGCGGGAGGTTTGTGCATATGATGAGTTTGGAGCTTTAAAGCTCGTCTCACGTACCAATAAATAGTCACCAATATTCCGCGTTCTGGAGCAGTGTAGCGTAACATTATTTATTAACGTGTATTTCGCATGTGTTTACTACACAAATGTCAAAACAGAACTGACATTAGGGGCCAATCGCAAAATTTATAGCATTTTCTGATAGGAGGATTACTTTTGCGCCACCTTGTATATAAAATTGTATAAAAATAAAGAAGAATATTGCGATTCACCTGTTAAAACTTCCAGTATATCCGTGATGAGAACTCCAATTTGATGATGAGGAGTAGAGGAAGCTCTTTTCAGCGGTGTATAGTGGTTATTTTACGTGTGGTTCGCTTTTGAGAATTTATTTGTTTATTTTTCACTCGATGTTAGACACTACTTATCACTTGAACAGTGTTGCCACTTTTTGGATCGTAAAGTGAATACCAATCTTTATTATAAACCACTGCAGTAAGTACCTACCTAAGTTTTCCTTTGGTGCGATTCACCAAAGAGTATTTCTTCTCACCTGAACCCATCCCGTGCTGAGTTACCGGGAAATCCAGCATACATATCTGCTGGCTGTTGCACTCGCACTCTTCGCACCTAATTCTGACAGTTCAGTAAATTGCATTCTCGGCGGAGGGGACGGCAATTAATTTATCTCGTTTATTTTCCACAATTAAAATTAAAGTCTAAAAGTATTTTTCTCGGGAATTTATAGTGTAACAATTGGCGCCCAACATGGGGCTTTTTTTTTGATTTTTGCTTGATTTTTAAAGTCGTGTTCGGGCGGGCGTATTGGTGGAAAAATAAATATTTATTTAGTAGGAAAATTGTCGGTACAAGCGTGGGGGGTCCTTTGTGCCGACAAACATAGTGAGTTTGGTGTTGTGTTTAGGGAAGTTTGTGTGTAAACATTTCAAAGTGCTTTTTACTTTTTATTTCATTTTTCACAGAATTTCCAGTGGCTGCATAAGGAAATAGATTTGTAAGGAATTTACATAAAACAACCGCTAGGCTGTGAAATCTTGTGTGCGATTACTCGGTGCAGTGTACGGGTTTTGATCAACGGTTGGATCAAGCGGGAGTGAGGGAGATAACCAGAGGTGAACGCCTGGTTATCCACAAGTAAGTGCATTTGTGCATTTTGATTTCGTTTGCATATTCAGACACATATTTACCAATTATATACAAAAATATTTATAGTACATACTGCATGATATTTATATTTTATTCGTTCATAAAAAAATAAACATATTATTTTCATATTCGCCTATATTGACATAAATAAAAATATTTTACCTGATTTCGTCATACCCCTTTCATACAAACATAAATACGATTTATTTATTTCTCATACCCCTTCCATACAAAACATATATATATATATACCAATAATTATTAACATATTTGCATATATTTTTTTTCAATTCGTCATACCCCTTTCATATAAACATATATACCATTTCTTTTAAATTTCTCATACCCCTGTAGTGTGATTCAATGCAAGCACACAGAATACAAGAAAACATTATGTAACATTGTATCGCTCCACATACCCGGGAGGTGTCACATGGCATTCAATCGGTATCGACAGTGATTCATGCTACGAAGAGGTTCGCGTAAGTTCATGTGTTTGCTATTGTTTACATTTTAGAATAGCATAATTTACCATTAAGAATTGTTGTATAAATAGACCGGATTTTCGGTAATAAAATCAGTCTTGAACACACGTCTTGACTCTTGGTATTATTGTGGCAGTAAATTGCCTTCATTTCAGCGAGCTGCGCTTTATACATCAGGAAAGAGCAGGCCGCGCTTTATACGGCTTAGGGCGGTAGGCTCCATGGTGAAGTAGCACCAAGCAAAAGAAACGAAAAACACCACATGGCGATCCTGCCATCTTCGCTACAATAAAAAATTTGATTCCAGCGAAGAAGCGAGCGACCAAACACACCACATGGAAACAAAAGAGCGAGCTGATAAAACAGCTAAGAGGATTAAACGAACACAACAATGGGACAGAAACAGACAAAAGGCGAGGTAATGAACAACAACCTGAATGGGACCAGCATATTCGGCAGCACTATACAGGAAAACATAGTTATAATATTGTAAGTAATTTTGATTTTATTTAAGATGAACAGCTACTACAAAAAATATGTCAAAAAACAAGTTCTACGCGGTAGAATTAATAATGTATAAGCAAATAATAATATAAAATAAAGAAAAATGTACGATAAAGTATGGAACAATTCAAACCTCTTTTAGATATACGTACGAATCTACAGAAAAATCCGAAGAGGGAATATTCAGGAGATTACATCACTAGGACAAAGCTAGAAATTGAAAAAAATTGGGATGAAATCGGGTAGAACTAGACGAAGAAGAAGTGGAAGAAACAAGAAAATACTTCCTCGGAATAGTTGAGGAGATAGAAAAATTACTAAAACCAAAAAAAAGCTAAAAAGATTAGAATAGAGGCATTAGAAATGACGATGTTCGACATCTTAACAGCTGTAAAGCTGGTGCAGGAATTCGATGGGGACCAAAAGAAGCTATCGAACTTCTTAGGCTTAATTGAAATGTACAGTGACACACTGACTGACGAAAACGAAAAGAAAAAACTAATAACTTTTATACTAACGACCAAACTAGCTGGCAAAGTAAAATACAAGCTGCTAGCAGAGACGAAACCTGAAACACTAGAAGCCCTAAAGGCAACCCTAACCAACCTATACAGACCAAAGACGAACCCACTGAAAATTCATAATGAACTAGCTAGGACATATCAGGGCAACGCAAGCATAAGCACATATGCAGAAAAAATAGAAGCCTTGGTGGCACAGCTGAACGACGTTCAGATATCAACTCAGGGCGAAGCAAACAAGGAAATGATAGTCGCACTGAATGACCAGCTGGGGCTAAACGCCTTTAAGAATGGGCTAAATGAAGCCGTAAAAACAGTAGTCCAGGCGGCTAGGGTAGCAAAGCTTAGTGAAGCCATACAAGTTGCTCAAGAAGTAGAAGCCACACCCACTCATAACGATGTCATGCACTTCGGAGCAAACATGAGAAGGGGATACCAAAGACAACGTGCGAATTTCAGCTTCAACCCACGCCATGGTCAGGGCAACTACAGTCATGGTCACAACTACTCACACAGACCCCAGAACAGCAACAACAGGGGTAGAAGAAATTTCCCCAGTAACAGCCAACCACGGGAAAATCAACAATACAGTAATAGGTCGGAAAACATGGGTCGCCCCGGGCAACAGACTCGGGGAAGAGCAAGTTTCAGAAGGTTTTAAACATTGATAGAGGGAATAACTTCACAAATTTTGTTAGCTTAAAAATAAAGAAAGTAAGAGGAATATTCACCTTTCTGGTGGAAAAAGGCGCGGATATTTCTGTCTGTAAAAATAACAACAGAAGTAAATGAAAACAAGGTATGCCAGATAAATGGCATAACAAGCAAAACGATATTTTCTCAAGGTACATCTGAATTAGACCTATTAATAGGAGATAGAACACTAAAGCATCAATTTCACATTGTAAATGATGACATGAACATACCAACGGACGGAATATTAGGAAGAGACTTTCTGAGAACGTAGAACTGTAAAATAGACTACGAAACGTATGCCTTAACGATGAACACGGATCAAGAGGAGAAAAATTCTGCCAATGAACATGGACATGAAGAGTATAGGCAAGTTGACACTACCACCAAGATCAGAAGTTATCCAAGTAGTAGAAATGGAACTCAAAGAAGACAGCGTAGTTATTGGAAAAGAAATAAAAAAGGGAGTGTTTGTTGCCAACACCATAATACCAGCACAAGGTGTAAAGCATATAAGGATAATGAACACAAAGGAAAACTCGGTGACCATTGAAAATACTAGCGTGCAAGAATGATAAAAACCAATCTGAACGAATAGAAAAACTGCAAAAAGAAATCAAGATCGAGAAGGCTTGTAATTCAGAATCAGAAATGATTTGGAAAATATGTGAAGAATTCCAGGATGTATTCCACGTTGAAGGAGAAACATTATCCGTGAACAACTTATATGAACAACGCATAACAATGAAGGACAGCAACCCAACGTACATAAAAAACTACAGACTACCACATTCGCACCTAGAAGAAATAAACAAACGAGTCTCAGACCTGGTACAAGAGGACATTGTAGAACCATCAACGAGTCCGTACAACTCGCCACTACTAATTGTACCAAATAAAAGCTAGAATGGTCAAGAAAAATGGAGGCTAGTGGTAGACTTCAGATCACTAAATAAGAACTACTACTTTCTTATTTAGATGACAAATTTCCACTAACCAGACTGGAAGATATACTAGATAAATTGGGCAATGCAAAATACTTTTCACCATTGGACATGACGAGTTCATTTCACTAAATACCACTACACAAACACTCACGACCAGTAACAGCATTTTCCACAAATGAGGGACACTACCAGTTCAAAAGACTACCCTTTGGGCTAAACATATCAACTAATAGCTTCCAGAGGATGGCGTCAATAGCTCTAAGTGGATTGCAAGCAGCAGCATTTTTATATGTAGATGACATCATTGTATTTGGTTCAAACCTTAGAGAACACAATGATTACCTAATAAAGGTGCTGAAGAGACTCCGCAAATACAATCTAAAGCTGAATCCAGGAAATGTGACTTCCTGAAACCAGAAGTCGTATATCTTGGACACCTAATAACAGCGGAGGGAGTCTGCACAGATCCAGAGAAATATGAAGTGATTAAGGGCTATCCAGAACCGAAGAACGCTGATGACGTAAGACGATTTGTAGCATTTTGCAACTACTACCGACGGTTTATTCAAGATTTTGCAAACATAGCCAGACCTCTAAACCAACTATTCAACTGGACTGAAGATTGCGCGAAAGCATTTAAGACACTAAAGCAGAAGCTAATGTCATCACCAGTGTTAAGTTATCCAGATTTCTCGAAACCCTTCATTCAAACAACAGACGCATCTAATTTTGCGCTAGGAGCCGTTTTGTCACAAGGAGAAATTGGAAAGGATAGACCAATAGCATATGCGAGCAAATCATTGAACAAACACGAGCTAAACAAACCCATAATAGAAAAGGAATTACTAGCAATTCATTGGGGAATAAACCACTTTAGACCATACTTGTTTGGAAGAAAATTTATAGTGTACACAGACCACAGGCCATTAGTGAGCTTATTCACACACAAGAACCCTTCATCAAAACTAACGAGAATACGCGTGGACCTGATGGACTATGACTACGAAATAGTATTCAAACAAGGAAAAATGAATACGAATGCAGATGCACTCTCGAGATTAAAGATGAACTCAGAGAAACTGAAAGAAATGATACCTAAATATAATGTCGATGTAGTAACAAGAGCGATGAAAAGAAAGAGTGAAACACCAATAACAACCGAAAACTGTGCGAAAGCCTTAGACTCAAATGTGGGGATTGATCACCTTCACATATGGAACTGTACATCAATATCGGACATAAGGCGGATGAGGAAAATTGAATTCAGAGAGATAGAAAGAAATAAAATGGGATCCCAAAGAAAGAATATAATAATAGCAGCAAACACTGTAATTGTAGAAGTTAGCGATAATTCTCTATCAGAGGTAAAATTGATCTTGAAGAAGCTAATATTCATGATGAGCAATGCAGGTGTAAATAAACTAGCACTAGCAAGTAATAGCTTGATATTTAGAAATATGGACGTCCAAGAATTTAAAGAGACATTTAATAAGCTGCAAAAGAATAGAAACATGAATGATTGTTTAGACATATTGATATATGAACCTCCTATGAAGGTCATAAATGAAGAAGAAAAGCACAGATTAATCAAAAAACATCATGATTCGAAAATAGGAGGACATTGTGGAATCAGAAGATGCATCAGTAAACTAAAGCAGAAATATGTTTGGAAAAACATGAACCGAATGGTAAAACCATTCATTAACAATTGTGAAACATGCAATAAAGTCAAAAACAAGATACACCAAAGAAAATTTCGTCATAACAGACACGCCAAGTACCTCTTTTGATATTATCTCAATAGAAACCGTAGGCCCATTGAGACCTTCAAAAGGATTTAGATACATTTTAACCACACAATGTGAACTAACAAAATTTGTGGAGGCATTCCCAGTAGAACCTAAAGATGCAATCACCATTGCCAAAACGATAGTAGAGATATTCATACTGAAGTATGGATGTTTTAGAAAATTAAAGACAGACAGAGAAACAGAATTTACGAACGAACTATTAACAAACATTTGCAAAGCATTAGGCATTAGGATGACTATAGGAGATAAAGAAAGCTGGGATGAATGGTTACCATACTACAGATACTGTTACAATTCAACACCACATAGTAGTACTCAATATTCACCATTTGAACTAGTTTTTGGTAAATTAAGCACATTACCATGTGAGATATTAACGAATAAAGAAGCAATTTATAACATGGATAACTATTTAAATGAACTAAAATGTAATTTAAGGTATTCACATGAACAAGCTAAAAAGAATTTATTAGACGATAAGAATAAAAAAATTAATACACAAGACAATGTACATAAATTAAATTTTAAAGTAGATGATATGGTATATTTAAGAACTAAGAATAAGAAAAAATTTGATAAACCATTTAAAGGTCCATATAAAATAATATCACAAAATGCACCTAATAGCTGTATTATAATAGAAAATAAGAAATATGAGATACACAATAATAATTTAATTAGATCTAGACAGAAGTAAGAATAAAAGTAAGAAGATAAGAAAATATGTGCGCACACTTACGATTATCATTTGACATTATATAAAGCAAGAAAACAATGACCCTAACTTAACATGTACTCATTCAAATGACATTTATTTAAATTTTAAGAAATGTAAACATATATCATTTTTTTTTTTGTGGGGGAAGGATGTAGTGTGAATCAATGCAAGCACACAGAATACGAGAAAACATTATGTAACATGGTATCGCTCCACATACCCGGGAGGTGTCACATGGCATTCAATCGGTATCGACAGTGATTCATGCTACGAAGAGGTTCGCGTAAATTCAAGTGTTTGCTATTGTTTACATTTTCATCCATTGCACCCACCACGTATTATATGGGTCAACTGGATCAGATTCATATGTTGTATAGTAAGTTATGAATCGAACATTGAAATGATTGTTGCTTAGAATAGCATAATTTAGCATTAAGAATTGTTATATAAATCGACCGGATTTTCGGTAATAAAATCAGTCTTGAACACACGTCTTGACTTTTGGTATTATTGTGGCAGTAAATTGCCTTCATTTCAGCGAGCTGCGCTTTATACAGCAGGAAAGAGCGGGCCGCGCTTTATACGGCTTAGGGCGGTAGGCTCCATGGTGAAGTAGCACCAAGCAAAAGAAACGAAAAACACCACACCCCTTTCATACAAACATATAATACCAACAATTATAAACTTTTGCATACATTTTTTTCTGGTTTCTCATACCCCTCTCATACGATCATATATCGATAGATAAAAATAATCACCCAATATTTACCTACAGTTTACCCGTTTTCTTGGTGTTTTTCATACCCCGAACATTCAAAGTTACGTACATATACGTATTATAATCCGGATAAGATTTCTCAGCGTTCATACATATTTTTACATATTTACACCGAGTTACATAATAAAAAAGTGGTCTCTTAGTTTTACCACATCTAAGTACATACATATTTTCCGTGGTGCGTTTGGTCATATACATGATTACGATTAGGAAATTATTTTTATTCAATCTAATATGTACAAATTGACTTATATCTAGACTTATACTAAAATTAAAAATGTCGGCTCAACAAAAGGGGCCCGACGAATTTCTTATGGCTAGGTTTACAAAAGTTTTACAAAACTATATTTATGACTACTCTTAATCTATTTATGATATTTTATAATTAATTAAAAGCTAATTGTTCCTGTTGGGAAGAAAGGAAAATATAGTATTAGCGTTGATTACAGGGAGTAAGTCACCCCCTGTAATGTCTTACCGATTTTTCGTAGAACGGACTATCTTCGTTGTGGATGATGTCGTCAAATCTAGCATCCGTGATGGCGCGAGGATTTAGATACCGATGGCTTGGTTCCATTTGTTGCTGGGTTAATTCCCGGACTTCTGTGTTTGGGTGGTCTGCAAGGTTTCGGATGAGTCTTCCTGATAGTTTCATCATAAATTTGTTGATCGGCTGTGCGATTCCTGCCTCCTCGTAGAGTCTTCTCGTTGAGTAGTACTTCAGAGTTGTCGGGTTTCGCCAAAGTCCTGTGCAGGTCCGAAGTATTCTCCTTTCGAAAAGCTGGATCTTCTTCATTGTTGATGGTGAAATTGTGAACCAGATGGGACAACCATAAGTTATCACTGGTCTGATGAGCTGCTTGTATATGAGCAGCTTGGTTTTTCTGCTAAGCCCGTTGCGCTTCTTGAGAAGCGGGTGCACTAGATGCAATGCAAAGTTTGCCCTTTTGAGGGTAATGTCAGCATGCTGGTTGAATTTAAATCTTTCGCTGAAATTGATTCCCAGATATTTCGTTGATGTTCTGGTATGAACCACTGTATCATCTGGAAGATTCAGTTTAATATTACGGCAGCGGGTTGCAAATGCTCGGCGTCCTCCGGTCGCTGTTACAGGATTGCGGAAGCAGATAAGATCCGTTTTGTTGCTATTTATCTTCAGTCCCCACTTAAGATAGTAGTCCCAAAGATTCCTGATGTGGGTCTCAACTCTTCGTGCAGCTATCTCTGGAGACAGGGAGGTGGCGTAGGTCACTGAGTCGTCTGCGTACAGAAGCGTTTTGCTTCGGCCTTCATTTATTGGCTGGTCAGCTGTGAAGATGTTAAAGAGGATCGGACCGAGTCTTGATCCTTGGGGTACACCTGAGTTGATGCTTATGACTGACGACTTCTCATTCTGTACCTGTACGAAGAAAATTCTATTTGTTAGGAAATTATTAATAAGTATCACCATATTGAGCGGAAAACCATATTCCATTAGTTTGAAGATCAGTCCTTTAATCCAGACGCTGTCAAAGGCCTTCTCGATGTCCAGCAAGCAGGCTACAGTTGTCTCCTTTTTGTTGAGTCCCGTGGTGACGTCGCTATGAAGCTTCAGTAGGGGATGTATCGTAGAGTGTCTAGCTCTGAATCCAAATTGATACGTCGGGATTATGCCTCTCTCCGCACACAGTTGGTTGACCTTTCGCAGCATCAATGACTCCAGAATTTTACTCACGCAACACAGGAGAGCTATTGGTCGGTATCCATTGACATTTGTTCGATCTGTCTTCTTGGGCACTGGCACAACTTTCGCTACTTTCCATGATTTCGGAAAATAGCTGTTGTTAATGCAGTTGTTGAATATGATGGTCAGTAGAAGGATGGCCACGCTTGGTAACTTTTTAAGCAAAAAGTTCGAAATTTGGTCAGTTCCGGATGACTTCTTTGAGTTGCCGCTATGGATAATGTTACCAACCTCTTCTGTGTTGGTGAAGACTTCGTCGCTATTTGGGTCATCTGCTGGATTCCTGGTGTTGAAAGTCGTGATGACATCGGTTGACATTGTGGCCTCGTGAACTTGTGCTTCCACTACTTCTAGGAATTCTGGAAGGTGCGTTGGTGGTCGATCCGTGAAATTATTCTCGAAGTGGGTGGCAAATGCTTCGGCTTTTTCAATTGCGGTGGTGGCAGTATCTTGTCCGTGTTCAATGGTTTCAGGCATTGACCTCGATTTTCCAACCAGCGAGTTGATTTTCTTGAAGGCGTCGGGGCCTGGTTTTATGTCTTCCAGCCTCTGCCTGAATTCGTTGTCCCTGAAGTGTTTCACAGCACGACGAAACATGACGTTGGTGCATTCCAGCTGGGAATGTACACTTCTATACTCGTCATTGTGGGTGTTCCAAGTTCTGTGGAGAATCCTCTGTAGCCTTTTTCGCAGCCGTTGTCTGTGTGCATGAATTGCTTGGATGTGTTGAGGTAGGTGCCCATATCTGTCTTTGCTGGTTCGGGTTGTCTTCTGTCGGTCTACAGCTGCGTTAACTACGGCTTCAAAGTGATTGATGACTCCGTCAATCTCGTTGTTGCCGCGGTTTTCGTCCATTGCTGGCAGTATCACATTTGCTTCGATATCCGACTCGTATTGGATCCAGTTGATCCGGTTGAATTTGATGTGCAGCTCTGGTGCAGGATTTTCCACCATTATTCTATGGTTCAGTCGAATCCGAAGTTCTACAGCCAAATGATCAGAATCACTTACGTGCGCAACGCAGGAGTAATTCCGAAAGTCCGGTAGGATGTTGACGAAGTTCGATGAAGCCAAGAAAAAGTCCAGCATCGATGGTGTTCTTGGAAAGGTGTTTAGTGGTTGTGAAATCACCACTAGGGAGTGTTGATGTGCATTACCATGCAGCCACTCCACTATTGCCGTCCCTTGTGGTGATATTTCGTCGTCTCCCCAAAACTGGTGTCTGGCGTTGAAATCCCCTCCAATCACACAATAGGTGTGTGTGCTGCACATGTTGTGGATAACAGTTAAATCGTGCATGATGTTTCCTCTTGGCGCCTGGCATTGGTTGTAGACCGAAATAACCAGCAGATTTTCCACCTCAGACAACTTGATGGTAGCGGCTGTTGTTTCCATGCTTGTCAGTCCTGGTATTTGTATCTTTTGGCACTTAAGGGTGTTTCTGACGATGATCGCTGTCCCACTTCGGTCACTTGACTTATCTTCCCGATATTTCTTGTATCCATCCGGCATGTATGGGTTGTTTGGGCTCAATCTTGTTTCCTGTAAGAGAAGAATGTCGGGTTTCTTAGACTTAATAAATAAGCTTAAGGAACTTCGTTTGGCTGTGGAATAGATAGAATTTACATTGTATGTTAAGATACTGAGCGAATTTATTGGGAACATAATTCACAAATAAGTTTGCCCAGTATAATTGTCTTCGCCCTATCGTCGAGGATGCCGTAGTTGCTAGGTACAACCTTTCTTGCCTTCTGGAGAAGGGTTAAAAGGTCAGTGCCGAACAATCTGTCAGTATCCTCAAAGATGTTAGACGAAGTCTTACCGGAAGGAACAGTGTTCCTTGATGTTGATGATGGCGCGGGCTTATTGGTAGCCTTGCCGGTGAAACTTGGTTTTGCTGCTGGCTTGGTGACCACTGGTTTCGTTGTTGGATTGCCTTGTGGTTTCACTGTCCTCCCTAAAGCTGCGACATCTGCAAAACTCAGACCAGCTTTAATCGCTTTCGAGGCTGAGTTGACGGCGAACTGACGTTGTTCCTTCTTCTTTTGCGAGTTTTTGAGCCTCTCGGCAACTTTCTCCTTATATTTGGGGCATCCCTTGTAGTTCGCTGGATGTCCATTCTTCTGGCAGTTAGCACAAAATACTGCGTCGTCCTTCTTGTTGTCGATACTACGTGGGCAGTTTCCAGGTAGGTGCTCGACCTTGCACTTGACACACCTGTACTTCATACCACAGTTGCTGGCAACGTGACCGAACTTCTGACAGTTTTTGCACTGCGTAATGCCACTGGTTTGGAATTTCTCCCAATAAACTTTTTGGTTTAGCAATAAATTTTTCTGAAAATAAAAGAAATGTCGCTATTTTTTTCAACTTGGACGACGAAGCTATTAAACTTGCGGTCAGTCCTTGTTGTTTTATAAGGGGTCACCTCAATTACCTGTATACCGGCGCTGATTAACTCATCTTTTATGTCGTCTACCAGATAGCTGTGATGGATGCCCTTAAGAACCAAAAGGGTCTTCTTGTCTTCCGTCAGGTATACGTGTTGTATTCCGTTTTTATGTTTTTGAGAAAATCCCGGATTTGTTGGTGATCTTTTTTGTCCTTGTGGTAATTATCGTCTTGCTTATATTTATGTTGTGGATTTTGTATTCTACCTGTAATCCCTTCAGGTGTTTACTAAGCTCCGCTACATTTAATTTGTAGCAGATAATCGGCGGCATTATTGTTTGTTTTGGCTGTTGTTGTTGCACATTTGCTGAGGTGGAAGGTGTAGCTGATGAAGGTGTTGTTGGGAGAATAGTTGGTTGTTGTTTTGTTGTTGGTGGTTTGGATATGGTTGGTTTTGTTGTTGTTGTAGCAGCTGCTGCTGGAACGGGTGTTGGTGGAGGGCTATCGGATTTTTTCCGCTTTTTAGCTGGTACATTCCGAAATTCATCTTCCTGTAATGGGGGAATTTCTTCGTCCTCGCTGGAAGAAATCTCTGTCTCCGACTCTGCTGGAGAATCTGATTCAGATTCTGAATCCTCATCTGGAAGATCGGCGACCTCCATTGATTCCTCTTCGTCCTCGTCTTCTTCGGCTGCGGGCTGGTCGATGTAGAGCTCATCAACAATGGTGAGCTTCTCGTGTAGCGAGGCAAGGAACGCATTTCCATGCTCTGCTACTCCTGACTTGATTTTTTCTACGAGGCTGGACAGCGCCAAGTTGACGTCATCCTTCCTCTTTTCTTTTTTCCCCATTTGGTGTTGGGTATCACTTACTGTCTCTTCAATTGTTTCTTGTTTTATTTTTCGTTGGCAGTTAATCACTTTCACTGATATGATAATAATCACTTCAGCACAGGTAGCACCTTTTCGGGTTCGAACAGGTAGGTAAAACCTAACACTGTTGTTTTTATTGGGTAATAAAAGTTGGTGGTTTTGGAAATATGTACGTTTTGCAAGAGCACTACCGCACACTTCGGTTGTCGACTGATGTCTCTGAATGAATGATTGTAATGAATGTTGGTCATATACATAAATTTCCTGGGTATTCTTGTTGTCGTTTCGTACCTCCGATACTGACCTATCTAATTACATACATACCTACTCTCGGTTAGGAATATTTTATTTGTTTCGTTTAGGGTTTCCATCGGCTCTTGGTTATCGATAGCAATTCAGTGGAGTTTTTTAAATTTATTTTTGTTCGAGAAAACCTTTATATTCTCGTGAAGCTGTTTTGTTGGAGCATCTGTTTCGATTACTTTTGTTTGTTTTTGCGATCACAGTAAATTTTGATTATCTAAAACTGTTTCTCGTGAAGCTGTTTTGTTGGGGCATATTTCTCGGAGGTTTTAGAAATTATTCTGTGAATTAATTTTGGTAATTCTCGTAGATATTTACACTCTCGTGACTCTGTCTCAGTTGAGCGTTTTCTTCCAATTTCTCTTGTTTTCTTGCTTTAGAGATCGGAGTACATTTTGATTTTAGTCTGGCGAGTCTTTTTGTATTTTTTTCTGGTTTGAGGCTAACATCCATCCGTATTCATAAAGGATAACCTGCTTAAAATACATCGTTAATTATACCCTATTCTAAGGGTATATTAATTTTGACGCATAGTTTGTAACATACCTTAATATTGCCCGTAGACCCCTAAAAGTTACTATATTTATGATCAGCATCGATAGTAATGTCGATCTAGAAATGTCCGTCCGTCCGTCCGTCCGTCTGTCGGCAAAAATTAGGCCTTTAAACTGGACCTAGAGAGCTGAAATTTTAACCATATACTCTCTAGGGTCCCGAAATAATCAAGTTTACGAATTTTTGAAATCCGCCCACAGACACGATCACAAACTGAAAAAAAAAACAACATTTTGGAAAAAATCGAATTTTGAGCTAGAAAGCTGACATTTTTTATATATGATCTATGACTCCTAAAACTGCTCGGGATAAAAAAAAAAAAAAAAACCGCCCACTGACACGCCCACAAATAAATAAAATAATTTTTTTATACCCTATTCTAAGGGTAGGTATATTAATTTTTGAGAATCCAAAGTTTGAGCTAGAGAGCTGAAATTTATAATATATACTCTCTATGGGCCCTTTATGCTCATGTGTAAATATTTTCAAAATCCGCACTGACACGCCCACAATTAATTTTTTATTTTTTTTTGAAAATTTAAAGTTTGAGCTAGGGAGCTCTAGGGGCCCTTTATTCTCATGTGTTAATTTTTTTTTAAATCCGCCTACTGACATGCCCACAATTAAATAAAACAATTTTATTGAAACACCCAAGTTTGAGCTAGGGAGCGTTTTTTTTTTGATAAAATCCTTTAAATGTTATATAACAAAATATGTAGAGCGTTCTTAACAATTCAACCATACTTAGACTTTTGTCACGCCCACTTATGAGGGATAGGAATAAGAATAGGGTATCCAACAGTTCGCCCAAGCGGACTGTAGCCCGTCCCTATGTTTTTGTTTTAGATTCGGAATAAAAACACTGGTGTTCTTCTCACTGATTTTGTTTTATAGCAGTTCGCCGAGTAGCACCACCTTCAAGTTTGTCGCTTCGGTACGACCAATTCTTCGTTCCCCCGTTTAATAACTTAATTTTGTTGTTCAATTCATAATTGATTCGCATTGCTATTCGGTCATGGATATCAATCGGTTATCGAAGGAAGAGTTGACCTATGAGGTTGAGTGTTTGTCTACGGGGGAACTGGATCCCATGCGTAAGTCTCTACGAGCGGCCAAAGCTCTTGAGCGGCGGGGGTCCCAAGTAGTTAGTTTTGAGGATTACCCTTTTACTTTGGAACAAGACCGGGATGCGGTTGTCAGAAAGATAATGGAGATCAGAGCGCTCATAGCGAGCCGCCCTGAGCGGGGATCTCCCGAGTTTAAAAAAACTCGTCACGAAGATTGAGTGGGCGACCACCGGGATAGGCAGGTCACACACTTCAACACCCGAAGAGGTTGAATAGAAAAAGAGTCTGAAGACGGAACTCTTGGGCTTACTCGGGGACATCGAGGAGAGCGATGACGAGGAAAGCCACGACGACGAAAGCCAGGACGATGGCAGACTCGTATTGAAGCGGCAAACACGGGCGGAGTCATCTCCACCCAGACGGACGACCCGGGACCCTTCGCCACCATCGACCTCCGCCTTTGGCAGGAATAGGAATTCCCAGTCAAGCAATGGCGGGCGAAGCGAACAGCCTTTTACCAACGAAAGGGTTGAAAACTTATCCAAATGGCAATTAGGTTTTCAGGGGAACGATGCGGTGCTTCCGTCAATGCCTTTTTGGAAAGGGTTGACGAACTTCGAGAAGCAAGGGGTGTTTCAGTGCAACAATTGTTTAGGTCGGCAGTGGAACTTTTCGAAGGGAAGGCTCTTCTTTGGTTTAGGGCGATTAGGAGGTCGGTCTCTTCGCAGGAACTTATTCGGGAGTTGAAACTGGAGTTTCTCCCACCCCCCCCCCCCCCCCCAAATACGACGATATCTTATTGGAGGAGATCAGGCGACGAACCCAAGGGAAGGTGGAGTCGATAGGTGTTTACGTCGCAACGTTGCAAAATATGTTCGGAAGACTTTCGGAACCGATTTCGGAGCGGAGAATGCTTTCGATTCTGCAACGAAACCTTGCGCCATTTTATCAGACGCAATTGGGATTGGCGGATTCCAAGTGTGTCAGCGATTTGGTGGCGTTGGGGTGCAAGTTGGAGACGGTGCGGGCGAATGTGGAAACATTTGCTCCACCACCAACGACGCGCAATAGACATTTGCTGGAGCCAGATTTGGCATATATCAGCACAGAAGAACCAAGGGTTTCGGTTGTCACTCAAGACAACCAGCAACGTCGGCAAATGCGTTCTTTTAAGTGTTGTAGTGAGGGCCATTTCTCCAATAGATGTTCCGCTCCTAAGAGATGTTACGGTTGTGGTACAGTAGGGATTTATAGAAGGGATTGCCGACGTTGTTCGGGAAACGCGCAACGGACTCCTGGAACAGCAGGACAGGAGCGCCGTCGCAACTAGTTAGGTCGCCTGCTGACGACCAGCTGGTACCTCAAGTTCATTTCAGGTTTCACACTCGAGGCAAACGGGTTAGACAATCGGCCATTTTTAAACGTTTCCATTTATGGAATTCAGTTCCTCGGTTTACTGGATTCCGGTGCTTCACGCACCATTGTCTTAAGGGATGGGTGGGACAGTCTCAAACATTTAGGGTTAGTTTTGTCGAAGAGTAGGATAAGCTCAGTAGCTTTAGCAGATGGGGCGGGTATAGAAGTTTTGGGGGTAGTGTCTCTTCCAATTGTGGTACAGGATAAATCGGTATTGTTAGAGTGTTTGGTAATACGAGCTCTACCACACGTGATTATCCTTGGTGCAGAATTTTGGGCACTGTCGGGTGTAGTCCCGGATTTGCGATCAGGCGTGTGGAATTTCTCGAATCAACAGTCGGTTGGTTCGATTTCCGTTCTTAAGGAAAAGTCCGAATTGGACGAAAATCGAGCAAGGCAATTGGAGATTTTGGAGGAGAAAATCTTCAGGGATATGCCAGAGGGATTAGGTTGTACCCAATTGGTCGAGCATAAGATCAGGACGTCGGCCGAACCGCAATGCAAGTCCATATTGGTAAACAGCTGAAGGAGATGCTAGACGCGGGAATTATTGAAAAATCAAGCAGTCCGTGGGCATCTCCAATCGTTCTTATCAAGAAAAAGGATGGGTCCTATCGGTTCTGCGTCGACTACAGAAAATTAAATAAGGTTACAGATAGGGATGCTTACCCACTGCCTTACATTTCAACGACCCTATAGATAAACTTCGAGATGCGAAATATCTCACTTCTTTGGATATCAAGTCGGCCTACTGGCAGATTCCCATGGAGGAGAGATCACAACCGCTCACAGCCTTCACGGTTCCGAATATGGGCTTGTTCCAGTTCAAGCGCATGCCTTTCGGCTTACATAATGCACCGGCGACGTGGCAGAGATTCATCGACAGCGTTCTTGGTGCCGATCTCGAGCCACACGTCTTTGTATACTTGGACGACATTATTATCGTCATTAATTCCTTCGAACAACAACTTGAAATACTGGAAGAAGTCTTTAAACGATTATGTGAAGCGGGGCTGAAAATTAGCAGGGAAAAGTGCAACTTTTGTAGGTCCTCTCTTAAATTTCTAGGGTACGTTGTTGATAGAAACGGACTGCACGTCGATCCAGAAAAGTTGGAAAGCATGGTTAGGATTCCTGCACCGAAAAACGTGAAGGAAGTTAGGAGCTTTTTAGGGACAATTTCTTGGTACAGGCGCTTTGTACCCAATTTCGCAGAATTAGTTCGCCCTTTGACAGATTTGTTGAAGAAGAGTAAGAAGTTTGTTTGGTCTGCAGAATGCGAGGAAAGCTTCCGAAAGGCGAAGGAATGCCTAGTGACAGCACCGATCCTGACGTGTCCGGATTTTCAGCGACCTTTTGTGGTGCAAACCGACGCGTCAGATTTTGGTATCGGGGCTGTACTGTCACAGGAATTTGAAGAGGGCGAGAAGGTCATTTGTTACCTTAGCAGATCCCTCAATAGATGCGAAAGAAACTATTCGAAGACCGAAAAGGAGTGCTTGGCTGTACTATGGGCTATCGAGAAGTGGCGGCCGTACATCGAAGGAATTCGGTTCACGGTCGTGACTGATCATCACTCTTTGGTATGGTTAAGTAACCTTAAGGATCCGTCGGGTAGGTTAGCGCGCTGGGCAGTTAGACTACAGCGGTTTGATTTCCAAATCGTCCACAGAAAGGGGAAAGAACATGTCGTTCCGGATATGTTGTCGCGAGGAGTCCCGGTGGTAGCCGAGGTCTCAGAAGCGGATTTGGACCCTTGGGTGGCGAAGATGGTGTCAGCTGTTGAGTCGAATCCACTGGCTTACCCAGCATGGAGAGCCAACATCGGTCGACTTTTCAAATTCATTAAAACGAACCATATCGTGGCCCACGCGGACAAAAATGAATGGAAATTAGTAGTGGGGAAAGCAGGCAGATTAGGGATTTTAAGAGAATGTCATGATAGTCCGTTAGCAGGGCATATGGGGGTCCGTAAAACATATGCTAGGGTAGGGAGTAAATATTATTGGCCGAAAATGAAGAAAGATATCACGAATTACGTTAAGCGTTGTAGCGTTTGCCAACAGGTGAAGCCGGTGAACGAAAAACCGCCTGGTTTAATGAAAGAGAGGGTTGGAATTTCGAGGCCTTGGGAAATGATGTGTATAGATCTGGTGTGCCCACTTCCCAAGTCCAGTAGGGGTTTCGTTTATATCTTGACTGTGGTAGATTATTTTACAAAATGTCCACTCCTTTTCGCGTTAAGATCTGCTACCGCTAAAGCAGTCTGTAGGGAGCTTGAAGACAATGTCTTCCTACTTTTTGGCGTCCCGTCGGTGGTCGTATGTGACAACGGCCCACAATTCCGGAGTAGGGAATTGAAAGCGCTTTGCCAGGCGTACGCGTCACAACTTAAATACACAGCGCATTACCATCCGCAGGCTAATCCTGCAGATCGCATAAATCAAATAATAAAGACAATGCTGGGGTCATACACTCAGAAAACATATTGGTAAATAAGCTCAATTTTTCGGTATATGCAACCATAATTATAGACGTTTTCGTGACTTCTACTTTTTATTGTTACAATACCCAAAAAAAATATTGGATTTCCGACAATACTTAATTGGTACTGAAAAGTTGTTATAGGGTTTTTTCCAATACATATTGTATTCTTTGCAATTAACTATAGGTGGAACGTCAATTTTGCATAGGAAAACATCGTCTTTGCCCTTAACTATAGGTGGAACGTCAATTTTGCATAGGAAAACATCGTTTTTCGCTTTTCCTATAATTCTAAAAAAAATATTGGCAGATATCCTAATTTTTATAGTGATTTTACAAATAATTATTGAAATATTACAGAAATTATTGTTTAATTACCTATAATTTCCGTAACAATACTTTATAGGCATAGTTCCCGCTCACTTTTTTCTCAGTGTACACTCAAAAAACATATTGGTAAATTAGCTCAATTTTTTGGTATAATGCAACCATAAATATAGGCGTTTTCGTGACTTCTACTTTTTATTGTTACAAAACCCAGACAAAAATTATTGGATTCCTGACAATACTTTATTGGTACTGAAAAGTTATATAGGTATATTATTTCAATTCAATTCCATTCAATCAAACCCGATAACTACAAACTATAGCAAAAATACCTAAATATTGTTTAATATTACCTATACCTTATGAAGTTTCCAACCAAATTATATGGGAATTTTACCCAAATTTAATGAGAGAACACCAATAATTTTAGTTTAATTACACATCCAGAGTGGGATTTTAACTATATTTATTAAAAAAACGACTGAAATATTTTTGCTTTTAGTTTGAATACCATACCCATTTTGGTATTAAACCTAAAATTATTGTTAGATTTACCAACTGGTTTTGTAAATTACGTTAAAATTTTGGGATTTCACCTAAATTTGTTGAAGATATCCCAATGATGAAAGATTCGTTACATATACAGAATGGGATTTAACCTAAAATTATTGATGAAATGCCCAACTGGTTTGGTAAATTAACTTCAAAATGTTGGGATTTCACCTAAATTTGTTGATGTTATCCCAATAATAAAAGATTCGTTTCATATACAAAATGGGATTTAACCTAAAATTATTGATGAAATACCTTCAAATTTTGGGATTTCACCTAAATTTGTTGAAGATATCCCAATGATGAAAGATTCGTTACATATACAGAATGGGATTTAACCTTAAGTTATTGATGAAATGCCCAACTGGTTTGGTAAATTAACTTCAAAATTTTGGGATTTCACCTAAATTTGTTGAAGATATCCCAATGATGAAAGATTCGTTACATATACAGAATGGGATTTAAAATAAAATTATTGATGAAATGCCCAACTGGTTTGGTAAATTAACTTCAAAATTTTGGGATTTCACCTAAATTTGTTGATGTTATCCCAATAATAAAAGATTCGTTTCATATACAGAATGGGATTTAACCTAAAATTTATTGATGAAATACCCAACTGGTTTTGTAAATTACCTTCAAATTTTGGGATTTCACCTAAATTTATTGAAGATATCCCAATAATTATAGATTCGTTATATATACAGAGTGGGATCCAACCTGAAATTATTGTTTTTTGAAATCCATACAAATAATACTACCTTAACTGGGAAAATTTCAATAATTTATTCTTGTCCAATATCCAGAAAAGCTTTTTAATCCAAAGGTATTGAAGGGATTATTAAGTTAACATTTTTTTCCGATATAAAATAATACAAAATATAACAGTTATGGAATTATTCTTACAATTATTTTGGAAAGTGAATCAGAAAAATGAGATACATACTTACAATGATTTAATCATCAACAAATACTTACATTTGGAAATTGTCATTGAATCCAGTGTAATATTAAATCTGAAAAGTTTTTGAAAATCCAGAAAATCTTTACCCAAAAGTCTTAGTGAAATCAAGAAGCTATCCCAAAAATTCGAATAACGAACAAAATTGTGTAGTTCTTACTAACCATTATTCTGGAAGTATTAGAGAAAAAATTCTTCTTTTGGTTTTATAAATAATAAAGACTGATATATTATTACATTATATTTTTATTTAACCGTACTAAAAAAACAGTAAATACATGAGTCTTTTTGAATAAAATTTTTGGACACATTACTTTTGAAGAAAACAGTGCGTCTCTCTGGTATTTAGGTAAGAAATTCAAATAAATTAGAAAATCCATTTATTTCACCATTACGTCCCCCATACTTCAAACTATTATCTCAAAAAGTGTCATATTCCGTAGATGACACAAATATTTCATTGTAATGCAAGCAAAAGTAATGGCGGCCCTAACATTTGAAAGCTTTTTTCTCGAAAAAATGATTTTTTGACTTATGACACTATTTGAGCGGAGGTGCGATATATGTAAAATGAAATATTTTCAAAAGTAAAATATAAAGTTCTTACTTAATAAAATGGCGGATGGCTTTGTTCACTTTTCTTTTATTTAGGTTCTGCTGTAATTTACCAATATGTATTGGTAGATTACCCAAAATTTTAGGGAAATTCTGATAAAAGAATCCACGACACATTACAAATTAAATTAAATGTATACATTATGCGTATAATACATAATAAAAATACAGTTATCCGCGCAGATATGAAGCAGACATAAAAGTGTCGCACATTTTTACAAATTAAATTGCCTAAACAAAATTCACCAGTGATTTTTTTTAATAGAGACACCGGCAAAAATTTGTGAAAAAAGCCATTTTAATTTAAACAAAATCTATTGAAAATAATAATGAAAAACACTTACATAAATTTCTTTCACGCACTCGAATAATGAAAATTCACTCACTTCACTTCACTACTGTTTCGAACTGAGACTGTTTATGAAATCTAAACTGTATGGGACATGTATAAAAACCGATGAATAAAATGGATGGCTTTGATCGCTTTTTTATTTTATTTAGGTACAGTGTTTTATTTGTAGGTATATTTGTACCTTTTTCCGGCCTTTTTAAAATGAAAAGTATATCAGGTATAATTAGTTCAAAATAGGTACAAATCGAAATTTGTATTTGTTAATTTTGTGAAGACCTAAGAAAACGAGTAGATTTTAGTTGAACGAATTGATGTCTCTAACGTTTATAGAATTGCACAAGTTGAACGCATTTTTTCTGTTCAAAATTTAATAAAAACAAAATGCAGAAATAAAACCGACATGCTCGTCACTGAATCAAACAAAAGACTTGATGAAATCAAGCGACATGTGTTGCTTCCACTTTAACACTAAAAGTGTACTTAAACGTGCATTGCCAAATATTGGGTTATGTGAAGACGAATTACTTGATTAAATTGTTTTATAATGTGATCATACATAATATGTACATGTCGTCGCTTGAAAAGCAAACTGACATAAGTCAAAATTCATACATTTTCAGAAAAGCCATTTGAAGTTTTTCATAACTTAAAAAAATCATTTTAGTTTTGAATTTCAATGAATACCAAAAAGTTGTAAAGTAAAAAAGTGTTATTTTTTTTATATATACCACTTAAGTTACTACAAAAAGCGGTTTTTCAAAAGAAAATGTTTGCTTATGTCGTTTTGCATCCAAATTGCTTCTAATTTAAGAAAAAAGTGTGAAAACGTGTAGTATTTGTATTTTTTGCGTATTTTGTAGAAACAACTCACTTTAAATAGTACTAACTTATAATCTGTATAGTTAACTCAAAATCATAAAATTTTGACTTATGTCAGTTTGCTTTTCAAGCGACGATGTATTTGCTTTGTTTTTATACCCTATTCTAAGGGTATATTAATGTCGACTCAAAGTTTGTAACATACCTTAATATTGCCCGTAGACCCCTAAAAGTTACTATATTTACGAGTATCATCAGCATCGATACTGATGTCGATCTAGCCATGTCCGTCTGTCCGTCCGTCTGTCGGCAAAAATAAGTCCTTTAAACTGGACCTAGAGAGCTGAAATTTTAACCATATACTCTCTAGGGGCCCAAAATAATCAAGTTTAAGCAATTTTAAAATCCTCCCACAGACACGCCCACAAACTCAAAAAAAAACAAATTTATTGAAAAAATCGAATTTTTAGCTAGAAAGCTGAAATTTTTTATATGACTGCTAAAACTGATCGGGAGATCAAATTTCTGAAATCCACCCACTCACACGCCCACAATTAAATAAAACAGTTTTATTGAAAAACCAAAGTTTGAGGTAGGGAGCTGAAATTTATAATATAGACTCTCTAGGTGTCTGATAGGAATAAGAATAGGGTATCCAACAGTTCGCCCAAGCGGATTGTAGCCCGTTCCTATTTTTTTTACCTATTTTAAAAAAAATAAAAACTGAATCTGTTTTTTTTTATTAACTAATGTTGAGTGATGTTTTTTGAACTATGAATTTATGTACCTGTTTATTTTTATTAATAAATACCCTTAAAAACAATATGATAGACTTTAATTTTAAATATTAGGTACTATTTTGTCCTTTTAGGTACAATTTTCTTACTAAATAAGGTACTATACATATTTTTTAAATATCAACACTGTAAGCTATAATTTACCAATATGTATTGATGGATTACCCAAAATTTTAGGGAAACTCCTTTGAATTTGTGCAATTTAACCAAATGAAAACTAAATTGCTAATCTGTATTCTGAAATGCCTAATAACATTAGCAACCAACAAAATATGATCATTAAAACAGAAAATTAAAACTCCCACGACACATTACAAATTAAATCGAATGTATTAAGTACAGTGTTACCATTTTGACCGATTTCCGGTCAAATCTGACCGAAATCTCTTTATGTTGACCGAAGAAAATTCAAAGATTCGGTCAAACGGATTTTTGACCGATTTTTTGACCAAAACGATTATAATATTGTTTACCAAGAAATTTATTTTTTAACTGAAAAATAATTACTGCTTTCATAAACTTTACACACAAAAATGTTTTTCTTCCTAAAACCTTACCATACTTTACGAACTTACCCACCGTCAGCCTAGATTAGGCAGCCAATTTTAAAGGAAATGCAAGGTGATAACTTTACATCAGAAAAAATCTGTTCTCAGTGGAACAATCTGTTGATCAACGATTGGCGGTAAACCGAGTCAACAGAAGCTTTCTGGTGTGAAGTTACAAACTTCACAGATGCAAGTGGCGAATATCCCTTCCACGACTTGGCTAATTTTGTAATGTCGGTACTGGTTTTACCGATTTCTAATTCCGAAGTGAAGCGAATTTTCAGACAACTTAGTCTAATAAAAACTAAGCAACGAAATAAAATGAAATTAAGTTTATCAAATAGTATTTTAGTGATAAGAAATAACTTTCCGCCTAATTTTTGTTGTTACAATAGCCTAATACCTAATGAAAACATACAAAAAATAGGGACCAGTGAAATATAGAAATAATGAAGCCGATTCAAAGAGCGATGAAGACGATTCTATTTTAATTCAATTTACATGTAATAGTTTTGGATAACTGCAATTTTATAGACTAAACCAAATTAAAAGTTCCTTTTATAAGATTGATTTATAATTTAGAAATAATTATTTATTTTCGCTATTTTCTCTTTAGATTTAGATGGATAAAATTGTTATATGTTTTATTCATGTCTTTTACATAACACACTTAGAAATAAATCTTTAATTATTTTTTTTTGTTCTATTTTAAATATAATTTGTGAAATAAGCGACTAAACTTATTTTTTTTTATTTTTTATTTTTGGTTATAGCAAATATCGGTTTTTGACCGATTTTTCGGTCAAAAATTCGTGTTTTAATGTTTGACCGGAATCACTTTTTTCAGTGGCAACACTAATTAATTATGCGTATAATAATATTAAAATAAAGTAAACTAAAATAACCAGGGAGTTTTTTTTTATTGAGCTACCAATAAGAAAACATTGTTGCCACAAACAATTTTTCATATTAAATAATTGATAATTGCATAATAATTGTACTTATACGTTTAATTTTATTAACGGCTATTATTTTAGCTTTCTTACCCAAAGAAAGTCGGTATTTTTACCAACCTATTTTGTTGACAAGCCAATAATAGTTGTAATATTGCCTATATGTTATAGCTATTTTCATTATCCGTAGATATAAGAGTTTTCAACTATACTGCATTGTTGAAATACCCATCACATTTTACCTATTGACTTGGAATATGTCCTACATATTTTGGGATTGGTTAGGATTGGTTATATGCCAAATAATATAGATCTCCTTCCAATACATTATGGGAAGTCAAGTGACACCAATTTCATTAGATGCCCTTACGAGACTTTATTGCAATGATAACAATGAGAAGAACGATTATAACGCTATATATTTTGGTTTATTTAATATTGGTCATATACCAAACATTATTGCCATCTTAACTATATATTATAGGAACTTTTAAAATATCAAACTAATAAGGTGTGGTAACTATATTTTATTGGAATCATTCAAAATTATAGGCATGACTTTTTCCTATACCATATAGGAAAACAACCATTTTTACTAAGATCTGGTTAAAACCCAGCCTACTTTGTTGTATTTCCCATACATTATAGTATTTCAACTCAATGTCACGTCATAAGGTCTTATAACAATGAATTATTGGTATATCAACAATAAAATTATGGTATTTTTCTTACATTTATTGAAATATCACCCAAGTATTATAGTATTTCCATGGTTTGGTAATATCCCTAACCGTATTGTTACATTTAACAATAAGTTATTTGAACTAGAACAAAATGTAATGGAACCCTTCCCTACCAGATTGTTAGTAGTCCAGCTTTTTATATAGGTTTTTTTAGAATACATATTGTATTCTTTCCAATAAACTATAGGTGGCAATGGTGCGATGGTAGTGTATTCACTCAGTCGTTCCGCAACTCTCGAAGAGATAGGTCGGCTAGTTAGTGACGTACGCAATACAGCAAAGTGAAAACCAAATAGTGGACATTAATTTTTTTAATTCAAGTGCAGATAAGTAGAGTGCGTAGCGAGCTCTTACGCCGGAGGTGTGGGTTCGTTTCCAGCCAGAACCAGGTTTTTAATTTTTATTTCATAAAACCAAATTATACTGATAGAGACAGTGGAGAAAAAAGTGCCGCAAAGTGGTCAGGTGATGGACCCCGGAAAATCGGTGGTCCGGCGTACGGGCGTGGGTGTGCCGTTGCATCGCGTGGTGAAAGCACGTGTGCCGGCTAAAATATCAGCTTTAGCAGCAACAACAATAACAACAAAGTGCCGCAGTAGCAGAAGCAACTATGGCAAAGACAGCGGTACCGGCAAAGATGACAACGGGTCGTTTGCCAATAAGAGCAATGCAGCAAGATGCAACAACAACAAAAACAACATCATTAGAAGCAACAACAGCAGCGAATAAAAAAGCATTGACGCCCGAAGAAGCGGCCAATTCGGCGGATATAGTCGAAAAAGCAGCTACAACAGTAGCAGCCACAGAAAGTCCCATAACATTTGCGGCAGAGTTCCAAAGAGTGGAGAAAAGGAGAAAAAAAATAAACCCGAAGCCGAATCTGTCGGCCAAGAGGCCGGCAAAGTTAGAGGGTTTAAGTTTGGCGACACCAGGTTGTTATGACTACGACGCAGAAAGCTTCAGCTCATATGAACCTGACGTTGAAGCGGGCCGGTACGTTGGCGAAGGAAACTCCTTTCGCGATCTACCGGTCGATACTGAGGACGCCGTCCAAATGGATGAGGAAGAGGAAGAGGATGAGGAGGCGCAGCTCGATAAGCTAATTAAAGAGCTTTTGGAGAAGCGCGAGAAGTTGCGGCAGAAAAAACTGCAGCAACAAGAACAACAAAAAGTGCTCAAGCAGCAGGTGCAGCAGCAACTGCAAGAGAAACAGCAACAGCGACAACAACAACAACAACAAAAACAACAACAACAACATCAGCAACAACAACAACAACAGCAGCGGCAGACGCAGGAAAAACATACAAGGAAAGAAAGAATTCCCCCCATAACTGTAAGTAATTTCGATATAAGCGATAGTATTAGGTTATGTAGATTAATTACAAAGAACTTTCATGTAAAGCGGCTTTCGGCCAATAAGCATATAGTTATGTGTGAAAATATAGAGGAGTACCAGAGAGTGCGTACCGCCTTGGGAGATGTAGAGGCCGAGTACTTCACATACACCCCAAGGGAGCAAAAGTTAAAAACCGTGGTGTTGAAGGGAATTGATCCCTCAATTAAAACGGAGGAGCTAGAAAGAGAGCTTAAGACCTTTGAAAGCGACGACCTGAAGTTCGTGGGGGTCAAGCCGTTTTCCTCAGCTGTGGCAGGTGGTGGTAACCGTCACTTACCATTCTTCCTGGTACAGCTTACTCCCGACAGCAAAGTTGACAGGCTGCGAAATATCCGCTTCCTGTACTACCATGCTGTGAGATGGGAAAAAATAAAACGGTCAGATCGCATACTTCAATGTATGCGCTGCCAAAGGTTCGGGCACGCCGCAGCTAACTGCAACATGCAGTTTAGATGCGTCAAGTGCGACAAGGACCACAAACATGGTGAATGCTCTCTAGGTAAGGAGAGAGTCGAAGACCGGAGTGTACTCTCCTGTGTGCTATGCAGGAACTCTGGGCATCCCGCCAACTTCAGGGGTTGCCCAAAGTACCAGGAGCTGAAAAAGCGAGTCCAGGCCCGCAAACAGCAGTCGGAAGACGATAGGCGTCAAAAGAGTCGCTCGTTCTCGAATTTTGTGGCACCTAATGTGTCCTTTGCCCAAATGGCAGCTGGACCGGGTCAAGCCCAAATGACATTAAACCAACCAAAGGTAGCCCAAAAGGCACCAGAGGTGGATCTGGACTTAAAATCGATCCTTCTGTCTCTGCACGGAAAGATCGATAAGTTCCAGAAACAGTTAAATGAACAAGCGGCACGAATTGACTTTATCTATTCGGAGCTGTTTGTGGGGTCTGGTGTGCCATAAATCTAATGGCTGCGCTGGATGAGGGAAACTTAAAGATCCTTGCTGTGAATGTTAATTCACTAGTCAGGATCGAGAAAAGAACGTCACTTGCCAATTTGTTGAAAACCGAAAACCCAGATGTGCTTTTGGTTAGCGAAACTAAGCTAAATCAGAAGCACAAATTGGGGTACAGAGACTATCATGTAATAAGAAGAGACCGGCCTCACTCCATTCACGGAGGTGGGGTTGGAATCTTAATTCGAAAAGGCCTGCGCCATAGGGTTATATATAGCGGGGACGTGCGTAGGTTCCAGTTGTTGGAAGCATGCATCATATGCATTCCTCTCCATAGCCGGAGGAGAATGTATGTGGTGTCGCTTTACGCACCTGCAGCACCTCCACCCAACCAATTTATGACAGAGCTCGAGACACTTTTTCGTAGTCTGCAGCTGAACTCGGAAGAAAATTATTACTTCTTGGCCGGAGATATTAATGCCAAACATGCGGCGTGGGGAAATGTTAATGCAAATCCCAGGGGCAATCAGTTTCACGACTGGTGGCGCCTCAATATGATTGAGTACAACCTCGAGTTGTACGCGACGGATATCCCTTCTTTCCCAAGAAGCGGTGCTTTCCTGGACTTGGCCTTAACGGATGCAAGACTTCAACTGACAAACATAGATCAAAACACGCGGAACTGTTTGCATGCGTTTGAGTACGATAGTGACCACTACGGACTCGCCGCCGCAATACGGATCCCGAACGAGCAAACGCTGCTGGAGGAGTACGAAGCAGTGTGTTCATTCGATTATCGGAGGGCACAATGATCGCGCTTCTCCAGATTTTTAAAGCGAGATATACGTTCGAGTGGGATCGACCCACCGACAAACAGTAACATGACAAATGATGACATTGATCGGCATTTATTGCAAATGGACGACGCCATCAAACGAACTATGAAACGAACTATTCCTCGGGTAAGACGTTCCGACGACGACCAGACAGAAAAGTACAGAAACCCTACAATCGACGCACTATACCGACAGAAAAGTAGACTGCTCTCGAGGCTTAAACGGCTGTACAGACAATTTGCTGACCCCAACGACCCGGAGGTTAGGATGCTGAAGTCAGAGATCCGAATCCTGAAACAGCTGATTAAAGAAAATTACAGAAAATCTGTAAGTCTGTATTGGGGCAATAAAATTCGGGCTATTAAAACCTGTAGTCCGAATATGTTCCCACAGATAAATAAGTTGTTCAGGAGGAAAGATCACAATGATATTCCTTGTGTTCGAATCTCCCAGACAGCAGAGAACAGACAGACAGTACTGACTGCTGGAATAAGTCCAGAAAGTGTTGCTTCAAACGACGATTTTTTCGTGGTCGAGGACCCACAGGAGAAAGTGGATTTCCTGGGCGCTTGTTTCGAGGCCGTGTATACGGTGAACAATCCTGTTCGCCGTAACCACGACATTGAGAATAGGGCTCTGGTGAGCCACTTCTATCTGCGCACCGAACTTGAGAATTGGCGATCTGAGAATAACGGATTCACCGTGTTCACTGATGAAAACCATGCTAATGCAGTTGTCGCCAATGGCCGAGATGCATCGCACTTGTTCGTGTCGAAGGATGATCTTCTGTGCATCTTCGAGTCACTAAAGAATAAAAAGTCGGCGGGGATGGATGGTGTCCCAAACGTCGTATTGAGACACCTGCCTCTGGAGGCTGTAGATATTTTCACCACGCTGTTTAACAATGCGCTGAATAATGCACATTATCCGGCGCATTGGAAGGTAGCTGTGGTACACCCTATCCCGAAAAAAGGTAAAGATAGGACGAACCCTGCCAATCTCCGGTCAATTAGCTTGCTTCCGAATATTAGCAAGGTCTTTGAAAGGGTTGTCAATAGAGCCCTGTTAAAGTGGGTCGAGGACAATAATATAATCCCGGACAACCAGTTTGGTTTCAGGGCGAGGCATGACACTATTCATGCCGCGTCGAAACTGGTTTCCGACATTCAGTGGAATAAATGCAAGAACCAATGCACGGGTGCTTGTCTGGTTGATTTTGAGAAGGCTTTCGACACCGTATGGTTAGAGGGACTTTTCTACAAGTTGACCAGGCGGGGGATGCACAAACCTTTGCTATATGTAATTTATAATATGCTTATGGGAAAGAAGTTCGTTGTCAAATGTGGCAACGTGATTTCGAGCAGAGTCTTTGAAATTAAAAACGGTTTACAGCAGGGGGCGGTCAATTCTCCGATCCTGTTTAACATTTACACGAGTGATCTGGTGGGTTCACTCAGACATGCTATAGCGTATGCCGACGATTTGGTGGCATACAGGTCAGGTCCTAAAATCGAGGTCATCAACATTCTTTTGCAGCGTGACTTCGATCAAATTAAGCGATATTGCGCTGACTGGAAGTTAAAAATCAACTTTCAGAAGACGGAAACAATCTTGTTCAGAACTCCATTGGCTGGGGCCTCTAGGGATACCAGAAAAAACTGGAAGAAATTGACAATTGTTGGACAAAATGGGCAGCCATTGGCGGTGAGAAGCGTAGTTAGATATCTAGGTATCTGGCTTGACCAGTATCTATATTTCGATAGACATATAGCTGCTTGTCTTGCTGGGGCCAAGAAGGCTTATGCTCTGACAAGGAGACTGTTTCATAGCAGTCAACTTGACTCTAGAGTGAAGGTCATTTGCTACGTGGCCCTTATAAGACCGATCATCGCTTATGGTTGTCCATTGTGGTTTAATATATCGCCTAGTTATATGGAAAAGATTCGGGTTTTGGAGAGACAATGTCTTAGGACTTGTCTTCGATTGTTCCGAACGCCTGAATCCAATTATATAAAATACTATCCCAACAAGGCCCTATACGATGGGGCTCAGTTGAATAGGATTGACAATTTCCTCATTAAGGTGACTCGAAGGCACGTTGCAAGGGCGATGGCCAGCGACAATAGTCTGATATTTGGGGCTTACTACCCCAATGAAATGTACATAGAGAGTACGCTCCGGTCTGGCTTTATCCCGCCAGAGGCATTTATCCATATAGACGCAAAAGGGCTGGTACAGACGAGGGATGGTATCCCGGTATTATACCACCGCTACCGCAGCGCGAGAGATAAGCGGCTCATCCGCGGCGAGGACATCGCCAATGCTCATGAGCTCCTCCGTTTTAGTACCGCAATATCGGAGAGGGATCAATTCGACACGGAAAAGCAATTCGCCGAATTTTGGTGGCTTGTTGAGGGGGGAGGGGTCAACATGCCCTCCCAGGACGGTGCGTTACTCTAGGTAACATCCTCTTAGCTTATAAGTTAGATCAAGTTAGCTAGGGCGTTTTTGGGAGAGGCCGGGCTCGCCAACGTGTGGTGGTGCTTCCGGGAGTTGACTGACGCTGTAAGGCTTCAGTCGGCTCACGGCGGCGCGTGTGCACGTTGACGACTGCCAGGCACCCGGAAAGCAATTAGGATTTTGACCACTTGTTGCGCAAGGCAACGAGTGTTCAGAATCCTAATTATAGTTAGAATATGTTAGGTAGTTTAAGTAAGTAGAATAGGTAGTTGGTAATTTGTTTTATATAAAAATATAAAATTTAAATAATGATGCCGAGTTTTATTTAATTTTCTCGAGGAACACATATGTAAGATTAGTTCGTAAAATAGTTTTTAGGCCGAAAGGCAATAATTATAAGATACAGTTAAGTTTAGGGCGTCCGCATAAGGATCAATAATCTAGAATAAGTATCCTGTTAATTTTAAGTTAGATTTAATCATTTTTGTCTAGTATGTAAGTTGATATAAGCTAATAATTAATAAAAATGAATTTAAAAGTAAAGTAAAAAGTAGTGTATTCACTAAAGTGATTGGCAGGTCGTGCGTTCGAATCCCGACCAGAGCCATGATTTTTATAAATTGAATACACACAGCAAAAACTGATCTCCCTAAAACAATTTAGGCGCCACCTGTTGAGAAATAAAAAATCCCATCGCACCAAACTTCTTTCCTATCCTTCTATTCTTTCAGTAAGTAGCACCCAAAAATAGGCAATGAATTGCTGGGAGCTACTTGCGCAACAAACTAAATGCCTGCGCTGTGCTTTTACCATTATAAGGGTACTGTGTCACTACAGAAAAAAGAAATCCCTTTAGCGCACGCAAATTATAAAAAAAAAAAAAAAAAAAAAGGTGGAACGCCAATTTTGCATAGGAAAAAATCGTTTTTCGCTTTTCCTATAAATATTAAAAAAATATTGGCAGATACCCTAATTTTTATAGTGATTTTAAAAATAATTATTGAAATATTACAGAAATTATTGTTGAATTACCTATAATTTCCGTAACAATACTTTATGGGCTTAGTTCCCGCTCACTTTTTTCTCAGTGTATGTCTCGGGAAATCATCCAGGTTGGGATTCGCAGCTGGCGAAGGTAGCGTGTGCAATACGCACCGCCCAGCACGACGTATTAGGCATAACTCCGTATTATGCCAATTTTGGAAGAGAGATGGTTACTTGCGGGCGGGTGATAACTCCCGCAAGCGATCAACTCTGGGAGCTAGGCGAGGACGACAGAGCAGCCACTCTTAGTAGGAGAGAAGGTTCAGGTAGTCCGAACGTAGGTCCAGAGCAGGGTCTAGTTAGAAGCGACGGGGAAAATGGTAAGAACGCGGTAGAGAACCGTTTTAGCGAGCTTAGGGAAGACATCGGTAGGAAACTAACTGCCACAGCCAAGAAGTCCGCGAAAACGTACAATCTCAGGCGGAGAGATGTTCAATATCTCCCGAATGAGATTGTATGGGGAAGAAACTTCGCGTTGTCCGACGCCGCTAATTTTAACGCCGCAAAACTTGCGACGAAATTTATCGGCCCGTTTATAATCAAGAAACGCGTTTCCCCGTGGACTTATACTTTGACCGATGAGAATGAAAGAGATCGCGGCACATGGCATGTGAAGGACCTTAAGCCCTATCACAGAACCGCCGACGACTAGTCTAGCAAGTCCCCAGACAGGTATATTGGTCAATGATGGAAAAACCCTTCCGCTGTTGTGTTGTTTTCCTTAGCCTCTGGAAATGGCTTGGGGTTCTTCAAAAACCAAGCACATTTCCTTGGAGGTGAGGGTGGGATTTGAATTGCCCGCAACAAGGGCCATTCTCTTTTCAGTTGACCCTCCTTGTAATTTCCCTCTTCTATAGGTCTGCGTTTCCATGGTCTAAAGAAGTGGAGGGGCAACCATGGTTCCATCAGCCATTGGTCCACGTCTCTGGAGCCGTGGTGAGCAACCACCACAGGTGACTGGAAGGGCAGGTGGCCCAGGCTCAAAGCTAATACAGACGGACGGCCTGTGGAACCCAATACAGACGGACGGTCTGTGGATCCGAATGCAGACGGACTGTCTGTGGAAGCCGAGACAGACGGACGGTCTGTGACGATGACTACAGCCGGACGGTCTGTAAAGGCGGGGTGCAAGTAAAAAGCACTCCGCAACCAGACGAATTGTCTGCAACGGCGGGGTGGAACCGACGCAAGACTGAAAACATCCACCCTGTAAAATCAAATGTAATTCGCGGGCGCGGGCGGACGGACCGAATAAGTCAAAGGCCCAAAAGCGAATATTGAGCTACCATAGACACGGTAGTGTGCTTGGTTCGATGAGGGAAGGGACGACGCTCCCTTTTGACCCAACTCCGTTGTGGGAGCACCGAAGGAGCAGCAGAGAAGTGCGGGAGGGCGGCCCTGTAAAACACCCTCACGATAAACGAGCGACACAGAACTTGAAACACAACCAATCGCGAATCCAAAAACAATACCGGCGCGAAGACAACACAAACAAACACAACTCTTTGAACCGAGACGGTGACTGTAGGCGAACACCCCAGAATCGGTCAACAATAACGACCTTGATCGTGACATAAATGCAACGATGGCTGCGTGCCCACCATAAATTCAATTTATGTGAAGAATGCCACGCGATTTGCGTATCCCTTTTCCCCAAAATCTGCGCACGACTCTACCGATGTAGCATAGGGAAAATTCGTAATAGAAACAGAAATTTTCATACCAACTCCTTAGTTCTGTGATCCCAAATAGTCGCTGGGCCTGGTCCTAGGGATGGACATCTTGAAAAAGATTTCTGTTTTCCGCACCCTGAAATTATCTGTGAGGTTTTTGTCATTTGAGGGGATAATTTTATCAAAAAAAAACAACATTTTGCAGTTGGCATGTTGTTTGCAAAACTATTTCCTTGCTCGAATGCTTTTGTTTACTTCGCGAAACGTCAAAAGGGCATGGGCTGAATAAAGGCAGATCCAGGGTCGGTCGGAGGGTTTCTTCATTGCTGAGTTAGAGCAATGGGCGAATTCACTGAGTGAGAGGTCGCCTGAAGGACGTGAGAACATTAGCGGGTTCATGTCAGCGCACTGATGTGAGAGTACGTAGTGTAGCAGAAGAGGACATGGACCGCCAAATGTCTAAGTATGTGTGAGTATAGGGGAGTACGAAACAGTTGACCTCTTCAGCGCTACAGCTGAATGGTCGCGTTAGAACTGTCGTTGGCTCGGCTTCCCTATGTATGTATGGATGTGTGAGTGAGTATGCTGGCCGACCGAATGGACAAAGCCAGCTGGCAAATCACTTCTTGGTTGGCCAGGCAATAAGAAAGACAAGTTTGTGGTAACGTCCAGAAGGGATTTTTAATAATAGAAAAACAAAAAGTGAATAAAAGTGGAGTTCGAGGAAGGAAATAGGAACCAGGTTCGAGTAAAGGGAGCTCAGGATAATTTTGAAGGAGCGATAGGACGATTGTCGTGGCGGGATTAGACCCACCAACTTGCAGGACGAGGACGAAGGGGTTGGAAAAAGCTAAGTATTTTTGGAATATATTTATATATCCATAGTTTAGTTCGTGATAGTTAGGCAGTGCTTGCAATAATCCTACCGCGGTAGGATCGTGCTTTCGAGAATCTCGGTTAACGACGGGACACGCGACCCATTAATTACGGAATATTTTCCACACCTCGGGAGAAAGCGATCGTGTGGTATTCTGGGAATTTCATTCTTTTTTTTTAATCCCAAACGGCTGTTCAGTACCGGAATAAAATTTTGCCGTATTCCAACGGAGTTTTTATAACGTGCTATAAAAAAAATCCTTTTTTATTTCTTTGTTCCGCTCGCTTTTCTGGTTGAATATTTCGGTTTTAAAATTCTCCTTAAAATTGTGTGGCGCCCATTTTTCTAATTATTTTCAGATCTTGGATCGTAAAGTGAATACCAATCTTTATTATAAACCACTGCAGTAAGTACATACCTACGTTTTCCTTTGGTCCGATTCACCAAAGAGTATTTCTTCTCACCTGAACCCATCCCGTGCTGAGTTACCGGGAAAACCAGCATACATATCTGCTGGCTGTTCGTCGCCTGAGAATTGTTTTGTTCCATACGCCACTTTTGTCGTTTTTGAGTTAGGAACGGATTCTATGGTAATTTAGTTTGCTCTTTTTAAATCTGCGATTCGATTTGCTCTTAGTCTTTCCAATCCTGAGATATCGAACATCAACTTTGTCCCATAGCCACCAAAATCAACAGTTTGTAGAATTGTTTTGTGCCATAAACCATGTTTTGGCGTTTGGGACAAACTTTCCATATAATTTATCGCAATTTTTTTGTGAGAATTGTTTTGTTCCACGTGCATATCACTGCGTCAAGAGATACAGAAAATATTAACAAAGTTGAGAATTGGTTTGTCCTACGTCATTGTATATACACTTCATAGTAGTGCCATCATGTCGAATTTTTTGTTTTAGCCGACTAAATGCAGATGGCGTTATGAATTGAGCTAGAATGTTTGTGTCTATACTTTTGCTGTCATCTTCATTTTAAATACACACTTTGAAAACGAAGAAAGCAAGACCAAATAAACCGGTTTGTCTCTCTCGAAACTTTCCGCCGAACGAATTTCATTCCATTGTGTATGCATTTTTTTTTCATTGTAAGAAGGAGCATAGGCGTAGGCAGCGCAGGTAGCATGTTCATGTACGTATGCTTTGCAAGTAGCAGAGGTTGATGATGGAAACCAAGTAAGTTATTATTTGTATGGATAATGGATTTCGCAGTATCGACTCTCTGGATGGAAGGGGCGATTCGTTTGAAACGAAAAATTTAATAAAATTTGATTTGTGTATTTTTCTTTCAAATGAGAAATTATGAATTTATCGCATTTTAGATTCTCGCTATTTTGGCTATATCTTGTCGAAAAATGTACCGATTTATATCATTCTTTTTGTAATTGATTTAGAAATATTCAGTCTAATTTATAAAGCAATGACATAATTTATTTTTTGTCAGTATTGTGCCATGCCGCACCACCAAGAAGTGCCAATAGGTACCTATACGATGAATATTTACATGGATAATAAGAATTTTCGTTGTTTTGCGTAGAGCTAGATTGCTAAATTGGAGTATTGCGCAAGTTTATTTATCTTTAATCAACATGTAAAATTGTTGGTATATATTTTAAAGTCCATGTACCTTTTCAATGAAGCATTGAGGAAGGTCACTTGTTGTTATTTTTTGCTAAATGGAGGTTGCTTGCTTGTTTCTCTTATGCATTAAACATGCTCTAACATTAGATATACTTCGATGCATTAAGAACGTCACTACAAAGATTATGCTGGCTAACTCTAGAGCTTTTAGCTAAGCTATTGGTCTAATTTTATTCGTGAAAGGATAAGTTGTGCATATGAATATTTTTATAATATATAAATCCTAATTCTTTTATAGTATAGTCTATTGTCTGGTAGTTATAACAGTGAACTATGTTGCTACTATATTACCTGTAGTTGCCAATTATATACAGTGTTGTTCGTATTGTGTGCATGATTTGCACAGTCCGTCTGTTTACCATAGATACCTATCTTGCTCTTAAGCATATTGTATCTAATCTTATCAAATTTAATATTGAATTTAGCACTGACCGCGCTGACACCAAATTATGCATGTAGGTATTAATTTTTTTTTAATACAGATTTATTAAAAGATATTGAAAGTTAAAAGTTTTTGAAGTTGTATTTAAAATCCGAAATTTCCTATTATGGATAATAGAGTTCCACATTCACGTTCTAGAGGAAGACCGAGTAATTTGAGAAATTCGTCCACTTTTCGAAATATAACTCCCCGTTCGGAAGCAATGGAATCCAGGCCAATAGTTAGTCGTACTCCACCTGGGGGTAGTGTAGGCTTAAGCCAGGATAAGATTTTACCACAGCTGGTACTAACCCTCCTGCAGCAATGCAATCCGGTCAGGCAAGTAACCACAATAGTGAAGACAATAATGAGCGACGAGATATTAAGGGATATCCTCCACCTGTTCAAGAAGAGGCCACAGACATTAGAGCTATTACGTCAGAATTTCAACGAATACTCGAGGCAAACCAACGAGTTTTCATTCGTGAAATGCAGTCTATTAGAGATACCTTAGTTGGAAGATTGGACAATTTGAATTTAAATACTCCCAATGTGAATCCTACGAGACCTTCGAACGCTCGTTCCGACTTCGAACATTTTTTGAATAACGCTTCGTTTTCGACCTAACGCACAGTGTGACAAATCGCTGATTTAGCGGAATTAAATTAAGATTAAATTTTTTGTTTTTTTTTTAATTGAAATTTTTCACAGAATAGAATATAACAAATTTTATTTAACATTATGACTACAAATTTCAAGACAAAACAATACATAAACACCAGCTTATTTTAATTTTTTTAATTATTTGGTACATCTAAAAGTTGCTAGACTTCATGTTCCATGACACTTTTCATTCTTCTCGAAAAGTATCTTAGACTTGCTAAGAATGGATCTGAGGTTATAAGCAATCGATCTAAGGGGTTAGTATTTGTATCTACACGTGATATTTTTCTGGTAAGAAGTTCCCTTCTATTTTCCTTGTTTCTTGCCTCTTGCGCTTCTTCTGAAAGTTGTCCGATTGGAAGTATACAGTAGAAATTATTTGTTTTCCATGAAAGAAGACCTTATGCACACTTACTGGCTTAAAATACCAGGCATAATTTTCAAAAGCATCTGCATCTATTGGGAACCCAGACCCAAGAGCTTCTAAGATGATATGAAACTTTTTGATAATTTCTTTATCTATCACTGTAATTTGGGCAGTCTTTTCATCATCTCTAAAAAATCGTCTAGCCTTGTTCCCGTCATTAGGATTGCCAGACTGTTGGCATATCTACCAATAACCCTGTTTCTCTTGTAAATTTTCCTTGGATTAGTTATTTTCTGGCTTTGACTTTTTCTTTACTGCCTTGGTCTTTTACCTGCCGCAACTTGACATCTAATCTATAAGCTTTTTTCGGTCTTCCTACTCTAGATGAAGAAGGTATTTCATCTAAGATATGTTGTGGTAATGTTAGACTTTCATTTAGCCACGGAGAATTTGAATTTTCGAAGTGCTCTCTATGCCGACCACTTTTGGCCCATGTCTCGTCAAATCTTAAACATAAAGTTTTAAAGGTTAATTTGATTGACTTTGTTGCAGCCTCAGAAAATATTACATGGCTAAAGTAACCCACAACAAAAGCAGAAACAGCATCTAAGCGCTTAATTTTAAATTAAGAAATCCAAACATAAAAAATTTGCTTTTTCGTGATTTCCATGGGCATCCTAAAAAACGAAAAATTTTGTTGAAACACATTTTAGCAGTGCATATGCAAGGCTTTAGAACAGACACGGTCTCCAACTTGGACAACACTGAACAACTAGGTATACTTTTCGGTTAATGAATACAAAAAACACGTATTTTATCTATACATTTTACTTTCATTTACCCCTTATACCTATTAAACAAAATCTTTAATTATTTAAGAAAAACTTACTTTTATATCAATTGACTTTTAACTTATTGATAAAAGATAAAAAAAAGCTATAAAATATACGCGAACCAATTAAAACCGATATAAATACTTTCTCTTCAAATTGACCTTCTTATAAAAAAAATTATATACAATTTGGAGTTTGAGATGATTTTTTTTGTTGCACTAAGCAACAACAAAAAAATTGCACAGTCATTACGTAGGAGGCTTAACCGGTTTCTGTTTAATTTTGTGCATGTCATTTTCCT
Source organism: Portevinia maculata (assembly GCA_949715645.1). Lineage (NCBI taxonomy): Eukaryota > Metazoa > Arthropoda > Insecta > Diptera > Syrphidae > Portevinia > Portevinia maculata. The sequence continues at coordinate 124,061,894 of OX454527.1, forward strand.
TATTAAACCAAGCTAAATCAGCGATTCGTCACACTGTGCAACGCAGACAAGCACCACCAATAAGTCAACAAACTTCTTTAGTAAGTTCAGTTTGTAAAATTGAAAAGTGGCAAATTGCATTCGACGGGTCCGAAAATATCCACGATTTTCTTTTTAAAGTGGAAACCCTTAAGGATCGTTCGCAATGTAGCTGGGAATACACTATAACTTGTCTTATCTTTTTTTATCTCTGCCTCAATTAATATTTTTTCACATGCAAATATGGGTTATAAACCATTTGGGAATCCTCAGTGCTAAAATGCGAATCTCCTTCACCGATGTGAACATACACACCAATTGTATTAAAAACAAAGAAAACAAGTTACAGGTGACTGTGATGGTCTAATTGCAATATGCCATAACCTACCCCAAACATTCATCAAAGCCAACAAATAATATACCATCAACTACTCGACGACAATTCTCCCACCTTTCTTTATCCACCATCGCCCCTGCCATTAAATATGAATATCGATTTTTCACTTGCAAATACGAATTATAAAGAAAAACATAGGGACGGGCTACAGTCCGCTTGGGCGAACTGTTGGATACCCTATTCTTATTCCTATCCCTCATAAGTGGGCGTGACAAAAGTCTAAGTATGGTTGAATTGTTAAGAACGCTCTACATATTTTGTTATATAACATTTAAAGGATTTTATCAAAAAAAAACGCTCCCTAGCTCAAACTTGGGTGTTTCAATAAAATTGTTTTATTTAATTGTGGGCGTGTCAGTAGGCGGATTTAAAAAAAAAATAACACATGAGAATAAAGGGCCCCTAGAGAGTATATATTATAAATTTCAGCTCCCTAGCTCAAACTTTGAATTTTCAAAAAAAAAAAAAATTAATTGTGGGCGTGTCAGTGGGCGGATTTTGAAAATATTTACACATGAGCATAAAGGGCCCATAGAGAGTATATACTATAAATTTCAGCTCCCTAGTTGAAACTTTGGATTTTCAAAAATTAATATACCCTTAGAATAGGGTATAAAAAAATTTGTTTTTTTTTTGAGTTTGTGGGCGTGTCTGTGGGCGGATTTCAAAAATTCGTAAACTTGATTATTTCGGGACCCTAGAGAGTATATGGTTAAAATTTCAGCTCTCTAGGTCCAGTTTAAAGGCCTAATTTTTGGCTACAGACGGACGGACATGGCTAGATCGACATTACTATCGATGCTGATCATAAATTTAGTAACTTTTAGGGGTCTACGGGCAATATTAAGGTATGTTACAAACTATGCGTCAAAATTAATATACCCTTAGAATAGGGTATAATCATTTGAGAATCCTCACATTAGCTGAAATGCTACTCTCCTTCAACGATCATACACACACATACCAATTGTGTTAAAATCCAGAAAACATAACATACCCCTTCCATCAAAGCAAACAAAAAATATACCATAAATCTACACGAAACCTGCTTTGCCAACCACCACCACTACCTGCATCATCCTCCTACTCATATTCCCAGCACGAGAATGGTGTAGAACTAGACTATCATGATTTGTTGCGGGCGAATGCGCACTGGTGGCGTATCGTCGTTTACGCACGGTTGCACTACTACAAGGTGGCGCAAAAGTTTTCATCTGTTTACTTCACAAATGTCATAGTAAAATTGACATTTGCCGCTATTTGCAAAAATTATAGCATCTTCCGATAGGGTTTTCAGCCTTTGGGTGTGCCTTAGGCAATTCTGTGTGCCAATGTTCTAAATGATCAACGGTGTTTGACATCTATCCTATGTAGTTTTCAGTCGGATTGGTGAACGCCACTGGGTGATGACTTTTGCGCCACCTTGTATAAGGTTTATATACAATGCCTACGTGCACTCGTGTTAAAGAAAAGCTATGTATATGTGGAACACTGATCGCAAACAAAGTTTTAGTATTGGTTGTTCCACCTCCATTACAATTGTGTAGATAATATTCGACATTATGAAGATATGAATTCGGTGCGGTGATGAATAGTGCTGCAAACGCAAAACCTAGTTGCATACGTACGACCAGTCAATCATTGAATACATTATGATTTCAATAGATGTGTTTAATGAACCTTAGCTGCACAGATAAGTACAGACAAAATCAGAAAAGTACAAGATTTAGTGTTCCATGAGCAAAAAACTTGCCGCAAAGTGTTTTACATTCTGTCAATTTGTGTTCCATGAAGCTGTGCAGATCAGCACAAGTTTTTCTGTACCTAGTTTAGAGATAGGGCAAGTGAGTGAAATGTGTCAAATTTGAACAATCAAATTGTACTGATGCCAATTGATTTATTTGTTTGGCATGAAATATCGTATTTCTTAGTTTAATGTTGCAAATATTCGCATATATATGAAAAAAAAATCGAAAGAATAACATTAAACGATTTCAAATTGTGATCAAATCGACATCAGGCCAAACATTGACGGTACAATGCTCACTCAAAACCCGAAATTCACTAGAAAACAAAGAGGATTATCTATTTGAAGTTTCGCAGAGAAGAGGAGAACATTATGACTCGAAGCTGTACTTTTCTGATCTGATTTGATCTGACATTTTTCACTTACTGGTTTAATGCTAAACACTTTGAATAATTTCCTTATTTTATTTTATTTTTTGAATAAAAACTTTGTTAACAAAATAGATGAAATCAATTTTTTTTTTCAAATTTTAGCATCCAACTCCATGCTTTATTGCCTTTTTTTTGGATGAGAATTGCTTTGTGCCATATCCATTTTTTTGTGTTCCACGTGTATGGAAAAAAATCAGTTTCAAAATGTATGAAGTGGGACACAAGTCAAAAAAGGAGACTTTTACATTAATTAACGTGGCTTGTTAACGGTTTGGCAAAACACTTTGAAAATTGGTAGGTGAACTCTTTATAAGACTAACTTCAAAATAAAAAAATAAAAAAAAAATCGTATCACACAGTTTTGGAGTACCAAGTACGCAAACCTTTAAATGAAAAGTGCCAATGGCATATGGAACAAAACAATTCTCAGGCGACGTGTTGCACTCGCGCTCTTCGCACCTAATTCTGACAGTTTAGTAAATTGCATTCTCGGCGGTGGCGACCGCAATTAATTTATCTCGTTTATTTTCCGCAATTAAAATTAAAGTTTAAAAGTAATTTTCTCGCGAATTTATAGGGTAACAACTCTAACAGTCGACAGTAAAGTCTATGAGCGTACCCTGGCCTTTAACGAAGAAATGTCCACTCGAACAACCTAGGGGGAAAAAGAAGCCTCACTGGTGGACCCCTGAGCTGGGACCACTTAGAAAGGAGTGCAGGAGAAACTCTTCAATCTTGCTCAAAGCTCAAAAGCAATAACCGATTGGGACTTCTATAAGGAATCCGTAAAACTATACAGAAAATATGGTCATGGAGACTCTTCCGTGGCATAATAGAAGAATCCTCTGAGGCATCAAGGCTAAGAAAAATCCTCGATTGAAATCCATTTATGCCTAGTTGCCTTAGGAAGGCAGACGGCTCTTGGACGACATATAGCGAGGAATCGCTCATTCTGCTACTTGATCCTCACTTCCCAGGTAGCTCCAATATTACTGGCAATAACAGCCTTAACAGGTCATGTGCATAGGTAACTTACTCTCACGGTCTGATTACTAGCTGACTTGGGCGCTACAAAGCTTCAAACCTTTCAAGTCCGCAGGACCAGATGGCATAATACCTGCGAAACTACAAATGTTAGTGGATATCATCCTGCCTGTCCTGGAGATGATCCTGAAAAGCTGTCTAGATCTGGTTCATATCCCCCGGGCTTGGAAAGAGGTAAAAAGGGTTTATATATCCAAGGCTGGCAAATATTCAGATGTCAGTCCAAAGGACCTCAGACCCATTAGTCTATTTTCATTCCTCCTCAAAACGCTGGAGCGACTGATTGATATCCATCTTCGCATGGATATCCAAATCCGCAATTGCTGTCTGCGGCTCAGCATGCGTACTGTAAGGGCAAGTCGGTGAAAACCGCTCTTCATTCCTTAGTACGCGCTATCGAATACTCTCCTCATCACAAGGAGTACACCATGGTTGCTTTCCTTGACATAGAAGGCGCCTTAAACAACGTTAACACATCTGCAATCGCAAATGCACTGACAGAACTGAATGTGGATAGCTCGCTTGGTGAATTGATTAATCTACTGCTCACTAGTCGAATTATCAAATTAAAACTGGGCGCAACATCTGCTAGGAGGTCTGTCAGTAGAGGTGGGCGGTGTTCTTTCTCCCCTTCTCTGGAACTTGGTGGTGCATTAACTACTTATAAACCTGGAAGGGGAGGGCTGCAGGGTTATTGCCTATGCGGATGATGTTGCTATCGCCGTCTCTGGAAAACACCTCAACACCATTGGCAACAAGTGGGGTATACGCATCACGCATTGGCTATATACATCGGTGGTAAGACCCATTCTTACTTACGGGGTAATTGTCTGGTGGACTGCCCTAGAAAAAGCTATAAATCGCGACAAGCTGGGCAAAGTCCAGCGTTCAGCTTGTCTGTGCATTACCGGAGCACTCCGTACAACCCCCTCCGCAGCACTTGACATTCTGCTGCACCTAATACTCAACAGCGGCCTGTTCCGCTGTCCGCTTTAAAGTTGCCTCACAGTGGACCAATAAGAATATTGAAAACTCCATTATTCTGGACTCCTTTGAGTCTCTACCTAGAAACATAGACTACACCATACCCCGTTTGCAGTTCGGAAAAAGCTTTCAAATCACCATTCCTTCCAGATCATTCTGCGATGATGATGCATTTGCGGAGGATAAATCGATCCAGTTCTATACCGACGGATCAAAAATTAGTGATGGGGTAGGTGGGGAGTTTTCTCAGAAAAGCTAAATCTTGGCCTCTGTTTCCGTCTTCTTCATTATTGTAGCGTGTTCCCTGACGTGGCTAATGAGGAATGTGATACTTTTTTTTTTAAATACACTATCAGTTCTGTGTCGTGGAGTGCTTAAAGCAAGCAACTATCACGAGCAGAAATTTGCCGGCAGTAAAAGTGCTCCCACAGGCTCATCATTTAGTGCAGGTGTTAGTAAGGACAAAGCAATTAAAAATAAATAATTATGTACCTATAAAATACTAACACAAACACAAATCATGCAAATAAATTAAGACATTAAGGTATTATTGCGCAAAATATTTTTCAGCTTAATTTTACTAACAGGCAAGTCAATCACATGATCATTTATATTATAGATTCTACTCATGCGACTAATAGGCTCATGCCTCCCATAATTCGTTCTATGATGGGGGCTAAACAATAAATCAACGCTACGTAAATTATGGGCACCACACCGAAAATTAAAGCCAATGACAGCAAGTCAGGTGCATCTATTTGACCGGATATAAGCTGCTGTAAAAAAATGATATCGCTATTAAGCCTTCGTTGAGAAAGGGGTAACATTTGAAGAAGCGTAATACGCTGACTGTAAGGAGGAAGGTTAAAAGGATCATCCCATGGAAGTCCCCTAAGTGCAAATCGAATAAATTTACGTTGAATGGCCTCTATTCGATTTGAATGAATGTTGTAGAACGGCGTCCAAACTTGTGAAGCATACTCTAGAATCGGACGGACAAAACAATTGTACAATGACATAGTAACGTATGGGTCATTAAATTCTTTCGCCCACCTTTTTACGAAGCCCAGCATAGAATTAGATTTATTAACAATAAAATTGATATGCTTGGCAAAAACCAGTTTGGGATCGAAATAAACCCCAAGATCCTTAAAATTATGAACATTACAAAGAATATGTTGAGACAAAGAATATTGAAAGGTGGAAGGTACTCGTATATTCTTTCTAGAGAATGTCATATGTTGACATTTAGCAGGGTTCAGGGATAAACCGTTTTTATCACACCAATTGGCGAAGCTATTAATGTCAGATTGAAGAAAAATTCTATCTTGCTGACTAGTGATAGATTTAAATATTTTCATATCATCAGCATCAGGGCTTTAACATCATTAATAGCTAGTATAAATAGAATTGGTCCGAGGTGACTACCTTGGGGAACTCCAGATTGAGCTGTAAAAGATACAGATAGCGATCCTCTAAATTTGACTTGATAAACCCTTGATCTAAGGTATAAATTAACCCATTTTATGAAACTTCGTGGGAAACCAAAAGCCCTGAGCTTAAACTCGATTATTTCATGGGACAGCTGGTCGAAAGCTTTAGAGAAGTCAGTGTATATGCAATCCATTTCGTCCTTATTCTCTAAGGCATTAGAACAATCATGCAAGAAACTTAACAGATTAGTGACAGTGGATCTGTTTCTAACAAATCCATGCTGTTCATTACAAATTAAATTGCGACAAAGAAATAATAACTTTTCGCAAACAATTTGTTCAAAAAGCTTAGGGATACACGAAAGCTTTGAAATAGGCCTATAATTAGTGATATCACCACATTCGCCTTTTTTAAATACAGGTGTGATAAAAGCACTTTTCCATAGATAAGGGGATTTATCAGTACTAATGGACAATTCAAACAGATATTTAAGAAATGGAGCAATTGCATGACTACATTTTTTAAGAACGATCGGTGCAATGCCATCAGGACCTGATGAATAATTATTCTTCAGAGAAGAAATAAATTTTAAAATTGTTTCCAAGTCAAATGAGAAGCTACTAAAACTTATTTGGGAACAGCTAGTTAGATAACTAAAATATTGCTCATCTATGTGAAGAGGGGTCACCCTAAATGACTTCCTGAAATAATCTGCAAACATATTGCTTGCATCTAGCGAATCAGCAGTTGTAGAGCTATTGTAAGTAAGTTTCGATGGATAACCATCGGTTTTTTTCTTAGAATTAAGAAATCCCCAAAAAAGTTTGGGGTCCAATTTTAGAGAGCATTCCATTTTACTTATGTAGTCAATATATAAGTTGCAGGATAAAGATTTGAACTCATTGAATAATGTGAGATAGAGTTCAAGATCTGAATGGCAGAGACTTTTTAAATAGTTCTTCCAAGCCCTATTACGTCTGTTTCGTATCGATTTGAGCTCTTTAGTATACCAGGGATGGGACATTTTCATATTTCTAGAGGGTTTGACAGGAATCACTTTTTTCATGCAGTTATCCATCAAAGAATAAAAAGCACCGACTGCATCTTCAATATTAGATAATGCAGTAAGGTTAAAATTAAGGCTATTAATTTTATCAGAAAGCCTTTGAAAATTTGCTTTCCGAAAGTCAAAAGATTGCGAACGGTCATACGAATTACTGTTTTCGTACAGATGTGCGACCAGTTCAATAAATACATCCAAGGGTGGATGATTGTCATCTATGTTAGTTATACTGAAGTGGGATTCCAGAACAACAGTACTAACAGAGTCAGAAGAGAAAACAAGATCGAGAGTTCGATTTTTGAAATTTTTTACACAGCTTGTTTGCTGTAAGTCAAGAGACAAAATGTTGTCTAATAAAGCGAGCTCTTATTGGGCAGAGTCAAAGGATGGAATGAGATGAGAATCATCATCAGAAGGTACCCATCCAATATGTAGCAGATTGAAGTCGCCTTTAAGTAAAACAGTGCTGTCATAACAAGATATGTCAAAAATATGGTCAAGTGCCATAGAAAGTTCAGAATACAAAGAACATAGACGAGACGATGGAATGTACGCATTAACATCATATAAATATTTGTTCTTAAGTGTAATTTTTACACAGATAATTTCGACATTTAGTGGAAATGGAAATGGAATCTTTCGAGACTCAAAGTTGGAACGAACAGCAATCAGGACACCTCCTCCAAGCGCTTTCAGGTCATTTTTATGACGGTCGTTTCTGAATACGGAGAACTCATGATTGAAGAGTTCCGTGTCTAAAATTCCGGCATTAAGTCATGTTTCCGTCAAGGAGAAGATATCATGAGAGAGGGCTTGGGAGTTTAAATATATTGCCTATTGGGTTTTTTAACACGGAGGGACAGTCTTTCCTACGACTTTTAGTCGAACGGGGTGTAAATTCTCTGACTAACGTATTTTGAGGCCATGCAGTGTTATTGCACAGTATTTCGAAATATTCTGAAGGGGCAACAATTTTGAATGACGCAACAAACCCATCAGCCTTGCTGATTTTGGCGCATTTAATTGAGTCATTTTTTGGAATCAAGTTTCTCGAGACCAAGTGGTTCAAGACATCGTCTGAAGAAGTGTTTGCTTTTAGCCGAGTAATGAAAATAGATGTTGGCCTGGGAATCGATTCAATAGTTCCAGATTAAGTACCTAAGGAATGATTGATGCCTGTGGGACTAAAATTAAGGGTGGGGGCATCGTTTAAGTTTTTTCGTTGACTCCTGAGATTAAACCGTTTAGCGTTTGGATTTAGCGCAGAGGAAGGCATATCACGTTTCCTTTTGCCTGCGGGTAGAGTAGATGAGGACGGTGCTAAACTAAAAATGGGCTCAGGGGTAGATTCAACAGTTGGGGAATCTGTTGTGTCAACCAGAGTCAATGTATCCATGGCCCGTTGGGTACACTGCTTTACTACGTTAGTCGGCAACTCAAGGTCAGTAGACGTTGAGGCGTCTGCCGAAAGATGAGGGTCAGACAATGTTGATACGTTTGAGACAGTTGTATTGAAATTGTCGAGTAAGTCTTTAAACCCCTTAGATAATTTCAGTATGTCAGCCTTGAAGACTGACATCTTGAAAGCAAGGGTGGACAATGACAATTTTCGACACGGGAAGCAATACCATAAGGCGATCTCCGAAGCTTTAATTTTATACATAAATGCATTGGTTGAACCAACACATTTAGCATGGAACATCATGCCACAAGGGCCATAACAAGCAAAAAGAGGATTGGAGGAATGTTTAGATTCCAAGCTTTTATCCGCGCTGCAATCCATTTTAAAACTGGGATTATAAAGAGAAAAAAAGCGAAAATAATAGAAACAGAGAAAAAAAAGAAAGTAATGTTATTGCCAGTATTGAACTCGCGCAATTTGGATTACAAGCACGACAAATTAGCTTTAATTTTACTTACTTTACTTTTAAATTCATTTTTATTAATTATTAGCTTAAATCAACTTAAATACTAGACAAAAATGATTAAATCTAACTTAAAATTAACAGGATACTTATTCTAGATTATTGATCCTTATGCGGACGCCCTAAAGTTAACTCTATCTTATAATTATTGCCTTTCGGCCTAAAAACTATTTTACGAACTAATCTTACATATTATGTTTTCATCGAGAAAATTGTTAGGAAAACTCGGCATCTTTATCAAATTTTATATTTTTATATAAAAAAAAAACAAATTACAAACTACCTACTCTACTTACTTAGACTACTTAACATATTCTAACTATAATTAGGATTCTGATCACTCGTTGCATTACGAAACAAGTGGTCAAAATCCCAATTGCTTTCCGAGCGCCTGGCAGTCGTCAACGTGCACACGCGCTGCCCTGAGCTAACTGAAGCCTGACAGCCTCAAGTAGCACAAACGTCCAAAATACACCAAAATATTTGGGTATTTTTTGCACTTTCGTGATATACATTTTAAATATAAAAAATATGCCACTTTTGGTGCAGTTTTTGTACAATTAATTTCAATTCGGTGTATATAATACCGCGTTGTCGTTTATAATTTACACCGGATGTTCACAAATTATACCGGTTTTCGGTACATAAATTGTGCTAGTGGTATACAAATTATTCTGGTTACTAGAACATAATATACCCCGGAAGTGTAAATAACAAACTAATAATTGGTTTAAATCATACACCTCGATGGGAAATAATATAAACCACATTTTGGTGTAAAATTATTCCCATGAGTGTGAAAAATACACGTTGATTCGATGAATAAAATATACTATTAGCGTACCAAAATCTGAAATATAGAATTTATTTTGAAATAAATTTTACACCGAAGTTTATTTTTTTAAATTGGAAAGGATTAAATTTTACACCGATGTTTACTTTCTGATCGGAAATGTATCTGAATGATTTGTAATGTTTCTATGATTCTAATTATTCACCTGCATTATATGGACGCAAGCAAATCATGAATTAGTATGAATGCGAGTGCCTAATTTAAAAACGAAGCATATTCTGCCGAATGATTTTTGGTCCTACCCCGTCTAAAAATTGAGCGCTTCGTAAATATCCATTAATTAATAATTTCTAAAACGATTCGTGAAAATTATTTATTCGAAACCTAAAATTTGTTGGTTGTTTTTTATTTTTTTTAGAGACGTTATGTTAATAACGAAAATACCAAATGCGGTATATAATTAAGTCGTTATAAAATTAAAATACTTAATCATTGTTTTCATTTAATATTTAAATTTTTTATTATTCCTTGAAAAGTATGGCCGTCGTCCAAAATACAGGGTGACTCAAAGTAACCGCCGCAACTCATGAAGTAATTTATTCGGTTTTACTTCCTTTTTGACTTAAAATAATTTTTATGATTTTTAGAATTATTTCTTTTAAGCCCATTGTTCCAATTTTTAGGTTGTAGCTTATTTAGCTACAAACAAGGAATTCATTTTAATTTAGCAATATATGTATAATACTTAATCAGTAAATTGTGGAAAAGTCTATAATCGCATAGAAATATTTACATTGAAAAGGCAACAGATTACATTGAGTACCTAAAACTGAAGATGGTAAATGATACGACAAAGCAGTTCGCAAAAAAAACGCATATCTTAAGTCGATGCTCTTTGGCGATTCCCCGTTAAGGACGTGCTCCTGGAAAATACCTAACTGGTTGAGAAAAAATCATACAAATATTTGCAGGTTAATGCTCTTTTTAAAAATGTCGTTAATTTTTGAGACCGATATTTTAACTGGCTTTAACTTGGCAAAACTGAAGCCGACTAATCTTGATTTTTTTTTCTTCTTTATTAAAACAAGAACAGGTAAGTTTTTCTTTCCGCCATACAGTTTTTTTTATGCGATTAACGATTTTCCCACAATTAACTATCGAACGTATTGTTTTGCTAAATTAAAATGGCTTTTGTCTGCGTCGGTCACTGTGGAACACCCTGTGTACGTATACTCTAACTCCTGAATTTGGAAAAAAATGCACCCGTTTTTAAGAACAAGAAGAAAAATACACCATTGTACAAAATATATCCAAAATTCAGCCTTCGGTACATTTATTAAACGGGAAAATGTGCAAAATATTCCACCAATTTCAAAGAACAAGAAAAAAAAAATACACCATTGTACAAAATATAACCAATATTCTGCTTTCGGTAAATTTATTATGCGGGAAATTTATTGCGATTGAATAAATGATGGTCCTCATCGGTTTTTCTTATAAAATCCGAATGAGTTCTTCGTCGACAATCGAATCTAGGAAAGCTCATATGGTTTCCTGATCGATCAAATTCTCCAATGACATTACATCTTGTACAACTATTGTATGCGGTGTGTGTCTTGATGCCTGCAAAGTTCAACAATATTAATTTAATTGAAGTCGAACTGGCTTTTGTACTTACATTTGATAAAATGTGGCTTCGCATCATCGAAATAAATTTGCACTAGCCATTGGTCTAATTTCAGACATATTGGCTACATATGTTCATTAAAATTGGCCAAAATTGGAATTTGCTACTTCGGAACAGAGGTAATCCGTCAACATAGAAATTAAGAAGAACTTCCATATTTTGATTTAATTGACGAAATGCAATGCGTAAACAGTTTTCGATGCTATAGTACCAAAATGAACCGGATCCCATTGTTTGTATATCAACACTCCGTGGTGTATGGAGCAACGAACATGCATCTTTCGGCAGTTCAGCCTTTCTTCACTTCGCAATAAAAGAAGTAGCTCAGACAAAGCTATTTTATAATTAACAGCCCAATCAGCCAATTTAGACATAAAATCAACGTGTTCGTCCAAATCATCAATGACTCAATCTTCCGAAGACGGTCCCACTTCCCGATTTATATTTTCCACAACTTCATCATTATCATCCAAATCGTTGTTCGAAATTGAGTTTAATAATATTTCATTTGACTCTACTTTAATATTAGGTTCATTTAAAATAAAATTTTCTCGCGATATTCAACAATTTGTAGAGTTTTTGTCCGAAATATAAAAGTTAATGTTCGTCATTTCAAACAAATTTTGACGATTTTGCTGAATGCTGGGTTTCACACTGTTCTTTAATTTTTTGAAAAAGTTTTTTTTTCCTACGATACTACTTCAAATAATTATTAAACTTCGAGTTACCCATTTTTTTATTTACTAAAGAAAAAAAACGCGCGGTGACTGTAAGCAAATGACAAAACATTTTGTTGACATATGATTTGACATTGGTATAGTTTAGTGTATTTAATCTCCACATGATTTAAATCTTACACCGAAAAATGGTTGCTCATTTAAAATAGTGTATTTTATCTACAAAATTTGGTGTACAAAATATCTCATGTTGGTTGATTTCAAAATTGGATTTTTTATGCGCCACTAATGGTATATTAAAAAAAACAGCTGCTAATCGGTTTATTTCTTGCACCGAATTGGAACAGAAATGTTGAAATTTTGCACAGAAAAGGCAATGGTGTAATTTTTATACCGGTATATTTTATCAAATACACCAAAATATTAAAATTTTCTTCAGTTTTCTCAATTTTACACCAAAATTTAAGAAAATATACCAAATTATACACCAGTGTGCTACTTGAGGAGTCAATCTTCTCCCGGAAGCACTACCACAAGTTGAACGAGGCCGGCCTCTCCCAGAAACGCCCTAGCTAACTTAATCTAACTTATAAACTAAGAGGATGTTACCTAGAGTAACGCACCGTCTTGGGAGGGCATGTTGACCCCTCCCCCCTCAGAAAGCCACCAAAATTCGGCAAATTGTTTTTCCGTATCGAATCTATCCCTCTCTGCTATTGCGGTACTAAAACGGAGCAGCTCATGAGCATTGGCGACGTCCTCGCCGCGGATGAGCCGCTTATCTCTCGCGCTGCGGAAACGGTGGTATAATACCGGGATACCATCCCTCGTCTGTGCCAGCCCTTTTGCATCAATATGGATAAATGCCTCCGGCGGGATAAAGCCAGACCGGAGCGTACTCTCTATGTACATTTCATTGGGTTAGTAAGCCCCAAAGATCAGACTATTGTCTCTGGCCATCGCCCTTGCAACGTGCCTTCGAGTCACCTTAATGAGGAAATTGTCAATCGTATTCAACTAAGCCCCATCGTATAGGACCTTGTTGGGATAGTATTTTATATAGTTGGATTCAGGCGTTCGGAAGAACCGGAGACAGGTCCTAAGACATTGTCTCTCCAAAACCCGAATCTTTTCCATATAACTAGGCGCTATATTAAACCACAATGGACAACCATAAGCGATGATCGGCCTTATAAGGGCCACGTAGCAAATGACCTTCACTCTAGAGTGCCACCAAATCATCGGCATACGCTATAGCATGTCTGAGTGAACCTACCAGATCACTCGTGTAAATGTTAAACAGGATCGGAGAATTGACCGCCCCCTGCTGTAAACCGTTTTTAATTTCAAAGACTCTGCTCGAAGTCACGTTGCCACATTTGACAACGAAATTCTTTCCCATTAGCATATTATAAATTACATATAACAAAGGTTTGTGCATCCCCCGCCTGGTCAACTTGTAGAAAAGTCCCTCTAACCATACGGTGTCGAAAGCCTTCTCAAAATCAACCAGACAAGCACCCGTGCATTGGTTCTTGCATTTATTTACCTGAATGTCGGAAACCAGTTTCGACGCGGCATGAATAGTGTCATGCCTCGCCCTGAAACCAAACTGGTTGTCCGGAATTATGTTATTGTCCTCGACCCACTTTAACAGGGATCTATTGACAACCTTTTCCTTGCTAATATTCGGAAGCAATCCTAATTGACCGGAGATTGGCAGGGTTCGTCCTATCTTTACCTTTTTTCGGGATAGGGTGTACCACAGCTACCTTCCAATGCGCCGGATAATGTGCATTATTCAGCGCATTGTTAAACAGCGTGGTGAAAATATCTACAGCCTCCAAAGGCAGGTGTCTCAATACGACGTTTGGGACACCATCCATCCCAGCCGACTTTTTATTCTTTAGCGACTCGAAGATGCACAGAAGATCATCCTTCGACACGAACAAGTGCGATGCATCTCGGCCATTGGCGACAACTGCATTAGCATGTCCAATTCTCAAGTTCGGTTCGCAGATAGAAGTGGCTCACCAGAGCCCTATTGTCAATGTCGTGGTTACGGCGAACAGGATTGTTCACCGTATACATGGCCTCGAAACAAGCGCCCAGCAAATCTACTTTCTCCTGTGGGTCCTCGACCACGAAAAAATCGTCGTTTGAAGCGACACTTTCTGGACTTATTCCAGCAGTCAGTACTGTCTGTTTGTTCTCTGCTGTCTGGGAGATTCGAACACAAGGAATATTATTGTGATCTTTCCTCCTGAACAACTTATTTATCTGTGGGAACATATTCGGACTACAGATTTTAATAGCCCGAATTTTATTGCCCCAATACAGACTTACAGATTTTCTGTAATTTTCTTTTATCTTTAAGTGCGACCATTGTGCCCTCCGATAATCGAATGAACACACTGCTTCGTACTCCTCCAGCACAGTTTGCTCGTTCGGAAAGCACCGCTTCTTGGGAAAGAAGGGATATCCGTCGCGTACAACTCGAGGTTGTACTCAATCATATTGAGGCGCCACCAGTCGTGAAACCGGTTGCCCCTGGGCTTTGCAGTAACATTTCCCCATGCCGCATGTTTGGCATTAATATCTCCGGACGACAAATTAGCCAGCTGCACCAAAGGGGTCAGTAATAAATGTGGACAAATTTTAGAAATAAGAAAGTAAAGAGAAATAAACTGCACATACATACATATTATTGAAGAGCAAAGAAAAAAAAGAACAGTAACAACCGCTTACCAAGCACAAACAGAGACAACTTTTATTAAACAAGAGGCCGATCAAAAGAAACATTAAAGCAAACTAAATGATCAAAAATTAAAAAGCCGTTTAGAACACTACACTAAACACTAATTAATTCACAATAAACAAGGTAAATAAAAGAAATAGAAAGCGCACAAAACAAAACACGTCAAGCTATGACAGTCTATGTATGTTACCCTCAAAGGATATCCGTATCTTCTAAGATAGTCAGGCCGCGATTAAGTCAGTGGACTCAGTCTCTTCAAATTCCATCGTAGCCCTAGATTGCCGCTCATCTCTTTCGGAGATGTCAGAGCAGTTCAACATTCACTTCTGTTGGGTGCCGGGACATAGAGACATTCCAGCTAACTGTAGGGCAGACGATCTCGCCAAAAAAGGAACCACATTACCACTTTTACCTGATAAAGGTTCCCTAGGCATACCAATCGCTACAAGCAAACTCTTGTTCAAGCTATCCGCAATCGAGAGAACAAACCTTAGGTGGACAAGTAGCAATACATGTCCAGCGACTAAGCGGATCTGGCCAAAGTGTCTAATCTCATTAAACCGACTGCATATTAGCTGCACTATAGGTGTCATTACAGGGCACTGCTTAATAAGCAGACACGCATCTAGACTTGGCGTGTACTCAAACGACCTCTGCAGAAGTTGCATGGACGAGGAGGGACCAACAATTTTTAACCCGAATTCGAACGGCCAATTTGAGAAGCTTCTGATGACGAATTCATACTCTTGGATGTTTCTCAGAGGTTCGCAAGAGATTGGGCAGTGGAAAAAACGTTTGGATATTACTTGGCACCGGCGGGATTTCCATAAACGATGGTCGGCCTTATAAGATACTGGTCGAGACAAATACCCAGATATTTAACTACGCTTCTCACCGCCAATGGCTGCCCATTTTGTTCAATAATGGCCAATTTCTTCCAGTTTTTTCTGGTATCCCTAGAGGTCCCCGTGAGTCGTCGCAATATCCCTGTATTTGATCGAAGTCACGCTGCAAAAGAATATTAATGACCTCGAATTTAGGACCTGATCCGAATGCCACCAAATCATCGGCATACGCTATAGCATGTCTGAGTGAACCCACTAGACCAACACGATCGGAGTATTCACCGCCCCTGCTGTAAGCCGTTTTTAATATCAAAGATCTATCTATTCTCCTGACGAGCAAATAATACCCAAAATTATGAAAAATTTTACAATTATAAATTGTTTGACATTTTTCGGTGTTCTATTTTTGACAGCTCACTCGTGATTCATGAATTTCATTAACATTCGTGCTCTTTGAAAAATATTTTTCGAGCATTTCGAACAGTTTACGGTTGTCATAATTGACCTGCTAAGCAAGCAGTTCAAGCCATAGTGACCAAATTTCCCACAATTGGCATCTTTGATGCCTTTAAACTATTTATAACCTATTCTAAGGGTATATTAATTTGTACGCATAGTTTGTAATATTGCCCGTAGACCCCTAAAAGTTACTATATTTATGATCAGCATCGATAGTAATGTCGATCTAGCCATGTCCGTCCGTCCGTCCGTCGGCAAAAAATAGGCCTTTAAACTGGGCCTAGAGAGCTGAAATTTTAACCATATACTCTCTAGGGTCCCGAAATAATCAAGTTTACGAATTTTTGAAATCCGCCCGTAAGTGGGCGTGTCCCACAAACTCAAAAAAAACAAAATTTTCGAAAAAATCGAATTTTGAGCTAGAAAGCTGAAATTTTTTATATATGATCTATGACTCCTAAAACTGCTCGGGAGATAAAATTTTCAAAATCCGCCCACTGACACGCCCACAATTAAATAAAACAATTTTATTGAAAAACCAAAATTTGAGCTAGGGAGCTGAAATTTATAATATATACTCACTAGGGGCCCTTTAAGCTGATGTGTAAATATTTTCAAATCCCGAATTCTGACACGCCCACAATTTAAAAAAAAACTTTTTTTTGAAAATCCAAAGTTTGAGCTAGGGAGCTGAAATTTATAATATATACTTTCTAGGGGGCCCTTTATGCTCATGTGTACATATTTTCAAAATCCGCCTACGCTCACAATTTACAATTTTTTATTTTTTTTTGAAAATCCAAAGTTTGAGCTAGGGAGCTGAAATTTATAATATATACTCTCTAGGGGTCCTCTATGCTCATGTGTTATTTTTTTTTTAAATCGCGTGTCAGTAAGCGGATAAAATAATTTTATTGAAAAACCAAAGTTTGAGCTAGGGAGCGTTTTTTTTACAAAAGCTTCGTTTTTGTTTTATAAAATCATTTAAATATTATATAACAAAATATGTAGAGCGTTCTTAACAATTCAACCATACTTAGACTTTTGTCACGCCTACTTATGAGGGATAGGAATAAGAATAGAGTATCCAACAGTTCGCCCAAGCGGACTGTAGCCCGCCCCTATGTTTTTTATGTGGATATGCCCCTTACTCTGCCATCCAAATACGCGGTAAACTTATAATTTCGTCGGTTGATAACTTATGCACGAATTTTTTTGATATTTTTTCCTTGCTGAATCAGTTGTATAATGTATATGGTTATTTCTGTGCTTAATTTATTTAATTATCCGTGCATTAGTTTTTTCGATTATTGGAATTAAATTGGCTTTTACGCTCTTCCAAAGAAAGCAATAATTGACACTCCAACGTTTTGATTAAACTCCACTAGAAAAATACCGAAAAAGTTCGTGGTCCATGGATGGCTTTCATTATGAGAATATTAAGTATTTACTGAAGAAATGATAAGACCCATTTAGTACATTGAACCTTAAATGCATTTAGAATGATCATTGTAATACCACTCGAGATTGGATCTGTTGATCTTCACCACAATCTGTTACGAAAATGAGTATTCACTAACTGATTAAGGCTCACTGCTTTCAGTAAGTTAGCGACAATCGTTTTGCAAAAAGATATTTTGATGTGTCAATGATTGCTTATTACTTCGTTTTAGGACTGACAAAAAGTTATGTCGTCCAAAAGTATTTTTGCGTTTATGCAACTACTTTTGGATTTCGAATATCAAAGTGTTTTGCATCAATCTTAACGCTGCCTGAATAGCAATTATAAACTGAAATGAGGGCTATTCAAAACGCGAAAACATCGAAATTTACTTTTTAATTAATAATTTGTGTAGCAAATTGAATTCCTAAACTAAATAAGAGATGCTGTATTTGATAAACGAGTTATTGTACATTGCGCTATCGCAACACAGTTATAACATCAAATTTATTTTGGACCTTTCTATTCGAACCTTGGCGCTGATGAAGCAACGAAATGCTATTATTTTTTCTGTTGACATGGTTTAAGTACTATCTACTCTTCGACTTAATTAAAACTTAAGGTCAGACTTTATACGAACTTCGCAAAAGTAGTTACTCATAGTGCAGGCCCATAGTATTTAGATTGTACATTCTCTAATGCAAGTGACCCTTGAGGACGTTTTGTTTCAAATTGCGAATTATTTTTACAGGTATGTAGGTACCATTCAAATGTGAAACTGGTCAATAATCAATTTGTAACTTTCTCTTATACTTAAGTATATTAAAGAGAAAGATATTGTTATCGTTCTGACAATTTAAACTCGAACTGAGCATGGGGTATAAGGTCAGGAAATGTGTTACGAAACCTCTAATCAAACAAGGTTCACTCTAAAAGGAGAAAGAAAGGAAGAAATGAAACGATCAAAAAGACCCATATAGAGAAAATACTGCGAAAACGTTACTGACATACGAGTAAAAGCGCGTATCCACAAAGATCTTGAAAAAATCATTAAAACTGTGTACGATACTAAAAACAGCCGATGGTATCTATACGACTAATTCAAGTTCGATTTTCAGGTTTGTTCGGTCGTGCAAAAGGAGAAAACTCAAACGGAACGGACCACAGAGTCTCTAAGGCTGGTAGAGTTAACAGTTTATCTGGAAATTTGTTTAGTCCAAAAAAGGTTAACACATTTTGGCCCGGTGCCATTTGTGTTAAAAAAATTGTAAAAAGATATTTTAAGAATTAGCCCCTTGAGCCCGTCAAGCTAAAGTTGTATCAAATAATGTTTACCTTTAACGGTTTTTTTGTTATGGTTTGCGTAGTTTAGTACCCATGGCTATATAATAAACGAAAAAAGTTTTGCATGCACCTGTATCATACTAATACAAGAAAGATTAAATAAATCTAAATTATATAAATTTAAAAGCTAAGTTAAGGGCGTTATAATGGGCTGTATATTATTTGAAGCCTAATAATGTAAACTAACATTTCACTACACACAAATAAAATGCGTCTTGCTGTGACAAACTTTAAAGCCCTTGGGTTTATTGTCCCCAAGGGCCCAAGTCTTCATACGAAGTTTTATTTTGTGCTTGTAGGATAGTAGATTCCCATTTGCGTCCTCAAGTTCCTCTGATTCGACGAAACTTTTAACTTCATCCGCTGCACAAGTGGCTAGACACTTTCCGATTTCGCGACCAATGTATGCAATTTCTATGCTTTTTGCTGCGGATACTATTGTGGCTTAGCACCAGGTACCTGTGGTTTTTTGGAAAAACATTAATGAGTGTTTACAGTTTTTAATAACCTAGGAGTTTTTAAGAATACAATTTTATAGAATTTAAATGATATTTGTTTTGGTTTGGAATTGAGTTTCAAAAAAAACAACAGCAGTGATAGATCGAAATTGAAAACAAATACGAAACATTTTCATGGATTCATTTAGAAAAGGAAAATGAATTTTTAAGCCGTAAGATCGTTATTCAAATATATAACCAAATATTTGCGAGTTACACAGATCGAGGAACTGTCTGGAATCTCAGACCGGTCGATAGGGTTTATTACAGAACACGAAGAGTCAGGAGTTATCGAATCACCAAATAAAAAAGTACCACATTAAAATGGAAAACCGAATTAGACGAATTTTATGTCACCGCCATTCGGCGTATCATACCCTACTTCCACCAGACGGTTTGAATGTTGAGAGAACGAGTCCAGGAAGATCCGGAGCTTAACTTAAGCACTACATCCCTCAACAGGATTCTAATAAGACATGAATTTAGCTTTGAAAATAACTGAAAACAACTTCTTTGTGAAAGAAACGAAATCAAACTTTTGCGAGTGAAGCATCTGAGGAAAATCCGGGAGTATAGATCAGAAGGATATGACATCATTTATTTGGACGAAACCTATATTCACACCTCACATACAAGACCAAGGGCATCGACTGATGGCAGCAAAAGTGTATTGAAGGCAACAATTTCAAAGGGACAGATGCTGGTAATGACGCATGCAGGTGGTGAAAAGGCTTCTTGAAAAACACTCTACTTTTATTAAAATCTGGAACGAAAACGGGAGACTACCACAGAGTTTTGAAAATTTCTGCAAATGGACGCAGGAACAAGTTTTGAATAACCTGGAGGAGCCTCCAATAATTGTAATGGACAACGCCTCATACCACAATTAATTAGAGGACAAACAAATCACTTCTGCTATCCAAAATTCCGAGAAAATACAATTTTTGACCGTAAAACTAATACCACATACTTTGGAGACGCTCAAACTCGAACTGTATGAGCTTGTAAAGCACCATAGAGCTGTAGAAAAGCCAAAGCATAAGATTGGCGAGGTATAGCCCGTCCCAACTTAAATGAAAATTTCTTGCGCAGATCTCTTCACATTACGGATTTTATGCTCTTAGCGACAACAAAACTACTTTTGTAACCAGAAATACAGCTAAAAAAAATATGTGCGCATTTCATACAACAAACATACCCCTGCTTGCGAAAACATCTCTCTCGATCGACGATCGAGACATGACACATGAGTGATTGTCTACACAGAACCGTCATTGCCGCATGCAAAAGATACACATTTACCCAACCCAAAGAAAAGGGAAATTTGCCGGGTGTTGCACTTCTCAAATATGTGTTTAGTAATGAAAGCCAGTGTTTTGAGTAACTATTAAAAATGGTTGAAATGCAATTTCCGTTATACTTTGTGCATGGGCACGAGGCTTCACACGAACGCAGGTAGACAGGTAGATTTTTAGGTGAGTTGAGAAAAGATGGGTCTCTTTTCTACTCACTTAAAATCGATCTTTCCCGCGCGATACGACTTTCATGGAAAGGCCTAAGTGTCCAATTGTCTACCCACATTTAGGTTAGGTTAGGTTAGGTTTATATGGCTGCCGACAGTAGCCGACACACTTAGACCAATTTTAGGTCCATTGTGATACCACGTATAATTATCTACCTCAACTCTGTAGATGGGACTGGCCAACGACACGCGGTTGTTCTCAAACGGTCCCCCATCTACGTACTAACCGCGCCCAACGTCGTTTAATTACGGTGATCTGATGAGAACCGATTAAGTCGACCTACCCACATTTAATAACCAATTTTTTCAAGTGCATAATAGGTATATTTTTACGTGTTTTTGCATGATTTTATAATTGTTTATTTTCTTTTATGACTCGTATGACCTTTACCACAGTATACCTAATATAACTTAAAACACCTCATATAAATGCAGGGAAACATCCCAAACTTATATAAGAAGGCAAGTAATAGATTTTTTAGCAAGCATTCATGTTTTGCCAGTAAACCAAAATACTCCTTAAAACACCATTATTGATTCTATTGGCAAGGAAAAACCAATAAGCAAGCAAGCACGAGCGGTTATCATCAACGTTATAAAATATAAGATGGAAAAGGCCGAAACACATTTGAGAGGTCAGAGCTGGAAATTTATTGAAGAAACATCCAAAATAACAGGACAAGCTCAATATGGAGGATTTTTAAAAAGTATTAAAGAAGCGGTAAAGTCAGCAGTCCACAAAAAAAGGACCTCACAATCGTTATGTCACCGGACTGGACAACTTTGACATCAGCGTAATAAAAAGAATAATTAACAATTTTCATAAAGAAGAAAAAATGATTATTACCCTAAATGTTTTAAATCAACGAATAGCTTCGGAATTGCAGATCACCATGAGCAAGAAATTTATCTTATAGCGGTCAAGCCTTTTAGTGCGTGACTGGCTAAATGAGAGAGATTCTCGGGGGGTGAGGTCTGTCCAACTTCTCCTTCCTCTAGGAGGAGAATAAAACAGAGTAGATTAAATATGAATGGTTTTTTATTCAGTTTGACAAAAGTCAGTGATGGCTTGTAAAAAGAAATGAAAAGCTCAAACAAAATCTATAACATCAATTTGGTTTACCCTCTACCGCAGGATATGCGAAATGACGCAGTACCCCGCTGAATAGGCGGCAACTCAAACTGAGTGGGGTTATTTGTTTTATCCTCTACCGCAGGATATGCGAAAAGACGCAGTAACCCCCTGAATAGGCGATAGCACAAAAGGTAGGTGGAAAGGGCAATTTACTAGTTCAAACCAAAGAGGCGGTAGTATACCCCCGTCAATGGTAACGAAAACGATGAAACTCGGTTTCCTTGTTGTAAACGCTTGAGGAGCAAAAGGCAGTAGTGTACCGTCGAATTGCTTACCTCTAGCTATCACAACCAGAAGTGATTTTATTCTGATTCGGCGCAGCCTTTTATACTTATTTATTGTGAGCTTTCTATTTTCAAAAGTTTACATTGGTTCTAAAAGCTTAATACTAAAACATAAATGTACAGTTCGAAAAAAAGTTCTTTTTTAACAAAAAAAATGAGAGAGTACATTCCTGCATAAAAGTTTGTAATGTAAATTATTTATGGTTGATGATTAATTCAATTCAATTCAATAAGTATTAATGATGAAACAATAATTTTAATGATAATAATAATTAATGATAATTAATAATAATAATTAATGATGTGGTGAATGTTGTGTGCCGCAAAATGGTTGTTACATTCTCCCCCTATGGCGCTGCTGTCGTCTCGATGATGCGACAGAAGTAGATGAATTCTTGGGTCTTCCTCGTCTTCTTAGGGTTCGGACTGGTTGTACATCAGTGTCTTCATTGCTTGCATATTTCGTAAGAGATGAAACATGGTATGTACCTAGTGGCATGGTAAGGTCATCTTTGGAGGCGACTTGGAAGGTAGTTGCCCCAAGTTGCTTAATAATCGTGTATGGTCCATCCCTCTTTGGAACGAACTTGGCAGTAATATTTTTGCGTGTATTGCTGAGAACATGGTATGTGATTAGTACTTATTCTCCTACTTCAAAAGTAGGCGTAGGTCGTCGTTTTTTGTCAGAGTATGTCTTGTTATGGTCTTATGTTTTTTCAACCGTCTCTCTTGCGCTTTGGAGAGTTTTGGCTAGTTGAAGAAGTTTTGGCGTGATCTGAGGTATAAAGTTTTCAGGCTCAATGATGCTCCTTGTATTGTATAGTATTGTATGTGCAGTGGGCTCATCAGTAGATGACAAGCCCTTAGACCTATTGGTCCATTGTACTTCAGCATAGCTGCCCGCTCGCTGGTTATTGGCGATTAGTAAGATACAGTGAGGGAGAACCTGCCAGTAGCCTTGGCAAAGCGAAGGATAGCAGCAAGTTCAATGTCCCCCATCTCATCTTCGTTGACGAATTGTTTGCCTATAGTGGTGAGCCTGGTTCTGGCGAAAGCCGGACATTCACAGATGAAGTGAGATACCGTTTCATCCGCCTCCAGGCATGTGGATGGTTTTGAGGTGCTCGTTAAGCGGACTGAAACCGGTGACGAGACCAATCAAGGGTCTCAAGACTTTCCTGTTTAGTCCAAGCAAAAACTTAGCTCTGCTGATTTTCGGACCGTCCACTAGCTTCTTCGAAGCGACGGTGTAGAAGTTAGTGTGTTGGCTTGTGACCCGTGCGGTGCAGGTTCAATCCCCATGGGGAACAACAACATACGCCACCCAATCACATGCCTCTACACCAAAAGGAGGTTTTCTGCCTGGTAGTACAATGGACCGTTACCGAGTCTGAGTGCTCTGGGTTTTGGATTTCCTTTTTTAAATAAAAATAATAAAAAAAAAGAAGCTTCTTCGAATACCTGCATGAGACCTGGTCATGCCAGTATTCGGAATGTTGTTGGCGTAGAGCTGAATCCATTTCACATTTGTGGACGGAAGAGCAGCATCCTATAGATGGTTGTGGGCCAATGAAGGCTGTTGAAGAGCCCTTTCTGGCAAGAGCATCCGCTCTTTCATTACCATCGATACCTGTGTGCCAAGGAACCCAGGCAAGTGATACCGAGTTACATCTACCCGGACGGTTAAGCTTGACCATGGTTTCCTCCACTTTGATAGCGGCTTGGCTATCTGAGCAGATTTATACGGTTTTACCCTTAATCCTTCTCCTTAACAGGATATTGGCGGCAGTGGCAATCGCAAAGATTTCTGCCTGAAAAACAGTTGTTTGTCTACCCAAGGCTGCAGATAGATTTATTCGACAGTCTCTAGAGTAGACCCCGGCTCCGGAGATACCGTCAATGAGCCATCGGTGTAGACGATGACATCACCCGGCCTAAAGCCATTCCACCCCTCACTGTTCCATTCCTGCCGGTCAGGAAGGATGACCTGAAAACAGCGCTCAAAGACTTGCTTCATGCACACAGTGTCAAGTGCTTCTCCCCGATGACCATGTAGGCTGTCATAGACAGCTCTGTACCTAGCACCTCTGGCCCCGTCGCCGAGATTTACCTGCCGTCCAAGTACTACACACATACGGTATAGTGATTTTCTGGCCTCACTCTCAGCAAGGAACTGCAAGGGAGGTAAACAGAGCAACACTTCCTTAGCAGCAGTGGGAGTTCCTCTCATCGCACCTGTAATACATAAGCACGCAAGGTGCTGTAGCTTCGACAGTTGACGTTTGAGGATGTGAGCTCTAGCCCACCATACAATCGCACCATACATAAGGTATGGCCTAACGATGCACGTGTAAATCCAGTGAACCAGCCTAGGACTAAGTCCCCAGGTTCTGCTGAACATCCTACGGCACTGCCAGAGAATGTTAGTTTCCTTCGAAATCCTAGCAACCAAATGTTCAGAAAAGTTAAGCTTTGGATCTAACACAATACCCAGATACTTAACCTTGCTTGATAGCTTTAGTTGAGTGCCCTGGAAGTAAGGCGACCTCATTAGGTATTGCCCTTCTACTCGTGAACAGCATCATCTCAGTCTTCGCGGGGTTGACTGACAGAGCTTGCTCGCGGCACCAACTCCCAACACTATTGAGCGCTGTTTCCATCCGCTCACAAAGAGTTGGTAAAAACCTGCCGCTGACAATAATGCGCACATCATCAGCGTACTCAATAACATGGTGACCTTCCCTATCAAGTCTTCTCAACAAGGAGTCGACCAACAGGTTCCACAATGTAGTGGAAAGTACACCGCCCTGCGCAAAGCCTTTAACAGCGCGCACAGTTCTGACGCAGCCGCCAACAGCAGCTGTAACTTCTCTGCTCCTAGGCATTTCCAGGATCCATTCCACAGTTGTAGAATCGTCGCCCTTCAGAGTTAAGGCAGACTCAATTCTGCAAAAGGTGGGATTGTCAAAGGCACCCTCAATATCCATGAAGACAGCAAGAGCATAGTTTTTGCGGTCGAGCGCCCTACGCACTCTGGCCGTCAGATCCATTAATGCCGTCTCAGTGGACTTGCCTTTTTGATAAGCGTGTTGGCTATCATGAATACCCAACGAAGCTGGAATACTCTTAAGCCCTACGTCAATCAGTTTTTCAAGGCCCTTTAACAGAAATGATGAAAGGCTAATAGTCCTGAAGCTTTTGGGAAGATCATAGGCGGCCTTTCCTGGTTTGGGCCAGGCCAAAGGAATATGTCGCAGAGCAACGCTAGCTCTGTAGATTCTAGTTAGCAGTGTGAGCAAAATCTCGATACCCTTTTGCAAGAGTATGGGATAGATGCCATCAGGCCCAGGAGCCTTGAAAGAAGAAAAGGTCAGGATAATGGCTCTCGCCCTCTCTCTCGTAACAATGCTCGCCGCGACCCGCCACTGATCAGTGGTAGCTCTGCTTCTGTTTGGCCACACACAACTATCCACGGCTTTGCAGCCAGGAAAGTGGGTGTCCATTAGCAGTTGAAATACCTCCTCATTGGAGTTGGTCGAGGTGCCATCAGGCTTCCGAAAGACGTCAAGCCTGGCTCCCGGATCAGCTGAGAGGACTCTCTGCGATCTCGAAACCCCGCTTACATCCTTCAGTTCTCCGCAGAACCTCTGCCAAGATACCTTCGGAAATGAGTCGTCGTGGAGTTCCATTTCGTAGAAAGACTTCGTTTAGCAATGTTAGTGCACAATTTTCTGCCGTTGCTTCCTTGAGTGGAAATATTTCAACCCACCTACTAGCAAGATCTTCAGCTATCAAGATCCATTGAAATCCTTCATTAGTTTTAGGTAATGGTCCGAATAAATCAACAGCTACTACTTCGAATCTTTGATTACTTGATACGGTCTGAAGTAAACCCATCGGCTTCATATTGCTTGGTTTGTATCTGAGGCACGTGAGGCAGTTTTCCTATATGCTTGGTGATATCGTTTCTCATGCCAGGCCAATAGTATCTGGATGTAATTCTGGCGAAAGTGCGGTCGATTCCATAATGTCCTACAGTAGCATCATTATGATACGTTTGTAAAATTGAATCTCGTTCTTGAGTTGGTACAACCAATTGAGCATCTTCCGCTTCGGATTCCGGTGAATATCTGTAAAGTATTCCATCATTTAGGATATAACCGCGAGAAGTTCATCGTGGAATATTCTCATTATTGGTTTCAAATGACTCGATTATATCCTTGAGTTGATTGTCTTCAAGTTGTGCTTCTCGGATTTCTTTTGGCCTTCTTGAGGGTAGATCTATTTGGAAGTTGCAGATTTCACAATTTGATCATTTGTGGGCGTTGTCTCCACACGGTGGTCTTGAAAGCATATCAGCTAAAAGGTTTGTCCGACCTGGTGTATATTCTATTTTGAAATTAAATGATTGTAGTTGCAAAGCCCAGCGGGCAAGTCGACCAGTGGGTGATTTTAGCGTAAGGAGCCATTTTAATGGTTGATGGTCAGTCAGAAGTGTTACCTCACCACCCTCAATGTATCCTCGGAATTTGTTTACAGCCCATACTATTGCAAGTGCTTCGCGTTCAGTTGTAGAGTAGTTACGCTCAGCTGATGTAAGAAGTCTAGAGGCGTACTCTACTGGGTGCTCGTCTGTCTTCTCCCCCTGGACCAATACTGCTCCGATGGCATAATTACTAGCATCAGTTTTTAAAAAGAATGGTTTCTCATCAGATGCCTGTTGAAGGATAGGTGCTGTAGTAAGTAGAGTTTTCAGTAAATCGAAAGATTTTTGTTCCTCTTCATTCCATTTCCATAAGGCATTTTTCTTTGTGAGATTACTCAACGGCTTTGAAATGTCTGCAAAATTTTGAATGAACCGCCTATACCAGGAGCACGTTTGAAGGAAGGAAAGAACCTGTTTTGCGTTCTTTGGTTCTGGTCGATTCAAGATTGCAGTAACTTTGTCCGGATTAACTTGTATACCTTTGTCTGTGATAAGATGTCCCAGATAATTAACAGTTGAACAACAAAAGTGAGATTTGTTCCTATTTACTTTGAGTTTAAATACATCTAGTCGATCAAAGACACGTTGCAGATCCCTTAAATGTTCGTCAAAACTATTGGAGCATATGATGAGATCGTCAAGGTAAACCAAAATCAGGGTTTGTGATAGTCCTTTTCTTAATCTGTCCATCAATTCTTGAAAGGTTGCTGGAGCATTGCGTAGCCCAAAAGGCATACGATTAAAACGGAACATGCCAAAAGGTGTGACAAAAGCTTTTTTGTCCTTGTCCTCTTCAGCTATTTTTACTTGATAGTATCCTGATCGTAGATCTAGCGTTGTTTTAAACTTGGTTTTTTTGTTGAGTGTAAGAGATCGTCTATGCGTGGTAATGGATGGTGGCTAGGAATTGTGATACTATTGAGTTTTCGGTAATCCATTCAGACTCGAATAGTTCCGTCACTAACACGACAGGTGCAGCCCAAACTGAATCACATTCCTCGATGATTTCATTTTCCAACATCTTATGTAGCTCATGTTTCAGCTGGTCTCTTCTTGTTGCCGATAATCTGTATGGTGTTGTCGCTATATGACTATGATCACGAGTAATGATTTTGTGAGTTGCGAAAGGCGTTGGTTCGGAAATATCGTCGAATAAGCTTTTGTGCTCGTCCAGGAGTGCACTTAGTTTCTTCTTGTCTGATAAACTTAGTGCAGTAGCCTCGTTTTCTCTTAAGTTAATATCGAAGGAGTTGATTATGATGATATCTGGATCCGTTTCCATATCGTTCGATCAAAGAACAAGATCAGGAAAACTAGCTCCCCTGTTGAGTTTCTTCCGGTCTGGGGTTACATCGGTTGCTCTTAATGTATCTTCGAAAATCTTTTGTATCGAGTTAGGTGAATAGTCGTTGTTCATTTCCTTTACCCTCATTCGTTTCGGTGTACTAACCGTTGCTGAAGTTGGATTGGGCTCGAACCAAGTCAGGAAAGCAGAAGCGTTCGCTTTGTTTTTCTCAGCAGTCAAAGACGTTTGAGTTTGCGGAGAAGATTTAGGAGTTTTAGCAAGTGGTGAAATTGGTTTGAATGGAACATACGAAAAGATAGGAGCTGCATTTTCAAAATTTGGAGATGGTTTTTTCTTTTTGGTCACCAAAATACCAAATCCTCTGTCCTAGATCCATAATTACACCGTTTTTCTCCAATTCCTTTTTCGCCATGTGAGGATATTGAAACCGTTGGTAAATCTGTACTGGCAGTTGTTTTAATGCAGTTAAAGGATACCGTGGCTGGTCCTTTTGGTAGGTCTTTACAGGTCGGGCAGTTTGATCTGATAAATCCTGGTGCCTTACATTTGTAGCAATGGATTTTTTCTCTTGTTGATACGTTTTGTGGATTTTGCTTTTCTTTCTTCCGGCAGTCCAAAATAGTGTGGCCTAAGTGCTTGCAGAAAGTACAGCGTTTCTTTTCTGTGTCATTTTTCCCTTTTTCGTCCACATTTATGCTCTTTTCTGCTCGAGAGAGTTCAGTTGCTCTTGCTTTCACCAAAAATTCCTGGAATGTAGTCACACTTTCTCGAGGCACACCGTCCCTGATATGGATGTTAAGCAATCCGTAAACCAGATCTAACATCATTGATTCCTTGAGAATTTCAGGCAGTTTTGCAAATGATGCTCTCTTTGTACATATAAAATCATCGGTTGGCTCTCTCGGTTTCTGTTTTTGCTCGAAAACCTCCATATAAATACGATAAGCGGGCTTAGCAGGGGCATATGCATTACGCAAAAGAGTTTGAACATTATGCCAAGTTTTAGCTTCTGATTTTACCCCTTGCCACCAATTAACAGCATTTTCTACAAGTAGAAGTGGAAAATCTGTTATAGCATCTTGGTCGCTGATGCGTTCTACGTCTTTGTATACGTTTATCGTAGCAATAAACGCCTCTACAACTTCAGGATCTCTTTCTCCCTTGAAACGTGCAGTGCAGTTGCTAAAACTTCCTATGCGAACATTTTGGGTTTGGATCGCTGCGATGAACTCTTTCAGTTGAGTGTCCGAAAAAACCGCCATTTTCTGTTCCTTATTTTTAGTTGCGGCGATGCGCTCGCTACTCCTCTGTTTATTTTCCGTCTTGATTTGAAGAATCGGGCCTCTAGTTGGGACGCCAATATAGCGGTCAAGCCTTTTAGTGCGTGACTGGCTAAATGAGAGAGATTCTCGGGGGGTGAGGTCTGTCCAACTTCTTCTTCCTCTAGGAGGAGAATAAAACAGAGTAGATTAAATATGAATGGTTTTTTTATTCAGTTTAACAAAAGTCAGCCGTAGTGATGGCTTGTAAAAAGAAATGAAAAGCTCAAACAAAATCTATAGCATCAATTTGGTTTACCCTCTACCGCAGGATATGCGAAATGACGCAGTACCCCGCTGAATAGGCGGCAACTCAAACTGAGTGGGGTTATTTGTTTTATCCTCTACCGCAGGATATGCGAAAAGACGCAGTAACCCGCTGAATAGGCGATAGCACAAAAGGTAGGTGGAAAGGGCAATTTACTAGTTCAAACCAAAGAGGCGGTAGTATACCTCCGTCAATGGGAACGAAAACGATGAAACTCGGTTTCCTTTTTGTAAACGCTTGAGGAGCAAAAGTCAGTAGTGTACCGTCGAATTGCTTACCTCTAGCTATCACAACCAGAAGAGATTTTATTCTGATTCGGCGCGGCCTTTTATACTTATTTATGGTGAGCTTTCCATTTTCAAAAGTTTACATTGGTTCTAAAAGCTTAATACTAAAACATAAATGTACAGTTCGAAAAAAAGTTTTTTTTTTTAACAAAATCAAATGAGAGAGTACATTCTTGCATAAAAGTTTGTAATGTAAATTATTTATGGTTGATGATTAATTCAATTCAATTCAATAAGTAATAATGATGAAACAATAATTTTAATGATAACAATAATTAATGATAATTAATAACAATAATTAATGATGTGGTGAATGTTGTGTGCCGCAAAATGGTTGTTACAATCTTTTAAACTGGACGATGTCAAAAATATTGCGGAAAAGGAATTCAACAAAATAAAAAATTGGAAAATTGGAACTCTGTTTGTGAAAAAGTACTAAGTGCAGAAATTGTATGGGATAGAATCACTGAAACAATTATTATACACCCATCAGATGATTCATTTGATGGAGGTGATTTTGAAAACGACACATCGGATTCCCGTTAATATTATATACTATTTATATAACAAAAAACTATTTATAAAAAACACTATTTATAACAGTAGCTAACTGCAAATAAAATCGCAACTATTTATTTTTTAAAACAATATCTTTTATTGATACGTATTCTTTTTCTTTGCTTTACATTATTTTATGTCAATTGTGCTATTTTTCATGATTTCTTTATTTTCTTGATTGTAATGTTTTACTTCGTGCATGAAACTTTTTTCATGAGTTACCACAATAGTTAATTGGTGAAGGTTAGGTTAGCTTAGGGTGTAGTGGCAGTCGGCAGAGACCGACACACTTAGACCAATGACAGGCCCATTGTGATACCACACTTATGTATCATCCTCCTACTCGTTGAACCAGTTGGAGCTTTTGATGAAGCTGACAGACTTTTTATGTAAAAGAAGGATCCTAAATGGAATTTACGTCTTTCAGAGAGAGCAGGGCAGGTGCAGAGAAGGTGGAGAATTGTCTCCTCCTCTTCCTCGTCCATACAACTTCTGCAGAATGCATTTGTGTGAACGCCAAACTTGTTGCATGTCTGCCTATGACACAGTGTCCGGCGATCACACCAATTATAGCACCAATGTGAATTAGAGATATTAAACACTTAGAGCGTTTCAGATCCAGCTTTGGCCAAATCAGCTTTGTCGCTAGACAAGTGTTGCCACTTGTCCACCTAAGGTTATAATTCTCAATGGTCTGTCTCATAAACATGAGTTTGCATGTAGCGATTGGGATGCCTAATGAACCTTTATCAGGTAGAAGGGGCAGTGTGGTTCCTTTTCTGGCGAGTTCATCCGCCCTACAGTTCCCTGGAATGCCTCTATGTCCTGGCACCCAGCATAGGTGGATGTTAAAATGCTTCGCCATCTCCACTAAAGATGATCGACAGTCACGGACTACGATAGAGTTTGTGGACCCAGAATCCAGGGATTTTAATGCAGCTTGACTATCTGAGAAGATCCAGATGTCCGTAACGGATATTACGTTCTTCTTCAGCCACGACAGGACTTCTTTAATAGCCAAGTTTTCTGCCTAGAACACACTACAGTGATCTGGGAGTCGAAAGAAGAGGCTGAGATTCAGCCTGTCAGAGAACACACCACCTCCTAACCCCTCGTCGGTTTTGGATCCATCGGTATAAAAATGGATCGATTTATTTTCGACGGGTGGCCCTTCCCAGAATGTTCTGGGAGGGATCTTGACCTTGAAATTTTTGATAAAAAGGGTCTGAGGGGTGGTGTAGTCTATGTTACTAGGGAGGATTCTAAATTTGTTCAGAATAGATGCGTGGCCGATTTCATTCTCGGACCATTGGGACGTTGTTTTGAGGCGGATAGCCTCACTAGCAGCCACTTGCTTGCTAAAGATGTCCAGCGGTGTCAGGTGAAACAGAATTTCCATTGCAGCAGAGGGGGTAGTGCGCAGTCCACCACTCATGCAGAGACAAGCTGTTCGTTGGACTTTCCCTAGCTTATCGCGATTTATCGCTTTGTCTAGGGCAGACCACCAAACAACCACCCCGTACGTAAGTATCGGTTTTATTATCGAGATGTATAGCAAGTTGGTAATGCGGGGTTGGAGCCCCCATTTATTACCAATGGTTTTTTGCAGGAGAAGAGTGCTTCTGTAGCTTTCCAAACTCTTTCTTGAATGTTAGGTTCCAGCTAAGCTTTCTATCCAGGATGAGACCCAAATATTTTTCCTCGTTCGAAAAGACTAGACTTGTGCTCCTGATAGAGGGGGGATCAATGTATGGAATTTTATGTTTCCTAGTGAATAGAACAAGTTCGGTTTTGTGGGGGTTACCACACAACCCACAACGATCTGCCCATGTAGTTAGCTTGTTAAGAGCGTTTTGGAGAAGTTCTTTCAGGGTGTTTAGGTACTTCCCGGAGGCGGCAATTGCAACGTCATCTGCATAGGCAATCACCCTGCAGCCCTCCTTTTCTAGGCACATCAGCAGCTTGTTCACCACTAAGTTCCAAAGGAGGGGACTTAGGACTCCACCTTGTGGCGTACCTCTACTGACAGATCTTCTGGCCGATGTCAAACCCAGTTTCGAGTTTATAATCCGACTTGTGAGAATTAGATTAATAAGCTCACCAAGTGAGTCATCTACCTTTAGATCTGACAGTGCATTTGCGATCGCGGATGTATTGACGTTGTTAAAAGCACCCTCAATGACCAGGAATGCAACCATAGTGAATGGTGAAGGGAGTATTCGATTGAACGTACTAACGTATGTTAGGCTGTTTCAACAGATTTGCCTTTGCAATATGCTTGTTTAGCCGTGGACAGAAGTCTTGTATCAATGTTAGTACGTAGATGGATATCAATCATCCTTTCTAATGTTTTTAGATGGAATGACGATAGGCTTATGTGTCTGAGATCCTTAGGATTTACATGGGAACATTTACCGGCTTTGGGTATGAAAACTACTTTTACTTCTCTCCATGACAGCGGAATGTAAGCCATTTCTGTGCAGCTTTTCAGGATTATTTCACGCAAAGGCGAGATAATATCCGACGTGTTTTGAATTTCAGCTGGTATAATGCCATCTGGCCCCGCGGATTTGTATGGTTTGAAGCTGTGTATCGCCCAAAGCAGTTTGTCCCTAGTAATCAGACCTTTAAAGTTAGTGGTACGTGCTATTGACCTAGGCATGTTTTTATTGTTAGTAACGTGGGAGCTATCTGGGAAATGTGTATCCAGTAGTAGATTGAGCGATTCTTCGCTGGAAGTGGTCCAGGAGCCGTCCGCCTTTTTTAAATAGCTAGGCATACCTGGGTTGGTTGAGAGGATTTTTCTTAGCCTAGATGCCTCCGAAGATTCCTTTATTTTTCCACAGAAGAGTCTCCAAGACGAGCGTTTGGCTTTCCTCAGTTCCTTTTTGTAAGCGTTGAGAGATGCTTTGTATGAAGCCCAGTTGGTTTCAGCTTTTGTGAACTTGGCTTGGTTGAACAGTTTCCTACAACTGCTTCTTAGGGGTCCTAGTGCTGGGGTCCACCAATGCTTCTTCTTTTTGCCTCTAGGCCGTATGAGCGGGCAGGCAGAAGTCAGAGCCTTATTGAGGGCCGAGGTGAGTACCCTGACCCTCTTATCTAGCTCCATGGTGTTACAGGGGGACTTAGGAGTTCAGATTTCATTGAACTTTTCAGCACTTCTCTATACTTGAGCCAGTCAGTTTTGCTATAATTCCTAAAAACTGGTTGGCGGGGAGGGTCATCAGCTAAACTGAATTGAATGTAACGGTGGTCACTAAAAGAGTGTTCCGCCGAGACTTTCCAGTTTATTATTTCCTGATGGATTGAGTCTTAGGCCAGAGTTATATCTAGAACCTCCTGTCTATCTTTTGTAATGAAGGTAGGTTCACTACCAGTGTTGCACACAATGAGATTAGTATTAAGAATATAATCAAACATAGGGACGGGCTACAGTCCGCTTGGGCGAACTGTTGGATACCCTATTCTTATTCCTATCCCTCATAAGTGGGCGTGACAAAAGACTAAGTATGGGTGAATTGTTAAGAATACTCTACATATTTTGTTATATAACATTTAAAGGATTTTATAAAAAAAAACGCTCCCTAGCTCAAACTTGGGTGCTTCAATAAAATTGTTTTATTTAATTGTGGGCGTGTCAGTAGGCGGATTTAAAAAAATTAACACATGAGCATAAATGGCCCCTAGAGAGTATATATTATAAATTTCAGCTCCCTAGCTCACTTTGAATTTTCAAAAAAAAAAAAAAAAAAATTGTGGGCGTGGTGCCAGTGGGCGTATTTTGAAAATATTTATACATGAGCATAAAGGGCCCATAGAGAGTATATATTATAAATTTCAGCTCCCTAGCTCAAACTTTGGATTTTCAAAAAAATTGTTTTATTTATTTGTGGGCGTGTCAGTGGGCGGATTTTGAAATATTTTTATCCCGAGCAGTTTTAGGAGTCATAGATCATATATAAAAAAAAAATTTAGCTTTCTAGCTCAAAATTCGATTTTTTCCAAAATTTTGTTTTTTTGAGTTTGTGGGCGTGTCTGTGGGCGGATTTCAAAAATTCGTAAACTTGATTATTTCGGGACCCTAGAGAGTATATGGTTAAAATTTCAGCTCTCTAGGTCCAGTTTAAAGGCCTAATTTTTGCCGACGGACGGACGGACGGACGGACATGGCTAGATCGACATTACTATCGATGCTGATCATAAATATAGTAACTTTTAGGGGTCTACGGGCATTATTAAGGTATGTTACAAACTATGCGTCAAAATAAATATACCCCTAGAATAGGGTATAAAAAGAGACTCACCTCTGTCGTTGATGTCGGAACTGCCCCATACTGAATGGTGCGCATTGGCATCACATCCAATAATGAGTCCAGTTGTTTGATGTTCAGCTGCCGCGATCAGGTTGACAGCAGGCAAGGACCCTATGTGATCATGGGCCAGATAAGCCGAGGCTATCCAATGGGTGCCACGAGCAGTCTCTAGACTCACCACGGTTGCATAACGGTCGCTGAAATTAGGGAGTAAAAATACATTTGAGCTACTTTTTGCCAGTATGCAAGTTCGAGGTTTACCTTTGTCTGTTGCATGCAACAATTTGTATCCATGAGTCCGGAGTCCTCGAACCAGGTTGTTAACAATCCATGGCCCTTGGATCAGGACCATATCTTCTCCATCTTTAGAAAGACGGATAAGAGGGGAGGCCGAAGCCTTTTTTGAGTGGTGTAGGTTGATCTGTATTAATCACAACATTGATCGTCGCAATCAGGCAGAGGTGCCTCCACCACGGTGTTATTTAGGTCCTCGCTAAGAAGGACTTTGCTAAGGAGGTCTTCCGTGTCTATACTAGAGTTGGTGCTAGCAGTGGACGTAGAGGGCTGAGTGGGAGCAGCCTTAATTGATTCATCATCTTCCATTGATGGAATGGAGATTGATGCTCCAGGATCAGGGGTGTTAAGTCCTGTGTCAGAGGGATACGGAGGCTTATTAGCGTCTGGGTCATCCTTTTTGTACACCCGAAGTGTGATCTTATCCCAACCGAACTGGATTGCGCCGTTGGTCTTCGCCAAAGGAGACAGGGATTCCTGATTGATCACTATTATAGCTGATCTGAAGGATCCACTATGCTCTTCCAGCTTCGCAACTTTCCAGTCGAGGGTTGGGAGTGAGGGATTGCCCAGTCTGATGACCACCAATACTTCTGCTGCTGAGGGGGGTACAGCAACGATTCCAAGCACGAGCCCTCGGTCTGCTCGGGATATCCTCCTTCGCAACAACCTCAAGCTTCGCTCCAGGCCAAAACTCCCCGAGTTTGCCTATGGCGATCTTATACAGATCCAAAGATCTAACATCGTCACAGGCAATGATCCGGATATGCCCTTGGTGTAGTCTGGCATCTTCAGTTACTGGAGCTGGTCCAAGATGGTCCTTCATGGAGGCTAGATAGAGGCTAAACAGCTTATTTTTCATCTTATGCCATCGTTCGGGGGAAATTCTACCCTCCGGATCGCTGCGGTCGATCACTGCGACCACGATTTTGTCCTTTAGGACATCGCTGAAGACTTTTGAGATTTGGGGGCGGAATGTGAGGTGGCGCTGGTGTTATGCACCTTAGGTTTTTTGGAAACCGAAGTGGTTTCTTCCACCGATCTCTGGCGCTTGGATGTGAAGTCCTTATAAGCGCTCTTGTACTTCTCCAGGAGGCCTTGGGCCCATTTTAATTTTGGGATCTGGTGCGGTGATCTGTCGGTCTCCAGAATATCTCCAAAGACCTTCAGAGTTCTTATGGCATTTCGCCTGACCTTGTAGTACACCCTCGAGGGATTGCGTTGTCGCGAACATCCACTGCGAGACGTACTAGGATCCGTGTTTGGTTTTTTTGTAAGGCTAGCAACGCAAGGGCCATGTAGTGCCACAATCCTACCGCTGCTGGGAATTGTTTTGCCTATATTAGGCTCACTGCTGCTGGAAAGGGAAAAGGAGAGAAAGAATCATAGGGAGGAAATCAGGAGAGAGGAGGGGTAGTGTAGAAAAAGGGGGAATTGGGGCAGGACGGAATGTCCTTAGGGCAGTTCTTAGTAGATGTATGAAACATCGTTAAGCCTCCACACCGGCACCATCAAAGGATGGTGCACTCGACAAGGTGACTATCCTTCGTGAAGGTTAATTGGTGAAACTCGATGACAATTAAAACACGTATCAATAATAAAACAATTACGTTTTCCAATATCGATGCAAAAAAGATAAAGTAGAGAAAAGCATTAATAATAAGAAAAGCATTAAAAATATCGCTTAAATAAGTTGCTACTGCGCATGTTGGGATCTTTCTTTTGTTTTGGGATGGGCTTATATTACGTTTACCACCCTATCATCCAGACCTCTATCCGATTAAAAATATTTGGGTAACTGGCAGGGCAAGAGTGGACAAACGAAACACAACATTCAAATAACTGGATGTTCAAAAACTAACAGAAGAAGAAAAATCGGGCAATGCGGGAGTTTGTGTCCGAGGTTGAGTGTCTTAGAACCAATATAATCGAGTTGGATACCAGTACGCTATATAAATCGGCGCGCGGAACGCTCGCAACCGCAGACGAGCGTAGGGGACTAGCGTTCCACAAGCAAGGCGTCAACGAGCGATACAAGATTGTTCTGGACAGCGCTGACATACGAGACCTGCTGGACGATATCGACCACTTGCTGGAGATAGAAGCCGATAACAACCCCGCCATTGAAACTGCTAACCTCCGGCTTAAATTGCGACCCAATCTACAGCGTTACCAAGAAAGTATACAACGCAACTTCTGTAATAATCGAAGCACAAATGTTGCTAGCTGCACAAATAATCAACAAAGTAACCATTTCCCAAATTACTATCCTAACCCTGGCTTTCCAAATCTTCCAACTAACGATCCTAGGTATAATCAACCAATATACCTACTTTTAACCAACCACCTTCGCATAATTAGAATTACCCTTAAGTTAACAATTTCCCAACGCGCTAAAGGGAAAAAAGGAACCGTAGTAATTTCAACAGTAGACCACGGACTTGTGTCCCACCTCCTACATTTTGAAATTGATGATGAAAATGGATATGGCACAAAGCCTCATCCAAAATATCTGAAAGGCAAGAAAGCATGGAGTTGGATGCTACAATTTGAAAAGAAAAATCGATTTCATCTTTTATGTTATCAAAGTTTTTATTAAAAAAATACAATAAAATAAGAAAATTATTCAAAGTGTTTAACATTAAGTCAGTGAGTGAAAAATGTCAGATCAAATCAGATCAGAAAAGTACAGCTTCGAGTCATAATGTTCTCAACTCAGCTGAGAAATTTCAAATAGATAATCCTCTTTGTTTTCTAGTGAATTTCGGGTTTTGAGTGAGCATTGTACCGTCAATGTTTGGCCTGATGTCGATTTGATCACAATTTGAACTCGTTCCATGTTATTCTTTCGATTTTTTTTATATATATGCGAATATTTGTAACATTAAACTAAGAAATACGATATCTCATGCCAAACAAATAAATCAATTGGCATCAGTACAATTTGAATTTTCAAATTTGACACATTTCACTCACTTGACCTACCTCAAAACTAGATACAGAAAAACTTGAGCTAAACTGATCTGCACAGCTTCATGGAACACAAATTGACAGAATGTAGAACACTTTGCGGCAAGTTTTTTACTCATGGAACACCAAATCTTGTACTTTTCTGATTTTTCTGTACTTATCTGTGCGGCTAAGGTTCATTAAACACATCCATTGAAACCATATGTATTCAATGATTGACTGCTCGTACGTCTGCAACTAGGTTTTGCGTTTGCAGCACTAAATTACAAACCAATACTAAAATTTTGTTTGCGATCAGTGTTCCACATACATAAAGGGTGATTTTTTTAGGGTTAGGATTTTCATGCATTAGTATTTGACAGATCACGCGGGATTTCAGACATGGTGTCAAAGAGAAAGATGCTCAGTATGCTTTGACATTTCATCATGAATAGACTTACTAACGAGCAACGCTTGAATTTTCAGTGAATGGGCCCTAGAAAAGTTGGCAGAAAATCCGCTTTTTTATCGACAAATTTTGTTCAGCGATGAGGCTCATTTCTGGTTGAATGGCTACGTAAATAAGCACAATTGCCGCATTTGGAGTGAAGAGCAACCAGAAGCCATTCAAGAACTGCCCATGCATCCCAAAAAATGCACTGTTTGGTGTGGTTTGTACGCTGGTGGAATCATTGGACCGTATTTTTTCAAAGATGCTGTTGGACGCAACGTTACGGTGAATGGCGATCGCTATCGTTCAATGCTAACAAACTTTTTGTTGCCAAAAATGGAAGAACTGAACTTGGTTGACATGTGGTTTCAACAAGATGGCGCTACATGCCACACAGCTCGCGATTCTATGGCCATTTTGAGGGAAAACTTCGGAGAACAATTCATCTCAAGGAATGGACCGGTAAGTTGGCCACCAAGATCATGCGATTTGACGCCTTTAGACTATTTTTTGTGGGGCTACGTCAAGTCTAAAGTCTACACAAATAAGCCAGCAACTATTCCAGCTTTGGAAGACAACATTTCCGAAGAAATTCGGGCTATTCCGGCCGAAATGCTCGAAAAAGTTACCCAAAATTGGACTTTCCGAATGGACCACCTAAGACGCAGCCGCGGTCAACATTTAAATGAAATTATCTTCAAAAAGTAAATGTCATGGACCAATCTAACGTTTCAAATAAAGAATCGATGAGATTTTGCAAATTTTATGCGTTTTTTTTTTAAAAAAAAGTTCTCAAGCTCTTAAAAAATCACCCTTTAGTTTTTCTTTGTCGCAGTGATATGCACGTGGAACAAAACAATTCTCACAAAAAAATTGCGATAAATTATATGGAAAATTTGTCCCAAACGCAAAAAAATGGTTTATGGCACAAAACAATTCTACAATTCAATTCAATTCAATTTAATTTTATTTATAATTCGGTGTACAAATAAGACTTAGTCTTTTATAGTACCTTAAAATACGGTTACATTTGGCTATACATACTACTATATAATTCTTTATAATTACTTAATAATATGTTTAAGATAGAGAGAGGATAGGATGTTGAAGAAGATAAAAGAAGTGTGTTATTATTTCATGTCATTTTTTGTGTTTCAAGTACCTATACTGTTGACTCCTTGTCAACGGAGTAGCAATGGCGGCAAATGCTTTCAAAAATGGTTTGTTTGACGAAAGAAAATTTAAACTGTTCAACTTTTTGTTGTTGTGTTGTTTTAATCTGTTAATTTCAGTTTTACAAGAAATAACTTACTTTAATATTTAATAACTTACTTTGTTCTTTCTGGTGGCGTTGTCAGACCGTCGTCCATTGAATACTTTTCATGATGATATACTTTTTAAAACAAAATGGCGAGAGTTTCAGAACCTACGGGTTTACATGTCAATTTTAGTTTCAATGAGAGCCGTCTGACAGCGCCACCAGAAAAAACCTCAAGGCTAAAACAGAGTCATTAAAAGAATATGATTTGGGCAGCAACATATACATTAATTATTTCTTTTTTTTTTTATTACAGTTTGCTTGTTACAGATGAGTTTAATTTAACGAAAAATGAAGAGTTATTTCTTTTTTAAAATTCGCAATTCCAATTATTTTTTGATTGTTACTGGCAGAGAGTT
Source organism: Portevinia maculata (assembly GCA_949715645.1). Classification (NCBI taxonomy): domain Eukaryota; kingdom Metazoa; phylum Arthropoda; class Insecta; order Diptera; family Syrphidae; genus Portevinia; species Portevinia maculata. The sequence goes on from OX454527.1 coordinate 124,102,287, forward strand.
CCATAATTTGGTTGCATAAACAATAAAGACTCGTAGAGAATTCAAGTAGTTGGACGAGCTTGTTACTATGTTAAGAGTCCTCATAGATTGAGTAAATTGAAGTTTTTCGTAAATGTATATAGGTTTTCTGTTTTGGATGATTTTGTGCATAAACAAACAACACCTTGCATCAAGGAATTGTTGAAAAGAGCATCCAAGTATCAATTTATGATAATGTGATATGTGTTCATGTCTTCGAAGTCCATAAATGTATCTTATCATGTCATTAAATGCTACAAGAAGCTTATGTTGGGAATGAGAATCTGGTTTACAATAAACTACATTCCCGTACTCAATAAGAGGAACTAGTAGTGTTTTAACAAGCCTCAATTTTGTATTAGTGGGAGTTATATCAGAGAATAGCATTAGCTTACGCAATCCACCGTAGATTCTGCCGATGGTATAATTTACTTGACTTTCAGCAGAAACTGAAGTGTTGACCCTAAAACCAAGACTGGTCACAGTGTTCACAAAACTAAGCTTCATGCGGGACAGATAAACCGGAGGAAACAGCAAGGTATTAATCTGCTTCTTTGAGATCGCGATTAGTTGGGACTTAGCAGGGTTGAGGTTTAGGCCATTGTTAAGGGACCATTTTAAAATTGCAAGTAGGTCCTCATTTATTCTATAAATAAGGTCTTCTAGTAATCCAATTGGGCGGGACAAATAAATTTGAACATCATCAGCATATAAATGAATTGAAACATTCGAGCAAACATTTGGCAGATCATTTATGAAGAGGCAGAAACGGATAGGGCCTAAAATAGAGACTTGAGGAACCCCCATCCGCAGATTCAAAGATTCTGAGATCATTTGATCAGCCTTGACCCTCTGGCTATGATCAGACAAATAGTCTGATGAGACTTACTGCTCGGTCATGAAAACCAAAGTAACGCTTCAGTTTTGTGCAAAGTAGTTGATGGTTTACTCTATCAAAAGCTTTTGAAAAATCAAGCAAGCAGAGGACGGTCACATTGTCTAGGTCATATTAAATCCGAATATCATCAAGGACCTTAATCATAGCTGTTTGGTAACTCTGATGAGCTCGGAAACAGCTCGGAAACCAGACTGAAGTGGGGATATTAAGTTCAGCCTATCAAGATGACTAAAGATCTGCGTTGCCAGAATTTTTTCAAATACCTTTGACAGACAGGGTAAGATACTGATCGGACGAAAATCGGAGCAAGAATTTGGATTAGCGTTTTTGGCTACAGGAATAATCTTAGCTGACTTCCAGCAATCGGGAAAAGAAGAAGAGGTTATACAAAAATTGATCACATGAGTCAAAGCAGTTAATATGTGGCTTAAAATCATTTTAATAAAACATATAGACACCCCATCTTCTCCAACTGCATCCGACTTAATCGATCGCAAACTTTAAGCACCTCATGCTCCGAGATCACTTCAAATTCGAGCTCCGTTGTTGAATCGTAAAGCGCTTCGTTTCTGGGTATAAATTCTCCTGGGTGAACTTCAGACAATATAAGACTCCTATTTAGTATATTTAGATCAGGCAAATTATGAGCTACTTGCTTTCTAACTATTCCAATAGACTGAAGATTATTTCAGAGCCGCCTAGAAGGTTGATTTGTATCAAGCTTTGAAATAAAAAACCTTTTTTTGGCTCTACGAGTCACGAATGTAGCTGTGTTTCGAGATCGGCAGAAAAGTTCCCAATTTATATTCGATGGGTTACTTTTCCATTTTGCATACAATTTTCTTCGACTTTGAATCGCACTACGTACCTCCGAGGTAAACCAAGGACAGTTTCTGCTACGCACCGTGACAGTTTTAATAGGAACATGTTTTTCAAATAAATCACAAATTAAAGATTGAAAGTAGCTTGCTTTGTCGTTGGCATTTGAGAAAGCATGACATTCATTCCAGGGGTAGACAGTGGCATCGTTTTGTAGTTCAAGGTTATTTATGGATTTAAGATCTCTGAATTGAAATGTGTAAGTTGAAAGTAAATGCGAAAAATCAATATTGTAAGTGCAAAGCAACAAGTCATGGTCAGATACACCATCCAAGGACGATTGGTCTTGCAGGAGAACGTTAGACAGATCCGAGACAACCGTTAATTCAAGAAGATTTGGAGTAGAATGAGCAGCAAAACGGGTGGCATAGGAGTTGGACACGGCAAGTCCAGCTGTTGCAATTTCATCTCTTAGTTGATCAGCCCGAGAGTCGTGTTGCGGGAGATCTGCATTAAAATCTCCACATATGATTATATGCTCATAGGATAAGGAAAAATCCCGAAGAACAGCGAATAAGGGTTCAGGAGAAAAACTTTTATTTGGGTTGTAACCAACACCCAAAAGGCACTTAGTGTTCCTGTCAGCTACTTCTACAAACAAAAATTCTATAGCTTTATCTTCTGATTCTATCAAGACCTTACACGAAAGAGATGTTTTGCAATAAAGTGCAACTCCCCCGCCAATACTGTCGGTAATCCTGTCATTTCTTAATAATCTATAGTTATTTATGTCTTGCACACTATTCGAGATATCTGGCTTAAACCATGTCTCAGTAATGCTTTCTATATCGACGCCTCAAAGACGAATTTAAGGAAGTCTAATTTGTTCATGTTGAGACTACGAGCATTAATACAACATACTTTGAACCCTTCATGCGCATCTGAAAGTATTTTACTGATCTTACGGAAAAACTACCGTCACTGCAAATTGATCGAATCTCTCCACCCGAGATCATGAAAAACACAAATATACCAGAAGGCCTGAAAGAAATACTGAGGAAAAAAAAGGAATAAAAGAAAATCAAAACATAGGGACGGGCTACAGTCCGCTTGGGCGAACTGTTGGATACCCTATTCTTATTCCTATCCCTCATAAGTGGGCGTGACAAAAGTCTAAGTATGGTTGCATTGTTAAGAACGCTCTACATATTTTGTTATATAACATTTAAAGTATTTTATAAAAAAAACGCTCCCTAGCTCAAATAAAATTGTTTTATTTAATTGTGGGCGTGTCAGTAGGCGGATTTAAAAAAAAAATAACACATGAAAATAAAGGGCCCCTAGAGAGTATATATTATAAATTTCAGCTCCCTAGCTCAAACTTTGAATTTTCAAAAAAAAAAAAATAATAATAATTGTGGGCGTGTCAGTGGGCGGATTTTGAAATTTTTTTATCCCGAGCAGTTTCAGGAGTCATAGATCATATATAAAAAATTTCAGCTTTCTAGCTCAAAATTCGATTTTTCCCAAAATTTTGTTTTTTTGAGTTTGTGGGCGTGTCTGTGGGCGGATTTCAAAAATTCGTAAACTTGATTATTTCGGGACCCTAGAGAGTATATGGTTAAAATTTCAGCTCCCTAGGTTCAGTTTAAAGGCCTAATTTTTGCCGACAGACGGACGGACGGACGGACATGGCTAGATCGACAATATTTTCGATGCTGATCATAAATATAGTAACTTTTAGGGGTCTACGGGCAATATTAAGGTACTCGTATGTTACAAACTATGAGTTAAAATTAATATACCCTTAGAATAGGGTATAAAAATAAAGAGAAAAAGCAAGAGAAAATAATGTTGCAATTGTACGAGAAAGAAAGAAAATATGAATAAAAAAGTAAAGAAGAAAAAGAAAGAGAAAAATGTTATTACAAGTAGGTATATGAGAAACGAAAACAGGAAGAGAAATATTTAAAATCTGTTTTTTTTTTTGTGTGGAACATTAGAGATGATCTGCTGCCCATGACATTCAAAGCGGTTGATGGTTAATTTATTAAAGTTGAGAGCACATTTGACTGTATTTTCACCTCAGTGTCGTCATTACTTTTTTTCACAAATACAAATCCATTTCTTGTTCTGACTGAGAATAAAATTCCCTCTCTTCTCAGTTGGATTGCATGTCGCAACAAGGAACTATTTAAAGGTGTGAGGCTCTCATTCATGTAAATTTTGCTTATTGTCTTAGACTTCTAGGAAGAGGGAAAATCATCATATAGCTGAGCGACAGTCAGACCACAGACTACCTATCACAGACTACCTATACTAGATAGTCAACTAAGAGGAATTTTTTTCGGATTGCCTACAAGCTGAAAAACTCCACTAAATGGCTTATCTGTATTAGTGTTTGCATGCAAATCAAATGGGAAGCTTGCACACAGATAGGATATTTAGTGGAGTCAGGTGTGAAGTTGGCAGCTCTCTCTCCAAATCACCTCTAAATGATGGAAAAGTGCGCTGTGTTAACAAACCGACTTCTTTCGAGGTGGATTTGTAGAATTTTAATAAACTACCTGCAAACTTCTTCGTTCCGTGGTGAATTAGTAATAAGTGTAAAATATAGTATAAATTGTAAATAATAATGTTTTAAATCATTTATAATACTTTTTTAGAGAAATAATAATTAAAAAACTTAAATATAAATCACAGCATAAACGAAAATAGTTTAATTTTGTCCGCTATGTACCCTCTAAATCAGTAGCAAGTAGGATCGTTTGTCGTATATTTTTTTTTTTTTTATTTTTTTTATAATAAGCGCACACTAAAGGGATTTGTTGGGACCCTTATAATGTATTAAATACACAGCGCGGGCGTTAAGGAAATTAGGGTGAGAGGAAAAGGAGAGATGCCGATGCACGTTGGTTTTGAATGTCTGTAGGTTATAATGTGTAAGAACAATGGAGCGGGGAAGAGCATTCCACATTCGTGTTGTACGGCTGAGGAAAGATTCTTTGAACTTCACTCTACGTCCGAACACAGGCTTGAGGGTGAACTGATGAGCATTCCCTGCATGGCGGGTATTGCGGTTGAAATGTTTAAGGGGAGGAATGCAACTGGCTATTTCGTTTGAGCACTTATGGTGGAAATAACGATAAAATAACGACAGGCAGGAGACATTACGACGATGACTAAGAGAGTCAATCGATCTCGCGATGTCTCGGTCGCCAATGAGTTTTATCGCGCGTTTTTGGATCCTGTCAAGTAGCTCCAAATAAGTTATTGGTGCACCGGGCCAGATATGAGCGTTGTACTCGAGTTTCGGAAGGAGAAGGGGTGAAATATTTCTTAGAACGCTTAAGGAAGCCTAGACATTTCGCGGCGTTCTTGGCGACATCGAATATGTGGTCATTCCAACGAAGGTTGTCATTAACACACATACCGAGAATGGAAAGTCTTTCGGTTTCAGCGATGTAAGTGCCATTCATAGATAATGGCAGTGTGTGTGGGTTTTGCTTTAATGACAGGAGACAGCATTGAGTTTTGGAAGCATTAAATTCCACTTTATTGGGTTTACCCCACTGAGTTATGTGTTATAGGTCGAATATATATAAAAGTTTGTACTGGCTGCTCCTACATGGTCAAAAATATTGTTGTTACTAGTAATGATGAAACTCATATAGGTAGTCTGTGAGTCAGACCCTTGTGTGAAGTGAAAGCAGAGAGTAGAGCTTTTTTCTCAGCGGGAGAAGATACCCTTATCAGTAGCGGGCTTTTGCTGTCGGGATTACGAGCGTGCAAACGAAAAGCATCGAAGTGGGGAGTAATATCATGGTGAAATTTTAGTGCAATTTTTTTGGCAAGATCAGTCGGACTCTAATTTTTGATGTAAGGTAAACCGCGAACAATGACGTCACTAATACGTTGTTGACGTTGAAAGTTCTCATGTTGATCTCTAATTAACTGATTTTCACTCCGTAATTCTTTTATCTCATTCTCGCACTCCTGTACACGATTATATAAGGTAGATATGGTATTTTGTATTTCGTCTTTCATTTCTCTCTCTAAGTCAGAAATTAATTTTTGAAATTTAAGTAGAAGGTTAGACTCGAACCCATGAAAGTCTTGTGTTGGGTTATGCTCTGCTGGAGCGGCTGGACTGTGCAGAGGAAGGGGTGTTGGGGGTGGTGGCTGCTACTTTGGTTGTGTTGGCGTTATTAACAGGTGTATTGAGGGTATTTGTGAGGCTGGTGGTATTGATCTCTCGCGATGGTCAGCCACCTTGACGTGTGTACCATCATTGCATTCGATGGTACCGGTGCGGAGGCTTGCGGTGCAAAGACTCAACGTTCTATGCTGTCTAAGGGCCACCCATAGCAGACAGGCCGATTGATGAGCGCCAACCAAGAACTGGCCAGGACTTAACGTCCACCCACCCCTAATCCAGAGTGTCATGCGACCCTTGCTTATTGGATGGTTTGCAGCCAGGTGTATCCGGCTTCTCTGATACCGGGCCACCTCAGAGAGTAACCATGGCCTTACCACGTTAATGCGGGGCTCTGGCCTAGTTGACCGTCTTTCCCCCGCTACTCGTGGGATATGCCAAACAAAAAATAAACACAACAAACAAACAAAAAACAAACTTAGCAGAATGCGGAGACAGACTGCAGACGAAGTCATTGGTCGGATGGAGCAGGATATCCATGACGACCGCCTGGCACATGATAGACCCGGAACAAGTCGAGAGGGAGGCTCTAAACTGGTGCAACCCAGAACCAGTCAAAGAACCATCATCACCTCACGACAAGCCACGGGGGTGCCAAAAGGCCCGGGAAGAAGCCCGGTAGCACAGACAGGTGCATGCAGTGGGGATGGGAGCCAAATCCTAATCCCCTCCATGTACGGGAAAGTATTGATGGAGGGAACTAGGGCAGCGGGAACGACAACGAACGAACGAACAGCTCAAGTACCAGCCCCTGAACCCCCGGGAACAATACCGGAAGGAAGAGGACTAAGCCAGCCTTACCTCCACCTGGGAAACCAGGTGCGAGGGACGACCCTCTGCGAAGGGGACTTAGTGGTGCTAGCAACTAAATGGTACCTCCGCTACCTCAATAAAGGCTTCGGGCCTGAGGAAGCCAAAAGGAGGGCTGAGGAGCATCGGGCCAAGCCCGAAAGTACAGCAGTGGCGGCGGGAAAAGGGGGAATAACAACATCACCCACCCTCCCCCCACAACAAATAAAGCCAAAAAGCAGAAGGTGGATGAAGGTACCGAGAGGGCCACGTGGTTGGTCGAAGCTATGCTACGGCGGTGAAAACCTTCCCGGCTAGCGGTAGACACGACACAGGTGCGATTGCTGAGCAGGTTGCTGTTCTCCCGGTGAAATATCCGCAGGAGATCCTCAGCAACCCAGACCTCATGGCACTTGAAGACGCCATTGTGGTGGAAATGGTCTTGGGATGAGAGCATAAGCTCAAATTCCAGGGCATACATTTCAAACACGGAATGGTCTTAGTTGACTGCGAAAATCCACAGACAGCTGAGTGGCTAAAAGCATTAGCCCCAAAGATGGGGAAATGGAAGGGGACATGCCTCATGACATGCAGTGAGACAGCTATACCACGGTCCTACTCCATAACGATCTTCCTTCTACGCAGTGCAGAACAAGAAGCTAAAACCTCCTCGGCACTGCTGGAAGCACAGAATGTGGGACTTAACGCCCAGGCGTGGAAGGTTCTCAACTGTCGAAAAGAGGGAACTGGGCAGGTACTGGCTCTTAGCATCGACCGAGAATCCTTCGACGCCATAAACTCCCAAAAAGGATCCTGAGCTACCGATTCGGCAGGGTTGCGGCGTGAGGACTCAAGAGGTCGGACGAGATCTCTGGGCAAACAGCCCAGCCAGCATCGAATCTGAACTCGCAGAGCGCGCAGTCCGAGGTAGAGCATACTGCTCCTCCGAAGATTAATGCACCTTCTTCCGTTGTCCAATCGGCGGAGCAGGCTCCTGAGGAGAGCGAGGAGTCTATGTCCACCTCGGAGAGCATGAACTCTGAGGGGGAAGTGGACAACACGGTCATCGACCTCTTCCAGGAAATCACCCAGGAGGAGGAAGATTCGTTGCTGAAGGAGGACGGGGCAATTGCCCCGCGCGAGCAATAGCTCGATGAACCCCGCCAACAGAAAAATCAAACTAGCACAGGTAAACATCTACCATGCTATAGCCGCCTCGGCGACTATATCTAGGATATTTACCTGCCAAAGCCTGGGGCTAGTACTGATCCAGGAGCCATGGATCCTGAAAGGACAAGTCAAAGGATTGGCGAGCAAGGATGCAAAGGTAATATGGGACACTCGGGCCGAGAAACCGAGAGCTTGCATTCTTATAAACAATAAATATAAATTTATTCTACTTTCAGAATACGCGACACGAGATCTGGTGCCAATTCAGGTACATCTGGATGTTGAAGGATGTCACCGCACCATTGTCATCGCATCGGCGTATTGTGCAGGTTGTATCATCCCAAATGCAGCGACTGGTGGAGCATTGCAACAAGCTACGCATGCCGCTCCTTATAGGGTGCGATGCAAATGCCCACAACATTATATGGGGGAGCACCGACACCAACATCAGCGGTGAGTACCTACTAAAATTTATTATGAGTTCGTCACTTGACATTATAAACGTGGGAAATACCCCCACCTTTGTTACTAGGGTCAGGGAGGAAGTACTCGACCTCACGCTTGGGAGCCCACACGTAAGTAAATTAATTATTAACTGGAGAGTATCTAGTGAGCCGTCATTATCTGACCATCGAATAATAGTATTCGACCTGGACAGCACAAGTATCACGAGAAATCCAGTAAGAAACCCAAGGAAAACCAACTGGGAAACCTATAGAACTGCTCTAGAGAGCAATCTGGGGCGCCTTGTTTTAAGGAAGGCTCCGGGCCTGCGTTCGAAGAAAACTGTCCTATAAGTAGAGAACGGGACAGGAAACAGACGCCATGGTGGAGCAATAACTTGTCAAAACTAAGATCCGAGGTGCGGAAGCTTTTCAATAAAGCAAAGCGCAGCGGAGACTGGTAAAGCTACCAAATGGCCCTTACTACATATAATAAGGAAATCAGAAAAGCTGAAAGAAATAGCTTCAGGAAATTCTGTGAGACAATCACCAGCACTCCGACTGCGGCAAGGCTACAGAAAGCTCTTGCGAAGTCAGGAGGAGTGCCGATGTCTCTGAGGAAACCAGATGGCGAGTTCACGGAAGATGAGGATCAAAGGGCACTATTGCTACTAGAAATTCACTTTCCTGGCAGCTCGCCTAGTACTGAGCCAGGAATCAATACCACTTCAATCTGACCTCGGCGAGTAGGCTGGGAAAGAACATCAACCATCTGTTCTGAGGGACGACTGAAATGAGCAATAAATTCCTTTCAGCCTTTTAAATCTGCCGGAGTGGACGACATTATACCCGCCCTACTACAAGAAGGGCAAGGTGTACTAATACCACACCTGCTAAAAATAACAAGGAGCAGTATTGCCTTGGGCCACATACCAATGCAATGGAGACGAGCAAGTGTTGTGTTTATACCAAAAGCGGGGAAAAAAGACCCCACACAGCCAAAATCGTACAGACCCAACATTACGTCATTTCTTCTGAAGATGACATAAAAGGTTGTGGACAATTATTTAAGGGAAGATGTACTGAATACATCCCCCTTACATCATCGTCAGCATGCATACAGAGCGGGCAGATCAACAGATACATCAACTGTCAGGCGTACGCTGATGACATTGTATTGATTGCCAGCGGCAAGTTCGAAGAAACCCTTAGGGACATTATACAAAGGGGGCTTAAAGTAACCAAGGAATGGTGCCATACTGTCGGACTTAACATCAATCCGGCGAAAGCAACGATAGTTCCATTCACAAGGAAAAAACAACTTCAAAGACTTAAGGACATTAGCCTATCAGGCACGACACTGATACCAGTCAAAGAAGTAAAATATCTATGACTCCATCTAGATAGTAAACTCCTCTGGCGAAAACATACAGAGGAGATATCCAAGAAGGCCACCCGCGCTCTCATGATATGTAGGAGCCTAACGGGGAAGGCATTGGGATGCAGCCCAAACATCCTGCGATGGATGAACACTGCAATCGTGAGACCAATGATCACTTACTGAGCGGTAGCCTGGGCAAAACGAACCAGTCTAGCCCCAACAAGAGAAACACTCGGCAAAGTGCAAAGACTTACGTGCCTGTGCATTACCGGAGCAATGCGTAGCTGCCCAACCGTACCCATGGAGGTGTTATTGGAATTGACTCCTCTACACATCATGGTGATGAACGAGGCAGACAAAACAATCCTAAGGATGGCAAAGGAGGGAATTGGGAGAGGGAAATGCATCGGTTCGAAAGAACACGGTGACTTACTCTAAAAACTCCCACTTCTTGGCATAGGTACCTAGGGACGATAGCATTAGGAAATTCAACTTCGAGAAGAATGTCCAGATAAAACTCAGCAATAAGGAGAACTGGAGCAATGAATCCACAACTTATGAACTGAGCAACCACACAACAAAGTGGTACACGGAAGGCTCGAGGACCGAGGGGGGAACTGGTGCAGGAGTGTTTGGGCCAGGAACTAAGCACTACGAATCCATGGGCAAATGTACCAGCATCTTCCAGGCAGAAATATGTGCCATAGACAGGTGCGTTCGAATCAACCTCGAGAAAAACTACAGGAATTGCAACATAGCAATAATGTCTGACAGCCAAGCAGCCATAAAGGCTCTTGACGCCTACGTTATCAAGTCAAAACTCGTGTGGGAATGCCTACACGGACTGAATAGACTAGGCAAGAATAGCAGAATTTCCATCTGCTGGGTACCTGGCCATGTTGGCATTACAGGCAATGAGGCAGCGGACTCTCTGGCCAGAAAAGGGGCAGAGGAACCCTTCATAGGACCTGAACCGTTCTGCGGGATAGGAGAACACACTATACGCGAAGAGTTCAGGAGACTGGAAGAAGAAACAAGGGCCAAAACCTTTCTCAACCTCCAAGGTCTAAGGCAAGCAAGGAAACTCTTAGGAAATTACAACCAAAAGAGATTCAAAGCTTGTATCGGCCCTAACAAAAACAACCTAAGAATCCTAACAGGCCTCCTCACAGGGCACTGCAGACTCAAGGAGCACCTGAGGAAAATGGGCATATCGGAGGACGGGCTCTGCAGATTCTGCAGTGAAACCGCCGAAACTCCAGACCACATACTGGAATCCTGTGGGGCACTGGCCCACAAAATGATGAAATATTTGGGCAGGCACCAAATAACAGACAAGGACATACAAACCATGGACCCACAGCTCATTCTCAGATTCATTAAAGAAACTGGACTGGACGCTGTGGTCTAAGGAGTGTGACCTGCCAAGGATAAATCAGAGCAATACCTCGACACGCTTCACTAAGAAGTATCTAGAGAGGGCTCTGAAAGAGGGCATGCACCTCTCCGAGGCACAAGCAAGGGGACACAATAGACCAATAGGTCACAGTGTAATATACCCTAACTAAATATAATTATTTTTATTATTATTATTGACGTTGCTGCCAGTGTTGGTGATGGTAGAACTTGTGTTAGACATGGTGAAAATAATTTATGATTTGAGCAATATGTTATTGAATTTATTTGCTTTTGAGCGTATTGATTAGATAAATATAAATCAAATTAGATCACAAAGAAACTATTCTTCTTCTCAAACTTATTTAATAATTGCCGGTTAAAAGGGCTTCAAATGTCAGGAGCGAAATCAAAAACACGTCTACACCATTGACATTGCCAACTCTATATCCAAACTGTTGATTTTGGTGGATATGGGACAAAGTCGATGTTCGATATCTCGGGATTGGAAAGACTAAGAGCAAATCGATTCACAGATTTAAGAAGAGCATACAAAATTACCATAGAATCCGTTCCTAACTCAAAAACGACAAAAGTGGCGTATGAAACAAAACAATTCTCAGGCGACGACAGATGAATCAATGTGTACAATTAGACAAGATGTGCTAAATCAGATGTGCACAATAATATAAATCTCGGTTAACCTCAAGACAGTAGGAGCATGTACTAATACCCTCTTGCTAGGAGAATTCCAGACAACCTACACATTTCATTTAGTACCGACTCTTTTTTTTTATAATGCACTCGCACTAAAGGGATTTTTGGATACCCTTATAATGTAATAGCTACACAGCGCGGACGTTAAGGAGATTAGGGTTAGAAGATAGGCAGAGATGTCGATGCACGTTGCTTTTAAATGTTTGTAGATTATAATATGTAGGAAAATGGAGTGGGGAAAGCATTCCACATTACTGTTGTACGGCTAAGTAAAGATTCCTTGTATTTCACTGTACTCCCGAAAACAGGCGTAAGGGTAAACTGATGTGCATTCCATGCACAGCGGGTATTGCGGTTGAAAGGTACTAGGGGTGGAATACAACTGGCTATTTCATTAGAGCACTTACGGTGGAAATATCGATAGGTTAGGTTAGGTTAGGTTAGGTGTCTGTCGGTAGAAGCCGACACACTTAGACCAATTTAGGTCTATTGTGATACCACGTATGTATTATCTACCTCAAACTCGTAGATGGGACTGGCCAATGACACGCGGTTGTTATCAAACGGTCGCCCATCTACTTAGTACTAACCGCGCCCAACGTCGTTTAATTGCGGTGATCTGACGAGAACCGATTAACTCGACGTGCTTTGGTCGTTGGTTGGAGATATCGAGAGACAGGAGATATTGCGACGATGACTAAGCGATCGCGCGACGTTACAGCTACCAATGAGTTTTATCGCGCGTTTTTGAATCCTGTGAAGTAGCTCCAAATAAGTAATTGGTGCACCAGACCAGATATGCGCATTGTACTCAAGTTTTGGGCGAATAAATGCCTTGTAGATAGTAGCCAGATCAGAGGGAGTGAAATATTTCTTGCAGCGCTTAAGGAAGCCTAGGCATTTCGCAGGGTTCTTGGCGACATCGAATATGTGTTCATTCCAACGTAAGTTGTCATTAACACGCATACCGAGAATGGAGAGCCGTTCGGTTTCAACAATGCAAGTGCCATTCACTGACAATGGCATGGTATTAGTGTTTTGCTTTAATGACAGAAGACAGCATTGCGTTTTGGAAGCATTAAAGTCCACTCTATTAATTACACCCCACTTAGTTATGCAGTCGAGATCCCAATTCAATAAGCTTAACATACGTTGCCGTTCCAGTTCCACACCCGAAGATGAGGGGCGTGAACCAAGAAACGAGTATGAGAAGCAGTGGGTACTGTCATCGGCAAAGGAGTGGATTGGATTAGAGGTAATAGACGGGAGATCATTTATTAACATAGGGACGGGCTACAGTCCGCTTGGGCGAACTGTTGGATACCCTATTCTTATTCCTATCCCTCATAAGTGGGCGTGACAAAAGTCTAAGTATGGTTGAATTGTTAGGAACGCTCTACATATTTTGTTATATAACATTTAAAGGATTTTATCAAAAAAAAAAACGCTCCCTAGCTCAAACTTGGGTGTTTCAATAAAATTGTTTTATTTAATTGTGGGCGTGTCAGTAGGCGGATTTAAGAAAAATTAACACATGAGAATAAAGGGCTACTAGAGAGTATATCCTATATATAGCTCCCTAGCTCAAACTTTGAATTTTCAAAAAAAAAAAAATTAATTGTGGGCGTGTCAGTGGGCGGATTTTGAAAATATTTACACATGAGCATAAAGGGCCCATAGAAAGTATATACTATAAATTTCAGCTCCCTAGCTGAAACTTTGGATTTTCAAAAATTAATATACCCTTAGAATAGGGTAAAAAAAAATTGTTTTATTTATTTGTGGGCGTGTCAGTGTTCGGATTTTGAAAATTTTTTATCCCGAGCAGTTTTAGGAGTCATAGATCATATATAAAAAATTTCAGCTTTCTAGCTCAAAATTCGATTTTTTCCAAAATTTGGTTTTTTTGAGTTTGTGGGCGTGTCTGTGGGCGGATTTCAAAAATTCGTAAACTTGATTATTTCGGGACCCTAGAGAGTATATGGTTAAAATTTCAGCTCTCTAGATCCAGTTTAAAGGCCTAATTTTTGGCTACAGACGGACGGACGGACGGACGGACATGGCTAGATCGACATTACTATCGATGCTGATCATAAATATAGTAACTTTTAGGGGTCTACGGGCAATATTAAGGTATGTTACAAACTATGCGTCAAAATTAATATACCCTTAGAATAGGGTATAAAAATGAGAAAGAGAGTCGGAGACAAAACAGAGCCTTGGGGAACACCAGCATTTATTTGGTGAGTTGCAGCCTTGAAACCGTCCAAAACAACTTGAATGCAACGGTCCGAAAGGTAGTTTCTAATCCATTGAAGAAAGGTACTCGTATCATCGATTCCAAATGCACGCATTTTCAACAAGAGAGCTTGGTGCCAAACTGCTTCCCAGAACCAGTAGATGGCATTACCGGAACCAATTTCCTTAAAGCTTTTTTAGCCATTATCCATTTAGAATATTAGAATATTTCACTTTAAAACTAACCACACACAATAGCCAAATTTCATTCTCTCTAGTTAACCAAGACCAGGTGGCTTCTACGTCGCTTTCAACCCGATCCGAAAAGACGTATTGGATCGACAGCCAACACTCGGAAGTAGGAGTATTCCATTAACAACAATGAAGGAGTGACTCCGAGGTGAAATTGAATTAGATAGAGCCACGGTCTATACCGTTAGCTGATGCATACTGCGTTTTAAAGAACAACATCACCGAGGAATCAATCTCCAACCGACTAAATTGTACTTGCTGAAATCAATTGACACGCCGAACAAGGAAGAAAGATCAGAACTTGAGCTCATATGTGTCAAATTCCAAGATATTTTTTATCTCCAGAACAACAAATTATCATACATTGACATAGGTCAGGCCCACATATCGCTCAAGGACGGAGATACCGCTAAGTATACCAAACCCTATAGACTACCTCATTCACCGAAGTTCAGAAAATGTTGGCAGACGACCATTCACTTCATATCGCTCAAAAACGGAGCTACCGCTAAGTATACCAAACCCTATAGACTACCTCATTCGCAGAAGTTCAGAAAATGTCGGCAGACGATATTACCAAACCATCCATTTCCGCTAGGAACTCGTCTATTCGTAGATTACCGGAAGGTAAACGAGGCAATCGAGGACGATAAATTCTTCTAGGCGGAGCAACTTACTTCTCCTGCATAGATTTAAGCCAAGGGTACTACCAAATGGAACTAGCGGAAAGCAGCAGACCTTACCCAGCATTCTCAACCGAAAATGGGCACTACCAATTAAAACGCATGCCAATGGGTTTGAAAATATCGCCCAGCACAGGTCTAACCTATTCCCGTTGTTTTGTGTATCTTGATGATTTGATTGTGTTTTGGAAGTATTCCAAAGACTAAGAAAAGTGAATCTAAAGCTCCATCCCGGGAAATATTCTTTTCCTAGGACAGTGATCTTATACTTGGGACACATTTCCCATTACCACGAGACGCGGATGAAGTCAGAAGGTTCGTGGCCTTTGCAAATTATTAACGCAAATTCATACCGGATTTCGCCACGCTAGACCTTCCACTAAATCGGTTTCTACAGAAAAAGGTAGAATTTAGCTTTAATGAGGACTGCATGGCGTCTTTCAGTGCACTTAAAAATGTCCTCATAAGCCCAAAAATTCTCATTTATTTTACCAAATGCTGTTGAGGGACGTGAGCAGAATATGCGAACCTTTAGCTATTAAAAAGGTTTACATATCGAAGGAAGAGTTAAGAAAACGTAAAGTCAGCCGCTATAATATAAAAGTATGTATATTAAAGAAGCAGTTAGAAGAATTATTTAAAGAAAGCAAAATAAAGGTGCACTTAATTGCAAATACAATCAACCACGTTTCCGACCAGCAAACAGATTGGAAGATCTGGTTTACTTATTATGTGTTCTGTTGTAACACCTCAGTACATTTAGAAACAGGGTTCACCCCTTTCGAACTTGTGTTGGAAAGACAGTGCAACTTACCTTCGAACATCACCAACAAGGTAGACCCAGTGTACAACTACGAAGATTACGTAATAGATCTCAGGAGTAAATTACATACACATAGGGATGTCAGCCATACTCTAATAGAGAAAAAAAACATTAGGAAAAATAGGTAGGACACAGATGGTAAAACGCAACTTAGGAAACTGCTTAGGAATGAAAACAGGAACAAACGATATCCCAAAACGAGGTTAAGTGCGAAATAAAATACTTAACTAACTTAACGGGCTCATGACCCGTGAAGTCTCTGCCTGATACACTGCAGCCTCTCATCCTCTGGGATCCCAGGCACGCTGCTTCCAGTTCTCCAGACCAAGCGCTCTGGCATCCGCGATGGCTTGGTCTTTCAAACGGAGGTTCGGTATTCCTTACCTTCTCGAACCATCGGACTGGGAGTCGAAGATCCTCTTGGCTGGAACATTATTTTCCGTTCGCTCAATGTGGCCGAGCCAATGTAGTCGACGTGATTTAGCTTTTCGGACTACCTTAAGTAGTAGGTACTTCGAAGTACCTTAAAATAAAAAAGATTTTTCAATGGGAGAGTTCTCGTAAGCCTAAATAGCTCCATGGAATGAGCTAGCCGGGAAGAGTTACAAACTTTTCTTATTGCCATATATATTATAACATCAATATCCGGGATGACTTCCGTATTAAGGCTAAAAAACATAAGCTTAGTTTTATTACTTACTAAAAGTTTATGTCCAGCAAACCAAATTCTTAGCAAATGAACGTCATGATTTATATCAGATACTAAGTCCAAGGGGCTAACTGATCTATAGGCGATACCCAAATCATCTGCAAAGGCCTTAACTTCTCCAGCAAACGGTTCTTCAAAAATAGAATTAATGTAAATTAAAAATAGAATAGGCCCAAGAACAGAACCTTGGGGAACGCCAATATTAATGGTTTTAAAGTTACTAAAACTGATTCCTATTTTGACCTTCTGTTTTCTGTCCTTCAGATAGGAAGCGAGCCAATCATAGATACAGCCACGGAAGCCTGCATTATACATTTTGTTTAAAAGAATTTTGTGGTCAACCATGTCGAAGGCTTTGGTTATATCTACAAAAAGCCAACTGCAAAATCTTTTGTCATCTAATCCCTTTCCAAAAGAGTATCCTCAGTAGAAAGGCCTAATCTAAATCCAAACTGGCTCGAACTAAAAATCTTTTTATAATTAAGATATTTCAACATCCTACATTTGAATATTTTTTCAAATACTTTTGAAATAGAAGGCAACAGAGAGATCGGTCTGTAGTTATTTTTTTCCTTACGACTACCCTTAAAAAAGAGGTATAACATAGGCACATTTCAGTTCTTCAGGAAAAGTACCAGTTATAACACTCAAATTAAAAAGATGTGTTAAAATATCAATTATGTTAAGAGCAATTTTTTTAAAGACAAGGTTCGAAATACCATACCATACCACATGAATTTGAATTGTTTAGGGAATTTATAGTTTTCAGTATCCCCAAACCGGAAATAGATTCAAAATAAAAGCTATTTCTGTATAGAACACTATCTATAGGACAGTTTCTAGGTTCAGCATAATAATAATTGGATGAATCACTAGGAAATGGTATATGTCCTACTGAAGCAAAGAACTCATTGAATTCGTTTGCTACTTCTGAAGGATCCGAAATATTTACACTATCGTTGGTTAGTGTTATAGAAGTATCAACTTTACCAATATTGCGATTAATGATACTATTAACCACTTTCCATTTATTTTTAAGATCAGAAACACCATTTACAGGTCATGAACCCTTCTAGATCGGCAGCAATCACAGCAATAAAAAGCTGGGAACATACAAAATGTATCTTAGATTGGGAGAACATCCCTCGTCTAAGACAGGCCAAATTAGCCATTCGGCCCTTCAATAACAATGCAAGCAGATGCCTAAATCTAAGAAGGCATGATATCAAAAACTAAGTATTTTACCTCTTTGGTCACCACGGCTTACGATAACACCTTAACCAATGAAAATAGTAGACTCGACCTGCGGGAATTAATTGAATTGATGATACTTTGAGTGTGTTATACATTTATAGCATAATAAAATAATACGATTGAGTTTTTTTTGTGTTTATACCCTATTCTAAGGGTATATTAATTTTGACGCATAGTTTGTAACATACCTTAATATTGCCCGTAGACCCCTAAAAGTTACTATATTTATGATCAGCATCGATAGTAATGTCGATCTAGCCATGTCCGTCCGTCCGTCCGTCCGTCCGCTGGCCGTCTGTCGGCAAAAATTAGGCCTTTAAACTGGACCTAGAGAGCTGAAATTTTAACCATATACCCTCTAGGGTCCCGAAATAATCAAGTTTACGAATTTTTGAAATCCGCCAACAGACACGCCCACAAAATCAAAAAAACAAAATTTTGGAAAAAATCGAATTTTGAGCTAGAAAGCTGAATTTTTTTTATATGATCTATGACTCCTAAAACTGCCCTAAATCCGCCCACTGACACGCCCACAAATAAATAAAATATTTTTGTATACCCTATTCTAAGGGTAGGTATATTAATTTTTGAAAATCCAAAGTTTGAGCTAGGGACCTGAAATTTATAATATATACTCTCTATGGGCCCTTTATGCTCATGTGTAAATATTTTCAAAATCCGCAAACTGACACGCCCACAATATTTTTTTTTTTTTTTTTGAAAATTCAAAGTTTGAGCTAGGGAGCTGACATTTATAATATGTACTCTCTAGGGGCCCTTTATTCTCATGTGTTAATTTTTTTTAAATCTACTGACCTACTGACACGCCCACAATTAAATAAAACAATTTTATTGAAACACCCAAGTTTGAGCTAGGGAGGTTTTTTTTTATAAAATCCTTTAAATGTTATATAACAAAATATGTAGAGCGTTCTTAACAATTCAACCATACTTAGACTTTTGTCACGCCCACTTATGAGGGATAGGAATAAGAATAGGGTATCCAACAGTTCGCCCAAGCGGCCTGTAGCCCGTCCCTATGTTTTTTACTATTGAACCATGCATTTTTTCGTGTAAATGAAGCGAGTTATGTTACGGAGCAGTGCACTGATCTGCAAATAAACAAAAATTTATTAGCACAACTTATCAATTTCCACTGACCCACATTTGTTACTTTCCCCACATTGTCCAGATTCCGTCCATCATCCTTCACACTCCAGTACCTGCAAAGAAAAGAAAAAAAAAGAATTGCAAAAAAAGTAAACAAATGTTCCAATGCAGATTGTCTACCTGATTCGACGCACAAGCCGTATTTCGGTGAGCGGACTTCAAAGGAGACAACAATTCCCTTCACCTTTTTAATTATCCGTTCCCTTTCCTGCAATTAACCAAAATTAATAATTTAAATAAACACTTCCTCACCTGCAATCCTTCCATTCGTCCGACAACCAATATCTTTTGACAGTTTATGTTCTTGTTACTAGTCCATTCTCTTCCTTTCCTTACACTTAAACATATTTCCCTAATTGGAATCCAGTGTCCCGATTCCAATCCATTTCCGATTTCTTGTTGTGTAATGGCTGATCGTGTAGGTATACCTACGTTTTTATTTTATTTTATTTTATTTTTTTTAGTGATTAGGATTAGATTATGTAGGTATTTTATGACTAGAGGTATTTATTTTATTGACCGGACAAAACGAAACAACGAATCTTGACGACTGGAAGGTGAACTATTTCTTTCTCCTTCCAGGATTAGCTGAATAGAAAAGGAAATTAGAAAGGTATTGGGTATAGACAGAGGACAAAGAAAGAAAGAACAGAAATAGACGGACTAGCGACTCAGAAAACAAAGATAACAAAAATAAAATACTATGTACATACATACAGACTTTCACGGTCAACTGGCCACAGCTGTGGACTTTTATTATTTCGAAGCGGTCGATGCCCTCGAAGTTAATTGTGTTTTTTTATGCAAGGTTTGGTTGTGCTTACAATAATACACTGCGAGAAATTAATCTTGGGTGAGTTAAAATTTTAAAAGGCAAATGGAAAATAAATTTATTCACGGGAATTCTCATGGTAGATATAAAGCCGAACTCTTATCTGGTCTGTTTTGAAGGGCGGAAAGGTCATTTCATACCGGAAAAGTCGCTGCAGAGGTAGGTGGAATTTCGACATTAATATGAAAAGCTAACTAAGAGCATATTTTTCAAGGTTTGGGTCTTATTTGGGCCACCACTTTTGGGCTGGTGCTCAAACCTCTGCTCCCTTTTTTTAACCTTGGGCTTTAGCATCTAAGTGCGGTGCTAGGACAATCTCCCGTGGAGGCCAGCGAAACCGCTTCACCAGGTTCGGGTTGTACGGCCACAGAGCCGCAACCTACCAACATACATAACAACAACGACAGTGAACAAAGACAATTTGAATAAAATAACAAGATTACAAAAGTGAAAAACATTAAACAGTGACTAAACAGAAACAAAACATATACAATAAACATAGAGTGCAGTGCGCCGAAGTGCTCCGCCCCCCTGGTTTGTGGCAACAACAACCACACGCACCACCAAGTGCTGAAACCTACCCCCATTAAACGCAGTGGCGTAAAGTTTAAACACTGGATTTTAGTTTAATTTTCATTTTTAATCTATCTGGAAGCCTTATTTTTTTGTTTTAGTTTTCATTGAATTCTTTTTTTTTTTGCTTTTTTGAATTGTTTTTTTTTAAATCATAGTTTTAGTTTTGGTTTAATTTTAATATTAGTTTTTCGAGATTAGGTACCTAAGGTTAGGAATTTTTTTATTGTTTTATGTGAATTCTGCCCTTAAGTGATAGTGCGCGTCTCAGAGGCCGTATTGGCCATCATCCATCAACGTTCTTCGTCGTGCTGGTACCAGGACAACGGGGGACCGTATAAAACCGTGAGTAGTTTTAAGTTTTTACATATTTTTTTGGATTCCTTGTTTTTAGTTTTTTAGCTCATTTAAGTGCGGAATTTTAGATTTAGTTTTTTTGAAGTTTATGATTTCGTCTGCGATAGTTTTAAGCTTTTTATATTTAATAAATTTTGGATTAGCCTGTCATGGCATTAAATTTTTTTGCGTTTGATATGCATTTAGCGATGCGCGGCTAAAGTTTTTTTTTGCATTTGGTGTGTGAACGGCTGTGAAGGCCGTCCTTCTATAGGTCAACAATGACATAACAGGACAATACAAACTTTGACGACATGACGCGACGACATACGAACTTTCCACTACGTACATACTGACATAAATTGAGACTGGAGGGTTCGTCGAGGGGCTATCACTCACAACATCGGCCAGAGTGATAGCTAAGGTTGTGTCGAAAGACACAAGGGTGGGCTGGCCAACCTTTGCCAATAATATCTGGCATGTTTCGGGTTCATGACGAACCCGGTATCAAAGAGAGATTTAGGGAATGTGAGTTGCGGTTAGGGTAAGATAGTTTTAGTGTAGTTTTAAGTTAGCTTAGTTATATTTTAGGGCTTAGCTTTTAATGTTAGTTTAGTTAGCTTAAGCTTAGGCTAGTTAGGTTAGTTCGCGTGCTCCTTCCCTTCTCTCTCTTGGGTATCGGCCCAGGTCCTTGGACATTTTCTTTTCCTTCATTTTTGCTTTACTATCTTTTTTGGTCCGTCCGTGGTCTACGTAGAGTAACTTCCTTCCTTTTTTTCTCTCTTTTCACAACTTTTTGGCATGGACAAAACGTTTGTTGAGCAGGTGGTATATGGTGAGGGGACAAGAACTACCCCCGTCCGACGAGCTGAGCCGAGCAACCACAAGCATGCCGCGTCCTCCTCACCTGTATCGAAGTTGCCCCTGTGGCTCGACCCTGGTTCCCAACATAACAATGGCGCCCAACGATTTCGGCTAGGCCAGATTGCGACTCCAAGGGGATGTTTTTCACTTTCGAAAGTCATCACCTTGGACTTACAACAGCCTTCGCGATTAGTTTAATTTTCAACTTTATTTTGTTACTTTTCTATCTTTCTTCTTTATGTTCAAGGACTCCTTATGCTCGTGGGTCGGAAGCAGATGGATGACGGCTATTCCAATCCTTAGGCGTATAGCCAGAGGATCTCGTGAGGTAGTCTGAAGTCTGTAAAAGATCTACGAGCGGGTTTAAGTAGGCAGGCCAAATGTTAGCTGCTGCCGAAAGATCAAGGCTTTTCGCCAGTTCTTTCGTGAGTTGTAAACATAGGCCTGTGGACTTTGGCCGTGTTGAAGTGTGCCCTAGAAGTCCTGCTAGCCTAGCATTTGGTTAAGCCGGATAGCGAGTTGTGGTAGGGTGGAAAGGACATATTTCAACACTCGTTATGAATCCGAGACACCGGTCACAATCCGACTTGACGTAGATTCGACTTTTACGAACATTTACCTACTTATGCGGACTAACGATCTATAGAACGGTTTGCGGAGAACCTTATCAGTAGTTCACACACCAACGCAGTTCTGCACAAAAAAATAAATAAATAAATAAAACAGATACATACATATAAAAAAAAAAAAAAAAAAAAAACACATAAAAATTTCTTATACATAACAAATAAACAGATAAATAATAACAACAAAATAATGAGTCACAATAGGCAAAGCGACTTGGGGGCGGTCCCTAAAAACACTTCGGCTTGGGACCTACAGTCCTCGCTACCACCACCGGGGAACAGCACGTCCCTCCAAAGTAGAGAACTAAGGGGAAGACGACCCACTACAGGGACATTGGGGTTGGACGTTACTGACTTGACGACCTACTCCTACGACTTTCTTCAACGTAACCCGGACGACTTCACCAACCGACACACTGACATTGACAGAACCAACGAAACGAACTTGAAGGTAGCTCCCCCCATCTCAACGATTCACGAAGAATCAGGGGACGAGCAAACATCCCTTCCTAAACGACGTAACGACTACGATGAACGGCACAACAGAATAGAACTTACATTCACAAAGAAAAGGGTTCCACTGGAGAGACAGGATGCCGTACAAAAGCAAATCAAACCATCGCTGACACAACGATCAAACCCCATAGCAGGAACGGACAACTTAAGACAAGACAACGTATATGTAGAGGACTGTGACTTACAAGAACAGACTCAGGTAGAGAACGGACAAAGTACAAGACGAATACACGAGATGGTCTCCGGTGCTGCAAGAGAGAACCCAGACGAGACGATGGCTATATTCGCCGATACAATGAAAGGCATGATGGTGACCTTTCAGTACAGTCTGAAGGCCATTAATAACAGGCTCAATGACCTCGAGCTCTCTGTTGCAGCAAAACGTGAGCCACATTCACGAACTGACCGACGACTTAACGAAGAGACGACTAGGCAACAACGGTCAGGGGTAACTCGGGGCGGCAACAGGCGGAGGAGCGGCAATCCTTCATAGATGCCGAAAGAAGGGTTCAGTTACCGGTTCACAAGTGGGGGCTCAAATTCGACGGTACGCAGCGGACACTGTCCACAGAAAGCTTCATTTTTAGAGTCGAAACTCTGCAGCGACAGAATGGCCTGTCCGACAGCCAGATATTCTTCCAATTCCACCACCTCCTGACTGGCCATGCTGAAAAATGGTATTGGCAATACATGCAAGAAAATAGGGATGACGAAGGTCTGAACTATTATGACCTGATAGGAGAGTTGCGTAGGCAGTTTGGCGACAATCTCAGAGACCATGAGATTTTAAGGTCAATAATGGACAGAAGACAACTGCCCCATGAGAGCTTCGACGACTACTACAGCAACATACGTTCACTGACACTACAGATGACAAACCGACCACACGAACGGGACTTGGTAGATATTATACGACAAAACATTAAGGACCGGGTCGCGACGCTCATCTTCGGATGTTCCATTAGGAGCATCCAAGACTTAAGAGACGAATGTCGACGAACGGAAAAACATTTAACGGACAGAGACAATAAATTCAAACGCCACGTAACAGAACTCGACGAACACACACATTCACATCATAGACCTTATGATGAGCAGCACGAGGACGAGGACTTGGAGATAGCTGCCTTCCAAAACAACAGACAACAGACAAACCCCTACAGAAGGGCAAATACAAATAGGACTGACCTGAACGGTCAAACGGACATAACGAAAAAGGTAGGAACGAGTCAAATGACCTGTCCCTCTCAATTTCATTGACTTGCTTTAGCTGTGGTCAAGGAAGTATAAACTTTCAGTGTTCCAAGTGCCAGGGAAACTCCAAAGTCGGCGGGGCATCCGGGAGCCTTCCGCCGCTGAATCGCACTCACCCGGAAAATCAGACCACGATGAAGCAAGCCAGAGAATGAACGAAAACCTGGGGATCACGGGCACCGACCAACTTCAAATCCTGAAGCGGGAACCGAAGGCCAAAGAAACCTCTATCCGGAACGTGATCCCACGAAAAAGTCTTCATCAAAGGCTTCAAGAATACGCTGAAGCAAGAAAAAGAATCTTTGGCGAGGAAGTGGCCCTGTCTGTTAGCAACAGCAGAAAATATAAAAAAATGAATAGGCTTAGGGAAATTTGTGCAATAAATAGACGACGTAAGAGAAACATTTTAGAATCTGTGATATCCCTTAATGACGACAATAGGCCCTACGCTAAAGTAGGAATTGACGGTGAAGAGCTCCTGGGCCTATTGGATAGCGGAGCATCAATTAGCTGCTTAGGAAACGGAGCGTTAGAGTTCCTAGATAGGCACCGCATATCAATGACGAAAATGACGACTGACATTAAAACAGCTGACGGAAATCAACAACGAATAGAGGGACGATTTAAAACCACGATCTCATGGGGCAGCAAGTCTCAAACACTAGAGCTGTTCGTGGTGCCAAACTTGCAGCAAGCTCTTTATTTGGGGGTAGATTTTTGGAGGGCATTTAAAGTCGCCCCGAACGTGATCAGCGAACTCGACGTGCCATCGCCGAACAAGGAGCGAACACCGGTCCAGGCGCTCTCATTAGCACAATCACGCCAGTTGGAGCAAATCAAACTGTCGTTTCCCTCATTCGCGGTGATGGGATTGGGCAAGACTAAGCTCGAACAACATATCATTGAGGTGGAAGACGAAAAGATTCCCATTAAACAAAGACACTACCCAATCTCACCAGCGATTCAGAAGCTCTTGTATGACGAGTTAGATCGGATGATTTCCTTGGGAGTCATCGAGGAGAGCAATAGTGCCTGGAGCTCGCCGGTTGTGCTGGTGAGAAAACCCGGCAAAAATAGACTGTGCCTGGACTCCAGAAAGGTAAACGCGGTGACAAAAAAGGACGCCTACCCACTTCCACACATAGAGGGACTTCTGAGTAGGTTACAGGATACCAGGTATATATCCGGTATTGACCTAAAAGACGCGTTCTGGCAGATTCCTCTGGAGCCCAAATCAAGAGAGAAGACAGCCTTCACATTCCCTGGGCGGCCATTGTACCAGTTCACGGTTATGCCGTTCGGCTTGTGCAATGCTGCCCAGAGAATGTGCCGGCTAATGGACAAAGTCATACCCGCTCGTTTGAGGGAGTTTGTCTTTGTCTATCTCGATGACCTCTTGGTTTGCTCTCCTGATTTTGAAACGCACACCAGATCGCTCTCGGAAGTGGCAACTTGCCTCAGAGACGCGGGACTGACAATAAATGTCGAAAAGAGCAAGTTTTGTTACCGCGAAATAAAATACCTAGGTTACAAGGTGTCTGCAGTCGACGAGTTTCCGGTACCCAGGACTCCCAAACAACTCCGTCGGTTTCTGGGAATGACAGGTTGGTATCGGAGATTTATTCCGAACTTCGCAGCTTTAGCTGCCCCTATGACCGACTGCCTTAAGAAAGGACTGACTTTCAACATGACGGACGAAGCGCTAAACGCGTTTAAAAAGCTTAAGGCGACTTTGGTGTCCGCACCCATACTGACGAATCCGGACTTCACGAAACGCTTCTACATACAATGTGACGCATCGACAACAGGGGTAGGGAGCGTGATCTTCCAGATGGATGCGGAGAACAACGAACGACCCATAGCATTCATGTCCCAAAAGCTTAATTCCGCTCAGCGAAATTATAGCGTAACGGAAATTGAGTGCTATGCGGCCGTTCTGTCGGTTAAGAAGTTCAGGGCCTATGTTAAAGGACTCCCTTTCACGATCATAACCGATCATGCAAGTCTGAAGTGTTTGATGTCTCAAAAAGATCTCTCTGGCCGACTAGCCAGATGGAGCCTAAAACTTCAAGGGTTTGACTTCGAGATCGTGCATCGGAAAGGCGTCCAAAATGTAGTCCCTGATACTCTCTCTCGCATCCATATGGAGGAGCTCGCCAGCGAACGTGACATACTTCAGGTAGACCTTAGCTCCCCATTCTTTTCCGCGGAAGAGTATGATGAGCTAAGGAAAACCGTGACCGAGAAACAAGACCAACTTCCCGACATTTGCGTTTCGGACGGATTCGTATATAAACGAACAGACATTCGGACCGGCGACGCAATACAAGAAGAAAGAGCCTGGAAACTCTGGATTCCGAGGGAGTTGCGTGGGAGCCTTGTGGAATCAGCCCATAATTCCCCATCTGCAGGTCATGGGGGTATACACAAGACCTTGGCAAAGCTGAGGCAATTTTACTTCTGGCCTGGTATGGCCACTGACGTGCAGCATTTGGTCAAATGCTGCGAAATATGTAAGTGCAATAAGTCCCTGAATGTGATATCTCGACCGCCAATGGGACGGCAGACAATCACAGAGCTACCTTTCCAAAGACTGTATGTAGACTTTTTAGGACCTTATCCCCGGACAAAGAATGGAAACACCCATATATTCATAGTGCTAGACCACTTTAGCAAATACGTTTTCTTAAAACCTATTAGGAAAGCAACGGCAGCCGAGGTAGTTAGATATCTAGAAGAGAACGTATTTCATGTCTTTGGTGTTCCAGAATTTCTTCATTCGGACAACGGGAAACAGTTTGTCTCAGAACTGTTCGCCAGCTTTTTGCAAAAGTATGGGGTCAAACATGTTCGCACCGCGTTCTACTCACCTCAAGCAAATGCATCGGAAAGAGTTAACAGGTCGGTCTTGGCCAAGATCAGGTCCTATCTCAAAGGAGACCAAAAGAACTGGGACCGACATGTTAGCGATGCGGCGTTTTCCTTGAGGAGTGTGGTGCATGATGCGACTATGTTTGAACCCTACTACGCTGTGTTTGGTACCCACATGATCCAACATGCAGGGGCCTATGAAATCCTCAGACGACTGGACAACATCAAAGGCATGAATACTGAAGTAGTCCCAAAAAATGACAAACTAGAGCTAATTAGGACCAAAATATTTGACAATCTAGTAAAAGCCCATGAAAAGGGAACCAGAACGTATAACACACGGAGTAGGGAGGTGCAATATAGGGTAGGACAAATAATATACAGACGAAATTTCAAGCAGAGTAACGCACTTGACAACTATAATGCAAAACTTGGTCCAAAGTTTATAAAAGGAATCATCCTGAAGAGAGTTGGGAACTCCCTATACGAAGTAGGAAACGTCAGTGGGGAAAAGGCCGGCGTATATCATGCCAAGGACCTTCATTCGTGAACAAACCACTTGACGCACTCGTGCCTGCCGTTGCTTACTAGCTTATCTGTGATACTTACGTCGTGACGTCTTTCCTAGATTATTTACTTATTGTAGAACATAGTTTATTTATTTATTTATAGAGTTTTTATTTATTCATATAGTTTATTTATTTATAACCTATTTTATCCATTGACTTCCATAGTTTTAAGTATTTTTTATCTATTTATTGACTTTATTTACATTTCTATCTGTGATATCTATCTTATGTGATGTCCTTTTATGTTATTATTTATTTATTTTTATAGCTTATTAATTTATTATCAATTTTATTCACTTATCTCAGTAGCTTATTTATTTATTAACAGTTTGACCTACGTATTTTCATAGTTTATTTATTTATTTATTTATTTTTGTCGGTCATCGCTGTCTTTCCACACTCTTTTACACTTCTGGAGCCTCAAGCGAACAGCCCGGTTAGCATCTGTGGATCTCAGGGAGTAGGCCCTTGCCCCACGTTGGCAGTATAAATCCCAGGTCGAGCCGAAATATTCCAGACTCGTTTTATTTTACGAGGTCGTTTGCCTCACGACCACTCGGCAAACGCCGTCGAGCCTGTTACGGAGCAGTGCACTGATCTGCAAATAAACAAAAATTTATTAGCACAACTGATCAATTTCCACTGACCCACATTTGTTACTTTCCCCACATTGTCCAGATTCCGTCCATCATCCTTCACACTCCAGTACCTGCAAAGAAAAGAAAAAAAAAGAATTGCAAAAAAAGTAAACAAATGTTCCAATGCAGATTGTCTACCTGATTCGACGCACAAGCCGTATTTCGGTGAGCGGACTTCAAAGGAGACAACAATTCCCTTCACCTTTTTAATTATCCGTTCCCTTTCCTGCAATTAACCAAAATTAATAATTTAAATAAACACTTCCTCGCCTGCAATCCTTCCATTCGTCCGACAACCAATATCTTTTGACAGTTTATGTTCTTGTTACTAGTCCATTCTCTTCCTTTCCTTACACTTAAATATATTTCCCTAATTGGAATCCAGTGTCCCGATTCCAATCCATTTCCGATTTCTTAGTGTGTAATGGCTGATCGTGTAGGTATACCTACGTTTTTATTTTATTTTATTTTATTTTTTTTAGTGATTAGGATTAGATTATGTAGGTATTTTATGACTAGAGGTATTTATTTTATTGACCGGACAAAACGAAACAACGAATCTTGACGACTGGAAGGTGAACTATTTCTTTCTCCTTCCAGGATTAGCTGAATAGAAAAGGAAATTAGAAAGGTATTGGGTATAGACAGAGGACAAAGAAAGAAAGAACAGAAATAGACGGACTAGCGACTCAGAAAACAAAGAGACGGATAACAAAAATAAAATACTATGTACATACATACAGACTTTCACGGTCAACTGGCCACAGCTGTGGACTTTTATTATTTCGAAGCGGTCGATGCCCTCGAAGTTAATTGCGTTTTTTTGTGCAAGGTTTGGTTGTGCTTACAATAATACACTGCGAGAAATTAATCTTGGGTGAGTTAAAATTTTAAAAGGCAAATGGAAAATAAATTTATTCACGGGAATTCTCATGGTAGATATAAAGCCGAACTCTTATCTGGTCTGTTTTGAAGGGCGGAAAGGTCATTTCATACCGGAAAAGTCGCTGCAGAGGTAGGTGGAATTTCGACATTAATATGAAAAGCTAACTAAGAGCATATTTTTCAAGGTTTGGGTCTTATTTGGGCCACCACTTTTGGGCTGGTGCTCAAACCTCTGCTCCCTTTTTTTAACCTTGGGCTTTAGCATCTAAGTGCGGTGCTAGGACAATCTCCCGTGGAGGCCAGCGAAACCGCTTCACCAGGTTCGGGTTGTACGGCCACAGAGCCGCAACCTACCAACATACATAACAACAACGACAGTGAACAAAGACAATTTGAATAAAATAACAAGATTACAAAAGTGAAAAACATTAAACAGTGATTAAACAGAAACAAAACATATACAATAAACATAGAGTGCAGTGCGCCGAAGTGCTCCGCCCCCCTGGTTTGTGGCAACAACAACCACACGCACCACCAAGTGCTGAAACCTACCCCCATTAAACGCAGTGGCGTAAAGTTTAAACACTGGATTTTAGTTTAATTTTCATTTTTAATCTATCTGGAAGCCTTATTTTTTTGTTTTAGTTTTCATTGAATTCTTTTTTTTTTGCTTTTTTGAATTGTTTTTTTTTAAATCATAGTTTTAGTTTTGGTTTAATTTTAATATTAGTTTTTCGAGATTAGGTACCTAAGGTTAGGAATTTTTTTTATTTTTTTATGTGAATTCTGCCCTTAAGTGATAGTGCGCGTCTCAGAGGCCGTATTGGCCATCATCCATCAACGTTCTTCGTCGTGCTGGTACCAGGACAACGGGGGACCGTATAAAACCGTGAGTAGTTTTAAGTTTTTACATATTTTTTTGGATTCCTTGTTTTTAGTTTTTTAGCTCATTTAAGTGCGGAATTTTAGATTTAGTTTTTTTGAAGTTTATGATTTCGTCTGCGATAGTTTTAAGCTTTTTATATTTAATAAATTTTGGATTAGCCTGTCATGGCATTAAATTTTTTTGCGTTTGATATGCATTTAGCGATGCGCGGCTAAAGTTTTTTTTTGCATTTGGTGTGTGAACGGCTGTGAAGGCCGTCCTTCTATAGGTCAACAATGACATAACAGGACAATACAAACTTTGACGACATGACGCGACGACATACGAACTTTCCACTACGTACATACTGACATAAATTGAGACTGGAGGGTTCGTCGAGGGGCTATCACTCACAACATCGGCCAGAGTGATAGCTAAGGTTGTGTCGAAAGACACAAGGGTGGGCTGGCCAACCTTTGCCAATAATATCTGGCATGTTTCGGGTTCATGACGAACCCGGTATCAAAGAGAGATTTAGGGAATGTGAGTTGCGGTTAGGGTAAGATAGTTTTAGTGTAGTTTTAAGTTAGCTTAGTTATATTTTAGGGCTTAGCTTTTAATGTTAGTTTAGTTAGCTTAAGCTTAGGCTAGTTAGGTTAGTTCGCGTGCTCCTTCCCTTCTCTCTCTTGGGTATCGGCCCAGGTCCTTGGACATTTTCTTTTCCTTCATTTTTGCTTTACTATCTTTTTTGGTCCGTCCGTGGTCTACGTAGAGTAACTTCCTTCCTTTTTTTCTCTCTTTTCACAACTTTTTGGCATGGACAAAACGTTTGTTGAGCAGGTGGTATATGGTGAGGGGACAAGAACTACCCCCGTCCGACGAGCTGAGCCGAGCAACCACAAGCATGCCGCGTCCTCCTCACCTGTATCGAAGTTGCCCCTGTGGCTCGACCCTGGTTCCCAACATAACAGTTATTTTTTCTTTCTTTTATGCACTTGATCTATGTTTGTCACAAAAACATTGACAGCACTGCACGTAAAATAAATCTGTACATATATCTGTTTTACGTGCATTGGTACATGCAGTGCCGCATACAGACGTTCCACACATGTGTTTTTTGGCAAAACTGAGTCATAAAAAAATTGCGCCATGGCACAAATGTGGAATAGTCCATCCCAAAGTATAGTCCATCCCAAAGTAAAAGAAAGATCCCAACATGCGCAGTAGCAATTTATTTAAGGCATATTTTCTCTTTTAAAGTATTTTTGATCGCATGATATTGTTAATGCTTTTCTCTACTTTATCTTTTTGTAAGCGATATTGGAAAACGTAATTGTTTTATTATTGATACGTGTTTTAACTGTCATCGAGTTTCACCAATTAATTATTGTAAAAACTCATGAAAAAAGTAAAACATTACAATCAAGAAAATAAAGAAATTATGAAATATAGCACAATTGACATAAAATAATGTAAATCAAAGAAAATGAATACGTATCAATAAAAGATATTGTTGGAAAAAATAAACAGTTGAGATTTTATTTTATTATAGGTATAGTGTGGTAAGGGTCATACAAGTCATAAAAGAAAAGAAAAATTTATAAAATCATGCAAAAACACGTAAAAATATACCTATTGTGCACTTGAAAAAATGGGTTATTAAATGTGGGTAGACAATTGGACACTTAGGCCTTTCCATGAAAGTCGTTTCGCGCGGGAAAGGTCGATTTTAAGTGAGTAGAAAAGAGACCCATCTTTTCTCAACTCACCTAAAAATCTACCTGTCTACCTGCGTTCGTGTGAAGCCTCGTGCCCATGCACAAAGTATAACGGAAATTGCATTTCAACCATTTTTAATAGTTACTCAAAACACTGGCTTTCATTACTAAACACATATTTGAAAAGTGCAACACCCAGCAAATTTCCCTTTTCTTTGTCGTGGGTAAATGTGTATCTTTTGCATGCGCCAATGATGGTTCTGTGTGGACACCCTTCAAGCAAGAGACTCCGTTTTACGTCCGCAAACTGAGTCAATGACATATGGACTACTCCGCATACGGGTCCCGTCCAATTAGTATGGAAATTGTAATAGCCGCGGACTCACACGTGTATGTATGTATTGCGACAGATTGAGTTCGCTGTGCTCAGCAAAAAACGAATCCAAAACTGATCCGAAAAAAGGTACAAAGGAGACTAGATGAAAATCGAGTATCGCTTCGAAGCAAAATAAAAATCAAAAATTCATTTTTTCATGTTTGTTTTATTTCTTGAAATAATATATAGATATTTACACAGGGTATACTTACATAGTACCATTTCTCGAACAAATTCTTCCTGCGAAAAAAGGACAAGAAGCAAATAAATGTGCAAGTTGTCTTTACTATAATAGCTGTGTTTTATTATCCATGCGGATCTGGATCTGGATCAATTTAATACGTAAAACAAAAACAACACAGGATCTTGCTATTTATCGGGATCATTAATCGTGATCCAAAATGTAATTACAAAACTCACTACCTGTTTTTTCGTGGCGTTGCTTATTTAAATTATAGGAAATTATAGGAACACAATAATATTGCCAGACCAAAATATGAAACACTATTAATAACACAAAAAATCAATTAGCATATTTTCATATTCGAATAATTTACCACTGCGACTTTTGAGACGTTTTGCTTCGTAATATAATACACAAAAATTAATGGAAATATTAGCAGTACAATACTGTTAATATGTTGCATATTTGAACATAACATTTGAACATAGTTTCTGAAAAAAAATATTGAGTGCAAAATGTATGTTGATTTGTATTCAAATGGCAACACCCCCGACACAACAAGCGATCATATTGTGACGTCACATTGTACCCTATATTTGCAATATGGCTGAGTGCCAATCGAAACTTGAAATACCTGGTATCGTCTGTTATGTGTTAAAAACAACTGTTGCCACAACTTGCCACTGATGATCCAGATCGTTTTATTATCAGATCGGATCCGTACCAAGATCATTGGGATAATAAAACGCGGCTAATAGCTGTGTTTTATTATCCATGCGGATCTGGATCTGGATCAATTTAATACGTAAAACAAAAACAACACAGGATCTTGCTATTTATCGGGATCATTAACCGTGATCCGAAATGTAATTACAAAACTCACTACCTGTTTTTTCGTGGCGTTGCTTATTTAAATTATAGGAAATTATAGGAGCACAATAATATTGCCAGACCAAAATATGAAACACTATTAATAACACAAAAAATCAATTAGCATATTTTCATATTCGAATAATTTACCACTGCGACTTTTGAGACGTTTTGCTTCGTAATATAATACACAAAAATTAATGAAAATATTAGCAATACTTTTAATATATTGAATATGTGAACATAACATTTGAACATAGTTTCTGAAAAAAAAATATTGAGTGCAAAATGTATGTTGATTTGTATTCAAATGGCAACACCCCCGACACAACAAGCGATCATATTGTGACGTCACATTGTACCCTATATTTGCAATATGGCTGAGTGCCAATCGAAACTTGAAATACGTGGTATCGTCTGTTATGTGTTAAAAACAACTGTTGCCACAACTTGCCACTGATGATCCAGATCGTTTTATTATCAGATCGGATCCGTATCAAAATCATTGGGATAATAAAACGCGGCTAATAGCTGGATCTGGATCAATTTAATACGTAAAACAAAAACAACACAGGATCTTGCTATTTATCGGGATCATTAATCGTGATCCAAAATGTAATTACAAAACTCACTACCTGTTTTTTCGTGGCGTTGCTTATTTAAATTATAGGAAATTATAGGAACACAATAACATTGCCAGACCAAAATATGAAACACTATTAATAACACAAAAAATCAATTAGCATATTTTCATATTCGAATAATTTACCACTGCGACTTTTGAGACGTTTTGCTTCGTAATATAATACACAAAAATTAATGGAAATATTAGCAGTACAATACTGTTAATATGTTGCATATTTGAACATAACATTTGAACATAGTTTCTGAAAAAAAAATATTGAGTGCAAAATGTATGTTGATTTGTATTCAAATGGCAACACCCCGACACAACAAGCGATCATATTGTGACGTCACATTGTACCCTATATTTGCAATATGGCTGAGTGCCAATCGAAACTTGAAATACCTGGTATCGTCTGTTATGTGTTAAAAACAACTGTTGCCACAACTTGCCACTGATGATCCAGATCGTTTTATTATCAGATCGGATCCGTATCAAGATCATTGGGATAATAAAACGCGGCTAATGTATCACTTATCTTTAGCTTAAATTTGTGGTGGTAGTAAGAAAATCCTCGAATTCCGGTCAACGATTGGTAGTTTCGCCTTCATGGGTTTCGATAATTTTTGATTTTCACAAGTCTAAATTCAAAAAAAGTGGATTTAGATTGGAATAATAACTTCTAGCTTAGTTTACCTTTCAAAGAAAATTATATCTGCAGCTGCAGCCAGAGACAGTGTCAGTGACAAATGAACAAATCCGCCATTGCAAATAACTACTCGACTCTCGCTCTTCTTCTTATTGGCAATGTAGTTACAGTCAATTTACAAATGAGTGCGTAGAACGCTTCACATATCACGGATCCAAAAATGACGGGAAAAGTTGGGTTAGTGTTTTTGCTTGAAGGGCAATCAGTCATGTCTCTATCGTCGATCGAGAGAGATGTGTTCGCAAGCAGGGCTATATTTGTTGTATGAAATCTTTGTGTATAGACTTTATAGTATTATCATAACAGCGAGTTTTTTTTATTTTGGCCTCACGTTGGTAGATGGCGTTTGGAAGGTTTGTGTCTTCAATACTGCTCACACCATTTTTTTTACACACAAATAAACTGCTTTATCTCTCTTTATCGAACCTTTCATAATTGCATTAACATGTATAGCCGCGTTTTATTATCCCAATGATCTTGATACGGATCCGATCTGATAATAAAACGATCTGGATCATCAGTGGCAAGTTGTGGCAACAGTTGTTTTTAACACATAACAGACAATACCAGGTATTTCAAGTTTCGATTGGCACTCAGCCATATTGCAAATATAGGGTACAATGTGACGTCACAATATGATCGCTTGTTGTGTCGGGGGTGTTGCCATTTGAATACAAATCAACATACATTTTGCACTCATAATTTTTTTTTCAGAAACTATGTTCAAATGTTATGTTCAAATATGCAACATATTAACAGTATTGTACTGCTAATATTTCCATTAATTTTTGTGTATTATATTACGAAGTAAAACGTCTTAAAAGTCGCAGTGGTAAATTATTCGAATATGAAAATATGCTAATTAATTTTTTGTGTTATTAATAGTGTTTCATATTTTGGTCTGGCAATGTTATTGTGTTCCTATAATTTCCTATAATTTAAATAAGCAACGCCACGAAAAAACAGGTAGTGAGTTTTGTAATTACATTTTGGATCACGATTAATGATCCCGATAAATAGCAAGATCCTGTGTTGTTTTTGTTTTACGTATTAAATTGATCCAGATCCAGATCCGCATGGATAATAAAACACAGCTTATGTTAGCCGCGTTTTATTATCCCAATGATCTTGATACGGATCCGATCTGATAATAAAACGATCTGGATCATCAGTGGCAAGTTGTGGCAACAGTTGTTTTTAACACATAACAGATGATACCAGGTATTTCAAGTTTCGGTTGGCACTCAGCCATATTGCAAATATAGGGTACAATGTGACGTCACAATATGATCGCTTGTTGTGTCGGGGGTGTTGCCATTTGAATACAAATCAACATACATTTTGCACTCAATATTTTTTTTTCAGAAACTATGTTCCAATGTTATGTTCAAATATGCAACATATGAACAGTATTGTACTGCTAACATTTCCATTAATTTTTGTGTATTATATTACGAAGCAAAACGTCTCAAAAGTCGCAGTGGTAAATTATTCGAATATGAAAATATGCTAATTGATTTTTTGTGTTATTAATAGTGTTTCATATTTTGGTCTGGCAATATTATTGTGTTCCAATAATTTCCTATAATTTAAATAAGCAACGCCACGAAAAAACAGGTAGTGAGTTTTGTAATTACGTTTTGGATCACGATTAATGATCCCGATAAATAGCAAGATCCTGTGTTGTTTTTGTTTTACGTATTAAATTGATCCAGATCCAGATCCGCATGGATAATAAAACACAGCTGTTGTATTTTTTTTTCTTTGTAGAAGGAGCATAGGCATTTTTGTTGTTTAGCAGCACAGGTAGCATGTAGGATTTGCAAGTAAGTTAATTTGTATAGATAATGGATCTCGCATTATCGATTCTCTGGTCATGCCATATGATTTTCATTTGTATGGAAGTGTAAGTATGTATTTATTTTTCTGTGTAATTAATGATTTGCAATGTTGCCTTCGCTTCGGCAAGTAGTATGTTTGATGAGAGGGAGAAGATGGAAAAATAATAAATCTGACTTCTTCGTCTGCGAGTAGAAATGATGGAAGAGGCGATTCGTTTGAAAGGAAAAATTTAATAAAATTTGATTTCGGTATTTTTCAGCAAATGAGGTATTATGAGTTTGTCGCATTTGAGACTCTCACTGTTTCGGCTATATCTTGTCGCAAAAGGTACCGATTTCTATAATTTTTTTTGTAATTGATTTAGAAATATTCGATCTAATTTATAAAGTAATGACATAATTTATTTTTTGTCAGTATTGTGCCATGCCGCACCACCACTTCTTGGTCAATAGGTACCTATAAGATGAATACATATTTATATGGATGGTAAGAATGTTCGTTGTTTTGCGTGGAGCTAGATTACTAAATTCGATGGACGACATATTTTATAGGAGTATTGCGCAAGTTTATTTATCTTTAATCAACATGTGAAACTGCTGGTACCTATATATTTTAAAGTCCATGTACCTTTTCAATGAAGCATTGAGGAAGGTCACTTGTTGCTAGTTTCTGCTTAATGGAGGTTGCTTGATTGTTTCTCTTCTGCATTAAACATGTTCTAACATTAGATATACTTCGAGGCATTAAGAACGTCACTATAAAGATTATGCTGGCTAACTCTAGAGCTAAGCTGCAGCAATTGAAGAGTGTTGTATTCCGTCTCTTGGCGGTTCAAGTTGAGTATTTCTTTCATTAGTATAGTCCCGGTATATTCATAGTTTTAATTGTAATCCGCGTTGCGACTATTGAATATCAGAAAGAGTTGAACTGTTTTGTGTATTCATATTGGTCTAATTTTATTCGTGAAGTAGTTGTGCATATGGAGATTTTTATAATATATAAATCCTAGTTCTTTTATAGTATAGTCCATTGTCTGGTAGCTCTTACACTGGACTATGTTGCTACTATGTTACCTATAGTTGCCAATTATATACAGTCTTGTTCGTATTGTGTGCATTGATTTGCACAGTCCGTCTGTTTACCATAGATATCTTGCTCTTAAGCATATTGTATCTAATCTTATCAAATTTAATATTGAATTTAGCACTGACCGCGCTGGCACCAAATTATGCATGTAGGTATTAATTTTTTTTTAATACAGATTTATTAAAAGATATTGAAAGTTAAAAGTTTTTGAAGTTGTATTTAAAATCCGAAATTTCCTATTATGGATAATAGAGTTCCACATTCACGTTCTAGAGGAGGACCGAGTAATTTGAGAACTTCGTCCACTTTTCGAAATATAACTCCCCGTTCAGAAGCAATGGAATCCAGGCCAATAGTTAGTCGTACTCCACCTGGGGGTAGTGTAGGCTTAAGCCAGGATAAGATTTTACCACAGCTGGTACTAACCCTCCTGCAGCAATGCAATCCGGTCAGGCAAGTAACCACAATAGTGAAGACAATAATGAGCGACAATATATTAATGGACATCCTCCACCTGTTCAAGAAGAGGCCACTGACATTAGAGCTATTATGTCAGAATTTCAACGAATACTCGAGGCAAACCAACGAGTTTTCATTCGTGAAATGCAGTCTATTAGAGATACCTTAGTTGGAAGATTGGACAATTTGAATTTAAATACTCCCAATGTGAATCCTACGAGACCTTCGAACGCTCGTTCTGACTTCGAACATTTTTTAAATAACGTTTCGTTTTCGACCCAACGCACAGTGTGACGAATCGCTGATTTAGCGGAATTAAATTAAAATAATTTTTTTTGTTTTTTTTTTAATTGAAATTGTTCACAGAATAGAATATAACAAATTTTATTTAACATTATGACTACAAATTTCAAGACAAAACAATACATAAACACCAGCTTATTTTAATTTTTTTAATTATTTGGTACATCTAAAAGTTGCAAGACTTCATGTTCCATGACACTTTTCATTCTTCTCGAAAAGTATCTTAGACTTGCTAAGAATGGATCTGAGGTTATAAGCAATCGATTTAAGGGGTCAGTATTTGTATCTACACGTGATATTTTTCTGGTAAGAAGTTCCCTTCTATTTTCGTTGTTTCTTGCCTCTTGCGCTTCTTCTGAAAGTTGTCCGATTGGAAGTATACAAGTAGAAATTATTTGTTTTTCATGAAAGAAGACCTTATGCACACTTACTGGCTTAAAATACCAGGCATAATTTTTAAAATATAGTTCCCTTGTTTCCCTTGCATACTTTTCAAAAGCATCTGCATCTATTGGGAACCCAGACCCAAGAGCTTCTAAGATGATATGAAACTTTTTGATAATTTCTTTATCTACTCCTGTAATTTGGGCAGTCTTTTCCTCATCTCTAAAAAATCGTCCAGCCTTGTTCCCGTCATTAGTACCTATTGCCAGACTGTTGAGTTGGCATATCTACCAATAAGCCTGTTTCTCTTGTAAATTTTTCTTGGATTAGTTATTTTCTGGCTTTGACTTTTTCTTTACTGCCTTGGTCTTTTACCTGCCGCACCTTGACATCTAATCTTTAAGCTTTTTCTCGGTCTTCCTACTCTAGATGAAGAAGGTATTACATCTAAGATATGTTGTGGATATGTTAGATTTTCATTTAGCCACACAGAATTTGAATTTTCGAAGCGCTCTCTATGCCGACCACTTTTGGCCCATCTCTCGTCAAATCTTAAACATAAAGTTTTAAAGGTTAATTTGATTGACTTTGTTGCAGCCTCAGAAAATAGTATATGGCTAAAGTAACCCATAAGAAAAGCAAAAACAGCATCTAAGCGCTTAATTTTGACTTAAGAAGAAATCCAAACATCAAAAATTTGTTTTTTCTTGATTTCCACGGGGATCCTAAAAAACGAAAAATTTAGTATGAGTGTCACACCTGTGCGCAACAAGTTGAAACACATTTTAGCAGTGCATATGCAAGGCTTTAGAACAAACACGGTCTCCAACTTGGACAACACTGAACAACTATACTTTTCGTCTAATGAATACAAAAAACAGATATTTTATCTATAAATTTTATTTTCATTTACCCCTTATATTAAACAAAATCTTTAATTTTTTAAGAAAAATTTACTTTTATATCAATTGACTGTTTACTTATTGAGAAAAGATAACAAAAAGCTATAACATGTACGCGAACCAATTATAAACGATATAAACACTTTCTTTTCAAATTGACTTTCTTATAAAAAAAATTATACACAATTTGGAGTTTGAGATGATTTTTTTTTGTTGCACTAAGCAACAACAAAAAAAAATTGCACAGTCATTACGTAGGAGGCTTAACCGGTTTTTGTTTAATTTTGTGCATGTCATTTTCCTTATTAAATCAAGCTAAATTAGCGATTCGTCACTGTGCAACGCAGACAAGCACCACCAATAAGTCAACAAACTTCTTCAGTAGGTAAGTTCAGTTTGTAAAATTGAAAAGTGGCAAATTGCATTTGACGGGTCCGAAAATATCCACGATTTTCTTTTTAAAGTGGAAACCCTTAAGGATCGTTCGCAATGTAGCTGGGAATACACTATAACTTGTCTTATCTTTTTTTATCTCTGCCTCAATTAATATTTTTTTCACATGCAAATATGGTTTATAAACCATTTGGGAATCCTCATTGCTGAAATGCGAATCTCCTTCACCGATGTGAACACAGACACCAATTGTGTTGAATACAAAGAAATAAGTTACAGGTGACTGTGACGGTCTAATTGCAATATGCCATAACCTACCCCAAACATCCATCAAAGCCAACAAATAATATACCATCAATCTACTTGATGACAATTCTCCCACCTTTCTTTATCTACCATCGCCCCTACCTTTAAATATGAATATCCATTTTTCACTTGGAAATATGAATTACAAAGAAAATCATTTGTGAATCCTCACAGTAGCTGAAATGCGACTCTCCTTCAACGATCATACACACACATTCCAATTGTATTAAATACCAGAAAACATAACCTACCCAAAACTTCCATCAGAGCAAACAAATAATATGGCATAAGACTACCCGATAAGAATTCATTCACCTTTCCGCCCTACCATCAACCACCAACGCTACCTGTGTCGTCGTCCTTCTCACGAGCATGAAGGAGAACAAAGAATCATCTGTTTGCGCAAAACCAAATAAAAATATTCTGCTGATACTTCCATCAGAGCCAACAAATAAAATACGATAAATCTAGCCGATGGGAATTTCCTGCTCCGTTAAACATCAGCCACCATCGGTAGCAGCATTGTATATAAACCTTATAGTAGTGCAACCATTGTATATAAACCTTATAGTAGTGCAACCGTGCGTAAACGACGATACGCCCTCAGTGCACATTCGCCCGCAACAAATCATGATAGTCTAGTTCTACACCATTCTCGTGCTGGGAATATGAGTAGGAGGATGATGCAGGTAGTGGTGGTGGTTGGCAAAGCAGGTTTCGTGTAGATTTATGGTATATTTTTTGTTTGCTTTGATGGAAGGGGTATGTTATGTTTTCTGGATTTTAACACAATTGGTATGTGTGTGTATGATCGTTGAATGAGAGCAGCATTTCAGCTAATGTGAGGATTCTCAAATGATTTTCTTTATAATTCGTATTTGCAAGTGAAAAATCGATATTCATATTTAAAGGCAGGGGCGATGGTGGATAAAGAAAGGTGGGAGAATTGTCGTCGAGTAGTTGATGGTATATTATTTGTTGGCTTTGATGAATGTTTGGGGTAGGTTATGGCATATTGAAATTAGACCATCACAGTCACCTGTAACTTGTTTTCTTTGTTTTTAATACAATTGGTGTGTATGTTCACATCGGTGAAGGAGATTCGCATTTCAGCACTGAGGATTCCCAAATGGTTTATAAACCATATTTGCATGTGAAAAAATATTAATTGAGGCAGAGATAAAAAAGATAAGACAAGTTATAGTGTATTCCCAGCTACATTGCGAACGATCCTTAAGGGTTTCCACTTTAAAAAGAAAATCGTGGATATTTTCGGACCCGTCGAATGCAATTTGCCACTTTTCAATTTTACAAACTGAACTTACTAAAGAAGTTTGTTGACTTATTGGTGGTGCTTGTCTGCGTTGCACAGTGTGACGAATCGCTGATTTAGCTTGGTTTAATAAGGAAAATGACATGCACAAAATTAAACAGAAACCGGTTAAGCCTCCTACGTAATGACTGTGCAATTTTTTTGTTGTTGCTTAGTGCAACAAAAAAAATCATCTCAAACTCCAAATTGTATGTAATTTTTTTTATAAGAAGGTCAATTTGAAGAGAAAGTGTTTATATCGGTTTTAATTGGTTCGCGTATATTTTATAGCTTTTTTTTTTCTCTTTTATCAATAAGTTAAAAGTCAATTGATATAAAAGTAAGTTTTTCTTAAATAATTAAAGATTTTGTTTAATAGGTATAAGGGGTAAATGAAAGTAAAATTTATAGATAAAATATGTGTTTTTTGTATTCATTAACCGAAAAGTATACCTAGTTGTTCAGTGTTGTCCAATTTGGAGACCGTGTCTGTTCTAAAGCCTTGCATATGCACTGCTAAAATGTGTTTCAACAAAATTTTTCGTTTTTTAGGATGCCCATGGAAATCACGAAAAAGCAAATTTTTTATGTTTGGATTTCTTAATTTAAAATTAAGCGCTTAGATGCTGTTTCTGCTTTTGTTGTGGGTTACTTTAGCCATGTAATATTTTCTGAGGCTGCAACAAAGTCAATCAAATTAACCTTTAAAACTTTATGTTTAAGATTTGACGAGACATGGGCCAAAAGTGGTCAGCATAGAGAGCACTTCGAAAATTCAAATTCTCCGTGGCTAAATGAAAGTCTAACATTACCACAACATATCTTAGATGAAATACCTTCTTCATCTAGAGTAGGAAGACCGAAAAAAGCTTATAGATTAGATGTCAAGTTGCGGCAGGTAAAAGACCAAGGCAGTAAAGAAAAAGTCAAAGCCAGAAAATAACTAATATAAGGAAAATTTACAAGAGAAACAGGGTTATTGGTAGATATGTCAACAGTCTGGCAATCCTAATGACGGGAACAAGGCTAGACGATTTTTTAGAGATGATGAAAAGACTGCCAAAATTACAGTGATAGATAAAGAAATTATCAAAAAGTTTCATATCATCTTAGAAGCTCTTGGGTCTGGGTTCCCAATAGATGCAGATGCCTTTGAAAATTATGCCTGGTATTTTAAGCCAGTAAGTGTGCATAAGGTCTTCTTTCATGGAAAACAAATAATTTCGACTTGTATACTTCCAATCGGACAACTTTCAGAAGAAGCGCAAGAGGCAAGAAACAAGAAAAATAGAAGGTTTAGGGAACTTCTTACCAGAAAAATATCACGTGTAGATACAAATACTGAACTCTTAAATCGATTGCTTGTAACCTCAGATCCATTCTCAGCAAGTCTAAGATACTTTACGAGAAGAAATAAAAGTATCATGGAACATGAAGTCTTGCAACTTTTAGATGTACCAAATAATTAAAAAAATTAAAATAAGCTGGTTTGTATGTGATATATCTAAAAGTTATAAATACATTGTATTGTTTTGTATTGAAATTTGTAGTCATATGTTAAAAAAATTTGTTATATTCTATTCTGCGAACAATTTCAATTAAAAAAAAAACAAAAAATTTAATTTTAATTTAATTTCGCTAAATCAGCGATTCGTCGCACAGTTGGGTCGAAAACGAAACGTTATTTAAAAAATGTTCAAAGTCAGAACGAGCGTTCGAAGGTCTC
Source organism: Portevinia maculata (assembly GCA_949715645.1). Classification (NCBI taxonomy): domain Eukaryota; kingdom Metazoa; phylum Arthropoda; class Insecta; order Diptera; family Syrphidae; genus Portevinia; species Portevinia maculata. The sequence continues at coordinate 124,145,286 of OX454527.1, forward strand.
GTAGGATTCACATTGGGAGTATTTAAATTCAAATTGTCCAATCTTCCAACTAATTTATCTCTAATAGACTGCATTTCACGAATGAAAACTCGTTGGTTTGTCTCGAGTATTCGTTGGAATGCTAACGTAATAGCTCTAATGTCTGTGGCATCTTCTTGAACAGGTGGAGGATGTACGTTAATATCTCGTCGCTCATTATTATCATCACTACTGTGGTTACTTGCCTGACCGGATTGCATTGCTGCAGGAGGGTTATCTACCAGTTATGGTAAAATCTTATCCTGTCTTAAGCCTACACTAGCCCCAGGTGGAGTACGACTAACTATTGGCTTGGATTCCGTTGCTCCTGAACGGGGAGTTATATTTCGAAAAGTGGACGAATTTCTCAAATTACTTGGTCTTCCTCTAGAACGTGTATGTGGAACTCTATTATCCATAATAGGAAATTTCGGATTTTAAATACAACTTCAAAAGTTTTTAAATTTCAATAGATATCTTTTAAAAAATCTGTATTAAAAAAAATTAATACATGCATAATTTGGGGTCAGCGCGGTCGGTGCTAAATTCGATATTAAATCAGATATTAAATTTGATAAAATTAGATACAATATGCTTAAGAGCAAGATATCTATCTTGGTAAACAGACGGACTGTGCAAACAATGAACACAATACGAACAAGACTGTATATAATTGGCAACTATAGGTAACATAGTAGCAACATAGTCCAGTGTAATAACTACCAGACAATGGACTACCTATACTAGGTATAAAAGAATTAGGATTTATATATTATAAAAATATTCATATGCACAACTTATCCTTTCACGAATGAAATTAGACCAATATGAATACAAAAAGCAGTTCAACTCTTTCTGATATCCAATAGTCGCAACGCGGAGTACAATTAAAACTATGAATATACTGGGACTATAGTAATGAAAGTCATACTCAACTTGAACCGCCAAGAGACACAATAGAACAATCTACAATTGCTGGAGCTCAGCTAAACGCTCTAGAGTTAGCCAGTATAATCTTTGTAGTGACGTTCTTAATGCCTCGAAGTACATCTAATGTTAGAACACGTTTAATGCAAAAGAGAAACAATCAAGCAACCTCCATTAAGCAAAAAATACCAACAAGTGACCTTCCTCAATGCTTCATTGAAAAGGTACATGGACTTTAAAATATATACCAACAATTTCACATGTTGATTAAAGATAAATAAACTTGTGCAATACTCCAATTTAGCAATCTAGCTCTACGAAAAACAACGAAAATTCTTATTATCCATATAAATATTCATCTTATAGGTACCTATTGAACAAGAAGTGGTGGTGCGGCATGGCACAATACTGACAAAAAAAATTATGTCATTGCTTTATAAATTAGATCGAATATTTCTAAATCAATTACAAAAAAAAAATTATAGAAATCGGTACCATTTGCGACAAGATATAGCCGAAACAGTCAGAGTCCAAAATGCGACAAACTCATAATACCTCATTTGCTGAAAAATACCGAAATCAAATTTTATTCAATTTTTCCCTTCAAACGAATCGCCTCTTCCATGATTTCTACTCGCAGACGAAGAAGTCAGATTTATTATATTTCCATCATCTCCCTCTCATCAAACATACTACTTGCCGAAGCGAAGGCAACATCGCAAATCATCAATTACACAGAAAAATAAATACATACTTACATTTCCATACAAATGAAAATCATATGGCATGACCACAGAATCGATAATGCGAGATCCATTATCCATACAAATTAACTTACTTGGTAATCCTACATGCTACCTGTGCTGCTAAACAACAAAAATGCCTGTGCTCCTTCTTACAAAGAAAAAAAATACAACATACATGGGAATGCAATTATGAAAGGTTCGATAAAGAGAGATAAACCAGTTTATTTGGTTTTTTTTCTTCGTTTTCAAAGTGTGTATTTAAAATGAAGATGACAGCAAAAGTTTAGACACATACATTCTAGCTCAATTCATAACGCCATCTGCATTTAGTCGGCTAAAACAAACAATTCGACATGATGGCACCATTGTATATAAACCTTATAGTAGTGCAACCGTGCGTAAACGACGATACGCCATCAGTGCGCATTCGCCCGCAACAAATCATGATAGTCTAATTCTACACCATTCTCGTGCTGGGAATATGAGTAGGAGGAAGATGCAGGTAGTGGTGGTGGTTGGCAAAGCAGGTTTCGAGTAGATTGTATAGATGGTATATTTTTTGTTTGCTTTGATGGAAGGGGTATGTTATGTTTTCTGGATTTTAACACAATTGGTATGTGTGTGTATGATCGTTGAAGGAGAGTCGCATTTCAGCTACTGTGAGGATTCTCAAATGATTTTCTTTGTAATTCATATTTGCAAGTGAAAAATGGATATTTATATTTAAAGGTAGGGGCGATGGTAGATAAAGAAAGGTGGGAGAATTGTCATCAAGTAGATTGATGGTATATTATTTGTTGGCTTTGATGGATGTTTGGGGTAGGTTATGGCATATTGCAATTAGACCATCACAGTCACCTGTAACTTGTTTTCTTTGTTTTTAATACAATTGGTGTGTATGTTCACATCGGTGAAGGAGATTCGCATTTCAGCACTGAGGATTCCCAAATGGTTTATAAACCATATTTGCATGTGAAAAAATATTAATTGAGGCAGAGATAAAAAAAGATAAGACAAGTTATAGTGTATTCTCAGCTACATTGCGAACGATCCTTAAGGGTTTCCACTTTAAAAAGCAAATCGTGGATATTTTCGGACCCGTCGAATGCAATTTGCCACTTTTCAATTTTACAAACTGAACTTACCTACTGAAGAAGTTTGTTGACTTATTGGTGGTGCTTGTCTGCGTTGCACAGTGTGACGAATCGCTGATTTAGCTTGGTTTAATAAGGAAAATGACATGCACAAAATTAAACAAAAGCCGCTTAAGCCTCCTACGTAATGACTGTACATTTTTTTTGTTGTTGCTTAGTGCAACAAAAAAAAAATCATCTCAAACTCCAAATAGTATATAATTTTTTTTATAAGAAGGTCAATTTGAAGAGAAAGTGTTTATGTATATCGGTTTTAATTGGTTCGCGTATATTTTATAGCTTTTTGTTATCTTTTATCAATAAGTTAAAAGTCAATTGATATAAAAGTAAGTTTTTCTTAAATAATTAAAGATTTTGTTTAATAGGTATAAGGGGTAAATGAAAGTAAAATTTATAGATAAAATATGTGTTTTTTGTATTCATTAACCGAAAAGTATACCTAGTTGTTCAGTGTTGTCCAAGTTGGAGACCGTGTTTGTTCTAAAGCCTTGCATATGCACTGCTAAAATGTGTTTCAACAAAAATTTTCGTTTTTTAGGATGCCCATGGAAATCACGAAAAAGCAAATTTTTTATGTTTGGATTTCTTAATTTAAAATTAATCGCTTAGATGCTGTTTCTGCTTTTGTTGTGGGTTACTTCAGCCATGTAATATTTTCTGAGGCTGCAACAAAGTCAATCAAATTAACCTTTAAAACTTTATGTATGTTTAAGATTTGACGAGACATGGGCCAAAAGTGGTCGGCATAGAGAGCGCTTCGAAAATTCAAATTCTCCGTGGCTAAATGAAAGTCTAACATTACCACAACATATCTTAGATGAAATTTTTTTTTTTATTTTTTTTTTTTTAAATTCTGGCTCGCCAGGGCGATTTATAAAAGGGGGGGGTACTTCGACCTAAAAGATCTTTTGTACCGTATGGGCCAGAAAAATTTTAAACTAGTAAAATTTCCACTTTCCGTGTAAAGCGGACAATTTTACCAGTAGAAGAATTCTTTATGTCCTCGGGGCTCAATTGTTCCCTGAGAAAGATCTTCTTTCTAATTCCATTAAGGGCTGGGCATTCACATAAAATGTGTTCAGCTGACTCGTCCTCTTCAAGACAGAGTCGGCACTCAGGAGAATCTGCTATTCTCATTTTGTGTAGATGATATCTTAAACCGTGGTGACCAGTAAGGTAACCTACTAGGTTTTTGATATCATGCCTGCTTAGGTTTAGACATTTGCTGGCATTATGATTGAAGGGCCGAATGGCTCGTTTGGCCTGTCTTAGACCTGGGATGTTATCCCAATGATAGATACATTTTCTATGTTCCCAGCTTTTAATTGCTGCCGTTGCTGCTGATCTAGGAGTGCAGCTGAAAGGTTCGGGACCTATGAAAGGTGTTTCTGAACCTTTTCTGGCCAGTTCGTCGGCCTTTTCGTTACCTTCTACCCCGACATGACCCGGAACCCACCATAATTTGGTCTTGTTTCTTGCTCCGAGTATTTGTAGGGTATTGAAGCAGTACATGACTGATTTGGAGTCAATGGTATACGAGCTAAGGGCGTTTATAGCTGCTTGACTGTCCGTGAAAATATGAATGGTTGCACCTTTTATGCCAGATAAGATAATGTGGCTGGCGCATTCTTGAATGGCGTGGAGCTCCGCTTGAAATACGCTGGGACTTTTTCCCATGGGTATCGTAAAGCGTTTGTGTGGTCCGTATATTCCCGCTCCTACCCCCGTTTCCATTTTAGAACCATCCGTATACCACTTTATGCCGTTATGGCTGTTTGGTGGGTTGTTGCTAACCCATGCTTCTCTTTTGGGTATCTCCGTGGAGAACCGTTTGTTGAAGCATAGTGTTTTTTGAATGCGGTCTGTGACCGTGCAGTTCATGTTAAGTTCTGGCAGTTCATCGAGACGGGTCTTAAGTTCCGGATGATCATTAAGACTTATCTCGTTTAGCTGTATTAGACTTATTGCACTGCGGATCGCCACTTTTTGGACGTATATGTGGAGGGGTATAATTCCTGTTATTGCCTCTATGGCAGCTGTTGGACAGGTACGCATGGCTCCGGAGATACCAAGGCACGCAAGCCGTTGTACCTTTTTGAGCCTCTCTATTGCGACCTTTTGTGTGGATTTTGTCCATCATACTATGGAGGCGTATGTTATGATGGGTCTTATCATCACTGTGTAGATCCAGTGGACGATCTTTGGAGAGATTCCCCAGGTTCTACCGTATGTGCGACGACAGGCCCATAAAGCTCTATTAGCTTTACTGATTTTGTTGTTTATGTGAGAGTTCCAGTTAAGTCTCTTGTCCAGGATTACTCCAAGATACTTGACTTCGTCGGAATACTCTACGACCGTGTCGTTTATTCTGATTAGGCCTAGGTCTAATTTCCTCCTTTTAGTGAAAGGAACGATGACGGCTTTACTGGGATTTATGGAAAGATTTTCCTTAATGCACCAGTCTATGGCTGTCTTTAGAGCATTTTTTATTTTTGATGTGACTCCTATTGAGTCTTTGCCCCTAACTATGATGACAATATCATCGGCGTACCCAATTGTGGTGTAGCCCAAACTGCTCATCTTGTGTAGCAGGTGACTTTGACTTTGAAATTCATTTTTTTATTCATTGATAAATATCTACTTACATACTAGACAAAAATGATTAAACCTAACTTAAAATTAACAGGATACTTATTCTTATTTATTGGTCCTTATGCGAACGCTCTAAACTTAACTATATCTTAGAATTATTGCCTTTCGGCCTACGAACTATTTTACGAACTAATCTTACATATATATTCCTCGAGAAAATTTACTAAAACTCGGTATCATTATTGAGATTTTATATAAAACAAATTACAAACTACCTATTCTACTTACTTAAACTACTTAACGTATTCTAACTATAATTATGATTCTGAGCACTCGTTGCCTGGCGCAATAAGTGGTCAAAATCCCAATTGCTTTCCGAGCGCCTGGAAGTCGTCAACGTGCACACGCGCCGCCGTGAGCCGACTGAAGCCTTACAGCGTCAGTCAACTCCCGGAAGCACCACCACACGTTGGCGAGCCCGGCCTCTCCCAAAAACGCCCTAGCTGACTTAATCTAACTTATAAGCTAAGAGGATGTTACCTAGAGTAACGCACCGTCCTGGGAGGGCATGTTGACCCCTCCCCCCTCAACAAGCCACCAAAATTCGGCGAATTGCTTTTCCGTGTCGAATCTATCCCTCTCCGATATTGCGGTACTAAAACGGAGGAGCTCATGAGCATTGGCGACGTCCCCGTCATGGAGGAGCCGCTTATCTCTCGCGCTGCGGTAGCGATGGTATAAGACCGGGATACCATCCCTCGTCTGTACCAGCCCTTTTGAATCAATATGGATAAATGCCTCTGGCGGGATAAAGCCAGACCGGAGCGTACTCTCTATGTACATTTCATTGGGGTAGTAAGCCCCAAATATCAGACTATTGTCGCTGGCCATCGCCCTTGCAACGTGCCTTCGAGTGACCTTAATGAGGAAATTGTCAATCCTATTCAACTGAGCCCCATCGTATAGGACCTTGTTGGGATAGTATTTTATATAGTTGGATTCAGGCGTTCGGAACAACCGGAGACAGGTCCTAAGACATTGTCTCTCCAAAACCCGAATCTTTTCCATATAGCTAGGCGCTATATTAAACCATAATGGACAACCATAAGCGATGATCGGCCTTATAAGGGCCACGTAGCAAATGACCTTCACTCTGGAGTCAAGTTGACTGCTATGAAATAGTCTCCTTGTTAGAGCATAAGCCTTCTTGGCCCCAGCAAGACAAGCAACTATATGTCTATCGAAATACAGATACTGGTCAAGCCAGATACCTAGATATCTAACTGCGCTTCTCACCGCCAATGGCTGCCCATTTTGTCCAATAATGGCCAATTTTTTCCAGTTTTTTCTGGTATCCCTAGAGGCCCCAGCCAATGGAGTTCTGAACAAGATTGTTTCCGTCTTCTGAAAGTTGATTTTCAACTTCCAGTCGTCGCAATATCGCTTAATTTGATCGAAGTCACGCTGCAAAAGGATATTAATGACCTCGATTTTAGGACCTGATCTGTATGCCACCAAATCGTCGGCATACGCTATAGCATGGCTGAGTGAACCCACCAGATCACTCGTGTAAATGTTAAACAGGATCGGAGAATTGACCGCCCCCTGCTGTAAACCGTTTTTAATTTCAAAGACTCTGCTCGAAGTCACGTTGCCACATTTGACAACGAACTTCTTTCCCATAAGCATATTATAAATTACATATAGCAAAGGTTTGTGCATCCCCCGCCTGGTCAACTTGTAGAAAAGTCGCTCTAACCATACGGTGTCGAAAGCCTTCTCAAAATCAACCAGACAAGCACCCGTGCATTGGTTCTTGCATTTATTCCACTGAATGTCGGAAACCAGTTTCGACGCGGCATGAATAGTGTCATGCCTCGCCCTGAAACCAAACTGGTTGTCCGGAATTATGTTATTGTCCTCGACCCACTTTAACAGGGCTCTATTGACAACCTTTTCAAAGACCTTGCTAATATTCGGAAGCAAGCTAATTGACCGGAGACTGGCAGGGTTCGTCCTATCTTTACATTTTTTCGGGATAGGGTGTACCACAGCTACCTTCCAATGCGCCGGATAATATGCATTATTCAGCGCATTGTTAAACAGCGTGGTGAAAATATCTACAGCCTCCAGAGGCAGGTGTCTCAATACGACGTTTGGGACACCATCCATCCCCGCCGACTTTTTATTCTTTAGTGTCTCGAAGATGCACAGAAGATCATCCTTCGACACGAACAAGTGCGATGCATCTCGGCCATTGGCGACAACTGCATTAGCATGGTTTTCATCAGTGAACACGGTGAATCCGTTATTCTCAGATCGCCAATTCTCAAGTTCGGTGCGCAGATCGAAGTGGCTCACCAGAGCCCTATTCTCAATGTCGTGGTTACGGCGAACAGGATTGTTCACCGTATACACGGCCTCGAAACAAGCGCCCAGCAAATTCACCTTCTCCTGTGGGTCCTCGACCACGAAAAAATCGTCGTTTGAAGCGACACTTTCTGGACTTATTCCAGCAGTCAGTACCGTGTGTCTGTTCTCTGCTGTCTGGGAGATTCGAACACAAGGAATATCATTGTGATCTTTCCTCCTGAACAACTTATTTATCTGTCTTGTGTAGCAGGTCATCGATGACCAATGACCACAGAAGGGGTGAGAGTACTCCCCCTTGTGGGCAGCCCCTTACGGCTGTTACTGATACTGAGGTCGTTTCTGACGAGGAAGTTATTTTGCGACTTTCCAGCATCGCTTTGATCCATTTAATAGTTGGTTTATCTATATTTCTATGGTACAAAGCATTTGATATGGATTCATATCCAGTGTTGTCGAAAGCACCCTCTATGTCCAGAAAGGCACAAAGTGCGATCTCTTTGCAACGGTAGGCGTTTTTTATATCTGTAGTTAGTCTTAACAGAGCGCCTTCCGTGGATTTACCCTTCTGGTACGCATATTGGTGAGGGTGCAGAGGCATGCTTTTTGATATGCATTCTCTAATGTGAATGTCAATAATCCTTTCCATTGTTTTCAGAAAAAACGATGTCAGGCTTATCGGACGATATGATTTAGGTAATTCTCTCGGCTTGTTTCCCGGTTTAGGTATAAATACTACGTTTACCTCCCTCCAGGTAACTGGTATATACCCCCAGTTGAAGCTGAACCTAAATAAGGCAATAATGGATGGTAGTAAAAATTCTATTCCATTTTGAATGAGGGCTGGAAAAATACCGTCTGTACCTGATGCCTTGAATGGTTTAAATGAGTTAATTGCCCATTTAACCTTATCCGGAGTAAAAAGTGTTCCGGATAAACTATGAATTCTGCTGAGGTTTCTAGGAATTGAGACCTCCGCTGTATGGTCGTCTGTAATGACCATCGTGTGAGAACCTGGGAAGTGAGCCTGAAGCAAAGTTTTCAGCGTTTCTTCCCGGTCGCGTGTGATTGAACCATCTGATTTAATTAACAATCCCATGCCTTTTTCTTGATCCGTTGACAGGGCCCTTTGGAGGCGTGCCACATCTGGAAGTTTTTCTATCTTCTCACAGTTTGCACGCCATGAGGCTCTTTTGGATCTGCGCAACTCTAAGTTGTATATGGTCAGCATGGATTTATATTGTTCCCATGTGCCGGTGCGTTTGGCTTTGTTAAAAAGCTTTCTCACCCTCTTTCGAATAGACTCAAGGTTGTCGTTACACCATGGTACGCATCTTTTAACCACGGTTCTTTTAACCTTGCAACTATTTTTGAATGAGGTAAGAATAATATCATTTATTTGACATTGCGCAGCATCTGCATCAATTGTATTTGATGGTGCTTCTGGCAGCATGTCAGATCTGACCGCAAGATTTTCGCGGTAAGTTCTCCAATTAGTCAGTCTGTTGTCATAACGGACTGACGCGTGTTCGGCATTGCATCTTATCTCGAAACGGATGTGCATATGATCCGATAGAGATGCCTCGCCAGACACGTGCCATCCCTCTATAATATCCTTCATAAAAGGAGATGATATAGTAAGGTCTAAAACTTCTTCTCTTATAGAATTTCTAAATGTAGGACTATTTCCCTTGTTTAGAAAAACGAGGTTATTGCTATATAAATATTCTAATAACGACTCACCTCTCTTATTTGTATCTCGGCTGCCCCAGATGGTATTATGTGCGTTTGCGGCGCAGCCGATTAGTATATGTACTTTCTGGTCCTCACAGTACCGGACAAGTTCCTGTACTGGTAAGGGAGGCACTGCATCCGTGTCTCCAGGAAAGTACACCGATGCGCATACAAATTTATGCAGCTCTCGGCCTTTGTGGCGCTCTATTAGAACCGCCACCAGGTCCCTAGTTGTGAAACCTGGAATGAGAGAAAATTTTATATCTTTCTTAATAGAGATAGCCGCCCTTGGTCTGAAAGGACCTTTGGCGAAAATTAGCTCTCTGTGTTTACAATTTAATCCGGATATCTTACCATTGGTTGCCCAAGGTTCCTGGATTAGTCCAATAGCAATGTTCCCTTCGGCACATCGCTGGCTAAAGGTGTCCGATGCACCCATAGCCCTGTGCAGGTTGGCCTGCATAACGCTGAGACGGGTGGTCATTTGCGTCTGTATTCAGGGTTTCGTACTCTATTGGGCTTGTTATCACCTCTCCTACGTACGATACCCTGTTGAGGAGTACCACTTTGTCTGCCTCTAGGACTTTTGTTTTTATGTCCTTCTTGTGCCAGTGCTTTCTTACGATCCATACCTAACTTAGGCCTGAATCGTGTTTGGCTTTCTCTGGCTGCGCTTGACTTCGCGCTTGTAGCTTCTTTTTCTGGCACAGTTGTTGCCGTATTTGAAGCTGCAGCCTTATCGGCAGCGCTGGTGCTGGCCCCACTTGGGTCAGTTGCGGTGCTGCCGTGAGCTGTGACATCCTTCTTATCCAAAACGTTGCTGTTTTTGATCTTTAGGGCCCTGTGTGGCCGTCTTGTCAGCACTTTTTAGGATAAGTTTGGTCTGTCCGAATCGGAAAGAGACCATACCCTTTAGCTCCACGAGTCTCCTCATGGTGCTGTCGTTTATGGCAAAGACCATATGTGCGATGTCGCGCTCATCCGATCTTTGCAGAACCCTCCACGTTCTCGTGTTCAGTTCTTTGTTTTGGCCATCTAATAGGGCTAGGATCCTTTCGCTAGCTACGCGGGTACTCTGCGGGAAGAACCCTCTGATGACATGTGGTTTTGGAAAATTTTCCTCTCCCACAAGCATCACCTCTAACCCGCATTTCTCTTTTAGCTTGGCGAAGGTTGCCTTCATCCACTCTGCAGTGGTGGCGTCTGCACATACGATCATGAGCCATCCGGCTTTGAACGTAGTACGGCGGAAGGCTGGTTTGACCTCCTCGTCACGCTGTTCGATCGTGATATCCATAATCCTCTCCTGTATCGAACCCATTTGTTCGTTGGAGAGAGGATTACGATCGATGTCCACTGGTACAACACCCAGTCTTACATAGCTCGTTATATTGCTATACGAGACTTTGTCGACGGTTGTCTTCCCAGTGCGACCTCGCTTCGCTTCGGATTGAGGCGGGGTATTATCCTCGGATCGCATTCGCTTCACCTCGGGACCCTTGTTTTCCATCTTTTGGATCGCATAGAGACGGGCCTGCTCAATGGTGCTCCCCTTCTTCTGCGAGCGCTTAAATCTGCGCTGTTCAGATGGTATGAACCTAACGTAGTCAGACTCAGTCCGTGCCACATTGCCGACTGTCTTAGGTACGTCCTCTATATCGGGATGTCTTTCATCCGATAATATGCTGTTGCATATGGTGCTGGATTCTGAAATAGAGTCACTGAGTTGAGACAAGTTCTCTTCAGGTTCCCCCATTTCAGAGTCGATGATTACCGACTCTATCCCTTTGACAGATGTCGTGTCGTCATCGACAGGGTGTTCTAAAACATCCCTATTTGATGATGCAATTTTAGAGGCATCATTCTCTATTGTTTCTTTTGTTGTTTGGTTTATTTTGAAACCCACGAGTATTCGGGATATGGTGTCGCCCGTGGTCTACCCGTCTAACCACAGGAAGGCTATCTTAAAATCGGAGGTCGCCTGGTATCCGAAGTTTGCAAACTAACGACTAAGCACCCTCTTAGCCATGCATCTCTCGGCGCTTGCCACCTTAGATTAGGGGTTTATTGGGGAAATGGGATTTAGGGATTTGATGGAGGGGGGATATGGGTAATTGAAAATTGAAAGGAAAGAGGAGAAGGGTAGCGGACGTGTAGTCCTGGTCAGTTCTTAGTTGACGCTCATCAGACGGTCTGTCCCTTATCAGAAAGGCCCGATGACTCTTTGCGCCGTAAGCCTCCGCACCGGCACCATCGAATTTGCGTCCCATGATGGTACACACGTCAAGGTGACTGACCCCGCAAGGAAGTTAGATGAAATACCTTCTTCATCTAGAGTAGTAAGACCATAAAAAGCTTATAGATTAGATGTCAAGTTGCGGCAGGTAAAATACCAAGGCAGTAAAGAAAAAGTCAAAGCCAGAAAATAACTAATCCAAGAAAAATTTACAAGAGAAACAGGGTTATTGGTAGATATGCCAACTCAACAGTCTGGCAATCCTAATGACGGGAACAAGGCTAGACGATTTTTTAGAGATGATGAAAAGACTGCCTAAATTACAGTGATAGTTAAAGAAATTATCAAAAAGTTTCATATCATCTTAGAAGCTCTTGGGTCTGGGTTCCCAATAGATGCAGATGCCTTTGAAAATTATGCCTGGTATTTTAAGCCAGTACGTGTGCATAAGGTCTTCTTTCATGGAAAACAAATAATTTCGACTTGTATACTTCCAATCGGACAACTTTCAGAAGAAGCGCAAGAAACAAGGAAAATAGAAGGTTTAGGGAACTTCCTACCAGAAAAATATCACGTGTAGATACAAATACTGAACTCTTAAATCGATTGCTTATAACCTCAGATCCAATTCTTAGCAAGTCTAAGATACTTTCCGAGAAGAAAGAAAAGCGTCATGGAACATGAATACTTGCAACTTTTATATGTACCAAATAATTAAAAAAATTAAAATAAGCTGGTTTGTATGTATTGTTTTGTCTTGAAATTTGTAGTCATATGTTAAAAAAAAATTGTTTCTATTCTGCGAAAAATTTCAATTAAAAAAAAACAAAAAATTTAATTTTAATTTAATTCCGTTAAATCAGCGGTTCGTCACACTGTGCGTTGGATCGAAAACGAAACGTTATTTAAAAAATGTTCGAAGTCAGAACGAGCGTTCGAAGGTCTCGTAGGATTCACATTGGGAGTATTTAAATTCAAATTGTCCAATCTTCCAACTAATTTATCTCTAATAGACTGCATTTCACGAATGAAAACTCGTTGGTTTGTCTCGAGTATTCGTTGGAATGCTAACGTAATAGCTCTAATGTCTGTGGCATCTTCTTGAACAGGTGGAGGATGTAAGTTAATATCTCGTCGCTCATTATTATCATCACTACTGTGGTTACTTGCCTGACCGGATTGCATTGCTGCAGGAGGGTTATCTACCAGTTGTGGTAAAATCTTATCCTGTCTTAAGCCTACACTAGCCCCAGGTGGATTACGACTAACTATTGGCTTGGATTCCGTTGCTCCTGAACGGGGAGTTATATTTCGAAAAGTGGACGAATTTCTCAAATTACTTGGTCTTCCTCTAGAACGTGTATGTGGAACTCTATTATCCATAATAGGAAATTTCGGATTTTAAATACAACTTCAAAAGTTTTTAAATTTCAATAGATATCTTTTAAAAAATCTGTATTAAAAAAAATTAATACATGCATAATTTGGGGTCAGCGCGGTCGGTGCTAAATTCGATATTAAATCAGATATTAAATTTGATAAAATTAGATACAATATGCTTAAGAGCAAGATATCTGTCTTGGTAAACAGACGGACTGTGCAAACAATGAACACAATACGAACAAGACTGTATATAATTGGCAACTATAGGTAACATAGTAGCAACATAGTCCAGTGTAATAACTACCAGACAATGGACTACCTATACTAGGTATAAAAGAATTAGGATTTATATATTATAAAAATATTCATATCCTTTCACGAATGAAATTAGACCAATATGAATACAAAAAGCAGTTCAACTCTTTCTGATATCCAATAGTCGCAACGCGGAGTACAATTAAAACTATGAATATACTGGGACTATAGTAATGAAAGTCATACTCAACTTGAACCGCCAAGAGACACAATAGAACAATCTACAATTGCTGGAGCTCAGCTAAACGCTCTAGAGTTAGCCAGTATAATCTTTGTAGTGACGTTCTTAATGCCTCGAAGTACATCTAATGTTAGAACACGTTTAATGCAAAAGAGAAACAATCAAGCAACCTCCATTAAGCAAAAAATACCAACAAGTGACCTTCCTCAATGCTTCATTGAAAAGGTACATGGACTTTAAAATATATACCAACAATTTCATATGTTGATTAAAGATAAATAAACTTGTGCAATACTCCAATTTAGCAATCTAGCTCTACGCAAAACAACGAAAATTCTTATTATCCATATAAATATTCATCTTATAGGTACCTATTGAACAAGAAGTGGTGGTGCGGCATGGCACAATACTGACAAACAAAATTATGTCATTGCTTTATAAATTAGATCGAATATTTCTAAATCAATTACAAAAAAAAATATAGAAATCGGTACCATTTGCGACAAGATATAGCCGAAACAGTCAGAGTCCAAAATGCGACAAACTCATAATACCTCATTTGCTGAAAAATACCGAAATCAAATTTTATTCAATTTTTCCCTTCAAACGAATCGCCTCTTCCATGATTTCTACTCGCAGACGAAGAAGTCAGATTTATTATATTTCCATCATCTCCCTCTCATCAAACATACTACTTGCCGAAGCGAAGGCAACATCGCAAATCATCAATTACACAGAAAAATAAATACATACTTACATTTCCATACAAATGAAAATCATATGGCATGACCACAGAATCGATAATGCGAGATCCATTATCCATACAAATTAACTTACTTGGTAATCCTACATGCTACCTGTGCTGCTAAACAACAAAAATGCCTGTGCTCCTTCTTACAAAGAAAAAAAATACAACATACATGGGAATGCAATTATGAAAGGTTCGATAAAGAGAGATAAACCAGTTTATTTGGTTTTTTTTCTTCGTTTTCAAAGTGTGTATTTAAAATGAAGATGACAGCAAAAGTTTAGACACAAACATTCTAGCTCAATTCATAACGCCATCTGCATTTAGTCGGCTAAAACAAACAATTCGACATGATGGCACCATTGTATATAAACCTTATAGTAGTGCAACCGTGCGTAAACGACGATACGATACCAGTGCGCATTCGCCCGCAACAAATCATGATAGTCTAATTCTACACCATTCTCGTGCTGGGAATATGAGTAGGAGGATGATGCAGGTAGTGGTGGTGGTTGGCAAAGCAGGTTTCGTGTAGATTTATGGTATATTTATACCCTATTCTAAGGGTATATTAATTTTGACGCATAGTTTGTAACATACCTTAATATTGCCCGTAGACCCCTAAAAGTTACTATATTTATGATCAGCATCGATAGTAATGTCGATCTAGCCATGTCCGTCCGTCCGTCCGTCCGTCCGTCTGTAGCCAAAAATTAGGCCTTTAAACTGGACCTAGAGAGCTGAAATTTTAACCATATACTCTCTAGGGTCCCGAAATAATCAAGTTTACGAATTTTTGAAATCCGCCCACAGACACGCCCACAAACTCAAAAAAACAAAATTTTGGAAAAAATCGAATTTTGAGCTAGAAAGCTGAAATTTTGTAAATATGATCTATGACTCCTAAAACTGCTCGGGATAAAAAATTTTCAAAATCCGCCCACTGACACGCCCACAAATAAATAAAACAATTTTTTTATACCCTATTCTAAGGGTATATTAATTTTTGAAAATCCAAAGTTTGAGCTAGGGAGCTGAAATTTATAATATATACTCTCTATGGGCCCTTTATGCTCATGTGTAAATATTTTTAAAATCCGCCCACTGACACGCCCACAATTTTTTTTTTTGAAAATTCAAAGTTTGCGCTAGGGAACTGAAATTTATTATATATACTCTCTAGGGGACCTTTATTCTCATGTGTTATTTTTTTTTAAAATCCGCCTACTGACACGCCCACAATTAAATAAAACAATTTTATTGAAACACCTAAGTTTGAGCTAGGGAGCGTTTTTTTTTTGATAAAATCCTTTAAATGTTATATAACAAAATATGTAGAGCGTTCTTAACAATTCAACCATACTTACACTTTTGTCACGCCCACTTATGAGGGATAGGAATAAGAATAATGTATCCAACAGTTCGCCTAAGCGGACTGTAGCCCGTCCCTATGTTTTTTGTTTGCTTTGATGGAAGGGGTATGTTATGTTTTCTGGATTTTAACACAATTGGTATGTGTGTGTATGATCGTTGAAGGAGAGTCGCATTTCAGCAGTGAAGATTCTCAAATGTTTTTTTTTTATAATTCATACGAGTATTTGCAAGTGAAAAGCTATTCATATTTAATGGTAGGGGCGATGGTGGATGAAGAGAGGTGGGATAATTGTAGTTGGGTAGATTGATGGTATATTATTTGTTTGCTCTGATCAAAGTTTTTGGGGTAGGTTATGGCATATTGCAATTAGAACAAAACCGTCACCTGGAACTTATTTTGTTGTATTTTATACAATTGGTGTGTATATGTTAAGATCGGCGAAGGAGATTCGCATTTCAGCAGTGAGGAATATCATATTTGCATGTGAAAAAAATTAATTGAGGCAGAGATAAGATAAGACAAGTTAGAGTGTGTGTACGAGCGCGTGCCCTGCTTGTAATAATAGCTGCCGTAGGTTATTCACGAACAACTGAAATTGGTTTATTTATTGGTTCATCAAATAAAAAGGGCATTCATTCATAATCAGTATTCAAAATCATATTAGGTTCATATTTCGTTTGCATTATGTTACACAATCGAATCTCCGAATATAAACAGAATTTTTTCATTTGGTTTTGCACAAGCACCTGAGTGCCTCAGTTTGGGCAGCTAAATATCATTGATTTAGGTATTCTTTTTGATACCTACCTCTTTTGATACCGTCATACCGACCACTAGCGGCCGATATACTTAATGCAAATTTCGGTTTCAGGATGTCCCAGTAGGTACTAAAGAAATGAAGTATAGTTTAAATTTATCTTTTGAAGTAGGTAGGTACAATTATGAAATTTTATAGGTAGGTACCCAAATGCATTAAAATATTGAACTCCATCAAACGCATGGTTAGACGTATCGCATGTTATAGAAACCCACATTTTTTATTCTAGCCTCGTTAATACCTGAGCCAGAAAAAATATAAGTTTCATATGTATGTATATACTCGTACATACAGTGAAATCTTCCTTGAGGGGACATTAATGGTGCACATTTTTGTCCGCTTAAGAGAGTTTACCGTTTAAGGAAAATTAAAACAACTTATCCATCTTTAAGCTAAAAAGAAAAGTCTTCATATTCACTTATGTATGTATATACAAAGATGGTATATTAATTGTTGGCTCTAATGGAAATTTGGGGTAGGTTATGGCATATTGCGAGGAGGCCGTAGGATGTTTGCTGGTATTTAATACAATTGGTCTCACCTGATTACGAACAGGTAGTTTCATCATCATGGAGACCGATATTTTAAACAATATCGAGTGCGATGACGCAGATGAAGACTACGCAAGGAACAACACTATTGAAACAGTACTAACGAAAGGATGTTCAGAGAAGCTACAGGAAGGAGCTTTGACGTTCTACGCAGGATTTGCAGCGTTTAAGTTACGGAACAAGATTAATTGCGAAGCCTGCACGCAATTTATGATCGATGAGACAAATTCTTATCGAGAACAAGCCTTGTTAATACGTCTCAAGGCTTATGAGACCACACAAACTGTGTCAGAGTTTGGGAAGCTTACGGTGCCTACTATAAGCTTCGAAAATACTGCGAAAATAATAAAGGAGATATTCGAAACAGTTTTTCCGGAGAACCGCAAACAAGCAAACTTGGTTGAAAACCTCATGTCTCAGATGATAAACCAGTTGGAAGTGACAGAAACCATGACGTGTAGCAATTATGGACACAACGAAGACATCGTTAAATTTATTTTAATCGGACTGATTAAATTTACAATAAAAAAAAACAACAAGGATTTAAGGCTGCCAAACTTTAAGGATAAGCATCATGAAAATAAATATCTATAAATAAAGCTATATTTTAATAAATGAATGGGTGTGTTTTTCTGATTTTCATATATAAATATTTATATGTACTCATATTTATTTTTATTTGTTTTTAGTTATGGTAATATTAATATATAGTTTATTTATTTTTTATATATACTTTAGGTATGCGCTTTTGGTTAAAGGACCCTATGCGTTGTTATGTGACGTAATATTTTATTTATTTATTTTTGAACTATGCGCGAGGAGTAGGCCTAATGGGGATACCTCGGTGAAAAAAAAAACGCATCAAATGTTCCACCTCCTGGGTGATGCGGAAGAGAACAGACTTGTGTTTTTTAGTACCAACCACAGCATTAAAAAAAATTTAAATAAAATATTCAATGGTGTGATTGGTACCTATGCCTCGAATATCCAAATTGGTTAAATGAACATTTCTTTATCTTTAAACTACATACATAATATTCTCAGTATTTGTTTTTTTTTTCTTTTAAGAAAGCAATGAAAACATATATTTTTGCATGTCTAAATAGGTAGGTAGTTTGTTTGACATTCATTCAAATAATAAAAAAAAATGTAAATCGACAGGTGAGCTGCCTCTAACAGATATACGTATCTAACAACGTGTTCGCTTATAAATATCTGATAAAAAATAAATCGAATATTTCTGAATCAATTACAAAAGAAATGATAGAAATCGGTGAATTTTTGGACGAGATATACCCAAAATAGCAAGAGTCTAAAAAACCAAAAACTCATAATTTCTTTACTTCTTACATGTTCAGTAGGTAAAGTAAAGGAACAAGACCAAACTGTGGTGGATTCCGGGCCACGAAGGTTTTGAAGGCAGCGAAAAGGCCGACGACGGGTTGCGATATCACCTAAACATAATGAAAATAGTTGACTCTGCAGAATGCCGGCTATGTCTTGAGGAAGACGAAACAGCTGAACACATTCTAGGTGAATGTCCGGCCTCAGAGAACAACTGAGTTCCGAAGATATAAAGAAGTGGTCTGCTGGTAGCATTATCCACTTTATACGGAAAGAAGAAATACTACTAGCTTAACATATTTCTGGCCCAGACGGTACAAACGACCTCATAGGTCGCAGTACATTTTTCTTCGCCTTGGCGAACCAGAAGCTAAAAAAAAAATATATTGCAAATTTCAGCAGAACCATTTACCACAGGGCATGACAACTAATAATAGAACGAAACGAGGAGTAGGCCGTCTGATTAAAGCTCGGTGATTAAAAACACGTATATCTAATGTTACAACATGGGTAATGCGAAAGAGAACCAATCAAGCAACCTTCATTAGAAGCAAAAAACACAAACAAGTGACCTTCCTCAATGCTTTATTGCAAAGGTGCAGGGACTTTAAACAACGAAAATTCGTATTATCCATATAAATATTCATCGTGTAGGTACCTATTGACCAAAAAGTGGTGGTGGAGCATGGCACAATACCGACACAAAATAAATTATGTCATTGATTTATAAATTAGACTGAATATTTCTAAATAAATTACAAAAAGAATGATATAAATCGGTACATTTTTCGACAAGATATAGCCAAAATAGCGAGAATCTAAAATGCGATAAATTCATAATTTGTCATTTGAAAGAAAAATACCCAAATCAAATTTTATTAAATTTTTCGTTTCAAACGAATCGCCCCTTCCATCCAGAGAGTCGATAATGCGAAATCCATTATCCATACAAATAATAACTTACTTGGTTTCCATCATCAACCTCTGCTACTTGCAAAGCATACGTACATGAACTGAACATGCTACCTGCGCTGCCTACGCCTATGCTCCTTCTTACAATGAAAAAAAAATGCATACACAATGGAATGAAATTCGTTCGGCGGAAAGATTCGAGAGAGACAAACCGGTTTATTTGGTCTTGCTTTCTTCGTTTTCAAAGTGTGTATTTAAAATGAAGATGACAGCAAAAGTTTAGACACAAACATTCTAGCTCAATTCATAACGCCATCTGCATTTAGTCGGCTAAAACAAAAAATTCGACATGTTGGCACTACTATAAAGTGTATATACAATGGTGCCATCATGTCGAATTTTTTGTTTTAGCCGACTAAATGCAGATGGCGTTATGAATTGAGCTAGAATGTTTGTGTCTAAACTTTTGCTGTCATCTTCATTTTAAATACACACTTAGAAAACGAAGAAAGCAAGACCAAATAAACCGGTTTGTCTCTCTCGAATCATTCCGCCGAACGAATTTCATTCCATTGTGCATGCATTTTTTTTTTTCATTGTAAGAAGGAGCATAGGCGTAGGCAGCGCAGGTAGCATGTTCATGTACGTATGCTTTGCAAGTAGCAGAGGTTGATGATGGAAACCAAGTAAGGAAGTAAGTTATTATTTGTATGGATAATGGATTTCGCATTATCGACTCTCTGGATGGAAGGGGCGATTCGTTTGAAACGAAAAATTTAATAAAATTTGATTTGGGTATTTTTCTTTCAAATGAGAAATTATGAATTTATCGCATTTTAGATTGTCGCTATTTTGGCTATATCTTGTCGAAAAATGTACCGATTTATATCATTCTTTTTGTAATTGATTTAGAAATATTCAGTCTAATTTATAAAGCAATGACATAATTTATTTTGTGTCGGTATTGTGCCATGCTGCACCACCACTTATTGGTCAATAGGTACTTCCACGATGAATATTTATATGGATAATACGAATTTTCGTTGTTTAAAGTCCCTGCACCTTTGCAATAAAGCATTGAGGAAGGTCACTTGTTTCTGTTTTTTGCTTCTAATGAAGGTTGCTTGATTGGTTCTCTTTGGCATTACCCATGTTGTAACATTAGATATACGTGATTTTAATCACCGAGCTTTATTCAGACGGCCTACTCCTCGTTTCGTTCTATTATTAGTTGTCATGCCCTGTGGTAAATGGTTCTGCTGAAATTTGCAATATATTTTTTTTTAGCTTCTGGTTCGCCAAGGCGAAGAAAAAGGTACTGCGACCTATGAGGTCGTTTGTACCGTCTGGGCCAGAAATATGTTAAACTAGTAGTATTTCTTCTTTCCGTATAAAGCGGATAATGCTACCAGCAGACCACTTCTTTATATCTTCGGAACTCAGTTGTTCTCTGAGGCCGGACATTCACCTAGAATGTGTTCAGCTGTTTCGTCTTCCTCAAGACACAGCCGACATTCTGCAGAGTCAACTATTTTCATTATGTTTAGGTGATATCGCAACCCGTCGTCGGCCTTTTCGTTGCCTTCAAAACCTTCGTGGCCCGGAATCCACCAAAGTTTGGTCTTGTTCACATGTAAGAAGTAAAGAAATTATGAGTTTATGGTTTTTTAGACTCTTGCTATTTTGGGTATATCTCGTCCAAAAATTCACCGATTTCTATCATTTCTTTTGTAATTGATTCAAAAATATTCGATTTGTTTTTTATCACATATTTATAAGCGAACACGTTGTTGGATACGTATATCTGTTAGAGGCAGCTCACCTGTCGATTTACATTTTTTTTTTTTATTATTTGAATGAATGTCAAACAAACTACCTACCTATTTAGACATGCAAAAATATATGTTTTCATTGCTTTCTTAAAAGAAAAAAAAAACAAATACTGAAAAGATTATGTATGTAGTTTAAAGATAAAGGAATGTTCATTTAACCAATTTGGATATTAGAGGCATAGGTACCAATCACAGCATTGAATATTTTATTTAAATTTTTTTAATGCTGTGGTTGGTACTAAAAAAAACACAAGTCTGTTCTCTTCCGCATCACCCAGGAGGTGGAACATTTGATGCGTTTTTTTTTCACCGAGGTATCCCCATTAGGCCTACTCCTCGCGCATAGTTCATAAATAAATAAATAAAATATTACGTAACATAACAACGCATAGGGTCCTTTAACCAAAAGCG
This sequence comes from Portevinia maculata, assembly GCA_949715645.1. Taxonomy (NCBI): domain Eukaryota; kingdom Metazoa; phylum Arthropoda; class Insecta; order Diptera; family Syrphidae; genus Portevinia; species Portevinia maculata. The sequence continues at coordinate 124,166,932 of OX454527.1, forward strand.
CATACCTAAAGTATATATAAACTGAGGCACTCAGGTGCTTGTGCAAAACCAAATGAAAAAATTCTGTTTATATTCGGAGATTCGATTGTGTAACATAATGCAAACGAAATATGAACCTAATATGATTTTGAATACCGATTATGAATGAATACCCTTTTTATTTGATGAACCAATTTGAGTTGTTCATGAATAACCTACGGCAGCTATTATTACAAGCAGGGCACGCGCTCGTACACACACTCTAACTTGTCTTATCTTATCTCTGCCTCAATTAATTTTTTTCACATGCAAATATGATATGCCTCACTGCTGAAATACGAATCTCCTTCGCCGATCTTAACATATACACACCAATTGTATAAAATACAACAAAATAAATTCCAGGTGACGGTTTTGTTCTAATTGCAATATGCCATAACCTACCCCAAAAACTTTGATCAGAGCAAATAAATAATATACCATCAATCTACCCAACTACAATTATCCCACCTCTCTTCATCCACCATCGCCCCTACCATTAAATATGAATATCTGCTTTTCACTTGCAAATACTCGTATGAATTATAAAAAAAAAACATTTGAGAATCTTCACTGCTGAAATGCGACTCTCCTTCAACGATCATACACACACATACCAATTGTGTTAAAATCCAGAAAACATAACATACCCCTTCCATCAAAGCAAACAAAAAATATACCATAAATCTACACGAAACCTGCTTTGCCAACCACCACCATTGTAGATACACTTTATAGTAGTGCCATCATGTCGAATTTTTTGTTTTAGCTTTTTAGTTTTGTGTCTAAACTTTTGCTGTCATCTTCATTTTAAATACACACTTTGAAAACGAAGAAAGCAAGACCAAATAAACCGGTTTGTTTCTCTCGAATCTTTCCGCCGAACGAGTTTCATTCCATTGTGTATGCATTTTTTTCATTGTAAGAAGGAGCATAGGCGTAGGCAGCGCAGGTAGCATGTTCATGTACGTATGCTTTGCAAGTAGCAGAGGTTGATGATGGAAACCAAGTATAGTCCGTACCAAAACAGTTGGCCAACGGTCGATTGCGCAGAGAGAGGATTTAAGAGAACAAAAATGACGCGAAAGAGATTTAATCACTAAGCGTTTTTGCCTGTAATTTACAATGCGTATCCCAACTTTACAGTGCTTAGAACTAAAATGCTGTTGAATATCTAAATAAACTTAATTTTTTATTATGAGGTCGACTTTTATACATTTCTACCTAGAAGTCCGATTGTATTTGAAAGGGTTCCCAACCCTTTTTATGGTTGAACATTTCGTGGTTTAGCGCTAGGTACCTGTATGGGTGGTGTGCTTGGTTAGCATTAATTGTATGATGTTTGATTTTACCTGTTTGACTTAAGTGTAAAAGTTTTACGACATGATTAGTGTTTGCATTTGGTTACCTGTAGGGGCAAGGAATAAATTTGTTGCTTGGTTTTTAGAGTTTTTTATTTTAAGATAACGCATATATATTATGGATTTCCTATTTGGAATTCACTTTCACGAAAACAAAAGCATTGCTATAACATAAGTTTATTAAAATAAAATAAATTGTCATGGATCTTTCAAGAAAAGGAAAACCAATAGGAAGTCTAGGACGTAAGATCGTTGTTAGGATATATTACAAAAAAATTGAAGAAGCTAGGAATTTATGTATAGATAATCCCATCACATACGCAAATTCACAGACAGAGGAGTTTACGGGAATTTCGGCCCGAACAATAAGAAGGATAATTAAAGAATATGAGAAGAAAGGCGCTATTGAATCTCCAACTAAAAGAGTACCACATACAAAATGGAAAACTGGATTGGACGAATTTGGTATCACAGCTGTTCGGCGAATTATATACAACTTCCACATTGAAGAAAAAATGATGATAACATTAAAAATGTTAAGACAACGGGTGCAGGAAGATTTGGAGCTGAACCTAAGCAATATGTCGCTACATAGGATTTTAAAAAGAAATGGATTTTCTTATAGGAAAACGGAGAACAACCGTAAATTTCTTTGCGAAAGAAATGAAATCAAACTTTTACGAGTGAAATATCTGAGGAAGGTGCGGGAGTACAGGTCAGAAGGATATGAGATTATTTATTTGGACGAGAGCTATATTCACAGCTCTCACACAAGGCCAAGGGCATGGACTGACGGCACCAGTCAAGGTTTAAAGGCGCCAATTTCAAAAGGCCAAAGGCTGATAATGGCGCATGCAGGTGGAGCGAAGGGCTTCGTGAATAATGCCTTGCTTTTATTTAAATCTGGGTCGAAAACAGGAGATTATCACGATGAGATGAATTTTGAAAATTTCTCCAAATGGATGAAGGATCAAGTTTTAAATAACCTAGAGGAACCATCGGTTATTGTAATGGACAACGCATCATATCACAACAAATGGGAACACAAGCAAATCACTTCTGCTTCCGTTAAATCGGAGATGTTAGAATGGCTTTCCGTCAACAATATACCGCATTCTTCAAAAATGCTCAAAGTCGAACTTTATGACCTTATAAAGCGACATCGGACTAATCACCACCCCAAGCATAAGATTGACGATATGATTCACGGCGCGGGACACGAAGTACTACGATTGCCACCCTATCATCCAGATCTCAACCCTATTGAAAAGATCTGGGCAACAGTCAAGGGAAGAGTCGGAAGCCGAAATACAACGTTTAGATTATCGGATGTTCAGAAACTAGCTGAAGAAGAATTTTCAAAAATAACAGTTGAAGATTGGCGCAAAGTTTGTGAAAAAATTATAAGGACAGAGGAGGAATACTTTTCACACGAGCAGATGTGGGACACAATGTCGAATGCAATAATTATCAATCCAGGAGATGATTCTTCAACCGATTATGAAACTGACAGTTCTTCGAATTCAATTTAATATACATTAATATTAACTATTTCATATATAGGTAGCAAAATCAATAAATATTTCAATAGATATCTTTTAAAAAATCTGTATTAAAAAAAATTAATACATGCATAATTTGGGGTCAGCGCGGTCGGTGCTAAATTCGATATTAAATCAGATATTAAATTTGATAAAATTAGATACAATATGCTTAAGAGCAAGATATCTGTCTTGGTAAACAGACGGACTGTGCAAACAATGAACACAATACGAACAAGACTGTATATAATTGGCAACTATAGGTAACATAGTAGCAACATAGTCCAGTGTAATAACTACCAGACAATGGACTACCTATACTAGGTATAAAAGAATTAGGATTTATATATTATAAAAATATTCATATGCACAACTTATCCTTTCACGAATGAAATTAGACCAATATGAATACAAAAAGCAGTTCAACTCTTTCTGATATCCAATAGTCGCAACGCGGAGTACAATTAAAACTATGAATATACTGGGACTATAGTAATGAAAGTCATACTCAACTTGAACCGCCAAGAGACACAATAGAACAATCTACAATTGCTGGAGCTCAGCTAAACGCTCTAGAGTTAGCCAGTATAATCTTTGTAGTGACGTTCTTAATGCCTCGAAGTACATCTAATGTTAGAACACGTTTAATGCAAAAGAGAAACAATCAAGCAACCTCCATTAAGCAAAAAATACCAACAAGTGACCTTCCTCAATGCTTCATTGAAAAGGTACATGGACTTTAAAATATATACCAACAATTTCACATGTTGATTAAAGATAAATAAACTTGTGCAATACTCCAATTTAGCAATCTAGCTCTACGCAAAACAACGAAAATTCTTATTATCCATATAAATATTCATCTTATAGGTACCTATTGAACAAGAAGTGGTGGTGCGGCATGGCACAATACTGACAAACAAAATTATGTCATTGCTTTATAAATTAGATCGAATATTTCTAAATCAATTACAAAAAAAATTATAGAAATCGGTACCATTTGTGACAAGATATAGCCGAAACAGTCAGAGTCCAAAATGCGACAAACTCATAATACCTCATTTGCTGAAAAATACCGAAATCAAATTTTATTCAATTTTTCCCTTCAAACGAATCGCCTCTTCCATGATTTCTACTCGCAGACGAAGAAGTCAGATTTATTATATTTCCATCATCTCCCTCTCATCAAACATACTACTTGCCTAAGAGAAGGCAACATTGCAAATCATCAATTACACAGAAAAATAAATACATACTTACATTTCCATACAAATGAAAATCATATGGCATGACCACAGAATCGATAATGCGAGATCCATTATCCATACAATTTAACTTACTTGGAAATCCTACATGCTACCTGTGCTGCTAAACAACAAAAATGCCTGTGCTCCTTCTTACAAAGAAACAAAATACAACATACATGGGAATGCAATTATGAAAGGTTCGATAAAGAGAGATAAACCAGTTTATTTGGTTTTTTTTCTTCGTTTTCAAAGTGTGTATTTAAAATGAAGATGACAGCAAAAGTTTAGACACAAACATTCTAGCTCAATTCATAACGCCATCTGCATTTAGTCGGCTAAAACAAACAATTCGACATGATGGCACCATTGTATATAAACCTTATAGTAGTGCAACCGTGCGTAAACGACGATACGCCACCAGTGCGCATTCGCCCGCAACAAATCATGATAGTCTAGTTCTACACCATTCTCGTGCTGGGAATATGAGTAGGAGGATGATGCAGGTAGTGGTGGTGGTTGGCAAAGCAGGTTTCGTGTAGATTTATGGTATATTTATACCCTATTCTAGGGGTATATTAATTTTGACGCATAGTTTGTAACATACCTTAATATTGCCCGTAGACCCCTAAAAGTTACTATATTTATGATCAGCATCGATAGTAATGTCGATCTAGCCATGTCCGTCCGTCCGTCCGTCCGTCCGTCTGTAGCCAAAAATTAGGCCTTTAAACTGGACCTAGAGAGCTGAAATTTTAACCATATACTCTCTAGGGTCCCGAAATAATCAAGTTTACGAATTTTTGAAATCCGCCCACAGACACGCCCACAAACTCAAAAAAACAAAATTTTGGAAAAAATCGAATTTTGAGCTAGAAAGCTGAAATTTTGTAAATATGATCTATGACTCCTAAAACTGCTCGGGATAAAAAATTTTCAAAATCCGCCCACTGACACGCCCACAAATAAATAAAACAATTTTTGTATACCCTATTCTAAGGGTATATTAATTTTTGAAAATCCAAAGTTTGAGCTAGGGAGCTGAAATTTATAATATATACTCTCTATGGGCCCTTTATGCTCATGTGTAAATATTTTTAAAATCCGCCCACTGACACGCCCACAATTTTTTTTTTGAAAATTCAAAGTTTGAGCTAGGGAACTGAAATTTATTATATATACTCTCTAGGGGACCTTTATTCTCATGTGTTATTTTTCTTTAAAATCCGCCTACTGACACGCCCACAATTAAATAAAACAATTTTATTAAAACACCTAAGTTTGAGCTAGGGAGCGTTTTTTTTTTGATAAAATCCTTTAAATGTTATATAACAAAATATGTAGAGCGTTCTTAACAATTCAACCATACTTACACTTTTGTCACGCCCACTTATGAGGGATAGGAATAAGAATAATGTATCCAACAGTTCGCCTAAGCGGACTGTAGCCCGTCCCTATGTTTTTTGTTTGCTTTGATGGAAGGGGTATGTTATGTTTTCTGGATTTTATCACAATTGGTATGTGTGTGTATGATCGTTGAAGGAGAGTCGCATTTCAGCAGTGAAGATTCTCAAATGTTTTTTTTTTATAATTCATACGAGTATTTGCAAGTGAAAAGCTATTCATATTTAATGGTAGGGGCGATGGTGGATGAAGAGAGGTGGGATAATTGTAGTTGGGTAGATTGATGGCATATTATTTGTTTGCTCTGATCAAAGTTTTTGGGGTAGGTTATGGCATATTGCAATTAGAACAAAACCGCCACCTGGAACTTATTTTGTTGTATTTTATACAATTGGTGTGTATATGTTAAGATCGGCGAAGGAGATTCGCATTTCAGCAGTGAGGAATATCATATTTGCATGTGAAAAAAATTAATTGAGGCAGAGATAAGATAAGACAAGTTAGAGTGTGTGTACGAGCGCGTGCCCTGCTTGTAATAATAGCTGCCGTAGGTTATTCACGAACAACTGAAATTGGTTTATTTATTGGTTCATCAAATAAAAAGGGCATTCATTCATAATCAGTATTCAAAATCATATTAGGTTCATATTTCGTTTGCATTATGTTACACAATCGAATCTCCGAATATAAACAGAATTTTTTCATTTGGTTTTGCACAAGCACCTGAGTGCCTCAGTTTGGGCAGCTAAATATCATTGATTTAGGTATTCTTTTTGATACCTACCTCTTTTGATACCGTCATACCGACCACTAGCGGCCGATATACTTAATGCAAATTTCGGTTTCAGGATGTCCCAGTAGGTACTAAAGAAATGAAGTATAGTTTAAATTTATCTTTTGAAGTAGGTAGGTACAATTATGAAATTTTATAGGTAGGTACCCAAATGCATTAAAATATTGAACTCCATCAAACGCATGGTTAGACGTATCGCATGTTATAGAAACCCACATTTTTTATTCTAGCCTCGTTAATACCTGAGCCAGAAAAAATATAAGTTTCATATGTATGTATATACTCGTACATACAGTGAAATCTTCCTTGAGGGGACATTAATGGTGCACATTTTTGTCCGCTTAAGAGAGTTTACCGTTTAAGGAAAATTAAAACAACTTATCCATCTTTAAGCTAAAAAGAAAAGTCTTCATATTCACTTATGTATGTATATACAAAGATGGTATATTAATTGTTGGCTCTAATGGAAATTTGGGGTAGGTTATGGCATATTGCGAGGAGGCCGTAGGATGTTTGCTGGTATTTAATACAATTGGGCTCACTTGATTACGAACAGGTAGTTTCATCATCATGGAGACCGATATTTTAAACAATATCGAGTGCGATGACGCAGATGAAGACTACGCAAGGAACAACACTATTGAAACAGTACTAACGAAAGGATGTTCAGAGAAGCTACAGGAAGGAGCTTTGACGTTCTACGCAGGATTTGCAGCGTTTAAGTTACGGAACAAGATTAATTGCGAAGCCTGCACGCAATTTATGATCGATGAGACAAATTCTTATCGAGAACAAGCCTTGTTAATACGTCTCAAGGCTTATGAGACCACACAAACTGTGTCAGAGTTTGGGAAGCTTACGGTGCCTACTATAAGCTTCGAAAATACTGCGAAAATAATAAAGGAGATATTCGAAACAGTTTTTCCGGAGAACCGCAAACAAGCAAACTTGGTTGAAAACCTCATGTCTCAGATGATAAACCAGTTGGAAGTGACAGAAACCATGACGTGTAGCAATTATGGACACAACGAAGACATCGTTAAATTTATTTTAATCGGACTGATTAAATTTACAATAAAAAAAAACAACAAGGATTTAAGGCTGCCAAACTTTAAGGATAAGCATCATGAAAATAAATATCTATAAATAAAGCTATATTTTAATAAATGAATGGGTGTGTTTTTCTGATTTTCTTATATAAATATTTATATGTACTCATATTTATTTTTATTTGTTTTTAGTTATGGTAATATTAATATATAGTTTATTTATTTTTTATATATACTTTAGGTATGCGCTTTTGGTTAAAGGACCCTATGCGTTGTTATGTTACGTAATATTTTATTTATTTATTTATGAACTATGCGCGAGGAGTAGGCCTAATGGGGATACCTCGGTGAAAAAAAAACGCATCAAATGTTCCACCTCCTGGGTGATGCGGAAGAGAACAGACTTGTGTTTTTTTTAGTACCAACCACAGCATTAAAAAAAATTTAAATAAAATATTCAATGGTGTGATTGGTACCTATGCCTCGAATATCCAAATTGGTTAAATGAACATTTCTTTATCTTTAAACTACATACATAATATTCTAAGTATTTGTTTTTTTTTTCTTTTAAGAAAGCAATGAAAACATATATTTTTGCATGTCTAAATAGGTAGGTAGTTTGTTTGACATTCATTCAAATAATAAAAAAAAAATGTAAATCGACAGGTGAGCTGCCTCTAATAGATATACGTATCTAACAACGTGTTCGCTTATAAATATCTGATAAAAAATAAATCGAATATTTCTGAATCAATTACAAAAGAAATGATAGAAATCGATGAATTTTTGGACGAGATATACCCAAAATAGCAAGAGTCTAAAAAACCAAAAACTCATAATTTCTTTACTTCTTACATGTTCAGTAGGTAAAGTAAAGGAACAAGACCAAACTGTGGTGGATTCCGGGCCACGAAGGTTTTGAAGGCAGCGAAAAGGCCGACGACGGGTTGCGATATCACCTAAACATAATGAAAATAGTTGACTCTGCAGAATGCCGGCTATGTCTTGAGGAAGACGAAACAGCTGAACACATTCTAGGTGAATGTCCGGCCTCAGAGAACAACTGAGTTCCGAAGATATAAAGAAGTGGTCTGCTGGTAGCATTATCCACTTTATACGGAAAGAAGAAATACTACTAGCTTAACATATTTCTGGCCCAGACGGTACAAACGACCTCATAGGTCGCAGTACATTTTTCTTCGCCTTGGCGAACCAGAAGCTAAAAAAAAAATATATTGCAAATGTCAGCAGAACCATTTACCACAGGGCATGACAACTAATAATAGAACGAAACGAGGAGTAGGCCGTCTGATTAAAGCTCGGTGATTAAAAACACGTATATCTAATGTTACAACATGGGTAATGCGAAAGAGAACCAATCAAGCAACCTTCATTAGAAGCAAAAAACACAAACAAGTGACCTTCCTCAATGCTTTATTGCAAAGGTACAGGGACTTTAAACAACGAAAATTCGTATTATCCATATAAATATTCATCGTGTAGGTACCTATTGACCAAAAAGTGGTGGTGGAGCATGACACAATACCGACACAAAATAAATTATGTCATTGATTTATAAATTAGACTGAATATTTCTAAATAAATTACAAAAAGAATGATATAAATCGGTACATTTTTCGACAAGATATAGCCAAAATAGCGAGAATCTAAAATGCGATAAATTCATAATTTCTCATTTGAAAGAAAAATACCCAAATCAAATTTTATTAAATTTTTCGTTTCAAACGAATCGCCCCTTCCATCCAGAGAGTCGATAATGCGAAATCCATTATCCATACAAATAATAACTTACTTGGTTTCCATCATCAACCTCTGCTACTTGCAAAGCATACGTACATGAACTGAACATGCTACCTGCGCTGCCTACGCCTATGCTCCTTCTTACAATGAAAAAAAAATGCATACACAATGGAATGAAATTCGTTCGGCGGAAAGATTCGAGAGAGACAAACCGGTTTATTTGGTCTTGCTTTCTTCGTTTTCAAAGTGTGTATTTAAAATGAAGATGACAGCAAAAGTTTAGACACAAACATTCTAGCTCAATTCATAACGCCATCTGCATTTAGTCGGCTAAAACAAAAAATTCGACATGATGGCACTACTATAAAGTGTATATACAATGGTGCCATCATTTAATTTATTTTGTGTCGGTATTGTGCCATGCTGCACCACCACTTATTGGTCAATAGGTACTTCCACGATGAATATTTATATGGATAATACGAATTTTTGTTGTTTAAAGTCCCTGCACCTTTGCAATAAAGCATTGAGGAAGGTCACTTGTTTCTGTTTTTTGCTTCTAATGAAGGTTGCTTGATTGGTTCTCTTTGGCATTACCCATGTTGTAACATTAGATATACGTGATTTTAATCACCGAGCTTTATTCAGACGGCCTACTCCTCGTTTCGTTCTATTATTAGTTGTCATGCCCTGTGGTAAATGGTTCTGCTGAAATTTGCAATATATTTTTTTTTAGCTTCTGGTTCGCCAAGGCGAAGAAAAAGGTACTGCGACCTATGAGGTCGTTTGTACCGTCTGGGCCAGAAATATGTTAAGCTAGTAGTATTTCTTCTTTCCGTATAAAGCGGATAATGCTACCAGCAGACCACTTCTTTATATCTTCGGAACTCAGTTGTTCTCTGAGGCCGGACATTCACCTAGAATGTGTTCAGCTGTTTCGTCTTCCTCAAGACACAGCCGACATTCTGCAGAGTCAACTATTTTCATTATGTTTAGGTGATATCGCAACCCGTCGTCGGCCTTTTCGTTGCCTTCAAAACCTTCGTGGCCCGGAATCCACCAAAGTTTGGTCTTGTTCACATGTAAGAAGTAAAGAAATTATGAGTTTATGGTTTTTTAGACTCTTGCTATTTTGGGTATATCTCGTCCAAAAATTCACCGATTTCTATCATTTCTTTTGTAATTGATTCAAAAATATTCGATTTGTTTTTTATCAGATATTTATAAGCGAACACGTTGTTGGATACGTATATCTGTTAGAGGCAGCTCACCTGTCGATTTACATTTTTTTTTTTTATTATTTGAATGAATGTCAAACAAACTACCTACCTATTTAGACATGCAAAAATATATGTTTTCATTGCTTTCTTAAAAGAAAAAAAAAACAAATACTGAGAAGATTATGTATGTAGTTTAAAGATAAAGAAATGTTCATTTAACCAATTTGGATATTCGAGGCATAGGTACCAATCACAGCATTGAATATTTTATTTAAATTTTTTTAATGCTGTGGTTGGTACTAAAAAAACACAAGTCTGTTCTCTTCCGCATCACCCAGGAGGTGGAACATTTGATGCGTTTTTTTTTCACCGAGGTATCCCCATTAGGCCTACTCCTCGCGCATAGTTCATAAATAAATAAATAAAATATTACGTAACATAACAACGCATAGGGTCCTTTAACCAAAAGCGCATACCTAAAGTATATATAAACTGAGGCACTCAGGTGCTTGTGCAAAACCAAATGAAAAAATTCTGTTTATATTCGGAGATTCGATTGTGTAACATAATGCAAACGAAATATGAACCTAATATGATTTTGAATACCGATTATGAATGAATACCCTTTTTATTTGATGAACCAATTTGAGTTGTTCATGAATAACCTACGGCAGCTATTATTACAAGCAGGGCACGCGCTCGTACACACACTCTAACTTGTCTTATCTTATCTCTGCCTCAATTAATTTTTTTCACATGCAAATATGATATGCCTCACTGCTGAAATACGAATCTCCTTCGCCGATCTTAACATATACACACCAATTGTATAAAATACAACAAAATAAATTCCAGGTGACGGTTTTGTTCTAATTGCAATATGCCATAACCTACCCCAAAAACTTTGATCAGAGCAAATAAATAATATACCATCAATCTACCCAACTACAATTATCCCACCTCTCTTCATCCACCATCGCCCCTACCATTAAATATGAATATCTGCTTTTCACTTGCAAATACTCGTATGAATTATAAAAAAAAAACATTTGAGAATCTTCACTGCTGAAATGCGACTCTCCTTCAACGATCATACACACACATACCAATTGTGTTAAAATCCAGAAAACATAACATACCCCTTCCATCAAAGCAAACAAAAAATATACCATAAATCTACACGAAACCTGCTTTGCCAACCACCACCATTGTAGATACACTTTATAGTAGTGCCATCATGTCGAATTTTTTGTTTTAGCTTTTTAGTTTTGTGTCTAAACTTTTGCTGTCATCTTCATTTTAAATACACACTTTGAAACCGAAGAAAGCAAGACCAAATAAACCGGTTTGTTTCTCTCGAATCTTTCCGCCGAACGAGTTTCATTCCATTGTGTATGCATTTTTTTCATTGTAAGAAGGAGCATAGGCGTAGGCAGCGCAGGTAGCATGTTCATGTACGTATGCTTTGCAAGTAGCAGAGGTTGATGATGGAAACCAAGTATAGTCCGTACCAAAACAGTTGGCCAACTGTCGATTGCGCAGAGAGAGGATTTAAGAGAACAAAAATGACGCGAAAGAGATTTAATCACTAAGCGTTTTTGCCTGTAATTTACAATGCGTAACCCAACTTTACAGTGCTTAGAACTAAAATGCTGTTGAATATCTAAATAAACTTAATTTTTTATTATGAGGTCGACTTTTATACATTTCTACCTAGAAGTCCGATTGTATTTGAAAGGGTTCCCAACCCTTTTTATGGTTGAACATTTCGTGGTTTAGCGCTAGGTACCTGTATGGGTGGTGTGCTTGGTTAGCATTAATTTTATGATGTTTGATTTTACCTGTTTGACTTAAGTGTAAAAGTTTTACGACATGATTAGTGTTTGCATTTGGTTACCTGTAGGGGCAATGAATAAATTTGTTGCTTGGTTTTTAGAGTTTTTTATTTTAAGATAACGCATATATATTATGGATTTCCTATTTGGAATTCACTTTCACGAAAACAAAAGCATTGCTATAACATAAGTTTATTAAAATAAAATAAATTGTCATGGATCTTTCAAGAAAAGGAAAACCAATAGGAAGTCTAGGACGTAAGATCGTTGTTAGGATATATTACAAAAAAATTGAAGAAGCTAGGAATTTATGTATAGATAATCCCATCACATACGCAAATTCACAGACAGAGGAGTTTACGGGAATTTCGGCCCGAACAATAAGAAGGATAATTAAAGAATATGAGAAGAAAGGCGCTATTGAATCTCCAACTAAAAGAGTACCACATACAAAATGGAAAACTGGATTGGACGAATTTGGTATCACAGCTGTTCGGCGAATTATATACAACTTCCACATTGAAGAAAAAATGATGATAACATTAAAAATGTTAAGACAACGGGTGCAGGAAGATTTGGAGCTGAACCTAAGCAATATGTCGCTACATAGGATTTTAAAAAGAAATGGATTTTCTTATAGGAAAACGGAGAACAACCGTAAATTTCTTTGCGAAAGAAATGAAATCAAACTTTTACGAGTGAAATATCTGAGGAAGGTGCGGGAGTACAGGTCAGAAGGATATGAGATTATTTATTTGGACGAGAGCTATATTCACAGCTCTCACACAAGGCCAAGGGCATGGACTGACGGCACCAGTCAAGGTTTAAAGGCGCCAATTTCAAAAGGCCAAAGGCTGATAATGGCGCATGCAGGTGGAGCGAAGGGCTTCGTGAATAATGCCTTGCTTTTATTTAAATCTGGGTCGAAAACAGGAGATTATCACGATGAGATGAATTTTGAAAATTTCTCCAAATGGATGAAGGATCAAGTTTTAAATAACCTAGAGGAACCATCGGTTATTGTAATGGACAACGCATCATATCACAACAAATGGGAACACAAGCAAATCACTTCTGCTTCCGTTAAATCGGAGATGTTAGAATGGCTTTCCGTCAACAATATACCGCATTCTTCAAAAATGCTCAAAGTCGAACTTTATGACCTTATAAAGCGACATCGGACTAATCACCACCCCAAGCATAAGATTGACGATATGATTCACGGCGCGGGACACGAAGTACTACGATTGCCACCCTATCATCCAGATCTCAACCCTATTGAAAAGATCTGGGCAACAGTCAAGGGAAGAGTCGGAAGCCGAAATACAACGTTTAGATTATCGGATGTTCAGAAACTAGCTGAAGAAGAATTTTCAAAAATAACAGCTGAAGATTGGCGCAAAGTTTGTGAAAAAATTATAAGGACAGAGGAGGAATACTTTTCACACGAGCAGATGTGGGACACAATGTCGGATGCAATAATTATCAATCCAGGAGATGATTCTTCAACCGATTATGAAACTGACAGTTCTTCGAATTCAATTTAATATACATTAATATTAACTATTTCATATATAGGTAGCAAAATCAATAAATATTTTTATCTTAGTACTAAAACGTGTGTGTTTTTACTTCTTAATTCAAACCAAACCGAACCACCCATTTGGTATACTGGTGTTTTGTTTTGCTGCTCGCTGTAAATCTGTTTTATATTTGCAATTCATCGTCAATTTTATCTCGCTATAATTTACACTTTTAATCAAGGTTACAAATTTAAAAGTGGTGGGTAGTTCAATAAGTTTTAAAAACTGCATTTCTTAAAAAAAATTATTGAAGAATCAAGAACGTTCACCATTTTGTCTTTAACGAACCGTTTAATACCCCATCCTCTTTTTTGTGACAGAAAATCGTGCCTATTGTTATTGGGCATAAAATCGTTTACGTTTCCAAAAAATTCCCAAATTGTAAATTTTTTATTAAATTTACCTACCTCGCCCAAATTCAATGATATAAACAAAAAAAATTTGGTGTGACACTGCAATTTACTTTACTTTGCGTGCCAATATCAGTACCTACATGATCAATATGCACGACACAATTAATAATGATCAACGAAAGCATAATGAGCAAATAGGGTTTAAATCTAAAACCGTACACCTTCATACAGACACAGTCACACAATCAATTCATGTGCAATGTTTTGCTTAATCTATCCGACCGTGATCACATCATACTCCTACAAAGAACCGACAAGACAAAAAACGAAACAATATATTTGCCTCCAAGTAAAGTTGACATATAATGGTCTATATTTTTCCTCCGCTCCTAATTTCAGTATAAAAGAAGGAAAATGAAGAAACCACCCTCAGTGAGATCGCGACAGCGATCTTGAACACAAGGCAGGGTATACGTCGTTTTTTATTATGGCTCCGCCCATTTTCGTCTCTTTATGCTTGTTTTTGCAATTTAAGAGATTGTAAAACACATTTTAAGAGACCTGCGCAGTAGAATGGCCAACTGTTTTGTACGCACTATAAGTTATTATTTGTATGGATAATGGATTTCGCATTATCGACTCTCTGGATGGAAGGGGCGATTCGTTTGAAACGAAAAATTTAATAAAATTTGATTTGGGTATTTTTCTTTCAAATGAGAAATTATGAATTTATCGCATTTTAGATTCTCGCTATTTTGGCTATATCTTGTCGAAAAATGTACCGATTTATATCATTCTTTTTGTAATTGATTTAGAAATATTCAGTCTAATTTATAAAGCAATGACATAATTTATTTTGTGTCGGTATTGTGCCATGCTGCACCACCACTTATTGGTAAATAGGTACCTACACGATGAATATTTATATGGATAATACAAATTTTCGTTGTTTAAAGTCCCTGCACCTTTGCAATAAAGCATTGAGGAAGGTCACTTGTTTGTGTTTTTTGCTTCTAATGAATGTTGCTTGATTGGTTCTCTTTCGCATTACCCATGTTGTAACATTAGATATACGTGATTTTAATCACCGAGCTTTAATCAGACGGCCTACTCCTCGTTTCGTTCTATTATTAGTTGTCATGCCCTGTGGTAAATGGTTCTGCTGAAATTTGCAATATATTTTTTTTTTAGCTTCTGGTTCGCCAAGGCGAAGAAAAAGGTACTGCGACCTATGAGGTCGTTTGTACCGTCTGGGCCAGAAATATGTTAAGCTAGTAGTATTTCTTTTTTCCGTATAAAGCGGATAATGCTACCAGCAGACCACTTCTTTATATCTTCGGAACTCAGTTGTTCTCTGAGGCCGGACATTCACCTAGAATGTGTTCAGCTGTTTCGTCTTCCTCAAGACATAGCCGGCATTCTGCAGAGTCAACTATTTTCATTATGTTTAGGTGATATAGCAACCCGTCGTCGGCCTTTTCGTTGCCTTCAAAACCTTCGTGGCCCGGAATCCACCGCAGTTTGGTCTTGTTCCTTTACTTTACCTACTGAACATGTAAGAAGTAAAGAAATTATGAGTTTATGGTTTTTTAGACTCTTGCTATTTTGGGTAGGTATATCTCGTCCAAAAATTCACCGACTTCTATCATTTCTTTTGTAATTGATTCAGAAATATTCGATTTGTTTTTTATCAGATATTTATAAGCGAACACGTTGTTGGATACGTATATCTGTTAAAGGCAGCTCACCTGTCGATTTACATTTTTTTTTATTATTATTTGAATGAATGTCAAACAAACTACCTACCTATTTAGACATGCAACATATATGTTTTCATTGCTTTCTTAAAAGAAAAAAAAAACAAATACTGAGAATATTATGTATGTAGTTTAAAGATAAAGAAATGTTCATTTAACCAATTTGCATATTCGAGGCATAGGTACCAATCACAGCATTGAATATTTTATTTAAATTTTTTTTAATGCTGTGGTTGGTACAAAAAAAAACCCCAGACTTTTCTCTTCCGCATCACCCAGGGCCAGGAGGTGGATCATTTGATGCGTTTTTTTTTTCACCGAGGTATCCCCATTAGGCCTACTCCTCGCGCATAGTTCATAAATAAATAAATAAAATATTACGTAACATAACAACGCATAGGGTCCTTTAACCAAAAGCGCATACCTAAAGTATATATAAACTGAGGCACTCAGGTGCTTGTGCAAAACCAAATGAAAAAATTCTGTTTATATTCGGAGATTCGATTGTGTAACATAATGCAAACGAAATATGAACCTAATATGATTTTGAATACCGATTATGAATGAATGCCCTTTTGATTTGATGAACCAATAAATAAACCAATAGGAGTTGTTCATGAATAACCTACGGCAGCTATTATTACAAGCAGGGCACGCGCTCGTACACACACTCTAACTTGTCTTATCTTATCTCTGCCTCAATTAATTTTTTTCACATGCAAATATGATATGCCTCACTGCTGAAATGCGAATCTCCTGCGCCGATCTTAACATATACACACCAATTGTATAAAATACAACAAAATAAATTCCAGGTGACGGTTTTGTTCTAATTGCAATATGCCATAACCTACCCCAAAAACTTTGATCAGAGCAAACAAATAATATACCATCAATCTACCCAACTACAATTATCCCACCTCTCTTCATCCACCATCGCCCCTACCATTAAATATGAATATCTGCTTTTCACTTGCAAATACTCGTATGAATTATAAAAAAAAACATTTGAGAATCTTCACTGCTGAAATGCGACTCTCCTTCAACGATCATACACACACATACCAATTGTGTTAAAATCCAGAAAACATAACATACCCCTTCCATCAAAGCAAACAAAAAATACACTGTAAATCTACACCAAACCTGCTTTGCCAACCACCTCCGCTACCTGCATCATCCTCCTACTCATATTCCCAGCACGAGAATGGTGTACAACTAGACTATCATGATTTGTTGCGGGCGAATGCGCACTGGTGGCGTATCGTCGTTTACGCACGGTTGCACTACTATAAGGTTTATATACAATGCCGATACCCATCGTACCAGTCGTATTTATATAAATGAGAGTTTAACCAAGGAAAATAGCTCTTTGCTACGCCATGCTTTACAACTACGTCGTGAGGGTCTACTGTTCTCCGCCAGAACGCGCAATGGGTTCGTTTACGTGAAGAAGAGTAAAGATGACACTGAAATGAGAATTGCTTCAACTTCTACGCTCTCGTAAGAGTTGACTGTCTTGTTAGCCGTATGACGTTCATTGATTCAGCTTTTAACGTTGAGCGATACAATAATATTTATATTTATTTATTTCATATTTATTTTTTATTTATAATTTTGAGTTCTTAGTCTGAATATTAATTTTGAATTTTTTAATTGGATCAAATGTTCCATTTTTATGATACCCACCCCTCCTCTCCCTATCAGCACACTTTTCTCACGATTTCGATCTTTTCTTTATACATCTGTTTATGTTTTCTTTTTTTCTTTTCTATAGTGTCTCCTTTGCATAGATTATATATTGCTGAAAATAATGGTATTGCGCTACTATTGTTTGTTGATGGCGTTCTAATATATGATGGCTCGTAATGTGAGTTTACCTGGAGTGATGGATGAGGTAGAGGTTCGTACACTTGTAAGAATATTATCCAATGCTTATGAAGGTTTTAATGTATACCATTTTAATGCTCGTAGCCTTAACTTATCGAAGTTAGATTTTGTTCGCCATACTTTCATTGGGTCGGGATTAGATGTTATTTGTGTCAGTGAAACTTGGTTCAAGACACTTGTTAATGAAGACGACTATAATAAAATTTTTGCCATTCCCGGGTATTCACTGATTCCGCATAACAGAACTACAGAAACTACTGGTGGTGGGATTGCAATTTATTACAAAGCTACTTTAGACTGTAAAATATTAGGAAAATCAGTGGGTAATGACACTGAATATCTGCTTGTTGAAATTTCAAATGGTAATGTTAAATGCATCCTTGGTGTTGTCTATAGCTCTAATCGTTGCTGATTGATCAAAAGATCAATTGTTTTGCAAAATTCAAGAATTATCACCATACTACGAACATATTATACTTTGTGGTGATTTTAACGCAAATATATATAAATCGGATGGTAGAGCTCTTGGATGCTATTGCTACCTCTGGTATGGTGGTTGTCAACTCTTCCGCTACACGTTTTGCGCCTGACTCCCTGCCTAGTCTTCTTGACTTAGTAGTTGTCTCCGACCGTTCTTATGTTTTGCTCCAAGACCAGCTATCTCTAGAGAGTGTATCCGATCATAATCTTCTTTTCTGCACCTATAACATCGACTTCTCTTGTGCTTCGTTGCAGGAATCTTTTCAATTTCGGGATTTCGCATCAATAAATAATAACATTCTTCAATATGATGCAAGTTTACGTCGGTGGAATTCTTGCTACTTTGTTCCGGATGTTAATGGAAAGGTAGAAATTGTTCAGGGAATAATAAATGATCTCTTTGATATGCATGTTCCCGTTAAAACTGTACTAGTGCGCAATAAAAAATGCCCATGGTTTACTTCTGAAGTACACTGTGCTATAAGATCTCGTCGGAAACTGTATTCCAAATGGAAGCTAATGCCTATGTACTCTTCCAAATTGGGATCTCATCTGTCACTAGAATGGCAAAGAAAAGATATTTTCTATCCAAACTGAGTACCGACCAATCTCCAAAAAAGCTCTGGAGCAATTTACGCTCTATCGGACTAGGAAAAAATAATATATCCACTAATTTACCTGATGTTGATGAACTTAATTGCGCTTTTTTCTCCAATCCAAGTAGTAACTCGTCTTTTGTCCCGAATGTTCATCTCTTTTTTGATTCACCTCTTGGCTTGGATTTTGAAGTTGTTACGGAAGCGGATGTGATACATTATATCCGAAATCTTAAGTCGAATGCAATTGGTGAGGATGGATTACATCTGCGCTTCGTTAAAATGTTACTTCCCCATATTATAAGTTGTGTCACACATTTAATTAATTTTTGTATTACTTCCTCTACTTTCCCTGACTGCTGGAAAAGAGCTAAAATTATCCCTGTGCCAAAAAAATCCAGAGCCTTGTCGACCTCCGATTTCCGTCCTATAAGCATTTTACCATGCCTGTCTAAGGTTTTTGAAAAAATCATTGCCAAGCAGATTTCTTGTTACCTTAATCGTTTTAATTTATTGACGCCTGTGCAGTCTGGTTTCCGTGCCCAACATAGCTGCTCCACGGCTTTGGTCAATGTTCTTGACGACATCAGAGTAGAATATGATAAGGACTATCTTACGCTGCTCTGCTTACTTGACTTCTCTAAGGCTTTTGACACGGTAAATCATGACATTTTATGTAGGAAATTAAAGCTTTACTTTGGTTTTAGCGAACACTCCTTGTGTCTAATAAGAAACTATCTTTCAAATCGCTCGCAAAGGGTTTTTATTGACCAAAAATATTCTCGACCAAAAAGTATCCTTTCTGGAGTGCCGCAGGGTTCAATTCTTGGCCCAATCCTTTTTTGTTTGTATATAAATGACCTTCCTCAAGCATGCTGCAATGCATCTATTCATCTTTATGCTGACAACGCACAGATATATCTTTCTCGGCCAATTGGACTGGTTGAGGATCTCGTGAGTAGATTTAATACTGATCTCTCCTCAATAGTTAAATGGTCTCAAAATAATGGTCTGATCTTAAACCCAATGAAAAGTCAATTGATTCTGATTTCAAAAACATTGTACGACACTGAAGTGATACCGCCTGGTTATCTCAATTCTACGATGCTTAAGTTTTCAGATACTGTAAAAAACCTTGGGTACAAATTGAATCGATCTCTTTCCGCTATTGACCATGCAAATTATATTGTGGGACGTATTAATGCAGGTTTACGTAAGCTGTATTTATTTTCTAGTTTCACACCCGTCGACACTAAATTAAGGTTTGTTAAGTCCTTATTTGTTCCAATCTTTGACTATGCCATTGTTGTGTATCCAAAATTAGATTCCCGTTCTCAGCACAAACTACTTGTTGCTTTTAATGACATGGTGCGATATGTATTTTTAATACGAAGATATGAACATATATCCAGTTACCACAAACTCGTCCTCGGCTGTTCCCTTCAGGATTTTTGGGAAATTAGATGTTGTGTGTTCATGCACAAAATCATACGTGACCAGTCGCAGCGAACTTTCAATCTTATACCGTCACCTTCCAACTACTTGAATACGTCGCGCCTCTTTCTAGTCCACACTGCCAGACTTTGGAACTCTCTACCTGTCACCATTAAACAGATAATAGGAGCTGAACAATTTAAAAGAGCTCTATTTGCACACTTCGCCTAATTATAATCACTACATATTCTTCTTTTCTCACTTTCTTCACTCTACTCTTCTTTATTTATCATAATTTTCTCCTGTTTTCTGTTCACTTGTTAACTCTGTCCCTCCTTTTCCTTTCTCCAAATATGTATTTAAATTTCTTTAATTGTATAATCATTTAAAATTCATTTAATTTTTATTTTAAACTTAACTTCTCTTAGTACCAATGTTTTTTCTTTTATTTAAATTCTTAATGTACTATAAAAGACACTTGGCTTACTTGTACTCTACCAATAATTTTTTGAATTGAATTGAAATTGAATTGAGATTGTGTGCCTACTCAAAGCAGGTAACTTTGAACTAAACAAATTTTGTTCAAATAGTTCAATGATCTTAGAAGGAGTTCCCGAAGAAGACAAAGAAAAGCTAGTTATCTTTCATCAATCCGAGGTTATTAAAACATTAGGACTAATATGGGATCCTTCGCAAGATGTCTTT
Organism: Portevinia maculata; assembly: GCA_949715645.1. Taxonomy (NCBI): domain Eukaryota; kingdom Metazoa; phylum Arthropoda; class Insecta; order Diptera; family Syrphidae; genus Portevinia; species Portevinia maculata. The sequence continues at coordinate 124,187,956 of OX454527.1, forward strand.
AAATTCAGCTTCAGTGGCGAAAAGGTAAATAAACTTAATACTCAAATTACGAAGCAAACGGTCTTGGCAGATCTTGCAAGACTCTCATCCTTTAGGCCTTATTGGGCCCGTAATAGTTCTAGGCAAGCTGTTCTTACAAGATTTGTGGAAAACCAAATTGATTGGGATGACAATCTTCCGATCGAACAAGCCCAGAAATGGATAAACTACGTTGATCAATTCTCATGCATAAAGGAAGTAAGCATCCCGCGATACGTTCTCCTTCCGTCTGCCAGGATAATCGAACTTCATGCATTTTCTGACAGCAGTTTAAATGCATTTGGTTCTTGTGTGTAATTGAAATCAATTGATGAAAGCAACCACAATTTTTGCCAGCTTCTTTGCTCCAAATCAAGAGTTGGGCCACTGAAAGCTGTCAGCATTGCTCGTTTGGAGTTACAAGCAGCAGTTCTTATGGTAGAATTAGTGGAAAGACTCATCCAAATAATACCAAAGAAAATTGACAAGATATGTTTTTACACTGACTCAACAACAGTATTAGCATGGATTAAATCACCCTCTTACACATGGGAAACTTATGTTGCAAACAGAGTTGCGAAAATTCAATCAGCTTCAGAATTCCATCAATGGCAATACGTCAAAGGCGAGCTAAACCCAGCCTACTTGGTGTCCAGAGGATCAAACCTTGAATCGCTTCTCACATCAAGGATATGGTTCTACGGTCCTGAATTTCTATAAGATGGTGAAAATACTTGGGCCAATGAATATACAATACCCGATGTGGTACCAGAATTGCGTAAAAAAATCAGTATTATCAGCAGCAATTCCAAACGACCCCAGTTTATTCGAAAAAATCAACTACAGGAATTCATTTTTTACATTAAAAAAAATATTTGCCTTTTGCTATAGATTCTTTTACAATTCCGGAAAACCAAAGGCGCTGAGAATCACTGGTCTGTTAAGCGTTAGAGAAACAGAGGAAGGAACCCGCTGGATACTTGTGCATACACAAAGAGGATCGTTTCCGAAGGACTATCGTGCTTTGGAAGGGAGAAAATTCATAATTCATGGTTGAAGATTGGAAAATGCAAGAATTTTGCCAGATGCTAAGCATCAAATCTTAATGCCAAAAAATAATATCATAACTAAAATGCTTTTAACTCAGCTACATCGCAAGAACATGCACGTATCACATAGAGCATTAATAGCGCTCTCAAGGCAAAAATATTGGATTTTGGGTGTTGGACACGTAGCCCGACAAGTGATCAACAAATGTATCAAATGCTTTAGATCAAAGCCTAAATCAATCAATCAGCTCATGGGAAATATGCCACCGGAAAGGGTCATCCCAACTCGGCCTTTTTATAACTCTGGAGTGGACTTTTGTGGACCAATAAAAACTCACTACAAGGTCAGAGGTAAGAGTCCTACAAAGTCATATCTAGCAGTATTTGTTTGCTTCTCTACTAAAGCCGTACATGAGGTGGTAGGAGATCTATCTGCGGAAGCCTTTATTTACGCTTTAAAAAGATTTATAGGCAGGCGAGGCCTTTGCCATACAATATTCTGTGACAATGCTACGAATTTTGTCGGTGCAAAAAACGAATCGACAGAACTAGTAACCACATTTAATTCAGAACGACTGCAGTCAGCAATTCAGTCCGCTTGCCTTGAAGATGGAATAACATGGAAAAATATACCACCTCGTTCCCTTCACTTCGGAGGATTGTGGGAAGCGGCTGTTCGTCAACTCGGAGAAGCATCACTGACATACGAACAATTGCTTACAGTGGTCATACAAATAGAAGCAATATTAAACTCCCGCCCTTTGACACCCTTATCATCCGACCCAAACGATTTAGAAGCACTAACCCCTGGACATTTTTTAATTGGAAGCCCACTTACATCCTTAGCCGAGCCAGATGTTACAGAACTCAAAATGAGCAGCCTTAATAAGTTCAGGCAAATGCAACACATTCAGCAGCATTTCTGGAAAAGGTGGTCGGCGGAATATTTGCATCTGTTGCAGCAAAGAATAAAATGGAAAAGAGAGTCAGACAACCTTAAACCTGACACATGGGTTCTCATCAAGGAAGCCAATATTCCTCCAAAGCGATGGAAATTAGGACGTGTCGTGGAGATCTTTAAGGGCACTGATAACAAGGTACGCGTGGCTAATGTAAAATCGCAAACTGGAACATACCAACGAGCAATACATAATCGTTGTCCCCTTCCAATTGATGAACAAGACATACAAAAAGAAATTCCAAATTGCATCAGAAAGAAAAATGCCACGAACTCAAAATGGGTAAATTTTGTCTCAGCTGTTCTCTTAGTGCTTATATTTATACCAACATCTTTCGGCCAAACAAGCGAGCAAGTAAATATTACGAAGCTTGACGACGGTGTTGGTATTTACTTTGAAGACATTGACACTGTTCCGACAGTAAACACTCATTGGAAGATATTCATCTACTATAATCTTACAACGTATTGGCAAGAGTTTGGCGAGCTTTAGTTATATATTCAACGGATGGAGGAAATGTGCACAAAGGATATAGCTCAACAGGTCTATTATGTCCCAATCATTGAAACTCTGCGTAATAGGATCGCAGTGATCGAACATAATAATGAGTTGCTTCACAATTATCACGCACCAAAATACGAAAGAACCAGAGGTGCAAGATCTCCATTCGATATTATTGGGACATTAGCGCATAGCTTGTTTGGTATTCTTGATCAAGAAAATGCAGATCAAATACAAAATGAAATTGACGCTGCTTATAAAAATGAGGAACATTTGAATAATCTTTTGAGAAAGCAAAGCTCAATTGCAGATGCCACTTCAAACATTTTAAAGCGCAATCAGGTTGAAATCCATGATCAGTTCGAGTCTCTTAATGAATATCTTTCAAAGACAATAGGAATTATCAAAGAAAAACAAAAGGCAACCGATGTGAAACAGAATCTAGGATCCATGACTTCATACTTGCTTTTAGTTCTCACCAATTTCGAGCATGTGCAAGACATTTTGCTAGATGTACTGCTGGATTTAAACCATGCAAATATCAATCCACAGCTTATAACTCCTAAGCAATTCAATGAACAGCTTCGGTTGGTAAGATAATTTACCATCGTATTTATCATTGCCAGAAGGGTCAGTTCTAGAAATGTATAAGATGTCATCCGTTAGAGGTCGCAGCTTAAATGATTCTATTGTATTTGAAATGTTATTGCCGCTGACAGATGCGGAAGAATTTCAACTATTCAATCTAATAACTGTTCCTATAATCCACAGAAACAAGACGTACATTAGCAAGGGATAGTTACTTTTTATTGAACGAACTGGAGCTGGAATGGTGCAAACCATTGTTGTCAACGAAATACATGTGCAACCGCGTACATCCAACTCTTATCCATAAAGGAAATTTAAGCAGCTGTTAAATGGCTTTATTGAATCATAATGGAGGCAGCCTGAATGAATGCAACATAGCGGCAACAACCTCAGAAAATCAATGGAAAGGACTCAGGGCGTCTAATAGCTGGATTTTTTCTATCACATCGAAAATGGCTGGGTATCTGATTTGCGGTGGTAAAAGTTACGCGATTACTGTAAACGGAAATGGCCTGCTGCAATTTAACAAAGCTTGCGTGCTACAATTGCCCGATATTATTATTAAAGGTAAAATAGAATTCGAAAATAAAATAATGTCATCGTACATTCCCAGTGCAAACGTAAGCAGCTGGAAAATTAATCCAGAAACATGCACAACGGCACCAGACGTACCCTTTGAAGTTAATCACATTGACCAATCTGAATTCGAAGACTTAAAAACGAAAATAGCTAATGTTATCGCGCAATCCAAGGTCTTGCAAGATCCCACTGTTATAATCTCACATGATTACCACCACTATGTCATCAGTTTCTTCCTGCTCGGTGGCATGATTGGGATTCTCATCGTATTAGTTTTCCGCACAAGAAGGCCCACTCCAATGCTCAGAAGATCAGTTCCCCGTTTTGACGTCAACGTATAGAATTAAGCTTAGTTTAGAGAGTTAAGAACCCTCAAAAGGGGGGAGTATGTTTAAGTGTTATTTTATAACACCCTAGCTCTTAATTTCAACCGTGTGACCAGTATAACTGTCAGGTCGCACGGATCCATTTATACATACATATTATTATATACATTTGGCTGTAAGATTCCAAGCGTGTGACCAGACGAGACATGTGCAGTTCACGCTTCTCGTGTTCAACAAAAAAAATCACCAGCCAGACTCTGTTCTCACGCCTGGAGTCATTTTTCAGATTCATTTAAAATAATTTCAATGTTCTTGAAATAAAGCACAGTTGTGCAATTACCTTCAACGCGCTCGGGTTGTTTTTATTTATATAGCTACTCTTAGTTTAAACAAACAGATTCAACGTTCTCACTGAGCTGCGACATGTGCATGATATCGAGGATATCGTCATGCCTTGCGCCGAGTAACCTGGCACCGGACCATACGATTACGAGCGAGCTGACCCTGGCAGACCCGATGTTCAACAAGCCTGGCAGAGATCTTACTTGGCGCACAAGTATGGGCAGAGATCATCAAACCCAACATCAGAAGGTTCGATTCCGGGCTTACAGCGCAGGATACCCGTCTTGGCTGGATAGTTTTTGGGCAGCCGCAGCCAAACCAAGAGCGAGCGATACGAGCAATGGTTGCAGCAACGGAGTCTCCAGATGTGCAACTCAGCGAGCTACTGAGGCGGTTTTGGGAGATCGAGGGTGGAGGAAAACTTCGAGAGCACGCATGATCGAAACCCATCCGGACGATACGTGGTAACCATTCCGCTAAGCACGCGAGTGCAGAGCCTGGGCAGTATGAGAGCAACAGCGGTGAAGAGATTTCTCCAGCTTGAGAGGAAGTTATGTGCGGACGCGGAACTGAAGGTGCAGTACGTCGATTTCATGCGGGAATACCTGGAGCTAGGGCACATGACGCTGGTAGATAGAAGCCAGCGAGCGTGAGAGCACACATACCACATCCCACACCACTGCGTCACGAGGAAGTTCCGCGTGGTCTTCGACGCATCGTGCAAGAGCGATAGCGGCATTTCGCTCAACGACGTCCAATTTTCGGGGCCGAGACTTCAAGACGACTTGTCAGCAATCATCACTCGTTTTCGGTGCTTCAAGGTGTCGATAACAGCTGACGTTAAGAAGATGTTTCGACAAGTGTGCGTCGACCCGGAGCAATGGGACCTACAAACAATCTTCTGGAGAGAGAGCCCAGACGACGAGCTGCGAGAATATTGGTTGACCGTGGTCACTTACGACATGACCTCCAGAAGCTATAACGCGGTGAGAGCTATGCACCAATGCACACACGACAACATTGACACGCATCCGCTGGCATTCGAGGCTATAACCAGTAACTTCTACATGGACGACATGTTAACCGGAGCAGACACTGCAGAGCAAGCGGTTACACTGGGCAAGGAGATCTCGTCGCTGGATGCTGGTGGATTTGAGCTGAGCAAGTTCATGTCATCAAACGATCGGGTGCTAGCAGAGCTGGGAGAGGTGAGGAGCAGCGAGACAGAATGGTCCTTCGCAGAAGAGCATGCCACTTCGATATTGGGCTTAGTCTGGGATTCATTAATGGACGACATCATGTTCAAGGTCCGCCTAGACCAAGAGCAACCACGTTTGACCAAACGAGCGGTCATATCAGCGCAATAGCGAAGTTGTACGATCCGAACGGATACCTCGCACCGGCGATCATAAGGGCGAAGATCTTTATACAGGACTTGTGGCGTTCCGCAGTGCAGTGGGACGATCAAATACCCCCAAGCATGGTGCCTGTATGGAACCAATTTTACGAGCAGCTACCCATCCTAGCATCAGTGCGAGTACCGAGATGACTGGGTAGCGAGAGATCGAGCAAGCTAGAGATACACGGATTCGCCGATGCATCCACAAGAGCATACGCCGCAGCGGTCTATTTGCGTGCAACTTCGAGCGTCGGCGAGATACGGTGTGTCCTGTTAGCAGCGAAAACGAGAGTAGCGCCACTCAAAACAGGCTCGGAGGGGTCGGAGCAGCGCAGATGGTCGAATTAAGCCTATGGTGGAACGGATCGCCTTGACTCAGGACTTCAGAGCAGAACTGGCCGAAATCCCGAGCAACCATGAGCGCCCAGCAGCGAGCAGGAGCAGAGGCGGAGCAAAAGCCAGCAATCGTCGAGAAGCTGACGATCTCAAGGCCGACCAGTTTGACTATCGACGGCGTGAGTCTTCTGGACCGCAGATCTACCATGCAGAGCATGCTACGCATAACAGCACTTGTGCTGAGATTCGTGCACAAATCAAGGAAAAAGGAGCAAACGAAGCAGAGCGGACCAGTGACACCAACAGAGCGCGAAAACGCGCTCATCTACTGGGTCAGTGTCACTCAGCAGGAGGCATACCAGAAAGAACTCGACCTCATCAAGAACAGGCGACCGGTATATACGGCAGGCAGTCTCATAACCGGTACTCCTTTGGTAGACCCCAAGGGCATACTAAGAGTAGGGGGACGTTTGCAAGAATCAGCACAACCTTACGAGAACATCCACCCAATAATCCCGCCAGCCAAGAGCAGGCTGACTGAACTTCTGCTGAGGGAAGCACACCAGAGGACATTCCATGGCGGAGTGCAGTTGTGCACGCAGTATATCCGGCAGAGATTCTGGATCCCTACGCTAAGGCGCGCGTTACGAACCAGCATAGGGCGGTTCGTGGCCTGTTTTCGCCAGAAACAGCTGTTAGCAGAGCAACTAATGGGCAGCCTCCCTGAGGACCGCGTGCGAAGAGCTGGAGCATTCCGGCATAGTGTAGTCGACTACGCTGGATCATTGCAAATAAAGGCCAGGGCTGGCCGTTGCAAAATAATCGAGAAGGGCTACATCGTCGTCTTCGTGTGCATGGCGATACGAGCGATACATCTGGAGCCTGTAAGCAGCCAAAGCACGGATTCATTCCTAGCAGCGTTTCAACGATTCTCCCGACGACGAGGTGCCTGCGCAGTACTTTGGAGCGACAACGCCACCACGTTCGTCTGGGCAGATCGACAGCTGCGGGAGAATACACAAACAGACTTCCAATCGAGCAAATCAGAGCTATGGGCACCGAGTGGAAATTCATCGTGCCGGGCGCACCACACACTGGAGGGATCTGGGAGGCTGGTGTCAAATCGACGAAGCACCACCTGCGCAGAGTAATAGGCAGTCATCTCTTCACATTTGAGACGCTATCGACTACGCTAGTGCTTATCGAGGCATGCCTCAATTCGAGGCCACTAAGCGCACTGTCCGACGATCCAGGCGACATGTGTTCCCTCAAACCCGAACATTTTCTGATCGGAGAGCAGATCGTGCAGCCATTAACGACGGATGTCACCGAAGTGCCGCAGACCGTCTCAAGATGTGGAGCAGCATTTACCAAATGCAGCAGCATTTTTGGAGAAGATGGAGCGAGGAGTACATACACACACTGCAACAGCGGTTCAAATGGAACCAGAGAAGAGAGAACGTGCAGAAGGGCGACTTGGTACTCGTCAGGCAGGAGCACATGCCACCCTCGCTCTGGCCCCTGGGACGTATTACCGCAGTGCATCTGGGCAGGGAAGGACTCGTGCGAAGTAGGGAAGTGAAGATGGAGCATGCGACACTAGTGCGTCCAGTGCAAACATTGTGCATCCTTCCCAAAGAGGAGCAATCGATTTACAATTGAAGATCACTTTTCAATTGGGGGGGATATTTAGAGCATATATGGAACCAGGGTACCGTACACTCACATGTACCTAAGTCCCAGCAGCAGAGCAGTCATGCAAAAAACCATGGCACCATCCAACGGCACCACCATCGTACGATGTACTTATGTACAATCACATGAGCAAGGCAGTGCGGCCTTCAACAATACCGGTGCGAGCATCATGCAATGTACGTATGAACATTGCCACTCACATATATCACCAGCAGTGCAGCTGCACAGAAATACCGGCAATCTTATCTACATGGTGCGTATGTAGGAAATACCCACCGACAGCGAGAGTGCAGCCGATAGGAAATACCCGCTATGAAAGAACATCATCCAGATAATTCGGGCGAGATGTACCGCTTCACCAGGCGCAACGAAGAAGGGCCGAAAGCGAAGACGATTGTCTACGACCGACAGGCAGCCGCGATGAGCATCACAAGTATTTGAGCAGCCATCCAGTGCGGATCATTTTTTACAGTCCACTTATTTACAAACCAATAAAAGTTATTATCAGTGCGAATTAATTGCGTTTTATTTACCTTGACCACGGCTATTGTCCCAAACACAATGGAATACCCTTATTGAATTCGTTTCCATCAGCGGATTTTATGTATTTGATTATTCTACGAATTTATCCATTCCGTTCTTCCATTATAAGTTGTTGCACATAAGCTTGCAGGTAGTCATTTGCTCAACGTAATTCATTTCTTGCTTCTCTGGATTCAAGATTTTCATCAGTGGGATGCTTCTCGAGATTTTCCTAAATATGATTTCGAACGTTGATCAGGAGGTCATTCTTAAATGAGCTGGTGTGCGCGATTTCTGCCACGATTTCAACAACAACTGAAAAAAAATTAATTGTACCGGAAAACTAATGGGACTGTGTTTAACTCACCTGCAACCGAGTATTGTTGCGGTTGACAATCACCTCAATGATTTTCTCTTCCACATGCATAGTTCGATTTTAAAGTTGTGGAAATTAATTTCTTTGAACTTTCTACTGAAGTTTGCTGAAAATGCGAATATTATTTGCTTTCGTTTGATGAAATAAATAAATAACCCACATTAAACAGCAGAACGACATAACCATTCTTCCATAACACTGAACAAATAATAAATACCTAGATTCAATAATAATAAAATACGAAACACGCACTGCACACACGAAGATGACAGACAATTCAATTATCAGAAATGACAGCAATGCCATCACATCACCAAATTTCAATAAATTGCATATGTTCATTAGGTCATTATGCTGGCATTAGAGCTTATTGTCCGACTGCTTGCCATTTGGTCTAATTTATCTGTCAAAATCAACATTGCCATGTGTGGTCTTTAGGTCATTTGAGATATGCTGATTACACTTTATGACCCTATTTTGACAGCGGGAACCGACACAAATGGTGATTATTTGACCACTTGGCATATAGTCTAATCTTACCGCATTAGAAAATCAGGGCCTTAAAGAAAAAATTAAAAACTTGTCGATGGAGAGGGAACTTGATAGGCAAACAATAACCGGTTAGAGGACCAAATTTAAAATAAAAAACCTTATTGTTAAAGACCTCGATCGGGCACATCCTTCATCACAGAGAGTGGCCTTAAATCGTCAAAGCAGCAACGAAAAAAACCTATGCCCATAAGAAGGAGCACTTTACCAAAAACCAGTCAGCACTGATTAAGCGTTCTGACCGAAAAGATGAGAATCAAAGAAAATTAGTTTGCATGGAATGCAAAATACGAGATAGTATGCGGACAACAAAGAGGGGAAGCCGTACTCATAGATTCTGTAACTTGCCTTTGGTACGACATTCTTGAGCAAACTAATAAAAAAAAAAAAAAAAGGTGTAAGCCACGCTGCACTCACGGTATAGTTGATGTGTAAACATGTAGGCTCGTCAGTGTTGCATGAGGAAATATCACAGAGGTTTTGGTTTTGATAAACAAGAGATTTGGGTATTGTATTGAAATAAAACCACGATATATATTTAATATCAACGACAAAATTTATTTAATGTTTGACCGAACAAATAATTGGTTTGTGAAAGCTGAAGTAGGCGACGTACACCGTCGACTCAAGTGTGTCGATGTACCGGGAAAATACTCGTATAGCATCGATTGCCGTTTATGTGACATTCTTAAATCGGCCATCGGTTACCGATGTACAAATCGATATTTTTCCTCTTACCTTCAACTGATGTACAACAAACTACATGCTATACAACCTCAATTATTCAAAACAAATCTACTTTCACACAACTTTCCGGTGTTTCGTAAGAACATAATAATCTCTAAAATTGAACATACATAATTAATAAAAAAAAAACAACGACATGCGGTTGTTCTCAAACGGTCATCCATCTACTTACTAACCGCGCCAAACGTCGTTTAATTGCGGTGATAATTGAACATACATAATTAATAAAAAAAAAACAACGACACGCAGTTGTTCTCAAACGGTCATCCATCTACGTACTAACCGCGCCAAACGTCGTTTAATTGCGGTGATCTGTCGAGCAGCGATTTACTCACATGGTAATGAAAATATGACGATGACGAAATATGACGAAATCTGACGATGATGGTGACGCTAGATATTTCCAACTAGCCCCTACCGAGAAAAAATTAAAAAAAATATATTTACACATCAACGAGAGCAAAAATGTTTACACATTAAAAACTAGTTAAAGTCTGTCGACGTATATTGAATAAAACTTATACAACACAATACTAACTTAGATTTAAGAATAAAGAAAGATATACAGAACAATTATTTAAGTTATTATAAAATTATATCGTATAATGTCGATGGACTAATAGTTAATTAATATTTCCTGAATTTTTTTTTAAATATTTCTATTGTCTTGATGTTGTTCTATTGCTTGAAACACATGCAAAAGAGAACAAGTTACAAAATTTGAAAAAATATTTTTCTTCAAATGAATAATTTGGACTCCGGCAAAAAGGACAGCAAACAGAGGAAGAACAAGCGGTGGAATTCTTACGGATATAAAAAGAGATGTGTTCTCGGCATGTAAAATTAAGGCCTCTATGAAATGGTGTACTCGTACATTGAGTTGAAGAACGAAAACAACTTTTTATATATTGTACCTATCTATTTGAATTACTACCACTGGCAGCATGACCATGAAAAATATTTTACGACATTTTGTGCTCTCTCAAGGTGTAAACGTAACTCTAAGGACACAAAAGATTTTGGATTGTGCTTGTTAGATGGATGTGGGGATTGGGACAAAGAAAGTGAATGTATTTTTATAGGAAAACAAGGGAGCTCCAAAATTCAGTGTGCTATTATAGGTGGGGACTGGCATCCTCTTTTTAAAGAGTTTGTCGTCGTAGATGAAATATACTCAGGTCATCTTACAATCACAACTACAGTTCGACACGAGGTAACCCAAGATTCTCCAAGCAATGAAAAACCTGCTTAAAACATATATCTCAAGTGGAATAATTATAAGACAAACCACTTTCAAGAAAAAATGGATTCAATACGTTGCATCAAGGAGAACTGTTACCAAATTTTTAATCTTTATGTGATCTATACAATACGGGAAGCAGTCAGTTCTTTACAAAAAGCACCAAGTTATCGAGAAAAATAAGTGGTACGACTATGATTGTGAAAAATTAAGAAAAACATAGGAAAAGGCTACAGCCCGCTTGGGCGAACTGTTGGATACCATATTTCTATTTCTATCTTTAATTAATTGGGCGTCACAAAAATTTAAGTAAAGGATTTTATCGGAAAACAATGTTTAAAAAAAACGGGCCTTATAAGTGACAGAAAACTTTATATAAAGGAATTCTTCAAAACGACTACATACTCTGCGTATAATTTCTTCAATTAAACGGTTATTTTTAAAAAGTGGACGTGTCAATGGGTGGATATCAAAATTATTTATAAATGGTCCGCCAAATAACTTCTTTTTTTTTGAAAATGATATAAAAAAAAACTACTGAATATTATCTCAAATTTCTTTTTAATGTGTAAACATTTTTGCTCTCGTTGATGTATAAATATATTTTTTCTCGGTAGGGGCTAGTTGGAAATATCTAGCGTCACCGTCATCGTCGGATTTTCCCGTTAATTTTCATTACCACGTGAGTTAATCGCTGCTCGACAGATCACCGCAATTAAACGACGTTTGGCCCGGTTAGAACGTAGATGGGTGACCGTTTGAGAACAACCGCGTGTCGTTGTTTTTTTTTATTATTATTATGTATGTTAAATTTTTTTAACTACGTTAGTTAATTAGTTACGGCGTTAGCTAGATAACAAATTAGGTAGCTGACGGGCAACTGTGCCTACATGTTTACACATCAACTATACCGTGAGTGCAGCGTGGCTCACACCTTTTTTTTATTTGAAAGTACAAAATTAACCGGAAAATAATGGAAAATAATTTCATTCAAATGGGTGCCTCGGCTGGCCTTGCAGTAGCCTACACGATCGTCATACCAAGGTCTTTATGCAAAATTCGTCTCAATGATGTCTCCGAAATGTTCAATTGTTGTGAACGACGGTGAATTGATGTTGATGGCGCTTCACGCACACTTTCTGCCACAGCAGCAATATTCTCGGGTGTACGCACTATTTTTGGCTTTTCACGCTTTGGTTTATCGATGAGGGTGCCAGTTTCTTTTACTTTTTTCACAAGATAACGAACATACGGAGCTGACGGGTGCTTCTCTTCTTCCAAAATCCGTACGCAATTTTCGCACACATTCTGCAACATTACCATGATTTTCAAAGTAATGTCGCAATACTTCCCAGCGTTGTTCAAGCGTATACACAACCATATTCGTTCAGCGGAAGGATAATACTAATTATCTGTCAAATCAGACATGAGCTAAGTGTTACCATTCACGAAATAAGCACTAGTTGAAAAAAAACGTTAGATGGCGGACCCGTTACATGAGCACTAAGGTCCTCTAGAGAGTTTAGATTCGAAATTTCAGCTTCCTAGCTCCAATTTTGATTCTTTTAGCATGAGCGTTAAGAGCTATTATAAATTATCAGTGGGCGGATTTTAAAAATGTTAACTGCCGAGCATATTGGGCCCCTAAAAATGTCAGCTTTCTAGCTCAAAATTATTTTTTTTTGATAAATTAGTTTTTATCTTTGTAATTGTGGGCGAATTTTAAAAATTCTTAAGCTAGATTATTTCGGGGCCCTAGAGAGTATACAATTTCAGCTTTCAAGCTTAGTGTTATATTATATTAAACAATCAAAAGGCCCGTCACGTTCGAACTTTTAATCAAAACTCATCGCGGCTGTGCCATCCTACCGATCATGAACCTATATCGAAAACGTCGGCACGCTTGAACACTCAGCATTAATCGATGGTTGCAAATTCGATGACCCAAATTGCGACATCCGGAAAGCATTGCTAGCAGTATTATATTTCTGCAAGGTGACACAACTGATTTTTGTTTTAGATACAAAAAAAAACCAACAACATGCTGAGCGGTTTCTTCGATATCTGCCAAACCAGTTGACCTACAGCGATCAAATAAATATGAGTGAATTCTACATTAAATTATCTATAAAGTAGCATTAATAGATTTTTGTTTTAGATGCAAAAAAAAACCAACAACATGCTGAGTGGTTTTGTCGTGACCGGTCGGATGACTCAACCGACTAGAGCGAATACAATTTATTTAAATTACAACTTAAAAATAGGTTTACATACATCAATGGTAATGGTTACTATATATAAAACTTAATTTTAACATTTGCATTGTTTCAGTTCAATTCAATTCTTATTTAAGTGAACATTAAAATAAGACTTAAGTCTTTTACAGTACATAAAGTTAATTGGTTATCAAATTTAATAATCGTATACAAAATATCATTTCTTATTTTACAAACGAAAATATATATTTTCCTTATTATTTATCGGATTGACATTACATTACCTTATATTTGAATTTGACAAATTCTAAAAGAATAACAGCTAGGCTTACGGGCTATTGTACGTCTTAATTATTATTTTATACAATAAGAGTAATAGAATTTAGAAAAACTTACAAATTGAAATTTAAATTCAAAACGGATATTAAAATAATTCAAAATGGAACTTAAAAATATCTAACAAAACAATCTACACTCGGGCAAATGTAATACCTCTCGTCGACTTCCTGGTTGTAGCACTGCGAATTGGAGGATCACCTATCTCAACATCGTCGGATTTATCGGGGATGGCATTCGTTATATTTGTAACGAGTTCAGTTGAGCTGGGGGTACTGTCGTGTGCGGTTCTCCGTAAATACCAGGATCTCGTCAGTTTTACTACGACGACTGCTACTATCAGAACACTGAAGGACGTTAATGAGTACCGGTGCAATTCTACTTCCCACTGTTGGTTGCTTACGCTTTTACTGTCTTCTGCCCGTTCTGCTTCCATTTTCAGGTCTTCCAGCGATTTCTTTCCTTCTGCCAGACTTGCGATCATATCACTATGACTGCCTAGATGTAATAGCGGTCGCTTCATGGGAGTGCCCTTTGTCAGATTGCTGTATTTTGTCCTAAGCACTTCAATAAGTTCTGAATGGTTCACTTTCGTTTGCTGGATCTTTACGCTTACTTCCCGAACTTGTTCGTACGGTATGCTCATTTCCTTCGTACTTATTTCGCAAGGTTTTAAGATGTGAAGTATCCCTAAACCGTTAAGCTGCGGGGCGTAGGATATTCCATCACAATTAAAGTTCAGGACAAGTGGTTCTTTGACATTGAATAACCATTGATTTCGCGTTGACATCTTGGTGAGGGTCCCCTTGGCGGCTGGTGAGGCAACATAGTTGCAGTTTATTTGTGACGTGGCAGCATGTTGTAAAAGTTCGACTAGACACTCTGAGCTACCACTGGTGTGTATGGGCCTGTTGTGTGTACATACTTTTATTGTTAACGATGAGTTAAACATTATATCGGAACACTGCATGAAATCTTCTTGCGACATGCTTGCAAATAAACTATGATCATCTGCCTCGGCAATATACGCGGTTTTGCTATCTAAAACCAAATCCCAATGCTCGTCGAGCCTCGTGCGTACTGGATACATCTTGTGTATAGAGAATAAGGTAGCTTCTGGTAGTGGCACTGTTATTTTTAGGACGATTGCTCCATCGTGCAGGTAGGTCGAAAGTTGCGCGGCTTGGTGTAGGGTGGAAGAGTCTAGGAAAAATCCCTTCGATTTTGATTTTTCCAGCATTGATGTTATGTTGATTGTGTCCAAAATAAACGGGTGTAGTCTATTTTGATAAAGATCGTCAAGGATGGAGAGTTCGATGGATTGTCGGTTTTGTACCTCTAGTAGTTTGGAGGTCACCAGTGCGATTATCTCGCTTATCTCCGCTTTTAATATTAGGGCAGCGATTTCCTTGTTTGCTAAGGCTGCGAAATTGTCAAAATCCACGGTGATGTTGTCGAGATTTTTCGCAATTTGTTCCACCTCTGCCGACAATATTTGTACGGGTTCGCTTAGCCGGTCGAAATTCGAACTAGCAACCGTTATTTGTTTTTTAATGATGTCAAATGCTTTCCTGTCGTTTCCGTTCAAAAGTTGAAGCTGGTTGTAGATCTTGTGGGAGTCTTCGCTGTCCATAGTCCCAAACGCCCAATGAAAGAAATTTCCAATCGTTTCAATGGCTCTTCTGCTTCGGCGTTGTACAACAAGGCAGGCGTATATTAGTCAGACGCAAGTTTCTCGCGATAATCCCTACTTCATCAGTCATCAGTTTGCATGAAAGTTGAAAACTGGGCTCTAACGACAAGCACAAGTGTGTTATTTTGGCGTCACACATGTCGGTAAAATTCAACACGGTCGAGTAGTCCATCGGTGTCATCTTGGTGAAAATCGTCCATGCGTCCTTGTAGAATACTGCATATCCCACCCTTTCAAATAGTACTGGGGAGTGTGGTAGTTCTTCGAGTCGGAATGGTACTGGTGGTGATGAGGTTTCGGTCAACGTGACTACATTTGCCTCAAGTGTAATAAAAATTAATTTAAATAATAACATACATTTCTATTTGGATTTTAATATATATTTAATACTAGGCAGAACAAATTATCTTATTAACTGTAGAGATCGAAAAAACTATATTAAAGTGGCAACTAATGTTTATTTTGAAAATAAACACGTAAACTAATTAATACCTTAAACACTTAACAAACAGCAAGTCTTATCTGAAATGAAAGAGGTATTTTAGTTATCTGTTTAAATAAATAAATTGTGTTCGGTAATTTTAGTTGTAAAACGGCTTTAGTTGGTTGTTATGCACTCTCTTATTTTTGCTACCTACTTTTATGCTTGTATTAACAGGCCCACTTACAGACACTACCTCATAGGGGCCTAACCAGATAGGCGAGAATTTGTTTTTTCTGACAGGGTTTCGGAACAGCACCTTTTGCCCGACCAAAAACGAAACAGAGTTTATGTGACGATCGTACTGTTTCTTAGACATTCTCTTAGCTTGATCTAAATTTTTCCTAGCTAATTCATGAGACCTTTGTAGTTGGTATTTTAACCGCTGAGGGTAATCATCTGCATTATATAACGGGGCAGGAAGTCTTTTCAAATTCGTCGGGATTTCGAATTCGAAACCATACAAACTATTCAATGGTGTCTGTTTAGTGGCAGTGTGCTTGGTATTATTGTACACGTGCATCGCCTGGCTGAGCCATTGATCCCAACTTTCTTCATCGTTGTCGACAAAACTCCTTAGATATTCCGCTAAGGGTCTGTGACTCCGTTCTAGAGAACCATTGGCTTGTGGATGGTAGGCAGTAATGTAGATTTTCTTTATTCCCAGCAGTTGACATGTTTCAGTAAACAACCTTGAAGTAAAGTTTGTCCCATTATCCGTAACAAGAACATTTGGGATTCGAAAACGTGTAATAATTTCCTCATAAAAGGCTCTTGCTACAGTAGATGCTTCGGCATCCGGTATCGCAACACATGCCATATATTTCGTCAGATCATCTTGAAATATTAGTATGTATCTATTACCCGAATAAGTAAGCGGCAAAGGACCAACCATGTCCATATATACCGTTTCAAAGGGTAGGCGAGGAGTGTCAGTTACTATCATAGGCATTTTAGTTAATTTGGCAAACTTATTCTTCTGGCATTTTTCGCACCCTTTAATGTAGTTGTTGGTATCCCTTTGCATGTTTTTCCATCTAAACTGTTTCCGGATACGCGCATGTGTTCTTTGCACCCCCTGATGACCTCTGAGAGCTGAATTATGGAAATCGCGAAGTACGGTTTGAATTTCTTCCGGATCCGTTAGCAATTCGAATTGTGGGGTTCTGTTTCCACTATCTCTAATATTACCGGGGCCAACTGCGACGTTGTCTTGTCGAGTGAATGAAATTTCGTTACTGATGGCTTCGCGACTTTGTTTGGTCTTGCTTCTTATTGTCGAGTCTAGAATTTTGTAATTATTTAAGTTTGAGTGGATAGGTACAAAATTTTCGCTAGCATAATAGTCTGCAGTTGTAGAATTTAAAACTGCTACAGTGACACGATTGTTATCTGCTTTAACTATTGTAAATATTTCCCACATAAATACCATCATCAATTTCCTGCAAATGTATCAGCAGATCTTTTGATTTGGAATTTGGAATTTCTAGCGATACAATGGATTGTGTCCTAGCGCCAATTTTGATATTCCTGACCTTTTTATTCAGTGAGGATCTTGTACCTGGGCTCGGAGGCAAACATTGTAGGGGTAAATCAATTATTTTTTCTTTATTCTTTTGGCCACTGCATCGATAACTGTTTGATTCCAAGGGATATCACGGCCAATTATCCCATCAGCAGGTATGTCGTTTAGGCAATCGACAATGTGCCATTTTGTAAAGAATTTCTTTGGAAAAGGTAAATTGGTTTTGACTGTACCCAGTGTTGTACTTACACCACCGAAAACACCACCCAATTGTTTATATTCTCGGCAATTTATGTTATTTGCATTTAGTAAGGAGCTTCGTTTCAACAAGCTCGAGTCTGCTCCTGTATCAACCAGGACAAGTACCTTCCCGGACTTGGCCAATGGCATCGGCAGCTCAACGAACACATCGTGCTTGTTCTTACAAAGGGTTTTTAATGCTAACATTAGGTGCTTAGCGTAATGTGCCTTGAAAATCGCCGCCATATACCCAGCGAACTTATTCACCTTGATCATACACTCATTCCAAAGAATGCAAATATGTGTCAAGAGCAACCTAATACCAAAAAAATCCATTTAGAATGTTGCGTACCTGACCTAGGCTCACGTTTGCCCTAGTTGCAGTTGCTTCATTTGCACTTTGTATTCTCTTTCGAACGGATTGGTATGCGTTCGAACTTGACACTGGCGAGTTTTCTTCGGGTGTATTTTTCCCTAACAATTTGTTGTTTGTTTTTTCCTCACCCAGCACAGGTCGTTGTACGTTGAGTCGTTGCTTGCATGAATTTGCTGATATGGCGTTTTTCTTAATCGTTTTAGTTCTACTTAATTGCTCGGTTTTTAATACATTAAGTTGTGCTCCGTCGCGCAACTTTGATGATTTAAGCAATTTTGCAGAATAACTTGGTGGCGGTTTAGTGGATAATAGCGATGTTGGGGCGCAGTTTATTGGGCTAAACTGGCCCCCGGGTGGTTTCCCGATTGCTCCCTCTGATAATTTATCTTACCGAAACAATCGTTTTCCACATGCCCCACCCTAGCACACCATTTGCATTTTGCAGCTATGGGTCTATTCCTTGTACGCGTCACTCTTATTTGTGATTGCGGACAACTATTCTGATTATGCCCATAGTCTTCGCAAGTATCACAGTATGGTGTATTTTTCCTAGCTCGACAATCAACATAGGTGTGGTTAGATTTCCCACAGAATCCACATTTACTAATAGATTGTCTATTATGGGACCTATTTGGTTGCCTAGTAGTTGGGTGGGGGGAGTTTTGTTCTGATATGTGACTTAGGTCGTGGTTCTGAAAACGGGGTACATTCTGATCTATATATGGTAGCTTTTGTGGGTGAGGTGTGTATGGGTTTGAGTTATGAAAGCTAGGTATAAAAGGAGTTTGGTGTGTTGTGTATTGAGGTGCTAAATGTTGTGGCAAAGAGTAATTTAAGTAACCTTGTGGTAGCTGAATAAGTAGGGATGTTTTTTGCGCCTGTTCTACCAATTTGTGCAAATCTGTCTCTGTTGTAGTTAGCATAAATTGACGTAAGCAAGGATCGAGCAGACCCTTCTTAAACGCTACTACCGCTGATCCCTTCAGTTCCTTTATGAGGGCCACTGAGTCCGAGGGGGTGTAGCTGGAATCAATTATATCCTTTGCCTTGGTCTGCAAGCACAAAAGACGCCTTGCAAAAGAGTGTGTGTCCTCTGTTGCAAGCTGATGCGATTGTTTTATCTCCGTCATCACGCTATCTAATGTGGTCACTGGCAAATACGCATTTTTAATAATTAACTCCAGTTCCTTTATTGTTTTTGGGGTGTTGTTTCTAATGAGTTCAAATGCGTCACCCGTTAGCCTTGTTGTAATTAGAGAAACATAAAGCTCCTCACTTTCGCTTTCCAAGCATTTAAGGCCTAGTTGACAAGCATTTAAAAACTCGTATACTCTCGTGGACAGATCAGGCGACCTAAGCCCCGAGAACTGAGGGATTACGCGCGCTACTGCTTTCGATATCACTTCGTACGACATATTTGCTTCGCATTCTGTTTTATCACAGGGTTTTTTAGTTAGTTTCGGTGATGGGGTACTAGCAATTCGCGGAACTTTTAGCCGTTCAGATACGATTTTACTTGGTTTGTTCACCCTTTCCCGAAACTCCTTCTGAGCTGCTACACTTCGTTTTGAATTACTAGTCAGCTCGTCTATCTGTCGATCGCCTTCTTCAATGGCTTCTCTCAATTGCCTATCAAGCTCAACCCGCAAACGCTCGCTTTGTTTCAGTCGTGAACTCAATTTGTCTAGTTTTTCTACGTGGGATTCTTTTAAATTCTGTACGGCTTTTGTGTACTCCGCAAAAATTGCGTCAGTTGTTTCCAACACAACACCCAAGAGAAGGAAAATTGTTTAGAAAAAAGTCACCGAAAGCTGTTCCACAAACTTACGCTGAAGCTGCGTTGCAAGGACGCGAACAAACAAATAAAACATCTGATCCAGTCTCCCAAGTTTTCTCTGCAATTCTTGCCAGGCTAGAAGAACAGAGCCAAATTAATAAACGTATGTTTGAAAAACTCGACAAGCTCGAAAATCAATTTCGAAGTACACGTGCAATAATATAAATATGACGGATTTAGTTAAATTAGTGACATGGAATGCGAACGGCCTTCTGCATAAGATGGACGAGCTCGAGATATTCATTCATAAATATGAAATTGATATTTGTTTGATTTCGGAAACTCATCTGACGAAAGAAACCAGCACAAACTTTCGAGGATACATTGCCTATCACGCATCACGGGCGAGAGGCGGGGCATCCTTGTTGATCAAAAATACCATTGAACACTCAGTCAGTGGAACAATCGAGCTTGACAAACTGCAATTATGCACGGTGAGCGTAAAAATTAAACACATAAAATATGATTTTGCAGCTATCTATTGCCCCCCACGTGCAACGATGGAAAGAAGCGATTTTATAAGTATCTTTGACTCACTTGGACGAAATTTCGTCATCGGAGGTGACTTTAACGCAAAACATACCTTCTGGGGATCGAGATGCATTTCAGTAAAAGGTAGAGTTCTTTACGAAGCCGGTATGGAATTGGGGGTAGACTTTCATTCCTCAGGTAAACCGACATACTGGCCCTCGGATACGGCAAAAACACCAGACCTCATCGATTTCTTTATCACGAAAGGTTTGTCGGGAAACTCTATTGTAGTTGAGGAATGCTTCGATCTTTCTTCTGATCATTCACCGGTCATTTTGACAATTAACGGCTGTCTACGAAAAAAAGAAGGTCCGCCCAGACTAACTAACATGAAATCAAACTGGGAATCCTTAAAAAAATACTGTGAAAGTAAAATCGATCTCAAAGTGTCTCTTCGAACACCCCACGAACTTGAAGACGAAGTCGATCAATTTATTAACGTCATACAATGCTCAGCCTGGAAAAATACTCCCCATAAACGGAAAATAACCACAAATTGCGAAATAACATATCCCTTGGAAATCACGCAATTGTTAAAGAAGAAAAGGGGAGCGCGCAAAAGATGGCAACAATCTCGCGCTCCACAGGATAAAACCACTCTTAACTACCTTTGTAGTAAACTTAAGAGAGAAATTCGAGACTTTAAAAATCGTCAAATTTCTACATATCTTGGAAGCCTAACTGCGGATAAAAGTACAAATTACTCGCTCTGGAAAGCCATGAAAGGCATTAAAAAACCAAAAACGCAAGCGCCACCCATCAGGAAAATCAATGGAGAATGGGCGAAGAGTGACAAGGAAAAAGCCGAAATATTTGCAGAACATTTGGAAGAAACATTTAAACCATTTGATGGTCAAGCGTTGCTCGAATTTCCTGTCCTAACCGTGGCACCTGACAATTATAGAATAAAAAGTGTATCGCTAGCCGAACTACGCTTCGAAATAGAGAAACTAAAATTAAACAAAGCTCCTGGATATGACTTAATCACAGGACAGGTCCTTAAAGAGTTACCTAGGAAAGCTTTAATAAAGTTTGCATATCTTATAAATGCATCGTTCAGGTTATTGTACGTTCCACGACAATGGAAGGTAGCTGAAGTTATAATGGTTCCAAAGCCCGGTAAACCACTGAATGACAAAAAATCATATAGGCCAATATCTCTCTTACCGATAATGTCGAAGGTATTCGAAAAACTTTTGTTAAAGCGCCTACATCCGATTATCGAAGAACGTCGATTAATACCTGACCACCAATTCGGATTCAGGATTAAGCACTCTACAATCGACCAGGTTTACAGAATAACCAATGTAATTGAAAAAGCCCTAGAGGAGAAAAAAATATGTTCTAGTGTTTTTCTCGACGTCTCTCAGGCCTTTGATAAAGTATGGCATACAGGGTTGAAACATAAGCTAAGACAAGCTTTTCCGAAACAGTTATCTGATATCCTTAGTTGTTACTTATCAGACAGACTCTTTCGTGTAAAACACGGAAATGGTTACTCTGAATTTAAAGAAATCGCGGCAGGAGTTCTCCAAGGAAGCGTTCTTGGACCGATCCTATTTCTAATATACACTAGTGATATTCCTCAAGAAGAAGGCACAACAGTAGCCACATTTGCAGACGATACAGCTATATTAGCGGTCAGTAATACCGTTGAATCAGCAACTAATAAACTCCAACGTTCTATTGACAAAATTTGTGATTGGACAAAGACTTGGCGTATTGCTCTCAACGAGGCCAAATCAACGCACGTGAATTTTACTTATAAAAAGGTAGACAACTTACCCATTTTCATTGATTCGGTACGAATTCCGTACGCAAACGAGGCAAAATATTTGGGTATGACACTCGATGCGAAATTAAAATGGAAACCGCACGTCAAGAAGAAACGCGAAGAGCTCGCCATTCGATGTAAACAAATGCACTGGCTGCTTGGTAGATTTTCCCAACTCAGCATGCAGAACAAGCTGCTTTTATACAAGCAAGTACTAAAACCGGTTTGGACATACGGTATACAACTTTGGGGTTGTACCAAATCCAGTAATATCAAAATTTTACAAACTTTTCAAAACAAAGTGCTAAGAAAAATAGTAAATGCACCATGGTTTATCAGAAACACTGATATCCACAGAGACCTAACTATGGCTACCGTCGAAGATGAAATAAAACATTTTGCCTGCAAACAACAGACACGCCTTCACGGTCATTGCAATATCACCATGCTACAAATTCGAGACGATACTAACCTAGTGCGCCGATTACAAAGGATAAAACCATTTGAATTAGCGCAATAAGATGTAACCGCGTGCTTATGGCGGTATTAGCAGGTGCCTCCACTGGGAAGCTGCCTGCCAAACGCGTAATTTACAGTTTAAATAAAACTACTAGATAGGAATAACCTAGTTGTAGTATGCAGGTTTCGAAGGGAGGTGGTTTTTGTTTTCTTATCTTAAGTGAGAAAGAGTCGCATGTACGATTTTCCACCTACCCCTATTATTCGTCCGAGCCTAGTTCTGGTTCCAAGTCTCGTGCTTTTAACCAGGATAGGTAACTCTCAGCTTGCTGAGAGTAACGATAATATTACTATGGCTTGGGAGTAATATTAGAAACTCTATAAAAAAAAAAAAAAAAAAAAAAAAAAGTTGTTTCCAACCGTGTAAATTTACCCCACCGAGAACTTAACTGGCTGTAAACCAACTCAAAAACCTCCGCTTTTAGTAGTGTTCTCAACTCAGTTATTAATATGTCGTTCAGATCCTTTATTTCCTGCTTTTGTTCTATTCTCTCTTTCTTAAGCTGTTCGTTCTCATCCGATAACTCAAACAGTTTATCCTGCAATTCCCTATTGTTCATTACCCTTTAACACGACAAACAACTTGGGTATCACTAGACCCAAAAATATTTATGACAACACAATATAGGTATATATTTTTTGTTTTTAAATTATTTGTTTCTGCACTTACCCATACCAAATCAATTGCTCATCGTAGTAAATTCATATGTTTCTTAGCGTCATGGAGTATTTCCCTTAAAACGTGCACGTAATTCACCACTTCTTTATTTTAAAACACAATTCACGACAGTCTTTATTTTAAAACACAATTCACGACAGTCTTTACAATTTTCTAATTAATTTTTTTTTTTCTTTCGAGTTTTTTTTTTTTTTTCGAAATATTTACCGGCTGCGCCAATGTTATATTATATTAAACAATCAAAAGACCCGTCACGTTCGAACTTTTAATCAGCGGTCAACCTGACGATTTCCGCTGAGGGGTTAACGTATTGGCAAGGCACAACATTAGTTTAAAGGCCTTAGTTTTACCTACGGACGGGTGGACTTGGTTAGATCGAAATTACTATCGATGTTGATCACGAATATTTTTATGGGTATACAAGCAATATTAAGGCACAAATCATGATTCAAAATTAGTATACCCTAGGTTAGGTATGTGGGTTGATGAGGCAGCGGTGTTGATGCTGCATCATCGCAATCAGGTCAGTGTTGACCCATAGTGATGCCCATAGGGGGTCCACGTGTGTTGGTTTTGGTGCCTTCCTTACCCTAAGAATAGGATATAATGTACAAAGTGGATAAGGCCAAACAGCAGTTTGTTCTAATTGGGAAAGGGTTTTCAGCAACAAGAAAATGGCTGTTAGCTCGAAATACAGTGTATTTAATATTACGACTGTACGGAGCAGAAGTTTGGCGATGACATGTTTTGTTTTTTTATGATGCGCACGCACCAAAGGGATTTTTTGTTTTATAGCGCTTTTTTTGTAGCGCTGTTGAGTAGCTCGGTAGGAGGAGGGAAAAGAAGATTCGCCTTTTTTTAAGGACAGGCTGGATTAATGCTGTTTTCCAAAGGATAGATAGAAAATTCTTACGCAATGGTTTTGCCAACGAGGAAAAACACCTCTACAGAACGATGGGGAAAATACCATCTGGACCAGCGAATTTGTGAACGTCAAAGTCTTGAAGTACTCTAGCTACTGTACATCACAATCTGGGAGCGTGGAGTGCTGCAAAGTAAGCAGCAAGCACATTGGCTTTGTCTATAGACTTTCTGCTACAATGTCATTTTAAATGAGTGCCGGGATAGACGACGATGCCGAATTCTTAATGTTTTTTTAACAAATGACCAAAAGTGTTTACTACCCGTGGGGCTTTGTAGTATTTGTTACCCCAACTTTGGGTCACATTAAATTTTGACACGATTAATGAGGACATTGCCGTCATTTCTCGTTTGAACTTTTGTCGCCTATCTTCATGGATTGACCTTATATAACTGAAAGCTGAAACGTGGGCGAGCCCCACTCCTCGGCATAATCACGCCAGGCAGATAAGCGGGACCCGAAAAGTGAATTGTCGCTACGCCCCTGTGGAAAAAGAAAAAGAAAGAAAAAACTGCGCACAGCAAGTTCCACATGAACGTATTCGATCCACCCGCTCTAGATTCAGCAGCAAGTGGGACTGGGGTGAGCTTTGCCCCGACTCTGGACCCAAGAAGAATAAGCTGCGTGTGGGAAGCTGAGAGCAGTATAGCAGGCGACATAAGCTCCACACAAAGGAGCTCTGTTCTCGTGTTAAGTCGAACCAAAAGAAGTAAAGAAGGTGCACTTGAGATTTCCAAGTCACGGTCGTATTGATTAAAAAGAAAAAAAAAAAAATTCACGGCAAAAGAAACAGCCATCGACTCGGTGGTGTTATTGTTCGCGACGTGAATAAACTTGATAGAGAGTTAAGAACTAGGTAATCGATCGGGATAAGATAGATATCGCAAATTGAAAAATTGAGAGTGAAATAAAAAAAAAAAAAATTAATTAATAGAAACAGATATCTACACAGGTTAATCCATAACGGTCCATCACCAGATCCGTAGATATAACGCCCAGGCAGGAACCGCTATAGCGTACCAGTCCGCTGAGTTAAAGCGGTACAACCAGATTCACCGCAGCCTACGGTGGGGACGGCTAGGTCGGAAGAGTGTCTCGAGGACGAAGCTCCAATAGGACGCTTCACCAACCAACCAGAGACACCGATACGAGCCGAGGTCCTTACACCCCAGGGTGAGTACAGCTAAGGGGTGTTTTAAGCACGGAGGTAACCGGCATTATTCAAATTACCAGGGCAAACATCAACCCCAAGGTCACAAGGGCAAACGAAACGCCAGATAGGCCAACATCAGGGGACATTAAAACGCAATACCACCAGTTATTAGAGCAGGTATCACTTTTCCTATATCGCGTAGTGTTTTAAGTTAAGTATACTATTAGTATTTTTTTTGTCGAAGTTTGTAAGAGAATATTGCCCAATAATATTTGAATTTGCCCTAGCAGAAGAATTATTGATTAGGTCGACGAGGAGAACGTGCAGCGCGCTGAACTCCCACTCCTGACGTCATCAGTGCAAAAAGGCACATAACAAATTTGAACTGGTAAGTTTTGTTGGTTTTTTTCTATTATTTTGGCAACTTTTTCGTAGTCGTTTTATAAATTCATTCTGCCTTCAGCGAAAAAAAAAAACAAATAGAGAAAGAAGTTTGTTCCTTCAGAACATGAACCTAGGATTAAGTACATAATAAGTAATATGAATTTGAATTTACACTTAAATAAATTTAAGTAAATGAAATGAAAGGAAGGATGTTGCACTAATTGAAATTTGTGGTGGAGGAGGGGGGGTTCAAAGAGAGAGAGGGATGCACGATTGGATTTGTTGACTTATTAGGTTCACAGACTTGGTAGCAGCGGCCGTTGACATAGGGGATTAGCAAACGAAGGCAGATTAAGCTAGTCATCGGATTGGCGATGCAGCCAGACAGAAGGGAGGGTAGAAGAGAGCGCAACCACCACCTCAAGTGCACTCCTTAGGAAGTTCTGCTGTACTGGACGAACGAACGAAAAGAAAGAAGGAAGCTAAAGAGAGCCGAATAGTTAAGGTATGTGAGTATTCGCCGCAGACGGCGATCGCGGAGAGTTATGGGAGATCAGCAAGAACCGCGGCCTAGCCTGAGCTTTAGCCGAGCCCCCGCGTGCAAGTCCCAGCTGCTCTCCAGTCCACTCCGGTATGTAGATTGTTCCACCGAATGATGATAGTTAGTTTAGCGTGATAATCGGCGGCGGACATCGACATAACATATGGCGCCCAACTCGGCTCAAAAAGAAAAA
Organism: Portevinia maculata; assembly: GCA_949715645.1. Lineage (NCBI taxonomy): Eukaryota > Metazoa > Arthropoda > Insecta > Diptera > Syrphidae > Portevinia > Portevinia maculata. Next base: position 124,214,582 of record OX454527.1, read on the forward strand.
AGATGTTTGTGACAGTTTCAGTGCATTAGCACTCTGATAGTGTGTCTAGATTTTATTGAGCATAGAGAAAAGAAAAATTAAATGTTGTGTAATTGTTTTGTTTTGGCTCCCTTTTGGTCGCAAATTTCGTTAAATTTCGTTCTGTCCAACGGCGTAATAGCGGCGGTCGGAAGTAAATCCCGTACACGCATGTTTTAAAGTGTTCGTAAATTTTGCATACCGAATAGGGGATTTATGGTGTCGTGTTTTCTTTGATTGGTTTTTTTTGTTCGGCAAAACGGAAAAAAAAATATATAGGTATTAAAGAGGAGCACAGTTCCTAGATATAGATCCCCCCCAACAAATCTTTGCGGTGATTAAATGCATTCAATTTGTTCCGAAACATGCTATTAATAATTAATAATTGTGGTATGGTATACTGAAGTGATGGAAGTGAGTGCTATGATACTTTGAGTAGTCAAGCAAAGTGCATACGTCCATGGAAAACCCCGTGAAGCTGAATTTATTGCCAGGCAATTCACAGCAGATTTCCCGACGGCTGCTAAAAGTGGTCAGGTGAGTCCATCAAGTAAATCCAGGACATGGCGGGTCTGAATTGTAGTGGACTCTCGGTAGTTGAACCCCCCCCCCCCCCCCCCCCCCCTCCAAATTAGTAATGAATAGTTGAATCAAATAATTAAATGTCTGGAAAATTTTGCAATATATAGGTTATAGTATTTTGAAGGATCTAAAAGTGTAGAAAACAGCAAGAAATTTAATTGTCTAATAACAGGCCATCGTAGTATAGGGTGATTATGAATAAGAAAAATAGGAAGTCTACGGGAGCTATTCCCAAAAGGCCCACAAGGAATACTCAAGCTGAAAGCGTGGAAGAGACAGCTGACGAGGGCAGGGTACTGCAGAGGAAACAAGGCGACCCCACACTGACTGCGGAGGGTAGCACTAAGCATTTCAATGATATTGAAGATAACGCTTGTAGCTTATCGGGTCAATTGGCTAAGGGAAATAGGAGCGTAAATGATAATGATCTGTCAGAACGAATCCAGGCGATGGTGTCGGCCTCCATAGGGTTAAATAGTGTCCAGACGATGAAGTCCATCGAGGACAGCATAATAAATAGACTGGCGAAACTCCCATTGAACAAAGAAGGAGAAAGGACAGAAAGGCCGATAACCAAGCAGGGACAGAACAAGGAAAAATCCCAACATAATATAACTTGGTCGGACAAAGAAGAATATGAAAGACTTGTCTCGGCAGATACGCCCTTGAGACGGATGCCAGTAGTACAAGCCGAAACAGATTCGGACGAGTCAGAGTCAACTTCAGACTTTAGTATTGGCACCCGTCAAAGGACTCAACGTCCTGTCGAAAGCCGTAGGGGTGGCAGGCGAGGTGACTCGATTAATCCCCGACAAAGTTTACAAGGACATGATAATGAACGACCTCGGCTGGAGTATGGTAGTCGCAGCAGTCAAGGAGAGTTCAATGACAGTCGAGTTGATCTAGAAAAGTGGCGGATAAAGTTCGATGGAGTGTCTCCTCTGACGGTAGACAGTTTCCTCTTCCGTGTAGAGCGCTTGAAGGAAAAGCACAATGTCTCATCGAGGCATATTGTAAATTTCTTCCACCTATTAGTGTCAGGCAGGGCAGAAGAGTGGTACTGGAATTGGGAGCAGACCACTACGTCTCACAATTGGTCCGATCTGAAACGTAATCTGCGAAGGCACTTTAAAGGACTCAATTCCGATTTTGAAGTGTTGAAAGCAATAACAGAGAGACGTCAGCGATACAATGAGAAGTTTGACGACTTCTATATTGACGTAATGCGGTTAGTCAACCAGCTGGCGGTACCTATGCCACATTACCAGGTGATCGATGCGATTAAAGATAACGTAAATGAAGCGATAGGGAATTTGATATTCCCCACTTCAATTTTATCCCTCGACCAGCTTCACGACGAGTGTAGAAGGGCTGAACGCTTCCTACAAAAGCGAGAGGCAAAACTTGCACGTAGGCAGCTCAACCCTCAGAGGCGGGTTGGGGAGTTAGAGTACGAAGACGATAGGGACATGATACCGGAGATCGCCGCTTTACACAGGAGCGCCGGTGATAGTGGAAGAAGGCCTGGGGTCGGTAATAGGACCAGTACCTTTACCTGTTGGAACTGCGACCAACCAGGCCATAGTTATTTCGACTGTGAGGAGCCTAGGACATTTTTTTGTTATAGGTGCGGTCGTAAGGCATGCATAACGAAAAATTGTCCCAAGTGTAATCAACAGGGAAACTCGATGGTGAACGATTCGACTTCGGGGTCGGGAATGCGTTCATAAATTCAACTGACCCCAACCAAAAGTATGGCGATGTTGGTTGTAGGGAGGCTTCGTCAGACTTCAAAATCGCGATCCCTAGCATTTACAGCAATCCACAAGAAATGTTTTTGTATGACTATAAGTCGCCATTAAGCGATATTCCGCGGCACAAAAAGCCGTTCGCCCAGCGGCAAGGGGAATACGAAGAGGCGAAGAAACGAATATTTTCCAGCTGCGAGATAGGGGTCCAAACTGAGTTGCCAAAAAAAATTACTCGCATTAGGTGTCAGTACCGAGAAAGAAAAGATAGAAAACGGAGAATAAAGAATTCGGTAATAAGCGCTATTCCGGACATTCGTCCCTATGCGGTAGTATCCATTTGTGGGAAAGAGTTTTCAGGACTGCTTGACAGTGGGGCAAGCATTTCCTGTCTCGGTGCCGGCAGCCTCGACTTTTTGCATAAAAACTCAATACAGTTCTCCAAGTTCACGGCTGAGTTGAGCGTGGCAGACGGCAAGCACCAGAATATAGTAGGTAGATTGGTGACACAGGTGACGTACCAGGGCATAGAAAAGGACCTAGAACTATTTGTTTGCCCAACACTCAGTCAGCAATTGTACCTAGGGGTCGATTTCTGGAAAGCGTTTGGGATAGCACCAAATATAATCTCAGAGCTCCAGACCAAGAGTGAGGCAGAAAGTCCTCCGCCGGACAAGATGCATAATCTTTCAAAAGAGCAGTTAGATGAGCTTGAACAAGTGAAAGGTATGTTCCCCGATTTCTCGAAAATCGGCCTCGGCAAAACTAAGCTAGAGGAACACGTCATTGACACGGGTGAGGCGCCCCCCATCAAGCAGCGCCACTACCCAGTATCACCGGCAATCCAAAAGTTGATGTTTGCAGAGGTTGATCGTATGTTAGATATGGGGGTAATAGAACAAAGTGTCAGCCCTTGGAACTCACCGGTAGTTCTCGTGCGGAAGCCGGGAAAAGTTCGTTTGTGTCTTGATTCACGAAAGGTCAATAGCGTGACAAAAAAGGATGCTTATCCTCTTCCGCACATTGAGGGTTTATTGAGTAGGTTACAGAATACGAGGTACATCACAGGGTTGGATCTGAAGGATGCCTTTTGGCAGATCCCGTTAGAGATGGCGTCAAGGGAGAAGACGGCCTTCACAGTCCCTGGGCGGCCACTATATCAGTTCAAGGTCATGCCATTCGGCCTATGTAATGCCGCGCAAAGAATGTGTCGACTTATGGATAAGGTGATACCGTCGGCCATGCGGGAAGAAGTCTTTGTTTACCTTGACGACCTCCTAATAGTATCACCAGACTTCCGTACGCACATGCGCCTCCTGGAAATAGTATCCCAGTGTATTCGCGAAGCAGGGCTAACACTGAACATGAACAAGTGCAAATTCTGCCTAACGGAGATAAAGTATCTGGGTTTTGTAGTAGGAAAAGGGTGCCTCCAAGTTGATGCATCTAAAGTGGAAGCGATTACCAGCTTTCCATTACCAAAAACCCCTAAGCAGCTCCGGCGCTTTTTAGGAATGGCGGGGTGGTATCGGCGTTTTATCCCAAACTTTTCAGGCATAGCCTCAGCCTTAACGGACTGTCTGAAGTCGGGAAAGAAGTTCAAATTGTCCGAGGAAGCAGCAATGTCATTCAACAAACTGAAAGATTGCCTGCAGAAGGCCCCGACCCTTTGTAACCCAGATTTTAGCAGACATTTCTATATACAGTGTGATGCCTCTACAACAGGCGTGGGAGGAGTGCTCTTCCAGATAGATCATGACGGGAATGAGCAGCCGATCGCGTTTATGTCTCAAAAACTGAACCCCGCTCAGCGGAACTACAGTGTGACGGAGCTTGAATGCTTCGCAGCCGTATTGAGCGTGAAGAAATTTCGGGCCTACGTGGAAGGTCTGCCTTTCACTATCATCACTGACCATATGAGTCTGAAATGGCTCATGAGCCAAAAGGACTTATCTGGCCGGTTGGCGAGATGGAGCTTGAAATTACAGGCGTTCGACTTCAAGATCGAACTCCGAAAGGGATCCCAAAATGTGGTGGCTGACACTTTATCACGAGCTCAGGTGGAGGAGTTACGTCTCCAAAAGGATTCACCTGCGCTAGGAGTTGACTTAAATTCTCCTGAGTTCAACTCTATACCGTATGAGGCAGTAAAGAAGCACGTCGAAGAAAACAAGGACAAATTGCCAGATCTTCGAGTGACGGGAGGTAGGATATACAAGAGGACTAGGGCAAAAGTGGGTGAAGTAGATGAGGATGAGAAGGTATGGGTATTATGGGTGCCTGAAGGCCTAACAAAAGGGCTGGTAGAAGCTGCACATGACCACCCCTTGGCGGCGCACGGCGGTTACCATAAAACGCTCGGCAGGTTGAAGCAACTGTATTTCTGGCCAAAAATGGCAGTACAGGTGGCGGAGTATGTGAAGAAGTGCGACGTGTGCAGAAGTACAAAAGCACCGAATAGAGTACTAAGGCCACCGATGGGAATGCAACAACTGACGGAGAGGCCTTTTCAAAGAATTTATATCGATTTTATAGGTCCTTACCCACGCACGAAGAATGGAAACATAATGATATTCATAGTTTTAGATCACTTCTCGAAGTTCGTCTTCCTACAGCCACTCCGCAAAGCATGCTCGGAGAAGATAGTAGAGTATCTAGAAAAACATATTTTCCACTCGTTCGGAACCCCCGAGTACGTCCATTCGGACAACGGGAAACAATTCGTATCCCATGTTTTCAAGCGTCTCCTGGATCGCTATGGCATCAAACACGTTCGAACGGCCTACTATTCACCCCAAGCAAACGCGTCGGAGCGAGTAAATAGGTCGGTTATCTCGAAGATCCGGTCATACATCCGAGGAGATCAGAAAAATTGGGACCAATATTTATCCCATATCGCGTCAGCGCTAAGAAGTGACCACCATCAGTCCACCGGGGTACAGCCCTACCAAATTGTCTTTGGGTACCCGATGGTACAACATGCTTCCACTTATGAAGTGCTGAGAAAACTGAACAGCGTGCAAGACCCGTCGACGAGGGTACTACCACCCAGGACCAATCTTGAGCTCCTGCACAACCGAATCAGGTTGAATCTCAAAACGGCACACGACAAGTCAGAAAAGGTGTACAATACTAGGTCCCGACCAGTCTCCTTTAGTTTAGGCCAGGAGATCTTTCGCCGCAACTTCCAGCAAAGCAATTTAGCAAAAGGCTTTAACGCGAAACTGGCAAGGAAATTTCTAAAGAGTAGGATTAGGAAGAAACTAGGGAATAGCTTATATGAAGTAGAGAATGAGGCTGGGAAATACGTCGGGGTATACCACGCCAAGGATTTGTATGCAGTATAAAATAATAATATTCAGGGACGTTCGAGCCCGGATAGCTGTAGCAGTAGCAAGGAGACAATGAAACGTGGGCGAGCCCCACTCCTCGGCATAATCACGCCAGGCAGATAAGCGGGACCCGAAAAGTGAATTGTCGCTACGCCCCTGTGGAAAAAGAAAAAGAAAGAAAAAGCTGCGCACAGCAAGTTCCACATGAACGTATTCGATCCACCCGCTCTAGATTCAGCAGCAAGTGGGACTGGGGTGAGCTTTGCCCCGACTCTGGACCCAAGAAGAATAAGCTGCGTGTGGGAAGCTGAGAGCAGTATAGCAGGCGACATAAGCTCCACACAAAGGAGCTCTGTTCTGGTGTTAAGTCGAACCAAAAGAAGTAAAGAAGGTGCACTTGAGATTTCCAAGTCACGGTCGTATTGATTAAAAAGAAAAAAAAAAAATTCACGGCAAAAGAAACAGCCATCGACTCGGTGGTGTTATTGTTCGCGACGTGAATAAACTTGATAGAGAGTTAAGAACTAGGTAATCGATCGGGATAAGATAGATATCGCAAATTGAAAAATTGAGAGTGAAATAAAAAAAAAAAAAATTAATTAATAGAAACAGATATCTACACAGGTTAATCCATAACGGTCCATCACCAGATCCGTAGATATAACGCCCAGGCAGGAACCGCTATAGCGTACCAGTCCGCTGAGTTAAAGCGGTACAACCAGATTCACCGCAGCCTACGGTGGGGACGGCTAGGTCGGAAGAGTGTCTCGAGGACGAAGCTCCAATAGGACGCTTCACCAACCAACCAGAGACACCGATACGAGCCGAGGTCCTTACACCCCAGGGTGAGTACAGCTAAGGGGTGTTTTAAGCACGGAAGTAACCGGCATTATTCAAATTACCAGGGCAAACATCAACCCCAAGGTCACAAGGGCAAACGAAACGCCAGATAGGCCAACATCAGGGGACATTAAAACGCAATACCACCAGTTATTAGAGCAGGTATCACTTTTCCTATATCGCGTAGTGTTTTAAGTTAAGTATACTATTAGTATTTTTTTTGTCGAAGTTTGTAAGAGAATATTGCCCAATAATATTTGAATTTGCCCTAGCAGAAGAATTATTGATTAGGTCGACGAGGAGAACGTGCAGCGCGCTGAACTCCCACTCCTGACGTCATCAGTGCAAAAAGGCACATAACAAATTTGAACTGGTAAGTTTTGTTGGTTTTTTTCTATTATTTTGGCAACTTTTTCGTAGTCGTTTTATAAATTCATTCTGCCTTCAGCGAAAAAAAAAAACAAATAGAGAAAGAAGTTTGTTCCTTCAGAACATGAACCTAGGATTAAGTACATAATAAGTAATATGAATTTGAATTTACACTTAAATAAATTTAAGTAAATGAAATGAAAGGAAGGATGTTGCACTAATTGAAATTTGTGGTGGAGGAGGGGGGGTTCAAAGAGAGAGAGGGATGCACGATTGGATTTGTTGACTTATTAGGTTCACAGACTTGGTAGCAGCGGCCGTTGACATAGGGGATTAGCAAACGAAGGCAGATTAAGCTAGTCATCGGATTGGCGATGCAGCCAGACAGAAGGGAGGGTAGAAGAGAGCGCAACCACCACCTCAAGTGCACTCCTTAGGAAGTTCTGCTGTACTGGACGAACGAACGAAAAGAAAGAAGGAAGCTAAAGAGAGCCGAATAGTTAAGGTATGTGAGTATTCGCCGCAGACGGCGATCGCGGAGAGTTATGGGAGATCAGCAAGAACCGCGGCCTAGCCTGAGCTTCAGCCGAGCCCCCGCGTGCAAGTCCCAGCTGCTCTCCAGTCCACTCCGGTATGTAGATTGTTCCACCGAATGATGATAGTTAGTTTAGCGTGATAATCGGCGGCGGACATCGACATAACAAAGCTTACCTCTTTTAACCTGATACTCTCTTTGCAGCGTATGCCGACGATTTGGTGGCATACAGATCAGGCCCTAAAATCGAGGGCATTAACATTCTTTTGCAGCGTGACTTCGATCAAATTAAGGGATATTGGGACGACTGGAAGTTGAAAATCAAATTTCGGAAGACGGAAACAATCTTGTTTAGAGCTCTATTGGCTGGGGCCTCTATGGATACCGAGATGCGTAGTTAGATATCTAGGTATCTGGCTTGGCCAGTATCTGTATTTCGATAGACATATAGTTGCTTGTCTTGCTGGGGCCAAGAAGGCGTATGCTCTGACAAGGAGACTGTTTCATAGCAGTCAACTTGACTCTAGAGTGAAGGTCATTTGCTACGTGGCCCTTATAAGGCCAATCATCGCTTATGGTTGTCCATTGTGGTTTAATATAGCGCCTAGCTATATGGAAAAGATTCGGGTTTTGGAGAGACAATGTCTTAGGACCTGTCTTCGGTTGTTCCGAACGCCTGAATCCAACTATATAAAATACTATCCCAACAAGGTCCTATACGATGGGCCTCAGTTGAATAGGATTGACAATTTCGTCATTAAGGTGACTCGAAGGCACGTTGCAAGGGCGATTGCCAGCGACAATAGTCTGATATTTGGGGCTTACTACCCCAATGAAATGTACATAGAGAGTACGCTCCGGTTTGGTTTTATCCCGCCAGAGGCATTTATCCATATTGATGCAAAAGGGCTAGTACAGACGAGGGATGGTATCCCGGTCTTATACCATCGCTACCGCAGCGCGAGAGATAAACAGCTCCTCCATGACGGGGACGTCGCCAATGCTCATGAGCTCCTCCGTTTTAGTACCGCAATATCGGAGAGGGATAGATTCGACATGGAAAAGCAATTCGCCGAATTTTGGTGGCTTGTTGAGGGGGGAGGGGTCAACATGCACTCCCAGGACGGTGCGTTACTCTAGGTAATATCCTCTTAGCTTATAAGTTAGATTAAGTCAGCTAGGGCGTTTTTGTTAGAGGCCGGGGTCGCCAACGTGTGGTGGTGCTTCCGGGAGTTGACTGACGCTGTAAGGCTTCTGTCGGCTCCCGGCGGCGCGTGTGCATGTTGACGACTGCCAGGCGCTCGGAAAGCAATTGGGATTTTGACCACTTGTTGCGCAAGGCCACGAGTGCTCAGAATCCTAATTATAGTTAGAATACGTTAAGTAGTTTAAGTAAGTAGAATAGGTAGTTTGTAATTTGTTTTATATAAAATCTCAATAATGACACCGAGTTTTAGTAAATTTTCTCGAGGAATATATATGTAAGATTAGTTCGTAAAATATTTCTTAGGCCGAAAGGCAATAATTATAAGATATAGTTAAGTTTAGAGCGTTCGCATAAGGACCAATAAATAAGAATAAGTATCCTGTTAATTTTAAGTTAGGTTTAATCATTTTTGTCTAGTATGTAAGTAGATATTTAACAATGAATAAAAATATGAATTTCAAAGAAAGGAGATAGTGATCTCTGACGTCGGAGTTGTGGGTTCGATCGCAGCCAACACCATTAATTTTTTTTCTTTTCCTTGTTTAATTTACACTGATAGAGACAGTTACCATAAATAAAAATAATAAAAAAAAAGTGCCGCAAGTGTCAGGCGATGGACCCCGTAAAAACGGTGGTTTCGCTTACGGGTGTGGATGTGCCATCGCAACGCGTGCTTTAAACACGCGGGCCGGCTAAAAAAGTTTTAACAGCAGCAACAACAACAGCAGCAAGAAACACAAAATCAGCAACAACTGCAGCAGCAATAACATCAGCAACAACAGCAACAGCAACGAGAACAGCAGCAGCAGCAGTGTGTATGCCAAGGGCAGTAGCTGCATATGCTTCTAAAATGGCACCAATTGCAGCAACAACAACGGGTCGGTCGTTGCCTAGGCGAGTGTTCTCGCAGGTAATACCAGCACCAACAAAGTCAGTAGCAGCAGCTGAAAACCCAGCTACAGAAGTGGAGAAGGAGGAGTTTCGAAAGGTGAAGAAGAGGCGACGGAAGCTTAACCCGAATTATCCCAGAGAAATTTTTCGTTGAATTTTTCAATGAAATTTGGAAGTAAGGACACTTGTCCTATTTGTATTGTAAAAACAAATTGAAAAAAAAAATATTTAACTTACCATTTGCTGGGGATAAGGTGTACCTGATATGGTACAGTGGGATAATGCACTATCATAATCTAATATTAAAATATTACGCAGATTTAAATTTATATTGAACATTATGTGTTTTATTAATTACTTTTATACATAAATTACTGTGACATTGTGTGATATGCTTTAAAACAGCGCACATGTAAAGTAACGCCACATTTCTCACAAACAGTAGTAGAGTGTAGCAAATTCGACATCTTGTTCGCTTGCCTTGCTCGAGAATCAAGTGGTTTATTTCATCATATCTAATGTCCTGGTTCTCTGTATTTGCTGGCTTCAAATTTAGTGGTCTGGTGCTTTCATCACCATTTTTTTCCTCTAATACCAATCCGATAAAGACCGATATTTTGGTCTGATCTATCGACGCCTCCCATATTTTTATTATAGCCTTTTATAAGTTTTAGCTGGGAAACTGATATTTATATTTCAGAGCACGGGAGTATCTCTCACCGAATTTGTTGGATGTACTGGAAAACAGTTTGATGTTATATTTACAATGTTGTTTTCATTCCATTTGCATACAACCGCATTGAGTTCTAAACAGAGTTCGTAGCTATAGGCACTTCGGCCTTTTCGTTTCAGAATTTTATCCGATACCCGCAAGGAACAGGTTTTTACCCGATTATCTCTAATAGTCCCAGTACCTCTTATTTTTAATACGTTTAATTCATGAAATAATTGAAGAGAAGACAAAAAGTTGTCAAAATATCAATGATAGCTTAGATTTAAGCCAGTCCAATAAGCGCATGAGAAAAATCTAGAACAACTTGTGTTCCAAGAGAGAATTCTCTATTCTCGGGCGTTGAAGGTAATTTTGATCCAAGATAGGCATCAAACCAAACAATATATCCGCTTGGAGTTGTTCCAACCCAAAATTTATAGCCCAATCTAATTGGGTTTCCTCTTATAAATTGTTTAGTCGGATGACGTTCAAAATAGGGTATCATACCCTCATCCACACTATAATTTTCTACTACTGGAGCAAACAATAAGAACTTTTGAAGCAGGTGTTGAAACAAATGTCGTACTTTGGAATAACGATCGTTTGGATCTAGTTGAGTATTATCGCAACAATTTAGTACTCGGAAGATGTGATCGAATCTATTTCTAGTGATGGATTTCAATACAAGTATATTTCGTGAACCTTCTTCATTTTCCCAGTATATTCTTCGTCTTGATACATTATTGTAGCCAAGCCACTCAATATAAGTACTCCAACAAAAGTTTCAAGCTCACTAACCTGTATATCGGGCAGAAGATTATGATGCTGGGCATATAAATTAGAGTACTTCGTTATCATTTCAAATATAGTTTCATCGAAAAAGAGGGAGAACAGGTCCAAAGGAGCCAAAGTTGGATTGAGGTTACACGATTCATAACTGAAGTCTGTAGTTGTTTCCTCCAAGTCTTCTTTTTGGTGACAAACGAAGAAAGTGGAATTTCATCCTCTTCACCAAAGTTATCAAAGTAAGACAATTTGTGCCACTAGCTGATTACGGGGAAAATTGTCTACACAAACCACATCTTCCTCTCCTGAATCCTCATCTGTTTCATCACCTTCCAGTAATGGTGGTAAAATGGGTACTTCTGAATAAAAATCGCCTTCATCGCTTTTATCTATGCAAATAAATTATCTCATTGAAAGTTAGCCTAAAAAAACCGAAAGGACATGTATTATCCCACTGTACCATATGCGGTACATCAATATGAATATCCACGGATAACACCAGCTCTTACGACGATGAAGTGCGAGCGGGCCGGTACGTCGGGGAGGGAAACTCCTTCAGGGACCTACCGGTCGACGACGATGATAGAAATGTCATCCAAATGGAGGATAGAGAAGAAGATGATGAGAAGGCTCAGCTTGACCAACTCATCAAAGAGCTCCTTGCGAAACGTGAGCAGTTGAGGCTGAAAAAAGTACAGCAGCAGCAACAACAAATAGTGCTGAGGGAGCAAATCCAGCAACAACATCAACAGAAGCAACAACAACGACAACAGCAACAAAACCAACAAAACCAACAAAAGCAGCAACTGCAGCCAAATCAGCAACAGCAGTCAAAGCAGCAACAGCAGCAGAAACCAGCAAGGAAGAACAAAATTCCCCCGATTAATGTGAGTAATTTCGACATATGTGATAGTATAAGGTTATGTAGGCTTATAACAAAAAACTTTCATGTTAAAAGGCTATCGGCCAATAAACATATAATTATTTGTGAAGAAATAGAGGAGTACAATAGGGTGCGCACCGCCTTGGGAGAGGTTAAGACCGAGTACTTTACGTACACCCCAAGAGAGCAAAATCTAAAAATCGTTGTATTAAAGGGAATTGATCACTCAATAAAAACGGAGGAGCTCGAAAGAGAGCTAAAGAACTTTGAAAGCGCTGACCTCAAGTTCGTGGGGATCAAGCCGTTTTCCTTGGCTGTGGCAAGGGGTGGTAACCATCACTTACCATTCTTCCTGGTTCAGCTCACTCCCGACAGCAAAATTGACAGGCTGCGAAATATCCGCTACCTGTACTATCATGCTGTAAGATGGGAGAAAATAAAAAGGTCGGATCGCATACTTCAATGTATGCGCTGCCAAAGGTTTGGGCACGCCGCAGCTAACTGCAACATGTAGTTCAGATGCGTCAAGTGCGATAAGGACCACATACACGGTGAATGCTCTCTAGGTAAGGAGAGAGTCGAATACCGGAGTGTACTCTCATGTGTGCTCTACAGGAACTCTGGGCATCCCGCCAAATTCAGGGGTTGCCCAAAGCACCAAGAACTGAAAAACGAGTCCAGGCCCGCAAACAGCAGTCTGAAGATGATAGGCGTCAGAAGAGTCGCTCGTTCGCAAATTTTATGGCACCCAACGTGTCCTTTGCCCAAATGGCAGCTGGACCGGGTCAAGCCCACATGACATCAAACCAACCAAAGGAAGCCCAAAAGGCACCAGAGGTGGATCTGGACTTAAAATCGATCCTTCTGTCTCTGCACGGAAGTTCGATAAGTTCCAAAAACAATTAAATGAACAAGCGGCCCGAATTGACTTTATCTATTCGGAGCTGTTAGTGGGGTCTGGTGTGCCATAAATCTAATGGCTGCGCTGGATGAGGGAAACTTAAAGATCCTTGCTGTGAATGTTAATTCACTAGTCAGGATCGAGAAAAGAGCGTCACTTGCCAATTTGTTGAAAACCGAAAACCCGGATGTGCTTTTGGTTAGCGAAACTAAGCTAAATCAGAAGCACAAATTGGGATACAAAAGCTATCATGTAATAAGAAGAGACCGGCCTCACTCCACTCAATGAGGTGGGGTTGGAATCTTAATTTGAAAAGGCCTGCGCCATAGGGTAATATATAGCGGGGACGTGCGTAGGTTCCAGTTGTTGGAAGCATGCATCATATGCATTCCTCTCCATAGCCGGAGGAGAATGTATGTGGTGTCGCTTTACGCACCTGCTGCACCTCCACCAAACCAATTTATGACAGAGCTCGAGACATTTTTCGTGGTCTGCGGCTGAACTCGGAGGAGAATTATTACTTCTTGGCCGGAGATATTAATGCCAAACATGCGGCATGGGGAAATGTTACTGCAAATCCCAGGGGCAACCAGTTTCACGACTGGTAGCGCCTCAATATGATTGAGTACAAACTCGAGTTGTACGCAACGGATATCCCTTCTTTCCCAAGAAGCGGTGCTTTCCTGGACTTGGCCTTAACGGACGCAAGACTCCAACTGACGTTAAACTGTGGTTTAATATAGCGCCTAGCTATATGGAAAAGATTCGGGTTTTGGAGAGACAATGTCTTAGGACCTGTCTTCGGTTGTTCCGAATGCCTGAATCCAACTATATAAAATACTATTCCAACAAGGTCCTATACGATGGGACTCAGTTGAATAGGATTGACAATTTCGTCATTAAGGTGACTCGAAGGCACGTTGCAAGGGCGATTGCCAGCGACAATAGTCTGATATTTGGGGCTTACTACCCCAATGAAATGTACATAGAGAGTACGCTCCGGTTTGGTTTTATCCCGCCAGAGGCATTTATCCATATTGATGCAAAAGGGCTAGTACAGACGAGGGATGGTATCCCGGTCTTATACCATCGCTACCGCAGCGCGAGAGATAAGCAGCTCCTCCATGACGGGGACGTCGCCAATGCTCATGAGCTCCTCCGTTTTAGTACCGCAATATCGGAGAGGGATAGATTCGACATGGAAAAGCAATTCGCCGAATTTTGGTGGCTTGTTGAGGGGGGAGGGGTCAACATGCACTCCCAGGACGGTGCGTTACTCTAGGTAATATCCTCTTAGCTTATAAGTTAGATTAAGTCAGCTAGGGCGTTTTTGTTAGAGGCCGGGGTCGCCAACGTGTGGTGGTGCTTCCGGGAGTTGACTGACGCTGTAAGGCTTCTGTCGGCTCCCGGCGGCGCGTGTGCACGTTGACGACTGCCAGGCGCTCGGAAAGCAATTGGGACTTTGACCACTTGTTGCGCAAGGCCACGAGTGCTCAGAATCCTAATTATAGTTAGAATACGTTAAGTAGTTTAAGTAAGTAGAATAGGTAGTTTGTAATTTGTTTTATATAAAATCTCAATAATGACACCGAGTTTTAGTAAATTTTCTCGAGGAATATATATGTAAGATTAGTTCGTAAAATATTTCTTAGGCCGAAAGGCAATAATTATAAGATATAGTTAAGTTTAGAGCGTTCGCATAAGGACCAATAAATAAGAATAAGTATCCTGTTAATTTTAAGTTAGGTTTAATCATTTTTGTCTAGTATGTAAGTAGATATTTAACAATGAATAAAAATATGAATTTCAAAGAAAGGAGATAGTGATCTCTGACGTCGGAGTTGTGGGTTCGATCGCAGCCAACACCATTAATTTTTTTTCTTTTCCTTGTTTAATTTACACTGATAGAGACAGTTACCATAAATAAAAATAATAAAAAAAAAGTGCCGCAAGTGTCAGGCGATGGACCCCGTAAAAACGGTGGTTTCGCTTACGGGTGTGGATGTGCCATCGCAACGCGTGCTTTAAACACGCGGGCCGGCTAAAAAAGTTTTAACAGCAGCAACAACAACAGCAGCAAGAAACACAAAATCAGCAACAACTGCAGCAGCAATAACATCAGCAACAACAGCAACAGCAACGAGAACATCAGCAGCAGCAGTGTGTATGCCAAGGGCAGTAGCTGCATATGCTTCTAAAATGGCACCAATTGCAGCAACAACAACGGGTCGGTCGTTGCCTAGGCGAGTGTTCTCGCAGATAATACCAGCACCAACAAAGTCAGTAGCAGCAGCTGAAAACCCAGCTACAGAAGTGGAGAAGGAGGAGTTTCGAAAGGTGAAGAAGAGGCGACGGAAGCTTAACCCGAATTATCCCAGAGAAATTTTTCGTTGAATTTTTCAATGAAATTTGGAAGTAAGGACACTTGTCCTATTTGTATTGTAAAAACAAATTGAAAAAAAAAATATTTAACTTACCATTTGCTGGGGATAAGGTGTACCTGATATGGTACAGTGGGATAATGCACTATCATAATCTAATATTAAAATATTACGCAGATTTAAATTTATATTGAACATTATGTGTTTTATTAATTACTTTTATACATAAATTACTGTGACATTGTGTGATATGCTTTAAAACAGCGCACATGTAAAGTAACGCCACATTTCTCACAAACAGTAGTAGAGTGTAGCAAATTCGACATCTTGTTCGCTTGCCTTGCTCGAGAATCAAGTGGTTTATTTCATCATATCTAATGTCCTGGTTCTCTGTATTTGCTGGCTTCAAATTTAGTGGTCTGGTGCTTTCATCACCATTTTTTTCCTCTAATACCAATCCGATAAAGACCGATATTTTGGTCTGATCTATCGACGCCTCCCATATTTTTATTATAGCCTTTTATAAGTTTTAGCTGGGAAACTGATATTTATATTTCAGAGCACGGGAGTATCTCTCACCGAATTTGTTGGATGTACTGGAAAACAGTTTGATGTTATATTTACAATGTTGTTTTCATTCCATTTGCATACAACCGCATTGAGTTCTAAACAGAGTTCGTAGCTATAGGCACTTCGGCCTTTTCGTTTCAGAATTTTATCCGATACCCGCAAGGAACAGGTTTTTACCCGATTATCTCTAATAGTCCCAGTACCTCTTATTTTTAATACGTTTAATTCATGAAATAATTGAAGAGAAGACAAAAAGTTGTCAAAATATCAATGATAGCTTAGATTTAAGCCAGTCCAATAAGCGCATGAGAAAAATCTAGAACAACTTGTGTTCCAAGAGAGAATTCTCTATTCTCGGGCGTTGAAGGTAATTTTGATCCAAGATAGGCATCAAACCAAACAATATATCCGCTTGGAGTTGTTCCAACCCAAAATTTATAGCCCAATCTAATTGGGTTTCCTCTTATAAATTGTTTAGTCGGATGACGTTCAAAATAGGGTATCATACCCTCATCCACACTATAATTTTCTACTACTGGAGCAAACAATAAGAACTTTTGAAGCAGGTGTTGAAACAAATGTCGTACTTTGGAATAACGATCGTTTGGATCTAGTTGAGTATTATCGCAACAATTTAGTACTCGGAAGATGTGATCGAATCTATTTCTAGTGATGGATTTCAATACAAGTATATTTCGTGAACCTTCTTCATTTTCCCAGTATATTCTTCGTCTTGATACATTATTGTAGCCAAGCCACTCAATATAAGTACTCCAACAAAAGTTTCAAGCTCACTAACCTGTATATCGGGCAGAAGATTATGATGCTGGGCATATAAATTAGAGTACTTCGTTATCATTTCAAATATAGTTTCATCGAAAAAGAGGGAGAACAGGTCCAAAGGAGCCAAAGTTGGATTGAGGTTACACGATTCATAACTGAAGTCTGTAGTTGTTTCCTCCAAGTCTTCTTTTTGGTGACAAACGAAGAAAGTGGAATTTCATCCTCTTCACCAAAGTTATCAAAGTAAGACAATTTGTGCCACTAGCTGATTACGGGGAAAATTGTATACACAAACCACATCTTCCTCTCCTGAATCCTCATCTGTTTCATCACCTTCCAGTAATGGTGGTAAAATGGGTACTTCTGAATAAAAATCGCCTTCATCGCTTTTATCTATGCAAACAAATTATCTCATTGAAAGTTAGCCTAAAAAAACCGAAAGGACATGTATTATCCCACTGTACCATATGCGGTACATCAATATGAATATCCACGGATAACACCAGCTCTTACGACGATGAAGTGCGAGCGGGCCGGTACGTCGGGGAGGGAAACTCCTTCAGGGACCTACCGGTCGACGACGATGATAGAAATGTCATCCAAATGGAGGATAGAGAAGAAGATGATGAGAAGGCTCAGCTTGACCAACTCATCAAAGAGCTCCTTGCGAAACGTGAGCAGTTGAGGCTGAAAAAAGTACAGCAGCAGCAACAACAAATAGTGCTGAGGGAGCAAATCCAGCAACAACATCAACAGAAGCAACAACAACGACAACAGCAACAAAACCAACAAAACCAACAAAAGCAGCAACTGCAGCCAAATCAGCAACAGCAGTCAAAGCAGCAACAGCAGCAGAAACCAGCAAGGAAGAACAAAATTCCCCCGATTAATGTGAGTAATTTCGACATATGTGATAGTATAAGGTTATGTAGGCTTATAACAAAAAACTTTCATGTTAAAAGGCTATCGGCCAATAAACATATAATTATTTGTGAAGAAATAGAGGAGTACAATAGGGTGCGCACCGCCTTGGGAGAGGTTAAGACCGAGTACTTTACGTACACCCCAAGAGAGCAAAATCTAAAAATCGTTGTATTAAAGGGAATTGATCACTCAATAAAAACGGAGGAGCTCGAAAGAGAGCTAAAGAACTTTGAAAGCGCTGACCTCAAGTTCGTGGGGATCAAGCCGTTTTCCTTGGCTGTGGCAAGGGGTGGTAACCATCACTTACCATTCTTCCTGGTTCAGCTCACTCCCGACAGCAAAATTGACAGGCTGCGAAATATCCGCTACCTGTACTATCATGCTGTAAGATGGGAGAAAATAAAAAGGTCGGATCGCATACTTCAATGTATGCGCTGCCAAAGGTTTGGGCACGCCGCAGCTAACTGCAACATGTAGTTCAGATGCGTCAAGTGCGATAAGGACCACATACACGGTGAATGCTCTCTAGGTAAGGAGAGAGTCGAATACCGGAGTGTACTCTCATGTGTGCTCTACAGGAACTCTGGGCATCCCGCCAAATTCAGGGGTTGCCCAAAGCACCAAGAACTGAAAAACGAGTCCAGGCCCGCAAACAGCAGTCTGAAGATGATAGGCGTCAGAAGAGTCGCTCGTTCGCAAATTTTATGGCACCCAACGTGTCCTTTGCCCAAATGGCAGCTGGACCGGGTCAAGCCCACATGACATCAAACCAACCAAAGGAAGCCCAAAAGGCACCAGAGGTGGATCTGGACTTAAAATCGATCCTTCTGTCTCTGCACGGAAGTTCGATAAGTTCCAAAAACAATTAAATGAACAAGTGGCCCGAATTGACTTTATATATTCGGAGCTGTTAGTGGGGTCTGGTGTGCCATAAATCTAATGGCTGCGCTGGATGAGGGAAACTTAAAGATCCTTGCTGTGAATGTTAATTCACTAGTCAGGATCGAGAAAAGAGCGTCACTTGCCAATTTGTTGAAAACCGAAAACCCGGATGTGCTTTTGGTTAGCGAAACTAAGCTAAATCAGAAGCACAAATTGGGATACAAAAGCTATCATGTAATAAGAAGAGACCGGCCTCACTCCACTCAAGGAGGTGGGGTTGGAATCTTAATTTGAAAAGGCCTGCGCCATAGGGTAATATATAGCGGGGACGTGCGTAGGTTCCAGTTGTTGGAAGCATGCATCATATGCATTCCTCTCCATAGCCGGAGGAGAATGTATGTGGTGTCGCTTTACGCACCTGCTGCACCTCCACCAAACCAATTTATGACAGAGCTCGAGACATTTTTCGTGGTCTGCGGCTGAACTCGGAGGAGAATTATTACTTCTTGGCCGGAGATATTAATGCCAAACATGCGGCATGGGGAAATGTTACTGCAAATCCCAGGGGCAACCAGTTTCACGACTGGTAGCGCCTCAATATGATTGAGTACAAACTCGAGTTGTACGCAACGGATATCCCTTCTTTCCCAAGAAGCGGTGCTTTCCTGGACTTGGCCTTAACGGACGCAAGACTCCAACTGACGAACATAGATCAAAACACTGTTTGCGTACATTTGAGTACGATAGTACGCCGCAATACGGATCCCGAACGAGCAAACGCTGCTGAAGCAGTGTGTTCATTCGATTATCGAAGGGCACAATGGTCGCGCTTCTCCAGATTGTTAAAGCGAGATATACGTTCGAGTGGGATCGACAAGCAGTAACATGACAAATGATGACATTGATCGGCATTTATTGCAAATGAACGACGCCATCAAACGAACTATTCCTCGGGGAGGACGTTCCGACGACGACCAGAAAGAAAAGTACAGAAACCCTACAATCGACGCACTATACCGACAGAAAAGTAGACTGCTCTCGAGGCTTAAACGGCTGTACAGGCAATTTACTGATCGCGACGACCCGGCGGTAACGATGCTGAAGTCAGAGATCCGAATCCTGAAACAGCTGATAAAAGAAAATTACAGAAAATCTGTAAGTCTGTATTGGGGCAATAAAATTCGGGCTATTAAAACCTGTAGTCTGAATATGTTCCCACAGATAAATAAGTTGTTCAGGAGGAAAGATCAAAATAATATTCGTTGTATTCGAATCTCCCAGACAGCAGAGTACAGACAGACAGTACTGACTGCTGGAATAAGTCCTGAAACTGTCGCTTCAAACGACGATTTTTTCGTGGTCGAGGACCCACAGGAGGAAGTGGATTTGCTGGGCGCTTGTTTTGAGGCCGTGTATACGTTGAACAATCCTGTTCGCCGTAACCACGACATTGAGAATAGGGCTCTGTTGACTTCTATCTACGCACCGAACTTGAGAATTGGCGATCTGAGAATAACGGATTCACCGTATTCACTGATGAAAACCATGCTAATGCAGTTGTCGCCAATGGCCGAGATGCATCGCACTTGCTCGTGTCGAAGGATGATCTTCTGTGCATCTTCGAGTCACTAAAGAATAAAAAGTCGGCGGGGATGGACGGTGTCCCAAACGTCGTATTGAGACACCTGCCTCTGGAGGCTTTAGATATTTTCACCACGCTGTTTAACAATGCGCTGAATAATGCACATTATCCGGCGCATTGGAAGGTAGCTGTGGTACACCCTATCCCGAAAAAAGGTAAAGATAGGACGAACCCTGCCAATCTCCGGTCAATTAGCTTGCTTCCGAATATTAGCAAGGTCTTTGAAAAGGTTGTCAATAGAGGCCTGTTAAAGTGGGTCGAGGACAATAACATAATTCCGGACAACAAGGTTGGTTTCAGGGCGAGGCATGACACTATTCATGCTGCGTCGAAACTGGTTTCCGACATTCAGTGGAATAAATGCAAGAACCAATGCACGGGTGCTTGTCTGGTTGATTTTGAGAAGGCTTTCGATACCGTATGGTTAGAGGGACTTTTCTACAAGTTGACCAGGCGGGGGATGCACAAACCTTTGCTATATATGTAATTTATAATATGCTTATGGGAAAGAAGTTCGTTGTCAAATGTGGCAACGTGACTTCGAGCAGAGTCTTTGAAATTAAAAACGGTTTACAGCAGGGGGCGGTCAATTCTCCGATCCTGTTTAACATTTACACGAGTGATCTGGTGGGTTCACTCAGACATGCTATAGCGTATGCCGACGATTTGGTGGCATACAGATCAAGTCCTAAAATCGAGGCCATTAACATTCTTTTGCAGCGTGACTTCGATCAAATTAAGGGATATTGCGTCGACTGGAAGTTGAAAATCAACTTTCAGAAGACGGAAACAATCTTGTTTAGAGCTCTATTGGCTGGGGCCTCTAGGGATACCAGAAAAAACTGGAAGAAATTGGCCATTATTGAACAAAATGGGCAGCCATTGGCGGTGAGAAGCGTAGTTAGATATCTAGGTATCTGGCTTGACCAGTATCTGTATTTCGATAGACATATAGTTGCTTGTCTTGCTGGGGCCAAGAAGGCTTATCCTCTGACAAGGAGACTGTTTCATAGCAGTCAACTTGACTCCAGAGTGAAGGTCATTTGCTACGTGGCCCTTATAAGGCCGATTATCGCTTATGGTTGTCCATTGTGGTTTAATATAGCGCCTAGCTATATGGAAAAGATTCGGGTTTAGGAGAGACAATGTCTTAGGACCTGTCTCCGGTTGTTCCGAACGCCTGAATCCAACTATATCAAATACTATCCCAACAAGATCCTATACGATGGGGCTTAGTTGAATAGGATTGAACATTTCGTCATTAAGGTGACTCGAAGGCACGTTGCAAGGGCGATGGCCAGCGACAATAGCCTGATCTTTGGGGATTACTACCCCAATGAAATGTACATAGAGAGTACGCTCCGGTCTGGCTTTATCCCGCCGGAGGCATTTATCCATATTGATGCAAAAGGCCTGGTTCATACGAGGGATGGTATCCCGGTATTATACCACCGCTACCGCAGCGCCAGAGCTAAGCGGCTCCTCCATGACGGGGCCGTCGCCAATGCTCATGAGCTCCTCCGTTTTAGTACTGCAATAGCGGAGAGGGATAAATTCGATACGGAAAAACAATTTGCCGAATTTTGGTGGCTTTTTGAGGGGGGAGGGGTCAACATACCCTCCCAAGACGGTGCGTTACTCTAGGTAACATCCTCTTAGTTTATAAGTTAGATTAAGTTAGCTAGGACGTTTCTGGGAGAGGCCGGGCTCTTCAACTTGTGGTAGTGCTGTTGCACTTGAAATTCGCGAGAAAACTACTTTCAAACTTTAATTGTAATTGCGGAAAAAACGAAATAAATTAATACGAAATTGCGGTCGCCACCGCAGAGAATGGAATTTACTAACTGTCAAAACTAGGTGCGAAGAGCGCGAGTGCAACAGCCAGCAGATATGTATGCTGGTTTTCCCGGTAACTCAGCACGGGGTGGGTTCAGGTGATGAAAAGTATATTTGGTGAAACGCACCAAAGGAAAACGTAGGTACTTACGGCGGTGGTTTAAATTAAAATCTTTATTCACGTTGTGATCCCAGAGCTGAAAAATAGCTAGAAAAATGGGCGCCACACAATTTTTAGGATAATTGTGAAACCGAAATATGCAACCAAAACGAGCGGACAAAGAAATAAAAGAGAAAAATTTCTTATAGCACGTTATAAAACTCCGTTGGAGTACGGCAAAATTTTATTACGGTACCGAACAGCCGTTTGGGATTAAAAAAAAAGAATTCCCCAAAATGACACCCGATCGCGTTCTCCCGAGGGGTGGAAAATATTCCGGAATTAATGGGTCGCGTATCCCGTCTTTAACCGAGATTCTCGAAAGCCCGATCCTACCACGGTTACTATTTATTCCAATGTACTGCCTCACTATCCCGAACCAAACTATCGATATATAAATCTATTCCAAAAATAATTAGCTTTTCTTTTCAACTCCTTCGTCCTCGCCCTGCAAGTTGGTGGGCCTAATCCCGCCACGACAATCGTCCTATCACTCCTTGAAAATATCCTGAGCTCCCGTTACGTTCCTTACACCTATCTCCTTAATCGACACTTCGCCAATGCTCATGAGCTCCTCCGTTTTAGTACCGCAATATCGGAGAGGGATAGATTCGACACGGAAAAGCAATTCGCCGAATTTTGGTGGCTTGTTGAGGGGGGAGGGGTCAACATGCACTCCCAGGACGGTGCGTTACTCTAGGTAATATCCTCTTAGCTTATAAGTTAGATTAAGTCAGCTAGGGCGTTTTTGTTAGAGGCCGGGGTCGCCAACGTGTGGTGGTGCTTCCGGGAGGTGACTGACGCTGTAAGGCTTCTGTCGGCTCACGGCGGCGCGTGTGCACGTTGACGACTGCCAGGCGCTCGGAAAGCAATTGGGATTTTGACCACTTGTTGCGCAAGGCCACGAGTGCTCAGAATCCTAATTATAGTTAGAATACGTTAAGTAGTTTAAGTAAGTAGAATAGGTAGTTTGTAATTTGTTTTATATAAAATCTCAATAATGATACCGAGTTTTAGTAAATTTTCTCGAGGAATATATATGTAAGATTAGTTCGTAAAATAGTTCTTAGGCCGAAAGGCAATAATTATAAGATATAGTTAAGTTTAGAGCGTTCGCATAAGGACCAATAAATAAGAATAAGTATCCTGTTAATTTTAAGTTAGGTTTAATCATTTTTGTCTAGTATGTAAGTAGATATTTAACAATGAATAAAAATATGAATTTCAAAGAAAGGAGATAGTGATCTCTGACGTCGGAGTTGTGGGTTCGATCGCAGCCAACACCATTAATTTTTTTTCTTTTCCTTGTTTAATTTACACTGATAGAGACAGTTACCATAAATAAAAATAATAAAAAAAAAGTGCCGCAAGTGTCAGGCGATGGACCCCGTAAAAACGGTGGTTTCGCTTACGGGTGTGGATGTGCCATCGCAACGCGTGCTTTAAACACGCGGGCCGGCTAAAAAAGTTTTAACAGCAGCAACAACAACAGCAGCAAGAAACACAAAATCAGCAACAACTGCAGCAGCAATAACATCAGCAACAACAGCAACAGCAACGAGAACAGCAGCAGCAGCAGTGTGTATGCCAAGGGCAGTAGCTGCATATGCTTCTAAAATGGCACCAATTGCAGCAACAACAACGGGTCGGTCGTTGCCTAGGCGAGTGTTCTCGCAGATAATACCAGCACCAACAAAGTCAGTAGCAGCAGCTGAAAACCCAGCTACAGAAGTGGAGAAGGAGGAGTTTCGAAAGGTGAAGAAGAGGCGACGGAAGCTTAACCCGGATTATCCCAGAGAAATTTTTCGTTGAATTTTTCAATGAAATTTGGAAGTAAGGACACTTGTCCTATTGTAAAAACAAATTGAAAAAAAAATATTTAACTTACCATTTGCTGGGGATAAGGTGTACCTGATATGGTACAGTGGGATAATGCACTATCATAATCTAATATTAAAATATTACGCAGATTTAAATTTATATTGAACATTATGTGTTTTATTAATTACTTTTATACATAAATTACTGTGACATTGTGTGATATGCTTTAAAACAGCGCACATGTAAGGTAACGCCACATTTCTCACAAACAGTAGTAGAGTGTAGCAAATTCGACATCTTGTTCGCTTGCCTTGCTCGAGAATCAAGTGGTTTATTTCATCATATCTAATGTCCTGGTTCTCTGTATTTGCTGGCTTCAAATTTCGTGGTCTGGTGCTTTCATCACCATTTTTTCCTCTAATACCAATCCGATAAAGACCGATATTTTGGTCTGATCTATCGACGCCTCCCATATTTTTATTATAGCCTTTTATAAGTTTTAGCTGGGAAACTGATATTTATATTTCACAGCACGGGAGTATCTGTCACCGAATTTGTTGGATGTACTGGAAAACAGTTTGATGTTATATTTACAATGTTGTTTTCATTCCATTTGCATACAACCGCATTGAGTTCTAAACAGAGTTCGTAGCTATAGGCACTTCGGCCTTTTCGTTTCAGAATTTTATCCGATACCCGCAAGGAACAGGTTTTTAACCGATAATCTCTAATAGTCCCAGTACCTCTTATTTTTAATACGTTTAATTCATGAAATAATTGAAGAGAAGACAAAAAGTTGTCAAAATATCAATGATAGCTTAGATTTAAGCCAGTCCAATAAGCGCATGAGAAAAATCTAGAACAACTTTTGTTCCAAGAGAGAATTCTCTATTCTCGATCGTTGAAGGTAATTTTGATCCAAGATAGGCATCAAACCAAACAATATATCCGCTTGGAGTTGTTCCAACCCAAAATTTATAGCCCAATCTAATTGGGTTTCCTCTTATAAATTGTTTAGTCGGATGACGTTCAAAATAGGGTATCATACCCTCATCCACACTATAATTTTCTACTACTGGAGCAAACAATAAGAACTTTTGAAGCAGGTGTTGAAACAAATGTCGTACTTTGGTGTGAATTGGTGGTAATTGTGGTAATTGTGAAACCGAAATATGCAACCAAAACGAGCGGACAAAGAAATAAAAGAGGAAAATTTCTTATAGCACGTTATAAAACTCCGTTGGAGTACGGCAAAATTTTGGTGGCGAAGGTTTTCTGTCGGATGGGTAGATGACTGACCAAGGAGGAAAGGCCATAGCCTCTCGCCTTGAGTTAGTCGTCACAGCCCGAGAATCCTGGAGATCCGGTGCCTGCACAGCTTAGGCTGGGCAGACACCGGGCTCAGAAAGGAAACCAGAGGAACAGATGTTTCTGGATAGGAACACTGTTTCTAAGACCGTCATACGTGGTGAAGAACCACATCCTGCACGAGGTGCCACTGCTTTCGACTAAATATGACGGATCTAGAGCGGAAAACTCGATAAAAACCCGTAATCCCGGGTAAGAACGACCGTGCCCATGGGATGTATGGCACAATGTCATGGTGTCTTCTAACGGTGAACTCTAGATACCTGGGGACCTCTAGTTTCAATTTAATTCCCCTTCTCTGTATACAGGGGGTGAGTACAGAGCGACATCTTCTTCCCCCTTACTCGTGGGTCCAAAATTAACAATAACAAACAAAAAACATAGGGACGGGCTACAGTCCGCTTGGGCGAACTGTTGGATACCCTATTCTTATTCCTATCCCTCATAAGTGGGCGTGACAAAAGTCTAAGTATGGTTAAATTGTTAAGAACGCTCTACATATTTTGTTATATAACATTTAAAGGATTTTATCAAAAAAAACGCTCCCTAGCTCAAACTTGGGTGCTTCAATAAAATTGTTTTATTTAATTGTGGGCGTGTCAGTAGGCGGATTTAAAAAAAAACTAACACATGAGCATAAAGGGCCCCTAGAGAGTATATATTATAAATTTCAGCTCCCTAGCTCAAACTTTGGATTTTCAAAAAAATTGATTTATTTATTTGTGGGCGTGTCAGTGGGCGGATTTTGAAAATATTTATACATGAGCTTAAAGGGCCCCTAGAGAGTATATATTATAAATTTCAGCTACCTAGCTCAAACTTTGGATTTTCAAAAAAATTGTTTTATTTATTTGTGGGCGTGTCAGTGGGCGGATTTTGAAAATATATATACATGAGCTTAAAGGGCCCCTAGAGAGTATATATTATAAATTTCAGCTCCCTAGCTCAAACTTTGGATTTTCAAAAAAATTGTTTTATTTATTTGTGGGCGTGTCAGTGGGCGGATTTTGAAAATATTTATACATGAGCTTAAAGGGCCCCTAGAGAGTATATATTAAAAATTTCAGCTCCCTAGCTCAAATTTTGGTTTTTCAATAAAATTGTTTTATTTTTTTGTGGGCGTGGCAGTGGGCGGATTTTGAAAATTTTATATCCCGAGCAGTTTTAGGAGTCATAGATCATATATACACAATTTCAGCTTTCTAGCTCAAAATTCGATTTTTTCCAAAATTTAGTTTTTTTGAGTTTGTGGGCGTGTCTGTGGGCGGATTTCAAAAATTCGTAAACTTGATTATTTCGGGACCCTAGAGAGTATATGGTTAAAATTTCAGCTCTCTAGGTCCAGTTTAAAGGCCTAATTTTTGCCGACGGACGGACGGACGGACGGACATGGCTAGATCGACATTACTATCGATGCTGATCATAAATATAGTAACTTTTAGGGGTCTACGGGCAATATTAAGGTATGTTACAAACTATGCGTCAAAATTAATATACCCCTAGAATAGGGTATAAACAAACAAAGGGACTGGTGCAAATGAATCGGGCACCATGAACTTCAATAAAACCGATTCTCAAACAACGACAACACCATTGACAAAAATGACGGAGGAGGAAGAAAATCTTCTACTCCAGGAACCGTCAACTAGTAGGGCAGTTTCGGCTGGGGGAAGCGTAGAAGATAGTACAAATCAATCTTCACCACAGTAAGGCGGCCAGCGCCAATCTTGTTCTTCTCATGAGAACAAAAAATATAGACGTCGCCCTGGTTCAAGAACCCTGGATCATCCGGGGTGAGATAAAAGGGCTGAACCATAAGGATCTGGTTGTCTACAACACCAACACACCAGATCACAGTAAGAAACGTACATGTATTGTCGCTAGAAAACAGATTAACCTATTTCTCTTATCTAGCTACAGCAATACTGACCAGACAGTAATCATATGGGAGCGAGCAGGCAGAAGCCCGCTGATACTCGCGTCAATATATATGCCACACGACTCTCCAGGAAGTCCACCGTCCGATCTAACCAGGCTGCTGGTTGTGAAAGCTGAGCGTGAAAAATGGGATTTCATCCTAGGATGCGACGCCAACTCCCATCATGCTCAATGGGGTAGCACCGACACAAACGTGAGAGGTGAGTCCCTTTTTGAATTTATTATTGAACACAATATATTGATAGCCAATAGTGGCAATGAACCAACCTTCGTAACTAGGAATAGACGTGAGGTACTAGATGTTACACTTTGTAACAACTCACAAACTATGAATGTGTGAGAATGGAAAGTTTCTACAGAAGCATCCTTTTCAGACCACAGGATTATAGAGTTCCTAACTGACGAGAAAGCAGACCCGATAAAGAAATTTAGGAATCCCAGATTGACAAACTGGGATACATTGCTCAGAGAAGTAGGAAAGTATAGTAGGAAACTTCAACGACAAACACTGGTCACACCAGATGAGATCGACGCAGGTACAGAATACTTAAACAAAATTCTGACAAATGCGTACGTTAAAGCCTGTCCTTTACGGACAATAAAGAACACAAAGCACCCACCATGGTGGTCAAAGGAATTGTCTAAAATTAGGACAAAAACTAGAGCTCTATTTAATGCGGCGAAAGCCTCCAATCTCCCAACGGACTGGGACCTGTATAAGGCCAGTCATAGGAAATTCAAGAGCTCCATAGTAAGTGCTAAACGCACGGCTTGGCATACATTCTGTAGTGACGTTGAGAGCACAACGGAATCTTCCAGGCTTAGGAAAATTCTGTCCAAACAACCCTGTGTTCCAGGTTTTATTAAGGACAGTTGCGGAAACTGGACACAGTCCTGCACAGAAACCCTAGAGCTCTTGTTACGGACTCACTTTCCAGGGTGCGCCCCGAGTCCAGGTAACAACTTAGAGGCGGAAATTACTCCTACAACTGTTTCAGTGGTTCCAGAAGGAGTAATAACCGAAGAAAAGCTTAACTGGGCAATTGATACACTATCTCCCTTCAAATCACCTGGGAGAGATGGGATTTTCCCTATTATGCTCCAGAAGACAAAGACCGTTATCATACCGGTTCTCAAACGACTTTTCACACGAAGTCTGGAGTGCGGCTACATTCCTAAAGCCTGGCGGGAAGTGAAAGTAGTATTTATTCCCAAGGCAGGAAAATCTAGTCACATCCATGCCAAGGACTTCAGACCGATAAGCCTGACATCTTTCATCCTAAAAACGTTTGAAAAGCTAATGAACATTTATATTCGCAGTCGACTCGACTATAGCGCGATCTCCACCGCCCAACACGCTTACATTAAAGGCAAAGGAGTGGAAACTGCGCTACACGACGTCGTCAGCACTATAGAAAAGTCTCTCAAGGACAAAGAATACACACTTGCAGCGTTTTTAGACATTGAAGGAGCATTCAACAATGTGGAAACGCGAGCAGTGGAAAGAGCATTGCAGAACTTCAACGTCGATCAGTCTCTCACTAATGTGATAATGAGCCTGCTCAATGGAAGGTACATCAATGCAACACTAGGCGATAATGACCTAAGAGTCGTAGCGTCCAGAGGCACACCACAAGGTGGAGTTATATCACCCTTACTCTGGGTCCTTGTTGTAAATGAAATACTCCTAAAGTTCGAAAACAGAGGGGTCAAAGCAATTGCATACGCGGATGACGTAGTATTGCTTGCGACAGGAAAATTCCTTTCAACCCTGAGCGAACTGTAAGAAAACTCCCTGAGGACACTCACTGCGTGGACAAGACAATGCGGTCTTGGGATCAACCCACAAAAGACTGAAATGGTGTTGTTCACTAATAAAAGAAGAATACCAGAATTCAAACCACCAGCAATTGAGGGAATACCCTTGAAGGTGATGGAGAGTGCGAAATATCTAGGAATTATCCTCGATAAAAAGCTGAGTTGGAAGCCAAACGTCGATGACAGAGTTAGGAAAGCGGCGAACGCTTTTTACGCATGCAACCGTATCTTCGGCAAAAAATGGGGTCCAAACCCAAAAATAATTCTGTGGATGTATACGGCAATTGTGCGACCAATACTCACATACGGCAGCTTAGTCTGGTGGCAAGCCACAGACAAGGCAACCAATCTCAAGGTGATGGCAAAAATACAAAGACTAGCATGTATAGGGACAACCAGTGCAA
Source organism: Portevinia maculata (assembly GCA_949715645.1). Classification (NCBI taxonomy): domain Eukaryota; kingdom Metazoa; phylum Arthropoda; class Insecta; order Diptera; family Syrphidae; genus Portevinia; species Portevinia maculata. The sequence continues at coordinate 124,243,913 of OX454527.1, forward strand.
TGAGAACAACCCCAACCGCTGGCTTGGAAGCCATTCTCAATCTGCCACCATTAGATCTATACATGCAGGAATCGGCTGCAAAAAGTGCCTTGAGGATCAGCCAAACAAACAGCTGGAACCCGAGTCATTTTGGACACGCACTGATTCTGAACATGTACGTAGGAAACAACATCATATCTGACTACATGTCTCCTTATTTAGATTTCGAAAAACCATTCTCTTGTTCATTTCCGAGCAAGGAGGAATGGTACGCAAACGAACCCATGAAAAGGAAATCGATTTCCATCTTTACAGACGGATCAAAGATGGACTGTGGAACGGGTGCTGGGCTATTCTCAGAGGAACTACACATTAACAGATCGATTAGATTACCTGATCACTGTAGTGTATTCCAAGCAGAAGTCTTAGCAATCACTGAAGTCGCAAGCATGATATCAATGATGGCGATACCACACAGTGATATTACCATTTTTATTGATAGTCAGGCGGCCATTAAAGCGGTGTCAGCCACAGAAATAAAGTCCTTACTTGTTCGCCGCTGCCGCGAGGAGCTCAAAACTCTTGGCACAAAGCACAAAACGAGTCTCTGCTGGGTCCCTGGACACAAGGACATATCCGGCAACGAGCGAGCTGACGAACTGGCAAGAAAGGGGTCTGCGATGGACCATGAACAGGCGCTTCAGTCGGTTAAACCACCACTCTGTAACCTCAGAGAAAGAGTGGAATACAAAACACGAATGAAAGCCAACAACAGGTGGTTGTCACTAACCACTTATGACATATCACGCAAGCTGTGGCCAAAGTATGATAAGGGCCGAACCAACAAACTTTTACGTTACGACAGGGCATCGCTGTCAAAGTTGATCGGTACTCTTACTGGCCACAACCTGCTAAGGAATCACACAATGAAACTAAATCTCAAGGATGACGACATCTGTAGGGGCTGCGGTGATGAGGAAACTCATGAGGACACACCTCACTTTCTCTGTCACTGTCCAAGCCTGTGTCACCTGAGGAACAGAACACTTGGAAGATACTTCTTCCAAGACATTCAAGAACTTTCTGATGTCTCACTAACAAATCTTTACAGGTTTATACGGACATCCAAATGGCTGGACAGACTGGAGTAAGAAGGAAACCAAGGAGGAAGGACCAAGGCCAGAACAGCGAGGCCAACACTCCCAACAAAGGGTATCACAATGGGACCACATGGACCTAAGTGTGATGTAGCAGATTTGCTCTGTTCCATCAGCCCGTTAACCTAACCTAACCTAACGGCAAAATTTTATTACGGTACCGAACAGCCGTTTGGGATTAAAAAAAAGAATTCCCCAAAATGACACCCGATCGCGTTCTCCCGAGGGGTGGAAAATATTCCGGAATTAATGGGTCGCGTATCCCGTCTTTAACCGAGATTCTCGAAAGCCCGATCCTACCGCGGTTACTATTTATTCCAATGTACTGCCTCACTATCTCGAACCAAACTATCGATATATAAATCTATTCCAAAAATACTTAGCTTTTCTTTTCAACTCCTTCGTCCTCGCCCTGCAAGTTGGTGGGCCTAATCCCGCCACGACAATCGTCCTATCACTCCTTGAAAATATCCTGAGCTCCCGTTACGTTCCTTACACCTATCTCCTTCCTCGACACTTCACTTTTGTTCACTTTTTTTATAAGTCAAAATCCCTTCTGGACGTTACCACGATTGAATCTCTCTCTTTGCCTGGTCAACCAAGAAGTGATTTACCAGCTGGCTTTGTCCATTCGGCCGGCCGGCATCCTCACTCACACATCTATACATACGTGGGGAAGCAGAGCCAACGACAGTTCTAACGCGGCCATTCAGCTGTAGCGCTGAAGAGGCCAACTGTTTCGTACTCCCCTATACTCACACATACTTAGACATTTGGCGGTCCATGCCCTCTTCTGCGGCACTATGTACTCTCACATAAGTGCACTGACATGAACCCGCTAATGTTCTCACGCCCTTCAGGCGACCTCTCACTCAGTGAATTCGCCCATTGCTCTTACTCAGCAATGAACAAACCCTCCGACCGACCCTGGATCTGCCTTTATTCAGCCCATGCCCTTTCTGACGTTTCGCGACGTAAACCAAAGCATTCGAGCAAGGAAATAGATTTGCAAACAACATTCCAACTGCAAAATGTTGTTTTTTTGATGAAATTATCCCCTCAACAGACGAAACAACCTCATGGATAATTTCAGGATCCGGAGAATAACAATCTTTTTCAAGATGTCCATCCCTAGGGCCAGGCCCAGCGACTATTTGGGATCGCAGAACTAAGGAGTTGGTATGAAAATTTCTATTTCTATTACGAATTTTCCCTATGCTACCTCGGTAGAGTCGTGCGCAGATTTTGGGGAAAGGGATATGCAGATCGTGTGCCATTCTTCACATAAATTTAAGTTATGTTGGGCATGCGGCCATCGTTACATTTGTGTCTCGATTAGGTTTGTTGTTGTTGACACGTCCTGGGGTGTTCGTCTACAATCCCCGTCTCGGTTTTAAAGTCTTGTGGTTGTTGGTGGTGTTTTCTCGCCAGTAATTGTTTTTTTTTTTTTGGATGAGCGAATGGTGATGTTTTATGTTCTGTGTCGCTCGTTTGTTGTGAGGGTGTTTTACAGGGCCGCCCGCCCGCACTCCTCTGTTGCTCCTACGGTGCTCCCACGACGGAGTTGGGTCAAAAGGGAGCGTCGTCCCTTCCCTCATCGAACCAAGCTCACTACCGTGTCTATGGTAGCTCAATATTCGCTTTTGGGACTTTAACTTATTCGGACAGGCCGCCCGCGCCCGCGAATTACATTTGTATTTGCAGGGTGGATGTTTCAGTGTTGCGTTGGTTCCACCCTGCCCTTGCAGACGATTCGTCTGGTTGCGGCGTGCTTTTTACTTGCACCCCACCTTTACAGACCGTCCGTCTGTCTCGGCTTCCACAGACAGTCCGTCTGTATTTGTTTCCACAGACCATACGTCTGTATTCGTCTCTACAGACAGTCCGTCTGTATTCGTCTTCACAGACCGCCCGTCTGTATTGGGTTTGGGCCTGGGCCTCCTGCCCTTCCAGTCACCTGTGGTGGTTGCTCCCAAGGCTCCAAAAACGTGGACCCATGGCTGATGGGACCATGGTTGCCCCTCCACTTCTTCAGACCGTGGAAACGCAGACCGATAAAAGAGGGAGTGTAAAAGGAGGGTCAAGGGAAAAAGAGAATGGCTCTTGTTGCGGGCAATTTGACCGCAACAGTGCTTCCGGGAGAAGATTGACGCTGTAAGGCTTCAGTTAGCTCAGGGCAGCGCGTGTGCACGTTGACGACTGCCAGGCGCTCGGAAAGCAATTGGGATTTTGACCACTTGTTGCGCAAGGCAACTAGTGACTGGGTTTTCCAGCTTTGGGTATGAAAACCACTTTAACTTCTCGCCATACTTTTGGTACATATCCCCATTTTAGGCTACTTAGGAATATGTTCCTAAGATGTGGGATTATATATTCTTCACATCTTTGTAGCATCATAGGAAAGATGCCATCAATACCCGGAGATTTATATGGAGAGAAGGAGTTGATAGCCCATCTTATCCTTTCTTCCGTTATAATTTCCGCTAGTGCTGTATGCTCCGTGTAGTGCTCATATTCCAAGTTATTGTGCTCATTGTTGCATCCTGGAAAGTGAGTCTCAAGGAGGAGCTTAAACGTTTCGTTACAGGATTCTGTCCAGTTGCCGATAGGATCCTTGAGAGATCCCAAGGATACTCGTTCTTTAGCAAGTATTTTCTTGAGCCTAGCTGATTCTGTGGTGTTTTCTACTTTGCTGCAGAAGGATTTCTACGAAGATCGCTTTGCTCGTTGCGTTTCTGTTTTGAATTTACTTTGACTGGCCTTGTAGGTTTCCCAGTCATTGTCCGTTCTAGTACGTTTTGCTACATTGAAAAGTTTTCTTTGTTTCTTGTTTAATGTCGTACAGTTCTCTTGTCCACTAGGGAGGAGTCGATTTTCTTCTACTCTTCGTTTTCAGGGGACATGATTTTTCGAGGGTTTTACCTAGGATTTTTAATAGATCCTCGGCATTCCTGTCTGTACTCTCAGGTGCATGCGCTGCATTTATCTGGAGCGTTCTTATGTTCTTTCCCACTTCCATATTGAAAAGGTCGCAGTTAGTTTTCCTATGGTTCCTATATGGTTTTGGGGGATTTTTTGTGTCTGGTATTAGGAATTCAATGATTTTGTGGTCAGAGAAAGTTTCCTCCTTTAATACCACTGGTCTATTTTGATTGTATTCGAGTTACTTAATATTGTAACATCGATTACTTCTTGCCTATTTCTAATAACAAAAGTTGGTTCTGAGCCCCTATTAGCTATTAATAAGTTATGATCTATAAGATATTCGAAAAGTGGCTCACCCCTTGTATTTATGTTTGAGGTACCCCATAGGGCATGATGAGAGTTGGCATCGCATCCCATCACCAGGTCCCATCTTTCCCGTGTATCCCGTTGAACAATAAGGTGGGTCAGGTCTGACGGTGGTCCTTCCGTTGCATCATAGGGCATGTAGCACGATGTTATCATCAGCGGAGGGACCCCGTTGCGCTCAAGTTTTACCGTCGAGTGGTCGTTATCATCATATAGGTAGATAGAAGAAAGAGATTAATCTGTTTCCTAGCTACTATACAAGTTCTGATCTTACTATTTGGATCTGTCTGCACTGTTTTAAACAGAGCCAGTCCCTTCGAGTTTAAACCCCTTATTCTGCCTCCTGCTACCCAGGGTTCTTGAATAAGGGCCAGGTCTATTTTTCTATCCTCCATGAGGTAGATCAGGTTGGCGCTGGCCGCCTTACTGTGATGAAGGTTTATTTGTACTATCTTCATCACGGTTTTTAGACGCCCCCCCTTGTTATTTTTATTGACCGAGTTCGCAATAAGCCTAAGCTTGCATCGGTTTATGCCGACGCGAACTTTGAAGTTGATCTTTTTCAGCAACGGAATGGATTTGTGGCTTAGCAACACTACCACTTCCATGCCTGATTCTTTGTATTCTCCCATCTCGATCACTTCCCAAGTGTGGCTCAGCTGATCGGTATTTAAGGATCGTAGATATCTTTCAATACGATCCCTCGGGATATGTGGTCCTCGTACAACAAGTTTGGCCTTAGGCCTTGTCATATGTACAATCTCCTTCCTGTCGATCAGACGAAGGTCGGCGTTTGGTCATGGAGCTTTCGTCCTGGCAATAAACTCTTTGAGCCATGTGAGAGTGTGTTCTTCCTCACAGGTCATAAGTTTGAACCCTTTGATTGTGTTGAGGGTGCCAAAAAGCCGGAGGGGTTCCTTGTTTTTAAGGATGGCCTCATTCACCTCATCCATGATTAGAAGTTCAATAAGTCGCCATTGGTCCTCTGTCAACTTCCGTGAAGGATTGCCGTAGTCTACTACGGCGACTTGTTGCGCAACTGCAGTTGGTATAGAGACTTTGGCTTTCTTTCGAGCGTTCGTTTGGGAGATTGGGGAAAGCCTGTTGTTTTGTCTCGCCCTCTTGGACGTGCTCGCAATCGGGTTGAGATTGGATTGGGCATCCGCACTCGTACCAATTACGGGTTTCCTGAGTCTGGCTGCGATTGGGGGTTTAGAGCAAAGGGCTATCCTTCCCCTTTCCAGCCAGTCTTTTCGGAATTGTCTTAGAGTTGGGCATACGCTTACTCTTCACCGTTGTATTGTCGGGTATTGTCCTTAGTCGTTGTCTCGCCTTTTCGAGGGATAGCTTTTCCTTTTCCGTTAAGGATTCCGGAATTCTGCTACCAATTTTACGGATCCTAAGCGCGTTGCGTCTTTTCCTGTGCAGGATGTGATGCTCCTCTAGAGGCTTCTTCGGTTGCATGTTGGAGCGTAGTTATCTTATAATTTAATAACAATAAAATCGAATTAGATAACAAAAATATGTACTATTGTAATCTAGCATAAGTCTTCAATATTCAAATTTCGCGCCAAGCAGCCATCTTTAATTTATTTATTCTAAGCATGAAAGAAGAATCACCGATAATGGTTTTGTATAAAACAGATCGAAAAATAAATATTATCATTCAGTTGTTGAAATCATAACATCGGCACTGCTGTTTTTCATTTCGCCTCGTCGTACCCCTTTTCAGCAGTCGTCATAGCTTTCGTGCAAGGAAAGCATTCTCCACAATCGCCAAGTAAAATTCAATCAGCTTATCGTTGTGCTGACCCTTGCAAGTTCGTCGAAGAAGAACTACACACACCCACGCTGTGTTGGTGTGTACTCGTATTTTCGCTACGTAAAAGTATACGTGCACATTCGGTGCATATCAGCCGGTCGTGTTTTGTTGTGGACATTCGCCACTCAGGGCATTCACCTCTTCAAGACCTTGTTTTGGCTAGCGTTTCGCTGATCATATCAGCTGCGTTATAGCAAAACATAGCAGAGGATCTCGTTAGTCGATGACAATTCAATTTCAAAGACCGAGAGTTCCACTGCCGGCTGTAAAAAATATTACAGTCGTACATTTTGGCGCCCAAGTTGTGTTTATTTTGTTGATCAAGAACATTTTGACAAATTATCGACAACAACAAAAAACATTGTCGAGTAATTGAAAGTGCATAGGTACAGTGAGTGCAAAAAGTTCGTGGACATTGAAAATACAAATTTGTAATAATAAAAATTACAAGTGCGAAATTGAAGTACGGTTAAAACGGTACACGGTTCGGTGCGGTTCGGTACGGTAATTCAAATCAGTGCAGTGAAAAAGACAAATAACTGTAAAGAATACCCAAGAAGAAACAGTGAATTGGAAACTGTTAAAGGCAAACAACAGCAATAGCAGTAAATTGCAGCAAAACAGCAAACAACAGCAATAGCAGTTAATTGCAGCAGATCAGCAACCAGAAGAACAGCTATAGCCGTAACATCGGTAAAAGGGGTTAAGTATAACCTCTATCAAGGTATGTTGCCATAGTAGTAAGATCGACTACATTGTTTTACAAAATTATATTAAAAACTTTACAATATACAAACATATAAAATACATAACAATAGTTTCTGGGTTCCTCACTGCTCGTTTCTCGCCATTCGATAAATTATATTGTACCAACCATATATATATACAATACATATTCATACATCACGCACTCTTAGACCTAAACGCACTTCGCACTTTCGTAACATTAGATGAAATAGATTTTGTTCACATAATCGCATCATCGTTTCAGTACGCACGTCTTGTCTTCTTGAATTAAATCTGCTGGGTATAATTAAATAAGCAAACAAGTTATATTCGCTTATCGTCGCGGAGGATTATTGTCGCTGAAACGTTAGAACCATTTCGCTCAATAGACATCGGTTGCTATATCTCCATACATCGACTTCGCTCGTTTAGTAATTTTGCTCTTGGGTGATTAGAACCATTATTGTCGCAGCTCCTTTAATTTTATATCTCATCGTCGCTAATAGAACGGTTCTCTCGTGGTCATTAGAATTGTCTTCATTCATTTAAACATTTTGAGAATCATAGATCATAATGGCTGAGGAGCTAAAACTGGAAGAATTGAAGCAGCAGCGTTCATCCACAAAGGGAAGCATCACCCGGATAAAAAACTTAGTCGACACGAAGGCAAGCAGTCTATCATCAACGGAATTGGAATGTCGACTCGGAATTCTTGAATCGTATTTCAAACAGGGTTTGGCTTATCAAACCCAGATTGAGCGATTATTACCATCGGACACTGGAAGAACTGAAATTGAGGAGTTGTACATTCATACAAAAACAAAAATCTTAAATCTCATGCCAGAGAAAAGACGAGGTAGCATGCATGAAGCAACTTTCAGTATGCCACCGCCTACTAGTCGTTTACCGTTTCCCAAATTGCCCAAATTTAGCTGAAATTACTCGGACTATAAAAATTTTATAAATTCATTTAACCAATTGGTACAAAATGAATCTTCGCTTACCAACATAGAAAAATTCAATCACCTACTTTCATGTCTTAGTGATCAAGCTCTTGGTACTGTTCGTGCGTTTCAAGTAACGGAGGAGAATTATCCTAAGGCGTTAGCCCGACTAAAGGAACGTTACGACAATGATTGTCTCATTTTTCTTGAAAATATAGCGTCGTTATTAGATCTTCCAAAGGTTTCCAAGGCATCTTCTTCTCAGCTTCGCAATTTAGTTGATAGTATATCTGCTCTTTTTTCATCGCTGAAGTCTATTGGAACAGAGTCTGACATTTGTAATGCTATCATCATTCATATCGCCATGTCAAAGGTGGATGCGGACACACACGCTAAATGGGAAGAAAGTTTAGATTATACAAAGCTTCCTAAGTGGGATGATTGCGCCACTATGTTAAGCCGACGGTGTCAATACTTAGAGGCCAGTGACAGCAAGCATCATCGATTTGATAAAAATCAACGGCATCAACCAAAATCGAAATGTGATTCCTTCAATCCACGGTCTCATACATCGTTGACGGCCACACAACGGGAATGCGCATTTTGCAAGGGCAGAACTCACTCGATTACCAACTGTGTAAGTTTCGGTAAATTAACAGTAATGGACCGGTTCGCAGCAGCAAAGAAGATGGGATTGTGCCTCAATTGCTTGACAAAGGGTCACGGTGTATCGAAGTGTCCCTCTCACTATAGATGCAAAACATGCCAGCTGACGCACCACAGCTTACTTCACAGAACTCAACCGGATCAGCATATCGGTAGCAGCGAAGCATCAGCATCGACATCAGGTGCTACATCGTCAAATTCCTCCAGCAATTCAACCCAATCCGCATCGTCACATTCTGCGAGCGACTCTAAACGTTCAAGCTCGACCGATCAAGTCATCTTAGCAACTGCGTTAATTTTAGTTCAAGACTCGCTAGGTTGTTTTCATCTCGGAAGAGCGTTGCTAGATTCAGGATCCCAGGTTAATTTTATAACTGAAAGGTTTGCTAGGGATCTCAATCTCCACAAATATAAGAAGAGAGTAGACATCAGTGGTATTGGAGTCTCTCAAACAAAAATCAATTATGAAACTCAAGCCACCATCAGGTCTCGGTACAACAATTTCTAGGCGTCTCTAGACTTTTTGGTATCATCGACAATTACAGGATATCAACCGGACAAAGCTCTTAGAACCACGAATTGGAACATCCCAAAGAACATCGATCTGGCCGACGACGACTTTAACAAGCCGTCTCAAACTGATATTCTCCTGGGAGCAGAGACATTTTTCGCTGTCCTAGCCATCGGACAGATCAAATTAGGTCAAGACCTGCCCACACTGCAAAAGACTTCGTTAGGTTGGATTGTTTCTGGGAAGTATAAGACAGATAGAAATCAACCTACTCGTATCAGAAAGTGTTTTCTTTCACAGGACGAAACACTGACTGATTATGTTGAAAGGTTCTGGCAGCTAGAAGAAGTCACTGGAAGGCAATCGAAATGGTCAGAGGAGCAACGTCAATGTGAAGAGGCTTTCAAAGAGACAATTGATATCTTACCAACAGGTCGGTTGATGGTGAAATTACCTTTCAAGGGGGATCCCAAAGTACTTGGGTCATCGTATGGGATCGCATTTAGGAGATTTCTTTAGTTAGAAACCAGACTTTTGAAAAGAGTAGATCAGAGGGAAGAGTATATCAAGTTCATGAAAGAATATGAAGCGTTAGGACACATGTCATTGGTCGAAGCTCCAAAATTAGACGAGCCTCACTACTACCTTCCACATCATTGCGTGCTTAAACCAACTAGTCTCACGACTAAACTTCGAGTAGTGTTTAATGCATCGTCTAGTACCTCGTCTCACGTGTCCTTAAATGATATCTTGATGGCTGGTCCCACCATTCAAAATGATCTCTTCATTACCTTACTTGGCTTTCGACTACATAAATATGGATTAACCGCAGACATCGTTAAAATGTACAGGCAAGTGTTGGTTCACCCATCTGATAGACGTTTTCAATATATACTGTGGAGGGAAGATCCACAGCAACCATTGAAGACATATGAGTTGAACACTATCACTTATGGAACGTCATCAGCACCTTTCCAGGCAATACGAAGTCTTCGCTACGTAGCTGAGCACTCGAAAGAACACCAGCTTGGTGCTCAAATAATTCAATCTGACTTTTATGTCGACGATTTGATCACAGGAGCAGATGATAAGGATACACTGCTTCAAATAAGGAAGGAAGTGACTGCCATATTAGCAACAGCAGGATTTGAAATGTCAAAATGGCATAGCAACAATTCCTTGATCTTACCCGAGAATACCACACGAACCAAAAACCTGAACATTAACGAATCTCATCTCACTAGTACCTTGGGAATAACCTGGAACTCAACCATAGACACTTTTCAATTCTCTTACAACCCTAGTAAGACGTACAATAAGTTTACGAAACGAACTATTCTTTCTTTGTCATCATCGTTATTCGATCCCATGGGTTTGCTTAGCCCTATTATTATTAAAGCGAAGGTAATTCTTCAAAAATTGTGGCTCGAAAAATTGGATTGGGATGCATCGATTCCGCAGAGCATAGACACAGAATGGAGACAATTCATGGTTGACCTGAATTCCGTAAAAAATTTATCAATTCCACGATTTGTGTTAAATGATAACAGGGACACTATCCAAGTTCATGGGTTTTGTGATGCGTCCATAGAAGCGTACGGATGCTGTATCTATCTTAGAACCAGGAGTAAAAAAGGAGATATTACCACCAAACTCTTAACGTCGAAGTCAAGAGTTGCACCAACTAAAAGGAAACAACTTCCCCGACTCGAATTGTGTGGCGCTCATCTACTCGCCAAACTTTGGACAAAGATTCGATGCATACTGAAGAAGATGCCCGTCTCAGTATATTTTTGGACAGACGCGGAGATTGTATTGCATTGGATAAAGACGCATTCTTCGAAACTCAATACATTCGTTGGTAACAGAGTTGCAGAAATTCAAGAAATTACTGCAGAAGTCAATTGGAGGCACGCTCCTACGCAAGACAACCCAGCAGACAAGGTCTCAAGAGGGTGCACAGTACAGGAGTTGGAACAATCAATTTGGTTTTCTGGACCGAAATTTCTCGAGCTAGACATAAAGGAGTGGCCTCAAAACTCGTGCAATGGATTATCGCTTGAAGAGCGAACGTTGGAAATACGAAAAACTGCACTCGTTTGCCAGAATCGGACACCAAATCCTTTATTAGAAGCTATGGAAAAATTCAGTTCATACAATAAAACTCTTCATGTGTTCGCATACATTTTAAGGTTTGCCGATCGAGCAAACAAAACGCTAGGAGAATTATCCCGGAATGAAATTGAAAGATCTTTACTCAGGATCAGTTGGATGATTCAACAACATCATTTTGAAGAAGAAATAAAATCCATACAAAGGAAGGAGACCCTTAAGGGAGCAATTAAATACTTGTGCCCATTTTTAGATACGGTAGATGGAGTTCAGCTACTAAAAGTTGGAGGGCGGCTCGAACATGCAACGATCCCAGAAGAACGCAAGCATCCCTTACTTCTTTCCAAGGATAACTGGTTTGTTAGGTGTTTAGTCAGGCATCTCCATATTTCAAATTTCCATGCAGGACCTAAGGCTCTGTTGGCACTTATTAGAAGCAGATTTTGGATAGTCAACGCGAGGCAAGTTGCAAAAACTACAGTTCGGAATTGTATTCACTGCGTCAAGTATAGGCCCAACCTTCTTAACCAACTAATGGGAGACTTGCCAGCGGCAAGAGTTACTGTGTCGAGGCCGTTCTCTTCGTGTGGGGTTGATTTCTGTGGGCCCATATCTACGTACTATAAAATCCGAGGCAAGGTACCCTATAAAACATACGTGGCAATTTTTGTGTGCTTCGCTTCAAAGGCAGTACACATTGAAGCTGTCTCAGACCTCTCATCCGATGCATTCTAGCAGCACTCAAACGCATGATAGGCAGAAAAGGTCTTCCGAGAGATATTTATTGCGACAATGCAACGAATTTTGTCGGAGCTCAAACCAAGTTGCGAGAACTTCATAAGCTATTCTTTGAACCCAAAACCCAATCATGTATCAATCGTTTTTGCATCGACAATAACATAAACTTTTTATTTATTCCTCCCAGGGCGCCGCACTTTGGCGGTATTTGGGAATCAGCCGTGAAGACAGCCAAAGGACATCTCAATCGCAGCCTAGCCAACGCTAAACTCAATTTCGAGGAGCTATCAACAGCACTGGTCGAAATAGAAGCTATCATGAACTCCAGGCCGCTGACACCACTATCATCAGATCCGAACGATCTAGAAGCACTCACCCCAGGACACTTCCTCATAGGCGCACCACTGAAGGCAATACCAGAGAGCCTGGATCTGGCACCAAACATCAGCTTCTTCCAGCGATGGCGTCGTATTAACGCCGTCAAATCTCATTTTTGGCATCGATGGGTCAATGAATATGTGCACGAGCTCCAAGGACGCACGAAGTGGACTAAGGAATCAGCAAACTTGCAAGTTGGAGCTATGGTTATCGTGCACGAAGACAACGTACCGCCGCAGAAATGGTTACTCGGTCGAGTCACACAAGTCATCCCGGGTCAAGATAGACGAATCCGCGTAGCAGACATCCGAACAATGAAGGGACAAATCCGACGCCCAATACGAAAGCTTGCTGTACTTCCTGTTTGAAAGGGTCCTTTCAAAAGGGGCCGGAATGTTGGAGCGTAGTTATCTTATAATTTAATAACAATAAAATCGAATTAGATAACAAAAATATGTACTATTGTAATCTAGCATAAGTCTTCAATATTCAAATTTCGCGCCAAGCAGCCATCTTTAATTTATTTATTCTAAGCATGAAAGAAGAATCACCGATAATGGTTTTGTATAAAACAGATCGAAAAATAAATATTATCATTCAGTTGTTGAAATCATAACATCGACACTGCTGTTTTTTATTTCGCCTCGTCGTACCCCTTTTCAGCAGTCGTCATAGCTTTCGTGCAAGGAAAGCATTCTCCACAATCGCCAAGTAAAATTCAATCAGCTTATCGTTGTGCTGACCCTTGCAAGTTCGTCGAAGAAGAACTACACACACCCACGCTGTGTTGGTGTGTACTCGTATTTTCGCTACGTAAAAGTATACGTGCACATTCGGTGCATATCAGCCGGTCGTGTTTTGTTGTGGACATTCGCCACTCAGGGCATTCACCTCTTCAAGGTCTTGTTTTGGCTAGCGTTTCGCTGATCATATCAGCTGCGCTATAGCAAAACATAGCAGATGATCTCGTTAGTCGATGACAATTCAATTTCAAAGACCGAGAGTTCCACTGCCGGCTGTAAAAAATATTACAGTCGTACAGGGGACTTTAGAGTCTGGGGCTCTCCGTTTGGGATTGGTAGGCTGTGCCTCCACGACTGTTTGGCAGCTGTCCATCATCAAGTTACCCCCCGAGACGTCACGACTGCAGTTACCTGGTTGGTGGGAGGATACCGCATCTAAATTGCAAGTGGAGCTGAGGCTGTGGATGTTCTCCAGATGCAGTTCCCTCTCTCCTACCTCCTCAGTGACTATCTTCTCTCCTTCCAGGCCCGTACGAGCAAGAGGCTCGATGCAACGCCTGGCCGGTGAGTCTGGTAGTCCTATGGTCGGTTCCTGTAATCGTTCAGTCTTCGTGTTTGTCATTGTCACGTTTGTCTTAAGAGTCGAAGGTATTGTCTGCGGTGAGCCGAGCAGGTTTTTCTTCATCGGATCGTCCGCAGGCAACATCTTCTTTACCACAGGGGGCTCTCCCCCTTCTCTAGACCCCTACGAGCAAGAGGTTCGATGCAACATCCAATTGAAGGGTTTGATGGTTCCTCGGTGGCATCCTTTGGCATAGTGGTTGATGCGGTCGACCTTACCCCTGGTTGGACTTTGCCAATCTGGGAGGAAGGTGGCCCCATCAATTTCTTACCGCTGGTGTCATCCCCAGGATTAGCTTCCGCCGGTTTACGAGCAGTAGGCTCATTCTACATTAGATGCTGTTCCTGCAGATACGCACGTGCGTTATGTAGCCGTTTGCGGTCAGTCTCAGTAAGTTCGTCCCATCTTTTCGTTCCTAGTCTCTTTATCGTTGTCCTGCAGTTCGTAATTTTTTTCCGTCTGGAGGAGGTTGACAATAAAGAGAGATTGGAGCTAGCGACGGAACAGCTGTCGCTAACATCAAGGTTCATGCCCTCATGCCAGCATCCGTTCCAACGCTCTCCCCATCCCATACTCCAAGATTGGCGAGAGGGTTCAGAAGAAGATTTTAGTCTTCTTCCGTTTGGGGATCGGTATTTATGGAGTCAGTGGTACCCGATCCTTCCACCTTAGTCTCTTTTGTTTTGTTTTTTTGGTTTGTTAGTTTTGTTAATTTTTAAATCCCACGAGTAAGGGGGAAGAAAGGTCCATCTGCACTCACCCCTTCTATGCAGATAAGGGGAATTAGGGTTAAAACTGGAGGTCCCCAGGTATCCAGAGTTTGCACTAGCGACTGAGCACTCCCTCAGCCATGCAGGTCTCGGCGCGTGGAACCTTACCTTGGATTTGATGCCTTTTAGTTTTCCACCCCCTCTTTGTCGATTAACAACAGAGAGGGGAGTACTTAAGCCCCACCACCGCGACAAGGTAGGCAATCAATCCTAGGGAGGAATCCACCATAGTTTGGGTTTGTTTCTTTGGCTGACTTTCTGGAGGTATGATAGCTTTACTGGGGTTGATGGAGAGATTTTCCTTTGGTGCACCAGTGTAGGACTATCTTAAGGGCGTTTTGCATACGTGAGGTGACTACGTTTGACTCGTTACCCTCAATAATGATGACCAAGTCATCGGCGTACCCTATAATGTCGTAGTCTAAATTACTTAACTTTTGAAGTAGATCATCTATGACCAAAGACCACAAGAAAGGTGATAGAACTCCTCCTTGTGGGCAGCCTTTCATAGCTGATACTGAAGTCTGTCCTTACGAAGCAGTAATTTTCCGACTTTCAAGCATCGCTTTACCCAATTTATGGTGTGGAGGTCTAAATTACGTTGATGTAAAGCATTTGATATTGAATCATAACCGGTGTTATCAAAAGCACCCTATATGTCAAGAAAAGCGCGTAGTGCATTTTTTTGCAACGGTAGGCGTTGTCAATGTGTGTAATTAGTTTTAACAGGGCGCCTTCCGTTGATTTACCTTTTTGATACGCATATTGACAGATATGTAAAAGCATGCATAGTTACGCATTCTCTGATATGAACTTCAATAATTATTCTTTCCATTGCTTTCAGGAAAAGCGATGTCAAGCTTATAGGACGACAGGATTTAGGTACTTCGCTAGGTTTGTTGCCTGGTTTGGGGATAAATACTACATTGACCTCCCGCCAAGTGCGTGGTATGTAACTCCAGTTGAAACGCAACCTGAAATTGAAAAGTTCTATGCCTTTTTAATGAGGGCTGGACAAATTCCGTCCTTTCCTGGTGCCTTGAATGGTTTAAATGAGTTTATGGCTCATTTTACCTTATCTGGACTAAACAGTTTTCCAGATAAGCTATTGCTTCTACTGAGGTTTGTTGGAAGTAGTGGTTATAGGTATTGGTTATATTTATATTGTAGCAAAATTGTCACAATGGTTGATTAATACTATTTGTACATAGATATGGTATGAATCTACCTTGCTAATGAAAATATTAAAAATTGAATGCAAGTACTAAAACAGATTGACAGATTGCGAAGGAAAAAGCTATTTAAAAAACCTTCATTTAAATTATCACAGATATTAAAGTATATAATTATACAGGAAATTATTAGGTAATTTCGTAAGAAATCTAATAAATTAACATGAAAGGTAAATAAACGTAATATAAATATAATAAATAAATACAATGAATAGGTACGTAAATAAATATAATATAATAAATAAATAAATATAATAAATAAACAAATATAATAAATTAACAAATATAATAAATAAACAAATATAATAAGTTAATTGATAGAATGAAAAAAATAAATTAAAATAATATAAATAAACAAAGTACATTATAATATGTATATAACAACAAGTAGTATATATAATAAGCAAATAAATAATTACACAAAATCATACAATAAATAAATACAAAATCAAAACAAAATTATACAAATACTGAATAAATGAAATATGTAACGTGTTAACACCTAAATGATAAATTTACAGCATGAAGAGATTTTAGTAAGTACATACATATATATATGAAATCAACAAGTTCTCAAAGTAAGAATGAAGGAATAACGAACTTACAAATATATAACATGATTAATAAAACTGTACAAGATGATGTAGGTTCGTACAGTAATTATAACAACTCATTAGTCTCGTACTAAGTTCTGAATGAGAGCATTATCTGCAATTTCGCATGACAGGAAAAATTTAGTCTTAAGTTTCGCTATCCGATTAGTAACAAATTCAATTTGAACTATATCATGGAGAAGGTTTGTGGAAAAGTGCCATGGTAGGTTCAAGATCATTTTCAAGATTTTGTTCTGCGCGACTTGGAGTTTTTTTATATGGCAGCTTGCACAATTACCCCATGCTGGCGCTGCATACAACAATATTGCTTGGAAGACAACTTTAAATATTATAAGCTTGTTATCGTTGCTTAGCTTAGATTTTCGGTTAATAAACGGATATAGGATTTTAATCGTTTTGTTAACTTTGGCAATAGTTTGTGAGATGTGAGGTCCAAACGTAACCCTTTTATCTAAAATGACCCCGAGGTATCTAACTGAGTCCTTCCAATCTACAGGACGCCCATCTCTAATAAGATTGCCGCTTGGCACGAAACGAGCTTGCCTTTTCCTCGTGAAAAAGATAGCCTGTGTCTTCTGGGCATTAACTTTTATTTTCCACTTAGAAAAATAATTGTATAATGTGTCGAGAACAGATTGCAAATTAGTTTCAATTGTGAAACCAAAAGTATCCGTTGTATAGACAAATGTATCATCAGCGAATATCGCATATTGACAGTTTGCTAAGGTCGGAAAGTCAGATGTGTAGACGTTATAGAGTATTGGGCCTAGTACAGATCCTTGGGGCACACCTGCAGGAATGTAGTAGCAGTCGGAAAATGATTTGTTCAAGTAGACTTGAAAACTTCTATTCAAAAGAAAAGATTGGATAATCTTGATAAGATGTAATGGGAAATTTAGTTGGATTAGCTTATAAAGCAATCCCTTGTGCCATACTGAGTCGAATGCTTTTTCTATATCTAACAACACCATTCCCGTACCTTGACCAATATTTATGTTTTGTTTTATATGTTGCTTTATTCGAAGTATTTGGTGCGTTGTACTGTGGAACAAGCGAAAGCCAAATTGTTGAGGTGGAAATATACTGTGTTCTTCGATATGTAGCAGTAGCTTCTGTTTTATGGTTTTTTCGAAACACTTACTCAAGCAATTTAACAGGCTGATAGGCCTATAACTAAGGGGATCATATGACGGCTTACCTGGTTTTAAAATTGGTACAATTTTAGCATGTTTCCATTTATCTGGGAAGTATTCAATTTGGATACACTTGTTAATAAAAAATTTAACACATTTTATTCCAGCTTTTGGAAGATTTTTAACATACAAGTTCATGGTCTTGTCAAATCCAACCGATTTGCGACAATTCAAATTAGATATAATATCTTGAACATCAGCGAGGGTTACAAACTGTATGTCGAGAGAGGCGTTTTGGCTTAAGATAGAATCGATAGTTGATTCCACCACAGGTTCAACATTGCTGACATTGATATTAGTTAGCAAGAAGTTAGATGCAAATGATTTTGCTAACATATTCGCTTTATCAATATTAGACAGAGCTATGTCATTGGCAAATTTGAGTGTGAGACGTAACTTTGCTTGTTTTTCGTTATTTTTACCACATTCCAAAATGGTTTACTAGCTTTAATTAAGCTATTTAATTTTCGATTTCATTTAGTATTACGAAACTTTTCAATTTCATCTCGAATTTGAAATTCAGTATTTTTAGTTGATAAAAGAAAATCAGAAGGCGGTGAGTTTGCCACTTTCTTCTTAGTTTGTTACGGAGCTTTACCATATTCAAAATATAACGAGGTAGGTGAATAGAATTTACGGACAAAACGGACTTTTTGGGGACTGATACATTTACACTATCTAAGATATAGGTGTTAAACATTTCTATAAGTAGGTCTAAGTCAGCTTTACTAACAACATTCCAGTCTTCGATAGGCATATTAAGTAGCTTCCTTTTTAGAGTAACTTTATACTTTTTCCAATTGGCGTTTTGAAAATCATAAGTATAGGCATTTTCTATCACCGGTGAACTTAGTATACTACAGAAAACTGGTAGGTGATCCGAGCTAAGGTCATTTATCACAGTTGGTTGGCTTATAAGACCGATCGAATTAGTTAAGAAAAGATCCAGTGTAGAGGGGTTGAATCTACTACTTGTGGGTATATAAGTGGGTTGTGATGGATGCAGTATCTGAAAAGCATTCTGGGTACTCAGATCCGCTAGTATATTACCCCAAGCATTTGCACGACTACAGTCCCAATTTCTAAGACGACAGTTTAAATCCCCCCCAATTAAATACCTACAACTAATGCCAGTTAATTTTGTTAAGTCGCTCCTTAAATCTATGCGCCTCGATGGGTTTGCAGCGCCGCCAGGGTAATAAGCTGAATAGACTTTTATCGACCGTCCATTGCTAAATGGAATCTCGATACCAACATTCTCTATTAATTTATTATTAACAGAAGGTAATACCGAATGGCGTATTGTTCTTTTCACTACGATGGCAACACCACCACCTCTTCTATTTTCCCTATCCATTCGATAGCATTTGTAATCGCTATTGCTCAATTTATTTATTGTGTTTTGGTTTTCATTAAGCATTGTTTCTGTCAGTAAACCTACATCGATGTTGTTTTTACTAAGGAACGAAAACAACTCTAAGCTTTTATTTCGAACGCCTCTTGCATTCCAAGTAATTATTCTTACGCTTACATTCATTATTATTTAGAGTATACATACTTAATTGCGAGTTTTGCTATGACATTAAATTGCTCCGATTTGCTTCTGCATTGTGCCAGTAAAGTTGACATCTCCGTGGTGAGTGAATTGATCTCATCAAAGGTGAAAAGCTCGCTGGAATTTTCCTTTGCAGTATTGTTATTGTTAACCTTCCAGGCACTTGGCATCGGATGATCAACCATACGTGTTGGTTGCGGAGAAGGACGCAATTTATCAGAGCTTTGCGTGTTTAATGGTGGAAATGCTTCAGTATTTAAATTGAAAGACGATTTGTCTCTTACATGGGTGGGGTGAGATTGGGATCGCGAATAAATGTTTTTGTTTGACAGATTTTCTCTTATTTGTAAAAACTTTTGGCGATTCTTACATGACAGATCGTCGGCTCTGTGATGCATTTTGCAATTGGCACATTGAATAGCATTTTTTTCCGTGCAATTTATAGTTTTATGGTTTTGAGAGCAGTTCACACAAAATGTCTTTACGTTGCAGTTCCTCTCTCCATGCCCAAACATTTGGCAGTTGAAGCATTGGGTCAATTTTTTTGTTTGATTTCTCGCGAAATCCTATTTCACTTGAGTTTTATTAATTGAACGACAGTTCTTTTTAAGCTCACTTAACCTGATGGAACCGATTTCAAGAAATATAACATAAAACACATGCGTATAACGATCGTATTGTTTATACCCTATTCTAGGGGTACATATATTAATTTTGACGCATAGTTTGTAACATACCTTAATATTGCCCGTAGACCCCTAAAAGTTACTATATTTATGATCAGCATAGATAGTAATGTCGATCTAGCCATGTCCGTCCGTCCGTCCGTCCGCCCGTCGGCAAAAATTAGGCCTTTAAACTGGACCTAGAGAGCTGAAATTTTAACCATATACTCTCTACTAGGGTCCCGAAATAATCAAGTTTACGAATTTTTGAAATCCGCCCACAGCCTCGCCCACAAACTCAAAAAAAACAAATTTTGGAAAAAATTAAAAAAAATTTATATACAGTCGAGACTCGATTATCCGGCATTCTTTTAACCGGGGTATTCTATTAACCGGGATTTTTCTTGGAAAAATAATTTTATATTTATAATTCTTTTAACCGGCATTTACTCTTGTATCCATAATAGAACAAAAAAATATTCACTCAAAAAATATTCCAACAGATTTTTTTTATTATTTAACTCTTACATCCGGGATCAACTCTTATATTCGTAAAATAAGAAAAAGATCGAACAAGGTTAATTGACTTCTAAAAAATTGATGGAATTCTTGTATCTGTTGGATTGCACAAGTCAGACACGCACATAAAAGTAACGGACTTATTACATCTTTCGTGTTGTGTTCTATAGTGCTTGTGATTCATTTTGTTCAGTTTTTGCGGAAAAACTGAAAGTATAATGACATCTCCTTCTACGAGTGCAGTTAAAAGATCACGTTAAGTGCTATAAATAAAAGAAAAAGTGCAATTGATAAATTAATACAGTAGAGACAATAGGCCTGTTTAAGCATCAAGGTATTTGAGAAACGAAAAACCGTCAAATAAGCTGAAAATCCAGTCAACACGCATGGTTTCGTCAGAAAAGATTTCGACTAGTTCCGATTTTAGGGCAGATGATATTAGAAAATGCTAAATTTGTTCATGCCAAACTTAAGATAGCCTCCGAATGTGTATACTCTCAAGGTTTTGAGAGAAAATTCAAAAACCGGTATGGAATCTATGGAATAAAATCAACAGGTGAGAAAGAATCTGCTGACTATGAAGGTGCCACGCTTTTTATAGAACTGAACACAACACCGATGAAACCAGTCTTTTTGGAGGCGTTTACCACATAACACTTTGGCATGCAATAAAGAGCTTGAAGTTGGCGTGTATAAACAATAAATAAATGATTTGCCAACAAAAAAGTTGGTCCAGAAGTAAAAGCGCACCTGGAAAAAAGCCATCTTGACAAAGATTCTAAAGTATTATTGCTCTTGGATAACTGTCCAGCTCACCCAGACGTGAGTCAAAGTCACAAGCGTAATAGTGATATACCTTACCTTCCACCAAATTGCACATCTTTGATTCAGCCAATGGACCAGGCCGTGATTCGTAGTCTCAAGTGTCATTAATGCAAAGAAATTATTCGAAAGCTAGTAGCTTGAGAAAATCGGCATGATTTTTCCAAGTTATTTAATATAAAAAAAATGCCTTTTGGGGCTAAGTCCTGGAATTTCGTTATCAAATGTTTGGCACAATTTACTTTTGCCAGAAAATGAAGAAGAAGGTTAGTTTCACCGCAATCCAAAGTTTTTATGTTTTTACATTTCTTAAAAGAATTTTGATGTCAACGAAACTAGAAATTGGGTTGACTCGGATGCAAATGCTCCAACATTTGCTGTTTTATCAGAGGACGAAATACTTGAATCTGACCATGATATCGAAACTCTTTTCGATAACTCACAAGATGTGGAAATTACGAAAATTCCAATAGACGAGGTAATTAAATTAAGTTCTACACTTTTGTTTTTTTTTAGAACTAACTGTTCTGGAATTTCACCGCAGGATATAATGCAAATTTGCCATGTTACCAAAAATCTACTTAAAGAAAAACGAAGAGTGAAATCTCTACGGCAGGCAGCACTGCTGGTTTTTTTTAATATTAAAGAAACTTTATAATTTTTTTTGCTTTTTATGAGATAAATATGAAAAAACCCGAATATTAGATGACTTTTTTCTTACTAAAAACAAATTCTATTATCCGGGATTCTCGATTATCCGTGATAAGCTTGGTCCCGACCATCCCGGATAATCGAGTTTCGACTGTATGATCTATGACTCCTAAAACTGCTCGGGATAAAAAAAATTTCAAAACCCGCATACTGACACGCCCATAAAAACTATTTTTTTTAAAATCCAAAGTTTGAGCTAGGGAGCTGAAATTTATAATATATACTCTCTAGGGGCTCATGCTCATGTGTTAATTTTTTTTTAAATCCGCCTACTGACACGCCCACTATTAAATAAAACAATTTTTTTGAAACACCCAAGTTTGAGCTAGGGAGCGTTTTTTTTTGATAAAATCCTTTGAATGTTATATAACAAAATATGTAGAGCGTTCTTAACAATTCAACCATACTTGGACTTTTGTCACGCCCACTTATGAGGGATAGGAATAAGAATAGGGTATCCAACAGTTCGCCCAAGCGGACTGTAGCCCGCCCTTATGTTTTTTTTTATCATTTTAATGTTTTGGCACTTAAGACCAAGTGTAATGAGTTCGTTTTTAAGGTTCGGAATGGGTATTTCATCAAGACCATACAACATGACCTTGAATGACTTTGCAGACGGCAGGTCGTGGGAGAAAAACTGCCATTGCATGGACTTAAACAAAACACATACTTTTTCATGAGTCTCGATATCATCACAATTAATTTTTATTCCTATTGACATTTTTTTTGTACAATAGGTGGACATTTCTTTTTCACGTAATAGTTTGTGAATATTTTCGTTTGTTTGGTGAAGAACATTGATTGATGGCACTTTAGCGCGTTTTGCCGGATTTTTTGTAAGCACTACATCGCTGTCATCACCCATATCACTATCTGGCAAACTCTGCAAGGGCCGCCAGAAATTAAAATTAGAGTCTCTGTCTCTATCAGACATTTTTTTAAGTTTAATATTTGAAGACAAAAAAACATGTTCGAGAGTGAATAGACGCATTTTTTTTCTCTGCTCCGGTAAAACAATTAAAACTCGTATGTTATAAGTTATTTCTAATTAAATTGTGCGGGAATAATTCATTCTGCATATTACACATTTATTCGAATCATTGAAAATTCTCATAACTATCCAAAATCCTCATAAAAAACTTAATTCAAATACAAAAAAAAAAAAAATTGTTTTTGTGTTCTCGTACTTAAATACATATATATCAAATACCACACGATGTCGTCCGCAGCTAACACCCGCGGAAACCTAGCTCGAACGCAACAGCAACACGCAAGTGTTTCGAAACAGAATTCGCCGTACACCAAACCTAACAAGTCCATGGATGGTAAAGCGGGAGTTTCCGACAAAAACCCCACCAAGCAAACTGCACAAATAATGGCGTCAGAATACCCTTCTACCCCGACCGCGCAATCACTTACCTCATGCACAACGTCAGCATCAACACACACATGTCTTTCCCTTGAGGTTCTCCATGAAGAGTTTAAACGGCACACTGACTCTATTATTGCCACCTTCAAAGGAGAGTTGGATAAAATTCGCAACGAATTATTACTCAAGGTACATGACATCGAAACACAAGTGACCGAAAACATAAACTACACTAAATCCGCAATCAATGATTTGACCCAACGCACTACCGCAATGGAACTCGATGTAAACAAAGTTCTCACCGGCGAGATTTCTGAACTGCGTCATCGTTGTGACATGCTTGAAAAAAAAGAATTCTTAAACGTTCTGTTGTTTTCGGTATCCCAAAACTTGTTGATGAAAACTTGCACATTATTTACAATAAACTTTGCAATAAAATCGATATATCACCACCAGCACTGAAGAATATTTTTCGAACCAAACACCGCAATAATAATGACGAACCGCCTGTAATTTTCCAGTTCAACAGCGTGGGAGAAAGGAATAAAATGCTGAAAGCACTTGCTTGCTACCGAAAAAAGACTAAGCGACCGATCTCTTTACGCGATATTGGACTTGATTCAGACAATCATGTGTTTGTCAACGAAAGCCTGACTCCACGTAATCGGACTCTTCTCCAACATGCAGTACGTATGAAGAAAAAAGGCCAGCTGTTTTCTGTGCAAACGTACCTTGGGTCCGTGTTGGTGAAATCTGCTGTAGATGGAAAGAGTGTAACTGTTGCGGACTTTGATTGTTTAAACGCCGTTGCCGAGAGATGCCAGATGAGCAATGATGATCAACAAAGCATTGCAGTTAATCGTAAACAACACTGATATGTATTTACTTTACAACAATTACAGTAATTATTTTTCTCTTTGTTTTTTTAAATATTCTCTCTTTAACACTTGTACATCAATGGCCAAGCTTTATTTATTTTCCTTTTTATATTCAACAGTTTACTTTGTTTTTCTCTGTTTTGTTTGTGTTTTTGCTTCTCCTCTGTTTAGTGGTTGTTTCGTTTTCCTCGCATATGGAATTGAATACCCTTAACAGTGGCTTCAGTTCTAGCGAGAGTGATATGGATGTTAGTTTATATCGAATGATTCGTGTGTTGCGCTCACAGATAAAAGGCATTCACGTTTGCCATATTAATGCTCAGAGTTTGAAACCAAAACTGGATGAATTTCGTCTGCTGTTCATTAACTCTACTGTTGACTTAATTTGCGTTTCCGAAACTTGGTTTTTGCCTGATGTTCCGAATACAGTCTATAATATGGATGGTTATGAGCTTTTCAGAGGTGATCGAGTTGGTCGATTGGGTGGGGGTGTGGCTATTTATGTGCGCAATGGGCTACGAGCTAATGTTGTCTGCAAATCTACCGCTAATTGTACATCCGAATACTTATTTGTTTATGTTGTATGTGGTGTTGAGTGTTTGCTAGTTGGAGTGATCTACAGACCAAACAAAAATATTGATATCTCGTCTATTTTTTGTGCATTGGAAGGTATTTCTTGTTCTTTTCCTAATATTATTGTTACCGGTGATCTAAATTGTAATTTACTAAATGTTCGTTCTTCCGCTCAGTTGATTGAAAGATTTAAAACTATTGACTTGACACCTGTTAATATATCGACTGCTACGCACTTTGCATACGACTCTGCTACCCTTCTTGATGTGTTTTTTGTTAATGATTGCAGGAAAGCCCTGCTCTATAGTCAACTCGCAGCGCCAGGCTTCTCTAAACATGATCTGATATTTTTAACTTTTGATATCCAATCAGACGAAACTAATCATGTTATTGCATATAGAGATTTTAAAAATATTAATTACCAAAGTTTACGGTCTGACGTTATTCAAATTCGGTGGGATGATATTTATTTAATGGCATCAGTAAATCAACAAATATCATTTCTGGAACAAAATATCATAACACTCTTTGATCGGCATGTTCCGTTACGACACAGGGCCCCTATTTCCGGATCCCCCCCTTGGTTTAGTAGGGATTTATTAGATTTGATCCATAATCGTGATTCCGCGTACGTTCGTTGGAAACGATACAAACTACCCGTTCTCTACGACACTTATCGGTCCCTTCGTAACATGGTTGTTCTCCGTGTAAGGGTTGCAAAGCGGCGTCACTACGAACATTTTCTTAACCCTGAAATTCAGCCTGGGAAAGCTCTGTGGCAAAAACTGCGTAAACTAGGCAATGGCAGATAGCGTTCAGTTGCAAATGATGATGTAGACTGTAATGTTCTCAATTCGCAGTTTGTATCGGTCTCTATGCCGTCATCTCAATATCAAGAGCCCAGCCAGCTTACAAATCAATTTAGCTACGAAGATAATACAGCAGATTTCAACTTTAATCGCTTATCGGATGAAAATGTAGTTGAAGCCGTGCTGTCGGTTAAATCTAATGCGATAGGCTTAGATGAAATAAATCCTAAATTTTTAAAACTTCTGCTTCCATTCATCCTTAAATATATAACACATATATTTAATCATATATACACCACTTGTGAATACCCCCTTTCGTGGAAAAAAGCCAGGATATTACCGATACCTAAGTCGCAAAGCCGGACTAACATTGAGTATAGACCTATCGCAATATTACCATTTTTATCAAAAGTATTCGAGAAAACCACGCTAAAGCAGATGCAAGCACACTTAAGCTGCAACAACCTTTTGAGTTCTGTCCAATCCGGATTTCGTGCGAAAAGGAGTTGTAAAACTGCACTCTTACTTGTTGTCGACGACATCCGCAAAGGCTTAGATACTAACTGTCCTACTTTACTGACGTTGTTGGACTTCTCGAAAGCGTTCGACACGGTGGACCACTCTATCCTCTGTAAGAAGTTGCGTTATGAATTTGGATTTTCGTCACTGGCAGTAAAACTTTTGCACTCATACCTCACGGGCCGCCAGCAATGTGTGGCAGTGGGAAGCCAAATGTCATCGTTTCTTGATGTTCCTTCGGGAGTTCCGCAGGGTTCGATTCTAGTTCCAATATTATTTTCACTTTATGTGAACGAACTTCTACAACTTGCCAAACACTGTACTGTCCACATGTTTGCTGACGACGTGCAATTATATTTGTGCTGCCCGTTGGATATGATTAGCAATGCCATCGAAATGATGAACGAAGATCTTGATATCATACAACAGTGGGCCCTCAAACACAATCTATCACTAAACCCAGTGAAGTCTAAGACACTCTGTATTTACAAGCAGTCACTAGATACTACCACTTTTCCACCAATAAAATTAGGGCAGTCATCCATACAGTATGTCACAAAGTCTAGAAATCTGGGTATAGTTTTCAATGATACTCTTACCTGGACAGATCATGTTGTATCTACTATCGGTAAGGTATACAATGGTCTCCGATTGTTATGGGCTACGCAAAATTCTTTGCCGATAAAAACTAAGATGTTGCTTGTTAAGTCCCTTTTATTGCCTGTAGTTGCGAAGTTTTCTGCTATGTTGACTATAACACTAGGCATAAATTAAATGTCATCTACAACAATTTAGCAAGATTTGTTTTTAGTAAACGATATTTCGACCACATATCAAGGTACTCTCTGCAAATAATGGGCCTTAGCTTCGACAACCTCATTAAGTTCAGAACCCTTATCCTCTTGCATGGTATTATACAGACCCAACAGCCTGAGTATTTGTATAGCAGATTAAATTTTCCCAGTTCACAAAGAACAGCCATCATGATTCGGCCCAGATTCGCTTGTCTGCAATCTGAGCGCTCATTCTTCGTCCATGCCACTCTCCTATGGAACTCTTTACCAATTACACTGAGGAGAACCACAAACACAACTACATTCAAAACTTATCTTTTCAAACACTTGGCCAGTGATACATAAATATAAATTTTAGTTTCTTTTTTTTTTTTTTTAAATGTTTTATATTATTTGTTATTGTCTCTCTTATGTAAGTTCTCAATTAAATTCCTTGTAATTTGCTCTCATCTATTTATAATGTTAAATTTGCTCTTGAACCTAAAATAATTGTAAAGCCTTCACTAATTATAAGATGTAATCTTACTGTGAACTATTCTTTGAATAATAATAATAATAATAATAATATGTTGAAAATGTCTTCAATATCAGCAGATCGCGCTCTTTTCGAAATGTTGACACTATAAACACTCTAATCGGGAGAATATTATTAGCACGTCAATCGCGGATAAAGCTCCGACATCGACTGATTTGTTGGAAGTAAAACCTCAGTAATATGATCACATGTATGCTCCATAATGAAGGAACTAGGGAAGTGAGCTTGTGGAGCAAGGTGGGAAGAGTTTCTTCCCGGTCGCGTGTGATTGTTCCATCAGGTTTGATAAGCAATCGCATGCAGTTAGAAGGATCTTTTGATAGTGCTCTTTGGAGACGCGCCACTGCTGGAAGTTTTTGCAGCTTTTCGCAGTTATCGCGCCATGAGGCCCTTTTAGATCTTCGCAGCTCTTAATTGTATTTGGTTAACATAGATCGATATTGATCCCATATACCGGTGCGTTTCGATTTGTTGAATTGTTTTCTCACCTTCTGTTTGGGATAGCTTCTAGGTTTTCGTTCCACCATGATACGCTCCTTTTTACCACGGTGCGCTTTACCTTTCAACTACTCTTAAAAGATGAGATAATAATGTCGTTAAGCTGACATTGTGCAGCGTCCGCATCACTCGGTGTTAGTGGCGAATCTGGTAGCAGATCAGTTCTGATCGAAAGATTTTCACTATAGGTTCTCCAGTTTGTTAGTTTGTTATTGTATTTGACCGGCGCGCACTCGTTGTGCATCGCAGCCTGAAAATAATATGCATATGATCAGACAGAGATGCTTCATCGGACACGTGCCAATCCTCTACAATATTTTGTATAAAAGGAGATGAGAGAGTAAGGTATAAAACTTCTTCTCGTATGCAGTTTCTAAAATCCCCCTTATTTAGTATAACTAGGTCTTTACTGTATAAATAATCTGAAAGTAACTCCCCTCTTTTGTTCGTGTCTCAGCTGCCCCATATCTGATGATGTGCATTTGCGTCGCAGCCGATAACGAGATGTACTCGCTGATTTTGGCAGCAGTGTATTTACTTACTTATTGGCAGGTCGTGGGTTCGAATCCCGACCAGGGCCATGATTTTAAATTGTATAATCATATAAATACATATCTCCCTAACCAATTTAGGCACCACTAGTGGAGGAAAAAACCCAACAAACGCACCAAACTTCTTTCCTATCCTATCTTTCAAATTGTAAGTAGCACCTAAAACCATGCAATACCTTATTGCTAGGCGCTACTGCTCAAAAAAAATGCCTGCGCTGTATTGCAACACTATAACATTTACAGAAAAACAGAACCAATTTAGCGTAAGCAAATAATTATAAAAACATAGAGACGGGCTACAGTCAACTTGGGTGAACTGTTGTATTCGTATTCCTATATATTATAACAGACTCAATTTTCAACGATAATATCAGATTTTTATTTTACTTCTAGTTCGCTCTTCTTTTTTGTTAGTCTTCAAAAAAAACTCAAACTCCATTTTACAATGATACACTGAACTCTCCTTAAAAACTAAAGGCGCATGCAGATGCATATATCTCTCACAATCTAAGGGCATATGCACATGCATATCGCTTACAACTCGGCCGTTCTGACAAGGAACTCGACTTCATTTTACGTTACAATCATTATCAAATTTTAGGATACATAGGTGTTATATCTAATTTCAGAAGTGTTGCTTTAGGGGCCTCAGTCATATAATCAAGGGATGGTTTTAACCATAATTTTAATGTTGATGCTTCAAGTACACCGTCGTAAGGTAATTGAGTTATTTGACACCCATCAATGTCTCGAATGACATAACGATCATTGGGTAAACATTTATGAATGACATATGGACCTCGGAATCGCTGAATAAGTTTTTTGTTTGTGCCTATTGTAGTGTCTACATTCTTGATTACGACATAATTACCCACTGAAAGGTATTCCGTAAGTTCATCAACCATGGGGCCACGTTGCTCAACACCGAACAGAAGTACCGAAGGGCTCTTTTTCGTGGAAGATTGGACGGAATTATTTAGAGCATATCCTATTTTAGGGAGCTGGCTTACCCAGTCTGAATGGCTAAGTGGTTCGGAAAGTTTACTTAGCATAGGGCTTAGGACACGATTAATGCGTTCAATTTGGCCATTTTTTACATGTTTGATATTATTGAAGTTTACAAATTCTTCAAATTCGGAGGAAGTGAAACAGGTTCCGCGGTCGCTAATTATTCGTCTCGGTCTACTATAAAATGGGAAATAATAATTTTTCAACGCTGAACACAATTCACGTGCATTTGTAGTTGCCGTCGGAAAAAGCTTAACGTGTTTGGTAAATGCATCAATAACAGCCAACAGGTATTTTTTCTTTGAATTAATTGACGGAAGTGGACCCAAGTGGTCAACATGAATTGTATCAAAAGGTTCCGGTTTCTTAGGTATAGAATGAAGGTTCGCATTGTTTTCATAGGGTGATGCGGAATAATAAATGCACTTTAGACAATTGGGCACGAAATTCTTAACACGCGCTTTTATATGCGGAAACCAGTAATGTTTTTTGATTTTGCTACAACACTTATCGGTCGCTAAATGGCCTATTTTTTCATGGGTTATGCGTATAACATTGCTAATCATTTCAGAAGGGACACAAAGCTGAAGATGACCGGCAGGTGATTTGTGAAAGACTAATCCGTCTTTTAATTCGAAGTCTTTTAATGCAATCTCTTCTTATTTATCCCGTAAATTAAGAATGTAGGGGTCACGGTTTTGAGTGATTTGGAGATGAAAATCAAGATCCGCATTGTCGATATAACCTATGACCCCAGAACGACTAAGTGCATCAACATGAGCCATAGTGGCGCCTGGGCGATGAATGATAGTGTAATCATATTTTTCCAACATTAATGCCCACCTCGCTATTTTGGCCGAATAACTTTGATTTTGCAACGTAAGTGCTAAGGAATTGCAATCAGTTACTAATTTAAATGGAATTCTAATCAAATAAGTGTGGAATCTCTTAAGCGCATAAACGATGGCCAATGTTTCAAGTTCATAACTATGTAATTTTGATTCAGAGGCTGAAGTGGTTTTCGAGAAAAATGACACTGGATGAAGTTTTCCGTCGGTTTGCTTTTGCATAAGTACTGAACCAAAGCCTAGGGAACTGGCATCACAATGAAGTTCGGTTTCGGCATAGGGGCTATAGATGGACAGGATAGGGGCTTCTAATAATTTTCCACGTAAGTTGCAAAAGGCTTGTTTGCATTCGGAATTAAAAACATAGGGGGTATCCTTTCTTAAGAGTTTACTCATTGGTGCTGCAATTGTGGAAAAATTAGGAACAAAACGTCTGAAGTAAGAAAAGAGCCCAAGACATCGCTCTAATTCCTTACGATTAGTTGGTTCAGGGTAATCCGAAATGGCTTTCATATGTGCTCGTTTAGGTGCGATGCCTGCTGAATTTGCTAAGTGGCCCAAATATTCCAATTCGGTATATGCTAATTTACATTTTTTGAGCTGAAGACGTAAACCGTTTTGACGTAAGGTACATAAAACATCACGTAAGGTTTGTAAATGGCTTCGGTAATCTTCTGATGCAATTAATATGTCGTCCATATAAATGACTAATTGTCCAGCGTTAATAAACTTCGTCAGAATTAAGTTAATGAAGCGTTGAAATTCAGGAGGCCCATTGCGTAAGCCGAAGGGCATAAACAGATATTCATATTGACCGTCAGGCGTAACAAAAGAAGTATACTTGATTGAATCAGGGTGCATTTTAACGTGATGAAAGCCATTTTTCAAATCAATTACCGAAAAGAAATGTTTGCCTCCCAAATGCTCAATACACTCTTCCATCAACGGCAGTGGATAATTGTCACGTATGGTAATTTTATTTAAATGCCTATAATCTTTGCATAGACGAATTTCACCGTTTTTCTTTTCAACCGGTACGATGGCAGAAGCGTAAGGTGAATTACTTTCTCGAATAATGTTCTCTTCAAGGAGGGACTGTATTATTTTTCTAATTTCTATTTTTTCATAGTGTGATAAGCGGCGAGGTCGGCAGAAAATCGGTGTGTCATGCGTTACGTTGATCTTCATATTATAATTTAAATTTTGCACTTTGTCTGAAGGAAGATTATAATATGACTTTGCAATAATATTTTGAATCTCTGAAATACACTCAGCCGAAAGGGACGGATTGATGTCAAGTGAACCTTCCATAACACCAGAAAAGGGGTTTTCAATATTAATAGCACATAGTTCCAGAAACTCATCATTAGCATCATTGACCGCAAACGGATCAGAGGTACTTGCAAAAGGCAGTGTTTTTAACAATTTAAGCGATTTTTCATCTTGAACTGTGTTATGACTGAAGCAATGATTAATTAAACCAAGTGAGTGAAGAACATCAGTGAGTTTCGAATCTAAACTTAAGTTTTTTACATTTTTATTTAATTCAATTAAACGATCTTTGCCATACGTATATTTCATTCTACACAGTTGGATCTTTGCTTTTTTAAAAAAATCTCGACCCAATAAGATTGCATAAGGCATATCTTCAGTTGGAAGTACTATTAATTCATGGTTGATATTTTGATCTAAGAATCTGATGTCACATTGAACTGATCCTAATTGCTTAAGTGGGTGATTCCCAATGCTGCGGTAACTGATGTTTGGCTTCAGTTTGGCGTAAGTGTAAGGTACCTCAGCACATCGAATGAAACTTCTAGGACTACCGGAATCGAACAGACAAAAAAACTCCTTAAACTCACTGTGTTCACACTCATTCCGAAAAGCAACACTTACCATTCTTAAAGATTCAATAGATTCAGCGAGAACGTCCTTCTCATCTGGTTCGACGGCGGAAACAATAGCAGCAGTGGCACGGTTGGGGCAATGACGGTACGCATGTTCTGTAGATGCGCATTTGAAGCACGAGTTCGGTGGTCGTTTTGGTTGTGGGCATTGGCTCTGGTAGTGGCCAAACTTTGAGCAGTTGTAACATCGGGGTAGCTCGGATTGATTGGTTGAAGAAGTGGCACTTGTTGATCCAGTTTTGCCTGAAGTTGTGATGGCGGATCGTACAGCAGTTGACACATTTCGATTGGCCGCAGATACTGAAGGTCGCAAGCGTTTGCGTTCATAACGTTCCACGTTTTGCTTCAGTTCAGCAATGGTGGATGCTGAATACAATAAACTGGCATTCGCGGATGTATCCCCGATGCCTTCAATGATAAAATCGACAAGTTCGGCTTTGGGTATGTTCGACCGCATTGCAATTTCTTGCATTTCGATAATGTAGCGATGAATTTTCTCATCAGACTTCAAACGGCGTCTGCTCAACTGAGCATACACTTCTTGTACAGTGCGTCTTCTGCCAAACTCTCGCATAAGTGCAGATTTCAATTCGGAATATTGAAAAGCGGAAATCGTGCGTACAAAGATTTTTGCAGTTCCCTCAAGCATACGGCGGCAGGCGACAAAGCGTAAGCGTTCATCAAACTGAAGAATTGTGCAAGCATCTTCTAAATCCTCAAACCATTTTTGGACTTCGTAAAAGTTGTCGGCAGAAAATTTCGGCACCATGGATTCAATTGCACTGACGTCAGCTAATCGGTTTTGCTGCAGGTTTGGCTGAAGTGTTTGCCGTGAAAGTGCCTCAATTTCGTTTTGCAGCAACAAAAGATCACGTTGTTTGCGTAATCGCTGCAGCTGTTGATCAATGGTTTCATCGGCGGCCAACGTTGGTGGTACAGCGGTTGCATTAGCGGCATCTGTTTTAGAAGATATTGCATCAGTGGCGGTAGAAGACACGTTGACCGCCTCCATTTGTTGGTTATGCACCTTTTCCTCAGTGTCGGATATATCAGACAGGTCGGCAGTGGCACCAGCTGACGGTAGCTGGAAATATAAGACTTTAATTTGCTTCATTGTTGCAGTCGGTGGCACGATAATTTCTGCAGATTGTAATGCCATGAGCATCATTTCCTTTGTCACGATCACCATTTTGTATTTCGTCGAATTGTCCGCAATTTCGGCAGGAATCGATAAAATATCGGTTTGTTCACTTTTAATTTTAATTGTTTTATTGGTATATCCCACTTCTGAGTTATAACAGACTCAATTTTCAACGATAATATCAGATTTTTATTTTACTTCTAGTTCGCTCTTCTTTTTTGTTAGTCTTCAAAAAAAACTCAAACTCCATTTTACAATGATACACTGAACTCTCCTTAAAAACTAAAGGCGCATGCAGATGCATATATCTCTCACAATCTAAGGGCATATGCACATGCATATCGCTTACAATATATAAATTTTGTTATTAAATAAAAAGAGTTTCTTTCCTTTTTAATTTAATTTGAAACTTTATTACTGTATCTTAACTACTGTACAGGTTGGTGGTAGGTTAAAGTCTGGAGTTTTATGATATGTTGACCGGAGTAAGTCACTTCGTCATCGTTTGTCTGGTGTGATGTGGATGTGGGTTGAAATGTGAACTGATGGCATGCACATGTTTAAAATGGCATTCCGATGCTCAAGTGGTTTCTTGGATTAGGGTGTGTATCGCTTGGTCATAAACAATGGTATTTATGACTTCCAGATTATTTAGTCTTATTGTCACAGCTGCGTCTGGCTGGTTCAGATATAACTTCAAAACCATGTGTTATTCACGTCCAGTCGAGGGTTTTCTGTTGCACATGATATCATGTTCAATTTCCGGTGTTGGATTCTGGCATTCTGGAACATGTGTAACTCCTCCCCTCTTTGAATCGTCCATCTGGTGAAATTCGACTGATGGTAGATTCACAGTGGTATTGGTACTTGATGGATTACTCTTCAGATAAATCAGTATAATTACTATTCCTATTACAATAATTATTATTAGTGTTAGACTATACGTTACATTTTTATGACTAAAAATTATATTGGTTAATTCTTTTGTATTATTTATGGGTTTATAATCTATTAATTCAATATCTGGTACAATTTCATAGTTAGATATGGGAACTATCACGTCTCCTTGATATTCTTTACGATTGTATGTTTTATTATTGATTTTAATTTTACAATTCTTAAACTTGATTAAATAATTTCCTTTGATTGAATATTTTAATTCGTTACAATGTTGTTCTACAATAGTTTTTCCAATATTTTTAATTACTAAAAACTGTCCATTTTCTTTTATTTCAGTTTTATTAAAGTTAATTTTTTTACAATTTTTTAATGGTTTTTGCAAGATGAGATCATTAATACATTCATCTTGAATAGGAATTAGACTTTCATATTCTTCATTTAAGTAATAAGCTTTATTATTTTTTTCTAGCATGACATTGGTTATTAAATCTAATTTTCTGTTATTAATGGGAAAATCTTTACTGAATTGAGGGATAGCTATGATTATCAATATATTTTCTTTATAGACTGCTAGTTTTATTTTTAAATGTTGTAACTTTTCGAAAGTTATTTGATTCTCTTTTATCTCCTCTAGAGTTAGAATGTCTTGTGTTAACATACCTATTCTGCTAGTCAAAATGATATCTTCTACTTTTTCTAAAGCATGTTTGACTTCGCTTATCTGATTGTGGAATTCCATTTCCGCTCTGAAATCGTTTAAACTATTTTTCTTATTTTTGAATTCATTAATTAGAGTGGTTCCTCTGTTGACTGTTTCTATCAAGTTTTTAAACTGTTTGTCGAACTGTTCCTTTATTTTAATTTGTTTGTTATTATTGTCTACAAGTGTTTTGATATTTTCTTCATATGCTCTGAGGCTGTTTTCAATGTCTTCTCTATCGTCTTCGTCCATGGTTCCGTAAAGGAATTTCATGACTGATCCTATGAAGTTTACTACACCTCTTTTTACAAATTTCTGTGGGATTAGGGTCTTGATTTTCTGTTCAAGTTTATTAATTTCTTGTAACTGTCTGTATGATTTTTCAGGAATAAGTTTGTACTGGATTTTTAATTCTTTTATAACTTCTTCGTATTTTGTTGAATTGATCATATGAATTATTGTTTTATATTCTTCGATGAAGTTTATAGGTTTACTTTTTATTAGAGCAAATTCTTGATTGATTTTATATAATTGGATTTCCTGATTATGCACTAATATGGACTTCTATAGAAGTATTGCTACGATTTGCGTCAGTTTGTATGTCATCTTAATTGTGGAATTTCTTTAATCTTCTAAATTGGTCTTTATGGAGTATTTGTCAATCTCTTTTGGGTTGTATAGTAATTTTCTTTTTTGTAACGTCAATCACTTTAACTTTTTTGTGTTGTGTTTTAATTTTATTATAATTTTCTGGGTTGTTCACTTTTGTATGGGTTAGGTCAATTTCAATATCTTTCCGATTTTTATTTATTTTATCTAAATTCTTTGTTTTTGTATTTTCTATTCTATCGTATATTATTTTATTATTTATTCTACCAAAATGTATATCACACGGTTTTTCTTTCGTCGTCAAGTGTATCGTTCGGTTATAGACTTCCACTGTCCGCGTTATATTGTCGACTAAATTATTTTTCTCTCGTTCGAAGAGTCTAAGGTTCTCATTCAAAGTACTGTGGAGTCTTTCTATGTCCGCATTGCCAGTATGTCTGTATGGGGTTGTTAGTCGTATTTCTATCTCACTCTCTTTAATGTATTGTTGTACTGTATAAGAAGTAAAAGATCGATCGTTATCGGTTGTTAAGATTTTGGGTTTAGATAAATAAGTAAAAATTTTAGTCATTGCGTTAGTACATCTGATTGGGTTTTTGTATCTAGTTTTCCTACTGCTATGAATTTTGAGAACTTTTCTATACAGGTTAAATAGTTACCTTGCCTTGGTATAGGCCAAATATCCATATGGTAGTGTTCGTGGGGTCCTGATGGGGTTGGAGTTTTTTTCATACGGAATTTTGATGGGATTTCTTTCAATCTTTAAATTACATATATCGTAATTATTTATAACTTTGTTAATTGTTTCACGTAAACTTGGTGCGTAATATTTTCGAATAGTTTCAGGGTACGTTTTCTCTATACCTATATGATTAAAGCTTTTATGTATTTTGTTGATAATTTCTTCTGTCTGTGGAGAATGTAAGTTTTCCAGGTTGAATATAAAGTTTGTTTGTTATGATTTGTCTTCCAATAGTTTTGAAATTTCAAAAAGAGTTCATTTTTATCTATGTATTTCTTTTAAGGGAGTTCATCATTGTCAATGTATATGGCATTCGTTAAATCTGAGTCACATTCGGATATAATGAAGTCAAAATCTTTGTCTGTAAAAATTTTCCGGATGATTATTATACATCTTTTGCCTATGTATGGGGATGTTATTTCCTGGGTGTTTTCAGTTGCCATTTTTAAAATTATTTGCCTTTTGAACATGTTGAGTGGTTTCTCGGTAATGGGTATAAGATTTGAACTATCGCTTTCTACGCTGTGTTGGGTCACTGATGAGGTCATCTTTCTCCAAAAGCATTTTTGTTCTTCGATCATTATTCGTGATAGAGCATCGGCAACTTTGTTTTCTTTGCCCTGTATGTACTCTATATCGAAGTCGAATTCTTCAAGTTTTATCTTCCAAAGTTGAAGTTTAGAGTTTGACTCTTTCAAATTTTGTAACCAAACTAATGGTCAGTGATCCGTAAGGATCTTAAATTTTCTACCGTATAGGTAATGTCTGAATTGTTTAGTTGGGGAAACAATTGCAAGTAGCTCCTTTTCTATTGTGGAATAGTTGCATTCGTGTTTGTTAAGGGTTCTGGACGCAAAACTTAATGGTCCATGTGATTGACTTAGAACTGCGCCAATTGCAAAATTACTAGCGTCAGTTATGAGTATGAATTCTTTTTCAAAATTAGGGTGTCTATTTAATAATGTTTCACTCAATGCAATTTCCAGTTTGTTGAATGCATCTACATATTCCTTTTTCTCGTGATCTATTTTTATATCTTTTTTCAAGCTGAATGTTAGTGGTTTAATGATTTTTGCATAGTCCTGAATGAATTTTCTGTAATAGCCTGTCAATCCCAAAAAGGATTGGATTACTTTTACTGTTTTTGGAATTGGAAAATCTTTAATTGTTTGTATTTTTTGCGGATTTGGTTTAATACCGTCTTGGGTTATAATGTGACCAAGAAATTCACTTTCTTTTTTGAGGAAATCACTTTTGTTTAGGGATACTTTGAGGTTGATTTGTCGAAGTCTCTCGAAAATTAAATTGATGTGTTGGATATGTTCTTGTAAAGATGTTGAAAATATAATGATATCGTCAAGATATACATAGCATATTTTTCCGATATAGTTGCATAAAACTTGGTTCATCATGCGCTGGAATGTAGCCGGTGCATTTTTTAAACCAAATGGCATTCTAATCCATTCATAGTGACCAGAAAGTGTAGAGAAGGCTGTCTTCTCACGGTCTTCAGGACCTATCTCGATCTGATAAAATCCTTTGGTCAAATCTAGAGTCGAAAAGTAATTTGCACGACCCATTTTATCTAATATGTCATCGATAAGAGGTATTGGGTATTTATCCTCTTTAGTGATTTTATTCAATTTCCTATAATCTCTTATTGTCACAGCTGCGTCTGGCTGGTTCAGATATAACTTCAAAACCATGTGTTATTCACGTCCAGTCGAGGGTTTTCTGTTGCACATGATATCATGTTCAATTTCCGGTGTTGGATTCTGGCATTCTGGAACATGTGTAACTCCTCCCCTCTTTGAATCGTCCATCTGGTGAAATTCGACTGATGGTAGATTCACAGTGGTATTGGTACTTGATGGATTACTCTTCAGATAAATCAGTATAATTACTATTCCTATTACAATAATTATTATTAGTGTTAGACTATACGTTACATTTTTATGACTAAAAATTATATTGGTTAATTCTTTTGTATTATTTATGGGTTTATAATCTATTAATTCAATATCTGGTACAATTTCATAGTTAGATATGGGAACTATCACGTCTCCTTGATATTCTTTACGATTGTATGTTTTATTATTGATTTTAATTTTACAATTCTTAAACTTGATTAAATAATTTCCTTTGATTGAATATTTTAATTCGTTACAATGTTGTTCTACAATAGTTTTTCCAATATTTTTAATTACTAAAAACTGTCCATTTTCTTTTATTTCAGTTTTATTAAAGTTAATTTTTTTACAATTTTTTAATGGTTTTTGCAAGATGAGATCATTAATACATTCATCTTGAATAGGAATTAGACTTTCATATTCTTCATTTAAGTAATAAGCTTTATTATTTTTTTCTAGCATGACATTGGTTATTAAATCTAATTTTCTGTTATTAATGGGAAAATCTTTACTGAATTGAGGGATAGCTATGATTATCAATATATTTTCTTTATAGACTGCTAGTTTTATTTTTAAATGTTGTAACTTTTCGAAAGTTATTTGATTCTCTTTTATCTCCTCTAGAGTTAGAATGTCTTGTGTTAACATACCTATTCTGCTAGTCAAAATGATATCTTCTACTTTTTCTAAAGCATGTTTGACTTCGCTAATCTGATTGTGGAATTCCATTTCCGCTCTGAAATCGTTTAAACTATTTTTCTTATTTTTGAATTCATTAATTAGAGTGGTTCCTCTGTTGACTGTTTCTATCAAGTTTTTAAACTGTTTGTCGAACTGTTCCTTTATTTTAATTTGTTTGTTATTATTGTCTACAAGTGTTTTGATATTTTCTTCATATGCTCTGAGGCTGTTTTCAATGTCTTCTCTATCGTCTTCGTCCATGGTTCCGTAAAGGAATTTCATGACTGATCCTATGAAGTTTACTACACCTCTTTTTACAAATTTCTGTGGGATTAGGGTCTTGATTTTCTGTTCAAGTTTATTAATTTCTTGTAACTGTCTGTATGATTTTTCAGGAATAAGTTTGTACTGGATTTTTAATTCTTTTATAACTTCTTCGTATTTTGTTGAATTGATCATATGAATTATTGTTTTATATTCTTCGATGAAGTTTATAGGTTTACTTTTTATGAGAGCAAATTCTTGATTGATTTTATATAATTGGATTTCCTGATTATGCACTAATATGGACTTCTATAGAAGTATTGCTACGATTTGCGTCAATTTGTATGTCATCTTAATTGTGGAATTTCTTTAATCTTCTAAATTGGTCTTTATGGAGTATTTGTCAATCTCTTTTGGGTTGTATAGTAATTTTCTTTTTTGTAACGTCAATCACTTTAACTTTTTTGTGTTGTGTTTTAATTTTATTATAATTTTCTGGGTTGTTCACTTTTGTATGGGTTAGGTCAATTTCAATATCTTTCCGATTTTTATTTATTTTATCTAAATTTTTTGTTTTTGTATTTTCTATTCTATCGTATATTATTTTATTATTTATTCTACCAAAATGTATATCACACGGTTTTTCTTTCGTCGTTCGGTTATAGACTTCCACTGTCCGCGTTATATTGTCGACTAAATTATTTTTCTCTCGTTCGAAGAGTCTAAGGTTCTCATTCAAAGTACTGTGGAGTCTTTCTATGTCCGCATTGCCAGTATGTCTATATGGGGTTGTTAGTCGTATTTCTATCTCACTCTCTTTAAGGTATTGTTGTACTGTATAAGAAGTAAAAGATCGATCGTTATCGGTTGTTAAGATTTTGGGTTTAGATAAATAAGTAAAAATTTTAGTCATTGCGTTAGTACATCTGATTGGGTTTTTGTATCTAGTTTTCCTACTGCTATGAATTTTGAGAACTTTTCTATACAGGTTAAATAGTTACCTTGCCTTGGTATAGGCCAAATATCCATATGGTAGTGTTCGTGGGGTCCTGATGGGGTTGGAGTTTTTTTCATACGGAATTTTGATGGGATTTCTTTCAATCTTTAAATTACATATATCGTAATTATTTATAACTTTGTTAATTGTTTCACGTAAACTTGGTGCGTAATATTTTCGAATAGTTTCAGGGTACGTTTTCTCTATACCTATATGATTAAAGCTTTTATGTATTTTGTTGATAATTTCTTCTGTCTGTGGAGAATGTAAGTTTTCCAGGTTGAATATAAAGTTTGTTTGTTATGATTTGTCTTCCAATAGTTTTGAAATTTCAAAAAGAGTTCATTTTTATCTATGTATTTCTTTTAAGGGAGTTCATCATTGTCAATGTTTATGGCATTCGTTAAATCTGAGTCACATTCGGATATAATGAAGTCAAAATCTTTGTCTGTAAAAATTTTCCGGATGATTATTATACATCTTTTGCCTATGTATGGGGATGTTATTTCCTGGGTGTTTTCAGTTGCCATTTTTAAAATTATTTGCCTTTTGAACATGTTGAGTGGTTTCTCGGTAATGGGTATAAGATTTGAACTATCGCTTTCTACGCTGTGTTGGGTCACTGATGAGGTCATCTTTCTCCAAAAGCATTTTTGTTTTTCGACCATTATTCGTGATAGAGCATCGGCAACTTTGTTTTCTTTGCCCTGTATGTACTCTATATCGAAGTCGAATTCTTCAAGTTTTATCTTCCAAAGTTGAAGTTTAGAGTTTGACTCTTTCAAATTTTGTAACCAAACTAATGGTCTGTGATCCGTGAGGATCTTAAATTTTCTACCGTATAGGTAATGTCTGAATTGTTTAGTTGCCCAAACAATTGCAAGTAGCTCCTTTTCTATTGTGGAATAGTTGCATTCGTGTTTGTTAAGGGTTCTGGACGCAAAACTTAATGGTCCATGTGATTGACTTAGAACTGCGCCAATTGCAAAATTACTAGCGTCAGTTATGAGTATGAATTCTTTTTCAAAATTAGGGTGTCTATTTAATAATGTTTCACTCAATGCAATTTCCAGTTTGTTGAATGCATCTACATATTCCTTTTTCTCGTGATCTATTTTTATATCTTTTTTCAAGCTGAATGTTAGTGGTTTAATGATTTTTGCATAGTCCTGAATGAATTTTCTGTAATAGCCTGTCAATCCCAAAAAGGATTGGATTACTTTTACTGTTTTTGGAATTGGAAAATCTTTAATTGTTTGTATTTTTTGCGGATTTGGTTTAATACCGTCTTGGGTTATAATGTGACCAAGAAATTCACTTTCTTTTTTGAGGAAATCACTTTTGTTTAGGGATACTTTGAGGTTGATTTGTCGAAGTCTCTCGAAAATTAAATTGATGTGTTGGATATGTTCTTGTAAAGATGTTGAAAATATAATGATATCGTCAAGATATACATAGCATATTTTTCCGATATAGTTGCATAAAACTTGGTTCATCATGCGCTGGAATGTAGCCGGTGCATTTTTTAAACCAAATGGCATTCTAATCCATTCATAGTGACCAGAAAGTGTAGAGAAGGCTGTCTTCTCACGGTCTTCAGGACCTATCTCGATCTGATAAAATCCTTTGGTCAAATCTAGAGTCGAAAAGTAATTTGCACGACCCATTTTATCTAATATGTCATCGATAAGAGGTATTGGGTATTTATCCTCTTTAGTGATTTTATTCAATTTCCTATAATCTATAACGATTCTCCATTCTTTGTTTCCCATTTTGTCTTCTTTCTTTGGGACTACCCAAATAGGTGCGTTATAATAGTCCAGTCAAAATAGACATTTGAACCTTTGAAAATTCGCATAGAGCTGAAAATTGGTAGAGACGTTAAATACACCATTATAAATAAAATGTCAAAAGTCCCCATCGATCCGACTTCTGCAAAAAAAATTTATTCAAGGTCAAAGGTACCAAATTGAGATTTTTCTCGAAAACGGTAATTTTTATCGTGAAAATATATCAGACAAAAGTGTAGATCATACAATTCTCTACAAAAATTGTCTAGTCACTTTATCACTTACGACTCACCATTCGTGAGATATCGCGGTTTTAGTAATTAGAAAATTCATATTTTACATCATATGCACTATACTGTCAGTCCCTAATTCCCTTCGTCGGTAACCTTGAGTAACATCTGCTAGCTACGTCATTGTTCGAGTGTGGAGGGTGGCACACCTGCCTATTTTTGAAGGAAGTAAACGAAATATATACTGTTAGTTTTGAAAATTCCTTTGCAGTGAGCAGACGAGACGTGCTTATTGGTAATATTTTCAAATTTAATTTGTACTGTTAAATAATTCAAAATGTCAGAAGTTTGTTTCATTTGTGATAAACCTTTGAAAGAAAGTGAAGTTGTTGTTGTTGATCGTGGAATGAAGACTTTGATTGATGCAAGTGTTAAAAGAAATGATAAGTTTTTTGAATACTTGAAAGACAAGCAATCTGTGACAGTCCACGTGGACTGTCGTAGAATGTACACTCGAAAGAGTAGTATTGTTGCAGTGAAAAGACAGCGCGAGACAGAACAAGGTAGTACATCCACGATAAGTCCACCTTATACTAGAGCACGGGTAAGTGAGCCAGATTTTAATTTTAAAAGATATTGTTTATTTTGCGGTGAAGAAGGGAGATTAGGGAGATCTCTATTTATGTGACTTCAATTAATAATCATGGCCCTGGCCGGGATTCGAACGCACGACCTGCCAATCAGTTATACCTAGGTAGCGCAATGGTAGCGCGATCAGAAATAACACTTGTCAAAATATCATTTATCAGTAAACCAAGTAGCAAATAAAACAAGAACTTCCAATGGGAAGTTAGAAAACACTCCAATAAAACTTCCTTAAGTCCTTTTTCCGATTCGCCAACTACAAAAAAATCAGACGGCTACCCTCCTTCTCTCTCTTATGAAAACGTATCATTCACGGACCCACATACCATTGCAAACTCATTTTCCGCATTCAAGCAATCTTTCTCTGACAACTTATTTGTACGGACTCCACGTACTTCAGCTACCTACCTAACTTCTCTATTGGCCCCTTTCTCTCTCAAACTATTGACCATACTCTCATCGAAAATAAGTTACAAAAGCTAATGGATGAATTTTCATCCGGCCCAGATGGCCTCTCCGCAATTTTTCTCAAGAAGTGTTCTTCCAATTTGTCGGTCCCTTTTTTTTTCCTCTTTCATCTATCTCTTTCCCAAGGAGCATTTCCCCAGATTTGGAAGACCGCTTTCATAACCCCGATACACAAAAAAGG
This sequence comes from Portevinia maculata, assembly GCA_949715645.1. NCBI lineage: Eukaryota > Metazoa > Arthropoda > Insecta > Diptera > Syrphidae > Portevinia > Portevinia maculata. The sequence continues at coordinate 124,287,230 of OX454527.1, forward strand.
ATTGAAAAGTGATATCACTAATTATCGCCATATTGCCACTCTCGCATATTCCCAAAATCTTCGAAAGTATAATATACGAAGCCTTAAGCTTTTGATGGAAGTCTCTTATTTCCCATTACCAACATGGCTTTCTGAAAGGTAGATCAACCACTACAAATCTTGTCGAATTCGTGTCATTTGCCCTGTCAGCATTAGAGAACGGCAACGAAATTGACGTTATTGCAACTGACTTTAGCAAGACCTTTGATAAGATACCTCATTAATTAATTTACTTTAAATTGTCTGCTCTTGGGTTTGAACCCATTTTATTAAAATGGATATCTTCCTACCTGGAAAACCGGCTTTATAGTGTTCGCTTCAGATCCGTCCTATCGACCCCTTTCTTGGCAACCTCTGATGTCCCGCAAGGCAGTCATTTGGGTCAACTTCTCTGTATCCTCACTATAAACGACCTTGAAAAGGTCATTAATCACTCCTCCCTTTCTCTATACGTCTACGATACCAAACTCTTCAAACTCGTTGCCTTACCTCATGACTCCTCTCTTGATCGGTTTTCAACCTGGTGGCTCAAAAATTGCTTAGAGCTTAACATTCCCAAATGCCAATCTATTACCCTATCGCGCAAGCGCAACAAATCCCCTCCCCGTCACTATCGCCTTCTCTCGGACTCCGTCGACTGCGCCTCTCTTAATATCTCTATTTTCTTTAACATTAATCCTCGTAATTTACGCTACCCTCGCCTCTTTTACCATCCAACCCATCGAACCTCATATGGCTCCAACGATCCAATCTCCCGTATGCTGCAGAAGGTTAACTCAAAACTTTCCGTCTTTGATTTCAACCGTAACCCTGCCCGCCTTAAAATCGATCTCCTTCACCATTCCCCTAATCCTTAAGCTTTAGTTTTTAAGACTTGTTATTAAGTTTTAGTTTTTAAGTTATTCATTAGATGTTAGTTTTAGCTTGTAGTAAGCCAAATAAGGGTGGCGACGGTGTAGAGGTTAGTGTGTTGGCTTGTGACCCGTGCGGTGCAGGTTCAATCAATCCCCATGGGGAACAACAACATACACCAGCCATTCACAGGCCGCCTCTACACCAAAAGGAGGATTTCTGCCTGGTAGTACAATGGACCGTTACCGAGTCTGAGTGCTCTGAGATTTAGATTTCCTTTTTTAATATAAAAAAAAAAAATGTAAAATATGAATTTTCTAATTATTAAAACCGCGATATCTCATGAATGGTGAGTCGTAAGTAATAAAGTGACTAGACCATTTTTGTAGAGAATTGTATGATCTACACTTTTGTCCGACATATTTTCACGATAAAACTTACCGTTTTCGAGAAAAATGGAAAAAAACCTTAATTTGGTACCTTTGACCTTGAATAAATTTTTTTGCAGAAGTCGGATTGATGGGGACTTTTGACATTTTATTTATAAAGATGTATTTAACGTCTCTACCAATTTTCAGGTCTATGCGAATTTTCAGTGGGTTATGACTTTTTTTTGTCTATTTTGACTGGATTATAAGGAGAAGTGGAAGAAGAGAAGAAGTGCTGGTGGCAATGGTGCAGTAGTAGTGTATTCGCTTACTCCCAGACAGCAGAGAACAGACAGATAGTACTGACTGCTGGAATAAGCCCAGAAAGTGTCGTTTCAAACGACGATTTTTTCGTGGTCGAGGACCCACAGGAGAAAGTTGATTTGCTGGGCGCTTGTTTCGAGGACGTGTATACGGTGAACAATCCTGTTCGCCGTAACCACGACATTGAGAATAGGGCTCTGGTGAGCCACTTCTATCTACGCACCGAACTTGAGAATTGGCGATCTGAGAATAACGGATTCTCCTTATTCACTGATGAAAACCATGCTAATGCAGTTGTCGCCAATGGCCGAGATGCATCGCACTTGTTCGTGTCGAAGGATGATCTTCTGTGCATCTTCGAGTCACTAAAAAATGGTGATGGTGTCCCAAACGTCGTATTGAGATACCTGCCTCTGGAACCTGTTGATATTTTCACCACGCTGTTTAACAATGCGCTGAATAATGCACATTATCCGGCGCATTGGAAGGTAGCTGTGGTACACCCTATCCCGAAAAAAGGTAAAGATAGGACGAACCCTGCCAATCTGCGGTCAATTAGTTTGCTTCCGAATATTAGCAAGGTCTTTGAAAAGGTTGTCAATAGAGCCCTGTTAAAGTGGGTCGAGGACAATAACATAATTCCGGACAACCAATTTGGTTTCAGGGCGAGGCATGACACTATTCATGCCGCGTCGAAACTGGTTTCCGACATTCAGTGGAATAAATGCAAGAACCAATGCACGGGTGCTTGTCTGGTTGATTTTGAGAAGGCTTTCGACACCGTATGGTTAGAGGGACTTTTCTACAAGTTGACCAGGCGGCATCCCCCGCCAAACCTTTGCTATATGTAATTTATAATATGCTTATGTGAAAGAAGTTCGTTGTCAAATGTGGCAACGTGACTTCGAGCAGAGTCTTTGAAATTAAAAACGGTTTACAGCAGGGGGCGGTCAATTCTCCGATCCTGTTTAACATTTACACTAGTGATCTGGTGGGTTCACTCAGACATGCTATAGCGTATGCCGACGATTTGGTGGCATACAGATCAGGTCCTAAAATCGAGGTCATTAATATCCTTTTGCAGCGTGACTTCGATCAAATTAAGCGATATTGCGACGACTGGAAGTTGAAAATCAACTTTCAGAAGACGGAAACAATCTTGTTCAGAACTCCATTGGCTGGGGCCTCTAGGGATACCAGAAAAAACTGGAAGAAATTGGCCATTATTGGACAAAATGGGCAGCCATTGGCGGTGAGAAGCGTAGTTAGATATCTGGGTATCTGGCTTGACCAGTATCTGTATTTCGATAGACATATAGTTGCTTGTCTTGCTGGGGCCAAGAAGGCTTATGCTCTGACAAGGAGACTGTTTCATAGCAGTCAACTTGACTCTAGAGTGAAGGTCATTTGCTACGTGGCCCTTATAAGGCCGATCATCGCTTATGGTTGTCGATTGTGGTATAATATAGCGCCTAGTTATATGGAAAAGATTCGGGTTTTGGAGAGACAATGTCTTAGGACCTGTCTCCGGTTGTTTGTTCCGAACACCTGAATCCAACTATATAAAATACTATCCCAACAAGGTCCTATACGATAGGGCTCAGTTGAATAGGATTGACAATTTCCTTATTAAGGTGACTCGAAGACACGTTGCAAGTTGCCAGCGACAATAGCCTGATCTTTGGGGCTTACTACCCCAATGAAATGTACATAGAGAGTACGCTCCGGTCTGGCTTTGTCCCGCCGGAGGCATTTATCCATATTGATGCAAAAGGGCTGGTACAGACGTGGGATGGTATCCCGGTATTATACCACCGCTACCGCGGCGCGAGAGATAAGCGGCTCATACGCGGCGAGGACGTCGCTAATGCTCATGAGCTCCTCCGTTTTAGTACCGCAATAGCGGAGAGGGATAAATTCGACACGGCAAAACAATTCGCCGAATTTTGGTGGCTTTTTGGGGGGGGAGGGGTAACATGCCCTCCCAAGACGGTGCGTTACTCTAGGTAACATCCTCTTAGTTTATAAGTTAGACTAAGTTAGCTAGGGCGTTTCTGGGAGAGGCCGGGCTCGCCAACTTGTGGTGGTGCTTCCGGGAGGTGATTGATTCTGTAAGGCATCAGTCCGCTCACGGCAGCGCGTGTGCACGTTGACGACTGCCAGGTGCTCGGAAAGCAATTGGGATTTTGATCACTTGTGTCGTAATGCAACGAGTGATCGGAATCCTAATTATAATTATAGTTAGAATTATAGTTACAATATATTAAGTAGTTTAAGTAAGTAGAGTAGGTAGTTTTTAATTTGTTTTTTTATATAAAAATATAAAATTTGATAAAGATGCCGAGTTTTCTTTAAAATTTTCTCGATGAAAACATAATATGTAAGATTAGTTTGTAAAATAGTTTTTAGGCCGAAAGGCAATAATTATAAGATAGAGTTAAGTTTAGGGCGTCCGCATAAGGATCAATAATCTAGAATAAGTATCCTGTTAATTTTAAGTTAGATTTAATCATTTTTGTCTAGTATGTAAGTTGATATAAGCTAATAATTAATAAAAATGAATTTAAAAGTAAAAAAAGTGTATTCGCTTACGGAATGGAAGGGCGTGCGTTCCAATCCCGGCCAAGTCCATTACTTTATACCGAATACATGAAATCGTAATCTCCCTAAGTAAATTAGACACCACCCGTGGAGAAAAACCCTACAACTGCACCCAAACACTTCTTTCCTATCTCTCTATTTTTTCTAATACCAAGTAGCTTACACTGTGTTCCTAGCATTATACGGGTACTATAACAAAAGAAAAAAAATCCCTTTAACGTAAGCAAATTATAAAAAAACATAGGGACGGACTACAGTCCGCTTGGGCGAACTGTTGGATACCCCATTCTTATTCCTATCCCTCATAAGTGGGTGTGACAAAAGTCTAAGTATGGTAGAATTGTTAAGAACGCTCTACATATTTTGTTATATAACATTTCAAGGATTTTATCAAAAAAAAACGCTCCCTAGCTCAAACTTGGGTGTTTCAATAAAATTGTTTTATTTAATTGTGTGCGTGTCAGTAGGCGGATTTAAAAAAAAACTAAAAAATGAGCATAAAGGGCCCCTAGAGAGTATATATTATAAATTTCAGCTCCCTAGCTCAAACTTTGAGTTTTCAAAAAAAAAAAAAAACATAGGGGCGGGCTACAGTCCGCTTGGGCGAACTGTTGGATACCCTATTCTTATTCCTATATCTCATAAGTGGGCGTGACAAAAATTTAAAGGATTTTATCGAAAAAACTAAGCTTTTGTAAATAAAAACGCTCCCTAGCTCAAACTTTGGTTTTTCAATAAAATTGTTTTATTTAATTGTGGGCGTGTCAGTAGGCGGATTTAAAAAAAATTTAAGTATGAGCATAAAGGGCACCTAGAGAGTATATACTATAAATTTCAGCTCCCTAGCTCAAACTTTGGACTTTCAAAAATAAAAAAAAAATAATTGTGGGCGTGTCAGTAGGCGGATTTTGAAAATATTTACACATGAGCATAAAGGGCCCCTAGAGAGTATATATTAAAAATTTCAGCTCCCTAGCTCAAATTTTGGTTTTTCAAAAAAAATATTTTATTTAATTGTGGGCGTGTCAGTGGGCGGATTTTGAAAATTTTATGTCCCAAGCAGTTTTATGGGCCAAAGATCATATATAAAAAATTTCAGCTTTCTAGCTCAAAATTCAATTTTTCCCAAAATTTGTTTTATTTAATTGTGGGCGTGTCAGTGGGCGGATTTTGAAAATTTTATATCCCAATCAGTTTTATGGGCCATAGATCATATATAAAAAAATTCAGCTCTCTAGCTCAAAATTCGATTTTTTCCAAAATTTTGTTTTTTTGAGTTTGTGGGCGTGTCTGTGGGCGGATTTCAAAAATTCTTAAACTTGATTATTTCGGGACCCTAGAGAGTATATGGTTAAAATTTCAGCTCTCTAGGTCCAGTTTAAAGGCCTAATTTTTGCCGACGGACGGACGGACGGACGGACGGACGGACGGACGGACATGGCTAGATCGACATTACTATCGATGCTGATCATAAATATAGTAACTTTTAGGGGTCTACGGGCAATATTAAGGTATGTTACAAACTATGCGTCAAAATTAATATACCCCTAGAATAGGGTATAATAATTCTGGGCGTGTCAGTGGGCGGATTTTGAAAATATTCACACATGAGCATAAAGGGCCCATAGAGAGTATATATTATAAATTTAAGCTCCCTAACTCAAACTTTGGATTGTGAAAAAAAAAATTATCCTGAGCAGTTTTAGGAGTCATAGATCATATAAAAAAAATTTCAGCTTTCTAGCTCAAAATTCGATTTTTTCCAAAATTTTGTTTTTCGAGTTTGTGGGCTTGTCTGTGGGCGGATTTCAAAAATTCGTAAACTTGATTATTTCGGGACCCTAGAGAGTATATGGTTAAAATTTCAGCTCTCTAGGTTCAGTTTAAAGGCCTAATTTTTGCCGACGGACGGACGGGCATGGCTAGATCGACATTACTATCGATGCTGATCATAAATATAGTAACTTTTAGGGGTCTACAGGCAATATTAAGGTATGTTACAAACTATGCGTCAAAATTAATATAAGTACCCTTAGAATAGGGTATACAAAAAAAAAAGTAGAGTGTCTAATTATTCCATGATCTAATAATTCTTGGATTTGTTTGTTCACTTCATTCTTATGAACCTCAGGATAACGATATATTCTTGTGAAGATTGGTGATGTATCAGTCAAAGGGAGTCTGTGTTTGATGTGAGAAGTAAAGGAGAGGTCATCTCCTTTATAGAAGAATACATCTTGGTATTCTTTTAAGGTTTTGAAAAGTATTTGTTTTTCTTCTTTATTCATGTGATCGGTGTTCTTAGATTCGAACTCATCGAATATGATGTCATGTGGCGTTAAGCTATTCAGGTAATGAATTTCCAGAGCATATTCTTGCTCTTCGGCTTCATCAAAAAATATTGGGATTTTTATTTCATTTAATTCAAGTGTCTTTGTTTCGTAATCGAACTTGCCTTTATTTGGTAAAAGGATATTGTTACCAATAATGCCGTTAAAGCGAGGACTAAATGTCATTAGTTGAAATATCCAATCTTCATTCACTTTGTATATAAATTTTTCTTTTGGATGTAATGCTTCCTTTGTTATTTGTACTGGGTTACCTACGGTATTTATAGTCAATGGTTTTTCTCTAATTCTAATAAATTCTTTTGGTATGTCTTTTTCGTTGATGATACTATTTGTGGCTCCAGTATCAATGAGCATTCGTAATATTTTACCATTTTTTTCTAGTTTAGTATAGGGCAATCCAGATTTTGATCCGAGGCTTCTATTTTGAAAATTTCCTAATCGAGTTCCTTGATTATTTGTTTCCATATATCCCGCAGGATAAGTAGTTGTAGATAAGTATTGTCATTTCTTCTATTATAATTAACTTGTCCTGGGATTCTTCTTAATTGTGAACTCCCGGGGTCTACATCCATGGGCTGTGGTTTTGTTTGATTAAAATTTCTATTACTGTTGTTATAATAAAAAGTTGCTCTAAGGTTATTATTATTGTTAATCTGATTATTGTAGTGGTTAACGGGAGGTCTGAATTGTTGGTAATTCTGCCTAAAATTATTGCTAAATTGAGCTAAGTTGTTATTTTGAGAGTTGTTCGAAGGTCTGTAATTTTGTTGATGTTGGGGTATGTACATTTTTGGTTGGACATTTCTAATGGTGTTTTGATTATATGTGTGTACTCTAGTTGGTCTATCTTCAGAAGGGCTTGAATTTACAAATCCAGCTTGCGTAAGCTCGTGAAGAGCTGCCTGTAAACTCGTAGGCTTAAGTGCGTATAAGATTGTTCGCATGTGAACTGAAAGTTTTTCCTTAAAAATATTAAGTGCTGTTCCATTATTGTTTTTGACTTCATGTCCTTTTCCCTCTTGGACACTTTTTTGGTTTAGGTCGCATAAGATGTTTTGTATGTTATTATAGAAGCTAAGAACATCACCTTTGAATTGTGTTTGTCTTAAATCTTCGTATAACTGAAAACTATTCTGAAATCCGCCAAAGTTGTTTATAAGCATAGCTTTTATGTCCGTCCACTGTTGGAGGTGGCTATGAATTTCTATACATCTTTTGGCTTTTCCAATAAATTTAGACTTTAAAATATTTATAGATACACATGATCTTGGACTGATCATCGTACTGGTTAAGTGTAGGGACTATACCGTCGACATTTGTGAGAAAGGTATACAAATCTTCGGTTCTACCGTCGAATGTATTCAATTTCTCAATATATTTGAGAGGATCGAGCGTTAAGCTCTTTTTGGGTGCGGAACTTGAGGGGTCAGTAGCCATTTTTATTTTTATTTCTTTGAATTTATTTTCAATATTTTAATAATCAATTCTATCCCCTGATTCACTGCTTTCTGTTTTAAAATTATTTTCACTTTTATAACTTGTATTTGTATTCCTTGGATTTTGAGATTCTATAAAATTACTATTTATTTTATTGCCCAAGCTTAACTCTACTTTATTAATATATTCAAAGTTTGTAAAATTATTTATATTCTTAGTTTCTAAATTATTCTTACGAAGGTTCTCTGGTATAGGTTGGTTTCGGATGTTCGCTAGTTGTAAATCTTCTTCAGATGAATTGCTTTCCTCGTCCGCAAATCTGGTTTCTCTTTTATTCGACTTAATAAATTTCTTGATGAGGTTCATCTACTTCTATACACGTTGGGGCTCGAAAGCTGCCCTTTTCTTCTTTTGATTAACTAAAATTAATTTTCCCTAGTGTTTGTGTGTGACCAGTTCTCCTCTATGGAACTTCGTAGTATGGTTATATGCACTAACACGAACTACTAACTGATCAATTTTTTTTTATTCACTGAAGTAGTTTTGGAAGTCTTTATTTTCGCTAAGGACTACTTCACTTTTTTCCACTGAATTGCAGTTGCAATAGTTTAAATGTTTTAAGATCAATGTTTGTATCGTATTCACTTTTTAACTATAGCGTTTCCGTTACTTTAGTCGTTATTTCGAAATATTGTTACTCTTTTTCGCAGAGTTATCTCGAGGATAATTTCACTTTGTAGAAACGGGATTATGGTTCTTAAAGGATACAAAAAATATATTTGTATCCTACCGACTGCGCCAATTTTGTTATTAAATAAAAAGAGTTTCTTTCCTTTTTAATTTAATTTGAAACTTTATTACTGTATCTTAACTACTGTACAGGTTGGTGGTAGGTTAAAGTCTGGAGTTTTATGATATCCTGACCGGAGTAAGTCACTTCGTCATCTTTTGTCTGGTGTGATGTGGATGGGGGTTGAAATGTGAACGGATGGCATGCACATGTTTAAAATGGTATTCCGATGCTCAAGTGGTTTCTTGGATTAGGGGTGTGTATCGCTTGGTCATAAACAATGGTATTTATGACTTCCAGATTATTTAGTCTTATTGTCACACCTGCGTCTGGCTGGTTCAGATATAACTTCAAAACCATGTGTTATTCACGTCCAGTCGAGGGTTTTCTGTTGAACATGATATCATATTCAATTTCCGGGGTTGGATTCTGGCATTCTGGAACATGTGTAACTTATATATGTGGGATTGTGCCAATCCAACGACAGAATACCTTACGTTAACCTTGAACACACAAAGACATACACACACATAACCCTGACAACAGCAACAGACAATGTAACGGACGAACGAACAAGAAAAGAGTAACTGGTTTTCCCTACCCAAGTAAAATATAAGAATTCACGTACAGTCACAGGTAGTCATTAAACTAACGTCGTTGAAGAGAGTCATTAAACTAGCATCATTGAAAACGGTCGTCATTGTCAACAGTAGAGAATAAGTACAGATAAAGATTATAAAATAAAGTTGTTTTACATTAATGAAACGGAGTGTTTTATTAATAGATCCGAGTTAAGTCTATTATTTAGAGAAGTGCGTGAATAGGATAGAGGAAAATCCTACAAATTTGGGGACTCAACCGAAATAAAGTGAGCCAAAACGAAAAAAAACTGAGTGCACAATAATTATTGGTGTAAAGTGGAAAAATTTAAATAACGGGCATTAACCCAAAACAGTAGACACACCAAATTTAATTAGCAGTGAAAGTGCTATTTCAGTACGGGGAAAAGAGAAAAAAAAAACTGAGTGTAAAGAAAAAAAGACATTTAAAGGGCATCAACCCAAAGCGGTCGACACATCAAAATAACAGTGAAGATAATATTGCAGTGTGTGAATATTGTTTCAGTGCAAAAAATTATCTTAGTTGAATATTAGACAATATTCGTGAAAACGGTGAAAAGTCGAACCGTGGTTGCATGCTCCAACGTGCGAAGCGGTATTTCACCATCAGAAGCAGACAACACAACGGAGAGAGGAAGACAGCTGCACCGAGTCCAGAGAAGAACAGCAAAAGCAGAATACATAGAATAAGAAAGGGTATTACGTGACTGTTCGGTAAAGTAAGTTATTGTTCTGATTAAAATAATTTCATTAAAAATTCTTTTGATTACTTTTGAAGTAAATTATTGCTATTGATTGAATAAAATTAGTTGGAATTTTACTAAATTGTGATGGATAGGGATTCCGTGTTAGCTCTAACGGTAGACGGACTTAGGGAAAAATTGACAGAACTCAACTTGACAAGTACGGGACTGAAAACAGCATTGCAGGATAGGCTCCTCCAACATCTGGGGTTATCAAGAGAGGTCGAAACAGGGGAAACAAATAGTGAATACGATACCGGTTCGGATGCGGAACAAGACATGGGATCCAGACAAGGAATGTTTACGCTACGGGACATAGAAGATTCTCTAACGACATTTAATGGAACTGCTCACCCCGACATTAATCAATGGGTGCAGGAGTTCGAAGAGAATGCGGTTACGGTGCAATGGAACGGTTTGCAAAAATTTATTTACGGCAAACAATTGTTGAAGGGTGCAGCCAAACTTTTCGTCCGAAGTCAGCCTGGACTGAGAAATTGGCAAACGCTAAAAAAAGCACTCATCGAAGAGTTCGGAATAACCTTATCATCCGCGGAAGTTCATCGTCTACTGAGGAATCGCAAAAAGAAGCCGTCGGAATCTCTGCGCGAATATTTGTACGGCTTGATGGAAATAAGCAAATCTACGGTGTTAGATGAGGAAAGCCTCATTGAATATTTCACAGAAGGAATCGCAGATAGCAGACAAAACAAAGCCGGGTTTTACCAGGCGAAAACACTTGGCGAGCTGAAAGAGCAGATGAGGATCTACGAAAAGGTTCGCGGACCAAACCAGCAGTCAACATACTCTGGGGGAAGTCAGCAGCCTTCGACAAGCAGATCATCAATGAAGCAAGAACGACCTGAAAGGAAATGCTACAAGTGTGGAGAGCCATCGCACATTGCGAGAGATTGTAGAGCACGTACGTTTAAGTGTTTTAGCTGCGGACAACCAGGTCATAGGTCAACAGAATGTAGGAATAGAGGTCAGGTAGGGCAAGGTAGACCAAAGGAGGAAGTTAGCCGTGTACATACTGCTTCATCAGATGACTCAGCTGAAATTCCAGAAGTCCGAGTAAGTTTAGCTACGAGTTCCAACCGCGTCTTCAAGGACATTGTAGTCAAGGGGCACAACGTTTCGGCATTATTCGATACGGGGAGTGACGTTAATCTTTTACGCTACGATGCTTTAACATTGCTTGACTACGTTGAACTCAACTCAGTGAAGAAACATCTGTGTGGTATAGGTCAAAACAAGGTTATTACTCTAGGTAGCTTCGAGGCACAGGTAGAGGTTGATGGAGTAGAATTGCCGTTAATATTTCAGGTTGTCAGAGAACGGGACCTGCAATATTCTGCAGTAATTGGGAATGAAATTCTCAATGAGGTGGACGTGGAAATAGCGGCAAGTGGAGCAGTGTTCAAGAGAAAGCGAAGTGCTGAAGAAGCAGTTGCTGAAGAGACGAAGTCAAGTCAGAGGACTGAAGCTGGAAACCCCGAGTGTTCGAAGCCAGAACGAAGGATGAGCAGCGGAATACGAAGAGGCAGTGCTGACCTACAGGGGCGTGCAAAGAGTAGAGGTGCGCCGAGAAGCGGAGCTAAGCTTGAAAGAGGTGAACATACGGGTCTGAGTAAGTTCAGTAGCGAGGAGTCAGAGGCATGTGAATTGCAGAGAGAATTTGGGATAATGTGTTTATCAGCGGAGGAGGGAGAATTTATAAGTGAGCCGAGTATTGACTCGAAACATTTGAAACAGGGCTCTGAAGAAAAGTTACGGAAGATGATAATCGATTATGCCCCGACAGGAGGCAAGCAATCACCTATTGAAATGAAGCTGGTATTGACCGATGATGTTCCAATATACCAAAGACCAAGGAGAATGCCGTATGCAGATCAACAGTTCGTGGAAAAGCAGGTGACAGATTGGTTGCGCGAGGGAAACATCCAATCGAGTACTTCTGAGTACGCTTCACCCATAGTATTAGTACAGAAGAAGAACGGGAATAAACGACTTTGTTGCGACTATCGTAAATTAAACGAGAAGGTGGTACGTGACAACTTCCCAATGTCTTTAATGGACGATGTGCTCGAAAGATTACAAGGCGATAAAGTATACACTAGTCTAGACCTGGCAAATGGTTTTCTTCACGTTCCCATCGAACCGAACTCACACAAATATACGTCATTTGTCACTCACAGCGGTCAATTTGAGTTCCGATACGTTCCATTTGGAATATCAAATTCACCAGCCACGTTTTGTCGATACATTTCATCAATATTGAGGCAGTTGATTCAGAATGGAACGGCAGTTGTGTACATGGACGACATCATCATTCCCTCTAAGGATGAGGATGAAGGACTGCAGAAACTAAGGAGCGTGTTGGAAGTTGCAGCTGAATATGGCTGAATATGGGAGAAGTGCCAATTCCTGAAAAGGAGAATCGATGTTCTCGGATATATCGTTGAGAACAATACGATCCAACCATCTGTAGAGAAGACGAAAGCAATACGAAACTTTCCGGTACCCGTCGATAGGAAATCGCTTCAACGCTTTCTTGGTTTGACGTCGTATTTTAGAAAATTCGTCGAAGGCTTCGCAGTAATCGCAAAACCGCTTTCCGATATGCTGCGCAAAAATGTTCCGTTTAAAATGGATATTGAACAGTTGCTAGCTTTTGAGCAGTTGAAAGAGGCTTTAGTCAGTGCACCAGTGTTTAAATTGTTTAACCCTCAGGCACCAAATGAGGTTCATACAGATGCAAGCATGTATGGGTATGGAACAATTTTGTTGCAAAAAGACTCGGAAGACCAACATTTTCACCCTATACAGTTTATGAGCCGAAAAACTTCACCCGTAGAAGAAAAATACCACTCGTACGAACTCGAAGTGTTGGCCATCATTGAGGCTTTGAAGAAGTGGCGAGTCTATGTCATGGGGACAAAATTGAGGATAGTGACTGATTGCAATGCTTTTGCGATGACGATGACCAAGAAAGACGTTCCACTAAGAGTGTCGAGATGGGCTATGTTTTTGCAAGAGTTCGACTACGTTATCGAACACCGTCCAGCGTCTAAAATGAAACATGTGGATGCGTTAAGCAAAGTGTCGTGCTTGATGATCGGTGAGTCACTAAACCATCGTATCAAAGAAGCGCAGTTAGCGGACACTTGGATCAAAGCTGTAAGAACAATCCTTGAGAAAGACCCATATGAAGACTTCTTTCTGAAATACGGGGTAGTATATAAGGATCCTGTGAAAGAACTTATAGTAGTGCCGTCCTCAATGGAAAGCGAAATCATTGGCATGGCACACCAACAAGGACATTTTTCGGTAAAGAAGACTCAGGATTTGGTAGAAAAGACGTTCTATATTCCTAGTTTGACGAAGAAGGCAACAACCGTCGTCAGGAGCTGTATTCAGTGCATCATCACTCAGTCGAAGGCAGGAAAGAAGGAAGGATTACTGGTACCTATTGATAAAGAAGACAGACCACTAGGAACGTATCACGTGGACCATGTGGGTCCAATGGCTCAGACTCAGAAACACTATAATCATTTGCTTGTAGTTGTGGATGCATTTGCGAAATTTACCTGGCTTTATCCAGTAAAGAGCACCGGATCCGAGGAAGTAATTGACAAATTGAAAAGGCAATCTACAATATTCGGAAACCCGAAGAGAATCATCTCGGATAGAGGAACAGCCTTCACCTCGAACGCGTTCAAGGAATACTGTCAGAACGAAGGGATACAGCATCTGTTAATAACCACGGGAGTCCCTAGAGGAAACGGACAGGTGGAGAAAATCCACAAGATTGTGATTCCGATGTTGGGAAAAGCAATCCTTGGAAGTCCTCAAAGCTGGTTCAGACATGTGGAGAAGGTTCAGCAGGTTCTTAACAGCACCCCTGCAAGGAGTACCAACTTCACCCCTTTCAGGATACTGACCGGACTGGAAATGCGACTTCCAGATTATCCAGATCTTCGTGAGATACTAGAGAAGTCTGCTTTGGATGAGCTGACCAACGAGAGAGATGAGATGCGTGAGGAAGCCCGAGAGAACATTCTGAAAGTTCAATGCGAAAATAAGAGGAAATACAACAAAGCAAGAGTACCAGAGCCAACATATCATGTGAACGATTTAGTCGCCATTAAGCGCACACAATTTGGTTCCGGCATGAAGCTGAGGCCCAAGTTCTTAGGACCCTACAAGATCACTAATAAGCTAAGCAACGGCAGATACGAGGTTGAAAAGGTGGGAGATACCGAGGGACCTCGCTGTACAAATACGGTGGCCGAGTTTATGAAGAAGTGGGGCCATTAAGCTCTTTCATTCGAGGCGAATGAACATCAGGATGGCCGAATGTGGGATTGTGCCAATCCAACGACAGAATACCTTACGTTAACCTTGAACACACAAAGACATACACACACATAACCCTGACAACAGCAACAGACAATGTAACGGACGAACGAACAAGAAAAGAGTAACTGGTTTTCCCTACCCAAGTAAAATATAAGAATTCACGTACAGTCACAGGTAGTCATTAAACTAACGTCGTTGAAGAGAGTCATTAAACTAGCATCATTGAAAACGGTCGTCATTGTCAACAGTAGAGAATAAGTACAGATAAAGATTATAAAATAAAGTTGTTTTACATTAATGAAACGGAGTGTTTTATTAATAGATCCGAGTTAAGTCTATTATTTAGAGAAGTGCGTGAATAGGATAGAGGAAAATCCTACAAATTTGGGGACTCAACCGAAATAAAGTGAGCCAAAACGAAAAAAAACTGAGTGCACAATAATTATTGGTGTAAAGTGGAAAAATTTAAATAACGGGCATTAACCCAAAACAGTAGACACACCAAATTTAATTAGCAGTGAAAGTGCTATTTCAGTACGGGGAAAAGAGAAAAAAAAAACTGAGTGTAAAGAAAAAAAGACATTTAAAGGGCATCAACCCAAAGCGGTCGACACATCAAAATAACAGTGAAGATAATATTGCAGTGTGTGAATATTGTTTCAGTGCAAAAAATTATCTTAGTTGAATATTAGACAATATTCGTGAAAACGGTGAAAAGTCGAACCGTGGTTGCATGCTCCAACGTGCGAAGCGGTATTTCACCATCAGAAGCAGACAACACAACGGAGAGAGGAAGACAGCTGCACCGAGTCCAGAGAAGAACAGCAAAAGCAGAATACATAGAATAAGAAAGGGTATTACGTGACTGTTCGGTAAAGTAAGTTATTGTTCTGATTAAAATAATTTCATTAAAAATTCTTTTGATTACTTTTGAAGTAAATTATTGCTATTGATTGAATAAAATTAGTTGGAATTTTACTAAATTGTGATGGATAGGGATTCCGTGTTAGCTCTAACGGTAGACGGACTTAGGGAAAAATTGACAGAACTCAACTTGACAAGTACGGGACTGAAAACAGCATTGCAGGATAGGCTCCTCCAACATCTGGGGTTATCAAGAGAGGTCGAAACAGGGGAAACAAATAGTGAATACGATACCGGTTCGGATGCGGAACAAGACATGGGATCCAGACAAGGAATGTTTACGCTACGGGACATAGAAGATTCTCTAACGACATTTAATGGAACTGCTCACCCCGACATTAATCAATGGGTGCAGGAGTTCGAAGAGAATGCGGTTACGGTGCAATGGAACGGTTTGCAAAAATTTATTTACGGCAAACAATTGTTGAAGGGTGCAGCCAAACTTTTCGTCCGAAGTCAGCCTGGACTGAGAAATTGGCAAACGCTAAAAAAAGCACTCATCGAAGAGTTCGGAATAACCTTATCATCCGCGGAAGTTCATCGTCTACTGAGGAATCGCAAAAAGAAGCCGTCGGAATCTCTGCGCGAATATTTGTACGGCTTGATGGAAATAAGCAAATCTACGGTGTTAGATGAGGAAAGCCTCATTGAATATTTCACAGAAGGAATCGCAGATAGCAGACAAAACAAAGCCGGGTTTTACCAGGCGAAAACACTTGGCGAGCTGAAAGAGCAGATGAGGATCTACGAAAAGGTTCGCGGACCAAACCAGCAGTCAACATACTCTGGGGGAAGTCAGCAGCCTTCGACAAGCAGATCATCAATGAAGCAAGAACGACCTGAAAGGAAATGCTACAAGTGTGGAGAGCCATCGCACATTGCGAGAGATTGTAGAGCACGTACGTTTAAGTGTTTTAGCTGCGGACAACCAGGTCATAGGTCAACAGAATGTAGGAATAGAGGTCAGGTAGGGCAAGGTAGACCAAAGGAGGAAGTTAGCCGTGTACATACTGCTTCATCAGATGACTCAGCTGAAATTCCAGAAGTCCGAGTAAGTTTAGCTACGAGTTCCAACCGCGTCTTCAAGGACATTGTAGTCAAGGGGCACAACGTTTCGGCATTATTCGATACGGGGAGTGACGTTAATCTTTTACGCTACGATGCTTTAACATTGCTTGACTACGTTGAACTCAACTCAGTGAAGAAACATCTGTGTGGTATAGGTCAAAACAAGGTTATTACTCTAGGTAGCTTCGAGGCACAGGTAGAGGTTGATGGAGTAGAATTGCCGTTAATATTTCAGGTTGTCAGAGAACGGGACCTGCAATATTCTGCAGTAATTGGGAATGAAATTCTCAATGAGGTGGACGTGGAAATAGCGGCAAGTGGAGCAGTGTTCAAGAGAAAGCGAAGTGCTGAAGAAGCAGTTGCTGAAGAGACGAAGTCAAGTCAGAGGACTGAAGCTGGAAACCCCGAGTGTTCGAAGCCAGAACGAAGGATGAGCAGCGGAATACGAAGAGGCAGTGCTGACCTACAGGGGCGTGCAAAGAGTAGAGGTGCGCCGAGAAGCGGAGCTAAGCTTGAAAGAGGTGAACATACGGGTCTGAGTAAGTTCAGTAGCGAGGAGTCAGAGGCATGTGAATTGCAGAGAGAATTTGGGATAATGTGTTTATCAGCGGAGGAGGGAGAATTTATAAGTGAGCCGAGTATTGACTCGAAACATTTGAAACAGGGCTCTGAAGAAAAGTTACGGAAGATGATAATCGATTATGCCCCGACAGGAGGCAAGCAATCACCTATTGAAATGAAGCTGGTATTGACCGATGATGTTCCAATATACCAAAGACCAAGGAGAATGCCGTATGCAGATCAACAGTTCGTGGAAAAGCAGGTGACAGATTGGTTGCGCGAGGGAAACATCCAATCGAGTACTTCTGAGTACGCTTCACCCATAGTATTAGTACAGAAGAAGAACGGGAATAAACGACTTTGTTGCGACTATCGTAAATTAAACGAGAAGGTGGTACGTGACAACTTCCCAATGTCTTTAATGGACGATGTGCTCGAAAGATTACAAGGCGATAAAGTATACACTAGTCTAGACCTGGCAAATGGTTTTCTTCACGTTCCCATCGAACCGAACTCACAGAAATATACGTCATTTGTCACTCATAGCGGTCAATTTGAGTTCCGATACGTTCCATTTGGAATATCAAATTCCATCATCATATTGAGGCAGTTGATTCAGAATGGAACGGCAGTTGTGTACATGGACGACATCATCATTCCCTCTAAGGATGAGGATGAAGGACTGCAGAAACTAAGGAGCGTGTTGGAAGTTGCAGCTGAATATGGCTGAATATGGGAGAAGTGCCAATTCCTGAAAAGGAGAATCGATGTTCTCGGATATAACGTGGAGAACAATACGATCCAACCATCTGTAGAGAAGACGAAAGCAATACGAAACTTTCCGGTACCCGTCGATAGAAAATCGCTTCAACGCTTTCTTGGATTGACGTCGTATTTTAGAAAATTCGTCGAAGGCTTCGCAGTAATCGCAAAACCGCTTTCCGATATGCTGCGCAAAAATGTTCCGTTTAAAATGGATATTGAACAGTTGCTAGCTTTTGAGCAGTTGAAAGAGGCTTTAGTCAGTGCACCAGTGTTTAAATTGTTTAACCCTCAGGCACCAAATGAGGTTCATACAGATGCAAGCATGTATGGGTATGGAGCAATTTTGTTGCAAAAAGACTCGGAAGACCAACATTTTCACCCTATACAGTTTATGAGCCGAAAAACTTCACCCGTAGAAGAAAAATACCACTCGTACGAACTCGAAGTGTTGGCCATCATTGAGGCTTTGAAGAAGTGGCGAGTCTATGTCATGGGGACAAAATTGAGGATAGTGACTGATTGCAATGCTTTTGCGATGACGATGACCAAGAAAGACGTTCCACTAAGAGTGTCGAGATGGGCTATGTTTTTGCAAGAGTTCGACTACGTTATCGAACACCGTCCAGCGTCTAAAATGAAACATGTGGATGCGTTAAGCAGAGTGTCGTGCTTGATGATCGGTGAGTCACTAAACCATCGTATCAAAGAAGCGCAGTTAGCGGACACTTGGATCAAAGCTGTAAGAACAATCCTTGAGAAAGACCCATATGAAGACTTCTTTCTGAAATGCGGGGTAGTATATAAGGATCCTGTGAAAGAACTTATAGTAGTGCCGTCCTCAATGGAAAGCGAAATCATTGGCATGGCACACCAACAAGGACATTTTTCGGTAAAGAAGACTCAGGATTTGGTAGAAAAGACGTTCTATATTCCTAGTTTGACGAAGAAGGCAACAACCGTCGTCAGGAGCTGTATTCAGTGCATCATCACTCAGTCGAAGGCAGGAAAGAAGGAAGGATTACTGGTACCTATTGATAAAGAAGACAGACCACTAGGAACGTATCACGTGGACCATGTGGGTCCAATGGCTCAGACTCAGAAACACTATAATCATTTGCTTGTAGTTGTGGATGCATTTGCGAAATTTACCTGGCTTTATCCAGTAAAGAGCACCGGATCCGAGGAAGTAATTGACAAATTGAAAAGGCAATCTACAATATTCGGAAACCCGAAGAGAATCATCTCGGATAGAGGAACAGCCTTCACCTCGAACGCGTTCAAGGAATACTGTCAGAACGAAGGGATACAGCATCTGTTAATAACCACGGGAGTCCCTAGAGGAAACGGACAGGTGGAGAGAATCCACAAGATTGTGATTCCGATGTTGGGAAAAGCAATCCTTGGAAGTCCTCAAAGCTGGTTCAGACATGTGGAGAAGGTTCAGCAGGTTCTTAACAGCACCCCTGCAAGGAGTACCAACTTCACCCCTTTCAGGATACTGACCGGACTGGAAATGCGACTTCCAGATTATCCAGATCCTCGTGAGATACTAGAGAAGTCTGCTTTGGATGAGCTGACCAACGAGAGAGATGAGATGCGTGAGGAAGCCCGAGAGAACATTCTGAAAGTTCAATGCGAAAATAAGAGGAAATACAACAAAGCAAGAGTACCAGAGCCAACATATCATGTGAACGATTTAGTCGCCATTAAGCGCACACAATTTGGTTCCGGCATGAAGCTGAGGCCCAAGTTCTTAGGACCCTACAAGATCACTAATAAGCTAAGCAACGGCAGATACGAGGTTGAAAAGGTGGGAGATACCGAGGGACCTCGCTGTACAAATACGGTGGCCGAGTTTATGAAGAAGTGGGGCCATTAAGCTCTTTCATTCGAGGCGAATGAACATCAGGATGGCTGAATGTGGGATTGTGCCAATCCAACGACAGAATACCTTACGTTAACCTTGAACATACAAAGACATACACACACATAACCCTGACAACAGCAACAGACAATGTAACGGACGAACGAACAAGAAAAGAGTAACTGGTTTTCCCTACCCAAGTAAAATATAAGAATTCACGTACAGTCACAGGTAGTCATTAAACTAACGTCGTTGAAGAGAGTCATTAAACTAGCATCATTGAAAACGGTCGTCATTGTCAACAGTAGAGAATAAGTACAGATAAAGATTATAAAATAAAGTTGTTTTACATTAATGAAACGGAGTGTTTTATTAATAGATCCGAGTTAAGTCTATTATTTAGAGAAGTGCGTGAATAGGATAGAGGAAAATCCTACATATATAATATATGTTATCAGCTCCCTAGCTCAAACTTTTGTTTTTCAAAAAAAGTTTTTTTTAAATTGTGGGCGTGTCAGTTGGCGGAATTTGCAAATACTTACACATGAGCATAAAGGGCACCTAGAGAGTATATTATGTATAAGTTTCAGTTTTTCAACTTTGACGTTTCAATAAAATTGTTTTATTTAAATGTGGGCGTGTGAGTGGGTTGATTTTAGAAATTTTATATCCCGAGCAGTTTTAAGAGTTAAAGATCATATATAAAAAATTTCAGCTTTCTAGCTCAAAATTCGATTTTTTCGATAAATCGTTTTTTTTTTGAGTTTGTGGGCGTGTCTGTGGGCGGATTTCAAAAATTCTTACACATGATTATTTCGGACCCCTAGAGAGTATATGGTTAAAATTTCAGCTCTCTAGATCCAGTTTAAAGGTCTAATTTTTGCCGACAGACGGACGGACGGACATGGCTAGATCGACATTACTATCGATGCTGATCATAAATATAGTAACTTTTAGGGGTCTGCGGGCAGTATTAAGGTATGTTACAAACAGCGACCAGTTAAATGTCTTAAAGAAACCGTTTAGTTTTTTCCCAATTGGCTTTCTCGTATTGCCATACGGTTCTTTTAAGAGTTTGCTCTGCAACTATGTGGTTGAAGCACGAAAAATTGTCTGATATGATACAATGGTCCGACGAACCTAGAGGCGATTATACATTTAAAGCGGAGGAACTGGTGTTCTGCCAGGATTTTAGTTTACTGGGCACATTAATTCGAAACAGCTGTTAATGACACTGTTCAGGTCCTCAAGAGTTTCCTCTACCTTTTGTCTCGTGCTGAGTGTAGTTGGAGTTTTGAGAGTTTTCCCTTATTCCTCACTGAAGCGTATCCAGTTGATTTTTCTTGAATTCCTCCTCTCTTGCAAAGTTATAGTTTCGCATTCGATTTGGAATTCGATATATCTATATTCAGAGAGGGACACCTCCGAAGCGACCCTCCAGCTGGTAACCGCCTTAAAGAAGCTATTAGATAAAGTTTAGTCGATTACCTCCTGTCTTCTAAATGTAACAAAAGTTGGCTGTGAACCAACATTAGCCGTGTTTCTTTGCACGCGGATATAGGGATGGCATCAGAAAGCGACCATCGCCGCTTAAGAATTCATCAAAAAAACTTGGCAGCACACAAGCAGCTATGACATGCACCGTGACACAGCTGTAAGTTGTAGTTAAGAAATTTGTATTGAAAATCCTGAAATTGAAAAATATTTACTTCCGCCAATTGAAATTGATGCCAAGAATATTCTAAAATTATGAAAAACAATTTCACATTAACAGATTTGCTAAATTCAATTACCTTTATAATGAAGTTTGAAAAAAAATAATAATAAAATCACGAACAAAATATTCGGCGGGATGTCAAACTTTGACATTTCCTGAAAATTTCATCGCATCGGTTCATTAGAAACGAAGAAAATGAGTTTTGGAAGCACTCTTTATCCTCGCTAACTGACTTAGCGGCGATACCTATCCCCGCTAAAGTTAGCAAATTTCAAATTATCCCTATATCCGCGTGAAAAGAAACAGGGCTATTGTTGATGGTAATATCAGATGACAGAATGAAGTCTAGGCGATGGTTTCCTCGCATGTTGCATTTTCTGCTTCCGTAAACAATGTTCTGAGCATTGTCATGGTATTAGTGAATTCCTCTCTCTATACTTATTACACCGAACAAATAAATCAGTCTTAAGCTAACACTCGGACTTGTTAATCGTGTCACCGACATACACTACATGGTGTCAGAAGTCGCGACAAATTAATATCAAAAGGAACACAAGTTCGCAATGACGGAAAACGCAGGAAGTTTCGTGAAGCCCCCAAAAAACTTACAGGTCAGTCAAACCAACGTTGCGCTTGCATGGAAGAGCTGGATACAAAAATATGACTGGTTTTCTACAGCAGCTCAACTTTTCACCAAAAACAAACGTGACCTTCGAGCGGTATTCATTCAATAAAATGTTTCAAGCGGAAGGCGAAACGTTCGATGATTTTTTAACAAAAATTAAAAATCTGTGCAAAAAGTGCGAATTTTCAACACTTCATGATTCTTTACTGCGTGACAAAATAATACTTGGCATTAAAAGCGATAAAGTTCGTGAGAAACTGTTAGCAGAAGACGAAATACAGCTGGAACAGGCTATCAAACTATGCAGAGCAAGCGAGGTAGCAACACAACAAATTCAAGAGCTGCAAAAACCTGAAATGCACGTGGATTCGCTCAACAAAAAATGATGTCAAAAATACATGCCGGTCACTTCGGAATTCAACGTTCTCTTAACAGAGCAAGACACCTTGTTTTTTGGACCGGAATGACCAGAGACATCACAATGCTGGTGCAAAAATGCAAAATATGTCAAGGATACCAAATTTCTAGACCAAAAGAACCTGTGGTAATCAAGACGATTCCTACCCTTCCATGGGAAATCGTTGCTATAGATATATTTCATTTCTTAACTAACGAATTTCTGCTTATTACAGATAGCTATTCGGGGTATTTCGATTTTGCTCCATTAACACAATCCACATCACAAGAAGTCATACAAATACTCAAAAAATGGTTCGCAACGCACGGCATCCCACTAGTAGTCGAATCGGATAACGGACCGCAGTTTTCAATGTCAGCTGAAAAAACGAATCCGCCTGACCATTATATTTCAACAACGAAACCAGTACTTGCAGAACCAGTACCCAGATCCACTGCAAAAAATAACATAATTGACCAGGGCAGAGGAAATGACGACAACACTTCAACATATATCACTACTACTCGTTCAGGCAGGGTAGTAAAACCACCGATAAGATACGATTCTTCGCTCTAGTCAAATCTCCAACAAAACATTGAATAACAATTTTCTTAAAGTAACCTATATCCGAATTATTTGAAGAACATTTCATTTGTTTAAATAACAATTTTCTAAAGTAACCTATATCTGAATTATTTGAAGTAAATTTCATTTGTTTTTTTTTTCATTTCATTTTGTGAATTTTTACTTTAATGTCTAAAACAATAATGTAAAAAAAGGGGGGTGTCATGGTATTAGTGAATGCCTCTCTCTATACTTATTACACCGAACAAATAAATCAGTCTTAAGCTAACACTCGGACTTGTTAATCGTGTCACCGACATACACTACAAGCATTGTCATCGCAACATATAACTAGGCCAAGTTTTCTGATGGTTTTGGTACGTAATGAAATACCTATTTCGACAGCCAAATATTGATTGACTATTCGGTGTTCTAGACTTTAAAAAAAATTATCAATTTTGTGTTCAATTGGAGTATAACGTATCCTTTCATATAACGAAAATTTCTTTAAACTACTCCTGACAATTTGGATTGCACGTTCTGCGATACCAGTTGATTGTGGGCTACAGAAGGAGGAGATTTTAAAGTATGTTTGTTGTTTTCAATACAAAATTCTTTAAGTTCCTGTGAACCAAAAGACGGGCCTGTCCGAGGCAATTTCCTTTGGAAGCCCGAACATTGAGAAAATTCGCCTAAACGCTTCGATAAGCTGATTAGCGTTTGTTTTTGGCATTTTGACAACCTCTAACCATTTTGCGTAGGCATCAACAATGGGGTGGAGCGAAAAATATTTTTTTCTTATTTCTCCATATACATATTTGAATGGGTGCTATTTAGATTCAAAATAACGGGAACAAAATTTGAGATCAATTGAAATTGAAATATTTTTAGAGGGTGCACAACGCATTTGAAGTAAAAGTGTTGGATTTGTCAGACTTAAACACATACTTCCATACACTTTATCATTCACACATTGAGAATTCGAAAACTTTATATATACAAAATTAATAATAATATTAAGAATTAATTTTAATATTAAACAAAATATTTTGCTGTGACATTATTTTAAATATTAACGCTTTCCTAAAAATATATTCTGTTTCTGGAAAATTCAATTTACTTTTTAATACTACGTAATTTGATTTCTTCTCACTCAATATTTGTATATGTAAGAGAGAGGTTGTGTTGATATCCAGTCAAAAATAAAAAATACCCTACAATAAAATAAAAAATATTATTGTAAGATGGCTACTACTAGGCAAAGGGTGCAAGATTTAATTTTTGGAAATACGGAACCATTTAAAGAATCATGTTTGCCAACTTTCAAAGAAGTTATGAAGGAGTTCTTAAATACTGTCTGTTAACTGAAAAGTATAATAAAAAAAGAACCAACTGTTTTTCAAGTGTCTGAAAAAAATTGGGTCAAAATTTGGTCAAGGTATGGAAAAAGGCTTCCCTTCCTACCATTTCTCATTCCTCTGTTGTAAGGAAAATTCGGCAATACCATGAGAAATATAAAAAAACATCTTAAAAACTATAAAATAAACGAAAAACGGAACAAATTAGACAGTTTCAAAATACAGTTGGAGCAGTTTTTGAAAAAATCTGAGACGCTATTTGACATAATATGCTCTTGCCAGTGTGCACTATTTCAAGCGTGCTTGTGTGATCAAGCAAATAAAGTTCCTAGCGAGCTTTTTTAACGGATCAGAGAACAATTAGAAAGTTGTGTATCGGAAATATTGACTGGACTGCTACTCGGAAAATGGAAAAAAGCTCTAAAAGAAAACAAGACAGAGCTGAGAAAGTTGAAAAAAAGAGACAATCAAATAGTACGGATCCTGACATTAAAACAATTTTTGTCGAAACTCGAATCAATACTTCTGAATCTGAGATAACTGACAAAAGCATTGACTTTGAAGACTCTCCTCCTAAAAAGATAAAAACAGAGCTCATTACAAACCAAATGCGACTTAAATTACCTAATTTGGGACTTGCTTGTGATCGCACAGGGATCTCAGATAGAAATGCCGCTATAATTGCAAGTAGTGTTTTGACAGACGTTGGTATAATAACCCTGGAGGATCAATCGAAGGTCATAGATAGATCAAAAATAAGGCGCTTAAGGTATGGAGTCAGACAAAAGTTACAAGAAAATAATTTACTTAAAGGTACCCAGCTTGAAAGCCTTTATTTTGATGGCCGCAAAGATCGTACTAAAATCTTAACAAAGCAAGGTGATCAATCATATCATAAATTGTCTGTCGAAGAACATATTTCTCTTGTTCAAGAACCCGGTGCACGCTATGTGGGACATGTTTCCCCTAGCGATGGAAAATCAAAAAGCATGTGCGAGTCCATAATCAGTTTCTTATATCAAAACAAGATATCCCTGAATCACTTTGTTGCAGTTGGATGCGACGGAACGGCTGCAAATACTGGTTCAAAGGGGGGTGTTATAAGATTGATGGAAGAAGCTGTGGGGAAACCTCTACAATGGAATATATGTTTGCTTCATTGTAATGAGCTGCCTCTTCGACACCTTCTACAAAATTTAGCCGGACAAACAACAGGTCCATATGGCTTTTCCGGGCCAATTGGCAAAATGTTGGAGTGTTGCGAAAAGTTGGATATTGTAGAATTTGTACCAATTAAAAAAATACTTCATGTTTTACCGGACATAAAAAATACAAATGATCTAAGCTGTGACCAAAAGTACTTGCATAATATATGCCAAGCCGTAGGTTCTGGAAACTGTTCCGTGTCTTTGTTACAAAGAAATCCCGGCAAGTTATCACATGCTCGTTGGCTGACTGCGGCAAACAGAATTATGAGGCTTTATATTGGAACTAAGAATCCATCAGACAATTTACTCATTCTAGTAAATTTCATTGGTCGCGTTTATGCTCCGTTATGGTTTCTTATTAAAAGACTTCCTTCTTGCAAAGATGGTGCGCGTCACTTATGGAAAATTATTTCATTGTCTCGATATCTGGACTCGAAATTCAAAAAGATCATAGATCCTGTCATCCAACTAAATTCATTTTATGCCCATCCGGAAAACCTACTTTTAGCTATGATGACAGACCCAAGAAAATCGATTCGTGAGCTGGCACTTCGGCGAGTGATGAAAGCTCGAGCGGAAAAAAGCGAAATAAATGTTCGTAGGTTTACAGTGCCAAAACTCAACTTTAAAGCCAATGATTATGTAGATTTAGTCAACTGGCAGGGCCTACAAATAACTGAGCCCCATGTAACGAAGTTTCTTGGCGATGAAAACATTTCGGACATTGTTAAAAGCGGCGATTGCAGTATTATTGCTTTCCCTCGGTTCCCGTGTCATACGCAAAGTGTGGAACGTTGTGTTAAGCTAGTAAGCGAAGCTTCTAGCGAAGTATTTGGATTCCAAAATAGTGATGGGTTAGAGCTAGAATCGCATCTCGACAAAAAATGCCTGAATTTCATTCAAAAAAGAGTTTTTGTATAGAATAAAGTATACAACTGCACCCTAATGGGAGGTTGGTTGGGTAGGGTGGGGGTGGAACTCAATAGCAGCAACCTCCACGTGGTGAGTTCTGTGTGGTTTTGTAACAGAAATCAACGAATCGCTGCAAAACATATAATTTTCCCCATTGCATATATTTTTGATTTTGATATCCCTGTACAATTTCTCAGGATATTTTTTGATCATGTTGAAATTTGTTGACCGCCTTTTTGACGGTAAATGGCACCTATCCCGACTATGTATAATAGGAAAATAAATTTTTTTTTTTTTTTATTTCACTCCACCCTAATCAACAACTACTAAAAATGTCAATTCTGCGAAATGAAAGAAATCCATGTGCACATGCTTAAGAGGATATGAGGTTTCAGGCCATGAACTATGCGTAATTGGGCTTGGCTTATTGATGTTTTGAGAAAGTTTTCCATATTGCCAGGGATTTTTTTTCTTACAATGCTTATATGACCCTTGTGCAAAAGATTTAACATGCGCTCCCTTAAAAGAAATGGAATTACGAGCCTATCCCTTAAAAGAACGCAGCTTTCTTGTACTGACAATTCTATACGCGCGCCGATAGAAATACTTAACTACGTCTTTTGTTATCTTTTTCGACAAACTGTATTGAACATAATGGTAGTCCTCCTGTAATATGTTATATTCTTATCTTCGATTTCTTAGCAATTAATGCAAAGTTTAATGGAATATCGCCGGCAACATTAAAAAAAATAATGTATGTAGGTACTAGCATTCCATACCGTATGGTTATTTTAATGGAAGTCTCTGCATTACCCATTTTATATGCCTTCCGATACTTGATTCCGACAAAATAAGTACCCAACTATGCAATCTAGTTGAACCTACTGCAGAACTTGTGATCACTAAATATTGTTACATCCCGGCTAGGATTCGAAAAGATAAAACGTAATTCTATTTAATTAATCTATTAGTTCTCTTTCAATATCTTTTAATTCTTGATTATTATTCTAATAATTCACTTATTTAATCCAACAATTCACTTTCACAATTATTCACTTTAAATAAACAAGAGTATCTCGTCGAACGTTGACTATCAATCTACGTTTGCGTTTTAAGTCAAGGAAAAAAAAATAAAAACAAAAATCAATTTAATAAAAGGTTTTGGAAAAATTTATTACAATCAAAGGAATATATTTTTTTTTTTAATGAATACATTCGTTTTATTATGAATACATTCGTTTTATATACATTTTTTGCCCGCAAAGCAAAATGCTTATCTGCAGGTGGTTGTTAAACAAATTTGATTTGAAGTAATTTAAAGTTAAAATTCATTTTACGTTACAAAAAAATTGATTAAGGTTTTAAAATAATTTCAACTATCTCATATTTATAATTTAATTTATGAAATATAATTCAAGTAAGTACTTTTTTATCTCTTTTTTTCTCTTCTTAAAATTCGGAATGACTTTCAAATGTTGAGGAAGCGTATTGAGTAGTTTCGGGATAGCATATCGTAGTTCTCGATTTCCGTATGTATTGTATGTTGAACTTCTAGCATCTCTTGAGCTCGTCTTCTTGTATTAAGCGTATGGCGTATGGGTTGCAGAAAACGCTGGTCATACATGTAGTGCAGCAATGTTGTCATCTGGAATATTGCTTCGACATCTAAAACTTTAAGACAAGAATTACTAGGTCTTACAATTTTAATAAGCCGATGTTGTAGCTTGGATATTTTGTCTAAATGAGATTTCGCTGCGTTTCCCCAAGCCAGTATCCCGTATCTTATGCGCGACTCAGCTAGCGAGTAGTACACCTGCTTTTGCATTTCGAAATTTGAGTATCGCTTAAGATATACCATTGCGAAAATAGTGCTTTTTAGTTGAAGACGCAGGACATTTACATACTCACGCCATAGGAAATGCTCGCCGATGGTTACTCCAAGATATTTTATGTTTTCAACTACTTCAATTGGTACGCTATTGGCTGATAGTAGAGAGCAGTAATTTCGATGGTATATTTGGACAGCTTCCTCTCGTTTGGATGCGGCGCGTATGTACATTACTTTTGTTTTGGATGCATTTATGATAAGACCGTTATCATGACACCAATTTGAGACAGCGTTAAATTCATCTTGCAATATCTCCACAGCAGAATTGAAGTTCTTGTGCTTGGCCACGATTGCTATGTCATCGGCATATGCATAGGCAGTCCGTTTTTTTAAATAATCGTAATAATTCGTTGGTAAACAGTATAAAGAGGATAGGGCCTAGTTTTGAACCTTGCGGTACACCGTATTCACTAGATTTTTCTTTACTGAGTACACCAGACACTTTGACTTTTATAGTTCTATCAGTCAGGTAGCTCCTAAGCCAGTTTGCCATTACACCCCTTAATAAACGAATAGTTAAAACCATTGGTCGCGCCTACTCTCTTGTATCAAACGCTCGAGAATAATAATATTCCGTTTCTATTCTCTCTAGTTGTGTATTAAACCACTAGTTAAAATTAAACGAAATCGTTCACCTAATGATGTTGATTCAGATGAGTCAGTTTGTAACATAATTGACGAAACCAATAAAAAACGTCCAGCAATAAACTTAAACAGCAATATGAATGCAAACAAAACTGCAAAAAATTCACGGAATAAAAAACCTATTCCAACCACCAACAATCATGCTGATAACAATATCCCACGGAGTGCAAACTTCTTCGGCCCTCTTCAGACTCTTATCGATGATGATGAAAAATCCCATTCTCAAGGCACGGTTGTGCATGCAGAAGATGTAAACAAATTGATGTCAATCCCAAAACCACCGCCTATTAATGTCATAAAATGTAAAGCGCAGAGCATTCATCAAATATTGAGTGCAAACAAAATTGATGATTATGTCATTAAACATATGTCAATTGGTATAAAATTTTTATCAAAGACCATCGATTCTTTTCAAAATATATGTAAAGCACTGACGCAAGCTAACTGTGAGTACTATACACACAGTCTAAAATCTGAATTACCGTTCAAAGTCGTGTTAACTGGATTAGATAAAACTGATGCCGACGCTATTAAATCCCATTTAACTACGTCTGGTGTTAAGTGTATCGATGTCAAAGCTGTTAGTCGACAAAATAATCAAGTACAATTCATCTTTTTCATTGTATACCTTGAGAAAGGTAGTATAACTATTAAAGAACTTCGTGAACGATTTGGTGTTATAAACAAAACAATTGTGCGATGGAACTTCCAAAGAAGGCTTCCCAAAAGAGTGACTCAATGTTATAACTGCCAGATGTATGGGCATGGGGTTTATTATTAACCAACCATGGCATCAACTGTCAGGCGTACGCCGATGACATTGTATTGATTGCCAGGGGCAAGTTCGAAGAAACCCTTGGAGACATCATACAAAAGGGGCTTAAAGTAACCAAGGAATGGTGCCATAATGTCGGACTTAACATCAATCCGGCGAAAACAACGATAGTACCATTCACAAGGAAAAGACAACTTCAAAGACTTAAGGACATAAACCTATCAGGCACGACACTGATACCAGTCAAAGAAGTAAAATATCTAGGACTCCATCTAGATAGTAAACTCCTCTGGCGAAAACATACAGAGGAGATATCCAAGAAGGCCACCCGCGCTCTCATGATATGTAGGAGCCTAGCGGGGAAGGCATGGGGATGCAGCCCAAGCATCCTGCGATGGATGTACACTGCAATCGTGAGACCAATGATCACATACGGAGCGGTAGCATGGGCGAAACGAACCAGTCTAGTCACAACGCGAGAGACACTCGGCAAAGTGCAAAGACTGGCGTGCCTATGCATTACCGGAGCAATGCGTAGCTGCCCAACCGCAGCCATGGAGGTGTTATTGGAACTGACTCCTCTACACATCATGGTGATGAACGAGGCAGACAAAACAATCCTTAGGATGGCAAAGGAGGGAATTGGGAGAGGGAAATGCATCGGTTCGAAAGAACACGGTGACTTACTCAAAAAACTCCCACTTCTTGGCATACCTAGGGACGACAGCATCAGGAAATTCAACTTCGAGAAGAATTTCCAGATAAAGCTCAGCAATAAGGAGAACTGGAGCAACGAACCCATAACTTATGGACTGAGCAACCACACAACAAAGTGGTATACGGACGGCTCGAGGACTGAGGAGGGAACTGGTGCAGGAGTGTTTGGGCCGGGAACTAGGCACTACGGTAGTGCCTCCACCACCGAGGGCAATTGCTGAACTCATTGACTATTGCGACACCAGGAAGATGGGCCTAGTTATATGCTGTGATGCCAATGCTCAAAACACTGTTTGGGGCAGCAGCAAATGCAACATGCGAGGAAACCATCTCCTGGATTTCATTCTATCATCTGATCTTACTATCAACAATGTTGGCTCGCAACCAACTTTTGTGACGTCAAGAAGACAGGAAGTGATCGACCTAACTTTATCAAATAGATACTTTAAGGCGGTTACTAACTGGAGGGTCTCTTCGGAGGTGTCCCTTTCAGACCATAGATATATCGAATTCCAAATCGAATGCGAAGCCATAACTTTGCAGGAGAGGAGGAATCCGAGAAAAACCAACTGGATACGCTTCAGGGAGGAATTAGGGAAAACTCTCAAAACTCCAACCAAACTCAGGACGAGACAAAAGGTAGAGGAAGCTGTTCAAGACCTGAATAGTGCCATTACTGGCTGTTTTGAACTGACGTGCCCAGTAAGCAAACCCCCTGGCAGAACACCGGTTCCCTGGTGGAGCTCGGAACTGCAAAGAATTCGTAGAGAAGCTAGAAAGCTTCTAAATAGGTCACTCAAGACTGATTTGGAGACAGACTAGAATCTCTACCGATCGAAGCAGAAGCAATATAAGAGGCTAATTCGGGTATCGAAAAGTGCTTCTTATAAGAATTTCTGCGAAAAGATTGAAAAGCTGGGTGAAACTAGTAGGTTGGTTAAAGTTCTGAAAAAGGGCAAACCAGCCAAACTGGACTCACTTAGAAAACTTGATGGCACCTTCACTGAGACGAAAGCGGAAACTCTTAGTTATCTGCTGGAGTCTCACTTTCCGGGTAACCAGATTACAATTGGTTCACAACCAGCCCCGATTACCGAGACTATGAGTGAGCCAAGACAAACAACTCGGCGTAGCTGGTATATTGCGAAGGCCGTGGTGACGGACGAGGCCATTAAATACGCATTTGCGTCTTTTGACGGCTTCAAGTCGCCTGGTACGGACGGAATATACCCAGCCATGCTGCAACAATGTACAAACCAGCTGCTACCGACTATGAAGAAAATCTTCACCGCTGTCCTAGCACTGGCATACATTCCAACACCCTGGCGTACAGTTAGAGTGGCATTCATACCAAAAATTGGCAGAAGTGACTACTCGCTCGCCAAGAGCTTCAGACCAATCAGTCTGACTTCTTTCTTGCTGAAAAGCTTGGAAAGGCTGGTCGAGCTTCACGTGCGCAAAGGTGCTTTGCGATTGCACCCACTATCTCCGATGCAACATGCCTATCAACGCGGAAAATCCTGCGAGACTGCGCTCCAAAATCTAGTTGGTAGAATTGAAGGCGCGCTTGACAGAAAAGAATACGCGATGGGCATTTTCATCGATATTGAGGGTGCTTTTGACAATGCGACTTTTGATAGCATGTGCAGCTCCGCCAGACAACACGGAGTAGACGAACCATTGGTGTTGTGGATTAAAGCAATGCTAATGAATAGAACGTTGGTTGCGGATGCGGATTGTGGCCGCTATGTTATGGCGGGGGTAAACAGAGGCTGCCCGCAAGGCGGCGTCATGTCTCCACTGCTGTGGTGTATGCTGGTCGACTCTCTGTTGAACGCACTCAACAGTTCTAATATTTACGCTCAGGCGTACGCGGATGATGTTGCCGTGCTTTCTGTTGGATCATGCCTAGCGACTGTATGCGCCAAGGCGCAGGCGGCCCTTGACGTGATCGACGAATGGTGCACTAGGAATGAGCTCTCGGTCAATCCTCTTAAAACTGAGGTTGTTCTCTTTACGAGAAGGAGGAAGCTGGTCGGGTTGACTCAGCCAGTGCTAAAAGGCGTCACAATCCAACTCTCCAATGAAGCAAAGTATCTGGGAGTCATCATGGATAGCAAACTTCTTTGGTCCAAACATGTTGAGCTGAAGACTGCCAAGGCGCTGTCTATTTTCTGGCAGTGCAAAGGCATTTTCGGCAAGACATGGGGCTTATCACCGAAAAGAGTCCTATGGATTTATACGGCTATGATAAGACCATTTATAGCATACGCATCGGTTGTTTGGTGGAATAAGCTTTCACGTAAATACGTCACTGCTGCTTTTGCCAAACTCCAAAGGCAGGTATGTCTCGGCTGCACGGGGGCCTTCCCCAGCACGCCGGGCTCCGGCCTAGATGCACTATTGAACCTTCCGCCCCTTGATGTTTACATCATGGGCTGTACAATCAAGGCTATCTCACGTCTTACAAGAGGTGGCTTTTGGTATAACTCGCACTGGAGTTTTGATGAACTTGCGCAACGGTTGTCCTTCGACTCCTGTCTTATGGATATGCCGTCTGATGCGATGACACCGGAACTTCGGCTAAAGCGCAAATACGAGGTCGACTTTCCTCGCGTCCAGGACTGGCTCTGGCCGGACTCTGAACCTGGAAGGGAATGCAGTCGAATCTTTACGGATGGCTCCAAAACCGATCAAGGATCTGGTGCTGGTGTCTTCGTG
The DNA here is from genome assembly GCA_949715645.1 of Portevinia maculata. NCBI lineage: Eukaryota > Metazoa > Arthropoda > Insecta > Diptera > Syrphidae > Portevinia > Portevinia maculata. Next base: position 124,320,426 of record OX454527.1, read on the forward strand.
GAGAGCGATAGCGTTAGACTTTTCTTTCCGTTAGGCAAACATGCGTCAGTCTTCCAAACAGAGACTTATGCTATCCTAATGGCCATGGACTATGTTACGAGGAACAGGTGGAGGGGGCGAAGTATCTGCGTCTGTAGCGACAGTCAGGCTGCGCTTAAGGCCTTACTCAAACCCTTAACTACCTCCAAAATAGTACGTGAATGCAAGATATCTCTGAATTCGGTCGGAAGGCTGAATTCACTTAAACTTGTCTGGGTCCCGGGTCATAACGGGATCACGGGAAATGAGATCTCCGATGAACTTGCTAGACAAGGCTCAGAGGGGGACCTCTCAGGACCTGAACCAGCGATCTGTCTGCCTGCGTCCTCGGTCAGGGCTTCCATTGACGGTTGGGTTTCCTATGAACACAATCGCCGTTGGCATGACTCTCCAGGGTGCAGACAGACTAAGCAAATGCTCCCCGACGTCTGTGGGAAATCCGCGGCATTCTTGTTGTCTCTCAACAGAAAAGACTGCAGACAGACTACTGGCGTTCTTACGGGACACTACGCTTTTGCCAAACACCTTAAGGTGCTAGGCCTAAGCGACACCACCAACTGCGAAGCCTGTGGAGAAAGCGACGACACTGCGGAACATTTCGTCTGTGATTGTCCTGCTTTTGCTCGTATCAGGTGGCAGGTATTTGGTGCGGATATGGTGAGTGCTGTAAACCTAAGCTCCTTATCATTGAAGCGCCTTCTCGTTTTTCTTAGAAAAACGAGTAAATTCCCACAGTAAAATGTGGTGTGTCTGCCTGGCAGTACAATGGACCAGTATTGAGTCTGAGTGCTCCAGTGCAGAAAGTTTCACACATCCCGACAAAAAAAAAAAAAAAAAAAAAAAAAAAAAGCACTACGAATCCATGGGCAAATGTACCAGCATCTTCCAGGCAGAAATATGTGCCATAGACAGGTGCGTTCGAATCAACCTCGAGAAAAACTATAGAAATTGCAACATAGCAATAATGTCTGACAGCCAAGCAGCTATAAAAGCTCTTGACGCCTACGTTATCAAGTCAAATCTCGTGTGGGAATGCCTACAAGGACTGAATAGACTAGGCAAGAATAACAGAATCTCCATCTGCTGGGTGCCTGGACATGTTGGCATTACGGGCAATGAGGCAGCGGACTCTCTGGCCAGAAAAGGGGCAGAGCAACCCTTCATAGGACCTGAACCATTCTGCGGGATAGGAGAACACACTATCCGCGAAGAGTTCAGGAGACTGGAGGAAGAAACAAAGGCCAAAACCTTTCTCAACCTCCAAGGTCTGAGGCAAGCAAAGAAACTCTTAGGAAATTACAACCAAAAGAGATTCAAAGTTTGTATCGGCCTTAACAAAAATAACCTAAGAATCCTAACAGGCCTCCTCACGGGGCACTGCAGACTCAAGCAGCACCTGAGGAAAATGGACATATCGGAGGACGGGCTCTGCAGATTCTGCAGTGAAACCGCCATAACTCCAGACCATATACTGTAATCCTGTGGGGCACTGACCCACAAAAGGATGAAACATTTGGGCAGGCACCAAATAACAGACAAGGACATACAAACCATGGACCCACAGCTCATTTTCAGATTCATCAAAGAAACTGGACTGGACGCTGTGCTCTAAGGAGTGTGACCTGACAAGGATAAATCAGAGCAATACCTCGACACGCTTCACAAAGAAGTACCTAGAGAGGACTCTGAACGAGGGCATGAACCTCTCCGAAGCACAAGCAAGGGGACACAATAGACCAATAGGTCGCAGTGTAATATACCCTAACCAAATATCAATCAATCAAAATGGGCATGGGGCGAAACACTGTCATGTTAAAACCTTCTGTTCGCTTTGCTCAGGAGGACATACTTCATCTGTCTGCAGCTCCAAAGAAATCAACAAATGTGCCAACTGTGGTGGTCAACACAAATCAACGGACAATCAGTGCCCCACTCGACGGAGTTATGTGGAGTTTCGGCAAAAAAACACAACAAGAGCACCTGCTAAGGTATCCTATCAGCGTGGTTTTGTTCCAAGAGTAAAAGATTTTCCTCCACTGCGAATAACTAAGCAAAATCAACATCCATGTGACAAGGTTTGGTCTCAGCAGAGAGGCAGTACTACAAGTAATATTAATATAAACACTAACAATGTAGCTAGTACTTCAAATTTATTTTCTTTAAACGAAATGCAAATGCTTACTAATGATTTAGTCTCGAAATTAAGATTATGTAAGGATAAATTTGATCAGTTTAATGCCATAACTGAATTAGCCTTAAAATATTTAAATAATGAATCAAAGTAATATAAAAATAATAATATGGAATGCTAGGGGTGTAAGGCAAAAAAGTATCGAGTTTTTTTCTTTCATGATCCGATATAAAATAGATATAGCCTTGGTCACTGAAACCTGGCTCAAAAATGAACACACTTTTTCACATCCTAATTATGTTTGCTACCGCTTAGATAGACAAAGTGCCAGAGGTGGTGGAGTAGCCATTGTTTTGAAAAAGGAATTGAAAATAACTTTTCTGCCTTATATAGGGACCAAAGTAATTGAAACCATAGGGGTCGAAATTATCACCGGACTTAATCAAACAATTAAAATTATATATGCTTATTTTCCAGGACGCTTGTCTGACAACCGATCAAAAGGTGTTTTTAGAAGTGACTTAATGAAGCTGAATCGCTTATCAGGACGCTATGTAATTGGCGGAGACTTTAATTGTAGACATCAATCATGGGGATGTCTTCGAGCAAACAGTGGTGGTAACATTTTGCATGAGCTACAGTCAAACTATCCCTTTTCCTTGATGTACCCGCCTGATCCTACATATGTGCCCCGAAATGAAAGAGCAAATCCCTCAGTTCTTGACTTTTTCTTAACCAACAGTTCGGAAATTATCTCCCAGCCACTGGTAATAATTGACCTTTCATCTGATCATTTACCAGTAGCTGTTGAGCTCCTCGTTACTGGAACAATAAGTGAAAATCTGCGTTATAACTTCAAAGCCATGAACAAAACAACTTTTCAAAACACAATTAAAACAAAAATTGGTAATTTAGCTGGATTATCACTTGCAGACATTCAGCAATATACTGACATAGATTCCATGATAATGACTTTAACAAATGCTATAAAAGATAGCGTTGACGTCTCAGTTCCTCATTTACCCACTATCAATGCTCAATCTAAGATTCCATATCATACATATTAGATACTATTTCAAAGAGAAATAAAACACGCAGAAATTGGTTACGTTACACATTACCTTACTACAAATTTGAGCTCCGGTATCTAAACAAGCTTATTCAATACTTTATACAAAAGCACAGGAATATGAAATGGAACAAACTTCTTCAAGGTTTCGAAAAATGTTCAAAGCCATTCTGGAACGTCACAAGGATAATAAAATGCAAGAAAAAGTCGATTCCAGTTCTTAAACAAAATGACACTAGCTACTCGTATATAACGAGCGCTGAAAAAGCTGAAGTTCTTTCACAAAAATTTGCTTCAAACTTCACGATTGCAGCAAATATTAGTAACCCTACAACAACAAATCTGGTTGAAAGTTCTGTTAATCAACTTGATTCAACTGCTCACATACTATCTTCTGGTTGGTACGTCCGACCAAAAGAAATAAAAAATATAATAAAACTTTCTCGAATCAAGAAAGCACCTGGTCTTGATGGGATTTCCAACTTGTGCCTTGCAAATCTCCCTCGAGTTGGACTTATTTATCTCACTTACATAATAAATGGCTGTCTCAAGCTACAGTACTTTCCACAGGCATGGAAGGTAGCAAAATTAATTGCGATTCCGAAACCTCAAAAGCCTCCTAATGATCCCTCCAGCTATCGTCCAATTAGCCTTCTAAGCAATCTAGCAAAGATCTTAGAAAAAATTATTAAAAGAAAGCTTATTTACTTTATCAACGATAACTCATTATTAAAAAACCAGCAATTTGGTTTCAGAGCTGGTCACAGTACTGCTCACCCTGTCTTGAGAATTGCTAGACATGTAAAAGCTAACTTCACTATGAAAAAATCGACTGCAATTGTGTTGCTTGACATAGAATCTGCTTTTGATTCTGTCTGGCATGATGCTCTTATTCATAAAATGATAAACTTTGGTTTTCCTACCGCCTTGACTACGCTAATACGTAACTTATTGTATGGACGCAGCTTTAGAGTATACGTTGGCTCTGTGACATCCACAGAGAAACAAATTACTGCAGGAGTCCCCCAAGGCTCGGTGCTTGAGCCGATTTTATATAACATACTCGTATATATGGCAGATTTTCCCAATCTTCCGAATTGCTTTTCGTCAATTTTTGCTGATGATACTGGAATTTATAGCTCGCATGAGCAACCCTCCAATATCTGCTCAAACCTTCAACAAGGACTCTCTATGCTCAGTGCCTATTTCCATAGATGGAAAATAAAAATAAACGAAAGTAAGACTCAAGCCATGTTTTTTACGCGTAGAAGACTTCCCCGCTATCTTCCGAATAATAGTCTTAATCTCAACGGTTGTAACATCCCTTTTACAGAAAATGTCAAATATCTTGGCATCACTTTCGACAAAACCCTGACATATAGTTGCCACATAAGAAATGTACTAAGTAAAGCTGGAATTCTAATCAAAATATTATATCCGTTTATAAATAGGAGATCTACACTTAACCTTGAAAATAAGCTGATAATATAGAAAGTCATATTTTAGGCCTTAATGGTTTATGGTTCCCCTGTTTGGTATAATTGCGCACGCACTCATATTAATAAGCTGCAAATCATGCAAAACAAGATCCTTAAAATGATTCTCGACTTGCCGTGGCATTTCTCCATATCTTAACTACATAATATGTCAAACGTCGACTTTGTGGTGGATAAAATTAACACCCTGGCATGCAAGTTTTTTTAAAAATGTTCACTGTCAGTAAATCCATATGTTACGCAACTATTGCCAAATTAGTTTGTAAGTTAGAGTAAGTTAGTAGTTGTTATTATTCATAAAAAAAAAAAAAAAAAAAAAAAAATGTTAATTTTTTGTAAATCCATATGTTACGCAATTATTGCCAAATTAGTTAGTAAGTTAGAGTAAGTTAGTAGTTGTTATTATTTATAGAAAAAAAAAAAAAATCATTGGGTTTTCAGATACTTAAGTTTTCCCAAATATGTATGTAATATTATTCACGTTCACCTTTTCTGATAATATCAATATAATTAATATTAAAGCTGAATGGGCACTAGCTCTTGCACTTATCTAGAAGTTCTATTGTATATACTTGTAAATGTCAACTTGAATTTAATAAATGAAATGAAATGAAATGAAAAAAAAAAAAAAATAAACAATCACTTTTCTCTTATTCAATACTTCCACTTTTTCTCTATACTTTTCACTACTGTCATCTATCGCACTTCTTTATCGCGGTTCAAAAGTAGAATGTCTTGGGTGCTCCTGCGACACCTATTTATATCTCCTAGTGACAATAACAACTCTCGAAATTTCCAGATTCGTTGAGTTCAGAAGGTTCGAGACCGACAGATGTACTAGTTATTCCATAGCTATTCAAACTGCTTTTCAAATGCTGCCAAATGTCGATTATCTTATACGGTAATATGGCTCTCGAATAGAGATGGCGCTGCAAGGTGACTAATTGATGCTGAATGTCACAGTTTGAGCAAACATGCAACAATATCCCCCTCTTAAACTTGTTCGTTCCAAACAAGCACGTCAATATTTTCACCATGGTAGCGATGGAGACGATACACATGGACAACCTTCAGCTTGCCTCTTCCTCGCTGGATCCGGTAGACAACATCGTTGATGCGCTTCACTATCTTATAGGGTCCCTTCCAATCCTGCTGTAGTTTAGGTGGCATGCGTTTTCTTCGATGAGGGTTGTATAGCCATACCAGATCTCCTTCCTGGAATCCTGTAGTGGTTGCTTTAGTACCGTGCCTCGTCTTCATGCGGTCGCTGGATATCCGAATCTTATCCATAGTTTTCCGATGAATGTTTCTGATGATTTCTCAGAGATCCGCAACATAATCAGCTTCATTCGTTGGTTCATCAGTCGGATATCCAAACATCAATTCACTAGGTAACCGTATGGTTCGACCAAAAAGGATTTCGGATGGAGTATGTCCTGTTGTGTTATGAACTGCCCTTCGATAAGCTAATAGGAACATGGGGATCTGTTTGTCTCAGTCCCGCTGGCAGTCGCCAACAACCTTAGAAAGGTGTTCGTTTAAGGTTCTATTGAAGCGTTCCACCATTCCGTCCGATTGTGGATGAAGCGGGGTTGTTCAAGATCCATCGTTTAAAATATTCAATTACTTATTTAACTAGATAATCTATTATTTTGACTGCCTCAAAGAATTATCGTTTAATATTTCTTCATATAAATTGTTTGGTTTATATACATTAAATTCATAATTTTCATTCACGTTTCATATGAATAACTACTTCTGTTTTTCACTGTACTTGCCATGATTTATGTTTCTTTTAATTCTTACTTATTAGTAAATTTTTGTTAATTTGTTACGCATTAATGATCATAATGAACTTCAATTGAACATGCTCGCGCACTTGCACCGGTACCCTTTTTTTTGTGGTTTAATTTTACCAATTCCTCTTTGGTGCCTTCGTTCGTTTCGCGACAAGTGTGCAAGCATCTTCTCCTTCACTTCGCAGAATATCCCAACAGCGTTAAGACCGATCTTTGGCAATAAATCAAGTACATACATCATAATTTGTTAATTCATATACATACTCGTATCCAATTTGATAAATTCAATAAAGTTGAATTCTTTTAATTGAACATTTTTTGTTTGTGAATTTCATAATCGTTCTAATCGTTAACATTATTAGTGGTCCTTCAAAACCGGATTAAAAAATATATAAAATTTGACTGATTGATTTGACTGATTGTGGAGATTATTAAAATAATCGTTCGTGAATCCAATTGTTCGCATAACCCGTGTATCGTTGTCCTGTGATATATAATTGCTTGGCTTATTCTACAGACAATAAAATGAATATTATTAAGAAAAAGATTGGTACAGTTAAGGCGTGCATTACACGATCGGTAAGTTTTGCAGAAGCGATTGATGATAGAGTTGGGTTAGAACTCTTGGAACTTCGACTAACAACTCTCGAGGACGCTTGGAAGCAGCTCCGTGAGCTTCAAGAAAAACTATTTGAATTTGCTGATGACCCAAACTACGTAGATTCAGATGCAGATATAACAGAATATGAATCAAAGTATTTTAGCGCTCAATGTGCTATGTTAAAAGTGATTCGCGCGCGTTTAGCGGATTTAGAGCCCGCGTTGAAAAATAATGATTCGATAGAAAGGTTAGCTAATCAACAAGCATCTTTTGTAGAAACATTTGGCAAAACTACACAGTCGGCATCAGTAGCTTTACCGAACTTGCATATTCCTAGTTTTTCTGGAAATTATAAAGAGTGGCCAGGGTTCAGAGATCTTTTTGTGGGATCTATAGACAATCAACAAACTTTATCAGGTACTCAGAAATTTCGATACCTTAAATCTTTGCTTCGCGATGACGCCGCAAATGTAGTTCGTCATTTAATTGTTTCGGATGTTAATTATATAGTTGCTTGGGAGCGTTTAGAAAGGCGCTATGATCGGTCCAGTTTAATTGTAAATTTGCATATTCAGGATTTTTTGTCGCTTCCCAAAATGACTTCAAGTAATGTGGCATTACTACGAACAATCTCTGACGGTGCTGATGAAACAATCCGCGCTTTAAACGCTTTAAAGTCAACGAGTCGTGATCCATGGTTAGTGTATCTAATTCTTCTCAAACTCGACCAAGATACCAACGAGGCTTGGGCGGAGGAAGTAGGCACTCCAGATAACTGCACCATTCAGGAGCTAATAGATTTCCTGCAGCTTCGATGCAATGCATTAGAGGCATGCCAATGTTTAAGTCGGTCGGTACAACCGCGTGCTAGAAATCCAACATCGATTCGAGCCCATGTGGCTGAAATACATCCTGTTATTCATCGTTGTCCAATGTGCAAAGAAGAACATTTATTAAGTCAGTGCACAAAATTCATTTCATTAACCACTGTTCGTCGTCGTGAATTCGTGAAAGGTAATTCCCTTTGTTTCAATTGCTTACGAACCGGGCATTCGTCAAACAGGTGTAGGTCCACATTTAGGTGTCGCACGTGTAAATCTCGCCATCATTTGCTTGTGCATGCAGATATGCAGCCAACCACATCGCCTTCGCAGCACGTTGTGCAGCCTGTGACACCTGAAACCAACTGTAATCTTAAACCTATTCCAAGTTCTAGTACCATTGTAAGCAATCACTCCCAACAAAACCATTTCGATAATCGACAAACCCTTCTTCCAACGCTGATAGCTAAAGTTTAGGACATTCAAGGAAATCTCATAAATTGACGTGTATTATTGGACTCTGGTTCACAAAATTCGTTGATTGTAGAATCATTTGCACAAAGACTCGGTCTTACCAGAAGCCATGCACGAATACCAATCGTCGGGGTATCCTCAACAGAAGCTGGACACACCAGAGGCCGTGTATCCATTCATCTCCAATCGCGGGTTAATCTAACCCATCTTCTCGTCGACGCGTACATTCTACCCAAAATCACTTCGAATCTACCCAGTCAATCCTTCGGCGCGTCATCCTATTCACATCTTCGGAATTTGGATCTAGCTGATCCTGAATTCAACTTATCTCGACATGTTGACGTTCTCCTAGGCGCAGATAAATTGTGAACATCTTAAAGGGGAACCAAATTAGAGGTTCTGACGGAACACCTCTTGCCCAAGAAACGTCATTTGGATGGGTTCTTACAGGGGAACTTTTGACTCATCGCTCAACACCAACTCTATCGTTACCTTCGCTTCACTCCACATTCGACATCGACAATCTTCTACAAGCATTTTGGGAGTTAGAGGAGGTTACTCCAGTGTTAGACAACACGGTTGGTGAGGATATCACAGAGAATCACTTTCGTCAAACATTTTCCCGCGCTCCTGACGGACGTTACTGTGCCCAGTTACCCTTCAAAAACGCATTGCCTACATTCGGTGATACGATCTCATCCGCCGTGTCGCGGTTAAGGTCAATGGAACGTCGGTTTACTAACCAACCAGATTTATTTCGTATGTACGCAGGCTTCATGCGCGAGTATCTAGTTCTGGGACATATGCAACGCATTCCTTCCAGTGAGATAAACATTACGTCGAATCGTCACTTCTATCTCCCTTATCTGCTTTTCTTATCTTAGTCTTTGATGGTTCCGCAAGGGACTCTCTCGGAAACTCGCTCAATAGCACACTTATGGTAGGTCCATCAATTCAGAGGGATCTTGTTGGGGTGTGTTTGAGATTTCGCAGACGTTTTTACTGCTGATGTCGAAAAAATGTTTCGGCAAATCTGGGTGGATGATCTCCAGACAGATTTTCAACGCATTGTATGGCGCGAAAGTCCATGCGACGAAATTCAGCATTTTCGACTTCGTACGGTCACGTATGGTACAACGTGTGCGCCGTTCCTATCAGTTCGAGTCTTAAATCAGCTCGCCAATGACTATCGTGCTGATTATCCAAGCGCTTCGAATGTTTTTCTCAACGACGTGTATGTTGACGACGTGATGACAGGAACTGACTCAGTTGAAACTCTTTTAAAACTTCAATCTGAGCTAGTTTCCTTGTTGTCTATGGCGAAACTAACTCTGCGAAAGTGGAGTTCAAATTGTTGGACACTTCTCTCGCGTCTATCAAATGAAGACTGCGAATATTCTGTTATCGACACCGAAGGATCTAATAAATCGGTAAAGGTTCTGGGAATGTATTGGGACCCTGCTCGTGATGAACTATTTTACATGGTATATTCGCATCTTCCCAATTCATCATCCACTCGACGAACACTGCTCTCAGAAATCTCTGGAATTTTCGACCCACTCGGACTGCTTGCACCATCAGTTGTATCGTTTAAGATAATGTTCCAAGAACTCTGGTCTCCACAGCTTAAATTAGGGTGGGATGATCCCGCTCCGTCTAATGTAGCTGATACTTGGAATTGTTATCGAACAGAGCTTGCATTCTTCGAATAGGTTCGGGTACCTAGACATGTATTTTCGTCATCGGATAGCATTGAGCTGCACGGCTTCTCAGACGTGTCATCGGTAGCTTATTCTGCTGTTGTGTATGCTCGGAGTAAGTCGATCACAGGCGAGTACAAGGTCACCATCATCGCTGCAAAAACAAAGGTAGTTCCGTTAAAACCCGTTTCCATTCCTCGTCTTGAGCTGTGCGGTGCTCTCCTTTTGTCTCGTTTACTTAATCGCGTTAAATCATCAATGACCACGAACCGTTCAAAGACATTTGCGTGGACTGACTCGGAGATAGTTTTGCACTGGTTATCTTCACCCCCTCGGCGTTGGGCTACATTCGTTGCCAATCGCACTGGTCAAATTTTGGACTCAGTGCCTCGAAGCTCATGGCATTATGTCTCTTCCGAAGATAACCCTGCAGACTGTGCGTCTCGCGGTATTCGACCGTCATATCTTGTCGGTCATAAACTATGGTGGACCGGTCCAAACTGGCTGGTCTCAGCGCAACAAGATTGGCCCGTATCAAAATTTGATACTTCGCGACTGTCGGAGTGCAATCTAGTGAAAGGCGAAGAAAGACAAGTGCCTAGACATTCGTTGTTCATTGCGTCGTAAGTTAATTCACTAACCCTTTTATTCCAAAAACTTTCATCCTGGTTTCGTCTTCAACTTGTCGTGGGTTATTGTCTTAGGTTTGTGCATAATTGTCGAAAACCAAAATCGGATCGTGAAATGTCGCATCTATCCTAGATTCTAGATAATTCTAGATGCTAAGATTTTAATTATCAAGCATTCTCAAAATATATCGTTCGGAGAAGATATTCAACATATTATCAAATATAAAACTCTTCCCAAGAAGTCGAAGCTGTTGCGGTATGCTGCATTCGTGGACAAGATGGAATTCTACGTGTTGGCGGGAGAATAAAACACGCAAATATCTCTTATAATCTAAAACATCCTATAATTATTCCTAACGACACTAATATATCTTCTCTTATAGTGACTGATATCCATGTACGCAATCTTCACACAGGTGTCTCTGAGACTTTTTCAATCATCCGTCAACAGTACTGGATTCTTGGCAGTCGTAATATCATTCGTAAGGTCATTCATCGGTGTAAAACGTGTTTCATGCAACGTCGTATACGTAGCAGCCAACTTATGGGTGATCTACCAGCTGCGCGGATTCAACCATCTCGTCCGTTCATGAACACAGTGGTAGATTATGCCGGACCTTTCATGATACGCTTTTCTCGAGGTCGAAACCCAAAGCTGACGAAGGCATACATTGCGCTATTTGTATGTCTGTCAACGAAGGCGCTCCATCTAGAGCTAGTGGGTGACTTGACGTCAGATGCATTTCTCGCTATCCTACGTAGGTTCGTTTCCCGAAGAGGAAGATGTGCCCATATGTACAGCGATAATGGTACTAATTTTCACGGTGCGCGACGCAGTCTCAACGAAATGCACAAGTTGGTGACGTCTCAGCATCACAGCGGCATCGTATCCGCTGCACTAGCACGAGAAGGCATTGAGTGGCACTTTATTCCCCCCTCGGCACCGAACTTTGGCGGGTTATGGGAAACGGGCGTGAAGGCCGTGAAGTTTCACTTACGACGTGTGATTGGTGAAACCGTCTTAAAATTTGAGGAACTTACCACAGTCCTGAGTCAAATTGAAGCTATACTAAATTCTCGTCCTCTATGTAGTCTTTCTGACGATGATTTGAACCCTCTAACCCCGGCTCATTTTCTTATAGGTCAACCACTCACCGCTATACCTGAGCCTACACTCGAATCGATACCTGTCAATCGACTGTCTCACTGGAATTTGCTGCACAATATGGTACAGGGTTTTTGGCGACGATGGCATACTGATTACCTAACCACACTTCAAGAACGCAATAAATGGCAAAATCAACAATTAAACCTCAAAATCGGCGACCTTGTAGTTCTTAAGGAACCCAAGCTACCACCAACACAATGGGTTCTCGGACGAGTTGAAGATGTGAACCGAGGGACAGACAACCTAGTACGAGTCGCAACTATCAGAACTGCAAGAGGCACACTGATTCGGCCTATCTCAAAGTTGGCGATTCTTCCCACTTCCTGAAACTTCGTTCCAGGGGGCCAAGATGTTCAAGATCCATCGTTTAAAATATTCAATTACTTATTTAACTAGATAATCTATAATTTGGACTGCCTCAAAGAATTATCGTTTAATATTTCTTCATATAAATTGTTTGGTTTATATACATTAAATTCATAATTTTCATTCACGTTTCATATGTATAACTACTCCTGTTATTCACTGTACTTGCCATGATTTATCTTTCTTTTACCTAATTAGTAAATTTTTGTTAATTTGTTACGCATTAATGATCATAATGAACTTCAATTGAACATGCTCGCACACTTGCACCGGTACCCTTTTTTTTGTGGTTTAATTTTACCAATTCCTCTTTGGTGCCTTCGTTCGTTTCGCGACAAGTGTGCAAACATCTTCTCGTTCACTTCGCAGAATATCCCAACAGCGTTAAGACCGATCTTTGGTATTAAATCAAGTACATACATCATAATTTGTTAATTCATAATACATACTCGTATCCAATTTGATAAATTCAATAAAGTTGAATTCTTTTAATTGAACATTTTTTGGTTGTGAATTTCATAATCGTTCTAATCGTTAACAGGGGTTGTTATTGTCTTCTTAATCCCTAGTAGCCGGCAAACTCCTTGAAAGATCTTCGACTCGAAGTTTCGACCTTGGTCCGAGTGCAATTCCATTGGTACGCTAAATCTGCTTACCCAGTTGTGGACACGGTTTTAGCTTCTTGGTTAGGTATAGAAAATGCTTCAGGCCATTTAGTGAAGTAGTCCATCACTACGAGGATATAGCGGTTTCCACTGTTGGTTTCTGGAAACGGTACTGCGATGTCAACTACAATCCTTTCAAAGGGCGCTCCAACGTTGAATTGATGCATCTTGCCTTGCGTTTTTACTCTCGGGCCTTTACTGGCTGCGCAAGTGGCGCATTTTCGGCACCAGTTTTCGACATCGTCGCTTGCATGGATCCAGTAAGTGTTCTCGCACTTTTTCGAGTGTCTTACTTACTCCCAAGTGACCTCCGGACACTCCATAATGCAGTTCCCTAAGCACTTCGTTGCTTTCGATCTGGGTATCACAAGCTGCATCACGGCTGATGTTCCACCCGAACTTTCCCATTTTCTTCTCAAAATGCCATCCTGGAACTGGAAGTGAGTCCCACTGTGCCAAGTATGCTTTCAGTTCCGGACTCTTATTGGAGATCTGCTGCCAGTCCAGCTTGCCCTCATGTTCCTTCCAGGCGAGAATCGGCTGGATATCCGGATCATCCTGTTGAGCATTCCGGATCTCCAGTGCACTCCAGCCGCTAATGGGTTCAGCTCTCAACCGTTGGACTGATACTTTATCCTTTTTCTTCTAGCGTACGCAATGTTTACAATCAGCCTTGCAAGGCCGCCGGGAGAGGGCATCTGCTCTGGAGTGAAGAGTTACCTTTCGGTGCTGTATCTCGTAGTCATACATTTGAAGCCGTTCAACCACCTCGCGACTTGTCCTTCAGGATTCTTAAACTGCAGCAGCCACTTTAGAGACGCATGATCTGTACGCTGGATGAATTTCTGCCCATATAAGTACTTGTGAAAGTGCTTTGTTGCCACTATCAAAGCCAGGAGTTCCCGCCTAGTGACGCAATAGTTCCTCTCCGGCTTGGAAAGCACTTTACTGAAGTAGGAAACTACTCTCTCTTGGCCATCATGGATCTGCGAAAGAACGGCTCCGACCCCAACATTACTAGCGTCGGCATCTACAATAAATGTTTTTCCTGGAGTAGGGTACGCTAGAATTGCAGCGTCACACAGTTGGTGTTTGAGACTCTTGAAACTCGTTTCGCATTCACCTGACCATTTGAATGGTTTTCCCTTTTCCGTCCGTTGATGCAAGCTCTTTGCGATCCTTGCAAAGGCCTTCACAAATCGTCTGTAGTAAGTTGCAAGTCCCAGGAAGCTCCTCAGTTGGTGTTTGTCTTTTCGAACGGGTCAATTTTTCACCGCATAGACCTTCTCTGGGTCAGTCCTTACTCCCTCGGACGAGATGATGTGCCCCAAATATTTGACCTCAGATCTAAAGAGATCACACTTTTTCGGGCTAAGCTTTAATTGTGCACTTCGTAGTCTCTGGAACACTTCCTTCAAGTTATCTCGATGTTCTTCAAACGTTCTTCCAACCACGATGACATCATCCAAGTAGACCAAACACGTTTTCCATGTTAGCCTCAACAAAACACGCTCCATTAGACGCTCAAAGGTTGCCGCGCGTTACACAGTCCAAATCGCATTACTGTGAATTGACAGAGCCCGTTTCCTGCTATGAAAGCCGTTTTGTCGCGGTCTTCCGGATGGATCTGCACTTGCCAGTAGCCACTCTTCAGATCTAGAGTGGAAAACCATCGGGCTCCGAAGAGTGTATCCACCGTATCGTTAATCCTTGGTAGAGGGTAGCTATCCTTTTTGGTGACATTATTCAGTTGGCGATAATCTACACAGAACCGAGTGCTGCCATCTTTCTTTTTGACTAGAACAATTGGAGATGCCCATGGGCTTTTAGAGCATTCGATCACTCCTTTCTTCTCCATCGTCGACACCATCTCGGCAACCTCCATCTGCTTAGCCAAACGTCTGGGAGGCCTACTAATCGGTCTCGCATCTCCAGTGTCTATCCGGTGTTGTACAAGGTGTGTTCGGCTATACTCGCAGTCCCGCGAAGCGAATATATCAGCAAACTCGTTGATGAGGTTCCCTGTCTTGGAACCTCAGTCATTCCCATTGGTGAACGAGGCTTCGCAACGCCTTCCTGTGATAGTTTCGTGATGGCAGTAACCGGTACACACTTTCGAACCACCTCATCTTGCTTCAATTTGATGCTTTTGTGTTCCGCATTAAGAACTCGTACGGGAACCATATTGTTCTTCGGCTCGATAAGCATTTTTCCAACCGCGCAGTTTCGGCAGTGGTTGTCTTCTGGCTTAACTAGAAAGAATCGGTGGCTCCCAGGATCACCTTCCAGCTTTGTCCAAATCAGTGTCTCTGAAGAAGGTGGTAGGACCTCGTCCTTACTAATGAATGTCCTTAGGGATGCGGCCTTCTGGTTCCCGTACACCATCGGAATCTCTACGTTTCCATACTTCAGTACATGCATACCAATGTCCAATACTACATCATGCGTCTTCATGAAATCGATTCCAATGATGCATTCGTCACATATATCGGCTACTAGGAAAGCGTGGGAGAATGCTAATCCTGCCAAATTTATTGTTAGTATGACCTCTCGCTCCATACACTTTCGCTGTCGCTCCTGTTGCTCTTTTCAGACAGTAATTGCTAGTGTTGTGCAACCAAGACTGACGGGCGATATCCCTCCTTATAATGGTAGCGGTGGCACCGGTTTCGATGGTTGTCACGCACTTATTTTGACCGATATAGGCTTCCATTGTTAGACTCTGGTTTCCTCGTTTGGTTTGGGAGACTTGAATTGTGGTCCTGGGGTCGTCGATTCCGGAAACCAACTTCTGCCCCGCGAAACTGGTCCTTACACGTTTCCCGACTGCTGGTTCGGCGAAGCTATATCTACCAGATGCTTCTTCGTTGCGCCTCCTAGGCCCGCAATGTGGACAACTGCCTTGTCTGGGTGGAGCACTGCACTGTCTCTGTAGGTGCCCTATTTTGTTGCATTTCCAGCAGCGCATTTGACCTCTGTTGTCTCTGTTCCGGTCTACGATGTCTGCTCTTTGACATGAGTATTCAGCGGCTGTCATTTCCCTTACGCGGTGGAACACATGCGATGCCTCATCAGCAGCTTGCATTGTCATATCAAATGCTAGGGCCTCAGCGAGAGTTCTCTTTCCAGACATTCTAACGGCCATTTGCAGTTGTTTAACTTCAATGGCTGGGATAAATGCCTCCACAGCCATTTCATTGATGAGAACCTCACCAGCATTATGGTATGATAAATGCGCCAGACGTTCGATATCGGCTTGCAGCTGTTGGAGTGTTTCTCCCCTCTTCTGGACTCTACCGCGTAGCTGGACCCTGTACGCTTGCCGCATATGCTCATCACCGAAGCGCATCTCTATAGCCTTGACCAGGTCGCCGTAGTTGTGCAGCTGCTTCAAACTGTTTCTTATAAATTGGCCATGATGTTTGACCATCGAAAACAGGAGGCTGCATCTCTTTAATTCTCGGGCAGTCCGCAGAATATTCTTCACTTTCTCGAGCTCTTTAGCCAAGTTCTCGAAGTTTGTTTCATGCTTGCAAAACGTCTGATGGATTTCGTCGAATTTGGTTTCAACCTTCTCGAACTTGTGGTCAATTTCTTCGAGTTTCCCTTCGAGAACATTTTTAAAATCTTCGACAGCGCTCTTTTGGGCGGCAACTATGGAATTCTTTTGTTCTTCGAATTTAGTGTCCATTGATTCCAATTTGGAATCTAGAGAATTTTTCTGTTCATGAAATTTAGAATCAATAGACTTTGTCTGTTGTTCTAGGGAATTCGTCTGTTCATCAAATTTAGAATCAATAGACTTTGTCTGTTCATTAAACTTGGCCAGAAGTAATTCCATCGCAGCAGTCATATCAACGCCTGTACTTACTTGCTTTTCTGCTACGTCGAGCAAAACGGACTTGGGGCTTTTTCCTTCGTTTTAAACAGATTCCTGCAGTCGAAGCACCAGATCATTCCTCGAGCTGTGGAGAGATTCCGCTTTTCTAGTTCAGCATTTAACTGTGGTATACTGAGCTGTAGCAATTTCAATGTTTTTGTTTTCCTTTTTTTTTAACTAATTCACGTCACTTTAATTTCGCACTCAATACGTTTTATCCCACTTCTGACACCAATGTTACATCCCTAGGATTCGAAAAGATAAAACGTAATTCTTTTTAATTAATCTTTATTAGTTCTATTTCAATGTCTTTTAATTCTTGATTATTATTCTGATAATTCACTTATTTAATCCAACAATTCATTTCACAATTAATCACTTCAAATAAACAATCACACTTCAATACTTCCACTTTTTCTCTATACTTTTCACTAATGTCATCTATCGCACTACTTTATCGCGGTTCAAAAGTAGAATGTCTTGGGTGCTCCTGCGACACCTATTTATATATCCTAGTGACACCTCTCGAAATTTCGAGATTCGTTGAGTTCAGAAGGTTCGAGACCAACTGAGTGTACTAGTTATTCCATAGCTATTCAAACTGCTTTTCAAATGCTGCCAAATGTCGATTGTCTTATACGGTAATATGGCTCTCAAAAAGAGATGGCGCTGCAAGTTGACTAATTGATGCTGAATGTCACAGTTTGAGCAAACATGCAACCGTTTGTTTTCTATGACGGAAAATACCACCACTAAGGCTTCACGCTGTACCTGATCGTATCGTTTCTCCGCTTCAGACAATCAAAAAAAAATAAAAATAACAAGGACACGCAGTTGTTCTCAAACGGTTATCCATCTACGTACTAACCGCGCCCAACGTCGTTTAATTGACTCACTTGCATAGATAAATATACACCTATATACTTTCTCACAAACAGCTGCTATGTTTGTGAGAAAGTATGGGGTGTTAGGTTTTATTTTCGTTACTGAATTTCTTGATTCAGTCGCCGCGCTCAAAGCCCGTGATAAAAGCTATGCAATAGCTTAAAAAAATTAAAGAGGCATTTTAAACCATTAAATATATTAAAATTAAATGGCGAAGCTATTAATATCGGTTTGAAGAGGAATTCTGTCTTGCTGATTAGTGGTTGATTTATACATTTACGTATCATCAGAGCAGATCAGAATAGTACTGTGTTTTATTCATAGCTTAATATCATTAATGTCTAGTATACATAGAGTTTGTGCTAAATGATTTCCCTGGGGAACTCCATACTGTGCTTGGAAAGATTCTGATAGCGACCCTCTAAATTTGACTTGATAAACCCTTGATTTCAGTCAACCAATAATGTATGTGTATATTCAATCCATTTCATTCGTTTTCTCAAAGGTATTAGAACAAGCATACAAGAAACTTAATAGATTAGTGACAATGTATGGGTTTCTTACAATTCCGTGATGTGCATTACAAATAACATTACGCCAGAGAAATATGAACTTCTCATAGACAATTTGCTCAAAGGGCTTTAGAATAAATCTTAATGTTGTAATAAGCATGTAGGTGGGGATATAGAGGGGAGCTAGGAGTTGAAAGGTGCCATGATGTAAGGATGTGGACGGGACCTTAGGATGGGATAGTGGATGAGAGAGGGAGAGAGTGCAGTAAGCGAGAAGCGTGGCATGCTTGCATAGTACGACTAAGCTCGCCGGTCCTTGTCCTCGCTACTCCACAAAACAAAAACATTTAACATGGCAAGGTATTTACATTGGCTTTTGTACCGGAAACTGACGGACGTCCACCACTCTGTAGGGCCACCACTTTGTAGGGCGCTACGGATGTTGTTGCAGCGGAGTCATTACACTCCCGACTAAGAGCCTGCCTTCTCTGGTTACTTTTGCCTCCGGATTAGTTCATCTTTACTCGAACCCATCTTACCGCACCCCCTGAAACCTCGCCTTCAGCAAGTCATTTCGACTAGCACAAACACAACAGAATCAAAAATAAAAGACGAATTTTCCTCATAAAGGCGTGATACTTTTAATATTCAATGCATTCTTATGTTGAAATATTATTCGAACACGTATCGCCTTATACAAAATACAAAAATGTTTATTCGAAAAAATTAAACAAAAAAAACCAACATGAACTTTGTTTATCCGTCCTACACGAACGCACGTAAGTATTCACCTTGCTGCTAGACACTAACCAAAATCAAAAACAGAGGGACGGGCTACAGTCCGCTTGGGCGAACTGTTGGATACCCTATTCTTATTCCTATCCCTCATAAGTAGGCGTGACAAAAGTCTAAGTATGGTTGAATTGTTAAGAACGCTCCACATATTTTGTTATATAACATTTAAAGGATTTTATCGAAAAAAACGCTCCCTAGCTCAAACTTGGGAGTTTCAATAAAATTGTTTTATTTAATTGTGGGCGTGTCAGTAGGCGGATTTTAAAAAAATTAACACATGAGCATAAAGGGCCCCTAGAGAGTATATATTATAAATTTCAGCTCCCTAGCTCAAACTTCAAATTTTCAAAAAAAAAGTATTTTTTATTAAATTGTGGGCGTGTCAGTAGGCAGATTTTGAAAATATTTACACACGAGGTTAAAGGGCCCCTAGAGAGTATATATTATAAATTTCAGCTCCCTAGCTCAAATTTTGGTTTTTCAATAAAATTGTTTTATTTATTTGTGGGCGTGTCAGTGGGCGGATTTTGAAAATTTTATATCGCGAGCAGTTTTAGGAGCCATAGATCATGTATAAAAAATTTCAGCGTTCTAGCTCAAAATTCGTTTTTTTCCAAAATTTAGTTTTTTTGAGTTTGTGGGCGTCTGTGGGCGGATTTCAAAAATTCGTAAACTTGATTATTTCGGGACCCTAGAGAGTATATGGTTAAAATTTCAGCTCTCTAGGCCCAGTTTAAAGGCCTAATTTTTGCCGACGGACGGACGGACGGACGGACATGGCTAAATCAA
The DNA here is from genome assembly GCA_949715645.1 of Portevinia maculata. NCBI lineage: Eukaryota > Metazoa > Arthropoda > Insecta > Diptera > Syrphidae > Portevinia > Portevinia maculata. The sequence goes on from OX454527.1 coordinate 124,340,245, forward strand.
CATTACTATCGATGCTGATCATAAATATAGTAACTTTTAGGGGTCTACGGGCAATATTAAGGTATGTTACAAACTATGCGTCAAAATTAATATACCCTTATAATAGGGTATAAAAACGTACCTACAGAAAGGGAGCTCACTTTAGGTGGTGGGGGCTTAACCGTTCAATCGCCGACGCGGAATCATAAAAAAAACAACGGACGACGAAGTTTACTCGACGGTAACTCGATTCTTACAAAAATATTTCAGATTTTAAGCAAAACTCAATTTCAACTAACTTACGAGCTACTTATTTGAATAATAAATCTTAAAACTATAAAAAGGAACTAACTCCCAAAAAAAATCTATAAAACTTTATTTATTCCAACTAACTTACGAGCTAGTTGCGCGATTAATAAATACTTAAAACTATCAAAAAAAAACTAGATTACAAAAAAAAAACTACAACAAAACTTTAAAACTTTTAAAACGAAAACCAATGGTTAGCTTATATCTACTATATCGTGAGATAATATCTCCATCTATCTTTGTTAAGGGCTATCTATATTATGTGTATGGTCGGCCTCGAAGATTCTCTGTCTCTTAATTTTAACGTACGGGGTATGCAACATATGTAATACATATATATATATCCCCCCTCTCGTTTCGCGTTCGATTTCGAGATAGGTACAGCTTGGGTTTTTTTTTGTTTTTTTCTTGTTTAAACAAAATTAAGGGCGATCCCGACTCCTAATTAATTGTTTGTACTGGATCGGCGATCGCCTTGCAGACTCTAAATGTGGTGAGTTGCCTCACTTCACACTGATTTTAAACATAAAAAATTAGCAAAAGATACTGTCTCTACAAGACTTTTTCCTTTTTCTTTTTTAATTCTTTCAAATTTTGGCACTACCTTCTTTTAAGGATTTTATAACAAGACTTCACCCCACTGTTTCACTACCGTGCTTATAAGATTTGCACCTCGATGTGTCTCGGATGGAGTTCTGATTTGAATTAATCCACCAGACCGTTTTCTCGGTAGTTGTCCCGTATTCAACTCATCATTCGATTTCCTATGTGCTTTCGGCAGCAGCTATTTTAATGTAAATGGTGGATTCACAATTTCCTTCTTTTCCTACGGTTTGTGTACCTACTGCGGAAAATATTCCAACTAGATAGGACAAAAATTTATGGGCGAATTGGACCGGATTGACAGGTACACTTCGAAAACACAGAGTGACACTTGACAGATCGCACAAAGTTGTAGATTGAGATGGGTTTGTAGTAATGATGCGCAACTTGATTACTTTTGAGTAACGAATGATTACTGATTACTTTTCATTTAGTATTCGGTACTCAATACTTGTTTTTTGAGCGACAACCCTGTAGAATCAAAAAAATAGTAAGTATCCCAACCCCAGACTAAAAAAACTGATTATTATGATTGCTAAGAGTAGGAACAGTTGTGGGTGCCGTGATGCTATGGTTAGTGTGTTAGGTCCCGGGTTCGAATCCCGACGGGGCCACTAAAAATTTGTTCACGGTCCCACCTCCGCGAGGGTCTGACACACCCTTCGAGGGTGTCATTTGTCATGAGAGACCTCTCAATTCGCCGTTGGAATCGGCACAATTGTAGGCCCCCTCCATGAATGAAACGCACACAGCATGCATGGTTGTGAGAGGTCAGGCGATGGCTCTTTTGAGCTGCAAGGGCCAGTTAGTAATAAGAGTAGGAACAAGGAATATCTACGCGTAAAAAATAAAAATCATGGCAAACAGTTCAGTAATCAACTTAAATGAAATTGTATTTCGTCAATGTTTTCATTTTTAGATCTTTATATAGCTTATTTTTTTTAAATTTATTTGTGGTAAGAAATCGCATTAGCATACCTGAAAAAATATACCCACCTTTAACGACACGATTATCCTCGCCTTTTTGCTACAGATCTTTAAAATTAATTCACCAAGTCTTTGATCTTACATAGAATATCAAGTAAACAAACACACAAAATGAGTATTATGTATAATCCAAAAACACTATGGACTCAAAGATACAAAATGAGTAGGTAATTAAAAACAGAGAATGAGTTAGTAATCAAACACACAGAATGAGTAAGTAATCAAATCCAAACGAGTATCAATTTGTGTTGCCTTCATAGAGTAGGAATCATGTATGTACATACGTTTGCATTTGCGCTTATGTATGACCATCGAAACTAAAAGTGCGAATTCTTCGTGTGAAAGAAACAAAGAAAATCACAGGAACACGGAAAGAGAGAAGAGAACCGATGCCCAGTGTAAGTGTTTGAGTATTAGTATCACCAGAACCAGAAGCATGAATGAACGCCTGAGAATGAAAAAAAGGGGTGAATTTGTAGAGAGACAGCGACACAAAACCGTTTGATGCCCGCGGTGTCACGGCGGGGTTAGAGTGTGTATGTGTGATGTGTATATATCCCTGTTGGATTCGATATGGACTTACACGGGCGTGAATGTTGTTAGGTATCTGATGAGTATTTGGATTTGGTTGAATTCGATTACTTGATACCGAATACTTCTGCCAATGTTACGTCACTAAAACTTATCTTGAGTAACGGATATTAAATAACGAATAATTACTGTTTGCACATCTTCAGTTTGTAGTCTTGTTTTACTTTATATTGTTTTCTAAGTTATTTCATGCTTTCAGGTGACCATTACAATGTTCTCGTTGATAACAAAAGGAAAATTATAACTCAAGCCAAGGAGAGATCCAACCCATCAAGCAAGAGAATCCGTTTTACGTCCGCAAACGGAGTCAATGACATATTGACTACTCCGCATACGGGTCCGAAAAACGACATTTTTAGGATCCAATTAGTATGGAAATTGTAATAGCCGCGGACTCACATGTGTAGGTATGTATTGTGACAGATTGAGTTCGCTGTGCTCAGCAAAAAACGAATCCAAAACTGGGCGTACTGTTGGATACTCTATTCTTATTCAAATCCCTCATAAGTGGGCGTGACAAAAGTCTAAGTATGGTTGAAATGTTCAGAACGCTCTACATATTTTGTTATATAACATTTAAAGGATTTTATCAAAAAAAAAACGAAGCTTTTGTAAAAAAACAACCTTATTTTATTTAATTGTTGGCGTGTCATTAAGCGGATTTAAAAAAAAATTAACACATGAGCATAAAAGGCCCCTAGAGATTTATTATAAATTTCAGCTCCCTAGCTCAAACTTTGGATTTTCAAAAAAAGTTTTTTTTTTTTAAATTGTGGGTTACACATGAGCATAAAGGGCCCCCTAGAGAGTATATATTATAAATTTCAACTCCCTAGCTCAAACTTTGCATTTTCAAATCAAGTATTTTTTTTTAATTTGTTTGGCGTGTCAGTAGGCGGATTTTGAAAATGTTTACACATGAGGATAAAGGGCCCCCTAGAGAGTATACAATATACATTATAAATCTTAGCTCCCTAGCTCAAATTTTGGTTTTTCAATAAAATTGTTTTATTTAATTGTGGGCGTGGCAGTGGGCGGATTTTGAAAATTTTATCTTCCGAGTAGTTTTAGGAGTCATAGATCACATATAAAAAATTTCAGCTTTCTAGCTCAAAATTCGATTTTTTCCACAAATTTGTTTTTTTGAGTTGTGGGCGGATTTCAAAAATTCTTAAACTTAATTATTTCGGGACCCTAGAGAGTATATGGTTAAAATTTCAGCTCTCTAGGTCCAGTTTAAAGGCCTAATTTTTGCCGACGGACGGACATGGCTAGATCGACATTACTATCGATGCTGATCATAAATATAGCAACTTTTAGGGGTCTACGGGCAATATTAAGGTATGTTACAAACTATGCGTCAACATTAATATACCTACCCATAGAATAGGGTATAAAAAAGGCACAAATCGAGGCTAGATAAGAAGAGAAACGAGAATCGAGTATCGCTAAAATAAAAATTAAAAATGTTTGTTCATGTTTATTTTATTTCTTAAAAGCAATACATTTTTCCATTTGGTATACCTGCTACCATCTCCCCTTCTCCTGCAAAATAAATGAATCAAATAAATCTGTATGTTATCTATACATATATGTTACTTACTTTCAGCATGAATTTGTACCGGTAGCATTAAAATCATCGAAATTCGGCCCACGATTGGTAGCTTCGTCTTCATCGGTTGCTATTTATACCCTATTCTAGGGGTATATTAATTTTGACGCATAGTTTGTAACATACCTTAATATTGCCCGTAGACCCCTAAAAGTTACTATATTTATGATCAGCATCGATAGTAATGTCGATCTAGCCATGTCCGTCCGTCCGTCCGTCCGTCCGTCCGTCCGTCCGTCGGCAAAAATTAGGCCTTTAAACTGGACCTAGAGAGCTGAAATTTTAACCATATACTCTCTAGGGTCCCGAAATAATCAAGTTTAAGAATTTTTGAAATCCGCCCACTGACACGCCCACAATTAAATAAAACAAATTTTGGGAAAAATTGAATTTTGAGCTAGAAAGCTGAAATTTTTTATATATGATCTTTGGCCCATAAAACTGCTTGGGACATAAAATTTTCAAAATCCGCCCACTGACACGCCCACAATTAAATAAAATATTTTTTTTTGAAAAACCAAAATTTGAGCTAGGGAGCTGAAATTTTTAATATATACTCTCTAGGGGCCCTTTATGCTCATGTGTAAATATTTTCAAAATCCGCCTACTGACACGCCCACAATTTTATTTTTTTTATTTTTGAAAGTCCAAAGTTTGAGCTAGGGAGCTGAAATTTATAGTATATACTCTCTAGGTGCCCTTTATGCTCATACTTAAATTTTTTTTTAAATCCGCCTACTGACACGCCCACAATTAAATAAAACAATTTTATTGAAAAACCAAAGTTTGAGCTAGGGAGCGTTTTTATTTACAAAAGCTTAGTTTTTTCGATAAAATCCTTTAAATTTTTGTCACGTCCACTTATGAGATATAGGAATAAGAATAGGGTATCCAACAGTTCGCCCAAGCGGACTGTAGCCCGCCCCTATGTTTTTTTTTTGATTTTGATAAATCGAAATTCAAACAAAGTTTAATTAAGCAAATAATTGTGTGCAATAATAAATTCAATTTTAGTTTACCTTTGAATAAAAATTATTAGCCTTATTGCGAAGATCAATCGACAGTTGATAATTGACTATTTTCAATGTGTGCTATTGTGAACGAACGATTCTAAATGATTTTGTCAATCGCAGTCAATTAAAAAAATGCGATTGACAAAAATACCTAATGAATCGTTCGTTCGCAATAGCACACATTGAAAATAGTCAATTATCAATTGTCGATTGATCTTCGCAATAAAGCTGTATATCTGCAGCTGCAGCCAGAGACAGTGTCAGTGACAGATGAACGAATCGTCATTACAAATAACTACTCTCGTCTCGACCCTCGCTCTTCTTCTTATTGACAATGTATTTACAATAAATTTACAAATGTGTGCTTGGAACGCTCATATAACGCGGATCCAAAAATGACGGGAAAAGTTGGGTCAGCGATTTTGCTTGAAGGGAAGTGGCGTTTAAGTGCCAGAATGGTTGGCTCAGCTGTTAATTCGTTGCAATACTCCAACGCATTACGGTTTTTTTCCATTTTTTTTCATTTGATCCACCTCTTGCAAGTTTTCTGACAAGCATTAAAAATTACAAACTGTCACTAGAAGTTTATTATATTGTACTGTGTGAAATCGCCTTAAATTGTGTTATATTGCGTATGCTTCTGCATACGTCATATTCGTTTTACTACAAATGTAGTTTTTTTAGAAAAAAACATTTGTAGCACCAACTGCAAGTACAGTACTAAATGCTTCTGTTTGATTTGAAAAACATACCTATATACGATCCATAAAAACAGACAATTGCAAGTATTAACCAGCAAATACATTATATAGGCAACTTGATGGGAAGATTGGAATACCTACATCTAATAAAAGTGAAAGTACAGTTAAATGAAATCAAATTGTATTAGTTACTCTTAAAAAGGTACACTAGCACACCATGAGGACTTATTACATTACCCCCACATTGCAGGTTCCCACCTATTTTCCACTTAAATCTATGTCTTGTGTCCACCAGAAATAAAAGCTATCTGGTTACTGCATCAGTTTGCCGCAGAGCTTCCTTACGTTCGCGTTGATTTTAAGTTCAATTTTGCGTCTTGAATTACCATGGATTCTAGATTATTACTCCCATTCGGATTTATACTTGCATTTGGATTTGCCGCGTGTATTGAAGTTGAAGTAAGTTTTTTTATTTCAATTCTGACTAAAAAAAATATAGTGTAAGTTATTACGCGATTATTACCTACATTTCTAATTTTCCTAACAAATTGGTTATAAACTATTTTGGAAATGTTTTTATTTATTTATATCTTACAGTCAATTCAAACAATGTGAATGAAAACCCATCATTTTTTACTCAAATTTTGAAATATCTTGATAGAAAAAAAATCAACATTCTCTTTTGACCTACAATTCGCGCCAAATATTGCCATAGGTCAAATTTGATTCAACAACTGGGATAACGATATTACAAAACTAGTTAAAAGAAAATGAGATGAGTGAACTCTTTCAACTCTTTACCACAATGCTGTAGCATTAACATGGTTTTAATGTAATTCTCATTTGAACTGGTTTCGGTGAGACCTTGATTCGTCGGCGTTTTGATTGATATTATATGTGCTCGTTATGAAATTAATTTAGATAATTCGTGCTAATAAGTTTGCGTGATCTCTTCGTTCTTTTGTTTGCATCGTTTATGAAATACATAGTGTCAGTGTAGTAGATTTTCAGTCATCTCCCCTTTTCCTATAAGTTCATACGAATTGTTCCCCGATATCTTGTGAAATTGGAAGCTATGTAGGTACAGTACATATAACATATATAATATATTTTTAACAGAAATGGCCGAAAACTTTAATTTTATATCATAGATACCAGAACGGCAAAACTGGATATCTTTATGTCTGTTTAAAAATGGTGATATTTTTCTTCTTCTCTTCGAGCACTGACGCCTAAGCCAGATCTTGAGTCATCTTATGTAATTTTTCGATGATTTAGAAAACTTTATAAATTTATTTTAAAGTGTCCCAAAATGCACGCGATGTTTGAATTTTGCGCCATTTGTGCGGTGAGGTGTTGCCACTTAATAGCTGACAGTTTTGGGTTATTAAAACGAAGCCCTTCACGAAAAACAACGCGTTTCATTGTTGCGCAATATTTAAAAATATTGAAGATTTTGCAGCTACAGTTCGCAATTTTTCATCTTGATTGTTTTGATAATCATCAACATTTGTCAAATTTGAGGTTTAACAAATCCCAGGGTCATTGTTGAGAAACAAATGTACCGAAAAGAGTCATTGTTTGTTGCGGATTTCGAAGTCGCATCAAACATTATTCTTTGAAATTGCGGCGGGTCAGTTAATAGTGCTCGCTATAGCGACATGTTAGTCCAGTTATTGTGCTTTAGTTGCAAGATAGGGATGTGGACGATATGTGGTTTCAACAAGGCGGTGCCACATGGACATGCTACACAGCTCGAGAAAGTATTCAATTACTGCATGAGTCATTTTCTAATGGTTGTGAAATTTCCTGTTTCGGTAATTAGAATTGGCCGCCCAGAAAATGTGATTTCACGCCACTGGCATTTTTTCTTTAGAGTTTTTTCAAGTCTACACGGTCATGGAATATTTAGCCATAAGAGTGCGAAAAATGACAACGTCTAGACCGAAGCGAGAGATCAAAAACAAAAAAAAATAAGGAAACGACGTTTCCAAACTCTAATGAATACACCAACTCTTTGTTTCGTGTTACCTCGATGATTTTCCCAAAAGAGAAGAGAGTAAGTAATACAAATCAAAATTTAGTTAGGGGTTAATCCACTTAACTGTTAACTAGCCATTGTTTTGCATTGAACAAATAGGGTGTATAATGCAATGTTGACAATTATTATTGGAAACAAAAGCAATGTATAATATAACTTGAATTCATTACGTTGCGTTTAAGGAAAAGTTGCGATATTTAAGATCAATTATTAACAACTAGCGGATGGTACCCGGTGTGGCCGGGTCGTTATTATTATTTTTTGTATTTAAGTACGACATTAAAACTTCAATATTAACTACGAAAACAAGAAATATATTTTGTTACTACGAAATTAAGAATTGTATTTCTTTATTACGAAAATAGGAATTATATTTTCATAGTAAGTCCTTATGAGTGCAACCCTTAATGAAACTGTGCACGCCCTTAATGGCCCTAAGTTATAATGCATGATATCTCTCTGAACACGGCTAATATTCGCCATTCGGGAAAAGAGAAATCGTTTAACGCCACATTATGTACTGCTAATTTCGATGCGATGATGTTTTCTTATAGGTATCTACATATACATTTTAATATATGTCCAGTTTTGACGTTTCTGAGAGTGGCTTACATTAGTTCTGTTCAATTTGAGATTTTACTTTGATTATTATTAGAGACAGTATTTTTAAATTAAATTAGATCTATATATATAAAAGAAAGTGTCCGAAGCGATGTAACCGCATAACTCCAGATTGGCCGAACCGATTTTGATGATTTATACTTTGTTGGAAAGGTATGTTCTGTGGCGGGAAAGGGCTTTCCACGACCTATGCCTAAGCAGAGATTAGGTGGGATGAAGGACAAGATGCAGTGTGTCCTTGCTATGAAGCAGCGGTTGGCACGCTTGCGGTGCACGGCATCAGCTCGTCGGTGGGGTGGGATCTTGCTGCTTTTTCCCTTGCGCACAAAATATCGTGCCAATATAAAGAAAAGAAAAAAATAATGATAAAGAAAAGATAGGGAGAAGGAGACAGTGACCTCGCATAGCAGAGGTTATCAATGATGAGGTCTCGTTGATCTTATCACGGAAATGAAAAAGGGAAAACTTTGAAGAAAAGAAAGAGGTTATATAAACGTTATCAGCGGGGTGTCGTGGGTGTTTTGACACATGGAGGAACCCTCCCCTTGCAATTGGCATAGGCCATTGCCACTTGACTATCCTCTCCTCGGTTTCTCTGAGGATAGTCCCTTATTCACATTCTCATGCGTTTCACTTAAATCACCAACACATCTCAACAATTGGAATTAAATTAACACATCTTTATTGAAAGAAATAGTTCGTGGCAAAACAAAATGATCATCGATTAAGTATATTATGAATGTGTAGGTATGTATATCTATTATATAGTTAATGCAGGGTAATATGACATAGAGGTATAAATTTGAAGTGTAATTTTTTGAATTTTAATATAGGGTATCTTTAGATTTAAGCACAGGGATATGGTTAATTAAGATAAGTTAAATGTAAGAAATAATCGTAGGTAGTTCAAGTTAAGTTTAATATAATAAAAAGCCAATGAAAAGTTAAATGTATGTGTATATATATATATTTAGTTGTACTCACTCTTATCTCCGTTGACTTTGCTGCGATGAATTTTGTGCACAAATTTCCCGCTGGTGAATTAAATTGGTTTTATGCTATGAATTTAATGTAAATTTTATCTTTTCTGTGGCTTTGAGGTATTTCGATACTCATAGGTATATAAATCTAGTAAACATAATTCGTTAGACTATTTTTAAGTTAATATTAAGTTAAATTAGTTGTTAGAAAACTTGTCTCAGCTAAAGAAAAAAATAAAAAAAAATAAAATTTAGGCAGATCCCTCGATTAGCACTATACGTATCTCTCAACACATTTAATATACTGATTTACCCACTGAAGTTAATTTAGATGATGATGCTATCTGGAGTCAACAATTGAAGTCTTTTTGGGGTGATGAAGATTTGATTGCTGGTTTGCTTGATGGTTTCATTGTGGGTGGGTGGGAACGAGTCATAAGCTGGCTTAGCACGTGGTTTCTGGAGGTGGCTATTCGGTACGCCCGTGAATGTGCAGCTTACACACGAATATCCCCAGACTTAGGGTGATTCTTTTCTTGCTGATAGGCACTTTTATGTGCTCCTCTGACGGTGAATATGTGCAGTCTAACTCGTACACGTGGACGAGTACAATTCATGCGTGCTGACGCAGCCAAAATTATTTATGAGCCGCTGCAGTCGCAGTCGTAGATGCTGACGCAGCCACAAAAAAGTTATGTATGCGGAAGCTTTTGACAAATGCTGGTTGGCGAGAGTTTGTTCTATGTACTGTGCCCTCGTGTGTCAAATTTCCAGACAGGGTATGGGGTCACAAGAACACTCTTCAGCTCTGCAAAAATTATCCGCAATTGCCTACGAAAAAAATTATGCCTTCAAATATAAATTATTTAATTGGATTCCACAGGCTTACCTATACAATCCTATGGATACAATTTGCTGTACCACGTGCAGCATGGGGTTTTCCTTAACTTCACTTCAATCGACAAAATACCTATTCTGCTCTTCTTTGGCTCGATACCGGCAGGCCTGAGTAAAATAAATGCGGCTATAAGCACTCTGAAAATTCACAATGAATTTAACTCACTGTGCGATTTATTTCTGGAATTTTTAGGGGATTCCAAGAAAGAGTTCTAGCCAGGGTAACGTTTAACAAAGAAAAGGGCGAGTTGTCTATTTGTCACTTGTATAAATAATGACCGATTGTCTGTGTGTGAGAAATGTCATAGATCGAGAGTCTGCAAGACAAAAATACTGGTTTTGACAGACGTTTTGCGTTCAGCTGATCATAGTAGTCGGAGGGTATGTTCGTCGGAAGGATCCGGTTTGTGTATCGGGACATACTGTCGGCAGTTAGTTTTGAAATTGGTCGTAATTTATTTGATATAATGGATTAATTCTTGGTGGTGTACGCCACAAAATCATGAATTATTTAAAGGTACAGGGTTTCAATAAAACATGAAGAACGGATTCACGCACCAAGAACAAATAACTCTCCATCCCTTTTCGACCCATGACCCTGAACACAAACTGGATAGTGCACAACGATGTTGTTTATGCACGAAGGTCTTTGGCATGGTACACACCGACTTTCTTTCCATCTAGGTTTTCAACTTCGTATAGTGACTTCCCAATCATTTTCCTAACTCTACATTTAACAAATTTAGCGCAAAGCTTCGCGTTGAAATGCTTGGACGCATCGCTCAAGACAAAGTTCCGTCTGAACAGAATCTGTCCAGCCCGAAATAATCTCGCTGAGCTTCTCAAATTATAACTCTTCTCATATTTATTAAACGCTAGCTTAATGTTCTCCCTGACTCGATTTCGTATAACGTCGAGTTTGTTGTTAACCGGTAAGCAATTAATTTCGCTGTCGTTCAGCGCTTTTAAGTTTCGGAGCAAGTTGTAGACACTCCCATGTGTACTCATGTGCTGACCGAACAGGCAAAAGTAAGGTGAAATACCTGTAGATTGGTGACTTGAAGTACACAAAGCCTGTTGTATTTCGGGGAGATGTTTTTCCCAGTCTCTCTGATCGTCTTTGATGAAACTTCTGATTGCTGATAGGATGCTCTGATTAACCCTTTCTGAAGCATTTGCCTGAGGTGAATACACGGCGTTTCTAATATGCTTACAGCTGTATTTTTCTATGAATTGCTGAAATTCCTTCGATATGAATTGTCTGCCATTGTCGCTATGAATGAATTCGGGCACACCGAATTGGTGGAAAATGTTTTGCTTGAGGTACTCTATGACTGCGCTGGTGTTGGCTTTCCGCATCGGTTTCAACCATACATATTTAGAGAACCCATCCAATACGACGAAAATAAACGCGTGGCCTCTCTTAGTTCTCGGATACGGTCCCATGAAATCGATGTATAACTTTTGGGAGCGTGTCGACGAACAAAAAGAATCGGTAAAGTTAGTTTACGTTATAAAATAACTTTATTAACAAATCAATTAACTTGCCAAAAGGAAAAAGACACAAAGCGGATTATAAGCGAATATGATATTTACTTGTTAAGGAGTTGAAGGTCAAAACGCTAACAATAATGATTTGAGAAAATATACAAAATGGTAAGTTGCTTAGGTGTCGCACTCTTGTGGTCGATCCACGAAGTTGGTGTTATTTATTTTAGTTTTACGTTTGAATTTTAAAATAACGTCCGGTTGAATGTAGACTCCTACAGCACTCCCCCTCCAGTGACTTTGTTACGATGTGATAAAGGTTTGTTCTTGTGAATCCCAAGTCTCTCTGGAATTCGAACAGATCTCCCTGAACGTGTCTTCCTGGTAGTGACATCATCAGATGTTGCTAGAAGGACTAGCGGAGATGGTGGTTGTTCTGAGCTGCGAAGGTTTTGGTCCTTGTGAACTGAAAGTAGAAAAGCCGGTTTCAAACGATCGATCGAAACTGTTACGTCCTTTTCTCGAATTTTGAGAACGAAAAATTTTTCTGATCTCTTCACGATGGGGAATGGACCTTCATATGGCTGTTGTAGTCCGATTCTTACTGCGTCTCTTCGAATGAAAACGTGGGATGCGGTGCGAAGTTCCTTGAATACAAAGATTTTTCTTGAGCCATGACGAGAAGCTGGAACTGGAGATAGGTTTTCGAAATGAAGTCGGAGTTGATTCACAAAAGTTGTCGGCTCAGTGACTTTGTCTCTTCGTGGTGACAAAAATTCACCAGGAAGTCTGATGGATTCGCCGTACAACATTTCGGCAACGGTGGCTTGTAGGTCTTCCTTGAAAGATGCTCTGAGTCCAAGCAGTACAACAGGGAGTTCATCGGCCCATGTTGGTGATTCATGGCATTCTATAGCGGCTTTCAGTTGACGGTGAAACCTTTCCACCATGCCATTAGCCGCGGGGTGGTAAGCAGTTGTCGTCAGATGATTGATGCCAAATGATTTGTTTAAAGCCTGAAAGAGATCGGACAAAAATTGTCTGCCACGGTCAGAAGTTACCTTCAGTGGCAGTCCAAAACGTGCTATCCAATTTGCGAAGAGAGTTCTTGCAAGAGTTTCAGCAGTAGAATCTTCCAAAGGGTACGATTCAGGCCAGCGGGAGTAACGGTCAACAACAGTGAGACAATATCTGAATCCTCGTGAGTACGGAAGAGGTCCAACGAAGTCGACGTGGATATGCTCGAATCTCGAGGATATTTGTTCGAAGTCTCCAATGGGGGATGACGTATGACGTGTTATCTTCGATCGTTGGCACGGAATGCATGCCTTTGCCCAAGCTCTACAGTCTTTGCGGATTGAAGGCCAGAAAAATTTTGAAGAAACCAATTTAACCGAGGCGTTGGTACCTGGATGGCTTAAACTGTGCAGCGATTCAAATACTTGACGGCGGAAGGGTCTTGTTACAAAGGGTCTAGCAACCCCCTTAGACACGTCACAAAATACTTGAAATTCGGAGTTCAGCACCGGAACTTTTACAACCTGTAATGCAGAAGCAGATTTAATAATGTTTTCAAGTTCTATATCACCTTTTTGTGACGCTGCGAGTTCTTCAAAATTCACCGACTTGCTGATGCCTTCGACTCGTGACAACGTATCTGCCACTACGTTTTCCGTTCCAGCGATGTGTTTGATGTCGGTTGAAAATTGTCCAATGAGATCGAGACATCGAAACTGTCGGGGTGATGATTTTTCTGGCTTTTGGTTGAAAGCAAACACCAAGGGTTTGTGGTCCGTGAAGATGGTAAAGTTTCTGGCTTCCAACATGAACTTGAAGTGCTTAATTGCTGAGTAGATTGCTAATAGCTCCCTGTCATACGTGCTGTACTTACACTGAGCGTTGTTGAAATTTTTGGTGAAGTATGACAGTGGCTGCCAACCTATCGGTGTTTTCTGTTGCAGTACTGCGCCCATGGCACAGTCTGATGCGTCGGTGAAAAGTCCCCACTCTAGTGTTGGATCGGGATGTGCGAGTAAAACGGCTTTCATTAGTCCCTCTTTACAGGCACTAAAGGCTTGCTGAAGTGGTTGCGTCCAAATGATCGTTTTATTTCCTTTGACGTTCGGTCCTTTGAGGCACTCGTTCAGTGGAGCTTGTAACTCGGCTGCGTTTTTGATGAAGCGTCTGTAAAAATTGATTGAACCCAGGAATCTTCTCAGTTGTTTAACCGAAGTTGGGGGTTTGCAATCAATGATGACCTGGATTCGTTCTTCGGGTGGTTGCATGCCATCACTCGAGATTAAATAACCTAGGAACGTGATTTTAGACTTACCAAACTCGCACTTAGCTACGTTAACGACGACGCCAAATTTGTTGAGCCGTTCAAAAAGACTTTGGAGATGATGATAATGTTGCTCTTCATCTTCCGATGCCACCAAAATGTCATCTACGTAAGGGAAACAGAACTCGAGACCATTTGTGACTTCGTCGATGAATCTCTGAAAGGTTTGGGCGGCGTTTCGGAGTCCGAACGTCATGAACGCGAACTCGAAAAGTCCAAATGGTGTAACGATGGCCGTTTTCTTGATGTCTTCTGGTGCGATCGGGATCTGATTAAATGCTCTCACCAGATCAATCTTGGAGAAAACTTTCTTGCCTGCAAGATTAGCTGAACAATCTTGTAAGTTTCGCGGCGGGTAGTTGTCTGGAATCGTGCGGTCGTTTAAACCACGGTAATCTCCGCACGGACGCCAATCGCCTGATTTCTTGGGGACGAGGTGAAGTGGAAATGACCAACAGCTTTCAGAACGACGAGCTATTCCCATTTTGACTATATATATTTTGTGGAGTTTCACCCAGATGTGGTGGTTTGGGATCATCAGTGGATTACCACAAACACATCAAATCCATACTCGATTTTAAAAAGTTTTATACCAGGGGTATATGTGTTGTCACCACTCACGGATGAGTGTGAACTTATTTCCAATTCAAATGTTCCTTCAGATTTGAAGAATAACAAAAGAAATATTAGTTCAGCCTATTGTATGGCTATGACTGAAAGTCAAAAATTAATATATATATAGTCAACTATTACTAGTATGACTATATATATTTTGTGGAGTTTCACCCAGATGTGGTGGTTTGGGATCATCAGTGGATTACCACAAACACATCAAATCCATACTCGATTTTAAAAAGTTTTATACCAGGGGTATATGTGTTGTCACCACTCACGGATGAGTGTGAACTTATTTCCAATTCAAATGTTCCTTCAGATTTGAAGAATAACAAAAGAAATGTTAGTTCAGCCTATTGTATGGCTATGACCGAAAGTCAAAAATTAATATATATATAGTCAACTATTACTAGTATGACTATATATATTTTGTGGAGTTTCACCCAGATGTGGTGGTTTGGGATCATCAGTGGATTACCACAAACACATCAAATCCATACTCGATTTTAAAAAGTTTTATACCAGGGGTATATGTGTTGTCACCACTCACGGATGAGTGTGAACTTATTTCCAATTCAAATGTTCCTTCAGATTTGAAGAATAACAAAAGAAATGTTAGTTCAGCCTATTGTATGGCTATGACTGAAAGTCAAAAATTAATATATATATAGTCAACTATTACTAGTATGACTATATATATTTTGTGGAGTTTCACCCAGATGTGGTGGTTTGGGATCATCAGTGGATTACCACAAACACATCAAATCCATACTCGATTTTAAAAAGTTTTATACCACCACATCTGGGTGAAACTCCACAAAATATATATAGTCATACTAGTAATAGTTGACTATATATATATTAATTTTTGACTTTCAGTCATAGCCATACAATAGGCTGAACTAACATTTCTTTTGTTATTCTTCAAATCTGAAGGAACATTTGAATTGGAAATAAGTTCACACTCATCCGTGAGTGGTGACAACACATATACCCCTGGTATAAAACTTTTTTTATACCCTATTCTAGGGGTATATTAATTTTGACGCATAGTTTGTAACATAACTTAATATTGCCCGTAGACCCCTAAAAGTTACTATATTTATGATCAGCATCGATAGTAATGTCGATCTAGCCATGTCCGTCCGTCCGTCCGTCGGCAAAAATTAGGCCTTTAAACTGGACCTAGAGAGCTGAAATTTTAACCATATACTCTCTAGGGTCCCGAAATAATCAAGTTTACGAATTTTTGAAATCCGCCCACAGACACGCCCACAAACTCAAAAAAACAAAATTTTGGAAAAAATCGAATTTTGAGCTAGGAAGCTGAATTTTTTTATATATGATCTATGACTCCTAAAACTGCTCGGGATATAAAATTTTCAAAATCCGCCCACTGCCACGCCCACAAAAAAATAAAACAATTTTATTGAAAAACCAAAATTTGAGCTAGGGAGCTGAAATTTTTAATATATACTCTCTAGGGGCCCTTTAAGCTCATGTATAAATATTTTCAAAATCCGCCCACTGACACGCCCACAAATAAATAAAACAATTTTTTTGAAAATCCAAAGTTTGAGCTAGGGAGCTGAAATTTATAATATATACTCTCTAGGGGCCCTTTATGCTCATGTGTTAATTTTTTTTTAAATCCGCCTACTGACACGCCCACAATTAAATAAAACAATTTTATTGAAACACCCAAGTTTGAGCTAGGGAGCGTGTTTTTTGATAAAATCCTTTAAATGTTATATAACAAAATATGTAGAGCGTTCTTAACAATTTAACCATACTTAGACTTTTGTCACGCCCACTTATGAGGGATAGGAATAAGAATAGGGTATCCAACAGTTCGCCCAAGCGGACTGTAGCCCGTCCCTATGTTTTTATTCCCATTTTGAGCATTGTTTCGAACTCGCTTTTCGCGATTTTCATTTTGTCAGGCACCAAACGCCGTGCTTTGCAGCTAACTGGAGGACCTGCTGTGGTATGGATATGATGAATAGTGGAATGTCGAATTTCCTTAAAACTTCCATCTGGTCGACTCAAACTGGGATACTGTTTGAGCAGATCGGTGTACTTCGAAGCCCCAGAAACCGATTTGACGTGCGACGAGGCCTCGTGTGCGTTACAACCTAGTGTGGAGAGTCCAGTGATTCCGTCAAGCAATCTGCAGTGCGATACGTCCACCAGTAGTTGAAAGAAAGCTAGAAAATCAGCACCTATGATAGGCTTACTGACTTCAGCTACCACAAAACGCCATGTGAAATCACGACGCAACCCTAAATTCAATTGCAAAGCGCGAAAACCGTATGTTGGTATCGGGGTTCCATTAGCGGCAAAGATAGTGTAATCGGATGGCGTAGACTTTCGACGTGAACCGGTGTGTGGAAACACTGAAACGTCCGAGCCCGTATCTACCAAAAACTGCACCTTCGACGTTTTGTCCGTGACGAAAAGACGGCTGGATGTTTGGCTGCCATTTACCGTCATCAATGAAGCCTGTTCTCATTTCCCGCCTGCAGGTTGAAATTGCACGGTTCGCGGCAATTTCTTGCTTTTGATCCCCAGTGACGATGAAAATAGCAAAAAGTAGTTTGATTGTTGTTGGAGGTTTTGTTTTTCTTCTCGTTCGAATCCGGTGTAACGTTTCCGTGTTGCCTACCACGAGAACGCGACCTCGATCTGTTCAGCCTGCGATTTTGGTTTCCGCGATGCATGGACATTGCCTCAATTTGCCTAGTCAGCATTTCAACCTTTTGACTCAGGGTCGACAATGCCGATTCTGGTTGGGAATACGTGCTGGCAACTTGTTGCTGTGGGATGACGTCGTTGATTCTGTCTGCGATGAGACCAAGATTGTCCAGATTTGTAGGACTCTCGGTTGTACCTGGAGGATGTGCAGCAAGTATGGATTGAGTTTGAACGGGCAATCTGTCAATCCAAATGGCCTTTAAAGCATCGTCGGTCATGGTACCCCCAGCTAAATCCCTCAAACGTCGAAGAAATTGAGACGGTTTCCTGTCCCCTAGCTGTTCTCGATCTAGCATTTGCCTGATCTGTTTGTCTCTAGATGGGGCCAAACGAGAAATCAGTTCTTCTTTTAATCGTACATATGCATTACCTGTTGGTGGATTAATGATGACATCTTGTACTTCCGTGGCTGTGATCTGGTCGAGATTTGCAATAACAATATTAAATTTTCGGGCATCAGACCGCAAATTTACAAGCGTAAACTGCGCCTCGAGTTGTGCAAACCATAGCTTAACGTTTTCTCGCCAAAATGGTGGTGGCCGCACACGAGCATGGCTAGCTTCAACCTCTGCACCTGTCAGCACTTGTTCCTGCTGGGTAATTAGTTGTTGCTGAAGTTCTTGTAATGGATTCAATTGCGCTTCCACCGAATTATCTTGCGGTTGAATGATTGGAGCACCGGCTTTATGTGCGATTGTAGCATGTGGTTGTTCGTCGTCTTCGAGCATTTAATTCTAATTTACGCGACAACGAATAAAATTTCGGCGAATCACGTCGGCTTCGTTGGCACGTCGGGGTCACCAATTTGGGAGCGTGTCGACGAACAAAAAGAATCGGTAAAGTTAGTTTACGTTATAAAATAACTTTATTAACAAATCAATTAACTTGCCAAAAGGAAAAAGACACAAAGCGGATTAGAAGCGAATATGATATTTACTTGTTAAGGAGTTGAAGGTCAAAACGCTAATAATAAACATAGGGGCGGGTTACAGTCCGCTTGGGCGAACTGTTGGATACCCTATTCTTATTCCTATATCTCATAAGTGGGCGTGACAAAAATTTAAAGGATTTTAATGAAAAAACTAAGCTTTTGTAAATAAAAACGCTCCCTAGCTCAAACTTTAGTTTTTCAATAAAATTGTTTTATTTAATTGTGGGCGTGTCAGTAGGCGGATTTAAAAAAAAATTTAAGTATGAGCATAAAGGGCACCTAGAGAGTATATACTATAAATTTCAGCTCCCTAGCTCAAACTATGGACTTTCAAAAATAAAAATAAAATAATTGTGGGCGTGTCAGTAGGCGGATTTTGAAAATATTTACACATGAGCATAAAGAGCCCCTAGAGAGTATATATTATAAATTTCAGCTCCCTACCTCAAATTTTGGTTTTTCAAAAAAAATATTTTATTTAATTGTGGGCGTGTCAGTGGGCGGATTTTGAAAATTTTATGACCCAAGCAGTTTTATGGGCCAAAGATCATATATAAAAAATTTCAGCTTTCTAGCTCAAAATTCAATTTTTCCCAAAATTTGTTTTATTTAATTGTGGGCGTGTCAGTGGGCGGATTTTGAAAATTTTATGTCCCAATCAGTTTTATGGGCCATAGATCATATATAAAAAATTTCAGCTCTCTAGCTCAAAATTCGATTTTTTCCAAAATTTTGTTTTTTTGAGTTTGTGGGCGTGTCTGTGGGCGGATTTCAAAAATTCTTAAACTTGATTATTTCGGGACCCTAGAGAGTATATGGTTAAAATTTCAGCTCTCTAGGTCCAGTTTAAAGGCCTAATTTTTGCCGACGGACGGACGGACGGACGGACGGACATGGCTAGATCGACATTACTATCGATGCTGATCATAAATATAGTAACTTTTAGGGGTCTACGGGCAATATTAAGGTATGTTACAAACTATGCGTCAAAATTAATATACCCCTAGAATAGGGTATAATGATTTGAGAAAATATACAAAATGGTAAGTTGCTTAGGTGTCGCACTCTTGTGGTCGATCCACGAAGTTGGTGTTATTTATTTTAGTTTTACGTTTGAATTTTGAAATAACGTCCGGTTGAATGTAGACTCCTACAAACTTTTGGAATGGACGTAAGATTTCATGGTGCGATCCCATTGGAGGTCTTAATGTCGTATTTGCGGGTTTGTTCTCCTTACACGTGGAGCAGTCGCGAACGTAGTCACGCACATGAGTGGTCATGTTCGGCCAATAATAGAATTCTTTAATTCTAAAAAGCGTCTTAAACATTCCGCCGTGAGCACAGTTCGGTGGGATATGGAAATTGTAGTGTGACTCAATGCAATGCATAAATGTATATAAGGGGCGTTATCGATTTAAATAAAAGCAGTCTTAATCCCAATTTCGACTCGTAATTAACATCGGCACTCACATGCCATCTGTCCATTCAGTCGTGCCGCAGCTCTCATCGAGATAGGTCGGCTAGTTAGTGTTCAGCGGGAAAAACGGAAAGTGTATCGATTATAAAAGCGATTTAGCCAAGTATTTTTAAGTCCAAAGTTGGCTTAGTAAGTTAGGCGTCCGACTTTGACGCCGGAGACTCGGGTTCGATTCTCGGCCAGTCTTCAATTTTTTAATTTTATTTTTTTTTCGGAAATATAGTGATAGAGACACAAAAAAAACAAAAAAAAAGTGCCGCATTATCAGGCGATGGACCCCGGAAAATCGGTGGTCCCGCTTACGGGTGTGGGTGTGCCGTTGCGACGTGTGGTGCGAACACGTGAGCCGGCAAAAAAATCAGCAGCAACAACAGCAGCAACAACAGCAGTAACGAAAGCAGCAACAGCAGCAACAACAGCAGCAGCAATAACATCAGCAACAACAACAACAATAGCAACAGCAACGAGAACAGCAGCAGCAGCAGTGTGTATGCCAAGGGCAGTAGCTGCACATGCTTCTAAAATGGCACCAATTGCAGCAACAACAACGGGTCGATCGTTGCCTAGGCGAGTGTTCTCGCAGGCAATACCAGCACCAACAAAGTCAGTAGCAGCAGCTGAAAACCCAGCTACAGAAGTAGAGAAGGAGGAGTTTCGAAAGGTGGAGAAGAGGCGACGGAAGCTTAATCCGAAGCCGAATCTTTCTGCGAAGAGAAGGGCGAACCTGGCAGGCCCTAATGTGGAATCATCGATGGCTGGTACCGATGATGACACGGATAACACCAGCTCTTACGAAGCTGAAGTGCGAGCGGGCCGGTACGTCGGAGAGGGAAACTCCTTCAGGGACCTACCGGTCGACGACGATGATAGCAATGTCATCCAAATGGAGGATAGAGAGGAAGATGATGAGGAGGCTCAGCTTGACCAACTCATCAAAGAGCTCCTTGAGAAACGTGAGCAGTTGAGGCTGAAAAAAGTACAGCAGCAGCAACAACAAATAGTGCTGAGGGAGCAAATCCAGCAACAACATCAACAGAAGCAACAACAACGACAACAGCAACAGAACCAACAAAAGCAGCAACAGCAGCAGCAAAAGCAGCAACTGCAGCCAAATCAGCAACAGCAGTCAAAGCAGCAACAGCAGCAGAAACCAGCAAGGAAGAACAAAATTCCACCGATTAATGTGAGTAATTTCGATATAAGTGATAGTATAAGGTTATGTAGGCTTATAACAAAGAACTTTCATGTTAAAAGGCTATCGGCCAATAAACATATAATTATTTGTGAAGAAATAGAGGAGTACAATAGGGTGCGCACCGCCTTGGGAGAGGTTAAGACCGAGTACTTTACGTACACCCCAAGAGAGCAAAAGCTAAAAACCGTTGTATTAAAGGGAATTGATCCCTCAATAAAAACGGAGGAGCTCGAAAGAGAGCTAAAGAACTTTGAAAGCGATGACCTCAAGTTCGTGGGGGTCAAGCCGTTTTCCTCGGCTGTGGCAAGGGGTGGTAACCGTCACTTACCATTCTTCCTGGTTCAGCTCACTCCCGACAGCAAAATCGACAGGCTGCGAAATATCCGCTTCCTGTACTTCCATGCTGTAAGGTGGGAGAAAATAAAGAGGTCAGATCGCATACTTCAATGTATGCGCTGCCAAAGGTTCGGGCACGCCGCAGCTAACTGCAACATGCAGTTTAGATGCGTCAAGTGCGACAAAGACCACAAACATGGTGAATGTTCTCTTGGCAAGGAGAGAGTCGAAGACCGGGGTGTCCTCTCTTGTGTGCTCTGCAGGAACTCTGGGCATCCCGCCAACTTCAGGGGTTGCCCAAAGTACCAGGAGCTGAAAAAGCGAGTCCAGGCCCGCAAACAGCAGTCGGAAGACGATAGGCGTCAAAAGAGTCGCTCGTTCTCGAATTTTGTGGCACCCAACGTGTCCTTTGCCCAAATGGCAGCTGGACCGGGTCAAGCCCACATGACATCAATCCAACCAAAGGTAGCCCAAAAGGCACCAGAGGTGGATCTGGACTTAAAATCGATCCTTCTGTCTCTGCACGGAAAGATCGACAAGTTCCAGAAACAATTAAATGAACAAGCGGCCCGAATTGACTTTATCTATTCGGAGCTGTTTGTGGGGTCTGGTGTGCCATAAATCTAATGGCTGCGCTGGATGAGGGAAACTTAAAGATCCTTGCTGTGAATGTT
Organism: Portevinia maculata; assembly: GCA_949715645.1. NCBI lineage: Eukaryota > Metazoa > Arthropoda > Insecta > Diptera > Syrphidae > Portevinia > Portevinia maculata. The sequence continues at coordinate 124,362,390 of OX454527.1, forward strand.
AATTCACTAGTCAGGATCGAGAAAAGAACGTCACTTGCCAATTTGTTGAAAACCGAAAACCCGGATGTGCTTTTGGTTAGCGAAACTAAGCTAAATCAGAAGCACAAACTGGGATACAAAGACTATCATGTAATAAGAAGAGACCGGCCTCACTCCACTCAAGGAGGTGGGGTTGGAATCTTAATTCGAAAAGGCCTGCGCCATAGGGTTATATATAGCGGAGACGTGCGTAGGTTCTAGTTGTTGGAGGCATGCATCATATGCATTCCTCTCCATAGCCGGAGGAGAATGTATGTGGTGTCGCTTTACGCACCTGCTGCACCTCCACCAAACCAATTTATGACAGAGCTCGAGACACTTTTTCGTGGTCTGCAGCTGAACTCGGAGGAGAATTATTACTTCTTGGCCGGAGATATTAATGCCAAACATGCGGCATGGGGAAATGTTACTGCAAATCCCAGGGGCAACCAGTTTCACGACTGGTGGCGCCTCAATATGATTGAGTACAACCTCGAGTTGTACGCGACGGATATCCCTTCTTTCCCAAGAAGCGGTGCATTCCTGGACTTGGCCTTAACGGACGCAAGACTTCAACTGACGAACATAGATCAAAACACGCGGAACTGTTTGCGTGCGTTTGAGTACGATAGTGATCACTACGGACTCGCCGCCGCAATACGGATCCCGAACGAGCAAACGCTGCTGGAGGAGTACGAAGCATTGTGTTCATTCGATTATCGGAGGGCACAATGGTCGCGCTTCTCCAGATTTTTAAAGCGAGATATACGTTCGAGTGGGATCGACCCACCGACAAACAGTAACATGACAAATGATGACATTGATCGGCATTTATTGCAAATGAACGACGCCATCAAACGAACTATGGAACGAACTATTCCTCGAGTAGGACGTTCCGACGACGACCAGACAGAAAAGTACAGAAACCCGACAATCGACGCACTATACCGACAGAAAAGTAGACTGCTCTCGAGGCTTAAACGGCTGTACAGGCAATTTACTGATCGCAACGACCCGGAGGTAAGGATGCTGAATTCAGAGATCCGAATCCTGAAACAGCTGATAAAAGAAAATTACAAAAAATCTGTAAGTCTGTATTGGGGCAATAAAATTCGGGCTATTAAAACCTGTAGTCCGAATATGTTCCCACAGATAAATAAGTTGTTCAGGAGGAAATATCACAATGATATTCCTTGTGTTCGAATCTCCCAGACAGCAGACAACAGACAGACAGTACTGACTGCTGGAATAAGTCCAGAAAGTGTCGCTTCAAACGACGATTTTTTCGTGGTCGAGGACCCACAGGAGAAAGTGGATTTGCTGGGCGCTTGTTTCGAGGCCGTGTATACGGTGAGCAATCCTGTTCGCCGTAACCACGACATTGAGAATAGGGCTCTGGTGAACCACTTCGATCTGCGCACCGAACTTGAGAATTGGCGATCTGAGAATAACGGATTCACCGTGTTCACTGATGAAAACCATGCTAATGCAGTTGTCGCCAATGGCCGAGATGCATCGCACTTGTTCGTGTCGAAGGATGATCTTCTGTGCATCTTCGGGTCACTAAAGAATAAAAAGTCGGCGGGGATGGATGGTGTCCCAAACGTCGTATTGAGACACCTGCCTTTGGAGGCTGTAGATATTTTCACCACGCTGTTTAACAATGCGCTGAATAATGCACATTATCCGGCGCATTGGAAGGTAGCTGTGGTACACCCTATCCCGAAAAAAGGTAAAGATAGGACGAACCCAGCCAATCTCCGGTCAATTAGCTTGCTTCCGAATATTAGCAAGGTCTTTGAAAAGGTTGTCAATAGAGCTCTGTTAAAGTGGGTCGAGGACAATAACATAATTCCGGACAACCAGTTTGGTTTCAGGGCGAGGCATGACACTATTCATGCCGCGTCGAAACTGGTTTCCGACATTCAGTGGAATAAATGCAAGAGCCAATGCACGGGTGCTTGTCTGGTTGATTTTGAGAAGGCTTTCGACACCGTATGGTTAGAGGGACTTTTCTACAAGTTGACCAGGCGGGGGATGCACAAACCTTTGCTATATGTAATTTATAATATGCTTATGGGAAAGAAGTTCGTTGTCAAATGTGGCAACGTGACTTCGAGCAGAGTCTTTGAAATTAAAAACGGTTTACAGCAGGGGGCGGTCAATTCTCCGATCCTGTTTAACATTTACACGAGTGATCTGGTGGCTTCACTCAGACATGCTATAGCGTATGCCGACGATTTGGTGGCATACAGATCAGGTCCTAAAATCGAGGTCATTAATATCCTTTTGCAGCGTGACTTCGATCAAATTAAGCGATATTGCGACGACTGGAAGTTGAAAATCAACTTTCAGAAGACGGAAACAATCTTGTTCAGAACTCCATTGGCTGGGGCCTCTAGGGATACCAGAAAAAACTGGAAAAAATTGGCCATTATTGGACAAAATGGGCAGCCATTGGCGGTGAGAAGCGCAGTTAGATATCTAGGTATCTGGCTTGACCAGTATCTATATTTCGATAGACATATAGTTGCTTGTCTTGCTGGGGCCAAGAAGGCTTATGCTCTGACAAGGAGACTGTTTCATAGCAGTCAACTTGACTCCAGAGTGAAGGTCATTTGCTACGTGGCCCTTATAAGGCCGATCATCGCTTATGGTTGTCCATTATGGTTTAATATAGCGCCTAGCTATATGGAAAAGATTCGGGTTTTGGAGAGACAATGTCTTAGGACCTGTCTCCGGTTGTTCCGAACGCCTGAATCCAACTATATAAAATACTATCCCAACAAGGTCCTATAAGATGGGGCTCAGTTGAATAGGATTGACAATTTCCTCATTAAGGTGACTCGAAGGCACGTTGCAAGGGCGATGGCCAGCGACAATAGTCTGATCTTTGGGGCTTACTACCCCAATGAAATGTACATTGAGAGTACACTCCGGTCTGGCTTTATCCCGCCAGAGGCATTTATCCATATTGATGCAAAAGGGCTGGTACAGACGAGGGATGGTATCCCGGTATTATACCACCGCTACCGCAGTGCGAGAGATAAGCGGCTCATCCGCGGCGAGGACGTCGCCAATGCTCATGAGCTCCTCCGTTTTAGTACCGCAATAGCGGAGAGGGATAAATTCGATACAGAAAAGCAATTTGCCGAATTTTGGTGGCTTTTTGAGGGGGGAGGGGTCAACATGCCCTCCCAAGACGGTGCGTTACTCTAGGTAACATCCTCTTAGTTTGTAAGATAGATTAAGTTAGCTAGGGCGTTTCTGGGAGGGGCCGGGCTCGCCAACTTGTGGTGGTGCTTCCGGGAGGTGATTGATTCTGTAAGGCATCAGTCAGCTCACGGCGGCGCGTGTGCACGTTGACGACTGCCAGGCGCTCGGAAAGCAATTGGGAATTTGACCACTTGTTTCGTAATGCAACGAGTGCTCAGAATCCTAATTATAGTTAGAATATGTTAAGTAGTTTAAGTAAGTAGAGTAGGTAGTTTGTAATTTGTTTTTTTATATAAAAATATAAAATTTGATAAAGATGCCGAGTTTTCTTAAAAATTTTCTCGATGAAAACATAATATGTAAGATTAGTTCGTAAAATAGTTTTTAGGCCGAAAGGCAATAATTATAAGATAGAGTTAAGTTTAGGGCGTCCGCATAAGGATCAATAATCTAGAATAAGTATCCTGTTAATGTTAAGTTAGATTTACTCATTTTTGTCTAGTATATAAGTTGATATAAGCTAATAATTAATAAAAAATGAATTTAAAAGTAAGTAAAAGTAAGCCATCTGTCCATTAGCGTGCTGCGCTTTATACAGCAACATTACATAGCGAGCTGCGCTTAGTACAGCATAGGGCGATAGGCCACATAACTACAACTATAGGAGGCATAACCCCCACACACGTTCGTTATGCACAATATTAGAGATATTGAAAGCATAACATTACAAAATGTTCGATAACAGACTGTGTGAGCCCTGAAGGAATCCATAACTTCCATTCGAACTCAGAATCTGGTGAATTCTCGTCGTTGATACATGCTTTTTTGTAGACGAAATTGTCAACAACCTTTAGGTCCGGAAAACATTCTGGTGTTTTTCCAATAGTCGATATCAGGGATTCATAATCAGGTGATTTAAAGTGAGGTGAAAAGAGATCTATGCAAGGATCAGAAGTCATGTCGGAATTGAGTTCTTCATTGAATGCTCGAGAAAGGGCATCTGGGACAGTATTCTGAGCACCTTTCTTATGTTCTATGTTGAAGGTATATGCTTGAAGTTTTAGTGACCATCGTGCCAACCTGCCGCTTAGATCCTTTAGGGTCATCAACCATTTTAGACTGGCATGGTCGGTCACGATAGTAAACGTTGAGCCTTCGACATAGGGACGAAACTTCTTCACAGCTTGCACCGCCGCATAGCATTCCTGCTCTGTCACGCTGTAGTTGCGTTGACAAGCATTAAGTTTTTCGGAGTAGAATGCTATGGGTTTTTCATTATTCTCTTCATCTTTTTGGCAAAGGACGCCACCAATACAGTAGCTAGAAGCATCACACTGGATAGTGAAATGTTTAGAAAAATTAGGGTTTGTAAGCAGTGGGGCGGAAATCAGAGCTGTTTTTAAGAATTCAAAAGACATTAACGCTTCTGGTGTCATGGCAAATGGTTTATTCTTTTTGAGGGTATCAGTCAAGGGAGCAGCGACTGCCGCAAAGCTTCGGATAAATCTCCGGTACCAGCCACATAAACCAAGGAATCTCCTAACCTGCTTCTGTGAAGTTGGTATCGGAAAATCCTTAATAGCGGATACCTTGTTGGAATCAGGTTTAATATGACCTTCGCCGACTATGTAACCCAAGTATTTGAGTTCCCGAAAACAGAAGTGCGATTTCTCCACGTTGATAGTTAAATTGGCTTGGTTCAAACATTCAGCGACTTTCTTTAATGTTTCGATGTGACTTTCGAAATCTTTGGAGATGACCAGCAAATCATCCAGGTACACAAAAACATGTTCTCTAAGCGCACTGGGGATCACTCTATCCATTAACCGACACATCCTTTGGGCAGCATTGCACAACCCAAACGGCATGACGGTGAATTGATATAGTGGTCGTCCTGGCACAGTGAAGGCAGTTTTTTCCCTGGACTCTTTCTCTGAAGGGATTTGCCAGAACGCATCTTTAAGATCCACACTACTAATGTAATGAGTCTCTTGCAGACGGCTCAGCAGACCCTCTATGTGAGGAAGAGGATACGCATCTTTCTTTGTTAGTGAGTTCACTTTCCGAGAGTCTAAACAAAGCCGATTCTTACCAGGCTTCCTGATAAGGACGATGGGTGAACTCCATGAACTTGTACTCTCTTCAATCACTCCCAGAGAAAGCATGCGATCTAATTCGCTGTAAATCATCTCCTGAATTGGTGGGGAGACAGGATAATGCCGCTGTTTGACAGGTTCAGCACTACCAGTGTCAATAACATGCGTTTCTACCGTCGTTTTTCCTAAGCCAAGTTCAGAAAACGAGGGAAACAACTTGACGACCTCCTGCAGTCTTTTTTCTTCCGAAACCTTCAACTCCGATTTTGATCGCTCGCTTGTAGCCATTTGTGATTCCCGAATTGGGCTTTCAGATATCTCGTTTACTAGATGTGGCGCTATTTTGAATTTCTGCCAGAAATCGATGCCGAGGTAAAGAGCTTGGGACAAGGATGGTATTAGATAGAGGTCCAAGTATTCTTGCTGTTCTTGAAAGGTAACTTTAATTTTGACTCTACCGACGATAGGTTGAGATTTTCCATCCGCCGCGGCGAAGGCTCCATACCGAAAATTTTAATTTTATACAACCGTAATTTTTTTTTAAGCAATTAAAAACACCTAACAATTTTCTTCACAACAAACTCCAGTAATCTGATAACAAGAATGGCTTGCGCCGATGCATGTAATGCAAATTCTGTTTATGATAACGGTTTAAAACTTTTACAATATTAACAGTGGGGTATTTGACTATTAAAAATAATAACAATGGCTCCATACGAGCAATTTCATTTTTTGATTTATTGCCACCGATTGGGCCATTCTGCCCCATTGTGCGCCGTTCTAATGAATGATGAAAACTCAACTATCGGAATCTTAAGATCGCTTATGACCTTCAAACAGTCTTTACCAATGCAAGAAATATTTGCACCACTATCCAACAATCCAACCATTTCTTTACCCTTGATTTCGATTTTGGCATATGGCCGAGAGTCATTGTTAAGGTTCAAGAAACTGCTACTCAAAATTTTAGTGTAAGTCCTTCTTTTTTTGTATCGCAGGCGGATTTTGTAGAAGGAATTCTTTTTGTCACTTACTTTCAGTTCATCGAGTTGAAAAATTTTAGATCGGAGTTCGCTGTAGTGTTTCAGCCTTTCTTCATAGGGCTTCATTCGGAATTCGTACCTTTTTCTTCTATTTGAATAGAGACTACTGTTTTCTGTTTTGGTGGTGTTGCCAGTATCATAGTCTACTACGGTTTGCGTGGATATGTCAGCTTTAATTATTCGGGGAGGGTCTGTGTCGAACGAGATTCCCCGGTTTTCATCCCGCTCGATTTCCCGTTTTCCATTTCAGGATTGCATTTGACACAATTAACGACTGTGACGCCATCCGAACCACAACGGTAACAGAAAAGTCTATTGACCGGTGAAGGACAATTAACAAAAATGTGACCTTGAGACTTGCAATTAAAGCATATAGGTACTTTATGTTGCTTGCCGTGTGTATTAGGATGTGATCTTTGAAAGTTGGAAAGGGCTGAGATATTAAAATCGTCATGTTCAAATGCATTACCTTCATGCAAAGCATCGAGCCCATGTATCGAACGATACTGCATATTTCGACTCTGCATAAACCTTGCCTGTAGCATTCGCTCGGTTCTTTTACACTCATCCTTGAAATGGTCAAGAGAGTGAATCTTCATCGGGTAAATGAAATTCAATAGTTTTTGACTAATGTTTGTCCTAAGAATCTGGATGAGGTCTTGTTCCCTGAAAGGCTGTCGCATTTGACTTTTCAACTGCATGACAGCATTGAAAAAGTCTTCGAAACTTTCTTGGTGTGACTGCTTTCTGTCCATGAGTTGCTTTATTATTTCGAAGTCATTTTCGTGACTTCTAAATTGCTTGACTAAGGCACGTCGCAAATTTTGCCAATCACATCGAGGATTGCTTCTTAAAAACTGCCAATACCAGTCCTGTGCAGCTCCAGACACCAAATGATGAAAGTCTATGAGAACGTCGTTCCAAGTACAATTGTAATTGGACTTGAGCATCTCTACTCGAAAAGCAAAGTCTTCAACAGACATTCCCTTTGAAGTTCCGTCGAACTTCAAACCCCAACGATCTAGTCGGAAAGGTTGCACATCGATTGATCGTGAGTGACTGAATCTTTCAAATGTTGGTCTGTTGAACTCAGAACTAAATCTGGGATCAAAATTAAACTCATCGTAAACATTATCAAAATTGGGCGGACATTGGTCTTGTTGAGCATTCCTTGAACCCGAAGTTGGTATCGCATTTTGTTGATTATTCAACTGCCTATTAACAAGTGGCTGTATATGTTCTATATTGTCTTTTAACAAATTAGGTATTAAAGTACCTAACGCATCGATCACTACTTGCTTTATATGCTCATCAAGCTGCTTCATCTTCGGAGCACTGCTTGAAATGAACTGCTGTTGAGGTAGGTAAGTACGATGATCAGACTCCAACATGTTGCTAGCGGAATTATTGATATTCGCATGTGCAGCATTAAGAAAATTGTCAACCTGCTGATTACCCGTTGGAACATATTGTGTAACTTTGTTTTGTTCTCTTCTTTCACCAATTAGAGAAGAGACAATTGGGTGAGAAACGCACGCGGTAGTTGTTGTGTATGTATGTGTTACTGCAATTGTTGTAGCGACAGCGGTTGTTACATGAAGAGGAAGGGTGACAGAACCATTGAGCGTGTCGTTATCAAAATTGATATTGGCATTGCTAAGAGAAATATTGGGGGTCAATGATGTTCTGTTAGGAGAATGTCTAATCGGACGAAATTTATTTCGCAAAGAATAGGTGGGTGTGTCCTCATTCCGTAAGTTAAGAGAACTTGTTGGTATACCCTTTTGTGGTTTGGGGACAGTTCCACTACTCGGTTTGTTTTTATTCATGTTTTGTTTTGATTATTGTTTCTTGTTTGGTTTTCTCAATAAAATTCTTATTGGAACCCAAGTGGACAGTGTTATATGTAACAGAATGAATTTGTTTGTAAACAAAAGAATTTATGACTTTTGTTGAGATATGTGTGTCGGTGAAAGTATGTGTGCATGGAATTTTATTGCTGATAAGAGATTTATGTAGAAGGAAAATTATAGATTTAATTGAAATGATATGCAGGAATTTATTGGAGATTTTTGTTTTCAAGTTTCTGGACAATCAAGCAGATTCTTTGACGACTCAGAAACATATGAAAACTTTTGATTAGAAGGCAACTGTCTAAGGTAACTCAAGCGGATTAACTTAAAACTAAAACAGACTAAACTCAGCTTGGACTCTTAGATGTTACTCCTTACTTAAATCAATCGACTTCACATAAACAAATTATATTTCAGATTATGTTAATTTAGTGCTACGAAGCTTTTAATTTTATCTTCGGACTCCTAAATAACTAAAATTGAAATATAAGAAAAATCTCAAGCTTCCGCAAGAAAGCTTGGTGTGGTAAAGTACATGAAATACTAAGATGGGACATGTTTGGGGATTTAAAATTGTTGAGAATGTACTTATGTTTGGAATTTAATTTGACAAACGATGTTTGATAGACACATCCTTTGGGCAGCATTGCACAACCCAAACGGCATGACGGTGAATTGATATAGTGGTCGTCCTGGCACAGTGAAGGCAGTTTTTTCCCTGGACTCTTTCTCTAAAGGGATTTGCCAGAACGCATCTTTAAGATCCACACTACTAATGTAATGAGTCTCTTGCAGACGGCTCAGCAGACCCTCTATGTGAGGAAGAGGATACGCATCTTTCTTTGTTAGTGAGTTCACTTTCCGAGAGTCTAAACAAAGCCGATTCTTACCAGGCTTCCTGATAAGGACGATGGGTGAACTCCATGAACTTGTACTCTCTTCAATCACTCCCAGAGAAAGCATGCGATCTAATTCGCTGTAAATCATCTCCTGAATTGGTGGGGAGACAGGATAATGCCGCTGTTTGACAGGTTCAGCACTACCAGTGTCAATAACATGCGTTTCTACCGTCGTTTTTCCTAAGCCAAGTTCAGAAAACGAGGGAAACAACTTGACGACCTCCTGCAGTCTTTTTTCTTCCGAAACCTTCAACTCCGATTTTGATCGCTCGCTTGTAGCCATTTGTGATTCCCGAATTGGGCTTTCAGATATCTCGTTTACTAGATGTGGCGCTATTTTGAATTTCTGCCAGAAATCGATGCCGAGGTAAAGAGCTTGGGACAAGGATGGTATTAGATAGAGGTCCAAGTATTCTTGCTGTTCTTGAAAGGTAACTTTAATTTTGACTCTACCGACGATAGGTTGAGATTTTCCATCCGCCGCGGCGAAGGCTCCATACCGAAAATTTTAATTTTATACAACCGTAATTTTTTTTTAAGCAATTAAAAACACCTAACAATTTTCTTCACAACAAACTCCAGTAATCTGATAACAAGAATGGCTTGCGCCGATGCATGTAATGCAAATTCTGTTTATGATAACGGTTTAAAACTTTTACAATATTAACAGTGGGGTATTTGACTATTAAAAAAAATAACAATGGCTCCATACGAGCAATTTCATTTTTTGATTTATTGCCACCGATTGGGCCATTCTGCCCCATTGTGCGCCGTTCTAATGAATGATGAAAACTCAACTATCGGAATCTTAAGATCGCTTATGACCTTCAAACAGTCTTTACCAATGCAAGAAATATTTGCACCACTATCCAACAATCCAACCATTTCTTTACCCTTGATTTCGATTTTGGCATATGGCCGAGAGTCATTGTTAAGGTTCAAGAAACTGCTACTCAAAATTTTAGTGTAAGTCCTTCTTTTTTTGTATCGCAGGCGGATTTTGTAGAAGGAATTCTTTTTGTCACTTACTTTCAGTTCATCGAGTTGAAAAATTTTAGATCGGAGTTCGCTGTAGTGTTTCAGCCTTTCTTCATAGGGCTTCATTCGGAATTCGTACCTTTTTCTTCTATTTGAATAGAGACTACTGTTTTCTGTTTTGGTGGTGTTGCCAGTATCATAGTCTACTACGGTTTGCGTGGATATGTCAGCTTTAATTATTCGGGGAGGGTCTGTGTCGAACGAGATTCCCCGGTTTTCATCCCGCTCGATTTCCCGTTTTCCATTTCAGGATTGCATTTGACACAATTAACGACTGTGACGCCATCCGAACCACAACGGTAACAGAAAAGTCTATTGACCGGTGAAGGACAATTAACAAAAATGTGACCTTGAGACTTGCAATTAAAGCATATAGGTACTTTATGTTGCTTGCCGTGTGTATTAGGATGTGATCTTTGAAAGTTGGAAAGGGCTGAGATATTAAAATCGTCATGTTCAAATGCATTACCTTCATGCAAAGCATCGAGCCCATGTATCGAACGATACTGCATATTTCGACTCTGCATAAACCTTGCCTGTAGCATTCGCTCGGTTCTTTTACACTCATCCTTGAAATGGTCAAGAGAGTGAATCTTCATCGGGTAAATGAAATTCAATAGTTTTTGACTAATGTTTGTCCTAAGAATCTGGATGAGGTCTTGTTCCCTGAAAGGCTGTCGCATTTGACTTTTCAACTGCATGACAGCATTGAAAAAGTCTTCGAAACTTTCTTGGTGTGACTGCTTTCTGTCCATGAGTTGCTTTATTATTTCGAAGTCATTTTCGTGACTTCTAAATTGCTTGACTAAGGCACGTCGCAAATTTTGCCAATCACATCGAGGATTGCTTCTTAAAAACTGCCAATACCAGTCCTGTGCAGCTCCAGACACCAAATGATGAAAGTCTATGAGAACGTCGTTCCAAGTACAATTGTAATTGGACTTGAGCATCTCTACTCGAAAAGCAAAGTCTTCAACAGACATTCCCTTTGAAGTTCCGTCGAACTTCAAACCCCAACGATCTAGTCGGAAAGGTTGCACATCGATTGATCGTGAGTGACTGAATCTTTCAAATGTTGGTCTGTTGAACTCAGAACTAAATCTGGGATCAAAATTAAACTCATCGTAAACATTATCAAAATTGGGCGGACATTGGTCTTGTTGAGCATTCCTTGAACCCGAAGTTGGTATCGCATTTTGTTGATTATTCAACTGCCTATTAACAAGTGGCTGTATATGTTCTATATTGTCTTTTAACAAATTAGGTATTAAAGTACCTAACGCATCGATCACTACTTGCTTTATATGCTCATCAAGCTGCTTCATCTTCGGAGCACTGCTTGAAATGAACTGCTGTTGAGGTAGGTAAGTACGATGATCAGACTCCAACATGTTGCTAGCGGAATTATTGATATTCGCATGTGCAGCATTAAGAAAATTGTCAACCTGCTGATTACCCGTTGGAACATATTGTGTAACTTTGTTTTGTTCTCTTCTTTCACCAATTAGAGAAGAGACAATTGGGTGAGAAACGCACGCGGTAGTTGTTGTGTATGTATGTGTTACTGCAATTGTTGTAGCGACAGCGGTTGTTACATGAAGAGGAAGGGTGACAGAACCATTGAGCGTGTCGTTATCAAAATTGATATTGGCATTGCTAAGAGAAATATTGGGGGTCAATGATGTTCTGTTAGGAGAATGTCTAATCGGACGAAATTTATTTCGCAAAGAATAGGTGGGTGTGTCCTCATTCCGTAAGTTAAGAGAACTTGTTGGTATACCCTTTTGTGGTTTGGGGACAGTTCCACTACTCGGTTTGTTTTTATTCATGTTTTGTTTTGATTATTGTTTCTTGTTTGGTTTTCTCAATAAAATTCTTATTGGAACCCAAGTGGACAATAAGAATTGTATAACAGTGTTATATGTAACAGAATGAATTTGTTTGTAAACAAAAGAATTTATGACTTTTGTTGAGATATGTGTGTCGGTGAAAGTATGTGTGCATGGAATTTTATTGCTGATAAGAGATTTATGTAGAAGGAAAATTATAGATTTAATTGAAATGATATGCAGGAATTTATTGGAGATTTTTGTTTTCAAGTTTCTGGACAATCAAGCAGATTCTTTGACGACTCAGAAACATATGAAAACTTTTGATTAGAAGGCAACTGTCTAAGGTAACTCAAGCGGATTAACTTAAAACTAAAACAGACTAAACTCAGCTTGGACTCTTAGATGTTACTCCTTACTTAAATCAATCGACTTCACATAAACAAATTATATTTCAGATTATGTTAATTTAGTGCTACGAAGCTTTTAATTTTATCTTCGGACTCCTAAATAACTAAAATTGAAATATAAGAAAAATCTCAAGCTTCCGCAAGAAAGCTTGGTGTGGTAAAGTACATGAAATACTAAGATGGGACATGTTTGGGGATTTAAAATTGTTGAGAATGTACTTATGTTTGGAATTTAATTTGACAAACGATGTTTGATATTCAAACTAGAGTTCCTGGGTACCACGTTGCGGGCGCCATTGTGGCGGGAAAGGGCTTTCCACGACCTATGCCTAAGCAGAGATTAGGTGGGATGAAGGACAAGATGCAGTGTGTCCTTGCTATGAAGCAGCGGTTGGCACGCTTGCGGTGCACGGCATCAGCTCATCGGTGGGGTGGGATCTTGCTGCTTTTTCCCTTGCGCACAAAATATCGTGCCAATATAAAGAAAAGAAAAAAATAATGATAAAGAAAAGATAGGGAGAAGGAGACAGTGACCTCGCATAGCAGAGGTTATCAATGATGAGGTCTCGTTGATCTTATCACGGAAATGAAAAAGGGAAAACGTTGAAGAAAAGAAAGAGGTTATATAAACGTTATCAGCGGTGTGTCGTGGGTGTTTTGACACCTGGAGGAACCCTCCCCTTGCAATTGGCATAGGCCATTGCCACTTGACTATCCTCTCCTCGGTTTCTCTGAGGATAGTCCCTTATTCACATTCTCATGCGTTTCACTTAAATCACCAACACATCTCAACAATTGGAATTAAATTAACACATCTTTATTGAAAGAAATAGTTCGTGGCAAAACAAAATGATCATCGATTAAGTATATTATGAATGTGTAGGTATGTATATCTATATATAGTTAATGCAGGGTAATATGACATAGAAGTATAAATTTGAAGTGTAATTTTTTGAATTTTAATATAGGGTATCTTTAGATTTAAGCACAGGGATATGGTTAATTAAGATAAGTTAAATGTAAGAAATAATCGTAGGTAGTTCAAGTTAAGTTTAATATAATAAAAAGCCAATGAAAAGTTAAATGTATGTGTATATATATATATTTAGTTGTACTCACTCTTATCTCCGTTGACTTTGCTGCGATGAATTTTGTGCACAAATTTCCCGCTGGTGAATTAAATTGGTTTTATGCTATGAATTTAATGTAAATTTTATCTTTTCTGTGGCTTTGAGGTATTTCGATACTCATAGGTATATAAATCTAGTAAACATAATTCGTTAGACTATTTTTAAGTTAATATTAAGTTAAATTAGTTGTTAGAAAACTTGTCTCAGCTAAAGAAAAAAATAAAAAAAAATAAAATTTAGGCAGATCCCTCGATTAGCACTATACGTATCTCTCAACACATTTAATATACTGATTTACCCACTGAAGTTAATTTAGATGATGATGCTATCTGGAGTCAACAATTGAAGTCTTTTTGGGGCGATGAAGATTTGATTGCTGGTTTGCTTGATGGTTTCATTGTGGGTGGGTGGGAACGAGTCATAAGCTGGCTTAGCACGTGGTTTCTGGAGGTGGCTATTCGGTACGCCCGTGAATGTGCAGCTTACACACGAATATCCCCAGACTTAGGGTGATTCTTTTCTTGCTGATAGGCACTTTTAGGTGCTCCTCTGACGGTGAATATGTGCAGTCTAACTCGTACACGTGGACGAGTACAATTCATGCGTGCTGACGCAGCCAAAATTATTTATGAGCCGCTGCAGTCGCAGTCGTAAATGCTGAAGCAGCCACAAAAAAGTTATGTATGCGGAAGCTTTTGACAAATGCTGGTTGGCGAGAGTTTGTTCTATTTACTGTGCCCTCGTGTGTCAAATTTCCAGACAGGGTATGGGGTCACAAGAACACTCTTCAGCTTTGCAAAAATTATCCGCAATTGCCTACGAAAAAAATTATGCCTTCAAATATAAATTATTTAATTGGATTCCACAGGCTTACCTATACAATCCTATGGATACAATTTGCTGTACCACGTGCAGCGTGGGGTTTTCCTTAACTTCAACCGACAAAATACCTATTCTGCTCTTCTTTGGCTCGATACCGGCAGGCCTGAGTAAAATAAATGCGGCTATAAGCACTCTGAAAATTCACAATGAATTTAACTCACTGTGCGATTTGTTTCTGGAATTTTTAGGGGATTCCAAGAAAGAGTTCTAGCCAGGGTAACGTTTAACAAAGAAAAGGGCGAGTTGTCTATTTGTCACTTGTATAAATAATGACCGATTGTCTGTGTGTGAGAAATGTCATAGATCGAGAGTCTGCAAGACAAAAATACTGGTTTTGACAGACGTTTTGCGTTCAGCTGATCATAGTAGTCGGAGGGTATGTTCGTCGGAAGGATCCGGTTTGTGTATCGGAACATACTGTCGGCAGTTAGTTTTGAAATTGGTCGTAATTTATTTGATATAATGGATTAATTCTTGGTGGTGTACGCCACAGTTATCAGCACGGGTTTTAGAAGAAAAAAAAATCAAAATTTCAAAATGGCTTATTTTGACCACCCGACAGGTTTTTTTTCGATTTTTTTTAATTTTTTTTTTTTTTTCATTTTGTATTTATTTATTTTGGCAACAACCAAATAAAGAATCACATTTGAATGTAACATATCGTATCACAATTGAACTGTCAGATAGACACGCAACGTAACGCCATCTATTATCGATCAATGGAGAAGCCAATTTAGATTCATGTTTGGTGGCGCTGTCGGATTCGGATTTCTTCATTGCGATTTTGTGAGTTTTTGTGAATTAAAATTGATATGAGAATATATCTATATCTATTTATATATATATGTATATAAAAATCAATCCATATTTGCGTTTGTTGCCGGTGTTTGGCCAAACGCGTTAATCGATTCCAATGAAATTTTTTTTAAAGAAAGGTGACGTCTATACGAAGGATGTTATGTATGTTCGATGTCTGTATCTGCATCGGTGTGTAAATTATGTGTTTCTTAAAAAAGAAAAAAAAATTGACAATGTATTTATACACTGTGTGTTTCATTAGTAGGTATCATGTGCTTTGAAAAAAAAAAACAAATTTAAGTGAAATAATAAAAAGTTTTTTGTGTAATATTTTCTATATATAAAAATCAATCCATATTTGTGTTTGTTGCCGGTGTTTGGCCAAACGCGTTAACCGATTCCAATGAAATTTTTTTCCATGAAAGGCGACGTCTGCACGAAGGTTGTTATGTTTGGCTATATCTGCATCGGTGTGTGAGATATGGGCATTTGAGTGAGTACACATGCATATTTGCGTATGCGTGTAAATTACGACGCAGATACAGAGACCGTACAGACGTCACTTATTTTGTTATCCGAACAAGCATATGAAAGAGGGAGACCACACGAACGTTTCAAGCTTATTGTGGAATTTGTGCGCACTTTCATTCTTGAGATATCGTGTGTTCAATTTTTATTCAAATAACTCTTATTGAAATTTTTTGCATTTTTTTGTGAATCGGACATCGGAAAGTTGCTTTTCCAACATTGATAACAATCGGTGTGGAAGTGAATGAAAAGTGATTCAATCGAAGTTTGTTATTTTCGCTATGTTGTTTGATTCGCAGAAGTAAGGTGACATAGGCGCCTGCCAGACAACAAGCATCTACCCTAAACGGAACAACGAAGTTGTGTGCAGTCCCTTTCACCGGTTGAGCTCAAATCAGGCAATCTTCGGTATTGGCCTGAGAGTGTTTCTGTGAACTTTGGTCAAAATCGGTCTTCTTTTTTCAGGCGTAGCAACATACGCCGGATACCCGCTATAGACAATTATAAGGAAGTCTACTCGAACATATTGGCCAATAGAATTCTCGGGCACGGGCAAAGCCGGGCAGGTGCAGCTAGTAATATTATCAGTAAAAGAAGAAATCAAAAAACACTTCAAATGGTTCTATTTAACTATGAAAATAATAAAAATATGTATATAGATAATAAGCATGTTGTTAAATTGTTCTGTTCCTGCATGTTAATTTTCCGACGCCCCTGACGTCGGACACGCATCACAACAATAAGAAATATTTCATTTGTTTGATGTTGTGACTGTGCGTCGATGACGGCGCCAAACTGTTTGCTGTTTTATTTAGCTATTTTATGGCACATAACCATTTAATCACACCAATACCAGTGACAAACACGAGAACAACAAAATGCTCCAATTTGGCGTTAAAAACGACGGTCTGATCGATTTCTATCGGGACAAGCATAACGTCCATTGAGAAATTAAGAAAATGGGTACGCTCATAAAGTCCGTTTTCAGGGAGGCGGAATCCGAGGTCGCCGATTTACGAAATGAGATATCTAAACTCCGTGAACAGATAAAGGTTCTTAGCCGTAATGCAGAAAAAACCCATGCGACAGCATCCTCGCAAACGGATATAGCCCCGGCTGAAAAAAATACGGGCCGATAACTTCAAATTTTCTTTAAATAAAATATAATTATTTCCCTTTATATTTGAACTTTTCTTTATTTCTTATTAATCAATTTGTCTTGTCTGCACTGTGGTTCTTATTCAACTATACCACTCTGTACTCGATACAATTTCATTTAGCAAAAAAGTGCTTGAAGGTTTATTCGTTAAGTTACGATCGTAATTCAGCGTATATTAAGGGTTTACATTTATCTTTGCAAGACTAATTCAATTCATTATTATTCTCTTATATTAATACAACAATTTGGATATAAAAATAAAGATAATAATAGATAGGATTTCTATACAATATTTAAAATGGCATTAACATTCTGCCCACCTTGAAGTATCTGAAGGATGTCTTCAATTATCTATAGGAAGTGCTGCCAATCGATGAACTGCTCTGCGAATGACTCCTTTTTTAGTTTTTACATCAACGACGCGCACCTTACCATCTGAGGATACAACCAAGTTTGTAACCCTTCCCAGAAGCCACTGTTGCGGAGGTGAGTTATCATCCCAAACTAAGACAAGGGTGTTGGTTTTGATATTTTCCGCTGTCGTTTGCCATTTTACACGCTTCTGTAGACTAACGAGGTACTCCTTGGACCAGCGATTCCAAAAGTGTTGCTTTATCAGTGACAACCGTCGCCATCTCTTCAATGCCGACATCTTGTAATCAGTTACCATTGGTTCGACAACTGAACTCAAAGGTGCGCCAATTAGAAAATGACCAGGAGTAAGCACTTGCTCATCACTCGGGTCACTGGACATTGAATACATCGGCCGAGAATTTAAAATGGCTTCAACATCCGCCGCCGCGGTTGACAGTTCTTCAAAGGTCAGATAAGCTTCACTGACAGTATGAACAAGATGATTTTTTGCCGACTTTACGGCCGCCTCCCATAGACCTCCAAAATGAGGCGTTCTGGGCGGAATGTGATGAAACTGTATGCCCTCTGTCGTACACCAATCGCTGATCTTCGCTTCCATCTGCTGTTCTAGGAAATTTCGCCTGAATTCCTCGAGCTGATTGCGGGCTCCAACAAAGTTTGTACCATTATCGCAGTATAAATCTTGGCACAAACCCCTTCTTGCAACGAACCTCTTAAGCGCCGCAATGAAACCTTCGCTGGATAGGTCTGACACGACCTCCAAATGAACAGCCTTTACAACAAAACAAACGAAGACTGCTATGTACGACTTGGTCGTTCGCTGCCCTCTCAGCTTATAAGTCGTTTGGAACGGGCCGCAAAAATCGACGCCAGTCTTTTGAAACGGTCTTGCAGGTCGTACTCTATCACTAGGTAGATGTCCCATTATTTGCTCCAACATCTTTGGTTTGTGTTTAAAACAGTCCAGGCAGCCATCCACGACCTGCTTCGCTAGCCGGCGAGCATCAATCACCCAGAACCTCTGTCTCACGATTCCAACTAAAGCTTGTGGACCTGCATGATAATTTTTATTATGTAAATACACAAACAGGTTCTTGACAAAAGGATTAGATTTGGGAAGAAGGATGGGACATGTAGCACAATAGGGAATGTCCGCATTCAGCAGACGCCCACCCACTCGGAGGAGCTTAAATGAGTCACCGTCAAGGAAGGGATTAAGATTTTTGACGCGACTCGATGGGCTAATCATATTTCCTTTTTCAAGTTGGCGAATTTCATCATGAAAACTTTTTTGTTGGATATTCCACACAATCCTTAATAAGGCGTCGTCAACCTCATCCGCTTTTAAAATATCATTAAAACTCGCTCCCATTTGTTCATCAAAAACCAGCTCCTGACTGACTTCCTTTCTATTGCGATATTTTTTAAGCACCCGAAGGACACGAGCAAATATTCTGCATGTCTTTTTGACGTCATTGAAACGCAAATAGTTTTCTTCAAAGGTCTCCTCAACCGGTTTTGACAACAGAACCACATTACAATTCCGCTTGCCAGGAGTATCTTTTTCGATTAAGGAAAAATCTTTTTGCTTAGGCCACATCTCTTCCGATTGCTTAAGAAATTTAGGACCCGAAAACCAGATACTTTCGTTTAATTCATCCGCGAATGCTCCTCTGGATACAATATCTGCCGGATTTTGTTTTGTGCTGACATATTTCCAAACACCCTGTGGCAAACCGGTTTGTATCTTCGAGACTCGATTTGCAATAAATACTTCCCAACTAGACGGATGCGCTGAGAGTCAACACAACACAATTTCCGAATCAGTCCAGAGGTAAATCTCTTCAGCTAGGTGAGAGAAACTTGGCAGCATCTTTGATATTAGCGAAACCAACATCTCAGCTGCACATAATTCCAACCTAGGGAGGCTTTGCGTTTTAATTGGAGCTACTCTGGACTTTGCGGTAACCAAGTTACACGAGACCTGTTTCCTTTCGTCGACGGTTCTCAAATAAACGCAGCAACCATAAGCACGCAACGAAGCATCCGAGAATCCATGCAGTTGAATCTTGCTTGGTCTCAAAGCTAAAACATATCGTGGAATTTTTATCTTCTCCAACTCCTTCAGACGATTTCTAAATGCTTCCCATTCGGTGAAGATTCTGGATTGAACTGATTCATCCCAATCCGTCTTTTTTACCCATAGACTCTGCAACAAAATCTTACCCTTAACAACTACTGGGTTAATGAGTCCTAATGGGTCAAACAACATGGATAACTCGGACAGAATAATGCGCTTTGTTATTTTAAATTGCGACTGCAATTCTGGAACAACATACTGCAACTCATCTACGGATGGATTCCACTTGATTCCAAGTGTCTTTATTATATCCGCATCATTTATTCTGAGCGGTTTCTCTCTGTCAATTTCTGGAACGATTTCCAACAATGTCTGTTCATTCGTCCACCACTTTCGGAGTTCGAAACCGGCACTCTGCAAAAGGGTTCTTACTTGCTCGTATATTCCAAAGATCTCTTCTGGCGAGTCTCCTCCACTGATTAAATCATCCATGTAAAAATCTTCGCTTAGCACCTTCGAACCTAATGGAAACGCCAACTCCCCTTCTTCGGATAACGCTTTTAGGCAACGAGTTGCCAAATATGGAGCGGACGCAGTTCCATAGGTAACAGTGTTTAATTGGTACACTTTCAACGAATCTGTGCCCCTGGCTCTCCAGAGAATGCCTTGATACTTGCGATCCTTTGGATCCATAAGTATCTGCCGATACATTTTTGAAATATCGGCCGTTAATGCATATTTGTAACAACGAAACCTTAAAATGATAGAGTAAAGATCGTCCTGCATTATGGGACCTTTCCTTAGGAGATCATTGAGGGAGACACCGGATGAAGTTTGCGCACTGCAATCGAAGACTACCCTAAGTTTTGTTGTCGAGGAATCTGGCCTAAGTACGTACTGATGAGGACAAAAGTATTTCATATTTTTAACCTTATCCACCTGCACTTCTTCCATATGTCCAAGATTCTCATATACCTTCATGAATTCGGTGTATTGACTTCTTACCACGACATTCTTCTCAAGTCTTCTTTCTAACGCTAGAAACCTCCTTCTGGCCATCTCAAAGGATTCACCTAATGCTGCTGGATCTTCTTTAAACGGAAAACTGATAACAAACCTGCCTTCTCTGTCTTTTTTAACCGTGCTTATGAAATGTTCCTCACAAGTTTTTTCTTCCGGCTTAAGAATTTTAGAAATGGTGGGGTAGTTTTCAATTTCCCAAAATTTTTCAACAAATTCTTGAAGACGATCGTCTTTTAAATCCTGTTGACTTCCTACTAGGCACACTGTGCCATTCGATGTGTCTGATAAATCATGTGACCCTGATACGATCCACCCAAAAAGAGTCTTTTGAAGTGTAAGTTTCTCTTCTAATCTGATCTGCCCAATCGCTAACAGTTCAAAGAAATGATCTGCTCCTATCAACAAATCAACTTTCGCCGCCTCATTAAAATTGGGATCCGCTAGAACAATGTTTTTAGGTATCTTCCAACTATCTACCTTAAACGATTGGCTAGGCTGAAGATGAGTAATGTTTCTGATGACGAGCAGCTCTAATTCGGTTTTAAACTCCGAAACTCTTGATTTACACCCTGTTTTAGTAGTGTGTCGAACATTTGTAACTTCATTCCCTATTCCGCTAATTTTTATCTCAGACCTTGATTTTGGTAGTCTAAGTCTTTGTGCCATACTTTCCATTATAAAATTTAACTGAGAGGCCGAGTCCAACAAGGCGCGGACAGGTTGATATCTTCCAAAACTATCTTTTATCAGAACAATCGCTGTGGCTAATATAGTTTGGTTAGGCGATCTGCCTACTAGGGCAGCTGAATTGGATGTTCCTTGGCCAACTACATCTCCGTCTTTTACGGTAAATCTGTGAAGCAATTTATGATGTGGTAAGGAGCAGATGGCGCATCTTATTTTCGTGCAATGCCGAACAGAATGTTCCCTTTCCAGACAATTCACACAAAGGACTCGTTTTTTGACTTCCAGGAACCTCCTTCCCACTGGTAAGCTAAGAAAATCTGGACACGAATCAACGAAATGTTCCAACGACTGGCAGTATTCACATTGTGAGCGCTCTGCAGATAAAGTCGTGCCCGTGCCCTTTCGAAAGAGTTTCTTTCCAGTATTATAAAAGCTCGACTGATCCGATTTAGTGCAACTCTTATTGAAATGGTTTGGTTTTTGTATCCTAGCTTCCTTTGCTTCTAAGCTCTTACACCGACGATCCAAAACCTGACTAAATTCCTCCCATGTTGGGAGCTTATTGTAGTCGATTGCATCCTCCCATTTAGCTTGAGTTTCTTCATCAACTCGATGCAAAGCCAACGAAATTAGGATAGCAGTAGCAATGTCTTTGTGGTTTCCTATTGAAAGCATTGCTTTTAAATGCGTATTAAAACTATCTTCCAAATGTCGCAATGACGAAGCAGAAACTTTCGAAACTTTTGGAAACTCTAGCAAACAATTGATATGCTCCTGAAATATAAGAGTCTTATTATCAAAACGAGACCTCAATCTCTCAAGGGCTTGTTGATAGTTCGTTCCAACGACGTTAAAATCTCTTACCGCATCCAATGCTGGTCCAGAGAGACATCTAAGCAAGTAATTAAACTTCTGCAAACTGTCGAGGCTATCGTCTTTATGAACGAGATTTGTAAATAAACCGATGAAATTTGGATAGTCTGAGAACTTTCCAGAGAACGTAGGTAGCTTAATGGGTTCTAATTTTGATCGAGATCGAGGTTGCTCCGAAAAATACGTTGCATTTAATTGATCAGCACCAGTAGTATTGCCCCTTAAGCCCGACAAAATTGTCATTATCATGGTTTTTGCGCAAACATAAATCTCTTCCACCTCTTCGCGAAAAGCCTCATTAGCCCTTTCATCGTCAGGATTATTAAACCTCTCAATAGATGTTTGAACATTTAAACTCTGCTTAAAGTACGATTCTAATATTCCTAATCGACACTCTAGTTCAGGTTCCGACAACGTACTTCCCTTCTGCATGATAAGATTTCTCGTCCGGCTCAAATTTCCCTTCGAAGATGATCGCAAAGCTTTCAAATCAGCTAAAGTTTTTCCCAAACTACTCTCACTTTGCGATGCTTCATCTTTATTTTTAGCATCGTCCACCGGGTTGCCTAGATGTGCCATAACTTTAATTTCTGACAAAGCTTTTATGCAATGCAGGAGAAATCCAACGATCAATAAATCAACAAAATAATAATGCCACAAATTGCTTCTGAAATTCACCAGCAACAGCAACCCACCAGCAAAAATTATCAACGAATTGTTTCTACTCGTATCTTCAATAATACTTATTCAAAGTTTTCGAATGAAGATTTAAATTAAAATTGCAGTCACCAATATGCCCAGGTAATTTAACAGCAACAACGAAATTAATCTGTATACCTTCCTAGCAACATTAGTATGGACTGTCAAAAGCTTTAGCAACAATGTTCGCTTTCTAATTTTACCACAGTACTCTAGCAGCAACTTATAAACTTATTCTTGCAACAACTTTCAATCAGCAACAAGTAAAATCAAGCAACAAATTTTTGACAGCTATTGCAAATTACAGGGGCTTACGTGTTTCCAATGAACAATGTTAGAGATGATCTTCGATACATTCCACACTGCAACTTCGATCAAAGCTTTCTCCGTTTGAATTGAGTAACTATTACTTGGTCTGCGTGAGAGCTTTATTTTCCATGCGTGTCCGCGTCGCCGACCTTCACCAATTTGAAAGTCACGGCACTGTAGAAGATGATGACCAAAAAAGCTTTCTTGTAGATGGCGATGACGATCACTCAGAATTCCCTCCTCTCGATTGCACTGCAATTGAATTTATAAATTAAACTGTGGATGCAATTAATTTACCACGATCGCCGTCTTTAGGGTTTTTTTT
This sequence comes from Portevinia maculata, assembly GCA_949715645.1. Taxonomy (NCBI): domain Eukaryota; kingdom Metazoa; phylum Arthropoda; class Insecta; order Diptera; family Syrphidae; genus Portevinia; species Portevinia maculata. Next base: position 124,385,660 of record OX454527.1, read on the forward strand.
CTTAGACCGAATTCTTGTTCGTCCTAGAGATTTGTTGAAAACGATCTCGTTTGTTGAAATTTATGTAGGAAGTTGTCTGTAACAGCTCCTAAGGTATAACTTTATGTTTGGAATACAAATTATTCCCGGGTTTCGGCACCAATGTTTAATGTGATAGTTTTCACACTTCAAATTTTCTTTAAATAAAATATAATTATTTCCCTTTATATTTGAACTTTTCTTTATTTCTTATTAATCAATTTGTCTTGTCTGCACTGTGGTTCTTATTCAACTATACCACTCTGTACTCGATACAATTTCATTTAGCAAAAAAGTGCTTGAAGGTTTATTCGTTAAGTTACGATCGTAATTCAGCGTATATTAAGGGTTTACATTTATCTTTGCAAGACTAATTCAATTCATTATTATTCTCTTATATTAATACAACAATTTGGATATAAAAATAAAGATAATAATAGATAGGATTTCAATACAATATTTAAAATGGCATTAACAGAGATGTTCCAAGAAATCCCCACGATCGACAAGAACAGGCCGTCTATCCGATCTGTGAAAAGAAATAGGGATGTGGATATGAATGGTAACCGGTCCGAGGAGCAACCTCTAAAGCTCCTGCTCGAAAAAAGACGTGGATAAATTCGCCGAAAAAAACAAGCATCAACATTTTTAAAGGCCCGTCTAAGCAAGCTTCAGAGGAACAGAAACAAACGGACAAGCCGAGTACGCCGAAACCGACACCAAACTCATAAGCTAAGAAAGCGCAAGAATGGGTAGAGGTTGCGAAAAAGAAGCGTGCAGCAGATGCGAAAAAACCACAGCGTCCAGATGCGATAGTAATCAAGAAGACCAGCGACCTATCGTACACTGACCTACTCCGGAAATTGAAGGCGGATCCGGCGCTAAAGGAAGTAGGGAATAATGTTAGCCGAATCCGTAAAACTGCAAGCGATGACCTTTTACTGTCGCTAAAAAATACTGCAAATCCTTCAACCGCAGTCTTTAAACATAGGGGCGGGCTACAGTCCGCTTGGGCGAACTGTTGGATACCCTATTCTTATTCCTATATCTCATAAGTGGGCGTGACAAAAATTTAAAGGATTTTATCGAAAAAACTAAGCTTTTGTAAATAAAAACGCTCCCTAGCTCAAACTTTGGTTTTTCAATAAAATTGTTTTATTTAATTGTGGGCGTGTCAGTAGGCGGATTTAAAAAAAATTTAAGTATGAGCATAAAGGGCACCTAGAGAGTATATACTATAAATTTCAGCTCCCTAGCTCAAACTTTGGACTTTCAAAAATAAAAAAAAAATAATTGTGGGCGTGTCAGTAGGCGGATTTTGAAAATATTTACACATGAGCATAAAGGGCCCCTAGAGAGTATATATTAAAAATTTCAGCTCCCTAGCTCAAATTTTGGTTTTTCAAAAAAAATATTTTATTTAATTGTGGGCGTGTCAGTGGGCGGATTTTAAAAATTTTATGTCCCAAGCAGTTTTATGGGCCAAAGATCATAAATAAAAAATTTCAGCTTTCTAGCTCAAAATTCAATTTTTCCCAAAATTTGTTTTATTTAATTGTGGGCGTGTCAGTTTGCGGATTTTGAAAATTTTATGTCCCAATCAGTTTTATGGGCCATAGATCATATATAAAAAATTTCAGCTCTCTAGCTCAAAATTCGATTTTTTCCAAAATTTTGTTTTTTTGAGTTTGTGGGCGTGTCTGTGGGCGGATTTCAAAAATTCTTAAACTTGATTATTTCGGGACCCTAGAGAGTATATGGTTAAAATTTCAGCTCTCTAGGTCCATTTTAAAGGCCTAATTTTTGCCGACGGACGAACGGACGGACGGACGGACGGACGGACATGGCTAGATCGACATTACTATCGATGCTGATCATAAATATAGTAACTTTTAGGGGTCTACGGGCAATATTAAGGTATGTTACAAACTATGCGTCAAAATTAATATACCCCTAGAATAGGGTATAAACATAGGGACGGGCTACAGTCCGCTTGGGCGAACTGTTGGATACCCTATTCTTATTCCTATCCCTCATAAGTGGGCGTGACAAAAGTCTAAGTATGGTTAAATTGTTAAGAACGCTCTACATATTTTGTTATATAACATTTAAAGGATTTTATAAAAAAAAACGCTCCCTAGCGCAAACTTTGGTGTTTCAATAAAATTGTTTTATTTAATTGTGGGCGTGTCAGTAGGCGGATTTAAAAAAAAATTAACACATGAGCATAAAGGGCCCTTAGAGAGTATATATTATAAATTTCAGCTCCCTAGCTCAAACTTTGGATTTTCAAAAAAATTATTTTATTTATTTGTGGGCGTGTCAGTGGGCGGATTTTGAAAATATTTATACATGAGCTTAAAGGGCCCGTAGAGAGTATATATTATAAATTTCAGATCCCTAGCTCAAACTTTGGATTTTCAAAAAAATTGTTTTATTTATTTGTGGGCGTGTCAGTGGGCGGATTTTGAAAATATTTATACATGAGCTTAAAGGGCCCCTAGAGAGTATATATTAAAAATTTCAGCTCCCTAGCTCAAATTTTGGTTTTTCAATAAAATTGTTTTATTTTTTTGTGGGCGTGGCAGTGGGCGGATTTTGAAAATTTTATATCCCGAGCAGTTTTAGGAGTCATAGATCATATATAAAAAATTTCAGCTTCCTAGCTCAAAATTCGATTTTTTCCAAAATTTTGTTTTTTTGAGTTTGTGGGCGTGTCTGTGGGCGGATTTCAAAAATTCGTAAACTTGATTATTTCGGGACCCTAGAGAGTATATGGTTAAAATTTCAGCTCTCTAGGTCCAGTTTAAAGGCCTAATTTTTGCCGACGGACGGACGGACGGACGGACGGACGGACGGACGGACGGACGGACATGGCTAGATCGACATTACTATCGAAGCTGATCATAAATATAGTAACTTTTAGGGGTCTACGGGCAATATTAAGGTATGTTACAAACTATGCGTCAAAATTAATATACCCCTAGAATAGGGTATAAAAATGAAATTAAGGAAGCGCTGGGAGAAAATGGTAACGTTTGGTCCCTTACACAAGAGGTCTTGCTTGAATGCAAAGATATAGACGAAGTCACGTCGAAAGAGGAGATCAGCGCTGCTTGAACAGATCAAATAAATTTCGAACTTAAAGTCGCGATGATCAAAAACGTTAGAAAAGCCTATGTTGGAACACAAACAGCCACCATAAGCCAACCAACGGAGACGGCGAACAGGCTGCTAAAAATGGGAAAAGTGCGAATCGGTTGGGTCTATTGCCGAATACGGGAAAAGACTGTACCCAAGCGTTGCTTTAGATGACTCGAGTTCGGACACTTCACAAGGGCATGCAAAAGCCCAAACGACCGAACGGATCTGTGTGTCAGATGCCAAGAAAAAGGTCACAAATTAAAAGACTGCAAAGCCAGAACAAAATGCCTGCTTTCCGAAGCGAAAAATGTAGAATTTGGACATATGACCGGTAGTAGAAGATGTCCTGAATACAAGAAAGCGGTGGGAAATATTTCGAAAAAAATATGAACTTACTTTATTTATATATACAGCTTAATTAAAATCACTGTGAAGCGGCTCAAGACCTCCTACAACAAACTGTTCGTGAACGGAAAGTTGATGTAGCAATTCTCTATGTACAGTATAGGAATCTATCGGGCAATAACTGGGTTACCGACACGACGAAAACAGCTGCAATCTGGGTTTGCGGAGACGTCTCCATTCAGGAACGCTCGGAGGTGCCGGAGAAATTCTTCATATGGGCTAAGATAAACGGTATTTATATATATAGCTGTTATATTCCACCTAGCGTTACTATCGACATTTTTGAGATGGTTTTGGACTGACTAGTCGCCGACGTAACCGGTAAGAGTCCTGTCATAATCGCAGGGGATTTTAACGCATGGGCCTCGGAATGGGGCAGTTCATATACGAATCGTAGAGGGACTGTTCTACTAGAAGCATTCTCTTGTTTAGATATTGTTTTAGCTAACAGCGGAAGAACGAACACTTTTAGTACAGCTACATCGGGATCTATCATCGATATCACTTTTGCAAGCAGCAAGCTGCTAAGTGATGGTTGCTGGCGCGTGAGCGACCACTACACGCATAGTTACCACAACGCTATTTTATTCAGCGCGAGCACTGTATCGACAAACATTACTAACCGGACGACGCTGAAGCGATCGAAGTGGAATGTCAACACGCTAAATGAAGATCTTTTAAGCATCGTTGTCAGTGAGGCGATAATTGAACCCAGAAGTGCAACGGAATTCGTAGAACAGGTATCACGGCTAGTTGTGAACGCCTGTAATACGTCAATGTAAAAGTTAGGAACGGTTAATCACCGACCTCCAGTGTATTGGTGGACTCCCGAAATCACGGAACTTAGATCGGCGAGCCACCGGACACGAAGAATTTACCAGCGTTCCCGGACTCATAACGCCAAATACTAAAAGGTAAAGGAAATCCAAACGAACCATCATCTTATCGTCCTATTTGTTTATTAGACACGATTGGTAAAATCCTTGAGCGGATAATTTACAATAGGCTCCAGCCAGCAATTGAAACTGCAGGAGGCCTCTCGGAACACCAATACGGTTTTCGTAAGTAAATATCTACCGTAGACGCAATTAACGCGGTAATAACGAGAGCACAGGCCGCTATAGAGGGAAGGCGTTGGAAAGGAGGCACCAAAAAGTATTGCGCCGCTATAACCTTGGACGTAAAAAACGCGTTTAATTCGAACTGGCAACGCATTATGAGCTGTCTTTACCGGATTGAAATAACAGACTATCTCCGTAAAATTATAAAGGACTACTTTGCGAATAGAGTCCTCCTCTATGACTCTGATGAGGGAGTAAAAGAGTACGAAGTAACTGGCGGTGTACCACAAGGCTCGGTCCTAGGTCCCTTGCTGTGGAACGTCATGTATGATGAAATTCTTCGCCTGGAGATTCCAAGAGAATCGTCAATTATCGGCTTCGCAGACGACATCGCCGTTGTTGTTGTGGCTAAAACTATAGAGAATGCCGAACTGCACTGCAACGAGACAGTTGCTACTGTACGAAAATGGCTAGCTAGCGCAGGCTTGCAACTCGCAGAACATAAGACAGAAGCAGTGCTTATTACGAGTAGGAAAGTAAGGGAAACGATAACATTTAGAGTAGGAGAGCATCTAGTTGTTTCCCAACCGTTCATTAAATACCTCGGAGTGATTATTGATGCTCGCCTAAGCTTCAAAAATCACCTAGAGCACGTATGCAACAAGTCCTCAAAAACTGTTAGTGCTCTTTCAAGGTTGATGAGTAACATCGGAGGACCTAAGCAGAATAAAAGAATGCTTCTTGCAGGAGCTGCCTGTTCAATACTCATGTACGCAGTAGAAATATGGTCGAATGCCGCGAAGTCTTATGTTCGGGGAATTAAATCCGTCCACCGCCTTAGCACATTAAGAGTCGCCTGTGCATTTCGAACTGTTTCGAACGATGCTGTACTAGTCGTATCTTCAATGCTACCTATCGACATACTTGCTGAAGAAACAAAAACTTTAAGAACCGAACGAGTCCGAAATGGGCCGTTAGATGGCGAAATAAGGAAACTCGAAAAAAATCGCAGTATCGCAATCTGGCAAGAACGTTGGAACGAATCCTTAAAGGGAAGATGGACATATCGTCTCATACCAGTGATCGACGCATGGATTAAACGAAGCCATGGCGAAACAAACTTCTACCTGACTCAGTTCTTGACGGGTCATGGCTGTTACAGAGAATATCTCTGTTGAGAAAAAAAATCCCATCGCACCAAACTTCTTTCCTATCCTTCTATTCTTTCAGTAAGTAGCACCCAAAAATAGGCAATGAATTACTGGGAGCTACTTTTTTTTTTTTTCAAAAAAGTAAATCCAAATCCCAGAGCACTCAGACTCGGTAACGTTCCATTGTACTACCAGGCAGAAATCCTCCTTTTGGTGTAAAGGCATGACCGCACGGGTCACAAGCCAACACACTAACCTCTACACCGTCGCCACCCTTACTGGGAGCTACTTGCGCAACAAACTAAATGCCTGCGCTGTGGTTTTACCATTATAAGGGTACTAAAGAAATCCCTTTAGCGCACGCAAATTATAAAAAAAAAAAAAAAAAAAAAAAAAAAAAATATGAATCCATCCCAAACTGTCCACATTGTAAAACAGTTTCGGAAAACGCGGAACATGTGTTCTTTAATTGCCCACGATACGAAACCGAGAGGATCACTCTACGGGACGAATTTGAGGAGTGGCCCACTCCCGATAATGTCGTAAATCACATGCTTCAGAATGCTGAAAACTGGACCACTGTAAGTAACGTGGCGGTGCGCATACTTAGCGATCTAAGGCGTTTAGAGCGCCAACGTAAAGCGGATAATGCAAATCATAGAGTAAGACGAAGCTACGGCTCTATACCGACCCCCGTGAAGTAATGCCTAACGGCGGTTCCGCGAGGGATATATATAATCGGTCTGTTGAGGAAGGGAGGTGGTTTTAGCCACTACCAATGGACGTCGCACCATTGGTACCTCTGCAAGGTTTCCACCTTCCACCGCAAAAAAAAGGTCCATTGTGATACCACACGGATATATCAACTTCCTACTCGTTGAACCAGTTGGAGCTTTTGACGAAGCTTGACAGACTTTCGATTTCGGTGTTAATGAGATCACTAAGATCATTGTAAAAGAAAGATTCTAAATAGAGTTTTCGTCCTTGAGAGAGAGCATGGCATGTGCAGAGAAGGTGGAGAATTGTCTCCTCCTCCTCCTCGTCCATGCAGTTTCTGCAGAAGTCAATTGTATAGACGTCAAGCCTTGTTGCATGATTGCCTATGAGACAGTGTCCGGTGATTACACCAATTGTAACACCACCACCTGGTGTCGCATGACATCTTTTTCAATCGCCACTATGGCAACGCTAGCACGCAGCACATCGTGAAATAAATAGTTTACTCCCCCAAAACATAAGCGCTAGACATGTTTGAACCAGTTTAAACAAGAGTAAAGTTGGCTACTGTGTTTCCATATATAAAATATCAATTGTTCAGAACAACTTACGGTCGTGTTAAAGTTACGAAAGTATCCCTTATTTATATCATGGTAGCCGTATCGTAGAGCAAGTACAAACGCGTCAATACAAGCGCATGTATTTGACATAACAAAAATTGATTCAAAAATTGGTCATATTGTATCTGATTTGTTATTGATTTTTTACTAAACGAAAGAATCGGAGGTATAAATATCAGCAATAACCTGAAACAAAAACGAAGGGAAAGGCTTCAGTCTTTACGTCTTTACAGTCTTACGGACGCCCTATTCCTATTCTTATACCTTATAAAGTTGGTGTGTCAAAAATCTAAGTATGGGTGAAGGGTCTACATATTTTGTTAAACAACATTTAAAGGATTTTATCGAAAAGACAACGTCTTCTTCATCCCTTTAAAGCGGGCATTGCAGAAGACTTTAAATAGAGCATTGTTGAAAACGACTTGATTACAGCACGTAATTTTTTGGTTTAATTTTGTACCTCTTTTAAATCTTTGATAATCTAAATAAACACCAATTGATATATTAAAGAAGGATATATTATGTTTATGCTGTAAACAAATTGGCACTAGGTAAATAAATTGAATTTGTATGGTGCTTTTCCCAATGAGACCATTAAATTAGTCCTTTTTACACCCTATTCTAAGGGTATATTAATTTTGACGCATAGTTTGTAACATACCTTAATATTGCCCGTAGACCCCTAAAAGTTACTATATTTATGATCAGCATCGATAGTAATGTCGATCTAGCCATGTCAGTCCGTCCGTTCGTAGGCAAAAATTAGGCCTTTAAACTGGACCTAGAGAGGTGAAATTTTGACCATATACTCTCTAGGGTCCCGAAATAATCATGTTTAAGAATTTTTGAAATCCGCCCACAGACACGCCCACAAACTCAAAAAAAAAACAAATTTTTCGAAAAAATCGAATTTTGAGCTAGAAAGCTGAAATTTTTATACCCTATTCTAGGGGTATATTAATTTTGACGCATAGTTTGTAACATACCTTAATATTGCCCGTAGACCCCTAAAAGTTACTATATTTATGATCAGCATCGATAGTAATGTCGATCTAGCCATGTCCGTCCGTCCGTCCGTCCGTCCGTCCGTCGGCAAAAATTAGGCCTTTAAACTGGACCTAGAGAGCTGAAATTTTAACCATATACTCTCTAGGGTCCCGAAATAATCAAGTTTAAGAATTTTTGAAATCCGCCCACAGACACGCCCACAAACTCAAAAAAACAAAATTTTGGAAAAAATCGAATTTTGAGCTAGAGAGCTGAAATTTTTTATATATGATCTATGGCCCATAAAACTGATTGGGACATAAAATTTTCAAAATCCGCCCACTGACACGCCCACAATTAAATAAAACAAATTTTGGGAAAAATTGAATTTTGAGCTAGAAAGCTGAAATTTTTTATATATGATCTTTGGCCCATAAAACTGCTTGGGACATAAAATTTTCAAAATCCCACTGACACGCCCACAATTAAATAAAATATTTTTTTTGAAAAACCAAAATTTGAGCTAGGGAGCTGAAATTTTTAATATATACTCTCTAGGGGCCCTTTATGCTCATGTGTAAATATTTTCAAAATCCGCCTACTGACACGCCCACAATTATTTTTTTTTTATTTTTGAAAGTCCAAAGTTAGAGCTAGGGAGCTGAAATTTATAGTATATACTCTGTAGGTGCCCTTTATGCTCATACTTAATTTTTTTTTAAATCCGCCTACTGACACGCCCACAATTAAATAAAACAATTTTATTGAAAAACCAAAGTTTGAGCTAGGGAGCGTTTTTATTTACAAAAGCTTAGTTTTTTCGATAAAATCCTTTAAATTTTTGTCACGCCCACTTATGAGATATAGGAATAAGAATAGGGTATCCAACAGTTCGCCCAAGCGGACTGTAGCCCGCCCCTATGTTTTATATATGATCTATGACTCCTAAAACTACTCGGGAGGAAAAATTTTCAAAATCCGCCTACTGACACGCCCACAATTAAATAAAACAATTTCATTGAAAAACCAAAATTTGAGCTATTGCGAATGTTGTCGTAGATTGCATGCAACAAATCTAGGTCCACTTAGAGTAGGCGTCAACAATAATAAGGAACAGCCGCTGCTGCAAAGGTCCCGCAAAATCGATGTGTATTCGCGACCACGGTTTTGTTGGGATAGGCCAAGATGCCAATGGGGACTTGATGGGAGTTGGTGCCGCTATTGCGCAAGCGCAAACTCTCGAACTACTTACGCTATATCATTGTCATATTGGGCCAGTAGACGTAGCTACGTGCCAGCGTCTTCATCCGAACTATACCCGGGTGACCCAAGTGAAGCTGCTTTAAAACCTTCTTTTGCAACGAAATAGGGATGACTACTTTATTTTTCAACATGATACACCCTTCTGTTTCGCAACTGCTGTCTCGTCGATTATACAAGGTGGCGCAAAAGTTGTCATCTGTTTACTTCACAAATGGCAAAGTAAAATTGACATTTGCCGCTATTTGCAAAAATTATAGCATCTTCCGATGGGTTTTCAGCCCTTGGGTGTGCCTTAGGCAATTCTGTGTGCCAGTGTTCTAAATGATCCACGACGTTTGACATCTATCCTATGTAGTTTTCAGTCGGATTGGTGAATGCCACTGGGTGATGACTTTTGCGCCACCTTGTACAATAACTTTAAGTTTCGATCTTCAATTTTATTGGGCCAAGACGACCGGAAAAAATTTAGAATTTGCTTTAACACTGGGACACCAAGTGTTTCTTTCTGTACATCCTTGAATGCGACATTTAAATTTTGTAAGCTATGAAATAGTACTCGCTTCACCTCTGCTTCCAAATGAGTTGTAGCTATAACAGAATCTTCTTCCTTATCAGTTTGTTGACGATTAATTAGCCGAGATAGGACATCAGCATAACCAAATTTCGATGTATTTACATACTCGATATTGAAATCATAGCCAATTAATGTCAACGCCCAACGTTGCAACCGCTGAGCAGTATGCCTTTGCCTTTTTTTTACCCAAAAATAGCTACTAAAAGTGATTGATGATCCGTTAGGGGTGTGAATGTTCTTCCGTAGAATTTTCTTGTGGAATTTTTTTATACAAAAAATTTGTAGTACTTGCAACATCCCTCCTATCATATACGATCACTACACTCGCATACATTCCATTCTCTTTCACACTTCATTTTTCCCATTGTGCCCACATCAGCATGGGTCAATGCCAACGATCGCCCGCCGAACGTATCATGTTCCATTCTCACTGTCGCCAGAGAACCCTTCAAGAATTATGAGTAATGGGAATACCCAAATCTCAGTGACGTAAACCAGTCACAACGGAATTCCGGACAGAAATGAGTTGCACAAGTGCTGAGATCAGCACTATCATTGTATACAGACTCTATAGTTTTCTCACTTCGTGTATGCGACGATACGCTCCGGGCCAAAACAAATGGTGATAGTTTATGCACATTATGTGGGTTTGTTTTTGTTTTCGTCCAATCTCCTGAATGGGTAATCGAGAATGAAGATGATGGCTGATGTTTGACGTAGCAGACATTCTCATCGGGTAGATTTATCGTATTTGATTTTATTTTATTTGTTGGCTCTGATGGAAGTATCAGCAGAATATTTTTATTTGGTTTTGCGCAAACACCAGATTTTTTGTTCTCTTTCATGCTCGTGACAAGGTATATGAGAAGGAAGATGACACAGGTAGCGTTGGTGGTTGACAGTAGGGCGAAAAGGTGAAGGAATTATTATCGGGTAGACTTATGCCATATTATTTGTTTGCTCTGATGGAAGTTTGTGGTAGGTTATGGTTTCTGGTATTTAATACAATTGGTATGTATGTGTATGATCGTTGAAGGATAGTCGCATTTCAGCGGTGAGGATTCTCAGATGATTTTTTTTATAATTCATATATGCAAGTGAAAAATGGATTTTTATATTTAAAGGTCTCTGTATCTGCGTCGTAATTTACACGCATACGCACATATGCATGTGTACTCACTCAAATGCCCATATATTACACACCGATGCAGATATAGCCAAACATAACAACCTTCGTGCAGACGTCGCCTTTCATGGAAAAATTTCATTGGAATCGGTTAACGCGTTTGGCCAAACACCGGCAACAAACACAAATATGGATTGATTTTTATATATAGAAAATATTACACAAAAAAACTTTTTATTATTTCACTTAAATTTGTTTTTTTTTTTTTCAAAGCACATGATACCTACATATGAAACACACAGTGTATAAATACATTGTCAATTTTTTTTTTTTTTAAGAAACACATAATTTACACACCGATGCAGATACAGACATCACACATACATAACATCCTTCGTATAGACGTCACCTTTCTTTAAACAAAAATTTCATTGGAATCGGTTAACGCGTTTGGCCAAACACCGGCAACAAATGCAAATATGGATTGATTTTTATATACATATATATATAAATAGATATAGATATATTCTCATATCAATTTTAATTCACAAAAACTCACAAAATCGCAATGAAGAAATCCGAATCCGACAGCGCCACCAAACATGAAACAAAATTGGCTTCTCCATTGATCGATAATAGATGGCGTTACGTTGCGTGTCTATCTGACAGTTCAATTGTGATACGATATGTTACATTCAAATGTAATTCTTTATTTGGTTGTTGCCAAAATAAATAAATACAAAATGAAAAAAAAAAAAAAAAATTTAAAAAATCGAAAAAAAAACCTGTTGTAACACGCTGGGTGGTCAAAATAAGCCATTTTGAAATTTAGATTTTTTTCTTCTAAAACCCGTGCTGAGAAAATACCTTTCCAACAAAGTATAAATCATCAAAATCGGTTCGGCCAATCTCGAGTTATGCGGTTACATCGCTTCGGACACTTTCTTTTATATAACTAGCTGCACCTGCCCGGCTTTGCCCGTGCCCGAGAATTCTATTGGCCAATATGTTCGAGTAGACTTCCTTATAATTGTCTATAGCGGGTATCCGGCGTATGTTGCTGCGCCTAAAAAAAGAAGACCGATTTTGACCAAAGTTCACAAAAACACTCTCAGGCCAATACCGAAGATTGCCTGATTTGAGCTCAACCGGTGAAAGGGACTGCACGTTTTTCTCCGCATGGCTTAGGCCGCTCACACAACTTCGTTGTTCCGTTTAGGGTAGATGCTTGTTGTCTGGCAGGCGCCTATGTCACCTTACGTCTGCGAATCAAACAACAAAGCGAAAATAAAACATAGGGACGGGCTACAGTCCGCTTGGGCGAACTGTTGGATACCCTATTCTTATTCCTATCCCTCATAAGTGGGCGTGACAAAAGTCTAAGTATGGTTGAATTGTTAAGAACGCTCTACATATTTTGTTATATAACATTTAAAGGATTTTATCAAAAAAAAAAACGCTCCCTAGCTCAAACTTGGGTGTTTCAATAAAATTGTTTTATTTAATTGTGGGCGTGTCAGTAGGCGGATTTAAAAAGAAATAACACATGAGAATAAAGGCCCCCTAGAGAGTATATATTATAAATTTCAGCTCCCTAGCTCAAACTTTGAATTTTCAAAAAAAAAAAAAATTAATTGTGGGCGTGTCAGTGGGCGGATTTTGAAAATATTTACACATGAGCATAAAGGGCCCATAGAGAGTATATACTATAAATTTCAGATCCCTAGCTGAAACTTTGGATTTTCAAAAATTAATATACCCTTAGAATAGGGTATAAAAAAATTATTTTATTAATTTGTGGGCGTGTCAGTGGGTGGATTTTGAAAATTTTTTATCCCGAGCAGTTTTAGGAGTCATAGATCATATATAAAAAATTTCAGCTTTCTAGCTCAAAATTCGATTTTTTCCAAAATTTGTTTTTTTTTTGAGTTTGTGGGCGTGTCTGTGGGCGGATTTCAAAAATTCGTAAACTTGATTATTTCGGGACCCTAGAGAGTATATGGTTAAAATTTCAGCTCTCTAGGTCCAGTTTAAAGGCCTAATTTTTGGCTACAGACGGACATGGCTAGATCGACATTACTATCGATGCTGATCATAAATATAGTAACTTTTAGGGGTCTACGGGCAATATTAAGGTATGTTACAAACTATGCGTCAAAATTAATATACCCTTAGAATAGGGTATAAAAACTTCGATTGAATCACTTTTCATTCACTTCCACACCGATTGTTATCAATGTTGGAAAAGCAACTTTCCGATGTCCGATTCACAAAAAAATGCAAAAAAATCTTAATAAAGAGTTATTTGAATAAAATATTGAACACACGATATCTCAAGAATGAAAGTGCGCACAAATTCCACAATAAGCTTGAAACGTTCGTGTGGTCTCCCTCTTTCATATGCTTGTTCGGATAACAAAACACTAAACAAATCAAAAAGTTTAAAATAATTAATATCGCCCACTTAACAACGAAATGAAAAAAAAACACGAAACACTAACTTTTCACTAGAGCACTTGATTTTCACGACATAAACAACGCACAAGCCATAAGTGTAAGAAAAACATTTCTACCCCTTTTTTCAAGAAAACTTAACTCATTGACAGTTAACCACTCAATACTTCTGTATCTGGTCTTTGGTTTTCTTTATTGAATTTTCGCAATGCATGCACTCAACTCATTCCTTACGTGTTGGTCAAATGGTAAGAAAACAGGATATTTTACTTTGACTTTGGTATGCCATTTGAGGTAATAAGGCGATATTGAAGAATGCCCAGCTGTTGTGCATTCTAGGCATTAGCAAGCATTACAGCAAGCAAGTTTTTATGCGCATTATTTATAATGGAGTGATGTTGTGCATTCTCAGTTGAATTGGAGTAGAAGGGATTTCTTTTTGAGTTCTAGTTAGCGAAGAGAGATTATGATGTAGGGTTTTTTTTAGCATTTTTTCTCCGAAGCGACTTTCATAAACAATAATAATGTTTACGTAATGATGTTTTAATTTATAGAAGGGATCAAAGGAAGATTCTTCAGTTAAACCACGACTTATTGCTTAACGAAAGCACTCATTCCACTGAATATATAGAGGCTTCGTCCCTGGCACACTTACTGGCTTAAAATACCAGGCATAATTTTTAAAATATAGTTCCCTTGTTTCCTTTGCATACTTCTCAAAAGTATCTGCATTTATTGGGAACCCAGACCCAAGAGCTTCTGAGATGGTATGAAACTTTTTGATAATTTCTTTATCTATGTAATTTGGGCAGTCTTTTCCACATGTCTAAAAAATATTCTAGCCTTGTTCCCGTCATTAGTATTGCCAGACTGTTGAGTTGGGATATCTACCAATAACCCTGTTTCTCTTCTAAATTTTTCTTGGATTAGTTATTTTCTGGCTTTGACCTTTTTTTATTGCCTTGGTCTGCCACACCTTGACATCTAATCTATAAGCTTTTTCTCGGTCTTCCTACTCTAGATGAAGAAGGTATTTCATCTATTTGAAATAGAATTTGAATTTTTGAACCGCTCTCAATGCCGACCACTTTTGACCCATCTCTCGTCAAATCTTAAACATAAAGTTTTTAAGGTTAATTTGATTGACTTTGTTGCAGCCTCAGAAAATAGTATATGGCTAAAGTAACCCATAACAAAAGCTAAAACACCATCTAAGCACTTAATTTTGACTTAAGAAATCCAAACATCAAAAATATGCTTTTTCGTGATTTCCATGGGCATCCTAAAATCCGAAAAATTTAGTATGAGTGTCGCACCTGTGCGCAAGAAGTTGAATCACATTTTAGCAGAACATATGCAAGGCTTTAGAACAAACACGGTCTTCAACTTGGACAACACTGAACAACTATACTTTTCGTCTAATGAATACAAAAAACACATATTTTATCTATAAATGTTACTTTCATTTACCCCTAATATTAAACAAAATCTTTGATTATTAAGGAAAAACTTACTTTTATATCAATTGACTGTTTACTTTTTGAGAAATGATTAAAAAGCTATAAAATGTACGCGAACCAATTAAAAACGATATAAACACTTTCTCTTCAAATTGATATTCTTATAAAAAAAAATTATACACAATTTGGAGTTTGCGATGATTTTTTTTGTTGCACTAAGCAACAACAAAAAAAATGTACACAGTTGCATTACATTGTGTGCATGTCATTTTCTTAATTAAATCAAGCTAAATCAGCGATTCGTCACACTGTGCAACGCAGACAAGCACCACCAATAAGTCAACAAACTTCTTCAGTAAGTTCAGTTTGTAAAATTGAAAAGTGGCAAATTGCATTTGACGGGTCCGAAAATATCCACGATTTTCTTTTTAAAGTTCAAACGCTTAAGGATCGTTCGCAATGTAGCTGGGAATACACTATAACTTGTCTTATCTTTTTTTATCTCCGCCTCAATTAATATTTTTTCACATGCAAATATGGTTTATAAACCATTTGGGAATCCTCATTGCTTAAATGCGAATCTCCTTCACCGATGTGAACACAGACACCAATTGTATTGAATACAAATTAACAAGTTACAGGTGACTGGATGGTCTATTTGGAATATGCCATAACCTACCAGAAACATCCATCAAAGCCAATAAATAATATTCCATCAATCTACTCGATGAGAATTCTCCGACCTTTCTTTATCTACCATCGCCCCTACCTTTAAATATGAATATACTAATTTTTCACTTGCAAATATGAATTATAAAGAAAATCATTTGAGAATCCTCATTGCTGAAATGCGACTCTCCTTCAACGATCATACACACACATATCAAATTGTATTAAATACCAGAAAACATAACCTACCCCAAACTTCCATCAGAGCAAACAAATAATATGGCATAAGTCTACCCGATAATAATTCCGCCCTACCATCAACCACCAACGCTACCTGTGTCTTCTCACTTCTCATATACCTAGTCACGAGCATGAAGGAGAACAAAAAATCGGCTGTTTGCGCAAAACCAAAAAAAATATAATAAAATAAAATACGATAAATCTACCCGATGAGAATGTCCGCTACGTCAAACATCAGCCACCATCGGCATCGGTAGTCGCTACCTGAATGATCCTCTTTGTCAATAACCCATTCAGGAAATTGGACGAAAACAAAAATAAACCCACATAATGTGCATAAACTATCACCATTTGTTTTGGCCCGGAGCGCACAGATGGCGTATCGTCGTATACACGAAGTGAGAATACTATAGAGTCTGTATACAGTGATACTATAGAGTCTGTATACAATAGGCGTTTTTCTTTTTTAGCTCCGAGCGGGGCACTGAGCTGTCAAAAAAAGAACTGTGTTACTTTTTTAGCTCGGAGCGCTCTGAGCACAAAATTTGTATTTCTTTTTTATCTCTGAGCTAGCTCAGGGCTCGCTCGATGAGTTCGATTAAAAATGACCGAGCACATAGAGCGAAAAGCTGAGCGCGGGTGACTTCATTCATTATTTGTGCTTTTTCCATAGTTTATTTACTAGAAATTATAATTTAAATGGAACAATCCTTGACAAACACCAATTTCAGAAGCAATCTTGACTATTTTGAAAATTAATAGAAGAAAAATTATCTAATGACAGTTCAGTGCCCAATTCTGTTTCTTAATTAGCTCGGAGCGCTCAGGTTATGTTCAGCTCGGAGCGAGCTCTGATCGCTCGGGCCCCGCTCTGTTCCCCGCTCGGGGCTAAAAAAGAAAAACGCCTAATGCTATCATCAACACGATTTTTAAAACGGCGACTTCGAGCGAGTCGGCAACCAAGATGGCGGAGTTTGAAGGTTTGTGTCTTAAATTTTGCTGTCTCTCCTTATCGAATCATTCTGATATTATGTTAGTATTTATTTTTCTTTGTTAAGGAGCATAGGCATTTTTGTTGCACACAGGCAGCACAGCATAGGTAGCATGTAGAATCTCGCAATATCTACTCTCTGGTCATGCCATATGATTTTCATTCTTATGGAGGTGTAAGTATGCATTTATTTTTCTGTGTAACAGCCAAATACTTTTGATGATTTGCAATGTTGCCTTCGCTTCGGCAAGTAGTATGTTTGATGAGAGGGTGATGATGGAAAAATAAGAAATCTGGTTTCTTCGTCTTGAAAGGAAGGTCATAGGTCATAGGTTAAAAAGGGGTATGCAATTTCATACAGCACTAGGCACCAGAAGGGCCCATCGCGATCCCTAGGGAACCACTTGAAAAAACTTCAATTGGAGAAAAACCTAAAAACCTAATAAACTTTTCCTAGACAGAGCCCAATCCTCCTGCAGAACTTAACCAGCTTCCTATGGTCTATGCCGCTCAGCTCCCCTAGTTCCTCGAAGAAGTATTCCCCTAGAATCCTCCTACGATTCCGTGCTATACCCTCGCACTCACACAATATGTGTGTTATGTCTTCCTCGGCTTGTAGATCACCACAGAACCTGCACGTGTCCACATCCACCAGACCAAGTCGCCTAGCATGCTTTCTTAGAAGACAGTGCCCTGACATAATCCCAATTGCTGTTCTAAGCTGTTCCCTGCTCAATTTTAGAATTTCCTTAGATCTTTTCTTATCCAAATGGGGCCAAAGGGCTCTAGACACCCTATGTCCCACTATGTTCTGCCATCTGAGGTCAGCCATTTTTAAGATTTTTTCATTGATTTTTCCCTTAAAGACGCCCAGGGGTGGTTTAATGTTCACACCTCCGCTGTTTTCCAGCTCCCCTCCCTTTCCAGCTAGCTCATCGGCTTGCTCATTTCCCTCTATACCGCTGTGTCCCCGTACCCAGCACAGTCTTACTCGATTCCGTCTACATACTGCTTTTAGCATTGTGCGACAGTTTCGGACTATCTCAGAGTTAATGTTAGCAGATTCAAGTGCCATAAGTGTCGCCTGACTGTCAATATAGATGGCAATGTCTCTTCCCGACAATGATCTCATCTGCACTATCTCTGCCGCCCTTAGAACAGCCAGAACTTCCGATTGGAAGACACTGCTTGTGTCCGGGAGTCGTATAGACTCTCTTAGGTCTGGATCAGCAGAAAAAATGCCAGAACCCGTTCTCTCCCCCGTCTTAGAACCGTCAGTGTATATAGCAACGTCGTTTGCTATTATGACTGCATCTCTTTGCCACTCCTCCCTTCGTCATGGTCGACCAAGGGGCAAATCTCATCAGTCCGTATAGGATTTCCGGGTAGCCCAAAACTACAGTCCTTAAACTGGCCTGAATTTTTTAGGCGCAAAGCGCTGTTGCCAGCAAGTTGCTTTATTTTTAAATCTAGCGGGATAAAGTGCAGGAAGGCGTCCAGTGCTGCCGTAGGAGTAGTACGGATTGCACCAGTGATGGCTATGCTTGCCGTTCTCTGCACCGTTGCTAGTTTTCCAATTATGGTTCTTTTATTTGTTGCCCTCCACCACACAAGTAAGCCATATGTAAGTATGGGTATCACCACTTCTGTATATATCCAGTGCACCATGGCGGGTTTCAGGCCCCATGTTTTGCCTATTGTTCTCTTACAAATAAAGAGGGCATTATACGCTTTCTTCAATCGTTCCCTTATCTTAAGATTCCAATTTAATTTTCTATCTAGGATTACGCCCAGATACTTCGCACTGTCCGTGAGCAGCAGTTCCTCCCCGTCAAGTTTCGGGAGATTGAAGTGCGGTATTTTGTGTCGTCTCGTGAACAGGACTAACTCCGTTTTCGAGGGATTGACATTTAGTCCGCAGCCCTTGGCCCAATTACTAATTTTCCTTAAGGCGGTCTCTGTGATCTCACTTAAAGTATTCAAAAAATTTCCCTGCACTACTATGACCACGTCGTCCGCATACGCTGTGGCACTTATACCCATTAACTTAATTTCCTTTAGGACGTTGTCAATGACCAGTACCCACAGCAGTGGCGAACCCTGCGGGGTTCCTCTGGTTGCAGACATCCTTATGGAGCTTTGACCAAGGGAGCAGTTTATGTTCCTGTTGGCGAGCATGTTGCATACCCAATTTATGATTCCCTGTTCTATGTTAGCGCCTGTTAATGCGCTTTTTATAGCTCTACACTCAACGTTATTGAAGGCTCCTTCTATATCGAGAAAAGAGGCCAAAGCAAATTCGCCGCAGTGTAGACTATTTTCAATTTTACCCACTACGTTGTGTAGATCAGTTTCTACTGATCTATCCTTTAAGTATGCGTGCTGTGACTCGCATAAAAAACCATTGTTTCATTTATTTCTAATGTGAGCTTCCACCAGACGCTCAAGGGTTTTGAGCAAAAAGGACGACAAACTGATTGGTCTGAAGTCCTTCGCCGTCGTGTGACCCTGTTTGCCGGCTTTGGGTATAAAAACAACCCGGACTTCTCTCCAGGCTGTTGGAATATGCCCTGTTCTTAGCCTGAATCTCAGTATATCCAAAATCTTTTGTTTTGCATGCTCTGGCGCTTTTTGGAGCGTGATCGGTAGAATACCATCCGGCCCTGGAGATTTATACGGTTTGAATGTATGCATGGCCCACCGTAACTTTTTTCGGTTGATGATATTGTCAATTTCTTCTCACTCGAAAGAGGGACAGTCGACTTCCTCCTGCCCTTGTAGGCCTAGGTCCGTTGTGGTTGTGGAACCGGGGAAATGGGTTTCCACCAGGGTAGCCAGAACCTCCTGACTACTCACGGCCCATGTCCCGTTGTTATTTTTTAGGTAGCTAGGTACGCTAGCCTCCTTTGAGAGCATTTTACGCAGTCTCGACGCCTCTTCATTAAACTCAATAGATTCACAGAACTTTTTCCATGAAGATCTCTTGGATTTCCTCACTAAGTATTTAAATTCCCTCTTGCTTTCGCTATACTCATCCCATGTGGTATCGTTTTTAATGAGTTTTGCCCTATTATAAAGTTTTCTTACATCCCTTCTTTTAAAGCCGATTTCCTTATTCCACCACTTCGGTTGAGCCCTTTTTGGCTTTTTGTTTGCCGGGCATGCCTTTTCAAACGCTGTGTTTAGGGTTCTGCTCACGGCTTCTACTGCCCTATCCACCATATTTTCGCCGGTGATCGGCTGGGTATCTAAACGTAGATTAATGAAATCTATGTATTTATCCCAGTCTGCCTTTCTTGGGTTTCTATAGAAATTACACGCCCTATGCTGAAAATTTATTTTAAAGCGTATCCATCTGTTTTCAGACAGAGATGCCTCATCAACTACCCTCCACTCCCTGATTTCCATTTTGTCTGTGTTGGAGACAAGTGTAACGTCTAAAACCTCCTGTCTGTTACGTGTAACAAAAGTAGGTGAATTCCCTCTATTACATACCGTAAGGTTGGACAATATAATAAAATAATAAAGACACTCACCCCTTGAATTAGTGTCTCCACTACCCCATTGCGTATGATGGGCGTTTGCATCGCAGCCCAGTACGTGCATCCAGTTTTGACCAGCCAAGTCCTTTAGATCTTCCGTTATTACGACCGCAGAGTCGTAGGGAAGATAGGCTGAGGTCAGACACAGAGATTTTCCATCTTCCCTCTCGCAGATGACCGCCGTCAAGTCGCCAGAGCTGTAATTATTCAAAAGAAATGCTTTTATGTGGTTTTTAATAAGGATACAAGTCCTGATTTTACCTTCCGCCTTGTAGAACGGCTGCAATGTCCTGCCTAATGACGTACTCCATCAGACAGGCCGTCGCAGCCCTACTGTGGTGCAGGTTTATCTGCAGCACTTCCATCATCATCATGGGGGGGCTCCTCCTCATCTCTGCCCTTGGTCGATGTTTTGACCATCAACCTCCCCATGCTATATCTTACCATCCCATTGGATTTCTCCAGGTATAGAAGACATTCCTTGTTTAGGGCCAGTAGGAAGTGTTGGCCGTATTGCCGTCTAGGCCCCGTCTTTAGAACCCTCCATGTATCGGCTTTATGTTCCCGATTTTGAACATGTAGGAGCCCTAGGAGTTTCTCCGGGTATGTGTAGGGACTAGGTACCCAAACCCAGGCTGTTGGCGGATTGTATTTTGCCAACTCGGCAACCGTTAAGCATTTTAGCTTAATACATTCCCATGCATCGGATACCTCCGTGACGAAGTGTCTGAGGAAAACCACCGAAAGCTTGTTTCCACAAGCAACAACCTTGCGCCCGCCTTCCCAACCAGCGCCATCAAATTGAAGCTCCCCGTTTCCTGCGGCGGATAGTTCCTTCCACAGGGCGTCTTGGAAATTCTCCTCGACGTTTTTCCACTGGTCGATTGTGAGACGACCGCAAGGCTCCAACTCGTTTATCACAGCAACGAGATGCTCGTCCTTCGGGTCGCTGTGTCCGCGACGCATTGCCGGTGTGGTCACAGCCTTCACCTTTTTCGCTGCGTTGGACTCGGCGGCATCGTCGGATCTGCCTCTCTTGCTGTTGAAACTCGTCTTCCTTCTCGAGTCATTTGTCCCTTCCTTAGCTTTTGCTGCGTAGGAGGTGGAGGGTGCAGTCAGTTCAACCTCCACCTCCTCATTGGCCAGCTTTTTCCCCTCCTTTGCTTTTTTCAGGTCGGCCAGAAAAGTCTTGGACCTCGCAAACGCTGCCTTTTCCCAGTCACTGAGGGTGCTGGGTTCACAGCTCCCATACTTGGCTACCTTACGATTTGCATTACGTAGCAAAGCCTTAGCCCCCTTTTGTGCGCTCTGTTTAGCACTCTTCGTTGTTATATTAGAAGAAACTGCAGATGCAGCGGCTGAGCCAGTTGTGTCTACATTTCCCTCTACTCTTCCTGTCTTTGTTGACGCTGCTTCCAAGATGGTCCCAGGAACAACGGATGATCCTGCTGTCCCGGGCATCTCTTCGGCTGCCTTCTTGCCCTGTATGTCTATGTCACCGATGAGAGTTCCAGCCTGCTCACCTGAGGGTTTTTACCGACTCCTCACTGTCGCTAGCCAAAAGCGCCGTTTCATCCAATTCCTGTGCTAGAAGAGAGATGGATGAAGATGATAAATCATCCTCACACATCTCCTTCTCCCCCTTGACAGGAATTGCATTTTGTTTTTTTTTTGATTTTGATTTTGTTTTGTTTGTTCCATTTTTAGTTTTAATTTAGATTCCCACGAGTAAGGCCGGAAAAAACAAGGTCAGCCCAGGCAGCGCCGCCATACCTGGGTAAGGCTATATACAACAGGCCCGCGCCAAGGCGCCTGAGGGAGCTCAGTTAACGGTTGGTTTAACCCCCAACCTTTCATCCCTGGGCACGGTTTACTAATTCGCTCACACCACCACTGGAGTTAGGTTTGGATAGGGATAGGAACAGGGGTAGGGGGGCAATGGGGGGGAGTAAGGATACTGGGAATGGCGAGGGGGGGCATGGGATCGGACGGAATGTCCTGACCAGCTCTTGGTTAGCGCTCATCAGTCGGTCTGTCTGCCATGGGTGACCCTTCTGACGACAGAAGTCGTCGACAGCATAGCCCGTTGAATCATTGCGCCGTAAGCCGCCGCACCGGCACCATCGAAGGCAATGATGGTACACACGTCAAGGTGACTGACCTTCGCGGGGTTTTGAAAGGAAAAATTTAATAAAATTTGATATCGCTGTTTTTCAGCTGTTTCGGCTATATCTTGTCGCAAAAGGTACCGATTTCTATAATTTTTTTTGTAATTGATTTAGAAATATTTGATCTAAAAGCAATGACATAATTTATTTTTTGTCAGTATTGTGGCATGCTGCACCACCACTTCTTGGTCAATAGGTACCTATACAATGAATATTTATATGGATTATAAGAATTTTCGTTGTTTTGCGTAGATCTACATAGATTGCTAAATTGGAGTATTGCGCAAGTTTGTTTATCTTTAATCAACATGTGAAATTGTTTGTATATATTTTAAAAACCATGTACCTTTTCAATGAACCATTGAGGAAGGTCACTTGTTGGTATTTTTTGCTTAATGGAGGTTGCTTGATTGTTTTTTTTTTTTGCATTAAACGTGTTCTAACATTAGATATACTTCGAGGCATTAAGAACATCACTACAAAGATTATGCTGGCTAACTCTAGAGCTTTTAGCTGTGCTCCAGCAATTGTAGAGTGTTCTATTGTGTCTCTTGGCGGTTCAAGTTGAATATGACTTTCATTAGTATAGTCCCGATATATTCACAGTTTTATTTGTAATCCGTGTTGCGACTATTGGATATCAGAAAGAGTTGAACTGCTTTTTGTATTCATATTGGTCTAATTTTATTCGTGAAAGGATAAGTTGTGCATATGAATATTTTTATAATATATAAATCCTAATTCTTTTATAGTTACCTAGTCCATTGTCTGGTAGTTATTACACTGGACTATATTGCTATATTACATATAGTTGCCATTATGGATAATAGAGTACAAATACACGTTATAGAGGAAGACCAAGTAATTTTAAAAATTCGTCCACTTTTCGAAATACAACTCCCCGCTCAGGACCAATAGATGCTAGACCAATAGTTGGTCGTACTCCACCTGGGGCTAGTGTAGGCTTAAACCAGGATCAGATTTCACCACAACTGGTAGACAACCCTCCTGCAGCAATGTAATCCGGTCAGTCAAGTAACCACAATAGTCATGATAATAATGAGCGACGAGATATTAATGAACATCGTCCACCTGTTCAAGAAGAAGCCACAGACTCGAGGCAAACCAACGAGTTTTCATTCGTGAAATGCTGTCTATTAGAGATACCTTAGTTGGAAGATTGGACAATTTGAATATAAATACTCCCAATGTGAATCCTACGAGACCGTCGAACGCTCGTTCTGACTTCGAACATTTTTTTAATAACGCTTCGTTTTCGACCCAACGTGTGATGAATTGCTGATTTAGCGGAATTAAATTAAAATTAAATTTTTTGTTTTTTTTTTAATTGAAATTGTTCACAGAATAGAACATAACAAATTTTTTTAACATATGACCATTTGTAGTCAAGACAAAACAATACATACAAACCAGCTTATTTTAATTTTTTTAATTATTTGGTACATCTAAAAGTTGCAAGACTTCATGTTCCATGACACTTTTCTTTCTTCCCGGATAGAATCTTAGACTTGCTAAGAATGTATCTGAGGTTATAAGCAATCGATTTAGGTCAGTATTTGTATCTACACGTGAATTTTTTGTGGTAAGAAGTACCCTAAACCTTCTATTTTCCTTGTTTCTTGCCTCTTGCGCTTCTTCTGAAAGTTGTCCGATTGGAAGTATACAAGTAGAAATTATTTGTTTTCCATGAAAGAAGACCTTATCAGAAAGAGTTGAACTGCTTTTTGTATTCATATTGGTCTAATTTTATTCGTGAAAGGATAAGTTGTGCATATGAATATTTTTATAATATATAAATCCTAATTCTTTTATAGTTACCTAGTCCATTGTCTGGTAGTTATTACACTGGACTATATTGCTATATTACATATAGTTGCCATTATGGATAATAGAGTACAAATACACGTTATAGAGGAAGACCAAGTAATTTTAAAAATTCGTCCACTTTTCGAAATACAACTCCCCGCTCAGGACCAATAGATGCTAGACCAATAGTTGGTCGTACTCCACCTGGGGCTAGTGTAGGCTTAAACCAGGATCAGATTTCACCACAACTGGTAGACAACCCTCCTGCAGCAATGTAATCCGGTCAGTCAAGTAACCACAATAGTCATGATAATAATGAGCGACGAGATATTAATGAACATCGTCCACCTGTTCAAGAAGAAGCCACAGACTCGAGGCAAACCAACGAGTTTTCATTCGTGAAATGCTGTCTATTAGAGATACCTTAGTTGGAAGATTGGACAATTTGAATATAAATACTCCCAATGTGAATCCTACGAGACCGTCGAACGCTCGTTCTGACTTCGAACATTTTTTTAATAACGCTTCGTTTTCGACCCAACGTGTGATGAATTGCTGATTTAGCGGAATTAAATTAAAATTAAATTTTTTGTTTTTTTTTTAATTGAAATTGTTCACAGAATAGAACATAACAAATTTTTTTAACATATGACCATTTGTAGTCAAGACAAAACAATACATACAAACCAGCTTATTTTAATTTTTTTAATTATTTGGTACATCTAAAAGTTGCAAGACTTCATGTTCCATGACACTTTTCTTTCTTCCCGGATAGAATCTTAGACTTGCTAAGAATGTATCTGAGGTTATAAGCAATCGATTTAGGTCAGTATTTGTATCTACACGTGAATTTTTTGTGGTAAGAAGTACCCTAAACCTTCTATTTTCCTTGTTTCTTGCCTCTTGCGCTTCTTCTGAAAGTTGTCCGATTGGAAGTATACAAGTAGAAATTATTTGTTTTCCATGAAAGAAGACCTTATGCACACTTAAAATACCAGGCATAAATTTTAAAATATAGTTCCTTTGTTTCCTTTGCATACTTCTCAAAAGCATCTGCATCTATTGGGAGCCCAAACCCAAGACCTTCTAAGATTATATGAATCTTTTTGACAATTTCTTTACCTATCCCTGTAATTTGGACAGTCTTTTCCTCATCTCTAAAAAAACCTTCTAGCCTTGTTCCCGTCATTAGGACAAAAAAAATTGCACAGTCATTACGTAGAAGGCTTAACCGGTTTTTGTTTAATTTTGTGCATGACATTTTCCTTATTAAATCAAGCTAAATCAGCAATTCGTCACACTGTGCAACGCAGACAAGCACCACCAATAAGTCAACAAACTTCTTCAGTAAATTCAGTTTGTAAAATTGAAAAGTGGCAAATTGCATTTGACGGGTCCGAAAATATCCACGATTTTCTTTTTAAAGTGGAAACCTTTAAGGATCCTTCGCAATGTAGCTGGGAATACACTACAACTTGTCTTATCTTTTTTTATCTCTGCCTCAATTAATATTTTTTCACATGCAAATATGGTTTATAAACCATTTGGGAATCCTCATTGCTGAAATGCGAATCTCCTTCACCGATATGAACACACACACCAATTTATTATATTGAATACAAAGAAACAAGTAACAGGTGACTGGGATGGCTGGATCAAAGCCAACAAATAATATACCATCAATCTACTCGATGACAATTCTTCCACCTTTCTTTATCCCAACCAACCAACGACCATACCACGTCGAGTTAATCGGTTCTCGTCAGATCACCGTAATTAAACGACGTTGGACGCGGTTAGTACGTAGATGGGGGACCGTTTGAGAACAACCACGTGTCGTTGGCCAGTCCCATCTACAGAGTTGAGGTAGATAATATCCGTGGTATCACAATGGACCTAAATTGGTCTAAGTGTGTCGGCTTCTGCCGACAGCCACATAAACCTAACCTAACCTAACCTTCTTTATCCACCTTCGCCTTTAAATATGAATATTTATTTTTCACTTGCAAATAAAGAATAAGAAAATCATTTGAGAATCCTCACAGCTGAAATGCGACTCTCCTTCAACGATCATACACATACATACCAATTACCAATTGTATTAAATACCAGAAAACATAACCTACCCGAACATTCCATCAGAGCAAACAAATAATATGGCATAAGTCTGCCCGATAATAATTCCTTCACCTTTCCGCCCTACCGTCAACCACCAACGCTACCTGTGTCATCTTCCTTCTCATATACCTTGTCACGAGCATGAAGGAGAGCAAACAATCAGCTATTTGCGCAAAACCAACAACAAATAAAATACGATATATTTACCCGATTAGAATTTCTTGCTACGTCAAACATCAGCCACCATCGGTAGTCGCAACCTGAATGATCTTCATATTCATGATCTTCATATCCGTCCTCATATTCACGAGAATGGAAGATAATGGAAGACAACAAAGGTGTAGAAAAGGTTCTGCAATATACTAATATGGATATAGCTTTTTTAATGTAGTATTTACGTCGTATGGTGGCGTAATCGTCAAATTCACGAAGTGGTAATACTATAAAGTTTATAAGTGGCGCAAAAGTAATCCTCCTATCAGAAAATGCTATAAATTTTGCGATTGGCCCCTAATGACAGTTCTGTTTTGAACATTTGTGTAGTAAACACATGCGAAATACACGTTAATAAACAATGTTACGCTACACTGCTCCAGAACGCGGAATATTGGTGACTATTTATTTGAGCAATAATCGGTCGGTGAATTTCGTCGCAGATTTCATACCCGTCCAACGCCTACTGGTGAAACACTGCGACGTTTAGCCGCTCGCCTCGAAGAGACTGGCACAACACGAGATGCTGCCAGGCGTGGCAGACCCCGGAGTAGCCGTTCTGCAGAGAAAATTGCTGCTGTAGCCGAAGATGTCATGGAAGCGCCATCGACATCGACCAGACGACGTGCCACGCAAATGGGTATCAGTCGACGGTCTTTACAGCGAATTTTGGTACAAGATTTGAAGATGTTTCCGTACAAAGTCCAGACGGTGCATCAGCTGTTAGCTGCTGACCGCCAATCGCGTCTAACATACGCTCAAGCCATCCTTAATCACCACCAAGAGGAAGATGATTTTTCATCAAAAATAATCATGAGTGATGAGGCCCATTTCCATCTTAGCGGGTACGTAAATGCCGCAACTTGATGAATTGGGATTGGAAAACATGTGGTTCCAACAGGACGGTGCAACGGCACACACTGCACGTGCCACAACCGATATGCTGAAGGATGCATTTCCCGGGCGCCAAATCTCCCGTTTTGGCGATTTGCACTGGCCAGCAAGATCGCCTGATTTGACCGCTCCAGACTTCTTTTTGTGGGGCTTTTTGAAGTCGCGGGCTTATGTCAACAAGCCTCAGACTCTTGCAGCTCTTAAAGAAAATATGTGTGGACCTATCGCCGGAAGTTTTGGCCAAAGTGATGGAAAATTCCATAAAAAGGGCTCAAATGACAATCAACTGTGGCGGCGGCCATTTACATGACATCATATTCTCGACTTGATGTAAAAAAAATTAAAAGACCAAATAAACATAATCCACAAGAAGAATCAAAGTTTTTCGTTTTTTTTTTTAAATTACAGCCAAAAAACATCGGAAGGTTATTTTTGCGCCACCTTGTACAAAGACCACGTCGACGATATCAAAATAGTTGGTAAACGCCTCGCCAGATGGCGTCTCTATTTGCCCATGAACCTATGCTCATATCCCTAAAGATATGCTTATTTTCATAGCCAACTATGCGGATTGTGGATAATTTGGAACGTGACTTAACACAACAGTGACACAACCACACTCCACTGTGCATTCTAATAAACATGAACACAAACATATATGTAGGCTATAGGCATAGGTTGTTTGTGAGCATGAGCAGCAGAGCAGGCTAGCGTAAAAATAAAAACAGTTGGGATAAGGATAAGTAGGTATCGCTGGAAAAATATTTTCTAAGGCACATAATTCGATTGGGGAAAGAAATAAATATTTCCTATTTAAATTTCAAATGGGTATGTAAAGGGTTTTTCAATAATGATGGATCGATGTTGAAATGGAATAAAACAAGCAATGTGTATTAACGTATTTTTTAATTTGAAAGACACATACATGTAGGTATGCCATTATGTATGGTATGGAATATATCAGATTGTTCAAATGTCCGCCGCGCTTCTGACGGTGACATGAATCCGAGTGGTCCGTAATTTTGGTCGAAAAATCATCTTTGGATGTTTTTTTTTCATAAAACAAGCAAAATTGACAAATATGGGACGAGGCTCACCAGGTGGCAATTCATCCACAAAAAGTTACTGTTTGGTGCGGAATTTGGGCTATTAATCCGCATTTTTTTGAAAATGATGTTGGGTGATGCCATCACCATCAACGAACGCCCAAATTTGGTCCAACTCGAACGTGATATTATGTGGGTCCATAGTACTTTTATCAATCGTTATAGGTGCATATATAGCTATCAGGAAAATGGATCCGTAAAAACATTAAACAAAACAAAACTGAAACATTTAACCCCAGTTATTCATGGAACATATTTTTGAGTTGACTGAGAAGTTGAACAGAAAAAGTTTTAAAAACGGAAAAACTAATAAATTCTTTTCTAGAAAATTTAGAGATCCCTTATTGCTTATTTTTTTGTTGCTGATCTATCTTAATAATTCTTGTTTTAAGTGTTTTCCTCTTGCCTCTCACTGCGGTGCTTGTTTTAAGTGAGTTCCCCTTGCCTCTCACTGGGGTGCTTGTTTTAAATGAGTTCTCTTGACTCTCACTGGGGTGCTTGGTTTGAGTGAGTTCCCCTTGCCTCTCACTGGGGTGCTTGTTTTAAGTGAGTTCCCCTTGCCACTCACTGGGGTGCTTGGTTTAAGTGAGTTCTCCTCTCATCTCACTTAAGTGACACCTTCCCTTGGCACTCATAATTACAAAAATTTGTTGGATGGCTTCAACACTTTTTTTCGGGCGATTGTAGTGGAACTTCTATTAATCATCTTCATGTTAATTTTGTTTAGTTTAACAGTGCCTGAAGCTTTCAATATATTTTTTTTATATTAAGATTTTTTAAGGAATTATTAAAGTTCATAACAGTAAACCTTATAAG
Source organism: Portevinia maculata (assembly GCA_949715645.1). Taxonomy (NCBI): domain Eukaryota; kingdom Metazoa; phylum Arthropoda; class Insecta; order Diptera; family Syrphidae; genus Portevinia; species Portevinia maculata. The sequence goes on from OX454527.1 coordinate 124,415,224, forward strand.
AACTTTTGTGATACAGCCCATTAGAAAATCAGAATGAATTTCACAACTGCAATTTAACTGAATTTTTTTGGAAAGAATTAAATGCATTTGCTTGTACACGCTTTCTTTGCTTTTAAAGTATTTAAAATACTTTTCAAACACTTCAATTATCGACTTCAAATCAGATTCAAATATGTCAGACGGTGTTGTCAAGCAAAAGTTCTTGTAGGCTCGAAGATTTATCAATTCAGCTGTTTTTTTTTCATAATTTTGAGTTTCTTTCTTTCAAATCATTATCTTTTTTACTAACCACCCTGCTACATACGCGTTGGCACTATTTTGTGGGTCTTGGCTTTGTAAAGTTTTATCTTCAATGCTCAATTCCAAAATGTCATGCAGATCGTTTTCATCGTCATCCCGCATTTCGTCATCAGCTGCGCTGATATTGAACAAAATGGCTTCTTCAGTGTCAACGCTTTGGTTAAACTGCGATGAATTTGAATGATCGAGTAAGTTTATAGAATTAGAACATTCATACCCGCTGAGCGAAGAGGATTTTAAGTTTTGAAAACATATCAACTTTACATTTTTGCAAACCCGGGCAGCTGATGGACTCTTTTCATATGATCATCTGCTTGTGCTTAGCATTGAAATATTATTTTCAAGAGGGTTTTGATTAAGATGGGATGTGATTAGATATTTTTGTTCTGGGTCCTTCGAAATATGGTCCCATAGGCCAATAACTCCATTTAAAGTCTGCTGGAGTCCACCAAAACAATGTGGTACTTGCATTTTTTCTTCGGAGCTCCATAAAGATATTCTTTCACACGATTCCTTTAGATTTATTAAAATATCGGATTTAATAAGGGATATGGAATTCTTATCTGGATTCCTGGCATATTTACTGCTGCTATTTAAATTATCAAAAAGCTTATTGATAAATAAAATGTATGTTGCGATGTTGATTGCCACATTTTTTTCAGCTTCTGTAAAGAAGTTATTGGCAACAGCAGCGAAAATTGCCATTGCTACCTTGCAACTGAATATTTGTGTTGCCAATTTTACAGAAAGCTGAAATGCATTTGGTAGCAAGTGTTCCTTTGTTATCTTGTACAACAGTTTTACAGTGCCTGAATCAGAATTAAATAATTTTTCCAGTATTTTCCAAGAAACTCGATCCGGAGTCAGAATAACAGCATATAAAATTCTGTTTCTTACGCTCTTAATAAGGTGTGGTACATCATGGAGTAAGAAAATTTGTTTCCCAGTAGGATTAAAATAAGGCTGTTCAATTGTCCCTCATAAAATTCTGTATGCACTTCTGTTGTTGCTTCCTTGGTCGGTGCTTACTGCATTAATAATATTGCTTAAGAGCACTCCATTAACATTTTCTATAAAAATGCCTATAATTCAGGCTTTATAGCCATTTCATCTAGCAACAACACACATTTTTTGTGTATTGTTGAGACGGAAGTGCTTTTTATTTTTAAAAAATCAAGAATGCCTTGAGATATTCCTGGAGAAAACTTTATATTTGAATGCCAGCTTCGAATTGTTGAAATAGAGGGTAACAAAAATCCAATCTCAATTAAATAATTGTACATTACCGGAGATTTATAAAAAAAATTTGAATACAAATCTTTTTCTTAATTTTTTTACTGACAATTTTTTTTATGTGATAATTGAGATAAAATAAGGATTCTAACAGGATCGCTTTGGTGCTGAACATTTCATTTACTGGATGTTTTCTTTTAGATTGGCTTTTTTCTCTTTATTTATTGTCTGCTCTGCCGAAAAAGATACTTTCATAAGTTCTTCACACATTGTATCCCTATAGTTTTCAGAACAAGAGCATATATGAGGCGAAGAAATTGGTACACAATCCGTACTGAAAAAAGATAAGCCCCCACTTCTATAAGCATTGTAGCAATTCGTGTATGCACCCACAGCAGGCATCTCTGAAATTGAAAATAAAATTATCTACGTGTTCTCAAGCCAAGACCGAAATTGGCAATGAAATAACGACAACCAAATAAGAACCACTAAAGTTCGACAAGTAAACACATATACAAACACAGTTCCCTTTTTTACTTTGAGAAAATCCCTCGCACGCCACACAAGACACAAGGTTAATTCCTATGAATACACAATCATTATGCATTGCACATGCCCTTTGTTTGCTTTCGCAGTTCGCAGTGTTCGCTGTTCGCACTGCAAGTTCTTTTGTGATGTTGTCAATGGGTTCCACTATGTTCCACACACATTTTCGATCTCGATGTAGTGTACGTAGTGACATCTACTGAGGTAGTTCTAAGCTGTCGTGGTTCCTTTATGTATATAAACTCAATGGTATTACTTCGCGGGGCTGGTTAGCAATTAATGCTATGCGTCTTGTCTTGTGTCAGTTGCTTCTGACGCTTCTGCTGCTTCTGATGCTCTCCTTAGCCTTTCTACTCTCCGCAGTTCATTTTGGATAGTTGTTACCAGATTACAAACTGTCATCCAATTGTCCTCCGACTGCAACATATGGTCTATTACGAAAGATGTATTGGGCAGATTCGTTCTCCATTATACGAATCGCCTACAATGAAAAACTTCGTGCTCCGTGTCTTCCTCCTGGTCTGGACAATCTGGGCAAAATAGCGAGCTATCGTGTCCAAATCGATGTAGGTATTTGCGGTAGCCACCGTGGCCAGTCAGGAACTGCGTAAGGTGGTAGTTGCTGTTTCCATGTGCTTGCTTTGTCCAGGTCTCGATTGACGGGATCAGCTTGTATGTCCATCCGCCCTTTGTAGTGTTGTTCCATCTGGTGTGCCATATAGCAATTGAAGCTGCTCTTTCTTCTACTTTAATTCTTGCCATTTCACTTGCATCTTGTCCGCCCGGCATTTTTCTGTTGTAGATCCTCAACATCTCGCCCGCTAGAATGTCTATGGGTATCATTCCAGCTATGACGAAGGCCGCTTCGTCCGAGATGGTTCGAAAACCACCGATTGTCGTTAACGCGCTAAGCCTGTATGCGGATGATAGTTTCCTTCTTGTTTCTTTCGTCGCCAGTGCCCCCGCCCAAACCGGGGCGGCTTAAAGAAGGACTGAGCTGACTACTTTTGATAAAACGTTCCTCCTAGCGTATACAGGTCTACCGATGTTTGGTAGTATGCGTGAGAGAGCTCCCTGTATTTGCGATGCTTTCGTTGTTATATACTCCACGTGCGTCTTGAACTGCAGTCTGTTGTCTAGCATGACTCCAAGATATTTGACTGCTTCTTTGGATCTGATGATCTGGTTCCCCACCTGGAAATTGGCGAATTCAATGGTTTTTCGACTTGTTATAAGGACAGCTTCTGTTTTATAGTCGGATAGTTCTAGTCCGGCGGATACTAGCCAGTGTTTTATCCTGGCTATTGCTTCATTTGTAGCTGATTCCACTTCATGGATCTGTTTAGCTATGGAGTCGGACAGAATCCCGAAAAACGTAATCCCGAAAGCCCAAAATCCCGAAAATCCAAAATCCCGAAAACCTCAAATCCCGAAAACCTAAAATCCCGAAAACCCACAATCCCGAAAATCCACAATCCCGAAAATCCAAAATTCCGAAAGACCAAAATCCCGAAAATGAAACTAAAAGTTTTATTGGAGCAACAAAAAAATTAAGCAAATTTATTTAACGAAATAAACAAAATAAAAAACTTTAAATAAATAAAACAAAACAAAAACAGTTCAAGTCTTATTAACAAAAACATATCAAAAACGATCCACGATAAAACAATATCTAATACAAGTTCATATTGAACGCAATTCCTGTGCTCGTTACGTTCCGCGTAAATATTACGATGTTCACTGGCTAACAAAAATAAAGCCGGTCAGCTATCACACTAGCTATATGAGATCAGCACAACTGAATGCACATTGCGAATTGCAAAACATTACAACGCAAAAAATTCCATTTTGGGTTTACTTAATTTTGGATTTTAGGGATTTTGGATTTTCGGGATTTCGGTTTTCGGGATTGTGTCCCCAACCCGTTTAGCTACTGTCACGATGGCAATGTCGTAGGCAAATCAAATTATCGATACTCCGCGAGGTAGCATTAATCGTAGGACTCCGTCATACATGATGTTCCACAGAAGCGGCCCCAGTACGGACCCCTGTGGGACGCCCGCGGTAACCTTGTAGTATTTGACTCCTTCGTCGGTATAATACCTTAACTTCCTGTTGTTAACCCTAGAAAGATAATCATATATTTTATGACGTAAAAGATAATTATACGTCTCCGAGACGTATGCCAATTTGTTAGTGTATTTAATGAAACCCATGAACTTATTAAAAAATATTAATGTTTTATTTATTAAGGTGGTTCTATTAAAAGAAATAAATCAATGATTCAGTAAAAACAAATACTAATTTAAACAATAAAAACACAAAACTTAAATTCCATTACAAATCAACAAAAAACATAACTTGTTTTTTTAAGGATACTTACAGTTGACTTTAAGACTTAATAGTTGCCAAATTTGCATATTTTGGTTTAAAATAAGTCCACTAATAATTCTAAGTAATTTTAAATCAAATGCGATTAAATTAAATGTAAGAATGACCCACGTCACACACGTCTCCCAGACGGACGGCATAACTATAACTTGTTACCACATGTACTTCTCTGACTACCGACTAAGTTAGTTTAAGTAACCAACCCGATGCGGCTTGCAGGTAAAAGGATATAACAATTATTTCGCGGGCCATACGTCTCGCAGACGTAGATTATCTTTCTAGGCTTAAAGTTGTCCGTCACTATCCTCAGCAAGTAATATGGTGTATCCATCCAGGAATGGCCACTTCGCGGAATTGAAGGCGTTTTTGACGTGCAGGGTAACTACTGCACAATACTCCTTTGTGCCGTAGAGCCATCTTACTCCTTCTATGGCACTTTCAGCTATCTGGACCAACGCTGTTATTGCATCAACTGTAGAACGCGCTCTTCTGAAGCCAAACTGTCGGTCTGAGAGAGCTACTTTCTCTTCAGCCAATGCGAGAAGTCTATTATAGATTATCTTCTCGAAGATTTTTCCCAGGGTGTCCAATAGGCATATAGGGCGGTAGGACGATGGTTATCCTGGAGGCTTCTTTCCTTTCGGAAGCAGGACCAAGTGCTGCATTTTCCATTTCTCAAGAAAGGTTCTCTCCTCTAGGCACCTCTGCATTGTTAATATGATATTGTCTCTTTGTAACAGCCACCTTCAATGCCTTGTTTTTTTTTTTTTTTTTATAAGTTGCTTACGCTAAAGGGATTTTTTTTGTTGTTACAGTACCCTTATAGTGCGTAATACAGCGTAAGCATTTGTGTTTAACAGCAAGCAGCACCTGGCACTATCGCATTTCATTACATGCTTTGCGGTGCTACTTACTATTAGAAAGAATAGAGAGATAGGAAAGAAGTTTTTGGGTGCAGTTGTAGAGTTTTTCTCCACGGGTGGTGTCTAAGATGCTTATGGAGATTACGATTTCATGTATTCGATATAAAGTAATGGACTTGGCCGGGATGCGAACGCACAACCTTCCATTCAGTAAGCGAATACACTACTACTGCACCTGTTGCCACCCGCAACGGGATTCCGTCTGGTCCGGGCGCCTTGTTGTCACCTATCCTGCTGCATGCCTTTAGCAGCTCCTCCAGAGTAATAACAGGTATATCGCCTGGATTAGCCTCTCTTATTATGCTGCACATAGCAGCTGGTCTTTTGGGGAAAAGGTGTTCTACTATAGATCTCAAATTTGTTTTCCCTTAGGGCAAGTGTGAATAACACATTGCGACATTTTAATATGGTATTCTGTGTATACGGAAATTGATTTATGAATACATCAGCGTGATTGGGAAATAGACAAAAGGGGTCAATAATGGTTGTGTGCATGTGAGAGAGGACAAATTAACGAAAATGAACTATGCAGAGTAGTATAAAAGGACTAGGAATTTTAGGAATAAGGCAGAGTACAACAACCAGAGTTAATTGATAGTTATCCAAAGGTATTCAGAATTATTTACCTAACTTAAAGTCGCAGTGACGCGTGGACGGCGGGCTTTTTAGTTAAGAACAATAAAATCAATTATACAAATAACCACGTCTTTTACTCTCCGCCTAACCGTTACAATTTAAAGCTAAGGCTTCTTTTTCACATTGGCTATAGTTTTGTTCGGTTGGTGTCAATGACCTTGACACATGTGTAATAGGTTTTCTCTGAACCATCTGGGAACTGGTGCATGATAACGCCCCCAATTCCATTTTTCGAGGCGTCTCCGGCCACGATAATTTTTTTTGTTGGGTCAAAATGTACCAGCAACAGTTCAGGGGGTTTGAAAACTGGGGCCGCCCCTGGTTTTAAATGAAGAACTGCATCTGCTTTTGTGCAAAAGCCCATTGATCCATCGAATAAATTGTGGTACTCCGCCTTAATCGTCGCCATTTCATTCTGTAAAAGGGAGATGGAATTTCATTTTTGCTTCGATCGAATCAATTCCCAAGATGTTTAGGTTTGACACTTTAGTTATGTAACACATGTTTTGCATCTTCTTATCTATAAAAGATACTTGACAACGTAATTCTGCTAATAATGGTAGTAACTGTCCACTAGCATTCCGCGCTGAGTGCTTTGTTGGGGTAGTATTCGGACTTCCCAGGCATTTCCAGTTGTCTTCTGATATTATGGTAATGTCTGTGGCCGTATCGATTTGCAATCGCACTGGATGTTTATTTATCCACAATGATGAACTTACGGTAACCTGCATGGTCCACTTTGGATACTGAAAATATAACATTAATTTTTTTGTCAGAGCTAAAACCTGTGTTTACGCGATTTCTCCCGCTAAATTGCTTGCTGCTGCTATGGTTATATATTAGCGTGATTTCGTTGCCCTTTATCACAGTATCCCTCTTTATGTCCAATTACTCCACAATCGGCACATTTATGAGTCTTGTACCAGCACTTTTCTGCGTAATGCATGCCCCACACAAAACCAACATGCGCTTTTTTCCTTATTGTTTTGTTGTTTGTTTTTTTGTACAGGTACGATCAGACGGTCATCCAAACTTGTCATCCGGATGACATGCTGACGTCACTATGACGTAGAATTTGTCCTAAAGTAGTCATCCCGTGTGATCGCCTGTCATCCGGCATGTCATTGAACGTGTCATCCGGATGACATACCAGATGACACGATTTCTATGTGATCCAGATGACTGATTTCATCGACCGTGTGATCGCTTGTCATCGCTATTGGGACTGGATGACCAAATATTTTTGAAAGCGTGTCATCCGGATGACAACGTCCCATGGATGACATTACTAGATTTTCCACATTGTCATCTAACATCGGATGACACGTTTGTATCGTGAAAAAGTCGGAAGCACAGACCTCAAATGGGAGAGAGGTTTCCTATCGGTGAATAATTTGAATAAATAAAATTGAAGTAAGCGGGCTACGATGAAGAAGATGAAGAGTACGAAGAGGAAGGAGACGATATCAACGAAAATCGTAATCCTTTTTTGCTTTTCTGTAATAAAACTAAGATCCAGAAATGGTTGCGCATTTTTTATTGTTTCACCAATTCCAAATTCATTGAGGAATTTTTAAAATAACTAGATTTCGAAAGTCATCTTTCGTTTTGATTGAGCCGTTCGCTGAGGTAGTTGGTGTTGAGCTGCCAATTGTTGGAGTTATTTGTTTTCAAACGGCGTTCCGGATTAGGGACAATTGAGGCTTTGATGGATGACTTAAACTTTCGACCTGTGCTCATGCCAAGAATCGTTTCAATTATCGGTGCCTCCTTGGCTGCAATTGTCTTGGGAGGAGACGCCGATATGGCAACTGATATCTGAAAGAAAATTCATAAATTTAAAGGAGCTTTTGGTTTTAGTTCCCTTACTTACAATGTGGTTTCGTATCTCGTGCTGGTCCAGTCTCATTAAAGCTGTTGAAGCTGATTTGTCCGCATCGAATTCAATGTTAGCAATTCCTTTGAATTTACCACTCCATAAAAAGAAAGAATTCAGGGTTTGATCATTTGAAGTCGCTTGTTTTCCAAATACAAAAACTACAGCACTTCACTTACTTGTGAAACACCAATCGGACATCATGCAATTTAAAAAAGGACTAAACAACGTTTCCACTTCTTCTTTTGTCACTTCGGCTGGTAGTCCCTTGACGAAAAGTTTTATTGGCTCGAGATCGGCTAAACAATAACAACATTTGATATCATGCAAATCCCCTTGAAGCCAATGCATTTACCTGAAAATTTGAACTTCTGCCTCTTCTCTTTATCGCGAAGTACACTCGATATATACTGGCCGTCCAATTAGTATTTTCCTATCGAGACGTATAGCTTCTTCCACCTCGGATTCATTTTCCAATTCCACGTAGCCGAACCCTCTGCTTCTACCATTTGATGATCTAATTAGAGTTAGATCTGTTATTCTTATTTCGGGAAGTTGTTCCTTTACATCTTCTTCACTTAAGCTGGAGAGAATATGACAATTTAGCAAAATCAAGCGCACAAACACCGCAAACATACTTTTAATCCAGGTTACTGATGAATATCCTCAAATGGTCCTTGGTAAGATCAATCTCCTGATTCTCATGCTCTTTGAATACTGCTGATTTTGTTTCTTTGCCTTTAAATTGCCGCACAGGTGCATCGTTCTTCACTTCACTTTGGAACCCAACGGCCAAGGAACTTTCCAGAACTTCTTGGATTTCTTGTCGACTCTTTTCCATCTTCTCCAGCAGTTGTATTCGTTTGATGTACAACTTCTCGTTCCACGAACAATTGCGCAGCGCTCGGTTACTAACGTCCACCACATTCTGACGAAATACGGGCAAATCTTGTAGCTCCTTGGGTCGCATGTATTTGTCTCTGTAGCCCAGAAATGAGATGTATTCTAACCAGCAGTCGGCATTTAGACAGCAATCAGCTACCAGTCTTTATTAGATAGTTTGAACAATGTTCTCATCAAGGAACTTGTCCGCTTCCTTAATGTACAAGCGGTAGATTTCAGCTTTCTTTTGATAAAACTTTGGATTTCAATTTTTCAATTTATTTTTTTTTAATGTTGCTGATGTCAAGTGTTGTATGTCAACGCGGAGGCAGAGCCCTTCAAGCAAGAGACTCCGTTTTACGTCCGCAAACGGATTCAATGACATATGGGCTACTCCGCATACGGCTCCGCATACGGGTCCGAAAAACGACGTTTTTCGGATCCAATTAGTATGGAAATTGTAATAGCCGCGGACTCACATGTGTATGTATTGTGACAGATTGAGTTCGCTTTGGTCAGCAAAAAACGAATCCAAAACTGATCCAAAAAAAAGGCACAAATCGAGGCTAGATAAGAAGAGAAACGAGAATCGAGTATCGCTAAAATAAAAATCAGAAATGTTTGTTCATGTTTATTTTATTTCTTAAAAACAATACATTTTTGCATTTTGTATACCTGCAACCATTTCTCCTTCTCCTGCAAAATAAATGAATCAAATAAATGTGCATGTTATCTATACATATATATGTTACTTACTTTCAGCATGAATTTGTGCCGGTAGCATTTAAATCATCGAAATGCGGCCCACAATTGGTAGTTTCGCCTTCATCGGTTGCTATTTTTTTTTGGTTTTGATATATCTAAATTCAAACAAAGTTTAATTAAGCAAATAATTGTGTGCAATAATAAATTCAATTTTAGTTTACCTTTCAAAGAAAATTATATCTGCAGCTACAGCCAGAGACAGTATCAGTGACAGATGAACGAATCGCCATTACAAATAACTACTCTCGACTCTCGCTCTTCTTCTTATTGGCAATGTAGTTACAGGCAATTTACAAATGTGTGCGTGGAACGCCTCATATATCGCGGATCCGAAAATGACGGGAAAAGTTGGGTCAGCGATTTTGCTTGAAGGGAGAATAGTATTCGCTGTCAGTTTTTGTTTTCATTTGGCACTGACGTTTACAGTGGGTGATCAAATTATTACGGCGACCTTAAAAAATATATTTTTTTCAGGATTTAGTGCGATGGTGGAAAAACGCCTTAAATGAGCTAAGGCTCATAAGGACTGGACATCCGAAGACTGGTTAAAGGTGATAACTTAATATGTGACTTATGAGACTTAGCTCATTTAAGGCGTTTTCCACCATCGCACTAAATCCTGAAAAAATTATATTTTTTAAGGTCGCCGTAATAATTTGATCACCGACTGTATTACAAATTGTCATCGGTGTGATTAGTGTCATCTCGTGTGATCGGCTGTCATCCGGCTATGTCATCCAGTCATGTCAACCGGATGACAAAGCAAGCGTGTCATCCATTTTGCGACAAAATGACACTCGGATGACCGAACGGGTGACACTGTGTGATCGGGTGTCATCTAGCTGATGACACGCTCGCAGATGACATGCAGATGACAACCGAATTACAAAAGTTCTCTGACGTCAGCATGTCATCCGGATGACAAGTTTGGATGACCGTCTGATCGTACCTTTACTCCGCTATCTGCAGCAGTACGATTCTCCACCAGCGATGAGTCATGCCTATTGCTTAAGCATAAGAATTCGGTCACATTCACCTGATAGATCTGAAAGTTTTAGTTTGTGATCTTTCTCGTCTGCTTCCAGTTTCGCCAGCAATCGTGCCCCAATTTCCACATCATGCGCGCTAGTTAACTAGTTCCCGTTAGCTTATCAACTACTGTCTCTTTAAAATTTATGTCTCGTGTTTTTTTTTTTTGAAGAATTAAGTTTGCATAGCGATTGTATGCATTTTCGTCTAGCTTTCTAAGCAGCAATCTCACCTTAGATGAATCATCCAATTCTTGGCCATAGACTAAGAATATATCTTCACGTCTACTAAACCACTCCTCAAAGGTGAATCCGTTATCGGCACCATAAGCAAAACTGGTGATGCTGTGGCATAACGTTTCCATTATCGTCTCTGCAGAAGATTTAAGGGTCGTAGAATTCACAAAAAATACTTAGAAATAAGGAGTAACTAAGAATAGCGGGAAAAATAGGTATTTAATTCTTTTCTTAATCTAGCGGTGTTATCCAATCTTCTTATACATTGAGGCAAGGAGTTCCACAATCGAGCAGCGTATATAAAAAATTGACGTTCAGATACTCGTACAAGACAGTCGCACCTAGGTACAGTAAGCTGACCGGATCTGTTAGAAGAGGGAAATCTATTTTTTTCGTAAAGATATGCGGGTTGACGAGTAAGTATAATATCCGAAAAACGAATGAGTGTACGATACTTGAGAAGTTTATCAAAGGTCATAATGTATAAACGTTTTAAATAGGCAGAGACTCTATCAAATCTCCGCAATCCAAAGACATAACGTACAATGCTATTAAAAGCAACGTTAAGTTTCCTTTTAGACCCAAAATTGCAGTTAGCAAAGATTTCACAACCGTAAGTGAGTAGAGGCACGACCAATGTTTTTGCGAGTAAGGTACGTGTCTCGAACGGAGTGAAGGAGTGGGAGACCCATAATGTTCGAAGGACTCCATAAGTCTTTCCTACTGCCTGTTGGATGTGCTTATCCCAGGAAAGATTACGACTAAATGTCATACCGAGGCTTTTAACCCATTCAACATACTCTACAGGGACATGACTAATGTTGATTGAAGGAAAGAATGGCATGTCTAAAGGCTTTCTTTAGACTACAATGCACTTGGACTTATTGGGATTAAGGAACAGACCATTACTTTGTGACCATTGCACGATTAAGTCCAGATCTTCACTTATACAGGAAGTGGCATGCTCAATTAGGCCCAAGGGACAGCTCAATACGAGCTGAACATCATCGGCGTACATATGTACTGAGCTATGCATAATGAGAGAAGGAAGTTCGTTAACATATAAGGAAAAAAGTAATGGTAATGAATTAATTCCGACTTGCTGCAAACAGAGTTCTTGTTTACTTTCTCTGTGTTAAAGTGCAATAGACCTCAGAACTGAGTTTTGTTCACGCGGAGTATTGAACTTAAGAAGAATCCCAGTGTCTTTGGAGTCACCTTTCGGTCGAGTGCGGAAAATGCTTTTCATATTTTTTGGTGTTTGTATTTTGAGTGTTGTGCAGAGCGAATTAAACATTGAAGAAAGGTTTTCATCGGCAGTGTACGGGACTCCAAAAAGTAAAGCATCACATGCTACAGTTCGGTTTTCTTGGGCATTTACTATTTTTATACCCTATTCTAGGGGTATATTAATTTTGACGCATAGTTTGTAACATACCTTAATATTGCCCGTAGACCCCTAAAAGTTACTATATTTATGATCAGCATCGATAGTAATGTCGATCTAGCCATGTCCGTCCGTCCGTCCGTCGGCAAAAATTAGGCCTTTAAACTGGACCTAGAGAGCTGAAATTTTAACCATATACTCTCTAGGGTCCCGAAATAATCAAGTTTAAGAATTTTTGAAATCCGCCCACAGACACGCCCACAAACTCAAAAAAACAAAATTTTGGAAAAAATCGAATTTTGAGCTAGAGAGCTGAAATTTTTTATATATGATCTATGGCCCATAAAACTGATTGGGACATAAAATTTTCAAAATCCGCCCACTGACACGCCCACCATTAAATAAAACAAATTTTGGGAAAAATTGAATTTTGAGCTAGAAAGCTGAAATTTTTTATATATGATCTTTGGCCCATAAAACTGCTTGGGTCATAAAATTTTCAAAATCCGCCCACTGACACGCCCACAATTAAATAAAATATTTTTTTTGAAAAACCAAAATTTGAGGTAGGGAGCTGAAATTTATAATATATACTCTCTAGGGGCTCTTTATGCTCATGTGTAAATATTTTCAAAATCCGCCTACTGACACGCCCACAATTATTTTTTTTTTTATTTTTGAAAGTCAATAGTTTGAGCTAGGGAGCTGAAATTTATAGTATATACTCTCTAGGTGCCCTTTATGCTCATACTTAAATTTTTTTTAAATCCGCCTACTGACACGCCCACAATTAAATAAAACAATTTTATTGAAAAACCAAAGTTTGAGCTAGGGAGCGTTTTTATTTACAAAAGCTTAGTTTTTTCATTAAAATCCTTTAAATTTTTGTCACGCCCACTTATGAGATATAGGAATAAGAATAGGGTATCCAACAGTTCGCCCAAGCGGACTGTAGCCCGCCCCTATGTTTTTTAACGCATTCAATTCAGTTGTGACAGATGCAAGTTTAGTTTTAAGATCGGATATATCCGACGAATTTTCGGTTATTATAGGCTTGGTGGTAGTGTATTTCGTGTTGATGTGGGTCAGTGATGATTTAATGTCAGTGATATCAGTTTTAAGACAAGATATATCAGAGTTAGCGCTCAGGAGCGAAGATTCGAGGTGAGTAACTTTATTATTTACTTCACAAACGGTGTCCTGCATGTCTTTGATTTGCTGATCCAATTTTTGCGAAACTTTGGACTCCATTTCGGACATTTTTTTTGACAACAAGTTTATTATACACTCACTTTGTTTTTGCAACCGCTCGTCCATCCATGTGTGAGATATATTGTTGTCCCCTTCCGTACGTTTGGTTGTAGTAGAGGAGAAAGATATGAGCATGATGGCGAGGAATGATGATGAGGAGAATCCGTGTTGGTATTTCCTTTCAAACGGGAACTGGCACGGGAGAGTGGTAGAGACATGGCAAATGTGAGTAAGGACGAGAGTCAGCGAACGATAATTGAGATTGTCACAATGCGCGAATTATTAAAGTTCTTTTAAGAGTTATAATATAATGCAGAGGATAAAACACAAAAAAGTATACTTGTATTACGAGAGATGATTTTTTTTTTTTTTTTATTATTATTTCTTAAAATGAATTACAATATTTTATTACAATCTTTGCATGTTATAGCTTCAAAAAGAAATAATAGTGACATATATATTTAAAAAAAAAATAGAGATAATGCCACTTAGGCTATAAAATATGAAGCTAAAATTGAAATGATGGGTGGGGTGACCCAATAAAAAAAAAAGAGAAATAACATTTATAAAATAAGCCAAAAATATTTCACCAAAACATCAACGAAGAACATGGAACAAAGATTCTATAATTTTAAGATCAAGGCCAAAAAGCCAATTTTTTACCTGTTTAACAAATGCATGATAATGTATAAGTGCTCTTACATATCTAAGGTTTAAGTTCGTTAAATAAACGGTATGCAGCAACACAATACAAATTACGAAACGCGGTAGTACGAAAAGCAGGTACAGAAACTTGATTTAAGGAGTTAACACGTAAACTATAATTGTTGATGAGTCTGAAATTAAGATTCCCTGATCTCATAAAGAACATTTTAAGCACTTTATTATTATTATTATTATTATTTTATTATGCCCACGCCCTCAATCCCCGTCCAACCCGCGCGCGGGACGGACCTTTTATTTATTTATTTATAAGTAAATATATATTGTATTATTCCTTGATTTTTGTATTTAATTTATCATTTTATTTTAATTTAAGAGTGTTAGAGTGTGTGACTTATTATTTGGCTTAAACAAGCCATTTATTTCCATTATTTATTTATTTGTAAATATATTTAATTGTCTGATTTTATTATTTTTAATAATTCTTCCTTAAAATTGTTAACATTTGTTAGATTCTTAAGTTCATTGGGCAGATTGTTAAATTGATTTAGTCCCTTAATCATAACTGTATTTTGAGCACGCACTGATGACCTAAATTGTGGTCTAAAGTTTTGCCCATTTCGGAAGTTATACGGTTGGCTTTCACTAATGTATTCTAAATTATTTAGCAGATATCCCGGTAACAAATCATTTTTCATTTTAAAAACAAACACTAATACACTAAATTTTATTTGCTGTCTAATATTTAACCACCCTAGTTTATCTAACATATACTTCACGTGCATTAATCTATGACACTTTAGTATTATTTTCATTGCCTTATTTTGAAGCCTTTGTAGTCTTGTTAAATCTCTTTCAGTTGATAGATATAAAATTGTTCTGCAGTACTGAAAATGTGGTCTTATTATGGCATTGTAGATCTGTATTGCGGTATTACTTGAAATCTTCTTTCTTAGCCTAGTAAAGAAATATATTTTCTTCGGTACTTTTTTGCATATGTAATCTATATTTGCTTTTAAATTGATTTTGTCGTCTATAATAACTCCCAAGTATTTAAATTCATTAACAGGCTCTATGCTCTCTCCATCGATGTTCACATCTATACTTTCTTTGCTGTTCATACACATGCATTTTGTCTTCTTAATATTCAATCTTAGTTTATTAATTTTTAGCCATTTACTTAGTGCTTTTAGATCATCATTTATTTTATTTATGCAAACTTTTGCACAGTTTCCACTAATAAACAAAAGTGCGTCATCCGCAAACATACATAATTTACTATTTTTCACAACCTTGTTAATATCATTAATGTACATTAAGAATAGGAATACTCCCAATACCGAGCCTTGCGGTACTCCTACATTGACTTCACATGCATTTGCAATATTATTGTTTACGACTGTGCGCTGTGTCCGCCCATTTAAATACGATTTAAACCAATTCAGCTCATTGTCTTTAACTCCATATTTAAAAAGTTTCTTAATGAGGATTTCACGATCCACTGTCTCAACAGCTCTCTTAAAATCCAAAAATACAGCTACAATTATCTTTTTTTTATCTATTTGATTTTTCCAGTCTTCGATCACCCAATTTAAAGCAGTTTCACAAGAGTATCCTTGCCTAAATCCAGATTGATGTTCCATGATATATTTATTTTCTTCTACATAATTTCTGAGTTGCTTCTCCACTATTTTTTCAAATGTTTTTTCGTATAAGGGAAGCATGTTAACAGGTCTGAATTCTTCAGGTAGAACGGTATTCGCAACTTTTTCAATAGGTCTAATCATTGATTCCTTCCATCCACTGGGAAAAACACCTGTCATCATCGACTTGTTAAAGAGCTCTCTCATTACTGGGCCAATTATTTCTATTCCATCTAAAAACATGTTTGCACTCATAAAATTATAGTCTCTTTTTTTGCCCATTTTTTTGAATTCCACTACTATGTCCTTCGTACGTATGCTTTTAAACTTAAACACTGTTTCAACTTGGATCAAATATATATATAGCAGTACAAGTGACGTACTGGAAGAACTCTCAAATCTCTGAACAATGGAAAACTAGGGTGTAAGCGGGGTTTTCGGCAGATTTTCTTTAAAGTTTTTGAATTGACAAAAGAGGCTGAATTTTATTTACATAAGCTCCTCCCCAGCAGGTAATACCATACTGCAATCTAGAATGAAAGATTCCATAATAGATTTTTAGCAAAAGTTGAGTACAGCAAATCCTTTGCAGAGAGTAAAAATGCCTGAGAGCATCACGAAAATAATTTCTCAAATTTTGCGTGTGGTTATTAAAGGTCATCCTTGAGTCGATTGATAGTCCTAAGTAATTAAATTCAGTAACACTTTCAATCTTAAAACATTTATTGCTGCAGCTGAGACCACTTTGAAAACCACAAGCAGAAGGACTTGGAATGCAAGTGCAAAAAGGTAGTTGAAATCTTTGGTAATCAGCTGCATGAAAGTATAGATCAGCTTCAAAACTATTTTGCGCCACCAAACTGAAAAACATAATTTTGGTTTTTGAGCTGATAATCAATTTATGCTCCGCAAACCAGATTCTTAAGAGATAAAGATCAAAGTTAATGTCCGAGATAAGATTTAAAGCACTATCTGAACCATAAGCAAAGCCCACATCATCCGCAAATGCTGTCAGTAATCCCTTAAATGGCAAATAAAACAACGAATTAATATAAATTAAGAAAAGTAAAGGTCCCAAGACAGAACCCTGAGGAACTCCAATATTTAGAAGCTTAACATCGCTCCTAGTGTCATCAACCTTAACTCTTTGTGACCTATTTTTAAGGTATGACTTAAGCCACTCATACAAGAAACCACGAAATCCAGCATTTTCAATTTTGCGGAGCAATATGTCATGGTTAACCATGTCAAATGCTTTAGTAATGCCAACCAACAATCCGGCTGTACATTTCATTTTATCCAGGTTCTCAAATATCTAGGAGCAAAAACGAAGAAGAACATCTTCTGTAGATCTACCTTTCTGAAACCCGAACTGAGCTGAACTGAAGAAATTTGTTTTTTCCAAAAAACTCACCATCCTGTTTTTCATAACTTTTTCAAAAATTTTACTAATAGAAGGTAGAAGTGAGATAGGCCTATAATTACTCAATTCATCAGCAGATCCCTTCTTAAATAAAGGTTGTATATCAGCACATTTCAGAGCATCAGGGAATACTCCAGAAAAGATGCTTTTATTGAAAATATGGGCCAACACATCGACTAAAAAGCATGAAATATTTTTCAATACTAAATTTGACAAGCCATCAAACCCTGAAGAGTTGGACTTATTCAACGAACAAATTGTTTTTAAAAGTTCAAATCCAGTTATCGACTCAAATAAAAAACTGTTGCTTTGCAAGGGTTCAAATGGATTTCTTGAGAGACTACAATTTGCACAAGATAGATTTCTAGGGGCTAGCTCTGTATTCTCAGATATCGAAGTATAGTAGTTATTAAAAGCGTTAGCAATACCCAGTTTGTCGGAAATTACTACATGATTTGAGAGTACGCTAGATGGCCTTTTCGCGACTATCTTTTTATTTAGAATGCTATTGACTAGCTGCCATTCACATCTTACATTGCCTTTAACTGAATTAAATCTGTTAGTGTAGTAGCTTTCTCGACAAATCCGAATTTCGCCTCTTACTTCAGAGCACATTTGTTTGTAAGTTTGCTTTAAAGAGGAATTTGTTGGGTTTCTCCGACACTTTACTCCAAGTTTGTTTTTTTTCTTAATTTTATTTATCAAGTAAGATGTTTTCCAAGGCTTGAGTCTTATTTTCGACTTTCTTGGCTGAATTCTGAAAGTACAACTCACTATATGACAACTTAGAGATGCAATAAAAATATCATATGCCTTTGAAACATCACCCTCAGTAAAAACTTCTTCCCAAAACTCAAAGGATAATATAGCTCTTAACTTCAAAAAATCTATTTTAGTTATTGGTCGTGGGGAACTAGAATCGATAGAGGAACTATCAGACATTAAATCTACCACAAAACCCGTCATGCAGTGATCCGTGATCTTCAAGTCAAAAACACACTTCTCACAGGAACTGAGAGAAGAATATGAGAAACGCCCATAAATGTGATCTATGCACGTTCCCGATTCAGTTCTTGCAACTTCACTTATAAAAGACACCAATCCATGAAAGGCCAATAAATCCATATAAGTGAAGACAACTTCACTATTCTCCAGAGTATTAATATTAAGATCTCCTAAGATTATTAGATTCCTAGATCTAACACTGTCCAAAACAGATGAGAGCTCTTCCACAAATACCGAAACATTGAACATACGCAGCCTATAAACACATAACGTGACATAGACTTCATTCTTGATTTTAAAGGACAATTTTAAAATATCTGCACTCGAATACTTTAATTCTAACACATCAAACACATTATAATTCGTATTAATCAAGCAACCAACACCGCCGGCAGCGTAATTCTCATTCGTGTTCGCGAAAAAATTAAATCCAGGTAACACATAATCATTTTTCTCAAGATTGTAGATCCAAATTTCAGAGACTAGAACAAAATCAGGCATACAAGCAAATGAATTTAAATGCGACATAAAGTTCTCCCTTAAGCTTCGGATATTTTGGTGAACGAAAAAGACTTTGTTTAAGCAATATGATTCATTAGTAAATACATCTTCACAATTAGAGTTCAGAAGATCATATGTAGAAAAACATCATTTAGATTATTGGAAAACATTGATAAAAGAAAAAAACGCTTAAATAAATATAATGAAAAAGCACTAGACTAGTGCAAGATCATTAAAAGATCTTATTGCGATGATTCTTCCACCTTCAACCTTTCTCATTAGTATTTTATTCTCTTTGTACCATAAATACTTAAACCCCTTCTGCTTCTTCACCTCTTTGGCCATCATAAATAATGCACGCGTATATTTAGTAAGAGCATCATTGATGTAAACATTCATTTCTCCTTTTCTGCGTTTACCATCACTGCTACCACCGCTACCGCCTTCAATCCTTCCGCTTCCAAGCACACTCGAGTTCAGTAAGTTCTTTTTGATAGACTTTTCTCTCATAATCCGTTGCTTGAGAGAGGAATCCGTAAAACTTATGCAGATGATCGATGAATCATTCGAAGAACTGAGTGCGAATTTCTCATTTTTTTTTCTCTGCACCTTCCGTACGTCACTTGTCGATTTTGTCGTCAGGAACCTCAACAGACAAAGCATTATTAAATATGCCCTGTGCTACGCCTTTCGCAGTTATGTTGTTGGCATTGAGGACTCCAGTTATCTCAATGCAGTTGCTTAGTTGGTATTGTTGCTGCCAATTGAGTTTATTCTCCAGCATTTCAATTTTTGATTTTAGGGAATCATTTTCAGCACGAAGCTCACTCAAAGACTGTAAAAATTTATGGTTTATTTCCTCCAGACTAGTGAGTTTTTGATAGACCATTCTGAGAGTAAACTCTTCACCTTCCTCTTCAAATGCGGCGGAGTCTTTTGATGACGGTTGCAAATTGTTGTTATTGCCTTTTCGTTTAGGTCCACTGTTTAAGGAAGGTGAATTCAGCTGGTTTGTTGACTGAATGTTTTTGTTGTAGCAGACTTTTTTTGGTTCAGGCATTTGAAGTGATCTGCGTCTAAACACTGAACATTTATCACATCGATATAACACACCGCTTGTTTTAAAATAGTCAACATCTTGTTGTAGGATATTAACACAATTTGCATTAAAAAAAACTCTTGCAATCACCACACGATATTTTCGAAGTGGAATTTCTTTCGATTTTCTCGGCACACACTTGACAGTTCATAATGAAACTATGTAGGTAGTAATGTTTTAATGAGTTGTGCACCCCACGACACACTACACTCGACTTTATAAGCGTTAGGCAAACAACTTTATTTCGTGACGTGAAATTATCAGAGACGCGATTGCCAGTCAGAAAGCACGACTACTCAGTAGCAGTGTTGCCATTTTGACCGATTTCCGGTCAAATCTGACCGAAATCTCTTTATTTTGACCGAAGAAAGTTTGAAGATTCGGTCAAACGGATTTTTGACCGATTTTTTTACCGAAACGATTATATATTTATATATATATCTTATATATTGGCATACATATTTATATATATAGGGTGATTTTTTTAAGGTTAGGATTTTCATGCATTAGTATTTGACAGATCACGCGGGATTTCAGACATGGTGTCAAAGAGAAAGATGCTCAGTATGCTTTGACATTTCATCATGAATAGACTTACTAACGAGCAACGCTTGAATTTTCAGTGAATGGGCCCTAGAAAAGTTGGCAGAAAATCCGCTTTTTTATCGACAAATTTTGTTCAGCGATGAGGCTCATTTCTGGTTGAATGGCTACGTAAATAAGCACAATTGCCGCATTTGGAGTGAAGAGCAACCAGAAGCCGTTCAAGAACTGCCCATGCATCCCAAAAAATGCACTGTTTGGTGTGGTTTGTACGCTGGTGGAATCATTGGACCGTATTTTTTCAAAAATGCTGTTGGACGCAACGTTACGGTGAATGGCGATCGCTATCGTTCAATGCTAACAAACTTTTTGTTGCCAAAAATGGAAGAACTGAACTTGGTTGACATGTGGTTTCAACAAGATGGCGCTACATGCCACACAGCTCGCGATTCTATGGCCATTTTGAGGGAAAACTTCGGAGAACAATTCATCTCAAGGAATGGACCGGTAAGTTGGCCACCAAGATCATGCGATTTGACGCCTTTAGACTATTTTTTGTGGGGCTACGTCAAGTCTAAAGTCTACACAAATAAGCCAGCAACTATTCCAGCTTTGGAAGACAACATTTCCGAAGAAATTCGGGCTATTCCGGCCGAAATGCTCGAAAAAGTTACCCAAAATTGGACTTTCCGAATGGACCACCTAAGACGCAGCCGCGGTCAACATTTAAATGAAATTATCTTCAAAAAGTAAATGTCATGGACCAATCTAACGTTTCAAATAAAGAATCGATGAGATTTTGCAAATTTTATGCGTTTTTTTTTTTAAAAAAGTTCTCAAGCTCTTAAAAAATCACCCTTTATTTACCAAGAAATTTATTTTTTAACTGAAAAATAATTACTGAAAATAGATTTTATTAAAGTCCTTCAAGATCTTGAATTTTTAATCTTGAGTATGATAAGAAGACTTTTAAGACAAACGAATGAAGACGAAATTGTAAGTGTAAATATCGACATTAAGAACGCTTCACTGCAATCAAGACCTTATTTAGGAATGCAGTGTGAAGAACTTCTATATGAACTAAGTTCAATCAACAAACTTAATGAAGCACAATTAAATGTGTTGAAGCTTATAAGCTTCCTTTCCATTGATGAATATTTAAAAATAAAAAAAAACTACTGCCATATTTTAAAAGAAACGCAAGTTGATAACTATACATCAGAAAAAATCTGTTCTCAGTGGAACAATCTGTTGATCAACGATTAGCAGCGAACTGAGTCAACAGAAGCTTACTGGCGTGAAGTTACAGACTTCACAGATGCAAGTGGCGAAAATTCCTTCCACGACTTGGCTAATTTGGTAATTTCGGTACTGGTTTTACCGATTTCTAATGCGGAAGTGGAGTAAGAAATAACCTTCCGCCTAATTTTTGTTGTTACAATAGCCTAATACCTAATGAAATCATTCAAAAAATAGGGACCAGTAAAATATATAGAAATAATGAAACCTATTCAGAGAGCGATGAAGATGATTCTATTTTAATTTAAATTACATGTAATAACTTTGGATAACTACGATTTTGTAGACTAAACCAAATTAAAAGTTCCTTTTATATGATTGACTTATGATTTCGAAATAATTATTTATTTTCGCTATTTTCTTATTAGATTTAGATGGATAAAATTATTATATGCTTTTTTCGGATCTTTTACATAACACACTTAGAAATAAATCTTCAATGAATTTTTTTTTTTGTTATTTTCTTTATTTTTTGTTCTATTTCAAATATAATTTGTGAAATAAACGACTAAACTTATTATTTTTTATTTTTGGTTATACATAACCTTCCGATGTTTTTTGGCTGTAATTTAAAAAAAAAAAATGAAAAACTTTGATTCTTCTTGTGGATTATTTTTATTCGGACTTTTAATTTTTTTTACATCAAGTCGAGAATATGATGTCATGTAAATGGCCGCCGGCACAGTTGATTGTCATTTGAGCCCTTTTTATGGAATTTTCCATCACTTTGGCCAAAACTTCCGGCGATAGGTCCTCACATTGTTGACGGATATTGTCTTTAAGAGCTGCAAGAGTCTGAGGCTTGTTGACATAAGCCCGCGACTTCAAAAAGCCCCACAAAAAGAAGTCTGGAGCGGTCAAATCAGGCGATCTTGCTGGCCAGTGCAAATCGCCAAAACGGGAGATTAGGCGCCCGGGAAATGCATCCTTCAGCATATCGGTTGTGGCACGTGCAGTGTGTGCCGTTGCACCGTACTGTTGGAACCACATGTTTTCCAATCCCAATTCATCAAGTTGCGGCAAAAAGAACTCGTTGATCATTGCTCTGTAGCGCTCACCATTCACAGTAACCGTTTGGCCCGCGACGTCTTCGAAGAAAAAAGGTCCGATGACTCCTCCAGCGAAAACAGCACACCATACAGTGACTTTTAGCGGGTGTAATGGCTCTTCGTGGGTTACACGCGGATTTTCAGTGCCCCAGAAGCGTAAATTTTGCTTATTTACGTACCCGCTAAGATGGAAATGGGCCTCATCACTCATCATTATTTTTGATGAAAAATCATCTTCCTCTTGGTGGTGATTAAGGATGGCTTGAGCGTATGTTAGACGCGATTGGCGGTCAGCAGCTAACAGCTGATGCACTGTCTGGACTTTGTACGGAAACATCTTTAAATCTTGTACCAAAATTCGCTGTAAAGACAGTCGACTGATACCCATTTGCGTGGCACGTCGTCTGGTCGATGTCGACGGCGCTTCCATGACATCTTCGGCTACAGCAGCAATATTTTCTGCAGAACGGCTACTCCGGGGTCTGCCACGCCTGGCAGCATCTCGTGTTGTGCCAGTCTCTTCGAGGCGAGCGGCTAAACGCAGTGTTTCACCAGTAGGCGTTGGACGGGTAGGAAATCTGCGACGAAATTCACGTTGTGCCAAAGTCACCGACCGGTTATTGCTCAAATAAATAGTCACCAATATTCCGCGTTCTGGAGCAGTGTAGCGTAACATTGTTTATTAACGTGTATTTCGCATGTGTTTACTACACAAATGTCAAAACAGAACTGACATTAGGGGCCAATCGCAAAATTTATAGCATTTTCTAATAGGAGGATTACTTTTGCGCCACCTTGTAGTAAGTACCGGTTTTTGACCGATTTTTCTGCTGCGCCATATGGTGTGGTGAGCGTTTGCGTCAGCACCTACCACCAGTGGGGTGTTACTAGCAGCTGCTGTCTGTACGGTCCTGCGTATCGTATTAGATGGAACTTCTCCCGTGTCGTCATATGGGAGGTACGCTGACGATATCCACAGCGGTCCCTTTCCGGCTCGATCTAACCCCACGCAAGTGAAGTCAGGGTCGCTGTAATTCGGAAGAAGGAAAGCTTTAATATTATTCTTTGCTAGTATGCAAGTTCTGGGTTTACCTGAATTTCTTGCATAGAACAAGGAGTAGTTTCTTGCCCTGAGTCCAGATATGCGATCGTTATTTGTGACCCATGGCCTTGAATGAGGGCGATATCTTCCCCACCTTTTTCCAGGCGGAGAAGTAGATTAGCCGAAGCTATTTTGGAATGGTGGAGGTTAATCTGTACTAGTCGGAGCATCATTGCTGACGGCATCTGCGTAATTGTGGTGTCCCCGTCCTCTGATTCAGAGGACAGTTCTCCACTATTTTGCTCTTTAGGGAGCGGTTCTAGTGTTGCAGCAACCCCCGATACAGAGGGTCGTTCATCTGTCTTGTTTCCAGCCGTGTCTGTTTGCAGAGAAGAACTTTCGGGCGTAGCCTCTAAGCCAAGACTACTTAGCGAGGATACCATGCCTGCGAGTAGTCTCTCGTCCTTCTCATGGATTTTTGGGACCAGAGTGTCCATGCCGTAAAATATTTTGAACCCCTTTTTGTTAAGGAGTTCAACTGAATCTTGGTTGAGGAGGAAAGACATTAGTCTTCCCCTCTCTTCCGGTTCATCGGCCTTTATGATCCTCCAATTCTCGGTTGGAAGATCCCGGTTTTGTCTCTTAATAAGCCGGAGGATCTCATCCGGCTTATTTGGTCCTGGGGGTACACAAGTGCGAGCTCTTGGGCGGACCGGAATGACGATCCAGTGAGCGACACTCAGCTTGGCATTGACCCAGAGATTCGTTAGTCTCGGGATCGCTGCCTTTAAAAAGTCTACCGACATCTGATCGGAGCACCTCACTAATTTCTCGCCGTTGAGGTACCAGCCGTTGTTTGTGAAGGTGGGAAGGAGTGCTGAGGGTTCTCTATCGCTGAAGGCAAGAATGTCGATGGTCAGTCTTGACTTTAGCGTGCGCCAGTTCTCGCCACTAATTCTCCCCTCATCATTGCTCCAGTCACAGATGCCGAAGACCAGATTGTCCTTGGCTACCTCGTTGAAGGGTCTGTGCGCTGATTCAGCGCTCTTTGCCTTCTTCGGGGTTTTGGAGGTATCATCTTGCGATCTAGGTCGCTTAGATGCGAAATCTTTTTTGCTAGCACATATGCTGCTCTGTTTTTTCTTGTTGTTTTTCGGTTCGGATTGGGGTGGTCCTCCTGTTACAGAAAGGGCCTTCCCCGTTCTGTTAGTCTGTGCCACGTGTTTGAGGGTAGGTCTCCCGTGCTCAGGAGTCGCTGCCCTTTTCACAGTGCCCAGCGCTGACGTGCTTTCGCCCGAGCCATGTGCAGCTGGAGCAGGACGACCCCCTGTTTCAGGGTGATCGGATTTCTCCGCCAACATGTCCCTTGCCCACCGTACCTTGTCCCTATCTTTTTCGTCCCATGTATTCTCTGGTTTACTGAGAATACGGTTTAATTGGAACTTGGCTATGCGGGTCATTCGATGTTTATTCGAACTAGGTCCGCCTCTTTTATGTGCGGGCTTCCGACTGCAGCTGGCCGTTTCGGCGCTTGTCGATCCCTCGCATCGGAGTGTGTTGTTTTGACGGAAGCAGTCTCGGAGTCCGAGTAATTCAGGGATTCTGAGCTGTTTTTGACTCTATAGTTTAGTCGGTCGTCGGTCCCGTCCTGTTTTGCTAAGTCTTCTGTGCGTAAGTCAGCCTTTGAAGATTTTGCTGAGCTTTGTTTTTCTGTGTTTTCGTTTTTTTGTTTTGTTTTTGTTTGGTTTTGGTTCATTGTTAAATTAGAGTCCCACGAGTAAGCCGGTGAGAAAACTTCCACCCCACATTGCCGGTTCTACTGGGGTAAGGCTGAATACGACAGGCCCTGCCAGGGCACCTGAAGGAGCTTTGTGATCGTGCCACATAGAAAACTATAATTTGAGCAAATAAAAACAATTTCACTTTTAAGCAGGGGTTGAGTCAATATTTCTTTTGCTTTTTTAATTGCGATGGCATTGGTGCATTTAAAAATATTTTGTTTTTCTATTTGAAACTAAAACATCTACATTTTTAAAATGACACATTATTTCCTCCGCATTTCGATGTAATGCATGGGCTAAGCAAATGACTTGAATTAATTTCGGATAAAAAAGTTTTAATCCTCGAGCTGCCTTAACCATATAGAGCGCCGCGTCTGTTAATTAATGTGAATTCTGGAAGAGAATAAAGCTGCAACAGCTCAACAATTCAAAGAAAGAGACAAGGGTGCCTACTTGTTTTCAATGGACCCGATCATTTTGTCGACTATTATTACGTTTACATTCCGGATCTAAATATCGAGTGGGAATAGGGTACATGATGCATTATTTATTAAACCAACTTATCGACCCAGGTTTTTTGTCACAATTTTCGACTCGAAATTTTACGAAAAATATGAAAATATGCACTTAAAATATGCATTTATTATGAAAATATGCATTTATTAATGAAAATATGCACTTTGCATAAAATATTCAAAATATGCACTAACGATTAAATGCCATTTTAAAGGAAATTTTGTGATTCGTAAAGATAATTTAGTCTTAAGCTTCTAAATGTGGTGAGAAAAAACATGCATTTGCATGGAAATCCCAGCCCTGCACATGAGCATTGCAGTGGATAAATAGAGCATGACTAGCTATATACTTTTTTTATCTGAGCCTGCACTCCATTGATTGGACCAGACATTACAGGGGCACCATCATAGGTCTGAGCAACACGTTTTTTACCAATATCAAGTTCGTCAATTACATGTAAAACCACTTTTGTAATTACATCAGCACTTTGGTCAGTATTTACATATATCAAAAAATTTATAAAAACGTTCTTCACACTCTCCATTTTCCTTAACGTAACGAACTATTGACGAAAGTTGTGCTTTTCGAGAGATGTCTGTAGTTTCGTCAAATTGCACTGCGACGAACTCGGTTTCCTGAATCTCTCTTTTAATCTCCCTTGTCAATACATTACTTACTGCTTCATTTAAATCGTTTTGAATTGTTGCAGAAGTTCCCTTAAAAACTGTGGAAATTTCCAAGAATTGTTTGAACAACTCATGAATATCCAAACAAATAGTTGCATCAATTAAAACTTCAAAAGCCCTTCTATTTTTTGACACATTTTCATGAAAACATTATGCAGACATTTTTTTTTGATGATCAAATAAATACCTACTCTATTCTAGTTTTTCCAAAAGTATTCAATGACAGAGCATTTGTTATGTGAGAAATGGAAAGTTCGTGCTTTGGGATCTTCTCATGCAAATAGTTCAGATCACTATAACCAATATTGGTCCACACTTTTTCTTTTTCATTAGTTTGAAAAATTAAACACGGCCAACAAAATAGTTTATTTATCTTAACCGACCCCGTCAACCAATCATGTTGTTTATATAAATCGAAATTAAATTTTCGCGTATACTCCTTTCCACTTCTTTTGAACGTTGATGTTAAGTTTTCTAAATTCGGTGTAGGCCTACCGGCATTAACCCATATATGCCCAGATTATATTTTTTCTTATTTTGTGCAACGTTTTTGCAGATTCCACATAGTAGCGAATGAACTTAAACGATTGCGAAGAAAAATAATTTTTTATTTAAGTAGTTTTGGAGATATCGCTGTCTTAAGAATGGTGCGTTAACGCACCAGTGGGCATACAGCGGCATAAAAAAAAATATGCATATATATTTTTCATATTTCATTTTATTTCTGAGCACGAAACGATAGTATTTAAATTTCTTATAGCGCAAGTCTTTTCCTAATTGTGGTGGTGGTATTCCGCAAAACATTTGTCATGGAGTGCTATTTTGCAGTGACCACATATTTTGTTTGTGTGTGATTTGCATAGTCGGCAACGTTTTCGTTTCAGACCTATTAGGAAAAGATATTTTTGAATATTTATTTGCTTCACTACCTATTCATATTTACCTCCGGTTACAATGATATGCTGCCCACGATGAATTTCGTTGATGTCCTGAATTTTCGGCCTCCCACTTCGTGTTGGTGAAGAACCATATTTTTTTAGTAAACCGATTGCCAGTTGCCTTCTGAACTCTAATTGATCTACGGATTTCCCACAGCTCTTACTCAACGACCATGAGTTAACAACGGCTACATCGAACATCCACATAACGATGGATGTATACCACTTTTTTCCTCGAAACCCAATCCGGTAATTAGAAATATGCTCATCAAGCAAATCTACCCCTCCCATATGAGAGTTGTATTGGTAGTTGACATTTGGCTGAGGTATATCTATTTTTCTTCTATCTGCAAATGAAAATCTCTTAACATTTCTAATGGGATTGGTGCCATAGACATTGGAAATCATGGTGACAATTTTCTTATCTCGCCATCGAGTCAAAATTTCGCAGTTTCTTTTGTCGTAATAGGTATCAAAATAGCCTCTTTCCCTTTTTAAAAACTGTTTTTTTTCTTCAAAATATATATTTTTGACCCGGTTTTCACGTAGAGTCCCTGTTCCA
The DNA here is from genome assembly GCA_949715645.1 of Portevinia maculata. Lineage (NCBI taxonomy): Eukaryota > Metazoa > Arthropoda > Insecta > Diptera > Syrphidae > Portevinia > Portevinia maculata. Next base: position 124,443,429 of record OX454527.1, read on the forward strand.
CCGAAGTCCATGGAAGATAATTTAGCAAGCAAGTCGGGGCTTGAAAAAAAGTTGTCGAAGAAAAATGCAAACTTAGATGAAGGAAATTCCTTTGCCATTGTTTTGCTAAAATCAAGAACCACCGACTCGCCCAAACCCAAAGAAAGATCTCGATCTTGGCTTTTTCCTTGATATACTTGGAACTGTAGACAGTATCCATATTTCAATGTAGCAACCCAAGCCTTATAACCAAATCGGACAGGCTTGTTTCGCATAAATTGCTTGCAACTATGCTTGCCGAAATATGGATTCATCGACCGATATATTACTTTCCATTGGGCAATAAGTTAAGAACTTCTTATTTAGGTGTTCGATCAATGGCCTTATCTGTTAAATGATATAAAATACGTATGTATTAGAAATATATGTATATTTAATCGTTTCTTTGTCATTATTTCTCTTACTTTTTTCATTTTATCTGTTGGAGAGTATTTAGTGTTTGGATCTACGAAATATAAATTTGAGAAAATGTCTTCAAATTTATTTCTGCGCATTGCCTCAACAACTATGTCATTATGGCAATCTTCGCGAGTTTCCCAAAACATTCGTTTTCTTGGAACGTGATTGTATCCACTAATGATTAATATACCAAGGAATGTGTAAATCTCATCTAGATCAACATCAAAAGCTTTATTCCTTTTTACCAGGGAATATGACTTTGAGTATTGAACGATGAGATCGATGATTTCCTTATCAATAAAAAGCTCAAAAAACTCTATCGGATGACTCTCCGAAGATAACGTAAGTGGCTTAGGATAACTGTTTTCAGAAAAAATATTGGTATTTATCAGACTGTTGAGTGGGAGACTATCTTCGTTTCCACTTTTCCATTCCTGAATCACTTTTTTGGCTTTTGTTGATCCACAAGGTACTTCCGGAATAGCTTCTACATAGTCATTTTCCGTCAAAAACTCCATTTCTCCACAAGCTCTAAGCTGCTTACAGCCCAGTCGGTTGGCATCCAAATTTTCCTCCTCTCCTGATTCCTCATCGGTAAGGTAATCATCTTCTGGCGGAGTTATTACTACTTGGTTCGGAATGTTATCATCGTCGGTTAAGTTTTCGAGAATTTCGAAAATTTCTCCCACCGTAAGACTTTTTTGCCTACATTGAATAAAACAGCGATTATTATAGCCGCATATCCCATTGGTGCGTTAACGCACCATGCTAATTTCATTTGTTGTAACATGTTCCACAATTACATTTATTGTCTTATTATTGTTTTGATATATTTGGGTACATTTTATCTTAACAAATAATTTTAAATTATATACTTTTCACTGTTGATTTTTACTTACTCTGCCATTTTGCTATGTAGATTGAGATTTTTTTTTTCAAAATATATATTTTTTTATTTTAAGACAAAACTCCAACTTTTCAGCACTTTTATGAACTTGTAATGACGCATATGATAAAGCCTACTATTTGCAAAACTAAATTAGCCATTAACAGCCTACTTAGGTGTAATAAAAAAAAATTAAAATTCAAAAATGAAAACTATGTATTTTGGTGCGTTAACGCACCAATGGGCATAAATTGTTTTTATACCCTATTCTAAGGGTATATTAATTTGGACATAGTTTGTAACATACGTTAATATTGCCCGTAGACCCCTAAAAGTAAATATATTTATGATCAGCATCGATAGTAAGTCGGTTGCCAAAAATTAGGCCTTTAAACTGGGCCTAGAGAGCTGAAATTTTAACCATATACTCTCTAGGGTCCCGAAATAATCAAGTTTACGAATTTTTGAAATCCGCACACAGACACGCCCACAAACTCAAAAAAACAAAATTTTGGAAAAAATCGAATTTTGAGCTAGAAAGCTGAAATTTGTTATATATGATCTATGACTCCTAAAACTGCTCGGGATATAAAATTTTCAAAATTCTCCCACTGACACGCCCACAATTAAATAAAACAATTTTATTGAAAAACCAAAATTTGAGCTAGGGAGCTGAAATTTATAATATATACTCTCTAGAGGCTCTTTAATCTCATGTGTAAATATTTTCAAAATCCGCCTACTGACACGCCCACAATTTAAAAAAAAAACTTTTTTTAAAAATCCGAAGTTTGAGTTTATAATATATACTCTCTAGGTGCCCTTTATGCTCATGTGCTAATTTTTTGTAAATCAAAGTTTGAGCTAGGGAGCGTTTTTTTACAAAAGCTTTGTTTTTTTTTTGATAAAATCCTTTAAATGTTATATAACAAAATATGTAGAGCGTTCTTAACAATTCAACCATACTTAGACTTTTGTCACGCCCACTTATGAGGGATAGGAATAAGAATAGGGTATCCAACAGTTCGCCCAAGCGGACTGTAGCCCGTCCCTATGTTTTTTTTTTGTCATACGTATGAGAACTAAACTCGTTTTGTAATAACTTATTCACACGATCTTCGACTTCACTTTCACTCATTGTTCTAATGTTATTGCTTTGTTACAATTATTATAAATAAAGTTTTTAAAACAAAAACACCACAACTCAATTTTATATCAATTCACTTTATTTCTTTTAGTTTCTTTTTAATAAATTGTTCTTTTCCAAATAACACAACCCTTCCATGTGAACTTTCGACAAGAAGTGTTTTTCTTCCTTCATCTTTTCCTAGCGCCATATGGTAAACATCCCCCTCGAATACATCTGCCTTATAACTTATCAGTTGTTTGTCATTTTTAAAATCCTTCGAATATTTAAAAATCCTTATCTCTGCTATGGATACAGGAATGTTTCGACGGTGGTCGATAGCTGCTAGATGGTTGTTTGGCATCTTTGATCCCTCCGAATACCTCTGCACTAGGTACAGTAATTTATCGACGGTGGTTGCAGTTGGGACTAACCAGGGGGCGGAAGGAGCGGCCCGCCCCGGGCCTCCGGTCTTGGGGCCCCCAAATCCTTTAATTTATAATAAAATGGGACTTCAGTGAATCGTCACCCTGTATATCGCTCATACCTCAATACTTCTTGACCATTTGCATCTCGGTTGCATCATGCGAGAGGAGTTTTTCGAAACTTAAACTAATTAAAAATTATCTTCGATATACAATGGATCAAGAGCGACTTTTTAATCTAGCCGTGCTTTTAATAGAAAGAAAAAATTTCTAAAGAAATAGATTTCACGAAGTTATTCAGGAGTTCAGTAAATTGAAGGCACGAAAACACATATAACACGCTACAAAAAATAAAAAAAACTATCTTCGATCGATTCGTATTTTATTTTCCTCACCCATATCCATTCTATATTGTATGTAATTATGTTTATTTAGCCTAAATAATTTAATTCAAATTTAAATTTCACTGTCAGATTTTAACGAAATAAACATAAACACTTATTTATATGTATATACAAATGTGAAGTGAATAAAAAGCTTGTAAAACTACTTTTTTTAAAAGCTGGGGGGCCTCATTCAGCATTGCCGACCCGGGCCTCTGACGGGCTTAGTCCGCCACTGGGTGGTTGTTGTTTCAGCAATCAGCTGCTAGATAAAGCAAACACTATCTTATTTTCTTCAAAATTAAATTTAGAAAGACAAACAAAATCAAAAGCACCGAACGAAACTGCAACCAATAATACCCAACGAAAATCAAAGTTCATTCATTCATTTTTTACATTTTTCTTATGAACAAAATAACATCGCAGCGCAGACTGTCGTCATTGTATATAAACTCTATAGTACTATCATGAAGCCTTTTTTTGTGTTAGCAAGCCCCACCGTCCGGCGCATGCATCGCTGTTACGATTTGGATTTAGCTTGGGTAATGAATTTGGATTGGTTCTTGGTTTTGATATGACAGCAATAAGAATGAATTTATTGTGTAGGAGGGAATGAAACCACAAGTATGAAAATGAAAGAAAAGATAAATTTATTTGGATTTTCTCACATTTTGAAAGAAAAATTATCCTGTGAGTGTGAAGAAGAAGCAAATATATGATTTTGCTTCGTTTAACTTATATTAAATTTAAAGTGAGATAGGTCATGCAGAATGAAGAAATTTGTTTTCCTTGTACGCCTTTTCATAATTGCATTTCCATGTTTGTATGTATTTTTTTTTTTTTTTTTGTAAGAAGGAGCATAGGCATTTTTGTTGTTTCGAAACACAGGTAGAATGTAGGATTTGCAAGGAGCAGAGGTTTATGATGGAGTTAAAGTAAGATAATTTGTATGGATAATGGATCTCGCATTATCGACTCTCTGGTCATGCCATAATATGATTTTCATTTTTATGGAAGTGTTAGTATTTATTTGTTTTTCTGTGTAACAGTCGAATACTTTTGATGATTTGCAATTTGCAATGCTGCCTTCGCTTCGGCAAGTAGTATGTTTGATGAGAGGGAGATGATGGAAAAATAAGAAATCTGACTTCTTCGTATGCGAGTAGAATGTATGATTGATAAGCGATTCGTTTAAAAGGAAAAATTGAATAAAATTTGATTTCGGTATTTTTCATCAAATGAGTTTATCGCATTTTAGACTGTTTCGGCTATATCTTGTCGCAAAAGGTACCGATTTCTATCAATTTTTTGTAATTGATTTAGAAATATTCGATCTAGTTTATAAAGCAATGACATAATTTATTTTTTGTCAGTATTGTGCCATGCCGCACCATCACTTCTTGGTCAATGATATACGATGAATATTTATATGGATAGTAAGAATTTTCGTTGTTTTGCGTGGAGCTAGATTGCTAAATTCGATGAACGACATATTTTATAGGAGTATTGCACAATCTTATTTATCTTTAATCAACATGTGAAAATGTTGGTATAGGTACCTACATGGACTTTAAAATATATATTGTGGTGGGTGTATAGGGGAGGTGATTATGATTCCCTACTTGTGCCAGTTAAAGCGATGGCAACGCTAAAAACAGAGGCAAATATGCCGCAATGAAAAGGAAAGGCAAATGTGCCGAAATAATAAAGACCTATTGATTTCTCTTGACTTTATTGATTGATTCATTTCGATTTATTACATGCTATTTATACTAAAATTATTCACTACGACTATTAGATACATTACGTTAACACATTATTACAAATGTCTCATAGTTTCAACTTAGAACGTGTGTTTCTTTATTTATTCGGATTATTCGGAATATTCCGAGTGAGTCATTTACGTTTCTTTATTCAATGGAATATTCCGGATAATCCATTTCGGTGTTTCTTTATTCATTCTGGAATAAATGGAATGCATTCGTTTTATTCCTAGAGAAAGGTGGAATAAAAGGAATATTCCCTCGTTTGACAGATGCACTTGATCAAAAAAAAAATAGAAGCAACAGCAAACAATCAAATGGGTGAGCATTTATTGCAAATTTGTTGTCTTTTTTTTAAATTTTTATGTTAAGTTAATTATTTTATTTTTATATATTTTTAATTTCCTTCCAGAATCAAACATTTTTAGAATGGTCTTCTGTGGGCCGCATAGATGTTTGTGATTGTGACAAGACGATTTCATGAGCAGTGTTGCCACTTATGCAACATAAAAAGGTGCATGTTTTTTGAACTTGTACTAAATCTTTACTCGAAAGGACAACATATTTAATGTTTTACTTTTTTCCTTCGATTCAACATATTTAACATAATAACAACACGAGAATATAATGTTATTAATAAAGATAATAACAATATCTTAGTAATAAATAATAGATTATGCTTTATCTGAGCGAAAGTTGTATATTACTGTATTGGGTACTTTGTTAAGAAACGCACCTGTGGAGACTTAAATAGGGGCAAGTCGTTTTCCGCTATGTATTGTTTTGGTTGTCGAAAATATTGATAGCTTTAAAATGTTCAGTGAATCACAAATTCGTCACTAACAAAATAAATTTTTAAAACGAAATGTGAGTAGAATTGCTTTTTTGGAAAATAAAATAATATGTATTGAATAGATACAATCACTGGAACTTCACTTCCATAAATCCTATGAACAAAAAGCAGTCACAAAAACATGAGCTTAAACAAAACAACTAACAACAAAATAAAATTAAATTTTAGTACGTTTTCCCAATAGTAGTACTCAGCTGATTAATTGAATAATCAAATTATTAATTGAATAATCAATTATTTGCGCTATAAAATTAAGAAGGAGTATCTAAACACTATTTTTGAACAGTAAAACGTAAAAAATATTGTAGAATTGTGTACCAGAAATAAAAATGAACTTTTGGCAAAAATGTATTTTTTTGGAAACAAATTAGGTTGACCAAATTTGCTATATACATATTATTAATGCTACTATGTACAAACGAACAAAAACAATTAATTAATAACAAAATTGAACAAAAAAATATAAAAATGCCTCTAAATTGGTGCATCAGGAGCTGCACAAGTGATTTTGGTCAACATGTTCACTGTTTTTATATATTTTTTTTGCCCTGATATACTTTCTCAGGTTTTTCCTTAATAAAGGAGAAAATTTCCCTTTGATTTCACCTAAATATACACTTTATTAACAATCGCAATAATTTTTCATACAATTTCTGCAAATTACTGAAATTGTATGCTTCGATTTTTTCTTGACATTTAAGAAAGAAATGCGGCACTTCAGAAAGAGATAGCTTTACGCACGTGCTCTATCGCATTTTGCTTGTCAGTGTTCACAATGGATGAATAATTTGTTAATTGACATTCATAGTACCAAAATAACGATCGATTAATAAATTTTGTTGCTTATCAATAATCGATTTTTGACAACGATAATAAGGGTGCAAGATTTCTGCTTAGAAAAAATTTAATGTAATTTGTATTACTAAGATATCGTTATTATTATTGTTTTTGTGAACTTAAATTATATTTTCGTAATGTTTCTCATATATGTTTTATTATATATGTTTTTATATTAGTGCTGTAGTGGAGTATTACCTCACATGTGAGTTCAGTAATAGAAAAAATATATTAATTGTAAGTAGTAAATGTTGTACTTGTTCTTGAACTAAGTGGCAGCGCTGGTCAGTAGGCAAATGGCTATCATTCTATTCGGTCCATTTTTGTTTCTTTATTCATTCCATTCTGGATATTCCGGATAAAAAAATGGAATATTCTGTCTTTTCTATTCCTTATCCGGAAAAAATAAAGAAACACACGGTCCATGTCAATGGATCGAATGACCAGCGTAGTGTGGTAGTGTTTGTTGTTATTAAATTAGTTCCGTATTGCGTCACACTACAATATACCTTTTCAATGAAGCATTGAGGAAGGTCACTTGTTGGTATTTTTTGCTTAATGGAGGCTGCTAGCTTGTTTCTCTTTTGAATTAAACATGTTTTAACAATAGATATACCTACTTCGAGGCATTAAGAACGTCACTACAAAGATTATGCTGGCTAACTCTAGAACTTTTAGCTAAGCTCCAGCAATTGTAGAGTGTTCTATTGTGTCTCTTGGCTGTTCAAGTTGAGTATGACTTTCATTAGTATAGTCCCGGTATATTCATAGTTTTAATTGTAATCCGCGTGGCGACTATTGGATATCAGAGTTGAACTGCTTGTTGTATTCATATTGGTCTAATTTTATTCGTGAAAGGATAAGTTTTATATTATATAAATCCTAATTCTTTTAGGTAGTTATTACACTATACTATGTTGCTACTATGTTATCTATAGTTGCCAATTATATACAGTATTGGTCGTATTGTGTGCATTGTTTTGCACATTCCGTCTGTTTACCAAGATAGATATGTTGCTCTTAAGCATATTGTATCTAATCTTATCAAATTTAATATCGAATTTAGCACCGACCGCGCTGACCCCAAATTATGCATGTATTAATTTTTGTTTATACAGATTTATTAAAAGATACCTATTGAAAGTTAAAAACTTTTGATCCAAAATTTCCTATTATAGATAATAGACTTCCAAATACACGTTCTAGAGGAAGACCAAGTAATTTGAGAAATTCGTCCACTTTTCGAAATATAACTCCCCGTTCAGGAGCAATGTGTGAACGTCTTAAACCGTTTAGCAACACACTTATCGGCACGTACCAGTGTGGCTTCCGGCCAGGCAGATCGACTATAGACCAAATTTTCACACTGAGGCAAATCCTGGAAAAGACAAACGAATTTCAAGTCGAGACACACCACCTACTCATCGACTTCAAAGCAGCGTATGATAGTATACATCGTCGGGAGCTCGATATGGCGATGGCCGTATTCGGAATCCTAGCAAAACTGATTCAGATGTGTCACATACTCTGGAAAACTTTCATTCAAATCGAATAGAGGCCATTCAACGTAAATTTATTCGATTTGCCTTTAGAGGACTTCCATGGGATGATCCTTTTAACCTTCCTCCTTACAGTCAGCGTATTAAGCTTCTTCAAATGGTACCCCTTTCTCAACGAAGGCTTAATAGCGATATCATTTTTTTTACAGCAGCTTATATCCGGTCAAATAGATGCACCTGACTTGCTGTCATCTATTGGCTTTAATTTTCGGTGTGGTGCATATAATTTACGTAGTGTTGATTTATTGTTAAGCCCCCATCATAGAACGAATTATGATAGGCATGAGCCTATTAGTCGCATGAGTAGAATCTATAATATAAATGATCATGCTAGTAAAATTAAGCTGAAAAATATTTTGCGCAATAATACCTTAATGTGTTAATTTATTTGCATGATTTGTGTTTGTGTTAGTATTTTATAGGTACATATTTATTGTATTTTAAATTGTTTTGTCCTTACTAACACCTGCACTAAATGATGAGCATGTGGGAGCACTTTTAGTTTCGGCAAATTTCTGCTCGTGATAGTTGCTTGCTTTAAGCACTCCACGACACAGAACTGATAGTGTATGTAAAAAAAACACGCGGTGCAACGTGCAGTTTGGAAATACATAGTTCCTCCGAACTATTTCAAACATGCACCGGATTTCGGCAAGGGGACGCGCTATCATGCGATTCTTCATTCTCGTACTGGAGCAGATAGTGCGCAGGGCAGGTGTCAACACGGAAGGCACTATCTTCAACAGGTCCGTTCAGCTGCTGGGTTATGCGGACGATATTGACATAATCGGCTGATCACAGCGCTCCGTGATAGAAGCTGTCACGGCGATTGAAGAACAGGCGAAATCTGTTGGCCTTGTAGTAAATGAAGACAAGACTAAATACATGCTATCAGCAAACAAACAAACATCTGCCCGCCGCCTAGGACAAAACGTCACTATTGATAGCAACAATTTCGAGGTAGTTAAGGAGTTCATCTACCTCGGAGTAAACATGAACTCCACGAATGACACCTTAGTGGAGATCCGGCGAAGAATTACCCTAGGAAACCGCTGCTACTTCGGTTTGGCAAAACAACTGGGCTCAAAACTCCTAACTCGGAGGACGAAATGTATGCTTTACAAAACCCTTATCCTGCCAGTTCTGCTTTACGGCGCCGAGTGCTGGACGATAAGCAGGAAGGGAGAGCTGATACTGGTCTCCTTCGAAAAAAAAATCTTTAGCGGATTTTGGGTCCTGTGTGCGAGGAGGGCGAATGGAGGAGAAGATACAACCGCGAACTCTATGAGCTGTACCAAGAAGTGGATATAGTCCAAAAAGCCACAATACGTCGACTAGACTGGCTCGGCCACATCGAGCGAATGGACAATAATGCTCCAGCTAAGAGGATCTTCGAATCCCAGCCCCCAGGTTCGAGAAGGCAAGGAAGACCGAACCTCCGTTTCAAAGACCAAGCCATCGCGGATGCCAGAGCGCTTGGTCTGGCCAACTGGAAGCAGCGTGCCCGGGATCGTAGAGGATGGAAGCCTGCTATGTCTCAGGCAGAGACTCTTCACGGGTCGGGAGCGCGTTAAGTAAGTAAGTTCAGGAGCAATGGAATCCAGGCCAATAGTTAGTCGTACTCCACCTGGGACTTGTGTAGGCTTAAGCCAGGATAAGATTTTACCACGACTGGTAGATAACCACAATTGTGATGATAATAACATCGTCCATCTGTTCAAGAAGAAGCCACAGACTCGAGGCAAACCAAGGAGTTTTCATTCTTGAAATGCAGTCTATTAGTGATACCTTAGTTGGAAGATTGTACAATTTGAATTTAAATACTCCCAATGTGAACCGTACGAGGCCTTCGAACGCTCGTTTGGACTTCGAACATTTTTTAAATAAAGCTTCGTTTTCGACCCAACGCAAACAAGCACCACCAATAAGCCAACAAACTTCTTCAGTAAGTTAGTTTGTAAAATTGAAAAGTGGCAAATTTCAATTGACGGGTCCGAAAATATCAACGATTTTTTTTTAAAGTGGAAAATCTTAAGGATCGTTCGCAGTGTAGCTGGGAACATGTACTCGCAAATTTGCATGTCCTTTTACAAGGCCAATAAATAAACCAATTTCAGTTGTTCATAAATACCCGCAGCTATTATGACAAGCTGAGCATTTGCTCGTACACACACTATAACTTGTCTTATCTTTATTTTATCTCTGCCTCAATTAATATTTTTTCACATGCAAATATGGTTTATAAACCATTTAGAAATCCTCATTGCTGAAATTCGAATCTCCTTCACCGATGTGAACACAGACACCAATTGTATTGAATACAAATTCAATTTGAATTCAATTCAATTATTATTATTAAAATATATAAATACATGGTACATTAAGATTTTTATCTTTTATAGTACTTAGAATCAATTTATACAGCAATTAAATGATTACAATAAGAAAAGGAGCAACTTAAAAACTAAATTACATTATTAAGTAAAATAAAGTGAGTAGAGAGAAAGATACGGAAAGACAAAGACAATAGTTTATAGTAGAAGGGAGAAATAGAGAAGGAGAGCATTCTTAAAGCGATTTGAATTCGAGATTGCTCTTATATTTACCGGCAATGAGTTCCATAATTTAATTGCGTAGATAAAAAATAGACGGGATGAGTTCAAATATCGATAATAGGATGGAATAAGGCAAACGGTTCTGGGCGAACGCGAAAAATTAAGTTTGTCATATAAATAACTAGGAGTCTTATTGATTATAATATTATGTAAGCAATTTCTAGCGTCGAAGTAGTGTTTAAGAGAGGTCCCGAGTAAGCTATTTGCATAATGTGAAACATGGTCATACCTGCGTAGACCGTAAACATATCGTACTGAATCATTAAATGCCACTTGTAATTTACGCTGCGATAGGGAATCAATATTACAGTAAACAGTTTCAGCATATGTTATTAAAGGCAAAATTAGGCTTATCACTAATTTTCGTCTAGTATCAGTGGGAGTAAAACTTGCAGTTATCCACAGTTTTCGAAGACATCCATAAATTCGTCTTATTACATAATTAGTATGTTCATATCCCGACAAGTTGTGATTGATTACAAACCCTAGGTTTGTTACAGTTTTTACAATTTTAAGTTTACTACTAGATAGAAGTATTTCGGGCAAGCTGCAAAGAGGTGGTAATTTGTTAGATATAGGGATTACTTGGGATTTAGTCAGATTTAGAAGCAAACCATTAGCTTCACACCATATCTGAATGCTAGAAAGATCCTCATTTATCTTGTTAGTAAGCTCAATTAGATCCGCAATTTATCCTGCTAAGTAGAGTTGAACGTCGTCAGCATAAAGATGTATCGAAGAGTGTTGACAGACAGATGGCAAGTCATTTACGAACATGCAAAACAGAATTGGACCAAGAACTGATCCTTGTGGTACACCCTGCTTCACTGGTAGTAGTGCTGAGGAGGATTTAGAAGTAATAACCCTTTGAAGTCTATCACTTAAAAAACTATTTAAGAGCCTTACTGCAGTGTTGCCAAAACGAAACATATTCTTTAATTTCCAACAAAGAATCTCATGGTTGACCTTGTCAAAGGCTTTAGAGAAATCAAGCAGGCAAAGGAGCGAAACATATCCTTTGTCAAAATGTTGCCTTATGTCTTCTAATATGTTGACCATAGCACTGGAGCAACTGTGGTTAGCTCGGAAACCAGATTGCCCTTCATAGAGTAAATTACGATAAGACAAGTGAAGGAGAATCTGCTTTGCTATTAATTTCTCTAAGACCTTTGACAAGCATGACAATATGCTGATTGGCCTAAAATCCGCAACGATGTCAGGAGCAGTTTTTTTAGCAACGGGTATAACTCGAGCAATTTTCCAGGATTTGGGAAAAGTTGATGTTGCAATGCAGTGGTTTATAATGTGGGTCAGGTGGGATATAATGAAAGATAGAATAGTCTTGATAAAACGCAAAGATATTCCGTCCTCACCAGTTGAGTTCGATTTTATTTGTGAGATACAATTTATGACATCGATTTCACTCACTGCAACTATTTCCAAGCCTCCCACTGAGTGTACGGATTGATTAGGATTGGCAAAATCAAAATTAATTTCATTACTGCTACCTCCAAGAAAATAATTATTTAATTGATCAGGATCGATTTCACAATTAGAGCAATTTTTCGCACTAGAAATACCAATCTCTCTAAGATTGCTCCAAAGCTTTTTTGAAGGTGAGACATATTTAGCTTAGAGGCATAATACATACTTTTAGCATTTCTTACTAAAACTGTCGAATGGTTTCGCATCGCTTTGTAAGTTAGCCAATTAGAACTAGACGGATTTTGTTTCCATTTACTATAAAGCTTGTTGCGAGCTTTAATAGTATCCATAACGTCAGTTGTAAGCCATGGACAGCTTTTATTACGAATTTTTACAGTTTTAGTTGGTACATGTTGGTTATAAAGCTGTGTAACCACTTCCTGGAAGTAAAACACTTTATCATCTGGATCAGAAATCAACCTACAGTTGTTCCAAGGGGCGGAAAAGGCGGCGACTTGCAATGCTCGCATATCAATAGAACGAAAATCCTTGAATTTAAAAGAAAAGAGAACTGCAGAGTGAGTAATATTGATATTATAAGTAAAAAATAGTAGGTCATGGTCAGAAACATAGTCAAATGAGAGCTGATCAAAAAGAATATCCAACGAAGGTTCAGATACAATTGTTAGGTCAAGGAGGCTGGGACAGCAATCTTTAGCGAATCGCGTTGGGTACCTAGTATTAATTATTTCAAGTCCTAGGGAGGAGACAGAATCACGCAATTGAGAGTAGAGCACGAGAGTCGTTTTTTAATAAATCCGCATTAAAATCCCCACAAACTAGAATATGTTCATATAGGGCAGAGAAATCAGAGAGTCCTGAGAAAAAAGCATGAGGAGAGCAATTTCTATTGGAACCATCAGCTACTTCCACAATTAAAAACTCCGTATCCAAATCAATCGATTTACTAACCATTCTACATTTAAGGGATGACTTGCAGTATATTGCTATACCACCACCCCATGTATCTGTTATTCTATCATTCCTTATAATCGAATAGTTTGGTAAATTATAGTGCGAATCAGATATAAGCGAACCATGTCTCCGAAACACAAATAACATCAACACCAGAATCCGTAAATAAATACTTCAAATAATCTAACTTGTACTGATTAAGGCTACGTGCATTTAGATGACAAACTTTAAAACCATCACGACAATTCGAGAGTACATTAATCATAGTGCGCGTCGATTTTGTACCCACACTGTAAGAGGAAAAAGAACTTCTCATTGCAGAAACACGCAAAAAAAATTTAAAAATAGAAATAAAAACGAAAAGATCACTCATGGGAACAAATAGCGAAAGATAGAAATAGAGAAGGAAATTAAATATTAAATCAGCAATAATTTATATATAAAATAAACAAGAGAAAATAATGAGCAGAAAAATACAGTAAACAAAAGAATACAATGCGTTGAGTTAATAATCAGTCACAGCAGCAGCAGCAATAAACAAGAGAAAATAATGAGCGGAAAAATACAGTAAACAAAAGAATACAATGCGTTGAGTTAATAATCAGTCACAGCAGCAGCAGCAACATCAGTACGAGCGGCAATGGAGTGAAGATCATCTGTGCTTTCAATTGAAAAGCTTTTTCCGTTTTCCGTCCTCTTAGCATATACAATCCCAGATTTGGAGTAAACTGAGAACAATTTATTTTTCCTCTTTAGACCAAGAGCACTTTGTAACAGAAAGCGAGAGTGTCTGGTCAAACTCTCATTCAGATAACAGTTCTTGTTGCTGTTGTCATTAGATGCGCAACCAATATCAGTGTGTTTTAAGTTTTTAACGTTGATTTGTTCTGCTTGCGATAATTGGCAGCAGCCATGAGAACTGCGTTACGTTCATGTGAGGCGTTGAATTTAAAAATAATAGATGTTGGGTTGTTCAGTGACGAAATGTTGCTGGTGTTGTTTCGTTTTTTCGCACGGAAAGCATTTACCAAGAGGGGCGGTGGGTGGCAGTTCACAGTGTCGCAGAGTTTGTGAAAATATTGTGTCAAATTTTCTCCGGGAAGTTCAGGTACACCAAAGAGAACAGCATCACAGCGACTTCTTTTCTCTCCAAGAAATGAACTTGCTTTTGAAGAGCAAGGATCTCTGCACTATGCATCTGAAACGTAGCGGGGGTGCTACTTTCGATTTTATCAACACGTGCATTTAAGCTGGATATCGCACTGTTGATAGTATTGAATCGTTGAGCCCACCTTTCGTTGAATTCATCAATTTTATTGAGAAATTCAGTACGCATCTTATTTATTTCCTCCAAAAATATTTGGCGCATCGATGCAGAGCACTTATCAAGTTTTTCTTCCAAGATTTTAGTAGTTATGATGGGAAGCTTTGTCGATGGTGAAGGCGAATTTGTGTTCGAAGAGAGAATGTCTTTTTGGGATTTGTTGCGTGTCGCTGGCCCAGACGAGTAAGAGTAACTTTAGGTAGAGAGCACGAGAACAATTTCAAAAATGTCAATTGGTGAACAATATTTTTCACTGTATGTAATTACGAGTATGTATTTAAATTAAAACCGTGTAGATTTAATTTAATGCAAAAAAATAGTAGAAACGAACTTTCATGTAAAATGAGTCTTCAGATTCAAATAGCTTAAAATACAATTAGTAATTAATCACACTGGTAAACTGACTTTAGCTGGACCGATCAAAACAACACGTCTATTCACAGCAACTCATTGTGTGCAAAAATGAAACAAGTTACAGGTAATTGGGATGGTCTAATTGCAATATGCCATAACCTACCCCAAACTTTCATCGAAGCCA
Organism: Portevinia maculata; assembly: GCA_949715645.1. Taxonomy (NCBI): domain Eukaryota; kingdom Metazoa; phylum Arthropoda; class Insecta; order Diptera; family Syrphidae; genus Portevinia; species Portevinia maculata. Next base: position 124,458,576 of record OX454527.1, read on the forward strand.
ACAAATAATAGGTATAGGTACCATCAATCTTCTCGATGACAATTCTCCCACCTTTCTTTATCCACCATCGCCACCACCTTTAAATATGAATATGTATACATATATCCATTTTTTACTAGCAAGTTGCAAATATAAATTATAACAAAAAATCATTTCACCATCATACACAATACATATACATACCAATAGTATTAAATACCAGAAAACATAACCTACCCCAAACTTCAATCAGAGTTCAGAGCAAACAAATAATATGGCATAAGTCTATCCGATATTATTCCTTCACCTTTCCGCCCTACCTTCAACCACCAACGCTACCTGTGTCATCTTTCTTCTCATATACCTGCGCAAAAACGAAATAACAAGAAAAAGTAATATCTGATACAATTTCCCACCAATTTCGGTAATACCATCATTTTATTTTATTTTTACACGCATAGGTGAACAATTTGCAATGCAGTCACTACACACACACTTGCAATCATGTATTTATGAAAACAAAACACGAAACTAGTGTCTTTCTTGCTATAGAAAAAGCTATCATTATCCATCCTTTTCTAACGACAAAGCCAGAGCCACCGAACCATTTCCAAATGCAAACAAACATTCATCTTCATTCTTTTTGGGGAATTGGATGAACATGAATGCGATACAGTTTTGCTATCCATATAATGGTTTGTGCACTGGCATGTGGATGGTAACATGCGAAGCTAGACCACCAGGTGGCGACCCCGTCGATGGTCTTCATGATAGTACCGTCAAACAGGCTAACATTGACCGCTTTTGTATTTCAAACGCAGGTGTATCATTTACGGTTTTTGTACCAGTGGGAAATAAATGACACCAGAATAGGGGATTGCCTTTGTACTTTCATATTCCAAAGTTAGAAATTGTTTAAATACAGACGTAGAGGTAGCTTCTTAACAAAAACTGGATGGTCAATGTTTGACCCGTTTTTGGGTAACTTTGACCGGCATATTTATTGTTATCAAAAATTATAAGTTAGGGTAGTTTTATTAAATTTTATTAGCTGATTATATTAAATTAAGCTTTTAAATTAACTTCATAGTGTTTTGAAATTAAGAACTAAAATTAATAAATAAAGAGCATAAAGAAATAGTAGTTAGTAATAATTAAAAACAGTTAGGAAACTCTTAAATTTTATGTCTTGAGGGTTTAAGGTACATTCATCTTCTGGACAGTGCATCGTCTAAAACAATATCACATTAAAATTCTTTTAAAAATAATTTTTATGAAAGAAACCTACCTACAATCTAGACATCCATTATTTGTTTTTCTTGGAGCACAGCAATGCAAAAACTTCATCCACGGAGAAATTGCCATTACCATCTTCAAATTCAGTCGAGTGCTATCCATCCACGTATCTTGCTTTTTCTTCCAAGTTATTATTTGGCTCTATTATATCATCAGCATCTATTAAATATTCCATTTCCTCAAATCGTTCGACTGGGCTTAGCGGCACATTGGCTGCTGAAAAAGCAACAACTTCGACACTTTTACCAGGTTAGACATTTATTTTGCTCCGCTTCTTTCGAACTGGAGATTCGTTTTCGCCACTGCGCATTGTCTTCAAAACAGATAAAACAGCAGATGAAACTGCACCTGTAAGGTCGTTTTAGACATTTTCTGTTGGGAGACGGCCAACAACTTCCGATGGATTAAATGGCCAGATTCCGCACTTCCTGAATCCAGAAACTAAGTTTTCTGATATCCCATCTTGGGTAAGCAAAGATTCAACAAGTTCTTTTAATAGAAATGGGAATCTTTCTTTTGAGAGAGTTTGGGAATTTTTGCGTTGCGAGTTTTTCTACGTATCTAAAAACAAACTCCATTTTCTTTTCAACGGCCCATAATATGCAACATCCAATGGTTGGCATAGATGGGTGAAGTTTGGTGGGAAGCATACAAATTTAATTTTGTTTTTCAAAGCCGCTTCAACAACATCAACGGAAAAATGGCTTGCAAGATTGTCACCCAAAATGACAACCTCATCTTCGAAATGTCTTGTCTCCGGTATGAAGGAATTGATAAACCAATCTTTAAATATCAAGGCATCAAACCAACCGGACTTACTGCGATTATATCGAGTTTTTGATGGGCCGCCTTGAATCCACGATTCCCATAAATGTGTAGCCTTGTATACCACATATGGTGGGAGTAGTTTACCAGTGGCTGATCCATAAAACATCACTGATATGCTGGTCTTAGTGCTATCAATGATGCGTTCCGGATACTTGACCCCCTTTCTAAATACGCATTTCTTTGTTCCGGGATCATCGCTAAGCTTTGTTTCGTCGTAATTGAAAATTCTATAATAAGGAGCAGGAAAGGAAAATGATTAACATAAGTTCATAAGTTCATTTCAGAAGTTAATATAAAGGCCTATTAGAATCAGGAGCAGGTAGGTATAATTTGATTTAAAATTGCTGAGATCACCCACCTCTCCGGAGGAATAAATTCACTATGAGACGATTAAGTGTGGCTTCTAGATTCTGGAATTACTTTTCCATTTCCTCGACAGAATCAATTTATTTCTTTTCAGAAAACCGGTGGCCCAATCGATTCCAGGAACAGAATTAGTTCCAAATCGATCAATTTTCCTTGCATTTATGTCCAAAATTGTTTTTGCCAATATTCGCACTAATCGAATATCGAATGGAAACCCCCAATCGCTGACTATTACAAGAGCTTTTGCAATAGAATTTTTTTCATCTTTAGTGAAGGCTTTTGGTCTTCCAATTTCCTTTGTATGCTTTAACCTAAGCCTATTCATTAAGGTTCCTTTTGCAATGTTAAAATCCTTGGCGCACTGTGTGATGACCTACTACCACTTTCAACAAGGCTAAGTGCAGTTTGTATTTGGTCTTCATTTGCACTTTTATATCGTCTTTTTGGTATATTTTTGGAAGCCATATTTCTTGAAACTTTTCTTGAATTTTTCAAATAAATTTTCACAATAATGGTCAATGTTAGCCATTGTGTTGGTTTAACTTTGACCACCTGGTCAAAGTTTGAAAGCTCTCGGTCAAAGTTAGCCGTTGGCTAATAGATTAAGACATAATTTTCAAATTGATCTCAAAAACTTTATTAAATTTGAAATATATGCTGAAAAAAGAATTCTAATCTTTAATAAAAGACAGACCCGAAATTTTAACTGACAAAATATTTATTAATTATTAGTTGAAAGTATATAATTCAATGAAACGTTCTGTGCAAGGTACTTTGATACTCTGAACAAGCATTAACCAAATCGCCCTTTTTAACGGGGAGTCCGAGCAAACAAAATGTTAAGAGTAAAAATTAAGAGTCAACTATGTACATTAGAAGTTCCTAAAGCAATAGTCAATAAAGAGAATTCTATTCTGTTGCAAATTTCTACATCCTCCGGCCACCAAAATGCTGTCCTAGTTTACTTCAAGCGGACATAAAAGTTGTACAGGTCTTCGAAGCTTCGTCCCGTTTGCTAGTCGGATCTGGCACGCCCTTACTTTGTTATCTCGCCCAATGAAAACGTCCTCAATTATGGCCAATTTCCAAAAGGTTTTAGGAAGCGCCGGATCCTGCAATATAACAACATCATTTACTTTAAAACAAGAACCGTTACCATTTTTCCAATGATGTAGGGAACGCAACTGATGCAGGTACTCGACCCGCCAACGTCTCCAAAAACCCGTCAATGCCTTAAGTCGTGATTGCCACTTCTGTTGAAGATCCTGATGAGTTGCTGCCGCCTCAGATTCGGAACTACTGCTGCCACAGAATGAAACAGTAAAAAAATGCGACGGTGTGAGTGGGCTTAAGTCCGTGGGGTCATCCGAAATATAAGTCAGCGGCCTGGCATTGACGACAATCTCTACCTCAGTAAGCACGGTCCGCAGCTCTTCGAAATTCAACACCGCCCTTCCAATTGCCTTTTTTAGAACTGTTTTAATGCTCCTGACTAGACGTTCCCAGAAACCCCCCCACCAGGGGGCCCGTTCGATAATGTACTTCCATCTTACCCCCTCATTGCTAATAAATCCTTGTACGGTTTGACTTTGTATGGCATTGTAAAAATTATGTAGTTCTTTCGAAGCGCTCTTGAAGGTTTTAGCATTGTCCGAATAAATAACTCTTGACCTGCCTCTTCTGGCAAAAAACCTTCTCAAGGCCATCAAACAAGCTTCCGTAGTAAGATCCATAACCAACTCGAGATGAACGGCTCTAATTGAACCACACGTCAGAAGTAGAATATACGTCTTCTTGGTTGAGCCTTCAACAGAAGGATCCCGGATGTAAAGCGGCCCTGCGTAGTCCACGCCAGTCATCTCAAACGGTCTCGAGGTAAACATCCTGTCACGTGGCAATGGAGCGAACGGCTGCCACCCTGGTGTTAATCTTAGCCATCTGCAAATACGGCATTGGGCAATCACGGCTTTGATTAATTGACGCCCTCCGAGTATCCAAAATTTCTTTCGCAGTTCCGCTAAGGTGGTATTGGTTCCACTATGCATCATGTGGGAGTGAGTACCTATAACGATAAGCTTAGTAACAGGAGAACGTTTCGGTAAAATAATTGGAAATGGATTAATATTTTCATCTTGTGAATTACTAAGGCGACTATTAATTCGAAGCAGGCCCCTTTCATCAAGAAAAGGATTAAGTGTGAACAAGGGAGATGATTTGTCGATAGATACCGTTTTTCGAAGCGCTCGAATCTCAACTTGAAACTCATTATGCTGCGTACAGTGTAGCCAAAACTCTTCTGATGCTAACATTTCCTCAGCCGAGACCGGGAGGTCCTTAAGATGAAGATTCCTTTTTCGTGTAAGCTCGGTGAAGCGCCCTACGTACGATGTTACTCGCAACATCTTTTTCCAACAATTATATCGGCTCGGTTGAAATAAGAAAGCTTTTGTATGTAAATTTTCAGAATCGATTGCAGCGACATGTAGCGTCAGGAGTGCATTACCAATTTCTACCTCATAGTCGTCCTTTGGCCATTCCACACGATCCTCATGCAACCAGATCGCACCACTCTTCCATAGGTCCGACGCCAGTAACGCGGAGGCAGATATACCTCGCGTTAATAAGTCCGCTGGATTTTCCTTGCCAGGACAGTGATGCCAATCGTTTGTAGCTGTTAACTTCCTGATCTCCTTAACTCGGTTTGCAACATATGGTTTCCATTTTTTATCATTCCGGATCCAGCAAAGTGTTATTTTTGAGTCGGTCCAAAGGTTAACGTTTTCAAATCTTATCTTTAAATTACTTACTAGATATGAGCACAATCTGGCTGCAATCAAAGCGGCAGTGAGCTCTAATCGAGGAAGGGTCAATTCGTCTGAACAATTTGTTTTAAGGGGAGCGACCCTGTTTTTTGCACATAGAAATCTCACATGGGGCTTACCTTCTCTATCCAGCATTCTAACGTATGCCACCGCACCGTATCCGTACTTGCTTGCATCAGCGAACAGATGAAGCTGCAGTTGAACTTCATCTCGGTCGACCAGGGCACATCTTGGAATCGAAAATTCTCTTAATCCTTCTAGGTCGAGGTACAAAACATTCCACATCGTCAGCAGGTTATCCGGCAGCACTTCGTCCCATCCTATTTTTAACTTACAAATAGTCTGAAAGAGAATTTTAAATTTAATGACGAAGGGGCCCAATACCCCAAACGGATCAAAGATGTGCGATATAACTTGTAACACGCAACGTTTTGTTGGCCTCGCTTTCAAAACAAAATCTATATTTAAGGCGGAATTAAGGTCAACCATTAGTTCATCGGTCTGTACAAACCACGACACGCCCAATACTTTCTGTTGATCCGGTGGTACATCTGAGAAGGAACTCCTTACCGACTGATGACTGCTGTTCCACTTCCGCAGATTCATCGCAGCGCCCATGAGAATTCGATTAGATTGATCATGAATTTCTTTTGCCTCCTCCACCCTGTTCACACTAAAACAAAAATCGTCCATATACGTGCTGTCAAGTAGGATCGCGCAAGCCTTTGGGTAGTGTCGACTCAAATCGCAAAAATGCTTTTTCAGTGTGGCCCCTAGAATGAATGGGCTAGATGTAATGCCAAAAGTTACGCGCGTCATTCGGAAGATTTGATAGGAGGGAAGCTGGGCAACAGAAGCGATGGGATTGGCAAACCAAAAGAAACGGTGGACGTCGCGATCCCTTTCATCCAACTCTATCTGTAGAAAAGCTTTTTCGATGTCGGCTACCATCGCAACATTTCCCAGACGAAAATTTAGCAATATTTTAAAGATGTCTGCTAGAAGATTAGAGCCGCTATGCAGTTCTTCGTTTAGGGAGGCGTGATTTTCTGCGTGGGCGGATGCATCGAACACAATGCGAAGCTTCGAAGTACATTTTTCTTCTCTATACACACCCCTATGTGGCATGTAATAAATTCGTTCCGCTTCCGACTCTGCGTCTACCTTCTCCGCGATGCCTCCACTCACCAATTCCCATATCGCCGCATCGTAGCGCAACAGCTCCGATGGGTTCCGACTAAGATTTCTAGTTAATGAATGGAATCGAGAAAGTGCACCTACCTGGTTGCTGTCTAAATTCAGATCTTGGCGCTTCCACGGTAACATAACTTTGTAGCGCTCCTTTCCGCTTGTTATGCAATTTTCGGTATATTCTCTGGTAAAAGATGAGTTTTCTTCCTTCACTGGCTTAATCCCAATGGTCTCCAAATCCCAAAAGGCGTTTTCTTCTATTGCGCTAACGCACAAGACACCTGCACTAGTTGATTGAACGTTTTGAGTGCATACACATGAGGGACCTTGAAGCGTCCATCCAAAGAGAGTCTCTATTGCCACTAAACGATCATTAATTCGTTTAACATTGCCTGTGACAAACCGCCAATAATTGTCAGCCCCGATTAATAATGAAATACCAGCTTCTGGAGGGTAATTAAACGGTCGCGCGTCAGCTAAATTTACCAGCAAATTTCGCGTAATACTTTCGGTTGGAACCGCTAAAATATCAGGGCAGATTTCTGGTATCACTATTGCGTCTATTTCCATTTTAGACTGCACGTATTGGCTTTGCAATTCTAACCGAACAACTTTGCACTTACTGTCGCGTGTGAGACATTGCTCATTCCCAAATGGTATTACACAAATATTCCGGTACCCGACGACGCGTAACGAAAGTTTTTCTGCAAGAGATTCCCTCACAAACGTCAACTGACTACCACCGTCAAATATAATACGGACATAAGCGCTGTCATTCCCGTTCTTATTAAAAGCAAACACCGATGCCGATTGAAGAAACACATTCGCATTATTGTTCGTTTTCTCCACAGCACACAGATTAGCCGCTTGAGTGGGTTCGTTTGTAATTGTATTCGTAGACGTAGTCGGACGATGGTAGTTTGTATCATGCATTGCTTGTGCATGCCAACCACTACAGATAGGGCAACGTAGACGATTTAGCACACACTTCTTTGCCGAATGACCACGAGAGGTGCAACGGAAACAACGGCTGTCGTCTTTCAGCATTGTTTTTCGTTGTGCCAGTGTGTGACTGCTATTACAGTTTCTTGTGGCGTGATTAGGAGATTTGCAAAAGAAACACATCTCATGTTGATGAGCAGCTGTTAATAATCCCGCGGCAGTTGAATATGATTTCGCAGGCCTATGACGTTTTGGTTCGATTTCTTCAAGAGAGTTTTCAAGAGCGACAATCTCCCGCTTGATGAACTTTACGAGATTTTTTATATTTTTTTTTTCGCCATCTAAAACAAAGGAACACTCACTTTCTGGAGATGCTCCCCCTGTTGCGGTAGATGATTCACCACCCTCTTCCTCGTCACCCCTTTCCAATCTAAAATAATTTGCACGCAGTTCACATGGCAGACAACGTATTAACTTTGATTTGAGCATTATCGAATAATGACTGGAGGGAATGCCCAATGCCGTCAGTGAACGAATGGAAGAGGTGACGGAATAGTAGATATTTTTGAGAACTCGAACATCTGTCTTTGAGGCAATAGGTGACAACGACATCATCTCGTTCATATTTTTATCGATGAGTTTATCCGAATTTCCAAACTCCTCTTGAAGTAAGGCGATAGCTCCGTCGTAGCACCTTTCAGTAGGAGTAAACCCAGCGACGGTATCGGCTGCAGTAGACTTCAAGGTGGACAAAAGGTAGTTGAATTTGTCCGCTCCCGACAATGAGCTGTTATCGTGAACAGCGGCCTTGAATTGCTCCCAATATGGAAGCCACTCTTTATAATCACCAGAAAACGTTTTCAGTGGCAGTTTCGGTAAGCTGACGCCGTTATGATGACCTCGCGGAGGGCTAGAGCGATCATTTGAGCCCAAAGGTTGAATGGGGATGGTTTGTTGCATGCGATTTAAACGTTCTAGGCGCTGTTCTAACCGCGCGATGGCAGCAACTGCCTTGTCCTCGTACTCGACTATAGCTTCACTATCTTTTGCTTGCTCATCTGGTTTTGCACTGGGGAGTACAAGTGTCAGTGGCGTGGCGTCCATATAACACGATTCCTACCGTCTTCCCTTTTAAAAATCCACCAAAAGTAAGCACTATCTGCCAAATAAATATATGAAAAATGAAACCCGTCCCGTATTTTAATTATAAAATAAAATCTACACACACACTCACACATAAGCTATCGAATAAGTTTAATGAGCGCGTTCAATTTACAAGTCAACTACTAGTGACTACTATTTTACCTTTTCTCATTGATCAAATAACTCACGTGACCATCGTTCGGCAAGTGATAGACACTTAATTAGTAGTGAACTTGCAGTTGACTTGCAAATTGAACGCGCCGAATATTTTCATTCTACCTCTCGTCTGTATCTTCATACTTCATTCAAGAATCAAGATTCAACCACATTCCACAATCCACAAATCACAAACAACAAACCAACGAAGAGTCACAAAAATACTCTTAGTAAAAAGTTTTCAACTACCGCTGCTCTCTATAATAGAATAAAAAATATTTTTCCGTCTTATTTACTTGTTTTATATCCCTTTTTTCTACAAGCATTGCGGTTCCGATCCTCTTTGTTCAACACCCGCTTTTATATTCAAAGAAAAAGACGCTACATTTCGTCTTATAAACCAAATCTCACGCTGAATACTTGGAATTGTTTCATTTCATTCTCCCTTTTGCGATTAGCATTGCGTTTCAATCGGAAGATATCAACATGTTGCAGGAATGCAGGTGCTACGTTTGACTCGTTTTTTTTGCAACATTGTGTCTAATAACACGGTGTTCTTTGACTTATTTCTTTTTTCTTATGACATAATACCTGAATGTGTTATGTGGGTTGATTCTTGATTTTGAATTTGATGTTGATATTGATATGCGTGTTGATGTAAGAAGTTGAGCTTTCATTTTTCTCTCTTGTGATAGTTAATGCTTCGATGTTTTTACAAATTTATTGTTATACTTTTGTCTTATGAAATAAAATATGGTAGAATATTATGGCAATTTGTCAGCAGAGTAAATTCAGCATATCGCTTAAGAGAAGTTCATGTCAAATAAAATACCGACACTTGTTTTTTTTTTAAGCAGGAATTCAAATTTTAATTTAGAATCAGTTGGAATTTATTGACAGACTGCGTTGCACAAGTGCAATAACTTAAAAAAATCTAGTGTTTTGTAAAGCCAATTTGATAAAATCTTAAATTAAAATAGTAAAAAGTTAGATGTGAAAGTGAAAGTGAAGGTTAATGTGTAATTTTTTAGTTTCTTTTATTAACAACTTACTGATAAAAACATTTTAGCTTCTTAATTTTAGTGCAGTTTTAGATTTTTTTTTGGAAATGTCTTTGATTAGTGTAGATTGCTGTTTAACTGATTTCCTCCTGGAGGATTCAAATAGTTTTAGTAAGCTATCTTTTCTTGATAAAAAAAAAAAGTTATAGACGTAGGGCGCTCTATGCCTTTTATAAATATTAATTACCAAAGGAGAGATGGTTTTGTGACACATTTTAATGTTTCCTTATACCAAAAATATAAGTGGCTAACTGGGAGTTGCAAGCTTAATAAAATGTTTTGTTTTCCTTGTCTTCTATTTTCAAACTCCGCCAGTGTTTGGAGCCGAACGGGTTTCACTGATATAAATAATTTAGTTAATTCTTCGAAAAAACATATTAAGACAGAAAAACATATTCGTTGTTGTTTATCCCTACACGAATTCGGCACGAATCGCATTGAAACTTCTTTAGGAAATTCTTTCGTTGTTCATAATAAAAAAGTAGATAAAAATCGGAAACTAATGGAACGTTTTATTGACACGGTCATTTTATTAGGCAGACAGGAGTTAGCATTTCGCGGTCATGATGAAAGGTCTAGTTCAGATAATCGTGGCAATTATGTCGAAGCGGTTTATTTTTTATCTAAATATGACACTTTATTGGAATCCCATTTAGAGCAGTGTTCAAGTACACACAATCCAATTTTTTCAGGTTTATCCAACGATATTCAAAACGATTTGATACATAGTATCGCGGCGGTTATTAAATCCGAAATTAAAACGGAAATCAAGGATGCTCGGTTCGTGTCGATTATGATCGACGAAACACCAGATTTGAGTCATAGGGAACAACTAAGTGCCATATTTCGGTACTTGTCAGAGGATGGTATACAAGAAAGATTTCTTGGATTTTTTGACGTTAGCGCAAGTCGTAATGCAAATGAGTTATCCAATCATATATTTAAAATTCTTGAAACATACGACTGCAAGGAAAAGTTAATAGGACAATCCTACGATGGTGCCGTAGTTATGTCCGGCGAGGGGGGTGGTGTTCAAAAGAAGGTCCTTGATGAATGCCCGATGGCAAATTTTATTCCTTGTTATGCACATGTTTTAAATTTAGTTCTATCCCGATCTCTAGAAAACATAGCAGAACTTAAACTATTTTTTGGCTATACTAATAGCATCGTTCGATTTTTTAATAAATCCACAAAGCGGTCCAATCTTTTAAAACAAATTTCCAATCGACGCATGCCAGGAGTATCGGAAACTCGATGGCATTATCATTCAAGAATAATAAACGTAATCTTTAACTGTAGAATAGATATAATTGAAACTTTTAGTAAAATAATTAATGACTCTAGGGAATGGGATACTGACACACTTTCGATGGCAGAAAGTTTATTAAATAAATTAGAGAGCAAGGAATTCTGTTTTTTGCTTCATACCCTTTCTGAAATATTTGCAAAGACCGATGTATTATTTAATTTAATTCAAAAAAACAAACAGACGTTAGTTATGCCAAGCAAGAAATCGAACGTTTTGAGTCATGGATAAGCTCTGACTTTTTAAATATGTTTGAAGTTATTTATGACAGCGTAAATGATTGCATCGAACCTCCACGTAAACGCAGGTTGCTTGACTTCGATTTGAAGACGAATTATAAGCGCCTTTTTGTTGAAATTAAAGACAATATAGTTAGCCAAATAAATGCCAGATATAAATCATTTAGTAATCTTACATTTTTGGATTTACTAAATAATTTGAAGTATGACACTTTTTCTCGTTCCAGTCCAGATGTAAAAATATCTTCCCTAATTAAGTTTTTTCCTAGAATTTTTGACTTCACGGCATTAAAAAATGAACTTAATGTTTTATATTCTTCGTCGTCACTTCGGCAGTTTGAGGTTCTCGACCTTCACAACCATTTGAATAGTGAAGCATTGAAAGAAGTGTTCCCTCAAGTCTTAAATTTAAGTAGTTTACTTTTAACACTTCCCATCTCCGTCGCCTCCGTTGAGAGGTCTTTTTCTGCTTTAAAAAGAATTCATACTTATTTAAGAAACTCACAGGGCGAGGATAGGCTCTCTGATTTAGCCCTCATATCGATAGAAAGAAGACTTCTTCTTAAAATTAAAAATAGACCAAACTTCTATGAAAGGGTATTGGCAGAGTTTATCAAAAAAGATCGTCGAATAGCATTAGAATACAAATAATTATAAAGAACTAATATTTTAACAAAACTTTTCACTTTTTTTTTTAAGTGTGTGAATTTTAGCTGTTTTTAATTTGATTTATTTTTATTGCTGACATTATTATTTGTATCGTTTTTATATTTTAACAAATATAAAGAATTATCCATATAATTCTTCTGAATTTTCTTATTTTAAAATTACTATCCACATTATGCTGAATTTTTTTAAGTTATTGTATCATGCGTCTGTCAAGACCGGCTTCTTTTGAAGCCACTTTTGTTATGCTTTAAGCTCATTGTTGATTGAAATATTAATGTCTTGACGTATAAAAAATGTGGCTAGAATATTTTTGCTAAGTCAATGTGGAATGCATATTATGTAGATACAATATCCCCATTAAAAATTATTTTATTTCAGGTTTTAAAGATTTTTATTTTTATAGGTGACTAAATTTTTCAACGTCTTCCCTTTTAAATTTATCCACGCCACGCCACTGACAAGTGTATTTGCCTTTTGAAGACCTTCCTAAAATAATTTGCACGCAGTTCACATGGCAGACAACGTATTAACTTTGATTTGAGCATTATCGAATAATGACTGGAGGGAATGCCCAATGCCGTCGGTGAACGAATGGAAGAGGTGACGGAATAGTAGATATTTTTGAGACCTCGAACATCTGTCTTTGAGGCAATAGGTGACAACGACATCATCTCGTTCATATTTTTATCGATGAGTTTATCCGAATTTCCAAACTCGTCTTGAAGTAAGGCGACAGCTCCGTCGTAGCACCTTTCAGTAGGTGTAAACCCAGCGACGGTATCGGCTGCAGTAGACTTCAAGGTGGACAAAAGGTAGTTGAATTTGTCCGCTCCCGACAATGAGCTGTTATCGTGAACAGCGGCCTTGAATTGCTCCCAATATGGAAGCCACTCTTTATAATCACCAGAAAACGTTTTCAGTGGCAGTTTCGGTAAGCTGACGCCGTTATGATGACCTCGCGGTGGGCTAGAGCGATCATTTGAGCCCAAAGGTTGAATGGGGATGGTTTGTTGCATGCGATTTAAACGTTCTAGGCGCTGTTCTAACCGCGCGATGGCAGCAACTGCCTTGTCCTCGTACTCGACTATAGCTTCACTATCTTTTGCTTGCTCATCTGGTTTTGCACTGGGGAGTACAAGTGCATTTGCCTTTTGAAGGCCTTCGTGAGCAGATTTGAGCCTCTGCAAAAGAACTGATAATTCTTCTTCGATTGTACCCCAACTATCTTCGTTCGCGGAGTTAGGCTGCGATTCCGCCGTCTTAAGATAATCGTTTACACTGTTGACGACGCGAGTCACTTGACCACGATAAGCCGCACGATTAGTAATCTCCATTTAGAAATATTTTGTCGCGTTCCCGGGTTTCGGCACCATGAAAAAAGAATTCTAATCTTTAATAAAAGACAGACCCGAAATTTTAACTGACAAAATATTTATTAATTATTAGTTGAAAGTATATACGAGTAATTCAATGAAACGTTCTGTGCAAGGTACTTTGATACTCTGAACAAGCATTAACCAAATCGCCCTTTTTAACGGCGAGTCCGAGCAAACAAAATGTTAAGAGTAAAAATTAAGAGTCAACTATGTACATTAGAAGTTCCTAAAGCAATAGTCTATAAAGAGAATTCTATTCTGTTGCAAATTTCTACATATGGCTAAAAGTATATATTCTTAAAAGGAAACATATCAAATTACTTACTGTTCGTAAAATTTTAATGATTAAGTGTTTTTTTTATCACTGAAAAACATAGACGTTTCGGAGCACATAAAAAGTACAAGGGGGATTCACTACATTCGCTGTCATGTAGGGAGAATTGTCTCTATTCCTTTAATTTTGTTTTCTGCCATCTGTGAACAAATAGCGGTTAGTATAAACCCATAAATATAGTTCTAACTTATACCAGAGGTTGCGTAAGTGAATATAAAGAACATGTTTACTTTTGGTCAAAGTTACCCCCCCCCCCCCCCCCCCACCCCCCTGGTCAATGTTAGCCGGTTTGACGGTAGGTACTGTAGAGTTTATATACAATGCAGTCGCGAATACTTTTTTTGACAGTTCTCTGTTTTGCAACACGTGCTAAACACTTAAAGCGCCTGAAACTTAAGAAAAAACCACCACATAATGACCCAAGATCTCCTATACACAAATTTCATATTTTGTTTTTAACAAAGTCTCTCATTTACCATAGTGGTTTTTTTCGTATCCATCATGTAATGGGAGAAATATCGACTTCTCAAAAATGCCAGCGTCTAATCAAATGAATCGCACTGTAATTCATTTAGCTCAATGGTATCGTGGAATCTTCGAGATAATTCAGAGAAGTCCACTGACTCATCCTCCCTCTGAGTGAACAACATTTTTGTATATTTCGTTTTTTTTCTACTAAATACAATTATTTACTTATATATCTAAATTAGTTATTAATTCGGTGTTACACATTCAAAAAATATTTTTTACAATAATTTTAGGGTTACTTTTTTTTATAGAGATTGCACATTTAAAATTGTTCAATTTTCCAATTTTCAACACACATAAATACTTATTGTAGACTTTCGGAAGCTTATTCCATCCCTATGAGGAAAGGAAAAAGGAAGAAAAACAAGATTTAAGTAAAGTTCCTGGCGTACCGGGCGTGGACTATCCTCTTTATCATGAAGTACCACATACGAACTTTGATTGCAACCACGTACCAGCATTACCTGGGATCTATGCTAACGTAGAAACTGGATGTCAAGTAAGTCAACAAATTTTAGGGCGGGCCACGGTGTAGAGGTTAGTGTGTTGGTTGGTGACCCGTGCGTTGCAGGTTCAATCCATATAGGGAACAACAACAAACGCCACCCTCTACACCAAAAAGATAATTTCTGCCTGGTAGTACAATGGACCGTTATCGAGTCTGAGTACTCTGGGATTTGGATTTTCTTTTTTTATAAAAATTCATGCATTTATATTCGGTTTCATAAACATTTTTCTTCGATTTTTTCATTGAACGAAAATGATGTAGGCTTATCACGTTTGTCACGACGGAAGAGAAGGTCATCAAGGAGCATCTTTTCTATGCACAAATGGAACTATATTTAACCAGAAAGAATTCGCTTGCGATTGGTGGTACAATGTTAAGTGTGCTGAGGCAATAAGTTATTACAAGTGCGTATACATAATATATCAATGTAGAATTTGACTCACTATACTTAAGACTTGTTTTTTTTTCTGTGCAGTTTGAATGCAGATCCTGCTCATAATCCATATACTCCGAAGAAAAAATTGGAAGACGATTTTTTGATTCATGCATAACACGGACCAAATTTTTACTAGCATGGCGTTGTTTAAAATCATTTTAATTTTTATATTTTTCTACCTTGCCAAAGTCCATTAAGCTAGCATTTTCACTTCACTTTTCTTAATAAAAAATATATATTAATCCTGCTGAACAAATTGAGAATATTTGTTGGTGTATTCATGTGACTTTCAATTGCTGCGCTGTCGCCGTAGTTTTAATTAGTTAGTTAGTTAGTTAGTTCAGTTTATTTCTCAGTTCAAATAATCATTACATTTACAATATTGCGTAGACATGATTAATACAAAATTTTAAATTAAATTTATTTTTTAATTTAAATTTTGTAGACTTCGTAAGCCGTTGCACCTTTTTAGGGTTCCGTACCCAAATGGCAAAAAATGGAACCCTTATAGATTCGTCATGTCTGTCTGTCCGGGAAGGTCACAGTCACTTTTCTCCGAAACTATAAGAGCTATACTGTTGAAACTTGCTAAGTAGATGTATTTTGTGAACCGCATTAAGATTTTCACACAAAAATAGAAAAAAAACAATAAATTTTGGGGGTTCCCCATACTTGGAACTGAAACTGTTTTCATCAAACCCATACGTGTGGGGTATCTATGGATAGGTCTTCAAAAATGATATTGAGGTTTCTAATTCTCATTTTTTTTCTAAACTGAATAGTTTGCGCGATAGACACTTCCAAAGTTATAAAATGCCCCCCCCCCCCTTCTAACTTCTAAAATAAGGGAATTATAAAACTAAAAAAAATATATGATGTACATACATTACCATGCGAAAATTGATTTGAACGAGATCTAGTAAGTAGTTTTTTTAATACGTCATAAATCGTATGCCCCAATTTACCTTTCATTCAATCAACTCAAATATATAAAAAAAATATTTAATTTCATAAACATAAACCTTATGCGTAAACCGTGAACCATTGTTTTCTAATAATAAAATAATGCCTAAGTAAATAATAATTATAATTCGCACAGAACCCTTCATGGGCGAGTTCGACTCGCACTTGGCCGCTTTTTTTATATATTCGCTTACTTCAAAAGTTAATTCGAATTGAGAAACACAGAAAAATTAAATACTTAACATAAAGAAATAACTGTTTGTAAGTTTTTTTTTAAAAGGATTTTATCGCAAAAAACAATGTTTTTAAAAAACGCGTCTAAAAAGTGGGCATCGGAGAAATTTGTGTACGGAGGAAAACGTTAAAAAACGACCTTATATATATACTTTGCGAACGATATGATTTTCATTTCCAGTGATTTCTTCAAAAAAACGTTTTTTTTTGGCGTTTAATGTTTTAATTTAATGCTCCAGCGAAGAGGATCCTCGACTCGCATCTCCCAGTTTCGAGATGACAAGGATACCCGAATCTTCGTTTTAAGGAACGAGTGGACTATCCTCTTTATCATGACATATTAACTTTGATTGCAACCATGTTCCAGCAGTACGTGTGATCTACGCTAAAGTAGTAACTAGATGTCAAGTAAGTAAAAAAAATGTAGGGCTGGAGACGGTGTAGAGATAAGTGTGTTGGCTTGTGGCCCGTACGGTACAGGTTCAATCCGAATGGGGAGCAACAACATACGCCATCCATTAATGGAGAAACCCGAATGACACCTTGTTTTCTCTAACCTCTACACCAAAAAGAGGATTTCTGCCTGGTAGACAATGGACCGTTATCGAGTCCGAGTGCTCTGGGATTAGGATTTACTTTTTTTTATAATAATACATACATACATTCGGTTTCATAAACATTTTCTTCGATTATTTCTTTCAACAAAAAGTGATGTAGGCTTAACCCTTTGGCACGGGAATTAGTTGTGACCATATTAAAATTATGTGGGTGATATTTTTACATCAATAATGCTTCAAATATCATGTTTTGAGATTTTCAATTTAAAAAAAGTTTTGGAAGATGGGTTTTAGAAATGTACATTTAAATGTACAATCCGCTCCTATTAAGAAAAAAAAGTACGTATTCCAAATTAATATAAATTAATTATCGATTTATTTGTAGGTATCTTAACAAAAAAACTAATATAAATAAATACAAATAATAAAAAAAAAATCAATTCAAGAAAGGAACATAATTCATTGCGTAAATTAAAAATGAAAATAAAATAATGCATATACAATTTTTAATTATTTTGAATGCATTTCCAAAAAACAATTGCGTTCTTTTGTAATGCAGAAATGCACTTTACATTTACCACAGTAGAAATGAGTTCGGCCAGGAACCCCTTTGCTAGTCTTGCAATTGTTTTTGCATCTCGTAGCCTCTTTTTTTCCATCATGATGGGGCAAATGATTAACGCCGTCTAACCGAATATCGTAAAGTGGTCTTACCTCCATTTTTCTTTTGGCGGCAACAGGTGAAGAAGTTGGGGTGTTTGCTTATGAATTTGATGGGCGTCCCCGTTTAGAGGTAGTAGATGCTCGACCTCCATAGAGAAGTATGTTGGCAATTTCTAATCGGAAATGTAGGAGATCAGGAATTTCACGCCCTGATTTTCCAACTTTTTCCGCATGCTGTTTATACTCCAGCCAGCTAACAACCAGAGTTAAATCCAAAAAGTGCATAATAACGCGCAGAGTCCATTTCTTTGATTTAATAAAAGCTCTATAATATGCAATATATTGATCGAGTAGGTCAACGCTACCCATATAATTTGACGATTTGTGGACGGGAAATATCTTGATATATTTTTAAAGTTTTGTTAAACCTGTTAAAGTAAATTTGTGTAAGTAGATAGGAATGTGTTACAAAGTTAAGGCACTCATTATACCCTATTCTAGGGGTATATTAATTTTGACGCATAGTTTGTAACATACCTTAATATTGCCCGTAGACCCCTAAAAGTTACTATATTTATGATCAGCATCGATAGTAATGTCGATCTAGCCATGTCCGTCCGTCCGTCCGTCCGTCCGTCCGTCCGTCCGTCCGTCCGTCCGTCCGTCGGCAAAAATTAGGCCTTTAAACTGGACCTAGAGAGCTGAAATTTTAACCATATACTCTCTAGGGTCCCGAAATAATCAAGTTTACGAATTTTTGAAATCCGCCCACAGACACGCCCACAAACTCAAAAAAACAAAATTTTGGAAAAAATCGAATTTTGAGCTAGGAAGCTGAAATTTTTTATATATGATCTATGACTCCTAAAACTGCTCGGGATATAAAATTTTCAAAATCCGCCCACTGCCACGCCCACAAAAAAATAAAAGAATTTTATTGAAAAACCAAAATTTGAGCTAGGGAGCTGAAATTTTTAATATATACTCTCTAGGGGCCCTTTAAGCTCATGTATAAATATTTTCAAAATCCGCCCACTGACACGCCCACAAATAAATAAAACAATTTTTTTGAAAATCCAAAGTTTAAGCTAGGGATCTGAAATTTATAATATATACTCTCTAGGGGCCCTTTAAGCTCATGTATAAATATTTTCAAAATCTGCCCACTGACACGCCCACAAATAAATAAAACAATTTTTTTGAAAATCCAAAGTTTGAGCTAGGGAGCTGAAATTTATAATATATACTCTCTAGGGGCCCTTTATGCTCATGTGTTATTTTTTTTTTAAATCCGCCTACTGACACGCCCACAATTAAATAAAACAATTTTATTGAAACACCCAAGTTTGAGCTAGGGAGCGTTTTTTTTGATAAAATCCTTTAAATGTTATATAACAAAATATGTAGAGCGTTCTTAACAATTTAACCATACTTGGACTTTTGTCACGCCCACTTATGAGGGATAGGAATAAGAATAGGGTATCCAACAGTTCGCCCAAGCGGACTGTAGCCCGTCCCTATGTTTTTTTATTATTATATGAGTCAAAAACAAGCCACGTTGTTACAATACGTACCTTTTCACCACATCTTTGTCTCTTGTTCCAACAAAATTAGAAGCGAGATAAATTGCCTTGTTATCTTGCCATTTGACCAAAACTATATCGCCGTTTCTGCTCACCACTTGATCCGAAGATCCTCGGCCTTTTTTAGTCATATCTTTGTCGCTTATTAGTATCGGATTTGCAAAGCGATTAACTCGTATGGTTCCTGCAGCATTAATACTTTTTTTCTTAAGTATTTCCAAAAGTCGTAAAAAAATTGTCGAAAAACATGGTGTGCCCTTTTTTTGTAATCGTTGACATAACTTCATTACCACTGAAGCGCCAAATCCAAAGAGTGATAAATTTTTGGGGTCCAGCTCAGTTGTACTACCCTGGTAAAGAAAAAAGTCGTATGGCATTCCAGATTTGCCAGCCAGTACATACACTTTAATGCCCCATGAATTTGGTTTTCCCTTCATGTATTGTTTTGTCGATAATTTCCCGGTGTATGGAATGATTTGCTCGTCAACAGAAACTACTTCTTCTACCTCTAATTCCAAACAATGTTTTCGAACTGCTTCAATTAACGGTCTGACTTTAACAAATTTGTCTTTGTTATCCTTACCGATTTCCAAATTATTTACAATATGTAGATTATTTCTTAGCTGACAGAATCTATCACATGACATAGAATTTCGGAACGCATCAATGCCAAGGAGGGGATCCCAGTAAAGTCTAAGTCGCCCAAATTTCATACTGCCAATAAGAACGTGCAGCCCAAACAACTTTTTGATTTCGTTTGCATCAGTGGATTTAAAGCTTCTTGCATTATTTTGAATGGAGTATAAGTTTGTATTGAATGAAAATTGCTCAAATAATTCGTCAGAAAAAGTTTTTTCGAAAAACGAATATGAACTTATACCGTTGTCTTGAAAAAAGGCTTCGCTTTCTTCAGTTTCATATGGAATTACAGCACTTACAAATTGTTTTCTTCACCATTTAATATCTTCTTTTTTTGTATAGTCAATAACCTCCTCAGATGCATCTTTGATTCTGTCAATTATTTGCACTATTTTCTGAACTATTGATAGTAACTGCACCCTCCTCGGTTACCGCTGCAATAAGTGTAGGGATTTGTCCTTGGTCCTCGTCTTCTAAGACATTGCCTTTCTCGGCCTGTAATTCGTTTTCATCACCTGGCAATTCATTTTCATCACCTGGGCGAGCGAATTCTTCCTTGCTCAGAAACACAATGACTTCCCGCTCTTTCTCTGCAATGTTTTCAGAACCCGATTCCAACAAATCGGTTTCGTCTTCAATGTCTGAGCCCACAAGCATCTCAAATATTTCTCTCTCGCTAGGTCCTCGCATAATTTCCTACAGAGAAAATACAATACACTAATTAACTTTGGCACGATTTGTACATTATAATGTACACGACATTTAAATGCTCATTACAGTTTGCACTGAATGTACATTCAAATGTACACCAATTTTAACAACAATTTAAGTGCATAAACAAATAAACAATAACAAATATGTAACTTACTAAGAAAGCAAACTATATATATTCATAATCACAAAAATCTAAATTTCACAAGTCTTACCTGCTATTATAATACTAATCGCAATCAATGGGCCCTAGCGAGGTAACCGTCGGAACGGAAAATTCTCCGAAATCGTTCGAATCGGAGAATATTTTGCTTAAAGTTAATTCCGTTTCGACGGATCGGAAAATTTTTCCGCCAAAATCTAACGCACACTGGCGGTATGCGTTGTAGTACGATGAAGTGCATTTTTTCCTGTTTTTGACATTTTGACACACAAGTTTTTTTCCGAAATCGTCCGCCAACATTTTGTTGCGGAATTTGTTGTTCTCTTATGTAAACACCTTGTAAATTGGTTTTTCGATGCACGAATTTTTTGAATAAAAATTTAATTTTGCTATAGGTAACGGTAATAACTTATTGGGATTTATTATGCAAATAAAAATTGATTGAATGTCCCTTTTATTTTACAAAGAGGTCCTTGGAGCCACAATAAAGGTCCTTTAAACCCGAAAAAGGTTGTTTTCCAAAAATGTCTTTAGAAACGGCACGGTATATATGAGTTCAATGATTTTTGAATAAATGGTCCTAGGAACAACAAACATTTTGGAAAAATATCCTGGTTTCGACTATTAAGGACCTTTTTTGTTGTTGCAAGGACCTCTTAGTCAAATAACACTGAACACAGATATACCGTGTGGATTCTAACGGCATTTTGGAAAAATATCCTTTTTTCTACTTTTAAGAATCTTTTTTGTTGTTCCAAGGATCTGTTAGTCAAATAACATTGAACATACTGCCCGGTTTTGTAGGAGTTTTTGAAAAAAATGTTTTTTCGGGCTTAAGGACCTTATTTAGTGCACCAAGGACCTAATTATAAGTCACACTCTGGCAACTATTTTTTCACAACTAAACACGCTTACATAGTTGCACTTCGCATCTAATAACTAATTTAAATTTCCAAAATTTGTTTAGTTATGTACATTCAAAGAAACTACAGCTAATTTAGTTGTAGCTTTTTAGTTAAACTAACTTTTGTGCAACTCTGCTATTGACTTACCAAGTTGAGCGGTTCCAATTCACTAACTTTAATGATGTTTACATGATCATTTTGATGAATATATATTTTATTTACCGTTAGAAAGTAAAAAAACGAAATAAATACATAAATTCAAATGCAACTAACAATAAGCTTTAGTATCTATTTCTGCCACCTCCTGATCGTCCTCCACCGAATCCCCCTCCTCCGTAGCCAAAATCACGACTACCGCCACCGCGGCCACCAAACTGTTCCATTTCATTTGCACGCTTGTCTTTCTTTACCTGGAAACGGCGAGCCATATCCCTCAGTTCGTCAGGTACCTCTTGGTCAGCTTCTAAGATCTTAATCAACTCTTTCGACGATCCCCAATCAGAACGCGAGAAGAAACTCGACGACGTACCAAGGCGACCCGCACGACCTGTACGACCAACACGATGCACGTACTCCTCGATGTTGCAGGGGAAATCACAGTTGATAACATATCTATGGAATGATGAATTTATTAATCTGCAAGTCAACATTTATGAATTACTTACGTTATATCCTCGATAACAAGTCCTCTGTTTGCTTTACATCGGTTGCAATGAGAATCCTCACCTTGCCAATTCTGCTACATCCCAGTTCTACGCTCGTTTTTATCGTCTTCTTCTTATCAGGAAACTTTCCACACTGTTTATTCCACGAATCGTTGCGGTCGAAAAGAACACTTCAAAGTGCGCCTCCAGACCGTCACACATCAGCCGTAGGTTGACACTTTTCACTCAGAATTCACTTTACAAAATCTACCATAACAAATTAAAGTACAAATAAATGTAAATAAACGTAATGCTACAATCACACAACACAAAATGAAGACCGCCGATTGATGTCTCAAATTGAAGACGGAAAAAACAAATGCATATTGAGGACTATCAAAACACACTGCTTTTTTTGACTTAAATGGAATTGTTTTCATCTTTTGACAACTCGGTAATTACATATGTTTGAATTATAGACATGGTAGTTTCGAAAATATATCGATATTTGAGTTAATCGATATATTTTAAATAAAAATTGATTTGTGTTCTAGTTAACGCTAGCGTACAATTTATTGGCAAAGTGACATCTTTCCTTGTTAAGAACTATGAAATCAAACTCCCTTTATTGATATATGATAATTTAAAGCTCGTTAAGTCTTCATTATATATAAGTATCGAAAGACATATTGACTTATCGATATTTAAATGTACTTTGCACATCTTTTTCAGAACTTTAAGTCTGTCGCATGTCGAATCAATGCGACGCGGTGCGCCATCGCAATTATATATAATTTTTCTCCGATGACAGACACCTCGAAGGCAATTTGAGTCTCCGAAGGAGTATGCGTTGCGGAGAATTTTCCGTTCCGACGGTTACCTCGCTAGGGCAGAATAACTAAATCACTTTTTAAAAACTCTGATTGACACTGTGACCATTTCCAAAGATTGTGCCAAACTGAAGATTTATATCCATACATCGACAAAACTTGAATGGGGACATGTTTTTTAACGATAACAAAAAGAGAGCAAACGATTTCATGAATATATATATGCTATAGACGTTAGAAATACTTGTACATTTAAATGTACGCCACTCGCCAAAGGGTTAACACATTTGTTACGACGGAAGAGAAGGTCATCACGGAGCATCTTTGCTTTGCACAAATGGAAATATATTTAACCAGAAAGAATTCGCTTGCGATTGGTGGTGCAATTGTGATGAGGCAACAAGTTATTACAAGTATTCGCCCTTCGCTGTTCGTCCTAACCTACTAAAAAAAACATTAATCATGCCAAACGAAAATATATACCTTTCTATATCATACGGACGTCCACCAGATTGAGGGGGCTGCTGGTGATGTTGCAGTTTTGCAGTTTCGCTATTACCCTCCCTTCCTGAAAGCTTATGCCCGATGGATGAACCTCGCCTTTGTAGAAATAGGTGCTTGCATCTCAATTCATTAATCTGCCGAAAGGACCATAGCAGACCCTACCGCACCACTGAAATCTCGCCTTAGCAAGCAATCATTTTGATATCATAACATAGTATAAAACAAAGTCACTTCCCGCAGTCTGTCTGTATGTATGTATGCTTATATCTTTAAAACTATGCAACGGATTTTGATGCGGTGATAATTTTAGAGGTTTCTGTTGTATACTGAGTTGTTAGACAGTCTGTTAAATGACTGTAATTCTTAAATGTAAAACCAATATACAGCGCAACTCATATAGCAACCGTTTACTCTCTCTGTCTCTCAAAATATATACGTAGTTATTAAGTAATCTGTTTAATTTATAATATCATGTACTGTATATAGAAATGTATCAAGTTAGGTTAAGCGAGCATCGAAGCTCAGAAATAAACTTGAAGTCACGAAGACGAGTTGTGCTTCTCATTTCCGATGTACTCGTATGTATTATCATACATATCAGATGGCGACGAGGATAACTAAAAATTTTAAATTAAAATTTTTGATTTAAAGAAAAGGATATATAAAAAAGTACAATGAATAACCAAAACCTTGAAGAAGATGTAATAATAAGCGGATTATTATGACAGTAATGGATGCTTAGTTTTTTTTTTGCTGCATTTTTTGAATAAAAAAACAATGTCTAAAATGTTTGGATCTATTTATTTTTTTAATTTCCGCAGCTCTACCAATGCCTGCTGGTGAAACGAAAGTCTTAACTCCTGAACAACTTCTGGGAGCTGCTTCAATATCCTGTCTAGGTTGGCAAAAAGGCTAAAATTAGTTAGCACTGGCTGGGTGGTTAAATTCTCCTCTTTCCGGAGTTGCACCAGTTCTGTGACACTTTGCGTCAGTAACGCAACGTTATCCAGCATTGGATCCCTACGCTGCTTTCCTTTGTCCTTAAATGAAACATACATTGTAGAAGTAAAAATAATTTACATTTCAGTAATACTTACATAAGTATAGCTGGACGATGGTGCATCAACCTGCACTCATCAACTGTGAATATTTATAAATAAGAAAGATTAAAAAGATTTATAAGACAACTAAACGAAAAATGCAAACATAATCTTCAAATAAAATTATAATTTTGAAACTACAGTAGATCCTAAGGCGTCGAAGATAATAACACATTATCGCTGGTATTGCCCCGATACTCGCGATAGTTTATTTATTTTGATTTCGAAAGTAAAAAGAGTGACTCATGCATTTGGTACTTCGAAATTTAAAAACGTAAGTTGAAACGAGTTTGGTACTACAAAATTTCAAAACAAAAATATAAATGCAAAACAATGTACACCATTTCGTAGAGCACAGTGCGACTTATTCAGGGATACTAAATACTTAGTGATAGCATATACGGTTTTCTAAAGGCAGGAAATTTTCAAAATCCGCCCACTGACACGCCCACAAATAAATAAAACAATTTTTTTGAAAATACAAAGTTTGAGTTAGGGAGCTGAAATTTATAATATATACTCTCTATGGGCCCTTTATGCTCATGTGTAAATATTTTCAAAATCCGCCCACTGACACGCCCACAATTTTTTTTTTTTTTTTTTTGAAAATTCAAAGTTTGAGCTAGGGAGCTGAAATTTATAATATATACTCTTTAGGGGCCCTTTATTCTCATGTGTTAATTTTTTTTAAATCCGCCTACTGACACGCCCACAATTAAATAAAACAATTTTATTGAAACACCCAAGTTTGAACTAGGGAGCGTTATTTTTGATAAAATCCTTTAAATGTTATATAACAAAATATGTAGAGCGTTCTTAACAATTCAACCATACTTAGACTTTTGTCACGCCCACTTATGAGGGATAGGAATAAGAATAGGGTATCCAACAGTTCGCCCAAGCGGACTGTAGCCCGTCCCTATGTTTTTAATAAAAGACGAAATAACGTAATTGATGTTGGAAAGTGACAAAAACGCGGAATTCGTAATTAAAAAAGAAGTAAATATGGAAAGTCAGCGGCCAATGATTGGACAGGTGGAAATGTTTACGCCTGGTGATGATTTCGAGTTATGGGTTGACAGAATGGAACTTCTGCTGAGGTTGAACAAAACTGAAGATGATCAGACCAAGGTGGATTATTTTATAACGTTAGGTGGCGGCGAGTTATATAAAATTTTGAAGTCGCTGGCTTCTCCGACAAAACAAACTACTCTCAAATATAACGACATGCTCCAAAAGCTAAAAAAACATTTTAAGCCAAGGAAAATGTGATTGCAGAGCGGTACAAATTATTTCTTAGGAATCAACAACCACATGAATCGATTTCTGAGTATATACCTACATAATTTTAATTAAATTAATCGCACAGGAGTGTGATTTTGGGGACTTCTTGGAACACGCGTTGAGAGACAAATTGGTATGCGGTCTAAGGAACGGCAGACTTCGAACTATTTTGTTAAATGAGGATAACCTTACTATGGAGAGAGCAGCAAATAAGGCTTTAACGTTTGAGATGGCAGAAAATGATGTACGAGAGATTGGGTCTAGTAATCAAGGTCGAATATTGGAAGAATTGAAGGCGTTTGAGGAAAAGAGACATGGAGGAATGGCGATGTTCGTGAAAAAAAGGCAGTTGTTGCAGGTAAACCGTTTGAAAGAAATCGTAGTCAGCCTAGAAATTGGTCAAAAGGTAGACGAACTGGAAGTGAATCAAGTGCTACCGATGCTCCAAAGGTGGCACAAAGCTAAAGAGTGCAGAGTAACTATATATGTTATAACTGTTCTGGTCAAGGCCACTACGCTTCGGCATGCACGAAAGTGAAAAAACATAAGTTTATTTACAAGGCGAACCATGTAGACGAATCAGATGATGAAGGTGCTGCGAAAGATTTAAATAATTTAAGGTTAGAGCATATTTATAGTGTATATAACCATGGAAAGTCATTATATGTGATTGTTAAAATCAATGGAATAGATATCAAAATGGAGTTTTTTTTTTTTAAATTCTGGATCGCCAAGGCGATTTATAAGGGGGGTACTTCGACCTAAAAGATCTTTGGTACCGTATGGGCCAAAAAAGTTTAAACTAGTAGAATTTCCACTTTCCGTGTAAAACGGACAATTTACCAGTAGAAGAATTCTTTATGTCCTCGGGGCTCATTTGCTCCCTGAAAAAGATCTTCTTTGTAATTCCATTAAGGGCTGGACATTCACATAAAATGTGTTCAGCTGACTCGTCCTCTTCAAGACAGAGTCGGCACTCAGGAGAGTCTGATATTCTGATTTTGTGTAGATGATATCTTAACCCATGGTGACAAGTAAGGTAACCTACTAGGTTTTTGATATCATGCCTGCTTAGGTTTAGACATTTGCTGGCATTTTTATTGAAGGGCCGAATGGCTCGTTTGGCCTGTCTTAGACCTGGGATGCTTTCCCAAAGATAGATACATTTTCTATGTTCCCAGATTTTAGTTGCTGCTGATCTAGGAGTGCAGCAGAAAGGTTCGGGACCTATGAAAGATGTTTCTGAACCTTTTCTGGCAAGTTCGTCTGCCTTTTCGTTACCTTCTACCCCGACATGACCCGGAACCCACCATAATTTGGTCTTGTTTCTTATTCCGAGTGTTTGTAGGGTATTGAAGCAGTACATGACTGATTTGGAGTCAATGGTATACGAACTAAGGGCGTTTATAGCTGCTTGACTATCCGTGAAAATATGGATGGTTACACCTTTTATGCCAGATAAAATAATGTGGCTGGCGCATTCTTGAATGGCGTGGAGCTCCGCTTGAAATACGCTGGGACTTTTTCCCATGGGTATCGTTTAGCGTTTGTGTGGTCCGTATATTCCCGCTCCTACCCCCGTTTCCATTTTAGAACCATACGTATACCACTTTATGCTGTTGTGGCTGTTTGGTGGGTTATTACTAACCCATGCTTCTCTCTTGGGGATCTCCGTGGAGAACCGTTTGTTGAAGCATAGTGTGTTTTGAATGCGGTCTGTGACCGCGCAGTTCATGTTAAGTTCTGGCAGTTCATCGAGAAGGGTCTTTAGTTCCGGGTGATCATTAAGACTTATCTCGTTTAACTGTATTAGACTTATTGCACTGCGGATCGCCACTTTTTGAATGTATATGTAGAGAGGTGTAATTCCTGTTATTGCCTCTATGGCAGCTGCTGGACAGGTTCGCATGGCTCCGGAGATACCAACGCACGCAAGCCGTTGTACCTTTTTGAGTTTCTCTATTGCGACCTTTTGTGTGGATTTCCATACTATGGAGGCGTATGTTATAATGGGTCTTATCATCACTGTGTAGATCCAGTGGACGATCTTTGGAGAGGTTCCCCAGGTTCTGCCATATGTGCGACGACATGCCCATAAAGCTCTATTAGCTTTAGTGATTTTGTTATTTATGTGAGAGTTCCAGTTTAGTCTCTTGTCTAGGATTACTCCAAGATACTTGACTTCGTCGGAATACTCTACGACCGTGTCGTTTAATGTGATTAGGCCTAGGTCTAATTTCCTCCTTTTAGTGAAAGGAACGATGACGGCTTTACTGGGATTTATGGAAAGATTTTCCTTGATGCACTAGTCTATGGCTGTCTTTAGAGCATTTTTCATTTTTGATGTGACTCCATTTGAGTCTTTGTCCCTGACTATGATGACAATATCATCGGCGTACCCAATTGTAGTATAGCGTAAATTGCTCAACTTGTGTAGCAGGTCATCGATGACCAATGACCACAAAAGGGGTGAAAGTACTCCCCCTTGTGGGCAGCCCCTTACGGCTGTTACTGATACTGAGGTCGTTCCTGACGAGGCAGTTATTTTGCGACTTTCCAGCATCGCTTTGATCCATTTACTAGTTGGTTTGTCTATGTTTCTATGGTACAAAGCATTTGATATGGATTCATATCCAGTTTTGTCAAAAGCACCCTCTATGTCCAGAAAGGCACAAAGTGCGATCTCTTTGCAACGGTAGGCGTTTTTTATCTCTGTAGTTAGTCTTAACAGAGTACCTTCCGTGGATTTGCCCTTTTGGTACGCATATTGGTGAGGGTGCAGAGGCATGCTTTTTGATATGCATTCTCTAATGTGGATGTCAATAATCCTTTCCATTGTTTTCAGAAAAAACGATGTCAGGCTTATCGGACGATATGATTTAAGTAATTCGCTCGTCTTGTTTCCCGGTTTAGGTATAAATACTACGTTTGCCTCCCTCCAGGTAACTGGTATATACCCCCAGTTGAAGCTGAACCTAAATAAGGCAATCATGGATGGTAATAAAATTTCTATTCCATTTTGAATGAGGGCTGGAAAAATACCGTCTGTTCCTGATGCCTTGAATGGTTTGAATGAGTTAATTGCCCATTTAACCTTATCCGGATTAACAAGTTTTCCGGATAAACTATTAATTCTGCTGAGGTTTCTTGGAATTGAGACCTCCGCTATATGGTTATCTGTAATGACCATCGTGTGAGACCCTGGGAAGTGAGCCTGAAGCAAAGTTTTCAGCGTTTCTTCCCGGTCGCGTGTGATTGAACCATCTGATTTGATTATCAATCCCATGCTTTTTTCTTGATCAATTGACAGAGCCCTTTGGAAGCGTGCCACCTCTGGAAGTTTTTCGATCTTCTCACAGTTTGCACGCCATGAGGCTCTTTTGGATCTGCGCAACTCTAAGTTGTATATGGTCAGCATGGATTTATATTGTTCCCATGTGCCGGTGCGTTTGGCTTTGTTAAAAAGCTTTCTCACTCTCTTTCGAATAGACTCAAGGTTATCGTTCCATCATGGTACGCACCTTTTAACCACGGTTCTTTTAACCTTGCAACTATTTTTGAATGAGGTAAGAATAATATCATTTATTTGACATTGCGCAGCATCTGCATCATTTGTTGTTGATGGTGCTTCTGGCAGCATGTCAGATCTGACCGCAAGATTTTCGCGGTAAGTTCTCCAATTAGTCAGTCTGTTGTCATAACGGACTGACGCGTGTTCGGTATTGCATCTTATCTCGAATCGGATGTGCATATGATCCGATAGAGATGCCTCGCCAGAAACATGCCAGCCCTCTATAATATCCTTCATAAAAGGAGATGAGAGAGTAAGGTCTAAAACTTCTTCTCTTATGGAATTTCTAAACGTGGGACTATTTCCCTTGTTTAGAAAGACGAGGTTATTGCTATATAGATATTCTAATAACGACTCACGTCTGTTGTTTGTATCTCGGCTGCCCCAGATGGTGTTATGTGCGTTTGCGTCACAGCCGATTAGGATATGTACTTTCTGGTCCTCACAGTACCGGACAAGTTCCTGTACTGGTAAGGGAGGCACTACATCCGTGTCTCCAGCAAAGTACGCCGATGCGCCTACAAATTTATGCAGCTCTCGGCCTTTGTGGCGCTCTATTAGGACCGCCACCAGGTCCCTAGTTATGAAACCTGGAATGAGAGAAAATTTTATATCTTTCTTAATAGTGATAGCCGCCCTTGGTCTGAAAGGACCTTTGGCGAAAATTAGCTCTCTGTGTTTACAATTTAATCCGGATATCTTACCATTGGTTGCTCATGGTTCCTGGATTAGTCCAATAGCAATGTTCCCTTGGGCACATCGCTGGCTAAAGGTGTCCGAGGCACCCATAGCCCTGTTCAGGTTGGCCTGCAAAACGCTGAGACGGGTGGTCATCATTTGCGTCTGTATTCAGGGTTTCGTACTCTATTGGGCTTGTTGTCACCTTTCCTACGTACGATACCCTGTTGAGGAAGACCACTTTGTCTGCCTCTAGGACTTTTGTTTTTATGTCCTTCTTGTGCCAGTGCTTTTTTACGATCCATGCCTAACTTGGGCCTGAATCGTTTTTGGCTTTCTCTGGCAGTGCAGTGGGCACTATCGGCATTTTCGGCTGCGCTTGACTTCGCGCATGTAGCTTCTTTTTCTGGAACAGGTGTTGCCGTGCTTGAAGCTGCAGCCTTATCGGCAGCGCTGGTGCTGGCCCCAGTTGGGTCAGTTGCGGTACTGCCGTGAGCTGTGGCATTTTTAAAACCTAAAACGTGCTGTTTCTACTCTTTAGGGCCCTGTTTGGCCGTCTTGTCAGCACTTTTTAGGATAAGTTTGGTCTGTCCGAAACGGAAAGAGACCATACCCTTCAGCTCCACGAGTCTCCTCATGGTGCTGTCATTGATAGCAAAGACCATATGTGCGATGTCTCGCTCATCCGATCTTTGCAGAACTCTCCACGTTCTCGTGTTGAGCTCCTTGTTTTGGCCATCTAATAAGGCTAGGATGGAGTTAGATACTGGCGCATGTTCCACTATTATCAATTATAACGATTTTTTAAAGTTTGGACTGAAAAGTGGAGAATAAAAGAAAAATGTAAAAAAGTTGCATGTTATAACGGGTGAACGGGTAAAAGTTGTTGGTGTAATCAGTGTGCATGTTAAATTGCATGACATTTGAGTTAAAAATTTAGATCTTACGGTTGTAGAATCGGCAAGCTCGTTTGTGCCCCTCTTAGGACGTGATTGGTTAGAGGTGTTGATACCAAACTGGAAGTTATCCATTTTTGGGGAACAGGTGGGTAAATTGCATTCGGTTGAAAATTTGAGAGAGATTGAATATTGTAGACAAAAGTTTCGAAATATTTTTGATAAGAACTTACATAACCCATAAGAAGATAGTAAGCCAATTTTCTTTAAACCATATACGGTGCCATACGATTTAAGAGCAAAGGTCGAGCAGGAATTAGGCAATTTAGTTGAGGCGGGGATTATAAAGCCAGTCATGTCAAGCAAGTGGGCTTCGCCTATCGTAGCTGTTGCGAAATCCGATGGTAGCATCAGACTTTGCGTTGATTGTAAGGTAACGATTAACAAATATAATGATAAACACCACTATCCGTTACCAAAAATGGATGACATTTTTGCTAAGTTAGGAAAGCGTTCTTTTTTGTGTGTACTTGACTTGACTGGGGCTTATCAGCAAGTAAGAATATCAGAATCGTCGAAACCACTACTTACAATTAATACACACAAGGGGTTGTATGAATTTCAAAGACTAACATTTGGGGTTAGCAGTGCACCGTCTATATTTCAATCCATAATGGATAGAATTCTTGGAGGAATTTCGCACGTTCAGTGCTATTTGATGATATAATTATCGGAGGAGGAAATTTTAAAGAATGCAAGAATAATTTGTTTTCGGTTTTGGAAAGGTTAAGTGCTCACAACGTCCGCATTAATTAAAACAAATGCAAGTTTTTCGAGAAAAGTGTTAAGTATCTGGGACACATTATATGTAGCAAGGGAATTAAACCCAATCCGGAAAAGGTAAAGGCAATTGTTGATGCACCTAAACCCGAAAACTTACAACAGTTGCAGTCATATTTAGGGCTTATTAATTTGTATAGTAAATTTATCCCAAATATGTCAACTAAATTTAAAAATCTATACGAATTATTAAAAAAAAAATAATAATTTTATGTGGACGAGTGAATGTCAGTAAGGGTTATTTATGTAATAACAACCTATTAGTTCCTTATGATGTACAAACGTTTAAGAAGGGATTAAAGAAATACGAGAACATTACTAGATTATCTAGTTAAGAAAAAGGAACATGCAAAGGTAGATATCTTTAAGGGGGAGCCACATAGACAAAACTTGTATGATAATAAAAAGAGTTGTATCCATATAAAGAAAAAAAAGTTGAATAATATTGAATTCTTAGAGGGTGAACACGTTTTATATTTAAATAATTCCAATGCAGGTGTTAATATGGTCCCTGCTATTATTATTAAAAAGTTAAGGACATATGTTTTTAGTATTAAGGTAAATCAGTCTTTTAGAGCAGCTCATGTGAACCAACTAAAAAAGGGACAGATTAAAAAAGTAATTTTTGCTCACAAACCTATAGCTGTTTATAATAAAGAACGGATAAAAAATAAGAATATGAAGAAGAAGCGAAGAATAATCGAATTGGATGAAAATTCAGATATGTTTTTTAAGACGATCAAACAGGCTTAAAATGAAAGAACAAAAACATTTTTTAGGAAATTAAGTTGGCATATAACATCAAACTTTGTTTATTCAAACTAAGTTTTTATTTTAAAAATGTAGTGTACCTAACAACTTTTTTTTGTTTATTTTTTTTTTAGGGGAAGGAAATGTTGTATACTGAGTTATTAGACAGTCTGTTAAATGACTAATTCTTAAATGTAAAACCAATACACAGCGCACCTGTCGGGTTGGTTACCCACCAGGCGCGTCCCCAGGTGGTGGATAGGGGGACCTCGGTACGATACGTTCGTGATCCGAGGTTTTAGAGTCATAGCGGCGTTTTATACACCGTCAAAGCTCTATCGCGAACCAAACCAAAAAACAAGTATGCAGGAACAACTTAAGGATTTAAATACTCCAGGTGGTACTCGCATGGGCGAAAATCCACCCGTGGTCTTTTCGACCACGGTCGGGGCACGGATTCTGGAGGCCCCAACCGACATACATATACCGCCCGCCTGTACAGGCGTTGACCTTCGAGTTGCGAAAAGGTTTGCTTCCGAAGATTCCTGCAGCTCTATCTCCGACACGTTCGGTAGACTGGGCTGGAAACATGAAGAAAGTGGCGGAGAGGTTCAACCTGATACGCTTAATCTTCAGACCAATAGACAGACAGCCGATAGGTGTGATGCTGCCGACGAGGCCTGCGAAACCGAACAGGTGAAACGGGCCACAGAGGCGGCGTCCACTGGTCAGCGTCCATCTAAGAGCCAGCGAAAGAGGAAAAGGAGAAAGGCGGCTATCGTGCGGCGCAAAGAAACTGCACCGCCAGTTGAAGGCGCAAGCGCTGAGAACTGCCCTTCCCCGGCGGCGACGGCAAAGAGATGCAGGTCGGCAGAGGTTACCCCAACCGAAACCAGCCAGCTAACTGAAACTAACGCTGCCTCCCCTTCCAATAGCTCGAACAGGAAAAAACGGAGGAAGAAGACCTCAAGCACTCCTGTCGGTGGAACTGCGCGCGCACCTTCTGCGTGCCCTTCCACTAGAACACTTCCAGCTGATGTATTTCCAATGATTGGATTTACTCAGATTAACCTTCAACACTCCAAGGCTGCTACTGCACTCATCAGTAAGAAGCTTTCTGTGTTGAATACAAAAGCCCACATAACATCCATACAGGAGCCATGGGTGTGGAAAAATCGCATCTGTGGCCTTGGAGGTGTTCGTGGCACTACGATACTCTGTGACGAGCGGTCCGAGAGACCAAGGGCTTGTCTTGCTGTGTCGAACCTTTTCTCAGCGACTAAGCTTGGACAATTTTGTGGCCAAGATTTGGTTGCTGCAGCCATTAGCTACGAAACGAATGGAAGTTGGAAGACCTTCATCGTGGCGTCAGCTTATCTCCCCTATGATTCGGTAGTGCCTCCACCACCGAGGGCAATTGCTGAACTCATTGACTATTGCGACACCAGGAAGATGGGCCTAGTTATATGCTGTGATGCCAATGCTCAAAACACTGTTTGGGGCAGCAGCAAATGCAACATGCGAGGAAACCATCTCCTGGATTTCATTCTATCATCTGATCTTACTATCAACAGTGTTGGCTCGCAACCAACTTTTGTGACGTCAAAAAGACAGGAAGTGATCGACCTAACTTTATCAAATAGATACTTTAAGGCGGTTACTAACTGGAGGGTCTCTTCGGAGGTGTCCCTCTCAGACCATAGATATATCGAATTCCAAATCGGATGCGAAGCCATCACTTTGCAGGAGAGGAGGAATCCGAGAAAAACCAACTGGATACGCTTCAGGGAGGAATTAGGGAAAACTCTCAAAACTCCAACCAAACTCAGGACGAGACAAAAGGTAGAGGAAGCTGTTCAAGACCTGAATAGTGCCATTACTAGCTGTTTTGAACTGACGTGCCCATTAAGCAAACCCCCTGGCAGAACACCGGTTCCCTGGTGGAGCTCGGAACTGCAAAGAATTCGTAGAGAAGCTAGAAAGCTTCTAAATAGGTCACTCAAGACTGATTTGGAGACAGACTGGAATCTCTACCGATCGAAGCAGAAGGAATATAAGAGGCTAATTCGGGTATCGAAAAGTTCTTCTTATAAGAATTTCTGCGAAAAGATTGAAAAGCTGGGTGAAACTAGTAGGTTGGTTAAAGTTCTGAAAAAGGGCAAACCAGCCAAACTGGACTCACTTAGAAAACTTGATGGCACCTTCACTGAGACGAAAGCGGAAACTCTTAGTTATCTGCTGGAGTCTCACTTTCCAGGTAACCAGATTACAATTGGTTCACAACCAGCCCCGATTACCGAGACTATAAGTGAGCCAAGACAAACAACTCGGCGTAGCTGGTATATTGCGAAGGCCGTGGTGACGGACGAGGCCATTAAATACGCATTTGCGTCTTTTGACGGCTTCAAGTCGCCTGGTACAGACGGAATATACCCAGCCATGCTGCAACAATGTACAAACCAGCTGCTACCGACTATGAAGAAAATCTTCACCGCTGTCCTAGCACTGGCATACATTCCAACACCCTGGCGTACAGTTAGAGTGGCATTCATACCAAAAATTGGCAGAAGTGACTACTCGCTCGCCAAGAGCTTCAGACCAATCAGTCTGACTTCTTTTTTGCTGAAAAGCTTGGAAAGGCTGGTCGAGCTTCACGTGCGCAAAGGTGCTTTGCGATTGCACCCACTATCTCCGATGCAACATGCCTATCAACGCGGAAAATCCTGCGAGACTGCGCTCCAAAATCTAGTTGGTAGAATTGAAGGCGCGCTTGACAGAAAAGAATACGCGATGGGCATTTTCATCGATATTGAGGGTGCTTTTGACAATGCGACTTTTGATAGCATGTGCAGCTCCGCCAGACAACACGGAGTAGACGAACCATTGGTGTTGTGGATTAAACCAATGCTAATGAATAGAACGTTGGTTGCGGATGCGGATTGTTGCCGCTATGTTATGGCGGGGGTAAACAGAGGCTGCCCGCAAGGCGGCGTCATGTCTCCACTGCTGTGGTGTATGCTGGTCGACTCTCTGTTGAACGCACTCAACAGTTCTAATAAAGGGTGATTTTTTTAAGGTTAGGATTTTCATGCATTAGTATTTGACAGATCGCGCGGGATTTCAGACATGGTGTCAAAGAGAAAGATGCTCAGTATGCTTTGACATTTCATCATGAATAGACTTACTAACGAGCAACGCTTGAATTTTCAGTGAATGGGCCCTAGAAAAGTTGGCAGAAAATCCGCTTTTTTATCGACAAATTTTGTTCAGCGATGAGGCTCATTTCTGGTTGAATGGCTACGTAAATAAGCACAATTGCCGCATTTGGAGTGAAGAGCAACCAGAAGCCGTTCAAGAACTGCCCATGCATCCCAAAAAATGCACTGTTTGGTGTGGTTTGTACGCTGGTGGAATCATTGGACCGTATTTTTTCAAAGATGCTGTTGGACGCAACGTTACGGTGAATGGCGATCGCTATCGTTCAATGCTAACAAACTTTTTGTTGCCAAAAATGGAAGAACTGAACTTGGTTGACATGTGGTTTCAACAAGATGGCGCTACATGCCACACAGCTCGCGATTCTATTCCATTTTGAGGGAAAACTTCGGAGAACAATTCATCTCAAGGAATGGACCGGTAAGTTGGCCACCAAGATCATGCGATTTGACGCCTTTAGACTATTTTTTGTGGGACTACGTCAAGTCTAAAGTCTACACAAATAAGCCAGCAACTATTCCAGCTTTGGAAGACAACATTTCCGAAGAAATTCGGGCTATTCCGGCCGAAATGCTCGAAAAAGTTACCCAAAATTGGACTTTCCGAATGGACCACCTAAGACGCAGCCGCGGTCAACATTTAAATGAAATTATCTTCAAAAAGTAAATGTCATGGACCAATCTAACGTTTCAAATAAAGAATCGATGAGATTTTGTAAATTTTATGCGTTTTTTTTTTAAAAAAAGTTCTCAAGCTCTTAAAAATCACCCTATTACGCTCAGGCGTACGCGGATGATGTTGCCGTGCTTTCTGTTGGATCATGCCTAGCGACTGTATGCGCCAAGGCGCAGGCGGCCCTTGACGTGATCAACGAATGGTGCACTAGGAATGGGCTCTCGGTCAATCCTCTTAAAACTGAGGTTGTTCTCTTTACGAGAAGGAGGAAGCTGGTCGGGTTGACTCAGCCAGTGCTAAAAGGCGTCACAATCCAACTCTCCAATGAAGCAAAGTATCTGGGAGTCATCCTGAACAGCAAACTTCTTTGGTCCAAACATGTTGAGCTGAAGACTGCCAAGGCGCTGTCTATTTTCTGGCAGTGCAAAGGCATTTTCGGCAAGACATGGGGCTTATCACCGAAAAGAGTCCTATGGATTTATACGGCTATGATAAGACCATTTATAGCATACGCATCGGTTGTTTGGTGGAATAAGCTTTCACGTAAATACGTCACTGCTGCTTTTGCCAAACTCCAAAGACAGGTATGTCTCGGCTGCACGGGGACCTTCCCCAGGACGCCTGGCTCCGGCCTAGATGCACTATTGAACCTTCCGCCCCTTGATGTTTACATCATGGGATGTACAATCAAGGCTATCTCACGTCTTACAAGAGGTGGCTTTTGGTATAACTCGCACTGGAGTTTTGATGAACTTGCGCAACGGTTGTCCTTCGACTCCTGTCTTATGGATATGCCGTCTGATGCGATGACACCGGAACTTCGGCTAAAGCGCAAATACGAGGTCGACTTTCCTCGCGTCCAGGACTGGCTCTGGCCGGACTCTGAACCTGGAAGGGAATGCAGTCGAATCTTTACGGATGGCTCCAAAACCGATCAAGGATCTGGTGCTGGTGTCTTCGTGGAGAGCGATAGCGTTAGACTTTTCTTTCCGTTGGGCAAACATGCGTCAGTCTTCCAAACAGAGACTTATGCTATCCTAATGGCCATGGACTATGTTACGAGGAACAGGTGGAGGGGGCGAAGTATCTGCGTCTGTAGCGACAGTCAGGCTGCGCTTAAGGCCTTACTCAAACCCTTAACTACCTCCAAAATAGTACGTGAATGCAAGATATCTCTGAATTCGGTCGGAAGACTGAATTCACTTAAACTTGTCTGGGTCCCGGGTCATAACGGGATCACGGGAAACGAGATCTCCGATGAACTTGCTAGACAAGGCTCAGAGGGGGACCTCTCAGGACCTGAACCAGCGATCTGTCTGCCTGCGTCCTCGGTCAGGGCTTCCATTGACGGTTGGGTTTCCTATGAACACAATCGCCGTTGGCATGACTCTCCAGGGTGCAGACAGACTAAGCAAATGCTCCCCGACGTCTGTGGGAAATCCGCGGCATTCTTGTTGTCTCTCAACAGAAAAGACTGCAGACAGACTACTGGCGTTCTAACGGGACACTACGCTTTTGCCAAACACCTTAAGGTGCTAGGCCTAAGCGACACCACCAACTGCGAAGCCTGTGGAGAAAGCGACGACACTGCGGAACATTTCCTCTGTGATTGTTCTGCTTTTTCTCGTATCAGGTGGCAGGTATTTGGTGCGGATATGGTGAGTGCTGTAAACCTAAGCTCCTTATCATTGAAGCGCCTTCTCGTTTTTCTTAGAAAAACGAGTAAATTCCCACAGCAAAATGTGGTGTGTCTGCCTGGCAGTACAATGGACCAGTATTGAGTCTGAGTGCTCCAGTGCAGAAAGTTTCACACATCCCGACAAAAAAAAAAAAAAAAAAAAAAAAAAAAAAAAATACACAGCGCAACTCATATAGCAACCGTTTACTCTCTCTATCTCTCAAAATATATACGTAGTTATTTGGTAATCTGATTAATTTATAATATCATGTACTGTAAATAGAAATGTATGAAGTTAGGTTAAGCGAGCATCGAAGCTCAGAAATAAACTTGAAGTCACGAAGACGAGTTGTGTTTCTCATGTCCGATGTATGTACAAGGTGGCGCAAAAATCACCTTCCGATGTTTTTTGGCTGTAATATAAAAAAAAATGAAAAACTTTGATTCTTCTTGTGGATTATTTTTATTTGGTCTTTTAATTTTTTTTACATCAAATCGAGAATATGATGTCATATAAATGGCCGCCGCCACAGTTGATTGTCATTTGAGCCCTTTTTATGGCATTTTCCATCACTTTGGCCAAAACTTCAGGCGATAGGTCCTCACATTGTTGACGGATATTGTCTTTAAGAGCTGCAAGAGTCTGAGGCTTGTTGTAAACCCGCGACTTCAAAAAGCCCCACAAAAAGAAGTCTGGAGTGGTCAAATCAGGCGATCTTGTTGGCCAGTGCAAATCGCCAAAAACGGGTGATTAGGCGCCCGGGAAATGCATCCTTCAGCATATCGGTTGTGGCACGTGCAGTGTGTGCCGTTGCACCGTCCTGTTGGAACCACAAGTTTTCCAATCCCAATTCATCAAGTTGCGGCAAAAAGAACTCGTTGATCATTGCTCTGTAGCGCTCACCATTCACAATAACCGTTTGGCCCGCGACGTCTTCGAAGAAAAAAGGTCCGATGACTCCTCCAGCGAAAACAGCACACCATACAGTGACTTTGAGCGGGTGTAATGGCTCTTCGTGGGTTACACGCGGATTTTCAGTGCCCCAGAAGCGTACATTTTACTTATTTACGTACCCGCTAAGATGGAAATGGGCCTCATCACTCATGATCATTTTTGATGAAAAATCATCTTCCTCTTGGTGGTGATTAAGGATGGCTTGAGCGTATGTTAGACGCGAATGGCGGTCAGCAGCTAACAGCTGATGCACCGTCTGGACTTTGTACGGAAACATCTTCAAATCTTGTACCAAAATTCGCTGTAAAGACCGTCGACTGATACACATTTGCGCGGCACGTCGTCTGGTCGATGTCGACGGCGCTTCCATGACATCTTCGGCTACAGCAGCAATATTCTCTGCAGAACGGCTACTCCGGGGTCTGCCACGCCTGGCAGCATCTCGTGTTGTGCCAGTCTCTTCGAGGCGAGCGGCTAAACGTCGCAGTGTTTCACCAGTAGGCGTTGGACGGGTAGGAAATCTGCGACGAAATTCACGTTCTGCCAAAGTCACCGACCGATTATTGCTCAAATAAATAGTCACCAATATTCCGCGTTCTGGAGCAGTGTAGCGTAACATTTTTTATTAACGTGTATTTCGCATGTGTTTACTACACAAATGTCAAAACAGAACTGACATTAGGGGCCAATCGCAAAATGTATAGCATTTTCTGATAGGAGGATTACTTTTGCGCCACCTTGTATTATCATAAATATCAGTTTCTAATGTCATGTCGTTAATAAACACATTTTTCTGCGCTTACATTGCAAACGCTGGCTGAACCCTACGAGATAGATCAAAATAATGTACTACAGTATTGTCTACGAAAAAGTCCGCGATGATATATGCCTATCTCTTAGGGATTATTGGTTAATAACCAATTTTGTATCCTTTACTTTTTACGAGAAATAATGACATTAATCCTTATCCAATTAAATTCTGATAGTATGTATTTAAATACTAAAGTGAATTCTTTTTTAAGACAAAACGTGCTTTCAGTGCGACAATTTTTTCGAAATTGTATGTTCGTACTTTAGTCGGTACTAAGGTTAATTTTTAAACCGCACTTATAGTACCTAAGTACTTAGGGTAGATAGAATTAGATTTCAATTTATTATTAGGGTAATTATTTTGTAAGTATTTTTAATTATCAAAAATCGTATGTAGAACGAATTATGGGAGGCATGAGCCTATTAGTCGCATGAGTAGAATCTATAATCTAAATGATCATGTGATTGACTTGCATGTTAGTAAAATTAAGCTAAAAAATATTTTGCGTAATAATGCTTTAATGTCTTAAATTGTTTGCGTTATTTTGTGTATGTGTTAGTATTTTATAGGTACATAATTATTGTATTTTTAATTGTTTTGTCCTTACTTACACCTGCACTAAATGATGTGCCTGTGAGAGCACTTTTAGTGCCGGCAATTTCTGCTCGTGATAGTTGCTTGCTTTAAGCACTCCACGACACAGAGCTGATCGTGTAATAAAAAAAAAAAAAGTGTAGGGTTGAAGAGCTTTAACACAGGCTCGCTGCAAAACATTTGTTTTATGGACTCAAAAGCAGCAGTTTGATCGGTTCCGAAAACAAACCTTTTGTGTTTCTTAATCAAGTCGGACAAGGGCTTAGCATATGCAGCATAGTATATATATATATATCATATATATTATTTAAACTTTGGAATAAAAGATAATCACAAAGTTCTGTCAAATGACACAAAATTAAACTCACCACAAAATCTTGTCATATTTGACAATCAGACAGAAGAATAAAATTTACTGGGTCTAACTTCACTTTTATTGATTCACATAATTCACCGATAGTACATTTTGAGGATTTCGCTCTCCCATTTGAGGGGCGCAGCGGACGGAGGTAGTGAGAGTTGGCTGTCTAATATAGGTAGTCTGTGGTGATGGTCAGTGACAGCTGAACTAACAACGACCATACCACGTCGAGTTTATCGGTTCTCGTCAGATCACAGCAAATAAACGACATTGGGCGCGGTTAGCACGTAG
Source organism: Portevinia maculata (assembly GCA_949715645.1). Lineage (NCBI taxonomy): Eukaryota > Metazoa > Arthropoda > Insecta > Diptera > Syrphidae > Portevinia > Portevinia maculata. The sequence continues at coordinate 124,499,852 of OX454527.1, forward strand.
ATGGGGGACCGTTTGAGAACAACAGTGTGTTGTTGGCCAGTCCCATGTCCCATCTACAGAGTTGAGGTAGACACTACTATGTGGTACTCGTATCACAATGGAAATGTACCTAAATTGGTCTAAGTGTGTCGGCTTCTGCCGACAGCCACCTTAACCTAATCTAACAGCTAACCTAAAAATACCGCACTTCTCATTGGGCGCGTTCAATTTGCAAGGTAACTGCTAGTCCCTACTATTTTACCTTTTCTCATTGATCAAATAACTGACGTGACCGTCGTTTCGCAAGTGATAGGAATATAATTGTTAAGGAACTGGTAGTTTCCTTGCAATTTGAACGCGCCAATTTTCACTAAATTTTCTTAGCCACAAATCAAAAAAGGCGACCAGCAGCACAGACTACCTATAGGCAGCACAGACTACCTATAGGCAGCACAGACTATATATCGTCACCTGAATGCAAGAACCGGCTAACTTGATTTTCGTAGTTTAGAGTAAATTGCAAAAAACGGATTCACCTATTGGTCAGACTTCTTTTTTTTCCTGAAAATACTGATAAAACAACACTATATTTTTTTCTGCGCTAAAGGCTTAAATAAAGTGTAGAAATTTGAAATCCCTTAATTTTTTTATAAAGTCGATTTTGAGAAAAAAATAGTTTTATAAAAAAATATCCAGTTATCCACTTCTTGCACCAACTATTTTTAACGGATAAAATCTTAAAAATTCAATTATCTGCTTATTCGCATTGAATTAATTTTGTTTGCTTGCTTCATTACTTTCATTAATAACAGAAACTGTTTAATTTTGATGTTCATTTGGAAATATTTGACTAAAATTTTTTAAAAATTTAACAGAAAATCACATTTTAAGAGAAAATCAAATTTTGTTAGATAGAGTTTTGTTTTATTTATTTTAATTTAAAAGTTACAGAACCATTTTTACCATTTTTTTTCATTCGTTTTCATCAGCTTTACCATTCGGTAAATTGCTGTAAAAGTCGAAATAGTCATGACTCATTGCTGGAGGCTTCATTGAAAAAAGAGACATCAAGTCTTTGTACTTAGCGCTTGTAATAGGGTGTCCTTCCGGGTAACACGTGTGGAGCTTTATGTTGGCAACCAATTGACTTCTTGAGGCCCTCTTTGAGCAATCAACAGTTCTGAACGTTCCATTATTGAACGATTCCTTGCATTCATATACAAATGGGCATTCTTTTTTGAATTTAAACCAACACATTTTTTGCATAAGCACGGTTTCTTTGGATGTGTCTGCTTTCCTGATAGTGAGGTATTCGTCAACAAAACCTTTCCAATCAATTATATTTTCGGTATTTATATCGTGGACGATATAGGGTTTATGTCCCATTTTTCTTGACCCACGAGCTATGGTTTTCCAGTCTCCTGGCCAAAAAGCCTTTCCAATACGCTTTGATTCCGTCCCGATCGCTGAGTGCATTGAATCACATTCCATTTCACTGTGCCCCGACACCATAAATTTCAAATGTATTGTCTTTAAATGTTCAATTGCTTGCACTGCATACATACACATAGCGTGCACAAATTGGTTTAAATTTTGGCCACCACATCGATCGCTAAAGCACCTTATTTCCTCAACTTCTTCTGGGAGAGATTTGAAATAATTAAAGAGGAGACTCGCCACCTCGCAGCTCCCCCTACCACCTTGCCCCTCGTGCCAGATATAACAGTCTCCTTGCTTCGAGGTGACGTCATAAGCTGTAAAATTGTAGGTTGCTAGTCTACGCTTATAAAAAAGCGCATTGTTTGTCGGGTCACAAGGGCAAAGCAGAACCTGCTGCAAATCAAAGTTGCAGCTGACAATCTTTTTTCCACTTTTTGCTGCTTCCTCCTTGTCTTTTTTCTTATTATTTCGAGCCTCCTCTTTTTTTTTATATGTGCCTCATGCTCATTTCCGTCGATTTGCGTCTTATCAGAGTTGTTCTCAAATGCAACACACAGTCTACATTGGTCTTTCTTTGGACTGTGAAATCCTAGATTAAAGTTGTCCTTAAAAATCTTTCTGTACATTGAGAGTTTTGCGGATGGCAGATTTTCTTTTTCACAATGTTGCTGGTACATCCTGTACATTGTAGCTAGATTTAAAGAAGAGTCCAAATACTTTCTTACAGTCCTTTCTCGGCAGTAATGTGACGGTACGCAAGGAAAACTTATGATATGATTCTTAATTCCTTCAATTAAAGCCGGATTGAGAGTCGCACTTCTTCCTTTTCCTCTTCCATCGGACGGTGCTAAATTTTCACTAGACCTTTTTTGCATAGCGTATTCTATTACCCCTTTTTTTATGCCTAATGTATTTAGAAACATTGTCTTACATACCTTAATCCTGTTTTTATTTACAGGAAGAAAGTACTTCACTGAAAATTGTCTTTTTGAAATGTTCACCGTTGTTGTTGTTCGCTTTGTTAGCTGTTCAGTGTTTGCGTTGATAAAATCCCTCTGACGAGAGTAATCACCCAAATCGTAGTAGGCTTTGAAAATAGTATTCCGATCTTGTTCGGAAATTTCTAACGAGCACTTGAACCTGCAGCTAACATTGCAATTCGCCTTCATCGAAGCAGCAGTTATAGTCCTACCATTAGTGGAAACGTAGTCTTTTCCATCGAGTCTTCTTTGCTTCCTAATATTTCTCTGCCATTGGTCACTCTGCCTTTTCTTCCTCCGCGGCCTGGATGTTACCTGAGGGAACTCTTGCATGCCAGTTAACCCGTTATCATCATCCATGTCAGAAGATGAACTACTTCCACTAGTATCCGGATGGTATTCAGATTCATCTGGTGAAAAATCATCCTCATCTGGGTTAAGCTCCACCTCTTGTTCAGCAGCAACATCTTGAACAGCTAAAACACCTTCAAAAACAAGAGGAAACGAAAGTTAGTTAGTCAATCGAACCATTTGTAATTGCGCTTCGGCTTACCTGTGTCATTTAAAATTTCACTAGAATCCGCTTCCACTTCTGGAAGAAATTCTCGCATAATAGTAAGTTCATTTGAACTAAATTCCATCTCTAAATCATCGGCAACATCTTGAACAGCTGGCATAGCTACATAACCAAAATGGAACGAATCTTAAGTTTGTCAATCGGGCCGTTTTTTATTGCACTTCATCTCACCTGTTACAATTACACCTTCATTGGAACTTGATTCCACAACTTTATACCCAGCAACATCCGAATGAACCATCATCGTTTTAAAGACGCAGTCCTGCTCATCTCTTTCATGTAGCGCGTTTGAAATATACGCCTCTGTAAAATAGGGCTATAATCTAACGCAACTCCGGTATAATTCATTTGTACTTACTATCGTTATCTAAATTCTTTTGTAATGCTAGTTGAACAAACTTTTTTCCCCTTGAGATCATTTTTTATTCACGTTCACTTACAAACCGAAAATTAATATTCTCAAAACCGTATTAAACCAAATGCAATTAAAGCAGGAACAAAATTTAAAAAATATCCAACTAACGGAAAATGCAAGGAACACTTGATCAAGGCATTCATGTTGAAGTTCAAATTATTATAATGTATGAGTTGTCTACTTATTGCATGCCAAATCGATACATAAAATCGTGCAAAAAACAGCCATCTGAAGATATCTACTTCTTGCACTAACTTTTCATCGATTGTTCTATTGGTCTGTTTTTTACACAGCCCAATAGATGGCAGCAGGCCCGCAAAACTAGTTATCTGTTTATTTCAGTTAAAGCAAATCGCCTCAACGAAGCAGAAAACCCAGTTATCTCAAAAATGACAAAAATTGAGTTAGCTGGTTCTTGCATTCAGGTGACGATATAGGTAGTCTGTGACCAGCGCTGCTACTTTGCTACGATCGTAGCAAAACTGCTACGCGATTTCCAATTTGCTACGCTGCTACGCACTCTCCCTAAAAACGTCTATTTTGCTACTTTTTTTGAAGCACGAAATGTCAACATAAATCTTGGAATTTTTCTTGAAAAAAAAAATAAACGAAAGTATATTCAATCTTTACACACTTTCGCACACCAACTTATATTCTTTTCTACCATACCCAACATGTACCCATTTCTTCGGATGTGTTAGTGTTTGAATTTGACTGGAATCGGTCTGGAATTTTTTCAGATTTGAGCTTGACGAAGAACAAGAAGACGAACTCATTTAAAATAGAGACAGTAGATAAAATAATGGCTGCAAAATGTTTGATTTCAAAAAGAAACAAAATATGGGTGTCGAATCTTTAATTTTTTCTAAAAGGTACTTAAAAACTTAATTTTTGAAAAAAACTGTATTAATCAAAAAGACTTGCCGGAATTTCTATGTGATATTAATTCTGCTATTGGTACAAAGAAGCTACATTTATAATTTTGTGATAGCTATGAACTATTTTTTTTTCTAAGGCAATGCAAAATATATAGTTTACCAACTATACCTATACTAGTCCTTAAAAACATATTCCGGGCTATCGTGAACAAAATTCCCCCCGTAATATTTCCCATTTTTCAAAAATAGGTATCGGAATGAATTTAAAAAATAGGAAAAAAATTATAATAAATAAATTGGTATCGTAAACGAAATTCCCCCGGATTTTCTCAAAATCTAAGCAGTTTGTATGTGGATAAGTAGTTGGTTGCTTTTAAGTTTGTATTTTAAATCATAAAAGTGAAATAAGAGTTGCATAGGTTTGTTGTGTTTCAAATAAAAAGAAACTGGAGCTTATTTAGAAAAGAGGAGACATTTTTTTCTTTATGCAAGTATTTTTCATTTAAGTTTTTTTTCCATAATTTTATATAAAAACAAACATATACTCGTAGGTCTAAATGTGCCTGTCCATTTGAGAGTACTTTCGCTAGTAAACTCTCGAGAGTTGCTCTCAAGTAGCTTTCCATTTGAGAGTGAAATGTTTGAGATCTTACTATCGAGAGTTGTTTGCGAGATTTTTGAAATTAAATTTGCGGATAGTACTCTCATACCCGTGTCCACTTCACTTTAGTTATCGGCTGAGAGCAGACATCATGATGTCGTATACGCAAAAAGTTGCAGCAGCAGTTGTTGTTTATATTGCTGTCAAAAGGCGAAATAAGTATAAAAAAACAAAAACTTGCTGGGTTAAACCATGGGTGGATCGTCGACGTCGATTTGGTGCGGGATATAATCTCACAAGAGAGCTTCAAATCGAAGACTCTCAACAATTCAAACATTTTTGTCGGTTGTCAAGTAGTCAAGTGGAATATATAATACAATCCGTTGGACCGACAATTTTTAAAAATGATACAAGATTAAGGAAAGCCATACCAGTTCGTGAACGTGTTTTGTTAACACATAGATTTTTGGCATCCGGTAAGTCAGTATTTAATATTTTCTTACAAATTGCAAGTATTACTGGTAGTTTTCCATTCCATGCAGGTGATTCCTATGGTAGTCTGCAGTACCTGTTAGGTATACCAGTATGTACAATAGGCAGAATTGTGAAAGAAGTTTGCCAAGCAATTTTCAACAATTTAAAAGGAAAATATTTAAATGTAAGGATACACTATGATTTTCAAAAGTTTTTTTATTATTAATAATACAAAATGAGTTGACAGTGTTAAATGTTTAGTCCTGAAATTGGAAACTTTCAACGTAGTCCTTTGCGGATTGTGAATTATTGAATTGTTCGTCAATTATTTGAATTTCAGAAGAGACAGACGATGCCGAAGCATTCATTGGAGAAGGAAGAAAACTTGTGGACGGTAGAGTAAACGCATCATCTTCATTAGCTATACGAACTATAGCCATGCGAATCTCACTTTTCAGCTTTCTTTTGTAAAAACCATGGTTCAGGCTGCGTAATTCTTGAGCAACGTTCTGTCCAAATATGTCAAATTCATCAGGTTCTTTTCTTAAGACCTTCAAGGCAGCTTTGAGAGCATCCTCCTCATCACTATCGTGCTTCCTTTTTCTTCGAGTTTCTTTTGAAACACCGCTCTCTTGTAGTTCAATGCTAGGCCCTTCAACACTTTCTTGAATTTGTTTTTCTGTAACCTGAAAGTAGAAACGAAACATCGCATAAACATATAAACTTAATTCTGTTTTTACACGATAAATACGTTCTCAAATAATTCGTGTAAAAATGTATTTGGGGAATCCCCGACAAATGAAAATTATGAAAATATATATATGTATTTTTTAGTTTCCCGAAACTGAGACGGATTGGTTGGAAATCGCCGAAGGATATGAAAAACGTTGGAATTTTCCCCATTGCATCGGAAGTTTGGATGGAAAACACATCGTAATGCAAGCTCCGAAAAATAGTGGAAGCCACATTACAACTATAAAGGAACTCATAGCATTGTTTTGATGGCAGTTGTTGACGCCAACTATAAGTTTACATACATTGATGTTGGATGCAATGGACGAATCTCTGATGGCGGAGTATTTTACAACACTTCATTACACGATGGGTTAACACAAAACACCATTAAATTACCTGATCCAAAACCAATTCCCGGTAGAAATAATCCAGTTCCATATTGTTTCGTTGCCGATGATGCTTTCGCCATGGCCACATATTTATTGAAACCTTATCCGTTTCGTAATCAACCTGCGCCAAATCGTATTTTCAACTATCGTTTGAGTAGAGCACGAAGAATAGTTGAAAACGCTTTTGGAATCATAGCCAACCGTTTTAGGGTTCTCAGAAAACCAATGAATCTCAATCCTGATCGAGCAAAAGATGTAGTAATGGCCATCTGTACACTTCACAATTTCTTGCGTTCGGAAAAAGATTCAAATTATTTAAACAATAGCGCAGTTGACTCAGAACATCCAGAAAGTTATGACATAATACAAGGGAGCTGGCGTTTAGAGAACAATTTGGAAAACTCATTTTACTCTCTTGAAAATGGAAAAAACCACAACTACAGTGTTTCTCAAAAGGATGTAAGAGATGAATTCAAAGAGTACTTTATGACCCCTATTGGTGAAGTTTCGTGGCAGTAAAAACATATTGCATAACTAGCTGAAAAATAACTTACCAAATTTGACTGAGTGGACGATGCACTGACGGATGGAATCAAAAATTGTAGAGCCTTGAAATAGGGCCAATTGCTGGTGTAAGCCTCATCAGTTGCGGCTCCACTTTTTCTTCTCTTTGTTTTGTTTAGTTCTTGAGTCACCTATGTATACAAGTACGAGAATGATACAAACTTTAAACAAGCATTATTAATAAAAAGTATAATTATCATACCTGGTTTCTCAAATTGTGAATTTTTCTTTTTATTTCTGTTTCGGTACATGAAAATTCTGTACTTAGTTTCTTTATTGCTTTATTTTTTTTGTTTCTATCCCAATATTCTGGAAGGAATGTATTCCAAAGAATTTCTTCTGATTCATACCTCTCTATCAATTTTTTAACATTTTCAACGTTCCAAATTGATGCCATACTCGCAGCCAACTGCTCTCAGAATACGAACACTGTTTGAATTGTGCGAGTTGCTCTCCGAGAGTTAGCACAACATGTGTCCACTTACAAACAACTCTCAAGAAGTCGAAAAGTTGAGAGGAGTAAACAAATATCTGCGAGCTACTCTCGCGACCGTGTCCACTTGCGAAACTGCTCTCGAGAGTGGCCTGAGAGCTACTCGCAGTAGTTTTACTCTCAAATGGACACGCACCTTAACTCAACTAATCAAAGACAATTGGAGATGACGATAAATTTATGTGATAGAAGCCGCGACATTGCCGATGGCTTCACTACGAATAGGAGCAAAGATGGATTTAAGAAATTTTGAAGGCTTCTAGAGAAGGAACAGAACAGCGTAGGACCTCCAATGAAATCGATATATGAGTGGAAAAATTTACCTTTTTATAGCTTTATAATTAAAGTCATTTTGAATCTAGTTCATTAGGTATGGGGAGACAAAAAAAATATATAAAAAAGAACCTGTCCGAAAATAAAAATTGAATTAATTGCGATTGACAACTGTCAACGCCTTCGAACATAACTTCGAAAATTCAGGGGGATATAATTCCGGTGGAGATTCACGATACTAGGAATATTTTCCAAGGAACAACAAAATTTCTTGGCGATTTTTTTCCCCTCGGAATCGCCGATAGCCTTGATTTACTTTGAATAAAGAATTAAGTGTTTTTTGTGTTTTCGAATAAAAATTATATTTTGGACTTTTGAGTTTTGCTACACAAATTAAGTTTTGGTACACAAAATTGCTACGCAAATTTTTTTTTCTTTGTGGCAGCACTGTCTGTGACCAGCAGTTGCTTTGCGGTTCACCGCGCTCATTTTCTTAAGATCTTAGTGTCTTATGTCGTTCAGCCAGACTTAAGTTTGATTAGGTTAGGCAAGACATAACATACTGACTGAATGCGGTAATTGAAAGCATTTGGGTTGATATGCGTTTGCATATTGCATAATTGCATTTGTATTTTTAATTTAATGTAATAATTAATGTCGTCAATTAATCTAAGCTTGATAAAAAAAAATTGGAAAAAAATGGTACAAGAGCCAGATGTGTTTCAATATAATTTAAATGTTTTAAATCGCAAAACCATAAGAGGAAAATATCTGTTCTACGCCGAGGTATATTTTATATGAACTTAGTAATATAATAAATATACCTATGCAATAGGAATATTTGTTTTAGATGCCTCAAGTTGCCACATACAAATTTTTGAGAAGGGCATGGAAGTGCTGAAATGCGCATTTCATTGCTGTCAGTGGAAAAAACAGGAGATATCCTGTTTAGCGGGTGAAAATAACAAGAAATTTTGAATTAACGTATATATTTTTTTTGTTACCGTTTGATTTTAAACCAAAATGTGTTTACCTCTCATTGTTAGTTATGTAGCATAATAACCAGGACAGTAGAGACATATCTTGACTAATATTATTATTTCATTAAAATGCCTTAGTGTTTCTTAAAGTGCAGGAAGTTTTTAATGATATTTCATAGGACAAGAAACATTTAAATAACTTAGTTTAAAAGTTTGTTTTAAAAAAAATATTTTTTTGTATTTTCCGGACAGTCTTCTGTGACATTCTAGCCATTAAGAGGCTTAATTATATACGCCAGCGTAGTATTTCTACCAGCCAATGATGTCACATCCAAAGAGGTCTTTATTAGTAAGATCACCGAGTCAAAACTCTGACGTGTTGGTTGGCTAATCCTGAGGGTTAAATAAAAGAGCGGGGGACAAACTTCTCGATAGAGGAGAAATTTGAAGACCAGATCCTCTTTATATGAAGGAAACTGCTTAAATTTCGCACAAATTGTGGTAACAAAATCATATAAAAACTGAGGGCTCTATCTACTTAAGTAGCATGTAGCATGTATGATGAACGATGAAAGTGGGATGATGGAAGGGACGAATAGTTTTGAAATGAAAAATTTAATAAAATCTGATTTCAGTCTTTTTCCTCAAATAAGAAATTACGAGTTTATCGCTTTTATGACTGTCACTATTTTGGCTATATCTTGTCGAAAAATGCTCCTATTTGTATCATTTCTTTTTAATTGATTCAGAAATACCTATTAAATCTAATTAATTAAGAAATAATTATGTTACTTTGTGTCAGTATTGCGCCATGCTGCACAACCACTTATTGGTCAATAGGTTCCTACCTATACGATTTATTTTATTCAAATTTTATTGTTTATTTATTTTAAAATGCTTAGGCCAATGGTTCGTATGAATAAGAACTAGCAGTTCCTTGGAGTAAAAGGCAGCAGTCTAGTAAACGCATTTACAAATTGCTTCAGTACGGTACGAACAAAGTCTTTCATTTCTAAAGTGAGTTTGGAAACTCTATCTTAGTATTTACTTTACTGAACTTGCCGTATTATTTTCCGCATTCGGCTATTTAATACCCGCTCAACGATCTTCATGGTGTGTTACATCAGCTTGATTGAACGGTAGTTATCGACTTCCTTTATACAAAATAAGAAGAAAACTCTCCCTCCACGGGTTAGGCATTGGATCGCCACTCATCAGTTTAGAGATGAGAATCATGAGCCATTTAGACCCGATGTCTCCCATCTTTTTCCAGAACTCGGAGGGTATCTTGTCCGGCCCAATTGCTTTTCGACTATTGAAGTCATTGACTGCCTTCCTAACTTCTTCAACAGGAACGTCGTGTATTTCCTCAGTGTGAGGAACGCCTCTCGGAAAATATATCCGCGGAAATTGTTCAATTAGAAGCCCTTAAAAATATTGCTGCCACCTGTGTAGTATTACAAACAAAAGTCCCGTAGTAGAACATCTTGAAAGCTTTTGTCCTGACGTCTTATATTATATTATATTCTGAAGGTGAGATATTTCAACCGTGGATATTATAAAAAATAATATAAACTACAGTAATTATTACTAATTTTTGGAGTTGAAGTGGCCAACCGCTAGTTCCGGTTCCCTACCTACTGAACACACCCATCAACGCAAACAACTTAGAGCCTTCTTCAATAGAATTCGCTTTAACATCTCTAAACGCTTGCATATCTACTTATGCAGTGTTTAAATATTGCTCTAGCCTTTATGCAAAATTCCGTAATCATAAAACAGTAGGTATACAAAACATAAAAGTTATGCACAGTTTGTGTCAATTAAAGAATCAAAAAGAATACATTAATCAATTACATTTAGCTGCCCAAACTGCCCAAACCAGTTGTTTGTGAAAAACCAAATGCAAAATATCTGCTTATATTCGGAGATTTAATTGTGTAACATAATGTAATCGCAATATGTACATAATATGATTTTTGACACGGATTATGAATGAATGCCCCCTTTCTTTGATGAAAGCTACGGACTCCTTGCAATATGCCATAACCTACCCCAAAGTTCCATCAAAGCCAACAGATAATATTATATACAATCCCCTATTTGTCCGCACCATCAAAAATAAGTTCTCTGCTGGATCTGTGATGCGCAGTGAGGAGAAACTACTGCTGAGTGCTCTTAAGATGTATCCACATCATCTCAATTCCTAGCAGTATCTGCTCCAAGCCGGAAAGGCAAGGAGGTTTTTGCATTCTTCCAGTATATTCCCTTCCCAAGTTGTTATCCACTGGCGTGCATTTCTAATCGACTTAAGTGTGTCGGTCGAATTTGAAATTGGTTGTCGACTTGGATTCCTGGAACTCAGTCTATGGCTATTCAGGTTGTCGAAATGAATGACTTGCATTTTTTGTATGAAAGTTGCTGTTGTTTCGGCAACCTTCGTTTCCTCATCTGTTTGCATTCAATGCATACAAAATTGCAACAGCTACATTAGCGCTAAATATTTGTGTTGCCAGTTTTACCGATAGTTTTTCAAACCATTTGGGCAAACATGACTCTTTGTTAGCTTGAAGAAGACTTGAAAAATTCCTTTTGAGTCTTCTTCATACGGCTTAACAAGTATGTTTCAATCTATAATTTCTCCTAAAATTATGATTTTGTGCTTTAACAATATATTCCGCACGCTCTTGAAGAGATGCGGATAATCGTACAGCTTGAAAATCCTTCCATTCCCAACGTCGAAGTAAGGCTTTTCTGCTGACACTCCTGGCAGTTTGTTTTAGCTCCCAAAACTGATCAACATAACTAAGCTATCTGTGCAAAACCAAATGAAAAAATTGTGCTTTTATTTGGTGATTCCATTGTGTAACCTAATTCAAACGAAATATGTACCTAATATGATTTTTAATACCGATTATGAATGAATGCCGCTTTTATTTGATGAACCAATTAATAAATAAACCAATTTCAGTTGTTCATGAATACCCGCAGCTATTATGACAAGCCGAGCAGCCGCTCGTACACAAACTATAACTTGTCTGATCTTATTTTATTTCTGCTTCAGTTAATATTTTTTCACATGCAAATATGGTTTATAAAGCATTTGGGAATCCTCACTGCTGAAATACGATTTTCCTTCAGCAATCTGAACACACACACCAATTGTATTGAACACAAAGAATTAAGTTGCAGGTGACTGTGGTGGTCTAATTGCAATATGCCATAACCTACCCCAAACTTCCATCGAAGCCAACAAATAATATACCATCAATCTACTCGAAGACAATTCTCCCACCTTTCTTTATCCACCATCGCCCCTGCCTTTAAATATGAATATCCATTTCACTTGCAAACATGAATTACAAAAAATACCAATTGTATTAAATGCCAGAAAACATAACCTACCCCAAACTTTCATCAGAGCAAACAAATAATCCGTGTGTGTCTTTATTTTTTCCGGATAAGGAATAGAAAAGACAGAATATTCCATTTTTTTATCCGGAATATGAAGAATGGAATGAATAAAGAAACAAAAATGGACCGAATAGAATGATAGCCATTTGTCTACTGACCAGCGCTGCCACTTAGTTCAAGAACAAGTACAACATTTACTACTTACAATTAATATATTTTTTCTATTACTGAACTCACATGTGAGGTAATACTCCACTACAGCACTAATATAAAAACATATATAATAAAACATATATGAGAAACATTACGAAAATATAATTTAAGTTCACAAAAACAATAATAATAACGATATCTTAGTAATACAAATTACATTAAACTTTTTCTAAGCAGAAATCTTGCATCCTTATTATCGTTGTCAAAAATCGATTATTGATAAGCGACAAAATTTATTAATCGATCGTTATTTTGGTACTATGAATGTCAATTAACAAATTATTCATCCATTGTGAACACTGACAAGCAAATTGCGATAGAGCACGTGCGTAAAGCTATCTCTTTCTGAAGTGCCGCATTTCTTTCTTAAACGTCAAGAAAAAATTGAAGCATACAATTTCAGTAATTTGCAGAAATTGTATGAAAAATTATTGCGATTGTTAATAAAGTGTATATTTAGGTGAAATCAAAGGGAAATTTTCTCCTTTAAAGGAAAAACCTGAGAAAGTATGTCAGGGCAAAAAAAATATATACACATAGGGGCGGGCTACAGTCTGCTTGGGTGAACTGTTGGATACCCTATTCTTATTCCTATCCCTCATAAGTGGGCGTGACAAAAGTCTAAGTATGGTTGAATTGTTAAGAACGCTGAACATATTCTGTTATATAACATTTAAAAGATTTTATCAAACAAAAACGAAGCTTTTGTAAAAAAAACGTTCCCTAGCTCAAACTTTGGTTTTTCAATAAAATTATTTTATTTAATTGTGGGCGTGCCAGTAAGCAGATTTAAAAAAAATTAATACATGAGCATAGAGGACCCCTAGAGAGTATATATTATAAATTTCAGCTCCCTAGCTCAAACTTTGGATTTTCAAAAAAAAAAAAAATTTGTAAATTGTGGGCGTGTCAGTAGGCGGATTTTGAAAATATTTACAAATGAGCTTAAAGCGCCCCCTAGAGAGTATATATTATAAATTTCAGCTCCCTAGCTCAAATTTTGGTTTTTCAATAAAATAGTTTCATTTTTTTGTGGGCGTGTCAGTATGCGGATTTTGAAAATTTTATATTCCGAGCAGTTTTAGGAGTCATAGATCATATATAAAAAATTTCTGCTTTCTAGCTCAAAATTCGATTTTTTCCAAAATTTTGTTTTTTTGAGTTTGTGGGCGTCTGTGGGCGGATGTCAAAAATTCGTGAACTTGATTATTTCCGTACCCTAGAGAGTATATGGTTAAAATTTCAGCTCTCTAGGCCCAGTTTAAAGGCCTAATTTTTGCCGACGGACGGACGGACATGGCTAGATCGACATTACTATCGATGCTGATCATAAATATAGTAACTTTTATGGGTCTAAGGGCAATATTAAGGTATGTTACAAACTATGCGTCAAAACTAATATACCCTTAGAATAGGGTATAAAAACAGTGAACATGTTGACCAAAATGGCTTGTGCAGCTCCTGATGCAGCAATTTAGAGGCATTTTTTTTTTTGTACAATTTTGTTATTAATTAATTGTTTTTGTTCGTTTGTACATCGTAGCATTAATAATATGTATAGTATATAGCAAATTTGGTCAACCTAATTTGTTTCCAAAAAAAATACATTTTTGCCAAAAGTTCATTTTTATTTCTGGTACACAATTCTACAATATTTTTTACGTTTTACTGTTCAAAAATAGTGTTTAGATACTCCTTCTTAATTTTATAGCGCAAATAATTTGATTATTCAATTAATAATTTGATTATTCAATTAATCAGCTGAGTACTACCTACTATTGGGAAAACGTATTAAAATTTAATTTTATTTTGTTGTTAGTTGTTTTGTTTAAGCTCATGTTTTTGTGACTGCTTTTTGTTCATAAGATTTATGGAAGTGAAGTTCCAGTGATTGTATCTATTCAATACATATTATTTTATTTTCCAAAAAAGCAATTCTACTCACATTTCGTTTTAAAAATGTTGTTTTACATACAAAAACAGCTAATGAATTCTCTAAATTTATTTGTTAGTGACGAATTTGTGATTCACTGAACATTTTAAAGCTATCAATATTTTCGACAACCAAAACAATACATAGCGGAAAACGACTTGCCCCTATTTAAGTCTCCACAGCTGCGTTTCTTAACAAAGTACCCAATACAGTAATATACAACTTTCGCTCAGATGAAGCATAATATATTATTTATTACTAAGATATTGTTATTATCTTTATGAATAGGTAACATTATATTCTCGTGTTGTTATTATGTTAAATATGTTGAATCGAAGGAAAAAAGTAAAACATTAAATATGTTGTCCTTTCGAGTAAGGATTTAGTACAAGTTCAAAAAACATGCACAGTGGCAACACTGCTCATGAAATCGTCATGTCACAATCACAAACAGTGCCCGTGTTCTGTAACTATCGCATCGTTATATTTATCACATGAACGATGTGAATCGAAACAAAATTTCATTATATCACATTTCCGTGTTCTGTAACTATGCGATGCGAAAACAATACCGCATGGAACATTGTGAAATGAAACTCCTGGAAATATGTGATAAATCGGTGTTCTGTAACTTTCGAATGCGATAAATTATTCACTTCAACTGTCAAAATTTATCACATTTCAATTGGCTTGCGAGAAAGGGATATTGAACAATTTTAAACGGATAGTGGACAGTGAACATTTTTGATTTTTTATTTAACAAAATATACAGTTCGTTGATCAAGTTCAACGTTTAAAAAAATGCAAAAGAAATAAAAAATAACTAATAAAAACAGTCAGAATTAGTGGAGAAGAATGTAGGTATAGGTACCTATGTATGTACATTCTGTCGAAAGAATTCAGCAAGCACTTAAATAAGATCCATTTTGAACATTCTTGGAACTGTGTTGCTATAAAAATAAACAGCTCGGTACATCCAACAAGAGAGACTAAAGGTTCTTGTTTTAAAAGAAAAAATATATTTCATTTATTTTTTTTATAGACAGACAAAATAAATGCGAAATTTTAACTTCATTAAATTCATCAACATAGAACATAGCGTTAGGATCAGATTAATTTCAAAAAAAATTGTCTGAGTCTAGCAGAACGAGCGATCATCGTATTTTTGAAAATTCAGCAGAAACACGTAATTTTCCGATAATCCGCTAAAAAGTCGCGCTACACCGCTCCTATCCCAACGACATGTAAATACACACTTCGATTTCCAGTATTTTGGATTGTCAAAATTTCCAATTTCCCATGATAATAAAAGTAACCAAGGTATATTTTATCGCATAGAGTTACAGAACACAACTTCTTTCCACATGCGATAAACGGTGGAATTTTGTGTTCCAAAGTTTTCGATGCGAAGAGTTATCGCATGAGTTACAGAACATGGGCACAGCTATGCGGCCCACAGAAGACCATTCTAAAAATGTATGATTCTGAAAGGAAATTAAAAATATATAAAAATAAAATAATTAAC
This sequence comes from Portevinia maculata, assembly GCA_949715645.1. Taxonomy (NCBI): domain Eukaryota; kingdom Metazoa; phylum Arthropoda; class Insecta; order Diptera; family Syrphidae; genus Portevinia; species Portevinia maculata. The sequence continues at coordinate 124,515,715 of OX454527.1, forward strand.
TTAACATAAAAATATAAAAAAGACAACAAATTTGCAATAAATGCTCACCCATTGTTTGCTGTTGCTTCTATTTTTTTTAATCAAGTGCATCTGTCAAACGAGGGAATATTCCTTTTATTCCACCTTTCTCTAGGAATAAAAAGAATGCATTCCATTTATTCCAGAATGAGTAAAGAAACATCGAAATGGATTATCCGGAATATTCCATTGAATAAAGAAACGTAAATGGCTCACTCGGAATATTCCGAATATTCCGAATGAATAAAGAAACACACGGAATATGGCATCCGATAATAATTCCATCACCTTTCCGCCCTACCGTCAAACAACAACGCTACCTGTGTCATCTTCCTTCTCATATACCTGGTCACGATCATGAAGGAGAACACAAAATCAGTTTGCCCAAAACCAAATAAAAATATTCTGCTGATACTTCCTTCAGAGCCAACAAATAAAATACGATAAATCTACCCGATGAGAATGTCATGCTACACCAAACATCAGCCACACCATCCTCATATTCCCAGTCACGAGAATGAAAGACAATGGAAGACAACAAAGGTGTAGAAAAGGTTCTACAATAGGCGTTTTTCTTTTTTAGCCCCGAGCGGGGAACAGAGCGGGGCCCGAGCGATCAGAGCTCGCTCCGAGCTGAACGTAACCTGAGCGCTCCGAGCTAATTAAGAAACAGAATTGAGCACTGAACTGTCATTAGATAATTTTTTTTATTAATTTGCAAAATAGTCAGGTTTGCTTCTGAAATTGGTGTTTGTCAAGGATTGTTCCATTTAAATTATAATTTCTAGTAAATAAACTATGGGAAAAGCACAAATAATGAATGAAGTCAGCCGCGCTCAGCTTTTCGCTCGATGTGCTCGGTCCTTTTCAATCGAGCTCATCGAACGAGCCCTGAGCTAGCTCAGAGATAAAAAAGAAATACAAATTTTGTGCTCAGAGCGCTCCGAGTTAAAAAAGTAACACAGTTCTTTTTTTGACAGCTCAGTGCCCCGCTCGGAGCTAAAAAAGAAAAACGCCTAATATGGTTGTATAAATATAGCTTTTTTTAATGACGAACTTACGTCGTTTGGTGGCGTATCGTCGAATTCACGAAGTGATAATACTATAAAGTCTATATACAAAGATCCTAATCAATTTACAGCAAGCAAAATCCTAATCGATGGATAGGGATATTTGAAATCATAGATTTTATAAGGATCACCTAGATGTGACACTTATCCAGGGGCACTTTATTTACAAGAAAATGTATTGTTTACAAAAATATATAAAAATGATTTCAATTCCAAAGATCTTTCAGCGGCGTTTCCTTATAATTAAAAATTATTGTAGGTACGTTAATTTCATTGAAAAACGACAGTCGACGGATACTGAGCATTATTTTTCAGTATCCGGACGAACGTTCTTATTCAGTTAACCCTGTCCAAATACCTACTGAAAATCAACGAAAAAAATACAACTCGCTTAAATTTAATCGTTGGAAACATATGCGGTTTCCTAAGCGTGTTTAAATCAGAAATTTCCGTCTTTTCACCTTTTCAGACAGCCGGCAACTGAAAATATCATAAATTTTAGTTTTTGTATCCGGACACCAAAAATGTAAAATATATTCCAATGCACTTTGAACAGGTTTCTTCAATTTTCAAATATGCACGAAAAATACGAAAATTGCTGAAAAAAAAAACAAAAAAATGTACATGCTTGCGTTGTTTCCATCATCGGAGCTTCGATGTGGCTGAGGCTGGGTTTTGGTTTTTTTTTTCCATCGTCGTAAAATAGAGATCACATTCCAGGTATGGACTTTTTATGAGGTATGATCCAGTTTTCAAAAAAGTATTTCATCCCTGGTGGGTGAAAAAAAGAATATCCTTAGAGGTCAACTTTATTTCAAAAATATAAAATTCTGGGCTTAAGGATTTTTTTGTTAAAATTGACAAATTTCGGCGGACTTATAATAAAAAAAATAAATAATTTGCATAATGCAGTGGAGTTAAACATATAAACCTACTTGTGACCTAGGACTTGATTAATAAAAAAAAAATCCTTTGCTCAATGCAATTGGGTTAAACATGTAGAGCTATATAACGCTACTTGTGACGTGGGACATGAGTTTGTTTCTATGGGCTTATGGTTTTATAGTTTGTGGTTTAGCACCAGTTACCTGGGGCGCCGTGTTTTCTATATACATAATTTTTACCTGTGGGTTTTTGAAAAAATATTAATGGATGAGTGTAAACAGGTTTTAGTACGTTTTTATCCAGGAGTTTTTAAGAATGAAATTTTAGTATCAGAAAGAAATTATTTTATGATGCATCCTACGTATTTAAATGATATTTGTTTTGGTTTGAAACTTAGTTTTAAGAAAACAACAGCAGTGGTACAATGATATTGAAAACACATACAAGACTTTTTCATAGATCCTTATGGTCCGCCTGTGGGGTTTGCCGATTTGACTAAATAAAAATCGGCTGGCTTCCTGGTTTCGGATCATTTTATCACTGAAGCTGGTGTTATTGCATTTGTGTGATTCAGGAGTGACCTGCCTGTTTTTTTTACGATTTCGGGACGTGCATGCTTCTATTTCTTGATAATCATTCGATCAACCTTTTAAGACACCGGTGATCTCCAGTGGTGTCAACCCACGGATTTGCATTCACACTTACGGGACAGCTTAGGATGTCAAATGTGTCGCTATGCTTACCTGGATGTTAGAATCGCCTAGATGTGACTTTTTCTCCCTTACTCGCCTTTTATTACAAGCGCTGTTATGTGGGGGGACATTTCAGTGATATTCTTAGCCCGTCCCTGAACGGGAGATTTTCATGGATCCATTAAGAAATGGAAAACCAATAGGAAGGCGCGTAAGATCGGTATTAAAATATATAACCAAAAATTGGAAGAACCCCAGAATTTATGCTTGGATAATCCTGTGAGTTCCGCAAACTCGCAAATCGAGGAATTATCTGGAATTTCCGACCGATCTATAATAAGAATTATTAAGGAATACGAGGAAGCAGGAATTATAGCAGTACCACATAATAAATGGAAAACTGAAATAGACGAATTTGAAGAATTTCGCTGCTATTCGGCCTATCCATCAGGAGGACAATATGATGCTATCCTTATAAATGTTGTGAGAAAGAGTCCAGGGAGATCTGGAGCTTACGTTAAGCATTACATCCCTCAACAGGATTCTAACAAGAAATGGATTTTGCTTTAAAAATAAATTCAAAACAACCGCAAACTTCTTTGTAAAAGGAACGAAATCAAAGTTTTGCGAGTGAAGTATCTGATGAAAATCAGGGAATATAAATCGAAAGGATAAGACATCATTTATTAGGACAAAAGCTATATGCACAAATCACAAACAAGACCAAGGGCATGGACTGATGGCTGCAGCATTGGATTGAAGACAGAGGCTGATATTGGCGCATGCAGGTGGTAAAAAACGTCTTACTTTTATTCAAATCTGGTACGAAAACGGGTCACTGTTCTGAACGTAGGCGACGTTGAGAAATTATTTGCTCTGCTGAAGACGGAAGAAGAAGAAGTCTTAACAATAGTGAATAGTTGATTCACTGAGCAAGGTGAAAGGAAAGTCACTGGACGTTTGATCAACGTTATAAAAGTAATTTATTTTATGCTGCTAATTCTAACTGCCAAATTTGAATGTCTAACAATTCTTACAATGCCTTTGAAGAAACCTCGGTGGTTATATACCACCTCAGCTGTAACTCATATGGTCATTGACATTGACCGTGAAAATGTTTACTTAAGTGTTAGTTATATAAATATGACTACAATAAATTAACTAATACATCGATGATTATACCATTTGCATGGTTTTATGTGTGCGAGTGAGGTGTCACTATTTGCGAGTTGTTGCGATCTGCCTCTTACACTGTTCCTTGTTGCGACAACTCGTTGTGATGGAATGCCCTTTGACTGCAGCGGAAGGAGACCCACTGTAAATTTGTTGATCAGTGTGCCTTCGTGTTTGGCGTTTGGCCTTCAGTTCAGTAGTTGTTTCCTCGGTCGGGTCGGTAGTTCCTCGTTGTAATTCGGGTATTTTCGCGTTAATTTGTTCGTTGGCTCGTGGAAATTGTGTTTTATCTTGTTCTGTTCATTACTACTAGTGATTGCGAATATCGTTGTGACTTTAATTAACGTCAAATATTCATATTCCAATCACTAGTACAATGTACAAACTACAAACAACATCTCACTGTCTCCACGTGCAGCGCTCCGGCGGGAAGAAGAACGTTCCCCATTGATGACGTGTTGAGTGTCCGTTTTGGTGGGAACCAACATGCTCCCGGCCTCCAGGTTTTGTGTCTAGTCCCGTGGTGTCTGGTATTGGTGCTTTATCGTCCTGGTGGTTTTCCTCATGAGTCGTTGATGTTTGAGTTTGACGTAGTCCTCTCAGGAACATTGCATCATCAGAATTTGAGGTTAAGTGCATGTGCCAAAGAAACAAAACATAAAAAAGCATTTGTGAATTGTTAACAAAAAATACAGTGGTTAATATGCAAAAGAATTAATTGCACTATGTAGATCATATCCTAAGGCCTAACCAGGGTCTTGTTGGTGAGTTAATTTTTTGGGTTTTTGGGGGTTGCTTCCCTTGGGAAGGTTATGTTTATAAGGGCGCAGGTTTTTTTTTTTATTTTTTAATCTTGTATTAAGAATTCACTTGTTTAACCTTTACTGATTTCATTGTTGATTAATTCTGTTATTGAAATTATTAAAAGTTTTATTAATTTGATACCGGCAAAGGGGATATTTTTGCGATCGGTCGTTTTAGTATCGAATTTTGTGTTTTTATGGTTACCACGCGCGAGAGACCGTCCGACCCGGGGTGTAGATCTATGACTCGCGCGAGTAGCCATTCGGATGGGGGAAGGTTGTCTTCCTTGACGAGTACAATATCGCCCATCCTTATCTAAGGTTGCAGTTGCAACCACTTCGGACGCTGTTGAAGTAGGTGCAGGTAGCTTGTACTCCATTGTTTCCAAAATTCCTGCACAAGTCGCTGCAGGTATCTCCATCTGTCCAGGTTGTTGATGTTTTTCTCCGCCAAGTTTCTCTCTGGTAGCGCTCGCAGTGGTGCTCCAATTAGGAAGTGTCCGGGTGTTAACACAGTCAGATCATCAGGGTCTGACGTCATTGGACACAGTGGTCGAGAATTGAGGCATGCTTCGATCTTCGTCAACAGTGTTGCATATTCCTCGAACGTTAATTTCGAAGATCCTATAGTTCTTTTTAAGTGGTGTTTTATCAACTTGACACCTGCCTCCCATAGCCCTCCGAAATGTGGTGATGATGGAGGGTTAAAGTGCCACGTCGTTTGGTGGGATGCGAGGCTTGCTGCTACTTCGGATGACCATTCAGCCGTTATAAATTTGCTGTCTTTTCTAAGCTCGTTGTTTGCGCCCTTGAAATTTGTACCACAGTCGCTAAACACGTTCGTACAATTTCCTCGTCGAGACACAAATCGCTTAAATGCGCTGATAAATGCTGCTGAACTCAAGTCACTGACCAACTCAATGTGGATTGCCTTTGTCGCCAGACAGATGAACACGGCAATGTACCCTTTGGTCATTCTGTTACATCTGCCCTTCCACATTTTGATTTCCACTGGTCCTGCATAGTCAACGCCAGTGTTGGAAAATGGTCTTGACACACTCACGCGCTCCAATGGAAGATTTCCCATTAGTTGCTCCTGCATTTTAGCGTTGTAGCGATGGCACCGAACGCATTTGTAAATCGTTGATTTAACAAGCCTTTTGAGGTTTGGTATCCAATAATGGTTTCGGATTTCGGCCATCATCATCTGTTGGCCACCGTGAAGCGTTCGTTGGTGAGTGTCTCCTACCAATAATTTTGCTAAATGGTGAGTTTCCTTGAGTATAATGGGGTGTCGTTGCTGAAATGGAAGTGGAGAATTAATCAATCTACCTCCTACTCGAAGAATTTCTCTTTCATCGAGAAAAGGGTTCGAATCGAGCTTCTGTTTGGTATCGCTCGTTTGCCCTTTAACGCGTTGATTTCTTCCTGAAATAACTCCCTTTGGACGAGCTTGATGAGCTTATCGTGAGATGACATCAGCTCATCTGCCGTGATTGGATGAGTATCCAGTGGCTTCCTTGTGTGCTTATCTATTATGTTGTCGAGATATCGTCTCCAGATCGCCGTGATGCGTACTAACCGTTTAAGGGTGGAAAAATGTTGGATGTACGCGCTATCCATGGTAAGGTAAAGACATTGCCGTGCTTCCCTTTTTGTTTCTTCATCTGTTTCTATAGGAGTTGTTGTTGGTTGATCGCTTATCGAGAAACCTTTTAGAAACTGCGGGCCGTGCCACCACAGTTGACTGGCTATTAACTCTTCGGGGGACAATCCTCGAGACCCAATGTCAGACGGGTTGTCTTTGCTGCAAACATGCCGCCACATAGTCGTACTTGTAAGCGCTTGAATTTCAGTGATTCTATTGGCTACAAAAGTGGTGCGAATGGCTGGACTTCCTTTTATCCATGCCAAAGTTATCATGGAATCGGACCATGCATACATGTAACGAGAGAGAAACAAAATAAAAATGTATATGTAAGGAGAGGGAGACAAACTCAGTTCTTGTTCAGTAGTCTTCAGTTGTCGATAAACCTGTGCGGAAGACGGACGTCAACTCGGATACTCGTCGCAACACTTTTTAATCACTTTTTAATAATTAATTTGTAGCCTTTAGCTATGTTTATTTTACATTAATATTCTTTATTTTATCGAATAAAGAATTGAATTATATTATTGACATTAAGAATTGAATTACATTCTTGACATTTGGGGGCTCAACCGGGATGAGCTTGTGACTTTGAGCAAAAGAAAATTTGGTGGCAAGATTCAGGTGGTGAGAATCTGCAAGGTGTTTAAATCGTATTTGGTGATCGCGCATTTGAATTGGTGTTTCTAGGCGTGAAAAGCGATTTATCTATATTGTGAGAATTCGCGGTGGCGAATTGCAAACGGTGTTGGTGTCCGTTAAATTTAAATTTTCGTGTCCTGAAAGAGTAAGCGAGATGGCGTCATTTATTAATGCGGTGGATAAAATGAACGTCAGCCACCTCAAAAAAGAATTGGTGAAACGGAACGAGAGCGACGGTGGCTCTAAAGCAATTCTCAAATTTCGATTGATGACTTTACTGGATGGCGAGTATAAGTTAAAAGGAGAAAGCATGACTGGAGTGGAAGAAGTCAACGAGGCGGTGGATGTTGTGGATATTGGTGCTGATACCGGTGATGAGCGAGACGACAGCGAAGACGTATTCAACATGACGAAATTTAGTAGCTGCCTAAGTGAAAGACAAGGGGATAAAGACAGTCGCGAATCAAAAAATCATGTAAAACACTGTGTGGAAGAGAACAAAACGCACTCTTCAAAACAAGTTTCATCTCGTTTCATTTCTTTCCGCGATGCCGAAGAAACAGTTGACAAATATAGTGGTGATGGTTCCATTCCAATAAGAATGTGGTTAAAACAATTAGATGAACTAAATAGAGTTTTTGAGTATTCTGAAGAAGAAATGTTAGTGTATGCAAAAAAACTAGTTGTTGGTGCAGCTAAACAGTTTGTACGCCTTATGTGTGGTGTTCGATCTTGGTCCGAATTTAAAGCTGAGATGATAAAAGAGTTTGACATTCAAGTGAATAGCCGCGACATACACGAGAAGCTCCGAAAACGAAAGCTCGGATCAGGTGAAACGTGGCGCGAATATTTTTACGAAGTACTAGCTTTGGCAGAGCAAATTAATTTGGACAAAGAATCTGTCATTGGTTATATCGTCAACGTGTTAACGATTCGGGTGTAGAAAAAGTCATTCTCTATGGTGCTACGAGTCTCACCGAACTAAAAATTAAATTCGCAGAGTATGATCGCATGGTTAAAAAACGGACAGTCGTAGTGCACAAAAAGTCGAAACAGGGCAGAGGCGAAAAACAGGAACATAAAGTGAGGATCAAGTGCTACAAGTGCGGTGTTATTGGGCATATCGCTAACAAATGTCCAGATGCAGCAAAAGGCCATAGGTGTTTGAGATGCAATGGTTTCGGCCACATCTCAATCAATTGCCCTCAAGCAAGTGCAAAAAATAAAGAGTTTTCTCAATTTTCTTTCTCAAGCAATATGAGTGTGGTTGCTACAATCGATGGACTAGAGTTTGAGGCGTTAGTTGATACGGGCAGTCAGGCAAGTTTGATTAGAAGTGATGCTTTCGATGCTTTAAAAAAGTGCGGTGTGGAAACTACTTTGAAGACATTCTCGGGTTTGGGCAGTCTAGAAGTGAAGCCTCATGGCAAGATCATTAAGTCTATAGCCATTAGTGGTGAGAATTTTGACATTGCGTTTTATATTATACCCATTGGCAGCATGCCATCAAAGTTGATCATCGGCCAGGATTTTTTAAACAACACTGATTACCTCATTAAGAGAGGTAACATAATAATAAAACCTATTACACCAGATGTTCGAGATACTCCGCAGGATGTAGATGAGGACGAAGTCGGAATCCTATCGATCGAGATGAGTGCTTCGAAAGACGAAATCGACGTTCCATTGAATTTCAGAAGTGCGGTTAAAAATCTAGTGGACAATTATAGACCAGAAAAACGGAATGTAAGTAGCGTGCAAACGAAAATAACCTTAACAGATACAACTCCAGTCTACGTGCGAGCAAGAAGGTTGGCTCCGCTGGAGAATAGAGTGGTGAGCGAAACAGTCGAGGAGTGGCTTAAGGATGGTGTCGTGGTTCCCAGTCGGTCAGAGTATTCAAGTCCTGTTGTCGTCGTCAGAAAAAAGGACAGGAATTATACGCTGTGCATCGACTATAGACGCCTTAATACCTTAGTGCAAAAAGATCGGTTTCCTATGCCGCGTATCGACGATCAGCTAGACAAGTTATCAGAAGCAAGAGTATTTTCCACTCTGGATTTTAAAAACGGGTTTTTCCATGTGCCACTGGAAAAAGAAAGCAGGAAATACACAGCGTTCTCCACGGTAGATGGACATATCGAATTTACGAAAACTCCGTTTGGATTATGTATTTCACCAGCGAGTTTCTGCCGTTTTATAGATGATGTCTTCAGTGATTTAATTAGAAAGGGTATAGTGATTGTGTATGTCGACGACATAATCATACCTTCAGTGGACTATGAAGAAGGATTCTGTCGTTTGAAAATGGTGTTGGAGCACGCAAGCTCCTTTGGTTTGCAAGTCAACTGGCACAAGTGTCAATTTCTCCGGAAGCAGGTGGAATATTTGGGACATGTGGTCGGGGGCTCTAAAATCAATCCGTCGCCCACAAAAGTTAGAGCCGTCCAAAAGTTTCCCGAACCAAGAAATGTGAAACAACTGCAAGGATTTCTGGGACTGGTGGGATATTTCCGGAAATTTATTGACGGATTTGCAGAAAGAGCTTCTCCGTTGACAGCGCTGTTGAAAAAGGACGCTTCCTTCGATTTTGGACCGGCACAGAAGCAGGCTCTTGATAGTCTTAAGAGGAGCCTGATCGGACAACCAGTGCTTCAAATCTTTGATCAGCAGGCGGTGACAGAATTGCACACGGATGCAAGCAAGATTGGTTTGGGTGCAATTTTGCTTCAAAAGTGAGAAGGCCAGTTTAAGTTCCATCCTATTTACTACTGGAGCAAGTCGACATCGGACGCAGAGAAAAGATATCATTCTTATGAGCTTGAGGTATTGGCGATAGTGAAGGCGCTGCAATAACTTCGACCATATTTGCTTGGCATCAAATTTACCATCTTTACAGACTGCTCAGCTTTTCAACGAACAGTCAGTAAAGTCGACATACCAGACCGTGTGAAGAGGTGGACCTTATTGATGGAAGAGTTCGACTACGAATTGGAATTTCGTGCCAGTAATAGAATGAAGCACGTCGATGCCCTAAGCCGGAATCCTGTATTGGTTGTAGATGATACAGTGACAGCGTTGATGGAACAGGCCCAGGGGAAGGATAAATGTATCAAAGCGATCAAGCAGATTTTAGCGAGCGAACCATATGAAGATTATATGTTGCAGAATGGCGTTTTAATAAAATCAGTGGAGGGCAGAACTTTACTGGTGGTTCCTTCAAGCATGGAGAAGGATATTATTCGTCGTGCCCACGAGAAGGGTCATTTTGGTGTCAAGAAAACAGAGGAGCTCTTGAAGAAGGACTTTTATATTTCGAAGCTGCCGGAGAAAGTTGAAAGCTGTATTAGTTGCTGTATTCAGTGTATCTTGATGAGGCGAAAATATGGTAAACCGGAGGGGGAACTTCATCCCATAGTTAAGGAGTCACAGCCTCTAGACACATTTCATGTCGACCACATTGGAACAATGACTGGAACGGGAAAAGGATATCAGTACATCTTCGTTATTGTCGATGGATTTTCAAAATTTTCATGGTTGTATCCAGTAAGATCGACTGGAGTACGAGAAGTCTTGGACAAGTTGGAGATGCTAGCGAAAACGTTTGGATACCCAAGGAGAATGATATCAGATCGTGGAGCAGCGTTTACCTCGGCTGACTTCAAGAATTTCTGCTCTAAGAACAACATCGAGCACGTAGAGGTCACGACGGGAGTAGCTAGAGGGAACGGGCAAGTTGAGCGTGTCAATCAAGCCCTCATCTCAGTCCTGAGTAAGCTGTCCATTGAACATCCGGAAAAATGGTTTCGTTACGTGCCGAGAGTTCAACGATGCTTAAATTCGACTTTTCATAGCAGTGTAAATCTAACACCGCATGAAGTTCTGACCGGCGTAAAGATGAGAAATGACGACGATGGAATTGTCCTAGAAGTTCTTCAGAGTGAGCTAACCAAACAGTTTACCGACAGTCGTTCGGAGGAGCGCGAAAGAGTTCGGCAAAGCATAGTGCAAGCTCAGGAGCAACAGAAGCTGCAGTACGACAAACATCGCCGAAGTGCTCATCGATATTCTGTAGGCGATGCAGTGGCAGTCAAGCGTACACAATTCGGAAGTCACCTGAAGTTACGTAACCGTTTCTTTGGTCCTTACAAAGTCATTAAAGTAATGGGCAATGAACGTTACGAAGTGGAGAAAGTTGGCGTCAGCGAAGGACCATACCATACTTGTACCTCGGCTGACAATATGAAGCTTTGGCAGATGGATTCATCGGAGCCCGATGAATAGTAGGAATGGCCGTGTAACGAGAGAGAAACAAAACAAAAATGTATATGTAAGGAGAGGGAGACAAACTCAGTTCTAGTTCAGTAGTCTTCAGTTGTCGATAAACCTGTGCGGAAGACGGACGTCAACTCGGATACTCGTCGCAACACTTTTTAATCACTTTTTAATAATTAATTTGTAGCCTTTAGCTATGTTTATTTTACATTAATATTCTTTATTTTATCGAATAAAGAATTGAATTATATTATTGACATTAAGAATTGAATTACATTCTTGACATACATATCACACTGTTGCTGTTGGAGCTGCATGGCCGTTGCCATTCTTTGCAGAAGTTTTGCCAGTAATAATGCCGCACAGAGCTCCAGTCGTGGCAAGGATATGCGCTTTACTGGGGCCACTCTGGTTTTCGATGTCAGCACATGAATCCTCTCTTGGCCGTTGGATGTCACTCGTGCGTATATGACTGGTGCATATGCTTTCTCCGAGGCGTCACTGAAACCGTGCAATTGGACCTGCGAAGATTCCACAGTTGAGATCCAACGTGGGATCTCTACCTTCTCCAGTTTTGAAAGCCCAGCTCGAAGTTCTGCCCACGGTCTTTCTATTTCCGGCATTATGATAGCATCCCAGGATAGTGCATTCATCCAGAGTTGTTGCAAAATTAATTTTGGCTTGACAACACACGGTGAAATCCATCCCAGAGGATCGAACAGGCGTGCAATGTCGGCAAGTACTGATCTCTTCGTGTGTTTCTTCACCTCAGGTATGTTGATTTTAAAGGTAAATGTATCTTTTGCAGGATGCCATTGTATGCCTAACATTTTAATAGCATCCTGTAAATCAAAATTTAAAGGAAGATTCACTTCTCTTTCTTTCTCAGGTATCCTTTCTAACAGGTTTGTTGAGTTGCTGGCCCACTTGCGCAACGGAAATCCAGCTGAAATTAAAGTCGATAACATGTCGGTTTGTATCTTGATGGCGTCTTCTTCATTATCAGCTCCGTATATGAAGTCGTCAACGTAAAACCCTTCCGTGATTGCTTTGGCAACATGTGGTTGAGACTGTTCGACGTCCATCGCTAACTGCTGTAAAGTCCGTACAGCTAGATATGGGGCTGATGCTGTTCCGAATGTGACGGTATTAAGTGCATATGTCTTGATGGGTTCGTTGCAGTTTTCTCTCCACAGGATGAGTTGGTATGGAGTGTCCTCTTGTGCCATCCATATCTGTCGGTACATCATGCTAATGTCCGCTGCAAATGCCACCTTGAACTTTCTCCATTGTGCTATCAGGTCAATTATGTCCACCTGAAGCCGTGGGCCAACCATTAAGTAATCATTTAACGACACGCCTCTCGACGTTCTGCATGAAGCGTCAAAAACTACTCGTAGTTTGGTTGTCGAGCTCGATTCCTTCAATACAGCGTGGTGAGGGAGAAAATAGTGCTTTCCATTTTCCAGTTCGACATCGTTTGTAACTTCCTTCATGTGTCCCATGGTAGCGTATTCGTTGATGCAAGATGTGTACGCTTTTCTAAGCTTTTCATTTGAGTTGAGACGTTTTTCAATTTGAAAAAATCTTGCCATCGCCGCCGCTTTGGAGTTGCCAAGGTTTGGTCGCGTATTTTCCTTGAATGGGAGCCGTACCTCATATCTACCATCTACTAATCGCTTTGTCGTGTTTTGATAGTGTAGTTGACACTTCTCTTCTTCTTGTGTTAGCTTGCGTGCTTCCATGTCCTCTTCTATCTCCCAGAATTGCCTTAGTTGTGCATCCAACGTGGTATGGTGGCTTCGTACTGTCACAGAAGTCCGTGGCGGATTTATGCTGGCTGCTCCGGTTAAAATCCACCCCAGATCAGTTTTCTGTGCGACTGGGGATCCATTTTGCCCTGGAATAAGTCCTTCAAGGATGATCGAAGCATAAACATCGGCACCTAAAAGCATGTCAATCTTCCCGGGTTAAAGTAGGAGGGGTCTGCCAATGGCAAGTTCACTAAATGACTCCATGAGGAGGTACCCAGGTTATGTGTTGGCAACAGAGAGGTCAAGTGGGAAAAGACAAACGCTCTAACATCCAAACAGAAACAGGGATTGGTGAATGAAAAGAGAGTTAAGTTTACGATAGAGTTGGAGCTCCCCGTTGACATTTGCCCTAAACCCTTTACATCCGCAAATGCCTTTTGCTTCCTTAAATTAAGAAGCTGAGCAACATTCTCTGTTACGAATGTGGCTTCTGAGCCCGGGTCTATTAATGCCCGAACGATGTGATGGGCTCCATTTGCCGGTACCACCTTAACCAATGCTGTCGCTAGCAATACCCTTGATCGCATTTGGTTAAGGTATGAGTTAACGTTATTGGTCGACGTTGAAGCATTGTTTCGCCCGTTTTGGGAAATGCTTTGATTTGCGTTATGAATTTGGTGAGGGGGCTGCGTGTAGTTTGATGCTGGTACACCATTTTGTCCATTGCTTCAACCATTTGGAGGAATGAACTGATTCGTGTTTTGAATTTGGTGAGGGTGCTGCGTATTGTTTGATGCTGGTACACCATTTTGTCCATTTATCCAACCATTTGGAGGAATGAACTGATTCGCGTTTTGAATCAAGTGAGTGTTGTACTCGGTATTGTTCTGCCCTTGAAAAGATGCATGAGGGTAATGTTGGTGATTGTTACCATGATACGCGTTTTGGGGCTCAAAATGTAAAAGCGTGTGGTGTTTTTGACCACATTTTTGGCAAAGATTACCGCTCTTACAACTTGACGAATGGTGGTCGTATCCTAAACAATTTGAGCAGACAGAGTATGCCTTTACTACTTCAGCTCGTGCCTTCACTTCCATTTTTAAAAAAATTTTGCATTGTCGTATTCCATGCGACGACTTGCACAGACGACAGAGAAATTTCTTTGTCCCATGAGACGATTTAATATGATACGCCGTTGGCGTGGTTCTCTTGAACGATTTTGTCACATCAGGCTTTGTAACCTCATTTGACTCCATGATATTTTCGAGGGAGTTGAATCTCCCTTCGATGAACTTGGAAAATGACTTCCACTCTGGAAGCAGTTTGCAGCTACCAAGCTTTTCTTCCCAATCCTTTTGCGTTTGGAGAGGAAGTTTGTGATAAATCACATATATGAGAATGGCGTCCCAAGTTTCAACAGCCAGTCCAAGATTAGAAAGTGCATGAATACAGTTGGTGCTTGTATCATGCAAAGATTTTAACGCATCTGCTGATTCATGGGTGAGCTTCTTTTGCTCCATTAAGACCTTTAATTGTTTATTTACCAATTTGCGTTTATTTGGTATCAGATAAATCAACGTTCTGATCAACCATGCTTTCGAATAAGTTGTGGAACTCGTACCATTCCTCTAACAATCCCGAGAATTTCTTTATTTGAATTGGTGGTAACCGAATGTCACACAACGATGTTTTTGTGGTATTTAACCGCGAAATTTCTAAATTAGCATTGGTTTCATGCGCAAATTTGTCGTTATGGTCGTGTAATACTCCAGTAAATGAGAAGTACGCACGTTTAATTTTAGCAAATGTTTCTACTTCAAAGTATTCTTCTTTAAGCGGATCAGATGAACTATTTACTATGGCCTCATGATCCTTTTTTGCGCGTTTGAAACATTCCTCACTATCCGTTAAACACGCGTTCACGTAACCCCTCGATTTTCGCGCATCGTTTGAGTTTTTAAATTCATCGAAATCGGATTCAATTTCTTTTAAAATTAATTGTTGCCGTTCGATTAGCTTAGCAAGTTTTGCGTTTGCCATTTTGCTTTCACTTGATATAGATATGGGCGTTTAGATTTTTCAATTGTAGGCAAAAGTTTGTTAAATTGGGCACTGACAATTTTTTAATATTTTAATTTAATAATAATATATATATGTAAATATAGATATTTAGTTAATTATGCAGTTAAAGGCGTGAAAGGAATGAACTTCCTACCTTAATTTGCTTTTGCAACTGCAACTTTAGTATACTAACTCTCAGTTACAGTTGCAGAAGGCTTTTTGTTGCACAGTTCCTAGCTGTGACTCCCGACCGTTGTGCCGCTTACAGGTTTCTGGGCCGCTGCGAATCCGCTGGATATCGGGTTTGTCGTCTCGTTTGATACTGTGACCGATTACGTCCGTCGTTGACCGGGATACTATTCTTGATTGTTGATCAATTTCACACTAACTTGGTCCACAGTACACTTTTAATGTTTTAAGCACTTTTCACTTTTTTTTGTACGTTGGTGAATTTCCACTTTCAATTTACTTCAATACTTCAATTTACTTTAAATTTCTGCCGCGGTTTCCTTTATAAAGGCTTCGAAGGACCATGTTCTGAACGTAGGCGACGTTGAGAAATTATTTGCTCTGCTGAAGACGGAAGAAGAAGAAGTCTTAACAATAGTGAATAGTTGATTCACTGAGCAAGGTGAAAGGAAAGTTACTGGACGTTTGATCAACGTTATAAAAGTAATTTATTTTATGCTGCTAATTCTAACTGCCAAATTTGAATGTCTAACAATTCTTACAATGCCTTTGAAGAAACCTCGGTGGTTATATACCACCTCAGCTGTAACTCATATGGTCATTGACATTGACCGTGAAAATGTTTACTTAAGTGTTAGTTATATAAATATGACTTTACAATAAATTAACTAATACATCGATGATTATACCATTTGCATGGTTTTATGTGTGCGAGTGAGGTGTCACTATTTGCGAGTTGTTGCGATCTGCCTCTTACACTGTTCCTTGTTGCGACAACTCGTTGTGATGGAATGCCCTTTGACTGCAGCGGAAGGAGACCCACTGTAAATTTGTTGATCAGTGTGCCTTCGTGTTTGACGTTTGGCCTTCAGTTCAGTAGTTGTTTCCTCGGTCGGGTCGGTAGTTCCTCGTTGTAATTCGGGTATTTTCGCGTTAATTTGTTCGTTGGCTCGTGGAAATTGTGTGGAAATTGTGTTTCATCTTGTTCTGTGCATTACTACTAGTGATTGCGAATATCGTTGTGACTTTAATTAACGTCAAATATTCATATTCCAATCACTAGTACAATGTACAAACTACAAACAACATCTCACTGTCTCCACGTGCAGCGCTCCGGCGGGAAGAAGAACGTTCCCCATTGAT
Organism: Portevinia maculata; assembly: GCA_949715645.1. Lineage (NCBI taxonomy): Eukaryota > Metazoa > Arthropoda > Insecta > Diptera > Syrphidae > Portevinia > Portevinia maculata. Next base: position 124,532,068 of record OX454527.1, read on the forward strand.
GACGTGTTGAGTGTCCGTTTTGGTGACATGAATTTAGAAAATGTCTGCAAATTAATGCAGGAACAAGTTTTGAATAACCAGGAGGAGCCTTCAATAATTGTAATGGACAACGCCTCATATTGCAATAATTGTGAAGACAAAAAAATCACTTCTGCTAGCCAAAAATCCGAGATGACACAATGATTGGCCAATAACAATATACCGCATACTTTGCAGATGCTCTAACTTGAGCTTTATGAGGTTATTAAACAAAATCGAGCTGTACAGAGACAAAGCATAGGATTGACGATATTATTCAAGGCACCTACCGATTGAAAATATTTGGACTACAAAACGCAACATTCAAATTATTGGACCTCCAAAAGTCAACAGAAAAGCAATTTTTAAAAACAACAGTTAACGTTTGGAGAAAAGTTTGTGAAAAAGCTAAAGGGTCTTTCATTAGCTACTTGACAACTTCAAACTTTCAGTGTGAACGCACCCTTAAACAGATTACCAAACTGTCAATTTCAAAACATACAGTAAAATCAACATCCATCATCATGGTGAAGTACACGAATTCACATTGCTTGCAAATAATTAAAATGTACATTATGGAGAATTTTGCGCAAGGATCTTGGCCTACACCCTTACAAGATCAAGCTGACTCAAGAACTAAAGCCGCTTGATCATAGGAATTATCATCTTTAGCGATGGAACGCATTTTTCGTTAAACGGCTTCGTCAATAAGCAAAATATGCGTTACTGAACAGGTGTTAACCCTCATGTGCTTCATGAAACAGCACCTCATCTGCAAAAAGTCCCTGTTTGGTGCGGTTTTCATGCCGGTGGATTCATTGGGCGGTTTTTTTTTCGTCGATAAAAATTACCGTCACGTTACAGTAAATGGTATTCGCTACAGAGACATGTTGGAACGTTATTTCTTCGAGAAATTGCATGAACTTGACTTCAGTGATATGTGATTCCAACAAGACGTTGCCACAAGCCACACAGCGGGTGTGTAGGCCTGCCTCTTTCTACGATTTCGACAAGTGCATGCGCTCTTAATTCAATATTGTTTGATCGACCTTTTACCATACCTTTGGTCTCCAGTCGTGCCAACTCACGGATTTGCATGCACACTTGCGGGACACAGTTATAATAGCCTAGATGTGATTTCTTCCCTTAGTCGCCTTTTACGACAAGCACTGTTTGGAGGGCACTGGAGGGGAAAATCTAAAAGGCCCGACACGCGATCATAATGTTAATTGACAAGTTTTATTGACTTTTGCTTGTTGGCGGAGATTTGGAAATGCCGGGAAGTCAAACGAAGACTATGAAGACTGCCTTGGAGGACTTATATACGGTACCAGGAACTCTCCGGCGAAGATATCCTATGCATGTGCAGGCCATACTCATCGTTTTAAATGCCATGTTCGTCAAACAGGCGGATCCTGGTCACTTACAGGAAATGAAACCCAAATTGATTACCATTTGGTCATGATGACTCAGGTTAAAGATTGCAAATTGATCCTGATTCCAAATCTCACAGCAATATATCCTCCTTCTGACAGAAATTCCATGGTTGCCACTGGACTGGAAAGTCAGGGAAAGTTCGGGAACAAACATTTGGTCAGGAATAGTCAGGGAATTTCGAAAACAGTCAGGAAAATTCCATCTGTGTGTATATTTTTTTTATAATATTAAAAAAAAATTTATGTCGAGCTCTGAAGGTTGGACCTCTGGAGCAAAAATATTACTTTTCATGAATTCACCTTTTTTGTTATTTTGGGATCACATTTCGCAGATCTCGATAACTTTCGAGATATACCTCGCACCATTTCACTAATCCACCATTTATATCTAATAATGTAGGGGAAAGTGGTTACCCTTCGTACAGTTTTTACATATTTTTTTATTTAATTCACTTAATGTGTAATAAATATATATGTTAAAGGGTTGAAGAGTTATACACATTTTCTTAGGATATGGTATTTGTATGAATGCGCCCCACCTGTGGGGTACTTTCGCACAGCAGGTGGGGTACTTTCGTACGACATGGGGAAGACTCATACAGGCTATTTAAAAAAAAAGTCTATTTAGCTACTAGTTTTATTAAATAACAAAAGCAAATGTATGAATCCTAAAACTTACTTTAATATTAAACTTGACTCATAGCAAACTTAAATTCTTCTTAAAGAAAACAACAAAAATTAATAAACTCTTAGTTTATTTATTCGTAATTTCAACTTTTACAAAATAAATAAGATCTTTGTAATTAGTCTTTGGCTAGTTATAGGAACTTTAAGTATGTAATTTATTAAATTAATTAAACATTTTGTTACTCCGGAAGTCATTGAAATTATTTAAGTCAATTGCAAATGTATATACATACCTAAACTTGATGTCCTGGCTGTACAATGCGACCTTGGTTCAGGATCAGGCAGGATCATGACGACATCAATGATATACAAAGTGTGTATATCTTCTACACTCGGGAAAACAAATGACATTAATGACCCCGGTTTTTTTCGAAGATAAGATACTTTCATCTCTGTTGGTGAATAATGACTGAGAAATCTTCCGACGTAATCGACAAGAGAAGATTTTTTTTTCAAATTTTACCAAAATAAAGCAATTTTCTTTGATATTCTCCGGTGTCACTTCAACATTTGTGTTGGTATTGAAATCATAAGCATCTACATCGGTTTCGAAATCAAAAGGAGACATAGAGCTTTCCCGCAACCTTATTTCCGATCCAATCATCCATCCATCAGATTCCTCTGAATCTTCATCAATTTCCACTTTTTTAATTTTCTTTTGCTTTTGAATTGAATCAAGCTCCACCAAACTACGTTTAATTTGTTTAGCTCTAGCTCTTCGCTCGTGTTCTACTTTCTTCAATTCTTTTTGTCTAAATCGTTCTTCTATTTCATTTTTTTTCGGGAGTATCTGTGTATATACGAGATTTACCTGGTTTTCTTCCTTTATTAGTTTTTCTGTTTCTAACAACTTTAGGATATGGTCTTATGGCTTCTGGTGTTATGGGAACAATAGTACCTAGGTATGTACCTTGAACATTTTTTTTTAATTTGATTGATTGAGACGATTTTGTTTTCGAGAAAGTATAGCGTTTGCACGCAGTTGTATTAATTGCTAAACAGCTAATGGAGATGCCAAGTAGCGTTGAAGAGCATATCAATCCTATTTTTCGATTCATGCGCTACGAAAAGTCTGAGATAATGCTTAAATGGAAAAGCACATCTTCATGCTTTCCGAAAAAAAGACATGCAAACTTATATGTGGGTACATCAAAAATCAAAATAGTCTATTTCGATTGACTTTGTTTAGCGAATTTTGTTCCCTTTGCTAAGGAAGATTTTGTATAGAATAGTTTTGATTTTAATGCAATAACGGCAAAGCAAGATGCAAATTATGCAAAAAAGAATTTGAGTTAAGCAACAGGGGCTAAAGGGCTTTGGTGTCGCATAAAAATGGACTAGCGCATAAGTCAAATTCTAAAGCTTTGACGTCACAAAAAATTGATACTTTCTTCACTGCGTCTGATTCATTGCTCGCCTCTAGTAGTCAAAAAACATCTCAAAATACACCAGAAAATATTAACGCTCAAAATACACAAACAAAATATTTCACTTTCGATAAGACCGATTCCATTGTCGCAGAGATAATGTGGTGTCTCTATATTATTTCCACCAGAGGTCATTGAACTCGTCTGTGGAAATTAGTGATCTTTTTCGTTTGATGTTTCCAGACAGCAAAATTGTTGAAAATTTTAAGTTAGGAAGAACTTAGAGTTCCTACGTTATCAACCACGGTATCTCCCCATATTTCCATAACAATCTTTTGGATAAAGTAAACAAATGTGACTAGAATGGGCCATCCAATCCTTCTCTCCATATAAGTCTCCAGGGCTCGATGGAGTCATCCCCATTATGTTGCAAAAGACTGTCAAAACCATTATTCCGGTATGAAAGGAACTATATTGGCAGTCTCACACAGGGATATATTCCAAGAACATGGAGAGAAGTGAAGGTTATTTTCATACCAAAGGCTGGCAAGGCAAGTCACACCAATGCAAAGGACTTCAAACCAATAAGCCTCACTTCCTTCATACTGAAAACTTTGGAAAGACTGATAGACATACACTTAATCACAAAAGTAAGTATACAGCACGACGTAAGATGTTTAATTAACGAAAACAACCACTCGATTTAATTTAAATCAAATAAGTCGTATATTTTTTTGAGTAGTAACTCTAATAGGCACTTTACGTAATAAGTAATAAAAACAAAATAATAAAACAAAGTAAGAAAGATATTAAAATTAAGCAAAATTCATAAATAAATGCATTACAAAAGTAAGTATACACATTAAAGAAAAAAACAAAATAAGATAAGATAAAATAATAAGAAATGAGATTAATACCTAGAAGGATACCCCTTAGACTTAATCACAGCCCTTATCCTGGATGACATTGAATTGACAAGATTTTGGGTCACGCTGGGGCCTATTTTGTCCCATTCTTCTTGAATAATGGCCTTAAGTTGATTTTTTGTTTGAATATCATGTTTTCTTATTTGGCGTTCGAGGTGATCCCACAAATGCTCTATAGCATTCAAATCTGGTGATTGGGGTGGTGTTTTAAGCTGGTTGCGAGCATGGTATAACAACCATTCTCTAACTATGTGAGACCTATGCTTAGGGTCATTATCTTGTTGAAAGACGAATGACCCCTCCAATCCCAATTTCTGCGCGCTTTGGTGAAGATTGTTTTTGAGAATATTTCAATAATCAAAACGATTCATATTTCCTTCTATATCCATACACCCCCAAACCATTACGGAGCCACCACCATGTTTTACGGTTCCAGCTAAATTTTCCGGATTTAACTTCATATTTGGTTTTCTCCAAACCTTGATGCGCCCATCTGAACCATAAATATTGAATTTGCTTTCATCTGTAAATATAACAGTGTTCCAAAATCAATATCAGACCTAACATGATTTCTGGCGAACTCAACTCGCTTTTTACGATTCACATTGCTGATGAAAGGTTTTTTCCTAATGGATCGATATCCGGCATTATGCAAGACACGGCGAATCGTTTGGGGATTGCATTGCTTTCCTGTTTCTTCGGCGATCTCTGATTGTAGTTTTGGAGCACTTTTTTTAGGATCATTCCTTACTTTTCGAAAAAAAATCCTCTTTTCCATTTCAGTAAAGATACGAGGACGTCCACTTCTAGCTCGATTTTCTATTGTACCGTAGGTTCTATTTCTTTCTAAATTTTTTTGTACCGTTGCAGGTCTTTTATCAATTAACCCCGCCACTGCGCGAATTGATTTTCCTTCACTGTAATATTTTATCACTAAATTTTTAAGGTCATTTGAGAGTTCTTTTCCACGCGGTGCCATTTATAGTCGATTCATAAAAAGCAGTTAAACTAAATTCTCCAAACTCTAAATGTTTTCTCACCTTAGAGATTTTTAAAACAATTTAACTAAAAAATAACAGATTTATGCAACACGGGCATAATCCGCGTTTTGCCTTCAAATAACATGAATGTATACTTACTTTTGTAACGCTTCTCGGCATTTCGTCATAAAAAAATCATTCCCCTCTCAAACGAAAGCGAATTATTCCGGTATTTTTGTGTTTGTGCAACTGTACAAATGTCAAACAACAAGCACGAGGTAGGTTGGATAATGGTCCAAAGACAATAAAATATTTTCTTAAGACTTTTGTAAAACTCACGGGTGTATACTTACTTTTGTGATTAAGTGTACACATTCGTAGCAGGCTTCGTCCGGAAGACCTATCCTCGGCCCAACATGCCTATACAAAGGGTAAACGTGTGGAAACCGCGCTACACTGTGTTGTCGGCACAATCGAGAAAACACTAAAGGAAAAAGAGTACACCTTAGCGGCCTTCTTAGACATTGAAGGAGCGTTCAACAATGTCAATATTGGCGCCGTACGCAGAACGCTAAGTAAGCTTATGATTGATAATTCTATTATCAGCTGGATTATCAGCATACTCGAAGGAAGGCACATTATAGCGGAACTTGGGAGCTCTAGGTTAGAAAGCTTACGCCTCTAGAGGGACTCCTCAGGGAGTTCTGAATGAAGCGCTTATGCAGCTCAAGAATAGTGGCGTTAGAACAACAGCTTATGCTGATGACGTCGTGCTGTTGGCAACAGGTAAATTCCTGCCAACACTCGCCGAACAAATCAAAGGGGCTCTCAAAATCCTCGACAACTGGGCCAGGCAGTGCGGCCTAGCGGTAAACCCCCAGAAAACCGAACTGGTAATTTTCACAAATAAAAGGAAAATACCACCGTTTGTCACAGCTTCTGTTGGCGGTACACCCCTCAGAATCTCTGACAGTGCGAAGTACCTGGGACTCAACCAGACAAAAAACTAAATTGGAAAATGAACACCAATGAAAGAATCAAAAAAGCGACAATAGCCTTTTACTCCTGCAGCAAAATCTTTGTGAAAACCTGGGGACCATCTCCCAAAATTAAACTGTGGATGTACACGGCAATAGTAAGACCCATACTGACATATGGCAGTCTCGTATGGTGGCATGCAACCAATGAAGCCACCTACCTAAAGGCTCTTACAAAAGTTCAGAGACTAGCGTGCATCGGCACAACCAGTGCGATGAGGACAACTCCAACGGACGGCTCAAAAATGGCAACGGGGGTGGGGTCACGCGTCTTTTCCAAACCACTGGGTATATCAAAATCTGTACGCCTACCCGACCACAGCAGCGTCTTCCAAGCAGAGGTCCTGGCAGTGACAACAGCAGCCCGTGAGTCTGCGGTAAGGGCAATACCACCCGATGGTATTACCTTCTATATCGACAGCCAGGCAGCAATAAAAGCCTTAACTGCAGCAGAAATAAAATCAAAGCTTGTGAAATGCTGTCGCGAAGAACTCAAGGTTCTTGGTACCCAGCATAAGGTATCGCTCTGCTGGGTCCCGGGACATGAAGGCATTCCGGGCAACGAGAAAGCGGACGAATTAGCAAGACAAGGTTCGGAACATGTGACAGAACAAGCTGATCCCTCTGTACTCATCCCGCCTTGCTCACTCAGGCTTGAAGCAGGGAAAAAGGCAATAAGAGAGGCGAACCTTAGATGGACGGCACTAGATACTTGCCACACCACTAGAACGCTATGGTCAACCTACAATGAGGCCAGAACCGAGAGTCTAATGAAAAAGGATAGAACATCACTAACCATCCTCGTAGGTATTTTAACGGGGCACAACACTCTGCGGTACCATATGAAGAAATTACGTTTGACGGAGGAAGAACTCTGTAGAAGCTGTGGCGACGAGGAAGCTCTGGAGAACACTACCCACTTCCTGTGTCACTGCCCGGGTCTCCAACACATCAGGTACAGATTCCTGGGGAGACACCTCTTCCACGACCTAGACGAACTCTCCAGCACACCGATAGAAAAAATAATGAAGTTCATCAAATCTACAGGATGGTTTGCATCGAACAGCACAGCGAGTAATTAATCTCAGCTGTTTATAGACAGGGTTAAAAATGAGTAAGGGACTACCCTCCTCCCCCGATGGGCATCACAATGGGTCAGCATTGACCTGAGTGTGGCACTATGCCAGCCCACCTACCTAACCTAACCTAAATAAATGTGACGACTTTGTTATATGTTTTGACGAAGCACTGAACAAAATAGCTCAGAAAGGAAAAATGGATTTAGTTGTCCGTTTTTTTTATGAGTCAAATGGAATTGTTTGCAATAGGTACTTAGAAAGCGAGTTCATGGGATCTTCAAAGTCAGATGACATTTTCAAACATTTTGACAATGGAATCCGATTTTTGAAAAAAGAGAAACTTATTTATGGATGGGCCAAACGTTAATTTATCTTTTTTAAAGAAATTATAACAACAACATGTGTGATGACAAATTCAGATTTACCAAAAACAAGACCAATTGAAAACGTAAAAAAATACTTCCAAGACAAATTGATAGACTGCAAACTTGCATTTTTCCATACAATTACATCTGATTGTGAACCATTTTTATCAAAATTTCAAGGCGAGAAACCATTGATATTTTACCTTTAAATGAAGATCTCCTCATAAGGGTTAAAAACTTATTGCATCGCATCGTCAAAAAAAGTATATCAGCGAATGCTCCATAGGAACTCAACTTTTGTTCATCAATCTTTCAAGTGAATCCAATCTTCTGGAAATAAAAAACGTTGACGTTGGCTTCAAAGCAACGAAAATCATCAATGCAATAAAAGAAAAAGACAATTTTTCGGAAAAAGATATTTTAAAATTTAAATTGCCGCAAAATTATTATAAGCATAATATCCGCTTGGGCGAACTGTTGGATACCCTATTCTTATTCCTATCCCTCATAAGTGGGCGTGACAAAAGTCCAAGTATGGTTGAATTGTTAACAACGCTCTACTTATTTTGTTATATAACATTTAAAGGATTTTATCAAAAAAAAACGAAGCTTTTGTAAAAAAATTAAATTATTAAAAATTATTATAAATTTCAGCTCCCTAGCTCAAATTTTGGTTTTTCAATAAAATTGTTTTATTTAATTGTGGGCGTGTCAGTGGGCAGTTTTAGGAGTCATAGATCACATATACAAAATTGCAGCTTTCTAGCTCAAAATTCGATTTTTTCGAAAAATTTGTTTTTTTGAGTTTGTGGGCGTGTCTGTGGGCGGATTTCAATAATTCTTAGACTTGATTATTTCGGGACCCTAGAGAGTATATGGTTAAAATTTCAGCTCTCTAGGCCCAGTTTAAAGGCCTAATTTTTGACAACAGACGGACGGACGGACATGGATAGATCAACATTACTATCGATGCTGATCATAACTATAGTATTTTTTAGGGGTCTACGGGCAATATTAAGGTATGTTACAAACTATGCGTCAAAATTAATATACCCTTAGAATAGGGTATAAAAATCGAAGAAGCCTATTAAAATACGATTTGATTGTAAACGTGAGCAGCCTTTATCCTAGAAATATTTTGCAAAACAACGGTCTCTACAGTAAAAGATTTAAAAATTTGCTTCAAATTTTATATAATGCCAACCGATTGTTTGATACATGCGCGGAAAGGGCAAAATTGCAGTACAAAAATGCATGTACACATGCAAAGACAGGCATAAAAAGAGGAGTACAAAAGCGTTATAATCAACTAATCTACTTGTAGAGTTGATGAGTTCTACTTTCAGCTTTTTGGCAAAAATGAAAATTTTAAAGATTTTTGGCATGTTGTAAAAATGTGTTGCATTTAATCGCACGGAAACGCCTCAGTTGAGAATGGCTTCTCAATTAACAAGACTCTTTTGGTCGAAAACCTTCTTGAGGAGTCACTAGTCGCTCAGAGAAGAGTCTTAGATGGCGTGAAAGAGGCTTGGGGAGTATCGAAAGTGGAAATAAATTCAAAATTAATATTTAATGTTCGATCATCTCATAGCCGCTATACGCAGCAGTTAGAGTAAACGTATTAAAAAAGAAAAAGGGAGGAAGAAATAAAAAAACTTCATAAGGAAAAAGCAAAAACTCGCATTCAAGCCCAGGTTGAAGAAGAGAAAATAAATTATCAACTCTCCCTTTTGAAAAAATAAGGTATGTCCTGTTCTCAACTGGTTGATTTATTGCTATTTTTTAAAAGGAATCTTTAGAAGTATACAATTATTCTGTTCTTTAAATATTTGGGAATAGTGACAGTACAGACTTTGCATGAGGCTCTCAAATAGAAAGTGCGCTCAAATTCAAGCAAAGCGTGCGCCTGCATCGGGAATTAGAAGAAATTTCTTCTTCGTCTGCTGATAGAAACCAGGCTATCCATCTTCAAAATAGCCGCACAGAGAAAGGAAATCCGTTAGCGAAAGTTCATCAACAATGCTGAAAAAATACCACACAGGTGTCAACAGTATTGTAAAGGTTTTTTTTTTGATTTTGAAATTTATTTGGCTCAAGGGCCTTAAAATACAAATACAAATTTACATTTCAAGTTTTTATACCATTCAAATAATTTTTCCTAGGAATTTTAGTTAATATAAGATTTAGCATATATACAAATTTGAGTTTTAAATTGATTCAGGATATTTATATTTCTTAAGCTGGAAGGAAGATTGTTGTAGTCTTAAAGTCCTATATATAGAATACTCGCTTGAGCTCTGGAGGTTCTGGTCCGGGTTATGTTAAACTCTTCGGTATGTCTCAGGTTGTAATGCGCTATTCTTCTTGCGGGGATACTGGATTGTAGGTATTCAGGGCACATATTGTGTTTTTGAAAACAAATACCATTGCCATCATATAAAGTTTTTGTCTTATATTTAGCCATTTAAGTGCCTCTAGCATAGTTGTTATTGGGGTATAACGATCACATTTGAGTATTATGCGCATAGCTTTGTTTTGGATAGATAGAGTAAACTTGCACAATATTCAAAATGGGGATTTACTGTAACATTAAACACTATTTTTAGAAATGTTTCTACGAGTTCTTCTGAGAACTCCCAATTTTTTAGAAACTTTTTTACGAATATAGTCTATATGTTCATTAAATGATAATTTGTTATCTATGACAAAGCCGAGGTATTTAATTGTTGTTACTTGTTCAATTTGTGTATTATTGATTGATACGTTAATTTGTTGCAAGGGGAAGGGGTTATTTAATATTATAAATTTTGTTTGAGTATGAGTTTGTTTATGTTCAACCACATGTAAATTGCACTATGGTCTTTTTGAATACTCGTATTATCTAAGGTTGTTTTTAAGTCTTTGCATATTATATAGAGCAAACCATCATCTGCGAAGAGTACTAGTTTACAATATTGTATCACCTTTTCCATATCATTTATATATAGTAGAACTACACCCAAAATTGTTCCTTGTGGAACTCCTGTGGTAACTATTGCTGCATCTGATATACTGTTGTTCACTGCAGTTTTTGTGTTCTATTTAATATAAAAGTTCTGAACCACTTCAGTTCAGTGCCCTTAATGCCATAATTTTCTAATTCATTTAACAAAATAATATGATTGACAGTTTCAAAGGCATGTTTAAGATCCAAGAAAACGGCTATATAAAATTTTTGTTTTCAATTTCACTTTTCCAATCACTGAACACATAGTTGACGCAGGTCATTACATTTGACTGAACTTTGAACTTTTTTTTTTGAAGAATAAGTGATTCTTTCCATGTTTATATATATTTATTATACGAATAAGAACAGGGGAAACAATAGCTATTAGTCTAAGAGCCCGAAGTAATTTTTCGGTCTGAGAGGTAACCGAAAGATATTTGCATACTGTGTAGCCTAAGAAGAGTGTGTATCGAAAATATTAGTCTGGCAGCAAATAGTGGCAGCCAATGCGTGTGACAGCGCGTTGAATATGCGTTATTTTCCACAATAGTAATAATGAGTGTAACTGAATGAAATTTTCAACATACATAGAACATGCCCTCTTGAACATGAAAATATCAGTCCAAGACGTTTTGCACGCAGCCAAGTCCGTGCCAGACGCGACCAAAGTCCAGCATCAAACCCATTTTGTAATATTTGATGTAACCGGATGAAATTTTCAACATACATAGCACATGCCCTCTTGAGCATGAAAATATCAGTCCAAGACGTTTTGCACGCAGCCAAGTCCGTGCCAGACGCGACCAGAGTCCGCGATGTTTGTGTTATTCTCGTTGGTTCTGTGTTAAGTAACGTTAAATTGTTATCAGTCATTATTCGGTTTAAGCGTTTAGAATATGTATTAGATTTGTCTAGCCATACATATATTAAAATCTCCCATTATAATAAAGTTACTGTTACATTGTTGTAGAAAATCTACCCATTGTTCCATCACAGAAAGCGCTTTTTGTCAAGTGAGATCTATATATTGCACTTAGGAATATCACAGCTGTATTTTCATATTGCACTTTGATTATAAGACACCAATAATTCATAGCGATAGCATATTTTTTAACAAAAGAACATTTAAATTTTTTTTGACATAAAACACTAAACCTCCAGTATGACTAGATTCACTATCATAGTTAAACATAAGTATCCCTCTAATTGTACCTCATTGATATCATGGTTTTATGTCACATGAGTCTCTTATAGTACGACTATATCACAGTTATCATTTACAATTATTTCTAGACTTGTGAAATTGTTTGCTAGACTTCAATTATTAGATAAGAAGGACTGATACGTGGCGATCCAATGCCTAACCAATGGAGGGAAAGCTATCTTCTTCCTTTGTACAAATGAAAAGGCAATACCCAAGAGTGTGATAATTCCTGTTCTATCAAGCTATGTCACACACCATAAAGATCGTTAAGCGGGTACTAGATGGCCGATTGCGGGAAAAATACGGCTATCTGATGACCAGTGCGGGTTTGTCGATGGTAAATCAGCCACAGAGGCAATCCAAAGTATAGGGATCGTTGGTTGATTTTGAAATGCCTTTCATAGACAACCCAGAGATCTGGGTGGCGCTAAGATAACGAGAAGTTCCTGAATCCTACGTACAAATGATCATGGACATGTATGAGAGACAAGCGCAAGATGCTGGAGTCACCGAGGATTCCAAATCAATGTGGGTTTAAATCAGGAAGGCGTCTTTAGTCGCTTAATTTTTATTACAATCCTTGATTTTCTAATTGTAAGAAAACTGACGGATTAAAAAATGCATCAGTTATTCTTTACTGGCAATGTAGCCATCGAAAAGCGTGAATCAAACGTCCTGCAACGTGCACTTGATGTATAGGTACCGTATTGCTCGTATAAAACACAAACAAATGAAGCACGACCGGCTCAGTTGGTACTGTCATGTTCCTACGAGAGATCCTACGATCCCTGTAAAAACGCAATATCAATTTGGGGTCCCATAAAATTGGGAAAGAGTGACAGGCCTAAAAAACCCCCTACAGCAACACCAGCATTTGATTGGCCTCAGTCACGAAGTGATTCGAAATCGGGAGGCCTGCTTTTATTTTTTTATGTCAAGCCGGCGAAACCGTAGGGATGCACTGAAGTGGCAGGGTTATGATCCCTTTAGTCCAGATCATAATCCCTCCGGTAAAGAGAAAAATTCGTAGCATTATCCAATTAAACATATTTAACACTTTTTCCGTTTACTTCTAGTTAAATCCAGATAGATCCAAACTGCGACGTATTCCGCAGGTTATCCCATCGTTGTCTCCAATTTTCAATTCGAATAAATTCAATTTCAACCAAATCAAGCATAAAGAAAGACTATTGGATATTCCATTTGAAGATATTGTAGTAACTTTTATTGTGAATCAAAGCCCCCTAACAATCTATCATTCGCTGATATGCCCCGATTTGGAAAGATCACAGCCACAGCGTATTAGCGAACAAGCGTTAAAGTTCAGTGTCGAGTTTCTTCTGACAACAGACGAGCGAGGCTTTCGCATTGGATATAATAGTCCCGGAGCTCTAGCTTCTGTAAATCATCTGCACCTTCATCTACTGTACATCGATTACGACTTGTATATAGACAACGCGGTATGTTCAAAATTGAATATAAACAAATGTCCTACTAGACTTTATTAAAAAATGATATTTTGTTTTTAGGAACTTCAAGCTATTGGGAGCGGGCATGTTTTTCGGTTACATAATTCAATGCCAACCGAAGCTGTTTGTGTCATAATAAACGAAGCTAACTCGCAAATGCTTGTACATTTAGTTTTCGAATTAATAGAGTTTTTATGCGCACAGAACATACCACATAACATATTTATAACTCGCGACAGGATTCATAAACTTAAGAGAATTAAATTATTTATATACGCAAGAGAAAAACATTGCTTTATAAAGCAATTGGGCTCATTCAATGTGGCGTTTTGCGAATTCAGTGGTTACATTCCTGTGGGAGGTATTTTTCAGCTGGTCATTTTATTCCTCTTAATATTTTATGTTTCCATAGATGCGGCATTGTACGACAGTCTGACCGAAGAAAAAGTCATAAACAAAATAAGAAACGAAAGTGGGAACGTTTATGATTTAATATACAAATATTTAAGTAATTTGTAAAAACGTGCGATATATTTCCTAAATAGTAAAATTAATTGGCAAAAACACTAATTTGCTCATGGGGCAGCCACTGCGTTGACCATTTTTCTTTTTTCGTCGATTTTACCGATTACTTTCGGTCGCACTATAATTGTATAATCAACTTCTTGCGACCCTTGTAGCCTCAACAAGCAAATAAGCTTATCCAATGAATCGTTCGCAATCGCTGATCTGATTTCTTTGAAGAACTCCATATAATGATGAACGTTGTGTCTATACATGAAAATACATTACGTGTTTGGCAATAAATAAATTTGGTTCTTACATCATAAGAAGTATCGGTCCAAGAAGCTCGCTGGTATTGTACAAATGGTGAACGTAAGCTTTAGTGTGCTGTTTACACGCTTCACATTGGCAGTGTTCGAGGAATGGAGCGAAATCTTCTTTGAATCTGCAAAATAAGTTTTTATTATAACTTGACATTGCAGTTTAATACGTGCCTTTCGTCCGTTATATCAACAAAAGGTTGATTTGCATTCTTCTCTGGCAAATTAAAGTTGAATGTTAGTGCTTTGAAATTTGTCGCAGCAACATAGGCATATGAAGTATCGAAGATATCAACACCTAAACGTATTAACTCTGTGACAATCAACGGGCTATAAGCCCCTAACATTATCTTTGGTTTGTCCGTACCAAGTTCGGCGATACAGTGCGATACTATGTCCACAATGGATTCCCGATTTAATTTGGTCGCACTTACACCATTATTGTGGAACCCCTCAAGTATGTAACCAACAACGTCCGTCCTTTCCCTTGAATTTTTAATTGATATTGATCTTGCGAACTTACTGTACCCCCCAACAATTGGAGCTAAAGCGAAGGAATCATTTTTATATATATACATAATTATAAAAAAAAATAAAACTTACCAAAAAGTGACTTATTCGAAAGTTTATCAGAGACCTTATGTTTCTCGTAACAGTATTTGAAGAACTCTTCAGTTCTTTCTACAGATTTTTGAACTCTTTTATTGGAGCTTTCTTCATTTGTGTCTGCATCAGAAAGACCCATGTAAATATCAGGAGATATTGTTTCAACTAACTCCATGTACCTAAAATACATTTTTTGAAAATATTTTTTTTTTGGAAAATAAAAATGTTTTACTGGGCAGCAGATATATGCTCTTTTCCACGTCGTGTAAATAGCGGTATAACATCTTTTTGATTAAATCCAGAAGGCGTAGTTTCGCAAACATCTCTGATGGTAAGTATGTTAGGTGAATTTGCATATCCCACAAAGTTTGACACACCCTTTTGGAAGGCTTTTATTGCCTCGGACATATGTACTATGGTGGACAGCGATAATAGCAATATCTGAGTATCGCTGGTAATATAACTAAATACCTCATTGCTTATGTGTGGAATACTGCCTCCCTTGAATTAGAAAAAAAAATTAAACTGATGTGAGAGATCTTGTAGTAATTACAAACCTTTGTACATTGAATTAGTAGTGGGGTTTTGAATGTTTTCTTTGTGGCTTTGTGCAGTAAATGCCCAACTCGACCCGAAGAATTATTTATATTTTCAATTATGAATTTCATTATGTGCAACCAATCTCCTCCAATTGGTTTGTCAAAGAAAAAAGAATCGGTTTCTTGACAAATCGTTTGTGTTGCGTCGAGAAGAGCCTGAGCCCTCAGCTGTCACAAAAAGTTCGGTTTGTTTTTCAGCTCTGGGAACTGATTTCCCAAATAGGATTTGGTTATGGTTTCGCAAATAGGATCTCGAATTTCGAAAAACTATTGATGTGGAAATGTTTGTTTTAATTTTAGAATATGTTCTGCATTAATTTTTACTTAAGGAAACTAATATTTGCAAATTTAAGGTTTTTCCATACAAATTTATTTAATTCATCACTGACAAATGTCAAAATGGTTGCATGGGTGAGTGTATATGATAGGTGGAGTTGATAACAAAATACTTGAGTGGAAGAGTTCACACTTGAGCATGAGAATGTTAAATGTTTATTACATATGTACATATATTTATACATATGCACATATATATATTATATCTATAAATATATATATATAAACTATACCAAAAATGTAAATAGGGTTTGTTATTGATTATTATGTTAAATACACATTGTACTGTTTATGGGATCTATTTGCGATTTCACAATAGACTTCGCACCTTATCCCAAAGCTAACAGTGAACCCAAGCAGGGGAGCTGCAGGTGGGCACATTGTACTGTTTATCTACTTTGTGATTCCACAACGTAACTAAACGCATTCTCAATCTAGAGGAGGAAAACCCAAAAGATTGCCTCTAAAGGATAGTATCCTTAATGCGAATTCTAACGTTTACAGCATTTTTTTACAATGTTTCCCAAGATTACATTAAGTCAATCCTGTTTTGACTCGATTCGCATTTTAATTCGATTTGAATCCACATTTAAACTCTCATAGTCTAGTTAATACATGAACCCACAGTTAATAGCGCTGAATGCTGTTTTTTTCTGAATGTCTTTTCAATGGAATTTATTGACAGATTGAGGTTAAAAACGAATACTTTAAACATTTTTTTTCGGATTTTTACGCGTTTCCTTAAGCTAAAATTTGTGCAAACGTTGTTTTTAGGCTTTCCTCTACCTACAAAAAAAAATCACTTTGAAAAGCGAAATCCTATTCTATGTGTTATGAAAATCGAGTATAGCTTCGAAGCAAAATAAAAATCAAAAATTTATTTTTTCATGTTTGTTTTATTTCCTGAAACAATACATAAATATTTACAAAGCGTTTACTTGGTACCATTTCTTGAACAAATTCTCCCTGCGAAAAAAGGACAAGAAGCAAATAAATATGCATGTTATCTTTACTATAATGTATGCATGCCACTTATTTTTAGCTTGAATTTGTGCTGGTAGCAAGAAAATCCTCGAATTCCGGTCCACGATTGGTAGTTTCGCCTTCATGGGTTCCCATAACTTTGTGATTTTCACAAATCTAAATTCAAGAAAAGTTGAGTTAGATGAAATAATAAATTCAATTTTAGTTTACCTTTTAAAGAAAATTATATCTGCAGCTGCAGCCAGAGACAGTGTCAGTGACAGATGAACAAATCCGCCATTACAAAAAACTACTCTCGACTCTCGCTCTTCTTCCTATTGGCAATGTAGTTACAGTCATTTCACAAATGTGTACGTGAAACGCCTCCAAAAATGACGGGAAAAGTTGGGTCAGCGTTTTTGCTTGAAGCGTACCCTCGTCCCCTTATCACCTAAAAGAACTTGGCTCCTCTCCACACTCAAAATTTCCTATCGGTGAATATTTATGTGAATCAATAAAAGTAAAATTAGCCCCCGTTGAATTTTATTAATTCTGTCAAATCGCAAGTGATTGTCTAATATGACAAGATTGTGTGTTGAATTTTGTTTCATTTGACAGAACTTTGTGAATCATTCATTTCAAAGTTCAAATAATGTATTTCCTACTATTCTGTTGAGATGTGTTATCAAAGAACATTGTGCAAGCACAAAAAAACACTTTATCTTGAGGCAACGATAGAAGGTACATATTATTTCAGCTCCGTCCAAATTTTTGTTTGACGTTTGCCAAAGTTTCTGATTTTGTGTCGTGGTGAGATGGAGGGGTGTGTTTGCATTGCGCTGTAGTAGATTTGGGAAAACAAATAACGAATGGAACAAATAGAAAATGTTGCTAATGTGTGGTAATCTTTTTTACTGATTCATTTGATTTATGTTATTATGATTGCTTTGTTATTAGATATTCTCATTTTGTTAGAAAATTGTTTTTTTTTCGTACAATTTGTTGGCCTCGAACGAACAAAAAACCAACAGGAAAATGCGCATAATAATAATAAACTAGTTTATGTAAAAATGTTTTAAAGTTAACGTTGTAGCTTAACAAATAAATATTGAATACTTTTGGAGGTTTGGCCATCATAATATTGAGAACAATACACGTTTTAACAAATGTTTATTGAATTTTGTTTTGGAGATTTTGTCCACATAACGACAAAATCAATCCAATGGAACGTAACTTTAATACAGTTTATATTAAAGCACAATCAAACTGGACCTTCGGGTTGAAAGACGCATCAATTTGAACCAGAGGAAATCAGTAGCTTTGTGATAGGTTTACACAAAGCTACGATTTGCGTCAACTTCGAAATGGTATTCGTAAAACCAGAGCATAATGTTTTGAAAAGTTGCTGTAAAGCGCTGTGTGTCTTCGCGAAGGCAGATAATAGTGTTGACTGTATATAATATTTCTTGGATTATGTGTGATGTTTGCCTTATAAAAGTTATTTTGTATACCCTTTTCTAAGGGTATATTAATTTTGACGCATAGTTTGTAACATACCTTAATATTGCCCGTAGACCCCTAAAAGTTACTATATTTATGATCAGCATCGAAAGTAATGTCGATCTAGCCATGTCCGTCCGCCTGTCGGCAAAAATTAGGCCTTTAAACTGGGCCTAGAGAGCTGAAATTTTAACCATATACTCTCTAGGGTCTCGAAATAATCAAGTTTACGAATTTTTGAAATCCGCCCACAAACACGCCCACAAACTCAAAAAAAAAAAATAAATTTTGGAAAAAATCGAATTTTGAGCTAGAAGGCTGACATTTTTTATATATGATCTATGACTCTTAAAACTGCTCGGGAGATAAAATTTTCAAAATCCGCCCACTGCCACGCCCACAATTAAATAAAACAATTTTATTGAAAAACCAAAATTCGAGCTAGGGAGCTGAAATTTATAATATATACTCTCTAGGGGACCTTTAAGCTCATGTGTAAATATATTCAAAATCCGCCAACTGACACGCCCACAAGCTAGGGAGCTGAAACTAATAATATATACTCTCTAGGGGGCCATTTATGCTCATTTGTAAATATTTTCAAAATCCGCCTACTGACGCCCACAATTTACAAAAACACTTTTTTTTGAAAATCCAAAGTTTGAGCGAGGGAGCTGGAATACACCCTCTAGGGGCCCTTTATGCTCATGTCTTAATTTTTTTTAAATCCGCTTACTGACACGCTCACAATTAAATAAAATAATTTTATTGAAAAACCAAAGTTTGAGCTAGGGAGCGTTTTTTTACAAAAGCTTCGTTTTTTTGATAAAATCCTTTAAATGTTATATAACAAAATATGTAGTGCGTTCTTAACAATTCAACCATACTTGGACTTTTGTCACGTCCACTTATGAGGGATAGGAATAAGAATAGGGTATCCAACAGTTCGCCTAAGCGGACTGTAGCCCGTCCCTATGTTTTTTATTTTAGTTTAAGATGTTCATATCTCAGTTCAAATAATAATTAAGGTTAATGTGAAAGTCATATACATATTTAACCTCGACCAGTAACGCCTTAGTGATGAACTGTATGAGTGACAAAAAGCGGTGGTGTTTAGAGCGCACAAAGGCGCTGCGGAATGAAGCCTGAGATCTGCGCATGGAAGACTATTTTAATGACATTCCGCACGCCGCTGTATCGGTTTTCTTTTTTTATACTATTTTTCTTATTAAAATTTGTATTTTCCTCCTAATACAAAACACAAATAACGCGATTTGAAATACATTTTAAATTGGAATCGAGGTGTAGATGTACGCAAGCGGAGAAATGAAACGCGGTTGTTCTTAACATCTACTTACTTAGTAATCTATATTTGTCTCGCTTTTATACTTCTTAAATTAAAATTGTGTACAGTAATGAAACTAAGTTAAATATGTACAGTATGAATTCATTAGCAAATAGGAAATAGGTACATTAAAAAATATGTAAAGGTGAGTAATCGGGTTTACGTAAGGTTTAAAACCTATTAAATAAATAGAGTCCCTACAGTACTCCCCCACTAGTATGTACGCCGTACTAACGAAACCTCGATGGGGTTATAATTTGTCGACCCGATCGAGTTGTCCTCTGGTCTTGAGTAGGTATTGTAGTTTCAGGTATCTTTGCTGGATTGTGTGCAGTCAGCTCTTTGGAAGTGTCTACGTTGTGTTCAGATGCGTCATCAATGGTAACAAATGCTGCTTTCAACCTATCAACTGAAATGTTCTTAACATTGTGTTTAATTCTTACCGAAAAATATTTCGAATGCCTCTTCACAATTGAATATGGTCCCTCGTACGGTTGTTGAAGTGGACTGCGTACGCTATCAGTTCTTATAAAAACGTGAGTGCACGTGTCCAATGCCTTTTGCAGAAAGAACTTCGGAGTAGCATGGTAGGCGGTGTCTGTTGGCCTTATTACAGACATGGCCTTTCGCAAATCTTTCACAAAGTCCTCTGATGTCACGCTGTTTGGCGAGTCGACAAAATAGTCCCCAGGCAAGCGAAGTGTTTCTCCGTATAAAAGTTCAGCTGGAGTAGCATCTAAGTCCTTTTTGTACGACGTCCGTAAACTAAGAAGTACTAATGGCAATACTTTGTACCAATCCGTTGTTTAGTGGCACATAATTGCCGCTTTCAGAGAACGATGCCATCTCTCGACAATCCCATTGGATTGCGGGTGATAGGCTGTTGTCCTGCAATGATTTATTCCTAGAGATCTGTTCAGTTCGGAAAATAGTGTTGATTGGAACTGCCTTCCTAAGTCAGTTGTTATTCTGAGTGGTACACCATACCGACTAATCCAACCGTGAAGTAAGTGTTGCGCCACAGTTTCAGCCTTCATATCCTCCATTGCGAAAGCCTCAGGCCAACGTGTATATCGGTCAACGATCGTTAAAAGATATCTGTATCCGCATGGTGTAGGTAATGGGCCAACTATGTCCATGTTTATATGTGTGAATCGCTATGTTGGCGGTGCGTAAGAAACAAGCCCTGCTTTGTTGTGACGGTTGATCTTGGACCGCTGACACTGTAGTGTAAACATCTTCTGACAAATTTCGCGCAGTCTGCCCTCATATTTGGCCAATTGAACCGCTCTTGAAGAAGTTTGAACGTCGCTTTTACGCCGGGGTGAGATAAATTGTGAATCTTCGTGAAAACAATTTCTCTGCTGGGCGCAGGAACATAAGGACGAACTTTCGCTGTTGATGTGCCGCAATACAGTTGCAAACTTGTTTCTGGAAAAGCCAAAAGTTTAAATTTCAATGAACTAGACATGTTACCTTGCTGAAGTAAAGCTTCCAGCTCCTCGTCGTCCTCTTGTTCTTTTACCATCGCATTAAAGTTGACCGGCTTTGATGCGTCGATTGCACTAATCCTCGAAAGAAAATCAGCTACTTGATTCTGTGATCCGGGAATGTGCAAGATTGTTGTTGAAAATTGGCTAACTAAATGTAACGATCGTACGTGCTGTACTTTATCTGTGTAGCGGTGAGCTTTCTCGAAAAAAATCCGAGAGGCTGAGAGATGTTGCCACAAACCTGGTTCACTACAGCTCCTATTGCGACCTCGGACGCATCAGCATATAGGTAAAGAATGGCATTTGGCACAGGATGCGCAAGAAGTGCTGCGGATGCTAGATCAGATTTGCATTTTTCGAAGGCATCGATTGTTTCTGACGTCCAGACAATTGAGGTGTTGTCATTTCGTCTGTTCCCATTTATTAGTAAATGTAATGGAGCTTGATTTACTATGGCATGTGGTATAAATTTCCGGTAAAAGTTTATCATCGCCAGGAATTTTTTTAAGTCTTTTGTACTCGATGATATATTGGACCTTCTCCGGCAATGGTTTAATGCCATGTTGGTCCACTAAATGTCCAAGGAATCGTACTTCTGATTTTCCAAAAAAACATTTAGAATTATTAATTTTAAGATTGTACTTACGAAGTCTTAAAAACACTTCTTGCAGGTGCTTTTGGTGTTCCTCGTGGCTGGTGGAGGCAACTACGATGTCATCTATGTATGAAAATACAAAGTCTAGACCTCTTAAAGCTTCGTGCATGTACCTCTGCATTGTTTGTGCCGCGTTTCTTAGGCCAAAAGTCATGTACTTGAATTCAAACAGGCCAAACGGTGTTGTAATGGCTGTCTTTGGTACATCTTCTGGTTGAACAGGTATTTGGTGGAATGCGCGCTGTAGGTCGATGGTCGAGAATATCGTTTTTCCATGTAGCATGTTAGCGAAGTCGCTAATGTACGGGATGGGATACCTATCCGGTTGTGTGACAGCGTTCAAAGCGCGATAGTCGCCGCATGGTCTCCACTCACCGCTGGGTTTTTTGACCATATGGAGAGGGCTAGCCCAGTTGCTCTTTGATGGTTGACATATCCCTTGCTCCATGAGATATGCGAATTCGGCTTTCGCAGCCGCTAGCTTCTCTGGGGACAGCCGTCGAGGTTTGGCAAAAATCGCTGGGCCGGATGTAATGATGCAATGAGTGGTGTGGGATTCCACGGTGTGACCTGTGCTGTTCAACTGTGTCAAGTCCTTGAACGTTTCAAGAAGGCCTGCAAACGGATTTTGTACATCGAATGATTTAATTCTACATTTACCTGGAGTTGGAATGCCAGTAGCTGAAAGTGTTGTGATTTTGTCTGAGGCACTTTCTTTTCATGTCAACTAGGAGACCGTAGTGTTGCAGGAAATCAGCTCCGATGATAGGCGCCGCGACATCGGCTATTAAGAATTTCCAGATGAATTTTCTACGAAGACCCAGATTCACTTGAAGGCGTTCAGTTCCATAGGTTTTTATTTTGGAGCCATTGGCAGCGAACAATGCGATGTTAGAATTCTGTGTAGATTTTTGTCGGACGGTTGGTGGTATCACAGAAACGTCTGCACCGGTGTCAATCAAGTATTTTCTGTGCGTTGTCATATTCGAGACATATAAACGGTGTATATGTTTGACAACTGCTATCACCTGAGGTGACAATAGCCTGTCTAGTTGTTTGGATCGGTCAAGCTTTGGTAGCTGCAAGGTGGCTTGCAGCGAATGGCATTTTCCTTGAATGTGTAATGAAACCATCAAATTCCGTTACGATCTTTTGTAAATTGTTGTCGGCGAGTTGAGCGGCATGGGGTAGAGTCCCTATTACGTGAAGGTGTTCTTCGTCGGCCGCGAAAATGGGCGTTCTCCAATCTGTCAAGTCGTCGACAAAGTTCTTCGATTTTCTTTTCCAACGCCTGCTCCTGGTAAAATGACGTTCCGCGCTGTTCTATTTTGGATAATACGCTTCCGTTAGATGTGCTCGTGGTTTCCATTATTGTGTCCACTACTTGCACGAGTTTTTTACATCGTCGCTCTTGAATGCCGCCAATATGGCTTGGATTTCGGATGGAAGTCGTTGTAGCCAGATGTTCTTTAGGAAATCTTCGCCGATGGAATTTCCAGCAAGACCTTTCAGCTCGTTGAACAAAAATGAAGGTTTTCTGTCGCCTAAGTCAACTTCTGACAAAAGTTTCCTCATTTTTTTCTGTTCAGAGTCTGAAAAACAATCGATTAATGCCTGTTTCAAATTTTCATACTTATCAATAGGTGGTGGTTGTAAGACAGCGTCTCTAACTTGTGACAAGACCTTGCCATCCATGGATCCTACCACCGTATTATATTTCGAAAAATCGGATGTAATGAGGCATGTTGCGAACTGCGCTTCAATTTGTGCGAACCAGATTTCTGGCATTTCAGTCCAGAAAGGAGAAATTTTAACGGAGACGCGCATAACCTCACTGTCATCGCTGACATGTGGTTCACGTGGTATTTCACGTGTGCCGGAGGTATCTCTAGATGATGTCCCGCTGGGTTGATCGTGAGACTTTATTTCATCTGTCATTTTTTTGTCGCGAATAAAAAATTTCTTTTAAATTAAATAACTTTTTTTTCTTTTTTTTTTAAAGGTTTATTAGTGTTTTACACTCGGGGTCACCAATTGTAGATGTACGCAAGCGGAGAAATGAAACGCGGTTGTTCTTAACATCTACTTACTTAGTAATCTATATTTGTCTCGCTTTTATACTTCTTAAATTAAAATTGTGTACAGTAATGAAACTAAATTAAATATGTACAGTATGAATTCATTGACAAATAGGAAATAGGTACATTAAAAAATATGTAAAGGTGAGTAATCGGGTTTACGTAAGGTTTAAAACCTATTAAATAAATAGAGTCCCTACAGAGGCATTATATCATTGCTGTAGGCCAACCCGTTGGGCAGATGGCATAGAATATGTGTGTTCTGTTTACTACTATTGGTGCAGTAAGATTAGAAATACAGGCAACGTGCAGCAAGAATTGACAAGCAGTATGCCATTGGCCAAATCCTACACAAAATAAACAGTTGTCAAAGTGTCATAGGTATCGGCGAATGTTTAAAAGACCTTGTGCAGTAATGTGCTTGATGTAGTAATTTACATGCATTTTCCTTTTTTTCGTTTTTTTTTTTTAAATTAGGGTGCGCTAAAGTATTTTTTTTTTATTTTTCTGTAATTGATACAGTACCCTTACGACAGCACAGGTATTTTTTCTTACTGCAAGCAGCACCCAGCAAATGATTCATTGCCTGTTTCTAGGTGCTGCTTATTACTTGAAAGAATCGGAGGATTGGAAAGAAGTTTTTGGTGCGATAGGGTTTTTTCCCCACAAGTGGCGCCTTAATTTCTTAAGGGAGATTTTGAATATTAATTTGTATTAAATTTTACAAGGCATGGTCCTTATATGGGATTCGAACACACGGCCTGCCAATCACTTTGTGAATACACTGCCATCGCACCATTGTCACCCGCAATTGATTGTGATGTATTATTGTGTTATTAATGAACTGTTTTTGTTCGTTTCTATGTAGTGTGTGTATGTATGTATGTGCAATTTTTAATATTAAAAAATAGTGTCCAGATATTCCTTCTTAATTTCGGAACTTTTTTTACTTAAATTTGCTTTGTTATAAACTTTTTAAGAAATATTCGCGCTAAACTCGTCTCCCGCCATAGAAATTTACCGATTTGACCCATCAATTAAAAAAGTCTATAGCTATTACATGTAGGTATAATCTTATCAATGGTTTTAGTGTATTTCATTTGCACTAATGAAAAGGTAGTATAAAATCACCTTTAAATGTTTCCCTAAAATCGTCTAGTACAATTGTGTAAACCCGGAAATAATCGCACGTTGTCAGTCACACCCCATACAACAACGTATGTTCCCCTACAAATTTTGGCGTTTCATTTCCCCTTAATGTCGAGATTCGATTAACACCGACATGCCAGATGCCACGCTGAGGATGGGTAAAAGAAAATTTGGCTGATTCTTTCAGTGTATGTGCGCGACGTTTCTACTGCGGGTGGTGGAAAATAAACTGATTTTGGTTCTTGGATCGTTCCTAATTAAGTTCATAATTAAAATTAATTGAAAAATTAGGTGTAAATTTGATTATTATCACGTTAAGCACTAATATTAGACCCCCACACAGCTTAAAAAAATATTAAGAAAATCAAAACAAGAAAACCTAAAAAGCATCAAGGAGCATTGAAGATTTTTTTAAACGAACGCAGAGAGAAAAAATAACTTAAAAAAAAGGAAGCAGCACCAAGCGAAGAAAATCTAAAGAAGAAAAGGAGGAGAACTGCGAAGAAGCTACAAAGAGAAAAGAGTGCTACCAGCTACCACACAAGGAAAAGGAACATTGGCAGCGGCAAGGAGAAGAAACAAATCAAATTTCGGTACGCGAGCGTTGCAAGACAAACGCCAATGCATTCGGGAGAGCAAAAAGAGAAGCATATGGGGTTAAATTTTAAATAAATTTCTATTCATAAAATTCTCCACGAAATAAAATAAGTCTGGGCCAGAAAGACCAATCAAGAAGAAAGCGAACCAAAAATTGTTGATCAAAAAGGAACAAGAAATTTATTGGAAAACTTGATATTGCTGTGCCACTGCAACTCTCATAAAAGGAAGAAAGAAGAAGGGGTCATCAAGAAAGACGGCGAGTGGATTTCTATTTCTCTCCACTAGCAGCAGCAAATGAAAAAGGAAAATTTCTTGAGCACCAAAAATAAATAAAATTTGCTGCAGGGATACACCTACCATCCTATTTCTGTTGTACTGTGCTGTGCCTAGTGTTCTGTTCTGTGTTTTCTCTTGTAAACGTAGAAATTTCTGTTTTGATGCTGCTCTGAAATACAGCCACTAATTGGAGGAAAATGTCGTGTATTTCGAGCAATTTCAGTTCGTTTTTTCTCGACTCGTTGAACGATCCATCGGAATTTGCAAAGTACCTCAGTAATGGTGAGAACAAGGTGCAGTCTTTGGATGATTTTCATGTTTTTGGTAGTGGTGGAAGCAGCAACGGAAGCTATAGTAACAGCTCTGGTATAAATAGTGGTGTTAGTACTAATGGTGATAGTTCGATTTATGTGAGTAGTGAAAATCATCACCAGCATTCTGGAAATAATACGCAAATATATACTGGCCAAAACCCCCAGCACCAACTTAGTTATCACCAAGCGCCACAGCATTCTGCTCATTCGCAGCAAAGTGTCCCTTCTACCCCGCAAACATTTAGCCATCAGCCTACGCCACGGTGGAACAACACTCAGACGCCTATAGTATCCTGCAGTACCCCTTCTGGGTCTGGATCTGCAGATCATAGCAATCACCACCATCATCACCAGCATAACCCAAACTCGCAGCAGCAGCAACAACAACAGCCACAAAACGCTTCCAATCACCACAATAACCATCACTTTGACGGGTCCTTTGAATTTCTTAAATATCTGCGTCACACGGGCGACTATGGAGAAGAATCTCAATCGAATACCACGCCTACGCCAGCAACAGCTTGCTCTAATAGTAATTTAATTGATTTAGATAGCAGTACCTCAATGACGCCGCATAGCCATCGCACTGGTACACCTCTAGCTGCGGCTGCGGCCACAGCAACCCCATTGAACCGTTCCTCGCTGGACATCGATACTTTTGACCACGATTCCAAGCACAACTTGTTCGACCTTCAACACCAAACTAGCAACAATTCAAATGAGTCTTCCTGTGACCCAATGGGCACCTTCGCTGGAGTTCATCTTAACGCCAGTAACTCGAATATCTCATCAGAGTCCGCAGGCAGTGACAACTCGAACAATAATAATCAAAGCAATGCTTCCAAACCATTAGTTAACTTTAGTATTAAGGATAACTTTGAGGTTCATCCTGCACATAAGGTTGAAGAGGGCATCTTTCAGCACATGAACAAGTTACCAGTTAAAAAGAAGGACACTCTAAAACAGCTCGGCGTTCGGTTCACGGGACAAATGACTCTGGCCGACAAATCAATAGTGGTGGAGAACTTTATCAAATTCTGCCAAGTACGTATGAATGAAATGCATAATGAAGTACATATATTTATAATCACCACCCCCGAATCACTTCCTGCCTACAACCAGCCAACATCCCACAATACCCCACCCCTTAAGCATTGCTTAATACATACATACGTCTTCAGAATTATGTAAACATGAAATGAAATTTGTATGTTTCATATTTCATGTGAGTGGCAACGGTATATATTCACAAAATATCGATTTTTAAACTACTCGTTTGAAAAATATGGTTTTGGCCTTAAGTTTGAAACTTTTGCAAACATATTGTTTAATTTAATTTATGTCTATTGATGTTTTTATATTAATTGAATTTCTCGTTTCAGGATTATGATGTGACTGACCATCGACCGTTCTTGGCCCTCAATCAGAGTGGTATGAACAAGCCGGAGCAAATCAAATTTGCCAGATACCTGGGCCAGGGTTTGCCATCATTTACACTTTTTTGCATTTACAGTAATTTCAAAAATCTCTTCTGCACCAAACGAACTGAGACGTATGTTACGAAGAGCAAACAGTAAAAAAAAACAATAATGAAAATGTCGTTCCCCTTCTTTCCTAGGTACGGGAAAGATGGTTATAATCTGCAATACATTTTGGACAAGACCAAACGTTTCCTATCGAAAGCAACAGCTGGTGAGTTAGTAAAAATATTTGCATGCTCTTTGTATGGGTTTAACTCCGGTTTGCGGGTTGTTCACACTTAAAATCTGAAACTTAAGCATGGCTTCGTATGCTATTGAGTTGAAAGTTTTGCTTAAGTATTTGTGTATCTAAAAAAGTAGAACCCCAGTAGGGAGGCAGTAATCCGGAAGGGTTACGACCCCTTAAATCCTGATCATAATCTTGCCGTTAGAGAAGAAGAACCACACCCAATCATTTTCGATGAAAATATAACTTGTTTCCACATAACATAAGTTAGTACCGGTAGTTTTTAACTAACTGAACTAGAACATACAATTTATCAATAATGTGCTTCAATTAGTAAAAAAAGTCTTATTTTAAAGTACGCAACCAATACATATGGACCACGATATTTGATTATTGTCCACCTCTTTTTCTATTGCAAATGTTCATCCTTTTGAAGAAAACAAATTACTCGATTTTATGAAAAATAGATCTGATATTTTCCTTGAGCACTTTAATCGTTTGTATGTAGTTGGCGCCGACCTTGTTTTTAATGTTTCTCTAAGGAAAGAAGTCTTGCGGCGTTAAATCGGAAAATCTATACCTCATTCAATAATCTCGTTACTTCACAGTTTGTGTGGCTCGTAGGCCCATCCTTCTTGAAATAATCACAGTTTTAGCAAGTGAGTGATTAGAGAACCCCACAGGCGGAGACCAGTAGGGATGTAGTTAAGTGAAGAGCTATGATCCCTTTAATCCTGATCATAGCCTCACCGCCATTAAAGAAAGAAGAAGAGGATTAGAGAACAAGTTGAGATGCCGATGCACATTGGTTTTGTTTGAAAATTGCAATGCAAAGGAAAAACAGAGCTTGGTAGAGTGTTCCACATTCGTGTGGTTCGTTCGGTTCGGTTCGGTTAATCCTTGTATTTCACTGATGGTTCCTACCATGTCGGTATTCCGGTTGAAATTTTCTAATGGTGGAATGCAACTGGCTATTTCGTTTGAGCAATTATGGTAGAAAACCGATAAAACAACGAAAGATAGGAGACCTTGCGACGATGACGAAGAGAGTCGAGTGATTTCGAAATGCCACTGTCGCCAAAAAGTTTAATCGCGCGTTTTTGAATTCTGTCCAGTAGCTTCAAATCAGCCCAGATTATGAGCGTTGTACTCAGGTTTGAGTTGAATTATAAATAAATTTTAGCCAGATCAGAAGTGGTGAAATATTTCTTGCATCACTTAAAAAAGTCTTAAACCTTTCGCTGGGTTCTTGTCGACATTGAATATGTGGCCATTCCAACGAAGGTTGTCATTTACACATATACCGAGAAAGGAAAGTCTGTCGGTCTCAGCGATGCAAGTGGCATTCATGGATAATGGCAGACTGTTATTTTTGAAAATATAAAAACAGAATAAAGTATGTGTGTTGATAATAACTTGTCTGTTATCAGCGATCAACCAACGAGGATAACTGACTGTTCTTCTACACTCATAGACTATGTAATATCAAATGCTAGACAAATTAATGCAAAAACTGACACTAAATTGAAAATAAGTGATCACGAGACCATTCGATTTAATGTTCCTTTGAAAGGAAATGTACAACCACCTAGTGACATAAAATATAAAGTACTTAACTATTATAAAGAAACATTTTTCTCAAAACTCTTAGAAAGTAAACTTGTTGGAGTGGATGTGGTTAATAATAGTGTAGATGATCTTGCCGATTTGTTATGCGATGAATTGAATGAAATTGTTGAATGTATGGTTATTGAAAGGAGCGTGAAATTAAATAAGTGTGAGTGGTTTAATAGAAAACTTGCAAAGTTAAGAAACACAAAAGTTTTAAAGTATGAACAATATAAATTTGGTACTCTGGGATCAGAGTGGAATGAGTATATTTTCAGCTAGAAACGTATATAAAAAAGAACTTCGATCAGCAAAAGATAACTTCGTACGGAAAAGAATTGACTTATCATCAAACCCCCAAAAATTATGGAAAAATATTAAAAAATTCGTCTTAAATACTCAACACAGTGAAATAAAACACGTGTCATTCAACGGTGATATGATATCTTGCAGTAAACAAATAGAAAATGGATTTAATAATTACTTTATAAAAAAGTGTGGAAGATATTATCGCAGATATCCCTAAAATAAGTTATTATGACAGAATTCATAATACTAGCACGGTGTTCACTTTTAAAGCTATTTGCTCTAAGGATATAATTGAAGTTTTAAAATCGATGGGTAAAAATAAAGACTACAAATTTTTGAGTGCGGATATGTTCTTGGACGGTTTTGAGATTCTTGGTCTGTTGTTAAAGGCAATTTTTAATAAATCGATGTTAACGGGTTGTTTTCCAAGCAAATGGAAAGAGTCAATGGTTGTACCAATTCAAAAAGTTCAAAATACTAAATTATGTGAAGAGTACAGACCAGTCAATATGCTTCCTACGTATGAAAAGGTGTTCGAAAAACTTATAGAAAAACAATTTAGGTGTTATATGGAACAAAACAATTTATTAATGGAACAAGAATCCGGTTTCCGGAAGGGATACTCGTGTGAAACCGCGTTGAATTGGGTGATTGAAGGTTGGAAAAATGAAATGGACGATAAAAATATAACTATTGCGGTTTTTCTGGATTTCAAAAGGGCGTTCGAAACTGTTGATCGAGAAATACTCTTAAAAAAGCTTTCAAAATATGGAATACAAAATAATGAATTGAATTGGTTTAAATCATACTTAAATTCGCGTACTCAGCGTACCTCAGCGAACAATGCAGTTACAGATCAACAGGAAGTTAACACCGGCGTCCCACAAGGGTCGGTGTTTGGTGTGTTTTTGTTTTTGTTGTACATTAATGATATTAATTTGGCTGTTAAGTACTGCAAACTGTGTATGTTTGCTGATGATGCCCTCCTCTTTATATCGGGAAAGGATATTAAAGATTGTAATGCGAAAATAAATGTGGACCTACAATCAATAAGTGAGTGGCTGGTAGTTAATAAACTAAAGTTGAATGTGAAGAAAACCAAGTATATGTGTATCAATGGTATGGATGATAATGTGGTGCAAATTGATAGAGAGAGTATTGAGCGTGTGAATGAATTTAGGTATTTGGGTGTTGTGATTGGTAATAAAATAAGCTTTAAAGCTAATACAGATTTTGTGTGTAAGAAAGTGTAAAAAAAAATATTCTTTCTTGGGCGAATTAGGAAAAAATTATCGGTTGCTGTAGCTATCAAAGTGTATAACGCGATTATCAAGTCTTTAAAATGAAAAATAAAATGCTTCCAGAATATCTACACAAAAACTTAAAATATATCAGTGATTCTCAACCCTATTACTTAAGAAGTGGTCAAAACTTTAATTTAGACTATAAATCAACGAAGCGAGCACAAAATACAATAATGTGCAGGGGTCTTGCACTGTATAATAATCTTCCTAACGAAATTAAAAACTTAAACAAACTTTGTAAATTTAAAGAAGAAGAAGAAGACAAAATGGCTTTTTAGCCAAATAAACAGCTTCTAATTTCTTAAACCTCTTAAATTTATTTTTCACTTTCGGCCTTATTTATCTTTGTCTCTTTATAATTAAATATATAAATTAATAGAAAAATATTAGAGGTACTCCCCGCGCGCCGGTTGGGAGGGGTAAGGAGGCGGGGCATAATAATAATTATAATAAAAAAAAACAGCATAGTGTTTTGGAAGCATTCAATTCCATGAGCTTAAGCCGTACCAGTTCCACACCCTAAGATAAGGGGTGTAAGCCGGAAAAGTAATATGAAAAGCTGTTAAGGTATTAATCGGATTAGAAGAAGGAGATCCTTTATAAAAATGAGAAAGAGGGTCGGGCGGAACGAAGCATTGGTGAACAGCAACTTTTATTGAACGGTCGAAAGGTAGTTTCTAATCCATTGAAGAAGAGTATTTTATTGAAGAAGAGTATTTTATCGATCAGCATTTCCATTCCATTCGGAAGAAGGAACGTAAGTGCAGTTTGTCATTAAGAGGAGGGCTAAGAAGATTCGCATTTTTTTGGGACAAATTGAATTTTCCATCTTCTCGGAAAGTTCCCTGAACAATAGGGCAGATAGAAAAGCTAATGCAGTGGTTTTACCAGCGTTTTAAAACACCTCATCAGAACAATAGGGGAAACCATCTGGACCAGCGGATTTGTGTGTGTCAAGATACGAACTACTCTTGCCACTGTACAAGTGTGAACGAGTATTTTTCCCATGGAGTATTCTACGCGCTCGAGTATCGGGCAGATAAGGCACAATCTGCCAGCCTTTGTAAATGATTGTGTCGGGATAAATGACGAATCCGAATTCTTTATGTTTGTAAAAAAAATTGACTACCATATTCTAAGGGTATATTTATTTTGACTCATAGTTTGTAACATGCCTTAGTATTGCCCGTAGACCCCTGAAAGATACTATATTGGTCATCAGCATCGATAGTAACTTCGGTCTAGCCATGTCCGTCCGTCCGTCGGCAACAATTAATCCTTTAAATTGGAGCTAGAAAGCTGAAATTCTAACCATATACTCTTAAGGGGCCCGAAACAATCAAATTTAAGAATTTTTAAGATCCGCCCACAGACACGCCCACAATCTCAGAAAACAAATTTATCAAAAAAATTGAATTTTGAGATAGAAAGCTGAAATTTTAAATATACCTATATTTTTATTTATTTTATTTATTTATTTATTCATTATTCTCATTTCTTAAACATAAAACAATGGTGAACTATTAAATGGTAAATTTAAGAAGAATAGGTAGTGACATTTTGTATTTACAAAAAATAGTAGCAAATGTCACATCATTACAAATTATTTATTTATTGTGGGGTGAACAAATGTATATAATCAAGAAAAACAAAACATTTTGTATTACAAGAAAATTAAGCAAGACAAAAAATACATGTAAAACAGATCGAAGGAGGCAAATATAAGGTAAGCCTTTACAAAAAAATTTAAATAATGTAGCTCGGCAAATTTTCATCTTGACTGATATCAAAGTCAAGGCGCCAAAACTTAATCCTGTTAAGGAACGCGTATAAGTTTCTAATGATTCGCATTCGTTCAGGAGGTCTGTTAAAAAGTTTGCAAGATGTAACTGTATGTGAATTTCTAAAGCTTGTAGTGCGAAAAGGGGGTAAAGCAACATTTCTTAAGTTCCTTCGTAGGTTATAAGCATCGAGTATAGGACTTTGCGTATATCCACATCTAAGAACAAATATCTTCAGCGTTTTGTAGTAAAACAAGTGTCGTACTGGTAGGATTTGTGCATATCTAAACAGCTATGGAGTGTGCCAGATGCATACAATTAAAAACCTTTCTTATTGCACATTTCTGCAGTATAGTAAGTTGCTGTATGTTATTGCGATAAGTACCCCCCAAACAGGTTATTCCATACTCCAATTTTGAGTGAAATATCCCATGATAGATTGTTTTTAAGGTGTTATTAGAAAGCAATTTCCTGAGACGATAGAGACTACGGATTGAGGAAAGTAAGTACTGTTTTAGAATTAATATATGTTCGGTCCAGTTTAAGTGTTGGTCTATTGTAACACCTAAGTAATTAAAAGATTTAACCTTTTCTATTGCAAAGCAATTTGATTTGCAATCAACATTCGAATTAAAGGTAGGCAGGGAATCAGGTCTTGGGCCAGTGTCATTAAGCAAAATATGCTTAACACAATTTGGTGCGTGAAACATTATATCAATTTCTGGTGGTTCCTGCGGTTTCAAATTAAAGAACATAAGCCTGGTCTTATTGCTAACAAGGAGCTTATGTTCTGCGAACCACGACCTTAGTATATAAACATCGAGATTAATTTCTGCAATTAGATTCAAGGGACAGTTACGTTCGTTGCCGAGCGTTTAGATTAAAAAAAACACAACGGTTTTTTTCTTTTCCTTATTTATTTTATTATTAATATATTACAATATTATCTACGGAAGAAGCCGCTGTCTAGGCGTGGCTGCACTTCTAACGTAAAGTGTTTATTTATTATAATTACTTATATTATATCAATGAAAGAAGCCGCTGTCTAGGCGTGGCTGCACTTCTAGCATTGAGAGCTGAATTAGAACTGAACTTTTGTTGAACTATACACCGGTATTTATATGAAGTGCTTCCTGTGGGATAGCAGTGCACTTGTTTATGAAATATTCATATTTCGTCTGGAGGTGTGAAATATGAGTATATTTAGTTGGGATTTTGTTATCGGAAAGTTTTGCAACTGTCGGCAAAAATGGTGGGCGCTTGTGTCGTAGAGTGTTATGGGATTTGTATTTGTGCCGTTAGGCGAAGAGGGATGTGGGGAATGATCTGGTAGTAGGTTCGGGTGTAATCTGTGACGTAACTCCTCCCCCCTTAGGATTCTGCTCCGGAGAATCATTATTAATAATATCGACTTTAATTTTAGTTTTATCTTTGAATTTTAAAATGAAAATGATTACAAAAGTGCAAATTATTAAAAATGTTGTTCCGATATTTATAGATACATGGGAAATAGTTTTTCTTTTTATTTCTTCTATAGCCTTGCGATTTTGCAATTGACTTAGATGAAGGTCTTCTGAAGTATAGTTCATTACAATTTTTTTGATTGTTATATTTTTATAGTTTGGTAGACATTGTATATACATTGTTTATTGAAATTTTACAATTTTCAAATCTTACTATGTTGTTTCCTACTATATTAATGTTATAATTATGACAATTGTGGGATAATTCCGTTTGTGGTAGATTTTTTGTAATAATAATATTATTCGTTATTTGCTTAATTTCTATATCTTTGTTTTCTTTAAATTCACATTTGGCATTTTCTTTGAACAAATTTGATAAGGAAGTATCATTTACAATTTTCAGGTTTTTTTAATTTTAGTCCATTCTCTATATTATAGTACATTATATTTCCATTTGTAATCAAGTGATTGGTTGAAATTAAAATTTCTAAATTGTTTTTGTTTGGAATGGGCTCGACAATTACTTTATAAAAAAATTCTTTTGAATAATTTGGTATAAGTAAGATAAATATTATTTGATCCTTATGAATTATGCTAGAACTTTTTATGTTCGGTATTTTATTAGGCGTAATATTAAATTTTTGGATTTCTTTGGCTGTCAATAGATCTGTACTAAGAATTCCTAGCTGGCTTAGCATTAAGTTTTCTTTTACCTTCTTGACTTGATCCCTAAGAAGTTCTATATCATAGTTAACCTGAAATGCGTGTTGCATCCTTTTTATTCTAATATCCTCTTCATTTATAGCCTTGCTTAAATTCTCAAATTGATTTCTAATGTCATGTTGTTGTTAATTAATTTGTTTAGTAATGTTGTTCGATATTTCTTTAAAGTTTGTGTTTACTTTATCTGGTCGTTTAGTCCGTCTATTAGATTTTTGTTGTTTTTTTCGTTAATTTCTAAACTTTGTCTTATCTCTTGTTCGTCGTCGTGGTCCATAGTACCAGTTAAATATTTCAATCCTTTTCCTAATATGTCAAACAATCCTCTTCTCGATTTATGATGGTGATGTCCTAGGGTATTTTCTATTTTTGTGACTAACCTATTGAAATTATGTTCTATAGATGGGAATTCATTATATTCATTTAATTCGTTTATATTATATTCTAGGATGTCGAGGTTGTCTGTCCATGTTGTCAAGTTAATGTTGTGCAATATTTTCATATAATTTTCAATAATATCTAAGTTTTGTTCTCTTATGGTTATAAATCCGTTTCCTGTGTTTAAATTTTGTACGTACAGTTTTTGTCCTGTTGTTGTTGTTATTGTCAGTAAAAGTATTAGTAGTGTCTGAAAGGAATGTATTTTTAAGAAGTTTGTTCAAATTTATAATTTCGTTTTATTTGGGTTTTGTAATATCTGCATCCGTTACTGTCAGTAACGTGATCCTTGTCTATTACTCTAGGATTATCTTTTTTGTGTTTTATTTTGAGTTTGTTGTTGGTTCTGGATTTAAGGTAGACATGATTGGTTTTCGTTAAATCTACGTCAGTCTTGTCTTTATTATGTTTACTTATATATCGTTCTTTTTTTGAGTTTATTAATTCTATGATTTTGGGATAGTCTTGATTTGTTATCGTTCCGTTAACAAAGTCTATAGGTCTTTGTTTTGTTGTAGAATGGATTGTTTTATTGTATATTGTTACGGCTTTCGTATGGTGTCTTCATTTTTATTGTCAGCTGCAAATGTTCTTAAGTGCTCGTTAAGAGTAGAGTGGAATCTTTCGATGTCCGAATTTCCTGTTTTGTGGTAAGGTGTAGATATGTGGAGGTCCACGTTATTTTCTTTTAAGAATTCTTTGATTGTTATTGCTGAGAAACCTGTCTCACCATCAGTGACTATCCTATTTGGACTACCTTGATTTGCAAACCTGTATTTTAATGTATTTCGTAGGGATATCCATGTTTTGTGTTTAATCTCTTGCACCGTTACGTGTTTCGTGAACTTGTCGATCATTGTTACATACATTAAATTGATATTTGCATACCAAATGTCAACATGTAAGATTTTATTGGGTTTTGTTGGTGTTTCGGTTATTTTTAATGGAATTTTGTAAGGCAATCTCTCATATTTGGCCTTATTGCAAATTTCGCAGTTGTTTATGTATTTTTGGATCTTGTCTTTCAGGTTTGGGCAGTAATAAGTGTCTTTGATCTCTGCGTATGTTTCATTGATTCCTCTATGGTTCAATGAGTTGTGGGTTTTCGATATTACTAAAAGTTCCTTTTCTTCGTCTGTTAGGTCTCCTAAAAATTTGCTACATTTAATCAGTTTTAAAAGTTTGTTCCTGCTAAAATATTTTATGTAGACGTCTTGAAATTTGGCAAATAGATTGTCGTGTCTAGAGAACACACCAACTATTCCTCTGGGAGGAATAAATTTTTTCATAATGTCTACAATAAGCTTTTCGCTAAAAACTTTTATTTCAATGACAATTCTTTTTTTTCCAAAAGCTGTATATATTTTATGATTACTAGTGCCTTCTGTGCTGTTGATTATAATTTGGGTTTTATATATATTGACCGGTGATTCTATAATTGGTATGTGGTTGGAGCTATCCTCATTTGCGCTGTGGATAGTTGCCACCATAGACTGTGTGTCCAGATCGTTCTCTGTAGTTACATTTTCATTGTAATAGATTTCCATTCTTGATAACCCGTCCGCAACCTGGTTGTCTTTCCCTTTAACATATTCTATGTCGAAGTTAAACTCTTCCAGTCTTATCTTCCACCTTTGTAATTTGGCATTTGGCTCCTTAAGTGAGCTTAGCCACACAAGCGGTCGGTGATCTGTTCGGATGGTAAATTTTCTTCCGTAAAGGTAAGGCCTGAAGTACTTTGTGGCCCACCATATTGCCAATAACTCTTTTTCAATTGTGGAATATCGAGTTTCGTGGTCGTTAAGTGTACGGCTAGCAAAGCACACTGGATGGCTTTCCTGGGAAAGAACGGCGCCAACCGCGAAATTCGATGCGTCCGTAGTTAGGGTGAACTTCTTTGTGAAGTCTGGGTACCGTAGAATTGGTTCGGATACAAGAAGAGTTTTCAAATTTTCAAAACTTTCAATGTATTCTTTGTTGTTTATGTCTATTTTCGCTCCTTTTTTTAGGAACATCGTCATGGGTTTTGCTACTTTTCCGTAGTCTTTTATGAATTTCCGGTAATATCCGGTGATTCCTAAGAATGATCTTATTTCTTTAACCGTTCTTGGTAGTTGGTAATTTTGTATTGCTTGTATTTTTGAAGGATTAGGCTTGATACCTTCTGTAGTGACAATGTGTCCCAAGAACTCGGTTTCTTTTTTTAGAAATTCGCTTTTGTCTAATTGGACCTTAAGATTGGCATCCTGAAGTCTATCGAAAATCTTCTTTAATGAGAGGATATGCTCCTCAAGGCTAGTGGAGAAGACAATTATATCGTCTAAGTATACTAGGCATATATTTCCTATAAATTCGTGTAGAACTGAATTCATTAAACGCTGGAACGTTGAGGGGGCGTTTTTCAACCCGAAAGGCATTCGAATGAATTCGTAATGTCCATTATCGGTTGAAAAAGCCGTTTTTTAACGTCTTCTATTTGTCGAATATATCTTCTATATTCGGTATTGGGAACTTATCGTATATAGAAATTTCATCGAGTTTTCGATAGTCTATTACGATTTTCCACTTTTGTTTCCCAGATGCGTGCAATTTTTCGTGTAAATAGGGATGTCATTTACCGTATTGATTTTGTGCTTGATCGCATTGGTGAATGATAGATCATTACCTTCTTGGTAAAATATTGAGGAATATTGTGAAACCAGTTTTGATATTTTTTGTTTTTCTTCTTTATTAAGGTGAGTTATTCTGATTTGATTGTGAATTGGTTCATTGTTTATTTCCGTGTGGTATATTTCTAACTGAGGCACTTGTTTGTAGTAATTTTTATATAGGATTTCTTCCGTTTTGTTGAAGAATATTGGAACTTCTTTATCATTGGCTATGAGCCGGTTGTTTTTGAAATCGAGGATGGCTTCTGCTGGTATTAAAATATTGTTTCCAATAAGTCCATCAAATTCCGTGTGAAATTTGAATCCTAGAAGTTCAGCCGTTTTGTTGTCCCCTAATTCTTGAAACAGAGGGATCTTCACTTTTTTATTTGCAAAGATGGGTGTACTGGTTGTAAGTATTTTTATTGGGTTAGTGAGTTGGACTTGCCATTTAGGGTGGCAAATTCCTGGGTTTATAATACTCGTTTCCGAGCCAGGGTCTATGAGTATTTTAAGTTTAGTGTTATTTTTCGCTTCTACCGTTATATAGGGTACTTTTCTGGAGGGCGTGTTCCCCGAAAATCCGTACTCTGTAGATCTATCTGTCTTTGGTAAGAGGCAGATAGGGTATCCATTGGTTCGTTATGCCCAGAATTTCTATACTGTGCTGAATTGTTATTGCGATAATTATTTCTATGAGGATTGTTGTTTGGGTGATTGTTTTGGTGTATACCTGAATTGTTGTTCTGGTAATTGTTTTGGTTGTTATTCCTGTATAAACCTGAGTTATTGTTTTGATTATATCTTTGGTTGCCATTATTATTGTACCTACTTTGGTATTTGGGTCTGTTACTATCTATGTCGTTGTATAATGTGGTTGACTTTAAATTTCCTTGATCTTGTCCTATAAATTTATTTAACCTGTCCCTAATTTCCGATAATTCGTGCAACTCAGTGATTGCATATGCTAAAGCCCCTGAAGTTAATTCTTTTACTTTCATTATTAGCATACCAACAAAAATTTCTGTTATTTTTTTACTGTTATTGCTAAACGCAGCATGCTCTGCTATGTCTTCTACAATGTTTTTTATCTTAATATCTAATTCATATATTGTTCGTACCTTAAGCATTCCTATTTCTCTGGTGATTCTTTGTTCATCCTTCGATGCTCGGAAGTGTTTCCTCAGGTTGTTCCAGCAATGGCTCCAGTCTTCTGGTGGGTTGACTTCTAAGAGATTCTTTGCAGTTCCCTGGATTTTGGAGTCATAAATGACCTCAAACACTTGATTTTTGTCTGCTTCCAACTGGTAATTTGCCAAAATCTTGTCCACTAACTTTGCAAATGATGGCAATGTTTTTGGGTCTCCTTGGAATACGTTGAGAAACCGAATTTCCTGTTCGATTTTCGCCCTAACACTTGTTGGTTGGCTGATGTTAACCACAAGCCGCGTAAGTGCTGTGAGGCACTGCTCGATGTTGTCCTGTGCCATCCTTTGTTTGTCGAATAGTTGGTTTCTCCGTTTGTTAATTTTGGGTTTGTTGGTTTAGATGCGGCTATAAAGGTTTTAGTTTTGCCTCAATAGCCGCCGTCTTATCTTTGCTGTAGTGCTCTGAAGTGTTCCTGGAAGTCAGCTGTAGCGTCGTCGTCTATGTAACTTTGTGAGCTGTCCTCCGATTTAGGTGTGCGTGGTTCTTGTGATGCTTCTGCTCCTTCTTGAATATAGAGTTCTTCTGGTAGCATTCCTCAGTAATTGGATTATTATATATTTTTTTTCCACACTGCACTTTTTCGCACTTTACTTTTTTTCTTTATCCTTATGCGGATTTTTTTTTTTCCTCCTTGATCGGAGTGTTAGTTCATTTCCCTTGATCGGGATTTACACAAACTTTTTATTTTAAGAATTGCACTTTTTCACTAGTTATTTTTATCCTTATGCGGATTTTTACGTGGTTCACTCGAGTTGAATAGTAAACACTTAACCGCGATTTTTTTTTTTTTTTTTTTTTTTTTTATTATATTCTTAAGCGAATTTAAAATAAACTTCGCGTACTCGAGACAGCCGACTGCGCCAGTTACGTTCGTTGCCGAGCGTTTAGATTAAAAAAAAACACAACGGGTTTTTTCTTTTCCTTATTTATTTTATTATTAATATATTACAATATTATCTACGGAAGAAGCCGCTGTCTAGGCGTGGCTGCACTTCTAACGTAAAGTGTTTATTTATTATAATTACTTATATTATATCAATGAAAGAAGCCGCTGTCTAGGCGTGGCTGCACTTCTAGCATTGAGAGCTGAATTAGAACTGAACTTTTGTTGAACTATACACCGGTATTTATATGAAGTGCTTCCTGTGGGATAGCAGTGCACTTGTTTATGAAATATTCATATTTCGTCTGGAGGTGTGAAATATGAGTATATTTAGTTGGGATTTTGTTATCGGAAAGTTTTGCAACTGTCGGCAAAAATGGTGGGAGCTTGTGTTTTAGAGTGTTATGGGATTTGTATTTGTGCCGTTAGGCGAAGAGGGATGTGGGGAATGATCTATTAGTAGGTTCGGGTGTAGTCTGTGACGTAACTGGACTATCTGAATCATAAGCAATCCCAAGATCATCTGCAAACGCTTTAACCTTTCCCACAAATGGTTGCTCCAAAAGACTATTAATAAATATAAAAAATAAAACAGGGCCGAGGACAGTTCCTTGGGGCACACCTATATGAATTGACTTTGACCTGTTAAAACAGTACTTACTTTAACTCTCTGCGTTCTATTTTCTAAGTAAGATTTAAACCATGTAAAGATAAAGCTCCGAAAACCCATTCTGTACATTTTATCCAAAAGAATCCTGTGGTTAACCATTTCGAACGCTTTCGTAATATCAACGAAAAGACCAGCACAATATTTTTTGGAATCTAAGCCTTTATGGATAAGGGAGCAGAAATCCAGAAGGGCATCTTCAGTAGAGGAGCCCGCCCTAAACCCAAATTGCATTGGACTAATTCTTCAGGGAAAATTCCAGAAAATATGCTTAAGTTGAAGATGTATTCTGGCTCACATCACATCAGCAATATTATAAGAATTTTTTTTCAACACATAATTTGAAATACCATCATTGCCAAATGAATGCGAGTTGTTGAGCGAGTTTATAGTTCTTATTATTTCATACACTGATATCGGTTCAAAGAAAAAACTATTTCTACAAACGTTATTGTCCACCAGTGCTAAATCTGTGTCACAAACGCGCGTAGAAGGTTGAACTGAAGGAAAGGAATTCTGTCCAACCGATACGAAATGATTATTCAGTTCGTTTGCAACTTCGGTAGGATCTTTAATATTAATGCTCTTATTTGTTGTGCCATTTTTATTTATAAGGCTGTTTATTACTTTCCATTCCTTTTTTATTGAGCCTTGTGCACTTATCATTTGGTTATGATAATAGTTGTCACGGCTTATTCTTATCTCGTTGTTTATATATTTACATATCTTGCGAAAGCGATTTTTTAGGTATGAATTTTGCGGATGTTTATTGCATTTTTTGCTCAGTTTATGTTTTGTTCTAATTTTATTCAGTAGAATGCGACTTATCCACGGCTTTAGTCTTATCATAGACCTTTTCTGGACAGTAGACAAGGAACATGACTTAATGTTACGCTTTAATTCGTTTAAGAATAAATCATACGCCCTGGAGACATTATTTTTAGCATAAACTTC
Source organism: Portevinia maculata (assembly GCA_949715645.1). Classification (NCBI taxonomy): domain Eukaryota; kingdom Metazoa; phylum Arthropoda; class Insecta; order Diptera; family Syrphidae; genus Portevinia; species Portevinia maculata. The sequence goes on from OX454527.1 coordinate 124,574,051, forward strand.
ATCCCAGGAGACAAAACGCAATAAGCTGTTTAATTTAAAAAAAATCAGTTTTGCACAACAAATGTGGAGATGTTTGTTTAGTCTGCTTTGCATTGTGTAAGCTGTGAAAGTAAATACCAGACATACAATGATCTGTAATTTGAAGATCAAAAATTATACCTGAACAAAGGTTAGGGGAAAGCTTTGAAAACCGGCCAAATACATGATCTAGGCAGGTGCCCGAAGTGGGCCTAGTACACTCATTTACAAACGAAGTTACACCATGCTCGGATAGAAGCAGATTATATGCATCTAGAACAAGACTAGGATTAAGAAGATCTAAATTAATGTCACCTAGAATTACAAGATTTGCTGCTTTTTCATTGCGTAAAAATATTGAGAACTCATCAAGAAACAATTGCAAAGGCTGAAATTGCAGTCTATAAATACATACAAAGTTAAATATTTCTTTGCATATGCAGCAAGAGATTTTCAAAATATCCGCACTTACCAGATTATACGGTCACGGTTGCCGTTGTCAAGAAAATAAACCTACCAAGCTTTTAAAAAAAACCTACCAACTCAATGAAAAACCTACCAAGCTTCGTTTGCGTTTATTTTTCGAAAAAAATATATAAACAACATAAAAAAACGTGTTTTCGCAGTAATTCATATTTATTTTTCTTAACGCACATTAGTTTAAGTTTAAGTTTAAAGCATAGGTACCGTAACCATTTAACATAGGTATCCAGTAGGTAGGTATGTATATCAGACTTCAATAAAATACAAAAAAAAAATCACAAATACTTATGTAATTATCACAAAAATCACATACTTAATTCAATTTAAATCATAAAAACAAACGTAAAAAAACATATTCTGTAGAAAACTTAACAAGAAATAAATAGGTACCTAGTTTAAAAATAATTTTTAGCTGACCAGACGTAATGAGATTCACATTTGTTGTCAGCGGCCAATTCTTTTGCTAACATTATACTGTTTATTACATTAAATCCCAATTTGTTTCTTAGTTTATTTTTTATTAGGGACAAATCAAAAAATTTCCTTTCTGCTGCTGCAGAACTGTGAGGTAGGGTCAGTAAAGTAAAAACGAAATTTGTTAAATCTTTATAACAATATTCGTTCATTCCGTTCTGAGTTTGGCCAATTTTTTCCCAGAACTGATTAATTTCCATCGTAGGGCTCAAATTGTTTTTGGAAAATCTTAGAAGCTTCCATTGTATCCCGATAGCTTCAGGATCACAATCAAACAAATAATTAAAAGCAGATACCAAGGGTACAATAGATATTTCATTATCAGATAAAACTTTTTGAGGCGTTATGATGGACAAATTTTTCAAATTAATATTACCGAAATCAAATCTGGACATTATCTGATCTAAAAGTTCTATATAAAAACTGCGAATATTTATCTTTATTGCTGTTTGGTTTGCGTTTGATATCTTACATTTCATAATGTACGCTTCAGCTTTGCTTCCTACAAACACTTCCTCAATTGGCAAATAATTATTTGTATCCTTGTAGTCAACATCTTCAAGAGAACTATTTCTTATATAGTTATTGTTAATAAAATTACTCAACACTAATTTTGTATTTGATTCAAGGTGTTCATAAAGATACGGTAATCGAGCTTTTTCGGATTGAAACTCCTTGTTTAAATCGTTTATGATTTTGAGTATATATGACAGGAACAAGAAGTAAACTTTCGTGTCGGGACAATCCATTAAATTAGCCAATTCGTTAGTGTTAATTCCATTTACTTCCAAATAAGATGAAATAAAATACAGTTTGAGGGCTTCCCATTGTTCAACTATACGATTAATAGCATTCTCCAGAGCAAGCCACCTAGTTAACGAAATTCCAAGTATCTTATGAGGCTTGACGCTGCAATAATCTTGAAATTCCTTTAACTCATTGATTCTCTTCGGACTGTATGCAAAAAACTTGTATATTTTTCGGCAAAGTTCTTCGATTTCCACCGGAAGTTTTTTACATGCATAAGACGAACACAAATGCAGTGAATGGCAGGTACACTTCATGTAAAAAAAGTCAACATCTTTTTTTAATTTTGCTTGCACTCCATTTATTTCCCCGGCCATGACACTAGCTCCGTCTGTTGCAAGTCCTATCAAATTTTGTATTTTAATGTTATTTTCATCAAAAAAACTTTTTATGCATTGGGAAATAGTGTCTGCATCCGGTTTGAATAATTCGATCAAACCCAAGAAACGATCATGAATACATTTCGAGATGTTATCCACATACCTTGCTACCAACACTAAAGACTTTTTGGTTGACAAATCTGTTGTTTCGTCAACTATCAACGAAAATGTTGATCTTTGGAGATCCGTCACTATTTTTTGTTTTGCTCTGTTGGCCAACACGTTCGCCAGTTCAGTTGCTTTTGTTCTGCAACACTTTATAGACTGTGCTACTTTTGAGTCTGGGCAGCATTCTTTTAGCAGATTTGGTAAAAAATCCATTAGAACAAAAGGCAAGTTGTGTCGAATGATAAAAAAAACCAGAGTCAGCTCGGAAAGACGGACTTGATCAAGAAATTGACGATTTTCCTCTGCCATAAATGTGTCAATGTTAGTTTGATTCTTCTTCTTACCTATGTTTCGAATATGCCACTCGGTTTTTTCATGATTTTTGATGTGGCTTAAATGGTTGACAAGCATTTTGTCACAAGCTTTACAAAAGCATTTGTTGTTTTTATTTGTCAACCATGGAAAACTAGATAGCCATTCATTCCGAAAATGTCGATCCTTCTTCACATTTTGCAATTTGTCTTCTTCATCCAACGATAAAGTTTCTTCTCTATAAAGAATATTTGAACTCAGTTAGTTACAAATGTACATAATTTTGTATACACGAATATTGCATACGATAAAATATCCCTTCTTGAAGGAAATTCCAATGATTTTGATGTGCTGGTTCTTCCAGAGACGCTCGCTTTAGCTTCATCATCTGTTGGTTTTTCTCGTTCACTACGAAGAAAATTAAAAATTGAATTTCAAAGTTTTATTGTTATTTATTGAAATATACCTGTTTAAGTGCAATGTTGACGTGCTTGGTTTTCCCGAATCAGCTTCGATTTCGCTATCAGTCTTGCGTTTTTTTCTAACTACGAATCTTTAGAGGAATTTTCACTTCATATTCAACGCCAATTATTTAATTATTTTGATAAAGTACTTACCTATCCATGTTTCGAAGTGCCAACAAATAATTTAAAGCTTCGACAACCGAATGTAATAAATTTATTTTGATCTGTCATCTCAAATGTCAATTCAAAAAATGTATGAGTGAATTCAGTCAAACAAAATAAGATATACGTTCTCGCAAGTCATTTAGTGCCTGGTTACATTTGTGTACTTCTTTTGAGAAATTAATTAGAGATTATGTTGTTTTTTGTAAAAGAGTTGTTTTGGATGTTTTAGTAAAAAATACCTACCAAATTGAATTGAAACCTACCAACCTACCAAAGCTGAAAAAACTTACCAATTTTGGTAGGATCCTACCAAAACGGCAACCGTGTATACGGTGCTATCTCACATTCATATGAATCCCGTACAAAAACTCCCACACCTCCCGCAGACTACGAATCATTAGTATTTGCATAGAAATTAAAGTTAGGCAAGTTATAGTCTTCAATTTCACAAGAAAAAATCCAGACTTCAGAAACAAATATCATATCAGGTAGATAATTAAAAGCTTCTATATTAGATATCAACAAATCAAAATTTCGCCTCAGACTACGAATGTTTTGGTGAACAACATAAAGAGATCTATTTTCTTTACTTTCCGAAAAAAGGCTGTCATTACTATTACGAATGGTTTTTATTGTGAGTTCGATGTTTAAAATATCAATATTATTTATATTAAACATTTAGACAAAACAAATTAGTTAACAAATTGCATTTAGATCGTCGAAAGATCTAATAACAACGACCTCACCATTTTCAAATCTTTTTAATAGTATTTAACAATTTTTGAACCATAAATACTTAAACTTTTTTTCCACTTTTAATTTCTTAGCTGCCATAAACAAAGCCCGAGTGTAGTTAGTGAAACAGTCGTTTACAAATATACTATTTTTCCTATTTCCAGCAAATGAGGCATTTAGTTTATCCTTCCCGGCCTTTTTGTTCGTCATGATTTTCTGTTTGACATCAACCGATGAGAGATGAACACAGACAACATCAGTAGACTTCTCATTGTTGTTTGGCTTCCTTGAGCGTTTGACGTAGCATTTTTTAATTTCGTCAGCAGTCACAGCGACATTCAATGCATCCCGAAAAATTGTTTGTGTACACTCTTCCACATTGTTGTTGTCCACATTTGGTATACAAACAATTTCGATGACATTCTTTACTAGTTTCTGTTCTTTCCAGTTTATCTTACTCTCAAGACTATTTACCTTTTGCCTAAGGTTTGAGTTTCCCGCTTTTAATTTCTGGATCGTTGACAGAAAATCGATGTTTATTTTCTTCAGATTTAAAATCTCTTCGTATAAAAGCTGAAGAGTTATTGGATCGCCGCTTTGCTGTGGCAAATCGATTTGTTGTGAGGTTGCTGCTGGTTGGATGATATTGGCTGTGTGTTGTTGTTGCGTACTTGTCTTTTGCGATCTTGCTGCCAGTTGTTTTTGTTGTTTAGATGCAGGAGCTGATTTCTGTTTAATTAAAGTTGTTGCTTGAAAGTTCACTGGAAGATGTTGTTGTTGTTCTTCATTTGCTGCTCGTATAGTCTTTAGGGGCCCAAAATGCTCGGAAGTTGCGCCCACAATTTAAAAACAAAACAATTTTATCGAAAAGTCGAAGTTTGAGCAAACAAGCTGAAATTTATAATATACTTTTTCTTTTTTATAATATATACTCTTCAGAGGCCCTTTATAACATCCGCCCACGGACACGCTCAATTTTTAGAAACAACCGTTTCACTGAAGAAACCATTAACAAAGTAGAAGGTGGCGCAAAAATAACCTTCCGATGTTTTTTGGCTGTAATTTAAAAAAAAATGAAAAACTTTGATTCTTCTTGTGGATTATTTTTATTTGGTCTTTTAATTTTTTTTACATCAAGTCGAGAATATGATGTCATGTAAATGGCCGCCGCCACAGTTGATTGTCATTTGAGCCCTTTTTATGGCATTTTCCATCACTTTGGCCAAAACTTCCGGCGATAGGTCCTCATATTGTTGACGGATATTGTCTTTAAGAGCTGCAAGAGTCTGAGGCTTGTTGATAAAAACCCGCGACTTCAAAAAGCCCCACAAAAAGAAGTCTGGAGCGGTCAAATCAGGCAATTTTGCTGGCCAGTGCAAATCGCCAAAACGGGAGATTAGGCGCCCGGGAAATGCATCCTTCAGCATATCGGTTGTGGCTCGTGCAGTGTGTGCCGTTGCACCGTCCTGTTGGAACCACATGTTTTCCAATCCTAATTCATCAAGTTGCGGCAAAAAGAACTCGTTGATCATTGCTCTGTAGCGCTCACCATTCACAGTAACCGTTTGGCCCGCGACGTCTTCGAAGAAAAAAGGTCCGATGACTCCTCCAGCGAAAACAGCACACCATACAGTGACTTTGAGCGAGTGTAATGGCTCTTCGTGGGTTACACGCGGATTTTCAGTGCCCCAGAAGCGTAAATTTTGCTTATTTACGTACCCGCTAAGATGGAAATGGGCCTCATCACTCATGATTATTTTTGATGAAAAATCATCTTCCTCTTGGTGGTGATTAAGGATGGCTTGAGCGTAAGTTAGACGCGACTGGCGGTCAGCAGCTAACAGCTGATGCACCGTCTGGACTTTGTACGGAAACATCTTCAAATCTTGTACCAAAATTCGCTGTAAAGGCCGTCGACTGATACCCATTTGCGTGGCACGTCGTCTGGTCGATGTCGACGGCGCTTCCATGACATCTTCGGCTACAGCAGCAATATTCTCTGCAGAACGGCTACTCCGGGGTCTGCCACACCTGGTAGTATCTCGTGTTGTGCCAGTCTCTTCGAGGCGAGCGGCTAAACGTCGCAGTGTTTCACCAGTAGGCGTTGGCCGGGTAGGAAATCTGCGACGAAATTCACGTTGTGCCAAAGTCACCGACCGATTATTGCTCAAATAAATAGTCACCAATATTCCGCGTTCTGGAGCAGTGTAGCGTACCATTGTTTATTAACGTGTATTTCGCATGTGTTTACTACACAAATGTCAAAACAGAACTGACATTAGGGGCCAATCGCAACATTTATAGCATTTTCTGATAGGAGGATTACTTTTGCGCCACCTTGTATGTAGTTAAAGTCGCTTTGAACAATTCCTTCATATACAGTTTTCTGCCTTTTACTTCACTTTTAAGGGGCGTTTTTTTTACAAAAACTTTGTTTTTCCAATAAAATCCGTCACATAGATTTTTGTCACGCCCACTTGAAGAGGGATATGACTGTAGCCTTTGCCTATTTTATTCATGCTTGTTTTGATATTCGATTTTGATCGAAGGATTGTCGAATTCAAAGAAATTGTGTTTGGAGATTTGATCGAATAAAGAGACGATCGCATGAATCGCACTATCATTCGAATCTCAAAATAAGCATGATTATTTTTATGCCCGCATCCTCAAAACCCGACCAAACCTCACGTGGATCGGAACTTCTTAATTATATATTTAATGGTGGGTATTTATGCACATGCTTTTAGTTTGTTGGTAGAACTATTGCTGATTTTGGGTTAAGAGTGCTGAGTAATATTTTAACCTATCTAACCCGCGCTGCTTCGCTAGGAGTGTATTAATAAGAACAAAAATTCTGATTCTGAATTTATACAGAAAAAACAAAAAAAAAAACGAATCTCCATCAAAACATCATAACTATATCTCTTAAACTGACTGCTTGAGGGCGAAAGTGTCGGTTTGCATTTAAGATAATATCGCTGAAGTTGTTCCCAGCTAAACGCCATTATTCGTTATGCATAATGACATAAGTCAAAACAGTTTTTAAAAAAACTTTGTTATACCACTTGAAAAAAAACATTACATTTGAAATGAAAATAATTTTTTGTAACAAAACAATTCAATATTGCAATCGTGCTGAAATTTTGAGCCCAAACTGAGTATGAGGTATAATATGACGACTTTAGAGAAGTCCCAAGAAAAATGTGCCTAATTTCCGTCGTCGATCCGTCTTGTCATCGAGGCTGCAACCACAATGGGTGGACGGATTTACTTCAAACTAGGCCTATAATCGATGGCCATTTTTTTATTCTATCTATTTAAATAACGATACCTACAATTCAAATGGTTTTTTTCAAGACGGGCCCAAAAATGGCTCTTACGATTTTGATCATTTTTGAAATGTAAAATAATTGAGGTGAGCGTAAAAAATCTAGCGCTCAGGTTTTGCGGAAATAGTCGAATAACTGTACTTTACAAAAAATGCTTATCAATATTTCTGAGAAAATTTACAAACCGACTTATACTACTATTTGGAACGCATAAACATTTTTATAACATTTTAATTCATGTAAAGGTTTTTTCAATTTTTGAAAATTTCACTTTTCTCAAAAATGGTTCTAACGGTTTTGATCAATTTTAATGCCTTGATTACTTGGGTTGATTGTCGGAAGATGGCCAGATTTTTTTTCAAAAGACTACATTATGATACCAACAATATCTCAAAAACGGGCGACGTTATTTCAAAGCAATTGATATATTGGTATTATTTATTAATAAAATTCATTAACATATGATTACATATACATATAATTGATAGTAAGAGCAATCGCTGCAGAGGCTTATGGGTCTATAGTATGATAAATACACTATCAGCTCTGTGTCGTGGAGTGCTTAAAGCAAGCAACTATCACGAGCAGAAATTTGCCGGCACTAAAAGTGCTCTTACAGGCTCATCATTTAGTGCAGGAGACAAAACAATTAAAAATACAATAATAAATGTACCTATAAAATACTAACACAGACACAAATCATGCAAATAATTTAAGGAATTAAAGCATTATTACGAAAAATATTTTTCAGCTTAATTTTACTAACATGCAAGTCAATCACATGATCATTTAGATTATAGATTCTACTCATGCGACTAATAGGCTCATGCCTCCCATAATTCGTTCTATGATAAGGGCTAAACAATAATTCAACACTGCCTAAATTATGGGCACCACGACGAAAATTAAAGCCAATAGACAAGCAAGCAATTAAAGCAAAATTAAATCGCTATTAAGCCTTCGTTGTTGTGACCCGTGCGGTGCAGGTTCAATCCCCATGGGGAACAACAACATACGCCACTCAATCAAATGCCTCTACACCAAAAAAAGGATTTCTGCCTGGTAGTACAATGGGCCGTTACCGAGTCTGAGTGCCCTGGGATTTGGATTTCCATTTAAAAAAAAAAGCCTTCGTTGAGAAAGGGGTAACATTTGAAGAAGCTTGATACGTTGACTGTAAGGAGGGAGGTTAAATGGATCATCCAATGGGAGTCCTCTAAGTGCAAATCGAATAAATTTACGTTGAATGGCCTCTATTCGATTTGAATGAATGTTGTAGAACGGTGTCCAAACTTGTGAGGCATACTCTAGAATCGGACGGACAAAACAGTTGTACATACAATGACATAGAAACGTATGGGTCATTAAATTCTTTCGCCCACCTTTTTACGAAGCCCAGCATGGAATTAGATTTATTAACAATAAAATTGATATGCTTAGCAAAAACCAGTTTGGGATCGAAATAAACACCAAGATCCTTAAATTTATATACAAAGAATATGTTGAGAGGTTGGCAAAACTACATGGTTTTCAATCGGCATATGTAATCTACATACACGACGTAGATTACATGTTTTTTACATGTAGAAAACCTCGATGATGCAGTTTTGCAAATAATCTTACATTTTAGTGTTCGCTAAATATCAGAGCTTTTGAACATACTCTAGTGAACCTTCAATTACAGCCTACCCAATGCAGCTAACATGCAACGCAGAAATGCTACACATAACCAAAAATGTAGTACGTATGTACCGAACTGTCAAATTGGTTTCATTTGTGTTCCAAGCTCGCAATCGAACGTATCGTTCTTTGCCTTTATTAAATAATACAAATATTAAATGCCGAATATTTTTGAAAAAATGATGAACAGAAGTGGAGTATCAGCACCGGTTGCACCGGCAACTCCATCATCATCGGGAGGAGGACCAATGCACGAATTTTGGAAAAGTGTATGTATGAGGAAAAATGACTGCCAAATGCCAGTTATGTTGGAATACTTTATTAAATTCGTGTAAAGCACGATTGATTGCGCACCGGTAATTAATTATTGGAATTTTTTGTTCTACTTGTTGCCTTTATTATCATGTTGCTTTGTTTGTTCTAGCAAAAAATGTGGTACTGCGAGAATTGCAATAAATGTAGACGATGGAGACGCTTTGGGGAAAATTGCCGATGACGAAGACTCTGCAGAAATCAATTCTAAGGTTTTGCAAATCACTGGTGCCAATGGTGGCAGTGTAGTCTACGTGAACGAAAATTTTAATACATCGGCGATGTCAATTGAATCAAATGTAATTTTGTTCAATTTGTTTCTCTTTGTTTGGTTATGTAATGTTTCACAAGTCACAACATTTATTTGTCTAGCCAACTTCATCATTATTCCGACCTTGTGAATTTGTTACAAGCTCTCCACAGTTAAGCCGATCAATTTCAACGACATCCCAAGCAAAGAAACCTCGAATCGGTCATTTTATGGATAACATATCTGCTTCTCAAAGTGAAAAAGTCGATTTGCTTCTCGCTGAATTTTTTTACGGCTGCAATGTGCCATTTGTTTCATGCGATTCCGATTACTTCCAAAAATAATTCGTCAAAGCATTACGTCCAGCATATTCACCACCGAATCGCAAAAAGATGGCTACGACGTTGTTGGACAAAGTCCACAAAAAAAATGAGCTGCGAAACAAGGAACTGGTAGCGAAAATGAATCGTCACACGACATTGCTGATTGATGGATGGACCAATTCGAATTCAACTCGACACAACGTGGTCACTATGCTGGCGACATCGGAAGACCAAACACTGTTTCTTGAGTCTTACGATATGACAGAACTTCGCGAATCGAGCGATAATCTAGTGGATATCGTATTGAAAGCAATATTTTGGCCAGGGAACGGTTCGATGCTGAAATATACGCTGTTGTCAGTGACAATGCGCCAAATATGGTTAGTATAGGTGGGAAATTGGCACCAACATTGATGTTGACAACATGCAATTCACACAGCGGCAACTTATTGGCCAAGGATTTTGTTAGCGTCAAGAAAAATACAACCATTTTGAACAAAGTCATGCTTGACAAAAATATTTCAAGAAGCCGAAACTAGAAGTTCGTTTGAAGAATGCAGGTGGCAAGAAACCAGTATTGTATTCGCTGATTCCTTTTGCGAGCTCCCGTATCGTTCATTGACAATTTACCATACATAAAAAGAGTAGCCGCTGACGAAGACGAGGAAAACGTAGACGAAAACGACGAGGATGCGAAATCGAGAAAACCAGATCCAAGTGTGACTCAACTACTTTTCAACGCAAGTTTTGTAGAGTCAGTCAGAAAAATGTATGAAACTATAGATCCAATTGGCAAACTTATCAATTTGTGCCGAAAAAGTGAATCTTCCGTTGCTAACGCCGTCGAAGAATGGCTCGTTTTACTCACTCGTCACTCGCTGTACGAAAAGCAACGCCTTCAACAGTGTTGCAATGGCAGCGCGCTTTTTGCATCCAGTTTACAGCGGTCAAAAGTTAAGTAATCTGCAGAAAGATGATGTTAACGAACACCTTTTTGAGTTACTCGATTCAAATGGGTTGGAATCGCCCCGTATGTTTACTTCATGCGAAGGATTTTCTATTCACTGGAAAGAAAAAAAATCACAACATAAACAACTTGCAGAGCTTGCGACAAAACTTTTTTTGATTCCAGCATCGCAGTTGGAGCGTTTATTTTCGAATTGGTCATTCGTTCATAGTAAGACTCGAAATAGATTGTCGGTTGAATCGTTTACGAAATTGATTAACGTTTACTTTTCTTTGCGGACGAATGATATTTGTTCTGGCGGCGTGGACGAATAATGTCTTCATTACGATATTAAGTATTAAATTTTATCATTATAAATGTATCATTATTCATTATAAATAAAATATATAAAATTAAAAAAATGTTTTCTACATTGGGAATTTTACATGGCGAATCAGACTGAGTATTTTAATTCACGTAATCTACGTAGAAAACTCATGTACGAGGGCGTGTCAATAAGTCCGTGACTTTTTGAATTTCTGACCTCTTTACTGAAACGGCAACACTGCTCCTGTCAACAGGCATCTGTCAGTTGACTCCTGTCAAAATTTAAACTTGTTGCGTCAGTTAGTTTGTGTTTGACAGCTATTTTTATCAGACTACTCACTAATTTGAGGAGAAAATGGAAAAAAGTGAATTTCGTGTGCTTAGTAAGCATTATTTCTTGCGAAAAAAAACCATTACCGAGACCAAGGCTAAGCTTGAAAAATACTATGGGGGACTCTGCACCATCGATTTCAATGGTAAAAAAGTGGTTTACTGAAATTCGTTGTGGCCGTACAAGCACTGAAGATGCCGAACGTCCTGGACGCGCAGTTGAGGTCTCTACACCCGAAACAATCGAAAAAATTCACGATATGGTGTTGGCCGACCGAAGATTGAAAACGGCGAGAGATTGTGGAAGCCGTAGGGATCTCGCATGGCTCAGTGGTTTCAATTTTAAATGATCACTTGGGCATGAGAAAGCTTTCCGCAAGATGGGTGCCGCGTTTGCTCACAGTCGACCACAAACGCAATCGTGTAACAACTTCACAGGAAGGTTTGGCGTTGTTTAATCGCAATATGGAGGAGTTTTTGCCCCGTTTAGTAACCGTGGACGAAACATGGATCCATCACAACACACCAGAGACCAAACAACAGTCAAAACAGTGGGTTTCTAAGGGTGAATCGGCGCCAAAGAAGGCCAAGGTGGGTTTGTCAGCCAATAAAGTTATGGCGACTGTTTTTTGGGATGCACGCGGGATAATCCACATTGACTACCTTCAAAGGGGAAGAACAATCAATGGGGAATATTATGCCAACTTATTGGACCGATTCAATGACGATTTGAAAAAAAACCGACCTCATTTGGCCAAGAAAAAAGTTCTTTTCCACCAAGACAATGCAAGGGTGCACACATGTGCAGTTGCCATGGCAAAAAACCATGAATTGGGCTATGAATTGCTCCCTGATCCACCCTATTCTCCAGATTTGGCTCCGAGCGACTACTTCTTGTTCCCAAACCTGAAGAAATGGCTTGGTGGAAAAAGATTTGACTCCAATGATGAAGTCATCTCGCAAATAAAGGCCTATTTTGAGGACCTCGACAAATCAATTTTTTTGGAAGGGATAAAAAAATTGGAGAAGCGTTGGACAAAGTTTATAGAGCTCAAGGGAGACTACGTTGAAAAATAAATTATTTTTTTTATCAAAAAATCTGTGTTTTATTCCAAAAGTCACGGACTTATTGACCCGCCCTCGTATATTACATTCGAGTAATCTACGTTCGAGTAATCCACATGCCAACCCAGGTTGAGACAAAGAATATTAAAAGGTGAAAGGGATATTCTTTCTGGAGAATGTCATATGTTGATATTTAGTAGGGTCAAATTTAAGTAATTCTAACTGTGATAATGTCTTTAAAAATAGTTCCTTCTATAATGACAAATTTTGTATTGTACACCAGAACATTAGAAGTTTGAGAGAACATTTTTCGTGTCTTATCACACACCTTGATTCCTTTGCTGGCATTCCTGATATTGTGTTTGTGTCTGAAATTTGGATATATAACTTTGAGAAAAATAATTACCTTCTGCCCGGTTTCAACTTTATTGCTAACACAAATGAAAATTACGCTGCAGGTGGAGTTGGATGTTTTGTGAAAGAGGACCACCTGATTCTTGATGTGGTGCGCTATGATTTACTAAGCGCCGATGTTTTAAAGGTTTCCCTTGAAATTGATCATGTTATGTTTGTGTTCTTATGTGTCTACAGACTGCATAATGTTATGTCGTTTATAAATGAGTTCTCCGACCTTTTGGATAGGGAAAATCGAAAAAATTAATTATAGTAGGTGATTTCAATATAAACATTTTGGAAAATAATGACACTGTCTCGAGCTTCTTGGATTTAGTTGCTTCGCATGGTCTAGCTTGCTTCGTTAATGAGCCTACTACGCCTTCTTCCGGGAGTTCTCTGGATCATATTTATGGGCGTCTCAGTAATGTTGCGCTCAATGAATTTGAACAGTGTGTTATGGATTTGAAAATTACTGACCACTGTATGACAGGACTTATTGTAAAAATCTCCAAAACCAGATGTGGTGTATCTTCCAATTCCTTTCAAAGAAAAGCGAAAATTGATTTTAGTAGACTAAAAAGTGATTTATGCTATGAGTAGTGGGATGATGTTTATGCCTGTAGTGATTCTTCTACTGCTTTTACAGTCTTTATTGATTGTCTTAACCAGCATATCTTATCTCGCTCTTCATCTATGTCCTCTAAAAAAATTGTTTAAAGACTTAAACCTTGGTTGTCGAGTCTATTATTAAAGAAAGTCATTGGCAAAAATAAACTCAGAATAAAGTGTAAAAAGAATCCTGAAAACTGAGAAGGTATGAAAAATTGTGTATTGAAATAAAAAAAGAAATTCCTATCTGCCGAAATAATTATTACCGTGCTCAATTTAGCTCAGCACAGGGAAATTTAAAAAATGAATGGCGAGTAGTAAATAGCTTACTTAATAAATCCACTGCTTCTAAAAAACCTACTGTGTTGCGTGTTGGTAACTCTGAAGTTAATGACAAAATTACTATTGCTAATGCTTTCAATTGTTATTTTACCAATGTTGGCTGCAGTCTGCAACCGAGTCCTATCAAATCGAATTGTTGTACTTGTCCTTCCTTTAGTGGATGTTCGGAACTGTTTAATAGTAGTAGTTTTGTTTTTGAGCCCATAACTTCGATTGAAATATTAAAAGTTATTGGTACTCTACCAAATTCGACTTCGTGCGGAGCTGATGGTATGTCAAACTGTGTACTTAAAAAAATTGTGTTTTTTATAGTTGATGTGTTGGCATATGTCTTAAATCGTTGTGTGTTTGAAGGTGTCTTTCCCGAATGTCTTATGTAATTCCTTTATTCAAAAAGGGTTCCGCTACTGACATCGGTAACTATAGGCCCATTTCACTTTTTTTTTTTTTTTTTTATAATTTGCGTGCCCTAAAGGGATTTCTTTTTTCTGTAGTGACACAGTACCCTTATAAGTAGCTCCCAGCAATTCATTGCCTATTTTTGGGTGCTACTTACTGAAAGAATAGAAGGATAGGAAAGAAGTTTGGTGCGATGGGATTTTTTTCTCAACAGGTGGCGCCTAAATTGCTTTAGGGAGATCAGTTTTTGTTGTGTGTATTCAATTTATAAAAATCATGGCCCTGGTCGAACGCACGACCTGCCAATCACTTAGTGAATACACTACCATCGCACCATTGCCACCTGCTTTCTGTCTTTAGCAAAATATTTGAAAAACTAATGAAAAATAGAATAATGACTTTTTTAAACAAAAATAGATTTTTCAATCCAAGTCAATTTGGCTTTTTAAAAGGCAAATCAGCGGAAGATGCGCTCCTACAGTTTTGTGCCCTTGTAATGTCACACCTTGATAGGAAGAAATGTACGGCTGGTTTGTTTATTGATATAACCAAGGCTTTCGACATGGTTAACCACAATCTTCTGTTGGGAAAACTGGAGAAAGCTGAATTTCGTGGTTTCATGCTCCACTGGTTTTCGTCATATCTTGCAAATAGATCGCAGAGAGTAAAGTTGGATGATATAAGGAGCGAATTATTGTTACTTAACGTGGGTGTTCCTCAAGGCTCCGTTTTAGGTCCAATTCTGTTTTTGATTTACATTAACTCACTCTTTGCTCTTAGTTTCAAGGGTAAACCAACTGCCTTTGCTGATGACGTGGGTATCACTTATGGCTTAAACAGTCCTTTGGACCTAGTTTCTGATATTAATTGGGATCTTAGTTTGTTGAGACATTGGTTTGCTGAACATCAATTAGTGATAAGCTCAAAAACAAAGATAATGTTCTTCTGCTTATCTTCTATACACACTTTGGATGTTAATGTGTACTTGCATGCACCTGAATGCCTTAGATATAAACTGTCTAGTTGCTATTGTGATTCCGGCTCTTCGTTTCCCTCTTTTTGTTATAATGTTTCATGTAGTGATAAATGTTTCCTAATTGAAAGAGTGAATGAATTTAAATATTTGGGACTCTTGACTCTGGAATGAATTTTGTGAATCACACTAACACATTGAAAAATTATTTCCGATGCACTCTCCGACATTCTTTTTATTTGCGTAATGTCTGCTCTACCAAGCTTTTACTGACAATCTATTATGGTATCTTTCATTCCAAGTTACAATATGGCATTGCTTGTTGGGGTGGTGTATATCGAAATAAAATACATCCTCTGTTGGTTCTTCAAAAATACGTTCTAAGGAAAATTTGTCGAAAACCTCGTAGGCATTCTAGCTTTCCTTTGTTCTGTGCCCTGAAAATTCTTCCTGTCCGTCATTTGTATTGTTTTAAGGTGTTAAAAATATTCTTTATGAAGTCTGGTAATCTTAATTTCTCGTTACAATCTTCGTGGAAACCTTTCGAACACGTTATCTGTACCCAATTTTCGCACTACTGCTTATCGTAATTTTTTCTCTGTTTTTTCTTACCGGTTATTTAATGAACTTCCTCTGTCCTTCAGAACAATAGCAATTCCAGGAATGTTCTTAAAATGCGTTAAAATGTGGTCTTGACTATGCAGCTTTAGAATCTCTTACTTCTAATATAATGGTTTAACTTTGGTTTACATTTTTTTTCTTTTCAAATCTTTTGTTATTACAATTTCCTTTTCTGTTTATAATTTTTTCTGTTTAAACATGTTTTTTTTTCTTTGCTTTTTTAGTTTTTTGGTTTTTATTACTGGGTCACCCCACCCAAATTTTGGTTTGTATAATTTATCCAATTGAAGTGACATTCTACACTATTTTATCTTTGTATATAAATACTGAATGTCACTAACCTTTCTTATTTGTTTATTTTGTATTATGTATCATTTTATGAATGAAAGAAATAAAGAATCTTAAGAATCTATCTAAAGGGTTCAGGGATAAACTGTTTTTTATCACACCAATTGGCGAAGCTATTAATGTCAGATTGAAGAAAAGTTCTGTCTTGCTGACTATTGATATTAATTTATATATTTTCATATCATCAGCGTAGATCAGGATATTACTGTGATTTGTACACGCCTTAACATCATTAATGGCTAGTATAAATAGAATTGGCCCGACTTCCTTGGGGAACTCCAGACTGAGCTGTGAAAGAAACATATGCATCTATTTGACCGAGGTGACTTCCTTGGGGAACTCCAGACTGAACTCTGAAAGATACAGATAGCGATCCTCCAAATTTCACTTGATAAACCCTTGATCTAAGGTATGAATTAACCCATTTTATGAAACATGGTGAGAAACCAAAAGCCCTGAGCTTAAATTCGATTATTTCATGGGACAGCTGGTCGAAAGCCTTAGAGAAGTCAGTGTATACGTAATCCATTTCGTCCTTATTCTCTAAGGCATTAGAACAATCATGCAAGAAACTTAATAGATTAGTGACAGTGGATCTGTTTCTTACAATTCCATGCTGTTCATTACAAATTATATTGCGACAAAGAAATATTAACTTTTCACAAACAATTTGTTCAAAAAGCTTAGGGATACACGAAAGCTTTGAAATAGGCCTATAATTAGTGATATCACCACGTTCGCCTTTTTTAAATACAGGTGTGATAAAAACACTTTTCCATAGATTATTAAGATATAGAGCTATTGCATCACGGCATTTTTTAAGAACAATCGTTGCAATTCCATCAGGACCTGATGAATAGTCATTCTTCAGAGAAGAAATACATTTTAAAATTGTTTCCAAATCGAATGAGATACTACTAAAATTTATTTGGGAACAGCTAGTTAGATAACTAAAATATTGATCATCTATGTGAAAAGGGGTCTCCCTTAATGACTTACTGAAATGATCTGCAAACATATTGCTTGCATCTAGCGAATCAGCAGTTGTAGAACTAATGTAAGTAAGCTTCGATGGATAACCATCGGTTTTTTTCTTAGAATTGACAAAACCCCAGAAAAGTTTGGGGTACAATTTTAAAGAGCATTCCATTTTACTTATATAGTCAATATATAAGTTGCAGGATAAAGATTTGAATTCATTGATCAATGTGAAATAGAGTTCAAGATCTAAATGGCAGAGACTTTTTAAATAGTTCTTCCAAGCTCTATTACGTCTGTTTTGTATCGATTTGAGCTCTTTAGTGTACCAGGGATGGGACGTTTTCAGATTCCTAGAGGATTCCACGGGAATCACTTTTTTTATGCAGTTATCCATCAAAGAATAAAAAGAACCTACTGCATCTTCAATATTAGATAACGCAGTAAGATTAATATTAAAGCTGTTAATTTCATCAGAAAGCCTTTGGAAATTTGCTTTCCGAAAGTCAAAAGAATGCGAACGGTCATACAAAATACTATTTTCGTACAAATGTGCGCGGTGTAAATTGTTTAACTAACGTATTTTGAGGCCATGCAGTGCACAGTATTTCGAAATATACTGAAGGGGCAACAATTTTGAATGATGCAGCAAACCCATCAGCCTTGCTGATTTTGGTGCATTTAATTGAGTCATCTTGTGGAGTCAAGTTTCTCGAGACCAAATGGTTTAAGACATCGTCTGAAGAAGTGTTTGGTTTTAGTCTAGAACTGAAAATAGATTTTGGTCTGGGAATCGATTCAATAGTTCCAGATTCTGTACCTAAGTAATGATTGATGCATGTGGGACTAACATTAAGAGTGGGGGCTGACTCCTAAGATTAAACCGTTTAGCCTTTGGATTTAGCGCAGAGGAAGCAAATCACGCTTCCTTTTGCCTGCGGGTAGAGTAGATGAGTTATATTTCTGTATAATTAAATTCTAAGGCTAAGACTATTTATATAATTGGAAATATGTTGGTAGATAAAAATATGTTGAAGAAATCTGTATACTCAGATTCGTCAACGCCGTGTTGTCTGGCAGAGCTTCACATACTGTCAAAAGTCGCATTGTCGAAAGCACCCTCAATATCGATGAAAATGCCCATCGCGTATTCTTTCATGTCAAGCGCGCAAGAATGAAGTCAGACTGATTGGCCTGAAGCTCTTGGCGGCCACTTCTGCCGATTTTTGTTATAAATGACACTCTAACCGTACGCCAGGGTATTGGTATGTATGCCAGTGCTAGGACAGCGGTGATGATTCTCTTCATAGTCGGTAGCAACTGGTTTGTACCTTATTGCGGCATGGCTGGGTATATTCCGTCCGTGCCAGGTGACTAGATGCCGTCAAAAGACGCAAAAGCGTATTTAATGGCCTCGTCAGTTACCACAGCCTTTGCAATATACCAGCTACGCCGAATTGTTTGTCTCGGCTTACTCACAGTCTCGGTAGTCGGGGATGGCTGTAAGCCAATTGTTATCTGGTTACCCGGAAAGTGAAACTACAGCAGATGACTAAGAGCTTCCGTTTCGCTTGAAAGTGTCATCCAGTTTTCTAAGTGATTCCAATTTGACTGGTTTGCCCTTTTTCAGAACTTTAACCACTAGTTTTACCCAGTGTTTCAATCTGTTCGCAAAAATTCCTATTAGAAGCACTTGCCCGAATTAACCTCTTATATTCCTTCTGCTTCGATCGGCTTCGGTAGAGATTCCAGTCTTACTCCAAATCAGCCTTGAGTGTTCTGTTTAGATGTTTTCTAGCTTCTCTTCGGATTCTTTGCAGCTCCGAGTTCCACCAGGGAACTGGCGTTCTGTCAGTTGTTTTGTTTACTGGGCACGTCAGTTCAAAACAGCTGGTAATGACACTGTTCAGGTCTTGAACAGCTTCCTCTACCTTTTGTCTCATCCTGAGTTTGGTTGGAGTTTTGAAAGTTTTCCGCTTACTCCTCCCTGAAGCGTTAGTTTTTCTCGGATTCCTCCTCTGCTGCAAAGTTATGGCTTCGCATTGGATTTGGAATTCGATACATCTATGGTCTGAGAGGGACACTTCCGAAGAGACCCTCCAGTTGGTAACCGCCTTAAAGTATCTATTTGATAAAGTTAGGTCGATCAACTCCTGTCTTCTTGACGTCACAAAAGTTGGCTGTGAACCAACATTGTTGATGGTAAGATCAGATGATAGAATGAAATCCAGGAGATGGTTTCCTCACTTGTTGCATTTGCTGCTGCCCCAGACAGTGTTCTGAACATAAGCATCGAAACATATAACTAGGCCCACCTTCCTGGTGTCGCAATAGTCTATGAGTTCAGCAATTGCCCTTGGTGGTGGAGGCACTACCGAATCATAGGGGAGATAAGCTGACGTTTCGTAGCTTATGGCTGCAGCAACCAAATCTTGGCCACAAAATTGTCCAAGCTTAGTCTCTGAGAGAAGGTTCGACACAGCAACACCAGCAATGGGCCTTTCAGACCGCACGTCACAGAGTATCGTGGTGCCACGAACACCTCCAAGACCACAGATGGGATTTCCACACCCATGGCTCCTGTATGGATGCTATGTGGGGTTTTGTACTCAACACGAAAGCTTTTTGCTGATGAGAGCAGTAGCAGCCTTCGAATGTTGAAGGTTGATCTGAGTAAATATAATTACCGTGTTTTTCTTTGAGATAGGTGTTCCCGCGACAGCCAATTTCTGTCCACTGGTGCTGCAAGCATTGCTGGTTGCAGCTACTGTATCAACCAGATTTTGTGCGCGGGGACCTCCATCAGTTAGAAGTGTTTCGGTGGAAGGGCACGCAGAAGGTGCGTACGCAGTTCCACCGGTAGGAGTGCTCGAAGCCTTAATCCTCATTTTAATCTTGTTCGTGCTATTGGAAGAGCAGGCAGCGTTGGTTTTAATCCGCTGGTGCGTTTCGGTTGGGGAAACCTTTGCCGACCTGCATCTCTTAGCCATCGCTGCCGAGGTAGTGGAGCTCTTAGCGCTCGCGCCTTCAACTGGTTCAGTTTCTTTGCGCCGCGCGATTGCAGCCTTCCTCTGTTTTCTTACGCTGGCTCTTAGACAGAAGCCCAATGGTGGGTACCGCTTCCGGAGCCCGTTCAGCCTATTCGGTTTCCTGGGCCTCATCAGCAACAACGCAACAATCAGCTGCCTGTCTATTGGAATGAAGATTAGGCGTATCAGGTTGAACCTCTTCGCTACTTTCTCTATTTTTGCAGGATTCTTTGGAAGCAAGCGTTCTTACAACTCCTAAGTCAATGCCTGTACAGTGTACAGGCTGGGGGCGTTGGTAGTATATTGGTTGAGGGTTCAAGAATCCTTGCCCGACCGCGGTCGTTAAGACCACGGGTGGATTTTTGCTTTTGCGAGTGCCACCTGTAGTAGATATATTCTTAGGTTGTTCCTTCATGCTTTTTATTTTGGTTTGATTCGCGGTAGGGCATTCACAGGGATTAAAGCGCAGCCTAAATGAGCGCAGACCGTAGTCTATGCACATAGAGACATCGCTTACATCTCTGCTATAACCCTACGACCTCAGATAGCGAGCGTATCGTACCGACGCTCTCCTATGGACCACCTGGGATCGCGCTTGGTGGTGAACCACCCCCAGTTTGAATTTTAGTCGCCTCTTACGACCGGCATACCTACCTGGTGTAAATTCTAACCCCTATCCCGAAGGTAGTATTTGTTTCAATACGAATAATGAGTGTTCCTTTGGCAACTGCTAAAATGAAGATGAATGTAAGTAGTTAATCAGACTTAAAGAGATCATGACCCTCCCACTGAACTGCATCGCTACTGATCCGCAAGTGGGGTTCGCCGGTTCGACTCACTTCGTACCTGTGGCCAATCAAATGCGGGTGTTGCTGCATTGTGTGCTCCAGGTGTTTTAAGGCCTGTCTCTCTTTCGCGTTTGTATGGAAACGTTGATTGACATTGACATTGCTTTTTTGACAGGGTTCGTCGGATCTCTCATTTGAACATGCCAGTACCAACTGTTCCAGTCGCGCTTGATTTTTTTTCGAGATCGGTTCTTTGACGTGAACGCTTCCTCGGAACATGTTGTACAACAATAAATGTGAATAATTGGTTAATTGTAGAATGTAGGTAAATTTGTATGTACATTTGCTATGATATGGCTAGAGGTCGAGACGCCAAAATTCAAGAAAAACAGTAATACAAACTTTGTGTAAAGTTTAGATTGCTGAATTGAAACTCCTTACCGCTGGTGGGGGGAAGTCTAAATTAAAACACTCTAAATGTTCCTTTACGAATGAATGGCAAAATTTATTTGTTTTCCCTTAAATACTAAAATATTGCTTATACTACAAATATGTACAACTTAAATTACAGGTATCAGGTGCAAAGTCAGCAACGACGAATTGTGAGAATTTTTATTCTGCTGACTTTGCTGAGAACAAAAAAAGAAATTTAAAACGTTAGAGATTAACGTGACATAATAATTAATAATAAAATTGTCTGGTGTGGTCACCATGACATGCTAGGACCACCCTTTAAGCCACGACGAAATCTGTGTCAGAGAAACGCCTGGTTGCTGGTATTGGTGGTGATTCTTGAGGTTGGACTTCTATCTGGATTTTTTTGCTGGTATTACGGTGTCGCCATATGATGTAGCACATCATAAAAATAAAAAGCATGGTTATCGAACTATACGTTATTCCATGATGAATCGGATGAATTGCTGCAATCTTGGGCAAGTGCTCCTCATTTTTGATGTCCGTAATCCATTTGGTTAAAACCTTGATGTCTTCGTTGTCTGATTTTAGTATGACGTGTGGGATAACTAGCGGTTTGGAGATGCTCCTAGGACTTTCCGACAACAGCTCCGTCAGGTTTGCCAATGGAATGAACGCTGCATTGATGCTACTGGAACTGCTGCTATATGATGTGATGGCCATCGAATCGTGCTTCAGGATACAGTTTGACTGCAGTGTCAATATTCCGTCATTTTGCAATGATATCTCTAAGATCTTTCTGCCAAAGATAACGTTAAATGTATACAACCTGTCCAAGACATAAATCCAACGGTTGCCGCTGTTAAGCTGGATCCATACAGGAGATGGTTTGATGCTGCGGAAGTTGCAGTGTGGTGACAACTCCCTTTCATGCGTAAGCAGATCCATTTCACACCTGCTGACATTGGAACGGCAATTATACATCGGACATTGTTGCTTGCACAGATATTTGTTACTCGTTCTTGTGCATTGAAGGAGCTCATCTCTTGTCAATCTGTAGTAGGATTCCCGCAGCAGATTTACTGTTAAATACTCCAGCGATGGTTCAATAAAAACATATTTATTGTTATATGGAGTCGGGACGGTGTTGTGCCCTGAAGATACAGACCACACACAATTCCCAGGAACCACTATAGACACATGACATAGTTCGATTATGACCAAATGTTCCGCATGCGTCATCTATTATTGTCACAACCAAGCGAACGGCAATCGAACTATGTCAACTAATGAAACGCAACACGGTGAGGATCATATTGCAAACAATGTAATACTGACCCATCGGAGTGCAATTATGTCGTGACCATGAGCGACATAATGCTGTACATGTTGTTAAAATAAACAAAGTGTGTCAGGTTATGAAAGTAGAATGCGTACTTGACCTGGTACTGGTGACGATCTAGGCGATAGAATGGGTAGCGTAGGAAATGATGGGTAGAGTTCTAGACACTCCATTTCCAACTTCCAAACGAGTCGCGTCTTTTATTTCTTGTTGGTGCTTTGAGCTCCTGATCCGTAATTCAAATTCCAACAATTGGTGGCAGCGGTGGGATTCTCTAGGATAAAGCATCCGCCTAGAGACCCGAAAGTGATCTTTCTATCAATTGTGTTACCCGTGACAAAAAAGTGATAAGCGAACAAAATCTTGCTGTTTTCCCTTTTCCGTGAGTGCGAAATACAAAATCCGAAAAAAAAACATAGGGACGGGCTACAGTCCGCTTGGGCGAACTGTTGGATACCCTATTCTTATTCCTATCTCTCATAAGTGGGCGTGACAAAAGTCTAAGTATGGTTGAATTGTTAAAAACGCTTTACATATTTTGTTATATAACATTTAAAGGATTTTATCAAAAAAACGCTCCCTAGCTCAAACTTGGGTGTTTCAATAAAATTGTTTTATTTAATTGTGGGCGTGTCAGTAGGCGGATTTAAAAAAATTAACACATGAGCATAAAGCGCCCCTAGAGAGTATATATTATAAATTTCAGCTCCCTAGCTCACTATGAATTTTCAAAAAAAAAAAATAATAATAATTGTGGGCGTGCCAGTGGGCGGATTTTGAAAATATTTACACATAAGCATAAAGGGCCCATAGAGAGTATATATTAAAAATTTCAGCTCCCTAGCTCAAATTTTGGTTTTTCAATAAAATTGTTTTATTTTTTTGTGGGCGTGGCAGTGGGCGGATTTTGAAAATTTTATATCCCGAGCAGTTTTGGGAGTCATAGATCATTAATAAAAAATTTCAGCTTCCTAGCTCAAAATTAGATTTTTTCCAAAATTTTGTTTTTTTGAGTTTGTGGGCGTGTCTGTGGGCGGATTTCAAAAATTCGTAAACTTGATTATTTCGGGACCCTAGAGAGTATATGGTTAAAATTTCAGCTCTCTAGGTCCAGTTTAAAGGCCTAATTTTTGCCGACGGACGGACGGACGGACGGACGGACGGACATGGCTAGATCGACATTACTATCGATGCTGATCATAAATATAGTAACTTAAAGGGGTCTACGGGCAATATTAAGGTATGTTACAAACTATGCGTCAAAATTAATATACCCCTAGAATAGGGTATAAAAACAGTGGAAAACAGCAAAACAGTGAAAAAAAAAATATACAAACATTCATAGATAAGTGTCAAAAAAAAAAGAACGAACAGCATCAGGAGCATCTCAACCAGCATCAGAAGCATCTCAACCAACATCAGGAGCATCAAAATCAGGAGCACCAGCAGCGGCAACATCGACATCATGAAACTACAGTAAGCTTTTCAATTTTGTTAGTTTTATGTTATTTACATTTTTCCAATTCGTAGAATAAGAAAAAGCTGTTTATATTATACATATTATTGAACTATACACATGCCTATCCACCACCCCATCCTATCCTAAGTTATACACTGTTTTCTGTATTCTATCTTCTGGCACGTCTTGGGAAAAACTAGTTTATGTCCGGCTTTAATTTGAATATCTCGCTGCGTAATAGAAAAGTGTCGCGAACTAACTCGCCTTCCAACCCAGCAGTAGAAGAGAACCCCATGCCGGTAGGACATTCACCTCCCCTCACGCGCAAAGAGAAATCCATCTACGTCGAATCCGAAGACGGCTCTGATACTTCGGTCGTTACTAACTCCTTCGCTG
This sequence comes from Portevinia maculata, assembly GCA_949715645.1. Lineage (NCBI taxonomy): Eukaryota > Metazoa > Arthropoda > Insecta > Diptera > Syrphidae > Portevinia > Portevinia maculata. The sequence continues at coordinate 124,598,653 of OX454527.1, forward strand.
CTCTAGCAGACCAATCCTCTAGTCTCAAGAAACCAGGCGTAAGTCTACCGCCATATTTCAAAAATTCTCCAACCACACCACCTCTAAATCATCATCTACAAATGGCTTACAATTTCAACCCAGGCCAGGCCATCAAACTCATCCCGGAGTTTGATGGGGACGCGAAATCTCTCGACAGGTTTTTACAATTGGTCGGTATCCAATGCGGCTATACGATCCCTAAACAGTGCCATGGTGTTGAACAGTTTCTGCAACGGTTTGATACCTCAATTAAAACTCCTTGTCAAAAGCGCACGCTGTAAAGAACTCGACGAGGCTGTAGATATCGCAATGGAAGAGGAAAAACTCCTCGCCTCCATGCATACGAACACAAACAAGCCAAATAGGTATTGCAGTAATTGCAAAACGAAAACCCACAACACCAATGAATGTCGAAGTGTTAAAAATGCTTACTCTAGACCCTATAGCGACTACAATTTCTCTAATCACAGACCCCCCCCCCCCCCCCCCCCCCCACCACGGGCAAGCGGTCACAGCAAACAGATCCTCTAGCAACCATAACCCCTTTGCAAATAATCCTAAAATCAACACTTTGCGTAATGACCTTGTCTGTAGATACTGCAAAAACACGGGTCATTCCATAGATGAGTGCCGTAAAAGAGCATTTAATAACAGCACGAAAGTTGGAGATAATTCCACTCAGGGAAACTCCGAGCGACCTGGCCCGTCCCGCACGCGGAGTCAGGTGAAAGAAATAAATTTCCGTGCTTGAACGTAGTAACCCAAAATCCACCTCCACTGAACTCTAAACTTCAAACTCTGGTCCTAAACCAACACGAAACCTCAAAATCTACTACTAAATCTACAAAACTACCAACTCAGGGCACCAAAGCCCAAATTCAAACTCCAAATCGAGAAGATCATCCTCGAATTCAAATCCAAACTCCAAATCGAGAAGATCATCCTCGAATTCAAATCCAAACTCCAAATCGAGAAGATCATCCTTGAATCCAAATTCAAACTCCAAATCGAGAAGATCATCCTCGAAACCAAATTCAAACTCCAAATCGAGAAAATAACCCTCGAATCCAAATTCAAACTCCAAATCGAGAAGATCATCCTCGAATCCAAACTCTAACTCCAAATCGATTAAGGCATCCTCAAACGCAAATTCTAACTCAAAATCCAAATCGAGAGATTAATTCTCAAAAGCATACCAGGGTAAACAAAATTCTTAAAACTAAGGGGAATGCATATACAAAACCAAACCAACTTCAAAATCGAAATATACAATCCTAAATCCAAAATCAAGGCATTAAGCCTACGCACAAACTCTTAAATCAAGGTGATGTATATGTCGACCATGACCAAAATCATAGCTGTAGCAATCCAAACCCAAATTCCATTAAAACACAAAATGGTGTAATGAACCGTAACATAGCACTGAATCTAAACCACCGTCAAAATCGAAGCCAAATTCAAATCGAAAACCTACACCGGTTCCTAACTGGGAATACAGAAAATAAACCCAATTCAGCAAAATCTATCGCCAACATCGCATCTCTTAACAGAGAATCTACATTTAAAAGCGAAATCAAAATCAAGTTCCTGGAATCGAAAGCTAAGGTCAATATAATGCTCCTCGATACAGGCGCAAGTTTAAGCCTGATAAAACTAGATACGTTAGATCCAAATGCCGAGGTGCAGTTAGATAATATAATTGAACTGACTGGCATAGGACACACATCAACGTCAACTCTAGGTACTATTCAACTCAAGGTAGAAATTACACCAGAACAAAAGCTCAGACATATCTTTCAAATAGTGCCGCAAAACTTCCCTATATCCCAAGATGGAATCATAGGCAAAGACTTCTTTAAAAAATTCAATGCGATAGTTGACTATAAGGACAACATATTTAGATACCATTACAAAAACCGCCAATATTCATGCGATTTCAGCAACGAATGCAAGCCCTTAATCATACCTGCGAGAACAGAGAAATGGGTAAAATATGGACCTATAAAAGAAAACATGGAACAAATATATTTTTCTTAGGAAATAGCTCCTCGGGTGTATTCAGCTTCAATGATCACGTCACCCAAAAATGGCTTCGTGTTCGTATCAATCTTAAACACCAATAATGAAGACGTCCGTATAGAGAACTTAAAACTCAAACCCGAAAACATGAACTATTATTCCATACACAACCTACATTCACCACTAACTAACCAAATCGTGGAAGAAAGATTAGAAAAGTTAGAAAAAGAATTAAATCTAAATCATCTCAACCAAGAAGAAAAACAGTCGATAAAAGATATTTGCAGCAATTTCAATCATTTGTTTTTCATTGAGGGCGACAAATTATCTTCTACTTCAGGTATAACACATTCTATTACGACGACTGAAAACGCAATTCCGGCGAATATACGACCATACCGCTTAGCAGAAATTCATAAGCAAGAAATAAAAACCCAAGTCAATCAAATGCTGCAGGACGAAGTGATTAGACCAAGCACCAGCCCCTGGAATGCGCCACTCCTCGTAGTTCCTAAAAAAGGAGATCAAAAATGGAGAGTCGTAATAGACTACCGCAGATTGAATGAAGCCACTATTCCAGACGCATATCCAATCCCCAATATTGACCACATACTAGGGCAATTAGGAGACTCGAAGTATTTCACCACACTAGATCTAGCAAACGGTTTCCATCAAATTGAGATCACTGAGAAGGATAAAGAAAAAACCGCATTCAGTACAGCATATGGTCATTTTGAATTTAACAGAATGCCCTTTGGTTTACGAAATGCTCCACCTACATTTCAGAGGCTTATGAACGTAGTTCTCTCTGGATTGCAGGGGATAATGTGTTTAGTTTACCTTGATGACATAGTGATCTATGGGAAAAACCTTCAAGATCATAACAAGAAATTAATTGAAGTCATGAAAGCCTTAGACCTTAAAATCAAATTATCCAAATGCAAATTCCTCCAAACAGAAGTAATGTACCTGGGACACGTCATTACCTCAGACGGTGTTAAGCCAGATCCTGATAAGATTGTAGCGATTACCAATATCGAAGCTCCGAAAACGCAAAAGCAAGTGAAATCGTTTTTAGGATTATCCGGTTATTACCGAAAGTTTATTAAGAACTACTCTCAAATAGCAAATCCTCTCAATAAACTGCTACGCAAAGACGTCCCCTTTAAATGGGATGCTTTCTGCGAAGAAGCCTTTAGAAAATTAAAGAAATCCATAACAGCACCACCTATACTCATTTACCCAAATTTTTCAAACACTTTTTACATTACCTCCGACGCAAGTAACGACGCCATAGGCGCAGTCCTGTCGCAAAGAGATTCAGCAGGCAACGATCTACCAATAGCTTTTGCCAGTAGAATATTAAATAAAGCTGAGAAAAACTATTCTACAATCGAGAAAGAAGCGCTGGCAGTAGTATGGGCAGTTACACACTTTCGACCGTACATGTTTGGACGCCATTTTGAAGTCATTACCGACCATAAGCCGCTGGTATGGATGTTCAACTTGAAAGATCCCTCTTCAAGAATAATGCGCTGGCGCACTAAACTAGAAGAGTACGATTTTACAGTCACCCATAAGGCTGGGCATCTAAATACAAACGCAGACGCGTTATCACGATTGGGTACCGCTGAAATTAAAGTAGTTACGCGTAGTCAAAATAAGCAAAATCCAATCCCCGCACATACGAACCAAGACATCGTAGTAGAGATCTCTGACCCCGATAAAATCAGACAAGTAATGTACGAATTTCACGACACACCCTTAGGAGGTCACCAAGGAGTCAAGCGTACACTAAAGCGTATCCGAAAGGCATACAAGTGGAAAAATATGTACATAGATATAAAGAAGTATATCAGGTCTTACGAATTGTGTCAAAAGAACAAAAAGTATACATGTAGTAAAATCCCCATGGTCATAACTACAACGGCTAAAACCCCATTCGAAAGGATAGCTCTCGATATAGTAGGGCCACTCCCCATTACCGAAAGCGGTAATAAATACATACTTACTTTCCAAGATGATCTTAGTAAATTCGTTCAAGCAGTCCCCATAGAAAATCAAGAAGCCCGAACTGTAGCAGAGGCTTTAGTAAAGAGAATTATTTGCACTTATGGTATTCCTCAAACAATACTCACAGACCAAGGTACAAATTTTACAAGTGATTTATTCAAAAATATATGCAAAACCCTAAAGATCAAAAAGATCCAAAGTAGTCCGTACCATCCGCAGTCAAATGGTGCACTTGAAAGGTCACATAGAACACTAGGTGACTACCCAAGGAACTATGCAAGTACAGACCAATCAAATTGGGACACCTATATAGACTATGCAATATTTTGTTACAATACAACCCCACATTCCAGCACGAACTACAGCCCATTCGAAGCCCTTTTTGGTTTTAAAGCACCAATTCCTTCCACTTTGAACAGAAGCGTACAACCAACATACAATTACGACGACTATGTCTCCGAAATGAAGTCGAAAATGCAAGTCGGATATGAGCTTATTCGCAATAATCAAATTAAGGCTAAAGAGAATTCCAAGGAGTACTACGATCAAAATTCAAAACAAACCAGTTATAACGTCGGCGACAAAGTATTGTTGGAAATCAAGAACCGATCGAATAAAAAGCTTTCTCCAATTTTCGAAGGACCATACGAAGTAACTGAAATATTGTCTCCAGAAAATTCCAAAATAAAAATAGGCCGAAAAGAAAAAGTCGTACACAATAACCTAATCAAACACTTTAACCAAAGAGATTAAACACGCACAGATACTTAAAACACACACAGACACTTAAAACCCATACATCTCAGCCCATGCATGCAGAATGCGTAACTAAAACACATCCTCCGTTCTCCCTATTTCCAGCAAAGTCATCACAACCATTCTATTTGCCATCCACATTAAGTCAAGCATAGCAGGAGTAGTGGTAGTGGCCACTGAACAGAACTGGAATATACCTGGAGCACGTCGGAGTTCTTCAGAAATCTCTTACGAAATGGACATTTATTTTTGACATTAGTAATAAAGGCATCAAAGCAAACACAAAAACTCTCGAACAAAACTTAAATACTCTTTCCGAGCTGTGTATCCTGAGTATTAAACAGTATCCATTAGACCATTGCAAGATAACATTACAAAGTTTTAGAAATTCTTTCAAGGAGATTGAAAATAACAACCGAATTCTAGATAGAATATTGGTGAAAAACAAAATTTCAAAAAGAAGCACAACAATAGTTAATAACGGTTTATTCAACGGCATAGGAATGGCGGAGAAATTCTTGTTTGGAACGATGGTTTCAGAAGACGCAGTGAAAATTGATAACGCGTTGAAAGAACTATCCGGAAACCAAGATAATCTTTACCATATAACAGAAAACCAAATGACAATAATTACCAACGTGGTAGACGCAATGAATGAGACTGCGCAACACATAAATAATAATTTTAAATCTGTTACCAACGAAATTAGGCAAAATACTCTCAAACTCGCAAACCTCACTAATTTTGAGAAGGTGTTACATAGTTTCGATGAAATAGCCACTTTAGCATCCACGTGTTCTGCAAATATCCTCTTTCAGAACTTCTTGATATCTTACAGGGAGCAAAGGTAAATAAACTAGACAGTAGATTTCTTAATTCGGAAGTTTTCATTTCAACATTAAAACAAATCCAGCTAGATCTCCCACACAGTATAAGATTCCCAATCAAAATATCCCGAATGAATCTGCCAATCATAAATAAAATTACAACAACCACACCAATTTATGTTGACCAGAATCTTATGTTGGAAGTAAGCATTCCATTAATAGACGAAGAGTTCGATTTGGTTAAACTAACACCACTACCATCTAAATACAAAAACAACTCATATAGCTATGTCTCAATATACAGCGAATTCGCAGCCACAAACGAAAATCATAGGCGATACATATTTTTGAACAGCGAGGATCTAAACAAATGCACAAAAACAGACTCCAATAATTTCATATGCGAAAAGAACTTTGTGGTTCATAATCATAATACTAACAATTGTATAATACAGATTATATCTGGAAGTGAAAATCATGCAACTTGCGAAGCGAAAATATTTGCACTTCAACAAGAAGTTTGGTTTAACCTTATGAGTAAAAATTCATGGCTGTATGTCATGCCAAAGCCAACAAGCGTTAGAGTTTTATGCGGAGAATCTCCGAAAACCATTACAATATCTGATAGCGGGATTCTGAGTATAGACCCATTTTGTAAAGCCATAACAAACGAAGTTTATCTACAGGCCTCAAATACCATTTATAATAAAACTCCCATTTCATACTTTTTAAAAGAGTCAACAATTCCTGAAGGCATAATAATCCCAACCAATTTATCCCAAATTTCACCCCATACTACCCATATAGAAAAACTGGATTTAGATAGTTATAGTATAAACATTAAGAATTTAATTAAGAAAAACGAAATGTTATTCAATGTAAGTCATCAGCATGCCTATATTTCAATTTCCACAATTTTCGTAGTCTGTGTAATCGTAGCCTTGTATGTAACGTTAAAAAAATATATCAAAATTAAATATACAAAAAACAAAAATATGTTAACAGAAAACGCAATAGAAAATGCGGGAGCAGCCGCTTTATAAATGTATAAAATGTATAAAACGTATTTCTAAACAAATAAATGTAAATATAGAAAAATTCATTATGTAAACAAAAAAAAATTTAAAAAAAGAGAAAAATGATTAAATAAAGTTGTAATAGCCTAAGAATATGTAAAATTATGTAAATTTATGTAAAAAAAAAAAGAGAAAAAAAAACAAAAATATTCACTTTCAAAACGAGATAAATAAATAATGAATAAGTACTGGATTCTTTACTCATCATCCTCATGCCTACCTAAAGCCGAAAGATCTCACTCGTAGCCTCGTACGCCTTTCGTATTTATAGGGGGGAGGAGTGTTGTGCCCTGAAGATACAGACCACACACAATTCCCAGGAACCACATAGACACATGACATAGTTCGATTATGACCAAATGTTCCGCATGTGTCATCTATTATTGTCACAACCAAGCGAACGGCAATCGAACTATGTCAACTAATGAAACGCAACACGATGCGGATCATATTGCAAACAATGCAATACTGACCCATCGGAGTGCAATTATGTCGTGACCATGAGCGACATAATGCTGCACATGTTGTTTAAATAAACAAAGTGTGTCAGGATATGAAAGTAGAATGCGTACTTGACCTGGTACTGGTGACGATCTAGGCGATAGATTGGGTAGCGTAGGAAATGATGGGTAGAGTTCTAGACACTCCATTTCCAACTTCCAAACGAGTCGCGTCTTTTATTTCTTTTTGGTGCTTTGAGCTCCTGATCCGAAATTCAAATTCTAACAACGGGTTTGACCTTGAACAGATCAAAATCTTCTGTATTTACTAACGGCACTCTCAAATCAAATATAACATTTTGATCCGTTATTCTGGCTCTTGCTGTGAACATTTTATACTGTCCTAGCAAGCTCGAACGTGATACGTCTCCTGCCACAGACAACTGCGGGGGCAGGTGGTTCCTTATTAACATCATTAGTGATCTGAGTTGATCTGGTGTTATCACCAGAGGGTTGATTTTGGCATGATGAAGATCTGTCAGAACATTCAGTAAGGAATTTTGCTTTTGCTGATAATTCAACATAGCTAACGTCGCATATGCTGCCACTGCTAAAAATTTCTGGGTTGCTTCGCTCTGGTTGACCGATTTGGATGCCATGCACTTAAGATTCCTTAGATCATTTTGGAATGCTAGCAGTTGTGCTGTAATGGTTTCAGTATTTTTCTGTAATATATTGCTCGGTACTTCTGCTACAGATGTCTGATTCTTGATTAACTCAAGAAGGTGATTCTCATTTGCTCGTGTTTGCTGAATTTGTTGCTCATATTGTTCAGCATATACGACTCATCTAGTACTCCGAAAAGCTTGTTTGCCACTGTACCAACAAAGTCGAAAGGAGATCGCCTGGTCCTAACCCTTGCTGGAAGTCCAGCTCCGTGCGTATGCAGCAAGTCATTGTTGTTTTTTATAGTCGTTAATTGATGATTGAACTGATAGACTATATTGTGAGTCAAAACGTTTGACCTAATTGTACACAAGTCGTTCATATCCTTCACAAGTTCCTGGAATCCTTCAAATTCTCTCCAATAATTGGTCATGTTATAATAGATTATAATTTTCCAGTCGCTGGTTATCAGATTTACACTTCCAATTTTCTCATAGTAAATTCCTGGGCGGTTTTTAAATGGCCTTACCCTTACCGGATCGATTTCTTCGTTCGATGTCGATGTATTTCCCTGCGTAAGAACCATCATCACTAAATTGGTGAAGAGCAACCACCGCAATGGGCTTACTGTACCCGTCGATTTGTCTTTACTATGGTGTTTACTATTGAACACAAATCGTTTACAGTAGGCTATAGTTCGGATTAGTCGTGTGTAAGAGGAAAATCTGTGCATTATGGCATCCTTCATTGCTACCGTTGTTAATACGACTTTTGGTTCAAAGGTCTCACTTACTGACCTTGGCTCTTCGATTTTTGAATATATAGGCCAACGTGCCATGCTAACCTCAAGCCATTTTGGTCCATTCCACCATAGTGAATAATGTTTCAATTGTGTTGCTGTTAAGCCTCTCGATGCACAATCTGTGGTGTTGTCTGCGTATCTGACATGTCTCCAAGACTCTGGATGGAATGCTTCTCTGATCTGAGACACTATTGGCAATGAATATCTTCTCCTTGGATTCATTTTTTCTTATCCATGACAACACAATTGTTGAAGTTGTCCATGCGAACACCTTAACGATCTGATTCCCAAATATCAGCTGCACTTTCTTGATAAGTTTTGACAATAAGAATGCCCCACATAATTCAAGCTTGGGCGTAGTAAGCTTGTTTTTAATGGGTGCAACCCTTGTTTTGGACGTCAGTAATGTAGTTACATATTTTGTTTTATGCGTAGTAGTCCTTGCATATACGACAGCTGCATAAGCGCCTTCAGACGCATCACAAAATCCATGTAATTCGATAGTCTGTTGTTTGTTGGCAACGATCCATCTTGGAATTTTAATTGATTCAGCATGCGGAAGTTCTTGTCTGAACTTATCCCAACAATGCTGTAATTCATCTGTTAGCGGCTCATCCCAATCAATCTCTGCCTTCCAAATCCGCTGCATAAGCACCTTGGCAATGATGGTTACAGGTGTTAGCCATCCTAATGGATCGAAAAGACGTGATATCTCCGATAGCGTGGCACGTTTGGTGGATCCATTCTTCTCCTTTAGTGATGTTGTGACGTGTACCTTGAACTTGAATGTGTCAGCTAACGGACTCCAATGTATTCCCAAAGTTTTAATTGTCTCTTCCTTGTCGAACTTAACTTCAGGTTGGTTATTCGCAATTGAAATCGAATTTAAGAGTGAAGAATGATTTGCTGCCCATTTTCTAAGGTAAAAGCCACCCTCCTTTAGTAACTTAGTTAGTTATCCTTGAGCTTCTTCCCATTCTCGAATTGTATCTTCTCCAGCCATCACGTCATCTACGTAGAAATAATTTTTTACAATTTCGGCTGCTATAGGATATGTTTGTTGCTCATCGGTAGCTAACTGTTGCAGGGTCTTTACGGCTAAGTATGGTGCTGACGCAGTTCCATAGGTCACCGTTGTGAGTTTGTACTCCCTTATTGGTTGATTTGTTTCATTTCGCCACAGAATGCGTTGATAGTCTTGATGTTCACTATTGACCCTTATCTGCCTGTACATTTTCTCGATATCTGCGGTGAAGACGTACTTGTGAGTTCTCCATCGCATTATAATCGTTGTAATGTCGGCTTGAAGCCTGGGGCCCGCCATCATTAATTCATTTAGGCTTACTCCAGTTGTTGTTTTTGCGAACCCATCAAATACTAAACGTAATTTAGTAGTAGTACTATCAGGTTTAAATACTGCATGATGAGGTAAGTAGTAAGACCTAATATTGAATCTGTCCGCATTGGGTACTTCCACCATATGTCCTAGTTGTAGAAACTCATTCATGACCCTTATGTACTCAGCCCTTAATTCCTTGTCGGTGCTAAACTTCTTTTCGAGCTGTCGCAGCCTAGCTATGGCTCTGTTCTTGGATTCTCCCAATTGCTCATGATCCTTTTTGAACGGGATTTTGACCACGTATCTGCCTTTTTATCACGAAAATGAGATTCCTGATAAAAATCTTCGCATTCTTGATAACTTGTCTTCTGGTTGCTTTGACGGCAAACTTCTTCAATTTCCCAAAATCTTTCAAGTTGTTTATCTAATGATGTTTGAACGACAAGACCATTGATTTTGATTTTATCATTTCTTTGAGTTGATATACGACCGGAAATAAGCCATCCTAGTTGGGAATTCTGGGCTATAAGAGAACCTTGAATTCCTCTGTTCAAGCCGTCAAGAATTATGTCTCCAAAGACGTCTGCTCCTATGATAAGGTCAATTCCTCCAGGAATATTGAAAGTTGGATCTGCTAGTTTAAAACCTTCAAACTGGTGATCCATCATGTTTTTGGCTTCTTGGTCTGGTAAAGATCTCGTTAGTTTTGGCAAAACAAGAGCTTCTACGTTGATCTTAAAGTTGGATGAGAATCTCGGGAGTATTGTTAGCTCTACCTTGTTCCGGGCTATTCCTGCGTCAGAGGCTCCCAGTCCACTTACTACTACGTTCACCTTCTGTTTCCTCTGACTCAAAGCTTGAGCAACTGCTTCTGTTATAAGAGTGGCTTGTGACCCTTAATTACGTTCGGGGTTGAGCGTTTTGAATTAAAAAAAACACAATGGTTTTTTTCTCTTCTTTATTTATTTATTATATTATTATTCATTACAATGTGTCTATGAAAGAAGCCGCTGTCTAGGCGTGGCTGCACTTCTAACGTAGATTGTTTATTTATAATTATTACTTAAATTAGATCAATGAAAGAAGCCGCTGTCTAGGCGTGGCTGCACTTCTAGCATTGAGAGTTGAATTAGAACTGATCTTTTGTTGAACTATACACCGGTATTTATATGAAGTCTTCCTGTGGGATAGCAGTGCACTTGTTTATGAAATATTCATATTTCGTCTGGAGGTGTGAAATATGAGTACATTTAGTTGGGATTTTGTTATCGGAAAGTTTTGCAACTGTCGGCAAAAATGGTTGGAGCTTGTGTCGTAGAGTGTTATGGGATTTGTATTTGTGCCGTTAGGCGAAGAGGGATGTGGGGAATGATCTGGTAGTAGGTTCGGGTGTAGTCTGTGACGTAACTCCTCCCCCCTTAGGATTCTGCTCCGGAGAATCATTATTAATAATATCGACTTTGATTTTAGTTTTATCTTTGAATTTTAAAATGAAAATGATTACAAAAGTGCAAATTATTAAAAATGTTGTTCCGATATTTATAGATACGTGGGAAATAGTTTTTCTTTTTATTTCTTCTATAGCCTTGCGATTTTGCAATTGACTTAGATGAAGGTCTTCTGAAGTATAGTTCATTACAATTTTTTTGATTGTTATATTTTTATAGTTTGGTAGAATAAAATTGTCGTAGTAGACGAAATTTTCATACTTTACATTGTTTATTGAAATTTTACAATTTTCAAATCTTACTATGTTGTTTCCTACTATATTAATGTTATAATTATGACAATTGTGGGATAATTCCGTTTTGTGGTAGATTTTTTGTAATAATAATATTATTCGTTATTTGCTTAATTTCTATATCTTTGTTTTCTTTAAATTCACATTTGGCATTTTCTTTGAACAAATTTGATAAGCAAGTATCATTTACAATTTTCAGGTTTTTTAATTTTAGTCCATTCTCTTTATTATAGTACATTATATTTCCATTTGTAATCAAGTGATTGGTTGAAATTAAAATTTCTAAATTGTTTTTGTTTGGAATGGGCTCGACAATTACTTTATAAAAAATTTCTTTTGAATAATTTGGTATAAGTAAGATAAATATTATTTGATCCTTATGAATTATGCTAGAGCTTTTTATATTCGGTATTTTATTAAGCGTAATATTAAATTTTTGGATTTCTTTGGCTGTCAATAGATCTGTACTAAGAATTCCTAGCTGGCTTAGCATTAAGTTTTCTTTTACCTTCTTGACTTGATCCCTAAGAAGTTCTATATCATAGTTAACCTGAAATGCATGTTGCATCCTTTTTATTCTAATATCCTCTTCATTTATAGCGTTGCTTAAATTCTCAAATTGATTTCTAATGTCATGTTGTTGTTTATTAATTTGTTTAGTAATGTTGTTAAAGTTTGTGTTTACTTTTATCTGGTCGTTTAGTCCGTCTATTAGATTTTTGTTGTTTTTTTCGTTAATTTCTAAACTTTGTCTTATCTCTTGTTCGTCGTCGTGGTCCATAGTACCAGTTAAATATTTCAATCCTTTTCCTAATATGTCAAACAATCCTCTTCTCGATTTATGATGGTGATGTCCTAGGGTATTTTTTATTTCTGTGACTAACCTATTGAAATTATGTTCTATAGCTGGGAATTCATTATATTCATTTAATTCGTTTATATTATATTCTAGGATGTCGAGGTTGTCTGTCCATGTTGTCAAGTTAATGTTGTGCAATATTTTCATATAATTTTCAATAATATCTAAGTTTTGTTCTCTTATGGTTATAAATCCGTTTCCTGTGTTTAAATTTTGTACGTACAGTTTTTGTCCTGTTGTTGTTGTTATTGTCAGTAAAAGTATTAGTAGTGTCTGAAAGGAATGTATTTTTAAGAAGTTTGTTCAAATTTATAATTTCGTTTTATTTGGGTTTTGTAATATCTGCATCCGTTACTGTCAGTAACGTGATCCTTGTCTATTACTCTAGGATTATCTTTTTTGTGTTTTATTTTGAGTTTGTTGTTGGTTCTGGATTTAAGGTAGACATGATTGGTTTTCGTTAAATCTACGTCAGTCTTGTCTTTATTATGTTTACTTATATACCGTTCTTTTTTTGAGTTTATTAATTCTATGATTTTGGGGTAGTCTTGATTTGTTATCGTTCCGTTAACAAAGTCTATAGGTCTTTGTTTTGTTGTAGAATGGATTGTTTTATTGTATATTGTTACAGCTTTTAAGACTCTGTTTCGTATGGTGTCTTCATTGTTATTGTCAGCTGCAAATGTTCTTAAGTGCTCGTTAAGAGTAGAGTGGAATCTTTCGATGTCCGAATTCCCTGTTTTGTGGTAAGGTGTAGATATGTGGAGGTCCACGTTATTTTCTTTTAAGAATTCTTTGATTGTTATTGCTGAGAAACCTGTCTCACCATCAGTGACTATCTTATTTGGACTACCTTGATTTGCAAACCTGTATTTTAATGTATTTAGTAGGGATATCCATGTTCTATGTTTAATCTCTTGCACCGTTACGTGTTTCGTGAACTTGTCGATCATTGTTACATACATTAAATTGATATTTGCATACCAAATGTCAACATGTAAGATTTGATTGGGTTTTGTTGGTGTTTCGGTTATTTTTAATGGAATTTTGTAAGGCAATCTCTCATATTTGGCCTTATTGCAAATTTCGCAGTTGTTTATGTATTTTTGGATCTTGTCTTTCAGGTTTGGGCAGTAATAAGTGTCTTTGATCTCTGCGTATGTTTCATTGATTCCTCTATGGTTCAATGAGTTGTGGGTTTTCGATATTACTAAAAGTTCCTTTTCTTCGTCTGTTAGGTCTCCTAAAAATTTGCTACATTTAATCAGTTTTAAAAGTTTGTTCCTGCTAAAATATTTTATGTAGACGTCTTGAAATTTGGCAAATAGATTGTCGTGTCTAGAGAACACACCAACTATTCCTCTGGGAGGAATAAATTTTTTCATAATGTCTACAATAAGCTTTTCGCTAAAAACTTTTATTTCAATGACAATTCTTTTTTTTCCAAAAGCTGTATATATTTTATGATTACTAGTGCCTTCTGTGCTGTTGATTATAATTTGGGTTTTATATATATTGACCGGTGATTCTATAATTGGTATGTGGTTGGAGCTATCCTCATTTGCGCTGTGGATAGTTGCCACCATAGACTGTGTGTCCAGATCGTTCTCTGTAGTTACATTTTCATTGTAATAGATTTCCATTCTTGATAACCCGTCCGCAACCTGGTTGTCTTTCCCTTTAACATATTCTATGTCGAAGTTAAACTCTTCCAGTCTTATCTTCCACCTTTGTAATTTGGCATTTGGCTCCTTAAGTGAGCTTAGCCACACAAGCGGTCGGTGATCTGTTCGGATGGTAAATTTTCTTCCGTAAAGGTAAGGCCTGAAGTACTTTGTGGCCCACCATATTGCCAATAACTCTTTTTCAATTGTGGAATATCGAGTTTCGTGGTCGTTAAGTGTACGGCTAGCAAAGCACACTGGATGGCTTTCCTGGGAAAGAACGGCGCCAACCGCGAAATTCGATGCGTCCGTAGTTAGGGTGAACTTCTTTGTGAAGTCTGGGTACCGTAGAATTGGTTCGGATACAAGAAGAGTTTTCAAATTTTCAAAACTTTCAATGTATTCTTTGTTGTTTATGTCTATTTTCGCTCCTTTTTTTAGGAACATCGTCATGGGTTTTGCTACTTTTCCGTAGTCTTTTATGAATTTCCGGTAATATCCGGTGATTCCTAAGAATGATCTTATTTCTTTAACCGTTCTTGGTAGTTGGTAATTTTGTATTGCTTGTATTTTTGAAGGATTAGGCTTGATACCTTCTGTAGTGACAATGTGTCCCAAGAACTCGGTTTCTTTTTTTAGAAATTCGCTTTTGTCTAATTGGACCTTAAGATTGGCATCCTGAAGTCTATCGAAAATCTTCTTTAATGAGAGGATATGCTCCTCAAGGCTAGTGGAGAAGACAATTATATCGTCTAAGTATACTAGGCATATATTTCCTATAAATTCGTGTAGAACTGAATTCATTAAACGCTGGAACGTTGAGGGGGCGTTTTTCAACCCGAAAGGCATTCGAATGAATTCGTAATGTCCATTATCGGTTGAAAAAGCCGTTTTTTAACGTCTTCTATTTGTCGAATATATCTTCTATATTCGGTATTGGGAACTTATCGTCTATAGAAATTTCATCGAGTTTTCGATAGTCTATTACGATTTTCCACTTTTGTTTCCCAGATGCGTCCAATTTTTCGTGTAAATAGGGATGTCATTTACCGTATTGATTTTGTGCTTGATCGCATTGGTGAATGATAGATCATTACCTTCTTGGTAAAATATTGAGGAATATTGTGAAACCAGTTTTGATATTTTTTGTTTTTCTTCTTTATTAAGGTGAGTTATTCTGATTTGATTGTGAATTGGTTCATTGTTTATTTCCGTGTGGTATATTTCTAACTGAGGCACTTGTTTGTAGTAATTTTTATATAGGATTTCTTCCGTTTTGTTGAAGAATATTGGAACTTCTTTATCATTGGCTATGAGCCGGTTGTTTTTGAAATCGAGGATGGCTTCTGCTGGTATTAAAATATTGTTTCCAATAAGTCCATCAAATTCCGTGTGAAATTTGAATTCTAGAAATTCAGCCGTTTTGTTGTCCCCTAATTCTTGAAACAGAGGGATCTTCACTTTTTTATTTGCAAAGATGGGTGTACTGGTTGTAAGTATTTTTATTGTTATTGCTAAACGCAGCATGCTCTGCTATGTCTTCTACAATGTTTTTTATCTTAATATCTAATTCATATATTGTTCGTACCTTAAGCATTCCTATTTCTCTGGTGATTCTTTGTTCATCCTTCGATGCTCGGAAGTGTTTCCTCAGGTTGTTCCAGCAATGGCTCCAGTCTTCTGGTGGGTTGACTTCTAAGAGATTCTTTGCAGTTCCCTGAATTTTGGAGTCATAAATGACCTCAAACACTTGATTTTTGTCTGCTTCCAACTGGTAATTTGCCAAAATCTTGTCCACTGACTTTGCAAATGATGGCAATGTTTTTGGGTCTCCTTGGAATACGTTGAGAAACCGAATTTCCTGTTCGATTTTCGCCCTAACACTTGTTGGTTGGCTGATGTTAACCACAAGCCGCGTAAGTGCTGTGAGGCACTGCTCGATGTTGTCCTGTGCCATCCTTTGTTTGTCGAATAGTTGGTTTCTCCGTTTGTTAATTTTGGATTTGTTGGTTTAGATGCGGCTATAAAGGTTTTAGTTTTGCCTCAATAGCTGCCGTCTTATCCTTTGCTGTAGTGCTCTGAAGTGTTCCTGGAAGTCAGCTGTAGCGTCGTCGTCTATGTAACTTTGTGAGCTGTCCTCCGTTTTAGGTGTGCGTAGTTCTTGTGATGCTTCTGCTCCTTCTTGAATATAGAGTTCTTCTGGTAGCATTCCTCAGTAATTGGATTATTATATATTTTTTTTCACACTTTTCACACTGCACTTTTTCGCACTTTACTTTTTTTTCTTTATCCTTATGCGGATTCTTTTTTTTTTTTTTTTTTCCTCCTTGATCGGAGTGTTAGTTCATTTCCCTTGATCGGGATTTACACAAACTTTTTATTTTAAGAATTGCACTTCTTCGCGCTTTTCTAGTTATTTTTATCCTTATGCGGATTTTTACGTGGTTCACTCGAGTTAAATAGTAAACACTTAACCGCGAATTTTTTTTTGTTATATTCTTAAGCGAATTTAAAATAAACTTCGCGTACTCGAGAACTGCCGACTGCGCCAATTACGTTCGGGGTTGAGCGTTTTGAATTAAAAAAAACACAATGGTTTTTTTCTCTTCTTTATTTATTTATTATATTATTATTCATTACAATGTGTCTATGAAAGAAGCCGCTGTCTAGGCGTGGCTGCACTTCTAACGTAGATTGTTTATTTATAATTATTACTTAAATTAGATCAATGAAAGAAGCCGCTGTCTAGGCGTGGCTGCACTTCTAGCATTGAGAGTTGAATTAGAACTGATCTTTTGTTGAACTATACACCGGTATTTATATGAAGTCTTCCTGTGGGATAGCAGTGCACTTGTTTATGAAATATTCATATTTCGTCTGGAGGTGTGAAATATGAGTACATTTAGTTGGGATTTTGTTATCGGAAAGTTTTGCAACTGTCGGCAAAAATGGTTGGAGCTTGTGTCGTAGAGTGTTATGGGATTTGTATTTGTGCCGTTAGGCGAAGAGGGATGTGGGGAATGATCTGGTAGTAGGTTCGGGTGTAGTCTGTGACGTAACTCCTTGATCAATAAGCGCTCGAAGCTCAGTACATCGGCCATGCTCAGAAGCACCTCGTGCCCTGACAATTGCTGTAGCAAGCAGGATGTTTTGACTTTGATGACCATGATTCGATTGAATATGTACGTCAGCTCGGGTTTGTTCTGGTTGGCATCCATCGACCCTTTCCAAATGCAATAAGGAATGATGTTTTTTACTGCAGTGTTTGCATCTATTTTTACTCATGCAGGGAACTTGTTTTTCATGTCGCAAATAATTTATACAGAGTCTCGATATCCTTACTTGGTCATTGCGCTCCTTTGGGCTCCATCCCATGAACTTGCGGCAGGAATACATGTTGTGTTCTCCCTGGCAAAATACACAGGGTTGCTTGGTTGAAATATGAAAGTTTCGCGTTGAATGTTTTGAATCATCTGCGGGCCTAAAATGTCTTTGCCTTGTGGCCGCTAGTACATCCAAAGCCTGATATCTTCTTTCTAGAAACCCGTACAGCGTTTGAAGCGAGGGTATCTTGTTTGGTTGTTCCAGACCTTGCTCAAAGAGAGTTCTGCTTTCTTGGTCCAACGCCCTAGTTATTAGGTGAACAATTATCGGATCCCAGGATTTCGTGTTGAGACCCATATTATTGATCGCTGACAATCCCTCATTTGTTGCGTCTAAGATTGCTTTAATGGAGTTCGCTGATGACTGGGTTCCTTGATGACCAGCCTTAAGCATCTTGTCCAAGTGCATTGATACAATCTTTCTTTCATTGTCATATCGTGCCTTCAGTGTCTCCCAGGCACATGTATAATTAGCACTTGATATTGTAAGATGCTGAATTAATGTCATTGGTTCACCATCTAGATGAATTTTCAGATATTCCATCTTTTCTGTTGGACTCAAATTTGGCTTGTTATGTATAATGGTGGAAAATATATCAGCAAATGATCGCCATTCTAGATAATTTCCTTTAAATATTGGTATCTTCAGAGGTGGCAGCTTGGTTCCTGAATGGTCCGCTTCCTTTGTTTCATTAGATGTACCTAATGCCGATGCCATTCTGTGGAGGCATTGGTTTACGTCTCTCTTAATGTCGTATTTTTTTTCGATAACGTATGACTATTTCATGTCTTGCTCTGATGCATTCGACATGAAACCTTCATGTAATTCAGTCATGGTTTTAAACTGATCCAACAATATTTTCTGTTGGTATTCACATATTTGTGATAAATATTCCTTGAATGTCTCTTCAAAATCTTCCATATTTCCGATTAAGGCTTCTATCTTGATGTTTAGCTTCCTCAACCTTTGATTCTGGAGGGAACTGTCGGAGGAGACGGATGGTTGCACTTCTTCTGAAGGTCGAATACCTTCGAGTAATGTTTTTAGTTCGTTATACATGGTCTTTGCCCTTCCATACACGTCTCTATCCATGTAAGGAGTATCGTGCTTGATTTTATCTTTTATCTTGTCGTGATTTAAATTAAATTCGTGCCAAATTGCCTCAATTTTTTGCAGCCGTTCGTCTTTGTAGCGCTGAGTCTTCCTAGATGCGCTGTCCTTTTTAAAATTTGATGTTGCTTTTTCTAGCTCTTCTGCTAGAGCCTTTTGTCTTGCAACAACGATGAAAGTTTCGACTTGATCGTCCATGTTTATGCTTTATTTTCACTGAATTGATGTAACACAATTTTTTTTCACTACCAGAGTGTGCCCTGGCAACGCTTGTAACTTTATTGTTTACTTGTTATTATTATTTTACCACTGTTAGTAGCCTTGGTAACGCATTTACTGATTCGTTTGGATCGAAGGACCAAATGTAAAGTTTAGATTTCTGAATTGAAACTCCTTACCGCTGGTGGGGGGAAGTCTAAATTAAAACACTCTAAATGTTCCTTTACGAATGAATGGCAAAATTTATTTGTTTTCCCTTAAATACTAAAATATTGCTTATACTACAAATATGTACAACTTAAATTACAGGTATCAGGTGCAAATTCAGCAACGACGAATTGTGAGAATTTTTATTCTGCTGACTTTGCTGAGAACAAAAAAATGAAATTTAAAACGTTAGAGATTAACGTGACATAATAATAATAAAATTGACTGGTGTGGTCACCATGACACTTTGAAAGAAAATACTTTTTTGTTAAATCTGGACAAAGTATTTCCGGTATATTGGAATTACAATTTCTTGGAGATAATCTATCAGCGAATGGTATCAGGCCAGATGGAAACAAATTAACAGCCATCAAATCATTCTGAGGACCAAATTCACCAAAAGAAGCTCGGAGTTTTCGGGCAGTTAACTATATCGGGAAATTTGTCCCATATTTATCCACTACCTCTTCTCATTTACTCCTTTTGACAAAGAAGAAAGTACGTTTTGAATCCGCTCCTCAGAAAACTGAATCGTTTAAGAAATTAAAAGATATGATGTCGAATGGCTTTAAATTGGGGCATTTTAACGTTAGAGACAAAACGAAAGTGATAAGCGATGCCAGCCCAGTAGGTTTTTTTTTTTTTTTTTTTTAGATTAGATTTATTATTTTATAAATTCCTATATACCTTAATTCGTAGACAATATTTTAGGAAAAAATTGTTCTACAGTAAGGGCCTTCAATAATTTTTATATCATTTATTGAGGATTTAAGAAAAGGCTTACTCGGGTGTATCCTGACCCATGTTAACGGTAATTTCGCTGTTAGTACTAATGATAGAAATCATAAAATCTATGGGTTTTTCTACAAACTTGTCGTAAACTTTTATTTTTAGTATTGTTACTTTCAGTCAAAAAAAATATTAAAACGTTATGTTACAGGAACAGATTAAAAATTGGATATCTTAAGACTGAGTTAAGATATAAAATTTATTTAAATGCAATTACAAAGGCTAATATTTCTTCTAAAAATAGAGGCCTAAACGAAGGTTCTATCATTAGTACTAACAGCGCAATTACCGTTAACATGGGTCAGGGTACACCCAAGTAAGCCTTTTCTTAAATCCTTAATAAATGATATAAAAATTGGAGATAGGCCCTTACTGTAGAACAATTTTTTCCTTTATACCCATAAATCATGCCCTAAAATATTGTCTACGAATTAAGGGACATACAGGGTATATAATAATTCAATATGAACAATAATTACAATTCAATTAAAATATGGTTTGGGAGCAGTCATATTTCCAATTGATATATACTCTCATTTGCCAGCAAATTTTGTCTGATGTGGAAAAGAGATCCGGTCAGACAGAAAAAGAGGCATTGGCAATTGTGTGGGCTGTGGAGAGGTTCTTTTACCTTATTGGCAAGTTTTTGATCTAGTTACAGATCATACCCGCCCACCAAATGATTTTCCTGCCAACATCTAAATAATGTGCGAGCCTTGGGTATACATATACAGTCATATAAATACAAGGCGATTTAAATGCCTGGGAAATATTGCGGATCCATTAAACAGACCCGCCATTCATTCAGATTCACACATAAAATTCGATGAAGACGCAGATCGCGAAATTACAATGGCTATTAAATTATGGGAAATTAAGCCAAATTCATCATTCTGGGAGGACGCTGAATTTGAGGAAGTTAAAGCGATCCACTTCTACACCGATGGATCAAAAACTAGTGACGGGGTTGGTGGCGGCGTTTTCTCCGAAAGACTAAATCTGAGTCTCTCTTTCCGTCTTCCTAATCACTGTAGCGTATTCCAGGCGGAGATTATGGCGATAAAAGAAGCCCTGACGTGGCTGAAGAGAAATGTGATATCCACAAAGGATATCTGTATCTTCTCGGACAGTCAGGCCGCGATCAAGTCCGTGGATTCAGTATCTTCAAACTCCATTGCAGCCCTCGACTGCCGTTCATCTCTTATGGAGATGGCGGAGCAGTTTAACATTCACCTCTGTTGTGTGCCGGGGCATAGAGATATTCCAGGAAACTGCAGGGCTGATGAACTCGCCAAAAAGGGAACCAAACTCCCCCTTTTACCTGAAAAGGGTTCTCTGGGTATCCCAATCGCTACCTGCAAACTTTTATTCAAGCTATCTGCAATCGAGAGAACAAACCTTAGGTGGACAGGTAGTAATACATGTCTAGCGACTAAGCACATCTGGCCAAAGCTGGACCTGCGACGCTCTAAGAGTCTGATCTCACTAAACCGACTGCATATTAGCTCCACTATAGGTGCCATTACAGGACACTGTCTGAGGCTTGGCGTTTATTCTAACGATTTCTGTAGAAGTTGCTTGGACGAGGAGGAGGAGGAGACTATACTTCACCTTCTCTGTACATGTCCAGCTCTCTCCCATAATAGAAATCTTCATCTGGGAGATTTCTTGCTTAACAATCTTAACGACTTGGCTAACGCTGACGTTAGAAGTCTATCGCGCTTCATAAGAAGCTCTAAATGGTTTAACTAGTAGTGGGGAAACCCCTCGATCCGTGTGGCAACACAATGGACCTAATCCTGGTCTAAGTGTGTCGGCCTTCTGTTGACAGCCACTTTAACCTAACCTAACCTAAGCCAAATTCAATCGAGGAAATAAAATCTATTAAAATGGGCATTTACTAGAACGAATATTTGGAAGCAGCAGCACCTTATTACATTTTTAAGCAACAAATGTTTTTTTCTGGTGACATTCTTTGTCATACCAGCTAAATCTGCGGGAGAAAGTGATTGAATTGGCACACGAGTGCCATCCTGGAACGACTGTTATGAAGATACAACTGCGATCGAAAGTATAGTTGCACGCCGAAAAATGTATAAAGAAGTGACAGGAGACACTTGACAATTGGTTTTATTGGGACCGCTGCCATCTGGTCATCACTTATTTGTAATTTAAGAAAATTTGAGTTGATTTCTGAAATTTGACTCATTGGAATCAGTTGACAGACTACGTAAAATGTTTTGCCGCTTTGCTTTCCCTATATCACTGAAGAAAATGGCAGGCAATTCATCAGTGAGAAGTTTAAATATTTTTGTGATGTCAACAACATCAAATTAATCAATCATAATCATTAATGTAATAATACAACCCCGAATTGGCCACAACTAAACTGATAAGAAGCCAAAGTATAAATATAAATTGGTTACACGATTTGCAAGAATATTTATTGATGTACCGATCAACGACACTACCACTTTAAAACACCAGCCCAGCTGTTATGTGGTAGAAATATTCGTGTCACGCCGCTAAAAAAAGATGAAGAATTTTCCGATAGAGACATAGAAAAGAATGACAATGAGAAAGTTTATGGTGATGCGAAGAGACATGCAAGAGCAAAAAGTTTAGAACTTGAAATCCAGGTTATTTTAAAGTTAAATACAACGCCATCGAGAGAAGAGATGCCGAAGTGGTGATAGACACCCCTATTGCGAAGATCAACTATCAATCGATTGACAAAAATTATCAATTAAAATTGATATTGGTATTGCGAAATACAACTGATAAAAATATAAGCTATTGTGAACATAACGCAAAAAGTAAAGTTATTGTGAATGAAAACTCAACTTTGACAGTTCTAAAATATTTTTGCTTTGCAGAGTGGTTGTTACGACTTTCGAAAACAATTTAATTATTTACGAGTGTTACAAATCTGCGATTGTGCAATTTATTGAAAAATAAAATAATATGCTTTCTACAAGTGTTTTAAATGTTGAATCTCCTTTTCAAACTCCAATTTTTAAATTTTTAGTTCTAATTTGGCTTTCCTGTGGTTGTCGTTATTTTCCTTGTATAGTTTGAATTTCTCTTTCTTTAGCTTTAGGATTTCGGCCTCATGTCTTGCTCCTGTTTTTTTTTTTGTATAGTACTCGATGTTTTTGATACTTTTTCTTATACCGGCCATTATATTTGTCATGTTGTCATGAAACTGTTTTTGAGCAGACGTTTGTTCTTCTAACAGTGTCATGCGACTGTTGCAATGCATCAACTCGCGGTGTTGCTTTTTCTCTTGTTTGAACTGTTTGGGTGACATTATTTTGCGATCTTCCCTGACTGGAGCTTGATGTTTGCGCTGTATCTGCCTCGTTTAACCCAAATTCATTACCAGGGGGATCCAAGTATTCAATTCAAGGATACGAATCACAGCCTCTTCTATGTCATTAAACTGGTAACATCGGTTTAGGCCACCACCAGTCGCAGATGTTTGGACTTTGTTTTCAGTTTTTTTTCCTTTTTGTTTTGCATTTCAGGTCGATCCATACCTACAAATGTAGAAATTTAAATTGAAGATAAAGTTATTGGAAAAGTTCTGCCAATTGCTGCTTTATCGCAAATTGATCCCACTTCGCCTGCGCACCAAACCCCTTTTGCTATATCAAGATTCTGCTCCATTAACTCAACCAATCTATTGAGTCGCCTTTTACTTACATGTCTGTTTAAGATTCGTCTTTTATCAACACCGAAATTGCGATTAATAGAAATATTGACAGCTACCAATAAAATTGTTCACGATTGGCATTCATAATACCGATTTGTCAACTGACTATTGCTAATTGATGCACGTTCACAATCGATCAACACTTCATTGATAATTGATCTTCGCAATACCAAAAAAAAAAAGATTGATAAATTGATAGTTGATCTTCGCAATAGGGCTAAGAATCAGAATCTGGAAAGAGATAGCGGCGGAATGTGAGCCATTTAAAAAGAATCTGTCAAACAGCCGATGAAGTTGATTTACCAACGCGTAACGAGGCAACCGCAAGTGACGCTGAGGTACCAAAAGCAAAAATACAATCGCGGCGATGCCCAGCTCATCTGAATGACTTTATTTTGGATTAAAACACAATTTACTATATTATACTATACAAAAATATATATATATAATATATACCAACATATAAAATAAACAAAAAAAATACTAGGAAAAATTGGATGTATTATCCGGCGATACTGTTATCTGATGAGATTGCAATAACAAAATCAATTACCGTTATGTATGCTTCAACCGAAAATTCGGTCTATGATTTCGCTTAATTCTATACCGTCACGTTACAAAAATAAAAATGTGACATCTATTACGTGCAAAAAGTTCGAAATTAGAAAACCATGAGACTTATTTTGCCGCCATAAGATTTGGATCAATGGCGAAAAAATATCTTTCATAAACATATCTACATGTGTATTAAACATCATTATGGATGCTGTGCATAATCAAACGTTATAAAATGCGACTTACTTATAGCTTAATACTTTTATTATCCACTTCCGGTCTCTGCTGAAAGGTGCAAAATTTAATTTTACGATGTTCTTTAACTTACCCATTCACAAATGCAATTAAAACAAATTAAATATCGCTATCTACGTGTAATCGACATTGTTACGATTCTTTTTTTCCTTATTCTACTTCATTTTCTAGCTAATGAAAAAATGTGGTTCGAGGCCTATTCTTATAAAACCGAGGAAGTTGTCGTACGTACAATGAATTCCTAATAAATTAGGAGGAGAAATTGCATTTGTTATATCAATTGCTATTTTCTATAGCAATCAAGACATAGGATCGCTTCTCTCGTAGATTTGGCATTGCAGCTGATAGTCCAGTCATCGGGCATGCTTTCTTCAATCCCTTTTTATACCCTATTCTAAGGGTATATTAATTTTGGCGCATAGTTTGTAACATACCTTAATATTGCCCGTAGACCCCTAAAAGTTACTATATTTATGATCAGCATCGATAGTTATGTCGATCTAGCCATGTCCGTCCGTCCGTCCGTCCGTCCGTCTGTCGGCAAAAATTAGGCCTTTAAACTGGACCTAGAGAGCTGAAATTTTAACCATATACATATACTCTAGGGTCCCGAAAAAATCGAATTTTGAGCTAGAAAGCTGAAATTTTTTATATATGATCTATGACTCCTAAAACTGCTCGGGATAAAAAATTTTCAAAATCCGCCCACTGACACGCCCACAAATAAATAAAATAATTTTTTTATACCCTATTCTAAGGGTATATTAATTTTTGAAAATCCAAAGTTTGAGCTAGGAAGCTGAAATTTATAATATATACTCTCTATGGGTCCTTTATGCTCATGTGTAAATATTTTCAAAATCCGCCCACTGACACGCCCACAATTAATTTTTTTTTTTTTGGAAAATTCAAAGTTTGAGCTAGGGAGCTGAAATTTATAATATATACTCTCTAGGGGCCCTTTATTCTCATGTGTTAATTTTTTTTTAAATCCGCCTACTGACACGCCCACAATTAAATAAAACAATTTTATTGAAACACCCAAGTTTGAGCTAGGGATCGTTTTTTTCGATAAAATCCTTTAAATGATATATAACAAAATATGTAGAGTGTTCTTAACAATTCAACCA
This sequence comes from Portevinia maculata, assembly GCA_949715645.1. Lineage (NCBI taxonomy): Eukaryota > Metazoa > Arthropoda > Insecta > Diptera > Syrphidae > Portevinia > Portevinia maculata. Next base: position 124,624,240 of record OX454527.1, read on the forward strand.
TACTTAGACTTTTGTCACGCCCACTTATGAGGGATAGGAATAAGAATAGGGTATCCAACAGTTCGCCCAAGCGGACTGTAGCCCGTCCCTATGTTTTATAATTTGTTTACGCTAAAGGGGATTTACCGTAAATGTACCTTTATTGTGCTATGAACACAGCGTAAGCATTTATGAACAGTAAGTAGCACCTAGCAATGGCATATTTCATTGCATGCTTTTCGGTGCCACTTGCTTTAGAAAGAATAGAGAGATAGGAAAGAGGTGTTTTGGTGCAGTTGTATTGTTTTTCTCCACGGGTGTGGTCTAAGTTGCATATATTCGAAGTAAAGTAATGGATTTGGCAGGAATTAGGTTGGGTTAGGTTGAGGTGGCTGTTAGCTGAAAGCCAACACACTTAGACCAATGAGGTCCGATGCCACATGGATCGGGAGTTTCGACCACTACCCCCTAAAACCATTTGAAGCTTCTAATGAAGCGTGATAGACTTCTAACATCTGTGTTAGCTAAGTCACTGACTTCATTAAGGAAGAAGGCTCCTAAATAGAGATTTCTTTTATGGGAGAGTGCAGACCATGTGCACATGCCTGCAGCTTCAGCAAAAGTCGTTTGAATAGACGCCAAGCCTTGAAGCGTACTTGCCTATTAGACAGTGTCCTGTGATGACACCAATGGCAGAGCCAATGTACAGTCGGTCAAGTGAGATCAAATTCAGAGAGCGTCGCAGGTACAGCTTTGGCCAGATATGCTTGGTCGCTAGACACGTATCGCTACCTATCCACCTGAGGTTTGTACTCTCGACAGTGGCTAGCTTGAACATGAGTTTACAAGTAGCGAAAGACATTATATATATTAAACCTTTCTCAGGTAGAAGAGGTAATGCGGTTCCAAATGAGTCCAAAATGACAGAGTGACCAATATTCGTGAGGTGGCTTTTAAGCGGACAGCGAAACTAGCAGATAATTGCCTCTGAAAATATCCAGGGGTGTCAGATGCAGTAAGATATCCAGTGCAGCGGAGGGGGTCATTCGGAGTGCTCCGCTGATACACAGACAAGCTGTGCGTTGCACCTTGCTCAGCTTATCACGGTTTACCGCTTTGTCTAGAGCAGTCCACCAGACAACCACCCCGTATGTCAGAATCGGTCTCACTGCCGATACGTATAGCCAGTGAGATATGCGGGGCTGTAGGCCCCACTTATTACCGATGGCTTTTTTGCAAGAGAAAAGTGCTACTGTAGCTTTTCTTACTCTTTCTTGTACATTTGGTTTCCAGCTTAACTTCCTATCAAAGATGAGACCCAGAAATTTAGCTTCATCGGAAAAGGTTAAGCTTGTACCGTTAATAGAGGAAGGGTCGATATGAGGGATTTTATATTTTCTGGAGAAGAGGAAAAGTTCGGTTTTATGAGGGTTAGCCCACAGCTTCTTGCCCAAATTGTCAGCTTGTTGAGAGCATTTTGAAGGAGTTCCTTTAGAGTGTTGAGGTATTTCCCTGAGACGGCAATACATCCGCATCCGCATAGGCAATCACCGCGCAGCCCTCCCCTTGGAAAGCGATCAATGAAAGGTCCTAAAGAGATTAAATGAAATAAATCTCCTTTTATGACGGTAAGGCTATGACCAGAATTAATGGGATCATAACCCTCTCACTTAACTACAGTTAAAATCGCTTATAACGACATCGGTTATAACGACATCGGTTATAACGACGTATCGGTTACAACGACCAAATTCTTAGGTCCCGAATCAGCGCCATTGTAATTCCATTGAACGACAATCGCTTATAACGACATGGCTTATAACGACATATCGCTTACAATGACCGATTTTACCCTTTTTTTTAAATGTAATATCGGTTATAACGACTAAAATCGACGCATCTGTTGGCGCAACTGATTTTTTTTCTAGAACGGTAAACTTATTCTCTGTAGATGTGATGTATCTAAGTTCGTAGAATCTGGGATATGTTACAGTTAGCGTTTGTAGACGTTATTCTTTTGCTAAAATTTTTTAATAAACAGTTAACGTATATTTGTAAATTTGTATTCTTTTTATTTTATGGCTCAAGATCAAAGAAAAGTTAGGGGAAAAAAAGTAAGTATATACATAGCTTTCTACAAGTGTTTTAAATGTTGAATCTCCTTTTCAAACTCCAATTTTTCAATTTTTAGTTCTAATTTGGCTTTCCTGTGGTTGTCGTTATTTTCCTTGTATAGTTTGAATTTCTCTTTCTTTAGCTTTAGGATTTCGGCCTCATGTCTTGCTCCTGTTTTTTTTTTGTATAGTACTCGATGTTTTTGATACTTTTTCTTATACCGGCCATTATATTTGTCATGTTGTCATGAAACTGTTTTTGAGCAGACGTTTGTTCTTCTAACAGTGTCATGCGACTCTTTTGCAATGCATCAACTCGCGGTGTTGCTTTTGCTCTTGTTTGAACTGTTTGGGTGACATTATTTTGCGATCTTCCCTGACTGGAGCTTGATGTTTGCGCTGTATCTGCCTCGTTTAACCCAAATTCATTACCAGGGGGATCCAAGTATTCAATTCAAGGATACGAATCACAGCCTCTTCCATGTCATTAAACTGGTAACATCGGTTTAGGCCACCACCAGTCGCAGATGTTTGGACTTTGTTTTCAGTTTTTTTTCCTTTTTGTTTTGCATTTCAGGTCGATCCATACCTACAAATGTAGAAATTTAAATTGAAGATAAAGTTATTGGAAAAGTTCTGCCAATTGCTGCTTTATCGCAAATTGATCCCACTTCGCCTGCGCACCAAACCCCTTTTGCGATATCAAGATTCTGCTCCATTAACTCAACCAATCTATTGAGTTGCCTTTTACTTACATGTCTGTTTAAGATTCGTCTTTTATCAACACCGAAATTGCGATTAATAGAAATATTGACAGCTACCAATAAAATTGTTCACGATTGGCATTCATAATACCGATTTGTCAACTGACTATCGCTAATTGATGCACGTTCACAATCGATCAACACTTCATTGATAATTGATCTTCGCAATACCAAAAAAAAAAAATTGGTTGATAAATTGATAGTTGATCTTCGCAATAGGGCTAGGTAGGTAGGTAGGTAGATAGATGCCCTTGTGACTGTTGTCACGGCTCACTTAGACCATCTGTTTGGGTCCATTGTGTCCATTGGTGTTGGGGTTTCCAAAATTTTGAACCTGCAAATACAAAAAATATGCCGCTGTTAAACAGCTCAGTGATCCGCTTTATTAGAACCACCCGGATCTATATGTAAATCTCAGGAGTTTGTTAAGCTCAATGTCGGTCAGATCCTCCAGCTCCTCAAAAAAGTAGCTGCCAAGAATCTTGAATCTCTTAGTACTAAGGGCAGGGCATTCACATAATAGGTGACGAATAGATTCTGTCTCTTCGACGTCTCTGCAGCTCCTGCAGTAATCGTTGTGCGCTATGCCCAGCCGCTCCGCGTGTAGGCCCACCACGCAGTGTCCTGTAAGGACCCCTGTCAGTGTGCGTATGTCTCTGCGGTTCAGCCCGATTATGGCCTTAGATTTCCTTTTGTTTACCGCTGGCCAAAGCTCCCTCGTGTGTCTGCATGTTTCAAGGCTGGTCCAACGTAGGTTTGTTCTACTCATGGATTCGGCGTCGATTTTCCGTGACAGTGTACTGAGCGGAGTTTGTAAAGATTTCAGAGCCAGAGATGCATCCATCTCCGATCCGCATCTTGCCAGTTTGTCTGCTTCTTCGTTGCCCGAGATGTCCTTGTGCCCCGGTACCCAGCATAGGGTCACCGAGTTTACGGTTGATATCTCGTCTAGGTGTTTTCTGCACTGTAACACCGTCCTTGATTTAACAACTGCTGACTCCATGGCCATTATGGCCGCTTGGCTGTCAGAGTATATGGTGATCTGCTTATCGGCCAGTTTACGCTTCTTCACCTCCTTAGCGGCTTGAGTGATTGCAGCTGTCTCTGCCTGAAAGACGCTGCATTCATCGTTGATTCTGAAGGATATACCCAGGCCCAGAGTCTCACAGAAGATGCCTGCACCTGTACCCGCATCCATTTTGGATCCGTCGGTATAGAAAGCTATTTCGCCTTCTTCCGTGACTGTTCTATTGATCCATTCGCTTCTTTCTGGGATTCTGGTAACGAATCCCTTTTTGAAGGCGAAGGTGTGTGGTAGGTAGTCAGTGGATTTTGTTTCTTTCGAGGCTCTCCATCTTGCCTCGACCGATGCGTGTCCGTTGGGCCTGAAAGACCATAGTCCCGACTCGCTGAGTCTAACGGCCGTTTTAACCGCTATGCTGCTGCAGTGTATGTCCAGGGGTGTGAGGTTAAGTATTACCTCCATAGCTGCAGTGGGTGTGGTCCTTAGTGACCCTGTTATCCCAATGCAAGCCGTCCTTTGTATCTTAGTAAGGCTTGAGAGATGGCATTTCTTCTCAGTAGCCTTCCACCATACAGCTGCGCCATATGTTAGAATGGATCTTACCACCGCTGTGTACAGCCAGTGTACCACATGTGGTTTAAATCCCCATGTGTTGCCGAATGTTCTTCTGCAGGCATAAAGTGCCACGTATGCCTTTTTCACCCGGTCTTCTATATTTTCCTTCCAGTTGAGTTTGGAATCTAGTATAACCCCCAAGTATCTTGCCGTCTTGGAAACTTGCAGGTGCACTCCATTCATCCTTGGTAGTTCAAAGGCCGGTATTGCCCTTTTCCTTGTGAACAGCAGGATTTCTGTCTTGTCTGGGTTTACTCCGAGTCCTTTTTCCGCAACCCATTTGCTGACCAGTAGGAGTGCATAGCTGAGTCGCTCACTGAGGACTGGGATGAATTTACCCGGGACCAAGATTGCTACATCGTCGGCGTAAGCGCTCACGATAAAGCCTTCCCGCTCTAGTATTTTTAAGAGTTCGTCCATGACTAGGATCCATATGAGCGGAGAGAGGACGCCTCCTTGTGGGGTACCTCTGCTGTCTTTCCGTTCTATACAAACGTCTCCTAGATAGGACTTGATTCGTCGTGTGCCTAGCATTAGTCCAATCCATTCACATAGACTCTTATTAACCCGGGCCCTTCTAAGGCCGCGCAGAATTGCGTCAGCCTCGATATTATTGAAGGCTCCCTCTATGTCTAGGAGCGCACTCAAAGTAAATTCCTTGAATTCCAGGGATCTTTCCACCACGGAAACTACTTTATGTAGTGCAGTGTCTACAGATCTACCTTTGATGTATGCGTGCTGCGATTTGGAAAGGTAATTATCGCTGATCGCTTCTCTGACATGCACATCAATTAGTCTTTCCAGTATTTTTAGCATGAATGATGACAGACTAATAGGTCTGTAGTCCTTTGCTGTGGTGTGGGTAGCTTTCCCTGCTTTAGGGATAAATATTACCCTCACCTCACGCCATGCTTTGGGAACATAGCAAAGCCTTAAGCAGCCCATATAGATGCGTTTCAGTCTTGGGATAGTGGTATCCTTAGCCTTCTGAAGCATTATAGGTCGAATATTATCTATTCCTGGTGCTTTGAAGGGGGCAAATGAGTTGATCGCCCATGCTATTTTTCTTTCGTCGATTATTGCGTCGATTGTGTTTTGTTCCATACCCTGCCTCGTGTCATGTGTAACTGTATCGTATACTCTAGGCACGTCGGTGCATCCTGGGAAATGGGTTTCTGTCAAGACGACCAGCGTCTGCTCGTGTGATTCAGTCCAGCTACCGTCGATATTTCTTAGCGAGGATATCGGTATCGGTGCTTTTAGGAGTTTAACGCTCTGCTTGTAGGTCGTCCATTCGATTAGTCCCTCCTTTGCGAGGTTCCATCTAGATCTTGATGCTTGCATAAGCTCCCCGATCTTGGAGTTCCACCAGGGAGGGCGTTTTTTTCCGTTCGTTCTGCTTGCTGGGCAGGATTTTTCGAAGGATTTTGAGAGCACCTCAGTTAGAGACTCAACTGCTTTGTCGATCTCTTGTTCAGTGCTGTGGTTTTTTACCGGGCAGACGTTTTCCAACGTCTGTTGTTCTGTAGTGAACCTGTCCCAGTCTGCTCTTCTTGGGTTCCTGAAAATTTCCCTAGCCTGAGATTGAATTTGTAGGTCAAAGAGTATCCAGCAGTGGTCTGAGAACGATGCCTTGCTGGACACTCTCCAGTTCACAACCTGGACGGAACTGCTCTGAGATACAAATGTAGCGTCTAGAACTTCCCTTCTATTTGCTGTTATGAAGGTAGGGTCATTACCCCTGTTACATACGATTAGATTGGAACTGAGTAAAAAGTCGAACAAAGCCTCGCCCCTTGCATTAATATCTGAGCTGCCCCAGATAGTATGATGGGCATTTACGTCACCGCCTAAGACTAAGTTCTTCTTACCTTTCTCGGACGCTGCTACTAGCGTCCTTACCGAATCCGGGGGGACAGATGTGTCGTCATTGTGGGGCATGTACACTGACGCCACAGTACAGCTCTCGTCCTTTCCTCTAACCTCCACCGCCGTCACGTCGCCCGTGCTGAAATGAGACAACATTAATACATGAAGGTTTTTATTTGCCACGATACACGATCTCACCTTTCCCTTATCGGATCTGTAAAAGGTGTTAAATTTGTATGACCCTAATCCCATCACGCGATCGTTATGGATCCATGGTTCCTGGACTAGGGCCAGGTCCAGCTGCTCCCTTTCCAGGAGCAGCCTCAAGTTGTCCGAGGCGACTTTACTGTGGTGGAGGTTGATCTGGACTATCTTCATCGATGGCCATATCTTCTCCTCCCACATTGTCGGTCGCCTGTGCGTCCGATGCAGTGCGTTTAAGCAGCTTGAGGGTAACCTCGCTCGCTGCAAATGATAACGCCATCTGCATCTCCTTCTTCAGCGGTGATGGCGTTTCGTCGAAGACGACGATATAGCCTCTTGCACCGTTTTTGGGCTCTTCCGCGCTTACGATTTCCCATCCCTGCATGGGGATCTGCGGGTTTTGCGCTTGCAGGACGCGGAGCACGTCATTCTTGTCCACCCCCATTTCGGGGATGACTATTCGTCCCTTCGCCTTCCTAGGGACTTCTCTGGGCGGGACGGCCTTGAGCATGGCTCCTTCCCAGAGTTCTAGGCCGTCTATAACGGTCTTGGCGAAGTCGTTGGATGCCTGATCCTTGCAGTCGATGTAGGTGATACCCTTGATCCACCTCATCTTGCCATAGGCTGGGGCATTTACGCCGGCGTTCTTTAGAATGTGAGATACGATTGCAGAGCCCAAGGTCTGCTCGATTCTCTTCCCACATTCTACTGTGTACTGCCCGCTCGGCTTTTTGATGTCCACCACAGCCAGCTGCAACGGTTTTCTCGTCACCTCGCTGTAGCTGCTCCTTTGGTTGGTTCCCCACGCGGCTGATGCCTTTTTGGGGCTCCCCGTGGTCGTTGTGGTCTGTTTGATCTTCTTGGGGGCATTTGGTACGTCTTCCGACGACCTCATCCTCTTCGAGGCAAACACACTTCTCTTTCCACCCGTTTTTTCCGTCGGTTTCCGCTGAAGTCCGCTGGGGCCCGGCTTATCGCTAGGCTCCCTTGGGGCTGGCTGAACCTCCTTACGTACTTCGGGTCTTCTGTTTCTGGCATTGGGGTCCATCTTAACGAAGTCATCCCTCCGCCTTGTGTAATCGCCTTTCTTGCCGGTCACGTCCTTATTAGCCGTCCTGGTTCTCGGTTCTGGGGGCCTTGTGAGAATGTCCTGTGCTATGGTTTCTCTGGCCCATCCTAGCGATGCTACCTCCTTCTCAGTGAGAGAGGATCTTTCCTTGGCGGTAAGAATGCCATATATATGTTTGGCCTTTTTAAACTCCCTCTTCCTTAGCAGATCTGGAGAGAGTTTTTTCTTCTTCCTCGCCTTGTCCGTTGCGAGATTCTCTTCGGAGGGTTCAGCTAAGAGCTGTTCTTCCCTTTCCTCCGATATCTCCTCATCAGTTGCACCGGCCTCTAGGGCCTCATCTCTAATGTGTGGTTCCACCGGCAGTGTGTCTGCCGCACTCTCGGTATCTAACATACCCACTCCCTCATCCTTGTTTTTGTTTGTTGTTTTAAAAATTTTGGTTCCCACGATTATGGCCGGAAAGGGTAGTCCGCCCCGGCAGCGCCGCCATGCCGGGGTAAGGCATTAAGGTACCTGCAGGTCTTCGCCAGGGCACCGCAGGGAGCTCGTGAGCGGTTGGTTTGACCCCCAACCTTTCATCCTTGGGCACGGTTTACTATTTGCTCGCTCCACCCCTGGAATTAGGTTTGAATTAGGATAGGTGTGTGGTGGGTGGGGGGGTGACAGATGAAGGGGTGGGGTTGGGGGGGAGGGTATGGACCGGAGTGTCCTTTTGGTTAGTTCTTGGTCATCGCTCATCAGACGGTCTATCTGCCATGGGTGGCCCTAGTGACGATCGCAGTCGTCGACAGCATAGTCCGTTGAATCTCCGCGACTTAAGCCTCCGCACCGGCACCATCCCTTCCTGGATGATGCACTCGACAAGGTGACTAACCGCGCGAGAGGTCGCAATAGGGCTAAGAATCAGAATCTGGAAAGAGATAGCGGCGGAATGTGAGCCATTTAAAAAGAATCTGTCAAACAGCCGATGAAGTTGATTTACCAACGCGTAGCGAGGCAACCGCAAGTGACGCTGAGGTACCAAAAGCAAAAATACAATCGCGGCGATGCCCAGCTCATCTGAATGACTTTATTTTGGATTAAAACACAATTTACTATATTATATTATACAAATATATATATATATAATATATACCAACATATAAAATAAACAAAAAAAATACTAGGAAAAATTGGATGTATTATCCGGCGATACTGTTATCTGATGAGATTGCAATAACAAAATCAATTACCGTTATGTATGCTTCAACCGAAAATTCGGTCTATGATTTCGCTTAATTCTATACCGTCACGTTACAAAAATAAAAATGTGACATCTATTACGTGCAAAAAGTTCGAAATTAGAAAACCATGAGACTTATTTTGCCGCCATAAGATGTTCTTTAACTTACCCATTCACAAATGCAATTAAAACAAATTAAATATCGCTATCTACGTGTAATCGACATTGTTACGATTCTTTTTTTCCTTATTCTACTTCATTTTCTAGCTAATGAAAAAATGTGGTTCGAGGCCTATTCTTATAAAACCGAGGAAGTTGTCGTACGTACAATGAATTCCTAATAAATTAGGGGAGAAATTGCATTTGTTATATCAATTGCTATTTTCTATAGCAATCAAGACATAGGATCGCTTCTCGTAGATTTGGCATTGCAGCTGATAGTCCAGTCATCGGGCATGCTTTCTTCAATCCTTTTTTTATAATTTGTTTACGCTAAAGGGGATTTACCATAATTGTACCTTTATTGTGCTATGAACACAGCGTAAGCATTTATGAACAGTAAGTAGCACCTAGCAATGGCATATTTCATTGCATGCTTTTCGGTCCCACTTGCTTTACAAAGAATAGAGAGATAGGAAAGAGGTGTTTTGGTGCAGTTGTATTGTTTTTCTCCACGGGTGTGGTCTAAGTTGCTAAGGGAGATCAAGTTTTACATATATTCGAAGTAAAGTAATGGATTTGGCAGGAATTAGGTTGGGTTAGGTTGAGGTGGCTGTTAGCTGAAAGCCAACACACTTAGACCAATGAGGTCCGATGCCACATGGATCGGGAGTTTCGACCACTACCCCCTAAAACCATTTGAAGCTTCTAATGAAGCTTGATAGACTTCTAACATCTGTGTTAGCTAAGTCACTGACTTCATTAAGGAAGAAGGCTCCTAAATAGAGATTTCTTTTATGAGAGTCATTTGAATAGACGCCAAGCCTTGAAGCGTGCTTGCCTATTAGACAGTGTCCTGTGATGACACCAATGGCAGAGCCAATGTGCAGTCGGTCAAGTGAGATCAAATTCAGAGAGCGTCGCAGTCCAGCTTTGGCCAGATATGCTTGGTCGCTAGACACGTATCGCTACCTATCCACCTGAGGTTTGTACTCTCGACTGCGGCTAGCTTGAACATGAGTTTACAAGTAGCGATAGGCATACCTATTAAACCTTTCTCAGGTAAAAGAGGTAATGCGGTTCCAAATGAGTCCAAAATGACAGAGTGACCAATATTCGTGAGGTGGCTTTTAAGCGGACAGCGAAAGAGGCAGATAATTGCCTCTGAAAATATCCAGGGGTGTCAGATGCAGTAAGATATCCAGTGCAGCGGAGGGGGTCATTCGGAGTGCTCCGCTGATACACAGACAAGCTGTGCGTTGCACCTTGCTCAGCTTATCACGGTTTACCGCTTTGTCTAGAGCAGTCCACTAGACAACCACCCCGTATGTCAGAATCGGTCTCACTGCCGATACGTATAGCCAGTGAGATATGCGGGGCTGTAGGCCCCACTTATTACCGATGGCTTTTTTGCAAGAGAAAAGTGCTACTGTAGCTTTTCTTACTCTTTCTTGTACATTTGGTTTCCAGCTTAACTTCCTATCAAAGATGAGACCCAGAACTTTAGCTTCATCGGAAAAGGTTAAGCTTGTACCGTTAATAGAGGAAGGGTCGATATGAGGGATTTTATATTTTCTGGAGAAGAGGACAAGTTCGGTTTTATGAGGGTTAGCCCACAGCTTCTTGCCCAAATTGTCAGCTTGTTGAGAGCATTTTGAAGGAGTTCCTTTAGAGTGTTGAGGTATTTCCCTGAGACGGCAATACATCCGCATCCGCATAGGCAATCACCGCTCAGAAATAAATCTCCTTTTATGACGGTAAGGCTATGACCAGAATTAATGGGATCATAACCCTCTCACTTAACTACAGTTAAAATCGCTTATAACGACATCGGTTATAAGGACGTATCGGTTACAACGACCAAATTCTTAGGTCCCGAATCAGCGCCATTGTAATTCCATTGAACGACAATCGATTATAACGACATGGCTTATAACGACATATCGCTTACAACGACCAATTTTACCCTTTTTTTAAATGTAATATCGGTTATAACGACTAAAATCGACGCATCTGTTGGCGCAACTGATTTTTTTTCTAGAACGGTAAACTTATTCTCTGTAGATGCGATGTATCTAAGTTCGTAGAATCTGGGATATGTTACAGTTACCGTTTGTAGACGTTATTCTTTTGCTAAAATTTTTTAATAAACAGTTAACGTATATTTGTAAATTTGTATTCTTTTTATTTTATGGCTCAAGATCAAAGAAAAGTTAGGGGAAAAAAAGTAAGTATATACATAGCTTTCTACAAGTGTTTTAAATGTTGAATCTCCTTTTCAAACTCCAATTTTTAAATTTTTAGTTCTAATTTGGCTTTCCTGTGGTTGTCGTTATTTTCCTTGTATAGTTTGAATTTCTCTTTCTTTAGCTTTAGGATTTCGGCCTCATGTCTTGCTCCTGTTTTTTTTTTTGTATAGTACTCGATGTTTTTGATACTTTTTCTTATACCGGCCATTATATTTGTCATGTTGTCATGAAACTGTTTTTGAGCAGACGTTTGTTCTTCTAACAGTGTCATGCGACTCTGTTGCAATGCATCAACTCGCGGTGTTGCTTTTGCTCTTGTTTGAACTGTTTGGGTGACATTATTTTGCGATCTTCCCTGACTGGAGCTTGATGTTTGCGCTGTATCTGCCTCGTTTAACCCAAATTCATTACCAGGGGGATCCAAGTATTCAATTCAAGGATACGAATCACAGCCTCTTCCATGTCATTAAACTGGTAACATCGGTTTAGGCCACCACCAGTCGCAGATGTTTGGACTTTGTTTTCAGTTTTTTTTCCTTTTTGTTTTGCATTTCAGGTCGATCCATACCTACAAATGTAGAAATTTAAATTGAAGATAAAGTTATTGGAAAAGTTCTGCCAATTGCTGCTTTATCGCAAATTGATCCCACTTCGCCTGCGCACCAAACCCCTTTTGCGATATCAAGATTCTGCTCCATTAACTCAACCAATCTATTGAGTTGCCTTTTACTTACATGTCTGTTTAAGATTCGTCTTTTATCAACACCGAAATTGCGATTAATAGAAATATTGACAGCTACCAATAAAATTGTTCACGATTGGCATTCATAATACCGATTTGTCAACTGACTATCGCTAATTGATGCACGTTCACAATCGATCAACACTTCATTGATAATTGATCTTCGCAATACCAAAAAAAAAAATTGGTTGATAAATTGATAGTTGATCTTCGCAATAGGGCTAGGTAGGTATGTAGGTAGATAGATGCCCTTGTGACTGTTGTCACGGCTCACTTAGACCATCTGTTTGGGTCCATTGTGTCCATTGGTGTTGGGGTTTCCAAAATTTTGAACCTGCAAATACAAAAAATATGCCGCTGTTAAACAGCTCAGTGATCCGCTTTATTAGAACCACCCGGATCTATATGTAAATCTCAGGAGTTTGTTAAGCTCAATGTCGGTCAGATCCTCCAGCTCCTCAAAAAAGTAGCTGCCAAGAATCTTGAATCTCTTAGTACTAAGGGCAGGGCATTCACATAATAGGTGACGAATAGATTCTGTCTCTTCGACGTCTCTACAGCTCCTGCAGTAATCGTTGTGCGCTATGCCCAGCCGCTCCGCGTGTAGGCCCACCACGCAGTGTCCTGTAAGGACCCCTGTCAGTGTGCGTATGTCTCTGCGGTTCAGCCCGATTATGGCCTTAGATTTCCTTTTGTTTACCGCTGGCCAAAGCTCCCTCGTGTGTCTGCATGTTTCAAGGCTGGTCCAACGTAGGTTTGTTCTACTCATGGATTCGGCGTCGATTTTCCGTGACAGTGTACTGAGCGGAGTTTGTAAAGATTTCAGAGCCAGAGATGCATCCATCTCCGATCCGCATCTTGCCAGTTTGTCTGCTTCTTCGTTGCCCGAGATGTCCTTGTGCCCCGGTACCCAGCATAGGGTCACCGAGTTTACGGTTGATATCTCGTCTAGGTGTTTTCTGCACTGTAACACCGTCCTTGATTTAACAACTGCTGACTCCATGGCCATTATGGCCGCTTGGCTGTCAGAGTATATGGTGATCTGCTTATCGGCCAGTTTACGCTTCTTCACCTCCTTAGCGGCTTGAGTGATTGCAGCTGTCTCTGCCTGAAAGACGCTGCATTCATCGTTGATTCTGAAGGATATACCCAGGCCCAGAGTCTCACAGAAGATGCCTGCACCTGTACCCGCATCCATTTTGGATCCGTCGGTATAGAAAGCTATTTCGCCTTCTTCCGTGACTGTTCTATTGATCCATTCGCTTCTTTCTGGGATTCTGGTAACGAATCCCTTTTTGAAGGCGAAGGTGTGTGGTAGGTAGTCAGTGGATTTTGTTTCTTTCGAGGCTCTCCATCTTGCCTCGACCGATGCGTGTCCGTTGGGCCTGAAAGACCATAGTCCCGACTCGCTGAGTCTAACGGCCGTTTTAACCGCTATGCTGCTGCAGTGTATGTCCAGGGGTGTGAGGTTAAGTATTACCTCCATAGCTGCAGTGGGTGTGGTCCTTAGTGACCCTGTTATCCCAATGCAAGCCGTCCTTTGTATCTTAGTAAGGCTTGAGAGATGGCATTTCTTCTCAGTAGCCTTCCACCATACAGCTGCGCCATATGTTAGAATGGATCTTACCACCGCTGTGTACAGCCAGTGTACCACATGTGGTTTAAATCCCCATGTGTTGCCGAATGTTCTTCTGCAGGCATAAAGTGCCACGTATGCCTTTTTCACCCGGTCTTCTATATTTTCCTTCCAGTTGAGTTTGGAATCTAGTATAACCCCCAAGTATCTTGCCGTCTTGGAAACTTGCAGGTGCACTCCATTCATCCTTGGTAGTTCAAAGGCCGGTATTGCCCTTTTCCTTGTGAACAGCAGGATTTCTGTCTTGTCTGGGTTTACTCCGAGTCCTTTTTCCGCAACCCATTTGCTGACCAGTAGGAGTGCATAGCTGAGTCGCTCACTGAGGACTGGGATGAATTTACCCGGGACCAAGATTGCTACATCGTCGGCGTAAGCGCTCACGATAAAGCCTTCCCGCTCTAGTATTTTTAAGAGTTCGTCCATGACTAGGATCCATATGAGCGGAGAGAGGACGCCTCCTTGTGGGGTACCTCTGCTGTCTTTCCGTTCTATACAAACGTCTCCTAGATAGGACTTGATTCGTCGTGTGCCTAGCATTAGTCCAATCCATTCACATAGACTCTTATTAACCCGGGCCCTTCTAAGGCCGCGCAGAATTGCGTCAGCCTCGATATTATTGAAGGCTCCCTCTATGTCTAGGAGCGCACTCAAAGTAAATTCCTTGAATTCCAGGGATCTTTCCACCACGGAAACTACTTTATGTAGTGCAGTGTCTACAGATCTACCTTTGATGTATGCGTGCTGCGATTTGGAAAGGTAATTATCGCTGATCGCTTCTCTGACATGCACATCAATTAGTCTTTCCAGTATTTTTAGCATGAATGATGACAGACTAATAGGTCTGTAGTCCTTTGCTGTGGTGTGGGTAGCTTTCCCTGCTTTAGGGATAAATATTACCCTCACCTCACGCCATGCTTTGGGAACATAGCAAAGCCTTAAGCAGCCCATATAGATGCGTTTCAGTCTTGGGATAGTGGTATCCTTAGCCTTCTGAAGCATTATAGGTCGAATATTATCTATTCCTGGTGCTTTGAAGGGGGCAAATGAGTTGATCGCCCATGCTATTTTTCTTTCGTCGATTATTGCGTCGATTGTGTTTTGTTCCATACCCTGCCTCGTGTCATGTGTAACTGTATCGTATACTCTAGGCACGTCGGTGCATCCTGGGAAATGGGTTTCTGTCAAGACGACCAGCGTCTGCTCGTGTGATTCAGTCCAGCTACCGTCGATATTTCTTAGCGAGGATATCGGTATCGGTGCTTTTAGGAGTTTAACGCTCTGCTTGTAGGTCGTCCATTCGATTAGTCCCTCCTTTGCGAGGTTCCATCTAGATCTTGATGCTTGCATAAGCTCCCCGATCTTGGAGTTCCACCAGGGAGGGCGTTTTTTTCCGTTCGTTCTGCTTGCTGGGCAGGATTTTTCGAAGGATTTTGAGAGCACCTCAGTTAGAGACTCAACTGCTTTGTCGATCTCTTGTTCAGTGCTGTGGTTTTTTACCGGGCAGACGTTTTCCAACGTCTGTTGTTCTGTAGTGAACCTGTCCCAGTCTGCTCTTCTTGGGTTCCTGAAAATTTCCCTAGCCTGAGATTGAATTTGTAGGTCAAAGAGTATCCAGCAGTGGTCTGAGAACGATGCCTTGCTGGACACTCTCCAGTTCACAACCTGGACGGAACTGCTCTGAGATACAAATGTAGCGTCTAGAACTTCCCTTCTATTTGCTGTTATGAAGGTAGGGTCATTACCCCTGTTACATACGATTAGATTGGAACTGAGTAAAAAGTCGAACAAAGCCTCGCCCCTTGCATTAATATCTGAGCTGCCCCAGATAGTATGATGGGCATTTACGTCACCGCCTAAGACTAAGTTCTTCTTACCTTTCTCGGACGCTGCTACTAGCGTCCTTACCGAATCCGGGGGGACAGATGTGTCGTCATTGTGGGGCATGTACACTGACGCCACAGTACAGCTCTCGTCCTTTCCTCTAACCTCCACCGCCGTCACGTCGCCCGTGCTGAAATGAGACAACATTAATACATGAAGGTTTTTATTTGCCACGATACACGATCTCACCTTTCCCTTATCGGATCTGTAAAAGGTGTTAAATTTGTATGACCCTAATCCCATCACGCGATCGTTATGGATCCATGGTTCCTGGACTAGGGCCAGGTCCAGCTGCTCCCTTTCCAGGAGCAGCCTCAAGTTGTCCGAGGCGACTTTACTGTGGTGGAGGTTGATCTGGACTATCTTCATCGATGGCCATATCTTCTCCTCCCACATTGTCGGTCGCCTGTGCGTCCGATGCAGTGCGTTTAAGCAGCTTGAGGGTAACCTCGCTCGCTGCAAATGATAACGCCATCTGCATCTCCTTCTTCAGCGGTGATGGCGTTTCGTCGAAGACGACGATATAGCCTCTTGCACCGTTTTTGGGCTCTTCCGCGCTTACGATTTCCCATCCCTGCATGGGGATCTGCGGGTTTTGCGCTTGCAGGACGCGGAGCACGTCATTCTTGTCCACCCCCATTTCGGGGATGACTATTCGTCCCTTCGCCTTCCTAGGGACTTCTCTGGGCGGGACGGCCTTGAGCATGGCTCCTTCCCAGAGTTCTAGGCCGTCTATAACGGTCTTGGCGAAGTCGTTGGATGCCTGATCCTTGCAGTCGATGTAGGTGATACCCTTGATCCACCTCATCTTGCCATAGGCTGGGGCATTTACGCCGGCGTTCTTTAGAATGTGAGATACGATTGCAGAGCCCAAGGTCTGCTCGATTCTCTTCCCACATTCTACTGTGTACTGCCCGCTCGGCTTTTTGATGTCCACCACAGCCAGCTGCAACGGTTTTCTCGTCACCTCGCTGTAGCTGCTCCTTTGGTTGGTTCCCCACGCGGCTGATGCCTTTTTGGGGCTCCCCGTGGTCGTTGTGGTCTGTTTGATCTTCTTGGGGGCATTTGGTACGTCTTCCGACGACCTCATCCTCTTCGAGGCAAACACACTTCTCTTTCCACCCGTTTTTTCCGTCGGTTTCCGCTGAAGTCCGCTGGGGCCCGGCTTATCGCTAGGCTCCCTTGGGGCTGGCTGAACCTCCTTACGTACTTCGGGTCTTCTGTTTCTGGCATTGGGGTCCATCTTAACGAAGTCATCCCTCCGCCTTGTGTAATCGCCTTTCTTGCCGGTCACGTCCTTATTAGCCGTCCTGGTTCTCGGTTCTGGGGGCCTTGTGAGAATGTCCTGTGCTATGGTTTCTCTGGCCCATCCTAGCGATGCTACCTCCTTCTCAGTGAGAGAGGATCTTTCCTTGGCGGTAAGAATGCCATATATATGTTTGGCCTTTTTAAACTCCCTCTTCCTTAGCAGATCTGGAGAGAGTTTTTTCTTCTTCCTCGCCTTGTCCGTTGCGAGATTCTCTTCGGAGGGTTCAGCTAAGAGCTGTTCTTCCCTTTCCTCCGATATCTCCTCATCAGTTGCACCGGCCTCTAGGGCCTCATCTCTAATGTGTGGTTCCACCGGCAGTGTGTCTGCCGCACTCTCGGTATCTAACATACCCACTCCCTCATCCTT
This sequence comes from Portevinia maculata, assembly GCA_949715645.1. Taxonomy (NCBI): domain Eukaryota; kingdom Metazoa; phylum Arthropoda; class Insecta; order Diptera; family Syrphidae; genus Portevinia; species Portevinia maculata. Next base: position 124,641,442 of record OX454527.1, read on the forward strand.
GTTTTTGTTTGTTGTTTTAAAAATTTTGGTTCCCACGATTATGGCCGGAAAGGGTAGTCCGCCCCGGCAGCGCCGCCATGCCGGGGTAAGGCATTAAGGTACCTGCAGGTCTTCGCCAGGGCACCGCAGGGAGCTCGTGAGCGGTTGGTTTGACCCCCAACCTTTCATCCTTGGGCACGGTTTACTATTTGCTCGCTCCACCCCTGGAATTAGGTTTGAATTAGGATAGGTGTGTGGTGGGTGGGGGGGTGACAGATGAAGGGGTGGGGTTGGGGGGGAGGGTATGGACCGGAGTGTCCTTTTGGTTAGTTCTTGGTCATCGCTCATCAGACGGTCTATCTGCCATGGGTGGCCCTAGTGACGATCGCAGTCGTCGACAGCATAGTCCGTTGAATCTCCGCGACTTAAGCCTCCGCACCGGCACCATCCCTTCCTGGATGATGCACTCGACAAGGTGACTAACCGCGCGAGAGGTCGCAATAGGGCTAAGAATCAGAATCTGGAAAGAGATAGCGGCGGAATGTGAGCCATTTAAAAAGAATCTGTCAAACAGCCGATGAAGTTGATTTACCAACGCGTAGCGAGGCAACCGCAAGTGACGCTGAGGTACCAAAAGCAAAAATACAATCGCGGCGATGCCCAGCTCATCTGAATGACTTTATTTTGGATTAAAACACAATTTACTATATTATATTATACAAATATATATATATATAATATATACCAACATATAAAATAAACAAAAAAAATACTAGGAAAAATTGGATGTATTATCCGGCGATACTGTTATCTGATGAGATTGCAATAACAAAATCAATTACCGTTATGTATGCTTCAACCGAAAATTCGGTCTATGATTTCGCTTAATTCTATACCGTCACGTTACAAAAATAAAAATGTGACATCTATTACGTGCAAAAAGTTCGAAATTAGAAAACCATGAGACTTATTTTGCCGCCATAAGATGTTCTTTAACTTACCCATTCACAAATGCAATTAAAACAAATTAAATATCGCTATCTACGTGTAATCGACATTGTTACGATTCTTTTTTTCCTTATTCTACTTCATTTTCTAGCTAATGAAAAAATGTGGTTCGAGGCCTATTCTTATAAAACCGAGGAAGTTGTCGTACGTACAATGAATTCCTAATAAATTAGGGGAGAAATTGCATTTGTTATATCAATTGCTATTTTCTATAGCAATCAAGACATAGGATCGCTTCTCGTAGATTTGGCATTGCAGCTGATAGTCCAGTCATCGGGCATGCTTTCTTCAATCCTTTTTTTATTATTTGTTTACGCTAAAGGGGATTTACCATAATTGTACCTTTATTGTGCTATGAACACAGCGTAAGCATTTATGAACAGTAAGTAGCACCTAGCAATGGCATATTTCATTGCATGCTTTTCGGTCCCACTTGCTTTACAAAGAATAGAGAGATAGGAAAGAGGTGTTTTGGTGCAGTTGTATTGTTTTTCTCCACGGGTGTGGTCTAAGTTGCTAAGGGAGATCAAGTTTTACATATATTCGAAGTAAAGTAATGGATTTGGCAGGAATTAGGTTGGGTTAGGTTGAGGTGGCTGTTAGCTGAAAGCCAACACACTTAGACCAATGAGGTCCGATGCCACATGGATCGGGAGTTTCGACCACTACCCCCTAAAACCATTTGAAGCTTCTAATGAAGCTTGATAGACTTCTAACATCTGTGTTAGCTAAGTCACTGACTTCATTAAGGAAGAAGGCTCCTAAATAGAGATTTCTTTTATGAGAGTCATTTGAATAGACGCCAAGCCTTGAAGCGTGCTTGCCTATTAGACAGTGTCCTGTGATGACACCAATGGCAGAGCCAATGTGCAGTCGGTCAAGTGAGATCAAATTCAGAGAGCGTCGCAGTCCAGCTTTGGCCAGATATGCTTGGTCGCTAGACACGTATCGCTACCTATCCACCTGAGGTTTGTACTCTCGACTGCGGCTAGCTTGAACATGAGTTTACAAGTAGCGATAGGCATACCTATTAAACCTTTCTCAGGTAAAAGAGGTAATGCGGTTCCAAATGAGTCCAAAATGACAGAGTGACCAATATTCGTGAGGTGGCTTTTAAGCGGACAGCGAAAGAGGCAGATAATTGCCTCTGAAAATATCCAGGGGTGTCAGATGCAGTAAGATATCCAGTGCAGCGGAGGGGGTCATTCGGAGTGCTCCGCTGATACACAGACAAGCTGTGCGTTGCACCTTGCTCAGCTTATCACGGTTTACCGCTTTGTCTAGAGCAGTCCACTAGACAACCACCCCGTATGTCAGAATCGGTCTCACTGCCGATACGTATAGCCAGTGAGATATGCGGGGCTGTAGGCCCCACTTATTACCGATGGCTTTTTTGCAAGAGAAAAGTGCTACTGTAGCTTTTCTTACTCTTTCTTGTACATTTGGTTTCCAGCTTAACTTCCTATCAAAGATGAGACCCAGAACTTTAGCTTCATCGGAAAAGGTTAAGCTTGTACCGTTAATAGAGGAAGGGTCGATATGAGGGATTTTATATTTTCTGGAGAAGAGGACAAGTTCGGTTTTATGAGGGTTAGCCCACAGCTTCTTGCCCAAATTGTCAGCTTGTTGAGAGCATTTTGAAGGAGTTCCTTTAGAGTGTTGAGGTATTTCCCTGAGACGGCAATACATCCGCATCCGCATAGGCAATCACCGCTCAGAAATAAATCTCCTTTTATGACGGTAAGGCTATGACCAGAATTAATGGGATCATAACCCTCTCACTTAACTACAGTTAAAATCGCTTATAACGACATCGGTTATAAGGACGTATCGGTTACAACGACCAAATTCTTAGGTCCCGAATCAGCGCCATTGTAATTCCATTGAACGACAATCGATTATAACGACATGGCTTATAACGACATATCGCTTACAACGACCAATTTTACCCTTTTTTTAAATGTAATATCGGTTATAACGACTAAAATCGACGCATCTGTTGGCGCAACTGATTTTTTTTCTAGAACGGTAAACTTATTCTCTGTAGATGCGATGTATCTAAGTTCGTAGAATCTGGGATATGTTACAGTTACCGTTTGTAGACGTTATTCTTTTGCTAAAATTTTTTAATAAACAGTTAACGTATATTTGTAAATTTGTATTCTTTTTATTTTATGGCTCAAGATCAAAGAAAAGTTAGGGGAAAAAAAGTAAGTATATACATAGCTTTCTACAAGTGTTTTAAATGTTGAATCTCCTTTTCAAACTCCAATTTTTAAATTTTTAGTTCTAATTTGGCTTTCCTGTGGTTGTCGTTATTTTCCTTGTATAGTTTGAATTTCTCTTTCTTTAGCTTTAGGATTTCGGCCTCATGTCTTGCTCCTGTTTTTTTTTTTGTATAGTACTCGATGTTTTTGATACTTTTTCTTATACCGGCCATTATATTTGTCATGTTGTCATGAAACTGTTTTTGAGCAGACGTTTGTTCTTCTAACAGTGTCATGCGACTCTGTTGCAATGCATCAACTCGCGGTGTTGCTTTTGCTCTTGTTTGAACTGTTTGGGTGACATTATTTTGCGATCTTCCCTGACTGGAGCTTGATGTTTGCGCTGTATCTGCCTCGTTTAACCCAAATTCATTACCAGGGGGATCCAAGTATTCAATTCAAGGATACGAATCACAGCCTCTTCCATGTCATTAAACTGGTAACATCGGTTTAGGCCACCACCAGTCGCAGATGTTTGGACTTTGTTTTCAGTTTTTTTTCCTTTTTGTTTTGCATTTCAGGTCGATCCATACCTACAAATGTAGAAATTTAAATTGAAGATAAAGTTATTGGAAAAGTTCTGCCAATTGCTGCTTTATCGCAAATTGATCCCACTTCGCCTGCGCACCAAACCCCTTTTGCGATATCAAGATTCTGCTCCATTAACTCAACCAATCTATTGAGTTGCCTTTTACTTACATGTCTGTTTAAGATTCGTCTTTTATCAACACCGAAATTGCGATTAATAGAAATATTGACAGCTACCAATAAAATTGTTCACGATTGGCATTCATAATACCGATTTGTCAACTGACTATCGCTAATTGATGCACGTTCACAATCGATCAACACTTCATTGATAATTGATCTTCGCAATACCAAAAAAAAAAATTGGTTGATAAATTGATAGTTGATCTTCGCAATAGGGCTAGGTAGGTATGTAGGTAGATAGATGCCCTTGTGACTGTTGTCACGGCTCACTTAGACCATCTGTTTGGGTCCATTGTGTCCATTGGTGTTGGGGTTTCCAAAATTTTGAACCTGCAAATACAAAAAATATGCCGCTGTTAAACAGCTCAGTGATCCGCTTTATTAGAACCACCCGGATCTATATGTAAATCTCAGGAGTTTGTTAAGCTCAATGTCGGTCAGATCCTCCAGCTCCTCAAAAAAGTAGCTGCCAAGAATCTTGAATCTCTTAGTACTAAGGGCAGGGCATTCACATAATAGGTGACGAATAGATTCTGTCTCTTCGACGTCTCTACAGCTCCTGCAGTAATCGTTGTGCGCTATGCCCAGCCGCTCCGCGTGTAGGCCCACCACGCAGTGTCCTGTAAGGACCCCTGTCAGTGTGCGTATGTCTCTGCGGTTCAGCCCGATTATGGCCTTAGATTTCCTTTTGTTTACCGCTGGCCAAAGCTCCCTCGTGTGTCTGCATGTTTCAAGGCTGGTCCAACGTAGGTTTGTTCTACTCATGGATTCGGCGTCGATTTTCCGTGACAGTGTACTGAGCGGAGTTTGTAAAGATTTCAGAGCCAGAGATGCATCCATCTCCGATCCGCATCTTGCCAGTTTGTCTGCTTCTTCGTTGCCCGAGATGTCCTTGTGCCCCGGTACCCAGCATAGGGTCACCGAGTTTACGGTTGATATCTCGTCTAGGTGTTTTCTGCACTGTAACACCGTCCTTGATTTAACAACTGCTGACTCCATGGCCATTATGGCCGCTTGGCTGTCAGAGTATATGGTGATCTGCTTATCGGCCAGTTTACGCTTCTTCACCTCCTTAGCGGCTTGAGTGATTGCAGCTGTCTCTGCCTGAAAGACGCTGCATTTATCGTTGATTCTGAAGGATATACCCAGGCCCAGAGTCTCACAGAAGATGCCTGCACCTGTACCCGCATCCATTTTGGATCCGTCGGTATAGATAGCTATTTCGCCTTCTTCCGTGACTGTTCTATTGATCCATTCGCTTCTTTCTGGGATTCTGGTAACGAATCCCTTTTTGAAGGCGAAGGTGTGTGGTAGGTAGTCAGTGGATTTTGTTTCTTTCGAGGCTCTCCATCTTGCCTCGACCGATGCGTGTCCGTTGGGCCTGAAAGACCATAGTCCCGACTCGCTGAGTCTAACGGCCGTTTTAACCGCTATGCTGCTGCAGTGTATGTCCAGGGGTGTGAGGTTAAGTATTACCTCCATAGCTGCAGTGGGTGTGGTCCTTAGTGACCCTGTTATCCCAATGCAAGCCGTCCTTTGTATCTTAGTAAGGCTTGAGAGATGGCATTTCTTCTCAGTAGCCTTCCACCATACAGCTGCGCCATATGTTAGAATGGATCTTACCACCGCTGTGTACAGCCAGTGTACCACATGTGGTTTAAATCCCCATGTGTTGCCGAATGTTCTTCTGCAGGCATAAAGTGCCACGTATGCCTTTTTCACCCGGTCTTCTATATTTTCCTTCCAGTTGAGTTTGGAATCTAGTATAACCCCCAAGTATCTTGCCGTCTTGGAAACTTGCAGGTGCACTCCATTCATCCTTGGTAGTTCAAAGGCCGGTATTGCCCTTTTCCTTGTGAACAGCAGGATTTCTGTCTTGTCTGGGTTTACTCCGAGTCCTTTTTCCGCAACCCATTTGCTGACCAGTAGGAGTGCATAGCTGAGTCGCTCACTGAGGACTGGGATGAATTTACCCGGGACCAAGATTGCTACATCGTCGGCGTAAGCGCTCACGATAAAGCCTTCCCGCTCTAGTATTTTTAAGAGTCGTCCATGACTAGGATCCATATGAGCGGAGAGAGGACGCCTCCTTGTGGGGTACCTCTGCTGACTTTCCGTTCTATACAAACGTCTCCTAGATAGGACTTGATTCGTCGTGTGCCTAGCATTAGTCCAATCCATTCACATAGACTGTTATTAACCCGGGCCCTTCTAAGGCCGCGCAGAGTTGCGTCAGCCTCGATATTATTGACGGCTCCCTCTATGTCTAGGAGCGCACTCAAAGTAAATTCCTTGAATTCCAGGGATCTTTCCACCACGGAAACTACTTTATGTAGTGCAGTGTCTACAGATCTACCTTTGATGTATGCGTGCTGCGATTTGGAAAGGTAATTATCGCTGATCGCTTCTCTGACATGCACATCAATTAGTCTTTCCAGTATTTTTAGCATGAATGATGACAGACTAATAGGTCTGTAGTCCTTTGCTGTGGTGTGGGTAGCTTTCCCTGCTTTAGGGATAAATATTACCCTCACCTCATGCCATGCTTTGGGAACATAGCAAAGCCTTAAGCAGCCCATATAGATGCGTTTCAGTCTTGGGATAGTGGTATCCTTAGCCTTCTGAAGCATTATAGGTCGAATATTATCTATTTCCATATCTTAATAATCTATGGAAAAGTGCTTTTATCACACCTGTATTTAAAAAAGGCGAACGTGGTGATATCACTAATTATAGGCCTATTGCAAAGCTTTCGTGTATTCCTAAGCTTTTTGAACAAATTGTTTGCGAAAAGTTAATATTTCTTTGTCGCAATTTAATTTGCAATGAACAGCATGGATTTGTAAGAAACAGATCCACTGTCACTAATCTGTTAAGTTTCTTGCATGATTGTTCTAATGCCTTAGAGAATAAGGACGAAATGGATTGCATATACACTGACTTCTCTAAAGCTTCCGACCAGCTGTCCCATGACATAATCGAGTTTAAGCTCAGGGCTTTTGGTTTCCCACCAAGTTTCATAAAATGGGTTAATTCATACCTTAGATCAAGGGTTTATCAAGTCAAATTTAGAGGATCGCTATCTGTATCTTTTACAGCTGAGTCTGGAGTTCCCCAAGGTAGTCATCTCGGACCAATTCTATTTATACTAGCCATTAATGATGTTAAAGCATGTATAAATCACAGTAATATCCTGATCTACGCTGATATATGAAAATATTTAAATCTATCACTAGTCAGCAAGATAGAATTTTTCTTCAATCTGACATTAATAGCTTCGCCAATTGGTGAGATAAAAACGGTTTATCACTGAACCCTACTAAATGTCAACATATGACATTCTCTAGAAAGAATATACCTTCCACCTTTCAATATTCTTTGTCTCAACATATTCTTTGTAATGTTGATAATTTTAAGGATCTTGGGGTTTATTTCGATCCCAAACTGGTTTTTGCCAAGCATATCAATTTTATTGTTAATAAATCTAATTCTATGCTGGGCTTCGTAAAAAGGTGGGCGAAAGAATTTAATGACCCATACGTTACTATGTCATTGTACAATTGTTTTGTCCGTCCGATTCTAGAGTATGCTTCACAAGTTTGGACGCCGTTCAACAACATTCATTCAAATCGAATAGAGGCCATTCAACGTAAATTTATTCGATTTGCACTTAGAGGACTTCCATGCGATGATCCTTTTAACCTTCCTCCTTACAGTCAGCGTATTAAGCTTCTCCAAATGTTACCCCTTTCTCAACGAAGGCTTAATAGCGATATCATTTTTTTACAGCTGCTTATATCCGGTCAAATAGATGCACCTGACTTGCTGTCGTCTATTGACTTTAATTTTCGTGGTGGTGCCCATAATTTGCGCAGTGCTGAATTATTGTTTAGCCCCCATCATAGAACGAATTATGGGAAGCATGAGCCTATTAGTCGCATGAGTAGAATCTATAATCTAAATGATCATGTGATTGACTTGCATGTTAGTAAAATTAAGCTAAAAAATATTTTGCGTAATAATGCTTTAATGTCTTAAATTGTTTGCATTATTTTGTGTCTGTGTTAGTATTTTGTAGGTACATAATTATTGTATTTTTAATTGTTTTGTCCTTACTAACACCTGCACTAAATGATGAGCCTGTGAGAGCACTTTTTGTGGCGGCAATTTCTGCTCGTGATAGTTGCTTGCTTTAAGCACTCCACGACACAGAGCTGATAGTGTGTTAAAGAAGGCTTTAGTAAACTGATTTGATTTATTTGGACATAAAAGACCCGAATTAGCTTGAGAAGAGAGAGAGATAGGGAGAGCTATTCGCACGTAAAATTAAACTAAATAATCCACTGTCCCAAGGGTATCAAACAATTTCGGTCCTTTGTGAAAGACATTGGAAATTCGACCGCGTCTTCGATCCCTTCTCTTGTTAACAACTACATTCTAACTGTCCGCTCAAGACAATCTTTCTACTGTGCACTTCGCAGCCAGCTCACCGCTCCCAGATTGACGTTGGCTCCCCTGATAGTTCAACATTCAAAATCCACTTTCGCACTCGTATGATTGGAAGAGCACACAAAGATCTCAATGTTCGCAAATCGGCTGGTGCAGATGGGTTTTCTCCAATAGTTTGTGCAAATGACAATAAATCCGCCAAAAGCCCAAAAGTCACTAGAGTTGGATTACGCAGTCAATTTATGACAGAGCTCGAGACACTTTGTCGTAGCCTTCAGCTTAATTTACTGACATACGGCAGCTTAGTCTGGTGGCAAGTCATAGGCAAGGTAACCAGACAAAAATACAAGGTCTTGGAAGCAATTTCCAACTTGCAACCGCTGGACCTATACATGCAGGAATCGTCTCCAAAAAGTGCATTGAGGATCAGCCAAACAAATAGCTTGAACCTGAGTCGTTTAGAACATGCCATGATTCCTCTTAGATTTTTTCCATAGTGTTGTGGATCCGTAAGATAAATGTTTACAACAGTCTTACTTCTATTTAGCCTCCCTGCAATTTCTCGGTCCTCACTCCTTGGAAGCATCTATTTTTCCTCTTTCTGTCGCTGTCAAAGGCTTTCCGAAACCTATTTTTTTAACTAAAAAAAAACAGTTCTTTACAACGTTTTTATACCCTATTCTAAGGGTATATTAATTTTGACGCATAGTTTGTAACATACCGTAATATTGCCCGTAGACCCCTAAAAGTTACTATATTTATGATCAGCATCGATAGTAATGTCGATCTAGCCATGTCCGTCGGTCCGTCCGTCTGTCGGCAAAAATTAGGCCTTTAAACTGGGGCTAGAGAGCTGAAATTTTAACCATATACTCTCTAGGGTCCCGAAATAATTAAGTTTACGAATTTTTGAAATCCGCCCACAGACGCCCACAAACTCAAAAAAAAACAAAATTTTGGAAAAAATCGAATTTTGAGCTAGAAAGCTGAAATTTTTTATATATGATCTATGACTCCTAAAACTGCTCGGGATATAAAATTTTCAAAATCCGCCCACTGACACGCTATTGAAAAACCAAAATTTGAACTAGGGAGCTGACAAAAAAACTTTTTTTGAAAATCCAAAGTTTGAGCTAGGGTGCTGAAATTTATAATATATACTCTCTAGGTGTCCTCTATGCTCATGTGTAATTTTTTTTTTAAATCCGCTTACTGACACGCCCACAATTAAATAAAATAATTTTATTGAAAAACCAAAGTTTGAGCTAGGGAACGTTTTTTTTTACAAAAGCTTCGTTTTTGTTTGATAAAATCTTTTAAATGTTATATAACAGAATATGTAGAGCGTTCTTAACAATTCAACCATACTTAGACTTTTGTCACGCCCACTTATGAGGGATAGGAATAAGAATAGGGTATCCAACAGTTCGCCCAAGCGGACTGTAGCCCGCCCCTATGTTTTAAAAATATTTTTAACAAAACTTTGGAAAAAATCGCTGGTGTGAACTCCGAAATATTCGCAACGGCCTCAACCTAGTGCGCATTTTTCAAGTAGTTCATTGTTTGATCTTAGGAAATTCCAACGGTCGTTTCTTATTTACCCTTTAATTTTATGACTTACTGTTGGGAAAATATGTACCTGTTCGCAGGTAGTAAAAGTTTACGGGTATAACATTTCTAACAGGTCTATAGACTGAAAATTGGTTGCAAAATGTATGGCCTCATCCTTGTGATCGCCGGTGTATGCGTAGATTCTTATTTCAATGACTTATAAAGGGGCTGTTTTTTTATATAGCGAAATTTGCTAGCAACTTCGCTGCACTTAACCAGAGTTCAAAACCCTTGCTCAGTCGTCGTGTAGTTGCCCGAGTACAAACCCGTGCAAGCAATTGAAATGAAAAACATAGGCTTTCTAGCTCAAAATTCGATTTTTTCCAAAATGTTGTTTTTTTTTTGAGTTTGTGAACGTGTCTGTGGGCGGATTTCAAAAATTCGTAAACTTGATTATTTCGGGACCCTAGAGAGTATAAGTTAAAATTTCAGCTCTCTAGGCCCAGTTTAAAGGCCTAAATTTTGCCGACGAACGGACGGACGGACGGACGGACGGACATGGCTAGATCGACAATACTATCGATGCTAATCATAAATATAGTAACTTTTAGGGGTCTACGGGCAATATTAAGGTATGTTACAAACTATGCGTCAAAATTAATATACCCTTAGAATAGGGTATAATTAACAGCTTTCGATTCCTTGGTTGTTTTAAGAATGACATTTATTTTATTGTCTTAAACCTATTTATATTATCCTAACATACATTACTGGCTTAATATTAAATTGCGCTTTCGCATCGTCAGCGTCTAGCGCGACGTGAATTGCGACACCTTATGGGTATGCGCGTGCGCCTGTGGAAACGGTGGGAACTATTGGATGGGATTGAAATGTGATTATATTGAATCGCGACACCTTATGGGTATGCGCGTGCACCTGTGGGAACAATTGGATGGGATTGAAATGTGATTTGATTATATTGAATCGCGACACCTTATGGGTATGAGCGTGCACCTGTGGGAACAATTGGATGGGATTGAAATGTGATTATACCGGTGGGAAAATTAATTTGTTGGAGCAAGTAAAGAATGTGGAGTCATAACAAAAGATAAAAATGTGAATTTAAAAATAAGTTATTTATATCTTAGGTATAACTTAACATCCTCCCCCTTCTTGAGCAATAGTGCTCAAATCTATTTCTTCGAAATTTATTGTTCTAGGCATAGGAATTGGGGCTTTATTCCTTTTTGCTCTCCTTAGTCTAGTTATTAACATAAAAATTGTCATAGATATTGCTAAAATAAGACTTAAGTAACCTATGCTAAAATGATGAATATCTAATGAAAGTCGGTCCTTGTGAAGCTGCTGGTTAGCCTTTAAGTCGTTTATTCGGCTCCTCAGGTCCTGCAACTCTTCTATGGCTGTTCGGTCGGTCATCGCTTGGATCGAGGGGAATTTTGTTGTTGAAGCTTGCAGCAAATTTTTAATGCCTCTGGACAGGGTGATAGAGCTACTGACAAAGCTAGACAACACATCGTGTGCTTGAATTGTTGTTGATGGCTCTTTGATTGCGTAATGGGTTTTAAGCTGCACTATTCCACTGCCCTTTAATATACCTTGGAAGACAGATGTTTTGCAGACTATGTTAATGGTAGTTTCTTCTTTTACGAAATAAATCCACTGGTTATTCAGTAGCTTCGTGTATCTTGGTAGTTCTGAAATAGTACGAAGGGTGCAATGCTCCAGTTGTGAGTTTGGCATAAAAAAACTAAGCTCACAAGCGTTTTCCTTTGCCCCAATTCGATGAAGCGGATGGTTCTGCTTGCAAATAAAGCTTTGGTTGGGACCAGCAAAGCATGCTGCAAGTTCTTGCTCTGTTAGGGCGTAGTAGTAATCCCGATGTAGATTGATGCTTAAAAACTTCGTTGTTATTTCAACTATCATTGCTGAACCATTGTTAATAACCGTTACAGGAACTATAGATGCAGCAGTTCGAAGCGGTCACAAGTGACTAAAGGTATTTTTAGTTCAAATATTATCCGATCTGGCGACATGTGACTTTGAAAAGTCGTGATAACTTGCTGGTCATCTACAAGGTCCAGCAAGTTATCACGCGCTATAGGATGACTTAATAACTGAGGCAAATGATCCTTTATCAATGTAACTTGAGTTTGTAGTTGTTGTGGGGAGAGTATCTGTCAGTTTACCTTCCCATGATGGGCGTCGATTAGCAGGTCCAGAAGATCCAATTGGGCGCGTTGGTATTGATGGGTTATCATTATACATTGCATTGCCATGGCTAAGAATGTTTGAAACATCCTTTGCTCATTTAGGAGCTGAAGTACCTTGTTGCTGTTTTCTATCGTTGTATTCATAAATTTATTAAATACTTGCAACTGCCCGTTCAATTCTCTCTCGGATTTCTGGATTACATTTATCGTAGCGTCAACAATAGACGTTTGGTTTTTTATAAGTTGAAGCAATCGGTCGTCATTTTCCTGTAAGGTGGTAATAGTGGCCGCCATCATGTCAGCGTACTCGGGGTCAAGTACACCAAAGAGCGCGCCTGCTATATTCCCTACAATGTTAAGCGCTTCTCTCTTTGATCGCCGCTGATGCTGCTCTATTGAGTGGAGAAAAATTTTATTGTTGGCGTCGAGTTCTGCTTGAAGGTTTGAAAGTTGTGAAATTACAGGTATACAAAGATTTTTCTCAGAGAAAGAGCTGCATAGTTCATTGAGGTCATGTAGTTCTGTCCTTAGAATATCACCTTCTTGCCAATAGGTTCGCATGTCAAAATATACGACCAACTTCCACTCATTTAGTGCCAAATCCAAGGTTCCTAATCTTTCAAAATAGATACCTGGTGGCGATTGAAAGGGCATTATTTTGAAGTTGTCGTTGCAAGATATGGGTAATATAAAACTTTCCACCAATAACAAACTCATAAGGCCTCCTCCGAAGCATAACCTTTTCTTGCGTGGTGAGCTGGTAGATGGCTGCGGCTCATTATCAATGTCTCCGTTGATGTTGCTCCTCTTGGTTGACGATGAAGCTTCGTCTGAGTCGTCTGGTGTCTCATCGGTTGCTATAGGCAACGGAGTAAGTTTATGTATTGGTCGCCGGATAGTGCCTGAAGCTGTTTTTACATCAGCTACACGCGCTACTCCGTCTTTTCCATGAATGTCATGTACTATTCGACCCATCTGCCATTTCAAGACAGGGGGATTATCGTCTTTTACCAATACCATCATACCTGGTTTGATATTGACATGTTGTGTTTTCCATTTGTGGCGATGTTGTAACTCACTGAGATACTCGTGGCTCCAACGTTGCCAAAATGAGTGCCGAATGTCCACGATTTGTTTCCATCTCTGCAATAAGGTGCTCTTGTTCTCTAAAGCATCTGCGTCTATGGTAGATGTGAGTGGTTCTCCGATTAAAAAGTTTCCCGGCGATAAGACATTAAGGTCGTTGGGGTCCGAAGACATTGGTGTTAAGGGTCTTGAATTAAGTATTGATTCTACTTCAATCATCACTGTTTCGAGCTCTCCATAAGTCAGAGAAGCAGGGGCGACATGTCTGTTAAGCAAATATTTAGCTGATTTAACGGCAGCTTCCCAGATCCCACCAAAGTGTGGAGCTCTGGGAGGTATGAATTGAAAGTCCATCCCCCTTTTGAAGCAAAGACTGATGGTCCTCTCCTACGAAGTTCTTTCCTGCATTATGTCCTTGAGTTCCGAGAGTTGATTTCTTGCCCCAACAAAGTTAGTAGCATTGTCGCAGTATATTTTCCTGCAATTTCCTCTACGCCCGATGAAGTGTTTAAGGGCGGCGATGATTGCGTTTGTTGTGAGATCTGACACTACCTCAAGGTGGACTGCCTTTGTAGCGAAGCAATAGAAGATGGCAATGTAGGCCTTCTGAGGACGCTTTCTTCTAAGCTTGAAATTTATCCAAAATGGTCCGGCAAAATCCACGCCGACATTAATAAAGGGTCTTGCTGGTTGCACGCGGTCTGCTGGTAGGTTTCCCATAAGTTGGTTCAGCAGCTTCGGCTTAGCCTTCGCGCAACGCACGCATTGTCCAACAATTGTTCTAGCTGTCGTTTTTCCCTTGATGGGCCAATATTTTTGACGAGTTATAGCCAGTAGAGCCTGCGGGCCTGCATGCAGATTAAGCGTGTGCAAATCGGTCATTATCAGCTTGGTAATGAAGTGAGAATATGGCAGAACTATGGGATGCTTAGCATCATAGCTTAGCAATGATTCTTCCAGCCTTCCTCCTACTCGTATTATCCCATTTTTGTCCAACATTGGATTGAGACTGCTGATTGGGCTATTATTTTTTACTTGTTTCATTGTGTTTAATTGGTTAATCTCTGCATTAAACTCGTCTTGCTGTGCTGCCCTGCTGACGATGGCTAGGGCATATTCTATATCAACGACCGAGAGAAAGGCCTTGTTATGGTTGTTTGAAATACTCGGGAGCTGTGATTTTGGCCGAGCATTTCGAGAGAACCTTAACACGTAAGCTACTATCCTTAGTAGCCTGTGTAATGAGTTCCCGTGACTGATGTGGCGGATAAAATTAACGGAGCTTTCAGATAATGCAAGCACTGTTTGTTTTTTCCGCTTTTCCAATTCCGCAGGTCCAGACAGCATCGTGGTTGGCCGCATCTTTTCTTCTCCATGTAAAAACATCGGACCATAGAACCAAATTGTGGAATCCTTAAGTTTTTCTGGTGAAATGCCACGGGAAACAAGGTCTGCTGGGTTTTGTTCAGATGGTACATGTCGCCATTGGCTCGACGATGTCAAGTCTTGTATAGCAGCAATACGGTTGGCTATGAACGTTTGATACGATGATGCTTCTGATCGGATCCATTGTATGGTAATTAAAGAGTCAGTCCAAAAGGTGGAACTCACATCCTGTAATCTTAGATCTGTTATCACCCTTTTCGATAATTCCGCTCCCATCTTTGCTGCTGTTAATTCTAACCGCGGTATTGTTATTGGTTTTGGTTGGCGGAGTTATTCGGGACCTTGCGCATAGTAAACGAGTGATTACTGTACCTTCGTCCAATATTGAGCGAACATAGATAACTGCTCCATATCCTATTATTGAGGCATCGCAAAAAACGTGTAGTTGGGAGTTTCTTGGTACCTTCCCGGCAAAAATATGTCTTGGAATGTGAATGTTACTTAACGAGCGCAGTCCATGCCTGAATGCGAGCCATTGTGTGTGTAGCTCACAGGGAAGTTGCTCGTGCCTTTTGCTTCCATAAGCTTTGCATAAATCGTTTTGCAGTAATAGTAACTGGGCTCATTATGCCCAGAGGGTCGAAAATATGAGCGATGTCAGATAAAACAGTCCTTTTTATACCCTATTCTAGGGGTATATTAATTTTGACGCATAGTTTGTAACATACCTTAATATTGCCCGTAGACCCCTAAAAGTTACTATATTTATGATCAGCATCGATAGTAATGTCGATCTAGCCATGTCCGTCCGTCCGTCCGTCCGTCCGTCGGCAAAAATTAGGCCTTTAAACTGGACCTAGAGAGCTGAAATTTTAACCATATACTCTCTAGGGTCCCGAAATAATCAAGTTTAAGAATTTTTGAAATCCGCCCACAGACACGCCCACAAACTCAAAAAAACAAAATTTTGGAAAAAATCGAATTTTGAGCTAGAGAGCTGAAATTTTTTATATATGATCTATGGCCCATAAAACTGATTGGGACATAAAATTTTCAAAATCCGCCCACTGACACGCCCACAATTAAATAAAACAAATTTTGGGAAAAATTGAATTTTGAGCTAGAAAGCTGAAATTTTTTATATATGATCTTTGGCCCATAAAACTGCTTGGGACATAAAATTTTCAAAATCCGCCCACTGACACGCCCACAATTAAATAAAATATTTTTTTTGAAAAACCAAAATTTGAGCTAGGGAGCTGAAATTTTTAATATATACTCTCTAGGGGCCCTTTATGCTCATGTGTAAATATTTTCAAAATCCGCCTACTGACACGCCCACAATTTTTTTTTTTTTATTTTTGAAAGTCCAAAGTTTGAGCTAGGGAGCTGAAATTTATAGTATATACTCTCTAGGTGCCCTTTATGCTCATACTTAAATTTTTTTTAAATCCGCCTACTGACACGCCCACAATTAAATAAAACAATTTTATTGAAAAACCAAAGTTTGAGCTAGGGAGCGTTTTTATTTACAAAAGCTTAGTTTTTTCGATAAAATCCTTTAAATTTTTGTCACGCCCACTTATGAGATATAGGAATAAGAATAGGGTATCCAACAGTTCGCCCAAGCGGACTGTAGCCCGCCCCTATGTTTGTTATCCGTTTTGCATCTAAGCCAGAGGTTTTTATTTGAAATTCATCAGACACTGGTAACCAAGTAAGACCTAATGTTTTTACTTGACTGATTCTATCATTTGGTAGGTCTGTTTGTATGGCTAATTCTTCATGCGGGAATTGTTCCAGTAATTGGGAATGGTTTGCGCACCACTTCCTCAACTTGAAGCCTGCTGATTGCAGAATCATTGTTAGCTGCTGTTGGATGTCTAAAGCTTCCCTTAGACTAATAGAACCGGTCATGACGTCGTCCATGTAAAATTCATCTCTTAGTGCAGCCGCAGCTAGTGGGTATTTGGTGGCGTATTGATTAGCTAATTGTGGTAGACACTTGGTTGCGAGATAGGATGGGGATGTAGTTCCATAGGTAACCGTTGATAACTCTTTAAATTTAGATAAGTCTTTAGCTTTTCCTTCGGATCATTCCTCCAGATGATTTGTTGGTACTTCCTGTCTTCTGGTGAAACATTTTTTTGCCGAAACATCTTTTCTATATCGGCAGTGAATACAAATCGATGCATGCGGAATCTCAACAGTATGGAGAAGAGTTCCGATTGTAGCTTTGGACCATTTCCCAGTATGTCGTTAAGGCTGATATTAGATGAAAATTTTTTTTGCGGAGCCGTCAAATACCACCCTAAGTTTCGTTGTTGTGCTTTCTGGTTTTAAGACGCAGTGGTGTGGGAAAAAGTAGTGTGGTGTATCTAAGGCTGTGTGCTGGATTTCTTGCATATGACCGAGTTCTTGGTAATCGTTCATGAAATTTTGATATTGTTCCCTTAACCATGGATCCTTAAGAAGCTTCCGTTCCAACTGGTAGAAGCGGCGAATGGCTACGTCCTTTGAATCTCCTAAGCTTTCGGGTTTCCCAATGAACGGCAGCCTTACTATGAAACGGCCATCAGAGTCTCTTTTTACGTGCTGGCTAAAATGAGACTCGCATTTCGATTCCTGCTTCGTCATGCTTGACGTAATTTGTTCGTAATCCTCCATTTTCCAGAATTTCTCTAGTTGATTGGTAAGATCGTAGTCTGAAGTATTGATAGCACATGCAGCTTCCTCTTGAGATGATTCGCCTACCTTTCCTGATATCGTCCAACCGATTATCGTATTTTGTATCATCGGCATTGTGTCTCCAAGCTTGATTTGACCTGACGATAATAAAGAGCAGTATAGTTCTGCTCCAATTAAAACATCTATTATCCCAGGGCTATTGAATTTGGGGTCTGCTAGCGGAATGTTCCTAGGAATTTGCCATGCTGATACGTCGATAAATCTTCCAGGTTGGTTGGATATGATTTTTGGTAAAACATGGGCTTCAAATCTTGTAGTGAATGTGTTGAGACGAGATCTTAACTGAAATCTGACTCGTCCTTTGCCTGCCGAGTTTCTCTTCCAATACCTTGGATATGCATGAGTTGAGGAATTGGTGTGAGTCCAAGTCTCTTCATTGTTCGTTCGGTAATGAAATTTAGCTGAGATCCGGAGTCCAATAGTGCCTTGCAAAAATCCTTATTCTTAAGTATACCAATTTGTAAACTTTATGATGAAAAAATAAAGAATCTATCTATCTATCTAGTGCCTTGCACTCGATAACCTTGCCCTCATGGTTTGTGAGATTAATAACCGCGGTAGAAAGAAAGACAAAACTTTGAACTCCATGATTGCCTTGTGTTGTCAAAGACGTATATTCATCCCTTATCGGTGCGCTTGAAGCAGGGTAGATACCTTCGGTTATTACCTGGCTTGACGTGGGTTGCATTGGAAGCTCCAGGTGCAGGAGTGTGTTATGCTTCTTCGAGCATTTTCTGCACCCTCCGGAAGCACATTTTGAAGATGTGTGACCGTTTTTAAGGCAATTTGTGCAAAGTCCTGACGATTTGACTAAGTTTAAACGGTCCTGTTGGTTTAATTGCAAAAACTTCTGGCAGCTGAATTTCTGATGGTCACCCTTACAAAACACGCAGGTAGGCTTAGCAGCGGTGGTGGTAGTCAATGCTTTGGATACCCCCTGCCTTTTGTGGTGTTCCTCTGCATTCGGTTTATACGTTTTTGTACCTAATGCTTCTAAAGATTGAAAGCGTGTCTCAAGGAAATTTAAGAACTCGTTTATCGTTGGAAGCTCTTTTGGTTTCTTTAATGATTGCTCCCAAAATGCGTGGGTGCTGCGATCCAACCTTCTTACTAGTGTGTGTAGTAAGAGCTGATCCCAGTTCTCTGTGTCCACTCCAAGAGCTTGTAGACTCATCAGACATTCCTGTGTTGTATCGTGGAGGCTTTTGATCATAGATGCGCTGTCATTGTGAATTAATGGTTGCGTCATTAGCTTATTTAGTAGAGCTGTAACGAGCATGCGCTTGTTTTCATAACGTTCTGTTATGACCTTCCATGCAGCGCTGTAGTTGGCATCAGAAGTTGTGAAATGTCTTATGAGAGTTTCTCTGCCTCGCCTGTAAGAGTGGTCTTTAAATAGAACATCTTTTGGCATTGCGGTATTGTTTGATTATGAATCAGCTCTGTGAACAGATCATGAATCTGTCGCCATTTTAAGTAATCGCCATCGAATTTAGGCAAGGTAAATCTTGGTCGATTTAGCGCGGAATTGGCCATTGATGTGGATGCTGTAGGCGGAGGTGTGGGAGGCCGAGTAATCAACTCATCTATTTTGGTAGACAGTTGAACAAGCATGTCTTGTGCTAATTCTTCTAGATCCAAATACTGCTCTAAATTATAGCCCAATGTAAGGGAATCACCTTCGAGTTCTCCTATCTGTCGATGTACCCCTTCCATCTGGAGCCAGCATTTATTAATTCCAGCTATCTTCAGCTCGTAGAAGGCCTTTGGCCGATTTGTGACCATATCATCGAGCTGCTAAAAAGACGATGCAGAGTGTCAGCTACGATTTTCTGTCCTCTAATTAGCTTATTAGGTTTTCGGGATGGTGGTATAGGTCCCTTTCAGGGAACTTTGATGGCCCAGCTGCCTTTGAACAAGGTTCGTCATCTTCTTCCGATTGTATTGCCCGAAGACTGTCCTTGATATCCGTGTAAAGGTCCTCCACAATGCTGAACATATTGCCAGCCATGTAGGGTATGTCATGTTTGAATTTGTGCACTATTGATGCGTGGTTGTCCCGAAACTGTTGCCATATATTCTCAATGCGCTCGAGCCTATCGAGCTTGTACTGCCTCGTTTTCCGCAATGTGCTGTCCTTAGAGATATTGCTTTTCAGCTTTGGCAGGTGATCAGTCAGCGCCTTTTGCGTAGCAACGATAATGAACACATCTGTCTCATCCATCTTGAGTTGCGATCGTCCCACGTAGATTAAGTATTATGAAGTCACCAGTGTTTTATCCCTGGTGGACGCCTTTATTAATTTATGGTTGTACCAATGTATAGCCCTGGTACACGCTTTTATTAAATTTATGGTTGCACCAATGTATAGCCCTGGTACACGCTTTTATTAAATTTGTACCAATGTATAGCCCTGGTACACGCTTTTATTAAATTTGTGATTGCCAAATGCTCCTTACCACTGGCGGGGGGAAGCAAATTAGCTAATCACGTCGGGGTCACCAATGTTTTTTTATATAGCGAAATTTGCTAGCAAATTCGCTGCACTTAACCAGAGTTCAAAACCCTTGCTAAGTCGTCGTGTAGTTGCCCGAGTACAAACCCGTGCAAGCAATTGAAATGAAAATTAACAGCTTCCTTGGTTGTTTTAAGAATGACATTTATTTTATTGTCTTAAACCTATTTATATTATCCTAACATACATTACTGGCTTAATATTAAATTGCGCTTTCGCATCGTCAGCGTCTAGCGCGACGTGAATTGCGACACCTTATGGGTATGCGCGTGAAATAAATTACTAAGGGCCTTTTTATTAGATAAACAATATACTTTTATTTATTAAAGTACCTTAGGAGCTAACATGTGGTATTTGTCTACGATACAATTATAACTGACTTAAGGAACAAAAATGTTCCTATATATATGCTTCGTCGATATGAGGTATCGATACTGATTTATGATACCTAAAAATAGATAACGAGTGTTATCTTGTTGCTTGGGTCATTCCTTGTTGTTTCAGAAAGATACTTTGGATGTTTGTTCGGTCTGTTGATAGTGAGGGTATTTCGTCGCCATCTGGTTAACATGTGTGTTGGCTGTTGGTTGTTATCTCTAACATAACTCCTCCCTCCTTTGTCTTTTGTTTCTCCCGAAACAAGTATATTAAAAAATTGAAATTATTAAACTATAATTAAAGTAATTCCATGCATACTAAGGTTCATGTTTTTGTGTGAATGGAATTTTTCTTCTATTTCGTTTATATTATTTATATTTAAATCAGTATTTTTTAATTTTATATTCGTTATGTTATATGGATAATCCATATCTATAGGGATTGGTTGGTTTACAGTTGTGTACAGTGCACAGTGTACAGTTTTCAAAAGTGATCAAAACATTTCTTTTAATTACAATCACTTTTCTTTCGTCACAATTATTATTTATTTTAACATCGCTATTTATTGCAAGTGCTACTCCTTTCATTAATCCTACTATAACATTTTTATTTTTTGTTCAATTTATAATTTTTCTGCAAAGTTTACAAATATTTTTAGTTGTCTTATTTCTTTATTTTGTTTATAAACATAGCTAGTTGGTTTCATTAATTCTAATCACAAATTCACTTTCAAATTGTAATTCTTCTTTGTTGGGTATGGGTGTGAGGAAGTAGTAGGGTGGTTTTTAGTGGTTTGTTTTCTGGTTTGAATATATCTCCTAATGGGGTATCTATTGTATTTGTTGCTTTGCATGCATTTATCACATCATTAACTAGTTCTCTAAGATTTTTGAAATAGATTTTTGATTTCAATCCTCTGTAATTCTCTTCTATGCCAGAGTGTCCAGTTTCTTTCTTATGGTACAGTTTAATCTGTTGAACCGCCTCTTCTTTTGTTATTATATCCTTTGCTAGGTATTTACATTTGAAGAACTTGATCCGTGTTCCGAATAATTCTATTAATTTTTGCTGTAACTGGTTATATTTTGAATCGGATACTTCGGAATATATGCCTGTTGTGTGTTTATTTATATACTTTACTAATTGTTCATTAAAATCGGGCTTTCCAACTTCCTCTATGCCTATAGATATTCTTCTTTTATTTGATTGTGGTATTTTTATTATTTGTATTCCTTCTTTATTATTTAGTACAATCTGTTGACTGTAGATATTAACGATGGTGTCTTTAATCGGAAAATGGTCATTTTCTTGCTCTTCCTGAGAATGAATTGTGGGTTGGACAGAGTCTAAAACGTTTATTTCTTCTATATTCAAATCTTCACTAATTAATTGGTTCATTTCAGTTGAGTTGCAATAATTAAGTGTATGGATCTCTTCGAATTCATATGGACATTCATTAGTTTTAGTCCTATAATTTTCGAAATAAGTTTTTCTATTATTTATTTCTATAAATCCTTCTCCTAGGTCTACATTTGCTTTGATGGGCTTTAACAGGTTTTGACCTATTATTCCATCGATTTTTTTATTTTTTATGTTCATCAACTTCCATGTCATTGTCGCTCCATGTTCGTTGAATTCAACAGGCATTTTGGTTATAATTTCTTCTTTAATAAAACTAGTTGCATTATTAGCAACTTTTATTTGAGTTAGTATCCGTAAAGGATTTCGGGGTATTTCTAATAGTTCAGATTCATCTAGTATACTTGTAGTGGAACCTGTGTCTATTAGAATTTTTAGTTTTCTATTGTTTATAGTAGTACTTATTATGGGAAGTGTTTCGCTTTCCTCTATCAAAGTAAAATTTACTTCATGTTGTTCTACGTCTACATTATTGACATCCATGAGCTCTTGTCTTGAATTACTAGATCTAGGATTATTATAGTTATTCTGCCTATGATGATTATAAGGTGGCCTATATTGGTAATTATTTCTAAGTATATTATTATTATTTGCCCTAATCTGATTACTATTCATTTCTATATTCCTTCCTTGATGAAATTGTTGATTGTTCTGTATAAACTGAGGTCTTTGATTATAATTATTATTTTGATATTGCCTCTGAGGTTGATTTGAATTATTTGGTTTGGGGTTAGGGTTTGATTTTTCACTAAGGTTTTTATACCTAATTAATAATTCATAAGGTTCCCTTATATTTTAAATTCTTTGAGCAATAATAATAGATGCTTGATTAGCGTTTAAATTATTTATAAATTTGTTCATAACTAAATTTTCATTAGTGGTAGGGTTATACTGGTATATAGGACTTACGTCTAATGTACTCTTTTTGTTAAGTTTAAGGAGGATGTCTTCAGTCTGTCTGTATAGTTGATGGACGTCTCTGCTTTGGATGGCATGCAAATCTTGCAGGATCTCTTCGTAAGTCTCATGTACACCATAATCCTGGATGAGGGCTGCTTTAATAAATGGCCATGTGGGCTGCAATAACCTTTGCAGTGTGTTTATTGCGTTTCCTTGTATTCGATTTCTAATGATGAGCTATTGCTTTGTTTGGATCCGTAATGTGAGAGTACACATAATCAATGTACTCTATGAACGCGATGACATCTTCTTCGGGTTTTCCTGAGTATATAGGGATTTTCTCTAGTCTTTCTAGAGTCACTTTCTGGTCTGCTGTTACTCCTGCTGATTGAGCCATTTTCGTTGGCTTTCTGGAGACCGAGTAAAGTTGGTGAATTGATATATCGAGTTGTTTGAATATTTTTTCAAACAGTTGCGATTCTCTGTATCAATTTCCTCTGCGGATTTCGTGTATTGGGCTATTATAATTTGCTCCTGAACACTTTAACACATTCACTGATTTTACTTCGTAGGTTGTAAGTTAATTTTCAAATTTTAACTTTATCACTGGATATTTTCTCTCACTATAATATGCGGGTATAGATCTGAGAAATATCCTACCGACTGCGCCAAATAAATTACTAAGGGCCTTTTTATTGGATAAACAATATACTTTTATTTATTAAAGTACCTTAGGAGCTAACATGTGGTATTTGTCTACGATACAATTATAACTGACTTAAGGAACAAAAATGTTCCTATATATATGCTTCGTCGATATGAGGTATCGATACTGCTTTATGATACCTAAAAATAGATAACGAGTGTTATCTTGTTGCTTGGGTCATTCCTTGTTGTTTCAGAAAGATACTTTGGATGTTTGTTCGGTCTGTTGATAGTGAGGGTATTTCGTCGCCATCTGGTTGACATGTGTGTTGGCTGTTGGTTGTTATCTCTAACATAACTCGTGCACCTGTGGAAACGGTGGGAACTATTGGATGGGATTGAAATGTGATTATATTGAATCGCGATACCTTATGGGTATGCGCGTGCACCTGTGGGAACAATTGGATCGAATTGAAATGTGATTATATTGAATCCCGACACCTTATGGGTATGAGCGTGCACCTGTGGGAACAATTGGATGGGATTGAAATGTGATTATACCGGTGGGAAAATTAATTTGTGGGAGCAAGTAAAGAATGTGGAGTCATAACAAAAGATAAAAATGTGCGTTTAAAAATAAGTTATTTATATCTTATATATAGAAATACAAATTGGAATATGCGTTCAAAAGTGGTTTCTTTTTAATTTGTTGGTGTCTAATATGGTTGGCCTGCTGTATCACGTGATAAACACTTGATCTACTAGCTTCAACTGTCAGCATCGTCCATCGATCCTGACTTGTTGTTGCTTTGCTTACTCTTTCTTTCCAGTTTTTTCCATAGTTCTCAGGATCCTTAAGATAGCTGTGAACAACACTTGGCCCTCTTCCATTCTTACCGGCTATACAAGGGATAGATTTGTCTTGTTCCTCGTAAGCCTTTCGCGGGACTCAACGAAATGCAAAAGCTTTGAGGACGAAAACAAGGAACTCCGCACTAAGCTTAACCAAATTGAACAGCTTTATCAAGAGCTATAAAAAGAGCTAGATCAGCTGATAGCTGAGAACAAAGCGCTTGTTGAATCTCAACTTAAACACAGCCCGAAGCCAAATCATACCGCTCAGTTAGCCGCGATTATCATACGGACGAAGAAGAGCTAGTGCGCGAAACGGATTGGATGACTAAGAGGAGACCGAACAAAATACGGAAAGCCGGCTCCTCACCAGAAATCGTTGTGCTAAAAGATAGAAAATCCAAAAAGGCAAATGCCAACGAAATAGAAACGCTAAGGAAAAAACGTCAAAATAAGGTATACCTTCCACCTCCAATTAACGTTGTCGGAGTTTCAGACTACAGCAAGCTAAGTAGCCTTCTTAAGGAAATAGCAAAGTCAACATTCAAAGTAACATCTCTGAATAATAATGTATCGAAAGTAAATGTAAGCGATCCTGAGAGCTATCGCGCAGTTTCTCAAAAACCGAATACTGAGAAGGTACAATGGTACACTTATGAAAACAAGTCTGAAAGGCCACACCGCGTTGTAGCCAGAGGGCTCCACTCTTCGTGCCCCAAAGAAGATGTTTTGCAAGATCTTAAAACTAAAGTTTTCAAACGCGGTTAATATACTTAAAAAAGAAAAGAAAAAAACGGAACAAGACGAGGAAATTGTTGTCAAGGGCGGACTTCCGCTATTCATGCTTAGTTTCGAAAAGTCAGAAAACATCGAAAAAATATACAACATTAAAACTATCCTAAATATAGTGGTTAAAATTGAACCGATGCGTCAAAGGACTCGTCAGATTCCTCAGTGTAAGCGTTGCCAAGGCTACAATCACACGCACACATATTGGCAAAAACCAGATGCACCAGTGATGACACTTTACACCGAAGGTCCGGAAGGTAGTAGTGTCATACAAAACTGAGAATTAAGCGTCGTCAGCTCAAACAAATTTATCTCTGCAAATATTTTATCTTACAATATATCTGGATTAAGTAATAAATTATTATTTGTAGATTTTTTTAACTATGTTAAGAACTTTGAAATTTTCTTTTTATTTGAAACACATTTAACAAGCGATAATTTAAGTAATTTTAATAAATATTTCGATGGCTTTAAGTTAATTTGGAGCGAAGCAAGTAAAACCTACATAAAGGGGCGCGCAAGTGGAGGAAGCCTGTACGGGATAAAAAAATCACATTTAAAAACTTACGATTTTGATGAATTTGAAGGAACTACCGTAGTAAAATGTGTGACACAAAATAATAATACATATATCGTTCCATCATATATAAACTGCAACAAATGGACTCACGACTTTGAGAGGCTGTGTAATACAATGTCATGTTTAGCTAGCAAAAACGTTATGCTGATTGGAGATTGGAATTCGAGAATAAGTGACTCACAAACCACTATAGTGCAAACTGTAACAAACCCTAGTATATGCTGTACCAATAGGGTATCTAAAGACATAGTCTGCAATAAAAATGGAACAGATGTACTAGAGCTGCTCCAAATGTATGATCTTATTGTGTTAAACGGCTGTACAGAAGGTGATAGAGAAGGGCATTACACATTTGTCGGAGGACAAGGCAATTCAGTTATTGATTTTTGTGCTGTTAACAACGACTGGACTGGGAAAATTAAAAAATTTGAGGTACAATACAAAACTTTTTCGGATCACATGCCAATCGTGGTTGAAGTTGATGGTGAAACACCCTCATATCACAAAAACCTGCCCCTGCTACCAAGACTTAAATGGAAATCCGAAAAAACAAATACCTACCACAGGTTATTAGACAGCTTGCTCTCAGCAAATAATTCGATACCTGAAGAAACAGAAACACTCGCAAACCAAATAACTTGTTATATAAGAAGTGCTGCATCAAACAACATTTCAAATATAAGGTCACCATTTAAACAAAAATGGTTTGATAGAGAATGCATAAATGCTAGGAAGAAATAATTTGCCCTTTTGCGTGTCTGGAGAACTTGTAATGACCCTGAGGTTAAAAAGTGGTATAACCAAGTGAATACCCACTACAAAAATCTATGCCTAGCTAAGAAAACTGACTTCGATAATCAGCAAGCTCTCTTACTTAGTCAAACCAAGTCTTCGAAGGACCACTGGAGAATAGCAAGGGAGATTAATGGTACAGTTTATCAAATAGGTACAGGAGTATCTGCTGACGATCTATCCATATATTTTAAACATCTTCTACTGGATAACGCAAACCTTTCTTTCTCGTATGCGGACCCCCTCATTTTCGACGATTCCCTAGATGGTGAGGTAACAACTGACGAAATCAATGCTGTTATCATGAAATCCAAAAATGGAAAGGCGCCAGGCGAAGATGGGATTCCGTACGAATTCTACAAAAATGCTAGTCCAACCTTAATCAACTATTTGAAAGTTCTCTTCAACAGTGTGTTCTCGAGTGCAGACATCCCTTCATCGTTTAAGAAGTCCGTAATATTCCCCATCCACAAAAAGGGTTCGCTGGAAAACGTAGAAAACTACAGGGGAATCTCATTCATGAATGTGTCAGCCAAGATATTTTGCGGCATACTTGTAGGACGATTAGAAAAATGGGTAGATGAAAAAAATATTCTGACAGAGCGTCAAGCTGGATTCAGAAAAAACTATTCAACCGTTGACCAAATATTCACATTATCTGCGATTATAAGAGCCTTTCAAGCCAGAAACAAGAAAATGTATAGCTTTTTTGTAGATTTCAAGGCAGCTTTTGATCTTGTTAGCCGAAGTGCACTCTTCTATAAACTGTCTCAGTTGGGTATCTCTACAAAATTTCTTAAGACCATTAAAAAAATGTATGCCGAAACAAGTGCAGCAGTCTGGGATGGAAAGGATTTCTCAGAATGGTTTAAAACACAGACTGGTGTAAAGCAAGGATGTCCTCTTAGTGCCTTATTGTTTTCTCTATTTATAAACGACATAGAAAAAGATTTGCCTGGTGGAGTACGAATTGCTAATACCGTGGTCAATGTCTTGTTATATGCCGATGATCTTGTTCTACTCTCTGAATCTCCTGAAAATCTCCAATTGATGATAAATCGTCTAGCCAGTTACTGCAAAAAATGGGGACTAACCATCAACACCGAAAAATCTAAAATTATGGTATTTTCCCGTTCACCACGAGTGCAAAGTGGAAATAGATGGTTTTATAATGGAAGCCGATTAGAGATTGTGAAGGAACTCAAATATTTAGGAGTGAAACTGAACCCAACCCTAGAATTTGGTAAACATCTAACGGATAAAGCCAAGTCTTCCCAAAGCTTAGTGAATCTATCATGGAAAAATGTTTTTGCAAACAAGCGGATTCTCCTCTCAACGAAATACAGAATATTTGATTCAGTTGTTAAATCAACTCTTTGTTACGCCTCTCAAGTTTGGGGATCAGACGAGTACGAAGTAATCGAGAAATTCCACAGGAACTTCTTGAAAAAATTATACAACTTACCAATGAAATCGCCGAACTACACAATCTATTTGGAAACGGGTCTTCCCGGCTTTTTACAAGCACTCTCAAATCGCAAGCGGATTACATCATTAAAATAGGTTCGTATCCAGACTCCCGAATAACCAAAAAAATGCTATCTTATGAATTAAGAAACAAGGACTGGTGGGCGTTAAGATGGTTAAGAATTGGAAACGCGTGTGGAGAAACTATTTCATTCGATCTAAACAACCTGGACAACTTAAAGAACCAACTTTATCGAATAATAAATAAAAATGAAGATGCTATTCGTGTGCGATTTATAGAGAAAGCTCGTGAATCAGATAGCAGAGTATTGTATTCTCACCTGAACTTCAATCTAAAGGATAAGAACTATTTCAATGACTCACTCAACTATAGTGAAATATCTCTTATTTTCAAAACAAGGTGTGAGTTGATTGGTTTAAATGGCAGCCCATATAATGGAAGCTTCAACCAGTTTTGTAATATTTGCAACTTAAAAGCGAAAGAAGACTGCTTTCACATTATTAGTGTTTGTCCAATCTACAAACCACAGAGACTAGCTTACTTCGGAAAAAAATTCCTTACCATGCAGGAGACAATACAAATTCTGAACGAGTGTGATTGGAAAAAGTTATTTTATTATATTAAATCCATCTACAAATACAGGTCGCTATTAATAACAGAGTATTATGATTGATTAAGTTTATTAAAAAAATAACTATATTGTTAAAGTAACAAATGTAGGTACATGTATAAGCATTTTGCTAACCAAGCTGACGGCTAAGCCATAGCTTTAAAATTCATTCTATCTTGTAACTTATGTAATAAGAAAATATTAAATAAATGAATTTTTTACTTACTTACTTACTTACTTACTTATTGGCAAAAAGAGCCGCGTTGCGTAAAATGTGCCGGTAAACATTTATCGAAGGAATGCCCTCTAAGGAGACAAGACCTACCAACATGCATAAATTGCAATGGAAAACACCCGGCAAATTATCGCGGATGCGAAGTAGCTAAAGAACTTTAAAATAGGCGCGACAAAATAAAGAACACTACGCTACCAACCGCAAATAAAACTAAAAACAAACCTGAAAAGGGCAACAATAAAACCGATGAAGGACGAAAAAGGGCTAAAGAAATGTTCAAAATACAACAACCTAGAGAAGGAAAATTGTTTAGAAAAAAGTCGCCGAACGCTGTTCCACAAACATACGCTGAAGCTGCGCTACAAGGACGCGAACAAACAAATAAAACATCTGATCCAGTCTCCCAAGTTTTCTCTGCAATTCTTGCCAGGCTAGAAGAACAGAGCCAAATTAATAAACGTATGTTTGAAAAACTCGACAAGCTCGAAAATCAATTTCGAAGTACACGTGCAATAATATAAATATGACAGACTTAGTGGCAATGGTGCGATGGTAGTGTATTCACTAAGTGATTGGCAGGTCGTGCGTTCGAATCCCGACCATGGCCATGATTTTTATAAATTGAATACACACAACAAAAAACTGATCTCCCTAAAGTAATTTAGGCGCCACCTGTTGAGAAAAAAAAATCCCATCGCACAAAACTTCTTTCCTATCCTTCTATTCTTTCAGTAAGTAGCATCCAAAAATAGGCAATGAATTGCTGGGAGCTACTTGCGCAACAAACTAAATGCCTGCGCTGTGGTTTTACTATTATAAGGGTACTGTGTCACTACAGAAAAAAGAAATCCCTTTAGCGCACGCAAATTATAAAAAAAAAGTAAAAAAGTTAAATTAGTGACATGGAATGCGAACGACCTTCTGCATAAGGTGGACGAGCTCGAGATATTCATTCATAGATATGATATTGATATTTGTTTGATTTCGGAAACCCATCTGACGAAAGAATCCAGCAAAAACATTAGAGGATACATTGTCTATTACGCATATCGCCCTTCGGAAAGGGCGAGAGGCGGGGCATCCTTGTTGATCAAAAATACCATTGAACATCCAATTAGTGCAACAATTGAGCTTGACAAACTGCAATTAAGCACGGTAAGCGTAAAAATTAAACACATAAAATATGATTTTGCAGCTATCTATTGCCTTCCACGTGCAATGATGGAAAGAAGAGATTTTATAAGTATCTTTGACTCACTTGGACGAAATTTCGTCATCGGAGGTGACTTTAACGCAAAACATACCTTCTGGGGCTCGAGATGCATTTCAGTAAAAGGTAGAGTTCTTTACGAAGTCGGCATGGAATTGGGGGTAGACTTTCATTCCTCAGGTAAAACGACGTACTGGCCTACTGAAACTCTATTGTAGTTGAGGAATACTTCGATCTTTCTTCTGATCATTCACCGGGCATTTTGACAATTAACGGCTGTTTACGAAAAAAAGAAGGTCCGCCCAGACTAACTAACATGAAAACAAACTGGGAATCCTTTAAAAAATACTGTGAAAGTAAAATCGATCTCAAAGTGTCTCTTCGAACACCCCACGAACTTGAAGACGAAGTCGATCAATTTATTAACGTCATACAATGCTCAGCCTGAAAAAATACTCCTTATAAACGGAAAATAACCACAAATTGCGAAATAAAATATCCCTTGGAAATCACACAATTGTTAAAGAAGAAAAGGAGAGCGCGCAAAAGATGGCAACAATCTCGCGATCCACAGAATAAAACCACTCTTAACTACCTTTGTAGTAAACTTAAGAGAGAAATTCGAGACTTTAAAAATCGTGAAATTTCTACATATCTTGGAAGCCTAACTGCGGATAAAAGTACAAATTACTCGCTCTGGAAAGCCATGAAAGGCATTAAAAAACCAAAAACGCAAGCGCCACCCATCAGAAAAATCAATGGAGAATGGGCAGTTTACCGTCTAGAGTCATGCTTAGATATTTGGCTGTGTTTGAATATTCCACTACATTGTTGTTAATGTAGACTGCAATGTGTGGTACGTTATTATACGTAAAATTAATATGGACTGACTTAAGGTCATTTAATCTAATCTGCCATATTGTTGCGGTATAATTTCCCGCAACAAGGTCCACTCTTCGTTCCTTTACCCACCCTACCAATTCCCTCTTCACATTGGGTGGCGTACCTGGGATCTATAGAGGTGGAGGGGCAGCCGTGGTACCATCAGCCATTGGCCCACTTCTCGAGCCTCAGGACAAAACCCCCACAGGTACACTCGGGCATGGACGGGCGGTCCAAAGCGGAACAACCAGTCGGGCAAGGGCCAACGTGCGACGCAGAAGGCTTCCCACGAACCGACAGACGGTCAATGGTTCAGGACAACCCAACGAGTGCGAATATCTCAACAGACGTACGGTCTGCAACGGCGGAGTGGTGTACGCCATTCACACTCCAAACAGACGGACTGTCTGCAACGGCGGAGTTGCGTTACCAGCCACTATCATACTCCCGAACATACGGACGTTCTGAATACGAAGCAGACGTCAAATCAACTGCTTCTATCACAAGCAAATGGGCTGTGATGCAATTGGGGAGGGCGAGCGGACGGCCCCTTCTGATAACAATTGCCCCGAACTACCAAAGTCACGGTAGGGTGTCACCCCGTCGATGGAGCAACGTAGGAGCGCCTGGGGAATGCGGGCGGACGGCCATGTACACGCACCCCAAACCACTACGTCAAACACAGTGCACACCTAAAAACACTTCGTCAAATAACAATAACAACCCACTACGTCAAACACACTGCGCACCGGAAAACACTTGGTCACAAGCAGAAGCAACGTTACGGAGACGAAAAGGAAAGTGACCAGACAAATGACCGCGATTAAAAAGCAAAAGCTGTGCGACTAACGAGCGTCAAGGGACACATGCAAATGGCATACACAGCAACAAAAATAAACAAAAACTACCTGTAAGATTGCTAGATTCTAATTCACTTTGATTTTACTTTTAATAAGATTGGTTTCACTCACAGACTTCCTGGGCGATTGTCCTTCCAACTAGTTCATTGGTGCCTAGTCCTAGGGATCTTAGTATCCTATCTTTCCAGGTGTGCCACTCTTTGGGGGGGAGCGAACAAGTTTAAAAACTTTAAAAATTTACTTTAACAATGCACTTTGGGCATTTTTGCAAAAGATTCTTTTCGTTTAAAATCGCGAATTGTCAAAGTTTATTTGTTTACATTGTCCAGGGTCGGCCGGCGAATTCGTTTTTCACTGAAGGCCTCCAACAGTGGCGAATTCTAAAGTCTGAGTGCGTGAGAGCATAAGCGGGACTAAGTCAGCGCACTTATGTAAAAAAAATTGCATAGTGTAGCGAAAACGGCAAGGTCCAGCTAAATGTGCGTGAATGGAGTGGGGAAGGAACAGCGGTTGGTATTCTCAGAGCGACAGCTGAATTACCGAGTGGAAGCCGTTGATTCCACTGCCCAAGTATGTGTGGTGATGGGGAAGTATGAAACAGTTGACAATCTCAGCGATACAGCTGAATTGTCCAGTGAGAACTGTCGTTGGCTCTGCTTCCCCACGTTTGTATGAATGTATGAGTGGAGGCAGCGGACGACGGCCATGACAAAAGATTTGGCAAGCACTTCTTGGTTGACCAGCGATATTGAAAGACGTTTTTGGTAGTTAATAATTTGTGGCAAAAAGAAAAAGAAAAGAAGAAAGAAGATCAAAGGAAAAGGAACAGTCGAGAAGGGTGTAGAGTTATTAAGGAGCATATCAAAAGAAGGAAGAACACATCAGGAAGAGGTTAATTGTACCGGCGGACTAATATCCAAAGGATTTGTTTGGATTTACATGAGTTCAGGAAGAGGACAGGAAACAAAAAAAAAAACATAAGTAGAGTGATTTTGTGTGAGGTTAGTTAGGAAATTATTTGGAGGAAATATATCTCGGTGGGGTCGGGCTCCTCCAAAATCCCTGAAAATCAAGGACACGCGACCATTTTTCTTTCGGGAATATTTCCAAATTCGGGATCTTGCGGTCTTGCACCATTTCAAAAACGGCTTTCGTTTCTTCTTTTTGTATAACTGCAACCTAAATAGCGGTTAATAAAATTTGCCGTGCTCCACCGGGGCATTTATAACGTTGTGGAAAAAAAAAAACGGTTCGTCTTTTTGTTTGTTTTCAGTTGTTGGAAGCGGTTTCCATTGGTCGGAATTTTCTGCAATTTTTTGTGGTTTTTCTTTTTTTTTCGATTTACCACGGTTTCACAATTTTCCAATTGTCCAATCAACAAAAAATTGTGTGGCGCCCATTTCACTTACTGCCCTCGGGGAAAAATATTTTCCCCGAAGACAGTAAGCCAGTAAGTACCTTTCACGTCATATTCTAAATTAGCTAAAGATATCAGCGAGCGCTAGGTTATCGAACCCACCCCTAGCTGAGCGATCGGGAATCCAGCATTATTTTCGCTGGAGTTGCATTTTGGCTTTTGACAGTTCATATAAATTTCGAGTCGGAGGTAGTGATAGCAATATTTTCGCGTTTTTTTCTTTCTTAGTCCATTCTGAAATATTGTTTATTGCTGTTTGAAGCTTTTTTTGTTGCTATTTCGACAGTTGCTCCCACAGCAAGGACATCTGTGTCATCTGCAAAAGTAGCTATGGTGGTTTCTTCACTTACAGGCAGATCGCTAGTGAAAAGTACGTATAGAACTGCACCCAGGTCACTGCCTTGCGGTACACCAGCTTTAATCTCTCTTAATGTTGAGTATTCCGCATCTTGTTTAATTCTGAAGAATCTATCTGATATATAAGGCTCCAGAATGGTCGCATACTGCTTCTGTAGTTTGTGTATCAGTCCTTTGTGCCAGACTTTATCGAAAGCTTCTGCTATATCAAGAAATACTGTAGAGAAAAAATTTTTCTTTTCAAATGCTTTTTCGATTCTATCTGTGATTCTATGCACCTGATCAATGGTAGAGTGCTTATTTCTAAATCCTAATTGGTGAATTGGGACTAGCGATTTTTCATCTATTATTTTTTGTGACATTTTACCAGCACTTTTTCGAATAACTTGGACAACATTGGTAGAATAAATATTGGGCGATATGAGGTAACTTCGTTAGGTGGTTTGCCTGGTTTAGGTATCATTATTACCTCTGCGACTTTCCACATGCTTGGCACATTATCTTAATTTAAATGCAGCATTAATAATCTGCGCTAGTTTTTTAAAACATTTTCGTGGAAATTGTTTCAAAATTTCTCCTGTAATTAAATCAAACCCTGGGGCCTTTTTTATATTTATGCTTTCTTTAATTTCTTTGGAAAGTTCTTTAGGTGTTACCGGCCGAATAGGTTTATCTTCTTCGCACCTTATTTCGATTCCTTGATAACCTTTATCTTCATAAGGTTTGAATACGTCTTCAAGATACTCAGCGAAAGTGTTTGTTTTCTCTTGGTTGCTTTTCGCCCAGTTACCTTCTCTGGTTTTTACTGGCGGAATGTGAGTTATTGGCCTGTTAATTTTCTTCGTTGCCTTCCAGAGCGAGTAGTCGGTACTAGCATCATTTGTAAGACTTGTGAGGTAAGTTTTCAAAGACTCATTATTGAATTCTCTTACAGATTTTCTGAGCTTATAATTTAAGTTGTTTAGTGTAGTCTTGTCGCTTGGTCCCCCTGTCTGTTCCCAGTGTTTTCTAGCTTTCCTCTTTTCTGTTATAATTTCACATACTCGTATTTTGGGAGGATAAGAGTTTTGTTTGATCTTTTTTGTTGTTTTGGGAGTGGCAGCCCACGCAGCTTTTTGTATTCTGAGCGTCAATATTTGGACTGCTTCTTTTAGTTGATCTTCTGTTTTAATAGCTGGTGATAGTTGGATACTTTCTTCCAGCTTCTGTCTGAAGTAGTTACAATCAGTCAGTCTATTTACTAGTTTTGGGCTATGGTCTTTTATTATTATTTTATCGCTAAGTGTTAAGAGTATAGAGGAATTATTTGATTGAAGATCAGGTCCTTCCCCTATGCTTATTTTTTTGAAGATATATTTTTGGATAAAAAGAAGTCGACAAGTTCTGGGGTTTTATTCCTATCTGTTGGCCAATAGGTAGGTTTTCCTGTTGAGCATGCCTCTAGTATTAGTTAATCTAGATCCCCAATACTTATTTTTGGCGTTAAAATCCCCTACCGCGATTAATCTATTGTGATATATGCGGAAAATACTTTTAAAATCACTTTTCTTTAGTCTATAGCTAGAAGAGCAGTATACTGCTGCAACAGATATTTGTCCACTGCTCGTTTCTACACATATGGAAATTCCTTGGATGGCCCATGATTGGAATTTTGCATCTATATGATGTTTTATTGTATTCTTTATTAACACTGCAGCCCACCTTTTGCACAGTTATAAGGATGTGGGGAGTGATAGAATTCATATCCTTGCAGTTTAAAGTCAGTAATCAATTTAAAGTGCATCTTTGAAATGAGACATATATCTATCTGGTGTATGTCAAGAGTCACTTGCATCTTGTCCTTGCGACTCTCGATACCATTAGCATTCCATTCAAGAATTTTTATTTTATTCATCATGTCTGTCTTTTGGTAACAGCTCTTTTGTTGCTGTTTTGTCTTTCTAACAACAATATTCTATCTAATATCGTTTTATTCGATTTTTCCATGGAGCCAATCCTGTTTAGGATTTGTTTCATGAGGTTTTCCATGCCAGTGTTTGGCTCTACTTTGCGTTTTACCGTTTTATCTGCTGGTATTTGAGTATTTATTGATGCTGCCTGAGCATATGTCATTTTTGGACCCGCCGTCTTTTGTCTCAGGACCTTTTTGATTATCGCTTGGTCTTTAGGCTTTTCTTTATGTGGGCTCGTTTGCAAGTCCTTTTTAACTGTTTGCTCTTCCTTATTTGAGTTTTTTTGTGTTTTTTTTTGCTTTTTGTCCCTTGCAAGTTGGATTTCTTTTGCAACTAAACAACCTCTGTAGCTAGCAGGATGGTTTTCATTGCAGTTTGGACATTTAGGATGTTCATCCTCTTTCTTCTTACAATCTTTAGTGTGGTGACTTCCTGCACATTTAACACATCTTGGATTTGAGTTGCAGTATCTATGTGTATGCCCATATCCTTGGCAATTTTTGCATTGGGGCACTTGTTTCGATTTACGTAGGGTATGAAAATCAACTTGCATCCCAAGTATGTTTATACGCTATTCTAAGGGTATATTAATTTTGACGCATAGTTTGTAACATACCTTAATATTGCCCGTAGACCCCTAAAAGTTACTATATTTATGATCGGCATCGATAGTAATGTCGATCTAGCCATGTCCGTCCGTCCGTCTGTCGGCAAAAATTAGGCCTTTAAACTTGACCT
This sequence comes from Portevinia maculata, assembly GCA_949715645.1. Classification (NCBI taxonomy): domain Eukaryota; kingdom Metazoa; phylum Arthropoda; class Insecta; order Diptera; family Syrphidae; genus Portevinia; species Portevinia maculata. The sequence goes on from OX454527.1 coordinate 124,677,478, forward strand.
AGAGAGCTGAAATTTTGACTATATACTCTCTAGGGTCCCGAAATAATCAAGTTTACGAATTTTTGAAATCCGCCCACAGACATGCCCACAAACTAAAAAAAAAACTAAATTTTGGAAAAAATCGAATTTTGAGCTAGAAAGCTGAAATTTTTTATAATATATATATATATATATAATATATTTTTTATATATGATCTATGACTCCTAAAACTGCTCGGGATAAAAAATTTTCAAAATCCGCCCACTGACACGCCCACAAATAAATAAAACATTTTTTTTGAAAACTCAAAGTTTGAGCTAGGGAGCTGAAATTTATAATATATACTCTCTAGGGGCCCTTTATTCTCATGTGTTAATTTTTTTTAAATCCGCTTACAGTTAAATAAAAAAAATTTATTGAAACACCCAAGTTTGAGCTGGGGAGCGTTTTTTTTTGATAAAATCCTTTAAATGTTATATAACAAAATATGTAGAGCGTTCTTAACAATTCAACCATACTTAGACTTTTGTCACGCCCACTTATGAGGGATAGGAATAAGAATAGGGTATCCAACAGATCGCCCAAGCGGACTGTAGCCCGTCCCTATGTTTTTAATTTCATATACTTTTTTCTTATCTTCGTCATGCTCAAAACTGAGTGTAAAAATTGGTAGCGGTATTTTGCTTTTAAATTTAAGCATATTTACAACTTCCAAGATTTTAAAGCCGCTGTCTTTCAAGTCTTTTTTTATGCTCTCGGGTGAGCATGAGTAATGCAGTCTTTTCACTACCACCTTCATTGGTCTGGTTTGCTTATTTTCATAAGAATACCATTGTACCTTTTTCTGGTTTAGTATTTTAGTGAGGCTTCTGTATCCCTCTTCTTCAACCACATTGATTTTGATGTCATTTTTGTTTATTAGCGCTGTACTAGCTTTAATTTTATTTTCCTCCAATACGTTGGCCAAGCTTTCGTATTTATTTACTTGCAGCGCGATAATTGGTGGGGGCTTGGTTGGATTTTGTGTTTTATTTTCTTTGTTCGAAGCATACACAGTTACTGTGCAGCTTTCTTTTGTTGGAATGGAATGGAAGGTAGCTGAAGTTATAATGGTTTCAAAGCCCGGTAAACCACTAAATGACAAAAAATCATATAGGCCAATATCTCTCTTACCGATAATGTCGAAGGTATTCGAAAAACTTTTGTTAAAGCGCCTCTATCCGATTATCGAAGAACGTCGATTAATACCTGATCGACAATTCGGATTCAGGGCTAAGCATTCTACAATCGACCAGGTTTACAGAATAACCAATGTAATTGAAAAAGCCCTAGAGGAGAAAAAAATATGTTCTAGTGTTTTTCTCGACGTCTCTAAGGCCTTTGATAATGGCATACGGGATTGAAACATAAGCTAAGACAAGCTTTTCCGAAACAGTTATCTGATATCCTTAGTTGTTACTTATCAGACAGACTCTTTCGTGTAAAACACGGAAATGATTACTCAGAATTCAAAGAAATCGCGGCAGGAGTTCCCCAAGGAAGCGTCCTTGGACCGACTCTATTTTTAATATACACTAGTGATATTCCGCAAAAAGAAGGCACAACAGTAGCCACGTTTGCAGACGATACAGCTATATTAGCGGTCAGTAAAACCGTTGAATCAGCAACTAATAAATTCCAACGTGCTATTGACAAAATTTGTGAGTGGACAAAGACTTGGCGTATTGCTCTCAACGAGGCCAAATCAACGCACGTGAATTTTACTTATAGAAATGTAGATAACTTACCCATTTTCATTGATTCGGTACGAATTCCGTACGCAAACGAGGCAAAATATTTGGGAATGACACTCGATGCGAAATTAAAATGGAAAGCGCACGTCAAGAAAAAACGCGAAGAACTCGCCATTCGATGTAAACAAATGCACTGGCTGCTTGGTAGATTTTTCAAACTCAGCATGCAGAACAAGCTGCTTTTATACAAGCAAGTAGTAAAACCGGTTTGGACATATTAGTCGGTATGCTGCAAAAACTGTGTTTTTGAGTAATCAAGGGTTTAAAGTTTATCATGTCTGTTTCTTCTGATAGTTTTCAGAAGCTCGCAAAATTTTCGTTTTTTCTTTTAAACGAATTTCTTCTGCTTGTACGCAGGAATTGTATGCGAGAATTTACTTTATTTTTTTATTATTTTGAAATAAAAAGAAATATTTCCACAACGTTATAAATCTTTTTTATTTCACGAGATTGTTGGATTTAGTCTGCACTTCTCAACGACTTTTGTTCAACTATACCACGACCATCTTTTAACCTTCTTTCGTTTAACAATTTACTACAAAGTTACTTAGCCAAGAACTATTCAAAATAGTTATTCGAATTTAAGTAAGTGATGGCAATTAAATTCAATCTATTAGTATTATAACTATAATCTAGTAAGATAAATATAATAATAGGAATTATATAAAAATACGCAGCTTCTGCAGCAACATTCTGCCCGCTTTGAAGTATCTATCGGATATCTTCAACCTTCTATTGGTAATGGCGCCAATCGATGAACTGCTCGTCGTAGGATGCCTCGTTTCGTCTTAACATCGACAACTCTTACCTTCCCGTCCGTCGATTCGATTAATTTGGATACTCTTCCTACTAACCATTGTTGAGGCGAAGTTTTATCGTCCCAAATTAATACCACCGCGTCGACTTTAACATTTACCTCTCTTTTGCAGCTCCAAAAGATACTCTTTGGACCAACAATTCCAAAAGTGCTGTTTGATTTGTGACAGTAATCGCCACCTATTCAACGATGACGTCTTGCAATCGGTCACTAGTGGCTCGGCTAATGCGTTAAGCGGCGCCCCAATTAAAAAATTACCAGGTGTAAGCACTTGCTCATCGCTGGGATCGTTGGACATCACGCACATCGGTCGGGAATTTAAGACGGCTTCGATCTCTGCCACAACTGTCGCTAACTTCTCAAACGTCAAGCAGGCCTCACTAACTGTACGGTAGAGGTGATTTTTGGCAGACTTTACGGCGACCTCCCATAAGCCTCCGAAATGAGGCGCTCTGGGTGGGACGTGATGGAACTCAATCCGTTCCGCAGCACACCATTCTGCGATCTTGTTTTGCGTTTGTTGCTCCAGAAAGTGCTGCTTTAATGAACTTAGTTCATTACGGGCTCCAACGAAGTTTGTACCATTGTCGTAGTACAGATCTTGGCACAAACCCCTTCGTGCGATGAACCTCTTGAGTGCAGCTATAAATCCTTCAGTCGATAAATCGGAAACGACCTCCAGGTGCACCGCTTTAACTGCGAAGCACACGAAAACGGCAACGTATGACTTGCAGATTCGTTAACCCCTACGCTTTAATGTGGTTTGAAATGGACCACAAAAGTCGACACCGGTCTCCTGGAATGGTCTGGCAGGTTGGACTCTATCCGCAAATAGGTTACCCATGATCTGGCTCATCATCCTTGGCTTGTACCTAAAGCAGTGCAGGCAGCTATCGACAACCTTTTTGCTTCGAGCATCGATCACCCAGAAACGCTGTCTCACTATGGCAACTAGTGCTTGTGGTCTTGCATGGTAGTTTTTTCTATGAAAATAGACAAAAAGAGATTTAACAAAGGGGTGGGATTTGGGAAGAAGGATAGGATGTTTTGTGAAATAAGGAATGTCTGCATTCTGCAGACGCCCACCTACTCGGAGGAGCTTTAAAGAGTTATCGTCAAGGAAAGGATTTAAATTTTTGACGCAACTCGCCGGGCTGATTGTATTTCATCTTTAAAACTCTCTCGTTGTATATGCCAAACTATCCTTAATAAGGCTTCCTCTAAATCCGTCGCTGATAAGAGTTTATTCGAATGAGTTTTTTCTTCGTCGAACAAGTTCAACTCTCTTCTGTCTTTTCTCTGTGCACGCTTCCGCATCACCCTGATCGCGGTTAGCACTAAAGCAAAAACACGAAGCGTTTTTTGAACATCACTATAAATCAGATAGTTTTTTGCCCAATCTGTTTGCGCTGTTCCAGCGAAAAGTGCTATATTACCTTTTCGTCTTCCAGGCGTATCTTTGCCTATCTGCGAGTAATCCTTTTTCTTCGGCCAGCTTCCCTCAGGTAAGTAAATAAACTTTGGCCCAGTGAACCAGATGCTACCTTCTAACTCCCTCGCAAATGCCCCTCTCGACACAATATCTGCCGGATTCTATTTCGAGCTAACATGTTTCCACACCGCTTTTGGTGTACTCGTTTGTATCTTCGATACTCTATTAGCGTTAAAAGCATCACAAGTAGATGGATGCGCCGAAAGCCAACATAGGACGATTTCAGAATCAGTCCATAAATACACCTCTTCAACTATGTGACCGAAATTTGGAAGTATCTTTGCTAGCAACTATGCCAACAGCTCCGCAGCACACAGCTCTAATCTCGGTAGACTCTGCGTTTTGATGGGTGCTACCTTCGATTTCGCTGTGACTAACTGGCAACTCACTTCATCGTCTTCGCTGACTGTTCTTAAGAAAACGCAACAACCGTACGCATGTAGTGATGCATCTGAGAATCCGTGGATTTGAACCGTTTTTGGTTCAGGGCCTAGGACATATCTCGGAACTTTAATAGACTCCACTTCCTTTAAGCGAGATCACTATAGATCTTAGATTGAACTGACTCGTCCCAATCACTCTTTTTAACCCATAGACTCTGCAGTAATATTTGTCCCTTTACTATGACAGGGTTGATAAGGCCTAGTGGATCAAACAACATCGAAAGCTCTGAGAGGATTATGCGTTTCGTGACCTTATTTGTTAAAGGGAATTCGGGCACAACGTACTGAAGATGATCCGTAGACGGGTTCCACTTGATTCCAAGAGTCTTTATGATGTCTGAATCATTGATCCTTATGGGGTTTTCGCTATCAGCTTCCGGTATACCTTTCAACAACATTTTTTCATTTGTCCACCATTTCCTAAGTTCGAATCCTGCGCTCAGTAGCAAGGCCCGAACTTCATTATAAATCCCTTGAATTTCTTCATACGAATCTCCCCAACTTATAAGGTCATACATATAGAAATCCTCTTTTAGAACCTTTGACTCTAATGGGAACTTCATCTGCCAACAACTGCGGACAAAAGTAGCTCATGTTCTTCACTTCTGCGGATTTTACTTCTTCCATGTGCCATAATCGTTCATATTCGTCCATGAAATCAATGTATTGCTTCCTGATGTCGCAATTTCGCTCTAACCTCCTCTCCAGCGACATAAATCTCCTCTTCGCTATCTCAAACGATTGACCTAATACCGAAGGATCCTCTTTGTAGGGTAGCCTGACAACAAACCGAACTCTAAAACTTGAAAATCATGACACGAATCTACAGAATGGTTATCAGCATGACAGTATTCGCATTGAATGCGTTGTGCGGCTAACGAAGTGCCCCTACCATATCTGTTCGGCCTGCCTCTATCGTTTCTACCGCGCGGATATTGATCCGATCTTAAGTGCTTAAGAAAAAAGTGGACAAGAATCATTTATTAAGGTGTTTAAATATAAAACAAATCATTTTAGAGCATTAATATCTAACAGATGCTCGCTTATGAATAACATCTATGATTTACATGGTCTTTCAAATAATTTAGAGGAAAGTTTAAAATTTTGTGTTGAACAAATGACCGTAACGAAAAAAGTTTATAAGTCAAATAATAAGTGGTTCACTCAAGAATTAAATAGTCTAAAACAAATAAAAATACAGTGTTTCAAAAGAGCGAGTTTGTTAAATAGTCCAGTAGAGTGGAATGTTTATAGATTGGCTCGCAATAATTATAAAAATAAACTACAGCTGGCCAAAAAGAATTACGTGTGTGATAAAATAAATTCGTGTGATAGCCAAAAGTCAATGTGGAGAACGTTTAAATGTCTCGTTTTAAATGAAAAGAAAAAAGATATTAGTGAAGTACAGTTTGGAAATACATTGGAGAACGATAGTTTGACTATTGCTAATAAATTTAATACATATTTTATTGAAAGTGTCAATGCCATAAGTAATTCTATTTTGTCTAGTAATAATGCAGCCGTTTGTGATAATATCTCTGAATGTCAATCGACTTTCTCATTTAGTGCAATAACCTGTTCCCAATTAATGTCCATATGTAAAAAGATGAATAAGAAAAGTGCATTTCATCTAAATATAAATATATTTATTGAGTGTTTCGATATCGTCGGTCCAATTATTGTAAAAATAATAAATAAATCGTTTGAACGTGGTGAATTTCCAAATAATTTAAAGGAATCTACTGTAGTACCAATACCAAAGGAAAGCAATACTAAAATCTGTGATAAATTTAGACCAATTAATATGTTGCCAATTTTAGAAAAAATAGTCGAAAAATGTGCGTATGAACAATTTTATAAATTCGTGTGTGACAATGAACTTTTAATTGAAAATCAGTCCGGTTTCCGTCATAATCACTCCTGTGAAACGTCGCTTAACTGGCTTATAATGGCGTTAAAACAATTGCGACACGATAAGCGCATAATAATAGCAGTTTTTCTAGATTTCCAAAGAGCTTTTGAAACTATAGACCGAAGTACATTATTAAAAAAATTGTTCAATTACGGTGTTAAGGGAACGGAACTTAAATGGTTTAAATCCTACTTAAATAACCGAACTCAACGAACTAATGTAAATAGTGCAATATCAGATGTTAAATGTACAAAGTTTGGAGTACCCCAAGGTACTATCATCGGCCCCCTTCTGTTGCTACTGTATATAAACGATATTTGTGGTGTTGTACATAAAAGTAAAGTCTCCTTGTTCGCCGACGATGCTCTTTTATTTGTAAGTGGTAATGACATAAATGTTGTAAAACGTGATATTCAGTGTGATCTCGACAATCTGTTTCAATGGCTTCAAATGAATAAACGTAAAATTAATATAAGCAAAACGAAATGCATGGTAATAAATAATAATACTTTTGTGGACTTGGGAATTAATGGAATACCAATCGAACAATTATACGAAATAAAATACCTTGGTGTAGCTCTAGACAATAAATTAACATTTAACAACCATATGATATATATTACCAACAAAATCTCAAAAAAAGTAGCCTTTCTTAGAAGAATAAGAAAAAACATCTCAAGAATGTGCGCGGTAAATATTCATAACATAATTATAAAACCACATTTTGAATTTTGTGCAACAGTGTTATTCATGGGAAATAACGAAAGTATTAAAAAGCTTCAAATATTACAAAATAAAGCTATGCGCACCATCCTGAAATGCAGTATACGAGTATATACACCTATTGAATTGATGCTGTCGTGTTTGCACTGGTTAAATATTAAACAGCGCATCATCTTTAATGTTATAACGTTTGTCTTCAAAATGAAGCATAACATGGTTCCTAAATATTTGTCATCAAATTTAATATATACGCAAGATGTACAGCCCTATAGTTTAAGATCTAATTCTGACTTTAGATTACAACTGTATAGAGATGTTCGAACTCAAAATATGGTTTTTATAAAGGATTAAAACTTTTCAATGAATTGCCACTTGAAATAAAAAACGAAACTCTTTTTGTAAGATTTAAAAATTTATTGATAGTACACATAAGAGATTCAGTTTCTTAATTTGAAGCCAAATATGAATACGCTTTTACTTTTCTTTGTCTTGTAAACATAAAAATGCAAATATGTAACTTTAATAAGTATATGAACAATTGTAATAGTAACTTTTTTACTAAATAAATACTACTACTACTAGTAGTCCAACGCACTAAAAAGATCTTGGGCTACCCTTGAAAGCACCTTCTGAGTTAAGCAGTTTTGACTGTTTTGCTTCCAAGTTCTTACAACGACGATCTAAGACTATTGTAAAATCCTGCCAATTTGGCAACTGGCTGTAGTCATTGGAATCCTGCCATTTCGCCTGAGTTTCTGCGTCAACACGGTCTAACGCTAGCGAAATCAAAATAGCATTCGTTATATCTTCATAATTTCCGATAGAGAGCATAGCGGTCAGATGAGTATTAAAACTATCCTCCAGATTCCTCAACGAACAAGCGGAAACCTTGTTGATTTTTGGGATTTCCAACAACAAGAACTATTTTCGACGACTAGCCAACAGCAAATTCAGCAACACCGACAACAACACGGCCTTTTATTGCTCCAGCAACAATAGAGTGTATTAGGTTAGGAAATTAGGCTTAGCAGCACTGCTCCTTAAGTTTAGCAACAAAAAATCTATACCGATTCCCCAAAGTTTACGCAACAAGTTTATCAAACGAAAAGCTTTTGTGGTAATACTACCCGCTTTTAAGCAACTTTATGTTGAAAACAACTAGAGCAAAGTGAAAATTGAAAAGCTTACGTATTTTTTTTTTTCTCAATGTTGATGACGATCGCTGCGTTGTCCAATTCGCCTTATGGTTCAGAAGCTTTTTCCTCCGCCTGCAGTAGAGAATGTTGATGAGTTGAGTGATGAATTCTCGTTGAGTGCGATGAAATCAGCTCTTAAAATCAGTTTCCACTCTATCTAGCGGGCGTTTTCTTCGTTTGCTTTGATGTTCCAGTTCCACTGTATCGGACGATGAGTGGAGCTTTTTCCTTGCCGATGGCTTATTTATTGAATGCCCCTTTGATTAAACGAAATTAATTAATACAGATTTATTAACCAAATGTTACTATGAATTTGTATGTCAATGATTAAATCCGATATGGGAATTATACTCAGCACTTTGTGGGTGATCGGTTGAATGATGGGAATACATACCAATATTCCCGGGTTTCGGCACCAATGTTTCTTCTGATAGTTTTCAGAAGCTCGCAAAAAATTCGTTTAAAAGAAAAAACTAACATTTTGCGAGCTTCTGAAAACTATCAGAAGAAACATTGATAATAGGAATTATATAAAAATACACAGCTTCTGCAGCAACAAAGTCTAAAAAAATAGTAAAATATGAAAGATTTGTATGGTGTTGCACAAATCTTGTATTTAAAGAAGTTCTGAATATGATACAACGAACAAATTTGTTTGAATTTTATTTATTATATTTTTTTTATTTAAACAAAAAATGGGGTTTGGACATGAATCTTTTTTGTATAAAAAAACAATTAATTGTGGACATGGGCTTTTTTTACGAACACAATTCTTTTCTTAGTGGAATTTTAAGAACTATTTTCCGAGCATGAATCATCGTGTATTTCGGGTTCTGGGGCCTTGTTTCTGGTGTTCTTGTTTGTTTTCAAGCTTTTATACCAATGATGTAACTCTTCCGGAATGGCTCCTGTTTTGCAAAGACTAAGCAAATCTTTTTTCTTTTCAATACTTATGGGCAGACTGGAATTATATACCTTTGAAATTTCTACTTGCTTCAAATCGATAGGCCGCCTTTTCCGAAAATACGTATTTCTTTATATTCTTCCTTAATATCGTATCGGTATTCCATCACCCCAGGTTTAGCCTTTTGGTACCTAAAAGCTTTAACTTTTAACCAGTTCACCTTAAGACCGTTTTCATCACAATTTTTGTTTTTCATAACATCCGATAGTTTGGATAAATCCAAGAAATCACTATATCGTAATTGGATCACATCATAAGGCTTTCCTTTGCTCTTAAGTCGTTTGGAACGGGCGTGTCGAAATATCGTTAACCAGTCTTGAATTGTATAGACCGGGACATTTTTCTATTGTTTTTCGATTGCACTGTGCATGCTGTCGACCTCCATGTAAGTGTGCCCACTTTCTAAAAATTTGTGCTCAATAATATCTAGTTTATGAATTTGAACAAGTTGGAGAAACATTATTCCGACAAGGTTCCGATTTTGACTGCTACAAGTATCAGAAAAGAATGATATTTCTTTTATTTCTGGGGGTAGCTGGTACAAATACCTATACAAACAGGTCCAGATTTCATTGCTTCCTCTTTTGCCGTCTATTTCTGTCCAAAAATAGCAGAATGCATCATTTGGCGGAGCAGCGTTGTATATCGTCAAATTATATGCACACAGTTTACGGCTATAATACATTGGGCTTACATCACTTGATGGAATTTGCAAGACAGACTGCAAGTCAAAAGTGCATGACATAAAATTTGACTCCTTGCAAGCCTTTTCCTTGTCGAATGATTTAGCAGCAGCACATTCATCTTTTCTTTTTAAGTGCCCAATGAAATCTTCACTGGTTGTTCCTTTACCCTTTTCACAAACTTGGCACTGATCTTTTTTAGGATGAAAGAAAGAAAAATTGTAACACTCACCAAACATTTTTCTATAAGTAGTCGACGAAGGTAATTTGGCTTTGACCATACATCTTTGAAATACTTAAATTTGCATCTAGATACATCCTTTTTGAAGATTTTCGGCAGTAGTGGGATTCAACAGTGGGAAAGCTTTCTATGTGATCCTGTATTAATTTTATATTCTCTTCGTATGTTTTATTTGCAGCTTTTGATCTACCCCTCTCGTCTTTCTTGGAAAAAATTCTATTTGGTCCTTTATATTTGAAAGCTGTTTTAATAGTTCCATACGAAATACCGAGAGTTCTGCAAAAAAAGTCTCGACAAACCCGGATATTTTCCTTTTCACTTTGAAAAAAATGTGATCTGCCAGTATGACGAGTTATTTTTCTCTCTGAAGATCTCACTCTTGGTCTTTGTATGTTGGAGTCGACGACAGCCTTCAAAATAAAATCCTTTTGCCGTTCGTATGCCAGTTTCTAAAATTCTTTACACATTTTTAACCTCTGCTGATCGGAAAAACTGCTCAGACATTTGAAACGGCATTTTTCACATTTTGAAGTCTTTGGGACTCTGTATTATTTCAGCACGCTTTATATTTCTTTTCCATAGTTAGCTTTTCTCCACCTCCTATTTTTCTTTTCAGATGAAATTATTTTCTTATTCGGTTCCTGTTGCACTCCAAAACCTTCATCGCTGTTGCTTGAGTCACTGATATTTTTAGGAACAAAATCTAGGTCACTGTCGTCACCAGAAAAGTCGTGTTCGCTTGAAACATCGCCTTCTTTTTCAATCAATTGAATAGTTCGGTTACTGCAGCTAGCAATCGGTTCTTTAACAAAAATAAACGACAAATCCAAAGTTAAAACAACGTTATCAAAACATTTAAAAATACAGCAAGTACCATCAGCTTCAGTGGGAATTGTGTTTAAGACATTTGAACTGCTAGGATGGGTCACATTTTGTGCACGATTTTCATTAGGATGTACTGAAAACGTTTTGTTAAATAATGTTAAAAAGTATGTAACTGTACTGAAACAGAATTATTACCATTTTACAACGCAAGTTTCAGAATAATTGCACTTCGGCTTGGAAAATTCATTATTTTAATCCAGAAGAAATCCGACACACATTAAACTCTTCTTCAAATGGCAATTCCAAAGCGAATAATGGCATATACAATGGAAAGGAAACCCCCCATATAATATCATAATCTGCCCTAGCGAGGTAACCGTCGGAACGGAAAATTCTCCGCAACGCATACTCCTTCGGAGACTCAAATTGCCTTCGAGGTGTCTGTCATCGGAGAAAAATTATATATAATTGCGATGGCGCACCGCGTCGCATTGATTCGACATGCGACAGACTTAAAGTTCTGAAAAAGATGTGCAAAGTACATTTAAATATCGATAAGTCAATATGTCTTTCGATACTTATATATAATGAAGACTTAAAAGAGCTTTTAATTATCATATATCAATAAAGGGAGTTTGATTTCATAGTTCTTAACAAGGAAGGATGTCACTTTGCCAATAAATTGTACGCTAGTGTTAACTAGAACACAAATCGATTTTTATTTAAAATATATCGATTCAGTCAAATATCGATATATTTTCGAAACTACCATCTCTATAATTCAAACATATGTAATTTCCGAGTTGTCAAAAGATGAAAACAATTCCATTTAAAAGTCAAAAAAAAGCAGTGTGTTTTGATAGTCCTTATTATGCATTTGTTTTTTCCGTCTTCAATTTGAGACATCAATCGGCGGTCTTCATTTTGTGTTGTGTGATTGTACCATTACGTTTATTTACATTTATTTGTACTTTAATTTGTTATGGTAGATTTTGTAAAGTGAATTCTGAGTGAAAAGTGTCAACCTACGGCTGATGTGTGACGGTCTGGAGGCGCACTTTGAAGTGTTCTTCTCGACCGCAACAATTCGTGGAATAAACAGTGAGGAAAGTTTCCTGATAAGAAGAAGACGATAAAAACGAGCGTAGAACTGGGGTGTAGCAGAATTGGCAAGGTGAGGATTCTCATTGCAACCGATGTAAAGCAAACAGAGGACTTGATATCGAGGATATAACGTAAGTAATTCATAAATGTTGACTTGCAGATTAATAAATTCATCATTCCATAGATATGTTATCAACTGTGATTTCCCCTGCAACATCGAGGAGTACGTGCATCGTGTTGGTCGTACAGGTCGTGCGGGTCGCCTTGGTACGTCGTCAAGTTTCTTCACGCGTTCTGATTGGGGATCGTCGAAAGAGTTGATTAAGATCTTAGAAGCTGACCAAGAGGTACCTGACGAACTGAGGGATATGGCTCGCCGTTTCCAGGTAAAGAAAGACAAGCGTGCAAATGAAATGGAACAGTTTGGTGGCCGCGGTGGCGGTAGTCGTGATTTTGGCTACGGAGGAGGGGGATTCGGTGGAGGACGATCAGGGAGTGGCAGAAATAGATACTAAAGCTTATTGTTAGTTGCATTTGAATTTATTTATTTCTTTTTTTACTTTCTAACGGTAAATAAAATATATATTCATCAAAATGATCATGTAAAAATCATTGAAGTTAGTGAATTGGAACCGCTCAACTTGGTAAGTCAATAGCAGAGTTGCACAAAAGTTAGTTTAACTAAAAAGCTACAACTAAATTAGCTGTAGTTTCTTTGAATGTACATAACTAAACAAATTTTGGAAATTTAAATTAGTTATTAGTTGCGAAGTGCAACTATGTAAGCGTGTTTAGTTGTGAAAAAATAGTTGCCAGAGTGTTACTAATAATTAGGTCCTTGGAGCACTAAATAAGGTCCTTAAGCCGGAAAATTTTTTTTCAACAACTCCTACAAAACCGGGCAGTATATTATGTTCAATGTTATTTGACTAACAGATCCTTGGAACAACAAAAAAGATCCTTAAAAGTAGAAAAAAGGATATTTTTCCAAAATGCCGTTAGAATCCACACGGTATATGTGTGTTCAGTGTTATTTGACTAAGAGGTCCTTGCAACAACAAAAAAGGTCCTTAATAGTCGAAACCAGGATATTTTTCCAAAATGTTTGTTGTTCCTAGGATCATTTATTCAAAAACCATTGAACTCATATATACCGTGCTGTTTCTAAAGACATTTTTGGAAAACAACCTTTTTCGGGTTTAAAGGACCTTTATTGTGGCTCCAAGGACCTCTTTGTAAAATAACCTGATGTAAAATAAAAGGGACATTCAATCAATTTTTATTTGCATAATAAATCCTAATAAATTATCACCATTACCTATAGCAAAATTAAATTTTTATTCAAAAAATTCGTGCATCGAAAATCCAATTTACAAGGTGTTTACATAAAAAAACAACAAATTCCGCAACAAAATGTTGGCGGACGATTTCGGAAAAAAACTTGTGTGTCAAAATGTCAAAAACAGGAAAAAATGCACTTCATTGTACTACAACGCATACCGCCAGTGTGCGTTAGATTTTGGCGGAAAAATGTTCCGATCCGTCGGAACGGAATTAACTTTAAGCAAAATATTCTCCGATTCGGACGATTTCGGAGAATTTTCCGTTCCGACGGTTACCTCGCTAGGGCCAAGTAGGCTACGCAACGTTTTTTTTTGTTTGAATTTGAAAAAAATTAACGCAAAATAAAACAAAAATTGCGTGGAAGAAAAGCCCAAGTCCATTTGAGTCTTTTTTGCTCTATATATTTGAGTATTTTGGACATGGTATGTATTGTTATTTTGTTATATCTACAAAACTATTAATAGTGGACTTGAGATATTTTTGCACGTCATAAAAGGGGATTTGGGGGCAATTTTTGCATTTATAACTCCATTTCACAGAAAAATGGACTTGAGCACTTTTTGCAGGATACTGACGATATGGTATAGAACTTGGGGGTTGTACCAAATCCAGTAATATCAACATTCTACAAACTTTTTCAAAACAAAGTGCTAAGAAATATAGTAAATGCACCATGGTTTATCAGAAACACTGATAGCCACAGAGACCTAAGTATGGCTACCGTCGAAGATGAAATAAAACATTTTGCCCGCAAACAACAGACACGCCTTCACGGTCATTGCAATAACACTGTGCTACAAATTCGAAACGATACTAACCTAGTGCGCCGATTACAAAGGATAAAACCATTTGAGATGTAACCGCGTGCTTATGGCGGTATTAGCAGGTGCCTAGATAGGAATAACCTAGTTGTATGTAGTATGACGGTTTCGAAGGGAGGTGGTTTTTGTTTTCTTATCTTAAGTGAGAAAGAGTCGCATGTACGATTTTGCTCCTAACCCTATTATTCGTCCGAGCCTAGTTCTGGTTCCAAGTCTCGTGCTTTTAACCAGGATAGGTAACTCTCAGCTTGCTGAGAGTAACGTTAATATTACTATGGCTTGTGAGTTATATTAAAAACTTTATAAAAAAAATCAAGTGAGACGAAAAAAGGACTAATTTTACGACCTTATTGGGCCAAGCATCGTAAACATTGAATTTATCTACTTAATCACAATTTTTTTTACAACATAAACATAATATAGCCTTCTTTCATATTGCATTTGGTTTTTCCCCTGATTGTCGAACGATTTAAAAAAAGACGTTAAATTAAACTAAAAAAACTACCTGCCCGTAATCAAGTGAGACTGAGTGTATGTCTTAGTCGAAATGATTGTTTAAGGTCATTGTGTAAAGACATGTGTGCTTAAACAATGGAAATAACTTCAAACGAAGAAACTGTGAAGCAACACTCCTCTTCCCTAAGCCTTTAATCTATACATATTGGGTAGTGTGAATAAAAATTTATTGTGAGTGTTCGCTCAACTTTTGATGTTTTTTTCAACTTTGGTGTGAATAAAATTTAATTTGATTTAGTGAACACTCGATATTTTTTTAATTCGCTAAATGGCTCAACAGAATAATGATCGGCGAAACTATACCCTTGGATCCATCGCAAGTATGCAATGTTCCATACAAATAATAATTAAATCGTATGTTACGACATTATTGGGAAAAGCATCGTAAACATTGAATTTATCTACTCAATCACAATTTTTTTTACAACATAAACATAATATAGCCTTCTTTCATTATGCATTTGGTTCTTCTCAGATAATCGAAGGATTTAAAAAAAAGTCGTAAAACTAACTCAAGAAACTACCGGTGCTTAATCAAATGAGACGGGTATATGCCTAGATTCTAATTTTATCTAATTTTACAAATTTGGATATAGACCGAGTTTCTTTCACTATAATGACGATAAAGGCTCTTTACACTTTATATCGAGGTGATAACAATAAAGTGGGCTCTTTGTCGACTAAAAATATCAAAAAGCTAATTTTTACTTTGTCACGGGATTATACCATTTTAAAGTGTACTTTAACGGACTATATATGTATTTGCGCCATATTTTTGTCTTTTTGCTTGCTTCTGTAGAGAATACAAATTTTCAACAACAAAACGTATTTGCTTGCTTCTTTGGAAAATAGGTAGATGGTAATATACGGACACGAAAGGATATCAAAGATAAAAAGCGAGTGGTTTTTTTGCTTTTCTGTTTAAAATAAAAAGTTCAACAAAAAAATATGTTTGGGTTGCTTGCTTACGTGGATAATAATAAGATGTGAATATGCGGGCACGAAAGTTTATTAAAGAGAAAAACCAAGTGATTACAGTAGCTGAATTATTCACTATTTGTTAGATATCGTCGTCATGTTACCGGCATTCTTGTATCAATTATGTTTATGAATATACATTAAAAAAAAAAATTGGAACGAAATAATAAAAAAAAAGTATACACGAAAAACATAATTTCCCTTTCGAAAAATTAAAAATATAAATAGAGACTACTGCTCTGTAAAGCTCTCAAAAATATTGAATGACCCAATGAAAAGAGGAGTCATAACAACTGATTTGCTCGCAAATGCTCGAATTTGCAATGCTTCATTTTCATGTGGTCGCAAATGGTGGGAACGCTCGCAAATGCTTGCACATTGTCACAAATGATTTGCGTGAGTGTCCACAGGATTTGCGATGTGGGTCTTGCATATCATCCGCAAATGGTTTGAGCACTTGCGGACTGTCCCAAAAATGTATTCACTGCGATCAAGGATCGTGCGTATTTAATTTATAATATGCTTATGGAAAAGAAGTTCGTTGTCAATTGTGCCAACGTCACTTCGAGCAGAGTCTTTGAAATTAAAGTCGGTATACAGCAGGGCCGGTGAACGAGCGATCTGGTAGGTTCACTCAGACATGCTATAGCGTATATCGAGTTGAAAATTATCTTTCAGCAGACGGAAACCATTTTGATCAGAAGAACATTGAATGGGGCCTCTAGAGATACCAGAAAAAACTGCAAGAAATTGGTCATTATAGGACAAAATAATGTTTTAATAAAGCGCCTAGTTACGAGTATATGGAAAAAAAACTTTTTTTGCAGAGACAATATCTTAGGCATGTATCTGGTTGTTCCGAACACCTGAATCCAACTATATAATATACTATTCCAACAAGGTCCTGTACGATGGGGCACAGTTGAATAGGATTCACAATGCCCTCATTAAGGTGAATCGAAGGCACGTTGCAAGGGGCGATGGTCAGCGGCTATAGTCTCACCTGTGGGGTACCCCTGGCTTTCCCCCGGTCAAATGCCTGTCCATATTGATGCAAATCAATTCGCCGAATTTTGGTGGCTTGTTGAGCGGGGATGAGGTGAACATGCTCTCCCAGAATTGTCCGTTATTCTAGGTAACATCCTATTAGTTTTTAAGTTAGATTAAGTTGGCTATTGCGTTTGTGGGAGACCCCGGGCTCGCCAAGTTGTGGTGGTGCTTCCAGGAGGTGACTGACGCTGTAAGGCTTCAGTCGCACCCGACGGCGCGTGGGCAAGTTGGCGAATACCAATGCCTAATATTTTCTTTTCTTTACCACCGGGTGAAGTGAGTCAAAGTTTTAGTTAACAAACAAAACTGCAAGGAAAACCGTTGAACCGATTTTGAACAAACTTTACTGAAACCCTCGGGCGCAGACTGCCTCAATTTGATCTCAATCGTTCGGTGATTGAAGGTATTTCACTTCGTAGTTTAGCACGCATAGTACGCTAATGATACTATGGCAGAAATGTTCGCGCCAGTCTCAGATGAAAAATGTGCCTCATGGGAGCCGAAAACACAAATATTAATTTTTATTTATAAGACCAGCAGACGGTACCCGGCGTTGCCTGGGTCTTATATTGAAAACACTTCAAATGGTTTTATTCAACAATAAGTTTGCAAGGCTGAAAATAATAAAAATGCCTTTTTGTGCTTTACAAATTCTTGAGTGTCGAAATAAATAAAGCACGAACTGGGCATTCTCCTTATTTTTCGATGAACGTGAATTTTCAAAATTCGCTTTGTTAAAAAAAACACACACACACACACACTTAAGGGATTTATTTGGGCGCTTATAATAGAATAACAGCTGGCGACATTTTTTCGTGATTATTTCGTCAACAGAATTTGGCTTATTTTGGATTGTCGGGTTCGGATTTATAACAGATGTGAAGTTCTGGCAGACCTGGGCCGGCCGCTTTGAGAGTTACTGGGCCTCACAGTTGTAAAAAAGTCATGAAAAAACATTATAGTGTGAACTTTGAATCTTTGCATGATGGTTCACAAATGAAACGCATTTTGTGTACTGTAATTGCCAGAACGATTGAGCGGTCGCAAATCCCTGCCAGAGCGCCCAAAAGATGCCACAGAATGGTCAATTTTGAAGTTATTTTGCCAACGCTCAAATTTTAGTATGTTACGAGGGCGGGTCAATAAGTCCGTGACTTTTTGAATTTCTGACCTCTTTACTGAAACGGCAACACTGCTCCTGTCAACAGGCATCTGTCAGTTGACTCCTGTCAAAATTTAAACTTGCTGCGTCAGTTAGTTTGTGTTTGACAGCTATTTTTATCAGACTACTCACTAATTTGAGGAGAAAATGGAAAAAAGTGAATTTCGTGAGCTTATTAAGCATTATTTGTTGCGAAAAAAAACCATTACTGAGACCAAGGCTAAGCTTGAAAAATACTATGGGGACTCTGCACCATCGATTTCAATGGTAAAAAAGTGGTTTACTGAATTTCGTTGTGGCCGTACAAGCACTGAAGATGCCGAACGTCCTGGACGCCCAGTTGAGGTCTCTACACCCGAAACAATCGAAAAAATTCACGATATGGTGTTGGCCGACCGAAGATTGAAAGTGCGAGAGATTGTGGAAGCCGTAGGGATCTCGCATGGCTCAGTGGTTTCAATTTTGAATGATCACTTGGGCATGAGAAAGCTTTCCGCAAGATGGGTGCCGCGTTTGCTCACAGTCGACCACAAACGCAATCGTGTAACAACTTCACAGGAAGGTTTGGCGTTGTTTAATCGCAATTTGGAGGAGTTTTTGCCCCATTTTGTAACCGTGGACGAAACATGGATCCATCACAACACACCAGAGACCAAACAACAGTCAAAACAGTGGGTTTCTAAGGGTGAATCGGCGCCAAAGAAGGCCAAGGTGGGTTTGTCAGCCAATAAAGTTATGGCGACTGTTTTTTGGGATGCACGCGGGATAATCCACATTGACTACCTTCAAAAGGGAAGAACAATCAATGGGGAATATTATGCCAACTTATTGGACCGATTCAATGACGATTTGAAAAAAAAACCGACCTCATTTGGCCAAGAAAAAAGTTCTTTACCACCAAGACAATGCAAGGGTGCACACATGTGCAGTTGCCATGGCAAAAAACCATGAATTGGGCTATGAATTGCTCCCTCATCCACCCTATTCTCCAGATTTGGCTCCGAGCGACTACTTCTTGTTCCCAAACCTGAAGAAATGGCTTGGTGGAAAATATTTGACTCCAATGATGAAGTCATCTCGCAAATAAAGGCCTATTTTGAGGACCTCGACAAATCATTTTTTTTGGAAGGGATAAAAAAATTGGAGAAGCGTTGGACAAAGTTTATAGAGCTCAAGGGAGACTACGTTGAAAAATAAAAAAAAAAATTTATCAAAAAATCTGTGTTTTATTCCAAAAGTCACGGACTTATTGACCCGCCCTCGTATCTATTACATTCTCCTGAATATAGAACTCAAATCCCAGAACGAAATTCTGGTCGCAACACCCCGCCAGAATACCTTAAAACGCATTGAGCGTAAAGGGCCTTTTCAGCGGTCTGCAAGAGAAATTGTGTCATATCTTCGAAAGTTTATACACGAATGCAGGTTTATTAATTGATTCTAACAGGCCTCTTAAAGTCTTATAGATCTTTCAAACAATTTAACAAACTAAGTCAAAACATTCATACTTTTAAAAATATTTCATTTTAAAGTTCAGCTTTTAAAATAAACCAAACGCGTTTGGTTCAGGCCCTGTATGGGCCGTTAAGGCCTAATATATATGTATGTTCTTTAACGATGTTCCTGGAGTACGAGAAATTCGCTGACACGACACAATGGTCTGACGAACCTTGAGGCAGTAATACGTTTATAGCGTATTTTTCCGGATGAGAGGTAAGAAACAAGTCCAGTGTGTTGGCGGTTTGACTGCTTATGCCCGGTAATCGTGTCGGCTCATTTACAAGCTTGTTAAGTTGGCCGGTCCTGTGGCCAACGTACCGTTTAGTGAGGATCTCCTAGGTTCTTCGATAGTAAACAGACTTGGACCGGCGAGTAGCCTTATGATCCTTGTACCCAAAAGCGAATAGCTCTGTAGGGCGTCTGACTTACCTTGGTAAAGCTAGAGTCTTTCCAGCGTGTTGCTAAATTACTAGAGGTTTGTGTGACTCCAAGAATAGAAGTGAGATCTTTTCATTTTATTTCATTATACTGTTTTACATTGGAGAATCGTTCATAATATTCCCTCGAAATTCCTATGATATTGCATTTCGGCACTATCAGCACATCACTCGACAATCCGATTCTTTTAAGATGTTCTGCTTACGTTGCATAATCTACAGTAGCACACCATAGCCAATAGATAAATTTCGCCCACATGCACTGTAGGTGCGAGTATTTTTTATATATCTTATTTCCTGCCGTCTGGCTCTTGCTCTGAGTGTGCAGACGGAAATATGATATATATTTTGTTCGCATGCACTGAAGGTGCAGTACGAGTACTCCTGTGTATATTTCTTTATGGCGTCTGGCGCTTGCATTGAGTGTGCCAACGTAAACATGAGATAAGAATGAATTGTGAGGTATTGGAACTCGAGTGTGGAATGACGTAGGTAACTATGGAAATGATTAGTTAAATGATCGCTGGTGCGAGCCCTTCACAAGCTGATTCAGAATGTTTACCTTGCCAAAATCTCAACATACCTTATTAATAGAGGTAAAATGTTTTACAGTGGAAGAATGAAAGACGATGTAAAGAAGTGAACGAATCAAACAAAAGAGAGAGATATTTTATTGTGTGCGGCTTTATATAGCCTTTGATAATGTTACATATGTACCTACTTTTGTTTACTATATGAGAATTCTATATTTTAACATTCCCTCCGAATTTCATAATGGGAAAAATTCAAATTCAAATGAGAAAATAATAGTTAATGAATGAATATGACAAATGAATTCAAAAGAAAGATCAATTAAAATTACTTCAAAAATATTCCTACGTTTATCTTATTATCAAGTAGGTTTGTGAATTTACATTGATTATCGCTATTCATCGGTTTCGTGTATATGTCGGCCAAATTTTCTTTGGTCGGAATGTATACCAATTTTATCAGCTTTGCTTTTATCTTCTCACGCAAGAATTTCGGCCTGACATCAATATGTTTTGTTTGCTGTGAGCACGAGTTGTTTACTGCCACATGAATCGTACTCTTATTGTCGCAATAGATGGTTATGCTCTTCGTTGCGTCGGGAAAAATTTCGCCTTCTAGTCGCTTTAGCCATAGTGCGTCGTGTGACGCTGATACCACGTCCATCAACTCAGCTTCGGTGGTCGAGAGTGCAGTGGTCCGTTGCTTCCTTGAGCACCAAGAAATTGCTGCTCCAGCCAACACAAACGTGCAACAAGCTACCGATCTTCGATCATCGACGTCGCGTGCATAATCGGCGTCGCAAAAGTTAATCAATTCGTCGTCGCATTTTCGATAGACCAATCGTCGATTAATGGTACCTTTTAAGTACCTGAATACGCGTTTGACCGCATTCCAATGGTCACTTCCTGGATTTTGATTGATTTTGCGAAGCATTGACAGCGCAAAGCAAATGTCTGGTCGAGTCAGTTGTGCCGCGTACATCAGACTGCCAATCGCTTCTTGATAACGACGTTTCTTCATTTCCGCAGTCAAAATTTGGTTCAAATCCAATGGTGTTGATATTGGATTGCAGTCATCCATTCCGAATCGCTCCAGCATCTTCGCAATGTAATCTTGCTGGTCAAGTGAAATTGTGTTCTTTTCTTCATCTCTTATTGTATTGACGCCAAGAATTGATGATACATTGCCAAGATCTTTCATCTTGAAGTGTTGCTTCAAATCGCTCACAATCTTCGTTTTTAGTATCTTATCGTTGGAAAACGTCAATATGTCGTCGACATAGATGGCCAAAATCAATGTTATGTCACCTTTGACACAATAGTAGACACATGAATCTGCTTCGCATTGCGTTAAACCGCTCGCGCCTAGCACCTCGTTCAATTTAGTGTTCCACGCGCGACTTGCCTGTTTCAGAGCATACAGAGACTTTTTCAATTTGCACACTCGCCCCGTTTCGTCGCTGAAATGCTGCGGTTGAAGCATGTAAATATCTTCTTCGAGATTGCCGTTTAAGAATGCAGTCACGGCATCCAAATCTTATACGCAGACCCTTTTTCACAGCAATCGCAAGTAATCGAATAGATGAATATTTAACGACAGGTGAATACGTCTCCTGATAATCAACTTCCTCCCGCTGTGAAAATCCTCGAACGGCAAGTCTCGCTTTGTACTTGACTGCATTGGATGTGGTGTCCCTTTTGACCTTGAACACCCACTTGCAGTTTATGGTGCGTTTCTGTCTGGTAAATCGCACAATTTCCATGTTTAGTTTTCGATGAGAGAATCGTACTTGTTTTGCATAGCAGTTTTCCACTGCGCCGAATCTGAGCACCCCCAAGCCTCGTCGACAGTGTCTGGATCACTTGCATACGCCGCTGCTTTATTTGCTCATGCTCCACGCATCACCCGCTCATGCACCATTGACGTTTCGATTTGTAAAAATCTCCTCGTCGAAAATTTCCAATATTGTGTCGTCGACAGCTTCGCCCATAGAAATTTCGTTGATTGGTTCGTCCGCATCAACAAATTCGTCACTCCTGTCCATTTCCGAAGATATTTCGACGACTGTCATTTCAGACGGACACAGTTCATTTTTGCAAACAATCGAGTCATTAAGTCAGTCCAACTTCGTTTACATCCGAGGCCACACTCTCAATGACTGGGGGAAAAAAAAAACATAATTAATTTCATTTGACGTCCGTGTAATTACCTTGCGATTGGATTTCTCTTCGATGAAAATGACATCTCGACTAAAATGGATTTTTTTCGTCGCATTCTCAAACAATCGATACGCCTTTGACTGCGTGCAATATTCAACGAAAATGCACTCGATTGACTTCACGCCCAACTTGCGCCGCTTTTCTTTCGGCACATATACCATTGCAGTGCATCCAAAAATACGCATGAAGGTCAAATTTGGCATTTTATTTGACCACAATTCATACGAAGTTTTGTTGTTACTGCCCGAACATGGCAACCTGTTGATTATGTAGACGGCCGTTGAAACTGCTTCTGCCCAAAAATCATTGGGTAAACTTGCGTCCACTAGCATACATCGCATTTTCTCCCCAATAGTCCAATTGAATCGTTCCGCGACGCCATTCTTCTCTGGCGTGTACGGTGCGGTTGTTTGATGCAAATTCCGTTGGCCTTCAAATATTCGTCGAACTTTCCGTTGCAGTATACAGTGTCGTTGTCTGTGCGCAAACATTTAATCGTCAGTCCCGTTTGTTTTTCAACAAAATTTCGAAATTCAACAAATTTCACAAATGTCTCAGATTTGTGACGCATTACATAAACATAACACATGCGACTGTAGTCATCGATGAAAGTGACGTAGAATCGCGCTCCTCCAAATGATCGTACCTTAGACTCGCTGACATTTGCAAACAACGATTGCTTTTCTTTCGGTCCACTTACGTCTGAATGCACGATCTCCAATCGCGCTGATGCTCTCGATTCACTGTTTGGAAATGGTCGCCGCGTTTGTTTACCTTTTGCGCATGTCACGCACACTGAATCTAACTTATTTTGTTGCAAGTTTATACCCTCCGCAACTTCTGGCATTTTTTTTAGTTTGTCGATGTCAGTGTGTTCCATTCTACGATGCCACGTTTCCATATCAATTTTTGTCACGAATGCCTTTTGCTCCTTCACCGAACAGTTTTCGGTCGCCGTCGCAATCACAAGGCCGCATTTATTGAAAATGACACATCTATGGTCGCTAAACACCACTTTGTTTCCATTTCTTACCATTTGGGAAACTGAAATCAAATTTGTGCACACGTCCGGCACAAACAAGACGTCTTTCATGACATGACGGCTATCATTCACGATACGAACTTCTCCGCTGCTGACTATTGACATCTTACCATTATTTGCGACCGTTACTTCGGCACTGTCAACTGTTATTTCGTTTTCGACTATGTTCCGCTTCATCGTCATATAGGATAAGTTGAATGTCTATCTAAATTTGGTCTTTTTTAAATAAAATAGTTGTGGTTTCATTGCCTAAGGGCATGAAATTTGAGTGAAATGAAATTAAATTTCGGAATGGAACATTGACCATATTGCGGCTGAAGTTGGTAGGCTACGTCTCTACGTATTTAAACGGCGAGACCGCGATGGGAAAAGAATAATGGCACTTAGTTGTACCCCGATAGACTTTTCTCTGTTAAATCAGAGCCAACGTTAACCTGAG
Source organism: Portevinia maculata (assembly GCA_949715645.1). Taxonomy (NCBI): domain Eukaryota; kingdom Metazoa; phylum Arthropoda; class Insecta; order Diptera; family Syrphidae; genus Portevinia; species Portevinia maculata. The sequence continues at coordinate 124,701,690 of OX454527.1, forward strand.
TTTCGTTAGGTGTCAAAACATCTAGTTTGTTTGTGCAAAGCATGGGTGTATAATGAAAAAAATATGTTTCCCCAACCCACAAATGTTAATGACATCCACTACAAAATTCCTACACATTATAAAATACAAACATACATGAAAACTCAAATTCCGACGCTTCCTAAGCAAAAGCCGTTAAGTGAAGATCTGCGTTAGATTTCCAAAACAATTTACAGCAGGTGTTATGCCCGTACGGTAACTTGTTTTGGTACACCAACAAAATTAACAGCTCACGACCCGCTATCAGCCAGATGCTGCCTCTACCCAACCATTACATGTCAAGCAAAAGCAGCAGCAATGTAGTGGGATATATATGACACCTTAGTGTAGATATGTATAGGAATATATCTTAATAACAGCGATAACTTACGATACACATTAACGACCACATTTTTATTATTTAGAACTGTTTCTTTTTAAACTTTAATATAATGGATAATATTATGATAAGGATAAAATTTACTTTCTTACAGTGATGATTAAAATAATTAAATTACTGCATTTGTCACCAAGATTTTAAGCAAGACATCTCTTTCTTTCGAATTTTCTTACAGATCTAAAAAGTCTTACAACACAAAGCCAGTCTAACGATGGTGTAGAGTTGCCCACTAACAACAATGGAGCGGTTGTTGTGAAATCAGAAATGCCTAAAGTATTAGAACGATTAGTGATATATGAAAACTTTGACGTTCACGAAACCCATAGGATTGAAGATGGTGTCTGTACGCACATTACTCGTTTGCCACCTAAAAAGCAGGAACTTCTTAAACAGTTTGGTATTCAAAGCAATCAAAGTGTAACCTATTACGAAAAATACAGAGTCATCGAAAATTTCATCAAATTTTGCAATGTGAGCAAAGAAATTAAACCAATTCAGTTTTATTTTAAATGTGTTGGTCATATTAACTAATTACTTTTACTGACTTTGTCGACCTATTTTGCAAAGCTTTTAGTGAATATTTGTTAATTAATTTTTATTTGTATGTGCGCAGGAATATAAGATTACTGATCACAGAGCCTTTTTGGATTTTCATGAGAGTGGTCTGCCCAAAGCGGAACAACTCAAGTTTGTCAGATATTTAGGACAGGGGCTGCCGAACCTCACACTGAATAAGATCTATCTGGCTTTTAAAGATGTGCTCGGTATTAATCGAATTGAAAAGTGAGTACAAATAATTTAGCATTTTATTTTAAAATATGTACCTCAATCATAAATTTACATTGGGTGTTGCTAATATGTAGTCACAATTAGTTATAATCAAATCGAACATCTGCACACTTAACGAATCGTGAATAAGTGAAGAATTTAGTGTTAAAGGAAAGTCCCAACTGTGAGGATAAAATATAATGCACGGAAAGCCATGTTTAAGTCCCTTACTAAAGAAATTGCGTGGTTCAACGGAATTGTTATAAGAATATTACATAGAAAAGATTAAAAAAAAAAAAAAAACAAAATGTATAGGTTTTTCAGAGTAATATACAAGAGCATAGTACACTTTTAAGTCAATTTAAAGTCCGTTTTTAGTTAAACTTGTCTTCTTCTTTTCTTTTAATTAAATGAAAAAGAAAAACGAGCTAGTAAAAGAGAAAACACTAAGTGATTGGCAGGTCGCGCGTGAGAATCCCGACCAGGGCCATGCTTTAAAGAATTGAACACACGCAATCGTCTGAAAAGTTAAGTGACAAGAGCCCTGAACATATTCAGCCCTATTCTAAATATTCCCCGGGAAAGAAACTCCCCGGGAATATTTTCTCCCGGGAGCTAAATTTCCCTATTACGAATTCCCCGGGAAACTTTCTCCCCGGGAGTTTATGTTGGAAAAAAAAATTGAGAGAATTCTGTCAGATATCAACATACTCGTATGATTGGTTGAAATGTTTTGACTTTTGAAATTTTCAATGAAATTGCGATATATATTATTAAAAAAACTGTGTTAAAAAAAACGGCAAATGCATAGCATTGCAAGCGAATATTGGTGGAAGAAGAACCTATAAGTGAAATTAGTTAAATAAACGTTTCAAGAAATTAATTTATTACTTTTTTCCACTCAAAAATACTCTTGCTTGGTGGTCCCGCTGATTTAAGTGCAGTTTCAGCTTTTTGCCAAAACAACCCAATTTCTTCTTTTGCTTTTTTGTGGAAACCATACGCAATATCGCGGTGTTCTTCCATTAAATTTAGGAGCATTTGAAGCTGAAACCTGTTTGTTGTTTTAGACCTAAATAAATTTCACTTATATTCCATTTTCGTTTGTAGAAATTAAAAAAACTTACATTTTTCCATAAACTCCCGAGCAAATATTTGGGGAAGAGAAACGCGGGAAATGTATTCAAATTCTCCCCTTTTTTCTATTTAGAATGCCTACCTTTTTTCCCGCAATTTTTGTCCTCTTTTTCGAAGTTTGTTTAGAATAAGGGAAAAGGGAAAATTGAACAAATTCCCGGGAATTTTTATTTAGAATAGGAGTAAAGGGAAAAGAGAACAAATTCCCCGGGAGTTGTTATTGAGAATCAGGCTGATTGACTTCCTTATGTCTAGAGAGGAAGCACATAAATGATAATATTTCAGGCCTTGACTTTGGTTAAGATTCTCTTTAAATTGATCGCCCTATACTAAACCTAAAACACTTTTGTTTATGTCTTATTAGTCTTGAATTAAAACATAAGCTTAAAAAATAAATCGACAACGACTAGGTGCTTAATTTAAAATAATAAAAATGACAAAATTATTATTTAAGCAAAAAATTTCATAATACTTTTCTTGTCGTTCCAGAATAACAGCAGATGGATACAATTTGGATGTTATTCTTAAGAAAAAGAAAAAAAATCTGTATAACCGTATGCATGCTGCAGGTAAACATCTCAACACTATTTTCTGATCAACTTGTTAGCTTTAAATAAAAGTGAAAATATGAAATTAACTACTTATAGTGCACAGAGAAAGTACTGAGGCCGCAAAGCAGGCGCACCGTGAAAGTCTAGCATCTTAACAATTGAGTCCAATGATCGAGTTGATTGGATTGAGTGTGCTAAAATAGTAAGGGTAACCGTCAAAAGTGTGTTGCCCCAAAAAGTATTTCCTGGGACTGGACCAGAAACTGTTGTGTCTTTGAAATTAATGGTAATTGTAAGTTCTAAAAAAGTAAAATTGTAAGGAATCAAACGAGCAAAATGACAAAAATTAAAATATACAAACACAAATATTTATTTTACATTAAGTAAATCATACCTAAAACAAAAGCAAAACATTTCAACAATTCAACAAAACACTACATTTAACACCGTGAGTAAAAAAGAGGCCTGAAAGGCGCGCGCAAAGTATTTTTATTTTTAATATGACATCGATGATTAAGCGCTAACGCAATCACTATTCTAAATTTATTAATTAATACATTTAATGGCATTTTATATCACATATTATATATTAATAATTTTTGTGTATTGAATTGTTTAAACTAATCGTATGTTACTTTATTTAGAATGTATTATTGTATTGGTTAGATTAGGATAATTTCGTTTACGTTACTAAAGAAATTAATCTGTATTTGCCATCGCCCCCACGAACCTTAGTTAATTATGTATTTATACTGAGCTTGTGACCTTTATTTGTTATATCACTTATCAAATATATTTTATTCATCACATACTTAGCAATACAACATTTATTTCGATAAAATTTTACTTTATTTTCTTAAAATTATATGTATGCATTAATGAAGATTAAGATTCCGTTTTAAAAACGAAAATAAGATAAATTGTATAATTATAGCGAAGCAATTCATTATTACTGCACTATATGAATTGTATTATGTACTTGCACTTTGTTTTTATTGTGTTGTTTTATTTAAATGATTTTATGTTATGAAGAACCATATTTTTAATTTAATATTAACGAGCGTTCAATGACTAACCAAATTTGTCTTGATACCAAATGTGACTGACAAACAAATTATAAGATTAATTCTTGAGATTAAATATAATTTGTCATAAATGTTTAATGTTCGTATGATTTCGTAAAAAAAAAATAACAATGCTAAAGGAAATTGAACAAAAACACATTACTTCAAATACATATTTGCGAAAAGGCGGCTTCATACTTTCATAAAAAAAAAACATAGTTTAAATCATTTAATTTATTTAACTTTGATTCATTTAATTATTATATGAAAAATTGCTTAGGCGATGTTTTCATTTCTTTCTAAGAAGTCTGTTTATATTTTTTTTATTATTATTATTAGCAAATAATTTCTTAGACTGATATTTTTATACCCGCATCCAGCAATTTCATCATTTATTATTTTTATTTAAATAATGAAATATGTATGTATTTCCAAACTAGAACTGATGCAACCCACTAAAGTAAACTTATACAGCCTTATTCATTAGAATTCGCTAATACACCTCAGAACGGTTGAGTAGTTACGCAGCCTTTATACACCGTTGCATAAACCCATATTAGTTACACAAAGTTTGTGTCAGATAAAGTACTAAAAAGAAGAAATCTTTTACATTAAGCTGCCCAAAAGATAAACATAACTCATCTGTTTGAGAAACAGAAATGAAAATATTCTGCTGAAATTTGGAAATTCGATTGTGTAACATGTGCAAACGAAATATGTAATAGGATTTTAACGAATGCTTCTTTTCTTCAATGAACTAATAAATAAACAAATTTTAATTGTTCACCAATACCCTATGGCAGCTATTACAAGCTGAACACTCGCACACACACTCTAACTTGGGTCTGCCACTATTAATAATTATCACCTTTCTCTGCCTCAATTTCACATGCATATTTGATTAACCATTCTTTTGAGAATCGACACTGCTGAAATACTGAGCATCTTTGAATCAAAACAACAAAATAAAAAGAGAGAGAGAGAAAAAGAGAAAAGAAAAAGACATTTCGATACAAAACATCCATAAAGGCACTAATCAACCTCCAAACGAGTTCAGCTTATGCAGCTTCTAATCAACGTTGAGTAAGTTTTATGAATAAGGTTGTTTGCGTTACGAGGCATGTTAGAGCCTGCGTAACTTAATGCACTACTTAATATACGTTTATGAATAAGGTTGATAATATACATATATGTATGTAGGAAATCTTCACTCGTTTTTTTTTTCGAAATAGCAAAACGCAAAACGAGTAATCAGTAATAAATTTTATTAAATGGAAAAATTACAAGAAGTATCATAGGATATTTATTAAGAGATACTTGGGACGCCGAACCGCGTTCTTCAAAAGCCCGAACTCAACTCCCCTTCTATGACTTTTTTAACTGTGCCTACACTTTGAAGTGAAGTGGGATACGATTTGATATAGTCTGCCAATTACATTGCCCCTGTAACGAACACAGCCTTATTTCATTTTCAATTGAAAGGTAATCGAATTCGAATAATCAGTATTTTGACTTTTGAACGCTTCGATTCATCGTATCTATAAACAGTCCATTTATCTTTCGATTATTGAGATTTGAATCGTTCGAAACTAATATTTTTTATTTGTACACAATTTCCTGAAGCTTAGATTCATAAAACTACAATTACTGTTATTTTTGTTGAATATTTTATTAAAAATCATATAAAAAAACTATTTTTTGTTGCGCTAGTTACACAAGATTGCACTTATATTCAAGATTGCAAATCTTTTGATCAATGAAAAACGCCAAACGTGTAATCCCAAAATATGTATACATTTCATATTGCAAAAATTATTCAAAGGATATAATTGATAATATACCCACTACTTTTGATAGCTCAGCCCAGCTTACCTGCCTTCTTGTGGTAAAATTGCAACTAAAAGCTGCACACCAAAATCGTACTTTAAACCGAATTTCTCTGTAATAATCAAACATTTTACGCATTCTGAACGACACATTTTGACAAGCTTCTCATTAAAGTTTATACCCTTGGATATTTGTCAAACTTTTGCAGAGCATATCACAAAAAAATGTCTGAGAACCAATGCCCATTCAGCAATCTAGTTAACACTGCTGATAAGAGAATAACTACGTCGGAGTTAACTCCAATCACTCTGGAAATGTTATGGCAACTGCTCCCAAAGATTTAACTGGTAACTCACCGGAGTTAAATTACAGTATTCATTCCTTTTAATGCTTGAAAAGTCTGCACACGTCGAGGAATGTGGAGTTCATAGATGCAATTTATAAGCAAGTCTTCATTTTTGATTAATATTTTGTACATATATCTCGGATGATGTTGCATTTCTCCTCGGTTCAATAATTTTAAGGCTTATTTATAAATGCTACGGCTGAGTTCATAGTTCTGCCATAACATAACTTAAAAAGTTCATTGACGTACATTATGCAGAACTCGCTGGCAATTGTATTTATGAAAGTTTTACAGCGGCTTTCGCTGGATAAAATTTAGAAAATTTACATTCGAGTGATTTTAAAGCCATCAGACCTATCATGATCGTAACAGAATTTGCTACGATTTGTACGAACTGTAAGATTTTCGTATCAAGCTACCCGTTTCGTTTGAATGTGAAAATGATAACAACGCCCTAGGAAAACATGTGATGCATGGCGATCTTTGTGCATTTCAACTAAATAAAATCTTGGAAAGAACTTGTTATTGAATAATAATCCGCCCTATCGAGACATCATTTCCGCAGTGCGATATGACGCGTTAAATGAAACAATATTGTTGACAGATACACGGCAATTTTTTCTGAAGCTTTCTGACAAGAAAATGCTGCGGATTATTTTAATGTAAATGGAAGTGTTGAAAATTAAAAGCAATAACATAATAAAAGGACAATTTTTCCCTATTAGCAGCACGTTCTTGGCAAAATAGTTGATGTGAAATAGTATACAGTAAAACCTGTCAAATGAGACCATCCTTGGGACCGAAGAAAAGTGGTCCGATTTGGAGGTGACCCCATTGTAGAGGTTCCTTTTTAATTGGACCGGTCCACTTACAAAGGTTTTTCCCTCATGCATGCCTGTTCGTTAAGAGTGAAGTATATTTATTCATAATGTTAAAAAAAAAACAACTGCCAGTGCATATATACACCTATAAATTTCCAGAAAAAATATTTGAATTTAACTTCGATCGAGAATTAAAAGAAAAAGTATTGTTTTAATATGGATGTTGTGTATTTAATTTAATTTTTTTGTTAAACAAATTTTGATTAGTATGTACATTGTACATAGTTACATTGCACATTCATTATTTTTTTTAATTTGAGGTACATAATGTACATACACTCCTGATGTGCACTTTTTTTAATCTGCCCTAGAAAAAAGATCTGTAATTTTTTTTCGAACCGCAGCTGTATTCTTGAAACTTGTCAGCAATTTTTGAGAACAACTATTCAAAAATGTCCATATTTCGTTCAAACCATTTGCGAACGAATAATCCTTCAAAATATTTAGATGCGAAAAGGCCTCTTTTGCTGATTGAATGGAGTTTAAAAATTCATTTTCCCAATTCTCCGACCAGTCATTAGATCTCGCAACATTATCGTCCACATTCAAAAAATCTTCTCGCATCGCATGTTCGGGTATTATCTCCTCAGCAACCACATTGTCGTCCTCTTTCTCAAAAAACCCACATTTTTTTAAAACAGTTTGAAAATGTTATTATAGTAACGTCTTCCCATGCCTTTTTAAGCCAGCTGCAAGCGTCTAACACATTAGTTTTAGCTGATAACTTCGATATGTTATTGGTTTTGTCTATGCATAAAATCAAGTGCTGCATAAGGTATTTTGCCTTGATCAAGTGGCTGTAGATGCGAAGTTGTATTTGCAGGAAAAAACTTCAGCCCGATGGTTTTTAATCGACTTACAACATGGGCCGGCGCATTGTCTGCAAAAGAAAAAAAGAAGAACCTTCCGATTTTGTTTTTGCATTTTTTGTCAAAAATTGTTAACCAGTCTTAAAACAAAGTGGAGTTCATCCAAGCCTTCTTGTTGCTTCTCCAAGTTATTCCCAGTGCGTTTTTGATATTTATATTTTTAAATGCTCTGGGTTACGCAGCTCTTGTTGGTTACGGAACACGTTCGCTAACTAAAGTTATAAAAATTTATCATACAAAATTAACTTACCAACGACCATTACGTTCTTTTTCTCCGACTGCGCTGCAAAGCAATGCTACTGTCAATCTTTCCTTCGAAAGCTTGCCACCACTGCATCTCACGTTTTTGAGTTGCAGTGACTTTGAAGGTGTTGCTTTAAAAAATAGCGCGTTTCATCCAAGTTAAAAATGTTTTTTGGGTTTTCAAAGTTTTTTTTGGAAATCATCGCAAGTAACAATATCAACATCCGCGCCTTCTCCATTTAGAATTTTAAACACAATGTTATGTCGCATCCATTAGAAGCAGTAACATTTTAAGATTTATTGCTATAGCCAGTGCTTTGCTTGGAGAATTGTACCAGATATTGGCATATTCAAATCATGAATTTCGGCAAAATATACGTTTTCTTTTCAAGCCAACCAATTTTTCAAATGGCAATTTGTTGTTCTCCTTCGCGCTCGAGATTCTTTGGATTTGGGATTTGCTGCAATTAAATTTCTTTGCAAGATCTGTCTGAGACAAATGTTCATCTTCGAAACACTATAACTTCAACCTTTTTACCCAGACCAAGCTCACTATAATTTCGTTCACTCATTTTACTTTACTTTTTTTAAAACGTAGGTATCACTTTATTGAAAATCAAAAACAATCACCTTTAACAAATCAATTGAAGTAAAAAAAGTAAAATTGTTTCATTTGGCAACTAACATACACACTTTGGGAAATCCTCAAATAAAACAAAGTAACCGGCTTTTTAAACGGTACGAAAAATTCGAAAAAAAAACCAAATGCGATGCATACCATACACACATATTTCGTATTTCCTACACTTGGTCCAATTAGGCAGGAAAATACATTAAGCAACGCATGTTATTTTGGTGGTCCATGGTCCGATTAGCAGGTGTCCCGATTATAGAGGGAAATTTGTATGAAAAATGGGAATGCATAACGTGCGGTCCGAATAGGAGGTGGCCCGATTATAGAGTGTCCCGATTAGCAGGTTTTACTGTATTATATTTTTAAAATACGTTTTGCATCAATTTTTACTTTAGGAAACTAATATTTGCAAATTCAAGGTTTTTCCATACAAATTTATTTAATTAATCGCTGACAAATGTCAAAATGTCTGTATGGTTTTGTGCATATGAAAGGTGAAATTGAAATACCCAACCTTGCACCTACTCTAAATCCAATAGTGAACCTAAGCAGAGAGGTTGCACACATTGCACTGTTTATGGGATCCACTTGTATTTTAAAAACTTTTTTCGGATTTTCACCTGTTTTTTAAAGAGATAACTTGTACAAACGTTGTTTTAAGGCCTTTTACCAAAAAAAAACAATGGTCGAAGTTCCTGCTCCCATTTGGGAAAGCGGTCCCCAAAAATAAAATTTATGGTTTAGTTTAGTTATTTGCTATTTTAGAAAGAAAAGTTATCAACACGAATCGCACTCGCCATTACTTTGAAATTGTATTAAATTTATCACATTTTCCACACTGTGTTTATTTAAAACAGCTGAACGTCAAATGAACGAGTTTTGTATGCTTAATTTATTTTGTTCCGAATCCCATGCCTCGAGAGCAATCTGAACTCGGATTAGATTTTACTGCCGCCAAATACCTCCATAGGGCTAAATTATGAACACAAGTTCTTGCCAACGTTTACAGAAATAACACTGGTTTTATACAACAATGAACACGATACCTGTAGTGTTAGGTAGGTTTAAAAACATCAGTTATTCCACCGCGGAACTTTATTAACACATCATCTCTGCAGATACGCTATAGTACAATTTCTTGTTCAAAAACGTCAGCACATTCAATATGTGGACGCAAAAAGATAATATTATCGTTGATGTTTAATTTAATTTTGTCTTAAGAAATGGACAATTGGTTAGTAAAAAGGAAAAACCAAAAAAACAAATGTTTGGCGGATTTCGATGATGTCCGATGAGATGAGAGTCGTCCCCAACAATGTCAGTTTTGTCCAAATCTTCATAGAAATTGCAAAGTATTTCTGTGTTCAAGGTAATTTTACCAAGAGGTCCTTAAAACCGGAAAAACATGTTGTTCCTATATTTTATTAGAAACCGCGCAGTATTTCTGTGTTCAAGGTTCTTTTATCAGGCGTCCTTGAAACCCTAAAGAAGATTCTTAAAACCCAAAAAAAAAAAAAATCCAACTTTTACTTAACTTCAACTTCCTCCTCTGCTACCACTTTTTTTTACTATGCAATCTGCAGGCAACGACTATATTTCGACATTTATAAACACAAGGTAATGCAGTTTGCCTGCGGCATACGATGCAATCAACTGCACGAATGCACTCAAAATTGCACCATAAAAAGTGTGATTAGTGCGTTGGACAATAGATCGAGGGTGTCATGTTCAAATCACGCTTGGTTAAAAAAGCTAGGTTTTAGGCCCTGTATATGTAGGGTATGGCTTATATTAATTTGTTTCTTTTATGAATTCTCTGCTAAGTAGTGATACAAAGTAGTGCTTATGTGAGCACTCTGCTTAGCATACTTATATGTGAGTTTTTTTTTAAAAATATTTTAAATGCTCGCTTGTTGATGCAAACATCCAGCTATATGTCAAGCATTTAGCTATAAACGAGATTTTGATTGCTTCACATTGAGAATATTTATTTTTTGTATAATATGGGTAAAATGGTAAATAAAATGGTAAATAAAAAATCCGACCGGAATACGGCATAAAATTGGTTCCTTGCACTCGTATCCAAAATAATTTCATACAAATGCATTGAAAATGATTGGTTACAGTTTAGTTTGAGTCCAAAAAATAGCTCTCCCGATAAATGTGTTCCTGTATTTTTTTATAAAAAAAAAGTGCACAGTTCGCCAAAAATACTTCGCATGCCACATTAATTTATTTTTAACTTCATATTCGTATTATTATCCCCGACCATACGAAGCATTACCATGTTGACACATTCACATTTGTAAAAAAAAATTGTTCGTCATAAATTGTACTTTCCTCAAAAGAAATGGTTAACATATTAGTTAGAAAAATAAAACAATTATCTGTTACGATCTTAATAAAAAAAAGAGCTTAAATCGAATATTAAATTTGAATTGTTATAATTTTTGTTATTGAATGCTCTATTTATGTTTTTAATTACTAGAGTTTTCAAAGTCTTGAGAAAGAAAATTTTTAAATCAGTGAAAATGAAATTATGTAAACGTTTTTATGTTAAAAGAGCCACTGAAAAAAAATCAAACGCTGGTAAAACTATATATACAAAATATGTATTGAATTAATTAAGAAAAATATAATTACTATAGAAAATTCACAAGAACCACAAAAAATCATTCAACTGAAAACGTTGTTTGCATTAAATGGCAATAACATCTCTAAAAACAACAAAAAATGATTAACATATAATTCCTACTTTACAATATGATTATTATATTATAACATTGTAAATTATATATATTATATAAAAAGAATAATGAATAAAAGCAGAATAAACAAGTGTCAAACAAATTATAAAATATATTTATTTATGTCAATAGAAAACAATATCAATAAACGAATGTTTTTATGAGCTATTGAAATTGCAGTCCCCAGTTTTACTTTCCTATGCAGTTCAGCGTCATTCGTAATTGTACTTACAAAACCATTAGCTTAACTTGTTTCATTGGGTACTTCAGATTGCGCTCCAAGTTAAAAAAATATTTACCCCCAACATGCGTTTTTTGTTGAGAGCAAAGCACTGAACAGAGCGTTCTGATTTGTTTATTATATATGTACACACTTTAGTTTAGTATATAAATAGTACATGGTTGCCACTGGACTGGAAAGTCAGGGAACGAACATTTGGGCAGGGAATGTCAGGGAAAGTCAGGGAATTTCGAAAACAGTCAGGGAAAGTTCCCTCTGAGTGTATATTTTTTTTTATAATATTAAAAAAAAATTATGTCGAGCTCTGAATTCTGGAGCCACTGGAGCAAAAATATTCTTTTCATGAATCCACCTTTTTTCTTATTTTGGGATCACATTTCGCAGATCTCGATATGTTTCGAGATATAACTACGCACCATTTCACTAATCCACCATTTATACCAGTTGTATTAATTGCTAAGCAACTAATGGAGATGCCAAGTAGCATTGAAAAGCATATCAATCCTATTTTTCGATCCATGCGCTACGAAAAGTCTGAGATTATACTTAAATGGAAAACCACATCTTCATGCTTTCCGAAAAAAGATATGCAAACTTATATGTAGGTACATCAAAAATCAAAATAGTCTATTTCGATTGACTTTGTTCAGCGAAGTTTGTTCCCTTTGCTAAGGATTTTGTATAGAATAATTTTTATTTTAAGGCAATAACGGCAAAGTAAGATGCAAATTATGCAAAAAAGAATATGACTTAAGCAACATAGGCCAAAGGTCTTTGGCGTCGCATCAAAATGGACTAGCGCATACTTCAAATTCTAAAGCTTTGACGTCACAAAAATTGATACTTTCTTCACTGCGTCTGATTCATTGCTCGCCTCTAGTAGTCAAAAAACATCTCAAAATACACCAGAAAATATTAACGCTCAAAATACACAAACAAAATATTTTACTTTCGATAAGACCGATTCTATTGTCGCAGAGATAATGTGGTGTCTCTATATTATTTACACCAGAGCGTCCTTGAACTCGTCTGTGGAAATTAGTGATCTTTTTCGGTTGATGGTCCCAAACAGCAAAATTGCTGAACATTTTAAGTTAGGAAGAACGAAAAGTTCATACGTTATCAACCACGGCATCTTCCCATATTTTCATAACAATCTTTTGGATACAATAAACAAATGTGACGACTTTGTTATATGTTTTGACGAAGCACTGAACAATATAGCTCAGAAAGGACAAATGGATTTAGTTGTCCGTTTTTTTGATGAGTCAAATTGAATTGTTTGCAATAGGTGCTTAGAAAGCGAGTTCATGGGATCTCCAAAGTCAGATGATATTTTAAAACATTCTAGCAATCGAATCTGATTTTTGAAAAAAGAGAAACTCTTCAAGTACTCGTATCTATGGATGGCCCAAACGTAAATTTATCTTTTTTAAAGAAATTAAAACAACAGCGAAATGAAATTGATCCGGATGGTACGCAGCTTCTGGAATATGGTGTGTGTGGTCTACATGTAATACATCTACATGGAACCGTAAAAACCGCACTTACAAATGTTTCATGGGACCTGCATATTTCTTTAAGGCATCTTTATTACGTTTTCAAAGACAGTCCTGCTAGAAGAAGCTTATTTACCTTCAAAACTGATTGTACTCGATTTCCCCTGAAATATTGCGGTGTACGTTGGCTCGAAAACAAAATCTGTTTAGAGAGATACCTGAACATTTTTGATGAGTTGAAGCACTTTTTTTCTATAACAAATTCAGATTTACCAAAAACAAGGCCAATTTAAAACGTAAAAAAATACTTCCAAGACAAATTGTTTGACTGCAAACTTGCATTTTTCCATACAATTGTGAACCATTTTTATCAAAATTTCAAGGCGAGAAACCATTGATATTTTACCTTTATGAAAATCTCCTCATAATGGTTAAAAACTTATTGCATCGCATCGTCAAAAAAAAAGTATATCAGCGAATGTTCCATAGGATCTTAACTTTTGTCCATCGATCTTTCAAGTGAATCCAATCTTCTGGAAATAAAAAACGTTGACGTTGGCTTCAAAGCAACGAAAATCATCAATGCAATAAACAAAAAGACAATTTTTCGGAAAAAGATATTTTAAAATTTAAACTGGATTGCCGCAAAATTATTATAAGCATAATATTAAAAATCGAAGAACGAAGCCCATTAAAATACGATTTGATTGTTAACTTGAGCGAGCAGTCTTAATCCTAGAAATATTTTGCAAAACAACGGTCTCTAAGTAAAAGATTCAAAAATTTGCTTCAAATTTTATACGAGTATAATGCCAACAGATTGTTTGATACGTGCGCGGAAAGGGCAAAATTGCGGAACATAATGCATGTACAGATGCAAAGTTCTACTTTCAGCTTTTTGGCAAAAATTAAAATTTTAAAGATCTTTGGCATGTTATAAAAATGTGTTGCATTTTATCGCACGGAAACGCCTCAGTTGAGAGTGGCTTCTCAATTAACAAGACTCTTTTGGTCGAAAATCTCCTTGAGGTGTCACTAGTCCCTTAGAGAAGAGTCTTAGATGGCGTGAAAGAGGCTGGGGGAGTATCGAAAGTGGAAATAAATTCAAAATTAATATTTAATGTTCGATCCTCTTATAGCCGCTATACACAGCAGTTAGAAGAAAAACTTAAATTAAAAAAAAGAAGATGGAGTGAACGTATTAAAAAGAAAAAGGGAGGAAGAAATAAAAAACTTCATAAGGAAAAAGCAAAAATTCGCATTCAAGCCCAGATTGAAGAAGAGAAAATAAATTATCAACACTCCCTTTTGAAAAAATAAGGTATGTCCTGTTCTCAACTGGTTGTTTCATTGATATTTTTTAAAAGGAATGTTTAAAAGTATACAATTTGTTTGTTCTTTAAATATTTGGAACTAGTGTTTAAATGCGTCATTTTGGTTTCCTATGTTTGCAAAATTTGGTCAGGGAAATTTTTTTTTAATAAAAGTGGCAAACATGAAATAACTAGCGGTACCTCGCGTAAGCTCTTACGACATTAACACTTCAATATTCTTCCCTATCATGGTATCCGTTCGGAAGGCATTTTCTCCGCAACGCAAATCCAGTCGGAGACTCAATTTATGTTCATAGAATCCGTTTTCCGAAAGTGCATTCCGCCTCACTTGACTAGGCACAGGTAGTTGTTTGGTTTAATTTAGGATTTTTTTAAATATGCTTCGATAATCTGGGAAAAACCAAATGCAATATGAAAGAAGGATATAGATAGATAGATTCTTTATTTTTTCATCATAAAGTTTACAAATTGGTATACTTAAGAATAAGGACATGGCAATACTGCCGTCTGCCTGAGATGACATTTCATAATATGATTTAAAAATAAAAGAAATAATAAAAAGCAAAAATTTTAAAATATAAAGAAAAGGAGAAAAAAAAAGAAAAAAAATGTTTAACAAAAGATATGAAGAAATACTATTATATAAAACAATGCTATCAATTTTAACGTGATTTGAAACACAAAATATTATACAATTTGGGTAATTTGATTAGCTGTTTATACAAAATTTTATCAATTTTAACATGATTTGAAACCCAAGATAATACACAATTTGGTTAGAAATAGCTGTTTATACAATATTATCAATTTTAACGTGATTTGAAACACAAAAGAGATATTATCAAATTTAGTATGATCAGCAACAAAACAATAAATAGTTAGGTATAAAATTTGGTCAAAACTGCAATAAGTGGGTAATCGACTAAGTTTAATATGTGAAACTGTTACGGTAAGAAAGAGCATGTTGGCAATATTTAAAGAGGCTGAGCCAGCCCATTGCTCCATTTAAAATTTCAAAAAGTTTGTCCAGAGATATAAAACTTTCCCGAAAATGCAACCGGCGAATTTCTTGTAGAATAGGACAAGCAGCAACGAAATGGTATATATCTTCATTCACTCTTCCGTTACATAGATCACATAGCTGGGGCAAGTCTGATCGATGAGGTATAAAGTTCAAATTTAAAATTTCAACTCTTGCTCTAAAAATAATACTTATAACCGAGGCTGAAAATTCATTACTAAAGTAAGAGACTTCCGAGGGCAGTTCATGGTTTAAATGACTATAAATAGCTCTTGAAGTAGATGAAGATGCTCTGGAAAGGTTATCCAGAAACATTTTGTGATCCACCTTAGCAATCACATCAGAAAACTGAGCCTGCCAATCGGTCACATTAGTTTCTGTTAAGTTTAAACTTGTTTCGTAAGATAAAGCTAGTTCGTTCCAGTTTTTAAACGGGGAAGCATTCACTCGAAGTAATTTTCTTAAGATGATTTTGTGAAGACAAGTTTCACTTCTTTTCATCACTCGAGTAATGAAGTTCGCATTTGCCTTCAAATTTTGTATATATTGTTGCATCCAGGCTAGGATTCGAAAAGATAAAACGTAATTCTATTTAATTAATCTTTATTAGTTCTCTTTCAATGTCTTTTACTTCTTGATTATTATTCTAATAATTCACTTATTTAATTCAACAATTCACAATTAATCACTTTAAATAAACAATCACTTCTCTTATTCAATATTCTCTATACTTTTCACTACTGTCATCTATCGCCCTTCTTTATCGCGGTTCACAACTCGAATGTCTTGGGTGCTCCAGCGACATCTATTTATATCTCCTAGTGACACCTCTCGAAATTTCCAGATTCGTTGAGAAGGTTCGTTAAGTTCAGAAGGTTCGAGAACAACATACCAAGTTATACCACAGCTACTCAAACTGCTATTCCAATGCTGCCAAAATCGGTAATATGGCCACTTTCTACTAGATGGCGTAGTTGACTAATTAATGCTGAATGACACAGTTCAAGCAAACATGCAACAATATCCCCCTCTTAAACTTGTTCGTCCCGAACAAGCACGTCAATATTTTCCCCATGGTAGCGATGGAGACGATCCACATGGACAACTTTCAACTTGCCTCTTCCTCGCTGGATCCGGTAGACAACATCGTTGATGCGCTTCACTATCTTATAGGGTCCTTCCCAATCCTGCTGTAGTTTAGGTGACATACCTTTTCGGCGATGAGGGTTGTATAGCCATACCAGATCTCCTTCCTGGAATCCTGTGGTGGTTGCTTTTGTGTCGTACCTCGTCTTCATGCGGTCGCTGGATATCGGATGAATATTTCGGTGGACTTCAGTACCCGGTACACACTTTCCAACCACCTCACCTTGCTTCAATTTGACGCTTTTGTGTTCAGCATTAAGAACTCGTACGGGAACAATATTGTTCTTCTGCTCGACAAGCACTTTTCCAACCACGCAGTTTCGGTAGTGGTTGTCTTTTGGCTCAACTAGAGAGAATCGGTGGCTCATAGGATCACCTTCCAGCTTTGTCCGAATTATTGTCTCTGAAGGTGGTAGGACCTCGTCCTCACTATTGACTGTCCTCAGGGATGCGGCGTTCTCTTTCCCGTACACCATCGGAATCTCTACGTTTCGATACTTGAGTACTTGCATACCAAAGTCCAATACGACATCATTCGCCTTCATGAAATCGATTCCAATGATGCATTCGTCACATATATCGGCTACTAAGAAAGCGTGGGAGAATGCTAATCCTGCCAAATTTATAGTTAGCATGATATCTCCGTACACTTTCGCTGTCGCTCCTGTTGCTGTTTTCAGACAGTAACTGCTGGTATTGTGCAACCACGACTGACGGACGATGTCCCTCCTTATAATAGAAGCGGTGGCACCGGTGTCGATGGCTGCCACGCACTTATTTTGACCGATATAGGCTTCCACTGTTAAACTCTGGTTTCCTCGTTTGGTTTGGGAGACTTGAATTGTGGTCCTGGAGTCATCGATTCCGGAAACCCACTTCTGCCCCGAGAAGCTGTTCCTTACACGTTTCCCGCCTGCTGGTTCTGCGAAGCTATATCTGCCAGATGCTTCTTCGTTGCGCCTCCTAGGCCCGCAATGTGGACAACTGCCTTGTCTGGGTGGAGCTCTGCACTGTCTCTGTAGGTGCCCTATTTTGTTGCAGTTCCAGCAGCGCATTTGACCTCTGTTATCTCTGTTCCGGTCTACGATGTCTGTTCTTTGACATGAGCATTCAACGGCTGTCATTTCCCTTACGCGGTGGAACACATGCGATGCCTGATCAGCAGCTTGCATTGTCAAGGCAAATCCTAGGGCCTCAGCGAGAGTTCTCTTTCCAGCAATTCTTACGGCCATTTGCAGTTGTCTATCTTCAATGGCTTGGATAAACGCCTCCACAGCCATTTCATTGATGAGAACCTCACCAGCATTAGGATATGACAAATGTGCCAGACGTTCGATATCTGCTTGCAGCTGTTGAAGTGTTTCTCCCCGCTTCTGGACTCTACTGCGTAGCTGGACCCTGTACACTTGCTGCATATGCTCATCACCGAAGCGCATCTCTATAGCCTTGACCAGGGCGTCGTAGTCGTGTTGCTTCTCTTCTGAGACGGTTTGGAGTAACTCCGCAGCTGTACCTCTTAGTGCGAGCGTTAGCGCAATCGACTTTTCCTCGTTGTCCCAGCTGTTCGCCATTGCAGCTGCTTCAAACTGTTTCTTATAAATTGGCCATGATGTTTGACCGTCGAAAACAGGAGGCTGCATCTCTTTCCTTCTCGGGCAGGCCGCAGAATTTGCTCGAGCCTTCTGCTTCTTCACTTTCTCCAGCTCTCTAGCCAAGTTCTCGAAGTTTGTTTCATGCTTGCAAAACGTCTGATGGATTTCGTCGAATTTGGTTTCAACCTTCTCGAACTTGTGGTCAATTTCTTCGAGTTTTCCTTCGAGAACATTTTTAAAATCTTCCACAGCGCTCTTTTGGGCGGCAACTATGGAATTCTTTTGTTCTTCGAATTTAGAGTCCATTGACTCCAATTTCGAATCCAGAGAATTCTTCTGTTCATTGAACTGAGAGTCTATAGAATTCTTTTGTTCATCAAATTTAGAGTCCATTGATTCCAATTTGGAATCTAGAGAATTCTTCTGTTGTTCTAGAGAATTCTTTTGTTCATCAAATTTAGAGTCCATACAGTCGAATTTCTGATCGAACTTGGCCAGAAGTAGTTCCATCATAGCAGTCATATCAACGGCTGTACTTACTTGTTCTTCTGCTACGTCGAACAAAACGGACTTGGGATTTTCTCCTTCGTTTTCAACAGCTTCCTGCAGTCGAAGCACCAGATCACTTTTTCCTCCAGCTGTGGAGAGATTCCGCTTTTCTAGCTCAGCTTTTAACTGCGGTATACTGAGCTGTAGTAATTTCAATGTGCGGCCCATTTTTCTTTCCTTTTTTTTCACTAAATACGTTTTTTTTTTTTTTTTTTAAAACTAATTCACTTTACTTTAATTTCACACTGAATACGTTTTATCCCACTTCTGACACCAATGTTACATCCAGGCTAGGATTCGAAAAGATAAAACGTAATTCTATTTAATTAATCTTTATTAGTTCTCTTTCAATGTCTTTTACTTCTTGATTATTATTCTAATAATTCACTTATTTAATTCAACAATTCACTTTCACAATTAATCACTTTAAATAAACAATCACTTCTCTTATTCAATATTCTCTATACTTTTCACTACTGTCATCTATCGCCCTTCTTTATCGCAGTTCACAACTCGAATGTCTTGGGTGCTCCTGCGACATCTATTTCGAGAACAACATACCAAGTTATACCACAGCTACTCAAACTGCTATTCCAATGCTGCCAAAATCGGTAATATGGCCACTTTCTACTAGATGGCGTAGTTGACTAATTAATGCTGAATGACACAGTTCAAGCAAACATGCAACAATATATAGGGACTATTCCTGACTCTACATATATGGCGTAGTTGGGTGTTGAGTTAGGCAAACGAAAAATCCTCTTAAAAAAGTTCCTTTGTACAGTTTCAAAAGCTTCGAAGTGTGTGTATCCGACGGGTTGGACGCCATATGCCATGCATGCATTTACTGTCGCGTTGAAAACTTTGTACTTGGACGTTAAATCAACATTTTGGTTCGAAGAAAAATTTGGCCACATTATATTAAGAGCCAATTTAGCTTCGTTGCTTTTTTTTTGGAGTGCTTTAGATAGCTTAAATTGTAGGTCAAGAGGACACCCAAATATTTAAACTCTTGTAAAACCTCAATGTGTGTATTGTTTAGAGACCATTTTTCTTCCGCTCGCCTTCTTGATTGTCTCTTTTCAAATATAACAATCTTAGTTTTTTGGGTATTAATTTGCAAGCCCCAAGACTCGCAAAATGAACTTAGACGGTTTATTTGCAATTGAAGCGTGAAAGGATTATCAGCAAGCATAACTAGATCGTCCGCGTACAACAGGACTTTGATTATAATGTTAGCAAAATTAACTCCACCCGGAAGAAGCTCGCAGACATCATCTATGAACAGGGCAAATAATAATGGGCTGAGGATACAACCCTGAGGAACACCTGTAATTGTATCAAATCGATTTGAAAATGTGAAACCGTCCCATACCCTTGCATTTGTTGACGAAATAAGACTTGCATACACTACGAGAAACTTTCTTGACAAACCAATGCAAGAAAGTTTGTATATTAAAGCTTGTCTATTGACTTTATCGAATGCAGCTTTAAAATCAACAAAGCAAGTGTATAGTTTCTTTTTTCTATCTATAAATTGTTGAGCAATGCTTGAAATGGCCAAGATATGATCAATGGTTGAAAAACCTGGGCGGAAACCGGCTTGAAAGATGCTCAAAACTGTTATCCTCAATCCATTTTGAGAGCCTTTCATATAGGATTGCAGTGAAAGTTTTTCTTATTGAATTTAAAATTGAAATACCTCTATAATTTTCCGCAGCGCTAGCATCACCTTTTTTAAAAATGGCAAAAATTACAGATTCGTTGAAACTGTTAGGGACACATCCATCATTGTACAATTTGTTATAGAAAGACACGAGGTAGTTTTTAAAATCAATAGTGCTGTTTTTATAAAACTCGACTGGTATGCCGTCTAGGCCAGGAGCCTTACTGTTTTTCAATCTTTGGAGCGTTACTTCCAATTCGGGCAATGAGAATTCTAAATCCAGCTCGTTGACTCTAGTATCAGGTAGCGCGTAATCAAAGGTATGAAGGTCTTCATCAAAGAAGGATATACTATGTTAATGTTGTGAAACAAAAAATTCACATTAAGTATATACATTAAATTTTTTGATGCTTTTCCCAATGCTTTTTTTCCCAATAAGGTCATAAAATTAGTTCTTTTTATACCCTATTCTAGGGGTATATTAATTTTGACGCATAGTTTGTAACATACCTTAATATTGCCCGTAGACCCCTAAAAGTTACTATATTTATGATCAGCATCGATAGTAATGTCGATCTAGCCATGTCCGTCCGTCCGTCCGTCCGTCCGTCCGTCCGTCCGTCGGCAAAAATTAGGCCTTTAAACTGGACCTAGAGAGCTGAAATTTTAACCATATACTCTCTAGTGTCCCGAAATAATCAAGTTTACGAATTTTTGAAATCCGCCCACAGACACGCCCACAAACTCAAAAAAACAAAATTTTGGAAAAAATCGAATTTTGAGCTAGAAATTTGAAATTTTTTATATATGATCTATGACTCCTAAAACTGCTTGGGATAATTTTTTTTCAAAATCCGCCCACAAATAAATAAAACAATTTTTTTGAAAATCCAAAGTTTGAGCTAGGGAGCTAAAATTTATAATATATACTCCCTATGGGCCCTTTATGCTCATGTGTAAATATTTTCAAAATCCGCCCGTGCCAGCCCACAATTATTTTTTTTTTTTTTTGAAAATTCAAAGTTTGAGCTAGGGAGCTGAAATTTATAATATATACTCCTTAGGGGCCCTTTATGCTCATGAGTTAATTTTTAAATTACAATTAAATAAAACAATTTTATTGAAACACCCAAGTTTGAGCTAGGGAGCGTTTTTTTTGATAAAATCCTTTAAATGATATATAACAAAATATGTAGAGCGTTCTTAACAATTCAACCATACGTAGACTTTTGTCACGCCCACTTATGAGGGATAGGAATAAGAATAGGGTATCCAACAGTTCGCCCAAGCGGACTGTAGCCCGTCCCTATGTTTTTCCTCTCACATTATTACGAACAGTAGCTAAATCCCATTTTTCATATTTTAAATCAAATATAAAGGCAATCATAGTAGAAGTGACCATAGTTCAAAGCATTACTTCATAGGAACAACAACTACATGTAAAAGAAATTCATAACCAAGTAGAAAATATGCCAAATTCGAGAACAAGGAAAATCTATCCGTTTCATAGCCAGTAAGATTGGAAGAAGACCAACTAGAAAGGAGGAGAAAGCAAAGCAACAACAAGTGAGGCTCAACGGGCGATACTGAGAACTGCTTCAAATTCAAGACTTCCGCAACTTAAATAAACAGCCTTATTGCGAAGATCAATCGACAATTGATAATTGACTATTTTCAATGTGTGCTATTGTGAACGAACGATTCATTTGGTATTTTTGTCAATCGCATTTTTTTAATTGACTGCGATTGACAAAATCATTTAGAATCGTTCGTTCACAATAGCACACATTGAAAATAGTCAATTATCAACTGTCGATTGATCTTCGCAATAAGGCTAAAAGGCAGAAACGGTTTTTTTTTTATAATTAGCGCTAAAAGGGATTTTTTTTTCTGTACCCTTATTAACCACAACGCAAGCATTTTTGTTGCTGTAAGTAGCACCCAGCAAATGATTCATTGCCTGTTTTTAAGTGCTACTTTAGCATGAACGAATAGAAGGATAGGAAAGAAGTTGAGAATCACTTAGTGAATACACTACCATTGCACCATTGCCAGCCGCAGTTGAAGCTAGTAGATCAATTGTTCGTCGCGTGATACAGCAGGCCGGCGGATATTAGACACCAACAAATGGAAAAGATGATTGTCAGTGACTTGATTTTGCAATAAGTCACATCAGGTGGAGTTCCATAGTTCTAAGGGTCCTTCAGATAGCTATGAACAACAGTTGGTCCTCTGCCAATCTTACCGGCTATGAAACGGAATTCATTGATTAATGAATTTCTTTTAACCATAGTTGTTGTTTCTATGAAGATATGCTTTGAATTAAGGTCCCTAATACTCCAAATGCCTTTATATTTGATTTAAAATATGATTTAGATAGATTTAGCTAGTAGATTTAGCTACTGTTCATAATCAAGCGAGAGCAGAAAAAGGACCTTATTTGGAAAAGCATATTGCATTTGTTTTTTCATAGATTATCGAAGGATTTAAAGAAAGTCCTAAAATCAAACAAAAAACTACCTGTTCGTAATCAAGTGAGCGGGTGTAATACCAGAGCAAAAAACTGACGTTTTGTCGTAAAAATGTTTCCAATACTCGTACCGTGAAGAAAAATTCCCCGTTTCGTACAAAATCGGAAATTTTCCCTTTCGGAGCGGATACAATAGTAGGGCCAATTAACTACGAAAATAATAATTATGTTTTCGTAGTAAGTCCTCATGAGTGCAAAACTTAATGAAACTACTTAAGTTACAAATCATGGTATCACTCTGAACACGTCTAAAGGCCCAACTATAGGCGTTTTTATTTTTAAGCTCCGAGCAGAGCACTGATTAGAGGCTGAGCACGTCGAGTAAGCTCTGAGCAAAGTAATCTCAGAGCGTTCCGATTTAGTTTCAAAACACAAGTGAGTACTTTACTGTCATATGGTTAGATATCATGTTTATTTTTTAAATGAAGGTCAATTTATGAAATTGTACTATATTTAACGCCAGATAAACAACAACAAAAGCTTGACAGCTTCATAGCATTCTATAGTACTATCATGAAGCCTTCTTTTCGATTTTAAGCCCCATCATCATGGCGTATGCATCGGCTGTCACGATTTCGATTTAGCTTTGGAAATGAACTTGGCTTGTTTCTTGGTGTTGATATGATGGCAGAAAGAATGAATTTATTGTGTAGGAGGGAATGAGACCAGAAATTAAATTTAAAGTAAGATAGGTTTGTTGACAAAGCACCCTGATAAACAGCGTAAAATTCGACTAAGGGCGAAATCGGGTTGGGCCCGTTTGCCGGCATATCAAAAGCCCGCACCCGAATGCCCCGCACACCAAAAGCCCGCAGGTTCGAGGAGAAACAATGCATTTCACCTCTAAAACGGTAAATCCGTTCTCCGTGATTTTCAAACAATCGAGTATCTTAACTTTCTGAAATTGAAGAAAGCCACTCCCCCTCAATCTTACAAGAAATATTTTCTCGCATTGAAAAGGGCATGTTATTTTATTCACCCCTGATTTATTTGTTCGTCCTAAGAAGAACGATTTTTAAAATCCAGCACCGCCGCATCCTTTATTGAAATTTTCATATCTCTTTACGAATTATCGCTCACTCGCTAAAGTGGTTGTATAGAGCTGTTTTTTTAAGAGCGATAAATTATTTGTATTAAGAGGTTGAAATTGCTTCCGATCCGGATTTGTGTTCCTTAAGAAGCTTGTTAAAAAAATCCAACTTCTAAATGGTGATTATAATTGGATTGGTCTGCTCGCTGGTATTAAAAAGTTAATATCTCTTATAGAAAAACTGTTTGTCCTGAAAAGGACGCTTTGTGGCTATCATATTTAAGATAGCACCACGTTAGTGGCAATGTTTCTGAGGAACTCAGGCTTGTCGAGCGTTCGATTATTCGAAATAACGGACTGAATGGCATCGATCCTCTTTTTATTCCTGGTGCTGCCGCTGAGTCTCATCTGCCCACTTCTCGCCTTGTCGACATTCACTTTGGCCACAATCAGCTCTTTTCCAAGGTTTCCAATGAGCTGGTAGAGTCCCGAATGTTACTTCCCGCAACCAAAAATCTGCCTCGTACATTGGCATTTTTTTTTTATTTTTTAAATACACTATCAGCTCTGTGTCGTGGAGTGTTAAAGCAAGCAACTATCACGAGCAGAAATTTGCCGGCACTGAAAGTGCTCTCACAGGCTCATCATTTAGGCAGGTGTTAGTAAGGACAAAACAATTAAAAAATACAATAATTATGTACCTATAAAATACTAACACAGACACAAATCATGCAAACAGTTTAAGACATTAAAGCATTATTACGCAAAATATTTTTCAGCTTAACTTTACTAACATGCAAGTCAATCACATGATCATTTAGATTATAGATTCTACTCATGCGACTAATAGGCTCATGCTACCCATAATTCGTTCTATGATGTGGGCTAAACAATAATTCAACACTGCGTAAATTATGGGCACCACCACGAAAATTAAAGCCAATAGACGACAGCAAGTCAGGTGCATCTATTTGACCGGATATAAGCTGCTGTAAAAAAATGATATCGCTATTAAGCCTTCGTTCGGCCCTGTCTGGTTTGCGATTGGCGGTTGTTTTCCCGGGTGATCACCTGAGGAAGTATACTGCATAAAACATCTGCATTCTGGACAAGGCCTTTGTTAAAAATAATAACTTTCGTCAAATTTTCTTTTACTTCCACCCAAATGTTCCCTTCTTAATTTGTTTCTTTTTGCACACATCACACCGCTTACAGTAAATCATATTATATAATTAAAACTGTGTGAAAATATGTAACGCTATATGAGTTTTTTTTACTTCTTGTTTCATTAAACTTTAAAACTATCTGAATTAATTGTCTGCGTTTCTATTTCAAGGTGAACTCTTTTCAGCTTAATCTAAAGGTAAACTAATAAATTCAACAGGTTATGGGCCCAGGTCGACGCTGGAAAAATTTATATTAACAAAAGGATTTTATTAGGAGATTATTTTGCTGAACTGGATTAACGCTTTTTGTGCATCGATAGCGAAATTGCGTAGTCTGTGCTTGCGATTACATATTTTTGGAATAATTGCTGGAGGCATTAAACAAATTTCGGGAGCATCGGTCATAGGCGTTATTGTAAGCGAAAAAAAAAAAAAAAAACTGAAATGGAAAAGGAAGCATCGGTAATTGAAAAATTCACTGACCCATCGCAATGGATGATGTGGAAGTTTCAGGTTCGTGTGAATTTGTTGGCATCGGAATTGTTTTGCTTCGTCGATGGAACAAAAAGGAAGCCAAATGATATGAAAGACGCAAACTACGCGAGAGATTTTGCAGAATGGGGTAAGAATGATGCTAGGGCACAAAAACTTATCGTGAATTCCTGCGGATCGAAGGTACTCATTCATTTGTGCAACTGTTCTTCTTCGAACGAAATGTGGGAAAAACTACATTCAATATATGAGCAGAGTAACGACTCAGCTAAGCATTTATTGGAAGAACAGTATTACGCTTACAAAAGGGATCCGGCGCACGATATAGCTACGCACATTTCGTCCATAGAAAACTTGGTACAAAAATTAAAAGCCACGGGTGTTACGATCGATGACAGCATGTTAATAACAAAGATTTTGATGACGTTGCCGTCAGAGTATCAGCACTTTTCAACTGCATGGGACTCAACTGCGAAGGGGGATCGCACGATTACGAACCTTACAAATCGGCTCATGGTTGAGGAAAGTCGGCTAGGGATTCAACGCCTAAACTTGAGCGAAGTTGGAACAAGTGAGGTACTGTTGGCCCGACAAAACACTGGTGCACTGCGGAAGAATTATCAAACAGAACATCATAAGAGAAAAGTTAAATCAAAACGAACGGGCAAATGCTTCAAATGTGGGTCAACTGAACACTGGAAACGGGATTGCAAAGCTCAATTTGCACCGGAGACTGCTCAGCCGAAGAAATCATATGGGGACAAAGCTTTCTTTAGCAACATTGCTCAGTCCTTGGCCAAAAGTGATTCTTGGTTTGTTGATTCGGGTGCCACGAACCATATGTGCAAGCGCCGTGAGTGGTTTACGACGTTCACTCTATTGGATAAGCCGGTTGATGTGTTACTTGGAGACGGAAAATTAATGCTAGCAACTGGCCGCGGTGATTTACGAGTGTTGTCATTTAATGGGATTAAGTGGATCGAGAAAACAATGAAAAATGTTTTGTATGCACCTAGTCTGTTTGCAAACTTATTTTCTTCGACAAATTCATTGGATAGCGGGCATACTAGTTGGTCAAATAAAGATGTGTTTAAGCTCTTAGATGGTGACAGTGTTGTGGCAGTGGGAGCAAGGCAGGGTGGAATGTTTCAAATGCTTCTCAGGGTCATCGAACCGAATGATGACAAATCAATGGTGGCTATTAAAGACAACTCTCTGCGCATTTGGCACGAGCGCTTAGGTCATCAAAATGTGGTTCATGTCCGCAGTTTCCTGCGAAACCATAATATTGATTTTATCGACGAAAACTTTGACTGCGATGGTTGTGCATTCGGGAAGCAACATCGATTAAGCTTCAGTTTGCGACCGGATAGATCTACAAAATGTGGAGAGATGATTCATGCGGATGTCTGCGGACCGATGGAGGAAAATTCATATGGTGGGTCTAGGTATTTTGTACTCTTCAAAGATGATTTTTCGAAGTTTCGATTTGTGTTTTTCCTCAAGAACAAGTCTGAAGTGGTTGACAAGTTAAAAATAGTTCTCAAAATTGCTGAGAAGCAATGTGGGCATTCAGTTGGAAATCTTCAAACAGATAATGGTATAGAATTTGTAAATTCTTCCATAAAACAATTGTTGGAAGAAAATGGTATTCATCATCGTCGTTCGGTCGCATATACACCTGAGCAAAATGGATGTATTGAGCGAGAAAACCGAACAATAATGGAATCGGCACGATCCATGATTCATGCAAAGGGTCTAAGTCCAAAGCTGTGGGCAGAGGCAGTACAAACAGCTGTTTTCATCCTGAATCGGACGGGTACCAGTACAATTAAAAACAAAACACCCTATGAACTATGGCACGGTAAGGCTGCACAGGTGGAACACTTCCGTATTTTTGGGTCAGAGGTTTATGTGCATATACCCAAACAAAAACGTAGTAAGCTTGATGCAAAATCCAAGAAATGCATTTTTGTCGGTTACGATGAAAGTCAGAAGGGATATCGCATTATGGACAAATCAAATTGCATCTTGGTAGTTCGTGATGTAAAGTTTTTGGCGGAAGAACCGGCCGCAGTCACAATCATCGAGGATGATGATGCAGATTGTGACGCAAATATTAATTTCCAACGGGAAGATCATCAGGAAAATGAAGCGGAAGACAATACAGCAGATTTGCGACGACGTCCGACAGCATTGCACGACATTGACGAAAACAATATTTTGGAGACGCGCTTACGTAATCGGAAGGAGAGCGCTTCAATGGCGATGGCTTTATTGTCAATTAGCGAGGAGCCAAAAACGTATGAAGAGGCAGTCAACTCATCAGAAAGTGAAAAGTGGTTACATGCGATGAAGGAGGAAATAGATTCGATGTTGGAAAATCAGACCTGGGTGCTGGTTAAAAAACCAAATGGTCAAAAGTTAGTGGACAATAAATGGGTTTTCAAGGTCAAGAAAAATCCTGGTGAGTTGACTGAACGCTACAAAGCACGTCTGGTATGTCGTGGATTCACTCAAGAATACGGGATAGACTATTTGGAGACATTTAGTCCAGTGGTTCGATTCACATCATTGCGAACGATTCTAGCTCTTGTTGCTGAAAAGAGGATGCATATGAAGCAGTTTGATGTCAAAACAGCTTTTCTTAACGGCGATCTTGAAGAAGTCGTATATATGGAACAACCAGTTGGTTTCAACGACAATAGCGGACGCGTTTGTAAACTGCAGAAGAGTATATATGGTCTGAAGCAAGCTTCGCGTTGCTGGAATCGCAAATTCAAGTCATTCATCGAACTCTTCGGGTTTCAAGTCTGCGATTCAGATCCATGTGTATTTGTCAGTCATACAAATGGGAGCTCTATCATTTTGGCGATTTATGTCGACGACGGGATTGTGGTAGGCGATAATGAGGCAATGATATCATCAGTAGTTAGACATCTTCAGGAGCACTTCGAAATAAGAACAATGCAAGTGGGTTGCTTTCTTGGGTTTGAGATTGATCAGCGAGGCGATGGTTCTATTTTCATGCATCAAACTTCATATGCACGAAAGGTTTTGGAACGGTTTTACTTTGAGGAATGCAATTCAGTTTCTGTTCCCAGCGACCCAAATCAGGTACTTTCAAAATACGATGAATCAGAACTAAGTAAATTCCCGTATCGGCAGTTGGTTGGAAGTCTTATGTACCTAGCCATTGCAACAAGGCCAGATATAAGCTATGCAATCGGTAACGTCAGTCGGTACTTGGAAAAACCAACCATGATTCATGAAAATGCAGTCAAGCGCATACTGAAGTATATAAAGGGCACGATCAGTTGCGGAGTGCTGTACAAGGGTAGTGGAAGTGGTCGTTTGTGTGGTTTCAGCGACGCGGACTATGCTGGTGATGTCGTGACACGAAGGTCAACGTCAGGTTTCGTTTTTAAGTACAACGATGGTATAATAAGCTGGAACAGTACGCGACAGAAATGTGTCTCGCTTTCTACGACAGAGTCAGAATACATCGCAGCATCTGAGGCAATAAAGGAACTAGTCTGGTTGCAACGGCTGCTTGGAGAATTAATACCAAACAAGATTGATAATATCACATCGTTTTTCATGGATAATCAAAGTGCTATTCGCTTGATAAAAAACCCCGAATTCCACAGGAGGAGTAAACACATTGATGTTAGATACCATTTCATTCGTGAGAAGTTCGAGGAAGGTTGCTTTGATCTTCAGTACGTGTCAACAAAGGAAATGATTGCAGACATTTTAACCAAAGCTCTACCGATAGAGCGATTTCAGTTCCTGCGTGCATTGATGGGAGTTGCCTCAATTGGGAATTAATTTATTTTTTGTTTTGGTGTGGTGCATTCTAGACTTATAAAGATTAAGGTTTAAATGTTGACAAAAAGTGGGAGTGTTAAAAATAATAACTTTCGTCAAATTTTCTTTTACTTCCACCCAAATGTTCCCTTCTTAATTTGTTTCTTTTTGCACACATCACACCGCTTACAGTAAATCATATTATATAATTAAAACTGTGTGAAAATATGTAACGCTATATGAGTTTTTTTTACTTCTTGTTTCATTAAACTTTAAAACTATCTGAATTAATTGTCTCCGTTTCTATTTCAAGGTGAACTCTTTTCAGCTTAATCTAAAGGTAAACTAATAAATTCAACAGCCTTGAAGGACGCTGTGAGGAGGCGAGTCAAGGAAGGCAATAGCCCGGCGTTTGAGCGCATCATCAAGACTAATGGAGGCTTTGTCCTCTGCTGTAGTGATGAAGCCACGAATGCGTGGGTCAGAGCTGATCTTGCTCGGATTTTCCCTAAGCTTAACGGGAGTGACCTTGTCTGTCTTCACCCGTCAGAGCTAGTGGGATATACCAAGATGAAGGTCTTTGTCCCAGAAACTGATCTGGAGACTAAGGAAATCATCGATCTTCTCAAGGGTCAAAACCCGGGTCTATCCACCGATAAGTGGAGGGTCTTTCACTTCAACAAAATGAAGGATGGCCGTCTGTATACTTTTGGTGTTGATGACGATTCGGCGAAGATGCTTGGGAAGTGCTCTTACCGGCCTTTTTTCCTCACTGGTCGCCTGTTCTTCAGGCCAGAAAAGAGGGGAGAGAAGGCTGGAACTTCCAGTGGTAATTAGCTCTATGGCTAGCTCATCACTGGAGGTCCTTCAAATCAACTTGCAACATTCCAAGGCGGCTTCACCCATATTGTGTCGTCGTCTTGGAAAACTGCATACAGAGGTATGCCTCATACAGGAACCTTATCTGTATAAGGGGGCGGTAAGTGGCATCTCGGGTGTACCAGGAGCAATTTTTGTAAAGCCTGGGATTGTTAATACTCGCACGTGCATCTTTGTAGCAAAGGGCTTAGATGCTAGTCTTATGCCTGAGTTCAGTTCTCGAGACTGTACAGCTATTAAAATGTGTCTTAAGCGAGGAGGGTTGGTTACTGAGATTATTTTAGCCTCAGTGTACCTCCCATTTGACTCACTGGCCCCACCTCCAACGGTGGAACTGGTAAGGCTTGTCGAGCATGCCCGACGTGGTAACAAGCATTTGATCGTTGGTATGGACGCGAACGCGCATCATCGCGTTTGGGGTAGTACTGACTCAAATAGCAGGGGTGAATCCCTACTAAACTTCTTTGCTGCCAGCCAGCTCGATATACTGAACACTGGTAATGAGCCAACCTTTGTCACTCGGCTGAGGCGGCAAGTTATTGATGTGACAGTAGCAACCGCTGCTACATCTGGCATCGTTTCGAGCTGGAGGGTTTCAAGGGAAGAAACTGCATCTGATCATCGGTATGTTATTTTTAAGCTAAGTGCAGATCGACCGATCAGAAGCAAAATCAGGAATGTGCGAAGCACTGACTGGGACGTCTATTCCACGGAGTTGCGGGGTCAGATAGGTTCCCTGCCTATCAGGATCCTTAGTAGCGATGACTTGGATAAGGCGACCGACACGCTACACAGCGGTATTATTACGATGGTGGAACGCTAAGCTATCCCTTCTCAGGAAAAGAGTGGGGAGGCTGTTTAACAGGGCCAGGAAGTCTAACCTCTCAGCCGATTGGTCTTCTCATGCGGATGCGCAGAAGGAGTACAAGAGGCAAATTAAGAGCGCTAAGAAGGTATCTTGGCAGAGGTTCTGCGGAGAACTGAAGGATGTTAGCGCGGTTTCGAGATTGCAGAGAGTCCTCTCAGCTGATCCGGGAGCCAGGCTTGACGTCCTTCGGAAGCCTGATGGCACCTCGACCAACTCCAATGAGGAGGCACTTCAACTGCTAATGGACACCCACTTTCCTCGCTGCAAAGCCGTGGATAGTTGCGTGTGGCCAAACAAAAGCAGAACTACCACTGAACAGTGGCGGGTCGCGGCGAGCATTGTTACGAGAGAGAGGGCGAGAGCTATTATCCTGTCCTTTTCTCCTTTCAAAGCTCCTGGACCTGATGGCATATACCCCATACTCTTGCAAAAGGGTATCGAGATTTTGCTCACACTGCTAACTAGAATCTACAGAGCTAGCGTGGCTCTGCGACATATTCCTTTAGCCTGGAGAAGAGCTAGGGCGGTCTTCATTCCCAAACCGGGAAAGGCCGCCTATGATCTTCCCAAAAGCTTCAGGACTATTAGCCTTTCATCATTTCTGCTAAAGGGCCTTGAAAAACTGATTGACGTACGGCTTAAGAGTATTCCAGCTTCGCTGGGTATTCATGATAGCCAACACGCCTATCAAAAAGGCAAGTCCACTGAGACGGCATTAACGGATCTGACGGCCAGAGTGCATAGGGCGCTCGACCGCAAGAACTATGCTCTTGCTGTCTTCATGGATATTGAGGGTGCCTTTGACAATCCCACCTTTTGCAGAATTGAGTCTGCCTTAACACTGAAGGGCGTCGATTCTGCAACTGTGGAATGGATCCTAGAAATGCTTAGGAGCAGAGAAGTTACAGCTGCTGTTGGCGGCTGTGTCAGAACTGTGCGCGCTGTCAAAGGCTTTGCGCAGGGCGGTGTACTTTCCACTACATTGTGGAACCTGTTAGTCAACTCCTTGTTGAGAAGACTTGATGGGGAAGGTCACCCTGTTATTGGGTACGCTGACGATGTGTGCATTATTGTCAGCGGCAGGAGTTTACCAACTCTTTGCGAGCGGATGAAAACAGCGCTCAATAGTGTTGGGAGTTGGTGCCGCGAGCAAGCTCTGTCAGTCAACCCCGCGAAGTCTGAGATGATGCTGTTCACGAGTAGAAGGGCAATACCTCAAGTGAGGTGGCCTTACTTCCAGGGCACTCAACTAAAGCTATCAAGCAAGGTTAAGTACCTGGGTATTGTTCTAGATCCAAAGCTTAACTTTTCTGAACATTTGGTTGCTAGGATTTAGAAGGCAACTAACATTCTCTGGCAGTGCCGTAGGATGTTCAGCAGAACCTGGGGACTTAGTCCCAGGCTGGTTCACTGGATTTACACGTGCATTGTTAGGCCACACCTTATGTATGGTGCGATTGTATGGTGGGCTAGAGCTCACATCCTCAAACGTCAACTGTCGAAGCTACAGCACCTTGCGTGCTTATGCATTACAGGTGCGATGAGAGGAACTCCCACTGCTGCTATGGAAGTGTTGCTCTGTTTACCTCCCTTGCAGTTCCTTGCTGAAAGTGAGGCCAGAAAATCACTATACCGCATGTGTGTAGTACTTGGACGGCAGGTCAATCTCGGCGATGGGCCCAGAGGTGCTAGGTACAGAGCTCTCTATGACAGCCTACCTGGCCATCGGGGAGGAGCACTTGACACTGTGTGCATGAAGCAAGTCTTT
This sequence comes from Portevinia maculata, assembly GCA_949715645.1. Taxonomy (NCBI): domain Eukaryota; kingdom Metazoa; phylum Arthropoda; class Insecta; order Diptera; family Syrphidae; genus Portevinia; species Portevinia maculata. The sequence continues at coordinate 124,734,766 of OX454527.1, forward strand.
GAGCGCCGTTTTCAGGTCATCCTTCCTGAACGGCAGGAATGGAACAGTGAGGGGTGGAATGGCTTTAGGCCGGGTGATGTCATCGTCTATACTGATGGCTCACTTATTGACGGTATCTCCGGAGCCGGGGTCTACTCTATAGACTGTCGGATAAATCTATCTCCAGCCTTGGGTAGACAAACAACTGTTTTTCAGGCAGAAATCTTTGCGATTGCCACTGCCGCCAATATCCTGTTAAGGAGAAGGATTAGGGGTAAAACCTTATACATCTGCTCAGATAGCCAAGCCGCTATCAAAGCCTGTTCGGCTGGCTCTCTCAACTCAAAAATAGTTGAGGAAACCATGGTTAGGCTTAACCGTCTGGGAAGATGTAACTCGGTATCACTTGCCTGGGTTCCTGGGCACACAGGTATCGAGGGTAATGAAAGAGCGGATGCTCTGGCCAGGAAGGGCTCTTCAACAGCCTTCATTGGCCCACAACCATCCATAGGATGCTGCTCATCCGTCCACAAACGTGAAATGGATTCGGCTCTACGCCAACAACATTCCGAATACTGGCATGACCTGGTCTCATGCAGGTATTCGAAGAAGCTAGTAAACGGTCCAAAAATCAGCAGAGCTAAGTTTTTACTTGGACTAAACAGGAAAGACTTGAGATCCTTGATTGGTCTCGTCACCGGTTTCAGTCCTCTTAACGAGCACCTCAAAACCATTCACATTAGGAGCTCGGGCCTATGTGAGTGCTGCATGGAGGCGGATGAAACGGCATCTCACTTCATCTGTGAATGTCCGGCTTTCGCCAGAACCAGGCTCACCACTATAGGCAAACAATTCGTTAACGAAGATGAAATGGGGGAAATTGAACTTGCAAATATTCTTCGCTTTGCCAAGGCTACTGGCAGGTTCTCCCTCACTGAATCTTACTAATCGCCAATAACCAGCGAGCGGGCAGCTATGCTGAAGTACAATAGACCAATAGGTCTAAGTGCTTGTCATCTACTGATGACCCCACTGCACATACAATACATACAAAAAAGCCTTCGTTGAGAAAGGGGTAAAATTTGAAGAAACTTGATACGTTGACTGTAAGGAGGAAGGTTAAATCGAATAATTTTACTTTGAATGGCCTCTATTCGATTTGAATGAATGTTGTAGAACGGTGTCCAAACTTGAGAGGCATACTCTAGAATCGGACTGACAAAACAATTGTACAATGACATAGAAACGTAAGGGTCATTAAATTCTTTGGCCCACCTTTTTACGAAGCCTAGCATAGAATAAGATTTATTAATAATAGAATTAATATGCTTAGCAAAAATCAGTTTGGGGTCGAAATAAACCCCAAGATCCTTAAAATTATCAACATTACAAGGAATATGTTGATGCAGAGAATATTGAAACGTGGAAGGGATAGTCTTTCTAGAGAATGTCATATGTTGACATTTAGTTGGGTTCAGGGATAAACCGTTTTTATCACACCAATTGGCGAAGCTATTAATGTCAGATTGAAGAAACATTCTGTCTTGCTGACTAGTGATAGATTTATATTATTTTCATACCATCAGCGTAGATCAGGATACTACTGTGATTTATACATGTCTTAACATCATTAATGGCAAGTATAAATAAAATTGGTCCGAGGTGACTTCCTGGGGAACTCCAGACTGAGCTGTGAAAGATACAGATAGCGATCCTTCAAATTTCACTTGATAAACCCTTGATCTAAGGTATGAATTAACCCATTTTATGAAACATGGTGGGAAACCAAAAGCCTTGAGCTTAAATTCGATTATTTCATGGGACAGCTGGTCGAAAGCCTTAGAGAAGTCAGTGTATACGTAATCCATTTCGTCCTTATTCTCTAAGGCATTAGAACAATCATGCAAGAAACTTAATAGATTAGTGACAGTGGATCTGTTTCTTACAATTCCATGCTGTTCATTACAAATTATATTGCGACAAAGAAATATTAACTTTTCACAAACAATTTGTTCAAAAAGCTTAGGGATACACGAAAGCTTTGAGATGGGCCTATAATTAGTGATATCACCACGTTCGCCTTTTTTAAATACAGGTTTGATAAAAGCACTTTTCCATACATAAGGGGATTTACCTGTACTAATGGACAATTCAAACAGATACTTAAGATATGGAGCAATTGCATGACTGCATTTTTTAAGAGCAATCGGTGCAATGCCATCAGGACCTGATGAATAGTCATTCTTCAGAGAAGAAATACATTTTAAAATTGTTTCCAAATCGAATGAGATACTACTAAAACTTATTTGGGAACAGCTAGTTAGATAACTAAAATATTGATCATCAATGTGAAGAGGGGTCTCCCTACTGAAATGATCTGCAAACATATTGCTTGCATCTAGCGAATCAGCAGTTGTCGAACTATTGTAAGTAAGCTTCGATGGATAACCATCGGTTTTTTTCTTAGAATTGACAAAACCCCAGAAAAGTTTGGGGTTCAATTTTAAAGAGCATTCCATTTTACTTATATAGTCAATATATAAGTTGCAGGATAAAGATTTGAATTCATTGAACAATGTGAAATAGAGTTCAAGATCTGAGTGGCAGAGACTTTTTAAATAGTTCTTCCAAGCTCTATTACGTCTGTTTTGTATCGATTTGAGCTCTTTAGTGTACCAGGGATGGGACGTTTTCAGATTCCTAGAGGATTTCACAGGAATCACTTTTTTTCATGCTGTTATCCATCAAAGTATAAAAAGAACCTACTGCATCTTCAATATTAGATAAGGCAGTAAGGTTAAAATTAGTACAATGGAACGTTACCGAGTCTGAGTGCTCTGGGATTTGGATTTCCTTTTTTTAAAAAAAAAAAAAAAAAAAAAAAAAAAAAAAAAGGTTAAAATTAAAGCTGTTAATTTCATCAGAAAGCCTTTGAAAATTTACTTTCCGAAAGTCAAAAGAATGCGAACGGTCATACGAATTACTATTTTCGTACAAATGTGCGCCTAGTTCAATAAATACATCCAAGGGTGGATGATTGTTATCTATGTTAGTTATACTGAAGTGGGATTCCAGAACCGCAGTACTAACAAAGTCAGAAGAGAAAACAAGATCGAGAGTTCGATTTCTGAAATTTTTAATACAGCTTGTTTGCTGTAAGTTGTTACGTTCCACTTACGCAATTCAAGATGCCGAGATCCAGCCGACTCAATGGAGATGGTCGTGGGAGGATGGTGGTATATGGGCGCCACGCGATTTATCTCGGCGTCCTGAAAACTCCCTTTTGAGTGAATCGCGACCGTCAAAAAGGGGTTCGCGTTCCGGAAACTATCTTCGAATATAAACTAGTTTTGGTTCACTTTTCCTTAGGTATCTATTGCATATATTTCAAATTATATAAATCTCGGTTATAAGTTATATTACTACTTGGCATCAATACCACGCTAATTACCCCAGCCCCGGTATGAACCTTTCCTCAACGGCGTCGCAACGTTGCCACCCCCTTGCTTACATATAAGGGCTATACCAATTGAAACTTCTTATGGCTAGTTTTCCCCTTAAAGAAAAAAAAAAAAAACCAACGGCGATACCAATGCCAATCGGAACGAAATTCAAAATCTTCTAAATTAAGTAAATTATTATATAAGTGGATATGTAATATAAGAAAGAAATATAGTAGCGATAAATAGTATGAAAAGAAAAACAACAAGAAGAAAAAAAAATTGGAAAAGATCCGAAGAACAAAAAAAAAATAACGTTACTATTGATAACAAACAAAATAGTAAAAAAAAGTAGTTACATATAAAAAAAAAAAAAAAGAGAAAAAAAATACAGGCGGCTTCGTCTAGGGCTCGATCACAAGCAGTCAGCGTGTCGAGCAAACGCTTAACGCCTTGCACCAACCGGCTTCTCCTGGACGTTGTTTCTCAAAATTTAACGGATATCACTCGGACGTCCCCACTTCAATTGGGGATCACGCGTTTCACCTCGCGTCGGAACGGCACCGTTATTTGGGTGACCTCCAGGAAAACCTCAGATATACCTGATAAGCACGGATATCAAACTTGAATACCAAACGAAATCTATCTCTCGACGACACAATTCACTTGTATATTAAGCTAACTTTAATTTCTTGTTGTGATTACACAATTTAACAATGTTAGTAAACTTAGTGGTCTTGCGTTTTCTTTTATTTGTTCGGTTAATGTCCAGATGAATATGTACATCTATTATAATTACGGATCAACAATTATCAAAAATTAAATCACCGCGCACACCACCAACTCTCGGTTAAAACACTACCGCCCAGTCTCGACTCGTGCACCACACTCTCTTTTCTTCAACTCAAGTTCCCTGCACGGCCGTGCAATCGAGTGTCCTCTATGACCTCTAAGTTCCTCTTGGAATGGCAATAAATAAACAAACAAAAAAAAAAAAAAAAAAGAAGGCTTCAACCGACGGGTTCGATCGTACATCCTCCAGGTCCGGGACCCAGCGCGCTCCCACTAGGCCACTGTTCCCCAGATGCCCATCCGTCAAATGGGGACTAGGAATGACCGAGCTATAAGGTGAAAACTTGAATCAAAATTCAAACCATAACACTCCCCCCTTCCTTTCAGAAGTTTTCACCAAATGGTTTCAACTGCGGCCCGGTTGTACATCTTTAAATCTTTGACATGCCAAACACCGCCGGCCTTCCCGTCCATACCTTGAAGCTCATATGTGCACCCCGACAATTTGCGTAAGATCTTAAAGGGTCCTATAAAATTTGGTGCCAGTTTCGCCGTGAAGTACTTGGCTGCATCAGAAAGTACAAAATTTCGGCGCAAAACTAGGTCATGGGGATAAAATTGTACATCCCGTCGACGCAGGTTATAGTGCCTTGCTGAGCTCTGTGCGGCCAACTGAAGTCTTGACCGTACGTCATTAATCACGATACCCAAGGACCGATGCCACGCAAGGTCTTCTGTACGCTCTTCAAGAAACCCTTTAGAAGGAACAGGCTCATTTTTGCCATTCAGGCACATATCTCGACCAAACAGTACAAAATACGGGCTCGCTTTTAATACTTCATGAGTAGAAGTACGTATCGCACATGCCACCTTCGGTAAGAGTACATCCCATAGGCGGTGGTTGTCCGAAACATATGCCCTAAGCTTAGTTTTTAAGGTTTGGTTTACTCTTTCTGCAGGGTTAGCTTGTGGGTGGTAAAAGGCCGTAAAATTTAAAGTGATACCATACGTGGAAGCGAGGGATAAAAACTCTCGGCTTTTAAATTGTACCCCGTTGTCGCACACAATCCATCTCGGCATGCCGAAAACTAAAAATACCTGCTCTTCCATTATCGTGGATACTGCTTTGGCAGTGGCAGACCGCAGTGGGAAAAACAGGGGAAACTTCGAAAAATAGTCGACCACGGTAAGTATATAACAATAGCCCCTAGTTGATCGAGGAAGAGGCCCAATGAGATCAATACACAACATTTCCCAGGGTTTCCTCACGTTTCCCCTTGACGTCATTAGACCACCCGGCCGGTGCAGGTCTGGTTTGACCGTTTGGCATATCAAGCACTGCCGCACATATGATGCTACCTCCTTCTTCATTTTTGGCCAATAGTGCTGCCTGGACAGCTTGTCGAACGTTTTCCTCACACCACCATGCCCTCCTAGCACGTCATCGTGATGTTCCCTGAGCAGATCAGCTCGCTTATCCCTGGCGACCACGATCTTCCAATTTTCCCCTTCGTCCCTCAAACCCAGTAACCTGGATGCCACATACTTGAAGAGCTTTCCACCTTCTACTCTCCAGTCGGGAAAATTATCTGGCTGCTCAGTTACCGTTTTGTACATGCGATGGTACCATTGATCCTGCAACGCCAAAAGATCAACAGGATATTCGGGTACTGCTCGCGATAACGCATCCGGCACTAAATGCTCTTTTCCCTTTCGGTGTATAATATTGAAATCATACTGTTGCAGCTTAACAGCCCACCGAGCCAACCTACCTTGTGGGTCTTTCAAATTGTTCAGCCACACCAGAGAATGATGATCAGTAACTACCGTAAAGACGCTACCTTCCAAGTAGGGCCTAAGCTTTTCCACTGCCCAAAGTACGGCAAGACACTCTCGCTCAGTCGTGGAAAAATTACGCTCCGTTTTAGACAAGGTTCTACTCAAATAGCCAATAACGCTTTCCCCCCCACAGTCGTTCACTTGTGTCATTACGGCCCCTATCCCATAGCCGGATGCGTCCGTGTGGACCACAAAGGGCATATCAAAATTTGGACAGGCAAGAATAGGTGCACTGACCAGCTTCTCTTTAAGGAGGCGAAACGAACTCTCACACTTATCACTCCACACGAATTTCTTCTTTTTCTTCAAAAGTTCCGTAATGGGAGCAACCAAGTCCGAGAAGCTCGCTACAAATCGTCGGTACCATGACACCATTCCCAGGAAACGACGTACCGTTGTAACCGATGTAGGACGTGGAAACTCCACCATGCTACGTATTTTATCTGGGTCCACCAACAGTCCTTTCTCGTTGACGATATACCCAAGATACCTAAGCTCTGGTTTGCAGAATTCACATTTGTCCTTGCTCAACACCAGACCCGCGGCTTTAATTCGCCTCAGTACCTCTTTTAATACCGATAAATGTGCCTCAAGGGTGTCTGTTACAATAATCACATCGTCTAGATAGACGAAAACGTGCGGTTCGAGGTCCGCTCCGAGCACCCTATCTATGAAACGTTGCCAGGTTGCAGGAGCATTATGAAGGCCAAATGGCATACGCGTAAACTGGAAGAGGCCCTTCCCTGGAATTGTAAATGCCGTATACTGCTTGGAGGTTTCCGCTAAAGGAATTTGCCAATAAGCGGATTTTATATCGAGAGAAGAGAGAAATTTCGCGTTTCTTAGCTTATCCAGAGTAGCAGACACATAGGGAAGAGGATATGCATCACGCTCCGTAACCTTGTTAACTTTTCGAAAATCAACGCAAAATCGAAAACTCCCGTCCTTTTTCTTTATAAGAAGTATTGGAGAAGACCACGGGCTCGACGACGGTTCAATGACTCCGGCCTCCAACATCGACTCCACTTCTTTATTAATATGGCCTTGCACAACTGGAGATACAGGATAGTACCTTTGTTTTATTGGCTCTGAATCCGTTTTAATAACATGCTCAACCAGCTTCGTACAACCCAATCCCACCTGCCCATCAGCAAAAGCCTCATCTATAACGTTTTGTAAGGCTAGCCTATCCGCGTTTGAGGTCTGGCAGTGATCCCCGATAGCACATACCTCGGTCGAAAAGTGCCATACCTGGTTTTTTAAATCAGGTAGTATGGAAAAAATTTCCCAAAAATCTGCTCCTAGGATTAGCTGATGGGGTAGCTTAGGAATCACCAAAATTTCCAGCACTCTAACCTGGTCTCGCACGGTAACGGGAACCTGAATAGCTCCCAAAACCTCCACCTTCTCACCATTCGCCACTGTCACCATGTCTGCAGATTTCTTTAACTCTATATTAAAAATTTCGAGTACCTTCCACCCTGGACCCCCGAGAATGGAAACACAAGCCCCTGAATCTAACAATCGTATCATTGATAAACCGTAAATATCTACTTCTAAGTATGGTCGTCTATCGCCCCCTTTTTTTAACAATACATAATCTGCTGCTAAGCCACCTCCAATGACAATGCTTTTGTCTTCCCTGCTTCCCCCCATGTCAATAAATGACCCCTCCAAATTCTCCCCTAACTTGGCGGGATTTGTTTTATAACAACTCAATGGCCCGCTGCCTATTGAGCTGGGTTTCCGTTTCCCGCTGTCGAACATTGCGGACACCGGCTACGTATAACTCCTTCCCGGTTGCAACCATAACAACGGAGAGGCTGGGGACAGGAAGCTGCGGTGTGACCCTGTCTGCGACACCGGAAACACGTTATGGTCGAGCGAATGCCGTGCGAAGTGCTGGCTATCGCTGATGCCTCCACCGTGGGCCCTTCCACATAGGCAAGGTCTGGCTCGAGAAGTAATACCTGACTCTTAGATGGTGGAGGAACATAACTCTCCACAAGGTATCTTGTCGCTTCCAGCCTCCTTCCGACATCGACTAGATGATCCAGGGAGTTAATATCTACTAGAGCGAGTTGTGTTTGGTAGAATGGGTTAATGTTTTTCCGGACCACATTCAATTTCATCGCATCGGGACAACACTCCCTTAGTCTGGAGAATAAACCAGTCATGACGCTGACATACATGCCGATTGTCTCGGCACGACCTTGTGTTCGGTTTCGGATTTCTGCCCAGAGCCGATCATCGTATCCCGGTGGAAGAAATTCCGCACGCAGCTTATCAATCAGCTCCTTCCAGGACTTAATCGAAGGCTTATTGGCCCTGTACCAAACGGTAGCCTTCCCTTCAAATAAATCAAAAGCGGACGCAAAAAGTTCCGATTCCGAACAGTTCCTCGCTTCCCTCAGTTCTTCTACTTTTTCCAAAAAACTCGTTACCGAACAGTCAAGCTCCCCGCTGAATTTGAGCCCCCATTTCATTACCGGTACCGTCTTTGAGTGAAAGGGAAAGGGGGATGAAGCCCATTGTGGTTGAAGATGTAAGCTGGAGAAATTTAGTGGCAATGGATCTGATTGGGGGTCGTTCTCAGTATAGTTTGCTGGGCGAGCCCGTATTCTAGGCGATGTTATTGGAAAATTTCCGGAGGGTGGCCGATTGGACACCTCCCCTGCCCTGTCACTGACTCCCCAATTTACCGCGTTCGCTTTCAGATCTAACTCCGCCAACAACTCTACCCCCTTCACCCGGCTCGCGGAGACAAAATCAGTTTGGTCTTTTCCTTGTGGCCGTACTCTTCCCAGTCGCCTAACAAGCCATTCCGCTTTTGCTTCAATCTTTTTATATTCTCCACTGCTTTCGTCGCCCGTAAAGTCCCTTATTAAGCACTCGATTACCCAGATTGTGGATACCACCGCCGCCTTATCCTCGGCGAACGAATATGGATAAGCTATTGACGAAAAGCTCGTATCGCGCCTTAACGCTGTTCTAAGCATCTTCCTCATCTCGGGGACATTCGATGCACTAAGTCCCCTAACCTTCAGCTCATACTGCAATTCTTCAGATGTTAGTCTATTGATATCCATGCTAGATAAGATCTGAGGTTTTCCTTTTAATAACAAATGTTGGATAGCAAACAAAACAAACAATTAATGGAAACCGAAAACAGAGAACCGATCTCCGAAAATACCCGGTAAAGTAAAACGTAATTTTTTTTTTTTTTTTTTTTCCTTTTTTTTTTTTTTTTTTTTAAATTTTGCCCCACGTTGGGCGCCAAAATGTTACGTTCCACTTACGCAATTCAAGATGCCGAGATCCAGCCGACTCAATGGAGATGGTCGTGGGAGGATGGTGGTATATGGGCGCCACGCGATTTATCTCGGCGTCCTGAAAACTCCCTTTTGAGTGAATCGCGACCGTCAAAAAGGGGTTCGCGTTCCGGAAACTATCTTCGAATATAAACTAGTTTTGGTTCACTTTTCCTTAGGTATCTATTGCATATATTTCAAATTATATAAATCTCGGTTATAAGTTATATTACTACTTGGCATCAATACCACGCTAATTACCCCAGCCCCGGTATGAACCTTTCCTCAACGGCGTCGCAACGTTGCCACCCCCTTGCTTACATATAAGGGCTATACCAATTGAAACTTCTTATGGCTAGTTTTCCCCTTAAAGAAAAAAAAAAAAAAACCAACGGCGATACCAATGCCAATCGGAACGAAATTCAAAATCTTCTAAATTAAGTAAATTATTATATAAGTGGATATGTAATATAAGAAAGAAATATAGTAGCGATAAATAGTATGAAAAGAAAAACAACAAGAAGAAAAAAAAATTGGAAAAGATCCGAAGAACAAAAAAAAAAATAACGTTACTATTGATAACAAACAAAATAGTAAAAAAAAGTAGTTACATATAAAAAAAAAAAAAAAAGAGAAAAAAAATACAGGCGGCTTCGTCTAGGGCTCGATCACAAGCAGTCAGCGTGTCGAGCAAACGCTTAACGCCTTGCACCAACCGGCTTCTCCTGGACGTTGTTTCTCAAAATTTAACGGATATCACTCGGACGTCCCCACTTCAATTGGGGATCACGCGTTTCACCTCGCGTCGGAACGGCACCGTTATTTGGGTGACCTCCAGGAAAACCTCAGATATACCTGATAAGCACGGATATCAAACTTGAATACCAAACGAAATCTATCTCTCGACGACACAATTCACTTGTATATTAAGCTAACTTTAATTTCTTGTTGTGATTACACAATTTAACAATGTTAGTAAACTTAGTGGTCTTGCGTTTTCTTTTATTTGTTCGGTTAATGTCCAGATGAATATGTACCTCTATTATAATTACGGATCAACAATTATCAAAAATTAAATCACCGCGCACACCACCAACTCTCGGTTAAAACACTACCGCCCAGTCTCGACTCGTGCACCACACTCTCTTTTCTTCAACTCAAGTTCCCTGCACGGCCGTGCAATCGAGTGTCCTCTATGACCTCTAAGTTCCTCTTGGAATGGCAATAAATAAACAAACAAAAAAAAAAAAAAAAAAAAGGCTTCAACCGACGGGTTCGATCGTACATCCTCCAGGTCCGGGACCCAGCGCGCTCCCACTAGGCCACTGTTCCCCCAGATGCCCATCCGTCAAATGGGGACTAGGAATGACCGAGCTATAAGGTGAAAACTTGAATCAAAATTCAAACCATAACAAAGTCAAAAGACAAAATGTTGTCAAGTAAAGCGAGCTCTTGTTGGGCAGAGTCAAAGGATGGAATGAAATTAGAATCATCCTCAGAAGGTACCCATGCAATATGTGGCAGATTGAAGTCGCCTATAAGTAAGACAGTGCTGTCACAACAAGATATGTCAAAAATATGGTCTAGTGCCATAGAAAGTTCGGAATACAAAGAACATAGACGAGACGATGGAATGTACGCATTAACAACATATAAATATTTGTTCTTAAGTGTAATTTTTACACAGATAACTTCGACATTAAGTTGAAATGGAAAGTCAATCTTTCGTGATTCAAGGTTGGAACGAACAGCGATCAGGACACCTCCTCCAAGCGCTTTCAGGTCATTGTTATGACGGTCGTTTCTGAATACGGAGAACTCATGATTGAAGAGTTCCGTGTCTAAAATTCCGGCATTAAGCCATGTTTCCGTCAAGGAGAAGTTATCATGAGACAGGGCTTGGGTGTTTAAATATACTTTAGCGGTTTTTGTGCGGAGTCCCCTTACATTTTGATAGTAGAGGGACAGCCTACTTGGTTTTTTAACACGGACGGACAATCTTTTCTGCGACTTTTTGTCGTATTTTGAGGCCATGCAGTGCTATTGCATAGCTTTTCGAAATATACTGAAGGGGCGACAATTTTGAAAGACGCAACAAACACTTCCGCCTTGCTTATTTTGGTGCATTTGATTGAGTCATCTTTTGGGATCAAGTTTCTCGAGACCAAATGGTTCAAGACATCGTCTGAAGAAGTGTTTGGTTTTAGTCGAGAAACGAAAATAGATTTCGGCCTGGGAATCGATTCAATAGTTCCAGATTCTGTACCTAAGGAATGATTTATGTATGTGGGGCTAACATTAAGAGTGGGCGCCTCGTTAGGGTTTTTCGCTGACTCCTAAGGTTAAACCGCTTTGCCTTTGGATTCAACGCAGAGGAAGACATATCGCGTTTCCTTTTGCCTGCGGGTAGAGTAGATGAGGGCGATGCTAAATTAACACTGGGTTCAGGGGTAGCTTCAACAGTTGGGGAACCTGTTGTGTCAAATGAAGTCAATGTATCCATAGCCCGTTGGGTACACTGCTTTACTTCATTAGTCGGCAACTCAAAGTCAGTAGACGTTGAGGCGTCTGCCGAAAAATGAAGATCAGAGAATGTTGATACGTTGAGGATGGTGGTATTAAAATTGTCGAATAAGTCTTTAAACCCCTTAGATAATTTCAGCATGTCAGCCTTGAAGACTGACATTTTGAAAGTGTAGTATATATGTGTTGTAATTGTAAACTTGACCCACTGTCACTGTCACTGTATATAAGGTACAGTACATACCGTACCGTACAGTTGAGTTGCTCTTCTTCTACACTCAGCCTCGGTAGTTAGTCGTTCACCAACCGCCTACCCGATCACGTCTTAGTTTAAGCTATACTTATTATAAAATAAACTGTATTAACTGAAGCGTGTGTTTTACTCGGTACATTACAGTGGCGACGAGAAAAAAAAAATAAATAACTATTTGCTCGGTTGATACCAAAAACAAAATTAATTATGGCCAAGCAATAAATAGGCAGTGTGCCAAACTTCGATCATGAATCCAATAATTGGAAGGTGTTTCAAAATCAATTAGAACAGTTTTTTATCGCGAATGATCTATCCGAAGTGACCAAAAAGAAGGCAATTTTGCTTACATCATTGTCCGAAAAATCGTATATACTTTTACAAAATTTAATAAATCCGTTAGTGGTAGAGAGTGCCAGCACAACCTTCGACATGTGTGTGAACGCTATGCAAACTCATTTTAAACCGCAGTCATCTAGTTTTGCAGAACGATTTAAATTCTATAACGCAACAAAAAGTTCGTCGGAAACAATAAATGAATGGTCTGTCCGAGTGCGGTCCCTAGCCATAAACTGCGAATTTGGTGCGTTATTAGACACTGCAATTAGAGACAAATTTGTGATGGGGTTGGAAAAGGGTCCGGCCCGCGACAAAATCTTCCTGGAAGGTATGGCTTGTAACATGAACAAAGTGGTGGAGATAGCGAACACAACGGAATATATTCGGCATCAGTATGAGACATCATCAGTTAAGCAAGAATCGCGTGATTCTTTCCTATATATGCAAAAAAATAACAAAGGAAAAAGTCAGCAAGTTAGCGGTTACTCGCACCAGCAAGTGCAACATCATCGGCAGAGCAATCAGCAGTCTATACGTCGACATCAGCAGCAAGTGAATCAACAACAACATCCAAAACAGCAGCAGCAAAGCACTGTTTGCAGGTATACGAACCATACAAGTAATTATTGTAAGTTTAAGAACTATAAATGTAATAAATGTCAAAAAAGAGGGCATTTAAAAAAAATGTGCATAACAGAGAGGGAATTAAATTATATAAATAACAATGATGTTAGTTTATATTCTTTTGTTAGCAACCATGATGGTCCGATTAAACTAAAAGTGCGCGTTAATAAAGTTTCGTTAGAAATGGAATTAGACACTGGGTCGGAATATTGCGTTATCTCTTTTCGTACGTTCAAAGAACATTTTCACGATTGCAGGTTAAAGTCAACGAATTTGATTTTAAAAGCTTACAACGGTATGGCAATTAGACCAGTAGGGGTTTCTGATTTGATCATTGAGTATCAGGGACTGCGTAAGGTTGTTTTATTTGTAATTATTAAGAATGGTGGTCCTCCGCTGCTGGGTAGAGAATTCTTACGAAAGTTTAGTATCGATATAGCTAATGTGAACTGTTTAGTAGAGGCTACAGAGGGAATAAGCGAACAAATTTTGAGACGATTTGAAGTACTATTTGATGGTACATTAGGGTGTTTTAAGAAAAGCAAAGCCATATTGCAAATTAAAGACGGGACGATTCCAAAGCTTTTTAAACCAAGACCAGTCCCTTCAGCTATACAGAAAAAAGTAGAAAAGGAAATAGAAAAACTGGTTGCATTAAATGTGCTGGAACCCATTGATTTTTGTGATTGGGGTACTCCCATTGTCCCCGTGTTAAAGAAAGACGGTGAAGTTAGAATTTGCGGTGACTTCAACGTTACGTTAAATCCAAATTTAACTGTAGAAAAATATCCCCTACCCCGAATCGAGGATATTTTCGCGAAATTGCATGGTGGGGAGGAGTTTACCAAATTAGATTTAACGATGGCATACCAGCAAATTGAGTTGGATAAGGCATCGAGAAAGTTCACAACTATTTCAACAACTAAAGGATTGTTTCAATATAAGCGTCTGATCTACGGCTTAGCTTCAGCGCCAGCCATTTTCCAAAAGATTATGGACAGCCTATTAATGAAGTTAGACGGAGTTGTGGTTTTTCTCGATGACATCTTAATCATCGCTCCCAATAGGAGATTGCATATCGAACGAGTAGAAAAGGTTCTCCAGGTGTTAAAAAATGCGGGTTTCAAATTGTCCAAAGATAAATGCCAATTTTTTAGTAAGCAACTTAGCTATCTGGGGCATGTTATTGATAAAAATGGACTCCGCACTAACCCTGAAAAAGTTCGAGAAATAAATAATATGCCGTATCCCACAAGTATGAAAGAGCTGCAGGCATTCCTGGGAGTAATAAACTTTTATAGACGGTTTTTGCCGAATGTCGCCAGCATCGGGGCTCCGTTGTATGAGCTGTTAAAAACCGGCAGACAATTTCACTGGTCAGAGGAATGTAATAAAGCAGTGGATAGATTAAAAGAGAGGTTAAAGGCAGACACTTGTTTAGCCCATTTTAACCCTAATTGGAAAACCAGACTTACAGTTGATGCAAGTCCCGTAGGTGTAGCGGCGGTGTTGTCCCAAGTATCCCCCATGGGGACGAAAACCCGGTGGAATTCGTGTCTCGAAAATTGACTGAAACTGAACAAAAGTACTCCCAGCTAGACAGGGAGGCGGTGGCTATTTTGTTTGGAGTCAAAAAGTTTCACCATTACTTATTTGGCAGGAAGTTTACGTTAATAACCGATAACAAACCTTTACACCACAAATTTAGCCCTAATAAGGGTATTCCGATTATGGCAGCGAATCGATTACAACGTATAGCTTTGACTCTTTCCGCATACAATTTTGACATTGTTCATATTAAGTCAGAAGCGAACATAGCCGACTATTTTTCCAGGCATCCATCAGATAGCAATATTTCTTGCGAAGATTTACCTGATGGTATTCATATTAATTACATTCAGCAAATTAATAATAATCTACCCCTCAATCTGGATGCAATACGAAAAGAAACTGCATCCGATAGGGTGTTACAAAAGGTGATTCAATTCGTGAATACGAAATGGCCAGAGACATGCAGAGATAAGGAACTGCAACCGTATTTTATTCGCAGGTTAGAGTTCACCAACGAATTTGGGTGTTTGTTTTGGGGATATAGACTAGTAATTCCAACAACTCTTCAATCGGAAGTTGTACAATTTTTGCATGCCTCTCACATGGGGATTATTAAAATGAAGTCAATGGATCGTGAATGTTGTTGGTGGCCAAATCAAAGCAACGATTTGGAATGCATCGTTAAGGGATGTAATCCATGCTTAATGACACGTTCTAATCCCCCAAAACAGGAATTACAAAGTTGGGTATGTTTAGAACAGCCATGGGAGCGTATTCATGTGGATTTTTTTCGGATTATTTTTGAACCGCTGGTGTCTTGTAGTTGTAGATAGTTACAGCAAATGGGTGGAATGCATAGATATGGGAAAGAATACTACCAGCGGCGCGACGATTGCCTCGTTAAAAGAGTTATTTGCGCGTTTCGGGTTGCCCAAAACCATTGTTTCAGACAATGGAACCGCGTTTGTTTCTAAAGAGTTTAAGCGTTTTTTAGAAGTAAATGGAATTGAACAGATCACAAGTCCTGTGGGTCATCCAGCCACCAACCGCCAAGCCGAAAACGTTGTCAAGACCATTAAAACTGCTTTAAAAAGGAACTTGTATAATACGGAGATAACGCAATTTCAAAATGTCCTAAATAGATTTTTATTAGACTATCGAAATACAATACATTGTAGTACTGGAGCCTCACCAGCTCAACTTATGTTTAAAAGACAGTTGCGAACTCGATTGGACTTATTAAATCCGAAAAGAAAAGCCGAATTTAAAGGTGATGAATTTGTAAAAGAACATATTCAAAGGCAACAGAGAAATCAGCAAAAATATTTTCATGGTTCTAACAAAAATATCTTTAAAATTAACGATTTAGTAATGGTAAGGAATTATTGTAACCCAGGGAAAGTCTCATGGAGCAAATGTACTATTATTAAAATATTAGGCAAGCAAACATTTTTAGTAAAAACGTTAGATACTAACCAATCCTGGAAAAGACATGCGAATCAAATGATTTTATGCAATAGCACTGATAGTTCGGAGTGTTATATTCCTAACATTTTATTAGATTATACTCAACAAATTACCGTTAATAAAAATTTGGAGACAGAAAATCTTGAAAAAGAAAATGAAGATGTTGCAAAAGAAAAACATCACCATAAATATAATTTAAGAACTAGAAAGGTTTCTACCATTTAAATGTTAGTGTTAAGTAAAGTGAATTCATTGAAATATTGTATTTGAATTATTTTGTTCTTTTACTCCTATAGAGACTAGTATTTTTGAATTACATACATAATTTTATTTTCCAAAAAAAAGAAAAAAAAAAAGTTGCTGAACGACAAACTAAAGGGGGATATTTGTAGTATATATGTGTTGTAATTGTAAACTTGACCCACTGTCACTCTTGTATATAAGGTACAGTACATACCGTACCGTACAGTTGAGTTGCTCTTCTTCTACACTCAGCCTCGGTAGTTAGTCGTTTACCAACCGCCTACCCGATCACGTCTTAGTTTAAGCTATACTTATTATAAAATAAACTGTATTAACTGAAGCGTGTGTTTTACTCGGTACATTACAGAAAGCAAGGGTAGACAGTGACAATTTTCGACATGGGGAGCAGTACCATAAGGCGATCTCTGAAGTTTTAACTTTATCCATAAATGCATTGGTTGAGCCAACACATTTAGCATGGAACATCATGCCACAAGGGCCATAACAGGCAAAGAGAGGATTGGAGGAATTTTTAGATTCCAAGCATTTATTAGCCCTGCAATCCATTTTTAAACTGGAATTTTAGACAGGAAAAAAAAAGAAAGAAAAACAATGGAAACAGAAAAAAAAACAAAAATTTGCAGATAATATAACCAGTATTGAACTCGCACACTATAAATTACATGCACGACACATTAGCTTTTGACTTGACTTTGACCTTGAAATTAATTTTTTTATTCATTGTTAAATATCTACTTACATACTAGATCTACATAACGATTAAACCTAACTTAAAATTAACAGGATACTTATTCTTATTTATTGGTCCTTATGCGAACGCTCTAAACTTAACTATATCTTATAATTATTGCCTTTCGGCCTAAGAACTATTTTACGAACTAATCTTACATATATATTCCTCGAGAAAATTTACTAAAACTCGGTATCATTATTGAGATTTTATATAAAACAAATTACAAACTACCTATTCTACTTACTTAAACTACGAGTACTTAACGTATTCTAACTATAATTAGGATTCTGAGTACTCGTTGCCTTGCGCAACAAGTGGTCAAAATCCCAATTGCTTTCCGAGCGCCTGGCAGTCGTCAACGTGCACACGCGCCGCCGTGAGACCGGGATACCATCCCTCGTCTGTACCAGCCCTTTTGCATCAATGTGGATAAATGCCTCTAGCGGGATAAAGCCAGACCAGTACTCTCTATGTACATTCCATTGGGGTAGTAAGCCCCAAATATCAGACTATTGTCGCTGGCCATCGCCCTTGCAACGTGCCTTCGAGTGACCTTAATGAGGAAATTGTCAATCCTATTCAACTGCGCCCCATCGTATAGGACCTTGTTGGGATAGTATTTTATATATTTGGTTTCAGGCGTTCGGAACAACCGGAGACAGGTCCTAAGACATTGTCTCTCCAAAACTCGAATCTTTTCCATATAACTAGGCGCTATATTAAACCACAATGGACAACCATAAGCGATGATTGGCCTTATAAGGGCCACGTAGCAAATGACCTTCACTCTAGAGTCAAGTTGACTGCTATGAAACAGTCTCCTTGTCAGAGCATAAGCCTTCTTGGCCCCAGCAAGACAAGCAACTATATGTCTATCGAAATACAGATACTGGTCAAGCCAGATACCTAGATATCTAACTACGCGTCTCACCGCCAATGGCTGCCCATTCTGTCCAATAATGGCCAATTTCTTTCAGTTTTTTCTGGTATCCCTATAGGCCCCAGCCAATGGAGTTCTGAACAAGATTGTTTCTGTCTTCTGAAAGTTGATTTTCAACTTCCAGTCGTCGCAAAATCGCTTAATTTGATCGAAGTCACGCTGCAAAAGGATATTAATGATCTCGATTTTAGGACCTGATCTGTATGCCACCAAATCGTCGGCATACGCTATAGCATGTCTGAGTGAACCAACCAGATCACTCGTGTAAATGTTAAACAGGATCGGAGAATTGACCGCCCCCTGCTGTAAACCGTTTTTAATTTCAAAGACTCTGCTCGAAGTCACGTTGCCACATTTAACAACGAACTTCTTTCCCATAAGCATATTATAAATTACATATAGCAAAGGTTTGTGCATCCCCCGCCTGGTCAACTTGTAGAAAAGTCCCTCTAACCAAACGGCGTCGAAAGCCTTCTCAAAATCAACCAGACAAGCACCCGTGCATTGGTTCTTGCATTTATTCCACTGAATGTCGGAAACCAGTTTCGACGAGGCATGAATAGCACGACACATTAGCCAGCTGCACCAATGGGGTCAGTAAAATTTCAAACAAAATTTGAGAAATAAGTATGTACGTACAAAGAAATAAACTGCACATATATGTATAGATATTATTGAAGAGGAAGAGAAAAAAAAGAACAGTAACAACCGCTTACCAGAAATACAAAGAGACAACTTTCATTACACAAAAAGCCGACCAAAAGAAACAATTAAAGCAAACTAAATGATCAGATATTAAAAACGTTTAGAACACTACACTAAACACTAATTATTTCACACAAAACGAACTTAAATAAAAGAAATAAAACGCGCACAAAACAAAACAACGACAAGCTATGCCTATCAGATAGTTGGTCTTTAACCACTTGACCAGTTCCATCGCATCCGGCATCCGGGCAGTCAGCTTGGCATACAGGTCCGAGATGTATGTTGCAATACGAAACGCCGTTAGCTAACATTTAGCTGTTGCCAAAAGCCTTAAACCATGATAACATTTTTTTCATCGTTTACGAAGTCAGTCCCGGCAAAGCACGAATAGCTCCCCGTCAACCAAAATTGCACAAAAGTTAGTTTAACTAATAACTAAAAAGCTACATCTAAATTAGCTGTAGTTTCTTTGAACGTACATAACTAAACCATAATTTTAGTTGTAGTTGCCACAAATTTTGGAACCAAATTAGTTATTAGTTGCGAAGTGCTACTAAGCGCGTTTAGTTGTGAAAAATTAGTTGCCAGAGTGTAACTAGGTTAGGTTTAGTTTTAGCTTTTTAGCTATCGAATAAACATAACTAATAATTTTTTTTTCCAACAATTTAATGAAAAAAGGCACAGGAGCAATTCTTTTATTTCGTTAAACATTTTCCAGTTTTAATTATGTTCAATTTTAGAGATTATTATGTCCTAACGAAACACCGGGAAATTGTGTGGAAGCAGATTTGTTTAGAATAATTGAGGTTTGTTGTACATCAGTTGAAGGTAAGAGGAAAAATATCGATTTGTACTTCGGTAACCGATGGCCGATTTAAAGAATGTCACTTTTAGTTGTCATAAGGTTATTTACCAAGTGGTCCTTGGAGCACCAAAAAACCATTTTTTTCAAAAACTAGAAAACCGCTCAGTATATTGTGTTCAATGTTATTTGACTAACAGATCCTGGGAACAACGAAAAAGGTCTTTAAAAGTAGAAAAAAGGATATTTTTCCAAAATGCCGTTTGAATCCACACGGTATATCTGTGTTCAATGTTATTTCACTAAGAGGTCCTTGCAATAACAAAAAAGGTCCTTAATAGTCGAAAAAAGGATTTTTTTCCAAAATGTCATTAGAATCCGCACGGTATATCTGTGTTCAATGTTATTTGACTTAGAGGTCCTTGCAACAACAAAAAAGGTCCTTATTAGTCGAAAACAGGATATTTTTCCAAAATGTCATTAGAATCCGCACGGGCACGATATATCTGTGTTCAATGTTATTTGACTAAGAGGTCTTTGCAACAACAAAAAAGGTCCTTAATAGTCAAAAACAGGATATTTGTCCAAATGTCATTAGAATCCGCACGGTATATCTGTGTTCAATGTTATTTGACTTAGAGGTCCTTGCAACAACAAAAAAGGCCCTTATTAGTCGAAAACAGGATATTTTTTCAAAATGTCATTAGAATCCGCACGGGCACGATATATCTGTGTTCAATGTTATTTGACTAAGAGGTCTTTGGAACAACAAAAAGGTCCTTAAAAGTCGAAAAAAGGATATTTTTCCAAAATGTTTGTTGTTGCTAGGACCCCTTATTCAAACAACATTGAACTCATGTATACCGTGCCGTTTCTAAAGACATTTTGGGAAAATATCCTTTTTCGGGTTTAATTATTGTGGCTCCAAAGACCTCTTTGTGAAATAACATGATGTAAAATAAAAGGGACATTCAATCAATTTTTTTATTTCAAACGCAATATGCATAGCAAATCCCAATAAATTATCACCATTATAGCAAAACAATAAATTTTGATTTAGTTATTAGTTATTACCTAGACAGCTAAAAAGCTACAGATAAAAAACTAACCAACTTTTGGTTGTCATCCGCAACTAACTTTGGTAACCTAACGAGCTTAGTTACACAACCTGCAACTAATAGCTAAAATTAGTTGTCATTATGATAGCTAACCACCAAATCGATTGCATTTTTAGCGCACCTAATTTAACTACGTTAGTTATGGCGTTAGCTAGATAACAAATTAGATAGCTAACGCGCAACTGTGCCGTCAACGTACCGGATATTTTGCGTTATGTCGACCTCCTGCAAAGTTCTTGTGTGCTTCGTATTGCTTGATCGCCTTCAAGCAATCTTGGACTTTTGAGCTCCTTTTGTTGGCAGGTGAAGGCGGCTATACAACTCACACTCCACGATTGCATTGCGAATTATCTGTGATGGTAGAGATGTCTTCAATGCGTTCGTCTTGTCTTGACCGAGGTATTAGCCTTGCCTTTCTCTTTTTCACAAGCAGACGGAGTGCATGCATGCGTATGGGCAGTTGGAGCCTTTGATAATATATGCCTGTCCTCAAACAAGGTATTTCGCATCCGGCTAGCACATCCCAACGCCCGTCGCTTTGCACACGACCAATTAAAGTCCCTCTCACTTTTCCTTTCAAGGTGGTATCAATATCCGCTTTACTCAACCTTGCTCTCATCAGCAAGAAGCTTTTCGTGTTGAGTACAAAACCCCACATAACATCCGTACCTTGGAGGTATGGAGAATACCCTATGACGAGCGGTCCGAAAGGCCCAGGGGTTGTCTTGCTGTATCAACCTTCTCTCGGCGACTAAGCTTGGACAATTTTAAGGCCAAGATTGGGTTGCTGCAGCCATAAGCTACGAAGCGAATTAAGACTGAACGCTTATCTCCCCTATGATTCGGTAGTGCCTCCACCACCAAAGGCAATTGCTGAACTCAGACTATTGCGATATTCTCACTTTGTGTATACGACGATACGCCATCTTTGTATATACACGTTATAAATTCTCACTTCGTGTATACGACGATACGCCACTCGACGACTTGAGGCCAAAACAAATGATGATAGTTTATGCACATTATGTGGGTTTATTTTTGTTTTCCTCTAATCTTGGCTCTGATGGAAGTTAAAGTTATCCTTTAAGAGGACACTAAAAAAACGCGAACATGTGCCCGAAGGCACATCCACTTGTTTGACTTACAAACCAAACCAAGACCGTATATTACAATAATTTTATTAATGTATAATTTTAACACCGAACTTCTACAGATCCAAAATAGAAGTTATCCCAAATGAGTTTGTTTCCCGTTGGAAAACCGCTGGTCCCGCGATGTGAATCGCTGACTTGTCAAATATACTCCAGTCTCATATCCGTCGGTTGCATCGCCCTGGTACTGTGGGAACATGTTCGTTCATGAAATTGATGACGCAGCCATTCCCAGTCGACTGGCTGTTCTGATCTTGGAGTTTTGGATCAGATGTCTCGTGTTACCTCCTCCCCAAAGATCTACGTCCCGTAGATAACATGTGACGTCAGACCCAGACACCTTTGTTTCAAGTAAGCGGGGTTGGGGGATTCCAAGTTGGGATTCGGTACTCCATGACTCTGTTCCAGAAGGAGCGGGTATTATAAATTTTCCGTAGATTTTCCACCAAATAGTACAGGGTACGATAATCAGAAATAGCAATGTTGAAGCAGTCACTGCTGTGGA
Organism: Portevinia maculata; assembly: GCA_949715645.1. Lineage (NCBI taxonomy): Eukaryota > Metazoa > Arthropoda > Insecta > Diptera > Syrphidae > Portevinia > Portevinia maculata. The sequence goes on from OX454527.1 coordinate 124,757,102, forward strand.
AGTCTTTAACTCTCTAGGGTTGTAGAACTTCGACTTGAAAATGTCCTATTTATAATGTGGATTATTTCGTTGTTGAAGTGAACCACGTAAGTTCCCATAAGAGATCTCGAGGTGTTATCGGATATCAATTCGCCCTTAAAGTTTGTCAAGAAAATTGTATCCTCTTTGATGAATTCTATCATCTCTTCGGTGTTCGTACGGAAAGGGCAGGAAGTTGGTCCACCTTTTATGAGCCTGCTAATGCCGATGCACGTTGGATTTGAATGTTTGTAGGTTATAATGTGTAGGAAAAATGGAGCGGGGAAGAGCATTCCACATTCGTGTTGTACAACTGAGGCTTGAGGGTGAACTGATGAGCATTCTTTGCATAACGGGTATTGCGGTTGAAATGTTCAAGGGGAGGAATGCAACTGGATATTTCGTTTGAGCACTTATGGTGAAAATAACGATAAAACAACGAAAGGCAGGAGACATTACGACGATGACTAAGAGAGTCAATCGATCTCGCGATGTCTCGATCTCGCGATGTCTCTTCAAATAAGTTATTGGTGCACCGGATCAGATATGAGCGTTGTACTCGAGTTTCGGGCGAATAAACGACTTATAAATTGTAGTCAGATCAGAAGGGCTGAAATATTTCTTACAACGCTTAAGGAAGCCTAGACATTTCGCGGCATTCTTGGCGACACCAAATATGTGGCCATTCCAACGAGGGTTGTCATTAACACACATACCGAGAATGGAAAGTCTTTCGGTTTCAGCGATGCAAGTGCCATTCATAGATAATGGCAGTGTGTGTGGGTTTTGCTTTAATGAAAGCATTGTGTTTTGGAAGCATTAAATTCCACTCTATTGGTTTTACCCTACTGAGTTATGCTGTTAAGATCGGAATTTAATGAGCTTAACATACGTTGCCGTTCCAGTTCCACACCCGAAGATGAGGGTGTGACCCAAGAAACAAATATGAGAAGCTGATGGTACTGTCATCAGCAAAGGAATGGATTGTATTAGAAGTAACAGACAGGAGATCATTTATAAAAATGAGAAAGAGAGTCGGGGACAGAACAGAGCCTTGGGGGACACCAGCATTTATTTGGTGAGTTGCTAACTTGAAACCGTCCAAAACAACTTGAATTGAACGGCCCGAAAGGTAATTTCTAATCCATTGAAGAAGAGTATCATTGATTCCAAATGCACGCATTTTCGACAAGAGAGCTTGATGCCAAACTCTGTCAAATGCCTTTGAAATATCAGGCGCAATAATCTTACTTTCACCACCTTGATGAAGAGATTGGTTCCATTTCTCGGTTAGATATGTCATCAAATCACCAGTGGACCTGTTGCTGCGAAAACTATACTGCCGGTCATTAAGAAGTTTTCGCGATTCAACATATTTCATTAGCTGACGGTTTATCAGCGTTTCCATGACCTTAGAAAGAAAGGACGTAAGTGCAATTGGTCGGTAGGATGAGGGAGACGAAGATTCGCCTTTTTTTGGTACAGGCTGGACAAATGCTGTTTTCCATCTTCCCGGGAAGAGTCCCGAAGAATAGGACAGATGGAAAAGCTTACGCAATGGTTTTGCCAGCGAGGAAGAACACCTTTTCAGAACGATAGGGGAAATACCATCTGGACCAGCGGATTTGTGAACGTCAAGATCTTGAAGTACTCTTGCCACTGTACGAGTGCGGAAGTGAATTGGTCCCATGGGGTATTCTACGCGCTCGAGTACAGGGAGAGACAAAGCACAATCTGGGACCGTTGAGCTGACTGCAAAGTGAGCAGCAAGCAGATTGGCCTTATCTATAGAGCTGACAGCTGGAATGTTGCATTACTTATGGAGATGCATTTCCCTTTTAGAACATACGCGCTTTTTTGGTTAACTAGCACCCTGTCGTACCTAAGTTCGACCTGCTTAGTTTCTATGATCGATGCTCTTGTTATTAAGAGGTTGTACTCCTCATGTCTCACCTTTGGTATTGATAAGATATATAAGAGTACCAAAATGTTGATATATACTGATAGGGTGCCACCAGTGACGTTCATTCGTAGGTGCGGAGGTGTTCACCGCACACAATATCAAAATCCTTTTCCATACATAACTAAAGTTCATAAAAATCGGTTTTGTGTTTCTTTTCAATATTTTATTTACAATAAACTTAGAACAACTTTTACATTTAATTTCAATTCACAATCTGAACTACCTACCTACCAATCAAAGCATTTAACTATTTACGATGTTCTCATTACTTAACTTGGCTTAAATTCATTTTCAGCCAAAGTAAAACAAAACTCAAAATTTAAACATAGGGACGGGCTACAGTCCGCTTGGGCGAACTGTTGGATACCCTATTCTTATTCCTATCCCTCATAAGTGGGCGTGACAAAAGTCTAAGTATGGTTTAATTGTTAAGAACGCTCTACATATTTTGTTATATAACATTTAAAGGATTTTATCAAAAAAAACGCTCCCTAGCTCAAACTTGGGTGTTTCAATAAAATTGTTTTATTTAATTGTGGGCGTGTCAGTAGGCGGATTTAAAAAAAATTAACACATGAGCATAAAGGACCCCTAGAGAGTATATATTATAAATTTCACGTCCCTAGCTCAAACTTTGAATTTTCAAAAAAAAAATTAATTGTGGGCGGATTTTGAAAATATTTACACATGAGCTTAAAGGGCCCATAGAGAGTATATATTATAAATTTCAGCTTTCTAGCTCAAAATTCGATTTTTTCCAAATTTTTTTTTTTTTTTGAGTTTGTGGGCGTGTCTGTGGGAGGATTTCAAAAATTCGTAAACTTGATTATTTCGGGACCCTAGAGAGTATATGGTTAAAATTTCAGCTCTCTAGGTCCCGTTTAAAGGCCTAATTTTTGCCGACGGACTGACGGATGGACGGACGGACATGGCTAGATCGACATTACTATCGATGCTGATCATAAATATAGTAACTTTTAGGGGTCTATGGACAATATTAAGGTATGTTACAAACTATGCGTCAAAATTAATATACCCTTAGAATAGGGTATAAAAATGTTCTCCTCACACCAGCGCACCGAGGTTGAGCAAATCTACATACATACAAAGAAACTAAAAACAAGAACAGGACCATATATTCTCCCTTTGCAATCTATATGGCTTGAGGTTCAACCTCATCACCGCACCAGCACCACATTCATTTTTCATTCCTTCATTCGGTCGGCAGTTGAGAATTCATTTTTGGCCAGAGTAACAAAAAATTACTCTTTAGGATGGTTCTCCTCGCATTTCCTTGCACCAACACCAAGGTAAAACAATTTGTGTTCGTTCGCACGTTGAGTCGTTGAGAATTATTGTTCGTTGTGTTGCGCCTGCGGTGCGGATTCATTCTATGCACACCAAATCCAGACAGGTGCGTCATCTAATAGCTAATTTGAAAAAACATTTTCACAGCTTTCTTCGGTTGACAATCTACAAATTCTTAGTTCTGGTAGGCCAACACCATCTCTTCCAAATTTGACTTGTAAAAACAAGACATTTACTAGATACTTTCAGGAAAAAAATTATGAGGTAAAGCTATGGCTATGTGGCTGTCCCACGTTGAGCAAAGTATTCTGCTGGCCTTGCTTGCTTTTTTCAAGAAATGGGAGTTTGGACATCAGGATACACTGATCTAAACCATTTCACAGTTGCATCGAATAAACATATAGTTTCCCAAGCCCACATAAATTGTTGCGTAACATTAAAAACGTTCGGTACCACTCGCATAGACTTGTTGCTTGACGAACAAAAAAAAAAAATCTGTCTCGCGTCACAACGAGCAAGTATCTGAAAATAGACAAATTTTGGAAAGGCTTATAGATGCTGTGTGTTTTTAGGGCTCCCAAGAGCTAGCGTTCAGGGGAAATGATGAACGAGAAGAGTCTCAAAATAATGGAAATAATGTTGAACTTTTGAACCTTATATCAAAATATGACCCAAAATTAGAAAATCATTTAAAATCTGCAACCATATTTAAAGGTACGTCTAACAACATACAGAACGACTTGATAAATGCAGTATCAAGGGTGGCGACGGTGTAGAGGTTAGTGTGTTGGCTTGTGACCCGTGCGGTGCAGGTTCAATCCCCATGGGGAACAACAACATACGCCACCCAATCACATGCCTATACACCAAAAAGGAGGATTTCTGCCTGGTAGTACAATGGAACGTTACCGAGTCTGAGTGCTCTGGGATTTGGATTTCCTTTTGAAAAAAAAAACAAAAAAAAAAAAAAAATCAAGTGTCATCTCAAATAACATAGATAAGGAGATTGATACTTCAAATTTCTTATCTGTAATGCTGGTTGAAACTACAGATATTACAAAAAAGTCTCAATTGTCTATCAATGGTTCCGCAAAAGAGAGATTTTACCAATTTTGGGATGTAAGCGACGATCGAACAGCTAGAGCAATTTCCAAAAAATTATAGACTTGATAACAGATAAAAACTGGGGTGAAAAATTAGTAGCGCAAACATACGACGGTGCCTCAGTTATGTCAGGCGAATTAAATGGAACCCAAGCAATAGTGAAAACTCAGTTTCCAAATGCAATATTTATCCATTGCAATGCGAATGTATTAAACCTAGTTTTATCTCAATCGGTTAACTTTCTACGGGAGGTAAACATTTTTTTTTGCAAGCTTGGCTGGTCTGTCGGCTTTTTTCTCACAGTCCACAAAACGAACATTTTTTTTGGATCAAGTAATAAAAAGAAGATTGCCCACTGTTGCTCCAACAAGATGAAACTATTCATCGTGTCTCGTTAATTTGGTCCAAGCACTTTTGAGTGACTTGGTACAATTATTTGAAGAAATCAGTTCAAGCTAGAGTCTTTCTTCACTTTTTAAACTCTTTTAATACGGTTTTTATGCTTAATACTTTTAATGATGTTTTTACACACAATGATGTTTTGTTTAAAATTTTACAAACAAAAATATTTGATATAAATTTCTGCTGCGAGCAAATTGAATTAGCTAAGTTTGAAAATAATAACATAAGAACAAAATTTCAAAATATTTTAAAGTTAAAAATGCAATTTATCGTGCTCCGAAACGATGCGAAAGCTTAGAGAGTTTTGAACTGAGGTATAGGCAAATATTTTTTGAAATTATCGACACTTTGTCCTTACAAATGGAAACTAGGTTCGATTCACTAAAAAAATTAAAAATTTTAGCATTGCTTTCCTCAAAAAAGTTTGGTGATTACCAAAATAAATATTCAACTGAAGAATTTGAATGTTTAAAATCTTCTTATGGTCCTTTTTTTGATTTCATAAAACTTAGATATGGACTAAGTGTTTTTTACAAATGTTCGCCAAAACAATTTAGAAACATTTCTATTAAAGACATTCCCAAAATGATTGATACTTTCGAATTAAGAGACACCTTTTCAGACATTTTTAAATTAATCTGGCTTATCTTAACAATTCCAACATCCAGCAGCTCTGTTGAATGTTCCCTCTCTGCTCTTAAGCGCATAAAATCATATGCAAGAAATAAAATGCTGGATGACAGATTGTCAGAACTTGCAATTATTTCAATAAAAAAATCATTTCTTAAAGAAATAAAAGCTAAAAATATTTTTTACGATGAAGTTTTGCAAGTTTTCTTGATGAAATCTCGGCTAATTGATCTTTTGTACGGGTAAATACTTTTTTTATCGTCTATATTTTATTATAAAAAAAATAAAATATTTACTGAAACTTAGTATTAAAAACCAATAAATCGTATCAAAAAAATGTATATAAAATAAAAAAAACACTAAAAACAGAAAAAAAAACAAAAAAAATATAAAATAAAAAAACTAAATAAAAAAAAACATAAAAAATATAAAAAAACAAACCAAAAAAAAAATTTAAAAAAAAAGGAAATGGGATCCGTGTCTATCACGTCCTCGTCGTGATCCTGGACTACAACTAAGAATAGGCAAACTTAACTCCAAAAAAACATACCGCACATCCAACATGAAGCACTACAGCACGTCGCTCGTGCCACATTCAATTGATTCAATCTCGTTGGCGTATGGTAAAGTCGCAACCGTGTTAACGATTTTATTTATCTCCTCGATATGTAGGAGATTTGTATTTTCTAGGCCATTTATCGCCATTTGATTTCCTCCTTAATGACCAATACTTCATTAAGGATATCCTGTTCTAATCTGCCTGAAATCGTGTCCTTAATGCCACTATTGAACATTTCTATCACCAGGTTAATTTTTTGCGTGATGTCCTGGGTAATCCCAAAAAGTTTGTCGTTTATCTTGTACTGGTTATTGCTATTTTGTGCTATATAGTGTTCGTTTTGGAGCACCTTGTTCCAGTCGGCCGCATCTGGATTTCCCGCTAACCACTTCCAGGCGGTTCCTATCCAGTCGATGGATCTTGTTTTCCTGGGTGGTTTTCCTTTTAGTAGCCCAATGCGATCGTTTATTTGTCGCAGATGGAAGTCTAGGATCTATGTTCTGTCTTGTTCCTTGATGTTGTCGACAGTGGACTTTGTCATTTCCTTCAAAAGTCGGTCGAATTTGTTAAGGTCGATGAAGTGTACTAATTTAAACGACCCATCGATGATCCATCCTTTACTCTTCTTAACTGTCACCAAGGGGGACTCATAGTCTGAAAAGTGAGTTCAGGGGTTTCTGTGTACTTTGATACAATACAACATACGGCGTTAAGGAATGTCAAAAATGAAGTAATTAATTTATCAGTTAAGCAAATTTGCTTTCTTAACTGTCACCAAGGGGGACTCATAGTCTGAAAAGTGAGTTCAGGGGTTTCTGTGTACTTTGATACAATACAACATACGGCGTTAAGGAATGTCAAAAATGAAGTAATTAATTTATCAGTTAAGCAAATTTGCTTTATTTAACTCAAAACTAAGCTACTTTTTTTTTTTATAATTTGCTTACGCTAAAGGGATTTTTTTCTGTTGTTACAGTACCCTTATAGTGCTAAGAACACAGTGTAAGCTACTTGGTATTAGAAAGAATAGAGAGATAGGAAAGAAGTGTTTGGGTGCAGTTGTAGGGTTTTTCTCCACGGGTGGTGTCTAAGTTACTTAGGGAGATTACGATTTCATGTATTCGGTATAAAGTAATGGACTTGGCCGGGATTCGAACGCAAGTTAAATAAAAGTCAAGTGTTTTCTTGGAGTGTCTAGTTCTGACTGCCTTCATTATCTTTTTTCCCATTCAATAAGCTTAATTGCTGATTAATCATATTACTACAGTGCATTCATTGCAATTCTGAGTCTTAGCGGAAATGCAATTGATATTTGCATCCGTTGTCATAATATCTACAAATTAATAAGCAAACATGCTGACTTAAATGGAGGAACGACCTAAGGTTGTTGCTCTGCATGTATAGTATGACTTATGTTGAGTCAACTTATAGCAACACCTTAAGGTTGTTGTCCTACATGTTTATTGATGGAGGTCACCATACAAATATGTAACTTCTCCATCCTTAGTTTTAAGATTCTCCTGAATCGTTAGAATCTCTATTTTTTGAATTTTTGGTTCTGGCTTAGTAACATTATTAATTTTTATTTTTAGTTTACGATTTGTTTTAGCTATGCAAACAATTACAGTTATAACTGCAATGAGTATTACAAACATCGTTATGTTACTAGCGTAGTTAATAATTCTATGATATTTTAATTCTTCAATATGTTTTAAATTTTCAATCTGCTGTATTTCAGCAATTTCTTTAAAGTTTAATTTTTCCGTTACATTTATTTTTTCTTCATCTTCATAATGAAATCTTTGAATAAAATCTATTTGGTAGTTTACAATAGTGACATTTAGTATATTAATAGAACAGTTGCTGATATTTATTATAAAGTTTCCAGTTAGTTTTAATTGTCTATCGTCGCATTGATTAATTACAGTTTCTTTTTCCAAATTTTTGCATATTACAGTATTATCATCAATTTTAATTACTTGTTTTTCTGTATTGTAGCTGCATATAATAAATACATGCATTTTGTGTACTACCTAATCGGCTTAAATTTAGTTCTTTTAAATAAATGTTAATAACATAGTACTCATATTGTAAGTTATTCATTTCTATCTGCAAATTGATTTGGTCTTTTAGTATTTGTGGAATGTACATTTTTTAAATTATGTTTTCTGTAATATGTTTCATTCTTATGTCTTAAGTGTTTGTAGTTTCTTATATAACCCTCATTGCGTTTTTCTACATAATTTTCCCGTGAAGTATTTCTTTTATTTATTATTTTTTTCTTTTTCTCTTCTATTTTGTTCTTTAAGTTTACGGGATTTTCTCCCTCAGCCTGATTTGGGGTCATACCTCATGTTGAGTGGTATCTATCGTTGTATATTTGAATAGCCTTATATATTTTCCTATTGGTTGAAATGTCTGCGTCTTTTATGGTTAGTAAAATTTCAAGTAAGGTCGAGTGAAATCTTTCTATATCTGAATTACCTGTATGAGAGTTGGCCTTTGTCATATGCATTTCTATTTCCTCTTTCCTGAAGTGTTCTTTTATGTTTTCTGAATTGAATTCATTGTCACAAACTATTTTTCTTGGTTTTCCGAATTTTGCTAATTGTTCATCTATGCATTCTAACTTACTTGTCCAATTTTTGCTTGTCAGACTATATCCGTAAGCCTTTTTAGTAAATTTGTCTATAAATGTCAGATATATTAACTTATTAAAATGATAGATGTCCATGTGCAATATTTCGTTTCCTCTGTTCGGAGTTTCAGTTAGCTTGAATTTAGGTCTAATCGGTTTCCTGTCGTATTTCCCTTCCTGACAAATCTGACAATTTCCTATTACTCTTGAAATTTCTGTTATCAGTTTTGGAAAGTATATTTTATATTTTAATTGATAGTATGTTTCTATTACTCCTGAGTGGTTACTTTGTTCGATGTGATAAAGAGATATTTGTCTATGAACTTCTTCAGCTTTTTCTAAATCTCTTGCCCTCTGTGTAAGCTTATAAAATTTAACTTCTTTATTATGTCCATACATTTCAATTAGTACTTTTTGTACTTTATTATATTCCCTATCTTCTACTTCGGAGTAAATACCTGTCGTCCCAGCCATAATTGTTCTACTAAACAGATCCCTCCAGTGTTTGCTATCTTTCGCAATGTCGACCTCAATAATTCTTTTACCATACAGCGTTTTTATTTCATTTTGGATTGAGTAGGTCAGTATTAACTGAGTCTGATATGTATTTACAATTCCCTCTTTGATTGATATATGATCTAACAATTGTTCGTCCACTGAGTGTGCAGTTTCTGATGTTTCGTTTATTTCGTTTGGAATTCTGCTTAGGAAATCTGCAATTTTATTCTCCTTGCCTTTTATATACTCAATGTCAAACTCGAATTCCTGTAATTTAAGAAGTCCTCTTTGAACTCGTTGACTGAACTCTTTTCCATTATATTTTTTAGTTAAATATTTTATGGGCATATGATCGGTGATTATTTTGAATTTTTGCCCCCAAAGATATGGTCTAAAATATGAGGTAGCTAAAAATTCTTTGTCTGTTACTGAATAGTCTTTTTCATGGTCATTTAATGTTCGAGAGGCGTAGCATACTGGCTGTCCTTCTTGAGTAAGTACAGCTCCCAAAGCAAAATTACTTGCATCAGTGAAGACTGAAAATTGTTTATTGAAGTCTGGAAATTTAAGTATGGGATGCTTAATCAGGGTTTCTTTTAATCTTTCAAAGGCTTGAATATATTCAGGGTCATTGCTATTGGTTTTCATATTCTTTTTTAAGTATTTTACCATCGGGTATGCTATTCTAGCGTAGTCCCTAATAAATTTCCTATAATACCCAGTGCTACCTAGAAATCCTTTCAATTGTGTTATCGTCAAGGGTAAAGAATACTTCTGAATTACTTCTACTTTATTCGGATTTGGTTTCATTCATTCCGAAGTGAGTATATGGCCTAGGTATTCTGTGTTGTTCTTAAGAAAAGAACATTTACTTAGTTGTATTTTAAGATTGTGATCCGCTAATCTTTGAAATATTTTATTTAATGATGATATGTGCTCTTCTAGGGACGTGGAAAGATTAATATATCATCTAGATATACTGTACAAATTTGTCCTATGTATTCTCTGAGAATATCATTCATTAGACGTTGAAACGTCGCTGGGGCATTTTTAAGCCCGAAAGACATTCTGGTATATTCATATAGACCATTTGGCGTAACAAATGCAGTCTTATGTATATCTTCAGGATGTACCTTTATTTGATGGTATCCCTTGGCTAAATCAAGGGTAGAAAAATACTGTGACCTTCCTAACTTGTCCAGGATACTGTCTATATTTGGAAGTGGGTATTTATCATCCACCGTTATATCATTAAGTGCTCGATAATCAACACATACTCTAAACTTAGTCTTTCCTTCACTGTCAGGTTTCTTGGCCACAACTACGATTGGTGAGGCGTATCGACTGTTTGATTTTCGAATTATGCCCTGCCTTTCCATATCGTTAATTTGTTTCCTGACCTCTTCCTCATGTTTCCGAGGGAGACGGTACAGTCTGGAATTTATTTATTGATCTGTGGTTAATTTTATTTTATGTACTATGCTTTCTGAGTTCGTTAGTTGATCTCCATCTTTGTACAGGAGGCTTTTATATTTTTGCAACAGCTCTTGAATTTCCTGTTTTTCAAAAGATTTTAAATGGTCTAACTTCACTTCCTCGTGTCCACCTAATTCGTAACATTCTATGTATGGTTCAACTTGAAAATAATTGGAATTATGGTCTTATTTTGTAACAACACCTCTCTTTTTTTTATATTTATGCTCTCTACCAAATTACCTATGACATCCATACCTAACAAAAGACTATATGATTTTTCCCCTAATGCCTTGCCATATGCTTGGATAAATACATTAGATCTGTATCCAAATTCCGTAGGGACTGGGACTTGATAGATCTTTAGTTTTTCGGCCGTCTGATTATTTACTGTCGAAAGTTTTATTGTGACTTCGTTAAGAATTTTATATGCACTACAATCTATTTTGCTTGTATTAACTATAGTCATTGTAGATCCTGTATCTATTAGACATATATGTTTTTCATTTCCTACAGAGAATCCTATTTGTGTCTTTCTACCATTAAGGCTGGATTCAGAAAAAACCGGAGCTTCTATTGAATGAGATTCTTCTGGAATGTTAACTTGTTCCTCGGAATTATTCCGGTATTGTTCTGAGCTTATGTGAGCTATGTTATCGATATCCATTGGTTCATTGTTTTGCCTATTTTGTGATTGCCTGGGGTTACTATAACTAAAGTTGTTAGTACCTCGTCGCTGCTGGTTTGTCTGTTCAGAGTTATTGGCGTTAGTAGTTAGTCGCTGTCCAGGGTTATTGTAATTACTATTTTGCCTTACTTGGTTAGTTCGTCCAGGACTATTAAAATTCAAATTTTGCCGTTGTTGGTTTATCTGTCGTCGATAATTGTAGTTAGTGTATTGTCTTTCGTCATGGGCCTGTTCAGAATTATTGAAGTTAGTATTTCGTCGTAGTTGGTTATTAGGAATACGAGTATCATTTCTTTCTTTATTTCTGTAATTTGTATATGCCCGATTAATGCTTCGGTCTGTAAGAATGTTCCCTTCATCAAATCCCACATATGAATACAATATTGTTTTTATTCTATGTAGTTCATATTCGTCCCTAAGTTCTCTGGCTAAATTTCCAGTTGCTACTTCTCTTATCTTACTCACTACTAGATTATACAAAAGAGACTTAAGACTATCCTGTTTGTTTTCATACATTACTAAAGTATGAATATCGGTTAGTAGAAACTCAATTTTATTGTTTAGATCCAAAACTGAACTTACTCTTAGATTATTAATCCTTCTTGTAACTTCCCCTTGGTCGATGACGGGTCTGAAAGTCAACCCTAGAAGATTCCTTGCTTCGTCCCATGTTGTAACTGCGTTGCTCAGTAGTAGCTCCTTTGCTCTTCCAATGACTTTGCATAGGGCTATCGCGGTCCAGGTAGCGGCTCTTCTATCCTCCGGTGTAAGGTTGATGTGGTTGTCCACCACATTTATGAATTGAGTCAGGTCTTCTTTATTTCCTGAGAATTCTTTTATGTAAGAAATCTCTCTCATTAGAACTAGGGCTCGGCTATCAGCCTGTTGCGTATTAGCCTCTAGTCTTACGAGAATTTGTGCTATTGTAGCCAATATGGTGTTTGAATCGGTTGTCATTTCGATTTCTTCTGCTGGTAAGTTCCTTCTGGAATCGTGGAGTACTTGTCGCGAAATTTTGGCGTTTCTACACAGCACTTCTAACAGACACTATCTTTATTTTCCGTATGTTGCGACTAATTTTTAGTCTGCAACAATCACTTGAATTCTATTTTTATTTTATGTTTTCACTAATGTTCCGTATGCTGCGACTGATTTTTAGCCTGCAACAATCACTTGAATTCTATTTTTATTTTATGTTTTCACTAATGTTCCGTATGCTGCGACTGATTTTTAGCCTGCAACAATCACTTGAATTCTATTTTTATTTTATGTTTTCACTAATGTTCCGTATGCTGCGACTGATTTTTAGCCTGCAACAATCACTTGAATTCTATTTTTATTTTATGTTTTCACTAATGTTCCGTATGCTGCGACTGATTTTTAGTTTGCAATAAAACACTTTGGTTCGATGTCTTCTTTATTTTTTTTTCTATTAAAAACAAAAAAAACAAAATCCGAGTGTCTAGTTCTGACTGCCTTTATTATCTTTTTTTCCATTCAATAAGCTTAATTGCTGATTAATCATATTACTACAGTGCATTCATTGCAATTCTGAGCCTTAGCGGAAATGCAATTGATATTTGCATCCGTTGTACTATATCTACAAATTAATAAGCAAACATGCTGACATAAATGGAGGAACGACCTAAGGTTGTTGCTCTGCATGTATAGTATGACTTATGTTGAGTCAACTTATAGCAACACCTTAAGGTTGTTGTCCTACATGTTTATTGATGGAGGTCACCATACAAATATGTAACTCGCACGACCTTCCATTCCGAAAGCGAATACACTACTACTGCACCATTGTCACCCGTATTAAGGTATGATCTTATTCTACAACTTAAGTGGTTAGTGTAACAGGTATATAGTGTGATTCTTTATAGCTATGTTACGAAGGCGCAAAATGAAATTACAATTGGTTGTTGAGGTGCAAGCAATTTTACTATTAGTTATCCCATAACATGGGTACGGATAGAGAACATTTTTATGCAATATAACTTTTGTAATTTTGTGCCTTTTTTATTTGCAAGGTTATTTAAATGCGTGTAACACATTTTAACATGCATATATACACGGTAACATGTTTGAATTTACATGGTAACATGTTTGAATCTTTTCATTCCTACTTGGTGTTGTGGTTTCGTGCATGTTAAGCGTGTGACCTGTAAATTAAAAAGTTCATACATTCTCTTTTGAGGTTTTTAATGTGGGTTTTGTGGATTTTTCGACCATTGGATGTGACAACTGTCACTTTATTGTTCTTAAGCACCGTTTCCTTTCGGAATAAGGGTTTATTTTACCCCTGTATGCCTTTTGATGCCGTGTAAATGACATCGCCTTTTTTATAATTTCTCGGCCTTGTTCTTTTTATGATTCTGTACATATTCCTTTCTCTTTCCTTCCTCTCAATTTCACCCTTGAGCTCCCTATTACTTTACTGCGAAAGTCCATTAAGCTTTGATAGTTGATCCTTTGGGATCTGTCAAAAAATATGTCACTCGGCTTTCTTTTAGTGACCGACTGAATTGAGTTGTTATATCTGTCGACCGCGATATTTATGAGTTCTTTTACCCGCAGCTAATTGTGTTCGGCCTTTAGACACCGATAGATTTCTACTATTGTTGAGTGAAGTCTCTCAACTTGGCCGTTCACCTCGGATCGATGTACGGGTGTGTGGTATACTTTGATGTTTAAAATCTTAATAAAATTCAGGATTATTGGGCTTAAGAAACTTCGTTCATTAAATGTGACTAGGATTTTTGGAACCGTAAAATAGTGCAAAATTTTGATTATCTTGTCCCTCAGGTGAAGGACCGATCTGTTCTTATGAAATAGTTTGCGAATTTGGAGAATTTATCAATGCGGCTGATGAATTTCTCATTTTTCAGTTCCAAAATGTCCAAATGAAGAATCTCGCAGGGGTATGAAGGAGTAGGGGTGGGTTGGAATTCTGGGTTAATAGGGTATCTGTGGTATTTGTTGGAATTGCAGACATCGCATGTTTTAGTGAATTTTTTCACCAAAGAATTCATTTGGGGGAAATAGTAGTTCACCAACAATTCTTCCTTATTTTCGCGAGCATTTCTGTGAGCTCTTTTGTGTTCACTCATGATTAAGTCGCAGACCATATCTTCATTTCGGACATCTTCAACCACTCGCTGTGTGATTCGTAGTTTATATTTTGAGAAATATTTAAGGTATGCCTCCTGCAGTAAGTGTAGATAGGGTTCTGGAATTTTGATTCCGATTACTACATTGGGATTCAATTTCTTCAACTCAAACCCTTTTCCTATTTTGATCACAAAACATTCAACGGAGCTTCGACATGTGGGATCAAATCGGTACTGTCCTGGTCGGCAATGTGCGCTGTTTCTACGGAAGATCGCTCTTCGCTTGCAGACTCGGTAGACTCATTCGGATTGACTCCGCTAGCTTCTGGACCCGCGTCGGTTGATTCGTTTATATCAATCTCGCGACCTTCGCTTGCAGTATCTGTATGGCCCTGTTTTGCTCCAAAGAGTAGTGAGCGAAGGTTGTCTAAAGCCCATACTATGGCTAGTAGTTCCTTCTCGTTTGTGGCGTAATGTTCCTCTGTTTTGTTCAAGGACTTGGAGATGTACGCAATTGGACGGTCTTTACCCCACTCCCCCTGCGACAGGACTGCTCCAATTGCGAAGTTGGAAGCATCTGTCGTAAGGTTAAACGGCTTTTCAAAATCAGTTAATGCCAATATTTCTGAAGATGTAAGGAGAGTTTTTAGGTAGTTAAAAGCCCGAGGGGCTTCTTCGTAAAGATTAATCGGAACTCTCTTGGACTGGTTGGCTTTGACCTGAGCATGCTCACCTCTGATTAAATTAGTCAGTGGCTTAGCAACATTAGAACAGTCTCGTAAGGTCTTTAAGGGTGTTTGGAGTCAGCTCGCTGCGAGCCTAAAATAAGATATCCCAAGAATTTTACTTCGGTTTTCATGAAGTGTTTCTTTTGTAAGTTCACTTTCAGGTTTACTTCACGAAGTCTAGCAAACACCGTGTCGATGTTCTTAAACGAAAACGATAATAAATCATCTATATATATATAGCATATTTTGTCTATATATTCCTTCAGGACATCGTCAATCATCCTCTGGAATATCGCGGAAGCGTTCTTTAGACCGAATAGCAACCTAAGGAACTCGTATTTCCCGTTCATTGTCGAGAATACTGTTTTCGGGATGTCAGACTCTTTCATTGGGATCTGGTGGAACCCAGAAGTGAGATCTAATGTGGTGAAGAACTTTGCTTTGCCGAGACTCGCGAGCGTACTGTTAATGTCGGGGATGTGTGTGTTTCCCTTGCGATCGATGATGGCTGCTAGCCTCTTCAGCGTGTCGTCGCCAACGATGCCGTCAAACGATGTAAGTCCAGGGAGAACATAAAAGGTGAGGAGCGAGTCGTTTCCAATTTTCTGGAAGAATTTTCCAGTGACCTTGTTAGTGACTTTGATATTGCCGGCTGCAGAGTGTACTGCGAAGGGTCTTGCGAATGGGGACGCTCCATATCCGTGGGCTGATAAAGTTATTATTTGCATCCGTATCGATCAAAAACCTTAAATTCGTCCACTCTCGCATAACATAGTCTATGTATGGTACGCTGGAATGGCGTCCCTCATCAAATTAACCGTATCTGCGACATCATCTCTGGAGGCTTCGTCTTCGTTCAGGTCTTCTTCATACAGCATTTCTGTATTATATACTTTTTGTTATTTATGTGGCCTGTTTGATCTGAAACCGTCAGATCTTGAGCCACTCTTAAATGGGCTACCTCCATTGGAGCTATTGGGGTGATTCGTGTAATTCACCTGCCGGGTTTGTACCGACCCAAGCTCCATTCTTTCGGCTGGTTTAGGCCCAGTAGGTCTTGGAGGGATCGAATTGTAGCGAGAGTGTGAGTAGTGCCGTTGTTGTTGAAACCTATCAAACCTCTTTCGTGGCAGGATGGGTTTCGTGTCCTGCCTGAAAGTCTGATTCAACGGGGCGGTTATCATGTTTGGCGTGTCCATGGCATGTATCGTATGGCTTCGGTAGTTGAGGTTTTGGACCTCCAGGCACGCCGAATACGCCTCCGGAATTGTCCGTGGTTTTTGCATGACGAGCATTTTCCAGACGTCGCCGTGTATACGGCATCAGGGCGTATGAATACATCTAAAGCTCGATTGCTTTAGGTCTCCACTAGGACTGTCACTGTTTCCTGAGAGAACGTTTCCGTTTTAATTTTGTTAATCATCAACGAAAGTTCATGGTTAACCGCGGCATATAATTCGTCAATTTTCGAACTCTTTTGCGTGAGCTGATTTAGCTGATGCTGTAGGGTACGCATGTCCCTCTTGTCCTCGCAATGCAAGGAGACACTCTTTAATTAAAGCCCAGTCGTTGTCGAAGATGTTGTATAAAATCAGAGCAGCATCGGCACTACCCTGACCTTCTGACGATTATGTTGCAGAATAGCTCGATACATCGGCTTGGATCTCACAATCTCGAAGTCTTTCAGAATTCCCTCTACTATATGTGTATCCACGATACATATTGCGTGGGATTGCCATCAAAGACTTGAAGTTCTTTGACGCAGTCGGGCAAACGGCTTATCCCGATTAGCTCCGCTTCGTTTTCAGGACCACGCAAATTGATCGTCGCGCCGGGCTCGTTGGTGGACGTTAAGTCCTGCAACGGCTTGTCTTCGAACACCTTGAGGCGTCCTTCGACCGCCTTTAGCTGTGCTAGGATGACATTCACCGCCCGGTAAGTTCCGTTACCGCATTTGCAATGGATTCCATTTATAATTTTTCTTTCAACAATGAAATATAATAAGGGTACTTATCTGGATATTTCCTCAAGGACAATGTTAACCTTATTTCCACACTTTTAGTTTGGTTTCACTTTGTCACTCACATACACCTAGTAGGATTTTTTGCTTTTACATATATTTTTTTGATATTGAATTCCCTCTTACAGCAGTTAGCTCGGCTATTGATGTTTTCTTTTTTTTTACATATAATTTAAATATAACTGAATTTGACCAGTTTCAACACCAGATAAAATAAAAAAAATAATATTTTTTTTGCTTTTTTTGTTTGATTTCCTGGAAGTTATTTCCAAGTCTGATATTTTGTTTACGTCACGTGACTATTGACTCCTTCTCTTTCCCTTAAGAACGATATTTGAATTGCTTATTTGCACGGAGTTCGTTTTCCGATTTTATGTCGGTGTGTTGGACTACTTTATTTTATGTATATCACTATTTTAATTGGTAATAAAACATTTAATGGAGAATTTTAAACTTATTTCCATATGTTCTGTATTTCAATTTCAACGTGTAAGCACCGATTTAATGGAGAATTTTTCACTGAATTTGTTATTGTGATTTACTTTTCAAAGCGATTGATTTGCACTAGCTTTTCTTTTCTGACAATCTTAACACTTGGTAATTTGGTTTCCTGTGCTTCGTTAACTCATTTACAACACTGAATTTTTTATTATGTTTTTTTTTGGTATTTTCGTATTGTTTCACTGGGAAAGAGAGAATTTTTGATTAGTCAATCTATCGGTTTGGAGACCGGCATATGCGGGAGGTGTCGTGTTGGTCCCGTTTAGTTGCTAACAACCTACTAATGGCACGAACAGTCATCACCACTGCATCTCTTAGCCTTTTAGCATATCCGCATGTTCCCATGGGTATGCGAAAGGTTTGTGTTCTACGCCAAAATGGTCAACTGTGTTCTCATGGGTACAGTGACGTGTACTCAAGTAGAGCGTATTAGGTTTAGCACAGATCCACAGGCAAAAAGGACATAGTTTTAATGCCGGTCCCTGCTCGGGCGCCAGTTAAAGTTATCCTTTGAGAGGACACTAAAAAAACACGAGCATGTGCCCGAAGGCACATCCACTTGATCAACTTACAAATCAAACCACGAACGTATATTACAATTATTTTATTACTGTATAATTTTAACACCGAACTTCTACAGATCCAAAATAGAACTAATGTTATGTGAGACTTAGTACCTGTGCCCTACGATTGAGTATTGTACTAAGCTCTCCAGCTGCTTCAGTCCGAGCACCTTAAGTGCACGATTTTTAAGTATTTTCTTAGCTCTTCAGCGGATAATAAAAACTCAGGATATTAGTGTTGAGACGTCGCTATGACTCTGAATTTCTGATTTTGTTTTATTAACAAAATGTTCCTCTTATATATACAGCAGAAATTGATTCAATCTGGTTCAATTTCTTTACAATCAGTGTTTCATATTTTCTTATTCATCATGACCTACAAATGATGGCCCGTGTGACAACACATACGAATCAAATTGCAACTTGAACTGAGTTAACTTACATACTCCTTGTTTTTATTAAATTGTTATTGTGCACTTCTTTGTTTTTGTTTTCAATACTTATTATACTATTTGGCCAGGGTGGCGACGGTGTAGAGGTTAGTGTGTTGGATTGTGACCCGTGCGGTGCAGGTTCAATCCCCATGGGAAACAACAACATACGCCACCCATTCACGCCTCTACACCAAAAGGAGGATTTCTGGCTGGTAGTACAATGGACCGTTACCGAGTCTGAGTGCTCTGGGATTTGGATTTCCTTTTTTAAAAAAACAAACAAAAAAAAAAAAAAAATACTATTTGGCCCATTTTGTGCAATTATTTTATATGGACCTTTTAAATGTTTATCTAACTTTTTGAAGTAAAACTTCTTTACGCACGCTTGACTTGGGGGTAAGCTGGTGAATGCGACACGGAAGTGTAGACCAATGTAGACTTCCGGCGAGACGGAAGTGTAGACCAATGTATACTTCTGGCGCAGTGTAGACCTTACGGTGTAACGGAAGTGTAGACAAACGTAGACTTCAGTGATGGGACTTTGTATTACTAATCAGTGATGGGACTTTGTGAAAAAATGTCCGAAGTAGATTTGTTATTTCGTTATACATTTTCCAGTTTTAATTATGTTCAATTTTAAAGATTATTATGTCCTTACGAAACACCGGAAAGTTGTGTGGAAGTAGATTTGTTTTGAATAATTGAAAGGTACTTGCAACAACAACAAAAGGTCCTTAAAAGTCGAAGAAGGGATATTTTTTCCAAAATGCCGTTAGAATCCACACGGTATATCTGTGTTCAATGTTATTTGACTAAGAGGCCCTTGCAACAACAAAAAAGGTCCTTAAAAGTCGAAGAAAGGATATTTTTCCAAAATGCCCTTAGAATCCACACCGGTATATCGGTGTTCAATTTTATTTGACTAAGAGGTCCTTGCAACAACAAAAATGTCATTAAAAGTCGAAAAAAGGATATTTTACCAAAATGTTTGTTGTTCCTAGCACCCCTCCTTCAAATAACATTAAACTCATATATACCGTGGCGTTTCTAAAGACATTTTTGGAAAATATCCTTTTTCGGGTTTAATTATTGTGGCTCCAAGGACCTCTTTGTAAAATAACCTGATGTAAAATAAAAGGGACATTCAATCCATTTTTATTTTAAACGCAATATGCATAATAAATCCCAATAAATTATCACCATTGTAGCAAAATAAAAAATTTTGATTTAGTTATTAGTTATTACCTAGGCAGCTAAAAAGCTACAGCTAAAAACTAACCAACTTTTAGTTGTCATCCGCAACTAACTTTGGCAACCTAACGAGCTTAGTTACACAACCTGCAAGATAACAAATTAGGTAGCTAACGCGCAACTGTGCCTACATGTTTACACATCAACTATACCGTGAGTGCAGCGTGGCTCACAACTTTTTTTTCTAATTTCTAATAATTCTTTGTTTTGATTTTTACAGCAAAAGTAAACAAATTCATTGTATAATATTATACATTTTCATTTCAACATTATTACAAAAATTCAATTTGGGAAAAACGAGAAATTATTGAAGTAAAACTTCTTTACGCACCCTTGACTTGGGGAGTAAGCTGGTGAATGCGACACGGAAGTGTAGACCAATGTAGACTTCCGGCGCAAACGTAGACTTCCAGCCATACCGACGTGTAGACAAACGTACACTCTCTTGTTACAACCTTTCGGCGGAAAGGTTCGTGGAATGGGTAAACAAGCTTGAATCTCCTCAATAGAGGGCAATACTAAGCTCATCATCTATCCAAACCGGTTCAAAGGAGAACAGTTGTCGACAGATGGAATTTACCGGAAGTGAGTAAAGTCATTGTGTCCATGAATCGCAGTTCTTTAGTTGGAAATATAGAGCGTCACCGTCATCGTCAGATTTTCAGGTCGGACGGCAAAAAACCAAAGTTTGAGCTAGCTGAAATTTATAATTTAGACTCTCCAGGGGCCCTTGATGCTCATGTGTAAATATTTTTAAAAATTTGCCCACTGACACGCCCAAAATTTACAAAAAAAAAACAAAGTTTGAGCTAGGGAGCTGAAATTTATAATATAGACTCTCCAGGCGCCCTTGATGCTCATATGTAAATATTTTCAAAATTCGCCCCCTGACACGCCCACAATTTAAATTAGATGGAGCGAACGAAGTTTTACTTCAGTCGTGTGGTCTTAAGCACACTCATTTTTATACCCTATTCTAGGGGTATATTAATTTTGACGCATAGTTTGTAACATACCTTAATATTGCCCGTAGACCCCTAAAAGTTACTATATTTATGATCAGCATCGATAGTAATGTCGATCTAGCCATGTCCGTCCGTCCGTCCGTCCGTCCGTCGGCAAAAATTAGGCCTTTAAACTGGACCTAGAGAGCTGAAATTTTAACCATATACTCTCTAGGGTCCCGAAATAATCAAGTTTAAGAATTTTTGAAATCCGCCCACAGACACGCCCACAAACTCAAAAAAACAAAATTTTGGAAAAAATCGAATTTTGAGCTAGAGAGCTGAAATTTTTTATATATGATCTATGGCCCATAAAACTGATTGGGACATAAAATTTTCAAAATCCGCCCACTGACACGCCCACAATTAATTAAAACAAATTTTGGGAAAAATTGAATTTTGAGCTTGAAAGCTGAAATTTTTTATATATGATCTTTGGCCCATAAAACTGCTTGTGACATAAAATTTTCAAAATCCGCCCACTGACACGCCCACAATTAAATAAAATATTTTTTTTGAAAAACCAAAATTTGAGCTAGGGAGCTGAAATTTTTAATATATACTCTCTAGGGGCCCTTTATGCTCATGTGTAAATATTTTCAAAATCCGCCTACTGACACGCCCACAATTTTTTTTTTTTTATTTTTAAAAGTCCAAAGTTTGAGCTAGGGAGCTGAAATTTATAGTATATACTCTCTAGGTGCCCTTTATGCCCACAATTAAATAAAACAATTTTATTGAAAAACCAAAGTTTGAGCTAGGGAGCGTTTTTATTTACAAAAGCTTAGTTTTTTCGATAAAATCCTTTAAATTTTTGTCACGCCCACTTATGAGATATAGGAATAAGAATAGGGTATCCAACAGTTCGCCCAAGCGGACTGTAGCCCGCCCCTATGTTTTATTTCTATTTCCTACTTTTAAATATATGTACATAGTCACCTATCTTAAAATTCGATTGATATACATTAGTTTGGTCTTTACTTATTTTATTCTTATTTTGTTCTTAACTTTCTTTAGCTTTATTATGTGCATACTTTAATTTTATCTTAAATTCAATAACATAATTATCAACGTTATTAATACCTTCATTATTCTTTATGATCTCACATGGTAGAGCACATAACTTTCCATATACTAATTCAAATGGCAGTGTTGTACGTGTAAGTGTAGTATGGTACTAGTTCTTCCCAATCGTCTTTTCCATCTGTGCTCATCAAGTAGTCGTTTAGTACTCTATGATTTCTTTCTACGGAGCCTAGAGTTTCATGGTGAAAGGTGTAGACGTGCCTTTGTCTGTCTTTAATTTCCTAAAACAACCATATTTCAATATAAATTTTTCTACAATCGGTTTTGCGACTGAGATGGCATCTTTTGTGACCAGTGGAAATGCTTCAATGAACTTTGTTAGCTCACATTGAATGGTGAGAATATAGCTGTATCCATTCGATGGCCTGAGTGGTCCTACTGTATCTATCGTTACTACTTCAAATGATGTATTTGGCGTCTCTGTCTTTGTGAATCGTTCTTTAGTGTATCTTGTAATTTTTACTTCATTACAAATCTTACAATTATTTATATGTTTCCTAACCATCTTATTCATATTCTTCCACACATATTTCTGCTTAAGCTTTGCTATATATCTTTGTATTCCAATGTGTCCTCCTCCTAAGTTCTCATCATGATGCTGCATTATCAATTTCTCCATTTCTTCCACTCACTTTATTCTTTTCGGTGGGTTGTATAATATAATGTCTAGACAATTTTCTTTCTTATTCTTTTGCAGTTCGTTAAATATCTCTTTAAATTTGTGCACTGATATTGTTTCAAAGATTTCATTATTCTTTGCTAACGCTAGCGTTTTTATTTTCACATGTTTTGTATGTATAGGATAACAATTTCTTCAAGATCAATTTTAAATCTGATGGAGAATTATCATTGTATCCAACATGTATTATGTCTTTTACTGCATATATTCTTTCTTTATGGGTCCCTTTTAAATTATTTATCTTCTCGAGTTGCAACTTCTTAATGTTTCTAGTATCTGATATCGATATGCATTCCCATATGTGGAGGTGTACCGTCTCCACTGGGGTCATACTTTGCAGATTTTCCTCTTTTTCGCGCGTATCTTCACTATTTCTCAACTTCATAGCTCTGGTTAGGACATTGATACTTTGTTGTGGAGTCATTTCTTTTAACTCCTCTGAACTTAACTTTATTCTAGATAATGCATCAGCATTTGTATTCATCTTTCCTTGTTTGAAAATTATGTCAAAGTCATAATCCATTAAATCTACTCTAGTTCTAGTTAATTTAGACGAAGGGTTCTTATGTGTGAATAAGCTAACTGAGGGTCTATGATCGGTATATACTATGAATCTTCTACCATATAGGTATGGCCTGAAATGATTGATGCCCCAATGAATGCCAAGTAATTCCTTCTCTATGACTGATTTATTCAGTTCATGTTTGTTAAGTGCTTTACTTGCATATGCAATGGGTTTATCACTACCTACTTCTCCTTGGGATAGAATGGCTCCTAATGCATAATTTAATGCATCCGTTGTCAATATAAATGGTTTTGAAAAATCTGGGTAGCATAGGGTCGGTGGTGATATTAGTTTAACCTTAAGGGTTTCAAATGCGATTTGGCAAGCTTGTGTCCAGCTAAAGACCTGAATCTTCTTTAATAATTGGTTTAATGGTTTTGCAATCTCAGCGAAATTTTGTATAAAGCGTCTATAGTAGTTACAGAAAGCTACGAATCTTCGAACCTCATCTGCATTCTCCGGTTTGGGATAATCTTTGATGACGTTGTATTTGCTTGGGTCTGTAGTCACCCCTTCTGCAGTTATCAAGTGTCCAAGATAGACTACTTTCGGACGCAGAAAATTGCATTTGCTCGGGTTTAGTTTTAGATTGTATTTGCGTAGCCTTTTAAAAACGTCTGTAAGGTTGTTATTGTGCTCCTTAAAATTCCTACCAAACACAATTATATCATTTACATATAAGAATGCGGCTGCTTGCAAGCCACTTAGTGCAATTGATAACATTCTTTGAAAACTATTGGTTGAAATTTTTAATCTGTTTAAACTTAGAGTAGCTATGTAAATAAAAATAACCCGACCGCGTTGAAGGTAACTGCACAACTGTGCTTTATTTCAAGAACATTGAAATTATTTTAAAACATAGGGATGGGCTACAGTCCGCTTGGGCGAACTGTTGGATACCCTATTCTTATTCCTATCCCTCATAAGTGGGCGTGACAAAAGTCTAAGTATGGTTGAATTGTTAAGAACGCTCTACATATTTTGTTATATAACATTTAAAGGATTTTATCAAAAAAAAAAAACGCTCCCTAGCTAAAACTTGGGTGTTTCAATAAAATTGTTTTATTTAATTGTGGGCGTGTCAGTAGGCGGATTTAAAAAAAATTAACAGATGAGCATAAAGGGCCGCTAGAGAGTATATATTATAAATTTCAGCTCCCTAGCTCAAACTTTGAATTTTCAAAAAAAAAAAAAAAATTAATTGTGGGCGGATTTTGAAAATATTTTCACATGAGCATAAAGGGCCCATAGAGAGTATATATTATAAATTTCAGCTCCCTAGCTCAAACTTTGAATTTTCAAAAAAAATGCTTTATCTATTTGTGGGCGTGTCAGTGGGCGGATTTTGAAAATTGTTTATCCCGAGCAGTTTTAGGAGTCATAGATCATATATAAAAAATTTCAGCTTTCTAGCTCAAAATTCGATTTTTTCCAAAATTTTGTTTTTTTTTTGAGTTTGTGGGCGTGTCTGTGGGCGGATTTAAAAAATTCGTAAACTTGATTATTTCGGGACCCTAGAGAGTATATGGTTAAAATTTCAGCTCTCTAGGTCCAGTTTAAAGGCCTAATTTTTGCCGACAGACGGACGGTCATGGCTAGATCGACATTACTATCGATGCTGATCATAAATATAGTAACTTTTAGGGGTCTACGGGCAATATTAAGGTATGTTACAAACTATGCGTCAAAATTAATATACCCTTAGAATAGGGTATAATGAATCTGAAAAATGACTCCAGGCGTGAGAACAGAGTCTGGCTGGTGATTTTTTTGTTGAAAACGAGAAGCGTGACCTGCCAATGTCTCGTCTGGTCACACGCTTGGAATCTTACAGCCAAATGTATATAATATGTATGTATAAATGGATCTGTGAGACCTGACAATTATACTGGTCACACGGTTGAAATTAAAAGCTAGGGTATTATAAAATAACACTTAAACATACTCCCCCCTTTTGAGGGTTCTTAACTCTCTAAACTAAGCTTAATTCTATACGTTCCCCTCAAAACGGGGAACTGATCTTCTGGGCATTGGAGTGGGCCTTCTTGTGCGGAAAACTAATACGATGAGAATCCCAATCATGCCAGCGAGCAGGAAGAAACTGATGCCATAGTGGTGGTAATCATGTGAGTTTATAACAGTGGGATCTTGCAGGTCCTTGGATTGCGCGATAACATCAGCTTTTTTCGTTTTTAAGTCTTCGAATTCAGATTGGTCAATGTGATTAACTTCAAAGGGTATGTCTGGTGCCGTTGTGGATGTTTCTGGATTAATTTTCCAGCTGCTTACGTTTGCACTGGGAATGAACGATGACATTATTTTATTTTCGAATTCTATTTTACCTTTAATGATAATATCGGGCAATTGTAGCACGCAAGCTTTGTTAAATTGCAGCAGGCCACTTCCGTTTATAGTAATCGCGTAACTTTTACCACCGCAAATCAGATACCCAGCCATTTTCGATGTGATAGAGAAAATCCAGCTATTAGACGCCTTGAGTCCTTTCCATTGATTTTCTGAGGTTGTTGCCGTTATGCTGCATTCATTCAGGCTGCCTCCATTATGATTCAATAAAGCCATTTCGCAGCTGCTTAAATTTCCTTTATGGATAAGACTTGGATGTACGCGGTTGCACATGTATTTCGTTGACAACTATGGTTTGCACCATTCCAGCTCCAGTTCGTTCAATAAAAAGTACCTATCCCTTGCTAATGATACAGCCAGATATTGAGCAGTTTTTGTCACCATGTACGTCTTGTTTCTGTGGATTATAGGAACAGTTATTAGATTGAATAGTTGAAATTCTTCCGCATCTGTCAGCGGCAATAACATTTCAAATACAATAGAATCATTTAAGCTGCGACCTCTAACGGATGACATCTTATACATTTCTAGAACTGACCCTTCTGGCAATGATAAATACGATGGTAAATTATCTTACCAACCGAAGCTGTTCATTGAATTGCTTAGGAGTTATAAGCTGTGGATTGATCTTTGCATGGTTTAAATCCAGCAGTACATCTAGCAAAATGTCTGGCACATGCTCGAAATTGGTGAGAACTAAAATCAAGTATGTAGTCATGGATCCTAGATTCTGTTTCACATCGTTTGCCTTTAAAGTCCATAAAGTCCACTCCAGAGTTATAAAAAGGCCGATTTGGGATGACCCTTTCCGGTGGCATATTTCCCATGTGCTGATTGATTGATTTAGGCTTTGATCTAAAGCATTTGATACATTTGTTGATCACTTGTCGGGCTACGTGTCCAACACCCAAAATCCAATATTTTTGCCTTGATTTGCGCTATTAATGCTCTTTGTGATACGTGCATGTTCTTGCGATGTAGCTGAGTTAAAAGCATTTTAGTTATGATATTATTTTTTGGCATTAAGATTTGATGCTTAGCATCTGGCAAAATTTTTGCATTTTCCAACCTTCCCCCAACCCGGATGAGTTTTGTGCTTTCATCAAAATATAGATTAAGTGATAATATACTCGAGTTTATGTTTATGAACTTTCTCCCTTCCAAAGCACGATAGTAATTCAGAAACGATGCTCTTTGTGTGTGCACAAGTATCCAGCGGGTTCCTTCCTCTATTTCTCTAACGCTTAACTGACCAGTGATTCTCAGCGCCTTTGGTTTTCTGGAATTGTAAAATCTATAGCAAAAGGCAAATATTTTTTTTAATGTAAAAAATGAATTCCTGTAGTTGATTTTTTCGAATAAACTGGGGTCGCTTGGAATTGCTACTGATAATACTGATTTTTTTTACGCAATTCTGGTACCACATCGAGTATTGGGTATTCATTGGCCCAAGTATTTTTACCATCTTGTAGAAATTCAGGACCGTTGAACCATATCCTTGATGTGAGAAGCGCTTCAAGGTTTGATCCTCTGGACACCAAGTCGGCTGGGTTTAGCTCGCCTTTGACGTATTGCCATTGATGGAATTCTGTAGCTGATTGAATTTTCGCAACTCTGTTTGCAACATAAGTTTCAAATGTGTAAGAGGGTGAATTAATCCATGCTAATACTGTTGTTGAGTCAGTGTAAAAACATATCTTGTCAATTTTCTTTGGTAGTATTTGGATGAGTCTTTCCACTAGTTCTACCATAAGAACTGCTGCTTGTAACTCCAAACGAGCAATGCTGACAGCTTTCAGTGGCCCAACTCTTGATTTGGAGCAAAGAAGCTGGCAAAAATTGTGGTTGCTTTCATCAGTTGATTTCAGGTACACACAAGAACCAAATGCATTTAAACTGCTGTCAGAAAATGCATGAAGTTCGATTATCCTGGCAGACGGAAGGAGAACGTATCGCGGGATGCTTACTTCATTTATGCATGAGAATTGATCAATGTAGTTTATCCATTTCTGAGCTTGTTCGATCGGAAGATTGTCATCCCAATCAATTTGGTTTTCCACAAATCTTGTAAGAACAGCTTGCCTAGAACTATTACGGGCCCAATAAGGCCTAAAGGATCAAAGATTCTTGCAAGATCTGCCAAGACCATTCGCTTCGTAATTTGAGTATTAAGTTTATTTACCTTTTCGCCACTGAAGCTGAATTTAAAGACATCTTGCGAAGGATCCCATATTAGTCCTAATGTTTTAATAACCTCGGATTGATGAAAGATAACTAGCTTTTCTTTGTCTTCTTCAGGAACTCCTTCTAAAACCATTGAATTATTTGAACAAAATTTTCTTAGTTCAAAATTACCTGCCTTGAGTAGGCACACTATCTCGTTGAGCAGAGAGCGAGCATCTTCAATAGTCTCTGCACCTGCTAAGCAGTTGTCCACGTACACGTTATTTTTAATGGCTTGCGAGGCTCTGTGGAATTTGTCGGTTTTATCTTCTGCTAGCTTTACAAGGCATCTAGTAGCTAGGTAAGATGCAGACGCAGTCCCATAGGTGATGGTATTTAACTGATAAAATTGCAGTGGCTTCTCAGGTTTTGATCTCCAAAAGATTAGTTGAAAAGCACGGTCTTCCTTACTTAATAAAACCTGACGATACATCTTAGTTATGTCTCCTGTAAAGACGTACTTGTGGGTGTCCTAAATTTAAGAATAATTGAAAATAAATCTGGCTGCACTGTTGGACCCACCATTAGTATATCATTAAGTGAGTGACCGGAAGTCGTCTTTGCTGACGCGTCAAAAACTACCCGCAGCTTCGTTGATGAGCTTTCGGGTTTCATAACGCTGTGATGAGGTAAAACATAGTGTCCTTTAGGAATATCATTTTTGGAAATGGGTGTCATGTGACCAAATGCTTCATACTCCTCCATGAAATTAGTGTACGATTCTTTTAGTTTATCATCCTTGTTTAATTTATTTTCTAATGAAATGAACCTCCTTTTTGCCATTTGAAAGGAGTCCCCTAATAGCATATTTGGATCCTCCTTAAAAAGTAATTTGACAACAAATTTACCATCACGATTTAGGGTTGTGTTCTTCTTAAAATGCCCCTCACACTGATGTTCTTCTTGGCTGACGGTATTCACAGGAGCTTCATGACCTTCGGTTTCCCAAAATGAACGCAAAATCTTATCCAACGATGACAAGGTAGGCTTTGTTGCTACGTGGCAATGCGCGTTCACGTTTGAGGCTGGAACACTTCCAGCTACAACCCATCCTAGCATTGTATTGCGCAGAAATGGCAAATCATTTGACACACGGTATTCTCCTGGTAACAGCAGGTCAAAGAAAAGTTCAGCTCCCAAGAGCATGTCGATTTGGTTGGATTTAAAAAACAAAGGATCTGCTAATCTCATTTGAGTGGGAATCTCCCACAACAAAAAGACGGTTTGGAGCCATTAAATTTGCCTCAATCGTTGCTTTGAAAGCAGATGTCTTGGACTCAAATGATATCGAGGCCACAAACTCTGTCTTACATTCCTGCCCACCTATTCCGCTAATTGGAGTCTCCATTGGACGCTTCTTGATTCCCAATTGTTGTACAAATGATGTTGTCACAAAGTGTAGCTGCGACCCAGAGTCAAGAAGGACTCTGCATGGGATTCGCGTTCCATATGAAGAAATCACATTGACCACAGCCGTAGCTAGAAAAACTTGACGTTTCTTGTTGTTAATCTCTGCTGACGCGTTGTTCACTGATGGATTTGGTTGCTGTTGAATATTATTTATGTTAACTTTCTCACCCAACTGATGCGTCGATGAGTTGCAGATGACGTGCTGCTGTTGTGACGGAGCCTGCTGCCGTCGCTGCTGCTGAAGCAACGTGTTGTGGTTCATGTTGCATTTTTGGCATCTTCGGGACTGGTATGATTGGGAAAAGTGGCCTCTCTTCAAACAGTTTCTTCATAGCATTAGTCGTTGAACAGCCCTTCCACGGTCCACATCTGAAAGAGATAAGAACTTAGTGCAATTATAAATAGCATGCTTACTTCGTTAGTTCGTTATGAAACGTGTAACAGAGTAGACGTGTTTTTTTCGGCGGGCAATTAGTACCAAGTTTAGTTCAATTAAACTGCAATCAAATTGATTATCACAGCGTGGGTTTATATTGATTTGAAGTAAAAGAAAAATAATAAGGAAAATAGTAGAAACAAAAACAAAAAATAAAAGTTCTGTGATTGAAACTGATTTACATTACTTTTGGTTTATCATTCTGTTTTCTCTCTTACTCTTTGTGTGGTATCAAACAGTGTCAAACCCCTGAATCGTAGTGTCGAACACTATAAACAGTTCCAAACAATAAATATACAGTATCACACTCATTTGAAAATACACTAATACATAAATGTCCAGTAACAAACGCTACAGAGCAAATTCTAATATTGACTCTCTACAGTTCAACTCACCTCGAACTTCGCTCGGCTCGCCACAACAAAAAGCTAAAAAAATGGCTGTGAATGACACTAAGCTTTTGAAGAAAATGGATGAAATGCTAAACAAGCAAAGCGAACAAATAATTCTCCTTCTCTCATCCAAAATTCAATCAAATAGCGACGAACTTGCGACTAAGATGGAAAACCAGTTCTCCGAATTTCAGAAAACAATCACTGATGTCAACAATAGAGTAACGCAACTCGAGATTACGCAAACAGCAACAAGCAATGATATATCCACTCTCCAATCAGATATTGCACTTCTAAAAACTTCACTATCAAATGTTAGCAAAGAATTGTCGGACTGTAAAAATTCACTTAAAGCTTACACTAGTGACTCCTTAGATTTAAAAACCGAACTTGCTAATATCAAAATGAAACAAGATGACCAAGACAACAAAAGTGTAGCTCGTGACGCGTTCTTATTTGGTGTCCCTCGCACTGCAGAAGAAAATCTCAAAACGTATTTTAATCACCTTTGTCACGTTGTAAGCATTAAACCACCGCCTATCAAAGACATTTACCGCACTAACCCGAAAGCTGATGATAACTCAACGATCGTTATCAAATTCCGATCACCATATGAACGTAATTTTGTCTTAACATCTACTGCTAAATACAGGAAAACAAATAAAAGACAACTATGTCTTAAAGATCTTGGTCTCAACTCCAGTTCAACGATCTATTTAACGATCTGTTTAACCAAAAACAACAACAATTTACTGCGTGCGGCGCTTCAATTAAAAAAACAAAACAAACTTTTTTCTGTGTTTACGTTGCGTGGTCTCGTGTATGTCAAATGTCACGCTGATGACAAAGCTACTCATATTGGAAACATCGAAAACTTGCAGGAATTGCCAGCCCCAACTGATGACTGATTTGCTGATATTATTATTATTTTTTTTATTTTTTTATTTTTCTTCCCTCTTCTTATTCTATTTTTAGTCTCGATTTCTTTTTCTTTTCAATTCAATTATAATTCCATTATGCTTAACTTTTGTGCTATGTTTTTACTTTTAATTTCTTATTTCTTATCACTTTCCAGCTATAGTTTTTCTAGTTATCTTTTGTTTTCTTGTTTTTATAACTTTTTTAAATTGAACACTATCGTAGGTCTTACATTTCTCATCATCATCATCATCATCATCTTCGCTGTGTTTTGTGTACTGTTGGTTTTTTCTCCTTTTCTGGTGGTGCAGCTTGGAATGTCGGCGAGGAAGGCGTGCCTATTTGGGTGCCACCCACTTTTGCTTGCCATCAATGGTTGGTCCCAATGAGCTTGTTTCTAGGGAATCCGCGACGGACGGCAGCAGTACTACGCGATCAATGATAAATATTTTGTGCAGCCAGCGTTCCGGACTGCAAATCTGTCACATTAATGCCCAAAGTATATTACCCAAGTTGGATGAATTTAGATACTTATTTGAAGGCTCGAAAGTTGATGTAGTATGCATTTCTGAAACTTGGCTTACTAATGATTTTAGCGATAGTTCTTGTTGCTTGAACGGTTTTCATAAACCTTTTCAATCGGATAGGGTTG
Organism: Portevinia maculata; assembly: GCA_949715645.1. Classification (NCBI taxonomy): domain Eukaryota; kingdom Metazoa; phylum Arthropoda; class Insecta; order Diptera; family Syrphidae; genus Portevinia; species Portevinia maculata. The sequence continues at coordinate 124,788,722 of OX454527.1, forward strand.
GGCGCGTTGGGGGAGGTGCAGCAATTTTCGTTCGCAATAACTTGCAATGTAATCTGACATGTAAGGCTCCGCTGGGTAGTGAAATTGATTACGTTTTCGTGGCAATCACTTGCAAGCTTAACAAAATCTTACTAGGATCAGTTTACAGACCTAACGCGAATATCAATACTCTACCGCTTATCAATATCTTGGATGAACTATCGTTTATATCTCCCTTTATTGTAGTGGTGGGAGACTTTAATAGTAATTTACTCCAAGATTCGTCTTTGGTTGATAGTATGAGAACTCTTAATCTGTTTCCAGTAAACACTTCATCACCTACACACTTTACCGAGAATAATAGCACACTCTTAGATGTTTTTTTCGTGAGCCACATTTACAAAGCCCTCCACTTTAATCAACTATCCGCACCATGTTTTTCGCACCATGATCTGATACATTTAACTTTTGAGTGTGAACCTACCATTTTGAATAACTCCTTTAGTTTTCGCGACTTCAAGAAAGTCAACAAAACTATGTTAGAGGATGATCTTAGATCCATTGAGTGGTTTAGAGTGTATGGAATGCCCTCAGTAGATGACCAATTAGCCTTTATTGAAGGTAATATTCGCAATCTTTTCAACATTCATGTTCCACTCGTAACCATGTCCAAAGTCAGTAATCCTTGTTGGTTTACACATTCAATCAAGTGTTTAATCAGTGAGCGTGACCAGGCCTACAAACGCTGGAAGCGTTTTCGCCCGGGGGTACTCCATGATGTCTATCGTTCTCTCAGAAACAGGGTAACTTGTGAAATACGTGAAGCAAAAAGACGTTTTTATGCTCCCCGTCTAAATCCCTCACAGGCGAAGCATAAGCTATGGAAAAACATCAAAAGTATTGGAATAGGTAAGCAAATAAACAGTAGTCTTCAAAACGTTGATCCCAATGACATCAATAATAACTTTACCTCCCATTTTTAACTTTACAACTGTTGATGAATCTGATGTCTTAGAAAGCTTTATCTCAATTAAGTCTAATTCGGTTGGATTTGATGAAATTAATCCGGTTTTTGCTAAAGCTATCCTTCCTTACATCCTCAAGTCAATAACGCATTTATTTAATACCATCATCATGACTGGAGTTTTTCCTTCAACCTGGAAAAATGCAAAAATTATACCTGTTCCCAAAAACCAGAAAGAGTTTCGGCCTATCGCCATCTTACCATTTTTCTCTAAGGTTTTAGAAAAAATTTTGAATACCCAGATACAAAGACATCTGAAAAACAACAACCTGATTTGTGGAAATCAATCTGGGTTTCGTCCTAAGTATAGCTGTACAACCGCACTGATTAATGTTGTTGAAGACATAAGGCAAGCGGTGGACGATGATAAAGTAACTTTTCTCGTTTTATTAGATTTCTCTAAGGCTTTCGACACAGTTGACCATACTGTTCTATGCAGCAAGCTAAGGAGTGAATTCAATTTTTCGTCGTCTTCCCTGAATCTGGTATCATCGTACCTCAATAACAGATATCAGGCGGTTGTGTCAAATAACAGTGTTTCACGATTTCTACCACTGAGTAAAGGCGTTCCACAAGGCTCAATATTGGGTCCATTGTTCTTCACAATGTACATTAATGATCTTCCCTTGTGTACCGTTAGCTCTTTGGTCGACATGTATGCTGATGATGTTCAGTTGCGGAAAAGTTTTCCTTTAGGCCTCGTGGAACATGCAGCTCATGAAGTAAATGAAGATCTAAAAAGGATTCTGTGCTGGTCGCGATCAAATGGCCTCTGCCTGAATCCCACCAAGTCGAAATGCTTGGTTATCTCAAGAAAGTCCATTGATACCTCTTATTTTCCCAATTTATGCCTGAACGATTCCCCGATTGAATTTGTTGATTCAGCAAAAAATCTGGGCATAACCTTCAACAAGACGCTTTCTTGGAATGACCATATCAGATTGACTGTAGGAAGGGTCTATGGAAGCCTACGTATGCTATGGGCAAGTCAAAAAATAACACCCCTTAAAACTAGAATTATTCTTGCAAAAACACTAGTTATACCAATAATGCTATTCGGCTGTGAAATCTTTAGCAACTGCGATTACAAACATAAAAGAAAACTGAATGTGGCATACAACAGTATTGCGCGTTATATATATGGATTGAGAAAACACGACCACATATCTCACTTCTCTAAGAAAATTAATGGCATAACGCTAGAAAACGTTTTCAAATTTAAAACATTAACCTTGCTTCATAATGTAATGCTTACACATCAACCGACGAACCTTTATAATAAAATTTGTATGCCGCGCTCTAATAGATCTTGCAGCCTGGTACCAATTCGCTGTACGTACCTAGTACAACCCGACAGTTCTTTGTGTTTGCATTCCGTCTGTGGAATTCCCTTCCCCTTTCTGTTCGATTGATGAGTTGTGCAGCTGTGTTCAGGATGAAACTCAGGCAGTACCTCGAGACGCTTTAATGATGATGATGATGAGATTTCGTAATATTGTTACTTTTTATTTCTTTCTTCTTACTACTACTACTGTATTCTTAGTTCATTTTACCTCTCCTTTCTCAATGAGATCAGTAATAATAATAAATTATTGTAGTTATTAAACAGTATAAACTGAATTCATATCTATTGTTTCTTATCAACTGACTCAACTTAGTTTAAAATATTGCAGCTTACGCTATTTAATAAGATATTGTATCTTAATGTGTAAAGCTATGTAATTAAATTAAATAAATAAATGAAATGAAAAAAAAAAAACTTGAATTGCAATAATTGCCAATGACTGGTAGCGTAGCTGCAGATGGCCTCTAGACTCTGGAATTTCCTCCTGTCGTCTCGACTGCTGATTGCTTCTAGAACTTGGAACCTGGACTCAACAAACTTCAGAAATTCTGCAATAGTGGGGCTGCTCCTCGGATCTTTCATCGAAGACTCAAACTGTTCCCTACTCTCTCTGTCCAATTTTTGTAAAAGAAGATGGACAATAATTGGATCTCAATTTGCAATATCAATGTTGAGATTCACGATCACCTGCAGGCACTCCTTTGTACTGTCGTGGAGCCTTCGAAGGCTGGAACTTGTTGCACTTGTAACTGCCTGGTTTAGTAGTTTATTTAATTGAGCAGATAGTAGCAATCTTTTGTTGTTGAAACGTTCAACAAGTACGCTCCATGCTACTTCGTAGTTACTGTCCGTTGGCTTGAAGTTTTGAATCAGCTCCAGTGCCTTTCCAGTTACATTTGCCCTTAAGAAATATAATTTCTGTGCAGGCGGTATTGGTTGGTCGTGAATCATTTGTTTAAACAAGTCATGGAATTGCAACCAGTTTAAATATTCTCCATCAAACTTAGGAAGCTCGATTTTCGGAAGTTTCATCATTATGTTTAAAGGCTTTGGTTCACAGTCTTTTTCTTGAAATGCTGATATGTCGTTAGACAAGTTGAGTAATGTCATCTCCACTGTTTCTTGTAAATCGAAGTATTCCTCCACGTCATTAGCAGTAGTTTCGTTTTCCAGCTTGCGATACAAGCACATGATTTCCTCCCAATTCTGTTCAATACTTTTTGCCTTAATTGTGCAGAATTTTTCGCATTTTCATCTTGATGATTCTTCGACAGTTTTGATGAGTGACCTTCTTAATATATTAATTAAAAGGTCAAGTCGTTGTTTGTTGCTCATTTGTGCTCTTGGCACAACAGATGGTTGGTGTCTGATTGTGGGCGTGGGCTCTGCACAGATCCCCATCTTTGGTTTGGGAACAGCACCTAATTCACGTGATTTTCCTGTTGGGTTTGTAGGTACTTCTACTGGATTCTTGATGTTTTCTTGATCCATTGCAGCACCACCTTCAACGGGCGTATTATGCTCCTTGTGAAATTCGTCTGATTCTGAGAATTCCTCGATGCGCATAAGTTCAGCTGCCTTTCGAACTGACTCATAGTAGTCCCTTTTAAAATAAGGGTGTTGAATTTGATCTGGAAACCTGTCACGGATTTCCGTATCCGTCCTGTCGAAATCTTCCCATTGGTGCTCTAGTTTTTCACTTATCTTGTTGAGATAATCTAAAGTCTTCCTTGAGGAACTGTCCTTTTTTTAGTTCCTGACAACCGTGCATATTGATTCCCCCAATTGCTCCTGTTGGTCTTCGAAAAAATCAATAGTTTCATCATTCGCGCCCATTTTACTTTCAGCCATTAATATTCACTTTATTTATTGCTTTTAATTTTCACTTTTATTCACTTACAGGCCACTAAACTCATTTAGTAATTGTCCTGTCACGGTCGCCAATGTTTAAACTTAGAGTAGCTATGTAAATAAAAACAACCCGAGCGCGTTGAACGTAACTGCACAACTGTGCTTTTTTTCAAGAACATTGAAATTATTTTAAATGAATCTGAAAAATGACTCCAGGCGTGAGAACAGAGTCTGGCTGGTGATTTTTTTGTTGAACACGAGAAGCGTGAACTGCCAATGTCTCGTCTGGTCACACGCTTGGAATCTTACAGCCAAATGTATATAATAATATGTATATAAAGGGTGATTTTTTAAGAGCTTGAGAACTTTTTTTAAAAAAAAAAACGCATAAAATTTGCAAAATCTCATCGATTCTTTATTTGAAACGTTAGATTGGTCCATGACATTTACTTTTTGAAGATAATTTCATTTAAATGTTGACCGCGGCTGCGTCTTAGGTGGTCCATTCGGAAAGTCCAATTTTGGGTAACTTTTTCGAGCATTTCGGCCGGAATAGCCCGAATTTCTTCGGAAATGTTGTCTTCCAAAGCTGGAATAGTTGCTGGCTTATTTGTGTAGACTTTAGACTTGACGTAGCCCCACAAAAAATAGTCTAAAGGCGTCAAATCGCATGATCTTGGTGGCCAACTTACCGGTCCATTCCTTGAGATGAATTGTTCTCCGAAGTTTTCCCTCAAAATGGCCATAGAATCGCGAGCTGTGTGGCATGTAGCGTCATCTTGTTGAAACCACATGTCAAGTTCAGTTCTTCCATTTTTGGCAACAAAAAGTTTGTTAGCATTGAACGATAGCGATCGCCATTCACCGTAACGTTGCGTCCAACAGCATCTTTGAAAAAATACGGTCCAATGATTCCACCAGCGTACAAACCACACCAAACAGTGCATTTTTTGGGATGCATGGGCAGTTCTTGAACGGCTTCTGGTTGCTCTTCACTCCAAATGCGGCAATTGTGCTTATTTACGTAGCCATTCAACCAGAAATGAGCCTCATCGCTGAACAAAATTTGTCGATAAAAAAGCGGATTTTCTGCCAACTTTTCTAGGGCCCATTCACTGAAAATTCGACGTTGTGGCAGATCGTTCGGCTTCAGTTCTTGCACGAGCTGTATTTTATACGGTTTTACACCAAGATCTTTGCGTAAAATCTTCCATGTGGTCGAATAACACAAACCCAATTGCTGCGAACGGCGACGAATCGACATTTCACGGTCTTCAGCAACACTCTCAGAAACAGACGCAATATTCTCTTCTGTACGCACTGTACGCATTCGTGTGGTTGGTTTAATGTCCAATAAAGTAAACTGAGTGCGAAACTTGGTCACAATCGCATTAATTGTTTGCTCACTTGGTCGATTATGTAGACCATAAATCGGACGTAAAGCGCGAAACACATTTCGAACCGAACACTGATTTTGGTAATAAAATTCTATGATTTGCAAGCGTTGCTCGTTAGTAAGTCTATTCATGATGAAATGTCAAAGCATACTGAGCATCTTTCTCTTTGACACCATGTCTGAAATCCCGCGTGATCTGTCAAATACTAATGCATGAAAATCCTAACCTTAAAAAAATCACCCTTTATAAATGGTTCCGTGCGACCTGACAATTATACTGGTCATACACGGTTGAAATTTAAAGCTAGGGTGTTATAAAATAACACTTAAACATAATCCAAAAGGTAATCTTTTGAATTGAAAGTGTCCAGTATCTGTTGAAAAAGCTGTAAGTGGTCTGGATCTTGGATGCAATGGGATTTGGTGAAATGAACTTGTCATATCTAAAGTTGAAAAGAATTTTGCTCTTCCTAGCTTATCTAATATGTCTTCCAAGCGAGTTAATGGGAACTTATCATCAACTACTTTTTTGTTCATAAAATCAACTACTAATCTCCATTTTTTATTTCCCTCGATGCTTTTCTTTGGTACTATTAACAACGGGAAATTGTATGGACTCGTAGATGGTTCAACTATATCTTCATCTATTAATTTTGCAACTTGATCTTTTATCTCATTTAAACTTGCATGTGGCAGTCTGTAATTTTTTATATACACTGGTGTTTTGTCTACTGTTGCTATCTTTTGCTCGTAAAAATTATTTTTAGTTAGTATTTCTCCTTCTAAGTGAAATATGTTTTGGAATTGCTTGCATATTTTGAAAATTTCTGTTCTTGCATCTTTATCTAAATTGTCCACTCTTATTTCTTTTTGAATATTTTTAAATCTGTCTTCATCTACTAAATTGTTTTTAAACTGTACTATATCAAAGTTGGTAATTGGTTCTACTCCTAACAATATATGTTTTAGTCTTACTTCTTTGTCAGTTGTATTAAGAATTTTGACATGTTTTATTCCTATAGCTGGTATTAATGAATTTGCTACGGATATTCCTTTCTTAATTTCCTTCCCATGAATTATGCTATCTTCTTTTAGGTCTAAATTAATTGTTTGGATCATCTCCGTCCTAGGTGGTACCGTTATTTCACCGTAAATGTCTCTTGCATTCATATTCATTGGTAGTATTATTTCTTCTTCATCAAGTGTGATTATCAGCACACATGTATCATAGTCAATTTTACAGTTGTGTCTTATTAAGAAATCCCTACCTAGTATTCCATCTGTAGCTAGATTCAAATTATTATCAGTTACATTAAATGTATGATCCACTTTCATATCTTCTATGCATAACTCAATTTGTGCGATGATCCTTTGTTGTTATTGATTCTTTCGATATACCATTTATTTGCCATTGTTCACAATACTCTATTCTATTCGTCCCTATTACATTATTCTTAATTATTGAAATATCAGCTCCCGTGTCTATTAACAGACTTATTGGATGATTTCTACCTTTTATTCTTAACTTTACAAAATTCGTTTGTCCTTCTAGTGTTCTAATGTGAATTATGTTCTTCTTGACCTTAATCCATTGTTCTCTGTTTCGTCCTCTATTGTTGTTATTCTGCCCTCTGTTCTGGTTGAAATGTCTGCTATTGTTTCGGTCTGCGGTGTTGAAGTTCGAAATGCTATTCGAGTTCATGTCAACGTTACCTCTGGGGTTACTCCTATATCTCTGTACCCTATTGAAGTGCATGATCTGGTTTGATTGGCCTGGGTCTCTTTCTAATGCTATTTGTACAGCATCTGCTAGCTTTGTTAGTCTTGCGGCTATCACTAATGATCTATATGGTTCAGTTAGACCATTTTTAAATGCTGTCATTCCTATCTGATCATTTAACCTTACTATGACCTCTCTATGCTCTTCTCCTTGTTCAGAGATCTGTAACTCATTTAAAGCAGCTAGTAGTGTTTCTATGTGTGAGGAAAAGCTTGTGACAGTCTGGTTACCTTGGTAACATTTCGCTATGTCATTATGCAACCTGGATGCAGTTTTGTTTGACTTGTATACCGATTTCAGAACCTTTTTTAAATCTTTGAAATTCGTCGGTGTTCTCTCAGTTTGGATCTTATTTTTAACTTTTTCTGACAGTTTAGTGGCTAAAACGAACTTTGTTAATAGCTCTTTTTGTGGTTCGTCTTTAAGAGTGCTATTGTAGAATTCGAGTTCTGTTTGGTGCTTTCTTTAGGTTCTGTAATAATCTCTCTAAAATGTTAAATTCCATTAATTTTTATTTTATAAACATATTTTTATAGATTGCTAATATTCTTCGAAACGTTAACTTTGTAAAGATAAAATCACTCCAACTCTATCGCCATCTATCGAAAAGCACTGCCGCATAAAGCGATGTAGTCCGACACTTACCCGAGGGATTCGCCATCTGGTGGCGAGCATGAGAAGATTGCGATGAGGCCGGAGGTAGTGCGTCAGCCATTATGATAGGTGATTGATTTTTGAGACATTGAATAAAGTGGACATTACAACTCAGATGTGGGGTTACCACGAATTTAATAGTAATAATATCAATAATTATAGAACCAAAAATTGAGAATCGTGCATCTAATTGATTGTCCGCCACATATATCGTACTGAAATTGTGTTTCTGAAAATCGCGAAACATTTGTAAAACAAAAATGGTTTACACACGTGCAGATTTAGCGAGGGCATTAGAAGAGCTCGGTATAAGCTTTCCAGCTAGCGCAACTCCTACCCAACTAAGGAACCTATTGGAAGATGCTACAGGAACAGCAGAAACTGTTCACACAAGATTCAACAATCGAAAATTCCCCAGAAGCAGAGCTACAGGGGGCTGCGCAGTAGTACCCAATGCGACATCGGTTCCAGAAGAAGATGATTATGATAGAATGATCGCTCATCTCGAGAAAAAGAAGAAAATAATATCTCTTCAACAGGAGCTAAAATTATTGGAAGACCAACATCTCAGTACGCAGATGCAGCGACTCACAATCAGTGATATCGATGGACTGGTACCAACCTTTACCGGAGTAGACGCATACGGTGTGGAAAAATGGATACAGGACTTTGAGAGCGTTGTGATAACTGGAGAATGTAGCGACCAAGTGAAATTTATGTCCATGCGGCGCCTGCTGAGGGGGACTGCGGCAGTGTTCCTTCGCACTAGTAGTGCATCGAACTACAACGAGTTGCGACAAGGCTTACTTAAGCAATTCCGGTACACCATTTCTGCGAGCGATGTGTACAAACAATTCCAAGAGCGCAACAGACGTAAAGGTGAAAATGTGATCGCGTACATGCTATCAATGCAGGAAATTGCGGCCCAAGCAGCTGTAAGTGAACACGAAGTAATTAGCTTCATCATCGAGGGACTTCGGGACCATACGGCATACACAACAATGCTATACACTGCATCGACACTGGAACAGCTGAAGCATTTGCTGATTAAATACGAAAAAAAAGAATAAGTGACCAGATAACAAAAACACCAGCAAAAGTAGCCGATACCCCATCAAAGTCGACGTCTTCGATCCGATGTTATAATTGTTCCGAGTATGGCCATCTATCACCGCAGTATACCAAACCCAAGCGTGCAATTGGGGCTTGTATTCGTTGCGGGAGTACTAAACACGTACTAAAGGATTGTCAGCAGAAGAAGGGAATACATCTTATCAACAAGGGCGAAGAGGACGAAGAGGAGACAAATCTATTGCAGCCGTTCCAAAATGTAAGTATTGCCTTCTGTGACAGTGCCTTGAGTAAAGTTCCCTTTTCTGATTTTGACTCATTAATTGACAGTGGGAGACCGGTTAGCTTTGTATCACACAAAATTATTCCATTTGACGTTAGAGATGAAGATTTGGTACCCTCCAGCCTAAGTAGCATTACGAACACTGAATTAAAAACATATGGTAAAATTGATTGTATCTTACCGAAGCCATTGCTACTTGGGCGTAATTTTCTTAAAGCATTCAATGTACAATTTATTGTAAATCCAATACGTCAAACTGTAATTAAAAACATAGGGGCGGGCTACAGTCCGCTTGGGCGAATTGTTGGATACCCTATTCTTATTCCTATATCTCATAAGTGGGCGTGACAAAAATTTAAAGGATTTTATCGAAAAAACTAAGCTTTTGTAAATAAAAACGCTCCCTAGCTCAAACTTTGGTTTTTCAATAAAATTGTTTTATTTAATTGTGGGCGTGTCAGTAGGCGGATTTAAAAAAAATGTAAGTATGAGCATAAAGGGCACCTAGAGAGTATATAAAGGGTGATTTTTTTAAGGTTAGGATTTTCATGCATTAGTATTTGACAGATCACGCGGGATTTCAGACATGGTGTCAAAGAGAAAGATGCTCAGTATGCTTTGACATTTCATCATGAATAGACTTACTAACGAGCAACGCTTGAATTTTCAGTGAATGGGCCCTAGAAAAGTTGGCAGAAAATCCGCTTTTTTATCGACAAATTTTGTTCAGCGATGAGGCTCATTTCTGGTTGAATGGCTACGTAAATAAGCACAATTGCGGCATTTGGAGTGAAGAGCAACCAGAAGCCGTTCAAGAACTGCCCATGCATCCCAAAAAATGCACTGTTTGGTGTGGTTTGTACGCTGGTGGAATCATTGGACCGTATTTTTTCAAAGATGCTGTTGGACGCAACGTTACGGTGAATGGCGATCGCTATCGTTCAATGCTAACAAACTTTTTGTTGCCAAAAATGGAAGAACTGAACTTGGTTGACATGTGGTTTCAACAAGATGGCGCTACATGCCACACAGCTCGCGATTCTATGGCCATTTTGAGGGAAAACTTCGGAGAACAATTCATCTCAAGGAATGGACCGGTAAGTTGGCCACCAAGATCATGCGATTTGACGCCTTTAGACTATTTTTTGTGGGGCTACGTCAAGTCTAAAGTCTACACAAATAAGCCAGCAACTATTCCAGCTTTGGAAGACAACATTTCCGAAGAAATTCGGGCTATTCCGGCCGAAATGGTCGAAAAAGTTACCCAAAATTGGACTTTCCGAATGGACCACCTAAGACGCAGCCGCGGTCAACATTTAAATGAAATTATCTTCAAAAAGTAAATGTCATGGACCAATCTAACGTTTCAAATAAAGAATCGATGAGATTTTGCAAATTTTATGCGTTTTTTTTTAAAAAAAGTTCTCAAGCTCTTAAAAAATCACCCTTTACTATTCAAGATACACTGACATTTGAGAGGACGAGCGATTGTGATGTGGGCCTACTTAGTGTTTTTAACCCGCCAAGTAGTTTTGAGGCAAACTAAATTGATTATTATGGGAAATTTAATAGTCGAAGTGATTCATTGGGTAGTAAAAGTTGTCAGAAAAGTGTTATTGTTAGTTCCGATACTGCTGGTGCCGATTGTCTTCTGGAGTCTATTGATTGTGGGTTTTATATTGGTTGCCAATATGGGGCTATTGGTCAAATACCGTCAACAGAGTCTAGTGAGTGTTTCCCAAATATTGTGAGCAGTGAAGCCTCCAACATTGGTAGCTTACTCAACGAATCGAATAGTACTGAAGTAATTACACCCGACATATTTCATATCTCACAATTATGTCAAGAGACTCAATGCCAAATAAGATTCTTGGTTTCGGACTATAAATTAAAATACCTTTACCCAACAAATTTTAACAAACCTCTCGAAAAGCAAATTAAGCTTACTTCCGAAGTCACAGTGTTTAGTCACCCTAGAAGATTATCCCATAGGGATAAATCCATAGTTCAAGGAATTATTGCAGAACTTTTAGAGGAAAATATTGTTAGGCCTAGTGACTCGCCTTATGCGTCCCCTATAGTACTCGTTACAAAAAAAAACGGTGAGATCCGCATGTGTGTGGACTACAGAGACCTCAATAAAATAACCATACGTGACAATTTTCCTATTCCGTTAATAGAAGACTGTCTAGAATATCTAGGTAATAAGAATTTTTTTAGTGTATTAGATATGAAAAGTGGCTTTCACCAAGTCGGTGTTGCTGAGGAGTCAATAAAGTTTACTTCATTTGTAACTCCTAATGGTCAATTTGAATACGTCAAAATGCCTTTTGGCTTAAAGAATAGTCCATCAGTTTTCCAACGCTTTATTACATTGATTTTTAAAGATTTCATTGAAGCTGGATTAATTGTTGTATATATCGACGACATATTAATTGCTACAACCACTGTTAAAGAACACCTTAAGATATTGAAACTGATTCGGGGACGCCTGGCTGAATATGGTTTAGAGCTTAAATTGAACAAATGTAAATTCTGTTACAACAAAATAGACTACTTAGGCTACAACGTGAGCGACCAAGGGATAAGTCCAAATGAAGGGCATAAGGCAGCAATTTTAAAATACCCTATACCAAATACAGTGAAGCAGTTACTTTCATTCATCGGTCTATGTGCGTACTTCAGGAAGTTTGTCCCGCAGTTCGCACGCATTACAAAACCTTTGTATGATCAGCTGAAGAAAAACTGTTCGTTTAAGTTTGATGAAAATTGCATGCGGGCATATGAGGATTTAAAAAATCGGTTGACATATCCCCATGATCTCGCAATCTATGATCCCCATAAAGAAACAGAACTACATTGCGATGCAAGTGCTACAGGTTTTGGCGCAGTGCTGCTGCAAAGACAATCAGACAGCAAATTTCACCCCGTTTTCTACTTTTCTAAGCGAACATCTGCTCCCGAGAATAAATATCACAGTTTTGAGCTAGAAACGCTTGCCATTATTTACGCTCTGAGGCGTTTCCGTATTTACCTCGAAGGAATCGGTTTTAAAATTGTTACGGATTGCAACTCTCTTACCCTCACGTTAAATAAAAAGACCTTGAATCCCCGGATAGCTCGTTGGGCACTAGAGTTGCAAAATTTCAACTATACTATCCAGCATCGAGGTGGCGGTAGTATGGGACACGTTTATGCCTTAAGTCGCAGTGAGGTAGTTCTAGCCATTAGTGATGTCGATATCGTATTTCAATTGGAAGCGACTCAAAGTAGAGACCCTTGTATAACCAAGATCCGTGATATTTTGGAAACCAGAAGTTTGAAGTTTTTTGAGTTTAGGGATGGGCTCGTTTATAAAAGAGGCGGAAATGGAAACTTGTGTTTTTGCGTTTCGAAAGAAATGGAGGAAAGTATAATTAGGTTCACTCATGAGAAATTAGGTCACCTGGGGGTTGTGAAGTGTTATGAACAAATTAAAAGACAGTATTGGTTTCCAAAAATGAAGGAGAAAATCGAACGACATATAAGGAACTGTCTGAAGTGCATACTTTATTCGGCACCGGCGACCACTAATCAAAAGGAGTTACACAGTATTCCGAAAAAGCCAATACCATTTGACACCTTACATATTGACCACTTGGGACCATTGCCGTCCATTAAATCGAAGCGTAAACATATTCTAGTCGTCATTGATGCATTTACGAAATTTGTAAAATTGTATCCAGTGAACTCCACTAGCTCCAAGGAAGTAATCTGTTCGTTGATGAAATATTTTGAGTATTATAGTAGACCTATGCGAATAGTGTCTGACAGAGGGAGTTGCTTCACATCCTTTGAGTTCACCGAGTTTCTTGTCAAAAACAATGTTACTCACATTAAGGTGGCGACCGGGTCTCCGCAAGCGAACGGCCAAGTCGAACGAGTAAATCGTGTATTAACTCCAATGCTTAGCAAACTGACTGAACCAATCGAACACTCAAACTGGTCAACTAAACTTAAAGAAGTTGAATACGCAATTAATAATTCAGTCCATAGCACTACTCGACACTACTCCATCTGAACTTTTGTTTGGGGTTAAACAGAAGGGGACGCTCGTGGATTGGCTTTCAGAGTATTTGGATGAGATGAGTAATATTGATCGAAACCTTGATTCCTCTAGGCTGACGGCCCTTCAAAATATACAGTCCTCGCAGGATTATAATTATGAATATTTCAAAGACAGGCATAAGCAGGCTCGGAAGTTTGAGTGCGGTGACTATGTAGTAATTAAGAATATAGACGTGTCACCTGGCAACAAAAAATGTATACCCAAATTCAAAGGGCCATGCATTGTTAATAAAAAGTTACCCCATGATCGCTATGTAATAAGATACATCGAAAACTGTCAGGTTTCCCAACTTCCATATAATGGAATTATAGAGTCATGTCACATACGTAAATGGAGAGATACATCAACCGCGTAGGCTTGCATCATGGTCGCCCCCCCCCCCCCCCCCCACCCCCCCTCTCTTTAATATATATACTAATTTTGTCACAGAAGGTAATACAAGTGAAACTCATGTTATACTCGTATTCATTGTAAATATTGTACTCATTATTTATTTATTTATGTACTTAATTGCTGAATGATCGAGGACGATCATGTTATCAGATTGGCCGAACTGTAAAGATAAAATCACTCCAACTCTATCGCCATCTATCAAAAAGCACTGCCGCATAAAGCGATGTAGTCCGACACTTACCCGAGGGATTCGCCATCTGGTGGCGAGCATGAGAAGATTGCGATGAGGCCGGAGGTAGTGCGTCAGCCATTATGATGGGTGATTGATTTTTGAGACATTGAATAAAGTGGACATTACAACTTCTATAATTTTTATTTTATCTATACATTGCTAATATTCCTTAAAGTATGTTTTCTTAGATACTTCTTATAATGCGAATTTATTTTACTTAAAGTTAACTGTTGAAAACAGATGGCAACTCCTAGCAACGTGCATACCACAAGCTTTTTTTTCTTCACATTTATTCTTTTCATTCTTTTCTTTCATTCCTTTATAAACCACTGAAGTGTTAAGTGTTAACATCATTTTTTACTTTTTAATAAAATAAAACTCAAGAGGTTATGGGCCCAGCAGTGCTCAGTAATTTGTAAATTTTGTGAAAAGTTTAAATAAAAAGAATCAAAATGAACAATTTCCAAATAGAAAAGTTAGATGATTTTAACTATGATGTGTGGTGCATCCAAATTTTTTATTTTTTTTTTTTTTTTTTTATAGAGTTTCTAATATTACTCCCAAGCCATAGTAATATTATCGTTACTCTCAGCAAGCTGAGAGTTACCTATCCTGGTTAAAAGCACGAGACTTGGAACCAGAACTAGGCTCGGACGAATAATAGGGGTAGGTGGAAAATCGTACATGCGACTCTTTCTCACTTAAGATAAGAAAACAAAAACCACCTCCCTTCGAAACCTGCATACTACAACTAGGTTATTCCTATCTAGTAGTTTTATTTAAACTGTAAATTACGCGTTTGGCAGGCAGCTTCCCAGTGGAGGCACCTGCTAATACGGCCATAAGCACGCGGTTACATCTTATTGCGCTAATTCAAATGGTTTTATCCTTTGTAATCGGCGCACTAGGTTAGTATCGTCTCGAATTTGTAGCATGGTGATATTGCAATGACCGTGAAGGCGTGTCTGTTGTTTGCAGGCAAAATGTTTTATTTCATCTTCGACGGTAGCCATAGTTAGGTCTCTGTGGATATCAGTGTTTCTGTTAAACCATGGTGCATTTACTATTTTTCTTAGCACTTTGTTTTGAAAAGTTTGTAAAATTTTGATATTACTGGATTTGGTACAACCCCAAAGTTGTATACCGTATGTCCAAACCGGTTTTAGTACTTGCTTGTATAAAAGCAGCTTGTTCTGCATGCTGAGTTGGGAAAATCTACCAAGCAGCCAGTGCATTTGTTTACATCGAATGGCGAGCTCTTCGCGTTTCTTCTTGACGTGCGGTTTCCATTTTAATTTCGCATCGAGTGTCATACCCAAATATTTTGCCTCGTTTGCGTACGGAATTCGTACCGAATCAATGAAAATGGGTAAGTTGTCTACCTTTTTATAAGTAAAATTCACGTGCGTTGATTTGGCCTCGTTGAGAGCAATACGCCAAGTCTTTGTCCAATCACAAATTTTGTCAATAGAACGTTGGAGTTTATTAGTTGCTGATTCAACGGTATTACTGACCGCTAATATAGCTGTATCGTCTGCAAATGTGGCTACTGTTGTGCCTTCTTCTTGAGGAATATCACTAGTGTATATTAGAAATAGGATCGGTCCAAGAACGCTTCCTTGGGGAACTCCTGCCGCGATTTCTTTAAATTCAGAGTAATCATTTCCGTGTTTTACACGAAAGAGTCTGTCTGATAAGTAACAACTAAGGATATCAGATAACTGTTTCGGAAAAGCTTGTCTTAGCTTATGTTTCAACCCTGTATGCCATACTTTATCAAAGGCCTGAGAGACGTCGAGAAAAACACTAGAACATATTTTTTTCTCCTCTAGGGCTTTTTCAATTACATTGGTTATTCTGTAAACCTGGTCGATTGTAGAGTGCTTAATCCTGAATACGAATTGGTGGTCAGGTATTAATCGACGTTCTTCGATAATCGGATGCAGGCGCTTTAACAAAAGTTTTTCGAATACCTTCGACATTATCGGTAAGAGAGATATTGGCCTATATGATTTTTTGTCATTCAGTGGTTTACCGGGCTTTGGAACCATTATAACTTCAGCTACCTTCCATTGTCGTGGAACGTACAATAACCTGAACGATGCATTTATAAGATATGCAAACTTTATTAAAGCTTTCCTAGGTAACTCTTTAAGGACCTGTCCTGTGATTAAGTCATATCCAGGAGCTTTGTTTAATTTTAGTTTCTCTATTTCGAAGCGTAGTTCGGCTAGCGATACACTTTTTATTCTATAATTGTCAGGTGCCACGGTTAGGACAGGAAATTCGAGCAACGCTTGACCATCAAATGGTTTAAATGTTTCTTCCAAATGTTCTGCAAATATTTCGGCTTTTTCCTTGTCACTCTTCGCCCATTCTCCATTGATTTTCCTGATGGGTGGCGCTTGCGTTTTTGGTTTTTTAATGCCTTTCATGGCTTTCCAGAGCGAGTAATTTGTACTTTTATCCGCAGTTAGGCTTCCAAGATATGTAGAAATTTGACGATTTTTAAAGTCTCGAATTTCTCTCTTAAGTTTACTACAAAGGTAGTTAAGAGTGGTTTTATCCTGTGGATCGCGAGATTGTTGCCATCTTTTGCGCGCTCCCCTTTTCTTCTTTAACAATTGCGTGATTTCCAAGGGATATGTTATTTCGCAATTTGTGGTTATTTTCCGTTTATGGGGAGTATTTTTCCAGGCTGAGCATTGTATGACGTTAATAAATTGATCGACTTCGTCTTCAAGTTCGTGGGGTGTTCGAAGAGACACTTTGAGATCGATTTTATTTTCACAGTATTTTTTAAAGGATTCCCAGTTTGTTTTCATATTAGTTAGTCTGGGCGGACCTTCTTTTTTTCGTAGACAGCCGTTAATTGTCAAAATGACCGGTGAATGATCAGAAGAAAGATCGAAGCATTCCTCAACTACAATAGAGTTTCCCGACAAACCTTTCGTGATGAAGAAATCGATGAGGTCTGGTGTTTTTGCCGTATCCGAGGGCCAGTATGTCGGTTTACCTGAGTAATGAAAGTCTACCCCCAGTTCCATACCGGCTTCGTAAAGAACTCCACCTTTTACTGAAATGCATCTCGATCCCCAGAAGGTATGTTTTGCGTTAAAGTCACCTCCGATGACGAAATTTCGTCCAAGTGAGTCAAAGATACTTATAAAATCGCTTCTTTCCATCGCTGCACGTGGGGGGCAATAGATAGCTGCAAAATCATATTTTATGTGTTTAATTTTTACGCTCACCGTGCATAATTGCAGTTTGTCAAGCTCGATTGTTCCACTGACTGAGTGTTCAATGGTATTTTTGATCAACAAGGATGCCCCGCCTCTCGCCCTTTCCGAAGGGTGATATGCGTGATAGGCAATGTATCCTCGAATGTTTGTGCTGGTTTCTTTCGTCAGATGAGTTTCCGAAATCAAACAAATATCAATTTCATATTTATGAATGAATATCTCGAGCTCGTCCATCTTATGCAGAAGGCCGTTCGCATTCCATGTCACTAATTTAACTAAATCCGTCATATTTATATTATTGCACGTGTACTTCGAAATTGATTTTCGAGCTTGTCGAGTTTTTCAAACATACGTTTATTAATTTGGCTCTGTTCTTCTAGCCTGGCAAGAATTGCAGAGAAAACTTGGGAGACTGGATCAGATGTTTTATTTGTTTGTTCGCGTCCTTGCAACGCAGCTTCAGCGTATGTTTGTGGAACAGCTTTCGGTGACTTTTTTCTAAACAATTTTCCTTCTCTTGGGTGTTGTGTTTTGACCATTTCTTTAGCCTTTTTTCGTCCTTCATTGGTTTTATTGTTGCCCCTTTCAGGTTTGTTATTAGTTTTATTTGCGATTGGTAGCGTAGTTTTCTTTATTCGCCACTTCGCATCCGCGATAATTTGCCGGATGTTTTCCATTGCAATTTATGCATGTTGGTAGGTCTTGTCTACTTAGAGCGCATTCCTTCGATAAATGTTTACCGGCACATTTTACGCAACGCGGCTCTTTTTGGCAATACGTGTGCGTGTGATTGTAGCCTTGGCAACGCTTACACTGAGGAATCTGACGAGTCCTTTGGCGCATCGGTTCAATTTTAACCACTATGTTTAGGATAGTTTTAATGTTGTATATTTTTTCCATGTTTTCAGACTTTTCGAAACTAAGCATGAATAGCGGAAGTCCGCGTTTGACAACAATTTCCTCGTCTTGTTCCGTTTTTTGCTTTTCTTTTTTAAGTATATTAACCGCGTCGATAATTTTGAAACCTTTAGTTTTAAGATCTTGCAAAACATCTTCTTTGCGGCACGAAGAGTGGAGCCCTCTGGCTACAACTCGGTGTGGCCTTTCAGACTTGTTTTCATAAGTGTACCATTGTACCTTCTCAGTATTCAGTTTTTGAGAAACTGCGCGATAGCTCTCAGGATCGCTTACATTTATTTTCCACACATTATTATTCAGAGATGTTACTTTGAATGTGGACTTTGCTATTTCCTTAAGAAGGCTACTTAGCTTGCTGTAGTCTGAAACTCCGACAACGTTAATTGGAGGTGGAAGGTATACCTTATTTTGAGGTTTTTTCCTTAGCGATTCTATTTCGTTGGCATTTGCCTTTTTGGGTTGTCTATCTTTTAGCACAACGACTTCTGGTGAGGAGCCGGCTTTCCGTTTTTTGTTCGGTCTCCTCTTAGTGATCCAATCCGTTTCGCGCCCTAGCTCTTCTTCGTCTGTATGATAATCGCGGCTAGCTGAGCGGTATGATTTGGCTTCTGACTGTTTTTTAGGTTGAGATTCAACAAGTGCTTTGTTCTCAGCTTTCAGCTGATCTAGCTCTTTTTTTAGCTCTTGGTAAAGCTGTTCAATTTGGTTAAGCTTAGTGCGGAGTTCCTTGTTTTCGTCCTCGAAGCTTTTGCATTTCGTTGAGTCCCTCGAAAGGCGTCCAAAATCTTTTGGCGTCGTAGGACTTCGATTAGTTTTTGCTTCTGGCACAGATCCCGTTGGTGGTGATCTAGTTACCCTTTTACTATTTTTAAAAGGGTCGGATGATTGCAATAAATGGCTCTCCCCAGAATCCGTAGAGCCTGCCTCCGAAGAGTGTGGATTTTCCAGTAGAACTGGGCTGCCACCTGGGGTATTATATCTTTTTGTTTTAATCATTGCATTTTTTGTATACTCTATGCACTCGGTATACTGAGGGTGGATTTTGGTCGCCTCTTACGACCGGCATGCCTACCTCGGGTAGATTCTGATCCCTATCCCGAAGGGTGGATTTTAGTCGCCTCTTACGACCGGTATGCCTACCTCGGGTAAATTCTGACCCCTATCCCGAAGGGGGAATCCAAATGAAAAGCATTCTCATTCATGGTGGTTTATGGCGAATTGTGAATGGCGATCTGAAAAAGGAATCATTAATTGTCGATGCTGAGAAAGAAAAATACGACACCGGTGAGAAGGCGCTTGCATTGGTGGTATTGAGCGTGAAACCTTCGCAATTGGGTTATATAAAAAATGCGAAAACATCCTCAGAATCATGGACGAAGTTACAAGAAACATATGCCCCAAAAGGTCCGATACAAAAAGTGTGTCTCTACAAACGGTTGTTAAGTCTTCGTATGATAGAAGGAGACAATATGGTACAACATTTAAATACGTTTGTTGAAGTGACAGAAAAATTGGCTGAGGCTGGAATAGAACTGCAAGATGAACTTCTGGTAGTTATGTTGTTGTCCAGCTTGTCGAAGGAATACGAAAACTTCGTCATAGCAATGGAAACACGAGATTCACTACCCAAATACAGTTTCCTTAAACAAAAACTTCTGGAAGAATCCGAGAGACGAAAGTGACAAAACGAGGAAGAAGACGCACATCAGCAAGCTTTTACCGCTCGCACAAATAAATCTACACATGCAAAGAAAAAACAAGAAAAGAAATTTTTCATGGGCAAATGTTTTAATTGCGGTGCAGCGGGACATCGTGCAAATGAGTGTGAGAAAGAAAAGAAAAAGAACCCACGTACTCGCACACACCAAGCATTGACTATGACCGCAACAGCAGAAAAAAGCCGAAAAAGAAAATGGCACATTGTAATACAGATCCGCACATTGAACATCTACAAGCAGTAAAGCACATTTTCCGATACTTAGCTGGTACCTGTGAAAAGCAGCTAGTGTATAAAAGAAGCAAATCATCTTCGATAAATGGCTATGTTGATGCTGACTGGGGTGGTGATGATTCCGATCGAAAGTCATACACAGGATTTGTTTTCTTCTTTGGTAGTTCGCTGATCAGTTGGGAATCGAGAAAACAAAATTCCTGTTGCACTAAGCAGTACCGAAGCAGAATATATGGCAGCATCGGATGCAGCAAAAGAATCTGTTTACCTTCGAAGAATTCTAATGGAGATCGGCTGGTCCAATGGTGAACCAGTCACATTGCACATCGGCAACCAAGCCGCGCAGAAATTGGCGTGTAATCCAGTACTTCACAAGCGAAGTAAACACATTGACATAAAATACCATCACCTAAAAGAAGTAATCAAGAGTCAGCAAGTCGCCTTGAAATACTGTCCAACAGAAGATATGGTGGCTGACATCTTGACTAAGAGCTTGGCGAAACCCAAACACAACAAATGTGTTCAACTATTAAACTTCAACTAACAATATTAATGTGACATCCACGTGGAGGGGGCGTGTTGAAAACAGATGGCAACTCCTAGCAACGTGCATACCACAAGCTTTTTTTTTCTTCACATTTATTCTTTTCATTCTTTTCTTTCATTCCTTTATAACCCACTGAATTGTTAAGTGCTAACATCATTTTTTACTTTTTAATAAAATAAAACTCTTCTTGGCTGACGGTATTCACAGGTGCTTCATGACCTTCGGTTTCCAAAATGAACGCACAATCTTATTCAACGATGACAAGGTAGGCTTTGTTGCTATGTGGTAATGCGCGTTCACGTTTGAGGCTGGAACACTTCCAGCTACAATCCATCATAGCATTGTATTGCGCAGAATTGGCAAATCATTTGACACACGGTATTCTCCTGGTAACAGCAGGTCAAAGAAAAGTTCAGCTCCCAAGAGTATGTCGATTTGGTTGGATTTAAAAAACAAAGGATCTGCTAATCTCATTTGAGTGGGAATCTCCCACAACGAAAAGTCGGTTTGGTGGCTGCACTGGTAGTCACTTATGCGAGACATTAAATTTGCCTCAATCGTTGCTTTGAAAGCAGATGTCTTGGACTCAAATGATATCGAGGCCACAAACTCTGTATTACATTCCTGCCCACCTATTCCGCTAATTATAGTCTCCATTGGACGCTTCTTGATTCCCAATTGTTGTACAAATGATGTTGTCACAAAGTGTAGCTGCGACCCAGAGTCAAGAAGGACTCTGCATGGGATTCGCGTTCCATATGAAGAAATCACATTGACCACAGCCGTAGCTAGAAAAACTTGACGTTTCTTGGAACCTGGACTCAACAAACTTCAGAAATTCTGCAATAGTGGGCTGCTCCTCGGATCTTTCATCGAAGACTCAAACTGTTCCCTACTCTCTCTGTCCAATTTTTGTAAAAGAAGATGGACAATAATTGGATCTCAATTTGCAATATCAATGTTGAGATTCACGATCACCTGCAGGCACTCCTTTGTACTGTCGTGGAGCCTTCGAAGGCTGGAACTTGTTGCACTGCCTGGTTTAGTAGTTTATTTAATTGAGCAGATAGTAGCAATCTTTTGTTGTTGAAACGTTCAACAAGTACGCTCCATGCTACATCGTAGTTACTGTCCGTTGGCTTGAAGTTTTGAATCAGCTCCAGTGCCTTTCCAGTTACATTTGCCCTTAAGAAATATAATTTCTGTGCAGGCGGTATTGGTTGGTCGTGAATCATTTGTTTAAACAAGTCATGGAATTGCAACCAGTTTAAATATTCTCCATCAAACTTAGGAAGCTCGATTTTCGGAAGTTTCATCATTATGTTTAAAGGCTTTGGTTCACAGTCTTTTTCTTGAAATGCTGATATGTCGTTAGACAAGTTGAGTAATGTCATCTCCACTGTTTCTTGTAAATCGAAGTATTCCTCCACGTCATTAGCAGTAGTATCGTTTTCCAGCTTGCGATACAAGCACATGATTTCCTCCCAATTCTGTTCAATACTTTTTGCCTTAATTGTGCAGAATTTTTCGCATTTTCATCTTGATGATTCTTCGACAGTTTTGATGAGTGACCTTCTTAATATATTAATTAAAAGGTCAAGTCGTTGTTTGTTGCTCATTTGTGCTCTTGGCACAACAGATGGTTGATGTCTGATTGTGGGCGTGGGCTCTGCACAGATCCCCATCTTTGGTTTGGGAACAGCACCTAACTCACGTGATTTTCCTGTTGGGTTTGTAGGTACTTCTACTGGATTCTTGATGTTTTCTTGATCCATTGCAGCACCACCTTCAACGGGCGTATTATGCTCCTTGTGAAATTCGTCTGATTCTGAGAATTCCTCGATGCGCATAAGTTCAGCTGCCTTTCGAACTGACTCATAGTAGTCCCTTTTAAAATAAGGGTGTTGAATTTGATCTGGAAACCTGTCACGGATTTCCGTATCCGTCCTGTCGAAATCTTCCCATTGGTGCTCTAGTTTTTCACTTATCTTGTTGAGATAATCTAAAGTCTTCCTTGAGGAACTATCCTTTTTGTAGTTCCTGATGGCAATCGTGCATATTGATTCCCTCAATTGCTCCTGTTGGTCGGCGAAAAAATCAATAGTTTCATCATTCGTGCCCATTTTACTTTCAGCCAATAATATTCACTTTATTTATTGCTTTTAATTTTCACTTTTATTCACTTCAAACTTACAGGCCACAAACTCATTTAGTGATTGTCCTGTCACGGTCGCCAATGTTTAAACTTAGAGTAGCTATGTAAATAAAAACAACCCGAGCGCGTTGAAGGTAACTGCACAACTGTGCTTTATTTCAAGAACATTGAAATTATTTTAAATGAATCTGAAAAATGACTCCAGGCGTGAGAACAGAGTCTGGCTGGTGATTTTTTTGTTGAACACGAGAAGCGTGAACTGCCAATGTCTCGTCTGGTCACACGCTTGGAATCTTACAGCCAAATGTATATTATATAATAATATGTATATATAAATGGTTCCGTGCGACCTGACAATTATACTGGTCACACACGGTTGAAATTAAAAGCTAGGGTGTTATAAAATAACACTTAAACATAATCCAAAAGGTAATCTTTTGAATTGAAAGTGTTCAGTATCTGTTGAAAAAGCTGTAAGTGGTCTGGATCTTGGATGCAATGGGATTTGGTGAAATGAACTTGTCATATCTAAAGTTGAAAAGAATTTTGCTCTTCCTAGCTTATCTAATATGTCTTCCAAGCGAGGTAATGGGAACTTATCATCAACTACTTTTTTGTTCATAAAATCAACTACTAATCTCCATTTTTTATTTCCCTCGATGCTTTTCTTTGGTACTATTAATAACGGGGAGTTGTATGGTACGAGTCCATGGTTCAACTAATAATAATAATAATATTTAGTTAGGGAATATTACAATGCGACCTATTGGTCTATTGTGTCCCCTTGCTTGTGCCTCGGAGAGGTTCATGCCCTCTTTCAGAGCCCTCTCTAGATACTTCTTAGTGAAGCGTGTCGAGGCATTGCTTTATTTTATCCTTGGCAGGTCACACTCCTTAGAGCACAGCGTCCAGTCCAATTTCTTTAATGAATCAGAGAATGAGTTGTGGGTCCATGGTTTGTATGTCCTTGTCTGTTATTTGGTGCCTGCCCAAATATTTCATCCTTTTGTGGGCCAGTGCCCCACAGGATTCCAGTATGTGGTCTGGAGTTTCGGCGGTTTCACTGCAGAATCTGCCGTGCCCGTCCTCCGATATGCCCATTTTCCTCAGGTGCTCCTTGAGTCTGCAGTGCCCCGTGAGGAGGCCTGTTAGGATTCTTAGGTTGTTCTTGTTAAGGCCGATACAAGCTTTGAATCTCTTTTGGTTGTAATTTACTAAGAGTTTCTTTGCTTGCCTTAGACTTTGGAGGTTGAGAAAGGTTTTGGCCCTTGTTTCTTCCTCCAGTCTCCTGAACTCTTCGCATGTAGTGTGTTCTCCTATCCCGAAGAACGGTTCAGGTCCTATAAAGGGTTCCTCTGCCCCTTTTCTTGCCAGAGAGTCCGCTGCCTCATTGCCTGTAATGCCAACATGGCCAGGTACCCAGCAGATGGAAATTCTGTTATTCTTGCCTAATCTGTTCAGTCCGTGTAGGCATTCCCACACGAGTTTTGACTTGATAACGTAGGCGTCAATAGCCTTTATAGCTACTTGGCTGTCAGACATTATTGCTATGTTGCAATTTCTGTAGTTTTTCTCGAGGTTGATTCGAACGCGCCTGTCTATGGCACTTATTTCTGCCTAGAAGATGCTGGTACATTTGCCCATGGATTCGTAGTGCTTAGTTCCTGGCCCAAACACTCCTGCACCAGTTCCCTCCTCGGTCCTCGAGCCGCCCGCATACCACTTTGTTGTGTGGTTACTCAGTCCATAAGTTATGGATTCATTGCTCCATTTCTCCTTATTGCTGAGCTTTATCTGGAAATTCTTCTCGAAGTTGAATTTCCTGATGCTGTCGTCCCTAGGTATGCCAAGAAGTGGGAGTTTTTTGAGTTGATCCTTTGTTGTTATTGATTCTTTCGATATACCATTTATTTGCCATTGTCCACAATACTCTATTCTAGTCGTCCCTATTACATTATTCTTAATTATTGAAATATCAGCTCCCGTGTCTATTAACAGACTTATTGGCTGATTTCTACCCTTTATTCTTAACTTTACAAAATTCGTTTGTCCTTCTAGTGTTCTAATGTGAATTATGTTCTTCTTGACCTTAATCCATTGTTCTCTGTTTCGTCCTCTATTGTTGTTATTCTGCACTCTGTTCTGGTTGAAATGTCTGCTATTGTTTCGGTCTGCGGTGTTGAAGTTCGAAATGCTATTCGAGTTCATGTCAACGTTACCTCTGGGGTTACTCTTATATCTCTGTACCCTATTGAAGTGCATGATTTGGTTTGATTGGCCTGGGTCTATTTCTAATGCTATTTGTACAGCATCTGCTAGCTTTGTTAGTCTAATGATCTAATGATCTATATGGTTCAGTTAGACCATTTTTAAATGCTGTCATTCCTACCTGATCATTTAACCTTACTATGACCTCTCTATGCTCTTCTCCTTGTTCAGAGATCTGTAACTCATTTAAAGCAGCTAGTAGTGTTTCTATGCGTGAGGAAAAGCTTGTGACAGTCTGGTTACCTTGGTAACATTTCGCTATGTCATTATGCAACCTGGATGCAGTTTTGTTTGACTTGTATACCGATTTCAGAACTTTTTTTAAATCTTTGAAATTCGTCGGTGTTCTCTCAGTTTGGATCTTATTTTTAACTTTTTCTGACAGTTTAGTGGCTAAAACGAACTTTGTTAATAGCTCTTTTTGTGGTTCGTCTTTAAGAGTGCTATTGTAGAATTCGATTAAGCCCAAGTAATTGTTTAGGTCTTGATAGTCACCTTGAAATTCAGGTATGATCTTCGTAGCCGTCACTAGTTCAAAAATTGCCATCTTGTCGGTATTGTTAATACTTTTGTCCTTTTGGTTTTCTTCTACATTGGTTTTTGTGTCTGTGGGTTTCAAATGTACTCGGATCTGGGATGCTACCTTGTCAAATTTGTCTTTCAAGTATTTTATGTCCTTAACGTCTGCTGTTTGTGCTATTCGCACCCATGCCGTTTCTATTTGTCTGTTTGTGTTTTGTATGTATTCTGTCGAGTATGTTCTGTTTGGTGCTTTCTTTAGGTTCTGTAATAATCTCTCTAAAATGTTAAATTCCATTAATTTTTATTTTATCTATACATTGCTAATATTCCTTAAAATATGTTTTCTTAGATACTTCTTATAATGCGAATTTATTTTACTTAAAGTTAACAAAATTACCTAGTAATAATAATATTATATAAATGGTTGTCGATGTCGCTGCTATGTTGCTTGTTGTTGCTGCTGCTGCTGCATTGTTGTTATTTATTATTTCCTCTTTCGATTCTGTTCCACCCATCTATCTTTTCTGAGTTCTTGCAGCTTTTCAATCAATTTCTTCTTTTGGTTTCCGTGCGAAATGTTGATTATCCTCTGCAGCTCTGCACACTCTCTTTGGTGTCTTCGTTTTCTGCCTCCTCTCTTCTTTTTGTTTATCGTCTGGGCACCGTCTCGTATTTTTCTGGTGTTCTCTTACTGCTTTGCTTCTCTTTTCTTATACTCCTTGATTGTAATTGGCTTCGGTCCAGCTTTGATCGGTGTCGGGATATATAGCGGTGTCTCACTTGTCGTTTGTGGTTGGTATTCTAATAATTTTTCCCATTTGCTAAATACCGCATTTATTTCGTCTAGGGTCGTCATTGGTTTATCGCAGGATTTCAACTTATATTAGCAGGATTCGTAGTGTGCCCTACGATTGAGTATTGTACTAAGCTCTCAAGCTGCTTCAGTCCGAGCACCTTAAGTGCACTATTTTTAAGTATTTTCTTAGCTCTTCAGCGGATAATAAAAACTCAGAATATTAGTGTTGAGACGTCGCTATGACTCTGAATTTCTGATTTTGTTTTATTAACAAAATGTTCCTCTTATATACGAGTATACAGCAGAAATTGATTCAATCTGGTTCAATTTCTTTACAATCAGTGTTTCATATTTTCTTATTCATCATGACCTACAAATGATGGCCCGTGTGACAACACATAAGAATCAAATTGCAACTTGAACTGCGTTAACCCATAGTTCACTCCACCCAAGTGCAATCCGATTCCATGTTCACCGCGACACATTCACCTGTGGTCATGATCAAAACAAAAATCAATTAATATTTATTTTATGAATCACTGTGTGCATAGCAATCCACAATGACGATGTGTAACATGATCAGTTAAAGCAAATTGCGGAAGTTAATGTACATTCATTAATGTTTACTGATCATGTTCAAATCAAAGTGGGTTACTGTGCACACGTGAATTGCTTTATTGGGTGCACACACAACACTAATCCCAAATGAATTTGTTTCCCGTTGGGTGACCGCTGGCTGGTCCCACGATGTGAATCGCTGACTTGTCAAATATACTCCAGTGTCATATCCGTCGGTTGCACTGCACGTGCATGCAATCCGATTCTATCGCCCTGGTACTGTGGGAACATGTTCGTTCATGAAAGTGATGACGCAGCCATTCCCAGGTGATTTGCACAAAGCAAGGACGTTTTTACAATCTTCCGGTTTATTCCCATGTTGTTATCCACTGCCGTACATTTCGTATCGACTTAAGTGTATCGGTCGAATCTGAAATTGGCTGCCGACTTGGATTCCTAGAACTCAGTCTGTCGCTATTCAGGTTGTCGAACAAGTCATTCATTTTTTGTATGAATATTGCTGTTGATTCGGCAACTTTCTTTTCCTCATCTATTTTGTAGCAGTTTGCATTCACTGCATACAGCAGACGCTGAATATTTGTCCATCAAAGCCAACAAATAATAAACCATCAATCTACTCGACGACAATTCTCAAATATGCTCAAACTTGCAAATATGAATTACAAAAAAAAATCATTTGAGAATCCCCACCGCTGAAATTGTATTAAATACCAGAAAAAATAGCCTACCTCAAACATCCGCCAACCACCAAGGCTACTTGTGTCATATTCCTTCTTATATTATGCCTAGTTACGAGCATGAAGGAGAACAAAAATTCTGCTGATACTTCCATCAGAGCCAAGATTAGAGGAAAACATAAATAAACCCGCAAATTGTGCATGAACTATCATCATATGTTACCTTAGGATGGCAAAGGAGGGAATTGGGAGAGGAAAATGCATCGGTTCGAAAAAACGCGGTGACTTACTCAAACAACTCCCACTTTTTGGCATACCTAGGGACGATAGTATCAGGAAATTCAACTTCGAGAAGAATTTCCAGATAAAGCTCAGCAATAAGGAGAACTGGAGCAATGAATCCACAGCTTATGGACTGAGCAACCACACAACAAAGTGGTACACGGACGGCTCGACGACCGAGGAGGGAACTGGTGCAGGAGTGTTTGGGCCAGGAACTAAGCACTACGAATCCATGGGCAAATGTACCAGCATCTTCCAGGCAGAAATATGTGCCATAGACAGGTGCGTTCGAATCAACCTCGAGAAAAACTACAGGAATTGCAACATAGCAATAACGTCTGACAGCCAAGCAGCCATAAATTCTCTTGATGCCTACGTTATCAAGTCAAAACTCGTGTGGGAATGCCTACACGGACTGAATAGACTAGGCAAGAATAACAAAATTTCCATCTGCTGGGTACCTGGCCATGTTGGCATAACAGGCAATGAGGCAGCGGACTCTCTGGCAAGAAAAGGGGCAGAGGAACCCTTCATAGGACCTGAGCCGTTCTGCGAGATAGGAGAACACACTATACGCGAAGAGTTCAGGAGACTGGAGGAAGAAACAAGGGCAAAAGCCTTTCTCAACCTCCAAGGTCTGAGGCAAGCAAAGAAACTCTTAGTGTACTCGTTTTATTCACTCGTTAAGAAGGTTTGACCATGTGTCTCATTTGTCTAATTGTGTTTTTGGCATCTCATTGATGTCACATTTCACTATTGAAATTTGTAAATTTATTTTTAAATTGATCCGACATCGGACTCCGGCGTACTTGTACGATAAACTAGAATTTTCAACTTCAACGCGTTCCAACAACATCAATATTCCAATTAGTTCAACATTACAGACTCGTAGATCTTTCTTCGTTTTAGGCGCCAGGATATGGAATAGATTACCTGCTCGATTTAAAACGATTGTCAATTTAGATAATTTTATTTGCTCTTTAAAGGAACATCTCCAGGACCCCACCATAGCTTTGCTTTTTCACTCTTTGTTCATTCATTAATCTTTGATCTCTTGTTTTTATTTTAATTCTTTTAACCTTTTTCAGTAATTCATATCTTGTTATCATGTATCTAATTTTCTTCTTTTTTTTCACTTTTTATACCCTATTCTAAGGGTATATTAATTTTGACGCATAGTTTGTAACGTACCTTAATATTGCCCGTAGACCCCTAAAAGTTACTATATTTATGATCAGCATCGATAGTAATGTCGATCTAGCCATGTCCGTCCGTCCGTCCGTCCGTCCGTCTGTAGCCAAAAATTAAGCCTTTAAACTGGACCTAGAGAGCTGAAATTTTAACCATATACTCTCTAGGGTCCCGAAATAATCAAGTTTACGAATTTTTGAAATCCGCCCACAGACTCGCCCACAAACTCAAAAAAACCAAATTTTGGAAAAAATCGAATTTTGAGCTAGAAAGCTGAAATTTTTTATATATGATCTATGACTCCTAAAACTGCTCGGGATAAAAAAATTTCAAAATCCGTCCACTGACACGCCCACAAATAAATAAAATAATTTTTTTATACCCTATTTTAAGGGTATATTAATTTTTGAAAATCCAAAGTTTCAGCTAGGGAGCTGAAATTTATAGTATATACTCTCTATGGGCCCTTTATGCTCATGTGTAAATGTTTTCAAAATCCGCCCACTGAAACGCCCACAATTAATTTTTTTTTTTTTTGAAAATTCAAAGTTTGAGCTAGGGAGCTGAAATTTATAATATATACTCTCTAGTAGCCCTTTATTCTCATGTGTTATTTTGTTCTTAAATCCGCCTACTGACACGCCCACAATTAAATAAAACAATTTTATTGAAACACCTAAGTTTGAGCTAGGGAGCGTTTTTTTTTGATAAAATCCTTTAAATGTTATATAACAAAATATGTAGAGCGTTCTTAACAATTCAACCATACTTAGACTTTTGTCACGCCCACTTATGAGGGATAGGAATAAGAATAGGGTATCCAACAGTTCGCCCAAGCGGACTGTAGCCCGTCCCTATGTTTGATTCTTTCGATATACCATTTATTTGCCATTGTTCACAATACTCTATTCTATTCGTCCCTATTACATTATTCTTAATTATTGAAATATCAGCTCCCGTGTCTATTAACAGACTTATTGGCTGATTTCTACCTTTTATTCTTAACTTTACAAAATTCGTTTGTCCTTCTAGTGTTCTAATGTGAATTATGTTCTTCTTGACCTTAATCCATTGTTCTCTGTTTCGTCCTCTATTGTTGTTATTCTGCACTCTGTTCTGGTTGAAATGTCTGCTATTGTTTCGGTCTGCGGTGTTGAAGTTCGAAATGCTATTCGAGTTCATGTCAACGTTACCTCTGGGGTTACTCCTATATCTCTGTACCCTATTGATGTGCATGATTTGGTTTGATTGGCCTGGGTCTATTTCTAATGCTATTTGTACAGCATCTGCTAGCTTTGTTGGTCTTGCGGCTATCACTAATGATCTATATGGTTCAGTTAGACCATTTTTAAATGCTGTCATTCCTATCTGATCATTTAAACTTACTATGACATCTCTATGCTCTTCTCCTTGTTCAGAGATCTGTAACTCATTTAAAGCAGCTAGTAGTGTTTCTATGTGTGAGGAAAAGCTTGTGACAGTCTGGTTACCTTGGTAACATTTCGCTATGTCATTATGCAACCTGGATGCAGTTTTGTTTGACTTGTATACCGATTTCAGAACCTTTTTTAAATCTTTGAAATTCGTCGGTGTTCTCTCAGTTTGGATCTTATTTTTAACTTTTTCTGACAGTTTAGTGGCTAAAACGAACTTTGTTAATAGCTCTTTTTGTGGTTCGTCTTTAAGAGTGCTATTGTAGAATTCGATTAAGCCCAAGTAATTGTTTAGGTCTTTATAGTCACCTTGAAATTCAGGTATGATCTTCGTAGCCGTCACTAGTTCAAAAATTGCCATCTTGTCGGTATTGTTAATACTTTTATCCTTTTGGTTTTCTTCTACATTGGTTTTTGTGTCTGTGGGTTTCAAATGTACTCGGATCTGGGATGCTACCTTGTCAAATTTGTCTTTCAAGTCTTTTATGTCCTTAACGTCTGCTGTTTGTGCTATTCGTACCCATGCCGTTTCTATTTGTCTGTTTGTGTTTTGTATGTATTCTGTCGAGTATGTTCTGTTTGGTGCTTTCTTTAGGTTCTGTAATAATCTCTCTAAAATGTTAAATTCCATTAATTTTTATTTTATCTATACATTGCTAATATTCCTTAAAGTATTGTTACATTCAGGCTAGGATTCGAAAAGATAAAACGTAATTCTATTTAATTAATCTTTATTAGTTCTCTTTCAATGTCTTTTACTTCTTGATTATTATTCTAATAATTCACTTATTTAATTCAACAATTCACTTTCACAATTAATCACTTTAAATAAACAATCACTTCTCTTATTCAATATTCTCTATACTTTTCACTACTGTCATCTATCGCCCTTCTTTATCGCGGTTCACAACTCGAATGTCTTGGGTGCTCCTGCGACATCTATTTATATCTCCTAGTGACACCTCTCGAAATTTCCAGATTCGTTGAGAAGGTTCGTTAAATTCAGAAGGTTCGAGAACAACATACCAAGTTATACCACAGCTACTCAAACTGCTATTCCAATGCTGCCAAAATCGGTAATATGGCCACTTTCTACTAGATGGCGTAGTTGACTAATTAATGACACAGTTCAAGCAAACATGCAACAATATCCCCCTCTTAAACTTGTTCGTCCCGAACAAGCACGTCAATATTTTCCCCATGGTAGCGATGGAGACGATCCACATGGACAACTTTTAGCTTGCCTCTTCCTCGCTGGATCCGGTAGACAACATCGTTGATGCGCTTCACTATCTTATAGGGTCCTTCCCAATCCTGCTGTAGTTTAGGTGACATACCTTTTCGGCGATGAGGGTTGTATAGCCATACCAGATCTCCTTCCTGGAATCCTGTGGTGGTCGCTTTTGTATCGTACCTCGTCTTCATGCGGTCGCTGGATATCCGAATCTTATCTCTAGTTTTCCGATGAATGTTTCTGATGATTTCTCTGAGATCCGCCACATAATCATCTTCATTCGTTGCTTCATCAGTCGGAGATCCAAACATCAATTCACTAGGTAACCGGATGGTTCGACCAAAAAGGATTTCGGATGGAGTATGTCCTGTTGTGTTATGAACTGCGCTTCGATAAGCTAATAGGAACATGGGGATGTGCTTGTCCCAGTCCCGCTGGCAGTCGCCAACAACCTTAGAAAGGTGTTCGTTTAAGGTTCTATTGAAGCGTTCCACCATTCCGTCCGATTGTGGATGAAGCGGGGTTGTTCTTGTCTTCTTAATCCCTAGTAGCTGGCATACTCCTTGAAAGATCTTCGACTCGAAGTTGCGACCTTGGTCCGAGTGCAATTCCATTGGTACGCCAAATCTGCTTACCCAGTTGTGGACAATCTGCTCTACCACGGTTTTAGCTTCTTGGTTAGGTATAGCAAAGGCTTCAGGCCATTTAGTGAAGTAGTCCATCACTACGAGGATATAGCGGTTTCCACTGTTGGTTTCTGGAAACGGTCCTGCGATGTCAACTGCAATCCTTTCAAATGGCGCTCCAACGTTGTATTGATGCATCTTGCCTTGCATTTTTACTCTCGGGCCTTTACTGGCTGCGCAAGCGGCGCATTTTCGGCTCCAGTTTTCGACATCGTCTCTTGCGTGGATCCAGTAAAAGTGTTCTCGCACTTTTTCGAGTGTCTTATTTACTCCCAAGTGACCTCCGGACACTCCATCATGTAGTTCCCAAAGTACTTCGTTGACTTTCGATCTGGGTACCACAAGTTGCATCACGGCTGATGTTCCATCCGAACTTTCCCATTTTCTTTTCAAAATGCCATCCTGGACATGAAGTGAGTCCCATTGTGCCAAGTATGCCTTCAATTCCGGACTCCTATTGGAGATCTGCTGCCAGTCCGGCTTGCCCTCATGTTCCTTCCAGGCGAGAATCGGCTCGATATCCGGATCTTCCTGTTGAGCATTCCGGATCTCCCGTGCACTCCAGCCGCTAATGGGCTCAGCTCTCAACCGTTGGACTGACACTTTATCTTTTTCCTCCTGGCGTACGCAATCTTTACAATCAGCCTTGCAGGGTCGCCGGGAGAGGGCATCTGCGTTGGAGTGAAGAGTTCCCTTTCGGTGCTGTATCTCGTAGTCATACATCTGCAGCCGCTCAATCCACCTCGCGACTTGTCCTTCAGGGTTCTTAAACTGCAGCAGCCACTTTAGAGACGCATGATCTGTACGCAGGATGAATTTCTGCCCATATAAGTACTTGTGGAAGTGCTTTGTTGCCAGGATCAAAGCCAAGAGTTCCCGCCTGGTTACGCAATAGTTCCTCTCCGGCTTGGATAGCACTTTACTGAAGTAGGAAACTACTCTCTCTTGGCCATCATGGATCTGCGAAAGAACGGCTCCGATCCCAACATTACTAGCGTCGGCATCTACAATAAATGTCTTTCCTGGAGTAGGGTACGCTAGAATTGAAGCATCACACAGTTGGTGTTTGAGACTCTTGAAACTCGCTTCGCATTCACCTGACCATTTAAATGGTTTTCCCTTTTCCGTCAGTTGATGCAAGCTCTTTGCGATCCTTGCGAAGTCCTTCACAAACCGTCTGTAGTAAGTTGCAAGTCCCAGGAAGCTTCTCAGTTGGTGTTTGTCTTTGGGAACGGGCCAATTTTTCACCGCATCGACCTTCTCTGGGTCAGTCCTTACTCCTTCGGACGAGATGATGTGCCCCAGATATTTTACCTCAGATCTAAAGAGATCACACTTTTTCGGGTTAAGCTTTAATTGTGCACTTCGTAGTCTCTGGACTGTTCTTCAAACGTTTTTCCAACCACTTCTGACACCAATGTTACATTCAGGCTAGGATTCGAAAAGATAAAACGTAATTCTATTTAATTAATCTTTATTAGTTCTCTTTCAATGTCTTTTACTTCTTGATTATTATTCTAATAATTCACTTATTTAATTCAACAATTCACTTTCACAATTAATCACTTTAAATAAACAATCACTTCTCTTATTCAATATTCTCTATACTTTTCACTACTGTCATCTATCGCCCTTCTTTATCGCGGTTCACAACTCGAATGTCTTGGGTGCTCCTGCGACATCTATTTATATCTCCTAGTGACACCTCTCGAAATTTCCAGATTCGTTGAGAAGGTTCGTTAAATTCAGAAGGTTCGAGAACAACATACCAAGTTATACCACAGCTACTCAAACTGCTATTCCAATGCTGCCAAAATCGGTAATATGGCCACTTTCTACTAGATGGCGTAGTTGACTAATTAATGACACAGTTCAAGCAAACATGCAACAGTATGTTTTCTTAGATACTTCTTATAATGCGAATTTATTTTACTTAAAGTTAACAAAATTACCTAGTAATAATAATATTATATAAATGATTGTCGATGTCGCTGGCATGTTGCTTGTTGTTGCTGCTGCTGCTGCATTGTTGTTATTTATTATTTCCTCTTTCGATTCTGTTCCACCCATCTATCTTTTCTGAGTTCTTGCAGCTTTTCAATCAATATCTTCTTTTGGTTTCCGTGCGAAATGTTGATTATCCTCTGCAGCTCTGCACACTCTCTTTGGTGTCTTCGTTTTCTGCCTCCTCTCTTCTTTTTGTTTATCGTCTGGGCACCGTCTCGTATTTTTCTGGTGTTCTCTTACTGCTTTGCTTCTCTTTTCTTATACTCCTCGATTGTAATTGGCTTCGGTCCAGCTTTGATCGGTGTTGGGATATATAGCGGTGTCTCACTTGTCGTTTGTGGTTGGTATTCTAATAATTTTTCCCATTTCCTAAATACCGCATTTATTTCGTCTAGGGTCGTCATTGGTTTATCGCAGGATTTCAACTTATTGTTGCATGTTTGCTTGAACTGTGTCATTCAGCATTAATTAGTTAACTACGCCATCTAGTAGAAAGTGGCCATATTACCGATTTTGGCAGCATTGGAATAGCAGTTTGAGTAGCTGTGGTATAACTTGGTATGTTGTTCTCGAACCTTCTGAACTTAACGAACCTTCTCAACGAATCTGGAAATTTCGAAAGGTGTCACTAGGAGATATAAATAGATGTCGCAGGAGCACCCGAGACATTCTAGTTGTGAACCGCGATAAAGAAGTACGATAGATGACAGTAGTGAAAAGTATAGAGAAAAAGTATAAGTATCCAGTAAGAGAAAAGTGTTTGTGTATTTAAAGTGATTAATTGTGAAAGTGAATAGTTGAATTAAATAAGTGAATTATTAGAATAATAATCAAGAAGTAAAAGACATTGATAGAGAACTAATAAAGATTAATTAAATAGAATTACGTTTTATCTTTTCGAATCCTAGCCTGGATGTAACATTGGTGTCAGAAGTGGGATAAAACGTATTCAGTATGAAATTAAAGTGAAGTGAATTAGTGAATGAAAAAGGAAAGCAAAAATGGGCCGCACATTGAAATTACTACAGCTCAGTATACCGCAGTTAAAAGCTGAGCTAGAAAAGCGGAATCTCTCCACAGCTGGAGCAAAAAGTGATCTTATGCTTCGACTGCAGGAAGCTGTTGAAAACGAAGGAGAAAACTCCAAGTCCGTTTTGTTCGACGTAGCAGAAGAACAAGTTAGTACAGCCGTTGATATGACTGCTATGATGGAGCTACTTCTGGCCAAGTTCGACTCTAAATTTGATGAACAGAAGAGTTCTCTAGACTCTAAATTTTATGAACAGAAGAGTTCTCTAGACTCTAAATTTGATGAGCAAAAGAATTCTCTAGAACAACAGACGAATTCTCTAGATTCCAAATTGCAAGCAATGGACACTAAATTCGAAAAACAAAAGAATTCCATAGTTGCCGCCCAAAAGAGCGCTGTGGAAGATTTTAAAAATGTTCTCGAAGGAAAACTCGAAGAAATTGACCAAAAGTTCGAGAAGGTTGAAACCAAATTCGACGAAATCGATACAAACATCGAGAACTTGGCTAAAGAGCTCGAGAAAGTGAAGAAGCAGAAGGCTCGAGAAAATTCTGCGGACTGCCCGAGAAGGAAAGAGATGCAGCCTCCTGTTTTCGATGGTCAAACATCATGGCCAATTTGTAAGAAACAGTTTGAAGTAGCTGCAGTGGCGAACAGCTGGGACAACGAGGAAAAGTCGATTGCGCTAACGCTCGCACTAAGAGGTACAGCTGCGGAGTTACTCCAAACCGTCTCAGAAGAGAAGCAACACGACTACGACGCCCTGGTCAAGGCTATAGAGATGCGCTTCGGTGATGAGCATATGCAGCAAGTGTACAGGGTCCAGCTACGCAGTAGAGTCCAGAAGCGGGGAGAAACACTTCAACAGCTGCAAGCAGATATCGAACGTCTGGCACATTTGTCATATCCTAATGCTGGTGAGGTTCTCATCAATGAAATGGCTGTGGAGGCGTTTATCCAAGCCATTGAAGATAGACAACTGCAAATGGCCGTAAGAATTGCTGGAAAGAGATCTCTCGCTGAGGCCCTAGGATTTGCCTTGACAATGCAAGCTGCTGATCAGGCATCGAATGTGTTCCACCGCGTAAGGGAAATTACAGCTGTAGAATGCTCATGTCAAAGAGCAGACATCGTAGACCGGAGCAGAGATAACAGAGGTCAAATGCGCTGCTGGAACTGCAACAAAATAGGGCACCTACAGAGACAGTGCAGAGCTCCACCCAGAAAAGGCAGTTGTCCACATTGCGGGCCTAGGAGGCGCAACGAAGAAGCATCTGGCAGGGATAACATCCATCCTGTAGATATAGCTTCGCATAACCAGCAGTCGGGAAACGTGTAAGGACCAGCTTCGTGGGGCAGAAGTTGGTTTCCGGAATCGACGACCCCAGGACCACAATTCAAGTCTCCCAAACCAAACGAGGAAACCAGAGTCTAACAGTGGAAGCCTATATCGGACAAAATAAGTGCGTGGCAACCATCGACACCGGTGCCACCGCTTCCATCATAAGGAGGGACATCGTCCGTCAGTCTTGGCTGCACAACACCAGCAATTACTGTCTGAAAACAGCAACAGGAGCGACAGCGAAAGTGTATGGAGAGGTCATACTAACAATAAATTTGGCAGGATTAGTATTCTCCCACGCTTTCTTAGTAGCCGATATATGTGACGAATGCATCATTGGAATCGATTTCATGAAGGCGCATGATGTAGTATTGGACATTGGTATGCAAGTACTCAAGTATCGAAACGTAGAAATTCCGATGGTGTACGGGAACGAGAACGTCGCATCCCTGAGGACAGTCACTAGTAAGGACGAGGTCCTACCACCTTCTTCAGAGACACTGATTTGGACAAAGCTGGAAGGTGATCCTGGGGCCCACCGATTCTTTCTAGTCGAGCCAGAAGACAACCACTGCCGAAATTGCGTGGTTGGAAAAATGCTTGTCGAGCCGAAGAACAATATGGTTCCCGTACGAGTTCTTAATGCGGAACACAAAAGCGTCAAATTGAAGCAAGGTGAGGTGATTGGAAAGTGTGTACCGGTTACTGCCATCACGAAACTATCACAGGAAGGTGTTGCGAAGCCTCGTTCACCAATGGGAATGACTGAGGTCAAAAGAACTTTATTCCAGCACTGCGATCTGAATCGGGAGCAGCAAGCCATGGCAGGGAACCTCATCAACGAGTTTGCTGATATATTCGCTTCGCGGGACTGCGAGTATGGCCGAACACACCTTGTACAACACCGGATAGACACTGGAGATGCGAGACTGATTCGTCAGCCTCCCAGACGATTACCATTGGCTAAGCAGACGGAGGTTGCAGAGATGGTGTCGACGAGGGAGAAGGAAGGAGTAATCGAATGCTCTAAAAGCCCATGGGCATCTCCAATTGTCCTAGTCAAAAAGAAAGATGGCAGCACTCGGTTCTGTGTAGACTATCGCCAACTGAATAATGTCACCAAAAAGGATAGCTACCCTCTACCAAGGATTGACGATACGCTGGATACACTGTCCGGAGCTCGATGGTTTTCCACTCTAGATCTGAAGAGTGGCTACTGGCAAGTGCAGATACATCCGGAAGACCGTGAGAAAACAGCTTTCACAGCAGGAAACGGGCTCTGGCAATTCACAGTAATGCCATTTGGACTGTGTAACGCGCCGGCAACCTTTGAGCGACTAATGGAGCGTGTTTTGTTGGGGCTAACATGGAAAACGTGTTTGGTCTACTTGAACGATGTCATCGTGGTTGGAAAAAC
The DNA here is from genome assembly GCA_949715645.1 of Portevinia maculata. NCBI lineage: Eukaryota > Metazoa > Arthropoda > Insecta > Diptera > Syrphidae > Portevinia > Portevinia maculata. Next base: position 124,827,115 of record OX454527.1, read on the forward strand.
GTTTGAAGAACATCGAGATAACTTGAAGGAAGTGTTCCAGAGACTACGAAGTGCACAATTAAAGCTTAACCCGAAAAAGTGTGATCTCTTTAGATCTGAGGTAAAATATCTGGGGCACATCATCTCGTCCGAAGGAATAAGGACTGACCCAGAGAAGGTCGATGCGGTGAAAAATTGGCCCGTTCCCAAAGACAAACACCAACTGAGAAGCTTCCTGGGACTTGCAACTTACTACAGACGGTTTGTGAAGGACTTCGCAAGGATCGCAAAGAGCTTGCATCAACTGACGGAAAAGGAAAAACCATTTAAATGGTCAGGTGAATGCGAAGCGAGTTTCAAGAGTCTCAAACACCAACTGTGTGATGCTTCAATTCTAGCGTACCCTACTCCAGGAAAGACATTTATTGTAGATGCCGACGCTAGTAATGTTGGGATCGGAGCCGTTCTTTCGCAGATCCATGATGGCCAAGAGAGAGTAGTTTCCTACTTCAGTAAAGTGCTATCCAAGCCGGAGAGGAACTATTGCGTAACCAGGCGGGAACTCCTGGCTTTGATCCTGGCAACAAAGCACTTCCACAAGTACTTATATGGGCAGAAATTCATCCTGCGTACAGATCATGCGTCTCTAAAGTGGCTGCTGCAGTTTAAGAACCCTGAAGGACAAGTCGCGAGGTGGATTGAGCGGCTGCAGATGTATGACTACGAGATACAGCACCGAAAGGGAACTCTTCACTCCAACGCAGATGCCCTCTCCCGGCGACCCTGCAAGGCTGATTGTAAAGATTGCGTACGCCAGGAGGAAAAAGATAAAGTGTCAGTCCAACGGTTGAGAGCTGAGCCCATTAGCGGCTGGAGTGCACGGGAGATCCGGAATGCTCAACAGGAAGATCCGGATATCGAGCCGATTCTCGCCTGGAAGGAACATGAGGGCAAGCCGGACTGGCAGCAGATCTCCAATAGGAGTCCGGAATTGAAGGCATACTTGGCACAATGGGACTCACTTCATGTCCAGGATGGCATTTTGAAAAGAAAATGGGAAAGTTCGGATGGAACATCAGCCGTGATGCAACTTGTGGTACCCAGATCGAAAGTCAACGAAGTACTTCGGGAACTACATGATGGAGTGTCCGGAGGTCACTTGGGAGTAAATAAGACACTCGAAAAAGTGCGAGAACACTTTTACTGGATCCACGCAAGAGACGATGTCGAAAACTGGTGCCGAAAATGCGCCGCTTGCGCAGCCAGTAAAGGCCCGAGAGTAAAAATGCAAGGCAAGATGCATCAATACAACGTTGGAGCGCCCTTTGAAAGGATTGCAGTTGACATCGCAGGACCGTTTCCAGAAACCAACAGTGGAAACCGCTATATCCTCGTAGTGATGGACTACTTCACTAAATGGCCTGAAGCCTTTGCTATACCTAACCAAGAAGCTAAAACCGTGGTAGAGCAGATTGTCCACAACTGGGTAAGCAGATTTGGCGTACCAATGGAATTGCACACGGACCAAGGTCGCAACTTCGAGTCGAAGATCTTTCAAGGAGTATGCCAGCTACTAGGGATTAAGAAGACAAGAACAACCCCGCTTCATCCACAATCGGACGGAATGGTGGAACGCTTCAATAGAACCTTAAACGAACACCTTTCTAAGGTTGTTGGCGACTGCCAGCGGGACTGGGACAAGCACATCCCCATGTTCCTATTAGCTTATCGAAGCGCAGTTCATAACACAACAGGACATACTCCATCCGAAATCCTTTTTGGTCGAACCATCCGGTTACCTAGTGAATTGATGTTTGGATCTCCGACTGATGAAGCAACGAATGAAGATGATTATGTGGCGGATCTCAGAGAAATCATCAGAAACATTCATCGGAAAACTAGAGATAAGATTCGGATATCCAGCGACCGCATGAAGACGAGGTACGATACAAAAGCGACCACCACAGGATTCCAGGAAGGAGATCTGGTATGGCTATACAACCCTCATCGCCGTAAAGGTATGTCACCTAAACTACAGCAGGATTGGGAAGGACCCTATAAGATAGTGAAGCGCATCAACGATGTTGTCTACCGGATCCAGCGAGGAAGAGGCAAGCTGAAAGTTGTCCATGTTGATCGTCCCCACCGCTACCATGGGGAAAATATTGACGTGCTTGTTCGGGACGAACAAGTTTAAGAGGGGGATATTGTAGCATGTTTGCTTGAACTGTGTCATTCAGCATTAATTAGTCAACTACGCCATCTAGTAGAAAGTGGCCATATTACCGATTTTGGCAGCATTGGAATAGCAGTTTGAGTAGCTGTGGTATAACTTGGTATGTTGTTCTCGAACCTTCTGAACTTAACGAACCTTCTCAACGAATCTGGAAATTTCGAGAGGTGTCACTAGGAGATATAAATAGATGTCGCAGGAGCACCCGAGACATTCTAGTTGTGAACCGCGATAAAGAAGTACGATAGATGACAGTAGTGAAAAGTATAGAGAAAAAGTATAAGTATCCAGTAAGAGAAAAGTGTTTGTGTATTTAAAGTGATTAATTGTGAAAGTGAATAGTTGAATTAAATAAGTGAATTATTAGAATAATAATCAAGAAGTAAAAGACATTGATAGAGAACTAATAAAGATTAATTAAATAGAATTACGTTTTATCTTTTCGAATCCTAGCCTGGATGTAACATTATATTAGCAGGATTCGTAGTGTGCCCTACGATTGAGTATTGTACTAAGCTCTCAAGCTGCTTCAGTCCGAGCACCTTAAGTGCACTATTTTTAAGTATTTTCTTAGCTCTTCAGCGGATAATAAAAACTCAGAATATTAGTGTTGAGACGTCGCTATGACTCTGAATTTCTGATTTTGTTTTATTAACAAAATGTTCCTCTTATATACGAGTATACAGCAGAAATTGATTCAATCTGGTTCAATTTCTTTACAATCAGTGTTTCATATTTTCTTATTCATCATGACCTACAAATGATGGCCCGTGTGACAACACATAAGAATCAAATTGCAACTTGAACTGCGTTAACCCATAGTTCACTCCACCCAAGTGCAATCCGATTCCATGTTCACCGCGACACATTCACCTGTGGTCATGATCAAAACAAAAATCAATTAATATTTATTTTATGAATCACTGTGTGCATAGCAATCCACAATGACGATGTGTAACATGATCAGTTAAAGCAAATTGCGGAAGTTAATGTACATTCATTAATGTTTACTGATCATGTTCAAATCAAAGTGGGTTACTGTGCACACGTGAATTGCTTTATTGGGTGCACACACAACACTAATCCCAAATGAATTTGTTTCCCGTTGGGTGACCGCTGGCTGGTCCCACGATGTGAATCGCTGACTTGTCAAATATACTCCAGTGTCATATCCGTCGGTTGCACTGCACGTGCATGCAATCCGATTCTATCGCCCTGGTACTGTGGGAACATGTTCGTTCATGACAGTGATGACGCAGCCATTCCCATGTGATTGACACAAAGCAAGGACGTTTTTACAATCTTCCGGTTTATTCCCATGTTGTTATCCACTGCCGTACATTTCGTATCGACTTAAGTGTATCGGTCGAATCTGAAATTGACTGCCGTCTTGGATTCCTAGAACTCAGTCTGTCGCTATTCAGGTTGTCGAACAAGTCATTCATTTTTTGTATGAATATTGCTGTTGATTCGGCAACTTTCTTTTCCTCATCTATTTTGTAGCAGTTTGCATTCACTGCATACAGCAGACGCTGAATATTTGTCCATCAAAGCCAACAAATAATAAACCATCAATCTACTCGACGACAATTCTCAAATATGCTCAAACTTGCAAATATGAATTACAAAAAAATCATTTGAGAATCCCCACCGCTGAAATTTTATTAAATACTAGAAAAAATAGCCTACCTCAAACATCCGCCAACCACCAAGGCTACTTGTGTCATATTCCTTCTTATATTATGCCTAGTTACGAGCATGAAGGAGAACAAAAATTCTGCTGATACTTCCATCAGAGCCAAGATTAGAGGAAAACAAAAATAAACCCGCAAATTGTGCATTAACTATCATCATATGTTACCTTAGGATGGCAAAGGAGGGAATTGGGAGAGGAAAATGCATCGGTTCGAAAGAACACGGTGACTTACTCAAACAACTCCCACTTTTTGACATACCTAGGGACGATAGTATCAGGAAATTCAACTTCGAGAAGAATTTCCAGATAAAGCTCAGCAATAAGGAGAACTGGAGCAATGAATCCACAGCTTATGGACTGAGCAACCACACAACAAAGTGGTACACGGACGGCTCGACGACCGAGGAGGGAACTGGTGCAGGAGTGTTTGGGCCAGGAACTAAGCACTACGAATCCATGGGCAAATGTACCAGCATCTTCCAGGCAGAAATATGTGCCATAAACAGGTGCGTTCGAATCAACCTCGAGAAAAACTACAGGAATTGCAACATAGCAATAACGTCTGACAGCCAAGCAGCCATAAAGGCTCTTGACGCCTACGTTATCAAGTCAAAACTCGTGTGGGAATGCCTACACGGACTGAATAGACTAGGCAGGAATAACAGAATTTCCATCTGCTGGGTACCTGGCCATGTTGGCATAACAGGCAATGAGGCAGCGGACTCTCTGACAAGAAAAGGGGCAGAGGAACCCTTCATAGGACCTGAGCCGTTCTGCGGGATAGGAGAACACACTATACGCGAAGAGTTCAGGAGACTGGAGGAAGAAACAAGGGCAAAAGCCTTTCTCAACCTCCAAGGTCTGAGGCAAGCAAAGAAACTCTTAGTGTACTCCTTTTATTCACTCGTTAAGAAGGTTTGACCATGTGTCTCATTTGTCTAATTGTGTTTTTGGCATCTCATTGATGTCACATTTCACTATTGAAATTTGTAAATTTAGATAAACTAGAATTTTCAACTTCAACGCGTTCCAACAACATCAATATTCCAATTAGTTCAACATTACAGACTCGTAGATCTTTCTTCGTTTTAGGCGCCAGGATATGAAATAGATTACCTGCTCGATTTAAAACGATTGTCAATTTAGATAATTTTATTCGCTCTTTAAAGGAACATCTCCAGGACCCCACCATAGCTTTGCTTTTTCACTCTTTGTTCATTCATTAATCTTTGATCTCTTGTTTTTATTTTAATTCTTTTAACCTTTTTCAGTAATTCATATCTTGTTATCATGTATCTAATTTTCTTCTTTTTTTTCACTTTTTTTTCGATAAGTTTGTGAATTCCTTTTAATAATAATAATAATACTCTTTAATTATTATGTTCATAAATTAAAATATATATATTTTTAAGCCACAAATGAGATTTCATCTCAAGGCTTTTGTAAATAAATAAATGAAATGAAATGAAATGAAAATGAAATGAAACTACAACCTGAAGAGATTCAAAGCTTTAGCGGCCTTAACAAAAACAAACTAAGAATCCTAACAGGCCTCCTCACGGGGCACTGCAGACTCAAGGAGCACCTGAGGAAAGTGGGCATATCGGAGGACGGGCTCTGCAGATTCTGCAGTAAAACCGCCGAAACTCCAGATCACATACTTCAATCCTCTGGGGCACTGGCCCACAAAAGGATGAAATATTTGGGCAGGCACCAAATAACAGACAAGGACATACAAACCATGGACCCACAGCTCATTCTCAGATTCATCAAAGAAACTGGACTGGACGCTGTGCTCTAAGGAGTGGGACCTGGCAAGGCTCTGAAAGAGGTCACGAACCTCTCCGAGGTACAAGCAGGGGACTCAATAGACCAATAGGTCGCAGTGTAACATACCCTAACCAATATTATTATTATTATTATTATCATCATATGTTTTGGCCTCAAGTCGTCGGGTGGCGTATCGTCGTATACACGAAGTGAGAATTTTATAACGTGTATACACAAAGGTGGCGTATCGTCATATACACGAAGTGAGAATGTCGCAATAGTCCATGAGTTCAGTTGCCCTTGGTGGTGGAGGCACTACCGAATCATAGGGAAGATAAGCTGACGCCACGACGAAGGGGAAGCTTATGGCTGCAGCAAACCAATCTTGGCCTTAAAATTGTCCAAACTTAGTCGCTGAGAGAATGTTCGACACAGCAAGACAACCCCTGGGCCTTTCGGACCGCTGGTCATAGGGTATTCTCCATACCTCCAAGGCCACAGATGCGACCCATGGCTCCTGTACGGATGTTATGTGGGGTTTTGTACTCAACACGGAAAGCTTCTTGCTGATGAGAGCAAGATTGAGTATAGCGGATATCGATACCACCTTGAAAGGAAAGTGAGAGGGACTTTAATTGGTCGTGTGCAAATCGACGGACGCTGGGATGTGCTGGCCGGATGCGAAATACCTTGTTTGAGGACAGGCATATATTATCAAAGGGTCCAACTGCTCATACGAATGCTTGCATTCAAGGCTAATACCTCGGTCAAGACGAACGCATTGAAGACATCTCTACCATCACAGATAATTCGCAATGCAATCGTAGAGTGTGAGTTGTATAGCCGCGTCCACCTGCCAACAAAAGGAGCTCAAAAGTCCAAGATTACGAAGCACACAAGAACTTTGGAGGAGGTCGACATAACGCAAAATATCCGATACGTTGACGGAGAGCTATTCGTGCTTTGCCGGGACTGACTTCGGAAACGATGAAAAAAATGTTATAATGGGAACGTAAAGCTGTATAAGGCTTTTGGCAACAGCTAAATGTTAGTTAACAGACGGGATTTTTCACCTCGTTCCAACCATTATGACGCAGCTGTTTAGCATCCACGGGTATGTTAGAGGGATTGTCGTTCCTCTGGTATTTTGCCTGATCAGCAGGAAGAGCAAGGAGGCCAACACGCAATTTTTTACCTCTTCCGACTATTAACATAAAATTTAACAAAACAAACACAACAAATGTATACACTGCGCGAACTCGCCAAGCGCCCTTTTAGCTCAGATACGAACTGCGAACTCAACTCTTTTCATCTGACTCACTTGGCGAGCTGCATGTGCAGAAAATACACTTAGATACAAAACCTTAGAATAGGAGGGATTTCCCTACTCAAGAAAGGTAAGGGCCAAGATTTGGTTCACGTCTCTGAAATAAGATTCGGGTTCGCATGTAGGTTAACAATTCGCCCATCCTATCTAGAACTGTGCTGTTAACATAAATAAATTAACAACCTGAACTATGTTTTATACCATAAAAACACATTGCCTTGTTTCAGCCGCTGTCTATTTTGGCAGCCTATTTCACACACAGCATTTCGGCTCACAACCTATTTTCGCACACCGCTTATTTTGGCACACAGCCTATTTCGCACACATCATTTCGGCGCACAGCCTAATTTCGCACACAGCTTATTTCGGCACACAGCCTATTTCGCACACAGCATTTCGGCACACAGCCTGTTTCGCACACAGCATTTCGGCACACAGCCTTTTATCGCACGTTGCTTATTTCGGCACACAACCTATTTTCGCACACAGCTTATTTCGCACACAGCTTATTCCGGTACACAGCCTATTTCGTACACAGCTTATTTCGGCATACAGCCCATTTCGCACACAGCTTATTTTGGCACAGAGCCTCTTTTCCTAAACATTTAAAGTGTTTCTACCAAATATTTCAATTACTTTCGATCTTCTTACTTCGGTCACCTCAGACACTGTTGTGTGTATGGCACTTTATTTCTGTATGCTTCTAGTGAAAGCCGCAATTTAAAATCAGAAATTTATAACGAACAACATTTTATTAATCGAGTTTATTAATTTAGAAATAACCTGATTTCTCATTCAAAAACAATTACACTGTTGAGAAGTGAGTTAAACAAACCGATATTATCCGATTATTTTTTTTTATAATTGGCGTGCGCTAAAGGGATTTCTTTTTTCTGTAATTGATACAGTACTCCTCATGTAATCACAGTGCAGGCATTTTTATGTTTGTTGCTGCAAGCAGCACCCAGGAAATAATTCATTGCCTGTTTTTAGGTGCTACTTACTGCATGAAAGAATAGATGGATAGGAAAGAAGTTTGGTGCTAAGGGGTTTATCCTCCACAGGTGGCGCCTAAATTGCTTTAGGGAGATCTGTTTTGTTGTGTGTATTTAATTTAAAAAATCATGGCCCTGGTCGGGATTCGAACGCACGACCTGCCAATCACTTAATGAATACACTTGACTTTGAAATTCATTTTTTTATTCATTGTTAAATATCTACTTACATACTAGACAAAAATGATTAAACCTAACTTAAAATTAACAGGATACTTATTCTTATTTATTGGTCCTTATGCGAACGCTCTAAGCTTAACTATATCTTATAATTATTGCCTTTCGGCCTAAGAACTATTTTACGAACTAATCTTACATATATATTCCTCGAGAAAATTTACTAAAACTCGGTATCATTATTGAGATTTTATATAAAACAAATTACAACTTAATGAATACACAACCATCGCACCATTGCCACCCTTAATAAAGTTAAGACAAACGGAGCCACGATACGTAAGGTAACTGCCGATTTTGTAAGATTAATTCAAATAAACAAAACGATCCAATGAGTAAACAAACGAACATCAATCAAAAACAATAATAACTCAAGTAAAAGTAAACAAAAAGTATTCAAAAGTATTAAAAGTAATTTATAGAAAAAAAGGAATTCATCAATAGATAAATGTAAGAAATATATAAACATACAGTAATATTTTATTAATATTTGTCTTCGTCGGCGGTGTCATCAACTTTTTCCAAGTAATTTCGTTGACTTTCGCAAACGGCTTTATACGGTCCGCCGCGTGCACCGACGAATACGCACGTTTGGAAACCTGTAGCCCTGCCGTATCTCCGACCACGTTTCTGTCGTGTTGCAGAACTTCCTTAATTTCATAGGGTCCCTGAACCAACGACCATACCACGTCGAGTTAATCGGTTCTCGTCAGATCACCGCAATTAAACGACGTTGGGCGCGGTTGGTACGTGGATGGGGGATGCCGTTTGAGAACAACCGTAAGAGAACCAAGTCTCCGACTTTGTATTTTTGTGGTTCGCGATGAGTCGAATTGAATTGGTCAGCTTGGTGAATTTGCATTTTTTTGATGCGCTGCTTAACTTTTTCTCGAAGCTCTGTTAGTGGATTTTTTTCTTCATCACTAGAGTCATCTTGTTGAAGTGCAATGCTGAGCTGGTTGGCTAGACTATTTTTTGGCTTGAACGCGAACATAAGCTCCTGTGGAGTTTGGTTTGTAATTCGGTGTTTTAAAGAATTCAAACCCCGCTGTATTGCACTCAAATGGTTTTCCCAATCTCGACCATCCTGTCGAGTCGTCATTGTCGAAAGCGAACCTTTAACCGTTCGGAAGTATCGCTCAATTTGTCCATTGGCTCGCGGGGTTCGTACAGCATTTAAAATGTGGTGAATACCATTGCTTTCACAAATTTACTTAAATGCATTGGACGCGAATGCAGTGCCTCTGTCGCTTATAATTTGTATCGGCATTCCAAAAAAGAAGAGTAGCGTTCTAATCACTGATTTGGAATTGGTAGTTTTTACTGGTCTCAGTACCAAATATTTGGTGAAGCTATCGATAATTTCGAGGACGTAGTAGTTCCCTTTCAGACTTTTAACATACGGCCCAAGATGGTCTATATGAACCGTGTTGAAGGGAATCGGAACCTTGTTTATAGGGTGAATATGGTATCGTGTTTCGTCCTTAGCACGCTGGTTGTACAAACATGGAATGCAACTATTTGAATATTTTTGCACAATAGTCTTCATCTTTGGAAACCAGGAGGTACATTTAAGATATTGTTGCATGTTTGCTCAAACTGTAACATTCAGCATCAATTAGTCAACTTGAGAGCCATATAACCGATATTTGGTAGCATTTGAAAAGCAGTTTGAGTGGCTATGAAATACTTAGTACATCTGTGTTCTCGAACCTTCTGAACTCAACGAATCTGGAAATTTCCAGAGGTGTCACTAGGAGATATAAATAGATGTCGCAGGAGCACCTAAGACATTCTAGTTTTGAACCGCGATAAAGAAGTGCGATAGATGACAGTAGTGAAAAGTATAGAGAAAAAGTGGAAGTATTGAATAAGAGAAAAGTGATTGTTTATTTAAAGTGATTAATTGTGAAAGTGAATTGTTGAATTAAATAAGTGAATTATTAGAATAATAATCAAGAATTAAAAGACTTTGAAAGAGAACTAATAAAGATTAATTAAATATAATTACGATTTATCTTTTCGAATCCTAGCCGGAATGCAACATTGGTGTCAGAAGTGGGATTAAACGTTGTTGCGTACTTTTGTTGTTTATGCTGAGAGGTACGGCTCTCAGTTGGGTTTACCTGTATGTGGTGTTATCTGTAAGTCCAAACAAATTAAAACACAAACACTGACACTTGATTGTTTATATCTGTTTTATTTATAATTAGCTTACTTCTACTATTATTTAATTTTAAAACATTTAGATTTAAGATTTTAGTTGTAGTAACAAATTACACTGTTAACGATTTTTGATGTAGTAACAAATTACACTGTTAGCGATTTTTGATGTAGTAACAAATGACTGTTAACGATTTTTGATGTAGTAACAAATGACACTGTTAACAATTTTGGATTAGGATTATAGGAAATGATATAGAATGACTGAGTCGATACAAAGGCGAGAACTCAATCGGAACAAGACCGCACTAGCTTGAGTATGAAAACTGAGTGTCGCGTCATTCCCTGGGAATAGTCATCGATACCTATTTTGCACACAGCATTTCGGCGCACAGCCTAATTTCGGACACAGCTTATTTCGGCACACAGCCTATTTCGCACACAGCATTTCGGTACACAGCCTGTTTCGCACACAGCATTTCGGCACACAGCCTTTTATCGCACGTTGCTTATTTCGGCACACAACCTATTTTCGCACACAGCTTATTTCGCACACAGCTTATTCCGGTACACAGCCTATTTCGTACACAGCTTATTTCGGCATACAGCCCATTTCGTACACAGCTTATTTTGGCACAGAGCCTCTTTTCCTAAACATTTAAAGTGTTTCTACCAAATATTTCAATTACTTTCGATCTTCTTTTCGGTCACCTCAGACACTGTTGTGTGTATGGCACTTTATTTCTGTATGCTTCTAGTGAAAGCCGCAATTTAAAATCAGAAATTTATAACGAACAACATTTTATTAATTTAGAAATAACCTGATTTCTCATTCAAAAACAATTACACTGTTGAGAAGTGAGTTAAAGAAACCGATATTATCCGATCATTTTTTTTATAATTGGCGTGCGCTAAAGGGATTTCTTTTTTCTGTAATTGATACAGTACTCTTAATGTAATCACAGTGCAGGCATTTTTATGTTTGTTGCTGCAAGCAGCACCCAGGAAATAATTCATTGCCTGTTTCCAGGTGCTACTTACTTCATGAAAGAATATATGGATAGGAAAGAAATTTGGTGCTAAGGGGTTTATCCTCCACAGGTGGCGCCTAAATTGCTTTAGGGAGATCTGTTTTGTTGTGTGTATTTAATTTAAAAAATCATGGCCCTGGTCGGTATTCGAACGCACGACCTGCCAATCACTTAATGAATACACTTGACTTTGAAATTCATTTTTTTATTCATTGTTAAATATCTACTTACATACTAGACAAAAATGATTAAACCTAACTTAAAATTAATAGGATACTTATTCTTATTTATTGGTCCTTATGCGAACGCTCTAAACTTAACTATATCTTATAATTATTGCCTTTCGGCCTAAGAACTATTTTACGAACTAATCTTACATATATATTCCTCGAGAAAATTTACTAAAACTCGGTATCATTATTGAGATTTTATATAAAACAAATTACAACTTAATGAATACACAACCATCGCACCATTGCCACCCTTAATAAAGTTAAGACAAACGGAGCCACGATACGTAAGGTAACTGCCGATTTTGTAAGATTAATTCAAATAAACAAAACGATCCAATGAGTAAACAAACGAACATCAATCAAAAACAATCCTGTCGGGTTGGTTACCCACCAGGCGCGTCCCCAGGTGGTGGATAGGGGGACCTCGGTACGATACGTTCGTGATCCGAGGTTTTAGAGTCATAGCGGCGTTTTATACACCGTCAAAGCTCTATCGCGAACCAAACCAAAAAACAAGTATGCAGGAACAACTTAATGATTCAAATACTCCAGGTGGTACTCGCATGGGCGAAAATCCACCCGTGGTCTTTTCGACCACGGTCGGGGCACGGATTCTGGAGGCCCCAACCGACATACATATACCCCCCGCCTGTACAGGCGTTGACCTTCGAGTTGCGAAAAGGTTTGCTTCCGAAGATTCCTGCAGCTCTATCTCCGACACGTTCGGTAGACTGGGCTGGAAACATGAAGAAAGTGGCGGAGAGGTTCAACCTGATACGCTTAATCTTCAGACCAATAGACAGACAGCCGATAGGTGTGATGCTGCCGACGAGGCCTGCGAAACCGAACAGGTGAAACGGGCCACAGAGGCGGCGTCCACTGGTCAGCGTCCATCTAAGAGCCAGCGAAAGAGGAAAAGGAGAAAGGCGGCTATCGTGCGGCGCGAAGAAACTGCACCGCCAGTTGAAGGCGCAAGCGCTGAGAACTGCCCTTCCCCGGCGGCGACGGAAAAGAGATGCAGGTCGGCAGAGGTTACCCCAACCGAAACCAGCCAGCTGACTGAAACCAACGCTGCCTCCCCTTCCAATAGCTCGAACAGGAACAAACGGAGGAAGAAGACCTCAAGCACTCCTGTCGGTGGAACTGCGCGCGCACCTTCTGCGTGCCCTTCCACTAGTATGACTGATGTATTTCCAATGATTGGATTTACTCAGATTAACCTTCAACACTCCAAGGCTGCTACTGCACTCATCAGTAAGAAGCTTTCTGTGTTGAATACAAAAGCCCACATAATATCCATACAGGAGCCATGGGTGTGGAAAAATCGCATCTGTGGCCTTGGAGGTGTCCGTGGCACTACGATACTCTGTGACGAGCGGTCCGAGAGACCAAGGGCTTGTCTTGCTGTGTCGAACCTTTTCTCAGCGACTAAGCTTGGACAATTTTGTGGCCAAGATTTGGTTGCTGCAGCCATTAGCTACGAAACGAATGGAAACTGGAAGACCTTCATCGTGGCGTCAGCTTATCTCCCCTATGATTCGGTAGTGCCTCCACCACCGAGGGCAATTGCTGAACTCATTGACTATTGCGACACCAGGAAGATGGGCCTAGTTATATGCTGTGATGCCAATGCTCAAAACACTGTTTGGGGCAGCAGCAAATGCAACATGCGAGGAAACCATCTCCTGGATTTCATTCTATCATCTGATCTTACTATCAACAATGTTGGCTCGCAACCAACTTTTGTGACGTCAAGAAGACAGGAAGTGATCGACCTAACTTTATCAAATAGATACTTTAAGGCGGTTACTAACTGGAGGGTCTCTTCGGAGGTGTCCCTCTCAGACCATAGATATATCGAATTCCAAATCGAATGCGAAGCCATAACTTTGCAGGAGAGGAGGAATCCGAGAAAAACCAACTGGATACGCTTCAGGGAGGAATTAGGGAAAACTCTCAAAACTCCAACCAAACTCAGGACGAGACAAAAGGTAGAGGAAGCTGTTCAAGACCTGAATAGTGCCATTACTAGCTGTTTTGAACTGACGTGCCCAGTAAGCAAACCCCCTGGCAGAACACCGGTTCCCTGGTGGAGCTCGGAACTGCAAAGAATTCGTAGAGAAGCTAGAAAGCTTCTAAATAGGTCACTCAAGACTGATTTGGAGACAGACTGGAATCTCTACCGATCGAAGCAGAAGGAATATAAGAGGCTAATTCGGGTATCGAAAAGTGCTTCTTATAAGAATTTCTGCGAAAAGATTGAAAAGCTGGGTGAAACTAGTAGGTTGGTTAAAGTTCTGAAAAAGGGCAAACCAGCCAAACTGGACTCACTTAGAAAACTTGATGGCACCTTCACTGAGACGAAAGCGGAAACTCTTAGTTATCTGCTGGAGTCTCACTTTCCGGGTAACCAGATTACAATTGGTTCACAACCAGCCCCGATTACCGAGACTATGAGTGAGCCAAGACAAACAACTCGGCGTAGCTGGTATATTGCGAAGGCCGTGGTGACGGACGAGGCCATTAAATACGCATTTGCGTCTTTTGACGGCTTCAAGTCGCCTGGTACGGACGGAATATACCCAGCCATGCTGCAACAATGTACAAACCAGCTGCTACCGACTATGAAGAAAATCTTCACCGCTGTCCTAGCACTGGCATACATTCCAACACCCTGGCGTACAGTTAGAGTGGCATTCATACCAAAAATTGGCAGAAGTGACTACTCGCTCGCCAAGAGCTTCAGACCAATCAGTCTGACTTCTTTCTTGCTGAAAAGCTTGGAAAGGCTGGTCGAGCTTCACGTGCGCAAAGGTGCTTTGCGATTGCACCCACTATCTCCGATGCAACATGCCTATCAACGCGGAAAATCCTGCGAGACTGCGCTCCAAAATCTAGTTGGTAGAATTGAAGGCGCGCTTGACAGAAAAGAATACGCGATGGGCATTTTCATCGATATTGAGGGTGCTTTTGACAATGCGACTTTTGATAGCATGTGCAGCTCCGCCAGACAACACGGAGTAGACGAACCATTGGTGTTGTGGATTAAAGCAATGCTAATGAATAGAACGTTGGTTGCGGATGCGGATTGTGGCCGCTATGTTATGGCGGGGGTAAACAGAGGCTGCCCGCAAGGCGGCGTCATGTCTCCACTGCTGTGGTGTATGCTGGTCGACTCTCTGTTGAACGCACTCAACAGTTCTAATATTTACGCTCAGGCGTACGCGGATGATGTTGCCGTGCTTTCTGTTGGATCATGCCTAGCGACTGTATGCGCCAAGGCGCAGGCGGCCCTTGACGTGATCGACGAATGGTGCACTAGGAATGGGCTCTCGGTCAATCCTCTTAAAACTGAGGTTGTTCTCTTTACGAGAAGGAGGAAGCTGGTCGGGTTGACTCGGCCAGTGCTAAAAGGCGTCACAATCCAACTCTCCAATGAAGCAAAGTATCTGGGAGTCATCCTGGATAGCAAACTTCTTTGGTCCAAACATGTTGAGCTGAAGACTGCCAAGGCGCTGTCTATTTTCTGGCAGTGCAAAGGCATTTTCGGCAAGACATGGGGCTTATCACCGAAAAGAGTCCTATGGATTTATACGGCTATGATAAGACCATTTATAGCATACGCATCGGTTGTTTGGTGGAATAAGCTTTCACGTAAATACGTCACTGCTGCTTTTGCCAAACTCCAAAGGCAGGTATGTCTCGGCTGCACGGGGGCCTTCCCCAGCACGCCTGGCTCCGGCCTAGATGCACTATTGAACCTTCCGCCCCTTGATGTTTACATCATGGGCTGTACAATCAAGGCTATCTCACGTCTTACAAGAGGTGGCTTTTGGTATAACTCGCACTGGAGTTTTGATGAACTTGCGCAACGGTTGTCCTTCGACTCCTGTCTTATGGATATGCCGTCTGATGCGATGACACCGGAACTTCGGCTAAAGCGCAAATACGAGGTCGACTTTCCTCGCGTCCAGGACTGGCTCTGGCCGGACTCTGAACCTGGAAGGGAATGCAGTCGAATCTTTACGGACGGCTCCAAAACCGATCAAGGATCTGGTGCTGGTGTCTTCGTGGAGAGCGATAGCGTTAGACTTTTCTTTCCGTTAGGCAAACATGCGTCAGTCTTCCAAACAGAGACTTATGCTATCCTAATGGCCATGGACTATGTTACGAGGAACAGGTGGAGGGGGCGAAGTATCTGCGTCTGTAGCGACAGTCAGGCTGCGCTTAAGGCCTTACTCAAACCCTTAACTACCTCCAAAATAGTACGTGAATGCAAGATATCTCTGAATTCGGTCGGAAGGCTGAATTCACTTAAACTTGTCTGGGTCCCGGGTCATAACGGGATCACGGGAAACGAGATCTCCGATGAACTTGCTAGACAAGGCTCAGAGGGGGACCTCTCAGGACCTGAACCAGCGATCTGTCTGCCTGCGTCCTCGGTCAGGGCTTCCATTGACGGTTGGGTTTCCTATGAACACAATCGCCGTTGGCATGACTCTCCAGGGTGCAGACAGACTAAGCAAATGCTCCCCGACGTCTGTGGGAAATCCGCGGCATTCTTGTTGTCTCTCAACAGAAAAGACTGCAGACAGACTACTGGCGTTCTTACGGGACACTACGCTTTTGCCAAACACCTTAAGGTGCTAGGCCTAAGCGACACCACCAACTGCGAAGCCTGTGGAGAAAGCGACGACACTGCGGAACATTTCGTCTGTGATTGTCCTGCTTTTGCTCGTATCAGGTGGCAGGTATTTGGTGCGGATATGGTGAGTGCTGTAAACCTAAGCTCCTTATCATTGAAGCGCCTTCTCGTTTTTCTTAGAAAAACGAGTAAATTCCCACAGTAAAATGTGGTGTGTCTGCCTGGCAGTACAATGGACCAGTATTGAGTCTGAGTGCTCCAGTGCAGAAAGTTTCACACATCCCGACAAAAAAAAAAAAAAAAAAAAAAAAAAAAAAAATCAAAAACAATAATAGCTCAAGTAAAAGTAAACAAAAACAGCCCTATTCATTAGATTTTCTTAATCAACTGATTAACAGTGTCTCCACTAAGTCACGTCAAATGAGTTAATTTGACTTTAACTTAGATCTCAAAAAAGTTTATTCATAAAATTTATTTTGCCATGTAGTAGCTAATCAATCAATTAAGCGAAACTAAGCTGAAAATCTGGCAGCACTCTCGGTCTTCTGTGTTACTTTTAAATTTTGACAGCTCATATAAATTTGGGAACTGGGGAACTGAGGTTAAAATGTATTCAAGAAGAGCATGACTCGGCGGTGAAGAAATTTTCTCATAAATGAACAATTGTTATTTGTATTATTTTAATAAGCTTTATTAAAAACAATCATTAAAAATGTAAATGAACAAATAATCTACGATTGATTTCTCGTCGGCTTGGGTTTGACAATATTGGCCAATCTGCTTCAGCTTCCTCTCGATTATAAGGTTCTATAAAGGTAGTAAAAAAGGTAGGTATTAAGTGGTAAAATGAACTGTGAATGGTATTATTGCCTTTTGGTTTGTTTAAATAGAGTGCTAAGTTATGAAGAACTGCTAGCGCTATTACAGTAGTTTTAACGGAATCTATAGGCCCTCTCATACCATTGAGCAGTATGCGGAACCTTTGCTTCCAGACTCCAAAACATCGTTCAACAACGTTTCTCGTGCCGATATGAGAAGCGTTGTATCTACGTTCTTGTTCTGTTCGAGGGTTCAGTATGGGAGTAAACAGATACGATGAGCAAGCATATCCGCCGTCACCAAGTAGACGTCCTTTAAAGTCTCCGCGTTCAAAACGCTTTTTAATGCGGCTTTCCCGAAATATACGAGAATCGTGTTTACTTCCGCGACAATGACAAACAATATCTCTAATTTTTAGACACGAATCGCAGACAACCTAAAGAATAATTTTACTTTAAAATGATTAGATTCACGTATTAACAGCAACGAACTTGTGTATTTATAGAGTAATATCCTTTCCTATTTATGTAGTATTGACTTGCATCTCCTTTTACTTTTTGAATTTTGATGTGAGTACAGTCAATCGCTCCTATTACATCAGGAAATCCTTTGATACTTCTGAATTTTCAGATCACATCAATTTGTTCTGAAGCCAGTGATGGCATATTTATATAAATTGGTCTTTTCGAGGCAAATGCTGTCGAAACCTTCGAACATATTCGGCTGAGAGTAGGTTGGCTAAATCCATGAATATCTGCGCTGTCGTCTTGAATCTACGAAATGAATAGAGGATTACATTTTAAGCGGAAAAATGTATGCTTGGCTTACTTCATTCCGACCCCAATATCGAATAGCTGCCATTACCTGAAGTTCAACATCGATATGCCCACCTCTCCGGTCACCCTCCAGATCATCTTGAACGATTTCAATTAGTTTTTTCATGTTTTCTTTACAGAATCTATATTTATTTCTGAATTCACTTTCATTGAGATCAAAAGGGTTAAAACGTGGTTTATAGTTTTTTAAACGCCTTCTGTTTCCAATATTATTGTTCAATATATTAAAATTATTTAAAAAATTCGAAAACGTATCTGCCATATTTATCTGGTTTTATATTCTTTCTGAGCACAACGGGAAAATGAAAGTTAATTCACTGCTAAATGCGAAATTAGGCATTTAATTTTTTGACATTTGATTAAATGTGAATTATCTTTAAGAAAAGTTTTTGAATAAAGTTTTCTTAAATTAAACTAAGATTAGGTCTGATTCAGCTTTAATTAAGTGTTATGAATAAGGCTGAAAGTATTCAAAAGTATTAAAAGTAATTTATAGAAAAAAAGGAATTCATCAATAGCTAAATGTAAGAAATATATAAACATACAGTAATATTTTATTAATATTTGTCTTCGTCGGCGGTGTCATCAACTTTTTCCAAGTAATTTCGTTGACTTTTGCAAACGGCTTTATACGGTCCGCCGCGTGCACCGACGAATACGCACGTTTGGAAACCTGTAGCCCTGCCGTATCTCCGACCACGTTTCTGTCGTGTTGCAGAACTTCCTTAATTTCATAGGGTCCCTGAACCAACGACCATACCACGTCGAGTTAATCGGTTCTCGTCAGATCACCGCAATTAAACGACGTTGGGCGCGGTTGGTACGTGGATGGGGGATGCCGTTTGAGAACAACCGTAAGAGAACCAAGTCTCCGACTTTGTATTTTTGTGGTTCGCCATGAGTCGAATTGAATTGGTCAGCTTGGTGAATTTGCATTTTTTTGATGCGCTGCTTAACTTTTTCTCGAAGCTCTGTTAGTGGATTTTTTTCTTCATCACTAGAGTCATCTTGTTGAAGTGCAATGCTGAGCTGGTTGGCTAGACTATTTTTTGGCTTGAACGCGAACATAAGCTCCTGTGGAGTTTGGTTTGTAATTCGGTGTTTTAAAGAATTCAAACCCCGCTGTATTGCACTCAAATGGTTTTCCCAATCTCGACCATCCTGTCGAGTCGTCATTGTCGAAAGCGAACCTTTAACCGTTCGGAAGTATCGCTCAATTTGTCCATTGGCTCGCGGGGTTCGTACAGCATTTAAAATGTGGTGAATACCATTGCTTTCACAAATTTACTTAAATGCATTGGACGCGAATGCAGTGCCTCTGTCGCTTATAATTTGTATCGGCATTCCAAAAAAGAAGAGTAGCGTTCTAATCACTGATTTGGTATTGGTAGTTTTTACTGGTCTCAGTACCAAATATTTGGTGAAGCTATCGATAATTTCGAGGACGTAGTAGTTCCCTTTCAGACTTTTAACATACGGCCCAAGATGGTCTATATGAACCGTGTTGAAGGGAATCGGAACCTTGTTTATAGGAATATGGTATCGTGTTTCGTCCTTAGCACGCTGGTTGTACAAACATGGAATGCAACTATTTGAATATTTTTGCACAATAGTCTTCATCTTTGGAAACCAGGAGGTACATTTAAGATATTGTTGCATGTTTGCTCAAACTGTAACATTCATCATCAATTAGTCAACTTGAGAGCCATATAACCGATATTTGGTAGCATTTGAAAAGCAGTTTGAGTGGCTATGAAATACTTAGTACATCTGTGTTCTCGAACCTTCTGAACTCAACGAATCTGGAAATTTCCAGAGGTGTCACTAGGAGATATAAATAGATGTCGCAGGAGCACCTAAGACATTCTAGTTTTGAACCGCGATAAAGAAGTGCGATAGATGACAGTAGTGAAAAGTATAGAGAAAAAGTGGAAGTATTGAATAAGAGAAAAGTGATTGTTCATTTAAAGTGATTAATTGTGAAAGTGAATTGTTGAATTAAATAAGTGAATTATTAGAATAATAATCAAGAATTAAAAGACATTGAAAGAGAACTAATAAAGATTAATTAAATATAATTACGATTTATCTTTTCGAATCCTAGCCGGAATGCAACATTGGTGTCAGAAGTGGGATTAAACGTTGTTGCGTACTTTTGTTGTTTATGCTGAGAGGTACGGCTCTCAGTTGGGTTTACCTGTATGTGGTGTTATCTGTAAGTCCAAACAAATTAAAACGCAAACACTGACACTTGATTGTTTATATCTGTTTTATTTAAAATTAGCTTACTTCTACTATTATTTAATTTTAAAACATTTAGATTTAAGATTTTAGTTGTAGTAACAAATTACACTGTTAACGATTTTTGATGTAGTAACAAATTACACTGTTAGCGATTTTTGATGTAGTAACAAATGACTGTTAACGATTTTTGATGTAGTAACAAATGACACTGTTAACAATTTTGGATTAGGATTATAGAAAATGATATAGAATGACTGAGTCGATACAGAGGCGAGAACTCAATCGGAACAAGACCGCACTAGCTTGAGTATGAAAACTCGTTCGAAACATTCAAGAGTTCGACGAACGAACGAACGAGCAAAAAGAAATAGAAAATATTCCGGAAGGGAATTCCCTCGCAAGTCAAGTTCAAGTGGCTCGTGTTACTTTGTCGCACATACGATCGATTCATAAGCGCGACATCAGCACAACGAGTTAATTGACTTGTGCACTTAGTTGCGCAAGGGAAATGCGGAAAAACCCTAAATAAGCATTTGTTTATTTAGGTCGGAAGTGTTGGGCATTGACGCTGGAAGCGACAAGCTGAAATAGCAATTTAGGAGGATGTTTATTTGGGGCGATCGATATATTGTTACAAAGTTGCAACATCGATCGTCGGGTTAAACATCTTGCATACAAAGAAGAAATATTAAAGGTTGTAAAGTGCTTGGTATGCTCAAGTGGTACACTTTACAACACCTCCCCCCTTAAGAACGAAACTTGTACCTGGGATTGGTACGAGTTTCGATTGAAGACGAAGAACTATTTAAGGTTTGTGTTTTTGGGAGGGGTAGAGAACGAGAGAGACTAGAAGGCAATTTTCCTAAAGTTGGAAAAGGATTAGAGAGATTTGTAGATGATCGTGGTTTTGGTAGAGGCAAAGAGTCAGAGATTATAAAATCTTTGTGTATCTCTCTATTGGTAGAGAGTTTTCTTAATAAGACAAGAACGGTGGACACCATAAGGAAAAGTATGGCCAAGAGAATATAAATAGTAGTGATATGTTTGTTATTTGGAGAATTTACAATGGGGTGTGAAATTTGTTGATAATTTATATCATCTAATCTTTTACTAATAGCGTTTAAATCATTAATTTGAGGAAAAAAGATTAGAGGAAAACAAAAATAAACCCGCAAATTGTGCATTAACTATCATCATATGTTACCTTAGGATGGCAAAGGAGGGAATTGGGAGAGGAAAATGCATCGGTTCGAAAGAACACGGTGACTTACTCAAACAACTCCCACTTTTTGACATACCTAGGGACGATAGTATCAGGAAATTCAACTTCGAGAAGAATTTCCAGATAAAGCTCAGCAATAAGGAGAACTGGAGCAATGAATCCACAGCTTATGGACTGAGCAACCACACAACAAAGTGGTACACGGACGGCTCGACGACCGAGGAGGGAACTGGTGCAGGAGTGTTTGGGCCAGGAACTAAGCACTACGAATCCATGGGCAAATGTACCAGCATCTTCCAGGCAGAAATATGTGCCATAAACAGGTGCGTTCGAATCAACCTCGAGAAAAACTACAGGAATTGCAACATAGCAATAACGTCTGACAGCCAAGCAGCCATAAAGGCTCTTGACGCCTACGTTATCAAGTCAAAACTCGTGTGGGAATGCCTACACGGACTGAATAGACTAGGCAGGAATAACAGAATTTCCATCTGCTGGGTACCTGGCCATGTTGGCATAACAGGCAATGAGGCAGCGGACTCTCTGGCAAGAAAAGGGGCAGAGGAACCCTTCATAGGACCTGAGCCGTTCTGCGGGATAGGAGAACACACTATACGCGAAGAGTTCAGGAGACTGGAGGAAGAAACAAGGGCAAAAGCCTTTCTCAACCTCCAAGGTCTGAGGCAAGCAAAGAAACTCTTAGTGTACTCCTTTTATTCACTCGTTAAGAAGGTTTGACCATGTGTCTCATTTGTCTAATTGTGTTTTTGGCATCTCATTGATGTCACATTTCACTATTGAAATTTGTAAATTTAGATAAACTAGAATTTTCAACTTCAACGCGTTCCAACAACATCAATATTCCAATTAGTTCAACATTACAGACTCGTAGATCTTTCTTCGTTTTAGGCGCCAGGATATGAAATAGATTACCTGCTCGATTTAAAACGATTGTCAATTTAGATAATTTTATTCGCTCTTTAAAGGAACATCTCCAGGACCCCACCATAGCTTTGCTTTTTCACTCTTTGTTCATTCATTAATCTTTGATCTCTTGTTTTTATTTTAATTCTTTTAACCTTTTTCAGTAATTCATATCTTGTTATCATGTATCTAATTTTCTTCTTTTTTTTCACTTTTTTTCGATAAGTTTGTGAATTCCTTTTAATAATAATAATAATACTCTTTAATTATTATGTTCATAAATTAAAATATATATATTTTTAAGCCACAAATGAGATTTCATCTCAAGGCTTTTGTAAATAAATAAATGAAATGAAATGAAATGAAAATGAAATGAAACTACAACCTGAAGAGATTCAAAGCTTTAGCGGCCTTAACAAAAACAAACTAAGAATCCTAACAGGCCTCCTCACGGGGCACTGCAGACTCAAGGAGCACCTGAGGAAAGTGGGCATATCGGAGGACGGGCTCTGCAGATTCTGCAGTAAAACCGCCGAAACTCCAGATCACATACTTCAATCCTCTGGGGCACTGGCCCACAAAAGGATGAAATATTTGGGCAGGCACCAAATAACAGACAAGGACATACAAACCATGGACCCACAGCTCATTCTCAGATTCATCAAAGAAACTGGACTGGACGCTGTGCTCTAAGGAGTGGGACCTGGCAAGGCTCTGAAAGAGGTCACGAACCTCTCCGAGGTACAAGCAGGGGACTCAATAGACCAATAGGTCGCAGTGTAACATACCCTAACCAATATTATTATTATTATTATTATCATCATATGTTTTGGCCTCAAGTCGTCGGGTGGCGTATCGTCGTATACACGAAGTGAGAATTTTATAACGTGTATACACAAAGGTGGCGTATCGTCATATACACGAAGTGAGAATGTCGCAATAGTCCATGAGTTCAGTTGCCCTTGGTGGTGGAGGCACTACCGAATCATAGGGAAGATAAGCTGACGCCACGACGAAGGGGAAGCTTATGGCTGCAGCAAACCAATCTTGGCCTTAAAATTGTCCAAACTTAGTCGCTGAGAGAATGTTCGACACAGCAAGACAACCCCTGGGCCTTTCGGACCGCTGGTCATAGGGTATTCTCCATACCTCCAAGGCCACAGATGCGACCCATGGCTCCTGTACGGATGTTATGTGGGGTTTTGTACTCAACACGGAAAGCTTCTTGCTGATGAGAGCAAGATTGAGTATAGCGGATATCGATACCACCTTGAAAGGAAAGTGAGAGGGACTTTAATTGGTCGTGTGCAAATCGACGGACGCTGGGATGTGCTGGCCGGATGCGAAATACCTTGTTTGAGGACAGGCATATATTATCAAAGGGTCCAACTGCTCATACGAATGCTTGCATTCAAGGCTAATACCTCGGTCAAGACGAACGCATTGAAGACATCTCTACCATCACAGATAATTCGCAATGCAATCGTAGAGTGTGAGTTGTATAGCCGCGTCCACCTGCCAACAAAAGGAGCTCAAAAGTCCAAGATTACGAAGCACACAAGAACTTTGGAGGAGGTCGACATAACGCAAAATATCCGATACGTTGACGGAGAGCTATTCGTGCTTTGCCGGGACTGACTTCGGAAACGATGAAAAAAATGTTATAATGGGAACGTAAAGCTGTATAAGGCTTTTGGCAACAGCTAAATGTTAGTTAACAGACGGGATTTTTCACCTCGTTCCAACCATTATGACGCAGCTGTTTAGCATCCACGGGTATGTTAGAGGGATTGTCGTTCCTCTGGTATTTTGCCTGATCAGCAGGAAGAGCAAGGAGGCCAACACGCAATTTTTTACCTCTTCCGACTATTAACATAAAATTTAACAAAACAAACACAACAAATGTATACACTGCGCGAACTCGCCAAGCGCCCTTTTAGCTCAGATACGAACTGCGAACTCAACTCTTTTCATCTGACTCACTTGGCGAGCTGCATGTGCAGAAAATACACTTAGATACAAAACCTTAGAATAGGAGGGATTTCCCTACTCAAGAAAGGTAAGGGCCAAGATTTGGTTCACGTCTCTGAAATAAGATTCGGGTTCGCATGTAGGTTAACAATTCGCCCATCCTATCTAGAACTGTGCTGTTAACATAAATAAATTAACAACCTGAACTATGTTTTATACCATAAAAACACATTGCCTTGTTTCAGCCGCTGTCTATTTTGGCAGCCTATTTCACACACAGCATTTCGGCTCACAACCTATTTTCGCACACCGCTTATTTTGGCACACAGCCTATTTCGCACACATCATTTCGGCGCACAGCCTAATTTCGCACACAGCTTATTTCGGCACACAGCCTATTTCGCACACAGCATTTCGGCACACAGCCTGTTTCGCACACAGCATTTCGGCACACAGCCTTTTATCGCACGTTGCTTATTTCGGCACACAACCTATTTTCGCACACAGCTTATTTCGCACACAGCTTATTCCGGTACACAGCCTATTTCGTACACAGCTTATTTCGGCATACAGCCCATTTCGCACACAGCTTATTTTGGCACAGAGCCTCTTTTCCTAAACATTTAAAGTGTTTCTACCAAATATTTCAATTACTTTCGATCTTCTTACTTCGGTCACCTCAGACACTGTTGTGTGTATGGCACTTTATTTCTGTATGCTTCTAGTGAAAGCCGCAATTTAAAATCTGAAATTTATAACGAACAACATTTTATTAATCGAGTTTATTAATTTAGAAATAACCTGATTTCTCATTCAAAAACAATTACACTGTTGAGAAGTGAGTTAAACAAACCGATATTATCCGATTATTTTTTTTTATAATTGGCGTGCGCTAAAGGGATTTCTTTTTTCTGTAATTGATACAGTACTCCTCATGTAATCACAGTGCAGGCATTTTTATGTTTGTTGCTGCAAGCAGCACCCAGGAAATAATTCATTGCCTGTTTTTAGGTGCTACTTACTGCATGAAAGAATAGATGGATAGGAAAGAAGTTTGGTGCTAAGGGGTTTATCCTCCACAGGTGGCGCCTAAATTGCTTTAGGGAGATCTGTTTTGTTGTGTGTATTTAATTTAAAAAATCATGGCCCTGGTCGGGATTCGAACGCACGACCTGCCAATCACTTAATGAATACACTTGACTTTGAAATTCATTTTTTTATTCATTGTTAAATATCTACTTACATACTAGACAAAAATGATTAAACCTAACTTAAAATTAACAGGATACTTATTCTTATTTATTGGTCCTTATGCGAACGCTCTAAGCTTAACTATATCTTATAATTATTGCCTTTCGGCCTAAGAACTATTTTACGAACTAATCTTACATATATATTCCTCGAGAAAATTTACTAAAACTCGGTATCATTATTGAGATTTTATATAAAACAAATTACAACTTAATGAATACACAACCATCGCACCATTGCCACCCTTAATAAAGTTAAGACAAACGGAGCCACGATACGTAAGGTAACTGCCGATTTTGTAAGATTAATTCAAATAAACAAAACGATCCAATGAGTAAACAAACGAACATCAATCAAAAACAATAATAACTCAAGTAAAAGTAAACAAAAAGTATTCAAAAGTATTAAAAGTAATTTATAGAAAAAAAGGAATTCATCAATAGCTAAATGTAAGAAATATATAAACATACAGTAATATTTTATTAATATTTGTCTTCGTCGGCGGTGTCATCAACTTTTTCCAAGTAATTTCGTTGACTTTCGCAAACGGCTTTATACGGTCCGCCGCGTGCACCGACGAATACGCACGTTTGGAAACCTGTAGCCCTGCCGTATCTCCGACCACGTTTCTGTCGTGTTGCAGAACTTCCTTAATTTCATAGGGTCCCTGAACCAACGACCATACCACGTCGAGTTAATCGGTTCTCGTCAGATCACCGCAATTAAACGACGTTGGGCGCGGTTGGTACGTGGATGGGGGATGCCGTTTGAGAACAACCGTAAGAGAACCAAGTCTCCGACTTTGTATTTTTGTGGTTCGCGATGAGTCGAATTGAATTGGTCAGCTTGGTGAATTTGCATTTTTTTGATGCGCTGCTTAACTTTTTCTCGAAGCTCTGTTAGTGGATTTTTTTCTTCATCACTAGAGTCATCTTGTTGAAGTGCAATGCTGAGCTGGTTGGCTAGACTATTTTTTGGCTTGAACGCGAACATAAGCTCCTGTGGAGTTTGGTTTGTAATTCGGTGTTTTAAAGAATTCAAACCCCGCTGTATTGCACTCAAATGGTTTTCCCAATCTCGACCATCCTGTCGAGTCGTCATTGTCGAAAGCGAACCTTTAACCGTTCGGAAGTATCGCTCAATTTGTCCATTGGCTCGCGGGGTTCGTACAGCATTTAAAATGTGGTGAATACCATTGCTTTCACAAATTTACTTAAATGCATTGGACGCGAATGCAGTGCCTCTGTCGCTTATAATTTGTATCGGCATTCCAAAAAAGAAGAGTAGCGTTCTAATCACTGATTTGGAATTGGTAGTTTTTACTGGTCTCAGTACCAAATATTTGGTGAAGCTATCGATAATTTCGAGGACGTAGTAGTTCCCTTTCAGACTTTTAACATACGGCCCAAGATGGTCTATATGAACCGTGTTGAAGGGAATCGGAACCTTGTTTATAGGGTGAATATGGTATCGTGTTTCGTCCTTAGCACGCTGGTTGTACAAACATGGAATGCAACTATTTGAATATTTTTGCACAATAGTCTTCATCTTTGGAAACCAGGAGGTACATTTAAGATATTGTTGCATGTTTGCTCAAACTGTAACATTCAGCATCAATTAGTCAACTTGAGAGCCATATAACCGATATTTGGTAGCATTTGAAAAGCAGTTTGAGTGGCTATGAAATACTTAGTACATCTGTGTTCTCGAACCTTCTGAACTCAACGAATCTGGAAATTTCCAGAGGTGTCACTAGGAGATATAAATAGATGTCGCAGGAGCACCTAAGACATTCTAGTTTTGAACCGCGATAAAGAAGTGCGATAGATGACAGTAGTGAAAAGTATAGAGAAAAAGTGGAAGTATTGAATAAGAGAAAAGTGATTGTTTATTTAAAGTGATTAATTGTGAAAGTGAATTGTTGAATTAAATAAGTGAATTATTAGAATAATAATCAAGAATTAAAAGACTTTGAAAGAGAACTAATAAAGATTAATTAAATATAATTACGATTTATCTTTTCGAATCCTAGCCGGAATGCAACATTGGTGTCAGAAGTGGGATTAAACGTTGTTGCGTACTTTTGTTGTTTATGCTGAGAGGTACGGCTCTCAGTTGGGTTTACCTGTATGTGGTGTTATCTGTAAGTCCAAACAAATTAAAACACAAACACTGACACTTGATTGTTTATATCTGTTTTATTTATAATTAGCTTACTTCTACTATTATTTAATTTTAAAACATTTAGATTTAAGATTTTAGTTGTAGTAACAAATTACACTGTTAACGATTTTTGATGTAGTAACAAATTACACTGTTAGCGATTTTTGATGTAGTAACAAATGACTGTTAACGATTTTTGATGTAGTAACAAATGACACTGTTAACAATTTTGGATTAGGATTATAGGAAATGATATAGAATGACTGAGTCGATACAAAGGCGAGAACTCAATCGGAACAAGACCGCACTAGCTTGAGTATGAAAACTGAGTGTCGCGTCATTCCCTGGGAATAGTCATCGATACCTATTTTGCACACAGCATTTCGGCGCACAGCCTAATTTCGGACACAGCTTATTTCGGCACACAGCCTATTTCGCACACAGCATTTCGGCACACAGCCTGTTTCGCACACAGCATTTCGGCACACAGCCTTTTATCGCACGTTGCTTATTTCGGCACACAACCTATTTTCGCACACAGCTTATTTCGCACACAGCTTATTCCGGTACACAGCCTATTTCGTACACAGCTTATTTCGGCATACAGCCCATTTCGTACACAGCTTATTTTGGCACAGAGCCTCTTTTCCTAAACATTTAAAGTGTTTCTACCAAATATTTCAATTACTTTCGATCTTCTTTTCGGTCACCTCAGACACTGTTGTGTGTATGGCACTTTATTTCTGTATGCTTCTAGTGAAAGCCGCAATTTAAAATCAGAAATTTATAACGAACAACATTTTATTAATTTAGAAATAACCTGATTTCTCATTCAAAAACAATTACACTGTTGAGAAGTGAGTTAAACAAACCGATATTATCCGATCATTTTTTTTATAATTGGCGTGCGCTAAAGGGATTTCTTTTTTCTGTAATTGATACAGTACTCTTAATGTAATCACAGTGCAGGCATTTTTATGTTTGTTGCTGCAAGCAGCACCCAGGAAATAATTCATTGCCTGTTTCCAGGTGCTACTTACTTCATGAAAGAATATATGGATAGGAAAGAAATTTGGTGCTAAGGGGTTTATCCTCCACAGGTGGCGCCTAAATTGCTTTAGGGAGATCTGTTTTGTTGTGTGTATTTAATTTAAAAAATCATGGCCCTGGTCGGGATTCGAACGCACGACCTGCCAATCACTTAATGAATACACTTGACTTTGAAATTCATTTTTTTATTCATTGTTAAATATCTACTTACATACTAGACAAAAATGATTAAACCTAACTTAAAATTAATAGGATACTTATTCTTATTTATTGGTCCTTATGCGAACGCTCTAAACTTAACTATATCTTATAATTATTGCCTTTCGGCCTAAGAACTATTTTACGAACTAATCTTACATATATATTCCTCGAGAAAATTTACTAAAACTCGGTATCATTATTGAGATTTTATATAAAACAAATTACAACTTAATGAATACACAACCATCGCACCACTGCCACCCTTAATAAAGTTAAGACAAACGGAGCCACGATACGTAAGGTAACTGCCGATTTTGTAAGATTAATTCAAATAAACAAAACGATCCAATGAGTAAACAAACGAACATCAATCAAAAACAATAATAGCTCAAGTAAAAGTAAACAAAAACAGCCCTATTCATTAGATTTTCTTAATCAACTGATTAACAGTGTCTCCACTAAGTCACGTCAAATGAGTTAATTTGACTTTAACTTAGATCTCAAAAAAGTTTATTCATAAAATTTATTTTGCCATGTAGTAGCTAATCAATCAATTAAGCGAAACTAAGCTGAAAATCTGGCAGCACTCTCGGTCTTCTGTGTTACTTTTAAATTTTGACAGCTCATATAAATTTGGGAACTGGGGAACTGAGGTTAAAATGTATTCAAGAAGAGCATGACTCGGCGGTGAAGAAATTTTCTCATAAATGAACAATTGTTATTTGTATTATTTTAATAAGCTTTATTAAAAACAATCATTAAAAATGTAAATGAACAAATAATCTACGATTGATTTCTCGTCGGCTTGGGTTTGACAATATTGGCCAATCTGCTTCAGCTTCCTCTCGATTATAAGGTTCTATAAAGGTAGTAAAAAAGGTAGGTATTAAGTGGTAAAATGAACTGTGAATGGTATTATTGCCTTTTGGTTTGTTTAAATAGAGTGCTAAGTTATGAAGAACTGCTAGCGCTATTACAGTAGTTTTAACGGAATCTATAGGCCCTCTCATACCATTGAGCAGTATGCGGAACCTTTGCTTCCAGACTCCAAAACATCGTTCAACAACGTTTCTCGTGCCGATATGAGAAGCGTTGTATCTACGTTCTTGTTCTGTTCGAGGGTTCAGTATGGGAGTAAACAGATACGATGAGCAAGCATATCCGCCGTCACCAAGTAGACGTCCTTTAAAGTCTCCGCGTTCAAAACGCTTTTTAATGCGGCTTTCCCGAAATATACGAGAATCGTGTTTACTTCCGCGACAATGACAAACAATATCTCTAATTTTTAGACACGAATCGCAGACAACCTAAAGAATAATTTTACTTTAAAATGATTAGATTCACGTATTAACAGCAATGAACTTGTGTATTTATAGAGTAATATCCTTTCCTATTTATGTAGTATTGACTTGCATCTCCTTTTACTTTTTGAATTTTGATGTGAGTACAGTCAATCGCTCCTATTACATCAGGAAATCCTTTGATACTTCTGAATTTTCAGATCACATCAATTTGTTCTGAAGCCAGTGATGGCATATTTATATAAATTGGTCTTTTCGAGGCAAATGCTGTCGAAACCTTCGAACATATTCGGCTGAGAGTAGGTTGGCTAAATCCATGAATATCTGCGCTGTCGTCTTGAATCTACGAAATGAATAGAGGATTACATTTTAAGCGGAAAAATGTATGCTTGGCTTACTTCATTCCGACCCCAATATCGAATAGCTGCCATTACCTGAAGTTCAACATCGATATGCCCACCTCTCCGGTCACCCTCCAGATCATCTTGAACGATTTCAATTAGTTTTTTCATGTTTTCTTTACAGAATCTATATTTATTTCTGAATTCACTTTCATTGAGATCAAAAGGGTTAAAACGTGGTTTATAGTTTTTTAAACGCCTTCTGTTTCCAATATTATTGTTCAATATATTAAAATTATTTAAAAAATTCGAAAACGTATCTGCCATATTTATCTGGTTTTATATTCTTTCTGAGCACAACGGGAAAATGAAAGTTAATTCACTGCTAAATGCGAAATTAGGCATTTAATTTTTTGACATTTGATTAAATGTGAATTATCTTTAAGAAAAGTTTTTGAATAAAGTTTTCTTAAATTAAACTAAGATTAGGTCTGATTCAGCTTTAATTAAGTGTTATGAATAAGGCTGAAAGTATTCAAAAGTATTAAAAGTAATTTATAGAAAAAAAGGAATTCATCAATAGCTAAATGTAAGAAATATATAAACATACAGTAATATTTTATTAATATTTGTCTTCGTCGGCGGTGTCATCAACTTTTTCCAAGTAATTTCGTTGACTTTTGCAAACGGCTTTATACGGTCCGCCGCGTGCACCGACGAATACGCACGTTTGGAAACCTGTAGCCCTGCCGTATCTCCGACCACGTTTCTGTCGTGTTGCAGAACTTCCTTAATTTCATAGGGTCCCTGAACCAACGACCATACCACGTCGAGTTAATCGGTTCTCGTCAGATCACCGCAATTAAACGACGTTGGGCGCGGTTGGTACGTGGATGGGGGATGCCGTTTGAGAACAACCGTAAGAGAACCAAGTCTCCGACTTTGTATTTTTGTGGTTCGCCATGAGTCGAATTGAATTGGTCAGCTTGGTGAATTTGCATTTTTTTGATGCGCTGCTTAACTTTTTCTCGAAGCTCTGTTAGTGGATTTTTTTCTTCATCACTAGAGTCATCTTGTTGAAGTGCAATGCTGAGCTGGTTGGCTAGACTATTTTTTGGCTTGAACGCGAACATAAGCTCCTGTGGAGTTTGGTTTGTAATTCGGTGTTTTAAAGAATTCAAACCCCGCTGTATTGCACTCAAATGGTTTTCCCAATCTCGACCATCCTGTCGAGTCGTCATTGTCGAAAGCGAACCTTTAACCGTTCGGAAGTATCGCTCAATTTGTCCATTGGCTCGCGGGGTTCGTACAGCATTTAAAATGTGGTGAATACCATTGCTTTCACAAATTTACTTAAATGCATTGGACGCGAATGCAGTGCCTCTGTCGCTTATAATTTGTATCGGCATTCCAAAAAAGAAGAGTAGCGTTCTAATCACTGATTTGGTATTGGTAGTTTTTACTGGTCTCAGTACCAAATATTTGGTGAAGCTATCGATAATTTCGAGGACGTAGTAGTTCCCTTTCAGACTTTTAACATACGGCCCAAGATGGTCTATATGAACCGTGTTGAAGGGAATCGGAACCTTGTTTATAGGAATATGGTATCGTGTTTCGTCCTTAGCACGCTGGTTGTACAAACATGGAATGCAACTATTTGAATATTTTTGCACAATAGTCTTCATCTTTGGAAACCAGGAGGTACATTTAAGATATTGTTGCATGTTTGCTCAAACTGTAACATTCAGCATCAATTAGTCAACTTGAGAGCCATATAACCGATATTTGGTAGCATTTGAAAAGCAGTTTGAGTGGCTATGAAATACTTAGTACATCTGTGTTCTCGAACCTTCTGAACTCAACGA
Organism: Portevinia maculata; assembly: GCA_949715645.1. Classification (NCBI taxonomy): domain Eukaryota; kingdom Metazoa; phylum Arthropoda; class Insecta; order Diptera; family Syrphidae; genus Portevinia; species Portevinia maculata. The sequence goes on from OX454527.1 coordinate 124,859,612, forward strand.
ATCTGGAAATTTCCAGAGGTGTCACTAGGAGATATAAATAGATGTCGCAGGAGCACCTAAGACATTCTAGTTTTGAACCGCGATAAAGAAGTGCGATAGATGACAGTAGTGAAAAGTATAGAGAAAAAGTGGAAGTATTGAATAAGAGAAAAGTGATTGTTTATTTAAAGTGATTAATTGTGAAAGTGAATTGTTGAATTAAATAAGTGAATTATTAGAATAATAATCAAGAATTAAAAGACATTGAAAGAGAACTAATAAAGATTAATTAAATATAATTACGATTTATCTTTTCGAATCCTAGCCGGAATGCAACATTGGTGTCAGAAGTGGGATTAAACGTTGTTGCGTACTTTTGTTGTTTATGCTGAGAGGTACGGCTCTCAGTTGGGTTTACCTGTATGTGGTGTTATCTGTAAGTCCAAACAAATTAAAACGCAAACACTGACACTTGATTGTTTATATCTGTTTTATTTAAAATTAGCTTACTTCTACTATTATTTAATTTTAAAACATTTAGATTTAAGATTTTAGTTGTAGTAACAAATTACACTGTTAACGATTTTTGATGTAGTAACAAATTACACTGTTAGCGATTTTTGATGTAGTAACAAATGACTGTTAACGATTTTTGATGTAGTAACAAATGACACTGTTAACAATTTTGGATTAGGATTATAGAAAATGATATAGAATGACTGAGTCGATACAGAGGCGAGAACTCAATCGGAACAAGACCGCACTAGCTTGAGTATGAAAACTCGTTCGAAACATTCAAGAGTTCGACGAACGAACGAACGAGCAAAAAGAAATAGAAAATATTCCGGAAGGGAATTCCCTCGCAAGTCAAGTTCAAGTGGCTCGTGTTACTTTGTCGCACATACGATCGATTCATAAGCGCGACATCAGCACAACGAGTTAATTGACTTGTGCACTTAGTTGCGCAAGGGAAATGCGGAAAAACCCTAAATAAGCATTTGTTTATTTAGGTCGGAAGTGTTGGGCATTGACGCTGGAAGCGACAAGCTGAAATAGCAATTTAGGAGGATGTTTATTTGGGGCGATCGATATATTGTTACAAAGTTGCAACATCGATCGTCGGGTTAAACATCTTGCATACAAAGAAGAAATATTAAAGGTTGTAAAGTGCTTGGTATGCTCAAGTGGTAAACTTTACAACACCTCCCCCCTTAAGAACGAAACTTGTACCTGGGATTGGTACGAGTTTCGATTGAAGACGAAGAACTATTTAAGGTTTGTGTTTTTGGGAGGGGTAGAGAACGAGAGAGACTAGAAGGCAATTTTCCTAAAGTTGGAAAAGGATTAGAGAGATTTGTAGATGATCGTGGTTTTGGTAGAGGCAAAGAGTCAGAGATTATAAAATCTTTGTGTATCTCTCTATTGGTAGAGAGTTTTCTTAATAAGACAAGAACGGTGGACACCATAAGGAAAAGTATGGCCAAGAGAATATAAATAGTAGTGATATGTTTGTTATTTGGAGAATTTACAATGGGGTGTGAAATTTGTTGATAATTTATATCATCTAATCTTTTACTAATAGCGTTTAAATCATTAATTTGGTTGCGAATTTTAAATGTTTGTGTTTCTATGATGGGTAGTTTAGCAAAATGAAACTGGGTGAGGTTTGGAGTAGATATAGGAACGGCAGAAGAGATAAAGTTTAATTTTGTATCTGTTTCATAATTAGTTTTGGAGATAAGGGACTGGTATTTTGTGTTTGCTATGCAAGTAGAGTCAATTTTTAGTATTCCAGTTGAATTGATAGTTAGTTGGGAATTAAATTTTTGGCATTTGATTATAAGATTTTGAATCTGCCAGTTGAAGGAATATTGGGTGAAAAATTTGCATGATTTGGGTTTTGCAACTACATAAAAACTCTTTTAACCGGAACTCCAATAACCGGCAACCTCTAATATCCGGAATTTTTTTAAGAAAATATTTGTGAAATTTACACTCTAATATCCGGAGAAACCTCTTATATCCGCAATGCTGTGTGCTGATGATTTCATGTAAATGTTCAAAAATTTGCTGTCTATGTTTTAGTCTGAAAAATAAATTTACCGTTTGTCGTCTAGACTAAAAGGCAGACTTTAAGTTTTCTTTACCTATACCAATTAGCACATCTAGTGAGCACTCGTGGTATTTCACATTGCAGTAAGTATTTGTATCGCTATGTCGACAAAACGAGCCCGTAATGTTCTTCAAAATTAAGAAAAGGCTGAAATTGTAAACGATTTGGAGAAAGACACACGCGTCCGATTAATTCGTAACAACTATGGGATAGGAGAGTAAACAGTTTATGACATAAAAAGAAATAAGGATACCATGAAAAAGTTTTACGCGAATACTTATTCAACAAGGACGAATCAAAGTCGTAAGACTATGCGAAAAGCTGAGAATCCCAAATTAGACGAGGCACTTAATGAATGGTTTCGGCAACGGCGTAGCGAAGGTATTCCACTATCTGGGCCAATCCTGATAGAAAAAGCTAAAAGGTTCCATGAGCATATGAAAATTAAAACTGAGTGCAATTATTCTCAGGGTTGGCTTCAAAAATTTAAGAACCGACATGGAATCCACGGCTTGCAAGCATCGAGTGAAAGTGTATCAGATGACCATGAAGCTGCTGTTCTATTAAATAATGTTTAATTTTATATAGGCCAACAAACGGGCATGGATTACCCAAGCAATATTTTTGGATTGGTACGATAACAACTTCATTCCTGAAGCGAGAAGACATTGCATAAACCATAATTGTGCAGCACATCCTGATGAAGAGCTTTGCGGTAAAATTGTTCCCTCCCAACTGTCCCTTATTCAGCCGATGGACCAGGGAGTAATAAGAAGTCTAAAGGCTCATTACCGCAAAGAAATTTTGCGCCATATTCTGAACCATGAGAAGAAGCAAAGCTATGAACATTTTTAGCTTTTACATTTGGGATAGGATGTGACTCAGAGGCTGCAGCATACTGTACTTTAACTGACACCGAAATCGTACAATGGTTCTGAATCCTCAAGAAAATATACTGATCAAAATGGAAGCGACGAAGAAATCGAAGTTTTGCCTGAATCTAATGGAGTTATGATAACTGAGGCTATCCTCTCAATTGGAAAACCTATTAATTTTGTTGAGGAAAAAAACTTTAAAAGATTGCAAGACAAACTTATAAAATAAAAACCGAAATTGCTAAGACAACAAACCTTGGATAGATATATTTATTTTTAAATAAAACACTTGTATATACATACTTGTATAAATGTACTTATAAAAAACTGTCTTTTTTTCGAAATCTCTTAACCTCTAATATCCGGAAAAATCGATTATCCGGAACACTGTCGGTCCCAAGCATTCCGGATAAAAGAGTTTTTACTGTATTGGAAGTGCTTGGTAATGTAGAAAGCAAATTAAGTTCACAAGCATTACTGAGATGTGTAAATAGAATTGGTCCATTCTGTTCGCAAATGTAATTATTTTTATTGGTATTGAAACATTTTTCTAGATTTTGTTCTTCGTAAAGGAAGTAAGATTGTTTTTCAGAATCAATAACGACTAAGGGCTTTTCGGGAATTATTATGAAATATGAGTTGTTTCCAACAAGATTAGGGATACTGGTCCTTTTGTAAATACTATAGCTTTTAGATGTGGTTAGTGGGATTTTTAATAGAAAATGTATATTGTCGTTGGAAAAATATATATGTGTTTCTAAGATATTAAAAAGTTTATCTATGAATTGTTCCTGTAGGGGAAATGGGAGACGATTGTCTTCAGGGAGGAAAGATTGAATTTTTCTAATTTCTTCGGTTAATTTGGATGGGTCTATAAGATATGGATGTAGTTTTCCATGGGCTGCTGAATAAATGGCTTCTAAAAGATGGCTTTTTGCTGAATAGTAATATTCAGATAAAGAATTAAACATAGTGAAGAGTTCTGTTAACTGAAAAAATGATTCGGTTAAGTAGTCGACACGACTGACTTTATTATTAAGATTAATATGGAAGATGTGGCGAGGAGATTTTAGTTGTTGGTCCGGACCCTGCCACTCGTTCCGGCCTCTGTGTGGTTTCCGAATGTTGGTTAGGAGTTTGAGGGAAATTAGAGTTAGAGAATTGTTGCCGCTTCTTATTGTTATTATATTCTCTTTTCCTGCACTCTTTAATATGGTGTCCATGGTTTTTGCAATAACTACATATATGGGACACAGTCTTTACTTCAGACTTAATTACAGGAAGTGATTCCCTATTTTTCTTAGTATAACACTGGTCAATGGTATGTCCAGGTTTTTTACAGAAGCTACAAAGTGGTTTCTTGGGAGAGAACGACGTAGAAGGGCTAGTACCTGGGGAATAATATGAACTTTTTTCTTCTTGTACAACAGCTTCGATGGCCTCAGTAAGAGAATCGAATCTTGACGCCTTTATAATGAGGCTGATTCGTGGAGTTAGTCCCCTCTCAAAAGTTTTTAAGGCAGTTTTGGAATTTAGACTTTGGATACACTCCGCACTCTCTGTGCCCTCACTTGCAATGCACGCGTCGTCGTTAAGATTTGTCAAGATTTGCTCTAGTCTATCAGCAAATGACCTTACAGATTCGGTGGGTTTTTGTCTAGCCTGTATTAATTCTACCTGCAACTGAGATAGAGATTTGGTCTCTAAGAACTGATTTTGTAGTTTAATCTTTAGATCTGACCATTTGTCAAATTCAGAATATTTGGCAATGTTATAGGCTGGGCCGCTTAATTTGGTTTTTATAATCATCATTAGGATGGGTATTTCGGACACGGTGGTTTCACTCGCTAGCAAGTCACAAGCGTTTAGGAATTTATGTAAGTTGTCGCGGTTGCCATCAAACTCTGGAATAAGCTTGAAAGCGAAAGATCGGTCGAATTTAGGAGGCATATTAACGTTGGATTCTATTTCAGTACTGGGTTCAGAGGATGAGGAGTCACGGATGGTACTAGAATCTTCTGAATCGGGTATGGAGACTAAACTATCTTCAGAGGACATATAGGAAGGATAGGGAATTGCTTAATACATGTGGTACATATGGGAAAAAAAATCTTAACATCTAATTTAATTTAATATTTTCACAACAACAAAAAAAAATAAAAAATATTTTTGGTACTAGATAGATAATAAAGATAATAATATAATAATATAGGTAATAACTTAAATAATAGTTACTTAATTTATGCTCCGACGATGTTGAAGAAGATGCTGGTTCGAGGGATGAGATAGGGATGTTGTAAAGTTGTAGTTTGTGTTGAAACCTGCTGCCGATGAGTATTTTTGTTGCTGTTTTTTTTTTATTTATTCACTGGATAGTTTTTGTTTTTTTTTTCACGGGATAGTTTTCTCTTTCCAATGGATAGTTTTTACACTAAGAGTTATTATTGTTCACTGGACTTCTTAACACTTTTCAGATAAACCGCACATCTGACACCAATTTTTGTTGCGTACTTTTGTTGTTTATGCTGAGAGGTACGGCTCTCAGTTGGGTTTACCTGTATGTGGTGTTATCTGTAAATCCAAACAAATTAAAACGCAAACACTGACACTTGATTGTTTATATCTGTTTTATTTAAAATTAGCTTACTTCTACTATTATTTAATTTTAAAACATTTAGATTTAAGATTTTAGTTGTAGTAACAAATTACACTGTTAACGATTTTTGATGTAGTAACAAATTACACTGTTAGCGATTTTTGATGTAGTAACAAATGACTGTTAACGATTTATGATGTAGTAACAAATGACACTGTTAACAATTTTGGATTAGGATTATAGGAAATGATATAGAATGACTGAGTCGATACAGAGGCGAGAACTCAATCGGAACAAGACCGCACTAGCTTGAGTATGAAAACTGAGTGTCGCGTCATTCGCTGGGAATAGTCATCGATACCTCGTTCGAAACATTCAAGAGTTCGACGAACGAACGAACGAGCAAAAAGAAATAGAAAATATTCCGCAAGGGAATTCCCTCGCAAGTCAAGTTCAAGTGGCTCGTGTTACTTTGTCGCACATACGATCGATTCATAAGCGCGACATCAGCACAACGAGTTAATTGACTTGTGCACTTAGTTGCGCAAGGGAAATGCGGAAAAACCATAAATAAGCATTTGTTTATTTAGGTCGGAAGTGTTGGGCATTGACGCTGGAAGTGACAAGCTGAAATAGCAATTTAGGAAGATGTTTATTTGGGGCGATCGATATATTGTTACAAAGTTGCAACATCGATCGTGGGGTTAAACATCATGCATACAAAGAAGAAATATTAAAGGTTGTAAAGTGCTTGGTATGCTCAAGTGGTACACTTTACAACACCTCCCCCCTTAAGAACGAAACTTGTACCTGGGATTGGTACGAGTTTCGATTGAAGACGAAGAACTATTTAAGGTTTGTTTTTTTGGGAGGGGTAGAGAACGAGAGAGACTAGAAGGCAATTTTCCTGAAGTTGGAAAAGGATTAGAGAGATTTGTAGATGATCGTGGTTTTGTAGAGGCAAAGGGTCAGAGATTATAAAATCTTTGTGTATCTCTCTATTGGTAGAAAGTTTTCTTAATAAGACAAGAACGGTGGACACCATAAGGAAAAGTATGGCCAAGAGAATATAAATAGTAGTGATATGTTTGTTATTTGGAGAATTTACAATGGGGTGTGAAATTTGTTGATAATTTATATCATCTAATCTTTTACTAATAGCGTTTAAATCATTAATTTGGTTGCGAATTGTAAATGTTTGTGTGTCTATGATGGGTAGTTTAACGAAATGAAACTGGGTGAGGTTTGGAGTAGATATAGGAACGGCAGATGAGATAAAGTTTAATTTTGTATCTGTTTCATAATTAGTTTTGGAGATAAGGGACTGGTATTTTGTGTTTGCTATGCAAGTAGAGTCAATTTTTAGTATTCCAGTTGAATTGATAGTTAGTTGGGAATTAAATTTTTGGCATTTGATTACAAGATTTTCGGGGTGTGGGGACACGAATAGCCAAGAATTTGAATCTGCCAGTTGAAGGAATATTGGGTGAAAAATTTGCATGATTTGGGTTTTGCAACTATTGGAAGTGCTTGGTAATGTAGAAAGCAAATTAAGTTCACAAGCATTACTGAGATGTGTAAATAGAATTGGTCCATTCTGTTCGCAAATGTAATTATTTTTATTGGTATTGAAACATTTTTCTAGATTTTGTTCTTCGTAAAGGAAGTAAGATTGTTTTTCAGAATCAATAACGACTAAGCGCTTTTCGGGAATTATTATGAAATATGAGTTGTTTCCAACAAGATTAGGGATACTGGTCATTTTGTAAATACTATAGCTTTTAGATGTGGTTAGTGGGATTTTTAATAGAAAATGTATATTGTCGTTGGAAAAATATATATGTGTTTCTAAGATATTAAAAAGTTTATCTATGAATTGTTCCTATAGGGGAAATGGGAGACGATTGTCTTCAGGGAGGAAAGATTGAATTTTTCTAATTTCTTCGGTTAATTTGGATGGGTCTATAAGATATGGATGTAGTTTTCCATGGGCTGCTGAATAAATGGCTTCTAAAAGATGGCTTTTTGCTGAATAGTAATATTCAGATAAAGAATTAAACATAGCGAAGAGTTCTGTTAATTGAAAAAATGATTCGGTTAAGTAGTCATGGTTGTTCTGATTAAGTTGGATTTTCTCCATGTTTAAGCTAGTTTTTTCTAGTTTTTCTTCTAGGTATGATATTTTTTGAAACGGATATTTGTTTTTCATAGAGATTGAATGCGTGACTTTGTTGTTGGTCTAAATTTTGTATGTGTTCGGAGAACATTTTGGCATCGTTGTCATCAAGGGTTCCAAACAATTGTTTAGAAATAGTCCCGACAACATTTAGAAGTCCTCGTTTTAGTAAGCGGGGTTTTACAGTCGTGCCAAGATATTTGTTTATTATGAGATCCTGTTCATTAAGTCTGTCCAGAATCATGGAGGATTGAATGGGAAGGGTAGTACATTGATTTAGGGATTCTTGGGTGGATAGAAATTGTTCGCAAAGAGATAATATTTTTTGATGATATAATAAGATATTTTTGTATTGGGTGTCAAATTCACTTAGACTAGAATAAATTACTAGATTCCAATGATTTGAGAAGAGCTTAAGGTTACCGATGTTTTCGTAGTAGAGTCCGGTTTTGTTTTGTAGATCGATGATTTCGTAAGAGGTTGCGGGTTGGTTATATAAGGCCATTGGAGAGGTAAAATATACGAAGGTGCTTAGGATGAGGAGTTTTACAAAAATTCCGTCCATTTCTAGAAAGATATAGGAATAATTTATTTATTTATTAGGAAGAGAACAGTTTGAGTCTATTGTTGTGTACTTTAAGAGTTCAATTTTTGTATTTAATTATGGAATTAACTCCAGAGGAGGAAATGATTTCATATGGACCATTCCATATGGGAAGTAACTTCTTATTTTTGTTTTTAGGACTGTTTTCGTTTTTAATTAAAACATGGTCTCCTTCTGTGAAGGTTACAGGGTTTAGCTTTTTGTCATATTGAATCTTGGAAGATTCTTTGCGTTTAACTAAATTTTCCCTGGCAATATGATGAGAATGTTGTAGCCTTGATTTCAGCTCATTCGCATACAAGTCATAATAATTATAACATATTTCAGGGTTTTTAGTTAGGCTAGTAGGAAGTTCAACTTGTCTTCCAAATACTAACTCGAAAGGGGTAAAAGCGGTGGATGTATTAGGGGTAGTATTATGCACAAATACGGCATATTTAATCCAGGAATCCCAATCATCTTGAGATTTGTTAATGAAACAGCGGAGGTATTCCACGAAGTTTCGGTGACTTCGTTCACAAATCCATTTGATTGAGGTCGGTAAGCAGTTGTTTGGAGCTTAGTGATCTTTAAAAGTTTACAAACGCTTTAAAATATGTCATTAAGGAAGTTTTGACCTTGATCCGATAGAACGTATTTAGGAGTACCGAAGCGAAAGATTATTTCTTTAACGAAAGCTTCGGCGATGGTATTAGCTTCTTGATTTGGTAATGGGATAGCATCAGTGTATTTGGTTAAATCATCGATGAAAGTTAGGAGGTATTTGTTGTGGTTGGAAATTGTTGGGTATGGGCCAACGATGTCGATGGAAATCTTTTCAAAGGGATGTTTAGAGGTAGAAGTTATTACCATAGGTTCCATTGTGTATTTGGTAACTTTGTTTTTCTGGCAAAGTTCGCATTTTTTGATGTATGCTTTTATATCTTGGAACATGTTTTTCCAATTGTGATACAATTTTATACGTTTAAAAGTTCGGTTGACTCCACAGTGTCCTCCGATAGGGTTCAAGTAGAATTCTTTTAATATAGTAAGAATTTCTTCACGAGATAGTTCACGAGTACGGGAAGAGTTGGTTAATGGATTAGAGACTGAAGAAGAGGTAGCAGGATCCTGAGACGAGGTAGTAAACGGGTTTGGCGACGAAGTAGGAGACGAATTAGTAAGAGACGAGCTTGTAGACGGATTGGGACAAGAGATGGTAGACGAATTGGGAGACAATATAGGAGTTGAATTGGTAGAGGAACTAGTAGACGATTTGGAAGAATTACTACGTGAATTAGTAGATGAGTTAGTAAATGAATTAGTAAGAAAGTTGGTACATGATGTAGTAGGCGAGTTAATACAAGAATTGGTACACGATATAGGAGACGAATTTGAAGACGATGTAGTAGACGAATTAGTAAACGATGTAGTAAATGATGTAGGAGACGAATTTGAAGACGATGTAGTAGACGAATTAGTAAACGATGTAGTAGACGATGTAGTAGACGAATTAGTAAACGATGTAGGAGACGAATTTAATGATGAGTGATAAGTGATAAGGAGGAATTTTCTTTCATACGGATAGGGACGGAAATGCCGGACTGACCAAACAATGGCAAGCAATTCCTTGTCTGTAGTAGAATAGTTCTTCTCACTCTTATTCATCGTGCGAGAGGCATATGCGATAGGCAAGTCATTTCCTGGCTCACCCTGAGAAAGCACACTACCAATTGCAACATCACTAGCATCTGTTGTAAGAATAAATTTTTTTGTGAAATCAGGATATTGAAGAAGGGGTGGATTAATAAGTTTTTCTTTTAACCCATGAAAAGAATTGGTACAAAGAGGAGTCCAGTCGAAAGGGACATCCTTGCGAAGAAGGTTGGTAAGGGGCTTAGAAATGTTGGCGAAGTCTTTGATGAAACGGCGATAGTATCCAGCAAGACCCAAAAAACTTTTTATGTCTTTGGCGTTTTTGGGTTGAACGAAGTCTTTAACACACTGGATTTTCTGAGGATCTATTTTAATACCAGATTCGTTTATTACATGACCCAAGTAAATAAGTTCCGATCTTAGGAACTGGCATTTCTCAGGTTGTAGTTTGAGATTGTGTATTCTCAAACGATCAAAGATTTCGACTAGCTTAGAATTGTGTTCCTCTAATGTTTTTCCATAGAGCACGATGTCATCCATGTATATGAAAGTTTTTATACCTTGAAGACCAGTCAAAACGTTATTCATTAACCTTTGGAAGGTAGCGGGGGCACCTTTTAATCCATAAGGCATTCTTATGAACTCGTAATGACCAAACGGCGAGGAGAAGGCTGTCTTCTCTCTATCCTCAGGTTTAACTTCGATTTGGTGGAATCCACTTGCGAGATCTAGGGTGGAAAAGAATTTGGAACTCCCTAACTGAACTAGGATATCAGTTATGTTAGGAAGAGGGTAAGCATCACCGACTGTTTTGTCGTTGAGCTTACGGAAATCGACTACGGTTCTCCATTTCTTATTACCATTCCTATCAGGTTTCTTAGGCACAACGATAAGAGGAAAATTCCATGGACTATTCGATGGTTGGATAATACTGTCGTTCATCATCTCATGAATGTGTTTATTTACCTCTTGGCGCTGAGCTTCAGGTAATCTGTAAGGTCCTATATAAGTAGGGGTAGAATCGGGAGTATGGATAGAATGTTGAACGGCCGTAGTATGAGTTAATTTATCCCCCTTTAGGTAGAATAAATCACTATACAGAAGGCAAAGATTTAGAATAGAGTCTCGTTCATTTTTAGTCATGTGGTCAGTTATGACTAATTCTTTGATGGCTTGAACTCTATCGTAATATGAAGGATATTGTTGGATTTGGAAAACATTATAGTTAGAGATATCGTCAAATGTTAATTCTTCCGTGTTAAATTCAATAGAAGATTCAGAAGAATTAATCACGGATATATAAGAAATAGTACTATTGGCAGGGGTAATACTATTGCCAATATACAATCCGTTAGGAAACTGTTGGGCTAAACATATGCTGTCAACTTCTGTTTCCTTGTGGATGGTCAGTAAGAGTTCAGTTCTAGCGGGAATTGTAACTAAATGTGATAGTATTAAATCATATTCGATGATATGCTTTTTAAAAAAAAGAGTAAGAATTTTAGTGCCATAATTGATTTGGGCCTGATGATCATCGAGGAAATTATTGCCTACGATTCCATCAGTAGCAATAGGAAAGTTCCTGTCTACTACATGGAAAGGATACGTGATGGTGATATTTAAGGGTAAATTTACATTCAAGTAAACGACTCCCTGGGTTAATATAACGGATTCGGTAATTCCGGACAAGGAATGAATTATACTAGGGTTGATGGTTACTTCTGGCTTTAATTTATCGATTTTAATTAAACAAATTTCGCTACCACCATCAATGAGAAATTTGGAAGAACGAGAATTTTGTAGGGTGTTAGAAGAAATCTCAATAGAATCGACACGACTGACTTTATTATTAAGATTAATATGGAAGATGTGGCGAGGAGATTTTAGTTGTTGGTCCGGACCCTGCCACTGGTTCCGGCCTCTGTATGGTTTTCCGAATGTTGGTTAGGAGTTTGAGGGGAATTAGAGTTAGAGAATTGTTGCCGCTTCTTATTGTTATTATATTCTCTTTTCCTGCACTCTTTAATATGGTGTCCAGGGTTTTTGCAATAACTACATATATGGGACACAGTCTTTACTTCAGACTTAATTACAGGAAGTGATTCCCTATTTTTCTTAGTATAACACTGGTCAATGTTATGTCCAGGTTTTTTACAGAAGCTACAAGGTGGTTTCTTGGGAGAGAACGACGTAGAAGGGCTAGTACCTGGGGAATAATTTATGAACTTTTTTCTTCTTGTACCGCAGCTTTGATGGCCTCAGTAAGAGAGTCGAATCTTGACGCCTTTATAATGAGGCTGATTCGTAGAGTTAGTCCCCTCTCAAAAGTTTTTAAGGCAGTTTTTGAATTTAGACTTTGGATACACTCCGCACTCTCTGTGCCCTCACTTGCAATGCACGCGTCGTTAAGATTTGTCAAGATTTGCTCTAGTCTATCAGCAAATGACCTTACAGATTCGGTGGGTTTTTGTCTAGCTTGTATTAATTCTACCTGCAACTGAGATAGAGATTTGGTCTCTAAGAACTGATTTTGTAGTTTAATCTTTAGATCTGACCATTTGTCAAATTCAGAATATTTGACAATGTTATAGGCTGGGCCGCTTAATTTGGTTTTTATAATCATCATTAGGATGGGTATTTCGGACACGGTGGTTTCACTCGCTAGCAAGTCACAAGCGTTTAGGAATTTATGTAAGTTGTCGCGGTTGCCATCAAACTCTGGAATAAGCTTGAAAGCGAAAGATCGGTCGAATTTAGGAGGCATATTAACGTTGGATTCTATTTCAGTACTGGGTTCAGAGGATGAGGAGTCACGGATGGTACTAGAATCTTCTGAATCGGGTATGGAGACTAAACTATCTTCAGAGGACATATAGGAAGGATAGGGAATTGCTTAATACATGTGGTACATATGGAAAAAAAATTCTTAACATCTAATTTTATTTAATATTTTCACAACAACAAAAAAAAATAAAAAATATTTTTGGTACTAGATAGATAATAGAGATAATAATATAATAATATAGGTAATAATTTAAATAATAGTTACTTAATTTATGCTCCGACGATGTTGAAGAAGATGCTGGTTCGAGGGATGAGATAGGGATGTTGTAAAGTTGTAGTTTGTGTTGAAACCTGCTGCCGATGAGTATTTTTGTTGCTGTTTATACCCTATTCTAAGGGTATATTAATTTTGACGCATAGTTTGTAACATACCTTAATATTGCCCGTAGACCCCTAAAAGTTACTATATTTATGATTAGCATCGATAGTAATGTCGATCTAGCCATGTCCGTCCGTCCGTCCGTCCGTCCGTCGGCAAAAATTAGGCCTTTAAACTGGACCTAGAGAGCTGAAATTTTAACCATATACTCTCTAGGGTCCCGAAATAATCAAGTTTACGAATTTTTGAAATCCGCCCACAGACACGCCCACAAACTAAAAAAAAAACAAAATTTTGGAAAAAATCAAATTTTGAGCTAGAAAGCTGAAATTTTTTATATATGATCTACGACCTCTAAAACTGCTCGGGATAAATTTTTTTCAAAATCCGCCCACTGACACGCCCACAAATAAATAAAACAATTTTTTTGAAAATCCAAAGTTTGAGCTAGGGAACTGAAATTTATAATATATGCTCTCTATGGGCCCTTTATGCTCATGTGTAAATATTTTCAAAATCCGCCCGTGCCAGTGGGCCAGCACAATTAATTTTTTTTTTTTTTTTGAAAATTCAAAGTTTGAGCCAGGGAGCTGAAATTTATAATATATACTCTCTAGGGGCCTTTTATGCTCATGTGTTGTTTTTTTTTTAAATCCGCCTACTGACACGCCCACAATTAAATAAAACAATTTTATTGAAACACACAATTTTGAGCTAGGGAGCGTTTTTTTGATAAAATCCTTTAAATGTTATATAACAAAATATTCTTAACAATTCAACCATACTCAGACTTTTGTCACGCCCACTTATGAGGGATAGGAATAAGAATAGGGTATCCAACAGTTCGCCCAAGCGGACTGTAGCCCGTCCCTATGTTTTTTTTTTTATTTATTCACTGGATAGTTTTTGTTTTTTTTTTCACGGGATAGTTTTCTCTTTTCAATGGATGTTTTTACACTAAGAGTTATTATTGTGTTTAAATTTACTGGACTTCTTAACACTTTTCAGATAAACCCCACATCCGACACCAATTTTTGTTGCGTACTTTTGTTGTTTATGCTGAGAGGTACGGCTCTCAGTTGGGTTTACCTGTATGTGGTGTTATCTGTAAATCCAAACAAATTAAAACGCAAACACTGACACTTGATTGTTTATATCTGTTTTATTTAAAATTAGCTTACTTCTACTATTATTTAATTTTAAAACATTTAGATTTAAGATTTTAGTTGTAGTAACAAATTACACTGTTAACGATTTTTGATGTAGTAACAAATTACACTGTTAGCGATTTTTGATGTAGTAACAAATGACTGTTAACGATTTTTGATGTAGTAACAAATGACACTGTTAACAATTTTGGATTAGGATTATAGGAAATGATATAGAATGACTGAGTCGATACAGAGGCGAGAACTCAATCGGAACAAGACCGCACTAGCTTGAGTATGAAAACTGAGTGTCGAGTCATTCGCTGGGAATAGTCATCGATACCTCGTTCGAAACATTCAAGAGTTCGACGAACGAACGAACGAGCAAAAAGAAATAGAAAATATTCCGGAAGGGAATTCCCTCGCAAGTCAAGTTCAAGTGGCTCGTGTTACTTTGTCGCACATACGATCGATTCATAAGCGCGACATCAGCACAACGAGTTAATTGACTTGTGCACTTAGTTGCGCAAGGGAAATGCGGAAAAACCATAAATAAGCATTTGTTTATTTAGGTCGGAAGTGTTGGGTATTGACGCTGCAAGTGACAAGCTGAAATAGCAATTTAGGAGGATGTTTATTTGGGGCGATCGATATATTGTTACAAAGTTGCAACATCGATCGTGGGGTTAAACATCTTGCATACAAAGAAGAAATATTAAAGGTTGTAAAGTGCTTGGTATGCTCTAGTGGTACACTTTACAACAACGTATTCAGTGTGAAATTAAAGTGAAGTGAATTAGTTTTAAAAAAAAGAGTTAAAAACTGAACTGGAAAAGCGGAATCTCTCCACAGCTGGAGGAAAAAGTGATCTGGTGCTTCGACTGCAGGAAGCTGTTGAAAACGAAGGAGAAAACCCCAAGTCCGTTTTGTTCGACGTAGCAGGAGAACAAGTAAGTACAATCGTTGATATGACTGCTATGATGGAATTACTTCTGGCCAAGTTCAATCAGAAATTCGACTCTATGAACTCTAAGTTTGATGAACAGAAGAATTCTATGGACTCTCAGTTCAATGAACAGAAGAATTCCCTAGAACAACAGGCAAATTCTCTAGATTCCAAATTGGAATCGATGGACTCTAAATTCGAAGAACAAAAGAATTCCATAGTTGCCGCCCAAAAGAGCGCTGTGGAAGATTTTAAAAATATTCTCGAAGGAAACCTCGAAGAAACTGACCACAAGTTCGAGAAGGTTGAAACCAAATTCGACGAAATCCATCAGTCGTTTCGCAAGCATAAAACAAACTTCGAGAACTTGGCTAAAGAGCTCGAGAAAGTGAAGAAGCAGAAGGCTGGAGAAAATTCTGCAGACTGCCCGAGAAGGAAAGAGACGCAGCCTCCTGTTTTCGATGGTCAAACATCATGGCTAATTTATAAAAAACAGTTTGAAGCAGCTGCAATGGCAAACAGCTGGGACAACGAGGAAAAGTCGATTGCGCTAACGCTCGCACTAAGAGGTACAGCTGCGGACTTACTCCAAACCGTCTTAGAAGAGAAGCAATACAACTACGACGCCTTGGTCAAGGCCATAGAGATGCGCTTCGGTGATGAGCATATGCAGTAAGTGTACAGGGCCCAGAAGAGGGGAGAACCACTTCAACAGCTGCAAGCAGATATCGAACGTCTGGCGCATTTGTCATACCCTAATGCTGGTGAGGTTCTCATCAATGAAATGGCTGTGGAGGCGTTTATCCAAGCCATGGAAGATAGGCAACTGCAAACGGCCGTAAGAATGGCTGGAAAGAGAACTCTCGCTGAGGCCCTAGCATTTGCCTTGACAATGCACGCTGCTGATCAGGCATCGCATGGGTTCCACCGCGTAAGGGAAATGACAGCCGTTGAATGCTCATGTCAAAGAATAGCCATCGTAGACCAGAACAGAGATAACAGAGGTCAAATGCGCTGCTGGAACTGCAATAAAATAGGGCACCTACAGAGACAGTGCAGAGCTTCACCCAGACAAGTGCAGAAGTTGGTTTCTGGAATCGACGACCCCAGGACCACGATTCAAATCTCCCAAACCAAACGAGGAAACCAGAGTCTAACAGTGGAAGCCTATATCGGACAAAATAAGTGCGTGGCAACCATCGACACCCCTTCGCGTGGGTCAGTCACCTTGACGTGCGTACCATCATTGCATTCGATGGTGCCGGTGCGAAGGCTTGCGGCGTAGGTTCAACGGGCTATGCTGTCTAAGGGCCACACATGACAGACAGGCTGTTGACGAGCGTTTACCAAGTACTGACCAGGACTCTACGTCCCCTATCTCCCCCCTTTCTTTCTTAAGGCGTAAGTTCAGTACATGTACTACTTTGCGGCCTCTACAGGACAGTCCGTTCTTTTCCCTCTCCCCCTTCCTATCCCCTGGGCTGGACGTAAGGTGTCATACGACCCGTGCCGAGAGTCAACCTAGCTGAGGGCCCAGTCTATCAAATAGCTCAGTCATGCACGGAGTCCTTCGCGGGGTCAGTCACCTTGACGTGTGTACCATCATTGCATTCGATGGTGCCGGTGCGAAGGCTTATGGCGCAGCTTCAACGGGCTATGCTGTCTAAGGGCCACCCATGACAGACAGGCTGCTGACGAGCGTCAACCAAGTATTGACCCGGACTCTACGTCCCCCTCTCCTCTTTTCTTTCTCAAAGCGCAGTTAAGTGTACCACTATGCGGCCTTTACAGGACAATACGTCCTTCCAAATTCCCCTCCTTTACCACCTGGGCTGGACGTAAGGTGTCATACGACCCGTGCCGAGAGTCAACCTGGCTGAGGGCCCAGTCATCAAATAGCTCAGTCGCGTACGGAGTATCCGGATACCTGGCGCCCTCCGGATTAACTAGCCTTATCTGCACAATGCGGATCTCTGTGCAGATGGACCTCTTTTCTCCGCTACTCGTGGGACTTAATATGAAACCAAACAAAACAAAACAAACAAAAACAAAACAAGGATTGGGACTGTGGACACACATGGTCCCTCCACTAGCGGTTGCGAGCAAAAAAACCCCTTCCCAACAGAGAGAGGACTGTGCATCATGGTCCCCCCTCTGCTGGCCCTTCAACTACCACCGCGTCTGCAAGGCTGACTGAAGGAGGGACTGTGCCTTCTCATGGTCCTTCTGGTGTCGGCGCTAAACCCACAACTAAACCCAATTCTGGCGGGGGTGGGACTGTGCATTATGGTCCTACCCACACCAACAGCGCCGGATCGCGTCATCGCAATCCGTCCTCGACGAACTACAAAAATCGTCGTAATGCCATCCGGATCCAGCGTATGTGTGGCAACATCGCGGTGAAGGACAGGACCCCGGACCTAATCGCGAAACTGGCATGGGCCCAACAAATCCTCAGTAAAACCAGCGGGGATTTGTCGACAAAACGCCAGAGATCAGTGGAAGGGACCATTTCGGTTCCCAAGAGACAGAGGGTGCACAACACCGGCAACCCTCCCACTACCGCATCTCACAGGCCTTTTAGCGAGGTCCTTAAGGATAAAATTGTGATCGCGGTTATAGACCGTAGTCACATAGACGGCACTATCTCCCACGAAAGATGGGATGATGTAATATCTGCGCTCTCGGGCAATTACTCCTCATTCATGAGAGAAAACCCGGGACCACCGCCGCTAATCCATGAAGGCGGGTGGCATCAAGGCCACATCAAGCTGGTCGCATGTAGTGACCAAAGATCGGCTGACCTCTATAAGCTTGCGATTAGTAGGCTTGGAGAGGTGTGGCCCGGCGCAAGGCTCGAGGTCGTTGCGAGGGAGGATATCCCCTGCCGGCCAAGATCGCGCATATGGATCCCCCCAAATCCATCCACTCCAGAGGACGTCTTAGACATTCTAAGATCAAGCAACCCCTCTCTACCGACCCATAACTGGAAGGTGGCGAAACTGGAGGAGCAAAAGGGCTCCCACAGATGTGCGGTAGTCATTATCAATCAGGAAACCCTGGCTCCCCTGGCAAAAACAGATGGCCTCATACGATTTGGCTGGATCGAGGTCAAAATGAGGGTGTACAAAAAGGACGAACTCGAGGCGGGAAAACTTCCTCCTCCTTCTCCTCACCCTGAACTCTCGAATGATGAGCCATCTACCTCGTTCCCTTCGCTGGAGGACGATGAATCCGCCGATCATGCGGCAACTGCAAAATCGTCACTCTCTGTAAGCGATATCCAATCGGATATGGAAACTGACGATTTCCTTGACAGGGTTCTTCTGAGTGAAGATGAACTTCTTAGTTCGTCTTCGGAATTGGAAGGCCTAAATAACACCGTGGTGGAGGTGCCTCAGGATTGTAGCGACAATGCTGCAGCTAATCCAGATTAACCTCCAACACTCTATCAAGGCTTCGGCCGCTCTTGTTCTTCGCCTCTCTAAAGGCGGGGAAGATGTCGTCTTGATCCAAGAACCATGGATTGTACACAACCTGGTTCAAGGACTCAAGACTCCTGGATATTACTCACTGTATGTGACCGACAAAGGTAAACCAAGATCGTGCATACTAGTGAAAAGAAACCTTAATGCTTACTTACTCCCTAATTTCAGCGATCGGGATATAACTGCTGCGAAACTGGAGACTGCAGGCAGATCAGTCTGGTTGGCATCGGCATATCTCGCCCACGACCACGTGGGACCTCTCCCTGGTGATAACCTGGAGAGACTGATCGAAGAAGCAAGGAGGCAGAAGGCTGAACTCATAATCGGCTGTGATGCTAACGCACATCACACCGTATGGGGAAGCTCGGATATCAACAACAGGGGTGAGTCACTTTTTGATTATATCTTAAGCACCAACCTCATTGTATGTAACATTGGTAATGAACCCACTTTCATTACCAAAAATCGACAAGAAGTCCTTGACATTACTCTTGTCTCCGATACCATCAACGACATGATAACGGGCTGGAAGGTCTCGACTGATCACTCCTTCTCTGATCACCGTTATCTTCAATTCAACCTCAATGTTGATCCTCCCTGCCAACCTATTTTCCGCAATCCTCGGAAAACCAATTGGCCCAAATACAGAGAAACTCTTCGCGGACTAGTTACCTCTGAACTTTTAAGTCCACCCTGTAACTTTGCCGAGCTTGACGGCAAGGTCCACGAGCTCACCTCGGCTCTCAATAAAGCGATGTCCGCTTCCTGTCCCCTCATACGATCTATGGGGAAGAGAAAGCCACAATGGTGGAGCCAGGAACTGGGACCACTCAGAAATAATTGCAGGAAACTCTTCAATCGCGCTAAAAGCTCGAGATTACTTACTGATTGGGACTCCTATAAGGAAGCTCTCAAATTATACAAAAAAGAGCTAAGGAAAGCCAAAAGATCATCCTGGAGACTCTTCTGTGGCAAAATAGAAGAAGTCTCTGAGGCATCAAGGCTAAGAAAAATCCTAGCTTCAAATCCAACCATGCCCAGCTGTCTAAAGAAAGCTGATGGATCCTGGACGATATCTAGCGAGGAATCGCTCAATCTGCTACTTGATACCCACTTCCCAGGTAGCTCCAATATTACCGGGTACACTGATCTGAATAGATCACTGGCACAGGTGACTCATTCTCAAGGTCTGATTACAAGGGACAAGCTGCTTTGGGCACTAAATAGCTTCAAGCCCTTCAAGTCTGCAGGACCAGACGGCATAATACCTGCCGAATTACAAATGTGTTCAGATATCATCACACCAGTATTGGAGATGATTCTGAACAGCTGCTTAAAAATGGCATATATTCCTCAGGCTTGGAGAGAAGTCAAAGTGGTCTTTATACCAAAAGCGGGGAAATACTCCCATGTCAGCCCAAAAGACCTGAGACCTATTAGTTTATCATCATTCCTCCTCAAAACGTTGGAGCGACTGATTGATATCCATCTCCGTACCAACATAAATACGCAGCTTCTATCTGAGTCTCAACATGCATACTGTAAGGGTAAGTCAGTTGAAACTGCCCTTCACTCTCTGGTACGCACTATTGAATACTCCCTTCATCACAAGGAGTACACTATGGTTGCTTTTCTGGATATAGAAGGCGCCTTTAACAACGTGGGTACATCTGCAATCACGAATGCACTGACAGCACTGAATGTGGAGGGTTCGCTTGGTGAATTGATTAATCTACTGCTCACAAGTCGGATTATCAACTCAAAACTGGGCGTTTCATCCGCCAGGAGGTCTGTCAGTAGAGGCACGCCGCAAGGCGGGGTCCTTTCCCCCCTTCTCTGGAATTTGGTGGTGAATGAGCTACTGATATACCTGGAAGGGGTGGGCTGCAGGGTGATTGCATATGCGGATGACATTGCTATAGCCGTCTCCGGGAAGTACCTTAACACTATAAAAGAACTCATGCAAAATGCTCTTAACAAGCTAAAAAAAATGGGCTAATCGCTGTGGCTTGGGTATCAACCCCCACAAAACAGAATTAATCCTCTTCTCCAGGAAACACAAGATTCCGCACATCGACCCACCCTCTATTGGTGGTATAAGATTAGTATTCTCTGACGAAGCTAAGTTCTTGGGTCTTATCTTCGATAGGAAGTTAAGCTGGAAACCCAACATACAAGAAAGGGTAAAAAAAGCCACAGTGGCACTTTTCTCTTGCAAAAAAGCCATTGGCAACAAGTGGGGTCTACAACCCCGCATAACGCATTGGCTATATGTATCGGTCGTAAGACCGATTCTCACATATGGGGTTGCTGTCTGGTGGACTGCCCTAAGTAAAGCTATAAACTGTGCTAAGCTTGGTAAAGTCCAACGCACAGCTGGTTTGTGCATAAGTGGAGCACTCCGTACCACCCCCTCTGCAGCACTAGATATCCTGCTACATCTGTTACCACTCGACATTTTTAGTAGGCAAACAGCAGCCTGTTCTGCTGTCCGCCTTAAGGCTACCTCGCAGTGGGTTAACAATAACATTGGCCACACCACCATTCTGGACTCATTTGAGTCTCTACCAGGAAACATAGATTACACCATACCCCAATTACAGTTTGGAAAGAACTTTCAAGTCACTATTCCTTCCAGATCATTCTGGGAGGACGCTGAATTTGAGCAAGTTAAAGCGATCCACTTCTACACCGATGGATCAAAAACTAGTGACGGGGTTGGTGGCGGCGTTTTCTCCGAAAGACTAAATCTGAGTCTCTCTTTCCGTCTTCCTAATCACTGTAGCGCATTCCAGGCGGAGATTATGGCGATAAAAGAAGCCCTGACGTGGCTGAAGAGAAATGTGATATCCACAAAGGATATCTGTATCTTCTCGGACAGTCAGGCCGCGATCAAGTCCGTGGATTCAGTATCTTCAAACTCCATTGCAGCCCTCGACTGCCGTTCATCTCTTATGGAGATGGCGAAGCAGTTTAACATTAACCTCTGTTGGGTGCCGGGGCATAGAGATATTCCAGGAAACTGCAGGGCTGATGAACTCGCCAAAAAGGGAACCAAACTCCCCCTTTTATCTGAAAAGGGTTCTCTGGGTATCCCAATCGCTACCTGCAAACTTTTATTCAAGCTATCTGCAATCGAGAGAACAAACCTTAGGTGGACAGGTAGTAATACATGTCTAGCGACTAAGCACATCTGGCCAAAGCTGGACCTGCGACGCTCTAAGAGTCTGATCTCACTAAACCGACTGCATATTAGCTCCACTATAGGTGCCATTACAGGGCACTGTCTGATAGGCAAGCATGCATCGAGGCTTGGCGTTTATTCTAACGATTTCTGTAGAAGTTGCTTGGACGAGGAGGAGGAGGAGACTATACTTCACCTTCTCTGTACATGTCCAGCTCTCTCCCATAATAGAAATCTTCATCTGGGAGATTTCTTGCTTAACAATCTTAACGACTTGGCTAACGCTGACGTTAGAAGTCTATCGCGCTTCATAAGAAGCTCTAAATGGTTTAACTAGTAGTGGGGAAACCCCTCGATCCGTGTGGCATCACAATGGACCTAATCCTGGTCTAAGTGTGTCGGCCTTCTGTTGACAGCCACTTTAACCTAACCTAACCTAACCATGCACGGAGTATCCGGATAACTGGCGACCTCCGAATTAACCAGCCTTATCTGCACAATGCGGATCTCTGTGTAGATGGACCTTTTTTTCTCCCCGACTCGTGGGATCTTAATATGTATTCAAAAAAACAAAAAATAATAATAATAAAATAATAAAAACAAAAACAAACAAAAACAAAAAAAATTATGGCCGGTTCCCCTTTCAAACCGGACGGTAGTACGGCGACCAAGCTGTCTACCGGCATAGCTCTTATGGCACCAGATAGTGCTGGAACTGTGGACATACATGGTCCCTCCACTAGTGGATGCGAGCTCAAAAAATCCTTCTCCGACAGAGAGAGGACTTTGAATCATTGTTCCCCCCTCTGCCGGCCACGCCAAGTCAACAACGTCTTCGGTCAATGCTAATACAAGAAACGTAAATGGCCCGGAGAACGCTATGAACAACTCTCCGGGATACCAAAATCAATAGTACTAAATATCTCCAACAACCCCATAAACCACATAGAGATACAAGTAGTCACACTCAAGAGAAACCTGACATACCTCATAGACACAGGCGCAGACATATCCATATGCAAAGAAGAAAACATCGATATAGACACAAATGAAAAATGCAGACTGACGGGAATAACAAAAGAAGAGACCCACTCATTAGGGATAGCGAATTTAGAACTAAGATTAAACGACATCACAATAACCCACAAGTTTCACATAGTAGACAGATATTTCCCAATTTCAACGGATGGCATTCTAGGTAGAGATTTTTTCTCACGGTACATGTGTAAAATAGATTATGAAACCTACACACTCACAACAATAGTAAACGAAAGAGAAATAGTCACTCCAATACTAGCAAAAATCCAAAGAAAAATTACAATACCACCTAGAACAGAAGGTATATTTCCAATTGACTTAAAATTAATTGAAGACAGCATCATTTTGAATGATGAAGTTGAAAAAGGAGTATTTATAGCCAACTGCATAGTACCAGCCAAGGGTCGATGTCATATAAAATTATTGAACACTACTGATTCCGAAATAACCATAGAAAATATCAAACCAAAACTAGAGATACTAGGAAATTATAGCATTATGAAGATAAACGAAACAACTTATGACGAGCGGAGAGCACATAAACTATTAAAAGAACTAAAAGTAGACCAGACTGACACGGAGACAGAAAAATCGCTTACACAAATATTCAGACACTACCAAGACATTTTTCACCTTGAAAATGAACCACTAACAACAAATAACTTTTATACACAAAAACTCAGTACAACAGATAACAACCCAGTATACATAAAAAATTACAGACTCCCGCAAACACAAAATCACGAAATAAGAGAACAAGTCAGAAGTTTATTAGAAAATGATATAATAGAACATTCAGTCAGCCCATATAATGCACCATTACTACTAGTACCGAAGAAGAGTGAAGAAAATACAAAGAAATGGCGTCTAGTAGTAGATTTTCGAAAATTAAACGACAAAATAGTTAACGACAAATTTCCGCTAACAAGAATCGAAGATGTACTCGACAAACTAGGTAGAGCAAAATACTTCTCTACTCTTGACATGACTAGCTCATTTCATCAAATACCACTAGAACAAAAATCAAGACCACTAACAGCATTTTCCACACAAGACGGACATTACCACTTTAAGAGATTACCTTTTGGATTGAAAATATCCTCCAATAGCTTCCAGCGAATGCTTACAATAGCTCTGGGCGGGTTAGAATCTGAAGCTTTTCTATATGTGGATGACATCATAATTTTCGGATGCAGCCTAAAACACCACAATAGAATTGAAAGTTATTACACCTTATTGACCGCAAAAATCGTAATAAAAAGAAGTAAAAACTAAAAACAAAACCGAAAAACTTTTATGTTTGAAATTTTAATTCTTTTTTATTAGCACGTATGCATTTCGGTTCTCAGCTGCGGAACCATCATCAGCGAGCGACAATTAAACAATTACAAAAGAGATTAGGTACATATGTTATACATAGTTGGTTAAATAAGTTAAGTTAAGTAAACATAGTGAAGAGAGTGACAAAACAGTTTCTAATTTTTCTTTTTTAATAAGTTGAACAGAAGAGAATCAATTGGTCCAGGTTCCAAATTCATCAAGTTGTCGTTCAAGTGGATATGTATCGATTCATAGGCGTCTAGTTTGTGTGGTTTGTTTACATTTTTTATGAGTCGGAAATTATTGTCAAATGATGTAATTGTATGTCGATCTGCATTACTTGGGTCAAATATGTGTGCCGCTATAGCTTTGTCAATCTCTTTCTTTTTCACAGATCTAAGGTGTTCATTAAATCTAGTTTCGGCGGCTCTTCTCGTTTGTCCAATATATTTTTTCTCACAATTAGAACAAGAGATCTCATAAATTCCACTGCATCGATGAGTTGGTGTGTGGTCTTTTGTGGAACCCAAGCGCAATTTTAGTTTGTTGTTGTTGGTGTGGATTATGTTCATTTGGGCTTTGGCAAAGACATGCATTAATTTGTTTTGTTGGTTTTGTTTTTAGTTTTTACTTCTTTTTATTACGATTTTTGCGGTCAATAAGGTGTAATAACTTTCAATTAATGATCTGACCACAAACTTGGCTATAATATTCACGATTAAAAAGGTGAATTTAGTTAAAACCACAATAGAAACTTAATTAATGTATTCGAGAGATTAAGACAACACAATCTGAAACTTAATGCTAGTAAATGTCATTTCCTCAAATCAGAAGTCGTTTACTTAGGACACCTAATAACAAGTAATGGTATAAAAACAGACCCTGCCAAATATAAAACCATAGAAAACTACCCAACACCTAAAAACGCTGATGAAGTCAGAAGATTCGTTGCATTTTGCAATTATTATAGAAGGTTTATCCCGAATTTTGCCGAAATTGCAAAAAGCCTAAACTCACTTCTCAAGAAGAACCAACCTTTTATCTGGTCAAACGAATGCGAGACAGCATTCACCGAGTTAAAACAGAAGCTAATAAACCCACCAATCTTACAATATACAAATTTTGACAAAAAATTCATACTGACAACGGACGCATCAGATTTCGCACTTGGTGCAGTACTTTCACAAGGCGAAATAGGTTACGATTTACCAATATCATACGCTAGCAAATCACTCCAAAAACACGACATAAACAAAGCTATAATAGAAAAAGAGTTATTAGCAATCCACTGGGGAATCAATTTTTTTAAACCCTACCTATATGGAAGAAAATTCATGGTCATAACCGACCATAGACCATTAGTATCTCTATTTGCACACAAGAACCCATCTTCCAAGATGACAAGAATCCGACTAGACTTATCAGACTATGACTTTGAAATAGTTTACAAACAAGGCAAAATGAACACAAATGCCGATGCACTATCAAGAATCAAGATTGATAGCGACATATTGAAATCCATGATGGTAGATAACAATAATAAAGACAACATTAGCCGCAATGATACTGACTCCAAGGAGCAGATCATGGCAATTATAAGGGGTATGGCACAAAAGATTGCCAACAATAATAATAATAATAATAAGGAGAACTGCACATTCCAGCAGAAGATTGATCACCTTCACATGTGGGATTGTACGTCCATATCTGATATCAGAAAATTGAAGAAATTGAAAATTGAAATTGCGAGCGATAGAAAAGAAAATATCAATATTAAAATGAAGAAAATAAAAAGTAGAAATCCTACTATTGAAGTTAATGAAGATAACGTTATCGTAAGATGCAGCGATAATCCAGCGAAACACGTTTCGACTCTGGAGAAGCTTGTATCATTATTAAAAAGGATTCCGGAAAAAGAAGTAGCGCTAAGTGATGAAGATAAAATATTTGAATACATAGAAAAAGAAAGATTAAAAGAAATTTATAATAGGTTGCAACCAAATGAAGAATACTCGCCAATAAATATAATTATATACAAACCCCCTAAGAAAATTACGAACAGAGAAGAAAAACATAATCTCATAAGCGAATACCACAATACACCGCATGGAGGACATTTAGGAATACGAAAAACAGTAACAAAACTTAAACAGAAATACGTCTGGAAAAACATGAGACAAATGGTGAAAAAGCACGTGAACGCATGTGAACAATGCACTAAAAACAAACAAACGAGACACATTAAAGAAAAAATGACAATAACAGATACACCAAGCACTAGCTTCGAAACAATACAAATTGACACTGTAGGACCGCTTCGCATATCAAACGGTTTCAGGTATATACTCACGATGCAGTGTGAGCTAACAAAATACATCGTAGCACAACCCATCGAAAGCAAAGACGCAAAGACGATAGCCAAAACTTTAGTAGAACAATTTATTTTGAAATATGGATGTTTTAAAATCCTTAAATCCGATAACGGAACTGAATTCAAAAATGAACTATTGAAGAACATATGTGAAATGTTAAAAATCAAGCAAACCCACTCAGCACCTTATCACCATCAGAGCATAGGCTCTCTAGAAAGAAACCATAGAGTCTTCAACGAATTCCTTTTGAATTTTACTGAAGACCACGAATGGGACATTTGGATACCATACTATGCATTTGCATACAACACCACACCACACGTTGACACCAATTACTCGCCATACGAACTTATATTTGGAAAACTTTCATACCTACCAAATGATGTAATTAAAAATAATAAACAAAAATATAATCCAGAAAATTATGCAAACGAAATAAAAGTAAGACTTAAGCATGCAATAGATAAGACACATAGAATTATTGAAAACGTTAAACATAAAAGAAAACTAGAATACGATAAGTATACGAATTGTTCAAACTTAAAAATAGGAGACTTAGTTTTTGTAAGACTAGAAAGTAAGAAAAAGTTACAAAATCCTTATCATGGACCATATAAAGTAGTCAAAACTGACAATGTAAATACAACAATAGACATAAATGGTCAACATAAAAAATATCATAACAATAGCCTTAAGAAATACAATATAGATCAATAAAGAAAATAAGTAATAAGAATGTAATTATTGTAACCTAGAACAAAACAAAAAAAAAAACATTATGTAACTATCATACAAAAACACGAGACAATGTAAATAGAAACTAAGACAACCCTATGTAAAGCATTTCCAAATTGACCACCGACACATTTTCTTGCAAAATTATTCTTCAAATAATTTTCCGCTTGAGGATGAGGGTGTAGTGTACCTACACAGTACAATTAAAGTAACCCGAATCCAATTACCACAGCAGCAACACTACCGACAAACAAAGACACAAAGCAAAACAAAAACAGATAACGAGTGACCCAGTGACCATGCATTGCACATTGCATAAACATTAAACTCACTCGGATTCACATTGCATAAACAAACCCAATGCAATAAGTTATGATGCAAGTGTCATCTATTTTCGTTTACCGCCCACGAAGTGCCAGATGTCGACCGAGGAAGTAATCGGACTCCTTCAATTCAGGTCAATTGTTGAAATCGATTTAGGAATGCTAAGGAGGGTCAATTAGTATTTATATAAGTAGAATATTTTTGTTAAATAAATCAGACTCATTTTGACTTTTAAGCAACTTGTTTCTCATTCTTATGGCACTTTATGGCGTATTGAGCCTGCCTCCTAATTCCACTATCCCCTAGGATTTATCCCGAGAGTAACTCCTCATTTGTATCACTAAGAGGAACTCCCCACAGCTGTCTGTAGGACGGACTGTGGCAACTCATGGTCCTTCCACGGTCGGCAATAGCGTTGCCCCAAAAAACCTGATGGTGGTGGGACTGTGCGTCATGGTCCCTCCACGGTCGGCAAAAGCGTTGCCCCCAAAAAACCTGATGGTGGTGGGACTGTGCATCATGGTCCCTCCACGGTCGGCAAAAGCTTTGCCCCCAAGACACCTGATGGTGGTGGGACTGTGCATCATGGTCCCTCCCCCAACACAAAGTGTCACCGTAATCCGTCCACGGCATCTTACAAACACCGACGCAACGCCATCCGAATCCAGCGTATGTGTGGCACCATCGCGGAGAAGGATAGGACGCCAGCACAAATCGCCAAACTGGACTGGGCTCAGCAGATCCTTAAGGCCTGCGACCCGTCGATCAAACGCCAGAGGTCAGTGAAAGGAACCAGTTCGGTTCCCAAGAGGCAGAGAGTGCATAACACCGGCATCTCTCCCACTATTACACCTCACAGATCTTTCAGCGACATCTTGAAAGACAAAATTGTGGTCGCAGTCATCGACCGCAATGACATTGACGGGTCTATAACCCTTGAGAAGTGGGATATGGTTAAGAGAGCGCTTTCGCGCTCCTTCTCTTCCTTCATAAGAAACCATCCCGGACCTCCTCCGCTTACGCATGAAGGCGGGTGACATCAAGGCCACATCAAATTGGTCGCGTGTGATGATCAAAGATCGGCCGATCTCTACAAGCTTGCAATAAGTAGGTTTGGAGAGGTGTGGCTCGGTGCAAAGCTCGAGGTTGTTGCGAGGGAGGACATCCCCTGCCGACCAAGATCTCGTATCTGGATCACTGCGGATCCTTCCACCCCTGAGGGCATCCTGGAAGTCCTGAAATTGAGCAACCCTGCACTTCCGACCCACAAGTGGAAGGTTGCCAAACTGAAAGAGCTGAAGGGCGATTACAGATGTGTCGTGGTTGTAATCAACCAAGAAACCCTGGCTCCTCTGGCCTTGTTCCGCTGTCCGCTTAAAAGCTACCTCACAGTGGACCAACAAGAAGATCGGCCACTCCATCATTTTGGACTCCTTTAAGTCTCTACCCAGAAACATTGACTACACCATATCCGCCTGCAGTTCGGAAAAAACTTCCAAATCACAATCCCTTCCAGATCATTCTGGGATGATGATGCATTTGCGGAAGATAAATCGATCCACTTCTACACCGACGGATCTAAAACCAGCGATGGGGTAGGTGTTCCAGGAGGAAATTTTAGCGATAAAAGAAGCCCTGTCGTGGCTAAAGAGGAATGTGATATCCTCAAAGGATATCCGTATCTTCTCGGATAGTCAGGCAGCGATTAAGTCCCTGGACTCAGTCACTTCAAATTCCATCGTAGCCCAAGATTGCCGCTCATCTCTTTCGGAGATGGTAGAGCAGTTCAGCATTCACCTCTGTTGGGTGCCGGGACATAGAGATATTCCAGGTAACCAGGCAGACGATCTCGCCAAAAAAGGAACCACTTTACCTCTTTTACCTGATAAAGGGTCTTTAGGAATACCAATCGCTACATGCAAACTCTTGTTCAAGCTATCAGCAATCTGTGGCGGGAAGGGGCGTTTCCACGACCTATGCCTAAGCATAGATTAGGTGGGATGAAGGACAAGATGCAGTGTGTCCTTGCTATGAATCAGCGGTTGGCACGCTTGCGGTGCACGGCATCAGCTCGTCGGTGGGGTGGGATCTTGCTGCTTTTTCCCTTGCGCACAAAAATATCGTGCCAATATAAAGAAAAGAAAAAAATGATAAAGAAAAGATAGGGAGAAGGAGACAGTGACCTCGCATAGCAGAGGTTATCAATGATGAGGTCTCGTTGATCTTATCACGGAAATGAAAAAGGGAAAACGTTGAAGAAAAGAAAGAGGTTATATAAACGTTATCAGCGGGGTGTCGTGGGTGTTCTGACACCTGGAGGAACCCTCCCCTTGCAATTGGCATAGGCCATTGCCACTTGACTATCCTCTCCTCGGTTTCTCTGAGGATAGTCCCTTATTCGCATTCTCATGCATTTCACTTAAATCACCAACACATCTCAACAATTGGAATTAAATTAACACATCTTTATTGAAAGAAATAGTTCGTGGCAAAACAAAATGATCGTCGCTTAAGGATATCATGAATGTGTAGGTATGTATATCTCTATATAGTTAATGCAGGGTAATATTACATAGAAGTATAAATTTGAAGTGTAATTTTTTGAATTTTAATATAGGGTATCTTTAGATTTAAGCACAGGGATGTGGTTAATTAAGATAAGTTAAATGTAAGAAATAATCGTAGGTAGTTCAAGTTAAGTTTAATATAATAAAAAGCCAATGAAAAGTTAAATGTATGTGTATATATATATATTTAGTTGTACTCACTCTTATCTCCGTTGACTTTGCTGCGATGAATTTTGTGCACAAATTTCCCGCTGGTGAATTAAATTGGTTTTATGCTATGAATTTAATGTAAATTTTATCTTTTCTGTGGCTTTGAGGTATTTCGATACTCATAGGTATATAAATCTAGTAAACATAATTCGTTAGACTATTTTTAAGTTAATATTAAGTTAAATTAGTTGTTAGAAAACTTGTCTCAGCTAAAGAAAAAAATAAAAAAAAATAAAATTTAGGCAGATCCCTCGATTAGCACTATACGTATCTCTCAACACATTTAATATACTGATTTACCCACTGAAGTTAATTTAGATGATGATGCTATCTGGAGTCAACAATTGAAGTCTTTTTGGGGTGATGAAGATTTGATTGCTGGTTTGCTTGATGGTTTCATTGTGGGTGGGTGGGAACGAGGCATAAGCTGGCTTAGCACGTGGTTTCTGGAGGTGGCTATTCGGTACGCCCGTGAATGTGCAGCTTACACACGAATATCCCCAGACTTAGGGTGATTCTTTTCTTGCTGATAGGCACTTTTAGGTGCTCCTCTGAAGGTGAATCTGTGCAGTCTAACTCGTACACGTGGACGAGTATAATTCATGCGTGCTGACGCAGCCAAAATTATTTATGAGCCGCTGCAGTCGCAGTCGTAGATGCTGACGCAGCCACAAAAAAGTTATGTATGCGGAAGCTTTTGACAAATGCTGGTTGGCGAGAGTTTGTTCTATGTACTGTGCCCTCGTGTGTCAAATTTCCAGACAGGGTATGGGGTCACAAGAACACTCTTCAGCTTTGCAAAAATTATCCGCAATTGCCTACGAAAAAAATTATGCCTTCAAATATAAATTATTTAATTGGATTCCACAGGCTTACCTATACAATCCTATGGATACAATTTGCTGTACCACGTTCAGCGTGGGGTTTTCCTTAACTTCAACCGACAAAATACCTATTCTGCTCTTCTTTGGCTCGATACCGGCAGGCCTGAGTAAAATAAATGCGGCTATAAGCACTCTGAAAATTCACAATGAATTTAACTCACTGTGCGATTTATTTCTGGAATTTTTAGGGGATTCCAAGAAAGAGTTCTAGCCAGGGTAACGTTTAACAAAGAAAAGGGCGAGTTGTCTATTTGTCACTTGCATAAATAATGACCGATTGTCTGTGTGTGAGAAATGTCATAGATCGAGAGTCTGCAAGACAAAAATACTGGTTTTGACAGACGTTTTGCGTTCAGCTGATCATAGTAGTCGGAGGGTATGTTCGTCGGAAGGATCCGGTTTGTGTATCGGGACATACTGTCGGCAGTTAGTTTTGAAATTGGTCGTAATTTATTTGATACTCGTATAATGGATTAATTCTTGGTGGTGTACGCCACAAATCGAGAGAACAAACCTTAGGTGGACATGTAGCAATACTTGTCTAGCGACTAAGCGGATCTGGCCAAAGCTGGATCTGCGACGCTCTAAGTGTCTAATCTCATTAAATCGACTGCATATTAGCTCGACTATAGGTGTTATCACAGGACACTGCTTAATAGGCAGGCACGCATCCAGATTTGGCGTGCACTCAAACGACTTCTGCAGAAGCTGTATGGACGAGGAGGAGGAGGAGACTATACTTCACCTTCTCTGCACATGACCTGCGCTCTCCCACAAAAGAAATCTCCATCTAGGGGATTTCTTGTTTAATGATACAAACGACTTAGCCAACACTGGCGTTAGAAGTCTTTCGCGCCTCATAAGAAGCTCCTATTGGTTCAACGAGCAGTGAGGGAATCCCCAGATCTGTGTGGGACCACAATGGACCTAATATTGGTCTAAGTGTGTTGGCCTTAGCTGACAGCCACGTCAACCTAACCTAACCTAACCATCGACACCGGTGCCACTGCTTCCATTATAAGGAGGGACATCGTAAGTCAGTCTTGGCTGCACAACACCAGCAATTACTGTCTGAAAACAGCAACAGGAGCGACAGCGAAAGTGTATGGAGAGGTCATACTAACAATAAATTTGGCAGGATTAGCATTCTCCCACACATTCCTAGTAGCCGATATATGTGACGAATGCATCATTGGAATCGATTTCATGAAGGCGCATGAAGTAGTTTTGGACATTGGTATGCAAGTACTCTAGTATCGAAACGTAGGGATTCCGATGGTGTACTGGAACGAAACGCCGCATCCCTGAGGACAATCATTAGTAAGGACGAGGTCCTACCACCTTATTCAGATACAATGATTTGGACAAAGCTGGAAGGTTATCCTGGGGCCCACAGATTCTTTCTAGTTGAGCCAGAAGACAACCACTGCCGAAACTGCGTGGTTGGAAAAATGTTTGTCGAGCCGAAGAACAATATGGTTCCCGTACGAGTTCTTAATGCGGAACACAAAAGCGTCAAATTGAAGCAAGGTGAGGTGATTGGAAAGTGTGTACCGGTTACTGCCATCACGAAACTATCACAGGAAGGTGTTGCGAAGCCTCGTTCACCAATGGGAATGACTGAGGTGAAAATATCTTTATTCCAGCACTGCGATCTGAATCAGGAGCAGCAAACCATGGCAGGGAGCTTCATCAACGTGTTTGCTGATATATTCGCTTCGCGGGACTGCGAGTATGGCCGAACACACCTCGTACATCACCGGATAGACACTGGAGATGCGAGACCGATTCGTCAGCCTCCCCGACAATTACCATTGGCTAAGCAGACGGAGGTTGCAGAGATGGTGTCGACGATGGCGAAGGAAGGAGTGATCGAATGCTCTAAAAGCCCATGGGCATCTCCAATTGTTCTAGTCAAAAAGAAAGATGGCAACACTCGGTTCTGTGTAGACTATCGCCAACTGAATAATGTCATCAAAAATGATAGCTACCCTCTACCAAGGATTGACGATACGCTGGATACACTGTCCGGAGCCCGATGGTTTTCCACTCTAGATCTGAAGAGTGGCTACTGGCAAGTGCAGATCCATCCGGAAGACCGTGAGAAAACGGCTTTCACAGCAGGAAACGGGCTCTGGCAATTCACTGTAATGCCATTTGTACTCTGTAACGCGCCGGCAACCTTTGAGCGTCTAATGGAGCGTGTTTTGATGGGGCTAACATGGAAAACGTGTTTGGTCTACTTTGACGATGTCATCGTGGTAGGAAAAAAATTTGAAGAACATCGAGATAACTTGAAGGAAGTGTTCCAGAGACTACGAAATGCACAATTAAAGCTTAACCCGAAAAAGTGTAATCTCTTTAGATCTGAGGTAAAATATCTGGGGCACATCATCTCGTCCGAGGGAGTAAGGACTGACCCAGAGAAGGTCGATGCGGTAAAAAATTGGCCCGTTCCCAAAGACAAACACCAACTGAGAAGCTTCCTGGGACTTGCAACTTACTACAGACGGTTTGTGAAGAACTTTGTAAGGATCGCAAAGAGCTTGCATCAACTGACGGAAAAGGGAAAACCATTCGAATGGTCAGGCGAATGCGAAACGAGTTTCAAGAGTCTCAAACTCCAACTGTGTGATGCTGAAATTCTAGCGTACCCTACTTCAGGAAAAACATTTATTGTAGATGCCGACGCTAGTAATGTTGGGCTCGAAACCTTTGTTTCGCAGATCCATGATGGCCAAGAGAGAGTAGGTTCCTACTTCAGTAAAGTGCTATCCAAGCCGGAGAGGAACTATTGCGTAACCAGGCGGGAACTATTGGCAGAAATTCATCCTGCGAACAGATCATGCGTCTCTAAGGTGGCTGCTGCAGTTTAAGAACCCTGAAGGACAAGTCGCGAGGTGGATTGAACGGCTGCAGATGTATGACTACGAGATACAGCACCGAAAGGGGACTCTTCACTCCAACGCAGATGCCCTCTCCCGGCGACCCTGCAAGGCTGATTGTAAACATTGCGTACGCCAGGAGGAAAAAGATAAAGTATCAGTCCAACGGTTGAGAGCTGAGCCCATTTGTGGCTAGAGTGCACGGGAGATCCGGAATGCTCAACAGGAAGATCTGGATATCGAGCCGATTCTCGCCTGGAAGGAACATTAGGGCAAGCCGGACTGGCAGCAGATTTCCAACAAGAGTCCGGAACTGAAGGCATACTTGCCACAATGGGACTCACTTCATGTTCAGGATGGCATTTTGAGAAGAAAATGGGTAAGTTCGGATTTAACATCAGCCGTTATGCAGCTTGTGGTACCCAGATCGAAAGTCAACAAGGTGCTTAGGGAACTGCATGATGGCGAGTCCGGAGGTCACTTGGGAGTAAATAAGACACTCGAAAAAGTGCAAGAACACTTTTACTGGATCCACGCAAGAGATGATGTCGAAAACTGGTGCCGAAAATGCGCCACTTGCGCAGCCAGTAAAGGCCCGAGAGTGAAAATGTAAGGCAAGATGCATCAATACAACGTTGGAGCGCCCTTTGAAAGGATTGCAGTTGACATCGCAGGACCGTTTCCAGAAACCAACAGTGGAAACCGCTATATCCTCGTAGTGATGGACTACTTTACTAAATGGCCTGAAGCATTTGCTATACCTAACCAAGAAGCTAAAACCGTGGTAGAGCAGATTGTCCACAACTGGGTAAGCAGATTTGGCGTACCAATGGAATTGCACTCGGACCAACGTCGAAACTTCGAGTCGAAGATCTTTCAAGGTGTATGCCAGCTACTAGGGATTAAGAAGACAAGAACAACCCCGCTTTATCCACAATCGGACGGAATGGTGGAACGCTTCAATAGAACCTTAAACGAACACCTTTCTAAGGTTGTTGGCGACTGCCAGCGGGACTGGGACAAGCAGATCCCCATGTTCCTATTAGCTTATCGAAGCGCAGTTCATAACACAACAGGACATACTCCATCCGAAATCCTTTTTGTTCGAACCATCCGGTTACCTAGTGAATTGATGTTTGGATCTCCGACTGATGAAGCAACGAATGAAGATGATTATGTTGCGGATCTCAGAGAAATCATCAGAAACATTCATCGGAAAACCAGAGATAAGATTCGGATATCCAGCGACCGCATGAAGACGAGGTACGATACAAAAGCAACCACCACAGGATTCCAGGAAAGAGATCTGGTATGGCTATACAACCCTCATCGCCGAAAAGGCATGCAACCTAAACTACAGCAGGATTGGGAAGGACCCTATAAGATAGTGAAGCGCATCAACGATGTTGTCTACCGGATCCAGCGAGGAAGAGGCAAGCTGAAAGTTGTCCATGTGGATCGTCTCCATCGCTACCATGGTGATAATATTGACGTACTTGTTCGGGACGAGCAGTTTGAGTGGGTATAGAATACTTAGTACATCTGTGTTCTCGAACCTTCTGAACTCAACGAATCTGGAAATTTCGAGAGGTGTCACTAGGAGATATAAATAGATGTCGCAGGAGCACCCAAGGCATTCTAGTTTTGAACCGCGATAAAGAAGTGCGATAGATGACAGTAGTGAAAAGTATAGAGAAAAAGTGGAAGTATTGAATAAGAGAAAAGTGATTGTTTATTTAAAGTAATTAATTGCGAAAGTGAATTGTTGAATTAAATAATTGAATTATTAGAATAATAATCAACAATTAAATTGAAAGAGAACTAATAAAGATTAATTAAAAAGAATTACGTTTTATCTTTTCGAATCCTAGCCGGAATGTAACAATATTCAATAGTCCGATCTAGTCCACAGTGGCCGATGTCGTCGTGCGAAGATTTTATAACGCGCCACCTAACTTCTTTCGGTACGACAAACCTGGCACTATATCGGTTTTTTTAAACAACCGACCGCGTTTAAGAGCGAATTGTTTTTCGTAGTCCTTTCGCTTATAATGTTTTTGGTCAGGGTGAGATAGTACATTACGGATTTTTTGAAGCTGACTATCGCGATCTTGGAGTACAGATATCCAATCCTCCTTCTTTGTTTCGACTATCAGCATGTCTAGACCGGCCTCGTCCATTTCAACGGCTGAGACGTTCGGATTTCTACTTAACGCATCCGCGTGTTGCATTTGCTGAGCTGCTCGATATTCAAGGGTGTAGTCGAATTCCTGAATCTTTACCCACCACCTAGCGATTCTCGGAACATGCTCTTTTTTGTTTTGGGTCATTTTTAAGGGGTTGCAGTCGATATAAATTTTAAACCTTTTCCCGAGTAAAAAGGACCTAAAACGCTACAATGACTAAAATACAGCGAGTGCCTCGAGTTCGTAGCTGTTCTACTTTTGCGCATCTTTAGTGGTAGCTCGGCTATAATACGACACTGCTTTCTTTTCTCCGCATTCACCTAATTGAATAAGAACACCTACTAATCCTAGGCTGCAGGCGTCAGTGTGAAGTTTGTGTTCTTTGTTGGGTCATAAATTAATAAAATTGGGTATTTACACAAATTGGCTCGTAAAGTGTAAAAGCTTTCTCCATTTCGTTAGTCCATTTAAAAAAATTGTCTTTCTTCAATAATTCATTAAAATCAGCTGCTATGTTTGCGTAGTTGGGCACAAACCGACGGAAATACCCAGTCAAACCGAGAAATTGTCTAAAGTTTTTGGCGTCTTTTGGGATGGGAAAGTTTTCACTGACTTTAACTTTGCCTGGCTTAACACCATTTGCGCTCACTGCGTGGCCTAGATATGTAATGACACTTGCAAAAAAATCTACATTTCTTTATATTTAAAGTCACTTATATCGACAAGAGCTTTCAGGAGTTTTTCGAAAAGTTCCAATAGAGCGGGTAAATTCTCAGCAAAGATGACAATATCATCCATATAATTCGAAGAAAGGCTTCTGGTAACGAGACTCATTAAGCGCATAAACACGGAGGGGCGTTTGTTAGACCGAAGGGAACTCTATTGAAATGGATATTGCGGAGTTACAAATGCTATTAAATATTTCGATTCGTCCTCTATTGGAATTTAGTAATATCCGCTCATCAAATCGAGTATTATAAACACTTTTCCGTTGGACATTAAATTGAGCTGCTCTTCTACATTTGGAGTTGGGATGTTTTCACGCATGGTTATCTCATTTAATCGCCTATAATCGACGCAAAGTAGATGCGTACCATTCTTTTTCTTGACTAACAGCGCGGGACTAGCAAATTCAGAGTTTGAGGGTTCAATTTTCAATATTTGATTGGTTTTTAAAGTTCATTGTAATTGACTCTATAGGGTTTGAATCGAATTACTTTGCTCTCTTTTAATGTTATAGTCATTTTTATCTTGTCGGTAACACCAAGCTCGTTTAAATTGAATGCAATACAGTCGCGGTAATTATCAAGGAGTTTTAAAAGATCTTGTTTCTCACTGTTACTACATGGGAATTTGTAGATGAAAATGCCACTGATTTTAATGCTTTGCTTGGAAGATTGATTTTGTTTGTGGGGGTTTTGTAGTATTCAACTATTTGGGCCATCGTCTTTATTCCTAAGATACCGTTTCATCTGGTCAGACACATATTTTCGGAATCTAAAAAAATTCGGCCTAAGATCCTCCACTACCAAAATATCGATTCGGAGACCCACATCTCCCACTTCAACCTGTTTAGTCGGCTTCCCAATTGCGTTGGTACGTGTCATTCCGAAACCTTGAAGCTTTGCCCTACTCGACTGTGTAACGTATTATCTTCTCTCTGTAGGGTATGTAAAGGTTGATTAATGATGGCAGTATCGCCACGTGCGGTATGTCAGTTTTAAGGCCGTCTATTTTTATTTTCAGAGAGTTTTATAGAAATAGAATGACTTCCCGTGAATGAGAAAATGCCAACGTAGTACAGGCAGGCACGAATGCCATAGGTATTGCCAAAAGGTATTGTGTTCCAGGCAGGGCACGAATGCCATAGGGATCTGCCAAAAAGAATAGAAACACAACAGTTGAGAGTCTAAAAGAATCTGTTTTATTCTCACAAATGCTACGTCTTATATACTAAATTTTCCCTCCCAGCATTACTGAAACACATTGATACGGAAATCATTGATAATAAATCATTGTCAACATACTCATCCACATTTTAGTCATTTAATTCTCACCAAAGCATAGATCGTGCTATTCATCGATCCACTTACAATGTCAGTGTAATCGCCAGATGTTCTATCCATACTTTCTGTATGCGATACCCGACACTGTAGTGTGGCAATGAAATCCGATTGTTATGTCAGTAGGTCAGTGGTGTTTATGAGCCACTTGACTTGGACTGCCTTACATACCGTGTGTTTCTTTATTTTTTTTGGGTAAGGAATAGAAAAGACAGACCGTGTGTTTCTTTATTTTTTCAGAATAAAGCCTGAACTTAAGGAATAGAAAAGACAAAATATTCGATTTTTTTATCCGGAATATCCAGAATGGAATGAATAAAGAAACAAAAATGGACCGAATAGAATGACAGCCATTTGTCTATTGACCAGCGCTGCCACTTAGTTCAAGAACAAGTACAACATTTAATACTTACAGCGCATTTACACCATCACGCACGCGCAGTTGAATTTAACTTGCTATAACATTATTATGGAGATTTGACAGATCACATGTAAACAAACAAAATTATTTTCATCGGTTTTGTTGGGGTAGAATTAAAAAATAAATAAAAACATGGATCTCGTAAAGGCTGCCGTATTAATAGATATCGTTTTCGATAGTAGCGATGATGAAGTGGAAAATAAATGTGTAACCAGTCGGGTAAAAAGGAAAACGAAGAGGAAGTATTGGGTGCATCCTTACCTAAGGAACAGAATGCTTGATGGAGCATTTGTATCCATTTTTGGATCTATATGCGAAACAAATGATACGCAACTTTTCCTCAAGTATTTGAGAATGACTGCTTCCCAATTTGAAGAGTTGCTTCACAAAATTGGACCATCCATAACGAAGCAAAATATTGAAATCTTGAGTTGGTACAATCGGCGATGTGAAGCAGAGAAATGCCAAAAATGTATTATGGCGATTAAAACATATTGTTGCATCCAGGCTAGGATTCGAAAAGATAAAACGTAATTCTATTTAATTAATCTTTATTAGTTCTCTATCAATGTCTTTTACTTCTTGATTATTATTCTAATAATTCACTTATTTAATTCAACTATTCACTTTCACAATTAATCACTTTAAATACACAAACACTTTTCTGTTACTGGATACTTATACTTTTTCTCTATACTTTTCACTACTGTCATCTATCGTACTTCTTTATCGCGGTTCACAACTAGAATGTCTTGGGTGCTCCTGCGACATCTATTTATATCTCCTAGTGACACCTCTCGAAATTTCCAGATTCGTTGAGAAGGTTCGTTAAGTTCAGAAGGTTCGAGAACAACATACCAAGTTATACCAGAGCTACTCAAACTGCTATTCCAATGCTGCCAAAATCGGTAATATGGCCACTTTCTACTAGATGGCGTAGTTGACTAATTAATGCTGAATGGCACAGTTCAAGCAAACATGCAACAATATCCCCCTCTTAAACTTGTTCGTCCCGAACAAGCACGTCAATATTTTCCCCATGGTAGCGATGGAGACGATCCACATGGACAACTTTCAGCTTGCCTCTTCCTCGCTGGATCCGGTAGACAACATCGTTGATGCGCTTCACTATCTTATAGGGTCCTTCCCAATCCTGCTGTAGTTTAGGTGACATACCTTTTCGGCGATGAGGGTTGTATAGCCATACCAGATCTCCTTCCTGGAATCCTGTGGTGGTCGCTTTTGTATCGCACCTCGTCTTCATGCGGTCGCTGGATATCGGATGAATATTTCGGTGGATTTCAGTACCCGGTACACACTTTCCAACCACCTCACCTTGTTTCAATTTGACGCTTTTGTGTTCCGCATTAAGAACTCGTACGGGAACAATATTGTTCTTCGGCTCGACAAGCACTTTTCCAACCTCGCAGTTTCGGTAGTGGTTGTCTTTTGGCTCAACAAGAGAGAATCGGTGGCTTATAGGATCACCTTCCGGCTTTGTCCGAATCATTGCCTCTGAAGAAGGTGGTAGGACCTCGTCCTCACTATTGACTGTCCTCAGGGATGCGGCGTTCACTTTCCCGTACACCATCGGAATCTCTACGTTCCGATACTTGAGTACTTGCATACCAAAGTCCAATACGACATCATGCGCCTTCATGAAATCGATTCCAATGATGCATTCGTCACATATATCAGTTACCAAGAAAACGTGGGAGAATGCTAATCCTGCCAAATTTATTGTTAGCATGATATCTCCGTACACTTTCGCTGTCGCTCCTGTTGCTGTTTTCAGACAGTAACTGCTGGTGTTGTGCAACCAAGACTGACGGACGATGTCCCTCCTTATAATGGAAGCGGTGGCACCGGTGTCGATGGCTGCCACGCACTTATTTTGACCGATGTAGGCTTCCACTGTTAAACTCTGGTTTCCTTGTTTGGTTTGGGAGACTTGAATTGTGGTCCTGGAGTCATCGATTCCGGAAACCCACTTCTGCTCCGAGAAGTTGCCCCTTACACGTTTCCCGACTGCTGGTTCTGCGAAGCTATATCTGCCAGATGCTTCTTCGTTGCGCCTCCTAGGCCCGCAATGTGGACAACTGCCTTATCTGGGTGGAGCTCTGCACTGTCTCTGCAGGTGCCCTATTTTGTTGCAGTTCCAACAGCGCATTTGACCTCTGTTATCTCTGTTCCGGTCTACGATGTCTGTTCTTTGACATGAGCATTCAACGGATGTCATTTCCCTTACGCGGTGGAACACATGCGATGCCTGATCAGCAGCTTGCATTGTCAAGGCAAATGCTAGGGCCTCAGCGAGAGTTCTCTTTCCAGCCATTCTTACGGCCATTTGCAGTTGTCTATCTTCAATGGCTTGGATAAACGCCTCCACAGCCATTTCATTGATGAGAACCTCACCAGCATTAGGATATGACAAATGTGCCAGACGTTCGATATCTGCTTGCAGCTGTTGAAGTGTTTCTCCCCGCTTCTGGACTCTACTGCGTAGCTGGACCCTGTACACTTGCTGCATATGCGCATCACCGAAGCGCATCTCTATAGCCTTGACCAGGGCGTCGTAGTCGTGTTGCTTCTCTTCTGAGACGGTTTGGAGTAACTCCGCAGCTGTACCTCTTAGTGCGAGCGTTAGCGCAATCGACTTTTCCTCGTTGTCCCAGCTGTTCGCCATTGCAGCTGCTTCAAACTGTTTCTTATAAATTGGCCATG
This sequence comes from Portevinia maculata, assembly GCA_949715645.1. Lineage (NCBI taxonomy): Eukaryota > Metazoa > Arthropoda > Insecta > Diptera > Syrphidae > Portevinia > Portevinia maculata. The sequence continues at coordinate 124,901,248 of OX454527.1, forward strand.
ATGTATGACCATCGAAAACAGGAGGCTGCATCTCTTTCCTTCTCGGGCAGCCCGCAGAATTTTCTCGAGCCTTCTGCTTCTTCACTTTCTCGAGCTCTTTAGCTAAGTTGTCGATGTTTGTTTCATGCTTGCAAAACGTCTGATGCATTTCGTCGAATTTGGTTTCAACCTTCTCGAACTTTTGGTCAATTTCTTCGAGTTTTCCTTCGAGAACATTTTTAAAATCTTCCACAACGCTCTTTTGGGCGGCAACTATGGAATTCTTTTGTTCTTCCAATTTGGAATCCAGAGAATTCTTCTGTTTATCAAATTTGAAATCTAAAGAATTCTTCTGTTCATTGAACTGAGAGTCCATAGAATTCTTCTGTTCATCTAACTTGGCCAGAAGTAATTCCATCATAGCAGTCATATCAACGTTTGTACTTACTTGTTCTTCTGCTACGTCGAACAAAACGGACTTGGGGTTTTCTCCTTCGTTTTCAACAGCTTCCTGCAGTCGAAGCACCAGATCACTTTTCCCTCCAGCTGTGGAGAGATTCCGCTTTTCTAGCTCAGCTTTTAACTGCGGTATACTGAGCTGTAGTAATTTCAATGTGCTGCCCATTTTTGCTTTCCTTTTTTTTTCACTAATTCACTTCACTTTAATTTCACAATGAATACGTTTTATCCCACTTCTGACACCAATGTTGCATCCAGGCTAGGATTCGAAAAGATAAAACGTAATTCTATTTAATTAATCTTTATTAGTTCTCCATCAATGTCTTTTACTTCTTGATTATTATTCTAATAATTCACTTATTTAATTCAACTATTCACTTTCACAATTAATCACTTTAAATACACAAACACTTTTCTGTTACTGGATACTTATACTTTTTCTCTATACTTTTCACTACTGTCATCTATCGTACTTCTTTATCGCGGTTCACAACTAGAATGTCTTGGGTGCTCCTGCGACATCTATTTATATCTCCTAGTGACACCTCTCGAAATTTCCAGATTCGTTGAGAAGGTTCGTTAAGTTCAGAAGGTTCGAGAACAACATACCAAGTTATACCAGAGCTACTCAAACTGCTATTCCAATGCTGCCAAAATCGGTAATATGGCCACTTTCTGCTAGATGGCGTAGTTGACTAATTAATGCTGAATGACACAGTTCAAGCAAACATGCAACAATATGATAGCAGCGCCCATTTTGTTTTATAGGGAATCGAAATTTCGTAACCCATCGCTATAAAAATATCAACATGCATAGCTTTCCCATAATTCCTACCACGTAAACAAGATGGCCGGCCTGAATACGTGTCACGTTTTTTTTGCATGTTAGGTAATGCTGTCCCTTTCAGTCAGACGGATATTTAGTATTTAGCATCCCTTTCATCTTACATGTTAGAAATGTGTGACCGTGTAAATGGCCCAATACAATTAATATATTTTTTCCATTACTGAACTCACATGTGAGGTAATACTCCACTACAGCACTAAAATAAAAGCATATATAATAAAACAAATATGAGAAGAGAAACCTTAAGAAAATACAATTTAAGTTCACAAAAACAATAATAATAACGATATCTCAGTAATACAAATTACATTAAATTAATTAAACACCCTTATTATCGTTGTCAAAAATCAATTATTGATAAACGACAAAATTTATTAATTGATCAATATTTTGCTACTATGAATGTCAATGAACAATTTATTCATCCATTGTAAACACTGACAAGCAACATGCGATAGAGCACGTGCGTAAAGCTATCTCTTTCTGAAGCGCCCCATTTCTTTCTTAAACGTCAAGAAAATATTGAAGCATACAATTTCAGTAATTTGCAGAAATTGTATGAAAAATTATTGCGATTGTTAATAAAGTGTATATTTAGGTGAAATCAAAGGGCAATTTTCTCCTTATTGAGGAAAAACCTGAGAAAGTATGTCAGGGCAAACAAAATATATAAAAACAGTGAACATGTTGACCAAAATGACTTGTGCAGCTCCTGATCCTGATGCAGCAATTTAAAGGCATTTTCATTTTTTTGTACAATTTTGTTATTAATTAATTGTTTTTGTTCGTTTATACTTAGTAGTATTAAAAATATGTATATAGCAAATTCGTTCAACCTAATTTGTTTCCAAAAAAAAACATTTTTGCCAAAAGTTCATTTTTATTTCTCGTACACAATTCTACAATATTTTTTACGTTCTACTGTTCAAAAATAGTGTTTAGGTACTCCTTCTTAATTTTATAGCGCAAATAATTTGATTATTCAATTAATCAGCTGAGTACTACTATTGGGAAAACGTATTAAAATTTAATTTTATTTTGTTGTTAGTTGTTTTGTTTAAGCTCATGCTTTTGTGACTGCTTTTTGTTCATAAGATTTATGGAAGTGAAGTTCCAGTGATTGTATCTATTCAATACATATTATTTTATTTTCCAAAAAAGGAATTCTACTCACATTTCGTTTTAAAAATGTTGTTTTACAAACAAAAACAGCGAATGAATTCTCTAAATTTATTTGTCAGTGACGAATTTGTGATTGACTGAACATTTTAAAGCTATCAATATTTTCGACAACCAAAACAATATGTAGCGGAAAACGACTTGTCCCTATTTAAGTCTCCACAGCTACGTTTCTTAACGAAGTACCCAATACAGTAATATACAACTTTCGCTCAGATAAAGCATAATATACTATTTATTACTAAGATATTGTTATTATTTTTATGAATAACATTATATTCTCGTGTTGTTATTATGTTAAATATGTTGAATCGAAGGAAAAAAGTAAAACATTAAATATGTTGTCCTTTCGAGTAAGGATTTAGTACACAAAAAACATGCACCTTTTTATGTAGCATAAGTGGCAACACTGCTCATGAAATCATCTTGTCACCAACTACCAAGTACCAACATCTATGCGGCATTTCATGCCACAGAAGAACATTTTAAAAATGTATATTTGATTCTGGAAGGAAATTAAAAATATATAATAAAAAAATAATTAACTTAAAACAACACACATAAAAATATAAAAAAAGACAATAAATTTGCAATAAATGCTCACCCATTTGATTGTTTGCTGTTGCTTCTATTTTTTTTGATCAAGTGCATCTGTCAAACAAGGGAATATTCTTTTTATTCCACCTTTCTCTAGGAATAAAAAGAATGCATTCCATTTATTCCAGAATGAATAAAGAAACACCAAAATGGATTATCCGGAATATTCCATTGAATAAAGAAACGTTAATGGCTCACTCGGAATATTCCGAATATTCAGAATGAATAAAGAAACACACGGATAATGTAAGCACAAAGTAGGAAGTGATATTTGATTTGTGTGCATTGTCATGCAGGACAATGTAGGAGTATGGAATTATGTTAGTGGGTTCATTACACCCTCACACTTAAGCGGAAAATTTTTAGAAGAATAATTTTTCAAGAATAGTTTGTATCAATATGTGTTGGCGTTGCTTCTTTTACATTCGGGAGTCTTATGTTTATATTTACAGTTCTTATTGTATGGTGCTTCTTAACAGATATTTTATTAGTATTGATTTTGTGTAAATTAATGTGCATGGTCTATATTATATTTCTTAAGGCTATTATTATGCAATTTCTTATTATCGCCATTTATATTTATTACTGAATTTACATTATTTGTTTCCACTATTTTGTATGGTCCGTGGTAAGGACTTTGTAATTTTTTCTTACTTTCTAATTTTACAAATACTAGATCTCCTATCTTAAAATCTGAAATATTTACATTCTTATCATATAACCGTTTTCTATGGTTCTTAATATTATTGACAATTTTATGTGCTTTTTCAATAGCATTCTTAAGTCTAATTCTTACCTCATTAACATAATTTTCTAGATTATATATTTTTTCTTCGTTACTTAATACATTGTTACGTCTCGAATTCCGCGTCCTTGAGCACCAGGAGCCGACCAATCCCGGTGGAGTAGGGTCGTGGGTAAATTATAATACTGGGCGCCACGCGATTATCCCAGCGCTCAAGGTAACTCCTCCGTTTGAACCGCGACAACCGAAGGGTCTGCGGTAAGGACACGTCTGGCTCCCAACCTGACTCAACAAAACCAAGATTTATACCAAATAATTCACAATTTAATCATTAATATAAACGCTCCTCGGATTACCGTCACCAAAAATTCAACAGCAAAAAAAAATATAGAGTTACGGGGGTTGAACCTAAGCCCACCCAAGAGCGCTACAACCGGTTATAACCCCCCTGTTCACACGCTTTAGCCAACACGGTTACGGTTCCCCTTTATAAATGATTAGGTATAATTAAGAAAAATAAAGATAAGAATGGATGACATTAACAATATTAACCATAAATAAAGAAAATATCAAAAAGGATATAAATGTATATAAAAGAATAAGGAATAATAATAAAAAAACCATATCTATATAAAAAAGGAGTAAGAAATTAAGTACTAATAAAAAAAGGAATATGAAAGAAAAATGTAAAAGATCCAAGCTTTAGGTATCCCCGAGGAAGACAGGAGATAAGAAAAATATAAAAAAACTACGTTGACTCAGCCTGGGACTCGAACCCGTACACGACTCGTATGCACTCAACTGCGCGATGCTCCAACCGATCGGGCCACGGACCGTCCTTAAGGTCGGTTCTCCAAACTCGTACAACTCCGGCTGACAATAGTAGTTCCCGCACCAAAAAGGGGGTAAGGAAAACCTCAGACCTTGGGATAGCTGGCACTATGGGTGAAAGACGACGTTGACACTGTAACTATGGATTCCTACCGATGGATCTTAATAGGATACAATTACCTTTAGTATCAGCAATAACAACCACGTATATCCGGTGGATATATTTTGTACATATCGGGACTATCGTATACGGTGTCTTCAGTTTCACTTCACGAGCTAGTCTATGTACTTTATTTTCTAACGACACTTTCACCGGTATCTATGCACTGGGACCAAATTCTATTCTAGATATGAGGGGGAACTGCACTTTTCACTCCCACTAATGTCGTTCGGCGATATACTATAATCCACCTTTTATATTCACAAAGATTTTTGGCGAAAGAAAAATTTAAATTTTCGACGTTGGAACCAATACCTAGTTTCCTTCCCGTACACACAACCGCTCGTCACCGACTCGTTTACCACCGTTCCATTCTCGACGCCATTCAGTTGGTCCCAGACCACTGTTTCTTCCCCATTTCAGTTCCTCTCCTCTCACGCCAATTCCCCAATGTGGAAAAGGCTGGCAAATTGGGAAGTTTGTTTTTGCACGAAGGATGTGAAAACTTCAACCGAGACGCCAATTCGTAACAACATCGCTTGGTAGATATGGTAATTTGCCAAAAATTAGCTCATACGGAGTATAGTTGGTGTCAACGTGTGGAGTAGTGTTGTAAGCAAATGCGTAATAAGGTATCCAAATATCCCATTCATGGTCTTCAGTGAAATTTACCAAAAATTCATTCAAAACCCTATGGTTTCTTTCTAACGAGCCTATACTTTGGTGATGATATGGTGCTGAATAAACTGGTTCAATCTTCAATAATTTGCAGATATTTTGTACCAATTCATTTTTAAATTCAGTCCCGTTGTCGGACTTGAGTATCTTAAAGCAACCATATTTCAAAATGACTTGTTCTACTAATATTTTCGCGTCTTTACTTTCAATGGGGTGTACAATCACGTATTTGGTTAGTTCACATTGCATTGTTAAAATATATCTATACCCGTTTGATATTCTAAGAGGTCCAACTATGTCTATTTGCACCGTTTCAAAGCTTGTACTCGGTGTATCAGTTATGACCATTTTTTCATTTATATGTCTCGTTTGTTTATTTTTACGAGTAGTACATGTTTCACATGTGTTTATATGTTTTCTAATACCTAGGTGTCCTCCGTGTGGTGAGTTATGGAATTCTTCTATGATTTTTAATTGTTCTTCTTTCTTCTTTCTTCTTTATTTCTTTTGGGGGTTTAAATATCAATATCTCCATCGGCGAGTGCTCATTATTATATTTTTGCTGCAGCATATTAAATATTCTCTTAAATTCATCTTTCTTTATATACTTAAATATCATATCTTCTTCACTTAGTGCAAGTTCTTTAATGGGATCCCTTCTTAATTCTGATGAGCTTTTCTAGTGTCGAAACTTGTTCCGCTAGGTCTTCACTGCATCGCACTATAACTTCATTTTCTTTAATTTCAATAATTAGCCATTTGCACCTCGCTATTATAAATCTTAATCTTCTTATATTTCAGACGTCAGTTAAAGATGTACAATCCCAAATGTGAAGGTGATCAGTCTTCTGCTGAGATGTGTAGTTCTCCTTTTTATTATTTTCATTGGCAATCTTTTGTGCCATACCCCTTGTTACTGCCATAATTCGCTCCTTGGAGTCGTAATTATTTAGGCTATTTTCATTTTTATTCTCAATGTTCTCTACCATCATGGACTTTAAAATGTCACTGTCTTGTTTGATTCTCGACAGTGCATCGGCATTAGTGTTCATTGTTCCCTTTTTATATACAATCTCGAAGTCATAATCAGATAGGTCCATTCTGATTTTTGTAAGCTTCGAAGAGGGATTCTTATGTGTGAAAAGTGAAACTAACGGTCTGTGGTCAGTCACTACTACAAATTTTCTTCCGTATAGGTAAGGTTTAAAGAAATTTATTCCCCAATGGATAGCTAAAAGTTCTTTTTCTATTACCGGCTTGTTGATGTCATGTGTCTGCAGTGATTTGCTTGCATAAGATATTGGCAAATCATGAACGCTTTCGCCTTGTGAAGGAACTGTACCTAGTGCGAAATGGTGGGATGGATGGCTTCTGTTTCAGCATCAAAAGCTTTCATTTTGATGTTTTAGACTTTTGCGACCGTGATTATTTTATCGTTCATCGTTTCTACTTCTTTTGAATTCGTAGACTTTCTGAATCTCCTAATATCTCCTATGTACGCATTTGCATCAACCAATATTTTCCTTAATTAAATTATTTTCCGTACATACTAACTCTTTTTATTAATTCTTAATCCTTGACAACATGTTTTCTTATTGATTTAAAAGATATTATATTACTTAGTATTATTATTTCATTTTCAAAAGTAGACTAACAAAGGACATTTCTTAAAATTACTTTCCTTACTCTTTTAAAATTGCTTAAGAGTATTTTCTTTATTATTTAAAAATATTGAAATAACTATACTATAATGACATAAAACAAATTTCTAATTTGTTCTTTAATTTTTAATTCTAATAGTTGAATAGGAATTCTTTATGTCCATATGAACATTTATTTATCGGAACGTAACTAAAATTTTTTTATTGCCATTTTCGTCTTCTTAATCGTTATTCTCCACGTCTTCTGGTTCCTTCATCTTTGTTCGCTTTTGTTTGGAAGGCAGTAGCTTCCTTAGGTGGTGTTCCATCGCTAGTCTTTTGGTTCCCTTAGCCCTGTTTAGTGTTGGGGTTGGTATTGCTTTTTCACGAAATAGGTCATGATTTGTAAATTTGAGATTTAATGGATGGATCTGATTCGGCCATGTAAGTCTGATTTTGATTCAGAGCCTGGTTCGAATGGGCAGGATCGCCATGTACCGTATTATCTTCTCTCGGTAGGGTATGTAAAGTTTGATTGAAGATGGCAGTATCGCCACGTGCGGTATGTCAGTTTTAAGGACGTCTATTTTTATTTTTAGAGAGTTTTATAGAAATAGAATGACTTCCCGTGAATGAGAAAATGCCAACGTAGTACAGGCAGGCACGAATGCCATAGGTATTGCCAAAAGGTGCTGTGTTCCAGGCAGGGCACGAATGCCATAGGGATCTGCCAAAAAGAATAGAAACACAACAGTTGAGAGTCTAAAAGAATCTGTTTTATTCTCACAAATGCTACGTCTTATATACTAAATTTTCCCTCCCAGCATTACTGAAACGCGTGCCCTAAAATTAAATCATTGTCAACATACTCATCCACATTGTAGTCATTTAATTGTCACCAAAGCATAGATCGTGCTATTCATCGATCCACTTACAATGTCAGTGTAATCGCCAGATGTTCTATCCATACTTTCTGTATGCGATACCCGACACTGTAGTGTGGCAATGAAATCCGATTGTTATGTCAGTGGGTCAGTGGTGTTTATGAGCCACTTGACTTGGAGTGCCTTACATAATGTAAGCGCAAAGTAGGAAGTGATGGAAGTGATATTTGATTTGCGTGCATTGTCATGCAGTACAATGTAGGAGTATGGAATTATGTTAGTGGGTTCATTACAACTGCATTTCCCAGTTAAATTTCTTCACTTGACATTTTTGTATAGTTGAGCAGTCGCTTCCAAGGTCCACAAAAGCTGTTACAGATCGCCCATCAACGCTTAAATTTTTGACTAGCCCACCACAGTCGATTTCTAAACTAAGTACGCGGCGCATCTTTTGGGGTAGTTGTTCTGCAAGCTGTTTAGGTTGAAACAGATGATCGTGTTTCGTTCTGGTTTTTCGATTGTTCTGAGCTTACAATCGCGAGACAAATGCCCAGGTGCTCCGCAACTATAACAAAATCGTGTGCTTTGGGATCTTTCCTCATTCTTCGTTTTGGTGTAATTTGTGTTATTTCGGAATTGTTTTAAATCGGAACGGGGAAGTGATTTGAAATACTGAGTGCTATTTTCTAATCGTCGACGTTGTTCAGCTTGAATTTGTGTGGATTTTAGTGAATTTATTGTTGTTAATAGATGGGGTATTATTTTGCAATTAGCAGTTGTTAAATTGTTCATTAATGCGCTATCTTTGAGCCCGTTTATGATGTAATTTATTATTGATTTTATGTTTAATTTACCACGTTTGCCCAGTGCTACCATTTTATATACATACTTTTCGATACATTCTTCGTTAGCCAACTGTCGAGACAATCATTTTATATGGATATCAGCATCGTTCTCTTACGACGGAAAATCTTCCAAAAGTGTTGTTTTAAATTCATCCCAGTTTAAAATTTATCCTTGGTAGCTTTGGAACCAATTAGTTGAGGCTTCCTCAAGTCTCAGGGATGCATAAAATAATGTACTTCGGTCGTCCAATCATATGAAATCGTAATCTCCCTAAGTAACTTAGACACCACCCGCAGATAAAAACCCTACAACTGCACCCAAACACTTATTTCCTATCTCTCTATTCTTTCTAATACCAAGTAGCTTACACTGTGTTCTTAGCATTATAAGGGTACTGTAATAACAGAAAAAAAATCCCTTTAGCGTAAGCAAATTATAAAAAAAAAAAAAAAAAATATAAATGCTTTATGTTTTCTAAAGTTTCCACCCATTGGGAATCACTCAGGGAATAACAGGGTGAGGGACTGAATAACGGAATTATTTTCCTGATTTCATCTGATCCTAGCCTCAAGGACATTCGTGACGCAACTGTGCATTTAGATGTATTCTGACTTTGGGAACGACGACAGGCGTCTATTTCAGACTCTAATCTTAAGTTATTTTTTTCAACTCAGCTCTCAGTTTCTGAATACTCGACTCACCTGGTTGGCCATCTAAAAACCGTTTTGGGATTCATTGCTGTCTTTTTGACATTTTTTTTTCGTTGGGTATAGAATTGTTTATCACAACCAAATTGTTTATACCCTATTCTAAGGGTATATTAATTTTGACGCATAGTTTGTAACATACCTTAATATTGCCCGTAAACCCCTAAAAGTTACTATATTTATGATCAGCATCGATAGTAATGTCGATCTAGCCATGTCCGTCCGTCCGTCTGTCCGTCCGTCTGTCCGTCTGTCGGCAAAAATTAGGCCTTTAAACTGGACCTAGAGAGCTGAAATTTTAACCATATACTCTCTAGGGTCCCGAAATAATCAAGTTTACGAATTTTTGAAATCCGCCCACAGACACGCCCACAAACTCAAAAAAACAAAATTTTGCAAAAAAAATTTGAGCTAGAAAGCTGAAGTTTTTTATATATGATCTATAACTCCTAAAACTGATCGGGATAAAAAAAATTTCAAAATCCGCCCACTGACACGCCCACAAATAAATAAAATAATTTTTGTATACCCTATTCTAAGGGTATATCAATTTTTGAAAATCCAAAGTTTGAGCTAGGGAGCTAAAATTTATAATATATACTCTCTATGGGCCCTTTATGTTCATGTGTAAATATTTTCAAAATCCGCCCACTGACACGCCCACAATTAATTTTTTTTTTTTTTTTTTAAATTCAAAATTTGAGCTAGGGAGCTGAAATTTATAATATATACTCTCTAGGGGCCCTTTATGCTCAGGTGTTAATTTTTTTTAAATCCGCCTACTAACACGCCCACAATTAAATAAAACAATTTTATTGAAACACCCAAGTTTGAGCTAGGGAGCGTTTTTTTTTTTGATAAAATCCTTTAAATGTTATATAACAAAATATGTAGAGCGTTCTTAACAATTCAACCATACTTAGACTTTTGTCACGCCCACTTATGAGGGATAGGAATAAGAATAGGGTATCCAACAGTTCGCCCAAGCGGACTGTAGCCAGTCCCTATGTTTTTTTTCCACTTGAGATTTTGTGTTCACTCACTTTAATCAAACCGTATCTACTTTTTACACCAAACCAAACATATTCCAAATCCCAAACTTCCAACATAATAAATGCGCATAAGAAAAATTCTTCCTTTGTTCAAACTACTATCCTTTTTTTAAATTCAACCGTTCATTCACTAAGCTCCTCACACAGCTATGTACCCCTTGTCATAAGAGCGAAAAAGCAATACAATATATTCAGTATTCACTCAATTTATTTTTCACGCAGATACGCTTTTGTATTCTTCTGTAAGAACGAGAAAGAAAATACATACTTATGGCCGCGAGTGTGTATTATAGCTCGAACCAAATCACTTGGTCAACGGTCGGTTGCGCAGAGAGAGGATTTAAGAGAACAAAAATTGTGCGGAAGAAATTTAATGTGTGAAGTTTATTTCATAAATTTTACAATGCCTAACTCAACTTTGTTTTTCTTTTAAATTTAAAATGCTATTGCATGTACGAGTTTTTTATTTTTTATTATGGGGCAAATTTCGGCCACTTATAATAAAAACATTAATCTTGCACAATGCAATGGGGTTAACTATACCTATAAAGTTACCTGTAGCTGTGACATAGGACGTGATTAATAAAGAGATGAGGGCTATTGTTTTTTTCTGTTTTTATGGTTTTATGATTTGTTGTTTAGCACCTGGTACCTGGGACGACGTGTCTACACACATACTCGTATATATATATTTTTACCTGTGGGTTTTTGGAAAAACATTTATGGATGAATTTTAATAGTTTTTCAAAATTGTTTCACTGTGAGTTTTCAAGAATGAAATGTTTACATAAGAGAGAAATTATTTGACAATGCACCCAACGTATTTACACGATTTTTTTTGTTTATATACTATCGCAAAATTGAAACAAAAAATAATTGTAGGTAATAATTTACATTAATTTATTTTATTATTTCATATAATAATTATACATTTATATTGCATAGAATTTCAAGAACTACTATCGGTTTCATAATCGCTTGAATACTGAATACTAAGAAGGTACAATGATAGACTTATGAAAACAAGTCTGAAAGGCCACACCGAGTTGTAGCCAGAGGGCTCCACCCTTCGTGACGCAAAGAAGATCTTAAAACTAAAGGTTTCAAAATTATCGACGCGGTTAATGTACTTAAAAAAGAAAAGCAAAAAACGGAACAAGACGAGGAAATTGTTGTCAAGCGCGGACTTCCGCTATTCATACTTAGTTTCGAAAAGCTGAAAACACCGAAAAAATATACAACATTAAAACTATCCTAAACATAGTGGTTAGAATTGAACCGATGCGCCAAAGGACTCGTCAGATTCCCCAGTGTAAGCGTTGCCAAGGCTACAATCACACGCTCACATATTGCCAAAAAAGAGCCGCGTTGCATAAAATGTGCCGGTAAACATTTATCAAAGGAATGCGCTCTAAGTAGGCAGACAACATGCATAAATTGCAATGGAAAACATCCGGCAAATTATCGCGGATGCGAAGTGGCTAAAGAACTTCAAAATAGGCGCGACAAAATAAAGAAAACTATGCTACCAATCGCAAATAAATACAACAACCAAAAGAAGGAAAATTGTTTAGAAAAAAATCGCCGAACGCTGTTCCACAAACATACGCTGAAGCTGCGTTGCAAGGACGCGCACAAACAAATAAAACATCTGATCCAGTCTCCCAAGTTTTCTCTGCAATTCTTGCCAGGCTAGAAGAACAGACCCAAATTAATAAACGTATGTTTGAAAAACTCGACAAGCTCGAAAATCAATTTCGAAGTACCCGTGCAATAATATAAATAATATGACAGACTTAGTTAAATTAGTGACATGGAATGCGAACGACCTTCTGCATAAGGTGGACGAGCTCGAGATATTCATTCATAAATATGATATTGATATTTGTTTGATTTCGGAAACCCATCTGACGAAAGAATCCAGCACAAACATTAGAGGATACATTGTCTATTACGCATATCGCCCTTCGGAAAGGGCGGGAGGCGGGGCATCCTTGTTGATCAAAAATACCATTGAACATCCAATTAGTGCAACAATTGAGATGGACAAACTGCAATTAAGCACGGTAAGCGTAAAAATTAAACACATAAAATATGATTTTGCAGCTATCTATTGCCTCCCACGTGCAACGGTGGAAAGAAGCGATTTTATAAGTATCTTTGACTCACTTGGACGAAATTTCGTCATCGGAGGTGACTTTAACGCAAAACATACCTTCTGGAGCTCGTGATGCATTTCAGTAAAAGGTGGAGTTCTTTACGAAGCCGGTATGGAATTGGGGGTACACTTTCATTCCTCAGGTAAACCGACGTACTGGCCTACTGAAACTCTATTGTAGTTGAGGAATGCTTCGATCTTTCTTCTGATCATTCACCGGGCATTTTGACAATTAACGGCTGTTTACGAAAAAAAGAAGGTCCGCCCAGACTAACTAACATAAAAACAAACTGGGAATCCTTTAAAAAATACTGTGAAAGTAAAATCGATCGTAAAGTGTCTCTTCGAACACCCCACGAACTTGAAGACGAAGTCGATCAATTTATTAACGTCATACAATGCTCAGCCTGGAAAAATACTTCCCATAAACGGAAAATAACCACAAATTGCGAAATAAAATATCCCTTGGAAATCACACAATAGTTAAAGAAGAAAGGGAGAGCGCGCAAAAGATGGCAACAATCTCGCCCTCCACAGGATAAAACCACTCTTTTAACTACCTTTGTAGTAAACTTAAGAGAGAAATTCGAGACTTTAAAAATCGTGAAATTTCTACATATCTTGGAAGCCTAACTGCGGATAAAAGTACAAATTACTCGCTTTGGATAGCCATGAAAGGCATTAAAAAACCAAAAACGCAAGCGCCACCCATCAGGAAAATCAATGGAGAATGGGCGAAGAGTGACAAGGAAAAATCCGAAATATTTGCCTAACATCTGGAAGAAACATTTAAACCATTTGATGGTCAAGCGTTGCTCGAATTTCCTGTCCTAACCGTGGCACCTGTCAATTATAGAATAAAAAGTGTATCGCTACCCGAAGTACGCTTCGAAATAGAGAAACTAAAATTAAGCAAAGCTCCTGGATATGACTTAATCACGGGAAACTCACGAATGCCCGCAGACCAAAAGCCCGCAGGTCAATTTATGGAAAAGCCCGCAGGACCATAAGCCCGCAAAATTTATTTTCAGAATTAGCCCGCAAATGTTGCGGGCTTATTATTTTGTAATTTACCGCATCTCCTCAATCCTAAAATTTTTAAAACCAATCAAATCGCTTGAAAGAAATATTTGTTTCCACTAAAATGGAGGGGGATGTAGTTATTCACCACACTCACCTCTGCCCCTCTTTTTTTGGAAACGTGTAAAATCACTTATTTTGTTCGTCCTAAAAAGAACGGATTTATTCGCCATATCCACCTCTTCCCCTCTTCAATTGAAATTGGTCAATATCTCTCAATGAATATTTAGTCGTCCTAAAAAGAACGTTTTCACCTCGGCATTCCCCTCATTTCGCTGGACAATTTCCCAACTTTGTCCAGCACTTCACATTTCACTGACACTACTAGGCTAGGCAATAGAGGAGCAACCGCACTGCTCCAGGCATCGACGAAGAATGCGACAATTCAGAAAAATACCACTTCTTATATACACTTTGTCGAAGACTTTTCTTACGGTAAATCTGTTCTCCGTGATTCTCAAACAATCGAGTATTTTAACTTTTTGAAATTGAAAGAAGCTACTCCCCCTCGATTTGATAATATTTTTCACAACCAATCAAAACTCTTGCAAGATATATGTTGTCGCATTGACAAGGACATTGTTACTTTGAAACTAAGTAAAATCTCTTAGAAAATTATTTGTTCGTCATTATTGTTCGTCGTTATTGAAATTCTCATATCTCTCAACGAATTTTTGGTCGTCCTAAAAAGGACGGTTTTATTTCACAGAACTACTATTCACAGAAACACTAACTAGCACTGTTTTTGGAGACGATTTTACACAACTTTCTTCTCCGTGATTCTCATGATTTCATGCGTCTTAAAAATGGGTTTGGGTGTGAATTCAATAGAATTTGAATGTACATTACTTCAATTTTAACGCGCAATTGTCTAGGAAATAACCATAGCCCGGGTGCGGATAGTACATGTGTTGAATAGATGCACTTACCATTGAAAAATAACAGCATTCCTCCGAATAAAAGAGAAAAAAGTTCATGAAATGGAAAACATATGTATACATTTGATTAAAGCAGACCGCAAATTATGCGAGTAAATGGAGTTTATATTTGGAATTGGTCGCTTATTTAGTGGAAAAATAGTTTAAATCCTAAGATTCCGCGAGCGGGCTACATAGACCCAACATGATGCAAATAAATTTGCATTATCTTTTCAATGCGGCGCTTATTTGTTTGTGTTTATGGCGCCTGCCAGACAATAAGCATAATACCCTTAGCGGCGCAACGAAGTTGAGTGAGCGTGCTAAACCCTGCGGAAAGATAGTTTAAATCCTAAGATCCCGCGAAGCGGGCCACCCAGAAAAGGCATTATCTATGAAATTGGACGCTTATTTGTAAGTGTTCATGGCGCCTGCCAGACAATAAGCATACACCCTTAGCGGAGCAACGAAGTTGCGAGAGCGTGCTAAACCCTGCGGAAAGATAGTTTAAATCCTAAGATCCCGCGAAGCGGGCCACCCAGAACATAAATGATGCGAGTAATTATCTTATAATTGGACGCTTATTTGTTTGTGTTTATGGCGCCTGCCAGACAACCAGCATATACCCTTAGCGGAACAACGAAGTTGCGTGAGCGTGCTAAACCTTGCGGAATGATAGTTTAAATGCTAAGATCCCGCGAAGCGGGCCACCCAGAACGAAAATGTTGCGAATAAATTGTGATTATTTTTGGAATTTGGTGCTTATTTGTCAGTGGTTGTGGCGCCTGCCAGACAAAAACGAAAAACCCTTAGCGGAGCAAGCGTGCTAAGTCTTGCGAAAAGATAGCTGAAATCCTTAGATCCCAAGAAACGGGACACCCATAATGAAAATTATGCGAATAAATAGACATTTTCGCAAACTTTAAATACGTTTCTAAGCAGCTGTTTCCTCATACTCATGAATTCTTCCTGGACCGATGATTACAATAATTTTCCCCTGAACTTTTCTCAAGTCGAAAAATGTGAAACAACATACAGGCAAAATCTATATAAGATGATCTAGACTTCGACTTTACATATTGAGTGTTATTATTCAGTATTTTTATTGCGAAGTAAACCAAGTTAATAGTGAAATGGAAGTGCAAATTCTGAAAACAAACAAAAATCAATTGAAGGTTGAATATAGTGGGTATCTTTACCACCTTGAAAGAAAGAGTGAAAGTGAATTTAGTTGGTCGTGTGCTAAGCGACGGACGCTGAGATGTGCTGGCAGGATGCGGACTACGTTGTTCGAGGACAAGCACATATTATCAAAGGGTCCGGCTGCTCATACGCATTCCCCGTTTGCTTATGAAAAAGAGATAAGCAAGGCTAATACCTCGGTCAAGACGAACGCATTGACGACATCTCTACCATCGCAGATAATTCGAAATGCAATCGTAGAGTGTGAGGGGTATAGCCGCGTTCAACTGTCAACAAAAGGAGCTCAAAATGCCAAGACTGCTCGAGTGCGATCAGCAATACGAAGGAGACGAGAACCTTAGAGGAGGTCGATATTCCGCAAAATGTCCGCTACATTGACGGATAATTATTCGTCCTTTGCGAGACTGACTTCGGACAGAGTGAAAAAAATATCGTAATGGGAACCCAAAGCAGTTTAAGGCTTTTGGCAACAGCAAAATGTTGGTTAATGGACGGGACTTTCCACGTCGTTCCAACCATTATGACGCAGCTGTTTAGCATCCACGGGTATGTTGGAGGGATTGTCGTTCCATTGGTATTTTGCTTGATGAGCAGGAAGAGCAAGGAGGCCTACACCCAATTTTTTTCGACCTCTTCCGACTGGCATGCGAGTCGGATATGCCACTTAACCCGAGAATCGTAATAAGCGATTTCGAAAAAGCCATATGTGGGGCGGCAAAAGACTTCATGCCACAGGCAAAATTTAAGGGCTGCCTTTTTCATTTCGGCCAAATTATTTGGAGGAAGGTGCAGAAGAGCGGGCTTAGTGACAAATACGGCAGTTGTGAGGACTTTGCATTGCAAGTGAGGATGTTAAAAAGCCTAGCTTTTGTGCCCAGCTCAGACATCCCAACATATTTCTCGGACCTGTATGCCAAGCTGACTGATCCGGATGCGAAGGAACTGGCCAAGTGGTTAAAGGCCAACTATGTAACTTACAAGTCCCCGACTTCATTGCCATCGGCAATGAACGCTGCCCAAGGACTCAAAACAGTGTGGAGGCATGGCACAGACGCCTTAAAGTCGTTGTTGGGAAGCAGCACTCTGGACTCTACAAGCTCATAGGAGACCTTGGAAAAGAGCTGATTGTGGCAAAGGTGAATGTCGACAAGGCGAGAAGTGGGCAGAGGCTCAGCGGCAGCACCAAAAACAAAAAGAGGAACGATGCCATTCAGTCCGTTATTTCCAATATTGGAACGCTCGACAAGACTGAGTTCCTGAGGAATATTGCGACTAACGTGGCGCTATCTTGAATATGTTAGACACAAAACGTCATTTTCAGGACGACCAATTTTTCAATAAGAGATATTAACTTATCAATACCAGCGAGCAGACCAATCCTAACAAGCTAGGGAACAAATCCAGATCAAAAACCGTTTTAACCTCTTAATACAAATAATTTATCGCTCTTAAAAGAACGCTTTCAAGCATTTTTAACTGAAAAACGCTCAATACCACCACTTAAGCGAGTGAGCTAACCCATTCCAACTTGTTCCTAAACCGTGTTTTTAAAGCGACAAGATATTGAGTCTGAACCAATACAAAATCTTGTCGCTTTAAAAAAAAAAAGAATTTAGGAACAAGTTCCAGCGAGTAGACCAAACTACCCAATATCTCCAGCGCTTTTAAAAAAACGCAATTATTTGCATCTTGGATGATTGGTTAAATGCATCTCATGAGAATCATACAGAACAAATTTACCGTAATCAAACGTAAATAAACCAAACTCAACTTGTTTTTATTTTATTTACAAATAGAATTTAACTATTTTTCTTGGATTTAAAATTCCTATAATTCTATAAAGAACGTACTTTACATTCAATATTATTTTTTAACTTAATCTGTACATTTTATTTTAATAAACATGGTTTTAAATGCTAATAGTGAAAGAAACCCATTAAACATTGAGTTCAAAAAGCATCCCTGGCCGTAGTTTTAGCACAAATTTAAATGACAGCGTTTAAAATAAGCGTCATTATATTATAAGAAAGGCTATTGAAAATTATATTTTGATATTGGTGTATGAAATATAAAAAATAATGCATTTATTTGAAGAACTTAAGGAAACAACACTGTCAAAATTCTCAAATAAATGTAAATTTTGTGTACCATCCTTCTCCGTGATTCTCACAAACGCAAGACAGAATGGCGTGGTTCAATTTTGATTTACAAAAAATATTCCGTATTTCCAAGTGAATTTCTTTTTTAAAAGTGAAATAATCTGAATAATCAAAATGGCCGATATTATCGGAGCTTCTCCTGCTGCTGTCGTTGCTGAAAAGAAACCCAAAAAGGCGACTGCAAGTGGTGCAAAGAAACCAAAATCAACTTCAACTCATCCCCCAACCCAGCAAATGGTTGATGCTGCCATTAAAACATTGAAAGAACGCGGTGGTTCTTCGCTTTTGGCTATTAAAAAATATATTGCGGCAACTTATAAAGTTGATGTTCAAAAACTGGCTCCTTTCATCAAGAGATACTTAAAAAGTGCTGTGATTAGTGGTAAATTAGTGCAAACTAAGGGAAAGGGTGCTGCTGGTTCATACAAATTGTCTGCGTCTGCTAACAAGGAACCAAAATCAAAGTCAGCCGAGAAATTAACGTCATCTGTGAAACCAAACGTCATCTGTGAAAGTGATAAAAAATGTTGTTCATTGCGAATTAGTATTTTTGTTTTATGTAAATTGTTTTCCTTCTGTTGTGACATTTTTATTTATATAATAACTTTTTTTTATATAAACAAGCAGTATATATTTTCGGCTTCAAATATCCAGGTATCCGATTTGTACAAAAATTAAAAATCGTTGTTCTTAGGACGAACAAATAATTTTCTGAGATTTTACTTGGTTTCAAAGTAAAAAAAAAAAATGAGGGGATGTGGTGGATTAACATCGCGCCCTTTTCAATTCGTCAAAATATTTCTTCCAAGAGTTTTCATTGGTTGTCAAAATATTCGAAACATACTCGATTGTTTGAGAATCACGGAGAACGTATTTACCGTAATAGAGGTGAAATGCATTGTTTCCCCTCGGTTCCGCGGGCTTTTGGTCTGCGGGCTTTTGGTGTGCGGGCTTTTGGTCTGCGGCCTTTTGATTTGCGGGCATTTGATTTGCGGGCATTCGTGTGCGGGCTTTTGATATGCCGGCAAACGGACCCAACCCCTTAATCACTTTTGCCAACCCCTTAATCACAATCAAGTTTGCCTATCTTATAAATGCATCGTTCGGATTATTGTACGTTCCACGACAACGGAAGGTAGCTGAAGTTATAATGGTTCCAAAGTCTGGTAAACCACTAAATGACAAAAAATGTTATAAAAAGTTTTATACCAGGGGTATATGTGTTGTCACCACTCACGGATGAGTGTGAACTTATTTCCAATTCAAATGTTCCTTCAGATTTGAAGAATAACAAAAGAAATGTTAGTTCAGCCTATTGTATGGCTATGACTGAAAGTCAAAAATTAATATATATATATAGTCAACTATTACTAGTATGACTATATATATTTTGTGGAGTTTCACCCAGATGTGGTGGTTTGGGATCATCAGTGGATTACCACAAACACATCAAATCCATACTCGATTTTAAAAAGTTTTATACCAGGGGTATATGTGTTGTCACCACTCACGGATGAGTGTGAACTTATTTCCAATTCAAATGTTCCTTCAGATTTGAAGAATAACAAAAGAAATGTTAGTTCAGCCTATTGTATGGCTATGACTGAAAGTCAAAAATTAATATATATATAGTCAACTATTACTAGTATGACTATATATATTTTGTGGAGTTTCACCCAGATGTGGTGGTTTGGGATCATCAGTGGATTACCACAAACACATCAAATCCATACTCGATTTTAAAAAGTTTTATACCATTGGTATATGTGTTGTCACCACTCACGGATGAGTGTGAACTTATTTCCAATTCAAATGTTCCTTCAGATTTGAAGAATAACAAAAGAAATGTTAGAGTTGACTATATATATATTAATTTTTGACTTTCAGTCATAGCCATACAATAGGCTGAACTAACATTTCTTTTGTTATTCTTCAAATCTGAAGGAACATTTGAATTGGAAATAAGTTCACACTCATCCGTGAGTGGTGACAACACATATACCCCTGGTATAAAACTTTTTAAAATCGAGTATGGATTTGATGTGTTTGTGGTAATCCACTGATGATCCCAAACCACCACATCTGGGTGAAACTCCACAAAATATATATAGTCATACTAGTAATAGTTGACTATATATATATTAATTTTTGACTTTCAGTCATAGCCATACAATAGGCTGAACTAACATTTCTTTTGTTATTCTTCAAATCTGAAGGAACATTTGAATTGGAAATAAGTTCACACTCATCCGTGAGTGGTGACAACACATATACCCCTGGTATAAAACTTTTTAAAATCGAGTATGGATTTGATGTGTTTGTGGTAATCCACTGATGATCCCAAACCACCACATCTGGGTGAAACTCCACAAAATATATATAGTCATACTAGTAATAGTTGACTATATATATATTAATTTTTGACTTTCAGTCATAGCCATACAATAGGCTGAACTAACATTTCTTTTGTTATTCTTCAAATCTGAAGGAACATTTGAATTGGAAATAAGTTCACACTCATCCGTGAGTGGTGACAACACATATACCAATGGTATAAAACTTTTTAAAATCGAGTATGGATTTGATGTGTTTGTGGTAATCCACTGATGATCCCAAACCACCACATCTGGGTGAAACTCCACAAAATATATATAGTCATACTAGTAATAGTTGACTATATATATATTAATTTTTGACTTTCAGTCATAGCCATACAATAGGCTGAACTAACATTTCTTTTGTTATTCTTCAAATCTGAAGGAACATTTGAATTGGAAATAAGTTCACACTCATCCGTGAGTGGTGACAACACATATACCCCTGGTATAAAACTTTTTAAAATCGAGTATGGATTTGATGTGTTTGTGGTAATCCACTGATGATCCCAAACCACCACATCTGGGTGAAACTCCACAAAATATATATAGTCATACTAGTAATAGTTGACTATATATATATTAATTTTTGACTTTCAGTCATAGCCATACAATAGGCTGAACTAACATTTCTTTTGTTATTCTTCAAATCTGAAGGAACATTTGAATTGGAAATAAGTTCACACTCATCCGTGAGTGGTGACAACACATATACCCCTGGTATAAAACTTTTTAAAATCGAGTATGGATTTGATGTGTTTGTGGTAATCCACTGATGATCCCAAACCACCACATCTGGGTGAAACTCCACAAAATATATATAGTCATACTAGTAATAGTTGACTATATATATATTAATTTTTGACTTTCAGTCATAGCCATACAATAGGCTGAACTAACATTTCTTTTGTTATTCTTCAAATCTGAAGGAACATTTGAATTGGAAATAAGTTCACACTCATCCGTGAGTGGTGACAACACATATACCCCTGGTATAAAACTTTTTAAAATCGAGTATGGATTTGATGTGTTTGTGGTAATCCACTGATGATCCCAAACCACCACATCTGGGTGAAACTCCACAAAATATATATAGTCATACTAGTAATAGTTGACTATATATATATTAATTTTTGACTTTCAGTCATAGCCATACAATAGGCTGAACTAACATTTCTTTTGTTATTCTTCAAATCTGAAGGAACATTTGAATTGGAAATAAGTTCACACTCATCCGTGAGTGGTGACAACACATATACCCCTGGTATAAAACTTTTTAAAATCGAGTATGGATTTGATGTGTTTGTGGTAATCCACTGATGATCCCAAACCACCACATCTGGGTGAAACTCCACAAAATATATATAGTCATACTAGTAATAGTTGACTATATATATATTAATTTTTGACTTTCAGTCATAGCCATACAATAGGCTGAACTAACATTTCTTTTGTTATTCTTCAAATCTGAAGGAACATTTGAATTGGAAATAAGTTCACACTCATCCGTGAGTGGTGACAACACATATACCCCTGGTATAAAACTTTTTAATATCGAGTATGGATTTGATGTGTTTGTGGTAATCCACTGATGATCCCAAACCACCACATCTGGGTGAAACTCCACAAAATATATATAGTCATACTAGTAATAGTTGACTATATATATATTAATTTTTGACTTTCAGTCATAGCCATATAATAGGCTGAACTAACATTTCTTTTGTTATTCTTCAAATCTGAAGGAACATTTGAATTGGAAATAAGTTCACACTCATCCGTGAGTGGTGACAACACATATACCCCTGGTATAAAACTTTTTAAAATCGAGTATGGATTTGATGTGTTTGTGGTAATCCACTGATGATCCCAAACCACCACATCTGGGTGAAACTCCACAAAATATATATAGTCATACTAGTAATAGTTGACTATATATATATTAATTTTTGACTTTCAGTCATAGCCATACAATAGGCTGAACTAACATTTCTTTTGTTATTCTTCAAATCTGAAGGAACATTTGAATTGGAAATAAGTTCACACTCATCCGTGAGTGGTGACAACACATATACCCCTGGTATAAAACTTTTTAAAATCGAGTATGGATTTGATGTGTTTGTGGTAATCCACTGATGATCCCAAACCACCACATCTGGGTGAAACTCCACAAAATATATATAGTCATACTAGTAATAGTTGACTATATATATATTAATTTTTGACTTTCAGTCATAGCCATACAATAGGCTGAACTAACATTTCTTTTGTTATTCTTCAAATCTGAAGGAACATTTGAATTGGAAATAAGTTCACACTCATCCGTGAGTGGTGACAACACATATACCCCTGGTATAAAACTTTTTAAAATCGAGTATGGATTTGATGTGTTTGTGGTAATCCACTGATGATCCCAAACCACCACATCTGGGTGAAACTCCACAAAATATATATAGTCATACTAGTAATAGTTGACTATATATATATATTAATTTTTGACTTTCAGTCATAGCCATACAATAGGCTGAACTAACATTTCTTTTGTTATTCTTCAAATCTGAAGGAACATTTGAATTGGAAATAAGTTCACACTCATCCGTGAGTGGTGACAACACATATACCCCTGGTATAAAACTTTTTAAAATCGAGTATGGATTTGATGTGTTTGTGGTAATCCACTGATGATCCCAAACCACCACATCTGGGTGAAACTCCACAAAATATATATAGTCATACTAGTAATAGTTGACTATATATATATTAATTTTTGACTTTCAGTCATAGCCATACAATAGGCTGAACTAACATTTCTTTTGTTATTCTTCAAATCTGAAGGAACATTTGAATTGGAAATAAGTTCACACTCATCCGTGAGTGGTGACAACACATATACCCCTGGTATAAAACTTTTTAAAATCGAGTATGGATTTGATGTGTTTGTGGTAATCCACTGATGATCCCAAACCACCACATCTGGGTGAAACTCCACAAAATATATATAGTCATACTAGTAATAGTTGACTATATATATATTAATTTTTGACTTTCAGTCATAGCCATACAATAGGCTGAACTAACATTTCTTTTGTTATTCTTCAAATCTGAAGGAACATTTGAATTGGAAATAAGTTCACACTCATCCGTGAGTGGTGACAACACATATACCCCTGGTATAAAACTTTTTAATATCGAGTATGGATTTGATGTGTTTGTGGTAATCCACTGATGATCCCAAACCACCACATCTGGGTGAAACTCCACAAAATATATATAGTCATACTAGTAATAGTTGACTATATATATATTAATTTTTGACTTTCAGTCATAGCCATATAATAGGCTGAACTAACATTTCTTTTGTTATTCTTCAAATCTGAAGGAACATTTGAATTGGAAATAAGTTCACACTCATCCGTGAGTGGTGACAACACATATACCCCTGGTATAAAACTTTTTAAAATCGAGTATGGATTTGATGTGTTTGTGGTAATCCACTGATGATCCCAAACCACCACATCTGGGTGAAACTCCACAAAATATATATAGTCATACTAGTAATAGTTGACTATATATATATTAATTTTTGACTTTCAGTCATAGCCATACAATAGGCTGAACTAACATTTCTTTTGTTATTCTTCAAATCTGAAGGAACATTTGAATTGGAAATAAGTTCACACTCATCCGTGAGTGGTGACAACACATATACCCCTGGTATAAAACTTTTTAAAATCGAGTATGGATTTGATGTGTTTGTGGTAATCCACTGATGATCCAAAACCACCACATCTGGGTGAAACTCCATAAAAAATGTTATAGACCAATATCGCTCTTACCGATAATGTCGAAGGTATTCGAAAAACTTTTGTTAAAGCGCCTACATCTGATTATCGAAGAACGTCGATTAATACCTGATCACCAATTCGGATTCAGGACTAAGCATTCTACAATCGACCAGGTTTACAGAATAACCAATATAATTGAAAAAGCCCTAGAGGTGAAAAAAATATGTTCTGGTGTTTTTCTATACGTCTCTCAGGCCTTTGATACATAAGCTAAGACAAGCTTTTCCGAAACACTTATCTGATATCCTTAGTTGTTACTTATCAGACAGACTCTTTTGTGTAAAACACTGAAATGATTACTCTGATTTCAAAGAAATCGCGGCAGGAGTTACCAAGGAAGCGTTCTTGGACCGATTCTTTTTCTAATATACACTAGTGATATTCCGCGAGAAGAAGGTACAACAGTAGCCATATTTGCAGACGATACAGCTATATTAGCGGTCAGTAATACCGTTGAATCAGCAACTAAAAAACTCCAACGTTCTATTGACAAAATTTGTGATTGGACAAAGACTTGGCGTATTGCTCTCAACGAGGCCAAATCAACGCACATGAATTTTACTTATAGAAATGTAGACAACTTACCCATTTTCATTGATTCAGTACGAATTCCATACGCAAACGAGGCAAAATATTTGGTAATGACACTCGATATGAAATTACAATGGAAACCGCACGTCAAGAAGAAATACGAAGAGCTCGCCATTCGATATAAACAAATGCACTGGCTGCTTGGTAGATTTTCCCAACTTTGGGGTTGTACCAAATCCAGTAATATCAAAATTTTACAAACTTTTCAAAACAAAGTGCTAAGAAAAATAGTAAATGCACCATGGTTTATCAGAAACACTGATATACACAGAGACCTAAGTATGGCTACCGTCGAAGATGAAATAAAACATTTTGCCCGCAAACAACAGACACGCCTTCACGGTCATTGCAATAACACCATGCTACAAATTCGAAACGATACTAACCTAGTGGGCCGATTACAAGGGATAAAACCATTTGAATAAGCGCAATAACATGTAACCGCGTGCTTATGGCGGTATTAGCAGGTGCCTCCACTGGAAAGCTGCCTGCCAAACCCGTATTTAACACTTTGAATAAAACTACTAGATAAGAATAACCTATTTGTAGTATGAAGGTTTCGAAGTGAGGTGGTTTTTGTTTTCTTACATATCTTAAGTGAGAAAGAGTCGCATGTACGATTTTCCACCTACCCCTATTATTCGTCCGAGCCTAGTTCTCGTTCCAAGTCTCGTGCTTTTAACCAGGATAGGTTACTCTCAGATAGGATACTCTCAGCACAAAAGACAGACCAGCACCACAGAAGGAGTCTGATGATCGGTTGTGGCTAACCGTGAAACAGCGCTGTAACTCCAGCCGTCCACTTAACGTGGTAAGGAATGTAAGGTTATTCATTCAAAACAAAATAATATTAAAAACTCAGTAAAAAAAAAAACCCTTGAAGAATCATCACCTGGATTAATGATAATTGAATCCGTTATTGTGTCATCAGATCGTGAGAAAAGTATTCCTCCTTCGTCTTTATAGCTTTTGCACAAACTTTTCGCCAATTTTCAACCGTTATTTTTGAAAATTCTTCTTCTGCTAATTTTTGAACATCCAATAATTTGAATGTTGTGTTTCGTTTGCCCACTCTTGCCTTGACAGTTGCCCAAATATTTTCAATCGGATTGAGGTCTGGATGATAGGGTGGTAAACGCAGTACCTCATGTCCCGTACGGTGAATAATATCGTCAATCTTATGCTTTGGCTTCTCTATAGCTCGATGTTGCTTTATAAGCTCATAAAATTCAGGTTTGTGCATCTCCAAAGTATGTGCTATATTTTTATCCGTCAGCCATTGTGTCATCTCCGATTTTCGACTAGCAGAAGTGATTTGTTTGTCTTCTAATTTATTGTGATATGAGGCGTTGTCCATTACAATTATTGAAGGCTCCTCCAGGTTATTGAAAACTTGTTCCTCAGATACTTCACTCGCAAAAGTTTGATTTCGTCGATGTAATGCTTAAGTTCAGCTGCAGATCTTCCTGGACTCGTTGTCTCAACATTCTTAGGGATACCATCAATTTCTCCTCCTGGTGAAAGTTGTGTATGATTAGCCGAATGGCGGTGACGTTAAATTCGTCTAATCCAGTTTTCCATTTTGTGTGTGGTACTTTTTTATTTGGTGATTCGATAACTCCTGTCTCCTCGTATTCCTTAACAATCCTTCTTATCGTTCGGTGCGAAATTCCAGATAGTTCCTTGGTCTGCGAATTTGCGTAACTCACAGGATTATCCAAACATAAACTCTTGGCTTCTTCCAATTTTTGATTATACATATATTTGAATAAGGATCTTACGCGCCTGGCTTCCTATTGGTTTTCCTTTTCTTAATCGATTCATGAAAATGTCTTATATTTGGTTTCAATTTCGTTCTATCACTACTGTTGTTTTCTGAAAACTGAATTCCAAACCAAAACAAAAATCATTTAAATACGTAGGATGCATCATAAAATAATTTATCTCTGATGCTAAAATTTCATTCTCAAAAACTCCTAGGTGAAAAAATTATTAAAACCTGTAAACACTCATCTATTAATGTTTTTCCAAAAACCCACAGGTAAAAAAGTATATAGAAAAAACCGTCGGCCCAGGTACCTGATGCTAAACCACAAACTATTAAACCATAAAAACATAGAATCAAACGCCAGTCCTAAGTCACAGGTTGCTTTATATGCTGTAGCGTGCGCCTTTAAAATCATTTCGCACCGTACTGTACAACATGTTCACTGTAACCCAATGGTTCCGCTGCAAATCGGTGCAATCGTGACCAACTTCACGGAGGAAATCATGCGAACGAAACATCAGAAAGAACTATAAAAGGCACGACGCCATTGTACGTTTTCTTTTCTACTTCCATGAGTGTTTCGGGTCGGTGCCGCCATTGCTAGAAAGCAATGAAATATAATAAAACGTCTATTCTTTTGTAAGAGTGTAAAGCTAAACGGAAAAAGTATTTTTCAATACTTCGAGTCGTTGACGCCTGGCTAGAAGCAAGGAAATAAAATAAACATTTTATAATTTGTTCAAATAGTGTAAAGCTAAACGGAAAAAGTATTTTTCAATACTTCGGGTCGTTGACGCCTTGCTAGAAGCAAGGAAATAAAATAAACATTTTATAATTTGTTCATATAGTGTAAAGCTAAACGGAAAAAGTATTTTTCAATACTGCGGGGAGGTAACCACTGCACCAGGCAAAGAGAAACCTCGCCCGGGCGTCACAACTCCAGGAAAAAGGCCATTAGAACCTGCGCACCGGCACAGTCGGCAAAAATCAGAGAAATCTTACATTTTCTCCTACACTGCAAAAGGATTACTCAGACCAAGCGTCTTAGAATAAAATCCCAGGTAATTATTGAGATTTTATTTATTGAGTGTGTGTGAAAATACCCCGGCATGTCCATTTTTAGATTAGAGTCACGGGTATCGTCGTTTCTCACCACGTGGATATCCATTTGGGAGCGATACCTGCCGCACTGATCGCTCAACTACCAGCACCGACCCGGATAATATAATAAACACTCAACCACCTGACATTTCAACCACCTGACATTTCAACCACCTGACATTTCAACCACCAGCTAGATCAACGACCAGCCAGATCCAACACCAGAGTTACAACAACGAAATACTATTTCGTCCACCAGTTCATTCACTTGCCGCAACAAAATATAATTTCGTCAACCACCAGACATATCATTCACGAGCATAGACTCGGGGATAAAATTAATTTCTTCAACGAATATAATTTCGTCCACCACCAGCCAGTTCAACGACCTGCCAGATCCACCACCAGAGTTACAACAACGAATAACATTTCGTCCACCACCAGCCAGTTCAACTACCGACCAGATCAACTACCAGCCAAGACACGAAGAATAGAATTTCTTCAACCTCCAGCCTGTTCATCCACTTGCCGCAAAACAAAGAATAACTTCTTCAACTACCAGCCAGTTCAACCACCAGCCAGTTCAAATACCGGATTTACAACGGAGAATATAATTTCTTCCACACCCAGCTTTTCAACGAAGAAAAATTCTTCAACCATCCGCGACATCTAGTATGTAAGCATAGTATAATAATTATTCTTGTTGAGTAGAACTAGTTTCAGGTTAATTTAAGATTGTAAAACAGGTAATGCCATTTTGAATTATACAAATACATATACTTTAATAAAATATTTTACAACAGCGAAGTCCAGATCAAGCAGACAACGAGTTGTGCGCACAAGCCGGAGTCAGCAAGTAAAAAGGACATCAACATATATAATTCAGCCTCAATTCAATCGAACTTTACGTAAGTGATAACTTTAAGTGTATTATTCTTTTGGCATCAACCATTATTTTTTTTTTAGTAGATAATTGTATAGCGTAATGTGCTGTTGGAGGTCACTTCTAACAGTGTACGAAATTACTTCCGAACTATATTTTAAGCTTGACATTTTATTTTTAAGTAAATTCCTTGGGGTATATGTGGTAACCTCAGACCTTAGAATCTTTATCCTGGTTATTCTGACACAGACCCTATTGTGCATTAAAATTAATTCGTATAAATTTAAGAAAAATTTGGAGCGGCTTAGTAGCCGGTTCTTAGCTTTAAGAACATTTAAGTGAAATAAAAATGTGCTTAACTGTATCCAATACAGTGTTGATTTAATAGCTATGATAGGCTAGGGAAATATTTTTTGGCGATGGTGAGGTGTGACAAGTGAAGCAAATGGAGTTGGTGTAACAACAACATTAAAGGGTTACCTCTCAACAGTAACCGGCGTAAGGTAACCACGGAGCTGTTGATGATATTCTTCAGTAAATGGTGGGTAAAGCCGATGACGCAGCAACAACCTAGTGCTGACTGGTCACGAACATCTGACCGTTTCTCTTCTCTCTTTCGTATTTTCTCTCATAGGTCCCTCTCGGTACCGAAATCATTGGTTTTTTTTTTGATTTTCTACATCACTTGTGAACCCTAGCGGTTCGCAAACCTCCTTCGGACAGGATAACGACGTTTAGTCACTGTATAGTGGCATCCTTCTCTTAATGTGTCTACGGACACATGGCACGTATATATTTTTATTTTGTAACCAGAAAGTAGCAGGAAGATCCCCCCCATCGACGAGCTGTCGCCGTGCAAAAACGCAAGCGTGCCACCCTCTGCCACAGGAAAAAGTACCACCATTATTTTCCCTGGGCTTCTTTACAAAATTGGCGCCCAACTTCGGAGCAGCAGTGAATTCAGTATACCAACCCCTCACAAAATAAATGTGACGAAATCATTGCATCCCCATTTTATCAACACTTTAAAAAAACAGCAGCACCTTACATCTTTCAAAAAGTTTTGATTACGAGTTTTCTTGCGGACGCTCGTATGTGAATAGCTGCAAACATTAAACGTCTTTGTAAATATCATCTCATGCATTTTAATTCTTCGTCAGAACCTTTAACTATATTAAATATTCTAGGAGTCCTGTTCTTATTAGATTCCACATCTTAGAATTAGTTGCACTAGAATATTATTCGGTTTCAGAGTCGACGGATGTAGATACTTACGCATATGTACATAGTACATAAGGAACACCTAGGGAGTTCATCTATGAGTCTTGACCTTACAGCTTATTAAGCAATGGTACAGTTGCCATAGAAGACACCTTAACCTTCCAAAGTGTCTCTGCACACTTTTGCGAAAAAAAAATGCATAATACCTGTCCATTTCTTTTTTTATTTCATTCTATCGCTTTATGTTACACCAAACCTTATTTCATTTATGTCACGAACCAGATCACCTTAACATCGCCGTGTTTATTATTATAATAACTATCAAAAGAAATTTATTTATTAGTTTTTTTTTCTCCATTAATATATACCAACACATTTAAAAATTTACCTTCCTTGGGTTTGCTTCTTCAAGTTTAAAACCCAAAGTCAATAAATATGAGTACCCACGAGAGCAACGGAGCTATTCCGAAGCAAAAAAGGAATACAGCCTTCGATGCTAACAGAAATATGCAAACTCGCTCTCAGAGCAAGCAGCATATAAACGTTGATACTCCCACCACTAACAACCGTTCAATTAATAACAGGCCCGTACTTCATTCTCCTCATCAAAGTACGGACACACGTCTAAACATTATTCGATCTCCAAACAACTATGATGTAGTCATCAATAGAAGTGCGAACCAAACGGCAAATGAAACTGTGTGTGAGCATGTGACAGCAGCTAACGCTCACAGAAATCCCATAGTTTCACAACCGTCTAATATACCCACGTTTACAACTACCACTGGCAATCCTTCAATTCCTATTAGAACTCTTTTTGCTGACGAAACAGCTGACCCAACACATTTCAATGTCAATGCGAACGTACATAGAGCGTATGCAGAGGACGCCAGAGGACGACAAAACTCACAACATCTGTCCTCCAATGGTCATCTACATGCGCACATAAAGAAAGTGGTAGATGCAAGTTTGACGGAACTGCAAAATTCACTTTTTAAAGATTTACCAAACTTAATTCAACAGAATGTGGAGCAAAGCATGAAACACATTCTGATGCAAAAAACCCAACCGAATAGGCTTACAAATCCACAGGCGGAAATGTTACAACCTATTTCGAGTCAACCAAGTCCAGATGATAATCATTCTGCTCATTCTGATAAAGCGTCGACTAGCTCGCGATTTCAAATTGGGTATAACCAAAGTAGCTTCATACCTAATGAACAATTTCAAGTTCCATATCGTAATGAAAACTTTACTCGCTTTTCAAATGGCGATCAGCAAGTCGATAGACCAAATAACCGACGTTTTGAGTTGGATCGCTGGGGCATTCGATTCGATGATACCGCCAAAGGTATGTCAATTGAAGATTTTGTCTTTCGTGTAGAGGTTCTTAAGATCAACTACGACTGCCCTTGGATAGATATCATACGCAACTTCCACCATCTGTTGTCCGGATCCGCTCAAGAGTGGTATTGGCAACATCTTAGAAGCAATCCTAGAGGTGATTGGCCATTACTTCGAACATCCCTAATAAAACAATTTAAAAGATTTGAGAATGATTTTGAGATACTTAAACATATTATGGATAGGAGGCAAATGCCGAATGAATCATTCGATGATTTCTTTAAGACAATAGTACACTTCAAAAGCCAGTTAAAAGATCCCATGCGAGACCATCAATATTTTGAGAAACAACGTTAATATTCGTTTGATGAATTTTGTATATTCAATGAAGATGAATTCGTTGGAACACTTTCGAGATGAATGCAGACGGACGGAAAAAATGCTTCAAACTCGTTATGGTATGCAACATCGCGTAGGTAATGTCAGAAACCTCCAAGAGTTGCACTGCGCCGAAGTAAATACACCTGACATACATTTCGAACCATGCGAAAACATTTCAGCGGTCTCTTTTACAAACCACTCGAGTAATTCGCATGGTCATCGAAAACTTGCCGAGGAGAATGTGAAATGTTTTAACTGCAAACAGCTTGGACACATTTTTATTAATTGCAGCTTGCCAGTTCGGAAACTATTTTGCTACAAGTGTGGCACTGACAATTACACCGTCTTGGATTGTCCTAAATGTAATGTACATAAGGGAAACCTGAGAACGAACGTGACGAAATCTGGGGAATCACGTTCGACACAAACGTTCCCAGAATAGCAAAATTAGATGCTTCGACAAACACCTCGGAAATCCCCGAACACGAAATAGTTGAATCTAACGACATTCGTTCTTCGGAACATTTATATAATAGCACACCAGACACTGACACTAAAGTTAATTTCACACCCTTGTATAAAAGATCTTTTGAACAAAGATTGATCAATTATCAAAAGATTCGGAATCGAATTTTTGATGTAGAAGAAATTATACCACCTAAACTTTCAAGCAAAAACGTCAAAACGAGACGAAGATATAGGAAAAGACGTGCGTATCGCAAACTTATCAATGAAACATTCCTTGGAGGAAATCTTGACACAAGACCATATGCTACGATAGTACTGCATGGAAGAGAAATCAGAGGCTTGTTGGATAGTGGAGCCTCGATTTCATGTTTAGGTAAGGATTGTATGAATTTGGTTAACGAACTAGGTATTCCGATTGTAAAATTTCATTCCGTGGTAAACACTGCTGATGGGAAAGGACAGGAAATAGTTGGTCGTATATCGATAAAGGTCGAGTACAAGAACATGGTTAAGACTCTAGACCTCTACCTAGTTCCGGATCTAGTGCAACCACTATACCTCGGTGTAGACTTTTGGTCCAAGTTCCAAATCGCTCCAAACATCATCAGCGAGATTTCCACAAGTTCAGACAGCAATTCTAGTACGAAACACAAACCACCAATGCATATACTTACGAAAGAGCAGGAAAAGAAGCTGCTGTCTGCAATTTCCCAGTTTCCTTCATTTACAGACCAAGGTTTAGGGAAAACTACATTAGAGACACACGTTATAGATACTAATGACTCCGAACCGGTAAAGCAACGTCATTACCCGATGTCACCTGTAATTCAACAGATAATCTATACGGAACTCGATCGTATGCTCTCCTTGGGTGTACTCGAAGAGAGTCATAGTGCATGGAGTTCGCCTTTAGTCCTTATACGGAAACCTGGCAAGAACAGGCTTTGTTTAGATTACCGGAAAGTGAACTCTCTTACAAAAAGAGACGCATATCCACTACCACACATAGAGGGTCTGCTCAGTCGACTTGGAGATACACACTACATAAGTAGTGTGGATCTAAAAGGCGCATTCTGGCAGATCCCTCTAGAAGAAAAGTCAAGAGAGAAAACCGCATTCACTGTGCCAGGACGACCGCTTTATCAGTTTACCGTCATGCCCTTTGGGTTGTGTAATGCACCCCAAAGGATGTGTCGGTTGATGGATAAGGTGATCCCCAGCGCACTTAGGGAAAACGTGTTTGTCTATCTTGACGACCTTCTCATCATTTCACCGGACTTTAATCACCATATATCCGTATTAGAACAGGTAGCTAGTTGTTTAAAGAAGGCTAACTTGACGATAAATGTTGAGAAGTCATTTTTCTGCTTCAAAGAACTTCGCTATCTGGGGTATATAATAGGACAAGGACATATAAAACCAAACCCAGATAAGGTATCTGCGATAACTGAATTTCCAATCCCATCTACTCAGAAACAGGTCAGGAGATTTTTAGGACTTTGTGGATGGTATCGAAGATTTATAAAAAAATTCTCGTCGTGTTATACTCGATTTTCACCGTGCTTTCCTTACTTTCAAGGAGAAGAGTGAAATCGGGACGAGAACCGTTCGAAATAAAAGACTGAGTTTGTATTAATGCTCTAAAGGCCCGCTGTCTAGGCTAGGCTGCAACCTCTAGAGTGATTTATTTATATAGTTTGTTTATATATTTATTTAGAATACTCTAAGGCCCGCTGTCTAGGCTGGGCTGCGACCTTTGGAGTATGTTGTTTTAAGTCTGAACGTGTTCTGTGTCTTTTTACTTAAAATCCATCCTCTTTTATACTATTGATTTTACCCCCTTCTACCCATACCAGCCCTACGCAATTCCTTGTTGTATCAGCTATTTTCCAATATATTGGGCAACGCACAGTAAAGGGTACTAGTGCATTATCAGCATAGTTACCATTTCTGTTTATTGAACCCAATATATTGGTAAACGCGTCATAAATGCATCATCAGCGGAGTTCTCATTCAATCGACTCATTCTGTTTACATTTTACTCGCACACATTTCAGCTTTGTTTATGTTGCCTTTGCATTTTCTCTGTTCCGCCTTTGAGTGCAGTGGTTATGCAATTTGAATACCACCGCCAAGCAAAGAGATAAGCGAGTCGTACTCTTAAATGAGAAAATAACCAGAGAGTGACAGTTTATGGTGTCATCAATTTGGTATTTTATGTGTGTAGGCTAAACGATAATGTGAGCGGTTCGTAAATCAGTGTGACAGAGTTCGATTGTGTGGGAACCGAGAGATATGGCATTAGGCACTTGTGTTGGGCGTAATACGGAAGGCGATTGGCAGATCGTGGTTCTAGGTAGAAGGTTATGTATGTAGTGTATGTAGTGTATGTAATGTAGTGTGGTCACTACATCCCGCTCTCCTTAAAGGGAGGAAATTATGCCTTGAAGAGGTTAATTTTCTCAAGAGGGTGGATTGGAAGTTTACAATTTCTGACGTATGTTTTTTTTTTAAAGAGTTTTTAGGTAGTTTGTGAAGAATTTTAAATTAACATAATAGGCTAATTGGTATTGTTTACATGTGTATTCTTATGTTTATGGTTTCTTATTGCTAGTGTATATATGATATGTAATTTAAATTAAGTTGGGCGTGCCTTTGGGTACGCCAATGTTATGACTTATGGCTAGTATGTTTATGTATATTTAAATTGTTTTTGTATGTACGTTAAAAAATTTGATAGTATGTATTTAGAATCTTATAATTTTCGTTTCTTATTGATAGTATGTATATGTGTACATTGTTTTTTGTGTACTAAGGTTTATATAAAATTGTTTAATGGGATTTGGAAAATTCTTTTTGTTTTTTGTTTTTTATTTTGTATTTCTTATGACTAGTGTGTATCTTATGGATAGTATGTGTACATTTAATTTGTTTTGTATTTATAAAGGTAAAATTTTTTGACAGTATTAGGGTTTTGTTTTGTTTTTTTTTATTTTGAATTTCTTTTATGACTAATATGTATGTATTTGAAAACTTAAATTGATTTGTGTGTACTTTTGGGTACTAATGTTTATTATGTATATTTTATTGATTAAGCAAATATTGAACAAGTGTTTACCTTTTCTCTTACTCGGTTAACCGTCTGTTGCAAGGCTTAGTCTGATTTCCGGTAATTCAGTTATTGTCTCCGTTTGTGGTGTCTGTCTGGTTTTGAACGCAATTACCTTGTCTTTGTTACTGTCGAGGGGCTTGTTCTTGTTAACTACGTATGTTCGATAGTGTCTATAGCAAAATAGGGCTAGTGTTATTGCTACTATCGTATAGATTAGGGTATAGTGGTGCAGGTTGTGAGTATCCAATGTTAGCATAAGTTTGGATTCTTCGTGTTTTAGTACGTCTATGTCGTGTGAGATCAGTTGTAAGTCATTGTCGCTCGAGGATTTTACGACTGCTATTTCGGATGTGTAGTTGGGTAGGTTGTTGGAGATAATATGGGAGATATTTAAAGGGGGAATGTAGGAGTTAGTGAGATTTGTG
This sequence comes from Portevinia maculata, assembly GCA_949715645.1. Taxonomy (NCBI): domain Eukaryota; kingdom Metazoa; phylum Arthropoda; class Insecta; order Diptera; family Syrphidae; genus Portevinia; species Portevinia maculata. The sequence goes on from OX454527.1 coordinate 124,936,883, forward strand.
GATGTTTCGCTAATTGCCTGTATTGTGAGTTCTTTTGACTTCACATAACAATTCTTTTGCAGTTCTATTTTAGCACTATTTGTTAGGGTATATGTGGCTGTGTCTTCCCCACATATTTCGTCGATCACGTACTCTGTTAAAGATGAAAATAGCCAAATGTTTGGTTGGGAGAGTTGTATCCAAGTCGTTGTGGGCTTAGATTGTCTTATCTCGCAAGTATTAGGTAGATTGTCATTGCCTTTTAGTAGTTGGATTTCACATTGTAGATCATTAGTGTCTGTGTTGAACAAGGGGTGAGTTAGGGGACATAAAAATTTGTCATTCAGGGATTTACAGTTTGTTAAATCTGCCTTGTTCCAATTTGAAAAACGGTCTTTTCTATAATTTATAATGATATATTGGGCTGAGGGTTGTATGAATACGAATTGATTATTGTGTCGGGTTGGAAGGGGTATGACTTTAAAAATACGGAAGTTGTCTACTAGGGGAAGAGGGATTTTTATTTCATAGATAATTTTTTCGGTTCGAATGGCTACGCTAGTGGTACAAATTTGGTATAGATGAAGTATGTTTTCGTCATTGACTACGAAGGGTAGCCTCATACCATTTGGGAGTTCTTGTTTGATTTGTGCCAATGCGGGTTTTATTTGATCTGGGGAGATTATTGATAGGTGTGGCTTACCGTGTTTTACGTCGCTCACAAGATCTAGTATGTCACTAAGTGTGTTTTGGTACCTGATAATGATTAGTGTGACTAGGGAGGTTAAGGATTCTATCTCAAGAAACATCTTTTGATCGTGGGTTGTGTTTACCAAGTTTGTTATCATGCGTTTGGTGTCTTCTATTTTCGAGTTTATCGCTAACATTTGGTTTTCTATGGTTCTTTCCGACTTACTGAAAATGTTTTTCGTAGTTTCTAGATACTTTAATAATATGTTTGGTGTGTAGTTTTTGTTCCATAAGGGTTTTTTGTTTTGTATACTGCATGCTAGTCTTGTAGGTGTTCTATGTTGTTGTTGTGAAGTAGTTTGGATTTTCTTCCGATTTGGACTACTGTGTTCTCGTCAGAGAGGATTTTAGTCACCTCGTATGGTCCTTCCCAGAGGGTAGAAAGTTTGTTTTGCCTCGTCTGGTTTCGTATGAGGACTTTGTCGCCTATATTAAATCTTTTGGGTTTGCTGTGTTTGTCGTATTGTAGTTTCGTCTTTTCCTTTTTGTCATGTAAATGCTCTCTGGCAATTTTGTATCCGTGCTGAAGTCGAGCTTTCAGTTCGTTGGCGTAATCGTCATAGTTGTAAGATGTTTGTGGGTTTCTGTAGAGAGAGCTAGGTATTTTTGGTGGAAAGCCATATAATAATTCGTGCGGACTGTAAGCAGTACTGGTGTGTGGAGTTGTGTTGTACACAAACATAGAATATGGGAGCCAGGTATCCCAAGTGAGTGGGTCTTGGTTCACGTAATGTCTCAGATATTCTGCTAACGTTTTATGGCTGCGTTCGAGTGCGCCGTTAGTCTGAGGGTGGTACGGGGTAGTTTGTAATTTTTTCGTCTTTAGTATTCTACATACTTCCTTAAAGAGATTACTGAGGAAGTTCGTACCTTGATCCGTTAATATTGAGTCCGGGATTCCGAAACGACAGATTATACGTTCTATTAGTATTCGAGCTATAGTAGTTGCTTCCGCATTGGGTATCGCGATTGCCTCGCTAAATTTTGTCAGATCGTCCTGAAAAGTAAGTATATACTTGTTGTTGTCGTAACTGACAGGTAACGGTCCCACAATGTCCAATGCTACTCGCTCGAATGGGGTCTTACTTGTGGTCGTTATTTTTAGAGGTATTTTCGGAATCTTGGACGGTTTATTCTTCTGGCATGACTCACATTTTCGGATGTATTCTTTTGTGTCTTTTGTCATAGTTGTCCAATAGTACGTCTGTTTTATACGTTTTAGCGTTCGTGTTGTCCCTTGGTGTCCGCCGAAAGGGGATTCGTGGTTTTCGTGTAGAATGCGTGCTATGTCTTCTTTGTTGTCTATTAATATTCTTTTGTCAATGTGAATGTAAAGGGTCATATGTTCTCGTTTAAAAATGTTATATATTGCGGTTTTGATTTCGTCGTGGTTGTTGCCGGTAAGTGGCAAAGAGATTGCTATACAATTCAGTTTTCTTTCCTTGCACCTTTCGTAGATATTCTGTAAACACTTTGATACGATTTGTTGATCAGAGATGCTTCTTAAGGGAATTGGTAAAGTGACGATGTGGTAATCGCAATTGGGTGTAGGTTTTGAAAGTTTTAAAATTTGTCCTATATCAGGTTTTGTGAAGTTATCGAATTGTTCAGTTAAAAGTTCCTCGTCAGGGGAGTTTGTAAGAGGAAGGAGGATAACCTTGAAAGAAATTTTGTTGTTTGAGAATATTGAATCTGTCTTTTGAATCAGATTCAAATTTGAAATAAGTTGGGGGTTTGTTGTGTTCGCCTCTACCCTATTTGGTTCGGTAATTGAGTCAAGAATCTGTTTTTGGCGTCTTGTAGTTACTAGTACTTTTGTGTTCTCTGTGTCACTTATTCGGACGCGACTGAGAGCGTCCGCGATCACGTTGCTTTTTCCCGACTTGTGTACAATCTTGAACTCATATTCCTCCATCAAGATACGCCAGCGTAAAAGTCTTGAGGTAGGATTCTTTTGTCCAATTAACCATAATAAATTATTGTGGTCGGTGCAGATTGTAAACTTCCTTCCGAATATGTACGGTCGGAATTGTTGCAGGGCGTACGTGATGGCGAGCAACTCTTTTTCGGAAGTCGTATACCTCGTTTCTGCGTCGTTTAGAGTGCGGCTGGAGAAGGAAATGGGTTTGTCTTCTCCTATTGGACCTTGAGAGAGTACTGCTCCTAGAGCTATGTCACTTGCATCAGTGGTGACAATAAATTCCTGGTTGAAATCAGGGTAGGCGAGAATAGGGGGGTTTATAATTTTTTCCTTCAATTTCCTGAACGACTCGTCGCAGAAAGCGTCCCACTTAAAGACTACATTTTTCCTCAGTAATTTGGTTAGGGGTTTGGCCAGATCTGCGAAATTAGGGATAAATTTTCTATAATAACCTACGAAACCGAGAAATGACTTAATGTCCTTTGGTTTTTTTGGTATTGGGAAAGATTTAACTGCCTTGATTTTCTGAGGATCCGGTCGTATTCCTTCTTCGGAAATAACGTGTCCGAGGTAGGTAAGCTCCTTGCGAACGAAATGACACTTATCAGGTTGCAATTTTAGATGGTGGTCCCGAAGACGATCTAGAACCTTAATTAGCCGTTTATTGTGATCGTTTAGATCGTACCCGTATATGACAATGTCATCTACGTAAACAAAACATTCAATGCCTTGTAGTCCCATCAATACATTGTTCATCAACCTCTGAAATGTTGCTGGTGCATTTTTTAATCCGAATGGCATACGATTGTACTCATAATGTCCAAATGGGGTACTAAATGCGGTTTTACCTTTGTCTTCTTCATCCATCAGGATTTGGTGGAAACCTTTGGCCAGGTCGAGAGTACTGAAGTACTTCGAATTTCCGAGCTGGTCAAGGATGTCGGTTATGTTGGGTAGTGGGTAAGCGTCTCCAAGAGTCAGCTCATTCAGTTTCCTGAAATCAACCACTACCCTCCAACGTTTTGTTCCATCCTTGGTGGCTTTTTTTGGAACTAGAAGAAGAGGTGAATTCCATGGGCTATAGCTTGGTTGTACTATGCCGTCTTCCAACATTTCATCAATCTGGTGAATAGGGGGGGCTTACCATCTTCTACTATTACCTTGTGTCTTATGGAATCTGTGTGAGTTAGATGATCGCCTTTAATGTAAAAAAGGTCGTTGTATTCGCGACAAATTTTGAGAATTGAATTTTTCTCTTCACTGTTGCAGTGATCCAATTCGATTAATGAATTTAATTTGTCTAGTCGCTTTTTCACAGAGTTTTCTAAATTTCCTTTGCTTACTATTTCAAAATTATTTAATTCATCCCAGTCTAAATTAATTGTATCTATGTCAATTACCTGATCTTCTTCTAAAGTGTTCATCAGTAAAATTTTAATTTGCGAATTGTAAGGTTTCGCTAGAGTTTCTCCTAGGTAAATTCCTGGGGTTATTTGCTTCTTTTTTATAATGATTTCTGAAGGGGATTTATATAAAAATGGGACTTCAACTACCTGTTGGCTTCTTTGTTTTAGTGTAATATGTGATTTGTTCATTCTCTTTTGTTCATTTTTATTGTTTTTATTATTATTTTTTATCTCGGTCTTATTTGTTGCTAAGGGCCTGTCCCTCTTAGTCTTATTTTCTGCCGGATTTTTGAAAATTGCCTCGGTCTCATTCTTTGCTAAGGGTCTGTCCCTCTTAGTCTTATTTTCTGCCGGGTCTTTGTATTCTATTTCCTCTGACGAAATCAGAATTATTTCATTTAGATTATCGGCCAAATGTTGAGACTTACTGAGAATGCGTTTACTCCTAGCTTGCTGCGGGTTGTTAATTAGTGGAACTACTGGTCCGTTTTGAGATGCGGAGTCAGATAATGGTTCACGTTTTAACCCGTTGATTGCAGGCTGGAGGTTGCTGATAACTGTATCAGTATTTGGTCGCCTTTGGTCGCACCTTGATACTTTGTTATCCGTTTTCTCAGCAACACCCGTAGGTAACACCCCGAAAGATGTAGTCTCTTGACGTTTTTCTGGTTGAGTAATTCTGTTGGATCTAGAGGATATTATTAAATTTTGCCTTGTGAAGTTTTGGGGAGGTGGATATTCGTTGAATACCTTTCCTACCCCACTTATAATGGCAGTGGAGTTTTGAACAAAAGGATTAATTTCTAAACAGTTGTCTCGGTAGTTTATTTTACATTCGTATTTTTTTAAAAAGTCATTCCCAATTATCCCGTCAAAGTCTTGTTGAACTTGATGATCAAGGATGTGAAATGGATGTTGTAAAGCGATTGAATCCTCTTCCATTTGGAAAAACAAGGTTTCGTTAGTCATACTGGAACTTGTCACATTTTCGCCACTCATTGTGGATATTATTATATCCTCATTAAGTAAAGGCGAAGTTGTGGAACCGCGTATAATGCTGATTTCTGCTCCAGTATCTATAACTAGATCCTTGTATTTTCCGTCATTGAAAAGGATTCGAATCATGGATAGATTGTTATAGGAAAAGAGTTCGATTTTGAGTGTGAAGGTTATTGGGGGTGAACATCGGCCTGAACTGTCTGTCGGAAAGGATTGCCGTTTTCCTCCCGACGAGGGTAGTTTCCCGTATTGTTATTTTGTTGGCCGGAGTGTTGTTGCAACTGATGTTGTTGCACATGCGGCTGTTGCACCTGATGCTGTTGCACATGCGGCTGTTGCATATGATGTAAGTTTACTTGTCGGCCTGTATTGCCAGGTCGATGATTTCTGGGAGGGGAAAAATTGTTATGTTGAGGCCGTTGGGAATTTTGTCTTACGTGAGACATTTTGAGTCGACACTCATTTTCTGTGTGGTGAAGCCTGCCGCAATAGTTGCATTTAATAATCTGCAGGTTACACTGTGCTTCGTGCTTTATAGCACGGGGAGAAAATTGTGGCAAATTCGTGTTTCGATAACACGTTGCCGAAGTGTGTCCAATCCTATTGCAGGTCTGACAGATGGGTCGAGGTGCGTTATGCCTCGCCGAAGATGTGGGGAGAGGATGATCGTGATCTACGCGGAGAGACTGATCCATAGCGTAGGATATGGCTTCTTTAAGTTTGCTGGCGCTATGAGCCTTAACCAATAATCTCAAGCTGGGGTTTCTGATACCGTCCTCAAACGTTTGGAGAGCAAGTTTGTGGTTTTCTAGTAGTAGAAAATCTTGGACGGCTCGCTCATTGGAGCTATCATATGTAGCAGCATCGAGAGAGAGAAGCAGCTGTGAAAGCCTGTCGCAATATTCTTTCATGGTCTCTTTCTGATGTTGCTTGGCTGCGAGAAGCTGGTTTTGGGCCGAAGTTCGGGACCTATGTTCCTTAAACTGGGATTCCAGTTCTTTCACTAGGTCCGTCCAGTGTGTTAGCTCTTTGTGCTGGATCAGCTCAAAGGCGGGACCTTGAAGTCGGGTCCTGACTATGCTAAGGAATAGCCTATGCTGGGTTTCTTCCTTAATATAGCTGAATAAGGTGTCTCCACATAAAATAAATTTGGACAGTTCGCCGGGTTTACCGTCGAACGTGGGGATGATATTGTTAATATCATTTAACGAGATTTTTACGTCCATAATGGATCGATTTGACTCCTGCGTTGGGTCAGTTGGAGCAAAAAAGGGTAAGGCTTTTAAAAGCTTTAAAGTGTGTGCGTTGCGTCGGGTAAAAATGTTGGTGTTGTTGGAGGTTTAGAATTTTTTTTAAAAGAAAAAGGGAGCGTACCGTAAAGTCAAAAAATGTGGTTGTAGGAGTAAGCGCGTCAGACGGTTAACACGGTTCAAGTTACAATAATAATGTTTGGATTGTATAATGTATGTAAATGATCTTAATTCTATGTATTTAGGTATATATATAAATTTGTATTTACTTTTTTTTTTCTTGGTGTCTCCTTCTGATTGTCCGTCCTCTGCTTCGTTCGGGATAGGCCTGTGTCTGCTTCCTATTGTCAAAATTTTTTTTTGTTTTTACTTCTTTCACTTTTTCACTTTTTCACTTTATTTTACTTTCTGGTGTTTAGCCCCAGAAACGCATCGAGTTCACAGCAGACTCGTTCTTGGTAGTAAGGATCTTTTACGTGGATCCCACCGCTGCCACCAATGTTATACTCGATTTTCACCGTGCTTTCCTTACTTTCAAGGAGAAGAGTGAAATCGGGACGAGAACCGTTCGAAATAAAAGACTGAGTTTGTATTAATGCTCTAAAGGCCCGCTGTCTAGGCTAGGCTGCAACCTCTAGAGTGATTTATTTATATAGTTTGTTTATATATTTATTTAGAATACTCTAAGGCCCGCTGTCTAGGCTGGGCTGCGACCTTTGGAGTATGTTGTTTTAAGTCTGAACGTGTTCTGTGTCTTTTTACTTAAAATCCATCCTCTTTTATACTATTGATTTTACCCCCTTCTACCCATACCAGCCCTACGCAATTCCTTGTTGTATCAGCTATTTTCCAATATATTGGGCAACGCACAGTAAAGGGTACTAGTGCATTATCAGCATAGTTACCATTTCTGTTTATTGAACCCAATATATTGGTAAACGCGTCATAAATGCATCATCAGCGGAGTTCTCATTCAATCGACTCATTCTGTTTACATTTTACTCGCACACATTTCAGCTTTGTTTATGTTGCCTTTGCATTTTCTCTGTTCCGCCTTTGAGTGCAGTGGTTATGCAATTTGAATACCACCGCCAAGCAAAGAGATAAGCGAGTCGTACTCTTAAATGAGAAAATAACCAGAGAGTGACAGTTTATGGTGTCATCAATTTGGTATTTTATGTGTGTAGGCTAAACGATAATGTGAGCGGTTCGTAAATCAGTGTGACAGAGTTCGATTGTGTGGGAACCGAGAGATATGGCATTAGGCACTTGTGTTGGGCGTAATACGGAAGGCGATTGGCAGATCGTGGTTCTAGGTAGAAGGTTATGTATGTAGTGTATGTAGTGTATGTAATGTAGTGTGATCACTACAGTCGATAGCAACCCCCCTGACGCCTTTAGTCCTTATACGGAAACCTGGCAAGAACAGGCTTTGTTTAGATTACCGGAAAGTGAACTCTCTTACAAAAAGAGACGCATATCCACTACCACACATAGAGGGTCTGCTCAGTCGACTTGGAGATACACACTACATAAGTAGTGTGGATCTAAAAGACGCATTCTGGCAGATCCCTCTAGAAGAAAAGTCAAGAGAGAAAACCGCATTCACTGTGCCAGGACGACCGCTTTATCAGTTTACCGTCATGCCCTTTGGGTTGTGTAATGCACCCCAAAGGATGTGTCGGTTGATGGATAAGGTGATCCCCAGCGCACTTAGGGAAAACGTGTTTGTCTATCTTGACGACCTTCTCATCATTTCACCGGACTTTAATCACCATATATCCGTATTAGAACAGGTAGCTAGTTGTTTAAAGAAGGCTAACTTGACGATAAATGTTGAGAAGTCATTTTTCTGCTTCAAAGAACTTCGCTATCTGGGGTATATAATAGGACAAGGACATATAAAACCAAACCCAGATAAGGTATCTGCGATAACTGAATTTCCAATCCCATCTACTCAGAAACAGGTCAGGAGATTTTTAGAACTTTGTGGATGGTATCGAAGATTTATAAAAAATTTCTCGTCGATAGCAACCCCCCTGACTGACACTCTAAAAACATCCAAATCTTTTGCAATGTCTGCACCGCTTTTAAGCAATCCAGACTTTGCAAAAGCTTTGTTTTTTTTTTTTTTTTTTTTTTTGTCGGGATGTGTGAAACTTTCTGCGCTGGAGCACTCAGACTCAATACTGGTCCATTGTACTGCCAGGCAGACACACCACATTTTACTGTGGGAATTTACTCGTTTTTCTAAGAAAAACGATAAGGCTCTTCAATGATAAGGAGCTTAGGTTTACAGCACTCACCATATCCGCACCAAATACCTGCCACCTGATACGAGCAAAAGCAGGACAATCACAGAGGAAATGTTCCGCAGTGTCGTCGCTTTCTCCACAGGCTTCGCAGTTGGTGGTGTCGCTTAGGCCTAGCACCTTAAGGTGCTTGGCAAAAACGTAGTGTCCCGTAAGAACGCCAGTAGTCTGTCTGCAGTCTTTTCTGTTTTCGACAGACGTCGGGGAGCATTTGCTTAGTCTGTCTGCACCCTGGAGAGTCATGCCAACGGCGATTGTGTTCATAGGAAACCCAACCGTCAATGGAAGCCCTGACCGAGGACGCAGGCAGACAGATCGCTGGTTCAGGTCCTGAGAGGTCCCCCTCTGAGCCTTGTCTAGCAAGTTCATCGGAGATCTCATTTCCCGTGATCCCGTTATGACCCGGGACCCAGACAAGTTTAAGTGAATTCAGCCTTCCGACCGAATTCAGAGATATCTTGCATTCACGTACTATTTTGGAGGTAGTTAAGGGTTTGAGTAGGGCCTTAAGCGCAGCCTGACTGTCGCTACAGACGCAGATACTTCGCCCCCTCCACCTGTTCCTCGTAACATAGTCCATGGCCATTAGGATAGCATAAGTCTCTGTTTGGAAGACTGACGCATATTTGCCTAACGGAAAGAAAAGTCTAACGTTATCGCTCTCCACGAAGACACCAGCACCAGATCCTTGATCGGTTTTGGAGCCATCCGTAAAGATTCGACTGCATTCCCTTCCAGGTTCAGAGTCCGGCCAGAGCCAGTCCTGGACGCGAGGAAAGTCGACCTCGTATTTGCGCTTTAGCCGAAGTTCCGGTGTCATCGCATCAGACGGCATATCCATAAGACAGGAGTCGAAGGACAACCGTTGCGCAAGTTCATCAAAACTCCAGTGCGAGTTATACCAAAAGCCACCTCTTGTAAGACGTGAGATAGCCTTGATTGTACATCCCATGATGTAAACATCAAGGGGCGGAAGGTTCAATAGTGCATCTAGGCCGGAGCCAGGCGTGCTGGGGAAGGCCCCCGTGCAGCCGAGACATACCTGCCTTTGGAGTTTGGCAAAAGCAGCAGTGACGTATTTACGTGAAAGCTTATTCCACCAAACAATCGATGCGTATGCTATAAATGGTCTTATCATAGCCGTATAAATCCATAGGACTCTTTTCGGTGATAAGCCCCATGTCTTGCCGAAAATGCCTTTGCACTGCCAGAAAATAGACAGCGCCTTGGCAGTCTTCAGCTCAACATGTTTGGACCAAAGAAGTTTGCTATCCAGGATGACTCCCAAATACTTTGCTTCATTGGAGAGTTGGATTGTGACGCCTTTTAGCACTGGCTGAGCCAACCCGTCCAGCTTCCTCCTTCTCGTGAAGAGAACAACCTCAGTTTTAAGAGGATTGACCGAGAGCCCATTCCTAGTGCACCATTCGTCGATCACGTCAAGGGCCGCCTGCGCCTTGGCGCATACAGTCGCTAGGCATGATCCAACAGAAAGCACGGCAGCATCATCCGCGTACGCCTGAGCGTAAATATTAGAACTGTTGAGTGCGTTCAACAGAGAGTCGACCAGCATACACCACAGCAGTGGAGACATGACGCCGCCTTGCGGGCAGCCTCTGTTTACCCCCGCCATAACATAGCGGCCACAATCCGCATCCGCAACCAACGTTCTATTCATTAGCATTGCTTTAATCCACAACACCAATGGTTCGTCTACTCCGTGTTGTCTGGCGGAGCTGCACATGCTATCAAAAGTCGCATTGTCAAAAGCACCCTCAATATCGATGAAAATGCCCATCGCGTGTTCTTTTCTGTCAAGCGCGCCTTCAATTCTACCAACTAGATTTTGGAGCGCAGTCTCGCAGGATTTTCCGCGTTGATAGGCATGTTGCATCGGAGATAGTGGGTGCAATCGCAAAGCACCTTTGCGCACGTGAAGCTCGACCAGCCTTTCCAAGCTTTTCAGCAAGAAAGAAGTCAGACTGATTGGTCTGAAGCTCTTGGCGAGCGAGTAGTCACTTCTGCCAATTTTTGGTATGAATGCCACTCTAACTGTGCACCAGGGTGTTGGAATGTATGCCAGTGCTAGGACAGCGGTGAAGATTTTCTTCATAGTCGGTAGCAGCTGGTTTGTACATTGTTGCAGCATGGCTGGGTATATTCCGTCCGTACCAGGCGACTTGAAGCCGTCAAAAGACGCAAATGCGTATTTAATGGCCTCGTCCGTCACCACGGCCTTCGCAATATACCAGCTACGCCGAGTTGTTTGTCTTGGCTCACTCATAGTCTCGGTAATCGGGGCTGGTTGTGAACCAATTGTAATCTGGTTACCCGGAAAGTGAGACTCCAGCAGATAACTAAGAGTTTCCGCTTTCGTCTCAGTGAAGGTGCCATCAGGTTTTCTAAGTGAGTCCAATTTGGCTGGTTTGCCCTTTTTCAGAACTTTAACCAACCTACTAGTTTCACCCAGTGTTTCAATCTTTTCGCAGAAAGCAAAAGCTTTTACTATACAATGTGATGCATCGTCAAAAGGAATTGGTGGAGTATTATTTCAGTTTGACGACGAACATAATGAAAAGCCGATTGCCTATTTTTCTGAAAAATTGAATTCCTGTCAACAGAAATATAGCGTTACAGAGCTAGAATGTTTTGCAGCTTTAAGAGCTGTACACAAATTTAGACCCTACGTGGAAGGTACATCATTTACCATCATCACTGACCACGCGAGCCTAAAGTGGCTTATGGGCTTGAAAGATTTAAGCGGCAGACTAGCACGGTGGTCTTTGAAGCTTCAAGCGTTCTCGTTCAATATTGAACACCGAAAAGGTTCGCAAAATATAGTGCCAGATGCATTATCGAGGGCATATGTAGAACAGATCACAATTAATGAGCTCGACTTAAATTCGACAGAATTTAAATCCGCAGAGTATGTAGATCTTCTGACCACGATAAGAGACAATCAAGAAAATTTACCAGATTTAAAAATCGAAGACAATTTGGTGTTCAAACGTGCCTTAGCTAGCGGTAACGACAATTCGAATATCCAGTACCTTTGGAAACTTTGGATTCCCACAGGTTTAACAAACTCGATAATTGAACAAAACCACAATCCACCCAATTGTTCACACGGAGGAATTTTTAAGACTTTAGAAAGAATCAGAGAAACCTTTTATTGGCCCAATATGGTTTCACAAGTGCGAGCTTTCGTTACAAATTGTGCAAAATGTAAAGAAAATAAAGCGCCAAACTTCACACTTAGACCACCCATGGGGGCATTAATGGAAATAGAAATGCCTTTCCAAAAGATCTATGTGGATTTCATGGGGCCCTATATTCGTACTAAGAAGGGTAACCTTTTTATTTTCGTTGTTTTAGACCACATGTCTAAATTCGTTTTTCTTAAAGCGCTGCATAAAGCAACCTCCAAGTTAGCTATCGAATTTTTAGAAAATGAGATCTTTCAAAAGTTTGGAGTGCCGGAATTCTTGCTTAGCGACAACGGCAAGCAATTCGTTTCGCAAGAATTCAGTCATTTTCTTTCAAGATATGGAACCACCCATATCAAAACAGCTGTTTATTCGCCACAAGCAAATGCCTCTGAAAGGGTCAACCGATCAATTTTATCCGCCATAAGAACGTATCTGAAAGACATTCAGAAAGAATGGGATGTACATTTGTCGGGAATCCAACAAGCTTTGCGCACTTCGGTACATCAGACAACAAGAATGTCACCTTATTTTACCCTGTTTGGGCATAATATGATAACGCATGCAAGCATGTACAAGATAGCAAAAAAATTGAATTCATTAGGCGACGGTGAAGTAGAGTATTTAACCCAACCGGACTCCTTACAGCTGGTGAGAGAAAAGGTAAAAGAAAATTTAAAAAAGGCGCATGAGCGGAACAAGAAATCGTACAATCTGCGAACTTCGGTACGAGTATTCAAGCCAGGAACCGAAGTATATAGGCGTAATTTCCTACTCAGCAATGCTTCGAAACATTTTAGCTCAAAGCTTTGCCAAAAATTCATTAAATGTCGTATCGTTAAACAAGTTGGAAGAGCTATGTACCAAATTGCGAACATGCAAGGCAAATCCATAGGCGTTTATCATGCAAAGGATTTAAGACAGTAAACTTCACTGGTTCATACTCGTTTCAGACCACTATATTTGTCACAATGTCCACTAAATAAACACGATCTACACTAGATACACTTTTGATGGCAAAATAAAAAGGGAAATGGTTTGTCATTTCCACAAATGAACCCGCAATTTGTATGGTATGATCTAGGCAAGCTACAAGAATATCCACAGGCACAGTGATTTCAATTTAAGAGAACGGATTCTATTAGAATTTGTAAAACTTTCGATACTGAACCTGCGATTGAGGCAATGTCGGGTCCACCGAAGCATCCTTCAACATTCTAAAGCCAGGGCAGTTCCGGGAAGTAGGTAATCCATCAGTCTTGAGTCTGGTCCCACAAGCGCAAGAGTAAACTATAAGTATGCATTAAGCATTGTTAAACGGAATTCGGTGGAAGGAGGAAAAGTTAATTGCAGTCGCATATAAAAGTAAATAATTCCTTGCAATAACTATAACATTGGAGAGTGACAACTGACAAGTGGAAAGTGGAAAGTACCCTGGAAGGATATGGAAGTTATTTCGAATATTGGTAGCCCTGTGCAAGAAACGATTAAGGCAGAGTCAGATGCATTAAAGTGTAATAGATTTCTCGTTATGAACTATTCTACACGAATTCCTGACCAAAGGATTGATCGTGGTACTAAGCTACTTTATCACCAAAGAATGTACTAGTACTGTGGGAAGATGAAGCATAGCGAGTTATGACATGTACTTGAAAGGAGAAATGTCACAATGACATCAGGGACGTGGGTCGAGTTCAGGTTTTTTCAGATATTTTAAAGACTGCGTTCTTCAGGTACTCTTTCACCACAAGTGTTGTCAAGAGTCCATGATTTTGTAGGGTGCGCCTTTGAAATCATTTCGCACCGTACTGTACAACATGTTCACTGTAACCCAATGGTTCCGCTGCAAATCGGTGCAATCGTAACCAACTTCACGGAGGAAATCATGCGAACGAAACATCAGAAAGAACTATAAAAGGCACGACGCCATTGTACGTTTTCTTTTCTACTTTCATGAGTGTTTCGGGTAGGTGCCGCCATTGCTAGAAAGCAATGAAATATAATAAAACGTTTATTCTTTTGTAAGAGTGTAAAGCTAAACGGAAAAAGTATTTTTCAATACTTCGGGTCGTTGACGCCTTGCTAGAAGCAAGGAAATAAAATAAACATTTTATAATTTGTTCATATAGTGTAAAGCTAAACGGAAAAAGTATTTTTCAATACTGCGGGGAGGTAACCACTGCACCAGGCAAAGAGAAACCTCGCCCGGGCGTCACAACTCCAGGAAAAATGCCATTAGAACCTGCGCACCGGCACAGTCGGCAAAAATCAGAGAAATCTTACATTTTCTCCTACACTGCAAAAGGATTACTCAGACCAAGCGTCTTAGAATAAAATCCAAGGTAATTATTGAGATTTTATTTATTGAGTGTGTGTGAAAATACCCCGGCATGTCCATTTTTAGATTAGAGTCACGGGTATTGTTTTTAACAAGAAAAACAGCAAATTTTGTGAACCGAACGAAGGCTCTAGTTCGAACACAGAGAATTGACTTAATACCCCAAGTTGTATTAAAGTGAGCCAATAAAAGAAACAACAACTAAATTTTATTCACAAGCTTTATTTCGAGTTGTTCGAGTTACTGCCAAACTATTCTTTGTACCTTTCCAACTTTGAATGCCAAACATTTTTCATTTTCCTCTCCACGAAATCTCTGGTCCAGCTGCTTTCTAAGGTCACTCGTCTGCTGGTCAATAACCTCTTGGGAATTGCGGATCATCAAGCAGCTGTTTTCCTCAAGCAAAAAATGTCACCGCTTAGCTGCTCCCGCACAGTGCATCGTGTTCTTCTCGGGGCAGTATGTGTAATCCCCACTAACACATGCGTGCGTACTTCTTCGCTGGACAATGTTGATTAGTGGGAGGAGCAAATAGGCAAAAACATAGCATTTTTTTTGCATGCAGTTTTCTTAGACGTGATTTCTCCAAGTGCTTGGATTACGCAGCGGTTTGCTGCAGTTTTTCTGAGCGCCCACTTTTCCCCATCGCTCATAGAACTATGGAGACACTGCATATTTTGCCTTCAGCATGTTCGTAATAAATGCCGTCGGATAAATGCTGATAAAATATGCCGACGGTAGAATGTTGGATTCGGGGATGCCGATTGCGAGTTGATATTTGTTGCGTTGCAACATCCTGCCGGGCCACAGAACGATCCATCGCGGTCTTGGGATGCCATCTGGATATGCTTCATGTCTGTTATTTAGATATGTAGGTTATCTGAGGATCTCCGCTGGAAATAGTCTCCGCGGCCGGTGGGTGGCCGAGGTGTGCGGCCGGCATAGGTACATGAAAAAAAATAAAATAAAACGGTAGGTGTGGTGAATGGTGTGTGGCAATAATGAATTATGGGTATAATGTTAGTTTGTTTCTTTAATTCAATGTAAGTAATTAAGGTGTTAGATATTAGATTTAAATGGTTTATGCAAATGGTTTTTTTTTTTTATTATTTATTATAGCTATTAATATTAGAGTGTGTGTGTGTGTGCGTGTTCGGTGACCTTACTATTTTGCCATTGGCAGAAGGCACACTTTAACTATGGGGCGCTTCAATTTCGTGGTTGCCGTCTTGATTGTGACGACACGGATTGCGCCATCGGCTCCAGGATGAGTCTCTTCAATTCTGCCAAGTCGCCACAGAGTAGGAGGTGTTTGTTCATCAGGTAAGATTACCAGGTCTCCTGCCTTGAGTTGATTCTCCGACGTGAGCCATTTTGTGCGTTGTTGAAGTCGCGCAAGATATTCGGACTTCCATTTTCTCCAAAAGTCTTGTTGGATTTTCTGCAAAATGTGCCATCTTTATAGGTGGTTTTCCTTGATTTCTGACAAGTCCTTCTCCGGCGTTGTGTTCAACGGCGCACCAATTAAGAAGTGCCCAGGAGTTAGTATCGATAAATCGTCAGGGTCCTCAGTCATCGGGCAGAGTGGTCGCGAATTCAAACAGGCTTCCACTTGAGATAATACTGTGGCGTACTCTTCGAAAGTGTATAGTGTCCAATGATCCGTTTTAGATGGTGCTTCATAGATTTGACTCCCGCTTCCCACAGTCCACCAAAGTGTGGCGCAGCTGGGGGATTAAAGTGCCACTTGGTTCCGTTCGCTTGCAGTTGTTTGACTATATCCTCAGTCCACTGTTTCGACAGCTGTGCTCTTTCCTTTTCCAACATTTTCGCAGCTCCTTGGAAATTAGTGCCACAATCACTGTGTAGATTTGCGCATATCCCCCTTCGAGCCGCGAAACGTTTAAACGCGGCCAAAAATGCCGATGAGCTGCAGTCGCTTACCAGTTCTAGGTGCACTGCTTTCGTGCAAAAGCATATAAAGATTGCAATATATGCCTTTGTTACCTTGCTACAGCGACCTTTCCACGCCTTTAATTGTACAGGTCCGGCATAATCTACGCCAGATGTGTGAAACGGGCGAGCCTGGTTGACCCTTGAGTACGGTAAATTTCCCATTTTTTGTTGCATTTGTGGAGCCCTGTGCCTGAAACATCGAAGACAATTACGAATGCAACTTTTAACGTTGAATTTCAGATTGATGATCCAATACTCTGACCTGAGTGTTGCCATCATTAGTTGTTGTCCGCCATGAAGCGATCTCATATGAACATCGTGCACTATTAGCGTCGTCAACACGTTTTTTGATGGCAGTATTATGGGGTGACGCTGTGCATATGATAAATCAACATTTTCCAAGCGGCCCCCAACTCTCAATATTCCGGATTCGTCGATGATGGGCGAAAGTCTTGCCAACTTACTACCCTTATGTACCGTTTCTTTCTTAGAAATTCGCTTGATCTCTTCGGTGAAGAATTCGCGCTGAACAATGGCCACCAACCGCGTTCGTGCTAATGCGATTTCTTCGACTGACAGCGGTCCAGACAAAAGTATTAATTTTTTGCGGGCGTTGTGGATAAAGCGGAGCCAATACGCCGTAGCTCGGACTAATCGCTGCAATGATGAAAACCTGGATAAAAGTACATTGATCTCAAAAGAATTTACATGGATGCAGAGCTGAAAGATGTTTGTTGGGGGGAACCCAGATGCAATAAAGTCATTCTTGACCTTTGATACCTCCATTGGTTTCGTTTCCAAATCTGTGTTTTGGAGTTTATCTGCGGGATGAGATTGTTCGTCAAAAGTTTGTAAGAACTCGGGGCCATACCACCACTGAAGACTTTGGACGAGCTCTGTTGGTGGAACTCCTCTCGACGCGATGTCCGCTGGGTTCTCTTTGGAAGGCACATATTTCCAACTATTGGGGTCGACCAGCTCCTGAATTTCGGCGACTGTGTTGGCGACGAATGTGGTTCGTATGTATGTTACCGATTTAATCCAAGCCAGCGTGATTTGCGAATCGGACCAAGCATGAATTCGTGCCCTTTGGAGTTCCATTGTTTCAATAGTGTTTACCAACAAGTGTGCTAGCAGCACAGCTCCGCACAGCTCTAACCGCGCCAGAGATTGTGTTTTCAAGGGTGCAACTCTTGTTTTTGAAATCAGCAAGTTAGTGTGTACTGTTCCTCGGTTAATCGCTCGAATGTACACGGCTGCCGCATAAGCCCTTTCGGGCGCATCGCAAAAACCGTGTATTTCAATTACAGCTTCGTTCGTGAAGCATATCCAGCGTGGTATCTCGATTTCGTTAAGTGCTTTTAATTCAGCCTTAAGAATTTGCCATTTGGTGACGATTGAGGGTGCGAGCTCACTATACCATGTTGTGTGATGTTCCTTCCAAATCTCTTGCATCAGGATTTTTCCGAGGATTACGCAAGGAGCGATCCACCCCATTGGATCGTAAAACCGCGCGATATCTGACAGAATTGTTATCTTTGTGGTACGTTGCTGTTCTGGCAGAGTTAGCTTGAAAGAGAATGTGTCCCGCCCTGGGTGCCACTGGATCCCCAATGTTTTTATAGCGGTGCCATCGTCAAATGACAGCGGTAACTTTACTTCCCTGTCTTCTTCTGGAACGGCTTCTAACAGCTTCTCGCTATTACTCGCCCATTTCCTCAACGGAAAGCTTCCAAGTTGCAGCATGGCGATGAGTTGACGTTGCATTTCTAGGGCTTCAGCTACTGAGTCTGCTCCATGGATGACATCGTCCACGTAGAAATTTTTCTTGGCGATCTGCGAGGCGAGCGGAAAATCGCCCCGTTCATCAGCAGCCAGTTGTTGAAGAGTGCGAACCGCTAGATACGGTGCCGCTGACGTGCCAAAGGTGACTGTATTCAGCCGATATGCCTTAACCTCTTCGATCTCCTTGTCTCTCCACAAAATGAGCTGATATACAGAATCAGTTGTAGGTACCCAAATCTGCCGATACATTTTATTAATGTCAGCTACGAACGCGACCCTGTGCTTTCTAAATCGAGTTACATGGTCGAACATGTCGTCTTGCAACCTCGGACCAACGAGGAGATGGTCGTTGAGTGACGTACCATTTGACGTTTTACAGGAGGCGTCGAATACAATGCGCAGCTTTGTGGTGGAACTGGATTCCTTCACCACTGCGTGGTGGGGTACAGAGTAGTGCGCCGATAGCGATTTTGGCTCTACTTCCGACATATGGCCCAACTCCTTGTATTCTTCTAAGACCCTTTTGTATTCCTCATGGAATAACGTATTGGCACGGAATTTTTTCTCCAGTTGGAGATACCTTATCCTCGCTGAATTGTAAGATATTCCTAAGGAGGGTCGTAGTCCTTCCTTGAATGGAAGTTGGACTATATATTTTCCATCTGTCTGCCTTTGATGAGTACGACAAAAATACGTTTCGCATCGTTCATCATCGGGCGACAGTATTTTCTTCCTCCCGACTTCCTCAAGCTCCCAGAATTTAAGTAAGATATCATCTATATTCCTAACTTCAGTCGTTATGTGGAGAGATGATACCCGTTGTTTGTTAGAGGACACAGTACCAGAGAGGACCCATCCCAGTTCTGTCCTTTGAGCCATAGGGGTCCCTGGTGCCCCCTTGATAATGCCTTCTAGAAGGATTGATGGATAGATGTCGCTTCCAAGGATCATATCTATCTTTCCTGGTTTGTTAAACGTTGGATCAGCGAGCTCAATTCTTTGGAGGTGATTCCAGTTAGCACAGGAAACATTGTGCGTTGGAAGAGTAGCCGTAAGTTTTGGTAATACCAACGCAGTAAGTTGTAGACTAAATTTCTCGTTTACATTAGAGAAAATGGTTACCGAAACCTTGTGTTTGGATATGGTCGTGTTGGATTGTCCAACACCTAAAACGGTGACGTAGCTCCTTGCCATTTTGAGATTTAAGGCTTGTGCAGCGGACTCAGAGATGAATGAAGCCTCCGATCCAGGATCCAGCAGGGCTCTCAACATTATCGGCTGGCCAACGGTTGGAATGACCTTAATGAGCGCAGTAGCGAGAAGAACAGTTTGAAGATTATTGTTTTTGGCGAGATAAGTGTTATGAGCTGAAGTGAACGTGGAGGAGGACGATGGGATCTCCGAAGCAATTGGAGTGGAAGCGTCGGTTGGTTGAGCGGATGGCTCATTAACAGTCATTGCGTTAGCTGGGTCGGATGAATGCAGTAACGAATGATGTTTTTGTTTGCACACAGAACATGTGAAGGTGCTTGTGCAGTTTTGCGTGTTGTGTGCATTTGAAAGGCAGTTGACACACAACTTGTTTCTCCTGACCACATCCTGTTTCCTTTTGGTATTTAATGCTTTAAATTTAAAACAATTTCTTATTGAGTGGAAACCGTGACACATGGAACATTTCGAAACTGTCGAATTGTGAGAACGAATGGTGGCAGAAGGTGGTTTTTTGGTCTTAGATTGGGCAACATATGATGTGGTTTGTCCAATTACCTCTAATGTTCGGGACCTAGTTAGTAAAAAATCCTCTAGCAACGAATATGCTGGATAATCTACATAGGAGGAGATGTGTGATTCCCACAGAGCAAGAGTAGTAAGTGGCAGTTTCTGAACTGTATGGAAAATCAGAACATCTTCCCATGAATCGACAGGCACGCCCAGATTCTCGAGGGAATGCTTCGCCTCATTCGTGGTGTCCAACAGCTGCTTGATGCCATCGGCTGATTCGTGAGCAAGCACTGGTTGATTAAATAGTAGCCTGAATTGATTGTCTTTTAACAATCTCAGATTCTGGTACCTTTTGACTAATGTTGCCCATGCAGATTCAAAACTACCATCAGTGATTGCAGTATTTCGAAGAAGTCGTTCAGCTTCACCGCTTAAATTTGCTTTTAAGTAATGAAGTTTTTGAACATCGGATATGGAACAGTTTTTGTAAACCAAACTTTCCAATAAGCCTTTGAATTCCGGCCACATTTGAAAAGAACCAGAAAATGTAGGGATTTTTATCGGGGGAAGCTTTAATTCAACAGACAAGGCCTTCTGTCCTGCCATGGAATTATTAAGAGAGTTGTGACTTTGGTTATTGCTGTCGATGGTATGAATATGCAGCTTTAATTCCGAAGAATATTTATAGTACAGTTCCTTTAATTTATGGAACGTTAGTGCTTCCATGTAAGCAACCTTTGCATCTTCAGTTGGAGCTGCAACAATTTTTTGATGCAGACCCCTCGCTTCTGAATACGATAATTCTAAATTCTGCAACCGCGCTTCATTCATATGAACAGATTTATTTACTTTTTCAAGCTCTACGTAAGCCTTATAATCGGCCTTTAACTCTAGAGAGATGGTTTCAATCGAGTCTATTAAATTTGAAAGTTTGTTCTTACTCATGACGCAGAATCGTAATCGCAAAACACACCACAACACGATATTATTTTATGACGAAATAATTAATTTTAATAATAGTTTAGATAAATGCCACACACCTGTTGTTAAGCGTTGCTCCCTCGTTACAGCTGTTATGTTAGCAGCACCACCAGCTCCAGCTCCTTCTCCAGAAATCCAAAAGTATCCGAACGAAGTAAAAGGCACGAACAGCAGCGTATACTGCGACGGACACGACCAATTTAATTCCACGCACTGTAGTACTAATTGGTGTTACGCACTTGTTATTTTTAGTTGTCTAGTCTTTTGCACAAAAGTCCAGATCCTTTAATTCGGCGCGAAGGACCATATGTTTTTAACAAGGAAAACAGCAAATTTTGTGAACCGAACGAAGGCTCTAGTTCGAACACAGAGAATTGACTTAATACCCCAAGTGGTATTAAAGTGAGCCAATAAAAGAAACAACAACTAAATTTTATTCACAAGCTTTATTTCGAGTTGTTCGAGTTACTGCCAAACTATTCTTTGTACCTTTCCAACTTTGAATGCCAAACATTTTTCATTTTCCTCTCCACGAAATCTCTGGTCCAGCTGCTTTCTAAGGTCACTCGTCTGCTGGTCAATAACCTCTTGGGAATTGCGGATCATCAAGCAGCTGTTTTCCTCAAGCAAAAAATGTCACCGCTTAGCTGCTCCCGCACAGCGCATCGTGTAATCCCCACTAACACATGCGTGCGTACTTCTTCGCTGGACAATGTTGATTAGTGGGAGGAGCAAATAGGCAAAAACATAGCATTTTTTTTGCATGCAGTTTTCTTAGACGTGATTTCTCCAAGTGCTTGGATTACGCAGCGGTTTGCTGCAGTTTTTCTGAACGCCCACTTTTCCCCATCGCTCATAGAACTATGGAGACACTGCATATTTTGCCTTCAGCATGTTCGTAATAAATGCCGTCGGATAAATGCTGATAAAATATGCCGACGGTAGAATGTTGGATTCGGAGATGCCGATTGCGAGTTGATATTTGTTGCGTTGCAACAGGTATCGTCGTTTATCACCACGTGGATATCCATGTGGGAGCGATACCTGCCGCACTGATCGCTCAACTACCAGCACCAACCCGGATAATATAATAATCACTCAACCACCTGACATTTCAACCACCTGACATTTCAACCACCTGACATTTCAACCACCAGCTAGATCAACGACCAGCCAGATCCAACACCAGAGTTACAACAACGAAATACTATTTCGTCCACCAGTTCATTCACTTGCCGCAACAAAATATAATTTCGTCAACCACCAGCCATATCATTCACCAGCATAGATTCGGGGATAAAATTAATTTCTTCAACGAATATAATTTCGTCCACCACCAGCCAGTTCAACGACCAGCCAGATCCAACACCAGAGTTACAACAACGAATAATATTTCGTCCACCACCAGCCAGTTCAACTACCGACCAGATCAACTACCAGCCAAGACACGAAGAATAGAATTTCTTCAACCTCCAGCCTGTTCATCCACTTGCCGCAAAACAAAGAATAACTTCTTCAACTACCAGCCAGTTCAACCACCAGCCAGTTCAAACAACGGAGAATATAATTTCTTCCACACCCAGCTTTTCAACGAAGAAAAATTCTTCAACCATCCGCGACATCTAGTATGTAAGCATAGTATAATAATTATTCTTGTTGAGTAGAACTAGTTTCAGGTTAATTTAAGATTGTAAAACAGGTAATGCCATTTTGAATTATACAAATACACATACTTTAATAAAATCTTTTACAACAGCTAAGTCCAGATCAAGCAGACAACGAATTGTGCGCACAAGCCGGAGTCAGCAAGTAAAAAGGACATCAACATATATAATTCAGTCTCAATTCAATCGAACTTTACGTAAGTGATAACTTTAAGTGTATTATTCTTTTGGCATCAACCATTATTTTTTTTTTAGTAGATAATTGTATAGCGTAATGTGCTGTTGGAGGTCACTTCTAACAGTGTACGAAATTACTTCCGAACTATATTTTAAGCTTGACATTTTATTTTTAAGTAAATTCCTTGGGGTATATGTGGTAACCTCAGACCTCAGAATCTTTATCCTGGTCATTCTGACACAGACCCTATTGTGCATTAAAATTAATTCGTATAAATTTAAGAAAAATTTGGAGCGGCTTAGTAGCCGGTTCTTAGCTTTAAGAACATTTAAGTGAAATAAAAATGTGCTTAACTGTATCCAATACAGTGTTGATTTAATAGCTATGATAGGCTAGGGAAATATTTGTTGGCGATGGTGAGGTGTGACAAGTGAAGCAAATGGAGTTGGTGTAACAACAACATTAAGGGGTTACCTCTCAACAGTAACCGGCGTAAGGTAACCACGGAGCTGTTGATGATATTCTTCAGTAAAGGGTGGGTAAAGCCGATGACGCAGCAACAACCTAGTGCTGCTTGGTCACGAACATCTGACCGTTTCTCTTCTCTGTTTCGTATTTTCTCTCATAGGTCCCTCTCGGTACCGAAATCATTGTTTTTTTTTCATTTTCTACAACTTTCTATATCACTTGTGAACCCTAGCGGTTCGCAAACCTCCTTCGGACAGAATAACGACGTTTAGTCACTGTATAGTGGCATCCTTCTCTTAATGTGTCTACGGACACATGGCACGTATATATTTTTATTTTGTAACCAGAAAGTAGCAGGAAGATCCCCCCCATCGACGAGCTGTCGCCGTGCAAAAACGCAAGCGTGCCACCCTCTGCTACAGGAAAAAGTACCACCATTATTTTCCCTGGGCTTCTTTACAAAATTGGCGCCCAACTTCGGAGCAGCAGTGAATTCAGTATACCAACCCCTCACAAAATAAATGTGACGAAATCATTGCATCCCCATTTTATCAACATTTTGAAAAAACAGCAGCACCTTACATCTTTCAAAAAGTTTTGATTACGAGTTTTCTTGCGGACGCTCGTATGTGAATAGCTGCAAACATTAAACTTCTTTGTAAATATCATCTCATGCATTTTAATTCTTCGTCAGAACCTTTAACTATATTAAATATTCTAGGAGTCCTGTTCTTATTAGATTCCACATCTTAGAATTAGTTGCACTAGAATATTATTCGGTTTCAGAGTCGACGGATGTAGATACTTACGCATATGTACATAGTACATAAGGAACAGCTAGGGAGTTCATCTATGAGTCCTGACCTTACAGCTTATTAAGCAATGGTACAGTTGCCATAGAAGACACCTTAACCTTCCAAAGTGTCTCTGCACACTTTTGCGAAAAAAAAATGCATAATACCTGTCCATTTCTTTTTTTATTTCATTCTATCGCTTTATGTTACACCAAACCTTATTTCATTTATGTCACGAACCAGATCACCTTAACATCACCGTGTTTATTATTATTATAACTATCAAAAGAAATTTATTTATTAGTTTTTTCTCTCCATTAATATATACCAACACATTTAAAAATTTACCTTCCTTGGGTTTGCTTCTTCAAGTTTAAAACCCAAAGTCAATAAATATGAGTACCCACGAGAGCAACGGAGCTATTCCGAAGCAAAAAAGGAATACAGCCTTCGATGCTAACAGAAATATGCAAACTCGCTCTCAGAGCAAGCAGCATATAAACGTTGATACTCCCACCACTAACAACCGTTCAATTAATAACAGGACCGTACTTCATTCTCCTCATCAAAGTACGGACACACGTCTAAACATTATTCGATCTCCAAACAATTATGATGTAGTCATCAATAGAAGTGCGAACCAAACGGCAAATGAAACTGTGTGTGAGAATGTGACAGCAGCTAACGCTCACAGAAATCCCATAGTTTCACAACCGTCTAATATACCCACGTTTACAACTACCACTGTCAATCCTTCAATTCCTATTAGAACTCTTTTTGCTGACGAAACAGCTGACCCAACACATTTCAATGTCAATGCGAACGTATATAGAGCGTATGCAGAGGACGCCAGAGGACGACAAAACTCACAACATCTGTCCTCCAATGGTCATCTACATGCGCACATAAAGAAAGTGGTAGATGCAAGTTTGACGGAACTGCAAAATTCACTTTTTAAAGATTTACCAAACTTAATTAAACAGAGTGTGGAGCAAAGCATGAAACACATTCTGATGCAAAAAACCCAACCGAATAGGCTTACAAATCCACAGGCGGAAATGTTACAACCTATTTCGAGTCAACCAAGTCCAGATGATAATCATTCTGCTCATTCTGATAAAGCGTCGACTAGCTCGCGATTTCAAATTGGGTATAACCAAAGTAGCTTCATACCTAATGAACAATTTCAAGTTCCATATCGTAATGAAAACTTTACTCGCTTTTCAAATGGCGATCAGCAAGTCGATAGACCAAATAAACGACGTTTTGAGTTGGATCGCTGGGGCATCGATTCGATGATACCGCCAAAGGTATGTCAATTGAAGATTTTGTCTTTCGTGTAGAGGTTCTTAAGATCAACTACGACTGCCCTTGGATAGATATCATACGCAACTTCCACCATCTGTTGTCCGGATCCGCTCAAGAGTGGTATTGGCAACATCTTAGAAGCAATCCTAGAGGTGATTGGCCATTACTTCGAACATCCCTAATAAAACAATTTAAAAGATTTGAGAATGATTTTGAGATACTTAAACATATTATGGATAGGAGGCGAATGCCGAATGAATCATTCGATGATTTCTTTAAGACAATAGTACACTTCAAAAGCCAGTTAAAAGATCCCATGCGAGACCAGGATCTTATCAATATTTTGAGAAACAACGTTAATATTCGTTTGATGAATTTTGTATATTCAATGAAGATGAATTCGTTGGAACACTTTCGAGATGAATGCAGACGGACGGAAAAAATGCTTCAAACTCGTTATGGTATGCAACATCGCGTAGGTAATGTCAGAAACCTCCAAGAGTTGCACTGCGCCGAAGTAAATACACCTGACATACATTTCGAACCATGCGAAAACATTTCAGCGGTCTCTTTTACAAACCACTCGAGTAATTCGCATGGTCATCGAAAACTTGCCGAGGAGAATGTGAAATGTTTTAACTGCAAACAGCTTGGACACATTTTTATTAATTGCAGCTTGCCAGTTCGGAAACTATTTTGCTACAAGTGTGGCACTGACAATTACACCGTCTTGGATTGTCCTAAATGTAATGTACATAAGGGAAACCTGAGAACGAACGTGACGAAATCTGGGGAATCACGTTCGACACAAACGTTCCCAGAATAGCAAAATTAGATGCTTCGACAAACACCTCGGAAATCCCCGAACACGAAATAGTTGAATCTAACGACTTTCGTTCTTCGGAACATTTATGTAATAGCACACCAGACACTGACACTAAAGTTAATTTCACACCCTTGTATAAAAGATCTTTTGAACAAAGATTGATCAATTATCAAAAGATTCGGAATCGAATTTTTGATGTAGAAGAAATTATACCACCTAAACTTTCAAGCAAAAACGTCAAAACGAGACGAAGATATAGGAAAAGACGTGCGTATCGCAAACTTATCAATGAAACATTCCTTGGAGGAAATCTTGACACAAGACCATATGCTACGATAGTACTGCATGGAAGAGAAATCAGAGGCTTGTCGGATAGTGGAGCCTCGATTTCATGTTTAGGTAAGGATTGTATGAATTTGGTTAACGAACTAGGTATTCCGATTGTAAAATTTCATTCCGTGGTAAACACTGCTGATGGGAAAGGACAGGAAATAGTTGGTCGTATATCAACAAAGGTCGAGTACAAGAACATGGTTAAGACTCTAGACCTCTACCTAGTTCCGGATCTAGTGCAACTTTTGCTTGGACTTTTGGTCCAAGTTCCAAATCGCTCCAAACATCATCAGCGAGATTTCCACAAGTTCAGACAGCAATTCTAGTACGAAACACAAACCACCAATGCATATACTTACGAAAGAGCAGGAAAAGAAGCTGCTATCTGCAATTTCCCAGTTTCCTTCATTTACAGACCAAGGTTTAGGGAAAACTACATTAGAGACACACGTTATAGATACTAATGACTCCGAACCGGTAAAGCAACGTCATTACCCGATGTCACCTGTAATTCAACAGATAATCTATACGGAACTCGATCGTATGCTCTCCTTGGGTGTACTCGAAGAGAGTCATAGTGCATGGAGTTCGCCTTTAGTCCTTATACGGAAACCTGGCAAGAACAGGCTTTGTTTAGATTACCGGAAAGTGAACTCTCTTACAAAAAGAGACGCATATCCACTACCACACATAGAGGGTCTGCTCAGTCGACTTGGAGATACACACTACATAAGTAGTGTGGATCTAAAAGGCGCATTCTGGCAGATCCCTCTAGAAGAAAAGTCAAGAGAGAAAACCGCATTCACTGTGCCAGGACGACCGCTTTATCAGTTTACCGTCATGCCCTTTGGGTTGTGTAATGCACCCCAAAGGATGTGTCGGTTGATGGATAAGGTGATCCCCAGCGCACTTAGGGAAAACGTGTTTGTCTATCTTGACGACCTTCTCATCATTTCACCGGACTTTAATCACCATATATCCGTATTAGAACAGGTAGCTAGTTGTTTAAAGAAGGCTAACTTGACGATAAATGTTGAGAAGTCATTTTTCTGCTTCAAAGAACTTCGCTATCTGGGGTATATAATAGGACAAGGACATATAAAACCAAACCCAGATAAGGTATCTGCGATAACTGAATTTCCAATCCCATCTACTCAGAAACAGGTCAGGAGATTTTTAGGACTTTGTGGATGGTATCGAAGATTTATAAAAAAATTCTCGTCGTGTTATACTCGATTTTCACCGTGCTTTCCTTACTTTCAAGGAGAAGAGTGAAATCGGGACGAGAACCGTTCGAAATAAAAGACTGAGTTTGTATTAATGCTCTAAAGGCCCGCTGTCTAGGCTAGGCTGCAACCTCTAGAGTGATTTATTTATATAGTTTGTTTATATATTTATTTAGAATACTCTAAGGCCCGCTGTCTAGGCTGGGCTGCGACCTTTGGAGTATGTTGTTTTAAGTCTGAACGTGTTCTGTGTCTTTTTACTTAAAATCCATCCTCTTTTATACTATTGATTTTACCCCCTTCTACCCATACCAGCCCTACGCAATTCCTTGTTGTATCAGCTATTTTCCAATATATTGGGCAACGCACAGTAAAGGGTACTAGTGCATTATCAGCATAGTTACCATTTCTGTTTATTGAACCCAATATATTGGTAAACGCGTCATAAATGCATCATCAGCGGAGTTCTCATTCAATCGACTCATTCTGTTTACATTTTACTCGCACACATTTCAGCTTTGTTTATGTTGCCTTTGCATTTTCTCTGTTCCGCCTTTGAGTGCAGTGGTTATGCAATTTGAATACCACCGCCAAGCAAAGAGATAAGCGAGTCGTACTCTTAAATGAGAAAATAACCAGAGAGTGACAGTTTATGGTGTCATCAATTTGGTATTTTATGTGTGTAGGCTAAACGATAATGTGAGCGGTTCGTAAATCAGCGTGACAGAGTTCGATTGTGTGGGAACCGAGAGATATGGCATTAGGCACTTGTGTTGGGCGTAATACGGAAGGCGATTGGCAGATCGTGGTTCTAGGTAGAAGGTTATGTATGTAGTGTATGTAGTGTATGTAATGTAGTGTGGTCACTACATCCCGCTCTCCTTAAAGGGAGGAAATTATGCCTTGAAGAGGTTAATTTTCTCAAGAGGGTGGATTGGAAGTTTACAATTTCTGACGTATGTTTTTTTTTTAAAGAGTTTTTAGGTAGTTTGTGAAGAATTTTAAATTAACATAATAGGCTAATTGGTATTGTTTACATGTGTATTCTTATGTTTATGGTTTCTTATTGCTAGTGTATATATGATATGTAATTTAAATTAAGTTGGGCGTGCCTTTGGGTACGCCAATGTTATGACTTATGGCTAGTATGTTTATGTATATTTAAATTGTTTTTGTATGTACGTTAAAAAATTTGATAGTATGTATTTAGAATCTTATAATTTTCGTTTCTTATTGATAGTATGTATATGTGTACATTGTTTTTTGTGTACTAAGGTTTATATAAAATTGTTTAATGGGATTTGGAAAATTCTTTTTGTTTTTTGTTTTTTATTTTGTATTTCTTATGACTAGTGTGTATCTTATGGATAGTATGTGTACATTTAATTTGTTTTGTATTTATAAAGGTAAAATTGTTTGACAGTATTAGGGTTTTGTTTTGTTTTTTTTTATTTTGAATTTCTTTTATGACTAATATGTATGTATTTGAAAACTTAAATTGATTTGTGTGTACTTTTGGGTACTAATGTTTATTATGTATATTTTATTGATTAAGCAAATATTGAACAAGTGTTTACCTTTTCTCTTACTCGGTTAACCGTCTGTTGCAAGGCTTAGTCTGATTTCCGGTAATTCAGTTATTGTCTCCGTTTGTGGTGTCTGTCTGGTTTTGAACGCAATTACCTTGTCTTTGTTACTGTCGAGGGGCTTGTTCTTGTTAACTACGTATGTTCGATAGTGTCTATAGCAAAATAGGGCTAGTGTTATTGCTACTATCGTATAGATTAGGGTATAGTGGTGCAGGTTGTGAGTATCCAATGTTAGCATAAGTTTGGATTCTTCGTGTTTTAGTACGTCTATGTCGTGTGAGATCAGTTGTAAGTCATTGTCGCTCGAGGATTTTACGACTGCTATTTCGGATGTGTAGTTGGGTAGGTTGTTGGAGATAATATGGGAGATATTTAAAGGGGGAATGTAGGAGTTAGTGAGATTTGTGGATGTTTC
The DNA here is from genome assembly GCA_949715645.1 of Portevinia maculata. NCBI lineage: Eukaryota > Metazoa > Arthropoda > Insecta > Diptera > Syrphidae > Portevinia > Portevinia maculata. Next base: position 124,966,289 of record OX454527.1, read on the forward strand.
GCTAATTGCCTGTATTGTGAGTTCTTTTGACTTCACATAACAATTCTTTTGCAGTTCTATTTTAGCACTATTTGTTAGGGTATATGTGGCTGTGTCTTCTCCACATATTTCGTCGATCACGTACTCTGTTAAAGATGAAAATAGCCAAATGTTTGGTTGGGAGAGTTGTATCCAAGTCGTTGTGGGCTTAGATTGTCTTATCTCGCAAGTATTAGGTAGATTGTCATTGCCTTTTAGTAGTTGGATTTCACATTGTAGATCATTAGTGTCTGTGTTGAACAAGGGGTGAGTTAGGGGACATAAAAATTTGTCATTCAGGGATTTACAGTTTGTTAAATCTGCCTTGTTCCAATTTGAAAAACGGTCTTTTCTATAATTTATAATGATATATTGGGCTGAGGGTTGTATGAATACGAATTGATTATTGTGTCGGGTTGGAAGGGGTATGACTTTAAAAATACGGAAGTTGTCTACTAGGGGAAGAGGGATTTTTATTTCATAGATAATTTTTTCGGTTCGAATGGCTACGCTAGTGGTACAAATTTGGTATAGATGAAGTATGTTTTCGTCATTGACTACGAAGGGTAGCCTCATACCATTTGGGAGTTCTTGTTTGATTTGTGCCAATGCGGGTTTTATTTGATCTGGGGAGATTATTGATAGGTGTGGCTTACCGTGTTTTACGTCGCTCACAAGATCTAGTATGTCACTAAGTGTGTTTTGGTACCTGATAATGATTAGTGTGACTAGGGAGGTTAAGGATTCTATCTCAAGAAACATCTTTTGATCGTGGGTTGTGTTTACCAAGTTTGTTATCATGCGTTTGGTGTCTTCTATTTTCGAGTTTATCGCTAACATTTGGTTTTCTATGGTTCTTTCCGACTTACTGAAAATGTTTTTCGTAGTTTCTAGATACTTTAATAATATGTTTGGTGTGTAGTTTTTGTTCCATAAGGGTTTTTTGTTTTGTATACTGCATGCTAGTCTTGTAGGTGTTGTATGTTGTTGTTGTGAAGTAGTTTGGATTTTCTTCCGATTTGGACTACTGTGTTCTCGTCAGAGAGGATTTTAGTCACCTCGTATGGTCCTTCCCAGAGGGTAGAAAGTTTGTTTTGCCTCGTCTGGTTTCGTATGAGGACTTTGTCGCCTATATTAAATCTTTTGGGTTTGCTGTGTTTGTCGTATTGTAGTTTCGTCTTTTCCTTTTTGTCATGTAAATGCTCTCTGGCAATTTTGTATCCGTGCTGAAGTCGAGCTTTCAGTTCGTTGGCGTAATCGTCATAGTTGTAAGATGTTTGTGGGTTTCTGTAGAGAGAGCTAGGTATTTTTGGTGGAAAGCCATATAATAATTCGTGCGGACTGTAAGCAGTACTGGTGTGTGGAGTTGTGTTGTACACAAACATAGAATATGGGAGCCAGGTATCCCAAGTGAGTGGGTCTTGGTTCACGTAATGTCTCAGATATTCTGCTAACGTTTTATGGCTGCGTTCGAGTGCGCCGTTAGTCTGAGGGTGGTACGGGGTAGTTTGTAATTTTTTCGTCTTTAGTATTCTACATACTTCCTTAAAGAGATTACTGAGGAAGTTCGTACCTTGATCCGTTAATATTGAGTCCGGGATTCCGAAACGACAGATTATACGTTCTATTAGTATTCGAGCTATAGTAGTTGCTTCCGCATTGGGTATCGCGATTGCCTCGCTAAATTTTGTCAGATCGTCCTGAAAAGTAAGTATATACTTGTTGTTGTCGTAACTGACAGGTAACGGTCCCACAATGTCCAATGCTACTCGCTCGAATGGGGTCTTACTTGTGGTCGTTATTTTTAGAGGTATTTTCGGAATCTTGGACGGTTTATTCTTCTGGCATGACTCACATTTTCGGATGTATTCTTTTGTGTCTTTTGTCATAGTTGTCCAATAGTACGTCTGTTTTATACGTTTTAGCGTTCGTGTTGTCCCTTGGTGTCCGCCGAAAGGGGATTCGTGGTTTTCGTGTAGAATGCGTGCTATGTCTTCTTTGTTGTCTATTAATATTCTTTTGTCAATGTGAATGTAAAGGGTCATATGTTCTCGTTTAAAAATGTTATATATTGCGGTTTTGATTTCGTCGTGGTTGTTGCCGGTAAGTGGCAAAGAGATTGCTATACAATTCAGTTTTCTTTCCTTGCACCTTTCGTAGATATTCTGTAAACACTTTGATACGATTTGTTGATCAGAGATGCTTCTTAAGGGAATTGGTAAAGTGACGATGTGGTAATCGCAATTGGGTGTAGGTTTTGAAAGTTTTAAAATTTGTCCTATATCAGGTTTTGTGAAGTTATCGAATTGTTCAGTTAAAAGTTCCTCGTCAGGGGAGTTTGTAAGAGGAAGGAGGATAACCTTGAAAGAAATTTTGTTGTTTGAGAATATTGAATCTGTCTTTTGAATCAGATTCAAATTTGAAATAAGTTGGGGGTTTGTTGTGTTCGCCTCTACCCTATTTGGTTCGGTAATTGAGTCAAGAATCTGTTTTTGGCGTCTTGTAGTTACTAGTACTTTTGTGTTCTCTGTGTCACTTATTCGGACGCGACTGAGAGCGTCCGCGATCACGTTGCTTTTTCCCGACTTGTGTACAATCTTGAACTCATATTCCTCCATCAAGATACGCCAGCGTAAAAGTCTTGAGGTAGGATTCTTTTGTCCAATTAACCATAATAAATTATTGTGGTCGGTGCAGATTGTAAACTTCCTTCCGAATATGTACGGTCGGAATTGTTGCAGGGCGTACGTGATGGCGAGCAACTCTTTTTCGGAAGTCGTATACCTCGTTTCTGCGTCGTTTAGAGTGCGGCTGGAGAAGGAAATGGGTTTGTCTTCTCCTATTGGACCTTGAGAGAGTACTGCTCCTAGAGCTATGTCACTTGCATCAGTGGTGACAATAAATTCCTGGTTGAAATCAGGGTAGGCGAGAATAGGGGGGTTTATAATTTTTTCCTTCAATTTCCTGAACGACTCGTCGCAGAAAGCGTCCCACTTAAAGACTACATTTTTCCTCAGTAATTTGGTTAGGGGTTTGGCCAGATCTGCGAAATTAGGGATAAATTTTCTATAATAACCTACGAAACCGAGAAATGACTTAATGTCCTTTGGTTTTTTTGGTATTGGGAAAGATTTAACTGCCTTGATTTTCTGAGGATCCGGTCGTATTCCTTCTTCGGAAATAACGTGTCCGAGGTAGGTAAGCTCCTTGCGAACGAAATGACACTTATCAGGTTGCAATTTTAGATGGTGGTCCCGAAGACGATCTAGAACCTTAATTAGCCGTTTATTGTGATCGTTTAGATCGTACCCGTATATGACAATGTCATCTACGTAAACAAAACATTCAATGCCTTGTAGTCCCATCAATACATTGTTCATCAACCTCTGAAATGTTGCTGGTGCATTTTTTAATCCGAATGGCATACGATTGTACTCATAATGTCCAAATGGGGTACTAAATGCGGTTTTACCTTTGTCTTCTTCATCCATCAGGATTTGGTGGAAACCTTTGGCCAGGTCGAGAGTACTGAAGTACTTCGAATTTCCGAGCTGGTCAAGGATGTCGGTTATGTTGGGTAGTGGGTAAGCGTCTCCAAGAGTCAGCTCATTCAGTTTCCTGAAATCAACCACTACCCTCCAACGTTTTGTTCCATCCTTGGTGGCTTTTTTTGGAACTAGAAGAAGAGGTGAATTCCATGGGCTATAGCTTGGTTGTACTATGCCGTCTTCCAACATTTCATCAATCTGGTGAATAGGGGGGGCTTACCATCTTCTACTATTACCTTGTGTCTTATGGAATCTGTGTGAGTTAGATGATCGCCTTTAATGTAAAAAAGGTCGTTGTATTCGCGACAAATTTTGAGAATTGAATTTTTCTCTTCACTGTTGCAGTGATCCAATTCGATTAATGAATTTAATTTGTCTAGTCGCTTTTTCACAGAGTTTTCTAAATTTCCTTTGCTTACTATTTCAAAATTATTTAATTCATCCCAGTCTAAATTAATTGTATCTATGTCAATTACCTGATCTTCTTCTAAAGTGTTCATCAGTAAAATTTTAATTTGCGAATTGTAAGGTTTCGCTAGAGTTTCTCCTAGGTAAATTCCTGGGGTTATTTGCTTCTTTTTTATAATGATTTCTGAAGGGGATTTATATAAAAATGGGACTTCAACTACCTGTTGGCTTCTTTGTTTTAGTGTAATATGTGATTTGTTCATTCTCTTTTGTTCATTTTTATTGTTTTTATTATTATTTTTTATCTCGGTCTTATTTGTTGCTAAGGGCCTGTCCCTCTTAGTCTTATTTTCTGCCGGATTTTTGAAAATTGCCTCGGTCTCATTCTTTGCTAAGGGTCTGTCCCTCTTAGTCTTATTTTCTGCCGGGTCTTTGTATTCTATTTCCTCTGACGAAATCAGAATTATTTCATTTAGATTATCGGCCAAATGTTGAGACTTACTGAGAATGCGTTTACTCCTAGCTTGCTGCGGGTTGTTAATTAGTGGAACTACTGGTCCGTTTTGAGATGCGGAGTCAGATAATGGTTCACGTTTTAACCCGTTGATTGCAGGCTGGAGGTTGCTGATAACTGTATCAGTATTTGGTCGCCTTTGGTCGCACCTTGATACTTTGTTATCCGTTTTCTCAGCAACACCCGTAGGTAACACCCCGAAAGATGTAGTCTCTTGACGTTTTTCTGGTTGAGTAATTCTGTTGGATCTAGAGGATATTATTAAATTTTGCCTTGTGAAGTTTTGGGGAGGTGGATATTCGTTGAATACCTTTCCTACCCCACTTATAATGGCAGTGGAGTTTTGAACAAAAGGATTAATTTCTAAACAGTTGTCTCGGTAGTTTATTTTACATTCGTATTTTTTTAAAAAGTCATTCCCAATTATCCCGTCAAAGTCTTGTTGAACTTGATGATCAAGGATGTGAAATGGATGTTGTAAAGCGATTGAATCCTCTTCCATTTGGAAAAACAAGGTTTCGTTAGTCATACTGGAACTTGTCACATTTTCGCCACTCATTGTGGATATTATTATATCCTCATTAAGTAAAGGCGAAGTTGTGGAACCGCGTATAATGCTGATTTCTGCTCCAGTATCTATAACTAGATCCTTGTATTTTCCGTCATTGAAAAGGATTCGAATCATGGATAGATTGTTATAGGAAAAGAGTTCGATTTTGAGTGTGAAGGTTATTGGGGGTGAACATCGGCCTGAACTGTCTGTCGGAAAGGATTGCCGTTTTCCTCCCGACGAGGGTAGTTTCCCGTATTGTTATTTTGTTGGCCGGAGTGTTGTTGCAACTGATGTTGTTGCACATGCGGCTGTTGCACCTGATGCTGTTGCACATGCGGCTGTTGCATATGATGTAAGTTTACTTGTCGGCCTGTATTGCCAGGTCGATGATTTCTGGGAGGGGAAAAATTGTTATGTTGAGGCCGTTGGGAATTTTGTCTTACGTGAGACATTTTGAGTCGACACTCATTTTCTGTGTGGTGAAGCCTGCCGCAATAGTTGCATTTAATAATCTGCAGGTTACACTGTGCTTCGTGCTTTATAGCACGGGGAGAAAATTGTGGCAAATTCGTGTTTCGATAACACGTTGCCGAAGTGTGTCCAATCCTATTGCAGGTCTGACAGATGGGTCGAGGTGCGTTATGCCTCGCCGAAGATGTGGGGAGAGGATGATCGTGATCTACGCGGAGAGACTGATCCATAGCGTAGGATATGGCTTCTTTAAGTTTGCTGGCGCTATGAGCCTTAACCAATAATCTCAAGCTGGGGTTTCTGATACCGTCCTCAAACGTTTGGAGAGCAAGTTTGTGGTTTTCTAGTAGTAGAAAATCTTGGACGGCTCGCTCATTGGAGCTATCATATGTAGCAGCATCGAGAGAGAGAAGCAGCTGTGAAAGCCTGTCGCAATATTCTTTCATGGTCTCTTTCTGATGTTGCTTGGCTGCGAGAAGCTGGTTTTGGGCCGAAGTTCGGGACCTATGTTCCTTAAACTGGGATTCCAGTTCTTTCACTAGGTCCGTCCAGTGTGTTAGCTCTTTGTGCTGGATCAGCTCAAAGGCGGGACCTTGAAGTCGGGTCCTGACTATGCTAAGGAATAGCCTATGCTGGGTTTCTTCCTTAATATAGCTGAATAAGGTGTCTCCACATAAAATAAATTTGGACAGTTCGCCGGGTTTACCGTCGAACGTGGGGATGATATTGTTAATATCATTTAACGAGATTTTTACGTCCATAATGGATCGATTTGACTCCTGCGTTGGGTCAGTTGGAGCAAAAAAGGGTAAGGCTTTTAAAAGCTTTAAAGTGTGTGCGTTGCGTCGGGTAAAAATGTTGGTGTTGTTGGAGGTTTAGAATTTTTTTTAAAAGAAAAAGGGAGCGTACCGTAAAGTCAAAAAATGTGGTTGTAGGAGTAAGCGCGTCAGACGGTTAACACGGTTCAAGTTACAATAATAATGTTTGGATTGTATAATGTATGTAAATGATCTTAATTCTATGTATTTAGGTATATATATAAATTTGTATTTACTTTTTTCTTTCTTGGTGTCTCCTTCTGATTGTCCGTCCTCTGCTTCGTTCGGGATAGGCCTGTGTCTGCTTCCTATTGTCAAAATTTTTTTTTGTTTTTACTTCTTTCACTTTTTCACTTTTTCACTTTATTTTACTTTCTGGTGTTTAGCCCCAGAAACGCATCGAGTTCACAGCAGACTCGTTCTTGGTAGTAAGGATCTTTTACGTGGATCCCACCGCTGCCACCAATGTTATACTCGATTTTCACCGTGCTTTCCTTACTTTCAAGGAGAAGAGTGAAATCGGGACGAGAACCGTTCGAAATAAAAGACTGAGTTTGTATTAATGCTCTAAAGGCCCGCTGTCTAGGCTAGGCTGCAACCTCTAGAGTGATTTATTTATATAGTTTGTTTATATATTTATTTAGAATACTCTAAGGCCCGCTGTCTAGGCTGGGCTGCGACCTTTGGAGTATGTTGTTTTAAGTCTGAACGTGTTCTGTGTCTTTTTACTTAAAATCCATCCTCTTTTATACTATTGATTTTACCCCCTTCTACCCATACCAGCCCTACGCAATTCCTTGTTGTATCAGCTATTTTCCAATATATTGGGCAACGCACAGTAAAGGGTACTAGTGCATTATCAGCATAGTTACCATTTCTGTTTATTGAACCCAATATATTGGTAAACGCGTCATAAATGCATCATCAGCGGAGTTCTCATTCAATCGACTCATTCTGTTTACATTTTACTCGCACACATTTCAGCTTTGTTTATGTTGCCTTTGCATTTTCTCTGTTCCGCCTTTGAGTGCAGTGGTTATGCAATTTGAATACCACCGCCAAGCAAAGAGATAAGCGAGTCGTACTCTTAAATGAGAAAATAACCAGAGAGTGACAGTTTATGGTGTCATCAATTTGGTATTTTATGTGTGTAGGCTAAACGATAATGTGAGCGGTTCGTAAATCAGTGTGACAGAGTTCGATTGTGTGGGAACCGAGAGATATGGCATTAGGCACTTGTGTTGGGCGTAATACGGAAGGCGATTGGCAGATCGTGGTTCTAGGTAGAAGGTTATGTATGTAGTGTATGTAGTGTATGTAATGTAGTGTGGTCACTACAGTCGATAGCAACCCCCCTGACGCCTTTAGTCCTTATACGGAAACCTGGCAAGAACAGGCTTTGTTTAGATTACCGGAAAGTGAACTCTCTTACAAAAAGAGACGCATATCCACTACCACACATAGAGGGTCTGCTCAGTCGACTTGGAGATACACACTACATAAGTAGTGTGGATCTAAAAGACGCATTCTGGCAGATCCCTCTAGAAGAAAAGTCAAGAGAGAAAACCGCATTCACTGTGCCAGGACGACCGCTTTATCAGTTTACCGTCATGCCCTTTGGGTTGTGTAATGCACCCCAAAGGATGTGTCGGTTGATGGATAAGGTGATCCCCAGCGCACTTAGGGAAAACGTGTTTGTCTATCTTAACGACCTTCTCATCATTTCACCGGACTTTAATCACCATATATCCGTATTAGAACAGGTAGCTAGTTGTTTAAAGAAGGCTAACTTGACGATAAATGTTGAGAAGTCATTTTTCTGCTTCAAAGAACTTCGCTATCTGGGGTATATAATAGGACAAGGACATATAAAACCAAACCCAGATAAGGTATCTGCGATAACTGAATTTCCAATCCCATCTACTCAGAAACAGGTCAGGAGATTTTTAGAACTTTGTGGATGGTATCGAAGATTTATAAAAAATTTCTCGTCGATAGCAACCCCCCTGACTGACACTCTAAAAACATCCAAATCTTTTGCAATGTCTGCACCGCTTTTAAGCAATCCAGACTTTGCAAAAGCTTTTTTTTTTTTTTTTTTTTTTTTTGTCGGGATGTGTGAAACTTTCTGCGCTGGAGCACTCAGACTCAATACTGGTCCATTGTACTGCCAGGCAGACACACCACATTTTACTGTGGGAATTTACTCGTTTTTCTAAGAAAAACGATAAGGCTCTTCAATGATAAGGAGCTTAGGTTTACAGCACTCACCATATCCGCACCAAATACCTGCCACCTGATACGAGCAAAAGCAGGACAATCACAGAGGAAATGTTCCGCAGTGTCGTCGCTTTCTCCACAGGCTTCGCAGTTGGTGGTGTCGCTTAGGCCTAGCACCTTAAGGTGCTTGGCAAAAACGTAGTGTCCCGTAAGAACGCCAGTAGTCTGTCTGCAGTCTTTTCTGTTGAGAGACAACAAGAATGCCGCGGATTTCCCACAGACGTCGGGGAGCATTTGCTTAGTCTGTCTGCACCCTGGAGAGTCATGCCAACGGCGATTGTGTTCATAGGAAACCCAACCGTCAATGGAAGCCCTGACCGAGGACGCAGGCAGACAGATCGCTGGTTCAGGTCCTGAGAGGTCCCCCTCTGAGCCTTGTCTAGCAAGTTCATCGGAGATCTCATTTCCCGTGATCCCGTTATGACCCGGGACCCAGACAAGTTTAAGTGAATTCAGCCTTCCGACCGAATTCAGAGATATCTTGCATTCACGTACTATTTTGGAGGTAGTTAAGGGTTTGAGTAGGGCCTTAAGCGCAGCCTGACTGTCGCTACAGACGCAGATACTTCGCCCCCTCCACCTGTTCCTCGTAACATAGTCCATGGCCATTAGGATAGCATAAGTCTCTGTTTGGAAGACTGACGCATATTTGCCTAACGGAAAGAAAAGTCTAACGTTATCGCTCTCCACGAAGACACCAGCACCAGATCCTTGATCGGTTTTGGAGCCATCCGTAAAGATTCGACTGCATTCCCTTCCAGGTTCAGAGTCCGGCCAGAGCCAGTCCTGGACGCGAGGAAAGTCGACCTCGTATTTGCGCTTTAGCCGAAGTTCCGGTGTCATCGCATCAGACGGCATATCCATAAGACAGGAGTCGAAGGACAACCGTTGCGCAAGTTCATCAAAACTCCAGTGCGAGTTATACCAAAAGCCACCTCTTGTAAGACGTGAGATAGCCTTGATTGTACATCCCATGATGTAAACATCAAGGGGCGGAAGGTTCAATAGTGCATCTAGGCCGGAGCCAGGCGTGCTGGGGAAGGCCCCCGTGCAGCCGAGACATACCTGCCTTTGGAGTTTGGCAAAAGCAGCAGTGACGTATTTACGTGAAAGCTTATTCCACCAAACAATCGATGCGTATGCTATAAATGGTCTTATCATAGCCGTATAAATCCATAGGACTCTTTTCGGTGATAAGCCCCATGTCTTGCCGAAAATGCCTTTGCACTGCCAGAAAATAGACAGCGCCTTGGCAGTCTTCAGCTCAACATGTTTGGACCAAAGAAGTTTGCTATCCAGGATGACTCCCAAATACTTTGCTTCATTGGAGAGTTGGATTGTGACGCCTTTTAGCACTGGCTGAGCCAACCCGACCAGCTTCCTCCTTCTCGTGAAGAGAACAACCTCAGTTTTAAGAGGATTGACCGAGAGCCCATTCCTAGTGCACCATTCGTCGATCACGTCAAGGGCCGCCTGCGCCTTGGCGCATACAGTCGCTAGGCATGATCCAACAGAAAGCACGGCAACATCATCCGCGTACGCCTGAGCGTAAATATTAGAACTGTTGAGTGCGTTCAACAGAGAGTCGACCAGCATACACCACAGCAGTGGAGACATGACGCCGCCTTGCGGGCAGCCTCTGTTTACCCCCGCCATAACATAGCGGCCACAATCCGCATCCGCAACCAACGTTCTATTCATTAGCATTGCTTTAATCCACAACACCAATGGTTCGTCTACTCCGTGTTGTCTGGCGGAGCTGCACATGCTATCAAAAGTCGCATTGTCAAAAGCACCCTCAATATCGATGAAAATGCCCATCGCGTGTTCTTTTCTGTCAAGCGCGCCTTCAATTCTACCAACTAGATTTTGGAGCGCAGTCTCGCAGGATTTTCCGCGTTGATAGGCATGTTGCATCGGAGATAGTGGGTGCAATCGCAAAGCACCTTTGCGCACGTGAAGCTCGACCAGCCTTTCCAAGCTTTTCAGCAAGAAAGAAGTCAGACTGATTGGTCTGAAGCTCTTGGCGAGCGAGTAGTCACTTCTGCCAATTTTTGGTATGAATGCCACTCTAACTGTGCACCAGGGTGTTGGAATGTATGCCAGTGCTAGGACAGCGGTGAAGATTTTCTTCATAGTCGGTAGCAGCTGGTTTGTACATTGTTGCAGCATGGCTGGGTATATTCCGTCCGTACCAGGCGACTTGAAGCCGTCAAAAGACGCAAATGCGTATTTAATGGCCTCGTCCGTCACCACGGCCTTCGCAATATACCAGCTACGCCGAGTTGTTTGTCTTGGCTCACTCATAGTCTCGGTAATCGGGGCTGGTTGTGAACCAATTGTAATCTGGTTACCCGGAAAGTGAGACTCCAGCAGATAACTAAGAGTTTCCGCTTTCGTCTCAGTGAAGGTGCCATCAGGTTTTCTAAGTGAGTCCAATTTGGCTGGTTTGCCCTTTTTCAGAACTTTAACCAACCTACTAGTTTCACCCAGTGTTTCAATCTTTTCGCAGAAAGCAAAAGCTTTTACTATACAATGTGATGCATCGTCAAAAGGAATTGGTGGAGTATTATTTCAGTTTGACGACGAACATAATGAAAAGCCGATTGCCTATTTTTCTGAAAAATTGAATTCCTGTCAACAGAAATATAGCGTTACAGAGCTAGAATGTTTTGCAGCTTTAAGAGCTGTACACAAATTTAGACCCTACGTGGAAGGTACATCATTTACCATCATCACTGACCACGCGAGCCTAAAGTGGCTTATGGGCTTGAAAGATTTAAGCGGCAGACTAGCACGGTGGTCTTTGAAGCTTCAAGCGTTCTCGTTCAATATTGAACACCGAAAAGGTTCGCAAAATATAGTGCCAGATGCATTATCGAGGGCATATGTAGAACAGATCACAATTAATGAGCTCGACTTAAATTCGACAGAATTTAAATCCGCAGAGTATGTAGATCTTCTGACCACGATAAGAGACAATCAAGAAAATTTACCAGATTTAAAAATCGAAGACAATTTGGTGTTCAAACGTGCCTTAGCTAGCGGTAACGACAATTCGAATATCCAGTACCTTTGGAAACTTTGGATTCCCACAGGTTTAACAAACTCGATAATTGAACAAAACCACAATCCACCCAATTGTTCACACGGAGGAATTTTTAAGACTTTAGAAAGAATCAGAGAAACCTTTTATTGGCCCAATATGGTTTCACAAGTGCGAGCTTTCGTTACAAATTGTGCAAAATGTAAAGAAAATAAAGCGCCAAACTTCACACTTAGACCACCCATGGGGGCATTAATGGAAATAGAAATGCCTTTCCAAAAGATCTATGTGGATTTCATGGGGCCCTATATTCGTACTAAGAAGGGTAACCTTTTTATTTTCGTTGTTTTAGACCACATGTCTAAATTCGTTTTTCTTAAAGCGCTGCATAAAGCAACCTCCAAGTTAGCTATCGAATTTTTAGAAAATGAGATCTTTCAAAAGTTTGGAGTGCCGGAATTCTTGCATAGCGACAACGGCAAGCAATTCGTTTCGCAAGAATTCAGTCATTTTCTTTCAAGATATGGAACCACCCATATCAAAACAGCTGTTTATTCGCCACAAGCAAATGCCTCTGAAAGGGTCAACCGATCAATTTTATCCGCCATAAGAACGTATCTGAAAGACATTCAGAAAGAATGGGATGTACATTTGTCGGGAATCCAACAAGCTTTGCGCACTTCGGTACATCAGACAACAAGAATGTCACCTTATTTTACCCTGTTTGGGCATAATATGATAACGCATGCAAGCATGTACAAGATAGCAAAAAAATTGAATTCATTAGGCGACGGTGAAGTAGAGTATTTAACCCAACCGGACTCCTTACAGCTGGTGAGAGAAAAGGTAAAAGAAAATTTAAAAAAGGCGCATGAGCGGAACAAGAAATCGTACAATCTGCGAACTTCGGTACGAGTATTCAAGCCAGGAACCGAAGTATATAGGCGTAATTTCCTACTCAGCAATGCTTCGAAACATTTTAGCTCAAAGCTTTGCCAAAAATTCATTAAATGTCGTATCGTTAAACAAGTTGGAAGAGCTATGTACCAAATTGCGAACATGCAAGGCAAATCCATAGGCGTTTATCATGCAAAGGATTTAAGACAGTAAACTTCACTGGTTCATACTCGTTTCAGACCACTATATTTGTCACAATGTCCACTAAATAAACACGATCTACACTAGATACACTTTTGATGGCAAAATAAAAAGGGAAATGGTTTGTCATTTCCACAAATGAACCCGCAATTTGTATGGTATGATCTAGGCAAGCTACAAGAATATCCACAGGCACAGTGATTTCAATTTAAGAGAACGGATTCTATTAGAATTTGTAAAACTTTCGATACTGAACCTGCGATTGAGGCAATGTCGGGTCCACCGAAGCATCCTTCAACATTCTAAAGCCAGGGCAGTTCCGGGAAGTAGGTAATCCATCAGTCTTGAGTCTGGTCCCACAAGCGCAAGAGTAAACTATAAGTATGCATTAAGCATTGTTAAACGGAATTCGGTGGAAGGAGGAAAAGTTAATTGCAGTCGCATATAAAAGTAAATAATTCCTTGCAATAACTATAACATTGGAGAGTGACAACTGACAAGTGGAAAGTGGAAAGTACCCTGGAAGGATATGGAAGTTATTTCGAATATTGGTAGCCCTGTGCAAGAAACGATTAAGGCAGAGTCAGATGCATTAAAGTGTAATAGATTTCTCGTTATGAACTATTCTACACGAATTCCTGACCAAAGGATTGATCGTGGTACTAAGCTACTTTATCACCAAAGAATGTACTAGTACTGTGGGAAGATGAAGCATAGCGAGTTATGACATGTACTTGAAAGGAGAAATGTCACAATGACATCAGGGACGTGGGTCGAGTTCAGGTTTTTTCAGATATTTTAAAGACTGCGTTCTTCAGGTACTCTTTCACCACAAGTGTTGTCAAGAGTCCATGATTTTGTAGGGTGCGCCTTTGAAATCATTTCGCACCGTACTGTACAACATGTTCACTGTAACCCAATGGTTCCGCTGCAAATCGGTGCAATCGTAACCAACTTCACGGAGGAAATCATGCGAACGAAACATCAGAAAGAACTATAAAAGGCACGACGCCATTGTACGTTTTCTTTTCTACTTTCATGAGTGTTTCGGGTAGGTGCCGCCATTGCTAGAAAGCAATGAAATATAATAAAACGTTTATTCTTTTGTAAGAGTGTAAAGCTAAACGGAAAAAGTATTTTTCAATACTTCGGGTCGTTGACGCCTTGCTAGAAGCAAGGAAATAAAATAAACATTTTATAATTTGTTCATATAGTGTAAAGCTAAACGGAAAAAGTATTTTTCAATACTGCGGGGAGGTAACCACTGCACCAGGCAAAGAGAAACCTCGCCCGGGCGTCACAACTCCAGGAAAAATGCCATTAGAACCTGCGCACCGGCACAGTCGGCAAAAATCAGAGAAATCTTACATTTTCTCCTACACTGCAAAAGGATTACTCAGACCAAGCGTCTTAGAATAAAATCCAAGGTAATTATTGAGATTTTATTTATTGAGTGTGTGTGAAAATACCCCGGCATGTCCATTTTTAGATTAGAGTCACGGGTATTGTTTTTAACAAGAAAAACAGCAAATTTTGTGAACCGAACGAAGGCTCTAGTTCGAACACAGAGAATTGACTTAATACCCCAAGTTGTATTAAAGTGAGCCAATAAAAGAAACAACAACTAAATTTTATTCACAAGCTTTATTTCGAGTTGTTCGAGTTACTGCCAAACTATTCTTTGTACCTTTCCAACTTTGAATGCCAAACATTTTTCATTTTCCTCTCCACGAAATCTCTGGTCCAGCTGCTTTCTAAGGTCACTCGTCTGCTGGTCAATAACCTCTTGGGAATTGCGGATCATCAAGCAGCTGTTTTCCTCAAGCAAAAAATGTCACCGCTTAGCTGCTCCCGCACAGTGCATCGTGTTCTTCTCGGGGCAGTATGTGTAATCCCCACTAACACATGCGTGCGTACTTCTTCGCTGGACAATGTTGATTAGTGGGAGGAGCAAATAGGCAAAAACATAGCATTTTTTTTGCATGCAGTTTTCTTAGACGTGATTTCTCCAAGTGCTTGGATTACGCAGCGGTTTGCTGCAGTTTTTCTGAGCGCCCACTTTTCCCCATCGCTCATAGAACTATGGAGACACTGCATATTTTGCCTTCAGCATGTTCGTAATAAATGCCGTCGGATAAATGCTGATAAAATATGCCGACGGTAGAATGTTGGATTCGGGGATGCCGATTGCGAGTTGATATTTGTTGCGTTGCAACATCCTGCCGGGCCACAGAACGATCCATCGCGGTCTTGGGATGCCATCTGGATATGCTTCATGTCTGTTATTTAGATATGTAGGTTATCTGAGGATCTCCGCTGGAAATAGTCTCCGCGGCCGGTGGGTGGCCGAGGTGTGCGGCCGGCATAGGTACATGAAAAAAAATAAAATAAAACGGTAGGTGTGGTGAATGGTGTGTGGCAATAATGAATTATGGGTATAATGTTAGTTTGTTTCTTTAATTCAATGTAAGTAATTAAGGTGTTAGATATTAGATTTAAATGGTTTATGCAAATGGTTTTTTTTTTTATTATTTATTATAGCTATTAATATTAGAGTGTGTGTGTGTGTGCGTGTTCGGTGACCTTACTATTTTGCCATTGGCAGAAGGCACACTTTAACTATGGGGCGCTTCAATTTCGTGGTTGCCGTCTTGATTGTGACGACACGGATTGCGCCATCGGCTCCAGGATGAGTCTCTTCAATTCTGCCAAGTCGCCACAGAGTAGGAGGTGTTTGTTCATCAGGTAAGATTACCAGGTCTCCTGCCTTGAGTTGATTCTCCGACGTGAGCCATTTTGTGCGTTGTTGAAGTCGCGCAAGATATTCGGACTTCCATTTTCTCCAAAAGTCTTGTTGGATTTTCTGCAAAATGTGCCATCTTTATAGGTGGTTTTCCTTGATTTCTGACAAGTCCTTCTCCGGCGTTGTGTTCAACGGCGCACCAATTAAGAAGTGCCCAGGAGTTAGTATCGATAAATCGTCAGGGTCCTCAGTCATCGGGCAGAGTGGTCGCGAATTCAAACAGGCTTCCACTTGAGATAATACTGTGGCGTACTCTTCGAAAGTAAGTGTATAGTGTCCAATGATCCGTTTTAGATGGTGCTTCATAGATTTGACTCCCGCTTCCCACAGTCCACCAAAGTGTGGCGCAGCTGGGGGATTAAAGTGCCACTTGGTTCCGTTCGCTTGCAGTTGTTTGACTATATCCTCAGTCCACTGTTTCGACAGCTGTGCTCTTTCCTTTTCCAACATTTTCGCAGCTCCTTGGAAATTAGTGCCACAATCACTGTGTAGATTTGCGCATATCCCCCTTCGAGCCGCGAAACGTTTAAACGCGGCCAAAAATGCCGATGAGCTGCAGTCGCTTACCAGTTCTAGGTGCACTGCTTTCGTGCAAAAGCATATAAAGATTGCAATATATGCCTTTGTTACCTTGCTACAGCGACCTTTCCACGCCTTTAATTGTACAGGTCCGGCATAATCTACGCCAGATGTGTGAAACGGGCGAGCCTGGTTGACCCTTGAGTACGGTAAATTTCCCATTTTTTGTTGCATTTGTGGAGCCCTGTGCCTGAAACATCGAAGACAATTACGAATGCAACTTTTAACGTTGAATTTCAGATTGATGATCCAATACTCTGAACTGAGTGTTGCCATCATTAGTTGTTGTCCGCCATGAAGCGATCTCATATGAACATCGTGCACTATTAGCGTCGTCAACACGTTTTTTGATGGCAGTATTATGGGGTGACGCTGTGCATATGATAAATCAACATTTTCCAAGCGGCCCCCAACTCTCAATATTCCGGATTCGTCGATGATGGGCGAAAGTCTTGCCAACTTACTACCCTTATGTACCGTTTCTTTCTTAGAAATTCGCTTGATCTCTTCGGTGAAGAATTCGCGCTGAACAATGGCCACCAACCGCGTTCGTGCTAATGCGATTTCTTCGACTGACAGCGGTCCAGACAAAAGTATTAATTTTTTGCGGGCGTTGTGGATAAAGCGGAGCCAATACGCCGTAGCTCGGACTAATCGCTGCAATGATGAAAACCTGGATAAAAGTACATTGATCTCAAAAGAATTTACATGGATGCAGAGCTGAAAGATGTTTGTTGGGGGGAACCCAGATGCAATAAAGTCATTCTTGACCTTTGATACCTCCTTTGGTTTCGTTTCCAAATCTGTGTTTTGGAGTTTATCTGCGGGATGAGATTGTTCGTCAAAAGTTTGTAAGAACTCGGGGCCATACCACCACTGAAGACTTTGGACGAGCTCTGTTGGTGGAACTCCTCTCGACGCGATGTCCGCTGGGTTCTCTTTGGAAGGCACATATTTCCAACTGTTGGGGTCGACCAGCTCCTGAATCTCGGCGACTGTGTTGGCGACGAATGTGGTTCGTATGTATGTTACCGATTTAATCCAAGCCAGCGTGATTTGCGAATCGGACCAAGCATGAATTCGTGCCCTTTGGAGTTCCATTGTTTCAATAGTGTTTACCAACAAGTGTGCTAGCAGCACAGCTCCGCACAGCTCTAACCGCGCCAGAGATTGTGTTTTCAAGGGTGCAACTCTTGTTTTTGAAATCAGCAAGTTAGTGTGTACTGTTCCTCGGTTAATCGCTCGAATGTACACGGCTGCCGCATAAGCCCTTTCGGGCGCATCGCAAAAACCGTGTATTTCAATTACAGCTTCGTTCGTGAAGCATATCCAGCGTGGTATCTCGATTTCGTTAAGTGCTTTTAATTCAGCCTTAAGAATTTGCCATTTGGTGACGATTGAGGGTGCGAGCTCACTATACCATGTTGTGTGATGTTCCTTCCAAATCTCTTGCATCAGGATTTTTCCGAGGATTACGCAAGGAGCGATCCACCCCATTGGATCGTAAAACCGCGCGATATCTGACAGAATTGTTATCTTTGTGGTACGTTGCTGTTCTGGCAGAGTTAGCTTGAAAGAGAATGTGTCCCGCCCTGGGTGCCACTGGATCCCCAATGTTTTTAAAGCGGTGCCATCGTCAAATGACAGCGGTAACTTTACTTCCCTGTCTTCTTCTGGAACGGCTTCTAACAGCTTCTCGCTATTACTCGCCCATTTCCTCAACGGAAAGCTTCCAAGTTGCAGCATGGCGATGAGTTGACGTTGCATTTCTAGGGCTTCAGCTACTGAGTCTGCTCCATGGATGACATCGTCCACGTAGAAATTTTTCTTGGCGATCTGCGAGGCGAGCGGAAAATCGCCCCGTTCATCAGCAGCCAGTTGTTGAAGAGTGCGAACCGCTAGATACGGTGCCGCTGACGTGCCAAAGGTGACTGTATTCAGCCGATATGCCTTAACCTCTTCGATCTCCTTGTCTCTCCACAAAATGAGCTGATATACAGAATCAGTTGTAGGTACCCAAATCTGCCGATACATTTTATTAATGTCAGCTACGAACGCGACCCTGTGCTTTCTAAATCGAGTTACATGGTCGAACATGTCGTCTTGCAACCTCGGACCAACGAGGAGATGGTCGTTGAGTGACGTACCATTTGACGTTTTACAGGAGGCGTCGAATACAATGCGCAGCTTTGTGGTGGAACTGGATTCCTTCACCACTGCGTGGTGGGGTACAGAGTAGTGCGCCGATAGCGATTTTGGCTCTACTTCCGACATATGGCCCAACTCCTTGTATTCTTCTAAGACCCTTTTGTATTCCTCATGGAATAACGTATTGGCACGACTCCCGACTTCCTCAAGCTCCCAGAATTTAAGTAAGATATCATCTATATTCCTAACTTCAGTCGTTATGTGGAGAGATGATACCCGTTGTTTGTTAGAGGACACAGTACCAGAGAGGACCCATCCCAGTTCTGTCCTTTGAGCCATAGGGGTCCCTGGTGCCCCCTTGATAATGCCTTCTAGAAGGATTGATGGATAGATGTCGCTTCCAAGGATCATATCTATCTTTCCTGGTTTGTTAAACGTTGGATCAGCGAGCTCAATTCTTTGGAGGTGATTCCAGTTAGCACAGGAAACATTGTGCGTTGGAAGAGTAGCCGTAAGTTTTGGTAATACCAACGCAGTAAGTTGTAGACTAAATTTCTCGTTTACATTAGAGAAAATGGTTACCGAAACCTTGTGTTTGGATATGGTCGTGTTGGATTGTCCAACACCTAAAACGGTGACGTAGCTCCTTGCCATTTTGAGATTTAAGGCTTGTGCAGCGGACTCAGAGATGAATGAAGCCTCCGATCCAGGATCCAGCAGGGCTCTCAACATTATCGGCTGGCCAACGGTTGGAATGACCTTAATGAGCGCAGTAGCGAGAAGAACAGTTTGAAGATTATTGTTTTTGGCGAGATAAGTGTTATGAGCTGAAGTGAACGTGGAGGAGGACGATGGGATCTCCGAAGCAATTGGAGTGGAAGCGTCGGTTGGTTGAGCGGATGGCTCATTAACAGTCATTGCGTTAGCTGGGTCGGATGAATGCAGTAACGAATGATGTTTTTGTTTGCACACAGAACATGTGAAGGTGCTTGTGCAGTTTTGCGTGTTGTGTGCATTTGAAAGGCAGTTGACACACAACTTGTTTCTCCTGACCACATCCTGTTTCCTTTTGGTATTTAATGCTTTAAATTTAAAACAATTTCTTATTGAGTGGAAACCGTGACACATGGAACATTTCGAAACTGTCGAATTGTGAGAACGAATGGTGGCAGAAGGTGGTTTTTTGGTCTTAGATTGGGCAACATATGATGTGGTTTGTCCAATTACCTCTAATGTTCGGGACCTAGTTAGTAAAAAATCCTCTAGCAACGAATATGCTGGATAATCTACATAGGAGGAGATGTGTGATTCCCACAGAGCAAGAGTAGTAAGTGGCAGTTTCTGAACTGTATGGAAAATCAGAACATCTTCCCATGAATCGACAGGCACGCCCAGATTCTCGAGGGAATGCTTCGCCTCATTCGTGGTGTCCAACAGCTGCTTGATGCCATCGGCTGATTCGTGAGCAAGCACTGGTTGATTAAATAGTAGCCTGAATTGATTGTCTTTTAACAATCTCAGATTCTGGTACCTTTTGACTAATGTTGCCCATGCAGATTCAAAACTACCATCAGTGATTGCAGTATTTCGAAGAAGTCGTTCAGCTTCACCGCTTAAATTTGCTTTTAAGTAATGAAGTTTTTGAACATCGGATATGGAACAGTTTTTGTAAACCAAACTTTCCAATAAGCCTTTGAATTCCGGCCACATTTGAAAAGAACCAGAAAATGTAGGGATTTTTATCGGGGGAAGCTTTAATTCAACAGACAAGGCCTTCTGTCCTGCCATGGAATTATTAAGAGAGTTGTGACTTTGGTTATTGCTGTCGATGGTATGAATATGCAGCTTTAATTCCGAAGAATATTTATAGTACAGTTCCTTTAATTTATGGAACGTTAGTGCTTCCATGTAAGCAACCTTTGCATCTTCAGTTGGAGCTGCAACAATTTTTTGATGCAGACCCCTCGCTTCTGAATACGATAATTCTAAATTCTGCAACCGCGCTTCATTCATATGAACAGATTTATTTACTTTTTCAAGCTCTACGTAAGCCTTATAATCGGTCTTTAACTCTAGAGAGATGGTTTCAATCGAGTCTATTAAATTTGAAAGTTTGTTCTTACTCATGACGCAGAATCGTAATCGCAAAACACACCACAACACGATATTATTTTATGACGAAATAATTAATTTTAATAATAGTTTAGATAAATGCCACACACCTGTTGTTAAGCGTTGCTCCCTCGTTACAGCTGTTATGTTAGCAGCACCACCAGCTCCAGCTCCTTCTCCAGAAATCCAAAAGTATCCGAACGAAGTAAAAGGCACGAACAGCAGCGTATACTGCGACGGACACGACCAATTTAATTCCACGCACTGTAGTACTAATTGGTGTTACGCACTTGTTATTTTTAGTTGTCTAGTCTTTTGCACAAAAGTCCAGATCCTTTAATTCGGCGCGAAGGACCATATGTTTTTAACAAGGAAAACAGCAAATTTTGTGAACCGAACGAAGGCTCTAGTTCGAACACAGAGAATTGACTTAATACCCCAAGTGGTATTAAAGTGAGCCAATAAAAGAAACAACAACTAAATTTTATTCACAAGCTTTATTTCGAGTTGTTCGAGTTACTGCCAAACTATTCTTTGTACCTTTCCAACTTTGAATGCCAAACATTTTTCATTTTCCTCTCCACGAAATCTCTGGTCCAGCTGCTTTCTAAGGTCACTCGTCTGCTGGTCAATAACCTCTTGGGAATTGCGGATCATCAAGCAGCTGTTTTCCTCAAGCAAAAAATGTCACCGCTTAGCTGCTCCCGCACAGCGCATCGTGTAATCCCCACTAACACATGCGTGCGTACTTCTTCGCTGGACAATGTTGATTAGTGGGAGGAGCCAATAGGCAAAAACATAGCATTTTTTTTTGCATGCAGTTTTCTTAGACGTGATTTCTCCAAGTGCTTGGATTACGCAGCGGTTTGCTGCAGTTTTTCTGAACGCCCACTTTTCCCCATCGCTCATAGAACTATGGAGACACTGCATATTTTGCCTTCAGCATGTTCGTAATAAATGCCGTCGGATAAATGCTGATAAAATATGCCGACGGTAGAATGTTGGATTCGGAGATGCCGATTGCGAGTTGATATTTGTTGCGTTGCAACAGGTATCGTCGTTTATCACCACGTGGATATCCATGTGGGAGCGATACCTGCCGCACTGATCGCTCAACTACCAGCACCAACCCGGATAATATAATAATCACTCAACCACCTGACATTTCAACCACCTGACATTTCAACCACCTGACATTTCAACCACCAGCTAGATCAACGACCAGCCAGATCCAACACCAGAGTTACAACAACGAAATACTATTTCGTCCACCAGTTCATTCACTTGCCGCAACAAAATATAATTTCGTCAACCACCAGCCATATCATTCACCAGCATAGATTCGGGGATAAAATTAATTTCTTCAACGAATATAATTTCGTCCACCACCAGCCAGTTCAACGACCAGCCAGATCCAACACCAGAGTTACAACAACGAATAATATTTCGTCCACCACCAGCCAGTTCAACTACCGACCAGATCAACTACCAGCCAAGACACGAAGAATAGAATTTCTTCAACCTCCAGCCTGTTCATCCACTTGCCGCAAAACAAAGAATAACTTCTTCAACTACCAGCCAGTTCAACCACCAGCCAGTTCAAACAACGGAGAATATAATTTCTTCCACACCCAGCTTTTCAACGAAGAAAAATTCTTCAACCATCCGCGACATCTAGTATGTAAGCATAGTATAATAATTATTCTTGTTGAGTAGAACTAGTTTCAGGTTAATTTAAGATTGTAAAACAGGTAATGCCATTTTGAATTATACAAATACACATACTTTAATAAAATCTTTTACAACAGCTAAGTCCAGATCAAGCAGACAACGAATTGTGCGCACAAGCCGGAGTCAGCAAGTAAAAAGGACATCAACATATATAATTCAGTCTCAATTCAATCGAACTTTACGTAAGTGATAACTTTAAGTGTATTATTCTTTTGGCATCAACCATTATTTTTTTTTTAGTAGATAATTGTATAGCGTAATGTGCTGTTGGAGGTCACTTCTAACAGTGTACGAAATTACTTCCGAACTATATTTTAAGCTTGACATTTTATTTTTAAGTAAATTCCTTGGGGTATATGTGGTAACCTCAGACCTCAGAATCTTTATCCTGGTCATTCTGACACAGACCCTATTGTGCATTAAAATTAATTCGTATAAATTTAAGAAAAATTTGGAGCGGCTTAGTAGCCGGTTCTTAGCTTTAAGAACATTTAAGTGAAATAAAAATGTGCTTAACTGTATCCAATACAGTGTTGATTTAATAGCTATGATAGGCTAGGGAAATATTTGTTGGCGATGGTGAGGTGTGACAAGTGAAGCAAATGGAGTTGGTGTAACAACAACATTAAGGGGTTACCTCTCAACAGTAACCGGCGTAAGGTAACCACGGAGCTGTTGATGATATTCTTCAGTAAAGGGTGGGTAAAGCCGATGACGCAGCAACAACCTAGTGCTGCTTGGTCACGAACATCTGACCGTTTCTCTTCTCTGTTTCGTATTTTCTCTCATAGGTCCCTCTCGGTACCGAAATCATTGTTTTTTTTTCATTTTCTACAACTTTCTATATCACTTGTGAACCCTAGCGGTTCGCAAACCTCCTTCGGACAGAATAACGACGTTTAGTCACTGTATAGTGGCATCCTTCTCTTAATGTGTCTACGGACACATGGCACGTATATATTTTTATTTTGTAACCAGAAAGTAGCAGGAAGATCCCCCCCATCGACGAGCTGTCGCCGTGCAAAAACGCAAGCGTGCCACCCTCTGCTACAGGAAAAAGTACCACCATTATTTTCCCTGGGCTTCTTTACAAAATTGGCGCCCAACTTCGGAGCAGCAGTGAATTCAGTATACCAACCCCTCACAAAATAAATGTGACGAAATCATTGCATCCCCATTTTATCAACATTTTGAAAAAACAGCAGCACCTTACATCTTTCAAAAAGTTTTGATTACGAGTTTTCTTGCGGACGCTCGTATGTGAATAGCTGCAAACATTAAACTTCTTTGTAAATATCATCTCATGCATTTTAATTCTTCGTCAGAACCTTTAACTATATTAAATATTCTAGGAGTCCTGTTCTTATTAGATTCCACATCTTAGAATTAGTTGCACTAGAATATTATTCGGTTTCAGAGTCGACGGATGTAGATACTTACGCATATGTACATAGTACATAAGGAACAGCTAGGGAGTTCATCTATGAGTCCTGACCTTACAGCTTATTAAGCAATGGTACAGTTGCCATAGAAGACACCTTAACCTTCCAAAGTGTCTCTGCACACTTTTGCGAAAAAAAAAAATGCATAATACCTGTCCATTTCTTTTTTTATTTCATTCTATCGCTTTATGTTACACCAAACCTTATTTCATTTATGTCACGAACCAGATCACCTTAACATCACCGTGTTTATTATTATTATAACTATCAAAAGAAATTTATTTATTAGTTTTTTCTCTCCATTAATATATACCAACACATTTAAAAATTTACCTTCCTTGGGTTTGCTTCTTCAAGTTTAAAACCCAAAGTCAATAAATATGAGTACCCACGAGAGCAACGGAGCTATTCCGAAGCAAAAAAGGAATACAGCCTTCGATGCTAACAGAAATATGCAAACTCGCTCTCAGAGCAAGCAGCATATAAACGTTGATACTCCCACCACTAACAACCGTTCAATTAATAACAGGACCGTACTTCATTCTCCTCATCAAAGTACGGACACACGTCTAAACATTATTCGATCTCCAAACAATTATGATGTAGTCATCAATAGAAGTGCGAACCAAACGGCAAATGAAACTGTGTGTGAGAATGTGACAGCAGCTAACGCTCACAGAAATCCCATAGTTTCACAACCGTCTAATATACCCACGTTTACAACTACCACTGTCAATCCTTCAATTCCTATTAGAACTCTTTTTGCTGACGAAACAGCTGACCCAACACATTTCAATGTCAATGCGAACGTATATAGAGCGTATGCAGAGGACGCCAGAGGACGACAAAACTCACAACATCTGTCCTCCAATGGTCATCTACATGCGCACATAAAGAAAGTGGTAGATGCAAGTTTGACGGAACTGCAAAATTCACTTTTTAAAGATTTACCAAACTTAATTAAACAGAGTGTGGAGCAAAGCATGAAACACATTCTGATGCAAAAAACCCAACCGAATAGGCTTACAAATCCACAGGCGGAAATGTTACAACCTATTTCGAGTCAACCAAGTCCAGATGATAATCATTCTGCTCATTCTGATAAAGCGTCGACTAGCTCGCGATTTCAAATTGGGTATAACCAAAGTAGCTTCATACCTAATGAACAATTTCAAGTTCCATATCGTAATGAAAACTTTACTCGCTTTTCAAATGGCGATCAGCAAGTCGATAGACCAAATAAACGACGTTTTGAGTTGGATCGCTGGGGCATTCGATTCGATGATACCGCCAAAGGTATGTCAATTGAAGATTTTGTCTTTCGTGTAGAGGTTCTTAAGATCAACTACGACTGCCCTTGGATAGATATCATACGCAACTTCCACCATCTGTTGTCCGGATCCGCTCAAGAGTGGTATTGGCAACATCTTAGAAGCAATCCTAGAGGTGATTGGCCATTACTTCGAACATCCCTAATAAAACAATTTAAAAGATTTGAGAATGATTTTGAGATACTTAAACATATTATGGATAGGAGGCGAATGCCGAATGAATCATTCGATGATTTCTTTAAGACAATAGTACACTTCAAAAGCCAGTTAAAAGATCCCATGCGAGACCAGGATCTTATCAATATTTTGAGAAACAACGTTAATATTCGTTTGATGAATTTTGTATTTTCAATGAAGATGAATTCGTTGGAACACTTTCGAGATGAATGCAGACGGACGGAAAAAATGCTTCAAACTCGTTATGGTATGCAACATCGCGTAGGTAATGTCAGAAACCTCCAAGAGTTGCACTGCGCCGAAGTAAATACACCTGACATACATTTCGAACCATGCGAAAACATTTCAGCGGTCTCTTTTACAAACCACTCGAGTAATTCGCATGGTCATCGAAAACTTGCCGAGGAGAATGTGAAATGTTTTAACTGCAAACAGCTTGGACACATTTTTATTAATTGCAGCTTGCCAGTTCGGAAACTATTTTGCTACAAGTGTGGCACTGACAATTACACCGTCTTGGATTGTCCTAAATGTAATGTACATAAGGGAAACCTGAGAACGAACGTGACGAAATCTGGGGAATCACGTTCGACACAAACGTTCCCAGAATAGCAAAATTAGATGCTTCGACAAACACCTCGGAAATCCCCGAACACGAAATAGTTGAATCTAACGACTTTCGTTCTTCGGAACATTTATGTAATAGCACACCAGACACTGACACTAAAGTTAATTTCACACCCTTGTATAAAAGATCTTTTGAACAAAGATTGATCAATTATCAAAAGATTCGGAATCGAATTTTTGATGTAGAAGAAATTATACCACCTAAACTTTCAAGCAAAAACGTCAAAACGAGACGAAGATATAGGAAAAGACGTGCGTATCGCAAACTTATCAATGAAACATTCCTTGGAGGAAATCTTGACACAAGACCATATGCTACGATAGTACTGCATGGAAGAGAAATCAGAGGCTTGTCGGATAGTGGAGCCTCGATTTCATGTTTAGGTAAGGATTGTATGAATTTGGTTAACGAACTAGGTATTCCGATTGTAAAATTTCATTCCGTGGTAAACACTGCTGATGGGAAAGGACAGGAAATAGTTGGTCGTATATCAACAAAGGTCGAGTACAAGAACATGGTTAAGACTCTAGACCTCTACCTAGTTCCGGATCTAGTGCAACCACTATACCTCGGTGTAGACTTTTGGTCCAAGTTCCAAATCGCTCCAAACATCATCAGCGAGATTTCCACAAGTTCAGACAGCAATTCTAGTACGAAACACAAACCACCAATGCATATACTTACGAAAGAGCAGGAAAAGAAGCTGCTATCTGCAATTTCCCAGTTTCCTTCATTTACAGACCAAGGTTTAGGGAAAACTACATTAGAGACACACGTTATAGATACTAACGACTCCGAACCGGTAAAGCAACGTCATTACCCGATGTCACCTGTAATTCAACAGATAATCTATACGGAACTCGATCGTATGCTCTCCTTGGGTGTACTCGAAGAGAGTCATAGTGCATGGAGTTCGCCTTTAGTCCTTATACGGAAACCTGGCAAGAACAGGCTTTGTTTAGATTACCGGAAAGTGAACTCTCTTACAAAAAGAGACGCATATCCACTACCACACATAGAGGGTCTGCTCAGTCGACTTGGAGATACACACTACATAAGTAGTGTGGATCTAAAAGACGCATTCTGGCAGATCCCTCTAGAAAAAAAGTTAAGAGAGAAAACCACATTCACTGTGCCAGGACGACCGCTTTATCAGTTTACCGTCATGCCCTTTGGGTTGTGTAATGCACCCCAAAGGATGTGTCGGTTGATGGATAAGGTGATCCCCAGCACACTTAGGGAAAACGTGTTTGTCTATCTTGACGACCTTCTCATCATTTCACCGGACTTTAATCACCATATATCCGTATTAGAACAGGTAGCTAGCTGTTTAAAGAAGGCTAACTTGACGATAAATGTTGAGAAGTAATTTTTCTGCTTCAAAGAACTTCGCTATCTGGGGTATATAATAGGACAAGGACATATAAAACCAAACCCAGATAAGGTATCTGCGATAACTGAATTTCCAATCCCATCTACTCAGAAACAGGTCAGGAGATTTTTAGGACTTTGTGGATGGTATCGAAGATTTATAAAAAATTTCTCGTCGATAGCAACCCCCCTGACTGACACTCTAAAAAAATCCAAATCTTTTGTAATGTCCAAAGAGGCTATCGCTTCTTTTGATGCATTAAAATCCGCGCTAGTATCTGCACCGCTTTTAAGCAATCCAGACTTTTCAAAAGCTTTTACTATACAATGTGATGCATCGTCAAAAGGAATTGGTGGAGTATTATTTCAGTTTGACGAAGAACATAATGAAAAGCCGATTGCCTATTTTTCTGAAAAATTGAATTCCTGTCAACAGAAATATAGCGTTACAGAGCTAGAATGTTTTGCAGCTTTAAGAGCTGTACACAAATTTAGACCCTACGTGGAAGGTACATCATTTACCATCATCACTGACCACGCGAGCCTAAAGTGGCTTATGGGCTTGAAAGATTTAAGCGGCAGACTAGCACGGTGGTCTTTGAAGCTTCAAGCGTTCTCGTTCAATATTGAACACCGAAAAGGTTCGCAAAATATAGTGCCAGATGCATTATCGAGGGCATATGTAGAACAGATCACAATTAATGAGCTCGACTTAAATTCGACAGAATTTAAATCCGCAGAGTATGTAGATCTTCTGACCACGATAAGAGACAATCAAGAAAATTTACCAGCTTTAAAAATCGAAGACAATTTGGTGTTCAAACGTGCCTTAGCTAGCGGTAACGACAATTCGAATATCCAGTACCTTTGGAAACTTTGGAATCGAATCGAATTTTTGATGTAGAAGAAATTATACCACCTAAACTTTCAAGCAAAAACGTCAAAACGAGACGAAGATATAGGAAAAGACGTGCGTATCGCAAACTTATCAATGAAACATTCCTTGGAGGAAATCTTGACACAAGACCATATGCTACGATAGTACTGCATGGAAGAGAAATCAGAAGCTTGTTGGATAGTGGAGCCTCGATTTCATGTTTAGGTAAGGATTGTATGAATTTGGTTAACGAACTAGGTATTCCGATTGTAAAATTTCATTCCGTGGTAAACACTGCTGATGGGAAAGGACAGGAAATAGTTGGTCGTATATCGACAAAGGTCGAGTACAAGAACATGGTTAAGACTCTAGACCTCTACCTAGTTCCGGATCTAGTGCAACCACTATACCTCGGTGTAGACTTTTGGTCCAAGTTCCAAATCGCTCCAAACATCATCAGCGAGATTTCCACAAGTTCAGACAGCAATTCTAGTACGAAACACAAACCACCAATGCATATACTTACGAAAGAGCAGGAAAAGAAGCTGCTATCTGCAATTTCCCAGTTTCCTTCATTTACAGACCAAGGTTTAGGGAAAACTACATTAGAGACACACGTTATAGATACTAATGACTCCGAACCGGTAAAGCAACGTCATTACCCGATGTCACCTGTAATTCAACAGATAATCTATACGGAACTCGATCGTATGCTCTCCTTGGGTGTACTCGAAGAGAGTCATAGTGCATGGAGTTCGCCTTTAGTCCTTATACGGAAACCTGGCAAGAACAGGCTTTGTTTAGATTACCGGAAAGTGAACTCTCTTACAAAAAGAGACGCATATCCACTACCACACATAGAGGGTCTGCTCAGTCGACTTGGAGATACACACTACATAAGTAGTGTGGATCTAAAAGACGCATTCTGGCAGATCCCTCTAGAAGAAAAGTCAAGAGAGAAAACCGCATTCACTGTGCCAGGACGACCGCTTTATCAGTTTACCGTCATGCCCTTTGGGTTGTGTAATGCACCCCAAAGGATGTGTCGGTTGATGGATAAGGTGATCCCCAGCGCACTTAGGGAAAACGTGTTTGTCTATCTTGACGACCTTCTCATCATTTCACCGGACTTTAATCACCATATATCCGTATTAGAACAGGTAGCTAGTTGTTTAAAGAAGGCTAACTTGACGATAAATGTTGAGAAGTCATTTTTCTGCTTCAAAGAACTTCGCTATCTGGGGTATATAATAGGACAAGGACATATAAAACCAAACCCAGATAAGGTATCTGCGATAACTGAATTTCCAATCCCATCTACTCAGAAACAGGTCAGGAGATTTTTAGGACTTTGTGGATGGTATCGAAGATTTATAAAAAAATTTCTCGTCGATAGCAACCCCCCTGACTGACACTTTTAAAAAAATCCAAATCTTTTGCAATGTCCAAAGAGGCTATCGCTTCTTTTGATGCATTAAAATCCGCGCTAATATCTGCACCGCTTTTAAGCAATCCAGACTTTTCAAAAGCTTTTACTATACAATGTGATGCATCGTCAAAAGGAATTGGTGGAGTATTATTTCAGTTTGACGACGAACATAATGAAAAGCCGATTGCCTATTTTTCTGAAAAATTGAATTCCTGTCAACAGAAATATAGCGTTACAGAGCTAGAATGTTTTGCAGCTTTAAGAGCTGTACACAAATTTAGACCCTACGTGGAAGGTACATCATTTACCATCATCACTGACCACGCGAGCCTAAAGTGGCTTATGGGCTTGAAAGATTTAAGCGGCAGACTAGCACGGTGGTCTTTGAAGCTTCAAGCGTTCTCGTTCAATATTGAACACCGAAAAGGTTCGCAAAATATAGTGCCAGATGCATTATCGAGGGCATATGTAGAACAGATCACAATTAATGAGCTCGACTTAAATTCGACAGAATTTAAATCCGCAGAGTATGTAGATCTTCTGACCACGATAAGAGACAATCAAGAAAATTTACCAGCTTTAAAAATCGAAGACAATTTGGTGTTCAAACGTGCCTTAGCTAGCGGTAACGACAATTCGAATATCCAGTACCTTTGGAAACTTTGGAATCGAATCGAATTTTTGATGTAGAAGAAATTATACCACCTAAACTTTCAAGCAAAAACGTCAAAACGAGACGAAGATATAGGAAAAGACGTGCGTATCGCAAACTTATCAATGAAACATTCCTTGGAGGAAATCTTGACACAAGACCATATGCTACGATAGTACTGCATGGAAGAGAAATCAGAAGCTTGTTGGATAGTGGAGCCTCGATTTCATGTTTAGGTAAGGATTGTATGAATTTGGTTAACGAACTAGGTATTCCGATTGTAAAATTTCATTCCGTGGTAAACACTGCTGATGGGAAAGGACAGGAAATAGTTGGTCGTATATCGACAAAGGTCGAGTACAAGAACATGGTTAAGACTCTAGACCTCTACCTAGTTCCGGATCTAGTGCAACCACTATACCTCGGTGTAGACTTTTGGTCCAAGTTCCAAATCGCTCCAAACATCATCAGCGAGATTTCCACAAGTTCAGACAGCAATTCTAGTACGAAACACAAACCACCAATGCATATACTTACGAAAGAGCAGGAAAAGAAGCTGCTATCTGCAATTTCCCAGTTTCCTTCATTTACAGACCAAGGTTTAGGGAAAACTACATTAGAGACACACGTTATAGATACTAATGACTCCGAACCGGTAAAGCAACGTCATTACCCGATGTCACCTGTAATTCAACAGATAATCTATACGGAACTCGATCGTATGCTCTCCTTGGGTGTACTCGAAGAGAGTCATAGTGCATGGAGTTCGCCTTTAGTCCTTATACGGAAACCTGGCAAGAACAGGCTTTGTTTAGATTACCGGAAAGTGAACTCTCTTACAAAAAGAGACGCATATCCACTACCACACATAGAGGGTCTGCTCAGTCGACTTGGAGATACACACTACATAAGTAGTGTGGATCTAAAAGACGCATTCTGGCAGATCCCTCTAGAAGAAAAGTCAAGAGAGAAAACCGCATTCACTGTGCCAGGACGACCGCTTTATCAGTTTACCGTCATGCCCTTTGGGTTGTGTAATGCACCCCAAAGGATGTGTCGGTTGATGGATAAGGTGATCCCCAGCGCACTTAGGGAAAACGTGTTTGTCTATCTTGACGACCTTCTCATCATTTCACCGGACTTTAATCACCATATATCCGTATTAGAACAGGTAGCTAGTTGTTTAAAGAAGGCTAACTTGACGATAAATGTTGAGAAGTCATTTTTCTGCTTCAAAGAACTTCGCTATCTGGGGTATATAATAGGACAAGGACATATAAAACCAAACCCAGATAAGGTATCTGCGATAACTGAATTTCCAATCCCATCTACTCAGAAACAGGTCAGGAGATTTTTAGGACTTTGTGGATGGTATCGAAGATTTATAAAAAATTTCTCGTCGATAGCAACCCCCCTGACTGACACTTTTAAAAAAATCCAAATCTTTTGCAATGTCCAAAGAGGCTATCGCTTCTTTTGATGCATTAAAATCCGCGCTAATATCTGCACCGCTTTTAAGCAATCCAGACTTTTCAATAGCTTTTACTATACAATGTGATTCATCGTCAAAAGGAATTGGTGGAGTATTATTTCAGTTTGACGACGAACATAATGAAAAGCCGATTGCCTATTTTTCTGAAAAATTGAATTCCTGTCAACAGAAATATAGCGTTACAGAGCTAGAATGTTTTGCAGCTTTAAGAGCTGTACACAAATTTAGACCCTACGTGGAAGGTACATCATTTACCATCATCACTGACCACGCGAGCCTAAAGTGGCTTATGGGCTTGAAAGATTTAAGCGGCAGACTAGCACGGTGGTCTTTGAAGCTTCAAGCGTTCTCGTTCAATATTGAACACCGAAAAGGTTCGCAAAATATAGTGCCAGATGCATTATCGAGGGCATATGTAGAACAGATAACAATTAATGAGCTGGACTTAAATTCGACAGAATTTAAATCCGCAGAGTATGTAGATCTTCTGACCACGATAAGAGACAATCAAGAAAATTTACCAGATTTAAAAATCGAAGACAATTTGGTGTTCAAACGTGCCTTAGCTAGCGGTAACGACAATTCGAATATCCAGTACCTTTGGAAACTTTGGATTCCCACAGGTTTAACAAACTCGATAATTGAACAAAACCACAATCCACCCAATTGTTCACACGGAGGAATTTTTAAGACTTTAGAAAGAATCAGAGAAACCTTTTATTGGCCCAATATGGTTTCACAAGTGCGAGCTTTCGTTACAAATTGTGCAAACTGTAAAGAAAATAAAGCGCCAAACTTCACACTTAGACCACCCATGGGGGCATTAATGGAAATAAAAATGCCTTTCCAAAAGATCTATGTGGATTTCATGGGACCCTATATTCGTACTAAGAAGGGTAACCTTTTTATTTTCGTTGTTTTAGACCACATGTCTAAATTCGTTTTTCTTAAAGCGCTGCATAAAGCAACCTCCAAGTTAGCTATCGAATTTTTAGAAAATGAGATCTTTCAAAAGTTTGGAGTGCCGGAATTCTTGCATAGCGACAACGGCAAGCAATTCGTTTCGCAAGAATTCAGTCATTTTCTTTCAAGATATGGAACCACCCATATCAAAACAGCTGTTTATTCGCCACAAGCAAATGCCTCTGAAAGGGCCAACCGATCAATTTTATCCGCCATAAGAACGTATCTGAAAGACAATCAGAAAGAATGGGATGTACATTTGTCGGGAATCCAACAAGCTTTGCGCACTTCGGTACATCAGACAACAAGAATGTCACCTTATTTTACCCTGTTTGGGCATAATATGATAACGCATGCAAGCATGTACAAGATAGCAAAAAAATTGAATTCATTAGGCGACGGTGAAGTAGAGTATTTAACCCAACCGGACTCCTTACAGCTGGTGAGAGAAAAGGTAAAAGAAAATTTAAAAAAGGCGCATGAGCGGAACAAGAAATCGTACAATCTGCGAACTTCGGTACGAGTATTCAAGCCAGGAACCGAAGTATATAGGCGTAATTTCCTACTCAGCAATGCTTCGAAACATTTTAGCTCAAAGCTTTGCCAAAAATTCATTAAATGTCGTATCGTTAAACAAGTTGGAAGAGCTATGTACCAAATTGCGAACATGCAAGGCAAATCCATAGGCGTTTATCATGCAAAGGATTAAAGACAGTAAACTTCACTGGTTCATACTCGTTTCAGACCACTATATTTGTCACAATGTCCACTAAATAAACACGATCTACACTAGATACAGTTTTGATGGCAAAAGAAAAAGGGAAATGGTTTGTCGTTTCCACAAATGAACCCGCAATTTGTATGGTATGATCTAGGCAAGCTACAAGAATATCCACAGGCACAGTGATTTCAATTTAAGAGAACGGATTCTATTAGAATTCGTAAAACTTTCGATACTGAACCTGCGATTGAGGCAATGTCGGGTCCACCGAAGCATCCTTCAACCTTCTAAAGCCACGGCAGTTCCGGGAAGTAGGTAATCCATCAGTCTTGAGTCTGGTCCCACAAGCGCAAGAGTAAACTATAAGTATGCATTAAGCATTGTTAAACGGAATTCGGTGGAAGGAGGAAAAGTTAATTGCAGTCGCATATAAAAGTAAATAATTCGTTGCAATAACTATAACATAGGAGAGTGACAACTGACAAGTGGAAAGTGGAAAGTACCCTGGAAGGATATGGAAGTTATTTCGAATATTGGTAGCCCTGTGCAAGAAACGATTAAGGCAGAGTCAGATGCATTAAAGTGTAATAGATTTCTCGTTATGAACTATTCTACACGAATTCCTGACCAAAGGATTGATCGTGGTACTAAGCTACTTTATCACCAAAGAATGTACTAGTACTGTGGGAAGATGAAGCATAGCGAGCTATGACATGTACTTGAAAGGAGAAATGTCACAATGACATCAGGGACGTGGGTCGAGTCCAGGTTTTTTCAGATATTTTAAAGACTGCGTTCTTCAGGTACTCTTTCACCACAAGTGTTGTCAAGAGTTCATGATTTTGTAGCGTGCGCCTTTGAAATCATTTCGCACCGTACTGTACAACATGTTCACTGTAACCCAATGGTTCCGCTGCAAATCGGTGCAATCGTGACCAACTTCACGGAGGAAATCATGCAAACGAAACATCAGAAAGAACTATAAAAGGCACGACGCCATTGTACGTTTTCTTTTCTACTTTCATAAGTGTTTCGGGTAGGTGCCGCCATTGCTAGAAAGCAATGAAATATAATAAAACGTTTATTCTTTTGTAAGAGTGTAAAGCTAAACGGAAAAAGTATTTTTCAATACTTCGGGTCGTTGACGCCTTGCTAGAAGCAAGAAAATAAAATAAACATTTTATAATTTGTTCATATAGTGTAAAGCTAAACGGAAAAAGTATTTTTCAATACTTCGGGTCGTTGACGCTTTGCTAGAAGCAAGGAAATAAAATAAACATTTTATAATTTGTACATATAGTGTAAAGCTAAACGGAAAAAGTATTTTTCAATTCTGCGGGTAGGTAACCACTGCACCAGGCAAAGAGAAACCTCGCCCGGGCGTCACAACTCCAGGAAAAAGGCCATTAGAACCTGCGCACCGGCACAGTCGGCAAAAATCAGAGAAATCTTACATTTTCTCCTACACTGCAAAAGGATTACTCAGACCAAGCGTCTTAGAATAAAATCCCAGGTAATTATTGAGATTTTATTTATTGAGTGTGTGTGAAAATACCCCGGCATGTCCATTTTTAGATTAGAGTCACGGGTATCATCGTTTCTCACCACGTGGATATCCATGTGGGAGTGATACCTGCCGCACTGATCGCTCAACTACCAGCACTGACCCGGATAATATAATAATCACCTGACATTTCAACCACCAGCTAGATCAACGACCAGCCAGATCCAACACCAGAGTTACAACAACGAAATACGATTTCGTCCACCACCAGCCAGTTCATCCACTTGCCGCAAAACAAAGAATAATTTCTTCAACTACAAGCCAGTTCAACACCAGCCAGTTCAAATACCGGATTTACAACGGAGAATATAATTTCTTCCACACCCAGCTTTTCAACGAAGAAAAATTCTTCAACCATCCGCGACATCTAGTATGTAAGCATAGTATAATAATTATTCTTGTTGAGTAGAACTAGTTTCAGGTTAATTTAAGATTGTAAAACAGGTAATGCCATTTTGAATTATACAAATACACATACTTTAATAAAATCTTTTACAACAGCTAAGTTCAGATCAAGCAGACAACGAGTTGTGCGCGCAAGCCGGAGTCAGCTAGTAAAAAGGACATCAACATATATAATTCAGCCTCAATTCAATCGAACTTTACGTAAGTGATAACTTTAAGTGTATTATTCTTTTGGCCTCAACCATTATTTTTTTTTAGTAGATAATTGTATAGCGTAATGTGCTGTTGGAGGTCACTTCTAACAGTGTACGAAATTACTTCCGAACTATATTTTAAGCTTGACATTTTATTTTTAAATAAATTCCTTGGGGTATATGTGGTAACCTCAGACCTCAGAATCTTTATCCTGGTTATTCTGACACAGACCCTATTGTGCATTAAAATTAATTCGTATAAATTTAAGACAAATTTGGAGCGGCTTAGTAGCCGGTTCTTGGCTTTAAGAACATTTAAGTGAAATAAAAATGTGCTTAACTTTATCCAATACAGTGTTGATTTAATAGCTATGATAGGCTAGGGAAATATTTGTTGGCGATGGTGAGGTGTGACAAGTGAAGCAAATGGAGTTGGTGTAACAACAACATTAAGGGGTTACCTCTCAACAGTAACCGGCGTAAGGTAACCACGGAGCTGTTGATGATATTCTTCAGTAAAGGGTGGGTAGAGCCGATGACGCAGCAACAACCTAGTGCTGCTTGGTCACGAACATCTGACCGTTTCTCTTCTCTGTTTCGTATTTTCTCTCATAGGTCCCTCTCGGTACCGAAATCATTGGTTTTTTTTTTTCATTTTCTACAACTTTCTATATCACTTGTGAACCCTAGCGGTTCGCAAACCTCCTTCGGACAGGATAACGACGTTTAGTCACTGTATAGTGGCATCCTTCTCTTAATGTGTCTACGGACACATGGCACGTATATATTTTTATTTTGTAACCAGAAAGTAGCAGGAAGATCCCCCCCATCGACGAGCTGTCGCCGTGCAAAAACGCAAGCGTGCCACCCTCTGCTACAGGAAAAAGTAAAAAAAAAAAAATATATTTCATTTCATGCACGAAGCCTTAGGACCAAAAAGTTTATTTCTTTTTGTACTCTTCTTCTAAGTCGTTAACGTACCGTTAGAACAGTAATCAAATGCAAAGAGAAGTTATTGTCTTCTCTTTTGTAGTCTAAAGGGGAAACAAACCACTCAATTGTTTATGTATATGTATGTGAAGGATCTTTTCCAAAAATTAAAACACTTCTTCAAATTCAATAATAAAAGATTTATAATAATGAAATTCAAGAGATTGGTGTAAAGGGATAATTTAAAGAAATACAAATAATTGGTTAGTTGAAATCCACGTCCACGTTGCTCTACGGTCGGTAACGAACTGCCCAATCATACTGCAAGGGTCAAATAGTACCACACTCGGTCATCCACACAACTCATCTGCCTCAGAAGAGTGGTCATCGGTTGGATCATGGTTGCTTTCGATTTCAAAGACATCGTCGCAGGAGTCGTTGTTATCTGCCCACGGTTTCATTTTGTCTGCGCTGGTGTTGGTTAGCTTTGGTCCTTCGTGTACTCCAACCTTCTGCACATCGTATCGATCGAACCCTTTGGCGGATGTGACGCGATATGGTCCAAAGAATTTCGGACGAATCTTCAGACCGGTTCCAAATTGCACCCGTTCGATTGGACCATGTTTCCTACAGAATACTTAGTCGCCGGTCGTCGTCTTTTGTTGAAGTACTTCGAGTTTTCAACTTGCATCCTCGCTATGGCTTGTTTGGCTTGATTTCGCTGCTCTAGTCTTAGCTATTCAAACTGTTGCTGAGATTCTTCCTCAATTAGTTTAACTAAACGTACATCTTTACCTGTTCTCATTTCAGTTCCCACTAATAATTGAAATCGTGTGGTTTGAATAGATCGATGAAATGTTGAATTCAAAATTTGCTGAAGCGGTTTCACGTGCTGGAACCATTTCTCTGGATTATCCATCGAAAATTTCGTTAAACAAGATATGACGGTTGAGTGAAGGTGCTCCACTTGACCGTTTCCTCGCGGTACACCAACCGTAACAAAATGTAGTTTGATATCGTGGTCTTTACAAAAACCTTGAAATTTGTTGGATGTAAAGGCACCTCCCCTATCGGTAATAATGTTGTGAGGATACCCAAACATGTCCGCAATAATCTCCATCTTTTGCAAAACTTCGTCGGAGGTAAGGGCCTTTGTTGGGAAAAGCCAAAATAGCTTTTAAGCCATCATCATAATGCTGTGCTTCGGAAAGCCTTCTTAAAAAATTGCAATCGTTCTGTAAACACATAACCTCAGGATTGCGACTGAGAGCATCTACATGTCTCCTGCTGCTTCCGGCTCGATGTTCTACCCAATAGTCATATTCCTCTAAAAGAAGTGCCCACCTGGCAACTCGCGTCGTCAAATCCTTCTTTTTCATCGTACACTCGAAAGCTTTGCAGTCTGAAACAATCTTAAATCGTTGACCTATTAGATATATTCGAAATTTCTTAACGGCTTCGATCACTGCTAAAACTTCCAGCTCGTAGCTCGAATAATTTTTTTCTGCGTCGGTAGTATTTTTACTCATGTAAAAAACAGGATGTAATGCATTGTCTTCATCGTCGCACTGCAGGAGTACTGCACCATAGCCCTGTCTGCTGGCATCTGCATGGAGTTCGGTTATAGCGCCATATTTTAAAATTTTTAGCACTGGTTTCGTTGACAAAGCATTTTTTAAATCGTTCAACGCCGCTAGCTCGTTCTCGGAAATTACAAGTCGTCCACCTTTCTTGACCAACTCAGTCAACGGCTTTGCCCTAATAGCAAAATTGTCTATGTACTTTCGGAAGTAACCAGCTAAGCCAAGAAAGCTTTGCATTTGCTTAACTGTTGTTGGCGTCGGAAAGTTGACAACTGCCTTCGTCTTCGCACTGGATGGTGAAACTGTGCCTTTATATATCCGATGCCCAAGGAACTCGATTTCCTGTTGAAGAAATTGGCATTTCGTCCACTTAATCCTCAGTCCATTAGTAGCAGCTACATCCAGCACTTTCTTCAAATTTGTTATGCCCTCTTCTATCGTTCGTGATGGCACCACAAGATCGTCGATGTACACAATAACGATACCCTCCCGAAAACGTAATTAATGTACTTTTGGAAGGTACTAGGAGAGTTGCAGAGCCCAAAAGGTACTTTCGAAAACTCGTACTGTCCGCTTTGAGTAACGAACGACGTGAACTTTCTGCTCTTCTCCTCTATCGTGACATGAAAAAACCCGTTTTCAAGGTCCAGCGTCGTGAAGTAGAGCGGGTCCTCTAGGCGATCAATTTGGTCTTCAATAACTGGAAGCGGATACCTGTCCTTATGGATTTTCTTGTTGAGCGCCCGGTAGTCAATGCACAGGCGATTGGTTCCGTCTTTCTTTTTGACGAGCACAACTTGACTAGCGTAGTCAAACACTGCTTCACGCACAATGCCGTCTCGGATCCACTGTTCCACTTGCTGATCAATAACTTGTCTTTCCATAGGGGGGAATATTCTTGGCGTTCTATAGACTGGTTCGTCATCGATTGGCATGATCTTCATTTGCACGGGCGACTCGATAGACTCCTTCGGACAATAGTTTTGAATTAAATCTTGAACACGGTTACGTAGTTCATTCTGCAAGAAAGATAAATCAGGTAAATTATGATTATCTTTGAAAGTACCATCGTATATCGAAGCCATGTAGCAACTGTTCGAATTCTCCTTAGGTATATCCGTTGGGCTGGTGGAATCATCGTTGGAAATTATATTTGCATTTGCTGAAGCTGTTTGCGATGTCTTCGTAATCATCCTGGAAATCGTCATTGCTCCTCGTTCAAACGTCACCACAGCCTCTTTAAGAAGACTCATTCCAATGATGACGTCCGGTTTGATGAAATAATTATCCACAATATAGAATTCCACATTATCAAAAAGAATGCCATCAATGCACACGTTAGCTCTGCATATTCCCTTCGTGATGACATTTGCTCCGATACCTGTGAGAGAGACACGAAAATCTTTTGAAAGATAGCTTGGACAAATTGTTTTCACCTGATTTTGCTTTAGCACGCAAACATCGCTTCCTGTATCGATCAATCCGCATAGAACCTTATTGTCAACTGTAACTGGTCTTCTCATATCAGTCATCTGGAACAAATTCGTAGAAGGTTTCTTTTGCATCGGGCAGTCAGGGCGCTTGTGCCCAAAATTGTTGCACCCGAAACACTTTGGACCTTTCAATTTTTCTGGACACGAGTAAAATTCATGTTCAGTTGATCCGCAGTTAAAACAGTTTCGCCATTTGCTTGCGCTACTTTTTTGCTTAACGGAATTATCACGCGAATTTTTACTTTGGCTAGAACAACTTGCGTCACTTTCGTCCTTCATTTGTTCATAAATAAAGAGCTTATCTTTAAAATCTGCCACACTACGCGCGCCGTATAAAATGGTTTTGTTAACAATTAGTCTTTTATGCCGTCAATAACGTAGCGAAACACTGAAACATCATCAACACAGCTTGACCTGCTATGTCCAGCATGCGGTAAAAGAATTCCCGACATGATTCACCGTTTCTCTTCCGCGTTTCGCGAAGCTTTCTGTGCACGTCACAACTAGAAATTTTCGCCTCAAATTCCCTGGTTAACGCTGTCTTTAACTGAATATATGACACGGGCTTAGCGTCGCATTCCACGTACATTTTCGCTGCCCACGTGTGGGATTTTCGGCAAAACACAAAACGTTGCACATTATTCCAATTAAACGCGCTGGCATACGATTCGAACTCCTCAAACCATCTTTTATGCTCATAGACTCTTCGCCCGAAAATTTTATTATTATATTTTCCACGTCGGAGATATTAAATTTACTTGAGCTATTATTTTCTGTGTCCACGGAATTTTGCGAATTATTGTCCATATTATTTATCGTTTCACCGCCTCTTTGTAAGTTCCTTCTTTGTCTTGAGCTCATAATATTTTTTTTTCTTTTTTTTCCGACCGGTTAAATTGAAAAGTAAGTGATCGTTGCGAGTATCGTGCTTTTGGTCAACTAACTGAAAAAGAACTGCGCTTGGAAATCACACCACTTCTTTTTTTTTTTTGCAAACAATGGAGGCAAATAAAAGAGAAATATAAATCGTGCCGTTACATTTTTTTTTCACTCCACGGTTAGTGTGTATTTCATTTCTCTTTTTTTTTAAATTTAAGAAGTTAATGTTTTAATGTGGAGGATCCCGGTTGAGGTTCTTTTCCAAGAATTAAAACACTTCTTCAAATTCAATAATAAAAGATTTATAATAATGAAATTCAAGAGATTGGTGTAAAGGGATAATTTAAAGAAATACAAATAATTGGTTAGTTGAAATCCACGTCCACGTTGCTCTACGGTCGGTAACGAACTGCCCAATCATACTGCAAGGGTCAAATAGTACCACACTCGGTCATCCACACAACTCATCTGCCTCAGAAGAGTGGTCATCGGTTGGATCATGGTTGCTTTCGATTTCAAAGACATCGTCGCAGGAGTCGTTGTTATCTGCCCACGGTTTCATTTTGTCTGCGCTGGTGTTGGTTAGCTTTGGTCCTTCGTGTACTCCAACCTTCTGCACATCGTATCGATCGAACCCTTTGGCGGATGTGACGCGATATGGTCCAAAGAATTTCGGACGAATCTTCAGACCGGTTCCAAATTGCACCCGTTCGATTGGACCATGTTTCCTACAGAATACTTAGTCGCCGGTCGTCGTCTTTTGTTGAAGTACTTCGAGTTTTCAACTTGCATCCTCGCTATGGCTTGTTTGGCTTGATTTCGCTGCTCTAGTCTTAGCTATTCAAACTGTTGCTGAGATTCTTCCTCAATTAGTTTAACTAAACGTACATCTTTACCTGTTCTCATTTCAGTTCCCACTAATAATTGAAATCGTGTGGTTTGAATAGATCGATGAAATGTTGAATTCAAAATTTGCTGAAGCGGTTTCACGTGCTGGAACCATTTCTCTGGATTATCGATCGAAAATTTCGTTAAACAAGATATGACGGTTGAGTGAAGGTGCTCCACTTGACCGTTTCCTCGCGGTACACCAACCGTAACAAAATGTAGTTTGATATCGTGGTCTTTACAAAAACCTTGAAATTTGTTGGATGTAAAGGCACCTCCCCTATCGGTAATAATGTTGTGAGGATACCCAAACATGTCCGCAATAATCTCCATCTTTTGCAAAACTTCGTCGGAGGTAAGGGCCTTTGTTGGGAAAAGCCAAAATAGCTTTTAAGCCATCATCATAATGCTGTGCTTCGGAAAGCCTTCTTAAAAAATTGCAATCGTTCTGTAAACACATAACCTCAGGATTGCGACTGAGAGCATCTACATGTCTCCTGCTGCTTCCAGCTCGATGTTCTACCCAATAGTCATATTCCTCTAAAAGAAGTGCCCACCTGGCAACTCGCGTCGTCAAATCCTTCTTTTTCATCGTACACTCGAAAGCTTTGCAGTCTGAAACAATCTTAAATCGTTGACCTATTAGATATATTCGAAATTTCTTAACGGCTTCGATCACTGCTAAAACTTCCAGCTCGTAGCTCGAATAATTTTTTTCTGCGTCGGTAGTATTTTTACTCATGTAAAAAACAGGATGTAATGCATTGTCTTCATCGTCGCGCTGCAGGAGTACTGCACCATAGCCCTGTCTGCTGGCATCTGCATGGAGTTCGGTTATAGCGCCATATTTGAAAATTTTTAGCACTGGTTTCGTTGACAAAGCATTTTTTAAATCGTTCAACGCCGCTAGCTCGTTCTCGGAAATTACAAGTCGTCCACCTTTCTTGACCAACTCAGTCAACGGCTTTGCCCTAATAGCAAAATTGTCTATGTACTTTCGGAAGTAACCAGCTAAGCCAAGAAAGCTTTGCATTTGCTTAACTGTTGTTGGCGTCGGAAAGTTGACAACTGCCTTCGTCTTCGC
Organism: Portevinia maculata; assembly: GCA_949715645.1. Lineage (NCBI taxonomy): Eukaryota > Metazoa > Arthropoda > Insecta > Diptera > Syrphidae > Portevinia > Portevinia maculata. The sequence continues at coordinate 125,008,519 of OX454527.1, forward strand.
ACTGGATGGTGAAACTGTGCCTTTATATATCCGATGCCCAAGGAACTCGATTTCCTGTTGAAGAAATTGGCATTTCGTCCACTTAATCCTCAGTCCATTAGTAGCAGCTACATCCAGCACTTTCTTCAAATTTGTTATGCCCTCTTCTATCGTTCGTGATGGCACCACAAGATCGTCGATGTACACAATAACGATACCCTCCCGAAAACGTAATTAATGTTCTTTTGGAAGGTACTAGGAGAGTTGCAGAGCCCAAAAGGTACTTTCGAAAACTCGTACTGTCCGCTTTGAGTAACGAACGACGTGAACTTTCTGCTCTTCTCCTCTATCGTGACATGAAAAAACCCGTTTTCAAGGTCCAGCGTCGTGAAGTAGAGCGGGTCCTCTAGGCGATCAATTTGGTCTTCAATAACTGGAAGCGGATACCTGTCCTTATGGATTTTCTTGTTGAGCGCCCGGTAGTCAATGCACAGGCGATTGGTTCCGTCTTTCTTTTTGACGAGCACAACTTGACTAGCGTAGTCAAACACTGCTTCACGCACAATGCCGTCTCGGATCCACTGTTCCACTTGCTGATCAATAACTTGTCTTTCCATAGGGGGGAATATTCTTGGCGTTCTATAGACTGGTTCGTCATCGATTGGCATGATCTTCATTTGCACGGGCGACTCGATAGACTCCTTCGGACAATAGTTTTGAATTAAATCTTGAACACGGTTACGTAGTTCATTCTGCAAGAAAGATAAATCAGGTAAATTATGATTATCTTTGAAAGTACCATCGTATATCGAAGCCATGTAGCAACTGTTCGAATTCTCCTTAGGTATATCCGTTGGGCTGGTGGAATCATCGTTGGAAATTATATTTGCATTTGCTGAAGCTGTTTGCGATGTCTTCGTAATCATCCTGGAAATCGTCATTGCTCCTCGTTCAAACGTCATCACAGCCTCTTTAAGAAGACTCATTCCAATGATGACGTCCGGTTTGATGAAATAATTATCCACAATATAGAATTCCACATTATCAAAAAGAATGCCATCAATGCACACGTTAGCTCTGCATATTCCCTTCGTGATGACATTTGCTCCGATACCTGTGAGAGAGACACGAAAATCTTTTGAAAGATAGCTTGGACAAATTGTTTTCACCTGATTTTGCTTTAGCACGCAAACATCGCTTCCTGTATCGATCAATCCGCATAGAACCTTATTGTCAACTGTAACTGGTCTTCTCATATCAGTCATCTGGAACAAATTCGTAGAAGGTTTCTTTTGCATCGGGCAGTCAGGGCGCTTGTGCCCAAAATTGTTGCACCCGAAACACTTTGGACCTTTCAATTTTTCTGGACACGAGTAAAATTCATGTTCAGTTGATCCGCAGTTAAAACAGTTTCGCCATTTGCTTGCGCTACTTTTTTGCTTAACGGAATTATCACGCGAATTTTTACTTTGGCTAGAACAACTTGCGTCACTTTCGTCCTTCATTTGTTCATAAATAAAGAGCTTATCTTTAAAATCTGCCACACTACGCGCGCCGTATAAAATGGTTTTGTTAACAATTAGTCTTTTATGCCGTCAATAACGTAGCGAAACACTGAAACATCATCAACACAGCTTGACCTGCTATGTCCAGCATGCGGTAAAAGAATTCCCGACATGATTCACTGTTTCTCTTCCGCGTTTCGCGAAGCTTTCTGTGCACGTCACAACTAGAAATTTTCGCCTCAAATTCCCTGGTTAACGCTGTCTTTAACTGAATATATGACACGGGCTTAGCGTCGCATTCCACGTACATTTTCGCTGCCCACGTGTGGGATTTTCGGCAAAACACAAAACGTTGCACATTATTCCAATTAAACGCGCTAGCATACGATTCGAACTCCTCAAACCATCTTTTATGCTCATAGACTCTTCGCCCGAAAATTTTATTATTATATTTTCCACGTCGGAGATATTAAATTTACTTGAGCTATTATTTTCTGTGTCCACGGAATTTTGCGAATTATTGTCCATATTATTTATCGTTTCACCGCCTCTTTGTAAGTTCCTTCTTTGTCTTGAGCTCATAATATTTTTTTTTCTTTTTTTTCCGACCGGTTAAATTGAAAAGTAAGTGATCGTTGCGAGTATCGTGCTTTTGGTCAACTAACTGAAAAAGAACTGCGCTTGGAAATCACACCACTTCTTTTTTTTTTTTGCAAACAATGGAGGCAAATAAAAGAGAAATATAAATCGTGCCGTTACATTTTTTTTTCACTCCACGGTTAGTGTGTATTTCATTTCTCTTTTTTTTTTAAATTTAAGAAGTTAATGTTTTAATGTGGAGGATCCCGGTTGAGGATCTTTTCCAAGAATTAAAACACTTCTTCAAATTCAATAATAAAAGATTTATAATAATGAAATTCAAGAGATTGGTATAAAGGGATAATTTAAAGAAATACAAATAATTGGTTAGTTGAAATCCACGTCCACGTTGTGCTACGGTCGGTAACGAACTGCCCAATCATACTGCAAGGGTCAAATAGTACCACATGTATAATAATATATCCATCTATAAAGTTTAACAAAACAAGCGAACTCGCCAAGCGCCCTTTTAGCTCAGATACGAACTGTGAACTCAACACATTTCGTCTGACTCACTTGGCGAGCTGCATGTGCAGAAAGTACACTTAGATACAAAACCTTTGAGTACAAGAGATTTCCCTACTCAAGGAAGCTAAGGGCTAAAATTTGGTCCACGTCTCTGAAATAAGATTCTGGTTTGAATGTTTGTTAACACGACTGACATGCGAGGCGGATATAAAACTATGCCCAAGCGTCGTAATAAGCGACTTTGAAAAAGCCATATGCTTAGTAAAAAACTATAGCAGTTGTGGGGACTTTGCCTTGCGAGTAAGAACGTTAAAAGCCTTACTTTCGTGCTCAGTTCAGATATTCCAACATACTTCTCGGACCTGTATGCCAAGCTGCCGGCCCGGATGCGATGGAACTGGTCAAGTGGTTAAAGGCCAACTATGTGACTGGCAGATCCCCGAACTACGTGCCAATGTATGAGCCAGATTTTTGGTCGTTGTCGGGAAGCAACATTCGGGACTCTAAAAGCTCATTGGAGACCTTGGAAAAGAGCTGATTGTGGCCAAAGTGAATGTCGACAAGTCGAGGAGAAGTGGGCAGATGAGACTCAGCGGCAGCACCAAGAATAAAAAGAGGAACGATGCCATTCAGTCCGTTACTTCGAATAATCGAACGCTCGACAAGACTGAGTTCCTCAGAAACATTGCTACTAATGTGGCGCTATCTTAAATATGATAGCCACAAAGCGTCCTTATCAGGACGAACAGTTTTTCTATAAGAGATGTTAACTTCTTAATACCAGCGAGCAGACCAATCCAATTATAATCACCATTTAGAAGTTGGTTTTTTTTAACAAGCTACTTAAGGAATCGAAAGCAATTTCAACCTCTTAATACAAACAATTTATCGCTCTTAAAAAAACAGCTCCATACCACCTGTTGACGAGAATGTATCCAGTTTAAAAATTTGACAACTACACTTTATTTAGTGACAATTTCTTTATTTAAAAAATTGAATTGTTTGAACACTTTAAAAAATTATAGTTTTTCTCGTGGCGTCTAGATACATTCTGGCGGGTTCGCTCATCGAAACTTGCTTTCTTTCTCGTGGCGGATTTTTTCGTTCAGTCTGAGCAGCTGCAAGGTGGTTGATGAGCTGCCATGAAAAAATGTGCTGCCAAGTTCTCAAGTATTTATACTGTACCGTCAGCGTCGCCAACACTCCCCCCGAGTAAGGCAGAAGTGGGGTCTGGCTTACTACCTTTTTCAGCGGCGTCTCTGACATCCAATACGGCCAGCTTCACTGCAGGCCTTGTGTAGATACCGGTTGATGTTCGTATAATTGCTTGTCGCACTTGGGTGTCTTTGCTGACTACGGTGTCTAAAACTATTCCCCTCGGCCAAGAGCTCCTAAGTAGATTTCGATCGATCATAACGACGACGTCCCCTTTCTCTACTGGTTTGGAAGGCTGGAACCATTTCGTTCTCCTCGTAAGAGTCGGAAGATATTCTAGCGTCCAACGCTTCCAAAACGAATTAGCTAGTTGTTGAGAGCTTGTCCAGCTTTTCCTCAGGACCGCTCCGTCATCCGTGAATTCGCCGACAGGTTTCGCTCCATTTGATGAACCCAACAAAAAATGATTGCGGGTTAAAGCCTCGTCTTCCGCTGAATTGAGTGGCACATACGTAAGCGGACGGGAGTTCAATATCGCCTCTACTTCCAACAGTGCGCTATGTAATTCTTCCTCGAATGGTGTTTTTGATTTGAGTACTTCTGAGAGAACGGTTTTCACCGACCGGACCAGACGCTCCCAGCTGCCTCCCATATGTGGTGATGCCGGCGGGATGAACTTCCATTGTGTGAAAGCATCTATGAAGTGTTGTGCAATTTCCTCATGTGGTATTTTAAGATATGCTTCCCTCAGCTCTCTGCTAGCTCCTCGAAAGTTGGTGCCGTTGTCGCTATGAATCAATACCGGTGTCCCTCTTCGAGCGATGAATCGTCTTAGGCTAAGTATGCATGAATCCGCTGACAAAGATGCCGCAAGCTCCAGGTGAATCGCTCTCGTAGTAAGGCAGGTAATCAAGACAGCCCACCTCCTCTCTTCACGTCTTCCGATTTTGATCCTCATCGGACCGAAGTAATCAATCCCTATATAGGAAAACGGACGTGTATATGAAGCTAGTCGTGATGGTGGTAGTGAAGCCATCTCAGGTGGTTGTGGAACAGCGTTAACGTTTTTGCAGTATTGGCAGGATTTTGTTACCAACTTCACAGCAGTTCTTAGCTTCGGAATATAGAATTGTTGATTTATCTCGTTGACGACCGTTTCTTGGTTGAGGTGACAATACTTGATGTGGTACTATCCGATGAGAAGTTCCGTAATTGGAAGTATGATGGGCCTTTTTGTATCCTGGAAAACTGCACTCGAAGCATCTATACGTCCTCGGACCCGAAGCACATCATCCTCATCCAAGTATGGACTCAGTCGATTTAAAGCACTTTGAGGGCTCACCGGCTTGTTTCGCTTCAGAGTATCTATCTCAGCGGCGTAGCAGCTACTTTGAGCTTGTCGGTACAAAAATCTTGCGGCTTTGACGTATTCCTCTGCTGTCAAACTTCCTACGAGTCCTGAAAGACCTTTTGAAATGTTTTTTTAGATTCGATACATACCGATACAGGAACGCACAAGTCCTGATAATCTTCTTCCAGTCTGAGAATCGTTCGACTTGTATGATTGTTGGACTTAAAACTTGGCGAATGTGCACGACACTTGATTTTAGCTCTTCAATTGTCTCAGCTTACAACGGGTGACAAGGCCAGTGTTCTTCAGACAGGTACAAAAACTCTGGGCCTGTGTACCAAGTGCTTCTTGATTGGAGGTCAGGTGGTGGTTTCCATTTTGTGGCAGCATCTGCTGCATTAAGCTTTGATGGTAGCCAGCGCCATTCCCGGATATCCGAATTTTCCAGGATCTCGCCTACCCGAAATGCAACATACTGACGATACTTGCGTTGATCTGACTGCAACCAGGCGATAACTACTTTCGAATCCGTCCAGAAGTGCCTTGATGAAATGTTTATCGTGAGAGAATTTTGAATGGACTTGGCCAATCGCGTTCCTAGCAGGGCGGTTTCCAACTCCATTCTTGGAATTGACAACATCTTAAGAGGCGCCACTCTTGTTTTGGCTGCTATGAGACTGATTTCTGTTCCGGTCTCACTGTAGGTACGAAGATAAGCTACGGCAGCATATGCGCTATCGCTAGCGTCTACAAATATATGCAGCTGGCTGTTTGTATATTTTGTTATGGTTTCTTGTACGAAGCATCGAGGTATGTGAATGTTTTCCACTTGTGGCAGTAGTCGCAGCCAATGCTTCCACTTCGTCAGCTGTTCAGCTTGAATAGGATCGTCCCAGTGGATATTTGACCTCCAGATATCCTGTAGAATGATTTTTGCATATATCAAGAAGTGTGCAAGTAGGCCAAGCGGATCGTAGATGGACATCAGCACTCGGAGAACTTCTCGCTTTGTTGGTGTCCTTTGGCCTGTGAGGATATCCTTATTTTTCCCTGCGAATGCAATGGTGAAAGTAAAGGTGTCAGTTTTTGTTGACCACCACATTCCCAGCACCTTTTCAGTCCCTTGTTCAGACCCAATACTCAAATTCTGCTTATTGGTATCTGGATCACTAAATTTGTCCATGAACTTTATTGAGTTGGAAAGCCAATGGTGTATTTCGAATCCTCCTTGTTTATGGATGTATCGCACCTCCTCGGCAAGTTGAATTGCTTCTGTCTCTGTATCCACACTGTCGAGGAGATCATCAACATAGTGGTTCTCAGCAATCGCCTCGGCTGCACGTTGGAAATGACCTTTGAAATTCATAGCGTTCAAATTCTTAATAAACTGCGCGGTACTGGGGGAACATGTGGCTCCAAACGTCATTACCCTCATAATGTAGGTATCGGGTTCCTTATCGGTCTCATTTGTTCGCCATAGGAAACGTTGCGAGTGCTGATCTTCCTCCTTGATTGTTATTTGATGTTTTTGATCTGCACAGACAGCAACGAGTCTCTGTCGAAATCGCTGAAGAATGGACGGTAGCGATGGCAGCTGGTCAGGTCCTTTGAGCAACACATCATTCAGTGATATGCCATTCACCCTTGCGGCAGCATCCCACACGATGCGAATTTTTCCTGGCTTATTGGGGTTGGACACAGGAAAGATAGGAAGATACCATGTTCGGGCGTGCGGTTCGGTCAATTCCTTCTCGCTCAGTCGTCTTATGTATCCCTTATCGATGTGGTCTGTTACGCGTTGTAACATCACTCTTCTTAAATCTGGATCTCTAGCTAGCCTTTTTTCCAAACATAGGAATCGTCGTTTGGCCATCTCATAACTGTCCGGCAGATTTATTGATGAGTACTTCCATAAGAGGCCCGTCTCATAGCGACCACCCTTACGCTGTGTTGTGGTTCGAAGAATTTCCAATGCGTGCTGTTCATCTTTGGACATACTCAGCAGCTCCTATTTTTCAGCTCCAAAACTTTCGAGCGCGAAGTAGCTCTTTACTAATTGATGTAGATTTTGGTCATCCTCTTGAGTGCATTCGCATACGTGAAGATGATATTGCTTCGTTACATCTGGCAACCGCTCTTCTCTGCATGGTCCATAGACTGTCCAACCAAGTCTTGTTTTCGAAGCTATTGGCTCATCTGTCCGTCCTTCTATGGATTTGATTGGAAGTCCTAAGCGCCAATTATCCAATCCGATACTCATCCATTAACGTCAAAGAGGATCCCTCATCAATGAATGCGAAAGTCTAAACTTTCAGATTTCCATTTTGGAGAATGACTGGTATTATCCGGAAGAATACACCCAACTCGTCATCTTGTCTCGAGTGCTGGTTGACTATTGAAGTTGTTGAAAGCTGATTGGAGACGTTACGACCTTCTGTGTTTACATTGTGCAACAACGGATGATGTTTTCGATGGCAGCTGTTAACGCCACAATACCGATTGGACTTGCATTCATCTTTCTTGTGGTAAGCCAGGCACATCGGGCACAAGTTGTACTTCTTCACATCTCGCCATCGCTGCGGGCGATGTAGTTGTTTAAATATGCTGCAAAGTTCAATTTTAATGCAGTTTTTATTGCAGATGGGACAGCTTTTGTTTCCTCTCGTCTCCTGTAGGGCTTCTGCGAATTGAAGATCGCCGTCGTCTATGTGAAAGTTCACAAAGTTTCGGTTTTTGGGAAATGTCTTAGTGTTCCTACTAGCCGCGTATTCTTTTTCTCCGGGTGGCATTGTAACCTCACTTGCGTCTCGTCCTATTTGAGACATCCATTCACTGAAAGTTGAAATCGTTACTGATTGCATGCGGTTTTTGAACCTGACCCATTCGAGCTTCATTTGTGCTGGTAGTTTTTCAATGAGTTCTTTTAGTAAACTCGGGTTGCAAAGGTGGTCGCGCAACCCTGAACTTTCCATTAGAGCTGTTACGTTCTGAACGGATTGTGCAAAACGCACAATTGTTTCCAATTTCTCAAGCTTCGGAGGTTGTTCTTGCTTAATGCGACCTATAAGGTCATCTAATAAAAGATCCGGTCGTCCATAAATCTGTCGAAGAGCTTCAATTGCACCTGGTACACCAGCTGCAGAATTCAACCTGAATCTAACAATATCCAATGCAGCTCCTTTAAGACATCTTTGCAGTCGATCCATGTTTTCTCCATTTGAGTATCCACAGATTTCTGTTGTACTTTCAAACGTTGCTATAAAGCTGGGCCACTCCTCTAAGCATCCACCAAATGGCCGGAGATCCTTTGACATAACCTGTCTAGCAGCGATTTGGTCGGAAGTAAGGCGACGTGGAACCGGGGTTATTAATTCCGATTTAAATGATTTACCGTCTGGTGTTGTTTCCCTTGGAATGTTGTCACGGTAACAGTTGCAATGCTGTTGTGTCTGTGGGCTTATTCCTTGGCTGTGATTGGCATGACCATAAGTAGTTGTTTGGGGATAGGTGGAACTCATCTGTATATTTTGTCCGCGATTGATGTTATTTGAAGTAACCATTGCAGTTGCTTCTTGTAATGTCCGTTCAGCATATGATGTTCCCACAACATGTTGAGTCTTTGTTGATGTCGAAGCTAGTCCAACGACGTCGGTGATGACTATTGTTGCTTTTGGGATACCCTCCTCTGTCGATGGTTGACCTTGTCTGCCAGCGTTATTGTGCTTGACGTTGTTTGTCTCCATCTGCGACGGCGGGTGTGTTTTGGGTAGCTCATCAGCGTCAGGATTTATGGTTTTGGCATTAAGCCAGGTTTGAACCCTGTTGCCTATTTCCTCCTCTGACGATGAATCGGACGATTCGTGAAGTTGTCGCATTAGCTGGTACTTCTTGTCGATGTATTCTTGGTTGAACCTTCGCTCTTCATCCAATCGTTGCATTTCCAGTTCGATTTTTTTGTTTCTCGAACGTCTGGAAGAAGTGGACGACAGAGTTTTGTTCTTTCTGTTGTTATTGGTTTGCTTACCTAGTTTGGAGCCCTCTAGGCAGGCTCCACAACTCCAATTTTCACCTTCCACCTCCTTCGTAACCCCTACGCAATCAAAGTGGAACCATTGGTCGCACTGATCGCACTGCACCATGTCAGATGTATCCTTTTCCTTGCAGTGTTTGCAAGAGTTATTCTCCTTTCCTTGTGCCGCAGCGCCTTGCTTCGGTGTACGGAACATTTTATAATGTATGGATATACTTTATGTATATTTTTCAAACTTTGATTTTACTTTATAATTTTTTAAAGAATGTTGACGAGAATGTATCCAGTTTAATAATTTGACAACTACACTTTATTTAGTGACAATTTCTTTATTTAAAAAATTGAATTGTTTGAACACTTTAAAAAATTATAGTTTTTCTCGTGGCGTCTAGATACATTCTGGCGGGTTCGCTCATCGAAACTTGCTTTCTTTCTCGTGGCGGATTTCTTCGTTCAGTCTGAGCAGCTGCAAGGTGGTTGATGAGCTGCCATGAAAAAATGTGCTGCCAAGTTCTCAAGTATTTATACTGTACCGTCAGCGTCGCCAACACCACCACTTAGCGAATGAGTGATAATTCGTAGAGATAATGAAAATTTCAATAAAGGAGGCGGAGGTGGTGGATTTTAAAAATCATTCTTCTTAGGACGAACAAATAATTTTCTAAGAGATTTTACTTGGTTTCAAAGTAAAAAAATCAGGGGTGAATAAAATAACATCATGCCCTTTTCAATGCGACAAAATATTTCTTGTAAGATTCAGGGGGAGTGGCTTCCCTCAATTTCAGAAAGTTAAGATATGTACCTACTCTTATGTTTGAAAATCACGGAGAACGTATTAGAGGTTGTAAAGAAACCCAGGGAAATAATGGTGGTACTTGTTCCTGTAGCAGAGGGTGGCACGGTTGCGTTTTGCACGGCGACAGCTCGTCGAGGGGGGGGGGGTCTTTCTGCTACTTTCCGGTTACAAAATAAAAATATATACGTGCCATGTGTCCGTAGACACATTAAGAGAGGGATGCCACTATACAGTGACTAAACGTCGTTGTCCTGTCCGAAGGAGGGTTGCGAACCGCGAGGGTTCACGCGTAAAATAGAAAGTTGTAGAAAATGAAAACCCATGAATTCGGTACCGAGAGGGACCTATGAGAGAAAATACGAAACAGAGAAGTGAAACGGTCAGATGTTCGTGACCAAGCAGCTCTAGATGGTTGCTGCGTCATCGGCTTTACCAACCCTCATACCTCATACCTCAATACCTCACACCATGAGGTCTTAATCAGAATAACAGGTTATAAATTTTTTTAGATCTGGAGATACCGATTATACCCCAAGGAATTTACTTATATAATGAAATGTCAAGCCATAAATATAGTTCGGAATAATTCTTCCTCTGTTTGAACAGACCTCCCACAGCACATTACGCTACACAGTATCTACTAAAATTTAAGGGTTGATGCCAAAAGAATAATACCTTAAGGTTATCACTTACGTAAAGTTCGATTAAATCGAGGTAGAAATATATATAGGTGGATGTCCTTTTTACTTGCTGACTCCGGCTTGTGGCACAACTCGTTGTCTGCTTGCTCTGGACTTAGCTGTTGTAAAGAAGTTATTAAGTATATGTATTATGTATAATTCAAATGGCATTACCTGTTTTACAATCTTAATTCAACCTGAAACTAATTCTACTCTATAAGATTAAATATTATACTATGCTTACATACTAGATGTCGCGGATGGTTGAAGAATTTTTCTTCGTCGAAATGCTGGGTGTGGAAGAATTTATGTTCTTCGTTGTAAATCGGGTCGTGGAACGCTGGTGGTTGCACTGTCTGGTGGTTGAACTGGCTGGTGGTGGACGAAATTGTTATTCGTTGAAGTAACTCTGGTGATGGATCTGGCTGGTGGTTGAACGAAATGTTTTTCGTTGTTGTAACTCTGGAGATGGATCTGGCTGGTGGTTGAACTGGCTGTTGGTTGAACGAAATGTTTTTCGTTGTTGTAACTCTGGAGATGGATCTGGCTGGTGGTGGAGAAATGTTTTTCCCCGAGTCTATGCTGGTGAATGAAAGTCAGGTGGTTGAACTGGCTGGTGGTTGAACGAAATGTTTTTCGTTGTTGTAACTCTGGAGATGGATCTGGCTGGTGGTGGAGAAATGTTTTCCCCGAGTCTATGCTGGTGAATGAAAGTCAGGTGGTTGAACTGGCTGGTGGTTGAACGAAATTGTTATTCTCCGGGTCGGTGCTGGTGGTTGAGTTATCCGTGCGGCAGGTATCGCTCCCACATGGATAACCACGTGATGAGAACCGACGATACCCGTGACTGTAATCTAAAATGGGCAGGCCGGTGTAATTTTCACACACACTCATCTAATAAATTAACTCTCAATAATTACCAGGGATTTTATTCTAAGACGCTTGGTCTGATTAATCCTTTTGCAGTGTAGGAGAAAATGTAAGATTTCTCTGATTTTTGCCGACGGTGCCGTGCGCAGTGTGTAATGGCCTTTTTCCTGGAGTAGTGACGCCCGGGCGAGGTTTCTCTTTGCCTAGTGCAGTGGTTACCTCCCCACAGTATTGAAAAATACTTTTTCCGTTTAGCTTTACACTATATGAACAGATAATAAAATGTTTATTTTATTTCCTTGCTTCTAGCAAGGCGTCAACGTCCCGCAGTATTGAAAAATACTTTTTCCGCTTAGCTTTACACTCTTACAAAAGAATAAACGTTTTATTAATTTTCATTGCTTCTAGCAATGGCAGCACCGACCCGAAACTCTCATGAAAATAGAAAAAGAAAACGTACAATGGCGTCGTGCCTTTTAAAGTTCTTTCTGATGATTCGTTCGCACGATTTCCTCCGTGAAGTTGGTCACGATTGCACCGATTTACAGCGGAATCATTGGGTTACAGTGAACATGTTGTACAGTACGGTGCGAAATGATTTTAAAGGCGCACGCTACAAAATCATGGACTCTGACATCCTTGTGGTGAAAGAGTACCTGAAGAACGCCGTCTTTAAAATATCTGAGAAAAAAAACCTGGCCTCGACCCACGTCCCTGATGTCATTGTGACGTTTCTCCTTCCGAGTATGTGTCATTACTCGTTATACTTCATCTTCACGGAAGGTTTTTCGTATTCTAACAGAATCCGTCCCCCTAAATTAAAATCGACTGTGCCTGTAATACACAATACACTGCGGGTTCGTTTGTGGAAACGCCAAACCATTTCCCTTTTCTTTTGCCATCACAGTGTATCTAGTGTCGATCGTGTTTATTCCGTGGACATTGTGACAATTATAGTGGTCTGAAACGAGTATGAACCAGTGAAGTTTACTGTCTTAAATCCTTTGCATGATACACGCCTATGTATTCGCCTTGCATATTCGCAATTTGGTACATAGCTCTGCCAACTTGTTTAACTATACGACATTTAATGAATTTTTGGCAAAGCTTTGAGCTAAAATGTTTCGAAGCCTTGCTGAGTAGGAAATTACGCCTATATACTTCGGTTCCTGGCTTGAATACTCGTATCGAACTTCGCAGATTGTACGATCTCTTGTTCCGCTCATGAGCCTTTTTTAAATTTTCTTTTACCTTTTCTCTCACCAGCTGTAAGGAGTCTGGTTGGGTTAAGTATTCTAATTCCCCGTCGCCTAACGATTTAAATTTTGTTGCTATCTTGTACATGCTTGCATGCGTTATCATATTATGCCCAAACGGTAAAATAAGGTGACATTCTTGTTGTCTGATGTACCGAAGTGCGCAAAGCTTGTTGAATTCCCGACAAATGTACATCCCATTCTTTCTGATTGTCTTTCAGATACGTTCTTATGGCGGATAAAATTGATCGGTTGACCCTTTCAGAGGCATTTGCTTGTGGCGAATAAACAGCTGTTTTGATATGGGTGGTTCCATATCTTGAAAGAAAATGACTGAATTCTTGCGAAACGAATTGCTTGCCGTTGTCGCTATGCAAGAATTCCGGCACTCCAAACTTTTGAAAGATCTCATTTTCTAAAAATTCGATAGCTAACTTGGAGGTTGCTTTATGCAGCGGTTTAAGAAAAACGAATTTAGACATGTGGTCTAAAACAACGAAAATAAAAAGGTTACCCTTCTTAGTACGAATATAGGGTCCCATAAAATCCACATAGATCTTTTGGAAAGGCATTTTTATTTCCATTAATTCCCCCATGGGTGGTCTAAGTGTGAAGTTTGGCGCTTTATTTTCTTTACAGTTTGCACAATTTGTAACGAAAGCTCGCACTTGTGAAACCATATTGGGCCAATAAAAGGTTTCTCTGATTCTTTCTAAAGTCTTAAAAATTCCTCCGTGTGAACAATTGGGTGGATTGTGGTTTTGTTCAATTATCGAGTTTGTTAAACCTGTGGGAATCCAAAGTTTCCAAAGGTACTGGATATTCGAATTGTCGTTACCGCTAGCTAAGGCACGTTTGAACACCAAATTGTCTTCGATTTTTAAATCTGGTAAATTTTCTTGATTGTCTCTTATCGTGGTCAGAAGATCTACATACTCTGCGGATTTAAATTCTGTCGAATTTAAGTCCAGCTCATTAATTGTTATCTGTTCTACATATGCCCTCGATAATGCATCTGGCACTATATTTTGCGAACCTTTTCGGTGTTCAATATTGAACGAGAACGCTTGAAGCTTCAAAGACCACCGTGCTAGTCTGCCGCTTAAATCTTTCAAGCCCATAAGCCACTTTAGGCTCGCGTGGTCAGTGATGATGGTAAATGATGTACCTTCCACGTAGGGTCTAAATTTGTGTACAGCTCTTAAAGCTGCAAAACATTCTAGCTCTGTAACGCTATATTTCTGTTGACAGGAATTCAATTTTTCAGAAAAATAGGCAATCGGCTTTTCATTATGTTCGTCGTCAAACTGAAATAATACTCCACCAATTCCTTTTGACGATGAATCACATTGTATAGTAAAAGCTATTGAAAAGTCTGGATTGCTTAAAAGCGGTGCAGATATTAGCGCGGATTTTAATGCATCAAAAGAAGCGATAGCCTCTTTGGACATTGCAAAAGATTTGGATTTTTTTAAAAGTGTCAGTCAGGGGGGTTGCTATCGACGAGAAATTTTTTATAAATCTTCGATACCATCCACAAAGTCCTAAAAATCTCCTGACCTGTTTCTGAGTAGATGGGATTGGAAATTCAGTTATCGCAGATACCTTATCTGGGTTTGGTTTTATATGTCCTTGTCCTATTATATACCCCAGATAGCGAAGTTCTTTGAAGCAGAAAAATGACTTCTCAACATTTATCGTCAAGTTAGCCTTCTTTAAACAACTAGCTACCTGTTCTAATACGGATATATGGTGATTAAAGTCCGGTGAAATGATGAGAAGGTCGTCAAGATAGACAAACACGTTTTCCCTAAGTGCGCTGGGGATCACCTTATCCATCAACCGACACATCCTTTGGGGTGCATTACACAACCCAAAGGGCATGACGGTAAACTGATAAAGCGGTCGTCCTGGCACAGTGAATGCGGTTTTCTCTCTTGACTTTTCTTCTAGAGGGATCTGCCAGAATGCGTCTTTTAGATCCACACTACTTATGTAGTGTGTATCTCCAAGTCGACTGAGCAGACCCTCTATGTGTGGTAGTGGATATGCGTCTCTTTTTGTAAGAGAGTTCACTTTCCGGTAATCTAAACAAAGCCTGTTCTTGCCAGGTTTCCGTATAAGGACTAAAGGCGAACTCCATGCACTATGACTCTCTTCGAGTACACCCAAGGAGAGCATACGATCGAGTTCCGTATAGATTATCTGTTGAATTACAGGTGACATCGGGTAATGACGTTGCTTTACCGGTTCGGAGTCATTAGTATCTATAACGTGTGTCTCTAATGTAGTTTTCCCTAAACCTTGGTCTGTAAATGAAGGAAACTGGGAAATTGCAGATAGCAGCTTCTTTTCCTGCTCTTTCGTAAGTATATGCATTGGTGGTTTGTGTTTCGTACTAGAATTGCTGTCTGAACTTGGAAATCTCGCTGATGCTGTTTGGAGCGATTTGGAACTTGGACCAAAAGTCTACACCGAGGTATAGTGGTTGCACTAGATCCGGAACTAGGTAGAGGTCTAGAGTCTTAACCATGTTCTTGTACTCGACCTTTGTCGATATACGACCAACTATTTCCTGTCCTTTCCCATCAGCAGTGTTTACCACGGAATGAAATTTTACAATCGGAATACCTAGTTCGTTAACCAAATTCATACAATCCTTACCTAAACATGAAATCGAGGCTCCACTATCCAACAAGCCTCTGATTTCTCTTCCATGCAGTACTATCGTAGCATATGGTCTTGTGTCAAGATTTCCTCCAAGGAATGTTTCATTGATAAGTTTGCGATACGCACGTCTTTTCCTATATCTTCGTCTCGTTTTGACGTTTTTGCTTGAAAGTTTAGGTGGTGTAATTTCTTCTACATCAAAAAAGCTTTTGAAAAGTCCGGATTGCTTAAAAGCGGTGCAGATACTAGCGCGGATTTTAACGCATCCAAAGAAGCGATAGCCTCTTTTGACATTGCAAAAGATTTGGATTTTTTTAGAGTGTCAGTCAGGGGGGTTGCTATCGACGAGAATTTCTTTATAAATCTCCGATACCATCCACAAAGTCCTAAAAATCTGCTGACCTGTTTCTGAGTAGATGGGATTGGAAATTCCGTTATCGCAGATACCTTATCTGGGTTTGGTTTTATATGTCCTTGTCCTATTATATACCCCAGATAGCGAAGTTCTTTGAAGCAGAAAAATGACTTCTCAACATTTATCGTCAGGTTAGCCTTCTTTAAACAACTAGCTACCTGTTCTAATACGGATATATGGTGGTTAAAGTCAGGTGAAATGATGAGAAGGTCGTCAAGATAGACAAACACGTTTTCCCTAAGTGCGCTGGGGATCACTTTATCCATCAACCGACACATCCTTTGGGGTGCATTACACAACCCAAAGGGCATGACGGTAAACTGATAAAGCGGTCGTCCTGGCACAGTGAATGCGGTTTTCTCTCTTGACTTTTCTTCTAGAGGGATCTGCCAGAATGCGTCTTTTAGATCCACACTACTTATGTAGTGTGTATCTCCAAGTCGACTGAGCAGACCCTCTATGTGTGGTAGTGGATATGCGTCTCTTTTTGTAACAGAGTTCGCTTTCCGATAATCTAAACAAAGCCTGTTCTTGCCAGGTTTTCGTATAAGGACTAAAGGCGAACTCCATGCACTATGACTCTCTTCGAGTACTCCCAGGGAGAGCATACAATCGAGTTCCGTATAGATTATCTGTTGAATTACAGGTGACATCGGGTAATGACGTTGCTTTACCGGTTCAGAGTCATTAGTATCTATAACGTGTGTCTCTAAAGTAGTTTTCCCTAAACCTTGGTCGGTAAATGAAGGAAACTGGGAAATTGCAGATAGCAGCTTCTTTTCCTGCTCTTTCGTAAGTATAATATGCATTGGTGGTTTGTGTTTCGTACTAGAATTGCTGTCTGAACTTGTGGAAATCTCGCTGATGATGTTTGGAGCGATTTGGAACTTGGACCAAAAGTCTACACCGAGGTATAGTGGTTGCACTAGATCTGGGACTAGGTACAGATCTAGAGTCTTAACCATGTTCTTGTATTCGACCTTTGTCGATATACGCCCAACAATTTCCTGTCTTCTCCCATCAGCAGTGTTTACCACGGAATGAAATTTTACAATCGGAATACCTAGTTCGTTAACCAAATTCATACAATCCTTACCTATACATGAAATCGAGGCTCCACTATCCAACAAGCCTCTGATTTCTTTTCCATGCAGTACTATCGTAGCATATGGTCTTGTGTCAAGATTTCCTCCAAGGAATGTTTCATTGATAAGTTTGCGATACGCACGTCTTTTCCTATGTCTTCGTCTCGTTTTGACGTTTTTGCTTGAAAGTTTAGGTGGTATAATTTCTTCTACATCAAAAATTCGATTCCGAATCTTTTGATAATTGATCAATCTTTGTTCAAAAGATCTTTTATACAAGGGTGTGAAATTAACTTTACTGACAGTGTCTGGTGTGCTATTACATAAATGTTCCGAAGAACGAAATTCGTTAGATTCAACTATTTCGTGTTCGGGGATTTTCGATGTGTTTGTCGAAGCATCTAATTTTGCTATTCTGGGAACGTTTGTGTCGAAGGTGATTCCCCAGATTTTGTCACGTTCGTTCTCAGGTTTCCCTTATGTACATTACATTTAGGACAATCCAAGACGGTGTAATTGTCAGTGCCACACTTGTAGCAAAATAGTTTCCGAACTGGCGAGCTGCAATTAATAAAAATGTGTCCAAGCTGTTTGCAGTTAAAACATTTCACATTCTCCTCGGCAAGTTTTCGATGACCATGCGAATTACTCGAGTGGTTTGTAAAGGAGACCGCTGAAATGTTTTCGCATGGTTCGAAATGTATGTCCGGTGTATTTACTTCGGCGCAATGCAACTCTTGGAGGTTTCTGACATTACCTACGCGATGTTGCATACCATAACGAGTTTGAAGCATTTTTTCCGTCCGTCTGCATTCGTCTCAAAAGTGTTCCAACGAATTCATCTTCATTGAATATACAAAATTCATCAAACGAATCTTGATGTTGTTTCTCAAAATATTGATAAGATCCTGGTCTCGCATGGGATCTTTTAACTGTCTTTTGAGATGTACTATTGTCTTAAAGAAATCATCGAATGATTCATTCGGCATTTGCCGCCTATTCATAATATGTTTAAGTAGCTCAAAATCATTCTCAAATCTTTTAAATTGTTTTATTAGGGATGTTCGAAGTAATGGCCAATCACCTCTAGGATTGCTTCTAAGATGTTGCCAATACCACTCTTGAGCGGTTCCGGACAACAGATGGTGAAAATTACGTATGATATCTATCCATTTGAAAAGCGAGTAAAATTTTCATTACGATATGGAACTTGAAATTGTTCATTAGGTATGAAGCTACTTTGGTTATACCCAATTTGAAATCGCGAGCTAGTCGACGCAATATCAGAATGAGCAGAATGATTATCATCTGGACTTGGTTGACTCGAAATAGGTTGTAACATTTCCGCCTGTGGATTTGTAAGCCTATTCAGTTGGGTTTTTTGCATCAGAATGTGTTTCATGCTTTGCTCCACATTCTGTTTAATTAAGTTTGGTAAATCTTTAAAAAGTGAATTTTGCAGTTCCGTCAAACTTGCATCTACCACTTTCTTTATGTGCGCATGTAGATGACCATTGGAGGACAGATGTTGTGAGTTTAGTCGTCCTCTGGCGTCCTCTGCATACGCTCTATGTACGTTCGCATTGACATTGAAATGTGTTGGGTCAGCTGTTTCGTCAGCAAAAAGAGTTCTAATAGGAATTGAAGGATTGACTGTAGTAGTTGTAAACGTGGGTATATTAGACGGTTGTGAAACTATGGGATTTCTGTGAGCGTTAGCTGCTGTCACATTCTCACACAAAGTTTCATTTGCCGTTTGGTTCGCACTTCTGTTGATGACTACATCATAGTTGTTCGGAGATCGAATAATGTTTAAATGTGTGTCCGTACTTTGATAAGGAGAATGACGTACGGGCCTGTTATTAATTGAACGGTTGTTAGTGGTGGAAGTATCAACGTTTATATGCTCCTTGCTCTGAGAGCGCGTTTGCATATTTCTGTTAGCATGAAGGCTGCCACTTTCTGGTTACAAAATAAAAATATATACGTGCCATGTGTCCGTAGACACATTAAGAGGGGGATGCCACTATACAGTGACTAAACGTCGTTGTCCTGTCCGAAGGAGGGTTGCGAACCGCGAGGGTTCACGAGTAAAATAGAAAGTTGTAGAAAATGAAAAAGAAACAATGATTTCGGTACCGAGAGGGACCTATGAGAGAAAATACGAAACAGAGAAGTGAAACGGTCAAATGTTCGTGACCAAGCAGCTCTAGATGGTTGCTGCGTCATCGGCTTTACCCACCCTTCACTGAAGAATATCATCACCAGCTCCGTGGTTACCTTACGCCGGTTACTGTTGAGAGGTAACCCCTTAATGTTAATGTCACACCAACTCCCTTTGCTTCACTGGTCACACCATGAGGTCTTAATCAGAATAACAGGTTATAAATTTTCTTAGATCTGGGGATACCGATTATACCACAAGGAATTTACTTATATAATGAAATGTCAAGCCTTAAATATAGTTCGGAAGTAATTCTTCCTCTGTTTGAAGAGACCTCCCACAGCACATTACGCTACATAGTATCTACTAAAATTTAAGGGTTGATGCCAAAAGAATAATACCTTAAGGTTATCACTTACATAAAGTTCGATTAAATCGAGGTAGAAATATATATAGGTGGATGTCCTTTTTACTTGCTGACTCCGGCTTGTGCGCACAACTCGTTGTCTGCTTGCTCTGGACTTAGCTGTTGTAAAGAAGTTATTAAGTATATGTATTATGTATAATTCAAATGGCATTACCTGTTTTACAATCTTAATTCAACCTGAAACTAATTCTACTCTATAAGATTAAACATTATACTATGCTTACATACTAGATGTCGCGGATGATTGAAGAATTTTTCTTCGTCGAAAAGCTGGGTGTGGAAGAATTTATGTTCTTCGTTGTAAATCGGGTCGTGGAACGCTGGTGGTTGCACTGTCTGGTGGTTGAACTGGCTGGTGGTGGACGAAATTGTTATTCGTTGAAGTAGCTCTGGTGATGGATCTGGCTGGT
The DNA here is from genome assembly GCA_949715645.1 of Portevinia maculata. NCBI lineage: Eukaryota > Metazoa > Arthropoda > Insecta > Diptera > Syrphidae > Portevinia > Portevinia maculata. The sequence goes on from OX454527.1 coordinate 125,028,419, forward strand.
GGTTGAACGAAATGTTTTTCGTTGTTGTAACTCTGGAGATGGATCTGGCTGGTGGTTGAACTGGCTGGTGGTTGAACGAAATGTTTTTCGTTGTTGTAACTCTGGAGATGGATCTGGCTGGTGGTGGAGAAATGTTTTCCCCGAGTCTATGCTGGTGAATGAAAGTCAGGTGGTTGAACTGGCTGGTGGTTGAACGAAATGTTTTTCGTTGTTGTAACTCTGGAGATGGATCTGGCTGGTGGTGGAGAAATGTTTTTCCCCCGAGTCTATGCTGGTGAATGAAAGTCAGGTGGTTGAACTGACTGGTGGTTGAACGAAATGGTTATTCTCCGGGTCGGTGCTGGTGGTTGAGTGATCCGTGCGGCAGGTATCGCTCCCACATGGATAACCACGTGATGAGAACCGACGATACACGTGACTGTAATCTAAAATGGGCAGGCCGGGGTAATTTTCACACACACTCATCTAATAAATTAACTCTCAATAATTACCAGGGATTTTATTCTAAGACGCTTGGTCTGATTAATCCTTTTGCAGTGTAGGAGAAAATGTAAGATTTCTCTGATTTTTGCCGACGGTGCCGTGCGCAGTGTCTAATGGCCTTTTTCCTGGAGTAGTGACGCCCGGGCGAGGTTTCTCTTTGCCTAGTGCAGTGGTTACCTCCCCGCAGTATTGAAAAATACTTTTTCCGCTTAGCTTTACACTATATGAACAGATAATAAAATGTTTATTTTATTTCCTTGCTTCTAGCAAGGCGTCAACGTCCCGCAGTATTGAAAAATACTTTTTCCGCTTAGCTTTACACTCTTACAAAAGAATAAACGTTTTATTAATTTTCATTGCTTCTAGCAATGGCGGCACCGACCCGAAACTCATGAAAATAGAAAAAGAAAACGTACAATGGCGTCGTGCCTTTTATAGTTCTTTCTGATGATTCGTTCGCACGATTTCCTCCGTGAAGTTGGTCACGATTGCACCGATTTACAGCGGTATCATTAGGCGTTTTTCTTTTTTAGCTCCGAGCGGGGCACTGAGCTGTCAAAAAAAGAACTGTGTTACTTTTTTTTAGCTCGGAGCGCTCTGAGCACTAAATTTGTATTTCTTTTTTATCTATGAGCTAGCTCAGGGCTCGCTCGATGAGCTCGATTAAAAATGACCGAGCACATAGAGCGAAAAGCTGAGCGCGGCTGACTTCATTCATTATTTGTGCTTTTTCCATAGTTTATTTACTAGAAATTATAATTTAAATGGAACAACCCTTGACAAACACCAATTTCAGAAGCAATCCTGACTATTTTGAAAATTAATAGAAAAAAAATTATCTAATGACAGTTCAGTGCCCAATTCTGTTTCTTAATTAGCTCGGAGCGCTCAGGTTATGTTCAGCTCGGAGCGAGCTCTGATCGCTCGGGCCCCGCTCTGTTCCCCGCTCGGGGCTAAAAAAGAAAAACGCCTATTGGGTTACAGTGAACATGTTGTACAGTACGGTGCGAAATGATTTTAAAGGCGCACGCTACAAGGTGAAATGCATTGTTTCTCCTCGAACCAGCAGACTTTTGGTGTGCGGGGGCATTCGGGTGCGGGCTTTTGATATGCGGCCAAAAGGATTCAACCCGATTTCACCCCTTAGTCGCATTTTAAGACAAGCACTATTTATCGGGGTGCGTTGTTAACAAACCTATCTCACTTTAAATTTAATATAAGTTTAAAGAGACAAAAACATAAATTTGCTTTTTCTTATTAAATTATAATTTTTCTTTCAAAATGTAAGGAAATCCAAATAAAATTATACATTCTTTCATTTAACGTGAAATCATATTTCTGGTCTCATTCCCTCCCACACAATAAATTCATTCTTTCTGCCGTCATATCAACACCAAGAAACAATCCAAGTTCATTTCCCCAGCTAAATCGAAATCGTGACAGCCGATGCATACGCCATGATGATGGGGCTTAAAATCGAAAAGAAAGGAAAATTCTCCGATTTTGTACGAAACGGGGAATTTTTCTTCACGGTACGAGTATTGGAAACATTTTTACGACAAAACGTCAGTTTTTGCACTGGTATTACACCTCGCCCACTTGATTACGAACAGATAGTTTTTTTGGTTGATATTAGGATTTTCTTTAAATCCTTCGATAATCTATGAAAAAAACAAATGCATTATGCTTTTCCAAATAAGGTCCTTTTTTTTCGCTTGATTATGAACAGTAGCTAAATCTACCTGTTATCATATTTTAAATCAAATATAAAGGCATTTGGAGTATTAGGGACCTTAATTCAAAACATATCTTCATAGAAACAACAACTATGGTTAAAAGAAATTCATTAATCAATCAATTCCGTTTCATAGCCGGTAAGTTTGGCAGAGGACCAACTGTTGCTCATAGCTATCTGAAGGACCCTTAGAACTATCGAACTCCACCTGATGTGACTTATTGCAAAATCAAGTCACTGACAATCATCTTTTCCATTTGTTGGTGCCTAAAATCGGTCACCTGCTGTATCACGTGACGAACAATTTATCTACTAGATTTTGTTTTTAATGAATAACCTTACATTCCTTACCACGTTAAGGTGACGGCTGGAGTTATTGCGCTGTTTCACGGTTAGCCACAACCGATCATCAGACTCCTGTGGTGCTGGTCTGTCTTTTTCCTTCATTTTATCCCGAAATTCCATTTCTTCCACTGGGATTCGAACCTAGACTAGCGTCTTCTCAGGCAAGCACTCCTGCACTGTGCCTGACTGCTTTCTCCTCCTTTCGAGTTGGTCTTCTTCCAATCTTACCGGCTATGAAACGGATAGATTTTCCTTGTTCTCGAATTTGGCCTATTTTCTATTTGGTTATGAATTTCTTTTACATCTAGTTGTTGTTCCTATGAAGTAATGCTTTGAACTATATTCACTTCTACTCTAATTGCCTTTATACAGTATAATCCCGATAAATCGTAGTGTCAAGGGACCTAGCGTTTATTGCGAATTATAGGGGTTTTCGAATTATCGAGATTACGAATTACTGAAGGTCTAAAAAATAAAAATACGATTTAAAGGAATTTTATGTTTTAAATTCAAATTCAATATTTAACACAATATATTGGATATATTAAGCAGAAAAAACCAATTTTTCTACATAGGTACTTACATAATAATATGTATGTACAAAAAAAAAATAAAAAAAAAATGTTCACAAATGGACAGACAGTATTATGTATACGGTTAGAAGTCTGCAATGTCATAGGAAATTTACGTTAGCATAACGGTAACCGTTTTTGCCAGAAAGTCTGTGAATGCACGTGCTTACATTGGAACAGAAACAGCTGTCATTCCCATTACCTGCTGCACACATTTGAAAGGGTGAAAAAATCCCCTTTCGACCCCGGATGTTACTCCAAGTCCTTTCTTTGTGACTTAACATAAACATATTGTAACAAACGTGACTCAGAGTATTGAAGATAAGGAATGAGACCTTTTTTTCGAATCAACACAGACTTACGAATTATAGACGTTTTATATGACTTTGCATATGAAATTATTGCGAATTACCGAGGGGACCGAACTGCACTGTTTTTTACGAATACTTAACCGGGATTTTTTCAAGGGACCTGCAGTTTATTTCGAATAAGAAGGGTTTACGAATTAACGGGGTACGAATTATCGAGATTATGCTGTATTTGATTTAAAATATGAAAAAATGGGAAGATTTAACTACTGTTCGTAATAATGTTAGAGGAAAAAAAGAACTAATTTTATGACCTTATTGGGGAAAAAAGCATTGGGAAAAGCATCAAAAAATTTAATGTATATACTTAATGCCAATTTTTTGTTTCACAACATTAACATAGTATATTCTTCTTTCATATTGCATTTGGTTTTTCCTAGATTATCGAAGGATATAAAAAAGTCCTAAATTAAACCAAACAACTAGCTGTGCCAAGTGAGCAATGTGTCAAGTCAAGTGAGGCGGAGTGCACTTTCGGAAAACAGATTCTATGAACGTAAATTGAGTCACCGACTGGATTTGCGTTGCGGAGAAAATGACTTTCCGAAGACTGCAAAAACCTCCTTGCTTTTCCGGCTTGGAGCAGACACTACCAGGAATTGAGATGATGTAAAAACATCTTAGGAGCAATGAGCAGAAGTTGCTCCTGACGGCGCATCTTAATACAGATCCAGCAGTGGACAAATAGGGGATCGTATGAAAATAACCCTCGGCTTACAGATTCATAAGAAAAATGAAGGAAATAATATTTCAAAATTTAAAATCCTCAGATCATTCGGGCTATGAAGATTCTGGAGCAGAGCTACTGCTGGATGAAGCAGATCGCGAAGAACTGTTGAAGTCGCAGTAGAAGACCACATCATGGAGACCGATATTTTAAACAATATCGAGTACGATGACGCAGTTGAAGACTACGCAAGGAGCAGCACTACAGAAACAGAACTAACGAAAGGATGTTCAGAGAAGCTACAAGAAGGAGCTTTGACGTTCTACGCAGGATTTGCAGCGTTCAAGTTACGGAACAAGATTAATTACGAAGCCTGCACGCAATTTATGATCGATGAGGCAAATTCTTATCGAGAGCAAGTTAATACGTTTGGAGGCTTATGAGCCCACACAAACTCTGTTAGAGTTTGGGAAGCTTACGGTACCAACTATAAGCTTCGAAAATACTGTGAAAAGAATAAAAGATATATTCGAAATAATTTTTCCGGATGACTGCAAACAAGAAAACTTGGTTGAAACCTTCTTGTCTCACATGATAATCCAGTTTTAAGTCACGAAAACCATCACGTGTGGCAATTATGTACACAACGAAGCATTGTTACAGTTATTTTAATCGGACTTATTAAATTTACACTCAAAAAAACAATAAGGGTAAGGCTGTCACCGCATAAGCATAATGTAAATAATTTTCTATAAATAAGGTTATATTTTTATAAATGAATACGTTTGTTTTACTTATTTTCATATACACATAACTATTTATATTCATATTTGTTTTTATTTGTTTTTAATTATGTCAATTATGCTAATGTTGGTAACAGTTTATTTATTTTCTATGTACTATAGGTATCCGCTATAGGTATACCTTGTTATGTTAGATAATATTTCATTTATTTATTTATGAACTATGCGCGAATAGTAGGCCTAGTGGAGATACCTCGGTTTAAAAAAATGCATCTATTGTTCCACCTCTTGGGTGATGCGGTAGAGAACAGAATTGTGTTTTTTTTTTCATTTTTCCGACTTGCTGTCCGCTCGTCCCCATCTGGTTAAACCTCGGTGAATAAAAACACGTATATAAAATGTTAGAACATGGCTAATGCAGAAGAAAAACAATCAATGCTTCATTGAAAAGGTGCATGGACTATATATACAGCAACAATTTCATATGTTGATAAAAGATAAATAAACTTGCGCAGTAACTTTTATAAAATATGTCGTTCATCGAATATAGCAATTTAGCAATTTAGCTCCACGCCGAATAACGAAAATTCTTGTTATCCATATAAATACACAAGGATGAGGCCATACATTTTGCAATCGATTTTCAGTCTTTATACAGTCTTATGGAAATGTTATACCCGGAAACTTTTACTGCCTGGGAACAGGTACATATTTTATCAACAGTAAGTCATAAAATTAAAGGGTAAATAAGAAACGACCGCTGGAATTTCCTTAGATCAATCAATGAACTTCTTGAAAAACGTATAAAAAGATGCGCCACTAGCCATTTTTCGATATGACCTCTATAAGACGGTTTAGAATAGAATCATACAGTTTTTTTTTTAAATAATTAACACATTTGGGCCCAGGCATCACGAAACATTTTCGATTATATTTACATATGTCTGGTGAATAGGGCGGCCATGGCTGATTGAATACAACTTGTAACAACCCTGGAACCTGGAAGTGTGGATAGGGGCATTGTCTTGTTGGAATATCCAAGCCAGGGGTCCGAAAATGTTTTTCACTTTTGGAAATGTGAAATGTTTGTTCCAGCAAACATTTGAAGTTGTTTCCGTTCATTGTTGTGGACAAAAACTCCAACTCGATGGTGCCATAGTGGGTAATAGCTAACCACAATATTACACCTGATGTACGACGCTGTGAGATCATGGAAATACAAGTTGTAACCATAGGGGATGTCAAGGTCAAACTTGTTTTCATCCGAAAACACGACGCGTTTATATTTACTGGTCCAATCGACATGTTCTCTTGCAAAATTCATTCGATGCTCCTTGTGTACTTGCCTCAAAACAGGTTTCTTTTTAAGTTTTCTTCTCTGTATAGTGCCACTTATTATCGTCACTGGTTGAGTAGAATTTGAGGCAAGCCGTAGAATAGCTCGCTTTTCTCGCAATGTTGTTGCTTCTGCCGTACGTCCATTTGATTTTCCCCAGTGATGTGGATCCGCAAGATAACTGTTTACAACAGTGCTTATATTTTGAGCGCATTTTCTCTTTTGTCGACATTTTTTTTTTCGCTCGTGATATTGAATTTTTTAACGTGCTTCGACTTCAAACGCTACTGGTAGAAACAGATCAACACTTCAACGCTTCAATTGGGTCAAAGCAATTGCATGTTGGGAAAGCTGAAAACATCGCATCAATATGCACCTTAACTTTGAATTAAGGATTTAGGTCTTACTTTGAAGTCGATATTGATTTAGTGGTGCTAATGTGTTCCATCCAATTGAAAACCATTGGTTCTTTAACGTGCGGCGTGGTTGTCAAAATTGAAGCGTTGCTCTGTTTCTACCACCCTTCGAGCAAAATCGCTGCCAACTTTTCCCGTCCTTTGTGGATCCGGGGAATATGAGGCGTTCCACGCACACAATTGTAAGTTGACTGTTACTACATTACCATTAGAAAGAGGAGCAAGTGTCGAGAGTATGTTTTGTTATGGCGGATTAGCTTATTCTCTCTGTCACTGTGTCTGTGTATCATTTTCCTTTGAAAGCTGAACTAAATTGCTAATTAAATTCCTTTTGTATTTAGATAAGCAAACTATGGTAACCATTGAACGCAAATTTTGCAATTGTGGACCGGAATTCAAGGATTTTGCTGCTATCGGCCCAAATGCATGTTGCTTACATTCGTTACATACATAAAGATAACATAAACAGATTTATTTTATTGCTTATTTGCGCAGGAGATTTTGTTGGAGAAATGGAAGTAGGTTATGTAAATAAAGTTGCAAGAAATAAAACAAACATGAAAAAAATGTTGAGCCTCGATTTGTACCTTTTATTTGGATCAGTTGTGGGTTCGTTTTTTCCTGAATACAGCGAGCTCACTCTCACAATAGATACATACACATGAGAGTCCACGGCTATTTCAATTTCCATACTAATTGGAGCCGGAAAACGTCGTTTATGTCATTGACTCCATTTGCGGACGTAAAACGGAGTCTGTTGCTTGAAGGACATTAATCTAAATCTGTAAAAAAATTACATTGTGGTCATGTTCAGGAAATAGAATCATTCAGTAATATTAGTGTGGTAGTGGGTATGGTGTAGAGGGCAGTGTGTTGGCTTGTGACTCGTGCGGTGCAGGTTCAATCCCCATGGGGAACAACATACGCCACCCAATAAAGGAGAGAAGCATAGCACCTTGTTTCTCCAACCTCAACACCAAAAAGAGGATTTCTGTCTGGTAGTACAATGGACCATTACCGAGTCTGAGTCCTCTGGGATATGGATTTCATTTTAAGAATAAAAAAAATATTAATTATTAGTTCATTCCCCTCGTATGCCACTTTTCAAACAATGGAAGCACCATAAAAATACAGTTTCAACTATATTAACATTTTAAAAAAATATTGGATAATATCAATATTTTATGCAATACATTCAAATATAAAACTAGATGAAAAATGCATTCATGATTTGGTTTTAGTAGCAGTTGAAGTCTCTCTGTCCAAAGCACGTTGCTTTGCTTTCTCATAAAGTGAAGTTAATTGACCTTGCTCGCCCAGCATTTTTAAGAGTTCAACAATAAATGGCAAATAGTTATGCTTACGTCGAATGTTTTCAATCTGCGGAATAATAAAAAAAAAACATTTTGAACAATATATAAAAAGATTAGTATTACAAGTAACCTTATAACGTTTACGCTTGGTGATTTCATCCTCGATCAGTGATCTCAGTCGGGCTATTTCCACTTGCTTTTCATCTGTGTCCATGGCATCCTCGATTTCACTTAACAATTTGTCGATTTGTTTTTGATAAATCATTTGTCTGTCCGAAACAATCGCCATAAGATTGAAGTGTATTTCTCCTTCGCTGTACTTCTGCATTCTCTTTTCTATGATGGGGCGGACCACGTCTATCCAGTTTTGTGATATACCCACTGCACCCAAGTCGATGGGACCTTCTTTTAAGCCATCCAACTCATAGAGACGACCATCAATAGGGATGTAACCAATGAAATGAAAAACATCCTCGTCTTTGTTTTGATTTTTAGAGTCGAGCTCAAAAAGGGTTTGACGTGCAAACGAATTATGAACAGTGCGTATTTGAGAGGCATTGCTTAACGTTAATCCTTTGTTATATGGATCAAAGCATTGACAGAACTCCTGGAAACAAAGGGAATTTCAACGAATTTTTGATAAAATATGGCAAAATTCTTTAATCTTAAATTAATTTTCGGGAGAGGAATAAAAGAGTAAACAAATTAAGAGTTGTTAAAAAAGAATAAATTGAATTGCTAATAAAAATCCATTTACCCAATATGTCTTCTACTCTTCTTTCTATTATTATCTCTTTCTCTCATGGATTGTAATTATCTTGTGCACATTATTTCTATTCAGTCGCTTTTGTACTTTCAAAGGATTAACATTAAAGCAATAGCTTCCTGAAGTCTTGGCTTTTCTCATTATTGTTTAAAGAAACCGCGTTTTTTTACATGGTGCCGAAACCCAGGAGTAAGGTGAACGGAGATTAGGAAGCTATAAATATAATTCTTTCAATAAAAGTTAAAGTACAGAGCGTAGCAGTATAGCGAGATGGCACTAGAGTTATCTGCACGATCAGCCTCTGCAGGACAGGTAACAAAAATCGTTAAAAGTGCGAGTGATTTTCTTGATAGCGAAGGTTCCCAATTAAACTCGGCGACTGACTTGGACGCGGTGGAGGAACACATCGTTACATGCCAGCGGCTAACGGCAGCTCATGAAAGTCTTAACACGACGAACCAGGAGGTGCAGACTAAAAAACTTCTTAAGACGGATGAGCTGGACAAAATGTTGGAAAAAATCATCGAATATCAAGATGCAGCGATTGGTACGCTTTCACGCTTAAATTCACGTCTACAGAAAATTCAATGCAGGCAGAATTCAGCTATATTAAATCAGGAAAAATCATCGCTTAATATGTCATCGGCGGGGAGTTGTTCTCTAAGACTACCCAAATTACAGCTAAAGAAGTTTGACGGCAATTATCAAGATTGGTTACCGCTTTGGGAGCAATTCCGAACTGCAATTCATAAAAACGAGAACCTAACATCGTCAGACAAATTCAGTTATTTGGAATCATGATTAGTAAGCAGCGCAAAAAAAATAATCGCCGGATTTACTGCTTCAGGTTTGTGCTACAAAGCCGCTATCTCCCTCCTACGGAAACAATTCGGCGACACCGAGCGTTTAGTTGACAAGAACATGCAGCATTTGATTTCCCTTCGCCCTGTGCAGTCAAGAACAGATGCTGTTGGTCTTCGCAATCTTTATAATTCCATTACATCTTGTTGTCGCACCCTAACGGCTTTGCAAATACCAACTCATCAGTATTACGTTATGTTAAAGTCAATACTCCTACGCTGTCTGCCACCGGAACTACGAGTTGATTATTATTATTACCGATTAGCAGAAAGAGACGACAATGGTGTGGAAACATGTGGGGCGGATTAGGACGGCTCTTTAACTTCTCTACAAATTGGCGATAAGCAGGTGAAAGACATCATGCAGTTTCTAGAAAGGGAAGTTGAATCTTTGGAAAGAAGTAGAGTGACCTCTTCTATTCCTTCTACTTCACATGGTAGTCATTCTTCTTCAACTCGTACAACTGCAGCAAGCTTAGTGGGAGTAAGCGAGAAAAGCATGTGTGTATTCTGTGCATCCGACAAGCACCTAACCAAAGATTGTGACTGTAAACTGTCAATCACAGAAAAGAGAACAATTTTAAGAAAAAGTGGTCGATGTTTTCGCTGTGCCAATCCTCTAGAAAATACCGTAGTGCCAAATGGATGTCTTGTGCAAAATGTAAAGGGAAGCACCTGACCTCGTTGTGTGATCTTTCTTATACCAGCCAAAAATTTTCTTCCTCATTGGTAGTCACGCGGGATAAGTACATAAATCTGTTCGTGAACAAGAGCGGACGTGTTTTTGCGAAGTGTCGTGGGGTGCGCGCATTTCCGATCTAAATAAGAATAACTTTTCTCTCGATACAATAATGAAGTGTCTCATATGTGAAGAAAAAATAGAACGTAGTAATGTAGGCAAAATTAGTTGCTCTGACTGCATCGGGTTTTTTCACTCTTCATGTGTAAATGTACACCATACAGACATTGAATACATGAACTCAAACAATATCAAGTATAGGTGTGATAAATGTACTGTTTTGCGTCGAAAGTCGCTACAACAACAACCAAACGATATGTTGTATACAGCTATTATCGCCGTAAAACAACAACAAAACACAGAAAAGTTCAAGAGTTCCGCGGCTACGTCTAAACAACAACAAGAACCACAACAGCTCCAGCAACAGAATTCAGGCAAGACGCTTACAGCAGCGGGAACTAATCGACACCCGAAAGCAACAAGCCAGCAAGCATTACCACAAGCCAATAAGATGTCTGAATCTGCAACAGCGACTAAGACTATGGGTCAACAACAACAGCATCCAAACAACGGTCCGATAACAATGCAGCTTTTCTATGAGGAAATTCTCAGTTTAAAACAAATAAACTCTGATTTTCTTTGCACCATACAGCAACTAAAAGAAGAAAACAAAACTTTAAGACTAAAGGTTAATACCCTCGAGAGCAAATTAAACTGGAGAGAGCAGAAACTAGTGGAAAACGTAATTGAAATTGTTGGTGTACCTGATGGCAGCACAATAATGCTGAGGATTGGGTGCAAACAATTTTCGGTGACGCATTAAACATCTCCGTCACTCCGGACGAAATCCAGAAATGCTATGTAAAGCGATTTACTAAAAGGAATTCATCAAGTGGATCGAAGCAGGAAAATAACATCATATGTGTCCATCTCTCGTCGCTTAATTTTAAACAGAAGATTTTGAAGAGCAAACAAAACGCGAAGAAGAAGCTGAACTCTTCATTATTTGCCGGTGATAGTAAGAGAAACATATTTATAAATGATTGTTTTACTAAGCACACTCGTGCACATTTTATGGCAGCTAAAAAACGTAAAGCAGTTAAAAAATTTAAATATTTGTGGTTTAGCAATTGTAATATTCTGATTAGAAAAGTTGAAAATGGTGATGTTTTTGTAATAAGATCCGTTGATGATTTAGACGCTATCTAGTCTCACTTCTATGTAATGTCTTTTAATATGAATGAAAGTTTTGATCCCCCAAACAATAACATCACAATTGAAACTACAGATTGTTTATTTTCTCTTAATAATCTGAATCTAAAATCTTTTTATATTGTGCATCAAAATACATATTAGAAGTTTACGGCAATATTTCGATTTATTGTTAAGCAACTTAGAATCTTTTAAAAACTTGCCTGAAATAATTTTCGTATCAGAAATTTGGATTTATTCGTATGAGATTACCGAATATAGTATACCTGGCTATACATTTTTTGCAAATCCGAAGTGACGTAGAGAGATATAGTTTGGTGAGTGCAGATATTATAAAATTCACTTTAAACATATGCAATGAAGATTACACTTTCGCATGTGCGTACAGATTTAATTCACAATCTGTTCATGTGTTTTTAAATGAATTTCAAACTTTTTTAATGTGATGTAAAATCAAATAATCTTGTTATTTTGGGCGATTTTAATTTGGACTTGCTAAGAAAGTAGTTTTCCTGTGGTAGATGTATACCTTGCACTTATGGCAGAGCATGGGTTGACTTCTTTAATAAATGAGACTACAAGACCGGTTGCTGATTCTTGTATTGACCATGTATTTGCACGGTTCCTAAGAATTTCTGCCAATACTTGCTCTGGTATCAACTTTGAACTTCAAATATCTGATCATTGTATGACTGGTTTAATTTTGAATGGACTTGAAAGTAAAAATGACGATAACCGTAATGCGGCATCTGAGTTGCGTAAAATGAACTATCCACTGCTAAATAATTTTGAAGAGGTGTATGCTCATGTAAACGTTTCTAAGGCTTACAACATATTTTTAAAGAAATTAAAAAATTACATTAGCTCTGCAAGCTACTTCACTGTTCCCAGAAAATCGGCATTGAGGCTTAAGCCTTGGATAACCAGTGTTCTTCTTAGGAAAATTAGACAAAAGCACAAATTGCGTAAAAAATGCCGAAAACATCCATGGAATACTGGCTTAAAGAGTCGCTATAACCGGATGAGTCAAAATATAAACAGTGAAGTACGGAAATGTCGTGATAATTACTACCATAATCGGATAAGGGCTGCACAGGGAAATGTTAAACATGAATGGAAGGTGGTTAATGACATAATTAATCGAGATATAAAAAAGCAAAATACTACTATTATGTTAAAAAACGGTAACATTAATATTTTAGAACCTACTGAGGTAGCTAATGAATTTAATAAATACTTTGCATCAGTTGGGCAACAGGATATACAAAGAGATAGTCTAAAAGTATGTATTTGTTATTGTCCTGAACCCAGATTCCCATACAATAGTTTTGTAAGAAATAGCTTCTTCTTTGAACCTATTTCTGGGTCTGAGATTTTAAAGACTATTCATTCTTTAAATTCCTCTTACTCCTGTGGTAACGATTGTATTTCAAATGCTATGCTAAAAAATATTTCTTACAATATTGTGGATATTTTGGAATATCTCTTCAACCTGAGTGTCCTGTCTGGTAGTTTTCCGGATGATTTAAAATACGGCATTGTTATTCCTCTATTTAAAAAAGGAAGCAGAAATGACAAAAAGAACTATAGACCGATACCATTATTGTCTTCGATTTCCAAAGTCTTTGAGAAGTGCATTAAAAAAGAGTTTTAGATTATCTCAACAAAATACATTTTTTTAGTCCAATGCAGTATGGGTTTTTGAGTTGGTCTAATCAAATCCAAAGTTTGAAGCAATATCTGCTCTCCACTATTCGTTGTTTTTACCGTCTGCAGAAGTTCTGTCATTTTAATGTTCTAAAAAGAATATATTGTGGGATATTTCATTCGAAATTACAGTACGGTATAAGCTGTTTGGGAAGTGGCTATCTGAGTAAAATTCAGCCTCTGATTGTACTTCAGAAGTGTGTTATACGAAAGATCTGCAATTCTTCACGTTTAGCCCACTCAATGGTATTATTTAAACGCATGGATATCCTCCCTGTTAGGCGTCTATTTTATTTTAAGGTCCTAAAGATATTTTTCATTAGAAGTGGTTACTTGCAAAGTCCGATATATGGCGCTTATAGCTTGAGGAGCCGTCATCAACCTCTTGTATCCATTCCACCCTTTCGTACCACTTGCTATAGAAACTCATATTCAATTCTATCTTAGAAATTGTTCAATAATCTTCCTGAAGATATACGGATCATAGCAAATTTACTTACGTTTATGAAAAAAGTAAAACAATGGCTTCTTGGCTTTAATCATACTATATATATATAAGTAATGAATTAATCTTTATTCTTGTATATTAAAATGTTTGTTCTTACATTAATTTGTTCACCCCACAAATATATACTTTTATATAAAGTGATATTTGCCTCTATTAATGTTAATTAATACAAAATGTCACTAACTATTCTCAAAACTTTGCTGCAATATTAAATATTTTGAATTTTATAAATTGTAATATGAGGATAATGAAATAAATAAATAAATAAAATAAAAATAAATAATTCTAGCAGTCAGAAAGCAGTCAGCCCTTGCGCTGGTAATTTTATTTCGACACCAGAACAACAAATCGACCCTGTTTTGCAAAGCGCAACGAATCTGTGTGCGTACAATTCATGTTCTGTTAATTCAAACGTTTTTTGAAGACGGCTAGGGGAATAGCCGTTACACCGAGTGAAAATAAATCGTTACTTATACGACTTGTAATCGACGGTGGTAGTCAATACTCATATATTCGAGAGGATTTGGTGCAAAAACTCAACCTGTCAGCTGTGGGCGAAGTGAACTTTTCATTAATACCATTTGAGTGTAAAGAACCATCGCCATTTAAGAAATTTAAAAAAGTGCATGTTCACATAAAAAGTCAATTCGATAGTAGGAGCGTGAAACAAGAAGCTGTTGTTGTTCCGGAAATTTGCATAGATGTGCTGTACGCGCCTGTCGCATCATGCACATTAATCCAGAGTCTACAGTTGGCCGACATTGCAGAAATCAAAGCAGAAAATGGATTAAGTATACTCATTGGTTCTGACAGCTACTGGTCTGTGGTCACGGGCAAACAGCGACGGATTTCTTCAGGACTTAGAGCAGTCGACACTATATTTGGTTGGACGCCACAAGGAAGGCACTCTGTTGGTAAGGATTTAGCATCAAACGAAAACTCATACTTTCCATCTATCCATACTGCAGCCTTTCATTTACCTGCGCTAAACAGCGTTTTGGTCACTGGAGGCCATAGCAATTCGTGGTGAAGAAGAGGAAAATCAGCAATTATCTGAGGAACTTATAACCAAATGTATCACCAAAAAGGGTCAGCGATACGAAGCCTCTCTGCCGTGGAAAACTCAAGATGTTGAAATTAAAAGCAATAGGGAAAACGCACTCAAGCGTCTGAAATACCTTTCTACGCGGTTGTCAAGATATCCTGAACAACTTCAACAGTAAGAGGCTGGTATACAAGAGCTTCTTGCAGAAGGTATTGCGGAACCAATTCCACGACCCAACAAAAGTAATTTACGCCGAGTGTTTTACTTACCTCATCGACCAGTCTATAAAGCAGACAGTACAACCACAAAAATGCACATCGTATTCGACGCCTCGTCACGCACCGATGATACTCCATCATTGAATGACCTTCTACACGTCGGAGCTAACCTTCTACCAGATGTTTTAAAAATGCTGTGAAATATCCGTCGTCGCTGTTTTGGGATCGTGACCGATGTGGAGAAAGCCTTTCTACAAATTCAACCTAATGAAAAAGACCGCAATAGTCACAGATTTATTTGGTATGCGTCACAAAAAACACCGAGTAGCTCAAAGCAAGAAATCGTTGATTATCGGATGACTACAGTCACGTTCGGCGTGAATTGCAGCCCTTTTCTCTTGACAGCAACTTTGCGTTTGCATTTGAAGAATGAGAAAGAGAAGTATCAGTCTACGTACAAGATTTTATTGGATAGCTTCTATATGGACGATTTTGCAACAAGCGTTGATACTGAAGAAGATGGTAAACAACTCAGTGGGGAAGCTGTGCTGGTAATGATAAAAGCCGGTATGAATCTCAGAAAGTGGAATTCCAATAGTGACCTTGTTCGTAAGGCTCTTTGCCCAGGTGAGTCTCCTATTAAGCAAAAGGTATTGGGGTTAACCTGTTTTTTGTTGAAAATTTACTCAAATCGAATTTAGCAAAGGGAACAACACGAAGTGTGCTTCAGACGATTGCAAGGGTCTATGATCCCCTTGGAATGCTTGGCCCTGTTTTGATTAAAATGAAAATTCTTTTTCAATCCATCTGGCGAGAAAACCTATCATGGGACGAGATGCTTACCGCAGATCTTATGAGGCAGTGGGAAAATTGTGCCAGTAGCCTGCAGAAATTAAACGATTTTACTATTGCTCGAACGTTGCTACCATTTTCTTCTTCTAATCTAATACATGTTCACATCTTTGCAGATGCAAGCACGAAGGCGTATGAAACGGTGGCTTTCCTTTAAAATTTCAACAGTAATATCGAAAATAATGTTGCGTTTCTATGTGCTAAAAGCAGAGTGGCCCCGCTTAAGACAGACGGTGTGTTAGAGCTTTCACTTCCGAAGCTGGAACTGACGTCAGCGTTGTTGGCAGCGCGGTTATGCTCGTACTTAAAACGGTCACTAAGGCTGAAAACACACCGGATAAAGCAAAACGTTTTTTTTGTTTCGTGAAACAAGAGCACATTGTTTCTTATGAGAGCGCACACACCAAAGAAAACGAAACAAAAAACAGGTTTTTGTTTCGAAGTGTTTCGGTGGTGGTTGTCGAAAATACATGCCATTGTATACGAGCAACACACACCGAATGCAACAAAACAGTTTCGACCCAGCGTCGTTGACGATAATTGCCTACTTTCTTATGGGGCAACACACACCAAATGAAACGAAACATAAAAACAAAAGCAAAACAAGAAAACGTGCTTCGTTGCCGATAGCTGACCTGTTGTTTTCTGCAAAACATTTTGGGGTTTTTCTTAAACTTTTTTAAAGACGCATGACTTGATCTTTTTGACTACGTGTAGTGGTACCTGATTTACTTTTTAAAATAGTTTATGGCTGGTTTTTCTGATTATTTTTGTTAATGATTACACCTAATTATGAACCTCTACAATAACCCTTCAGTCAAAAATATGAGAGTGTCCCTACTAATTATATGGATATACTCTGGTTTATTCTGTGCGTAAATTTTAACAAATATGGACGTAGATGGAGAAAAATTGATTTTTTTAATTGAGGCAAGAAGCCCTATCTATAATTATAAAGATAAGGAACATGCTAATAAAGTTACTATTGATAAGCTGTGGATAGAAATAGTGAGTCCGACCACATGTTGAAAAACACTAAAAGCAAGTCGCGAATTCAATTTTGTTTTATTTCAACACACACCAAATGAAGCAAGAAAACAAAACGTTTTGTTTTGTTACATTCTGTTTCGCTTGGTGTGTGTTGAAATAAAAAATGTTTTTTTGACTATCGAATAAAAAACGTTTTGCTTTATCCGGTGTGTTTTCAGCCTAAAGGTTTGTGTCCATACGTTTTTCCTGTGGACCGATTCCAAAATTGCGCTTGGGTGGATGCAGGGGGATGCTCATCGTTGGAAACCATACGTTCAATAGAGGATTGGAGACATTGCAGAGGAAAGAAGAATCCAGCAGTTCTCCTAACCCGAGGAGTAACTGCCCAGGACTTACGAGAATCTTTGATATGGGCTAATGGGCCTACGTGGCTCCAAGCAGATACACCCTTTGACGCTAATGAGAACGGTCCTGTTTCAGAAAGCGTAGTACCGGTGTCGTTATTAGCGCCGATCTCCGTTCCTGCTCAAGCACTACCAGGACCTGTGCTAGACTACACAAAATTCAGTTCTTGGACCCGTCTGTTGCGACTCACAGCTTTCGTTTTGCGATTTTTGAAATTATGCAGAAAGGAGATGCAATTTGACTCGACCCAACCTTCCGCTACTGAACTTAACGCAGCCGAAAGATACTGGCTCAGGTATATATAAATGCACTTTCTAACGAAATTTTTTTCTTGCAGAAAGTAAAGTCTGTACCCAAAACATCCAAGATAGCTCAATTATGCCCTTTTCTCGACAAAGATAATTTTTTGCGATTAGGAGGACGTCTTCAGTCGTTAAAAGCTCCCATAGATCAAAAACATCACATAATACTTCCATCAGATTTATATCTTGTCAAACTGATTATCGATGACTATCACCAGAAAACCTTACATGGGGGTGCCAATGTCGTGTTGTGTCAGCTACGTGAGCGTTTTTGGATTTGCAAGGGAAGTTCACTGATCAAAGGCAGAATTAAGAGATGCGTCCTTTGCCAGAAGCTGTTTGGTAAGCCCGTTTCGCAGCCATTCGGCCCTCTGCCCATCGAACGAATCGCTTGGAGATTGCAAAAGAACTTTACAAGATACGCGGTACGTAAAGTATGTTTGTGGTGCAAATTATTTGGCTCTCCTCAAGTTGCGCACGGATGTAAATTCTGCAATGTTTGTTCATGATATTTTTTATAGTCATATTATTTCACCAGGATAGCGTATATATTAAATATATACGCTCTCAAAATGTCTGTACGCGTAAGCCTATTTTTGCACGGAACGGCAAGGAACCAATTATGGTAATACTGAGCCAATTACAAGGTGCAATTTTATTTTTCCTGCACTCATATAACCTCAACGTCCCCGTTCGCTGTGGCGTTAACCCCCTTGAATTCAGTTTCTTTAAGATATGTCGCATTTCTTTGTGAAAGGTATCCACGGTTGCACAGAAGATTGATGTAAAGAATTATGGCCAGCATCATGCGTTTTTGTATCCACAGGATACATGCGCATGTACTTGCTGAATGTATCCAATGCAGCCCTGCTGTGGATGTCATCGACAGCTATCCAATATTGCTGACTATACAAGAACTCCGATTTGGTTTTCGGGTTTGTCCGTGTGTTGTTAAAATCAAAATTCGTTCGAATCGCGATAAGCGAGTATAGAGCAAACGATAAATTTCACACGAATACAATGCAAATTGATGCATTGTTCGAAATTGCAAAGAATATTTTGTGAAAACACATCTTATTCTTCGAAGATATTAGGTGCAAAATAACGATTTCAGTTTATAAGTAACAACCCCGGAAATATATCCAAAATAATGCATAAATTTATTAGCAATGTTAAAAAAGAATCCACTCACTTTAAAATTAGTTAATGTCTCTCCAAGTTTAACGTCCTCATCATTGCAATTGAGCAGAATACTTAAAATAGCTTGAGTAGCACAAGCGTTGTTTATTACTTGCTTTGCAAAGAAAATTTGTTCGGTCCGATTGTCCGAAACAATAGAACCGGCATGTTCATCGTCTTGAACCCATTTAAAAAGAAATATGAGCCCATGAATAGGTTCTAAATTCTTAAACAAATCCGAATCCAGACTCCATATCTCCTCTACTTGGACCCCTTCGCAACCTAAAAAAAACACAGATTAATGACTCGTATTTTGGCAAGACGCGCCGTGCTGGAAAATTCTTTTGTTTGCAAATTAATTACCGAACTCTCGAATTAGCTCTGTAAATACCCCAGGGTCACTTTCAATTAAACACCAGTTGCCTGCGTTTTCACTCATTATTTAAGAAAGAAATTATTGGGAATCGAGAAAAAGTTTATTAAATTGCGTTCGATGCGAGAACACAAGTTTTCTAGTAGCTACGAAATGAATTGACAAAAATAAGAAGCACAGAGGAGTGAGGACTAGAGGAGATGGCCAACTTCGAGAGAGTGGGCATCGTGGGCATTGGGCAAGTTCAAGTTCCAAGAAATACAAGTCGCCTACAAGTTGACTCATAAACTAGGTATTTGAACAAGAGTATATGTCTCACTGTCAAGCAGGGATGGAAAAGTCGATACAATTGTATCGAATTCAAAGCAAATGAATTTGTTCAAGTAGGTACATGTGTGTGTGATATTCAGTCGTAACGGACGTGAACATTTTCAAACCGAGTAAGAAAAGTAAAAACAGCCAAATCTGTCTTTTTTTCACAGAGCTTGTTGTGAGGGACAATTGACGGAATACGATGTGTCTCTTCTTAGGAAGAACCGTAACCTCAGTTACCAATGTAAAGAATGCGTTGAAATATCAAAGCGAATCCTGGATCAATATGAGTCAATATTCAGATCAAGTCAAGTCGATCGAAATGTGAACTTATAATAGAAATGTTAAACAAGAATCAGAAATTGTTTGAAAAAATTCAAATAAACATAAACAAGGAAATAACTAAAATATGTGAAAAAAATGATAGTTATGAAGTGAAAGAGGGAGTTAAATCTGTTTTTGCCACCGTAAACGAACTCAAAAATCGAATAGCCAAAAATGTGGGGGAGAAAGAGAAAGACACTCATTTAAAAGAAACTGTGAAACATATACAATCAAAATCGTTAAATGAACTAAAGGTTAGATTAGACTGTATGCCAAGTTGGCATTTAATAACCATTTTTTGACAGTTTTCGCTGTCAAAATAAGGTCATGCAGTGTAATCGGCATATCTCAAACGACCTTATGACCAAATGACTACAATTGACCATGCTGATTTTGACAGATAAAAATGACCAAATTGCAAGCAGTGTAATCGGACAATAAGCACGAATGCCAGTATAATGACCTAGTGACCATATGCAATTTATTGAAATTTGGTTGTGGCATTGCTGTCATTTTTGTCATCTGAACATTGTCACCTTTTCCAAGCGTGCAGTTAATTAATACTACAATAATAAAATGTTTGCATGATAATAACAATATTTTTGGATAACATTGCCGTAAATTGTTTTAATTGTTATAATAAAAATTAGTTTCAAGCAATTAAAAAACAAATCACACAAATCAATGAAATTAGACCTAGGTACTAGTTTCCTGTTTCCAATTATCTGTTTTATTTATTTTATATGAAAAATTAAGTTTCGCTTTAACATGTACGGCGTTACCATATCTCACTCTGAAAATATAATAACAAATGCCTTTAATGACCACAGGGCAATAATGACCAAAATGGTCATTGTGGTCACGTAGTCTAATATACTACCTTGACAGCGTTGAACTTTTGGTCATTTGACAGATAATCTGGTCATTTGGCTGTGGTCATTTGAATACACAATTGGCATGCAGTCTAATCTTACCTTAACACATGAAGTAAAAAAAAGCAATAACAATAATAGCGGATTTGAACATGCGGGAAAGAGCAAAAGAGATAGACTTTACTCTGATGTGCTCAAAAGGAACGAGACATCAGTAATTGTCTACCCAAAAAAAAGCAAGAAGTAGATGAAACACGTAAGCAAATTAAAATGAATATAGATCCTACCAACATGAATATAAACAATGTTGTTAATAAGAACAGGGGCGGAGTCTTTGTATATAAACTTTATAGTATTATCATCATTGTATATACACTTTATAGTAGTGCCATCATTGTATATAAACCTTATAGTAGTGCAACCGTGCGTAAACGACGATACGCCCTCAGTGCGCATTCGCCCGCAACAAATCATGATAGTCTAGTTCTACACCATTCTCGTGCTGGGAATATGAGTAGGAGGATGATGCAGGTAGTGGTGGTGGTTGGCAAAGCAGGTTTCGTGTAGATTTATGGTATATTTTTTGTTTGCTTTGATGGAAGGGGTATGTTATGTTTTCTGGATTTTAACACAATTGGTATGTGTGTGTATGATCGTTGAAGGAGAGTCGCATTTCAGCTACTGTGAGGATTCTCAAATGATTTTCTTTGTAATTCATATTTGCAAGTGAAAAATGGATATTCATATTTAAAGGTAGGGGCGATGGTAGATAAAGAAAGGTGGGAGAATTGTCATCAAGTAGATTGACGGTATATTATTTGTTGGCTTTGATGGATGTTTGGGGTAGGTTATGGCATATTGCAATTAGACCGTCACAGTCACCTGTAACTTGTTTCTTTGTATTCAACACAATTGGTGTCTGTGTTCACATCGGTGAAGGAGATTCGCATTTCAGCAATGAGGATTCCCAAATGGTTTATAAACCATATTTGCATGTGAAAAAAATATTAATTGAGGCAGAGATAAAAAAAGATAAGACAAGTTATAGTGCATTCCCTGCTACATTGCGAACGATCCTTAAGGGTTTCCACTTTAAAAAGAAAATCGTGGATATTTTCGGACCCGTCAAATGCAATTTGTCACTTTTCAATTTTACAAACTGAACTTACCTACTGAAGAAGTTTGTTGACTTATTGGTGGTGCTTGTCTGCTTTGCACAGTGTGACGAATCGCTGATTTAGCTTGAAGTAATAAGGAAAATGACATGCACAAAATTAAACAAAAACCGGTTAAGCCTCCTACGTAATGACTGTGCAATTTTTTTTTGTTGGTGCTTAGTGCAACAAAAAAAAATCATCTCAAACTAAAAATTGTGTATAATTTTTTTTATAAGAAGGTCAATTTGAAAAGAAAGTGTTTATATCGTTTATAATTGGTTCGCGTACATGTTATAGCTTTTTGTTATCTTTTCTCAATAAGTAAACAGTCAATTAATATAAAAGTAAGTTTTTCTTAAAAAATTAAAGATTTTGTTTAATATAAGGGGTAAATGAAAGTAAAATGTATAGATAAAATATGTGCTTTTTGTATTCATTAGACGAAAAGTATAGTTGTTCAGTCTTGTCCAAGTTGCAGACCGTGTTTGTTCTAAAGCCTTGCATATGCACTGCTAAAATGTGTTTCAACTTGTTGCGCACAGGTGCGACACTCATACTAAATTTTTCGTTTTTTAGGATCCCCATCAAGAAAAAGCAAATTTTTGATGTTTGGATTTCTTCCTAAGTCAAAATTAAGCGCTTAGATGCTATTTTTGCTTTTCTTATGGGTTACTTTAGCCATATACTATTTTCTGAGGCTGCAACAAAGTCAATCAAATTAACCTTTAAAACTTTATGTTTAAGATTTGACGAGACATGGGCCAAAAGTGGTCGGCATAGAGAGCGCTTCGAAGATTCAAATTCTCTGTGGCTAAATGAAAATCTAACATTACCACAACATATCTTAGATGAAATACCTTCTTCATCTAGAGTAGGAAGACCGAAAAAAAGCTTATAGATTAGATGTCAAGTTGCGGCAGGTAAAAGACCAAGGCAGTAAAGAAAAAGTCAAAGCCAGAAAATAACTAATCCAAGAAAAATTTGCAAGAGAAACAGGGTTATTGGTAGATATGCCAACTCAACAGTCTGGCAATCCTAATGACGGGAACAAGGCTAGACGATTTTTTAGAGATGATGAAAAGACTGCCCAAATTACAGGAGTAGATAAAGAAATTATCAAAAAGTTTCATATCATCTTAGAAGCTCTTGGGTCTGGGTTCCCAATAGATGCAGATGCTTTTGAAAATTATGCCTGGTATTTTAAGCCAGTAAGTGTGCATAAGGTCTTCTCTCATGGAAAACAAATAATTTTTACTTGAATACTTCCAATCGGACAAGTTTCAGAAGAAGCGCAAGAGGCAAGAAACAAGGAAAATAGAAGGTTTAGGGAACTTCTTACCGGAAAAATATCACGTGTAGATACAAATACTGACCTCTTAAATTGATTGCTTATAACTAGGGTTCGGATTTTCATGCACTTAAAATCTGAAAATATGCGCTTAAAATATGCACTTAAAAATGCAAAATATGCATTTAAAATATGCACTTGAAACCAATTTTACTTAATCTCGATTCAATTTAAAAACATAGGGACGGGCTACAGTCCGCTTGGGCGAACTGTTGGATACCCTATTCTTATTCCTATCCCTCATGGGGACGTGACAAAAGTCTTAGTATGGTTGAATTATTAAGAACGCTCCACATATTTTTTTATATGACATTTAAAGGATTTTACCAAAAAAAAACTAAGTTTTTGTAAAAAAAAAAACGCTCCCTAGCTCAAACTTTGGTTTTTCAAAAAAATTGTTTTATTTAATTGTGGGCGTGTCAGTAAGGGGATTTAAAAAAAAATTAACACATGAGCATAAAGAGAGTATATATTATAAATTTCAGCTCCCTAGCTCAAACATTGGATTTTCAAAAAAAGGTTTTTTTTTTAAATTGCGGGCGTGTCAGTAGGCGGATTTTGAAAATATTTACACATGAGCTTAAAGGGCCCCTAGAGAGTATATATTGTAAATTTCAGCTCCCTAGCTCAAATTTTGGTTTTTCAAAAAAATTGTTTTATTTAATTGTGGGCGTGTCAGTGGGCGGATTTTGAAAATTTCATCTCCCGATCAGTTTTAGGAGTCATAGATCATATATAAAAAATCTCAGCTTTCTAGCTCAAAATTCTTTTTTTTTTTTTGAGTTTCTGGGCGTGTCTGTGGGCGGATTTCAAAAATTCATAAACTTGATTATTTTGGGACCCTAGGGAGTATATGGTTAAAATTTCAGCTCTCTATGCCCAGTTTAAAGGCCTAATTTTTGACAACAGACGGACGGACGGACGGACATGGCTAGATCGACATTACTATCGAATTTGATCATAAATATGGTAACTTTTAGGGGTCTACGGGCAAAATTAAGGTATGTTACAAACTATGCGTCAAAATTAATATACCCTTAGAATAGGGTATAAACACATTTTCTTCAGTCTTTAACAATAAGTTCAATTTTTTATTTTTATTATTAAATAAAATAATAACTTTCAACGAAATTAACATTTAATAATGAAAAAAGTTAACGTAAACATAAATAAAAATAAAAACATAAAATCATGTTTCCTTAATTGTTCTGATTTTGAAAAGTTTTTTTCGCAATCAAAACGTTGCCGATTCGGTCTTAAGAATGCCTTATACAACGAAAAAGATTGCTCGACGTCTACTGAAGTTAGTTGAGCATTTTTTAAAGAACAAATCTCATCGACGGTAAAGTTCTTCGGGTATTTTTCGTCATTTCAGTCCAATGTGAACGTCTTACTTACATTTTGCATTATTGAAAATCTTTAATTTGTTGCCAGAACGCACTGAAGTTTTGTTAAAGATTTCCCCCATAAGTCCTTCAACCGCATTTATCTTTGCAACACCATCTTCAACTTGTCCTGCTTCTAGCAGTTATGGTGTCACATAGGAAACTGAAGTTTGAACTTATAAATATTATTTAGCTTTTAAATAACGGCTGGTTCATTACTTCTTTTGCATTTTTTATCGCAACTGCATCGGAGTTATCGAAACCATTTTCAAAAGCTTTATAATTTTTTGCATAATACTCAACAGCCTTCAACCAAGTTCCCCATTTTGTAACAATAGGCTAAGGCGCACAAGAGGAGTCAATTTCAATGCGTGATGGTGCCTTCAAAAATATTTATTTTTTGAAATTAATCCATCGACGTACCTAAAATTACTCCTTATTTCTTCTGCAATTTAGTGCACCATAAAACAGTGGTAATTCACGAGCTGTCTTTACAAAGTGGTAAAGTCTGTGCCCCCCCCCCCCCCCCCTCCCCTGTAACTTCTAAAATAAGAGAATGATAAAACTAAAAAAATACATGCAAACTTCCACCGAAAATTGGTTTGAACGAGATCTAGTAAGTAGTTTTTTTTAATACGTCATAAATCGTAAACCGCAATTTACCTTTCATTCAATCAACTCAAATATAAAAAAAAACATTTAATTTCATAAACATAAACCTTATGCGTAAACCGTGAACCATTATTTTCTAATAATAAATCTGTAATAGGTGCCTAAGTACCTAATAAATATAATTCGCGCGGAACCCTTCATGGGCGAGTCCGACTCGCACTTGGGCGCTTTTTTTTAATTGGACTATATTTATTAAGAATTAAAAACACACCCACAATTACGTTAGCAACAAAACGTCCTTGGATATCGGTTGTTTCATTAATAGAAACCCACAAATACTTATCTTTTAGATCAATTTTCATTTGTAATTTTTCCGTAAAGTGGAATCATCCGGTATAATTTCTTTTCTATATTTAAAAAAAAAAAATCTAATTCAGGGTTAGTAAGCTCACTTAAAGGTATATCGGCTGCAACAAATGCCTCACATAAATCCATTGAAAATGTGTTAGATGCATTGGTAAAGGACGTTGTTGGAATTTCTGGCAAACTTCAGATCTTCTTCAAGTTCTTAGTGCTTAACACTTTTCAAATGCTGATCCACTTGAATTTTTTTTTTCAAAGCAAACGCTTTTGTTACAAACTTTGCAGAAATATGGATTTATTATAAAAATATGCAAAATTATGCAAAATATGCCAAAATATGCACTAACGATTAAATGCCATTTTAAAGGAAATTTCCTGATTCGAATACATAATTCGTTGCCTTGCTTCTAAGGTGTTGCTAAAAAAATATGCATTTGCACGGAAATCCGATCCCTACTTATAACCTTATATAAACCATTTTTAGCAAGTCTAAGATACTTTCCGAGAAGAAAGAAAAGCGTCATGGAACATGAATACTTGCAACTTTTATATTGTAGTACTGTTTCACTAAATGATGACACGTCCGTTTGGTTTTAACGCGATCATAAAACTGACGCTCTCTTTATTATTTTCTTAATATTAATTATTACAAGTGTATGACTGTATGTGTATATATAAATATAATATAATAACTTAAGTAGGTATCTTATATGTGTATGACTGTATGTTTATATATATGATCACAGCTTATGAATGTAGGTACATGAATATAAATATGGTCTGACAATGTGAGTTGCATGCAAAACTCTTACAATAATTACTACAACTCGGCCATCCTGGCCATTAAGATCACCTGATCTTGCAAATTTACAATCAATCATTCGCTTTACTTTTGTTCAACCATGGTTTCATATTACCGACCGCCCATACTCCCTGGTAAGGTAGTCGCGACTGTTGAAAACCGTCAACATCCTTAAGTAGATATCTGTCGTTTCGTAGGACTTTTTCGATCTGGTAGGGTCCTCTAAATTTCGGTATCAGTTTTTTAGACGCCCCCGGGTGCGAGTCAAAATTTTTTATCATAGCGTAGTCTCCTACATTATATTTCGTGGGCTTGCACCGTTTTTTATCTACGTATCGTTTGTTGTATGCCTGTGACTTCTTTTGTTCTAGAGCTGCTTTACTACGTGTCTTTGCCAGGTCGCGTACGTCTCCTGACTCTAGTTCTGTCAAATTTTCCTTAAGTTCATCCGACCATTTGCCTTTTTGATTCACTCCAAACAACATTACACTAGGATGTTCTTTTGTAGTCCTGCCCACCGTGTTATTGAGTGTATGTTCGACTACCTCTAAAACGTGGTCCCAAAATACCCCTTCTTCTGGTTTAACTAACTTTGCTATCATTGGTCCCAAGCTCCTGTTTACTCTCTCTACTTGTCCGTTTGCTTGGGGTGAACCTGTCGCAATCTTTATGTGTTGAACACCTTCTTTGGACAAAAAGTCCTTGAACTCTGCCGAGGTATACCCTCCCCCGTAATCGTAAAACCTAAATATTTTATCTTCTTTTGTAAAAATTTGCACTTATCTATCCTTAGTTCCAATTTATTTTCTTCCATCCTCTTCCAAACTTCAAAGAGTATCCTAAAATGGTCTTCGTATGTCGTCGTAGCTATCATTATATCGTCTAGGTATACTATAACTTCATCGTTCTCAATCATGTCTGCAAATATCTTGTTAATGTGTCTTTGAAACGTTGACGGCGCGTTTTTCAAACCAAACGGCATTCGCAAGAATTCGTACTGACCTAACGGCGTAATGAACGACGTATATTTTATCGCGTCTTCATGCATGTATACGTGAAAAAACCCGTTCTTGAGGTCTAGTTTAGAAAAAATCGTCTTGTCTACCAGTTTGTCTAGCAAATCGTCGATCACCGGTATCGGATAACTATATTTTGCAGTGGCTTTATTTAACGTACGAAAATCTATACACATTCTAAGATCCCCTGTTTTCTTTTTCACCAACACTATCGGCGACACGTATTCAGATTCGCTTTCTCTAATATACCCTTTACTGATACATTCGTCTAGCAACGAACTAAGTTCATTTTTTTCGGCATACGACAAACGACGCGGTCGACACTGAAACGGTTTAATGTCATTTAGCGTTAAATTCATTTTAGTTTTTATTACCGGTTCCGTAGGGCGATCGGCAAGCAAATAATTTGACCTATATAACATTTTAAGCTTTTCTTTATGACCATAACATACGTCTTCACCAACTTCTAAATCCAATTCTGAACTATCATTATCTTTACAGTCGATTAACAAGAGCTGTTTTTCAAAACGTTCACTATCATTTTCTATTTCATTTGAGCAAGTTGTATTATTCTCTAACTGTGAAACTAGTTTAAATTTTCCACTTTTTAGGAAATCCCTGCCCAAGATTGCCTCATAACTCGTCGATCCATCGTCTATTACCATAAAATTTACTTTAATTCCAACTTTTTTATAAAAAATGACGCACGACACCATTCCATATATTTTAAGCAAACTTTTATTTAACCCGAAATATTTTTTCCGTGTGTTACATTTATATATGGATATATTAGTCGGTATACACGATCTTCTAACCATACTTATCGGACTTCCAGAGTCTATGAGGCAGTCAAAGAGGATACTATCACTATTAACAATAAACTTAAAATACAAACGTCTTACGTAATCATTGGCCTTGTCATCTTCTGACAACTGATGTACTGCTGACTTCCTCTTTGGCTTAGAACACCCATTTGCGATGTGTCCCACCAAGTTGCAATTATAGCACCTGATTTCAACTCTTTGTCCTTCCACTTGTCTATCTTTTGCCGTTCTATCTGCTGTCAATCCCGTCTGTTTGTTGCTAAATGTATTAGCAGTCGATCTCGTTTGCACCTTCCGCTGAGTTACTTTGCCGAACGCTCGAAGTAGTCCTGCCTTTGTTGTATACCCCTGGACACGGGCATATAACCTTATGTTGTCATCAGAAAATCCCTCAATCGCGTATTCAATCCATTCTTCTTCGTCCATTTTCAATCCAGTCGCCAGTCTCACTTTGTCGTCAAAATATTCACTGAAAGTTTCGCTCACTTTCCACTTTCGGTTTTCAAATCTTTTTCTCATCTCCATCTTGTTTTGTTTTGTACCAAAAACTTCTTTCAACTCCTCTGTCAGGTTGTCTACGTCGTCGTCTAAAAAATTTGCTTGTGCGTGCAGCCATTCTTGTGCCTTGCCTTTCAATTTACTTACGAAAAGTGCGTGCAAATTTTTTTTTTCCACACCGTACACTTCTTCGACATTCCTTAGCTGTGCCAGCCACACATCAACACTTGCCGTTCC
Organism: Portevinia maculata; assembly: GCA_949715645.1. Classification (NCBI taxonomy): domain Eukaryota; kingdom Metazoa; phylum Arthropoda; class Insecta; order Diptera; family Syrphidae; genus Portevinia; species Portevinia maculata. The sequence goes on from OX454527.1 coordinate 125,057,303, forward strand.
GCTAAATTCCGGCAACATTTCCTTCCACAATCCAATTTGTTTCGCCACGTTAAATTCCCCTGTCGTACCGTCCGATCGTTTTTCCCCACCTTCTGCTTTAGCTTCTGCTCTATCGTTTGATTTTGCTATCCGTTGCCACAGTTCATTTTCACTCATTATGACGTTGTTTTGTTTTTTTTTTTTTCAGCTGCAGTGTCTAGCGGCTATTTCGATCTCTTCTTGTACCTTGTAGTCGTCCGTTACTTGGATGTTCTCCTCGCACATCTGCTGCTATGAATTCGTTTGAATTCAATACTGCTTGTTATTGCGAAGAGAATAAAAAAAATTTTCGCGGTGACTGAACAATCGGTGACAAAAAAAAATTTCGCGACGACACAACCAACTTTGTTGTAAACACACAATCTGTAACGCCAATTTTATTTTTCACACAATTTCACTTGTGGCAAGCTATTATTTTGTTTGTTCTGTTTTTTGTTTTTTTTTGTTTTTTGTGTAATCCCACTTCTGAGGAATTTGTAGTACTGTTTCACTAAATGATGACACGTCCGTTTGGTTTTAACGCGATCATAAAACTGACGCTCTCTTTATTATTTTCTTAATATTAATTATTACAAGTGTATGACTGTATGTGTATATATAAATATAATATAATGACTTAAGTAGGTATCTTATATGTGTATGACTGTATGTTTATATATATGATCACAGCTTATGAATGTAGGTACATGAATATAAATATGGTCTGACAATGTGAGTTGCATGCAAAACTCTTACAATAATTACTACAATATGTACCAAATAATTAAAAAAATTAAAATAAGCTGGTTTGTATGTATTGTTTTGTCTTGAAATTTCTAGTCAAATGTTAAAAAAATTTGTTATATTCTATTCTGTGAACAATTTCAATTAAAAAAAAAAAAACAAAAAATTTAATCTTAATTTAATTCCGCTAAATCAGCGATTCGTCACACTGTGCGTTAGGTCGAAAACGAAGCGTTATTTAAGAAATGTTCGAAGTCGGAACGAGCGTTCGAAGGTCTCGTAGGATTTACATTGGGAGTATTTAAATTCAAATTGTCCAATCTTCGAACTAAGGTATCTCTAATAGACTGCATTTCACGAATGAAAACTCGTTGGTTTGCCTCGAGTCTGTGGCTTCTTCTTGAACAGGTGGACGTTCGTTAATATCTCATCGCTCATTATTATCATCACTATTGTGGTTATCTACCAGTTGTGGTGAAATCTGATCCTGGCTTAAGCCTACACTAGCCCCAGGTGGAGTACGACTAACAATTGGCCTGGATTCCATTGCTCCTGAACGGGGAGTTATTTCGAAAAGTGGACGAATTTCTCAAATTACTTGGTCTTCCTCTAGAACGCGTATTTGGAACTCTATTATCCATAATAGGAAATTTCGGATTTTAAATACAACTTCAAAAGATTTTAAATTTCAATATCTTTTAACAAATCTGTATTAAAAAAAATTAATACATGCATAATTTGGGGTCAGCGATATTAAATCAGATATTAAATTTGATAAGATTAGATACAATATGCTTAAGAGCAAGATATCTGTCTTGGTAAACAGACGGACTGTGCAAACAATGAACACAATACGAACAAGGCTGTATATAATTGGCAACTATAGGTAACATAGTAGCAACATAGTCCAGTGTAATAACTACCAGACAATGGACTACCTATACTAGGTATAAAAGAATTAGGATTTATATATTATAAAAATATTCATATGCACAACTTATCCTTTCACGAATAAAATTAGACCAATATGAATACAAAAAGCAGTTCAACTCTTTCTGATATCCAATAGTCGCAACGCGGATTACAATTAAAACTATGAATATACTGGGACTATAGTAATGAAAGTCATACTCAACTTGAACCGCCAAGAGACACAATAGAACACTCTACAATTGCTGGAGCTTAGCTAAAAGCTTTAAAGTTAGCCAGTATAATCTTTGTAGTGACGTTCTTAATGCCTCGAAGTACATCTAATGTTAGAACACGTTTAATGCAAAAGAGAAACAATCCAGCAACCTCCATTAAGCAAAAAATACCAACAAGTGACCTTCATCAATGCTTCATTGAAAAGGTACATGGACTTTAAAATATATACCAACAATTTTACATGTTGATTAAAGATAAATAAACTTGCGCAATACTCCAATTTAGCAATCTAGCTCCACGCAAAACAACGAAAATTCGTACTTTCCATATAAATATTCATCTTATAGGTACCTATTGACCAAAAAGTGGTGGTGCTGCATGGCACAATACTGTCAAAAAATAAATTATGTCATTGCTTTAAAAATAAGATCGAATATTTCTAAATCAATTACAAAAAAAAAAGATAGAAATCGGTACCTTTTGCGACAAGATATAGCCGAAACAGTGAGAGTCTAAAATGCGACAAACTCATAATACCTATCTCATTTGATGAAAAATATCGAAATCAAATTTTATTCAATTTTTCCTTTCAAACGAATCGCCTATTCCATCATTTCTACTCGCAGACGAAGAAGTCAGATTTATTATATTTCCATCATCTCCCTCTCATCAAACATACTACTTGCCTAAGCGAAGGCAACATTGCAAATCATCAATTACACAGAAAAATAAATACATACTTACATTTCCATACAAATGAAAATCATATGGCATGACCACAGAATCGATAATGCGAGATCCATTATCCATACAAATTAACTTACTTGGAAATCCTACATGCTACCTGTGCTGCTAAACAACAAAAATGCCTGTGCTCCTTCTTACAAAGAAAAAAAATACAACATACATGGGAATGCAATTATGAAAGGTTCGATAAAGAGAGATAACCCAGTTTATTTGGTTTTCTTTCTTCGTTTTCAAAGTGTGTATTTAAAATGAAGATGACAGCAAAAGTTTAGACACAAACATTCTAGCTCAATTCATAACGCCATCTGCATTTAGTCGGCTAAAACAAACAATTCGACATGATGGCACTACTATACAGTGTATGTTGGCAGCGCTTCCCAATTCTAGTACGGGTAGGCTCCTTCCGCAAGTAATAGATCGCTGTCAGAGGACGCCATTTTCAAACTCACGCCATTGCATTTGTTCTTTTATTTCTGCCAGCATTAAAACGTGATTAGGAGAAATCTAACAAATGAAACCACTGAAATATCAAATCATAAACTAATAACTGAAATACATTATAAATAAAATTAAAAGAGAAAACTAATGTAAGTAAAATTATATTTAGACATTTATGTACGGTACATATAGATTTAACATTTACAATTCCATAAATAAAGGTTGTAACTAAGCCACGAGGACCACGTATTTTAATCCTCGCCAGCCGGCGAGTTCACAACAAGTTTAATCTCTTGTTGGCACCAATTCGTGCCAACAAAATTACAACATTATTCTCCAAGGAATATTACACCAAGCAACAGTATACCGCCAAAGAAAAGCCAACATGCTTTCTCCAAGTCCACCAAGACGCCAAGATCACCAGTTCCAGAGGAATTCAACTGCTGTTTGTGCGAAGAACCCGACTCGGCCGGAGACATGGTGCAATGCGACAATTGCGGTGCGTGGAGCCACTACACCTGCGCAGGAGTGGATAGTTTTATCCAAAATGAAGACTATTTTTGCACCACATGTACGACAGGTAAGAATGTTCCTTTGTATAGTAGTTTAGAAGTTGTTTTTGCATCTGCTGCAAAGAATATTGCCACAATAGACCAGAGAAAATTTAATAAAGCCCCTAATAATGTCGTCTGTACTGCTCCTAATGCTGCCTCGCCCTCGCATACAATTGCTTCAGCGCCAAAGGAATTGGTTTCGGTGGCGTGTATTCCGACAAACGTTGCAACCTCGGTATCTACGTTCTCTGCTACCACCACTACTGCTAAACGTGCACCCGCAACTGGTACAGCGTACACTGCAGGTGCTGTATCAACTACTTCAGCACATGCCAATGCAAATGCTGCAGGTTATAACGCATGTGAATTTCCAACATCGAGCACCACCCGAACTAATACCGCTTATTACGCCCACGCCGCACCCGCTACGGTAGCAAATGTGAGCACACCCGCTGCAGCTTATGCCTTAAGTGGGGCATTAAATACTGAAATAAATACCATCCGATCTGCAGAAGCATACAGTGTCCTGACACCAGGGTTGGGTACTGTCACTGCTGCTATGTCATATGCTGCCTTAAATTCTGCTGCGGGTGTAGCTCCAACTACTGCGGCCTGCGTTACTGTTTCTTCTGCCCGTTGTGCCACCCAAAATGCGCCGGTTACGAATCTTAGTTTCAGCATTGACCCATTAACATACCAGGCCGTTGCACCAAATACCATTGCGAAGTCATATCCGTACGTTAGTACAACTACTGGCCCTCATGAGTACCCTACGGCGCCTCTAGATGTTGGTGGATGTGTCAAGGGACACTCTGGTATGGCTGCTGCGACTAGAGCCGGTGTACCAGTGACTTCAACACAAATTTGTTTGGATGAAAGCCGAAATAGGACTCCGGGTCATCATTGTTATAGTACGATTTCGTCGAAGGGGTCAAGGTCATGTTCGTCAAAACACCTTCAAATAGAGTTGCGGATGCTTGAAGAAGAGAGGCTGCTGAAAGTAAAACGGGATCAAGAGGATCGCGATCTCAAAGCAAAGAGGGATAGCGAATATCTTGAGAAAAAGTACCAGATTTTGAGTCACATGGAGGACGACTCATCGAGTACTGAGGAAGATAATTTGTCCACTTCAGTCAATAGGGTAAATCAATGGCTTGGTAGTCGTGCAGCGAATGGTTGTTTTGAGTCGACGACCCACAATGCACCGCTGTCTATGGGAGTAAGTCGGGTTGATGATAGAACTTGGACAGGGGCAGCTTCGGTTGTGAGTCAGCTACATAATCAAAAACACCATCCCATACAATTTGGATCAGCTTCTTCGAACGCGATGCCGCAGCAACTACTGCTGAACACACAGTCCACACGGGCATTTGTGCAACACCAACCCACTTGGGCCCAAACCATTGAAACGGCTTATTTAAGGCAGCAGCAGCAACCGACATCTAGCTCTTTAATGCCGATGTCCCAACAGATGCAGAAACCCTCATACTATCAACAGCGAACAACTTTACCACCAAGGCAGACCAGGCAATTCGCTCTCAACGTGGAGCCGCAGGAACCAGCTTTCAACTTGCAATCAACAAGAGTAGCACAGCCGAATCCACTGTATCAGCAGCCAGAGAATCCATCGATGCTACGACCACCCGGCCAACAATTGCCCGAGGCGGAGATTCCGGGTCCTGGACTGTCGAGAGCCAATATAGCAGCTCGTCAATTAATATCACGAGATCTGCAATGCTTCGGAGGATGTCCCGATGAGTGGCCGTTGTTTATATCGAACTTTTATAGGAGCACCGAACTGTGCGCATTCACGGATGAAGAAAACCTGGTCAGGTTGCAGAGATCTTTAAAGGGTAAGGCTTTGGAAGCGGTTCGCAGTCTTCTAGTACAGCCGAATTGCGTGCACCGAGTTATTGCTACGCTTAAAATGTTGTATGGAGATCCAGAGCTTATTATCCACACGCTCACACAAAAAATTCAGTCAACGCCAGCGCCGAAAGCAGAGAAGCTGGAGACTATAGTGAACTTTGCCCTTATAGTCCAAAATCTTTGTGCAACGATAGAGGCTTCCGGTCTGCTGGCCCACTTAAACAATGCAACAATGTTACATCGGCTTGTAAATAAATTACCGCCCGCAATCCGCCTTGATTGGGCTAGGTACAAGCGGGTACTACCGGAATATAACCTTTCTCATTTCAGTCTATGGATTTACCAGATTGCCGAAGCAGCCAACAGTGTTATCGTGCCAGATATTTCATCATCCAACCCGGAGCCCAAGTCACAAGGCAGAAACTGGAAAGAGAAGGGTTTCCTCAACGCTCACTATACTCAGTTCGACACCAATAACAATAAATTGTCACCATCGGGACACAAGTACTTCGTTTGCCAAGGCGACTGCGTATCGGTAGCAGTTTGCAAGGAATTCCAAAAACTTAGCCGCACGCTGAAATGGTCAGCGATAAGGCAGCACCACTTATGTCGGCGTTGCTTGGGGGCCCACGATGCAAGAAGCTGCTCTTCCACTACCGTTTGCGGGATAAGCGGATGCCCCTTTAAGCACCACAGACTGTTGCACAATGAAGAGAAGGACCAAGAGGGACAAGGCTCATCGGTTGGACGAGTTTCACTGCATACGCAAGCTCACTGCAATACTCACAGCTATGAATCCAAGCCAACCTTGTTCCGCGTCGTGCCTGTGGTCTTGTATAGTGGGGAAATCCAGCTTCACACCTTTGCCTTTTTAGATGACGGGTCTTCTCTATCTCTAATGGACGAAGAGCTAGCCAAAGAGCTAGCGGTTAAGGGATCTCCACAACCGCTATGCTTAAAGTTGACTGGGAATACCCATAGGTATGAGAACAACTCAAAAATGTTCTCTTTGGAAATTTCAGGCTCAGCTTATAACGCGGAACGGTATAGACTGGCGGATGTACACACAGTTAAAAACTTACAGTTGCCGGCACAATCAATTAACCTTGACGGCTTGCAGGAGAAATACGATCATCTTCGAGGACTTCCCATTCAACCATATGAGCATGCGATTCCTCGCTTGCTGATTGGGCTGAACAATGCCAAGCTGAGCCTCCCTCTACGATACAAGGAAGGAAGACGGGAAGAACCTGTTGCAACTAAGACTCGCCTGGGGTGGATTGTGCATGGTAATTGTGACAAACGAGCTTCGAGAGGCGTATGCGTTTCCGTTCACCATAGCTTCCACATTTGCGAGTGCAATGACGCAGAGCTTCAACGGCTGGTGAAAGAGTTCATTGCAAATGACAATTTTGGGACCTCGAATGCTGAAAGGGTTGCATTACCAACCGAGGATAGGCGTGCGTTAGAATTGTTAAACACCCACACCATCCGGAAGAACGGGCGCTTTGAAACGTCACTGCTCTGGAAGTCGGAAAAAATACTCTTGCCGGACAGCCTCCTCATGGCACAAAAAGATTGGCATGTCTCCACAAACGAATGAATCGAGAGCCACCCTTAGCTGAGGCACTAAATAGCAAAATAGAGGAGTACGTTTCGAAGGGCTACGCTAGAAAACTTTCTGCCAAAGAAATCACTGAAGGATCCCGCCGTTGTTGGTACCTGCCGATATTTCCGGTTCAGAATCCGAAGAAGCCAGGAAAGCTTAGGATCGTTTGGGATGCAGCTGCTACCGTCCAAGGCGTGTCATTAAATTCAATGCTACTGAAAGGTCCGGATCAGCTTACCTCGTTAACTTCAGTAATCTACAAGGCGAGAGAAAGTCTCATAGCGATCTGCGGAGACATTATGGAAATGTTCCATCAAGTCCGAATACGTAACGAGGATCGGAATTTTCAGAGATTTCTATGGAGCAAAGCTGCCGATCGTGAACCGGATGTTTACGTTATGAATGTGATGACCTTCGGAGCAACGCGTTCGCCTTGCTGTGCTCAGTTCATAAAAAATAAAAATGCTGACGATTTTGCAGAGGCGTTTCCGAGAGCCGTTCGATCCATCAAAGAAAACCATTACGTGGACGACCTCATGGACAGCGTAGCGACGGAGGAAGAAGCAGTTCAGTTGGCAAAAGAGATCAGATATGTGCATCAACAGGCAGGGTTTACCATCAGGAACTAGATTTCGAACTCGTCCTCTGTCCTCAAGGCGTTGAAGTCGGACCCTACAGACAGCATAGATCTTAATGTCAGTGTGGAGTTGAGCACAGACAAAGTCCTAGGAATGTGGTGGTGCACTCTATCAGATTGTTTCATATATAAACTAACAACAAACCCAAATCAAACTAAAATTCTTTTTGAAGGGTTCCGGCCTACAAAACGCGATGTTCTGAGGATTCTTATGACAATCTTTGACCCGTTGGGTCTCTTAGCTCACTTTTTGATGTACGTAAAGGTACTCCTACAGGATATCTGGCGCTCAAAAATCGACTGGGACGAAGAGATAAAGGATGAAGAGTATGCAAAATGGCTGAAATGGGTTAAATACCTACCGGCGATGGAAACGCTCTAAATTCCCCGATGCTACGTCACCACCAGTCCAGCATGCAACTCCGAACGGCAGCTACATGTTTTCGTCGACGCCAGTGAAAACGGGTTCGCGGCAGTGGCATACCTAAGAAACTCCACCGATGAAGTGGTAGAGTGTGCGCTGATTGGGGCTCGGACACGGGTGGCACCTCTGAAAAGCCTCTTAATACCCAGACTCGAACTACAAGCGGCGGTTCTTGGTGCTCGGTTAGCAAAGTGTATCTCGCAGTCCCACACCATCAATTTTTCCCGGCTATTCCTCTGGTCAGACTCTAGAAACGTCCTCAGTTGGATTCGATCGGATCATCGAAGATATCGACAGTTTGTCGCCTTTCGAGTTAGCGAGATCCTAGACCTTTCGGAGATATCAGACTGGCGGTGGATCCCGACGAAGATGAACGCAGCTGATGAGGGAACAAAGTGGCAAAAACTTCCCGAATTTAAAGCGTCGAGTCGGTGGTTCAAGGGACCTGAGTTTCTCAAGTCACCTCCGGAAAGCTGGCCGCAAGAAACCCACCAGGAGTCAGCCACCAAAGAAGAACTTAAAGCTAATTTTATCAATGTACACATTCTATCCCGAGCAAATGTTTTCCGGTATCATGAGATCTCAAATTGGAGGCGATTGCTGAGAAGTACTGCACTTGCATTGCGTTTCATTTACAACGCACGAAGTCGGAGACTTGCACGAGAAAGGATATGTGGACCACTATCCCAAAAGGAACTTCAGGTTGCTGAGTGCTTAATTCTGTCTGAGACACAGAGCAGTGTGTACGCGGAGGAGGTCGCTGACCTCAAAGCCAACCAGTATGTGGACAAGTCCAGTGCACTCTATAATCTTTGTCCATGCCTCGACGAAAATGGCATCATTCGGGCCAACGGAAGGATCAACATCTCCGAAAGGGTGAGTGACTATGCTAAAAGACCCATAATCCTGCCAAGAACGCATCGGGTAACACACTTAATTATAATGGATATGCATTGTCGTTATCACCATCAGAATCACGAGACAGTTGTTAATGAGCTTAGACAAAAATTTCACATATCTCAAATGAGGGCAGCTCTTAATGCGGTCAGGCGGCTGTGTCAGGAGTGTAAAAACAACAGGGCGAGACCCCTTCATCCCATAATGGCGCAACTCCCGCTTGCACGGCTTGCTTCGTTCTGTCGACCATTTTCCTTCGTCGGAGTCGACTACTTTGGGCCCATGAACGTTACAATTCTCCGCAGAACGGAAAAGAGGTGGGGCGTACTCCTAACATGCCTAACCACACGAGCGGTTCACCTCGAAATCGCCCATTCGTTATCATCGGATTCTTGCATAATGGCACTTCGGAACTTCGTCGCTCGTCGTGGAACTCCAATTGAAATATATAGCGATAACGGAACGAACTTTCAAGGGGCCGAGCGAGAGCTAAGAGAAGCATTCCAGAGCGTCGATAAAGATAAGCTGATAGAGACCTTTACCTCATGTAACACCAAATGGAAATTCATCCCTCCAGGATCGCCGCATATGGGAGGAAGCTGGGAGAGACTAGCGCGATCCGTCAAAAGAGTACTTTACCAAATAATGCCAACTCGCAATCCTTCAGACGAACTACTGCGAAGCATGCTGACCGAAGTAGAAAATATCGTTAATTCCCGTCCCTTGACATACGTTCCCATCGACAGCGAAAACGAGGAGGCCGTCACTCCTAATCACTTCCTTCTAGGGTCTTCAAGCGGGTCCAAACCTTTAGCAGTATTCGACGACGACATTAGGGTGCTTAAAAAAAATTGGCTTACGTCTCAGCAGTTCGCGGAACGCTTCTGGAAACGCTGGGTAAAGGAGTATCTGCCAACGATAACTCGTCGTACAAAGTGGTTTCAGACAGTAAAGCCCATAGAGGTGGGTGATATTGTCTTAATTGTGGACCCAAATGGTCCTAGGAACTGCTGGCCAAAGGGTCGAGTGGTGCTAACTCGCATCTCCAAAGATGGACAAGTGCGGAGCGCTGTTGTACAAACACAGTCCGGCGTATACGAGAGGCCCGTAGTGAAGTTGGCGGTCTTGGACATCGAACCTCCAAATGAGGTGAGCCCACGGAAGGACCTACCGGGGGGGAGTGTTGGCAACGCTTCCCAATTCTAGTACGGGTAGGCTCCTTCCGCAAGTAATAGATCGCTGTCAGAGGACGCCATTTTCAAACTCACGCCATTGCATTTGTTCTTTTATTTCTGCCAGCATTAAAACGTGATTAGGAGAAATCTAACAAATGAAACCACTGAAATATCAAATCATAAACTAATAACTGAAATACATTATAAATAAAATTAAAAGAGAAAACTAATGTAAGTAAAATTATATTTAGACATTTATGTACGGTACATATAGATTTAACATTTACAATTCCATAAATAAAGGTTGTAACTAAGCCACGAGGACCACGTATTTTAATCCTCGGCAGCCGGCGAGTTCACAACAAGTTTAATCTCTTGTTGGCACCAATTCGTGCCAACAGTGTATATACAATGGTGCCATCATGTCGAATTTTTTGTTTTAGCCGACTAAATGCAGATGGCGTTATGAATTGAGCTAGAATGTTTGTGTCTAAACTTTTGCTGTCATTTTCATTTTAAATACACACTTTGAAAACGAAGAATGCAAGACCAAATAAACCGGTTTGTCTCTCTCGAATCTTTCCGCCGAACGAATTTCATTCCATTGTGTATGCATTTTTTTTCATTGTAAGAAGGAGCATAGGCGTAGGCAGCGCAGGTAGCATGTACATGTACTTATGCTTTGCAAGTAGCAGAGGTTGATGATGGAAACCAAGTAAGTTATTATTTGTATGGATAATGGATTTCGCATTATCGACTCTCTGGATGGAAGGGGCGATTCGTTTGAAACGAAAAATTTAATAAAATTTGATTTGGGTATTTTTCTTTCAAATGAGAAATTATGAATTTATCGCATTTTAGATTCTCGCTATTTTGGCTATATCTTGTCGAAAAATGTACCGATTTATATCATTCTTTTTGTAATTGATTTAGAAATATTCAGTCTAATTTATAAAGCAATGACATAATTTATTTTGTGTCGGTATTGTGCCATGCTGCACCACCACTTATTGGTCAATAGGTACCTACACGATAAATATTTATATGGATAGTAAGAATTTTTTTTGTTTTGCGTGGAGCTAGATTACTAAATTCGATGAACGACATATTTTATAGGAGTATTGCGCAAGTTTATTTATCTTTAATCAACATGTGAAATTGCTGGTATATATTTTAAAGTCCATGTACCTTTTCAATGAAGCATTGAGGAAGGTCACTTGTTGGTATTTTTTGCTTAATGGAGGCTGCTTGCTTGTTCCTCTTTTGCATTAAACATGTTCTAACAATAGATATACATCGAGGCATTAAGAACGTCACTACAAAGATTATGCTGGCTAACGCTAGAGCTTTTAGCTAAGCTCCAGCAATTGTATAGTGTTCTATTGTGTCTCTTGGCGGTTCAAGTTGAGTATGACTTTCATTAGTATAGTCCCGGTATATTCATAGTTTTAATTGTAATCCGCGTTGCGACTATTGGATATCAGAAAGAGTTGAACTGCTTTTTGTATTCATATTCGTCTAATTTTATTCGTGAAAGGATAAATTGTGCATATGAATATTTTTATAATACCTATATAAATCCTAATTCTTTTATAGTATAGTCCATTGTCTGGTAGTTATTACACAGGACTATGTTGCTACTATGTTACCTATAGTTGCCAATTATATACAGTCTTGTTCGTATTGTGTGCATTGATTTGCACAGTCCGTCTGTTTACCAAGATAGATATCTTGCTCTTAAGCTTAATGTATCTAATCTTATCAAATTCAATATCTAATTTAATATCTAATTTAGCACCGACCGCGCTGACCCCAAATTATGCATGTATTAATTTTTTTTAATACAGATTTATTAAAAGATATTGAAATTTAAAAACTTTTGAAGTTGTATTTAAAATCCGAAATTTCCTATTATGGATAATAGAGTTCCAAATACGCGTTCTAGAGGAAGACCAAGTAATTTAAGAAATTCGTCCACTTTTCGAAATAACTCCCCGTTCAGGAGCAATGGAATCCAGGCCAATAGTTAGTCGTACTCCACCTGGGGCTAGTGTAGGCTTGAGCCAGGATCAGATTTCACCACAACTGGTAGATAACCACAATAGTGATGATAATAATGAGCGATGGAACGTCCACCTGTTCAAGAAGAAGCCACAGACTCGAGGCAAACCAACGAGTTTTCATTCGTGAAATGCAGTCTATTAGAGATACCTTAGTTCGAAGATTGGACAATTTGAATTTAAATACTCCCAATGTGAATCCTACGAGACCTTCGAACGCTCGTTCCGACTTCGAACATTTTTTAAATAACGCTTCGTTTTCGACCTAACGCACAGTGTGACGAATCGCTGATTTAGCGGAATTAAATTAAGATTAATTTTTTTGTTTTTTTTTAATTGAAATTGTTCACAGAATAGAATATAACAAATTTTTTTAACATATGACTAGAAATTTCAAGACAAAACAATACATACAAACCAGCTTATTTTAATTTTTTTAATTATTTGGTACATATAAAAGTTGCAAGTATTCATGTTCCATGACGCTTTTATTTCTTCTCGGAAAGTATCTTAGACTTGCTACGAATTGGATCTGAGGTTATAAGCAATCGATGTAAGAGTTCAGTATTTTTTATCTGCACGTGATATTTTTCTGGTAAGAAGTTCCCTAAACCTTCTATTTTGGAAGTATACAAGTCGAAATTATTTGTTTTCCATGAAAGAAGACCTTATGCACACTTACTGGCTTAAAATACCAGGCATAATTTTCAAAAACATCTGCATCTATTGGGAACCCAGACCCAAGAGCTTCTAAGATGATATGAAACTTTTTGATAATTTCTTTATCTATCACTGTAATTTGGGCAGTCTTTTCATCATCTCTAAAAAATCGTCTAGCCTTGTTCTCGTCATTAGGATTGCCAGACTATTGAGTTGGCATATCTACCAATAACCCTGTTTCTCTTGTAAATTTTTCTTGGATTAGTTATTTTCTGGCTTTGACTTTTTCTTTACTGCCTTGGTCTTTTACCTGCCGCAACTTGACATCTAATCTATAAGCTTTTTTTCGGTCTTCCTACTCTAGATGAAGAAGGTATTTCATCTAAGATATGTTGTGGTAATGTTAGATTTTCATTTAGCCACAGAGAATTTGAATTTTCGAAGCGCTCTGTATGCCGACCACTTTTGGCCCATGTCTCGTCAAATCTTAAACATAAAGTTTTAAAGGTTAATTTGATTGTCTGTGTTGCAGTCTCAGAAAACATTACATGGCTAAAGTAACCCACAACAAAAGCAGAAACAGCATCTAAGCGCTTAATTTTAAATTAAGAAATCCAAACATAAAAAATTTGCTTTTTCGTGATTTCCATGGGCATCCTAAAAAACGAAAAATTTTGTTCAAACACATTTTAGCAGTGCATATGCAAGGCTTTAGAACAAACACGGTCTCCAACTTGGACAACACTGAACAACTAGGTATACTTTTCGTCTAATGAATACAAAAAACACATATTTTATCTATAAATTTTACTTTCATTTACCCCTTATACCTATTAAACAAAATCTTTAATTATTTAAGAAAAACTTACTTTTATATCAATTGACTTTTAACTTATTGAGAAAAGATAAAAAAAAAGCTATAAAATATACGCGAACCAATTAAAACCGATATAAACACTTTCTCTTCAAATTGACCTTCTTATAAAAAAAATTATATACAATTTGGAGTTTGAGATGATTTTTTTTTGTTGCACTAAGCAACAACAAAAAAATTGCACAGTCATTACGTAGGAGGCTTAACCGGTTTTTGTTTAATTTTGTGCATGTCCTTTTCCTTATTAAACCAAGCTAAATCAGCGATTCGTCACACTGTGCAACGCAGACAAGCACCACCAATAAGTCAACAAACTTCTTTAGTAAGTTCAGTTTGTAAAATTGAAAAGTGGCAAATTGCATTCGACGGGTCCGAAAATATCCACGATTTTCTTTTTAAAGTGGAAACCCTTAAGGATTGTTCGCAATGTAGCTGGGAATACACTATAACTTGTCTTATCTTTTTTTATCTCTGCCTCAAGTAATATTTTTTCACATGCAAATATGGTTTATAAACCATTTAGGAATCCTCAGTGCTGAAATGCGAATCTCCTTCACCGATGTGAACACAGACACCAATTTATTGTGTTAAATACAAAGAAACAGGTGACTGTGATGGTCTAATTTCAATATGCCATAACCTACCCCAAACTTTCATCGAAGCCAACAAACAATATACCATCAATCTACTCGATGACAGTTCTCCCACCTTTCTTTACCCACCATCGCCCCTGCCTTTAAATATGAATATCCATTTTTCACTTGCAAATATGAATTATAAAGAAAATCATTTGAGAATCCTCACCGCGACGCTCCTTCAACGATCATACACACACATACCAATTGTATTAAATACCCAGAAAACATAACCTACCCCAAACTTCCATCAGAGCAAACAAATAATATGGCATAAGTCTACCCGATAATAATTCCTTCACCTTTCCGACCTACAGTCAACCACCAACGCTACCTGTATCATCTTACTTCTCATATACCTAGTCACGAGCATGAAGGAGAACAAAAAATCAGCTATTTGCGCAAAAAAAATAAAAATATTCTGCTGATACTTCCATTAGAGCCAACAAATAAAATAAAATAAAATACGATAAATCTACCCGATGAGAATGTCCGCTACGTCAAACTTCAGCCACCATCGGCATCGGTATCGGTAGTCGCTACCTGAAAGATCTTCAATCTTCAGGAGATTGGACGAAAACAAAAATAAACCCACATATTGTGCATAAACTATCACCATTTGTTTTGGCCCGGAGGGCACAGATGGCGTATCGTCGTATACACGAAGTGAGAATACTATAGAGTCTGTATACAATGATAATCATTGTATATAAACCTTATAGTAGTGCAACCTTGCGTTAACGACGATACGCCACCAGTGCGCATTCGCCCGCAACAAATCATGATAGTCATGATAGTGGTGGTTGGCAAAGCAGGTTTCGTGTAGATTTATGGTATATTTTTTGTTTGCTTTGATGGAAGGGGTATGTTATGTTTTCTGGATTTTAACACAATTGGTATGTGTGTGTATGATCGTTGAAAGAGAGTCACATTTCAGCTACTGTGAGGATTCTCAAATGATTTTCTTTACAATTCATATTTTCAAGTGAAAAATGGATATTCATATTTAAAGGCAGGGGCGATGGTGAGTAAAGAAAGGTGGGAGAATTGTCATCGAGTAGATTGATGGTAAATTGTTTGTTGGCTTCGATGAAAGTTTGGGGTAGGTTATGGCATATTGCAATTAGACCATCACAGTCACCTGTTTCTTTGTATTTAACACAATAAATTGGTGTCTGTGTTCACATCGGCGAAGGAGATTCGCATTTCAGCACTGAGGATTCCTAAATAGTTTATAAACCATATTTGCATGTGAAAAAATATTACTTGAGGCAGAGATAAAAAAAGATAAGACAAGTTATAGTGTATTCCCAGCTACATTGCGAACAATCCTTAAGGGTTTCCACTTTAAAAAGAAAATCGTGGATATTTTCGGACCCGTCGAATGCAATTTGCCACTTTTCAATTTTACAAACTGAACTTACTAAAGAAGTTTGTTGACTTATTGGTGGTGCTTGTCTGCGTTGCACAGTGTGAAGAATCGCTGATTTAGCTTGGTTTAATAAGGAAAAGGACATGCACAAAATTAAACAAAAACCGGTTAAGCCTCCTACGTAATGACTGTGCAATTTTTTTGTTGTTGCTTAGTGCAACAAAAAAAAATCATCTCAAACTCCAAATTGTATATAATTTTTTTTATAAGAAGGTCAATTTGAAGAGAAAGTGTTTATATCGGTTTTAATTGGTTCGCGTATATTTTATAGCTTTTTTTTTATCTTTTCTCAATAAGTTAAAAGTCAATTGATATAAAAGTAAGTTTTTCTTAAATAATTAAAGATTTTGTTTAATAGGTATAAGGGGTAAATGAAAGTAAAATTTATAGATAAAATATGTGTTTTTTGTATTCATTAGACGAAAAGTATACCTAGTTGTTCAGTGTTGTCCAAGTTGGAGACCGTGTTTGTTCTAAAGCCTTGCATATGCACTGCTAAAATGTGTTTGAACAAAATTTTTCGTTTTTTAGGATGCCCATGGAAATCATGAATACTTTCCGGAGTCTATTGAAATCACTGGGTGTGAGATCAGCTACACTCCGGTTCCGCTAGACACACAAACGGAAATAGCAATGGAAAGCATTATAACAGAGCACAAAATTACTTGGGCAGTCAAATCATTCAAGCCCTACAAATCGGCGGGACCAGATAATGTCATACCAGCAATGATACAACAGGCTCTTAATGCAATACTGCCATGGCTAAAAGCCATTTTCAAAAGCTGTATAAGACTCTGCTACATACCGCAAAGCTGGAAAGAAGTTAAAGTGATATTCATTCCCAAAGCAGGGAGACATATACACTGCACAGCAAAAGATTATAGGCCGATAAGTCTCTCCTCTTTTCTCCTAAAGACACTGGAGGGAATAATCGACTTATACACAAGGGACCTTCTAAACGAAAATAACCTATGCAGCACTCAACACGCCTACCTCAAAGGCAAGTCCGTTGAAACAGCCCTGCACGAAGTTGTGTCAATAATAGAAAAAGGATTACACCACAAAGAATTCACTATGACAGCATTTTTGGACATTGAGGGAGCTTTCAACAATGTTAAAACAGCGGCCATAAAAACAGCGCTCCAAGACTTAGGAGCGAAAAACGAAATAACGAACTGGGTTTACGAAATGCTCAACAGCAGAGTAATTAACTCAGATAACGGTGAGAGTCACATAAGGAAAATAGTGACCAGGGGCATCCCACAGGGAGGGGTCATATCTCCCCTTCTGTGGCTCATAGTGGTTGTTGCAGTCAAATGGGCCGCAACACTCCTTTTACACTCCCTCTTTTATCGGTCTGCGTTCCCACGGTCTGAAGAAGTGGAGGGGCAACCATGGTCCCATCAGCCATGGGTCCACGTTTTTGGAGCCTTGGGGAGCAACCACCACAGGTAACTTGAAGGGCAGGAGGCCCAGACCCAAAGGGGGAGAGGAAACCAGACGGACGGTCGGTGAAACCAGACGGACGCACGGTCTGTGGAGAGGAATCCACACGGACGGTCTGTGGAAGCGGATACAGACGGGCGGTCTGTCAAAATGACTACAGACGGACGGTCTGTAAAGGCGGAGTGCCAGTAAAAAGCACTCTGCAACCAGACGAATTGTCTGCAACGGCGGGGTGGAAATAACACAACACACCGAAACATCCACCATTGAAATGAAATTCGCGGGCGCGTAAGTCAAAGGCCCAAAAGCGAACAAATGATTTTCTTTATAATTCATATTTTCAAGTGAAAAATGGATATTCATATTTAAAGGCAGGGGCGATGGTGGGTAAAGAAAGGTGGGAGAATTGTCATCGAGTAGATTGATGGTATATTATTTGTTGGCTTTGATGAAAGTTTGGGGTAGGTTATGGCATATTGCAATTAGACCATCACAGTCACCCGTAACTTGTTTCTTTGTATTCAATATAGTTGGTGTCTGCGTTCATATCGGTGAAGGAGATTCGCATTTCAGCACTGACGATTCCCTAATTATTTATAAACCATATTTGCATGTGAACAAATATTAATTGAGGCAGAGATAAAAAAAGATAAGACGAGTTATAGTGTATTCCCAGCTACATTGCGAACGATCCTTAAGGGCTTCCATTTTAAAAAGAAAATCGTGGATATTTTGGGACGCGTCAAATGCAATTTGCCACTTTTCAATTTTACAAACTGAACTTACTGAAGAAGTTTGTTGACTTATTGGTGGTGCTTGTCTGCGACTTGTCCTTCAGGGTTCTTAAACTGCAGCAGCCACTTTAGAGACGCATGATCTGTACGCAGGATGAATTTCTGCCCAAATAAGTACTTGTGGAAGTCAAGAAAAGCCAGGAGTTCCCGCCTGGTTACGCAATAGTTCCTCTCCGGCTTGGATAGCACTTTACTGAAGTAGGGAACTACTCTCTCCTGGCCATCATGGATCTGCGAAAGAACGACTCCGATCCCAACATTACTAGCGTCGGCATCTACAATAAATGTTTTTCCTGGAGCAGGCCACGCTAGAATTGAAGCATTACACAGTTGGTGTTTGAGACTCTTGAAACTCGTTTCGCATTCACCTGACCATTTGAATGGTTTTCCCTTTTCCGTCAGTTGATGCAAGCTCTTTGCGATCCTTGCAAAGTTCTTCACAAACCGTCTGTAGTAAGTTGCAAGTCCCAGGAAGCTTTTCAGTTGGTGTTTGTTGTTGGGAACGGGCCAATTTTTCATCGCATCGACCATCTCTGGGTCAGTCCTTACTCCCTCGGACGAGATGATGTGCCCCAGATATTTGACCTCAGATCTAAAGAGATCACACTTTTTCGGGTTACGCTTTAATTGTGCATTTCGTATTCTCTGGAACACTTCCTTCAAGTTGCCTTGATGTTCTTCAAACGTTTTTCCAACCACGATGACATCGTTCAAGTAGACCAAGCACGCTTTCCAAGTTAGCCCCAACAAAACACGCTCCATTAGACGCTCAATGGTTGCCGGCGCGTTTTTTTTTTTTTTTTTTTTAATTCTGGCTCGCCAAGGCGATTAAATATGGGTCACTTCGACCTAAAAAGAGCTTTTGTGCCGTGTGGGCCAGAAAAATTTAGACTAGTAGAGTTTCCACTTTCCGTGTAAAGCGGACAATTCTACTAGTAGAAGAATTCTTTATGTCCTCAGGGCACATTTGTTCCCTGAAAAAGATCTTCTTTCTAATTCCGTTTAGGGCCGGACATTCACATAAAATGTGTTCGTCTTCTTCAAGACAGAGTCGGCACTCAGGAGAGTCTACTATTTTCATTTTGTGTAGATGATATCTTAAACCATGGTGGCCATTAAGGTAACCTACTAAGTTTTTGATATCATGCCTGCTTAGGTTTAGGCATTTGCTGGCATTTTTATTAAAGGGCCGAAAGGCTTGTTTGGTCTGTCTTAAACCTGGTATGCTTTCCCAAAGATGGATACATTTTCTGTATTCCCAGCTTTTTATTGCTGCCGTTGCTGCTGATCTAGGAGTGTAGCAGAAGGGTTCGGGACCTATGAAGGGTGTTTCCGAACCTTTTCTGGCCAGTTCGTCGGCCTTTTCGTTACCTTCCACCCCGACATGACCCGGAACCCACCATAGCTTGGTCTTGTTACTTGTTCCGAGTGCCTGTAGGGTGTTGAAGCAGTACATGACTGATTTGGAGTCAATCGTATGCGAGCTAAGGGCGTTTATAGCTGCTTGACTATCCGTGAATATATGGATGGTTGCACCTTTTATACCAGATAAATTTATGTGGCTAGCGCATTCTTGAATGGCGTAGAGCTCTGCTTGAAATACGCTGGGACTTTTCCCCATGGGTATCGTAAAGCATTTGTTTGGTCCGTATATTCCCCCTCCTACCCCCGCTTCCATTTTAGAACCATCAGTATACCACTGCCATAGATTTCTATGCCGGTCCCAAGCCCGGATAAAGGAGGAGGGTTTAGGGTAACGGGGGGAACTCCATCCTATCCCTAGTAAAATCCTGACCCCTAGATGAAAAACTAGGCTAAAAAAGCAACAACAACAAACATGAACGACACAACAGAAAAGGAACAAATTCGAGTGGGGATATCCGCTCAAATGTCGGTAGAGACTGCGGCTACCGGCATGGGCTTGGCGCCTCCAGCTATTGGGGGCGATAAGTCGCCAGCGGCTTACACAAGTAACATGACAAACACGACATCACGAACGAAACGGAACAAGCAACGAGAACTGAACAAACTGATGCAACAGGCCACAAGACAGGACGAGACGAATTCTACTCCGGCGCTAAGCGCTGATACGAGACTAAGCTCGGAGCTCAAGCTGGCGGATGCACCCAGCGTACTGGCCGATCCTGGCCGGCACAAGGATGCGACTGCTGGTAAGAGCGAACTCTGTGGGGAGTCTGCTAAGAGGAGCTCGGACGCCACAAATGTGTCCTTGAGTCCCTCTGAGCGGGCTTCCCTGCCCAAAGATCACACCGCTACTACTCCTGTGAATGACGCGGGGGCGGAGAACCTGACGAAGCGAGCACGGGATTTCCTGTCCAGCACGTCCAGCGATGCTCCCCTCTGCAGACCTTCCAGGAAGCAGGCGGCCCTCAGGAAAAAGCTGAAGAAGCTCTCTCTTGAGGAATACGAGAAGGCTCCTTCCGGCTGCTCCTCGGAGAATTCCGCGACTGATGAGCTCTGCGAATCGGTTAGCGTTGAAACCACCAAGGAATCAGGCTGTATGAAGCGAAAGAAACGGAAGAGTGGTAAGAGGAAGAAGCGAGGAGGAATGGTGGACTCAAAGAGTAGGGTTGCAGTAAATGCCGACCCCAAACCTGTTGGCCCCGTACCTACTGCCTCTGATCTGTCCGCTCCCAATGTCTCAGAGACGGTCACTGAAACAGAGAAGTCTGTGAAGGTGACGGACACAAGAGTGGCTAAGGGGTCACCTAAGGTAGCTGGTACAGCATCCAAAGGCACAAAGAGGTCTTGCAGTAGCAATGATGCAGGACCCCCCTACCAAAGAGGAGCTACACGGACTCGGCCCTGTCTGGTTTGCGATTGGCGGTTGTTTTCCCGGGTGATCACCTGAGGAAGTATACTGCGGAAAACATCTGCATTCTGGACAAGTCCTTGAAGGACGCTGTAAGGATGCGAGTCAAGGAAGGCAATAGCCCGGCGTTTGAGCGCATCATCAAGACTAATGGAGGCTTTGTCCTCTGCTGTAGTGATGAAGCCACGAATGCGTGGGTCAGAGCTGATCTTGCTCGGATTTTCCCTAAGCTTGACGGGAGTGACATTGTCTGTCTTCACCCGTCAGAGCTAGTGGGACTTACCAAGATGAAGGTCTTTGTCCCAGAAACTGATCTGGAGACTAAGGAAATCATCGATCTTCTCAAGGGTCAAAACCCGGGTCTATCCACCGATAACTGGAGGGTCTATCACTTCAACAAAATGAAGGATGGCCGTCTGTATACTTTTGGTGTTGATGACGATTCGGCGAAGATGCTTGGGAAGTGCTCTTACCGGCCTTTTTTCCTCACTGGTCGCCTGTTCTTCAGGCCAGAAAAGAGGGGAGAGAAGGCTAGAACTTCCGGTGGTAATTACCTCTATGGCTAGCTCATCACTGGAGGTCCTTCAAATCAACTTGCAACATTCCAAGGCGGCTTCACCTACATTGTGTCGTCGTCTTGGAAAACTGCAAACAGAGGTGTGCCTCATACAGGAACCTTATCTGTATAAGGGGGCGGTAAGTGGCATCTCGGGTGTACCAGGAGCAATTTTTGTAAAGCCTGGGATTGTTAATACTCGCACGTGCATCTTTGTAGCAAAGGGCTTAGATGCTAGTCTTATGCCTGAGTTCAGTTCTCGAGACTGTACAGCTATTAAAATGTGTCTTAAGCGAGGAGGGTTGGTTACTGAGATTATTTTAGCCTCAGTGTGCCTCCCATTTGACTCACTGGCTCCACCTCCAACGGTGGAACTGGTAAGGCTTGTCGAGCATGCCCGACGAGGTAACAAGCATTTGATCGTTGGTATGGACGCGAACGCGCATCATCGCGTTTGGGGTAGTACTGACTCAAATAGCAGGGGTGAATCCCTACTAAACTTCTTTGCTGCCAGCCAGCTCGATATACTGAACACTGGTAATGAGCCAACCTTTGTCACTCGGCTGAGGCGGCAAGTTATTGATGTGGCAGTAGCAACCGCTGCTGCATCTGGCATCGTTTCGAGCTGGAGGGTTTCAAGGGAAGAAACTGCATCTGATCATCGGTATGTTATTTTTAAGCTAAGTGCATATCGACCGATCAGAAGCAAAATCAGGAATGTGCGACGCACTGACTGGGACGTCTATTCCACGCAGTTGCGGAGTCAGATAGGTTCCCTGCCTATCAGGATCCTTAGTAGCGATGACTTGGATAAGGCGACCGACACGCTACACAGCGGTATTATTACGGCCTTTCATACTGCTTGCCCGGAGAAGGAGGTTGGCGGTGCGAAACCAACCCGATGGGGGAACGCTAAGCTATCCCTTCTCAGGAAAAGAGTGGGGAGGCTGTTTAACAGGGCCAGGAAGTCTAACCTGGCATCCGATTGGTCTTCTCATGCGGATGCGCAGAAGGAGTACAAGAGGCAAATTAAGAGCGCTAAGAAGGTATCTTGGCAGAGGTTCTGCGGAGAACTGAAGGATGTTAGCGCGGTTTCGAGATTGCAGAGAGTCCTCTCAGCTGATCCGGGAGCTAGGCTTGACGTCCTTCGGAAGCCTGATGGCACCTCGACCAACTCCAATGAGGAGGCACTTCAACTGCTAATGGACACCCACTTTCCCGGCTGCAAAGCCGTGGATAGTTGCGTGTGGCCAAACAAAGGCAGAACTACCACTGAGCAGTGGCGGGTCGCGGCGAGCATTGTTACGAGAGAGAGGGCGAGAGCTATTATCCTGTCCTTTTCTCCTTTCAAAGCTCCTGGACCTGATGGCATATACCCCATACTCTTGCAAAAGGGTATCGAGATTTTGCTCACACTGCTAACTAGAATCTACAGAGCTAGCGTTGCTCTGCGACATATTCCTTTAGCCTGGAGAAGAGCTAGGGCGGTTTTCATTCCCAAACCGGGAAAGGCCGCCTATGATCTTCCCAAAAGCCTCAGGACTATTAGCCTTTCATCATTTCTGCTAAAGGGCCTTGAAAAACTGATTGACGTACGGCTTAAGAGTATTCCAGCTTCGCTGGGTATTCATGATAGCCAACACGCCTATCAAAAAGGCAAGTCCACTGAGACGGCATTAACGGATCTGACCGCCAGAGTGCGTAGGGCGCTCGACCGCAAGAACTATGCTCTTGCTGTCTTCATGGATATTGAGGGTGCCTTTGACAATCCCACCTTTTGCAGAATTGAGTCTGCCTTAACACTGAAGGGCGTCGATTCTACATCTGTGGAATGGATCCTGGAAATGCTTAGGAGCAGAGAAGTTACAGCTGCTGTTGGCGGCTGTGTCAGAACTGTGCGCGCTGTCAAAGG
The DNA here is from genome assembly GCA_949715645.1 of Portevinia maculata. Taxonomy (NCBI): domain Eukaryota; kingdom Metazoa; phylum Arthropoda; class Insecta; order Diptera; family Syrphidae; genus Portevinia; species Portevinia maculata. The sequence goes on from OX454527.1 coordinate 125,080,763, forward strand.
CTTTGCGCAGGGCGGTGTACTTTCCACTACATTGTGGAACCTGTTGGTCGACTCCTTGTTGAGAAGACTTGATGGGGAAGGTCACCCTGTTATTGGGTACGCTGACGATGTGTGCATTATTGTCAGCGGCAGGAATTTACCAACTCTTTGTGAGCGGATGGAAACAGCGCTCAATAGTGTTGGGAGTTGGTGCCGCGAGCAAGCTCTGTCAGTCAACCCCGCGAAGACTGAGATGATGCTGTTCACGAGTAGAAGGGCAATACCTCTTCCAGGGCACTCAACTAAAGCTATCAAGCAAGGTTAAGTATTTGGGTATTGTTCTAGATCCAAAGCTTAACTTTTCTGAACATTTGGTTGCTAGGGTTTCGAAGGCAACTAACATTCTCTGGCAGTGCCGTAGGATGTTCAGCAGAACCTGGGGACTTAGTCCCAGGCTGGTTCACTGGATTTACACGTGCATTGTTAGGCCATACCTTATGTATGGTGCGATTGTATGGTGGGCTAGAGCTCACATCCTCAAACGTCAACTGTCGAAGCTACAGCACCTTGCGTGCTTATGCATTACAGGTGCGATGAGAGGAACTCCCACTGCTGCTATGGAAGTGTTGCTCTGTTTACCTTCCTTGCAGTTCCTTGCTGAAAGTGAGGCCAGAAAATCACTATACCGCATGTGTGTAGTACTTGGACGGCAGGTCAATCTCGGCGATGGGGCCAGAGGTGCTAGGTACAGAGCTCTCTATGACAGCCTACCTGGCCATCGGGGAGGAGCACTTGACACTGTGTGCATAAAGCAAGTCTTTGAGCGCCGTTTTCAGGTCATCCTTCCTGAACGGCAGGAATGGAACAGTGAGGGGTGGAATGGCTTTAGGCCGGGTGATGTCATCGTCTATACTGATGGCTCACTTATTGACCGTATCTCCGGAGCCGGGGTCTACTCCAGAGACTATCGGATAAATCTATCTGCAGCCTTGGGTAGACAAACAACTGTTTTTCAGGCAGAAATCTTTGCGATTGCCACTGCCGCCAATATCCTGTTAAGGAGAAGGATTAAGGGTAAAACCTTATACGTCTGTTAAGCGGATACGCTTATAGATAATGCGATGGTATATTTGTGTACATTAATACACATTATAAAATAGATCGTGGTGTCGACGGCTAATGGAGACGTGTAGAAAATGCTTAATAAGCATTGCGTGAAGTCAAATAGCTTTTGCTACACAAACTCAATCTCCATTCACCGAAGGAATTTATACTTTATATAAATAAGAGATATTACTCTGCCTTGCAAGACATTTAAAACCATCATCGATTGTAAACATCCTACGATGAACAATCCCATGCCCATGGTTAACCCATGATCGATTGTAAACATCCTGTGATAAACAATCCCATGGTTTCACGACGCCAACAATAATTGTGCTAACGTAAACAGTCCAGAGACTGATCATGTCGCATACGAGATATGATTAATACGTTGCCAATCTGTTGAATTCGCTATCTATTCTTCACCACCATACCCTTTCTTGTGTGTAAGTGTGCACTGAGTGACTGTGTGCACGGTGAGGATCCATTCGTGCTGAGAACTTTTGTCAATCCCCATTTAGCAGTCTAACGGAACGGTTGTTTTTATTAACGGAGCATAACAATTAACGGAACGGAGCATAACAAATTGGTGGCAGCGGTAGAATCGAAAAAGTTACAAAAGTATAAAGCGGTAGAATCGAAAAAGTTACAAAAGTATAAAGCGGTAGAATCGAAAAGTTACAAAAGTATAAAGCGGTAGAATCGAAAAAGTTACAAAAGTATAAAGCGGTAGAATCGAAAAGTTACAAAAGTAAAAAGTGTTAAAATTGAAAAAAGTTATACAGTAAAAAGTGGTAAAATTGGAAAAAGTTTTACAACAGAAAGCGGTAGAAAAAAAAAATATAAAAGTAAAAAGTGATACAAAAAAAAAAGCGGTACAATAACAAATACAACAAAGAACCTCCAAAGGAAGAAGCGGTAGAAATATACAAGCGGTGCAACAAGCAGTGGACGTACCAAATGAATAAAATGATTCCAGTATTAGTACTGATCAGGTAAATTAGTGATAAGACTAGTTAAGACTTCCAGTGTAGTTAATTTAACTGTGGTGATTATACTAGTGAGGAGTGTACAGTGTAGGATTCAGGGAAGAAAAATTTTGGTTGTACCCATATAGATATTCAGAATGCCAAATAACATGGAAAACCAAAGATTAGATATCAATACGCTGGTGAAACTCGTCCCACAATTTCGAAGTGAGGCATCAGAGTTAGCGTCCTTTATTAACGCATGTGACGATGCGTTTCAATTGTCCAAAGAGGATCAAACAGATTTTCTTTTTAAATATATCAAGGTCCAGATATCTGGCAATGCAAGGGTTATCCTTGAAAATAAAGTAATTGAGAATTGGCAAACTCTCAAGGAACAACTAAAAAGTCTCTACAAGGAGACAAATAGTACATTGGGACTCTATAGAGAGCTCATTAGTGCACAACAAGGAACTAACACCGTACGGCAGTTCCAACAATTTATGGAAACAATGTCTCGAAGGCTTGGTTCCGATGCAAAGGAAGTGTTAAAGACACCCAAAGATTTGCAAGTGATACATGAATATATAGAAAACAAGGTGATTCTAAATATATTCATAAATGGGTTAAACCCAGAAATATGCAGTTACGTTAATAACTGTAGACCAACAACCCTAGCAGAGGCAGGCAGACATGCTCAGCATGAAGAAGCACGTCTCCTTAATTTGAAGAAAACTCCTAAGAGTGATTATTCGAACAAAAATTTGTTCAAAATAAACACTAACCAGTACAAGTGTTTCAAATGTGGGAAAATAGGCCACAAGGCAAATGAGTGTTTCTCAAAAGAGAATCCTAATAGAAGGCCAAACGTAAAATGCAATTCGTGTGGTAAGATGGGCCATAATACAAAGGATTGTTTTTCGAAAAATCGGAATTTAAATTCCAAAAATAATCAAGCTCAAAATTTTCGCGATTAAGAAGCGCTAACAGTAAGGCAGCGTTTTCTTTAAATAGTGAAGAAAGCCCTTACATTTACATTAATTATAAGGACTGCGTGTATAAAATGTTGTTGGATACGGGTGCTTCGGTTAGCTTAATAAAAGCAAAGTGTATTTTTAAAAAGGAACTTAACGTTGAAAAAATAATAGAATTAGTTGGACTGGGAAGTAAAAGTAAAGAAACATTAGGAATTAGTGATATTCGTTTTTGTATATGGGAAAATTCTAGTTCCAAGAAAGTATTTCATAGATGGGGATTCCATGTTGTTTCTAACAACATGATCTATGAATACGATGGTCTGATTGGTGCGGATTTCCTTAGGGAAATGAAATGCAGGATAGACTATGGTAGTAACACATTGTATGTAAAGGACAATTGTTATGAATTAAGATATAAAGGAGATGAAGCTAATGTAATGCCTAGAAGAGAGGTGTTTAGACTTGTTAAAATTGATAAAGAATTGATAGATGGTACTTCGGTGATAGTGAACAGATTCGTAAATGAAAGTATTATAGTGCCGAGTTGCATAAGTAATGTAAGAGACGGGAAATGTCTTGTAAGTATGTTGAATATATCAGATAAGATAGTTAAAAATGATATCGAAGTTGAAGTAACGCATCTGAGAGAATTTGAAATGATAAAGAATGATAAGAGTCATTATAAAGATAATAAAAATAGAATCAATGAAAGAAAGGTTAATCACGTCAGGGATAGAGACAAACTGATTCAGGATTCATTAAGGTTGGATCATCTCAATAAAGGAGAATATGATGAAATCAGAAAACTCATATCAAAGTATTATGATTTATTCCTTTTAGAAGGTGAATCACTAACTAATACGAATTCGATTGAGTGTAATATAAGAACAGGGCAAGATGCGAAACCAGTTTATACTAAATCGTATAGGTACCCTAAGGTACATGATGAAGAGGTCAATAAAAATATTAAGGAATTAATGAAGGATGGTATAATAAAAAATTCTACATCGCCTTGGAACTCACCAGTATGGATAGTTCCGAAAAAAATAGATGCATCAGGGAAAAAGAAGTGGCGAATGGTTGTGGACTATAGGAAATTAAACGATCTGACAATTGCAGATAACTATCCTATTCCGAATATTGCAGAAATTTTAGATAATTTGGGTCATGCTAAGTATTTTACAATACTCGATTTGAGAGCAGGATTTCACCAAATTAAAGTAAAGAAAGTAGATATGGAAAAAACTGCATTTTAGACTCCACACGGACATTTCGAATTTACGAGAATGCCATTCGGATTGAAAAATGCTCCTAGTATTTTTCAACGTATGATGGACATTGTCCTCACAGGATTAAAAGGCATAAAATGTTTTGTGTATATGGACGATATTGTAGTGTATGGCAAAGATTTAGTAGAACACAACATAAGGCTTGAGGAGGTTTTTGAACAGCTAAAAAGGGCAAATCTTAAACTGCAAGCAGATAAGAGCGAGTTTTTGAAAAAGGAAGTCAGTTATCTAGGCCATGTGATAGGAGAAGATGGCGTTAAACCAAACCCTGAGAAGGTAAGAGTTATAGAGAACCTTAAAGCTCCACAGAATGTGAAGGAAATTCAGTCATTCCTAGGAATGATGAATTATTACAGGAAGTTTATAAAAAATAGCCAAATAGCTGGTCCTATTAATAAGCTTCTGAGAAAGGGAGTTGAATTTAAATGGGGGAGGGATGAAGAGAAAGCTTTTATTGAATTAAAGCAGGCATTATCCAGTTTTACTGTACTTCAATACCCAGATTTCAAGAAACCATTTATTGTTACAACTGACGCTTCGAATGCAGGATTAGGTGCTGTGTTGTCACAGGAACACGAAAATAAGGATCTGCCAATACAATTCATAAGCAGAAGTATAAATGCAGCCGAAAGAAACTATAGCACCACGGAGAAAGAGTGTTTAGCCATTGTTTGGGCGGTAAAGGTATTTAGACCATATTTATATGGGCAGCATTTTATAATTAGAACTGACCATAGACCATTGACATGGCTTTTTAATGTAAAAGATCCAGGATCACGATTGGTACGTTGGAGGTTAAAGTTAGAAGAGTATACATATGTCGTTGAATATAAAAAGGGTCTCGATAACGTGGTTGCAGACCACTTAAGCAGAAATATCTTAGTAACAACAAGAAAAGTCAGGAAAAAGAAAAAATGTTCGTGTGAATGCGAAGATAGAGTTAGTGAAAATATTGACAATTCTGTAGATATAGAAGGAAATGAAAATGGTAGTGGAGATTCTTTAGAAAATAATTTAAGCGAAGAAAGTCCAGAAGCATTAGTCCATACAAATTTGGAAAAGAACAACGAAATTGTTGAAACAAGTAACTTAATAGATATAACGGATAAGAAAAAACAATTGGATATTATTAAGGAATACCATGAAAGTTTGGTTGGGGGACATGCAGGACAGAGAGCGACTATTGCAAAGATTAGAGAAAAATATGATTGGGAAAATTTGAATCATATGGTAATAGAATTTATTAAGAGTTGTACGAATTGTCAGCTAGGAAAAATAGACAGACATCCTACACGGATGCCAATGGTAATTGTGTCCAATGCTACGTACTGCTTGGAACAAGTAAATATGGATCTTACAGGACCATATCCAGTTTCAAAGAATGGAAATTTTTACTCGTTGAGTATGCAGGATAGCTTGTCAAAATTCATAAGGTTCGTTCCAATAAAAGACAAAAACGCAGAGACAATAGCAAAAGCGTTTGTAAATGATTGGATTACGTATCTTGGTATTCCAAAAATAATCCTAAGTGACAACGGAACCGAATTTTGCAATGAATTAATGAAGAATTTGGCAAGAATATTCAAGTTCAAACACATAACAACTAGTGTTGCTCATCCACAATCCAATGGAGCAGTAGAGAGGATACATGGTAGACTCAAAGAATATTTGAACACAGTAAATTTCGAAAAGGACGATTGGGATGAAGCTCTCAAATTTGCAAGTTTTTGTTACAACTCAACAATACATTCAACAACAGGTTATAGCCCACACGAAGTATTATTCGGGCGGCAAGCAAATAAACCAAGCAATATTGATAAGTTGGACTTGGTAACAGTAGGAGAGTATGTTAAGAACATTTCAGATAAAATCAGTTCCATAGAAGGCAAGGTAAAAGAAAATTTATTAAAGTCAAAGTTAAAGTCCAAGGAAACGTATGATAAAAGCACCAAAGACGCACCATCATATAAAGTGGGAGACCAGGTGCTAGTCAAAAATTTAAGCGTAAATAGAAAGTTGGAAAAAACATTTATAGGACCATATGTTATTACTAAAGTAACCGACTCAAATGTGTTTTTGAGAACTAATAGGAAGACAAGAAAGGTTTCAAAAAACCTTGTTAAACCATACATTATATAGAATTAGGTTTGATAGTGATTTTAAAGGACTCAGGGATCTATTAGAACATTATAACAATAAAAAACAAAATAAAAGTTAATATCTATACTGAACTTGGTTATTTTTCCTATGATTTTTGTAGCATCTTTCAAGTGAGGGGGCTTGTTATTGAAAACCTCAACGGTAATGGAGGATTTTATTTTGATTGGATTGGGAAGACTAAAATTATCAATGGACACGTCACCATAATATCCAATGTAAATCTTACCATACATGAAGAACATATTTACTGGTTGACGCAAAAAGTTAACAATATCGAAAAGGAATGCGTCTCTAGCTTTCACCAGTGTGAAGAATTAATGATGATCGGAAAATCACATTATAGTAGATTGTTAAAGAAAATGGATACAATTTATAATTTATTAGGTATTAACAGTTCTCGAACAAAAGAAATGAAAAGTAGGTACAAGAAAGGATTAATTAACATAGTAGGTACAGGTCTTAAAACATTGTTTGGAACAATGGATGACAATGATGCAAGGTATTATGATGAGGCAATAAAGTCCTTTAATAAAAACGAAGAAATAATAAAACAAGGATTAGAAGAAGAAATTAATATAATAAAGAAGTTGAACGATCAAAATAAGAATTTGCAAAGTAATATTGAAACAATAAATAAGAAATCTTCTGAGTTTATGGAAGCACTGAATACTCTAATTTTTGATAACAATGAAGCAAAAAGGAAGGAAATGATTTTTGAATACCTGCAAGACATGCAACTAAAAATAATTTCAGCAAGTTTAGAGTTAGAATCTGAACTTGATATCACAATAGATGCCATTTTGTTTCTTCAATTGAGCACTGTACACCCTTCAATTATAACTCCAGAAAAAATTATAGAAATCTTAATGCTAAGTAAAAATGAACAAAATTTGATTTACACTCCAAGCATAAGTATGTATAATAAAATAATAAAACATGCAAAAGTAAAATGTTTTGAGAAAAATAAAAATATTGTAGTAATTGTGGCTGTACCCTTTCTTGAAGCAAATTCATATGATGCATACAAAGTAATTGCAATACCAATATTTGAAGACCACAAACAAGTAATGTTCGAAAAAAGATATAATTACTTTTTCATATCTAATGATAAAGAATATTTTGGATATAAGGATGATTTAAATGATATCACAATGTATGAAGATTCATATTTAATAACGCACAGTCTAGTTCTTGAGTCAACTATGTCTATGGAAGATTGTATTTTGAATAATTTTATGAAAAGAAGTAAGAAAATATGTAATATTCGAATAATCCCTCACAATATTGAATCATATATAAAGTTGATAGAAAATAAGTACTTATTTTTTGTGTCAGACAATACGCAATTTAATAACAATTGTAGTCACCATATTACTCGAGGAATAATTAAAGGAGTGGGATTATTAACTCTTGAAAATAACTGTTGTTTTAGTACTGTAGATTTTAAGATTGTAGTTTCAGAAAAAGGTAATGAAACTTACCTCAATAATGTATATCATAACTATTCTGATGATTGTTGTTTTAACATAAGAATTAAAGATGTAGAACCCATTGAATTTGTAAAAAATATTAAGACCAATAGTATAAAAGAAATTGAAGATCTAAGTATTGAAATCAATAATCAAAAATCGAATTTGTCAAAATTCTTGAATGTTAAACTTAGACCAGCAGAGTTTGGATATGGATTCATGAGTTTGTTAGTCTTAATTGGAATGGGTTTACTCACCATTAAATGTATTAAAGGTAACAATACCTTAACATTGTTTAATAAATGTTTTAATAAAAAGGAACGCAGACCTGTAGTACAGCATACCGTTACCTACAAAAATAATGTTGAACCTGGAAAACAGGAAAATATTTATCCTAGAAGTTTAAAATACAATTACGATTTATAAAAGGAATCATTAAAAAACACATTATAATTTTATTTCATATTATATTCTTGTATTGTATTATACTTTAATTTTACATTATATTCTTAGTTTTAGAAGAACGTAAATAAATAAATTAGAGGTGTGACATGGGTTTTTGGTACTCGGATGGTCCTTGTGCTCACGGTTCATTCTGGTGTACATGGTCAACCTGAAAGTAATTTTATTTAATTACTTTTCTTAAGGGGGGAGGTGTTAAGCGGATACGCTTATAGATAATGCGATGGTATATTTGTGTACATTAATACACATTATAAAATTGATCGTGGTGTCGACGGCTAATGGAGACGTGTAGAAAATGCTTAATAAGCATTGCGTGAAGTCAAATGGCTTTTGCTACACAAACTCAATCTCCATTCACCGAAGGAATTTATACTTTATATAAATAAGAGATATTACTCTGCCTTGCAAGACATTTAAAACCATCATCGATTGTAAACATCCTACGATGAACAATCCCATGCCCATGGTTAACCCATGATCGATTGTAAACATCCTGTGATAAACAATCCCATGGTTTCACGACGCCAACAATAATTGTGCTAACGTAAACAGTCCAGAGACTGATCATGTCGCATACGAGATATGATTAATACGTTGCCAATCTGTTGAATTCGCTATCTATTCTTCACCACCATACCCTTTCTTGTGTGTAAGTGTGCACTGAGTGACTGTGTGCACGGTGAGGATCCATTCGTGCTGAGAACTTTTGTCAATCCCCATTTAGCAGTCTAACGGAACGGTTGTTTTTATTAACGGAGCATAACAATTAACGGAACGGAGCATAACAATTAACGGAACGGAGCATAACACGTCTGCTCAGATAGCCAAGCCGCTATCAAAGCCTGTTCGGCTGGCTCTCTCAACTCAAAAATAGTTGAGAAAACCATGGTTAGGCTTAACCGTCTGGGAAGATGTAACTCGGTATCACTTGCCTGGGTTCCTGGGCACACAGGTATCGAGGGTAATGAAAGAGCGGATGCTCTGGCCAGGAAGGGCTCTTCAACAGCCTTCATTGGCCCACAACCATCCATAGGATGCTGCTCATCCGTCCACAAACGTGAAATGGATTCGGCTCTACGCCAACAACATTCCAAATACTGGCATGACCTGGTCTCATGCAGGTATTCGAAGAAGCTAGCGGACGGTCCAAAAATCAGCAGAGCTAAGTTTTTGCTTGGACTGAACAGGAAAGACTTGAGATCCTTGATTGGTCTCGTCACCGGTTTCAGTCCTCTTAACGAGCACCTCAAAACCATTCACATTAGGAGCTCGGGCCTATGTGAGTGCTGCATGGAGGCGGATGAAACGGCATCTCACTTCATCTGTGAATGTCCGGCTTTCGCCAGAACCAGGCTCACCACTATAGGCAACCAATTCGTTAACGAAGATGAGATGGGGGAAATTGAACTTGCAAATATTCTTCGCTTTGCCAAGGCTACTGGCAGGTTCTCCCTCACTGAATCTTACTAATCGTCAATAACCAGCGAGCGGGCAGCTATACTGAAGTACAATGGACCAATAGGTCTAAGTGCTTGTCATCTACTGATGACCCCACTGCACATACAATACAATACAATACAATACCACTTTATGCCGTTGTGGCTGTTAGGTGGGTTATTACTAGCCCATGCTTCTCTCTTGGGGATTTCCGTGGAGAATCGCTTGTTGAAGCATAGTGTTTTATGAATGCGGTCTGTGACCGCGCAGTTCATGTTGAGTTCTGGCAGTTCATCAAGAAGGGTCTTAAGTTCCGGATGATCGTTAAGAGTTATCTCGTTTAACTGTATTTGACTTCTGCGGATCGCCACTTTTTGAATGTATATGTGGAGAGGTGTAATACCTGTTATTGCCTCTATGGCAGCCGTTGGACAGGTTCGCATGGCTCCGGAGATACCAAGGCACGCAAGCCGTTGTACCTTTTTGAGCTTCTCTATTGCGACCATACAATGGAGGCGTATGTTATAATGGGTCTTATCATCACTGTGTAGATCCAGTGGTCAATCTTTGGAGAGATTCCCCAGGTTCTATCATATGTGCGTCGACAGGCCCATAAAGCTCTGTTAGCTTTAGTGATTTTGTTGTTGATGTGAGCGTTCCAGTTTAGTCTTTTGTCCAGGATTACTCCAAGATATTTGACTTCGTCGGAATACTCAATGGTCGTGCCATTTAGTGAAATCTGAGCTAAGCTGAGATTTCTTCTTTTTGTGAAAGGAACAATGATAGCTTTACTGGGGTTTATGGAGAGATTTTCCTTGACGCACCAGTCTATAGCTATCTTAAGGGCGTTTTGCATACGTGAAGTAACTACGTTTGATTCTTTGCCCCTAATAATGATGACCAAGTCATCGGCATACCCTATTATGTCGTAGCCTAAATTACTTAATTTTTGAAGTAGGTCATCTATGACCAAGGACCACAGGAGGGGTGATAAAACTCCTCCTTGTGGACAGCCTTTTATAGCCGATACTGATACTGAAGTCTGTCCTGACGAAGCAGTGATTTTCCGACTTTCGAGCATCGCTTTTATCCAGTTTATGGTGGGAAAGTCTACCTTTCGGTGGATTAAAGCATTTGATATTGAATCATAACCGGTGTTATCAAAAGCACCATCTATGTCAAGAAAAGCGCGTAGTGCAATTTCTTTGTAACGGTAGGCGTTGTTTATGTGATTTGTTAGTTTTAACAGGGCGCCTTCCGTTGATTTGCCTTTTTGATACGCATATTGACAGGGGTGTAGAGGCATGCTAATAGTTACGCATTCTCTGATATGAACGTCAATTATTCTTTCCATTGTTTTCAGGAAAAACGATGTCAAGCTTATGGGACGATAGGATTTAGGTAGTTCACTAGGTTTGTTACCTGGTTTGGGGATAAATACTACATTGACCTCCCGCCAAGTGCGTGGTATGTAGCCCCAGTTGAAACTGAACCTAAATAAGGCAATCATGTTAGGTAGGAAGAATTCCATACCCTTTTGAATGAGGGCTGGAAAAATTCCGTCATTTCCTGGTGCCTTGAATGGTTTAAATGAGTTTATGGCCCATTTCACCTTATCTGGACTAAATAATTTACCAGATAAACTATTATTTCTGCTGAGGTTAGTTGGATATGAAACCTCAGTAGTGTGATCAGTTGTGTGATCGACAATTAGGGAACCAGGGAAGTGAACTTGCAGCAAGGTTGTGAGAGTTTCTTCCCGGTCGCTTGTGATTGTTCCATCAGGTTTGATGAGCAATCCCATGCAGTTTGAAGGATCTGTTGAAAGTGCTCTCTGAAGCCGCGCCACTGCTGGGAGTTTTTCCAGCTTTTCGCAGTTTGCGCGCCATGAGGCCCTTTTAGATCTTCGCAACTCTTGGTTGTGATCCCATACGCCGGTGCGTTTCGATTTATTGAATTGTTTTCTCACCTTCTTGCGGATAGTTTCCAGGTTTTCATTCCACCATGGTACGCTTCTTTTTACCACGGTGCGCTTTATCTTACAACTATTCCTAGAGGATGAGATAAAGATGTCGTTAAGCTGACATTGTGCAGCGTCCGCATCACTCGGTGTTAGTGGTGAATCTGGTAGCAGATCAGTTCTGATTGCCAGATTTTCACTATAGGTTCTCCAGTTAGTTAATTTTTTATTGTATTTGACCGGCGCGCACTCGGTGTTGCATCGCAGCCTGAACATAATATTCATATGATCAGACAGAGAAGCTTCATCAGACACGTGCCAGCCCTCTACAATGTTTTGTATAAAAGGAGACGAGAGAGTAAGGTCTAAAACTTCTTCTCGTATACTGTTCCTAAATGTGGGTTTATCTACCTTATTTAGAATAACTAGGTCTTTACTATATAGGTAATCTAAAAGTAACTCACCTCTTTTGTTTGTGTCTCGGCTGCCCCAAATCTGGTGATGTGCATTCGCGTCGCAGCCGATAACAAGATGTACTTGCTGAGTTTGGCAGTACTGGATAAGTTCATGTACTGGTGTAGGTGGTACCTCCTCTATGTCCCCAGCAAAATACGCCGATGCGCATACGAACTTGTGTATGACATGGCCATTGTGGCCACCAGGTCCCTAATATTGAAACCTGGAATGAGAGAGAATTTTATATCTTTCGCAATGGAAAGAGCTGCCCTAGGTCTGAAATTACCTTTGTCAAAAATTAGCTCTCTATTTCTGCTGTTAAGAATAAAGATCTTACCTGTAGTTGCCCATGGTTCCTGGATTAAACCAAGAGCGACGTTCCTTTCGGCACATCTTTGGCTATAGGTGTCCGATGCACCCATAGCGCGGTGCAGGTTTGCCTGCAGCACAGTTAGAGACGTCATTTCTTCTTCACGTACTCGGGATTACGCACTCTATGAGGTTTGTTATCACCCCTGCGTCGTACGTAACCCTGTTGAGAGAGACCACTTTGTCTCCCCCTTGGAGTTCTGGTGTTCTGTCCATCTTTCCCGCTTGTATGTGCCTGTTCGGCCGTCAGTTTTGGCCTAAAGCGGTTACGGTGCGCGTTTGTGCTGTCCGTTTTCTTGGCCTTTGCTTTGGCATCCAGCACCACAGTTGTTTTAGCAACAGAGTTACCCGTGGCAGCACTAATGCCAGCCACTGGTGGTGTGGCGCTACTGTTGGCGCTTGTGGATGGCTTTTCTGAAGCATCAGTGGCAGTACTAATACTAGCCCCTGGTGTTGTAGCCTTTTGTTGGTTGTCTCTTGACGCCTGATTCGTCGATTTGTCCGCGCTCTTGAGGATTATTTTGATCTGTCCAAACCTTCATCGTGCTTTCGTTTACAGCAAGGACCATATGGGCGACATCTCAGTCGTCAGATCTATTATTTTTTTTTATTTTTTTTTATTATTTAATGAAAAGTTCTTTATTCTTTTGGAAAAAAAAGAGATACATATAATATATAATACATTAAATAATACATTAAATACTTTCATTAAAGAATAAGAACGGGTCAATCTGTAGCCAAGAGGTGACTAGAGGCGAATGACCCTTAAATAAAATTAGTATTGATTAATTGTGGGGTAAGTAGTACAACAATTTCTGAATAAATATCACTTAAACAAAGTGTGAATTTATTTAATTAATTATGCAGTAAGTTTTTGACGAGTGAGCTATCCAAGGTTAAAAGCCATTTTTTGACTTTAGTTAGGAATAAATTGCGTACATTTAAAATTCGAATGTTTTGCGGCAGTTTATTAAAAAGCTTTGGAGCTGAGACAGTAAAAAAATTCGAACAGTGAGTTTTATTTGAAGTGGGCACATTGACTAGAGACTTATTATTTACCCTTAAACTATACACAGTTGAGCTTCTGAAGTTAGAGGAATAACCACTGCGCATAAAGAACACCTTGAGTACCTTATAAACATAAAGATGCCTTAAAGGCAAAACACCAAGACACTGAAACAGAGGCCAGCTACTGCTTAACCTATTTTTATTTAAAATAATTCTGATTACATGCTTCTGTGCTAAAATTATAGGTTCAAGGGTGATATTATAGGCCCCTCCCCAACTTGACAAACCATACTGAAGCTTTGATTGTATAAGCCCGTAGTATATTATTAATAGAAGTTTTTTCGAACAATATGGCCGAAGCATGTATAAGTTTCGCGTTACGGACATCATATATTTTTTCAGTTCTGTTATATGTGCCTTCCAATTCATGTTTTTGTCAATTAAGACTCCTAAATATTTATAACTATCAACTGATTCTATTTTAAAACAGTTGGCAGTACACGGAATTTTTGAGTTGTAATTGTTTTTACCACAAGTGTGAGAAGCCAAGAAAAGTTGTTCGCATTCAGTTGAATGGAAGGGTATGCGACATTCAATAGACTCAGTAGACTTTAGGCTACAAAACATAAGCTTAGTTTTTTCGCTCAGCAAAAGCTGATGCTTTGCGAACCATTGTCTTAAGATTTGCAGGTCAGTTTGCAATTTAACTACAGATTCACATATGGACTTATTTGAATATGTGAACGCCAAGTCATCGGCAAAAGCTGTAAGGTTGCTTCCAAACTTTTGAAGAAAAATTGAGTTCACATAAATCAGAAACAAAATGGGACCCAAAACTGACCCCTGTGGTACACCAGTACATATTTCAACAGCACTACTAAAAACTCCTTCAAGCTTAACTCGTTGAGATCTTCCTTTTAAATATGAAGCAAACCAGTTGTGCACTGAACCCCTAAACCCAGCCTTATAAAGTTTATCCAACAGGATGTCATGATTGACCATATCAAAAGCTTTAGTCATATCAATAAAAAAAGCTACTGTGCTGCAGTTACTGTTGAAGCCGGCACATATTTCACTGCTCAATTTTAGTATGGCATCTTCAGTAGATCTACCTTCCCTAAAACCAAATTGTGCATTGCTAAAGTAATTAATTTTGTCTAGAAACGACAGCAAACGGCTCTTCATAATCTTCTCAAAAAGCTTAGAGAGAGTTGGAAGTAAGGAAATGGGTCTGTATTGGTTCATATGTTTTCGGTTTCCTTTTTTAAACAATGGAATGACTTCAGCACATTTTAAGTCAGTGGGAAAAATGCCACGATTTACGCTCAAATTGAAAATATGAGCTATTATGTCGACAACAAAAAAGGCAATGCGCTTGAGAAGATAATTCGTAATACCATCAGAAGTACTCGATTGTTTATTATTTAGATACATAATACTTTTATAGATTTCACGCGATGTAAAAGGTTCAAAAACGAAACTATTACTTTGAAATTGATCGCCGACTGTGTCTGAAAACAAATCACAACCGCAATCAATTTGAGGTGGACATGGTTTTAATTTAGTAGCAACTGAAGCAAAGTATTTGTTGAAGTTGTTGGCTATATCCACTGTACTGGAGACTGTTCCATTTTCAACTTCGATCTCAAGAATTGTATCTTTGGTGCATTGCTTATTGAGAATACTGTTTACAATTTTCCACTCGCCTTTTAGGTTTCCTTTGCAATTCTCAAATTTATTAGAGTAAAAACTATCTCGGCTTTCTTCTACCTGTTTTTTGACATCCCGGCATAATTCATTATAATTGTGTTTCAGTCGTAGGTCGTGAGGATTATGTTTACATTTTCTCCACATTGAATTTTTCATAGCTATCATTTTAAGTAAACCCTCACTAATCCAAGGCTTGAGACGTTTTAATTTAGAGCTATTAGATGTTCGAGATTGAATTTTAGTAGAACTCTTAGTATGGGTTTTTAAGATTTTTAAAAATGAGTCATAAGCTAATGAAGGATCAGTCTCACCATAAACTTCATCCCAGAACTCAAACTTTAGATCCTCAATTAGTTTATCAAAATTTATTATTTGTTTTACGGGGAACGGTATGTACTTAGTTTTACTTATCTCTTCTGGTATTAAAAGTTCAATAATCAGATTTACCATGCAATGATCAGTAATTCTCAAATCTAGAACATCACTTGATACTTGAATTGAACAATTTTTGTGAATTCTGACAAAAATGTGATCAATGCATGTTTGAGATTTGTGTGTTATACGTGTTGGCTCATTTACTAGAGATTCTAACCCATGAGATGACATTGAAAGCAGATAGTTATCAGAGTCAGTGGTGCTACTGAGGATATCAATATTCATATCTCCTAAGATCAATAAATTTCTTCTCCTTATGTTACTAATAAGATTATCCATTTCTTCAATGAATATTGTTTTACTCAAGTTGTTCTCATGCAGGCGGTATACACAAAGAATTGAAAATTGTTCTTTACCTAAATTATAATTTATTTGTAATGCATCAGCACTGTTCAAATTAAGACGTTCAACTTTACAATCGCCCAATATCGAGCTTTTAATAAACACTGCGACGCCACCAGCGCAATAAGAATTATTACAATTACCGAAGATCTCATAACCCGGAATATAGTAACTGGATAGCTCATTGTCGAACACCCAGATTTCAGTTAATATAATGAAAAATGCTTCACAATTTAATGCATTTAAGTGTGCTAAAAAGGAATTAAAGTTTGTTCTCATGCTACGTATATTTTGATGAATTAAACTAATTTTATTACATGTAAAAGTTTCACAATTTTTTGCGTAATTTGAAGTGTTCGAATTCATTTTAGAAGTAAACTAAGCAAACACTTAAAGACCACATAGGTCATCTAAACACCTCACTCTTATTACATCGTCTCCTTCTTTCTTACGCAAAAATATTGTGTTGTTCCTCATCCACATGTACTTGTATTTCTTGTCCAACTTGGTCTTCTTCGTTGCATTGAACAGCTCCCTTGTGTGCGACGTCATGCTGTCATTCAGGTAAACGTTTGTCCCATTATGATGGTCACCAAATATTTTTGTGTTTAATTTAAGTTTATTTTTGAATTTCATTTCCATTACACTGTCTTTTATTTGGCGACGGGTGAATCTCACAACCAAAACATTGGTGATGGGGCTATTGGGAGTTATGGATTTTAAGTTCTTAGCATTCATATTATTATTGTTTATTTTTTTGATAAAGCAAGTGTCTATATCTTGCTCACTTATTTGGACACCAACACCATCGCGAACCATTTTTAGAGCTGATTGCACTGCACTAGCATTCTCAACACCAGGTACATTTACAATCTCTATGGTGCTTGCAAGGTTGGATTGCTCCAACCAATGCATTTTATTTTGCAGTGTAGACACAGTAGCTTTCAGTTCACAATTTTCCACTTGGAGGCCAGTGATACGAGAAATAAAGTCTTGATTCATCTTTTTTAGTTCTAGGATTTCATTATAGATTTTGTCAATCGTAATTTCACTTGGTTTTTGATTTTCTATTTCAATTATGGGGTTTTGATTGTCTATTGCACGTTTGGGGGCGAGAGGGATGGGCATATTGTCTGAAGATAAAGAGCGTCTACGCAATGATAGGCAGTGAGAGCATCTCCAACTGCTTTTGTTTTTTTGCATAAACTTAATGTCTGCAGGCATCACATTTGCACACATTCCATGAAAAATAACTTTATTCATTATTGTTGATTTAGTTGAATGATATAAATAACCACAAAATTAACAAAAGTACCGCCGCTAAAAGTTATCGTGTGTGCTCCCCACAAACTCACAACAGAACTCTCCACGTTCTGGTGTTGAGTTCTTTATCTGGCCATCTAGAATTGCCAGTATTCTTTCATTCGCTACTCCGGTACTATGTGGGAAGAAGGCTCTGACGATATGTGGTTTCGGAAAAAGTTCTTCCCCCACAAGCGTCACTTCCATCCCGCATTTCTCTTTGAGCTTCGCGAAGTTTGTGCTCATCCACTCTGCAGTGGTAGCATCCGCACAAACTATCATTAGCTATCCGGCTTTGAAAGTTGTACCGCGGAAGGCTGGTTTGGTCCCCTCATCACGTTGTTCGATGGTGATGTCCATAATCCTCTCCTGAATCTGAGCCATTTGCTCATTACTGAGAGGATTGCGATCCAGATCGACAGGTACTACACCCAGTCTTACAAAGCTCGCTATATCTCTATATGAGACTTTGTCGACGGCTATATTTCCTGTGCGAGCTCGTTTCGCTTCGGATTGGGGCGGCGTATTGTCCTCGGATCTTTTACGCTTCACCTCGGAGCCTAGGTCGACCTCTGTCGACAGAGCAAGTATTCTGGCCTGTTCTACGTTTTTTTCCTTTTTCAGCGCGCGCTTAAAACGGCGCTGTTCGGATAGTGTGAATTTGACGCGCTTAGACTCAGTCTGTGCAGTTATGCCAGAGGTTTTAACATGATGATAAAAATATCGCAGACCTGTACTGAGTATTTTGCCGGCGCGTTACACAGTCCAAATAGCATTACTGTGAATTGCCAGAGCCCGTTTCCTGCTATGAAAGCCGTTTTCTCAAGGTCTTCCGGATGGATCTGCACTTGCCAGTAGCCACTCCTCAGATCTAGAGTATAAAACCATCGGGCTCCGGACAGTGTATCCAGCGTATCGTCAATCATTGGTAGAGGGTAGCTATCCTTTTTGGTGACATTATTCACTTGGCGATAGTCTACACAGAACCGAGTGCTGCCATCTTTCTTTTTGACTAGAACAATTGGAGTTGGCCATGGGCTTTTAGAGCATTCGATCACTCCTTCCTTCTCCATCGTCGACACAATCTCCGCAACCTCCGTCTGCTTAGCCAATGGTAATCGTCTGGGGGCTGACGAATCGATCTCGCATCTCCAGTGTCTATCTGGTGTTGTACAAGGTGTGTTCGGCCCTACTCGCAGTCCCGCGAAGCGAATATATCAGCAAACTCGTTGATGAAGTTCCCTGCCATGGCTTGATGCTCCCGATTCAGATCGCAGTGCTGGAATAAAGATCTTTTCACCTCAGTGATTCCCATTGGTGAACGAGGCTTCGCAATACCTTCCTGTCATAGTTTCGTGATGACAGTAACCGGTACACACTTTCCAACCACCTCACCTTCAATTTGACGCTTTTGTGTTCCGCATTAAGAACTCGTACGGGAACCATATTGTTCTTCTGCTCGACAACCATTTTTCCAACACGCAGTTTCGGCAGTGGATGTCTTCTGGCTCAACTAGAAAGAATCGGTGGCTCCCAAGATCACCTTCCAGCTTTGTCCAAAATAGTGTATCTGGAGAATGACTATCCTCAGGGATGCGGCGTTCTCGTTCCCGTAAACCATCGGAATCTTTACGTTTCGATACTTGAGTACTTGCATACCAATGTCCAATACTACATCATGCGCCTTCATCAAATCGATTCCAATGATGCATTCGTCACATATATCGGCTACTAGGAAAGCGTGGGAGAATGCTAATCCTGCCAAGTTTATTGTTAGTATGACCTCTCCATACACTTTCGCTTTCGCTCCTGTTGCTGTTTTCAGTCAGTAACTGGTGATGTTGTGCAACCAAGACTGATGGACTATGTCCAACCTTATAATGCAAGCGGTGGCACCGTGGTCGATGGTTGCCACGCACTTATTTTGTCCGATATAGGCTTCCACTGTTAGACTCTGGTTTCCTCGTTTGGTTTGGGAGACTTGAATTGTGGTCCTGGGGTCGTCGATTCGCGACCGCTTGTTCTGCGAAGCTATATCTGCAGGATGGATTTTATCCCTGCCAGATGTTTCTTCGTTGCGCCTCCTAGGCCCGCAATGTGGACAACTGCCTTGTCTGGGTGGAGCTCTGCACTGTCTCTGTAAGTGCCCTATTTTTTTGCAGTTCCAGCAGCGCATTTGACCTCTGTTATCTCTGCTCCGGGGTACGATGTCTGTTCTTTGACATGAGCATTCAACGACTGTCATTTCCCTTACGCGGTGGAACACCTGCGATGCCTGATCAGCAGCTTGCATTGTCAAGGCAAATCCTAGGGCCTCAGCGAGAGTTCTCTTTCCAGCCATTCTTACGGCCATTTGCAGTTGTCTATCTTCAATGGCTTGGATAAACGCCTCCACAGCCATTTCATTGATGAGAACCCCTCCAGCATTAGCATATGAAAAATGTGCCAGACGTTCGATATCTGCTTGCAGCTGTTGGAGTGTTTCTCCCCTCTTTTGGACTCTACTGCGTAGCTGGACCCTATACACATGCTGCATATGCTCGTCACCGAAGCGCATCTCTATGGCCTTGACCACAGTGTCGTAGTTGTGTTGCTTCTCTTCTGAGACGGTTTGGAGTAACTCCACAGCTGTACCTCTTAGTGCGAGCGTTAGCGCAATCGACTTTTCCTCGTTGTAGCTGCTTCAAACTGTTTCTAAAAAATTGGCCATGATGTTTGATAATCGAAAACAGGAGGCTGCCTTTCTTTCCTTCTCTGGCAGTTCGCAGAATATTCACGAGCCTTCTGCTTCTTCACTTTCTCGAGCTTTTTAGCCAAGTTCTCGAAGTTTGTTTCATGCTTGCAAAACGTCTGATGGATTTCGTCGAATTTGGTTTAAACCTTCTCGAACTTGTGGTCAATTTCTTCCACAGCGGTCTTTTGGGCGGCAACTATGGAATTCTTTTGTTCTTCGAATTTAGAGTCCATTGATTCCAATTTGGAATCTAGAGAATTCTTCTGTTCATCAAATTTAGAGTCCATTGATTCCCATTTGGAATCTAGAGAATTTGTCTGTTGTTCTAGGGAATTCTTGGGCCCTCATCACGTGAGGCTGACGGTGTCGTTTTCGACATCGACTTCGATAGCAATGCTTCACGTAACACTCGCGTCCGAATGATATCGTTACGACGATTCAATATTTACTTCACATAACTTACAAAACGTCAAAACACTGTCGTCGAGACAATAGCATTTGCGCGATAACTAATGAGGTATTTTGTACACCATTAAAGCACTTTCATGGTTTTCAAAGTAAACAATCGGCTTCAGATCTTTTCTTCATATGCTGCAGATTGTTATTAATGCAATCCATACTAATATTATAAATGCGAAAGTAACTCTGTCTGTCTCGGTTTAAGAGGCCTCTACCCAAAATGTTCTACAAAAATTGGAACGTGAAGCGCCATCTCTCTTTGACTTGCAACCTAGCATCCACTTGCAAAAGGACTTAGTGGGCGTACCTTTAATGATATATGGCATGACAAACGGGTTTCGTAGATTGTAGGTATCGTATGTTGATCGTGTGTGTAGGGTTGTTTTTCATAAGATATGTGGATATCAATACAATTTTGTTCTTGCTATTTTTTTCGTCATAGAAACAAGAATCAAATGAATGTTGAAGTGAGAAGAAAAAAATTAGGTAGGTATCCGTCAGCTAAGCGATGTTTGATGGTATATTTTTGAGTTGTGAACAATGCACTCTGCAATACATTTATACTTCGGGATAGGTCATTTTGAGGCATGTTCCAATTGTATAATATTTTCAATATTTCTATCGCTACGGCTGGATTTTTGCTTTATAATTTTCTTTTTCCTCAAATTGTAGTATGGATAAAAGAAGTTAGTGAATGTTGGGGGGAGGGAATGGAGCGCAAAATATGTTGGTTTCATTGCTTTAGGTTTCGCTCCAGACTCCTGGATTTGACATATAAAACATGAATTTGGTATTACCATTGTATATACACTTTACAGTATTATCACTGTATATACACTTTATAGTATTCTCACTTCGTGTATACGACGATACGCCACCATACGACGTAAGGCCAAAACAAATTATATTAGTTTATGCACATTATGTGGGTTTATTTTTGTTTTCCTACAATTTTCGGAATGGGAATATGAGAATGAAGATCATTCAGGTAGCGACTACCGATGCCGATGGTGGCTGATGTTTGACGTAGCGGACATTCTCATCGGGTAGATTTATCGTATTTTATTTTATTTTATTTGTTGGCTATGATAGAAGTATGAGCACAATATTTTTATTTGGTTTTGTGCAAACAGCTGATTTTTTGTTCTCCTTCATGCTCGTGAGTAGGTATATGAGAAGTAAGAAGACACAGGTAGCGTTGGTGGTGGACGGTAGGCCGGAAAGGTGAAGGAATTACTCGTATTATCGGGTAGACTTATGCCATATTATTTGTTTGCTCTGATGGAAGTTTGGGGTAGGTTATGTTTTCTGGTATTTAATACAATTGGAATGTGTGTGTATGATCGTTGAAGGAGAGTCGCATTTCAGCTACTGTGAGGATTCTCAAATGATTTTCTTTATAATTCATATTTGCAAGTGAAAAATGGATATTCATATTTAAAGGTAGGGGCGATGGTGGATAAAGGAAGGTGGGAGAATTGTCGTCGAGTAGTTGATGGTATATTATTTGTTGGCTTTGATGAATGTTTGGGGTAGGTTATGGCATATTGCAATTAGACCATCACAGTTCACATCGGTGAACGAGATTCGCATTTCAGCACTGAGGATTCCCAAATGGTTTATAAACCATATTTGCATGTGAAAAAATATTAATTGAGGCAGAGATAAAAAAAGATAAGACAAGTTATAGTGTATTCCCAGCTACATTGCGAACGATCCTTAAGGGTTTCCAGTTTAAAAAGAAAATCGTGGATATTTTCGGACCCGTCAAATGCAATTTGCCACTTTTCAATTTTGAACTTACTGAAGAAGTTTGTTGACTTATTTGTGTTGCTTGTCTGCGTTGCACAGTGTGACGAATCGCTGATTTAGCTTGGTTTAATAAGGAAAATGACATAAACAAAATTAAACAAAAACCGGTTAAGCCTCCTACGTAATGACTGTGCAATTTTTTTGTTCTTGCTTAGTGCAACAAAAAAAAATCATCTCAAACGCCAAATTGTATATAATTTTTTTTATAAGAAGGTCAATTTGAAGAGAAAGTGTTTATATCGGTTTTAATTGGTTCGCGTATATTTTATAGATTTTTTTTTATCTTTTCTCAATAAGTTAAAAGTCAATTGATATAAAAGTAAGTTTTTCTTAAATAATTAAAGATTTTGTTTAATAGGTATAAGGGGTAAATGAAATGTAGAGTCAACAAAATAATATGAACACAGCCTTACATTACGTGTCACACCACACGCCCTTAAGGTGAAGCTGTCAAAATCTCCATATTGAAAAACGATGGTGTTTCCGGCATTCTGATTTTTGACCGAGAACGAGTAAGTAGGTAACCATTGCTCCATTGCTGCGAAACGAGGATATAAAAATTAAAAATAAAATAAGAAATTTGAGAGAACGTTTGTTGTTTCCAATTCCATTACAACTTCAGAAGTGGGATCGCACGCCGCCATCACTACCAAGGTGCGTAAAAATGGATAAAAGAGTGACACGTGGGGATTTGACTCGTGCTCTAGACAACGCTGGACTCCCATATTCGCCAACAGTCGAAGCTGGTGACGCTGCTGCATTAAAAAGTGCTAGTGTTCGTACAGATTTAAACGACGATGTCAGTGCTAGCCTGACAAACGATGAAGGTGAGGAGGATCTCGACGAAATCATCGAAAAGCTGGAAAAAAAAGAAAGTCTTGCAGCTGCGCCAGGAGCTTAAGGCATTGAAAGACTCTACTGCGACTGATTTACAGCGGCTCACTATTAATGATGTGGAGTCAATTGTACCCAAGTACTCGGGAGACGACGCATACTCAATCGAAAAGTGGATTAGTGACTTCGAAAGTGCCGTGAAACTGAGCCAATGTACAAACCACTTTAAGTACATGGCTATGAGGCGTCTGCTAACTGGAACAGCAGCCATTTTACTCCGAACGTCATCGGCCAATAATTTTGACGAATTGAGGTCTGCCTTGCGCAAACAATTCCAACGTCACGTCACAACAAACGATGTGTACAAGCAGCTGCAGAGGAGGCATCGTACCAGAGGAGAAAACATCGTCAGCTACATGCTCTCCATGCAAGAGATCGCAGCACAAGCAACCGTAGACGAGAAGGACATCATCAGTGCAATAATTGAAGGCCTGGGCGACCGAAGTGCGTACACGTCAATCTTGTACACTGCCCGAAGTATCGAAGAACTTCAGGAGCTTCTTCTTATCTACGACAAGAGAAGAAATAGTGACAGCATAGGTCATAGGTTAAAAAGGGGTATGCAATTTGCATACAGCACTAGGCACCAGAAGGGCCCATCGCGATCCCTAGGGAACCACTTGAAGAAACTTCAATTGGAGAAAAACCTAAAAACCTAAAAAACTTTTCCTAGACAGAGCCCAATCCTCCTGCAGAACTTAACCAGCTTCCTATGGTCTATGCCGCTCAGCTCCCCTAGTTCCTCGAAGAAGTATTCCCCTAGAATCCTCCTACGATTCCGTGCTATACCCTCGCACTCACGCAATATGTGTGTTATGTCTTCCTCGGCTTGTAGATCACCACAGAACCTGCACGTGTCCATATCCACCAGACCAAGTCGCCTAGCATGCTTTCTTAGAAGACAGTGCCCTGACATAATCCCAATTACTGTTCTAAGCTGTTCCCTGCTCAATTTTAGAATTTCCTTAGATCTTTTCTTATCCAAATGGGGCCAAAGGGCTCTGGACACCCTATGTCCCACTATGTTCTGCCATCCGAGGTCAGCCATTTTTAAGATCTTTTCATTGATTTTTCCCTTAAAGACGCCCAGGGGTGGGTTAATGTTCACACCTCCGCTGTTTTCCAGCTCCCCTCCCTTTCTTGCTAGCTCATCGGCTTGCTCATTTCCCTCTATACCGTAGTGTCCCGGTACTCAGCACAGTCTTACTCGATTCCGTCTACATACTGCTTTAAGCATTGTGCGACATTTTCTGACTATCTCAGAGTTAATGTTAGCAGATTCAAGTGCCATAAGTGTCGCCTGACTGTCAATATAGATGGCAATGTCTCTTCCCGACAATGATCTCATCTGCACTATCTCTGCCGCCCTTAGAACAGCCAGAACTTCCGATTGGAAGACACTGCTTGTGTCCGGGAGTCGTATAGACTCTCTCAGGTCTGGATCAGCAGAAAAAATGCCAGAACCCGTTCTCTCCCCCGTCTTAGAGCCGTCAGTGTAGATAGCAACCTCGTTTGCTATTATGACTGCATCTCTTTGCCACTCCTCCCTTCGCGGGTATGACACCTCATAGGGGATGTCATGGTCGACCAAGGGGCAAATCTCATCAGTCCGTATAGGATATCCGGGTAGCACATCAGCTAAGATCGTGCAATGCCCAAAACTACAGTCCTTAAACTGGCCTAAATTTTTTAGGCGCAAAGCGCTGTTGCCAGCAAGTTGCTTTATTTTTAAATCTAGCGGAATAAAGTGCAGGAAGGCGTCCAGTGCTGCCGTAGGAGTGGTACGGATTGCACCAGTGATGGCTATGCTTGCCGTTCTCTGCACCGTTGCTAGTTTTCCAATTATGGTTCTTTTATTTGTGCCCTCCACCACACAAGTGAGCCATATGTAAGTATGGGTATCACCACTACTGTATATATCCAGTGTACCATGGCGGGTTTCAGGCCCCATGTTTTGCCTATTGTTCTCTTACAAATAAAGAGGGCATTATACGCTTTCTTCATTCGTTCCCTTATGTTAAGATTCCAATTTAATTTTCTATCTAGGATTACGCCCAGATACTTCGCACTGTCCTTGAGGAGCAGTTCCTCTCCGTCAAGTTTCGGGAGATTGAAGTGCGGTAATTTGTGTCGTCTCGTGAACAGGACTAACTCTGTTTTCGAGGGATTGACATTTAGTCCGCAGCCCTTGGCCCAATTACTAATTTTCCTTAAGGCGGTCTCTGTGATCTCACTTAAGGTATTCAAATATTTTCCCTGCACTACTATGACCACGTCGTCCGCATACGCTGTGGCACTTATACCCATTGACTTAATTTCCTTTAGGACGTTGTCAATGACCAGTACCCACAGCAGTGGCGATATGACTCCCCCCTGCGGGGTTCCTCTGGTAGCAGACATCCTTATGGAGCTTTGACCAAGGGAGCAGTTTATGTTCCTGTTGGCGAGCATGTTGCATACCCAATTTATGATTCCCTGTTCTATGTTAGCGCCTGTTAATGCGCTTTTTATAGCTCTACACTCAACGTTATTGAAGGCTCCTTCTATATCGAGAAAAGACGCCAAAGCAAATTCGCCGCAGTGTAGACTATTTTCAATTTTATCCACTACGTTGTGTAGAGCAGTTTCTACTGATCTACCCTTTAAGTATGCGTGCTGTGACTCGCATAAGAAACCATTGCTACATTTATTTCTAATGTGAGCTTCCACCAGACGCTCAAGGGTTTTGAGCAAAAAGGACGACAAACTGATTGGTCTGAAGTCCTTCGCCGTCGTGTGACCCTGCTTGCCGGCTTTGGGTATAAAAACAACCCGGACTTCTCTACAGGCTGTTGGAATATGCCCTGTTCTTAGGCTGAATCTCAGTATATCCAAAATCTTTTGTTTTGCATGCTCTGGCGCTTTTTGGAGCATGATCGGTAGAATACCATCCGGCCCTGGAGATTTATACGGTTTGAATGTATGCATGGCCCACCGTAACTTTTTTCGGTTGATGATATTGTCAATTTCTTCCCACTCGAAAGAGGGACAGTCGACTTCCTCCTGCCCTTGTAGGCCTAGGTCCGTTGTGGTTGTGGAACCGGGGAAATGGGTTTCCACCAGGGTAGCCAGAACCTCCTGACTACTCACGGCCCATGTCCCGTTGCTATTTTTTAGGTAGCTAGGTACGCTAGCCTCCTTTGAGAGCATTTTACGCAGTCTCGACGCCTCTTCAGTTAACTCAATAGATTCACAGAACTTTTTCCATGAAGATCTCTTGGATTTCCTCACTAAGTATTTAAATTCCCTCTTGCTTTCGCTATACTCATCCCATGTGGTATCGTTTTTAATGAGTTTTGCCCTATTATAAAGTTTTCTTACCTCCCTTCTTTTAAAGCCGATTTCCTTATTCCACCACTTCGGTTGAGCCCTTTTTGGCTTTTTGTTTGCCGGGCATGCCTTTTCGAACGCTGTGTTTAGGGTTCTGCTCACGGCTTCTACTGCCCTATCTAAGTCCACCATATTTTCGCCGGTGATCGGCTGGGTATCTAAACGTAGATTAATGAAATCTATGTATTTATCCCAGTCTGCCTTTCTTGGGTTTCTATAGAAATTACACGCCCTATGCTGAAAATTAATTTTGAAGCGTATCCATCTGTGGTCAGACAGAGATGCCTCATCAACTACCCTCCACTCCCTGATTTCCATTTTGTCTGTGTTGGAGACAAGTGTAACGTCTAAAACCTCCTGTCTGTTACGTGTAACAAAAGTAGGTGAATTCCCTCTATTACATACCGTAAGGTTGGACAAAATAATAAAATCATAAAGACACTCACCCCTTGAATTTGTGTCTCCACTACCCCATTGGGTATGATGGGCGTTTGCATCACAGCCCAGTACGTGCATCCAGTTTTGACCAGCCAAGTCCTTTAGATCTTCCGCTATTACGACCGCAGAGTCGTAGGGAAGATAGGCCGAGGTCAGACACAGAGATTTTCCATCTTCCCTCTCGCAGATGACCGCCGTCAAGTCGCCAGAGCTGTAATTATTCAAAAGAAATGCCTTTATGTGGTTTTTAATAAGGATACAAGTCCTGATTTTACCTTCCGCCTTGTAGAACAATGTATAGTTCTTTTGCCGGAGCCTCTGAATCACGTTCTTATTGATGCAGGGCTCCTGTATGAGTACGGCTGAAATGTCCTGCCTAATGACGTACTCCATCAGACAGGCCGTCGCAGCCCTACTGTGGTGCAGGTTTATCTGGAGCACTTCCATCATCATCATGGGGGGGCTCCTCCTCATCTCTGCCCTTGGTCGATGTTTTGACCATCAACCTCCCCATGCTATATCTTACCATCCCATTGGATTTCTCCAGGTATGGAAGACATTCCTTATTTAGGGCCAGTAGGAAGTGTTGGCCGTATTGCCGTCTAGGCCCCGTCTTTAGGGCCCTCCATGTATCGGCTTTAAGTTCCCGATTTTGAACATGTAGGAGCCCTAGGAACTTCTCCGGGTATGTGTAGGGACTAGGTACCCAAACCCAGGCTGTTGGCGGATTGTATTTTGCCAACTCGGCAACCGTTAAGCATTTTAGCTTAATACCTTCCCATGCATCGGATACCTCCGTGACGAAGTGTCTGAGGAAAACTACCGAAAGCTTGTTTCCACAAGCAACAACCTTGCGCCCGCCTTCCCAACCAGCGCCATCAAATTGAAGCTCCCCGTTTCCTGCGGCGGATAGTTCCTTCCACAGGGCGTCTTGGAACCTCTCCTCGACGTTTTTCCACTGGTCGATTGTGAGACGACCGCAAGGCTCCGGCTCGTTTATCACAGCAACGAGATGCTCGTCCTTCGGGTCGCTGTGTCCGCGACGCATTGCCGGTGTGGTCGCAGCCTTCACCTTTTTCGCTGCGTTGGACTCGGCGGCATCGTCGGATCTGCCTCTCTTGCTGTTGAAACTCGTCTTCCTTCCCGAGTCATTTTTCCCTTCCTTAGCTTTTGCTGCGTAGGAGGTGGAGGGTGCAGTCAGTTCAACCTCCACCTCCTCATTGGCCAGCTTTTTCCCCTCCTTTGCTTTTTTCAGGTCGGCCAGAAAAGTCTTGGCCCTTGCAAAAGCTGCCTTTTCCCAGTCACTGAGGGTGCTGGGTTCACAGCTCCCATACTTGGCTACCTTGCGATTTGCATTACGTAGCAAAGCCTTAGCCCTCTTATGTGCGCTCTGTTTCGCACTCTTCGTTGTTATATTAGAGGAAACTGCAGATGCAGCGGCTGAGCCAGCTGTGTCTACTTTTCCCTCTATTCTTCCTGTCTTTGTTGACGCTGCTTCCAAGATGGTCCCAGGAACAGCGGATGATCCTGCTGTCCCGGGCATCTCTTCGGCTGCCTTCTTGCCCTGTATGTCTATGTCACCGATGAGAGTTCCAGCCTGCTCACCGGTGACTTCGCTGTCGCTAGTGAGGGTTTTTACCGACTCCTCACTGTCGCTAGCCAAAAGCGCCGTTTCATCCAATTCCTGTGCTAGAAGAGAGATGGATGAAGATGATAAATCGTCCTCACACATCTCCTTCTCCCCCTTGACAGGAATTGCATTTTGTTTTTTTATAATTTTTTTTTGTTTTTTTTTGATTTTGATTTTGTTTTGTTTTTTCCATTTTTAGTTTTTAGTTTAGATTCCCACGAGTAAGGCCGGAAAAAACAAGGTCAGCCCAGGCAGCGCCGCCATACCTGGGTAAGGCTATATACAACAGGCCCGCGCCAAGGCGCCTGAGGGAGCTCATATAACGGTTGGTTTAACCCCCAACCTTTCATCCCTGGGCACGGTTTACTAATTCGCTCACACCACCACTGGAGTTAGGTTTGGATAGGGATAGGAACAGGGGTAGGGGGGCATTGGGGGGGAGTAAGGATACTGGGAATGGCGAGGGGGGAGCATGGGATCGGACGGAATGTCCTGGCCAGCTCTTGGTTAGCGCTCATCAGTCGGTCTGTCTGCCATGGGTGAAACTTCTGACGACAGAAGTCGTCGACAGCATAGCCCGTTGAATCTTTGCGCCGTAAGCCGCCGCACCGGCACCATCGAAGGCAATGATCGGGTGTTGTTGTAAGGACATAAATAGGAATGTATTAGATTCATACTCATGTCGCGGTGCTGAAAAGTGACATTGCCTAGTAACTGAAAATTTGTTGAATAATCAAAGACAAGAAAGCAACACAAGTAGTTTTAAGATAAATTTTTAATTATACACTGCCTTGAGTTTTCATACGTATGTGCTTACTAACACATTGATTAATTTGAACCATGTATCTATACTAACCGTTTCATGTGATCGTGGTCGATCAAATGTCAGAATGGCCGAGTTGTAGAGTCAACAAAATAATATGAACACAGCCTTACATTACGTGTCACACCACACGCCCTTAAGGTGAAGCTGTCAAAATCTCCATATTGAAAAACGATGGTGTTTCCGGCATTCTGATTTTTGACCGAGAACGAGTAAGTAGGTAACCATTGCTCCATTGCTGCGAAACGAGGATATAAAAATTAAAAATAAAATAAGAAATTTGAGAGAACGTTTATTGTTTCCAATTCCAGTACAGAAAGTAAAATGTATAGGTAAAATATGTGTTTTTTGTATTCATTAGACGAAAAGTATACCTAGTTGTTCAGTGTTGTCCAAGTTGGAGACCGTGTTTGTTCTAAAGCCTTGCATATGCACTGCTAAAATGTGTTTCAACAAAATTTTTCGTTTTTTAGGATGCCCATGGAAATCACGAAAAGGCAATTTTTTTATGTTTGGATTTCTTAATTTAAAATTAAGCGCTTAGATGCTATTTCTGCTTTTGTTGTGGGTTACTTTAGCCATGTAATATTTTCTGAGGCTGCAACAAAGTCAATCAAATTAACCTTTAAAACTTTATGTTTAAGATTTGACGAGACATGAGCCAAAAGTGGTCGGCATAGAGAGCGCTTCGAAAATTCAAATTCTCTGTGGCTAAATGAAAATCTAACATTACCACAACATATTGTTGCATGTTTGCTTGAACTGTGTCATTCAGCATTAATTAGTCAACTGCGCCATCTAGTAGAAAGTGGCCATATTACCGATTTTGGCAGCATTGGAATAGCAGTTTGAGTAGCTGTGGTATAACTTGGTATGTTGTTCACGAACCTTCTGAACTTAACGAACCTTCTCAACGAATCTGGAAATTTCGAGAGGTGTCACTAGGAGATATAAATAGATGTCGCAGGAGCACCCAAGACATTCTAGTTGTGAACCGCGATTAAGAATGCGATAGGTGACAGTAGTGAAAAGTATAGAGAAAAAGTATAAGTATTAAGTAAAAGGAAAGTGATTTTGTATTTAAAGTGATAAATTGTGAAAGTGAATTCTGTAATTAAATAAGTGAATTATTAGAATAATAATTAAGAATTAAATTGACAGAGAACTAATAAAGATTAATTAAATAGAAATTAAGTTTTATCTTTTCGAATCCTAGCCTGAATGTAACATTGGTGTCAGAAGTGGGATAAAACGTATTCAGTGTGAAATTAAAGTGAAGTGAATTAGTTTAAAAAAAAAAAGGAAAACAAAAATGGGCCGCACATTGAAATTATTACAGCTCAGTATACCGCAGTTAAAAGCTGAACTGGAAAAACGGAATCTCTCCACAGCTGGAGGAAAAAGTGACCTGGTGCTTCGACTGCAGGAAGCTGTTGAAAACGAAGGAGAAAACCCCAAGTCCGTTTTGTTCGACGTAGCAGAAGAACAAGTAAGTACAGGCGTTGATATGACTGCTATGATGGAATTACTTCTGGCCAAGTTCGATGAACAGAAGAATTCTCTAGATTCCAAATTGGAATCAATGGACTCTAAATTTGATGAACAAAAGAATTCTATAGACTCTCAGTTCAATGAACAGAAGAATTCCCTAGAACTACAGAAGAATTCCATAGTTGCCGCCCAAAAGAGCGCTGTGGAAGATTTTAAAAATGTTCTCGAAGGAAAACTCGAAGAAATTGACCACAAGTTCGAGAAGGTTGAAACAAAATTCGACGAAATCCATCAGACGTTTTGCAAGCATGAAACAAACTTCGAGAACTTGGCTAGAGAGCTGGAGAAAGTGAAGAAGCAGAAGGCTCGAGAAAATTCTGCGGCCTGCCCGAGAAGGAAAGAAATGCAGCCTCCTGTTTTCGACGGTCAAACATCATGGCCAATTTATAAGAAACAGTTTGAAGCAGCTGCAATGGCGAACAGCTGGGACAACGAGGAAAAGTCGATTGCGCTAACGCTCGCACTAAGAGGTACAGCTGCGGAGTTACTCCAAACCGTCTCAGAAGAGAAGCAACACGACTACGACGCCCTGGTCAAGGCTATAGAGATGCGCTTCGGTGATGAGCATATGCAGCAAGTGTACAGGGTCCAGCTACGCAGTAGAGTCCAGAAGCGGGGAGAAACACTTCAACAGCTGCAAGCAGATATCGAACGTCTGGCACATTTGTCATATCATAATGCTGGTGAGGTTCTCATCAATGAAATGGCTGTGGAGGCGTTTATCCAAGCCATTGAAGATAGACAACTGCAAATGGCCGTAAGAATGGCTGGAAAGAGAACTCTCGCTGAGGCCCTAGGATTTGCCTTGACAATGCAAGCTGCTGATCAGGCATCGCATGTGTTCCACCGCGTAAGGGAAATGACAGCCGTTGAATGCTCATGTCAAAGAACAGACATCGTAGACCGGAACAGAGATAACAGAGGTCAAATGCGCTGCTGGAAAATAGGGCACCTACAGAGACAGTGCAGAGCTTCACCCAGACAAGGCAGTTGTCCACATTGCGGGCCTAGGAGGCGCAACGAAGAAGCATCTGGCAGATATAGCTATAGAACCAGCAGGCGGGAAACGTGTAAGGAACAGCTTCTCGGGGCAGAAGTGGGTTTCCGGAATCGATGACTCCAGGACCACAATTCAAGTCTCCCAAACCAAACGAGGAAACCAGAGTTTAACAGTGGAAGCCTATATCGGTCAAAATAAGTGCGTGGCAGCCATCGACACCGGTGCCACCGCTTCTATTATAAGGAGGGACATCGTCCGTCAGTCGTGGTTGCACAATACCAGCAGTTACTGTCTGAAAACAGCAACAGGAGCGACAGCGAAAGTGTACGGAGATATGCTAACTATAAATTTGGCAGGATTAGCATTCTCCCACGCTTTCTTAGTAGCCGATATATGTGTTACGAATGCATCATTGGAATCGATTTCATGAAGGCGCATGATGTCGTGTTGGACTTTGGTATGCAAGTACTCAAGTATCGAAACGTAGAGATTCCGATGGTGTACGGGAACGAGAACGCCGCATCCCTGAGGACAGTCATTAGTGAGGACGAGGTCCTACCACCTTCTTCAGAGACACTGATTCGGACAAAGCTGGAAGGTGATCCTATGAGCCACCGATTCTCTCTAGTCGAGCCAAAAGACAACCACTACCGAAACTGCGTGGTTGGAAAAGTGCTTGTCGAGCCGAAGAACAATATTGTTCCCGTACGAGTTCTTAACCCGGAACACAAAAGCGTCAAATTGAAGCAAGGTGAGGTGGTTGGAAAGGGTGTACCGGGTACTGAAGTCCACCGAAATATTCATCCGATATCCAGCGACCCCATGAAGACGAGGTACGGCACAAAAGCAACCACCACAGGATTCCAGGAAGGAGATCCGGTATGGCTATACAACCCTCATCGCCGAAAAGGCACGTCACCTAAACTACAGCAGGATTGGGAAGGACCCTATAAGATAGTGAAGCGCATCAACGATGTTGTCTACCGGATCCAGCGAGGAAGAGGCAAGCTGAAAGTTGTCCATGTGGATCGTCTCCATCGCTACCATGGGGAAAATATTGACGTGCTTGTTCGGGACGAACAAGTTTAAGAGGGGGATATTGTTGCATGTTTGCTTGAACTGTGTCATTCAGCATTAATTAGTCAACTACGCCATCTAGTAGAAAGTGGCCATATTACCGATTTTGGCAGCATTGGAATAGCAGTTTGAGTAGCCGTGGTATAACTTGGTATGTTGTTCTCGAACCTTCTGAACTTAACGAACCTTCTCAACGAATCTGGAAATTTCGAGAGGTGTCACTAGGAGATATAAATAGATGTCGCAGGAGCACCCAAGACATTCTAGTTGTGAACCGCGATTAAGAATGCGATAGATGACAGTAGTGAAAAGTATAGAGAAAAAGTAAAAGTATTGAGTTAAAGGAAAGTGATTTTGTATTTAAAGTGATAAATTGTGAAAGTGAATTCTGTAATTAAATAAGTGAATTATTAGAATAATAATTAAGAATTAAATTGACAGAGATCTAATAAAGATTAATTAAATATAAATTACGTTTTATCTTTTCGAATCCTACCCTGAATGTAACAATATCTTAGATGAAATACCTGCTTCATCTAGAGTAGGAAGACCGAAAAAAAGCTTATAGATTAGATGTCAAGTTGCTGCAGGTAAAAGACCAAGGCAGTAAAGAAAAAGTCAAAGCCAGAAAATAACTAATCCAAGAAAAATTTACAAGAGAAACAGGGTTATTGGTAGATATGCCAACTCAACAGTCTGGCAATCCTAATGACGGGAACAAGGCTAGACGATTTTTTAGAGATGATGAAAAGACTGCCCAAATTACAGTGATAGATAAAGAAATTATCAAAAAGTTTCATATCATCTTAGAAGCTCTTGGGTCTGGGTTCCCAATAGATGCAGATGCTTTTAAAAATTATGCCTGGTATTTTAAGCCAGTAAGTGTGCATAAGGTCTTCTTTCATGGAAAACAAATAATTTTTACTTGTATACTTCCAATCGGACAACTTTCAGAAGAAGCGCAAGAGGCAAGAAACAAGGAAAATAGAAGGTTTAGGGAACTTCTTACCCGAAAAATATCACGTGTAGATACAAATACTGACCTCTTAAATTGATTGCTTATAACCTTATATAATCCATTTTAGCAAGTCTAAGATACTTTCCCAGAAGAAAGAAAAGTGTCATGGAACATGAAGTCTTGCAACTTTTAGATGTACCAAATAATTAAAAAATTAAAATAAGCTGGTTTGTATGTATTGTTTTGTCTTGAAATTTGTAGTCATATGTTAAAAAAATTTGTTATATTCTATTCTGTGAACAATTTCAATTAAAAAAAAACAAAAAATTTAATCTTAATTTAATTCCGCTAAATCAGCGATTCGTCACACTGTGCGTTAGGTCGAAAGCGAAGCGTTATTTTAAAAATGTTCGAAGTCGGAACGAGCGTTCGAAGGTCTCGTAGGATTCACATTGGGAGCATTTAAATTCAAATTGTCCAATCTTCGAACTAAGGTATCTCTAATAGACTGCATTTCACGAATGAAAACTCGTTGGCTTGCCTCGAGTCTGTGGCATCTTCTTGAACAGGTGGACTTTCATTAATATCTCTTCGCTCATTATTATCATCACTATTGTGGTTATCTACCAGTTGTGGTGAAATCTGATTCTGGCTTAAGCCTACACTAGCCCCAGGTGGAGTACGACTAACTATTGGCCTGGATTCCATTGCTCCTGAACGGGCAGTTATTTCGAAAAGAGGACGAATTTCTCAAATTACCTAGTCTTCCTCTAGAACGCGTATTTGGAACTCTATTATCCATAATAGGAAATTTCGGATTTTAAATACAACTTCAAAAGATTTTAAATTTCAATATCTTTTAACAAATCTGTATTAAAAAAAATTAATACATGCATAATTTGGGGTCAGCGCGGTCGGTGCTAAATTCAATATTAAATCAGATATTAAATTTGATAAGATTAGATACAATATGCTTAAGAGCAAGATATCTGTCTTGGTAAACAGACGGACTGTGCAAACAATGAACACAATACGAACAAGGCTGTATATAATTGGCAACTATAGGTAACATAGTAGCAACATAGTCCAGTGTAATAACTACCAGACAATGGACTACCTATACTAGGTATAAAAGAATTAGGATTTATATATTACAAAAATATTCATATGCACAACTTATCCTTTCACGAATAAAATTAGACCAATATGAATACAAAAAGCAGTTCAACTCTTTCTGATATCTAATAGTCGCAACGCGGATTACAATTAAAACTATGAATATACTGGGACTATAGTAATGAATGTCATACTCAACTTGAACCGCCAAGAGACACAATAGAACACTCTACAATTGCTGGAGCTTAGCTAAAAGCTGTAAAGTTAGCCAGTATAATCTTTGTAGTGACGTTCTTAATGCCTCGAAGTACATCTAATGTTAGAACACGTTTAATGCAAAAGAGAAACAATCCAGCAACCTCCATTAAGCAAAAAATACCAACAAGTGACCTTCCTCAATGCTTCATTGAAAAGGTACATGGACTTTAAAATATATACCAACAATTTTACATGTTGATTAAAGATAAATAAACTTGCGCAATACTCCAATTTAGCAATCTAGCTCCACGCAAAACAACGAAAATTCTTACTTTCCATATAAATATTCATCTTATAGGTACCTATTGACCAAAAAGTGGTGGTGCTGCATTTCACAATACTGACAAAAAATAAATTATGTCATTGCTTTAAAAATTAGATCGAATATTTCTAAATCAATTACAAAAAAAAAGAAGATAGAAATCGGTACCTTTTGCGACAAGATATAGCCGAAACAGTGAGAGTCTAAAATGCGACAAACTCATAATACCTATCTCATTTGATGAAAAATACCGAAATCAAATTTTATTCAATTTTTCCTTTCAAACGAATCGCCTATTCCATCATTTCTACTGGCAGACGAAGAAGTCAGATTTATTATATTTCCATCATCTCCCTCTCATCAAACATACTACTTGCCTAAGCGAAGGCAACATTGCAAATCATCAATTACACAGAAAAATAAATACATACTGTTGCATGTTTGCTTGAACTGTGTCATTCAGCATTAATTAGTCAACTACGCCATCTAGTAGAAAGTGGCCATATTATCGAACTTGGCCAAAAGTAGTTCCATCATAGCAGTCATATCAACGGCTGTACTTACTTGTTCTTCTGCTACGTCGAACAAAACGGACTTGGGATTTTCTCCTTCGTTTTCAACAGCTTCCTGCAGTCGAAGCACCAGATCACTTTTTCCTCCAGCTGTGGAGAGATCCCACTTCTGACACCAATGTTACATCCAGGCTAGGATTCGAAAAGATAAAACGTAATTCTATTTAATTAATCTTTATTAGTTCTCTATCAATGTCTTTTACTTCTTGATTATTATTCTAATAATTCACTTATTTAATTAAACAATTCACTTTCACAATTAATCACTTTAAATACACAAACACTTTTCTCTTACTGGATACTTATACTTTTTCTCTATACTTTTCACTACTGTCATCTATCGTACTTCTTTATCGCGGTTCACAACTAGAATGTCTTGGGTGCTCCTGCGACATCTATTTATATCTCCTAGCGACACCTCTCGAAATTTCCAGATTCGTTGAGAAGGTTCGTTAAGTTCAGAAGGTTCGAGAACAACATACCCAGTTATACCAGAGCTACTCAAACTGCTATTCCAATGCTGCCAAAATCGGTAATATGGCCACTTTCTACTAGTTGGCGTAGTTGACTAATTAATGCTGAATGACACAGTTCAAGCATTAATTAGTCAACTACGCCATCTAGTAGAAAGTGGCCATATTATCGAACTTGGCCAGAAGTAGTTAAATCATAGCAGTCATATCAACGGCTGTACTTACTTGTTCTTCTGCTACGTCGAACAAAACGGACTTGGGATTTTCTCCTTCGTGTCAGAAGTGGGATAAAACGTATTCAGTGTGAAATTAAAGTGAAGTGAATTAGTTAAAAAAAAAAAAAAAAAAAAAAACGTATTTAGTGAAAAAAAAGGAAAGAAAAATGGGCCGCACATTGAAATTACTACAGATCAGTATACCGCAGTTAAAAGCTGAGCTAGAAAAGCGGAATCTCTCCACAGCTGGAGGAAAAAGTGATCTGGTGCTTCGACTGCAGGAAGCTGTTGAAAACGAAGGAGAAAATCCCAAGTCCGTTTTGTTCGACGTAGCAGAAGAACAAGTAAGTACAGCCGTTGATATGACTGCTATGATGGAACTACTTCTGGCCAAGTTCGATCAGAAATTCGACTGTATGGACTCTAAATTTGATGAACAAAAGAATTCTCTAGAACAACAGAAGAATTCTCTAGATTTCAAATTGGAATCAATGGACTCTAAATTTGATGAACAAAAGAATTCTATAGACTCTCAGTTCAATGAACAGAAGAATTCTCTGGATTCGAAATTGGAGTCAATGGACTCTAAATTCGAAGAACAAAAGAATTCCATAGTTGCCGCCCAAAAGAGCGCTGTGGAAGATTTTAAAAATGTTCTCGAAGGAAAACTCGAAGAAATTGACCACAAGTTCGAGAAGGTTGAAACCAAATTCGACGAAATCCATCAGACGTTCTGCAAGCATGAAACAAACTTCGAGAACTTGGCTAGAGAGCTGGAGAAAGTGAAGAAGCAGAAGGCTCGATAAAATTCTGCGGACTGCCCGAGAAGGAAAGAAATGCAGCCTCCTGTTTTCGACGGTCAAACATCATGGCCAATTTATAAGAAACAGTTTGAAGCAGCTGCAATGGCGAACAGCTGGGACAACGAGGAAAAGTCGATTGCGCTAACGCTCGCACTAAGAGGTACAGCTGCGGAGTTACTCCAAACCGTCTCAGAAGAGAAGCAACACGACTACGACGCCCTGGTCAAGGCTATAGAGATGCGCTTCGGTGATGAGCATATGCAGCAAGTGTACAGGGTCCAGCTACGCAGTAGAGTCCAGAAGCGGGGAGAAACACTTCAACAGCTGCAAGCAGATATCGAACGTCTGGCACATTTGTCATATCCTAATGCTGGTGAGGTTCTCATCAATGAAATGGCTGTGGAGGCGTTTATCCAAGCCATTGAAGATAGACAACTGCAAATGGCCGTAAGAATGGCTGGAAAGAGAACTCTCGCTGAGGCCCTAGGATTTGCCTTGACAATGCAAGCTGCTGATCAGGCATCGCATGTGTTCCACCGCGTAAGGGAAATGACAGCCGTTGAATGCTCATGTCAAAGAACAGACATCGTAGACCGGAACAGAGATAACAGAGGTCAAATGCGCTGTTGGAACTGCAACAAAATAGGGCACCTGCAGAGACAGTGCAGAGCTCCACCCAGACAAGGCAGTTGTCCACATTGCGGACCTAGGAGGCGCAAGGAAGAAGCATCTGGCAGATATAGCTTCGCAGAACCAGCAGTCCGGAAACGTGTAAGTGGCAGCTTCTCGGAGCAGAAGTGGGTTTCCGGAATCGATGACTCCAGGACCACAATTCAAGCCTCCCAAACCAAACGAGGAAACCAGAGTTTAACAGTGGAAGCCTATATCGGTCAAAATAAGTGCGTGGCAGCCATCGACACCGGTGCCACCGCTTCCATTATAAGGAGGGACATCGTCCGTCAGTCTTGGTTGCACAACACCAGCAGTTACTGTCTGAAAACAGCAACAGGAGCGACAGCGAAAGTGTACGGAGATATCATGCTAACAATAAATTTGGCAGGATTAGTAATTCTCCCACGCTTTCTTAGTAGCTGATATATGTGACGAATGCATCATTGGAATCGATTTCATGAAGGCGCATGATGTCGTATTGGACTTTGGTATGCAAGTATTCAAGTATCGAAACGTAGAGATTCCGATGGTGTACGTTAAAGAGAACGCCGCATCCCTGAGGACAGTCAATAGTGAGGACGAAGTCCTACCACCTTCTTCAGAGACAATGATTCGGACAAAGCTGGAAGGTGATCCTATGAGCCACCGATTCTCTCTAGTTGAGCCAAAAGACAACCACTACCGAAACTGCGTGGTTGGAAAAGTGCTTGTCGAGCCGAAGAACAATATTGTTCCCGTACGAGTTCTTAATGCGGAACACAAAAGCGTCAAATTGAAGCAAGGTGAGGTGGTTGGAAAGTGTGTACCGGGTACTGAAATCCACCGAAATATTCATCCGATATCCAGCGACCGCATGAAGACGAGGTACGATACAAAAGCGACCACCACAGGATTCCAGGAAGGAGATCTGGTATGGCTATACAACCCTCATCGCCGAAAAGGTATGTCACCTAAACTACATCAGGATTGGGAAGGACCCTATAAGATAGTGAAGCGCATCAACGATGTTGTCTACCGGATCCAGCGAGGAAGAGGCAAGCTGAAAGTTGTCCATGTGGATCGTCTCCATCGCTACCATGGGGAAAATATTGACGTGCTTGTTCGGGACGAACAAGTTTAAAAGGGGGATATTGTTGCATGTTTGCTTGAACTGTGTCATTCAGCATTAATTAGTCAACTACGCCATCTAGTAGAAAGTGGCCATATTACCGATTTTGGCAGCATTGGAATAGCAGTTTGAGTAGCTGTGGTATAACTGGGTATGTTGTTCTCGAACCTTCTGAACTTAACGAACCTTCTCAACGAATCTGGAAATTTCGAGAGGTGTCGCTAGGAGATATAAATAGATGTCGCAGGAGCACCCAAGACATTCTAGTTGTGAACCGCGATAAAGAAGTACGATAGATGACAGTAGTGAAAAGTATAGAGAAAAAGTATAAGTATCCAGTAAGAGAAAAGTGTTTGTGTATTTAAAGTGATTAATTGTGAAAATGAATTGTTTAATTAAGTAAGTGAATTATTAGAATAATAATCAAGAAGTAAAAGACATTGATAGAGAACTAATAAAGATTAATTAAATAGAATTACGTTTTATCTTTTCGAATCCTAGCCTGGATGTAACAATACTTACATTTCCATACAAATGAAAATCATATGGCATGACCACAGAATCGATAATGCGAGATCCATTATCCATACAAATTAACTTACTTGGAAATCCTACATGCTACCTGTGCTGCTAAACAACAAAAATGCCTGTGCTCCTTCTTACAAAGAAAAAAAATACAACATACATGGGAATGCAATTATGAAAGGTTCGATAAAGAGAGATAACCCAGTTTATTTGGTTTTCTTTCTTCGTTTTCAAAGTGTGTATTTAAAATGAAGATGACAGCAAAAGTTTAGACACAAACATTCTAGCTCAATTCATAACGCCATCTGCATTTAGTCGGCTAAAACAAACAATTCGACATGATGGCACTACTATACAGTGTATGTTGGCAGCGCTTCCCAATTCTAGTACGGGTAGGCTCCTTCCGCAAGTAATAGATCGCTGTCAGAGGACGCCATTTTCAAACTCACGCCATTGCATTTGTTCTTTTATTTCTGCCAGCATTAAAACGTGATTAGGAGAAATCTAACAAATGAAACCACTGAAATATCAAATCATAAACTAATAACTGAAATACATTATAAATAAAATTAAAAGAGAAAACTAATGTAAGTAAAATTATATTTAGACATTTATGTACGGTACATATAGATTTAACATTTACAATTCCATAAATAAAGGTTGTAACTAAGCCACGAGGACCACGTATTTTAATCCTCGCCAGCCGGCGAGTTCACAACAAGTTTAATCTCTTGTTGGCACCAATTCGTGCCAACAAAATTACAACATTATTCTCCAAGGAATATTACACCAAGCAACAGTATACCGCCAAAGAAAAGCCAACATGCTTTCTCCAAGTCCACCAAGACGCCAAGATCACCAGTTCCAGAGGAATTCAACTGCTGTTTGTGCGAAGAACCCGACTCGGCCGGAGACATGGTGCAATGCGACAATTGCGGTGCGTGGAGCCACTACACCTGCGCAGGAGTGGATAGTTTTATCCAAAATGAAGACTATTTTTGCACCACATGTACGACAGGTAAGAATGTTCCTTTGTATAGTAGTTTAGAAGTTGTTTTTGCGTCTGCTGCAAAGAATATTGCCACAATAGACCAGAGAAAATTTAATAAAGCCCCTAATAATGTCGTCTGTACTGCTCCTAATGCTGCCTCGCCCTCGCATACAATTGCTTCAGCGCCAAAGGAATTGGTTTCGGTGGCGTGTATTCCGACAAACGTTGCAACCTCGGTATCTACGTTCTCTGCTACCACCACTACTGCTAAACGTGCACCCGCAACTGGTACAGCGTACACTGCAGGTGCTGTATCAACTACTTCAGCACATGCCAATGCAAATGCTGCAGGTTATAACGCATGTGAATTTCCAACATCGAGCACCACCCGAACTAATACCGCTTATTACGCCCACGCCGCACCCGCTACGGTAGCAAATGTGAGCACACCCGCTGCAGCTTATGCCTTAAGTGGGGCATTAAATACTGAAATAAATACCATCCGATCTGCAGAAGCATACAGTGTCCTGACACCAGGGTTGGGTACTGTCACTGCTGCTATGTCATATGCTGCCTTAAATTCTGCTGCGGGTGTAGCTCCAACTACTGCGGCCTGCGTTACTGTTTCTTCTGCCCGTTGTGCCACCCAAAATGCGCCGGTTACGAATCTTAGTTTCAGCATTGACCCATTAACATACCAGGCCGTTGCACCAAATACCATTGCGAAGTCATATCCGTACGTTAGTACAACTACTGGCCCTCATGAGTACCCTACGGCGCCTCTAGATGTTGGTGGATGTGTCAAGGGACACTCTGGTATGGCTGCTGCGACTAGAGCCGGTGTACCAGTGACTTCAACACAAATTTGTTTGGATGAAAGCCGAAATAGGACTCCGGGTCATCATTGTTATAGTACGATTTCGTCGAAGGGGTCAAGGTCATGTTCGTCAAAACACCTTCAAATAGAGTTGCGGATGCTTGAAGAAGAGAGGCTGCTGAAAGTAAAACGGGATCAAGAGGATCGCGATCTCAAAGCAAAGAGGGATAGCGAATATCTTGAGAAAAAGTACCAGATTTTGAGTCACATGGAGGACGACTCATCGAGTACTGAGGAAGATAATTTGTCCACTTCAGTCAATAGGGTAAATCAATGGCTTGGTAGTCGTGCAGCGAATGGTTGTTTTGAGTCGACGACCCACAATGCACCGCTGTCTATGGGAGTAAGTCGGGTTGATGATAGAACTTGGACAGGGGCAGCTTCGGTTGTGAGTCAGCTACATAATCAAAAACACCATCCCATACAATTTGGATCAGCTTCTTCGAACGCGATGCCGCAGCAACTACTGCTGAACACACAGTCCACACGGGCATTTGTGCAACACCAACCCACTTGG
The DNA here is from genome assembly GCA_949715645.1 of Portevinia maculata. Classification (NCBI taxonomy): domain Eukaryota; kingdom Metazoa; phylum Arthropoda; class Insecta; order Diptera; family Syrphidae; genus Portevinia; species Portevinia maculata. Next base: position 125,123,327 of record OX454527.1, read on the forward strand.
GCCCAAACCATTGAAACGGCTTATTTAAGGCAGCAGCAGCAACCGACATCTAGCTCTTTAATGCCGATGTCCCAACAGATGCAGAAACCCTCATACTATCAACAGCGAACAACTTTACCACCAAGGCAGACCAGGCAATTCGCTCTCAACGTGGAGCCGCAGGAACCAGCTTTCAACTTGCAATCAACAAGAGTAGCACAGCCGAATCCACTGTATCAGCAGCCAGAGAATCCATCGATGCTACGACCACCCGGCCAACAATTGCCCGAGGCGGAGATTCCGGGTCCTGGACTGTCGAGAGCCAATATAGCAGCTCGTCAATTAATATCACGAGATCTGCAATGCTTCGGAGGATGTCCCGATGAGTGGCCGTTGTTTATATCGAACTTTTATAGGAGCACCGAACTGTGCGCATTCACGGATGAAGAAAACCTGGTCAGGTTGCAGAGATCTTTAAAGGGTAAGGCTTTGGAAGCGGTTCGCAGTCTTCTAGTACAGCCGAATTGCGTGCACCGAGTTATTGCTACGCTTAAAATGTTGTATGGAGATCCAGAGCTTATTATCCACACGCTCACACAAAAAATTCAGTCAACGCCAGCGCCGAAAGCAGAGAAGCTGGAGACTATAGTGAACTTTGCCCTTATAGTCCAAAATCTTTGTGCAACGATAGAGGCTTCCGGTCTGCTGGCCCACTTAAACAATGCAACAATGTTACATCGGCTTGTAAATAAATTACCGCCCGCAATCCGCCTTGATTGGGCTAGGTACAAGCGGGTACTACCGGAATATAACCTTTCTCATTTCAGTCTATGGATTTACCAGATTGCCGAAGCAGCCAACAGTGTTATCGTGCCAGATATTTCATCATCCAACCCGGAGCCCAAGTCACAAGGCAGAAACTGGAAAGAGAAGGGTTTCCTCAACGCTCACTATACTCAGGTCGACACCAATAACAATAAATTGTCACCATCGGGACACAAGTGCTTCGTTTGCCAAGGCGACTGCGTATCGGTAGCAGTTTGCAAGGAATTCCAAAAACTTAGCCGCACGCTGAAATGGTCAGCGATAAGGCAGCACCACTTATGTCGGCGTTGCTTGGGGGCCCACGATGCAAGAAGCTGCTCTTCCACTACCGTTTGCGGGATAAGCGGATGCCCCTTTAAGCACCACAGACTGTTGCACAATGAAGAGAAGGACCAAGAGGGACAAGGCTCATCGGTTGGACGAGTTTCACTGCATACGCAAGCTCACTGCAATACTCACAGCTATGAATCCAAGCCAACCTTGTTCCGCGTCGTGCCTGTGGTCTTGTATAGTGGGGAAATCCAGCTTCACACCTTTGCCTTTTTAGATGACGGGTCTTCTCTATCTCTAATGGACGAAGAGCTAGCCAAAGAGCTAGCGGTTAAGGGATCTCCACAACCGCTATGCTTAAAGTTGACTGGGAATACCCATAGGTATGAGAACAACTCAAAAATGTTCTCTTTGGAAATTTCAGGCTCAGCTTATAACGCGGAACGGTATAGACTGGCGGATGTACACACAGTTAAAAACTTACAGTTGCCGGCACAATCAATTAACCTTGACGGCTTGCAGGAGAAATACGATCATCTTCGAGGACTTCCCATTCAACCATATGAGCATGCGATTCCTCGCTTGCTGATTGGGCTGAACAATGCCAAGCTGAGCCTCCCTCTACGATACAAGGAAGGAAGACGGGAAGAACCTGTTGCAACTAAGACTCGCCTGGGGTGGATTGTGCATGGTAATTGTGACAAACGAGCTTCGAGAGGCGTATGCGTTTCCGTTCACCATAGCTTCCACATTTGCGAGTGCAATGACGCAGAGCTTCAACGGCTGGTGAAAGAGTTCATTGCAAATGACAATTTTGGGACCTCGAATGCTGAAAGGGTTGCATTACCAACCGAGGATAGGCGTGCGTTAGAATTGTTAAACACCCACACCATCCGGAAGAACGGGCGCTTTGAAACGTCACTGCTCTGGAAGTCGGAAAAAATACTCTTGCCGGACAGCCTGCTCATGGCACAAAAAAGATTGGCATGTCTCCACAAACGAATGAATCGAGAGCCACCCTTAGCTGAGGCACTAAATAGCAAAATAGAGGAGTACGTTTCGAAGGGCTACGCTAGAAAACTTTCTGCCAAAGAAATCACTGAAGGATCCCGCCGTTGTTGGTACCTGCCGATATTTCCGGTTCAGAATCCGAACAAGCCAGGAAAGCTTAGGATCGTTTGGGATGCAGCTGCTACCGTCCAAGGCGTGTCATTAAATTCAATGCTACTGAAAGGTCCGGATCAGCTTACCTCGTTAACTTCAGTAATCTACAAGGCGAGAGAAAGTCTCATAGCGATCTGCGGAGACATTATGGAAATGTTCCATCAAGTCCGAATACGTAACGAGGATCGGAATTTTCAGAGATTTCTATGGAGCAAAGCTGCCGATCGTGAACCGGATGTTTACGTTATGAATGTGATGACCTTCGGAGCAACGCGTTCGCCTTGCTGTGCTCAGTTCATAAAAAATAAAAATGCTGACGATTTTGCAGAGGCGTTTCCGAGAGCCGTTCGATCCATCAAAGAAAACCATTACGTGGACGACCTCATGGACAGCGTAGCGACGGAGGAAGAAGCAGTTCAGTTGGCAAAAGAGATCAGATATGTGCATCAACAGGCAGGGTTTACCATCAGGAACTAGATTTCGAACTCGTCCTCTGTCCTCAAGGCGTTGAAGTCGGACCCTACAGACAGCATAGATCTTAATGTCAGTGTGGAGTTGAGCACAGACAAAGTCCTAGGAATGTGGTGGTGCACTCTATCAGATTGTTTCACATATAAACTAACAACAAACCCAAATCAAACTAAAATTCTTTTTGAAGGGTTCCGGCCTACAAAACGCGATGTTCTGAGGATTCTTATGACAATCTTTGACCCGTTGGGTCTCTTAGCTCACTTTTTGATGTACGTAAAGGTACTCCTACAGGATATCTGGCGCTCAAAAATCGACTGGGACGAAGAGATAAAGGATGAAGAGTATGCAAAATGGCTGAAATGGGTTAAATACCTACCGGCGATGGAAACGCTCTAAATTCCCCGATGCTACGTCACCACCAGTCCAGCATGCAACTCCGAACGGCAGCTACATGTTTTCGTCGACGCCAGTGAAAACGGGTTCGCGGCAGTGGCATACCTAAGAAACTCCACCGATGAAGTGGTAGAGTGTGCGCTGATTGGGGCTCGGACACGGGTGGCACCTCTGAAAAGCCTCTTAATACCCAGACTCGAACTACAAGCGGCGGTTCTTGGTGCTCGGTTAGCAAAGTGTATCTCGGAGTCCCACACCATCAATTTTTCCCGGCTATTCCTCTGATCAGACTCTAGAAACGTCCTCAGTTGGATTCGATCGGATCATCGAAGATATCGACAGTTTGTCGCCTTTCGAGTTAGCGAGATCCTAGACCTTTCGGAGATATCAGACTGGCGGTGGATCCCGACGAAGATGAACGCAGCTGATGAGGGAACAAAGTGGCAAAAACTTCCCGAATTTAAAGCGTCGAGTCGGTGGTTCAAGGGACCTGAGTTTCTCAAGTCACCTCCGGAAAGCTGGCCGCAAGAAACCCACCAGGAGTCAGCCACCAAAGAAGAACTTAAAGCTAATTTTATCAATGTACACATTCTATCCCGAGCAAATGTTTTCCGGTATCATGAGATCTCAAATTGGAGGCGATTGCTGAGAAGTACTGCACTTGCATTGCGTTTCATTTACAACGCACGAAGTCGGAGACTTGCACGAGAAAGGATATGTGGACCACTATCCCAAAAGGAACTTCAGGTTGCTGAGTGCTTAATTCTGTCTGAGACACAGAGCAGTGTGTACGCGGAGGAGGTCGCTGACCTCAAAGCCAACCAGTATGTGGACAAGTCCAGTGCACTCTATAATCTTTGTCCATGCCTCGACGAAAATGGCATCATTCGGGCCAACGGAAGGATCAACATCTCCGAAAGGGTGAGTGACTATGCTAAAAGACCCATAATCCTGCCAAGAACGCATCGGGTAACACACTTAATTATAATGGATATGCATTGTCGTTATCACCATCAGAATCACGAGACAGTTGTTAATGAGCTTAGACAAAAATTTCACATATCTCAAATGAGGGCAGCTCTTAATGCGGTCAGGCGGCTGTGTCAGGAGTGTAAAAACAACAGGGCGAGACCCCTTCATCCCATAATGGCGCAACTCCCGCTTGCACGGCTTGCTTCGTTCTGTCGACCATTTTCCTTCGTCGGAGTCGACTACTTTGGGCCCATGAACGTTACAATTCTCCGCAGAACGGAAAAGAGGTGGGGCGTACTCCTAACATGCCTAACCACACGAGCGGTTCACCTCGAAATCGCCCATTCGTTATCATCGGATTCTTGCATAATGGCACTTCGGAACTTCGTCGCTCGTCGTGGAACTCCAATTGAAATATATAGCGATAACGGAACGAACTTTCAAGGGGCCGAGCGAGAGCTAAGAGAAGCATTCCAGAGCGTCGATAAAGATAAGCTGATAGAGACCTTTACCTCATGTAACACCAAATGGAAATTCATCCCTCCAGGATCGCCGCATATGGGAGGAAGCTGGGAGAGACTAGCGCGATCCGTCAAAAGAGTACTTTACCAAATAATGCCAACTCGCAATCCTTCAGACGAACTACTGCGAAGCATGCTGACCGAAGTAGAAAATATCGTTAATTCCCGTCCCTTGACATACGTTCCCATCGACAGCGAAAACGAGGAGGCCATCACTCCTAATCACTTCCTTCTAGGGTCTTCAAGCGGGTCCAAACCTTTAGCAGTATTCGACGACGACATTAGGGTGCTTAAAAAAAATTGGCTTACGTCTCAGCAGTTCGCGGAACGCTTCTGGAAACGCTGGGTAAAGGAGTATCTGCCAACGATAACTCGTCGTACAAAGTGGTTTCAGACAGTAAAGCCCATAGAGGTGGGTGATATTGTCTTAATTGTGGACCCAAATGGTCCTAGGAACTGCTGGCCAAAGGGTCGAGTGGTGCTAACTCGCATCTCCAAAGATGGACAAGTGCGGAGCGCTGTTGTACAAACACAGTCCGGCGTATACGAGAGGCCCGTAGTGAAGTTGGCGGTCTTGGACATCGAACCTCCAAATGAGGTGAGCCCACGGAAGGACCTACCGGGGGGGAGTGTTGGCAACGCTTCCCAATTCTAGTACGGGTAGGCTCCTTCCGCAAGTAATAGATCGCTGTCAGAGGACGCCATTTTCAAACTCACGCCATTGCATTTGTTCTTTTATTTCTGCCAGCATTAAAACGTGATTAGGAGAAATCTAACAAATGAAACCACTGAAATATCAAATCATAAACTAATAACTGAAATACATTATAAATAAAATTAAAAGAGAAAACTAATGTAAGTAAAATTATATTTAGACATTTATGTACGGTACATATAGATTTAACATTTACAATTCCATAAATAAAGGTTGTAACTAAGCCACGAGGACCACGTATTTTAATCCTCGGCAGCCGGCGAGTTCACAACAAGTTTAATCTCTTGTTGGCACCAATTCGTGCCAACAGTGTATATACAATGGTGCCATCATGTCGAATTTTTTGTTTTAGCCGACTAAATGCAGATGGCGTTATGAATTGAGCTAGAATGTTTGTGTCTAAACTTTTGCTGTCATTTTCATTTTAAATACACACTTTGAAAACGAAGAATGCAAGACCAAATAAACCGGTTTGTCTCTCTCGAATCTTTCCGCCGAACGAATTTCATTCCATTGTGTATGCATTTTTTTTCATTGTAAGAAGGAGCATAGGCGTAGGCAGCGCAGGTAGCATGTACATGTACTTATGCTTTGCAAGTAGCAGAGGTTGATGATGGAAACCAAGTAAGTTATTATTTGTATGGATAATGGATTTCGCATTATCGACTCTCTGGATGGAAGGGGCGATTCGTTTGAAACGAAAAATTTAATAAAATTTGATTTGGGTATTTTTCTTTCAAATGAGAAATTATGAATTTATCGCATTTTAGATTCTCGCTATTTTGGCTATATCTTGTCGAAAAATGTACCGATTTATATCATTCTTTTTGTAATTGATTTAGAAATATTCAGTCTAATTTATAAAGCAATGACATAATTTATTTTGTGTCGGTATTGTGCCATGCTGCACCACCACTTATTGGTCAATAGGTACCTACACGATAAATATTTATATGGATAGTAAGAATTTTTTTTGTTTTGCGTAGAGCTAGATTACTAAATTCGATGAACGACATATTTTATAGGAGTATTGCGCAAGTTTATTTATCTTTAATCAACATGTGAAATTGCTGGTATATATTTTAAAGTCCATGTACCTTTTCAATGAAGCATTGAGGAAGGTCACTTGTTGGTATTTTTTGCTTAATGGAGGCTGCTTGCTTGTTCCTCTTTTGCATTAAACATGTTCTAACAATAGATATACTTCGAGGCATTAAGAACGTCACTACAAAGATTATGCTGGATAACTCTAGAGCTTTTAGCTAAGCTCCAGCAATTGTATAGTGTTCTATTGTGTCTCTTGGCGGTTCAAGTTGAGTATGACTTTCATTAGTATAGTCCCGGTATATTCATAGTTTTAATTGTAATCCGCGTTGCGACTATTGGATATCAGAAAGAGTTGAACTGCTTTTTGTATTCATATTCGTCTAATTTTATTCGTGAAAGGATAAATTGTGCATATGAATATTTTTATAATACCTATATAAATCCTAATTCTTTTATAGTATAGTCCATTGTCTGGTAGTTATTACACAGGACTATGTTGCTACTATGTTACCTATAGTTGCCAATTATATACAGTCTTGTTCGTATTGTGTGCATTGATTTGCACAGTCCGTCTGTTTACCAAGATAGATATCTTGCTCTTAAGCTTAATGTATCTAATCTTATCAAATTCAATATCTAATTTAATATCTAATTTAGCACCGACCGCGCTGACCCCAAATTATGCATGTATTAATTTTTTTTAATACAGATTTATTAAAAGATATTGAAATTTAAAAACTTTTGAAGTTGTATTTAAAATCCGAAATTTCCTATTATGGATAATAGAGTTCCAAATACGCGTTCTAGAGGAAGACCAAGTAATTTAAGAAATTCGTCCACTTTTCGAAATAACTCCCCGTTCAGGAGCAATGGAATCCAGGCCAATAGTTAGTCGTACTCCACCTGGGGCTAGTGTAGGCTTGAGCCAGGATCAGATTTCACCACAACTGGTAGATAACCACAATAGTGATGATAATAATGAGCGATGGAACGTCCACCTGTTCAAGAAGAAGCCACAGACTCGAGGCAAACCAACGAGTTTTCATTCGTGAAATGCAGTCTATTAGAGATACCTTAGTTCGAAGATTGGACAATTTGAATTTAAATACTCCCAATGTGAATCCTACGAGACCTTCGAACGCTCGTTCCGACTTCGAACATTTTTTAAATAACGCTTCGTTTTCGACCTAACGCACAGTGTGACGAATCGCTGATTTAGCGGAATTAAATTAAGATTATTTTTTTTGTTTTTTTTTAATTGAAATTGTTCACAGAATAGAATATAACAAATTTTTTTAACATATGACTAGAAATTTCAAGACAAAACAATACATACAAACCAGCTTATTTTAATTTTTTTAATTATTTGGTACATATAAAAGTTGCAAGTATTCATGTTCCATGACGCTTTTATTTCTTCTCGGAAAGTATCTTAGACTTGCTACGAATTGGATCTGAGGTTATAAGCAATCGATGTAAGAGTTCAGTATTTTTTATCTGCACGTGATATTTTTCTGGTAAGAAGTTCCCTAAACCTTCTATTTTGGAAGTATACAAGTCGAAATTATTTGTTTTCCATGAAAGAAGACCTTATGCACACTTACTGGCTTAAAATACCAGGCATAATTTTCAAAAACATCTGCATCTATTGGGAACCCAGACCCAAGAGCTTCTAAGATGATATGAAACTTTTTGATAATTTCTTTATCTATCACTGTAATTTGGGCAGTCTTTTCATCATCTCTAAAAAATCGTCTAGCCTTGTTCTCGTCATTAGGATTGCCAGACTATTGAGTTGGCATATCTACCAATAACCCTGTTTCTCTTGTAAATTTTTCTTGGATTAGTTATTTTCTGGCTTTGACTTTTTCTTTACTGCCTTGGTCTTTTACCTGCCGCAACTTGACATCTAATCTATAAGCTTTTTTTCGGTCTTCCTACTCTAGATGAAGAAGGTATTTCATCTAAGATATGTTGTGGTAATGTTAGATTTTCATTTAGCCACAGAGAATTTGAATTTTCGAAGCGCTCTCTATGCCGACCACTTTTGGCCCATGTCTCGTCAAATCTTAAACATAAAGTTTTAAAGGTTAATTTGATTGTCTGTGTTGCAGTCTCAGAAAACATTACATGGCTAAAGTAACCCACAACAAAAGCAGAAACAGCATCTAAGCGCTTAATTTTAAATTAAGAAATCCAAACATAAAAAATTTGCTTTTTCGTGATTTCCATGGGCATCCTAAAAAACGAAAAATTTTGTTTAAACACATTTTAGCAGTGCATATGCAAGGCTTTAGAACAAACACGGTCTCCAACTTGGACAACACTGAACAACTAGGTATACTTTTCGGTTAATGAATACAAAAAGCACATATTTTATCTATAAATTTTACTTTCATTTACCCCTTATACCTATTAAACAAAATCATTAATTATTTAAGAAAAACTTACTTTTATATCAATTGACTTTTAACTTATTGATAAAAGATAAAAAAAAGCTATAAAATATACGCGAACCAATTAAAACCGATATAAACACTTTCTCTTCAAATTGGCCTTCTTATAAAAAAAATTATATACAATTTGGAGTTTGAGATGATTTTTTATCTTTTTTTATCTCTGCCTCAATTAATATTTTTTCACATGCAAATATGGTTTATAAACCATTTGGGAATCCTCAGTGCTGAAATGCGAATCTCCTTCACCGATGTGAACGCCCTCTGGGGTAGATGGAATTGGGGGGATCCATATACGCGATCTTGGCCGGCAGGGGATGTCCTCCCTCGCAACAACTTCAAACTTTGCGCCGGGCCACACCTCTCCAAGCCTACAGATCGCAAGCTTGTAGAGGTCAGCCGATCTTTGATCGCTACATGCGACCAGCTTAATGTGGCCTTGATGCCACCCGCCTTCGTGAATTAGCGGAGGTGGTCCCGGGTTTTCTCTCACGAACGAGGCGTAGTTGCCCGAGAGCGCAGAAAGAACATCATCCCATCTTTCGTGGGAGATAGTGCCGTCTATGTGACTACGGTCTATAACCGCGACCACAATTTTGTCTTTAAGGACCTCGCTAAATGGCCTGTGAGATATGACAGTGGGAGGGTTGCCGGTGTTGTGCACCCTCTGCCTCTTGGGAACCAAAATGGTCCCTTCCACTGATCTCTGGCGTTTTGTTGACAAATCACCGCTAGGTTTGCTGAGGATTTGTAGGGCCCATTCCAGTTTCGCGATTTGGTCCGGGGTCCTATCCTTCACCGCGATGTTGCCACACATACGCTGGATCCGGATGGCATTACGACGATTTTTGTAATTCGCCGAGGACGGATTGCGATGACGTGATCCAGCGCTGTTGGTGTGGGAAGGACCATGATGCACAGTCCCACCCCCGCCAGAATTGGGTTTTTTTGTGGGTCTAGCGCCACTGCTGTTGCCGACACCAGAAGGACCATGAGTACGCACAGTCCCTCCTTCGTTCAGCCTTGCAGAAGCGGTGGTGGTTGAGGGGCCAGCAGAGGGGGGACCATGATGCACAGTCCTCTCTCTGTTGGGAAGGGTTTTTTTTTTTGCTCGCAACCGCTAGTGGAGGGACCATGTGTATCCACAGTCCCAATCCTTGCTGGTGCCACAAGAGCTTTGCCGGTAGACAGCTTGGTCGCCGTACTACCGTCCGGTTTTAAAGGGAAACCATCCGTAAATTTTTTTTGTTTTGTTTTTGTTTGTTTTGTTTTATTGGTTTTCATAGTGAGTCCCACGAGTAGCGGAGAAAAGAGGTCCATCTGCACAGAGATCCGCATTGTGCAGATAAGGCTAGTTAATCCGGAGGGCGCCAAGTATCCGGATACTCCGTGCGCGACTGAACTATTTGATGACCTCAGCCAGGTTGACTCTCGGCACGGGTCGTATGGCACCTTACGTCCAGCCCAGGTGGTAAAGGAGGGGAAAGGGGAAGGACGTATTGTCCTGTAAAGGCCGCATAGTAGTACACGTACTTAACTTGCGCCTTGAGAAAGAGAAGAGGAGAGGGGGACGTAGAGTCCGGGTCAATACTTGGTTGACGCTCGTCAGCAGCCTGTCTGTCATGGGTGGCCCTTAGACAGCATAGCCCGTTGAAGCTGCGCCATAAGCCTTCGCACCGGCACCATCGAACGCAATGATGGTACACACGTCAAGGTGACTGACCCCCGCGAAGACCCATCTACATAGTTGAGGTAGATAATTATACGTGGTTTCACAATGGACCTAAATTGGTCTAAGTGTGTCGGCTTCTGCCGACAGCCACCTAAACCTAACCTAACCTATTGCAAGACGCTGATCCCCAAGAAGAGCTCCAAGAGTTGAGATCACCGGTAATAAGAACTGGAGTTGTTATCCCATGTAGGATGTTGTAAAGAGAGATAACTGTTAATTTTATCTGTATATCAATTTCAACCGCTATGGCTGATAAGTTGGAGCTGATGATGAACGATTTGTGTGGGATAGATTTGTGAACGAGGATTCCAGTACCTTGTTTCGAGGAGGTGTTGGAGCTTAAGTTATGGAAATAAGAGCAATATTGTTTAGGTGGAGTAGGTTGGAAGTTGTGTTTGATGTGAGTTTCTTGTAAAGATATAATAGAGGGGTTAAATTCGTTAATTAAAAGTTAAAGTTCATGATAATTGTTGAAAAACCCGTTAAGGTTCCATTGCAGAACCTTAAGTAGTGACTTGTTTACAATATAATCCGGGTTATATAGTAAAAAATCTGAGTTAGTCAAGGTTGAGGAATTTAAGTTTCGACTCTGCTGTTCAGTTGATGAATCATTCGAGCTCCATGAGGAGCTCGGGTGATTCGCCAATTGCACAGCAGAGCCGGGATTACGGGTAATCATATTATGATCAGATTCTTTCATCATCATCTTCTATTTGTGAGGGAATAATGTAGTATTGGTTGTTTGCGATGAGGGATTGAGTGGTTGCAGAGAAAGGCGAGAGGATGGATGGAGTGGTTGCTGTAGTGTTTAAAGTTGGTGAATGGAGTGAGTGGTTCGCTTTTGTAGTTGTGGCAGAGTTGATTGAGTGAGTAGTTATGGATGTGTGAGTGTTAGGAATGTTTTCGTTGTGTTCGGTAATTGAGATTGAGAGTGATGGGTTTACGTTTGGTGTGGTACGTTTTTGCTTGTTTGTGGTTGTTTCGATTTTTGATGGATTAGTTAGTGAGGGAGACGGTGATATTGGGTTGTTGAGTTGAGTGTTTGATGAGGTGAAAGAGTAAGAGAAGGAGATGAAGCTATTGTTGTGGTTTTGTTGTGTTTGGGAGACGTTTGTTTTTCTGTGTTCGGTACTTTTACGGGTGGTTGAGTTTTATTGGTTATGGTTGTAGGTTGTTGTCTTTGGGTGACGGCGGGAGGTCCGCTGCTGTTGCATGTGAGTTTGTTTGCTTTGTTTTATCAGAAAAAAACCGTTTAGATGTTTTACCTGAGTAGGTTGTAGTTTGCTGTAAATGCGCTTTGCCTCTGCAATTGTGCATTTCTTTTTGTGTTTTAATTTTAAGAAATTCCTTCATTTGGATAAACATCGGGCAGTCTTTGAAAGTAGAAGCGTGAGAGTCAGAGCAGTTGGCACACATTGCTCTGGTACAGTTTGTCCCGGTGTGGGGAGGGAGGTTGCATGTCTCGCATGTAGGGCTGTTGTTACATTTCTTAATAGTGTGTCCGAGGCGTTGACAGTTACGGCAACGCATTGGGTTTGGTATATATTCGGTGACTTTTTCTTTATACCATCCAATTTCTACCGAGCTGGGGATTTGATATGCATCGAAGGTGAAAAGCATTACACCATATGGTTTCTGCTGTCCTTTCTTGTCTTTTTTTGTGAATTTGAAGATTTCGGTCACATTTTGAGCTTTCATTTCGCGTACAATCTGATCTTCAGGTACGTTAATGAGACAAGGGGCGTAAACTATGCCTTTCGTTGAATTGAGCTGCGTATGTAGTGTAATTCTAACTTTACATAGACCGGAGAATTAGTGGTAGCTGTGAATCTTTTAGCGACAGTGGGATTTTTTGCTAAAATCAAAATATTGCCGTCTCTCAGTGTAGATATTTGTTCATATTCCTTGCTAATTGCGTCAATGGCTTTTCTTAGCGCGAAAATGCTTGCTGATTGATGTTAGAGGTTTGTTTTCGTTTTGAGGGGCGATTAGGACAAATTTGTGGTTTTTTTGGGTTATGTTTTTGGGGAGTTCCGGGAATTCATCAAGGAGATTGAATGTTGGTCTGATTATTTTCGGCCGGGGTTCGGAGAGCGAGGCTTCAGTAAGTTCGCTAAACCGATTTCCCGTTTTTTTTTAGGCCCTGAGGCCATACTATGTGGCAAAAAATACACTACACACGCGTGAACAGTGAGAACCGGGAGAGGAAGACAACAGGATTTTTTTTTCTTTTTTAACTGGTATTATGGGGTTTGTATCAGACCGTAAAGGAAAGTAGCCGATTTGAAGCGATGCGTTCAGCACGAGAGCTAGTCGGTGACTGCATTCTTTCATATATCATTTGTCTTATCAGTAATGTCTGGACGATGGAAGTTGACAACAAAACATGAATATCACCATCCCGATGAATTGTTCCATTTCGTTCTTTGTGATATTAACTGGCTTATTCTTATCATCTTGGAGGGCTTTTTTAGATTACTCTATAATGAAGGCCAACAAATCATCAAAAAAAATAAAAAAGTCCGATGGTGTCTCTAGTTTTTTTTTTACATATTCTGGAAGCTCGGCCGATCCTGCAAATTTCAAAAGCTCTTCATCGTAATCAGAAAGATGTCCCTTTCTCCATGCTACTTGTTCTTTTTTGTTTGTCTTGCTTTTCACGGATTTGATTTCAGCGCTGCAAGAGGCTCATCATCTGAATCCGATTCCGTTTCCTCAACCGTAACGTTGACACTTTGATCATTGATATGCAATTCTGTCTCCAACTCCACATCTGAATCTCCAGCCAATCTCCGTCCGATAAAAAAAAAACGAAAAAAAACATGCGCACCACAACAAGAGTCAAGTCAACAAAATATGTAGATTTACAACCCCTTGCTGCATACGAAACCAAATATGGCTTCTGCAGTTTTACCTCTCAAACTAGCAAGATACAATTTTATTTGTGGCAAAGAGAAATAAGCATCCAATCACAATATATTTTTATGAAAACTTAACTTACCTTATACACCAAAGTTATAATTTTTTTAAATTTAAAAATTTTTAACGCTTTCGTTTTTAACGACAACAAGCAAACCACTGACCTACAAGCAGGAATATCTTCCTTGTTTTTTGTCGCACTCGCGCGCGAAAACTACCGCTATGTGTTCTCAGAAATGCATAGAAGAGAATTGTGTTGTATAAAGATCTTTTTTTTGTGAGAATAAGGAGTAAAAAAGTGAAAAGCCATATTTGGCTTCGTATGCAGTAGAGGGTTAAAGGGAACTCGAATATGGAAAATAAAACAAATTACTTTAATTGCACACCTTATAATTAATGAACTTTACTAAATAATAAAAACAATCTTTCTCGGCTTCAGCCATCAATCGTTCTCGTCATCTCGGCTTTTTTATTGCACATCAGCAGCGCAGATGACCTTTCCGAGCAAATGACTTCCGCAAATTGCATTATCGAACATAATGCTAATTCACTTAAATTAGTCTTTGCGTTTTCCAACACTTTACTTTTTCAGTTTGCGTTTAAGATCATTCTGCAAACGCATAACGTAGATGACGTTTTCAAAAATGGCCTTCATCTTAATATAATTAAGATACTTTAGGATTTAATGCAATAGATTACAACTTTGCCACAAATTTTGCCAACCTCAATGCAAAACGATAGTCCTTTGTATCAAATGGTATAATGCACATAGATATAACCATACATACATCAAATGTTTATTTCAATATTCGTTAATACACAGAACATTGTGGGTAATTGCTACGTTTCCGTTACAAAAACATGTGAATAAAAATAGAATAACAGAAAAAAATAAAATAAAAACAAGATCTTCTTAATAAGGAAAATTTAAGATCACAAAAACTATAACATAAAAAAGTAGTATAGATGGTCTACAAGCGGTGCGTCAAGAGTCAAATCCTCACTCACAATTGCGTACTGAGAGCATCCATATAACACTGTTATATTATGATATATACAACACGACAACAGATTAACTCATTTTTTTATTTCCTTTACACACAATTATATTGAATATGTATACACTTACATGTGTACTTGATTAGTAATATCGTTCTTATTCTATAGCTTTAATAAAAAAATGTTTTCAATTTATTTTACGTTTTCGAAAGCCATATTTGCCGTTATTTTTACCATACACTCTCTGGTGTACTTATTTTGAGTGCTACTTCAACAATCTTATCGTATTTTATACATTTTTTCCCTACTGTTTTATGGGCTAATGGAATTTGCTGATTTACATTTCCGGCCCTGGACTACAATTTACAGACAAATATGACAAAAACCTACAATGTAAGCAGATTGAAGAATGTTTTTTTTACCATCATTCCAAATTATATACAAATGACTTATCCATACAACATCTACAGTCAGTTAGAAAAATAAACATTTTTTTTCTTGTTTAAATGTAATTAGGTTTAACTACAACTAGATGATTATATTTACATTGCAAGCAGAATGCTGTGCATTTAATAGATTTTCCTTTTGACTCGTCTTCGAGTCGCCAAATACTACTTTGATTTCTTATTAGCAGCAGTTCGCTTCTCTACGAGTCGATCCTTTAGTGTTTTAATTAGATTCTCAATATCTTCTATATTGTTGCATGTTTGCTTGAACTGTGTCATTCAGCATTAATTAGTCAACTGCGCCATCTAGTAGAGAGTAAAAGTAGCCATATTACCGATTTTGGCAGCATTGGAATGGCAGTTTGAGTAGCTGTGGTATAACCTTCTGAACTTAACGAATCTGGAAAGTTCGAAAGGTGTTACTAGGAGATATAAATAGGTGTCGCATTAGCACCCAAGACATTCTAGTTGTGAACCGCGATAAAGAAGAACGATAGATGACAGTAGTGAAAAGTATAGAGAAAAAGTACAAGTATCCAGTAAGAGAAAAGTGTTTGTGTATTTAAAGTGATTAATTGTGAAAGTGAATTGTTGAATTAAATAAGTGAATTATTAGAATAGTAATCAAGAAGTAAAAGACATTGATAGAGAACTAATAAAGATTAATTAAATAGAATTACGTTTTATCTTTTCGAATCCTAGCCTGGATGTAACAATACTTACATTTCCATACAAATGAAAATCATATGGCATGACCACAGAATCGATAATGCGAGATCCATTATCCATACAAATTAACTTACTTGGAAATCCTACATGCTACCTGTGCTGCTAAACAACAAAAATGCCTGTGCTCCTTCTTACAAAGAAAAAAAAATACAACATACATGGGAATGCAATTATGAAAGGTTCGATAAAGAGAGATAAGCCAGTTTATTTGGTTTTCTTTCTTCGTTTTCAAAGTGTGTAAAAAAAATGGTGACAGCAAAATTTAAGACACAAACCTTTAAAACGCCATCTACCAACGTGAGGCCAAAATAAAAAACTCGCTGTTATGATAATACTGGTATTATCATAACATCGAGTTTTTTTTGCTGTCACCATTTTTAGGGTAGAGACTTAAAGGAGTCTAGAATAATGGAGTGGCCAATATTGTTATTGGTCCACTGCGAGGTAGCTTTTAAGCGGACAGCGGAACATGCCGCTGTTTGCATGCTAAATATATCAAGGGGTATCAGGTGTAGCAGAATGTCCAGAGCAGCGGAGGGGGTAGTACGGAGTGCTCCGCTAATGCACAGACACGCTGAACGCTGGACTTTGCCCAGCTTGTCGCGGTTTATAGCTTTTTCTAGAGCAGTCCACCAGACAACCACCCCGTAAGTAAGAATTGGTCTTACCACCGATGTATATAGCCAGTGCGTAATGCGGGGTTGTAAACCCCACTTGTTGCCAATGGCGTTTTTACAAGAGAAAAGTGCTACTGTAGCTTTCTTGACTCTTTCTTGTATATTGGGTTTCCAGCTTAACTTCCTATCGAAAATTAGACCAAAAATTTTCCTTCGTCAGAGAAAGTTAAGCTTCTACCGCTAATAGAGGGAGGGTCAATATATGGGATTTTATATTTCCTGGAAAAGAAGACAAGCTCGGTTTTGTGGGGGTTAACGCAAAGTCCGCACCGACTAGCCCATCTCGTTAGCTTGTTAAGAGCGTTTTGCAGCAGTTCCTTTATGGTGTTTAGGTGTTTTCCAGAGACGGCAATAGCAACATCATCCGCATAGGCAATCACTCTGCAGTCCTCCCCTTCCAGGTTTATCAGTAGTTTGTTCACCACCAAGTTCCAGAGAAGGGGAGAAACAACACCGCCTTGCGGCGTCCCTCGACTGACAGACCTCCTAGCAGATGTTACGCCCAGTTTTGAATTGATAATCCGACTATTTAGCAGTAGATTGATCAATTCACCAAGCGAGCTATCCACATTCAGTTCTGCCAGTGCGTTTGCGATTGCAGATGTGTTAACGTTGTTAAAGGCGCCTTCTATGTCAAGGAAAGCAACCATGGTATACTCCTTGTGATGGAGAGAGTATTCGATTGTGCGTACTAAGGAATGAAGAGCGGTTTCCACCGACTTCCCCTTACAGTACGCATGCTGAGCTGTAAACAGCAATTTTGGGGGGTTATGTGCATACGGAGGTGGATATCAATCAATCGCTCCAGCGTTTTGAGGAGGAATGAAGATAGACTAATAGGTCTGAGTTCCTTTGGACTGACATGGGAATATTTGCCAGCCTTGGGTATAAAAACTACTTTTACTTCTCTCCAAGCCCGGGGGATATGAACCAGATTTAGACAGCTTTTCATGATCATCTCCAGCACAGGCAGGATGATATCCACTGACATTTGTAGTTCGGCAGGTATTATGCCGTCTGGTCCTGCAGACTTGAAGGGTTTGAAGCTTTGTAGCGCCCAAGTCAGCTTGTCCCTGGTTATCAGACCGTGAGGGTAAGTTACCTGTGCTGAGGAAAAATTCTCTGACCACAAAATCATTGAATTCCTGATACCAGACACGAACGATCCCCCAATATCATATAGGAACCATAGAAAAACTAACTGGGACCTTTTCAATATGGAAGTGGGAAAGAACTTAAGAACTCTCCAGACAGATGCTGCGTATGTACCAGAGAGTACAGACACGAATGCCGAGAATCTAGGAAAAATCCTAGGTAAAGCGCTCGAAAAATCATGTCCCCTACAAACGAGGAGTAAAAGAAAATCGACTCCTCCATGGTAGACAAAAGAACTGTACGACATTAAGAAAGAAACTAGAAAACTTTTTAATGTAGCAAAACGTACAAGATCCGACCATGACTGGGAAATCTACAAATCCAGTCAAAGAAAATTCAAAGCAGTAACGCAACAAGCAAAGCGATCTTCGTGGAAATCCTTCTGTAGTAAAATGGAAAGCACCGCGGAATCAGCTAGGCTCAGGAAACTACTTGCTAAGGAACCAGTAGCCTTGGGATCTCTCAATGGCCCCAACGGCAACTGGACAGAATCCTGCAATGAAACACTCAAGCTCCTCCTTGAGACTCACTTTCCGGGATGCATTAATGAGCATAACAATCCGGAAGAAGAGCACTACACGGAGCACATAACAACAGTGGAGATTATAACGGAAGAAAGGATAAAATGGGCCATTAATTCCTTCTCTCCATATAAATCTCCGGGTATTGACGGAATTTTCCCTATGATGCTACAAAGATGTGAAGAACATATAACCCCACATCTGAGGAACCTCTTCCTAAGTAGCCTAAAATGGGGATATGTACCCAAAGTTTGGCGAGAAGTTAAAGTGGTTTTCATACCCAAAGCTGGGAAACCTAGTCACACTACCGCCAAAGACTTTAAGCCAATCAGTTTAACCTCTTTTGTTTTAAAAACTTTTGAGAGACTGATGGACATTTATATTCGTAGCAAACTGAGTCCAGAGGTCTTATCCCCAGCTCAGCATGCATATACGAAAGGCAAAGGTGTAGAGACAGCACTCCACAGTGTCGTCAGCACCATAGAAAAGACACTAAGGGACAAGGAATATACTCTAGCCGCCTTCTTGGACATTGAAGGTGCCTCCAACAACGTCCAAGGGGAAGCGGTAGAAAGAGCCCTAGTAAACCTAAATGTGGAGAATACGATAATTAAATGGATAATGTGCATGCTTAAAAGAAGATGCATCTACTCAGAGTTAGGTGGTGAAATAATTAAGGTGTCAGCATCTAGAGGAACCCCTCAAGGCGGAGTCCTATCACCCCTTCTTTGGGTACTCATTTTAAACGAGATTCTGATAGAACTTAAACTTAGTAGAGTCAAGGCAGTAGCATATGCTGACGACTTAGCACTGCTAGCGACAGGAAAATTCCCATCCACTCTAAGTGAACAAATACAGAACGCCTTATCTATGGTTGGTAACTGGACCAGAAGCTGCGGACTTGCGGTTAACCCACAAAAGACAGAACCGGTCCTCTTCACCAATAAAAGGATTATACCGCAATTCAATCCGCCAACTATTGAGGGTACTCCACTACAAACATCAGAATACGCAAAGTATCTTGGCGTGATTCTGGATAGAAAATTAAACTGGAGCCTCAATATAAAAGAACGAGCAAAGAAGGCAACGATAGCCTTATACGCCTGCAATTGCAGGTGGCAATGGTGCGATGGTAGTGTATTCACTAAAGTGATTGGCAGGTCGTGCGTTCGAATCCCGACCAGGGCCATAATTTTTATAAATTTGTTGCATCCAGGCTAGGATTCGAAAAAATAAAACGTAATTCGATTTAATTAATCTTTATTAGTTCTCTTTCAATGTCTTTTACTTCTTGATTATTATTCTAATAATTCACTTATTTAATTCAACAATTCACTTTCACAATTAATCACTTTAAATAAACAATCACTTCTCTTATTCAATATTCTCTTTACTTTTCACTACTGTCATCTATCGCCCTTCTTTATAGCGGTTCACAACTCGAATGTCTTGGGTGCTCCTGCGACATCTATTTATATCTCCTAGTGACACCTCTCGAAATTTCCAGATTCGTTGAGAAGGTTCGTTAAGTTCAGAAGGTTCGAGAACAACATACCAAGTTATACCACAGCTACTCAAACTGCTATTCCAATGCTGCCAAAATCGGTAATATGGCCACTTTCTACTAGATGGCGTAGTTGACTAATTAATGCTGAATGACACAGTTCAAGTAAACATGCAACAAATTGAATACACACAACAAAAACTGACCTCCCTAAAGCAATTTAGGCGCCACCTGTTGAGAAAAAAAAAACCCATCGCACCAAACTTCTTTCCTATCCTTCTATTCTTTCAGTAAGTAGCACCCAAAAATAGGCAATGAATTGCTGGGAGCTACTTGCGCAACAACTAAATGCCTGCGCTGTGGTTTTACCATTATAAGGGTACTGTGTACAGAAAAAAGAAATCCCTTTAGCGCACGCGAATATAAAAAAAAAAAAAAAAAAAATAGAATCTTCGGCAAAACCTGGGGACCTAGTCCCAAAATTATCATGTGGTTGTATACGGCGGTAGTTAGACCGATACTCACATACGGTAATTTAGTCTGGTGGCAGGGGTTGTGTAAGGCCACCAACCTTAAGACTATGACTAGAGTCCAAAGAATTGCCTGTATTGGCACTACTGGGGCTATGAGAACCACCCCTACAGCGGGGTTGGAGGTAATTCTCAATCTTAAACCCCTAGATCTTTTCGTACAAGAATCTGCAGCAAACAGTGCCTTGCGGCTAAGCCAAACAAAAAAAAAACTGGAAACCCAGTACAACATGCACAGATTCTAGAGAAATTTACGGGTAGAAATGTATGCACAGACTACATTACTCCCAAACTAGATTTTATAAGACCATTTACTGTCTCTTTTCCCTGTATGGAAGAATGGCAGGATAACCAAGTACCAATCCATGCAACAACAATCCCCATTTATACAGATGGCTCCAAGATGGATACCGGCGTTGGTGCAGGTTTCTACTCAGAAACGCTCGGAATATCTGGCTCGATCAGAATCCCCGACTACAGCAGCATCTTCCAAGCTGAGGTTCTGGCGGTGACAACAGCCGCTAAGCAGGCTGCAATGACGGCAATACCACAGGCTGCTATTACCTTCTTCATTGACAGCCAAGCGGCAATAAAATAGATTTCCGCCACAGAAATAAAATCGAGGCTTGTAAGAAGCTGTCGCGAAGAGCTGCGAGCTCTTGGCGCGCAGCACACTGTAAGACTCTGCTGGGTCCCCGGACACAGTGGTGTCCCAGGAAATGAAAGAGCCGATGAACTGGCAAGAAAAGGAACTTCCCTTGAATCAAGGGATGCTGACACCACAGTAAAAACCCCACCCTGTTACCTTAAACAGGTGATTGGAAATAAAACACTGATGGCAGCAAACGAAAGATGGAGTGCCCTTGATTCCTGTGTTATTACAAGGAAAATGTGGCCACTATATGACAAACAAAAGACCAAGAGAATCCTTCAGATGAACAAGAATTCTTTGTCCTTTCTCACAGGTGTTATCACCGGACACAACATGCTGGGCTACCATGCAAAGAAATTAAAACTCAGCACAGATGAACTCTGCAGAGGATGTGGGGACGAGGAGGTGAATGAGGATACCCCGCATTTCCTCTGTCACTGCCCTGCACTCTGTCATATCAGAAACAATATCTTGGCAGATATTTCTTCCAGGATTTAGAAGAACTCTCCGGCAAGTCTGTGAATGACTTGCGCAAGTTCATCAACGCATCGGGATGGTTTGTAAACCCGCTAAGTTTTTCATAGGTTTTTCATTGGTTCCAGATAAGGGAAGCGTAACCTCCAGGGTATCACAAAGGGTCTACATTGACCTAAGTGTGACGGGCGGAGGATTTTATTGCCCCGTCAGCCCAGTAACCTAACCTAACCTAACCTACCTGTGCATGTGACCTGTTAAGGCTATAATTGCCGGTAATATTGGAGCTACCTGGAAAGTGAGTATCAAGTAGCAGATTGAGCGATTCTTCGCTAGATGTCGTCCAAGAGCCGTCTGCCTTCTTAAGGCAGCTAGGCATAGTAGGATTTGAAGCAAGGATTTTTATTAGCCTGGATGCCTCAGAGGATTCTTCTATTTTTCCACAGAAGAGTCTCCATGGCGTTCTTTTGGCTTTCCTTAATTCTCGTTGATGGTATCGGAGACAAGAGTAATATCAAGGACTTCTTGTCGGTTTTTGGTAATGAATGTGGGTTCATTACCTAGGTTACAGACAATGAGGTTAGTACTTAAAAGATATTCAAAAAGTGACTCACCTCTGTTGTTAATATCTGAGCTGCCCCATACGGTGTGATGAGCGTTAGCATCACAACCGATTATGAGTTCAGCTTTCTGCCTCCTTGCTTCATCGACCAGCCTCTCTAGGTTATCACCAGGGAGAGGCCCCACGTGATCGTGGGCGAGATAAGCTGATGCCAACCAGAATGATTTGCCTGCAGTCTCCAGTCTTGCCACAGTCATATCTCGATCGCTGAAATTAGGGAGTAAATAAGCATTAATGTCACTTTTCACTAGTATGCACGATCTGGGTTTACCTTTATCAGTCACATACAGTGGGTAGTATCCGGGAGTCCTGAGTCCTCGAATCTGGTTGTGTACAATCCAGGGTTCTTGGATCAAGACGATGTTTTCTGCGCCTTTGGCTAGACGAAGAATGAGTGCGGCCGGAGCCTTAATAGAGTGTTGGAGGTTAATCTGTACTAACTGCAGCATTTTCGCTACAATCAGGGAGAGATACCTCAACCACGGTGTTGTTCAGGCCTTCCAATTCCGAGGATGAGCTGAGAAGCTCGTCTTCACTCAGAAGAACCTTGTCTAGAGAATCAGTCTCCATATCTGACAGGACGTCGGAAGTGGATGGTGATTTTTTGGGTAAAGAGGGTTCATCATCCTCCAGCGAGGGGAAGGAGATTGAAGCTCCAGGATCTGCGATCATAGAGTCAGAGGGAGGAGGAGGAGGAGGGGGTATTTTACCCGCATCCATTTCGTCCTTTTTATAGACCCGCATTTTGACATCGTCCCATGCGAATCTAATCATGTAGTCGTTCTTGGCCAGAGGAGCCAAGGTTTCTTGGTTGATTACAACCACGACACATCTGTAATCGCCCTTCAGCTCTTCCACTTTGGCAACCTTCCAGTTGTGGGTCGGAAGTGAAGGGTTGCTCAATTGCAGGACTTCCAGGATGCCCTCAGGGGTGGATGGATCCGCAGTGATCCAGATGCGAGATCTTGGTCGGCAGGGGATGTCTTCCCTCGCAACAACCTCGAGCTTTGCGCCAAGCCACACCTCTCCAAGCCTGCTTATTGCAAGCTTGTAGAGATCGGCCGATCGTTGGTCATCACACGCGACCAGTTTGATGTGACCTTGATGCCACCCGCCTTCATGAGTAAGCGGAAGAGGTCCGGGATGATTCCTTATGAAGGTGGAGAAGGAGCGCGAAAGCGCTCTCTTAATCATGTCCCACTTCTCGTGGGTGATGGACCCGTCAATGTCGTTGCGATCGATGACTGCGATCACAATCTTGTCTTTCAAGATGTCGCTGAAAGACCTGAGAGGTGTGATAGTGGGAGAGATGCCGGTGTTGTGCACTCTCTGCCTCTTGGGAACCGAGCTGGTTCCTTCCACTGACCTCTGGCGTTTTATCGACGGGTCGCAGGACTTGAGGATCTGCTGAGCCCAATCTAGTTTGGCTGTTTGTGCGGGCGTCCTATCCTTCTCGGCGATGGTGCCACACATCTGCTGGATCCGGATGGCATTGCGTAGTTGCTTGTAAGACGCCTTGGATCTGTTGATACGGGGACGCTTGGTATTGGAAGGGAGGGGACCATGATTCACAGTCCCATCACCATCAATTTTTTTATTGTCAACGCTTTTGCCGACTTTTGCGTAAGGACCATGAGTACCCACAGTCCGTCCTACAGTCAGCTTAGAAGCGTTGAAAGCAGACGTTGTTGTCTTGTTAGGGCCGTCAGAGGGGGGACCATGAGTCACAGTCCTCTCCCTGTCGGAGAGGGATTTATTGAGCTCGCAACCACTAGTGAAGGGACCATGTGTATCCACAGTCCCGGCACTAATTGGTGCCAGGTGAGCTTTGCCGGTAGACAGCATGGTCGCCGTGCTACCGTCCGGTATAGAAGGAGAACCGGCCGTAAAATTTTTTGTTTTTGTTTTATTTTTGTTCATGTTAGATCCCACGAGTAGCGGAGAAAAGAGGTCCATCTGCACAGAGATCCGCATTATGCAGATAAGATAGTTAATCCGGAGGGCGCCAGGTATCCGGATACTCCGTGGGCGACTGAGCTATTTGATGACTGGGCCCTCAGCCAGGTTGACTCTCGGCACGGGTCGTATTACACGTTAGTCCAGCCCAGGTGGTAAAGGAGGGGAAGGTCACATAGTAGCACGTACACATACTTAACTTGCGCCTTGAAAAGAAAAAGAGGAGAGGGGACGTAGAGTCCGGGTCAGTACTTGGTTGACGCTCGTCAGCAGCCTGTCTGTCATGGGTGTCCCTTAGACAGCATAGCCTGTTGAACCTGCGCCGTAAGCCTACGCACCAGTACCATCGAATGCAATGATGGTACACACGGCAAGGTGACTGACCCCGCGAAGGGGGAGTAACACAACTTCATTTACTTTGCCTCGGATGATTTTACGAGCTGAAGGTCGGCCTTGCTAGTTTGGTGGTATTGAAGTTCTATCTTGTCCTATGAATAATTCAGCAGTTTTGTTACCACTTTCACGACCTTCACGATCTTCTTACAGTAAATATTCTATTTTGCAAGAGATCAACTTCTTACATGAATAAACAATATACAGTTCCATTTATTTAGCTGTAAACGAACTATAAATTTAAAATCGTTGAAGTGTCTTAGAGTCACTACGTAGCAGTTTATGTTATTTTTAAATATTTTATGTAATACGTAAACAATATCGAAACATAAAAAAACAAAAATTGTATATAACAGTAACGTTGTGACCAATAATAAAATACATTACACTGATTTTGCGTTAAAAATTAAAAAGAAAAAATGTATATTACATGCAACAACGATCCCCATTTATACAGGATCTGAGACTGCGATCATAGAGTCAGAGGGAGGAGGAGGAGGAGGGAGTAGTTTACCCGCATCCATTTCGTCCTTTTTATAGACCCGCATTTTGACATCGTCCCATGCGAATCTAATCATGTAGTCTTTCTTGGCCAGAGGAGCCAAGGTTTCTTGGTTGATTACAACCACGACACATCTGTAATCGCCCTTCAGCTCTTCCACTTTGGCAACCTTCCAGTTGTGGGTCGGAAGTGAAGGGTTGCTCAATTGCAGGACTTCCAGGATGCCCTCAGGGGTGGATGGATCCGCAGTGATCCAGATGCGAGATCTTGGTCAGCAGGGGATGTCTTCCCTCGCAACAACCTCGAGCTTTGCGCCAAGCCACACCTCTCCAAGCCTGCTTATTGCAAGCTTGTAGAGATCGGCCGATCGTTGGTCATCACACGCGACCAGTTTGATGTGACCTTGATGCCACCCGCCTTCATGCGTAAGCGGAAGAGGTCCGGGATGATTCCTTATGAAGGTGGAGAAGGAGCGCGAAAGCGCTCTCTTAATCATATCCCACTTCTCGTGGGTGATGGACCCGTCAATGTCGTTGCGATCGATGACTGCGATCACAATCTTGTCTTTCAAGATGTCGCTGAAAGACCTGAGAGGTGTGATAGTGGGAGAGATGCCGGTGTTGTGCACTCTCTGCCTCTTGGGAACCGAGCTGGTTCCTTCCACTGACCTCTGGCGTTTTATCGACGGGTCGCAGGACTTGAGGATCTGCTGAGCCCAATCTAGTTTGGCTGTTTGTGCGGGCGTCCTATCCTTCTCGGCGATGGTGCCACACATCTGCTGGATCCGTAAGGCATTGCGTAGTTGCTTGTAAGACGCCTTGGATCTGTTGATACAGGGACGCTTGGTATTGGAAAGGAGGGGACCATGATTCACAGTCCCATCACCATCAAGTTTTTTATTGTCAACGCTTTTGCCGACTTTTGCGTAAGGACCATGAGTACCCACAGTCCGTCCTACAGTCAGCTTAGAAGCGTTGATAGCAGACGTTGTTGTCTTGTTAGGGCCGTCAGAGGGGGGACTATGTGTCACAGTCCTCTCCCTGTCGGAGAGGGATTTATTGAGCTCGCAACCACTAGTGGAGGGACCATGTGTATCTACAGTCCCGGCACTAATTGGTGCCAGGTGAGCTTTGCCGGTAGACAGCATGGTCGCCGTGCTACCGTCCGGTATAGAAGGAGAACCGGCCGTAAAATTTTTTGTTTTTGTTTGTTTTGTTTTATTTTTGTTCATGTTAGATCCCACGAGTAGCGGAAAAAAGAGGTCCATCTGCACAGAGATCCGCATTGTGCAGATAAGATAGTTAATCCGGAGGGCGCCAGGTATCCGGATACACCGTGGGCGACTGAGCTATTTGATGACTGGGCCCTCAGCCAGGTTGACTCTCGGCACGGGTCGTATTACACGTTAGTCCAGCCCAGGTGGTAAATGAGGGGAAGGTCACATAGTAGCACGTACACGTACTTAACTTGCGCCTTGAAAAGAAAAAGAGGAGAGGGGACGTAGAGTCCGGGTCAGTACTTGGTTGACGCTCGTCAGCAGCCTGTCTGTCATGGGTGTCCCTTAGACAGCATAGCCTGTTGAACCTGCGCCGTAAGCCTACGCACCAGTACCATCGAATGCAATGATGGTACACACGGCAAGGTGACTGACCCCGCGAAGGGGGAGTAACACAACTTCATTTACTTTGCCTCGGATGATTTTACGAGCTGAAGGTCGGCCTTGCTAGTTTGGTGGTATTGAAGTTCTATCTTGTCCTATGAATAATTCAGCAGTTTTGTTACCACTTTCACGACCTTCACGTTCTTCTTACAGTAAATATTCTATTTTGCAAGAGATCAACTTCTTACATGAATAAACAATATACAGTTCCATTTATTTAGCTGTAAACGAACTATAAATTTAAAATCGTTGAAGTGTCTTAGAGTCACTACGTAGCAGTTTATGTTATTTTTAAATATTTTATGTAATACGTAAACAATATCGAAACATAAAAAAACAAAAATTGTATATAACAGTAACGTTGTGACCAATAATAAAATACATTACACTGATTTTGCGTTAAAAATTTAAAAAAAAAATGTATATTAGTTTAAAATAAAATAGTGACTTACAGACACAGCGTTGCAGGAATAGGGTTAAAAGTCCGAAATTTCATATTATGGATAATAGAGTTCCAAATACACGTTCTATCTAGAGGAAGATCAAATAATTTGAGAAATTCGTCCACTTTTGGAAATATAACTCCCCGTTCAGGAGCAATGGAATCCAGGCCAATAGTTAGTCGTATTCCACCTGGGGCTAGTGTAGGCTTAAGCCAGGATGAGATTTTACCACAACTGGTAGATAACCCTCCTGCAGCAATGGAATCGGGTCAGGCAAGTAACCACAATAGTGATAACAATAATGAGCGACGAGATATTAATGAACATCCTCCACCTGTTCACGAATACTCGAGGCAAGCCAACGAGTTTTCATTTGTGAAATGCAGTCTATTAGAGATACCTTAGTTGGAAGATTGGACAATTTGAATTTAAATACTCCCAATGTGAATCCTACGAGACTTTCGAACGCTCGTTCTGTCTTCGAACATTTTTTAAATAGCGCTTCGTTTTCGACCCAACGCAGACAAGCACCACCAATAAATCATCAAACTTCTTCAGTAAGTTCAGTTTGTAAGATTGAAAAGTAGCAAATTGCATTTGACGGGTCCGAAAATATCCATGATTTTCTTTTTAAAGTGGAAACCCTTAAGGATTGTTCGCAATGTAGCTGGGATCACATTATAACTTGTCTTATTTTTTTTTATCTCTGCCTCAATTAATATTTTTTCACATGCAAATATGGTTTATAAACCATTTGGGAATCCTCATTGCTGAAATGCGAATCTCCTTCACCGATGTGAACACAGACACGAATTGTATTGAATACAAAGAAACAAGTTACAGGTGACTGTGATGGTCTAATTGCAATATGCCATAACCTACCCCAAACTTTCATCAAAGTCAACAAATAATTTACCATCAATCTACTCGATGACAATTCTCCCACCTTTCTTTATCCGCCATCGCCGCTGCCTTTAAATATGAATATCCATTTTTCACTAGCAAATATGAATTATAAAGAAATTCATTTGAGAATCCTCGCCGCGACGCTCCTTCAACGATCATACACACACATACCAATTGTATTAAATACCAGAAAACATAACCTACCCCAAACTTCCATCAGAGCAAACAAATAATATGGCATAAGTCTACACGATAATAATTCCTTCACCTTTCCGACCTACAGTCAACCACCAACGCTACCTGTATCATCTTACTTCTCATATACCTAGTCACGAGCATGAAGGAGAACAAAAAATCAGCTATTTGCGCAAAACCAAATAAAAATATTCTGCTGATACTTCCATCAGAGCCAACAAATAAAATAAAATAAAATACGATAAATCTACCCGATGAGAATGTCCGCTACGTCAAACATCAGCCACCAACGGCATCGGTAGTCGCTACCTGAATGCTGAATGATCTTCATTCTCATATTCCCATTCAGGAGATTGGAGGAAAACAAAAATAAACCCGCATAATGTGCATAAACTAATATAATTTCTTTTGGCCTTACGTCGTATGGTGGCGTATCGTCGTATACACGAAGTGAGTATACCATGTATATGTATGTATGTATATTTTTTTATTGAGACTTCAAAATGTTTACATTATTGATTTTGTTTTACATAAAGATGAAATAAATAAAGCCGACTTGGAATTGGTCTGGCTGTCACAGAAAGACTTAACAGGAAATTCTGCGTAGCTTAACGAGAATGGAATATAATAAAACTTCACGGTGTTAGATGTAGATACACATGTTCGCTCAATAAAAACATGACAGAACAGTGAGAATACCATCGTATATACACTTTATAGTATTATCATAACAGCGAGTTTTTTTATTTTGGCCTCACGTTGGTAGATGGCGTTTTAAAGGTTTGTGTCTTAAATTTTGCTGTCACCATTTTTATACCCTATTCTAGGGGTATATTAATTTTGACGCATAGTTTGTAACATACCTTAATATTGCCCGTAGACCCCTAAAAGTTACTATATTTATGATCAGCATCGATAGTAATGTCGATCTAGCCATGTCCGTCCGTCCGTCTGTAGCCAAAAATTAGGCCTTTAAACTGGACCTAGAGAGCTGAAATTTTAACCATATACTCTCTAGGGTCCCGAAATAATCAAGTTTACGAATTTTTGAAATCCGCCCACAAACTCAAAAAAATAAAATTTTGGAAAAAATCGAATTTTGAGCTAGAAAGCTGAAATTTTGTATATATGATCTATGACTCCTAAAACTGCTCGGGATAACAAATTTTCAAAATCCGCCCACTGAAACGCCCACAAATAAATAAAACAATTTTTTTATACCCTATTCTAAGGGTATATTAATTTTTGAAAATCCAAAGTTTGAGCTAGGGAGCTGAAATTTATAATATATACTCTCTATGGGCCCTTTATGCTCATGTGTAAATATTTTTAAAATCCGCCCACTGACACGCCCACAATTTTTTTTTTTTTTTTTTTTTTTTTTGAAAATTCAAAGTTTGAGCTAGGGAACTGAAATTTATAATATATACTCTCTAGGGGCCCTTTATTCTCATGTGTTATTTTTTTTTTTAAATCCGCCTACTGACACGCCCATAATTAAACAAAACAATTTTATTGAAACACCTAAGTTTGAGCTAGGGAGCGTTTTTTTTTATAAAATCCTTTAAATGTTATATAACAAAATATGTAGACCGCTCTTAACAATTCAACCATACTTAGACTTTTGTCACGCTTACTTATGAGGGATAGGAATAAGAATAGGGTATCCAACAGTTCGCCCAAGCGGACTGTAGCCCGTCCCTATGTTTTTACACACTTTGAAAACGAAGAAAGAAAACCAAATAAACTGGTTTATCTCTCTTTATCGAACCTTTCATAATTGCATTCCCATGTATGTTGTATTTTTTTTCTTTGTAAGAAGGAGCACAGGCATTTTTGTTGTTTAGCAGCACAGGTAGCATGTAGGATTTCCAAGTAAGTTAATTTGTATGGATAATGGATCTCGCATTATCGATTCTGTGGTCATGCCATATGATTTTCATTTGTATGGAAATGTAAGTATGTATTTATTTTTCTGTGTAATTGATGATTTGCAATGTTGCCTTCGCTTAGGCAAGTAGTATGTTTGATGAGAGGGAGATGATGGAAATATAATAAATCTGACTTCTTCGTCTGCGAGTAGAAATGATGGAATAGGCGATTCGTTTGAAAGGAAAAATTGAATAAAATTTGATTTCGGTATTTTTCATCAAATGAGATAGGTATTATGAGTTTGTCGCATTTTAGACTCTCACTGTTTCGGCTATATCTTGTCGCAAAAGGTACCGATTTCTATCATTTTTTTTTGTAATTGATTTAGAAATATTCGATCTTATTTTTAAAGCCATGACATAATTTATTTTTTGTCAGTATTGTGCCATGCACCACCACCACTTAACTTGCGCCTTGAAAAGAAAAAGAGGAGAGGGGACGTAGAGTCCGGGTCAGTACTTGGTTGACGCTCGTCAGCAGCCTGTCTGTCATGGGTGTCCCTTAGACAGCATAGCCTGTTGAACCTGCGCCGTAAGCCTACGCACCAGTACCATCGAATGCAATGATGGTACACACGGCAAGGTGACTGACCCCGCGAAGGGGGAGTAACACAACTTCATTTACTTTGCCTCGGATGATTTTACGAGCTGAAGGTCGGCCTTGCTAGTTTGGTGGTATTGAAGTTCTATCTTGTCCTATGAATAATTCAGCAGTTTTGTTACCACTTTCACGACCTTCACGTTCTTCTTACAGTAAATATTCTATTTTGCAAGAGATCAACTTCTTACATGAATAAACAATATACAGTTCCATTTATTTAGCTGTAAACGAACTATAAATTTAAAATCGTTGAAGTGTCTTAGAGTCACTACGTAGCAGTTTATGTTATTTTTAAATATTTTATGTAATACGTAAACAATATCGAAACATAAAAAAACAAAAATTGTATATAACAGTAACGTTGTGACCAATAATAAAATACATTACACTGATTTTGCGTTAAAAATTTAAAAAAAAAATGTATATTAGTTTAAAATAAAATAGTGACTTACAGACACAGCGTTGCAGGAATAGGGTTAAAAGTCCGAAATTTCATATTATGGATAATAGAGTTCCAAATACACGTTCTATCTAGAGGAAGATCAAATAATTTGAGAAATTCGTCCACTTTTGGAAATATAACTCCCCGTTCAGGAGCAATGGAATCCAGGCCAATAGTTAGTCGTATTCCACCTGGGGCTAGTGTAGGCTTAAGCCAGGATGAGATTTTACCACAACTGGTAGATAACCCTCCTGCAGCAATGGAATCGGGTCAGGCAAGTAACCACAATAGTGATAACAATAATGAGCGACGAGATATTAATGAACATCCTCCACCTGTTCACGAATACTCGAGGCAAGCCAACGAGTTTTCATTTGTGAAATGCAGTCTATTAGAGATACCTTAGTTGGAAGATTGGACAATTTGAATTTAAATACTCCCAATGTGAATCCTACGAGACTTTCGAACGCTCGTTCTGTCTTCGAACATTTTTTAAATAGCGCTTCGTTTTCGACCCAACGCAGACAAGCACCACCAATAAATCATCAAACTTCTTCAGTAAGTTCAGTTTGTAAGATTGAAAAGTAGCAAATTGCATTTGACGGGTCCGAAAATATCCATGATTTTCTTTTTAAAGTGGAAACCCTTAAGGATTGTTCGCAATGTAGCTGGGATCACATTATAACTTGTCTTATTTTTTTTTATCTCTGCCTCAATTAATATTTTTTCACATGCAAATATGGTTTATAAACCATTTGGGAATCCTCATTGCTGAAATGCGAATCTCCTTCACCGATGTGAACACAGACACGAATTGTATTGAATACAAAGAAACAAGTTACAGGTGACTGTGATGGTCTAATTGCAATATGCCATAACCTACCCCAAACTTTCATCAAAGTCAACAAATAATTTACCATCAATCTACTCGATGACAATTCTCCCACCTTTCTTTATCCGCCATCGCCGCTGCCTTTAAATATGAATATCCATTTTTCACTAGCAAATATGAATTATAAAGAAATTCATTTGAGAATCCTCGCCGCGACGCTCCTTCAACGATCATACACACACATACCAATTGTATTAAATACCAGAAAACATAACCTACCCCAAACTTCCATCAGAGCAAACAAATAATATGGCATAAGTCTACACGATAATAATTCCTTCACCTTTCCGACCTACAGTCAACCACCAACGCTACCTGTATCATCTTACTTCTCATATACCTAGTCACGAGCATGAAGGAGAACAAAAAATCAGCTATTTGCGCAAAACCAAATAAAAATATTCTGCTGATACTTCCATCAGAGCCAACAAATAAAATAAAATAAAATACGATAAATCTACCCGATGAGAATGTCCGCTACGTCAAACATCAGCCACCAACGGCATCGGTAGTCGCTACCTGAATGCTGAATGATCTTCATTCTCATATTCCCATTCAGGAGATTGGAGGAAAACAAAAATAAACCCGCATAATGTGCATAAACTAATATAATTTCTTTTGGCCTTACGTCGTATGGTGGCGTATCGTCGTATACACGAAGTGAGTATACCATGTATATGTATGTATGTATATTTTTTTATTGAGACTTCAAAATGTTTACATTATTGATTTTGTTTTACATAAAGATGAAATAAATAAAGCCGACTTGGAATTGGTCTGGCTGTCACAGAAAGACTTAACAGGAAATTCTGCGTAGCTTAACGAGAATGGAATATAATAAAACTTCACGGTGTTAGATGTAGATACACATGTTCGCTCAATAAAAACATGACAGAACAGTGAGAATACCATCGTATATACACTTTATAGTATTATCATAACAGCGAGTTTTTTTATTTTGGCCTCACGTTGGTAGATGGCGTTTTAAAGGTTTGTGTCTTAAATTTTGCTGTCACCATTTTTATACCCTATTCTAGGGGTATATTAATTTTGACGCATAGTTTGTAACATACCTTAATATTGCCCGTAGACCCCTAAAAGTTACTATATTTATGATCAGCATCGATAGTAATGTCGATCTAGCCATGTCCGTCCGTCCGTCTGTAGCCAAAAATTAGGCCTTTAAACTGGACCTAGAGAGCTGAAATTTTAACCATATACTCTCTAGGGTCCCGAAATAATCAAGTTTACGAATTTTTGAAATCCGCCCACAAACTCAAAAAAATAAAATTTTGGAAAAAATCGAATTTTGAGCTAGAAAGCTGAAATTTTGTATATATGATCTATGACTCCTAAAACTGCTCGGGATAACAAATTTTCAAAATCCGCCCACTGAAACGCCCACAAATAAATAAAACAATTTTTTTATACCCTATTCTAAGGGTATATTAATTTTTGAAAATCCAAAGTTTGAGCTAGGGAGCTGAAATTTATAATATATACTCTCTATGGGCCCTTTATGCTCATGTGTAAATATTTTTAAAATCCGCCCACTGACACGCCCACAATTTTTTTTTTTTTTTTTTTTTTTTTGAAAATTCAAAGTTTGAGCTAGGGAACTGAAATTTATAATATATACTCTCTAGGGGCCCTTTATTCTCATGTGTTTTTTTTTTTTTTAAATCCGCCTACTGACACGCCCATAATTAAACAAAACAATTTTATTGAAACACCTAAGTTTGAGCTAGGGAGCGTTTTTTTTTATAAAATCCTTTAAATGTTATATAACAAAATATGTAGACCGCTCTTAACAATTCAACCATACTTAGACTTTTGTCACGCTTACTTATGAGGGATAGGAATAAGAATAGGGTATCCAACAGTTCGCCCAAGCGGACTGTAGCCCGTCCCTATGTTTTTACACACTTTGAAAACGAAGAAAGAAAACCAAATAAACTGGTTTATCTCTCTTTATCGAACCTTTCATAATTGCATTCCCATGTATGTTGTATTTTTTTTCTTTGTAAGAAGGAGCACAGGCATTTTTGTTGTTTAGCAGCACAGGTAGCATGTAGGATTTCCAAGTAAGTTAATTTGTATGGATAATGGATCTCGCATTATCGATTCTGTGGTCATGCCATATGATTTTCATTTGTATGGAAATGTAAGTATGTATTTATTTTTCTGTGTAATTGATGATTTGCAATGTTGCCTTCGCTTAGGCAAGTAGTATGTTTGATGAGAGGGAGATGATGGAAATATAATAAATCTGACTTCTTCGTCTGCGAGTAGAAATGATGGAATAGGCGATTCGTTTGAAAGGAAAAATTGAATAAAATTTGATTTCGGTATTTTTCATCAAATGAGATAGGTATTATGAGTTTGTCGCATTTTAGACTCTCACTGTTTCGGCTATATCTTGTCGCAAAAGGTACCGATTTCTATCATTTTTTTTTGTAATTGATTTAGAAATATTCGATCTTATTTTTAAAGCCATGACATAATTTATTTTTTGTCAGTATTGTGCCATGCACCACCACCACTTTTTGGTCTATAGGTACCTATAAGATGAATATTTATATGGAAAGTAAGAATTTTCGTTGTTTTGCGTGGAGCTAGATTGCTAAATTGGAGTATTGCGCAAGTTTATTTATCTTTAATCAACATGTAAAATTGTTGGTATATATTTTAAAGTCCATGTACCTTTTCAATGAAGCATTGAGGAAGGTCACTTGTTGGTATTTTTTGCTTAATGGAGGTTGCTGGATTGTTTCTCTTTTGCATTAAACGTGTTCTAACATTAGATGTACTTCGAGGCATTAAGAAGGTCACTACAAAGATTATACTAGCTAACTTTACAGCTTTTAGCTAAGCTCCAGCAATTGTAGAGTGTTCTATTGTGTCTCTTGGCGGTTCAAGTTGAGTATGACTTTCATTACTATAGTCCCAGTATATTCATAGTTTTAATTGTAATCCGCGTTGCGACTATTGGATATCAGAAAGAGTTCAACTGCTTTTTGTATTCATATTGGTCTAATTTCATTCATGAAAGGATAAGTTGTGCATATGAATATTTTTATAATATATAAATCCTAATTCTTTTATACTCGTACCTAGTATAGGTAGTCCATTGTCTGGTAGTTATTACACTGGACTATGTTGCTACTATGTTACCTATAGTTGCCAATTATATACAGTCTTGTTCGTATTGTGTTCATTGTTTGCACAGTCCGTCTGTTTACCAAGATAGATATCTTGCTCTTAAGCATATTGTATCTAATCTCATCAAATTTAATATCTGATTTAATATCGAATTTAGCACCGACCGCGCTGACCCCAAATTATGCATGTATTAATTTTTTTAATACAGATTTATTAAAAGATATTGAAATTTAAAAACTTTTGAAGTTGTATTTAAAATCCGAAATTTCCTATTATGGATAATAGAGTTCCAAATACGCGTTCTAGAGGAAGACTAGGTAATTTGAGAAATTCGTCCTCTTTTCGAAATAACTGCCCGTTCAGGAGCAATGGAATCCAGGCCAATAGTTAGTCGTACTCCACCTGGGGCTAGTGTAGGCTTAAGCCAGGATCAGATTTCACCACAACTGGTAGATAACCACAATAGTGATGATAATAATGAGCGAAGAGATATTAATGAAAGTCCACCTGTTCAAGAAGATGCCACAGACTCGAGGCAAACCAACGAGTTTTCATTCGTGAAATGCAGTCTATTAGAGATACCTTATTTCGAAGATTGGACAATTTGAATTTAAATACTCCCAATGTGAATCCTACGAGACCTTCGAACGCTCGTTCCGACTTCGAACATTTTTAAAATAACGCTTCGCTTTCGACCTAACGCACAGTGTGACGAATCGCTGATTTAGCGGAATTAAATTAAGATTAAATTTTTTGTTTTTTTTTAATTGAA
Organism: Portevinia maculata; assembly: GCA_949715645.1. Lineage (NCBI taxonomy): Eukaryota > Metazoa > Arthropoda > Insecta > Diptera > Syrphidae > Portevinia > Portevinia maculata. The sequence continues at coordinate 125,158,955 of OX454527.1, forward strand.
ATTGTTCACAGAATAGAATATAACAAATTTTTTTAACATAATATGACTACAAATTTCAAGACAAAACAATACATACAAACCAGCTTATTTTAATTTTTTAATTATTTGGTACATCTAAAAGTTGCAAGACTTCATGTTCCATGACACTTTTCTTTCTTCTGGGAAAGTATCTTAGACTTGCTAAAAATGGATTATACAAGGTTATAAGCAATCAATTTAAGAGGTCAGTATTTGTATATACACGTGATATTTTTCCGGTAAGAAGTTCCCTAAACCTTCTATTTTCCTTGTTTCTTGCCTCTTGCGCTTCTTCTGAAACTTGTCCGATTGGAAGTATTCAAGTAAAAATTATTTGTTTTCCATGAAAGAAGACCTTACGCACACTTACTGGCTTAAAATACCAGGCATAATTTTCAAAAGCATCTGCATCTATTGGGAACCCAGACCCAAGAGCTTCTAAGATGATATGAAACTTTTTGATAATTTCTTTATCTATCACTGTAATTTGGGCAGTCTTTTCATCATCTCTAAAAAATCGTCTAGCCTTGTTCCCGTCATTAGGATTGCCAGACTGTTGAGTTGGCATATCTACCAATAACCCTGTTTCTCTTGTAAATTTTTCTTGGATTAGTTATTTTCTGGCTTTGACTTTTTCTTTACTGCCTTGGTCTTTTACCTGCCGCAACTTGACATCTAATCTATAAGCTTTTTTTCGGTCTTCCTACTCTAGATGAAGAAGGTATTTCATCTAAGATATGTTGTGGTAATGTTAGATTTTCATTTAGCCACAGAGAATTTGAATTTTCGAAGCGCTCTCTATGCCGACCACTTTTGGCCCATGTCTCGTCAAATCTTAAACATAAAGTTTTAAAGGTTAATTTGATTGACTTTGTTGCAGCCTCAGAAAATATTACATGGCTAAAGTAACCCACAACAAAAGCAGAAATAGCATCTAAGCGCTTAATTTTAAATTAAGAAATCCAAACATAAAAAATTTGCCTTTTCGTGATTTCCATGGGCATCCTAAAAAACGAAAAATTTTGTTGAAACACATTTTAGCAGTGCATATGCAAGGCTTTAGAACAAACACGGTCTCCAACTTGGACAACACTGAACAACTAGGTATACTTTTCGTCTAATGAATACAAAAAACACATATTTTATCTATAAATTTTACTTTCATTTACCCCTTATACCTATTAAACAAAATCTTTAATTATTTAAGAAAAACTTAATTTTATATCAATTGACTTTTAACTTATTGAGAAAAGATAAATAAAAAGCTATAAAATATACGCGAACCAATTAAAACCGATATAAACACTTTCTCTTCAAATTGACCTTCTTATGAAAAAAATTATACGAGTATACAATTTGGAGTTTGAGATGATTTTTTTTTGTTGCACTAAGCAACAACAAAAAAATTGCACAGTCATTACGTAGGAGGCTTAACCGGTTTTTGTTTAATTTTGTGCATGTCATTTTCCTTATTAAACCAAGCTAAATCAGCGATTCGTCACACTGTGCAACGCAGACAAGCAACACAAATAAGTCAACAAACTTCTTCAGTAAGTTCAAAATTGAAAAGTGGCAAATTGCATTTGACGGGTCCGAAAATATCCACGATTTTCTTTTTAAACTGGAAACCCTTAAGGATCGTTCGCAATGTAGCTGGGAATACACTATAACTTGTCTTATCTTTTTTTATCTCTGCCTCGATTAATATTTTTTCACATGCAAATATGGTTTATAAACCATTTGGGAATCCTCAGTGCTGAAATGCGAATCTCCTTCACCGATGTGAACATACACACCAATTGTATAAAAAACAAAGAAAACAAGTTACAGGTGACTGTGATGGTCTAATTGCAATATGCCATAACCTACAACAAACATTCATCAAAGCCAACAAATAATATACCATCAACTACTCGACGACAATTCTCCCACCTTCCTTTATCCACCATCGCCCCTACCTTTAAATATGAATATCCATTTTTCACTTGCAAATATGAATTATAAAGAAAATCATTTGAGAATCCTCACAGTAGATGAAATGCGACTCTCCTTCAACGATCATACACAGACATTCCAATTGTATTAAATACCAGAAAACATAACCTACCCCAAACTTCCATCAGAGCAAACAAATAATATGGCATAAGTCTACCCGATAATAATTCTTTCACCTTTCCGGCCTACCGTCCACCACCAACGCTATAGTGCGTACCAAAACAGTTGGCCATTCTACTGCGCAGGTCTCTTAAAATGTGTTTTACAATCTCTTAAATTGCAAAAACAAGCATAAAGAGATGAAAATGGGCGGAGCCATAATAAAAAACGACGTATACCCTGCCTTGTGTTCAAGATCGCTGTCGCGATCTCACTGAGGGTGGTTTCTTCATTTTCCTTCTTTTATACTGAAATTAGGAGCGGAGGAAAAATATAGACCATTATATGTCAACTTTACTTGGAGGCAAATATATTGTTTCGTTTTTTGTCTTGTCGGTTCTTTGTAGGAGTATGATGTGATCACGGTCGGATAGATTAAGCAAAACATTGCACATGAATTGATTGTGTGACTGTGTCTGTATGAAGGTGTACGGTTTTAGATTTAAACCCTATTTGCTCATTATGCTTTCGTTGATCATTATTAATTGTGTCGTGCATATTGATCATGTAGGTACTGATATTGGCACGCAAAGTAAAGTAAATTGCAGTGTCACACCAAATTTTTTTTGTTTATATCATTGAATTTGGGCGAGGTAGGTAAATTTAATAAAAAATTTACAATTTGGGAATTTTTTGGAAACGTAAACGATTTTATGCCCAATAACAATAGGCACGATTTTCTGTCACAAAAAAGAGGATGGGGTATTAAACGGTTCGTTAAAGACAAAATGGTGAACGTTCTTGATTCTTCAATAATTTTTTTTAAGAAATGCAGTTTTTAAAACTTTTTGAACTACCCACCACTTTTAAATTTGTAACCTTGATTAAAAGTGTAAATTATAGCGAGATAAAATTGACGATGAATTGCAAATATAAAACAGATTTACAGCGAGCAGCAAAACAAAACACCAGTATACCAAATGGGTGGTTCGGTTTGGTTTGAATTAAGAAGTAAAAACACACACGTTTTAGTACTAAGATAAAAATATTTATTGATTTTGCTACCTATATATGAAATAGTTAATATTAATGTATATTAAATTGAATTCGAAGAACTGTCAGTTTCATAATCGGTTGAAGAATCATCTCCTGGATTGATAATTATTGCATCCGACATTGTGTCCCACATCTGCTCGTGTGAAAAGTATTCCTCCTCTGTCCTTATAATTTTTTCACAAACTTTGCGCCAATCTTCAACTGTTATTTTTGAAAATTCTTCTTCAGCTAGTTTCTGAATATCCGATAATCTAAACGTTGTATTTCGGCTTCCGACTCTTCCCTTGACTGTTGCCCAGATCTTTTCAATAGGGTTGAGATCTGGATGATAGGGTGGCAATCGTAGTACTTCGTGTCCCGCGCCGTGAATCATATCGTCAATCTTATGCTTGGGGTGGTGATTAGTCCGATGTCGCTTTAAAAGGTCATAAAGTTCGACTTTGAGCATTTTTGAAGAATGCGGTATATTGTTGACGGAAAGCCATTCTAACATCTCCGATTTAACGGAAGCAGAAGTGATTTGCTTGTGTTCCCATTTGTTGTGATATGATGCGTTGTCCATTACAATAACCGATGGTTCCTCTAGGTTATTTAAAACTTGATCCTTCATCCATTTGGAGAAATTTTCAAAATTCATCTCATCGTGATAATCTCCTGTTTTCGACCCAGATTTAAATAAAAGCAAGGCATTATTCACGAAGCCCTTCGCTCCACCTGCATGCGCCATTATCAGCCTTTGGCCTTTTGAAATTGGCGCCTTTAAACCTTGACTGGTGCCGTCAGTCCATGCCCTTGGCCTTGTGTGAGAGCTGTGAATATAGCTCTCGTCCAAATAAATAATCTCATATCCTTCTGACCTGTACTCCCGCACCTTCCTCAGATATTTCACTCGTAAAAGTTTGATTTCATTTCTTTCGCAAAGAAATTTACGGTTGTTCTCCGTTTTCCTATAAGAAAATCCATTTCTTTTTAAAATCCTATGTAGCGACATATTGCTTAGGTTCAGCTCCAAATCTTCCTGCACCCGTTGTCTTAACATTTTTAATGTTATCATCATTTTTTCTTCAATGTGGAAGTTGTATATAATTCGCCGAACAGCTGTGATACCAACTTCGTCCAATCCAGTTTTCCATTTTGTATGTGGTACTCTTTTAGTTGGAGATTCAATAGCGCCTTTCTTCTCATATTCTTTAATTATCCTTCTTATTGTTCGGGCAGAAATTCCCGTAAACTCCTCTGTCTGTGAATTTGCGTATGTGATGGGATTATCTATACATAAATTCCTAGCTTCTTCAATTTTTTTGTAATATATCCTAACAACGATCTTACGTCCTAGACTTCCTATTGGTTTTCCTTTTCTTGAAAGATCCATGACAATTTATTTTATTTTAATAAACTTATGTCCTAGCAATGCTTTTGTTTTCGTGAAAGTGAATTCCAAATAGGAAATCCATAATATATATGCGTTATCTTAAAATAAAAAACTCTAAAAACCAAGCAACAAATTTATTCCTTGCCCCTACAGGTAACCAAATGCAAACACTAATCATGTCGTAAAACTTTTACACTTAAGTCAAACAGGTAAAATCAAACATCATAAAATTAATGCTAACCAAGCACACCACCCATACAGGTACCTAGCGCTAAACCACGAAATGTTCAACCATAAAAAGGGTTGGGAACCCTTTCAAATACAATCGGACTTCTAGGTAGAAATGTATAAAAGTCGACCTCATAATAAAAAATTAAGTTTATTTAGATATTCAACAGCATTTTAGTTCTAAGCACTGTAAAGTTGGGTTACGCATTGTAAATTACAGGCAAAAACGCTTAGTGATTAAATCTCTTTCGCGTCATTTTTGTTCTCTTAAATCCTCTCTCTGCGCAATCGACCGTTGGCCAACTGTTTTGGTACGGACTATACCTGTGTCTTCTTACCTCTCATATATAGTGCGTACCAAAACAGTTGGCCAACGGTCGATTGCGCAGAGAGAGGATTTAAGAGAACAAAAATGACGCGAAAGAGATTTAATCACTAAGCGTTTTTGCCTGTAATTTACAATGCGTAACCCAACTTTACAGTGCTTAGAACTAAAATGCTGTTGAATATCTAAATAAACTTAATTTTTTATTATGAGGTCGACTTTTATACATTTCTACCTAGAAGTCCGATTGTATTTGAAAGGGTTCCCAACCCTTTTTATGGTTGAACATTTCGTGGTTTAGCGCTAGGTACCTGTATGGGTGGTGTGCTTGGTTAGCATTAATTTTATGATGTTTGATTTTACCTGTTTGACTTAAGTGTAAAAGTTTTACGACATGATTAGTGTTTGCATTTGGTTACCTGTAGGGGCAAGGAATAAATTTGTTGCTTGGTTTTTAGAGTTTTTTATTTTAAGATAACGCATATATATTATGGATTTCCTATTTGGAATTCACTTTCACGAAAACAAAAGCATTGCTAGGACATAAGTTTATTAAAATAAAATAAATTGTCATGGATCTTTCAAGAAAAGGAAAACCAATAGGAAGTCTAGGACGTAAGATCGTTGTTAGGATATATTACAAAAAAATTGAAGAAGCTAGGAATTTATGTATAGATAATCCCATCACATACGCAAATTCACAGACAGAGGAGTTTACGGGAATTTCTGCCCGAACAATAAGAAGGATAATTAAAGAATATGAGAAGAAAGGCGCTATTGAATCTCCAACTAAAAGAGTACCACATACAAAATGGAAAACTGGATTGGACGAAGTTGGTATCACAGCTGTTCGGCGAATTATATACAACTTCCACATTGAAGAAAAAATGATGATAATATTAAAAATGTTAAGACAACGGGTGCAGGAAGATTTGGAGCTGAACCTAAGCAATATGTCGCTACATAGGATTTTAAAAAGAAATGGATTTTCTTATAGGAAAACGGAGAACAACCGTAAATTTCTTTGCGAAAGAAATGAAATCAAACTTTTACGAGTGAAATATCTGAGGAAGGTGCGGGAGTACAGGTCAGAAGGATATGAGATTATTTATTTGGACGAGAGCTATATTCACAGCTCTCACACAAGGCCAAGGGCATGGACTGACGGCACCAGTCAAGGTTTAAAGGCGCCAATTTCAAAAGGCCAAAGGCTGATAATGGCGCATGCAGGTGGAGCGAAGGGCTTCGTGAATAATGCCTTGCTTTTATTTAAATCTGGGTCGAAAACAGGAGATTATCACGATGAGATGAATTTTGAAAATTTCTCCAAATGGATGAAGGATCAAGTTTTAAATAACCTAGAGGAACCATCGGTTATTGTAATGGACAACGCATCATATCACAACAAATGGGAACACAAGCAAATCACTTCTGCTTCCGTTAAATCGGAGATGTTAGAATGGCTTTCCGTCAACAATATACCGCATTCTTCAAAAATGCTCAAAGTCGAACTTTATGACCTTATAAAGCGACATCGGACTAATCACCACCCCAAGCATAAGATTGACGATATGATTCACGGCGCGGGACACGAAGTACTACGATTGCCACCCTATCATCCAGATCTCAACCCTATTGAAAAGATCTGGGCAACAGTCAAGGGAAGAGTCGGAAGCCGAAATACAACGTTTAGATTATCGGATATTCAGAAACTAGCTGAAGAAGAATTTTCAAAAATAACAGTTGAAGATTGGCGCAAAGTTTGTGAAAAAATTATAAGGACAGAGGAGGAATACTTTTCACACGAGCAGATGTGGGACACAATGTCGGATGCAATAATTATCAATCCAGGAGATGATTCTTCAACCGATTATGAAACTGACAGTTCTTCGAATTCAATTTAATATACATTAATATTAACTATTTCATATATAGGTAGCAAAATCAATAAATATTTTTATCTTAGTACTAAAACGTGTGTGTTTTTACTTCTTAATTCAAACCAAACCGAACCACCCATTTGGTATACTGGTGTTTTGTTTTGCTGCTCGCTGTAAATCTGTTTTATATTTGCAATTCATCGTCAATTTTATCTCGCTATAATTTACACTTTTAATCAAGGTTACAAATTTAAAAGTGGTGGGTAGTTCAATAAGTTTTAAAAACTGCATTTCTTAAAAAAAATTATTGAAGAATCAAGAACGTTCACCATTTTGTCTTTAACGAACCGTTTAATACCCCATCCTCTTTTTTGTGACAGAAAATCGTGCCTATTGTTATTGGGCATAAAATCGTTTACGTTGCCAACAAATTCCCAAATTGTAATTTTTTTATTAAATTTACCTACCTCGCCCAAATTCAATGATATAAACAAAAAAAATTTGGTGTGACACTGCAATTTACTTTACTTTGCGTGCCAATATCAGTACCTACATGATCAATATGCACGACACAATTAATAATGATCAACGAAAGCATAATGAGCAAATAGGGTTTAAATCTAAAACCGTACACCTTCATACAGACACAGTCACACAATCAATTCATGTGCAATGTTTTGCTTAATCTATCCGACCGTGATCACATCATACTCCTACAAAGAACCGACAAGACAAAAAACGAAACAATATATTTGCCTCCAAGTAAAGTTGACATATAATGGTCTATATTTTTCCTCCGCTCCTAATTTCAGTATAAAAGAAGGAAAATGAAGAAACCACCCTCAGTGAGATCGCGACAGCGATCTTGAACACAAGGCAGGGTATACGTCGTTTTTTATTATGGCTCCGCCCATTTTCGTCTCTTTATGCTTGTTTTTGCAATTTAAGAGATTGTAAAACACATTTTAAGAGACCTGCGCAGTAGAATGGCCAACTGTTTTGGTACGCACTATACCTACTCACGAGCATGAAGGAGAACAAAAAATCAGCTGTTTGCGCAAAACCAAATAAAACCGAGACAGACAGACAGACAGACAGAGTTACTTTCGCATTTATAACATTAGTATGGATTGCATTAATAACAATCTGCAGCATATAAAGAAAAGTTCTGAAGCCGATTGTTTACTTTAAAAACCATGAAAGTGCTTTAATGGTGTACAAAATATGTAAGGCGATACCTCATTAGTTATCGCGCAAATGCTATTGTCTCGACGACAGTGTTTTGACGTTTTGTGAGTTATGTGAAGTAAATATTGAATCGTCGTAACGATATCATTCGGACGCGAGTGTTACGTGAAGCATTGCTATCGAAGTCGATGTCGAAAACGACATCGTCAGCCTCACGTAATGAGGGCCCAAGAATTCCCTAGAACAACAGACAAATTCTCTAGATTCCAAATGGGAATCAATGGACTCTAAATTTGATGAACAAAGGAATTCTCTAGATTCCAAATTGGAATCCGTGGACTCGAAGAACAAAAGAATTCCATAGTTGCCACCCAAAAGAGCGCTGTGGAAGAAATTGACCACAAGTTCGAGAAGGTTTAAACCAAATTCGACGAAATCCATCAGACGTTTTGCAAGCATGAAACAAACTTCGAGAACTTGGCTAAAAAGCTCGAGAAAGTGAAGAAGCAGAAGGCTCGAGAATATTCTGCGAACTGCCAGAGAAGGAAAGAGAGGCAGCCTCCTGTTTTCGATGGTCAAACTTCATGGCCAATTTTTAAGAAACAGTTTGAAGCAGCTACAACGAGGAAAAGTTGATTGCGCTAACGCTCGCAATAAGAGGTACAGCTGCGGAGTTACTCCAAACTGGCACATTTGTCATATCCTAATGCTGGTGAGGTTCTCATCAATGAAATGGCTATGGAGGCGTTTATCCAAGCCATTGAAGATAGACAACTGCAAATGGCCGTAAGAATGGCTGGAAAGAGAACTCTCGCGGAGGCCCTAGCATTTGCCTTGACAATGCAAGCTGCTGAGCAGGCATCGCAAATGTTCCACCGCGTAAGGGAAATGACAGTCGTTGAATGCTCATTTCAAAGAACCGACATCGTACCCCGGAGCAGAGATAACAGAGGTCAAATGCGCTGCTGGAACTGCAACAAAATAGGGCACTTACAGAGACAGTGCAGAGCTCCACCCAGACAAGGCAGTTGTCCACATTGCGGGCCTAGGAGACGTAGCGAAGAAACATCTGGCAGGGATAAAATCCATCCTGCAGATATAGCTTCGCAGAACAAGCGGTCGCGAATCGACGAACCCAGGACCACAATTCAAGTCTCCCAAACCAAACGAGGAAACCAGAGTCTAACAGTGGAAGCCTATATCGGACAAAATAAGTGCGTGGCAACCATCGACCACGGTGCCACCGCTTCCATTATAAGGTGGGACATAGTCCGTCAGTCTTGGTTGCACAACATCACCAGTTACTGTCTGAAAACAGCAAAAGGAGCGAAAGCGAAAGTGTATGGAGAGGTCATACTAACAATAAACTTGGCAGGATTAGCATTCTCCCACGCTTTCCTAGTAGCTGATATATGTGACGAATGCATCATTGGAATCGATTTGATGAAGTCGCATGATGTAGTATTGGACATTGGTATGCAAGTACTCAAGTATCGAAACGTAAAGATTCCGATGGTGTACGGGAATGAGAACGCCGCATCCCTGAGGATAATCATTCTTCAGAGAAACTAATTTGGACAAAGGTGGAAGGCGATCTTGGGGAGCCACCGATTCTTTCTAGTTGAGCCAGAAGACATCCACTACCGAAACTGCGTGGTTGGAAAAATGGTTGTCGAGCCGAAGAACAATATGGTTCCCGTACGAGTTCTTAATGCGGAACACAAAAGCGTCAAATTGAAGCAAGGTGAGGTGGTTGGAAAGTGTGTACCGGTTACTGCCATCACGAAACTATCACAGGAAGGCGTTGCGAAGCCTCATTCACCAATGGGAATGACTGAGGTCAAAAGAACTTTATTTCAGCACTGCGATCTGAATCAGGGGCAGTAAGCCATGGCAGGGAACTTCATCAACGAGTTTGCTGATATATTCGCTTCGCGGGACTGCGAGTAGGGCCGAACACACCTTGTACAACACCGGATAGACACTGGAAATGCGAGATCGATTCGTCAGCCCCCAGATTACCATTGGCTAAGCAGACGGAGGTTGCAGAGATTGTGTCGACGATGGAGAAGGAAGGAGTGATCGAATGCTATAAAAGCCCATGGGCAACTCAAATTGTTCTAGTCAAAAAGAAAGATGGCAGCACTCGGTTCTGTGTAGACTATCGCCAAGTGAATAATGTCACCAAAAAGGATAGCTACCCTCTACCAAGGATTGACGATACGCTGGATACACTGTCCGGAGCCCGATGGTTTTAAACTCTAGATCTGAAGAGTGGATACTGGCAAGTGCAGATCCATCCGGAAGACCTTGAGAAAACGGCTTTCATAGTAGGAAACGGGCTCTGGCAATTCACAGTCTTCGCATCGTATTTGGTCCAAATTTGTTTGCCTCTATTAACGCATTATCTAGAAGTTTGAGTTTCAGTGTCTGAATGGGTACCGCCGGTGTCTCTCTGTTGTCAGAGAGTTCTTGTGCGGAACCCCGTCTGGCTAACTCGTCCGCCTTGCAGTTGCCTGGAATATCACTGTGACTTGGTACCCAACACAGGGAAGAGTTACATCTGACCGCGATCTCGTTAAGAGATTCGCGGCATTGTTTTACCAACTTGGATCTTATTGTTGGTGATTCTAAGGCTTTAATTGCTGCCTGAGTGTCTATGTAGATCACGATAGTTTTTCCATCTATCGGGCTCATAGAGAGTCTGCGTGCTGCTTCGCGGATAGCTGTGACTTCTGCCTGAAATACACCGCAGTGGTCAGGCAGTCGTAGTACGACGTTGAGCGCAGGCTTGTCTGAAAACACGCCCGCCCCCGTGCCGTCGGCTGTCTTTGACCCGTCGGTGTATATTTCTATGGCGTTATTGTTTACAATATGACCGTCTTCCCAGCTGGATCGGTCTGGGATGGCCGTCTTGTATTTATTACTGAAATCTAGTGTTGGGATTAGGTAATCCGTATTGTTGGGAATCTTGTGGGCAGTTAGGATGTTGCTGTGCCCGATGTGTGAACTTTGCCACGAATTGGATTCTCTTAATCTCAGGGCCGCCTTAGTGGCCACCAGCTTCCCATAGATATCAATGGGGAGGAGGTTTAAAAAAGTCGTTAAGGCTGCCGTTGGTGTGGATCTAAAGGCTCCTGTGATGCATATGCAGGCTGCCCTCTGGATTCGTTCTAGGGCGGTTGCGTGGCATTGCTTCGATATTGCAGGCCACCATGCTATGATACCGTAAGTGAGGATATGCCTGCCGACCGCAGTGTACAGCCAGTGTGTTATCTTAGGCTGTAGACCCCATCTGGAGCCTAAGGCCTTTTTACAGGTGTATAAATGGCAATCGTAGCCTTCCTTATGCGGTCTTGGGTGTTTGGTTTCCAACTGAGTTTGCTATCTAGGATCGTTCCCAGGCTTGGCTGGACAATTTTAGTGTTCGTTGTTGAGCGTAGGTGGCGTTATCTCCTGAACCTTAATTTTCCTTGTAAATAAAACCAGTTCGGTTTTGGATGGGTTAACATTGAGCCCGACCTTAATGGACCAGGAGGATAGTTTCCTGAGAGCCGATTCCATTAGGTCTCTGATCGTGTGGGGGAATTTCCTCGTTATGGCAATGGCAATATCTTCCGCGTAGGCCGTCACTTTGTAACGAATTCCTGCCGTGCACTGATTACAGCAGAATAATCAGCAAAAGTTGCTGTCTCGACCAGCACCGCACGCACCCTTAAGCGAACACCTCCTCGAATCGACGAACGAATAAGGAATTTGACGGCTGAACGCAGTCACCCGATCTACAGCCAAATGTCAACGAATAAATCCAGAATTTTATCGAAACCACCAGCATCGGGACAACGCGTGGCCTCAAGCATTTCTTTTCCCCAATCGGCGGTCGACCAAGGAAGTTAAATTCCCTGGAAAAGTCCCCACACCGCAGAAAGGAACATTTTTAATCCATCGACCAGCGGACCATCCCAATAAGGAACGGAGAAAGCAAGTCGGGACAGTTTAGTTTCCTCGACGAACCATCCATTTCGGACAAGCGTTTCGACCGAAGCAATAACCCGGTCAGAGCGAAGCGCTGGGATTCTATGCAAATACTCCAGCGTGGCTGAGAGCATACCAAATCCAGCTGCCCCCTTAAGCAACGGCTAAGGTGAGTGTTCGTGTGAGACGCGCGAAAGACAGCGTAAAATAATCCTCCTTTTTCGCAACACAACAGCCTCAACACGTCGTGGGTGTTACGGTCAGCAGTTTGGAACACTAGGACGCAGGAGCCCAGACTCCAGTCCCAAGCACGGACGTCAGATATACCAGGTGAGCATTCTTTTAGTGGTACTCCACGAGGAAGTCCTCGTGATGGTGTAATCCCCAAAGTGAGAGTAGTATTAATTAGGCATTGTCCCTCCAGGTTCGGCAGTCACGTGTTATCACACGACCACCACGACCAGTAGGCACTGCACCCGGAAGCGAAAGGGGGCAGCTGGCTCAGCAGCACCAATATATATATTACGCGGCCCCTTCATAATTTCGTTTCACGGCGAGGCGAGAACTCACGTATATATACTCCGCGGGCCCTTCACATACATGTCGCAGAAAAGCGCTTTTATATTACGCGGCCCCTCATCATAATCGCTACGCGACTCAGCGAGGCAAAATACATACTCCGCGGGCCCTTCACAAACCCACGGATTTTATACATTCGGCCCCTGCACAGCGACGCTTGCGACGAGGCATATCGCCACAGAACGGCCCCTTTACAGCCGTTCGTCGCGGCCCATTTACAGCCAACAAGGCCCATTTACGGCCAAAGCAGTACCAGCAGTAGTCACAAGCGACTCTCATCAGCAGCAGATGGTCACCAGCGACCCAACACACCAGCACCAGCGCAGCAGTCATATTGATCTATTATATTCAGTGTAGTGTAGAAATTTGCAGTAGAGTAGAATCCTCGGGTAGAATGTATAACTAATCGTTCTTAACATACCAAACTAGGATTTCTATTTCCCCTTCTGGGACCCTAGTTTCGTTTGCATTATCGTGCACTTTTAAATTCGGCCTTGTTCCTCTTGGCTTTCGAGCATATTGCTCCCCGATTCTCCAAATCAGTGATTGAATCCCTTAAGGGAATATCGTCCAAAGGAAGACGAGGGTAAAGGAAAAGAAAAGAGAAATATAGTATTGCGACATTCACGTCGGTCATTCACCCCAGCAGATACATTTGCAAGAGGGAAAAATTGAATCTTCCAATTAGAAACGCGATAGTGGTTGAGTGAAATCGTTTAGTTCAACTCAAGTAACATCGAGTAATTCCTCCGCGAATAATTTCGAGGAGTAATTACGTATATGAAACATCGGAACTTGGAACTTTTTTTTTGTCTGAACCATATTGAATTAATAACCTTCTACAGGAACGTCGGCAGTGTGCGCACATCAGCTGGAGTTTCCATGTAAGTACAATTGATTTGCTTTTAACTAAATACATTATATTATTTCAATATATATACATATATCAACCTCTATTTCAAATTGCGTAACCGATATATATATACAGTCGCGTTAATAGCATTTCGATGTGGTAGATGCAGGGTATATACATATTTTTTTTGAGTTTTGAACGAGTGCATACGATCGCATCCGAGTATCAGCTCGAAGTTTAATTCGCCGCGGTCTATTTTCTTTTCTTTTATACGTCGAAGACGGCAAAGAGTATTCGTGGATTAACAAGCATATAGTGCTTTAAAGTTCTCATTTGATTAGAACATTGTGTCATTTCAATGCCCATCGCACCTTCAGTAGCGACGTGTTTGTTTTAATGAATTCCTAAACGGAGAACAGAGTCCCCATCGCGGATTCTTTTTGTTTCGTGTGTGTTATTAGTGTCAAGGCTGTCCAACAGTCAGTGCGGTGAATATTGTAAGACCAGCCGGTCGTCGACATCCTGCACGGAAGGTCAACTCTATTTCGTATATCATACGCTTTCGTTCGACCTGTTGAGGCGATACATCCTAAGACTTTCTTAGCCCAAGGAGGCAGTCTAAGTCCATCTGGACGGATACCTGTTTGTTTGTTTAGTTTTGTGTATTCATGACGATCGATAATTCTTTTTTTTATCGAGGAGTCATACCACTAGTTGATAACCTTTTAGATTTTAGTTTTTTTTTAATCTCGATTGAGCCTCCATACGAGAAGGCCCATCCATATAAGGGTCGAATTTAACTATAAGTACGAACGGACAGATTAGTTCGAAAACCTAGATTTATCTAACTTTACAATAATATTATAATTAGGTTTAAGAAACATCTTTATACATTGTTCTTTGATTTTTATTGATTTTTGTTCGAATATAACTATCTACGCTTAGGGCGTAGCCATGACGTTTGCGTGTAATTTCCTGACGTCGTCGTTGTCTGTAAGCCAAGGTATGGCGGTTTAACCTTCATCTCTAGGAGGGGGTCGTCTCTTCATCGAGGGGAAGTGAGCAGGAGAGGTTAATCCAATGGGGATAAGCATCAACAGAGGCTGAAGAGGCTTATCCCCCTTCCAAATTAGGGGTCATCGCCGATAGTGCGGCGCGGTGACCAAGGAGTCCATGTGGAAACGTGGCGGGGTGGGCCAGCACAGGGGAGATTCATCACCTTCTCCTCCCCTCTCTCTCTCTCTCTCTCTCTCTTCCGACATATCTACTTCTCCCTCTAGCTTCATCCAGCTTGCTGGATAGAGCGCATCTCTCTCGCTTCTCAAGGTCAATCAGGCCTCCTGGCCCTTCGGGCCACCCAAAGCGACCGTGGTAGCAATACCACTCTCGTACTCTCTCTCTCTCCGCGAACGGTTAGCAATGGAAGTCCATCGGTCCATTGGATACGGAGGAAGAGAGCTCCTTTTCTGGTTTTTGGTTTTCCAGGAAGGAGCTGCTGTTCTTTGAAGGCATGTAAAAATAGAGGTAACCCCAGTTTGGACTCACAGACAAGGATTCAGGATAAGGTAAGGTTCATTTGGTAGGATGATAATCCATCATCATCCCCGATAAAGGGTAAGAGGGGGCTGTTATGTTACAGGTGGCGGCAACGTAGGACACGACGACAATTTGGAAGATGCCAGTTACACCCAGGCCAAAGAAGCATGGCTCTGTGGGAGAGTCCACCTCGTTCAGCCGCATGGTGAAATCAACCTGTAATGTAACGGCAGTCCGTTACAACTTTGCATCCATCCTCCTCTAGGTTGGAGATGACCTCGTTGACTACTAAGATCCATAGTAGCGGTAAGAGCATTCCTCCTTGTGGTGTGCCCCTGTACACTGACCTCCTGGTTAGACAGCTGCCAAGCTCCGCCTGGATCAGCCTGCTGTCTAGCATGTTCTTTATACAGGTGCAGAGGCAGTTGTCCACGTTTAGTCTGAGGAGTGCGTTCGTGACGGCTTCTGTATTGACATTGTTGAAAGCCCCTTCTATATCCAGAAAGGATACCATCGTGTATTCTTTGTGATACAGCGATTTTTCGATAGTACTGACTAGCGAATGAAGTGCTGTTTCTACTGAAAAGCCTTTTCGGTAGGCGTGTTGACACCTCGAAAGGGAATTGTTTTCCAGGTTTGAGGGTATGTAGTAATCTACAAGTCTTTCCAACGTTTTCAGGAGGAATGAAGTTAGACTGATAGGTCTGAAGTCTTTTGGAGAACAGTGTGAAGCTTTACCGCATTTTGGTATAAAGACCACTTTTACCGTTTTCCAAACTGTGGGCGTAAAGCTGAGTTTTAGGCAGCTATTGAAAATCACCAGTAGCCAGGGTGTGAGAGTCTCGATACTCTTCTGTAGCTCTATGGGTGTTATTCCATCTAGTCCAGGTGATTTATATGGGAGGAAGCTGTTAATCGCCCACGCCAGTTTGCGATTGTCAGCAATATGCTCCGGAACCATTTGGACCCTGTGATGGTGCTGTGTAGGGTGACGAATCAAACAAACTATTTAAGTATCCCCATACGCCATTTATCAGGAGCTGATTAAAAATTCAAATGGAAAGAAAATAGCTGGCGACTGGCAACTGCAAGTTCCCTACTTATTAACTTTCTATCACTTATTCTTTGATCAATGAGGAAAGGTAAAATAGTAGGGACTAGTAGTTGCCTTGCAAATTGAACGCGCCCATTTTTATTCACTTAAAGACATTAGGTGCATTTTATTGAGAACTTATTTCAAGCTCCAGCAATGGAAATCCCAACAAAATACTATCTTCAGTTTTATATTCACCTTTAGTTCAAATGTCAAATTTGGAATACATGTGGAATACATAATAATATGTGTTCTTAGGCGTATATTCACTAAAACAATACTCAAATTTATTATTCCCGCCCAGTAAATCTAATTTTTACTTTCCAAATCAATTTTCCTTCCTACTGTGAGCTGTAGTTTCTTGGAACGTGCACAACTAAACCAGTTGTAGTTGCAACAAATTTTGAAACTAAATTAGTTATCAGTTGCAAAGTGTAACTAAGCGTGCATAGTTGTGAAACATTAGTTTCCAGATTGTAACTAAAATTAATTAGCTTTAGTTTTAGCTTTTTAGCTATCGAATCAACACAACTAATAACTATTTGCTAACAATTTCATCCAAAAATGCTTACAGGAGCAATTCTTTCATTTCGTTATATTTTCAGGTTTTAATTATGTTTAATTTTGGAGATTATTCCTGGAAGTAGATTTGTCTTCGATAAGTTTTTAGTTTGAAGGTTGGAGGAAAAAATTCGATTTGTACTTTGGTAACCGATGACTGGCAAAATCCTCCTCCAAACCCTCCCCGTGGGTGCCGGCTGGTAATGGTCACTACAATTGTCTTGTGCGATGCCAAGACGGTGATCAGCTAAGGTCAGGGGGGATCACTGTGGTATTCCTTTACTCATCAATAGTTCAATACCCAGTGATGCTCCTTTACCATAGGACAGAAGGTGCCTAATTTCAGTGGTCGTGCGAGAGTACATAGTACATAAATCCGTGACGAAGAATGCAAGGTTGAGGGCCAAATCAGTCGATAGCGAGCTCCTTCAGACGCCCGGGCAAGGTCTGTCGTTCCCCTGTTGCCTTATCCCGGTATATCGGCTCTGCCGGGATGGACCTTTATTTCCGATCTACTCGTGGGAACCAAATATTTTCTTTTTAAAAAACACGCCAAACAAAGACAACACAGCTAATGAAAACCGACTTAACCGACCAAGACTTACCAGACAAGACGAACCTAACCAACAAACACAGGACAAACGCAACGACCAACTCACAGCCAGCGATTCGGACCTACTTACTACAACTCTCCCCATTTTCAAAAGTCTAAATATTGAAAGCGCTGAGGAGGGTTCCCAATCCTCATTCAACACCGCTAACATAGGATCTGAGACTGAGGACGAATTGCTGGACGACAATGAATCTAAGGACAACACCCTGAAACCACACGCAGTCTCCAAGGAGACAAGAAAGCGGAGCAACTACAGGGCCTCAAAACGATTCCTAAAAAAAATTACTGAGAAGGACCCAAAGTCTATCAACGATAGAGACAGGGCCTTGATCAGGAAGCACAAGAGGGCAATAAAGAGCTATGAAAATCTGAGGGCTCACAAACCCAATGAACCGTCAGCTCCCGAACTGCAAAAAGGAAAAACAGTAGTGGTGACAGACAAATCCAATGGTGCCCCTAATAAGGATCACAAGAAACAGTCTAAAACCATCAGACCTGTGGAATCAAAGAACAAGGCACAGGCTTCGAGCAGGGTCTCTACTGGCACTAAGGCCGGAACCTCTGGCACCTCTTCGAAGAGACAACGATCAGAGGAAGAGAAAAAAGAAAGCCGACCGAAAAGACCCAAGGCTTCAACAAGCCTAGACAGCACTCCGACGAGCCTAATAGCAGCAGTCATTGACGAGCAAGATCCCGATGGGAAGATCACAGCTGAACACTGACTGCTAGCAAAAAACGTCATCCTCAAGGCTATGATGGTCAACATCCGAAATGGGGGACCAGACTACGAGTTTGACGGAGCCGGATGGCACAAGGGCGTGAAGTTAGTGGGGTGTGGTGACGGGCATACCCTTGAGTTTCTCTCCAAAACCATCGCCAGCATTGGCGAACTGTGGGAGGGAGCCAAACTCAAGGTCATACCACGATCCGCACTACCACTAAGACAGAAAGCAAGTACAGGCGTTGACCTTCGAGTTGTGAAAAGGTTTGCTTCCGAAGATTCCTGCAGCTCTATCTCCGACACGTTCGGTAGACTGGGCTGGAAAAATGGAGAAAGTGGCGGAGAGGTTCAACCTGATACGCTTAATCTTCAGACCAATAGACAGACAGCCGATAGGTGCGATGCTGCCGACGAGGCCTGTGAAACCGAACAGGTGAAACGGGCCACAGAGGCGGCGTCCACTGGTCAGCGTCCATCTAAGAGCCAGCGAAAGAGGAAAAGGAGAAAGGCGGCTATCGTGCATCGCAAAGAAACTGCACCGCCAGTTGAAGGCGCAAGCGCTGAGAACGGCACTTCCCCGGCGGCGACGGCAAAGAGATGCAGGTCGGCAGAGGTTACCCCAACCGAAACCAGCCAGCTGACTGAAACCAACGCTGCCTCCCCTTCCAATAGCTCGAACAGGAAAAAACGGAGGAAGAAGACCTCAAGCACTCCTGTCGGTGGAACTGCGCGCGCACCTTCTGCGTGCCCTTCCACTAGAACACTTCCAGCTGATGTATTTCCAATGATTGGATTTACTCAGATTAACCTTTAACACTACAAGGCTGCTACTGCACTCATCAGTAAGAAGCTTTCTGTGTTGAATACAAAAGCCCACATAACATCCATACAGGAGCCATGGGTGTGGAAAAATCGCATCTGTGGCCTTGGAGGTGTCCGTGGCACTACGATACTCTGTGACGAGCGGTCCGAGAGACCAAGGGCTTGTCTTGCTGTGTCGAACCTTCTCTCAGCGACTAAGCTTGGACAATTTTGTGGCCATGATTTGGTTGCTGCAGTCATTAGCTACGAAATGAATGGAAATTGGAAGACCTTCGTCGTGGCGTCAGCTTATCTACCCCCGAGGGCAATTTCTGAACTCATTGACTTTTGCGACACCAGGAAGATGGGCCTAGTTATATGCTGTGATGCCAATGCTCAAAACACTGTTTGGGGCAGCAGCAAATGCAACATGCGAGGAAACCATCTCCTGGATTTCATTCTATCATCTGATCTTACTATCAACAATGTTGGCTCGCAGCCAACTTTTGTGACGTCAAGAAGACAGGAAGTGATCGACCTAACTTTATCAAATAGATACTTTACGGCGGTTACTAACTGGAGGGTCTCTTCGGAGGTGTCCCTCTCAGACCATAGATATATCGAATTCCAAATCGGATGCGAAGCCATAACTTTGCAGGAGAGGAGGAATCCGAGAAAAACCAACTGGATACGCTTCAGGGAGGAATTAGGGAAAACTCTCAAAACTCCAACCAAACTCAGGACGAGATAAAAGGTAGAGGAAGCTGTTCAAGACCTGAATAGTGCCATTACTAGCTGTTTTGAACTGACGTGCCCAGTAAGCAAACCCCCTGGCAGAACAACGGTTCCCTGGTGGAGCTCGGAACTGCAAAGAATTCGTAGAGAAGCTAGAAAGCTTCTAAATAGGTCACTCAAGACTGATTTGGAGACAAACTGAAATCGCTACCGATCGAAGCAGAAGGAATATAAGAGGCTAATTCGGGTATCGAAAAGTGCTTCTTATAAGAATTTCTGCGAAAAGATTGAAACGCTGGGTGAAACTAGTAGGTTGGTTAAAGTTCTGAAAAAGGGCAAACCAGCCAAACTGGACTCACTTAGAAAACTTGATGGCACCTTCACTGAGACGAAAGCGGAAACTCTTTGTTATCTGTTGGAGTCTCACTTTCCGGGTAACCAGATTACAATTGGTTCACAACCAGCCCCGATTACCGAGACTATGACTGACGCAAGACAAACAACTCGGCGTAGCTGATATATTGCGAAGGCCGTGGTGACGGACGAGGCCATTAAATATGCTTTTCCGTCTTTTGACGGCTTCAAGTCACCTGGTACGCACGGAATATACCCAGCCATGCTGCAGCAATGTACAAACCAGTTGCTACCGACTATGAAGAAAATCTTCATCGCTGTCCTAGCACTGGCATACATTCCAACACCCTGGCGTACAGTTAGAGTGGCATTTATACCTAAAATTGGCAGAAGTGACTACTCACTCGCCAAGAGCTTCAGACCAATAAGTCTGACTTCCTTCTTGCTGAAAAGCATGGAAAGGCTGGTCGAGCTTCACGTGCGCAGAACTGCTTTGCGATTGCATCCACTATCAAAGATGCAACATGCCTATCAACGCGGAAAATCCTGCGAGACTGCGCTCCAAAATCTAGTTGGTAGAATTGAGGGCGCGCTTGACGGAAAAGAATACGCGATGGGCATTTTCATCGATATTGAGGGTGCTTTTGACAATGCGACTTTTGATAGCATGTGCAGCTTCGCCAGACAACACGGCGTAGACGAACCATTGGTGTAGTGGATTAAAGCAATGCTAATGCGGATTGTGGCCACTATGTTATGGCGGGGGTAAGCAGAGGCTGCCCGCAAGGCGGCGTCTTGTCTCCACTGCTGTGGTGTATGCTGGTCGACTCTCTGTTGAACGCACTCAACAGTTCTAATATTTACGCTCAGCCGTACGCGGATGATGTTGCCGTGCTTTCTGTTGGATCATGCCTAGCGACTGTATGCGCCAAGGCGCAGGCGGCCCTTGACGTGATCGACGAATGGTGCACTAGTAATGGGCTCTCGGTCAATCCTCTTAAAACTGAGGTTGTTCTCTTTACGAGAAGGAGGAAGCTGGTCGGGTTGACTCAGCCAGTGCTAAAAGGCGTCACAATCCAATTCTCCAATGAATCAAAGTATCTGGGAGTCATCCTGGATAGCAAACTTCTTTGGTCCAAACATGTTGAGCTGAAGACTGCCAAGGCGCTGTCTGTTTTCTGGCAGTGCAAAGACATTTTCGGCAAGACATGGGGCTTATCACCGAAAAGAGTCCTATGGATTTATACGGCTATGATAAGACCATTTATAGCATACGCATCGGTTGTTTGGTGGAATAAGCTTTCACGTAAATACGTCACTGCTGCTTTTGCCAAACTCCAAAGGCAGGTATGTCTCGGCTGCACGGGGGCTTTCCCCAGCACGCCTGGCTCCGGCCTAGATGCACTATTGAACCTTCCGCCCCTTGATGTTTACATCATGGGCTGTACAATCAAGGCAATCTCACGTCTTACAAGAGGTGGCTTTTGGTATAACTCGCACTGGAGTTTTGATGAACTTGCGCAACGGTTGTCCTTCGACTCCTATCTTATGGATATGCCGTCTGATGCGATGACACCGGAACTTCGGCTAAAGCGCAAATACGAGGTCGCCTTTCCTCGCGTCCAGGACTGGCTCTGGCCGGACTCTGAACCTGGAAGGGAATGCAGTCGAATCTTCACGGATGGCTCCAAAACCGATCAAGGATCTGGTGCTGGTGTCTTCGTGGAGAGCGATAACGTTAGACTTTTCTTTCCGTTAGGCAAATATGCGTCAGTCTTCCAAACAGAGACTTATGCTATCCTAATGGCCATGGACTATGATACGAGGAACAGGTGGAGGGGGCGAAGTATCTGCGTCTGTAGCGACAGTCAGGCTGCGCTTAAGGCCTTACTCAAACCCTTAACTACCTCCAAAATAGTCCGTGAATGCAAGATATCTCTCAATTCGGTCGGAAGGCTGAATTCACTTAAACTTGTCTGGGTCCCGGGTCATAACGGGATCACGGGAAATGAGATCTCCGATGAACTTGCTAGACAAGGCTCAGGGGGGGACCTCTCAGGACCTGAACCAGCGATCTGTCTGCCTGCGTCCTCGGTCAGGGCTTCCATTGACGGTTGGGTTTCCTATGAACACAATCGCCGTTGGCATGACTCTCCAGACAGTGCAGACAGACTAAGCAAATGCTCCCGACGTCTGTGGGAAATCCGCGGCATTCTGTTGTCTCTCAACAGAAAAGACTGCAGACAGACTACTGGCGTTCTTACGGGACACTACGCTTTTGCCAAACACCTTAAGGTGCTAGACCTAAGCGACACCACCAACTGCGAAGCCTGTGGAGAAAGCGACGACACTGCGGAACATTTCCTCTGTGATTGTCCTGCTTTTTCTCGTATCAGGTGGCAGGTATTTGGTGCGGATATGGTGAGTGCTGTAAACCTAAGCTCCTTATCATTGAAGCGCCTTCTCGTTTTTCTAAGTAAAATGTGGTGTGTCTGCCTGGTAGTAGAATGGACCAGTATTGAGTCTGAGTGCTCCAGTGCAGAAAGTCTCACATACCCCGACAAAAAAAAAGAAAAAAAAAAAAACACAGAAAGCCAAAGTTTGGATACCACCCCCCTTCGATAAAGAAGAGGACGAGAACATCGTTGTCCTCCTCGCAGGGCAAAACAAAAGCATCCCGATCGAGGAGTGGGTGAAGTTATACTCCAGAAGAAGTGGTGACGGCAAGGAGCTGCTTTGCGATCAACCAATCTTCTGCAGCAAGCATAAGGCAGACCCCAGTCAGCAAACTGAAGTTCGGACTAGGTGCCGTAAAGGCACGGCTGGACGAAGATGAGCCAAAGATCACAAAAGCTGCTAGTGGTGCAAATTAATTTGCATCACTCTAAAGCAGCAACACACGACCTACTGCTGTTCATGTCTGAGGTAAGCGTGGACGTGGCATTAATTCAGGAACCCTGGATTTTTAAAAATAAAATCCAAGGACTGAAATCGCCATATTACCATCTGTTCCACACCAAAGAAGAAGGTAAAGTACGAAGCTGTATTCTAGTCAAAAAAACTGTTAGTTATATAATTTTTTTTCACAGGTACAGCAATGGAGACACAGTGGCTGTGAAAATTGAAGCTCCGGGAAAGAACCTTAACCTCGCTTCAATTTATATGGCACACGATGAGGTAAACCCACCATCCGATACAGTGCGGGAACTAGCGGAACACGCTAACACACGGAACACATCCCTGGTGGTAGGTTGCGATGCAAATGCACACCACACTCTGTGGGGTAGTACAGGAATAAATGAAAGAGGTGAGTCGTTGTTTGAATATATTATTTCCACAAATCTAGTTTTGTGTAACAGTGGAAACCAGCCCACTTTCCAAAACAGAAACAGGGCAGAAATTTTAGACATAACTCTCAAAAGCAACAATGATCAGGTCAGGGTAGAAGACTGGAGAGTTTGTCGAGAGAACTCATTCTCAGACCATAGTAGAATACTCTTTACAGTCAATCTACAATATAGGGCACAATCGATTTTTAGGAACCCTAGGCAAACAAATTGGGCAGACTATGCGAAAACGGTCAGTGAGTACACACAGCATCCAAAAGAGGACAAGTTTGTCGACACTCACTCAAACGAAAACGCAGTCTACTATATTACCAAAAATATGCACAAAGCCTTTGTCAAACACTGTCCCATCTCTCGCAATCGCAAACCCAAAAAGGCAACTTGGTGGACCAGCGAGCTTCAAAAGCGGCGAACATTGGTAAGACAACTGTTTAACAAAGCAAGGCAGAGTAAGGCAGATGAAGACTGGACTAAGTATAGGTCCGAACTTAATCTATACACTAAAGAAATAAGGAGAGCAAAACTCGAATCCTGGAACACGTTCTGCGAATCCATAGAGATTACAAACGAGGCCGCCAGACTACGTAAAGTATTGTCCAAAGACCCCACGGTCCCAGGCTATATTAAACGTGCTGACGACTCTTGGACAGAGTCTAGCCAAGAAACTCTACAAATATTAATGGATACTCACTTTCCGGAGTCTATTGAAATCACTGGGTGTGAGATCAGCTACACTCCGGTTCCGCTAGACACACAAACGGAAATAGCAATGGAAAGCATTATAACAGAGCACAAAATTACTTGGGCAGTCAAATCATTCAAGCCCTACAAATCGGCGGGACCAGATAATGTCATACCAGCAATGATACAACAGGCTCTTAATGCAATACTGCCATGGCTAAAAGCCATTTTCAAAAGCTGTATAAGACTCTGCTACATACCGCAAAGCTGGAAAGAAGTTAAAGTGATATTCATTCCCAAAGCAGGGAGACATATACACTGCACAGCAAAAGATTATAGGCCGATAAGTCTCTCCTCTTTTCTCCTAAAGACACTGGAGGGAATAATCGACTTATACACAAGGGACCTTCTAAACGAAAATAACCTATGCAGCACTCAACACGCCTACCTCAAAGGCAAGTCCGTTGAAACAGCCCTGCACGAAGTTGTGTCAATAATAGAAAAAGGATTACACCACAAAGAATTCACTATGACAGCATTTTTGGACATTGAGGGAGCTTTCAACAATGTTAAAACAGCGGCCATAAAAACAGCGCTCCAAGACTTAGGAGCGAAAAACGAAATAACGAACTGGGTTTACGAAATGCTCAACAGCAGAGTAATTAACTCAGATAACGGTGAGAGTCACATAAGGAAAATAGTGACCAGGGGCATCCCACAGGGAGGGGTCATATCTCCCCTTCTGTGGCTCATAGTGGTTGTTGCAGTCAAATGGGCCGCAACACTCCTTTTACACTCCCTCTTTTATCGGTCTGCGTTCCCACGGTCTGAAGAAGTGGAGGGGCAACCATGGTCCCATCAGCCATGGGTCCACGTTTTTGGAGCCTTGGGGAGCAACCACCACAGGTAACTTGAAGGGCAGGAGGCCCAGACCCAAAGGGGGAGAGGAAACCAGACGGACGGTCGGTGAAACCAGACGGACGCACGGTCTGTGGAGAGGAATCCACACGGACGGTCTGTGGAAGCGGATACAGACGGGCGGTCTGTCAAAATGACTACAGACGGACGGTCTGTAAAGGCGGAGTGCCAGTAAAAAGCACTCTGCAACCAGACGAATTGTCTGCAACGGCGGGGTGGAAATAACACAACACACCGAAACATCCACCATTGAAATGAAATTCGCGGGCGCGTAAGTCAAAGGCCCAAAAGCGAACAAAGACCTACCATAGACACGGTAGTGAGCCACGAACGATGAGGGAAGGGATGACGCTCCCTTTTAACCCATCTCCGTCGTGGGAGCACCGAAGGAGCAGCAGAGGAGTGCGGGTGGACGGCCCTGTGAATCACCCTCACAAAACACACAAAAACAACAACACCGGCGGCAGAACACGAACGAGAAACGCAAAATATATCACCGTGAAACGAGTCGACATTGAAATTGGATGTCTCGTCGGACAGCGCACCAATCTTGGCTGAGACACCAAGCGAAACACAAATTGAAATCAAATGGCTGCGAGCCCAACGTAAATTAAACCTCTGTAAGGATTGACAAACGATCAACATGTCCCTTTCCCCAAAATCTGCGCATCATTCCACCGAGGTAGAATAGGGAAATAATTTAGAATCGATTATTAGTCGTTTACTTACCAGCTCTTTTTGCCTGCACTCCTAAATGATTGTTGCGTTTGGTTCTAGGGATGGTTATCTTTATTAAAAAGGTCGTCATTCTATTTCTCCTGAAATTATCCGAGAGATTTTGATCTTTGGGGGGAATATTATTCAAAATATCCACGAATGCAATTGGGTGCATTTTGTCGGAAAACTATTTTCTTTCTCGAATGTATTTGTTTACTTCGCGAAACGTCAACGGGCATGGGCTGAATTAAGGCAGATCCAGGGTCGGTCGGAGGGTTTGTTCATTGCTGAGGTAGAGCAATGGGCGAATTCACTGAGTGAGAGGTCGCCTGAAGGGCGTAAGAACATTAGCGGGTTCATGTCAGCGCACTGATGTGAGAGTACATAGTGTAGTAGAAGAGGACATGGACCGCCAAATGTCTAAGTATGTGTGAGTATGGGGGAGTGCGAAACAGTTGACCTCTTCAGCGCTACAGCTGAATGGTCGCGTTAGAACTGTTGTTGGCTCTGCTTCCCAACGTATGTATGGATGTTTGAGTGAGGATGCCGGCCGACCAAATGGACGAAGTCAGATGGAAAATCACTTCTTGGTTGACCAGGCAGCGATATAGTCAAAGTTTGTGGTTTTAACGTCCAGAAGGGAATTTGTGAAAAATAGAAAAGTGAACAAAGAAAAGTCGAGGAAAAAAAAGATAGAACGAAATAGTAATCGGGTGCTCCGGATAATTGCAGGAGCAATACAGCTTTTGTCGCAGCGGGACCATACCCAACAATTTGCAGGAAGCAGGAAAAAGGAATTGAGGAAATTAATCCAGAAAAAAAGCTAAGTATTATCTTAATTAGGTAGTTAGAAGTGTTAGCTAGAAAAAAAAAGGAAAGTTATAAACCCCGATAGGGTAGTGCCTTCGAACCTTCCCGATAAACAACGGGACACGCGACCAAGTAATTTTGGAATATTTTCCATCCCTCGGGAAAAGTGATCGTGCGTTATTCCGGGATTTTCTTTTATTCCCACTCGGCTGTGCAGTAACGTGAATAAAATTTGCCGTGCTCCGACGGAGCTTTATAACGTTTTGGAAAAAAAAATCGCTTTTATTTCTTATTTTTGGTTTCTTTGTTTGGCTCGTTTTCTTCGGTTGAATATTCCTGGTTTCACAATTAACCTTAAAATTGTGTGGCGCCCATTTTTATTTGATTAATTTTTCAGATCCTTGATCTATCCGGGAATATAAATTCTATATTGCCCACCACAGTAAGTACCTTCACTTTCCTTTGGTACAAGTACAAAAATCATTATATTTTTCTTCCTGAACCCACCCCGTGCTGAGCTACCGGGAAATCAGCACTTTAATTGCTGATTGTTCCACTCGCGCTCTTCGCATTTTTTGTCCCATTGACAATTTCCAATTAAAATTCTTGCGTTTGTTTTCCGCCAATTTAATCTAGTAAAAAGTAGTTTGATCGCGTTAAATTATAGTGCAACATGGTCAACAATATCCTCACGACTCTAAAGGTCAAAAGGACGAAAATAGTAGCGTACGCAGACGATATTGTAATTCTAATAAGTGGCAAGTATCTCCCCACTATTAGTGAACTCATGGAATCTGCCCTAAAAGAATTATCCTCGTGGGCAAGACCGAACGGCCTTGGAGTTAATCCAGTCAAAACCGAAAGCGTTCTGTTCACCAGGAAAAGAAAAATCGAGAAATTCGATATGCCAAAGCTAAACGGAATTCGTCTGAAACTTTCCCCGGAGGCAAAGTATCTGGGCATCATCCTAGACTCTAAGCTTACTTGGAAACGTAACACAGAAGAAAGAGCAAAAAAAGCACTATGCGTCTTCTACGCATGCAAGAAGACCTTTGGAAAACGTTGGGGTATGCGCCCTTACATAACCCATTGGATGTACACAGCGATCATACGACCCATACTTACATACGGGTCAATTGTATGGTGGAAGGCAACAGAAAGTACTACCTATCTCCATATCCTCTCAAAGGTACAGAGATTAGCATGCATCGGTACAACAGTAGCAATGCGATCAACACCTCAAGCCGGACTGGAAGTCATTTTAAACCTACCACCCCTTGGTGAATACATTCGCAGCATGGCAGCCAAAAGAGCCCTCCGCCTTAAGGACGCAAACATGTGGAGACACAGCTCCTATGGGGACGGCTCCATAATTCACAATTACTTGGGTATCGATCTATCCAGGAAAAGGGACTACATAATCTTTAATCGAAACTTCGAGAAAAACTACTCTACATACATACCCCAAAGAGAGAACTGGAATACGCACGCCAGCGCACAAGAAATTCATATCTATACGGACGGGTCAAAAATGGATGTAGGTACAGGAGCAGGAGTTTTCTGCTCTAGACATAAAGGACTCGTACAGACTCCCCAATGAATGCAGCGTCTTTCAAGCCGAAATAGTCGCCATAGACAAGGCAGCAAAAACAATATCCGCGAAGAATCTGGATCCTTCCAAGATTACAATCTTCGTAGACAGTCAGGCGGCGATCAAAGCACTAGACAGCGAAACCATAAAGTCAAAAACAGTCAGCAACTGCCAAAAATCCCTCAACGAAATAGGCGAACGACACAGGATCACCCTCTGCTGGGTCCCCAGTCATAGCGACATCGTGGGGGAATGAAAATGCAGACGAGCTGGCAAGAACAGGGTCAGAACTTGACGCTATGGACGCCATTATGTCAATAGACATCCCAATTAGTGCAGCAAAAAGAAACATTCACCAAAAACTGAGGCAACCAATTAACACCACCTGGTCCCAAAGGCACGACTGTGTTATATCTCGCAGTCTATGGCCAAGAATCGACGAGAAAAGAACGAAACACATTCTGGGAATGAATAAACAAGAAATACGTATCCTAACCGGCGTACTGACAGCAGGGCAACAGATTTTTCGAAGACCTAGAGGATGTAGCGCTGGTACCACTGACGGACACAATCAGGTTTGTCAAGAAGACAGGTTGGTTCCAATAGGCCAACCAACAAGAATAATTTAAACGGAGTATGGTTAGTGTTTTTATTGTAAGGGAAGATTTTTACCACAATAAACAACAAGGGATCACAATGGACCAATGGGCCCCCGTGCAAGCACAGTAATTGCTGTGCACCTCCCTTCTAACCTAACCTAACCTAACCTTGGTAACCGATACCCGATTTTGAATCTCGCTTTTATTTGTCATTAGGTTATTTTTATTAAAGCACCAAATAAGGAAAAAAGCTTGCGTTTACAATGTTATTTGACTAAGTGATCTATGGAACAACAAAAAAGGTCCTCAAAGGTCGAAAAAAAGGAAATTTTTCCAAAATTCCATTAGAATCCGCACGGTATATCTGTGTTCAATGCTATTTGACTAAAAGGTCCTTGGAACAACAAAAAAGGTCCTTAAAAGTCGAAAAAAATTGTATTTCCAAAATTCCATTAGAATCCGTATGTTATATCTGCGTTCAATGTTATTTGATTAAGAGGTCCTTCGAACAACAAAAAATGTCCCTAAAATGTGGAAAAAGTATATTTTTCCAAAATGTCGTTAGACATTTGAGTTAGCTTAACTTTCTGCGGTTGATTATCAACAATCATCGCCGGAAATGTATTATTATTGTTATTTATTATTATTTATTGTTTAGCGGAACTATGCTATTTAAATTCATTGGTCTTACAATTTGTTTAACCTAAATTTACGGTACAACCGTATCCGCAAACTTATATGTATAAATAGATTTAATTATGGGGATCATAACATTTTTTTGAATTCAGTCACATTTGCTTAAATGTTAGAAAATTTGTTTAATTTTTCATTATTTATTGGTAGCGTATTAAATAGTCGACAACCTTTGTAAACTATACTATTCTGGCTAACAGTATTCACATAATGAGGTAATCTAAAGTCGTCCCGGTTTCTTAATGCATAACGTATCTCAGATACTTCCGCTAGCATTTTGGCAAAATGCCATATTTAATTTTAAATATAGAACATAGTACATTAAATGGATTTTTTTTACATTTATTCATAAAAGTATATCTAACATTAATTTAACAGAAGTATAACAATTGCCCTGTATAAATATTCTCATCGCTTTATTTTGCAAACGCTGTAATTTAAGCAAAGACGTATCACAACAAAGACACAAGATAGACGAACAATGCTCAAAATGCGGTTTAATCATTATATAGGGTGATTTTTTTAAGGTTAGGATTTTCATGCATTAGTATTTGACAGATCACGCGGGATTTCAGACATGGTGTCAAAGAGAAAGATGCTCAGTATGCTTTGACATTTCATCATGAATAGACTTACTAACGAGCAACGCTTGAATTTTCAGTGAATGGGCCCTAGAAAAGTTGGCAGAAAATCCGCTTTTTTATCGACAAATTTTGTTCAGCGATGAGGCTCATTTCTGGTTGAATGGCTACGTAAATAAGCACAATTGCCGCATTTGGAGTGAAGAGCAACCAGAAGCCGTTCAAGAACTGCCCATGCATCCCAAAAAATGCACTGTTTGGTGTGGTTTGTACGCTGGTGGAATCATTGGACCGTATTTTTTCAAAGATGCTGTTGGACGCAACGTTACGGTGAATGGCGATCGCTATCGTTCAATGCTAACAAACTTTTTGTTGCCAAAAATGGAAGAACTGAACTTGGTTGACATGTGGTTTCAACAAGATGGCGCTACATGCCACACAGCTCGCGATTCTATGGCCATTTTGAGGGAAAACTTCGGAGAACAATTCATCTCAAGGAATGGACCGGTAAGTTGGCCACCAAGATCATGCGATTTGACGCCTTTAGACTATTTTTTGTGGGGCTACGTCAAGTCTAAAGTCTACACAAATAAGCCAGCAACTATTCCAGCTTTGGAAGACAACATTTCCGAAGAAATTCGGGCTATTCCGGCCGAAATGCTCGAAAAAGTTACCCAAAATTGGACTTTCCGAATGGACCACCTAAGACGCAGCCGTGGTCAACATTTAAATGAAATTATCTTCAAAAAGTAAATGTCATGGACCAATCTAACGTTTCAAATAAAGAATCGATGAGATTTTGCAAATTTTATGCGTTTTTTTTTTTAAAAAAGTTCTCAAGCTCTTAACAAATCACCCTTTATTATGTATGTTTATCGCGCATATCAGCGATATTTTGTTTCTTATTCTGTAGAAGAACCCGATTTTTTAAACTACTTTTTTAAATGATATATATGATAATCTATAATCAATCATTACCCCTTGATATGTAATTTGTTGAGCTTGCTCTAGCGATTCACTTTCAATAGGCATACTTTTGCATTTATTAATATTTAGCCTACGTTTGTAAGAACAGCCATATGTTTTCTTTTGATAAGTCCTCCTGCATCGAGGACTGCGTAAAATATTCTTCTTATAAAATCGGTGACAGTTCAATTACCAGGTGGTAACTTTTGCGTTGCGTGTCAACTTCAAAATGAGATAATTTAAAACAAAAAGTAATGTTACGTAACGTTCCTGTAAAGCGTGTCTTCAGTAATATTTGAATTTTTGTTTTACGTCAATGGTCAAACCGTACTAAAAGTCTTTGGACGTACCTAATGAAAGCAACGCACGCCCCAGAGGAATATTGTGGTTCGTGGATTAGCCTTTTGTACGAGGGCGGGTCAATAAGTCCGTGACTTTCGGAATAAAACACAGATTTTTTGATAAAAAAAAAAAATTATTTTTAACGTAGTCTCCCTTGAGCTCTATACACTTTGTCCAACGCTTCTCCAATTTTTTTATCCCTTCCAAAAAAAATGATTTGTCGAGGTCCTCAAAATAGGCCTTTGTTTGCGAGATGGAGTCAAATCTTTTTCCACCAAGCCATTTCTTCAGGTTTGGGAACAAGAAGTAGTCGCTCGGAGCCAAATCTGGAGAATAGGGTGGATGAGGGAGCAATTCATAGCCCAATTCATGGATTTTTGCCATGGCAACTGCACATGTGTGCACCCTTGCATTGTCTTGGTGGAAAAGAACTTTTTTCTTGGCCAAATGAAGTCGGTTTTTTTTTCAAATCGTCATTGAATCGGTCCAATAAGTTGGCATAATATTCCCCATTGATTGTTCTTCCCTTTTGAAGGTAGTCAATGTGGATTATCCCGCGTGCATCCCAAAAAACAGTCGCCATAACTTTATTGGCTGACAAACCCACCTTGGCCTTCTTTGGCGCCGATTCACCCTTAGAAACCCACTGTTTTGACTGTTGTTTGGGCTCTGGTGTGTTGTGATGGATCCATGTTTCGTCCACGGTTACAAAACGGCGCAAAACCTCCTCCATATTGCTATTAAACAACGCCAAACCTTCCTGTGAAGTTGTTACACGATTGCGTTTGTGGTCGACTGTGAGCAAACGCGGCACCCATCTTGCGGAAAGCTTTCTCATGCCCAAGTGATCATTCAAAATTGAAACCACTGAGCCATGCGAGATCCCTACGGCTTCCACAATCTCTCGCACTTTCAATCTTCGGTCGGCCAACACCATATCGTGAATTTTTTCGATTGTTTCGGGTGTATAGACCTCAACTGGGCGTCCAGGACGTTCGGCATCTTCAGTGCTTGTACGGCCACAACGAAATTCAGTAAACCACTTTTTTACCATTGAAATCGATGGTGCAGAGTCCCCATAGTATTTTTCAAGCTTAGCCTTGGTCTCGGTAATGGTTTTTTTTCGCAAGAAATAATGCTTACTAAGCACACGAAATTCACTTTTTTTCCATTTTCTCCTCAAATTAGTAAGTAGTCTGATAA
This sequence comes from Portevinia maculata, assembly GCA_949715645.1. Classification (NCBI taxonomy): domain Eukaryota; kingdom Metazoa; phylum Arthropoda; class Insecta; order Diptera; family Syrphidae; genus Portevinia; species Portevinia maculata. The sequence continues at coordinate 125,191,385 of OX454527.1, forward strand.
AAATTGCTGTCAAACACAAACTAACTGACGCAGCAAGTTTAAATTTTGCCAGGAGTCAACTGACAGATGCCTGTTGACAGGAGCAGTGTTGCCGTTTCAGTAAAGAGGTCAGAAATTCAAAAAGTCACGGACTTATTGACCCGCCCTCGTATATTTAAGTAAGTACCATTAGTGCTGAGAACTTACAAACAAGTGGGAACAATTTAAAATAAATTATTTTCCCATACCTACCTACCTTCCGAACAGATCCAAACATTGTCAATGAACAGTTTGAGAGTCACAGCTGCTAGTGCAAAGCGATAGCGGCGAAGAACAGAAAAAATTTCGTGTGATGTGATGTCGTCGTGTTAAAATTTTCCAAAATAAATGTTAAATTTTGCGTTTATATCCAATAAGTTTTTCTAAAGACTTAAACAAACTCTTAGCGAAATGGGTTACAATTCGCATATGTGATTTTTCAGTGGCTCAGTGGGCGAATTCAAGTGAAAATGTAAACGAAAAACTAGATAAAATTTGCAGGAAAATTGATTTTTTTTTTGTTTTCCGCAGTGAAAATATTGTTATTTTGATCGCTCGAACATATTTCCCAGCAAAATGGTGGTTTCCAAAGACTCCAAGAGAAAGCGGAAGGAGTCTCCTCTCATTGAATCGTCACCAGAAATGCCAAAAAGGTAAAAAGTTTACATACATATATATATGTATTTTTTTTAGAAAAAAAATGTATAGCACCCCCAGCCAACAACTAATAGTCAAATCATACCATTCGTTTTTTTCTCGCAAGATTGACAAGTCAATCGCGGAGCGGTATTAGAATCCTCATACATTGGTATGGGATGAGAATGTCACGTTAAGTCATTATTTTCATTTAGATATTAAAGAAAATACATTATATTCAAATATTTACTTAGGGTGTGTCTAATAAGTGGTTCATTATTTCGTATCACGAAAGTAGAAAAAAGTGTTAATGATCAGGAAGGCAGGATACTTATGTTGTATCAATCACTGTTTGTTTATACTAATTTCATGATAACTGATGCAGATAGGTACATACATTTTTTAAGAACAAAACGAAAAAAAAATTGTTTCGTCTGTAGGGATAAAATTTGTTAAATTCACATACATCTATTTGTCCAATCGTTTGGGTGTACATACACATTATATTATGTATGATACAATACGAAAAAAATTTGTAAAATCTTAAATAATTCCGATTTTACCTAATTCTATGAGTGTAGGCTCGACTGAAATGTCTGATATAGGCTGGCCGCAGATTGCTATATTGATTAGTTAAAAGGAGAATTGCAACTGCCAATCAACTGGTATTGTAACGACAATCACCCATAAAAACGCCCACATGTGCCATAAACGCATTAACTAAATCCTTTTTTTTTTTTTTAAATACATATTAAATGCGCTTGGCCTGTAAGATGATAAACATTGTTGAATTTATTCAATGGTTTGATATAATTAAAGGCGGTAAAAAACGGAAACAAACAGAATCCAGTAGGAGGAGGAATAGGTATTATATTAAGTGATAGATGTCACTGTCAACAAAAAGCACTGTAACAACAATCTGGATTATGTTTCTGTTTCTGTTGCTTCTGACAAGCCGCCCTAACACCTAATGCGATGCCTTCAGACTCTGTAGGTTATATGCGTCTTCCAAGCGGGATTCTATAATTGCTCAATGGCGATACCCTATCTGTGAATACTTGGGCAGTGTCGGTGAAAAAGCTGCACATGAGTGAGTGAGTCTTTTCTGTGTTTCTTGTGTCTTTCTGTGGTCAGGATCACAGGGAAATAATGTGTCATGATATCCCCGACGATCTTGTCTGTCAAGGCTCAGCTAAAGTTTTGTCAGGAACTGAATCGATGTTAATTTTGCATTCATCTCTAGTAAGGGTTTCTACTAGTGATTGAAGATTTTGTGAACATGTCAGACGGATTAGGCTTAGCCAACCTGCGATTCGATGACACCGCCAAACACTTTCTTTTGTATTGACCGGCGTTTGCTCGTATTAGTCTGAAGTGCTGATAACCAACTTCCATCGGCTGATTGCTAGGGACAAACTGCATTGGGCGAAACATTGCTTCAAAATATACAAATTTGCAGTACCATGCGGCATAATACGAGCTGAACCGCAAATGTTTTCAGATGTCATTCTGTCAGTGAGATGATCTTGAACAAATGTTAACATGGGCTCTAATGTTTATTAATCGTCAGCTTTCTAGTCGGATTATCAACGCAAAACAGGGTGAAACATTTTATTTATTTATTTATTTGTTTGTCAGCAAAAAACAGCGCTGTCATAAACATAGTTAAATACATATGTACATAAATGTGCAATAGTATAAAACGTATATCATAGTTCATCAATAATAGTGACAAACTTATAAAAAATTAGAAAGAATGAGAAAAAAACGGAAAAAAATATATGGCTGAACACTACCCGGAATTATTTTTTTATAAAGGATTTTTTAAAGGCTTAAATCAATTAAGTTAACATACTCATTGTACGAAAACATTATTCCGTTAATTCAGGATGAATAACCATAAGACAAATAACTCGTGCCACAGTTCTCCTGATTCTCAGCGATTCTAAACTTATCAACTTTAACCTCATATAGGGTAGTAAGTTGATGATATCAAGTCAGGGAAGGCCACGTAAATCAAACCTAAGACTACTGTGAGGTAGTGGTTGTGGGGAGGTACTCATGAAGGCTCTTTATTCTCTTTGCAGGTTATTCCGAGTCGGCTGACTGATACAATCGAATTCCAAACATGTTTTTATATACCATTGTGGGCGATCGGGGTGATTCGGCTGTACAGCCGAGTAGTTGGTTGAAAACTGTGCAAGAGGAAGTGACAGTAGCAGGCAAACCCGTGAGTGCTACTCTCATCGCGGAGGGAGTGCAGCTTGGAGTGACTGTTGCAATACGAACCACAAGTTACACTGAGAGATCAGAGAGACGTGGCTGCCATAGTCGAGTTGGAGGGTCCATCTTCAAGTTATACTATTATATAGTGATACTTAAAGTGAATGAACTCTGGTCCCAATTGGGCTGTTCAGCAGGAACGTACCAACACCAGGGGTGATTGTATCAATTAAACCCCCGGGTTTCCTGTCTAGCCCTCGGAGTGGAGTGCTTACTAAAGTGACTGTTACAATCTAACCTCAGTCAGACTCCTTTCTTTGGCAACAGTACAGGTTGGGATGACCCAATGATCGAACCCCAACCCGACGCTCAATTCCCTGGTGGGTATCAGTGTGGTTACACTGGCTGGAATATGCTGAGTGACTAGTGCAGTCGAGCTCAGCCCGACCCCCGAATCCATGGGTTATGATCAGGGTGAGGTGACTGTAGCAATCAAACCGTAGTCTCATTTCAATGAGAGCAACTGCTTCCTAATCCGCGGACAGGAGAGCCGTTTGAGATGACTGTTTTAATCGAACCTGAAACTGCTATGTAGTCTCTTGCAGCTCATTAAGAGTCGTGGTGAGTGATAAAAACGAACGTATTAAATACCATGGGATAGGGGGCCGCGAAGAATCGGTCGCACCATCGACCGGGGGGAATGACTGTTTTAATATGAACCACAAGCTTACATTGGTCCGCCGGGAGGGAGCATGGAGGGGTTCTCGGCACAGCCAAACATCCTCACGGTTAGTACAACCATTCGAATTTTGTGATAAATTTGCTGATGCAGCAAACGGTTGTCTCGCTAAGATTGCTTAGATCTCCAAAGAATACTTAACGGGCTCCCGACCCGTGAATAGTGTTTGCCTGAAACACTGCAGCCTTTTATCCTCTGCGATCCCGGCACGCTGCTTTTAGTTGTAAAGACCAAGCGCTCTGGCATCCGCGATGGCTTAGTCTTTGAAACGGAGGTACGGTCTTCCTTGCCTTCTCGAACCTGGAGGAAGGTAGTTGAAGATCCTATTGGCTGAAGCATTATTGTCCATTCGCTCAATGTGGTCGAGCCAATGTAGTCGACGTTATTTAGCTTTTTGGACTACATCCTTATCTATGTACAGCCCATAAAGTTCGCAGTTGAATCTTCTCCTCCATTCGCCTTCGCACACCGGACCTAATATGCGACAGATTATTTTTTTTTCAAAAGAATCCAATATTAGCTCCCCTTTCCTACTTCCAGCACTCTTCAGCATTTAACAGGGCTGGCAGGATTGATTGATTTATATTTATTAAGCTAGTTTTATTGCTATTTTTAACATTATTTTTAAATTAAATTACAAGTTTAAAAGAAACTCATTCAAAAATTATTTTTTACATACTCCATTACTAGTGACTTAAATTTATATAGATTATTTTCAAACTTTATGTTATTTGGTAGATCATTGAACATTTTTAATCCCTTAGAAAATAACATATTTTTAGTTTTGTTGTTTCTAAAAAATTGTGAACTGAAATTACTGTTAGTTCTAAGGCCGTACGGCTGGATATCTGCTCTAATTGATAATTTATTTTTTAAATATTTAGGCAATAGATTATTTTTAATTTAAAAAATATAAACAAGGATTAACATTACATTTCTTTGGTTAACACTTAGCCATTTTAAAGTTTCTAACATGGTGTTAATATGTGCATATCTATCACATTTTAAAATGCACCTTATTGCCTTATTCTGTAACTTTTGTAATTTGCCTTCACACCTTCATTACATAACATTAGAATGGTTGGACAATATTCAAAATATGGACGTATTATAACATTGTATATTTGTATAGCTGTTAATATAGAAACATTTTTTCTGATTCTTCTTAAAAATCCTAATTTGTTTGCAATTTTGCTTATTACGTAGTCGAAGTGGGACTTAAAGCTAAGTTTATTGTCAATTTTTGCACCTAAGTATTTTATTTCATCAACTATGTATTTCAAGGTTTTCAAACTGTTCAAAGTTATTAATAAAGTTTAAAAACATAACGTTTTTTTTTCTTTTCGTTTATTTTTAGTTTGTTCATCTCAAGAAATGCTTTAATATTTCTAACGTCTTCAGCTAATTTTAGTTTACATATACATATCAACATTTAAGTCCTCAACAAATAACAATCCATCGTCAGCAAATAATATAAGTTTACCATTTTTTACGCATTTTTGCATGTCATTTATGTATAGCTAATAATAATAATAGCTTTATTTTATTTTTCGACTTTTTTTACAAATTCAACATTATGATAAATAAATATGCGGCCTTGGTTTTGTAACCGTCTGCCGGATGCCATCTCTCTTTTCCGTTGAAAACTTTCCAAATATGTATATTTATTAATATAACAATAAATTCAAGTAAGCTTTTGATGTGATTTACTATTATTTTAAACATTATTCGTATAACAATTTCTAACCATAATTTATAAACAGATCTAGTAAAATATTTTTTTTTCTCATCGATTATTGACTTTTTAAATTACACTGGCAGACGTTTCCGTTTCATGCTAGAAGATCATTTGTTGATTGTTGCATAGGTTTAGGCGTATGATTATTTCTTGTTGTTTGGTTTTGGTTGCTGGCTTTGCTATCATTGATATTCAATGAGATTGTAAATTTTAGAAGCTCTGTGTTGGAGAGGTTAAAGCCCGAATATAGTCCATCGAGAATATCACAGCCGTCTGATCTGTCAGCAAGCAGTCCCCTGACTTTGCACCAATTGAAGGTCTTCCCAGCCACCAGCATAGTTTCACTTTTAATTTGCACTTCCACATCTGACCTGCTGTTTTTTATTGCCTTTCTTACTCTCAGCAGAGATTGCCGTACCTTTCGTTTTTCTAATGGGTAATCTCTATGGATGAAAGTGCCAGTGCCTTTAAGCTTGCTGGAATTGTGTAGTATTTCATCAACATAATCCTTAGAATTTGTTTCCACCAGAATGATATTTGTTTGGTGATTCGAAGTTAGAAGGCGAATAGAGTTTATCGAGACAGGTTCGTCCGGCTTAAGCGTTGCAAAAAGTTTTTTTACTTCGTCACGATGAGCAGTGTTCGGCCGTTTGGCAATGCGTACGATGAGGTTCTTTTCACATGATTTTTTTGACAGAAACTCAACTTCCCTCTTGAGTGACTTACATTCATCTTGCACTTCCTCCAGTTTGGTTGTAAGTTCCGAGTTTCTGAACTTAAGTTGTTGAATCTCTTCACAAACTACTGTGATGTCTCCCTTAGTGGCTAAATTAGATATTTTGTCGTCCAAAAGATTTCCCATGATTGTTGTTAAATCTTGGATTGACATTTGTCATACCGCCATGGTTGTTATTGTTTTTTGATGTCTTGTGTGAAGAAAGTATGGGTTCAGGTGACGTGTCCGCAAGAGATCTTTTGGTATTCATTTACACTTAAATGTTCTATCTTTTTATGTTGACTTTTATGTTTTTTCGTTGTAGCACACAGTTAAAAAAGTTTATATTTCTGTTTTACACAAATATACCTTGTTATTTTTTAATTAAATAATATTCACAAGAGCTACTAGAAACTAGTTGTCACCTCTAATTCACCAGAGTTGACATCCTCATTTATGTATAGTAGGAATAGTAAACGTCATAGAATAGTATTTTGTGGAAGTCCCAAGTCAACATCTATTGGCTCCGATACTACATTTTACTTGTTGCTTTCGTCCAGTAAGATATGAGCTAAACCAAACCATTTATATTCCACGTTCCGTACGCCATAGGTCTCCAACTTCTGCAGTAAGATACTTCTATCAACCGTTTCAAAAGCTCTTTGAAGATCTAGGATTAAGGTTTGATAGAGCATGCATTATGTTTTTCGAGTGAGGAGTTTTGAACCCACATGTTTGTTAGTTTGTTGATAGCATGCATGTACTTCAAGACCAACCAATTTCGGCCGATGATGTCGATAACGTCCTCATACCCCACTATTTTCTCAAAAACAAGATTCAAGAAGTCACATGATAGCGCATCTCCTTGCCGAAATACGGTGCAGCTTTGGAATATTTCGGTAGAGCTGCTTCCACACTGCACATTACACCGCGTGTTTTCAAGTGTCACGCGGCACTGGATCAGTTTTTTCGGGATTCCATATTCGGCCAACCCCATGTACAGCTCCTGACGATGAATGCTGTAATATGCGGCTTCGAAGTCAATGAAAACATGGTAAGTCTCGCCTTGCAATTCGTTGGTCTGCACACTGGTACGTGACGATTAGTGTTTTAAGAACAGCTTGTGACGTTGCACAGTACGTTGGATAACATTTTATATGCAATATTTAGCAGGGATATGACTTTCTTGTAGATGGGGCATATGGAGCTGAAGCTCTAGTCATCGGACATGCTTTCCTGGTTGATTATTTGATGCATGCGCCCAATCAAAGCATCACCTCCGTATTTGAAAATCTCCGCTAGTAAGTCATAAGAGTCAGCGTCCTTATTGTTCTTAAGCTTTTTTATAGCTAACCCAGCGTCTTCTACACTGAGTGCTAAAATCAGTTCTTCATTAACAGGACGGTTCTCTCTACATGATGACCATTAAGCAGCTGTTCAAAACGCTGCTTAAATACATCTACTATTCCCTGCGCTTCGGAGATTGGGTTTCCGTTGCTGTTTCGAAGAGCCTGCATCCCGGTCTTAAAACCAGCAGCCAGTTGCTTCGCTTTCCTGTAAAATCTGCGGATATCGTTTCGATCGCGAGACTCTTCGATTGCATTGAGCTGGGAGAATGCGAACGCCCTCTTCTTTCTACGCAGGATCTTCTTCTCCTCCCTTCTCTTGCCTCGGTACTCTTCCCACGATGTCCTTGTTTTGCGCTGCAGAGTTTTAAAATGTGCATCTTCTGCCACCTACTTCCGATAAACGCATGCATCATCATACCACTCGATTTTTCTCTGGGGTGGTAACCTACGGTGGTCTCGGCTACCTCCTTGATTATGTCACAAACAAATCATTCGGCTTACCAACTCTGGAGCAGGCTACAATCAATCTTCATTTATTTAGCTTTTGAAGATCCATTTGGAGTTTTGTACATGGTTTACATTTCTTATTGAGTATTTTCATTATGTATTAACATATTCAGGGCTATCGTGAATAAAATTCACTCCGGAATATTTCCCATTTCATGAATTTCGAAAAAAGGGAAAAAATTCCCTCCGGAATAAATTGGTATCGTAAACAAAAATTCCCCCCGGAATTTCGCGAAATTCCCTCCCGAATATTTCCTTCGCAAGTATGCTGCTGAAAATTCAAAAATCTAAGCAGTTTGTATGCAGATAAGTAGTCGGTTGCTTTTAAGTTTGTATTTTAAATCAAAAAAAGTGAAATAAGATTGGTTTGTTGTGGCTCAAATAAAAAAAAACTTTAGCTTTAGAAAAGAAGAAGAATTTTGTCTTTATGCAAGTATTTTGTGTTCAAGTTTTATTTCGTTAATTTTATATAAAAATAAACATATAGGTCTAACTCAACTAATTAAAGACAATCGGAGATGATGGTACATTTATGTATAGGAGCAAAGACGATGTGAATACATTTTGAAAGCTCCTAGAGAAGGAACTGAATAGCGTAGGAGCTCCAATGTCACTTATTTATGTCACTTCATTAAATCGAACGCGAGTATAATAAAATAATTATTAACATTAACACAATTTTCTGTTAAAAAAAAAATACATTACCAAAATCTATACAAATATGAGCTTAAATTATAATTGAATTATTTGCGATTGACAACTGTCAACGCCTTCGACTATAACTTAAAAAATTCCGGGGGAAATAAATTCCGATGGAGATTCACGATACTAGGAATAATTTCCAAGGAACAAAAAATGTTCGGGGGAATTTGTTTCCCTCGGAATTGCCGATAGCCCTGATTAAAGAAATTTTACTAGTTTCTTTAATGATTTTATGCTTAATCTGTTATACTAGTTCTAGCAAACTCTTTAATTTTTCTTTTAAATGCAAAAAGATTTGTTTCATTTGGTAGACTGTTAAATCGGTGGAATCTGGTATAGTAGATAGTTCTTTGTCCTCTCGTGGTTCTCGTTCTCTGAATTCTAAAGTCTCCTACATTTCTTAAGTTTTAATCTGCATCGGTCCTCGTTGCGATATTTTCACGGATGCGATATTTATGGATAAAAATCATTGTGGAGAAAAACCCTACAACTGCACCCAAACACTACTTTCCTATCTCTCTATTATTTCTAATAGTAAGTTGCACCTAGTTATATGCTGTGACATTGTTTGGGGCAGCAGCAATTGCAACATGCGAGGAAACCATCTCCTGGATTTCATTCTATCATCTGATCTTACTATCAACAATGTTGGCTCGCAACCAACTTTTGTGACGTCAAGAAGACAGGAAGTGATCGACCTAACTATCAAATAGATACTTTAAGGCGGTTACTAACTGGAGGGTCTCTTCGGAGGTGTCCCTCTCAGACCATAGATATATCGAATTCCAAATCGGATGCGAAGCCATAACTTTGCATTAGAGGAGGAATCCGAGAAAAACCAACTGGATACGCTTCAGGGAGGAATTAGGGAAAACTCTCAAAACTCCAACCAAACTCAGGACGAGACAAAAGGTAGAGGAAGCTGTTCAAGACCTGAATAGTGCCATTACTAGCTGTTTTGAACTGACGTGCCCAGTAAGCAAACCCCCTGGCAGAACACCGGTTCCCTGGTGGAGCTCGGAACTGCAAAGAATACGTAGAGAAGATAGAAAGCTTCTAAATAGGTCACTCAAGACTGATTTGGAGACAGACTGGAATCTCTACCGATCGAAGCAGAAGGAATATAAGAGGCTAATTCGGGTATCGAAAAGTGTTTCTTATAAGATTTTCTGCGAAAAGATTGAAACGCTGGGTGAAACTAGTAGATTGGTTAAAGTTCTGAAAAAGGGCAAACCAGCCAAACTGAACTCACTTAGAAAACTTGATGGCACCTTCACTGAGACGAAAGCGGAAACTCTTTGTTATCTGTTGGAGTCTCACTTTCCGGGTAACCAGATTACAATTGGTTCACAACCAGCCCCGATTACCGAGACTATGAGTGAGCCAAGACAAACAACTCGGCGTAGCTGGTATATTGCGAAGGCCGTGGTGACGGACGAGGCCATTAAATATGCTTTTGCGTCTTTTGACGGCTTTAAGTCACCTGGTACGGACGGAATATACCCAGCCATGCTGCAGCAATGTACAAACCAGTTGCTACCGACTATGAAGAAAATCATCATCGCTGTCCTAGCACTGGCATACATTCCAACACCCTGGCGTACAGTTAGAGTGGCATTTATACCTAAAATTGGCAACTGCTTTGCGATTGCACCCACTATCTCAGATGCAACATGCCTATCAACGCGGAAAATCCTGCGAGACTGCGCTCCAAAATCTAGTTGGTGGAATTGAGGGCGCGCTTGACAGAAAAGAATACGCGATGGGCATTTTCATCGTTTTGAGGGTGCTTTTGACAATGCGACTTTTGATAGCATGTGCAGCTCCGCCAGACAACACGGCGTAGATGAACCATTGGTGTTGTGGATTAAAGCAATGCTAATGAATAGAACGTTGGTTGCGGATGCGGATTGTGGCCGCTATGTTATGGCTGGGGTAAACAGAGGCTGCCCGCAAGGCGGCGTCCTGTCTCCACTGCTGTGGTGTATGCTGGTCGACTCTCTGTTGAACGCACTCAACAGTTCTAATATTTACGCTCAGCCGTACGCGGATGATGTTGCCGTGCTTTCTGTTGGATCATGCCTAGCGACTGTATGCGCCAAGGCGCAGGGGGCCCTTGACGTGATCGACGAATGGTGCACTAGGAATGGGCTCTTGGTCAATCCTCTTAAAACTGAGGTTGCTCTCTTTACAAGAAGGAGGAAGCTGGTCGGGTTGACTCAGCCAGTGCTAAAAGGCTACACAATCCAACTCTCCAATGAAGCAAAGTATCTGGGAGTCATCCTGGATAGCAAACTTCTTTGGTCCAAACATGTTGAGCTGAAGACTGCCAAGGCGCTGTCTGTTTTCTGGCAGTGCAAAGGTATTTTCGGCAAGACATGGGGCTTATCACCGAAAAGAGTCCTATGGATTTATACGGCTATGATAAGACCATTTATAGCATACGCATCGGTTGTTTGGTGGAATAAGCTTTCACGTAAATACGTCACTGCTGCTTTTGACAAACTCCAAAGGCAGGTATGTCTCGGCTGCACGGGGGCCTTCCCCAGCACGCCTGGCTCCGGCCTAGATGCACTATTGAACCTTCCGCCCCTTGATGTTTACATCATGGGCTGTACAATCAAGGCTATCTCACGTCTTAAAAGAGGTGGCTTTTGGTATAACTCGCACTGGAGTTTTGATGAACTTACGCAACGGTTTTCCTTCGACTCCTGTCTTATGGATATGCCGTCTGATGCGATGACACCGGAACTTCGGCTAAAGCGCAAATACGAGGTCGACTTTCCTCGCGTCCAGGACTGGCTCTGGCCGGACTCTGAACCTGGAAGGGAATGCAGTCGAATCTTCACGGATGGCTCCAAAACCGATCAAGGATCTGGTGCTGGTGTCTTCGTGGAGAGCGATAACGTTAGACTTTTCTTTCCGTTAGGCAAATATGCGTCAGTCTTCCAAACAGAGACTTATGCTATCCTAATGGCCATGGACTATGATACGAGGAACAGGCGGAGGGGGCGAAGTATCTGCGTCTGTAGCGACAGTCAGGCTGCGCTTAAGGCCTTACTCAAACCCTTAACTACCTCCAAAATAGTACGTGAATGCAAGATATCTCTGAATTCGGTCGGAAGGCTGAATTCACTTAAACTTGTCTGGGTCCCGGGTCATAACGGGATCACGGGAAATGAGATCTCCGATGAACTTGCTAGACAAGGCTCAGGGGGGGACCTCTCAGGACCTGAACCAGCGATCTGTCTGCCTGCGTCTTCGGTCAGGGCTTCCATTGACGGTTGGGTTTCCTATGAACACAATCGCCGTTGGCATGACTCTCCAGACAGTGCAGACAGACTAAGCAAATGCTCCCGACGTCTGTGGGAAATCCGCGGCATTCTTGTTGTCTCAACAGAAAAGACTGCAGACAGACTACTGGCGTTCTTACGGGACACTACGCTTTTGCCAAACACCTTAAGGTGCTAGGCCTAAGCGACACCACCAACTGCGAAGCCTGTGGAGAAAGCGACGACACTGCGGAACATTTCCTCTGTGATTGTCCTGCTTTTGCTCGTATCAGGTGGCAGGTATTTGGTGCGGATATGGTGAGTGCTGTAAACCTAAGCTCCTTATCATTGAAACGCCTTCTCGTTTTTCTTAGAAAAACTAGTAAATTCCCACAGTAAAATGTGGTGTGTCTGCCTGGTAGTACAATGGACCAGTATTGAGTCTGAGTGCTCCAGTGCAGAAAGTCTCACACACCCCGACAAAAAAAAAAAAGTTGCACCGAAAAGCATGCAATGAAATACGATAATCAAAGGTGCTGCTTGCTGTTAAAAACACAAAATAATGCTTACGCTGTGTTCTTAGCACTATAAGGGTACTGTAACAACAGAAAAAAAATCCCTTTAGCGTAAGCAAATTATAAAAAGAAAAAAGAAAAAAGGAATGAGCCTACGTACTAATCCACACCCAACAGACTTCTACCACTCTTCTCACGGGACTGCCGTTAGGTATTACTTCGCGGGGCTGGTAAGCATATCATGCTATTCCTCTTGTGGAGCTATTGTTGCTACTCCTGTTACAGCTTGATCTGTTTCTACTGCTTCTGCTGCTTTGTGAATTTTCTCAATTCTTCGCAGCTCATTTTGCACATTCGTTACATATGCGCCAATCTCTTCCCAAGTCACTTCTGATGACAGCATATGGTCGATTATAGACGATGGGCTATGTAATTCTATTCTCCCGTGTGCAAACCGCCTGCAGTGGAATATTGCGTGCTCCGTTGTTTTTTCTTTTTCTGGGCATTCAGGGCAAAGTGGTGAGGTATCGTGTCCAAATCTGTACAGGTACTTGCGATATCCTCCATGACCAAATAGGAACTGTGTAAGATGGTAATTACAGTCGAAATCTCACACTACAAAGGTTGACCTCGTTCCTTAATTGAGGAGCCGCCAAGGTGAAATATAGATGAAATGATGAAATAAAAATTCAACAAAGTTTGATTTGAACAGTCTCCGTGTTTGCGACATATCCAATCTTTTATAGAAGGTGTAAGTCTGTACGTCCATCTCCTTTTTGCGGTATTGGTCCAACGAGTTTGCCAAGTAACGGCTAACGCAGTTTTTTTTCGACCGTTATCCTCTGGATGGTAGTAGCAGTTGGTTCAGGGATATTCTGTTATATATCCTGGACATCTCATCTGCGAGAATGTCGATGGGGACCACTGCAGCAATAACAAATGTAGCCTCGTCTGAGATGGTACGAAAACCGCTAATTGTAATTAGCGCACAGAGTCGATATATGGGTGACAATCTTTTTTTTAGTCACCTTTCGTCGCCCCAGTGACACAAGAACATAACTACATTTTTTACAATTTTGGACTGGGTATGACACCTTTCTTCATATATCATTCTATATATTGTGGCAAAAAATTTTACCTCTAGGTGAAGTAGTTTAGAAGTTAGCACTTGCTGTATCAACATTTTTTTCGAAAAATAGTAGGAAAATAGTAAACAAAAATCACAAAATCGTCTCTCCTGAAAACTAGCAAATATTGACATACGTTTTTGTGTCACTTAGGCGACGCTTTGTCCTTAGTACCTGCGCCCAGGCTGGGACGGCATATAACAAAACGGAGATGATTACTCTGGAGAGGAGCATCCTTTTAGCGTAACCAGGTCAACCGATGTTACCCAGCATGCGCGAAAGAGCTCCCTGTAGTTGCGCTGCCGTTTTGGCTAGGTAGTCAACATGAGTTTTAAACTGCAGTAGGTAGTCAACATGAGTTTTAAACTGCAGTTTATTGTCAGCATTACTCCAAGATATTTAACCGCCTCCTTTGACCTGATGGTTTGGCTACCCACCTGAAAATTAGCGAACTCTACGATTTTTCGGTCGGCCAGTTCTAGTCCGGCGGAAAAAAGCTAGTCCTTTATCTGGGAAATGGCTTCGTTTGTAGCTGATTCTACAGCACGGATATGTTTATCCACTGTCACGACGGCAATATCATCGGCGAATCCAATTATCGATTACTCCGCGTGGTAGCGACAATCGAAGGACTTCGTCGTGCATAACGTTCCACAGCAGCGGCCCTAAGACTGACCCCTGTGGGACTTCCGCGGTGACTTTTTAGTACTTGACTCCTTGATATTTTCGATATTTGATATTTTTTATTAGGTTTAAAATATTTACAAAGATTACAATAAGTATCTATAATGACGTAAATGTGATCATTAACGAATTAATTATTACAATTTAATTCAATTAATTAATTTAATATAATTAAAGTTTTTAATTTAAAATTATTTAATAAATTGGGTACAAAATGCTTACAATAAAAAAGACAGTTGAGAAAAAGAGAAAAATAGAATGGTTTAGCTTAAGCAAAAGGTTTACAAAGTTCAGGTATTGATATGTATTAAAAATTAAAGTTATAAAATAAAATATTTAACATTAAAACATTAAAAGCCCTAAAACCTACATTAAATTACCAGCCAAGTAAGAAAAAAGAGATACACTAAAACGGTCTACAAAACAAAGTCTTCTTACGCCAAGAGGGAGAGAGTTCCATAAGCGAATAGCATGAACATAAAATTGTCGCTCGGTTGAAATGCATGTTGCACGCGGAGGGATTATACAAGGTGGCGCAAAAATAACCTTCCGATGTTTTTTGGCTGTAATTTAAAAAAAATGAAAAACTTTGATTCTTCTTGTGGATTATTTTTATTTGGTCTTTTAATTTTTTTTACATCAAGTCGAGAATATGATGTCATGTAAATGGCCGCCGCCACAGTTGATTGTCATTTTAGCCCTTTTTTATGGCATTTTCCATCACTTTGGCCAAAACTTCCGGCGATAGGTCCTCACATTGTTGACGGATATTGTCTTTAAGAGCTGCAAGAGTCTGAGGCTTGTTGACATAAACCCGCGACTTCAAAAAGCCCCACAAAAAGAAGTCTGGAGCGGTCAAATCAGGCGATCTTGCAGGCCAGTGCAAATCGCCAAAACGGGAGATTAGGCGCCCGGGAAATGCATCCTTCAGCATATCGGTTATGGCACGTGCAGTGTGTGCCGTTGCACCGTCCTGTTGGAACCACATGTTTTCCAATCCCAATTCATCAAGTTGCGGCAAAAAGAACTCGTTGATCATTGCTCATTGCGTGGCACGTCGTCTGGTCGATGTCGACGGCGCTTCCATGACATCTTCGGCTACAGCAGCAATATTCTCTGCAGAACGGCTACTCCGGGGTCTGCCACGCCTGGCAGCATCTCGTGTTGTGCCAGTCTCTTCGAGGCGAGCGGCTAAACGTCGCAGTGTTTCACCAGTAGGCGTTGGACGGGTAGGAAATCTGCGACGAAATTCACGTTGTGCCAAAGTCACCGACCGATTATTGCTCAAATAAATAGTCACCAATATTCCGCGTTCTGGAGCAGTGTAGCGTATCATTGTTTATTAACGTGTATTTCGCATGTGTTTACTACACAAATGTCAAAACAGAACTGACATTAGGGGCCAATCGCAAAATTTATAGCATTTTCTGATAGGAGGATTACTTTTGCGCCACCTTGTAGTTAGAGTTCGAGGCAGATTAGACAAAGTAAGTTTTTCAAATAGGTATTCTGGACTTTGTGATATTATGGTTTTATGCAAAAATTTGATAGTACTAGTCTAAGTATTTATCCAGCTTTAAGCCCAGAATTTTAGTTTTATATACGGATATACGATCCTGGCGCTTTAAACCAAACACATAACGAGTAACATTGTTAAAGACAACATTAAACTGCAACCCCAGACCCAAAAGATAAAATTGGAACAATAAGAGATCTAACTAACATTAATCTTGTTTGGACGGGGGTGTAATACTGTGACATATATAGGTTACGCAGACATCCATATATTTTTCCTACAACAATACGAACATGAAGATCCCATCTTAAGTTGCTATCAAACCAAATGCCCAAATTTTTAGCCTTATCAACTATTTCTATGCATTCATTCCCTAGACATAAACTAGAAAAATCACGTGAATCCATACCAGTTTTGGATATTAGCATGCATTTAGCCTTTTTAGGGTTTAAACATAAGTTGTTTCTTTGTGACCATTGAAAGATGCTTTCAAGGTCACAATTGAACTTGAGTGTGGGTCTTGAGTATGACCTTTTTTAAAGCAAAAATACATCTGAACATCATCGTCATACATATGAACAGATGAAGAGGTAAAAGTGTCGGGTAGATCATTTATAAAAATGGAAAATAAAAGTGGGCCCAGGATAGATCCTTGCGGGACGCCTATAGGTGTGTGCTTAAAATTGGACATCGCATTGCCTGCCACAACTGCTTGGGTACGGTCGGATAAGTACGAGTAAATCAAAGAGGCTGCTGAAGACGAGAAATTAAATTGATTCAAAAGTTTAAATATAAGTTTTGAATGATTTACTGTGTCAAAAGCTTTAGAAAAATCTAATAATGCTAACAGTGCGATCTGGTCTTTTTCCATGCACAACCTTAGATCATCCGTTACTTTAAGCAGCGCTGAGGTACAACTATGCTGCTTTCTAAATCCTGATTGGTGTTTGCAAAGTAAAGCATTATGCTGAAGATGGTATGATATTTGGACATGAACAATTTTCTCAAAAACTTTGGACAGAAACGGTAATATTTCAATAGGACGGAATTCAGGGGGCGTTTGTGCAGTTCCTTTATTTTTAGGAATGGGTATTATTCTAGCAGTTTTCCAGGCACTGGGAAAACGGGATGTCATTAGGATAGTAATAAATATATGGGTAAGTAGTGGAAGGATAAATGGTAGGATAGTTTCAATAAATAAGGGATGGATTTCATCAAGTCCTGACGATTTGGATTTAATACATAATACTGCCTTAACAACATCTGTCTGCTCTACCCGACGAAATTCAAAACCATCCACAGTAGTTAACGTATCAGTAGGGCGCATGTTAAGTGATGACATCATAGGGCTTTGCACAAATTTATTGTTTAGGTTATTTAGATCTACACCAGAAAAATCAAACTCATCTTTGCAACCAATTCCAATTTCACGAATATTTTTCCATAGTGTCTTTGTCGGTAAGTTACTGTTCAGATGCTTAGAATAAAAACTACGTTTAGCCTTACAAATTTTAAGAGTTACAATATTTCTTAGCCTACGAAAATCATGCTCTTGCAGTCTAAATAGTTTCCATCTCTTGAATGCCAAGTCGCGTCTATTTTTGAGATCCATAATTTCAGGAGTAAAATAGGATATGACTGAATTTTTAATAGTTTTAGTTTTAATTGGGATGTGTGTATTAAAAAGGTTACGAATTATATCGTTAAGCGTATTTATCTGCTCATCTGATGACTGATAGTTATATAAGCATTGCTATTGTTGAAATAATTCGTCACTATTCGCAGCAACTAGTACGGTGTTTAAATTCTGGCGAGTGATCTTCTGATAAACGACCAGTTCGCCGAATTAAAGGCATTTTTTACATCCAATGTTACTACGGCACAGTACTCTTTTGTACCATATAACCATCTATCTCCTTCGATGGCATTTTCTGCGATATCAACTACAGCTTTTATGGCATCAACAGTAGATCGCGCTTTTCTAAAGCCAAATTGACGATCTGAGAGGGCTCCTTTTTCTTCTGCTACAGCGAGTAATCTATTATATATTATTTTCTCGAGTATTTTTCCCATAGTGTCCAACAGTTATATTGGGCGATAGGACGATGGTTCTTCTGGAGGTTTTTTTCCTTTTGGTAACAGGACCAGGTGTTTTTTTTTTTAATTTTTTAGGAAAGGTTCCTTCTTTGAGGCATTTCTGCATAGTCGACATGAAAAGGTCTGGCCTCTTTTCTAAAGCAATTTTTACTGCGTTGTTCGGGATGCCGTCCGGGACAGGCGCCTTGTTGTCGCCTATCTTGTTACACGCCCTTAGCAGCTGCTCCAGGGTAATTCGTGGGATATCCTCTGGATTGCCCTCTCTTATTATGCTGCATAGGGGATCTGGTCTGTTGTGGAAATGTTGTTCCACTATTCCACCTCATCAATTTAAGGGCATGTTATTGGAGGGGTTCTGTAGCCCTTTAGTTTTGTCATCACCACTTTATAAGCCGTACCCCATGGATCAACGTCCGCTTCTTCACATAGCCGTTTGAAGCATATTATTTTGCTCTCCTTTATAGCTCTTTTTAAGCTGCGTCTCGCCAGTCTGAAGATGTCCAATTGTTGCTGGAAGTCTGCTCTCCCTCTTGATAGTTGGACTTTCCGGCGGGCATTTAGGCATTTTGCCCGTAGTGAGCTTATTCCTTCAGTCCACCAGTAGCACGGTTTTGCATTCCTGCTGTTTCTTCGTAATAGCATTGATGCATCGCAAGCTTTGGTGATGGCGCCTGTAAGACGATGTGCAGCGGTGTCTGATGTTCCACTCAAAGTTACAGCACTGTTCAGCATCTCCTCGAATGTATCCTTATCTAAGGATCTGTCATTCCATTTTAGACCTGTAAGCTGCGGGAGGTGGACTGGGTTCTTATTCTTATCCCTAATTTCCATAATTACAGACAGACTTGCAGTCTGTTCTTAAGGAATTGTGGACAGACAAATATGATGCTTATACAGTACTCAAAGTGTGGTTTTATAATCACATTATACATGTTCACATAACTTTAGTGTATTATCCAGAAGGATGCCGAGATATCTAGCTTTTTCAACAAGTTCTATTTGCACATTATCAACAAGGACGTTACGGGGGTACGCGAGACGAAGCATTATTAATTATAATACACTTAGTTTTTTCTGTATTTAATATAATCTGGTTCATGTTTAGCCACTCGCTTATAGCTTGTAAATCTGAATTTATATTATTAGTTACTAAATCACTTCCACATGTATATAAAAGACCATCATCCGCAAAGAGAACTAGCTTTGAGTTCACCACGACTTTCACCATGTCATTAACATATAACAAAAACAGGGTAACACCAAGAATTGTTCCTTGTGGAAGTCCTATATAAGCTGATAACGGGGATGACGCTTTATCATTTAATCTAGTTCGTTGTGTTCGCCCCGTGATGAACGATCTAAGCCAGTTAAGTTCTGTGGATCGTACTCCCCACTTACATAGTTTATGTAACAATATCTGTTGAACCGTTTCAAAGGCACATCTGAGGTCAAGGAATACCGCGACAACCACGTTTTTTTTTATCCACATTTTCTTTCCAGTCACTAAGCACATAATTGACGCACGTCTCACAAGAATGTTTTTCTCTAAAGCCTGATTGGAGGTCTGTTAGGATATTTTGATTTTATAGATGTTCACTTAATTGCACTTGGACTATTTTCTCTAGAACATTTTCGTAAGTTGGCATCATATTTATTATGCGATATTCGTGAAATGTTTTAGCTTCACTAACTTTCTTTATTGGGACTACTAATGACTCTTTCCATGACTCTGGAAAGATTTCACAGATTTCAAATAGGTACATATAATTGACCTTGAGCGAAGCATGCATTTTCCAATTCGCAGACTTGCATCGACTGGCCTTATGATTCGTTGATTGTCATTGCATATGCCAGACCAATTGCGAATTGTAAGCGTTAAAATGCAATTGGATCATCTGTTGAAATCATCGTGATTCTTGACAATGAACATGCTCTCCTTTAAACTTGCCATTGATAATTGTCGATTCAGAAACTCATCTCACATAATTTTATTTTGAAAACGATATCACTTAAATACATAAGGTACATACATAATATACAACCATTAAAACTATGAAACTAAACACTTTCTACCGAAAAGTTGTGCCTTTTTCTCTAACATTGGCGATTTAATTGGGGTATTAATCTTGTAAAAGGAATTCATCGAATGCTTAATATAGGTATCGTACATTTCGTTGAAGAAATTTTTGATTCCCTCGTCGTTTTTGTTGTCATGAACTATGATAAATCGTATTTGACTGGCAGTGACAAACGATGTAACAAACCATTGATTGAACTTGTCTATAGACTTGAGGTGCATGTTGGGTGTCTTTCATTTGTGCTGATCTACCAAGTCGAGAGCAGCATGCGCTATAAACTGATTTAAATGCCTATTATCTTCTTTCTTTAATTCTTTGCTAACGTTAGAAAACTCCATTTCAAAAACTGGATTATCACAATGACCGACTATAACAAAATGTAATTTGTCGATTCAGTAATGTTACCCAATCTTTTCTTCACAACCAACCACGTTCCGATACATAATTTTTAGGTTTCGTGTCAGTATGATTGGTGATCCAACTTTCAAAATTAAACATAGGGAAGGGCTACAGTCCGCTTGGGCGAACTTTTGAAGATACCTTATTCCCATTCTTCATGAAGTGGGCGTGACAAAAGTCTAAGTATGGGTGAAATATTAAGAACGCTCTACATATTTTGACAAAATATTTAAAGAATTTTATCGAAATAATAAAGTGGGCGTGACCGAAAACTTAACATAAGTAGGCGTGTCAGTGAGCGGATTTTAAAAATACTTAAACATAACCATTACCACCCTAGAGGGTATATATTTCAAATTTCAGCTTCCTTGTTCAAACTTTGATATTCCAATCAAATTTTTTTTTTAAATTGTGGGCGTGTCATTGTGTGGGTTTGAAAAAACCTTAAACATGAGCATTAAGAGCCCTTTAAGAGTATATATTATAAATTTCAGGTTCCTAGCTCAAAATTTCACGTTGCAGTCGGCAGATTTCTTTAAATTTCAACTCCCGAGCATTTAACCCAAGGCCTAAAGATAATATATCAAAATCTTAGCTCTCTAGCACGGAATTCGATATTTTCGATAAGCTTATGTTTTTGAGATTGTGGGCGTTTCAATGGGCGGATTCCAGAAATTCTTTAACTTTATTATTTCGGGCCCCTAGAGAGTAAATGTTTAAAATGTCAGCTTTTTAGCTCGAGTTTAAATGCCGACGGACGGTCGGACATGTCTATATTGACTTTACTATCGATGCTGATCACGAATATAGTAACTTAGGGGTCTACGGGCAATATAAGGTTTGTTACAAATTATGAGTCAAAATTAATACACCCTTAGAATAGGGTATACAAATTTGGTGGAAGACCTGGCAAATCAAGTGAATCTAATGACTTGAATAAAAATGCCGGAGATTCCAACATATTATGAATGTAGATATTTATGACATCGACATCAATATTTTTGCGGCTAAAATTGCCCTTCCGCTGAGCCATCGATGACTGATGATATTATTTCCAATGTTGGGAAACTAATTTTGAATTAATGCGTCTCTAGATGGCACAATGATGCAAAAATTATCTGGTGACTTTATTGTCCGCTTCATTCATTTTTGAAGACCTATCCATAGATACCCCACACGTATGGGTTTGATGAAATTTTTTTTTTTTTTAGTTTCAGTTCTTAGTTTTCTATTTTTGTGTGCAAATCTTAATGCGGTTCACAGAATACATCTATTTACCAAGTTTCAACAGCATAGTTCTTATAGTTTCGGAAAAAATTGGCTGTGACATGCCCGGAAGACAGACAGACATGACGAATCTATAAGGATTCCCTTTTTTTGCCATTTGGCTACGGAACCCTAAAAACAGTGGTTGCTTCTTTTCAAGTCAAACTTTGACGTTTTTCATCTTTTTACACAAAAGCGTCCGCGTACTTTTCTTTGAAGTGAGAGGATTCTCTCTCGATTTTGAAAATTTGACAGTTTTCATTTTTCTACACATAAAGGTCGCGAACGGACCTAATGACAATAAAATCAGTGATCACGAAACGATAAGATATTCAAAATAAAAGTAGAAAAAAGAGTTGTAGACCAAAAAAAATATTAAATTCGTAAAATAAAAATAGTTTCCAGCGAAGTGAAATGTCATACAACACTGTGATAAACATATATATATGAGTGATATTTTTGAAACTGAAAAATTAAAATGGATAAAACAATGTGTAGTCAGACGGTAAATGGTGAAGAACAGAAGTGGTTTAGATATGAACTACGTAGGCAAAAATCGAAAAAAGTTCAGTCATTTAAAATTTCTGAAGACAGGTCGTAATGAAGACTGAAAAGTGTATAACGAAACTAGAAGTAAGTATAAAAACAACTTAAATAAAACACAGAGAGCATATATTCAAAATAAGCTTAGTGCAGCAAACGACACAAAACCAATGAAAAGAAAAGAAATGAAAAGACTGCACGAAACTTTGTTGAATTTGATGGTACTCGTATTAAAACCAAAGGTGACAAGTTAATTACTAATGAATTTAATGAATATTTTGTAAAAAGTGTTAAATATATTAATAACAACATCGCAGAGCAACCGTTGGTAAATAAGGTAGAGCATATCGAAATCAATTTTAGGATCTATTGAAGAACTACTAAAAATAGTGCAAATGATGTCAGATAAAAGCGATTTCAATTTTATTAGCAATCAAATGGTAAAAGACAGTTTTAATTGGGTGGGTCCTTCTCTTTCTCGTCAGAGCTATTGAGAAGATGTATCAACAAACAACAGTGTGTATTTACAACGGAAGAGAATGTTTTGAATAGTTAGATGTAGAACAAGGAGTTAGGCAAGGCTGTAATCTAAGCAAGCTGCTTTTTGCACTTTTTCTTGACGATATAGTCGAGTGGTTGCCCTATGGAGTTGAATTTAATAACACGCGGTTCAAACTTATTATGTACCTCGATGACAATATGCGCGAACTGACGAAAAATCTTCAACACCAAACTCATATCGCTCAATATCAAACAATGAGTATTTAACGCAACTGCCAAAGTTTGTTTTATGGAGCTCAGGTGTGGGGTGTGCAGAAGTGCGAGCTTGTTGAATATTTGCATCGCTTATTTCTTCGAAAAACCCTCTTCCTGCCAATCAATACTCCAAAATATAATGTACTATTTGGAAACTGGGTTTCCGACAATGCTTATATCGACGTTAAAACTTAATGTGAATTACATTATTCGAGTTTTGCATATGGATGAGCAAAGGCTTCCAAAGAGAGTCCTAAAGTTTGCAGTGCAGCAAAAGACACTTTTCGACAAGGATTGGAATCGGTTAGCTGCGGACTGTGGCATAGCTCTCAATTTGTCGGAAGTAAATGAAGACGCTTGGAAAAAGTCCTTGTAAGTAAGTAAGTAAGTAGTAAGTAAGTAAGAAATTCATTTATTTAACATTTTCTTATTACATTAGTTACATGTCCGAATGAATTTTAAAGCTGTGGCTTAGCAGTCAGCTGGGTTAGCAAAATGCTTATACATGTACATTTGTAACTTTAACAATATAGTTTTTTTTTTTAAATAAACTTAATCAATCATAATACTCTGTTATTAATAGCGACCTGTATTTGTAGATGGATTTAATATAATAAAATAACTTTTTCCAATCACACTCGTTCAGAATTGTCTCCTGCATGGTAAGGAATTTTTTTCCGAAGTAAGCTAGTCTTTGTGGTTTGTAAATTGGACAAACACTAATAATGTGAAAGCAGTCTTCTTTCGCTTTTAAGTTGCAAATATTACAAAACTGGTTAAAGCTTCCATTATATGGGCTGCCATTTAAACCAATCAACTCACATCTTGCTTTGAAAATAAGAGATATTTCACTATAGTTGAGTGAGTCATTGAAATAGTTCTTATCCTTTAGATTGAAGTTCAAGTGAGAATACAATACTCTGCTATCTGATTCACGAGCTTTTTTTTATAAATCGCACACGAATAGCATCCTCATTTGTATTTATTATTCGATAAAGTTGGTTCTTTAAGTTGTCGAGGTTGTTTAGATCGAATGAAATAGTTTCTCCACACGCGTTTCTTAACCATCTTGGCGCCCACCAGTCCTTGTTTCTTAATTCATAAGATAGCTTTTTTTTGGTTATTCGGGAGTCTGGATACGAACCTATTCTAATGATGTAATCCGCTTGCGATTTGAGAGTGCTTGTAAAAAGCATTGGAAGACCCGTTTCCAAATAGATTGTTTAGTTTGGGGATTTCATTGGTAAGTTGAATAATTTTTTCAAGAAATTCCTGTGGAATTTCTCGATTACTTCGTACTCGTCTGATCCCCAAACTTGAGAGGCGTAACAAAGAGTTGATTTAACAACTGAATCAAATATCCTGTATTTCGTTGAAAAGAGAATCCGTTTGTTTGCAAAAACATTTTTCCATGATAGGTTCACTAAGCTTTGGGAAGACTTGGCTTTATCCGTTAGATGTTTACCAAATTCAAAGGTTGGGTTCAGTTTCACTCCTAAATATTTGAGTTCCTTCACAATCTCTAATCGGCTTCCATTGTAAAACCATCTATTTTCACTTTGCATTCGTGGTGAACGGGAAAAGACCATAATTTTAGATTTTTCGGTGTTGATGGTTAGTCCCCATTTTTTGCAGTAGCTGGCTAGACGATTTATCATCAATTGGAGATTTTCAGGAGATTCAGAGAGACCACGGTATTAGCAATTCTTACTCCACCAGGCAAATCTTTTTCTATGTCGTTTATAAATAGAGAAAACAATAAGGCACTAAGAGGACATTCTTGCTTTACACCAGTCTGTGTTTTAAACCATTCTGAGAAATCCTTTCCATCCCAGACTGCTGCACTTGTTTTGGCATACATTTTTTTAATGGTCTTAAGAAATTTTGTAGAGATACCCAACTGAGACTGTTTATAGAAAAAGTCCTTGATGAAGTAATTGCTGTCACTGATGAGAACGAAAGATATGCGTTCATAAAAAAAGCACGAGCATCTACGGAAAGGCGATATTATTCATGTAATCTGAATCTCAACGAAAGAAATTATTTTAACAGTAGTTACAACAGAAATATTATTGGAATTGTCTTAAAATAAGAGAAGAATTGGTGAAGCTAACCTACCTGCCACATCGAAGTGAGGGATCTGATATCTGCATGCTTTGCAGTCTACGAGAAAAGGAAGACGTAATGGATTTAATTGGCGTCTGTCCAATACTGATGGCGATAAGGCGGGTCTACTTCGGGAAAAATACTTTGCGATGGGAAGAGGTTGCTAACTACCTGAATGGAATGGATTGGCTTTTACTCTATGAATACTGCAAAGAAGCTCTATCCTATAGAAGGGGAATCATCAATGAAAGCTTTTACATTTTTAGCGATTTTGCTCAATAAGTATCAAAATATTCCGATTTAACTAATCTAAAAGTCAAATAAGGTGTAACTTAACCAAAAAAAAAAAGTTATCAATTTTCGTTTTAACTAAACTAAAAGTCGATTATCAAAATAAATTGTAAAACCTAATTAATTTTTATCTTTTTCACTGTATGTTTAACTAGTTTCAAAATTATTTTTTTAATATGTTTAGGATTTATAATGGATAGTAAACTTGACTTTAAGAAACACCCCGAATTTGTTTGTAATTAAAATGCCAAAATCTTTTCCGGAGAATGAGAAAGAAAGTATGTATTCCTATTGCAAAAAAAAATTAATGATACCATAGTAAGACCCCATTTTGAGTATTGTCCAACAATGCTTTGTTAGGATCCTCAGGTGTGTTACAATTTTTTAAAGAAATTTCAAATAAAGCAATGTGTTCTATTTTAAATGGTGTTTGAATTTGACGTATCATTTTAAATTAGCCGCCACTATTTTTTACAGCAAATATTACTTATTTAAACCATCATAAAAGTGATTCAAAATTTTAGTAATAGGTTGACAGTCTGCCAGCCAGCAGAGGAGGTCACTTAGACGACATTCTTTTTCATTATTAACCGGAACCAATGTTCATTATTTTCCAATAAAAATAAATACAGATTTCTCACAATTTATGTCTTTCATTCAAAATTTAAAATGATACCTTAAATTTGAACACCCTTTATATTGTTAATATACATCAATTGGAAGAATGCTTGAAATGCTTGAATAAATATAAGACAACGAGTAGGTAGTATTTAATACACTTATTTTTATAAAACTAAAAACAACATGCATGCACACGGCTTAGGAATGTATTATATATTATTTTACAGAGGACTACACATTTTTAATGAACTTCCAAATAATTTTATAGCGGAAACAAACAGTGTTAGTGTTCAAGTCAAAATATTCTTGTCGAACAATTCTTAATCTTTTCTAGTAGTTTATTAAAGTGTTAACTCTAAGATGTCGCTAAAATAGCTAAGTAGTTTACGCCATTTTTTCTTAATCGGAAGCCACTCAATAGATTATTTTATTACATCTTTCTCTTCTTCATCCAAACCTCAACGAGGTAAGACCTGTCGAAATAAAGTGTACCGAACCAAAACCTTACACACGTTTTATTTTTCTTTGGTCATCCATCACATTACCGAGCAACCAGCAGGGGATAATCCTTGCCCCAACATTTGGTCCTTCGAGCCGGATTATATTTTAACGAAATAATAATCAAATTCATCCGCAAAATCCCTGAATTTTGCAAAAAACCCATCGTAATTATCAAGAAAGAAATTACATTTTTCTTTCGCATCCCACACGATCATCGATTGGATAGCAGTACACCTATAAATTCACGATTTATTACACCTAACCACAATCAATATAATCGTACAGCAAGATTTAATATTCTTGCCCCTACCTCCACATTTATCTACCGCCCGCATCGCATCACAGAACTACCAAAAACTGCATCGATTAGCTACTGATCGGCGGTAATAATCCATAAAAAAAAACGAGCTCTCTAACCCATTGTTAGAGCACAAGATTCCTAAATCTTGCCCCACCTAACGTCGGACATCGCCAAAAAGTGATACTCTCCACACGATCAAGGAACGATTTGCAGCACCATCTCTTCACTCATCGCTCGCTCACAAACCACAAGCAGTATTATTGCTCTCGATCGCTACGCTCAGCATCAGCATTCAAAGTCGACCATACCCATCGCAATAAGACCAGTAAGCGACCAGTCATCAATCATCTCTTCCTGAAGTCAACATCTCTGCCGAAAATACGCGTCGATTTACATTTACGAATTCCACGTGCGAATCTCATAATTTGAAAATATATACACGGAAGGGATACAAATCTATCATCATTACATCACCTAAGAAGGAAAGATTGGTGCAATATTTATAACTTTTATATAAATTAGACACAAGAACATATTTCTTATTAAATTTTGTGAGTGAATAGTTTATACCTTTCAATTAGGAATTATCTTCCTTGCAAAAACAAAAAAAAAAATACTTGTTTGAAAGTGAGTTCATACCGCGAAATTTGGTAATTTCATTTCCAAAGGAAATCGCATTAATAATCGAGTTTGTTTACGCGCCTAGTCTTTTCTCTTGGGTTAGATTTTCTTCCAATTAAAATAACTATCTTAGATGATTTCATTGTTGCTGCTGATCAGCTGACACAATTTCAATCAGCTTGTCAAGAAATGCCTATCGTTGACAAAACTGTAACTAATCTAGAAGCGTCAAAATGTGAAATAAAGGATCTGTGGTCTAATATCAAAATACATTATGCACTTTGTTTAAAGACCGATAATGGTGACGATTTAGACGCAATTAAGTCAAAGTATCGGTTGTCAGCAATCACATATATTAACTGCTTAAGTGAAATTATTGATTCCATAACGAAGTTAAATATCATTAAAGACGATGATGTAAAACAAAGTTCAAGTGCCACTTTAGGCTCCGCGCAGTGTATAAAAGTTCCTCCGTGTGATACCGAAACATTCTATGGCGACTATCTGTCTTGGCCATCTTTTCGAGATATGTTCACCGCGGTTTACATTAGCCATCCGAAATTATGCTCCGTTCAAAAACTGTTTCATCTTCGTTCGAAGACCAAAGGGGAAGCTAATAACATAGTTTCCAAATTTCCTCTAACTGCGAACATTTTTGACGTGGCTTGGAAAGCACTTTCGGATCAATATGAAAATAAAAGAATATTAGTAAACAACCAATTAAAACAACTTTTTAATTTGCCCGTCATTTCGGTTGAGTCTGGCAAAAGTATCAAAGATCTCCAGCGGGAGATAAATGATTGTTTATCCATTCTTAAAGCGCATGACATATCAATAGATTCTTGGGATCCTATTCTCGTGTATCTTTGCTCTAATCGGCTACCTGAAAAGACTCTTTCGTTGTGGGAGCAATCCATTAAGAGTCCAAGCGATATTCCGAAATGGGATGAAATGAATGTGTTCCTAACGAGCCGATATAGAGTTCTGGAAACGGTATCCGATCTTAAGTTTCCCACAAATCCGAAAGGCCAACAAACCAAAAGTCAAGTTTCCCAACCAAAAAAGGTAAACCACAAAGCTTTCCTGTCCAAAGCAGCTAATTATGTTTGCAAACTATGCAAAGGTTCTCATTCACTTCGAAAGTGCCCTACATTTTTACAAATGAGTATTCACGATCGCATTTCAAAGGTGAATTCACTCCAATTTTGTAAAAACTGTTTTGCCTCCAATCATTTAGAGAATGATTGTCGTAGCGTTCATACATGTATGCAGTGCAAACAAAAGCACCATACGCTCTTACATACTTCAACGGTTCAGACATCTCAATCCTATCCATCCACGTCTGGGCAATTGGTTACTCAACTTAACAATTCAATTCCACAAAATCTAACAGATAATTTACAGTTCACTACAAATCAGAACACTCAACAATTTCAAACCTATTTCTCCCGAAACAATAAGCGCATTCTTTTGGCAACAGCTCTGATTGAAATCCACCATTTAGGTAATAAGTTTACCTTGCGTGCACTTATAGATGGAGGGTCGGAAGTTACATTCATTTCAGAAGATACACAGAGGAGACTTAATCTTCCAGTTAAACCGATACACGCGCAGATATCAGGTATGAGTGCTGTAGTAACTGGAACTTCCTCTAAATTGTGCTCTTTGTGCATTGGCTCTAAATTGGTTCCTTCATTTACAATCTTTGCCAATGCAATTGTTTTAAAACGCCTCACAGGTGATTTGCCATCTTGTGTAGTACGCCGGGAAGAGGTCTCAACCCCCATTGATTTCGAGCTTGCAGATCCCTATTTTTACGAAAGCTCAAAAATAGATATAGTTATCGGTGCTGATTTATATCCCTCGATTGTCAAAGAAGGCATTAAGCCAGATATTTTCGGTTCACTGGTAGCCCAAAATACAATATTTGGCTGGGTAATTTCTGGTCCTCTCTTAAATGAAAGTGTCAGTTCGTATTCGACAATCCTGTCTCATTATAGTGAGGTCTCAATCGACGAACAGATTGCAAAATTTTGGGAAGTAGAAGAAGTATTTGAAAGTAAGCTCCTTTCAGACGAAGATTTGTTTTGTGAGCAGCTATACTCCGATACCACCACCAGAGACGCTAACGGTCGCTACATAGTTCGTCTTCCATTCAAAAACCCTCTACCCATTCTAGGTTACTCAAGAGCTATTGCTTTAAGGCAATTCCATCCCATGGAAAACAGATTAAGGAAAAACCCTGACCTACATTCAAAATACAATCAGGTTCTTGAAGAGTATGCCACACTTAACCATATGGAGATTGTTTCGTCGGACGAAATTGTACGGGATCATCAGATATGTTCCTACTACCTCCCACACCACTCAGTGATAAAACCCGAAAGTATTACGACAAAAGTCTTAACGACATGTTGCATACAGGTCCGGTTTTACAAGCCGACTTAACTACTTTGATTTTAAAATGGCGGTTTTATCGATTTGTGTTCAACGCAGACATCGAGAAAATGTACCGCCAAATATTAGTGCACCCTGATCATTCGTCGTATCAGCGAATTTTGTTCCGCAAATTCCCAGATTGTAGTCCTCAAGACTACAAACTAAAAACTGTCACCTTTGGTGTCAATTGTGTGCCATATTTGGCTATTCGTACACTGCTTCGACTAGCGGATGACGTACAACATACTTTTCCGATCGCCTCTGATATTTTGAAAAATCACTTCTACGTTGACGATGTTCTGTCTGGTGGCCATGATGTTGAAACTGCGTTACGAGCGCAGCGTCAACTGTGTGAAGCTTTAGGCTCAGCTGGCTTTGCCTTACGAAAATGGACATCGAACTGTGTCGATTTGATAAAAGAATTTCCTCCTTCGCATCTCTATGATCAAGAGCTTCTTCGACTGGAAGATAAAAGTATCTCCAAAACCCTTGGAATACAATGGAATGCGAAGTTGGATTCCTTTTACTTCTTTTTCAAAATATTATATGAGGATCACCTTTTAACAAAAAGAGCAGTACTCTCAGTTATTGCAAGATTATTTCATCCTGCTGGATGGTTAGCACCAGTTATCATCACTGCGAAGACCATAATGCAGCAAATCTGGCGTGATGGGACGTCTTGGGACACACCACTTGTGCCCCTGACGTGTCATCGCTGGAAATCGTTCTTTGCTTCTCTTCCCGATATACAACACATTCAAGTTCCTCGGTGGATTAATTACAGTCCGTCAGATTCCATTGAAATACATGGATTTTGTGATGCCTCTGAACTGGCTTATGCCGCAACGTTTTACATCCGTATTAGACACAATGAGAACGACTGGTCTTCTCACCTCCTTTGTGCCAAAAGTAAGGTAGCTCCGGTAAAACAGCTTGCTCTACCGAGACTTGAACTATGTGGTGCTCTTTTATTGTCGAAGCTGTTCCACAAAGTCATTACAAAGCTACAATGCTCGACCCATGAGTTATTTCTGTGGACAGATAGCACCATTGTCCTGGCATGGTTGGATAAGCCTCCATGTCACTGGAAAACTTTTGTGGGAAATCGGGTTTCGCAGATACAAACGTATGTTCCTAACACTAAATGGAACCATGTCCGATCAGCGGATAATCCAGCTGACTTAGCAACTAGAGGTCTATCGCCAGAAAATCTTAAGGCAAGTAACCTATGGTGGCATGGTCCAATGTGGCTCTGTCAAGCTAAGTCGTCATGGCCTCAATCCAATTTGCCCCGGCCTGATGATTATGATCATGAGCAGAGGCCAATAAAAGCGAATCACAACAATACAACCGAATATTGAGTTGTTTGTGGAGAGATATTCTTCATGGTCTAAAACATTACATGTTCTTGCATATATACTGCGTTTTTTCTACAGAACAAATCCCCGTTTTAGACACCAAGTCTCATATTCATCGGAAGTGCTAACTTCTGAAGAAATATCCAACGCCAAAGCCCGAGTTATTCGTTTGACACAATCGTTTTATTTTCCCCACGAATATGTAGCTCTACTGAAAAATGAGCCTATCTCAAAGAAAAGCTGTTTGACTAATCTGAATCCACTAATGGATTCGAACCAAATCCTGCGATCTGGTGGAAGACTCACTTCGTCCACTCTTTCTTATAATGAAAGGTATCCCATTCTTCTCCCTTACCAAGCGAAGATATCGTCGTTGCTTGTGAAGTTCATTCACGATATTTCAATTCATGGTGGAAACCAATTGGTAGTTCGTTTGATGAGGTGTGAGTTTTGGATACCAAAAGTTAAGAACTTGGTAAAAAAATGCATTCGCATGTGTAAAACATGCACTATACACAAAAGGAAAATGCAAACCCAGATTATGGGAGCTTTACCCGTTGAGAGAACTCTAATTTCATCCCCATTTACGAACACCGGAGTAGACTTTGCCGGTCCATTTATAATAAAAAGCTTTTCAGGACGAAATTGCCGAATTACTAAGGGCTACGTCTGCCTGTTTGTGTGCTTTGCAACAAAGGCAATACATTTGGAGGCTACAAGTGATTTGACGACTCAGTGCTTCTTAGCAGCTTTTAGTAGATTCATCGCACGACGTGGAATGCCTAGAACTATGCATTCTGATAACGGCACAAATTTAGTTGGAGCCAGTAAAGTACTATTCAATGACTCCAAACAATTTCTCAGAACTCTGTCCAGGGACGTAACCGAAAGATACAAGGACCATAACATGGAATGGAAAGTAATCCCCCCTGGGGCACCGCATATGGGTGGGTTGTGGGAAGCTGGAGTTAAAAGCTTTAAACTTCATTTTAGGAAGGTGATTGGAACTAATAAGCTTACCTTCGAAGAGTTTTCCACTCTTCTCGCTAAAATCGAAGGATGTCTAAACTCTAGGCCGATCTCACCGGTATCGGAAAATATATCAGACATTCCTCCATTAACTCCAGGTCATTTTCTTCGAGGGGGTCCGTTGTTAGCTCCCCTAGAACCTGCTCACGATGAAAAGTCTCTTACTTGTATCAATCGATGGGAAAAGGTAAAGATTTTGCATCATCAGTTTTGTCGTCGATGGAAGGATGAGTATCTCAAAGAACTCAACAAACGATACAAGTGGAAATATCCACAAAGAGATGTCTCGTTAGACGACTTGGTCGTTATTAAGGACGAAAATCTACCCCCTAACGAATGGCGTCTAGGTCGCATTATTAAGGTTTATCCGGGACCCGATAACCGCATACGAGTCGTGGAAATTAAAACTCAAAATGGAGTTATAACGCGTCCAATTGCTAAACTTTGCGTATTAACTCACTCATAACTAAGGTTTTATAAAACCATTCCATTCCATTTAACTACGAGTATTTGCTTTCTTAAATTTTTCACTTTCTATAAAATAAATTTAACGTAGATACTTATATATTGCACCGATTTGTATGATGTATAGCACGTATCTATTTATTAGTTTAAGTAACTATTGTTAGCTTTAAGTTAAAGTTATTTTTTTTCAATTGTAAAGAATTTTTCCTAAGAGTGGCTTTTTCGAAGTTTTGAATGAATTTAAATTTAAAGATAAAGTATGTAACATTTTACAGCCGATGCTGCAAGGCGGCCGGCAATGTTCAAGTCAAAATATTCTTGTCGGACAATTCTTAATCTTTTCTAGTAGTTTATTAAAGTGTTAACTCTAAGATGTCGCTAAAATAGCTAAGTAGTTTACGCCATTTTTTCTTAATCGGAAGCCACTCAATAGATTATTTTATTACATCTTTTTTTTCTTCATCCAAACCTCAACGAGGTAAGACCTGTCGAAATAAAGTGTACCGAACCAAAACCTTACACACGTTTTATTTTTCTTTGGTCATCCATCACATTACCGAGCAACCAGCAGGGGATAATCCTTGCCCCAACAGTTAGATTTAAACGAGCTGTACTGTCATTCTCCCTTTATGACGGTTAGGCTATGATCAGGAGAAAAGAGAGCATAGCTCCCACTTAACTGCATTCCTACTGGTCCACCTGTGGGGGTTCGTTTCATTGTAAAAATTGCTAAGTTATTGGCAGTAGACATTCCACTAACAAAACCATGCTGAAAATCAAACATATAGTTTTTACCAGTGCATAGACTTTGTTATAAGGTATACCCTAAATTTTAGCTATTGAAGTTCTCAACAGCTTGCTAGGAACCAGATTTATGAATTGGAGAAATAAATTAATGCTTCCAGCAATCTAAAAACACACATCCTGGGAAAGAAAGGTTACAAATTACGTAACTGGAGTTGCGAAACAAGATTTTTTTTTTTTTTTTTTAGAAAAATTGAGGTTATATGATCAGGACCCAGACTAACAGAGTCATCTAGACAAGATGGTTCTGTAACTATATCTTTAACTAAAATGTACATGGCATCCAGATCAAAAACCGATTTACCATCGTTCATTAAATCATAAGGGCAAGATTCTTATAATCAAAAATTTGAACAGGGTCACTACTTCTTACTCCATTATAGCTCATTGTTGACAGTATGCCTGAGGATTTCTTTTTAATATTGATGTATCACCAACATACTTTTTTTTTTATTTTAGATTCCAAAGACCAACCATGCAGACTATATAAAAATTGTTTCATAGGAAAAAATCTTGAGAACATATTTTCAATCACATTCCTTAATTTATCATACATATCACCGTTATTTATTCATTACTGAATTGCAATCGACTTTAAAGAAATCATATTCAACATAATTAAAACCATTGTTAACAATTTCCGAATTAAATATTTTTTTTTTCTTGTGTTGGGAATTCGACATTGCAGAGCTAGTACGCGAGGGATGCTTCTGCAATAGTGAGAGACTTTAACCCATCTAAAAAAAACTTTCAGAACTTGCTTGTATAGCAATAACTTGTTGTAGTTAGACAGGGATGAAAATCTCCCAATAAGCCAATACATTTAACTGTATCGCATGTTCAACTCATCTTTTTTTTTCTTTACGTGCGCTTTCCAACGCAGTTTAGCGTCTAGAGTCATGCCTAGATATTTGGCTGTGTTTGAATATTCCACTACATTGTTGTTAATGTAGACTGGAATGTGTGGTACGTTTTTATACGTAAAATTAATATGGACTGACTTAAGGTCATTTAATCTAATCTGCCATTTCTTAGTCCATTCTGAAATATAGTTTATTGCTGTTTGAAGCTTTTTTGTTGCTATTTCGACAGTTGCTCCCACAGCAAGGACGGCTGTGTCATCTGCAAAAGTAGCTATGGTGGTTTCTTCACTTTCAGGAAGATGGCTAGTGAAAAGTAGGTATAGAACTGGACCTAGCACACTGCCTTGTGGTACACCAGCTTTAATCTCTCTTAATGTTGAGTACTCTGCCTCTTGTTTAATTCTGAAGAATCTATCTGATATATAAGACTCCAGAATGGTCGCATACTCCTTCGGCAGTTGCTTTTGTAGTTTGTGTATCAGTCCTTTGTGCCAGACTTTATCGAAAGCTTGTGCTATATCAAGAAATACTGTAGAGCACACATTTTTCTCTTCAAATGCTTTTTCGATTCTATCTGTGATTCTATGCACCTGATCAATTGTAGAGTGCTTATTTCTAAATCCAAATTGGTGAATTGGGACTAGCGATTTTTCATCTATTATTTTTTGTGGACGTATTACCAGCACTTTTTCGAATAACTTGGACAACATTGGTAGAATAGATATTGGGCGATATGAGGTAACTTCGTTAGGTGGTTTGCCTGGTTTAGGTATCATTATTACCTCCGCGACTTTCCACATGCTTGGCGCATATCTTAATTTAAATGCAGCATTAATAATCTACGCTAGTTTTTATACCCTATTCTAAGGGTATATTAATTTTGACGCATAGTTTGTAACATACCTTAATATTGCCCGTAGACCCCTAAAAGTTGCTATATTTGTGATCAGCATCGATAGTTCTGTCTTGATCTAGCCATGTCCCTCCGTCCGTCCGTTCGTCCGTCTGTCGGCAAAAATTACGCCTTTAAACTGGACCTAGAGAGCTGAAATTCTAACCATATACTCTCTAGGGTCCCGAAATAATCAAGTTTACGAATTTTTGAAATCCGCCCACAGACACGCCCACCAACTCAAAAAAAACAAAATTTTGGAAAAAATCGAATTTTGAGCTAGAAAGCTGAAATTTTTTATATATGATCTATGACTCATAAAACTGCTCGGGATAAAAAAATTTCAAAATCCGCCCACTGACACGCCCACAAATAAATAAAACAATTTTTTTGAAAATCCAAAGTTTGAGCTAGGGAAATTTATAATATATACTCTCTAGGGGCCCTTTATTCTCATGTGTTAATTTTTTTTAAATCCGCCTACTGACACGCCCACAATTAAATAAAACCATTTTATTGAAACACCCAAGTTTGAGCTTGTTATATAACAAAATATGTAGAGTGTTCTTAACAATTCAACCATACTTAGACTTTTGTCACGCCCACTTATGAGGGATAGGAATAAGAATATGGTATCCAACAGTTCGCCCAAGCGGACTGTAGCCCGTCCCTATGTTTTTTAAACATTTTCGTGGAAATTGCTTCAAAATTTCTCCTGTATCTTCTTCGCATCTTATTTCGAGTCCTTGATAACCTTTATCTTCATAAGGTTTGAATACGTCTTCAAGATACTCAGCGAAAGTGTTTGCTTTCTCTTGGTTGCTTTTCGCCCAGTTACCTTCTCTGGTTTTTACTGGCGGAATGTGAGCTATTGGCCTGTTCATTTTCTTCGTTGCCTTCCAGAGCGAGTAGTCGGTACTAGCATCGATTGTAAGACTTGTGAGGTAAGTTTTCAAAGACTCATTATTGAATTCTCTTACAGATTTTCTGAGCTTATAATTTAAGTTGTTCAGTGTGGTCTTGTCGCTTGGCGCCCTTGTCTGTTGCCAGCATTTTCTAGCTTTCCTCTTTTCTGTAATAATTTCACATATTTCGGGAGGATAAGAGTTTTGTTTGATCTTTTTTGTTGTTTTGGGAGTGGCAGTCCACGCAGCTTTTTGTATTCTGAGCGTCAGTATTTGGACTGCTTCTTCTAGTTGATCTTCTGTTTGAATAGCTGGTGATAGTTGGATACTTTCTTCCAACTTCTGTCTGAAGTAGTTCCAATCAGTCAGTCTATTTACTAGTTTTGGGCTATGGTCTTTTATTATTATTTTATCGCTAAGTGTTAAGAGTATAGAGGAATGATCTGATTGAAGATCATTCCTCTATGCTTATTTTATTTGAAGATATATTTTTTGATAGAAAGAAGTCGACAAGATCTGGGGTTTTATTTCTATCTGTTGGCCAATAGGTAGGTTTTCCCCTTGATAGATATTTGGCGCCATCTTCTTTAATTGCTTCATATAGTTCTCTGCCTCTAGTATTAGTTAATGTAGTTCCCCAATACTTATTTTTGGCGTTAAAATCCCCTCCCGCGATTAATCTATTGTGAAATATGCGGAAAAGACTTTTAAAATCATTTTTCTTTAGTCTATAGCTAGGAGAGCAGTATACTGCTGCAACAGATATTTGTCCACTGCTTGTTTCTACACATATGGAAATTCCTTGGATGGCACATGATTGGAATTTTGCTTCTATATGGTGTTTTATTGTATTCTTTACTGCGGCCCCACCTTTTGCACAGTTATAAGGATGTGGGGAGTGATACGAGTAGAATTCATATCATTGCAGTTTGAAGTCAGTAATCAATTTAAAGTGCGTCTCTGAAATGAGACATATATCTATCTGGTGTATGTCAAGAGTCACTTGAATCTCGTCCTTGCGACTCTCGATACCATTAGCATTCCATTCAAGAATTTTTATCTAATATCGTTTTATTCGATTTTTCCATGGAGCCAATCCTGTTTAGGATTTGTTTCATGAGGTTTTCCATGCCAGTGTTTGGCTCTACTTTGCCTTTTACCGTTTTATCTGCTTGTATTTGAGTATTTATTGATGCTGCCTGAGCATATGCCATTTTTGGACCAGCCGTCTTTTGTCTCGGGACCTTTTTGATTATCGCTTGGTCTTTAGGCTTTTCTTTCTGTGGGCTCTTTTGCAAGTCCTTTTTAACTTTTTGCTCATCCTTATTTGAGTTTTTTTCTGTTTTCTTTTGCTTTTTGTCCCTTGCAAGTAGGATTTCTTTTGCAACTAAACAACCTCTGTAGCTATCAGGATGGTATTCATTGCAGTTTGGACATTTAGGATGTTCATCCTCTTTCTTCTTACATTCTTTAGTGTGGTGACTTCCTGCACATTTAACACATCTTGGATTTGAGTTGCAGTATCTATGTGTATGCCCATATCTTTGACAATTTTTGCATTGGGGCACTTGTTTCGATTTACGTAGGGTATGAATCTCAACTTGCATCCCAAGTATGTTTTTTATTTCATATATTTTTTTCTTATCTTCGTCATGCTCGAAGCTGAGTGTAAAAATTGGTAGCGGTACTTTGCTTTTAGATTTAAGCATATTTACAATTTCCAAGATTTTAAAGCCCGTCTTTTAACTCTTTTTTTATGCTTTCGGGTCAGCATGATTAATACAGTCTTTTCACTACTACCTTCAGTGGTCTGGTTTGCTTATTTTCATAAGAATACCATTGTACCTTTTTTTGGTTTAGTATTTTAGTGAGGCTTCTGTATCCCTCTTCTTCAACCACATTGATTTTGATGTCATTTTTGTTTAATAGCGCTGTACTAGCTTTAATTTTATTTTCCTCCAATACTTTGGCCAAGCTTTCGTACTTATTTACTTGCAGCGCGATAATTGGTCGGGGCTTGGTTGGATTTTGTGTTTTATTTTCTTTGTTTGAAGCATACACAGTGACTGTGCAGCTTTCTTTTATTAAATATGGAAACATCAAAACTAACATTCAATGGTTTGTGATAAATTCCACTGTTCAGTAACTATTGTTCAGTAACTAACATCTAACTCACTATAAGTCAAAACAAGATCAAGTAACCTACATACTTTATTCTTAATGGATTTATTTTGAATTGAATTTAGAGCTGACATGGAATCGATAACTTCAATATCAAAATCTTTACGTACATAATTATGGAACTAAACATTTATCTTTTTCAGATGTATACAGAATTGCAGTCTAAATTATTAGCTATACATTTAATATTTGAAATATGGTCTGAATAAATATTAAAAGATTATTCAGCTTATATAAATATATGACAAAACAAAATAATTTAACAAACGGCTATCTTCAGAACGACAATAATCTTTTCTTACACCAATCTGTTCATTTAAATCAGGCGAATCAAAGAGTACAATTTGCCTACTAATAAGTGATCATTTGACGACCACAAAGACACCACCTCTTCTCGTCACACCTGTAAGACATCAATCTCTTCTGTATTAACATATCTATCATCAACACGAAAGTATATTTTGATGGAGCCATGTTTCAGTGAGCGCAATTAGGAAAAATGGAGAGTCAGCAGCAGCAACATAGACATCCGTTGTTTAAGATCTCATACACCCCACATTATGATAAAAGAGTTCCCAACTGTTCGCAAACGAAAATGAGACATACATCTATCTGGTGGTAGACGAAGAGACTGCATACTTTCGCGATACATTTGCAACATTGCTTCCTCTGCTTGCTTTTTTTTGAATGGAAATTAAACATACATACTCCCTCACACAAGTCCATGGTCATCTGTACTTAGGTTTCTGGAAATCATCGTTGTCTAAGCGCCACCCATAACAGGTCCTTTGGTTGTCTATCAAAATCAACCAAAACCTTTTGCAAATCCTTTAAGAAATCACGTGGGTCCTTATACTTTAGATAGCATCTGTTTTTCATTTATCTTTGACAGATAGCCGTATAATTTGCAGCATTCGGCTATATAATGCCCGCTCGACGATTTTCATATTGTATGACATCAGCTTGATTAACGGTAATTATCACAGTCTCGTATTTTACTTTGTACAAAGGAACAAGAAAACTTTTTCTCCACGGGTTAGACATTGGATCGCCTCTCATCAGTTTGGAGATGAGAAGCATGAGCCATTTGGACCCGATGTCTCCCATCTCTTTCTGGCAGTAATGTCGTGCACTTCTTCATTGTTAGGAACGGCTCTCGGAGAATATATCAGAGGAAATTTTTTATTTAGAAGTTCTTCACAACACTGTTGCCACTTGTGTAGTATTTTTCATGGTTTCTATCAATAGCCGAAGAAGAAATTTCTTCTAACTTCCGATACAGGCCCTCAATACACTTTGCTTGAATTTGGGCGCACTTTTGCTTCGCGAGCCTCTTGCAAAGTCTGTATTCCAATTCGAGACGAGCTTTTTCATCTACATTATTAGTGCAGCTATTTGACCAAGCTTTGATTACCGCTTTCTTGTCACTTAGCACTGCTTTAGCTTCATCTGCCCACCACCATTTTTCTTTGCCGTGTTGATAGTGTCCTTCACTTAGCAGTGATTTAACTTTATCCAAGCAAGTTCGTTGTAGGGAACTCCACATATCTTGTGCTCTGCAATCTGCATCCTCAACTGATGGAGATAATTTTGCGTCTATGCAGTAAATGCTTCACCTTTCTCTTTGTCCAGATTGTACCTTTTGTCTGTATTTTTTAGTTTTGTTAGTCCACGCCGCCATACAAATTTCTGTGCAGAGGAGGCGGTGTTGCTGGGCGATTCCCTCACCTAGGATCAATTTGCAATCTTGAACCCGAGGCTCCACGAAACGTGCTACCAAATGGTAATCAATCTGGGGTTCATTTCCGCCACTGCTATAAGTGACCAGTTGTCGGCTTTGTTTGGCGAACATGGTATTTAGAACGATAAGACCGTATGACTTTCACATGCTGAGGATATCTTTGCCCGGAGAGTTTCTGGTGCCGTATCCCAGTCCTCCATGGCAGTCTACGTTTGACTTCCCGACATTTCTGTTCAAATCTCCGCCAATAAACAAAAGTTCTTCTTCTGGGATGGTTGTTCCACTTGTCCAGCTTAGGTTTATCTAGCTTAAAAATTAGTTTGCATGCAGCGATATGTATACCTATTGGAGACCTTTTTCTGGCAAAAGAAGAACCTTCCAAAACTGAATGACACATTTTGCGATGGGTTGTGCGTCCAACTGAAGAGCCGCATAACGGCTGAAGTGCCAATTATATTTGGTTGCAACTCTTACTGAAAAAAACGACAACATTTCAATTTCACCAGCCCATGGTGAAAAAATGGTAAAAATCTATCCGTATATGTACTGTGTTTTCTGTTGTGCCACTATTATGCTGCTACTATTATGCTACTTTTGTGCCACTATTATGTTGCTACTATTATGCTACTTTTGTGCCAAAATGTATCAGAAATCAATTTTTGTTGTTTGGATTTGAATTTTTTGGAATTAAAAACAAAAAAAAACTGGAAATTTAATAAAGTGAGTGTGAAGAGTTGGTAGTGTACCTTAACGAATTTAATGCCTTCAATACGGATGTCATAAATTGAACAATTACTATTGAAGAAGTTAAGCTGAATCTTAATTAATCCTAGTTGATTTGTGAATTGGAGGCAATGAGTATCTCCGAGATACTTGTGTACTTAACGATTAAATAAGGTGATGCACATTATTTTTCGTTCAACTTTTCTAATAAAAAAGAGTGTCATCATCGAAGTGCCAGAAATAAGTTCGAGAAGAAGAGATTTGGGGCTAACAGTCCTATTTGACTTAACGTCGTACTTAATGATTTAATATTATTATTATTGTCATTCCAATTTCGGTAACAATTTATTACTTAACGAAAATGATTTGAAATCCGTGAAATTTGGTGAAACAAAATGGTAAAAATATACTCTACATATATACCAAAATTGTTTCAAAGACAATCTTGGTACCCAAAAATATGATAATTTTCCGAAATGTTCTAAGAAACCGCAGAGTATTTCTGTGTTCAAGGTTAATTTCACTAAAGTAAAATATATTACTCATCATCCCTACTTTGTATCCGTGTTTTAACACGTTATTACATAAACATCACTCCAAAGAAATATAACTTCACACACACACATTTTTTTTAAATAGTGGGCGTTTCAGTAGTTAGTTTGTTTTTTTTTTCTAGTTAGTTTAATTGACTTTTATTTCATAAAAATAACTTATTAACAATTTTACATTCTTAGCCTATTTTGGTTTGGCTTAAGGCCGTCTACCAGATTGACAATATAAAACATGTTCTGTTCCTTTAACTTTGTATATAAATTTAACAGATTTCAAGTTTTTTGTATAACTAAAAGTTCTCGTCTATGATACGTTGTCTGTATTGTAGTGCGCTGGTTAAGAAGTTGTATAATGGTTTCCAGCCTCGGTTACCATTTAAAATGCTTAACATTTCTTCAACCGTAAGTACAATAGCTCCAAAGGAATTCTTTAAGGATGGGGCATATAGCGATGAAATGGAACACGTCCTCTCGTTCATTGCAGTTACAAAGATTACACAAAAGTGAGAGTTCTGGGCGATGCGGCATATAGTTTAGACTTAACAGTTCGCCTCTTGCCTTAAAGATAGTCCTCATCATGTCAGTAGAATAACTCGTCAGGAAATACGTTGAATACTGCAAACTGTATTGCGATGACTGGGCCTCATTCACAAATTGTTGGTAAATCCTATGACCTGTTTTCTCCCGTAGCTCGTACAATTTGCGTTTCAGGGGGATCAACTGTTCCTCTGGGGTAACTCGGAGATTTAAGTTGCATTGCATTGCTAAGTTCTCTCAGCTTTGTACACATTTTCCTCCATTAAGCAGCATATGATTGAGAACTATCTTAGGTATTCTGACTTGCCTCATCCCCATGATTTTTACCACATAGTCAAGATGGAGTTTAAGGGTATCCAGAAAAAGGGGCGCTACTGCAGTCTCCAGATGAAGCATATAGTTAGGTGAACTACTTGGTAATTTAAAAACTCTCCTGATAAAGTACCGAAAAAAATTATCTACAATAGCCGTGTTTCTTTGCACGCGGATATAGGGATAATTTGAAATTTGCATGTAAAATACAACAACAACTTATCCTATATACGCTAACTTTAGCGGGGATAGCTATCGCCGCAAAGTCAGTTAGCGGGGATAAACAGTACTTCCAAAACCCATTTTCTTCGTTTCTGATGAACCGATGCGATGAATTTTTCAGGAAATGTCAAAGTTTGACATACCTCCGATCACTAACACAATCCGCCGAATATTTTGTTCGTGATTTTATTATTATTTTTTTTTCAAGCTTTATTATAAAGGTAATTGAATTTAGGAAATCAGTTAATGTGAAATTGTTTTTCATAATTTTAGAATATGCTTGGCATCAATTTCAATTGCCGGAAGTAAATATTTTTCAATTTCAGGATTTTCAATACAAATTTCTTAACTACAACTTACAGCTGTGTCACGGTGCATGTCATAGGTGCATGTGTGCTGCCAAGTTTTTTTCATGAATTCTTAAGCGGCGATGGTCGTTTTCTGATGCCATCCCTATATCCGCGTGCAAAGAAACACGGCTAATATCAAATGAACAATATCCCCAGACTTGGGCAGCATAAAACAGGATGGATGCTGCTGTAACACGGAATATTTTTAGCTTCGATTCATGATTGACGTTTTTATTGCCGAAACTGAGCAAATTGCCCTTTTCGCTTCGGTTAGTTTCCATTGCAGGTGCTTGTTCATATTTAAAGTGGGCGTAATCAAGACACCAAGATATTTGTATTCCCGGACAATTTCAATAAGATCACCTTGGAACTTCCACATTTCATTCCGGGAGTATCTGCCACTTCCATCTCTGAATATCATTATCTTTGACTTCGATAAGTTTACCGACAAATTCCAAGTTCTACAGTTATCATCCAGCCTGTTGATCATTAGTTGCATTGCGTCCACCGCATCTGCGAGGAAAACGATTTCGTTGCAAACATTAGGGCTGGTATTTTAGTTTGTCTTAACTCGATGCCTCCCCTAACGTGCTCTGTTATGTCATTTATATATAAAATGAATAGCAGCGTGCTCAAAACGCATCCTTGCTTCACTCCCATCGTTGTATTAAATTCCTCCGATAGG
Organism: Portevinia maculata; assembly: GCA_949715645.1. Taxonomy (NCBI): domain Eukaryota; kingdom Metazoa; phylum Arthropoda; class Insecta; order Diptera; family Syrphidae; genus Portevinia; species Portevinia maculata. Next base: position 125,234,763 of record OX454527.1, read on the forward strand.
TTGCTTCCATCCCAGACACAAGCTACGTTGTTTTCGTACATAGCTCTCAATATCTTGATGACCTTAGTTGAGATATTGTATCTATAGAGATTATAAAAAAAAACTTCGCGGGATATATAGTCAAAAGCCGAACGAAAATAAACAAAGAAAGCGTACAACTTTTTATGTTTCCTTTTATAAATCTCTGCTATGTTTACGAGCGCGAAAATTTGGTATATAGTTGAATAGTTTTGTCGAAAGCCGGCTTGAGATTCGTGTATGATCTTCTTATTTACCACCCACTGCGTAATTCTATTAAAAAGGACACCAACAAACAATTTGGTTGATGTATTTAAAAAAGATATCCCTCGGTAGTTGGCTGGATTGTTGTATTCCCCCTTCTTGTGTAAAGGAAAAATTATCGAGTTTTGAAAACTATCGGGAACATCTGCCGTTTCAAAAATTCGGTTAAATTCCTGGGTGAGTGCTAAAAGAAATTCAGGCGTACAATTTTTATAGAACTCGAGGAAAATACGGTCACTTCCTGGGCCTTTGTTCTTTTTGCACTTTTCTATGACCATTTTTACTTCAGCTACCGTGATTGGTGTATCCAGAAATTCATCAACGTACATAGGAGCTACGTACTGAAAAGGTAGCGATATTTGTACTGCATTGAAAAGGGACTCGAAGTGCACTTTTAGCTGCTCTGCATGTAGACCTGAGGCGATTGTATTTCTTTTCCCATTTACAAGTTTAGCGGCTTTCCAAAAGTCTGCTGATGATCGCGATCTATTCAACACAGCAACATTCTGTTGGTCAAAGACTATCTTTTTTATACGGCAAAGATCTTTAAAGCTTTTATTCGCTGCTGTGTACAGGACTTTAAAAGAATTATTACTGTTCATCCTTAATAACCGAAGGAAAGCGAACGACGCGTCTCAGGCTCTCATATCGTTGTCAAACCATTTTTGCTTTCCCTTTTTGCTGATGGATTTGGCGGAGCGGCTTTCATAACTACCATAGTTAGATGTTCTATCCGTGGTGGTCTATCGGTTTCAGTCAAATTTCGAAGTTGCACATTGAGGTTTATTTTATAATTATCCTGAAATTCCTCTTTCCATCGTAACTTGGGCAGTAGTTGGAGTAAGTTTGTACTGTCTGCGTTTCGGTTACTTTTGATCTTAAACGAGACTTCTAAGGGCATATGGTCTGAAAACATTTTCATTCCTATTCTGAACTCGCTAAGATAAGAATACCAATCGCCCGATATAAAAATAATCTATAACTGAGCACACAGTTCCTCGCAAAAAGGTGTATTCACCCTGCAAGTCTCCTTCGCAACTTCCATTTAAGACTCTACAATCCCAGGCATCCGCTAGCTCCAAAGTTTTAACACCTTTAGCGTCACGTAAGTTACATCCTTGGAGTTACGGTTCGTATGTATATACGCGGATGACTGGCTAATCATTCACAAAACTTTTTTGAGATATACTAGGAACAGTGTGTTGGCTTCAATTTTAAGTTATATTACGAAGCTTTCTTCTACTCTCTTATATTCGGCCGAGATTCCTTCAAATTTCTTCCGATATCCAAACAGTTCACCCCCACTTGCTCTTCCATACAAGCCTGACTTAACAGCGGGTATGAATTTCAGTTCGTATTCTTTTAAAATGTTCTTATACCTACTTTCATCATAATCCATCAAATCGGTTTCATATAATACAAATATATCGAATTGCTTTATATAATTAAAAAAATCAATAAAAAATAGTTTGTTTTTTAATCCTGCTACGTTATAACTTAATATTTTTAATTTATATAATTCAGTCACCGACTTACTCTCGTTGCGACAACATCGTTTCTCCGGTTGTGTTCGCCGTCACTTTTCTTTATTGCGCTGCGATCCGTTATCTTCATTGATAACAGTAACATTTATTTTATTTCTTCTTTTTTTTATTTCCAACGGGTATAATATAAAATATATATCGAGTGTTCAGTGAAAGCAATTTAATATTACATGGCCTCCGGGCCACGTGTTTCCTCGGGCAATCGGTTTAGCGGGCTTGATATAGAACCGCTAACCGAACCCAAACAAAGCAAACGAAAAAAACCAAACTATATCCCAATAAATAATATTAACAATTTCCTTCCACCCCATGCAGTGTCTGGTAACCCCAAATTTATTATTATCTCGTTAACTAACGAAGAGAAATCTCTTTCATCATTAAGCGTTTTTCTCCTTAAGAAAGCGATAGATAATATAAGTACAGCCTATGAAAGCATTACGCAACTCCGTGATGGGAGCATTTTGGTTCTAGTGAAATCCGAAAAAAATGCAGATATATTGCTCAAAAAAACCACTTTATCTAACCGGTGCCCTATCTCCATTTCCCTCCATTCAAATTTAAACTCGTCAAAAGGCACAGTCTATGCACCGTGTCTTATCAACGTGCCTGAATCCGAAATCATTCAAGAGATAAAGTTTTAAGGTGTGACGGATGTATTTAAATTCAAAAAAACCGTAGATGGCAACCAACGCGCCACTGGGCTCGTACTTCTGACCTTTGACCTCTTCAGTCCACCAACCTCTGTGAACATTGGCTGGTACAATGTTAAAGTTAACGAATATTTCCCCAACCCTATGAGATGTCAAAACTATCAATTCCTTGGGCATACTAGAAAAAGATGCAACAGTTATCCATCCTGCGGTACTTGCAACCTCCCGCCCCATAATCCTGAGAAATGTGCCAACTGTCAAGAAGAACATCCATCGTCATCTAGAACATGCAAACGTTACCTACAAGCTAAGGAAGTTTTGAAAATTAAAACAATTAAAAAGTGCACTATGGCCGAGGCCAAGCAAATATTCCATGAACAAAATCCGACATCTACCTTTCCCACGAATTATTCTACAGTTGCAAAAAAATGCAACCCAGCCGGATTTACGCACACCAACCCCCAACCACTCCACAGCCCAAGAAAAATCACACGAAAAAATCAACATTCATACTCCCAACTTCACCACATCCCTGCCATCCCCCTCAACAAATACTTTTTCAAATAAACCTAATCCAGTCGCCTCGTCTACAGAAACTATCTCTAAACTAAAATCAGCCACTCACAACTTCAACTTCAACACTACCTCACGTAATGCTCCCACAAACATCACAAACCAACCCACAAAACCTACACTTAACACTCATTCAACTTCACCAAGCACAAACTATCAACTTAACCAACAAATTTCAATTGAACCCAACTTATCTCACATCCAGAACCAAATTGAATCAAAACAATCAAATAATACAACAACCAATCTAAACTCAGCCAACACTCCAAAATCAACATCTGACTACATTAATTCAAACAAATCACCCATATCTACAGTAACACAAACCCTCATCAAAAACAACCAGTACTACCTCAACCCCGCCGACACAGTCGAAGATGATGATATGTAATAATAACGCGGATGCCCTCCACGACTCTGCGGACCAGCGGCCGATTCATTCGAACTGGATCTATTCAAGATCGGGTGATTAGGCTCTTGGGACGCAGAGTCTTTACAATCATACCTCAATCTTACCTTACCCGAAACTTCAACAGCATAACACATATTATAAAGCACCAAACTCTCCTTCAACAAGTAATCATTTTTTAAGATCCTTCAATGGAACATAAATGGTTTTTTTAATAATTGCCATATGTTGCAATTACTTATTAAGGACTTGAACCCTTCAATTATTTCCCTCCAGGAAACCCATGTTAAACACAATCTCCAACCTGTCCCTCCCAAACAGTATTACGCATATTTTCATAATCTTAGCTCTAACACCCACTCAAAACAAGGTTCATAAATCCATTCCACATAAATTTCTCAATATTAACACCCAAATATCAAAACACTTTATTGCAAACTCTGAACTGGCAATCTTAAATGACGGACGACCTACCCATTTTTCTACCCACAAAACTTTCTCCCATATTGACCTAACGCTTATAACACCCAATTTGATCCCAAACTCTACGTGGACTGTTTCCGAATATCTACATGGTAGCGACCATTTCCCTATTATTACCAGTGTATCACTCGGTTCAAACAACACCCCAAGAAAACACCAGCGAAAATTCATACTGGATAAATAAATAACTGGGATGTTTTCCAATCCAAAATAGCCACTGAAATTTCGAGAAGACAACAGTCTCCAAATGTTAATAAGGAAGCCGCTATCATACTAAAATCCATACGATCTGCAGCAAATGAAGTCATCCCCCAAACAAAACAAATAACTTACCAAAAATCCGTACACTGGTGGTGCAAAGAATTAGGTGCCCTCCGGAATGAAAAACAAAAATTATGGCGAAAGTTTAAGAAGAGACATACAGACACGAATCTTGTCCTTTATCGTAAGGCCAACTCCAAATTTAGAAGAGCCGTTAAGGTACAAAAGATTGTATGTTTTGAAAAATTCACTGCGAATATTAATCCAAATACTACTCCAAAAAAAATGTGGACCGATATTAAATCGCTTTCGGGCAACTACATATGTACCTCCTTATATCAAAGTGATAAAGACCGGCACGAACACAATCACATGTCCTGTAGAAATCGCCGAATTCTTTGCTAAATCTTGGGAAAACGCAGGTAGCGACTCCAACCACGATTTCATTCGTAAAAAATACTCTGTCCTAAACAATAATCCCACAGCATTTTTGGTATAGACTCCTCTGCCATTCAAATTGAATCACCCATTAATCTTATAGAGCTGGAAAGTTGCTTGACATCTTCGAAGGGCAAAACTCCAGGATTCGATCGGATTTCATACGAAATGCTAAAAAACTCCCCTCCGACCCTAAAGATAAGACTATTAGCCCTGTACAATCTGATTTTTAACGCGGGGAACATCCCGCAAACTTGGAAAGTTGCAAGCGTCACCCCCATAGCAAAACCAAATATAGATCAATCTACCATACAAGGGTACCGAACTATATCTCTCCTACCCTGCAATGCGAAAATACTGGAAAAGATCATACCAAGCGCCTTTTTTGGTTTCTCGAGAAAAAAAAACCTGTTAAACAAAAATCAAGTAGCATTTAAAAAAGGAAGGGGCACAATCGACGTACTTCTGCATCTTGATGAATTTATTTCATCAACCCTGTCAGAAAAGAACCACGCATCAATTCTCAGCGTTGACTTCGAAAAGCATTCGACAGCATTGGCGTTCATGTAATTTTAAAACAACTCATCCAATGGAAGGTTGGACCGAAAATTCTCGAATATATAACATCTTTTCTTACCAATATGTGTATTTCTGCGTATTTTCTGCGGTACATCACCTACAAAACGGTATTCCACAAGGATCTCCTTTATCGGTGGTCCTATTTACTATTGCGTTTAACGAAATAAGTCAAATAATAAAGAGCCACAGCAATGTTTGCCATTTACTGTATGCAGACGACCTTTTTATTTTTTCAAAATGTAAAGATTTAACTTTGATGGGCACCATCTATTCGGACATTCTTGCTTGCCTAACACAATGGGGCAACACAGCAGGCTCCAAAATCTCTTTTAGTAAATGTAAAATATTGCACATTTGTAAGAAAATAATTCGTCCATAATCTCTCTCAATTGCTCAACGCTGATGCCCGACATGTTTGCCCCAGCCATATTACCAGCAGTTTCTTTCGGACGTCTTTTCTCAGAATCGTGTTGATCAGGGGAAGTCTCTTTCAGTCTTCTTTTGCTCATTAATTGAGGTTAAGGAAAAGTCTTAACTGCTAAGACTTACTCGAATTATGCTTTTAGTTGAAAACCTTAAATCTTGCAACACACTTAGTACAACAAATTCGTAATTATACAATTTTCTTTTTATGTTAATTTACTATTTTTGTACGGATAGATCTTTAAACACAACATCACTTTGACAGATGCAAAATGTCAATCAAGTGGGCGTGTCAGTATGTTCCAATTTTAGCTTTCTAGCTCGAATTTTAAGGCCTCGAAATCGGTAACCGGCGGGCATGGCTATATCGATATAAATTTCGATGCTGATCGCAAATAAGCGAGTTTAAGGGGGCCTACACGCATTATTAAAGTTTTTACAAACTATGAGTCAAAACTAACACCCTTAGAAAGGGAATATAAAAAGGTCTTGGTTGTTTTTCTGAATACATACAATTTATTAAAATAATTTTATTTAAAAAATAAGCACGATTGATAATCATATGCTCTGTCCTGAACTAAAAAAGAAACACCTCTTAAAATTTAGTTGATTTAATTTATTAACTTAGGTTCATATTACGAAGACAAGCATACAAGTTTACAATACGAATCATAAACAAACTCAATTGCAATATTCAGAACCAGAGGTGCAGGTGAAAGCGACTGCTTGAGCGAATTGTTGGATACCCTATCTCTATTCTTATTCCTCAGTAAGTGGGTGCGTCAAAAATCTAAGTATGAGAGAATTGTTAAGAAGGATCTACATATTTTGTTATTCAACATTTAAAGGATTTTATTGAAAAACATAGGGAAAGACTACAGTCAGCTTGGGCGAACCGTTGGATACCCTATTCCTATCCTCTTTTTTTTTATATTAGATAGATAGATAGTTTTTTATTCATTTCATACTTAAACTACTAACAATATTAATGAAAGAATAAGATAGAATAATAGTAAAATTCAAAAGATATCTGATGTGGGGTGACAATCAGTGTATTGGTAAGTAGTAATTGTGATTTTATTTATTCATATTTAATGCTTACATAATTCACAAAAGTGCATTGGCAAATGCCGTCAGCCGGAAAAAGAGAGAAATTTTAACATATTATTATTAACAAAAGTTAAAACATTTTAAAAATTAAATTTAACTGATATTTTTTATAGGAGTTTACACAAATATTATTCTTTTTAAAAAGCTTCATCTACAATTTGTTGTCGATATTTTGTGGCTCCTTTAACATAACTTGAAAGTACATTCCAATCCTGACCATTCAAGCACAGAACAACTTCGTCTTCCGTAAGTGTAGATTTACCCCAATGAGCTCTTCTGATGCTTCTCAAGATAGGACAAACTCCAATGAAATGCTGGACATCTTCTTTCACGCGTAGATTGCATAAAGTGCATTCTGGATTGATGTCTATGCGGCATATAATTTAAACGATAACTTAAGTAATTTTAATAAATATTTTAATGGCTTTAAGTTAATTTGGAGCGATGCAAGTAAAACCTACATAAAGGGCCGTGCAAGTGGAGGCAGCCTGTACGGGATAAAAAAATCACATTTAAAAACTTACGATTTTGATGAATTTGAAGGAACTACCGTAGTGAAATGTGTAACACAAAATACGAGTAATAATATATATATCGTTCCATCATATATAAACTGCAACAAATGGTATTACGACTTTTAGAAGCTGTGTAATACAATGTCATGTTTAGCTAGCAAAAGCGTTATGCTGATTGGAGATTGGAATTCGAGAATAAGTAACTCACAAACTACTATAGTGCAAACTGTAACAAACCCTAGTATATGCTGTACCAATAGGGTATCTAAAGACATAATCTGCAATAAAAATGGAACAGATGTACGAGGGCGGGTCAATAAGTCCGTGACTTTTGGAATAAAACACAGATTTTTTGATAAAATTTTTTTTTTATTTTTCAACGTAGTCTCCCTTGAGCTCTATAAACTTTGTCCAACGCTTCTCCAATTTTTTTATCCCTTCCAAAAAAAATGATTTGTCGAGGTCCTCAAAATAGGCCTTTATTTGCGAGATGACTTCATCATTGGAGTCAAATCTTTTTCCACCAAGCCATTTCTTCAGGTTTGGGAACAAGAAGTAGTCGCTTGGAGCCAAATCTGGAGAATAGGGTGGATGAGGGAGCAATTCATAGCCCAATTCATGGTTTTTTGCCATGGCAGCTGCACATGTGTGCACCCTTGCATTGTCTTGGTGGAAAAGAACTTTTTTCTTGGCCAAATGAGGTCGTTTTTTTTTCAAATCGTCATTGAATCGGTCCAATAAGTTGGCATAATATTCCCCATTGATTGTTCTTCCCTTTTGAAGGTAGTCAATGCGGATTATCCCGCGTGCATCCCAAAAAACAGTCGCCATAACTTTATTGGCTGACAAACCCACCTTGGCCTTCTTTGGCCCCGATTCACCCTTAGAAACCCACTGTTTTGACTGTTGTTTGGTCTCTGGTGTGTTGTGATGAATCCATGTTTCGTCCACGGTTACAAAACGGCGCAAAAACTCCTTCATATTGCGATTAAACAACGCCAAACCTTCCTGTGAAGTTGTTACACGATTGCGTTTGTGGTCGACTGTGAGCAAACGCGGCACCCATCTTGCGGAAAGCTTTCTCATGCCCAAGTGATCATTCAAAATTGAAACCACTGAGCCATGCGAGATCCCTACGGCTTCCACAATCTCTCGCACTTTCAATCTTCGGTCGGCCAACACCATATCGTGAATTTTTTCGATTGTTTCGGGTGTATAGACCTCAACTGGGCGTCCAGGACGTTCGGCATCTTCAGTGCTTGTACGGCCACAACGAAATTCAGTAAACCACTTTTTTACCATTGAAATCGATGGTGCAGAGTCCCCATAGTATTTTTCAAGCTTAGCCTTGGTCTCGGTAATGGTTTTTTTTCGCAAGAAATAATGCTTAATAAGTACACGAAATTCACTTTTTTCCATTTTCTCCTCAAATTAGTGAGTAGTCTGATAAAAATAGCTGTCAAACACAAACTAACTGACGCAGCAAGTTTAAATTTTGACAGGAGTCAACTGACAGATGCCTGTTGACAGGAGTAGTGTTGCCGTTTCAGTAAAGAGGTCAGAAATTCAAAAAGTCACGGACTTATTGACCCGCCCTCGTACTAGAGCTGCTCCAAATGTATGATCTTATTGTGTTAAACGGCTGTACCGAAGGTGATAGAGAAGGACATTACACATTTGTCGGAGGGCAAGGCAATTCAGTTATTGATTTTTGTGCTGTAAACAACGACTGGACTGGGAAAATTAAAAAAATTGAGGTACAATGCAAAACTTTTTTGGATCACATGCCAATCGTGGTTGAAGTTGATGGTGAAACACCCTCCCATCACAAAAACCTGCCCCTGCTACCTAGACTTAAATGGAAATCCGAAAAAACAAATACCTACCACTGGTTATTAGATAGCTTGCTCAGCAAATAATTCGATACCTGAAGAAACAGAAACACTTGCAAATCAAATAACTTGTATAAGAAGTGCTGCATCGAACAATATTTCAAATATAAGGTCACCATTCAAACAAAAAGGATTTGATAGAGAATAAATAAATGCTAGGAAGAAATCATTAGCCCTTTTGCGTGTCTGGAGAACTCTTAATGACCCTGATGTTAAAAAGTGGTATAACCAAGTGAATACCCACTACAAAAATCTATGCCTAGCTAAGAAAACTGATTTCGATAATCGGCAAGCTCTCTTACTTAGTCAAACAAAGTCTTCGAAGGACTTCTGGAGAATAGCAAGGGAGATTAATGGTACAGTTTATCAAATAGGTACAGGAGTATCTGCTGATGATCTATCCATATATTTTAAACATCTTCTACTGAATAACTCAAACCTTTTTTTCACTTATGCAGACCCGCTCATTTTCGACGATTCCCTTGATAGTTAGGTAACAACTGACGAAATTAATGCTGTTGTCATGAAATTCAAAAATGGAAAGGCGCCAGGCGAAGATGGGATTCCGTACGAATTCTACAAAAATGCTAGTCCAATCTTAATCAACTATTTGAAAGTTCTCTTCAACAGTGTGTTCTCGAGTGCAGACATCCCTTCATCGTTTAAGAAGTCTGTAAGATTCCCCATCCACAAAAAGGGTTCGCTGGAAAACGTAGAAAAGTACAAGGGAATCTCATTCATGAATGTGTCAGCCAAGATATTTTGTGGCATACTTGTAGGACGATTAGAAAAATGGGTAGATGAAAAAAATATTCTGACAGAGCGTCAAGCTGGATTCAGAAAAAAACTTTTCAACCGTTGACCAAATATTCACATTATCTGCGATTATAAGAGCCTTTCAAGCCAGAAACAAGAAAATGTATAGCTTTTTTGTAGATTTCAAGGCAGCTTTTGATCTTGTTAGCCGAAGCGCACTCTTCTATAAACAGTCACAGTTGAGTATCTCTACAAAATTTCTTAAGACCATTAAAAAAATGTATGCCGAAACAAGTGCAGCAGTCTGGGATGGAAAGGATTTCTCAGAATGGTTTAAAACACAGACTGGTGTAAAGCAAGGATGTCCTCTTAGTGCCTTATTATTTTCTCTATTTATAAACGACATAGAAAAAGATTTACCTGGTGGAGTACGAATTGCTAATATCGTGGTCAATGTCTTGTTATATGCCGATGATCTTTGTTCTACTCTCTGAATCTCCTGAAAATCTTCAATTGATGATAAATCGTCTAGCCAGCTACTGCAAAAAATGGGGACTAACCATCAACACCGAAAAATCTAAAATTATGGTCTTTTCCCGTTCACCACGAGTGCAAAGTGGAAATAGATGGTTTTATAATGGAAGCCGATTAGAGATTGTGAAGGAACTCAAGTATTTAGGAGTGAAACTGAACCCAACCTTAGAATTTGGTAATCATCTAACGGATAAAGCCGAGTCTTCCCAAAGCTTAGTGAATCTATCATGGAAAAATGTTTTTGCAAACAAACGGATTCTCCTGTCAACGAAATACAGAATATTCGATTTAGTTGTTAAATCAACTCTTTGTTACGCCTCTCAAGTTTGGGGATCAGACGAGCACGAAGTAATCGAGAAATTTCACAGGAACTTCTTGAAAAAATTATTCAACTTACCAATGAAATCGCCGAACTACACAATCTATTTGGAAACGGGTCTTCCAATGCTTTTTACAAGCACTCTCAAATCGCAAGCGGATTACATCATTAAATTAGGTTCGTATCCAGACTCCCGAATAACCAAAAAAAAATGCTATCTTATGAATTAAGAAACAAGGACTGGTGGGCGTCAAGATGGTTAAGAATTGGAAACGCGTGTGGAAAAACTATTTCATTCGATCTAAACAACCTGGACAACTTAAAGAACCAACTTTATCGAATAATAAATAAAAATGAAGATGCTATTCGTGTGCGATTTATAAAGAAAGCTTGTGAATCAGAAGCAGAGTATTGTATTCTCACTTGAACTTCAATCTAAAGGATAAGAACTATTTCAATGACTCACTCAACTATAGCGAAATATCTCTTATTTTCAAAGCATGATGTGAGTTGATTGGTTTAAATGGCAGCCCATATAATGGAAGCTTCAACCAGTTTTGTAATATTTGCAACTTAAAAGCGAAAGAAGACTGCTTTCACATTATTAGTGTTTGTCCAATCTACAAACCACAAAGACTAGCTTACTTCAGAAAAAAATTCCTTACCATGCAGGAGACAATACAAATTCTGAACGAGTGTGATTGGAAAAATTTATTTTATTATATTAAATCCATCTACAAATACTGGTCGCTATTAATAGCAGAGTATGATTGATTAAGTTTATTAACAAAAAAAAACTATATTGTTTAAGTTACAAAAGTACATGTATAAGCATTTTGCTAACCAAGCTGACGGCTAAGCCATAGCTTTAAAATTTATTCTTATTTGTAAAATGTAATAAGAACATGTTAAATAAATGAATTTCTTACTAACTTTCATTTCTTACTCTTACTTACTAATTTAAACGAAGAAGTTCCCCTCTGACCTTAAAAATTGACGAAATCATACCTATACTATTCCGGTCATGGAAATAGTTTTGCTCCATAAGATCATGATTGAGTATTCGATACGTACATCTGCTTTCACTCTGCTGTGCTTTGGACCTACACTCCGCACGGTAAGCTTCATCAATATTCCTCATCAGCTCCTGTACATATCCTTTCCACAATTCTGCATTATACTCTTTTAACGGGACATTATGTTCTCCACTCAATCTGGACCATTCTTCGAAAAATTGAAGCCGTCCACGCACTGCATGTTTTCCACTATATGCGGCAGGCGGTGGCTGGGAAGCTCCATTGCTTTCAATATGTACTCCTTATGCAACCGAATTGTAAAGATGTATAGAGGTGGGAGTCCAGTTTCTAAATGCAACATATAATTTGGAGTGTTTTCTGGAAGCCTAAAGATTTTCGTTATAAAGTATCTTAACAACTTTTCTACTTCTTCATACCGATGGATACCCTAAACTTGTGCAGCATAACACATAATAGAACGAACTGCAGCCTCAAAAACTTTAAATTTCATGCTCGATGGAATGTTTTTGTTGCCAAGTATCCCCTTCCAATTGCAGTTGATTGCTCTCTTCGCTTCTTTTAATTTTTCGTTAAGGTGGTACTTGAAAGACATTGTGGGTGTTAAGATTACCCCAAGATACTTATAGGTCTTAACAATCTCAACTTCCTCATTTTGCCAAAACCATATTTCCTGTCTTGAGTACCTCCCATGTCCATTTCGAATAATCATTATTTTGGATTTATCAACGTTGACTTTGAGGTTCCGCATTGTACAGTATTGTGGCAGTTTATTCATCATCATTTGCATCATCATTGGGGTCTCCGCCAGAATGACTATATAATCCGCATAAAGTAGAAGCTTTATATGAATTCCTTCAAATACTATTCCCCCCTGTAGGTATGTTGTAAGGTCATCAAGGAAAATTGAAAAGAGGAGTGGACTCAATAGACAGCCTTGCTTAACCCCCATCTCTGATTCAAACCAATTGGATATTTGTTTTCCATTCCATACCGCCGCCGTGTTGTATTTGTACAGGCTTTGTATGATGCTTAGAACTTTCGTTGATACTCCTAGATTACTTAGCTTGTAGAATAAAGCCTTTCTATCTAAAGTATCGAAAGCTGCCTTAAAATCAACAAAGAACGCATACAACTTTTTGCGCTTATCAAGGTAGGTTCGTGCTATGCTTGTCAGAGAGAATATGTGATCTACAGTTGAGTACTCTTTTCTGAAACCCGCCTGGAACTCGCTCAGTAAGTCATTTACCCGTATCCAATCTGTTAAGCATTGTAATATGATTCCAGTGAATATTTTCATAACGGAGTTCATGAAAGAAATGCCTCTATAATTGTTCGGATCATTCGGATCACCTTTTTTGAACAAAGGATAAATTATACTTCTTCTAAAGCTGTCGGGTACCTCACCCACGTCAAAAATGTGATTGTATGCTAGCGTTAGTTTTTCAAGGAACCCATTTGTCGCAAACTTAAAAAACTCGTAGGGAATGCGGTCTTCTCCTGGGGCTTTATTTACTTTACAGCGATGTAAAACATTGCAAACTTCTTGCATCGAAATTTCGTTGTCTAGTGAATCCACTGTTGTATATGGGAGAGCATAACTAGGTTAGGTTAGGTTAGGTTAGAGTGGCTGTCGGCACAAGGCCGACACACTTAGACCAGGGTTAGGTCCATTGTGATGCCACACGGATCGAGGGGTTTCCCCACTACTAGTTAAACCATTTAGATCTTCTTATGAAGCGCGATAGACTTCTAACGTCAGCGTTAGCCAAGTCGTTAAGATTATTAAGCAAGAAATCTCACAGATAAAGATTTCTATTATGGGAGAGAGCTGAACATGTGCAGAGAAGTTGAAGTATAGTCTCCTCCTCCTCCTCGTCCAAGCAACTTCTACAGAAATCGTTAGAATAAACGCCAAGCCTCGATGCGTGCTTGCCTATCAGACAGTGCCCTGTAATTGCACCTATAGTGGAGCTAATATGCAGTCGGTTTAGTGAGATCAGACTCTTAGAGCGTCGCAGATTCAGCTTTGGCCAGATGTGCTTAGTCGCTAGACATGTATTACTACTTATCCACCTAAGGTTTGTTCTCTTTATTGCAGATAGCTTGAATAAAAGTTTGCAGGTAGCGATTGGGATACCCAGAGAACCCTTTTCAGGTAAAAGGGGGAGTTTGGTTCCCTTTTTGGCGAGTTCATCAGCCCTGCTGTTTCCTGGAATATCTCTATACCCCGGCACCCAACAGAGGTGAATGTTAAACTGCTCCGCCATCTCCATAAGAGATGAACGGCAGTCGAGGGCTGCAATGGAATTTAAAGATACTGAATCCACGGACTTGATCGCGGCCTGACTGTCCGAGAAGATACGGATATCCTTTGTGGATATCACATTTCTCTTCAGACACGTCAGGGCTTCTTTTATCGTCATAATCTCCGCCAGGAATACGCTACAGTGATTAGGAAGACGGAAAGACTCAGATTTAGCCTTTCGGAGAAAACGCCGCCACCAACCCCGTCTCTAGTTTTTGATCCATCGGTGTAGAAGTGGATCGCTTTATCTTCCTCAAATTCAGCGTTTTCCCAAAATGATCTGGAAGGAATAGTGACTTGAAAGTTCTTCCCGAACTGTAATTGGGGTATGTTGTAGTCTATGTTTCCTGGTTGAGACTGAAATGAGTCCAGAATGATGGTGTGGCCAATATTATTGTTAACCCACTGCGAGGTAGCCTTAAGGCAGACAGCAGAACTGGCTGCTGTTTGCCTACTAAAAATGTCGAGTGGTAACAGATGAAGCAGAATGCTACCCTATATGTGAGAATCGGTCTTACGGCCGATACATATAGCCAATGAGTTATGCGGGGTTGTAGATCCCACTTGTTGCCAATGGCTTTTTGTCAAGAGAAAAGTGCCACTGTGGCTTTTTTTACCCTTTCTTGTATGTTGGGTTTAGAGCTTAACTTCCTATCGAAGATAAGACCCAAGAACTTAGCTTCGTCAGAAAATGCTAATCTTGTACCACCAATAGAGCGGGTGGGTCGATGTGCGGTATCTTGTGTTTCCTAGAGAAGAGGATTAATTCTGTTTTGTGGGGGTTGATACCGAAGCCACAGCGATTAGCCCATTTCTTTAGCTTGTTGAGAGCGTTTTGCATAATTTCTTTTATAGTATTGAGGTACTTTCCATAGACGGCTATAGCAATGTCATCCGCATATGCAATCACCCTGCAGCCCCCCCCCCCCCCCCCCCTCCCGTTCCAGGTATATCAGTAGTTCATTCACCACCAAATTCCAGAGAAGGGGGGAAAGGACCCCGCCTTGCGGCGTGCCTCTACTGACAGACCTTCTGGCGGATGAAACGCCCAGTTTTGAGTTGATAATCTGACTTTTGAGCAGTAGATTGATCAATTCACCAAGCGAACCCTCCACATTCAGTGCTGTCAGTGCATCTGTGATTGCAGATGTACCCACATTGTTAAAGGCGCCTTCTATATCCAGAAAAGCAACCATAGTGTACTCCTTGTGATGAAGGGAGTATTCAATAGTGCGTACCAGAGAGTGAAGGGCGGTTTCAACTGACTTACAGTATGCATGTTGAGACGCAGATAGAAGTTGCGTATTTATGTTGTTACGGAGATGGATATCAATCAGTCGCTCAACGTTTTGAGGAGGAATGATGATAAACTAATAGGTCTCAGATCTTTTGGGCTGACATGGGAGTGCATAACTAAGCCAGCTAGAACTACAAGGAGGGTTCAATAACGCCTGGAAATGATTGGCAAGAACAGTCGTTTCCACATGGATGCCCCGTGCGAAACCTATACCGTTAAGGGACCTGACAAGTTTCCAAAACGATTGACTATCTTTTGTTTCCACAAGAGATCTTGTTAGGTGCGCCAAGTATCTTGTTTCCTTATGTCTGCAAATATTTTTGTACGCCTTGTTTGCTTCTTGATACATCATTTTTGCCATGGTGCTGCCCAATTTTCTGACCAAACGTAAGCAAGCAAAAGACTTCCTCCTCGCAGCTACACACTCCCAATCATTCCATTGTTGCTTTCTCTTGTACTTTCCAGACAATTGAAAGTTCCTCGCAGCATGCGATATGCAAGACACGAGTGAGTCCACACCACGATTGGAACGACTTTCGCTGTCAGTTATTTCATTCAGTCTCCAATCAAGGTTACGTTTATAAATTGCGGAGTAACTCATCTTCCATTTCAGCTTGGGCAGTAGGCCTAGGTCCAGGATCGTATGTCTTAGCGGTAGCCTTAAATTAACTAAGACTGTTAACGGCAAGTGGTCCGAAAATATTTGCTCGCTTACGCAAAAATCAGTCACATACTCCATCCACTTCCCACGAATAAAGCAATAGTCGATGGTGGAACAGGCTGTGCCTCTTAGAAAAGTTAAATGTCCCTTTCTGTCGCTTTTGGATCGGCCGTTAAGTACTGTCAAACCAAAAGATTCACACATCTCCATGAGTTTTTTTCCATTCCCATCAATTTTCGAATCCGTTGCATTTCTCTGTACGGTTAAACATTGCGATAACAGCTGTGTATCAACCTCTAGTATCTGAGAGTCTCCTATTCTAGCATTGCAGTCCCCAACTACCATTACATTTTCCTTATCTAATTCCACTAGAAAATCGTTCAGCTTGGTAAAATCGTCCATCCATTTGTTACAATTTACTCGTATGTATACTGGAACTAAAAACAACTTAGTATTCCTCATGACTATTTCTATAAAAACTCTATTGACTCCATTGATAAATTTACATTGAATTTTATCCTTCAGTTGTTTTTTGATGCTTTTGATGTTTTTGATGAGAAAACGTTCGCGTCGCTGGTGTCCAATGAAGGTCATGGTTCTCAAAACAGATGTCAAAGCGATCGGTAATATGTTCGATGAATGTTTGAAACAATAAAAATATATCAAAAAAAAAAACAAAGGCAAGAGATATTTGCACATTTAAAAAGTAAAGCCAAAATATAAAAAAGTAACAGTTTATATAGAAGGTACATTAATGAATTACCAAGTTTATAATCGTCTGCAAATGCAGTTGAAATACCATTTACCTTGAGTTTGAAAAGGGAATTTTTGTAAATTAGGAAAAATAACGGGCCAAGAACAAAACCTTGAGGAACGCCGTTTTTCAGGAATCGGGACTTACTCAGGACACCATTTACATTAACTGTCTGTTTCCTATATCAAATGATTGCAGCCATTTGAAAATTTTACCTCGAAAACCAGCATTATAGACTTTATTTAGTAACAAATCATGGTCCACCATATCGAATGCTTTTGTCATGTCTATGATTAGACCCATGGTAGATTTATTGCAGTTTAAGCTACCATACAGTTGGTTACATACTCTCAAAATAGCATCCTCAGTTGACCTTTCTGCTCTAAACCCGAATTGGTTGCTACAAAAGAAATTAAACTTGTCTAGGAACGACAAAAAGCGAACTTTAAGGAGTTTTTCAAATATCTTAGAAAAAGTGGAAAGAAGAGAAATTTTTCGGTTGTGCCTGGAGGTGAGGAATCATCTTAAGATACCAATGGCCCGCACCATTGGTTATACCCGGTTTATATATTATCTAGTATGCCTACGGGCTAAACCACACCCCTCAGAGAGGCACTATGAGGACCGGAGGCGCGCGCTCATAGTAGTATGAAATTCGTTCCTCTCATTTTTGCACTTTTTTTTGATGACTACGACTAAGTTACCTTAACAAGTAGTTTACGCTTCTGTAGTGTTAATCGCGTTTGGTAGGTAGCTTTCCAGCGAACGCACCTACTAATACCGTCATTATATGCGATTTTTCCTTATGGCGCTAGGTCGAACGGTCTTGTTCTTTGTAGTCGGCGTTCAAGGTTTGTCACGTTTAGAGTACGGATTATTTCATTATTGCAATGGCCATGAATACGAGTACGAAGTTTGCGAGCAAAGTTTGTTACTTCGTTACTCACGGTAGCAATTCCTAGATCTCTGTGAATATCACTATTCCTTATATACCATGGAGCATTCACGATTGCTCTTAGCGTTTTGTTTTGGAATGTTTGTATTATAGTCATATTGCTTGGTTTGCTACAACCCCAAAGTTGTATACCGTATCTCCAAGAAGGTTTTAGCACTTGCTTATACAGGAGCAGTTTGTTGTATACACTTAGCTTCGAATATCTTCCGAGTAGCCAATACATTTCTCTAAGTTTGATTGCGAGCTCGTCACGCTTTTTCTTAACGTGTGGCTTCCACTTAAGTTTTGCGTCTAGGGTCATTCCGAGATATTTTGCCTCGTTTGCGTAAGGTATTTGTACCGAGTTAATGAAAACAGGTAAGTTGTTTATCTTTTTGTACGTGAAGTTGACATGCGTTGACTTGGTTTCGTTAAGGGCGATTCGCCAGGTCTTTGTCCACTCGCATAATTTGTTGAGAGCTCCTTGGAGTTTTCCCGTTGATGATTCGACTGACTCATCTATTGCGAGAATAGCCCGAACGTTGCTACGATGGTCCTTTCATTTTGTGGTATATCTCTTGTGTAGAGCAGAAATAAGATTGGGCCGAGAACGCTTCCTTGTGGAACACCGGCGTGTATTTTTTTGAATTCCGAGAACTCAGTTTCATGTCTAACAAGAAAGAGTCTGTTTCCAAGGTAGGATACCAGTATTTCGTATAATTTTTTTGGTAGGATTGTCCTTAGCTTATACCTTAGGCCTTCGTGCCATACCTTGTCAAAGGCTTGCGATACGTCAAGAAAAGCGCTAGAGCAAATCTTTTTCCATTCTAGAGCTTTTTCAATTGCATTCGCTATTCGGTACACCTGATCGATTGTGGAATGTTTGAACCCGGAAGCCGAATTGATGATCTGGTATCAAGCGTCTTTCTTCAATTACTGGTTTTAATCGTTTTAGCAGAAGTTTCTCGAAGACCTTGGATATTATCGGCAGTAGCGAAATAGGTCTATATGATTTCTTATCATTTGCACTTTTACCCTGTTTGGGAACCATAATGACTTCGGCTACTTTCCATTGTCTTGGAACATATGAAAGTCTCAAAGAAGCATTTATAATGTAGAGCAGCTTAACTAATGCTTTTTTCGGTAGCTCCTTCAGAATTTCGCCAGTGATTAGATCGTATCCTGGAGCTTTTTTATTTTTCAGCTTTCTTCTTGCCATTCGAAGCTCGGACAAGGATACGGCTTGTACTTTATAGTTATCGGATGCCGTTTTAGCATTCGGTTCTTCGTTTAAAGGTCGTCCATCGAACGGCCTGAATGTTTCTTCTAGATACTCGGCAAATAAATCCGCTTTCTCTTTGTCTCCTTTTGCCCATTCGCCGTTAGCTTTTCTTATTGGTGGAGAGTGCATTTTGGGTTTCTTTATGGACTTCAAGGCTTTCCAAAGTGAGTAGTTTGAGCTCTTTTCAGCAGTGAAGCCCTCGAGGTAAGTAGAAGCTTCGAGATTTTTTAGATCTTGTAGCTCATTTTTAAGTTTGTGGCAAAGATGGTTCAGATAAGTTTTTTCAGGGGGTGCGCGGGATTGTTGCCATCTCTTACGCGCTCTCCTCGTTTCCCGTATGAGGTCTTCTATTTCAGGCATGTATTTGAATTTATTGTTTCGTGTAGTTGTCTTCTGGAAGGGAGTGTTTTTCCATGCTGCGCTCTGAACGGCTTCCACCAGATTGTCAACTTCGGCTTCTATTTCGAGCGGTGTCTTTAGTGGCACATTCAAACCAACATTTTCTTTGCAGTCTTTTCGGAAAATGTCCCAGTTGGTTTTGTTACTAGTTAACCTGGGCGGTCCTTCATTTTTTCCTACACTTCCACCCATTTTCAGGGTGACTGCTGAGTGGTCTGAGCATAGATCATAGCATTCTTCGACTTCCGTCAGATTTTTGTTAAGCCATTTTGCAATAAAGAAGTCGACGAGGGCAGGGATTTTATCTTTGTCAGTTGGCCAATACGTTGGCTTTCCCGTCGAGAAAAAGTCCACCCCGCGCTTCATACTGGCTTTATACAGTAGTCTGCCTTTCGTCGAGTTGCATCTTGAACCCCAAAAAGTGTGTTTAGCATTAAAGTCCCCACCGATAATAAAATTAGACCCAAATGAGTCAAAGAGGCGGTCAAGGTCGTCTTCTGCCAGTCTATATCCCGGGGGAAAGTAACAAGATCCGATAAGGTAGTCTAAATGGTCTACTTTTACGGAGACTGGACCTATTTGCATAGAATTGAGTTCTATTTTATGTCTATTGAGTGCTTAAGACAATCTTTGATGTAAAGAAAGGATCCGCCCCTGGCATTTTCCGAGGGATGATGCGCGTGATAGTCTCTGTAGCCTTTTATTTTGGGTCCATGTCCCTTTTTTAAGTGGGTTTCCGATATCAAGCATATATCATTATTGTTTTTCCGTAGAAATACTTCTAGTTTGTTAATTTTGTTTAGGAGGCCGTTTGCGTTCCATGTCAGTACCTTAAGAAACTCTGTCATATTCATGTTTTATTGTTTGGTTTGTGAGGTTTGAACTCGAGCTTACTCAATTTGTCAAATATAGCTTGATTAATCTTGCTTTGTAGCTCAAGTTTTTCTAATATCACAGTTAATAATTGGGGGATCGGATCTGTTGTATCTGATCTTGACTGACCTCCATGGGTCGCGACTTGCGCGTATGATCTCGCACCAACCAATGCCGGATTTTCTTTTGCACTTGGACCAGCGACGTTCTGTTGCGCGTTTTTTTTATTTTCCTGTGTCTGTTTCGTCCTTTTGACTGTCCTAGAGGTCTTTGGATTGTCGGTTTTAGGATATTTTAAGCTTGGGTCCGAATGGAGCGGTTTCTTGAGAGTGTCGCGTCTTTTTTGTAGTTCTCTCGGATTTCGCAACCTCGATAATTCGCTGGGTGATTTTTCGTGCAGTTGGCGCAGACCCCTCGGGGCCAGTTTTGTTTTTCCGCACTCTGCCGAGAGATGTTTACCGGTACACTTAACGCACCGTGGTTCTTTCTTGCAGTATGCCTGCGTGTGGTTAAAACCTTGGCATCGTTTTCATTGGGGTACCGTTCTCCTTCCCTTACGCATTGGCTCGATTTTGACCTTGATATTTAGGATTGTCTTGATTTTTAAGATGCCCTCCACATTCTCAGTCCTATCAAATGTGAGCATAAAAAGAGGAAGACCGCGTTTGACTACGGTATCTTTGTCTCCTTTATGTATTGCTTTTCCTTCTTCATAATATTCACTGCGACAAGAATTTTAAAGCCTTGGGCTTGCACGTCTTCTATAATATCTTCTTTAACGCAGGTCGGGTGGAGTCCCCTAACGAATACTCGCATCGGTTTTTCGAACTTATTTTTATAGGTAAACCATTGGATTTTCTCTTCGTTTAATTTTAGAGACAGTGCTCGGTAATCCGGGTCCTCTACGTTGATTTTCCACACGTTGTTTCGACATGAGGTTATATTGTGCTATGTCTTCAGCGTATTTTTTATGAGGTTACGAAGTTTTCCATAGTCCTCTATATTTCGAAACAATTCTTCTGTTACCTTTTTTAAAAATAGGTACAACTTCAGCACATTGTTCAGGAAATGTTCAGGAAAACAACCTCTCTCAACACTACGATTTAGTAAGACACTCAGTATATCAACGACATACAACGCAATACGTTTAAGAAGAACACTTGAAATACCATCACTCGTGCAAGAGTTTTTATTTTTTAAGGAAAGGATAACACAATAAATTTCTTTCGTGGCTATCGGGTTAAAGACGAAACCGTTTGGTTGAATATCCTCGACAGGTAAACTGGACGCAATGGAGCAATCACAGTCAACATATGTTTCAACAATTGGTTTTAATTTTTCAGAGACTTCAGTGAAATAATCGTTGAATTTGTTTGAGATGCTGAATAAATCAATAGTTCCTTCAACTTCAACACTATCAATTACAACACGATTTCTATTTTTTCCCAGAATGTTGTCAACCACTCTCCATTCTTCGCGAATATTTCCGTGGGCTCTTGCAAATAGATTAGTGTAGTAGTTGTTACGAGTCTCAACTATATTTGAATGAATTTTCTTGCACATAGAGTCATACTGTTTTTTTAAGTTTTAGATTATTGGGATTTTTTTTTGCATTTTAAACTTAACTTTTTTTTCGCTCTAATCTGGTTAAGATGATTATTACTTATCCATGGTTTCAGGCGTTTATTGTTATTCGAATTTTGATTTAGAAAGAAAGAACTCAATGTGGCTTAGTAAAATGCTAATAAAAACATCAAAAGCCACGGAAGGATAACTCTCCGAATAAACCGACTAACAGAATTCATATTTTAAGCGTTCTTTCAATAGTTTGAAATCCACGCATTTCTTCATCATTGTGGATAAGGGTGAGGCCGGTGAGAGACTTTTAGTACGGTTGCAATCAGTAAAATAATTAAGGGCAATCATATTTTGATCTGTGATCTTCATATCATAGACTTTGCCACTAAAAATGTTTTTGATATTTCTATGAGATCTAAGAAAAGTGTGGTCAATGCAACTCTTCGTGGAATCGGTCACACGGATTGGTTCATTTATAAGACTCTCAAGACCATTTGAAGCCATAGTGAATAAGTAGTTCTCCGTATCTTTGTCTAATTCATTAAGTATGTCAATATTAACATCTCCTAATATAATTGAATTTTTTGCCTTAATTGCATTTAAAATGTTGCATTTAGTTTTACTGAATTCGTTTAGTCTATATATGCAAAGAAAGTAAAAGTTATTATCATATTTAAATGACAGTTTTAATAAATCAGCGCTGGCCAAAATTAAACTACAGCACTTTAAATCTGACACATAACCATTTTTAACATATACAGCCACACCACCAGCAGAATATAAACTATTGCAATTGGCAAATGGAGTATAACCCGGTATATTATAGAGACTAAGTTCATTTTCATAAATCCATATCTCACTTAAAACTATAACGACAGGTAGATTAACCATCGACTCAATATGAGCTGCGAGAACAGAATTTTTTTTTCTCATGCTACGTATGTTTTGGTGTAGACAAAAACAATATTCAACAAGACACGTGCATTAGTAACTTAGAATGGGACGGAGCTAACAGAATTCATATTTTAACGAAATCAGCAATAGAATTTATTTTAACAACAATATCACCCTCCTTCTTCCGCATGTTCCCATTTCTCGTCCATACGTATTTATACCCCTTCGTTGCCTTCATTGACGTTGCAGTGTTCAATAATTGCCTTGTTTGAGAAGTTAAGCATTCGTTAATAAACATCTTTTTCGATCTTGCTTGCGGGTGGAATAAGTTGGTGGTCAGCTGTTCTCTTTTATCTCGCTTTGCTTTCATGATTTCCTCCTTGCATAGATGAGAAACAAATTTAACATGAAGAATGTTTTTTATGCTCTCTGAGTTGCCAATTTGAAGGTGGTTTCGCCAGTTTAATTTTTTTCAAGTAGCACTTGTCAATGTCGCTTTCATTTATATTCACGTTTAAGGCATCGCGAAATACTCTGAGAGCGACATCAGTGTTTGACAACGATGAGTTGTTGTTAGGAACATTAAATATTTCAACACTGTTTGAGATTAGCTGTTGCTCCAGTTTATTGACCTTTTTCTTAAGGGAATGAATGCGACTTTCACAAGCTTCATTTTTGGTGATGAGTGCATCGATTTGTGTTTTTTGGTTATCTTCAATTGAAACAAGTTTAGCAAAAATCATTTCCAGCGTAACTGGTGCACAATTTAACTCCAGTTGAGACACAGTAGTGGTATTTGTTGATAGATTGAGTGTTGGTTTGGCTGGAATTAAAAGCGTCGATACCGATTGCGACTTGGTAGGTGCAAGTGTGGTTGGTGATGGGTGAGATAGGGATTCTCTTCGATGGGTAGTACATGATGGGCACCTCCAAGGCGATCTGCTTTTTTTCAAATAATCCAGCTCGTTGGCGGTAAGGTTGACACAATTACCATGAAAAACTCCATTACAACTACTGCACTCCACTTTAAGGTCAGATCTTTCGACTTTAGATGTACAGATTCTGCACGACATTTTAATAAAATGTAAAGAGAAATTAGTATTTAACTGAGAAAATTATTTAACTGAGAAAATCTCTCGACACGTGTGTACCCCACAACGACCGCACAACGACCCCCATTAAGTGGGCGTGACAAATATCTAAGCATGGGAGAATGGTTAAGAAGTATATAAATATTTTGTTATACAGGTAGGGTAGAGGTGGCGGTTCGGCTTGAACCCAATTAGCACTTGTTGTGCCTTTTTGTTACCATGACTCGTGTCACCTATGTTGTAGTGGTTGTAGAGGATTTGATGTGTGGCTATATCCAACCTGTGGAGTTGAGAAAACGGATAAAATCTTATATCCCTTTGCCCGATATAGCGCTAAGGTCGTCGAAGAATGGTTGATTCAGTGCCCGCAGTCTGGCTCTTGCTAGTGCCGGACATTCGCAGAGGAAATGGAAGAGAGTCTCTTTCATTTACATTCCCGCAGCTTCGGCAGTGGGCGTTAAATGGGATACCTAGTTTGGCCGCATGGTCTCCAATTGGCCAGTGCTCGGTGATTATCGCCGTAATTCTGGAGACCTCGGGGCGGGTTCTGTTAAGAAGATCATCTGTTCTTCTTTTGTCATAAGTAGGCCATATCTTCCTCGATATGATGCAGTTAGTTAACCTTCTCCATTGGAGATTGGCTTTCTGCAGGAAGTATGAGTGTATTTGTGTCTTGACCGCACCTAGCGGAATGTGAACCCTTGCAGCTAGGGGCCGTCCAGAGCTGAGCCCTGCCTGGCCAGCTCATCTGTACGCTCGTTTCCCGTTATGTTACTATGCCCTGAAATCCAGAGTAGTGTTACTTGGCAACTCTGCTACAAAGTGTATAGTTCAATTACAAATCTGCTCTCGTAAAATTCTTAAATATAACTAGCCATAGTTCGTAATTAATAATTAAAAGTGTATAAACAGGTGCGTCGACTGTCTGTTTCTATAAATAAAACAGCAAAAGCAGGTAATCCTAATTTATTAGCTGTGAAATAAACTTTCCAAGTAGACACCTAAGTCACATGACTGACAACAAAAGGAAAATCGATCAAACGTCACCTGAAAAAAATATTTATCCACTTTTTAATATCAACATACCATCAAAGGTTTATAAATCTCAACAGACAATGTCGATCTCCCAATCTGACCTTGATAAAATCAAATCCATTATTGAGGCATCGCTCAATACAGGACTCTCCAAAGCGACGGCCAATCTAGCAACAAAAGACGATCTCAACAAACTTAGCAATGAGATACACTCGCTAAGACAACAAAACCAGGAATTATCTGAAAAAGTGCAGCATTTTGAAAATCGATGTTGCATTCTAGAAGAGGAGCTTGAACTGCAGAGCAGAGAGATCAGAGGGAAAAATATTATTTTCACGATTCCAAACGACCGATCTGACCCCCAAGAAAGGATTCATAACATAACCACACTTTTGCTAGGCTCTGATGCAGACCAACAACAAATGCCACAAGCCATAAAACTTAGTGAAAACAAGAAAACAATTAAACTCAAACTTAGCACTGGTTCCAATGAAACTGCAATGCAAATGTTAAAAAATTCCTTGAAGCTAAAAGGCACAGGCTGCTATATCCAACGAGACCTTAGCAAACAATCACAAATTAAACGTCGAATTCTACTCGGGTATCGAAAAGTCGTCAAAACAATTAAACCAAGCGAAGCAGTATTGATTAAAAACAACAATTTATTAATTGGTAATAGAACATTTTATTTAGATAGTAATAACAAACTTAAATATAATAACACAAACGGAGAAAACGAACTACAGAATATCTACGGAAAACTCAATTTTAATGCTGTCAACGAAACTATGTTGTCAAACAGACGTCAGCGTGAATGGCCCAAACCAGATGCACCAGTGATGACACTTTACACCGAAGGTCCGGAAGGTAGTAGTGTCATACAAAACTGAGAATTAAGCGTCGTCAGCTCAAACAAATTTATCTCTGCAAATATTTTATCTTACAATATATCTGGATTAAGTAATAAATTATTATTTGTAGATTTTTTTAACTATGTTAAGAACTTTGAAATTTTCTTTTTATTTGAAACACATTTAACAAGTGATAATTTAAGTAATTTTAATAAATATTTCGATGGCTTTAAGTTAATTTGGAGCGAAGCAAGTAAAACCTACATAAAGGGGCGTGCAAGTGGAGGAAGCCCGTACGGGATAAAAAAATCACATTTAAAAACTTAAGATTTTGATGAATTTGAAGGAACTACCGTAGTAAAATGTGTGACACAAAATAATAATACATATATCGTTCCATCATATATAAACTGCAACAAATGGACTCACGACTTTGAGAGGCTGTGTAATACAATGTCATGTTTAGCTAACAAAAGCGTTATGCTGATTGGAGACTGGAATTCGAGAATAAGTAACTCACAAACCACTATAGTGCAAACTGTAACAAACCCTAGTATATGCTGTACCAATAGGGTATCTAAAGACATAGTCTGCAATAAAAATGGAACAGATGTGCTAGAGCTGCTCCAAATGTATGATCTTATTGTGTTAAACGGCTGTACCGAAGGTGATAGAGAAGGGCATTACACATTTGTCGGAGGGCAAGGCAATTCAGTTGTTGATTTTTGTGCTGTTATCAACGACTGGACTGGGAAAATTAAAAAAATTGAGGTACAATACAAAACTTTTTCGGATCACATGCCAATCGTGGTTGAAGTTGATGGTGAAACACCCTCATATCACAAAAACCTGCCCCTGCTACCAAGACTTAAATGGAAATCCGAAAAAACAAATACCTACCACAGGTTATTAGACAGCTTGCTCTCAGCAAATAATTCGATACCTGAAGAAACAGAAACACTCGCAAACCAAATAACTTGTTATATAAGAAGTGCTGCATCAAACAACATTTCAAATATAAGGTCACCATTTAAACAAAAATGGTTTGATAGAGAATGCATAAATGCTAGGAAGAAATCATTTGCCCTTTTGCGTGTCTGGAGAACTTGTAATGACCCTGATGTTAAAAAGTGGTATAACCAAGTGAATACCCACTACAAAAATCTATGCCTAGCTAAGAAAACTGACTTCGATAATCAGCAAGCTCTCCTACTTAGTAAAACCAATTCTTCAAAGGACTTCTGGAGAATAGCAAGGGTGATTAATGGTACAGTTTATCAAATAGGTACATGAGTATCTGCTGATGATCTATCCATATATTTTAAACATCTTCTACTGGATAACTCAAACCTTTCTTTCTCGTATGCGGACCCCCTCATTTTCGACGATTCCCTAGATGGTGAGGTAACAACTGACGAAATTAATGCTGTTATCATGAAATCCAAAAATGGAAAGGCGCCAGGCGAAGATGGGATTCCATACGAATTCTACAAAAATGCTAGTCCAAACCTTATCAACTATTTGAAAGTTCTCTTCAACAGTGTGTTCTCGAGCGCAGACATCCCTTCATCGTTTAAGAAGTCCGTAATATTCCCCATCCACAAAAAGGGTTCACTAGAAAACGTAGAAAACTACAGGGGAATCTCATTCATGAATGTGTCCGCCAAGATATTTTGTGGCATACTTGTAGGACGAGTAGAAAAATGGGTAGATGAAAAAAATATTCTGACAGAGCGTCAAGCTGGATTCAGAAAAAACTTTTCAACCGTTGACCAAATATTCACATTATCTGCGATTATAAGAGCCTTTCAAGCCAGAAACAAGAAAATGTATAGCTTTTTTGTAGATTTCAAGGCAGCTTTTGATCTTGTTAGCCGAAGCGCACTCTTCTATAAACTGTCTCAGTTGGGTATCTCTACAAAATTTCTTAAGACCATTAAAAAAATGTATGCCGAAACAAGTGCAGCAGTCTGGGATGAAAAGGATTTCTCAGAATGGTTTAAAACACAGACTGGTGTAAACCAAGGATGTCCTCTTAGTGCCTTATTGTTTTCTCTATTTATAAACGACATAGAAAAAGATTTGCCTGGTGGAGTACGAATTGCTAATACCGTGGTCAATGTCTTGTTATATGCCGATGATCTTGTTCTACTCTCTGAATTTCCTGAAAATCTCCAATTGATGATAAATCGTCTAGCCAGCTACTGCAAAAAATGGGGACTAACCATCAACACCGAAAAATCTAAAATTATGGTCTTTTCCCGTTCACCACGAGTGCAAAGTGGAAATAGATGGTTTTATAATGGAAGCCGATTAGAGATTGTGAAGGAACTCAAATATTTAGGAGAGAAACTGAACCCAACCCTAGAATTTGGTAAACATCTAACGGATAAAGCCAAGTCTTCCCAAAGCTTAGTGAATCTATCATGGAAAAATGTTTTTGCAAACAAGCGGTTTCTCCTCTCAACGAAATACAGAATATTTGATTCAGTTGTTAAATCAACTCTTTGTTACGCCTCTCAAGTTTGGGGATCAGACGAGTACGAAGTAATCGAGAAATTCCACAGGAACTTCTTGAAAAAATTATTCAACTTACCAATGAAATCGCCGAACTACACAATCTATTTGGAAACGGGTCTTCCAATGCTTTTTACAAGCACTCTCAAATCGCAAGCGGATTACATCATTAAAATAGGTTCGTATCCAGACTCCCGAATAACCAAAAAAAAGCTATCTTATGAATTAAGAAACAAGGACTGGTGGGCGTCAAGATGGTTAAGAATTGGAAACGCGTGTGGAGAAACTATTTCATTCGATCTAAACAACCTGGACAACTTAAAGAACCAACTTTATCGAATAATAAATAAAAATGAAGATGCTATTCGTGTGCGATTTATAGAGAAAGCTCGTGAATCAGATAGCAGAGTATTGTATTCTCACCTCAACTTCAATCTAAAGGATAAGAACTATTTCAATGACTCACTCAACTATAGTGAAATATCTCTTATTTTCAAAACAAGGTGTGAGTTGATTGGTTTAAATGGCCCATATAATGGAAGCTTCAACCAGTTTTGTAATATTTGCAACTTAAAAGCGAAAGAAGACTGCTTTCACATTATTAGTGTTTGTCCAATCTACAAACCACACAGAGACTAGCTTACTTCGGAAAAAAATTCCTTACCATGCAGGAGACAATACAAATTCTGAACGAGTGTGATTGGAAAAAGTTATTTTATTATATTAAATCCATCTACAAATACAGGTCGCTATTAATAACAGAGTATTATGATTGATTAAGTTTATTAAAAAAATAACTATATTGTTAAAGTTACAAATGTAGGTACATGTATAAGCATTTTGCTAACCAAGCTGACGGCTAAGCCATAGCTTTAAAATTCATTCTAACTTGTAACTTATGTAATAAGAAAATATTAAATAAATGAATTTCTTACTTACTTACTTACTAGTGTTACACTGAAACATTCGCCCAGTCGCGCAAGCTCGTTCCGGCACTCCTGCACCAGTTTGGAGGATATGGTAGCCGAGTCAATAGCTTTGATGGCGGCTTGGCTATCTATGAGGATAGCAATGTTTTGTTTGTACGCTGTGTCACGACCTAGTTGCGTGCAGGCCTCTCGGATAGCCAGTAGTTCCGCCTGGAAACCGCTGGCAAAATCCGGCAGGCGAAGGGATATTGATATTTTTATCACACACACACAGTTCATCTTAGAACCGTCGGTGTATATGACCGTGTCGAACTCTTTCACTACTTCGTCCCTCTTCCAACTAGCTCTGGAAGGGAAGTTTATTTGGAAGCCTTTTTTGAAGTTTAGTTTGGGTGTGATGTAGTCGGTTGGAAACGTGACCATGCTTTCTGGTAGCGAGTCCGGAATGCTGCTGTGGCCGTATGGCCTTGCTGTCCATCACACCGATTCCCTGAGTCTTACCGCACTGCATAATTCGGTATCTTTTGTGTGTAGGTCAAGAGGCAAAAGGTGCAAGAGCACAGTAAGGGCGTCCGTTGGGGCCAACCTCAGTGCACCCGTGGTGCCTACCACTGGCGTGGCGTGGAAAATGTTAATTGGTAAGTCGGAAAAAATATGCACCTGCAAACGCTTTCTGAAATTATATTGTGTACTGCAAATCGCATAAAAGTAAAGCAATTCAAGCCAATTTTTTATACTTCAAGTCATTTAAGCTTAAATTTACAATGAACCTAAAGTATAATAAAAGTGGCCTCGAAAGAAACCTTTTTGGCAGATGTAAATGCTGTACCTTAAAGAAAATTGATAGTAAGTAATAAAAAAAAGGAACTTCATAAATCACGGTTTGTTAAATAAATAAATACATAAATAAAAATTTAAATTAAAAAACTTCACGCATAATATTTACAAAAATGTATAGATTTTATCTATAATATATAAAAATATTTTAATATATAAAAATATTTTAAAAATAGTTTTTGTACAAAGTTAAAAAGAGAAAATATTAATGATTAATATTTTTTAAAATCAAAAACAGTAGAATTTGGAAAAAAATGTGAAAAGTTTTGTTAAATATTTTTTTTTTATTTGTACTCTAAGTCTATTCTTCTACCTTTTTTCACGTATTCTGCAAGAGTCTTTCATAAAAGTTAGGCTTACTTCTTATTTTTAAAAGGAGTCGCTTTTCTATGGATAAAAGAGCTAAATCAGAAAGCCTGTCTTCTCCTTGAGAATTTCTCAAATATGTATAAACTCTTTTCAGAGTGAAAAAAGATCTGTCCACGGAAGCAACAGTCATTGGTATTGTTAAAAATAGTCCACTTAATTTTAAGATTTGGGGAAATGTTTCACACAATATTTCACTTCTTAAATGTTTATAGAGCGATAAAACGTCAAGTGGTTGAAGTGAAGACGTAGTATAGAGAACTTTCAGCTCATTTTTTAAACCTGCAAAATCGAAAATTCCAGGGAAAAAGTTAATCACCGAAGATATTTTATCATCTGGGCTTGACTGAGCAAAACAACTGTATTTTGATTTATTGAGTAGGTAAATCCAAAAAAATTAAATCCGTGAAAGATTTATATCGTGTCTTAATTTGAGATATAATATTGTCCTTTATTTCTACAAAAAGGCGCTTATAGTGAGTCTTTAAATCAAAATCAAGTAATCGGCGTTTCCGTGGAGGTTCAGCACAATCATTTATACTTTCAAAAATTAAATCAAATGTGTTTAGAAACTCAGTAGAAAGCCAAGACTTAAAACACTCGATTTCTCGCTTAGCAACTTCAACATCTGTTTGTTTATTTTGTATTAAATTAAACAATACATCGGTTTTAGCAAATATTTCGGAAACCGCGTGCAGTAAAAAGTCTTTCCCTTCTAACTGAAGCAATAAACTTTCGGCCATTGAAAGTGCGTCAGTGTCCCATTCTTTTGGATGGTCTACTATTTGCTTAAAAGTTTCAATAATATCTAATCTACAGTTAAAAATAACGTTAGCTATTCGGGAATGGTAATGCTAGCGAGTTTCTGATAATCCCGGCATGCGTCTGTTTGCTATTTGTTTTAAAATATTTGAACGTTTAGTTGATTTATTAAAGAAGCGTACTATTGTGTTTATATTGCCAAAAAAAACTTTCAATTCAGGTATATTTTCCAGTGATTGAGATAACACCAAATTTAAATTATGTGCGTAGCAAGGAATAAAATAAGCCATTGGACAAGCTTCCAGGACTTTTTTTTAACACCACCTACTTCCCCTGACATAACCGCGGCCCCATCGTAAGATTGCCCAACTAATTTCTCCTTGCAACCGTATACATCAAGTATATTGACAATGTGTTTTGAGAGCTCATCGGCATTTCGACTCTCACTCACGTCAAAAAACCCAAGAAACCTTTCCTCTACTCCTTCCTCCGATAAGTAACGCAAAACGGCACTAAGTTGCTCCCCATGGCTCATGTCTGGTGTTTCATCAATCATGATGGACACAAATCGCGTTCCACTTATTTCTACTTTAATTTCGCATTTGATCACTGCGGCTATACTTTGTATTAAATCGTTTTGGATGTCATTTGATAGACCCGAAAAAACCGGATTGCGTGCACTTGAACACTGTTCCAAATGAGAGTCCATTAACTAGTCATACTTAGATAACTATAAAAGTGTTTCGACATAATTGCCACGATTATTAGAATCTGGCTTTTCATTATGACCCCGAAATGCTTGTTCCTGTTTGCCTAAAAGAACTACCGTATCTATAAAACGTTCCATTAGTTTACGGTTTCTATCAACTTTTTTGTTGTGAGCTACAAAGGAATTACCTAAGGAGGTTTCAATACGATCAGTACCGAATTCGTGCAAAGATAAACAGCTACGAATGTGTTTTTCCGTCTTGACATGTTTATTTGCCGAATTAATTAAATTGTTTATGTCAGCGTAGCCCGTGCGACTCCAAACACTAGAAGAATTAGAAAAAAGGAGGCAAGGAAAACAAAACATTTTATTGAGCTTACAACTACCAGTCAACCAAGCATATTTTTGATATATGGATGCGTTGAAATGCGAAACAAAACCATCCTTGCGCTTATAATCTATTTTCATAGAAGGAGTAGAGCGTCCTATCTCTATAACTTTTTTTTTTTTTTTAAGAAAACTCAACTTACAAAAATAATTTTCTTCTTCCAAAAGCAAATCTACTAAACAACAATTTACTGTTAATAATGCCATTTTCTCCTTTGCTGAATCTAACTGAAAACAAAACAATTTAAACTTTTCACACTTCTCACACTTTTCACTGTTTTCGATCACTTTAAATAATTATATATTGCACAACAATAATTCCACTCAATATTACTTTAAGTTACACATCGCAGTCTGCTTCACAACTGAATTTTTCAAACAGAACTCACCTCAGCTACATACAAAACTCGCCAAATAAGTCGCTGAAAAGCGGGTTAAATTTTTGCATAAGGAAGCGTGTATCAAACAGAGAGGAGTCAAACGCGGTGAACGATAAGGGGAAAACAAGGAAAGCCGATTTGTTCTAACCAGCCACATATTTCATAACGCGAAAATTTCCAGGTTACTATGCTTTGTTTTGCTATCGCTTTGCGTATGTGTTTTTTATTGGGTATGGAGAGGAGTATGTGATGTTGGAGAATAGGCATGCAATGGTGTGAGTATTTGTGTGCGTAGAGCAGTAGAACGATATGAGAGCAGGTGAATAGCAGGTGGTGGGTTGGTAGAATTTGTTGCTTGCAAGTGCAGGTGTAGGAAACATACAAATCTTATGTTTATATATTTACTTTACTTTTTTTAAAGGAAATCCAAATCCCAGAGCACTCAGACTCGGTAACGTTCCATTGTACTACCAGGCAGAAATCCTCCTTTTGGTGTAGAGGCATGTGATTGGGTGGCGTATGTTGTTGTTCCCCATGGGGATTGAACCTGCACCGCACGGGTCACAAGCCAACACACTAACCTCTACACCGTCGCCACCCACTAATTTATATATACACATTAAGATGCATGTTGCTTGTTGGATTGAAACATTGTTGAAAGGTAGAATTTTAAAAGATAACCCGGCATGAGTTATATGGGCGCCTCGCCACTGGTGCCTACACTGGCTGTTCTTTGCAATCTTTTCAGTTTTGTGAGGTTGTAACCTTTACTCAACGAGGGCCACCATACTAGTGATCCGTAGGTGAGGATTGGGAGTACTACTGCTGTGTACAAAAATGATAAAAAAATGCATTGATATTTTCAAATATAAAAAAAAACGAATTCAGAACCCTTCTTGAAAAATGTGAACATTTAGATAACGATATCGATTTTAACCTACAAGATAATTTATTATACTGTGTAAGCAAACAAACAAAAAAAACAAAAGTGCAGGACTATAACAAATGGTTCACAGATGAACTAAGAGCCTTAAAATATAATAAAATTCAGTGCTTTCTTAGGGCGAGTATTTCCAATAGCCACGTAGATTGGAATCTTTACAGGAACATACGCAATAAATTTAAAAATAACCTATACCTCACCAAAAGGAATTATATTTGTAAAAAATCGAATCATGTGAAAATCAAAAGGTCATGTGGAAAACAATAAAAAAATTGGTTTTAATGGAGAAAAAACTTGAAATTGGTGAAGTTCGGTTTGGTGACAAATTAGAATCTGTGAGCTCCGTTATTGCGAATAAGTTTAATTCGTATTTTATAGAAAGTATCAACGCGATAAGTAATTCAATACGCGTGATCAATAATCAGTCAAACGTCGATATACCCGAAACACAAAACGTATTCAAATTTCGGAAAATCAGTTTAATTGAGCTAAGATCAGTATGTAAAAGTATGAATTCCAAAAATGCGTTGAACTTAAATATTAACATTTTTCTCGATTGTTTTAGCATAATAGGCCCAATAATATTAAAAATAGTAAACGAGTCTTTTTCCCCTGGAGAATTTCCTAAAAACCTAAAAGAATCTACGGTTATCCCAATTCCTAAGGAGGCGGGCACAATTGACTGTGAAAAGTTTTACTTTTAGTGCCAATATTAGAAAAAATTGTTGAAAAGTGCGCGTACAATAAATTTTATAAATATGTCTGTATGGTAAATTATTGATAGAAAACCAATCGGGCTTTCGACATAACCACTCCTGTGAAACTGCCCTAAACTGGCTGATAATGACTTTGAAGGAAGAAAGACATAAAGGCAATAAAATTATTGCACTATTTTTGGACTTTCAAAGAGCATTTGAAACAATTGATCGCAATAGACTTATTAATAAATTATCAAAATATGGAATAAGCGGAATTGAACTCAACTGGTTCAAGTCGTACTTGTTTGATAGAACTCAAAAGACCTGTGTGAAAAATTCAACATCTAGTGTGATTAATACATGTTTTGGTGTACCGCAAGGAACTATACTTGGACCCTTACTATTCTTAATCTACATTAATGATGTCTGCACAGTTTTAAAAACGTCCAAAATAACTGTTTGCTGATAATGCGCTAATGTTCGTAAGCGGTAAAAATGTATGTGAACTTATTGATTACGTAAAACTGGACTTACACAACCTGTGTTCATGGTTACAGTTAAACAAACTAAAAATTAATGTAAACACAACTAAATGCATGGTGGTATATAGTAGTGACATAATTAATTTGTCAATTGATGGAAAAGCCATTGAACAAGTGAATGAAATCAAATATATAGGGGTAGTTTTGGACAATCATTTGAACTTTAAAAGCCATATGATCTATATAGCCAAAAAAGTGTCAAAGAAAATTGGGTTCCTGAAAAGGATACGGAAAAATATAACCACAATATGTGCCATTAATATTTACAATACGATGATAAAACCTCATGTTCAACTATTTTATTTTTAGGTAATAATGAGCACATATCCCGACTACAAGTGCTGCAAAACAAAGCCATGAGAACTATTCTCAAATATAATGTTAACACATCAATAACATGGATGCTATCTTGTCTTAAATTGTTAAACATCAAACAAAAGATAGTATTTAATACATTATTGTTCGTGTTTAAAATAAAATATCACATGGTGCCGACGTACTTAACAGCGAGCTTAACCTGCATAGGTGATAATCAACCGTATAATTTAAGATCTAACTATAATTTTCGACTACAATTGTATAGAGACTCTAGAACCCAAAATATGCTTAGTTATCGTGGTTTTAAATTATTTAATGAATTACCACCGGAAATAAAAAAACGAAACGAATTTAAGAATATTTAAAAACGTACTCATCTCATATATAAAGGAAACAGTTGAATAAGCAAGAAAATAAAAATCGGTAGTTTTGCATTGTATACATTTTGTTCTAATCAAAAGTATATTTATAATTAATTAACTAATTTATTAGATTAATTATTTATACATATTTTCATTGATTGTTGTTAATACATAGTAAGATTTTTACTAAATAAAATATACATACACATACACATACATCCACAAGGTCATCTTTGGTTGAAGTCCCCACTTCTTTCGAAAGGTTCTGCTACAGGCATAGAAGGCGATACACGCCTTCCTCACTCTGTGTTCAATGTTATGTTTCCAATTAAGTTTTGGATCGAGCGCGATACCCAGATACTTAGCGCTGGAGGATAGTGTAAGTGGTTGACCGTTTAGGCGGGGTAGCGTAAAAACGGGTATTTTGGTTTTGGTGGTGAACAGCATCAGTTCGGTTGTTTTTTTGATGTTGGCGTGTCAGTGGGTGGATTTTAAAAATATTTACACATGACCATTAAGGGCCCCTAGAGAGTATATACTCCGAATTTCAACTTCCTAGATTAAATTATGATTTTTCGAAAAAACTGAAACTTTGATTTTTCGATAAATTAGTTTTTTTTTGTGGGCGTGCCAGTAGGCGGATTTTAAAAATTCTTAAACTTGATTATTTCGGGCCCTAGAGAGTATATGGTTACAATTTCAGGTTTCTAGCTCCAGTTTAAAGGCCTCATTTTTGCCGACGGACGGACATAGCTAGATCGACATTACTATCGATGCTGATCACGAACATAGAAACTTTTAGGCTTCTACGGGCAATATTAAGGTATGTTACAAACTACAAGTCTAAATTAATATACCCTTAGAATAGGGTATAAAAAAGGGTCTTGTCGACCTGCTGGGCAAAAGCCACTCGCTCTCTAGATGTCGTTTATTAAGCAAATGCATATATGGCTCATAGTTTGCGCGAAGAAACTGCCTTCAGGACATATAGCCAAATGCCAATTATTTGGTCTGTTGTGAAACCTCCAGCTATTATTTGATTTCCTTAAACTGGAAGATGCGAATGCCCTTCACTCTTTCTACGCAAGTTCTTCATTTCCACCCTTCATCTGGCTTGATACTTCTCTCGCTACCATTGTTTTGAACTCTAGCAACTGTCACATATTGCTGTTAGGTACATTATGTTAAACAAAAATTAATAGATTTTATTTCTTTTCTTTATTAGAACCAAAGTGCAAGCTCAAAGGAAATTTGCTCAAGGCCAAAGCGCGCCAGCATCCTCTTATAGCTCTGCCATAGCTTCTTCATCCACGGCGGCAGCTGGGGGCAGTACATCTTTAAGTAACTCGACAACGCAAGAAAATCGAGAACCCCCAACAGAAGTTTTACCCAATAAAAGGCCGAAAACTGAAGATTTCCTAACATTCCTTTGCTTTCGAGGTACATCAGCACTGCCTGCTCATTTAGATTTTCTAAATCAAAACACACCTCAATCCTCAAAAGTTGAATCTCCAGTGAATCCAATTGAAAACGCAAAAGATGAAGACTCTCCGTCAAAAGCTAATGTCCAGAAATCGACAAGATCAACGGCAACAAAAAAAAAGGAAAAAGGTGTTACGGTGGAACAAAGTTTAACATCGGCGGTAAGCGCTAAAAAAACAGAAACCAAAAAATCAACTGGAAAAAGGAATGATGAAGTAAGAGACGGAAAGGTCATGTCATTTGCTGTCCGAAAAAGGGCAGAACAATTTCCCGAAGGCAATCGGCGTGGAAGACCATCAGATAAACCGAGGGAAAAACTGAACAAATCTGCAGAAGGTAGTCGTCGATCTTTTCGTAACAGGGACACCAACAAAACCTTGGCGGAGCCCGATGATAATGAAACGGAAAATTTTGATTTTGAAACTGCATCAATCGAAAGTGTTAAAGATGCCGTGAAAATAGAAAAAACTCACCAAAAAGGCAAGCGACCAAAGTCTGCGAATTCGACTAAGAAAAAGATTGACACCAGTGCGACTGCAACTACTGAAACTGTTCAAAGTCAAGATCTAACAGAAAAAACAGATCAAGAATCTAACCCCCACGCAAAACTGACTCAGGCAAAAGAAAAACCAATAATAAAAAGACCGCGTCAAAGGGAAGCCCCAATATTTGTTCCATCACCAGAGCCAACTGGACGAATGACGCGCCAGAGAGCGTTTTTTGAACCAGTAAAAGTAATACGCCTTTTGGAAAATGACGATAAAAAGGAAACCGAAGACTGCGAAGTTTCTGATAAGCAAAAAGAACGCGATGAAATCAAGATCAAAGAGCTGCCGATTTCAATTGTGACCCAAAAAGATGAAGAATTTTCATTAGGCAAAGATGTTTTTGAATTCTCATCTGAAGACGAACAGCCTCTAGCAAAAGCGATTAAACTTAAAAACACAAAAGCTGTATCAGCAAGAAAGTTGTCACCCAAAAAGCAGCAGAAGACTATTCCCAAAGATAAGGCAGCTATTCTAATGAGTAAAGATGTAAATTCCCAAGAACAAGAACAACTAACCAAAATTATTGACGAAATTCCAGAAAAGATCGAAGAGGAGGATAAGGTAATCCTCGAAAAAAAGCCAGCTGGAAGAAAGCCTAAGAAAAAGACAGTCGAAGAGCAAAGCGTTATATCTGAGAAAAGCTCCAAACACTCAACTGAATTTGCAAATAAAAATTTCAAACCGATGGACAAAGAAAAAGAAATATCAGAAGAAAGTGATGTAAAGGCAAAGCCAACAAACGCAGCATCTCGACCAAAAAAGAAATCTTTAACAGTTCAATCAACACTCAATTCCCAAATCGTAGTTGCCTGTGAAAATGAAACTCGAAACATACGGCCCAGCAGAAAAACGAAAGAAGCTGCAACAATTTATATGGGAATCATCGGCCAGAAATTACAACAGGACGAATATGAAGACGACGAATTGTCTCTTAATAGTTTTCCAGATCTGCCAAATGTTAAAGAAATGGAAAAAATGGAAACAGAACTAAAAAAGAACGTCAATCAAAACAAGCAGTCGTGCAAGCAAACTGATGTGCTAAAAGCAGATGGGAAACAGTCAAATAAGATTATTGAAAAGCCGCCAGTAAGAAGAGGCCGGCCGCCGAAGACTGCTGCTGTAAGAAATGCCAAACTAAAACCCGTCAAACCTCCTCAAATAGAAGGGATGCTACGAAAAAGAGAGGAGCCGAAACTGTCGAGAGACGAAAAAGAGGATGAAGAAGATTTCTTGCTCAACGAGGAAGTCAATGAGACAAAAAGAAAACTCGAAAAGAGTTTTAGTGATTCCGACGACGAACCACTTGCTATTAAACTAACGAAGAATAGCGAAAAGGACTCCGAAAATTCAAAGAAATCGGACATTCCCCCAGTGATAAAACTTCCAACGTCAAAAGATGATCGGATTAAGGATTTAAAACCAGCGCCAAAAATGGTAAATCTTTTGCCATTCACAACACCAGGAACCCCATTGCAGGGCAGTGTTCCAACTTCTACACCTCTGCATTCTGTTTTGTCAGAGAACAAACCCAAGTTTGATGATAAACCAAAATTGTCAAACCCTCTGACTTCTACAGCTCCACCTTTTACACCGAGACAGCCTATCATCAAGAATCCTCAAACCCAACCGTCGCCGCATCCACTGCTCCCGACTATTAAATATCAAACTCCGCCGACAACATATCCACCCCCAATTGAAGCATATCCATCTCCAAAAATTAACCCAAACTTCCTCACTCCGAAATTCGATCGAAACATAGATCGACGCATAGTTTGCCTCGACGGTTCCTCATCGCTGTCAACTCTTCAGAGACCAAGTAACAGTTTTCCGTCACCGTCTCCAGTAAAATTTGATATGTCCACTCCGAAGACACCAAGCACCTCCAATGCAAAGATTCCTATTGTGCCATCTACAACATCTTCAAATGCCGCATCTGCTGATCCGCTTAAAGATGAAATAGGCAGCATCTTAGCAGCTAACTTAATGCCAAGCAAAGAGGAGTCAGGTAAAATTTTTGGAATTGCTAGTGTCAGCTTAGCACAAAGCTCTGGTCCAGATAACACCAAGTGTACACTGGGTAAATGTGGATCGATCCACAAGCCAGTATTAGGCCCTGTAGTTCCAACGGAGTCCTATTTAGGTGAACAACTTTCTAGCAAAGAGAGACGAAAAGCCAAAGTAAACATGACACATGAGCAGATACAGAAATGGTTGATTGAATGCTCCTCGAACCCCGATGAGATTCAAGATGACTTAGATGATGACTTCGATGACAACTTGCGCCCAAATATATACACGACAACACCACCTCCTACCAGAGATGACAAGGAAAGCACTTCATTTAGTTCTTCATCGAAAACTACCAGAGATCTGGGTAAAAGCGAAAGCGCCTGGTCTGGCAAAGGCCCTTCGCTGAAGGCCACCCCAGTGGTCGTGCCTAAAGATGATCAGCGACCAGAGGAATGTTCTCTATCATCAGATGCAGCAAACAAAGATTTAAAAGAAGTTGCTAAGGACTACCAGGTACAAAAGATCACAACTGTAGGTAAAAAAAATGACGCAGCCACTAAATCAAAGGAGAAGAGTAAATTAGACAAAGCGAAGGAGGAGAACGAAATAAAGAAAATACAGGAGAAGTTGACAAAGAATGGAGGACAGCAGAAAGGTTCAAAACCGTTGAATATGATGAACGCAGCAGCTTCTACGTCATTACCTCGACAACAAAAAAAAGTTGATGAAGTTAAGAGCAATTCTACACCAGCCCAGTCTACTAAAACGGTGACGGGTTCGCCAGCAAGTGCTGCTAAAACGCCAAAACGAACAACTGTATACAATTCTAAACTAAAGGAATCCACAACCACGAGTCATAAGAAAAAAACCCCTTTTCCTTACACCCTTGGAGCCTTTTCGGCGGACAATGAGAAAAGTATATATTCGTTCGATAAAGAGGACGACGACACCAAATTACCATTATCAAAACCGTTTCGTAGACAAAGTCGTCGCGAATCGCACACAGACGATGCAGTCGAACAAGATCTGCCATCACAGACGAACGTGTCTGACAAGAAAAAAGTCAACGCATCGCAAACCAGCGTATCTGTTACACTTAGCCCGGATGAAAACATTAAGCTTGTTAAGGTTAGTCTTGAATCGGAGCAAAGTCAGCCAGCGGAGGCTACCGATAAGACTAACGAAATTAATTTGGGAGATTCTGATTCGGATGTTCACACGTTCTACATACCCCTTCAAGGAGCAGGTGCTGGAGGTTGCGGCGAAAGTAAAGCGGACCTAATTCAAGGTGTTGCTGTTAAACTAGGACGAGAAGGGCCCGATGGACCCAATCAGAAAGTTGTCATGCACGCTACTTTAGTAACAAAATCGCAGATGGGATCGAACTCAAAACCGCTTCCTGATTCTATGAATGTATCCGAAATAGTTAAAAATCTTCTCAGCTCTGCAACTATGACAAATAGTAAAGATACGACGTCTGGAGCAGCAATAACAGTTTCGGCAACCTCTGCTTCAGTAACAAGCACCACTACAGTAGCTGCTCCGCAGCAGAATACATTAAATGTACAACATACAACGGCAGGAACATCTTCTTCAGTGGCAGTTGGCAGCTCAAAGAGTGTACCTGTGGGCACCGTGCAGCCTAGATTTAAATCTACGGAATCTGCTGTCACCCAGTCAAATCATCCATCTGGTTCGGTTGGTGGTGGTTTAACGCGGGTCAATTCAAATTCGTCTCTCTTTTCCGGATCAAATAAATCTCGCGGTCAATCCAGTAAGAAGATCAAAGACGATACACCTATAAAAATGTGCAATAATACAGCTTTTCCCCGTCACGACGATCCGACGCAAATGGTAGAAGCTCCAATTTTCCGACCAACCGAAAAAGAGTTTCAAGATCCCATGGAGTTCATTGATAGGATTACACCGATTGCAGCACGTTTTGGCATCTGTAAGATAATACCACCAGCAAGTTTTAAACCAGAATGTAGAGTTTCTGATGATATGCGATTTACCGCCTACAATCAGTACGTGCACAAGATGCTCCACCGATGGGGTCCCAGTGCTAAAGAACTGAGTGCAATTAAGAAATATTTGGCTACACAAAGCATTGTGATGAATCACCCGCCGTGGATTGGAGGTATGGAAGTGGATCTACCCCGGCTTTATCATACTGTCCAGGAATTAGGTGGTCTCAAAGAAGTTATCGAAAAAAAAAAATGGGCCCGTGTAGCAGAAGATATGTGCATTCCTAAGTTAGCGCAGGATCGCGTAACTAAACTCGACGACATTTACTGTAAATATCTTCTTCCATACGACACGTTATCGCCCATTGAAAGGCAGAAACTCTTTGACGAAGTGGAAGCCGACTGGGCGAAGCGCGAGGCTAGAGCAAGACGAAATGCCGATCGTTTTGTCAACACTGAAAGCGTAAGTAATGAGGACGATGAGGTATCGAGCGAAGATGACGAAGAGTCTGAGGAAGAAGTTGACGGTGTATCCATGGAATGCATTGTAAAGGGTCGAAGTATGCCACTTAGCCAGTTCTTCCGAATTGCCAGAAATACAATGTCTTTGTGGTTTAAGAATACAGAGCCGTCTGTGACTGAGGTGGAAGCAGAGTTCTGGCGCCATGTAGCTGTTCGTGATAGCCATGTTTGCGTCCATTCCGGATCGATTGATTCCAGCGGATGGGGATACGGATTTCCATCCCCGGGACCAAAGGG
Source organism: Portevinia maculata (assembly GCA_949715645.1). Taxonomy (NCBI): domain Eukaryota; kingdom Metazoa; phylum Arthropoda; class Insecta; order Diptera; family Syrphidae; genus Portevinia; species Portevinia maculata. The sequence goes on from OX454527.1 coordinate 125,277,038, forward strand.
GAAAGGATCAGTGTGTGCCCGACATCCGTGGAACCTGAAAGTGTTGACAAACAATCCGGGATCTGTTCTGCGGTCATTGGGACCGGTAATGGGTGTGACTGTCCCAACACTACACGTTGGTATGCTTTTCAGTGCATGCTGCTGGTATCGTGATCCGCACGGACTTTCTTGGATTGAGTATCTACACACTGGTGCGAGTAAATTATGGTACGGAATTCCCGATGATCAGAGTGCAAATTTCCGATCAGCACTTACTTCACTCATCCCAACGCATTGTCAAAATAAGACAATTTGGCTTCCTTGTGATACGGTGATGGTACCACCTCACATGCTCACTGACCGTGGAGTATCTTTGTGCCGAATAGAACAAAAACCTGGCGAATATGTTGTGATCTTCCCAAGGGCCTATACATCGAGTGTTGCAACTGGCTATGTTGTTTCAGAAAGTGTATATTTTGCTACAAGTTCTTGGCTTGAACTTGGTAAAGATGATTTTAGAGTGAGTTCAGTGTTTGTTTTTGAAGAGCATTACATTAAAGAACATTTCTGTTCACAGGATATTCACGACAGTTGTGAGCCGGCCATGTTTTCCTTGGAGCAGTTGCTATTTGCTCTGGCTTCAGATCAGCGGGTAACACTAGAAGTGCTTTCTCAAATGCTACCTATGATAAATGAGGTGTTTGAAAAGGAAGTTGCGGCTAGAGAACAGCTCAAGGTAGGACGAAATTTTAATTACAATGTTTATTTTATCAACTATCAGACTCGCTCGGCTTCGCTCGAGAAACGAAACTTCAGTTAGCTACTTGATTTTATGATTTTTTTTTGTTAACGTACTTCTTCTAAAGTTTGAATAAACAACGGTTGCCGGTGTTCTTTCTTACTACAGAATTTTCAATTGAGCCATTTCCGGAGCAAGCCACACACAACTTGCTATTGGACAAACAGTCACCCTTAAGTCCACCTCCACTTCATCCATGTTTCCCTTAATTACAAATAACATATCGTCGTCTAAGTAAAAAAAAATGTCAGGCCTAAAAACTCCTGGGTTACACAAATGCAATACGACCAGCAATTGATTGGCCTCAGTTATGAAATGATCAGAAACCCATATTCATATGCAGTCAAACCGGTGAGGCTTACAGGCAGCCCAGGAGAAACCCAGTTAAGTTGGCGGAATATAATCCCTTTAACTCTGAAGATAGCTTCGCCGTTTAGGAAGAAGAATATTGACTACCTAAACCAAACAGAGGATTCTAAATAGCATAACATTTCATCATCATACATAAGACTGAGCCTAAACATTTTATTAAAATATCCTGAAATTAAGTCTAATAAATCTTAATCTATAAATACATATATGTACCCACCTAAATTATGTCACCTCCAGAGAAGTTTTCCAAATTTTCTTTTTCAACTTTTTCAATCACCAGTGAAAAAGTGGCCTCAGTTAATCTTTGGCTGTTGCTTTAAGGCTAAATAAATATTGAAAACAACAGCTTCGTCTTAACCCCTGAGTGTCCTGGTTAAGACGATCAAAACGATTAATTAAGCTCTTTTTGTATATATAATTTGCGAGTGCAAAAGAGAGTATTAGCACCCTTATAATGTAAGTAGTTACACAGCACGGGCATTAAGGAAATGAGGAAGTAGGAAGGACGAGAAACCGATCTAAGTTAGGTGAGGTTAGGTTAGATTAGTAGCGTTGTATACACAGTTGCGTAAGGGTCACCCAGATGCCAAAAAGGCCCATTGTGAGTACCCTTATAAAACATGGTATGACATGCAAGACATGACAAGATCCATTTGGATCTTATGGGCGTATCCCTGCCTCTTTTTTTTCTCGGGGTGCGAGACTTTCTACACTGGAGCACTCAGACTCAATACTGGTCCATTGTACTACCAGACACACCACATTTTACTGTGAGAATTTACTCGTTTTCCTAAGAAAAACGAGAAGGCGCTTTAATGATAAGGAGCTTAGGTTTACAGCACTCACCATATCCACACCAAATACCTGCCACCTGATACGAGCAAAAGCAGGACAATCACAGAGGAATTGTTCCGCAGTGTCGTCGCTTTCTCCATAGGCTTCGCAGTTGGTGGTAACGCTTAGACCTAGCACCTTAAGGTGTTTGGCAAAAGCGTAGTGGCCCGTAAGAACGCCAGTAGTCTGTCTGCAGTCTTTTCTGTTGAGAGACAACAAGAATGCCGCGGATTTCCAACAGACGTCGGGGAGAATTAGCTTAGTCTGTCTGCACCCTGGAGAGTCATGCCAACGGCTATTGCGTTCATATGGAACACAACCGTCAATGGAAGCCCTGACCGATTACCCAGTCAGACAAATCGCTGCTTCAAGTCCTGAGAAGTCCCCCTCTGAGCCCTGCCTAGCAAGTTCATCGGAGATCTCATTTCCCGTGATCCCGTTATGACCCGGGACCCAGACAAGTCTAAGTGAATTCAACCTTCCGACCGAATTCAGAGAGATCTTGCATTCACGAACTATTTTGGATGTGGTTAAGGGACGCAGATACTTCGCCCCCTCCACCTGTTCCTCGCAACATAGTCCATGGCCATTAGGATAGCATAAGTCTCCGTTTGGAAGACTGACGCATGTTTGCCTAACGAGAAGAAAAGTTTAATGTTGTCGCTCTCCATTATAACACCAGCACCAGATCCTTGATCCGTTTTGGAGCCATCCGTGAAGATTCGACTGCATTCCTTTCCAGGCTCAGAGTCTGGCCAGAGCCAGTCCTGTCTTTTTAAACGTGAGATAGCTTTGATTCTGCAACCCATAATGTAAACTTGAAGGGTTGGGAGGTTCAGTAATGCATCCAGGCTGGAGCCAGGCGTGTTGAGGAAGGCCCCCGTGCATCCGAGACATACCTTCCTTTAGAGTTTGGCGAAAGCAGCAGTGACGTATTTACGCGTAAGCTTATTCCACCAAACAACCGATGCGTATGCTATAAATGGTCTTATCGACCGACAGCGCCTTGGCAGTCTTCAGATCAACATGCTTGGCCCAAAGAAGTTTGCTCTCCAGGATGACTCCCAGATACTTTGCTTCATTGGAGAGTTGGATTGTGTCACCTTATAGCACTGGCTGAGTCAACCCCATCAGCTTCGTTCTTCTCGTAAAGAGAACAACCTCAGTTTTAAGAGGATTGGCCGAGAGCACATTCCTAGTTCACCATTCGTCGATCACGTCAAGGGCCGCCTGCGCCTTGGCGCATACAGTCGCTAGGCATAATCCAATAGAAAGCACGGCAACATCATCCGCGTACGCCTGAGCGTATACATTAGAACTGTTGAGTGCGTTCAACAGAGAGTCGACCAGCCTACACCACAGCAGTGGAGACAGAACGCCGCCTTGCGGGCAGCCTCTGTGTACCCCCGCCATAACATAACGGCCACAATCCGCATCCGCAACCAACGTTCTATTCATTAGCATTGCATTAATCCATAACACCAATGGTTCGTCTACGCCGTGTTGTCTTGCAGAGCTACACATACTGTCAAAAGTCGCATTGCCAAAAGCACCCTCAATATCGATGAAAATGCCCATCGCGTATTCTTTATGTCAAGGTCGCCCTCAATTCTACCAACTAGATTTTGGAGCGCAGTCTCGCAGGATTTTCCACGTTGATAGGCATGTTGCATCTGAGATAGTGGATGCAATCGCATAGCAGTTTTGCGCACGTGAAGTTCGACCAGCCTTTTCATGGCCCAAAGAAGGAAGTCACACTGATTGGTCTGAAGCTCTTGGCGAGTGAGTAGTCACTTCTGCCAATATTTGGTATAAATGCCACTCTAACTGTACGCCAGGGTGTTGGAATGTATGCCAGTGCTAGAACAGCGTTGAAGATTTTCTTCATAGTCGGTAGCCACTGGTTTGTACATTGTTGCAGCATGGCTAGGTATATTCCGTCCGTACCAGGTGATTTGAAGCCGTCAAAAGACGCAGAGTATTTAATGGCCTCGTCCGTTACCACGGCCTTCGCAATATACCCGCTACGCCGAGTTGTTTGTCTTGGCTCACTCACAGTCTCGGTAGCTGTGAACCAATTGTAATCTGGTTACCCGTAAAGTGATCACTTAGATGACTAAGAGTTTCCGATTTCGTCTCAGTGAAGGTGCCATCAAGTTTTCTAAGTGATTCCAGTTTGGCTGGTTTGCCCTTTTTCAGAACTTTAACCACCCTACTAGTTTCACCAAGTGTTTCAATCTTTTCGCAGAAATTTAAGAAGAAGCACTTTTCGATACCCGAATTAACCTCTGATATTCCTTCTGCTTCGATCCGTAGAGATTCCAGTCTTCCTCCACATCAGCCTTGAGTGACCTATTTAGAAGTTTTCTAGCTTCTCTTCGGATTCTCCGCAGTTCCGAGTTCTACCAGGGAACCGGCGTTCTGCCAGAGGTTTTGTTTACTGGGCACGTCAGTTCAAAACAGCTGGTAATGGCATTGTTCAGGTCTGGAACAGCTTCCTCTACCTTTTGTCTCGTTCTGAGTTTGGTTGGAGTTTTGAGAGTTTTCCCTAATTCCTCCCTGAAGCGTATCCAGTGGGATTTTTTCGGATTTCTTCTCTCCTGCAAAGTTATGACTTCGCATTCGATTCGGAATTCGATATATCTATGGTTTGAGAGGGACACCTCAGAAGCGACCCTCCAGATGGTAACCGCCTTAAGGTATCTATTAGATAAGGTCAATCACCTCCTGTATTTTTGACGTCACAAAAGTTGGCTGTGAACCAACATTATTGATGGTAAGATCGGACGATAGAATGAAATCCAGGAGATGATTTCCTCGCATGTTGCATTTGCTGCTGCCCCAAACAATGTTCTGAGCATTGGCATCGCAACATATAACTAGGCCCATCTTCCTGGTGTCGCAATAGTCTATGAGTTCAGCAATTGCCCTTGGTTGTGGAGGCACTACCGAATCATAGGGGAGATAAGCTGACGCCACGACGAAGGTCTTCCAATCTCCATTCGTTTCGTTATGACTGTAGAACCAAATCACACCCATAGCTCCTGTATGAATGTTATGTGGGGTTTTGTGCTCAACCCGAAAAGCTGCTTGCTGATTAGAGCAGTAGCAGCCTTCGAATGTTGAAGGTTGATCTGAGTAAATATAATTACCGTGTTTTTCTTCGCGACAGCCAATTTCTATCCATTGGTGCTGCAAGCATTGCTGGTTGCAGAAACTGTTTCACCCAGATCAGTAAAAGGGTATTACAGTGGAAGGGAACGCAGAAGGTGCGTACGCAGTTCCACAGGTAGGAGTGCTCGAAGCCTTCATCCTCCGTTTATTCCTGTTTGAGCTATTGGAAGAGGAGGCAGCGTTGGTTTCAATCCGCTGGTGCGTTTCGTTGGGGTAACCTCTGCCCTCCTGCATCTCTCAGCCGTCGCCGCCGACGTAGTGCAGCTCTCAGCGCTTGCGCCTTCAACTGGTTCAGTTTTTTTGCGCCGCGCGATTGCCGCCTTCCTGTGTTTCCTCTTCCGCTGGCTCTTAGAAAGCGACAACGCAACAATCAGCTACCTGTCTATTGGAATGAAGATTAAGCGTATCAGGTTGAACCTCTCCGCTACTTTCTCCATTTTTCCAGGAGTCTTCGGAAGCAAGCGTTCTTACAACTTCTAAGTCAACGCGTTTACAGGCGGGGGCGTTGGTAGTATGTTGGTTGGGGCCTCCAGAATCCTTGCCCCGACCGCGGTCGTTAAGACCACGGGTGGATTTTCGCTGTTGCGAGTGCCACCTGGAGTAGACATGCCCTTCATACTTTTCCTTTTGGTTTGGTTTGCGGTAGGGCGAACTGCAGGATGCACTTTCACAGAGAGTAAAGCGCAGCCTGCATGAGCGCAGGCCGTAGTCTATGCACATACAGACATCGCTTACATCTCTACTATAACCCTACAACCTCGGATAGCGAGCGTATCCCTATGAACCACCTGGGGTCGCGCCTGGTGGGAAACCACCTCCCAGCTTGGATTTTAGTCGCCTCTTACGACCGGCATGCCTACCTCGGGTAAATTGTAACCCCTATCCCGAAGGGGGAGTATCCCAGCTTAGTCGCCCAAGCACTCAAAAAAACCGTGCTCGCAAGCAGGAGAACCGCCGGTCCTGGAGTGCCGGGAAGTGGCACAGGAGATGGTCCACAGATTCTAGTTCCTCCTCGCCCTGCGGCTTCTGCAGAAGTCATTTGTAAGGATCCCTAGCCTTCTGGCCATGTTCCTGATTATTCATTGTCCGGTTAATACCCCGACGAGCACACGGATTTGGTTTCTATCAAAGGACTAGTTTTAACGTGATACAGTCGATGAAGCTCTTAGCTGTAATTGGGACAGGCAGTACCTGCACGTCAGCTTCAAGTGGGTTCATATCAGAGCCGCATCTGGCCAGCATATCAGCTGTCTCATTCTCTACCACATCAACGTGCCCAGGAACCCAGCAGAGTAGTACCGAGTGATAGCTAATTCCTCTAAGTGCCAGAAGGCATTCTTTGAAGCATTTCGCTTTTATGAGGTTCGGCTAGATCGCTTTAAGAGCTGTCTGACTGTCAACGCAGATGCTGGGAGTTTTATCGTCAGGATTGTCTGCGCTGCTATCTTCATCGGTAGATTTCTGACAGCCGGTAGGACTGGTTGATACTAAGTGCCGCTGAGAAAACTCTTGCTCCTGTCTCCTGTCTTCTGGTTGAGTTTCAGTCTTGTTGAGCATGTATAAAGACTTTGAAGTTTTTATTAAAGTCATATCTGTGCTTCACATAATCAGTTAGTGGCATGAGCTCTTTTGATTAAAGGTGTCCAGTCTGGGGGAGTAACTGAGGACAAGATTAAGTAGAAGCTATCAACAAACAAACAAACATCTGTCCTAGAACAAAATGACACTGTAGATAGAAATAACTTGGAGGTAGTTAAGGAGTTCATTTACATAGGAGTAAACATCAACTCCACGAATGGCACCTAAGTTAAGATCTGGCTGAGAATTACCTTAGAAAAGCCGCTGCTACTTCGGTTTAGCGAAACAAATGGGTTCAAAACTCCTCACTCGAAGGACAACATGCATGCCAATAGAAAAAAGGCATCTCGGATGCCAGAGCGCTTGGTCTGGAGAACTGGAAGCAGCGTGCCCCCGATCGCAGAGGATGGAAGGCTGCAGTGTCTCAGGCAGAGACTTCACGGGTCGTGAGCCCGCTAAGTAAAGTAGTATGCGGGAGTATGGTATGGCAGGATGGTATGAAAAGTTGGCATAAATTATGTTTAGCTGTTATTTGTTTTTTTTAGGTAAATAACTCATTTAAGAGCAAAAATGTGGGAAATTAAGTACTTTAAATAAGAAGCGAAGCCATAAAGTACGAATTTTCACAAAAAATCGGGATTTTCCTGTATTGTAATTTCGAAATTGTTTATCCAATTTTATTAGGTACATATATATATATACTTTTAATTTTTTTTTCATTTTAGCAAACATATAGACTTGTCTTTACTGTTACAAAATGTTTTACAAAACAATCAAAAAAATTTAATAATAGACCAAAAAAAAGAAAAAAATTGATGCAACAACTAATTTAACGAGTCATCACTTTGCGAATCGGGCTCTGCCGATGATGCACGCGAAATGCTTATCTTGTGGGCCTCTAACAACTGTATAACATCTGCTCATTTGCGCGGCATAACTTTATTTTCGGCCTTCCTACTCGACATTTTTTATAATTTGGGAAACCTATTAAGGTTTCTAGCCAAGAAGAATTTTTTGACAAAAATCTATCTGTTATGTTAATCTATAAGAATTTGACCACCTATTTTTAAAATCGGACACAAAATAGGATACAAGATCACGCAGTTCATTTACTTTAGTTTCTGGGCAGTTTGTGCGCTTTTCAAGATATTTCCTTAAAAATAAAGCCCGATCACGGATACTTTTTTCGCCACACTCATTCATTTTTTCATATAAAAATCTTCTTGATAAAAATATATCAGTACTGCCTGAACCTAGAACAAAAATTAAAAATATTCGATATTTTCAAAATATTCTACCAAGAAATGTCCATATAATAGTTAGTGTTTACTCAGAAGAGTGCAAATATGTGCAACTTTTTTTTGATTGGCACGATAGAGGACACTATGGACAAGAACATGACATAGAAAACAAAGCTCGAGCTCACACCTAGATGAACTTTAACTCAACGACTTTATATGACACGCACGAACAAAATATGGCTTATACGACATGTAATTCAACAAATTATTTCAAACACAATAAACACCAGAAATAAAACTAAATTATGTAATTCTGAAGCGCATCTGTAGGCTGTGATGCCATAATAATTTCAATGTAATATCTTCTGTTTTGGCAAATTTACACTTAACTACACTTGTCTACTAAGACAACGAATGATCTATTTAATTCCGTAAGTTCACAGTACTACCACTAGTCCCCCCAGCAGAACTTATCGGAATCAAACCCGGTTCTGTGTAGCTAATTCTTACCTCTATCGGTTTAGAATTACATTAGGTCATTTCGGTGCAATATTAATTTTCCTTTTTTTGCAGCTGTTGGTATGATTAGCATCTTTGTGCGCCGTCCAAATTTCGATCTCTCTTAGTCTGAGAGCACATTTGGCTGCCACGCTCTACATGAAAAGCTCCAAGGGTTGTAGATTCAGTAATGTTTCCAGACCCAGTTGGGGAGTGGATTTTATAGAACCAAATATCCCCAGACAAGCGCTGCTTTGTACCTTATTCACGTTTATGAGGTAGGATTTGGTGTTAACCGCCTCCCACCAAATTACCGAGCCAAAGGTAAGAATGGGTCTTACAATCGAGAAATACAACCAGTGTACAATGTGCGGTAAGCCGCATTTCTTTACAAAAACATTTCGTAAAAAGCATTCAGTCCCTTTTTCATTCTCTCTTTATTGTTCCTTTTCCAGTTAAGTTTAATTTAGAATTCAAAACCACGCCCAGGAACTTGACCTCGTTTGAGGGAACACCTTTTAGATTCGGTTTGTTCCATGTGGGTATCATGCATTTCTTAGTAAACAGGATGAGCTGGGGCATTTTGGGGTTGACCGCAAGTCTGTTGTCATCCGTCCATCTTGATAGTTCTGATAGCGCCGATTCCATGATCGAACTCAGCAGTTCTTGGTGACGGAACCCTTTTGGAAAGCGAAACACTTGACGGAACCCAACAATAAAACAATAGTTTTTAAAAGTGTATTTTTTATTAATGAGCATAATAAAAGTACCATGTAACAGTTACTTATTGCTTACTTACATAACAAGTATAATAATAGAAGATATTAAAAAAGGAAAAAAATCTAACTAACTAATGGGAGGTATGAAATTGTTTTTTATTTTTCATCAATTGGTTGATATCAGGTTTATTAGAGGTCCGGCGTCCAGTGTATTGCGGTATTTTGTTTTCGTGGCTGCATAGGTTGAGAATCCTGTTTCACACAAATATGTTGTTGGGAACGGGAGAAGAATATTCAGAGCTATTTTGGCAAGCATTGGATATTTATCACGGCAAAAATCGTTGAGAGGCATCGTTTTGAAAAGTGACTCCATACTTGTGTCTGATGACATTTCTAAAAGAGATTCATATATCTCGTTTGACATACTTTTGGGCTTTTGTAAGTTGGCTAAAAAAGGATAATGAATCCATGAATTCAGTTTCATTTTTGTATTCTGTTCTTCGGGAAAATACTTTTCAAAAGATGCGCGCTCGATGTGAGATATTGGACCAATTCTTCAAATACATCATCTGCTCATTTGCGCGGCATAACTTTATTTTCGGCCTTCCTACTCGACATTTTTTATAATTTGGGAAACCTATTAAGGTTTCTAGCCAAGAAGAATTTTTTGACAAAAATCTATCTGTTAATCTATAAGAATTTGACCACCTATTTTTAAAATCGGACACAAAATAGGATACAAGATCACGCAGTTCATTTACTTTAGTTTCTGGACAGTTTGTGCGCTTTTCAAGATATTTCCTTAAAAATAAAGCCCGATCACGGATACTTTTTTCGCCACACTCATTCATTTTTTCATATAAAAATCTTCTTGATAAAAATATATCAGTACTGCCTGAACCTAGAACAAAAATTAAAAATATTCGATATTTTCAAAATATTCTACCAAGAAATGTCCATATAATAGTTAGTGTTTACTCAGAAGAGTGCAAATATGTGCAACTTTTTTTTTGATTGGCACGATAGAGGACACTATGGACAAGAACATGACATAGAAAACAAAGCTCGAGCTCACACCTAGATGAACTTTAACTCAACGACTTTATATGACACGCACGAACAAAATATGGCTTATATGACATGTAATTCAACAAATTATTTCAAACACAATAAACACCAGAAATAAAACTAAATTATGTAATTCTGAAGCGCATCTGTAGGCTGTGATGCCATAATAATTTCAATGTAATATCTTCTGTTTTGGCAAATTTACACTTAACACTTGAAATATTCTCTTGCTCTACTAAGACAACGAATGATCTATTTAATTCCGCAAGTTCACAGTACTACCACTAGTCCCCCCAGCAGAACTTATCGGAATCAAACCCGGTTCTGTGTAGCTAATTCTTACCTCTATCGGTTTAGAATTACATTAGGTCATTTCGGTGCAATATTAATTTTCCTTTTTTTTGCAGCTGTTGGTATGATTAGCATCTTTGTGCGCCGTCCAAATTTCGATCTCTCTTAGTCTGAGAGCACATTTGGCTGCCACGCTCTACATGAAAAGCTCCAAGGGTTGTAGATTCAGTAATGTTTCCAGACCCAGTTGGGGAGTGGATTTTATAGAACCAAATATCCCCAGACAAGCAATGCTTTGTACCTTATTCACGTTTATGAGGTAGGATTTGGTGTTAACCGCCTCCCACCAAATTACCGAGCCAAAGGTAAGAATGGGTCTTACAATCGAGAAATACAACCAGTGTACAATGTGCGGTAAGCCGCATTTCTTTACAAAAACATTTCGTAAAAAGCATTCAGTCCCTTTTTCATTCTCTCTTTATTGTTCCTTTTCCAGTTAAGTTTAGTTTAGAATTCAAAACCACGCCCAGGAACTTGACCTCGTTTGAGGGAACACCTTTCAGATTCGGTTTGTTCCATGTGGGTATCATGCATTTCTTAGTAAACAGGATGAGCTGGGGCATTTTGGGGTTGACCGCAAGTCTGTTGTCATCCGTCCATCTTGATAGTTCTGATAGCGCCGATTCCATGATCGAACTCAGCAGTTCTTGGTGACGGAACCCTTTTGGAAAGCGAAACACTTGACGGAACCCAACAATAAAACAATAGTTTTTAAAAGTGTATTTTTTATTAATGAGCATAATAAAAGTACCATGTAACAGTTACTTATTGCTTACTTACATAACAAGTATAATAATAGAAGATATTAAAAAAGGAAAAAAATCTAACTAACTAATGGGAGGTATGAAATTGTTTTTTATTTTTCATCAATTGGTTGATATCAGGTTTACTAGAGGTTCGGCGTCCAGTGTATTGCGGTATTTTGTTTTCGTGGATGCATAGGTTGAGAATCCTGTTTCACACAAATATGTTGTTGGGAACGGGAGAAGAATATTCAGAGCTATTTTGGCAAGCATTAGATATTCATCACGGCAAAAATCGTTGAGAGGCATCGTTTTGAAAAGTGACTCCATACTTGTGTCTGATGACATTTCTAAAAGAGATTCATATATCTCGTTTGACATACTTTCGGGCTTTTGTAAGTTGGCTAAAAAAGGATAATGAATCCATGAATTCAGTTTCATTTTTGTATTCTGTTCTTCGGGAAAATACTTTTCAAAAGATGCGCGCTCGATGTGAGATATTGGACCAATTCTTCAAATACATCATCTGCTCATTTGCGCGGCATAACTTTATTTTCGGCCTTCCTACTCGACATTTTTTATAATTTGGGAAACCTATTAAGGTTTCTAGCCAAGAAGAATTTTTTGACAAAAATCTATCTGTTAATCTATAAGAATTTGACCACCTATTTTTAAAATCGGACACAAAATAGGATACAAGATCACGCAGTTCATTTACTTTAGTTTCTGGACAGTTTGTGCGCTTTTCAAGATATTTCCTTAAAAATAAAGCCCGATCACGGATACTTTTTTCGCCACACTCATTCATTTTTTCATATAAAAATCTTCTTGATAAAAATATATCAGTACTGCCTGAACCTAGAACAAAAATTAAAAATATTCGATATTTTCAAAATATTCTACCAAGAAATGTCCATATAATAGTTAGTGTTTACTCAGAAGAGTGCAAATATGTGCAACTTTTTTTTTGATTGGCACGATAGAGGACACTATGGACAAGAACATGACATAGAAAACAAAGCTCGAGCTCACACCTAGATGAACTTTAACTCAACGACTTTATATGACACGCACGAACAAAATATGGCTTATATGACATGTAATTCAACAAATTATTTCAAACACAATAAACACCAGAAATAAAACTAAATTATGTAATTCTGAAGCGCATCTGTAGGCTGTGATGCCATAATAATTTCAATGTAATATCTTCTGTTTTGGCAAATTTACACTTAACACTTGAAATATTCTCTTGCTCTACTAAGACAACGAATGATCTATTTAATTCCGCAAGTTCACAGTACTACCACTAGTCCCCCCAGCAGAACTTATCGGAATCAAACCCGGTTCTGTGTAGCTAATTCTTACCTCTATCGGTTTAGAATTACATTAGGTCATTTCGGTGCAATATTAATTTTCCTTTTTTTTGCAGCTGTTGGTATGATTAGCATCTTTGTGCGCCGTCCAAATTTCGATCTCTCTTAGTCTGAGAGCACATTTGGCTGCCACGCTCTACATGAAAAGCTCCAAGGGTTGTAGATTCAGTAATGTTTCCAGACCCAGTTGGGGAGTGGATTTTATAGAACCAAATATCCCCAGACAAGCAATGCTTTGTACCTTATTCACGTTTATGAGGTAGGATTTGGTGTTAACCGCCTCCCACCAAATTACCGAGCCAAAGGTAAGAATGGGTCTTACAATCGAGAAATACAACCAGTGTACAATGTGCGGTAAGCCGCATTTCTTTACAAAAACATTTCGTAAAAAGCATTCAGTCCCTTTTTCATTCTCTCTTTATTGTTCCTTTTCCAGTTAAGTTTAGTTTAGAATTCAAAACCACGCCCAGGAACTTGACCTCGTTTGAGGGAACACCTTTCAGATTCGGTTTGTTCCATGTAGGTATCATGCATTTCTTAGTAAACAGGATGAGCTGGGGCATTTTGGGGTTGACCGCAAGTCTGTTGTCATCCGTCCATCTTGATAGTTCTGATAGCGCCGATTCCATGATCGAACTCAGCAGTTCTTGGTGACGGAACCCTTTTGGAAAGCGAAACACTTGACGGAACCCAACAATAAAACAATAGTTTTTAAAAGTGTATTTTTTATTAATGAGCATAATAAAAGTACCATGTAACAGTTACTTATTGCTTACTTACATAACAAGTATAATAATAGAAGATATTAAAAAAGGAAAAAAATCTAACTAACTAATGGGAGGTATGAAATTGTTTTTTATTTTTCATCAATTGGTTGATATCAGGTTTACTAGAGGTTCGGCGTCCAGTGTATTGCGGTATTTTGTTTTCGTGGATGCATAGGTTGAGAATCCTGTTTCACACAAATATGTTGTTGGGAACGGGAGAAGAATATTCAGAGCTATTTTGGCAAGCATTAGATATTCATCACGGCAAAAATCGTTGAGAGGCATCGTTTTGAAAAGTGACTCCATACTTGTGTCTGATGACATTTCTAAAAGAGATTCATATATCTCGTTTGACATACTTTCGGGCTTTTGTAAGTTGGCTAAAAAAGGATAATGAATCCATGAATTCAGTTTCATTTTTGTATTCTGTTCTTCGGGAAAATACTTTTCAAAAGATGCGCGCTCGATGTGAGATATTGGACCAATTCTTCAAATACATCATCTTGAAACATTTCTGAGTCGTTATCGCTAACAAACTCACTGAGTGACGTAAAGCTTTTTATTCCCTTTTTCCGACGCAAATAATCCAAAAATCTAATTTTCTTTTGAAGGCAGTTATTTTGTTACAGGCCTGGAACACTGTTGTCTGTTTACCTTGCAATGATAAATTTATTTCGTTCAGTTTTTAAAAGATATATGTCTTTTATGGCAGTCGGAACAACCAAGTTTTATCATACAAACGGTCTTTCAAATTTAAAGAAGTATCTGAAAGAAACAATTGTAACTCGGCTCTAAGTTCAAATAGTCTTGTTAAAGTTTTACCCCGAGGCAGCCGTCGCACTTCTGTATGGAGCAGCAATGTTTTATGTTTGCTGTCATAATCTTCACAAAATGATGAGAACAATTGGGATTGTAGTGCTCTTGATTTGATAAAATTAATTATTTTGACCGCTTCATCCATAACTAATTTTAGATTTGACGGCATTTGCTTCATCGCAAGTGTTTGTCTATGCAGGATACAATGACTGGAACTACAATTAGGCGCCTTATTTTTTATTCGGACCCTACTCCTGCTGTATTACCCGTCAACGCCTTGGCCCCGATAGCCTCGACAGTCACTGGCACTAGATGTGTCTTGTTTCCATGACGATTCTCGAACTGCTTGACCTTCTTCACGTGCTTCCTCACTAACGGGTGGCAATGGTGCGATGGTTGTGTATTCGCTAAGTGATTGGACACACAACAAAACAGATCTCCCGTAAGCAATTTAGGCGCCACCTGTGGAGAATAAACCCCAACGCACCAAACTTTGTTCCTATCCTTCTATTCTTTCTTGCAGTAAGTAGCACCTAAAAACATGCAATGAATCATTTGCTGGGTGCTGCTTGCAGCAACAAAAAAATGCCTGCGCTGTCGTTACATTAAGGGTACTGTATCAATTACAGAAAAAAGAAATCCCTTTAGCTCACGCCAATTATATAAAAAAGCTTTGTCCCTTTCGAAAGCTTGGCTACATCTTTTTCTTTCATTTTCTTTAAGAACATCAGGGCACGTTTGTAGCTTCCCCTTTTAGTTAATTAATACCGCCGATTAGCGCCGAGAGCATAGCCTGTTGATGAATTATTGCAACGTCAAGCTTCTGCACTAGCGCCATAGAAGATGACGCCAACGTCAAGGTGCCTGCCGAGCGGAGGACTTGATGCACTTTGGTTTTGAATATTTGTGGATCCTAACAGAACGTGAAAGAGTATTCCATATTCGTGTTGTACCGCTAAGGAACGATTATAAGTATTTCACCGTACGTCCGAAAACAAACTTAAGTGTGAACTGATGCGCATTCCTGGCATTGCGGGTATTTGGTTGAAATGTTCTATGGGTGGAATGTATTTGGCTATTTCGTTTGAGTACTTGTGTGGGAAATATTGATAAAACAGCGATAGGCAGGAGACATTGCTGCGAAAACTAAGACAGTCAAGCGACGTCGCGATATCTCGGTCGCCGATAACTTTTATCTCACGTTTTTGTATTCTATCGAATATGTGATTGGGGCACCGACCCAGAGATGAGCAATGTAATCAAAGTAAATTTTAAGCTGATCAAAAGGTGTGAACTATTTCTTGCATCGCTTAAGGATGCCTACTTCGCAGCGTTCTTGACGACATAAAATATGTGGTCATTCCAACTGAGGTTGTCATTAAAACACATACTGAAAATGAAAGGTCTTTTGGTTTCAGCGATGCAGGTGCCATTCATAGATAATGACACACTGTTGTGGTTGCGCATTATTGACAGAAGAAAGCGTTGCGTAAATTCCACCCTATTGGTTCCATCAGATTACGCTTTGCTATCACGATCGGAGTTTAATGATCTTAACATACGTTGCGTTCCAGTTCCACAAACGAAGATGAGGGACATGAACCAGGAAACGAACATGAGAAGCTGGGTGTACTGTCATCAGCGAAGGAATGAATTGGATTTAAAGTCACAGACAGGAGATCATTTAAAGAAATGAGAAAGAGGGTCGGGAACAAAACAGAGCCTCATGGAACACCAGCATTTATTTGGTGCAGAACTGTAACCATCCAAAACAACTTGATTTGAACGGTACGAAAATTAGTTTCTAATCCCTTGAAGGAGAGTATCGTCGATTCAAAATGCACGCATTTTCGACGCGTTTGAAATATCAAACGCAACAATCTTACTTTCATCATTGAAATTGAAGAGATTGGTTCCACTTTTCGTTTACATGTCATCAAATCACCTGTGGACCGGTTTCTGCGAAAACCGTACTGATGATTATGAAGTTTCGGGATTCAAGATATTACATAAGCTGACGATTAGTCAGTAATTCCATGACCTTGGAAAGAAGGGATGTAAGTGCGATTGGTGGTATGAGGAGAGGGAAGAAGATTCGCTCTTTTTTTGGGACAAACTGGAAAAATGCTGTTTTCCATTTTCTCGGAAAGAGCACTGAAAAATAGGACAGATAGAAAAGCATACGCAATGTTTTTGCAAGCGTATACAAATACCTGTTCAGATCGATAGGGGAAATACCATCGGGACCATCTGATTTGTGTATATCAAGATATCGAAGTACTTTTGCCACTGTACGAGTGCCGAAATAAATTTGTCGCATGGAGTATTCTACGCGCTCGAGTACAGCGGAGATAAGGCGCAATCTGTGAGCATTGAGCTGGCTACAAAGAGGAAGAAAACTGTTCATTTATTTTATTTACTTATATATATCTAGCAAGGTACAAAAAACCTTAACAGATTATTAGATAAATTAAAAGACAACATATATATTGTATTTATATATAATTGTAAGCATAATAAATTAAATATAAAAAATAAATAAATATGATTTACATGAATATGGCATTTAAAATTACAAGAGCAGTTTGCTTAAAGCAATCGCGACTTGAGCTCAAATCAATGTGACAGGCAACAGGCATTAAATAAACGAATGAAACGAGTAATAGGCTCAGTTAACCCATAATTAGTCCTATGTCGCAGAGGAAAAAAGGCCTTTCTCTTAAAACTCTAGAAGAACACTGAATTCTGTTAGAAACAATGTCGCGCAAAAACATCAAAGACTTAATTTCCTTCTTACAAAAAGAGTACTTAGATCAAGCAATAGACAACGAATTTTGTAAGGTAGCTCAGAATCTATGTTTTTTCTGCGGAGTGCAAGGAGAGTAAAGAATTTCTGGACGCGTTCAATTCGAGATGAATGCACCTCATAGCAAGGGTCCCAGATTACACAGAAGTATTCTAATCTAGAGCTTGCTTTCGAGCAAAAGAGCGTCTTTAAGACAAATGGGTCGCGAAAATCATCAGTTTCTTGTCACGAAAGCCAAAAGTGAATACGATTTATACCCATGCGATCGATGTGCAAACTGAAATTTGATTAAAAGCAGGACTTAATGTTACACTGTTGGCAGCATAAGTACAATAAGTGGTGCAGGATGTTCGGGAAACAGAAAAAACTTTTCATTTACCCATACTAAGCTCCAAATCATGTTTTATACACCAGAATACAAACAAGTTAATTTCATTTTGAAAATTAAGGCAGTCAGAAGTGTCGGAAATCGTTAAAAACAATTTAAAATCATTTTTGAAAAGCCAACATAAGCTATTCAGGATATAAGAATGAAAACCGAGTAATTCCAATTTTTGCATTAAAATCTAGTGGTTAATATCTAAAGGAGTATCGGAATAAATTACCAGGCCAAATTCTTGCTTTTGGTCGTAGGAGAATTTGACACAATAATGACACAAAGTTGTTCCCCGGTAGGCTGAACTCCGTCGATCAAATCGTAGCTGACGCTAAGCCATGTGTCACAGCGCCAGAACAGCTGGTTTCTTATGGAATACATTGAAGAACAAAAAAGACAAACATAAAAGAAACACAAACTCTGACGCGAAGATCTGAACAGTTTTCAAAAACAAATTACCACAAGTGGTCCACAAACAAAATCAACGGCAAATATTTAGCTTCATCATAAAAGATTATTCGTATGAACTTTATAGAAGTAGGGTCTGTATGTGGGATTTTGTATTTCCTGGTGAAGAGGACAAGTTCAGTTTAGTAAGGGTCAACACCCTAACCAAAAAGATTTTCCCAAGCCGTTAGCTTGTTAAGAGCGTTTTAAAGGAGTTCTTTTAAGGTATTAAGTTGCTTCCATGAGACGGCAAAGCAACGTCATCCGCAAAAGTGATCTCTCTGCAACCCTCCTCTTCAATACATGTCATCACTACTTTATCCAGTAAGTTCCAGAGGAAGAAGCTCTTGAGCAGTATTATAATCAACTCAACAAGTGAGCAATCTGCCTTAAGAGCTGACAGTGCAGTTACGACGTGTTGAAACGATGTGATGCAAAAGCGCCTTCCATGTCTAGGAATGCTATCTTTGCATGCTCCTGAAGGTGAAGGGAATACTCGATGCAATGAACTTGAGTATGCAGAGCTGTTACTACAGCCTGCAGTGCGTATGTTGAGGCGTACACAGTGTCATTATTAGTCAGTGCATAAATGGATAACAATCATTTCTAGCGTTTTAAAATGAATGGTGAAAGATTCATGGGCTTAAGATGTTTTGGATTTAAATTAGATCGTTTATCGGCTTTGGGTGTGAAAACCACTTTCACAACTCATCTACACAACTCTTCAGAATTATCTAGCTCAGGCACAATAATATCCGAGATTTTTTGTAGCTCGGCTGGTATTATGTCATCAAGTGCTGCAGGTTTGTATGGTTTGAAGATATATAGCACCCTTACCTTGTAATCAGACCTTGATAGTTGGTTATTCGTACAATTAACTTATTTGGGTTCGCATTTTTAACAATTTGGGAGCTACCTGGAAAATTGGTGTCTAGTAGCAGATTTAGCCGCTGGAGGTAGTTCAAAAGACAATTTTTTTCAAACAGTTGCGCATCACTGAATTTGTTAAAAGGATTTCTCTAAGCCTATATGCCTCGGAAGTGGGCCCAGAGGCTAGAGTGTTGAACTATTAATCTAAAGGTCTCGGGTTCAAATCCCGCTGCGGCCAAGTAACACCAGAAAGTTGTTTCTACTGCCCCACTTCTTGCGAACGTCTGACAAACATCCAAGGGCATCAATTGTCATGAGGAGCTTCTCAAATCGGATTCGGCTTTAAATTGTAGGTACACTTCGCACAAGCAAATAGTTGAAGAAGCTAGGTTTTAGACCCTGTATATGCCGAATATTTATTATTTATATGCCTCTGAAGATTCTCCTCTTCACGAAAGAATCTCCAGGTTAGTCGTTGTTTTGCGTTCTTTAATTTTTTTTATTACATTGGTCTCATCTCTTGTGACATTGTCTTAGGTAAACATCCTGCAAATGTTTCTGAGTGGTCGGAATTCTGGAGTCCACCTTTTTTTGTGGAAAGGAATGACTCGTTTTTATTAGAGATGTAATTTATACTAATTTAGCCGTATACCGTATATTCGGCATGTAATAAGGCCGATGGCCGAATATCTGGCCGGTCGAAATTAATACATACATTCATTTTTGTTATAAAATGATTATTAATTAACAACAATAAGATAACTCAAAAACAAGAAACGAGAACCAACCAACTTAGGGACATGTGATCTTCATTAAAAACTGAACAAGAATCATTTCTGTCCTAAAACAGTTCGGCTTGACCGGGATAGTGAACCTTTGGGTAACCAACAATTCCCAATTTTGTCTAAATTTGCCAAGATTTATCTTTTATTGGCAGTGTATATAACGAAATACTCTTTCTGGGAAGCAGGCATCGTTTATGAAAATACAAAAATGGTTTATTATCTTTCAATGTAGAATAACTTGTTGTCATTCACCTTAAACCCCCAGTACTAAATGGTCTCATTTACTTTAATCATTATACTGCTTGTTCATTCTGGAAAACAAAACTTTTTTGACTATGTAAATATACGAGTATTTTGTATATGTACAAATATATATATATATTTTTTTCGACTGTCCGGATGTGTCGTATGCCGGATATCGAAAAAATTCCCGGACAATGAATACCTACCTTATATACGTTAGATCTCGAGTTTTTATCCTTGCATAAACGCCTTGGCTGACATTTCTCACTTTTGCGTTTAGGTCTTTTGTATACTCCTTGCTAATATTCATTCGCTCTTATTCGCTGTTTAATGAATTTGCCCGGTCACTAACATATGAACACTTTGTATTTCAGGCGGCTGGGGTAACTTCAACAGAAAAAATTCCGACCGAAAAGACTTCGAAGTCCAAGAAGCAGCCTATTGTTTCTGTTCAGAATGAATGCGATTTATGCCGAGCAAACCTTTATATATCGATGGTTAAAACTGACGAAGGGAACATTTACTGTTTGCAGCACGCCCTCAAGAACCTGAACAAAGGCAACATTCAAGCCAAGCAATGCAAGCTCATATTCAGCTATAATATAGAAGATATTGAGAATCTAATTAAAACACTAAAGGATCGACTCGTACAGAAGCGAACTGCTGCTAATAAGAAATCAAAGTAGTATTTGGCGACTCGAAGACGAGTCAAAAGGAAAATCTATTAAATGCACAGCATTTCGCTTGCAATGTAAATATAATCATCTAGTTGTAGTTAAACCTAATTACATTTAAACAAGAAAAAAAATGTTTATTTTTCTAACTGACTGTAGATGTTGTATGGATAAGTCATTTGTATATAATTTGGAATGATGGTAAAAAAAACATTCTTCAATCTGCTTACATTGTAGGTTTTTGTCATATTTGTCTGTAAATTGTAGTCCAGGGCCGGAAATGTAAATCAGCAAATTCCATTAGCCCATAAAACAGTAGGGAAAAAATGTATAAAATAAGATAAGTACACCAGAGAGTGTATGGTAAAAATAACGGCAAATATGGCTTTCGAAAACGTAAAATAAATTGAAAACATTTTTTTATTAAAGCTATAGAATAAGAACGATATTACTAATCAAGTACACATGTAAGTGTATACATATTCAATATAATTGTGTGTAAAGGAAATAAAAAAATGAGTTAATCTGTTGTCGTGTTGTATATATATCATAATATAACAGTGTTATATGGATGCTCTCAGTACGCAATTGTGAGTGAGGATTTGACTCTTGACGCACCGCTTGTAGACCATCTATACTACTTTTTTATGTTATAGTTTTTGTGATCTTAAATTTTCCTTATTAAGAAGAACTTGTTTTTATTTTATTTTTTTCTGTTATTCTATTTTTATTCACATGTTTTTGTAATGGAAACGTAGCAATTACCCACAATGTTCTGTGTATTAACGAATATTGAAATAAACATTTGATGTATGTATGGTTATATCTATGTGCATTATACCATTTGATACAAAGGACTATCGTTTTGCATTGAGGTTGGCAAAATTTGTGGCAAAGTTGTAATCAATTGCATTAAATCTTAAAGTATCTTAATTATATTAAGATGAAGGCCATTTTTGAAAACGTCATCTACGTTATGCGTTTGCAGAATGATCTTAAACGCAAACTGAAAAAGTAAAGTGTTGGAAAACGCAAAGACTAATTTAAGTGAATTAGCATTATGTTCGATAATGCAATTTGCGGAAGTCATTTGCTCGGAAAGGTCATCTGCGTTGCTGATGTGCAATAAAAAAGCCGAGATGACGAGAACGATTGATGGCTGAAGCCGAGAAAGATTGTTTTTATTATTTAGTAAAGTTCATTAATTATAAGGTGTGCAATTAAAGTAATTTGTTTTATTTTCCATATTCGAGTTCCCTTTAACCCTCTACTGCATACGAAGCCAAATATGGCTTTTCACTTTTTTACTCCTTATTCTCACAAAAAAAAAGATCTTTATACAACACAATTCTCTTCTATGCATTTCTGAGAACACATAGCGGTAGTTTTCGCGCGAGTGCGACAAAAAACAAGGAAGATATTCCTGCTTGTAGGTCAGTGGTTTGCTTGTTGTCGTTAAAAACGAAAGCGTTAAAAAATTTCAAATTTAAAAAAATTATAACTTTGGTGTAAGGTAAGTTAAGTTTTCATAAAAATATATTGTGATTGGATGCTTATTTCTCTTTGCCACAAATCTACATGTAAATCTACATATTTTGTTCACTTGACTCTTGTTGTGGTGCGCATGTTTTTTTTCGTTTTTTTTATCGGACGGAGATTGGCTGGAGATTCAGATGTGGAGTTGGAGACAGAATTGCATATCAATGATCAAAGTGTCAACGTTACGGTTGAGGAAACGGATTCAGATGATGAGCCTCTAACTGACGAAGGGAACATTTACTGTTTGCAGCACGCCCTCAAGAACCTGAACAAAGGCAACATTCAAGCCAAGCAATGCAAGCTCATATTCAGCTATAATATTGTTACATTCAGGCTACGATTCGAAAAGATAAAACGTAATTCTATTTAATTAATCTTTATTAGTTCTCTATCAATGTCTTTTACTTCTTGATTACTATTCTAATAATTCACTTATTTAATTCAACAATTCACTTTCACAATTAATCACTTTAAATACACAAACACTTTTCTCTTACTGGATACTTGTACTTTTTCTCTATACTTTTCACTACTGTCATCTAACGTACTTCTTTATCGCGGTTCACAACTAGAATGTCTTGGGTGCTCCTGCGACACCTATTTATATCTCCTAGTAACACCTTTCGAACCTTCCAGATTCGTTAAGTTCAGAAGGTTCGAGAACAACATACCAAGTTATACCACAGCTGCTCAAACTGCTATTCCAATGCTGCCGAAATCGGTAATATGGCTACTTTTACTCTCTACTAGATGGCGCAGTTGACTAATTAATGCTGAATGACACAGTTCAAGCAAACATGCAACAATATCTCCCTCTTAAACTTGTTCGTCCCGAACAAGCACGTCAATATTTTCGCCATGGTAGCGATGGAGACGATCCACATGGACAACTTTCAGCTTGCTTCTTCCTCGCTGGATCCGGTAGACAACATCGTTGATGCGCTTCACTATCTTATAGGGTCCTTCCCAATCCTGCTGTAGTTTAGGTGACATGCCTTTTCGGCGATGAGGGTTGTATAGCCATACCAGATCTCCTTCCTGGAATCCTGTGGTGGTTGCTTTTGTATCGTACCTCGTCTTCATGCGGTCGCTGGATATCCGAATCTTATCTCTAGTTTTCCGATGAATGTTTCTGATGATTTCTCTGAGATCCGCAACATAATCATCTTCATTCGTTGCTTCATCAGTCGGAGATCCAAACATCAATTCACTAGGTAACCGGATGGTTCGACCAAAAAGGATTTCGGATGGAGTATGTCCTGTTGTGTTATGAACTGCGCTTCGATAAGCTAATAGGAACATGGGGATGTGCTTGTCCCAGTCCCGCTGGCAGTCGCCAACAACCTTAGAAAGGTGTTCGTTTAAGGTTCTATTGAAGCGTTCCACCATTCCGTCCGATTGTGGATGAAGCGGGGTTGTTCTCGTCTTCTTAATCCCTAGTAGCTGGCATACTCCTTGAAAGATCTTCGACTCGAAGTTGCGACCTTGGTCCGAGTGCAATTCCATTGGTACGCCAAATCTGCTTACCCAGTTGTGGACAATCTGCTTTACCACGGTTTTAGCTCCTTGGTTAGGTATAGCAAAGGCTTCAGGCCATTTAGTGAAGTAGTCCATCACTACGAGAATATAGCGGTTTCCACTGTTGGTTTCTGGAAACGGTCCTGCGATGTCAACTGCAATCCTTTCAAAGGGCGCTCCAACGTTGTATTGATGCAACTTGCCTTGCATTTTTACTCTCGGGCATTTACTGGCTGCGCAAGTGGCGCATTTTCGGGACCAGTTTTCGACATCGTCTCTTGCATGGATCCAGTAAGTGTTCTCGCACTTTTTCGAGTGTCTTATTTACTCCCAAGTGACCTCCGGACACTCCATCATGTAGTTCCCTAAGCACTTCGTTGACTTTCGATCTGGGTACCAGAAGTTGCATCACGGCTGATGTTCCATCCGAACTTTCCCATTTTCTTTTCAAAATGCCATCCTGGACATGAAGTGAGTCCCATTGTGCCAAGTATGCCTTCAGTTCCGGACTCCTATTGGAGATCTGCTGCCAGTCCGGCTTGCCCTCATGTTCCTTCCAGGCGAGAATCGGCTCGATATCCGAATCTTCCTGTTGAACATTCCGGATCTTCCGTGCACTCCAGCCGCTAATGGGCTCAGCTCTCAACCGTTGGACTGACACTTTATCTTTTTCCTCCTGGCGTACGCAATGTTTACAATCAGACTTGCAGCGTCGCCGGGAGAGGGCATCTGCGTTGGAGTGAAGAGTTCCCTTTCGGTGTATCTCGTAGTCATACATCTGCAGCCGCTCAATCCACCTCGCGACTTGTCCTTCGGGGTTCTTAAACTGCAGGAGCCACTTTAGAGACGCATGATCTGTACGCAGGATGAATTTCTGCCCATATAAGTACTTGTGGAAGTGCTTTGTTGCCAGGATCAAAGCCAGGAGTTCCCGCCTGGTTACGCAATAGTTCCTCTCCGGCTTGGATAGCACTTTACTGAAGTAGGAAACTACTCTCTCTTGGCTATCATGGATCTGCGAAAGAACGGCTCCGATCCCAACATTACTAGCGTTGGCGTCTACGATAAATGTTTTTCCTGGAGTTGGGTACGTTAGAATTGGAGCATCACACAGTTGGTGTTTGAGACTCTTGAAACTCGTTTCGCATTCACCTGACCATTTGAATGGTTTTCCCTTTTCCGTCAGTTGATGCAAGCTCTTCGCGATCCTTGCAAAGTCCTTCACAAACCGCCTGTAGTAAGTTGCAAGTCCCAGGAAGCTTCTCAGTTGGTGTTTGTCTTTGGGAACGGGCCAATTTTTCACCGCATCGACCTTCTCTGGGTCAGTCCTTACTCCCTCGGACGAGATGATGTGCCCCAGGTATTTCACCTCAGATCAGAAAAGAGATCACACTTTTCCGGGTTAAGCTTTAATTGTGCACTTCGTAGTCTCTGGAACACTTCCTTCAAGTTATCTCGATGTTCTTCAAACGTTTTTCCAACCACGATGACATCGTCCAAGTAGACCAAACACGTTTTCCATGTTAGCCCCAAAACAAAACACGCTCCATTAGACGCTCAAAGGTTGCCGGCGCGTTGCACAGTCCAAATGGCATTACTGTGAATTGCCAGAGCCCGTTTCCTGCTGTGAAAGCCGTTTTCTCACGGTCTTGCGGATGGATCTGCACTTGCCAGTAGCCACTCTTCAGATCTAGAGTGGAAAACCATCGGGCTCCAGACAGCGTATCCAGCGTATCGTCGATCCTTGGTAGAGGATAGCTATCCTTTTTGGTGACATTATTCAGTTGGCGATAGTCTACACAGAACCGAGTGCTGCCATCTTTCTTTTTGACTAGGACAATTGGAGATGCCCATGGGCTTTTAGAGCATTCGATTACTCCTTCCTTCTCCATCGTCGACACCATCTCTGCAACCTCCGTCTGCTTAGCCAATGGTAATCGTCTGGGAGGCTGACGAATCGGTCTTGCATCTCCAGTGTCTATCCGGTGTTGTACAAGGTGTGTTCGGCCATACGAATATATCAGCAAACTCGTTGATGAGGTTCCCTGCCATGGCTTGCTGCTCCTGATTCAGATCGCAGTGCTGGAATAAAGTTCTTTTCACCTCAGTCATTCCCACTGGTGAACGAGGCTTCGCAACACCCTCCTGTGATAGTTTCGTGATGGCAGTAACCGGTACACACTTTCCAACCACCTCACCTTGCTTCAATTTGACGCTTTTGTGTTCCGCATTAAGAACTCGTACGGGAACCATATTGTTCTTCGGCTCGACAAGCATTTTTCCAACCACGCAATTTCGGCAGTGGTTGTCTTCTGGCTCAACTAGAAAGAATCGGTGGGCCCCAGGATCACCTTCCAGCTTTGTCCAAATCAGTGTCTCTGAAGAAGGTGGTAGGACCTCGTCCTTACTAATGACTGTCCTCAGGGATGCGGCGTTCTCGTTCCCGTACACCATCGGAATCTCTACGTTTCGATACTTGAGTACTTGCATACCAATGTCCAATACAACAGCATGCGCCTTTATGAAATCGATTCCAACGATGCATTCGTCACATATATCAGCTACTAGGAAAGCGTGGGAGAATGCTAATCCTGCCAAATTTATTGTTAGTATGACCTCTCCATACACTTTCGCTGTAGCTCCTGTTGCTGTTTTCAGACAGTAATTGCTGGTGTTGTGCAGCCAAGACTGACGGACGATGTCCCTCCTTATAATGGAAGCGGTGGCACCGGTGTCGATGGTTGCTACGCACTTATTTTGTCCGATATAGGCTTCCACTGTTAGACTCTGGTTTCCTCGTTTGGTTTGGGAGACTTGAATTGTGGTCCTGGGGTCGTCGATTCCGGAAACCAACTTCTGCCCCGCGAAGCTGGTGCTTACGCGTTTCCCGACTGCTGGTTCTGCGAAGCTATATCTGCAGGATGGATGTTATCCCTGCCAGATGCTTCTTCTTTGCGCCTCCTAGGCCCGCAATGTGGACAACTGCCTTGTCTGGGTGGAGCTCTGCACTGTCTCTGTAGGTGCCCTATTTTGTTGCAGTTCCAGCAGCGCATTTGACCTCTGTTATCTCTGCTCCGGTCTACGATGTCTGCTCTTTGACATGAGCATTCAACAGCTGTAATTTCCCTTACGCGGTGGAACACATTCGATGCCTGATCAGCAGCTTGCATTGTCAAGGCAAATGCTAGGGCCTCAGCGAGAGTTCTCTTTCCAGTCATGCTTACGGCCATTTGCAGTTGTCGATCTTCAATGGCTTGGATAAACGCCTCCACAGCCATTTCATTGATGAGAATCTCACCAGCATTAGGATATGGCAAATGTGCCAGACGTTCAATATCTGCTTGCAGCTGTTGAAGTGTTTCTCCCCTCTTCTGGACTCTACTGCGTAGCTGAACCCTGTACACCTGCTGCATATTCTCATCACCGAAGCGCATCTCTATAGCCTTGACCAGGGCGTCGTAGTTGTGTTGCTTCTCTTTTGAAACGGTTTGGAGTAACTCCGCAGCTGTACCTCTTAGTGCGAGCGTTAGCGCAATCGACTTTTCCTCGTTGTCCCAGCTGTTCGCCACTGCAGCTGCTTCAAACCGTTTCTTATAAATTGGAAATGATGTTTGACCATCGAAAACAGGAGGCTGCATCTCTTTCCTTCTCGGGCAGGCCGCAGAATTTTCTCGAGCCTTCTGCTTCTTCACTTTCTCGAGCTCTTTAGCCAAGTTCTCGATGTTTGTATCGATTTCGTCGAATTTGGTTTCAACCTTCTCGAACTTTTGGTCAATTTCTTCGAGTTTTCCTTCGAGAACATTTTTAAAATCTTCCACAGCGCTCTTTTGGGCGGCAACTATGGAATTCTTTTGTTCTTCGAATTTAGTGTCCACTGCTTGCAATTTGGAATCTAGAGAATTCTTCTGTTGTTCTAGAGAATTCTTTTGTTCATCAAATTTAGAGTCCATTGATTGCAATTTGGAATCTAGATAATTCTTCTGTTGCTCTAGAGAATTCCTTTGTTCATCAAATTTAGAGTCCATTGATTTTGTCTGTTGTTCTAGGGAATTCTTCTGTTCATCTAACTTAGAGTCCATACAGTCGAATTTCTGATCGAACTTGGCCAGAAGTAGTTCCATCATAGCAGTCATATCAACGGCTGTACTTACTTGTTCTTCTGCTACGTCAAACAAAACGGACTTGGGGTTTTCTACTTCGTTTTCAACAGCTTCCTGCAGTCGAAGCACCAGATCACTTTTTCCTCCAGCTGTGGAGAGATTCCGCTTTTCTAGCTCAGCTTTTAACTGCGGTATACTGAGCTGTAGTAATTTCAATGTGCGGCCCATTTTTCTTTCCTTTTTTTTCACTAATTCACTTCACTTTAATTTCACACTGAATACGTTTTATCCCACTTCTGACACCAATGTTACATTCAGGCTAGGATTCGAAAAGATAAAACGTAATTCTATTTAATTAATCTTTATTAGTTCTCTATCAATGTCTTTTACTTCTTGATTACTATTCTAATAATTCACTTATTTAATTCAACAATTCACTTTCACAATTAATCACTTTAAATACACAAACACTTTTCTCTTACTGGATACTTGTACTTTTTCTCTATACTTTTCACTACTGTCATCTATCGTTCTTCTTTATCGCGGTTCACAACTAGAATGTCTTGGGTGCTAATGCGACACCTATTTATATCTCCTAGTAACACCTTTCGAACTTTCCAGATTCGTTAAGTTCAGAAGGTTATACCACAGCTACTCAAACTGCCATTCCAATGCTGCCAAAATCGGTAATATGGCTACTTTTACTCTCTACTAGAT
Source organism: Portevinia maculata (assembly GCA_949715645.1). NCBI lineage: Eukaryota > Metazoa > Arthropoda > Insecta > Diptera > Syrphidae > Portevinia > Portevinia maculata. The sequence continues at coordinate 125,305,428 of OX454527.1, forward strand.
GGCGCAGTTGACTAATTAATGCTGAATGACACAGTTCAAGCAAACATGCAACAATATAGAAGATATTGAGAATCTAATTAAAACACTAAAGGATCGACTCGTAGAGAAGCGAACTGCTGCTAATAAGAAATCAAAGTAGTATTTGGCGACTCGAAGACGAGTCAAAAGGAAAATCTATTAAATGCACAGCATTCTGCTTGCAATGTAAATATAATCATCTAGTTGTAGTTAAACCTAATTACATTTAAACAAGAAAAAAAATGTTTATTTTTCTAACTGACTGTAGATGTTGTATGGATAAGTCATTTGTATATAATTTGGAATGATGGTAAAAAAAACATTCTTCAATCTGCTTACATTGTAGGTTTTTGTCATATTTGTCTGTAAATTGTAGTCCAGGGCCGGAAATGTAAATCAGCAAATTCCATTAGCCCATAAAACAGTAGGGAAAAAATTTATAAAATACGATAAGATTGTTGAAGTAGCACTCAAAATAAGTACACCAGAGAGTGTATGGTAAAAATAACGGCAAATATGGCTTTCGAAAACGTAAAATAAATTGAAAACATTTTTTTATTAAAGCTATAGAATAAGAACGATATTACTAATCAAGTACACATGTAAGTGTATACATATTCAATATAATTGTGTGTAAAGGAAATAAAAAAATGAGTTAATCTGTTGTCGTGTTGTATATATCATAATATAACAGTGTTATATGGATGCTCTCAGTACGCAATTGTGAGTGAGGATTTGACTCTTGACGCACCGCTTGTAGACCATCTATACTACTTTTTTATGTTATAGTTTTTGTGATCTTAAATTTTCCTTATTAAGAAGATCTTGTTTTTATTTTATTTTTTTCTGTTATTCTATTTTTATTCACATGTTTTTGTAACGGAAACGTAGCAATTACCCACAATGTTCTGTGTATTAACGAATATTGAAATAAACATTTGATGTATGTATGGTTATATCTATGTGCATTATACCATTTGATACAAAGGACTATCGTTTTGCATTGAGGTTGGCAAAATTTGTGGCAAAGTTGTAATCTATTGCATTAAATCCTAAAGTATCTTAATTATATTAAGATGAAGGCCATTTTTGAAAACGTCATCTACGTTATGCGTTTGCAGAATGATCTTAAACGCAAACTGAAAAAGTAAAGTGTTGGAAAACGCAAAGACTAATTTAAGTGAATTAGCATTATGTTCGATAATGCAATTTGCGGAAGTCATTTGCTCGGAAAGGTCATCTGCGCTGCTGATGTGCAATAAAAAAGCCGAGATGACGAGAACGATTGATGGCTGAAGCCGAGAAAGATTGTTTTTATTATTTAGTAAAGTTCATTAATTATAAGGTGTGCAATTAAAGTAATTTGTTTTATTTTCCATATTCGAGTTCCCTTTAACCCTCTACTGCATACGAAGCCAAATATGGCTTTTCACTTTTTTACTCCTTATTCTCACAAAAAAAAGATCTTTATACAACACAATTCTCTTCTATGCATTTCTGAGAACACATAGCGGTAGTTTTCGCGCGCGAGTGCGACAAAAAACAAGGAAGATATTCCTGCTTGTAGGTCAGTGGTTTGCTTGTTGTCGTTAAAAACGAAAGCGTTAAAAATTTTCAAATTTAAAAAAATTATAACTTTGGTGTATAAGGTAAGTTAAGTTTTCATAAAAATATATTGTGATTGGATGCTTATTTCTCTTTGCCACAAATAAAATTGTATCTTGCTAGTTTGAGAGGTAAAACTGCAGAAGCCATATTTGGTTTCGTATGCAGCAAGGGGTTGTAAATCTACATATTTTGTTCACTTGACTCTTGTTGTGGTGCGCATGTTTTTTTTCGTTTTTTTTATCGGACGGAGATTGGCTGGAGATTCAGATGTGGAGTTGGAGACAGAATTGCATATCAATGATCAAAGTGTCAACGTTACGGTTGAGGAAACGGAATCGGATTCAGATGATGAGCCTCTTGCAGCGCTGAAATCAAATCCGTGAAAAGCAAGACAAACAAAAAAGAACAAGTAGCATGGAGAAAGGGACATCTTCCTGATTACGATGAAGAGCTTTTGAAATTTGCAGGATCGGCCGAGCTTCCAGAATATGTAAAAAAAAAACTAGAGACACCATCGGACTTTTTTATTTTTTTTGATGATTTGTTGGCCTTCATTATAGAGTAATCTAAAAAAGCCCTCCAAGATGATAAGAATAAGCCAGTTAATATCACAAAGAACGAAATGGAACAATTCATCGGGATGGTGATATTCATGTTTTGTTGTCAACTTCCATCGTCCAGACATTACTGATAAGACAAATGATATATGAAAGAATGCAGTCACCGACTAGCTCTCGTGCTGAACGCATCGCTTCAAATCGGCTACTTTCCTTTACGGTCTGATACAAACCCCATAATACCAGTTAAAAAAGAAAAAAAAATCCTGTTGTCTTCCTCTCCCGGTTCTCACTGTTCACGCGTGTGTAGTGTATTTTTTGCCACATAGTATGGCCTCAGGGCCTAAAAAAAAACGGGAAATCGGTTTAGCGAACTTACTGAAGCCTCGCTCTCCGAACCCCGGCCGAAAATAATCAGACCAACATTCAATCTCCTTGATGAATTCCCGGAACTCCCCAAAAACATAACCCAAAAAAACCACAAATTTGTCCTAATCGCCCCTCAAAACGAAAACAAACCTCTAACATCAATCAGCAAGCATTTTCGCGCTAAGAAAAGCCATTGACGCAATTAGCAAGGAATATGAACAAATATCTACACTGAGAGACGGCAATATTTTGATTTTAGCAAAAAATCCCACTGTCGCTAAAAGATTCACAGCTACCACTAACTCTCCGGTCTATGTAAAGTTAGAATTACACTACATACGCAGCTCAATTCAACGAAAGGCATAGTTTACGCCCCTTGTCTCATTAACGTACCTGAAGATCAGATTGTACGCGAAATGAAAGCTCAAAATGTGACCGAAATCTTCAAATTCACAAAAAAAGACAAGAAAGGACAGCAGAAACCATATGGTGTAATGCTTTTCACCTTCGATGCATATCAAATCCCCAGCTCGGTAGAAATTGGATGGTATAAAGAAAAAGTCACCGAATATATACCAAACCCAATGCGTTGCCGTAACTGTCAACGCCTCGGACACACTATTAAGAAATGTAACAACAGCCCTACATGCGAGACATGCAACCTCCCTCCCCACACCGGGACAAACTGTACCAGAGCAATGTGTGCCAACTGCTCTGACTCTCACGCTTCTACTTTCAAAGACTGCCCGATTTTTATCCAAATGAAGGAATTTCTTAAAATTAAAACACAAAAAAAAATGCACAATTGCAGAGGCAAAGCGCATTTACAGCAAACTACAACCGACTCAGGTAAAACATCTAAACGGTTTTTTTTCTGATAAAACAAAGCAAACAAACTCCCATGGAACAGCAGCGGACCTCCCGCCGTCACCCAAAGACAACAACCTACAACCATAACCAATAAAACTCAACCACCCGTAAAAGTACCGAACACAGAAAAACAAACGTCTCCCAAACACAACAAAACCACAACAATAGCTTCATCTCCTTCTCTTACTCTTTCACCTCATCAAACACTCAACTCAACAACCCAATATCACCGTCTCCCTCACTAACTAATCCATCAAAAATCGAAACAACCACAAACAAGCAAAAACGTACCACACCAAACGTAAACCCATCACTCTCAATCTCAATTACCGAACACAACGAAAACATTCCTAACACTCACACATCCATAACTACTCACTCAATCAACTCTGCCACAACTACAAAAGCGAACCACTCACTCCATTCACCAACTTTAAACACTACAGCAACCACTCCATCCATCCTCTCGCCTTTCTCTGCAACCACTCAATCCCTCATCGCAAACAACCAATACTACATTATTCCCTCACAAATAGAAGATGATGATGAAAGAATCTGATCATAATATGATTACCCGTAATCCCGGCTCTGCTGTGCAATTGGCGAATCACCCGAGCTCCTCATGGAGCTCGAATGATTCATCAACTGAACAGCAGAGTCGAAACTTAAATTCCTCAACCTTGACTAACTCAGATTTTTTACTATATAACCCGGATTATATTGTAAACAAGTCACTACTTAAGGTTCTGCAATGGAACCTTAACGGGTTTTTCAACAATTATCATGAACTTTAACTTTTAATTAACGAATTTAACCCCTCTATTATATCTTTACAAGAAACTCACATCAAACACAACTTCCAACCTACTCCACCTAAACAATATTGCTCTTATTTCCATAACTTAAGCTCCAACACCTCCTCGAAACAAGGTCCTGGAATCCTCGTTCACAAATCTATCCCACACAAATCGTTCATCATCAGCTCCAACTTATCAGCCATAGCGGTTGAAATTGATATACAGATAAAATTAACAGTTATCTCTCTTTACAACATCCTACATGGGATAACAACTCCAGTTCTTATTACCGGTGATCTCAACTCTTGGAGCTCTTCTTGGGGATCAGCGTCTTGCAATAGGTTAGGTTAGGTTTAGGTGGCTGTCGGCAGAAGCCGACACACTTAGACCAATTTAGGTCCATTGTGAAACCACGTATAATTATCTACCTCAACTATGTAGATGGGTCTTCGCGGGGGTCAGTCACCTTGACGTGTGTACCATCATTGCGTTCGATGGTGCCGGTGCGAAGGCTTATGGCGCAGCTTCAACGGGCTATGCTGTCTAAGGGCCACCCATGACAGACAGGCTGCTGACGAGCGTCAACCAAGTATTGACCCGGACTCTACGTCCCCCTCTCCTCTTCTCTTTCTCAAGGCGCAAGTTAAGTACGTGTACTACTATGCGGCCTTTACAGGACAATACGTCCTTCCCCTTTCCCCTCCTTTACCACCTGGGCTGGACGTAAGGTGCCATACGACCCGTGCCGAGAGTCAACCTGGCTGAGGTCATCAAATAGTTCAGTCGCGCACGGAGTATCCGGATACTTGGCGCCCTCCGGATTAACTAGCCTTATCTGCACAATGCGGATCTCTGTGCAGATGGACCTCTTTTCTCCGCTACTCGTGGGACTCACTATGAAAACCAATAAAACAAAACAAACAAAAACAAAACAAAAAAAACTTACGGATGGTTTCCCTTTAAAACCGGACGGTAGTACGGCGACCAAGCTGTCTACCGGCAAAGCTCTTGTGGCACCAGCAAGGATTGGGACTGTGGATACACATGGTCCCTCCACTAGCGGTTGCGAGCAAAAAAAAAAACCCTTCCCAACAGAGAGAGGACTGTGCATCATGGTCCCCCCTCTGCTGGCCCCTCAACCACCACCGCTTCTGCAAGGCTGAACGAAGGAGGGACTGTGCGTACTCATGGTCCTTCTGGTGTCGGCAACAGCAGTGGCGCTAGACCCACAAAAAAACCCAATTCTGGCGGGGGTGGGACTGTGCATCATGGTCCTTCCCACACCAACAGCGCTGGATCACGTCATCGCAATCCGTCCTCGGCGAATTACAAAAATCGTCGTAATGCCATCCGGATCCAGCGTATGTGTGGCAACATCGCGGTGAAGGATAGGACCCCGGACCAAATCGCGAAACTGGAATGGGCCCTACAAATCCTCAGCAAACTTAGCGGTGATTTGTCAACAAAACGCCAGAGATCAGTGGAAGGGACCATTTTGGTTCCCAAGAGGCAGAGGGTGCACAACACCGGCAACCCTCCCACTGTCATATCTCACAGGCCATTTAGCGAGGTCCTTAAAGACAAAATTGTGGTCGCGGTTATAGACCGTAGTCACATAGACGGCACTATCTCCCACGAAAGATGGGATGATGTTCTTTCTGCGCTCTCGGGCAACTACGCCTCGTTCGTGAGAGAAAACCCGGGACCACCTCCGCTAATTCACGAAGGCGGGTGGCATCAAGGCCACATTAAGCTGGTCGCATGTAGCGATCAAAGATCGGCTGACCTCTACAAGCTTGCGATCTGTAGGCTTGGAGAGGTGTGGCCCGGCGCAAAGTTTGAAGTCGTTGCGAGGGAGGACATCCCCTGCCGGCCAAGATCGCGTATATGGATCCCCCCAATTCCATCTACCCCAGAGGGCGTCTTAGACATTCTAAGAATAAGCAACCCCTCACTACCGACCCATAACTGGAAGGTGGCGAAACTAGAGGAGCAAAAGGGTTCCCACAGATGTGCGGTAGTCATCATCAATCAGGAAACCCTGGCTCCTCTGGCAAAGACCGATGGCCTCATACGATTTGGCTGGATCGAGGTCAAAATGAGGGTGTATAAGAAGGACGAGCTTGAGGCGGGAAAACTTCCTCCTCCTTCTCCTCACCCTGAACCCTTGAACGATGAGCCATCTACCTCGTTCCCTTCGCTGGAGGACGATGAATCCGCCGATCGTGCGGCAACAGCAAAAACGTCACTCTCCGTAAGCGATATCCAATCGGATATGGAGACTGACGATTTCCTTGATAGAGTTCTTCTGAGTGAGGATGAACTTCTTAGTTCGTCTTCGGAATTGGAAGGCCTAAATAACACCGTGGTGGAGGTGCCTCTGCATTATAGCGACAATGCTGCAGTTAATCCAGATTAACCTCTAACACTCAATCAAGGCTTCGGCCGCTCTTATTCTTCGCCTTTCTAAAGGCAAAGAAGATGTCGTCTTGATCCAAGAACCATGGATTGTACACAACCTGGTTCATGGACTCAAGACTCCTGGATATTACTCACTGTATGTGACCGACAAAGGTAAACCAAGATCGTGCATACTAGTGAAAAGAAACCTTAATGCTTATTTACTCCCTAATTTCAGCGATCGGGATATAACTGCTGCGAAACTGGAGACTGCAGGCAGATCACTCTGGTTGGCATTGGCATATCTCGCCCACGACCACGTGGGGTCTCTCCCTGGTGATAACCTGGAGAGACTGATCGAAGAAGCAAGTAGGCAGAAGGCTGAACTCATAATCGGTTGCGATGCTAACGCACATCATACCGTGTGGGGCAGCTCGGATATCAACAACAGGGGTGAGTCACTTTTTGATTATATATTAAGCACTAACCTCATTGTATGTAACATAGCTAATGAACCCACTTTCATTACCAAAAATCGACAAGAAGTCCTTGACATTACTCCTGTCTCCGATACCATCAACGACATGATAACGGGTTGGAAGGTCTCGGCTGATCACTCCTTCTCTGACCACCGTTATCTTCAATTCAACCTCAATGTTGAGCCTCCCTGCCAACCTATTTTCCGCAATCCTCGGAAACCCAATTGGCCCAAATACAGAGAAACTCTTTGCGAACTAGTTACCTCTGAACTTTTAAGTCCACCCTGCAACTTTTCCGAGCTTGACTGCAGGGTCAATGAGCTTACCTCGGCTCTCAATAAAGCGATGTCCGCTTCCCGTCCCCTCATATGACCTAGGGGAAAGAGAAAGCCACACTGGTGGAACCAGGAATTAGGACCACTAAGAAATAATTGCAGGAAACTCTTCAATCGCGCTAAAAGCTCGAGATCACTTACAGACTGGGACTCCTATAAGGAAGCCCTCAAATTATACAAAAAAGAGCTAAGGAAAGTCAAAAGATCATCCTGGAGACTCTTCTGTGGCAAAATAGAAGAATTCTCTGAGGCATCAAGGCTAAGAAAGATCCTAGCTTCAAATCCAACCATGCCCAGCTGTCTAAAGAAAGCTGATGGATCTTGGACGACATCTAGCGAGGAATCGCTAAATTTGCTACTTGATACTCACTTCCCAGGTAGCTCTAATATTACCGGGTTCACTGATCTGAATAGATCACTGGCACAGGTGACTCACTCTCAAGGTCTGATTACAAGGGACAAGCTGCTCTGGGCACTAAATAGCTTCAAACCCTTCAAGCCTGCAGGACCAGACGGCATAATACCTGCCGAATTACAAATGTCTTCGGATATCATCACACCAGTATTGGAGATGATTCTGAACAGCTGCTTAAAAATGGCATACATTCCTCAGGCTTGGAGAGAAGTGAAAGTGGTTTTTATACCAGAGGCCGGGAAATACTGTAGTACTGTTTCACTAAATGATGACACGTCCGTTTGGTTTTAACGCGATCATAAAACTGACGCTCTCTTTATTCTTTTTCTTAAGCTAACATATGTATGAATGTGTGTGTATATATAAATATAATATAATAATTTAAGTAGATATCTTATACTGTATGTGTATACATATATATAATCACAGTTTATAAATGAAGGTACATGAGTATAAATATGGTCTGACAGTGTGAGTTGCATGCTTAACTCTTACAATAATTACTACAACTCGGCCATCCTGACCATTAAGATCACCTGATCTTGCAAATTTACAATCAATTATTCGCTTTACTCTTGTTCAGCCATGGTTTCATATTGCCAACCGCCCATACTCCTTGGTAAGGTAGTCGCGACTGTTGAAAACCGTCAACATCTTTAAGCAGATATCTGTCGTTTCGTAGGACTTTTTCGATCTGGTAGGGTCCTCTAAATTTCGGTATCAGTTTTTTAGACGCCCCCGGGTGCGAGTCAAAATTTTTTATCATAGCGTAGTCTCCTACATTATATTTCGTGGGCTTGCACCGTTTTTTATCTACGTATCGTTTGTTGTATGCCTGTGACTTCTTTTGTTCTAGAGCTGCTTTGCTACGTGTCTTTGCCAGGTCGCGTACGTCTCCTGACTCTAGTTCTGTCAAATTTTCCCTAAGTTCATCCGACCATTTGCCTTTTTGATTCACTCCAAACAACATTACACTAGGATGTTCTTTTGTAGTCCTGCCCACCGTGTTATTGAGTGTATGTTCGACTACCTCTAAAACGTGGTCCCAAAATACCCCTTCTTCTGGTTTAACTAACTTTGCTATCATTGGTCCCAAGCTCCTGTTTACTCTCTCTACTTGTCCGTTTGCTTGGGGTGAACCTGTCGCAATCTTTATGTGTTGAACACCTTCTTTGGACAAAAAGTCCTTGAACTCTGCCGAGGTAAAACAACTACCCCTATCTGAAATAATATACTTTGGTCTACTATACGCTCTAAAATAGTCCGTTAACGCTCGATTTACTTCCTTTGTATTTGTAGTTTTAGTCGGGTAGAGTCTCACGAACTTTGTAAAAGCATCTATTACTACCAGTATATATTTTTTAACCGTCCTTGAATTGTCTATTGGACCATAATGATCTACATGTACTACCACGAACGGTTTTTCTTCTTTAGGTATGTTGTGAATGAAACCCTCTTCACGTCCCTGTTTAGCCGAAAAAGCAATACACTTCAAACAGTTCTTTATGTGCGATCCTATCTTCTCTCTCATTTTGGGAAACCAGTAACTTTTTGACACCAACTCTAACACCTTATCTGTTCCTACATGACCTACTTCGTCATGATATTTATACAAAACGTGACTTTCCATTTCTGTTGGTACACAAAACACGACACTGCCATCATTTTTCTTTCTATATACCACTCCGTTTCTCATTTCATATAAATTATGGTTCGATCGTTCTAACAACTCTTTAATCTTAACTATATTTCCGTCTTTTCCTTGGCATACTATCAGGTTTTCCTCGAAAGTATTCGTTTCGATCGTTAGAATATTTGTCGACCTACTTAACGCGTCGACGTGTTGCATGCGAGTACCTGCCATGTGTGCTAGAGTGTAATCAAAATTTTGCAGTTCTAACGCCCATCTGGCAATTCTAGGGTTGAGTTCTTTTTTGTTTAGCGTTAGGGTCAATGAATTACAATCAGTTACGATCTTGAACTGTTTACCCTCTAAATATACCCTAAAACGTTTTAAAGCACTTATTATTGCCAGCGCCTCCAACTCAAAACTATGCAATTTTGCTTCGTAATCTGTCGTTCTCTTTGAAAAATAAAAAATCGGATGTAACTTTCCGTCTTGCTTTCTTTGTAGCAGAATCGCTCCAAATCCCTGTGCACTTGCGTCGCAATGAAGTTCTGTTTCGTCCTTTGGGCTATACAGTGCCAAGACCGGAGCTTCTATCAATTTGTTTTTCAAGTTTTCGAAGGCCTCTAACTGTTTGTCACCAAACTTGAATTCCCTATCTTTTTTTGTAAGATCGTACAGTGGTTTTGCTATGGTCGAAAAATCTTTAACGAATCTACGGAAATAAGAACATAAACCCAAAAAACTTTGTACCGCATGAGTTTTTTGTGGAACCGGAAATTTTTTTATAGCTTCGATACCCCTATCATCTGCCTGTATACCCGCTCCCGTAATCGTAAAACCTAAATATTTTATTTTCTTTTGTAGAAACTTGCATTTATCTATCCTTAGTTCCAATCTATTGTCTACCATCCTCCTCCAAACTTCAGAGAGTATTCTAAAATGGTCTTCGTACGTCGTCGTAGCTGTCATTATATCATCTAGGTATACTATAACTTCATCTTTCCTAATAATGTCTGCAAATATCTTGTTAATGTGTCTTTGAAACGTTGACGGCGCGTTTTTCAAACCAAACGGCATTCGCAAGAATTCGTATTGCCCCAACGGCGTAATGAACGACGTATATTTTACTGCGTCTTCATGCATGTGTACGTGAAAAAACCCGTTCTTGAGGTCTAGTTTAGAAAAAATTGTCTTATCTACCAGTTTGTCTAGTAAATCGTCGATCATCGGTATCGGATAACTATCTTTTGCAGTGGCTTTATTTAACGTACGAAAATCTATACACATTCTAAGATCCCCTGTTTTCTTTTTCACCAGCACTATCGGCGACACGTATTCAGATTCGCTTTCTCTAATATACCCTTTACTGATATATTCGTCTAGTAACGAACTAAGTTCATTTTTTTCGGCATACGACAAACGACGCGGTCGACACTGAAACGGTTTTATGTCATTTAGCGTTAAATTCATTTTAGTTTTTATTACCGGTTCCGTAGGGCGATCGGCAAGCAAATAATTTGACCTACATAACATTTTAAGCTTTTCTTTATGACCATAACATAAGTCTTCACCAACTTCTAAATCCAATTCTGAACTATCATTATCTTTACAGTCGATTTACAAGAGCTGTTTTTCAAAACGTTCACTATCATTTTCTATTTCATTTGAGCAAGTTGTATTATTCTCTAACTGTGAAACTAGTTTAAATTTTCCACTTTTTAGGAAATCCCTCCCCAATATTGCCTCATAACTCGTCGATCCATCGTCTATTACCATAAAATTTACTTTAATTCCAACTTTTTTATAAAAAACGACGTACATATATTTCCATATATTTTAAGCAAACTTTTATTTAACCCGAAATATTTTTTCCGTGTGTTACATTTATATATGGATATATTAGTCGGTATACACGATCTTCTAACCATACTTATCGGACTTCCAGAGTCTATGAGGCAGTCAAAGAGGATACTATCACTATTAACAATAAACTTAAAATACAAACGTCTTACGTAATCATTGGCCTTGTCATCTTCTGACAACTGATGTACTGCTGACTTCCTCTTTGGCTTAGAACACCCATTTGCCATGTGTCCCACCAAGTTGCAATTATAGCACCTGATTACAACTCTTTGTCCTTCCACTTGTCTATCTTTTGCCGTTCTATCTGCTGTCAATCCCGTCTGTTTGTTGCTAAATGTATTAGCAGTCGATCTCGTTTGCACCTTCCGCTGAGTTACTTTGCCGAACGCTCGAAGTAGTCCTGCCTTTGTTGTATACCCCTGGACACGGGCATATAACCTTATGTTGTCATCAGAAAATCCCTCAATCGCGTATTCAATCCATTCTTCTTCGTCCATTTTCAATCCAGTCGCCAGTCTCACTTTGTCGTCAAAATATTCACTGAAAGTTTCGCTCACTTTCCACTTTCGGTTTTCAAATCTTTTTCTCATCTCCATCTTGTTTTGTTTTGTACCAAAAACTTCTTTCAACTCCTCTGTCAGGTTGTCTACGTCGTCGTCTAAAAAAATTGCTTGTGCGTGCAGCCATTCTTGTGCCTTGCCTTTCAATTTACTTACGAAAAGTGCGTGCAAATTTTTTTTCTCCACACCGTACACTTCTTCGACATTCCTTAGCTGTGCCAGCCACACATCAACACTTGCCGTTCCGCTAAATTCCGGCAACATTTCCTTCTACAATCCAATTTGTTTCGCCACGTTAAATTCCCCTGTCGTACCGTCCGATCGTTTTTCCCCACCTTCTGCTTTAGCTTCTGCTCTATCGTTTGATTTTGCGATCCGTTGCCACAGTTCATTTTCACTCATTATGACGTTGTTTTGTTTTTTTTTTTCAGCTGCAGTGTCTAGCGGCTATTTCGATCTCTTCTTGTAGTCGTCCGTTACTTGGATGTTCTCCTCGCACATCTGCTGCTATGAATTCGTTTGAATTCAATACTGTTTGTTATTGCGAAGAGAATAAAAAAAACTTTGTGGTAAACACACAATCTGTAACGCCAATTTTATTTTTCACACAATTTCACTTGTGGCAAGCTATTATTTTGTTTGTTCTGTTTTTTTTTTTTGTTTTTTGTGTAATCCCACTTCTGAGGAATTTGTAGTACTGTTTCACTAAATGATGACACGTCCGTTTGGTTTTAACGCGATCATAAAACTGACGCTCTCTTTATTCTTTTTCTTAAGCTAACATATGTATGAATGTGTGTGTATATATAAATATAATATAATAATTTAAGTAGATATCTTATACTGTATGTGTATATATATAATCACAGTTTATAAATGAAGGTACATGAGTATAAATATGGTCTGACAGTGTGAGTTGCATGCTTAACTCTTACAATAATTACTACAATACTCCCATGTCAGCCCAAAAGATCTGAGACCTATTAGTTTATCATCATTCCTCCTCAAAACGTTGGAGCGACTGATTGATATCCATCTACGTACCAACATAGATACGCAACTTCTATCTGCGTCCCAACATGCATACTGTAAGGGTAAGCCAGTTGAAACCGCCCTTCACTCTCTGGTACGCACTATTGAATACTCCCTTCATCACAAGGAGTACACTATGGTTGCTGGATATAGAAGGCGCCTTTAACAACGTGGGTACATCTGCAATCACAGATGCACTGACAGCACTGAATGTGGAGGGATCGCCGCTTGGTGAATTGATCAATCTACTGCTCACAAGTCGGATTATCAGCTCAAAACTGGGCATTTCATCCGCCAGGAGGTCTGTCAGTAGAGGTACACCGCAAGGCGGGGTCCTTTCCCCCCTTCTCTGGAATTTGGTGCTGAATGAACTACTGATATACCTGGAAGGGGTGGGCTGCAGGGTGATTGCTTATGCGGATGACATTGCTATGGCCGTCCCCGGAAAGTACCTCAATACTATAAAAGAAATTATGCGAAACGCTCTCAACAAGCTAAAGAAATGGGCTAATCGCTGTGGCTTGGGCGTCAACCCCCACAAAACAGAACTAATCCTCTTCTCCAGGAAACACAAGATTCCGCACATCGACCCACCCTCTATTGGTGGTACAAGATTAGCATTTTCTGACGGAGCTAAGTTCTTGGGTCTTATCTTCGATAGGAAGTTAAGCTGGAAACCCAACATACAAGAAAGGGTAAAAAAAGCCACTGTGGCACTTTTCTCTAGCAAAAAAGCCATTGGCAACAAGTGGGGTCTACAACCCCGCATAACTCATTGGCTATATGTATCGGTTGTAAGACCGATTCTCACATATGGGGTTGCTGTCTGGTGGCCTGCCCTAAATAAAGCTATAAGCTGTGCTAAGCTGGGCAAAGTCCAACGCACAGCGGGTTTGTGCATAAGCGGAGCACTCCGTACCACCCCCTCAGCAGCACTAGACATCCTGCTACATCTGTTACCCCTCGATATTTTTAGTAAGCAAACAGCAGCCTGTTCTGCTGTCCGCCTTAAGGCTACCTCGCAGTGGGTCAACAACAATATTGGCCACACCATCATTCTGGACTCATTTGAGTCTCTACCAGGAAACATAGACTACACCATACCCCAATTACAGTTCGGGAAGAACTTTCAAGTCACTATTCCTTCCAGATCATTTTGGGAGGATGCTGAATTTGAGGAAGATAAAGCGATCCACTTCTACACCGATGGATCAAAAACTAGTGACGGGGTTGGTGGCGGCGTTTTCTCCGAAAGGCTAAATCTGAGTCTCTCTTTCCGTCTTCCTAATCACTGTAGCGTATTCCAGGCGGAGATTGTGGCGATAAAAGAAGCCCTGACATGGCTGAAGAGAAATGTGATATCCACAAAGGATATCCGTATCTTCTCGGACAGTCAGGCCGCGATCAAGTCCGTGGATTCAGTATCTCTAAATTCCATTGCAGAACTCGACTGCCATTCATCTCTCATGGAGATGGCGGAGCAGTTTAACATTCACCTCTGTTAGGTGCCCGGCATAGAGATATTCCTGGAAACTGCAGGGTTGATGAACTCGCCGAAAAGGGAGCCAAACTCCCCCTTTTACCTGAAAAGGGTTCTCTGGGTATCCCAATCGCTACCTGCAAACTTTTATTCGAGCTATCTGCAATCGAGAGAACAAACCTTAGGTGGACAAGTAGTAATACATGTCTAGCGATTAAGCACATCTGGCCAAAGCTGGATCTGCGACGCTCTAAGAGTCTGATCTCACTAAATCGACTGCATATTAGCTCCACTATAGGTGCAATTACAGGGCACTGTCTGATAGGCAAGCACGCATCGAGGCTTGGCGTTTATTCGAACGATTTCTGTAGAAGTTGCTTGGACGAGGAGGAGGAGGAGACTATACTTCACCTTCTCTGCACATGTCCAGCTCTCTTCCATAATAGAAATCTTTATCTGGGAGATTTCTTGCTTAAAGCGCAGCTCGCTTCACAAGATGGAAAATTACTGCCGCAGTTAATAATGAGTCAAGAGTTTATTCTTGACTAATTTTATTCTGTTCTTACTTGCTATTTATACAAATTCTTACAACTAATAATTACATCTCTAAGCAATAAAAATTACACTTACAATTATTCAACATTAATTGGGTCCCTACGATCAATGTCTCAAATGTTCACAATGGTAACTTGACCCATCTGGCCCACATTAGGAATGGAGGAAGCAAAGAATGAAATTGTAAACAATGACAAGCACATGAACTGAGGTGAACCCTCACATAACATGAATCACTGCCGATAGCCAATGAATGTCATACGACACGTTCAATGCTATACCGGGCAGATTCCATGTTATGTAATGGATTTCACGTTTCGTGTACTTGCACTGAATCACACTACATCCTTCCCCCAAAAAAAATTAAATGATATTTGTTTACATTTCTTAAAATTTAAATAAATGTCATTTGGCTTAGTGTAAGTTTGCTTTACAGGCAGTCTTATATCTATGTATTGATAATTATTTTCTCTGATCTTAATTCTATCTAGCTTTAATTAAATTATTATTATGTATTTCATATTCCTTATTTTCTAGTCGTATTGTGCTATTGACGCCATTTTGTGCAATTGTTCTAAAGGTCCTTTAAAAGGTTTGTCAAATTTTCTTTTGGTTTGAGTTTTTAAGTATACATAATCTCCTACCTTAAAATTAGATTTATTTACATTCTTTTGACTTTTTTGTCTTTTAATTTTCTCATGTATCAGATTATTGTTAGCTTGTTCATGCGAATATCTTAATTTACATTTTAATTCGTTCAGATAATTGTCTATGTTGTATATTGTCTCTTTATTTCTTAAGATTTCACAAGGTAATGTACATAGAGCCATTTTATTCAGTCGAAGTTGAACTCAACTTGGGGATTTTTAATGTCAAGTTGAGAAATTGCTTTTATTCACTCAAAGTTGACTCGCTCAACTTAAGATATTCCGAAGTTGAGAAAAGAGAGAGTTGATCAACTTTGAGTTTGCTCAACTCCCCGAAATAGTGGAAGTTTTAGAGCAAACTTGGGATTTTACGTCAAATGTCAGATTTTTTTTCTCATTTCTGATTTTAATTGTGAAATCAAGTGGTGTAAATAATCAAATATATAAATAATCAAGAATATCATCATTATTTTTTCAATTCGATTTTGACTGTTCGCTTTAAAAGACGAATACAATTGATATACGAATTTGTGGAATTTAAATAATGTTTCGTGGCAATTATTTTTGGGAACATTGGCAATCATCCGATTCAAGCAGTGACAATGATGGAGAGGAGGAGAATTTGGTCATTGAGAGACGGCAATACAAGATGCTACCACGTGTTGGGCTCGAAAAATGGGACGACCGTGACTTCATCTATCGTTTTCGTCTCTCAAAGCGTGCGATGAGAGAAGGTATTGTACATAGCGATTTTTTTTAAATTTGTTGTATTTGATTGAGCTCGTGGTTTTCTTCTTTGATAGATCGCGTGAATTGAGACCAATAACACAATTATTAATCGTTTTACGGTACTATGCCATCGGGTCAATTCAGTTAGCAGTTGCCGATTTTATTGGGGTGAGCATTGCAACAGTGCATCATATGTTGAAACGCGTTTCAAGAGCGATTGCCAATCTATCGCCACAGTTCATTCGCATGCCAGAAACGCAAAGGGAACTGCTGCAAGCGTCACGTGACTTTTTCGCGAAAGCAAAGTTCCCTCGAACAATTGGCACGATTGATTGTACACATATTCGCATTCAATCACCAGGTGGACCTAATGCAGAAAATTTCAGAAACCGTAAGGGATGGTTTTCCTTGAACGTTCAAACGGTTTGTGAGGCAAATTTGAAGATAAATGATATCGTCGCTCGTTGGCAGGTGTTGCTTGTATGAAATTTTAAAATTCAAGTTCATCTTAATAACTACGTATTTCTTCAAAGGGTTCCACGCATGATCAGCGCATTTTCAATCTATCACGGTTGAAACAACGATTCGAAAGAGGAGAATTCAAGCATTTTATTCTGATTGGTGATTCTGGATACGCTAATACTCGCTATTTTGCAACGCCTTTTCTTAATGTCACGAACTTGGTTGAAAATTTATATAACGAATCACAGATTCGAACTCGCAACTGCGTTGAACGATCATATGGCATTTGGAAGAGGCGGTTTCCAGTGCTGGCCACCGGCTTAAAATGCAGAGTGGAAACTGTACAATTAATTATTACCGCTTGTGGAGTCCTCCACAACATAGCCATCGACGAAAATGAGTCCCAACCGACACCGGAAGTGCCCGGATTTGCTAATATGCTAGCCGCCACGTATGTCCCTTCAGCTATGCCTTTGCAAGTAACATCAGCAGGCAGTGACCACGTCCGCTCTAGATTGGTTCGGACTTATTTTCAGCCGATTTTAGATCTGGCTAACAGTCCAGACCAGAATGAATAAATAAACAAACGTCACCAATTTGCATTTTAAAGTTATTTTTAATATACATATGTACATATTTAAATTGTTCTGATGGGAACCTAATCACAAAATTAAGTAAACTTCAAAAATGTATGCTTTTTTACATACATTTAAATAAAAATGGTATATGAACTTAATCGCCATAGTATTCTTTTTTTGCTGCTGCTGTGGAGAATGATGATGAAGTTTCCAGCGGTTTTGATGGTGTGTGACGGATCGCCACTTTTTCAACGTCCTTGCCTTTATTTAAATCGGCCAAACGAACACGATTAAATTCTTCTGTGTCGTGAAGTAATTGAGCCTTTGACCGCTGTAATTCGTTGGCCGAACGTTCTCGATCCAGCGCAGCTCGATCCCGATCCAATTCAGCCCGCTCTCTCTCACATTCCAAAATTTGTATCTCAATTTTTTGTTTTTTGGTTAAATGCTGCTACTTTTGCTCATACATTTTATTTGCTGCTTTAGTTTACGACGGTTGTTATAGTTATAATTACGTTAACTACCTACTTGTGTAGATTTCTACACATATGAATATTAGTGCATTTCATATAAAATGCCAGTTTCATTGAGTCATAGGTTTCATTCACTAGGTTTGAGTAAAGAACGAATGCCAGCAAAAATATGTAAAGCAAAGAAAAAGTACTGTGTAATGCTTATGAATTAAATTTTAAAGCATATTAATATATATTTTCAAAAAAATGTATAAACTCGTAGGTAACAGTAGAAATATCAAGTCACCAGCATCTGGTGTCGGTTGAACAATATAATCCTCATCGTCGCCTTCTTCCATTGCACTCCGCTGCGTTTCTGTTCGTGTACGTTTGGAGCAACGCGTAGGTGATACCTGGCTTCCATTTTCGATATCATCATCCTCATCCATAGACTACTCACCATCGCGGCGACGTTTCTTTTTTTCTTTTTCGAGGACTTTCTTAACGTAGGCAAACTATACAAGCTCTATTGCAGCTTGAGCGTCATCTACGGTAACTGTATTGGACATGCGGGCACGAGCGTGAGCGGTTGAAAGACGAATAAAAGTCTCCAAAGATCGCGCAGTTACGGGTTGTGTTCTGACATCTGATTCAATGTTGTCTTGTGAACGAAGACGGGAATACTCATTGGCGATAGCTTCACATGCTGGTTCGGATAATTTTGGTTTTAAACATTTCGCTATATGTATGTATTTTCGCATAAAATCAACGGACAGGGGCTTTCTTGATTTTCCATATAAAAGATCATCGTACTTCTCATAAAGTTCAGTGGCCTTTTTCTACAAAAAAAAAATTGTTTATTGAAATAGGATTAGAAAACACTGACAAAAAATAAGATTGAAGCTTATACCTCATCTGTATTGCCTCCAAATGAAAGGGAATCAGCATAACTACTGCCCATGGATAGAACTTCACCGTCGCTTTCTTTTGGGTTTCTGAAATGAAACCGATACGGTTATACGGTGAGCAATACCATATACAGATATAGTCGGCGGTTGTTTTATAACTCTGTCGTTTAAGCTATATTAAATATGTATAACACAAGCCAATTGGCAAGTTCTTCTTTCTTTATAACACCTTCAACGACCGCAGTCAGTCCAACTTAACTCGAAAAAGTCAGCGCGATTATTTTTCTGAACACATTGTCACTCACCTATAACGATGCATGCACACAACATGTTCAGCGATGATATTGTCTGTATCGTTGTTGATAACATCAAGCATTACGAAGAGCAAATCAAACGAGACAGTAACGAGTCCTGCAACCCAATATTTTCCATTGGCGTCTTATACTGGTCATACTGCAAACAAAAACATGTAATCCCACTGAAAATCTAAGGCATTTTCTTACTCACCCTTCCATAAACAGGATTCGCTGCTGCTAAAACGGAATATCTGGCATTCAGTAATGCATGTATACCAGCCTTGGAAATAGTTACCCGCCCCTGTTCCATTACTTCATGTATAGCCGTACGATCCATGTCGCTCATTTTGTCAAACTCATCGATACAAACGACAGCACGATCGGCCTACACCATAGCACCGGCTTCCAATCGACGTTCACCAGTTTCCTGATTTGACGTGACTGCTGCCGTCAAACCGAAGCCAGTGGAACCTCTGCCTGTTGTGGCAATAGCACGTGGGGCTGTATTTAACACGTTTCGCAGCAACTGAGACTTAGCCACAGAGGGATCGCCAATTAGAAGTATATTAATATCACCCCTGAGTCGTGTTCCATTGGCCAGATTTTTCTCTACACCACGGAGCAAGAGACAAAGAATAGCTTTCTTCACATATTCGTGGCCATGTATAGAAGGTGCCAAGCTTTTCGATAGCAGTTCAAATATGTCGTTGTTCTT
This sequence comes from Portevinia maculata, assembly GCA_949715645.1. Lineage (NCBI taxonomy): Eukaryota > Metazoa > Arthropoda > Insecta > Diptera > Syrphidae > Portevinia > Portevinia maculata. The sequence goes on from OX454527.1 coordinate 125,325,183, forward strand.
CGCGAGCTTCTTGCACAGCATGACGTCGGTGTTATATCTAGATTGCTGTCTTTGCTTTATTGAGATATATTATTCGCCAGGAGGACGGTTCTGAATGTTCCCGATGTGTACCCGTTCTGTTTGCCTGGCATACATCTGCAATTTCCAACAATTTGCTCTATCACCGGGTTTGCACCTGTCTACCAAATCATCATCACAGATTATGTCCACAGAGCGAGGTAACTGACCGGCAGGCACTTTCTCTGGCATTTCTTGAATCGTCAGACTTTGATGATCCTTGTAAATAGACAAGCCGAACTCGGTCTCTAGAAGATTTCCATCATCGTCCTTAGTTGGGTACACAGCACTGGAGGGTACCGCTTCAAACGAAGTCAGATCAGTATATTTCCTTTCCATTACCTTCTTGGTGACTGGACAATAGTGGACGCTCCGTACCACCTTGGGACGAATGAGGGATACCTTTGTAACAATACCTTCCACGCAGACCAAGTTGCCTAGATATCTAGAAATGATAAGTTAATGAACACCTTAATGTTGATGGCACACAAGTGAACTTACATTAAAGTAAGCGATCTTGGGGTCACATGTCGGTTGCCAAAACAACCCTCAAAGCCAACAAAAAAGTCTTCAAATGTCTTCGAGTAGGTGGGATCAACCGATGAAACGTATTCCTTCAAAGCACGAACAAAAGCGAGCTGTTCATAAGATGCATTGCTTAGAAGTCCAAGGGCTCGTTCAGCGTTCTTGCGCTTTAGGTCATTGACATTCACAATCAGCCGCTTGCTCTTCTCAGCAATCATATCCTTGACGTGACCAGCGTAAATGGCCTGATCTTCCTGCAAAGATGAGAAAAATGGTTTATCAATAATTTCTTTGAGCAGCAATGATGAGGACTAACCTCGTCGTCGAGGAAATCCAAGTATTCCCGCTGGATATCTCGAATATATTGATCCACTTCAGCCATAATTGCTAATTAATGTTAATTAGTTTATTAATAAAATAACAAAGGCAAACTTTATTTGAGATAAAAACAACGTGAAACAACTACAAACCAATCACCGGCTGGATCTCAGCAAATCCAAAGTTGAGACTGACATATTATGTGTCATCTGTCACAAATATCCCAGGGATATTTTACAAACTACAAGTAGGCCAACTTTTGAATTTCAGCTGCGGAGTTGAGAATTAAAGTAGTGAATAAAAACAATTATCAACTTGCCGTTCAACTCTCGAGTTTGAATTAACTGCGGAGTTGGCAAACAGCGGAGTTATCAGCAAGTTGAACAATAGTGAATAAAACGAGCCATAATTTACCAAATATAAGATCAAATGGTGAGTATGAAGTACTACTATGTGGCGTTGAATTGTAACAATATGTATAATAAGGTACCCACTCTTCCCAGTTATCTTTGTTACCTAAGCTCATAATATATTCATTGAAGACTCTATGGTTCCTTTCAACTGATCCTAACGTCTCATGATGAAAAGGGGTTGAAACTATTTTCTCTATGTTTAAGAGTTTGCAAATGTTCTTCAGTAATTCATTTGCGAATTCTGTTCCTTTATCTGTCTTAAGTCTCATAAAACATCCATATTTTAAAATAAATTTCTCAACTATAGTTTTCGCAATTGTAGTTGCTTCTTTAGTTTCCATTATAAAAGCTTCCACAAATTTTGTTAGCTCACATTGTACGGTCAGAATGTACCTGTAACCATTCGATGGTCTCAGAGGTCCTACCGTATCTACAGTGATTGTCTCAAATGATGTATTCGGTGTGTCAGTCATTACCATATTCTCTCTAGTATATCTTGTTACCTTAACTTCATTACAGGTCTTGCAATTATTTATGTATCTTTTTACCATTTTGTTCATATTTTTCCACACATATCTTTGCTTTAATTTATTGACGCATCTCCTTATACCACAATGCACTCCCAGCTTTGAATTATGATGATCTTCTATCAATTTGTGCATTTCTTTTTTATTTCTCATTTATTCTCACTATTTATTGATCTTTATTAGTTCTCTTTCAATGTCTTTTACTTCTTGATTATTATTCTAATAATTCACTTATTTAATTCAACAATTCACTTTCACAATTAATCACTTTTCTCTTATTCAATATTCTCTATACTTTTCACTACTGTCATCTATCGCCCTTCTTGTTCGCGGTTCACAACTCGAATGTCTTGGGTGCTCCTGCGACGTCTATTTATATCTTATAGTGACACCTCTCGAAATTTCCAGATTCGTAGAGAAGGTTCGTTTAGAAGGTTCGAGAACAATCTAATTATGTATGTACTAGTTATTCCACAGCTACTCAAACTAATATTCAAATGCTGCCAAAATCGGTAATATGGCTACTTTTACTCTCTACTAGATGGCGCAGTTGACTAATTAATGCTGAATGACATAGTTCAAGCAAACATGCAACAATACATATTCAAATATTTGGCTATCTCTTGGTAGCTCTAATTTTTTAACACCTGCATTGTTCATATTGAATATTAGCTTCCTCAGAATCAATTTTATCTCTGATAAAGATTTATCGCTAAATTCTACAATCACAGTGTTTGCTGCTATTTTAATTTTATTTCTCCTTCTTTCTGTAACGTTACTTTTATTTTCTTTGAAGTCTATTTTCATTAGTCGCCTTATGTCCGATATTGATGTACAGTCCCAAATATGAAGGTAGCTAGTCTCCGTATTTGAGTCCAAGGCTTTTGCACAATTCTCAACTGGTTTCTCGTCTTTATTTTTCTTCATTGCTCTTGTTAGTACGTCAATGGTGTGGTTTGGTATCATCTCCTTTAGGATCTCCGAATCAATTTTTATCCTTGACAGCGCATCATCGCTTGTGTTCATTTTTCCTTTCTTGAATACTATTTCGAAATCGTAATCCATCAAATCTACGCGTATTCTTGTCAGTTTAGATGAAGGACTCTTGTGCGTGAATAAACTTACTAATGGTCTGTGAACTATAAATTTCCACCCAAACAAATAGGGTCTGAAATAATTTATTCCCCAGCGTATCGCTAGTAGTTCTTTTTCTATGATTGGTTTGTTTAGTTCATGTTTGTTAAGGGATTTGCTTGCATATGCTACAGGTCTATCTGTTCCAATATCACCTTGTGACAGAACTGCTCCTAGAGCAAAATTTGAAGCATATGTAGTTATGTTGTATGAATGGTTTTTTTAAAATCTGGATAGCTAAGTACAGGTGGCTCCATTAAATTTTGCTTTAATGTCTTGAAAGCTTTATCACAATCTTCTGTCCAAGCGAATATTTGCTTCCTGGCAGTTTCTGCGAAGTTTTTTATAAATCTCCTGTAATAATTACAAAAAGCTACAAATCTCCTGACCTCATCTACGTTTGTTGGTAAGGGATACTTCTTTATGGTTTCATACTTTCTTGGGTCTGTTTTTATTCCATTTGATGTTATCAGATGTTCCATATAAATTACTTCTGGTTTTAAGAAGTCACATTTCTCTATATTAAGCTTTAAATTATATTTGCGCAGTCTTCCTAAAACTTTTATCAAATTTTCATTGTGTTCTTTTAAATTTTTCCCAAATATAATTATGTCATCAACATAAAGAAACGCTGACGCTTGTAAACCACTCAGAGCTATCGAGAGCATCATTTGAAAGCTGTTTGTTGTTATTTTTAAACCAAAAGGATGTCGTTTGAATTGGTAATGGCCTTCATTTGTCGAAAATGCTTTTAATGGCCTGGAATTTTTATTGAAAAGGATTTGATGAAAAGAACTTATCATATCCAGTTTATCTAGTACGTCTTCTAATCTTGTGAGTGTGTAACGAACCCCTGTCATCACATTCACCAACGGATTTCCGAGGAAATCGGTCAAAGGAAATCGAGTCTCAGTTTAACAGTTCCTTGAGGAATACTCCGTGTGGAACGGCAGAGCTGAACGCGCTCATCCGGCCGCACTGCAAAAATTCCACACTTCCATCTTTTTTTTTGAGAAGTTAGAAGAGAAGAGCGATACAGCCACTGAAAGGCAGGCAGGATTCCTAGTCACCAAGTTCGGGCGCGATTGGCCATCTTTCTTTTTACTTTTGACATCGGCGAGGATAAGTTCCCCCATCAGATTCCATAAGAATTATAAACGACACAAGCCACGAAACACTTAGTAAACTATTTTAGAAATAAAAGAACAGAAAGCAAAACGAAAAAGTAAAATTAACAAGCCAAGTAAGCCGTTGAAATAACGCGGGGAATAAAACGAAATTAAAAGGGAAAAGTACCCCACACACACAGAAAAAAAAAGAGCAATTCGATCAAATAAGATCGCAACGAAAAAAAAAAAAAAAATGAAATTACAAAGGAAAAATAACACAAAAAATAAAGGAAAAAGTGAGTAATAAAAATAAATTTAGGAGTTACGAATTGTCACTAAATAATACCCCAAAACCAGGTCGTCGAATTCAGCATTGCCCGTGGTCTCCACGAGAGCGTGGTATACGATTGCACCTGCATGCATAACCGGTGCCAAGGGTTGTAAGGTGTGTCTCAAGCCAACCACCTCCACGGCAATCGACGTCCAGCGGCACGACAGGAGGGTATCGGAGAACCTCTCCCAAATTATCGACGGCTTACCACGACCGCGGAACCATACGCGGTGTGGCAGGCCGGAGACTCTCCGGTGCAGACAAGCACCCCGACGTGGCCGACTCGCCAGTCTCAACATCAGTTTCATCAGCAGCACCAACCACCGAAGCAGCACCTATAGTTTCATCAGCAGCATCAACACCACCCCAAGTTACAATCAGACATCCACCGATTAGCAGAAGCAGTTCACCAGCAGGCGTAACATCTTTACCCCGCCCGACGCCAGCCACCATCTCAACGCCTTATATGTGCATGGGACCACCACCACCCCCTTATACATTTGTGGGTTCAGCGACCCCAATAAAGAGAGCACATAGCTCACAGCCACATAGTGTCGCCTTAGTGCTTTGTGTAGTATATATACTTAGTTTTTTTAATTACTTTTATGTGTAGGCTTAGAGCATATATACAGAGATAGGTTAATCCGAGCGCGTGCAGCTAGTGAAATCGCGTGAGTTAAATAAAATGTCAAGTGTTTCGTTTAAGTGTCTAGTTCTGACTGCTTTATTATTTTTTATTCAAACTTAATTGCCGATTAATTATATGCCTGACGGTGCATTTATTGCAACTGGAGTGTTCAACGGAAATGCAATTGATATCTGCATCCGTTGTATTATACAAATTAATTCTTTCTTACAAATATGATGATTTGGCTTATAGCAACAACTTAAGGTTTTTGCTCTACGTATATTGATGGAGGTCACCATACAAATATGTAACTTCTCCATCCTTAGTTTTAAGATTCTTCTGAATCGTTGGAATCTCTATTTTTTGAATTTTTGGTTCTGGCTTAGTAACATTATTAATTTTTATTTTTAGTTTACGATTTGTTTTAGCTATGCAAACAATTACAGTTATAACTACAATGAGTATTACAAACATCGTTATGTTACTAGCGTAGTTAATAATTCTATGATATTTTAATTCTTCAATATGTTTTAAATTTTCAATCTGCTGTATTTCAGCAATTTCTTTAAAGTTTAATTTTTCCGTTACATTTATTTTTTCTTCATCTTCATAATGAAATCTTTGAATAAAATCTATTTGGTAGTTTACAATATTTGGTAGTTTACATTTAGTATATTAATAGAACAGTTGCTGATATTTATTATAAAGTTTCCAGTTAGTTTTAATTGTCTATCGTCGCATTGATTAATTACAGTTTCTTTTTCCAAATTTTTGCATATTACAGTATTATCGTCAATTTTAATTACTTGTTTTTCTGTATTGTAACGATAGGTGCATGAATTTTGTGTTCTACACGAATGACTTAAATTTAGTTCCTTCATATAAATGTTATTACTATTATATTCATATTCTATGTTATTTATTTTTATAATTCGTAAAGTTTCAGTGTCAATTTCTTTTTTCTTGTCATTTGGTATCGGAATTATCATTTTAAGTTGGGTTGTAACGTAGTCATTAGGTAATTTCACGGCTATTATAAGTCTGTCTTTGTCAAATTTCAAAAGTCCTATTCTAGCATATTCGAGTTTATAAAAGTCTATCTGTGATAATTTTATTTCCATTCCGGTCAATATACTTGGATGGAGTATGCCTTGCTTAGCAGATGCTATATTATCTAGTATGCTATCTAATTTGCTTTCGAATATTTGCAGTTTTAGTAATTGGTCTGTAATCGCTTGTTTCCTTACAATGTCTTTTTGGTTAGATGCAATACTTTGGTAGGTATATGATAATGTTTCCCTATCTGTTTCTATTGTCTTCTTAAATTTATTTAAGGAATCCATAAATTGTCCGTTAATTTTTATTTGTTGGTTAAGATCTGTTATAGTTGCATGATTGTTAGTATCTACTACTTTCATATGTTCGAGAATGTCTTGTCTGTCGTTGTCGTCCATTGTTCCAAACAACCATTTTTGTGTTGTTCCAATAAAATTCATAAGTCCTCGTTTCTGTCTAATGGGTGGTAGAATTGCTTGGAGTTTTGCTTTAATGTTAAATATTTCGTTTTGTATTTCTGTGTCATTTGCTAGCTGTAGGGTCTGTACGTTTACTTCTATCAGTGCAATTGTTGAAAGTATCTCCTTGGTATCTATTATATGTAGTATGGTCTGGCTGTTATTTATTATTTCTACTGGTCCTAGATTCAGAGTGGTATAACCCTTAATGGTTTGTATTGGTGTTATTGTTAGTGTTGCCTCCGCTGCTGTTATTATCATCATCACCATTATGATCTTCTGCCAGTGGATTACCTGCAAATTTAGTTGGCCTTTTAATATTTGTGGGGTCTACATTTTTTAAGTTATGCTTTCTATAGTATGTTTCATTTTTGTGCCTTAAATGCTTATAATTTCTTATATAACCCTCATTGCGTTTTTCTACATAATTTTCCCGTGAAGTATTTCTTTTATTTATTATTTTTTTCTTTTTCTCTTCTATTTTGTTCTTTAAGTTTACGGGATTTTCTCCCTCAGCCTGATTTGGGGTCATACCTAATGTTGAGTGGTATCTATCGTTGTATATTTGAATAGCCTTATATATTTTCCTATTGGTTGAAATGTCTGCGTCTTTTATGGTTAGTAAAATTTCAAGTAAGGTCGAGTGAAATCTTTCTATGTCTGAATTACCTGTATGAGAGTTGGCCTTTGTCATATGCATTTCTATTCCCTCTTTCCTGAAGTGTTCTTTTATGTTTTCTGAATTGAATTCATTGTCACAAACTATTTTTCTTGGTTTTCCGAATTTTGCTAATTGTTCATCTATGCATTCTAACTTACTTGTCCAATTTTTGCTAGTCAGACTATATCCGTAAGCCTTTTTAGTAAATTTGTCTATAAATGTCAGATATATTAACTTATTAAAATGATAGATGTCCATGTGCAATATTTCGTTTCCCCTGTTCGGAGTTTTAGTTAGCTTGAATTTAGGTCTAATCGGTTTCCTGTCGTATTTCCCTTCCTGACAAGTCTGGCATTTTCCTATTACTCTTGAAATTTCTGTTATCAGTTTTGGAAAGTATATTTTATATTTTAATTGATAGTATGTTTCTATTACTCCTGAGTGGTTACTTTGTTCGGTGTGATAAAGAGATATTTGTCTATGAACATCTTCAGCTTTTTCTAAATCTCTTGCCCTCTGTGTGAGCTTATAAAATTTAACTTCTTTATTATGTCCATACATTTCAATTAGTACTTTTTGTACTTTATTATATTCCCTATCTTCTACTTCGGAGTAAATACCTGTCGTCCCAGCCATAATTGTTCTACTAAACAGATCCCTCCAGTGTTTGCTATCTTTCGTCATGTCGACCTCAATAATTCTTTTACCATACAGCGTTTTTATTTCATTTTGGATTGAGTAGGTCAGTATTAACTGAGTCTGATATGTATTTACAATTCCCTCTTTGATCGATATATGATCTAACAATTGTTCGTCCACTGAGTGTGCAGTTTCTGATGTTTCGTTTATTTCGTTTGGAATTCTGCTTAGGAAATCTGCAATTTTATTCTCCTTGCCTTTTATATACTCAATGTCAAACTCGAATTCCTGTAATTTAAGAAGTCCTCTTTGAACTCGTTGACTGAACTCTTTTCCATTATATTTTTTAGTTAAATATTTTATGGGCATATGATCGGTGATTATTTTGAATTTTTGCCCCCAAAGATATGGTCTAAAATATGAGGTAGCCCAAACCACTGCTAAAAATTCTTTGTCTGTTACTGAATAGTCTTTTTCATGGTCATTTAATGTTCGAGAGGCGTAGCATACTGGCTGTCCTTTTTGCGTAAGTACAGCTCCCAAAGCAAAATTACTTGCATCAGTGAAGAGTGAAAATTGTTTATTGAAGTCTGGAAATTTAAGTATGGGATGCTTAATCAGGGTTTCTTTTAATCTTTCAAAGGCTTGAATATATTCAGGGTCATTGCTATTGATTTTCATATTCTTTTTTAAGTATTTTACCATCGGGTATGCTATTTTAGCGTAGTCCATAATAAATTTCCTATAATACCCAGTGCTACCTAGAAATCCTTTCAATTGTGTTATCGTCAAGGGTAAAGAATACTTCTGAATTACTTCTACTTTATTCGGATTTGGTTTCATTCCTTCCGAAGTGAGTATATGGCCTAGGTATTCTGTGTTGTTCTTAAGAAAAGAACATTTACTTAGTTGTATTTTAAGATTATGATCCGCTAATCTTTGAAATATTTTATTTAATGATGATATGTGCTCTTCTAGGGACGTGGAAAAGATTAATATATCATCTAGATATACTGTACAAATTTGTCCTATGTATTCTCTGAGAATATCATTCATTAGACGTTGAAACGTCGCAGGGGCATTTTTAAGCCCGAAAGGCATTCTGGTATATTCATATAGACCATTTGGCGTAACAAATGCAGTCTTATGTATATCTTCAGGATGTACCTTTATTTGATGGTATCCCTTGGCTAAATCAAGGGTAGAAAAATACTGTGACCTTCCTAACTTGTCCAGGATACTGTCTATATTTGGAAGTGGGTATTTATCATCCACCGTTATATCATTAAGTGCTCGATAATCAACACATACTCTAAACTTAGTCTTTCCTTCACTGTCAGGTTTCTTGGCCACAACTACGATTGGTGAGGCGTATCGACTGTTTGATTTTCGAATTATGCCCTGCCTTTCCATATCGTTAATTTGTTTCCTGACCTCTTCCTCATGTTTCCGAGGGAGACGGTACAGTCTGGAATTTATTTGTTGATCTGTGGTTAATTTTATTTTATGTACTATGCTTTCTGAGTTCGTTAGTTGATCTCCATCTTTGTACAGGAGGCTTTTATATTTTTGCAACAGCTCTTGAATTTCCTGTTTTTCAAAAGATTTTAAATGGTCTAACTTCACTTCCTCGTGTCCACCTAATTCGTAACATTCTATGTATGGTTCAACTTCGAAAGTAATTGGAATTATGGTCTTATTTTGTAACAACACTTCGCTTTTTTTATATTTATGCTCTCTACCAAATTACCTATGACATCCATACCTAACAAAAGACTATATGATTTGTCCCCTAACGCCTTGCCATATGCTTGGATAAATACATTAGATCTGTATCCAAATTCCGTAGGGACTGGGACTTGATAGATCTTTAGTTTTTCTGCCGTCTGATTATTTACTGTTGAAAGTTTTATTGTGACTTCGTTAAGAATTTTATATGCACTACAATCTATTTTGCTTGTATTAACTATAGTCATTGTAGATCCTGTATCTATTAGACATATATGTTTTTCATTTCCTACAGAGAATACTATTTGGGTCTTTCTACCATTGAGGCTGGATTCAGAAAAACCGGAGCTTCTATTGAATGAGATTCTTCTGGAATGTTAACTTGTTCCTCGGAATTATTCCGGTATTGTTCTGAGCTTATGTGAGCTATGTTATCGATATCCATTGGTTCATTGTTTTGCCTATTTTGTGATTGCCTGGGGTTACTATAACTAAAGTTGTTAGTACCTCGTCGCTGCTGGTTTGTCTGTTCAGAGTTATTGGCGTTAGTAGTTAGTCGCTGTCCAGGGTTATTGTAATTACTATTTTGCCTTACTTGGTTAGTTCGTCCAGGACTATTAAAATTCAAATTTTGCCGTTGTTGGTTTATCTGTCGTCGATAATTGTAGTTAGTGTATTGTCTTTCGTCATGGGCCTGTTCAGAATTATTGAAGTTAGTATTTCGTCGTAGTTGGTTATTAGGAATATCATTTCTTTCTTTATTTCTGTAATTTGTATATGCCCGATTAATGCTTCGGTCTGTAAGAATGTTCCCTTCATCAAACCCCACATATGAATACAATATTGTTTTTATTCTATGTAGTTCATATTCGTCCCTAAGTTCTCTGGCTAAATTTCCAGTTGCTACTTCTCTTATCTTACTCACTACTAGATTATACAAAAGAGACTTAAGACTATCCTGTTTGTTTTCATACATTACTAACGTATGAATATCGGTTAGTAGAAACTCAATTTTATTGTTTAGATCCAAAACTGAACTTACTCTTAGATTATTAATCCTTCTTGTAACTTCCCCTTGGTCGATGACGGGTCTGAAAGTCAACCCTAGAAGATTCCTTGCTTCGTCCCATGTTGTAACTGCGTTGCTCAGTAGTAGCTCCTTTGCTCTTCCAATGACTTTGCATTGGGCTATCGCGGTCCAGGTAGCGGCTCTTCTATCCTCCGGTGTAAGGTTGATGTGGTTGTCCACCACATTTATGAATTGAGTCAGGTCTTCTTTATTTCCTGAGAATTCTTTTATGTAAGAAATCTCTCTCATTAGAACTAGGGCTCGGCTATCAGCCTGTTGCGTATTAGCCTCTAGTCTTGCGAGAGTTTGTGCCATTGTAGCCAATATGGTGTTTGAATCGGTTGTCATTTCGATTTCTTCTGCTGGTAAGTTCCTTCTGGAATCGTGGAGTACTTGTCGCGAAATTTTGGCGTTTCTACACAGCACTTCTAACAGACACTATCTTTATTTTCCGTATGTTGCGACTGATTTTTAGTCTGCAACAATCACTTGAATTCTATTTTTATTTTATGTTTTCACTAATGTTCCGTATGCTGCGACTGATTTTTAGCCTGCAACAATCACTTGAATTCTATTTTTATTTTATGTTTTCACTAATGTTCCGTATGCTGCGACTGATTTTTAGTCTGCAATAAAACACTTTGGTTCGATGTCTTCTTTATTTTTTTTCTATTAAAAACAAAAAAAACAAAATCCGTACGACTGCGCCAGTTAAATAAAATGTCAAGTGTTTCGTTTAAGTGTCTAGTTCTGACTGCTTTATTATTTTTTATTCAAACTTAATTGCCGATTAATTATATGCCTGACGGTGCATTTATTGCAACTGGAGTGTTCAACGGAAATGCAATTGATATCTGCATCCGTTGTATTATACAAATTAATTCTTTCTTACAAATATGATGATTTGGCTTATAGCAACAACTTAAGGTTGTTGCTCTACGTATATTAATGGAGGTCACCATACAAATATGTAACTCGTGTGTATCTCCGGCCCACAAAGGGGAAAATCGATTTATTTAATTGCAAGTCCACTCATCTATCTTTAGATTGGAGTCCAATACCCGCGAATCTCGTTTTACAGACCGTCTAATCGGTCTTGCTCGGTGTTGATTAATTTAGTTATCGGTTGTAATTTCCTCCGGTTGTTTCAGTGCTTTTCACTTTATTTTTTTTGTCTTGGTCTGCGGGATTTATGGCGCGTATGGGTACGAGTATCGTCACCGAGGTAATACTATCTCAGATTAGCCATTACCTTAATATTTTTGTTGACACTAGTTATCTTCACCCCACTTCGAACAGCAACAAATGGAGAAGCAGTCCTGTGCGCACATCGACGGCGGATCCCATGTAAGTTTTTAAACTTTTAATATGATATTAAATTAAAATATACAACAATAAATTTCTTTTAAATATATGAAGTCATACGTACATATATATGCTTATGCACTCAAGCCCGGTATTTAAGGTAATGTCTGATAGGCGAGACCCGGTATCGCACCCTTCGGTTGTTTTCGCTTATGATAACTTTTATATTTCTGATCGGGAGGAGATCGTTGAGAACTCGACTTCCAACTACACACCGTTTTTAATGCGAGACGCGATCTCGGGACACATTTTAAAACCCGCACCTCGTGTCAGCCTCGTCGTACCAACGTCGTCCGTAGTCGGGACATACATTCAAATGCCAATGGATAAGCATTAAGCTTTTTGTTATTGTTTTTTTTTTTTTATTCTATGACCATCAAATTGGGCAGCAGTATTGTCTTTTTCTAGTATATAAGCCACGGTTGGTGGGATTCTAATTCCCAGTTGACCTTGAAGATGCGGATTATGCGTATCATTTTTAGTTTTAAGCGGGAGAGTATCTCCTCGGCCTCTGAGGCCTCCGCCTGCTTACGGCTTCGCGCTTGAGCGCTTGTTTTTTATGTATTTGTATAAATATATATATGTATAGGTGTACATACCTATTGTAAGAACTAGGGTAGGAACATAAGAGAGATTGAAATATATTTGAATAAGGGAATTTAATGGAACTCAATTGGTCTTGTTACTGGTAGGGGCGCGGATTTTTAAGATTTCGCGGTGATTTCGGGAAGGCGGAAGATTCTATTTTCAGGTCTCGCCGATCCGGATGGGATCATGTGCTGAGCGACAGATCAGGGAAGTCGGGTCAATGGGGGGTGATCTAATGGGGGCGTGGAGGATCCTTATAGGAGTAGGCACCGTCGCATAGAAGGGGCGGGTCCTGCTCCCGTCGGCGTTGGGGTCACCACTAATTGAGCGGCGTGGTGGCCATGGTGTCTGTACGTTTCGTACAGCGGGGAGGGACAGCTCAAAAGAGGGGGATATTTACCATCCTATCAGCCCCCTCCTTCTTCTTCCGTGGTCATCTAGGTGGTCCTCGGAGGGACAGCAGTGTGTGAAGTTGAGGAGGCGTGGCTCTTCGGGCCCGTTTGTTTATTTTCTATTGGCCCGCATCCGCGGGGCAGTCAGAGCGGGTACTTATTTGGTTGCAGCGGCGGTCCATCTTCGCCGCCGGTACTCGTTTCGACCTTCGACCTAGGAGGAAGATCCGTTCGGATATCCTTCTGTTCTTTTTTGTTCTTCTTTGTGAAGATTCTTCAGGCATGTAAAACAAATGTAACCCCTGTCCGGACTCGCAGCAAGATCCCACTCCCACCGACGAGCTAGCGCGGGAGAGCGACCATGCCTGGCTACGAGCGGCCGGACAACCCCTCTCTTTCAATCAGCGGGGGCCTGACGTCCTAGCATTCCGGGGAGATCCCGATAAGCCTACGTTGACATTATAAGGAAGAGAGGGTTAGAGTTAGGGGCGTACAGGTGGCGCCGAACGTGGAATTCCGAATCGACTTATCCGTCATCAAGCGGGTTAGTTCACAGAGACATTGGGATTGCACTTGCGGTTCGGTGCGGTAACATCGTACTACGCCTAACGCTATACGTATAATTAGAGTTACAGGTGGCGCCCAACGTGGGGCCCGAAGCGGCCTTGAAACGCCTTGACAACTTATAATTCACACTTTAAAACTTTTTCACCAAACATTTTTTTTTCCCCCTAATTTTTTTTTTCCTGCCCGAGAGGTTTCATTTCATTCCCTCGGACCAGGATAGGCTCTCCATCCAACATCTTCTTTCTCGTATTAGTATAGGAGGCCACATTATCTCCTTCGAGAGGACCGTGGGTGTACATCCCCGCGGCGCGTATTCGCTTCGCAGTGCGGAGTTGATACAACTTTTCGCGTACTCAAGCCTTGGCCGGGAAATGGATTGAAGCATTTCTCTACGACCGTCTGATGCAAGCGCTGGGTACGGGCGCGAACACACTCGATTTCCCTCGAAGAGGAGTTGGAGATTCGCGGCCGGAGTCAAGCAAAGAGGTTTTGGCCGTCTCGTCTGAAGCGTGAATTCCACTCTTACACTCCCAGTCCGCAGGGTAAAGATCTGGTGCTCAGGAGTGCCCCAAGATTTAGAAGCAGGTTGACAGCGACGTGCGCGCAGGCCGGCGCATGGGTTGAAGCTATTCCACGCGCGTGTCTGAAGGTGCGTGGCGACGAAGTTCTGCCGACTTCAATGCCCTACTAGCAATGGAAAGAGAAGAGAGAACCGACATATTAAGTAGCACCACACGGAAGAAGGAGAATCGTCCTTCATGCCCACTCAGGTTCCCGAGGAACTGAGTCACCCCGAAGAGACCCGACGCCAGTTAAGCAAGACCCCCAGTTTCAGACCAAAGTATATTTAGTAAAGTATATTAAGTTAATTATATTAAGTAAAGCACCACAGCTTAACCTAAGCATTAATATCTCTTCATGGTATAACCCTAACCAATATTTAAACCCATTATTTTTCTTTGAAATTCAGAAGTTTCGGTTTTTCAATCGCTGAATCGTATGCGATAGGAACCGCATCGTAGTATTAAGTCATTAATCCAGTTCGAAATGAAAGAGCTGGAATTATCTTCGTTTTTTTTCCATTCATCTTTAGATATAAGTCCGATAAACCCTTTATACGGGGACCTAGTGTTATAACTCAATTATAAGTACTAAGTTTAAGCTCCTACAGAGCCCCCTTACAATCAATTTTTCCCAAGAGGAAAAACATCATTTAAACCATTTTCTTCGAATTACACCAGAGTCTCAGTACTCCATTGACTTTCCACCAGATCGACCACTCTCTACTCCCGTAGGGAGACATACCCGACATACCCTTCGTCACGTCATCGTGACAGGAATACCCCAATCGATTTCTATACCAAACGGATAAAGACGCTACTATGTCTAATTCCTCGAACTCTGGACGTCTTGACCGTTCGTGGAAGCAACCACGACCATCCGCAAGAGGCACCGGACGGGAAGTATCCCAGTTCAGCCGTGCCGGACCTTCCAACCGTCTCGGAGCAAGTCAAGGAAGTAGACCAACCGATAATCGCGACCCTTCAGGAGCAACTTCGGAAGCGCCTAATGCGATAGAAATCGCGACATTTGAATCACACCGGGAGGCGGAACCAGCTCCTATTCCAGAGAGGCTGGGCCCCTTCCCCATAGCCAGTCCGCACCCCTCCGGGGATATCGAGGAGCATCCTTCAGGTCCTGTACCTGGCATTCCACCCCATCCACTCGCAGAATCTCAGCCGCAGCCCTACACGGGAGGCGACAGCGATCTCAACGCCACCGGCGGTGGAGACCTGAGCGAACAAGACCGGATCGACCAGACTAAGACGAATACCCCAGATAAGACAAACCGACCGACGAAATCGTTCGACCAGCGATGGTCAGACTACCAGCTAGCCAGACGACGAATTTTCGGGAAAACCCTCCCATCGTCTCTCATGCGAAAAGTTCGAAACCGCTTCCATCATAAGCGGAAAACCATCGCCGCTATCGCAGTTACCACCTTGCAGAGTACCCCGCGGATTGACGGAGATCCACGACCGTATGCGTCGGTGATGCTTTCGACCAGGTATGGTCCGGCCTCCTCGACACCGGGGCCTGCATAAGCGTGATAGGCGGAACGGGAGCAGAATACCTCACTAGTAAAAACATCCCGTGGAAGAAGTTTTCATCTAAAGTCACTACCGCTGACGGACGAGCCCAGGCTATCGTCGGCGTCGTACATGCGAAGGTCACCTACGATGACCGCGAGGAAGACCTCACGTTGTACGTGGTTCCATCCATCGCCCAGAATTTAATCTTGGGGGTGGACTTTTGGAAAAGATACGGCTTAGCGCCGAAACTAATACCGAATGTACCCAACTTGAATGTCAAACAGGCCGAGATGTGCAGCATCTCTGTCGGGATAGATATGACAGGGGACTCAATCCCTAAGAGCGAGATCCTGTCACAGAAGCATGTTCTTTCACCCGAGGAAAACCAGCTCCTCGAAAGGACACTTGAGAAATTCCCGTCGTATGCTAACTTAGGCCTGGGTCGTACCCATTTAATGAAACACGAAATCGACACTGGCGATGCAGCCCCGATTAAGAGGCGGCATTACCCGTTCTCTCCAGCGGTAGAGGTCCTCCTCTATGCGCAGGTTGACTGGATGCTGGCTATGGACGTTATCGAGGTCAGTCCCAGAGCCTGGAGTTCGCCCGTTGTGCTAGTAAGGAGAGGCGACAAACACCGGATGTGCCTAGACGTGCGCGAGTTAAATCGCGTCACAAAGAAGGACGTCTATCCTTTACAGAGTATCGAAGGTTTGCTAGCTCGACTACCAGACACCTATTATATGTCCAGCGTGGATTTAAAAGACGCCTTCTGGCAAATTCCACTTGACGACCAGAGTAAAGAAAAGACCGCGTTCACCGTCCCCGGGAGACCGCTCTACCAATTTAAAGTCATGCACTTCGGGCTATGCAACGCGCCTCAACGGCTCTGTAGATTGATGGACCAAGTAATTCCGGCGGAGTGGAGGCACAAAGTTTTTGTATACCTGGACGACTTACTGATAATAACAAGTACTTTCGAGGAGCACCTCGATCTTCTGACCAGAGTTGCTCTGAAGCTCGGAGAAGCGGGCCTAACGATAAACCTAGAAAAGTCTAAATTCTGTTACCGAAAACTAAAATACTTAGGATTCATAGTAGGAGACGGAGTCCTAAAGGTCGATCCAAGCAAAGTCCAAGCTATTCGAGAGTTTCCCGTACCCAAGACCGCGCGCCAAGTTCGGAGATTCTTGGGATTGGCGGGTTGGTACCGGAGGTTCGTGAAAGATTTCTCCTCATTATCTAGCGACCTATCGGATACTCTCAAAAAGGGGATAAAGTTCGAATTCACAGACCAAGCCATTGCCGCCTTTCCAGCTATCAAGGATAGTCTATCTTGCGCTCCAGTACTAGGCAACTCCGATTTTCGACGCCAGTTGCCAATCTCGTGCGACGCCAGTTCCACCGGCATCGGCGCGGTGTTAAGCCAAGTCGACCCGGAGGGAAACGAGCGTCCCATCTTCTTCTATTCACACAAACTGAACTCGGCGCAGCGGAACTACACCGTAACTGAACGGGAATGCTTAGCTGCCATCATGGGCATAGCGAAATTTCGAGCGTATATCGAGGGTTATCATTTTAAAATAATTACGGACCATGCAAGCCTGCAGTGGTTAATGAGCAAGCGAGAGCTCAAGGGAAGATTAGCTCGCTGGAGTTTAGAGCTTCAAGGGTACTCCTTCGATATAGAGCACCGAAAAGGAAGTCTAAATGTCGTACCCGATGCGCTATCGCGCGTACACGAAGTAGACGCCCTCCTTTCCGGCGACTTGATGTCGAAGGAGGTTTCCGACGTACTGCACATTGATCTGGCGGATCCGAGTTTTACTTCGGACCACTACCGTCAAATTCTCGACAGCGTCGGTCAAAACAAACATTAGCTGCCGGACCTTCGGATCTTGAACAATTTCCTGTATAAGAAGGTCCTACGCAGCACAGAAAACCCAATCCGAGACGAACAGCCCTGGAAACTCTGGGTTCCAGCTGAGCTAACCCCACCCCTGATTAAGCTAGCTCATTGCCCAAGCAAAGCCGCTCACGGTGGTATCGCCAAGACACTAGACCGGTTGCGGAGGCAGTTCTATTGGCCTGGCATGGCCACCCAAGTTCACTAGTTCATCCGCGAGTGCGAGACTTGCAAAACGACCAAAGCCCCTAACATCACGCTGAGAGCAGCTATCGGAAAAGCCTTCAGGGTAGACCGACCCTTCCAACACCTATTCGTTGACTTTCTAGGTCCATACCCCCCATCCAGACGAGGAAACACACACATCGTCATATGTCTAGATCAGTTCTCCAAATTCACATTCATTCGAGCGTTGCGTAAAGCCACTTCGCAAGCAGTAATCCGATTTCTCCAAGAAGAGATTTTCACCATATTCGGAGTTCCGGAGTCGTTATTATCCGACAACGGTCGGCAATTCCTTAGCAAAGAATTTGCCTCTTTCATGACTTCTTTAGGTATCAAACACCTAAAAACGGCGGCCTATTCGCCACAAGCCAACGCGAGCGAGCGGGTCAACCGTTCCATCCTAGCGGCCATACGGGCCTACATCACCCCCAATCACTCGACCTGGGACACCCAGCTGAACGCCATAGGCAGTTCACTAAGAACCTCGATCCACTCTGCGGTTATGATGTCACCATACGAGGTAGTTTTCGGGCAGAAAATGATTGAACACGGGAGCGAGTACCGCCTGCTGCGCAAGCTAGACGGCCTAAACAACTCGGAATTGGAAACCATTCCGAAAGCATGCAAAATGAACATAATGCACTCCTTCGTTAAAAACGCTTTGGAAAAGGCACACGCTAAGTACGAAAAGAGATACAATTTACGGTGTAACCCAAGAACCTTCCGAGTAGGAGACTGTGTATATAAACGCAACCATCTTCTAAGCAACTTTACAAAGGGATTTAACGCCAAGTTTGGGAGGAAATTCATAAAGGCCCGAGTCGTCAAAGTTCACGGAAATCTGTATCAGCTAGCAGACGAGCAAGGAAAGGACCTAGGCTTAGTCCACTCCAAAGACATTCGACGGTAAAGGAAAAACAAAAAAATCCGGCGAATTCTACTCTCCTTCTACTTTTCTTTTCCCACCTCATACCCATCCACAAGATACAAATTTTATCCTAACCATCCCCCGCTATAACAAATTATCGATCGACCACCTATGGTTCGAAATAGGACCCATAACACAAAAAAAAAAAAAAAAAAACTAGAAAAAGAAAAGAGGAAAAAAAAGGGCGACGGAAAGGAACGAACGCGCGCCCAACAGAAGGACGAAGCATGTTAGCCCGGCCAGTTCAGCCTGTGCATGAGACAACAGCCAGAGACCTATCGAGTGCCAGGAGAAGTCACGATACCGACAGGCTATCGAGCGTCCGCGAAAACCTCAAGTTGTGTAACAAACCCCTGTCATCACATTCACCAACGGATTTCCGAGGAAATCGGTCAAAGGAAATCGAGTCTCAGTCGAATGCCTGGCTACGAGCGGCCGGACAACCCCTCTCTTTCAATCAGCGGGGCCTGACGTCCTAGCATTCCGGGGAGATCCCGATAAGCCTACGTTGACATTATAAGGAAGAGAGGGTTAGAGTTAGGGGCGTACAGGTGGCGCCGAACGTGGAATTCCGAATCGACTTATCCGTCATCAAGCGGGTTAGTTCACAGAGACATTGGGATTACACTTGCGGTTCGGTGCGGTAACCTCGTACTACGCCTAACGCTATACGTATAATTAGAGTTACAAGTGGGAATTTATCGTCTACCACTTTCTTGTTTAAAGATCTAAAGTCTACTACAAGTCTCCATTTAGTTTGTCCGTTGAGACAATTTTTTGGCACGATAAGTAATGGTGAATTATAAGGACTGACTGATTCTTCAATTACTATATCATTCTCTAATAATTCAGCCACTTGTTTTTGTATCTCTTCTAGTTGTGCATTGGGTAGTCTATAATTCTTTATATAAACTGGATTATTATCTGTTGTACAGATATGTTGCTCATAGAAATTGTTCATGGTTAGTTTTTCATTTTCGTCACGGAAAACGTCTTGAAATTCTTCGCAAATCTTCAATATTGATTTAACTGCGGATTTATCTAAGTTGTCTGTTTTTATTTTTTCTCCTAAGCGTTGATACCTTTTTTATCTTTGGGTTTTATGATATTCGATAATACTTTATAGTTATTTAACGGTTCTACACCAATCATCGCATTCTCAATTATTTCTTCATTAACTCCCGTATTTAGTACTCTTATATGCTTGATTCCACTAGCTGGTAATATGGCGTTCGATACAAATATTCCTTTTTTTAATTCATTGCCGATTAAGAAACTGTCTTGATTCAGATCTATTTTGATGCTTGTGATTATCTCTGACCTCAGTGAATTGTCAATTTTCCGATACTTCTCATTGCCATGTTCATTGGTAATATTATTTCTTCATCTTGCAATGAAATTATGAGTACGCAAGTCTCGTAGTCTATTTTGCAATTGTACGTTTTGAGAAAATCTCTTCCTAGTATTCCGTCCGTTGTTATATTTATGTCTTCATTTACCACATGAAATTGATGTTCGATACCTTTTTCTCTTTCTCCTAGTGCAAGTGTTAACCTTTCGAGAATATTGCTTTGTTTGTTATGCCATTTATTTGTCATGCTGAGTTCTTGTTTATTTCTTTCACCAGATATTCCTTACAAACTGAAATATCTGCACCTGTGTCAATTAAAAATTTTAAAGTCTTTCCGAAATTCTGTATATGTATGCTAACGAAATTTGTGTCGTATTCCCCATGGAAATTTAATATATTCTTTGGTTCCCCAATTCTGCTGTCCGGGGACACCTCTGTTTCCCGACCTAGTATTGATATTATGGTACCCTCTTGTAATACCTCAATTGTTGTTGTGGTACCCTCTTGTAACACCTCTACCTCTATTGTTATCCTCATGGTAATCTTGGCTGTTGTTATTATTGGCGTCTCTACGGTTTGTAAATCTTGGTCTATAGTTACCATGATTGTGTTGGTACCTACCTCTAAAATTGGTTCTGAAGATCATTACAGTGTTTTGATTGGAAGAAGCTTCTACTTCAATGGCTAATTTTACGGCTTCATTGAAAGTCGTAACCCTTGATGCCTGCACTACTTGTCTGCTTGCTTCATTTAGTCCATTTTTAAAAGTATTAAGTGCTAACTGGTCATTTAGACTTACTATTACCTTTTTGTTGCATTGTCCCTGTTCTGCTATTTGGATCTCATTTAACTGCGAAACTAGTATTTCTATCTTTTCGGCAAACCGGTTAACTTCTTGAATCCCTTGCTGTAGTCTGGCTAAGTCATTGTATATTTTTAGTGGGTTAATTTTTGGCTTATAAATCTCTGTCAAAATATTCTTAAATTCTGTCAATTTTTCAGATTGGCTCTCTAGTGTAAGTAGTCTGTTTCTTACCTGATCAGTCAGTTTTGTCGCTATTACAAATTTTATTAATTTTTTTTTCAGTTTCATCTTCTAATGTGTCATAATAAAATTCAATTAGTCCTAAAAAGTTTGACAGTTGTTTAGAATCTCCACTAAATTCTGTTATGAGCTTGGCAGCTACTAGTACCTCAAATTTTGCCATTTCACTGTTTTCGGATGCTAACTTTATATTTGGTAGATCTGTAATTTTTGGTCTAAGCAAAGTATAGATTTTTTCTACTATCTGATCGAATTTAGTTTCTATTTCGTATATATGCTCTATGTCTGGATTATTACAAATTTCATCCCAAATCTCTTGGATTTCTTGTTTTTCCTCCGTTATAAATTCATCAGAGTATTCCCTAGTTGGATTTTTTTTAGGTTCTTTAGTAACTTTAATATACTCGTATACTCAAACTGTTTCATAATTGATTATATTAATTTTATTAGACATGGTTTATTCTATTGCGAATGACCTGCTGCCTAACATAAATTAAAATCATCGTTCTATACATTAGTCAATTACAAAATGCTTAAAATTAAGATTACATTTACAATATAAAAAAAATAGCTTAAAAAAAATATATTTTTTTTTTGCATTTAATGTTCCATTATTAATAAAAGTCCATTATTTGGAAACCTACAGCTTGGAGGTCTTGTTCCGAAGGGTAGTTTACTTTATGTATCTTCTTGTATGTCCACTTCCATCTATTCTTCATATGTCTGACTGTTGGAGTCATCATCTTCGCCGTCATCCCCTCTTCTTCTATTCGTTTTTGACTTCATCGTACTGCTTCAAACTCATATTTAATATCGCGTCTAGGTACGTTTTGTCGTACATTGCTTGCGCGTATTGCATTTGTTATTTTTTTAACTATTCTATTAGTGGGGCAAATATGTTCGGATCGTCTTTATACTTTCCGAGCGAATCAATTCACAAATTTAATTTTCAGCTTTGTTAATGAGGCAAATATATTCATTTTGGTCCCCTCCCTGTTGGAATTCTTAGAATTTCAACAACAGTTTGTCAGGATCGCCATGTAATATTATGTTTCTTGCCGGAGCCTACCACCTAAGCTATATGTAGCATAGCACGCTCTTTTATGCTGTTTAAAGCGCAGCTCGCTTCACAAGATGGCAAATTACTGCCGCAGTTAATAATGAGTCAAGAGTTGATTCTAGACTAATTTTATTCTGTTCTTACTTGCTATTTATACAAATTCTTACAACTAATAATTACATCTCTAAGCAATAAAAATTACACTTACAATTACTCAACATTAATTGGGTCCCTACGATCAATGCCTCAAATGTTCACAATGGTAACTTGACCCATCTGGCCCACATTAGGAATGGAGGAAGCAAAGAATGAAATTGTAAACAATGACAAGCACATGAACTGAGGTGAACCCTCACATATGGGTGCCGACGGTGTCGAGGTTAGTGTGTTGGCTTGTGACCCGTGCGGTGCAGGTTCAATCCCCATGGGGAACAACAACATACGCCACCCAATCACATGCCTCTACACCAAAAAGGAGGATTTCTGCCTGGTAGTACAGTGGAACGTTACCGGGTCTGAGTGCTCTGGGATTTGGATTTCCTTTTTTTCAAAAAAAAAAAAAAAAAAAAACCCTCACATAACATGAATCACTGCCGATAGCCAATGAATGTCATACGACACGTTCAATGCTATACGGGGCAGATTCCATGTTATGTAATGGATTTCACGTTTCGTGTACTTGCACTGAATCACACTACACTGGAATCAGACTCACCTGTGGTAGATGGACTGAATTTGCCAGAAAGCTATGGAAATTGAGAAAGTCTACCAGCAGCTGAGTCTAATTCCAAAACACCTGGAAACACCTGCCCAGGCCCACCCAACTCCAAACGCAAGGAAGAGCTCTACCGAGTTTCAAAGTGAAACTTTGGACAGGAAACTTCAATGTCTGAAATTGGAGAGGGAGCTACAACTTCCAGCCTCTGCCATAACTCGCGAAATTGCAGTGGCAGAAACGCCGAAGAGTCTGTTGTTTGAGGAGTTTTAAGTTTTTATGTGTTTAGTTTTATTTATTATTATTTTTACTATACTAGTACTATTTTCCTATTTATAGTTGCTATTTTTTTTTTGTTTCTGAATAAACAATACGTGAATTCCATATTTTTGTTTCTTATATTATTTATTCTCAGAGATCTTAATCTCAAACCCCAAAAAATACCCCAAAAAAACAACGCTTTTGCAGTGGAAAATGTGGTCAAAGCCAAGAAAAACAATTTTATTTCAAAACAATGATGAAAAGTATTGTAGTAGAGAAGTAAGCCTTTCCATTCCACTCGCATGATCCATATTATTAAGGGCATCATTTTTCAGCATTTTCCACTGACGTCATCGGGCCATCGCACTATGTTTTGAAACAAAACATCTATTATAACTTCGACAACTCCATGGATGGTTCTGCAAACTGTTGATTTTGCAACACCATGCATAGCTGCAACACCATGGTACTTGCAACCATTTCCGAGTCAATGCAAGCACAGTAGCAGTTGATTTTCAGCCGACAAAGCATGATTGCGCAGTGTATTGTGCTCTAATTTTTCTCCAATTTTATTTAAAAGGAAGTCAACTTGAATTTTATTTAAACCAAAGCACTCTTTAAAGTTAAAGTTTTGTAGTCCCGAAAAATCAATTCGGTCTCCATAATTTCTTGTTATAACCGCGTCTTCACTATCGTCTTAACATTTTGAAAGTTTCACTAGTTATAACAATATGAATTTGTAATCGTTTACCTTGCAAACTTTTGACAAATTTATCAAAATTTGCTTTGCAAAAACAGAGTTTACAGTTTTTGTAGAACGAAACAGCATAATTATTTCCAAAATCTTTGCAAATTACACTTTTTAATATTAACTTTTCACTTTGCACAAGAGAACGTACGTGGAACAGAAATTGCAAAGAGAATATAAAAATTGCAAAGATTTTGCAAATTACACTTTCAATTTTAACTTGTCTTTCATCAAATTTTATTGTTTTGAGGAACACGAAGTTTTGCAAATTGACGAAAAATTGCATATGTGCAAAGTGAAAAGTTGATAATTTGTTTTGTGGAATAGGGCCCTGGTCACTTACAGTGGCGGCGGAAATGAAACCCAGATTAATTACCATTTGGTAACACGTTTCATGAAGCCTCGGGTTAAAGATTGCAAAGTGATCCTAGGAGAGGCAATCGCCCAGCAACACCGTCTCCTTCTGACGGACATTTTTAAGGCTTTGGGGACGAACAGAACAGGGGATGTGTTTATTGCAAATATAAAGAATTATCCTAATCAACGAAGTTGAGGATGCAGAGTTCAGAGCACAAGATATGTGAAATAAAGTCAAATCACTGCTAGGGGCTTCAAAAGGACATTATCAACACGGAAGCGAAACATGGTGGTGGGCAGATGAAGCTTAAGCCGTAGTAAGTGATAAGAAAGAGGCATTCAAGGCTTGATCAAAGTGCTCCACTAATAATGGAGATGAAAAAGCTCGCCTCGAATTGGAATACAGACTTTGAAAGCGGCTCGCAAAGAGAAAATGCGTTCAAATTCAGGCAAAGTGTGTGGAGGGTCTGTTTCGGGAGTTAGAAGAAATTTCTTCTTCGGCTGCTGATGGAAACTAGACTATCCACGAACTGCGATAAACTAGCTTGAACAGGGTCAAAATTGCAACTGCTGCTTCTTGTGGATGACGAACAAATACTACACAGGTGGTAGAAGTATTGTGAAGGGATTCTAAATGAACAATTTTCTCGTATATATTTTCCGAGAGCCGTTCCTGCCTTCCGTGCAGGGAAAGTTTTCTTCTTCCTTTGTACAAAGGAAAAAGCGATACGCGAGACTTTAACAATTACCTTTCCACCAAGCTCATGTCACACACCATAAACATCGTTGAGCCGAAAATAATCCGGTTATCTGAAGACCAGTGCGGGTTTTTTCTTCTTTCTTTTGGTGGCGCTTACAGTCCGATGTGGACCCCGGCCTCAACCAACAAGCCCCTCCAACCAGCTCGGTCCCTCGCTAGCTGCCACCAGTTACTCACACCAAGTTGGTTGAGGTCGTTTTTCAATTGTGCGCGCCAACTAAGGTGGGGTCTTCCTCTGCTGCGTTGTCCCTCAGGGGTGGATTCGAAGAATCGTCGGGCTGGTGCGTTGTTGTCCATACGCTCCACGTGCCCCAACCATCTCAGCCGTTGTATTTTTAGCTTTTTGACCAGGTCAGCTTCGCTATATAGCCCGTATAATTCGTCATTCAATCTTCTTCTCCACACTCCATCGTCACAAACTGAACCGAATATCACTCGAAGAATCTTTCCCTCAAAGCATCCCAGAAGGTTTTCATCCGCTTTTAACAGGATCCATGCTTCTGCTCCATACAGCAGGACCAGGATGATTAAGGTCTTATATAATATCTCCTTGGTTCTATGAGAGGGTTTTACTTCTAAGATGCCTGCTTAGCCCGAAGAAACAGCGATTGGCAAGAGTGATTCTTCACTTGATCTCTGCGCCGATGTCATTTAGCGAAGTGATAGTGGAGCCCAGGTAGACTAAGTCACTTCGAAGTTGTATCTGTCCATTGTGAGGTTTTGTCCGAGTCGCCCATATTTAGAGTCCTTTCTCGTGACAGAATATACTTCGTTTTGTCCTCATTAACAACAAGACCCATGTTCGCCTCCGTTTCGATTCTTGTAAATGCGCCACTGACAGCTCGCCGCGTTTTCCCAATAATATCAATATCATCACCATAGGCAAGTGAACGGACTTTTCAAAAAATCTACCTCTGGTGTTGGCTTGTGAGTTCCGTACAATTGCTCCAAGAACGATGTTAAAGAAAGTACCTACATTATAGCGCGTCGCCTTGTCTCAAACCTTTTTTGACATCAAATGGCTCGGTGGTGTTCTTACCGACTTTGACGAAGCAGCGAGATTTCTCCATCGTCATCCTGCACAAACGGACGAATTTGGCGGCGATGCCAAAACTTGAAATGGCTTTGTATAATTCGTCCCTATATACGCTATCGTAGGCGACTTTAAAGTCGAATAGATAGTCAGCCCTATCGCCAATTTCATGGGAACTTCTATTTCCCGGAAATAAAATGTTACCAGGGAACAAAAGTTTCCCATCGTGAATCTCCAACGAAATCCATTTTCCCAAGAAACGTGTCGTACCAACATACAATGGCTAACAATCAATTTCAAAGTAATATTCTGTTGGAGATAGCATCTTTACGTCATCCCATCTACAGCCAACGGAATGTTCTGTGGACAGTATAGATATATACTGTTACATCCAGGCTAGGATTCGAAAAGATAAAACGTAATTCTATTTAATTAATCTTTATTAGTTCTCTTTCAATGTCATTTAAATCTAGATTATTATTTTAATAATTTACGAGTACTTATTTAATCCAACAATTCACTTTCACAATTAATCACTTTACATAAACAATCACTTTTCTCTTATTCAATACTTCCACTTTTTCTCTATACTTTTCACTACTGTCATCTATCGCACTTCTTTATCGCGGTTCAAAACTAGAATGTCTCGAGTGCTCCTGCGACATCTATTTATATCTCCTAGTGACACCTCTCGAAATTTCCAGATTCGTTGAGTTCAGAAGGTTCGAGAACACAGATGTACTAAGTATTCCATAGCCACTTAAACTGCTTTTCAAATGCTACCAAATATCGGTTATATGGGTCTCTACTAGATGGCGGTGCAAGTTGACTAATTGATGCTAAATGTCACAGTTTGAGCAAACATGCAACAATATCCCGCTCTTAAAATTGTTCGTCCCGAACAAGCACGTCACTATTTTCACCATGGTAGCGATGGAGACGATCCACATGGACAACTTTCAGCTTGCCTCTTCCTCGCTGGATCCGGTAGGCAACATCGTTAATGCGCTTCACTATCTTATAGGGTCCTTCCCAATCCTACTGTAGATTAAGTGACATGCCTTTTCGGCGATGAGGGTTGTATAGCCATACCAGATCTCCTTCCTGGAATTCTGTGGTGGATGCTTTGGTATCGTACCTCGTCTTCATTCGGTCGCTGGATATCCGAATCTTATCCCTAGTTTTCCGATGAATGTTTCTGTGGATTTCAGTACCCGGTACACACTTTCCAACCACCTCACCTTGCTTCAATTTGACGCTTTTGTGTTCCGCATCAAGAACTCGTACGGGAACAATATTGTACTTCGGCTCGACAAGCACTTTTCCAACCACGCATTTCGGTAGTGGTTGTCTTTTGGCTCAGCTAGAAAGAATCGGTGGCTCTTAGGATCACCTTCCAGCTTTGTCCAAATCAGTGTCCCTGAAGAAGGTGGTAGGACCTCATCCTCACTAATGACTGTCCTCAGGGATGCGGCGTTCTCGTTCCCGTACACCATGGGAATCTCTACGTTTCGATACTTGAGTACTTGCATACCAAAGTCCAATACTACATCATGCGCCTTCATGAAATCGATTCCAATGATGCATTCGTCACATATATCGGCTACTAGGAAAGCGTGGGAGAATGCTAATCCTGCCAAATTTATTGTTAGCATGACCTCTCCATACACTTTCGCTGTCGCTCCTGTTGCTGTTTTCAGATAGTAACTGCTGGTGTTGTGCAACCAAGACTGACGGACGATGTTCCTCCTTATAATGAAAGTGGTGGCACCGGTGTCGATGGCTGTCACGCACTTATTTTGACCGATGTGGGCTTCCACTGTTAGACTCTAGTTTCCTCGTTTGGTTTGGGAGACTTGAATTGCGGTCCTGGGGTTGTCGAATGCACACATGCGATGCCTGATCAGCAGCTTGCATTGTCAAAGCAAATGCTAGGGCCTCAGCGAGGGTTCTCTTTCCAGCCATTCTTACAGCCATTTGCAGTTGTCTATCTTGTAACAAACCACCGTCACCGAGAATTATTTATTTCCACCATGTCACAAGTCTCCTTCGCGGGGATCAGTCACCTTGACGTGTGTACCATCATTGCATTCGATGGTACCGGTGCGAAGGCTTACGGCGCAGGTTCAACAGGCTATGCTGTCTAAGGGCCACCCATGACAGACAGGCTGCTGACAAGCGTCAACCAAGTACTGACCCGGACTCTACGTCCCCTCTCCTCTTTTTCTTTTCAAGGCGCAAGTTAAGAACGTGTACGTGCTACTATGTGACCTCCACAGGACAAAACGTCCTTCCCCTTTCCCCTCCTTTACCACCTGGGCTGGACTAAGGTGTAATACGACCCGTGCCGAGAGTCAACCTGGCTGGGGGCCCAGTTGTTGCACTAAAATTACCCGCGATCAAACTACTTTGGACTATTCTAAATTGGCGGAAAACGAACAAAATAAATTAATGCGAAATTGCGGTCGCCACCGCCGAGAATGAAATTTATTGAACTGTCAGAAATTTCGTGCGAAGAGCGCGAGTGCAACAGCCAGCAGATAGAGTGCTGATTTGCCGGTAGCTCAGCACGGGGTGGGTTCAGGAAGAAAAATACTAATTTTGGTACCTGTGCCAAAGGAAAGCGTAGGTACTTACGGTGGTGGTTTAAATTAAACTTTTGATTCACTTCACAGTGCAAGACCTGAAAAATATGGAGAGAAATGGGCGCCACACAATTTTAAGGAGAATTGTGAAACCGAAATATTCGACCAAAACGAGCGGAACAAAAAAATAAAAGAGAAAAAGTTTTTTTTTTTGTAGCACGTTATAAAAACTCCGTTGGGGTACGGCAAAATTTTATTACGGTTACTGGACAGCCGTTTGGGATGAAAGAAAAAAAAATTCCCAGGATACCACACGATCGCGTTCTCCCGAGGGGTGGAAAATGTTCCGAAATTAATGGGTCGCGTGTCCCGTCGTTAACCGAGATTTTCGAAACCCGATCCTACCGAGGTTATAAATGGTCACAAACACTGCCTAGCTATCACGAAATTACCTAATGATATATAAATATACACCAAAATACTTAGCTTTTTTTCGCAACTCCTTAGTCCTCGTCCTGTAAGTGGGTGGGTCTAATCCCGCCACGACAATCGTCTTATCGCTCCTTGAAACTATCCTGAGCTCCCTTTAATCGATCCTTCTTCCTAGTTCCTTCTTCGACTTTACTTTTATTCACTTTACTTTCACTAAAAATCCCTTCTGGACGTTTCCACAATTTAAAACTAGCTCGTTGCCTGGCCAACCAAGAAGTGATTTACCAGCTGGCTTTGTCCATTCGGCCGGCCGGCATCCTCACTCACACATCCATACATACGTGGGGAAGCAGAGCCAACGACAGTTCTAACGCGGCCATTCAGCTGTAGCGCTGAAGAGGCCAACTGTTTCGTACTCCCTCATACTCACACATACTTAGACATTTGGCGGTCCATGTCATCTTCTGCTACACTATGTACTCTCACATCCGTGCGCTGACATGAACCCGCTAATGTTCTCACGCCCTTCAGGCGACCTCTCTCTCTCAGTGAATTCGCCCATTGCTCTAACTCAGCAATGAACAAACCCTCCGACCGACCCTGGATCTGCCTTTATTCAGCCCATGCCCTTTCTGACGTTTCGCGACGTAAACAAAAGCATTCGAGCAAGGAAATAGATTTGCAAACAACATGCCAACTGCAAAATGTTGTTTTTTTAATAAAAATATCCCCTCAACGGCCAAAAAAACTCATGGATAATTTCAGGATGCGGAAGACAGAAACCTTTTTCAAGATGTCCATCCCTAGGACCAGGCCCAGCGACTATTTGGGAACGCAGAACTAAGGAGTTGGTATGAATTTCTATTTAGTTTTACGAATTTTCCTATGCTACCTCGGTAGAGTCGCGCGCAGATTTTGGGGAAAGGGATATGCAGATCGTGTGCCATTCTTCACATAAATTTACGTTATGTTGGGCACGCAGCCATCGTTACATTTGTGTCTTGATTCGGTTTGTTGTTGTTGACACGTCCTGGGGTGTTCGTCTACAATCCCCGTCTTGGTTCAAAGTGTTATGTTTCTTTGTGTTATTTTCGCGCCGGTATTGTTTTTTTTTGGATGCGCGATTGGTGATGTTTCTCGTCCTGTGTCGCTCGTTTATTGTGAGGGTGTTTTACAGGGCCGCCCGCCCGCACTCCTCTGCTGCTCCTACGGTGCTCCCACGACGGAGTTGGGTCAAAAGGGAGCGTCGTCCCTTCCCTCATCGAACCAAACTCACTACCGCGTCGGTGGTAGATCGAAATTCGCTTTTGGGTCTTTGAGTTATTCGGACAGTCCGTCCGCGCCCGCGAATTACATTTGTATTTGCAGGGTGGATGTTTCAGTGGGTTGTATTGGTTCCACCCTGCCGTTGCAGACACTTCGTCTGGTTGCGGAGTGCTTTTTACTTGCACCCCGCCTTTACAGACCGTCCGTCTGAAGTCGTCACCACAGACCGCCCATCTGTCTTGGTTTCAACAGACAGTCCGTCTGTATCTGTCTCCACAGACCGTCCGTCTGGATTCGTCTCTACAGACCGTCCGTCTGTGTTCGTCTTCACAGACCGTCCGTCTGTATTGGGTTTGGGCCTGGGCCTCCTGCCCTTCCAGTCACCTGTGGTGGTTGCTACCCAAGGCTCCAGAGACGTGGACCAATGGCTGATGGGACCATGGTTGCCCCTCCACTTCTTTAGACCATGGAAACGCAGACCGATAAAAGAGGGAAATTTCAAGGAGGGTCAAGGGAAAAGAGAATGGCTCTTGTTGCGGGCGATTTGACCGCAACAAATCTCACCCTCACCTCCAAGGAAATGTGCTTGGTTTTCGAAGAACCCCAAGCCATTTCCAGAGGCTAAGGAAAACAACACAACAGAGGAAGGGTTTTCCATCATTGGCCAATATGCCTGTCTAGCCTTTCAAAACAAATAAGCAAAGATATACTACTTCAATAAATTACGTTAACTGGGGACTGCTAGACTAATCGTCGGCGGCGCTGTGATAGGGCTTAAGGTCCTTCACGTGCCATGTACCGCGATCTCTTCCATTATCGTCGATCAATGTGTAAGTCCACGGGGAAACGCGTTTCTTTATTTTAAACGGGCCGATGAATTTCGGCGCAACTTTCGCGGCATAATAGTTAGCGGCATCGGACAACGCGAAGTTTCGTCGCCATACAATCTCATTCGGGAGATATTGAACATCTCTCCGCCTGAGATTGTAAGCTTTCGCGGACTTCTTGGCTGCGGCAGTTAACTTCCTACCGATGTCTACCCTAAGCTCGCTAAAACGGTTCTCTACCGCGTTCCTATCGTTCTCCCCGTCGCCTCCAACTAGACCCTGCTCTGAACCTAAGCTCTGACTACCTGAACCTTCTCTCCTACTAAGAGTGGCTGCTCTGTCGTCGTTGCCTAGTTCCCCGAGTTGATCGCTTGCGGGAGTTATAACTCTTCCGCAAGTAACCATCTCTGTCTTGATGATTTGATTGATGCGCTCTGCAGGATTAGCCTGCGGATGGTAATGCGCTGTATATTTAAGTTGTGACGCGTACGCCTGGCAAAGCGCTTTCAATTCCCTACTCCGGAATTGTGGGCCGTTGTCGCATACGACCACCGACGGAACGCCAAAGAGAAGGAAGACATTGTCTTCAAGTTCCCTACAGACTGCTTTAGCGGTAGCAGATCTTAACGCGAAAAGGAGAGGACATTTTGTAAAATAATCTACCACAGTCAGAATATAAACGAAACCCCTATTGGACTTGGGAAGTGGGCCTACCAGATCTACACAAATCATTTCCCAAGGACTCGAAATTCCAACTCTCTCTTTCATTAAACCAGCCGGTTTTTCGTTCACCGGCTTCACCTGTTGGCAAACGCTACAACGCTTAACGTAATTAGTGATATCTTTTTTCATTTTCGGCCAATAATATTTACTCCCTACCCTAGCATATGTTTTACGGACCCCCATATGCCCTGCTAACGGACTATCGTGACATTCTTTTAAAATCCCTAATCTGCCTGCTTTCCCCACTACTAATTTCCATTCGTTGTTGACCACGATATGGTTCGCTTTAATGAATTTGAAAAGTCGACCGTTGTCGACTCTCCATGCTGGGTAAGCCAGTGGATTCGACTCGACAGCTGACACCATCTTCGCCACCCAAGGGTCCAAATCCACTTCTGAGACCTCGGCTACCACCGGGACTCCTCGCGACAACATATCCGGAACGACATGTTCTTCCCCCTTTCTGTGGACGATTTGGAAATCGAACTGCTGTAGTCTAACTGCCCAGCGCGCTAACCTACCCGACGGGTCCTTAAGGTTACTTAGCCATACCAAAGAGTAATGATCAGTCACGACCGTGAACCGAATTCCTTCGATGTACGGCCGCAACTTCTCGATCGCCCATAGTACAGCCAAGCACTCCTTTTCGGTCGTCGAATAGTTTCTTTCGCATCTATTGAGGGATCTGCTAAGGTAACACACGACCTTCTCGCCCTCTTCAAATTCCTGTGACAGTACGGCCCCGATACCAAAATCTGACGCGTCGGTTTGCACCACAAAAGGTCGCTGAAAATCCGGACACGTCAGGATCGGTGCTGTCACTAGGCATTCCTTCGCCTTTCGGAAGCTTTCCTCGCATTCTGCGGACCAAAGAAACTTCTTACTCTTCTTCAACAAATCTGTCAAAGGGCGAACTAATTCTGCGAAATTGGGTACAAAGCGCCTGTACCAAGAAAATGTCCCTACAAAGCTCCTAACTTCCTTCACATTTTTCGGTGCAGGAATCCTAACCATGCTTTCCACCTTTTCAGGATCGACGTGAAGTCCGTTTCTATCAACAACGTACCCTAGAAATTTAAGAGAGGACCTACAAAAGTTGCACTTTTCCCTGCTAACTTTCAACCCCGCCGCACATAATCGTTTAAAGACTTCTTCCAGTATTTGAAGATGTTGTTCGAAGGAATTGGTGACGATGATGATATCGTCCAAATACACGAAGACGTGTGGCTCGAGATCGGCACCAAGAACGCTGTCGATGAATCTCTGCCACGTCGCCGGTGCATTATGCAAGCCGAAAGACATTCGCTTGAACTGGAACAAGCCCCTATTCGGAACCGTGAAGGCTGTGAGCGGTCGTGATCCCTCCTCCATGGGAATCTGCCAGTAGGCCGACTTGATATCTAAAGACGTGAGATATTTTGCATCTCGAAGTTTATCTAGGGTCGTTGAAATGTAAGGCAGTGGATAAGCATCCCTATCTGTAACCTTATTTAGTTTTCTGTAGTCGACGCAGAACCGAAAAGACCCATCCTTTTTCCTGATAAGAACAATTGGAGACGCCCACGGACTGCTTGATTTTTCAATAACTCCCGCGCCTAGCATCTCCTTCAGCTCTTTATCAATATGGACCTGCATTGCAGGCGAAACCGGGTAATATCGTTGTTTAATCGGTTCTGCCGACGTCCTAATCTTGTGTTCAACCAATTGTGTACAACCTAATCCCTCTGGCATATCCCTGAAGATTTTCTCCTCCAAAATCTCCAATTGCCTTGCTTGATTTTCGTCCAATTCGGACTTTTCCTTAAGAACGGAAATTGAACCAACCGACTGTTGATTCGAGAAATTCCACACGCCTGATCGCAAATCCGGGACTACACCCGACAGTGCCCAAAAATCTGCACCAAGGATCATCACGTGTGGTAGAGCTGGTATTACCAAACACTCTAAAAAGACTGATTTATCCTGTACCACAATTGGAAGAGATACTACCCCCAAAACTTCTATACCCGCCCCATCTGCTAAAGCTACTGAGCTTATTCTACTCTTTGACAAAACTAACCCTAAATGTTTAAGAATATCCCACCCGTCCCTACAGACAATGGTGCGTGAAGCACCTGAATCCAGTAAACCTAGGAACTGAATTCCATAAATAGAAATGTTTAAAAATGGCCGATTGTCTAACCCGTTTGCCTCGAGAGTGAAACCTAAATGAACTTGAGGTACCAGCTGGTCGTCAGCAGGCGACCTAACTAGTTGCGACGGCGCTCCTGTCCTGCTGTTCCAGGAGTCCGTTGCGCGTTTCCCGTACAACGTCGGCAATCCCTACGATAAACCCCTGCTGCACCACAACCGTAACACTTTTTCGGAGCAGAACATCGGTTTGAAAAATGGCCCTCGCTACCACAATTGAAACAACGCATTTGCCGACGTTGTTGGTTGTCTTGAGTGACAACCGAAATCCTTGGTTCTTCTACGCTGATGTACGCCAAATCTGGCTCCAGTAAATGTCTATTGCGCGTCGTTGGTGGTGGAGCAAATGTTTCCACATTCGCCCGCACCGTTTCCAACTTGCGCCCCAACGCCACCAAATCGCTGACACACTTGGGATCCGCCAATCCCAATTGCGTCTGATAAAATGGCGCAAGGTTCCGTTGCAGAATCGAAAGCTTTCTCCGCTCCGAAATCGGTTCCGAAAGTCTTCCGAACATGTTCTGCATCGTTGCGACGTAAACTCCTATCGACTCTTCCTTCCCTTGGGTTCGACATCTGATTTCCTCTAATAAGAGGTCATCATAATTGGGCGGGAGAAACTCCAGTTTCATCTCCCGAACGAGTTCCTGCCAAGAAAAGACCGACCTCCTAATCGCCCTAAACCAAAGAAGAGCCTTCCCTTCGAAGAGTTCCACTGCCGACCTAAACAACTGCTGGACTGAAACCCCCTTGCTTCACGAAGTTCGTCAACCCTTTCCAAAAAGGCGTTGACGGAAGCACCGCATCGTTCTCCTGAAAACCGTAATTGCCATTTGGACAAGTTTTCAACCCTTTCGTTCGTGAAAGGCTGCTCACTTCGCCCATCATCGTTTGACTGGGAATTCCTATTCCTGCCAAAGGCGGAGTTCGGTGGTGGCGAAGGGTCCCGGGTCGTCCGTCTGGGTGGAGATGAGTCCGCCCGTGTTTGCCGCTTCAATCTAAGTCTGCCATCGTCCTGGCTTTCGTCGTCGAGGCTTTCATCGTCATCGCTCTCTTCGATGTCCCCGATTAAGCCCAAGAGTTCCGTCTTCAGACTCTTCTTCTCTTCAACATCTTCGGGTGTTGAAGCGTGTGACCTGCCAATTCTGGTGGTTGCCCACTCAATCTTTGTTACGAGCTTTTTAAACTCGGGAGATCCCCGCTCGGGGCGGCTCGCTATGAGCGCTCTGATCTCCATTATCTTTCTGACAACCGCATCCCGGTCTTGTTCAAAAGTGAAAGGGTAATCCTCGAAGCTAGCTACTTGGGACCCCCGCCGCTCAAGAGCTCTGGCCGCTCGTAGAGACTTACGCATGGGATCCACTTCCCCCGTCGACAAACCCCTACACTCGACCTCATAGATTAATTCTTCCTTCGATAGACGATTGATATCCATGGCCGAATAGCAATGCGAATCAATTATGAATTGAACAACAGAATTGGGTTAGTAAAAGGAGAAACGAAGAATTGGTCGTACCAAAACGACAAACTTGAAGGTGGTGATAAGCAGCAACTACAATAAATCAACCCAGTAAAAAGAACACCAATGTTTTTATTTCGAATCTAAAACAAAATGAACGATGTATTCAGAGCAGGTTTATCCTATATGAATACGGATAGATGTTAGCCTCAAAGCAAAAAAATTACGCAAAGATTCGCTTTAGTCCCTCGATACGAAATTAGGAACTCTGAATTTAAACACGGAACTATAAAACTCAAGAATGAAGAAAACAGAAGTCAAGAAATAAGCACAATTTACCCAGACTAAAATCAAAATGTAATATGGTCTCAGAGCAAGAAAGACGAAAAAGAAATTGGAAGAAAACACTTCACTGAAACAACGTCACGAGAGTGTAACGATCTACGAGAAGCCCCAAAATTAATTCACCGAATAATTTCTAAAAACTCCGAGACATATGTTCCAACAAAACACGAGAAAATGTTTTAGATAATCCAAATTTACTGTGATCGCAAAAACAAACAAAAGTAATCGAAACAGGTGCTCCAACAAAACAGCTTCACGAGAATATAAAAGTTTCCTCAACCAAAATTAAATTCAAAAACTCCACTGAATGGCTGCCTATCGATAACCAAGAGCCGATGGTAACCCTAATTGAAACAAATAAAATATTCCTAACCGAAAACAACAGTATGTATGTGTCACGGTAGGTCAGTGCCCGAGGTACGAAAACGATAACAACCGTACCCAGGAAATATATGTATGGGCGTATATGAAACCCAACGCACCACGGAAAATATGTAATTAGATGGGGTACAACTAAGAAAACAATTTTATTCACTAAAGTGTAAAGATGTAACGATATGTATGTATCAACGCTGAGAAATCTTGTCCGGATAACTTTGTATGTTGGGGTATGAAGAAACACCAAGAAAAAATGGGTAAAATAAATCTAGGTAAATATGTGGGTGATTATATTGGTATTTATCAATATACTGTATGAAAAGGGGTATGACGAAATGGGAAAAAATGTATGCAAATATGTAAATATTTGTTGGTATTTATATATATAAATGTTTTTATGCAAGGGTTACGACGAATTGAAAAAAATGATGCAAAAATGTAAATAATTATGGGTGTTTATATATATGTATTAATGGTTTATAAAGGTGTAACGAAATCAAAAAGATGTATGCGAATATGTAAATAGTTATTCGTATTTATGTATGTATTATATTTGTATGAAAGGGGTATGGGCAATTAAGACAAAATGTAGGTATATATAATAGTTTTATGAAAGGGTATGAGAAAATCAAAAAATAATTGAACGACTCAGATAGATATGTATATTTGAAACTATTGGTCTGATTATATGTTTATATATTTTGTAAATATGTGTCTACTCTGCATAGACAAAAGAAATCAAAATTAAACAATTGCACCTACTTGTGGGTAACCAGGCGTTTTACCTCTGGTTATCTCCCTCACTCCCGCTATAACCAACCGTTGAACCAAACCCGTACACTGCACCGAATAACTGCTCACAAAATTCCACTGCCTAATAGCGGTTGTTTTAGGGAAATGCCTCACAAATCTTTTTTTCTTATGCAGCCACTCGAAATTCTGTGAAAAAAATAAAATAAAAAAGTAAATAGCACTTTGAAATGTTTGCACACAAACTTCCCTAAACACATGTATGTCGGTACAATGGACCCCCCAGCTTGTACCGACAATTTACCTAAATATATTTTTTTTTCTCCACAATACGCGCGCGCGAACACGACAAAAAAAAATCACGAAATCCAAAAGAAAAAGCCCCACGTTGGCCGTCAATTTGTTGCACTAAAATTACCCGCGATCAAACTACTTTGGACTATTCTAAATTGGCGGAAAACAAACAAAATAAATTAATGCGAAATTGCGGTCGCCACCGCCGAGAATGAAATTTATTGAACTATCAGAAATTTCGTGCGAAGAGCGCGAGTGCAACAGCCAGCAGATAGAGTG
Organism: Portevinia maculata; assembly: GCA_949715645.1. Taxonomy (NCBI): domain Eukaryota; kingdom Metazoa; phylum Arthropoda; class Insecta; order Diptera; family Syrphidae; genus Portevinia; species Portevinia maculata. The sequence goes on from OX454527.1 coordinate 125,362,758, forward strand.
CTGATTTGCCGGTAGCTCAGCACGGGGTGGGTTCAGGAAGAAAAATACTAATTTTGGTACCTGTGCCAAAGGAAAGCGTAGGTACTTACGGTGGTGGTTTAAATTAAACTTTTGATTCACTTCACAGTGCAAGACCTGAAAAATATGGAGAGAAATGGGCGCCACACAATTTTAAGGAGAATTGGGAAACCGAAATATTCGACCAAAACGAGCGGAACAAAAAAATAAAAGAGAAAAAGTTTTTTTTTTGTAGCACGTTATAAAAACTCCGTTGGAGTACGGCAAAATTTTATTACGGTTACTGGACAGCCGTTTGGGATGAAAGAAAAAAAAATTCCCAGGATACCACACGATCGCGTTCTCCCGAGGGGTGGAAAATGTTCCGAAATTAATGGGTCGCGTGTCCCGTCGTTAACCGAGATTTTCGAAACCCGATCCTACCGAGGTTATAAATGGTCACAAACACTGCCTAGCTATCACGAAATTACCTAATGATATATAAATATACACCAAAATACTTAGCTTTTTTTCGCAACTCCTTAGTCCTCGTCCTGTAAGTGGGTGGGTCTAATCCCGCCACGACAATCGTCTTATCGCTCCTTGAAACTATCCTGAGCTCCCTTTAATCGATCCTTCTTCCTAGTTCCTTCTTCGACTTTACTTTTATTCACTTTACTTTCACTAAAAATCCCTTCTGGACGTTTCCACAATTTAAAACTAGCTCGTTGCCTGGCCAACCAAGAAGTGATTTACCAGCTGGCTTTGTCCATTCGGCCGGCCGGCATCCTCACTCACACATCCATACATACGTGGGGAAGCAGAGCCAACGACAGTTCTAACGCGGCCATTCAGCTGTAGCGCTGAAGAGGCCAACTGCTTCGTACTCCCTCATACTCACACATACTTAGACATTTGGCGGTCCATGTCATCTTCTGCTACACTATATACTCTCACATCCGTGCGCTGACATGAACCCGCTAATGTTCTCACGCCCTTCAGGCGACCTCTCTCTCTCAGTGAATTCGCCCATTGCTCTTACTCAGCAATGAACAAACCCTCCGACCGACCCTGGATCTGCCTTTATTCAGCCCATGCCCTTTCTGACGTTTCGCGACGTAAACAAAAGCATTCGAGCAAGGAAATAGATTTGCAAACAACATGCCAACTGCAAAATGTTGTTTTTTTTAATAAAAATATCCCCTCAACGGCCAAGAAAACTCATGGATAATTTCAGGATGCGGAAGACAGAAACCTTTTTCAAGATGTCCATCCCTAGGACCAGGCCCAGCGACTATTTGGGAACGCAGAACTAAGGAGTTGGTATGAATTTCTATTTAGTTTTACGAATTTTCCTATGCTACCTCGGTAGAGTCGCGCGCAGATTTTGGGGAAAGGGATATGCAGATCGTGTGCCATTCTTCACATAAATTTACGTTATGTTGGGCACGCAGCCATCGTTACATTTGTGTCTTGATTCGGTTTGTTGTTGTTGACACGTCCTGGGGTGTTCGTCTACAATCCCCGTCTTGGTTCAAAGTGTTATGTTTCTTTGTGTTATTTTCGCGCCGGTATTGTTTTTTTTTGGATGCGCGATTGGTGATGTTTCTCGTCCTGTGTCGCTCGTTTATTGTGAGGGTGTTTTACAGGGCCGCCCGCCCGCACTCCTCTGCTGCTCCTACGGTGCTCCCACGACGGAGTTGGGTCAAAAGGGAGCGTCGTCCCTTCCCTCATCGAACCAAACTCACTACCGCGTCGGTGGTAGATCGAAATTCGCTTTTGGGTCTTTGAGTTATTCGGACAGTCCGTCCGCGCCCGCGAATTACATTTGTATTTGCAGGGTGGATGTTTCAGTGGGTTGTATTGGTTCCACCCTGCCGTTGCAGACACTTCGTCTGGTTGCGGAGTGCTTTTTACTTGCACCCCGCCTTTACAGACCGTCCGTCTGAAGTCGTCACCACAGACCGCCCGTCTGTCTCGGTTTCCACAGACAGTCCGTCTGTATCTGTCTCCACAGACCGTCCGTCTGGATTCGTCTCTACAGACCGTCCGTCTGTGTTCGTCTTCACAGACCGTCCGTCTGTATTGGGTTTGGGCCTGGGCCTCCTGCCCTTCCAGTCACCTGTGGTGGTTGCTCCCCAAGGCTCCAGAGACGTGGACCAATGGCTGATGGGACCATGGTTGCCCCTCCACTTCTTTAGACCATGGAAACGCAGACCGATTAAAGAGGGAAATTTCAAGGAGGGTCAAGGGAAAAGAGAATGGCTCTTGTTGCGGGCGATTTGACCGCAACACAGTCATCAAATAGCTCAGTCGCCCACGGAGTATCCGGATACCTGGCGCCCTCCGGATTAACTAGCCTTATCTGCACAATGCGGATCTCTGTGCAGATGGACCTCTTTTCTCCGCTACTCGTGGGATCTAACATGAATAAAAACAAAACAAAACAAACAAAAACAAAAAATTTTACGGCCGGTTCTCCTTCTATACCGGACGGTAGCACGGCGACCTTGCTGTCTACCGGCAAAGCTCACCTGGCACCAATTAGTGCCGGGACTGTGGATACACATGGTCCCTCCACTAGTGGTTGCGAGCTTAATAAATCCCTCTCCGACAGGGAGAGGACTGTGACTCATGGTCCCCCCTCTGCCGGCCCTAACATGACAACAACGTCTGCTGTCAACGCTTCCAAGCTGACTGTAGGACGGACTGTGGCTACTCATGGTCCTCCTGCAAAAGTCGGCAAAAGCGTTGACAATAAAAAACTTGATGGTGATGGGACTGTGAATCATGGTCCCCTCCCTTCCAACACCAAGCGTCCCCGTATCAACAGATCCAAGGCTTCTTACAAGCAACGACGCAATGCCATCCGGATCCAGCAGATGTGTGGCACCATCGCGGAGAAGGATAGGACGCCTGCACAAATAGCCAAACTAGATTGGGCGCAGCAGATCCTTAAGTCCTGCGACCCGTCGATAAAACGCCAGAGGTCAGTGGAAGGAACCAGCTCGGTTCCCAAGAGGCAGAGAGTGCACAACACCGGTATCTCTCCCACCATCACACCTCTCAGGTCTTTCAGCGACATCTTGAAGGACAAGATTGTGGTCGCAGTCATCGATCGCAACGATATTGACGGGTCCATCAACCAGGAGAAGTGGGATATGATTAAGAGAGCGCTTTCGCGCTCCTTCTCCACCTTCATAAGGAATCATCCCGGACCTCTTCCGCTTGCGCATGAAGGCGGGTGGCATCAAGGTCACATCAAACTGGTCGCGTGTGATGACCAAAGATCGGCCGATCTCTACAAGCTTGCAATAAGCAGGCTTGGAGAGGTGTGGCCTGGCGCAAAGCTCGAGGTTGTTGCGAGGGAAGACATCCCCTGCCGACCAAGATCTCGCATCTGGATCACTGCGGATCCATTCACCCCTGAGGGCATCCTGGAAGTCCTGCAATTGAGCAACCCTTCACTTCCGACCCACAACTGGAAGGTTGCCAAACTGGAAGAGCTGAAGGGCGATTACAGATGTGTCGTGGTTGTAAGCAACCAAGAAACCTTGGCCATGGATGCGGGTAAACTACCCCCTCCTCCTCCTCCCCCCTCTGACTCTTTGATCGCAGTCTCAGATCCTGGAGCTTCAATCTCCTTCCCCTCGCTGGAGGATGATGAACCCTCCTTGCCCAAAAAATCACCATCCACTTCCGACGTCCTGTCAGATATGGAGACTGATTACCTAGACAAGGTTCTTCTGAGTGAAGACGAGCTTCTCAGCTCATCCTCGGAATTGGAAGGCCTGAACAACACCGTGGTGGAGGTATCTCTGCCTGATTGTAGCGAAAATGCTGCAGTTAGTACAGATTAACCTCCAACACTCCATTAAAGCTTCGGCCGCACTCATTCTTCGTCTAGCCAAAGGCGCGGAAGACATCGTCTTGATCCAAGAACCCTGGATTGTACACAACCAGATTCGAGGACTCAGGACTCCCGGATACTACAAACTGTATGTGACTGATAAAGGTAAACCCAGATCATGCATACTAGTGAAAAGTAATATTAATGCTTATTTACTCCCTAATTTCAGCGATCGAGATATGACTGTGGCAAGACTGGAGACTGCAGGCAGATCATTCTAGTTGGCATCAGCTTATCTCGCCCACGATCACGTGGGGCCTCTCCCTGGTGATAACCCAGAGAGGCTGGTCGATGAAGCAAGGAGGCAAAAAGCTGAACTCATAATCGGTTGTGATGCTAACGCTCATCACACCGTATGGGGCAGCTCAGATATTAACAACAGAGGTGAGTCACTTTTTGAATATCTTTTAAGTACTAACCTCATTGTCTGTAACCTAGGTAATGAACCCACATTCATTACCAAAAACCGACAAGAAGTCCTTGATATTACTCTTGTCTCCGTTCATTCGTTCTCTGATCACCGATATCTTTTATTCAACCTTAACGTTGATACTCCATGCCAACCTTCCTTCCGCAATCCTCGGAAAACCAACTGGCCATTATACAGAGAAACTCTATACAAACGTGTTAACTCGGAACTCTTAAGTCCCCCCTGTAACTCCAACGAGCTCGACAATAAAGTCGATGAGCTTACTCTGGCCCTTAACGAAGCAATGTCTGCATCGTGTCCCCTCGTACAACCTAGGGGGAAAAAGAAGCCTCAGTGGTGGTCCACTGAGCTGGGACCACTTAGAAAGGAGTGCAGGAGACTCTTCAATCTTGCTAAAACCTCAAAAGCTATAAACGATTGGGACTCCTACAAGGAATCAATCAAATTATACAAAAAAGAATTAAGGAAAGCCAAAAGAACGTCATTAAGACTCTTCTGTGGAAAAATAGAAGAATCCTCTGAGGCATCTAGGCTAAGAAAAATCCTTGCTTCAAATCCTACTATGCCTAGCTGCCTTAAGAAGGCAGACGGCTCTTGGACGACATCTAGCGAAGAATCGCTCAATCTGCTACTTGATACTCACTTTCCAGGTAGCTCCAATATTACCGGCAATTATAGCCTTAACAGGTCACATGCACAGCTAACTTACCCCCACGGTCTGATAACTAGGGACAAGCTGACTTGGGCGCTACAAAGCTTCAAACCCTTCAAGTCTGCAGGACCAGACGGCATAATACCTGCCGAACTACAAATGTCAGCGGATATCATCCTGCCTGTGCTGGAGATGATCATGATAAGCTGTCTAAATCTGGTACATATCCCCCGGACTTGGAGAGAAGTAAAAGTGGTTTTTATACCCAAGGCTGGCAAATATTCCCATGTCAGTCCAAAGGACCTCAGACCTATTAGTCTATCTTCATTCCTCCTCAAAACGCTGGAGCGATTGATTGATATCCACCTCCGTATGCACATAAACCCGCAATTGCTGTCTACAGCTCAGCATGCGTACCGTAAGGGAAAGTCGGTGGAAACCGCTCTTCATTCCTTAGTACGCACAATCGAATACTCCCTCCATCACAAGGAGTATACCATGGTTGCTTTCCTTGACATAGAAGGCGCCTTTAACAACGTTAACACATCTGCAATCGCAAACGCACTGGCAGAACTAAATGTGGATAGCTCGCTTGGTGAATTGATCAATCTACTGCTAAATAGTCGGATTATCAATTCAAAACTGGGCGTTACATCTGCTAGGAGGTCTGTCAGTCGAGGGACGCCGCAAGGCGGTGTTCTTTCTCCCCTTCTCTGGAACTTGGTGGTGAACAAACTACTGATAAACCTGGAAGGGGAGGGCTGCGGAGTGATTGCCTATGCGGATGATGTTGCTATTGCCGTCTCTGGGAAACACCTCAACACCATAAAGGAACTCCTGCAAAACGCTCTTAACAAGCTAACGAGATGGGCTAATCGGTGCGGACTGGGCGTTAACCCCCACAAAACCGAGCTTGTCCTCTTTTCCAGGAAATATAAAATCCCATATATTGACCCTCCCTCTTTTAGCGGTACAAGCTTAACTTTCTCTGACGAAGCAAAATTTTTGGGTCTAATCTTCGATAGGAAGTTAAGCTGGAAACCCAATATACAAGAAAGAGTCAAGAAAGCTACAGTAGCACTTTTCTCTTGTAAAAAAACCATTGGCAACAAGTGGGGTTTACAACCCCGCATTACGCACTGGCTATATACATCGGTGGTAAGACCAATTCTTACTTACGGGATGGTTGTCTGGTGGACTGCTCTAGAAAAAGCTATTAACCGCGACAAGCTGGGCAAAGGCCAGCGTTCAGCGTGCCTATGCATTAGCGGAGCACTCCGAACTACCCCCTCCGCTGCTCTGGACATTCTGCTACACCTGATACCCCTTGATATATTTAGCATGCAAACATCGGCATGTTCCGCTGTCCGCTTAAAAGCTACCTCGCAGTGGACCAATAACAATATTGGCCACTCCATTATTCTAGACTACTTTAAGTCTCTACCCAGAAACATAGACTACACCATACCCCGTTTGCAGTTCGGAAAAAACTTCCAAATCACCATTCCTTCCAGATCATTCTGGGATGATGATGCATTTGCGAATGATAAATCGATCCACTTTTACACCGATGGATCAAAAACTATCGATGGGGTAGGTGGTGGAGTCTTCTCAGAAAAGCTAAATCTTAGCCTCTCTTTCCGTCTTCCTGATTACTGTAGCGTGTTCCAGGCGGAAATTTTGGCGATAAAAGAAGCCCTGACGTGGCTGAAGAGGAATGTGATATCCTCAAAGGATATCCGTATCTTCTCGGATAGTCAGGCCGCGATTAAGTCCCTGGACTCAGTCTCTTCAAATTCCATTATAGCCCAAGACTGCCGATCATCTCTTTAGGAGATGGCAGAGCAGTTCAATATTCACCTCTGTTGGGTGCCGTGGCATAGGGACATTCCAGGTAACTGCAAGGCTGATGATCTCGCCAAAAAAGGAACCACATTACCTCCTTTACCTGATAAAGGTTCCCTAGGTATACCAATCGCTACTTGTAAACTCTTGTTTAAGCTATCCGCAATCGAGAGAACAAACCTTAGGTGGACGAGTAGCAATACATGTCTAGCGACTAAGCGGATCTGGCCAAAGCTGGATCTGCGACGCTCTAAGTGTCTAATCTCATTAAACCGACTGTATATTAGCTCCACTATAGGTGTTATCACAGGTCACTGCTTAATAGGCAGGCACGCATCTAGACTCGGTGTGTGCTCAAATGACTTCTGCAGAAGCTGTATGGATGAGGAGGAGGAGGAGACTGTACTTCACCTTCTCTGCACGTGTCCTGCGCTCTCCCATAGAAGAAATCTCCATCTAGGGGACTTCTTGTTCAATGACACAAGCGACTTAGCCAGCACTGGCGCTAGAAGTCTTTCGCGCTTCATAAGAAGCTCCCATTGGTTCAACGAGCAGTGAGGGTAATCCCCAGATCTGTGTGGTACCACAATGGACCTATCATTGGTCTAAGTGTGTTGGCTTTGGCTGACAGCCACGTCTACCTAACCTAACCTAACATAACCTATGTCACAAGTCTGCCCACCCAAAGCATGCTTCGATGGTATTTACCCACTCCGCAGTGTAAACAGTGGCGAAACAGCATATTCTTAACGACAACCATTTCGATGGCTGAACGCTACCTTTTTCAGAAAGTCGGCTTAGTCTCATTCTAAAACATGAAACCTCGTTCTTTCATATAATTCTACCCGGAGTTAGAAGACATCGTATGTGTCAGCCAGCACAATTAATTGCGATCCTTCATTTTTCTTGAATTAACAAGAACGGAATACAAAAAAAATAAAAAATCCTGAAATAATAATGAGCAAACATTAAAATATAAAATAATATAAGGAATCTAGTCATAAATCCCTACGAGAGTAAAACATTTCTGGTAAGTCACCGAATTTAAACACTTGAAATAAAGAAATAAAGTTACTCCACGCGACAAACTTCACCCAGCAGAAGGTCTGGAAGTCACTCCTCCTTAAGCGAGGAAGGAACAAATCGAGTGTTGACGGCCTGTTGCTCGCTTAGCACATGCGGCTGAGCGCAGGTCGCCTTTCTATACTTTGTACCCAGCAATTTCCCCGTCTTTGGACGGCAGTAAGACTCAGCAACAGCACGTGCAACGCATCGCCCACGTGGAACGCTGACGCGAGACGTTCATTTCTGATCTCATCCCCTAGGCAACGTGCTGAAAGAGATCTGTTGCAAATCCAATTCGGAAATATCTTCGCCAAGAAGCAGCATCGAAATATTACAACTCGGTTGTTCGTCAACCACAGGCGGTCGAGCATCGAGAACACAGACGTGCATGCAGCAGAGCAGCGCGGTCGACGGCCAGAGCGACCCAAGAATCGCACACCGCGACATTCGCACGGTAGAGCCTCCGACCCCGAACTTCGGAACCACGGCGACTAGGTAAGACAACGTCGACCGAGCTAATTGTCTTGGTCACACCACGTGCGACAATTTACTTATCGGTAATTCTTCTTCCAACCCAGTAATACAGGTTCGACACCGCAGGCGGCACCGAAAGCGGGAGAGAGCAAGAAATTCGCCGGTGCAATTCATCCATCAGCAGCAGCATTATCATCAGCAGCACATCATCAGCAGCAGCAGCGTTCACCAGCAGCAGCAGCAGATCCAGTTACAAAGCTCGAGGGAGAAGGGGCGTGGAATAGCCACGTTAAACGCAGCGTATTTTTATATACTAGGGGTCGCCCCATGGTCGAAATTCGACCAATTTATTCTACAAGTTGAAAAAAAACAAAGTCGACTGTTATACATATTAATCGGAAAATTAATTTTTTCGATATTGCATTCTCTGATTTCACATGATAAAAAATTTGTCCGGCATTTTCAAGTAACTTCAAGTAACTTCAAGCATTTCCGGGTAACTTCAAGTAACCTCAATCATTTTCAAGTAACTTCAAGCATTTTCAATCATTTTCAAGTAACTTCAAACATTTTCAAGTAACTTGCTTCACCGTTTTAATCGTGAATGTTATAGCCAAGTTTGTGGTCAGATCAATTAATTGAAAGTTATTACACCTTATTGACCGCAAAAATCGTAATAAAAAGAACTAAAATTAAAAACAAAAACGAAAAACTTTTATGTTTGAAATTTTCAAAATTCTTTTTTATTTAGCACGTATGCATTTCTCTTTTACTCTCTTTTGTAATTGTAATTGTTTAATTGTCGCTCGCTGATGATGGTTCCGCAGCTGAGAACCGAAATGCATACGTGCTAAATAAAAAAGAATTTTGAAAATTTCAAACATAAAAGTTTTTCGTTTTTGTTTTTAATTTTACTTCTTTTTATTACGATTTTTGCGGTCAATAAGGTGTAATAACTTTCAATTAATTTTCAAGTAACTTCAAGCATTTTCAAGTAACTTCAAGCATTTTAAAGTAACTTCAAGCATGTCCAAGTAACTTCAAGTATGTTCAAGCATTATAAAATGCATAACATGCACAGCAATGTTGTTGTTGGTAACTTCAAGCATTTTCAAGTAGCTTCAAGCATTTTCAAGTAACTTCAAGCATTTTCAAGTAACTTCATGATATAAAATGTTTCCGTTCCGATTGGCAGATTATTGTCTCACACAGCAATGTTGTTGTTGTTGTAATTTCATCCAATTCGTTTCATTTTACCTGCTGTAATTCATAATGTGTATTATATATGTGTTATTAATATATAGATAAATAAGTATTTCTTGTATTAAAACAGAGGAAAGACCTCGTCTCAATTATAGTCAGCGTTTGAAGTAGTTCTATTCAATACTAAGCCCCAAGACGGGATTTGAACGCGATCGCGTTTCGTATTAAGCATTCGTTGCACACATTTTTTTTCGTCTTCCATCGCGTTGTATTAACGTAAGAATCTAATCGGAATTTTTCAATTCCAACCCCTCTCGCGAATAATTTTCGTTTAGCTTAAATTCAATTGCCTCCGCGGAAATACAAGCGTTAAATAGTAATCCAGTACGCTTACAACCGGTAGAACCCAGAACCAGTGCATCCGTAGGATACCCTCGATCCTAGGGATATTTTTATAAGTTTTTTTTTTTTTTTGTATCCGTGACAACATTTACAAAATTCAACAGCTACAACAAACAGTGGTGGATCGTCAATGTGCGCACATCGGCTGGAGTATAACATCACATAAGTTCTTAATGTTTCTATATTAACTTTCGGTTTTTATTTGCATTTTTCACATATTGATCTAAATAATATATATATATATATTTAGGGGAAGGCGGGGCATAATGATCACCCGGGGCAAAAAGGGCCCCCCTTTGTATTTTTATATTGAGTAAAGTGGCAACTTTGAAAAACAACCTAACTGCTCTGATATTTCACTCGCTATTTGGGGAAAACCCTTTTTTTAATTAAAGTGGCAGTTGCTTTGTGATTTGAGCAAAACAAGTTTTTGCATAGAGTTTATATTATTTTGAGGTGATTTAAAGTGTATTTTTTGGGAAACTGGTCAAGTGAATAATTGATTGTTTTTATTTCATTTCAAGGTAAGTGAATATAGTTTATATAAATTAATTTGTTTTTTCATTAAGGTTACATTTTTAACTTATTTTTTCAATGTGTATTTAATAAGAGGTTTGGGGCAGAATGGGCGAGGCATAATAGGGATATGTGCCCATTATGCCCCATTTACTTTCTACTAATGTAATTTGCATTTCTATTCGTTTCTATCAGTATTTTATATTGTTTTAGATGGTTCGAAATTACGTGAGGAAGACCAAGAGGCAAGAATGGAGCAAAGACAGTATGCTACGAGCTTTTCAAGATGTGAAGTCGAAAAAAATGAGCTGTAAGGCTGCTGCTAGGAATTATGAAATTCCTCGAAGCACATTGCAAAGATTTATAAAAAAAGCGGATCAAAACCCCGACCGTCCACTTCTTGTTACAAAAATGGGAAATTTTAAGCCCGTTTTTTCAGAGGACCAAGAAAAAGAGTTGGCAGAATATCTTAAAGACATGGAAGGGCGCTTATTTGGCTTTTCGATGAAAGAATTTCAGTATGAGCTGGCGGAAAAAAATGGGTTGACCAATAACTTTGATGCTGTGGGGTGCATTGCTGGAAAAGACTGGGCAAACAATTTTTTAAAACGAAATGCAACAATTTCATTAAGAAAACCGGAAGCAACATCTGCGGCTCGGGCTATGGGGTTTAACCGCGTCGCTGTAGAAATTTTTTTTAATTTACTGGAGGAGTGCATCGAAAAATATGGATTTTTGTCAAACAAGATATTTAACGTAGACGAAACTGGTATCACTACCGTTGCAAAGAGCCTGGGAAAAATTTTGGCAACTAAAGGGAGGAAACAAGTGGGATCGTTATCTTCTTCAGAGCGAGGGCAACTCTTAACCGTGGAAATTTGTATGAGCGCCGATGGGTCATATATGCCACCAATGTTTATTTTCCCTCGAAAAAGAATGAAGGCGGAGCTGATGGATGGAACACCGCCCAATTCATGGGGAGAATGTAACAAAAATGGATGGATAACAAAGGATCTGTTTTTGAAATGGTTCAAAAGATTTGTTGAATGGTCACGCGCAACCAAAGACCAACCTGTTTTGTTACTTTTGGATGGTCATGCAAGTCATGTAAAAAGCATTGAAGTCATCGATTTTGCAAGGGCTAGTGGTGTTGTTATGCTCTGTTTTCCACCACACTGTACTCATCGATTGCAACCCTTGGATGTGAGCTTTATGAAGCCTTTGAGCTCATATTATGGAGACGAAGTAAAGAAATGGCTCAGACAACATCCTGGAAGAACGGTAACACACTATCAGGTAGGACAATTGTTTGGTAAAGCCTATTTAAGATCTGCTACAATGCCAGTTGCGATAAACGGCTTTCTGAAGACCGGAATATGGCCGATAAACTCAGATATATTCGAAGACCGTGACTTTTTGCATTGCGAAACCACGGACATGCCACAAGAGGAGCAACCCACCGTTCTGGAAGAAACAACTTTTGATGGCCCATGTTCACAGACTTCACAAGTGCCACCAATAGACTCATCAACCACTGATCCCTTGATGATAACAGAAGCTCCAATAACAGCAATGACGGCAATCAATGATCCATCCACACCATCATCTTCTCCCAAATCCGTTATACTGACGCCAATGTATGCATCTCCAGACCCTGTTTTGGCAACTAACGATGCGCCAACGCCCTCAACTTCTTTCCATAATTTTTCACCATCTCAGATCGTAGCAGTTACCAAAGCACCGAAAAAGAAAAGAAATTCTAAACGCCGAGGAAAAACAGCAGTCATAAGGAGCTCTCCATACAGTTAAAGGCCGAAATCACCAAGTCCAAGCCCCCCACTGTGAAAAAGAATCACCAAATTAAAAAAACACAGGAAGGAAGAAAGTTCAGAGAGCGAAGAAGACGAGGAGTGCTTGTATTGCGGGTATTTATACTCCCAGTCCACAGAGGGGTGGGTTTCCTGTAGAGCTTGTGGCAAGTGGGCTCATTGTTCTTGTGCTGGAGAGGATGATATTGATGATGAATCTACACACATATGCTCGCGTTGCAATCCAATTTAGGTCCGTGCCCATCATGCCCCACCTATGCCCATTGTGCCCCAGCAACGGGGCACAATGGCCAAATTGAATGATTTATTTAAAGTAAAAAAAAATACTAAATTATTTATTTTTAACAAACTGTATTATTTATTCGTATTCCTTAATAAACTTTCTTTCAAATAACAGTTCTTCTGATATCCCCAGACTATTTTTGGAGTTTTTATTAATAATAATCCTTAAAGGGACCGTTATGCCCCGCCTTCCCCTACGCATACACCGAAATGCCTGCCTAAATAAAAGAAAAAAAACGAGAAAGAACGTCCGCATGCAGTGAACCTCAGTACATCCGTGCACTGCAGTAAATACGCATCCGAGTAGACAATTCCGGATCGAAGTAGCCTCGTGACCTACTTTTGTAGCTCAGGTCAACGCACTACAACTACCCATTCCGCGCGTGTATTAGCTGTTCTTTTGTTGTGGTGCAGTCTCCGTGCATCAGCGTAAATACGTCTCGACGGTTTCTTTTGCAGGACGGTCGACACTTATATATACACTTATATATACTATACATATACATATATATATAGATATACCAACAGACCACCTAGGTATACGTTATGATGGTGGTAGAAATACAGTCCAGGGCGAATGGTAGTGCTGATGCAAATCTTAATTCGTGTTTCTTCGTGTTTTTTTGTTATTGAACGTCGTTCGTCAGACCGTGTAGTAGTAAAGCGAACTTACAGATCGCGTAAACACTTGGCGGTAAAGTCTTAGTTACAGTACCTTTTTTTATTTTCTCTTCTTGCCATTAAGGAATTTCAAATCCTAGAGCACTCAAACTCGGTAACGGTCCATTGTACTACCAGGCAGAAATCCTCCTTTTGGTGTAGAGGCATGTGAATGGCATGTGAATGGTGGCGTATGTTGTTGTCCCCCATTAAGCTCCTTCTTACGTTAATTCCTAGAGGAGCAGGGATTTCTTGTTCTCTGTCCCTTCGACTTTTGTTTAATTTCCTAGTTTATATTTTGTATATGGGCCGGATGCCACATCGGTATATGTATATAAGATTTAGCATACTTAGATTGTAGTTCTCGAGCATTTTTGTGCTTTTGGCGTTTCTTCGTATTTATATTTTCTCTTGAAGTCAGGACCTACTGTCCGAGATTCACTATAGTTTATAATGATTAGATGATTATCGTAAGAGTAGATCTTAAGATAAATAAATGTCTATAACGCAATGAAGCGCCGGATATACTTAAGTATTTCCTTTTTCGTTCGGAGTATCGTCGACCTTTAACTATATATATTTTTTTATAATATATATTTATAGCGGCGGGGTGGGCCAGCTCAGGAGAGATCCGACATCTACTTTCTCTCCCCAATTCGTTCCTTGTTCTTTAAATTCTTGTGTTCTTCTTTAATCAACCTGGTGGTCCAGGATAGCGCTACAACCCTCAAGTATCGTCTTCTTCGGGCCGGAGGCTATCCTTCGGGATAGTGAAGGGTGGACTAGGACTCTTGGTACCGGCGACGTTCCATCGGGTCGTCCGAAGTCTAATCCACCAACAGAATAGCACGGGGTGGCCATGCGTGGTCGAACAACCCCTCTCACTTATTAATCATTAGACGGAGGCGGACTCCTGGCAGTCTGTAGGCCAGAGCCGTCGACGTTCTAGGCGATCGACAGGCCTTGTCGGGTATATTCAGTGCCAGCATGAAGTCAGCTGGGCACATTCCAGTAGTTGGCAGCGGCTGTTGTACTTTCTTTTGTTACAGATGCCAACCAGTCAGAAGAGGGGGGGAGTATGCCATTTGCTTGGCATGCTTGACGCAAGGTAAGGCATACACTACACACGTTACAATCTTCAATGCCTTGGATAAATGCCTCCACAGCCATTTCATTGATGAGAACCTCACCAGCATTAGGATATGACAAATGTGCCAGACGTTCGATATCTGCTTGCAGGTGTTATAGTGTTTCTCCCCTCTTCTGGACTCTACTGCGTAGCTGGACCCTGTACACTTGCTGGATATGCTCATCAAAGAAGCGCATCTTTATAGCCTTGACCAAGGCGTCGTAGTTATGTTGCTTCTCTTCTGATACGGTTTGGAGTAACTCCGCAGCTGTACCTCTTAGTGCGAGCGTTAGCGCAATCGACTTTTCCTCATTGTCCCAGCTGTTCGCCATTGCAGCTGATTCAAACTGCTTCTTATAAATTGGCCATGATGTTTGACCATCGAAAACAGGAGGCTGCATCTCTTTCCTTCTCGGGCAGTCCGCAGAATATTTTCGAGCCTTCTGCTTCTTCACTTTCTCGAGCTCTTTAGCCAAGTTCTCGAAGTTTGTCTCATGCTTGCAAAACGTCTGATGGATTTCGTCGAATTTGGTTTCAACCTTCTCGAACTTGAGGTCAATTTTTTCGACTTTTCCTTCCAGAACATTTTTAAAATCTTCCATAGCGCTCTTTTGGGCGGCAACTATGGAATTCTTTTGTTATTCGAATTTAGAGTCCATTGATTCCAATTTTGAATCTAGATAATTCTTCTGTTCATCAAATTTAGAGTCCAATTTGGGATCTACAGAATTTGTCTGTTGTTCTAGGGAATTCTTCTGTTTATCAAACTTGGCCAAAAGTAATTCCATCATAGCAGTCATATCAACGCCTGTACTTACTTGTTCTTCTGCTACGTCAAACAAAACGAACTTTGGGTTTTTTCCTTCGTTTTCAACAGCTTCCTGCAGTCGAAGCACCAGATCACTTTTTCCTCCAGCTGTGGTGATATTTCGCTTTTCTAGTTCAGCTTTTAACTGCGGTATACTGAGCTGTAGTAGTTTCAATGTGCGGCCCATTTTTGTTTCCTTTTCTTTTTCTTTTTTTTCTTTAACTAATTCACTTCACTTTAATTTCACACTGAATAAGTTTTATCCCACTTCTGACAGCAATGTTACATCCAGGCTAGGATTCGAAAAGATAAAACGTAATTCTATTTAATTAATCTTTATTAGTTCTCTTTCCATTTTTCTTGTTGCAACCATCCGATTCAGTTTTTCTCGCTTACTATAATTAAATTAATAAATCGTTTAAATTAATACTGTTTTCTTTTATTCCACAACTCTTAACAGATTATGGGCCCAGGAAATACGAAGAAATAAAGAAAGCAAAGTATTTTTCGTCTGGTCGTGAAAAAGAAAAAAACCCGAATCAAAATGGCAGACAATGTGGAGAAATATCGAAATCGTTTATTTGATGGAACCAATTTTAACAACTGGAAGTGCAGGATGGAAACACTTTTAAATGAAATAGATTTAGTGCAATACACCGAAGAAGCGCACACAGAAATGGTAAAAATCCTTCCATTTGACGATGCTGTAGCTGTACAGGAAAGTCTGAAAGCTGTTCATGGTCAAAGTGACAGAAACTTTAAGTCTCAAATCATACAGCGTATTGCAGATAGTCATCTAGAGTATGCCAAAGATAAGCAAACTGCCTTTGATTTGTTTACGACCCTGTGCCAAACATTTGAGAGAAAAGGTATTGCAAGACAGTTTCTTAAAAGAAAGCCACTTCTGTGCATGAAGTTCGACGCAAAAACCGATACACTCGCAAATCACTTTCTTAAGTTCGATAAAATTGTACGTAACCTGCGTTCCACAGGAGCATCATTGGAAGAGTTGGATGTTGTCTGTCATCTTTTATTGACAATGCCATCCGAGTTCGACAGTCACCGCTAATGAAACCTTATCAAGGAAAACCTGAGCCTTGCATTTGTTAAAAATAGGCTTCAGGACGAAGAGACAAAGCGGACAGTCACGAAAAGAAAGATAACGCTGGACATTAACTACCATCTTCATCAGCATTTGCTTCACAACCAGGACAGAGGATAGTAAACAAAACAAACCACAGGCTCCCGTATAAATGTAACAGGTGTGGGAAAGTTGGACACAAGCAAGCCGATTGCAGAAAGAGAACACACGACATGAAGAACAAGTAAACTCAAAGTGCAAATGCAGTAACAAGTCCTGACACATCAAATTCAGATGGTTTTTGTTTTTCTACAACATCTGAAACTAACACTGACACTGGTGTAAGATGGTATCTTGATTCGGGCGCAACAGAGCACCCGATCAACAGCAGCATTCATCTGGATAATACAAGGAAACTTGATGTGCCAATCTAAATTAAAGTGGCAAAGTCCGGAGCTTTTCTACAAGCAAACATTGGCGAAATTCAATTCCAGATACAAGTAGATGGAAAAGTAAAGTCAATTACAGTGAAGGAAGTTCTTTCCGTGGCAAATCTGAAACACAACCTACTTTCGGTTCGGAAACTTGAGACGAATGGATTTCGTGTCACATTTGAGAATGGCTGTGGAACTATAAGCAAAGGTAATCAAACAGTAGTGGTTGCGTACAGAAATGCTATAGAGCTATACGAGTTGTTTTTCAGCAAATCGGTATTGGTGAACTTAAGTGCAAAGCTAGAAGGATACGATTTGTGGCACAAGAGGTTGGGACATCTGAACTACGAAGACATCGAAGAAGCTGCAAAATCAATCTATCGGCATGAAAATTGATTTTTCAGACTCATCCAAAAATGTATGTCAAGTTTGTATTGAGGGCAAGCAGATTCGAAAACCTCATAATCAACGACGCAATCGAGCTGTACGTCCCTTGCATTGTCCTGTACATAGTGATATTATCGGTCCTATTACTATAACATCTCATGATGCGAAAAGGTATGTACTTACGTTCATCGATGACTATACGCACTTCACAGCGAGTTACACTTTGGAAGAAAAATCAGAAGTTCTGAAATATTTCATGTGTTTTGAAGCCATGGCGACAGCTCATTTTAATCTTAAACTGAGTCGAGTCAGATGCGACAACGGTAGAGAATATATCTTTAAGGAAAGAAAACAGTTCTTTGAAGGAAAAGGAATCTAGTTCGAGTTTACAATAAGGTATGGTAGGTAGGTAGGTAAAGGTGGCGGTTCGGCTTGAACCCAATTAGCACTTGTTGTGCCTTTTTGTTATCACGACTCGTGTGACCTATGTTGTAGTGGTTGTAGAGGATTTGATGTGCGGCTATATCCAACCTGTGGAGTTGAGAAAACGGATAAGATCTTGTATCCCTTATAGCCGATATAGCGCTAAGGTCGTCGAGAGCTGAGCCCTGCCTGGCCAGCTTATCTGCATGCTCATTTCCTGTTATGTTACTTTGCCCTGTAACCCACAGTATTGTAACACTGAAACGTTCGCCCAGTCCTGCAAGCTCGTTCCGGCACTCCTGCACCAGTTTGGAGGATATGGTAGCCGAGTCAATAGCTTTGATGGCGGCTTGGCTATCTATGAGGATAGCAATGTTTTGTTTGTACGCTGTGTCACGCATTAGTTGCGTGCAGGCCTCTCGGATAGCCAGTAGTTCCGCCTGGAAAACGCTGGTAAGTCCGGCAGGCGAAGGGATATTGATGTTTTTACTGATTCCGAGTAGACACCGGCCCCCACAGTTCATCTTAGAACCGTCGGTGTATATGACCGTGTCGAACTCTTTCACTACTTCGTCCCTCTTCCAACAATCTCTGGAAGGGAAGCTTACTTGGAAGCCTTTTTTGAAGTTTGGGTGTGATGTAGTCGTTTGGAAACGTGACCATGCCTTCTGGTAGCGAGTCCAGAATTCTGATGTGGCCGTATGGCCTTGCAGTCTAGCACCCCGATTCCCTGAGTCTTATCGCACTGCATAGTGCGGTATCTTTTGTGTGTAGGTTAAGAGGCAAAAGGTGCAAGAGCACAGTGAGGGCGTCCGTTGGGGCCGACCTCAGTGCACCCGTGGTGCCTACACTGGCTGTTCTTTGCAATCTTTTCAGTTTTGTGAGGTTGTAACCTTTACTCAACGCGGGCCACCATACTAGTGAGGATTGGAGATACTACTGCTGTGTACATCCACAAGGTCATCTTTGGTTGAAGTCCCCACCTCTTTCCAAAGGTTCTGCTACAGGCATAGAAGACAATACACGCCTTCCTCAATTGTGTGTTTCCAATTAAGTTTTGGATCGAGCGCGATACCCAGATACTTAGCGCTGGAGGATAGTGTAAGTGGTTGACCGTTTAGGCGGGGTAGGGTAGACTCGGGTATTTTGGTTTTGGTGGTGAACAGCATCAGTTCGGTTTTGCTCGGGTTAACGCCGAGGCCACAACTTGTAGCTCAGGTGCTTACCTTGTCTAGAGCATTCCCCAAGATATCACTTACTACAGAGGGAAACTTCCCTGATACTAGTATCACTACGTCGTCTGCATACGCGAGAGCTTTGACCCTTTCCCTGTCTAGTTTTACTAGAATTTTGTTCAAAAGCATTAGCCATAATAGCGGAGAAATGACGCCACCCAGTGGCGTTCCTTTATGCGCAAATTTGGTTAAGTGACTGTTGCCTAGTGTTGCCTGAATAACTCTTGTTCCGAGCATAGAAGCTTTCCATTTCCTAATAGATTCCTCTATGCCCAGTTTGACCAGAGATTCAAGAATAGCTTCCGTGTGTACGTTGTTGAATGCTCCCTCTATATCCAAGAAGGAGGCTAGGGTGTATTCTTTGTAGTGTATGGATTTTTCGATAGTTCGCACTACCTCATGGAGAGCCGTTTCCGTGGTGCTGTGATTTGGAAAGCGATGTTTCTGGCAGAGAACTTCGCAAATGGATGTCTAGGACACGCTCCACGGTTTTGAGTATAAAGGAGGTTGGTTGGTTGGTTGGTTGAAACCGGCCCTCGATGAGGATGCACTTAGACCAGAAGTAGGTCCATTGTGCTGCCGATGTGTAAGGTGGGTGGGTCACCCTCTTACTCAGGGAACCATTTGCTCCTCTGAATGAAGGAGCTAATCCTTGCTGTGCAGGCGTTGTTAAGATCGTTTAGAACATTGAAAAGGTATTCACCCAATGTAGCCTTCCTAATGTTGGCGAGTGCAGGACACGTGCAAAGGAAGTGACTGATGGTCTCCTCTTCTTCCTCGTCCCTACAGCTTCTGCAGAAGTCATTGTAGGGGATGCCCAACCTTTGGGCATGTCTTCCTATAGCACAGTGCCCGGTGAGGGCGTTTACTAATTTTGAGAGGGTTCCTCTCTTATGCCTCAGAAGTCCGATGGATCTGGATTTGTTTAATGTCGGCCAGAGTAGCCTTGCGGTGTTGCACTGGTCGAGTTGGTGCCAACGACGGTTGGCTTCGTTCACCGCATAGGTGTCTATGAGGTTTTTAACATAAGACGTTGGCGCCTCGATATCGGTGACGCTTATGCTATTTAAACCAGAAGAGCCTCGTCGGGTCAGTTCGTCAGCTTCATAATTCCCTGGTATGTCACAGTGACCCTGCACCAAGCAAAGGGTGAGGCTATACTGACCGGCTATCTCGTTAAGATATAGCTTGGATGCCTTGGATTTTGTAGTGCTGGATGCAAGGGATTTGATGGCCGCCTGACTGTCGATGTATATTACAATATCTGATTTCGATATCGTATTAACCGACAGCCAGGCAGCGGCTTGGCGGACGGCGGTGACTTCGGCCTGAAAAACGCTGCAGTGTTCTGGGAGGTTAAAGGAGAGGTGAATGTCCAGGTCTTGAGAGAAGACTCCGGCACCGACTCCGTCCTCCGTTTTGGACCCATCCGTAAAAATTGACAGCGATTCGTGGTGTAGGACATGACGTTGTGCCCACTCGATTCTGTCTGGGATTAGATGTTTGTAGCCCAGGTTGAAGTTGTATTCAGTGGGCAGGTGGTCGGTGACCTTAGGGAGATGTCGATACATC
The DNA here is from genome assembly GCA_949715645.1 of Portevinia maculata. NCBI lineage: Eukaryota > Metazoa > Arthropoda > Insecta > Diptera > Syrphidae > Portevinia > Portevinia maculata. The sequence continues at coordinate 125,383,092 of OX454527.1, forward strand.
GATAGTAAATTGGCATGTCCAGTTTGTTGCTCTTTCCATTGTTTGGAGCTTCTCAGTCTTATTGCTGAGCTGGCAGCCAACTGTTTGCGGACGATGTCGGTCGGGAGAAGGTGGAGCATGGCTTGGAGCGCCGCAGTGGGAGAGGTTCTCAGCGCACCGGTGATGCTGAGGCATGCAACTCGTTGAGTTTTGTCCAGCAAGGTTAGGTTGGACTTCTTCTCCAAGGCGGGCCACCAAACCAGTACTCCATAGAAGAGAATCGGTTTAACTACCGACATGTATAACCACTGCATAATTTTTGGTTGTAGGCCCCACGTGGAGCCTACCGCCTTTTTGCAAATGTAAAGAGCAGCTAGGGATTTCCTGGCACGTTCGACTACATTTTCCCTCCAAAGTAGCTTGCGATCAAGCTACCGGCCTAAATAGCTAGCGCTATTTGAGAGTGCCAGAGGAGTGCCTCTAATCTTCGGGGGAGTGAACTCATGGAGTTTATGTCTTCGTGTGAACAGGACCAGCTCAGTCTTTGTTGGATTGACGGACAGGCCGCATATTTCGGTCCAACCTGTCAATATGTTGATAGCAGATTGCATGACATCGGCCAGCGTCTGCGGGTATTTGCCTGTTACAAGTATCGCGACGTCGTCCGCATAGGCGATAACTTTGCATCCAGTATATTCAATTTCAGAAGGGCTTCGTTGAGCACTAGATTCTACAGTGGCGGAGACAATACTCCCCTTGGGGGGTGCCTCTGTGTGCACGTCAGAGTCAGAGTTGAGTCGTCGATGTTGAGCCTGCGTAGGGCGTTGGTGATCGAATTGGTTTCAACGTTGTTGAAAGCTCCCTCTATGTCGAGAAATGTCACTAAAGCAAGTTCTTTAATAGATAGGGATTTTTCGACGTGGTAGACGATAGAGTGCAGGGCCGTTTCAACAGATTTACCCTTTTGGTAAGCGTGTTGTGACGCGGATAGCAAGTTGCTATCAATGGTGGCCTTAATGTGAAGATCTAGAATTCTTTCTAGAATCGTGAGGAGGAAGGATGTTAGGCTTATGGGTCTAAGGTCCTTCGGGGAAGTGTGCGATGTTTTTTCTGTCTTGGCTATGAATACCACTCTTACTTCAGTCCAGGCGGTCGGCATTATTCCTAGCATCAAGCAGCCCCTCATAATACGGGACAGGTACTGCCCTATTATGCTGAGGGCCGCCTGAATTTGTGCCGGAAAATGCCGTCTGGCAACGGGGACTTGAATGGCTCAAAGCTGTTCACTGCCCATTTCAGACTTTCCTCGTTAATGAGGTCCGGAGGTGACGGTGGTCGTGCAGCGTTTACCAGGGCAGGGTTTTCGCTAGGCATAGTCGCGCAGCCGGGGAAGTGAGTGTCCATACGCAGACCAAGCGATGCTTCATCTGATTCTGTCCATGATCCGTTGGGATTCATGAGGACACTTGGTATGGTTGGGTTCTTGGAAAGGACTTTGCCTAGCCTAGAAGATTGAGACGTGTTGTCAATACTCTGACAGAAACTACGCCAGGATCTACGTCTGGCCTTACGAACTTCCGCTTTGAAGCTCTTAAGGCTTGCTTTGTAGATATCCCAGTCCAGAGGTAGCCTCGTTGTTTTGGCTTTGTTGAATAACTTCCTGCTTGTGTGGCGAAGCTTGTTAGTGCTGCATTCCACCACGGTGGACGATTGTCTGCATTCCTCGTAGTAATGCGACAGGATTCGTCGAATGCTACGTTTAAGGCGGAGGTTAGAACAGCGTTAAGCTCATCTAGTTCCAATAGTGTTTCTGGAGTCATATGTACACGATTGGACAGTTTAGCAGAGAGGATTTCATTGTGTTTAGTCAGTGTCAGTTCTTCGTCGATTGCGAAAAATTGCTGGTGAGGTGTTATGGCGTATTTCTAGTTTATATTCCAGATAGCGGTGATCGGAAAAGGAGTGGCTGTCAGATACAGTCCACTTAGAAATCGCAGGGTACAAGTTCATAGAGGCGAAGGTAACATCTAGTACCTCTTGCCGGGTTCTGGTTATGAAGGTGGGACTATTTCCCCTATTGCACACTATTAGGTCGGTGCCTACTAAGAATCTAAATCAGGGACTCACCTCGGGGGTTAGTGTCGGTACTATCCCATAGTTCGTGGTGCGCATTGGTGTCGCATCCCAGCAAAATGTCTTCTCCTCTCTTCCTGGCTTCTTCTACCACTACTCTCACCTCCTCTGATGGCGCTGAATTGGGGTCCTCGTAGGGTAGGTATCCTGAAGCTAGCCAGATGTGGGCTTTTGCAGATTTTAGCAGTGTTACTGCCAGGTCATTCGTGCTGCGATGAGGAAGAAAGCTTAAGTTTAGTGTAGATTTAGCGAGAATGCTAACTGATACAGACCTCTCCACAACGGTAGCGTCTAGGTTCTCTGGCGATGTTGGATCATCATCGGGGATCTTGTCGCAAGGGGAGGCGGCTATCGCCGGTTGAGAGGGGCCAGCAACGCTGTTGCGGTCCGAAGCAAAGAGTCTTACCTCCACCTCTTTAAGACCGCATCGGATCTTAAAGTCCTTAGCCCGGAGCAAGGGGAGAGACTCGGTGGTCAGCGAGACGACCAGCGAACGGCCAGTTTTCTTCACTTCTTCCGGTTTCTTGGAGCTAGGTGTCTCCTCGAAACACTTCCAGTCTTTGACTGGAAGATCCGGGTTTTGGTACGTGACCAGACTTTGTAGTTTGGCTGGCTCGCTGGGTTCGATTGGAACCCAGATCCTAGCTCTTGGCCTGTGGGGGATTTTGCTCCGGTCCACTGCCTTAAGCTTGGCACCTGGCCAGATTTCACCAATACCTGCAATGGCGGTGGTGATGAAATCGACCGAAATTTGGTCGTCACAGGCTAGCAGCTTTACGTAGCCCTGGTGCCAGCCAGCGTCCTTAAAGGTTGGAGGAGAGTGGGATGGGTGATAATACGCTCGCAAAGGCAGTTCATCACTCTGCCTTCAATGAGCCTCCACGAGAGGGGGGGCGTCGTACGCCATGGGTGACTGGGCGTCCGGTTTTTAAATGCCGTAGAGGCTGCAGCTCAATCAGTTCGTTGAACTGATTTGCCGTGTCGGTTGCCCAGGTGTGGGATTCTCGCTCCTGCTGGCTCCAATCCTTTTCCGGCTTTTTGCCTAGTCGGTCTAGGATACGGAAAGCCGCTGAGGTCTCTCGACTTAGCAACTTCTTCTCATGGCCAGAGAGCTTGGGGAGAGTTGGAAGAGCTGAACTGCACGACGGTGTCGTGTCAGTGCGCTCGTCAGAGAGCATCGAGCACTCGCTTGTGGCGTCGTCGATGCAGAGGTTCTGCAGGTGCTCCTCCATACGTGAAGTGCTTTTGGAGCTGCTGGCGGTGACAGCTGTTTCCGAATTTTGTTGAGGTCCGGCCTCTGAATTTTCTTTTTTTGTATTTTTTGTGTTTTTTCAGTTTTTTGGTTTTGCATTTTTTGAATTTTGGATCCCACGAGTAGCTAGGGAAGGGGTGGTCCATCCGCACAGAGCCCCGCATGTACGGATAAGGCAAGCTGATCCAGAGTGCGCCAGTTTCTCTGGATACACCGCTTGCGACTGAACTATTTTTGTTTTCCCTGGGCCCTCAGCCAGGCTGATTCTCGGCACGGTACGGTTCAAACCTTAATCCAGCCCAGGGTGAAGAAGGAATGGAGGAGGGAGGAAGGATGGGAAAGACATTGTGGGATGTGATTTCTGGGGTTTACTCCCGCTAAACACTCTGACCCAGAGTTGGTTTTGGTCCACGATGGGTTTTACAGTGGGATTCTTGGCATCTTCACTGCTATAACCTCATTACCCCGGATCACGAATCACTGTGAAACTTACACTTCATCGTACCGGGGCATCCCTTATCCGCCACCCTGGGACGCGCCTGGTAGGGGACCTACCCCCCCAGGATAAAGGAGGTTAGACTGATAGGTCTGAAGTCCTTCGCGGATACATGCGCGCGTTTACCCACTTTCGGTATAAACACCACCCTGGCGCGTCTCCAGGAGTGCGGTACGTGGTTTAGCAATAAACAGCTTCGGAGATCGACGCTAACCACGGTATTTATAGGTTTTGCGTTTTCTGTGGCATGACAGGCATTATGCCGTCAGAGCCCGGAGACTTATACGGGGAGAAGCTGTTAATAGCCCAGGAAATCTTTTCCTCGGAAATTATTGAAGTGATGTTGATGTTGGGAGCAGGTTCTACTTGCCGAGGCCTCTCGGGTTTCGTACATCCGGGAAGTGAGTGTTTATAAGGAGTTCCAGGGTCTCCGATGGGGATTCTGTTCATCCTCCGTCTGATCTTTTCAAAAATGAAGGGTTGGAGTGTTCCTTGGACAAAATTTTGCTCAGCCTAGCAGAGTTCTTAAGGGTTTCTATCGACTGACTGTAGTCCATCCAGACCACAGACTTAGACAGTCCTTATAAGGCCGCCAAAAATTGTGTTTGTGGCGGATGTTGAAAATCGCTCTAGTCATCTGTCTGAGACTGGAGAAATCTTCGTTCCACCATGAGGGAAGCGTTTTTTTACTGCGTTTAACTGGGCACGAGACTTTGTATGCTACATCCATAGCCTTCTCAAAAGTCTTTACCTGTACCTCCAGTTCTTTAATTGCAACTGTGTTTGTTTCGGGTATATTTTTGAGTTTTGTCCGAAGGACTTGGCCAAACTTGGTCCAATAAACTCTTTTGGGGTTTCAATAAGGTTTTTGTGGTCTCGACGTCGAGACTCATGTCGTAGAGGATCCATCTGTGGTCTGAGAGTGACTCCAGACTGGAAACTCTCCAGTTGTCGACCTTGAAGTTATTATTGTTTGTGTTTAGTGTAACATCTAGTACCTCTTCCCATCCCCTGTATGTTTCCGTACTCGGAAAGACAAAAGTTGGGGTCGTGCCCTTATTACAGACTGATAGGTTAGTGGTTAACAGAAAATCAAAAAGTGACTTACCTCTTTCATTATCTTCTGAGCTGCCCCATATAGAATGCCTGGCGTTGGCGTCGCAACCCATCAGTAGGTTGTCCTTCATTTAAGGCTATGAGCAGCTCCACCTCCTCTGGCGGTACAGGTCTCGCATGAGCCATGTATGCTGAAGCCAGGTATGTTCTTGGTTCGCACACTCCAATTTATCCACTGTTAAATCATATGAGCTAAGATTGGGACATAAAACAACTTTTAGATGTTTCTTAGCTAGTATGCATGTTCTAGGCTTACCTGTGGCCTGGTGTTTATAAAACAGGTCGTATTGTGTGTCTTGAAGCCCCTTTACGGACGAGTCTCTCACCCATGACTCCTGGCTAATGCCGATTTCTATGTTCTTCTCCTTAGAAAAACCATTAGTTTATCGGAGGCACACCTTGAGTGCCTCAGGTTAATCTGTATGACTTTCAGCATTATGTGGTTGAAGGGGTTTCGTCGGCGATCATCAGGTCCTCCAACAACTTGTCGGAATCGACGATGTCCACATCGTCCTCAGGACCCGAGGAAAGGAAGACTTTAAGCTTGGCATGCCTTATGCCAAACCTAAGTTTATGGTCTGTTTTCTCGAGAGCACCCAGGCACTCGTTGTTTATGAGAAGAAGGAAGGACATCGTGTTTTTGTAGGGTTCCTCCGCCTTGATGGCTGACCAGTCATCCATTGGAACCGTCGGGTTGTGGAGTTTAAGACATTGGAGGAGCCTTCGCCCTTCTATCTTCATATTGGGCAACCAAATGCGGGCCCTAGGTCTCCTCGGGATGTCCTTAACTGGGATAAGCTTGAGCGTCAAACCACCCCAGGCGTCGCTAACATTCGCAACGCATCCACTAAGGAAGTCCTTGGAGGATTGGTCGGCGCACTTGATTACCCGATATCCCCTCAGCACCTCGGCGGAATCAAAGTCGGGAAGAGGTTCCCCTTGGTTGTTGACGATGTGGTCTATCACCATTTCGGAGAGCTTGGCCTCAATTCTTCCCCACGCATTGGCTATGGATTTCCCATTTGTCAAGAGGTCATCCACTAGTGCGACCTGAAGGTGATCCCTACACCACCAGCCGCCGACGTGCTTGGCTTGGCTATTGCTGCTGAACTTTAGGCAACCTTGGTTTTTTTAGGGGCTGGGCGGTGAGAGATCTCTTCTTGAGACCTGTCAAGCTTCGCTGTCTGCCGGCTTTTGTTTTTCAGGCTCTCGTTGCATTCGTCAACGATTACCTGGTATTTGATATACAAAGCTTACAAAACAGACAGAGACAAATTACTTAACGACGAATTAATTATGAAAAATAATCCACTATTTGACACAGCAATAGCTTATCACAGCAGACGAAGGGAGACAGAGGTAGTCAACTCCAACAGCCCCACACCCATACATCAATAGACTTACAAATAATAAAAAAACACTTTATTGACAACGATTTAGTCTACGCCCGATGATGAAGCCACTGCTTCGAAACACGTTGCGTTAATAATTAATAACAAATAACAGTAATAGTTGTGACAATAAAATATTAAAATAAAAAAGATATTAAAGAAAATAAAAACATTTGTTTGATTTAATTATCACCTTTGACAGATAAAACAAAACTGGAGACAAGAACAACAAAATGTATGATCTTATCCGCCTGATCCTTTTCGTAGACCTTTCCGGCAGCCTCATTTTTCGGATGTGGAGGGCCATCTGGTACTTGCTCTTATTAGCTTTCAGTGCGGATTTGGGTTTGTTTGAGGTGTGTTTGGGTGTTGTTTGGTTTGCGGTCGAGGTGCTAGCCTTAGCACTCTCGCCGCTTGGTGAAGGGACGATTGTCTTCTGACTGGAGGCCAGCAATTCGTCCTCTGATAAGGTGCCAGCCTCTGGCACCCTCATTTGCTGGTCTTTTTGTTTTACGTCTTCTTTTCTATCCATTTTTGTTTTTTCAGATTTTGTTCCCACGAGTAAGACCGGAAGGGGTGGTTCATCCTGGCAGAGCCGTATTGCCAGGACAAGGCACTTATACAACCGACCTTGCCTGGGCATCGGAGGGGCCGTTAACGATTAGTTGGTTTAACCACTTACTGACCATGCATCCATCGGCAGGGGTACCTCTACCTTGGCTTAAAAGTGGGATTCTTAGCTAGGGAAAACGTTTTGACCCCACATCTCTTCCAAAAAGAATTTTTTGATCTTCTAAGCTCCAATGCTTGAAGCCATTTGGGCAGTATCCAACAAAGCTCGCGAAATATCGTAAAACCACGTTATCTCGAAGACTATGCTGTTTTAGCGATAAATGCAGAAGCGTTTGTGGAAGATTGAAGAAATCGATTCTCGAGATGATAAAACAAATGGATGCAAGCAGTCCATGAGGAAATGGACGCATTATTAAAAAACGACACTTGGGTACTAACTGATCTACCTAAAGGCAAACGACTGTTAAACAGTAAATGGATTTTCAAGATAAAACGCGACAAAAATGGACATATTGATAGGTAGGTAGGTAGGTAGGTGTGGCGGTTTGATAAGACAAACCCAATTAGCACTGAGTGCCGTTTTGTTACCACAAACTCACGTAAACCTGGGTATTATCGATTGGTGGGGGAGGCTAAATCCAACCTGCGGAGTTCAGGAAAGTTATCAGTTCCTTGATGCTTTTCTCGGAGACTTCCTCAAGTGTATTGAAGAAAGGGCTTCCCAATGTACGTAGTCTGGTCCTAGCTAAAGCCGGACAGGTACATAAAAAGTGAATTAGGGTTTCTTTTTCAGTTGTCACTTTGCAACTGCGGCAGTGTGTATTGTATGGGATGCCCCAGCTTGGCCGCATGGTCACCTATAGGCCAGTGTCCCGTGAAGATCGCTGTAAGTCTTGCGATGTCTTTTCGGATTCTACCTAGAAGGTCGGTTGTTTTGCCTTGTTGTAGTTTGGCCACGTTTTTCTGGATATGACGCATGCAGTCAGCCTGCTCCATCTGAGGTTGGCTTTCTTAAGGTATTCTGCGGTGATATTTGCCTTAACTGCTCCGAGCGGAATGTGGACTAGTTCTGCCAGAGAGCAGTGGAGAGCTGAGCCTTGCCTGGCCAGTTCGTCGGCATGTTCGTTTCCATAAACGTTACTGTGCCCTGGAACCCAGATCAGGGTAACCTTGAACTTATCAAGCAGGGCCAGCTCATTACGGCATTCTAGTACTAACTTAGAGGATATTATAGAGACCGAAGCGATCGCTTTAATGGCAGCCTGGCTGTCAATAAGTATGGCGATCCTTTGCCTCGGTGTTATATTTGAGTGAAGTTTAATCTGGCGACAGGCTTCACGGATAGCCAGTAGCTCCGCCTGGAAGACGCTTGCAGTATCCGGAAGTCTGTATGATTTTGCGATGTTTAAGGATTCCGAAAAAACTCCCGCACCCACGCCGCAGTCCATTTTTGAACCGTCGGTGTAGATTGTTTGATCGAAATCCCTTGTCACTTCTCCATTTTGCCATTCCGATCTAGTAGGGATTTGAACGACGAAATGTTTTGTAAAAGACATTCTGGGAATGATGTAGTCTGTTGAAGACGGAACTAGTTTTCTAGGTAGAGAGTCTAGAATACTACTGTGGCCGTAGGGTTTTGCAGTCCAGCAGCCAGACTCTCTGAGTCTGATCGCGCTATATTGATAGGTACAAGGCCCGATTTGTAATTAAGGGCTGTGCACAAAGTAAAGGTTATGACTATGAGGAAACGTATGCCCCTGTGGCAAGACTTTCTACTCTAAGGACTCTTTTTTCAATTGCCGTAGAAACAATCTTGTTACACATCACATGGATGTAAAGAACACACTTCTTCACGGCGAAATTGAGGAGGAGCTGTATATGAAAGTACCAGAGGGTTTTCATAGTATGAACAATTTTGTCTGTAAACTCAATAGAGCACTTTATAGATTAAAGCAAACTCCAAGAGCCTGGAACAAAACATTCGACAACTATGTAAAAGAATTAGGGTTCACTCAATCTGAATTGGACAAATGCCTCTACAGTTGGAAATATGGAAACGTTTGTATATTTCATCTATTGTATATATGGAATACTTAGTACATCAGTGTTCTCGAACCTTCTGAACTCAACGAATCTGGCAATTTCAAGAGGTGTCACTAGGAGATATAAATAGATGTCGCGGGAGCACCCAAGACATTCTAGTTTTAAACCGCGATAAAGAAGTGCGATAGATGACAGTAGTGAAAAGTATAAAGAAAAAGTCCTCCACGAAGGGTAGTCACCTTGTCGAGTGCACCATCCTTTGATGGTGCCGGTGTGGAGGCTTAACGATGTTTCATACATCCTCTAAGAACTGCCCAAGGACATTCCGTCCTGCCCCAATTCCCCCTTTTTCTCCCCTACCCCTCCTCTCTCCTGATTTCCTCCCTCTGATTCTCTCACTCCTTCTCCCTTTCATTATCCGCTGGGCTGGACTTAAGGTGTGATACGACCCGTGGCGAAAGTCGGCCAGGCTGAGGGCCCAGTTTAAAAAATAGCTCAGTCGCCCACGGAGTATCCGGATACCTGGCGATCTCCGGATTAACCAGCCTTACCTGCATACTGCGGATCTCTGTGCAGGCGGACCTCCTTTCTCCGCTACTCGTGGGTCTAAAATATGAACAACAAACAAAACAAAAACAAAAACAAAAATAAAAACATCGAGACCGGTATCTCTTCTAAACCGGGCGGTAGTACGGCGACCTTGCTGTCTACTGACGCGGCTCCTGCAACAAAGAGTAGCACTGCGACTGTGAGTAATCGTGGTCCAGTTGCTGCCAGCAGCAGTGAGCCTAATATAGGCAAAGCAATTCCTAGCAGCGGTAGGATTGTTGCACTTCATGGCCTTTCCGTTGCTAGCCTTACAAATCCTAGTACGTCACGTAGTGGATGTTCGCGACAACGCACTCCCTCGAGGGCTTACTACAAGGACAGGCGAAATGCCATAAGAACTCTGAAGGTCTTTGGAGATATTCTGGAGACCAACAGAACACCACAGCAGATCGCCAAATTAAAATGGGCCCAAGGCTTCCTAGAGAAGGACAAGAGCGCTAACAAGGACTTCACGTCCAAGCGCCAGAGATCGGTGGAAGAAACCACTTCGGTTTCCAAAAAACCCAAGGTGCATAACACCAGCACCACCTCACATTCTGCCCCCAAATCTCAAAAGTCCTTCAGCGATGTCCTAAAGGACAAAATCGTGGTCGCGGTGATCGACCGCAGTGATCCGGAGGGAAGAATTTCCCCCGAACGATGGCATAAGCTGAGGAACAAGCTACTTAGCCTCTATCTGGCCTTCATGAAGGACCACCCTGGACCAGCTCCAGTAACTGAGGATGCCGGACTTCACCAAGGGCATATCCGGCTCGTCGCCTGCGACAATATTAGATCGTTGGATCTGTATAAGATCGCCATAGGCAAACTCGGGGAGGTTTGGCCTGGAGCGAAGCTTGAGGTTGTTGCGAAGGAGGACATCCCGAGCAGACCGAGGGCTCGTGCTTGCATCCCTGCTGAACCCCCCTCCGCAGAAGAAGTATTGTCGGTTATTAGACTGGGCAATCCCTCACTCCCAACCCACGACTGGAAAGTTGCGAAGCTGGAAGAGCATAGGGGATCCTTCAGATCAGCTATTATAGTGATCAACCAAGAATCCCTGGCTCCTTTGGCGAAGACCAACGGCGCAATCCAGTTCGGTTGGGATAAGATTACACTTCGGGTGTACAAAAATGATGACCCAGAAGCTAATAAGCCTCCGTATCCCTCTGACACAGGACTTAACACCCCTGATCCTGGAGCATCAATCTCCCTTCCATCCATGGAAGATGATGAACCAACTGTGGCTGCTCCCACTCAGCCCTCTACGTCCACTGCTAACACCAACTCTAGTATGGACACGGAAGACCTCCTCAGCAAAGTCCTTCTCAGCGAGGATGAGCCTAAGAGCTCTCTGACTCAAATTCAAATAACACCGTGGTGGAGACTCCTCTGCCTGATTGCGACGATCAATGTTGCGATTAGTACAGATCAACCTCCACCACTCCAAAAAGGCTTCGGCCTCCCTTCTTATCCGTTTTTCTAGAGATGGAGAAGATATGGTCCTGATCCAAGAGCCATGGATTGTTAACAACCTGGTTCGAGGACTCCGGACTCATGGATACAAATTGTTGTATGCAACTGACAAAGGTAAACCTAGAACTTGCATACTGGCAAAAAGTAGCTTAAATGTATTTTTACTCCCTAATTTCAGCGACCGTGATGCAACCGTGGTGAGTCTAGAGACTGTTCGCGGCACCCATTGGATAGCCTCGGCTTATCTGGCCCATGACCACGTAGGGTCCTTGCCTGGTGTCAACCTAGAGGGACTGATCGCGGCAGCTGAACATCAAAAAACTGGTCTCATTATTGGATGTGATGCCAATGCGCACCATTCAGTATGAGACAGTTCTGACATCAACGACAGAGGTGAGTCTCTTTTTGATTATATTCTTAATACTAATCTCATTGTGTGTAACACTGGTAGTGAACCTACCTTCATTACAAAAGATAGACAGGAGGTTCTAGATATAACTCTGGTCTCCGACTCAATCCATCAGGAAATTGTAAACTGGAAAGTCTCGGCGGAACACTCTTTTAGTGACCACCGTTACATTCAATTCAGCTTAGCCGATGACCCTCCCCGCCAGCCAGTTTTTAGAAATTATAGGAAAACTGACTGGCTCAAGTATAGAGAAGTGCTGAAAAATTCAATGAAATCTGAACTCCTTAGTCCTCCCCGGAACACCATAGAGCTAGATAAGAAGGTCAGGGTACTCACCTTGGCCCTCAATAAGGCTCTGACCTCTGCCTGCCCGCTCACACGGCCTAGAGGCAAAAAGAAGCCGGTTTGGTGGACCCCAGCACTAGGACCTCTAAGAAGCAGTTGTAGAAAACTGTTCAACCAAGCCAAGTCCACAAAAGCTGAAACCGACTGGGCTTCATACAAAGCATCTCTCAATGCTTACAAAAAGGAACTGAGGAAAGCCAAACGCTCGTCTTGGAGACTCTTCTGTGGAAAAATAGAGGAATCTTCGGAGGCATCTAGGCTAAGAAAAATCCTCTCAACCAACCCAGGTATGCCTAGCTTTTTAAAAAAGGCGGACGGCTCCTGGACCACTTCCAGCGAAGAATCGCTCAATCTACTACTGGATACACATTTCCCAGGTAGCTCCCACGTTACTAGCAATATAAACCTGTCTAGGTCAATTGCACGTACGACTAACTTTAAAGGTCTGATTACTAGGGACAAACTGCTCTGGGCGATACACAGCTTCAAACCATACAAATCCGCGGGGCCAGATGGCATAATACCAGCTGAAATTCAAAACACCTCGGATATCATCTCGCCTTTGCTTGAGATAATCCTGAAAAGCTGTGTAAAAATGGCATACATTCCGCTGTTATGGAGAGAAGTAAAGGTCGTATTCATACCCAAAGCCGGTAAATGTTCCCATGTAAATACTAAGGATCTCAGACCCATAAGCCTATCGTCATTCCTTCTAAAAACATTAGAAAGGTTAATTGATATCCATCTACGTACTAACATAGATACAAGACTTTTGTCTACGGCTCAACATGCATATTGCAAAGGCAAATCTGTTGAAACAGCCTTACATACGTTAGTACGCTCAATCGAATACTCCCTTCACCATAAGGAGTACACTATGGTTGCATTCCTGGATATTGAGGGTGCTTTTAATAACGTCAATACATCCGCGATCGCAAATGCACTGTCAGATCTAAAGGTGTTTGACTCACTTGGTGAGCTTATTAATCTACTTCTCACAAGTCGGATTATAAACTCGAAACTGGGTATGACATCGGCCAGAAGATCTGTCAGTAGAGGTACGCCACAAGGTGGAGTCCTATCTCCCCTCCTTTGGAACTTAGTGGTGAACAAGCTGCTGATGTGCCTAGAAAAGGAGGGTTGCAGGGTGATTGCCTATGCAGATGACGTTGCAATTGCCGCCTCAGGGAATCACCTAAACACCTTGAAAGAACTTCTCCAAAACGCTCTTAATAAGCTAACTACATGGGCAGATCGTTGTGGGTTGGGTGTTAACCCCCACAAAACCGAACTTGTTCTATTCACTAGGAAACATAAAGTTCCATACATTGATCCCCCCTCTATCAGGGGCACAAGTCTAGTCTTTTCAGACGAGGCAAAATACTTGGGTCTCATTCTGGATAGAAAGCTTAGCTGGAAACCTAACATTCAGGAAAGAGTTCGTAAAGCTACAGCAGCACTCTTCTCCTGCAAAAAAGCTATTGGTAACAAATGGGGGCTCCAACCCCCCATTACCAACTGGCTATACATCTCGGTAATTAGACCGATACTTATGTACGGGGTGGTTGTTTGGTGGACTGCCCTTGATAAAGCGATAAATCGCGATAAGCTAGGCAAAGTCCAACGTACAGCTTGTCTCTGCATGAGTGGTGCACTGGACATCTTTAGCAAGCAAGTGGCTGCTAGTGCGGCTATCCGCCTCAAAACAACGTTCCAATGGTCCGAGAATGAAATCGGCCACGCATCTATTCTGAAAAAATTTAGAATCCTCCCCAGTAACATAGACTACATCACTCCTCGAACCCTTTTTGACAAAAACTTCAAGGTCAAGATCCCTCCCAGAACATTCTGGGAAGGGCCACCCGTCGAAAATAAATCAATCCATTTTTATACCAATGGATCCAAAACCGACGAGCGGGTAGGAGGTGGTGTGTTCTCTGACAGGCTGAATCTCAGCCTCTCCTTTTGACTCCCTGATCACTGCAGTGTGTTCCAGGCAGAAATCTTGGCTATTAAGGAAGTCCTGTCGTGGCTGACGAAGAACGTGATATCCATTACGGATATCTGGATCTTCTCAGATATTCAAGCTGCATTAAAATCCCTGGATTCTGGGTCCACAAACTCTATCGTAGTCCGTGACTGTCGGTCATCTCTAGTGGAGATGGCGAAGCATTTTAACATCCACCTATGCTGGGTGCCAGGACATACAGACATTCCAGGGAACTGTAGGGCGGATGAACTCGCCAGAAAAGGAACCACACTGCCCCTTTTACCTGATAAAGGTTCACTAGGCATCCCAATCGCTACATGCAAACTCATGCTTATGAGACAGACCATTGAGAACTGTAACCTTAGGTGGACAAGTGGCAACACTTGTCTAGCGACAAAGCAGATTTGGAAAAAGCTGGATCTGAAACGCTCTAAGTGTTTGATTTCTCTAAACAGTCTTCACATTGGTGCTATAATTGGTGTGATCACCGGACACTGTCTCATAGGCAGACATGCAACAAGGCTTGGCGTCCACGCAAATGACTTCTGCAGAAGCTGTATGGACGAGGAGGAGGAGGAGACAGTTCTCCACCTTCTCTGCACGTGCCCTGCTCTTTCTCAAAGACGTAAACTCCATTTAGGATCCTTCTTTTACAATGATCTTAACGATCTCATTAACACCGACATAAAAAGTCTGTCAAGCTTCATCAGAAGCTCCAAATGGTTCAACGAGTAGGAGGATGATACATCCGTGTGGCATCACAATGGGCCTGTCACTGGCCTAAGTGTGTCGGTCTCGGCCGACAGCCACTACAACCTAACTTAACCTAACCATAAAGAAAAAGTGGAAGAATTGAATAAGAGAAAATTGGTTGTTTATTTAAAGTGATTAATTGTGAAAGTGAATTGTTGAATTAAATAAGTGAATTATTAGAATAATAATCAAGAATTAAAAGACATTGAAAGAGAACTAATAAAGATTAATTAAATATAATTACGTTTTATCTTTTCGAATCCTAGCCTGGATGTAACATTGGTGTCAGAAGTGGGATAAAACGTATTCAGTGTGAAATTAAAGTGAACTGGATTAGTTTTTTTTTTAAAAAAGGAAAACAAAAATGGGCCACACATGGAAATAACTACAGCTCAGTATACCGCAGTTAAAAGCTGAAGTAGAAAAGCGGAATCTCAAGTAAGTACAGGCGTTGATATGACTGCTATGATTGAATTACTTCTGGCCAAATTTGATGAACAAAAGAATTCTCTAGAACAACAGACAAATTCTCTAGATTCCAAATTGCAATCAATGGACTCTAAATTTGATGAACAGAAGAACTCTCTAGATTCCAAATTGGAATCAATGAACTCTAAATTCGAAGAACAAAAAAATTCCATAGTTGCCGCCCAAAAGAGCGCTGTGAAAGATTTTAAAAATGTTCTCGAAGGAAAACTCGAAGAAATTGACCACAAGTTCGAGAAGGTTGAAACCAAATTGGACGAAATCCATCAGACGTTTTGCAAGCATGAAACAAACTTCGAGAACTTGTCTAAAGAACTCGAGAAAGTGAAGAAGCAGAAGGCTCGAGAATATTCTGCGGACTGCCCGAGAAGGAAAGAGAGAGAGAGCTTCCTGTTTTCGATGGTCAAACATCATGGTCAATTTCTAAGAAACAGTTTGAAGCAGCTGCAATGGCGAACAGCTGGGATAACGAGGAAAAGTCGATTGCGCTAACGCTCGCACTAAGAGGTAGGGTGAGGTGGTTATAAATGCACCAGTGGTGCAAAATGCACCACAGCTATATCCAGCAAACTGGTAGCTGGATTGGTGTCTACCTCATTTATATGTGCCCGTTACATTAAGCAACTGCGTTAGGATTGAATCTGGTCGTGTCCGTGTTTGTTGGCGCAAGTGTGCAAAGTGGTTTGTGAAATTCAAGTGAAAACCAAAAAAATCGAGGTAAGTTTACTTTTTTAATATTTGCTTGTAAATCGAGTTTTTCTTCACTTAAAATTATTAAATTGCTTAATTGGGACATTTCGTTTATATTTTAAAAAAGGAGTTAATAGTTTTGTTGTGTTTTTTTCTCAATATACAAATTTTTATCAAAAAATACATGTTGCTGCACAATGCTCCACATAAGCATAGTGCTAAATGCACCATGGTGCATTGTGAACCTAAGCGATTTTGCGAAGAATAACTTTTTTTAAGAGCAAACTATTTTTTAGGATGAACCAGTGTTACTACGCAAAAAAGGCTTTCGTACGAAAGACCAGATGAGAGCAGCACTCATAAAAATCGATGGCGGAATGTCTCTCCGAGGAGCTCCAAAACAAGTTGGTCTGTCGTACCATACTGTTCGACGATATTACAAAAAATGTAAGAGTTGTGCAGCTTCAAGAATATCATTGACTGCAAAATATACGAAAGTTTTTTTCTGACTGGCAGGAGGAATCTCTAAAATCCTATATTACTTACTGCGCCAAAATTGTTTATGGAATCACAGCAACCGAATGCCGCATGTTAGCTTTTCAACTAGCATCCATTAATCAGATGCAAAATATAGGTACCAGCCAGCTGGAAAACTAGTTCAATGGCTGGCCTAGATTGGCTTCGGGGCTTCCGGGGAAGGCACCCAGAATTGTCGTTAAAAAAAACTTGAAGCACGAAGCTTAGCACGAGCGACATCATTCAAGAAATATTCAGTTGAAATGTTTTTTGACAACCTATTTAAAATCCTTCAAGAACATTTCATTTTTGTGGCTCAAATCAAAAAGAAGTGGTTAAAGAGGATGATATAAGATACGTCATGAAAGATCCTGATGTGTTGGGGCTAACTAAACGGCAGCAATCGTACAAATTTGCATATTTTGAAGCATTTTTATGTTCGAACAACTTGTTATTGTTATTTTTTTCTATATGATATGTATTTTTTTTTAGGTAATAATTTATTTTTGTTAATTTTCTGTTAATTTTCTTAATGTTAATTAAACTTATATTTTTCTATTTATTGTGTTTTAGTTATCCTATATGTTATCTTTGTTCCAATAAAACTCGATATATTAATTCAAATTATGTTATTTTAATTATTAAAATCAATCCGTAGTGCAATAAGCACCCTCCTGGTGCATTCTGCACTCGCGTTTGGTGCATTTAGTACATACCATAGTGCACCATGCACCATTTCACATTTTCCAAAAAAGGTATGCTAACTTTCAGAAGACAGACGCTATCAAAAATTTAAGTTTGTACGTTTCTACTTAAATAACCCACCGAATGAATATAAAAAACCGACCACGAAGAGTTTATTTTGAAAGACTTATGATCGTTTGAAAAAGGGGTGGTGCATCTATGCCCATGTCACCCTACAGCTGCGGAGTTACTCCAAACCGTCTCAGAAGAGAAGTCACACAACTACGACGCCCTGGTCAAGGCTATAGAGATGCGCTTCTGTAATGAGCACATGCATTAAGTGTATAGGGTCCAGCAACGCAGTAGATTCCAGAAGAGGGGAGAAACACTCCAACAGCTGCAAGCAGATATCAAACGTCTGGCACATTTGTCATATCCTAATGCGGGTGAGGTTCTCATCAATGAAATGGCTGTGGAGGCGTTTATCCAAGCCATTGAAGATAGGCAACTGCAAATGGCCGTAATGGAGATGTCATACTAACAATAAATTTGTCAGGATTAGCATTCTCCCACGCTTTCCTAGTAGCTGATATATGTGACGAATGCATCATTGGAATCGATTTGATGAAGGCGCATGATGTCATATTGGATATTGGTATGCAAGTACTCAAGTATCGAAACGTAGAGATTCCGATGGTGTACGGGAACGAGAACGCCGCATCCCTGAGGACAGTCATTAGTAAGGACGAGGTCCTACCACCTTCTTCAGAGACACTGATTTGGACAAAGCTGGAAGGTGATCCTGGGGCCCACCGATTCTTTCTAGTTGAGCCAGAAGACAACCACTGCCGAAACTGCATGGTTGGAAAAATGTTTGTCGAGCCGAAGAACAATATCGTTCCCGTACGAGTTCTTAATGTGGAACACAAAAGCGTCAAATTGAAGCAAGGTGAGGTGGTTGGAAAGTGTGTACCGGTTACTGCCATCACGAAACTATCACAGGAGGGTGTTGCGAAGCCTCGTTCACCAATGGGAATGACTGAGGTCAAAAGAACTTTATTTCAGCACTGCAATCTGAATCAGGGGCAGTAACCCATGGCAGGGAAGTTCATTAACGAGTTTGCTGATATATTCGCTTCGCGGGATTGCGAGTATGGCCGAACACAACTTGTACAACACCGAATAGACACTGGAGATGCGAGACCGATTCGTCAGACGATTACCATTGGCTAAGCAGACGGAGGTTGCAGAGATGGTGTCGACGATGGAGAAGGAAGGAGTGATCGAATGCTCTAAAAGCCCATGGGTATCTCCAATTGTTCTAGTCAAAAAGAAAGATGGCAGCACTCGGTTCTGTGTAGACTATCGCCAACTGAATAATGCCACCAAAAAGGATAGCTACCATCTACCAAGGATTGACGATACGCTGGATACACTGTCCGGAGCCCGATGGTTTTCCACTCTAGATCTGAAGAGTGGCTACTGACAAGTGCAGATCCATCCGGAAGGGCGTGAGAAAACGGCTTTCACAGCAGGAAACGGGCTCTGGCAATTCACAGGAATGCCATTTGGACTGTGTAACGCGCCGGCAACCTTTGAGCGTCTAATGGAGCGTGTTTTGTTGGGGGTAACTTGGAAAACGTGTTTGGTCTACTTGAAAGATGTCATCGTGGTTGGAAAAACGTTTGAAGAACATCTAGATTACTTGAAGGAAGTGTTCCAGAGACTACGAAGTCCACAATTAAAGCTTAACCCGAAAAAGTGTGATCTCTTTAGATCTGAGGTCAAATATCTGGGGCACATCATCTCGTCCGAGAGAGTAAGGACTAACCCAGAGAAGGTCGATGCGGTGAAAAATTGGCCCGTTCCCAACAACAAACACCAACTCAGAAGCTTCCTGGGACTTGCAACTTACTACAGACGGTTTGTGAAGGACTTTGCAAGGATCGCAAATTATTAGAATAATAACCAAGAAGTAAAAGACATTGAAAGAGAACTAATAAAGATTATTTAAATAGAAATACGTTTTATCTTTTTGAATTCTAGCCTGGATGTAACAGGATGTTGATGATATTGCTGCATGTTTGCTCAAACTGTGACATTCAGCATCAATTAGTCAACTTGCACCGAAATGTAGTAGAGAGCCATATAACCGATATTTGGCAGCATTTGAAAAGCAGTTTGAGTGGCTATGGAATACTTAGTAGGTACATCTGTGTTCTCGAACCTTCTGAACTCAACGAATCTGGCAATTTCAAGAGGTGTCACTAGGAGATATAAATAGATGTCGCGGGAGCACCCAAGACATTCTAGTTTTGAACCGCGATAAAGAAGTGCGATAGATGACAGTAGTGAAAAGTATAGAGAAAAAGTGGAAGTATTGAATAAGAGAAAAGTGATTGTTTATTTAAAGTGATTAATTGTGAAAGTGAATTGTTGAATTAAATAAGTGAATTAATAGAATAATAATCAAGAATTAAAAGACATTGAAAGAGAACTAATAAAGATTAATTAAATATAATTACGTTTTATCTTTTCGAATCCTTGCCTGGATGTAACATTGGTGTCAGAAGTGGGATAAAACGTATTCAGTGTGAAATTAAAATGAACTGGATTAGTTTTTTTTTTAAAAAAAGGAAAACAAAAATGGGCCACACATGGAAATAACTACAGCTCAGTATACCGCAGTTAAAAGCTGAAGTAGAAAAGCGGAATCTCAAGTAAGTACAGGCGTTGATATGACTGCTATGATTGAATTACTTCTGGCCAAATTTGATGAACAAAAGAATTCTCTAGAACAACAGACAAATTCTCTAGATTCCAAATTGCAATCAATGGACTCTAAATTTGATGAACAGAAGAACTCTCTAGATTCCAAATTGGAATCAATAAACTCTAGATTCGAAGAACAAAAAAATTCCATAGTTGCCGCCC
Organism: Portevinia maculata; assembly: GCA_949715645.1. Classification (NCBI taxonomy): domain Eukaryota; kingdom Metazoa; phylum Arthropoda; class Insecta; order Diptera; family Syrphidae; genus Portevinia; species Portevinia maculata. The sequence goes on from OX454527.1 coordinate 125,402,946, forward strand.
AAAAGAGCGCTGTGAAAGATTTTAAAAATGTTCTCGAAGGAAAACACGAAGAAATTGACCACAAGTTTCAGAGGGTTGAAACCAAATTCGACGAAATCCATCAGACGTTTTGCAAGCATGAAACAAACTTCGAGAACTTGACTAAAGAACTCGAGAAAGTGAAGAAGCAGAAGGCTCGAGAATATTCTGCGGCCTGCCCGAGAAGGAAAGAGAGAGAGAGAGCCTCCTGTTTTCGATGGTCAAACATCATGGCCAATTTTTAAGAAACAGTTTGAAGCAGCTGCAATGGCGAACAGCTGGGACAACGAGGAAAAGTCGATTGCGCTAACGCTCGCACTAAGAGGTACAGCTGCGGAGTTACTCCAAACCGTCTCAGAAGAGAAGCCACACAACTACGACGCCCTGGTCAAGGCTATAGAGATGCGCTTCTGTAATGAGCACATACATTAAGTGTATAGGGTCCAGCAACGCAGTAGATTCCAGAAGAGGGGAGAAACACTCCAACAGCTGCAAGCAGATATCAAACGTCTGGCACATTTGTCATATCCTAATGCGGGTGAGGTTCTCATCAATGAAATGGCTGTGGAGGCGTTTATCCAAGCCATTGAAGATAGGCAACTGCAAATGGCCGTAATGAAGTGGTCATACTAACAATAAATTTGTCAGGATTAGCATTCTCCCACGCTTTCCTAGTAGCTGATATATGTGACGAATGCATCATTGGAATCGATTTGATGAAGGCGCATGATGTCGTATTGGATATTGGTATGCAAGTACTCAAGTATCGAAACGTAGAGATTCCGATGGTGTACGGGAACGAGAACGCCGCATCCCTGAGGACAGTCATTAGTAAGGACGAGGTCCTACCACCTTCTTCAGAGACACTGATTTGGACAAAGCTGGAAGGTGATCCTGGGGCCCACCGATTCTTTCTAGTTGAGCCAGAAGACAACCAATGCCGAAACTGCATGGTTGGAAAAATGTTTGTCGAGCCGAAGAACAATATCGTTCCCGTACGAGTTCTTAATGCGGAACACAAAAGCGTCAAATTGAAGCAAGGTGAGGTGGTTGGAAAGTGTGTACCGGTTACTGCCATCACGAAACTATCACAGGAAGGTGTTGCGAAGCCTCGTTCACCAATGGGAATGACTGAGGTCAAAAGAACTTTATTTCAGCACTGCGATCTGAATCAGGGGCAGTAACCCATGGCAGGGAACTTCATTAACGAGTTTGCTGATATATTCGCTTCGCGGGATTGCGAGTATGGCCGAACACAACTTGTACAACACCGGATAGACACTGGAGATGCGAGACCGATTCGTCAGACGATTACCATTGGCTAAGCAGACGGAGGTTGCAGAGATGGTGTCGCCGATGGAGAAGGAAGGAGTGATCGAATGCTCTAAAAACCCATGGGTATCTTCAATTGTTCTAGTCAAAAAGAAAGATGGCAGCACTCGGTTCTATGTAGACTATCGCCAACTGAATAATGCCACCAAAAAGGATAGCTACCCTCTACCAAGAATTGACGATACGCTGGATACACTGTCCGGAGCCCGATGGTTTTCCACTCTGGATCTGAAGAGTGGCTACTGACAAGTGCAGATCCATCCGGAAGGCCGTGAGAAAACGGCTTTCACAGCAGGAAACGGGCTTTGGCAATTCACAGGAATGCCATTTGGACTGTGTAACGCGCCGGCAACCTTTGAGCGTCTAATGGAGCGTGTTTTGTTGGGGCTAACTTGGAAAACGTGTTTGGTCTACTTGGAAGATGTCATCGTGGTTGGAAAATCGTTTGAAGAACATCGAGATAACTTGAAGCAAGTGTTCCAGAGACTACGAAGTGGTCAAATATCTGGGGCACATCATCTCGTCCGAGAGAGTAAGGACTGACCCAGAGAAGGTCGATGCGGTGAAAAATTGGCCCGTTCCCAACAACAAACACCAACTGAGAAGCTTCCTGGGACTTGCAACTTACTACAGACGGTTTGTGAAGGACTTTGCAAGGATCGCAAAGAGCTTGCATCAACTTACGGAAAAGGGAAAACCATTCAAATGGTCAGGTGAATGCGAAACGAGTTTCAAGAGGCTCAAACACCAACTGTGTGATGCTTCAATTTTAGCGTACCCTACTCCAGGAAAAACATTTATTGTAGATGCCGACGCTGGTAATGTTGAGATCGGAGCTGTTCTTTCGCAGATCCATGGCGGCCAAGAGAGAGTAGTTTCCTACTTCAGTAAAGTGCTATCCAAGCCGGAGAGGAACTATTGCGTAACCAGGCGGGAACTCCTGGCTTTGATCGTGGCAACAAAGCACTTCCACAAGTACTTATATGGGCAGAAATTCATCCTGCGTACAGGCTGCTGCAGTTTAAGAACCCTGAAAGACAAGTCGCGCGGTTGATTGAACGGCTGCAGATGTATGACTACGAGATACAGTACCGCAAGGGAACTCCTCACTCCAACGCAGATACCCTCTCCCGGCGACCCTGCAAGGCTGATTTTAAACATTGCATACGCCAGGAGGAAAAAGATAAAGTATCAGTCCAACGGTTGAGAGCTGAGCCCATTAGTGGCTGGGGTGAACGGGAGATCCGGAATGCTCAACAGGAAGATTCGGATATCGAGCCGATTCTCGCCTGGAAGGAACATGAGGGCAAGCCGGACTGGCAGCAGATATCCAATAAGAGTCCGGAACTGAAGGCATACTTGGCACAATGGGACTCACTTCATGTTCAGGATGGCATTTTGAGAAGAACATGGGAAAGTTCGGATGGAACATCAGCCATCACGCAGCTTGTGGTACCCATATCGAAAGTCAACGAAGTGCTGAGGTAACTGCATGATGGAGTGTCCGAAGGTCACTTGGTAGTAAATAAGACACTCGAAAAAGTGCAGGAACACTTTTACTGGATCCACGCAAGAGACGGTGTCGAAAACTGGTGCCGAAAATGCGCCACTTGCGCAGCCAGTAAAGGCCCGAGAGTAAAAATGCAAGGCAAGATGCATCAATACAACGTTGGAGCTCCCTTTGAAAGGATTGCAGTTGACATCGCAGCACCGTTTCCAGAAACCAACAGTGGGAACCGCTATATCCTCGTAGTGATGGACTACTTCACTAAATGGCCTGAAGCATTTGCTATACCTAACCAAGAAGCTAAAACCGTGGTAGAGTAGATTGTTCACAACTGCGTTAGCAGATTTGGCGTACCAATGGAATTGCACTCGGACCAAGGTCGAAACTTCGAGTCGAAGATCTTTCAAGGAGTATGCCAGCTACTAGGGATTAAGAAGACAATAACAACCCCCGCTTCATCCACAATCGGACGGAATGGTGGAACGCTTCAATAGAACCTTAAACGAACACCTTTCGAAGGTTGTTGGCGACTGCCAGCGGGACTGGGACACCCCATGTTCCTATTAGCTTATCGAAGCGCAGTTCATAACACAGCAGGACATACTCCATCCGAAATCTTTTTTGGTCGAACCATCCGGTTACCTAGTGAACTGATGTTTGGATCTCCGACTGATCAAGCAACGAATGAAGATGATTATGTTGCGGATCTCAGAGAAAGCATCAGAAACATTAATCAGAAAACTAGAGATAAGATTCGGATATCCAGCGACCGCATGAAGACGAGGTATGATACAAAAGCAACCACCACAGGATTCCAGGAAGGAGATGTGGTATGGCTATACAACCCTCATCGCCGAAAAGGCATGCCACCTAAACTACAGCAGGATTGGGAAAGACCCTATAAGATAGTGAAGCGCATCAACGATGTTGTCTACCGGATCCAGCGAGGAAGAGGCAAGCTGAAAGTTGTCCATGTGGATCGTCTCCATCGCTACCATGGTGAAAATAGTGACGTGCTTGTTCGGGACGAACAAGTTTAAGAGGGGGATATTGTTGCATGTTTGCTCAAAGTGTGACATTCAACATCAAGTAGTCAACTTGCACCGCCTTCTAGTAGAGAGCCATATAACCGATATTTGGCAGCATTTGAAAAGCAGTTTAAGTGGCTATGGAATACTTAGTACATCTGTGTTCTCGAACCTTCTGAACTCAACCAATCTGGAAATTTCGACAGGTGTCACTAGGAGATATAAATAGATGTCGCAGGAGCACCCAAGACATTCTAGTTTTGAACCGAGATAAAGAAGTGCGATAGATGACAGTAGTAGTAGGTGACTGACCTCCTTGCGGGGTCAGTCACCTTGACGTGTGTACCATCATGGAACGCAAATTCGATGGTGCCGGTGCGGAGGCTTACGGCGCAAAGAGTCATCGGGCCTTTCTGATAAGGGACAGACCGTCTGATGAGCGTCAACTAAGAACTGACCAGGACTACACGTCCGCTACCCTTCTCCTCTTTCCTTTCAAATTTTCAATTACCCATATCCCCCCTCCATCAAATCCTTAAATCCTATTTCCCCAATAAACCCCTAATCTAAGGTGGCAAGCGCCGAGAGATGCATGGCTAAGAGGGTGCTTAGTCGTTAGTTTGCAAACTTCGGATACCAGGCGACCTCCGATTTTAAGATAGCCTTCCTGTGGTTAGACGGGTAGACCACGGGCGACACCATATCCCGAATACTCGTGGGTTTCAAAATAAACCAAATAACAAAACAAACAATAGAGAATGATGCCTCTAAAATTGCATCATCAAATAGGGATGTTTTAGAACACCCTGTCGATGACGACACGACATCTGTCAAAGGGATAGAGTCGGTAATCATCGACTCTGAAATGGGGGAACCTGAAGAGAACTTGTCTCAACTCAGTGACTCTATTTCAGAATCCAGCACCATATGCAACAGCATATTATCGGATGAAAGACATCCCGATATAGAGGACGTACCTAAGACAGTCGGCAATGTGGCACGGACAGAGTCTGAGTACGTTAGGTTCACACCATCTGAACAGCGCAGATTTAAGCGCGCGCAGAAGAAGGGGAGCACCATTGAGCAGGCCCGTCTCTATGCGATCCAAAAGATGGAAAACAAGGGTCCCGAGGTGAAGCGAATGCGATCCGAGGATAATACCCCGCCTCAATCCGAAGCGAAGCGAGGTCGCACTGGGAAGACAACCGTCGACAAAGCCTCGTATAGCAATATAACGAGCTATATAAGACTGGGTGTTGTACCGGTGGACATCGATCGTAATCCTCTCTCCAACGAACAAATGGGTTCGATACAGGAGAGGATTATGGATATCACGATCGAACAGCGTGACGAGGAGGTCAAACCAGCCTTCCGCGGTACTACGTTCAAAGCCGGATGGCTCATGATCGTATGTGCAGACGCCACCACTGCAGAGTGGATGAAGGCAACCTTCGCCAAGCTAAAAGAGAAATGCGGGTTAGAGGTGATGCTTGTGGGAGAGGAAAATTTTCCAAAACCACATGTCATCAGAGGGTTCTTCCCGCAGAGTACCGGCGTAGCTAGCGAAAGGATCCTAGCCCTATTAGATGGCCAAAACAAAGAACTGAACACGAGAACGTGGAGGGTTCTGCAAAGATCGGATGAGCGAGACATCGCACATATGGTCTTTGCCATAAACGACAGCACCATGAGGAGACTCGTGGAGCTAAAGGGTATGGTCTCTTTCCGATTCGGACAGACCAAACTTATCCTAAAAAGTGCTGACAAGACGGCCACACAGGGCCCTAAAGATCAAAAACAGCACGTTTTGGATAAGAAGAATGTCACAGCTCACGGCAGCACCGCAACTGACCCAAGTGGGGCCAGCACCAGCGCTGCCGCTAAGGCTGCAGCTTCAAGTATGGTAACAACTGTGCCAGAAAAAGAAGCTACCAGCGCGAAGTCAAGCGCAGCCAGAGAAAGCCAAACACGATTCAGGCCTAAGTTAAGTATGGATCGTAAGAAAGCACTGGCACAAGAAGGACACAAAAACAAAAGTCCTAGAGGCAGACAAAGTGGTCCTCCTCAACAGGGTATCGTACGTAAGAGAGGTGATAACAAGCCCAATAGAGTACGAAACCCTGAATACAGACGCAAATGACCACCCGTCTTAGCGTTTTGCAGGCCAACCTGCACAGGGCTATGGGTGCATCGGACACCTTTAGCCAGCGATGTGCCGAAGGGAACATTGCTATTGGACTAATCCAGGAACCTTGGGCAACCAATGGTAAGATATCCGGATTAAATTGTAAACACAGAGAGCTAATTTTCGCCAAAGGTCCTTTCAGACCAAGGGCGGCTATCTCTATTAAGAAAGATATAAAATTTTCTCTCATTCCAGGTTTCACAACTAGGGACCTGGTGGCGGTTCTAATAGAGCGCCACAAAGGCCGAGAGCTGCATAAATTTGTATGCGCATCGGCGTACTTTCCTGGAGACACGGATGCAGTGCCTCCCTTACCAGTACAGGAACTTGTCCGGTACTGTGAGGACCAGAAAGTACATATACTAATCGGCTGCGACGCAAACGCACATAATATCATCTGGGGCAGCCGAGATACAAATAACAGAGGTGAGTCGTTATTAGAATATCTATATAGCAATAACCTCGTTTTTCTAAACAAGGGAAATAGTCCTACATTTAGAAATTCTATAAGAGAAGAAGTTTTAGACCTTACTATATCATCTCCTTTTATGAAGGATATTATAGAGGGATGGCACGTGTCTGGCGAGGCATCTCTATCGGATCATATGCACATCCGTTTCGAGATAAGATGCAATGCCGAACACGCGTCAGTCCGTTATGACAACAGACTGACTAATTGGAGAACTTACCGCGAAAATCTTGCGGTCAGATCTGACATGCTGCCAGAAGCACCATCAAATACAATTGATGCAGATGCTGCGCAATGTCAAATAAATGATATTATTCTTACCTCATTCAAAAATAGTTGCAAGGTTAAAAGAACCGTGGTTAAAAGGTGCGTACCATGGTGGAACGATAACCTTGAGTCTATTCGAAAGAGGGTGAGAAAGCTTTTTAACAAAGCCAAACGCACCGGCACATGGGAACAATATAAATCCATGCTGACCATATACAACTTAGAGTTGCGCAGATCCAAAAGAGCCTCATGGCGTGCAAACTGTGAGAAGATAGAAAAACTTCCAGAGGTGGCACGCCTTCAAAGGGCCCTGTCAACGGATCAAGAAAAAGGCATGGGATTGTTAATTAAATCAGATGGTTCAATCACACGCGACCGGGAAGAAACGCTGAAAACTTTGCTTCAGGCTCACTTCCCAGGTTCTCACACGATGGTCATTACAGACGACCATACAGCGGAGGTCTCAATTCCAAGAAACCTCAGCAGAATTCATAGTTTATCCGGAACAATTTTTACTCCGGATAAGGTTAAATGGGCAATTAACTCATTTAAACCATTCAAGGCATCAGGTACAGACGGTATTTTTCCAGCCCTCATTCAAAATGGAATAGAATTTTTACTACCATCCATGATTGCCTTATTTAGGTTCAGCTTCAACTGGGGGTATATACCAGTTACCTGGAGGGAGGTAAACGTAGTATTTATACCTAAACCGGGAAACAAGCCGAGAGAATTACCTAAATCATATCGTCCGATAAGCCTGACATCGTTTTTTTTGAAAACAATGGAAAGGATTATTGACATTCACATTAGAGAATGCATATCAAAAAGCATGCCTCTGCACCCTCACCAATATGCGTACCAAAAAGGCAAATCCACGGAAGGCGCTCTGTTAAGACTAACTACAGAGATAAAAAACGCCTACCGTTGCAAAGAGATCGCACTTTGTGCCTTTCTGGACATAGAGGGTGCTTTCGACAACACTGGATATGAATCCATATCAAATGCTTTGTACCATAGAAATATTGATAAACCAACTATTAAATGGATCAAAGCGATGCTGGAAAGTCGCAAAATAACTTCCTCGTCAGGAACGACCTCAGTATCAGTAACAGCCGTAAGGGGCTGCCCACAAGGGGGAGTACTCTCACCCCTTCTTTGGTCATTGGTCATCGATGACCTGCTACACAAGATGAGCAGTTTGGGCTACACCACAATTGGGTACGCCGATGATATTGTCATCATAGTTAGGGGCAAAGACTCAATAGGAGTCACATCAAAAATGAAAAATGCTCTAAAGACAGCCATAGACTGGTGCATTAAGGAAAATCTTTCCATAAATCCCAGTAAAGCCGTCATCGTTCCTTTCACTAAAAGGAGGAAATTAGACCTAGGCCTAATCACAATAAACGACACGGTCGTAGAGTATTCCGACGAAGTCAAGTATCTTGGAGTAATCCTGGACAAGAGACTTAACTGGAACTCTCACATAAACAACAAAATAAGTAAAGCTAATAGAGCTTTATGGGCCTGTCGTCGCACATATGGTAGAACCTGGGGAATCTCTCCAAAGATCGTCCACTGGATCTACACAGTTATGATAAGACCCATCATTACATATGCCTCCATAGTATGGTGGACAAAATCCACACAAAAGGTCGCAATAGAGAAGCTCAAAAAGGTACAACGGCTTGCGTGCCTTGGTATCTCCGGAGCCATGCGTACCTGTCCAACAGCTGCCATAGAGGCAATAACAGGAATTATACCCCTCCACATATACGTCCAAAAAGTGGCGATCCGCAGTGCAATAAGTCTAATACAGCTAAACGAGATAAGTCTTAATGATCATCCGGAACTTAAGACCCTTCTCGATGAACTGCCAGAACTTAACATGAACTGCGCGGTCACAGACCGCATTCAAAAAACACTATGCTTCAACAAACGGTTCTCCACGGAGATACCCAAAAGAGAAGCATGGGTTAGCAATAACCCACCAAACAGCCATAACGGCATAAAGTGGTATACGGATGGTTCTAAAATGGAAACGGGGGTAGGAGCGGGAATATACGGACCACACAAACGCTTTACGATACCCATGGGAAAAAGTCCCAGCGTATTTCAAGCGGAGCTCCACGCCATTCAAGAATGCGCCAGCCACATTATCTTATCTGGCATAAAAGGTGCAACCATTCATATTTTCACGGACAGTCAAGCAGCTATAAACGCCCTTAGCTCGTATACCATTGACTCCAAATCAGTCATGTACTGCTTCAATACCCTACAAATACTCGGAGCAAGAAACAAGACCAAATTATGGTGGGTTCCGGGTCATGTCGGGGTAGAAGGTAACGAAAAGGCCGACGAACTGGCCAGAAAAGGTTCAGAAACACCTTTCATAGGTCCCGAACCTTTCTGCTGCACTCCTAGATCAGCAGCAACGGCAGCAATTAAAAGCTGGGAACATAGAAAATGTATCTATCATTGGGATAACATCCCAGGTCTAAGACAGGTCAAACGAGCCATTCGGCCCTTCAATAATAATGCCAGCAAATGTCTAAACCTAAGAAGGCATGATATCAAAAACCTAGTAGGTTACCTTACTGGTCACCACGGTTTAAGTTATCATCTACACAAAATGAGAATAGCAGATTCTCCTGAGTGCCGACTCTGTCTTGAAGAGGACGAGTCAGCTGAACACATTTTATGTGAATGCCCAGCCCTTAATGGAATTAGAAAGAAGATATTTCTCAGGGAACAATTGAGCCCCGAGGACATAAAGAATTCTTCTACTGGTAAAATTGTCCGCTTTACACGGAAAGTGGAAATTTTACTAGTTTAAAATTTTTCTGGCCCATACGGTACAAAAGATCTTTTAGGTCGAAGTACCCCCCCCCCCCCTTTTATAAATCGCCTTGGCGAGCCAGAATTTAAAAAAAAAAAAAAAAAAATAGAGAAAAAGTGGAAGTATTGAATAAGAGATAAGTGATTGTTTATTTAAAGTGATTAATTATTGTCAAAGTGAATTGTTGAATTAAATAAGTGAATTATTAAAATAATAATCAAGAATTAAAAGACATTCAAAGAGAACTAATAAAGATTAATTAAATATAATTACGTTTTATCTTTTCGAATCCTAGCCTGGATGTAACAATATAATAATTGCAGGAAACAGCATCACAAAAATCAATAACACCAAAAACGCGCTGAGTAACAGATTTAAAATGACGGACTTGGGTCAGCTGAAATCATTTCGCGGTATCAGCATTAATAGAGTAAATGGAGAATTCACATGAGTCAGAGGTCTTACCTAGAGAGAATGCTGAAACGTTTTAAAATGGATGATTGTAACTCCGCCATCACCCCAATGGATACGACACCAATTCCTGAAAGTGAAAAGACACAACTGGATGATACAAAACCTTACAGAGAACTAGTTGGATGTTTGATGTACGCTATGCTTACCACAAGACCGGATTTGAATTTTGCTGTAAATTATTTCAGCAGATACCAACATGAACAAACAGAAGCACGCTGGAAAGGTTTGAAACGAGTATTGCGCTTAGAGCTGTGTCAATCGTTCAAATTTAATGATCGAATCGTTCAAGTATTGGTTGAAAAATGATTCGGTCATTTCAATCAATCATTCAATCAATCAATGACAGATGGGACATGGGAGTATTGTATTGCTTTATTCAATTTCAATACAATCAAAAACCCCAATCATCATTCGTTCAATTTAGTTTCGATAGAGACAGATACATTCGAATGAATTGTAAGAGTGAATACACGCAAAAATACCAAAACGCCTTTGAATAATTAGGAAATGGAGGTTACTGCACAGAAGCGATATTTTTGTAGAACAAATATGTGTTGGTAAAACGAAATAAGCCGAAATAAATAAAAATATTTTGATATATTAACACATTTATTGGTTCAGTAGATAAGAAATCAGTAATAAAGAAATTAATTAGTCAGAACAGAACAAAAGTATTCACTCGATGAACGATTGACTTCGGGCATTGTGATTGCAATCACCAATACTTTATTGTGATCGGGTCAAAAAGATCGAATCAATCACGATTGACACAGCTCTAATTGCGCTACTATAAAGGAAATATGAACTTCAGCCTATGCTATAAGAAAGGAAATAGCGAATGTCTGTCGTGTTATGTGGATCCAGATTTTGAAAGTGGACTAAACCGAAAGTCAACTTCTGTTTTTTTTATGAATGTGTTTGGCAACACAATAACATGGACAACATGCTTTATCTTCGACAGAAGCTGAATACATCGCTTTGGCCACGGCAGCAGCTGATCTCTTGTGGCTATAAAATCTTTTAGCTGAATTCGAAGTAACCAGCGAGACTCAACCGAAAATGTTCGAAGATAGCCAGTCGTGCATTCATCTGCTTTCAAGACGGCAACACAAACGGCTGAAACACGTGATGTCAAATATAATTTCGTTCGCGATTTGTACGAGAAACGACAGATAACAGCTTAGTATGTGAGCTCAAAGGAACAAGTAGCTGACATTTTCACAAAACCTTTACCCAAAGCAAAATTTGTGAAGCTTCGGTCAAGACTTTGACTTCAACGAAATCTCGATGTCTAATGACGCTAATTTGAGGAGGAGTGTTGGAGATAGCATCTTAACGTCATCCCATCTACAGCCAGCGTAATGTTCTGTGGACAGTATAGATATATACATTCAACATATCTGTCTTTATTCCTTTTTTCTTGTTGCATTGCAACCATGCGGTTCAGTTTTTCTCGCTTACTATAATTAAATTAATAAATCGTTTAAATTAATACTGTTTTCTTTTATTCCACAACCCTTAACATATTCGGATTGACATTTAAAAGTAGGCAACACTTTTAACAATTACTAATCAACTGAGATGTATCTTATACAACTCAACTTTGAAACAACCGAATACATTTTTTTTATTATGTGAAACAACCTTTTTTAGAAGTAATTGTTAAAAGTCGGACGCAGTGGCTCAATGGTAAGTGTTGTGTTCCGTCCAATGAAAACGCAACACTTCTTTTTTCTATTTAACAAATCTTTATTTACTTAAAAGAGAATTAAATCTTACTCTAACAACTCAACCCGATTATCTTCCTTGATCAACCCCTTTTTACACCTCCTGTCACATTTCTCTTAAGATGGCGATTCCCTAGCTTCCTCGCTCTTACTTGTTCCTGGCAACAAGATGGAGCCACGATAGATTCGATCAGGTCTGCGTTGCCAACATCCCCCCTTGTAAAGTTATTCGAATTCTTGAGTATAGTCGGCATGCCAATCAGGCGGACGTCGAGCTCGGGTAGACCTTCGATGCGCTGATATTGCAGACGATTCTTGCGGACTTTCATCTGAACTGACTGGTCGATGAGAGTTACGGTTGTCTTCCATTTCTGTTGCAGTTGAAATCGATTGGGATGGAGAACTCGGCGTACTTTGCACTTTAATTTCTGGCTGCGATGCTGATGACGTAGTATTTGCATGACTCTGATTTATGTCCGATGATACAGGTGTAAATCTATCAAAGAAATCGAAATGATTAAGAAGTGGATTCATATTACCCATTCCATTTTCAGCATAACGAAAACGGAGCTGATTAATGTGTTTGCGTCTTAAACATTTCCGCCCATCTAACGCGACGTTAACTTCTTAGTTGACATTCCCTTGTTTATTGACAACTTCACCAGGAACCCAAATTTGTTTATTTTTCTTGAAGACCTTTGCATAGATTGGATCGCCTGGATTAAAGCTGCGGTGTTTTGCTTTGTTTCTCCGGTTAAATTCCTCCTCCATTTGTCGGTTACGAATAATTGACGACTTCTCGTGTTTCTTCAAGAGGTCAATATTCGTTCTGATCCTCCTTCCGACGAAGCTTTCAGCTGGTGATTTGGAGTCTGGGGCATTTCGATTGGGTGTAGATCGGTATGCCAATAAAAATTCTTGGAGATGTTCCATATCCGACCCTCCTTCTTTAAATTTGGCCAATGCCCTTTTAAGTGTGTCCACAAAGCGTTCTGCCTGCCCGTTTGATTGTGGGTGGTATGGTGCGGTACGAGTGTGCTTTTTGCCTCTGGATCTGCAGAACTCCTGAAACGAAGCGCTAACAAACTGAGTGCCGTTGTCCGAGACTATTTTTAAAGGCTGACCAAAATGAGAGAAAAATTCGGAAAGTTTTTGTATTATTGTTGCTGAAGTGATGGTGTCCGTCTGGAAAATTTCCGGATATTTTGAATACGCATCAACAATTACAAAATAATATTTTGAGTTGACGGGCCCTGCGATGTCGATGTGAAGACGTTGCATGGGTGAGGTTGCTACTGGCCATGAACTTAGTAGTGATTTTACTGGAGTCCTCGCTTCTAACGCACAACCTTGGCATTGTCTCATGTAGTTTGTTATATCGGCGTCGATTGTGGGCCAATAGACATGTGAGCGCGCAATTTCCTTCATCCTCACTATATCCTGGTGTCCTTTGTGGATTTGGGTGAGAACCCGCTTGCGATAGGTATCCGGAATGACGATGCGCTCGCCGTATAGCAAACAATTATCCACTGTTGAAATAGCATCCTTCCGATTGAAAAATGCCGATAGGGTAGAATCATCCGGTTTATTAGGCCAACCATTGCAGACGCAGTATAAGACTTTCTGTAAAGATTTATCTTTTTGTGTAGCTGCACTTACCATTTGGAATGTGAGAGGCAATGACTGGATGTTGTCCTGAAGTATTGACTGGACGTCTGATTCTAGTCTAGCACTGGCTACTACGAAATCCTCCTCTGGTTTCCTCTGATTATTGATGAGCCGGGAAAGCATGTCGACATAACCAAAATCGTGAGTCGAAATATATTTTATTTCGAAGTCGTAAGACATTAATGTTAATGCCCATCTTTGCAGTCTGTTTGCCGTATGTGTTGTTATCCCCTTTTTAGATCCAAAAATTGACAGCAGTGGTTTGTGATCCGTATGAAGGGTAAATTTCCTCCCGTATATCATTCGGTGGAACTTAGTGACCGCAAAGATTAACGCCAACGCTTCCTTCTCTATTTGGCTATAATTTTTCTCTGCTGCCGTGAGCGAACGGGAAACGTGGTATATCACTATTTCGGTTCCATCCTTCATGCTGTGTGAAATACGAGCTCCAATCCCAACGATTGATGCATCTGCTGCAACGACTATTGGAAGTTCTGGATTGTAGTATGTGACTACCAAATCAGAAGAAAGAATTGTTTTGAACTTTTCGAAACTTTGTTGGCATTCTGTTGACCATGCCAACGTTGAGTTGCCTTTGAGAAGTTCACCTAAAGGTGCGCGTAAAGAACGCATTTCTTTGATGAATTTTCCGTAATAATTTACGGCTCCCAAAAATGATCGAAGCTCAGTAATGTTTGTTGGCGGTGGCAATGTTTTGATCGCTGTGAGCTTATTTGGATCTGGTCGAAGTCCTTCGTGACTGATGATATGTCCCAAGTACTTGCACTCCTTTGCGAAAAAAAGGCATTTGTCCCATTGACTGTAAGACCATGCTCTGCAAATCTGCTAAGAACTTCTTGAACTGCGGTGACATTTTCTTTTTCCATTTTAGTTGCCACGATGACGTCGTCGATGTAGGCTGATGCTTGTTGTATTCCTGCCAGAATTGTGTCAATTGCTTTCTGAAAAGCTCCAGGTGCTGCTTTGACTCCTGGTGCGAGCCGGTTTACAGTGTATAGGCCACGATGAGTGTGAATGGTTAGTATTTTCTTGGTGTCATCATCAACTTCCATTTGGAGGTAGGCATCTGACAAATCTATGCGGGTAAAACATTTGCAGTTTGCAAAGATTTCCTCTGGAAGCGGTAGTGGATGACTGTGTGGCTCCACGCAGGCATTCAACCCCGTTGAGTAATCTGCGCAGATGCGAATACTCCCATTAGCCCGTCTGACTACAACGATTGGCGCTGCCCAGGCAGAGTAGCTAATGGGTGTAATGATACCAGCATCCTGTAGTCGATTTAGTTCCTTGTCCACTAATGGTAACACGGAATAAGCTACTGGTCTTTTCGGTACAAAAACCGGTTTTGCATTTTGTTTCATTTGCAGATTAATTTTAAACTTTGTGCAGTGCCCCGGGCCGTCGCGGAAAACTTCTGGAAATTGTTTCTTGATTGCTGTGATGACTGTGGCTGTGTTGATTGTTTTGCAAAAAACACTAATTGGCTTGTCCCACAGGCTGAATTTTTCCATTAAATCTACTCCGAAGATATTGAGATTGCTGATTTCGGAAACATAGATTGTATTTTCCTGATGACTGCCTTCGAATGTTATGTGGGCGTCGAATTCGCCAATGATTGGAATTTGATTTGAAGAGGCATCTTTGGCTGTGTGATGACTTTTTATTATTGCTGGGGATCCGATTGCAAACCAAACTGACTTTGAAATAATCGTGATGTCCGAGCCCGTGTCGATTTGGAGTCGCACTTTGTTGCCATTGATGTTGACGTCGACATGCTTGTGCTTCTGTGCCCACCGTTGTTGATTGACGGCAAAAACTCGATTGCTCTTGGCTGGGTGCGATCGTACGTGTTGAGACTTTTTCTTGGAAATGGGTGCAGTACTGTTCGCTTGCTTTAATGGTTTCCTAAAACAAGGACAATACCCTTCCTTGTGTCCCACTTTGTTACACTCTCTGCACTTATGACTTGTGAAAGCGCAGTCCCTCGAAAAATGCATACCGCCGCAATTCCAGCAAGGTGTTCTGGGTTTGGTGTTATTTTCCCTGTGGTTGTTTTTTCCTTCCCTCTGCATAGATGATCGACGGATTGGTTGACTTTGTTTGGCCGCTATGTGCTGAATTTTGGATGGTCCTGCTTCTATCATGAACGTGTCTTTTTTGAGATTTTCGCATCTAAGAATTTCTGCTACCAGCTTATCCATCGTCAGATCGGTCTGTGTGTCGAGAAGTGATACAAGTTTCATGCGGATATCAGCATCTTTCGACGATTTGAGACCCATAACGTAGACGATGCACTTGAGCTGATTCTTCGTGAACTTTTCGAGCTCGAAATTTTCACAATTGCGGTTCACTTTCGCTGCGAATGTGATATAGTCTTCCATATCCCCTTTTGTCATTTGGAGACAATTGAATTTCGAGGCGAAGACTGACTCGGACCGTCCAAACAAATTGGATAACTTCTCTATCGTTTCGGCAAAACTAAAATCTCGCGGTAGATGCGGTAAAATGTAATCCACGTACTTGTCGTGAGCTATAGGATGCAGTTTACGCAGTAAAAGTCTTACCTTGCTTGAGTCGTCGAAATCCTTTGCATCTTCGGCAAAAAGATCCTCATAACGCCTGTACCATATTGGAAATGTTTGGCCATTCTCTGGGTCGTGATGGAATTCATTTATATTTTTCGCTAATGCATCCATTTTCAACTCCGTGGCTGTTCCATTTCCTGTACCCAAGGACATTTGGACAATTTGTTCAAGTAAAGCGCTGTTTTGAGAAATTATCTGCACCAGAATAGGGTCCATGGCACGTTGTTGCGCTGATGACTCCGCGGATGAACCGGCTAAAGGTTGTTGATTGTCGTTGGGCATAGTGTGTTGTTAGGACAATTTTGAAAAGTAATCTTGATTTATTTGTTCGATCCTTCTGTTTCAAAAAACAGAATCCTCGTCGCCACTTGTTGTGTGAAAACGCAACACTTCTTTTTTCTATTTAACAAATCTTTATTTACTTAAAAGAGAATTAAATCTTACTCTAACAACTCTAACAACTCAACCCGATTATCTTCCTTGATCAACCCCTTTTTACACCTCCTGTCACATTTCTCTTAAGATGGCGATTCCCTAGCTTCCTCGCTCTTACTTGTTCCTGGCAACTAGATGGAGCCACGATAGATTCGATCAGGTCTGCGTTGCCAACAGTAAGTGTGTCCGACTACTACTCGAAAGGTCGCCGGTTCAATTCCCGCCGGGGCCAAGTAACATCTTGAGTTTTTTCCTCTACCCCACCTCTTGCGAACGTCTGACAAACATCCAAGAGTATCAATTGTTATGAGAAGCTTCTCAAATTTGCCGTTCAGATTCGGCGTAAACTTGTAGGTCCCTTCCACTTCGCAAAGTCAGTGGTTGGAGAAGCTAGGTTTTAGGCCCTCTATGCCTAATATATATGTATGTATGTAATTGTTAAAAGTATTGCCTACTTTTTATACCCTATTCTAAGGGTATATTAATTTTGACGCATAGTTTGTAACATACCTTAATATTGCCCGTAGACCCCTAAAAGTTACTATATTTATGATCAGCATCGATAGTAATGTCGATCTAGCCATGTCCGTCCGTCCGTCCGTCCGTCTGTAGCCAAAAATTAGGCCTTTAAACTGGACCTAGAGAGCTGAAATTTTAACCATATACTCTCTAGGGTCCCGAAATAATCAAGTTTACGAATTTTTGAAATCCGCCCACAGACACGCCCACAAACTAAAAAAAAACAAATTTTGGAAAAAATCGAATTTTGAGCTAGAAAGCTGAAATTTTTTATATATGATCTATGACTCCTAAAACTGCTCGGGATAAAAAATTTTCAAAATCCGCCCACTGACACGCCCACAAATAAATAAAATAATTTTTTTATACCCTATTCTAAGGGTATATTAATTTTTGAAAATCCAAAGTTTCAGCTAGGGAGCTGAAATTTATAGTATATACTCTCTATGGGCCCTTTATGCTCATGTGTAAATATTTTCAAAATCCGCCCACTGACACGCCCACAATTAATTTTTTTTTTTTTTGAAAATTCAAAGTTGGAGCTAGGGAGCTGAAATTTATAATATATACTCTCTAGGGGCCCTTTATTCTCATGTGTTAATTTTTTTTAAATCCGCCTACTGACACGCCCACAATTAAATAAAACAATTTTATTGAAACACCCAAGTTTGAGCTAGGGAGCGTTGTTTTTTTGATAAAATCCTTTAAATGTTATATAACAAAATATGTAGAGCGTTCTTAACAATTCAACCATACTTAGACTTTTGTCACGCCCACTTATGAGGGATAGGAATAAGAATAGGGTATCCAACAGTTCGCCCAAGTGGACTGTAGCCCGTCCCTATGTTTTTATATGTAATTCCAGGTGTAATAGAATGCACGTTTGGATAATTTCTCCTCCGGAAAATAAGGATTTACACTACAATAGAAAGGGATACTTTAGTTTAAATGCCCTTCTCGTAAGTATTTTAGATACATGATTAATCTGAACTGAACTGACATTTTTTTTATGTATTTCTTCGTATCACTCCAAACCTGGCATAAATGAAATTTAACACATTTTAGTCAATAAATTATAAAAATAACAAAATAATAAAAAAGTACCCTTTTCCATTCAAATGCAGATTTCGATGGGGGCCCAATACTATTTAGTTCTTTTCCAAATGCTCTGCACTTCATCTTTTGTTCTTTTAGAATGCGCCGTAGCAATATCTGGATATTTTTCCATTAAACCTACAAGGATCTCCCATTTTCTCTTGTTTGTTGCATTAGACCTTAAAATAAGTTTGTTTTTTCATAAATATTTCTTTTAATAATTTATAAACAAATACTTAGATTCTCAAAACTTTTGTTCCCCGACAAACTACCTACGGAAAAATTCAACCTAAAATAATGACAAAGTTTCCCAGAAAAACTTATTCACGATAACTATTTTTCTAGCGGAAAATTCTTTTCTCATTTCGAACATGATTCACGATACCAATTTTCCCAAAATGGGAAAAAACTCCAGCAAAATTTCTTTGGCAATAGGGCTGAATAAAAATGTACCCTTTTCCACTCAAATGCAGATTTCGATGGGGGCCCAATACTATTTAGGGCTTTTTCGATCGCCTTCCAAATGCTCTGCACTTCATCTTTTATTCTTTTAGAATGCCCCGTAGCAATATCTGGATATTTTTCCATTAAACCTACAAGGATCTCCCATTTTCTCTTGTTTGTTGCATTAGACCTTAAAATAAGTTTGTTTTTTCATATTTCTTTTAATAATTTATAAACAAATACTTAGATTCTCAAATTTCTTAGATTCTTAGATTCTCGGTTTTTACCCTTCACGCCGATATAAGTTAATAACTACAGAATGGCGGACGCAGCTCCAGCCCGTGGTGGATTCCGTGGAGGATTTGGTTCTCGTGGTGGTGGTGGCCGTGGACGCGGTCGTGGTCGTGGTCGCGGTCGCAGCAGAGGACGTGGTAAGGAAGATTCCAAGGAGTGGGTGCCACTCACCAAGTTGGGGCGTTTGGTTCGTGAGGGCAAGATTCACAGTCTCGAAGAAATCTATCTGTATTCTTTGCCAATCAAAGAGTTCGAAATCATCGATTTCTTCTTGGGCGCGGCCCTCAAGGACGAGGTATTGAAAATTATGCCTGTTCAGAAGCAGACTCGTGCCGGTCAGCGTACCCGTTTTAAGGCATTTGTCGCCATTGGCGATAACAATGGTCACATTGGCTTGGGTGTAAAGTGCAGCAAGGAAGTAGCGACCGCTATCAGGGGAGCTATCATTTTGGCCAAGTTGTCTGTTGCTCCAGTTCGTCGTGGTTACTGGGGTAACAAAATTGGTAAACCCCATACCGTTCCATGCAAGGTTACTGGAAAGTGCGGCTCTGTATCGGTGCGATTGATCCCAGCTCCCCGTGGTACTGGCATTGTATCTGCTCCGGTTCCCAAGAAGCTGTTGACTATGGCTGGTATTGAGGATTGTTACACCTCGGCCCGTGGCTCCATTGGTACTCTGGGTAACTTTGCCAAGGCCACATATGCTGCCATTGCAAAGACGTTAAATGTTATATAACAAAATATGTAGAGCGTTCTTAACAATTCAACCATACTTAGACTTTTGTCACGCCCACTTATGAGGGATAGGAATAAGAATAGGGTATCCAACAGTTCGCCCAAGTGGACTGTAGCCCGTCCCTATGTTTTTATATGTAATTCCAGGTGTAATAGAATGCACGTTTGGATAATTTCTCCTCCGGAAAATAAGGATTTACACTACAATAGAAAGGGATACTTTAGTTTAAATGCCCTTCTCGTAAGTATTTTAGATACATGATTAATCTGAACTGAACTGACATTTTTTTTATGTATTTCTTCGTATCACTCCAAACCTGGCATAAATGAAATTTAACACATTTTAGTCAATAAATTATAAAAATAACAAAATAATAAAAAAGTACCCTTTTCCATTCAAATGCAGATTTCGATGGGGGCCCAATACTATTTAGTTCTTTTCCAAATGCTCTGCACTTCATCTTTTGTTCTTTTAGAATGCGCCGTAGCAATATCTGGATATTTTTCCATTAAACCTACAAGGATCTCCCATTTTCTCTTGTTTGTTGCATTAGACCTTAAAATAAGTTTGTTTTTTCATAAATATTTCTTTTAATAATTTATAAACAAATACTTAGATTCTCAAAACTTTTGTTCCCCGACAAACTACCTACGGAAAAATTCAACCTAAAATAATGACAAAGTTTCCCAGAAAAACTTATTCACGATAACTATTTTTCTAGCGGAAAATTCTTTTCTCATTTCGAACATGATTCACGATACCAATTTTCCCAAAATGGGAAAAAACTCCAGCAAAATTTCTTTGGCAATAGGGCTGAATAAAAATGTACCCTTTTCCACTCAAATGCAGATTTCGATGGGGGCCCAATACTATTTAGGGCTTTTTCGATCGCCTTCCAAATGCTCTGCACTTCATCTTTTATTCTTTTAGAATGCCCCGTAGCAATATCTGGATATTTTTCCATTAAACCTACAAGGATCTCCCATTTTCTCTTGTTTGTTGCATTAGACCTTAAAATAAGTTTGTTTTTTCATATTTCTTTTAATAATTTATAAACAAATACTTAGATTCTCAAATTTCTTAGATTCTTAGATTCTCGGTTTTTACCCTTCACGCCGATATAAGTTAATAACTACAGAATGGCGGACGCAGCTCCAGCCCGTGGTGGATTCCGTGGAGGATTTGGTTCTCGTGGTGGTGGTGGCCGTGGACGCGGTCGTGGTCGTGGTCGCGGTCGCAGCAGAGGACGTGGTAAGGAAGATTCCAAGGAGTGGGTGCCACTCACCAAGTTGGGGCGTTTGGTTCGTGAGGGCAAGATTCACAGTCTCGAAGAAATCTATCTGTATTCTTTGCCAATCAAAGAGTTCGAAATCATCGATTTCTTCTTGGGCGCGGCCCTCAAGGACGAGGTATTGAAAATTATGCCTGTTCAGAAGCAGACTCGTGCCGGTCAGCGTACCCGTTTTAAGGCATTTGTCGCCATTGGCGATAACAATGGTCACATTGGCTTGGGTGTAAAGTGCAGCAAGGAAGTAGCGACCGCTATCAGGGGAGCTATCATTTTGGCCAAGTTGTCTGTTGCTCCAGTTCGTCGTGGTTACTCGGGTAACAAAATTGGTAAACCCCATACCGTTCCATGCAAGGTTACTGGAAAGTGCGGCTCTGTATCGGTGCGATTGATCCCAGCTCCCCGTGGTACTGGCATTGTATCTGCTCCGGTTCCCAAGAAGCTGTTGACTATGGCTGGTATTGAGGATTGTTACACCTCGGCCCGTGGCTCCATTGGTACTCTGGGTAACTTTGCCAAGGCCACATATGCTGCCATTGCAAAGACGTATGCTTATTTAACCCCAGACTTGTGGAAGGACTTGCCACTTGGCCAGACCCCATACCAAGAGTTTGCTGTCCTGTTGGCCGAGAAGCCAGGCTCGCGACATGTCGAGGCTTAAATAAAGCGCCAAACATGATTACGTTCTACATAGGTTGTAAGAACCAAACAGTTGAAAATAAGTTATAACCATCAAGACTAAAACAGTTCAGAGTATCTCCTGTCTTGTGGATGGGGCACACGATGCTGAGGTTCCATTCGTCGGGCATACTTTCATCCGACCAAATTTTACAGATGAGTTGGTGCATGCTCATTGCCAAGCCATCCCCGCTGCTTTTAAAAGCTCGGCCGGAAGGTCATCCAATCGAGCAGCTTTGTTGGACTTAAGTTTGGATATAGCTAACCTCACTTCGTATAGGTCGGGTGGACGGGAGTTTTGGCTACCATCGTCCAAACTGAACAGATCATTCTGTGCGGTTTTGTCGCAGGTAAATTAACCACCAAAGCAATCCAAAGTATAAGGATCATGACGGAAAAACATTGTTATTCCTTAAAGGATTTGCATTATGGTGTCTCTCGAGAGTTAGTTTAGGTTAGGTTTAGGTGGCTGTTGGCAGAAGCCGACACACTTAGACGAATTTAGGTCCATTGTGATACCACGTATAATTATCTACCTCAACTCTGTAGATGGGAGTGGCCAACGACACGCGGTTGTTCTTAAACAGTCTACGTGCTAACCGCGCCCAACGTCGTTTAATTGCGGTGATCTGACGAGAACCGATTAACTCGACGTGGTATGGTCGTTGGTTAACTGTCTCTCGAGAGTATATATTATATATTTCAGCTTTCTAACTCAGGCTTTGACTTTTCGATAAAATGGTTTTTTTAATTGTGGGCGTGTCAGTTAGAAGATTTTCAAAAATCTAAGCTCCCGAGCATTTTGGGCCACTAGACACAATATATTTGAAATTGCAGCTTTTTAGCTCACAATTCGATATTTTTGATAAATTTGTTTTTTTTGAGATCGTGGGCGTCTGTGGGCGGATTTTAAAAATTCTTAAACTTGATTTTTTCTTGCGCCTAGGGACTGTATATTGTTAATTTCAGCATTCCAGATCCAGTATAAATCCCTTATTTCTGCGACGGACGGACATGGCTAGGTCGAAATTGCTATCGATGCTGATCACGAATATAGAAACTTTAAAGGGTTACGGGCAATATTAAGGCATGTTACAAACTATGAGTTAATATACCCTTAGAATAGGGCATACAAAAAAAACCACTAAACTTTCGTATAGTCCTGATCCTAACTGAAGCTTCACAGCTAGTAGGTACATTCCCCATTTTCACTCCCCGGATACGCCCACTGCTTTCTTTTTCTATCAACCTTTCTACTTATTCATCATCTAATGTACCAAATGCATCCAAACTACAGAAGCCCTCGAAGCAACGTGTTTCCTTTAACTTAACCCCAACCCCATACAACCCATCAGTACCTCCTTTCAATCCGCCAACTATCACAAAACTCCCTCATATCACTCCTCCCGAAATAAACTCTACAATAAATGCTTCAGTTCAAAATCCGTTCCCCAATTTAATCTTCGATCGGGTGCCAAATACCCTAATATCCTAAGTTCTCATATCATTAATCCCTCATCTAGTTCGCCAACTATCTGCTCTTCACCTTCAATCCAACAACCTTTTCTCGATCCCCTCTTACCTGCTACCGTTAAAATTACTAAACAGACCTTACGCTCTAACTCCCGGAGGATCGTTTTGCACTTTCCAGATTGAGAGAACGTAAAGTATACGATAACATTAGGCTCTATGACAAGCCGGATACAGTGTATTTTGTTGGCAAAACTAGAACCTTGTCATGGTATCCATTCACCAAGAAGGGCTGTCAATCGACGTCGCTTGTCTTCAACACCTCTCTGTTAGGTTTCGCGAAGCATTTGACGTGACACCCAAACAAGTCGCCGATGACATTTCAGCATATAGCCAATTTCTTCAATTGAAACGAGTTTCACACTTGCAAAGAACACGGGCTGACTCAGAAAGATATTTTCGTACCAAATTCGCCGGCTAATTGTATCCCTTCCAAAATTGCTCCTCGCGCCACAGATCTGAAATTGATTCTATCTTTCTACTATGAAAACGTAAGAGGACTACGCACCAAAACTCACGCAGTTTTCCGTCGAACTCATACTCTTCTTTTTGATTTTTATGCTTTTACCGAAACTAATCCCTTCCTTAATATTTTAAATCAAGAATTGTTTGCAGTATCTTTTGAGTGTTGTGGGGTGAACACACACAGAAAATTGAGAGTAGATCTTTGAGCTCTAACCTCCCGTAAATCCATTTATTTTTGAATTAAAGAAACAACTAAAGTCGTTATCTGTTTGTGAATCATAAAATACAAATCTGCTAACAATAATTGTACAATGCCTTGTTCATGCGGTTCAAAAGTTGATCGCGCTGATGCAAAAATTCAATGTGGTACATGTATAGTTCTATATCATTTAAAATGTGAAAATCTACAGCAAAGTGATTGTGAGTTCATGAAAAAAAGAAATGTACCGCATATCTGTGCATCATGTACAAAGCGTAGGCGAAACTCTCTGCGCTCTCCACCAGCCAGCTTTCGTAATGTGGTCTCTTCTGATGTTAGTAACAACAATACACGATCATCATCATCAACTGCTGCTGAGGAGGCTACTCTGTCTCGCCACCGACATCGCCAACAACAGTCAACTTAGAAGCAAACAGTACCCCTCCCGCAGTCATCACACTTGATGTGCTTTACACTGAAATTATTGCTCTGAAGCTCATGAACTCCAAAGCTTTGACGCTCATTAGCACACTGCAAGAAGAAAAAGAAACGCCTCTGAAAAAGGTGAATTCTTTGCAACACATAGTGAATTCACTGCAGCAAATGCCCCTACTCAAGTGCATTGATATTGTTGGCATACCAGCTGTCGACAAGCATAATGCTTTGAATTATGCTGTAAAGCTACTAGCAGAAGGTGTGGACAACAGTATTACTCATGATGACATCAAATCCTGCTATATAAGAACAATAACTACAAAGAAGCAAACGCAAAACGTAAACAAAAAAACTGGATCAACATTTTCGCCAGCGAGAACGATGAACATTTTATGCGTAAAATTGAAAAGCTTGGAGTGCAAACGAAAACTACTTGATAACAAACGTAGGAAGAAGCTGTCAACGAATATTCTTGGTGCAGAATTTGGTAATAAGCCTATATTTATAAATGAAAGTTTATCCATCTATAACAGATCATTATTTAACAAAGCAAAGCAGATTAAGGTAGATAAACATTTTTCGTTCTTATGGGTCAGAAATGGGGTTATTTTACTAAGAAAAAAGGAAGGAGAAAATCCCATAAGAATTTCTTCTTTTGATGATCTAGACGGTTTGTCTTAAGTTATGGTTAACATACAAATTAATCAAATTGAAGTTCCTCTAAATAGTAATTTAACCTCATTCTGCAAATATGATAAAGATTTTTATGATTGTATATATAATGCAAATGTATTACATAATAACTTATTCATTATACTCGTACACCAAAATATCAGAAGCATGCGCAAAAACTTTGATTTATTTTTAACACATTTGGATTCGTTCCTAAAAAAGCCGGATTTGATTTTTCTCTCCGAAATATGGATTTATGACAATGAAAAGGATTATTTCAATATACCTGGATACAATTTTTATCCTAAATGTAATAATTCATATGCGGCGGGTGGTACTGGGGTTTTTGTCTGTGATAGTTTGAATGAGAATTGTGAGATTTGCAGCCCTGATCTGATAGGATCTGATATGATCAAAATTTCATGCCTTAGAGGCGATAACAAATTTGTTTTTATGTGTTTTTATAGACTACATGAAAAAAGTAAGGATGTTTTTCTTGAAGAGTTATCTTCTCTCTTGCGACATTTTACATGAATCTATAGTAGTTGAAAGATATCGTACGTTAATGTCTGCGAATGGGTTAGAGTCTTGCATCAATGAACCAACAAGAACTTCTGGTAATACTCAAACTTGTATTGACCATATTTTTGCTAGGTTGGATCTAAATGCCAATCTCTCTTTAATAAGTACAATATCAGATTATACAATTACTGATCACTGCATGACTTGCCTTTTCTTTAACAGTGATACGACTATACGTCCAAATAGCACAGTGCCTGATGTTTTAACTCGGAAAACCAATTTCAATTGTCTTAATGCTCGCTTGCTACAGGAAAACTGGATTGGTGTATATAGAGAAAACAATCCTTCTATTGCATTTGATATATTTTGTAACATTTTAGATTGCCACGTTGAGTTCTGTTCGGCAGTATCAAAAAAGAGAAGAGCTAAACATAAAAGACTAAAGCCTTGGATGTCTGATTATTTATTACAGCGAGTTGTTGAGAAAAATAAACTACGGGCAAAATGCAAAAAACAACCTAGAAACTCACAACTAAAAGAAATGTATAATCAAATCTGTAAAGAGGTAGCCTCTGAAGTTCCTATATGCAAGGAGAACTATTACATAAACAAATTTCAGAGTGCGAAAGGTAACATAAGAAAGGAATGGGAAATCGTCAATAACTTGTTCAATAAAAATGTCACTTTTGATGGACCCTCGATAATAAAGATTAATAATAAGGATATTACTAGTTCTGTCGAAATGGCTAATGTCTTCAATGACTTCTTTATTAATGTTCCGATAAATACTCTTTTTGATGCTGGTTATAATACAGCGTCTCAGATTTTGTGTTCGGATGACTATCATAATATAGAAAGTAGTCAACAAAATAGTTTTTTCTTTGAACCAATCACTTCTCTCGAGTTGTTTAGAAGCATAACGTTGCTAGATAACTCGAATTCCGCTACGCTGAATAGTTATTCAAGTGCTTTTCTGAAAAAAATCTGTTTTAATGTTGTTGATGTCTTAGCTCACATTTTCAACAAAAGGATAGGACGAAGCTGAATAACTACAGGCCTATCTGTCTTCTTCCGGTGTTCTCAAAAATCTTTGAGAAGGCAATAAAAAGCAGAGTTGTCATTTTTCTCGAAAAAAATTGTTTCTTTAGCTCAAACCAGTACGGTTTTAGAGCTGGTAAATCGACGAAGGTTAGGTTAGGTTAGGTTGAAGTGGCTGTCAGCAGAAGGCCGACACACTTAGACCAGGATTAGGTCCATTGTGATGCCACACGGATCGAGGGGTTTCCCCACTACTAGTTAAACCATTTAGAGCTTCTTATGAAGCGCGATAGACTTCTAACGTCAGCGTTAGCCAAGTCGTTGAGATTGTTAAGCAAGAAATCTCCCAGATGAAGATTTCTATTATGGGAGAGAGCTGGACATGTACAGAGAAGGTGAAGTATAGTCTCCTCCTCCTCCTCGTCCAAGCAACTTCTACAGAAATCGTTAGAATAAACGCCAAGCCTCGATGCATGCTTGCCTATCAGACAGTGCCCTGTAATGGCACCTATAGTGGAGCTAATATGCAGTCGGTTTAGTGAGATCAGACTCTTAGAGCGTCGCAGGTCCAGCTTTGGCCAGATGTGCTTAGTCGCTAGACATGTATTACTACCTGTCCACCTAAGGTTTGTTCTCTCGATTGCGGATAGCTTGAATAAAAGTTTGCAGGTAGCGATTGGGATACCCAGAGAACCCTTTTCAGGTAAAAGGGGGAGTTTGGTTCCCTTTTTGGCGAGTTCATCAGCCCTGCAGTTTCCTGGAATATCTCTATGCCCCGGCACCCAACAGAGGTGAATGTTAAACTGCTCCGCCATCTCCATAAGAGATGAACGGCAGTCGAGGGCTGCAATGGAGTTTGAAGATACTGAATCCACGGACTTGATCGCGGCCTGACTGTCCGAGAAGATACGGATATCCTTTGTGGATATCACATTTCTCTTCAGCCACGTCAGGGCTTCTTTTATCGCCATAATCTCCGCCTGGAATACGCTACAGTGATTAGGGAGACGGAAAGAGAGACTCAGATTTAGTCTTTCGGAGAAAACGCCGCCACCAACCCCGTCACTAGTTTTTGATCCATCGGTGTAGAAGTGGATCGCTTTAACTTCCTCAAATTCAGCGTCCTCCCAGAATGATCTGGAAGGAATAGTGACTTGAAAGTTCTTTCCAAACTGTAATTGGGGTATGGTGTAATCTAAGTTTCCTGGTAGAGACTCAAATGAGTCCAGAATGGTGGTGTGGCCAATGTTATTGTTAACCCACTGCGAGGTAGCCTTAAGGCGGACAGCAGAACAGGCTGCTGTTTGCCTACTAAAAATGTCGAGTGGTAACAGATGTAGCAGGATATCGAGTGCTGCAGAGGGGGTGGTA
The DNA here is from genome assembly GCA_949715645.1 of Portevinia maculata. Classification (NCBI taxonomy): domain Eukaryota; kingdom Metazoa; phylum Arthropoda; class Insecta; order Diptera; family Syrphidae; genus Portevinia; species Portevinia maculata. Next base: position 125,430,790 of record OX454527.1, read on the forward strand.
CGGAGTGCTCCACTTATGCACAAACCAGCTGTGCGTTGGACTTTGCCAAGCTTAGCACAGTTTATAGCTTTACTTAGGGCAGTCCACCAGACAGCAACCCCATATGTGAGAATCGGTCTTACGACCGATACATATAGCCAATGCGTTATGCGGGGTTGTAGACCCCACTTGTTGCCAATGGCTTTTTTGCAAGAGAAAAGTGCCACTGTGGCTTTTTTTACCCTTTCTTGTATGTTGGGTTTCCAGCTTAACTTCCTATCGAAGATAAGACCCAAGAACTTAGCTTCGTCAGAGAATACTAATCTTATACCACCAATAGAGGGTGGGTCGATGTGCGGAATCTTGTGTTTCCTGGAGAAGAGGATTAATTCTGTTTTGTGGGGGTTGATACCCAAGCCACAGCGATTAGCCCATTTTTTTAGCTTGTTAAGAGCATTTTGCATGAGTTCTTTTATAGTGTTAAGGTACTTCCCGGAGACGGCTATAGCAATGTCATCCGCATATGCAATCACCCTGCAGCCCACCCCTTCCAGGTATATCAGTAGCTCATTCACCACCAAATTCCAGAGAAGGGGGGAAAGGACCCCGCCTTGCGGCGTGCCTCTACTGACAGACCTCCTGGCGGATGAAACGCCCAGTTTTGAGTTGATAATCCGACTTGTGAGCAGTAGATTAATCAATTCACCAAGCGAACCCTCCACATTCAGTGCTGTCAGTGCATTCGTGATTGCAGATGTACCCACGTTGTTAAAGGCGCCTTCTATATCCAGAAAAGCAACCATAGTGTACTCCTTGTGATGAAGGGAGTATTCAATAGTGCGTACCAGAGAGTGAAGGGCAGTTTCAACTGACTTACCCTTACAGTATGCATGTTGAGACGCAGATAGAAGCTGCGTATTTATGTTGGTACGGAGATGGATATCAATCAGTCGCTCCAACGTTTTGAGGAGGAATGATGATAAACTAATAGGTCTCAGGTCTTTTGGGCTGACATGGGAGTATTTCCCCGCTTTTGGTATAAAGACCACTTTCACTTCTCTCCAAGCCTGAGGAATATATGCCATTTTTAAGCAGCTGTTCAGAATCATCTCCAATACTGGTGTGATGATATCTGAACACATTTGTAATTCGGCAGGTATTATGCCGTCTGGTCCTGCAGACTTGAAGGGCTTGAAGCTATTTAGTGCCCAAAGCAGCTTGTCCCTTGTGATCAGACCTTGAGAAAGAGTCACCTGTGCCAGTGATCTATTCAGATCAGTGTACCCGGTAATATTGGAGCTTCCTGGGAAGTGGGTATCAAGTAGCAGATTGAGCGATTCCTCGCTAGATATCGTCCAGGATCCATCAGCTTTCTTTAGACAGCTGGGCATGGTTGGATTTGAAGCTAGGATTTTTCTTAGCCTAGATGCCTCAGAGACTTCTTCTATTTTACCACAGAAGAGTCTCCAGGATGATCTTTTGGCTTTCCTTAGCTCTTTTTTGTATAATTTGAGAGCTTCCTTATAGGAGTCCCAATCAGTAAGTAATCTCGAGCTTTTAGCGCGATTGAAGAGTTTCCTGCAATTATTTCTGAGTGGTCCCAGTTCCTGGCTCCACCATTGTGGCTTTCTCTTCCCCATAGGTCGTATGAGGGGACAGGAAGCGGACATCGCTTTATTGAGAGCCGAGGTGAGCTCGTAGACCTTGCCGTCAAGCTCGGAAAAGTTACAGGGTGGACTTAAAAGTTCAGAGGTAACTAGTCCGCGAAGAGTTTCTCTGTATTTGGGCCAATTGGTTTTCCGAGGATTGCGGAAAATGGGTTGGCAGGGAGGATCAACATTGAGGTTGAATTGAAGATAACGGTGATCAGAGAAGGAGTGATCAGTCGAGACCTTCCAACCCGTTATCATGTCGTTGATGGTATCGGAGACAAGAGTAATGTCAAGGACTTCTTGTCGATTTTTGGTGATGAAAGTGGGTTCATTACCTATGTTACATACAATGAGGTTGGTGCTTAAGATATAATCAAAAAGTGACTCACCCCTGTTGTTGATATCCGAGCTTCCCCATACGGTGTGATGTGCGTTAGCATCACAGCCGATTATGAGTTCAGCCTTCTGCCTCCTTGCTTCTTCGATCAGTCTCTCCAGGTTATCACCAGGGAGAGGTCCCACGTGGTCGTGGGCGAGATATGCCGATGCCAACCAGACTGATCTGCCTGCAGTCTCCAGTCTCGCAGCAGTTATATCCCGATCGCTGAAATTAGGGAGTAAGTAAGCATTAAGGTTTCTTTTCACTAGTATGCACGATCTTGGTTTACCTTTGTCGGTCACATACAGTGAGTAATATCCAGGAGTCTTGAGTCCTTGAACCAGGTTGTGTACAATCCATGGTTCTTGGATCAAGACGACATCTTCCCCGCCTTTAGAGAGGCGAAGAACGAGAGCGGCCGAAGCCTTGATGGAGTGTTGGAGGTTAATCTGGATTAGCTGCAGCATTGTCGCTACAATCCTGAGGCACCTCCACCACGGTGTTATTTAGGCCTTCCAATTCCGAAGACGAACTAAGAAGTTCATCTTCACTCAGAAGAACCCTGTCAAGGAAATCGTCAGTTTCCATATCCGATTGTATATCGCTTACGGAGAGTGACGATTTTGCAGTTGCCGCATGATCGGCGGATTCATCGTCCTCCAGCGAAGGGAACGAGGTAGATGGCTCATCATTCGAGAGTTCAGGGTGAGGAGAAGGAGGAGGAAGTTTTCCCGCCTCGAGTTCGTCCTTTTTGTACACCCTCATTTTGACCTCGATCCAGCCAAATCGTATGAGGCCATCTGTTTTTGCCAGGGGAGCCAGGGTTTCGACGAAAGATGCGCTTCTTAATTTCTGCGGTCAGGTACATGATAGTTTGAATTGTAAAAGAAACACCGCTGCTCTTTTTATAGATATCACTAAAGCCTTTGATACTATTGACCATGATCTCCTATTGGTTAAATTAGAAAAGGCTGGTCTCAGAGGCTTCATTCTTAATTGGTTCGCTTCATATCTCAAAGATAGGAAACAAATGGTTAAGATTGGACATTTTTTCAGTAAAAGTCGTGACGTTCAGATCGGTGTTCCACAGGGCTCCGTTCTTGGTCCTCTTTTATTTATAATCTTTATAAATTCTATCTTTAACCAACATTTAAAGTGTAATCAAACTGGATTTGCGGATGACATTGGGTGCTTATACTCAAATATGTCTGCACTGGATTTGATTGCTGATATTAACCATGATTTGGAAATATTAAGGCATTAGTTTGGCATACACAAGCTAGTTATCAGTGATAAAACTAAAATCATGTTTTTTAACTTACCATCATTAGATAGACACTCTCCTAACTGTATCTTTCATAGTTTTGATTGCAAGAAAATGTGTTTTAGAAAAAATACTTATATTGCAAATAACTATCAACTCAAATACGAAAAGCCTAACCTGCTCTTCAAAATGTTTTTCTATTGAAAATGTCAATGCTTTTAAATATCTGGGTTTAACTAAAAGCAACATATATTTTGTATCACCTAAGGCAACTATGCTCTCATAAGCTTTTAGAAACAATTTATTATAGTTTGGTACACTTATAGTAATAATTTAAAACCCCTGATCGTATCTCAGAAACATATTCTAAGATTAATATGGAAAAAACAGCGCCGTGAACATAGTTTTTGTTTGTTTTGCAAGTCAAAGATACTTCCGCTGAAACATCTTTATTTTTACAAAGTTTTAAAAATATTTTACTTAAGAAGTGGAAACCTACTAAATCAGAATTTAACTACGTATGGACTTCGTAGCACAGAACGATGTCTAGCTAATATCCCACCTCACAATACTCATCGCTTTTTACAATTTTATACTTCAGTAACACCCAGGCTATTTAACAGGTTACCTATCGAAATTCGAAGCATAAAAAAGATATTTACATTCAACAGAGAAATCAAAAAGTGGCTATTTAGGTTTGACTTCAATGAAATAAATAAATTAATAAAAGTAATTATATAGCGTGGCTTATACTTAAGAATAAACAGTTTTTTTTTTCTTTTTTTTCTTTTTTTATGCAATTAATTTACTTGTATAACGTATCAGTTTATATTTCTTAATCACCCCACAACAATTGTATTCATCTTAAGTTTTTAATTTCTTTAAATCGAGCCTTAGCTCTTTAATGCATCCGTCACTAGTTTTCTTAACTAAAGGATGTATCCCATATTCCTCAATGTACATTTATGTAATATCTGCTGTTTTTAATGCAGATACTTATTTATTTTGTTTACTTATTTTCTTTGCTAACTTAAACTTACTTATTGTTAATTATATGCTCATTGATTGGAATAAAAATAAAATGAAATGAAAAATGAAAAAAATCTTTCTTCGTCCCCCTAAATCCGATTTAAAGTAAAGAATGTCTTTTTGTTGACCGCGTAACTAATTCCAGTCTTTGCCAAGTCAGTGGTGTTCAAAATTATATGGGACGTAAATTGGATCTTGTTTTCACAACTGACCCTGTAAACTCCTCAATCATTTCTTCAGCTATTCTCTTTATTTTATCACTCCTCTTAACAATCCGTCCAACTAACCTTTACTATTACGACTTCCGCAAAGCTAACTTACGAAAGATCAATGACTTTCTGAGCAGATTCGAACTCAACTTCTCGAACTTATCTGTTGATGAAGCTGCCACCCGTTTTTATATCAAAATCCTCGTCGGTATAATAGAAAACTGCGTTCACTTTGTAATAAACGTAACAAACTATGGGCAATCTATCTTCAATTCAGAACTGCAACAGATTATTGGAATAATCTCGGTTCTTACTTACAGTTCTCTAACCTTTTTGATTGTCTCTATCAGCGCTATCTTTCTGAGTTCATCAACGGCCCACGGTCATTTTCTCATGTTTTTAATTATGAAAGAAAATCTGATGGATATCCCTGCTCACTCTTGTTTAAATGCGAGTCCTACACGGGTCCATTTGCAATCGAGAATTCTTTTGCAACCGTGTTCAAACAGTCCTTCGCTGACCACTGCCCAGAACCGGATCACTCTAGTTATCTAAAAAACTATACCGTTCACCCATTAATTTTACCTATCTTTTCTATCCATCCTTTTAAAAAGTGTTCTGCGGTTCTTGTACGATGTACCTTTCATTGCCGATCTCTTTAACCCTATCTATTGGAAAATTTCCTCAAATCTGGAAAACACCCTTCATTTCACCAGTTCATAAAAAACTAAAAATAAGAAGTACCGGAAAGAGTGTATATCACATATACAGTGTACGTGAGTGAGGCCGCAAGTATGAAAAAAAATAGAGACATTGAAACTCATCTGTCATTTTGCTAGGCTGAAACGGTTGAAATTTGTGGTGTTTGAAATTTGAAAACGTTAAAATGACCAGTTAGGACTTAATACTTTTAAAAGTGGACTAAATGAAGCCAGCAGACAAGTAGTGCAGGCATCAAGGGTTACGACTTTCAATGAAGCCGTAAAATTAGCCATTGAAGTAGAAGCTTCTTCCAATCAAAACACTGTAATGATCTTCAGAACCAATTTTAGAGGTAGGTACCAACACAATCATGGTAACTATAGACCAAGATTTACAAACCGTAGAGACGCCAATAATAACAACAGCCAAGATTACCATGAGGATAACAATAGAGGTAGAGGTGTTACAAGAGGGTACCACAACAACAATTGAGGTATTACAAGAGGGTACCATAATAACAATACTAGGTCGGGAAACAGAGGTGTTCCGGTCAGCAGAATTGGGGGAACCAAAGAATATATTAAATTTCCATGGGGAATACGACACAAATTTCGTTAGCATACATATACAGAATTTAGGAAAGACTTTAAAAATTTTAATTGACACAGGTGCAGATATTTCAGTTTGTAAGGAATATCTGGTGAAAGAAATAAACAAGAACTCAGCATGGCAAATAAATGGCATAACAAACAAAGCAATATTCTCGAAAGGTTAACACTTGCACTAGGAGAAAAAGGTATCGAACATCAATTTTATGTGGTAAATGAAGACATAAATATAACAACGGACGGAATACTAGGAAGAGATTTTCTCAAAACGTACAATTGCAAAATAGACTACGAGACTTGCGTACTCATAATTCCATTGCAAGATGAAGAAATAATATTACCAATGAACATGGCAATGAAAAGTATCGGAAAATTGACAATTCCATCGAGGTCAGAGATAATCACAAGCATCAAAATAGATCTGAATCAAGACAGTTTCTTAATCGGCAATGAATTAAAAAAAGGAATATTTGTATCGAACGCCATATTACCAGCTAGTTGAATCAAGCATATAAGAGTACTAAATACGGGAGATAATGAAGAAATAATTGAGAATGCGATGATTGGTGTAGAACCGTTAAATAACTATAAAGTATTATCGAATATCATAAAACCTAAAGATAAAAAAAGGTATCAACGCTTAGGAGAAAAAATAAAAACAGACAACTTAGATAAATCCTCAGTTAAATCAATATTGAAGATTTGCGAAGAATTTCAAGACGTTTTCCATGACGAAAATGAAAAACTAACCATGAATAATTTCTATGAGCAACATATCTGTACAACAGATAATAATCCAGTTTATATAAAGAATTATAGACGACCCAATGCACAACTAGAAGAGATACAAAAACAAGTGGCTGAATTATTAGAGAATGATATAGTAATTGAAGAATCAGTCAGTCCTTATAATTCACCATTACTTATCGTGCCAAAAAATAGTCTCAACGGACAAACTAAATGGAGACTGGTAGTAGACTTTAGATCTTTAAACAAGAAAGTGGTAGACGATTAAACAAGGACACAATGAAAATTTGATAAAAGTTTTAGGAAGACTGCGCAAATATAATTTAAAGCTTAATATAGAGAAATGTGACTTCTTAAAACGAGAAGTAATTTATCTAGGACATCTGATAACATCAAATGGAATAAAAACAGACCTAAGAAAGTATGAAACCATAAAGAAGTATCCTTTACCAACAAACGTAGATGAGGTCAGGAGATTTGTAGCTTTTTGTAATTATTACAGGTTAGGTTAGGTTAGGTAGACGTGGCTGTCAGCCAAAGCCAACACACTTAGACCAATGATAGGTCCATTATGGTACCACACAGATCTGGTGATTACCCTCACTGCTCGTTGAACCAGTAGGAGCTTCTTATGAAGCGCGAAAGACTTCTAGCGCCAGTGCTGGCTAAGTCGCTTGTGTCATTGAACAAGAAGTCCCCTAGATGGAGATTTCTTCTATGGGAGAGCGCAGGGCACGTGCAGAGAATGTGAAGTACAGTCTCCTCCTCCTCCTCGTCCATGCAGCTTCTGCAGAAGTCATTTGAGCACACACCGAGTCTGGATGCGTGCCTGCCTATTAAGCAGTGACCTGTGATAACACCTATAGTGGAGCTAATATGCAGTCGGTTTAATGAGATTAGACACTTAGAGCGTCGCAGATCCAGCTTTGGCCAGATCCGCTTAGTCGCTAGACATGTATTGCTACTCGTTCACCTAAGGTTTCTTCTCTCGATTGCGGATAGCTTAAACAAGAGTTTACAAGTAGCGTTTGGTATACCAATTATTACAGGAGATTTATAAAAAACTTCGCAGAAACTGCCAGGAAGCAAATATTCGCTTGGACAGAAGACTGTGATAAAGCTTTCAAGACATTAAAGCAAAATTTAATGGAGCCACCTGTACTTAGCTATCAAGGTGATATTGGAACAGATAGACCTGTAGTATATGCAAGCAAATCCCTTAACAAACATGAACTAAACAAACCAATCACAGAAAAAGAACTACTAGCGATTCACTGGGGAATAAATTATTTCAGACCCTATTTGTTTGGGAGAAAATTTATAGTTTACACGGATCACAGACCATTAGTAAGTTTATTCACGCACAAGAGTCCTTCATCTAAACTGACAAGAAAACGCGTAGATGTGATGGATTACGATTTCGAAATAGTATTCAAGAAAGGAAAAATTAACACAAACGCTGATGCGCTGTCAAGGATAAAAATTGATTCGGAGATCCTAAAGGAGATGATACCAAACCACACCATTGACATACTAACAAGAGCAATGAAGAAAAATAAAGACGAGAAACCAGTTGAGAATTGTGCAAAAGCCTTGGACTCATATACGGAGACTAGCTACCTTCATATTTGGGACTGTACATCAATATCGGACATAAGGCGACTAATGAAAATAGACTTCAAAGAAAATAAAAGTAACGTTACAGAAAGAAGGAGAAATAAAATTAAAATAGCAGCAAACACTGTGATTGTAGAATTTAGCGATAAATCTTTATCAGAGATAAAATTGATGCTGAGGAAGCTAATATTCAATATGAACAATGCAGGTGTTAAAAAATTAGCGCTACCAAGAGAAAGCCAAATATTTGAATATGTATGCATACAAGAATTTAAAAAAACTATTTAACAAGCTGCAGGAAAATATGAAAGAAGATAAATGTCTGGACATAATATTATTTGAACCTCCAAAACAAATAAGAGATGAAAAAGAAATGCACAAATTGATAGAAGATCATCATAATTCAAAGCTGGGAGGGCATTGTGGTATAAGGAGATGCGTCAATAAATTAAAGCAAAGATGTGTGTGGAAAAATATGAACAAAATGGTAAAAAGATACATAAATAATTGCAAGACCTGTAATGAAGTTAAGGTAACAAGATATACTAGAGAGAATATGGTAATGACTGACACACCGAATACATCATTTGAGACAATCACTGTAGATACGGTAGGACCTCTGAGACCATCGAATGGTTACAGGTACATTCTGACCGTACAATGTGAGCTAACAAAATTTGTGGAAGCTTTCATAATGGAAACTAAAGAAGCAACTACAATTGCGAAAACTATAGTTGAGAAATTTATTTTAAAATATGGATGTTTTATGAGACTTAAGACAGATAAAGGAACAGAATTCACAAATGAATTACTGAAGAACATTTGCAAACTCTTAAACATAGAGAAAATAGTTTCAACCCCTTTTCATCATGAGACGTTAGGATCAGTTGAAAGAAACCATAGAGTCTTCAATGAATATATTATGAGCTTAGGTAACAAAGATAACTGGGAAGAGTGGGTACCTTATTATACATATTGTTACAATTCAACGCCACATAGTAGTACTTCATACTCACCATTTGAACTTATATTTGGTAAATTATGTACATTACCTTGTGAAATCTTAAGAAATAAAGAGACAATATACAACATAGACAATTATCTGAACGAATTAAAATGTAAATTAAGATATTCGCATGAACAAGCTAACAATAATCTGATACATGAGAAAATTAAAAGACAAAAAAGTCAAAAGAATGTAAATAAATCTAATTTTAAGGTATGAGATTATGTATACTTAAAAACTCAAAATAAAAGAAAATTTGACAAACCTTTTAAAGGACCCTTTAGAACAATTGCACAAAATGGCGTCAATAGCACAATACGACTAGAAAATAAGGAATATGAAATACATAATAATAATTTAATTAAAGCTAGACAGAATTAAGATCAGATAAAATAATTAACAATACATAGATATAAGACTGCCTGTAAAGCAAACTTACACTAAGATAAATGACATTTATTTAAATTTTAAGAAATGTAAACAAATATCATTTAATTTTTTTTGGGGGAAGGATGTAATGTGATTCAGTGCAAGTACACGAAACGTGAAATCCATTACATAACATGGAATCTGCCCCGTATAGCATTGAACGTGTCGTATGACATTCATTGGCTATCGGCAGTGATTCATGTTATGTGAGGGTTCACCTCAGTTCATGTGCTTGTCATTGTTTACAATTTCATTCTTTGCTTCCTCCATTCCTAATGTGGGCCAGATGGGTCAAGTTACCATTGTGAACATTTGAGGCATTGATCGTAGGGACCCAATTAATGTTGTGTAATTGTAAGTGCAATTTATATTGCTTAGAGGCGTAATCATTAGTTGTAAGAATTTGTATAAATAGCAAGTAAGAACAGAATAAAATTAGTCTAGAATCAAATCTTGACTCATTATTAACTGCGGCAATAATTTGCCATCTTGTGAAGCGAGCTGCGCTTTAAACAGCATAGAAGAGCGTGCTACGCTACATATAGCTTAGGTGGTAGGCTCCGGCAAGTAATCTAAGAACATAACATTACACCAGAATATCGAGGATGGCCAAGTCAGCTTCATCCATAACGCTGTTCTTCCCACCTCCGGACCCTGTTTTTCGGGCGTTATCCCTTTTACTCGGAAAATTAACAAAATTAAATTCACAAAATAAAATTCAAAATAAATCTTAATGAAATTCAAACAATTTTGTATTTGCTATTTGTAGGCAATAAATTATTTTACTTACCAATGGTCGACTCTTCCAGAGCCCAAACAAACTGTCCCTCGCATAGGTTCATGTTTTTTGGGCCGACGCCAGTTGCAGGGATTGGGCTTCCTCCCAGGCAGCCTGTTTATTTAATTTGCTTGTTTTGTTGTTTTGAAAACATGCAAATAAAATATTTTTTTTTCTTTTATTAAATATAACATTTCCGTTTTTATTTTGCGGCTCATTTTAACAGCTTCTACTAGTTTTCGGACTGTTCTTTGCTGATGTTGATGTTGATGAGTGTAAGTGTTAATGTACATAGGTAAGTTAATGTTTAAGTTTAGGTTGATTATTTTGATGAATGTAAGGTTTGCTGTTGTTGGTGAGTATGGTGCGTTTGTGTGATCCAACAGCAATGCAAAGTGAAAAGTGATTTGACAGAAATGCAAAGATGATTAAATGCTTTGTGGAACACTTTGCACACTCATTTTGCAGGAGAGCGCAAATACTTTGCAGGAGGCGCAGACTTTGCAGGAGAGCGCAGAGACTGCAAAAATTTGCTAGTGCAACGTAAGATTTGCAAAGAATATTGTGGAACAGAAGCACTTTTCACTTTGCCAAAAAATGTAATTTGATATGTGCAAAGTGAAAAGTTGATAATTTGTTTTGTGGAATAGGGCCCAGGTGCCGGCTTTTTGACGAACATGATATTTAGAGCGATCGTATGACTTGCACATGCTTAGGATAGTTCCTGGTTCCGTATCCCAGTCCTCCATGGCAGTCTTCCGTTCGAATCTCCGCCAACAAACAAAAGTTCTTCCTATGGGATGTTCTTAATGAGGTTGTGAAAATCTAGCCAGAATGTATTTTTTTTTCTCTCTTTTTCCAACTTGGGGAGCATATGCACTGACAATAGTTCACACCTCACATTGAGTCACCAGTTTCAGGGACATCAAACGATTACTGGACTTTGAAATAGTCAAGAGGCTGCCAAGTAGCTCTGCCGCAGAGATGATACCGATTCCGTTCTTATCTTGTTCCGTCCCGTAGTAGAACATCTTGAAAACTTTTGTCCTAACTTCAGAAAAACGCGCCCGATTTGCGGTGCTTCGCCATTTCGTTTCCTGAAGACATAAGGTATCAACTCGTCTTCTCACCATAATATCTTCCAGCTCGTAGCTACGACCACTCATACTTCCAACGTTCCAACTCGCGAATCTTAGGTTTTCCTAAGCTAAAGCATTTCTTTGCTATTCAACGGAAACCGAACAGCTCTGAGCCGAGTATTTCTGCTCGTCCCAGGATAAGTACCATGATAAGTAGTGCCTGGCGGGATAGTGAGTTTTCTATTAGCGTACATTTCCATAGTGCTTTTTACGGGTTCGACACGTACATGCTCCAATTATTTCTTGTTTAAGATGTTAAAATGTGTCGCTACGCTCACTTGGATGTTTAAATTGCCTCGATGTAATTTCCCTCCTTAGTCGCCTTTTACGACAAGCGCTGTTTATCGGGGTGCGCTATAGTGATATTTGTAGCCCGTCCCTACACGGGGCGTTTAAATAATGAAATAAATATAAAAGATTATTCTAGCTTTAATTTTTTTCCATAATGTCAAGAATTTCGTATGGCTACCGGGGCATATATTGGATAAGAATTTAAAATTAAGTCATTTTATTTGCACTTTAAGATGATTCCCTAATCCCTACGTATAAAATATAACTTTGACCGTTTTAGGCAATGTTGGAGACCCGTTCGAATTTCTATTATTAGGGCTTGCCAAAGAGTAACGTAGTATGGATTTTGCGAATTCGAACATTTTTGTTGTGGAATCGAATTAAATAGTAGGGCCCAAGATTCCCGGAAATTGCCGCGATCTTCCAAGAGAGCCGTGACGAAACCGTTGTAACTTCCGTTTGGCAAAACCAATGGGTTCAAAATTCCGAATCCGGAAGATTAAGTGTAAGCTCTACAAAACTCTCATGCCGCCAGTTCTGTTTTATGGTGCCGAGTGCTGGACGATAAGCAGCAAAGTAAGGAGAGTTTATTATAAGTTCTTTCTAAAGAAAAATCCGCCGAATATTTGGTCTTGGGCAAAGCGAGAAGATAGAACCGCGAACTCATTGGGCTGTACCAAGATGTGAATGTAGTCGCAAAAGCTAAAACACATCGGGTGAATAGTGAGTAATGTTCCAGCAAACTAAATTGCATTCCGGTTACACTCTGTACAACCATCACTTGTAACTTCTCATCTCACATAATTTTATTTTGAGAACGATATCACTTAAATACATAAGGAACATACATAATATGCAACCATTAAAACTATGAAACTAAATACTCTCTACCGAAAAGTTGTGCCTTTTTCTCGAACATTGGCGATTTGATTGGGGTATTAATCTTGTAAAAGGAATTCATCGAATGCTTATTATAGGTATCGTACATTTCATTGAAGAAATTTTTGATTCCCTCGTCGTTTTTGTTGTCATGAACTATGATAAATCGTATTTGACTGGCAGTGACAAACGACGTAAAAAACCATTGATTGAACTTGTCTATAGACTTGAGGTGCATAAATGTTTCGTTTGAATTCAGTTTAAGTGTATGATACATTGTTAAAGGGTGGCGACGGTGTAGAGGTTAGTGTGTTGGCTTGTAGCTATAGTAAATGAGGAGTTCCGGAAGGTAGAGAAGAGGCGGCGGAAGCTTAATCCGAAGCCGAATCTCTCTGCCAAGAGAAGGGCAAATCTGGCAGGCCCTAGTGAGGCATCATCGATTGCTGGAACCGATGATGAGGCTGATAACTCCAGCTCTTACGAGGCTGAAGTGGGAGCGGGCCGGTACGTTGGAGAGGGAAACTCCTTCAGAGACCTACCGGTCGAAGATGACAATGCCATCCAAATGGAGAAAGGAGAAGAAGGTGATGAGGAGGCTGAGCTTGACCAACTCATAAAAGAGCTCATTGAAAAGCGTGAGCAGTTGAGGCAGAAGAAAATGCAACAACAGCAACAACAAAAAGTGCTGCGGGATCAAGTTCAGCAGCAACATAAAGCGAAACAGCATCAACGGAAAGAGCAGCAACAACAACAGCAGCAACAGCAGCAAGCCGAGACGCAGCAGAAGCAACAGCCAAAGAAGGTAAAAATCCCGCCTATCAATGTAAGTAATTTTGAAATAAGTGATAGTATCAGATTGTGTAGGCTGATTACCAAAAACTTTCATGTGAAAAGGCTTTCTGCCCATAAGCACATAATCATATGTGAAAAATTAGAGGAGTACCAGAGGGTGCGCGACGCCTTGGGAGAGGTCAAAACTGAGTACTTCACGTACACCCCAAGGGAGCAAAAATTGAAGACCGTAGTGTTGAAGGGAATTGATCCCTCAATTAAAACGGAGGAGCTCGAAAGAGAGCTAAAGAACTTTGAAAGCGACGACCTCAAGTTTGTGGGGGTCAAGCCGTTTTCCTCGGCTGTGGCAAGGGGTGGTAACCGTCACTTACCATTCCATTCTTCCTGGTCCAGCTAACTCCCGATAGCAAAATCGACAGGCTGCGAAATATCCACTTCCTGTACTACCATGCTGTAAGGTGGGAGAAAATAAAGAGGTCAGATCGCATACTTCAATGTATGCGCTGCCAAAGGTTCGGGCACGCCGCAACTAACTGCAGTTTAGATGCAGTTTAGATGCGTGAAGTGCGATAAGGACCACAAACATGGTGAATGTCCTCTTTTTAAGGACAGAGTTGAAGACCGGAGTGTCCTCTCTTGTGTGCTCTGCAGGAACTCTGGGCATCCCGCCAACTTCAGGGGTTGTCCAAAGTACCAGGAGCTGAAAAAGTGAGTCCAGGCCCGCAAGCAGCAGCCTGAAGACGATAGGCGTCAAAAGAGTCGTTCGTTCTCTAATTTTGTGGCACCCAACGTGTCCTTTGCCCAAATGGCAGCTGGACCGGGTCAAGCCCAAATAACATTAAACCCGCCAAAGGCAGCCCAAAAGGCACCAGAAGTGGATCTGGACTTGAAATCGATCCTTCTGTCCCTGCATGGAAAGATCGATAAGTTCCAGAAACAGTTAAATGAACAAGCGGCCCGAATTGACTTTATCTATTCGGAGTTGTTTGTAGGGTCTGGTGTGCCATAAATCAAATGGCTACGCTGGATGAGGGAAACTTAAAGATCCTTGCTGTGAATGTTAATTCACTAGTCAGGATCGAGAAAAGGACGTCACTTGCCAACTTGTTGAAAACCGAAAACCCGGATGTGCTTTTGGTTAGCGAAACTAAGCTGAATCAGAAGCACAAATTGGGATACAAAAACTATCATGTAGTAAGAAGAGACCGGCCTCACTCCACTCAAGGAGGTGGGGTTGGAATCTTAATTCGAAAGGGCCTGCGCCATAGAGTTATATATAGCGGGGACGTGCGTAGGTTCCAGTTGTTGGAAGCATGCATCATATGCATTCCTCTCCATAGCCGGAGGAGAATGTATGTGGTGTCGCTTTACGCACCTGCAGCACCTCCACCAAACCAATTTATGACAGAGCTCGAGACACTTTTTCGTAGTCTGCAGCTGAACTCGGAGGAGAATTATTACTTCTTGGCCGGAGATATTAATGCCAAACATGCGGCGTGGGGAAATGGTACTGCAAATCCCAGGGGCAACCAGTTTTACGACTGGTGGCGCCTCAATATGATTGAGTACAAACTCGAGTTGTACGCGACGGATATCTCTTCTTTCCCAAGAAGCGGTGCTTTCCTGGACTTGTCCTTAACGGACTCAAGTCTTCAACTTACGAACATAGATCAAAATACGCGGAACTGTTTGCGTGCGTTTGAGTACGGTAGTGACCACTACGGACTCGCCGCCGCAATACGGATCCCGAACGAGCAAACGCTGCTGGAGGAGTACGAAGCAGTGTGTTCATTCGATTATCGAAGGGCACAATGGTCGCGCTTCTCCAGATTGTTAAAGCGAGATATACGTTCGAGTGGGATCGATCCACCGACAAACAGTAACATGACAAATAATGACATTGATCGGCATTTATTGCAAATGAACGACGCCATCAAACGAACTATGGAACGAACTATTCCTCGGGTAGGACGTTCCGACGACGACCAGACAGAGAAGTACCGAAACCCTACAATCGACGCACTATACCGACAGAAAAGTAGACTGCTCTCGAGGCTTAAACGGCTTTACAGGCAATTTACTGATCGCAACGACCCGGAGGTAAGGAGGCTGAATTCAGAGATCCGAATCCTGAAACAGCTGATAAAAGAACATTACAGACAATCTGTAAGTCTGTATTGGGGCAATAAGATTCGGGCTATTAAAACCTGAAGTCCGAATATGTTCCCACAGATAAATAAGTTGTTCAGGAGGAAAGATCACAATGATATTCCCTGTGTTCGAATCTCCCAGACAGCAGAGAACAGACAGACAGTACTGACTGCTGGAATAAGCCCAGAAAGTGTCGTTTCAAACGACGATTTTTTCGTGGTCGAGGACCCACAGGAGAAAGTTGATTTGCTGGGCGCTTGTTTCGAGGCCGTGTATACGGTGAACAATCCTGTTCGCCGTAACCACGACATTGAGAATATCTACGCACCGAACTTGAGAATTGGCGATCTGAGAATAACGGATTCACTGTATTCACTGATGAAAACCATGCTAATGCAGTTGTCGCCAATGGCCGAGATGCATCGTACTTGTTCGTGTCGAAGGATGATCTTCTGTGCATCTTCGAGTCACTAAAAAATAAAAAGTCGACGGGGATGGATGGTGTCCCAAACATCGTATTGAGACACCTGCCTCTGGAGGCTGTTGATATTTTCACCACGCTGTTTAACAATGCGCTGAATAATGCACATTATCCGGCGCATTGGAAGGGAGCTGTGGTACACCCTATCCCGAAAAAAGGTAAAGATAGGACGAACCCTGCCAATCTGCGGTCAATTAGTTTGCTTCCGAATATTAGCAAGGTCTTTGAAAAGGTTGTCAATAGAGCCCTGTTAAAGTGAGTCGAGGACAATAACATAATTCCGGACAACCAGTTTGGTTTCAGGGCGAGGCATGACACTATTCATGCCGCGTCGAAACTGGTTTCCGACATTCAGTGGAATAAATGCAAGAACCAATGCACGGGTGCTTGTCTGGTTGATTTTGAGAAGGCTTTCGACACCGTATGGTTAGAGGGACTTTTCTACAAGTTGACCAGGCGGGGGATGCACAAACCTTTGTTATATGTAATTTATAATATGCTTATGGGAAAGAAGTTCGTTGTCAAATGTGGCAACGTGACTTCGAGCAGAGTCTTTGAAATTAAAAACGGTTTACAGCAGGGGGCGGTCAATTCTCCGATCCTGTTTAACATTTACACCAGTGATCTGGTAGGTTCACTCAGACATGCTATAGCGTATGCCGATGACTTGGTGGCATACAGATCAGGTCCTAAAATCGAGGTCATTAATATCCTTTTGCAGCGTGACTTCGATCAAATTAAGCGATATTGCGACGATTGGAAGTTGAAAATCAACTTTCAGAAGACGGAAACAATCTTGTTCAGAACTCCATTGGCTGGGGCCTCTAGGGATACCAGAAAAAACTGGAAGAAATTGGCCATTATTGGACAAAATGGGCAGCCATTGGCGGTGAGAAGCGTAGTTAGATATCTGGGTATCTGGCTTGACCAGTATCTATATTTCGATAGACATATAGTTGCTTGTGTTGCTGGGGCGAAGAAGGCTTATGCTCTGACAAAGAGACTGTTTCATAGCAGTCAACTTGACTCCAGAGTGAAGGTCATTTGCTACGTGGCCCTTATAAGGCCGATCATCGCTTATGGTTGTCCATTGTGGTTTAATATAGCGCCTAGTTATATGGAAAAGATTCGGGTTTTGGAGAGACAATGTAGGACCTGTCTCCGGTTGTTCCGAACGCCTGAATCCAACTATATAAAATACTATCTGTTATGTTGGGAACCAGGGTCGAGCCACAGGGGCAACTTCGATACAGGTGAGGAGGACGCGGCATGCTTGTGGTTGCTCGGCTCAGCTCGTCGGACGGGGGTAGTTCTTGTCCCCTCACCATATACCACCTGCTCAACAAACGTTTTGTCCATGCCAAAAAGTTGTGAAAAGAGAGAAAAAAAGGAAGGAAGTTACTCTACGTAGACCACGGACGGACCAAAAAAGATAGAAAAGCAAAAATGAAGGAAAAGAAAATGTCCAAGGACCTGGGCCGATACCCAAGAGAGGGAAGGGAAGGAGCACGCGAACTAACCTAACTAGCCTAAGCTTAAGCTAACTAATCTAACATTAAAAGCTAAGCCCTAAAATATAACTAAGCTAACTTAAAACTATACTAAAACTATCTTACCCTAACCGCAACTCACTTTCCCTAAATCTCTCTTTGATACCGGGTTCGTCATGAACCCGAAACATGCCAGATGTTATTGGCAAAGGTTGGCCAGCCCACCCTTGTGTCTTTCGACACAACCTTAGCTATCACTCTGGCCGATGTTGTGAGTGATAGCCCCTCGACGAACCCTCCAGTCACAATTTATGTCAGTATGTACGTAGTGGAAAGTTCGTATGTCGTCGCGTCATGTCGTCAATGTTTGTATTGTCCTGTTATGTCATTGTCGACCTATAGAAGGACGGCCTTCACAGCTGTTCACACACCAAATGCGAAAATACATAGCCGCGCATATTCAAATGCACAAAAAAAAACCAAAATTCAATGCCATGAAAGGCTATTTCAAATATTTAATCAATATAAAAAAACTTAAAACTACCGCAAAAGAAATTCAAAAAAAAACTTAATCTAAAATTCTGCACTTAAAGCTATAAAATTAAAAACTAAGAATCCAAAAATATGTAAAAGACTTAAAACTACTTACGGTTCTATACGGTCCCCCGTTGTCCTGGTACCAGCACGACGAAGAACGGTGAGTTGATGTTGGCCAATATGGCCTCGGAGACGCGCACTATTTCAAGGGCAGAATTCACAAAAATTATTACCCTAGCCTTACTTAAAACTCGAATTAAAACTAATATTAAAATTAAACCAAAACTAAAACTATGATTCCAAAAAAAAACAAAAAAAGGCAAATAAAAGATTTCAAAACTAAATCAGAATTCAAATTAACTTAAATCCAGTAAAAGGGTTAAATCTTTACGCCACTGCGTCTTATGGGGTGGGTGTGAGCACTTCTCGGTGCGTGGGGTTTTGTTGTCACAAACCAGGGAGGGAACACTAGCACTGCACTTTATGTTCTTTTTTGTATCTTATTGTCCTTTTATATATAATATGTTTCACTGTTTAATGATGTCACTTTTGTATTCTTGTTGGTGTTTTGTTATAAATTGTCTTTGTTCACTGTCGTTGTTGTTTTATATGTTGGTTGGCTGCGGCTCTGTGGCCGTACAACCAAAACCCGTTAAAGTGGTTTCGTCGGCCTCCACGGGAAACTGTCCCAGCACGGCACCAAGACGTTAAGGCCTAAGGTCAACAAAAAGGCAGAGGTTCGAGCACCAGCCCAAAAGTGATGGCCCAAATACCACCCAAACCTCTGCAGCGACTCACTCAGTCCACCAGTCCCTTTGCTCCACCACTTGTCCAGAAACGGAGTTCACACTACCAAAGTAAATGAACAAAATTATTTTACCAGTGTATGGCGAAATGCACGCAATTTACTTTATATAAAAAAACCGAATTAATTCTGAGGGCAACGACCGCTCAGGAAAACAAATTTGCACAGCTGTGACCAGTTGACCGTGAAATGTTGTACATCTATATTGTATTTAGATCTTGTCCATTTCTTTTCTTTCTTTCCTTATCCTCTTTCTATACTATATTCCTTCCTTTCTCCTTCTATCTATACCTTTCTAATTTCCCTTTTCATTCAGCTAATCCTGGAAGGAGAAAGAAATAGTTCACCTTCCAGTCGTCAAGATTCGTTCTTTCGTTTTGTGTAGTCAATAAAATAAATACTCCTAGTCATAAAATGCATAATCTAATCCTAGTCACTAAAAAAAATAAAATAATATAAAATAATAATAACGTATACCTACACGATTACACAACACAAAACCGGGAATGGGTTGGAATCGAGCCATCAGTTTCCAATTGGGGAAATTTAAAACGAAAGCATTTTAATATGCAAGGAAAGGAAGAGATTGGAAGAAAGGAGAAAGCGCAGACAAACTCGTAACAAAAAAAAACACAAACTGTCAAAACATCGTGGCTGTCGGACGATTGGAGAGGATTGTAAGTATGGAGTTTTTGTTAGTTTTATTTTTGATTTTAGAATTAATATTATTATTATTCATAGGGAAATGATCTAGGAATTGGACAATGCAAGTTTCATCTACGCTTAACTGAGGTTTGGCTGCCGGAATACATATTGTACGCTTCGTGTCTCGGGTGAAATTATTTGTTTACATTCTTTTTCTTTAATTTGTCTGTTTTTCTTTGCAGGTACTGAAGTGTAAAGGATGATGGACGGAATCTGGACAATGAAGGAAAAGTTACAAATGTGGGTCAGTGGAAATTGATCAGCTGTGCTAATAAATTTTTGTTTATTTACAGGGTCAGTGCACTGCTCCGTAACATATCCCAACAAGGTCCTATACGATGGGGCTCAGTTGAATAGGATTGACAATTTCCTTACTAAGGTGACTCGAAGACACGTTGCAAGGGCGATGGCCAGCGACAATAGCCTGATCTTTGGGGCTTACTACCCCAATGAAATGTACATAGAGCGTACGCTCCGGTCTGGCTTTGTCCCACCGGAGGCATTTATCCATATTGATGCAAAAGGGCTGGTACAGACGAGGGATGGTATCCCGGTATTATACCACCGCTACCGCGGCGCGAGAGATAAGCGGCTCATACGCGGCGAGGACGTCGCTAATGCTCATGAGCTCCTCTGTTTTAGTACCGCAATAGCGGAGAGGGATAAATTCGACACGGAAAAACAATTCGCCGAATTTTGGTGGCTTTTTGAGGGGGGAGGGGTCAACATGCCCTCCCAAGACGGTGCGTTACTCTAGGTAACATCCTCTTAGTTTATAAGTTAGACTAAGTTAGCTAGGGCGTTTCTGGGAGAGGCCGGGCTCGCCAACTTGTGGTGGTGCTTCCGGGAGGTGATTGATTCTGTAAGGCATCAGTCAGCTCACGGCAGCGCGTGTGCACGTTGACGACTGCCAGGTGCTCGGAAAGTAATTGGGATTTTGATCACTTGTTTCGTAATGCAACGAGTGATCAGAATCCTAATTATAATTATAGTTAGAATTATAGTTAGAATATGTTAAGTAGTTTAAGTAAGTAGAGTAGGTAGTTTGTAATTTGTTTTTTTATATAAAAATATAAACTTTGATAAAGATGCCGAGTTTTCTTTAAAATTTTCTCGATGAAAACATAATATGTAAGATTAGTTTGTAAAATAGTTTTTAGGCCGAAAGGCAATAATTATAAGATAGAGTTAAGTTTAGGGCGTCCGCATAAGGATCAATAATCTAGAATAAGTATCCTGTTAATTTTATGTTAGATTTAATCATTTTTGTCTAGTATGTAAGTTGATATAAGCTAATAATTAATAAAAATGAATTTAAAAGTAGTGTGTTGGCTTGTTACCCGTGCGGTGCAGGTTCAATCCCCATGGGGAACAACAACATACGCCACCCATTCTCCTGCCTCTACACCAAAAAAGAGGATTTCTGCCAGGTAGTACAATGGACCGTTACAGAGTCTGAGTGCTCTGGGATTTGGATTTTCTTAAAAAAAAAAAAAAAAAAAAAGATACATTGTAAGTTAGCAGAGTAGTGTAAGTGTTAATGTACATAGGTAATGTTTAAGTTTAGGTTGATTATTTTGATGAATGTAAGGTTTGCTGTTGTTGGTGAGTATGGTGTGTTTGTGTGATCCAACAGCAATGCAAAGTGAAAAGTCGATGGCCCCATGCAAAAACATACTAAGTGCACTTAGTATAGTTTTGAGTTATGCATATCATAAGAATCAACACATTGACTTTTATTTTTCTTTTTTTTTCATGCGAATCTAACAAAAAGCATTGAAATTAGAGCTAAAATAACACTTAGGATAATTCCTTATCTAAACACTTATTCCATGCAAAATCATACCAAGCGCTGTTGGTTTTTTTTATGACTGAATTTTTCAATAATTACAATAATGTTGACATAGTATTGTTTTGAATGAAATTTTTAAAAGTTGAATGCACTTAAGTGCTTTTTAGTATACTTTTGTGTGTACAAAAGAGAAAATATATGACACCTAAGTGTGTCTTAGTATTCTATACAGTGTTTTTTTTTTTTGTTTGATGGTGTATTTTAAGTACCGTTAGAATGCTATTGGCTGGACGAATTTTGTTCAGTCGTGTTTATGAGCTCAATGCGGTACAACATTTTCTGTGAAAAAGGGCAAAATATGGCTTCGAGAGCAAGGAAAATACTCGATCTTGCAAGGAAAAGTAATCAAATAGGTAAAACTTGTATTTAAATGTTGCAAAATATTGTGTTATATAAAAATGTTAATTAGATGAAAGTGAAAAAATTCCAATTAAAAACGCAGATTCTCTTGACTCAACAGTTGGCGCCAAGGATTTAGGTATCTAAACAAACTTGATATTGAGTATTGTAAAATTCATTAGTTGTTTTAATAGGCAATTCAACAAAATCCCTTGGATTTCTTAGAGAATCTTTAAGGATTCAGATTTTGTGGGTAAATCGCACACTATTCTTGAAATATTCAAGCCTATGGTATTTAATTACTTGCTTTACAGAACCATTTCCGGAAAGTGGTAGCGAATACGAGTCGGACAAAGATGATTCATCTGATACGAGTAGTTCATCAGGGCCACCACACAGCGTTTTAACACCACCTCGAACTAAAAACTTGAAACTCAATCCTGAGTTTGATAAACCGGAAAACATGAAGACAAGAACTGGCAGAATACGACCAGCAAATCCACGATTATGGAAACGGCATCAAGCCAAATACTCCAAAAATTCGGGAAAGCCTTACATTTCCTCAAAAGGAGTTTCAAAAGGAGGTAAAACCTTACAAGAAGGTTGTGGAGGAAGGTGCCGAATGAAATGTGAAAGCAAGGTTTCGGAGGAGGCAAGGTATGAACTTTTTTTAAATTTTTACAAGATTGGATGCAGAACAAGGCAGTGGGATTTTTTGGCAAGGCTTGTAGAAGTGAATGACAAAAAAAGAACTATTGTGGGTAAAACCTCTAAAAGGACCTGTACCAGAAGGTATAATTTTATTTTCGCCGAAAACGGTGTTGAAAGAAAAATCCAACTTTGTCAAAAAATGTTTCTGAATACGTTTTCAATTTCTGCACAAACGATTCGGACTGTTTTTGTTAAGATTGCCAATAATAGTGGTATTATAATAAGCCCAGATAAACGAGGCCAGCACTTGAGGCCTGTTAATGAAATAAGAGAAATCTCAAAACCGTTCGCTAAGGAACACATTGAATCATTTCCTTTAATGGAATCTCATTATTGTCGAAAAGACACAAAAAAACAATACATCAATAGTGAAATAAAGTCAGTAGGACAAATGTTTCGCCTTTATGAAGAAGGGTTTACATCAAAGAATTACGACATATTAAATAAAGTTACGTTGAGGCAGTATCGAGACATATTCAATTTCAATTATAACATAGGCTTTTATGTTCCAAAAAAAGACCAGTGCAACATATGTATAAAATTCCAAAATATGACCCCGGAAGGAAGAAAAACGGCAGAAAATGAAA
Source organism: Portevinia maculata (assembly GCA_949715645.1). NCBI lineage: Eukaryota > Metazoa > Arthropoda > Insecta > Diptera > Syrphidae > Portevinia > Portevinia maculata. The sequence continues at coordinate 125,453,948 of OX454527.1, forward strand.
ATGCTCAACATTTACACAATAAACAAAAACCTAGAGTGTTAAAAGAAGCAGATAAGTTAGCTGCTCAGGCATCTGCAGATACTGTAACTGCTTGTTTTGATTTTGAAAAAATTCTGTCCACTCCCACTGCCAATGCTAGTTGTTTTTACTACAAAAGAAAGTTGCAGGTATATAATTTTACAATCTTTGAGCTAGCCTCTCATGAAGCCAGGTGTTACGTTTGGGATGAAACCATCGCGAAAAAGGGTGCTCAAGAGGTGTCAAGCTGCCTTCACAAATTTGTTGAAGCACATTTGTCAAGAGGGGTGCAAAACTTTAACTTTTGGTCAGACAACTGTGGGGGACAAAATAAGAACAAAGTTGTATTCGGATTCTTCGCATGGGCCTCAACAAACTTTAAGATAAACATCACTCATCGGTTTTTAGAAAAAGGACACACCCAAAACGAGGGCGACAGTGTACAGTGTACACGCCATGATTGAAAAATGCCAAAAAAATAAAACAGTGTACACCCCAACTGAGTGGTATTCGATTATAAGAAATGCAAAAACCAAAAAACCCTGTTACGAAGTAATAGAAATGACACAAGAGGATTTCAAAGATTTTAAAATGTTATCTAACTCAATGAATTGGGCAAAAAATACTCTTAACGAAAAAATATGTTATAGCAAGATCCGCGAAGTATATTTTAATGCGTTCCAGTTTTATCAGAGTCTGAATCCGACGAATAAACTGATAAAACTGGAACATGCGAATTGCACTTTAGAGTTCTGTTGTTTTTGTTAAAATAAAAAAGTTACCCTTTAATAACTTAATTTCTTTATTTTATTACTGTTTTAAAATTTGAAAAGTAGGTAAGTAAAGAAAAAAACAATGCTATCTTCCAATTTCGTCCCTTTTTTTTATTTATCTCCAGTCACAATGACTCTAAGTGCACTTAAAATAGTGTTTGATATATTTTGTTCCGTGTAAAAAATAACTAACATCAAATAGTATATACAAAAGTTTGAGTTCGACACTGGGATGCCAGATCTGAAAAATTAGCTGGCGGGACATTTTTGCATTTGAAGTGAAAAAAACGTTTTTATTTTAGTTATCATTTTATTTGTTGTATTAAGTAATATTGGTTTAGGTAAGTCTTTTAAGTCATATTTAAACATTTTATGTAACTTCTTCAAAGCAAATATGTACTTTAAAAGTATTAAGTTTTCGGATTTTGCCGATGTACATGTTAAATGAGTAAAAATTAAAGAAGGAACGTAACTCAATATTAATAGATAATAATAAATATTTGAAATGAAGATTATATATTAATATAATGTTTTAACAGTCTTTGTATTGACTAAGCTATTTTTATACAAAAAAATAAACAAAAATTAATTATGCAAAAGGAACAATAGAAGCTAACGACTCATTTCACAAAACTAACAAGTTATTACTTCTTATTTATATTAAAAGTCTTCGTTTTAATTGCAATTTATGGGTAAGTTAAGTTATACACATCAAAGTTTTTTTATATTAAAAAAGATGCGATTCTACGAAAGCCAAACTCTAAATTTCAGTAGGTACTTATCGGATGAAGTTATTTTCGAAACTATTTCCTTTTTTCCAAACTCAGTTTCGCAAAAATCCTTGAATTCCCTGCAACTCTTCGAAAAATGTTGCTTAACAAGAAGCTCTGCTTCCAATGCTTCCAAAGAAATCTAATTTCGCTCATTAATGATTTCAAATTAATAAAATATGTCGTTGTTAAGAACTAATTTATCTATAAAAATACCTTCCTGCTACGAAGAATCGCTCCGAAATCACCTTATTTTGAACTTTGTTCAGTTGAAATGAGCCGTTCATTTACAAACATTAAGTGAAATTTCAAACAGGCGGCTTGCGGCTAACTTTTTGACCACTGAACTATCATCATCAGATTAAGGCGCCTTCCACACTTTGTATGTTATGATTATAGCTAACTACTATAATTTCTATGTATGTATTATTAATTGTAATTTATTTTATTTAATAATGAAGTAATAATAGGGCGACAAGTTGAAAGACGGGACATTTACGGGACAAATTGTCAGTGCGGGACAATTTGCGGGACAAATTTCATCGCGGGACACTTGCGGGACAAAAGCCCTTTAGCGGGACGGTCCCGCACTGAGCGGGACGTCTGGCATCCCTATATCGACAGTCAAAACAATACTAACTGCAATTTAGCATATTAAGACACAGTATTGCAGATTTAACTATATATCTAAAAAATTGTGTATAAATTATAAGAACAATGAAACAATCGGCTTAAAAATCCGTTAAAAAGAAAAAAAGTTATGATCAAAAAACTTTAAACGCCTCTCCTGAAAAGTAACATAAATGCACTTAGTATCTTTTTGCATGGGGCCATCGAAGTGATTTGACAGAAATGCAAAGATGATTAAATGCTCTGTGGTACACTTTGCACACTGATTTTGCAGGAGAGCGCAAATACTTTGCAGGAGGCGCAGACTTTGCAGGAGAGCGCAGACTGCAAAAATTTGCTAGTGCAACGTAAGTTTTGCAAAGAATATTGTGGAACACAAGCACTTTTCACTTTGGCAAAAAATGTAATTTGATATGTGCAAAGTGAAAAGTTGATAATTTGTTTTGTGGAATAGGGCCCAGGTGCCGGCTTTTTGACGAAAATGGTATTTAGAGCGATCGTATGACTTGCACATGCTTAGGATAGTTCCTGGTTCCGTATCCCAGTCCTCAATGGCAGTCTTCATTGACTTCCCGACATATCCGTTCGAATCTCCGCCAACAAACAAAAGTTCTTCCTATGGGATGTTCTTAATGAGGTTGTGAAAATTTAGCCAGAATGTATTTTTTTTTCTCTCTTTTTCCAACTTGGGGAGCATATGCACTGACAATATTCCACACCTTGAGTCACCAGTTTCAGGGACATCAAACGATTACTGGACTTTGAAATAGTCAAGAGGCTGCCAAGTAGCTCTGCCGCAGGGATGATACCGATTCCGTTCTTATCTTGTTCCGTCCCGTAGTAGAACATCTTGAAAACTTTTGTCCTAACTTCAGAGAAACGCGCCCGATTTGCGGTGCTTTGCCATTTCGTTTCCTGAAGACATAAGGTATCAACTCGTCTTCTCACCATAATATCTTCCACCTCGTAGCTACGACCACTCATAATTCCAACGTTCCAACTCGCGAATCTTAGGTTTTCCTAAGCTAAAGCATTTCTTTGCTATTCCCCACAAACCGAATAGCTCTGAGCCGAGTATTTCTGCTCGTCCCAGGATAAGTACCATGATAAGTAGTGCCTGGCGGGATAGTGAGTTTTCTATTAGCGTACATTTCCATAGTGCTTTTTACGGGTTCGACACGTACATGCTCCAATTATTTCTTGTTTAAGATGTTAAAATGTGTCGCTAGGCTCACTTGGATGTTTTAATTGCCTCGATGTAATTTTCCCCCTTAATCGCCTTTTACGACAAGCGCTGTTTATCGGGGTGCGCTATAGTGATATTATTTGTAGCCCGTCCCTACATGGGGCGTTTAAATAATGAAATAAATATAAAAGATTATTCTAGCTATACATTTTTTCCATAATGTGAAGAATTTCGTATGGCTACCGGGGCATATATTGGATAAGAATTTCAAATTAAGTCATTTTATTTGCACTTTAAGATCCAAATTCAATTTCATGGTTATTAAATTTAAGAAATGAAAATGCTAAATATACTCCATGTATATTGGGCCGTGCTTTGTTTATTCAAGATAAAAAACATTCGACTATAGAAGCAAATTTAGATAACCATGTGAATATTTTTGATATTAGTGAGCTAGAAAGTTCGCTGTGATGATTCCCTAATCCCTACGTATAAAATATAACTTTGACCGTTTTAGGCAATGTTGGAGATCCGTTCGAATTTCTATTATTAGGGCTTGCCAAAGAGTAACGTAGTATGGATTCTGCGAATTCCAACATTTTTGTTGTGGAATCGAATTAAATAGTAGGGCCCAAGATTCCCGGAAATTGCCGCGATCTTCCAAGAGAGCCGTGACGAAACCGTTGTAACTTCCGTTTGGCAAAACCAATGGGTTCAAAATTCCGAATCCGGAAGATTAAGTGTAAGCTCTACAAAACTCTCATGCCGCCAGTTCTGTTTTATGGTGCCGAGTGCTGGACGATAAGCAGCAAAGTAAGGAGAGTTTATTATAAGTTCTTTCTAAAGAAAAATCCGCCGAATATTTGGTCTTGGGCAAAGCGAGAAGATAGAACCGCGAACTCATTGGGCTGTACCAAGATGTGAATGTAGTCGCAAAAGCTAAAACACATCGGGTGAATAGTGAGTAATGTTCCAGCAAACTAAATTGCATTCCGGTTACACTCTGTACAACCATCACTTGTAACTTCTCATCTCACATAATTTTATTTTGAGAACGATATCACTTAAATACATAAGTTACATACATAATATACAAACCATTAAAACTATGAAACTAAATACTTTCTACCGAAAAGTTGTGCCTTTTTCTCGAACATTGGCGATTTGATTGGGGTATTAATCCTGTAAAAGGAATTCATCGAATGCTTAATATAGGTATCGTACATTTCATTGAAGAAATGTTTGATTCCCTCGTCGTTTTTGTTGTCATGAACTATGATAAATCGTATTTGACTGGCAGTGACAAACGATGTAACAAACCATTGATTGAACTTGTCTATAGACTTGAGGTGCATGTTGGGTGTCTTCCATTTGTGCTCATCTACCAAGTCGAGAGCAGCATGCGCTATAAACTGATTTAAATGCCTATTATCTTCTTTCTAAAATTTTAAGTACAAATTAATTAATTTGTTTCATTTCGTAGAGCCAGTTACATGCCTTTAATTCTTTGCTAACGTTAGAAAACTCCATTTCAAAAACCGGATTATCACAATGACCGACTATAACAAAATAGTAACTGGACATTTTGTTTTCGTTGAAATAACAAATCAAATTGCCCAGACGTAGGGAAAATATCGAAGGAAAAAAGTATGGTTTCAGTTAGAGGATAGTTGTCCGTAGCTGTACTGTAAGTGTAACTGCTTGTACTTAAAACTTGACAGCCCCAATCATTTCTATTCCGGTAATTTGACATTACTTACGTTACGTATTTCTTGTCTTAAGTTGCTATTACATTGTTTTTACAATGTTGTTTTTCATTGGACAAAGTGCCTGATAATGAAAGTAGTAGCCGTAGTAATGGAAAATACGCCATCACCTGAAAGTTTGCAAATAAAACAAACTTTGCAGTACAGTTCTTTCTATTTACTGCTTCCAACTTCTTTGCATATTTAAATGAATCCATTTTCCTGAAAATATATTGAGAAACTATTGATTATAAATGCGTAACATGGGGTAAAATTAGAGGAATAAGTATTTTAATGAAATCTGGGTGGACGTTGTCCAAACCAACATATTTACACTTCATAGATAATATCGTCATTCCAACCGCGTATAAATCTACTGTGTTAAATGCAAAGCCATCTACTATTACGAAGAGTCAAGAAACCCGAAGAATTGAAAGTATTGGAAGGACCTGAAGTAGTGAGACGGTCATTTAACTCTTCAATGTCAATGTCGTCGTTACTACCGGAAATATTTTTTTTACATAGACCAATTTCGCGAATTCGGTTCCAAAGAAATTTTGTGGATCGGTTAGAATTAAATTTGGCACTATAGTACCTCAATTTTGCAGTTTTTATCATGCATGTGACATGATTTCTGCTGGATTTATAGTCTGCATTCATTTCAGTACAGCGAAACCTTTTCCAACGTCGGTACAATATGTCCCTTCTATTCATAGCATCAAATATTGCGTTTGAAAACCAAGGACAGGATTTTGTTTTAGGAACCCGGGTTTTGCATGGAACATATCTGGTGAACAGGTACTCCAGACTTACATTTAGAAACTCTACTTGTTTATTAACATCCGACGACAGGTAGATATTGCACAATTCAAGACTAAGACATTCAGAGAACAGACTTTCAACATTAATACTACGAAAATCACGATACTGGATGGGTTGTGGGGAACTTCTATTTACATTTACATTGAAGGTAGCGAAAATAAGGTCATGATATAAAAAGACAGGTACAGATAGTCGACTGTTACATTTCACAAGACTTTCATCACTTGTCAGGAAAACATCTAACAATGACGGTAAACAGTTCGGTTTAAAATGGGTTGCGTTAGTAGAATTAAGGAAAAACAAATTGAGAGCCCTCATAGTGTTAATAAATGAGGAATTAGTAGACCTATTAAGTAGATTCATGTTAAAATCGCCGCAAATGATGGTTTTAGGCGTCAAGCAAGACATTTCTTCAATAGTATCACATACAATACTGGAATGAGATACATCCGGTGCTATATAAATCGTGCCAATAACACACTTATTTTCTCCATTCAAAATTTCTATAAAATAAAATTGAAAATTATGAGTGCTATTGGAACAGAGGAGATGTTTAGATTTAATTGAGTTCCTTACATATATAGCAGCACCGCCCCCTATTCTACCATGACGATCTGCTCGGTACAATCTAAATCCGCTTAGCGAGAACACATCACCATTTACTTTATCATCAAACCATGTTTCAGAGACTCATATTACGTCGATCAGACTGTTCTCAAAGATCAATCGAAACCCATCAATCTTATTCACAAGACTTTGTGGGTTAATATGACAAATGTGCAAGCCATCATGACTTTTACACAGAATATTTAATAGGATACTTGTCCTTTTGTTCATGCTGCTAAGCCTATCATCATTAATGTTATTGGTTATGATTACAAATAAAATAAGCAATTATCGAACATAGACGCTTTACCAAAGCGAAGAATTAAAAAGAGAAATAAGAAAACTGAAATTACTCGCACAAACCAGAAATACCTAAGACAAATTTGGTGTAGAGAAAAAGGAAAAAGAGAAGTAGAAAAACAGATAGAAAAAGAAAAATAAATGATAATAAAAGAGATAAATAATAAGAGAGAAAAAAAGTTACATTTGATGTTGGTTAATTTAGTTAGCATGTCCATTTTGATCGTTTATGCGTGTGTTCAGTCCGACGGCACAAGGTTATTTATTAAAACGGATGGACCCGACGAAAGGCGTATGTATATTTGTCCATTGGATGTGTACAAGGATGACAAAAGATCACTTTGACTGTGATTGTTCTACCGCCATCATCAGATGATCGACGCCGATACAATATATAACCATCGCTGCCAGTGATGGTCTCATTAGTCAAATTTCGCTGCTAACGCTTGGAACATTTGCCATCGACCATGCACGGTGATTGTGGGTTAATGGCGCCACACGGTCAATGAATCATGTTTGTAATTACGACATCATGCAGGCATGAATCGGTTTCGGGTCTTGGAATCTCGGCACATATGATGTCATCAATTTGGTCTGGTTGCATTCTTTCGACTAACCAAATGAGAACTTGCGCATGCGGCAAGCCTCCTTTTTGCCATTCAATCGAATACATTTAACATCGAGTATCCCCACAGACATGATGCTTAACAATATAGTCCATCAGCGACCGGATTTTTGTTCATCCATATTCAATTGATTGCCGATATTCCGAACTTTACTTGCATTACGGGTTCGTTGCGATTTTGTGGCTCGCGGCATTGTGAAAAACACTGAGAAATGAATGTCATAAATGATAGTCGATGCTCACGCAATCACAGAGCACATAACCATTCACAATGTGCAGTTCATTCAACTGAACTCACCTCTATGAAATCACTTTTCGCTGGTAATTTTCACAAAAAATCGTTTCATAACAATGTATTAAATCAAATTGAATTACAATAACTGTCGAAAGCTGATAAAAATGTGATAAAATGCTGATAAATCGCAACGCACGTCTGCACAGCACAATAGTATGCGATGGAACGACTGTGCTATGTGAAAATTTATTGGAAAATAGATTTTCTTCATAATTTTTTTTTGCGGGGAATTTTCGATTTTCTTTTGTACATATTCTTCTTGTTTGGCCGGAGACCAGTCCGAATTGGTGCGAATCATCGAAATCGTTCCAGGCGTTCTTAAGTTATCTATCATGAAGATGGCGTCGTAAAATCGCTCCATATAAAATGTATGGGAAAATATTTTTCTTTATATTTTTTTTTCGGGGATTTTCGATTTTCTTTGGTATTCTCCTTGTTTGGCCGGAGACAAGTCCGAATTGCTGCGAATCATCGAAATCGGTCCAGGCGTTCTTGAGTTATAAGCGTAATAACTAATGTCACTCTCTTTTATATATTAAGATGGTTATATGGCTCTCGACTAGATGGGGCTGCAAGTTGACTAACTGATGCTGAATGTCACAGTTTGAGCAAATATGCAACAATATCCCCCTCTTAAACTTGTTCGTCCCGAACAAATAATACAAATACCGCGCTGGATCCGGTAGACAACATCGTTGATGCGCTTCACTATCTTTTAGGGTCCGTCCCAATCCTGCTGTAGTTTATGTGCCATGCCTTTTCGGCGATGAGGGTTGTATATCCATACCAGATCTCCTTCCTGGAATCCTGTGGCGGTTGGTTTGGTATCGTACGTCGTCTTCATGCGGTCGCTGGATATCCGAATCTTATCCCTAGTTTTCCGAGGAATGTTTCTGATGATTTCTCTGAGATCCACAACATAATCATCTTCATTGGTTGGTACATCAGTCGGAGATCCAAACATCTATTCACTAGGTAACCGAATGGTGCGACCAAAAATGATTTCGGATGGAGTATGTCCTGTTGCGCTTCGATAAGCTAATAGGAACATGGGGATTTGCTTGTCCCAGTCTCGCTGGCAGTCGCCAACAACCTTAGAAAGGTGTTCGTTTAAGGTTCTATTAAAGCGTTCCACCATTCCATCCGATTGTGGATAAAGCGGGATTGTTCTTGTCTTCTTAATCCCTAGTAGCTGGCATACTCCTTGAAAGATCTTCGACTCGAAGTTTCGACCTTGATCTGAGTGCCATTCCATTGGTACGCCAAATCAGCTTATCCAGTTGTGGACAATCTGCTCTACCACTGTTTTAGCTTCTTGGTTAGGTATAGCAAATGCTTCAGGCCATTGGTTTCTGGAAACGGTCCTGCGATATTAACTGCAATCCTTTCAAAGGGCGCTTCAATATTGTATTGATGCATCTTCCCTTGCATTTTTACTCTTGGGCCTTTACTGGCTGCCAGTTTCGACATCATCTCTTGCGTGGATCCAGTAAAAGTGTTCTCGCACTTTTTCGAGTGTTTTATTTACTCACAAGTGGCCTACAGACACTCCATCATGCAGTTCCCTAAGCACTTCGTTGAGTTTCGATCTGGGTACCACAAGCTGCATCGCGGCTGATGTTCCATCAGAACTTTAACATTTTCTTCTCAAAATGCCATCCTGAACATGAAGTGAGTCCCATTGTGCCAAGTACGCCTTCAGTTCCGGACTCTTATTGGAGATATGCTGCCAGTCCGGCTTGCCCTAATATTCCTTTAAGGCGAGAATCGGCTCGATATCCAGATCTTCCTGTTGAGCATTCCGGATCTCCCGTGCACTCCAGCCGCTAATGGGCTCAGTCCTCAACGGTTGGACTGATATTTTATCTTGTTCCTCCTGGCGTACGCAATGTTTGCATCTGTGTTGGAGTGAAGAGTTCCCTTTCGGTGCTGTATCTCGTAGTCATATATCTGCAGCCGTTCAATCCACCTCGTTACTTGTCCATCAGGGTTCTTAAACTGCAGCAGACACTTTAGAGATGCATGATCTGTACGCAGGATGAATTTCTGCCCATATAAGTACTTGTGGAAGTGCTTTGTTGCCACGATCGGAGCTAGGAGTTCCCGCCTGGTTACGCAATAGTTCCTCTCCGGCTTGGATAGCACTTTACTGAAGAAAGAAACTACTCTCTCTTTGCCATCATGTATCTGCGAAAGAACGGCTCCGATCCCAACATTACTAGCGTCGGCATCTACAATATTCCTGGAGTAGGGTACGCTAGAATCGAAGCATCACACAGTTGTTGTTTGAGACTCTTGAAACTCGTTTCGCATTCACCTGACCATTTGAATGGTTTTCCTTTTTCCGTCAGTTGATGCAAGTTCTTTGCGATCCCTGCAAAGACTTTCACAAACCGTCTGTAGTAAGTTGCAAGTCCCAGGACGTTCCTCAGTTGGTGTTTGTCTTTGAGAACAGGCCAATTTTTCATCGCATCGACCTTCTCTGGGTTAGTCCTTACTCCCTCGGACGAGATGATGTGCCCCAGATATTTGACCTCAGATCTACAGATATCACACTTTTTCGGGTTAAGCTTTAATTGTGCACTTCGTATTCTCTGGAACACTTCCTTCAAGTTATCTCGATGTTCTTCAAACGTTTTTCCAACCACGATCACATCGTCCGAGTAGACCAAACACGTTTTCCATGTTAGCCACAACAAAACACGCTCCATTACACGCTCAAAGGTTGCCGGCGCGTTATACAGTCCAAATGGCATTATTTTGAATTGCCAGAGCCCGTTTCCTGCTGTGAAAGCCGTTTTCTCGCAGTCTTCCGTATGGATCTGCACTTGCCAGTAGCCACTCTTCAGATTTAGAGTGGAAAACCATCGGGCTCCAGAGAGTGTTTCCAGCGAATCGTCAATCCTTGGTACAGGGTAGCTATCCTTTTTGGTGACATTATTCAGTTGGCGATAGTCTGCACAGAACCGAGTGCTGCCATCTTTCTTTTTTACTAGATTAATTGGAGATGCCCATGAGCTTTTAGAGCATTCGATCACTCCTTCCTTCTCCATCGTTGACACCATCTCTGCAACCTCCGTCTGCTTAGCCAATGGTAATCGTCTGGGAGGCTGACGAATCGGTCTCGCATCTCTAGTGTCTATCCGGTATTGTACAAGGTGTGTTCGGCCATACTGGCAGTCCCGCGAAGTGAATATATCAGCAAACTCGTCGATGAGGTTCAATGCCATGGCTTGCTGCTCCTGATTCAGATCGCAGTGCTGGAATAAAGTTCTTTTTACCTCAGTCGTTCCCATTGGTGAACAAGGCTTCGCAATACCTTCCTGTGACAGTTTCGCGATCGCAGTAACCGGAACACACTTTCCAACCACCTCACCTTGCTTCAATTTGACGCTTTTGTGTTCCGCATTAAAAACTCGTACGGGAACCATATTGTTCTTCGGCTCGGCAAGCATTTTTCCAACCACGCAGTGTCGGCAGCGGTTGTCTTCTGGCTCAACTAGAAGGAATCGGTGGCTCACAGGATTACATTCCGGCTTTGTCCAAATCAGTATCTCTGAAGACCGTGGTAGGACCTCGTCCTTACTAATGACTGCCGTCAGGGATGCGGCGTTTTCGTTCCCGGAATCTCTACGTTTCGATACTTCAGTACTTGCATACCAATGTCCAATACTACATTATGCGCCTTCATGAAATCGATTCCAATGATGCATTCGTCACATATATCGGCTACTAAGAAAGCGTGGGAGAATGCTAATCCTGACAAATTTATTGTTAGTATGACCTCTCCATTCACTTACGCTGTCGCTCCTGTTGCTGTTTTGAGACAGTAACTGCTGGTGTTGTGCAACCAAGACTGACGGACGATGTCCCTTCTTATAATGGAAGCAGTGGCCCCGGTGTCGGTTGTTCCCACGCACTTACTTTGACCGATATAGGCTTCCAATGTGAGACTCTGGTTTCCTCGTTTGGTTTGGGAGACTTGAATTGTGTGTTGAATTGGTCGTCGATTTCGGACGTCCTGGTCTGATCCTTACATTCCCAATTGCTGGTTCTGCGAAACTATATCTGCAGGATGGATGTTTATCCCTGCCAAATGCTTCTTCGTTGCGCCTACTAGGCCCGCAATGTGGACAACTGCCTTTTCTGGGTGGAGCTCTGCACTGTCTCTATAAGTGCCCTATTTTGTTGCAGTTACAGCAGCGCATTTGACGTCTGCTATCTCTGTTCCGGTCTACGATGTAAGTTCTTTGACATGAGCATTCAACGGCTATCATTTCCCTTACGCGGTGGAACCCATGCGATGCCTGATCAGCAACGTGCATGGTTGGTTGGTTGGTTTAAGTGGCTGTAATTCCCGTCATCTGACGAGGGAAAACACAAGTAGCGCAATGAGCGCCGTTTTGATACCACAACTAACGGAACCTAAAATTAAAGGGCGAGATGGATATTATTAAGGGGGCTCAAAACCATCCTGTGGAGTTGAGGAATTTGATGATGTTGTTGAAGTGGATGGTATGAATGGCCGAGAGGTCATTGTAAAACGGATGACCTAGTACGCTGCGTCTGGTTTTGGCTAAAGCCGGACACTCACAGAGAAGATGGAACACTGTTTCACTCTTTTCTGTGTCAGAGCAGCTGCGGCAGTGGGTGTTGTGAGGGATGCCAAGCTTGGCTGCGTGAGTGCCTAAAGGCCAATGGCCCGTACTGATTGCCGTTAGTCTGGCGACATCAACACGCGTTCTGGCTAAGAGGTTGTTTGTTCTGGCATCATCGTAGGTTGGCCAAATCTTTCTTGAAATGACACAGTCCGAACGATTCGTCCATCTAGTCTCGGCCCCTGAGATGAAGTGCAGGAGGATTTCTCTCTTTACATATCCCAGCGGAGGGAAGACTTCCTCCGCATGTGATACGCACAGAGCAGAGCCACGTCTGGCGAGTTCATCGGCTCTCTCATTTCCATTCCTATGGCCGGGAACCCAGACGAGAGAGATATCTAGCCGATGACAAGCCTTATTCAGCGTATCCCTGCATTCCACCACAAGCTTGGACGTAGACTTAGTTGAACTAACAGCATTAATCGCGGCCTGACTGTCGACGAAGATGCCTATTTTTTTTCTGTGTGTCAATATGTTGAGAAGCAGTCTACACGCCTCCTTAATTGCAAATACTTCTGCTTGAAAGACGCTGGCTGCGTTGGGAAGGCGAAGGGTTTTAGAAATATCTAGCTCTGTAGAGAAAATGCCAGCTCCTACTCCACAGTTCATCTTGGAACCATCTGTGAAGATAGGTGTTTTGTAATAGAATGCTTTATTCACTTATTAATCTCTTGTTTAATTCAAAAATATTGTCTTGCTTTGCTATTCATTTTCTATTGTTAAAACTAATCTTAATTGTATAACTTATCATTTGCCTCACTATACCTAGCCAATAAGTCCAAACAATTTATACATATTTTCGGCAGCGTTAGCACAATAACAATTGCACTATTTGCAATAGTACCGCACGCATAATCCCATTAGTGGGTGAATAACTTTTTTTGCATTCTGCTTTGTGTGCGTATTCGTCGTGCTGCTGCCGCGCTTCAAACCTTTTGCAACTCTTCCACTTGGAATTCAGCTACAGCACGCACAACACCAAATATCTAAGTTGGTATGGTATGGTACATATATCGGTAGCTTATTGAAAATAAATTGTATTTTAATTGAAACTTTTCAATCTGGTCGATCACTTAATTTAATCGTGGGTTTATAGTTAATTATCATTTTTTTTCCTGCTCTGTTCTTGCTGACTGCAATTGTGTTTCGCTACAATCCCTTACATAAATTTCTGGTCCTTCCAAGCCGAATTAATAATCGAATCAAAAGACAATCGCGTAGAACATTAATCGGAAATTCCGTTAGTGAATTTTGTTGTAAAATTACTTGTATTTCGGACAGTTCGCTGACAAATTCTCTTACAAATTCTCTTTTAATTATTTTATAATTAGAATAATTACAAAGTGAGCATTCATACAATCAAACATAATTTTTACTGGGAATTTCTGCTACCATTTATTAATAAATACGAATCAAGTGAAACATGAGTGCGTTAAAGTTAAAACTGAAACGGGAAAATGCAATGGGGCGTTTATCGCGCGCAGCATCTTTCGTGGACAATTTAGAACCATCCACAACTCTTGAATTGTTAGAAGTGCGTTTAACAAAACTTGAAGAATCGTGGTTAGAATTTGTGGCATTTCATAATGATTATTTGCCCTTCGTTAAAGACAATGACGTGAATGAAATTGAGAATGAGTTCGCCGCGTATGAGGAAAAATATTTCGTGGCTCATTCGAAACACGTCAAAGGTATTCGCGAGCGACAAACTACATCACAAAATGATAACGATGATTCGGTCATAGAACGTCTCGTTAATCAACAATCCACGTTTCTTGAAAGGCTTAACTCTACGTCGAATCATAATTCTCCATCCGTTAATTTACCACCAATTGTAGTTCCCGCGTTTTCCGGAAATTATAAGGATTGGCCGTCCTTTCGTGATCTTTTCTTGGGGTCTGTCGATAGTAAGAGTAATCTCACATCAACACAAAAGTTTCACTACTTAAAATCATTCCTCCAAGATGATGCGGCCAATCTTATAAAGCACATTTCCATTTGCGATGCAAATTATCTCGAAGCGTGGGAGCGCTTAGAACAGCGATATGATAGAGTACATTTAATTGTTAGGTCATTCATTCAATCCTTTTTGTCGCTTCCTGCAATTAGTACTACCAATGTTCAAACATTACGCAAAATCACTGACGGTGCAGATGAAGTCGTGCGTGGTCTCAACGCGGTAAAGAAAACCAGTCGCGATCCGTGGTTAATATACCTGCTGTTAAGCAAGCTGGACCAAGACACCAACCAAGCTTGGGCAGAGCACGTTGGGTCTCGGGCCGATTGTACCATAATTGAGCTTGTGGACTTTATGCAATCGCGGTGCGATGCTCTCGAATCATGCCAATCCAACAATCGATCTGTGTCATCGCGAGTGAAACCATCGGCTTCTATACGATCACATCTAGTTGAAGCTTCAGATAATAAATCGCAATGCCCCAAGTGCAAAAATGACCATATCTTATCCCAATGTAATAAATTCTTAGATCTAAACATCGAATCGCGTCGAAATTTCGTGAAAACAAACTCTCTGTGCTTTAATTGCCTTCGTGTTGGACACTCGTCGAACAAATGTCGTTCTTCATTTCGTTGTCGCGTTTGTAAGTCTCGCCACCATTCGTTGGTTCACCCCATAGACTCCAACAATAGTCATCCGTCGTCATCGTCACTCGCCAAATCTGAGTCTCATCCAAGTTCAACGAATTCGCATCAATCTTCTTCGTTTCAACCCTCCTCGTCACAACCTTCCTCCTCGCAATCCTCCTCATCACAAGCTACATCGTCACATCCTTCTTCATCAATTGTGAACAACCACTCTCTAAAAACCAATCGTCGAAAGCAAACAATTCTTCCCACTGTGCTAGCTAAGGTTAAAGATGTGCTGGGAAATTTGGTCGAATGTCGTATTTTGCTAGACTCTGGGTCTCAATCTTCGTTTGTGGCTGAATCTTTTGCCCAGCGACTCGGATATTCTCGTACTCATGCTCGAATCCCAATCCTCGGTCTCTCGTCGACAGATGCAGGTTATACGAAAGGACGAATTTCTCTGCATCTGTACTCGCGGTTCAACTCTACTTCACTTTTCGTCGAGACATACGTTTTGAATAAACTAACCTCAAATTTACCCTCGCATTCACTAGACATTACCCTGTGGTCTCATATTGAACGATTAGATCTCGCTGATCCTTACTTCAATATCTCTGCTCCTATTGATGTGCTTTTAGGTGCTGACAAACTCTGGACTATTCTGAAAGGAGAACAAATTCATGGTCCTGAAGGTATTCCGCTCGCTCAAAATACTTCGTTTGGTTGGGTGGTCACGGGAGAGGTGTTTGACAAAAAACCATCCGAGAGCCTAACCTTGTCTTCGCTTCATTCCACCATCGACGTCGATGTAATGCTACAACGCTTCTGGGAGCTCGAAGAAGTTGCTCCTAAAAAAGACGAGTCCTTTAATGATGACCCGGCTGAGCAGCATTTTAAACAAACTTTCACTCGTTCATCTGATGGTAAATACGTCGTTTCGCTACCTTTCAAAACTCCAAAACCTATTTTCGGAAATACTTTACCATCAGCGGTTTCGCGCTTATACGCCATGGAAGGCCGGTTTCAGAATAATCCTGAGTTAAAGCGGATGTATTCAGATTTCATGCGAGAATATTCAGACCTCGGCCATATGAAGCAAATCCCTCCAGAGGAGATTGAAGCAATCGATGGTAATTGCTTTTATCTTCCCCACCACGCAATCTTGAAACCGGATAGTTCGTCAACAAAATTGCGTGTTGTATTCGATGGCTCTGTTAAGGACTTGAACGGGCATTCCTTAAATAGTGCATTGCTGGTAGGTCCTCCAATTCAAAGAGACTTAATTGGTGTATGCCTTCGTTTTCGTCAACATTGCTACGTTTTCACCGCTGATGTAGTGAAGATGTTTCGACAAATTTGGGTCGACGAACCAGATGTCGATTATCAGCGCATTGTTTGGCGTGAAAACCACACTGAACCGATTCGACATTTTCGTCTCTGTACGGTCACTTATGGAACCGCTTCCGCACCGTTCTTATCCGTGCGAGTACTCAAGCAGCTAGCTGATGATTATATGGCGGATTATCCAAACGCATCTCGGGTTCTTCTGAACGATGTTTATGTCGATGATGTGATGACTGGATGCAACACCGTCAAAGAACTGATGGCTTTACAGTCGGAGCTAGTTGCACTACTATCGAGGGCAAAACTTCAGCTTCGGAAGTGGAGTTCAAACTGTTGGCCTCTTCTTGCTAGTTTGCCGATATCTGAATGCGAATACTCAATCTTTGACACGGAATGCTCGCATTCATTGATTAAAGTACTGGGTATGTACTGGGACCCGGCTAGTGATGAATTTTCTTATCGCATGTCAAAATTACGTCCAACTGTTTTATCAACAAAACGAACCCTGCTCTCCGAAGTTTCACGGATATTCGATCCCCTAGGTTTGTTGGCTCCCTCAGTAATTTTGTTCAAAATTCTGTTTCAAGAGCTCTGGTCGTCGGAGCTGAATTTAGGGTGGGATGACGAGTTACCTACAACTTTAGCAGAACGATGGATCAGCTACAGACAGGAGCTCCCCTTTTTCGAAAAGATTCGCGTTTCCAGAAACTTGTTCGCGTCGCAGGAGGAGATCGAGCTCCATGGATTTTCGGATGCATCATCGCTGGCCTACGCTGCCGTTGTGTACGCTCGTTGCAGACTCGCCGATGGAGAATTTCAGACCGTAATCGTTGCAGCCAAAACCAAGGTAGCGCCACTTAAACCGGTTTCAATTCCGCGGTTAGAACTCTGTGGTGCATTACTACTGTCTCGTTTGTTCGATCTCGTGAAAACATCGATAACGACCAAGATTTCCAAGACGTTCGCATGGTGCGATTCAGAGATTGTGCTTCATTGGCTGTCATCACCACCTCGTCGTTGGACAACATTCGTCGCAAATCGCACAGCAGCTATCCTCGATACGGTTCCACGACACTCATGGAATCACGTTTCATCGGATTGCAACCCAGCTGACTGTGCATCGAGGGGTGTGCTTCCGTCTGATCTTGCTAGTCACAATCTTTGGTGGACCGGTCCATCTTGGCTATCGTTAAGTGAGGACAATTGGCAGAAATCTAAATTCGGTTCATGCAACTCGAAGTTTACAGACATGGAGGAAAGGCACCTCTCGCACCAAGTTCTTGTCAATTCGTCCGATACTAGTCTAATACAGACTCTCATTGACAAAAGCTCTTCGTGGTATCGTCTTCAAAGGATAATCGCGTATTGCCTTCGTTATGCATTCAATTGTCGCGCTTCAAAAAACAATCGTCTTACTTCCTGTCTCACTCTACATGAAATTCAGCAGGGTAGAATCGTCATTCTTAAATCAATTCAGCAAACCTCATTCAGTGCGGACATTCGTTCCCTAATAAACAATCGCCAAATACCGCTTAAATCAAAGCTTATCCGATACTCTCCGTTCATCGATATTGAGGGACTTCTTCGCGTGGGAGGAAGACTCAAACAATCCACTGTGTCTTACAACCTTAAACACCCTGTTATTCTTCCTAACAACAATCTTCTTTCTTCCCTTATTATCACAGATATCCACAACAGCCATTTGCATCCAGGGGTATCTGAAACATTCGCGATCGTGCGGCAGAGATACTGGATATTGGGTAGCCGAAACCTCATCCGAAGGATCGTTCATAAATGCAAGGTGTGCTTTATGCAGCGAAAACTGACCAGTCAACAGCTGATGGGCGATCTACCGACTCATCGGATACAACCAAGTCGACCATTTGCCAACACTGGATGTGACTATGCTGGACCACTGACCATCAAACTTTCTAAATGTCGTAAGCCCAAGCTGTCCAAAGCATACATAGCATTATTTGTATGCATGTCAACAAAGGCCATTCACCTTGAGGTAGTCAGTGATCTTACTACCGATGCTTTTCTCGCTGCCTTACGAAGATTCACTTCTCGTCGGGGCTTATGCTCACACATATACACCGATAATGGCACCAACTTTCAAGGTGCTCGACGTTGCTTAAACGAGATGCATAAGTTGGTTATGTCGGAAGTCCACAATGATGCCATCACTGCATCCCTTGCCAAGGACAACATTGCCTGGCACTTTATTCCCCCCTCAGCTCCACACTTCGGTGGTTTGTGGGAGGCTGGGGTCAAATCGGTTAAGATGCACCTTAGACGAGTTGTGGGATCATCGGTATTAACATTTGAAGAGTTGTATATCGTTCTCACACAAATAGAGGCCATCCTTAATTCTCGTCCATTATATTTTGTGTCTGATGAAGATATTAACCCATTAACTCCAGCACATTTTCTTATAGGTGAACCGTACACGGCTGTCCCAGAACCGAACCTACTGAACACACCTATAAATCGTTTGAAGCATTGGAACCATGTTCAAAGCATGGTCCAAGGATTTTGGAAACGCTGGCACATGGAGTACCTCACCACCCTACAGGAGCGTCCGAAATGGCAGCAAACCAGGACACCTTTAAAACCTGGTGACATTGTTGTCATAAAGGAGCCCAATCTTCCTCCAGCTAAATGGCTTCTTGGGAAAATCGAATCTGTGGCACCAGGCGCTGATAATCTAGTTCGAGTGGCAACTATAAAAACAATTCGAGGTACTTTCGTTCGGCCTATCACCAAGTTGGCTGTGTTACCATGCTCCTGAAACTCGTTCCAGGGGGGCCGGGATGTTTTGTAATAGAATGCTTTATTCACTTATTAATCTCTTGTTTAATTCAAAAATATTGTCTTGCTTTGCTATTCATTTTCTATTGTTAAAACTAATCTTAATTGTATAACTTATCATTTGCCTCACTGTACCTAGCCAATAAGTCCAAACAATTTATACATATTTTCGGCAGCGTTAGCACAATAACAATTGCACTATTTGCAATAGTACCGCACGCATAATCCCATTAGTGGGTGAATAACTTTTTTTGCATTCTGCTTTGTGTGCGTATTCGTCGTGCTGCTGCCGCGCTTCAAACCTTTTGCAACTCTTCCACTTGGAATTCAGCTACAGCACGCACAACACCAAATATCTAAGTTGGTATGGTATGGTACATATATCGGTAACTTATTGAAAATAAATTGTATTTTAATTGAAACTTTTCAATCTGGTCGATCACTTAATTTAATCGTGGGTTTATAGTTAATTATCATTTTTTTTCCTGCTCTGTTCTTGCTGACTGCAATTGTGTTTCGCTACAATCCCTTACATAGGTATGTCGAATTCATTTACGACCGCATTTTCTTTCCATTCTGATCTAGAGGGGAATCTCACAGAGAAGCTTTTATGGAAGTTGAGTATGGGTGTAATGTAGTCTGTACCTGTTAGACCTATGCCTTCGGGAAGTGAAAGAAGGATGCTGGTATGGCCATATGGCCTTTCCGACCAACATTTAGTTTCCTTCAATCTAACAGCACTACACGCTGCAATGTTTTTGATATACAGATCCACTGGCAGAAAGTTGAGAATCACATTGAGCGCCTCGGTCGGGCTTGATCGAAGGGCTCCAGTGATTCCAATTCCAGCTGTTCTTTGGATTCTGCTTAATTTAGTGACGTTGTAGGCTTTACTTAAAGCGGGCCACCATACCAGGGATCCGTAGGTGAGGATGGGACGTACCACCGCTGTGCACATCCAACGAACGAATCTTTGGTTGAAGCCCCCACTTCTTCCCGAAAGTTTTGCTACAGGCGTAGAAAGCAACGCTTGCCTTCCGCACTCGGTGTTCGATGTTGGACTTCCAGTTGAGTTTGGGGTCAAGCGTGACTCCAAGGTATTTTGCGCTGGTGGATAAAGGAAGATTTTGGTTATTTAAGCGGGGAAGTGAGAAGGTTGGTATTTTGGTTTTGGTGGTGAAAAGCATCAGTTCAGTTTTGCTTGGGTTAACGCTTAGGCCACAACTTGTAGCCCACCCGCTAATCTTACCCAGTGCTCTTTCCATGATTTCACTTATCACGGTCGGAAACATTCCTGATACTAGAACAACCACGTCATCCGCATACGCAACGACTTTGATACCCTCCCTGTCGAGACTTGACAGGATTTTGTTGAGAACTATAATCCATAAGAGATGCGAGATCACCCCACCTTGAGGTGTTCCTCTACTTACTGATTTGGTTAGAAGGGTATTGCCTAGTTTTGAATGATCCTCGTTTTGAGCATGGAAATGATCCAAGAAGTGACAAAGTCCTCCACGCCTAGTTCTAGGAGAGATTCCTGGATCGATTCAGTGTGGACGTTGTTAAACGCGCCCTCTATATCTAAGAAGGTGGCTAAGGTGTATTGGTGATGGAAGGGTGACCTTTCGACTGTACGCACTACTTCATGAAGAGCGGTCTCCGTCGACCTGCCCTTGAGGTATGCGTGCTGTGAGTTGCATAAGGGAGATCTTTCAAGGCCTGTTCTTATGTGAAGGTCAAGTACGCGTTCTAGAGTTCTGAGTATGAAAGAGGTTAGGCTAATAGGACGGAAGTCCTTCGCGGATCCGTGACCTCTTTTACCAACTTTCGGTATGAAAACTACTCGGACATACTTCCACGACTGAGGTATGTGATTTAGTAGGATACTGCTTCTGTAAATTTCAACTAGTAGGGGCACAACTATCTCGTCATGTTTTTGAAGCATGATGGGGAGAATGCCATCCTGCCCTGGTGATTTATACGGAGCAAAGCTGTGAATGGCCCAGAGAATCTTTTCCTTGGTTATAATGCGCTCAATCTCCTCCTGTTGAGAGGGGAGCTCTCCCCTCATTTGGGGCGGAAGTGCGCAGTAGTCAGTGCAACCAGGAAAGTGTGTGTTAAGTAGAAGCTCCAAGGATTCGTCAGTGGATTCCGTCCAGGTTCCGTCCGTTCTCTTGATAAAAGATGGACTGGAGTGTCCTTTGGATAGAATCTTACTGAGTCTTGCAGATTCCTTAAGAGAATCGATGGATTGGCAGTATTCAGACCATGCTTGTGTCTTAGCTGATCTGATAGATTTTTATATAGAACTTTAGGCAATCCTTGTAGGGTTGCCAAAACTTATGCCTATAGCAGATGTTGAAAATGTCCCTAGTCAGCCTTCTGAGGATGGTTAGGTCGTCATTCCACCACGGCGGTAAGGTTTTTTTGCTATATTTAACGGGACACGATGCCTTAAAAGCTGTGTTCATAGCTTTGCCTAGTGCAAACGCAATTGAGTCCAGTTCTGCACCTGATTCAATTTTCAGGTGTGGTAGATTAGGGAGTTTAGAATTCAATATTTGACCGAATTTCTTCCAGTCAATTCTTTTTGGATTTCTGTACGGAGTAGGAGTATCTATCCTAGCAACGTGCATTGTCAAGGCAAATGCTAGGGCCTCAGCGAGAGTTGTCTATCTTCAATGGCTTGGATAAGCGCCTCCACAGCCATTTCATTGATGAGAACCTCACCAGCATTAGGGTATGGCAGATGCGCCAGACGTTCGATATCTGCTTGCAGCTGTTGGAGTGTTTCTGCCCTCTTCTGGGCTCTACTGCGTATCTGGACCCTGTACACTTGCTGCATATGCGCATCACAGAAGCGCATCTCTATAGCCTTGTGTTATTTCTCTTCTGAAACGGTTTGGAGTAACTCCGCAGCTGTAAATCTTAGTGCGAGCGTTAGCGCAATCAAATTTTCCTCGTTGTCCCAGCTGTTCGCCATTGCAGCTGCTTCAAACTGTTTCTTATAAATTGGCCATGATGGTCGACGATCGAAAACAGGAGGCTGCATCTCTTTCCTTCTCGGGCAGTCCTCGGAATATTCTCGAGCCTTCTGCTTCGTCACTTTCTCGAGCTCTTTAGCCAAGATCTCGAACTTTGTTTCATGCTTGCAAAACGTTGAATTTGGTTTCAACCTTCTCGAACTTGTGGTCAATTTCTTCGAGTTTTCCTTCGAGAACATTTTTAAAATCCTCCACAGCGGTCTTTTGAGCATCAACTATGGAATTCTTTTGTTCTTCGAATTTAGGTTTGGTTAGGTTAGATTGACGTGGCTTTCAGCAAAAGGCCAACACACTTAAACCAATATAATTGCGTCCATTGCGGTACCACCCAGATCTGGGGATTTCCCTCACTGCTCGTTGAACCAGTAGGAGCTTCTTATGAAGAGCGATAGTGTTGGCTAAGTCACTTATATCGTTGAACAAGAAGTCCCCTAGAAAGAGATTTCTTTTATGGGAGAGCGCAGGACAAGTGCAGAGAAGGTGATGTATAGTCTCCTCCTCCTCCTCGTCCATGCAACTTCTGCAGAAGTCGTTTGAGTACACGCCAAGTCTAGATGCGTGTCTGCCTATTAAGCAGTGCCCTGTAATGACACCTATAGTGGAGCTAATTTGCAATCGGTTTAATGAGATTAGACACTTAGAGCGTCGCAGATCCAGCTTTTTCCAGATCCACTTAGTCGCTACACATGTTTTGCTGTCCACCTAAGGTTTGTTCTCTCGATTGCGGATAGCTTGAACACGAATTTGCAAGTGGCGATTGGTATACCGAGGGAACCTTTATCAGGTTAAAGAGGTAATGTGGTTCCTTTTTTGGCGAGATCATCTGCCCTACAGTTACCTGGAATGTCCCTACGTCCAGGTACCCAACAGAGGTGAATGTTGAACTGCTCTGCCATATCCGAAAGAGATGAGCGGCAATCTTGGGCTATGATGGAATTTGAGGAGACTGAGTCCAGGGACTTAATCGCGGCCTGACTATCTGAGAAGATACGGATATCCTTTGAGGATATCAGATTCCTCTTTAGCCACGCCAGGGCTTCTTTTATCGCCGAAATTTCCACCTGGAACACGCTACAGTAATCAGGAAGACGGAAAGAGAGGCTAAGATTTAGCTTTTCTGAGAAAACGCTTCCACCTACCCCATCGCTAGTTTTTGATCCATCGGTATAGAAGTGGATCGATTTACCCTCCGCAAATCCTTCATCATCCCAGAATTATCTGGAAGGGATGGTGATTTGGAAGCTTTTTCCGAACTGCAAACGGGGTATGGTGTAGTCTATGATTCTAGGTAGAGACTCCAAGGAATCCAGAATGATGGAGTGTCCAATATTCTTATTGGTCCATTTTAAGGTAGCTGTTAAGCGGACAGCGGAACAGGCCGCTGTTCGCATGCTAAAGATGTCGAGTGGTATTAGGTGTAGCAGAATGTCAAGTGCTGCGGAGGGGGTTGTACGGAGTCCTCCGCTAATGCACATACAAGCTTAACGCTTTACTTTGCTCATCTTGTCGCTATTTATAGCTTTTGCTGGGGCAGTCCACCGGACAATCACTCAATAAGTAAGAATCGGCCTTACCACCGATGTATATAGCAAATGCGTAATGCGGGGTTGTATACCCCGCTTGTTGCCAATTGCTTTTTTGCAAGAGAAAGTGCTACTGTAGCTTTCTTGACTCTTTCTTGTATATTGGGTTTCCAGCTTAACTTCCTTTGAAGCTTTGTAGCGCCCAAGTCAGCTTGTCTCTAGTTATCAGACCGTTAGAGTAAGTTACCTGTGCATATGACCTGTTAAGATTGTTATTGCCGGTAATATTGGATCTACCTGGGAAGTGAGTATCAAGTAGCAGATTGAGCGATTCCTCGCTTGATGTCGTCCAACAGCCGTCTGCCTTCTTAAGGCAGCGAGGCATAGTTGGATTTGAAGCAAGGATTGTTCTTAGCCATGATGCCTCAGAGGATTCTTCTATTTTGCCACAGAAGAGTCTCCATGACGATCTTTTGCCTTTCCTTAGTTCTTTTTTGTATGGTTTGAGGGATTCCTTGTAGGAGTCCCAATCGGTTATTGCTTTTGAGCTTTTAGCTCTCCTGCACTCCTTTCTAAGTAGTCCCAGCTCAGGGGTCCACTAGTGAGGCTTCTTATTCCCCTAGGTTGTACGAGGGGACAGGATGCAGACATTGCATCGTTAAAGGCCAGGGTAAGCTCATCGACTTTACTGTTGAGCCCGTTGGAGTTACAGGGGGGACTTAAGAGTTCAGAGTTAATACGTTTATGTAGAGTTTCTCTGTATATTGGCATGGAGGATCAACGTTTAGATTGAATAGAAGATATCAGTGATCGGAGAATGAGTGATCTGCCGCGACTTTCCAACCCGTTATCATGTCATTGATGGTATCAGAGACAAGAGTAATATCAAGGACTTCTTGTCGATTTTTGGTAATGAAAGTGGGTTCATTACCTAAGTTACAAATAATTAAGGTTAGTACTTAAAAGATATTCAAAAAGTGACTCGCCTCTGTTGTTGATATCTGAGCTGCCCCATACGGTGTAATGAGCGTTAGCATCGCAACCGATTATGAGTTCAGCTTTCTGCCTCCTGCCTCTTTGATCAACCTCTCTAGGTTATCACCAGGGAGAGGCCCCACGTGATCGTGAGCGAGATATGCCGATACTAGCCAGAATGATCGACCGCAGTCTTCAGTCTTGCCCCAGTTATATCTTGATCGCTGAAATTAGGGAGTAAATAAGCATTAATGTTACTTTTCACTAGTATGCACGATCTAGGTTTACCTTTATCGGTCACATACAGTGAGTAGTATCCGGGAGTTCTGAGTCCTCGAACCAGGTTGTTGACAATCCATGGTTCTTGGATCAAGACGATGTCTTCTCCGCCTTTGGTGAGACGAAGAATAAGTGCGGCCGAAGCCTTAATGGAGTGTTGGAGGTTAATCTGGACTAACTGCAGCATTTTCGCTACAATCAGAGATACCTCCACCACGGTATTATTCAGGCCTTCCAATTCCTAGGACGAGCTACGAAGCTCGTCTTCACTCAAAAGAACCTTATCAAGGTAATCAGTCTCCATGTCTGACAGGACGTCGGTTATGGATGACGATTTGTTAGGAATAAAGTCCTCTAACGAAGTGAAGGAGATCGAAGCTCCAGGGTCGAAGATTCCGATCATAGAATCGGAAGGAGGAGGAGGAGGGGGAAGTTTTCCCGCATCCATTTCGTCCTTTTTGTAGACTAGCATTTTGACGTCGTACCATTCGAATCTGATAAAAAAAGGTGTGAGCCACGCTGCACTCACGGTATAGTTGATGTGTAAACATGTAGGCACAGTTGCGCGTTAGCTACCTAATTTGTTATCTAGCTAACGCCATAACTAAGTAACTAACGTAGTTAAATTAGCTGCGCTAAAAATGCAATCGATTTGGTGGTTAGCTATCATAATGGCAACTAATTTTTGCTATTAGCTATTAGTTGCAGGTTGCTAAGCACGTTAGGTTGCCAAAGTTAGTTGCGGATGACAACTAAAAGTTGGTTAGTTTTTAGCTGTAGCTTTTTAGCTGTCTGGGTAACTAATAACTAAATCAAAATTTTTTATTTTGCTATAATGGTGATAATTTATTGGGATTTATTATGCATATTGCCTTTAAAATAAAAATAGATTGAATGTCCCTTTTATTTTACATCAGGTTATTTTAGAAAGAGGTCCTTGGAGCCAAAATAAAGGTCCTTTAAACCCGAAAAAGGATATTTTCCCAAAATGTCTTTAAAAACGGCACGGTATATATGAGATCAATGTTATTTGAATGAGGGGTGCTAGGAACAACAAACATTTTTGTAAAATATCCTTTGTTCGACTTTTAAGGACTTTTTGTTGTTCCAAAGACCTCTTAGTCAAATAACATTGAACACAGATATACCGTGCGGATTCTAATGACATTTTGGAAAAATATCCTGTTTTCAACTATTAAGGACCTTTTTTGTTGTTGCAAGGACCTCTTAGTAAAATAACATTGAGCAGAGATATACCGTGCGGATTCTAATGACATTTTGGAAAAATATTCTGTTTTCGACTATTGTGAAGGGACCACACTAGAGTCCACTTAATTGAGTTACAAATACGGAACCCGGAAGGCACACGACATGTGTCAACCATCTTCCAATCAAGCCCACCGTAGTGTATCAGCTAACACAACACCTCACGAAACAATTAAATAAAATATGTGTTCACCAAGAGGCACTACGGATAGCCGGCAATTGATAGATATGCCGATTGGGCAATTAAATCAATATTTTTTTATTAGGGGTTCGGTATTTGTGACTGGCAAAGAAATTGATAAACAATTATATTTTAGCAGATTTAGCGATTTCTCACACTAATATTTAAGCTTACTTAGCAATTAAGTTAAGGTATAAAAGTAATGCAATTTGGCAATAAAACTCACTCATTCTCCGGACGAGAGACTGAGTCATACACACATCAATTGTTCTGACTAGCTATTTAGCTGAAGGACCCCCATTCGTCAATTATCCACCTCAAGGAAGCATACGTGCATCAGAGGTTTGAGCTGGCTGGCTTTTTAGCCGAAGCGAGGGTAATCGACCTACCATAGAAAATCGGGGTTCTCACCGTACGTTGCTGCCAGGACCAGGCGACATTACATGACGATCCTGCCAGGAGGAAGGCAATAACTCCCTCCGACTGGG
Organism: Portevinia maculata; assembly: GCA_949715645.1. Lineage (NCBI taxonomy): Eukaryota > Metazoa > Arthropoda > Insecta > Diptera > Syrphidae > Portevinia > Portevinia maculata. The sequence goes on from OX454527.1 coordinate 125,480,876, forward strand.
ATATTTAAAAATTCTCAAGTTATTACCACAAGCATAACATATTTTTGGTTGACTCCAGCACGAACCTCAAAGCTTGGTTTGATTTTCACTTTTGCACAGATTGATGCAGAATTCAGTAAACATCAAGCCAATAATTGCAAGTAGGAACTTTTTTTTTTGGTTTCCGTCCGCTGCTGCTGTCGGAAATATGTTAACTTCGACCTGTGCCAAAGTATTTCTTATTTGGTCGGAATATTAAATTCATAAACTAAGTCATCTGAGGCATGAGTATTGTACACCGACTATCAACAGAAGATGTACGAAATTTCACCGAGGCGTAAACTTTTAAGTTAGAAAATGCTTTAAGAACATCCCAATATTGGTTATCTACCAGTTCAGAATGTACTTTAAGGTGATTCATTAGAAAGCCCACCCTCCACACCCAATCCTCAGCGTACTACCCATACATTTCAAAATGATATACATTCGAGGCTGGACTGGACAGGTATGCTTCTCGTTTGGCTCAGATTATGGAGTGGCCCAAGTTCAACGCCGGATATCAGTGATGATCATCGAGGACGTAATCACCCGACTGGAGAAGCGACCAGCACTGTTATAGCTTATTTTAATTAATATTTATAAAAATTAGTACTTAGAAAAAAATAATAATAAAACAGAGATTGAAGAAAATAATAATTATATCCAAAAAAAAACATATAATAATAAGACTATGTAGAATAGTTTTCGACTATAGAAAAAAAACAGTTTTCCGCAGATTGGGTCTACTTCTTTAATGAAGTTTGGTATTGGTTATTCTAAATAGTAAAAGGTCCATTTAAAAGCTAGGATTTCTCCATTTCCCTCTTCATCTTTCCATAAAATTGATAGGATTTCTCTTTCCGAAAACCCTTGGTAAACCCACCCGCCAACAAAATGAGTGAGTTCGACTTCAGTACGGCACAAAAACTGCCAGTAAGAGAACATAAGGGATTTCCTGCATAGTGTCGAGTTTTACTATGACACTCTCAGTGACGCAGCCAAACGCACCCTAATCAAGTTCTTAATGAAATGCAAAATCCAAGGCAGAGCATTAACAGAACTTGGGTCTGCCAATCCAGCAACTCCTGGTGAACTAAAGACAAATTTGATAGCCAAATGTGGAGCAAGAGACACAATAGAAAGTTTCCAGCACAAACTCGACAAGTTACGCCAACGAAATCGGCCAATGCGGGAGTTTGTGTCCGAGGTGGACTAGGAGAATCAGCTCGCGATGTACTAACAATAGCAAACGCACGTAGGGGGTTAGCATTCCTTAAGCAGGGAGTCAATGAAAGATACAAGATCATTCTCGACAGCGCCCGCCATACCAACTTTCAGGACGCTATCGACCACCTGCTGGAGATAGAAACAGACAACAATCCAGCCCCAGAAACGGTGCACTACGCGAACCATAACCAACGAGTGTCACCGCACCCGAATCAGTTCCGTAACCAAGGAAATATAAGGCGAAATTTTCAAAATGCAAACTATGCAAACCACCCTAATAACCAAGCATATTCCCAATATACCAATTTCCCACCCAACCCCATGTATCAAAACCGCCCGACCTACGGTCCATGAGTTCACCAACAGCCCATAAATAATTGCCCCCGGTTCAATAACAACCAGAATACAAATAACAACTTCCAACACGCCCCAGATGTAATGGTAACAATACCAACAACCAAAACATGCTACGACCGGTTGAACACAGCAGTGGAAATACTCGTAATAACGGAGAAAACCGTCGAAATAGTTTCGTACCACGCCATAATCAGGCAACCGAAGAGAGGCAGCTTATATGGTAAATCAGGGAAACGAATTACCCACCGAAAGGGAAGCCGGCTATTTGGGGGGGGGGGGGGGGGGGCACTAACCCCACAACTGACGATTGTGCAGGGGCGATAGTAAACGGCCTATATGTGCATATGAAAGACAATAACAGAAAAGATAAACATTTTTTAATAGATACAGGTGCATCGATCTGCGCAATTAAGCAGGTTGTACTAAATCAGGGTACCCCAATAAACACAAATAACAAAACAACAATAATGGGAAACTCGGGTGACATAACAACGCTAGGAACATGTACTCTTGTTAGGAGTATTCCCTACAACCTACACGTTTCACGTAGTACCCGACTCCTACCAGTACCCGTAGACGGTATCATTGGAGCTAATTTCCTTAAAGATTTCGCAGCAATAATAGACTTTCACTTTAAAATTAACAATAAACAATAGACAAATTTCATTACCTATAGTAAACAAGGACCAAATAGTATATATTTCACTTTCGCCCAGGTCAGAATCCACATACTGGGCCGATAGCCAACATTCGGACGTACGGGTATTCGCTTCACAACAATTGTGTGAAGGCGTATTTATGGCAAGCTCAATGCCGGCAAAGGCAAAATGCCGGTAAAAATCCTAAATACCTGTGAATCCGAGGTGAAATTGAATTGGATAGAACTACAATCCAAACCATTTTCTGAATACCACGTTCTAAAAAGCGAAACCACTGAGAGATCACCCTCCACCCGACTATAACAAGTACTTGCTGAAATCAGTTTTAAAACATTGAACAAAGAAGAACGATCAGAACTCGAGCTCATATGTACCAAATTCCAAGATATATTCCATCTCAAGAACGACAAATCGACATACACACATATGGGTCAGGCCCACATCTCGCTCAAAGACGGAGCTACCGCTAAGTATTCCAAACCCTATAGGCTACCACATTCACAAAAAAATGATATACAAACTGAAGTACAAAATATGTTGGCAGATGATATTATCGAGCCACCCGTTTCGGCATGGAACTCACCTAACCCAAAAAGAAAGATTGTTATGAGTCGAGGCTTAGCCACAGGGGCGTCTTCGGAGTAGTGGAGGAGGACGGTGGCACGCTCGTGGTTGCACGGCTATCGCTCGTCGGACGGGGGTAGTTCTTGTCACCCCTCATACTAAACCACCTGCTCACAAACAAAAATTATCGTGCCGAAAAAAAAGGAGAAGAAGATAGGCAGAGAACTAATCGGACGGACGAAAAAAGAAAGGAAAGAGAAGAGAAGAGAAAGATAGGATAGTCGAAAGGAAAATCTCAATTACCTTTGCGCTACCAAGGAGAGAGTACAGGAAGTCAGATGCATTTTAACTACCCTAACTATGCTAAACTAATCCTATTCTAATCTAAAACGTAAGATAAACCTTAATATAAATCCCTAATCTAACTTATATCTAACCTAATTCTAATCTCCTTTGCATCCACTACTTCCTGATGTCGCTCCCTGTAAGGTTCGTCTCGTTCCTGAGACATGCCAGATGATGTTGGTTCTGGCTTGGCCTACCCACCCTATGTGTCGGACGACACTCCTTTGGCTATCTCTCTGGCCGAAAACAACGAGAGATAGCCCCTTTACGCCAGAATCCAGTCACTTGTACGTCCGTGTACTAGTAGTGGAAAGTTCGTACGTCGTCACGTCGCGTCCTCATGTTCGTTGGTCGTCTACGTACCGTCTACGTCATTGCACAGGCGGAAGGACGGCCTTCCCAATTACTCCACACACCAAATCACACTCGTTCCTACTCCATTAAAACACAGATAACAGATTCACTTGTTAAATCCAATATAATTCATATTATGTAAATACTAAGACTACAGTAAAATTAAAAAGGAATCCAACGGATACCGGTGTTCTGGCCTGTGAATATCCTAAACTTACAACTAATAAACTTTATTTGGCTGGCTTAATTCCTGCCACAAAAGGAAAGTAGGTAAAAAAAAACTTACGGCGTATTATTCGACGTCCCTCGTCGTCCTGCCGGCAGCACTTTCAGCGATGATCTGAAATATTACCGAAAATGTTGGGCTTTACCGCCTCTTTTCCGCGTATTCACTTTTGGAACACTATATCCTTACAAACTATTTTCATTTAAACTCATATAAATAAAAAGAAATCAATAAAACTAATCAAAAAAACTAAAGAAAATTCACTACACTACTTCACTATTGCTAGATTTTCAATTATTCACTAATTCACTCCTTTTTTTTCTTCTTTAAATTCACTAATGCACTGTTCCTATATGAAGGGGGATATAACCCTACTGGAGCATAATCGCTGACAAGCGGAGCGCCTTCTAACCGCGATGACCTTTTTTGAAGGTCGAAGTTTCTGGGATTTTTGTTCGGCCCTTTTACTGCGTCCGTTGCTTGCTGTTGTGCTGAAAACAAGCGCAGCTAAGCCAACGCGACAGGACAAAAAATCAGCAGAGGTGAGGGTCGCCTTCTGAGTTGACGCCTCAACCCAATACCTAGAAGATACAACTGTGTTAACGTCGGCTCACAACTATATTTCAATAAAATAGCCTAGCTTTGCTATGGTTTTTATTTAATATTTCCAATTTGGTTTCGTTGCCTTTTGTTTCCCGAGCTTACTTATGTACGTCTGTACCTAGGATGTTTTACGGCGGTTAGTATATTTTAGCTCTCTTGAGTCTCTGTAACTATTTCTAATTCACCTATATTTTATTTTCTCTTTTTTTTTTTTTTTTTTTGATGAAGCTTATATTCACAATCACTTTGTATTCTCCGTTGTAATTTCTTTTATTTTAGCGGATCGTCGTCGCGAACAAACTTTGCTAACCAATAAAACTCTTACTTTGCATTACTAGTTACTAGCGCAGTTGGATTAAATTCGGACAATGACCCTTAACCGACCTTTCCTAATAAAATTTAAATTTCTATGTACGAGTATAAGCTACGAGTACATACATTACAGCATTGTATATACACTTTATAGTAATGCGATCATGCCCAATTTTTTGTTTTAGCCGACTAAATGCAGATGGCGTTATGAATTGAGCTAGAATGTTTGTGTCTAAACTTTTGCTGTCATCTTCATTTTAAATACACACTTTGAAATCGAAGAAAGAAAACCAAATAAACTGGTTTATCTCTCTTTATCGAACCTTTCATAATTGCATTCCCATATATGTTGTATTTTCTTTCTTTGTAAGAAGGAGCACAGGCATTTTTGTTGTTTAGCAGCACAGGTAGCATGTAGGATTTCCAAGTAAGTTAATTTGTATGGATAATGGATCTCGCATTATCGATTCTCTGGTCATGCCATATGATTTTCATTTGTATGGAAATGTAAGTATGTATTTATTTTTCTGTGTAATTGATGATTTGCAATGTTGCCTTCGCTTCGGCAAGTAGTATGTTTGATGAGAGGGAGATGATGGAAATATAATAAATCTGCCTTCTTCGTCTGCGAGTAGAAAGGGAAACCCCTATAAGCCCGCATATGAAAAGCCCGCGTAACAAAAGCCCGCACGCCAAATTATGAAAAAGCCCGCAGCACAAAAGCCCGCATGCCATAAGCCCGCACAATTTATTTTCAGATTTAGCCCGCATATGATGCGGGCTTATTGTTTTGTTATTCACCTCATTACTTCAATTTTAAAATTTTTTAAGCCAATCAAATCGCTTGAAAGAAATATTTGTTCCGAGTAATATGGAGGGGGATGTAGTTATTCACCACACTCACCTCTTCCCCTCTTTTTTTTGAAAACAAGTAAAATCTCTTAAAAAATTTTTGTTCGTCCTAAAAAGAACCGATTTATTTACCACATCCACCTCTTCCCCTCCTAAATTGAATTTGGTCAATATCTCTCAATGAATATTTAGTCGTCCTAAAAAGAACGATTTTGGTTCATAGAACCACCAATACACAAAATCACTTCACTTTCACTGGATTGGGAGCAACCGCACTGCTCCAGGCATCGACGAAGAATGCGACAATTCAGAAAAATACCACTTCTTATATACACTTTGTCGAAGACATTTCGAATTGAAAATATTTTTGACAACCAATCAAAACTCTTGCAGGATATATTTTACACAACTTCCCTCTCCGTGATTCTCATGATTTCTTGCATCTTACAGATTAATTTCTGTGTGAATTCAATGCATTTTAAATGTACATTACTTCTATTTTAACACGCAATTGTTTAGGAAATAACCATAGCCCAAGTGCGGATAGTACATGTGTTGAATAGATGCTCTTACCATTGAAAATTAATAGCATTCCTCCCAATAAAAGAGAAAAAAGTTCATAAAATGGAAAGAATTTGTATACATTTGATTAAAGCAGACCGCAAATCATGCGAGTAAATGGAGTTCATATTTGGAATTATTCGCTTATTTAGTGGAAAAACCAGTTTAAATCCTAAGATTCCGCGAGCGGGCTACATAGACCCGACATGATGCGCATAAATTCGCCATATCTTTTCAATTCGGCGCTTATTTGCTTGTGTTTATGGCGCCTGCCAGACAACCAGCATATACCCTTAGCGGAGCAACGAAGTTGCGTGAGCGTGCTAAACCCTGCGGAGAGATAGTTTAAATCTTAAGAACCCGCGAAGCGGGCCACCTAGGCAAACATGATTACTAAAAGGATTTCCTTCTTCATTATTTTCAGAGTTTCGAATAGAAAAAAAGGATGAAAGGATGAAAAAAACGAAACAAAAAAAGTGTATATAAACAATGCAAATAAGCGCCGAATTGAAAAGATAAGGCGAATTTATGCGCATCATGTCGGGTCTATGTAGCCCGCTCGCGGAATCTTAGGATTTAAACTGGTTTTTCCACTAAATAAACGAATAATTCCAAATATGAACTCCTTTTACTCGCATGATTTGCGGTCTGCTTTAATCAAATGTATACAAATTCTGTCCATTTTATGAACTTTTTTCTCTTTTATTGGGAGGAATGCTATTATTTTTCAATGGTAAGAGCATCTATTCAACACATGTACTATCCGCACTTGGGCTATGGTTATTTCCTAAACAATTGCGTGTTAAAATAGAAGTAATGTACATTTAAAATCCATTGAATTCACACAGAAATCCATCTGTAAGATGCAAGAAATCATGAGAATCACGGAGAGGGAAGTTGTGTAAAATATATCCTGCAAGAGTTTTGATTGGTTGTCAAAAATATTATCAATTCGAAATGTCTTCGACAAAGTGTATATAAGAAGTGGTATTTTTCTGAATTGTCGCATTCTTCGACGATGCCTGGAGCAGTGCGGTTGCTCCCAAAACAGTGCAAGTGAAGTGATTTTGTGTATTGGGTTGTATGAACCAAAATCGTTCTTTTTAGGACGACTAAATATTCAAGGAGAGATATTGACCAATTTCAATTTAGGAGGGGAAATGAGGGGTAGAGGTGGATATGGTAAATAAATCGGTTCTTTTTAGGACGACCAAAAAATTTTTAAGAGATTTTACACGTTTTCAAAAAAAAAAAGAGGGGAAGAGGTGAGTGTGGTGAATAACACTTCACGCCATTTTCGAAGCCACCAAATATTTTCTATAAGAGTTTTGATTGGTTTACTTCAATTTCCAAAATCACAGAAAAGAGATTTCTTAAGGGGAACTTCGTATTTCCCCATGACATGCGGGCTTTTGTGGTGCGGGCTTTTGTGCTGCGGGCTTTTGTGATGCGGGCTTTTGGGATGCGGGCTTTTGATATGCGGGCATTCGTGTGCGGGCATTCGTGTGCGGGCATTCGTGTGCGGGCTTTTGATATGCGGGCAAACGGACCCAACCCGAGTAGAAATGATGGAATAGGCGATTCGTATGAAAGGAAAAATTGAATAAAATTTGATTTCGGTATTTTTCATCAAATGAGATATAATGATTTTGTCGCATTTTAGACTCTCACTGTTTCGGCTATATCTTGTCGAAAAAGCTACCGATTTCCATATTTTTTTTGGAATAGATTTAGAAATATTCGATCTAATTTTTAAAGCAATGACATAATTTATTTTTTGTCAGTATTGTGCCATGCAGCACCACCACTTTTTGGTCAATAGGTACCTATACGATGAATATTTATATGGATAATAAGAATTTTCGTTGTTTTGCGTAGAGCTACATAGATTGCTAAATTGGAGTATTGCGCAAGTTTATTTATCTTTAATCAACATGTAAAATTGTTGGTATATATTTTAAAGTCCATGTACCTTTTCACTGAAGCATTGAGGAAAGTCACTTGTTGGAATTTTTTGCTTAATGGAGGTTGCTTGATTGTTTCTCTTTTGCATTAAACGTGTTCTAACATTAGATGTACTTCGAGGCATTAAGAACGTCACTACAAAGATTATACTGGCTAACTTTAGAGCTTTTAGCTAAGCTCCAGCAATTGTAGAGTGTTCTATTGTGTCTCTTGGCGGTTCAAGTTGAGTATGACTTTCATTACTATAGTCCCAGTATAGGTATTCATAGTTTTAATTGTAATCCGCGTTGCGACTATTGGATATCAGAAAGAGTTGAACTGCTTTTTGTATTGTTACATCCAGGCTAGGATTCGAAAAGATAAAACGTAATTCTATTTAATTAATCTTTATTAGTTCTCTATCAATATCTTTTACTTCTTGATTATTATTCTAATAATTCACTTATTTAATTCAACTATTCACTTTCACAATTAATCACTTTAAATACACAAACACTTTTCTCTTACTGGATACTTATACTTTTTCTCTATACTTTTCACTACTGTCATCTATCGTACTTCTTTATCGCGGTTCACAACTCGAATGTCTTGGGTGCTCCTGCGACATCTATTTATATCTCCTAGTGACACCTCTCGAAATTTCCAGATTCGTTGAGAAGGTTCGTTAAGTTCAGAAGGTTCGAGAACAACATACCAAGTTATACCACAGCTACTCAAACTGCTATTCCAATGCTGCCAAAATGGGTAATATGGCCACTTTCTACTAGATGGCGTAGTTGACTAATTAATGACACAGTTCAAGCAAACATGCAACAATATCCCCCTCTTAAACTTGTTCGTCCCGAACAAGCACGTCAATATTTTCCCCATGTTAGCGATGGAGACGATCCACATGGACAACTTTTAACTTGCCTCTTCCTCGCTGGATCCGGTAGACAACATCGTTGATGCGCTTCACTATCTTATAGGGTCCTTCCCAATCCTGCTGTAGTTTAGGTGACATACCTTTTCGGCGATGAGGGTAGTATAGCCATACCAGATCTCCTTCCTGGAATCCTGTGGTGGTTGCTTTTGTGTCGTACCTCGTTTTCATGCGGTCGCTGGATATCGGATGAATATTTCGGTAGACTTCAGTACCCGGTACACACTTTCCAACCACCTCACCTTGCTTCAATTTGACGCTTTTGTGTTCAGCATTAAGAACTCGTACGGGAACAATATTGTTCTTCTGCTCGACAAGCACTTTTCCAACCACGCAATTTCGGCAGTGGTTGTCTTCTGGCTCGACTAGAAAGAATCGGTGAGCCCCAGGATCACCTTCCAGCTTTGTCCGAATTATTGTCTCTGAAGAAGGTGGTAGGACCTCGTCCTCACTAGTGACTGTCCTCAGGGATGCGGCGTTCTCTTTCCCGTACACCATCGGAATCTCTACGTTTCGATACTTGAGTACTTGCATACCAAAGTCCAATACGACATCATTCGCCTTCATGAAATCGATTCCAATGATGCATTCGTCACATATATCAGCTACTAAGAAAGCGTGGGAGAATGCTAATCCTGCCAAATTTATTGTTAGCATGATATCTCCGTACACTTTCGCTGTCGCTCCTGTTGCTGTTTTCAGACAGTAACTGCTGGTGTTGTGCAACCAAGACTGACGGACGATGTCCCTCCTTATAATGGAAGCGGTGGCACCGGTGTCGATGGCTGCCACGCACTTATTTTGACCGATATAGGCTTCCGCTGTTAAACTCTGGTTTCCTTGTTTGGTTTGGGAGACTTGAATTGTGGTCCTGGAGTCGTCGATTCCGGAAACCCACTTCTGCTCCGAGAAGCTGCCCCTTACACGTTTCCCGATTGCTGGTTCTGCGAAGCTATATCTGCCAGATGCTTCTTCGTTGCGCCTCCTAGGCCCGCAATGTGGACAACTGCCTTGTCTGGGTGGAGCTCTGCATTGTCTCTGTAGGTGCCCCATTTTGTTGCAGTTCCAGCAGCGCATTTGACCTCTGTTATCTCTGCTCCGGTCTACGATGTCTGCTCTTTGGCATGAACATTCAACGGCTGTCATTTCCCTTACGCGGTGGAACACATGCGATGCCTGATCAGCAGCTTGCATTGTCAAGGCAAATGCTAGGGCCTCAGCGAGAGTTCTCTTTCCAGCCATTCTTACGGCCATTTGCAGTTGACTATCTTCAATGGCTTGGATAAACGCCTCCACAGCCATTTCATTGATGAGAACCTCACCAGCATTAGGATATGACAAATGTGCCAGACGTTCGATATCTGCTTGCAGCTGTTGAAGTGTTTCCCCCCGCTTCTGGACTCTACTGCGTAGCTGGACCCTGTACACTTGCTGCATATGCTCATCACCGAAGCGCATCTCTATAGCCTTGACCAGGGCGTCGTAGTCGTGTTGCTTCTCTTCTGAGACGGTTTGGAGTAACTCCGCAGCTGTACCTCTTAGTGCGAGCGTTAGCGCAATCGACTTTTCCTCGTTGTCCCAGCTGTTCGCCATTGCAGCTGCTTCAAACTGTTTCTTATAAATTGGCCATGATGTTTGACCGTCGAAAACAGGAGGCTGCATCTCTTTCCTTCTCGGGCAGTCCGCAGAATTTTCTCGAGCCTTCTGCTTCTTCACTTTCTCGAGCTCTCTAGCCAAGTTCTCGAAGTTTGTTTCATGCTTGCAAAACGTCTGATGGATTTCGTCGAATTTGGTTTCAACCTTCTCGAACTTGTGGTCAATTTCTTCGAGTTTTCCTTCGAGAACATTTTTAAAATCTTCCACAGCGCTCTTTTGGGCGGCAACTATAGAATTCTTTTGTTCTTCGAATTTAGAGTCCATTGACTCCAATTTCGAATCCAGAGAATTCTTCTGTTCATTGAACTGAGAGTCTATAGAATTCTTTTGTTCATCAAATTTAGAGTCCATTGATTGGAATTTGGAATCTAGAGAATTCTTCTGTTGTTCTAGAGAATTCTTTTGTTCATCAAATTTAGAGTCCATTGATTGCAGTTTGGAATCTAGAGAATTTGTCTGTTGTTCTAGAGAATTCTTTTGTTCATCAAACTTGGCCAGAAGTAATTCCATCACGGCAGTCATATCAATGCCTGTACTTGCTTGTTCTTCTGCTACGTCGAACAAAACGGACTTGGAGTTTTCTCCTTCGTTCTCAACAGCTTCCTGCAGTCGAAGCACCAGATCACTTTTTCCTCCAGCTGTGGAGAGATTCCGCTTTTCTAGCTCAGCTTTTAACTGCGGTATACTGAGCTGTAGTAATTTCAATGTGCGGCCCATTTTTCTTTCTTTCTTTTTTTTACTAATTCACTTCACTTTTATTTCACACTAAATACGTTTTATCCCACTTCTGACACCAATGTTACATCCAGGCTAGGATTCGAAAAGATAAAACGTAATTCTATTTAATTAATCTTTATTAGTTCTCTATCAATATCTTTTACTTCTTGATTATTATTCTAATAATTCACTTATTTAATTCAACTATTCACTTTCACAATTAATCACTTTAAATACACAAACACTTTTCTCTTACTGGATACTTATACTTTTTCTCTATACTTTTCACTACTGTCATCTATCGTACTTCTTTATCGCGGTTCACAACTCGAATGTCTTGGGTGCTCCTGCGACATCTATTTATATCTCCTAGTGACACCTCTCGAAATTTCCAGATTCGTTGAGAAGGTTCGTTAAGTTCAGAAGGTTCGAGAACAACATACCAAGTTATACCACAGCTACTCAAACTGCTATTCCAATGCTGCCAAAATCGGTAATATGGCCACTTTCTACTAGATGGCGTAGTTGACTAATTAATGACACAGTTCAAGCAAACATGCAACAGTATTTATATTGGTCTAATTTCATTCGTGAAAGGATAAGTTCTGCATATGAATATTTTTATAATATATATCCTAATTCTTTTATACCTAGTATAGGTAGTCCATTGTCTGGTAGTTATTACACTGGACTATGTTGCTACTATGTTACCTATAGTTGCCAATTATATACAGTCTTGTTCGTATTGTGTTCATTGTTTGCACAGTCCGTCTGTTTACCAAGATAGATATCTTGTTCTTAAGCATATTGTATCTAATCTTATCAAATTTAATATCTGATTTAATATCGAATTTAGCACCGACCGCGCTGACCCCAAATTATGCATGTATTGATTTTTTTTACTATAGATTTATTAAAAGATATTGAAATTTAAAAACTTTTGAAGTTGTATTTAAAATCCGGAATTTCCTATTATGGATAACCAACGAGTTATTCGTGTCATTCGTGAAATGCAGTCTATTAGAGATACCTTAGTTCGAAGAATGGACAATTTGAATTTAAATACTCCCAATGTGAATCCTACGAGACCTTTGAACGCTCGTTCCGACTTCGAACATTTTATAAATAACGCTTCGTTTTCGACCTAACGCACAGTGTGACGAATCGCTGATTTAGCGGAATTAAATTAAGATTAAAATTTTTGTTTTTTTTTTAATTGAAATTGTTCACAGAATAGAATATAACAAATTTTTTTAACATATGACTACAAATTTCAAGACAAAACAAGACAAACCAGCTTATTTTAATTTTTTTAATTATTTGGTACATATAAAAGTTGCAAGTATTCATGTTCCATGACGCTTTTCTTTCTTCTCGGAAAGTATCTTAGACTTGCTAAGCATTGGATCTGAGGTTATAAGCAATCGATTTAAGAGTTCAGTATTTGTATCTACACGTGATATTTTTCTGGTAGGAAGTTCCCTAAACCTTCTATTTTCCTTGTTTCTTGCGCTTCTTCTGAAAGTTGTCCGATTGGAAGTATACAAGTCGAAATTATTTGTTTTCCATGAAAGAAGACCTTATCTACTGATAACCCTGTTTCTCTTGTAAATTTTTCTTGGATTAGTTATTTTCTGTCTTTGACTTTTTCTTTACTGCCTTGGTCTTTTACCTGCCGCAACTTGACCTCTAATCTATAAGCTTTTTTCGGTCTTCCTACTCTAGATGAAGACGGTATTTCATCTAAGATATGTTGTGGTAATGTTAGACTTTCATTTAGCCACGGAGAATTTGAATTTTCGAAGCGCTCTCTATGCCGACCACTTTTGGCCCATGTCTCGTCAAATCTTAAACATAAAGTTTTAAACGTTAATTTGATTGACTTTGTTGCAGCCTCAGAAAATATTACATGGCTGAAGTAACCCACAACAAAAGCAGAAACAGCATCTAAGCGATTAATTTTAAATTAAGAAATCCAAACATAAAAAATTTGCTTTTTCGTGATTTCCATGGGCATCCTAAAAAACGAAAAATTTTGTTGAAACACATTTTAGCAGTGCATATGCAAGGCTTTAGAACAAACACGGTCTCCAACTTGGACAACACTGAACAACTAGGTATACTTTTCGTCCAATGAATACAAAAAACACATATTTTATCTATAAATTTTACTTTCATTTACCCCTTATACCTTTTAAACAAAATCTTTAATTGTGTAAGAAAAACTTACTTTTATATCAATTGACTTTTAACTTATTGAGAAAAGATAAAAAAAAGCTATAAAATATACGCGAACCAATTAAAACCGATATAAACACTTTCTCTTCAAATTGACCTTCTTATAAAAAAAATTATATACAATTTGGAGTTTGAGATGATTTTTTTTTGTTGCACTAAGCAACAACAAAAAAATTGCACAGTCATTACGTAGGAGGCTTAAGCGGGTTTTGTTTAATTTTGTGCATGTCATTTTCCTTATTAAACCAAGCTAAATCAGCGATTCGTCACACTGTGCAACGCAGACAAGTACCACCAATAAGTCAACAAACTTCTTCAGTAGGTAAGTTCAGTTTGTAAAAATGAAAAGTGGCAAATTGCATTCGACGGGTCCGAAAATATCCACGATTTGCTTTTTAAAGTGGAAACCCTTAAGGATCGTTCGCAATGTAGCTGAGAATACACTATAACTTGTCTTATCTTTTTTTATCTCTGCCTCAATTAATATTTTTTCACATGCAAATATGGTTTATAAACCATTTGGGAATCCTCAGTGCTGAAATGCGAATCTCCTTCACCGATGTGAACATACACACCAATTGTATTAAAAACAAAGAAAACAAGTTACAGGTGACTGTGATGGTCTAATTGCAATATGCCATAACCTACCCCAAACATCCATCAAAGCCAACAAATAATATACCATCAATCTACTTGATGACAATTCTCCCACCTTTCTTTATCTACCATCGCCCCTACCTTTAAATATGAATATCCATTTTTCACTTGCAAATATGAATTACAAAGAAAATCATTTGAGAATCCTCACAGTAGCTGAAATGCGACTCTCCTTCAACGATCATACACACACAATTGGTATGTGTGTATTAGACCATCACAGTCACCTGTAACTTGTTTTCTTTGTTTTTAATACAATTGGTGTGTATGTTCACATCGGTGAAGGAGATTCGCATTTCAGCACTGAGGATTCCCAAATGGTTTATAAACCATATTTGCATGTGAAAAAATATTAATTGAGGCAGAGATAAAAAAAGATAAAAAATCATCTCAAACTCCAAATTGTATATAATTTTTTTTATAAGAAGGCCAATTTGAAGAGAAAGTGTTTATATCGGTTTTAATTGGTTCGCGTATATTTTATAGCTTTTTTTTTATCTTTTATCAATAAGTTAAAAGTCAATTGATATAAAAGTAAGTTTTTCTTAAATAATTAATGATTTTGTTTAATAGGTATAAGGGGTAAATGAAAGTAAAATTTATAGATAAAATATGTGCTTTTTGTATTCATTAACCGAAAAGTATACCTAGTTGTTCAGTGTTGTCCAAGTTGGAGACCGTGTTTGTTCTAAAGCCTTGCATATGCACTGCTAAAATGTGTTTCAACAAAATTTTTCGTTTTTTAGGATGCCCATGGAAATCACGAAAAATCTAATTTTTTATGTTTGGATTTCTTAATTTAAAATTAATCGCTTAGATGCTGTTTCTGCTTTTGTTGTGGGTTACTTCAGCCATGTAATATTTTCTGAGGCTGCAACAAAGTCAATCAAATTAACTTTTAAAACTTTATGTATGTTTAAGATTTGACGAGACATGGGCCAAAAGTGGTCGGCATAGAGAGCGCTTCGAAAATTCAAATTCTCCGTGGCTAAATGAAAGTCTAACATTACCACAACATATCTTAGATGAAATACCTTCTTCATCTAGAGTAGGAAGACCGAAGAAAGCTTATAGATTAGATGTCAAGTTGCGGCAGGTAAAAGACCAAGGCAGTAAAGAAAAAGTCAAAGCCAGAAAATAACTAATCCAAGAAAAATTTACAAGAGAAACAGGGTTATTGATAGATATGCCAACTCAACAGTCTGGCAATCCTAATGACGGGAACAAGGCTAGACGATTTTTTAGAGATGATGAAAAGACTGCCCAAATTACAGTGATAGTTAAAGAAATTATGAAAAAGTTTCATATCATCTTAGAAGCTCTTGGGTCTGGGTTCCCAATACATGCAGATGCCTTTGAAAATTATGCCTGGTATTTTAAGCCAGTAAGTGTGCATAAGGTCTTCTTTCATGGAAAACAAATAATTTCGACTTGTATACTTCCAATCGGACAACTTTCAGAAGAAGCGCAAGAAACAAGGAAAATAGAAGGTTTAGGGAACTTCCTACCAGAAAAATATCACGTGTAGATACAAATACTGAACTCTTAAATCGATTGCTTATAACCTCAGATCCAATTCTTAGCAAGTCTAAGATACTTTCCGAGAAGAAAGAAAAGCGTCATGGAACATGAATACTTGCAACTTTTATATGTAAAAAATAATTAAAAAAATTAAAATAAGCTGGTTTGTATGTATTGTTTTGTCTTGCCATTTGTAGTCATATGTTAAAAAAATTTGTTATATCCTATTCTGTGAAAAATTTCAATTAAAAAAAAACAAAAAAAATAATTTTAATTTAATTCCGCTAAATCAGCGATTCATCACACTGTGCGTTAGGTCGAAAACGAAGCGTTATTTAAAAAATGTTCGAAGTCGGAACGAGCGTTCGAAGGTCTCGTAGGATTCACATTGGGAGTATTTAAATTCAAATTGTCCAATCTTCGAACTAAGGTATCTCTAATAGACTGCATTTCACGAATGAAAACTCGTTGGTTTGCCTCGAGTCTGTGGCTTCTTCTTGAACAGGTGGACGTTCGTTAATATCTCATCGCTCATTATAATCATCACTATTGTGGTTATCTACCAGTTGTGGTGAAATCTGATCCTGGCTTAAGCCTACACTAGCCCCAGGTGGAGTACGACTAACAATTGGCCTGGATTCCATTGCTCCTGAACGGGGAGTTATTTCGAAAAGTGGACGAATTTCTCAAATTACTTGGTCTTCCTCTAGAACGCGTATTTGGAACTCTATTATCCATAATAGGAAATTTCGGATTTTAAATACAACTTCAAAAGATTTTAAATTTCAATATCTTTTAATAAATCTGTATTAAAAAAAATTAATACATGCATAATTTGGGGTCAGCGCGGTCGGTGCTAAATTCGATATTAAATGAGATATTAAATTTGATAAGATTAGATACAATATGCTTAAGAGCAAGATATCTGTCTTGGTAAACAGACGGACTGTGCAAACAATGAACACAATACGAACAAGACTGTATATAATTGGCAACTATAGGTAACATAGTAGCAACATAGTCCAGTGTAATAACTACCAGACAATGGACTACCTATACTAGGTATAAAAGAATTAGGATTTATATATTATAAAAATATTCATATGCACAACTTATCCTTTCACGAATTAGAAATTAGACCAATATGAATACAAAAAGCAGTTCAACTCTTTCTAATATCCAATAGTCGCAACGCGGATTACAATTAAAACTAAGAATATACTGGGACTATACTAATGAAAGTCATACTCAACTTGAACCGCCAAGAGACACAATAGAACACTCTACAATTGCTGGAGCTTAGCTAAAAGCTCTAAAGTTAGCCAGTATAATCTTTGTAGTGAGGTTCTTAATGCCTCGAAGTACATCTAATGTTAGAACACGTTTAATGCAAAAGAGAAACAATCAAGCAACCTCCATTAAGCAAAAAATACCAACAACCTTCCTCAATGCTTCATTGAAAAGGTACATGGACTTTAAAATATATACCAACAATTTCACATGTTGATTAAAGATAAATAAACTTGTGCAATACTCCAATTTAGCAATCTAGCTCTACGCAAAACAACGAAAATTCTTACTATCCATATAAATATTCATCTTATAGGTACCTACTGAACAAGAAGTGGTGGTGCGGCATGGCACAATACTGACAAAAAAAATTATGTCATTGCTTTATAAATTAGATCGAATATTTCTAAATCAATTACAAAAAAAATTATAGAAATCGGTACCTTTTGCGACAAGATATAGCCGAAACAGTCAGAGTCCAAAATGCGACAAACTCATAATACCTCATTTGCTGAAAAATACCGAAATCAAATTTTATTCAATTTTTCCCTTCAAACGAATCGCCTCTTCCATCATTTCTACTCGCAGACGAAGAAGTCAGATTTATTATATTTCCATCATCTCCCTCTCATCAAACATACTACTTGCCGAAGCGAAGGCAACATCGCAAATCATCAATTACACAGCAAAATAAATACAAGGTGGCGCAAAAATAACCTTCCGATGTTTTTTGGCTGTAATTTAAAAAATAAAATAAACTAAATAGTCACCAATATTCCGCGTTCTGGAGCAGTGTAGCGTAACATTGTTTATTAACGTGTATTTCGCATATGTTTACTACACAAATGTCAAAACAGAACTGACATTAGGGGCCAATCGCCAAAATTTATAGCATTTTCTGATAGGAGGATTACTTTTGCGCCACCTTGTACATACTTACATTTCCATACAAATGAAAATATCTGTGCTCCTTCTTACAAAGAAAAAAAATACAACATACATGGGAATGCAATTATGAAAGGTTCGATAAAGAGAGATAAACCAGTTTATTTGGTTTTCTTTCTTCATTTTCAAAGTGTGTATTTAAAATGAAGCTGACAGCAAAAGTTTAGACACAAACATTCTAGCTCAATTCATAACGCCATCTGCATTTAGTCAGCTAAAACAAACAATTCGATATGATGGCACTACTATAAAGTGTATATACAATGCAGCTATACTTGTCTCTATCCGCTGGTATAGACTCCTTATCAACCATATCTCTCGCAACATGTTGACCACTTCTTCTTTACATAAGCCTACCACAAACAGCTACATATTCTTATCACTAAAATCATTGTATATAAACCTTATAGTAGTGCAACCGTGCGTAAACGATGATACGCCACCAGTGCGCATTCGCCCGCAACAAATTATGATAGTCTAGTTCTACACCATTCTCGTGCTGGGAATATGAGTAGGAGGATGATGCAGGTAGTGGTGGTGGTTGGCAAAGCAGGTTTCGTGTAGATTTATGGTATATTTTTTGTTTGCTTTGATGGAAGGGGTATGTTATGTTTTCTGGATTTTAACACAATTGGTATGTGTGTGTATGATCGTTGAAGGAGAGTCGCATTTCAGCTACTGTGAGGATTCCCAAATGATTTTCTTTGTAATTCATATTTGCAAGTGAAAAATGGATATTCATATTTAAAGGTAGGGGCGATGGTTGATAAAGAAAGGTGGGAGAATTGTCATCAAGTAGATTGATGGTATATTATTTGTTGGCTTTGATGGATGTTTGGGGTAGGTTATGGCATATTGCAATTAGACCATCACAGTCACCTGCAACTTGTTTTCTTTGTTTTTAATACAATTGGTGTGTATGTTCACATCGGCGAAGGAGATTCGCATTTCAGCACTGAGGATTCCCAAATGGTTTATAAATCATATTTGCATGTGAAAAAATATTAATTGAGGCAGAGATAAAAAAAGATAAGACAAGTTATAGTGTATTCTCAGCTACATTGCGAACGATCCTTAAGGGTTTCCACTTTAAAAAGCAAATCGTGGATATTTTCGGACCCGTCGAATGCAATTTGCCACTTTTCAATTTTACAAACTGAACTAACCTACTGAAGAAGTTTGTTGACTTATTGGTGGCGCTTGTCTGCGTTGCACAGTGTGACGAATCGCTGATTTAGCTTGGTTTAATAAGGAAAATGACATGCACAAAATTAATCAAAACCCGCTTAAGCCTCCTACGTAATGACTGTGCAATTTTTTTGTTGTTGCTTAGTGCAACAAAAAAAAATCATCTCAATTTCCAAATTGTATATAATTTTTTTTATAAGAAGGTCAATTTGAAGAGAAAGTGTTTATATCGGTTTTAATTGGTTTGCGTATATTTTATAGCTTTTTTTTATCTTTTATCAATAAGTTAAAAGTCAATTGATATAAAAGTAAGTTTTTCTTAAATAATTAATGATTTTGTTTAATAGGTATAAGGGGTAAATGAAAGTAAAATTTATAGATAAAATATGTGTTTTTTGTATTCATTAACCGAAAAGTATACCTAGTTGTTCAGTGTTGTCCAAGTTGGAGACCGTGTCTGTTCTAATGAATACAAAAAGCAGTTCAACTCTTTCTGATATCCAATAGTCGCAACGCGGACTACAATTTAAACTATGAATATACTGGGACTATAGTAATGAAAGTCATACTCAACTTGAACCGCCAAGAGACACAATAGAACAATCTACAATTGCTGGAGCTCAGCTAAACGCTCTAGAGTTAGCCACTATAATCTTTGTAGTGACTTTCTTAATGCCTCGAAGTACATCTAATGTTAGAACACGTTTAATGCAAAAGAGAAACAATCAAGCAACCTCCATTAAGCAAAAAATACCAACAAGTGACCTTCCTCAATAGGCGTTTTTCTTTTTTAGCTCTGAGCGGGGCACTGAGCTGTCAAAAAAAGAACTGTGTTACTTTTTTAGCTCGGAGCGCTCTGAGCACAAAATTTGTATTTCTTTTGTATCTCTGAGCTAGCTCAGGGCTCGCTCGATGAGCTCGATTAAAAATGACCGAGCACATAGAGCGAAAAGCTGAGCGCGGCTGACTTCATTCATTATTTGTGCTTTTTCCATAGTATATTTACTAGAAAATATAATTTAAATGGAATAATCCTTGACAAACACCAATTTCAGAAGTAATCCTGACTATTTTGAAAATTAATAGAAAAAAAAATTATCTAATGACAGTTCAGTGCCCAATTCTGTTTCTTAATTAGCTCGACAGAAAATAAATTAGTTATCATTTTCAATTTATTGAGATAGAATTAAGATTTACAAAATTTTGTAATTTAGAAGTTATTGGTGTATAAATAAAATAATTTATTAAATTAAATAAAACAAAAATTAAAAAAAATAATATAAATAATATTAATCATCTTATATATGTTCAGCTCGGAGCGAGCTCTGATCGCTCGGGCCCCGCTCTGTTCCCCGCTCGGGGCTAAAAAAGAAAAACGCCTAATGCTTCATTGAAAAGGTACATGGACTTTAAAATATATACCAACAATTTCACATGTAGCTTAAAGATAAATAAACTTGTGCAATACTCCAATTTAGCAATCTAGCTCTACGCAAAACAACGAAAATTCTTACTATCAATATAAATTTTCATCTTATAGGTACCTATTGAACAAGAAGTGGTGGTGCGGCATGGCACAATACTGACAAAAAAAAATTATGTCATTGCTTTATAAATTAGATCGAATATTTCTAAATCAATTACAAAAAAAATTATAGAAATCGGTACCTTTTGCGACAAGATATAGCCGAAACAGTCAGAGTCCAAAATGCGACAAACTCATAATACCTCATTTGATGAAAAATACCGAAATCAAATTTTATTCAATTTTTCCCTTCAAACGAATCGCCTCTTCCATCATTTCTACTCGCAGACGAAGAAGTCAGATTTATTATATTTCCATCATCTCCCTCTCATCAAACATACTACTTGCCGAAGCGAAGGCAACATCGCAAATCATCAATTACACAGAAAAATAAATACATACTTACATTTCCATACAAATGAAAATCATATGACATGACCACAGAATCGATATTGCGAGATCCATTATCCATACAAATTAACTTACTTGGAAATCCTACATGCTACCTGTGCTGCTAAACAACAAAAATGCCTGTGTTATTTCTTACAAAGAAAAAAAATACAACATACATGGGAATGCAATTATGAAAGGTTCGATAAAGAGAGATAAACCAGTTTATTTGGTTTTCTTTTTTCGTTTTCAAAGTGTGTATTTAAAATGAAGATGACAGCAAAAATTTAGACACAAACATTCTAGCTCAATTCATAACGCCATCTGCATTTAGTCGGCTAAAACAAAAAATTCGACATGATGGCACTACTATAAAGTGTATATACAATGCTAAAATACATCATGCGTAACCTTAATCTATATTGCATTTTCCTAATCCTAATATTGCACTAATCCTAATTGATTTAAAATCTATCACAGTTCGTATACCAATTTCTTAAAAATATGTAACTACTTAACTTAACCCTACCTTATCATGCCTAACCAACGACCATACCACGTCGAGTTAATCGGTTCTCGTCAGATCACCGTAATTAAACGACGTTGGGCGCGGTTAGTACGTAGATGGGGGACCGTTTGAGAACAACCGCGTGTCGTTGGCCAGTCCCATCTACAGAGTTGAGGTAGATAATATACGTGGTATCACAATGGACCTAAATTGGTCTAAGTGTGTCGGCTTCTGCCGACAGCCACATAAACCTAACCTAACCTATCATGCCTATTATTGCAACATCCCATTCATCGATTCCACTTAATCGATAACGTTTGAAATTGTCTGCGAGGTGCGAGCAACCAAGCAGGTGTAACTTGTGCACTGAGTGAGTGCAGTCTTGTTTTAATTAAATGTCATTAAAGTTTTGTTTTGATTCGCGTAATGTGGATTGTTCAACTTGGTCGTCAGGTAAGTTTAATTGTTTTATTCATTGTCTATTATTTATTGTGTCCAAACATTAACGTTTTTTTCTTATTGGTATTATGTTGCTGTACCACCGATGGAGATATGGAATGAAACCAAATTCGACGAAACCAATAACCAACCCTTCACGTGGTGGTGGAAATGCATTAAAAACGCACGCAATTCTTCTTTGGAGGAATCAACTCCATCCACAGGTAGGTGCATAAAGTTTACGACACTGATTGCCATTGCCACTATATATCAATCGCATTTACATACCTGAGATTTACCAAACCAAAACAATGAGTTCTATTGTTTTCTTGGCAAGGTAAAGTCGTGTTGTTCGGTTGCATTTTACAGCGATCAGTAAGTGTTGGTATGTGCGTGTTGTCATTGTAATTTTCATTTTCTGTTGTTTGTTATTTAACCCTAGCGAGGTAACCGTCGGAACGGAAAATTCTCCCAAATCGTCCGAATCGGAGAATATTTTGCTTAAAGTTAATTCCGTTCCGACGGATCGGAACATTTTTCCGCCAAAATCTAACGCACACTGGCGGTATGCGTTGTAGTACGATGAAGTGCATTTTTTCCTGTTTTTGACATTTTGACACACAAGTTTTTTTCCGAAATCGTCCGCCAACATTTTGTTGCGGAATTTGTTCTTTTTTTATGTAAACACCTTGTAAATTGGATTTTCGATGCACGAATTTTTTGAATAAAAATTTAATTTTGCTATAGGTAATGGTGATAATTTATTAGGATTTATTATGCCAATAAAAATTGATTGAATGTCCCTTTTATTTTACATCAGGTTATTTTACAAAGAGGTCCTTGGAGCCACAATAAAGGTCCTTTAAACCCGAAAAAGGTTGTTTTCCAAAAATGTCTTTAGAAACAGCACGGTATATATGAGTTCAATGGTTTTTGAATAAATGATCCTAGGAACAACAAACATTTTGGAAAAATATCCTGGTTTCGACTATTAAGGACCTTTTTTGTTGTTGCAAGGACCTCTTAGTCAAATAACACTGAACACACATATACCGTGTGGATTCTAACGGCATTTTGGAAAAATATCCTTTTTTCTACTTTTAAGGATCTTTTTTGTTGTTCCAAGGATCTGTTAGTCAAATAACATTGAACATAATATATTGCCCGGTTTTGTAGGAGTTTTTGAAAAAAAAAAATTTCGGGCTTAAGGACCTTATTTAGTGCTCCAAGGACCTAATTATTAGTAACACTCTGGCAACTATTTTTTCACAACTAAACACGCTTACATAGTTGCACTTCGCAACTAATAACTAATTTAAATTTCCAAAATTTGTTTAGTTATGTACATTCAAAGAAACTACAGCTAATTTAGTTGTAGCTTTGTAGTTAAACTAACTTTTGTGCAACTCTGCTATTGACTTACCAAGTTGAGCGGTTCCAATTCACTAACTTCAATGATTTTTACATGATCATTTTGATGAATATATATTTTATTTACCGTTAGAAAGTAAAAAACGAAATAAATAAATTCAAATGCAACTAACAATAAGCTTTAGTATCTATTTCTGCCACTCCCTGATCGTCCTCCACCGAATCCCCCTCCTCCGTACTCCGTAGCCAAAATCACGACTACCGCCACCGCGGCCACCAAACTGTTCCATTTCATTTGCACGCTTGTCTTTCTTCACCTGGAAACGGCGAGCCATATCCCTCAGTTCGCCAGGTACCTCTTGGTCAGCTTCTAAGATCTTAATCAACTCTTTCGACGATCCCCAATCAGAACGCGTGAAGAAACTTGACGACGTACCAAGGCGACCCGCACGACCTGTACGACCAACACGATGCACGTACTCCCCGATGTTGCAGGGGAAATCACAGTTGATAACATATCTATGGAATGATGAATTTATTAATCTGCAAGTCAACATTTATGAATTACTTACGTTATATCCTCGATATCAAGTCCTCTGTTTGCTTTACATCGGTTGCAATGAGAATCCTCACCTTGCCAATTCTGCTACACCCCAGTTCTACGCTCGTTTTTATCGTCTTCTTCTTATCAGGAAACTTTCGACACTGTTTATTCCACGAATCGTTGCGGTCGAGAAGAACACTTCAAAGTGCGCCTCCAGACCGTCACACATCAGCCGTAGGTTGACACTTTTCACTCAGAATTCACTTTACAAAATCTACCATAACAAATTAAAGTACAAATAAATGTAAATAAACGTAATGGTACAATCACACAACACAAAATGAAGACCGCCGATTGATGTCTCAAATTGAAGACGGAAAAAACAAATGCATAATAAGGACTATCAAAACACACTGCTTTTTTTTGACTTTTAAATGGAATTGTTTTCATCTTTTGACAACTCGGTAATTACATATGTTTGAATTATAGAGATGGTAGTTTCGAAAATATATCGATATTTGATTGAATCGATATATTTTAAATAAAAATCGATTTGTGTTCTAGTTAACGCTAGCGTACAATTTATTGGCAAAATGACATCCTTCCTTGTTAAGAACTATGAAATCAAACTCCCTTTATTGATATATGATAATTTAAAGCTCTTTTAAGTCTTCATTATATATAAGTATCGAAAGACATATTGACTTATCGATATTTAAATGTACTTTGCACATCTTTTTCAGAACTTTAAGTCTGTCGCATGTCGAATCAATGCGACGCGGTGCGCCATCGCAATTATATATAATTTTTCTCCGATGACAGACACCTCGAAGGCAATTTGAGTCTCCGAAGGAGTATGCGTTGCGGAGAATTTTCCGTTCCGACGGTTACCTCGCTAGGGCAGATTATCTTCTTTTCATCTTATCCTTTTATTTCAGGACGATGCACAGAGATTAAATGCAAGGGTTCATCGACCTTGAGTCTCTTCACAGGTAAGTGATTTCGTTTTGGATATCGTGGCCCTATGTTAAGGTGGTAATTTTGTTTTTGTTTTAGGTACAATTGATATCGCCCAGGAACCAGGACCCCGTAACAGGATCGATGGCGGTTGGCGAGTGGTCGCTAGTTAACCGACCTCGTAGAAAAGAGGGTCACCTGCGAATATTCTGTGCCATTGTTTATTGCACCGCGAGCGTGGTCTAAACTCTGTGCCGAACGTGTGGCAAGGGCCTACGCCTTGAGATGTCTACAGGCCGGGTATCTTTGGTGAGTTATTTCATTCTATCCGGTTTTGCACGTAAAAAAAATACATAAATAACTATACTTAACCCTAGTCAGTCTTAGTCTCTATACTTTATACTATATTTAACTTCCTAAATACTACATTATGAATAAACAAAATAAGAATAAATAAATAAATAAAACTTATAACTAGATAAATAAACTCTGTTTCTATACCTAAAGCTAGTTGAATAAATAATCTAAATAAATAAAATATATCTCTGGACGATACTATAAATAATTTAACAAATAACACGAAAGTAGACACTAACTTAACAACGGCAGCATGGGTGTGTCATCTTTCTTTGGCGTTGTTATGCGTGGCGGTCCTTCGCATGGAACACTCCGACCTACTCGCCTCGCTGATTCCCTATCTCGTAAAGAGAGTTTCCAATAGCCTTAAGCACTATTGCTTTTAGGAATTTTGGTCCCAATTTTGCATTATAGCCATCGGGTTGGCTACTCTGTTTGAAATTGCGTCGGTAAACGATTTGTCCTACCGTGTATTTTACGTCCCTACTTCTGGTATTGTATACCTTTGTAGCCTTATTGTGCGCTAGCCTCAAGTTGTCATATATTTTAGTCCTAATTAATCCTAACCTATCAGTCTTATTGGTGATTCGTATTCCAGTGATTCGTATTCCAGTGTCCTTAAGCATGTCCAGTCGAACGCTGTCCGGACATGTCTGACTCTATACTTTTGAGAAAGCTGGAGTACAATTCTGAAACGAATTGTTTTCCGTTGTCTGAATGGACATATTCTGGGACACCAAACACATGGAAAACACTATCTTCTAAATATTTCACTACCTCAGCTGCCGTTGCTTTACGGATAGGCCGCAATAATACATACTTACTGAAGTGGTCTAACACGATGAAGATATGGGTATGTCCTGTTTTAGTTCGTGGGTAAGGTCCTAAAAAGTCGATATAGAGTCGCTGAAAAGGTCGCTCAGTGATCGTTTGTTGCCCCATCGGCGGTCGGGATACCACGTTAAGTGGCTTATTGCACTTGCAGATTTCGCATGACTGCACATGTTTTTGGACATCGGACGCCATTCCTGGCCAGAAGTATTTTTGCTTTAGCTTGGCCAAAGACTTGTTCACCCCGCCATGTCCGGCCGATGGGGAGTCGTGGGCTGTTACCAAAAGGCTCCCACGCAACTCCTTTGGTACCCAGAGTTTCCTGGCCCTATCTTCCTGTAGTTCGTCACCAGTTCGTATGTCTGTCCGTTTGTAAACGTAGCCGTCTGATATACATAAGTCAGGTAGTCTGTCTTGGTTCTTCTCGTCCATCTTCCTCAACTCGTCATACTCTTCCGAAGAGAGGTATGGCGACTTGAGATCGACTTCAAAGAGAACAGTGTCAGTGTTGTTGCCCCGCACAAATATCCGCCCAAAAACAAATATCGAGCCAAACTCAAAGCAGTAACCAAAGCTCACAAGTTTGGAATTAGTTCAATTTTATTTCTGAAAATTCAATTACATTACAAACCAAAATTACAAGTATTTAGAAATGTTCGCTTACAAATTGGTTTTGGGATACAGTGTTCTTAAGCAACAACTTAACTCAAATCAGAACCTGTTCGAAACCTGTTTAAGAACAATTTTAATTAGAGTTTGTAAAAAAATTAAATAATTAATTCTATTCACCCAGCACAGGCTAAACTTTTAACAATCAAATTCAATCTATTTTTTGAAGGTCACAAGGGACATTTCTCACAAAATAATTGTTACTTAAACGTTAACTATTTTTACTCTTTCAATAGAAAGAGACGCAAGTAGTATTGAAATTATAGAACAAAAAAAACTCGCCGAATTTCCCACGAAGTTGCCACTTAACCAAAAGGGTAAAGTGGGTTTAGAGGGTAATGCAGGCGCAATAACATTAACGACGGCTGGGTGACATTCCGGGGCCCGTCTGAAAACTAGGAGGAAGACCTTACATCCAACACAGCAAGCCGTCCGACAGACCTCTTAAGCTTGACTGAGCCATTCGCCATTTTAACGTCAGCCATTCGCACGATGTTGTCTGGACCTGGGAATACCTTCACGACACGTCCTAACTGCCAAGCGGAACGAATCTCATTCGGCTCGACGAGAACGACCACGTCATCAACTTCTATCAGTTTTGTTGTCTTGTACCATTTTAACCTTTTTGTGATAACTGGTAAATACTCGGTGTACCACCGCTTTACGATTTGGGACATCAAGTGTTGCGAACGTTTGCTGTAGAGTTTGCTGCAGAGGTCCTCTTCCGAGAATACTCCCGGAGCCGTTGTATCTCTGTCACCCTCTCCGAAGAGCATTGTGTTCGGCGTTAGCGGTTTAGGATCTTCAGGATCTACTGGCAGGTGCGTGAGTGGCCGGCGATTAATTTGTCCTTGGGCCTCCAATAAAGCGTTTCGCAGTACGTCTTCTCGGGGGATCAAACCTTTCAGAGCAAAGTTAATGCTGTTCTTTACTGATTGAATGAGCCGCTCCCAAGCACCTCCCATCCAAGGTGAATAAGCTGGTATGAATCGCCACAGAATACCCTCATTCTTCGCGGCGTGTTCGCTGAGATAAATCTCCATAGCCTTGATGTCCCTGTCCAGCAGATTCTTTGTGCCAATGAAGTTAAGACCGTTATCGCTATAGAAGAAGCGGGTGACTACTCGATTGATAACAAAACGCCGCACAGCCATCGTGCATTGATCTAAACTAAGATCGTTGAGTACCTCGATTTGAACAGCTCGGAATGTAAGGCACGTGAAGATCATCCCGTATCTCTTTGCCGTACCACGTCCAAACTTCACCAAGAGCGGTCCAAAGCAATCGACGCCGACATGTGTAAATGGCCTCGAGTCAAAGGCCAGGCGAGCCTCAGGTAACTGACCCATAACCGGCATTACAGGCATAGCTTTAAGACGTTTGCACTTACAGCATTTAGATCTCACCCTTTCAACAGCTCCTCGAATGCCTATTATCCATGCACGCTCACGGATATCCGAAATAACCGTCGCCGTACCCATGTGAAGGTTTATCTCGTGATGATGTTGGATTAGTATGTCAACCAACGGATGAGTCTTCGGTAGAATTGCTGGGTTACGCGCTGCATAGGACAGGTTAGCCTTTTGTGCGCGGGAGCTTAACCGCATTGTCCCATCCTTATCGAGAAAGGGTGACAGGCTAAGAATGAAGCTCGTAGATTTAACCATCCCGTTTTTCTGTAACGATTTCACATCATCAGGAAAAGCATCCATTTGAATTTTTCGGAAAAGCCAGTTTTCAGCGCGGTAGAACTCTCCTGGAGTGATAAACGTTTCCTTTTCAGCAGGTAGCTTCCGACAAATGTCTTTGAATCTTAACAAAAAACCGATTACTCTCACCGACGAAGACCATCTAGCTCTAAACCTGGCGCTGAGGTTATCATAGGCAACAAACGATATCCCTGGACGACTGGTGTGGATTAGAACTGTTAAAATCTCAGAGTTCGCCAAATCCAATCCCGTTCTTCCTGGTTTAACGGGCCATTCGGAAATCGGTAGCCTAATAAAATCAGATCCTCGGAACCATCTCGCTCCCTGATCTCCCATAGCGTCATCGAACCACTTAGTCCCGTCATCAGCAACGTTTTCACTCGAGGCAACATGAACCCACTGACGAGGCGAAGTTGAGTCAAGAATCTCTCCAATACGGGTCGCAACAAATGAAGGAAACTTGTACTGCGTTGAGTTTATCCACGACAGCACGGTTGTCGAATCTGACAGATACAACTCCTCATCGAAACGTATTGTATGCGAAGCTTTTATGGTAGACGCCAGTCGAACACCAAGAACCGCAGGTTGCAACTCCAAGCGAGGGACTGATAATTGCTTCACGGGAGCAACCTTTGCCTTCGCCATGACTTGTGAAACCTCCACTTCCCCGTTGCGTTCAAATCGTAGATAAGCGGTAGCTACAAACGCTTTCTCCGAAGCGTCTACGAAAGTAATAAGGCTTACCTTGCAGTCATCTGGATTCCACGAGACATATCGTCGAGGGATGCGCAGCTTCTCAATATTCTTCAACTCTCTAATGAAGGTTAACCACTGGAGCTGCAACTCGGAAGACACTAGCTCGTCCCAGTCGAAGCCTTCTCGCCACACCTCTTGAAGGATGATCCTCCCCCGAATGATGTATAGAGATACGATTCCCAGCGGATCGAATATCCTCATGACAGTCCTAAGCATACGTCGTTTAGTGATAGCAACATTCATCAGCAACATCCCTTGTAGATCCTCATCGTCCGCAAGCTTATACGAAAAACAATCGCTGGCTGGATGCCAGAACATTCCCAAAACCTTGGCAATATACCCCTCACATTCGTTTGGATCGATACTGACCAATTTGCTGTTGACATGGATCTCTGGCATTTGAAGTAGAAGATCACGGCTATTAGATTGCACTCCTACGAGTTCAAAATTCATAGATTTGCAGATATGAATCGCATCTCTGGTTACTGAAACTGCTTCCTCGACAGTATCATGACTGTTAAAATAGTCGTCTACATAGGTTCTTTTAGTAAGCCCATCCACTGCTTCCGGGTAATCGCCCATAAATAAATTAGCATGGTGATTTTTTAGGAATTGTGCGCACGTTGGTGAACACCTTGGGCCAAACATCATCACTTGCATGATATATACAGTAGGTTTACGTGAGCTGTCACCATCTCTCCACAGGATTCTTTGACATTGCTGGTCCTCCTCCTTGATCCGGATTCGATGAAACATTTCCTTCACATCGGCGTTCACAGCAACCGCTCGCTCGCGAAATTTAAAAAGGCCAGCATGCAGCGGCACAAGGTTGTCTGGACCCTTCAGCAGGTGTGTGTTGAGCGAAACACCATTGACTTTCGCTGCCACGTCGGCGACGCATCTCGGTTTAGGTGGAACATTGTTTGGGTTCTCGACGATGAAAGACGGGGCATACCATATGCGAGGCCACTTTATCGCCAGCTCCTCTTCTGAAGCGATCCTGGCATAACCTTTTTCCAAAAGCTGATGCATGTAATTATTTTTCCATTCCAGGATATGCGGTTTTTTCCGCAACGATTTCTCTAGTCCAACAAGCCTCTTGACAGCCATCGGGAAACTATCTGGGAGCTCAACATCATCCGCGTCCCACAACAGACCGATTTCATATTGTTGTCCAACTAGCTTAAGAGAACGCTCCATAATATCCATTGCCCGATTGACATCTCGACTCACTAAATTGGACCTTTGAGGCATCACACCAAACTCCTCAGTGGTGAAATGTCGTTTGACAAGTTCATGTAAATCATCTTCACCTTTTATAGCATCATGAAACATGAACTTAATCGTAGGTCTTGCTACTTGATGAGAGCACGAGATATGTGTCGTGGCGGCTGTGTTACCATTGCCATAGATAATCCAGCCAAGAAGTGTTTTTACGGCACAAGGCTCTTCATCCTTGCCATGACGCTGACCGCGGCCCAAAAGTAAGTTAGCCTGGTCAAGACCTATCAAGATTTTTGGCTTAGCCTTCACCAGATCAATCAGTGGAAGTCCACGCAGATGTGGGTAAACGCTTTTCAATCTGGCCACATCGAGTGATTGACTAGGCAAATCCAATTCGTCTACCGTATAAACGTTTTTCAGGACATGCCGTTTTCGTTTGTTAACGCCGGAAACTGACAAAGTAGTCCGCAAAGAACTCTCCTGACGTACAACACCTTTAGTCCATTGAAGGGTTAGATCCTCCGGTTCACCCTCTAAACCGAGTTCATTAAACAGTTCCCTCTCAAGCATTGTCAACGACGAACCATCATCGAGAAAAGCGAATGTATCCACAAATAAATTGTCTCGACCATGAAGTCTAATTGGTATAATCTTAAACATGACGGAAAGATTTGTGCCAATGTGAGAAGAATGTACGTGAGGCTGAGGGATGAACGGGGTTGCAGTTGTGTTCAGCTCCGAAGAAGTACTGCTAACCGTCTGGTGCAACAACGGATGATGACGACCAGTACATCCATTGGTACCACACGTTCTCTTTTTAGCACATGTCCTCCAGTCGTGTTTCAATGAGTCCAAGCAAGTGTAGCAAATTGCATTCTCTCTAACATAAGAAAGCCGGAGCTCCGCTGGTAACGCCTTAAATTCAACACATTGACTCAGCGGATGCTGCCCTTTAGTGCACTTTCCACAAGAAAGCTGAGAGACAGCCGGGATTGTATGTGTTTGGTGAGTCAGCACCTGACGAGAAGACTTTGGAACAGCTTGTGTCCTCTTTGTGTCAGCATGAACAGTTGCAAGTGGTCTTATCAAATTGGGTGGTAAATCAACAACCTTTTGATTCAGAAACTCGGCAAAATGAATGAAACTAGGATGTTGAATTGACGCCTTCTTTTTTTGCCAGTCTTGATAGAGACCAGCCCCGAGTTTAGACGCGAGGTTAGTCATCACGTAGCCATTTGTTAGGTCCTCTTTCCTGTTCATGGATCTGATGTCAGCTACGTAGCCATTCAATTTTACTGCCCATAATCGAATCTTCGGGTCACTCTTAGACGTTAAGCATGGAAGATTTAATAATTCCGTAGTCAAGTCATGGACGAGTACATCATATCGACCAAACATGACACGAAGAGAACTCATAATTGCATCCGCATCAGAGGAATATTTTAACCGATCGCACACAAGCTGATATGCTTCTCCCTTCAAAGCCTTACGTAATCGTGCAACGTTCTCTTTGTCACTAAAACTTCCCTCAATCGTGGTTGATTTAAACACTTCTTCAAAGTAAGGCCACTCGCGTCTATTCTCGCCGGTAAATATTGGGAGTTCCTGAACGTTATTGGGATTGAGAATAGTGAGCAGGCTGGCCATGTCGGATTCTTGAAAGGTAGAATTGTGGTTGTTCTCAGGATATTCAGACGTTGGACGATTAGGCGTAGATTGCTTCTGAGAATTATTGTTCAGCAGTGATTGGTGGTTTTCCTGAATCTTCTTAATGATTTCCCACCTGTCATTCGCATTCTGAATCGTACTTTCTTTCCCACCACTTTCAAAGACTGGAGGCATTACCCTCTTTGACGACATAGACTCCGACAATTTAATTTTCATATTTTCGAAATCAGCTCGCAACGCTATGAGCTCTTGGTCGCGTTGCGCCACTGTGGCTTGTGCTATTGCAGCCGCCTCAATCAAAATGTCAACTTGGTCCCCAAGGGCACCTTTACTGGACGCCGCTGGTTGAGAAAATTGCTCC
Source organism: Portevinia maculata (assembly GCA_949715645.1). Taxonomy (NCBI): domain Eukaryota; kingdom Metazoa; phylum Arthropoda; class Insecta; order Diptera; family Syrphidae; genus Portevinia; species Portevinia maculata. The sequence continues at coordinate 125,513,361 of OX454527.1, forward strand.
ACAGCAAGAACCGACTCCGCAGCTTCACCTTCTCTGGACTCGCAATCACTTTCCTCACAGAACCATGGTGTGGCCGTATCATAAAGATTGGGGTCGAAACCATGACAAGTATAGTGCCACCAGCGCTTACACGTATCGCAGCTAACCATGAAATCGTCATCCACCTTACGGCAACTTCGAGAACTGCAGCTCCTTCTTAAATTCTGCATGATGAAACTATCGATGTTTCCAATGAAACGCGGCAATTTAAATAAAATGATGTTGTTGCCCCGCACAAATATCCGCCCAAAAACAAATATCGAGCCAAACTCAAAGCAGTAACCAAAGCTCACAAGTTTGGAATTAGTTCAATTTTATTTCTGAAAATTCAATTACATTACAAACCAAAATTACAAGTATTTAGAAATGTTCGCTTACAAATTGGGTTTGGGATACAGTGTTCTTAAGCAACAACTTAACTCAAATCAGAACCTGTTCGAAACCTGTTAAAGAACAATTTTAATTAGAGTTTGTAAAAAAATTAAATAATTAATTCTATTCACCCAGCACAGGCTAAACTTTTAACAATCAAATTCAATCTATTTTTTGAAGGTCACAAGGGACATTTCTCACAAAATAATTGTTACTTAAACGTTAACTATTTTTACTCTTTCAATAGAAAGAGACGCAAGTAGTATTGAAATTATAGAACAAAAAAAACTCGCCGAATTTCCCACGAAGTTGCCACTTAACCAAAAGGGTAAAGTGGGTTTAAAGGGTAATGCAGGCGCAATAACATTAACGACGGCTGGGTGACAGTCAGGCTTGAGCTCTTCCATGTGGACACGTGAGAGAGTATCCGAGACTACATTTTGGATGCCCTTCATATGTTCTATCACGAAATCAAACACTTGTAGCTTGAGGCTCCATCTAGCCAAGCGGCCTGACAGGTCTTTGTGGGTCATAAGCCAGTTGAGGCTAGCGTGATCCGTGATAATAGTGAAAGGGAATCCTTCCACGTAGGCTCGGAACTTCTTCACTGACAGGACGGCCGCATAGGATTCAAGTTCCGTAACGCTATAGTTCCGTTGTGCGGAATTAAGCTTCTGGGACATGAATGCTATCGGTCGTTCGTTATTCTCCGCATCCTTCTCGAAGAGAACACTCCCTACACCAGTTGTCGAAGCGTCGCACTGTATATAAAAATGTTTTGTAAAGTCAGGGTTGGTCAGTATTGGCGCGGTAACCAGTGACATTTTGAGCTGGTTGAAAGCTCTAAGCGCCTCGTCAGTCATGTTGAATGTTTGTCATTTTTTCAAGCAGCCTGTACCGCCCTGTCTTACCTAGGAATCGGCGGAGATGATTGGGAGTCTTTGGAACAGGGAAGTTTTCGACTGCCGACACTTTGTCTTTGTCGGTTCGTAAGCATCCATCACCGACTATATACCCTAAGTACTTAATCTCCTGTGAAACCGAACAGGTGAAACGGGCCACAGAGGCGGCGTCCACTGGTCAGCGTCCATCTAAGAGCCAGCGAAAGAGGAAAAGGAGAAAGGCGGCTATCGTGCGGCGCAAAGAAACTGCACCGCCAGTTGAAGGCGCAAGCGCAGAGAACGGCACTTCCCCGGCGGCGACGGCAAAGAGATGCAGGGCGGCAAAGGTTACCCCAACCGAAACCAGCCAGCTGACTGAAACCAACGCTGCCTCCCCTTCCAATAGCTTGAACAGGAAAAAAACGGAGGAAGAAGACCTCAAGCACTTCTGTCGGTGGAACTTCGCGCGCACCTTCTGCGTGCCCTTCCACTAGAACACTTCCAGCTGATGTATTTCTAATGATTGGATTTACTCAGATTAACCTTCAACACTCCAAGGCTGCTACTGCACTCATCAGTAAGAAGCTTTCTGTGTTGAATACAAAAGCCCACATAACAGCCATGGGTGTGGAAAAATTGCATCTGTGGCCTTGGAGGTGTCGGTGGCACAACGATACTCTGTGACGAGCGGTCCGAGAGACCAAGGGCTTGTCTTGCTGTGTCGAACCTTCTCTCAGCGACTAAGCATGGACAATTTTGTGGCCAAGATTTGGTTGCTGCAGCCATTAGCTACGAAACGAATGGAAATTGGAAGACCTTCGTCGTGGCGTCAGCTTATCTCCCCTATGATTCGGTAGTGCCTCCACCACCGAGGGCAATTGCTGAACTCATTGACTATTGCGACACCAGGAAGATGGGCCTAGTTATATGCTGTGATGCCAATGCTCAAAACATTGTTTGGGGCAGCAGCAAATGCAACATGCGAGGAAACCATCTCCTGGATTTCATTCTATCATCTGATCTTACTATCAACAATGTTGGCTCGCAACCAACTTTTGTGACGTCAAGAAGACAGGAAGTGATCGACCTAACTTTATCAAATAGATACTTTAAGGCGGTTACTAACTGGAGGGTCTCTTCGGAGGTGTCCCTCTCAGACCATAGATCTATCGAATTCCAAATCGGATGCGAAGCCATAACTTTGCAGGAGAGGAGGAATCCGAGAAAAACCAACTGGATACGCTTCAGGGAGGAATTAGGGAAAACTCTCAAAACTCCAACCAAACTCAGGACGAGACAAAAGGTAGAGGAAGCTGTTCAAGACCTGAATAGTGCCATTACTAGCTGTTTTGAACTGACGTGCCTAGTAAGCAAACCCCCTGGCAGAACACCGGTTCCCTGGTGGAGCTCGGAACTGCAAAGAATCCGAAGAGAAGCTAGAAAGCTTCTAAATAGGTCACTCAAGACTGATTTGGAGAGAGACTGGAATCTCTACCGATCGAATCAGAAGGAATATAAGAGGCTAATTCGGGTATCGAAAAGTGCTTCTTATAGGAAAAGAATGAAACACTGGGTGAAACTAGTAGGTTGGTTAAAGTTCTGAAAAAGGGCAAACCAGCCAAACTGGACTCACTTAGAAAACTTGATGGCACCTTTACTGAGACGAAAGCGGAAACTTTTAGTTATCTGCTGGAGTCTCACTTTCCGGGTAACCAGATTACAATTGGTTCACAACCAACCCCGATTACCGAGATTATGAGTGAGCCAAGACAAACAACTCGGCGTAGCTGGTATATTGCGAAGGCCGTGGTAACGGACGAGGCCATTAAATACGCCTTTGTGTCTTTTGACCGCTTCAAGTCACCTGGTACGGACGGAATATACCCAGCCATGCTGCAACAATGTACAAACCAGTTGCTACCGACTATGAAGAAAATCTTCACCGCTGTCCTAGCACTGGCATACATTCCAACACCCTGGCGTACAGTTAGAGTGGCATTTATACCAAAAATTGGCAGAAGTGACTACTCGCTCGCCAAGGGATTCAGACCAATGAGTCTGACTTCCTTCTTGCTGAAAAGCATGGAAAGGCTGGTCGACCTTAACGTGCGCAAAACTGCTTTGCGATTGCACCCACTATCTCAGATGCAACATGCCTATCAACGCGGAAAATCCTGCGGGACTGCGCTCCAAAATCTAGTTGGTAGAATTGAGGGCGCGCTTGACAGAAAAGAATACGCGATGGGCATTTTCATCGATATTGAGGGTGCTTTTGACAATGCGGCTTTTGATAGCATGTGCAGCTCCGCCAGACAACACGGCGTAGACGAACCATTGGTATTGTGGATTAAAGCAATGCTAATAAATAGAACGTTGGTTGCGGATGCGGATTGTGGCCGCTATGTTATGGCGGGGGTAAACAGAGGCTGCCCGCAAGGCGGCGTCCTGTCTCCACTGCTGTGGTGTATGCTGGTCGACTCTCTGTTGAACGCACTCAACAGTTCTAATATTTACGCTCAGGCGTACGCGGATGATGTTGCCGTGCTTTTTGTTGGATCATGCCTAGCGACTGTATGCGCCAAGGCGCAGGCGGCCCTTGACGTGATCGACGAATGGTGCACTAGGAATGGGCTCTCGGTCAATCCTCTTAAAACTGAGGTTGTTCTCTTTACGAGAAGGAGGAAGCTGGTCGGGTTGACTCAGCCAGTGCTAAAAGGCGTCACAATCCAACTTTCCAATGAAGCAAAGTATCTGGGAGTCATCCTGGATAGCAAACTTCTTTGGTCCAAACATGTTGAGCTGAAGACTGCCAAGGCGCTGTCTGTTTTCTAGCAGTGCAAAGGCATTTTCGGCAAGACATGGGGCTTATCACCGAAAAGAGTCCTATGGATTTATACGGCTATGATAAGACCATTTATAGCATACGCATCGGTTGTTTGGTGGAATAAGCTTTCACGTAAATACGTCACTGCTGCTTTTGCCAAACTCCAAAGGCAGGTATGTCTAGGCTGCACGGGGGCCTTCCCCAGCACGCCTGGCTCCGGCCTAGATGCACTATTGAACCTTCCGCCCCTTGATGTTTACATCATGGGCTGTACAATCAAGGCTATCTCACGTCTTACAAGAGGTGGCTTTTGGTATAACTCGCACTGGAGTTTTGATGAACTTGCGCAACGGTTGTCCTTCGACTCCTGTCTTATGGATATGCCGTCTGATGCGATGACACCGGAACTTCGGCTAAAGCGCAACTACGAGGTCGACTATCCTCGCGTCCAGGACTGGCTCTGGCCGGACTCTGAACCTGGAAGGGAATGCAGTCGAATCTTCACGGATGGCTCCAAAACCGATCAAGGATCTGGTGCTGGTGTCTTCGTGGAGAGCGATAACGTTAGACTTTTCTTTCCGTTAGGCAAATATGCGTCAGTCTTCCAAACAGAGACTTATGCTATCCTAATGGCCATGGACTATGTTACGAGGAACAGGTGGAGGGGGCGAAGTATCTGCGTCTGTAGCGACAGTCAGGCTGCGCTTAAGGCCTTACTCAAACCCTTAACTACCTCCAAAATAGTACGTGAATGCAAGATATCTCTGAATTCGGTCGGAAGGCTGAATTCACTTAAACTTGTCTGGGTCCCGGGTCATAACGGGATCACGGGAAATGAGATCTCCGACGAACTTGCTAGACAAGGCTCAGAGGGGGACCTCTCAGGACCTGAACCAGCGATCTGTCTGCCTGCGTCCTCGGTCAGGGCTTCCATTGACGGTTGGGTTTCCTATGAACACAATCGCCGTTGGCATGACTCTCCAGGGTGCAGACAGACTAAGCAAATGCTCCCCGACGTCTGTGGGAAATCCGCGGCATTCTTGTTGTCTCTCAACAGAAAAGACTGCAGACAGACTACTGGCGTTCTTCCGGGATACTACGCTTTTGCCAAACATCTTAAGGTGCTAGCCCTAAGCGACACCACCAACTGCGAAGCCTGTGGAGAAAGCGACGACACTGCGGAACATTTCCTCTGTGATTGTCCTGCTTTTGCTCGTATCAGGTGGCAGGTATTTGGTGCGGATATGGTGAGTGCTGTAAACCTAAGCTCCTTATCATTGTAGCGCCTTCTCGTTTTTCTTAGAAAAACGAGTAAATTCCCACAGTAAAATGTGGTGTGTCTGCCTGGTAGTACAATGGACCAGTATTGAGTCTGAGTGCTCCAGTGCAGAAAGTCTCACACATCCCGACAAAAAAAAAAAAAAAACTTAATCTCCTTGTAGCAGAACTTATTTTTTTTTTCATTGATGGTAAGCCCCGCATCCCGTAAACACTTTGAGACCTCCTCTAGCGATCGGGCATGTGACTCGAAGTCTGGAGAACAAACCAAGAGGTCATCGAGGTAGACAAAGACATGCTCCTTTAACTTGGAGGGTATGACTTTGTCCATACGCCTACACATTCTCTGGGCAGCGTTGCACAATCCGAACGGCATAACCGTGAATTGGTACAACGGCCACCCTGGAACTGTAAAGGCCGTCTTCTCTCTTGATTTCCTCTCCAGAGGAATGTGCCAGAAAGCGTTTTTGAGGTCTATCCCTGAAATAAACCTGGTTTCCTGCAGTCGACTAAGCAGACCCTCAATGTGGGGAAGTGGGTATGCATCCTTCTTCGTTACTGCATTTACTTTTCGTGAGTCCAGGCACAATCTGTTTTTGCCTGGCTTCCTCACTAACACAACAGGTGAGCTCCAGGCGCTGTTGCTCTCATCGATCACACCCAATGACAGCATACGGTCGAGCTCTTCAAACAGCAATTTCTGTATCGCGGGCGAAATCGGGTAGCGTCTCTGTTTCATGGGAATCTTGTCGTCATCCACCTCTATCACATGTTCTTCGAGACTTGTTTTACCCAGACCCCGCGCCGCAAATGATGCAAAGAGCTGTTTGATTTGCTCTAGCCGCTGTGCTTGTGCTGGTGAGAGTGCCTGGACTGGAGGAGCTTCTGTTGACAGGGATGGAGTTTCGATCTCCCTGATCACATTCGGAGCGACCCTAAACGCACTCCAGAAATCTGCACCCAGATAGAGCTGTTGTTGTAGGTTTGGGACAACAAGGAGTTCGATCTCTTGAGTTAGGTTACCCCACGAAACTTGTGTCGTAAACCGTCCCTGTATGCGTTGTGGATTTCCGTCTGCTGTCCTAAGGTCTGTTGCCATCTTAGTCATCGTCAAGTTGTGTCTCTTTAAAAATTCGTTTGCCCCTTTTCCTAGGCAGCTAATCGAGGCACCACTGTCTAATAGCCCCAAGATTTCTTCTCCATCTATTGTCACTTTAGCGTAAGGTCTATTGTCGTCTGTTGTGTTTAGTACTGTCGATTCTATTCTACTCTTTCGTCTTCTAAATATTGCACATTTCTCCCTTAGCCTTGAAATTCTCTTAAAATTCCTAACTTTCTTAAGCCGCGTCAATTCTTCTCCGAAAATTCTCTTTCTAGCTTCTTCGTATTCTTGCAATCGTCTATGTAAGCTCTTTTTGATCGGAACGTCATTTTTATTGGAGGGAATCTTCAATTCAGGGTCCCTTCTTAGGATTCGGACTGGCCCGCGTCCATCTGTATCCCTGGGATCGAGTTTGTCGTTGACGGTTTGCTCCCGGATGCACCGCCGTTCCTCGAGTTTCCCTGGCACTTTTCGCAGTTGAAGGCCAGACTTCCTTGCCCACAACTGAAGCACATTAGAGTGTGGAAATGTGAAGTGCAATTTGCTTCAGCTTTGGGTGCGTTCTTAACTCTACCTTCCTGCCTATTGTCTTTTGTCAATTGGGTCGTTCTGTCCCTGTCCGTGTAGTTTGTCAGTCTGTTAGTTTGTCTTTGCTGGAGCGCAGCCACTTCAAACTCGTCTTCATCCGGCTCGGTATTTTTGCCTTCCTCAAGCCCTACACTCCTGAGTTCACTCACATTTCTCCGAGCCCTACTAGCTCGTGCGGCGATATGGCTTTCCGCCTTTCTGCACTCTTCTCGTAGCTCTCGGATTGTCGGGACATTGCACCCAAAGATAAGGTTCGCTACCCTATCCTTTAGGTTATGTCGAAGAATGGCCAGTAAGTCACTTTCGTTTGGCCTTTGTCTCATCCGTAAAGTCAATGTCCGTATGTCGATATAAAAGTCGTCAAACGTTTCGTGGAGCAACTGTCTCCTATCCATAATTAGACGGAGTATTTCATGGTCCCCCCTATTGTCTTTAAATTGGTGTAGCAGTTCGGCTTTGAGGTCGAAATAATTGATCAAGGGGTCTCCATTGTTACGTTGGGCGCCATTGTTATGAGTAGAGACTTGGCCACAGGGGCGTCTTCGAAGTAGTGGAGGAGGACGGTGGCACGCTCGCGGTTGCACGGCTATCGCTCGTCGGACGGGGGTAGTTCTTGTCACCCCTCACACTAAACCACCTGCTCACAAACAAAAATTATCGTGCCGGAAAAAAAGGAGAAGAAGATAAGCAGAGAACTAATCGGACGGACGAAAAAAGAAAGGAAAGAGAAGAGAAGAGAAAGATAGAATAGACGAAAGGAAAATCTCAATTACTTTTGCCCTACCAAGGAGAGAGTACAGGAAGTCAGATGCATTTTAACTACCCTAACTATGCTAAACTAATCCTATTCTAATCTAAAACGTAAGTTAAACCTTAATATAAATCCCTAATCTAACTTATATCCAACCTAATTCTAATCTCCTTTGCATCCACTGCTTCCTGATGTCGCTCCCTGGTAAGGTTCGTCTCGTTCCTGAGACATGCCAGATGATGTTGGTTCTGGCTCGGCCTACCCACCCTATGTGTCGGACGACACTCCTTTGGATATCTCTCTGGTCGAAAACAACGAGAGATAGCCCCTTTACGCCAGAATCCAGTCACTTGTACGTCCGTGTACTAGTAGTGGAAAGTTCGTACGTCGTCACGTCGCGTCCTCATGTTCGTTGGTCGTCTACGTACCGTCTACGTCATTGCACAGGCGGAAGGACGGCCTTCCCAATTACTCCACACACCAAATCACACTCGTTCCTATTCCATTAAAACACAGATAACAGATTCACTTGCTAAATTCAATATAATTCATATTATGTAAATACTAAGACTACGGTAAAATTAAAAGGAATCCAACGGATACCGGTGTTCTGGCCTGTGAATATCCTAAACTTACAACTAATAAACTTTATTTGGCTGGCTTGCCTCTTCCTCACTGGATCCGGTAGACAACATCGTTGATGCGCTTCACTATCTTATAGGGTCCTTCCCAATCCTGCTGTAGTTTAGGTGACATGCCTTTTCTGCGATGAGGGTTGTATAGCCATACCAGATCTCCTTCCTGGAATGCTGTGGTGAATGCTTTGGTATCGTACCTCGTCTTCATACGGTCGCTGGATATCGGATGAATATTTCGGTGGATTTCAGTAAACGGTACACACTTTCCAACCACCTCACCTTGCTTCAATTTGACGATTTTGTGTTCCGCATTAAGAACTCGTACGGGAACAATATTGTTCTTCGGCTCGACAAGCACTTTTCCAACCACGCAGTTTCGGTAGTGGTTGCCTTTTGGCTCGACTAGAGAGAATCGGTGGCTCATAGGATGACCTTCCAGTTTTGTCCGAATCAGTGTCTCTGAAGAAGATGGTGACTGTCCTCAGGGATGCGGCGTTCTCTTTCCCGTACATCATCGGAATCTCTTCGTTCCGATACTTGAGTACTTGCATACCAAAGTCCAACACGACATCATGCGCCTTCATGAAATCGATTCCAACGATGCATTCGTCACATATATCAGCTACTAGGAAAGCGTGGGAGAATGCTAATCCTGCCAAATTTATTGTTAGTATGACCTCTCCATACACTTTCGCTGTAGCTCCTGTTGCTGTTTTCAGACAGTAATTGCTGGTGTTGTGCAGCCAAGACTGACGGACGATGTCCCTCCTTATAATGGAAGCGGTGGCACCGGTGTCGATGGTTGCTACGCACTTATTTTGTCCGATATAGGCTTCCACTGTTAGACTCTGGTTTCCTCGTTTGGTTTGGGAGACTTGAATTGTGGTCCTGGAGTCATCGATTCCGGAAACCCACTTCTGCCCCGAGAAGCTGATCCTTACACTTTTTCCGCCTGCTGGTTCTGCGAAGCTATATCTGCCAGATGCTTTTTCGTTGCGCCTCCTAGGCCCGCAATGTGGACAACTGCCTTGTCTGGGTGTAGCTCTGCACTGTCTCTGTAGGTGCCCCATTTTGTTGCAGTTCCAGCAGCGCATTTGACCTCTGTTATCTCTGCTCCGGTCTACGATGTCTGCTCTTTGACATGAGCATTCAACAGCTGTAATTTCCCTTACGCGGTGGAACACATTCGATGCCTGATCAGCAGCTTGCATTGTCAAGGCAAATGCTAGGGCCTCAGCGAGAGTTCTCTTTCCAGCCATTCTTACAGCCATTTGCAGTTGTCTATCTTCAATGGCTTGGATAAACGCCTCCACAGCCATTTCATTGATGAGAATCTCACCAGCATTAGGATATGACAAATGTGCCAGACGTTCGATATCTGCTTGCAGCTGTTGAAGTGTTTCTCCCCTCTTCTGGACTCTACTGCGTAGCTGAACCCTGTACACTTGCTGCATATGCTCATCACCGAAGCGCATCTCTATAGCCTTGACCAGGGCGTCGTAGTTGTGTTGCTTCTCTTCTGAGAGGGTTTGGAGTAACTCCGCAGCTGTACCTCTTAGTGCGAGCGTTAGCGCAATCGACTTTTCCTCGTTGGCCCAGCTGTTCGCCACTGCAGCTGCTTCAAACCGTTTCTTATAAATTGGCCATGATGTTTGACCATCGAAAACAGGGGGCTGCATCTCTTTCCTTCTCGGGCAGTCCGCAGAATTTTCTCGAGCCTTCTGCTTCTTCACTTTCTCGAGCTCTTTAGCCAAGTTCTCGATGGTTGTATCGATTTCGTCGAATTTGGTTTCAACCTTCTCGAACTTTTGGTCAATTTCTTCGAGTTTTCCTTCGAGAACATTTTTAAAATCTTCCACAGCGCTCTTTTGGGCGGCAACTATGGAATTATTTTGTTCTTCGAATTTAGTGTCCATTGCTTGCAATTTGGAATCTAGAGAATTCTTCTGTTGTTCTAGAGAATTCTTTTGTTCATCAAATTTAGAGTCCATTGATTGCAATTTGGAATCTAAAGAATTCTTCTGTTGTTCTAGGGAATTCTTTTGTTCATCAAATTTAGAGTCCATTGATTCCAATTTGGAATCTAGAGAATTCTTCTGTTCATCAAATTTGGCCAGACGTAATTCCATCATAGCAGTCATATCAATGCCTGTACTTACTTGATCTTCTGCTACGTCGAACAAAACGGACTTGGGGTTTTCTCCTTCGTTTTCAACAGCTTCTTGCAGTCGAAGCACCAGATCACTTTTTCCTCCAGCTGTGGAGATATTCCGCTTTTCTAGTTCACCTTTTAACTGCGGTATACTGAGCTGTAGCAATTTCAATGTGCGGCCCATTATTGTTTCTTTTTTTCTTTTCTTTTTAAACTAATTCACTTCACTTTAATTTCACACTGAATACGTTTTATCCCACTTCTGACACCAATGTTACATCCAGGCTAGGATTCGAAAAGATAAAACGTAATTCTATTTAATTAATCTTTATTAGTTCTCTATCAATGTCTTTTACTTCTTGATTATTATTCTAATAATTCACTTATTTAATTAAACAATTCACTTTCACAATTAATCACTTTAAATACACAAACACTTTTCTCTTACTGGATACTTATACTTTTTCTATATACTTTTCACTACTGTCATCTATCGTACTTCTTTATCGCGGTTCACAACTAGAATGTCTTGGGTGCTCCTGCGACGTCAATTTATATCTCCTAGTGACACCTCTCGAAATTTCCTGATTCGTAGAGAAGGTTCGTTTAGAAGGTTCGAGAACAATCTAAATATGTATGTACTAGTTATTCCACAGCTACTCAAACTAATATTCAAATGCTGCCAAAATCGGTAATATGGCTACTTTTACTCTCTACTAGAGTTGTAGTAGCGCAGTTGACTAATTAATGCTGAATGACACAGTTCAAGCAAACATGCAACAATACGTTTTATCCCACTTCTGACACCAATAGCCGCGTTTTATTATCCCAATGATCTTGATACGGATCCGATCTGATAATAAAACGATCTGGATCATCAGTGGCAAGTTGTGGCAACAGTTGGATTTAACACATAACAGACGATACCAGGCATTTCAAGTTTCGATTGGCACTCAGCCATATTGCAAATATAGGGTACAATGTGACGTCACAATATGATCGCTTGTTGTGTCGGGGGTGTTGCCATTTGAATACAAATCAACATACATTTTGCACTCAATATTTTTTTTTCAGAAACTATGTTCAAATGTTATGTTCAAATATGCAACATATTAACAGTATTGTACTGCTAATATTTCCATTAATTTTTGTGTATTATATTACGAAGCAAAACGTCTCAAAAGTCGCAGTGGTAAATTATTCGAATATGAAAATATGCTAATTGATTTTTTGTGTTATTAATAGTGTTTCATATTTTGGTCTGGCAATATTATTGTGTTCCTATAATTTCCTATAATTTAAATAAGCAACGCCACGAAAAAACAGGTAGTGAGTTTTGTAATTACATTTTGGATCACGATTAATGATCCCGATAAATAGCAAGATCCTGTGTTGTTTTTGTTTTACGTATTAAATTGATCCAGATCCAGATCCGCATGGATAATAAAACACAGCTAATGTTACATTCAGGCTAGGATTCCAAAAGATAAAACGTAATTCTATTTAATTAATCTTTATTAGTTCTCTTTCAATTTAATTCTTGATTATTATTCTAATAATTCACTTATTTAATTCAACAATTCACTTTCACAATTAATCACTTTAAATACACCATCACTTTTCTCTTACTGAGTCCTTATACTTTTTCTCTATACTTTTCACTACTGTCATCTATCGCATTTCTTTATCGCGGTTCACAACGAGAATGTCTTGGGTGCTCCTGCGACATCTATTTATATCTCCTAGTGACACCTCTCGAAATTTACAGATTCGTTGAGTTTAGAAGGTTAGAGAACAACATAATTATGTATGTACTACTTATTCCACAGCTACTCAAACTGCTATTCAAATGCTGCCAAAATCGGTAATATGGCTACTTTCTACTAGATGGCGCTACAAGTTGACTAATTGATGCTCAATGACACAGTTTTTGCAAACATGCAACAATACGATACGTTGTATGATTTGGGACTCACCACTGCGAAACGGTCTGATGGATATATTCAAATTAGAACTCCAGCCGAGGCACACTTGAGGTGTAGTACCAATATCATAATACACAGTAGTGCAAATAGGTGCATGTGAACGTTTTCTTTTAAAGACCTTTTAAAACCAAAAAAAAGGCAGTGAAATATTTGTCTATGAAGAAATTCCTTAATCAAAAGGATGAGTGCCAAGCTAGTTTTCACATGTTATTTTTTTTACTAAAAGTGGTTAATTGATAGGAGCCTTAAATTTAAAACGCATGGAAACGACTGAACTTTAAATTGGCGGTCACTGACTATGAAATTCGGTAGTGGCCGCCGAACCTTTTTTTTGTGTATTATTTATACGGTCGAAAAGGATACAAGAAAGATTAATTCACTCGCGCCCCTCATTTTACATCTCCTGCTTTGCCGAATTCACGTTCTCAAGGAAATTATACCAAAATTACACAAATGCACATAAGAAATATCCGGTGCAAGAAAGTCAATTAACGATTGAGTGCTGAGAAACACCTGCGCCATAAACTACATAAAACAAAAACAAAAAATGGGAACGTATCAGAAATAAAAAAGTATATCCGTAGAAAATAAATAAATAAATACATATATAAGAATGCAACATCATAGTACAGATAATTATGTACGTAGATAAAATGTTTTTATAGTTCCCTAGTTAGTCATTTAAATAGTTAAATTTGCTTATTTATTAGATTAAATTACCAATATTTATAGTGTTTAAGTAACTAGAGACCTAGATTTTAATTATTATCCAATTGCAGTTTAATGGCTTATCGTCAGATTATACTTGAGCACCTGCGTATTCATATTGTTGCATCTTTGCTCAAACTGTGACATTCAGCATCAATTAGTCAACTTGCAGCGCCATCTAGTCGAGAGCCATATAACTATATAAGATAATCGATTTCTGGCAGCATTTAAAAAGCAGTTTGAATAGCTATGGAATAGTTAGTACATCTGTTGTTCTCGACCTTTCTGAACTCGACGAATCTGGAAATTTCGAGAGGTGTCACTAGGAGATATAAATAGGTGTTGCAGGAGCACCCAAGACATTCTAGGTTTGAACCGCGATAAAGAAGCGCAATAGATGACAGTAGTGAAAAGTATAGAGAAAAAGTGGAAGTATTGAATAAGAGAAAAGTGATTGTTTAATTAAAGTGATTAATAAGTGAATAATTAGAATAATAATCAAGAGTCTTTTAATTCTGAATAAAGATTAATTGAATAAAGATTAATTAAATAGAATTACGTTTTATCTTTTGGAATCCTAGCCTGGATGTAACATTGGTGCCAGAAGTGGGACAAAACGTATTCAGTGTGAAATTAAAGTGAACTGAATTAGTTTAAAAAAAAAACAAAAAAAAGGGAAACAAAAATGGGCCGCACATTGAAATTACTACAGCTCAGTATACCACAGTTAAAAACTAAACTGGAAAAGCGGAATCTCTCCACAGCTGGAGGAAAAAGTGATCTGGTGCTTCGACTGCAGGAAGCTGTTGAAAACGAAGGAGAAAATCTCAAGTCCGTTTTGTTCGACGTAGCAGAAGAGAACAAGTAAGTACAGGCGTTGATATGACTGCTATGATGGAATTACTTCTGGCCAAGTTTGATGAACAGAAAAATTCCCTAGAACAACAGACAAAGTCTATTGATTCTAAATTTGATGAACAGAAGAATTCCCTAGAACAACAGACAAAGTCTATTGATTCTAAATTTGATGAACAGAAGAATTCTCTAGATTCCAAATTGGAATCAATGGACTCTAAATTCGAAGAACCTTCGCGTGGGTCAGTTACCTTGACGTGCGTACCATCATTGCATTCGATGGTGCCGGTGCGAAGGCTTTACAGGTGGCAATGGTAGTATATGCACTAAAGTGATTGGCAGGTCGTGCGTTCGAATCCCGACCAGGGCCATGATTGTTATAAATTGAATACACAAAACAAGAACAGATCTCCCTAAAGCAATTTAGGCGCCACCTGTTGAGAAAAAAATCCCATCGCACCAAACTTCTTTCCTATCCTTCTATTCTTTCATATAGTAAGTAGCACCCAGAAATAGGCGATGAATCATTTGCTGGGAGCTACTTACAGCAACATACAATATGCCTGCGCTGTGGTTTCCACTATAAGGGTACTGTGTACTACAGAAAAAAGAAATCCCTTTAGCGCATGCAAATTATAAAAAAAAAGGCTTACGGCGTAAGGTTCAACGGGCTACGCTGTCAAAGGGCCATCCATGACAGACAGGCTGTTGACGAGCGCTAACCAAGCACTGACCAGGACGCTCCGTCCCGTCTCCCCTTTTCCTTCCCTCTTAAGGCGCAAGACTTACTAGTACAAACAGTATGCGGCCTTTACAGGACAGACCGTTCTTCTCCTTCTCCCCTCCTTTTTCCCCTGGACGTAAGGTGTCATACGACCCGTGCCGAGAGTCAACCAGGCTGAGTGCCCAGTCTATCAAATAGCTCAGTCACGCACGGAGTATCCGGATACCTGGCGACCTCCGGACTAGCCAGCTTTATCTGCACAATGCGGATCTCTGTGCAGATGGACATCTTTTCTCCGCCACTCGTGGGATCTAAGTATGAACAAAAACAAAACAAAAACAAAAAAATGTATGGCCGGTTCCCCTTTCAAATCGGACGATAGCACGGCGACTAAGCTGTCTACTGGCAAAGCTCTCCTGTCACCAGCTGGTGTAGGAATTGTGGACACACCTGGTCCCTCCACTAGTGGTTGCGAGCTTCAAAAATCACTTCCTGACAGAGAGGGGACTGTGACTCATGGTCCCCCCTCTGCCGGCCCAACTAAGACAACCACAACAACGTCTTCTGCCAACGTCACTAAGCTGATTGTAGGAGGGATTGTGGCAACTCATGGTCCTTCCGCGGTCGGCAATATCGTCGACCCCAACAAATTTGGTGGTGGTGGGACTGTGCATCATGGTCCCCTCTCCGCCAACACCACGCGTCACCGTAATCCGTAATCCGTCCAAGGCGTCTTACAAATACCGACGCAACGCCATCCGGATCCAGCGTAAGTGTGGCACCATCGCGGAGAAGGATAGGACGCCCGCACAAATCGCCAAATTGAACTGGGCTCAACAGATCCTTAAGACCTGTGGCGACCCGACGATAAAACGCCAGAGATCGGTGGAGGGTACGAATTCGGTTCCTAAGCGACAGAGAGTGCATAACACCGGCAACTCTTCCACCGTTACATCTCACAGGTCCTTTAGCGACATCTTGAAAGACGAGATAGTGGTCGCAGTCATCGACCGCAGTGACATAGATTGCAGTATCTTCCTTGAGAAGTGGGATATGGTCAAGAGGGCGCTTTCGCGAACCTTCTCAGCCTTCATGAGGGACCATCCTGGTCCACCTCTGCTCACGCACAAGATCGGTCGATCTCTACAAGCTTGCGATAGTAGGCTTGGAGAGGTGTGGCCCGGCGCAAAGCTGGAGGTTGTTGCAAGGTAAGACATCCCCTGCCGACCAATAACTCGCATCTGGATCCCTGCGGACCCATCCACCCTTGAGGGCATCTTAAATGTCCTGAGACTGAGCAACCCTTCACTACCGACCCACAAGTGGAAGGTTCTTAAACTGGAGGAGCTGAAGGGTTCCAACAGATGTGTCTTGGTTGTAATCAATCAAGAAACCCTGGCTCCTCTGGCTAAAAACAATCATTTTGATGTGTAGACATCTTTGCTCTCGTTGATGTGTAAATATCTTTTCTCTAGGTAGGGGCTAGTTGGAAATATCGAGCGTCACCGTCATCGTCAGATTTTCAGCGTCACCGTCAGATTTTCAGGTCGGACGGCAAAAAATCAAAGTTTGAGCTAGGGAGCCGAAATTTATAATATAGACTCTCCAGGGGCCCTTGATGCTCATGTGTAAATATTTTACAAAAGCCGCCCACAATTTAAAAACACAAAATTTGAGCTAGGGAGCTGAAACTTATAATATAGACTCTCCAGGGGCCCTTGATGCTCATGTGTAAATATTTTTTCCAACAATTTAACGAAAAAAGGCACAGGAGCAATTCTTTTATTTCGTTATACATTTTCCAGTTTTAATTATGTTAAATTTTAGAGATTATTATGTCCTTATGAAACAACGGGAAGTTGTGTGGAAGTAGATTTGTTTTGAATAATTGAGGTTGTATAGCTTGAAGTTTGTTGTACATCACTTGAAGGTAAGAGGAAAAATATCGATTTGTACTTCGGTAACCGATGGCCGATTTAAGAATGTCACTTTTAGTTGTAATAAGGTTATTTACCAAGGAGAACCAAATAAGGTCCTTAAGCCCAAAAAAAACATTTTTTTCAAACTCTTAGCAAACCGCGCAGTATATTGTGTTCAATGTTATTTGACTAACAGATCCTTGGAACAACAAAAAGGTCCTTAAAAGTAGAAAAAAGGATATTTTTCCAAAATGCCGTTAGAACCCACACGGTATATCTGTGTTCAATGTCATTTGACTAAGAGGTCCTTGCAACAACAAAAAAGGTCCTTAAAAGTCGAAGAGAGAATATTTTTCCAAAATGCCGTTAGAATCCACACGGTTTATCTGTGTTCAATGTTATTTGACTAAGAGGTCCTTGCAACAATAAAAAAGGTCCTTAAAAGTCAAAGAAAGGATATTTTTCCAAAATGCTGTTAGAATCCACACGGTATATCTGTGTTCAATGTTATTTGACTAAGAGATCCTTGCAACAACAAAAAAGGTCCTTAAAAGTCGAAGAAAGGATATTTTTCCAAAATGCCATTAGAATCCACACGGTACATCTGTGTTCAATGTTATTTGACTAAGAGGTCCTTGCAACAACAAAAAAGGTCCTTAATAGTGTAATGTCGCCTGGTCCTGGCAGCAACGTACGGTGAGAACCCCGATTTTCTATGGTAGGTCGATTACCCTCGCTTCGGCTAAAAAGCCAGTCAGCTCAAACCTCTGATGCACGTATGCTTCCTTGAGGTGAATAATCGACGAAAGGGGGTCCTTCAGCTAAATAGCTAGTCAGAACAATTGATGTGTGTATGGCTCAGTCTCTCGTCCGGAGAATGAGTGAGTTTTATTGCCAAATTACATTACTTTTATACCCTAACTTAATTGCTGAATAAGCTTAAATATTGAGAAATCGCTAAATCTGCTAAAATATAATTGTATATCAATTTCTTTGCCAGTCACAAATACCGAACCCCTAATAAAAAAATATTGATTTAATTGCCCAATCGGCATATCTATCAATAGCCTCATGCTCGCTTCATAGCCTCCTGTGGAAATGCGAACTTAGCATACCAAATATTTCCAAGTTCTTGACAGTATTTCGTATACGTAGTGCGTTAACCCTGCAGTTGGTATGAAACTGCAATATGAGCGCTATTTGCCGCGGCCTGCTATTTGCAGGCTATCCATAGTGCCTCTTGGTGAACACATATTTAATTTACGAGTAATTGTTTCGTGAGGTGTTGTGTTACCTGATACACTACGGTGGGTTTGATTGGAAGGTAGTTGACATCATGTCGTGTGCCTTCCGGGTTCCGTATTTGTAACTGGAGGAACTCAATTAAGTGGACGCTAGTGTGGTCCCTTCACACCACCCTTCCCGGGGAAAAAAGAAATTAAGACGTGTCTTGATTTATTTTATCGCGCCACTTTTACAAGCAAGGGATCTGTAATACTGAGTGTATACAAATGTTAATCTGAGTTCTTATAATAATGTTTACAATGATTAAATATAGGGCTAGTTATAAGTTAGAGAAGTGGTTTACATTAATGCTTACATTTTTTTTTTTTTATATAATTTGCTTACACTAAAGGGATTTTTTTCTGTTGCTAAGAACACAGTGTAAGCTACTTGGTATTAGAAATAATGGAGAGATAGGAAAGAAGTGTTTGGGTTCAGTTGTAGGGGTTTTCTCCACGGGTAGTGTCTAAGTTACTTAGGGAGATTACGATTTCATGTATTCTGTATAAAGTAATAGACTTGGCCGGGATTCGAACGCACGACCTTGCATTCCGTAAGCGAATACACTACTACTGCACCCTTGCCACCCGCCATACTATACGTACTAGACAAGAGTTATATAAAAATGGAATTTTACATGATAATAATTTTTACAATAATTAATAATTGTGCTTATATGTTAAGGAAGTTGTGTATATTACTGCTTACTAGGTAATGTTTATATAAAAAAATGGAATTGTACATAATAAATGATTAATAATTGTGCTTATATGTTAAAGAGGTTGTTTACATAAATGCTTACGTACTAGGCAAATAAAGTTATAATGTTTAAAAATGGAATTGTACATAATAATAAGTTTTTCCAATGATTAATAATTGTGCTTATATGAGAAGTTGTGTACATTACTGCTTACGTACTATAGGTGAGGTTATAATGTTTATAAAAAAAAAATGGAATTGCACATAATAAATGATTAATAATTGTGCTTATATGTTAAAGAGGTTGTTTACATTAATGCTTACGTACTAGGAAAATAAGGTTATAATGTTTATTAAAAAAATGGAATTGTATATAATAAATGATTAATAATTGTGCTTATATGTTAAAGAGGTTGTTTACATTAATGCTTACTTACTAGGCAAATAGTTTATAATGTTTAAAAATGGAATTGTACAAAATAATAATTTTTTCCAATGATTAATAATTGTGCTTATATGTTAAAGAAGTTGGTTACATAAATGCTTGCGTACAAGGTAAATGAGGTTATAAAAAAACCGAATTTTACATAATAATAATGTTTACAAAAAGGAAAAAAAAACAAAATTAAAATTAACTAGGCAAATTTGTTGGAAGGGTCAGGAGCTCCTCTTTCCCCCCTTTGTTTTTTTTTTTTTTCTCTCATTATCTTATTCTAGATCCTTAGTATATAAGTATAAAATGGTTTTAACCTGTTTTTATGTACTTTCATTCTTTTGTTTTCATATTTTATCTCGCATTTTACCCCGTTTTGGGATATCACCTCGTAAGGACCGACGTAGATCGAGTTTTTTTTCCTGTTTTCGTTCCTAAGCAAAACTAAGCTACCTATATTAAAATCCGCACGTTTCGTTTTACAATCGGTGTCGTACCTGTTTTTCCTAATGTTCTTTTTGGCTATAAGAGTATCCCGGGCATCTCTATGATCAACTTGCAATTTATTCTTTAAATCTATTACGTAGTCTTCGTAATTGTGTACTGGATCTACCTTATTTGTGACATTCGACGGTAGATTGCACTGTCTACCGAACACTAGTTCGAAAGGAGTGAAACCTGTTTGTGAATGTACTGAGGTGTTATAACAGAACACATAATAAGGTAACTAGCTATTCCAATCCGTGTGGTTGTCGGCTACGTAATTTTTACGGTAAGCTCCTAGCACCTTGTGTGAATTTTCTAGGGCTCCTAAGCTTTCATGATGGTACGCGGTAGATTGTAGTTGCTCTATCTTTAATAGTTTGCAGATGTCCTAGGTAGGTAGGTAGGTAAATGGATGCCCTTGTGACTGTTGTCACGGCTCACTTAGACCATCAGTTTGGGTCCATTGTGTCCATTGGTGTTGGGGTTTCCAAAATTTTGAACCTGCAAATTTGCAGATGTCCTGGAATATTCTATTCAGGAATTCGGTGGCTTGGTCAGATGCTATTGTACCAGGGACTCCGTATTTTAAAATGAAACATTCCACTAGTCCCTTAGCTACTGTTGTAGCCTCTTTATTTGGAAGTGGAATAGCTTCTACGAATTTCGTTCGTTCGACTTGTAAGGTTAGGATGTACTTCGAGCCATTCTCGGCTTCGTCTAGAGGGTCTACTAAATCTAAGTAGATTTTATTAAAGTATGATTCTGCGGTAGTTGTAATCGTCATAGGTTGCTTTCTAGGCTGGATGTGTTTGTTTCTCTGGCATCTGGGACAGTGCTTAACGAATGTGGCCACATCGTTCTGCATGCCCGTCCAGAAATATTTCTTTTTTAGATTGCGTAGCATGCGATTGATTCCGGTAGTCCGCTTATGGGGAGCATATGCTAGTCAGTTATTAATAGTTTTCTGGTGCATGGGTCTGATACTTCAATTGTATTTGCAATTAGGTGCACCTCTAATTTGCTATCTTTAAATAATTCTTGCAATTTTTCTTTAATATATTTATTTTCATTTTATGGAGGCCGCCTGCGAGTTTTCCTAACTCTTCTTTTGTTATATAAACCTTTCTAATAGCTAAAGGTCCGCATATCCCTTGCACGTCCCTCAACAACATTTGGTCAAATGATGCTGATCGGGCTGTAGTGCTGGTCTGGGATCCTCTGTTGCTCATCGGTTCGCAAGTTTTCTGCACGTCCCTCGACAACATTTGGTTAAATGATGTCGATCGGGCTGTAGTGCTTATTTTGGAACGGTTTAAGATCAAACAATTCCTTTTTTTTTTTTTTTTATAATTTGCTTACGCTAAAGGGATTTTTTTTCTGTTGTTACAGTACCCTTATAATGCTAAGAACACAGTGTAAGCTACTTAGTATTAGAAAGAATAGAGAGATAGGAAAGAAGTGTTTGGGTGCAGTTGTATGGGTTTTCTCCACGGGCGGTGTCTAAGTTACTTAGGGAGATTACGATTTCATGTATTCGGTATAAAGTAATGGACTTGGCCGGGATTCGAACGCACGACCTTCCATTCCGTAAGCGAATACACTACTACTGCACCATTGCCACCCGCTGGTACGTATCCTAACACAAGGTTTGGACCTAATAATTTTTCAGTACCCCTAAAATTTTCAAAATCTTCTTCTTCGAAACTATTCACTATCTTTAACTCGGCTATTTTCAGTCCACCTTCTGGTGGTTTTAATAACTCCGTTATTTTACTCTTATTGGTTTCTTCTTTGCTTATAGTTTTTGTATTCTGATCAGTATTTTGTTTCCGACTTTGAGCTCTTGTAGTTGTGCATTTGTATAGTTCCTTGAAATCTTCGGAAGTAATTTTTATTCGGCTCAGAGCATCCGCGGTGCTATTGTCTTTTCTTGGGAATATTCCACATAGAAGTTATATTCTTCTTCTAGTAGTTGCCTGAATTTAGTCAATCTACTCGAGGGTTCTTTTAGTGAGAACAAGTACACGAGGGGTCTGTGGTCGGTTTGAATTTTGAAGCGTCTTCCGAACAGGTATGGTCTATAATGCTTTACAGCCCAGACTATGGCAAGTACCTAACTCTTTTTCGATTGTGCTGTAATTTTTCTCTGCACTGTTAAGAGTTCTGCTACCATAGGCCACTGGTCTGTCGTCGTAATTTGTTCAAAGTACAAATTCCTTTTCAAAATTCGGGAATTGAAGAATTTTCGGGCTTATGAGGAAATTTTTGAGTGCATTGAAAGATGTCATGCAGTCCTCATTAAAGCCAAATTCCACATTTTTCCGTAGTAATCTGTTTAGCGGAAGGACTATCGTGGCAAAATTTGGTATGAATTTGCGGTAGTAATAGGCAGCCGCCACGAACCTTCTGACTTCATCCGCGTCTCGTGGTACTGGACAATTTTTCATAACCTCGGATTTTAATGGATCAGGTATTATGCCCTTTTCCGAGATTATGTGCCCCAAATATAAGACCTCTTTCCTAAGAAAAGAACATTTTCCGGGATGAATCTTTAAATTAACTTCTCTGAGTCTTTGGAAAACTTCGATTAGGTTTTTATTGTGTTGCTCAAGCGTTCGGCCAAACACAATCAAATCGTCAAGATATACAAAACACCGGGAGGTTAGGCCTGACATAGCAACAGACATCATTCTCGAAAATGAGCTGGGTGATGTTTTCAAACCCATGAGCTGACGTTTCAGTTGGTAGTGCCCATTTTCGGTTGAGAATGCGGTGTAAGGTCTACTGTCTTCCGCTAATTCCATTTGGTAATAACCTTGCCTGAGGTCTATGCAGGAGAAGTATGTTGCTCCTCCGACCATGTCAAAAATGTCAGTTATGTTGGGCAGTGGAAACTTAGTTCGTTTACTTTTCGGTAATCGATCACCAGTCTGAATTTTTGTAGTCCCGTGATGGGATCTTGTTACGCGGTCCTGGTTCCTGGGCGATATCAATTGTACCTAAAACAAAAACAAAATTACCACCTTAACATAGGGCCACGATATCCAAAACGAAATCACTTACCTGGAAGAGACTCAAGGTCGATGAACCCTTGCATTTAATCTCAGTACATCGTCCTGAAATAAAAGGAAAAGATGAAAAGAAGATAATAACAAACAACAGAAAATGAAAATTACAATGACGACACGCACATACCAACACTTACTGATCGCTGTAAAATGCAACCGAACCACACGACTTTACCTTGCCAAGAAAACAATAGAACTCATTGTTTTGGTTTGGTAAATCTCAGGTACATGCGATTGATATATAGTGGCAATGGCAATCAGTGTCGTAAACTTTATGCACCTACCTGTGGATGGAGTAGATTCCTCCA
Organism: Portevinia maculata; assembly: GCA_949715645.1. Taxonomy (NCBI): domain Eukaryota; kingdom Metazoa; phylum Arthropoda; class Insecta; order Diptera; family Syrphidae; genus Portevinia; species Portevinia maculata. The sequence continues at coordinate 125,536,455 of OX454527.1, forward strand.
AAGAAGAATTGCGTGCGTTTTTAATGCTTTTCCACCACCACGTGAAGGTGGTACAGCAGCATAATACCAAAAAGAAAAAAACGTTAATGTTTGGACACAATAAATAATAGACAATGAATAAAACAATTAAACTTACCTGACGACCAAGTTGAACAATCCACATTACGCGAATCAAAACAAAACTTTAATGACATTTAATTAAAACAAGACTGCACTCACTCAGTGCACAAGTTACACCTGCTTGGCTGCTCGCACCTCGCAGACAATTTCAAACGTTATCGATTAAGTGGAATCGATGAATGGAATGTTGCAATAATAGGCATGATAGGTTAGGTTAGGTTTATGTGGCTGTCGGCAAAAGCCGACACACTTAGACCAATTTAGGTCCATTGTGATACCACGTATATTATCTACCTCAACTCTGTAGATGGGACCGGCCAACGACACGCGGTTGTTCTCAAACGGTCCCCCATCTACGTACTAACCGCGCCCAACGTCGTTTAATTACGGTGATCTGACGAGAACCGATTAACTCGACGTGGTATGGTCGTTGGTTAGGCATGATAAGGTAGGGTTAAGTTAAGTAGTTACATATTTTTAAGAAATTGGTATACGAACTGTGATAGATTTTAAATCAATTAGGATTAGTGCAATATTAGGATTAGGAAAATGCAATATAGATTAAGGTTACGCATGATGTATTTTAGTGATAAGAATATGTAGCTGTTTGTGGTAGGCCTATGTAAAGAAGAAGTGGTCAACATGTTGCGAGAGATATGGTTGATAAGGAGTCTATACCAGCGGATAGAGACAAGTATAGCTGTAATGTATGTAGCTTATACTCGTACATAGGTTACAGTACCCTTATAATGCTAAGAACACAGTGTAAGCTACTTAGTATTAGAAAGAATAGAGAGATAGGAAAGAAGTGTTTGGGTGCAGTTGTAGGGGTTTTCTCCACGGGCGGTGTCTAAGTTACTTAGGGAGATTACGATTTCATGTATTCGGTATAAAGTAATGGACTTGGCCGGGATTCGAACGCACGACCTTCCATTCCGTAAGCGAATACACTACTACTGCACCATTGCCACCCGCTGGTACGTATCCTAACACAAGGTTTGGACCTAATAATTTTTCAGTACCCCTAAAATTTTCAAAATCTTCTTCTTCGAAACTATTCACTATCTTTAACTCGGCTATTTTCAGTCCACCTTCTGGTGGTTTTAATAACTCCGTTATTTTACTCTTATTGGTTTCTTCTTTGCTTATAGTTTTTGTATTCTGATCAGTATTTTGTTTCCGACTTTGAGCTCTTGTAGTTGTGCATTTGTATAGTTCCTTGAAATCTTCGGAAGTAATTTTTATTCGGCTCAGAGCATCCGCGGTGCTATTGTCTTTTCTTGGGAATATTCCACATAGAAGTTATATTCTTCTTCTAGTAGTTGCCTGAATTTAGTCAATCTACTCGAGGGTTCTTTTAGTGAGAACAAGTACACGAGGGGTCTGTGGTCGGTTTGAATTTTGAAGCGTCTTCCGAACAGGTATGGTCTATAATGCTTTACAGCCCAGACTATGGCAAGTACCTAACTCTTTTTCGATTGTGCTGTAATTTTTCTCTGCACTGTTAAGAGTTCTGCTACCATAGGCCACTGGTCTGTCGTCGTAATTTGTTCAAAGTACAAATTCCTTTTCAAAATTCGGGAATTGAAGAATTTTCGGGCTTATGAGGAAATTTTTGAGTGCATTGAAAGATGTCATGCAGTCCTCATTAAAGCCAAATTCCACATTTTTCCGTAGTAATCTGTTTAGCGGAAGGACTATCGTGACAAAATTTGGTATGAATTTGCGGTAGTAATAGGCAGCCGCCACGAACCTTCTGACTTCATCCGCGTCTCGTGGTACTGGACAATTTTTCATAACCTCGGATTTTAATGGATCAGGTATTATGCCCTTTTCCGAGATTATGTGCCCCAAATATAAGACCTCTTTCCTAAGAAAAGAACATTTTCCGGGATGAATCTTTAAATTAACTTCTCTGAGTCTTTGGAAAACTTCGATTAGGTTTTTATTGTGTTGCTCAAGCGTTCGGCCAAACACAATCAAATCGTCAAGATATACAAAACACCGGGAGGTTAGGCCTGACATAGCAACAGACATCATTCTCGAAAATGAGCTGGGTGATGTTTTCAAACCCATGAGCTGACGTTTCAGTTGGTAGTGCCAATTTTCGGTTGAGAATGCGGTGTAAGGTCTACTGTCTTCCGCTAATTCCATTTGGTAATAACCTTGCCTGAGGTCTATGCAGGAGAAGTATGTTGCTCCTCCGACCATGTCAAAAATGTCAGTTATGTTGGGCAGTGGAAACTTAGTTCGTTTACTTTTCGGTAATCGATCACCAGTCTGAATTTTTGTAGTCCCGTGATGGGATCTTGTTACGCGGTCCTGGTTCCTGGGCGATATCAATTGTACCTAAAACAAAAACAAAATTACCACCTTAACATAGGGCCACGATATCCAAAACGAAATCACTTACCTGGAAGAGACTCAAGGTCGATGAACCCTTGCATTTAATCTCAGTACATCGTCCTGAAATAAAAGGAAAAGATGAAAAGAAGATAATAACAAACAACAGAAAATGAAAATTACAATGACGACACGCACATACCAACACTTACTGATCGCTGTAAAATGCAACCGAACCACACGACTTTACCTTGCCAAGAAAACAATAGAACTCATTGTTTTGGTTTGGTAAATCTCAGGTACATGCGATTGATATATAGTGGCAATGGCAATCAGTGTCGTAAACTTTATGCACCTACCTGTGGATGGAGTAGATTCCTCCAAAGAAGAATTGCGTGCGTTTTTAATGCTTTTCCACCACCACGTGAAGGTGGTACAGCAGCATAATACCAAAAAGAAAAAAACGTTAATGTTTGGACACAATAAATAATAGACAATGAATAAAACAATTAAACTTACCTGACGACCAAGTTGAACAATCCACATTACGCGAATCAAAACAAAACTTTAATGACATTTAATTAAAACAAGACTGCACTCACTCAGTGCACAAGTTACACCTGCTTGGCTGCTCGCACCTCGCAGACAATTTCAAACGTTATCGATTAAGTGGAATCGATGAATGGAATGTTGCAATAATAGGCATGATAGGTTAGGTTAGGTTTATGTGGCTGTCGGCAAAAGCCGACACACTTAGACCAATTTAGGTCCATTGTGATACCACGTATATTATCTACCTCAACTCTGTAGATGGGACCGGCCAACGACACGCGGTTGTTCTCAAACGGTCCCCCATCTACGTACTAACCGCGCCCAACGTCGTTTAATTACGGTGATCTGACGAGAACCGATTAACTCGACGTGGTATGGTCGTTGGTTAGGCATGATAAGGTAGGGTTAAGTTAAGTAGTTACATATTTTTAAGAAATTGGTATACGAACTGTGATAGATTTTAAATCAATTAGGATTAGTGCATAATTAGGATTAGGAAAATGCAATATAGATTAAGGTTACGCATGATGTATTTTAGTGATAAGAATATGTAGCTGTTTGTGGTAGGCCTATGTAAAGAAGAAGTGGTCAACATGTTGCGAGAGATATGGTTGATAAGGAGTCTATACCAGCGGATAGAGACAAGTATAGCTGTAATGTATGTAGCTTATACTCGTACATAGGTTACAGTACCCTTATAATGCTAAGAACACAGTGTAAGCTACTTAGTATTAGAAAGAATAGAGAGATAGGAAAGAAGTGTTTGGGTGCAGTTGTAGGGGTTTTCTCCACGGGCGGTGTCTAAGTTACTTAGGGAGATTACGATTTCATGTATTCGGTATAAAGTAATGGACTTGGCCGGGATTCGAACGCACGACCTTCCATTCCGTAAGCGAATACACTACTACTGCACCATTGCCACCCGCTGGTACGTATCCTAACACAAGGTTTGGACCTAATAATTTTTCAGTACCCCTAAAATTTTCAAAATCTTCTTCTTCGAAACTATTCACTATCTTTAACTCGGCTATTTTCAGTCCACCTTCTGGTGGTTTTAATAACTCCGTTATTTTACTCTTATTGGTTTCTTCTTTGCTTATAGTTTTTGTATTCTGATCAGTATTTTGTTTCCGACTTTGAGCTCTTGTAGTTGTGCATTTGTATAGTTCCTTGAAATCTTCGGAAGTAATTTTTATTCGGCTCAGAGCATCCGCGGTGCTATTGTCTTTTCTTGGGAATATTCCACATAGAAGTTATATTCTTCTTCTAGTAGTTGCCTGAATTTAGTCAATCTACTCGAGGGTTCTTTTAGTGAGAACAAGTACACGAGGGGTCTGTGGTCGGTTTGAATTTTGAAGCGTCTTCCGAACAGGTATGGTCTATAATGCTTTACAGCCCAGACTATGGCAAGTACCTTACTCTTTTTCGATTGTGCTGTAATTTTTCTCTGCACTGTTAAGAGTTCTGCTACCATAGGCCACTGGTCTGTTGTCGTAATTTGTTCAAAGTACAAATTCCTTTTCAAAATTCGGGAATTGAAGAATTTTCGGGCTTATGAGGAAATTTTTGAGTGCATTGAAAGATGTCATGCAGTCCTCATTAAAGCCAAATTCCACATTTTTCCGTAGTAATCTGTTTAGCGGAAGGACTATCGTGACAAAATTTGGTATGAATTTGCGGTAGTAATAGGCAGCCGCCACGAACCTTCTGACTTCATCCGCGTCTCGTGGTACTGGACAATTTTTCATAACCTCGGATTTTAATGGATCAGGTATTATGCCCTTTTCCGAGATTATGTGCCCCAAATATAAGACCTCTTTCCTAAGAAAAGAACATTTTCCGGGATGAATCTTTAAATTAACTTCTCTGAGTCTTTGGAAAACTTCGATTAGGTTTTTATTGTGTTGCTCAAGCGTTCGGCCAAACACAATCAAATCGTCAAGATATACAAAACACCGGGAGGTTAGGCCTGACATAGCAACAGACATCATTCTCGAAAATGAGCTGGGTGATGTTTTCAAACCCATGAGCTGACGTTTCAGTTGGTAGTGCCAATTTTCGGTTGAGAATGCGGTGTAAGGTCTACTGTCTTCCGCTAATTCCATTTGGTAATAACCTTGCCTGAGGTCTATGCAGGAGAAGTATGTTGCTCCTCCGACCATGTCAAAAATGTCAGTTATGTTGGGCAGTGGAAACTTAGTTCGTTTACTTTTCGGTAATCGATCACCAGTCTGAATTTTTGTAGTCCCGTGATGGGATCTTGTTACGCGGTCCTGGTTCCTGGGCGATATCAATTGTACCTAAAACAAAAACAAAATTACCACCTTAACATAGGGCCACGATATCCAAAACGAAATCACTTACCTGGAAGAGACTCAAGGTCGATGAACCCTTGCATTTAATCTCAGTACATCGTCCTGAAATAAAAGGAAAAGATGAAAAGAAGATAATAACAAACAACAGAAAATGAAAATTACAATGACGACACGCACATACCAACACTTACTGATCGCTGTAAAATGCAACCGAACCACACGACTTTACCTTGCCAAGAAAACAATAGAACTCATTGTTTTGGTTTGGTAAATCTCAGGTACATGCGATTGATATATAGTGGCAATGGCAATCAGTGTCGTAAACTTTATGCACCTACCTGTGGATGGAGTAGATTCCTCCCAAGAAGAATTGCGTGCGTTTTTAATGCTTTTCCACCACCACGTGAAGGTGGTACAGCAGCATAATACCAAAAAGAAAAAAACGTTAATGTTTGGACACAATAAATAATAGACAATGAATAAAACAATTAAACTTACCTGACGACCAAGTTGAACAATCCACATTACGCGAATCAAAACAAAACTTTAATGACATTTAATTAAAACAAGACTGCACTCACTCAGTGCACAAGTTACACCTGCTTGGCTGCTCGCACCTCGCAGACAATTTCAAACGTTATCGATTAAGTGGAATCGATGAATGGAATGTTGCAATAATAGGCATGATAGGTTAGGTTAGGTTTATGTGGCTGTCGGCAAAAGCCGACACACTTAGACCAATTTAGGTCCATTGTGATACCACGTATATTATCTACCTCAACTCTGTAGATGGGACCGGCCAACGACACGCGGTTGTTCTCAAACGGTCCCCCATCTACGTACTAACCGCGCCCAACGTCGTTTAATTACGGTGATCTGACGAGAACCGATTAACTCGACGTGGTATGGTCGTTGGTTAGGCATGATAAGGTAGGGTTAAGTTAAGTAGTTACATATTTTTAAGAAATTGGTATACGAACTGTGATAGATTTTAAATCAATTAGGATTAGTGCAATATTAGGATTAGGAAAATGCAATATAGATTAAGGTTACGCATGATGTATTTTAGTGATAAGAATATGTAGCTGTTTGTGGTAGGCCTATGTAAAGAAGAAGTGGTCAACATGTTGCGAGAGATATGGTTGATAAGGAGTCTATACCAGCGGATAGAGACAAGTATAGCTGTAATGTATGTAGCTTATACTCGTACATAGGTTACAGTACCCTTATAATGCTAAGAACACAGTGTAAGCTACTTAGTATTAGAAAGAATAGAGAGATAGGAAAGAAGTGTTTGGGTGCAGTTGTAGGGGTTTTCTCCACGGGCGGTGTCTAAGTTACTTAGGGAGATTACGATTTCATGTATTCGGTATAAAGTAATGGACTTGGCCGGGATTCGAACGCACGACCTTCCATTCCGTAAGCGAATACACTACTACTGCACCATTGCCACCCGCTGGTACGTATCCTAACACAAGGTTTGGACCTAATAATTTTTCAGTACCCCTAAAATTTTCAAAATCTTCTTCTTCGAAACTATTCACTATCTTTAACTCGGCTATTTTCAGTCCACCTTCTGGTGGTTTTAATAACTCCGTTATTTTACTCTTATTGGTTTCTTCTTTGCTTATAGTTTTTGTATTCTGATCAGTATTTTGTTTCCGACTTTGAGCTCTTGTAGTTGTGCATTTGTATAGTTCCTTGAAATCTTCGGAAGTAATTTTTATTCGGCTCAGAGCATCCGCGGTGCTATTGTCTTTTCTTGGGAATATTCCACATAGAAGTTATATTCTTCTTCTAGTAGTTGCCTGAATTTAGTCAATCTACTCGAGGGTTCTTTTAGTGAGAACAAGTACACGAGGGGTCTGTGGTCGGTTTGAATTTTGAAGCGTCTTCCGAACAGGTATGGTCTATAATGCTTTACAGCCCAGACTATGGCAAGTACCTAACTCTTTTCGATTGTGCTGTAATTTTTCTCTGCACTGTTAAGAGTTCTGCTACCATAGGCCACTGGTCTGTCGTCGTAATTTGTTCAAAGTACAAATTCCTTTTCAAAATTCGGGAATTGAAGAATTTTCGGGCTTATGAGGAAATTTTTGAGTGCATTGAAAGATGTCATGCAGTCCTCATTAAAGCCAAATTCCACATTTTTCCGTAGTAATCTGTTTAGCGGAAGGACTATCGTGGCAAAATTTGGTATGAATTTGCGGTAGTAATAGGCAGCCGCCACGAACCTTCTGACTTCATCCGCGTCTCGTGGTACTGGACAATTTTTCATAACCTCGGATTTTAATGGATCAGGTATTATGCCCTTTTCCGAGATTATGTGCCCCAAATATAAGACCTCTTTCCTAAGAAAAGAACATTTTCCGGGATGAATCTTTAAATTAACTTCTCTGAGTCTTTGGAAAACTTCGATTAGGTTTTTATTGTGTTGCTCAAGCGTTCGGCCAAACACAATCAAATCGTCAAGATATACAAAACACCGGGAGGTTAGGCCTGACATAGCAACAGACATCATTCTCGAAAATGAGCTGGGTGATGTTTTCAAACCCATGAGCTGACGTTTCAGTTGGTAGTGCCCATTTTCGGTTGAGAATGCGGTGTAAGGTCTACTGTCTTCCGCTAATTCCATTTGGTAATAACCTTGCCTGAGGTCTATGCAGGAGAAGTATGTTGCTCCTCCGACCATGTCAAAAATGTCAGTTATGTTGGGCAGTGGAAACTTAGTTCGTTTACTTTTCGGTAATCGATCACCAGTCTGAATTTTTGTAGTCCCGTGATGGGATCTTGTTACGCGGTCCTGGTTCCTGGGCGATATCAATTGTACCTAAAACAAAAACAAAATTACCACCTTAACATAGGGCCACGATATCCAAAACGAAATCACTTACCTGGAAGAGACTCAAGGTCGATGAACCCTTGCATTTAATCTCAGTACATCGTCCTGAAATAAAAGGAAAAGATGAAAAGAAGATAATAACAAACAACAGAAAATGAAAATTACAATGACGACACGCACATACCAACACTTACTGATCGCTGTAAAATGCAACCGAACCACACGACTTTACCTTGCCAAGAAAACAATAGAACTCATTGTTTTGGTTTGGTAAATCTCAGGTACATGCGATTGATATATAGTGGCAATGGCAATCAGTGTCGTAAACTTTATGCACCTACCTGTGGATGGAGTAGATTCCTCCAAAGAAGAATTGCGTGCGTTTTTAATGCTTTTCCACCACCACGTGAAGGTGGTACAGCAGCATAATACCAAAAAGAAAAAAACGTTAATGTTTGGACACAATAAATAATAGACAATGAATAAAACAATTAAACTTACCTGACGACCAAGTTGAACAATCCACATTACGCGAATCAAAACAAAACTTTAATGACATTTAATTAAAACAAGACTGCACTCACTCAGTGCACAAGTTACACCTGCTTGGCTGCTCGCACCTCGCAGACAATTTCAAACGTTATCGATTAAGTGGAATCGATGAATGGAATGTTGCAATAATAGGCATGATAGGTTAGGTTAGGTTTATGTGGCTGTCGGCAAAAGCCGACACACTTAGACCAATTTAGGTCCATTGTGATACCACGTATATTATCTACCTCAACTCTGTAGATGGGACCGGCCAACGACACGCGGTTGTTCTCAAACGGTCCCCCATCTACGTACTAACCGCGCCCAACGTCGTTTAATTACGGTGATCTGACGAGAACCGATTAACTCGACGTGGTATGGTCGTTGGTTAGGCATGATAAGGTAGGGTTAAGTTAAGTAGTTACATATTTTTAAGAAATTGGTATACGAACTGTGATAGATTTTAAATCAATTAGGATTAGTGCAATATTAGGATTAGGAAAATGCAATATAGATTAAGGTTACGCATGATGTATTTTAGTGATAAGAATATGTAGCTGTTTGTGGTAGGCCTATGTAAAGAAGAAGTGGTCAACATGTTGCGAGAGATATGGTTGATAAGGAGTCTATACCAGCGGATAGAGACAAGTATAGCTGTAATGTATGTAGCTTATACTCGTACATAGGTTACAGTACCCTTATAATGCTAAGAACACAGTGTAAGCTACTTAGTATTAGAAAGAATAGAGAGATAGGAAAGAAGTGTTTGGGTGCAGTTGTAGGGGTTTTCTCCACGGGCGGTGTCTAAGTTACTTAGGGAGATTACGATTTCATGTATTCGGTATAAAGTAATGGACTTGGCCGGGATTCGAACGCACGACCTTCCATTCCGTAAGCGAATACACTACTACTGCACCATTGCCACCCGCTGGTACGTATCCTAACACAAGGTTTGGACCTAATAATTTTTCAGTACCCCTAAAATTTTCAAAATCTTCTTCTTCGAAACTATTCACTATCTTTAACTCGGCTATTTTCAGTCCACCTTCTGGTGGTTTTAATAACTCCGTTATTTTACTCTTATTGGTTTCTTCTTTGCTTATAGTTTTTGTATTCTGATCAGTATTTTGTTTCCGACTTTGAGCTCTTGTAGTTGTGCATTTGTATAGTTCCTTGAAATCTTCGGAAGTAATTTTTATTCGGCTCAGAGCATCCGCGGTGCTATTGTCTTTTCTTGGGAATATTCCACATAGAAGTTATATTCTTCTTCTAGTAGTTGCCTGAATTTAGTCAATCTACTCGAGGGTTCTTTTAGTGAGAACAAGTACACGAGGGGTCTGTGGTCGGTTTGAATTTTGAAGCGTCTTCCGAACAGGTATGGTCTATAATGCTTTACAGCCCAGACTATGGCAAGTACCTAACTCTTTTTCGATTGTGCTGTAATTTTTCTCTGCACTGTTAAGAGTTCTGCTACCATAGGCCACTGGTCTGTTGTCGTAATTTGTTCAAAGTACAAATTCCTTTTCAAAATTCGGGAATTGAAGAATTTTCGGGCTTATGAGGAAATTTTTGAGTGCATTGAAAGATGTCATGCAGTCCTCATTAAAGCCAAATTCCACATTTTTCCGTAGTAATCTGTTTAGCGGAAGGACTATCGTGGCAAAATTTGGTATGAATTTGCGGTAGTAATAGGCAGCCGCCACGAACCTTCTGACTTCATCCGCGTCTCGTGGTACTGGACAATTTTTCATAACCTCGGATTTTAATGGATCAGGTATTATGCCCTTTTCCGAGATTATGTGCCCCAAATATAAGACCTCTTTCCTAAGAAAAGAACATTTTCCGGGATGAATCTTTAAATTAACTTCTCTGAGTCTTTGGAAAACTTCGATTAGGTTTTTATTGTGTTGCTCAAGCGTTCGGCCAAACACAATCAAATCGTCAAGATATACAAAACACCGGGAGGTTAGGCCTGACATAGCAACAGACATCATTCTCGAAAATGAGCTGGGTGATGTTTTCAAACCCATGAGCTGACGTTTCAGTTGGTAGTGCCCATTTTCGGTTGAGAATGCGGTGTAAGGTCTACTGTCTTCCGCTAATTCCATTTGGTAATAACCTTGCCTGAGGTCTATGCAGGAGAAGTATGTTGCTCCTCCGACCATGTCAAAAATGTCAGTTATGTTGGGCAGTGGAAACTTAGTTCGTTTACTTTTCGGTAATCGATCACCAGTCTGAATTTTTGTAGTCCCGTGATGGGATCTTGTTACGCGGTCCTGGTTCCTGGGCGATATCAATTGTACCTAAAACAAAAACAAAATTACCACCTTAACATAGGGCCACGATATCCAAAACGAAATCACTTACCTGGAAGAGACTCAAGGTCGATGAACCCTTGCATTTAATCTCAGTACATCGTCCTGAAATAAAAGGAAAAGATGAAAAGAAGATAATAACAAACAACAGAAAATGAAAATTACAATGACGACACGCACATACCAACACTTACTGATCGCTGTAAAATGCAACCGAACCACACGACTTTACCTTGCCAAGAAAACAATAGAACTCATTGTTTTGGTTTGGTAAATCTCAGGTACATGCGATTGATATATAGTGGCAATGGCAATCAGTGTCGTAAACTTTATGCACCTACCTGTGGATGGAGTAGATTCCTCCAAAGAAGAATTGCGTGCGTTTTTAATGCTTTTCCACCACCACGTGAAGGTGGTACAGCAGCATAATACCAAAAAGAAAAAAACGTTAATGTTTGGACACAATAAATAATAGACAATGAATAAAACAATTAAACTTACCTGACGACCAAGTTGAACAATCCACATTACGCGAATCAAAACAAAACTTTAATGACATTTAATTAAAACAAGACTGCACTCACTCAGTGCACAAGTTACACCTGCTTGGCTGCTCGCACCTCGCAGACAATTTCAAACGTTATCGATTAAGTGGAATCGATGAATGGAATGTTGCAATAATAGGCATGATAGGTTAGGTTAGGTTTATGTGGCTGTCGGCAAAAGCCGACACACTTAGACCAATTTAGGTCCATTGTGATACCACGTATATTATCTACCTCAACTCTGTAGATGGGACCGGCCAACGACACGCGGTTGTTCTCAAACGGTCCCCCATCTACGTACTAACCGCGCCCAACGTCGTTTAATTACGGTGATCTGACGAGAACCGATTAACTCGACGTGGTATGGTCGTTGGTTAGGCATGATAAGGTAGGGTTAAGTTAAGTAGTTACATATTTTTAAGAAATTGGTATACGAACTGTGATAGATTTTAAATCAATTAGGATTAGTGCAATATTAGGATTAGGAAAATGCAATATAGATTAAGGTTACGCATGATGTATTTTAGTGATAAGAATATGTAGCTGTTTGTGGTAGGCCTATGTAAAGAAGAAGTGGTCAACATGTTGCGAGAGATATGGTTGATAAGGAGTCTATACCAGCGGATAGAGACAAGTATAGCTGTAATGTATGTAGCTTATACTCGTACATAGAAATTTAAATTTTATTAGGAAAGGTCGGTTAAGGGTCATTGTCCGAATTTAATCCAACTGCGCTAGTAACTAGTAATGCAAAGTAAGAGTTTTATTGGTTAGCAAAGTTTGTTCGCGACGACGATCCGCTAAAATAAAAGAAATTACAACGGAGAATACAAAGTGATTGTGAATATAAGCTTCATCAAAAAAAAAAAAAAAAAAGAGAAAATAAAATATAGGTGAATTAGAAATAGTTACAGAGACTCAAGAGAGCCTAACCGCCGTAAAACATCCTAGGTACAGACGTACATAAGTAAGCTCGGGAAACAAAAGGCAACGAAACCAAATTGGAAATATTAAATAAAAACCATAGCAGAGCTAGGCTATTTTATTGAAATATAGTTGTGAGCCGACGTTAACACAGTTGTATCTACTAGGTATTGGGTTGAGGCGTCAACTCAGAAGGCGACCCTCACCTCTGCTGATTTTTTGTCCTGTCGCGTTGGCTTAGCTGCGCTTGTTTTTAGCACAACAGCAAGCAACGGACGCAGTAAAAGGGCCGAACAAAAATCCCAGAAACTTCGACCTTCAAAAAAGGTCATCGCGGTTAGAAGGCGCTCCGCTTGTCAGCGATTGTGCTCCAGTAGGGTTATATCCCCCTTCATATAGGAACAGTGCATTAGTGAATTTAAAGAAGAAAAAAAGGAGTGAATTAGTGAATAATTGAAAATCTAGCAATAGTGAAGTAGTGTAGTGAATTTTCTTTGGTTTTTTTGATTAGTTTTATTGATTTCTTTTTATTTATATGAGTTTAAATTAAAATAGTTTGTATGGATATAGTGTTCCAAAAGTGAATACGCGGAAAAGAGGCGGTAAAGCCCAACATTTTCGGTAATATTTCAGATCATCGCTCAAAGTGCTGCCGGCAGGACGACGAGGGACGACGAATAATACGCCGTAAGATTTTTTTTACCTACTTTCCTTTTGTGGCAGGAATTAAGCCAGCCAAATAAAGTTTATTAGTTGTAAGTTTAGGATATTCACAGGCCAGCACACCGGTATCCGTTGGATTCCTTTTTAATTTTACCGTAGTCTTAGTATTTACATAATATGAATTATATTGGATTTAACAAGTGAATCTGTTATCTGTGTTTTAATGGAATAGGAACGAGTGTGATTTGGTGTGTGGAATAATTGGGAAGGCCGTCCTTCCGCCTGTGCAATGACGTAGACGGTACGTAGACGACCAACGAACATGAGGACGCGACGTGACGACGTACGAACTTTCGACTACTAGTACACGGACGTACAAGTGACTGGATTCTGGCGTAAAGGGGCTATCTCTCGTTGTTTTCGACCAGAGAGATAGCCAAAGGAGTGTCGTCCGACACATAGGGTGGGTAGGCCGAGCCAGAACCAACATCATCTGGCATGTCTCAGGAACGAGACGAACCTTACCAGGGAGCGACATCAGGAAGTAGTGGATGCAAAGGAGATTAGAATTAGGTTAGATATAAGTTAGATTAGGGATTTATATTAAGGTTTAACTTACGTTTTAGATTAGAATAGGATTAGTTTAGCATAGTTAGGGTAGTTAAAATGCATCTGACTTCCTGTACTCTCTCCTTGGTAGGGCAAAAGTAATTGAGATTTTCCTTTCGTCTAATCTATCTTTCTCTTCTCTTCTCTTTCCTTTCTTTTTTCGTCCGTCCGATTAGTTCTCTGCCTATCTTCTTCTCCTTTTTTTCCGGCACGATAATTTTTGTTTGTGAGCAGGTGGTTTAGTGTGAGGGGTGACAAGAACTACCCCCGTCCGACGAGCGATAGCCGTGCAACCGCGAGCGTGCCACCGTCCTCCTCCACTACTTCGAAGACGCCCCTGTGGCCAAGTCTCTACTCATAACAATGGCGCCCAACGTAACAATGGAGACCCCTTGATCAATTATTTCGACCTCAAAGGCGAACTGCTACACCAATTTAAAGACAATAGGGGGGACCATGAAATACTCCGTCTAATTATGGATAGGAGACAGTTGCTCCACGAAACGTTTGACGACTTTTATATCGACATACGGACATTGACTTTACGGATGAGACAAAGGCCAAACGAAAGAGACTTACTGGCCATTCTTCGACATAACCTAAAGGATAGGGTAGTGAACCTTATCTTTGGGTGCAATGTCCCGACAATCCGAGAGCTACGAGAAGAGTGCAGAAGGGCGGAAAGCCATATCGCCGCACGAGACAGTAGGGCTCGGAGAAATGTGAGCGAACTCAGGAGTGTAGGGCTTGAGGAAGGCAAAAATACCGAGCCGGATGAAGACGAGTTTGAAGTGGCTGCGCTCCAGCAAAGACAAACTAACAGACTGACAAACTACACGGACAGGGACAGAACGACCCAATTGACAAAAGACAATAGGCAGGAAGGTAGAGTTAAGAACGCACCCAAAGCTGAAGCAAATTGCACTTCACATTTCCACACTCTAATGTGCTTCAGTTGTGGGCAAGGAAGTCTGGCCTTCAACTGCGAAAAGTGTCAGGGAAACTCGAGGAACGGCGGTGCATCCGGGAGCAAACCGTCAACGACAAACTCGATCCCGGGGATACAGATGGACGCGGGCCAGTCCGAATCCTAAGAAGGGACCCTGAATTGAAGATTCCCTCCAATAAAAATGACGTTCCGATCAAAAAGAGCTTACATAGACGATTGCAAGAATACGAAGAAGCTAGAAAGAGAATTTTCGGAGAAGAATTGACGCGGCTTAAGAAAGTTAGGAATTTTAAGAGAATTTCAAGGCTACGGGAGAAATGTGCAATATTTAGAAGACGAAAGAGTAGAATAGAATCGACAGTACTAAACACAACAGACGACAATAGACCTTACGCTAAAGTGACAATAGATGGAGAAGAAATCTTGGGGCTATTAGACAGTGGTGTCTCGATTAGCTGCCTAGGAAAAGGGGCAAACGAATTTTTAAAGAGACACAACTTGACGATGATTAAGATGGCAACAGACCTTAGGACAGCAGACGGAAATCCACAACGCATACAGGGACGGTTTACGACACAAGTTTCGTGGGGTAACCTAACTCAAGAGATCGAACTCCTTGTTGTCCCAAACCTACAACAATGAAACAGAGACATTACCCGATTTCGCCCGCGATACAGAAATTGCTGTTTGAAGAGCTCGACCGTATGCTGTCATTGGGTGTGATCGATGAGAGCAACAGCGCCTGGAGCTCACCTGTTGTGTTGGTGAGGAAGCCAGGCAAAAACAGATTGTGCCTGGACTCACGAAAAGTAAATGCAGTAACGAAAAAGGATGCATACCCACTTCCCCACATTGAGGGTCTGCTTAGTCGACTGCAGGAAACCAGGTTTATTTCAGGGATAGACCTCAAAAACGCTTTCTGGCAGATTCCTCTGGAGAGGGAATCAAGAGAGAAGACGGCCTTTACAGTTCCAGGGTGGCCGTTGTACCAATTCACGGTTATGCCGTTCGGATTGTGCAACGCTGCCCAGAGAATGTGTAGGCGTATGGACAAAGTCATACCCTCCAAGTTAAAGGAGCATGTCTTTGTCTACCTCGATGACCTCTTGGTTTGTTCTCCAGACTTCGAGTCACATGCCCGATCGCTATAGGAGGTCCTTAAAGTGTTTACGGGATGCGGGCTTACCATCAATGTGGAAAAAAGTAAGTTCTGCTAAAAGGAGATTAAGTTTTTTTTTTTTTTTTTTTTTGTCGGGGTGTGTGAGACTTTCTGCACTGGAGCACTCAGACTCAATACTGGTCCATTGTACTACCAGGCAGACACACCACATTTTACTGTGGGAATTTACTCATTTTTCTAAGAAACACGAGAAGGCGCTACAATGATAAGGAGCTTAGGTTTACAGCACTCACCATATCCGCACCAAATACCTGCCACCTGATACGAGCAAAAGCAGGACAATCACAGAGGAAATGTTCCGCAGTGTCGTCGCTTTCTCCACAGGCTTCGCACTTGGTGGTGTCGCTTAGGGCTAGCACCTTAAGGTGTTTGGCAAAAGCGTAGTGTCCCGTAAGAACGCCAGTAGTCTGTCTGCAGTCTTTTCTGTTGAGAGACAACAAGAATGCCGCGGATTTCCCACAGACGTCGGGGAGCATTTGCTTAGTCTGTCTGCACCCTGGAGAGTCATGCCAACGGCGATTGTGTTCATAGGAAACCCAACCGTCAATGGAAGCCCTGACCGAGGACGCAGGCAGACAGATCGCTGGTTCAGGTCCTGAGAGGTCCTCCTCTGAGCCTTGTCTAGCAAGTTCGTCGGAGATCTCATTTCCCGTGATCCCGTTATGACCCGGGACCCAGACAAGTTTAAGTGAATTCAGCCTTCCGACCGAATTCAGAGATATCTTGCATTCACGTACTATTTTGGAGGTAGTTAAGGGTTTGAGTAAGGCCTTAAGCGCAGCCTGACTGTCGCTACAGACGCAGATACTTCGCCCCCTCCACCTGTTCCTCGTAACATAGTCCATGGCCATTAGGATAGCATAAGTCTCTGTTTGGAAGACTGACGCATATTTGCCTAACGGAAAGAAAAGTCTAACGTTATCGCTCTCCACGGAGACACCAGCACCAGATCCTTGATCGGTTTTGGAGCCATCCGTGAAGATTCGACTGCATTCCCTTCCAGGTTCAGAGTCCGGCCAGAGCCAGTCCTGGACGCGAGGAAAGTCGACCTCGTAGTTGCGTTTTAGCCGAAGTTCCGGTGTCATCGCATCAGACGGCATATCCATAAGACAGGAGTCGAAGGACAACCGTTGCGCAAGTTCATCAAAACTCCAGTGCGAGTTATACCAAAAGCCACCTCTTGTAAGACGTGAGATAGCCTTGATTGTACAGCCCATGATGTAAACATCAAGGGGCGGAAGGTTCAATAGTGCATCTAGGCCGGAGCCAGGCGTGCTGGGGAAGGCCCCCGTGCAGCCTAGACATACCTGCCTTTGGAGTTTGGCAAAAGCAGCAGTGACGTATTTACGTGAAAGCTTATTCCACCAAACAACCGATGCGTATGCTATAAATGGTCTTATCATAGCCGTATAAATCCATAGGACTCTTTTCGGTGATAAGCCCCATGTCTTGCCGAAAATGCCTTTGCACTGCCAGAAAACAGACAGCGCCTTGGCAGTCTTCAGCTCAACATGTTTGGACCAAAGAAGTTTGCTATCCAGGATGACTCCCAGATACTTTGCTTCATTGGAAAGTTGGATTGTGACGCCTTTTAGCACTGGCTGAGTCAACCCGACCAGCTTCCTCCTTCTCGTAAAGAGAACAACCTCAGTTTTAAGAGGATTGACCGAGAGCCCATTCCTAGTGCACCATTCGTCGATCACGTCAAGGGCCGCCTGCGCCTTGGCGCATACAGTCGCTAGGCATGATCCAACAGAAAGCACGGCAACATCATCCGCGTACGCCTGAGCGTAAATATTAGAACTGTTGAGTGCGTTCAACAGAGAGTCGACCAGCATACACCACAGCAGTGGAGACAGGACGCCGCCTTGCGGGCAGTCTCTGTTTACCCCCGCCATAACATAGCGGCCACAATCCGCATCCGCAACCAACGTTCTATTCATTAGCATTGCTTTAATCCACAATACCAATGGTTCGTCTACGCCGTGTTGTCTGGCGGAGCTGCACATGCTATCAAAAGCCGCATTGTCAAAAGCACCCTCAATATCGATGAAAATGCCCATCGTGTATTCTTTTCTGTCAAGCGCGCCCTCAATTCTACCAACTAGATTTTGGAGCGCAGTCTCGCAGGATTTTCCGCGTTGATAGGCATGTTGCATCTGAGATAGTGGGTGCAATCGCAAAGCAGTTTTGCGCACGTGAAGCTAGACCAGCCTTTCCATGCTTTTCAGCAAGAAGGAAGTCAGACTCATTGGTCTGAATCCCTTGGCGAGCGAGTAGTCACTTCTGCCAATTTTTGGTATAAATGCCACTCTAACTGTACGCCAGGGTGTTGCAATGTATGCCAGTGCTAGGACAGCGGTGAAGATTTTCTTCATAGTCGGTAGCAACTGGTTTGTACATTGTTGCAGCATGGCTGGGTATATTCCGTCCGTACCAGGTGACTTGAAGCGGTCAAAAGACACAAAGGCGTATTTAATGGCCTCGTCCGTTACCATGGCCTTCGCAATATACCAGCTACGCCGAGTTGTTTGTCTTGGCTCACTCATAATCTCGGTAATCGGGGTTGGTTGTGAACCAATTGTAATCTGGTTACCCGGAAAGTGAAACTCCAGCAGATAACTAAAAGTTTCCGTTTTCGTCTCAGTAAAGGTGCCATCAAGTTTTCTAAGTGAGTCCAGTTTGGCTGGTTTGCCCTTTTTCAGAACTTTAACCAACCTACTAGTTTCACCCAGTGTTTCATTCTTTTCCTATAAGAAGCACTTTTCGATACCCGAATTAGCCTCTTATATTCCTTCTGATTCGATCGGTAGAGATTTCAGTCTCTCTCCAAATCAGTCTTGAGTGACCTATTTAGAAGCTTTCTAGCTTCTCTTCGGATTCTTTGCAGTTCCGAGCTCCACCAGGGAACCGGTGTTCTGCCAGGGGGTTTGCTTACTGGGCACGTCAGTTCAAAACAGCTAGTAATGGCACTATTCAGGTCTAACTTCCTAAATACTACATTATGAATAAACAAAATAAGAATAAATAAATAAATTAAACTTATAACTAGATAAATAAACTCTGTTTCTATACCTAAAGCTAGTTGAATAAATAATCTAAATAAATAAAATATATCTCTGGACGATACTATAAATAATTCAACAAATAACACGAAAGTAGACACTAACTTAACAACGGCAGCATGAGTGCGTCATCTTTCTTTTGCGTTGTTATGCGTGGAGGTCCTTCGCATGGAACACTCCGACCTTCTCGCCTCGCTGATTCGCTATCTCGTAAAGAGAGTTTCCAATAGCCTTAAGCACTATTGCTTTTAGGAATTTTGGTCCCATTTTTGCATTATAGCCATCGGGTTGGCTACTCTGTTTGAAATTGCGTCGGTAAACGATTTGTCCTACCGTGTATTTTACGTCCCTACTTCTGGTATTGTATACCTTTGTAGCCTTATTGTGCGCTAGCCTCAAGTTGTCATATATTTTAGTCCTAATTAATCCTAACCTATCAGTCTTATTGGTGATTCGTATTCCAGTGTCCTTAAGCATGTCCAGTCGGCGTAGAATTTCATACGCGCTCGCGTGTTGGATCATGGGTACGCCAAATACAGCGTAATACGGTTCTAGGCCGGTGGCGTCATGCACTACGCTCCCCAAGGCAAATGCCGCATTGCTTACATGCAGATCCCAATTACTTTGGTCGCCGTCTATGTATGACCGAATTTTGGTCAACACAGAGCGGTTCACCCTCTCGGAAGCATTCGCTTGAGGAGAGTAGAACGCTGTCCGGACGTGTTTGACTCCATACTTTTGAGAAAGCTGGAGTACAATTCTGAAACGAATTGTTTTCCGTTGTCTGAATGGACATATTCTGGGACACCAAACACATGGAAAACACTATCTTCTAAATATTTCACTACCTCAGCTGCCGTTGCTTTACGGATAGGCCGCAATAATACATACTTACTGAAGTGGTCTAACACGATGAAGATATGGGTATGTCCTGTTTTAGTTCGTGGGTAAGGTCCTAAAAAGTCGATATAGAGTCGCTGAAAAGGTCGCTCAATGATCGTTTGTTGCCCCATCGGCGGTCGGGATACCACGTTAAGTGGCTTATTGCACTTGCAGATTTCGCATGACTGCACATGTTTTTGGACATCGGACGCCATTCCTGGCCAGAAGTATTTTTGCTTTAGCTTGGCCAAAGACTTGTTCACCCCGCCATGTCCGGCCGATGGGGAGTCGTGGGCTGTTACCAAAAGGCTCCCACGCAACTCCTTTGGTACCCAGAGTTTCCTGGCCCTATCTTCCTGTAGTTCGTCACCAGTTCGTATGTCTGTCCGTTTGTAAACGTAGCCGTCTGATATACATAAGTCAGGTAGTCTGTCTTGGTTCTTCTCGTCCATCTTCCTCATCTCGTCATACTCTTCCGAAGAGAGGTATGGCGACTTGAGATCGACTTCAAAGAGAACAGTGTCAGGCTTGAGCTCTTCCATGTGGACACGTGAGAGAGTATCCGAGACTACATTTTGGATGCCCTTCATATGTTCTATCACGAAATCAAACACTTGTAGCTTGAGGCTCCATCTAGCCAAGCGGCCTGACAGGTCTTTGTGGGTCATAAGCCACTTGAGGCTAGCGTGATCCGTGATAATAGTGAAAGGGAATCCTTCCACGTAGGCTCGGAACTTCTTCACTGACAGGACGGCCGCATAGGATTCAAGTTCCGTAACGCTATAGTTCCGTTGTGCGGAATTAAGCTTCTGGGACATGAATGCTATCGGTCGTTCGTTATTCTCCGCATCCTTCTCGAAGAGAACACTCCCTACACCAGTTGTCGAAGCGTCACACTGTATATAAAAATGTTTTGTAAAGTCAGGGTTGGTCAGTATTGGCGCGGTAACCAGTGACATTTTGAGCTGGTTGAAAGCTCTAAGCGCCTCGTCAGTCATGTTGAATGTTTGTCATTTTTTCAAGCAGTCTGTCATGGGGCTTGATAGAGTGGCAAAGTTCGGTATGAACCGCCTGTACCGCCCTGTCTTACCTAGGAATCGGCGGAGATGCTTGGGAGTCTTTGGAACAGGGAAGTTTTCGACTGCCGACACTTTGTCTTTGTCGGTTCGTAAGCATCCATCACCGACTATATACCCTAAGTACTTAATCTCCTGTAAAACCGAACAGGTGAAACGGGCCACAGAGGCGGCGTCCACTGGTCAGCGTCCATCTAAGAGCCAGCGAAAGAGGAAAAGGAGAAAGGCGGCTATCGTGCGGCGCAAAGAAACTGCACCGCCAGTTAAAGGCGCAAGCGCTGAGAACGGCACTTCCCCGGCGGCGACGGCAAAGAGATGCAGGGCGGCAAAGGTTACCCCAACCGAAACCAGCCAGCTGACTGAAACCAACGCTGCCTCCCCTTCCAATAGCTCGAACAGGAAAAAACGGAGGAAGAAGACCTCAAGCACTTCTGTCGGTGGAACTTCGCGCGCACCTTCTGCGTGCCCTTCCACTAGAACACTTCCAGCTGATGTATTTCTAATGATTGGATTTACTCAGATTAACCTTCAACACTCCAAGGCTGCTACTGCACTCATCAGTAAGAAGCTTTCTGTGTTGAATACAAAAGCCCACATAACAGCCATGGGTGTGGAAAAATCGCATCTGTGGCCTTGGAGGTGTCGGTGGCACTACGATACTCTGTGACGAGCGGTCCGAGAGACCAAGGGCTTGTCTTGCTGTGTCGAACCTTCTCTCAGCGACTAAGCTTGGACAATTTTGTGGCCAAGATTTGGTTGCTGCAGCCATTAGCTACGAAACGAATGGAAATTGGGAGACCTTCGTCGTGGCGTCAGCTTATCTCCCCTATGATTCGGTAGTGCCTCCACCACCGAGGGCAATTGCTGAACTCATTGACTATTGCGACACCAGGAAGATGGGGCTAGTTATATGCTGTGATGCCAATGCTCAAAACATTGTTTGGGGCAGCAGCAAATGCAACATGCGAGGAAACCATCTCCTGGATTTCATTCTATCATCTGATCTTACTATCAACAATGTTGGCTCGCAACCAACTTTTGTGACGTCAAGAAGACAGGAAGTGATCGACCTAACTTTATCAAATAGATACTTTAAGGCGGTTACTAACTGGAGGGTCTCTTCGGAGGTGTCCCTCTCAGACCATAGATCTATCGAATTCCAAATCGGATGCGAAGCCATAACTTTGCAGGAGAGGAGGAATCCGAGAAAAACCAACTGGATACGCTTCAGGGAGGAATTAGGGAAAACTCTCAAAACTCCAACCAAACTCAGGACGAGACAAAAGGTAGAGGAAGCTGTTCAAGACCTGAATAGTGCCATTACTAGCTGTTTTGAACTGACGTGCCCAGTAAGCAAACCCCCTGGCAGAACACCGGTTCCCTGGTGGAGCTCGGAACTGCAAAGAATCCGAGGAGAAGCTAGAAAGCTTCTAAATAGGTCACTCAAGACTGATTTGGAGAGAGACTGGAATCTCTACCGATCGAAGCAGAAGGAATATAAGAGGCTAATTCGGGTATCGAAAAGTGCTTCTTATAGGAAAAGAATGAAACACTGGGTGAAACTAGTAGGTTGGTTAAAGTTCTGAAAAAGGGCAAACCAGCCAAACTGGACTCACTTAGAAAACTTGATGGCACCTTTACTGAGACGAAAGCGGAAACTTTTAGTTATCTGCTGGAGTCTCACTTTCCGGGTAACCAGATTACAATTGGTTCACAACCAACCCCGATTACCGAGATTATGAGTGAGCCAAGACAAACAACTCGGCGTAGCTGGTATATTGCGAAGGCCGTGGTAACGGACGAGGCCATTAAATACGCCTTTGTGTCTTTTGACCGCTTCAAGTCACCTGGTACGGACGGAATATACCCAGCCATGCTGCAACAATGTACAAACCAGTTGCTACCGACTATGAAGAAAATCTTCACCGCTGTCCTAGCACTGGCATACATTGCAACACCCTGGCGTACAGTTAGAGTGGCATTTATACCAAAAATTGGCAGAAGTGACTACTCGCTCGCCAAGGGATTCAGACCAATGAGTCTGACTTCCTTCTTGCTGAAAAGCATGGAAAGGCTGGTCTAGCTTCACGTGCGCAAAACTGCTTTGCGATTGCACCCACTATCTCAGATGCAACATGCCTATCAACGCGGAAAATCCTGCGAGACTGCGCTCCAAAATCTAGTTGGTAGAATTGAGGGCGCGCTTGACAGAAAAGAATACACGATGGGCATTTTCATCGATATTGAGGGTGCTTTTGACAATGCGGCTTTTGATAGCATGTGCAGCTCCGCCAGACAACACGGCGTAGACGAACCATTGGTATTGTGGATTAAAGCAATGCTAATGAATAGAACGTTGGTTGCGGATGCGGATTGTGGCCGCTATGTTATGGCGGGGGTAAACAGAGACTGCCCACAAGGCGGCGTCCTGTCTCCACTGCTGTGGTGTATGCTGGTCGACTCTCTGTTGAACGCACTCAACAGTTCTAATATTTACGCTCAGGCGTACGCGGATGATGTCGCCGTGCTTTCTGTTGGATCATGCCTAGCGAGTCTATGCGCCAAGGCGCAGGCGGCCCTTGACGTGATCGACGAATGGTGCACTAGGAATGGGCTCTCGGTCAATCCTCTTAAAACTGAGGTTGTTCTCTTTACGAGAAGGAGGAAGCTGGTCGGGTTGACTCAGCCAGTGCTAAAAGGCGTCACAATCCAACTCTCCAATGAAGCAAAGTACTGGGAGTCATCCTGGATAGCAAACTTCTTTGGTCCAAACATGTTGAGCTGAAGACGCCAAGGCGCTGTCTGTTTTCTGGCAGTGCAAAGGCATTTTCGGCAAGACATGGGGCTTATCACCGAAAAGAGTCCTATGGATTTATACGGCTATGATAAGACCATTTATAGCATACGCATCGGTTGTTTGGTGGAATAAGCTTTCACGTAAATACGTCACTGCTGCTTTTGCCAAACTCCAAAGGCAGGTATGTCTAGGCTGCACGGGGGCCTTCCCCAGCACGCCTGGCTCCGGCCTAGATGCACTATTGAACCTTCCGCCCCTTGATGTTTACATCATGGGCTGTACAATCAAGGCTATCTCACGTCTTACAAGAGGTGGCTTTTGGTATAACTCGCACTGGAGTTTTGATGAACTTGCGCAACGGTTGTCCTTCGACTCCTGTCTTATGGATATGCTGTCTGATGCGATGACACCGGAACTTCGGCTAAAGCGCAACTACGAGGTCGACTTTCCTCGCGTCCAGGACTGGCTCTGGCCGGACTCTGAACCTGGAAGGGAATGCAGTCGAATCTTCACGGATGGCTCCAAAACCGATCAAGGATCTGGTGCTGGTGTCTCCGTGGAGAGCGATAACGTTAGACTTTTCTTTCCGTTAGGCAAATATGCGTCAGTCTTCCAAACAGAGACTTATGCTATCCTAATGGCCATGGACTATGTTACGAGGAACAGGTGGAGGGGGCGAAGTATCTGCGTCTGTAGCGACAGTCAGGCTGCGCTTAAGGCCTTACTCAAACCCTTAACTACCTCCAAAATAGTACGTGAATGCAAGATATCTCTGAATTCGGTCGGAAGGCTGAATTCACTTAAACTTGTCTGGGTCCCGGGTCATAACGGGATCACGGGAAATGAGATCTCCGACGAACTTGCTAGACAAGGCCCAGAGGGGGACCTCTCAGGACCTGAACCAGCGATCTGTCTGCCTGCGTCCTCGGTCAGGGCTTCCATTGACGGTTGGGTTTCCTATGAACACAATCGCCGTTGGCATGACTCTCCAGGGTGCAGACAGACTAAGCAAATGCTCCCCGACGTCTGTGGGAAATCCGCGGCATTCTTGTTGTCTCTCAACAGAAAAGACTGCAGACAGACTACTGGCGTTCTTACGGGACACTACGCTTTTGCCAAACACCTTAAGGTGCTAGCCCTAAGCGACACCACCAAGTGCGAAGCCTGTGGAGAAAGCGACGACAGTGCGGAACATTTCGTCTGTGATTGTCCTGCTTTTGCTCGTATCAGGTGGCAGGTATTTGGTGCGGATATGGTGAGTGCTGTAAACCTAAGCTCCTTATCATTGTAGCGCCTTCTCGTTTTTCTTAGAAAAACGAGTAAATTCCCACAGTAAAATGTGGTGTGTCTGCCTGGTAGTACAATGGACCAGTATTGAGTCTGAGTGCTCCAGTGCAGAAAGTCTCACACACCCCGACAAAAAAAAAAAAAAAAAAACTTAATCTCCTTGTAGCAGAACTTACTTTTTTCCACATTGATGGTAAGCCCCGCATCCCGTAAACACTTTAAGGACCTCCTATAGCGATCGGGCATGTGACTCGAAGTCTGGAGAACAAACCAAGAGGTCATCGAGGTAGACAAAGACATGCTCCTTTAACTTGGAGGGTATGACTTTGTCCATACGCCTACACATTCTCTGGGCAGCGTTGCACAATCCGAACGGCATAACCGTGAATTGGTACAACGGCCACCCTGGAACTGTAAAGGCCGTCTTCTCTCTTGATTCCCTCTCCAGAGGAATCTGCCAGAAAGCGTTTTTGAGGTCTATCCCTGAAATAAACCTGGTTTCCTGCAGTCGACTAAGCAGACCCTTAATGTGGGGAAGTGGGTATGCATCCTTCTTCGTTACTGCATTTACTTTTCGGGAGTCCAGGCACAATCTGTTTTTGCCTGGCTTCCTCACCAACACAACAGGTGAGCTCCAGGCGCTGTTGCTCTCATCGATCACACCCAATGACAGCATACGGTCGAGCTCTTCAAACAGCAATTTCTGTATCGCGGGCGAAATCGGGTAATGTCTCTGTTTCATTGTTGTAGGTTTGGGACAACAAGGAGTTCGATCTCTTGAGTTAGGTTACCCCACGAAACTTGTGTCGTAAACCGTCCCTGTATGCGTTGTGGATTTCCGTCTGCTGTCCTAAGGTCTGTTGCCATCTTAATCATCGTCAAGTTGTGTCTCTTTAAAAATTCGTTTGCCCCTTTTCCTAGGCAGCTAATCGAGACACCACTGTCTAATAGCCCCAAGATTTCTTCTCCATCTATTGTCACTTTAGCGTAAGGTCTATTGTCGTCTGTTGTGTTTAGTACTGTCGATTCTATTCTACTCTTTCGTCTTCTAAATATTGCACATTTCTCCCGTAGCCTTGAAATTCTCTTAAAATTCCTAATTTTCTTAAGCCGCGTCAATTCTTCTCCGAAAATTCTCTTTCTAGCTTCTTCGTATTCTTGCAATCGTCTATGTAAGCTCTTTTTGATCGGAACGTCATTTTTATTGGAGGGAATCTTCAATTCAGGGTCCCTTCTTAGGATTCGGACTGGCCCGCGTCCATCTGTATCCCCGGGATCGAGTTTGTCGTTGACGGTTTGCTCCCGGATGCACCGCCGTTCCTCGAGTTTCCCTGGCACTTTTCGCAGTTGAAGGCCAGACTTCCTTGCCACAACTGAAGCACATTAGAGTGTGGAAATGTGAAGTGAATTTGCTTCAGCTTTGGGTGCGTTCTTAACTCTACCTTCCTGCCTATTGTCTTTTGTCAATTGGGTCGTTCTGTCCCTGTCCGTGTAGTTTGTCAGTCTGTTAGTTTGTCTTTGCTGGAGCGCAGCCACTTCAAACTCGTCTTCATCCGGCTCGGTATTTTTGCCTTCCTCAAGCCCTACACTCCTGAGTTCGCTCACATTTCTCCGAGCCCTACTGTCTCGTGTGGCGATATGGCTTTCCGCCCTTCTGCACTCTTCTCGTAGCTCTCGGATTGTCGGGACATTGCACCCAAAGATAAGGTTCGCTACCCTATCCTTTAGGTTATGTCGAAGAATGGCCAGTAAGTCTCTTTCGTTTGGCCTTTGTCTCATCCGTAAAGTCAATGTCCGTATGTCGATATAAAAGTCGTCAAACGTTTCGTGGAGCAACTGTCTCCTATCCATAATTAGACGGAGTATTTCATGGTCCCCCCTATTGTCTTTAAATTGGTGTAGCAGTTCGCCTTTGAGGTCGAAATAATTGATCAAGGGGTCTCCATTGTTACGTTGGGCGCCATTGTTATGAGTAGAGACTTGGCCACAGGGGCGTCTTCGAAGTAGTGGAGGAGGACGGTGGCACGCTCGCGGTTGCACGGCTATCGCTCGTCGGACGGGGGTAGTTCTTGTCACCCCTCACACTAAACCACCTGCTCACAAACAAAAATTATCGTGCCGGAAAAAAAGGAGAAGAAGATAGGCAGAGAACTAATCGGACGGACGAAAAAAGAAAGGAAAGAGAAGAGAAGAGAAAGATAGAATAGACGAAAGGAAAATCTCAATTACTTTTGCCCTACCAAGGAGAGAGTACAGGAAGTCAGATGCATTTTAACTACCCTAACTATGCTAAACTAATCCTATTCTAATCTAAAACGTAAGTTAAACCTTAATATAAATCCCTAATCTAACTTATATCTAACCTAATTCTAATCTCCTTTGCATCCACTACTTCCTGATGTCGCTCCCTGGTAAGGTTCGTCTCGTTCCTGAGACATGCCAGATGATGTTGGTTCTGGCTCGGCCTACCCACCCTATGTGTCGGACGACACTCCTTTGGTTATCTCTCTGGTCGAAAACAACGAGAGATAGCCCCTTTACGCCAGAATCCAGTCACTTGTACGTCCGTTTACTAGTAGTGGAAAGTTCGTACGTCGTCACGTCGCGTCCTCATGTTCGTTGGTCGTCTACGTACCGTCTACGTCATTGCACAGGCGGAAGGACGGCCTTCCCAATTACTCCACACACCAAATCACACTCGTTCCTATTCCATTAAAACACAGATAACAGATTCACTTGTTAAATCCAATATAATTCATATTATGTAAATACTAAGACTACGGTAAAATTAAAAAGGAATCCAACGGATACCGGTGTGCTGGCCTGTGAATATCCTAAACTTACAACTAATAAACTTTATTTGGCTGGCTTAATTCCTGCCACAAAAGGAAAGTAGGTAAAAAAAATCTTACGGCGTATTATTCGTCGTCCCTCGTCGTCCTGCCGGCAGCACTTTGAGCGATGATCTGAAATATTACCGAAAATGTTGGGCTTTACCGCCTCTTTTCCGCGTATTCACTTTTGGAACACTATATCCATACAAACTATTTTAATTTAAACTCATATAAATAAAAAGAAATCAATAAAACTAATCAAAAAAACCAAAGAAAATTCACTACACTACTTCACTATTGCTAGATTTTCAATTATTCACTAATTCACTCCTTTTTTTCTTCTTTAAATTCACTAATGCACTGTTCCTATATGAAGGGGGATATAACCCTACTGGAGCACAATCGCTGACAAGCGGAGCGCCTTCTAACCGCGATGACCTTTTTTGAAGGTCGAAGTTTCTGGGATTTTTGTTCGGCCCTTTAACTGCGTCCGTTGCTTGCTGTTGTGCTAAAAACAAGCGCAGCTAAGCCAACGCGACAGGACAAAAAATCAGCAGAGGTGAGGGTCGCCTTCTGAGTTGACGCCTCAACCCAATACCTAGTAGATACAACTGTGTTAACGTCGGCTCACAACTATATTTCAATAAAATAGCCTAGCTCTGCTATGGTTTTTATTTAATATTTCCAATTTGGTTTCGTTGCCTTTTGTTTCCCGAGCTTACTTATGTACGTCTGTACCTAGGATGTTTTACGGCGGTTAGGCTCTCTTGAGTCTCTGTAACTATTTCTAATTCACCTATATTTCATTTTCTCTTTTTTTTTTTTTTTTTTGATGAAGCTTATATTCACAATCACTTTGTATTCTCCGTTGTAATTTCTTTTATTTTAGCGGATCGTCGTCGCGAACAAACTTTGCTAACCAATAAAACTCTTACTTTGCATTACTAGTTACTAGCGCAGTTGGATTAAATTCGGACAATGACCCTTAACCGACCTTTCCTAATAAAATTTAAATTTCTATGTACGAGTATAAGCTACATACATTACAGCTATACTTGTCTCTATCCGCTGGTATAGACTCCTTATCAACCATATCTCTCGCAACATGTTGACCACTTCTTCTTTACATAGGCCTACCACAAACAGCTACATATTCTTATCACTAAAATACATCATGCGTAACCTTAATCTATATTGCATTTTCCTAATCCTAATATTGCACTAATCCTAATTGATTTAAAATCTATCACAGTTCGTATACCAATTTCTTAAAAATATGTAACTACTTAACTTAACCCTACCTTATCATGCCTAACCAACGACCATACCACGTCGAGTTAATCGGTTCTCGTCAGATCACCGTAATTAAACGACGTTGGGCGCGGTTAGTACGTAGATGGGGGACCGTTTGAGAACAACCGCGTGTCGTTGGCCGGTCCCATCTACAGAGTTGAGGTAGATAATATACGTGGTATCACAATGGACCTAAATTGGTCTAAGTGTGTCGGCTTTTGCCGACAGCCACATAAACCTAACCTAACCTATCATGCCTATTATTGCAACATCCCATTCATCGATTCCACTTAATCGATAACGTTTGAAATTGTCTGCGAGGTGCGAGCAGCCAAGCAGGTGTAACTTGTGCACTGAGTGAGTGCAGTCTTGTTTTAATTAAATGTCATTAAAGTTTTGTTTTGATTCGCGTAATGTGGATTGTTCAACTTGGTCGTCAGGTAAGTTTAATTGTTTTATTCATTGTCTATTATTTATTGTGTCCAAACATTAACGTTTTTTTCTTTTTGGTATTATGCTGCTGTACCACCTTCACGTGGTGGTGGAAAAGCATTAAAAACGCACGCAATTCTTCTTTGGAGGAATCTACTCCATCCACAGGTAGGTGCATAAAGTTTACGACACTGATTGCCATTGCCACTATATATCAATCGCATGTACCTGAGATTTACCAAACCAAAACAATGAGTTCTATTGTTTTCTTGGCAAGGTAAAGTCGTGTGGTTCGGTTGCATTTTACAGCGATCAGTAAGTGTTGGTATGTGCGTGTCGTCATTGTAATTTTCATTTTCTGTTGTTTGTTATTATCTTCTTTTCATCTTTTCCTTTTATTTCAGGACGATGTACTGAGATTAAATGCAAGGGTTCATCGACCTTGAGTCTCTTCCAGGTAAGTGATTTCGTTTTGGATATCGTGGCCCTATGTTAAGGTGGTAATTTTGTTTTCGTTTTAGGTACAATTGATATCGCCCAGGAACCAGGACCGCGTAACAAGATCCCATCACGGGACTACAAAAATTCAGACTGGTGATCGATTACCGAAAAGTAAACGAACTAAGTTTCCACTGCCCAACATAACTGACATTTTTGACATGGTCGGAGGAGCAACATACTTCTCCTGCATAGACCTCAGGCAAGGTTATTACCAAATGGAATTAGCGGAAGACAGTAGACCTTACACCGCATTCTCAACCGAAAATGGGCACTACCAACTGAAACGTCAGCTCATGGGTTTGAAAACATCACCCAGCTCATTTTCGAGAATGATGTCTGTTGCTATGTCAGGCCTAACCTCCCGGTGTTTTGTATATCTTGACGATTTGATTGTGTTTGGCCGAACGCTTGAGCAACACAATAAAAACCTAATCGAAGTTTTCCAAAGACTCAGAGAAGTTAATTTAAAGATTCATCCCGGAAAATGTTCTTTTCTTAGGAAAGAGGTCTTATATTTGGGGCACATAATCTCGGAAAAGGGCATAATACCTGATCCATTAAAATCCGAGGTTATGAAAAATTGTCCAGTACCACGAGACGCGGATGAAGTCAGAAGGTTCGTGGCGGCTGCCTATTACTACCGCAAATTCATACCAAATTTTGCCACGATAGTCCTTCCGCTAAACAGATTACTACGGAAAAATGTGGAATTTGGCTTTAATGAGGACTGCATGACATCTTTCAATGCACTCAAAAATTTCCTCATAAGCCCGAAAATTCTTCAATTCCCGAATTTTGAAAAGGAATTTGTACTTTGAACAAATTACGACGACAGACCAGTGGCCTATGGTAGCAGAACTCTTAACAGTGCAGAGAAAAATTACAGCACAATCGAAAAAGAGTTAGGTACTTGCCATAGTCTGGGCTGTAAAGCATTATAGACCATACCTGTTCGGAAGACGCTTCAAAATTCAAACCGACCACAGACCCCTCGTGTACTTGTTCTCACTAAAAGAACCCTCGAGTAGATTGACTAAATTCAGGCAACTACTAGAAGAAGAATATAACTTCTATGTGGAATATTCCCAAGAAAAGACAATAGCACCGCGGATGCTCTGAGCCGAATAAAAATTACTTCCGAAGATTTCAAGGAACTATACAAATGCACAACTACAAGAGCTCAAAGTCGGAAACAAAATACTGATCAGAATACAAAAACTATAAGCAAAGAAGAAACCAATAAGAGTAAAATAACGGAGTTATTAAAACCACCAGAAGGTGGACTGAAAATAGCCGAGTTAAAGATAGTGAATAGTTTCGAAGAAGAAGATTTTGAAAATTTTAGGGGTACTGAAAAATTATTAGGTCCAAACCTTGTGTTAGGATACGTACCAGCGGGTGGCAATGGTGCAGTAGTAGTGTATTCGCTTACGGAATGGAAGGTCGTGCGTTCGAATCCCGGCCAAGTCCATTACTTTATACCGAATACATGAAATCGTAATCTCCCTAAGTAACTTAGACACCGCCCGTGGAGAAAACCCATACAACTGCACCCAAACACTTCTTTCCTATCTCTCTATTCTTTCTAATACTAAGTAGCTTACACTGTGTTCTTAGCATTATAAGGGTACTGTAACAACAGAAAAAAAATCCCTTTAGCGTAAGCAAATTATAAAAAAAAAAAAAAAAGGAATTGTTTGATCTTAAACCGTTCCAAAATAAGCACTACAGCCCGATCGACATCATTTAACCAAATGTTGTCGAGGGACGTGCAGAAAACTTGCGAACCGATGAGCAACAGAGGATCCCAGACCAGCACTACAGCCCGATCAGCATCATTTGACCAAATGTTGTTGAGGGACGACGTGCAAGGGATATGCGGACCTTTAGCTATTAGAAAGGTTTATATAACAAAAGAAGAGTTAGGAAAACTCGCAGGCGGCCTCCATAAAATGAAAATAAATATATTAAAGAAAAATTGCAAGAATTATTTAAAGATAGCAAATTAGAGGTGCACCTAATTGCAAATACAATTGAAGTATCAGACCCATGCACCAGAAAACTATTAATAACTGACTAGCATATGCTCCCCATAAGCGGACTACCGGAATCAATCGCATGCTACGCAATCTAAAAAAGAAATATTTCTGGACGGGCATGCAGAACGATGTGGCCACATTCGTTAAGCACTGTCCCAGATGCCAGAGAAACAAACACATCCAGCCTAGAAAGCAACCTATGACGATTACAACTACCGCAGAATCATACTTTAATAAAATCTACTTAGATTTAGTAGACCCTCTAGACGAAGCCGAGAATGGCTCGAAGTACATCCTAACCTTACAAGTCGAACGAACGAAATTCGTAGAAGCTATTCCACTTCCAAATAAAGAGGCTACAACAGTAGCTAAGGGACTAGTGGAATGTTTCATTTTAAAATACGGAGTCCCTGGTACAATAGCATCTGACCAAGCCACCGAATTCCTGAATAGAATATTCCAGGACATCTGCAAATTTGCAGGTTCAAAATTTTGGAAACCCCAACACCAATGGACACAATGGACCCAAACTGATGGTCTAAGTGAGCCGTGACAACAGTCACAAGGGCATCCATTTACCTACCTACCTACCTAGGACATCTGCAAACTATTAAAGATAGAGCAACTACAATCTACCGCGTACCATCATGAAAGCTTAGGAGCCCTAGAAAATTCACACAAGGTGCTAGGAGCTTACCGTAAAAATTACGTAGCCGACAACCACACGGATTGGAATAGCTAGTTACCTTATTATGTGTTCTGTTATAACACCTCAGTACATTCACAAACAGGTTTCACTCCTTTCGAACTAGTGTTCGGTAGACAGTGCAATCTACCGTCGAATGTCACAAATAAGGTAGATCCAGTACACAATTACGAAGACTACGTAATAGATTTAAAGAATAAATTGCAAGTTGATCATAGAGATGCCCGGGATACTCTTATAGCCAAAAAGAACATTAGGAAAAACAGGTACGACACCGATTGTAAAACGAAACGTGCGGATTTTAATATAGGTAGCTTAGTTTTGCTTAGGAACGAAAACAGGAAAAAAAACTCGATCTACGTCGGTCCTTACGAGGTGATATCCCAAAACGGGGTAAAATGCGAGATAAAATATGAAAACAAAAGAATGAAAGTACATAAAAACAGGTTAAAACCATTTTATACTTATATACTAAGGATCTAGAATAAGATAATGAGAGAAAAAAAAAAAAAAAACAAAGGGGGGAAAGAGGAGCTCCTGACCCTTCCAACAAATTTGCCTAGTTAATTTTAATTTTGTTTTTTTTTCCTTTTTGTAAACATTATTATTATGTAAAATTCGGTTTTTTTATAACCTCATTTACCTTGTACGCAAGCATTTATGTAACCAACTTCTTTAACATATAAGCACAATTATTAATCATTGGAAAAAATTATTATTTTGTACAATTCCATTTTTAAACATTATAAACTATTTGCCTAGTAAGTAAGCATTAATGTAAACAACCTCTTTAACATATAAGCACAATTATTAATCATTTATTATATACAATTCCATTTTTTTTAATAAACATTATAACCTTATTTTCCTAGTACGTAAGCATTAATGTAAACAACCTCTTTAACATATAAGCACAATTATTAATCATTTATTATGTGCAATTCCATTTTTTTTTTATAAACATTATAACCTCACCTATAGTACGTAAGCAGTAATGTACACAACTTCTCATATAAGCACAATTATTAATCATTGGAAAAACTTATTATTATGTACAATTCCATTTTTAAACATTATAACTTTATTTGCCTAGTACGTAAGCATTTATGTAAACAACCTCTTTAACATATAAGCACAATTATTAATCATTTATTATGTACAATTCCATTTTTTTATATAAACATTACCTAGTAAGCAGTAATATACACAACTTCCTTAACATATAAGCACAATTATTAATTATTGTAAAAATTATTATCATGTAAAATTCCATTTTTATATAGGTAACTCTTGTCTAGTACGTATAGTATGGCGGGTGGCAAGGGTGCAGTAGTAGTGTATTCGCTTACGGAATGCAAGGTCGTGCGTTCGAATCCCGGCCAAGTCTATTACTTTATACAGAATACATGAAATCGTAATCTCCCTAAGTAACTTAGACACTACCCGTGGAGAAAACCCCTACAACTGAACCCAAACACTTCTTTCCTATCTCTCCATTATTTCTAATACCAAGTAGCTTACACTGTGTTCTTAGCAACAGAAAAAAATCCCTTTAGTGTAAGCAAATTATATAAAAAAAAAAAAATGTAAGCATTAATGTAAACCACTTCTCTAACTTATAACTAGCCCTATATTTAATCATTGTAAACATTATTATAAGAACTCAGATTAACATTTGTATACACTCAGTATTACAGATCCCTTGCTTGTAAAAGTGGCGCGATAAAATAAATCAAGACACGTCTTAATTTCTTTTTTCCCCGGGAAGGGTGGTGTGAAGGGACCACACTAGCGTCCACTTAATTGAGTTCCTCCAGTTACAAATACGGAACCCGGAAGGCACACGACATGATGTCAACTACCTTCCAATCAAACCCACCGTAGTGTATCAGGTAACACAACACCTCACGAAACAATTACTCGTAAATTAAATATGTGTTCACCAAGAGGCACTATGGATAGCCTGCAAATAGCAGGCCGCGGCAAATAGCGCTCATATTGCAGTTTCATACCAACTGCAGGGTTAACGCACTACGTATACGAAATACTGTCAAGAACTTGGAAATATTTGGTATGCTAAGTTCGCATTTCCACAGGAGGCTATGAAGCGAGCATGAGGCTATTGATAGATATGCCGATTGGGCAATTAAATCAATATTTTTTTATTAGGGGTTCGGTATTTGTGACTGGCAAAGAAATTGATATACAATTATATTTTAGCAGATTTAGCGATTTCTCAATATTTAAGCTTATTCAGCAATTAAGTTAGGGTATAAAAGTAATGTAATTTGGCAATAAAACTCACTCATTCTCCGGACGAGAGACTGAGCCATACACACATCAATTGTTCTGACTAGCTATTTAGCTGAAGGACCCCCTTTCGTCGATTATTCACCTCAAGGAAGCATACGTGCATCAGAGGTTTGAGCTGACTGGCTTTTTAGCCGAAGCGAGGGTAATCGACCTAGCATAGAAAATCGGGGTTCTCACCGTACGTTGCTGCCAGGACCAGGCGACATTACACTATTAAGGACCTTTTTTGTTGTTGCAAGGACCTCTTAGTCAAATAACATTGAACACAGATGTACCGTGTGGATTCTAATGGCATTTTGGAAAAATATCCTTTCTTCGACTTTTAAGGACCTTTTTTGTTGTTGCAAGGATCTCTTAGTCAAATAACATTGAACACAGATATACCGTGTGGATTCTAACAGCATTTTGGAAAAATATCCTTTCTTTGACTTTTAAGGACCTTTTTATTGTTGCAAGGACCTCTTAGTCAAATAACATTGAACACAGATAAACCGTGTGGATTCTAACGGCATTTTGGAAAAATATTCTCTCTTCGACTTTTAAGGACCTTTTTTGTTGTTGCAAGGACCTCTTAGTCAAATGACATTGAACACAGATATACCGTGTGGGTTCTAACGGCATTTTGGAAAAATATCCTTTTTTCTACTTTTAAGGACCTCTTTGTTGTTCCAAGGATCTGTTAGTCAAATAACATTGAACACAATATACTGCGCGGTTTGCTAAGAGTTTGAAAAAAATGTTTTTTTTTGGGCTTAAGGACCTTATTTGGTTCTCCAAGGACCACTTGGTAAATAACCTTATTACAACTAAAAGTGACATTCTTAAATCGGCCATCGGTTACCGAAGTACAAATCTATATTTTTCCTCTTACCTTCAAGTGATGTACAACAAACTTCAAGCTATACAACCTCAATTATTCAAAACAAATCTACTTCCACACAACTTCCCGTTGTTTCATAAGGACATAATAATCTCTAAAATTTAACATAATTAAAACTGGAAAATGTATAACGAAATAAAAGAATTGCTCCTGTGCCTTTTTTCGTTAAATTGTTGGAAAAAATATTTACACATGAGCATCAAGGGCCCCTGGAGGGTCTATATTATAAATTTCAGCTCCCTAGCTCAAATTTTGTGTTTTTAAATTGTGGGCGTGTCAGTGGGCGGCTTTTGTAAAATATTTACACATGTGCATCAAGGGCCCTTGGAGAGTCTATATTATAAATTTCGGCTCCCTAGCTCAAACTTTGATTTTTTGCCGTCCGACCTGAAAATCTGACGGTGACGCTGAAAATCTGACGATGACGGTGACGCTCGATATTTCCAACTAGCCCCTACCTAGAGAAAAGATATTTACACATCAATGAGAGCAAAGATGTTTACACATCAAAATGATTGTTTTTAGCCAGAGGAGCCAGGGTTTCTTGATTGATTACAACCAAGACACATCTGTTGGAACCCTTCAGCTCCTCCAGTTTAAGAACCTTCCACTTGTGGGTCGGTAGTGAAGGGTTGCTCAGTCTCAGGACATTTAAGATGCCCTCAAGGGTGGATGGGTCCGCAGGGATCCAGATGCGAGTTCTTGGTCGGCAGGGGATGTCTTACCTTGCAACAACCTCCAGCTTTGCGCCGGGCCACACCTCTCCAAGCCTACTATCGCAAGCTTGTAGAGATCGACCGATCTTGTGCGTGAGCAGAGGTGGACCAGGATGGTCCCTCATGAAGGCTGAGAAGGTTCGCGAAAGCGCCCTCTTGACCATATCCCACTTCTCAAGGAAGATACTACAATCTATGTCACTGCGGTCGATGACTGCGACCACTATCTCGTCTTTCAAGATGTCGCTAAAGGACTTGTGAGATGTAACGGTGGAAGAGTTGCCGGTGTTATGCACTCTCTGTCGCTTAGGAACCGAATTCGTACCCTCCACCGATCTCTGGCGTTTTATCGTCGGGTCGCCACAGGTCTTAAGGATCTGTTGAGCCCAGTTCAATTTGGCGATTTGTGCGGGCGTCCTATCCTTCTCCGCGATGGTGCCACACTTACGCTGGATCCGGATGGCGTTGCGTAGATATTTGTAAGACGCCTTGGACGGATTACGGATTACGGCGACGCGTGGTGTTGGCGGAGAGGGGACCATGCACAGTCCCACCACCACCAAATTTGTTGGGGTCGACGATATTGCCGACCGCGGAAGGACCATGAGTTGCCACAATCCCTCCTACAATCAGCTTAGTGACGTTGGCAGAAGACGTTGTTGTGGTTGTCTTAGTTGGGCCGGCAGAGGGGGGACCATGAGTCACAGTCCCCTCTCTGTCAGGAAGTGATTTTTGAAGCTCGCAACCACTAGTGGAGGGACCAGGTGTGTCCACAATTCCTACACCAGCTGGTGACAGGAGAGCTTTGCCAGTAGACAGCTTAGTCGCCGTGCTATCGTCCGATTTGAAAGGGGAACCGGCCATACATTTTTTTGTTTTTGTTTTGT
Source organism: Portevinia maculata (assembly GCA_949715645.1). Taxonomy (NCBI): domain Eukaryota; kingdom Metazoa; phylum Arthropoda; class Insecta; order Diptera; family Syrphidae; genus Portevinia; species Portevinia maculata. The sequence goes on from OX454527.1 coordinate 125,574,051, forward strand.
TTTTGTTCATACTTAGATCCCACGAGTGGCGGAGAAAAGAGGTCCATCTGCACAGAGATCCGCATTGTGCAGATAAAGCTGGCTAGTCCGGAGGTCGCCAGGTATCCGGATACTCCGTGCGTGACTGAGCTATTTGATAGACTGGGCACTCAGCCTGGTTGACTCTCGGCACGGGTCGTATGACACCTTACGTCCGGGGGAAAAAGGAGGGGAGAAGGAGAAGAACGGTCTGTCCTGTAAAGGCCGCATACTGTTTGTACTAGTAAGTCTTGCGCCTTAAGAGGGAAGGAAAAGGGGAGAGGGGACGGAGCGTCCTGGTCAGTGCTTGGTTAGCGCTCGTCAACAGCCTGTCTGTCATGGATGGCCCTTTGACAGCGTAGCCCGTTGAACCTTACGCCGTAAGCCTTTTTTTTTTTTATATAATTTGCATGCGCTAAAGGGATTTCTTTTTTCTGTAGTACACAGTGCCCTTATAGTGGAAACCACAGCGCAGGCATTTTGTATGTTGCTGTAAGTAGCTCCCAGCAAATGATTCATCGCCTATTTCTGGGTGCTACTTACTATACGAAAGAATAGAAGGATAGGAAAGACGTTTGGTGCGATGGGATTTTTTTCTCAACAGGTGGCGCCTAAATTGCTTTAGGGAGATCTCTTCTTGTTTTGTGTATTCAATTTATAAAAATCATGGCCCTGGTCGGGATTCGAACGCACGACCTGCCAATCACTTTAGTGAATATACTACCATTGCCACCTGTAAAGCCTTCGCAATTTTTTCTGTTCATCAAACTTGGCCAGAAGTAATTCCATCATAGCAGTCATATCAACGCCTGTACTTACTTGTTCTCTTCTGCTACGTCGAACAAAACGGACTTGAGATTTTCTCCTTCGTTTTCAACAGCTTCCTGCAGTCGAAGCACCAGATCACTTTTTCCTCCAGCTGTGGAGAGATTCTGCTTTTCCAGTTTAGTTTTTAACTGTGGTATACTGAGCTGTAGTAATTTCAATGTGCGGCCCATTTTTGTTTCCCTTTTTTTGTTTTTTTTTTTAAACTAATTCAGTTCAATTTAATTTCACACTGAATACGTTTTGTCGCACTTCTGGCACCAATGTTACATCCAGGCTAGGATTCCAAAAGATAAAACGTAATTCTATTTAATTAATCTTTATTCAATTAATCTTTATTCAGAATTAAAAGACTCTTGATTATTATTCTAATTATTCACTTATTAATCACTTTAATTAAACAATCACTTTTCTCTTATTCAATACTTCCACTTTTTCTCTATACTTTTCACTACTGTCATCTATTGCGCTTCTTTATCGCGGTTCAGACCTAGAATGTCTTGGGTGCTCCTGCAACACCTATTTATATCTCCTAGTGACACCTCTCGAAATTTCCAGATTCGTCGAGTTCAGAAAGGTCGAGAACAACAGATGTACTAACTATTCCATAGCTATTCAAACTGCTTTTTAAATGCTGCCAGAAATCGATTATCTTATATAGTTATATGGCTCTCGACTAGATGGCGCTGCAAGTTGACTAATTGATGCTGAATGTCACAGTTTGAGCAAAGATGCAACAATATGAATACGCAGGTGCTCAAGTATAATCTGACGATAAGCCATTAAACTGCAATTGGATAATAATTAAAATCTAGGTCTCTAGTTACTTAAACACTATAAATATTGGTAATTTAAACTAATAAATAAGCAAATTTAACTATTTAAATGACTAACTAGGGAACTATAAAAGCATTTTATCTACGTACATAATTATCTGTACTATGATGTTGCTATCTTATATATGTATTTATTTATTTATTTTCTACGGATATACTTTTTTATTTCTGATACGTTCCCTTTTTTTGTTTTTGTTTTATGTAGTTTATGGCGCAGGTGTTTCTCAGCACTCAATCGTTAATTGACTTTCTTGCACCGGATATTTCTTATGTGCATTTGTGTAATTTTGGTATAATTTCCTTGAGAACGTGAATTCGGCAAAGCAGGAGATGTAAAATGAGGGGCGCGAGTGGATTAATCTTTCTTGTACCCTTTTCGACCGTATAAATAATACACAAAAAAAAGGTTCGGCGGCCACTACCGAATTTCATAGTCGGTGACCGCCAATTTAAATTTCAGTCGTTTCCATGCGTTTTAAATTTAAGGCTCCTATCAATTAACCACTTTTAGTAAAAAAAATAACATGTGAAAACTAGCTTGGCACTCATCCTTTTGATTAAGGAATTTCTTCATAGACAAATATTTCACTGCCTTTTTTTGGTTTTAAAAGGTCTTTAAAAGAAAACGTTCACATGCACCTATTTGCACTACTGTGTATTATGATATTGGTACTACACCTCAAGTGTGCCTCGGCTGGAGTTCTAATTTGAATATATCCATCAGACCGTTTCGCAGTGGTGAGTCCCAAATCATACAACGTATCGTATTGTTGCATGTTTGCTCAAACTGTGTCATTGAGCATCAATTAGTCAACTTGTAGCGCCATCTAGTAGAAAGTAGCCATATTACCGATTTTGGCAGCATTTGAATAGCAGTTTGAGTAGCTGTGGAATAAGTAGTACATACATAATTATGTTGTTCTCTAACCTTCTAAACTCAACGAATCTGTAAATTTCGAGAGGTGTCACTAGGAGATATAAATAGATGTCGCAGGAGCACCCAAGACATTCTCGTTGTGAACCGCGATAAAGAAATGCGATAGATGACAGTAGTGAAAAGTATAGAGAAAAAGTATAAGTACTCAGTAAGAGAAAAGTGATGGTGTATTTAAAGTGATTAATTGTGAAAGTGAATTGTTGAATTAAATAAGTGAATTATTAGAATAATAATCAAGAATTAAATCGAAAGAGAACTAACAAAGATTAATTAAATAGAATTACGTTTTATCTTTTGGAATCCTAGCCTGAATGTAACATTGGTGTCAGAAGTGGGATAAAACGTATTGTTGCATGTTTGCTTGAACTGTGTCATTCAGCATTAACTAGTCAACTGCGCTACTACAACTCTAGTAGAGAGTAAAAGTAGCCATATTACCGATTTTGGCAGCATTTGAATATTAGTTTGAGTAGCTGTGGAATAACTAGTACATACATATTTAGATTGTTCTCGAACCTTCTAAACGAACCTTCTCTACGAATCAGGAAATTTCGAGAGGTGTCACTAGGAGATATAAATAGACGTCGCAGGAGCACCCAAGACATTCTAGTTGTGAACCACGATAAAGAAGTACGATAGATGACAGTAGTGAAAAGTATATAGAAAAAGTATAAGTATCCAGTAAGAGAAAAGTGTTTGTGTATTTAAAACGATTAATTGTGAAAGTGAATTGTTTAATTAAATAAGTGAATTATTAGAATAATAATCAAGAAGTAAAAGACATTGATAGAGAACTAATAAAGATTAATTAAATAGAATTACGTTTTATCTTTTCGAATCCTAGCCTGGATGTAACATTGGTGTCAGAAGTGGGATAAAACGTATTCAGTGTGAAATTAAAGTGAAGTGAATTAGTTTAAAAAGAAAAGAAAAAAAGAAACAATAATGGGCCGCACATTGAAATTGCTACAGCTCAGTATACCGCAGTTAAAAGGTGAACTAGAAAAGCGGAATCTCTCCACAGCTGGAGGAAAAAGTGATCCGGTGCTTCGACTGCAAGAAGCTGTTGAAAACGAAGGAGAAAACCCCAAGTCCGTTTTGTTCGACGTAGCAGAAGATCAAGTAAGTACAGGCATTGATATGACTGCTATGATGGAATTACGTCTGGCCAAATTTGATGAACAGAAGAATTCTCTAGATTCCAAATTGGAATCAATGGACTCTAAATTTGATGAACAAAAGAATTCCCTAGAACAACAGAAGAATTCTCTAGATTCCAAATTGCAATCAATGGACTCTAAATTTGATGAACAAAAGAATTCTCTAAAACAACAGAAGAATTCTCTGGATTCCAAATTGCAAGCAATGGACACTAAATTCGAAGAACAAAAGAATTCCATAGTTGCCGCCCAAAAGAGCGCTGTGGAAGATTTTAAAAATGTTCTCGAAGGAAAACTCGAAGAAATTGACCAAAAGTTCGAGAAGGTTGAAACCAAATTCGACAAAATCGATACAACCATCGAGAACTTGGCTAAAGAGCTCGAGAAAGTGAAGAAGCAGAAGGCTCGAGAAAATTCTGCGGACTGCCCGAGAAGGAAAGAGATGCAGCCCCCTGTTTTCGATGGTCAAACATCATGGCCAATTTATAAGAAACAGTTTGAAGCAGCTGCAGTGGCGAACAGCTGGGACAACGAGGAAAAGTCGATTGCGCTAACGCTCGCACTAAGAGGTACAGCTGCGGAGTTACTCCAAACCCTCTCAGAAGAGAAGCAACACAACTACGACGCCCTGGTCAAGGCTATAGAGATGCGCTTTGGTGATGAGCATATGCAGCAAGTGTACAGGGTTCAGCTACGCAGTAGAGTCCAGAAGAGGGGAGAAACACTTCAACAGCTGCAAGCAGATATCGAACGTCTGGCACATTTGTCATATCCTAATGCTGGTGAGATTCTCATCAATGAAATGGCTGTGGAGGCGTTTATCCAAGCCATTGAAGATAGACAACTGCAAATGGCTGTAAGAATGGCTGGAAAGAGAACTCTCGCTGAGGCCCTAGCATTTGCCTTGACAATGCAAGCTGCTGATCAGGCATCGAATGTGTTCCACCGCGTAAGGGAAATTACAGCTGTTGAATGCTCATGTCAAAGAGCAGACATCGTAGACCGGAGCAGAGATAACAGAGGTCAAATGCGCTGCTGGAACTGCAACAAAATGGGGCACCTACAGAGACAGTGCAGAGCTACACCCAGACAAGGCAGTTGTCCACATTGCGGGCCTAGGAGGCGCATCGAAGAAGCATCTGGCAGATATAGCTTCGCAGAACCAGCAGGCGGAAAAAGTGTAAGGATCAGCTTCTCGGGGCAGAAGTGGGTTTCCGGAATCGATGACTCCAGGACCACAATTCAAGTCTCCCAAACCAAACGAGGAAACCAGAGTCTAACAGTGGAAGCCTATATCGGACAAAATAAGTGCGTAGCAACCATCGACACCGGTGCCACCGCTTCCATTATAAGGAGGGACATCGTCCGTCAGTCTTGGCTGCACAACACCAGCAATTACTGTCTGAAAACAGCAACAGGAGCTACAGCGAAAGTGTATGGAGAGATCATGCTAACAATAAATCTGGCAGGAGTAGCATTCTCCCACGCTTTTCTAGTAGCCGATATATGTGACAAATGCAATATTTGCAATCGATTTCATGAAGGCGCATGATGTAGGATTGGGCTTTGGTATGCAAGTACTCAAGTATCGAAACGTAGAGATTCCCATGGTGTACGGGAACCAGATCGCCGCATCCCTGAGGACAGCCATTAGTGAGGATGAGGTCCTACCACCTTCTTCAGGGACACTGATTTGGACAAAGCTGGAAGGTGATCCTATGAGCCACCGATTCTTTCTAGCTGAGCCAAAAGACAACCACTACCGAAACTGCGTGGTTGGAAAAGTGCTTGTCGAGCCGAAGAACAATATTGTTTCCGTACGAGTTCTTAATGCGGAACACAAAAGCGTCAAATTGAAGCAAGGTGAGGACCGCATGAAGACGAGGTACGATACCAAAGCAACTACCACAGGATTCCAGGAAGGAGATCTGGTATGGCTATACAACCCTCATCACCGAAAAGGCATGTCTCAACTACAGCAGGATTGGGAAGGACCCTATAAGATAGTGAAACGCATCAACGATGTTGTCTACCGGATCCAGCGAGGAAGAGGCAAGTTGAAAGTTGTCCATGTGGATCGCCTCCATCGCTACCATGGTAAAAATATTGACTTGCTTGTTCGGGACGAACAAGTTAAAGAGGGGGATATTGTTGCATGTTTGCTCAAACTGTGTCATTCAGCATTAATTAGTCAACTTGTAGCGCCATCAAGTAGAAAGTAGCCATATTACCGATTTTGGCAGCATTTCAATCGCAGTTTGAGTAGCTGTGGAATAACTAGTACATACATAATTATGTTGTTCTCGAATCTTCTAAACTCAACGAATCTGGAAATTTCGAGAGGTGTCACTAGGAGATATAAATAGATGTCGCAGGAGCACCCAAGACATTCTAGTTGTGAACCGCGATAAAGAAGTGCGATAGCTGACAGTAGCGAAAAGTATAGAGAAAAAGTATAAGTACTGAGTAAGAGAAAAGTGATTGTGTATTTATAGTGATTAATTGTGAAGTGAATTGTTGAATTAAATAAGTGAATTATTAGAATAATAATCAAGAATTAAATTGAAAGAGTACTAATAAAGATTAATTAAATTGAATTACGTTTTATCTTTTCGAATACTAGCCTGAATGTAACAGTATGATTCCTTTTATTTACTCTATGGGTCCGCTAATCTTTGGTGAATGTTGAGTTAATATTGTCTTACGTTTTAGGTTTGTGCCACTGGTATTATAGCACAAACTGAAGCAATTAGACCAAACAGGACATAAACCAGCGGACCCACTTGGGGGCATTTATACTGCGCTGCCTGACAGGTAAGATGACAATTAAAAAAAGGAAACACAGAGTGACAGAAAAAGGTAATTCTCGTAGAAATGTGGCCTCATTTTCCCAGGTGACCATAACAGATCTGCTAGGATGATGGAGGTCCACCGACAGTAAGTGAGACACCATAACCCTTTACATATATTGGTTTAAAAGAAAGATTTTGTTTATTCACTTTAGGGTCGTACGTAACTTGACGACTGAGTGACTATATAAATTAAACTAAACTAAGGCGACGTTAACAGCCAGTATAGAATATTAGTGTCGTATGCATACAAAAATATATCCCAAGTACCTATGTATAATAAATTAAGAGACGAGTAAGGGAATAACTATATTATCACTAGTGGACGTGTTAAACGCTAATAAATAACTACTAATAAATAGATACATGTGAATAATCAATAAATATACTAAATCTGAACGAATAAATAAATAAATAGTCATAAATATTAAATAAATAGACAATATATAGGAATAAATAGCGTATAGACATAAATACCATCGAAATAAATAAGGTACCACGGAATAAATATCATGCATGAAAAAAAATAAATAACTTGGAATTGAAAAATCTAAAGTATGCAAGCATACAAAAATAAGCATGGGGAGATAGATCCGCTTACGCTTACTTAACAGATAAAAGGCACGGGGTAACAGAGGTACACAAAATCAGTCTTATTGTTTTAAATCCTTGGCATGGAAGATTCCTGATTACTTTCCTTCAAGATTTTCTACTTCGTACATATTATTTCACTATACGGCCCTTGAGAAATTTTGGGCAAAGCTTGGAAGCAAGGTACTTGGAGGTGTCGCTTAGTACGAAATTACGTCGGTATACCTCTTGCCCCGGGATAAGATGTGTTTTTCGTGTCCGTATATTGTACGTCTTGGCAAACTTTTCGTTCGCTTTGAGAATATTTACCTTGATTTGCCTGCGCACGCAGTGCAGTCTGCCCTTTTCGAGAGAGGGTAGCAAACTCTCCGTCTTCCACAGCATTTAGCCTCTGTACAAGCTTACAGCCACATCCGTGCGTCATCATGTTCATTCCAAAGAGAGCGAAGTACGGCGATACACCCGTTGAAGCATGACTGGAAGTTATCATTACACAAGCTATGTGTAAATTCAGAAACGTCAAACATTTGCGCAGTGATGCGGCATCACTGCTTATTTGCGATGCTGATGCGATGCACAGTTTAAGCTGATGCGTTGCTGATTGAATATGGCGTTTGAGTTTTAGATCGCATTGTTTAAATCAAACATTTAAAATGGAAGTTTTGCTAATAAAAGTTTTAGTTGATAACTTTGATCGTAAAGACGGTAAATTTAGTTTTAATATGTGTGAAGCAAGAAGAAAGAGGTCGAAACGCATACGGATTTTAATTAGCAGATTTAAAAGAAGGAAAATTCCTAAGATAAGGGACTATTTCGAAGTTCTAGAAGAATATCCAGATGATGTATTTCAAAATCATTTTAAAATGTGCCGATCCACCTTCGATGTAAGTCCACTAATGATTTAACTTTTCTAAATGAAAACCAAACCATGTTTCTAGGATTTGCGAAAATCATTAAATCCTTTTTGGACACCTTCTTATACATCTTCTTATAGTATCTATCAATTAAAATGTTTGTTTACTTACTTTTCTTTCTCTTCCGACATTTTTCTTGCTTTATTTCAGGCGAATCAACAGCGCATCAGGTATTTCTATGATGCTTTTTTTTCGTTATGTTTGCGCATCAGTTTGATCAACTTTGCAATAATGAACACTTGACGTTGAAAGTGATGCCAATAGTTGCGTTAATGAACATTTTGCAAAGCATCATGAGCATCATGATGCCAGTGATGCGTTACTGAATTTACACTATATCACTGAGGTGTAGATCCCAGTCGCGTTGGTCATCTTTTAAATATGTGCGCACGGCGGCTAGCAACATTCTATTCACTCTCTCAGACGCATTCGACTGTGGTGCGTAGTATGCTGTCCTCAGGTGGCGGATTCCATACTTCTGCAGCAGATTCTGGAAATCCTTTGCCACAAATTGTTTTCCATTATTTGTGGCACTCCGAACATGTTAAAAAATTCTTGTTGAAGGAATTTAACCACGCTGCTTGTGTTCGCATTTCTCAACGGCTTCAATAAAACAAACTTGGACATATGATCAAGGACTACAAAAACATATGCGTTGCCACATTTTGTTCTGGGGTACGGACCTAAAAAGTCAATATACAATTTTTGAAAATGAAGATCGGAACAATACCTGGTACAAATAGGTGGACGTGAAATTCGATTGGACGACTTACTCTGCATATATCACATTGAGAGACATACTTTCTAATTTGAACAGTCATGTATGGCCAGTAGAAATGCTGCTGGATTCGTTGAAGGGTCTTATTAATTCCACCATGAGCTGCCTGAGTGGGATTATGTCCACAGGATATGATTTCTTCTGATGATTTCTTCTCTGACGGGATCCACAGTTTGCCAGTTGTGTTCTACCATCAGTTCATCTCCCATAGGTGGTAATACTCTTTTGTACACATAATCGTCCTCTATTTTCAGATCAGGAGCTGGCGTGCTCTTTCACTGTTTTGATCAGACTTGTACTCCTCTGACTGAAACTCTTCTGAGTCGAGATCGATGATCGCTGCTACCTCTTCCAGAAAGTGTGTCTGGTACCACATTAAGCGTGCCTTTACGGTGCTCTATATCGAAGGAAAAGGGCTGTAATTTTAGACTCCATCTAGCCAACCTGCCGTTGAAGTCTTTCAAGCTCATCAACCAACGTAAGCTGGAATGGTCAGTGATGACCATGAATGTCATTCCTTCGAAATAGTGCCTGAAATTTGGCACTGCCATGACTGCAGCCAGACACTCTTTCTCGGTCATGCTATAATTTTTTGACAGGAATTGAGTTTTTGGGAAAAATATGAGATGGGGAACTCTGGCTTTCATCGTTTTTCTGGAAGAGGACAGCACCTATCCCAGACTATGACGCATCACACTGGGTATAAAAACGCTTTGAGAAGTCCGGATGTGTTAGTACGGGCGCGGTTGTTAAGTCTGTTTGCAACTTCTCAAATGCTACAAGTGGCTCCTCAGTCATTATAAACTTTTCTTTTCTCTTCTTCAGAGTATCCGTGATGGGGGCAGTCATGGTGGAGAAGTCCCGAATGAACCTCCCTTACCACCCTGCAAGACCAAGCAGTCGGCGAACTTGCTTCGGGGTTTTAAGGGCCGGAAATTCCGAAATCGCCGAAATAGCCGTGAAGAAATTACCTTGTCCATTAGATGGCACATCCTTTGAGCTGCGTTACACAACCCAAAGGGCATAACCGTAAACTGGTACAAGGGCCCTCCGGAACCGTCAGTGCAGTCTTTTCCCTACGCAGTCTTTTCCCTACTCTGCTTTTCCAGTGGTGTTTGCCAAAATGCATCTTTTAAATCAACACTACTGATGAAGTAGGTGTCTTGTAATCGGCTGAGAAGTCCATCGATGTGTGGAAGAGGGTATGCGTCCTTTTTGGTCAAAGCATTGACCTTACGCGAATCCAGGTAAAGTCTGTTTTTTCCTGGTTTGCGATTAAGTACCACTGGTGAGCACCATGCGCTTTCGCTCTCCTCCACCACACCAAGACTTATCATCCGATCGACTTCATCAAACAAAAGAGCTTGTACCGCTGGAGAAACAGGGTAGTGACGCTGCTTCACTGGGGCCGCATCTCGGGTATCGATGACATGCTCTTCCAGCTCCGTTCTTCCAAGCCCATGCTGGGTGTAACAAAGAAATTTTCCCTTGGCTGCCACCAACACGGACTCCTGTTGAAAAGAAAGCGGTTGAGTATTTGGGTCACTTGTAACATTTGGAATAGTAATCCCACTTATCACATTGGGTGCTATCTGAAACGCCTTCCAGAAATCCACCCCCAAAAACAGCTCCTATTAGAGAGTTGGAACTAGATAAAAAGTGATTGTTTTCTCGCTGCCTTTGTATGGTACCGGAGCTTTGATCATCCCTACAATCGACTGATTATTGCCGTCAGCCGTTTTCACATCAGATTTAAATGAGTATATAGGCAAGGGTACTGATTTTATAAATCTAAAGCAATCTTTTCCCAGGATACTGATACTAGCGCCACTGTCCAAGAGACCAAGAGCATCTTTATCAGCAATCCTTATCTTTGCATATGGCCGTGGATCAGCGGCCGTATCCAGTATGGTTGCAGTTATACTTTTCTTTACTTGTTTTAGAATTTTATATCTGTTCCGGGATTTTAAAATTTTATTTGAATTTGATCTAGTTTTATTAAATATCCTATCGCCAGCTATATTGTAGTTTTTATTCCTAACATGGAGGGACTTAATCTCTATTCTTTTTATATTTCTAATTCTATTTCCTCATTTCTGGTTAATATTTTTACTTTGCCACTCTCTCCCACCGGACTACAGGTATCTGTTTGCATTACGCTGTCGCGTGTGTCTTTAACTAGGGGGTCTGTTTGAACGCGACTCCCCCGACTGCTTCGCGTTCCCCTGCATGTTTTACGGGTTGCATCTAGCGCACTTGGGAGTGATCACACCTTCATTTCCGCATTTATATAAGAAAAGGTTACGCGCTGGTGAAGGGTAATCAAAGAATGTGTGACTGTCTGCTTTGCTTTTAAAGCACTTCAACGTCCTTGGTCCTGACAATTTTCCAGGCGGTCTTGGTCGCGCCCCGTGGTACTGAAGCGCTGTCATGTGGTTTTCATGAGGGTATATGTTCTCATCGTCGTATTCAATCTCTTGAGCAGTGTGCTTCATCGGAGGATGGTGGTATTTGTTGACTTCCGCGTTAGGGAAAGCGTTTTCCGCCTCCTTGCATACATTTCGCAAATGGTCTAAGGAAAATAGAGCCATCGGGTAAATTAAATTGTTCTATTTGGAGTTCAGGTTTCGTTTTAGCATGCGGATCAGCTCCATCTCCGGTATCGGTGTTCTGAGCTGAGATTTCACCTTTGAAATCGCTGCGAAGAAGTCATCGCACGACTCCCATGCACCTTGCCTACGGTCCATGATATCACGCATGATTTCAAAATTCGACTTCGAATTTTGGAACTGTCTCATCAGCGCGTCTCGAAAAGTTGGCCAGTCTGGTTGGTTGGACCGCTGAAACTGCCAGTACCACTCGTAGGCAGCTCCTGAGAGTAGCAGATGGAAATCTCGCAAAACCTCAGCCCAGTTGCACCGATTGACTCTAGAGTGTCTCCAGACGGAAAATGAAGTCCTCTACAGTCAGCACATCCGGCTATCACTCGAAAACCAATCCCCACTTGTCAATTCTGATTTGCGGGGAATTAGTTTTCATATGCGGAATGTACTGCTGCCGGCTGTGAGAACTTCTAGGGTTTTGTATCCGTCGCTGCTGCTGAAATGGTTGGTCAGTTTGAACATTTTCCTCATTACCAAGACTATTATTAGCCGATGGTTGGATTAGGGTTATATTCTTTCTTGCTGTCTCAAACGCTTCACTATTGAAGTTCGACCTCCAACCTTGCGTAGGCTGTTGTTGTTGACGCTGAGTTTGAGGTGAGGTAGGGTTTTGTGGAGGAACGGTGGTTTGCTCCTTTGCATGCGAAGCCGAGCGTCTTACTAAATTTATTTCCCTCATGAATTCAAGAAAGCTTTTTCTCATTTCAGACTTTAAGCTACTGAAATTGACTTCCCTGAGAGAGTCGGGGTGTATGAGGTAAAGGCACTTACTACAGCAAATTTAACATAACTTTTTAAATCAGATGGTATGTCGTTCCCTTCATGAGTTATCGTATTCTTATTTGGATTTTTATTTATTTCCGGGTCGACAATGGTTCGCACGCTATTATTACGAGTTGATAAGGACTCAGCTCTAGCACCACTTACAGTATTGAAGCTCGGAGGAGCTATGGAATCTGCCGAACTGGTAAACCTGCTTGATGGCAGTGACCCACTTGCCTGCGATGCGGGTCGGTAACATGTGGTAGTGACCAATTACGAAACCGTTTCTGAACCTTCCGGAAGACCATACGTGGTTCCTCTATGCGGATGCCAGTTTACACTTCCAGGAGGGGTACGTAGGATGTTCGCCATATTTTCGCTGGCTGTGCGTATGGATCGAGTTTAGGAACGGGTAATTTTTTGTTTGATTTGTTTATAGAGTTGATTTTGCTCTTATTTATTTTATCTATTTCAGGTGTGCTCATTTCAAGGAGAACATCCGGTGCACGTACGCAGAACCTACCTACTACCAAAAAGCGAATGCAAATACCACATAAGACAAGACTTAATAAATAAATAAATTATATACCTACGTATATAGATTGATAGACAAAGATACCTAAGATGGGAATAAATAACTATTATATATAGGTACTATTTGTTATTGTTAAATTCGAAACGAAAAAAGAGGTTATTATTAAATATCATACATAAAAGGTGGGTGTTTCGGGGGGCTGCCATAGGGGCTTAGTTGTTGGCGTAAACATCTGGTCTGATCTTGAGCAACAAGCGGTATTAAGACAACAGACGGACGAATTAAGAATAAGAACATATAGGTGCATATACATAATACGTTACATTTCCTCACGCTTGAAGGTCTTTGATGGAAGACTTGAAACGTTCAGGTCAGCAACACATTTAAAGAAACGAAGGGATGGAATAGTGCAAGATGCATGGACTTCATACGTCAGACAAGGCCACTAGATCCGTGTTGAAAAAAAAACAATACAAGAGGTAGAGAATGGAAAAATGAAATTTGGGATAGAACGTTGAAATGAACAAGTAGAAGGATAGGACGGGATGGAAAAAGGACAAATACTTAGCAGGTTCCAATTGTTTCTGATGTCATCACCAAATATCTCGTCGCAATTCAAAATTGGCAATTTCGAACAACTTTCCAATTGAAGACTTACGAGTTGTTTGGTGATGGCAGAAAGAACAATTGTGGACGGCACTATTAAGGACGAAGGACATGCACAAACACACGTTGGGCGCCATTTGTAATAGGTCTATATTGGGGTATGTAGAGGGAGTTGGGAGTTGGTAAGGGTCTGGGAACCAGGATGTGGACGGAACCTTAGGATGGGAATGGGACAAGCAGGGAACATTGAGTAGTTGAGTGCAAGGGACGCGGCATGCTTGCGATGCTCGACTGCACTCGGCGGAATAAGGTAGATCTTGCCCCCACACTCAACCAAACCTACCACAAAAACACATATCCACCACACTGAAGGGCGCTGCTGGTGAAGATGCAGCGTAGCCATTACCCTCCCAAGCTAGAAATCCGGTGGCCAGATAATGGATTTCCCCAAAGATGGATGCTACTCAACGATTAGACCATTCCCACCAATTGATCTTTAGCACACCCTACCGCACCCACTGAAAAATCCTCCTAGTAACCTACCATGTTCCTTTCACGGTAGGGAAATTCAAAAGTAAACATACAAATTCGTCATACGCGCTCACAAATTTAATGAAATTAAATATAAGGAAGCAAACAAATTCAACAAACAAGTGTAAGAAAATTTAAATTCGGTTTTCACCTCCCGCCAGCTATCTCTGGATAACTTCAATTTTCGGCGCTATCTCCAATCCTACGGTAATATTGACCTACGTACATAGAGCTCTATCTAGATATATGTTTTGCTTACGTATAACTCAATTTGCAAAGGCCAGACGGGGAAGGGGAAAACTAATAGACCAAGAGCCGATAGCATATTTTGGGAGTGGAGGTATAACCAAAATTCATTTACTTGTTTGTAAAGTTACTAGCATCGTGATATCAAATGCAGTCGTCTGGCAGGGTTTTTTTTTCGCCGGGGCTGAGGGCGGGGGTTTGAAAACGTTGATTTTTCGGATTTTTGTGTCAACGGTATAACCATTTTTATATATACACAAATTATAGAGAACTATGCACTGATTAAGAATTGTTGGGTCCCAGACGTTTTCAGTGTCACATTCGCCTTGCCAGACGCCCCCCAGAAGGGGCAAAAAACCACTTTTTGGTGTCAAACGTATAACCAAAAAAAAAAATTACATCAAAAAATCGGGAAAAATCCCCTCATTACAAATATGTAAGTGCCAGATGCCCAGTTAATCGGTTCTCGTCAGATCACCGCAATTAAACGACATTGGGCGCGGTTAGTACGTAGATGGGGGACCGTTTGAGAACAACCGCGTGTCGTTGGCCAGTCCCATCTACAGAGTTGAGGCAGATAATTACATACGTGGTATCTCAATGGACCTAATTTGGTCTAAGTGTGTCGGCTTGTGCCGACAGCCACCTAAACCTAACCTAACCTAAGTGCCAGACGTTTCAGATGACGCCATCGCCCCCCACACAATTTTGAAACAATGAAATGGCGTGTCAAATTTGTTTACTTTATATTTAAAAAAAATCAATATATTATAATTAAACATAGGGACGGGCTACAGTCCGCTTGGGCGAACTGTTGGATACCCTATTCTTATTAATATCCCTCATAAGCGGGCGTGACAAAAGTCTAAGTATGGTTGAATCGTTAAGAACACTATACATATTTTGTTATACAACACTTAAAGGATTTTATAAAAAAAAACGAGGCTTTTGTAAAAAAGAACGCTCCCTAGCTCAAACTTTGATATTTCAATAAAATTGTTGTATTTAATTGTGAGCGTGTCAGTGTGCGGATTTAGAAAATATTTACACATGAGCATAAAGAGCCCCTAGAAAGCATATATTATATATTTCGGCTCCCTTGCTCAAACTTTGACTTTTCAATAAAATTGTTTTATTCAATTGTGGGCGTGTCAGTGGGCGGATTTTAAAAATCGAGCAGTTTAAGGAGTCAGATCATATATAAAAAATTTCAGCTTTCTAGCTCAACATTCGATTTTTTCGATAAATTTGTTTTTTTTTTTGAGTTTGTGGGCGGGTCTGTGGGCGGATTTCAAAAATTCTTAAACTTGATTATTTCGGGATAGTATATGGTTAAAATTTCAGCTCTCTAGGTTAAGTTTAAAGGCCTAATTTTTGCCGACGGACAGACGGACGGACGGACATGGCTAGATCGACATTACTATCGATGCTTTTAACTTTTAAGGGTCTACTAGCAATATTAAGGTACATATGTTACAAACTATGCGTCAAACTTAATATACCCTTAGAATAGGGTATACAAATTGCATTTCTTGCTTATTTGCAGGACGTCTAGCTGGGTCCAGCGCAAATTTAAGCGTCTGGGAGTTACTTTTTTGTAATGAGGGTATTTTTTTCCGGATTTTTTGATGTAATTTTTTTTGGTTATATACCTCTGACACCAAAAAAAAGAAGAGTTTTTTCCCCTTTTGGGGGCGTCTGGCGGGGCGATGGCGTCATCTAAGACTTCTGGCACTTACATATTTGTAATGAGTTGATTTTTCCCGATTTTTTGATGTAATTTTTTTTGGTTATGGCACTGAAAACGTCTGGGACCCAAAAATTCTTAATCAGTGCATATTTCTCTATAATTTGTGTTATAAAAATGGTTATACCCTTGACACAAAAATCCGAAAAAATCAACGTTTTCAAACCCCCGCCCTCAGCCCCGGCGAAAAAAGACCTGCCAGACAACTGCTTTTGATATCACGATACTAATATCTTCAAATACAAGTGAGTTAATTTTGGTTATACCTCCACTCCCAAATTCTGCTGTCGGCTCTTAGACCATACACTTTTAACAATAACTTATTCAAAATAAGCAAGAACCTAAGCTAAGTATCAAAGCAAAAAAAAATCACATAAAGCATCTTACGAGTATAAGCGCATTAAACATTAAAAAAAATTCAAATAAATAAATATACATACATACATATGTATATACATATATATGAATACGCAGGTGCTCAAGTATAATCTGACGATAAGCCATTAAACTGCAATTGGATAACAATTAACTTAATCTAGGTCGCTAGTTACTTAAACACTGTAAATATTGATAATTTAATCAAATAAATAAGCAAATTTAACTATTTAAATGACTAACTACCGTATTTCAATTTCAGTCGTTTCTTTGCGTTTTAAATTTAAGGCCCCTATCAATTAACCACTTTAAGTAAAAAAAAAAACATGTGAAAACTAGTTTGGCACTCAGCCTTTTGATTAAGGAATTTGTATATGATGATATAAACGGACACGCGAGGAAAAAGAGCAATGAAAAAGCCAACCAATATTGTAGAAGTGTTTATTTCAATTAACTGCAACGGAGAATTCGGTGAAGCAAAAAAAAAAACATAACGTACCTACATGAAGAGCAAAAAATACACACAGTGTGTGTGGGAGAACAGTTGTTGCATCGGTTGAAGGTTATATAGGTGTTGCCGATTGCGTTTCTCTTATACTCGTACATTTACTGCTCGGCTGGGCCGGTAGGCTCAGGACCAATGCTGAATAGGCGACACACCTTCTGTGCCGGTCGCGTTGTGCTCTTCAGTTTGTCCTCCAAGCAATATTGAACAGTGACGTTGCGAACAAGAACGTCGCTGCCCGGATGAACAGCTATGATACATGCCAGTCGCCATTTGGCTGGCGGTAGATTTTCGTGACGAAGTACGACGACATCTCCAACCTTCAGATTTTCGCATGGTCGCCGCCACTTGTTGCGCTGCTGGAGCGAAGCCAAATATTCATCACGCCAACGATGCCAAAACGATTGATGCATTGTCGTAAAAGTTGCCAATGTTGAAGTCGATTTGTAGGCGCTTCTGGTACGGTAGGTTCATGTAATGCCACGAGTGAACGATCAAGAAATCAGCCGGAGACAGTCCGCCCCGGGTGGCAGCCCAACAGGGGCTAGATAGATAGATAGATAGATAGATTCTTTATTTTTTCATCATAAAGTTTACAAATTGGTATACTTAAGAATAAGGACATGGCAATACTGCCGTCTGCCTGAGATGACATTTCATAATATGATTTAAAAATAAAAGAAATAATAAAAAGCAAAAATTTTAAAATATAAAGAAAAGGAAAAAAGAAAAAATGTTTAACAAAAGATATGAAGAAATATTATTATATAAAACAATGCTATCAATTTTAACGTGATTTGAAACACAAAATATTATACAATTTGGTTAATTTGATTAGCTGTTTATACAAAATTTTATCAATTTTAACATGATTTGAAACCCAAGATAATACACAATTTGGTTAGAAATAGCTGTTTATACAATATTATCAATTTTAACGTGATTTGAAACACAAAAGAGATATTATCAAATTTAGTATGATCAGCAACAAAACAATAAATAGTTAGGTATAAAATTTGGTCAAAACTGCAATAAGTGGGTAATCGACTAAGTTTAATATGTGAAACTGTTACGGTAAGAAAGAGCATGTTGGCAATATTTAAAGAGGCTGAGCCAGCCCATTGCTCCATTTAAATTTTCAAAAAGTTTGTCCAAAGATATAAAACTTTCCCGAAAATGCAACCGGCGAATTTCTTGTAGAATAGGACAAGCAGCAACGAAATGGTATATATCTTCATTCACTCTTCCGTTACATAGATCACATAGCTGGGGCAAGTCTGATCGATGAGGTATAAAGTTCAAATTTAAAATTTCAACTCTTGCTCTAAAAATAATACTTATAACCGAGGCTGAAAATTCATTACTAAAGTAAGAGACTTCCGAGGGCAGTTCATGGTTTAAATGACTATAAATAGCTCTTGAAGTAGATGAAGATGCTCTGGAAAGGTTATCCAGAAACATTTTGTGATCCACCTTAGCAATCACATCAGAAAACTGAGCCTGCCAATCGGTCACATTAGTTTCTGTTAAGTTTAAACTTGTTTCGTAAGATAAAGCTAGTTCGTTCCAGTTTTTAAACGGGGAAGCATTCACTCGAAGTAATTTTCTTAAGATGATTTTGTGAAGACAAGTTTCACTTCTTTTCATCACTCTAGTAATGAAGTTCGCATTTGCCTTCAAATTTTGTATATATATAGGGACTATTCCTGACTCTACATATATGGCGTAGTTGGGTGTTGAGTTAGGCAAACGAAATATCCTCTTAAAAAAGTTCCTTTGTACAGTTTCAAAAGCTTCGAAGTGTGTGTATCCGACGGGTTGGACGCCATATGCCATGCATGCATTTACTGTCGCGTTGAAAACTTTGTACTTGGACGTTATATCAACATTTTGGTTCGAAAAAAACTTTGGCCACATTATATTAAGAGCCAATTTAGCTTCGTTGCTTTTTTCTTTGAAGTGCTTTAGATAGCTTAAATTGTAGGTCAAGATGTCACCCAAATATTTAAACTCTTGTAAAACCTCAATGTGTGTATTGTTTAGAGACCATTTTTCTTCCGCTCGCCTTCTTGATTGTCTCTTTTCAAATATAACAATCTTAGTTTTTTGGGTATTAATTTGCAAGCCCCAAGACTCGCAAAATGAACTTAGACGGTTTATTTGCAATTGAAGCGTGAAAGGATTATCAGCAAGCATAACTAGATCGTCCGCGTACAACAGGACTTTGATTATAATGTTAGCAAAATTAACTCCACCCGGAAGAAGCTCGCAGACATCATCTATGAACAGGGCAAATAATAATGGGCTGAGGATACAACCCTGAGGAACACCTGTAATTGTATCAAATCGATTTGAAAATGTGAAACCGTCCCATACCCTTGCATTTGTTGACGAAATAAGACTTGCATACACTTCGAGAAACTTTCTTGACAAACCAATGCAAGAAAGTTTGTATATTAAAGCTTGTCTATTGACTTTATCGAATGCAGCTTTAAAATCAACAAAGCAAGTGTATAGTTTCTTTTTTCTATCTATAAATTGTTGAGCAATGCTTGAAATGAAAATGAAGATATGATCCATGGTTGAAAAACCTGGGCGGAAACCGGCTTGAAAGATGCTCAAAAGACTGTTATCCTCAATCCATTTTGAGAGCCTTTCATATAGGATTGCAGTGAAAGTTTTTCTTATTGAATTTAAAATTGAAATACCTCTATAATTTTCCGCAGCGTTAGCATCACCTTTTTTAAAAATGGCAAAAATTACAGATTCGTTGAAACTGTTAGGGACACATCCATCATTGTACACTTTGTTATAGAAAGACACGAGATAGTTTTTAAAATCAATAGTGCTGTTTTTATAAAACTCGACTGGTATGCCGTCTAGGCCAGGAGCCTTGCTGTTTTTCAATCTTTGGAGCGTTACTTCCAATTCGGGCAATGAGAATTCTAAATCCAGCTCGTTGACTCTAGTATCAGGTAGCGCGTAATCAAAGGTATGAAGGTCTTCATCAGCTGAGAGTAGAGTTTTAAAATGAGCTGCTAACGTCTCAGCTTCTAAAGAGAACTTCATACCCTGATTGCGCCCACCAAGATTGCGCACTGTCTCCCAAAATATCTTTGAGTTTGTGCAGTTTTCCAATTTCTTAGCCACGTTTATTAAATAGGTGATTTTCTTAACTGAGCACATTTTTTAAAATCATTATTAACGCGAAGATAGATGTTTTTGAAAAATTGAGAATTGGTCGTTCTAAACAGTTTTAAGTAAACGAACGAAAGTTTACGGAGATTTCTGCAATCCTTATCAAACCATACATTTTTAGCTACAAAAGTGTGTGTACTCTTCAACGCAAAAGGGGCTGCGGTCTTTATAACCCGTTCTATACTTTCACATACCACTTCAGACGAGACTGCGGATTGTTGGGGCAGAGATAGTAAGTGCCGAGAAAGGAGGCTTCTATAGAGGGTTGCATTGTTCTCCGACCACTTCAGATTATTAAAACTAGAAGGTGTAGCTTGCTGGTTTAACTCCTTTAGCTGAATTTTAATTACAATTGGAAAATGAGCCGAGTAGTTGACTAGTGTAACTTCAAAGTCATCGATAATGTTCAGACAGTCCTCTGAAATCGCAGCAAAGTGAATCACGGATTGTCCCTGCCCGCTAACAAAAGTGAATTCAACACATGCATCACTAATAGAAGACCCATTCAAAACAAATAGACCGAAAACTTCAAAAAATTCTGTTAAACTCCCCCCGTTGCGGTTATAAATTTTATCCTTAGAATATCTACTCTCGGCCAGTGCAACTCGTGCTCGTAAAATATTGGCGGAAGAATTTTGATATTCACCAATCCTAGCATTTAAATCACCGACGATTAACACATGGTCAAGAGAAGTGTTATTCATAAATTCCACTAGTTCATCAAAGTCGCTAAGCCAATGATTGCAATTTAAATAAATAGGAATAATATAATAGTTTAGGTTGTTGCTAACCATATGAAAAATAATTTTAGATTCAATAATTTTAAAATTAATAAGATTACCCCATAAAGATTTTTTAATCCCATATAGAATACCCCCAATGGCTCTTCCATGCAAATTAGATCTTATCGCGGGTGTAAACATTACTTTAAAGTCTTTGAAATATTTTAGAAATTCATTTTGATTCTTTTCTTCAATAAAAGTTTCTATAAGAATTATAACATCAAATTGGTGTAAATATTTAAAAAAAATCGGAATGTAAAAGCTTACTTTTGAGAGCAGTTATATTATACGAGCATATATTTAATTTTTGAAAAATAGTTGTGTTATGGCAGACGACAGAATTTACCTATTTTGTTTTATCCCTAACATGGTGTGAACTCTGATTTCCAAATGGCGCTCGCTGCGGTTGGAGGCCAAAAGCGGAAGAAGAGCTTGGAACCACGGCCAACCTCGCTCCCTCGCTGCAGTTAAAGTACTCGTAACCACTGTCACCAAATAGTTCACTAATGAGTGACATGTCCGCTGCTGATTTGACAACTAAACCTCGTGAAATTTGATAAACAAAAAGTTGATTGTTGATTTGCAATTTGTTGTCTCCTTTAACGAAAATTCTGGCGTTTGGATTTATCTGCCGCAGTTTGTTTTTTATTTCTATTAGTGTTTTTCTTTTTCTTCTTGATAAAAGTGATTGCTCGCGAAATATAGTTATTCCGGACCCTTTGAGCATGTGCGCGGAGGTAATAAGTTTATCGGTGATCGCCGCTGTTGGAAGTTCGATGATGACAGTTGCTCTTTCAGTGTTGTTGTTGCGTATTTGTCTGGAGCTCTTAAATTGGATTTCTTCGTCTTCATTTAACTTCAGAAGCCCCTTGCAAGTCTGTTTAGCTAATTGGATTGCATCGGTTTCTGTGTCTAAAGGAAGGTGTACCACAATAGACTTATCGTTTGATTTCCGTGAGAGAATTTCCAATTGGGTTTCAAGCAAATCGCATCTTTCTGTCATTAAAGTGAGTTTTCTGCTGAGTTGGGTGTTAAGTGTCTTCAAAGAAAGTATCTCGTTCGAGAGCACCAACAAGTCATTTTTTGTGACTAGATCTTTAAGCTTTTCTTCGAGACTCTCATTTAAGATAGTTTTTAGATCAGCAACTGATAAATCGCCTATTCCCATATTTGCTGCTTTTAGATGAGAAATCTTTTTGTTGGTAGTGTTTTGTTCAGGAGAAATTTCAAATAAGTATCGCTTGCGGTTCATCGGCAAATCGTTGTACCGCAATATGATTTCGATGCAACACGGAGAAAACTTTTTTTTTTTTTATTTTTTGTTTTCCTTTTTGAGCTTATTTACTTGAGTAAATTTAACTAGCAATTTGCGGTGTTAGTTCAAAGTGATTAAATGAGTGTTTTTACGTGGTTTTTCTTAGGAAGTTACTTGGATTTATAATTTAATTTGGAAAAAATACGGAGCTTCGAAAATTTTTGCAATTCCACTTTGACAGTTGAAACGTCACTCCAACAGGGGGTACCTTCGCTAAACCAAAAATAACTCTTTGCACATAGAACAAAATAAAAACACAATTATGTAAAACAAGGTTGATTCCTAAATAACCTACCGAACCGTTTGTTTTATTTTTGCTGTCGGTTATTTGCATGTAATGAATCACAATATTCGTCACCGGTTTTAATATGTGGTGGAAGCTTAACCCCAAGGTATTCGAGCACGAGGCATCTGATCGCCACCTAACGTCATTACAAAAGTAGAAAACTTTGGAAAGGGGCTTAAACCTGCAAAACACAATCGACAATAATTTGCAAATGTCAATGGGTGCGGAAAAAAGAAATGGCGTTATATACTAAGTCGTTTGGACGTAATATTGTTTCTTGCTCGTCAAAATCTATCTTTTCAAAGCCACAGAGAGGACTTGTCATCGGACAATAGGGGCAATTTCTTAGAATTGGTGAAACTTATATCCAAATATGACCCAGTTTTAAAGGAGCATTTGTTGAGAATCGAGCATTCGTTAGGTGATAAGAATAAGACAAGAGTCAGCTCGTATTTGTCAAAGAATATTCAAAATGAATTTATAATCCTTTTGGGGAAAGGAGTTAGGAAGAAAATTGTGAAAAACATTCACCAAGCAAAGTACCTTGTCATAATATTTGACAGCACACCTGATGAATCACATATCGACTAAATGAGCGAGGTTATAAGATACGTTTACATCCAGGATGGAAAGGTTGAGGTGAGGGAATCATTTCTGGGTTTTTTTCCCACATTTGGAAAGACTGCCAAAGAACTAACCGACGATATCTTAAAACAACTCAATGAAGATAGTCTTGACATTAACCACAGACTACCTATACTAGACAGTCAACTTAGAGGATTTTTTTTCGGATTGCCTACAAGCTGAAAACAGCTGAAAAACTCCACTAAATGCATATCTGTTTAGTGTTTGCATGCAAATCAAATGGGAAGCTTGCACACAGATAGATATTTAGTGGAGTCAGGTGTGAAGTTGGCAGCTCTCTCTCAAAATCACCTCAAAATTATGGAAAATGCGCTGTGTTAACAAACCGACTTCGTTTCGAGGTGGATTTGTAGAATTTTAATAAACTACCTGCATACTTCTTCGTTCCGTGGTGAATTAGTAATAAGTGTAAAATATATTATAAATTGTACATAATGATGTTTTAAATCATTTATAATACTTTTTTTAGAGAAATAATAATTAAAAAACTTAAATATAAATCACAGCATAAACGAAAATAGTTTAATTTTGTCCGCTATGTACCCCCTAAATCAGTAGCAAGTAGGATCGTTTGTCGTATATAGGTCGAATATATATAAAAGTTTGTACTGGCTGCTCCTACATGGTCAAACATATTGTTGTTACTAGTAATGATGAAACTCTCCACTCACCACGGTCATTACTAAAACCTGTGTACTTACTAACAAAATTATTATTTTCAGTAATTCGTACGAAATGAGTTTTATGTGTTCGAACATCTGAAATAAGTTTGTCATTACTAATCTTTTCGTTACACCAACACTATAAATATCAATGACATTATAAATGCAGGTCATATGATCAGTGAAAATGATTTTGAATTTATGACTTACAATAAATGGATAGTTATTGTTTGTTGATTGACGTTCGTTTATATAAAAATGAAACAAATCGGTAATGCAAACATTTCGAACCCTTTTTATTTTATTATATTATATATTTTATTACACAACTAATGACCATTCATACCAGAGTGAAAAACAACCTGTGTGAAATATTACAAAACACACAAGTCCTAATCCAAGAAAAATTATGAATGTCAATACTATTCTCTGCCTTCGCGTTGATATAAAACGCTAGACAGCAATATTAAAAAACATAAGGTTTTAGTGTTACGAAAACTATTTGAAAATTGAAGTAGAACGCAGCTTTGTTATAGGTTTTACTGATTTCCTATTATTACTCTTAATGGGTCTTTAAAAAAAAATAACTATAAATTTGTTAAAAAAAGTTTTTTCATTTTTATTTCATTGCTTTCCTAACTTTCGACGATATTTATCTTTCAACAAGACGCTTCACAGTGTGATTGCATAAGTCATCTTAAGCTGTTTTGAAGTTACGTTAAATTGAATATTATTCTCAAAGTTCCAAATGCTCCAAATGTATTCACTATTTATTTGTTAAATCATCTTGTCACTTAAGATACAGAGTTAACTTTTACACATCCTTAACTAAACCTATTTCGTCGTACCAAAAACTTGAATTTATTGTCACAGATTCATAAACTAATTTGTCATAGTACGCCTAGAATAGTTAAATACGCAATTTTTTTTTCAAATTTCATAAATGCATTAAAAGTGGCTTGCCAGTCATTTGGTTTTTGTTCGTTCGAGGTCAACAAATTGTACGAAAAAAATTATTTTCAAACAAAATAAGAATAATTCACAAAGAACTGATAATAATATAAGTCAAATGAATCAGTAAAAATAATTACCACACATTTGCAATAATTTTTTTCTCTTCCATTGGTTATTTGTTTTCACAAAGCTACTACGAACATACTCCGTGCACAGCTCAATCTCACCACGACACAAAATCAAAAACTTTGGCAAACGTCAAACAGAAATCGTGAAGCCAAGTATTTATTTACTTTTGATTTTTGAAGTAGACATGTTTTGGCAAACGCAGCCGGTATAGATCCCAGCAGTAAAGGAGCAATTGCAGTTACAACCAAGCCAGGTTTTTATTATCATCTAAAATAAACTACGAGAATTCCTTCCTTAAGAGGCTTCTACCGAGAAATCGAGCAAAATTGCAAAAAATGGCATTCTGTTTCTCAAACTGATAAATTATTACTGGAGCTACTGAATTGAAACTTAATGCACTTGAAAGAACATAATTTCCTCTTGAAAATGATCGGAATAGTTTTTAAAAAAAAACATCTCAGTTGTATTTTATTTAAAGAATTCGCAAAGGTGTTTGGGAAAATTTGCATAAAATCGATTTACTATTTTCCAAACCATGATAAGACAGAGTACTATACATCTGAGATCACTAGCTCAGCTAAAAAGTAATATCCAAAACAGCAATATCGTCGAGACAGATCTTGAAATTTTGCACTGGTTTGGAAAATACAGGTGTTTAAAAAAAACAATATTTTGAAATATTGAACTACGTTTTTCATGTGAATAATGATGCACGTATGTTTCAATTTTTACTCAGAACAACAAAGTATCATATCAGCTAACAGATCCAATAAAAATATATATTTATTTACATATATTTTGTCACAAAATACCGAGTTTAAATTACATATTTTTTCAAAAAAATATTTTGTACGCTCAGCAACGTATATCAACTTTAGCAAGATATAATTCCGGATTTCCCGTGAAGGTAGCGGTAGTTGTGTGGCCTGATCTGAACAGCCAATCAGAACAGCACGCAATCAACCATAAAGTTATTATCTTGTGTTTTACTGCTCTCGGAGGTGTGTTCTAAATGAAACCGGTTTGGTGTGAAGTCTGAAGTGCGATTTCAATAAAAGAAATCATGTGTGGATGTGTAAGCAGATCTATTTCCGTGGCGATTCGAAGTGATTTTGCATTTTTGTTGCGCTGACTGAAAGTAAAAATGAGTGAGGGGTTGATAAAGGCACCTTTCAAGATGTGGATCTAGCTTATACTTTCAGTTTAAAATTTGTTTACAGAAAATTATTTAAATTATTTTCAGATATGTAGATACCCTAAAGTTTCATTGCTAAATCGTTGTAGAAAAGTTGATTATTGAAAAGTGCATAGATAGGTACCCTTCACTCCGTGAATATTATTGAGTCTGGGTGGATTGGAAGATTGGTGAATGGTGGTTTAGGCTAAAGGGGATAATGTAGCACTGCGTTGTTGCTGTTTGTGGGCAATTATTATTTTTTTGCACTGTTGCCGTTGGTTGCCTTTGGCTTTATTACAAGGTTCGCAGAACAATAAAATATGATTCGTTCTCTTTGATTTATGATTTTTATGAGTTTTTTTTTAAATTATGTATTTAGTTTAACGAAGTCAAGACAAAATCCTGAAAATACTCAGATTGTCAATGGAAGAAAGCATCAAGTCTCATAAGGTGAAGGTGGTCTTAAAACTAATGAACATTTTGAGTTGAAAGGCCTAATATCAGAATCGGAAAGCCTAGAAAGTCTGATAATGGAAAGAGAGACATCTGCGATCGATTCCGTTGCCCTCATAGAAGGAAGAAGGATAATTGACCTTCAATACTTTTTTAATGAGTTGAAAGCAATAGACCAACATTGCCCAGCACTCGGTTGCAGTTTAAACAATATAAAAATTGTTAAAGAAGTCCGAGTGGGTTTTGCAAGTTCGATCTTTTTAAGATGTGAAATGTGCAATTATGAGAGTCGAGTGTTCCTAAATAAGAAAAATCCAGATGCAATGGATGTTAACACTGCTGCTGTTTTGGCCATTACCAGTGTAGGTTGCGGATACTCACAGTTAGAGGAAATCGTATCTATATTAGATATTCCATGCCCATCATTTAAAATATATAGTGAGATTGAAAAACAAACTGGGTATATCTGGAAAGCCGTGGCAGCAAAAAATATGTTGGAGGCTGCTAACGAAGAGGCTGAGGCCGCCAGACAGCGTGGTGATATTGATCCGGTAGATGGAATTCCGTTTATAACTATGGTGACAGATGCTTGCTGGAGCAAACGATCTTACAGGAAAAAAATTTCTGCTCTGTCAGGTGCTGCTGTTGTGGTGGGGTTACATACCGGTAAAGTAATTTCTTTAGGAATAAGAAATAAGAACTGCGTTACAGGCGCTTGAAGTGATACGGAACAACAACAGGACCACGCGTGCAATATTAACCACAAAGGGCCTTCAACGCTGATGGAGTCAGAAATACTGCTACAAGCATTTAAATCCAGTGTAACTGAAAACGGCCTACGATATATGACAATACTTTCAGATGGAGAAAGCAGTTCTTTTCAAAAAATTATTCAAACCGATCCCTACGGCGGAAGAAGAATCTCCAAAATTGAATGCTGCAAGCATTTAATGCGAATATTTAGAAATAAATTAGAAAACATATCAAGAGGTTGTAAAACAGGATTAAAAGGAGCCTTAAATATAAGACTTGAAAGAATACGGAAGGATATTTTGAGTGCCATTAAGTTCAGACGACAGCAAAGCCAATCCGAGGAAGAAGCAATACCTTTAATTCAAGCAGATATCAGCAATGTTATTCATAATGTTTTTGGAGATCACAACGAATGCCCACCCTAAAAGAAAAATGTAAAGAGAATGACGTGAATTTAATTCCCATGATGAAATCAGATGGTCTTTATGATACAGTGATGATTCCTACAAGAAGACTTATTATGAACGCCAAGAGTCTATATCTTGGATTCACTAACAATCTTGCCGAGCACTACAACTCTATTGTAGCCAAACTAGTAGGAGGAAAAAGAATCAACTTTTCACTTGGGCAAGGATATTCAGCCAGGTGTACTGCAGCAGCTGTAAAGTTTAACTCTAAATGGCAGATCTCTGAACTGTTTAAACATCTATATGGACATAGCTCAAATTCCCTGGAAAAACAAATGGAAATTCGGCGACTCCAGAAAAGCGTGTTACAAACCCACAGACGAAATGCGAGAAAGGTTTATCGTAAGAGCAAACTGTATCGCATAAACCGGACAGGTGTTGTCAAAGATGTTGGGTATGGTACCAGTTGCCACCAACCAGACATGGATGAAGACAAATTTATTGCAGAGAAAAACTGTCTAATAGAACAACTAAAGCAAAATCAAAACAATCGAAAAACAAACATTGGGACAGTCCAGTAATGAAAAATGGTTGAATATCAGAAAGAAAATGTTGACAGCCTCATATTTCGGACAAATATGCAATATGTATTACTTTCTTGGTGCTTCTCCAGATGGACTTATCGACGACGATTCCTTGGTAGAAATAAAATGTCCTTCAAGCATCGCTGGATGCGATCCTACGGATGCTATCAAAAACCAAAAAATCAAATACATAACGGTTTCTGATGATGGTATCATAAAAGGTCTTAATAAGACACAACTATTACTACCAAATTCAAGGCCAATTGCATATATGTAAGCGAGAAAAATGCATATTGACAATTTGGGGTGGTAGTGCTTTTAACATTTATATAGAAGTAATAGATGTCGATCACGGTTTTTGGAAAACAAAAATGATCGGACAGTTAAACACACGAAAACTGGTTTTTACCAGAATTAGTGGATCCTCGTATTACTCGGGGAATGGAAGTGCGAAAACCACAATCACAGGATACTTGAGGAGACCGACAATAATCTAAGCTAATTAGGTGGAGCAGAGTAGCAGACACTACATTAGCAGATACCTATGTATATTATTTTCTTATTAAGTTCCTTAATAAAATAAATTAAATAAAGCTTTCAGCCATACGTTTGAGCGAGTTTTTTTCTTTTGAATGGATGGAAGGACCTATACCATTTTATCCGCAAAATCTCTGAGTAATACCTAATTCATGTTTTATATGTCAAATCCAGGAGTCTGGAGCGAAACCTAAAGCAATGAAACCAACATATTTTGCGCTCCATCCCCTCCCCCCAACATTCACTAACTTCTTTTATCCATACTACAACTTGAGGAAAAAGAAAATTATAAGGCACAAATCCAGCCGTAGCGATAGAAATATAGAAAATATTATACAATTGGAACATGCCTGAAAATGACCTATCCCGAAGTATAAATGTATTGCAGAATGTGCATTGTTTACAACTCAAAACAATACCATCAAACATCGCTTAGCTGACGGATACCTACCTAATTTTTTTCTTCTTAAGGCTGAACTATAATAGTCGGAAGCAATCGGAAGCTAATGTCAAAATTCTAAGTTAAGTTTTCTTCAGTACTGTCAATTACTCAAGTTGCCTATAATAGACTTTTGTAAATGGAAGCGATTGTCAGAGTGGAAGTCGTTTTGCCTGTCATTTGTGCGTGTTACAAAATTTTGCAAAATTATTGACCCTAAAAAAAATGAATAATACACATTCAGTATTACTGGATGATTTAAAATGGTTGCATCTTGCGATGGATGCTTTTAGTGCATTAAACGATATTATTGCTTTTAAAAACAAAAGAAAAAAAAGATCCTGTTGTGTGCGAAGCATAAACCGAGACCGAAATCGAAATGGTACGCATAAGTAATTTCGTTTTATTTCACCAGTTATTTATCGCAAGGTACATCGATACAGTCGCTGGCTTGGTCCTTTAAGCTGGGGAAAGAAACTGTACGATGTATTATATTGGAGACAGCAGAAATACTGTGGAAAACTCTCTTCCCCATATGTATGTCCGAGCCAAACACCGACGATTACAGGCAGATTTCCTTCGACTTTTGGAATATGTGGGGTATGCCCAACTGTATGGCGCAATTGATGGCAAGCACATTGCAATAAGGTGTCCTCCAAAAAGTGGCAGCCAATTCTATTGCTATAAGAAGCATTTCAGCAATGGCAGCATGTGACGCTAAATATCGGTCAATATCTACTGGCGCATACGGGAGTCAAAGTGACGGAGGTAATGAAAATATATCAATATGCTTTCAATCTCATCTAATGGTACTTTTCAAATCGTATGCAGGTATTCTTCCAGTAAGTCGATTTGGAAAGAGGCTTTTGAGCAATGATCTTCCAATTCCTGCCACCAAAAACTTGCCAAACAGCAGAACGAAAATTCCTCACTACTTTGTTGCTGATGCTGCCTTTCCCATTGGACTAAATTTAAGGCGACCACATTCAGGCGTGCTGTTGCCACCAGATAAAGAAAATTTTAACAAACGGCTGTCGAGAGCTCGCCGTACCATAGAGAACAGTTTTGGAATCCTTGCCTCCCGTTGGCGCATATTGCTCACAACACTGCACATGTTCCCAGAAAATGCCGAAAAAATAGTATCAGCTTGTGTGGTGTTACACAATTTCATAATGCTAAACAAGGGCAATGATTCATCTTATTGTCCTAACAACTATGTGGATTGGGAGGACTCGGATAGCCAACATCACGATGGATTATGGCGAAGTGAAGTTCGAAGCAATATTCCGTCAATTGTGCCATCAGGTAATATTCATCACTATGGGGGAAGATCATCAACAACCGTACGAAATATTCTCACGGGATTTTTGAACCAAAATTAAAAACAACAAAATGTCCATAACTTTTTTTAAATATATTTGCACTTCATTTTTTGGACTTCATAAGAGTAATAATAATAATAATAAAAACAATAAAATAACAGAATATTTGCACTTCATTTTCTGCTGATAAATAAATATTAAGAAAAAGATAATGATAATAAAAAAAAGGTAAACTATTCTTGGTTTGCCCTTCTTACTTCAAGGAGTTTTAAAAATATGTGCTCCTTTAAGTTATCTTTGGCAACTAATGGCAGATCTTTCATCATCGACAAAACAGTTCTCATAAACAATTCGTCACTGTCGTCAGTTGCAGCTGACATGGTGGCTGAGAAGCGTTCTTCCATCCTCCCGATTGCTGATCCGAATCGGTCACATAAATCCCCAATTGCCACTTTTCTACACTTTGCGGGAGTGGACGTTGCAAGGGACTGGTTGGAGTCTTCGGTGAAGGCCTGTTCCAGGCCACTATTTTTGCCACTAAATTCACCAGGTGAACGAGATTTAGAATCCGTCACGTCATCCAATATCTCATTACATCGCGTTCTGTGACAAAAACGAAACAATATCAATTTCCAAATAAGATCAATAGATACACAAACTTACCGTCTGAGCTTCATGGAATCTTTTAAAAACAGCATCTCGGAGAATAGTGCCCATCCAGTTTCCACGCAGCCTCTACTACCAGACGGCCTGTCCTCCTTGCGCAGTTCTCGACAGAATTTCTCCCGGAGATGTGTCCACTACGTTTTACATTCGGAAGCTTTAAAAATCTTCCAATTAGCAAGTATTTGCATTTGGACAAAGTTTATTTATATGATGTTTTATATCTTCCCAAAGCCTTTTCTTTCTTCAGCCGATTAAAATATAAGGGATCCCTTTTTTCGTACAGCAATTTATTTTGTTGAACTAAGTTTATAAGCGGGGAAAGAAAATCGTAGTCCTCTGTGCAAGCCGCCATTTGTGTAGATAAATGCTTGGTATCTATGCAAATGAAATTTAAAAACAATTGTGTTCCTTCAATTGATAATTATATTAATTGCAAACGCACTTACCTTACAAACAATAAAAACAAAATTTCGTTGCTTATGAACTTCCAAATTTAAATGTACACAGCTGTTGAAATGAAATGTCAAATTTTTGTAGGAAAGAACAAAAGAAAGAGAATGAATTCGCTTTATCGCAAGTGAGCAAAAGTGAACGAAAACTGAACGAATCGAAGCGAAAAGCTATTATGGTCGTACAATACAAATTGCATGTATTCGCACAGTTACGGAAGTGGTCGTTCGCAACCATCTTCTATTATAGTTCAGCCTTTACACCAACATTCATTTGATTCTTGTTTCTACGACAAAAAAATTGCAAGAACAAAATTGTATTGATATCCACATATCTTACGAAAAACAACCCTACACACACGATCAACATACGATACCTACAATATACGAAACCCGTTTGTCATGCCATACATAAAGGTACGCCCACTAAAGTACTTTTGCAAGTGGATTGCGATTGGATGGCAAGTGGATGCTAGGTTGCAAGTCAAAGAGAGATGGCGCTTCACGTTTCAATTTTTGTAGAACATTTTGGGTTTAGGCCTCTTAAGGTTTATCGATGAGTCTTATGGTGGGCTTCTACGATTTCGTAAAGTACTTGGCGCATCAGTACTCTAAGCCAATAATACCAGTTCATCACATGGAAGCTCATGCCTTAGCAGTGACAATGGAACAAAGAGTAAACTTTCTGTTTCTGTGCCTTTTAATAAGCGGAGGACATATACACTATACACTATACGCTGCATCAAATCTGTGGAGGAAGAAGAAAGTAAGTTCGTCCAACACGTTTATTGTGCTGTAAACTCTATGAAGTTTTTTTTTTGCTTATGTAGAAACACCTCCAAATGCTATTATTGCTCATTATAGGTCAAAAGCAGCAACCAGACATTTATGTAATCGCACACAACGAGCGCTGGAATTTTGCATACGAAAGGGACTTTTCGATAATGTAAGGCCGACTAAAGTTATCTCTGGTGGTGTTGCAAACAACGACTACATGTTCGAAAACATAGAAAACATGTCTAGGATATAATATGACGCGGAAACATTTCGTGCCTCTAAACGGTTTTGCTCAGACAATGGAGCTTTCGACAAGGGAAAGTATATGGTGCAATCAATACCCACTGAATTAAGTTTAGACGAAGCCTCGTTACTTACTGCCGCTTTAAGTACTGATCAAGGATTCATAACCATACAACTGCTTGTTGACCAATTGGGGTAAGAGTGAAGTTTATTGATATTACTTTCGAACTTATTTTTCAATTGTTCTTCCTTCAGGTGAACTGAGTATCGTGCTAAGCAATGCGTTGAAAAGGTCCTAAGTGTAGGGTTATGTTGGATAGATGAACAGGATAAAGAAACAAGTTATTGGTTTCCCAGCCTGTTTCCCGGATGAACAACAGCTTGATTTCATATTTAATTTTTAAAATTGTTTATTATTAAAATTACGAACACAATAAATCTTGACAAAAATAATGGAAAACAGCCTAGTCTACATGTTTACTTTACATCCAGGTGAGCCTAGTGAGAAATTTAACATATTGAATCTGTCCCGCAAGCGTGCATGCAAATCCGTGGGTTGACACGACTGTGTCGGTGTCGTTAAAGGTCGATCAAACAATACTCAATAATGGGAACATGAAAAAAATGCACGCATAAAAACTCCCAGATCATCACACCAATGCAACAACACCAACATTGATACAGCAAGGAATTTCTTCTTTCCTTCATAGCTATTTCAACTTCGTGAACTAGCGAACAGTAAGGGTAGTTGAAACAGAGATTCTCAACCAAATTACCACTGCTAAAAGGAAACCTCGACTTCAGTCCAAACTGCAACTCTGGGAGCACCTTCACATACACCCCAACACCCTTTGCACGAGTTGTTGAAACTTCGAGCTCCGAATTTGTGTTCAAAACAGCTTGGAGCTTCTGTTTTAAGTTTGGATTGGATTTTTCCAAATGCTTCCTGTCGAATAAGTTTTTTCTTGCTCTTAAGAGGAGAACTTTTACCTTGACGAAAACCTTCTCAATCTCATTTTTCTAAATCTAAAATTTAAAGGAATAATAAAAATAATCAATTTAATTGAACATAATATATTTAGTTTCTAAAAAAACAGGTTTTTAATTTTGAATAAATTAGGATCATCTGTCTCATTTACTGCATTAACTTCAAGTATAGAATAGATAAAATCCAAGAGGGTCTACAAAGAAATATACAACTAAAAAACTTACTTTTACTATATATCGCACGCTGGATTACCTCATCTGTTTCATTGTAGAATGTAAATGCCAACGCTTTAGACACAACTTCTAGAATTACGGAAGTGTTTTCATCAAAACCAAAACGTAAGAGAAAGAAAATCTTTGCTTGGTAGTTCAAGAACACTGACGTAGAATCCTTGATTGTAAATGATTAGAATTCCACCAATAGCAGAAAAAGCTCAGACTCTCTGTTGAATTACATTGGAACTGGAAGAAAAGTTATCAAATATCAAAAGGAAGCAATATCAATCTAATATATTTTTGCTTACCGTGCTAGTCGTTCCTGTAATGTGTATCCCGGTCGGAAAGGATCCTCACCATGCCAATTTAGTTCCCTCTCGTCTGTCGTTTTGTTAGCCTCTTCGGAATATGGATGCAATCAAATCTGGCTTCATACGAATTGCCAACTTTGAGTTTTGCAATTTGTTGAGGAATATCCCGCGCCCATTCCAATTTGTCTGTTTCAACTACATCAAAGTGCATCCATTGCTCATTTATACATTGCTTTAACAATTCCGACGCTGGATTACCGTCAGGTAATTGCGTGTTATCTGCGTCATCGTTGTTCTTTAATTGAAAAGGAACTATACGCTGCGGTTGTTTCTGTGATAATTTTTGTTTCCGTTTCAGGATTTTCGCAACATCATTTAGTTTTTTTCGGTGTAGTTAAGTTTCTTTAATTACATGAAAAGAAAAATATGAAAATAAATATATGTACTGAGAAAGCTTTCGACAGAGAAAGACGTGTTTTATTCTGCTCTGCGATATAAATATATAAATAAAAGTGAAATAAAACAATTCGATAACATTATGGAAACGGAGTGTAAAAAGTATAAAAAACGGTTTAAAGGTGAAAGAAATATAATTTGTAGTGGCCTTTGCGGCAGTGTTTCACGAAAAATTAACTGGACTACCCGATTATGATGCGCGTTTGATTCAAGAAAAAAAAACCTCGCCTTCATTTGCAACGATTGTGTAGATGAAAAAAATGCAATTTTCGCAACTTTGAATGATATGCTTAAATCGATAAACGAAAATAAAGAATATATTAAGAAACAAGAACAAATTGTGCGTGACATTCTTGAAAAGTGTAACTCCTTCGGTCTTAGTGAAGCTCAAAGTGTAAATGCAAATAATAAAACAAGGGAAACATATGCGAGTCAATTACAAAAAGAGCCCGCAGTAATAGTTATACCGAAAGCAAAACAAACGGGTGAAAAAACAAAAGATGATTTAAAAAAGAAGGTTGATCCGTCAAACCTAAAAATTAATACAGTGGCTACAAGGCAAAATGGAATTGTACAAATATCGTGTATTAGTGAAGGAGAGAGAAGCAAAGTTGTTAATGCCGTTGAAGAAAAGCTTGGTGCGGAATACGAAGTAAAAATACCGGTTTTAAAAAAGCCAAGAGTGATCGTAACTGGTGTAAGTGAGGAAATCAAAATGAAAAATGTGCCGAATGGTTTAACAACGAACTATGCAATCTTAAGCGAAGAAAGGTAACCTTGTATGATCGGGCTAGATTTGAAAATTCTAATGAAGCTTGGAGAAATTATAAAGCGGTTAGAAATGCGTATAAAAACGAGTGTATAAGAGCAAAAAGTTCATTCATAGAATCTAAAATAAGTGCGAATGCTGGTGATCAGAAGGGTTTATGGAAGACATTAAAAAGACAATTACTGAAAACCGAAAAAAGTGAAATCTCATGTCTTAAATTTGATAATAAGTGCCTTAAAAATGAAAGAGAAATTGCCAACGCGCTAAACTTGCTAAACCCATAACAATTTATTTAAATTTAGGCAAGTGAATTTCCAAGAACTTGAAGAAACAATCAAAACAATGAACAAGAAAAATGACTGTTTTGGACTAAATTGCAGTATAATTCTCGATTGCAAATGCGAAATTTTACCTAATTTATTAAAAATAGTAAACTCGTCCTTAGAAAGTGGTGATTTTCCTGAAAGTTGGAAGGAATCGGTTGTAATTCCTATTGAAAAAATCCAAAACCCTAAAAATCCTGAAGACTGGAGGCCAATCAACATGCTCCCTACCTATGAAAAAATCCTTGAGGAAATAGTATGTAATCAACTTACCAACTTTATAGAAGGCGAAAATATATTGAGTGTACAGCAATCAGGTTTTAGGAAAGGGCACTCTTGTGAAACCTCTATTTGTTGGCTTATAAATGAATGGAAAAAGGAAATGGATAATGGCCAGTGTATTCTGTTTTCCTGGACCTTAAACGCGCGTTTGAGACGATAGACAGAGGTATATTACTTAAAAAACTTGAAAAGTGCGGTATTTGTGAAATTGAACTTAAATGTTTTAAAAGTTACTTGTCGGGAAGATCGCAAAGAGTTAAAGTGAATGAAACTTTCGCCGGTGCAAAAAACCTGAATCTTGGTGTGCCTCAAGGATCGAAGTTGGGGGTTTCCCTATTTCTTTTATATATTAATGATATAGTTAATGCAATTTCAGAAGCAAAGATTTCAATATTTGCGGCCGACACCCTCATTTACATTGCTGGTGATGACATTAATGCATGTGAATATTTAATTCAAAGTGAACTAAACAAAATTAAGTCTGGCTTTGCAAAAATAAGCTAAAACTGAACGTTACAAAGACTAAAAGCATGTGCATAAATAGTAATGAAACGAATGTCGACATTAGAATGAATGGTGAATTAGTTGAATGTGTTCGTGAAATCAAGTATCTGGGTGTATGTATTGACAATAAACTTAAATTCAATGAACATATAACTAAACTTTGTGCTAAGGTCTAAAAAAAAGATAGGGGTTTTCAAACGAATTCGTAGAAATATATCACATAATTGTGCTCTTACAATTTACAACACGTTGATCCTTCCTCATTTTGACTATTGTTCATCGATCATTTACATGTCAAATATGGAAAATATAAGAAAACTTCAAATATTGCAAAATAGAGCAATGAGAACTGTGCTTAAGTGCGGTTTCAGAACTCCAAGACAGGAAATGCTTTCAAACCTCGGATGGTTAAGTATTGAACAACGTTTAAAATTTAATTCTCTTGTGATGATATTTAAAATTGGATACAACTTATACCCCCTATATCTCCAACATAATATTAGTTATATAACAAATTCTTTTTATAATTTAAGGAATGCCGGTGATTTCAGACTACCGCTTTATAGAAGAGCTGGCACTCAGAACAACCTGCTTTACAAAGGATTACAATTATTTAATAGTTTGCCTAGAAACCTCAAGACTGAAACAAATTTAAATGTATTTAAATCTCAACTTAAACCACTGTTAAAAAATAATATTATATAAAATC
The DNA here is from genome assembly GCA_949715645.1 of Portevinia maculata. NCBI lineage: Eukaryota > Metazoa > Arthropoda > Insecta > Diptera > Syrphidae > Portevinia > Portevinia maculata. Next base: position 125,611,264 of record OX454527.1, read on the forward strand.
ACTTTTAGTTATATAAGTATTAACTGATGTTAAGAGTTTTTTTTTAAAACTAATAAATAAACTAAACTAAACTACTTACACAATTTGTTTTACAATGTAGACCATCATTAGTGCAGTAGGTTGACCCTCGGCCGGAGAATGTTCATAGCTATATCCATGGAATTCAATTCGACTGACAAATAACTGCAGAAATAAATTTATCTAACAGTTTGTACACTTTAGAGTTTCTTACTTGAATCGTCTTATCGAACCGTCGGTTACCAACGCACTTCTTGAACACACAGCCAAGAATTAATTACTATAACTTGTTTTTTCATTTGCACTCGGATCGTAACATCCAATGAGATGGTGAATAGTGATTTTTATCTCTCCTCTACCAACTCTTGGATTCATTTTACGGCTAGTAACTCCTTGTTCAATGTCCCAATGGCGGGGTTTCAGTGCTGGAGAGCAAACAGGAACTAAAGAATAGAAATGATTATTTACTATTATTTATGATTATTTATTATCAGTCCTTTTCAGATGGAAAATACTTACTTATCATAATCGAACTCATATTAAAGAGCCATTTAGACAAAACTGTCGGGACTGAGTTTCTGCTGCTTAAGAAAGCCTTTGTAATATCCCTGGAATTGCATTGCGTGCATATGTATGTCATCAGCTAGCTTGTCAAGGTTGGTTTTTGTTGTTTCAATGTGCTTGTCCACAGCTGGAGAGGAGTTTACCGGTCGTAACTATTTAAAAGAGAAAAATTAAATTACACGAAAAGAAAGATATTAAAATAAATACTTACACAATTTGTTTTACAATGTAGTCCATCATGAGTGCAATAGGTTCACCCTCGACCGGAGAATGTTCATAGCTATATCCATGGAATCTAATTCGACTGATAAATAAATGCAGAAATAAATTTTAACTAGCAGTTTGTAAACTTTAGAAAGAAGTTTCTTACTTGAATCGTCATATCAAACCATCGATTGGCACCGCACTGTAATAAAGGCTCTACTGGGATAAGGAAGGGTGTGAAGGGAAATGACGTGGAAACTTCAACTCGAAATGAAGTAAGGATGTGGACTGGGTCTAAGGAAAAGGGAGGAATGATGGAAGCAGCAAGCGCGGCATGCTTGTCTTTATTGCACGGCTCCGCTCGTCGGATTGTCGCAGTTCTTGCCTCCTACTTCCACCAGCCTTTATCACAAAAACATAAATCATGCCGGAAAGGACATCTACTTACTTTGTCGGACCGCGGACGGACGTTCACCACTCTGAGGAGCGCTTAGGATGATATTCAGCGCTGGCCAGTTCCCTCCCATCCTGGAAATCCCTCGGCCAATGATCCGAAATTCCCCGGACTACAAGAACTATTCCACTCTATAGGTGGCTTTCGGATGGTTTCCCTTTTATTTTATTTATATTTAATCTTTATTTTTTTTTCTCAAGAAAAAAACGGCAAATTTCCGCTTTTCCCCGCTGCTATGAGCGGGATTTTTGGCTTTAATGGGCCACGAAACAAATCTTCCCGCACGCGAATTAACCAGATATCCCTACCTACCTAAAAAGAGCTCTCTGTAGGGGGTGTAAGGGATTATCACACAAGCAGTGAACACAACAGATACACGAGAAGGGGGGTAAACGAAAATTGTCCACAATGTTCTCGACAGAATTTCTCCCGGAGATGTGTCCACTACGTTTTACACTCGGAAGCTTTAAAAATCATCCAATTAGCAAGTATTTGCATTTGGGCAAAGTTTATTTATATGATGTTGTATATCTTCCCAAAGCCTTTTCTTTCTTCAGCCGATTAAAATATAAGGGATCCCTTTTTTCGTACAGCAATTTATTTTGTTAAACTAAGTTTATAAGCGGGGAAAGAAAATCGTAGTCCTCTGTGCAAGCCGCCATTTGTGTAGATAAATGCTTGGTATCTATGCAAATGAAATTTAAAAACAATTGTGTTCCTTCAATTGATAATTATATTAATTGCAAACGCACTTACCTTACAAACAATAAAAACAAAATTTCGTTGCTTATGAACTTCCAAATTTAAATGTACACAGCTGTTGAAATGAAATGTCAAATTTTTGTAGGAAAGAACGAAAGAAAGAGAAAGAGCGAATGAATTCGCTTTTTCGCAAGTGAGCAAAAGTGAACGAAAACTGAACGAATCGAAGCGAAAAGATATTACGGTCGTACAATACAAATTGCATGTATTCGCACAGTTACGGAAGTGGTCGTTCGCAACCATCTTCTATTATAGTTCAGCCTTTACACCTACATTCATTTGATTCTTGTTTCTACGACAAAAAAAATAGCAAGAACAAAATTGTATTGATGTCCACATATCTTACGAAAAACAACCCTACACACACGATCAACATACGATACCTACAATCTACGAAACCCGTTTGTCATGCCATACATAAAGGTATGCCCACTAAAGTACTTTTGCAAGTGGATTGCGATTGGATTGCAAGTGGATGCTAGGTTGCAAGTCAAAGAGAGATGGCGCTACACGTTTCAATTTTTGTAGAACATTTTGGGTAGAGGTCTCTTAAGGTTTATCGATGAGTCTTATGGTGGGCTTCTACGATTTCGCAAAGTACTTGGCGCATCAGTACTCTAAGCCAATAATACCAGTTCATCACATGGAAGCTCATGCCTTAGCAGTGACAATGGAACAAAGAGTAAACTTTCTGTTTCTGTGCCTTTTAATAAGCGGAGGACGTAGTCAAATTGTGTTTGTTTGTGTGTGTTGACTGAAAAACAACAACTATACGCTGCATCAAATCTGTGGAGGAAGAAGAAAGTAAGTTCGTCCAACACGTTTATTGTGCTGTAAACTCTATGAAGTTTTTTTTTGTTGCTTATGTAGAAACACCTCCAAATGCTATTATTGCTCATTATAGGTCAAAAGCAGCAACCAGACATTTATGTAATCGCACATAACGAGCGCTGGAATTTTGCATACGAAAGGGACTTTTCGATAATGTAAGGCCGACTAAAGTTATCTCTGGTGGTGTTGCAAACAACGACTACATGTTCGAAAACATAGAAAACATGTCCAGGATATAATATGACGCGGAAACATTTCGTGCCTCTAAACGGTTTTGCTCAGACAATGGAGCTTTCGACAAGGGAAAGTATATGGTGCAATCAATACCCACTGAATTAAGTTTAGACGAAGCCTCGTTACTTACTGCCGCTTTAAGTACTGATCAAGGATTCATAACCATACAACTGCTTGTTGACCAATTGGGGTAAGAGTGAAGTTTATTGATATTACTTTCGAACTTATTTTTCAATTGTTCTTCCTTCAGGTGAACTGAGTATCGTGCTAAGCAATGCGTTGAAAAGGTCCTAAGTGTAGGGTTATGTTGGATAGATGAACAGGATAAAGAAACAAGTTATTGGTTTCCCAGCCTGTTTCCCGGATGAACAACAGCTTGATTTCATATTTAATTTTTAAAATTGTTTATTATTAAAATTACGAACACAATAAATCTTGACAAAAATAATGGAAAACAGCCTAGTCTACATGTTTACTTTACATCCAGGTGAGCCTAGTGAGAAATTTAACATATTGAATCTGTCCCTCAAGCGTGCATGCAAATCCATGGGTTGACACGACTGTGTCGGTGTCGTTAAAGGTCGATCAAACAATACTCAATAATGGGAACATGAAAAAAATGCACGCATAAAAACTCCCAGATCATCACACCAATGCAACAACACCAACATTGATACAGCAAGGAATTTCTTCTTTCCTTCATAGCTATTTCAACTTCGTGAACTAGCGAACAGTAAGGGTAGTTGAAACAGAGATTCTCAACCAAATTACCACAGCTAAAAGGAAACCTCGACTTCAGTCCAAACTGCAACTCTGGGAGCACCTTCACATACACCCCAACACCCTTTGCACGAGTTGTTGAAACTTCGAGCTCCGAATTTGTGTTCAAAACAGCTTGGAGCTTCTGTTTTAAGTTTGGATTGGATTTTTCCAAATGCTTCCTGTCGAATAAGTTTTTTCTTGCTCTTAAGAGGAGAACTTTTACCTTGACGAAAACCTTCTCAATCTCATTTTTCTAAATCTAAAATTTAAAGGAATAATAAAAATAATCAATTTAATTGAACATAATATATTTAGTTTCTAAAAAAAACAGGTTTTTAATTTTGAATAAATTAGGGTCATCTGTCTCATTTACTGCATTAACTTCAAGTATAGGCTAGATAAAATCCAAGAGGGTCTGTCTACAAAGAAATATACAACTAAAAAACTTACTTTTACTATACATCGCACGCTGGATTACCTCATCTGTTTCATTGTAGAATGTAAATGATAACGCTTTAGACACAACTTCTAGAATTACGGAAGTGTTTTCATCAAAACCAAAACGTAAGAGAAAGAAAATCTTTGCTTGGCAGTTCAAGAACACTGACGTAGAATCCTTGATTGTAAATGATTAGAATTCCACCAATAGCAGAAAAAGCTCAGACTCTCTGTTGAATTACATTGGAACTGGAAGAAAAGTTATCAAATATCAAAAGGAAGCAATATCAATCTAATATATTTTTGCTTACCGTGCTAGTCGTTCCTGTAATGTGTATCCCGGTCGGAAAGGATCCTCACCATGCCAATTTAGTTCCCTCTCGTCTGTCGTTTTGTTAGCCTCTTCGGAATGTAAACCCAGAAATATTAAATTTCCAATAACTGACGAGTATAAATCAGCACGAGCGTAGTTTAGTAGTAACAGAAAACATAAAGTGGTAGCTCGGGCATATGAGTGGTGTGTTAGAGATTGTTGAGTTCAATATCGGCATGCAACAACGAAAGACATATGCCTGAGTTCACCCTAAAGAAATTAGTTCTCTTATAAATTATGCATCCAAGTCTATAGGAATATGGATGCAATCAAATCTGGCTTCATACGAATTGCCAACTTTGAGTTTTGCAATTTGTTGAGGAATATCCCGCGCCCATTCCAATTTGTCTGTTTCAACTACATCAAAGTGCATCCATTGCTCATTTATACATTGCTTTAACAATTCCGACGCTGGATTACCGTCAGGTAATTGCGTGTTATCTGCGTCATCGTTGTTCTTTAATTGAAAAGGAACTATACGCTGCGGTTGTTTCTGTGATAATTTTTGTTTCGGTTTCATAGCGAGGAACTCCAGCAATCCTGGATCTAAAAGCAACTCATATCTACAATTGATCAGTGCATGGTTTTAGATCTCTTACCTATAGACTTTAATAATTTTTCCTACACTTCCAGAATGTCTTCCTATTTCATTTTAGCCAGAAGTTTAAGATTTTTTTTGTGAATCACCTTATCCAGATTTGATTTATCCACGATGCAACTTGAATCAACTAATGCTTTTGCTGCAAGTTTATAATTTATGAGACTTCAGCAATTATATGCAAATATTCAACGCTTACCCTACACGAGGTCCTCTCAACATTCGGAAAAGGAATTTCGCAACATCATTTAGTTATTTTTCGGTGTAGTTAAGTTTCTTTAATTACATGAAAAGAAAAATATGAAAATAAATATATATACTGAGAAAGCTTTCGACAGAGAAAGACGTGTTTTATTCTGCTCTGCGATATAAATATATAAATAAAAGTGAAATAAAACAATTCGATAACATTATGGAAACGGAGTGTAAAAAGTATAAAAAACGGTTTAAAGGTGAAAGAAATATAATTTGTAGTGGCCTTTGCGGCAGTGTTTCACGAAAAATGAACTGGACTACCCGATTATGATGCGCGTTTGATTCAAGAAAAAAAAACCTCGCCTTCATTTGCAACGATTGTGTAGATGAAAAAAATGCAATTTTCGCAACTTTGAATGATACGAGTATGCTTAAATCGATAAACGAAAATAAAGAATATATTAAGAAACAAGAACAAATTGTGCGTGACATTCTTGAAAAGTGTAACTCCTTCGGTCTTAGTGAAGCTCAAAGTGTAAATGCAAATAATAAAACAAGGGAAACATATGCGAGTCAATTACAAAAAGAGCCCGCAGTAATAGTTATACCGAAAGCAAAACAAACGGGTGAAAAAACAAAAGATGATTTAAAACATAGGGACGGGCTACAGTCCGCTTGGGCGAACTGTTGGATACCCTATTCTTATTCCTATCCCTCATAAGTGGGCGTGACAAAAGTCTAAGTATGGTTGAATTGTTAAGAACGCTCTACATATTTTGTTATATAACATTTAAAGGATTTTATCAAAAAAACAACGCTCCCTAGCTCAAACTTGGGTGTTTCAATAAAATTGTTTTATTTAATTGTGGGCGTGTCAGTAGGAGGATTTAAAAAAAATTAACACATGAGAATAAAGGGCCCCTAGAGAGTATATATTATAAATTTCAGCTCCCTAGCTCAAACTTTGAATTTTCAAAAAAAAAAAAAAAATTGTGGGCGTGTCAGTGGGCGGATTTTGAAAATATTTACACATGAGCATAAAGGGCCCATAGAGAGTATATACTATAAATTTCAGCTCCTTAGCTGAAACTTTGGATTTTCAAAAATTAATATACCCTTAGAATAGGGTATAAAAAAATTATTTTATTTATTTGTGGGCGTGTCAGTGGGCGGATTTTGAAAATTTTTTATCCCGAGCAGTTTTAGCAGTCATAGATCATATATACAAAATTTCAGCTTTCTAGCTCAAAATTCGATTTTTTCCAAAATTTGGTTTTTTTGAGTTTGTGGGCGTGTCTGTGGGCGGATTTCAAAAATTCGTAAACTTGATTATTTCGGGACCCTAGAGAGTATATGGTTAAAATTTCAGCTCTCTAGGTCCAGTTTAAAGGCCTAATTTTTGGCTACAGACGGACGGACGGACGGACGGACATGGCTAGATCGACATTACTATCGATGCTGATCATAAATATAGTAACTTTTAGGGGTCTACGGGCAATATTAAGGTATGTTACAAACTATGCGTCAAAATTAATATACCCTTAGAATAGGGTATAAAAAGAAGGTTGATCCGTCAAACCTAAAAATTAGTACAGTGGCTACAAGGCAAAATGGAATTGTACAAATATCGTGTATTAGTGAAGGAAAGAGAAGCAAAGTTGTTAATGCCGTTGAAGAAAAGCTTGGTGCGGAATACGAAGTAAAAATACCGGTTTTAAAAAAGCCAAGAGTGATCGTAACTGGTGTAAGTGAGGAAATCAAAATGAAAAATGTGCTGAATGGTTTAACAACGAACTATGCAATCTTAAGCGAAGAAAGGTAACCTTGTATGATCGGGCTAGATTTGAAAATTCTAATGAAGCTTGGAGAAATTATAAAGCGGTTAGAAATGCGTATAAAAACGAGTGTATAAGAGCAAAAAGTTCATTCATAGAATCCAAAATAAGTGCGAATGCTGGTGATCAGAAGGGTTTATGGAAGACATTAAAAAGACAATTACTGAAAACCGAAAAAAGTGAAATCTCATGTCTTAAATTTGATAATAAGTGCCTTAAAAATGAAAGAGAAATTGCCAACGCGCTAAACTTGCTAAACCCATAACAATTTATTTAAATTTAGGCAAGTGAATTTCCAAGAACTTGAAGAAACAATCAAAACAATGAACAAGAAAAATTACTGTTTTGGACTAAATTGCAGTATAATTCTCGATTGCAAATGCGAAATTTTACCTAATTTATTAAAAATAGTAAACTCGTCCTTAGAAAGTGGTGATTTTCCTGAAAGTTGGAAGGAATCGGTTGTAATTCCTATTGAAAAAATCCAAAACCCTAAAAATCCTGAAGACTGGAGGCCAATCAACATGCTCCCTACCTATGAAAAAATCCTTGAGGAAATAGTATGTAATCAACTTACCAACTTTATAGAAGGCGAAAATATATTGAGTGTACAACAATCAGGTTTTAGGAAAGGGCACTCTTGTGAAACCTCTATTTGTTGGCTTATAAATGAATGGAAAAAGGAAATGGATAATGGCCAGTGTATTCTGTTTTCCTGGACCTTAAACGCGCGTTTGAGACGATAGACAGAGGTATATTACTTAAAAAACTTGAAAAGTGCGGTATTTGTGAAATTGAACTTAAATGTTTTAAAAGTTACTTGTCGGGAAGATCGCAAAGAGTTAAAGTGAATGAAACTTTCGCCGGTGCAAAAAACCTGAATCTTGGTGTGCCTCAAGGATCGAAGTTGGGGGTTTCCCTATTTCTTTTATATATTAATGATATAGTTAATGCAATTTCAGAAGCAAAGATTTTAATATTTGCGGCCGACACCCTCATTTACATTGCTGGTGATGACATTAATGCATGTGAATATTTAATTCAAAGTGAACTAAACAAAATTAATGTCTGGCTTTGCAAAAATAAGCTAAAACTGAACGTTACAAAGACTAAAAGCATGTGCATAAATAGTAATGAAACGAATGTCGACATTAGAATGAATGGTGAATTAGTTGAATGTGTTCGTGAAATCAAGTATCTGGGTGTATGTATTGACAATAAACTTAAATTCAATGAACATATAACTAAACTTTGTGCTAAGGTCTAAAAAAAGATAGGGTTTTTCAAACGAATTCGTAGAAATATATCACATAATTGTGCTCTTACAATTTACAACACGTTGATCCTTCCTCATTTTGACTATTGTTCATCGATCATTTACATGCCAAATATGGAAAATATAAGAAAACTTCAAATATTGCAAAATAGAGCAATGAGAACTGTGCTTAAGTGCGGTTTCAGAACTCCAAGACAGGAAATGCTTTCAAACCTCGGATGGTTAAGTATTGAACAACGTTTAAAATTTAATTCTCTTGTGATGATATTTAAAATTGGATACAACTTATACCCCCTATATCTCCAACATAATATTAGTTATATAACAAATTCTTTTTATAATTTAAGGAATGCCGGTGATTTCAGACTACCGCTTTATAGAAGAGCTGGCACTCAGAACAACCTGCTTTACAAAGGATTACAATTATTTAATAGTTTGCCTAGAAACCTCAAGACTGAAACAAATTTAAATGTATTTAAATCTCAACTTAAACCACTGTTAAAAAATAATATTATATAAAATCACTTTTAGTTATATAAGTATTAACTGATGTTAAGAGTTTTTTTTTAAAACTAATAAATAAACTAAACTAAACTAAACTACTTACACAATTTGTTTTACAATGTAGACCATCATTAGTGCAGTAGGTTGACCCTCGGCCGGAGAATGTTCATAGCTATATCCATGGAATTCAATTCGACTGACAAATAACTGCAGAAATAAATTTATCTAACAGTTTGTACACTTTAGAGTTTCTTACTTGAATCGTCTTATCGAACCGTCGGTTACCACCGCACTTCTTGAACACACAGCCAAGAATTAATTACTATAACTTGTTTTTTCATTTGCACTCCGATCGTAACATCCAATGAGATGGTGAATAGTGATTTTTATCTCTCCTCTACCAACTCTTGGTTTCATTTTACGGCTAGTAACTCCTTGTTCAATGTCCCAATGGCGGGGTTTCAGTGCTGGAGAGCAAACAGGAACTAAAGAATAGAAATGATTATTTACTATTATTTATGATTATTTATTATCAGTCCTTTTCAGATGGAAAATACTTACTTATCATAATCGAACTCATATTAAAGAGCCATTTAGACAAAACTGTCGGGACTGAGTTTCTGCTGCTTAAGAAAGCCTTTGTAATATCCCTGGAATTGCATTGCGTGCATATGTATGTCATCAGCTAGCTTGTCAAGGTTGGTTTTTGTTGTTTCAATGTGCTTGTCCACAGCTGGAGAGGAGTTTACCGGTCGTAACTATTTAAAAGAGAAAAATTAAATTACACGAAAAGAAAGAAATTAAAATAAATACTTACACAATTTGTTTTACAATGTAGTCCATCATGAGTGCAATAGGTTCACCCTCGACCGGAGAATGTTCATAGCTATATCCATGGAATCTAATTCGACTGATAAATAAATGCAGAAATAAATTTTAACTAGCAGTTTGTAAACTTTAGAAAGAAGTTTCTTACTTGAATCGTCTTATCGAACCATCGATTGGCACCGCACTGTAATAAAGGCTCTACTGGGATAAGGAAGGGTGTGAAGGGAAATGACGTGGAAACTTCAACTCGAAATGAAGTAAGGATGTGGACTGGGTCTAAGGAAAAGGGAGGAATGATGGAAGCAGCAAGCGCGGCATGCTTGTCTTTATTGCACGGCTCCGCTCGTCGGATTGTCGCAGTTCTTGCCTCCTACTTCCACCAGCCTTAATCACAAAAACATAAATCATGCCGGAAAGGACATCTACTTACTTTGTCGGACCGCGGACGGACGTTCACCACTCTGAGGAGCGCTTAGGATGATATTCAGCGCTGGCCAGTTCCCTCCCATCCTGTAAATCCCTCGGCCAATGATCCGAAATTCCCCGGACTCCCCGGAAAAGCAGCAACCAGACATTTATGTAATCGCACATAACGAGCGCTGGAATTTTGCATACGAAAGGGACTTTTCGATAATGTAAGGCCGACTAAAGTTATCTCTGGTGGTGTTGCAAACAACGACTACATGTTCGAAAACATAGAAAACATGTCCAGGATATAATATGACGCGGAAACATTTCGTGCCTCTAAACGGTTTTGCTCAGACAATGGAGCTTTCGACAAGGGAAAGTATATGGTGCAATCAATACCCACTGAATTAAGTTTAGACGAAGCCTCGTTACTTACTGCCGCTTTAAGTACTGATCAAGGATTCATAACCATACAACTGCTTGTTGACCAATTGGGGTAAGAGTGAAGTTTATTGATATTACTTTCGAACTTATTTTTCAATTGTTCTTCCTTCAGGTGAACTGAGTATCGTGCTAAGCAATGCGTTGAAAAGGTCCTAAGTGTAGGGTTATGTTGGATAGATGAACAGGATAAAGAAACAAGTTATTGGTTTCCCAGCCTGTTTCCCGGATGAACAACAGCTTGATTTCATATTTAATTTTTAAAATTGTTTATTATTAAAACTACGAACACAATAAATCTTGACAAAAATAATGGAAAACAGCCTAGTCTACATGTTTACTTTACATCCAGGTGAGCCTAGTGAGAAATTTAACATATTGAATCTGTCCCGCAAGCGTGCATGCAAATCCGTGGGTTGACACGACTGTGTCGGTGTCGTTAAAGGTCGATCAAACAATACTCAATAATGGGAACATGAAAAAAATGCACGCATAAAAACTCCCAGATCATCACACCAATGCAACAACACCAACATTGATACAGCAAGGAATTTCTTCTTTCCTTCATAGCTATTTCAACTTCGTGAACTAGCGAACAGTAAGGGTAGTTGAAACAGAGATTCTCAACCAAATTACCACTGCTAAAAGGAAACCTCGACTTCAGTCCAAACTGCAACTCTGGGAGCACCTTCACATACACCCCAACACCCTTTGCACGAGTTGTTGAAACTTCGAGCTCCGAATTTGTGTTCAAAACAGCTTGGAGCTTCTGTTTTAAGTTTGGATTGGATTTTTCCAAATGCTTCCTGTCGAATAAGTTTTTTCTTGCTCTTAAGAGGAGAACTTTTACCTTGACGAAAACCTTCTCAATCTCATTTTTCTAAATCTAAAATTTAAAGGAATAATAAAAATAATCAATTTAATTGAACATAATATATTTAGTTTCTAAAAAAAACTGGTTTTTAATTTTGAATAAATTAGGATCATCTGTCTCATTTACTGCATTAACTTCAAGTATAGAATAGATAAAATCCAAGAGGGTCTACAAAGAAATATACAACTAAAAAACTTACTTTTACTATACATCGCACGCTGGATTACCTCATCTGTTTCATTGTAGAATGTAAATGCCAACGCTTTAGACACAACTTCTAGAATTACGGAAGTGTTTTCATCAAAACCAAAACGTAAGAGAAAGAAAATCTTTGCTTGGCAGTTCAAGAACACTGACGTAGAATCCTTGATTGTAAATGATTAGAATTCCACCAATAGCAGAAAAAGCTCAGACTCTCTGTTGAATTACATTGGAACTGGAAGAAAAGTTATCAAATATCAAAAGGAAGCAATATCAATCTAATATATTTTTGCTTACCGTGCTAGTCGTTCCTGTAATGTGTATCCCGGTCGGAAAGGATCCTCACCATGCCAATTTAGTTCCCTCTCGTCTGTCGTTTTGTTAGCCTCTTCGGAATATGGATGCAATCAAATCTGGCTTCATACGAATTGCCAACTTTGAGTTTTGCAATTTGTTGAGGAATATCCCGCGCCCATTCCAATTTGTCTGTTTCAACTACATCAAAGTGCATCCATTGCTCATTTATACATTGCTTTAACAATTCCGACGCTGGATTACCGTCAGGTAATTGCGTGTTATCTGCGTCATCGTTGTTCTTTAATTGAAAAGGAACTATACGCTGCGGTTTTCTGTGATAATTTATTTGTTTCCGTTTCATAGCGAGGAACTCCAGCAACTCATATCTACAATTGATCAGTGCATGGTTTTAGATCTCTTACCTATAGACTTTAATAATTTTTCCTACACTTCCAGAATGTCTTCCTATTTCATTTTAGCCAGAAGTTTAAGATTTTTTTTGTGAATCACCTTATCCAGATTTGATTTATCCACGATGCAACTTGAATCAACTAATGCTTTTGCTGCAAGTTTATAATTTATGAGACTTCAGCAATTATATGCAAATATTCAACGCTTACCCTACACGAGGTCCTCTCAACATTCGGAAAAGGAATTTCGCAACATCATTTAGTTTTTTTCGGTGTAGTTAAGTTTCTTTAATTACATGAAAAGAAAAATATGAAAATAAATATATGTACTGAGAAAGCTTTTGACAGAGAAAGACGTGTTTTATTCTGCTCTGCGATATAAATATATAAATAAAAGTGAAATAAAACAATTCGATAACATTATGGAAACGGAGTGTAAAAAGTATAAAAAAACGGTTTAAAGGTGAAAGAAATATAATTTGTAGTGGCCTTTGCGGCAGTGTTTCACGAAAAATGAACTGGACTACCCGATTATGATGCGCGTTTGATTCAAGAAAAAAAAACCTCGCCTTCATTTGCAACGATTGTGTAGATGAAAAAAATGCAATTTTCGCAACTTTGAATGATACGAGTATGCTTAAATCGATAAACGAAAATAAAGAATATATTAAGAAACAAGAACAAATTGTGCGTGACATTCTTGAAAAGTGTAACTCCTTCGGTCTTAGTGAAGCTCAAAGTGTAAATGCAAATAATAAAACAAGGGAAACATATGCGAGTCAATTACAAAAAGAGCCCGCAGTAATAGTTATACCGAAAGCAAAACAAACGGGTGAAAAAACAAAAGATGATTTAAAAAAGAAGGTTGATCCGTCAAACCTAAAAATTAGTACAGTGGCTACAAGGCAAAATGGAATTGTACAAATATCGTGTATTAGTGAAGGAGAGAGAAGCAAAGTTGTTAATGCCGTTGAAGAAAAGCTTGGTGCGGAATACGAAGTAAAAATACCGGTTTTAAAAAAGCCAAGAGTGATCGTAACTGGTGTAAGTGAGGAAATCAAAATGAAAAATGTGCTGAATGGTTTAACAACGAACTATGCAATCTTAAGCGAAGAAAGGTAACCTTGTATGATCGGGCTAGATTTGAAAATTCTAATGAAGCTTGGAGAAATTATAAAGCGGTTAGAAATGCGTATAAAAACGAGTGTATAAGAGCAAAAAGTTCATTCATAGAATCCAAAATAAGTGCGAATGCTGGTGATCAGAAGGGTTTATGGAAGACATTAAAAAGACAATTACTGAAAACCGAAAAAAGTGAAATCTCATGTCTTAAATTTGATAATAAGTGCCTTAAAAATGAAAGAGAAATTGCCAACGCGCTAAACTTGCTAAACCCATAACAATTTATTTAAATTTAGGCAAGTGAATTTCCAAGAACTTGAAGAAACAATCAAAACAATGAACAAGAAAAATTACTGTTTTGGACTAAATTGCAGTATAATTCTCGATTGCAAATGCGAAATTTTACCTAATTTATTAAAAATAGTAAACTCGTCCTTAGAAAGTGGTGATTTTCCTGAAAGTTGGAAGGAATCGGTTGTAATTCCTATTAAAAAAATCCAAAACCCTAAAAATCCTGAAGACTGGAGGCCAATCAACATGCTCCCTACCTATGAAAAAATCCTTGAGGAAATAGTATGTAATCAACTTACCAACTTTATAGAAGGCGAAAATATATTGAGTGTATAACAATCAGGTTTTAGGAAAGGGCACTCTTGTGAAACCTCTATTTGTTGGCTTATAAATGAATGGAAAAAGGAAATGGATAATGGCCAGTGTATTCTGTTTTCCTGGACCTTAAACGCGCGTTTGAGACGATAGACAGAGGTATATTACTTAAAAAACTTGAAAAGTGCGGTATTTGTGAAATTGAACTTAAATGTTTTAAAAGTTACTTGTCGGGAAGATCGCAAAGAGTTAAAGTGAATGAAACTTTCGCCGGTGCAAAAAACCTAAATCTTGGTGTGCCTCAAGGATCGAAGTTGGGGGTTTCCCTATTTCTTTTATATATTAATGATATAGTTAATGCAATTTCAGAAGCAAAGATTTTAATATTTGCGGCCGACACCCTCATTTACATTGCTGGTGATGACATTAATGCATGTGAATATTTAATTCAAAGTGAACTAAACAAAATTAATGTCTGGCTTTGCAAAAATAAGCTAAAACTGAACGTTACAAAGACTAAAAGCATGTGCATAAATAGTAATGAAACGAATGTCGACATTAGAATGAATGGTGAATTAGTTGAATGTGTTCGTGAAATCAAGTATCTGGGTGTATGTATTGACAATAAACTTAAATTCAATGAACATATAACTAAACTTTGTGCTAAGGTCTAAAAAAAGATAGGGTTTTTCAAACGAATTCGTAGAAATATATCACATAATTGTGCTCTTACAATTTACAACACGTTGATCCTTCCTCATTTTGACTATTGTTCATCGATCATTTACATGCCAAATATGGAAAATATAAGAAAACTTCAAATATTGCAAAATAGAGCAATGAGAACTGTGCTTAAGTGCGGTTTCAGAACTCCAAGACAGGAAATGCTTTCAAACCTCGGATGGTTAAGTATTGAACAACGTTTAAAATTTAATTCTCTTGTGATGATATTTAAAATTGGATACAACTTATACCCCCTATATCTCCAACATAATATTAGTTATATAACAAATTCTTTTTATAATTTAAGGAATGCCGGTGATTTCAGACTACCGCTTTATAGAAGAGCTGGCACTCAGAACAACCTGCTTTACAAAGGATTACAATTATTTAATAGTTTGCCTAGAAACCTCAAGACTGAAACAAATTTAAATGTATTTAAATCTCAACTTAAACCACTGTTAAAAAATAATATTATATAAAATCACTTTTAGTTATATAAGTATTAACTGATGTTAAGAGTTTTTTTTTTAAACTAATAAATAAACTAAACTAAACTAAACTACTTACACAATTTGTTTTACAATGTAGACCATCATTAGTGCAGTAGGTTGACCCTCGGCCGGAGAATGTTCATAGCTATATCCATAGAATTCAATTCGACTGACAAATAACTGCAGAAATAAATTTATCTAACAGTTTGTACACTTTAGAGTTTCTTACTTGAATCGTCTTATCGAACCGTCGGTTACCACCGCACTTCTTGAACACACAGCCAAGAATTAATTACTATAACTTGTTTTTTCATTTGCACTCGGATCGTAACATCCAATGAGATGGTGAATAGTGATTTTTATCTCTCCTCTACCAACTCTTGGTTTCATTTTACGGCTAGTAACTCCTTGTTCAATGTCCCAATGGCGGGGTTTCAGTGCTGGAGAGCAAACAGGAACTTTGTAGAACTAAAGAATAGAAATGATTATTTACTATTATTTATGATTATTTATTATCAGTCCTTTTCAGATGGAAAATACTTACTTATCATAATCGAACTCATATTAAAGACCCATTTAGACAAAACTGTCGGGACTGAGTTTCTGCTGCTTAAGAAAGCCTTTGTAATATCCCTGGAATTGCATTGCGTGCATATGTATGTCATCAGCTAGCTTGTCAAGGTTGGTTTTTGTTGTTTCAATGTGCTTGTCCACAGCTGGAGAGGAGTTTACCGGTCGTAACTATTTAAAAGAGTAAAATTAAATTACACGAAAAGAAAGATATTAAAATAAATACTTACACAATTTGTTTTACAATGTAGTCCATCATGAGTGCAATAGGTTCACCCTCGACCGGAGAATGTTCATAGCTATATCCATGGAATCTAATTCGACTGATAAATAAATGCAGAAATAAATTTTAACTAGCAGTTTGTAAACTTTAGAAAGAAGTTTCTTACTTGAATCGTCTTATCGAACCATCGATTGGCACCGCACTGTAATAAAGGCTTTACTGGGATAAGGAAGGGTGTGAAGGGAAATGACGTGGAAACTTCAACTCGAAATGAAGTAAGGATGTGGACTGGGTCTAAGGAAAAGGGAGGAATGATGGAAGCAGCAAGCGCGGCATGCTTGTCTTTATTGCACGGCTCCGCTCGTCGGATTGTCGCAGTTCTTGCCTCCTACTTCCACCAGCCTTAATCACAAAAACATAAATCATGCCGGAAAGGACATCTACTTACTTTGTCGGACCGCGGACGGACGTTCACCACTCTGAGGAGCGCTTAGGATGATATTCAGCGCTGGCCAGTTCCCTCCCATCCTGGAAATCCCTCGGCCAATGATCCGAAATTCCCCGGACTACAAGAACTATTCCACTCTATAGGTGGCTTTCGGATGGTTTCCCTTTTATTTTATTTATATTTAATCTTTATTTTTTTTTCTCAAGAAAAAAACGGCAAATTTCCGCTTTTCCCCGCTGCTATGAGCGGGATTTTTGGCTTTATTGGGCCACGAAACAAATCTTCCCGCACGCGAATTAACCAGATATCCCTACCTACCTAAAAAGAGCTCTCTGTAGGGGGTGTAAGGGATTATCACACAAGCAGTGAACACAACAGATACACGAGAAGGGGGGTAAACGAAAATTGTCCACAATGTTCTCGACAGAATTTCTCCCGGAGATGTGTCCACTACGTTTTACATTCGGAAGCTTTAAAAATCATCCAATTAGCAAGTATTTGCATTTGGACAAAGTTTATTTATATGATGTTGTATATCTTCCCAAAGCCTTTTCTTTCTTCAGCCGATTAAAATATAAGGGATCCCTTTTTTCGTACAGCAATTTATTTTGTTAAACTAAGTTTATAAGCGGGGAAAGAAAATCGTAGTCCTCTGTGCAAGCCGCCATTTGTGTAGATAAATGCTTGGTATCTATGCAAATGAAATTTAAAAACAATTGTGTTCCTTCAATTGATAATTATATTAATTGCAAACGCACTTACCTTACAAACAATAAAAACAAAATTTCGTTGCTTATGAACTTCCAAATTTAAATGTACACAGCTGTTGAAATGAAATGTCAAATTTTTGTTGGAAAGAACGAAAGAAAGAGAAAGAGCGAATGAATTCGCTTTTTCGCAAGTGAGCAAAAGTGAACGAAAACTGAACGAATCGAAGCGAAAAGCTATTACGGTCGTACAATACAAATTGCATGTATTCGCACAGTTACGGAAGTGGTCGTTCGCAACCATCTTCTATTATAGTTCAGCCTTTACACCAACATTCATTTGATTCTTGTTTCTACGACAAAAAAAATAGCAAGAACAAAATTGTATTGATATCCACATATCTTACGAAAAACAACCCTACACACACGATCAACATACGATACCTACAATCTACGAAACCCGTTTGTCATGCCATACATAAAGGTATGCCCACTAAAGTACTTTTGCAAGTGGATTGCGATTGGATTGCAAGTGGATGCTAGGTTGCAAGTCAAAGAGAGATGGCGCTACACGTTTCAATTTTTGTAGAACATTTTGGGTAGAGGTCTCTTAAGGTTTATCGATGAGTCTTATGGTGGGCTTCTACGATTTCGCAAAGTACTTGGCGCATCAGTACTCTAAGCCAATAATACCAGTTCATCACATGGAAGCTCATGCCTTAGCAGTGACAATGGAACAAAGAGTAAACTTTCTGTTTCTGTGCCTTTTAATAAGCGGAGGACGTAGTCAAATTGTGTTTGTTTGTGTGTGTTGACTGAAAAACAACAACTATACGCTGTATCAAATCTGTGGAGGAAGAAGAAAGTAAGTTCGTCCAACACGTTTATTGTGCTGTAAACTCTATGAAGTTTTTTTTTGTTGCTTATGTAGAAACACCTCCAAATGCTATTATTGCTCATTATAGGTCAAAAGCAGCAACCAGACATTTATGTAATCGCACATAACGAGCGCTGGAATTTTGCATACGAAAGGGACTTTTCGATAATGTAAGGCCGACTAAAGTTATCTCTGGTGGTGGTGCAAACAACGACTACATGTTCGAAAACATAGAAAACATGTCCAGGATATAATATGACGCGGAAACATTTCGTGCCTCTAAACGGTTTTGCTCAGACAATGGAGCTTTCGACAAGGGAAAGTATATGGTGCAATCAATACCCACTGAATTAAGTTTAGACGAAGCCTCGTTACTTACTGCCGCTTTAAGTACTGATCAAGGATTCATAACCATACAACTGCTTGTTGACCAATTGGGGTAAGAGTGAAGTTTATTGATATTACTTTCGAACTTATTTTTCAATTGTTCTTCCTTCAGGTGAACTGAGTATCGTGCTAAGCAATGCGTTGAAAAGGTCCTAAGTGTAGGGTTATGTTGGATAGATGAACAGGATAAAGAAACAAGTTATTGGTTTCCCAGCCTGTTTCCCGGATGAACAACAGCTTGATTTCATATTTAATTTTTAAAATTGTTTATTATTAAAATTACGAACACAATAAATCTTGACAAAAATAATGGAAAACAGCCTAGTCTACATGTTTACTTTACATCCAGGTGAGCCTAGTGAGAAATTTAACATATTGAATCTGTCCCGCAAGCGTGCATGCAAATCCGTGGGTTGACACGACTGTGTCGGTGTCGTTAAAGGTCGATCAAACAATACTCAATAATGGGAACATGAAAAAAATGCACGCATAAAAACTCCCAGATCATCACACCAATGCAACAACACCAACATTGATACAGCAAGGAATTTCTTCTTTCCTTCATAGCTATTTCAACTTCGTGAACTAGCGAACAGTAAGGGTAGTTGAAACAGAGATTCTCAACCAAATTACCACTGCTAAAAGGAAACCTCGACTTCAGTCCAAACTGCAACTCTGGGAGCACCTTCACATACACCCCAACACCCTTTGCACGAGTTGTTGAAACTTCGAGCTCCGAATTTGTGTTCAAAACAGCTTGGAGCTTCTGTTTTAAGTTTGGATTGGATTTTTCCAAATGCTTCCTGTCGAATAAGTTTTTTCTTGCTCTTAAGAGGAGAACTTTTACCTTGACGAAAACCTTCTCAATCTCATTTTTCTAAATCTAAAATTTAAAGGAATAATAAAAATAATCAATTTAATTGAACATAATATATTTAGTTTCTAAAAAAAACAGGTTTTTAATTTTGAATAAATTAGGATCATCTGTCTCATTTACTGCATTAACTTCCAAGTATAGGCTAGATAAAATCCAAGAGGGTCTACAAAGAAATATACAATTAAAAAACTTACTTTTACTATACATCGCACGCTGGATTACCTCATCTGTTTCATTGTAGAATGTAAATGCCAACGCTTTAGACACAACTTCTAGAATTACGGAAGTGTTTTCATCAAAACCAAAACGTAAGAGAAAGAAAATCTTTGCTTGGTAGTTCAAGAACACTGACGTAGAATCCTTGATTGTAAATGATTAGAATTCCACCAATAGCAGAAAAAGCTCAGACTCTCTGTTGAATTACATTGGAACTGGAAGAAAAGTTATCAAATATCAAAAGGAAGCAATATCAATCTAATATATTTTTGCTTACCGTGCTAGTCGTTCCTGTAATGTGTATCCCGGTCGGAAAGGATCCTCACCATGCCAATTTAGTTCCCTCTCGTCTGTCGTTTTGTTAGCTGTCGGAATATGGATGCAATCAAATCTGGCTTCATACGAATTGCCAACTTTGAGTTTTGCAATTTGCTGAGGAATATCCCGCGCCCATTCCAATTTGTCTGTTTCAACTACATCAAAGTGCATCCATTGCTCATTTATACATTGCTTTAACAATTCCGACGCTGGATTACCGTCAGGTAATTGCGTGTTATCTGCGTCATCGTTGTTCTTTAATTGAAAAGGAACTATACGCTGCGGTTGTTTCTGTGATAATTTTTGTTTCCGTTTCATAGCGAGGAACTCCAGCAATCCTGGATCTAAAAGCAACTCATATCTACAATTGATCAGTGCATGGTTTTAGATCTCTTACCTATAGACTTTAATAATTTTTCCTACACTTCCAGAATGTCTTCCTTTTTCATTTTAGCCAGAAGTTTAAGATTTTTTTTGTGAATCACCTTATCCAGATTTGATTTATCCACGATGCAACTTGAATCAACTAATGCTTTTGCTGCAAGTTTATAATTTATGAGACTTCAGCAATTATATGCAAATATTCAACGCTTACCCTACACGAGGTCCTCTCAACCTTCGGAAAAGGAATTTCGCAACATCATTTAGTTTTTTTCGGTGTAGTTAAGTTTCTTTAATTACATGAAAAGAAAAATATGAAAATAAATATATGTACTGAGAAAGCTTTCGACAGAGAAAGACGTGTTTTATTCTGCTCTGCGATATAAATATATAAATAAAAGTGAAATAAAACAATTCGATAACATTATGGAAACGGAGTGTAAAAAGTGTAAAAAACGGTTTAAAGGTGAAAGAAATATAATTTGTAGTGGCCTTTGCGGCAGTGTTTCACGAAAAATGAACTGGACTACCCGATTATGATGCGCGTTTGATTCAAGAAAAAAAAACCTCGCCTTCATTTGCAACGATTGTGTAGATGAAAAAAATGCAATTTTCGCAACTTTGAATGATATGCTTAAATCGATAAACGAAAATAAAGAATATATTAAGAAACAAGAACAAATTGTGCGTGACATTCTTGAAA
Source organism: Portevinia maculata (assembly GCA_949715645.1). Taxonomy (NCBI): domain Eukaryota; kingdom Metazoa; phylum Arthropoda; class Insecta; order Diptera; family Syrphidae; genus Portevinia; species Portevinia maculata. The sequence goes on from OX454527.1 coordinate 125,632,420, forward strand.
AGTGTAACTCCTTCGGTCTTAGTGAAGCTCAAAGTGTAAATGCAAATAATAAAACAAGGGAAACATATGCGAGTCAATTACAAAAAGAGCCCGCAGTAATAGTTATACCGAAAGCAAAACAAACGGGTGAAAAAACAAAAGATGATTTAAAAAAGAAGGTTGATCCGTCAAACCTAAAAATTAGTACAGTGGCTACAAGGCAAAATGGAATTGTACAAATATCGTGTATTAGTGAAGGAGAGAGAAGCAAAGTTGTTAATGCCGTTGAAGAAAAGCTTGGTGCGGAATACGAAGTAAAAATACCGGTTTTAAAAAAGCCAAGAGTGATCGTAACTGGTGTAAGTGAGGAAATCAAAGAAGATGAAATTGAAAAAAGCTTGAGAGCACAAAACGGTATGCTAGCCGCGAGTAAAATCAAATGTATAAAAATAAATAAAAAGAACGGAGAGAAAGGAAGAAAAAAGTTTGTTTACTATAGGTCCGTTCGCGAACTAATATGCAAACGTAAATTTATATAAACTTTCGTGCAAAACTACACAAACGCGTTCGCGTACTGAGAAAATGGTAAAAAGATGAATGAAAGAAAAATGTACTTTCGTTCATTTTTCTTCACACAGAATTTCAGCTGGCAAGAAAATGAAAACTGTCAAATGATGAAATCCTATGAGTTTGCCAGCAAAAGTATACAGCCGTTGCTTCTTTTCAAGCCAAACTACGATGTTTTTTCAACTTTTTACACAAAAGCGTTCGCGTACTTTTCTTAGAAATGAGAGGATTCTCTCCCGATTTTGGAGATTTGACACTTTTCATTTTCCTACACATAAAGTACGCGAACGGACCTTATAATGCAGTGGTGGAATTGGACGGTGAAAGCTTTGCAAAAGTGATGGACGTAGGTCGAGTAAATGTTGGATGGGATAGATGTAAAGTGTTTGAATCAATAACAGTGAGGAGGTGCTATAAATGTTTAGGTTTTAACCACATAGCAGCAGATTGTAGGAATAAATACTGCTGTCGTAAATGCAGTGGTGAACATGATACCAAAGATTGTGATAGTGCTGAGTTATTAAAATGCATGAACTGCGTAAAAATGAATGGTAGACTTGGTTTAAATCTGGACATTAATCACAAGACGACGGATTATATGTGTCCAGTTTATCGCAAGAGACTGGATGGAGAACGAAGCAATGAGATGGTGAATAGTGATTTTTATCTCTCCTCTACCAACTCTTGGTTTCATTTTACGGCTAGTAACTCCTTGTTCAATGTCCCAATGGCGGGGTTTCAGTGCTGGAGAGCAAACAGGAACTTTGTAGAACTAAAGAATAGAAATGATTATTTACTATTATTTATGATTATTTATTATCAGTCCTTTTCAGATGGAAAATACTTACTTATCATAATCGAACTCATATTAAAGAGCCATTTAGACAAAACTGTCGGGACTGAGTTTCTGCTGCTTAAGAAAGCCTTTGTAATATCCCTGGAATTGCATTGCGTGCATATGTATGTCATCAGCTAGCTTGTCAAGGTTGGTTTTTGTTGTTTCAATGTGCTTGTCCACAGCTGGAGAGGAGTTTACCGGTCGTAACTATTTAAAAGAGAAAAATTAAATTACACGAAAAGAAAGATATTAAAATAAATACTTACACAATTTGTTTTACAACGTAGTCCATCATGAGTGCAATAGGTTCACCCTCGGCCGGAGAATGTTCATAGCTATATCCATGGAATCCAATTCGACTGAAAAATAAATGCAGAAATAAATTTTAACTAGCAGTTTGTAAACTTTATAAAGAAGTTTCTTACTTGAATCGTCTTATCGAACCATCGATTACCACCGCACTGTAATAAAGGCTCTACTGGGATAAGGAAGGGTGTGAAGGGAAATGACGTGAAAACTTCAACTCGAAATGAAGTCAGGATGTGGACTGGGTCTAAGGAAAAGGGAGGAATGATGGAAGCAGCAAGCGCGGCATGCTTGTCTTTATTGCACGGCTCCGCTCGTCGGATTGTCGCAGTTCTTGCCTCCTACTTCCACCAGCCTTAATCACAAAAACATAAATCATGCCGGAAAGGACATCTACTTACTTTGTCGGACCGCGGACGGACGTTCACCACTCTGAGGAGCGCTTAGGATGATATTCAGCGCTGGCCAGTTCCCTCCCATCCTGGAAATCCCTCGGCCAATGATCCGGAATTCCCCAAACCGAAGCGGATGCGGCTCCAAGATCACGTCATCATTTCCGAACGGGCTTTAACTTACCCTAACACCCCTGAAAATTCACGCCTTAGCACTCCATCACACTTATCAGTGCGATAATCAAAACACCGAAATCATCCACCATTTGGCGTGATTTACAAAATATTCTTTATTCACTTTTCAAATTTTCTATTGAGCATTATCTTACAACGCAAGCAAATTTAACACTAACCGGTTTCCAACACCGAACAAAAGAAACGAACGTTACCGGACTACAAGAACTATTCCACTCTATAGGTGGCTTTCGGATGGATTCCCTTTTATTTTATTTATATTTAATCTTTATTTTTTTTTCTCAAGAAAAAAACGGCAAATTTCCGCTTTTCCCCGCTGCTATGAGCGGGATTTTTGGCTTTAATGGGCCACGAAACAAATCTTCCCGCACGCGAATTAACCAGATATCCCTACCTACCTAAAAAGAGCTCTCTGTAGGGGGTGTAAGGGATTATCACACAAGCAGTGAACACAACAGATACACGAGAAGGGGGGTAAACGAAAATTGTCCACAATGTTCTCGACAGAATTTCTCCCGGAGATGTGTCCACTACGTTTTACATTCGGAAGCTTTAAAAATCATCCAATTAGCAAGTATTTGCATTTGGACAAAGTTTATTTATATGATGTTGTATATCTTCCCAAAGCCTTTTCTTTCTTCAGCCGATTAAAATATAAGGGATCCCTTTTTTCGTACAGCAATTTATTTTGTTAAACTAAGTTTATAAGCGGGGAAAGAAAATCGTAGTCCTCTGTGCAAGCCGCCATTTGTGTAGATAAATGCTTGGTATCTATGCAAATGAAATTTAAAAACAATTGTGTTCCTTCAATTGATAATTATATTAATTGCAAACGCACTTACCTTACAAACAATAAAAACAAAATTTCGTTGCTTATGAACTTCCAAATTTAAATGTACACAGCTGTTGAAATGAAATGTCAAATTTTTGTTGGAAAGAACGAAAGAAAGAGAAAGAGCGAATGAATTCGCTTTTTCGCAAGTGAGCAAAAGTGAACGAAAACTGAACGAATCGAAGCGAAAAGCTATTACGGTCGTACAATACAAATTGCATGTATTCGCACAGTTACGGAAGTGGTCGTTCGCAACCATCTTCTATTATAGTTCAGCCTTTACACCAACATTCATTTGATTCTTGTTTCTACGACAAAAAAAATAGCAAGAACAAAATTGTATTGATATCCACATATCTTACGAAAAACAACCCTACACACACGATCAACATACGATACCTACAATCTACGAAACCCGTTTGTCATGCCATACATAAAGGTATGCCCACTAAAGTACTTTTGCAAGTGGATTGCGATTGGATTGCAAGTGGATGCTAGGTTGCAAGTCAAAGAGAGATGGCGCTACACGTTTCAATTTTTGTAGAACATTTTGGGTAGAGGTCTCTTAAGGTTTATCGATGAGTCTTATGGTGGGCTTCTACGATTTCGCAAAGTACTTGGCGCATCAGTACTCTAAGCCAATAATACCAGTTCATCACATGGAAGCTCATGCCTTAGCAGTGACAATGGAACAAAGAGTAAACTTTCTGTTTCTGTGCCTTTTAATAAGCGGAGGACGTAGTCAAATTGTGTTTGTTTGTGTGTGTTGACTGAAAAACAACAACTATACGCTGCATCAAATCTGTGGAGGAAGAAGAAAGTAAGTTCGTCCAACACGTTTATTGTGCTGTAAACTCTATGAAGTTTTTTTTTGTTGCTTATGTAGAAACACCTCCAAATGCTATTATTGCTCATTATAGGTCAAAAGCAGCAACCAGACATTTATGTAATCGCACATAACGAGCGCTGGAATTTTGCATACGAAAGGGACTTTTCGATAATGTAAGGCCGACTAAAGTTATCTCTGGTGGTGGTGCAAACAACGACTACATGTTCGAAAACATAGAAAACATGTCCAGGATATAATATGACGCGGAAACATTTCGTGCCTCTAAACGGTTTTGCTCAGACAATGGAGCTTTCGACAAGGGAAAGTATATGGTGCAATCAATACCCACTGAATTAAGTTTAGACGAAGCCTCGTTACTTACTGCCGCTTTAAGTACTGATCAAGGATTCATAACCATACAACTGCTTGTTGACCAATTGGGGTAAGAGTGAAGTTTATTGATATTACTTTCGAACTTATTTTTCAATTGTTCTTCCTTCAGGTGAACTGAGTATCGTGCTAAGCAATGCGTTGAAAAGGTCCTAAGTGTAGGGTTATGTTGGATAGATGAACAGGATAAAGAAACAAGTTATTGGTTTCCCAGCCTGTTTCCCGGATGAACAACAGCTTGATTTCATATTTAATTTTTAAAATTGTTTATTATTAAAATTACGAACACAATAAATCTTGACAAAAATAATGGAAAACAGCCTAGTCTACATGTTTACTTTACATCCAGGTGAGCCTAGTGAGAAATTTAACATATTGAATCTGTCCCGCAAGCGTGCATGCAAATCCGTGGGTTGACACGACTGTGTCGGTGTCGTTAAAGGTCGATCAAACAATACTCAATAATGGGAACATGAAAAAAATGCACGCATAAAAACTCCCAGATCATCACACCAATGCAACAACACCAACATTGATACAGCAAGGAATTTCTTCTTTCCTTCATAGCTATTTCAACTTCGTGAACTAGCGAACAGTAAGGGTAGTTGAAACAGAGATTCTCAACCAAATTACCACAGCTAAAAGGAAACCTCGACTTCAGTCCAAACTGCAACTCTGGGAGCACCTTCACATACACCCCAACACCCTTTGCACGAGTTGTTGAAACTTCGAGCTCCGAATTTGTGTTCAAAACAGCTTGGAGCTTCTGTTTTAAGTTTGGATTGGATTTTTCCAAATGCTTCCTGTCGAATAAGTTTTTTCTTGCTCTTAAGAGGAGAACTTTTACCTTGACGAAAACTTTCTCAATCTCATTTTTCTAAATCTAAAATTTAAAGGAATAATAAAAATAATCAATTTAATTGAACATAATATATTTAGTTTCTAAAAAAAACAGGTTTTTAATTTTGAATAAATTAGGATCATCTGTCTCATTTACTGCATTAACTTCCAAGTATAGGCTAGATAAAATCCAAGAGGGTCTACAAAGAAATATACAATTAAAAAACTTACTTTTACTATACATCGCACGCTGGATTACCTCATCTGTTTCATTGTAGAATGTAAATGCCAACGCTTTAGACACAACTTCTAGAATTACGGAAGTGTTTTCATCAAAACCAAAACGTAAGAGAAAGAAAATCTTTGCTTGGTAGTTCAAGAACACTGACGTAGAATCCTTGATTGTAAATGATTAGAATTCCACCAATAGCAGAAAAAGCTCAGACTCTCTGTTGAATTACATTGGAACTGGAAGAAAAGTTATCAAATATCAAAAGGAAGCAATATCAATCTAATATATTTTTGCTTACCGTGCTAGTCGTTCCTGTAATGTGTATCCCGGTCGGAAAGGATCCTCACCATGCCAATTTAGTTCCCTCTCGTCTGTCGTTTTGTTAGCTGTCGGAATATGGATGCAATCAAATCTGGCTTCATACGAATTGCCAACTTTGAGTTTTGCAATTTGCTGAGGAATATCCCGCGCCCATTCCAATTTGTCTGTTTCAACTACATCAAAGTGCATCCATTGCTCATTTATACATTGCTTTAACAATTCCGACGCTGGATTACCGTCAGGTAATTGCGTGTTATCTGCGTCATCGTTGTTCTTTAATTGAAAAGGAACTATACGCTGCGGTTGTTTCTGTGATAATTTTTGTTTCCGTTTCATAGCGAGGAACTCCAGCAATCCTGGATCTAAAAGCAACTCATATCTACAATTAATCAGTGCATGGTTTTAGATCTCTTACCTATAGACTTTAATAATTTTTCCTACACTTCCAGAATGTCTTCCTATTTCATTTTAGCCAGAAGTTTAAGATTTTTTTTGTGAATCACCTTATCCAGATTTGATTTATCCACGATGCAACTTGAATCAACTAATGCTTTTGCTGCAAGTTTATAATTTATGAGACTTCAGCAATTATATGCAAATATTCAACGCTTACCCTACACGAGGTCCTCTCAACCTTCGGAAAAGGAATTTCGCAACATCATTTAGTTTTTTTCGGTGTAGTTAAGTTTCTTTAATTACATGAAAAGAAAAATATGAAAATAAATATATGTACTGAGAAAGCTTTCGACAGAGAAAGACGTGTTTTATTCTGCTCTGCGATATAAATATATAAATAAAAGTGAAATAAAACACTTCGATAACATTATGGAAACGGAGTGTAAAAAGTGTAAAAAACGGTTTAAAGGTGAAAGAAATATAATTTGTAGTGGCCTTTGCGGCAGTGTTTCACGAAAAATGAACTGGACTACCCGATTATGATGCGCGTTTGATTCAAGAAAAAAAAACCTCGCCTTCATTTGCAACGATTGTGTAGATGAAAAAAATGCAATTTTCGCAACTTTGAATGATATGCTTAAATCGATAAACGAAAATAAAGAATATATTAAGAAACAAGAACAAATTGTGCGTGACATTCTTGAAAAGTGTAACTCCTTCGGTCTTAGTGAAGCTCAAAGTGTAAATGCAAATAATAAAACAAGGGAAACATATGCGAGTCAATTACAAAAAGAGCCCGCAGTAATAGTTATACCGAAAGCAAAACAAACGGGTGAAAAAACAAAAGATGATTTAAAAAAGAAGGTTGATCCGTCAAACCTAAAAATTAGTACAGTGGCTACAAGGCAAAATGGAATTGTACAAATATCGTGTATTAGTGAAGGAGAGAGAAGCAAAGTTGTTAATGCCGTTGAAGAAAAGCTTGGTGCGGAATACGAAGTAAAAATACCGGTTTTAAAAAAGCCAAGAGTGATCGTAACTGGTGTAAGTGAGGAAATCAAAGAAGATGAAATTGAAAAAAGCTTGAGAGCACAAAACGGTATGCTAGCCGCGAGTAAAATCAAATGTATAAAAATAAATAAAAAGAACGGAGAGAAAGGAAGAAAAAAGTTTGTTTACTATACTCCGTTCGCGAACTAATATGCAAACGTAAATTTATATAAACTTTCGTGCAAAACTACACAAACGCGTTCGCGTACTGAGAAAATGGTAAAAAGATGAATGAAAGAAAAATGTACTTTCGTTCATTTTTCTTCACACAGAATTTCAGCTGGCAAGAAAATGAAAACTGTCAAATGATGAAATCCTATGAGTTTGCCAGCAAAAGTATACAGCCGTTGCTTCTTTTCAAGCCAAACTACGATGTTTTTTCAACTTTTTACACAAAAGCGTTCGCGTACTTTTCTTAGAAATGAGAGGATTCTCTCCCGATTTTGGAGATTTGACACTTTTCATTTTCCTACACATAAAGTACGCGAACGGACCTTATAATGCAGTGGTGGAATTGGACGGTGAAAGCTTTGCAAAAGTGATGGACGTAGGTCGAGTAAATGTTGGATGGGATAGATGTAAAGTGTTTGAATCAATAACAGTGAGGAGGTGCTATAAATGTTTAGGTTTTAACCACATAGCAGCAGATTGTAGGAATAAATACTGCTGTCGTAAATGCAGCGGTGAGCATGATACCAAAGATTGTGATAGTGCTGAGTTATTAAAATGCATGAACTGCGTAAAAATGAATGGTAGACTTGGTTTAAATCTGGACATTAATCACAAGACGACGGATTATATGTGTCCAGTTTATCGCAAGAGACTGGATGGAGAACGAAGCCGGGTGATGTATTAGCAATTAAATGAAAACCTTTTTAATAAAAATCCTTTAGCTTATTTAAATGGGATCCTCTTGAATGTGCAAGGGATAACCGGGAATTTTGAGTTGATTGAAGAATTGGCAGACAAAAACAAGTTTGATTTTTTGTTACTCAATGAAACACATCTTACAACCAAAGTAGAAAAATGTGAAATATTGTTGAATGGTTATAAGAATTATAATTGTTTTAGTAACTCGCGGCATACAGGTAGCGTAACAATTTATATTAAAAATGGTATAAGATCAGTGGAAAAAACGCAATATGCAATCGACAAAAAGTTATGGATTTTGGCAATTAAGATAACTGTAAGGAAGGAATCTTGGAACTTAATTCTATTATATCGGTCAGAAAAAATGAGTGTTCGCGATTTTTTTGAGGTTTTAAATGAGTGGGCTTTAAACAACATCAGTGAAAATGAAAATACACTAATCCTGGGTGATTTTAATGTTGACTTTCTTGCAAGAAGTAGTTATGAACTTAAGTTTGTAAACGATTTTTTATATAATATTGGTCTTGAGCAATTAGTAACACAGCCAACTAGAATAACAATGACATCAAGAACCTTAATAGATTACGTGTTGGCTAACCACACAATGAAAGTTGATGTCGCAATGCGTAGCGAATGGAAGGTTTCTGATCATGAGACCTTGGATATAAAACTGTTCACGAAATCACATAAAAAAGAATAAACATAAACAAATCAAATATATAAAGTATAGTTACGATCCCTTTGTGTGTGCATTAAATTGTGAACATTTTATTAGTATATCCGAAACAAACGAATTGAATAGCTGTGCTAAAAAATTTAAAGAGAGAATGCAACTAGCATTGTCAGCTGTCACAAAGTCGGCCAAAATAAATGAAAAATGTGCTGAATGGTTTAACAACGAACTATGCAATCTTAAGCGAAGAAAGGTAACCTTGTATGATCGGGCTAGATTTGAAAATTCTAATGAAGCTTGGAGAAATTATAAAGCGGTTAGAAATGCGTATAAAAACGAGTGTATAAGAGCAAAAAGTTCATTCATAGAATCCAAAATAAGTGCGAATGCTGGTGATCAGAAGGGTTTATGGAAGACATTAAAAAGACAATTACTGAAAACCGAAAAAAGTGAAATCTCATGTCTTAAATTTGATAATAAGTGCCTTAAAAATGAAAGAGAAATTGCCAACGCGCTAAACTTGCTAAACCCATAACAATTTATTTAAATTTAGGCAAGTGAATTTCCAAGAACTTGAAGAAACAATCAAAACAATGAACAACAAAAGTGACTGTTTTGGACTAAATTGCAGTATAATTCTCGATTGCAAATGCGAAATTTTACCTAATTTATTAAAAATAGTAAACTCGTCCTTAGAAAGTGGTGATTTTCCTGAAAGTTGGAAGGAATCGGTTGTAATTCCTATTGAAAAAATCCAAAACCCTAAAAATCCTGAAGACTGGAGGCCAATCAACATGCTCCCTACCTATGAAAACATCCTTGAGGAAATAGTATGTAATCAACTTACCAACTTTATAGAAGGCGAAAATATATTGAGTGTACAGCAATCAGGTTTTAGGAAAGGGCACTCTTGTGAAACCTCTATTTGTTGGCTTATAAATGAATGGAAAAAGGAAATGGATAATGGCCAGTGTATTCTGTTTTCCTGGACCTTAAACGCGCGTTTGAGACGATAGACAGAGGTATATTACTTAAAAAACTTGAAAAGTGCGGTATTTGTGAAATTGAACTTAAATGTTTTAAAAGTTACTTGTCGGGAAGATCGCAAAGAGTTAAAGTGAATGAAACTTTCGCCGGTGCAAAAAACCTGAATCTTGGTGTGCCTCAAGGATCGAAGTTGGGGGTTTCCCTATTTCTTTTATATATTAATGATATAGTTAATGCAATTTCAGAAGCAAAGATTTCAATATTTGCGGCCGACACCCTCATTTACATTGCTGGTGATGACATTAATGCATGTGAATATTTAATTCAAAGTGAACTAAACAAAATTAAGTCTGGCTTTGCAAAAATAAGCTAAAACTGAACGTTACAAAGACTAAAAGCATGTGCATAAATAGTAATGAAACGAATGTCGACATTAGAATGAATGGTGAATTAGTTGAATGTGTTCGTGAAATCAAGTATCTGGGTGTATGTATTGACAATAAACTTAAATTCAATGAACATATAACTAAACTTTGTGCTAAGGTCTAAAAAAAAGATAGGGGTTTTCAAACGAATTCGTAGAAATATATCACATAATTGTGCTCTTACAATTTACAACACGTTGATCCTTCCTCATTTTGACTATTGTTCATCGATCATTTACATGTCAAATATGGAAAATATAAGAAAACTTCAAATATTGCAAAATAGAGCAATGAGAACTGTGCTTAAGTGCGGTTTCAGAACTCCAAGACAGGAAATGCTTTCAAACCTCGGATGGTTAAGTATTGAACAACGTTTAAAATTTAATTCTCTTGTGATGATATTTAAAATTGGATACAACTTATACCCCCTATATCTCCAACATAATATTAGTTATATAACAAATTCTTTTTATAATTTAAGGAATGCCGGTGATTTCAGACTACCGCTTTATAGAAGAGCTGGCACTCAGAACAACCTGCTTTACAAAGGATTACAATTATTTAATAGTTTGCCTAGAAACCTCAAGACTGAAACAAATTTAAATGTATTTAAATCTCAACTTAAACCACTGTTAAAAAATAATATTATATAAAATCACTTTTAGTTATATAAGTATTAACTGATGTTAAGAGTTTTTTTTTTAAACTAATAAATAAACTAAACTAAACTAAACTACTTACACAATTTGTTTTACAATGTAGACCATCATTAGTGCAGTAGGTTGACCCTCGGCCGGAGAATGTTCATAGCTATATCCATGGAATTCAATTCGACTGACAAATAACTGCAGAAATAAATTTATCTAACAGTTTGTACACTTTAGAGTTTCTTACTTGAATCGTCTTATCGAACCGTCGGTTACCACCGCACTTCTTGAACACACAGCCAAGAATTAATTCCTATAACTTTTTTTTCATTTGCACTCGTATCGTAACATCCAATGAGATGGTGAATAGTGATTTTTATCTCTTCTCTACCAACTCTTGGTTTCATTTTACGGCTAGTAACTCCTTGTTCAATGTCCCAATGGCGGGGTTTCAGTGCTGGAGAGCAAACAGGAACTTTGTAGAACTAAAGAATAGAAATGATTATTTACTATTATTTATGATTATTTATTATCAGTCCTTTTCAGATGGAAAATACTTACTTATCATAATCGAACTCATATTAAAGAGCCATTTAGCCATTTAGACAAAACTGTCGGGACTGAGTTTCTGCTGCTTAAGAAAGCCTTTGTAATATCCCTGGAATTGCATTGCGTGCATATGTATGTCATCAGCTAGCTTGTCAAGGTTGGTTTTTGTTGTTTCAATGTGCTTGTCCACAGCTGGAGAGGAGTTTACCGGTCGTAACTATTTAAAAGAGAAAAATTAAATTACACGAAAAGAAAGATATTAAAATAAATACTTACACAATTTGTTTTACAACGTAGTCCATCATGAGTGCAATAGGTTCACCCTCGGCCGGAGAATGTTCATAGCTATATCCATGGAATCCAATTCGACTGAAAAATAAATGCAGAAATAAATTTTAACTAGCAGTTTGTAAACTTTATAAAGAAGTTTCTTACTTGAATCGTCTTATCGAACCATCGATTACCACCGCACTGTAATAAAGGCTCTACTGGGATAAGGAAGGGTGTGAAGGGAAATGACGTGAAAACTTCAACTCGAAATGAAGTCAGGATGTGGACTGGGTCTAAGGAAAAGGGAGGAATGATGGAAGCAGCAAGCGCGGCATGCTTGTCTTTATTGCACGGCTCCGCTCGTCGGATTGTCGCAGTTCTTGCCTCCTACTTCCACCAGCCTTAATCACAAAAACATAAATCATGCCGGAAAGGACATCTACTTACTTTGTCGAACCGCGGACGGACGTTCACCACTCTGAGGAGCGCTTAGGATGATATTCAGCGCTGGCCAGTTCCCTCCCATCCTGGAAATCCCTCGGCCAATGATCCGGAATTCCCCAAACCGAAGCGGATGCGGCTCCAAGATCACGTCATCATTTCCGAACGGGCTTTAACTTACCCTAACACCCCTGAAAATTCACGCCTTAGCACTCCATCACACTTATCAGTGCGATAATCAAAACACCGAAATCATCCACCATTTGGCGTGATTTACAAAATATTCTTTATTCACTTTTAAAATTTTCTATTGAGCATTATCTTACAACGCAAGCAAATTTAACACTAACCAGTTTCCAACACCGAACAAAAGAAACGAACGTTACCGGACTACAAGAACTATTCCACTCTATAGGTGGCTTTCGGATGGATTCCCTTTTATTTTATTTATATTTAATCTTTATTTTTTTTTTCAAGAAAAAAACGGCAAATTTCCGTTTTCCCCCGCTGCTATGAGCGGGATTTTTGGCTTTAATGGGACACGAAACAAATCTTCCCGCACGCGAATTAACCAGATATCCCTACCTACCTAAAAAGAGCTCTCTGTAGGGGGTGTAAGGGATTATCACACAAGCAGTGAACACAACAGATACACGAGAAGGGGGTTAAACGAAAATTGTCCACAATGGATCCAAAAAAAATTAACCTACAAGTTTTGATTGGAAAACGGTTATCACACTACAACTTACTATCACGCCAATTTTATCGAATATAATACTGAAATAAATAAATAAATAAAGGCACAATATAACAAACTTAAAACTACTTAATAATACGTGCAAACCAAACTAAATTATGAAATATGTAAATATATATCCTGTATACGATTCGCGACAATATAGGTGATCATGCTCGTGTGCCCTTTTGACCTTGGGTCGTACTGCAAGTGCCTGTAGTACCTTTACTTAATAAACTACACTTACGCACTATAACTTGTATATTATGCTGCGATTATTTAATGAATAAATCTCACTAGGATACTGCAAATTGTATATGCCAACTGCGCATCCGTAATCACGTGGAATCTCCTCTGCTCCGGATTTCTGGAAGTCTGGACTTCTCGCACTACTCGGTATTTAAATTCTTAACTTTTCAGGGTTTCACCTTTTTATTTTAGGACGGCCACCTCTCTCTAGGCAGTCTGGCCGTCCGGTGCCGGTTCCTAACAAATACGCGCAGTTAAGCTTTATCCGCACATAAAAAACTACCCTAGTCACTCACCCCTTTAGTCTATCTGCAACTGGATTCAGGTGTTTACTTTTGAAATTGGTGTCTTGGTGCACCTACAGCCTTTTTCCGTTTTCACAATGGACAATGGACTTTACAAAAAAAAACACCCGTCACTGCCTCACTTAGTAAGGTCTTTTAAAAAAATACATTCACTTTCGAGATCGAGGAGGTACCGACTTTTTCGATCTACGATTTGAATTCAAGTGATTGTGGTTCTGTTACCTCCACAAATTCAAACCGTAAGTCGTTCGTCACACCACCATTCGACTGTCCGGTACTCTCGGTCGATTTCTGTGGTCTTTGCTACACCCTTATGCCGGTCCCTGTCTTACATCTGTTTTTTATTGTTTTAATTATGACGATTGTCATCAATCATCATCTTTAAAACCACCACCCACACCAGCGCACCCCAGCAGCCTGGCCCTTAACCCCACCACAGCCTATCACGCAACCGCCTCCCTGGAGGATTTCTACGGAACTTCGCTTTCCATCTCTTCCAGTTTGGTGCAGATGACACTGAACCTCGAACGTTTTGCCAAACGTCAAACTGCAAAAATACTAAAATCTGGCAGACGTCAACTTTAATGTCGGCACGCATTTTTATATTTTTCCGTGAAAGACAACTTTAATATGAGGATTTAGGCATATCGTCGGTGGTCGACGCCTACGACTTACGAGTATTATCCTCAACGGCTCAACCGCCTCTTCCCATGGCCGCGGGTGAGTATATTTTCCCCTACTGCTCCCTTGCCTTTTTTCTTTGCAGCCTTTTTCTAGCAATGGCCGCTACATGGACTGGACAATCCCCGCCGTGGATACAATTGCACACACATGCCTCTTGGCAATGTCCTCGCACTTGAACGTGAAGTTCTATTCCTCGGGGTGTTAAACCGGGCGGCTGGTGAAACGTAAGCATGACGTTGCATCGTGTTTAAACAAATCGTGCACGACTTGCTTATACTCCACTAGGCCTCCCAGTACAACTTGGTGCTGTTTACGTGCCCTTTGGATAGTAGTTTCATTGTTGCAGTTCCCATTATCTCCGTTTGGAAGCAATGTCATCACGATATTTATGTGGGGTTTCTGTGCGACATTATAATTCATTTTTCTTTCCCTTCATACTGGGTGGCTGCCACAGCACTTCTGAACACACAGCCATGAATAATTAGTAGAACATTTCTTTCATTTGCACTTTTAAGCTAAAGTTTTTTTTTGTGCTTGCACATTGTTCTTTAACTATACAACTTATAAAAATAGTAACAAATACACTATTTAAACTTTGGAATAAAACAATCACAAAGTTCTGTCAAATGACACAAAATTAAACTCACCACACAATCTTGTCATATTTGACAATCAGAGAGAAGACCTCACTTTTATTGATTCACATGTATTCACCGATAGGAAATTTTGAGAGAGGATTCCGCTCTCCCATTTGAGGGGCGCAGCGGACGGGGGTAGTGAGAGTTGACTGTCTAGTATAGGTAGTCTGTGACATTAACGTTTACCTTGCTCAGGGATATGATAATGCTGCGACTGTGGCGGGTATTCATGGAGGAGTTCAAAAATTAATTCGGTAAATTAATCCAAAAGCTTTGTTTACGCCATGTGCAAACCACTCTTTAAACCTTTGTGGAGTTCACTCTTTGAGAAGCACTTCTTCAAGTACAACGTTTTTTGGGACAGTGGAAAGACTTTACACCTTTTTCTCGGCATCTACTCATCGTTGGGGTATTCTAATAAGAAATGTAGGTGTCAGTCAAGAGACTTGTGGACACTAGATGGAGCGCTCATCACGAGGGTGTGGTGTTCATATCATAGCCTACTACAAACTACAACAAGAAATGTCAGAATTCAGTGGATTGTACATCATACGTTCTACACATCTACAGTCGATGGTGGAACCCATCCCGCCATTGTTTTTTATACATATATATGTAAACGTTTTCCTTTGGGAAGTCTGAACGCGTAAATACCACAACTTTATCTCTCGAGAAAAAGAAATTTTTTTCAGCTTTTAAAATTCAGAAAATAAATTGTTTCATTTTTGTAAATCTTATTGTGTTTATTTTGAACGGTAGCATTAGTAGCTACAAACTGCTGACCCCGACGTGAGAGGCAAAACACAACGAGGATATCACGTTGCAACGACGCAGCTACATACGCCGTATTATACTACCACGCAATTGCTGTTCTGCGTATGTCCAAGGAAAAGCGGACCACAAGGAACCCCAACCCGACGTACCTTGAGCCGGATTCGGAAACAGATTCAGAGTTTTTTTTTCGACGCTGAAACTGCAACGCAGGGCGAGAAAAAAATGATCGACGACGAAGAAACTGCGCAGATTATCGACAAGCTACGGCACGAACTTGTGGAGGCTATCGAGGCTATTCGACTGCTCAAGGATTCACCGAATACACATCCAAAAAAAGGTGCGACATCACAAGCATCCACAGCAGTTGTTCAACGGATTCAGCTGCCGAAGTTCGAAGCACTTTGTCCGCAGTTGTGGATTACGCAGGTGGAAATGGCGTTCCTCCTCAGTGGCATCACAGACGACGGACAGAAGTGCGCTCACGTGTTGGTAAATTTTAAGGGCGAGCCATTACGTTGTGTTGGAGACCTAGCTACCAATCCTCCAGCAACCGACAAGTTTCCTGCACTGAAGGAGCGGTTGTTAAACAACTTTGCACCAACACCCGAGTCGCAGCTACGTCGCATGCTACGTGGAGAGGACACAGAGGGCAAGAAACCATCTGCCATCCTCGCCCAAATAAAGCAGCTTGCCGCAGGCCCCTGTGACACAGCAATTATGCGAACTCTATTTTTTGATCGCTTGCCAGAGAACATGCTTCGACATGTCAAACGCCCTCCTGTGCACTGTTGACGTTGCCGCTTCCAGTTGCAACACATCAGTTTAGGCCGTCGCCCGAAGTGACCCCTTCAGCTTGGAGGAACTGGCTAAGTCCATCGAAGCACTGCGCAAGGAGGTTTGAGACATCAGACGTCAAGGCACATCCAGGAACCGATCGCAGTCTCGCAACCGTAGCAACCGTCAAGACACGCCGGCAAAGGGTAGCAAGCTGTGCTATTTCCACGACAAGTTTGGAGATGATGCACGAAACTGTCGCTCATGGTGTTCTCGCTACCAAAAGTCGGAAAACTAAACCTGCCGATTCGTATGCTGGCGAGCGCAATCGGCAATAGCAGGAATCTCTATCGCCTTGAAATTGCCGACAACAAGACCAAGATTCCTTTCCTGATTGAAACCGGTGCGGACGTTTCGGTTCTTCCTAAACATTTCGCTAACTCCAAAATGCCGGCTGACTCCAAACTCTACGTTGCCAACGGCGCTACCATCTCGACATTTGGAAAAAAAGACATGGCCCTTGACCTTGGACTTCGACGCGACTTTCGGTGGCCTTTTATAATTGCTGACGTTACTCAAGCAATTATAGGGGCAGATTTTATTCACCACTTCGATCTCACCATCCGATTGAGACATAAGATGCTGTTGGACAATACCACCAAGCACAGCAGGAGAGGAATAGTCGTCAACTCGGATCTGCCAACACTACGCTTCATCGATGTGACAAACCCATTTGCCGACGTACTGAAGGATTTCACCGACATCACCAGAGATAGCAATGCCAACGTCTCAGAACACTTCGTCCAGCATCACATCATCACTTGTGGTCATCCTGTCGCAGAAGGAGCCCGCCGGCTGCCTGGGGACAAGCTCAAAGCGGCAAAGATGAGTTCGAGAAGATGATACGACCTGGGATCTGCCAGCCTTCAGAAAGCGAATGGGCCTCACCGTTACATGTGGTGAAGAAGAAGTGTGGTGCCTGGAGGATGTGTGGAGACTATCGACCGCTGAACAACATCACTGTACCCGATAAGTATCCGATACCACACCTGCAAGACTTCCATCATCAACCTGTGGATTGCACCATTTTCACCACACTTGACCTAGTACGAGCTTACCATCAGATTCCACTTGCGTCGAAAGACAGACACAAGACAGCGGTCATCACTCCGTTCGGTCTATTTGAGTTCCTAGTGATGAAGTTCGGATTTCGTAATGCCGCACAAACCATGCAGAGGTTCATGAACGTCGCACTCCGAGGACTGGACTTCGTGCATTGCTACATTGATGACATTATCATTGCATCTAAGGACAAGCAGGAACATCGCCAACACCTTCGTAACGTCCTCGAGCGACTCCAGTACGGCTTGACAATCAGCGTGTCCAAGTGCTGCTATGGGCAAACTGAAGTTCGATACATAGACTACACCGTCAACAAGTCTGGTACCAAACCACCAGAGGACCGAACGGAGGCTATCGTCAACTATGCCAAACCAGACACGATGGACAAGCTACGACGTTTTGTCGGCTCATGGAATTTTTATCGAAGTTGCATACCTGGAGCCGCAACAACTCAAGCTCCTCTCGTACAACTCACCATCGGAGCAAAAAAGAAGGACAAGCGGCCCATACAGTGGACACCAGAAGCAGACAGAGCATTCAAAGAATGCAAAGTCAAGCTTTCGAACGCCGTGCAACTTGCTCACCCCCGTACAGATGTCCCATTAGTTCTCCGTTGTGACGCCTCCGATACAGCGATTGGTGCTGCACTGGATCAACGCTGCGGTGACATACTGCAGCCACTTGTTTTTTTTTTTCGAAGAAACTCAGCGAAACTGAAGCCAAGTACAAAGTGTATGACCAGGAGCTGCTTGCCATCTTTAGAGCAGTCCGTCACTTCAAGCACCTTATCGAAGTAGGAGAGTTCATCATCCTGACTGATCACAAGCCGCTCACTCATGCCTTCAACAAGAAGACGAATCATGCCTGTGATCGAGTCGCCCGTCAACTTGAGGAGATAGGTCAACACTCCAAGAAGATACTACACATTTCCGGAGAAGACAACGTTGTAGCTGATGCTTTATCTCCTGTGCAAACGATCCACCTGCCGTTAATTTTCAGCACGACAGAGCTGGCAGACATGCAGAAAGATGACGACGAACTCCGTCAGCTTATGAAAACACCAGACAGTTCAGCACTACAACTACGAGAGCTACGTGTTGACGGAACCGAAGCGATTGTCTACTGCGACATTAGCGGACCTGACATACGGCCATACGTTCCTCGAAATCTTCGGAAACGACTGTTTGACAACTGTCACAACCCAGCACACCCGAGTGGGCGAGCGACAAAGAAGCTGATCAGCAAGAACTTCGTCTGGCCCAAAATGAACAAGGACATTTGAAACTGGGCACGTTCCTGTCTACCTTGTCAGCGTTCCAAAATCAGCCGACACACATTCCCATCACGAGTGACCGATTTCACCATGTTCACATCGACATCGTAGTGATGCCTTTGGTAAAAGGTTTCCGATACCTACTAACGATGAGGTTCACTCGCTGGCCGGAAGCTGTTCCACTGAAGGATATCACTGCTGACACCGTGGTCGAGGCTTTCTACGGCGGCTGGGTTTCTCGATTTGGTGCACCAGCGATCATTACATCCGACAGAGGCTCGCAGTTCGAATCAGATTTATTCGACGCCCTTGCAAAACTGATTGGCAGCAAATAGACGAGAACTACTGCGTATCATCCTGCCTCCAATGGGATGATTGAACGATGGCACAGATCCTTGAAAGATGCAGTGAAGTGCCAAGAATCTTTCGACTGGGTAAGCCTGCTTCCAACAATTCTCCTTGATTTACGCACCAGCTATAAGGAGGATGTCAAAAGCACAGCAGCTGAGCTCGTCTATGGCACTACACTGCGATTACCAAGCGAGTTTTTCATCGACGAAGAGGTCAACCCTGAACCGCAGTCGAAACGTCGAAACGTTTCGAGAGCACATGCTAAATATCCGATCTGCACCATCTGCACATCACAGCAAGCGCAAACCCTTCGCACACAAGACACTCTACACATGCACACATGTTTTCTTGAGAGTAGATGCAGTTCGAAAGCCGTGTGACGGACCATTCGAAGTCATCGAAAGGCTCTCGGACTTTGTGTTCAGCATCAACGTCAAAGGCGTTAAAACAACAGTCTCCACTGAGAGGCTAAAACCAGCGTTCGTCGAGAAAGAGGAAGACACATCAGTGACATCGTCAAAAGGTGCTCGAAGAGTTATGAGGTCCGCCTTGGCGACGCAACTAGGTTGTAGTTTCAAAATTCCAGATCCTTCAAGTGTCAGTAATGTTGCCTTATCCTTGCACACTACGTTCAACGATGTTGCGGATGTTGCAGCGTAGATCCATTGATTGGTGTGTAAGTATTGCGTCCATAGTGGATTATTGCGTATTACCTTGATTTGACATGAAGACATATTGTTAAGGTTGTTTAAAATGTGGATTTCGCATTGACTTATTGCCGCTCCTCGATGGTAAATCGGCTGCATTTGAGTACAAATATGCCTTGTTTTTTTTACTACAATGCATGATGACAACTCCGGTTCCGTTAGTGGATAGTAATGGTCATGGTGCCGATTGACAGCTAAGAATGTCGATGATGGTTTTATGAGTACTATTGTTTTCTTTAGTACTACTGGAATTGGAATGAGTCTGTATAACTCAAAATCTTCAGAACTTATTAGTGGTATTTTTATTTGAAAGATAACATGATTGTATGTGATCCTGCCAGCTGTTACTAGAATTCTGTACAGCTGCAGAATGTTGTCTGTACTCGTTGGAAGACGGTATGATGGTGGTAGATTGTTCTTTATAATGATGGCTTGTTGTTTCATTTGGTGCGGAGAAATGAGCAGATGACTTATCTTTCCTTGATGTATGTCCGATAGAGCGTTTGTTATTGGTGATTGTGTGCGTTGAATATTTGTAAGGAGCAATGTGGTAAACAGAGACCAGGACGAAAAAAGTTGTTGAGTCTTAAGTTGGTATGATGCATTCGTGTTGTTGTTGATCCGGTTGATCACATCTTTCAGCTGTTTTTGAAGTGATGCATGCTGTTGATCCAAAGTTTCTTGATTTTGTTTGATTACGTTGACGGTGGATTCTACTATTGAGGTATGGTTTTTTGAAAAGTCTAGCAAATAATCTTCATTGTCTTCTATTTTGTCTACTGTTCTGGATATCTCCTCTGCATACTGCGAGTCAAGAACTCCGAACAAGCTGTTCGCCATATTTTCAATTAAGTTAAATGCCCCTCTTTTGGATCGTCTTGAGTTTGTTTTAACAAGGGCCATGCTGTCTTCATAAAAGTCTTGATATGTATGGTAAATAAGATTGGTAACTTGCGTGCATAACGTCTTCTGCTGTATCTTTTCACAGAGGTGCTGGAGTGTTTTACTGCTATTAGCAACCGCCTCCAATTGGTTCCAATATAGTCCTAGATCATAGTATATGACCAAATTCCATGTATGCGTTACTAGGTTAGATGTTCCAACATTATTAAAATAATTCCCAGGTTGAGCGTCAAATATGCTGGTTTCTACGTCCATTGCTGTTGTTGTAGACATCATTGTGCAGGCGATGAACAAGGTTACGAGTGATGATACAAGTGAGAGACCTCCCTTCCGTTTGCGTGGTGCGGGAGAATTGTCTTCGCGAGGGTCACTGTTGTGACGTTTCAACGGGACATGGGATGTGTCACTTATAGGTTGTGGTTGTTGTATTGGAAGTGGTGCTAATCTGTGTATAGCGCGGCGAAAAACGCCTGATGCGGTTTGCATATCCGCTACCCTTACTAATCCGTCATGCCCCTTAATGGCATTAATTATTCTGCCTAATGGCCAATTGAGCCTTGGGTGGTTGTCCTCCTTGAGTATGACCATCATTCGCGGTTCTACGTTATGACATCGTTCCTTCCACTTATATCTGGATTGTAGTTGACTCTGGTATTCAGTTGACCAACGCTGCCAGAACTCGTTTTTGCAATTCGGTCAATGGTGCTGGTGATTGGCTCTCCGATGAAAGTGACCTGGAGTCAGGACAGAAAGTCGTTCGGAGAAGATGACATAGGTGTTATTGGTCGAGAATTCAATATAGCCTCTATTTCGATTATGGCAGTTTCGAGTTCCTCGTAAGTCAGTGAGGCGGTGGCCAGTATGTGTTGCAAGAGGTGTTTGGCAGACTTAACAGCTGCCTCCCAAAGCCCTCCGAAGTGGGGTGATCGCGGGGGTATAAAATTAAAGTCGCATCCCCTTTTTGTACACGAAGCTATGATCCTTTCTTTGTCCCTTGTTGAGTCAATGAATTGATTTAGTTCTGTCAGTTTATTTTTTGCTCCCACAAAATTCGTAGCGTTGTCACAGTAGATGGTACTGCAGTGGCCTCGTCTTGCCATGAACCTTTTAAGGGCACCAATAAACCCTTCTGAAGTTAGATAGGTGACCAGTTCCAAGTGGCATGCCTTTGTTGCAAAGCAGCAGAACACCACCATGTATGATTTTTGGGGATGTTTTCCTCTGAGTTTGTAGTGGGTATAGACTGGAGCACAAAAGTCAATGCCCGTGTTCAAAAATGGGCGAGCAGGCTGCACCCTATCCGCTGGAAGGTTTCCCATCATTTGTGATAACAGCTTTGGTCTTGATCTTGCACAGAAGACACAGCTGTGAACAATGGATCGAGTGAGCGTTTTGCCCTTGATTGGCCAGTACCCTTGTCTAGCAATTGCTAATATGGTCTGTGGACCGGCATGTTTGTTGTCCCGATGAATCTCCATCAGTAATAGTTTTGTGAATGGATGAGAGTAGGGCATCCGAATGGGCTGTTTTGCATCATATTGAAGTACAGATGATTCTATCCGTCCACCAACTCGAATGATTCCCTCGTGGTCGAGGAATGGTGCAAGAGTTGCTAATAAACTCTTCTTTGAAACCTCGTTGTGCCTTTGGATATGAGTAATATCGTCCTTGAATCCAGATTTCTGTATAAGTTTGACCAGCGTTTTACGAGCTTGGTCGAGTTCACCACTGTCGAGAAAAGCGCTATGTGTGGTTGCCTTGCTGGTATCGCACTGTTTTTTCGCAAGTTGTCTGAACCGAAGCATATATGCGATAATACGTACTGTTCTTTGAAAGGAGTTTTTGTGATTGATTGCATCCAAAATGCTGCCTTCCGATGACGGATTATCTTCAATAGTTGCAGGTAGCGAAATGTCCTTCCCTTGTTGGTCTGTGGCCTTCTTGAATTCAGGTGGCCATATGCTTTCCGCACCATGCAGGAATCGTGGTCCATAAAACCATAGGAGATTCCCTTCCAATCGTGTGGGTGAAAGCATTCGTGACAAGATGTCCGCGGGATTGTCCTTCGAACACACATGTCGCCATTGTTGTGGTATAGTTAATTGTTGTATAGCTGCCACCCGATTTGCAATGAAGGTCGGAAGCGTGGCTGATGAAATCAAATTAATCCAGTTTAGTACTATCTCTGAATCCGTCCATAGAAACACATCTTTATTTTGAATTTTAAGGTCAGTTTGGAGACGTGACATCAGTTGGGCTGCAAGTTTAGCTGCGCATAACTCTAATCTAGGAATTGTTGTTTGAGATGATAACTTGGTTTGTTTGGATGGAGCTACCCTCGATTTGGCGCAAAGTAGATGGACTATAGTCTGTTTTCGCATGGTTATGGCTCTGACGTATGCTGCTGCTCCATATGCCCTTTCTGAGGCGTCAGCGAATATGTGGTATTGTACGCTTTTCGGAACCTGGCTGGAAAACACATGTCTTGGTATCTTGATGTCATGAAGTGCCTTCAAGTCTTCTCGGTATTTCAGCCACGTTGTTTGCATGTGCTGAGGTATTGCGGCATCCCAATCAAGCTTTAGTTCCCAAAGTTGTTGCAGAAATAGCTTGACGGTTACTACTACCGGAGCCATGATTCCCAGTGTATCGAATAAATGGGCAATATCTGAGTATGCACTTCTTTTCGTTACCTCCTTACGATCAGTCCAAGTAGTTTTTATACAGAAAGTATCCGATTTTGGAAGCCACGTCATTCCAACCGTTTTTACGTGCTCCTCGATATTGTTGCTAAAGTCCAGTTGTGTTTCTCTGTCACTGGGGGGAATGTTTTTAATGAGTGATTCATGATTGGCACACCAAGTTTAAAGCCAGCAGATGTCAACAGTGTTTGTAGTTCCGATTGCATCGCTTGGGTCTTAGCTAAACTGTTTGACCCCGTCATAAAGTCATCAACGTAGAAATCCTTCGGCAGAACCCGTGATCCTAATGGAAATTGTTGCTGGTTTTCTTCTGCTAGACTTTGAAGACATTTGATTGCAAGATATGGTGCTGACCTTGTTCCGTATGTAACTGTGTTCAGCCTATAGCATTTTAATGGTTCGCTAAAGCTATCTCTCCACCAAATGAGTTGGTAATTTTTATCGTTTCATGAGTATTTGCCAATACATTTTTTCTATATCGGCGGTGAAGACAAACCTAGGCATCCGAAATCTCACCAAATTAGAGAAAACATAATCTTGAATAGTTGGGCCTGTTTTTAATATGTCGTTTAATGACAGATTTGTAGAAGTTTTAGCATATCCATCGCAGACAACCCTAAGTTTGGTAGTGCTGCTATAATTTTTTTTGACAGAATGATGTGGCAAAAAGTAGTAGGGTTTGTCCAACTGCTTATAATTCACCTCTTCCATATGTCCAAGTCTTCGATACTCCTGCATGAATTCTACCTACTGCTTCTTCAGATCCTCTGATTTTGCAAGTCTTCGTTCAAGTGAGATGAATCTTTGGAAGGCTATATCCTTTGATTCTCCCAAGTAAACAGGTTGATCCACAAACGGCAAGCTTACTACATATCTTCCCTCAGAATTTCTTGCTACAATTTGGCTGAAGTGATTCTCGTAACGTCTTTCTGCAACAGTCATGTCTCTGTCTTGCGGTTCTGGTTCCTCTAACTTCCAAAACCTTTCGATTTGTTGGTCCAATGTCTCATCAGCGCTGCAGATTCCACACACAGCGTAGTTGGTTTCTGCATTCTTTGCCTTCCCAGCAACTGTCCAGCCCAGGACTATGTTTTGCAGTATTGGTAGTGAATCTCCCATCTTAATCTGGCCGACTGATAGAAGCGAGTAGAATATTTCAGCTCCAATTAAAACGTCTATTGAACTTGGAATGTTGAATTCTGGGTCGGCTAATGGAATGTTGGCTGGTATCTTCCATGTTGATGTGTTGAGCAACCTTCCAGGTTGATTAGAAGTTATTTTTGGTATAACATGAGCTTCGATGTTTGTAAAAAAGCTAGTGATACGTGATCCTAGCCCGATATTCACCCTTCGATTGGCTTGCTGAGTTTGCCGACCAATACCCTCGATGGTTGTTATTAGAGGGGTGGTAGTAAGACCGAGTTTCCTCACTGTTCTTTCAGTAATAAAGTTGAGCTGCGAACCTGAGTCCAGTATGGCCTTACACTCAATGTACTGACCTTGTTGATTTGTCAATCTCACAATGGCAGAAGACAAGAACACATAACCCTGATTCTTAGATGTATCTTGCGTTGTCAGGGAAGTTGATGAATTGGTGGATGACACAGTTGGTATTGGATTGCCTGTGTTCACTGTATTCTCCGGTAATGGTGGTGCAGTATATGGTTTTGTAGAAGACTCTAAATGCAATAATGTGTTATGTTTTCTTGAACAGGTTTTGCAACCTCCAGAAGGGCATTTAGAAGAATAGTGTCCACTCTTCAAACAATTAATGCATGTTTTTGATCCCTTGACCAAATTTAGTCTTTGGGATGGTGATAGCTGTCTGAATCTTAGGCAATGGAACAGCTGATGATTATCCTTGCAGCATACGCACTGAATTGTTGCATGTGCTATGGTGGCAAGCGATTTATAATTATTTATCGATCGGCGATTGGTGTTTTCTGTGGCATTGGTGTTTTTGCCCAATGCCTCCAGCGACTGAAATCTAATTTCGATGTATTTAAGAAGATTGTCTATGGATTGAAGACTTCTTGGATCTTTGAGAGATTGCTCCCATGCTGCGTGCGTGTTCTTGTCAAGTTTTTTGATAAGCATGTGCACTAACAAGGCATCCCAGATCGTTACGTCTATTCCAAGATTAGTTAATCCTTGTATGCATTCGGTAGTTGTGTCGTGAAGATTCTTCAATGCTGCTGCAGTATCAACCGTACACTGAGACTGAGACATCAATTTTTCCAGAAATTATCCCACCAGAAGTCTCTTGTTCTCGTATCGATTCCTCAAAAGATTCCATGATGACTCGTAGTTATTGTCACTTATAGCTAAGTGGCTAATTAGTCTAAGTGCTTCGCCAGATAAATTGATTTTTAAATACCACATCTTTTGTGCAGATCCAATTGGTTGTGAATGAACCATCTGCTCGAAGAGGTCATGGAATTGCCCCCAATTGGAATATGTACCATCAAACTTGGGTAGCGTAATTTTTGGTAGCTGAATACCAGCCATGGTGTTTATTGTAGGAGTGGGATCAGAGAATGAGCAAATGATCTCTTTTAGTTTAGCCAATCCCCTCTGTGCTTCGTCTTCAATGTTGATAAACTGAGCCATGTCATAATATGTTTGACTGAGGTCGTCGTGGTTCTCAGATATTGCGTGGTGTAGGCTGTCTACCTCACGCCAATGCCCTTCCAATGTGGAAAACTGTACCTGGTAGTACTGTTTGGATTGTCTATCCGTTAATGAATCCAGATTCGACATTACTCTCTGGATTGTGGCTATCAAGGCCTGCTGTCTCCGTAGTTGCCTTTGGAGGCTAGTGACTTCGGAGATATTATTGTTGGTGGTTGAGTGTTGCGCTTGGATCCTCGTAGTAGGCTCAGGCCTTTTTTGACTTGTGGTGCCAGATGTGGGATCGGATGATTCCTCGTCCTCAATCAATGGCGATGATAGGAGAAGCGACCTCAACTCTTCATACTTGGTTTTAGTGTTCCCAAGCATATCTCCCTGTATGTAAGGAGTATCTTGTTTAATATGGCTCTTGAGGCGATCATGGTTTTCGACAAATTCCTGCCATATCGTTTCAAGTGTTTGCAGCTTATTCGATATGTATTGCCTCGTCCTTCTTGAAGGACCATCCTTCTTTGTGTTAACGAGTAGCTTCGCTAGCTGCTCCACTAGAAGCTTCTGTAGCGCTACTAGTGCGAATGTCTCTAATTCGTCCATTCCTCAGCGCCAATAAATTCAAATTGTTGCGATCAGTATATGGCTCTGTCGACGCCTCGCCAATGTTTAGCCCTGGCGAACGCTATTTAATTTGTTGTAAATCGCCTCTCGTACTGTGAGAAGCGAATACTGTATTTAGGCAGTTTTAGCCCTGACGATACTTGTATTATATGTTTGTGATTTGCCCCTTACCACTGGTCGGGGGAAGCAATCACGTCGGGGTCACCAAAATGTTACAGTGCTTTTACTGTAATTTGTTTTATGCTGGATAGATCACGGTTCTTGTACCGTGTCTATCTTGGATATTGCTGGTACATAAACCAGAATATCAATGAAAAGTAATGCAGCTAGAGAGAATGAAACTCTTTGATGACTGTATAACAAGTGAAAAATATAATTTATTGAAAGTCAATATATACTTAAAATTAGCTTAGCCTAGCAATAATGCAATTGATAACAAAGTCAACAAAGTGCTGACATCGGAAACGTGTGCATGAAAAAGAATAAGTCAACAAGTGCTGACATCATGAATTTGTGAATAATGCAATAAGTGCGGACATAGGTATATTGTGAATAATGCAATAAGTGCGGACATAGGTAAATTGTGAATAATGCAATAAGTGCTGACATAGGTAAATGGATATTACAGTGCGAAAATGAATAATAATAATAATAATAAAAAATCATGGATATTAAAGACCACAGTACAAAAAATAAAAACTGTGTCTGAAGTGAGGTCGTTGCCTCAGTGTTGTTTGCTGCAGCGCTGACATAGCAGAACTAGCATCCCTTAACAAATGTTATGTAAAACTGCAATTGAAATAGTGACCCGTAAAATAAACTTACGTGATGTTATCCCTTCGCCGATGTGCGCACATAGTCGATCCACCACTGTTGCTGTAAAACGTTGATGATGTTAAGAGTTAATTAAATTAAATATTCCCTAGCTTCAAAAGTAAATTCCTCGGATTGATGTATCTCTGGGATACCAACGCAAATAACTTCTCGAGAATAGAGAAAAATTTATAGAGTATAACTTGCACTCTGACTTTATGTGCCTTGGTAGGGCGTTCGGAGAAGTGTACTAAACTCTCTTTTGCCTCTCGATGAGCTGTTGTATTTTGCCGATGAAAAAAATAAAGAATAATCTCGATGTATCTTCATTACCAAAAAAAAAAATATTAAACGGATTCCCGCCCGTGGATAAATCACAGTGGGTTGGGGATAAATCCTCGCAATCTGATTGATGTTCCCAAAAAGGGATATCGCAACGATGTTGATTTCTTGAATTATTTTCCGCGCTACGCTCACGATAATTTCTCTAAGCAATTTACACGTGTGTTATCCGTGCATTACGGATACTTTAAAAGAGAGGACGGATGTTTACTCGCAAAAAGAAAGATCCAATTGTGGCCGGATTTAACGTAAAAAAAAGTATGGTACGCGCCCGTTGCACACTCATGCACTAATACGTAGTTAGTAATTGAAATAAATTTTATGAATACTGAATATGTATTTGAATGGTTAGTGCACTACACTTTCTACCTTAACCTAACGTGGCTAATCCACGACGTTATAAACCCTGTTACTAATTTTAACACTGATCTGCTGCTGATGAGTGGGTGGTGAATCCGGAACGAACGTAAATCAGGATCTGCTGGCCGCGGTATGTGCCTCGCGGGTTGAAGTGCTGGTGTAATCGTTGTACCCGTTAGGACTGCTGCTGCTGCTGGTGAGTATCTATAAGGGGAGGAAGAACGCGTCGGTAAGGAGGTGCACAAGAGTGGCGTGATCATATCACGTGCCGGCGATTAACGGGACTTACCTATATCGCACGGTATTTTCCCTATTTTCCAATAGCGTTATGCTGATTATCCCGTTTATTTGCGGTTCGGTGCACGCTTCGGTGAGCTCCTTGAGCTGATAATTCTCCCTGGAGTGTAGAGGCGGAGGACTTCTCCAATTGCTGCGGTGTGATCCGACCGAGATCTGGACTGAGATGGATGAGACGAGCGATTGAAACACTCGCAGACTTTAACTGCTTGAAACTATGTGCTGCGTACATACCTTGTCTTTCTCGTGGCGTCGTGTAGTTTCCTGGCTTATCTCCTCTTTCGACATCCGCCGCACGTCTGCGTATTCGCAGCGCGTGGGAATTTGGATTCCTCAAATTCGGGTGTCGGACTTGAAAAAGTATATCTGGAGGGATTTAAAATCAAATTAAAAAAGCGGAGAATTTATCCGCTGTTGTTTGCTATATCAGCGATGGTGACTGCTAATCGATGGATATAACTACAATATCGTGAGTTTATTCCACGTTCAATTCACTGTACTCGCCGGTGTATTTAAATAAATTAATTTTATTTCACCCACTAGACTACATATATTAATATAATCGAGGTAAATTCGCGGGCAAATGGCGGAATGCTGCTTCACTCCGTGACACTTTATGAAATTCTGAAACTGACTTACAGCTTTGAGTCGAGTTTGACTTAGTAATTAGATCCTCGAGAATTTTCATGCCGAAATTTGTACTAGAACGAATTCTGCTGCATTTTAGCGAGAGTAAATTCCTCGAAAGACGGAGGTTACATTGCATAGTGCAAATCGTTTCCATTGGGATGGCGGTGGTTTGTTACACACCTCGAGGTTTTCGCGAGTATCGCGAGCTAAAGAATTGAGGACACAACCATCTCCCTATCGCCATCTGTTTGCCAGACGGTTCGACGGAATCTATTCCTTGTTGACGAGTCTCGTGCGCAGGCTGGACTATCCGGGCCTTGCACTAGCAGGTTCTTCATTCGCGGATGTTGATGAAGTCTGTTATGTTCAGATGTTTATCGAGTAATGCTCGGTTTATTATTTTTGTTTGATCGCAAATTTTTAAAGATGTGGGGTGGTTGGGATGAAATCGTTTTGTTTGGGGATGGGAAAAAGGTGTGATTAGAGATTAGGAGATAGAGTGGTATGTCAGGTTGTCATTCCCTTTTGAGATTAGCGTCTTATGTCCTTGGAGTGGACTTAGGTCTAAGTCGGTTCCTTTTTCATTTACTAAGCGGTATAGTGGAATCTACCTGAATTTTGACGACTCGGGCCTTGTCAAACTTTCTCCCGAACTTTGCATTAAAGCCTTTGGCGAAATTGCTAAGCGCATGGTTACGCTTGTACACGCAATCACCTTCTTTAAACTTTCTCGGTGCACTTCTAAGGTTGCACCTCTTTTCATATTTGTCGTGAGACTTTTTTTCTTTTCTTTTTTGTCGGGGTGTGTGAGACTTTCTGCATTGCAGCACTCAGACTCAATACTCGTCCATTGTGCTACCAGGCAGACACCACATTTTACTGTGGGAATGTACTAGGCGCTTCAATGATAAGGAGCTTAGGTTTACAGCACTCACCATATCCGCACCAAATACCTGCCACTATACGAGCAAAAGAAGGACAATCACAGAGGAAATGTTCCGCAGTGTCGTCGCTTTCTCCACAGGCTTCGCAGTTGGTGGTGTCGCTTAGGCCTAGCACCTTAAGGTGTTTGGCAAAAGCGTAGTGTCCCGTAAGAACACCAGTAGTCTGTCTGCAGTGTTTTCTGTTGAGAGACAACAAGAATGCCGTGGATTTCCCAAAGACGTCGGGGAGCATTTGCTTAGTCTGTCTGCACCCTGGAGAATCATGCCAACGGCGATTGTGTTCATAGGAAACCCAACCGTCAATGGAAGCCCTGACCGAGGACGCAGGCAGACAGATCGCTGGTTCAGGTCCTGAGAAGCCCCCCTCTGAGCCTTGTCTAGCAAGTTCATCGGAGATCTCATTTCCCGTGATCCCGTTATGACCCGGGACCCAGACAAGTATAAGTGAATTCAGCCTTCCGACCGAATTCAGAGATATCTTGCATTCACGTACTATTTTGGAGGTAGTTAAAGGTTTGAGTAAGGCCTTAAGCGCAGCCTGACTGTCGCTACAGACGCAGATACTTCGCCCCCTCAACCTGGGAAAACAGACGGCGCATTGGCAGTCTTCAGCTCAACATGTTTGGCCCAAAGAAGTTTGCTATCCAGGATGACTCCCAGATACTTTGCTTCATTGGAGAGTTGGATTGTGATGCCTTTTAGCACTGGCTGAGTCAACCCGACCAGCTTCCTCCTTCTCGTAAAGAGAACAACCTTAGTTTTAAGAGGATTGACCGAGAGCCCATTCCTAGTGCACCATTCGTCGATCACGTCAACGGCCGCCTGCGCCTTGGCGCATACAGTCGCTAGGCATGATCCAACAGAAAGCACGGCAACATCATCCGTGTACGCCTGAGCGTAAATATTAGAACTCTTGAGTGCGTTCAACAGAGAGTCGACCAGCATACACCACAGCAGTGGAGACAGGACGAAGCCTTGAAGGCAGCCTCAGTTTACCCCCGCCATAACATAGCGGCCACAATCCGCATCCGCAACCAACGTTCTATTCATTAGCATTGCTTTAATCCACAACACCAATGGTTCGTCTACTCCGTGTTGTCTGGCGGAGCTGCACATGCTATCAAAATTCCCATTGTCAAAAGCACCCTCAATATCGATGAAAATGCCCATCGCGTATTCTTTTCTGTCAAGCGCGCCCTCAATTCTACCAACTAGATTTTGGATCGCAGTCTCGCAGGATTTTCCGCGTTGATAGGCATGTTGCATCTGAGATAGTGGGTGCAATCGCAAAGAACCTTTGCGCACGTGAAGCTCGACCAGCCTTACCAAGCTTTTCAGCAAGAAGGAAGTCAGACTGATTGGCCTAAAGCTCTTGGCGAGTGAGTAGTCACTTCTCCCAATTTTTGGTATAAATGCCACTCTAACTGTACGCCAGGGTGTTGGAATGTATGCCAGTGCTAGGACAGCGGTGAAGATTTTCTTCATAGTCGGTAGCAACTGGTTTGTACACTGTTGCAGCATGGCTGGGTATATTCCGTCAAAGGACGCATTGATTGATATTTGGTTAGGGTATATTACACTGCGACCTATTGGTCTATTGTGTCCCCTTGCTTGTGCCTCGGAGAGGTACATGCCATCGTTCAGAGTCCTCTCTAGATACTTCTTTGTGAAGCGTGTCGAGGTATTGCTCTGATTTATCCTTGTCAGGTCACACTCCTTAGAGCACAGCGTCCAGTCCAGTTTCTTTGATGAATCTGAGAATGAGCTGTGGGTCCATGGTTTGTATGTCCTTGTCTGTTATTTGGTGCCTGCCCAAATGTTTCATCCTTTTGTGGGTCAGTGCCCCACAGGATTCCAGTATATGGTCTGGAGTTTCGGCGGTTTCACTGCAGAATCTGCAGAGCGCGTCCTCCGATATGCCCATTTTCCTCAGGTGCTCCTTGAGTCTGCAGTGCCCCGTGAGGAGGCCTGTTAGGATTCTTAGGTTATTTTTGTTAAGGCCGATACAAACTTTGAATCTCTTTTGGTTGTAATTTCCTAAGAGTTTCTTTGCTTGCCTCAGACCTTGGAGGTTGAGAAAGGTTTTGGCCTTTGTTTCTTCCTCCAGTCTTCTGAACTCTTCGCGTATAGTGTGTTCTCCTATCCCGCAGAATGGTTCAGGTCCTATGAAGGGTTCCTCTGCCCCTTTTCTTGCCAGAGAGTCCGCTGCCTCATTGCCCGTAATGCCAACATGGCCAGGCACCCAGCAGATGGAGATTCTGTTATTCTTGCCTAGTCTATTCAGTCCTTGTAGGCATTCCCACACGAGTTTTGACTTGATAACGTAGGCGTCAAGAGCTTTTATAGCTGCTTGGCTGTCAGACATTATTGCTATGTTGCAATTTCTATAGTTTTTCTCGAGGTTGATTTGAACGCACCTGTCTATGGCATATATTTCTGCCTGGAAGATGCTGGTACATTTGCCCATGGATTCGTAGTGCTTAGTTCCCGGCCCAAACACTCCTGCACCTGTTCCCTCCTCAGTCCTCGAGCCGTCCATATACCACTTTGTTGTGTGGTTGCTCAGTCCATAAGTTATGGATTCGTTGCTCCAGTTCTCCTTATTGCTGAGCTTTATCTGGAAATTCTTCTCGAAGTTGAATTTCCTGATGCTGTCGTCCCTAGGTATGCCAAGAAGTGGGAGTTTTTTGAGTAAGTCACCGTGTTCTTTCGAACCGATGCATTTCCCTCTCCCAATTCCCTCCTGTGCCATCCTAAGGATTGTTTTGTCTGCCTCGTTCATCACCATGATGTGTAGAGGAGTCAGTTCCAATAACACCTCCATGGCTGCGGTTGGGCAGCTACGCATTGCTCCGGTAATGCATAGGCACGCCAGTCTTTGCACTTTGCCGAGTGTCTCTCGCGTTGTGACTAGACTGGTTCGTTTCGCCCATGCTACCGCTCCGTATGTGATCATTGGTCTCACGATTGCAGTGTACATCCATCGCAGGATGCTTGGGCTGCATCCCCATGCCTTCGCCGCTAGGCTCCTACATATCATGAGAGCGCGGGTGGCCTTCTTGGATATCTCCTCTGTATGTTTTCGCCAGAGGAGTTAACTATCTAGATGGAGTCCTAGATATTTTACTTCTTTGACTGGTATCAGTGTCGTGCCTGATAGGTTTATGTCCTTAAGTCTTTGAAGTTGTCTTTTCCTTGTGAATGGTACTATCGTTGTTTTCGCCGGATTGATGTTAAGTCCGACATTATGGCACCATTCCTTGGTTACTTTAAGCCCCTTTTGTATGATGTCTCCAAGGGTTTCTTCGAACTTGCCCCTGGCAATCAATACAATGTCATCGGCGTACGCCCGACAGTTGATGCCATGGTTGGTTAATTTTTCCAGCAGTTCGTCTACAACTAGGCTCCACATTAAGGGTGATAGTACCCCTCCTTGTGGACATCCTCTCGTTGTGTTTACTCTGATGGTTCCAGATGGTGTTTGAGTCTCTGCTGATCTAGTGCTCAGCAGCTCACACATCCAGTTGGATACTGTACTGTTAACTCCTTTCCTATTAAGGGATCGTTTGATCGCATCATGTGAGGTGTTGTCAAATGCTCCCTCTATGTCTAGGAAAGCGCACAGTACTATTTCTTTTGCCTCCAGGGCACTTCGAATTATCTCCGTCAGCTGATATAGGGCGGTCTCTGCTGACGATGATGTAAGGGGGATGTGTTCAGAACATCTTCCCTTAAATAATTGTCTACAGCCTTTTCTGTCATCTTCAGAAGAAATGACGTAAGGCTGATGGGTCTGTACGATTTTGGCTGTGTGGGGTCTTTTTTCCCCGCTTTTGGTATAAACACAACCCTTGCTCGTCTCCATTGCATTGGTATGTGGCCCAAGGCAATACTGCTCCTTGTTATCTTTAGCAGGTGTGGTATTAGTACCCTTTGCCCTTCTTGAAGATGGGCGGGTATAATGCCGTCCACTCCGGCAGATTTGAAAGGCTGAAAGGAATTTATTGCCCATTTCAGCCGTCCCTCAGAACAGATGGTTGATGTTGTTTCCCAGTCTTCCCTCCGAGGTCTGATTGAAGTGGTATTGATTCCTGGCTCAGTACTAGGCGAGCTGCCAGGAAAGTGAGTTTCTAGTAGCAATAGTGCCCTTTGATCCTCATCTTCCGTGAACTCGCCATATGGTTTCCTCAGAGACATCGGCACCCCTCCTGACTTCGCAAGAGCTTTGTGTAGCCTTGCCGCAGTAGGGGTGCTGGTGATTGTCTCACAGAATTTTCTGAAGCTATTTCTTTTAGCTTTTCTTATTTCCTTATTATATGTAGTAAGGGCCATTTGGTAGCTTTGGCATTCTCCGCTGCGCTTTGCTTTATTAAAAAGCTTCCGCACCTCGGATCTTAATTTTGACAAGTTATTGCTCCACCATGGCGTCTGTTTCCAGTCCCGTTCTCTACTTAGAGGACAGCTTTCTTCGAACGCAGTGATGATGGCGTTTGTTATGCCTTCCACTGCGCTCTCTAGCTCTAGGGGTTGTCCCGGAGCCTTCCTTAGACTAAGGCGCCCCAGTTTGCTCTCTAGAGCAGTTCTATAAGTTTCCCAATTGGTTTTTCTTGGGTTTCTTACTGGATTTCTCGTGATACTTGTGCTGTCCAGGTCGAATACTATTATTCGATGGTCAGACAATGACGGCTCACTAGATACTCTCCAGTTACTAATTAATTTACTTACGCTTGGGCTACCAAGCGTGAGTTCGAGTACTTCCTCCCTGACACTAGTTACAAAAGTGGGGGTATTTCCCACGTTTATAATATCAAGTGACGAACTCATAATAAATTCTAGTAGGTACTCACCCCTGGTGTTGGTGTCGGTGCTCCCCCATATGATGTTGTGGGCATTTGCATCACACCCTATAAGGAGCGACATGCGGAGCTTGTTGCAATGCTCCACCAGTCGCTACATTTGGGATGATACAACCGGCTCATCACCTGCACAGTACGCCGATACGATGACAATGGTGCGGTGACATCCTTCAACATCCAGATGTACCTGAATTGGCACCAGATCTCGTGTCGCGTATTCTGAAAGTAGAATAAATTTATATTTATTGTTTATTAGAATGCAAGCTCTCGGTTTCTCGGCCCGAGTGTCCCATATTACCTTTGCATCCTTGCTCGCCAATCCTTTCACTTGTCCTTTCAGGATCCATGGCTCCTGGATCAGTACTAGCCCTAGGCTTTGGCAGGTAAACATCCTAGATATAGTCGCCGAGGCGGCTATAGCATGATGAATGTTCACCTGTGCTAGTTTAATTTTTCTGTTGGCGGGGTTCATCGAGCTATTGCTCGCGCGGGGCAATTGTCCCGTCCTCTTTCAGCAACGAATCTTCCTCCTCCTGGGTGATTTCCTGGAAGAGGTCGATGACCGTGTTGTCCATTTCCCCCTCAGAGATCGTGCTCTCGGAGACGGAAAGAGACTCCTCGGTCTCCTCAGGAGCCTCCTCCGCCGATTGGACAACGGACGAAGGTGCTTTAGTCTTCGGAGGAGCAGTATGCTCTACCTCTGACTGCGCGCTCTGCGAGTTCAGATTCGATGCTGGCTGGGCTGTCTGCCCAGAGATCTCGTGCGACCTCTTGAGTCCGCACACCGCAACCCTGCCGAATCGGTAGCTCAGTGATCCTTTTTGGGTTTTTATGGCGTCGAAAGATTCTCGGTCGATGCCAAGAGCCAGTACCTGCCCGGTTCCCTCTTTTCGACAATTGAGAATCCTCCACGCCTGGACGTTAAGTCCCACATTCTGTGCTTCCAGCAGTGCCAAGGAGGTTTTAGCTTCTTGCTCTGCACTGCGTGGACGGAAGATTGTTATGGAGTAGGACCGTGGTATATCTGTCCCACTGCATGCCATGAGGCGTGTCCCCTTCCATTTCCCCAGCTTTGGGGCTACTGCCTTTAGCCACTCAGCTGTCTGCGGAGTCTCGCAGTCAACTAAGAGCATTCCATGTTTGAAATGTATGCCCTGGAATTTGAGCTTATGCTCCCATCCCAAGGCCATTTCCAACACAATGGCGTCTTCAAGTGCCGTGAGGTCCGGGTTGCTGAGGATCTCCTGCGGATATTTCACCGGGAGAACAGCAACCTGCTCAGCAATCGCACCTGTCTCGTTTCTACCGCTAGCCGGGACGGTTTTCACCGCCGTAGCATAGCTTCGACCGACCACGGTGGCGCTCGCTTTTGCAGGCTTTCCCGTGGCCCTCTCGATGCCTTCATCCACCTTCTGTTTCTTGGCTTTATTTGTTGTGGGGGGGGGGGGTGATGTTGTTGTTCCCCCTTTTTCCGTCGCCACTTCTGTACTTCCAGGCTTGGCCCGATGTTCCTCAGCCCTCCTTTTCGCTTCCTCAGGCCCGAAGCCTTTAGTGAGGTAGCGGAGGTACCATTTAGTGCCAGCACCACTAAGTCCCCTTCGTAGTGGGTCATCCCTCGCGCCTGGTTTCCCAGGTGGAGGTAAGGCTGGCTTATTCCTCTTCCTTCCGGTGTTGTTGTCGGGGGGTACAGGGACTGGTACTTGAGCTATGCTCGTTCCCGCTGCCCTAGTTCCCTCCACCATTACCTCCCCGGACAGGGAGGGGATTAGGATTTGGGTCCTATCCCCACTGCAAGCACCTGTCGGTGCTACCGGGCTTCTTCCCGGGCCTTTTGGCACCCCCGTGGCTTGTCGTGAGGTGACGATGGTTCTTTGACTGGTGCTGGGTTGCACCAGTTTAGAGCCTCCCTCTCGACGTCGTTCCGGGTCTATCTTGTGCCAGGCGGTCGTCATGGATGTCCTGCTCCATCCGACCAATGGCTTCGTCTGCGGTCTGTCCCCGCACTCTGTTGAGTTTGTTTTTGTTTTTGTTTTTTTGTCTGTTTTGGTTCATGTCCCACGAGTAGCGCGGGAAAGGCGGTCGACCACGCCAGAGCCCCGCATTAGCGTGATAAGGCCATGGTTACTCTCTGAGGTGGCCCGGTATCAGAGAGGCTCCGCAGAAATACAGCCGGATACCCCTGGCTGCAAACCATCCAATAAGCACGGGTCGTATGACACTCTGGATTAGGGGTGGATGGACGTTAAACCTAGTCTGTTCTTGGTTGGCGCTCATCAATCGGCCTGTCTGCCATGGGTGGCCCTTAGACAGCATAGCCCGTTGAATCTTTGCACCGTAAGCCTCCGCACCGGTACCATCGAATGCCATGATGGTACACACGTCAAGGTGACTGACCATCGCGAGAGGGTCAAAGGACGCAAAGTCGTATTTAATGGCCTCGTCCGTCACCACGGCCTTCGCAATATACCAGCTACGCCGAGTTGCTTGTCTTGGCTCACTCATAGTCTTGGTAATCGGGGCTGGTTGTGAACCAATTGTAATCTGGTTACCCGGAAAGTGAAACTCCAGCAGATAACTAAGAGTTTCCGCTTTCGTCTCAGTGAAGGTGCCATCAAGTTTTCTAAGTGAGTCCAGTTTGGCTGGTTTGCCCTTTTTCAGAACTTTAACCAACCTACTAGTTTCACCCAGTTTTCAATCTTTTCAATTCCTATAAGAAGCACTGTTCGATACCCGAATTAGTCTCTTATATTCCTTCTGCTTCGATCGGTAGAGATTCCAGTCTGTATCCAAATCAGTCTTGAGTGACCTATTTAGAAGCTTTCTAACTTCCCTTCGGATTCTTTGCAGTTCCAAGCTCCACCAGGGAACCGGCGTTCTGCCAGGGGGTTTACTTACTGGGCACGTCAGTTCGAAACAGCTAGTAATGGCACTATTCAGGTTTTGAACAGCATCCTCTACCTTTTGTCTCGTCCTGAGTTTTGTTGGAGTTTTCAGAGTTTTTCCCATTTCCTCCCTGAGGCGTATCCAGTTGGTTTTTCTTGGATTCCTCCTCTCCTGCAAAGTTATGGCTTCGCATTCGATTTGGAATTCGATATATATATGATCTGAGAGGGATGTCTCCGAAGAGACCCTCCAGTTGGTAATCGCCTTAAAGTATCTATTTGATAAGGTCAGGTCGATCACCTCCTGTCTTCTTGACGTCACAAAAGTTGGTTGCGAGCCAACATTGTTGATAGTAAGATCAGATGATAGAATGAAATCCAGGAGATGGTTTCCTCGCATGTTGCATTTGCTACTGCCCCAAACAGTGTTCGTTGGCATCGCAGCATATAACTAGGCCCATCTTCCTGGTGTCGCAATAGTCTATGAGTTCAGCAATTGCCCTTGGTGGTGGAGGCACTACTGAATCATAGGGGAGATAAGCTGACGCCACGACGAAGGTCGTCCAATCTCCATTCGTTTCGTTGGCTGCAGCAACCAAATCTTGGCCAAGCTTAGTCACTGAGAGAAGGTTCGACACAGCAAGACAAGCCCTTGGTCTCTCGGACCACTCGTCACAGAGAATCGTGGTGCCACGGACACCTCCAAGGCCACAGATGCGATTTTTCCACACCCATGGCTCCTGTATGGATGTTATGTGGGCTTTTGTGTTCAACACGGAAAGCTTCTTACTGATGAGAGCAGTAGCAGCCTTGGAATGTTGAAGGTTGATCTGAGTAAATACAATCATTGGTATAAACTAATGGTTTTCGTCCGCTACTCGCACTCACTTGGAAATAAAGCGGAATTGAATCCTTCCAAGGTGCAAATAAGGACGCATCCCATACCCGGACCTGATAGTCTCGACAGAACTTTTATCTAAACCAACAACGAGAGTAGATCCTTCCTTATCATCCTTGTTTCTACTCTCCCTGTGGGAATAAACAGTCCAGTCGCTAGTATCAAGCCCAGGATTCTGGGTGTGTAGGCGCGCTAGCACATCCGCCGTCTTCCTAAGTTTCCCTGGGATCCAGCAGATGGCGCGCGTTTTTTTGGGGGTCTGAAAACCTCAAAAGTTGTGGTTCCCAGAGGGGGAATTTTCGGCACCGTCTTACTAAGCCATTCATAGGTTTGCTGTGTTGAGCACTTCACCGTAAAGGTTCTGTTCTTCAGTTCACTGCCCTCATTCATTGGATGCTTTTGCCAGCTCCCACAGGTGATCTTCACAGTGTTTGCACTCTGCGTCGGTCATGCCGTTGTCTTCACCAGCCTTTCTGATGAGTAACTCCAGAGAAGATGTAACGGCTTTCTTGTAAGATACCGTCTTTTTCTTGCTGACAGATGTTCCCGCGACAGCCAATTTCTGCCTACTGCCGCCGCGAGCATTTCTGCTTGCAGCAACTATTTCACTCAGGTTTTGGGCGCGAGGACCTCCATCAGCTGGAAGTGTTCTAGTGGAAGGGCACGCAGAAGGTGCGCGCGCAGTTCCACCGACAGGAGTGCTTGAGGCCTTCTTCCTCCGTTTTCTCCTGTTTGAGCCATTGGAAGAGGAGGCAGCGTTGGTTTCAGTCAGCTGGCTGGTTTCGGTTGGGGTAACCTCTGCCGACTTGCATCTCTTCGCCGTCGCCGCCGGGGAAGGGCAGTTCTCAGCGCTTGCGCCTTCAACTGGCGGTGCAGTTTCTTTGCGCCGCACGATAGCCGCCTTTCTCCCTTTCCTCTTTCGCTGGCTTAGATGGACGCTGACCAGTGGACGCCGCCTCTGTGGCCCGTTTCACCTGTTCGGTTTTGCAGGCCTCGTCGGCAGCATCGCACCTATCGGCTGTCTGTCTATTGGTCTGAAGATTAAGCGTATCAGGTTGAACCTCTCCGCCACTTTCTCCATGTTTCCAGCCCAGTCTACCGAACGTGTCGGAGATAGAGCTGCAGGAATCTTCGGAAGCAAACCTTTTCGCAACTCGAAGGTCAACGCCTGTACAGGCGGGGGGTATAAGTATGTCGGTTGGGGCCTCCAGAATCCGTGCCCCGACCGTGGTCGAAAAGACCACGGATGGATTTTCGCCCATGCGAGTACCACCTGGAGTATTTATATCGTTAAGTTGTTCCTGCATACTTGTTTTTTGGTTTGGCTCGCGAAAGAGCTTTGACGGTGTATAAAACGCCGCTATAACTCTAAAACCTCGGATCACGAACGTATCGTACCGAGGTCCCCCTATCCACCATCCGGGGACGCGCCTGGTATGTAAAAAACCCGCGGGGTCGTGAGACTTACTTAGCGAATCATTCACGAAGGAGTGAGGTATGTTCATTCGGCTTGCCTTCGGAATTAGATCGATCTCAGAATTATTAAGCCCGTTCAAGTCTCGTAGCAACTGGTATCCGCTTCCGTGTTCGATCATGCTTTGACCAAATACCACCTCGTATGGGGACATTCCTATGGCCGAGTGAATCGCGGTCCTCAGGGAACAGGCTATTGCGTTCAAATGTTCATCCCAAGTCGAGTGATGGCGGTTATGATCGAGCGGTTAACTCGCTCGCTAGCGTTAGCTTGCGGCGAATAAGATGCAGTTTTTAGATGTCGTATACCGAGAGACGTCGTGAACGAGGCAAATTCTTTGCTGACGAATTGTTTGCCGTTGTCAGACAGCAAGAATTCTGGGACTCCAAAGATCGAGAAAATCTCGTCTCGGAGGAACTTGATCGTAGCTTCCGAAGTCGCTCGTCGTATCGCTTTAACGAAGACGAATTTCGAAAATTGGTCGAGAGCAAGGATCACATGCGTGTTTCCGAGTTTCGACCTAGGATATGGACCTAGAAAGTCTAAATATAGATGTTGGAAAGGCCTGTCAACTACAAAGGCTTTTCCCATTTTAGTTCGCAGAATGGTGTTCGGGGCTTTAGTGGTTTTTCACACCTCGCATTCTCCGATAAATTTCTGGACTTGTGTGGCCATGTTGGGCCAATAGAATTGCACGCGTAGACGGTCCAACGTCTTGGCTATACCGCCATTCATGTGGCTAAGTTGAGCCAGAAAATTGTTGACATTAGCGCTCCTGGCCATGTGTACGGGGTACACATGGGGGTTCTCATTAGGAGCTGCTCCTGGAGGTGTGCTTGCTCCTAGAATAAATTCCGGACGGCTGTCCGAATGTTCTTCGCCTGCCGTATTTGGTGGCGGGTTTCGTAAGGATGATGAAGTGTGAGGTCGATCGAAGCGCTGAGGATGAGTTGGGCCGGGTCCGTAAATTGTGCCGGGTCCGTAAATTGTGCTTCTCGAAGGACTACTGCCATGTCCTGCCGCATCACGGCTCTATTGCGGTCTAATTCCTCACGAATGAAACGCAGTTCATCGGCTCGCCTCACTTGTACAGTGGCTGATACGACTTCTTGAACGTATTGCACGAAGTTGTCGCTTTCGTTAGGGTCGTCACGTAGCGAAATTGTAACGGCGGCGCCTTCTCCCGTACAGGGATGTGGTCCCGCCTCTTGGCGTGTATGAATATCCGCTGTGGTCAGCTGACCTGCGGATGGTCTTTCAGTATCCCCGGAGGGATGAGTCACAATAGGGAATGGACCCAGCCTCTCAGGAAGAGGAGCTGGTTCCGTGGTTCTAGCTGGTGGTTGAGACGTACTGGTTCGGGGTCTCTGCGGATCTGAAGATCCTCCCGGTTGGTTGGAGGGTTCGATCATCCTGCTGCTTTGGGCAACGGAATGTTCAGGACGTGGCGTGGCTCACGCACGAGTTGGCGCTACGACTTCCCTTCCCAGTTCTCTCAAAGATCGGCTTGGTTGTTTCCACGACCTATCTAGTTGTCCGCCGTTAGACGGATTTGACATGACCGGTTAGTTAAAGTCCGGTTCGACTTCCTTTATATGGAGGTCGATTACCAACGTTCCATCCGGGAACGCATAGTACTTAATGAAATGTATATATAAGAAAAAAAATGCAGGGGGGCTTACAACTGTAAGCTTCAAAACAAAGTTACATAAAGCTAAAGCTGGAAAAAAACTAACTTAAGGGTAGGTACTCTTAATGCTACTGCCGTGGAAAGATAGTCGTTCTTATTCAGAGTAACCGCTACTTCCACGAATTGAAAACGAAATAATTCAAAAATGTTGTTGGTTTAATTGGGTTAGTAAACTTATATTTAATGAATTTGAAAATATAAGCTTAAATGAATACGTACAATACGAAAACAAAGAATGAATATGAATAATGCTAGAAACAGTGATTTTAATGTAACTAAATGCTTATAATAACGTCGTCGGAGGAAAAGTCGAGTCTCCACAGTGTGAGATTCGGATTCTAATCGTCTCCTCTCTTCCTCTCTTTGGTATCTCTCTGATTCCAAAAACTTGTATCCCAAAATATAACGTAGGATGGTTCTTCCATAAAGAAGCTATGAGGATCGCGCGATTCCGTCGCCATATAGCTTCAGTCATGCTCGGGGAACTACTTCACTCAGGCATCGGCCTATATGCACGTCAGAACGTTGCTGTCCTCGATTCGAGGGATTCCTTGCGCGGCGAAGCCTAACCTCGCTGAGCTTGGATAGAGTGGAAATCATGCGGCAGACTTCTCCTGCAAACCTCTTGCTAGAGACTGGTCATGACTCCGACTACTATCCGTGGATGTGTGTAAATGACGGGTGGACAGAGGGTCCTTACAACACGTAATACCTGAGCCTATATACGTCATATCACAAAGAAGTGATATATGAAAGATATGAAAATATTAAAAATATTAGTTAACTTAATTAAAAGAAGTATTTAAAACAACAAGGACGACTAAAAACAAGTTACACGAGGGTATACGCCGATACTTGGACTAGGACGACGACGAAGAACCATAAAGAGAGCGACATGTTCCTGCCATAAAAGATGTATATCCGTACTTTGAAATTCATTCGATATATGAATCGCTATCCTGTCTGCAGGAGATGGACGAGGTCTTATTATATATTTAATTTTATATACCAATATAATATAGTGTAGAAAATGTTATGTAAAACTGCAATTGAAATAGTGACCCGTAAAATAAACTTACGTGATGTTATCCCTTCGCCGATGTGCGCACATAGTCGATCCACCACTGTTGCTGTAAAACGTTGATGATGTTAAGAGTTAATTAAATTAAATATTCCCTAGCTTCAAAAGTAAATTCCTCGGATTGATGTATCTCTGGGATACCAACGCAAATAACTTCTCGAGAATAGAGAAAAATTTATAGAGTATAACTTGCACTCTGACTTTATGTGCCTTGGTAGGACGTTCGGAGAAGTGTACTAAACTCTCTTTTGCCTCTCGATGAGCTGTTGTATTTTGCCGATGAAAAAAATAAAGAATAATCTCGATGTATCTTCATTACCAAAAAAAAATATTAATCGGATTCCTGTCCGTGGATAAATCACAATGGGTTGGGGATAAATCCTCGCAATCTGATTGGATGTTCCCAGAAAGGGATATCGCAACGATGTTGATTTCTTGAATTATTTTCCGCGCTACGCTCACGATAATTTCTCTAAGCAATTAACACGTGTGTTATCCGTGCATTACGGATACTTTAAAAGAGAGGACGGATGTTTACTCGCAAAAAGAAAGATCCAATTGCGGCCGGATTTAACGTAAAGTATGGTACGCGCCCGTTGCACACTCATGCACTAATACGTAGTTAGTAATTGAAATAAATTTTATGAATACTGAATATGTATTTGAATGGTTAGCACACTACACTTTCTACTTTAACCTAACGTGGCTAATCCACGACGTTATAAACCCTGTTACTAATTTTAACACTGATCTGCTGCTGATGAGTGGGTGGTGAATCCGGAACGAACGTAAATCAGGATCTGCTGGCCGCGTATGTGAATCGCGGGGTGAAGTGCTGGTGTAATCGTTGTACCCGTTAGGACTGCTGCTGCTGCTGGTGAGTATCTATAAGGGGAGGAAGAACGCGTCGGTAAGGAGGTGCACAAGGGTGGCGTGATCATATCACGTGCCGGCGATTAACGGGACTTACCTATATCGCACGGTATTTTCCCTATTTTCCAATCGCGTTATGCTGATTATCCCGTTTATTTGCGGTTCGGTGCACGCTTCGGTGAGCTCCTTGAGCTGATAATTCTCCCTGGAGTGTAGAGGCCGAGGACTTCTCCAATTGCTGCGGTGTGATCCGACCGAGATCTGGACTGAGATGGATGAGACGAGCGATTGAAACACTCGCAGACTTTAGCTGCTTGAAACTATGTGCTGCGTACATACCTTGTCTTTCTCGTGGCGTCGTGTGGTTTCCTGGCTTATCTCCTCTTTCGACATCCGCCGCACGTCTGCGTATTCGCAGCGCGTGGGAATTTGCATTCCTCAAATTCGGGTGTCGGACTTGAAAAAGTATATCTGGAGGGATTTAAAATCAAATTAAAAACGCGGAGAATTTATCCGCTGTTGTTTGCTATATCAGCGATGGTGACTGCTAATTGATGGATATAACTACAATATCGTGAGTTTATTCCACGTTCAATTCACTGTACTCGCCGGTGTATTTAAATAAATTAATTTTATTTCACCCACTAGACTACATACATTAATATAATCGAGATAAATTCGCGGGCAAATGGCGGAATGCTGCTTCACTCCGTGACACTTTATGAAATTCTGAAACTGACTTACAGCTTTGAGTCGAGTTTGACTTAGTAATTAGATTAGAGAATTTTCATGCCGAAATTTGTACTAGAACGAATTCGGCTGCGTTCAGCTCGCTGCATTTTAGCGAGAGTAAATTCCTCGAAAGACGGAGGTTACATTGTGTTGGATCTTGGAATCCACTAAATAAAGAATTTAAGCATTCACTTTGAACAATCAATGAAACACCATGTATGTCGAAAGTGGAACAAAGACTCTTATTTTAATTCAAAGATGGCGAGAGCCAAAAAGATACATGAATATGATATAAGTATATAAAATGAGTGTTGCCACTGCGTTACTTTGTTTTGTGGGATTGCGAACATCTCCCCCCTCAAAATAGCTCGTAGGCCCTCAGGTATGCCGGTGCCCTACGAGATCTTGGAGCTGGTGTGATGACTGGATTCGAATCGTTGCTTACTGCCGGCGCCGCAATACTGGATGTTGAAGGAGATTCAGTATTTGTACCGATACCTTCTTTTGAAGGTTGTGATTGGAGCTGCATAGGTTGCGAAGTTGGCGTCAGCTTCGGTTGAATCTCAAAAACGTCTATCAGTGTATGAAATGGTAATTGATTATCTGTAGTAATCTGTTCGTCCGTAGCCCTG
This sequence comes from Portevinia maculata, assembly GCA_949715645.1. NCBI lineage: Eukaryota > Metazoa > Arthropoda > Insecta > Diptera > Syrphidae > Portevinia > Portevinia maculata. The sequence continues at coordinate 125,677,417 of OX454527.1, forward strand.
TGCAGCATTTGGTCGACGTGTGCGCGGATGAGTTCTTTTCGACGTCGTGTCTGGCTAACGATGCAGATGTTGTACATCACATTGCCAACACAATTGATGACTGTGCCGGGTGTCCACTCAGCTTTCCTGCTCGAGTTATGAACTCGCACATACACAGGGTCGCCAGCCTGGAATGACTTTTGCTTTACTCCATGCTTGCGATTGTATTGGAGCTCAGCATACTGCTGCTGAGGGCTGGTTTCTTTGCTAGGCGATGAGCAGTTCGATGGAAGTAGTAGATTGAGTGTCGTACGTAATCGACGTCCGATAAAAAGTTCTGCTGGTGACTTCCCATCGAATGTGTTGCGGTTTGGTGTTGCTCGATACGTTGAAAGAAAGGATTCCAGTTGTGTTTTCTGTGGTGTTTCCCCCCCTTCGAGTTTTTAATCGCTCGTTTGAATGTATCCACGAACCGTTCCGCCTGCCCGTTTGTTTGTGGGTGGTACGGTGCTGTGCGGATATGTTTAATCCCACGTTTATTGCGGAATCGCTGGAATTGTGCGCTTGTAAACTGCGTACCGTAGTCGCTGACGATGATTTCAGGGTTTCCAAACCGCGAAAACAGACTGGATAATATTTCGGTTGTGTACGTAGTGGTGATTGTACTGGTGGTAAATACTTCTGGCCATTTGGAATAGGCGTCTACGATGATGATGTAGAATCTGCTCTTTACCGGACCTGCAAAATCGACGTGTATACGTGTCCACGGTCCATCTGGTTTTGGCCATGGATGAAGCGGCACGCGTATTGGTGATTTGCTGACTTCAATGCATTTGGTACAATGCCGTACGTACTCCTCGATTTGACTGTCTATGTTTGGCCAGTAAAAGAAACTTCTGGCAAGACTCTTCATGCGGAACTGTCCTGGATGGTCTTGGTGAAGGCGTGCTAGTATTTGTTGTCGAAAACACTCTGGAACGACAATTCGTTCGCCGAACATGAGGCACTGGTTGGAAACTGAGAGTGATGATTGGCGTGCACAGTATGGTGCGATTTCTGTACTTATCTCAGCTTTACTTGGCCAACCATTTATCAAATATGTGATGACAAGTTGAAGTGTTGTTGATCGCCGTGTTTCACGTACCATGTCAGCGTGCGTCAATGGAAGTGTGGATATAGCGTTGACTAAAGTTGATCGAATGTCTTCCTCAAGTATGAAGGATGCGACAACGATGTCTTTCTTACTCGTTGCATGCGTGTTGATCAGCCTGATAGTATGTCCGCGTGTCCGAAATGGTCGGTTTGAACATATTCGATTTTAAAGTCGTAGGCCTTCAACGTTAAAGCCCAGCGTTGAAGCCGGTTGGCTTTGTAGACTGGAATGCCTTTTTTCGAGCCGAAAATCGCCAATAATGGTTTGTGATCAGTCTGGAGCACAAACTGCCGTCCGTACACCATCCGATGAAACTTGGTTACAGCGAAAATAAGGGCGAGCCCTTCCTTTTCGATCTGGCTGTAATTTTGTTCAGCGCTGGTGAGTATCCTTGATGCGTGGTATATGGCCTTGATCGACCCATCCTTGAATCGGTGAAGAATACATGCACCAATGCTGACGTTAGATGCGTCACCAGCGACGATTATTTCTAAAGCTGGATTGAAGTGCGTGAGAAGCAGATCTGATTGGAGAATCTGCTTGAACGTCTCGAACGATCGCTGGCACTCTGGAGTCCAAACCCACCTCACGTTATTTTTCAGCAACTCATTGAGTGGATGACGTAACTCGTGCATCTTCTTCACATATTTACAGTAGAAGTTGATTGCGCCAAGGTACGATCGCAATGTTGCCAAATCTGATGGTGCTGGCATTTGAGCGATGGCTGCTGTTTTTACTGGATTTGGACGGATACCACTGCGGTCGATTATATGGCCCAAATATTCAAGCTCACGCATTGCAAAGGTGCACTTTTCGGTCTTGATGGTGAATCCGAAAAGTTGGATGCGCTCAAGTAACCGTGTCAGATTATTGTTGTGATCTTCGATGCTTTTTCCTGTCACAAGCATGTTGTCCAGGTATGCCGATGTTCCCGAGAGCCCTGCAATCATCATGTCGATGACTTGCTGGAATGCGCCTGGTGCAACTTTGACGCCAAACGGAAGACGATTATACCGGAACAACCCTCGGTGTGTGTTTATCGTCAGGAACTCACGGGAATTTGCATGCACCTGGACCTGAAAGAAAGCATCGGCTAGATCAATGAGACTAAAGAACTGACAGTTGGATAACCTGGAGAAAATTTCGTCCGGTGTGGGCAGCGGGTAAGGATATGGCTGCAAGACGTCATTTAGTCCAGTTGAAAAATGCGCGTTAACCGTTGGTTTTTCGAACTGCAACTATGGGTGCAGCCCATTGGGAATAATCAACGGCGTGGATGATTCCTAGCTCTTGGAGTCGTTCGAGCTCTCTGTCAATGTCGGCTACTACTGCATACGCTACTGGTCGTTTGGGCCGGAACACTGACTGTGAACCAGGCTTTACTCGAAGTTCAACTTCAAACTTTGTACATAGTCCTGGGCTGGAACGGAAAACCGCTGGGAATCGAGACATGATACTGTCGGCGATTCGTTGGCTTTCAGCTGGAACAGCTGCTGTGTTGACTGTATTACAAATCGAGTTGATTGGCACCTCCCAAATTCCAAGTTGATTAATCCAATCGATACCGAGCAGATTAAGATTTTTAATTGGTGTCACATAGCAGGTACCTGTGAACGATCGCTGGCCGAACTGGACGGAGCACTGGAACTCGGAGTTGATTTCCAGGACGTGTCCGGATGCGTTTCGAACTTCTTGGCTGCTTGGTTGACGTTTTGGTTTTCCAATATGTGTCCACAATTTCTCAGTGATCATCGGAACCGGTGTCAATTTGCAAGTTACACTCGATATTGTTGATGAGTAAATTGATGTACTTGCGACTGTCGTTTGCGTGCAAATGATGAAATCTCGTGATGACGTTTGCGTACGTTGACGATTTCGTTCGCTTGTTGTCCTTTGCCATGTCGCAAAACCCGTCTCGGTGGCCCTTTTTGTTGCAATTGCGACACACGTGTGTTTTGAACGTGCAATTTCTTGAATAGTGCATTTCGCCACAGAACCAGCAAGGGGTTTTTGGTAACACTTTCGGTTTCTTCTGGAAGTTCTTATGCCTTGATGTGTCTTGCTGCTGTTGTTGTTTCTGATGTGTTTGCTTCGGTGTAGATGCCAAACGCTGTTTATGCTGGACCGCGTTGACGTTGTTAACCTCAATTAGTGCGGTATTTTGAGACTGAGTATGCGATGACATTCGGTCACCAAGCTCTGGAGAGTAGTGTTGGCTGCATTTGGTCCATCGATGGTGGAAAGCAGCTTTGTTCGGACGTCAGCATACTGGTGCGACTGAAGTCCACATATGAACACAAGACACTTGAACTGGTCCGATGTCAGATCTGGTAACTTGAATTCCTCGCAGTGCTTATTAACATTCGCTGCATACTCGTTGAAGTCCTCCAGGTCAGACTTGTTCAATTGTAAGCACTTGTAGCGTACGCTAAACAATGATTCGTGTCTGCCGAAAATACTTTTGAGGCGCTTTACGGTATCGCTGAACGAAATGTGTTTGGAAGTCTGCGGGAGAATTGAGTTAGTGTAAAGTTGATGAAATCGCGTGTTCAGCTTTCTTAGCAACAGACGCGTTTTTGCCTGATCTGACAGATTTATTGCGTCTTCTGTAAAAAGGCTTTCGTAGCGCATGTACCATGTTTCGAAGGTGATATTGCTTTCGGGAGCGAAATCGAATTCAGCGATGCTTGTATGTGCAGTGGGGTCATCAGTAGATGACAAGCACTTAGACCTATTGGTCCATTGTACTTCAGCATAGCTGCCCGCTCGCTGGTTATTGGCGATTAGTAAGATTCAGTGAGGGAGAACCTGCCAGTAGCCTTGGCAAAGCGAAGAATATTTGCAAGTTCAATTTCCCCATCTCATCTTCGTTAACGAATTGTTTGCCTATAGTGGTGAGCCTGGTTCTGGCGAATGCCGGACATTCACAGATGAAGTGAGATGCCGTTTCATCCGCCTCCATGCAGCACTCACATAGGCCCGAGCTCCTAATGTGAATGGTTTTGAGGTGCTCGTTAAGAGGACTGAAACCGGTGACGAGACCAATAAAGGATCTCAAGTCTTTCCTGTTTAGTCCAAGCAAAAACTTAGCTCTGCTGATTTTTGGACCGTCCACTAGCTTCTTCGAATACCTGCATGAGACCAGGTCATGCCAGTATTCGGAATGTTGTTGGCGTAGAGCCGAATCCATTTCACGTTTGTGGACGGATGAGCAGCATCCTATGGATGGTTGTGGGCCAATGAAGGCTGTTGAAGAGCCCTTCCTGGCCAGAGCATCCGCTCTTTCATTACCCTCGATACCTGTGTGCCCAGGAACCCAGGCAAGTGATACCGAGTTACTTCTTCCCAGACGGTCAAGCCTAACCATGGTTTCCTCAACTATTTTTGAGTTGAGAGAAACAGCCGAACAGGCTTTGATAGCGGCTTGGCTATCTGAGCAGATGTATAAGGTTTTACACTTAATCCTTCTCCTTAACAGGATATTGGCGGCAGTGGCAATCGCAAAGATTTCTGCCTGAAAAACAGTTGTTTGTCTACCCAAGGCCAAGGCTGCAGATAGATTTATCCGACAGTCTCTAGAGTAGACCCCGGCTCCGGAGATACCGTCAATAAGTGAGCCATCAGTATAGACGATGACATCACCCGGCCTAAAGCCATTCCACCCCTCACTGTTCCATTCCTGCCGTTCAGGAAGGATGACCTGAAAACGGCACTCAAAGACTTGCTTCATGCACACAGTGTCAAGTGCTCCTCCCCGATGGCCAGGTAGGCTGTCATAGAGAGCTCTGTACCTAGCACCTCTGGCCCCATCGCCGAGATTGACCTGCCGTCCAAGTACTACACACATGCGGTATAGTGATTTTCTGGCCTCACTTTCAGCAAGGAACTGCAAGGGCGGTAAACAGAGCAACACTTCCATAGCAGCAGTGGGAGTTCCTCTCATCGCACCTGTAATGCATAAGCACGCAAGGTGCTGTAGCTTCGACAGTTGACGTTTGAGGATGTGAGCTCTAGCCCACCATACAATCGCACCATACATAAGGTATGGCCTAACAATGCACGTGTAAATCCAGTGAACCAGCCTGGGACTAAGTCCCCAGGTTCTGCTGAACATCCTACGGCACTGCCAGAGAATGTTAGTTGCCTTCGAAATCCTAGTAACCAAATGTTCAGAAAAGTTAAGCTTTGGATCTAGAAAAATACCCAAATACTTAACCTTGCTTGATAGCTTTAGTTGAGTGCCCTGGAAGTAAGGCCACCTCACTTGAGGTGTTGCCCTTCTACTCGTGAACAGCATCATCTCAGTCTTCGCGGGGTTGACTGACAGAGCTTGCTCGCGGCACCAACTCCCAACACTATTGAGCGCTGTTTCCATCCGCTCACAAAGAGTTGGTAAATTCCTGCCGCTGACAATAATGCACACATCGTCAGCGTACCCAATAACAGGGTGACCTTCCCCATCAAGTCTTCTCAACAAGGAGTCGACCAACAGGTTCCACAATGTAGTGGAAAGTACACCGCCCTGCGCAAAGCCTTTGACAGCGCGCACAGTTCTGACACAGCCGCCAACAGCAGCTGTAACTTCTCTGCTCCTAAGCATTTCCAGGATCCATTCCACAGTTGTAGAATCGACGCCCTTCAGTGTTAAGGCAGACTCAATTCTGCAAAAGGTGGGATTGTCAAAGGCACCCTCAATATCCATGAAGACAGCAAGAGCATAGTTCTTGCGGTCGAGCGCCCTACGCACTCTGGCCGTCAGATCCGTTAATGCCATCTCAGTTGACTTGCCTTTTTGATAGGCGTGTTGGCTATCATGAATACCCAGCGAAGCTGGAATACTCTTAAGCCGTACGTCAATCAGTTTTTCAAGGCCCTTTAGCAGAAATGATGAATGGCTAATAGTCCTGAAGCTTTTGGGAAGATCATAGGCGGCCTTTCCCGGTTTGAGAATGAAAACCGCCCTAGATCTTCTCCAGGCTAAAGGAATATGTCGCAGAGCAACGCTAGCTCTGTAGATTCTAGTTAGCAGTGTGAGCAAAATCTCGATACCCTTCTGCAAGAATATGGGGTATATGCCATCAGGTCCAGGAGCTTTGAAAGAAGAAAAGGACAGGATAATAGCTCTCGCCCTCTCTCTCGTAACAATGCTCGCCGCGACCCGCCACTGCACAGTGGTAGTTCTGCCTTTGTTTGGCCACACGCAACTATCCACGGCTTTGCAGCCAGGAAAGTGGGTGTCCATTAGCAGTTGAAGTGCCTCCTCATTGGAGTTGGTCGAGGTGCCATCAGGCTTCCGAAGGACGTCAAGCCTGGCTCCCGGATCAGCTGAGAGGACTCTCTGCAATCTCGAAACCGCGCTAACACCCTTCAGTTCTCCGCAGAACCTCTGCCAAGATACCTTCTTAGCGCTCTTAATTTGCCTCTTGTACTCCTTCTGCGCATCCGCATGAGAAGACCAATCGGCTGCCAGGTTAGACTTTCTGGCCCTGTTAAACAGCCTCCCCACTCTTTTCCTGAGAAGGGATAGTTTAGCGTTCCACCATCGGGTTGGTTTCGCACCGCCAACCTCCTTCTCCGGGCAAGCAGTATGAAAGGCCGTAATAATACCGCTGTGTAGCGTGTCGGTCGCCTTATCCAAGTCATCGCTACTAAGGATCCTGATAGGCAGGGAACCTATCTGACCCCGCAACTCCGTGGAATAGACGTCCCAGTCAGTGCGCCGCACATTCCTGATTATGCTTCTGATCGGTCGATCTGCACTTAGCTTAAAAATAACATACCGATGATCAAATGCAGTTTCTTCCCTTGAAACCCTCCAGCTCGAAACGATGCCAGATGCAGGAGCGGTTGCTACTGTCACGTCAATAACTTGCGGCCTCAGCCGAGTGACAAAGGTTGGCTCATTACCAGTGTTCAGTATATCGAGCTGGCTGGCAGCAAAGAAGTTTAGTAGGGATTCACCCCTGCTATTTGAGTCAGTACTACCCCAAACGCGATGATGCGCGTTCGCGTCCATACCAACGATCAAATGCTTGTTACCTCGTCGGGCATGCTCGACAAGCCTTACCAGTTCCACCGTTGGAGGTGGGGCCAGTGAGTCAAATCGGAGGTACACTGAGGGTAAAATAATCTCAGTAACCAACCCTCCTCGCTTAAGACACATTTTAATAGCTGTACAGTCTCGAGAACTGAACTCAGGCATAAGACTAGCATCTAAGCCCTTTGCTACAAAGATGCACGTGCGAGTATTAACAATCCCAGGCTTTACAAAAATTGCTCCTGGTACACCCGAGATGCCACTTACCGCCCCCTTATACAGATAAGGTTCCTGTATGAGGCACACCTCTGTATGCAGTTTTCCAAGACGACGACACAATGTAGATGAAGCCGCCTTTGAATGTTGCAAAACGCGATGCTTTGTCCTAAGCTTTCTATACGAAACTCGCTGTCCGCATGTGCGGTTGGTATTTGATTTGTATTGGAATTTGAAGTTCCACTACCGGCACTCAGCATTATTGCTAATTGTAGCAGGAACTCCTGCTGTGATTTAGCCATGCTTACTTTTTGTTGGTTCATCTGCTCCTGTTGCAGTTTCATAAACTCCATTAGACTTTTATTTAATGCGTCCATTTTGATTTTTTTTTTCACTTTACAAAAATTGTTCTTGGTCTATTAAATTTTAATTTGCTTTTGTGGGCACTGCACTTTACAGTATTATCCCATCCTCGTCGCCACTGTTGGATCTTGGCATCCACTAAATAAAGAATTTAAGCATTCACTTTGAACAATCAATGAAACACGAGACCATGTATGTCGAAAGTAGAACAAAGACTCTTATTTTAATTCAAAGATGGCGAGAGCCAATAAGTTACATGAATATAATTTAAGTATATAAAATGAGTGTTGCCACTGCGTTACATTATTTTGTGGGGTTGACAACACATTGCGTAGTGCAAATAGTTTCCATTGGGATGGCGGTGGTTTGTTACACATCTACAGTCGATGGTGGAACCCATCCCGCCATTGTTTTTTATACATATATATGTAAACGTTTTCCTTTGGAAAGTCTGAACTTTATCTCTCGAGAAAAAGAAATCTTTTTCAGCTTTTAAAATTCAGAAAATAAATTGTTTCATTTTTGTAAATCTGGTTGTGTTTATTTTGAACGGTAGCATTAGTAGCTACAAGGGTGTTAAGCCAGTGAAGGGAAATTTTGTAAAGATAGTTTCAACTCTCGAAGTCCTTTGTGATCCTAAAAAGGAAAATTTGGATACAAGGGGTGCTGCGACCATTCTCTTGTCTGCTGTGTGCGACTTTACGTTTTTGTGCTATCTTTCTTTCTGGTACGATATTTTGGAAGAAGTTGATACAGCACAGAAATACTTGCAGAAACCAGGACTCATTTTAGAAAAAAGGTTAATAAAACTAAAGGCACTTGCGAGTTTTCTGCACTAAAATCGTGATAAAACGAGGAATATGCGCCGAGTTAGACATTTCAATTGAAAGGCGGGGAAGGGCAAAAAAAAGAAAATTATGCCTGGCGAAAAGGCTCAAGATGCTGGCTTGACTTTGGAAGAAGAAACGCGCAGAGCCATTCCAGAATGTCAAGACAAATTTTTCACTGAACTAATACACCGGTCTCAGACCATGGAAGACTTTGCGTCAGTTTTTTCAGCTCTTCAACCTAAAATATTGCTCCATGGAACTGAAGAAGAACTCTGTACTGCTGTTCCAATTCTTACCTCGACATTTACAGAACTAGCACACAACAGTATCATATTGGAAATCGGGCGGATACGGCCCCACATGGTAGCTGCAAAGATAAATTTAAAGGATGCTGAAATTTGGACAGCTTTTTACTTTTTAAGCTTTATCGTTAAGTGGGACTTTTCAGACTCGTTACCGAGTCTACCATTGGTGATGAGAATTTATTTAACGATTTGCGTCTCAGTGGCATCATGCTAAAGAAGCTTTTCAAAGTTAAAATTAATTAAAAATTATCTAAGATCAACAATGAGCCAAAATAGGTTGTCTAATCTGGCTACAATTTCAATTCAATAATTTAATCAAAAAATTCAGTGCAACAAAAGCTCGAAAGCACCTTTAAATAAAATCTTTGTTAGTGTTTATGTTTTTCTCTTAAATTTTTTAAAGGGTGTAAGTTTACTTTACCGCCCCGGGTGCCACTGCCTGTAGCCTGTGCATGGGAGTTATTGAGATGAATATCTCGTACGATGAGTCGCGATAGGGTTTGTCACGACAATGTCAGTGTCAAAAGAGAGAGAGAAAAAAACAACAATGCCAGTGACAAAAAAAAAAAAAAAAAAAAACAAACAGCTGAATGAAATGAATGAAAACAATGGCGAATTTGCATGGCGGGAAATAAGTTCTTCGCCAATAGTTACTAAAAGTTTACAACAAAGCCAATTTTAACAAAAAAAAAAAATTATGGAACTAAGAAGTAGTATCCAAACCACGTTTTGGATAATTAAAAAGGTAACATTATAATGGATTGTGTTCAAAAAATAAAAGTGAAAAAGTGAGAATATCGTAGCTGTGGCCTAAAAATGTTTTTGTTGCAAAGATCTCGTAATAATTTTATATTAAAGTGAATTATAACAAAAACAAATTTCCAGAACTAAAAAGGAGTATCCAAACACTATTTTGGAATACTCAAAAGATAACAATACATTAAGATTCTGTACAAAAAATAAAAGTGAAACCGTGACAATCGCCTTGTGGCAAAAAATATTTCTGTTTCGAAGCAACTTTTTACTTTAACTTACTTTTTCACGTTTTTTCTCTATAAGCTGGTACTTTTTAATATTCAATTGCTTCTGTTTTCACTTAAATATACACTTTATTAACAATCACAATGATTATTCATTTTATTCAGCTGTTTGTTTGTTTTTTTTTGCTCTTTTGATAATGACATTGTTTTCATTCAATTTGCTTTTGACGTTTGACGTTTAAGAAAGGGATGCGGCACTTCAGAAAGAGATAGCTTGGTGAAAAGCCCTATAGAGTGCTTTCTCTTGCCATAGTTATGGGGTGTTTTTGGTCCGTTGATAGTTCAGAATTCCGTAATCTTCAAAGCTATAGCCATTTCATCGCACTCTACCACTGCGTGATGCCAATATTGTCGTCGAGTTATATTGCCACGAAGCACATACGCAGCTGTTCGTATTATTCGTTTGTATCATAAGCTGTGGGGAAGTACGAGCAATATGAGCCTTAATGGGTCTAGACTCCACTGCCATCGCCTCTATGTCTGCCTCTGAAGGGGAAGGAATATCACTTGTCATGTTGGTTCGCATTAGTTCCGCCGGGAAATGCCACCATAGCGGGTGACCAACTAATGAACCCGATGAAATCCCGCGGCTCGCATAGTCGGCTGGATTTAGATGACTGCGGACGTGCCTCCAATCAGCCACGTTGGTATGTTGTTGTATGTAGTCAACTCTGTTAGCAACATAGCGTTTGAGCGTAGCAATTAGTTTGCGTAGCCAACAGTGTACGATCGCCGAATCGCTATGTAGCGTACAGGGTGCCTGCTCTAGGTCCAATGCATGTCTAATACTGCCAATAGTCTCCGCCAAAAGTCGTGATGCACACAACTCCAATCGTCGCAGAATTGCCCTGTTGGTCGGCTCGGGATGGTGCAACGTTTTCGCAGTAACGAGTGCTGAGGTAAAGCCGCCATTGCTGCTCATCGTACAGACGTACACTACAGCTGCATATGCCTTAATACTAGCGTCGCAAAAGCCATGCAAATGAATAGAGACCGATGTTTGCATCTTCAAGCACCGTGGAATTCGTAGTTCTTCCAACCGCTGCAAATTGTTGCGATAAGCCATCTACTATTGCAGCCATAACGTCTGAAGAGTATTTTCGCCACTATGTTAACGGGTGCAAGCATATTTGTTGGGTAGTACAATCTTGCAGTATCGCTTAGCACCTGCCATCTCGTAGTAGATGTCGTTTCGGCAATGTTGATTCGATAGAACAACTCATCCGTTGTTGGATTCCAATGCAACCCAAGTACTGTCACCTCCGGAGATTTGAATTCGATGTCAACTGCTGTCCCCAGGTTGCCTGTGATTCCAGCCACTGCTATTTTGTCGTTGGACTGCCATTTGCGCTGGTGGAAGTGACTTTGCTGCAATACTATGTCCACGTCATTGGCCAATTGAATCGCCTGGTGGGTCGTTTCGACACTCGTCAAGTAATCGTCGACGTAGAAGTTACGCAGAATGCTTGTGAGTGCGGTGGCCGCTCGGTTCTTGCTCGCCAATATATGACAGTGGTCACTGCCGCACTGCTGCATTGCTCGAACAGCGTTGTACGGACCCGATGCCATGCCGTATGTGACAGTAGTCAATTGATTGCGAATCGGTTCAGTAGTTGATTCGCGCCATAAAACTTGCTGCCAGCGTTGATGACGTTCATGGATTCGGACCTGCCGGAACATTTTCTCTATATCTGCCGAGAGAATATAATCGTAGTGAGCAGCTCTTGTATGAGCGGTCCACTAAATTGTGTGTCATTTAAGGAAACGCCATTTGTTGTCTTCACCGAAGCATTGAAAACAACGCGGAATTTTGCCAATACAGGATGATGTGGTATAACATATCGCTGTGATGGTTCACACGAGACGTTCAAGACATGCTGCATATGTCCTAAAGCCATGTATTCCTGTATGAATGCAACATACTTCGCCTTTAGTTCTGGATCGTTCGCCAATCTACGCTCCAACTGATGAAATTGACACACAGCCAGTGGGTGAGAATTGCCAAGAGTCAGTGCGTCCGGACGAAAGGGAATTTGGACGCCGTAACTACCATCGGAATCACTCGATGCGTAGCCATAAATATATTTTCGCATATATCGTTGTCGACAAGCATTGCCTTGTTGTCTGCGTCAACTTCGAATATACGAGCCAGTGCCATGCCGAGGCGCTCGTCGGTGCTGTCAACATTGGCATGGATTGTGTGTAGTAAGCGATTTGGTTCCGCAAATGAAGTGTCGATTGTGGCTGGTCCAAATTTGATTGTGCAAATGGTTCATTCACCGAACCGCGTACTATGCCTTCTTGTAAGATATTACCCTACACGTCAGCGCCAATAAGAGCATCTGTTCGACCCGTTCTGCCAAAAAACGGATCTGCCAAAGCCAAAGTACGCAAATGGTCACAGCACGATGGTGCAATGCCCGCTGCGGGAGTCGGTGTAGTGATGGTAGTGAGCAAATAGAAATGCACATCGATGTCAAATGTTCCATCGCACGAAGCCACTGCAAATAGCCAATTGATTAAAAAAGCGGTATTTCATAAAACTGACCTGACCTTGACCTTCAGCAACGATGTGTGGAGCCATAACCATCCTTTATGTGAACAATTGCAGTAGCCAATAAGACCAATCGTTCACCAACTACCACAAACGTCTTAGCCGTCGATGGTAGTCATGCTGTGTAGTTTTGTGGTGGTTGAGATATTGATGCTGCAGGTGTTAGCGCAGCTGTCGATGTTGGTGTTGATCTAGTGGTTGGTGCGGCGGCGGAATTGTTACCGCGGCACAGCAATGTATGATATCTGCCTTGACAATTTCGACAGATGCCTCCTGAACACGCCTTAGTTGCATGTCCCGGCCTCAAACAGTTAAAGCACAGATTAGAGCTACGTAGTTTATTGAACCGTTCAGCCACAGACTAAGCTAACAATTTCGGACAACTACTGATCCGATGTATACTGCTGTCGCAAAATTCGCAATTGCCAGGCGATGTCGCTGCCAACTTGGACTTCACCAACCGTGGGGCATTCATTAAACGCCGCTCTGATGAGCCAATTGCGGTGCCATTGTTCGAAGAGCCAGGCCAATGGATAATGTCCAGAGATAGACTCTGCGCCCGTTTCTCTACAAATTCCAGCAAGTGATTCAATTTAGGGATATCTTTTTGACTTGTGTGCATACCCCATGCATGTTGTGTGATCTGCGGTAAATTCGATGTAATTATTGGAACGGATAATGCATCCCATTGATCGACCGGCAATGCCATTACACGCAATGCACGGAGCGATTCGCGAACGGTGTAAACGACCGTCAAGAGTCCAGCGCCAGTTTCGATGGCAACTGGTTTAATGCCAAAGAAGCGGGAGACGTGTAATTCAGCCAATTGTTTTTTGTTGTCGTAGCGTCTCATCAACTCATTAAAAGTAGCCTGATAGCCGCCAGTGTATAGATTGCCAACAAGCGTCGTTTCGTAATAGCCATCAATCGTTTAAGTTTTGCAATCGCTGGGTTGTACAAATCCTCCAGATCGTGCCATAGCTGCTGATGTGCCTCTAACTCTTCATTATTGTCTGCGTCGTCAACTAGCGCATCATGCGCAGCAGTAAAACGTTCAAAATGTAGAGTCAAGCTATCTAATTCCTGGGAACATGTATGGTAGTCCATCAGCCAAAATTGCCGTTGTCTTATGGCGCAAAATGTTCGCTTGGGATGTTCGTTGATTTAACTCCGCCATTGTTAATGCGCACGCCAAATGCCAATCTACTTCCTGTGTCGCACGAGTGCCAAAGTCCAACGGGTAGCAAACCGTAATCCAATTTCTCCGCCTAGTGGAAAATTTCACGAATATTCTAAAGTGATTGCACAAAGCCTAACCAGTGGCTTTTAAATAATTCGCACTTCCACCAAATATTTTATGTTGGAAAACTATTTTCCGAGATGTACTCAGGGCGAATTAAATTAAACAATCCTCACAGTAGGCACCAAAATATGTATATGAAGATATACACGCGAGGAAAAAGAGCAATGAAAAAGCCAACCAATATTGTAGAAGCGTTAATTTCAACTAATTGCAACGGAGAATGTTGCATCGGTTGAAGGTTATATAGGTGTTGTCGATTGCGTTTCTCTTATACAGAATTTATTCATAGACAAATATTTCACTGCCTTTTTTTGTTCTTTAATGGTCTTTAAAAGAAAACGGTCACATGCACCTATTTGCACTACTGTGTATTATAATATAGGTACTACACCTCAAGTATGCCTCGGCTGGAGTTCTAATTTGAATAAATCCACCAGACCGTTTCCAAATACTGAGTCCCAAATCATACATACGTATCGTATGATTCCTTTTATTTACTCTATCGGTCCGCTAATCTTTGGTGAATGGTGAGTTCACAATTATTGTCTTACATTTTAGGTTTGTGCCTCTGGTATTATAGCACAAACTGAAACAATTAGACCAACCAGGACACAAACCAGCGGACTCACTTGGGGGCATTTATACTGCGCTGCCTGACAGGTAAGATGACGTTTAAAAAAGGAAACACAGAGTGACAGAGTGAAGGTAATTCTCGTGGAAATGTGGTTTCATTTCAAGGCACAGCTGTGGAGTTACTCCAAACCGTTTCAGAAGAGAAGCAACACAACTACGACGCCTTGGTCAAGGCTATAGAGATGCGCTTCGGTGATGAGCATATGCAGCAAGTGCACAGGGTGCAGCTACGCAGCAGAGTCCAGAAGAGGGGAGAAACACTCCAACGGATGCAAGCAGTTATCGAACGTCTGGCACATTTGTCATATCTTAATGCTGGTGAGGATCTCATCAATGAAATGGCTGTGGAGGCGTTTATCCAAGCCATTGAAGATAGACAACTGCAAATGGCCGTAAAAATGGCTTGAAAGAGAACTCTCGCCGAGGCCCTAGCATTTGCCTTGACAATGCAAGCTGCTGATCAGGCATCGCATGTGTTCCACCGCGTAAGGGAAATTACAGCTGTTGAATGCTCATGTTTTATCTTTTGGAATCCTAGCCTGAATGTAACATTGGTGTCAGAAGTGGGATAAAACGTATTCAGTGTGAAATTAAAGTGAAGTGAATTAGTTAAAAAAGAAAAAGAAAAAAGAAACAATAATGGGCCGCACATTGAAATTGCTACAGCTCAGTATACCGCAGTTAAAAGGTGAACTAGAAAAGCGGAATCTCTCCACAGCTGGAGGAAAAAGTGATCTGGTGCTTCGACTGCAAGAAGCTGTTGAAAACGAAGGAGAAAACCCCAAGTCCGTTTTGTTCGACGTAGCAGAAGATCAAGTAAGTACAGGCATTGATATGACTGCTATGATGGAATTACTTCTGGCCAAATTTGATGAACAGAAGAATTCTCTAGATTCCAAATTGGAATCAATGGACTCTAAATTTGATGAACAAAAGAATTCTCTAGAACAACAGAAGAATTCTCTAGATTCCAAATTGCAAGCAATGGACACTAAATTCGAAGAACAAAAGAATTCCATAGTTGCCGCCCAAAAGAGCGCTGTGGAAGATTTTAAAAATGTTCTCGAAGGAAAACTCGAAGAAATTGACCAAAAGTTCGAGAAGGTTGAAACCAAATTCGACGAAATCGATACAACCATCGAGAACTTGGCTAAAGAGCTCGAGAAAGTGAAGAAGCAGAAGGCTCGAGAAAATTCTGCGGACTGCCCGAGAAGGAAAGAGATGCAGCCCCCTGTTTTCGATGGTCAAACATCATGGCCAATTTATAAGAAACAGTTTGAAGCAGCTGCAGTGGCGAACAGCTGGGACAACGAGGAAAAGTCGATTGCGCTAACGCTCGCAGTAAGAGGTACAGCTGCGGAGTTACTCCAAACCCTCTCAGAAGAGAAGCAACACAACTACGACGCCCTGGTCACGGCTATAGAGATGCGCTTCGGTGATGAGCATATGCAGCAAGTGTACAGGGTTCAGCTACGCAGTAGAGTCCAGAAGAGGGGAGAAACACTTCAACAGCTGCAAGCAGATATCGAACGTCTGGCACATTTGTCATATCCTAATGCTGGTGAGATTCTCATCAATGAAATGGCTGTGGAGGCGTTTATCCAAGCCATTGAAGATAGACAACTGCAAATGGATGTAAGAATGGCTGGAAAGAGAACTCTCGCTGAGGCCCTAGCATTTGCCTTGACAATGCAAGCTGCTGATCAGGCATCGAATGTGTTCCACCGCGTAAGGGAAATTACAGCTGTTGAATGCTCATGTCAAAGAGCAGACATCGTAGACCGGAGCAGAGATAACAGAGGTCAAATGCGCTGCTGGAACTGCAACAAAATGGGGCACCTACAGAGACAGTGCAGAGCTACACCCAGACAAGGCAGTTGTCCACATTGCGGGCCTAGGAGGCGCATCGAAGAAGCATCTGGCAGATATAGCTTCGCAGAACCAGCAGGCGGAAAAAGTGTAAGGATCAGCTTCTCGGGGCAGAAGTTGGTTTCCGGAATCGATGACTCCAGGACCACAATTCAAGTCTCCCAAACCAAACGAGGAAACCAGAGTCTAACAGTGGAAGCCTATATCGGACAAAATAAGTGCGTAGCAACCATCGACACCGGTGCCACCGCTTCCATTATAAGGAGGGACATCGTCCGTCAGTCTTGGCTGCACAACACCAGCAATTACTGTCTGAAAACAGCAACAGGAGCTACAGCGAAAGTGTATGGAGAGATCATGCTAACAATAAATCTGGCAGGAGTAGCATTCTCCCACGCTTTCCTAGTAGCCGATATATGTGACAAATGCAATATTTGGAATCGATTTCATGAAGGCGCATGATGTAGGATTGGGCTTTGGTATGCAAGTACTCAAGTATCGAAACGTAGAGATTCCCATGGTGTACGGGAACGAGATCGCCGCATCCCTGAGGACAGCCATTAGTGAGGATGAGGTCCTACCACCTTCTTCAGGGACACTGATTTGGACAAATCTGGAAGGTGATCCTATGAGCCACCGATTCTTTCTAGCTGAGCCAAAAGACAACCACTACCGAAACTGCGTGGTTGGAAAAGTGCTTGTCGAGCCGAAGAACAATATTGTTTCCGTACGAGTTCTTAATGCGGAACACAAAAGCGTCAAATTGAAGCAAGGTGAGGTAGTTGGGAAGTGTGTACTGAAACCCACGGAAACATTCATCGGAAATCCGGCGACCGCATGAAGACGAGGTACGATACCAAAGCAACTACCACAGGATTCCAGGAAGGAGATCTGGTATGGCTATACAACCCTCATCACCGAAAAGGCATGTCTCAACTACAGCAGGATTGGGAAGGACCCTATAAGATAGTGAAACGCATCAACGATGTTGTCTACCGGATCCAGCGAGGAGGAGGCAAGTTGAAAGTTGTCCATGTGGATCGCCTCCATCGCTACCATGGTAAAAATATTGACTTGCTTGTTCGGGACGAACAAGTTAAAGAGGGGGATATTGTTGCATGTTTGCTCAAACTGTGTCATTCAGCATTAATTAGTCAACTTGTAGCGCCATCAAGTAGAAAGTAGCCATATTACCGATTTTGGCAGCATTTCAATCGCAGTTTGAGTAGCTGTGGAATAACTAGTACATACATAATTATGTTGTTCTCGAATCTTCTAAACTCAACGAATCTGGAAATTTCGAGAGGTGTCACTAGGAGATATAAATAGATGTCGCAGGAGCACCCAAGACATTCTAGTTGTGAACCGCGATAAAGAAGTGCGATAGCTGACAGTAGCGAAAAGTATAGAGAAAAAGTATAAGTACTGAGTAAGAGAAAAGTGATTGTGTATTTATAGTGATTAATTGTGAAAGTGAATTGTTGAATTAAATAAGTGAATTATTAGAATAATAATCAAGAATTAAATTGAAAGATTACTAATAAAGATTAATTAAATTGAATTACGTTTTATCTTTTCGAATCCTAGCCTGAATGTAACAGTATGATTCCTTTTATTTACTCTATGGGTCCGCTAATCTTTGGTGAATGTTGAGTTAATATTGTCTTACGTTTTAGGTTTGTGCCACTGGTATTATAGCACAAACTGAAGCAATTAGACCAAACAGGACACAAACCAGCGGACCCACTTGGGGGCATTTATACTGCGCTGCCTGACAGGTAAGATGACAATTAAAAAAAGGAAACACAGAGTGACAGAAAAAGGTAATTCTCGTAGAAATGTGGCCTCATTTTCCCAGGTGACCATAACAGATCTCCTAGGATGATGGAGGTCCACCGACAGTAAGTGAGACACCATAACCCTTTACATATATTGGTTTAAAAGAAAGATTTTGTTTATTCACTTTAGGGTCGTACGTAACTTGACGACTGAGTGACTATATAAATTAAACTAAACTAAGGCGACGTTAACAGCCAGTATAGAATATTAGTGTCGTATGCATACAAAAATATATCCCAAGTACCTATGTATAATAAATTAAGAGACGAGTAAGGGAATAACTATATTATCACTAGTGGACGTGTTAAACGCTAATAAATAACTACTAATAAATAGATACATGTGAATAATCAATAAATATACTAAATCTGAACGAATAAATAAATAAATAGTCATAAATATTAAATAAATAGACAATATATAGGAATAAATAGCGTATAGACATAAATACCATCGAAATAAATAAGGTACCACGGAATAAATATCATGCATGAAAAAAAATAAATAACTTGGAATTGAAAAATCTAAAGTATGCAAGCATACAAAAATAAGCATGGGGAGATAGATCCGCTTACGCTTACTTAACAGATAAAAGGCACGGGGTAACAGAGGTACACAAAATCAGTCTTATTGTTTTAAATCCTTGGCATGGAAGATTCCTGATTACTTTCCTTCAAGATTTTCTACTTCGTACATATTATTTCACTATACGGCCCTTGAGAAATTTTGGGCAAAGCTTGGAAGCAAGGTACTTGGAGGTGTCGCTTAGTACGAAATTACGTCGGTATACCTCTTGCCCCGGGATAAGATGTGTTTTTCGTGTCCGTATATTGTACGTCTTGGCAAACTTTTCGTTCGCTTTGAGAATATTTACCTTGATTTGCCTGCGCACGCAGTGCAGTCTGCCCTTTTCGAGAGAGGGTAGCAAACTCTCCGTCTTCCACAGCATTTAGCCTCTGTACAAACTTACAGCCACATCCGTGCGTCATCATGTTCATTCCAAAGAGAGCGAAGTACGGCGATACACCCGTTGAAGCATGACTGGAAGTTATCATTACACAAGCTATGTGTAAATTCAGAAACGTCAAACATTTGCGCAGTGATGCGGCATCACTGCTTATTTGCGATGCTGATGCGATGCACAGTTTAAGCTGATGCGTTGCTGATTGAATATGGCGTTTGAGTTTTAGATCGCATTGTTTAAATCAAACATTTAAAATGGAAGTTTTGCTAATAAAAGTTTTAGTTGATAACTTTGATCGTAAAGACGGTAAATTTAGTTTTAATATGTGTGAAGCAAGAAGAAAGAGGTCGAAACGCATACGGATTTTAATTAGCAGATTTAAAAGAAGGAAAATTCCTAAGATAAGGGACTATTTCGAAGTTCTAGAAGAATATCCAGATGATGTATTTCAAAATCATTTTAAAATGTGCCGATCCACCTTCGATGTAAGTCCACTAATGATTTAACTTTTCTAAATGAAAACCAAACCATGTTTCTAGGATTTGCGAAAATCATTAAATCCTTTTTGGACACCTTCTTATACATCTTCTTATAGTATCTATCAATTAAAATGTTTGTTTACTTACTTTTCTTTCTCTTCCGACATTTTTCTTGCTTTATTTCAGGCGAATCAACAGCGCATCAGGTATTTCTATGATGCTTTTTTTTCGTTATGTTTGCGCATCAGTTTGATCAACTTTGCAATAATGAACACTTGACGTTGAAAGTGATGCCAATAGTTGCGTTAATGAACATTTTGCAAAGCATCATGAGCATCATGATGCCAGTGATGCGTTACTGAATTTACACTATATCACTGAGGTGTAGATCCCAGTCGCGTTGGTCATCTTTTAAATATGTGCGCACGGCGGCTAGCAACATTCTATTCACTCTCTCAGACGCATTCGACTGTGGTGCGTAGTATGCTGTCCTCAGGTGGCGGATTCCATACTTCTGCAGCAGATTCTGGAAATCCCTTGCCACAAATTGTTTTCCATTATTTGTGGCACTCCGAACATGTTAAAAAATTCTTGTTGAAGGAATTTAACCACGCTGCTTGTGTTCGCATTTCTCAACGGCTTCAATAAAACAAACTTGGACATATGATCAAGGACTACAAAAACATATGCGTTGCCACATTTTGTTCTGGGGTACGGACCTAAAAAGTCAATATACAATTTTTGAAAATGAAGATCGGAACAATACCTGGTACAAATAGGTGGACGTGAAATTCGATTGGACGACTTACTCTGCATATATCACATTGAGAGACATACTTTCTAATTTGAACAGTCATGTATGGCCAGTAGAAATGCTGCTGGATTCGTTGAAGGGTCTTATTAATTCCACCATGAGCTGCCTGAGTGGGATTATGTCCACAGGATATGATTTCTTCTGATGATTTCTTCTCTGACGGGATCCACAGTTTGCCAGTTGTGTTCTACCATCAGTTCATCTCCCATAGGTGGTAATACTCTTTTGTACACATAATCGTCCTCTATTTTCAGATCAGGAGCTGGCGTGCTCTTTCACTGTTTTGATCAGACTTGTACTCCTCTGACTGAAACTCTTCTGAGTCGAGATCGATGATCGCTGCTACCTCTTCCAGAAAGTGTGTCTGGTACCACATTAAGCGTGCCTTTACGGTGCTCTATATCGAAGGAAAAGGGCTGTAATTTTAGACTCCATCTAGCCAACCTGCAGTTGAAGTCTTTCAGGCTCATCAACCAACGTAAGCTGGAATGGTCAGTGATGACCATGAATGTCATTCCTTCGAAATAGTGCCTGAACTTTGGCACTGCCATGACTGCAGCCAGACACTCTTTCTCGGTCATGCTATAATTTTTTGACAGGAATTGAGTTTTTGGGAAAAATATGAGATGGGGAACTCTGGCTTTCATCGTTTTTCTGGAAGAGGACAGCACCTATCCCAGACTCTGACGCATCACACTGGATATAAAAATGCTTTGAGAAGTCCGGATGTGTTAGTACGGGCGCGGTTGTTAAGTCTGTTGCAAAAAGTAGCTTAAATGTATTTTTACTCCCTAATTTCAGCGACCGTGATGCAACCGTGGTGAGTCTAGAGACTGTTCGCGGCACCCATTGGATAGCCTCGGCTTATCTGGCCCATGACCACGTAGGGTCCTTGCCTGGTGTCAACCTAGAGGGACTGATCGCGGCAGCTGAACATCAAAAAACTGGTCTCATTATTGGATGTGATGCCAATGCGCACCATTCAGTATGAGACAGTTCTGACATCAACGACAGAGGTGAGTCTCTTTTTGATTATATTCTTAATACTTATCTCATTGTGTGTAACACTGGTAGTGAACCTACCTTCATTACAAAAGATAGACAGGAGGTTCTAGATATAACTCTGGTCTCCGACTCAATCCATCAGGAAATTGTAAACTGGAAAGTCTCGGCGGAACACTCTTTTAGTGACCACCGTTACATTCAATTCAGCTTAGCCGATGACCCTCCCCGCCAGCCAGTTTTTAGAAATTATAGGAAAACTGACTGGCTCAAGTATAGAGAAGTGCTGAAAAATTCAATGAAATCTGAACTCCTTAGTCCTCCCCGGAACACCATAGAGCTAGATAAGAAGGTCAGGGTACTCACCTTGGCCCTCAATAAGGCTCTGACCTCTGCCTGCCCGCTCACACGGCCTAGAGGCAAAAACAAGCCGGTTTGGTGGACCCCAGCACTAGGACCTCTAAGAAGCAGTTGTAGAAAACTGTTCAACCAAGCCAAGTCCACAAAAGCTGAAACCGACTGGGCTTCATACAAAGCATCTCTCAATGCTTACAAAAAGGAACTGAGGAAAGCCAAACGCTCGTCTTGGAGACTCTTCTGTGGAAAAATAGAGGAATCTTCGGAGGCATCTAGGCTAAGAAAAATCCTCTCAACCAACCCAGGTATGCCTAGCTTTTTAAAAAAGGCGGACGGCTCCTGGACCACTTCCAGCGAAGAATCCCTCAATCTACTACTGGATACACATTTCCCAGGTAGCTCCCACGTTACTAGCAATATAAACCTGTCTAGGTCAATTGCACGTACGACTAACTTTAAAGGTCTGATTACTAGGGACAAACTGCTCTGGGCGATACACAGCTTCAAACCATACAAATCCGCGGGGCCAGATGGCATAATACCAGCTGAAATTCAAAACACCTCGGATATCATCTCGCCTTTGCTTGAGATAATCCTGAAAAGCTGTGTAAAAATGGCATACATTCCGCTGTTATGGAGAGAAGTAAAGGTCGTATTCATACCCAAAGCCGGTAAATGTTCCCATGTAAATCCTAAGGATCTCAGACCCATAAGCCTATCGTCATTCCTTCTAAAAACATTAGAAAGGTTAATTGATATCCATCTACGTACTAACATAGATACAAGACTTTTGTCTACGGCTCAACATGCATATTGCAAAGGCAAATCTGTTGAAACAGCCTTACATACGTTAGTACGCTCAATCGAATACTCCCTTCACCATAAGGAGTACACTATGGTTGCATTCCTGGATATTGAGGGTGCTTTTAATAACGTCAATACATCCGCGATCGCAAATGCACTGTCAGATCTAAAGGTGTTTGACTCACTTGGTGAGCTTATTAATCTACTTCTCACAAGTCGGATTATAAACTCGAAACTGGGTATGACATCGGCCAGAAGATCTGTCAGTAGAGGTACGCCACAAGGTGGAGTCCTATCTCCCCTCCTTTGGAACTTAGTGGTGAACAAGCTGCTGATGTGCCTAGAAAAGGAGGGTTGCAGGGTGATTGCCTATGCAGATGACGTTGCAATTGCCGCCTCAGGGAATCACCTAAACACCTTGAAAGAACTTCTCCAAAACGCTCTTAATAAGCTAACTACATGGGCAGATCGTTGTGGGTTGGGTGTTAACCCCCACAAAACCGAACTTGTTCTATTCACTAGGAAACATAAAGTTCCATACATTGATTCCCCCTCTATCAGGGGCACAAGTCTAGTCTTTTCAGACGAGGCAAAATACTTGGGTCTCATTCTGGATAGAAAGCTTAGCTGGAAACCTAACATTCAGGAAAGAGTTCGTAAAGCTACAGCAGCACTCTTCTCCTGCAAAAAAGCTATTGGTAACAAATGGGGGCTCCAACCCCCCATTACCAACTGGCTATACATCTCGGTAATTAGACCGATACTTATGTACGGGGTGGTTGTTTGGTGGACTGCCCTTGATAAAGCGATAAATCGCGATAAGCTAGGCAAAGTCCAACGTACAGCTTGTCTCTGCATGAGTGGTGCACTGGACATCTTTAGCAAGCAAGTGGCTGCTAGTGCGGCTATCCGCCTCAAAACAACGTTCCAATGGTCCGAGAATGAAATCGGCCACGCATCTATTCTGAAAAAATTTAGAATCCTCCCCAGTAACATAGACTACATCACTCCTCGAACCCTTTTTGACAAAAACTTCAAGGTCAAGATCCCTCCCAGAACATTCTGGGAAGGGCCACCCGTCGAAAATAAATCAATCCATTTTTATACCGATGGATCCAAAACCGACGAGGGGGTAGGAGGTGGTATGTTCTCTGACAGGCTGAATCTCAGCCTCTCCTTTTGACTCCCTGATCACTGCAGTGTGTTCCAGGCAGAAATCTTGGCTATTAAGGAAGTCCTGTCGTGGCTGACGAAGAACGTGATATCCATTACGGATATCTGGATCTTCTCAGATAGTCAAGCTGCATTAAAATCCCTGGATTCTGGGTCCACAAACTCTATCGTAGTCCGTGACTGTCGGTCATCTCTAGTGGAGATGGCGAAGCATTTTAACATCCACCTATGCTGGGTGCCAGGACATTTAGACATTCCAGGGAACTGTAGGGCGGATGAACTCGCCAGAAAAGGAACCACACTGCCCCTTTTACCTGATAAAGGTTCACTAGGCATCCCAATCGCTACATGCAAACTCATGCTTATGAGACAGACCATTGAGAACTGTAACCTTAGGTGGACAAGTGGCAACACTTGTCTAGCGACAAAGCAGATTTGGCCAAAGCTGGATCTGAAACGCTCTAAGTGTTTGATTTCTCTAAACAGACTTCACATTGGTGCTATAATTGGTGTGATCACCGGACACTGTCTCATAGGCAGACATGCAACAAGGCTTGGCGTCCACGCAAATGACTTCTGCAGAAGCTGTATGGACGAGGAGGAGGAGGAGACAGTTCTCCACCTTCTCTGCACGTGCCCTGCTCTTTCTCAAAGACGTAAACTCCATTTAGGATCCTTCTTTTACAATGATCTTAACGATCTCATTAACACCGACATAAAAAGTCTGTCAAGCTTCATCAGAAGCTCCAAATGGTTCAACGAGTAGGAGGATGATACATCCGTGTGGCATCACAATGGGCCTGTCACTGGCCTAAGTGTCTCGGTCTCGGCCGACAGCCACTACAACCTAACTTAACCTAACCATAAAGAAAAAGTGGAAGAATTGAATAAGAGAAAATTGGTTGTTTATTTAAAGTGATTAATTGTGAAAGTGAATTGTTGAATTAAATAAGTGAATTATTAGAATAATAATCAAGAATTAAAAGACATTGAAAGAGAACTAATAAAGATTAATTAAATATAATTACGTTTTATCTTTTCGAATCCTAGCCTGGATGTAACATTGGTGTCAGAAGTGGGATAAAACGTATTCAGTGTGAAATTAAAGTGAACTGGATTAGTTTTTTTTTTAAAAAAAGGAAAACAAAAATGGGCCACACATGGAAATAACTACAGCTCAGTATACCGCAGTTAAAAGCTGAAGTAGAAAAGCGGAATCTCAAGTAAGTACAGGCGTTGATATGACTGCTATGATTGAATTACTTCTGGCCAAATTTGATGAACAAAAGAATTCTCTAGAACAACAGACAAATTCTCTAGATTCCAAATTGCAATCAATGGACTCTAAATTTGATGAACAGAAGAACTCTCTAGATTCCAAATTGGAATCAATGGACTCTAAATTCGAAGAACAAAAAAATTCCATAGTTGCCGCCCAAAAGAGCGCTGTGAAAGATTTTAAAAATGTTCTCGAAGGAAAACTCGAAGAAATTGACCACAAGTTCGAGAAGGTTGAAACCAAATTGGACGAAATCCATCAGACGTTTTGCAAGCATGAAACAAACTTCGAGAACTTGTCTAAAGAACTCGAGAAAGTGAAGAAGCAGAAGGCTCGAGAATATTCTGCGGACTGCCCGAGAAGGAAAGAGAGAGAGAGCTTCCTGTTTTCGATGGTCAAACATCATGGTCAATTTCTAAGAAACAGTTTGAAGCAGCTGCAATGGCGAACAGCTGGGATAACGAGGAAAAGTCGATTGCGCTAACGCTCGCACTAAGAGGTAGGGTGAGGTGGTTATAAATGCACCAGTGGTGCAAAATGCACCACAGCTATATCCAGCAAACTGGTAGCTGGATTGGTGTCTACCTCATTTATATGTGCCCGTTACATTAAGCAACTGCGTTAGGATTGAATCTGGTCGTGTCCGTGTTTGTTGGCGCAAGTGTGCAAAGTGGGTTGTGAAATTCAAGTGAAAACCAAAAAAATCGAGGTAAGTTTACTTTTTTAATATTTGCTTGTAAATCGAGTTTTTCTTCACTTAAAATTATTAAATTGCTTAATTGGGACATTTCGTTTATATTTTAAAAAAGGAGTTAATAGTTTTGTTGTGTTTTTTTCTCAATATACAAATTTTTATCAAAAAATACATGTTGCTGCACAATGCTCCACATAAGCATAGTGCTAAATGCACCATGGTGCATTGTGAACCTAAGCGATTTTGCGAAGAATAACTTTTTTTAAGAGCAAACTATTTTTTAGGATGAACCAGTGTTACTACGCAAAAAAGGCTTTCGTACGAAAGACCAGATGAGAGCAGCACTCATAAAAATCGATGGCGGAATGTCTCTCCGAGGAGCTCCAAAACAAGTTGGTCTGTCGTACCATACTGTTCGACGATATTACAAAAAATGTAAGAGTTGTGCAGCTTCAAGAATATCATTGACTGCAAAATATACGAAAGTTTTTTTCTGACTGGCAGGAGGAATCTCTAAAATCCTATATTACTTACTGCGCCAAAATTGTTTATGGAATCACAGCAACCGAATGCCGCATGTTAGCTTTTCAACTAGCATCCATTAATCAGATGCAAAATATAGGTACCAGCCAGCTGGAAAACTAGTTCAATGGCTGGCCTAGATTGGCTTCGGGGCTTCCGGGGAAGGCACCCAGAATTGTCGTTAAAAAAAACTTGAAGCACGAAGCTTAGCACGAGCGACATCATTCAACAAATATTCAGTTGAAATGTTTTTTGACAACCTATTTAAAATCCTTCAAGAACATTTCATTTTTGTGGCTCAAATCAAAAAGAAGTGGTTAAAGAGGATGATATAAGATACGTCATGAAAGATCCTGATGTGTTGGGGCTAACTAAACGGCAGCAATCGTACAAATTTGCCGAATATTTCGGCAATTTAAATATTTGTTAATTCTTTTTATTTTGAAGCATTTTTATGTTCGAACAACTTGTTATTGTTATTTTTTTCTATATGATATGTATTTTTTTTTAGGTAATAATTTATTTTTGTTAATTTTCTGTTAATTTTCTTAATGTTAATTAAACTTATATTTTTCTATTTATTGTGTTTTAGTTATCCTATATGTTATCTTTGTTCCAATAAAACTCGATATATTAATTCAAATTATGTTATTTTAATTATTAAAATCAATCCGTAGTGCAATAAGCACCCTCCTGGTGCATTCTGCACTCGCGTTTGGTGCATTTAGTACATACCATAGTGCACCATGCACCATTTCACATTTTCCAAAAAAGGTATGCTAACTTTCAGAAGACAGACGCTATCAAAAATTTAAGTTTGTACGTTTCTACTTAAATAACCCACCGAATGAATATAAAAAACCGACCACGAAGAGTTTATTTTGAAAGACTTATGATCGTTTGAAAAAGGGGTGGTGCATCTATGCCCATGTCACCCTACAGCTGCGGAGTTACTCCAAACCGTCTCAGAAGAGAAGCAACATAACTACGACGCCTTGGTGAAGGCTATAGAGATGCGCTTCGGTGATGAGCATATGCAGCAGGTGTACAGGGTCCAGCTACGCAGTAGAGACCAGAAGAGGGGAGAAACACTCCAACAGCTGCAAGCAGATATCGAACGTCTGGCGCATTTGGCATACCCTAATGCTGGTGAGGTTCTCATCAATGAAATAGCTGTGGAAACGTTTATCCAAGCCACCGCTTCCATTATAAGGAGGGACATCGTCCGTCAGTCTTGGTTGCACAATACCAGCAGTTACTGTCTGAAAACAGCAACAGGAGCGACAGCGAAAAAGTATGGAGAGATCATACTAACAATAAATTAGTCAGGATTAGCATTCTCCCACGCTTTCCTAGTAGCCGATATATGTGGCAAATTGCGTACGCCAGGATTAAAAAGATAAAGTATCAGTCCAACGGTTGGGGGCTGAGCCCATTAGCGGTTGGAGTGCACGGGACATCCCCGAATGCTCAAAAGGAACATCCGGATATCGAGCTGATTCTCGCCTTGAAGGAACATGAGGGCAAGTCAGCCTGGCAGCAGATCTCTGATAAGATTCTGATATCTAGCGACCGCATGAAGAGGAGTTACGACACCAAAGCAACCACCCCAGGATTCCAGTAAGGAGATCTGGTATGGCTATACAACCCTCATCGCCGAAAAGGCATGTCACCTAAACTACAGCAGGATTGGGAAGGACCCTATAAGATACTGAAGCGCATCAACGATGTTGTCTACCGGATCCAGCGCGGAAGAGGCAAGCTGAAAGTTGTCCATGTGGATCGTCTCCATCGCTACCATGGTGAATATATTGACGTGCTTGTTCGGAACGAACAAGTTTAAGAGCGGGATATTGTTGCATGTTTGCTCAAACTGTGACATTCAGCATCATTTAGTCAACTTGCAGCGCCATCTTTTTGAGAGCTATATAACCATATAAGATAATCGATATTTGGCAGCATTGGAAAAGCAGTTTGAATAATTAGTACATCTGTTGTTCTCGCAGGAGCACCCAAGACATTCTAGTTTTGAATCACGATAAAGAAGTGCGATAGATTACAGTAGTGAAAAGTATAGAGAAAAAGTGGAAGTATTGAATAAGAGAAAAGTGATTGTTTATTTAAAGTGATTAATTGTGAAAGTGAATTGTTGGATTAAATAAGTGAATTATTAGAATAAAAATTAAGAATTAAAAGACATTAAAAGAGAACTAATAAAGATTAATTAAATAGAATTACGTTTTATCTTATCGAATCCTAGCCTGAATGTAACAGTACGATACAAAAAAATTAAGTAAAGGGGGTAACCATTTGAAGGATTAGCTTTTTGTATATAATTTTTTAAGGAAACGATAAAAAGTTTAGTTTTGAGGATACAAAGTTCCTGATTTCATAAAGATTATCAGTGGTGGGCGAAAAAGGTGGCGGTAAGTTTTGTTTAGAAATATTTTGATGGAAATTATAACAATAAATCTACTTTTTGCTTATGAAAGGGATGAAGTAAAGAAAAAATTCGTCAATGTTGTCATAACGTACCTACAAAAGAATAAAAAAAAATAGAATCAGCAATCAGGAAGATTCACATGGAAGTTCTTTGAAACTGAAGGAATTACTCGGATTGTGAAGGCACTAACATACCTGAAGAAGACACCAAAGAGGATGAAAATCAAAAATCTAATTTTGTATTTTTTTTTTAAAGTATAGGCTAATTGAAAGTATAGATTTTCCTACGTGATTTGTTATTATTATTTTGACATAGGTTGCTAACAAATAAAAAAAATGTTACATATTTACAGGAGTCATTGTGGATGTTAGAATTTTTCCGACAGTATGTTAGATCTTATGGGTGGCGACGGTGTAGAGGTTAGTGTGTTGGCTTGTGACCCGTGCGGTGCAGGTTCAATCCCCATGGGGAACAACAACATACGCCACCCAATCACATGCCTCTACACCACAAGAAGGATTTCTGCCTGGTAGTACAATGGACCGTTACCGAGTCTGAGTGCTCTGGGATTTGGATTGGAAAAAAAAATGTTAGATCTCGGGCGTTTTGCATAATTTTAGATATGAACTCGATTCTGTTTTTTATACGATTTTTTTTTGCACACATTTCATTTAACTCGAATCGAGGAAACATTTTCATTGTCTATTTACACGATTTGTTAGAAATAACACAAACACAAACCCCCTATTATGGTTAGGGAGTCGAATGTTCGACTTGAATTGAATTAAAATTTAAAAGTAGGCAACACATTCAGGGCTATCGGCAATCCGAGGGAAACAAATTTCCCCCGAACATTTTTTGTTCCATGTGAAATATTCCTCGTATCGTGAATCTCCAATGGAATTTATTTCATCCGGAATTTTCGAAGTTATATTCGAAGGCGTTGACAGTTGTCAATCCCAATCCCAATTAAATCAGAGATTTTGGTAATATATTTTTTTTATATGGGTTTGTGTACCCTCGTAGTAAGTTTTCATATCTTGAAGAGTTTGACTTATATCATCAGAAATGTCTCTTTGAATTTGTATTTCTTGTTCTAAGATTTGCTGCGACGACTTTCCTTTTGTTGATTGTTTTGGAATACCAGGCCTCTTGGCGGACTGGAGTTATCTGGGTCATCACAAACCATTTTCAACAAATACTCTTCTTCTATTTCAGAAATTTTCAAAGCATCCTCGGTTTTTTTGTGTATTTTCCTGTTCTCTACCATTTTTGTCTGCAGCTAACTTCCTCTTCTTTTCACAGTACGGTAAGCCAAATCTCGACGTGTTCGATAGTCCTTCAACTGATTCATTCATTGATCATATTTTTATAATTGCTTCTTCCAAAGAGGTGAATCTATACTATTTGAAAGAGCTCCGCCAGTACCATTTTGGTCTTTTTTATTTTCGGACAGTTTCTTTTTTATATATATTTTTTTGTCTCCCCATACCTCTTGGATGTTTGTCAGACGTTCGCAAGAGATGCAAACAACACGCGGTATTCCCAAGTGGTCCCCCATCTAAGTACTAACCGCGCCCTACATCGTTTAATTGCGGAGATTGAACCAGAACCGATTGATTCGACGTGGTAAGCGCTTTTTTGAGGTACATAGTTAGGGACTTTGTCTACCTCGGCTCCGCTGTTAATTCTGATAATGACACCAAAGCAGAAATCAAACGAAGAATTTCACTTGCCAACCGCTGTTTCTTTGGCCTAAGACGGCAATTGATTAGTAAGGCCTTGTTAAGAAAAACTAAGTAGACTCTATATAAGACCATCATCATCCCAGTCCTGCTCTACGGCGCAGAAGCGTGGGCATTAGCAAAAGTGGATGAAGATCTCCTTGGTCACTCCTTCAAGTGATTTTCGGTCCCGTTTACGGTGACGGGCTCTGGAGGAGGAGATTTAACAGCGAACTCTACGAGCTGTACAGCGACATCGACCTGGTCAAAAAAGTGTGAATCAGTCGACTAAGATGGCTAGGACATGTAGAGCGAATGGACACCAACGCTCCGGCCCGAAGAGTCTTCGATTCCAAACCGGAGGGACACCGCAGTAGAGGAAGACCTCGCATTAGGTGGTGCGCGCAAGTGGAAGGGGATCTCAACCAACTTGGAGTGCGCAACTAGCGTTAGCCAAAGATCGTGCTAACTGGAGAGCCGTATTGGTTGAGTCCCAGGTCCACCCCGGACTGTAGCGCCACCTAAATAAGTAAGTGATATAAGCACTAAAACTTCATCATACACTAGGGATGTCATCACCGAGAAAATTGAAAAGGCTTTAGTTATATGGGTGGAAAATAACTCTCAAAAAAGAATACCAATAGACAGAAAAGCCCTTAAGTAAACTGCTGTTAAAATGTACCAACAAATTCAAGAAAAAGAGGCAGGAACGTTATCATAAGAAACACACCTTTTCTGCAAGTACGGGCTGGATGACGGGATTTCTTAAAAGACATGCCCTCCAAAACATTAAAATTAAGGGTGAAATTGCATCTGCTGATGAAGCTGCTGCTAAGGAATTTCCTCAAAAACTTGCGAAAGCAATCGAAGACGGACGTTACTGTCCTTGTCGTCGGCACCACCACACCAAATGAATAGAACTAGCGCAGTAATAGAAACGCTTCAACAACCGAGTTTCACGCTATGCGCTGTATAATGTTTATTCTCTATAAAAAATGATTATTAACAAAATATTACATTTGGGAATATTCCTTACTTATTGGTGAATCCTGGCAGGTGACTTGGTGGCTGACGACAATCGATTACAAAATGGTGAAAACCAAATTCAACGTGGTTTTATCGAGCTGTCTTATGACAGATAAGATGTCAAAGTGGGACCTGTTCGCCGAGATGAAGTCATCTGCCAAGAGTTACGCCAACGTTACATTTTGTGATACATTATTTAATGACACCCCACCCCCCGTGAGGCATCCCCATTGGAAGCCTCACTAACATTCAACACGGCAAGTCTCACTGCGGGCCTTCGTAGTATTCCAGTCGCCGTCTTTACCTCGGCGGAGCGGACCTGTCCATCTGGACCAGGGAATACTTTGATGATCTTACCTCGAATCCACTGGCTCCTTGGTGCATCGACATCACATACCAAAACTGGGCTTCCGACTTCGAGTGGCGGCACCTTCTGGAACCATTTGCTTCTTCGGGTTAGTACCGGGAGATACTCGCGTATCCATCGCTTCCAGAAGCGGTCTTTTAGCTGCTGGCTAACCCTCCACTGCTTCCGAAGACAAAGTGCACGTTGATCAAGTGGTCCGGGAGTTTGAGTCGAGTTCGGGACTCCTAAGAGAAAGTGGTTAGGTGTGAGGGGCTCCTCATCCTCAACTGAGATAGGTAGATGAGTCAAAGGCCGGCTATTAATTATATTTTCTGCCTCTATTAGCGCGGTCTGCAGAGTCTCAATTTTTGGCTTCGTTTCCTGGAGCGCGTGTGACAAAGATCGTTTGACAGACTGCACAAGACGCTCCCAGCATCCTCCGGCATGTGGGTTTACAGGGCAATTAAACACCCACTCGATTCCAGCTGAAGAGAGCTCCGCCTTGATAGCTTCTTTGTCGAATATGTCGTTGGTCACCAATTCCTTACTGGCTCCCAGGAAGTTTGTCCCGTTGTCACTTCGTATACGCAATGGGACTCCTCGTCGGTTGACAAAATTGCGGATACACAAAACGCACGCGTCTGTTGACAAGTCTGCTGCTATCTCCAAGTGCACGGCTCTTACCGTCAGACAAGTAAAGAGCGCGACCCAGCGCTTCTCATTTCTCCGGCGTATGGTGACGAGTACAGGACCGAAATAGTCGAGCCCGGTGAATGTAAACGGCCTGACAAAGGGCGTCAGTCGGTCCTCCGGTAGCTGACCCATTAACGGCGGCTGTGGCCTGGCTCGCCGGAACCGACATAAGTGGCATTCCCTTTTGCATACTTTTACGGCGGAACGTAGACTGGGCACCCAAAATCGTTGCCGTATTTCATTTACGATAGTATCGTCATTTTGATGTCGCAGGCGGCAATGATACTCTCTCACTAGTAGCTTCGTTACTGCGTGGTGCTTTGGCATAATGATAGGTCGTCTTGTTTCGAAAGGTACAGTCGTGGCAGCGTCGATTCTTCCAAGTGCACGAACGAGTCCAAAATCATCCAGATACGGTGCCATCTTAAACAGCTGGCTGCTTTTCTCTATCGGTATCTTTTGGCGGAGGTTTTCGATGTCCTCATGGTAGGCGTCCTTCTGTGCCTGACGGTATATCAGCTCCTCGGCGTTCATAAGTTCAACTGCGGCTAGTTCTCCTTGTTCCGTCGGCTTACGCTGACTTGCGTTCACGAATCGAATCATCCAGGCCATAGTTCGTCGCAGTTTCAATAGACTTGAGAATCTGGAAACGTCGAAAAGTGGTTTGCTATGCTGGGCTATGCTCAGCACGTATTTCGACCGAATCTCCTCTTTCTGTTCGTGATCAGCAATGTCCTTGGGCTGATGAAGCCACTCGGTTTCCGGCAGCATTAAAAAGTTGGCACCCTTTATCCAAATGTTATCAGTCCGCGACTGCTGCGAATAACTGGCACGAGTGGCATCGTCCGCTGGATTCAACTTAGATGGCACCCAGCGCCACTGATTGACTTGGCTACTCTGCAGAATCTCCGCTATACGAAAGGCCACGAATTCTTTGTGACGGCGAGGATCCGATCGTAGCCAGTGTAGCACGGTTTTTGAGTCGCTCCAAAAAACTCGATCGGCAAAAGACAAGTCGTGACAATCGACAATGGAGTTACAAAGTCTCGTTCCAAGAACCGCCGCTGACAGCTCCAGACGGGGTATTGATAGAAGGTTCTTCGGGCTTCCACTAGTCTTGCCACAAACGAATGATATATGGACCTCATTGTTGTCTTCAATTCGGAGGTATGTAACGGCGCTGAAAGCTTCCTCGCTGGCATCCACAAACGTGTGCAGGTCCACACGGCTGGCTCGCGTTAAATGGCCGCCATGGCATCTGGGAACTTTAAGTTGTGCTAAACACGGCAACAGCGACTTCCATTCTGTCCATCTTGTGAAGGATTCATCGGGAATCGGCTGATCCCATCCAATTCCGAAACGCCATATCGATTTCAATATCAGCTTTAATGGAAGCGTGTAGTTCGCTATCATCCCAAGTGGATCGAATATGGACATCGAAATGCAGAGGAACTCCCTCTTGGTAGGGCGTCTGTCTCCCATTATTATGGCTTCATTGACGCGAGGAAAGCTCAAACGGAACATGAGCATGTCTTCATTGCTGTTCCAGCACAGACCCAGAACCTTCTCGTTTGTCGTAACTGCCTCCATGTCCATGCTGACCATTCCAGTGGAACCTTGCGATCCATGCGATAAACTTAGTAGGACTTAGTAGAATCCAGCATCGCCATGAATTTCGACCACTGCCTTCGTGACGACGACGGCCTCTGACACGCTATCAAAGCTGTCAACGTAGTCATCCACGTAGTGGTGGCTAAGAATGGCTTGAGTAGCTCTCGGGTGGTCCTTTTGAAAACTTAAAGCGTTGAGGTTCTTAACGAAGTTGGCTGAACAGGGAGAACTGGCTGCTCCGAAAGTCATCGCTTTCATCACGTACACGTCGATTGGTTTCCCTTCGTTCTCTCGCCAGAGGAAGCGCTGCGAGTGTTGATCTTCTGGACGTATCATCACCTGGTGAAACATTTCTTTTATGTCACCCGTGACTGCGATGGAGCGTATGCGGAAGTTGTAAAGAACCTTTACCAATGGCACGTAGTCGTCCGGTCCCTTTAACAAGAACGAATTCAGGGATACGCCGCCAACCTCTGCCGCGGCGTCGAATACTAATCGCACCTTGTTTGGGTTTTCGACACCGAAATGGGGAAGATACCAAGTCCTAGGAGTACGTACATCTGCTTCGGTTGGCGTCAGCTTCGCTGCATAACCCCGTTTCAGATAATTATTGATAATATCCTTGTATGTGGCGGCAAAATTAGGGTCTCTCCGCATTCTGGCTTCTAGGCTTAGAAATCTCTTCTTAGCTAGATTGTAGCTATTCGGCAACTGGATTCCATCCTCCTTCCATAGCAGGCCAGTCTGAAATCGTTTGCTTAATCTTACCCGTAGTGTCAGATAACAGCTGTGATGCCCTCCTATCTTTATCCGAAACTAATTTCTCCATTGGCCTTTTGACTCCGAAGCTTTCGATACAGAAGT
The DNA here is from genome assembly GCA_949715645.1 of Portevinia maculata. Lineage (NCBI taxonomy): Eukaryota > Metazoa > Arthropoda > Insecta > Diptera > Syrphidae > Portevinia > Portevinia maculata. The sequence goes on from OX454527.1 coordinate 125,712,333, forward strand.
ATTCATCGACAAGTTGATTCAATCGAAGATCCTGTTTTGGAGACTGGCTACTGCAGAGCACGATATTCCCTGGCATCTGATCCTCCTTTTCCGAGGTTAACCTTCCATATGCGACCCATCCCAACCTGGTAAGTGCAATAATCGGTCCCTCCTCTTGACAGTGGACAATGTCCATTGGTACCCCGAGATGGCTGTGGTCCAGTCCGATTAGTATTTCTGGACTAGCTTGAGTATAATTGGCCAGAAGAATGTCAGGTCGGCTTCGCAAAATCCGTTCCGAAGCAGTGAAGGACTGGGTTGGTAGACAAAGTTCTTCAACGGTTTGAACTCCATGTACCTCGAATTTATTGGCGCCTTCCTTGTCTGCACTGATCGATATGTCAACGATGGAGGACTTCCTCGGTTGTGTTTCTCTTCCGATCCATCTCAAATTGAGTTCCTTGGGTTTTCCGTTGAGGTTCAGTCGATGTGCTAATTGCGAGCACATGATTGTGATAGAGGAGCCTTCATCCAAAAGCGCGAATGTTCGTATCATTTTCGTGCCATTGTAGACCCTGACGGGCAAGACTCTGAAAAGGATTCTCGTATCTCTGACGTCGTCGCAGTTCAACAAGGGCGTTTGGGTCTCCAATAGTTCTTTCTCCTCGACGACCGGTGTTGGCCTCTTTTCAAGTTCCGCATCATGGAGAGACTGATGATGCATCCTTTGGCAGTTGGCAATACCACATTGTTTTCTGGTGCGACAAGTCCTGATGCTGTGTCCATATTTAAGACATCCGAAACATAAATTCTTTTGCTTCACGAATTCCCATTTAGCTGGCGTGTCTAATTTGCTGAAGCTGTTACATTCTACAATTGCATGTGGTGTTCCTTCACAGTAACGGCATTTCTTATACTTGTTTTCGACTTTCGCCATTGCCTCGATAGTATGTAGCACGTTTCCTCTTCTTGGCTTTGACGACGATTCAATGTGACTCGAAGAAGGCAATGATGTCGGCGCTATCATGCAGATTAATCGGGCTACTTGACCCAGCCAATCATTAAAGTGCTTGATCGTGGGGTAAGGCTGAATGGAAACGCTGTGCTGTGCCCACTCTAACCTTTTGTTCATGGGTAACTTTCCGACCAACTCATCCAATAAAGTGGGATTAGCTATATGCTGATGCATACCACTTGCTTCCAGGAATACGGACAAATTTTGTACCTTTGTGGCAAATGGCACTATTAGTTCCAACATATTCTCTGGAATCGGTGAAATTTCCCTCACCTTTCTTAGTTGGCTCTGAACCAGACACTCCGGACGTCCGAAACGGAACTCCAAGTTGGCCATTACCTGTTCGACGTTATTGGAGTGGATGAGCAGTGACTCGACCACGTCTCTCGCTTCGCCCTTCACGCTTTTCTGCAGGCGGAACATGTTCTCAACCTTACTATAGCCGAACATGTTCGTAGATTCGACGAACGCTGTACAGAACATAGGCCATTCTTCAGGTCTGCCATCAAACTCTGGCAGATCGTGTAGCTTACGGTGCGATCCATACATGGCTGACGAGGTAGATGGTAGTTGGAAGGCTTGATGATACAGAGGGGGAGGAAAGGGAACATTGAGCTGGTGTTCGATATTTTGTCGAGTGTTAAGCGGTGGCAGGAACGTTGGGACTGTCTCAGAAGTCGCTATGCTGTTCGGCGAATAGTGAATATAACTCGTGGGCAACGTTTGCGTAAGGTTCGTCGACGATGAAATCGCTGGTGACCAAGAATACACTGCGTGAGATGAACGCGGAATGTGTGACATCATACTGGCCTCTTGTGGAATAGTAAGATTGGCTGATTTCGAACAGACTGCTGGAGTAACGTTATGGCAGGCGATAGAAGCATGTGAACTTGTAGTGGCAGCATTTGAAGTAACAAATGTGACTATAGAAGCGGCAGAAGTGACAACTTCAGAACTTACGGGGGTAGCAGACATAACGGCACTGTTGGATGCAGATACACTCGAAAGTACCTGCTGCACGTGTAAAAGCTGTTCAAGGCGTTGGCGTTCCTTTTTCTCTTTGTCTGCAACTGCTACAGCGGCTTCAAGTTGTTCACGAAGCAGCTGCAACTGATCTTCCGTCGTTGTCTCGTTGATTTGGGCCTCTCGTATCGTACGGTTAGCCTCTTCTAACGGGCTGCTGTCGTCGGAGCAGTCCGAAATTTCAACCGAGTCCTGGCGTAGTTTCGAAGTTTGCCTCGTCGTTCGCTTTTCGGTGTCCATTGGCTATATAATTTAACGAGCAATGCTTCTTTAGCAAAATAGTCTGAACACTATGAGCCTAGACAAATAAGCTGACGATCGAAGGCTGCGAATACAATGGTGGTTGGCAATTTAGCGTTGAGTGTGGTAGCGTTTCGCTGACTACGGCTAAGGCCGCTGGCTACGGATTGGACACTGTTAACTCTTCCGCTGGCTGCGGGATACCTACACCTAAAGGCGACAAATTCTTCCGCTGGCTGCGGGCAGGCTATCGGATTCGTCCGCTGGCTGCGGGAAGAGCACTGTATATTCTTCCGCTGGCCGCGGGCAGGCAATGAATAAATATTATTCTTCCGCTGGCTGCGGGTATGGCAAAGCAATAAAGAATAAAGATGTCGTCGGCACCACCACACCAAATGAATAGAATTAGCGCAGTAATAGAAACGCTTCAACAAGCGAGTTTCACGCTATGCGCTGTATAATGTTTATTCTCTATAAAAAATGATTATTAACAAAATATTACATTTGGGAATATTCCTTACTTATTGGTGAATCCTGGCAGGTGACTTGGTGGCTGACGACAATCGATTACAAAATGGTGAAAACCAAATTCAACGTGGTTTTATCGAGCTGTCTTATGACAGATAAGATGTCAAAGTGGGACCGGTTCGCCGAGATGAAGTCATCTGCCAAGAGTTACGCCAACGTTACATTTTGTGATACATTATTTAATGACAGTCCTGACCAAGTTTAGAATGCTGACGGACCTGGCACTTTTCTGGGAAAAAAATGCCAAACAGAACCTATGTCGCAAAATCGCAAAATAGTGCAAGTGGGTTGAAGTTAGCTAAGGATCGTGTGACATTTTTATTTTGCTCCAACGCTTAGGGTATCGCATGTTGAAACCGCTGGTTGTTAATCAGCCCTTAAAACCGCGTTCAATGAAGGGAGTGGATTTAAACACATTTCCAGTTCACTGGATGGCAAACAAAAAAGCCTGGGTGGCCACTCACATTTTTACTAAATGGCTTAATAAATGTTTTGTCCCAGAAGTCAGACGCTATATGAAATCAAAAGATCTGGAATTCAATGGTCTCGTGATTGTAGATAATGAACCCGGCCACGCGGTCTTGGAACAAGCAAACACGCAAACATGTTTTCTGCCACCAAACACCACGTTAGTAATACAAGCGTCAGACCAAGTGATAATTATTACTACATTCAAGACCTACTATTAAGCGATCATTTCAATACATTTTGGACAAATGGCTAACAGTGAATTAATGATGTTTGGAAGAAATTCACTATCATGGATTGCATTAATCACGCCAAAATAGCTTTCTTAGAAATAGGACTGATATGTATGTAACTTTCCAACACATACTGTAGATGCTTGGAAGAAAGCTCATCATAGTAATAAGTAATAAGAAATAAATTTAGTCTTAAGCTGATCGTGGTGCGTTTCATTTCTCTATGCGGAATACACAAAACTGGCGACGAGGATAAACGGATTTTTTTTGTATCACACAACGGATTCGGTACAGCTTAGTGGTCACACCGAAGCTCCAAGAATGAGGAAAACATCCGCAAATGCAAAGTGATACGATTTTTTTTTTGTAAATGTGCACGGAGGAAAAAAAAGTTTTAAGATTCCAAGAAAACAGTGAATCGAACGGAAAAATGTCCAGTTTCATTGGACGTATTGAATATTACAATGCAGGGGATAATTTCAATAGTTATATTGAGCGATTAAGCCACCTATTGAAACTTAATAAAATCACCAAGGATGAGGACAAAGTTTCTTTTTTAATCGGAGTGGGTGGAGGAGAACTTTATAATATTTGTAAGACTCTAGTGGCACCAAAAAATCCGGATGAACTTAGTTATGAAGAGTTGGTTATTAAATTAAAGTCACATTTTCAACCAAAAAAGAATACGACAGCAGAACGGTTCAAATTTTTGAATAGAAATCAGGAGCTTGATGAAAGCATATCCGATTTCATTGTTGCGATCAAGCAGTTGGCAGATAACTGTAAGTACGGGGATTTTCTGGAAGAAGCTCTCAAAGACAGGTTGCTTATGGGCCTGAAAAACAAGAAAATCCAGTCAAAGCTCATAGATATTGGAGACTTAACATTTGAAAGGGCATGCGAAACGGCCTTAAATATGGAGATGATCGAATTGGAGATGGTGAACATGAATACGGTATCATCAGCGGGTGCAGTCCATGTAATGAAGGACAGGTATACAAGGGGAACAAGGGGGCGTTCGAGGTGCAGCAGGAGTTCGATAGACAGACGAAAGTCAGAAGGTCAGGATATTCGACAGTCATCAAGGTCATCGAGGGAAAATTTCGCAAGTATACAATGTCATTTCTGCAATAAGTGGGGCCATGTACAACGCAACTGTTTCATGAAGAATAACAGTAGAAACAACTCTAGGAGCAGGAATAAAAGTCGATATAACGGAAACAGAGGTAGTAGAATAAGTGCTATTAAAAATGAATCTTTAGAAAAAAGAGAGACAATTGAGCTAGGTTATATCCACAATTTGCAATCTGGGAATAATCCATTATTCATTGATCTGGTTTGTAATGGCAAACGCTTAAGGATGGAAGTAGACTCAGGCGCATGTACCTCAGTGATACACATAAAGACATTCCATGATATATATCCAAATACCGAGATTTCGAATTGCAATCGAATTTTAAATGTAATTTCAGGTGATAAAGTTGATGTTGTTGGGGCTATTAAGGCTTTTGTGTGCTTATCGCCAAAGAATGAGGCGTGTGAATTGGAATTGGTTATAGTTGATGGACCAAAAGTTTTTGTGCCCTTACTTGGTAGGTCATGGCTGGATAAATTGTTTTCCAACTGGAGGAGCGTTTTGTTAGATGGTAATTTATGTGCTAATTTGGAAAGTAATTATATTAGTGAAATCATGGACAAATATAAAAATGTTTTTTATGGTAAAAAGACCGACTCCATTACAAAATTCAAAGCGAAGATTTTGATGAAAGAAGACAGTGTTCCAGTATTTTTTAAGCCATATACAGTTCCTTTTGGTGTTAGGGATAAGGTAGAAAAAGAGTTTGAACGATTGCTGTCCGAAGACATTATATATCTAGTGCGGTAGAGCGAATGGGCTTCACCAATTGTGGTGGTAGTAAAACCCAATGGGGATATACGCCTTTGTGTGAATTGTAAGGTAACAATCAATCCATATGTGCGAACCGACCATTACCCATTGCCGCGGTGTGACGATATTTTTGCTGGTTTAGGCAATTGCGCGGTTTTTTGTGTGCTGGATTTGGAAGGGGCATACCAACAGTTAGAAGTGGAAGAAAACTGTCAGGAATTACTTACCATAAATACCCACAAGGGGCTTTTTAGATTTCGACGGTTGATTTTTGGAGTAAAGTGTGCTCCTGCCATTTTTCAGTCAATTATGGACGAAATTCTTGAAGGCCTAGTTAAAGTTCAGTGCTATCTGGATGACATTGTTGTTGGAGGTTCGGATTTTGAGGAGTGTAAGAGTAATTTGATAAAAGTTCTGGAAAGATTAAACAGTTTTAAAGTTAGGGTTAGGTATGAAAAATGTAAATTTTTCCAACCCGAAATTGACTATTTAGGTCATGTGATAAATGGTGAAGGCATTAAACCTAGTAACAAAAAATTGGAAGCAATACGACAGGCTCCCCACCCGGAAAACGTAACACAATTAAAATCATACTTGGGAATAGTAATTTAAAATACTATTCCCGGTTCATTCCTAACCTTTCAACTGAACTTAAAGAACTTTATAATCTATTGAAAAAGGATGTTGTTTTTTTTATGGTCGGCTGAATGTGAGGCGGCTTTTACGAAAAGTAAAGATTTGATTTTGAATAAAAATATATTGGTTCATTACGATCCTAATAAGGAAATAGTTTTGCACTGCGATGCCAGCCCGTATGGAGTTGGGGGAATTCTTTCCCATATCATAGACGGAGTCGAAAGGCCGGTATTATTTGCTTCAAGCACTTTAAGCGCCGCGGAACAAAAGTATTCTCAGCTACATGGAGAGGCATTGGCCATTATTTTCAGTGTGAAGAAATTCCACAAGTATATTTATGGAAAACCGTTTACGATCTACTCAGATCACCAACCGTTACGGGAAATATTTAATCCCAAAAAGTTTACTCCGGCAGTAGCGGCGGCCAGAATTCATCGTTGGGCAGTGATACTGAGTATGTATCAGTATAGGATCGAATATAGGAAAGGCACGCACATGACCAATGCGGACGGGCTCTCACGACTTCCACTAGCAAACCCTACTGAGATAGAAGAGGATAGTGTTAAATCGATAAGATGCAATAATTACCTTAACGTTAACTTTGAAGATATTTCTGTGGAAACGGGGAAAGATTGGAAGTTAAAAAACATTTTGAACATGATACAAACAGGATGGCCGGGTAGCGTGCCAGAAAATTTAAAGAATTTTTTTTATAAGCGGTTTTTGCTTTCGGAAGAGGAAGGTTGTTTATTTTATGGCGACCGTTTAGTAATACCAGAGGCATTGCATCAATCAATTTTAGTTCTTCTTTATGAGTCGCATGTGGGTATCGTTCGTATGAAACATTTGGCGAGGCAATATTTCTGGTGGCCTGGCATTGATTGTTACATTGAGACATTTGTCTCCGGATGTTGGGCGTGTGTTTTTTCTCACAATAAACCAATGTCAAACCATCATGAATCATGGCCAGAATTCAAAGTGTTTTTCGAACGCATACACATAGATTTTTTTTATGTGAAGGGGTGTAACTACCTGATAATTGTTGATAGTTGTACCAAATGGATTGATGTCAAAATAATGAGAAAGACAAATGTTGAAAGTCTGATTTCGACTCTAAGACCACTTTTCGCATATTTTGGATTACCTTACACCTTAGTTTCAGATAACGGACCTCCTTTTAATTCGAAGATTTTAAGAAAATTTTGTCAAACTAACAATATAAAGTGTATTAAAAGCCCTCCATACCACCCACAGTCAAACGGAGCTGCGGAGAGAGCGGTGCAAACAGTTAAAATGGCTGAAAAAAATGCTGATGTATCCCAACTATAATACACTTCCAATTGAATTTTTAATTGATAACTTCTTATTAAAATATAGGTCAACCCCAACAACAACAACAAATTGTTGCCCAAATGAAACTATATTTAGGATCAAACCACGCACTCTTTTAGACGATGCAAATCCTAAGACTCGAAAAATTAGTATTGTAAATAAAAGAGAAGAAGCGGGTACAAAAATAATCACCCAGTCAATGGTAACAGAACGATCCTTGAGCGTCAGCCAAAGTAATAAGAACAGATTGTTGAAGGCAGGTGATAAAGTTTTATATAAAAGTAAAAACGGTATTGTTTACAATTGGATTCCAGGAATGGTAGAAAAACAATTAGGAAATGTTATTTATGTCATAAATGTTGATGGTGTACGCAAATCAGACCATATATCGCAATTGAAAAAGGCTAATTTTAAGGTGGTATCCTTTGCACCTTCAAACATAATAGACAGGGATAATAAACCACATATAACATTTAAAGTTCCATATAAGAAAAGAAGGTCAACTTCATTATCAAATATGCCCCGTAGATCCGAAAGATTAAAGCAAAAATATAATGAATTGTAACTTAGTTATTAGCTACTCAATTTAAGTTACTTGAAATGAATTACGAAAGTATTATTGGATAAAAGGATCCAATTGAAATTTGTTAACCATATGTTTTTCGGTACTTCATAGTTATTCATAGGCTTAAGTTATTATACAAATTTAGTTAATAGTTACATATAAGTCAATAATGTTTATGCAATCTTAACTTTAACATTCATTATAAAATTATTTTAAAATTGATAAAACTTGAATTAAGTTTGGGGGAGTGATATGTATGTAACTTTCCAACACATACTGTAGATGCTTGGAAGAAAGCTCATCATAGTAATAAGTAATAAGAAATAAATTTAGTCTTAAGCTGATCGTGGTGCGTTTCATTTCTCTATGCGGAATACACAAAAAGGACCATCCACTTTTAATGCATGTTTGAAACCTTGTTGGCTAGAATGTGTGAAAACTAAAGATCCTGTCCCTTTAACACGAACGAGTTTCCCAGTACCGTGTCCTTAGCTCAGCAAATTGGAGGAGAAGGATTTGACGATCTGTCATTTGCAGATATCGACAGGCTACTGGTGGACAAACCCCTTAGTGAAAAGGAAATAATCACCCTTATTGCGATAGTCGTTGAACGCCATACAAAAACACGACAGAAGTATTTCGCATTACTTGTGGCGTTCAACGCCAATTGGCGTTTTTTGTTTTGTGGAATGCATTCATTTAGTGACATTTGTCGTAATACAGTTATTTTCTTTTAAAAACGACTATTTAAAACAAAAACGTCTGGTAAAACTCCAAATGTTGTCGATTACATATTTGCAAACGACAGACCCAAAAAATATTCCAAAATGTAAGTTTTTTTGTCTTTTGGTTTTAAAATTGTAATAACAAGTTTCTTTAGGGTAAAAATAACAATTCCCAAGCAAATGAAACGGCTTGTGTAGCTCATGGAGGCAAATGAAAGCCTCGCAAACATTTTTAAAAGAGGCGTCTCCACAAGTCAACAAACAAAATTGGAATGGGAGTCCTTGGCCAAGGATTTGCAAACCAACACGAAATGGAAAGGAATGGCAGAAAGTAAGGAATTTTGTTAAATGTATGGAAACAAGTACAAATGTTTTTTTTAGGTTTGGTTTGACGCCAAATTCAAGGTTAAACAGAAATTGTTATTTAACAAAAAAGAAATCGAAGCGACAGGCGGAGGAGGCTTTAAACAAAAATGTTTGAATGACGTTGAGGAAGCGATAGCAAGGATCTTGTCGTTGCATGATTTTGTGAACCTAACCGGATTTGTGGCAGGTGTTTCCTATGATTTTGCTGCTCGTAAATCATTTCTCTCCCGCCCACATAAAACCAAGAAAACACCGCTTCTAAAACGCGTTCAAATGATCTGATTTCGGAGGCTCTTGCTGAAGTGTTAGGTGAACCAAATTCCAATGAATCGGCACTCAGAGCTACACGACATTTTGCACCTTCACCCCAACGTTTGGAAAGTGAAGATGACCTTAGAGGAGATGTCGGACAAAAAAAATCAAAAAAACGGAAAACGCTTTCCAAAAGCTTTTGGAGAAACAAACTCTGGTCCAAGAGAAATTATTTACTGACATAAGAGAATCTTTGATCGAAATACAAAATAAGCTAACCGAAAGTGTTAATTAGTTTAAAACTATGAATGACCATTTAAAAGAGAGTGCAAGATTTGATAGGAAAACTTTTTATTTGAAAGAAAAGCAGGTCGAGATTTTAAAACAGCAAATGGAAAGGGATGAAGAACAACGCCGGCAAGAAAATAATTTGAAAATGGTGGACATGGAAATCCGAAAAAGAAAGCTGGATATTGAAGAAAGAAAACTGAAGATTATGGAAACAAGCACCAATTAAATTCAATTTCGTTATTTTTTTATTATATAATTTTAATTCTATTAAATTATTACTTTGAAGCTCATTTGCTTAAATGATTTTTAAATGCAGTCCATAATTTGGTTTCGTATTCGAACAGCTGTTTGGTCATCAATGGCAACAGAATTATCTGCATCTAGACTTAGAGAAGGTTCATTATTAAGCAGAACTAGATCTCTGGGAAGCTCTGATTTGTAATAAATACAAATATTGTGCAAATCTGACTCAGAGGGTACCCCGCATCTCCTACAAAATCAGTTTCATTTTAAGTTTCTCTTATTATAAGTTGTCATCACATACCCAAAAGCCAGGTGCTTCTTTCTCCTCCGTCATAACTTCTTTGCATAGCGCCTCTTAGCTCACTAAAGTTCCAAATCAGGGAGTCATGGCTTGCTCCAGCTCACAAACCTAAAACACATGCAAGTTCACGTTTGATATACATAACTTTTTTGGATTCTGCTTATAAGCATGACGTTAAGACTAAAATATCCTTTTCTGTTATAGTACATTATATATACAATACTATTCTTATGAATTCCACATACCCAACCGCTTGGAAAAAACCTAAAATTGTAACTATTATATTCCGAAGAAAGGTAATTCTCCGGAATACAGACCAATCGCAATACTTCCGTTTCTGTCCAAAGTATTGGAATCAACCATAAGTCGCCAAATTAAGGAATACGTCGAAGGCATTAAGTTATTGACAGCAATGCAATCTGGTTTCCGTTCAGGACACAGTTGCATAACAGGTTTACTAAAAGTATCTGATGACATTCGGCAGGCTATCGATGAGGATAAAACTACTCTCCTGGCCTTGCTCGACTTCTCTAAAGCTTTCGATTGTGTAAATCCGTCAGCTCTGTGTAACAAACTCTCTACAATATTCAATTTTTCTGTTCCCTCTAACAAGCTTTTATACTCATGTCACTAACCGTGTCCAAGCTGTATCTTACAATTCCAAAATGTCAACCCTCCGTGCTGTTACTAGTGGTGTCCCACAAGGGTCCATTCTGGGCCCTTTACTTTGTACCATATTTATTAATGACCTCCCTACTGTATTGTCCCATTGTAAATTCCATGTCTACGCAGACGACGTCCAGCTCTACCTAAGCTTTCCCATTGGTATGGTGAAAGATTCTGTTGTAAAAATTAACGAGGATCTACGCTCTATTACGAATTGGAAAAACCAAAATCATCCCCATCTCTAAGCATCCACCTTGTCTTTCTATCTTTCCTCCTATAGAACTATACTCCACCCATGGAGAATATGTCATCCATGTACGAAATCTCGGAATTATTTTTAACAGTGAGCTTACATGGAGCAACCATATTTGTTCCATGTTATCCAAAATATATGCATCGCTCAGAGGTTTATCTGTCAGCAAAGCAATACTTCCAGTTGAAGTTAAATTAAAACTTGTAAAAACATTTATTGTGCCTATTATCTCATACGGTTGTGAAATCTTTGCTGACTCAGACTACATCTCTCTTCTTAAGCTAACAAAGGCACTTAATTCGACTGCTCGGTATGTCTTCAATCTACGGAGATATGACCACGTCTCAACAGAACGTCGCAAACTTCTTGGTTGCGAACTTGATGCCTTTTTTAAATATCGGTCCTGTACCTTGCTCTTCAAGATTATTCACAGACAACAACCAGAGTATTTGTTCAACAAACTTTCCTTCTCCCGGTCTAACCCCTGTTTAACTATTAAACCATCGACTCATACCTGCTTGACATCTCGCAGACAGTTTTTTGTTCATGCTGTTCGGCTTTGGAACCAGCTGCCTCACCAGGTGAGGAATAAAATCGAATATAGACAATTTTCAAGGGCGTGTTATTCTCACTTTGTACCAAACTGAAATCACTCACACTTATTTTCGTTATCTTAGTTCTTGGTGTATATTTATTCTCTTCTGTATCTTTCTTCTGTATCTTCGTCTTTCTTTTCTTTATCAAATCTCTTTCTTTCTTCTAAATACATTTAAAAATTGTTTTTAATATATTTAATAATTGTACCTGTACTATTTATAAGTGCTTTGCTCTTTGTGTACAGCGATTCTTATTATAACTAATAAATCTAAATCTAAATCTAAAGTGAAGGGAAATGATTTCGTGGTCGACAACTCTTGGGTTGTTCCGTATTCGCCACTTCTTTCCAAAAACTTTCAAGGCGCATTGTAACGTGGATTATTGCAATTCAGTGAAGTCCATCAAGTACATCTGCAAATATGTCACGAAAGGCAGTGACATGGCGGCTTTTGGTTTTCAAGCTCTTGATCCTAATGATTAAATCACGCGCTATCAAGTTGGTCGATACCTAAGCTGCAATGAGGAGATTTGGCGTATATTCTCATTTCCCATTCACGAACGCTTTTCGACTGTTACACAATTGGCAGTGCATCTGGATAACTGTCAACGAGTTTATTTCAATGCAGCAAATGCCGCTCAACGTGCTCAAAACCCACCAGCGACAACATTGACCAGTTTCTTCTCGATTTGCCAAAGAGATGCATTTGCACGTACGTTACTTTACTCGGAGATGCCGCGGTATTACACTTAGAATACTTAATTCATGGAATGCAGAAATTACAACGTCGAAAGCAAGGCGATGTAGTACTGAAGCTCTTGGCCGTATTTATACAGTTCATCCGCAGAACGATGAATGCTTTTACTTGCGATCATTATTTCAACCTGTTTTCCATCGAATACACTTGAATTGTAGGACAAGTATAAGGATAAAATGTCAGACGACATTTTACATCGAGTTCGTGTCCATTCAGAGAATCCCGATCTTGAGATGAATGAAGAGGTGCACAACCAGGCTTTGGTTTCGATACCAATATCGCAGACATGTGCTACCTCATGTGCGGCAGTTTGTTTGTCAGGTTAGGAACGCCATCGCCAGATCGTGAAATAAACGAAACTTTCGAACGAGAATCGCAGCGTGAATGTGAATACGACACAAATGCATTAAGCCAATTGGTTCAAATGAATGCACCTTTGTTGAATCCCCAAGAAAAAGAAGTGTACGATACGGTGATGAAGGCAGTTGATGATGGAAATGTTGGCATATTTTTCCTTGATGCGCCTGGTGGCACTGAGAAGACATTCCTTATATCATTGATTTTGGCTACAGTTCGTGCAAGATCAGAAATTGCTGTAGCAGTTGCTTCTTTTGGAATAGCGGCTACGCTGCTGGAAGGTTGCCGAACCACTCATTCGGCATTGAAATTGCCATTAAACCTTCAAGTGATTGAAGAACCAACATGTAACATGGCGAAACATTCAGCAATGGCCAAGGTTTTGGTAGCAAGCAAAATCATTATCTGGGACGAAATCACATTGTCATATAAGCGTGCGTTAGCAGCTCTGAATCGCACTATGAAAGATCTCGTAATGACACAAAACGTTTTGGGGGTGCATTGATTTTACTCTCAGGCGATTTCCGGCAAACACTACCAGTAATTCCCCGATCGACCGCTGCCAATGAGATCAATGCTTGTCTAAATCATCGACACTGTGTAGTTATGTGAAGAAACTTCAGCTCAGGACAAACATGTGAGTTACATTGCTAAACGATCCATCTGAGGAAGTGTTCTCCAATCAACTGCTAACTATCGGTATGGTCGTGTTCCTGTCGACGCATGGAATGGATTGATTTCGTTTCCGCCGAATTTTTGAATCAACCAACTATCCAACCGAGTTTTTGAATTCATTGGATGTGCCTGGCTTGACACCGCACAATTTACAATTGAAGGTTGGTTCGGTCGTCATCATGCTTCGCAATCTAAATCAACCAAAATTACGCAACGGAACGCGTTTAGCGGTCACAGAACTCATGAGCAATGTGATTCCCGCGAGAGTACTAATAGGAAAGTTCAAAGGTGAGGAAGTTCGCATTCCGAGAATTCCAATGATCCCAACCGATATGCCATTCGAGTTTAAGCGAATCCAATTTCCAATTCGTCTCGCATTCGCCATGACGATCAACAAATTACAAGGCCAATCATTGAGTGTTTGTGGCCTGAATCTGGAAAATGCATGTTTTGCACACTGTCAACTGTATGTCGCATGTTCATAGGCGCTCCCCTGGCTGTGACCTACGACTTTTGTCTACCAACATTTTATCAGTTCTTAATATGGAATTTTGATTAATTGGTGATTTTTTCACTTTTTTCGTCAATTTCCATAGGATGCCCCACCCCTGACTCTGGACTTTGGTCTAATAAATCTCTAAGTTCTATTGTTTCGCCAACCCTTGTATACAATGAACATTGCTTACTGATTATAAAAATGGATTAAATTTTTAAATTTCTTGTTGAAAATTCGTTCATATATCTCTTTAACTGTAAACGTTTAAGTCATACGAAAAAGTATTATTTGCAAAATAGAAAGATATGTAATTAAATTTCCTATAGAAAAGGCTGTCAAAACTTTTTAGTGCGTTGAGTTGTTCTCGGTATAACATTTAAAAAGTATCTCAAGAATACCACTTACAGTCACTTTTTTAAATACGAATTCATAGATCAGAATATTTTTGCATTACGATTGGTTTTTTTTTGCCAACTGGACTATCAGTTGAGGAGATGGAATTATTTCTTGGTCGAGGCCCTAAATTCTGCTGCGGTCCCAAGTGCAGCAGGTAGTCAATGAGAAATGTTTTTCTCGCGCTGTCCAGGATACCGTTAGATTTTACTGAATATTGTGCTGCGGTTGTCATTTGCTTGGTCGGTCCCAAGTGTACCTGGTGGTCAATAAGAAATAATTTTCTGGCACTGCTCGAGAATACCGTTAGATTTTGCTGAATATTATGCATCTACCTTCATTTTAGAGCAAAATAATTTAAGCTCAGTCGTTCACTAAGGTGGTTTAAAGCAACACGCTTTCATATATTTAGCGATTTAATCCACTGTTTTCAATTTATATTTCTTTTCATTCAGTGTTTTCAATTGAGTAAGTTCAGAACATAATATTATTAAATTTAATTATTCTTTGAATCAAATAATGCTGTTTGCAAGAACAAGGATCGATAGAATGAATTAAAATGAGTATATATCCTTATCCCTAAGTAGCAGGGTTGTCAGGTTAAAATTAGCAGAAAATTCAAAAATTTTAAAAACAAAATAAAATCGAGCAACTCGTAATTCCCGATGATCATTGAAGGCCTTGAGAGAACCATGGATTCCACCAAAATCATATGATCTTGAGAATGACACAGATGGACCTCGGGTATTTCGACATCAGTGGCTTACTGATTACCCATTTATATCATATTCTGTTCTTTTTAAGCCAAAAGTTGATCGCGGGTTTCAAGGTGGCTTTATTCTGAAAGAATTTAGTAGGTACAAAGACTTCCATGAACATACGAAACAGCATTTGAAATCAAAGTGGCACTCTGAATCTACAGAAAAAGTTAACGAATTTTACAAAGTTTTAGACAACAAGGCCAAAAGTGTTGACCAACTGATCAACACTTCGATAGAAAAACAAATCGAAACAAACAGGAATAAAATCATACCGATAGTTAAAACAATCGTGTTTTGTGCCACAAACAATATTCCCTTAAGGGGTAAGACAGATGAAACTGCAGTTTTTACAACTTGCTGCATTTTAGAGAAGATGCTGGAGACTTAATTTTGAAAGATCATCTGCTCTCTTCACCAGCTAACGCAACGTACATCTCTCACCGCACTCAAAATGAGTTAATTGAAATTGGCAATGACATTTTAAGAGAAAAAATAATTGAAGACGTGAAGAAAATTTTGTAGGTTTTGTAGCTTTAGAAAGTATGGATGCTGCTACCATAACGAACACAATATTATCGTCACTATCAAATTTTGGGTTGAACTTGTCAAATTTGGTTGGACAAACTTATTTTGGGTGCTCCACCTGGAAATTGAGTGGGGTAAGAAAAAGAATACAAGATTTGTACCCAAACGCAAATTTTTTCCACTGCAGCTCGCACAAATTAAATTTAGTGATAAATGATGTAAGCGAAGTGTCCGAGATCAGAAATGCTGTTGGGACGATAAAAGAAATAATTACTTTTTTCCGGGAAAGTCCTTTCCGAAGAAAATGTATTCCCAGCATCCCCCTGTTCTGTGAAACAAGAAGGACAGCAAAATACAAAAGTATACAAGTATTCAGGGAAAACATACTCGTTGTAATGGAAGCACTGCAAAAACTGGAGGACTAGGGAAACCGTGTTACAAAACAACGAGCTCTTCAACTTTATTACTCGTGCTCTAATTCGACTTTTTTAGTCTGCTTGTTCATAATCGCTCATTACTCGTCGATACTTGAACCAGTCGCAAATATTTTACATTGAGTTGACCAGAATTTATTAAGTGTAAAAGAGCACATCACTATCTTAAACAAGCATTTCGAAGAAGATCGGGAGAATGCTGAGAATTTCTTCAAAACGCTTTGGGAAACAATTCAAAAATGTTTGAGTGAATCCGGTATTGAATTGAGCTGCCCAAGAATTGTAAAGAAACAAACTCACTGATCGAATATTCCTTCGACTTCACCCGAAAATTATTTTAGAATATCAATTCTCGTTCCTTACTTGGATTCTCTGATAATGTCCCTTAGAGCGGTTTTCAGAAGAAAATGAGTCCGCATATGCAATATTTCAGTTATCTCCTAAAAATATGCAAAGCATGGACTCATCCAATTTCAATTCGATTGTCCAAAAGATTACTGGTAAATATGGATCCTTTCTGGATAATTTTTCTGCCGAGTCCGTTATGTGGTTTAACTACAATGAGATGAATTTTGACCAAACTCAATATACCAATATATGTGATGTGTTGAAAAATGCGGAAGAATTTTTTCCTTCGGTTTTCTCAGCAATTTCTATAGGGCTTTCCATTCCCACCACTACATGTACAGCAGAGCGATCTTTCAGTACATTGAGGAAGGTAACAACTTGGCTTAGGTCAAAAATGAGCGATGAAAGGCTTGATGCGATGTGCATGATGAACATTCACAAAAATTTAGTACAAGAAGATAAGGATTTTTATAATAAAATTATAGATCGTTTTTGTAAAAAACCACGAAAACTGCAATTCTTGTTTTCAAAACAATAAAAATAAATTTTTAATGAGCGTTATTTTAGTATTTATTATTATGACAACAAAACGAAAAATATAGTTTATTACAGAGTGCTTCAATGAGGGGAAATACAATTCAAAATCGACCCGAACCCATCTAGCAAATATTTAAACACAAAGCATCAATTGCAATGGACAACTGACCACAGATGTTCTGCAATTTGAAATGACGCAGGGTAACGCCTGTGGGGTTAGCTTTTTAAATAATACATAGATTACTTCAGAGCAAGTTGTCTATCGATGTCCATAAATATATCTATAGCTAACAAGTCGTTTCCACGTAACCCCTGAGGTAGATTTTAAAGCGTTTAACATGTGGTACGCTGTTTTATCCCATTTCACTAATCTAACTCAAATATGAAATTTAAATAAAATCGTTACAGCCGTATAGGCTGCAGTTGATGAAAACCGCACAGACAGACAGAATTGGCAGAATTATCTCGAAACTTTTTTTTCGTCGAATGTGAATACTTGCCATTGTGCAAGAGAAAATGTTGTGTATCATGCAGCCTTAAATTGAATTCAATCATTGTTCTATTCTTTTTTTTAGATTTCAATAAAACGAATATGAATTCAAAGAAATTAATACTTGATTTATTCTATTTTCACCATATATTGGACGGGAAGAAGTCCGTTGGGTCAGCTAGTATGAGATAATCGATATCTGGCAGCATTTCAAAAGCAGTTTGAATAGCTATGGAATAGTTTGTACATCTGTTGTTCTCGACCTTTCTGAACTCGACGAATCTGGATATTTCGAGACGTGTCACTAGGAGATATAAAGGGTGATTTTTTAAGAGCTTGAGAACTTTTTTTAAAAAAAAAAACGCATAAAATTTGCAAAATCTCATCGATTCTTTATTTGAAACGTTAGATTGGTCCATGACATTTACTTTTTGAAGATAATTTCATTTAAATGTTGACCGCGGCTGCGTCTTAGGTGGTCCATTCGGAAAGTCCAATTTTGGGTAACTTTTTCGAGCATTTCGGCCGGAATAGCCCGAATTTCTTCGGAAATGTTGTCTTCCAAAGCTGGAATAGTTGCTGGCTTATTTGTGTAGACTTTAGACTTGACATAGCCCCACAAAAAATAGTCTAAAGGCGTCAAATCGCATGATCTTGGTGGCCAACTTACCGGTCCATTCCTTGAGATGAATTGTTCTCCGAAGTTTTCCCTCAAAATGGCCATAGAATCGCGAGCTGTGTGGCATGTAGCGCCATCTTGTTGAAACCACATGTCAACCAAGTTCAGTTCTTCCATTTTTGGCAACAAAAAGTTTGTTAGCATTGAACGATAGCGATCGCCATTCACCGTAACGTTGCGTCCAACAGCATCTTTGAAAAAATACGGTCCAATGATTCCACCAGCGTACAAGCCACACCAAACAGTGCATTTTTTGGGATGCATGGGCAGTTCTTGAACGGCTTCTGGTTGCTCTTCACTCCAAATGCGGCAATTGTGCTTATTTACGTAGCCATTCAACCAGAAATGAGCCTCATCGCTGAACAAAATTTGTCGATAAAAAAGCGGATTTTCTGCCAACTTTTCTAGGGCCCATTCACTGAAAATTCGACGTTGTGGCAGATCGTTCGGCTTCAGTTCTTGCACGAGCTGTATTTTATACGGTTTTACACCAAGATCTTTGCGTAAAATCTTCCATGTGGTCGAATAACACAAACCCAATTGCTGCGAACGGCGACGAATCGACATTTCACGGTCTTCAGCAACACTCTCAGAAACAGACGCAATATTCTCTTCTGTACGCACTGTACGCATTCGTGTGGTTGGTTTAATGTCCAATAAAGTAAACTGAGTGCGAAACTTGGTCACAATCGCATTAATTGTTTGCTCACTTGGTCGATTATGTAGACCATAAATCGGACGTAAAGCGCGAAACACATTTCGAACCGAACACTGATTTTGGTAATAAAATTCTATGATTTGCAAGCGTTGCTCGTTAGTAAGTCTATTCATGATGAAATGTCAAAGCATACTGAGCATCTTTCTCTTTGACACCATGTCTGAAATCCCGCGTGATCTGTCAAATACTAATGCATGAAAATCCTAACCTTAAAAAAATCACCCTTTAAATAGGTGTCGCAGGAGCACCCAAGACATTTTAGTTTTGAACCGCGATAAAGAAGTGCGATAGATGACAGTAGTGAAAAGTATAGAGACAAAGTGGAAGTATTGAATAAGAGAAAAGTGATTGTTTATTTAAAGTGATTAATTGTGAAAGTGAATTGTTGGATTAAATAAATGAATTATTAGAATAATAATCATGAATTAAAAGACATTGAAAGAGAACTAATAAAGATTAATTAAATAGAATTACGTTTTATCTTATCGAATCCTAGCCTGGATGTAACAATATATCGTCGTGCGAGAATAACAAGGTCGCATGTCGAAAAAATTCAAATTTGACATTTTGATGCAATTATATTCAAATTTCCTTTTAGAAGCATTTCCTACTTTCTACAAGAGAGCATCACATATAATAGGAAGAAAAAAGCCATAAAATCAAGGCTGTTAAAAGAATATTCACCGAATGTTTAAATCAAAGTCGTATGTTTACATACAACTATGCAATTTTAGGCTGCACACAAAAAAATTGTTACAAAGTCGCATGTTACCTACATACGGCTTTGTTATTCTTAAATAGTTGCTCATTTCATTACTGAAAGCCGGCACAAAATGTGATTTATTTCAGTCGGTTTAAGTAGTTGCAGGCATTGAATGTATTTTTCCTAAATAAACAGTTACGCCAACAAATAAATTGTTAGTTATTTACTTAAAAATTAGAGATCGTTGGTTAAGTAAGTACAAATTAAAAATTTTAAAGGGGCATAACATCAATTTCGTTGGTGTAGTAAAGAAAAATGGAGTTGCAGCCGGAAGTTGAAATTGACTTGGATTTTGACAGTCTAGTACCAGGTGCTCAAATAACTGATGATGGTATTGTGATAGATGTTATTGACAACTCCAATAAAAGAACAACTAAAAGGAAGCGAGACTCTAGCAAGTGGAAATCCAACATACGTAGAGCTCGTTATCAAGCTGGTCCATCCTACATTTCCGGAAGAAAAAAAAAAGTTGAAGCTAAGTCCATCAAAACAACAAAAATTTGTGCAGTTACATGCAAGTTTCAGTGCAGGTATATAACGGAAAAAGAAAGACTTCAGTTATTCAAGGCATACTATTCTTTGAACACCGCAGAAAAAAAACTATTTATTTCATCAAAAACTGAAAAGTTTGAATGTATTGGAGGTAGAACTGGAAAAACAACGGATAGTAGAAGAAAATATACATTTAAATATTTCTTTAATGTTTCCAATAATACTATTCAAGTATGCAAACAATTTTATTTGGGAACACTTAGCATAAGCGATAAACCCATTCGAAATATTCATCTTAACAAAAATCAAGTTACAGGAGTACCAAGACCATCTCAAAGCGGATTGCATACAAAAAAAACTATAACACCAAACTTAAAAAACAAGGTAAGGCAGCATATACTCTCGTTTCCATTAGTGGAGTGTCGTCAAATTACTACAAAAAAGTATCTTGAGGCCGGACTTTCAATTGCCGAAATGTATAGACAGTATAAGACTCAGTGCGAAGAAAATGAGGAAGATTTTGTAAAAGAAAGTCTATACAGGCAAATATTCAATTTTGAATTTAATATTTCGTTTCATACCCCAAAGAAAGATAGGTGCGATATTTGCGAAGAGTTCAAAACACTTGAAAACTCGAAGAACCGGCCACCAAATTTATATGAAGAGTCCAAATTTCGACGACATAATGAGGAAAAAGTAGGGTGCCGTAATCAAAGAAAATGTGATAAGGACAATGTATTTCCAGTTTTATATTTCGACCTCCAAAACGTTATTACTTTCCAAAAAGTGAAATTGGGTCGTTTTACTATTTAAGTAAATTATATGTCTACAACCTCACAGCGCATTTATCAAGCTCTGGGCAAGTATATCGTGCAATAAGGAACGAAACCATGATGGGTCGAAGTGCCAACGATATTGCTAGTGGATTGACTAAAATTTTAAAGGCCGTTATCATTGATAACCCGGATATGAAAGAACTTGTTCTTTGGTGTGATTCCTGCGTTCCACAACAAAGAAATTCAATCATGAGTCTGGCCATATTATTATTTTTGGAAACCAACATTCAAATCATGGAATTAAAAATGAATGAATTTTTCAACTCCTGGCCACTCCTCCATCCAAGATATTGACACGGTGCATAGTGTTTTGGAGAGATTGCTCAAGCCAAGAGAATTCTATTCTCCAATTTCTTTGATGCGCATTTTAATAAAGGCAAAATTAAAAGGGAAAAAAATGAAAATGTTGCAAATGCAAGTTCAAGACTTTTTGGATTTCCAAGCTTGCTCCTCAGTGTTAAATTTTAAGCAGATACCTTATTTCAAGGTAACGAATTTACAATTTTCGCAAAACCTTACTTCTGTAAAATATAAAACATCATACCTGGATTCCAAATACATGCAAGTTGATTTAACGTACAATAAAATTTCTACAAGAAACTCAACCCCTTTTGAATTACCAACGCCGTTATGACATTAACACGTAAGTATTTAGTCTATAAACAAAATCAACTTCAACTGCAATAAAAAAACTGTGACATTTTGTTTTCGTTGTATCTCAAATTTACAGTTTTCCACATCCGACCTTGTAATTCTCGCACGACGATATATGTACATTTGTATATTTATTTATTAGAAGTTTTTTTTTAATGTTTAATACGCTCATAAGATGCTTTATGTGATGTTTTTTTTGCTCTGCTACTTACCTTAGGTTCTTGCTTATTTTGAATAAGTTATTGTTAAAAGTTTAGTTTTCCCCGTCCCGGTCTGGCCTTTGCAAATTGAGTTACGTAAGCAAAACATATATCTACACCGTGCTCTATTATGGTAGGTCAATATTACCGTAGGATTGGAGATATCGCCGATAGTTGAAGTTATCAAGAGATAGCTGTCGGAAGGTAAAACCGAATTTAAATTTTCTTACACTTGTTTGTTGAATTTGTATGCTTCCTTGTATTTAATTTCATTAAATTTGTGAGACCGTATGACGAATTTTTATGTTTACTTTTGATTTTCCCTACCGTGAAAGAAACATGGTAGGTTACTAAGAAGATTTTTCAGGGGGTGCGGTAGGGTGTGCTAAAGATCATTCGGTGGGGATGGTCTGATTATTGAGTAGCATCCATCTTTGGGGAAACCCATTATCTGTCCACCGGATTTTCAGGTTGAGAGGGTAATGGCTACGCTGCATCTTCACCAGCAGCGCCCTTCAGTGTGTGGACGTCCGTCCGATTTTGGTAAAAGAGTAAGTAACTTTTTGGCATGATATGTGTTTTTGTGGTAGGTTTGGTTGAGTGGGGGGGCAAGATCCACACCATTCCGGCGAGCGCAGTCGAGCGTCGCAAGCTTGCCGCGTCCCTTGCACTCAACTACTCAATGTTCCCTTCTTGTCCCATTCCCATCCTAAGGTCCCGTCCACATCCTAGTTTTCAGACCCTTACAGAGTCTACATACCCCAATATAGACCGGTTGTACGCCAATATCTGGGTCACCAGCTATAACCTGGGTTGAACCGACTTGTGCCATTGCACTGTGTCGGCACAGTATTGCTGCGCTTTGCATAAGCTCACGCAGCAATACTGTTTAACATTTGTAATTAGCACAAGAAGTAAACAGCCGGGAAGTGCTGAGTGTACGATTCAGCGAGTTTCGATTGTAACTACCGGTTTACGATTGAGTCTGATTTGAACTACGAAGCGCGACGGTCTTTTAATTTAATAGCATTTTGGCGCAGCCGGTGCGTCGAACAAACGGACGTAGAACTAAATACGAAAAAAAATAACAAAAAAGTGACCTATGAGCAGTTGAAAAAAAAAAAACAAAAGAAAAGATATAGATTGATTGCCCCTTACCAAAAGTGAAAGTGAAAAGTTAATAGTGCCTACGAAAGAAAAAAAAAACAAATAAAAAAAACCACTAAGTAAGTGTTTTCATCATCAGCAGAAGAAGCCGCACCAAAAACGAAGAAAAATAAGCAAACACGTAAGTTTTTTTTTTACATACATACATAATTTTGTCAGGAAATCGGAAACCTTTCTGACTTAGTGTTGATTAAATTTTTTGTGTCGCCTCGTTACTGTTTGTCGTTTTTTAAACCTAATTGTTTCTGGAAATCTGAAGCTTCTCTCGCTTGCAGTGACCCAGTTTCATGCCCCACTTTGATAAAATATTTCGTTAAAAGATTCGATAAACGTGCTCAATCAGCTCCAAACTAAAACCAATCAGCAACATACTGACACAGAAGACAAGTTCAGATAAGAACATGTCTTTCGAAAACGTGTCAAAGGTGGCTGCAAGGTTGGAGCCACACCTATCTGGAGAGAGAACACCAGGCATAGCAGGCAAAGTCTACGAGTTCCTAAACGCCTGCCAGATAGGATTTAAGTGCTCAGGAGACGATGCGACGGAAGAAATGTTCGTCTCATTAATCTCCACAAAGTTAATGGGTGATGCGTTCGACTTAGTTCGAACCAACCAGCCCAGATCCTTAAGAGAACTGGAGGTGTTACTAAAGACGGTATACCTCCCGGCTCGAACATTAGATAGCGTAATGCAGGAACTAAAACAGTCTACGCAACTAATGACAGAGGACTTCCAGGCATTCGCTAGGCGGCTAAGACCGCTGAGAGACAAAGCGAAAGATATTATCGACTCTCGATATTCGGCCACTGATTCCACGGCACTGGTTAAGGAACTGCAGAACACAGCGATCACCGTTTTCAAAATGGGTTTGTTTGATCCTGCGATAAGGCAGATTATGCTCACGACAACTGAGCAAGACCTAACCGTGTTAGTGGACTTGGCCCAGCGAACATCTACATTGCTTGGTACACGCCACAATATCGGTGCTCACCCCTATGCGAGTAGCGTTTTCACGACATCACAGGCCACTGGTTATTCCACCAACCCCCATGCGAACAACGTTTTTCCGCAAGCACAGAGCACTGGTTATTCCACCAACCCCCATGCGAGTAGCGTTTTTCCACACTCACCAGGCACGGGTTATGGGACAATACTCGTATGTCCACTTGTGGCCCCAAACACCGGGCACAAGCTGGAATACTCACAAGCAGGCAGTGAGCCCTCTGGGTGAACAAACGGGTATTCCCCCTCCGAGTGGCATACCCCATAACAACACAACTTTAGATAGAATATCTGCAGCACCCGCACAAAGTAGGAAAACATATAGTTTAAAATGTGAGTTTTGTAACAAAATAAACCACACCTACGCTGAATGCCGGAAGAGGAAAAATACTCCCTAATGCCAGAAGTGCAATGCATATGGACATGGATAGGAAGTTTGTCCACAATCCAATGTTTGTAGCCAGGGCCAAACCGGGAGTAAAAAAATGATTGTGGTGCTCACGATCCGGGTACACTGAAGAGGATTGCTATAGCAAGCAAAATTACATGAAGGTGGCTTCGGTAAACTCGAACGGGCACAGCCAATAATTGACTGTGCCCCAAGGACCTCAGAATCAAAAAAACATGTAACGGCAAAATCTTCAGTGCCAAATACCGTTCCGAAATTAGATACCAAAACCACTCGTAGGAAGACAACGGACAAAATCAAGGTGGAGAAACGCAAACGTTTCGACACGGTTTTTCCTTTACTTTGTCATTTCGTTTTCCTTTATCATTTACTATGTATATTCAATATTTTGTAGTATTAAGTTGGCATTAGGAAACATAAGGGATTTTATACAATGGTACTTAAGGCTTATTTCACAAAACTTGGGGGAAATCCTTGTAGGTTACCCCAAAAGGTATTCTGAAAAAACAAAACACGATCTGTTCTTAGCGTACAAACGTTTATGTACGACTTCCTCTGTCTACGACAAAAAGGGGTTTCGTTACCTTTCTGGTGGACACTGGCGCAGACGTCAGCCTCAAAGCAAAGTACTCTAAATAAAGCAAATACGATTAGTCCCGCGGAGCATCAGGAAATAGGTGGTGCATTCGGAGGAATGAAAGAAATGCAAAATTGCATATCATAGGTGACACAGCCGACATACCATCCGATGGTATTCGGGGGCGTGACTTGTTCTGGAACTGTGCTGTTATTGACACCGTTGCCAAAAAGCTGCAGTTTCTGGATAAAAGAAGTAAGGCAGAAGGTGGCAGAAGTCCCGCTCAGAACTTTTGAGTCTTTAGGTAGGGGTGGAAATAACGGTTGTCCCAGTGTAATGCATATAAAGCCTCGGACACAAACAGTAGTAAGGCTAAACGTAGATACCAAAATTTTAGTGCCTATTCTAAATGCCAACACTGCCCCGTACTCCTGAGACCCTAGCTTCATTCCGAAATTTACCAATTTCAACAAATACAACACAATAAGTCGGGAAAAGCAACGGAAAACTGTGTTTACAATTGGCAAAAGGGGTCCGAATCAGCGAATCTCCGCCCTTTTAAATTCACTTCAGCTAGGTAGCGATTTGAACGCAGAGGAGAAAAGAGCAATTGAGAACGTTTTCGTCCAATTCAATGACGTATTCCACATTGGAGGCGACCCACTTTCAAGTACCAGCGTACTTGCCCATAAAATACCAATAAAAATCGTTCAAGGGCCGATCAATAGGCTGTCCCGACAAATTTTTTTTCGGAGTATCTTAACGAAAGACCCCGCAAAAGTTGCGTTTTGAATAGCATATAACGAAACAAAAAAAACAAAAAAAAAATCGGAGGGTACTTTTGGGCCTCTACCGCTCGCTGAAATCTTAAAAAAAAATATTTTTTCCTTATTTTTATTGATTTTTTTTTTTTAAAAAGATTATCTTAACGAAAGACCCCGCAAAAGCTGCGTATTAACTAGCATATAACGGGACAAAAAAAAAAAAAAAATGGAAGGTACTTTTGGGCCTCTATCGAGCGCTGAAATTATTAAGAAAAACAATTTTGTTCTTATTTTTTACATTTTTAATTTTTTTTGAGTATTAATTTTGTGCATTGAAGATGTAAACTTTACCGTTTTATCAAAGATATCTATTGATCGCTGATATTTATAAAAATATAGATATTCCATCAACAATTTCTGCAGGTACCTACTTGAGTAGTATTTTATCATTCTAGTTTCTTAAAACAACCGTTAAAAAGGGGCGCAAACTCTTAATGTTATTCCCACATACATAAATCGTTCCTTAGGTTCAGAATCTGGAACTATTGAATCGATTCCCAGGCCGAAATCTATTTTCATTTCTCGACTTAAACCAAACACTTCTTCAGACGATGTCTTGAACCATTTGGTCTCGAGAAACCTGATTCCAAAAGATGACGCAATCAAATGCACCAAAATCAGCAAGGCTGATGGGTTTGTTGCGTCTTTCAAAATTGTTGCCCCTTCAGTATATTTTGAAAAGCTGTGCAATAGCACTGCATGGCCTGAAGATACTTTAGTTAAAGAATTTACGCCCCGTTCGACAAAAAGTCGCAGGAAAGATCGTCCGTCCGTGTTAAAAAACCAAGTAGGTTGTCCCTCTACTATCAAAATGTAAGGGGACTCCGCACAAAAACCGCTGAAGTATATTTAAACTCCCAAGCCCTCTCTCATGATATCTTCTCCTTGACGGAAACATGGCTTAATGCCGGAATTTTAGACACGGAACTCTTCAATCATGAGTTCTCCGTATTCAGAAACGACCGTCATAACAATGACCTGAAAGCGCTTGGAGGAGGTGTCCTGATCGCTGTTCGTACCAACTTTGAGTCACGAAAGATTGACTTTCCATTTCCACTAAATGTCGAAATTATCTGTGTAAAAATTACACTTAAGAACAAACATTTATATGTTGTTAATGCGTACATTCCATCGTCTCGTCTATGTTCTTTGTATTCTGAACTTTCTATGGCACTTGACCATATTTTTGACATATCTTGTTGTGACAGCACTGTCTTACTTATAGGCGACTTCAATCTACCGCATATTGGATGGGTACCTTCTGAGGATGATTCTCATTTCATTCCATCCTTTGACTCTGCCCAACAAGAGCTCGCTTTACTAGACAACATTTTGTCTTTTGACTTACAGCAAACAAGCTGTATAAAAAATTTCAGAAATCGAACTCTCGACCTTGTTTTCTCTTCTGACTCTGTTAGTACTGTGGTTCTGGAATCCCACTTCAGTATAACTAACATAGATGACAATCATCCACCCTTGGATGTATTTATTGAGCTAGGCGCACATTTGTACGAAAATAGTAATTCGTATGACCGTTCGCAATCTTTTGACTTTCGGAAAGCAAATTTTCAAAGGCTTTCCGATGAAATTAACAGCTTTAATTTTAATCTTACTGCGTTATCTCATGTTGAAGATGCAGTAGGCTCTTTTTATTCTTTGATGGATAACTGCATGAAAAGAGTGATTCCTGTGAAATCCTCTAGAAATCTGAAAACGTCCCATCCCTGGTACACTAAAGAGCTCAAATCGATACGAAACAGACGTAATAGGGCTTGGAAGAACTATTTAAAAAGTCTATGCCAATCAGATCTTGAACTCTATTTCACTTTGTTCAATGAATTCAAATCTTTATCCTGTAACTTATATATTGACTATATAAGCAAAATGGAATGCTCTTTAAAATTGAACCCCAAACTTTTCTGGGGTTTTGTTAATTCTAAGAAAAAAACCGATGGTTATCCATCGAAGCTTACTTACAATAGTTCTACAACTGCTGATTCGCTAGACGCAAGCAATATGTTTGCAGATCATTTCAGTAAGTCATTCAGGGAGACCCCTCTTCACATTGATGATCAATATTTTAGTTATCTTACTAGCTGTTCCCAAATAAGTTTTAGTAGTATTTCATTCGATTTGGAAACAATTTTGAAATGTATTTCTTCTCTGAAGAATGACTATTCATCTGGTCCTGATGGCATTGCACCGATTGTTCTCAAAAAATGCAGTCATGCAATTGCTCCATATCTGAAGTATCTGTTTGAATTGTCCATTAGTACAGGTAAATTCCCTAATCTTTGGAAAAGTGCTTTTATCACACCTGTATTTAAAAAAGGCGAACGTGGTGATATTACTAACTATAGGCCCATTTCAAAGCTTTCGTGTATCCCTAAGCTTTTTGAACAAATTGTTTGTGAAAAGTTAATATTTCTTTGTCGCAATATAATTTGTAATGAACAGCATGGATTTGTAAGAAACAGATCCACTGTCACTAATCTATTAAGTTTCTTGCATGATTGTTCTAATGCCTTAGAGAATAAGGACGAAATGGATTGCATATACACTGACTTCTCTAAGGCTTTCGACCAGCTGTCCCATGAAATAATCGAATTTAAGCTCAGGGCTTTTGGTTTCCCACCATGTTTCATAAAATGGGTTAATTCATACCTTAGATCAAGGGTCTATCAAGTGAAATTTAGAGGATCGCTATCTGTATCGTTCACAGCTCAGTCTGGAGTTCCCCAAGGAAGTCACCTCGGACCAATTTTGTTTATACTTGCAATTAATGATGTTAAGGCATGTATACATCACAGTAATATCCTGATCTACGCTGATGATATGAAAATATATAAATCTATCACTAGTCAGCAAGACAGAATGTTTCTTCAATCTGACATTAATAGCTTCGCCAATTGGTGTGATAAAAACGGTTTATCCCTGAACCCATCTAAATGTCAACATATGACATTCTCTAGAAAGAATATCCCTTCCACCTTTCAATATTCTCTGTCTCAACATATTCTTTGTAATGTTGATAATTTTAAGGATCTTGGGGTTTATTTCGATCCCAAACTAGTTTTTGCCAAGCATATCAATTTTATTGTTAATAAATCTAATTCTATGCTGGGCTTCGTAAAAAGGTGGGCGAAAGAATTTAATGACCCATACGTTACTATGTCATTGTACAATTGTTTTGTCCGTCCGATTCTAGAGTATGCTTCACAAGTTTGGACGCCATTCTACAACATTCATTCAAATCGAATAGAGGCCATTCAACGAAAATTTATTCGATTTGCACTAAGAGGACTTCCATGGGATGATCCTTTTAACCTACCTCCTTACAGTCAGCGTATTAAGCTTCTTCAAATGTTACCCCTTTCTCAACGTAGGCTTAATAGCGATATCATTTTTTTACAGCAGCTTATATCCGGTCAAATAGATGCACCTGACTTGCTGTCGTCTATTGGCTTTAATTTTCGTGGTGGTGCCCATAATTTACGCAGTGTTGAATTATTGGTTAACCCCCATCATAGAACGAATTATGGGAGTCATGAGCCTATTAGTCGCATGAGTAGAATCTATAATCTAAATGATCAAGTGATTGACTTGCATGTTAGTAAAATTAACCTTAAAAATATTTTGCGTAATAATGCTTTAATATCTTGAATTGTTTTCATTATTTTGTGTCTGTGTTAGTATTTTATAGGTACATAATTATTGTATTTTGAATTGTTTTGTCCTTACTAACACCTGCACTAAATGATGAGCCTGTGAGAGCACTTTTAGTGCCGGCAATTTCTGCTCGTGACAGTTGCTTGCTTTAAGCACTCCACGACACAGAGCTGATAGTGTAGTTAAAAAAAAAAAGCTTTTTTTTAATTCCTTACCTTCCCTTTATCTTTATAAGAACAACTGTTTTATTTTTATAGTCGCATCGTATTATTTTTATGTTAAGTAGCCTGTTTTTTTTTTTAAATATTAAAATCATAAAATCTAAGTAGGCTTTGAAGACGTCGAAAAGAAAAAATGTGGCTTTGTATTTGTTTTGTGTCGTGTATTGTTGTTATAACTCTCTAAACAAAAAGTGTTTAATTTTGTTTCGTGTTAAGTTGTGTTGTTTCTCTGAAAAATATTTAAAAGGTAGAATCACAATGAGTTCTGGACCTCGTCGACAAGAAACAATGTGTCCCTTTTTCGGCCCCTTTAGTGAACTAAACAAAAATAAGTTACCAACAGTAAAAGATGTAGTCAAATATGTACTTTTCATACAAAGTGATCTGAAAACAAAATACAATGGCAGAAATCCATCTAATTCCGAAGTTTTTGTAATTGTTAGTAAAGAAATCGAAAAGATATGGAAGAATGCGTCGATTCCAATTGTATGTCATAGTCGAATACTACAATTAATAAAATACTACTTTGATGAATACATGACACTTAAAAGATACCCACATTCGAAAAAAAATACAAGCTATCACAACAGATTGCAAGGTTTTACTGCATTTTCAAACACAAAATTGGTTGACATTGCATCGTGTAAGTGTGATTCCTTTAATGACTGTCATTGTGTAAAGGATAAAAAAGTGCCTTTAAGTGAAAGATCATTTTTAGTGGACCAGAGAAATGGCAGAAAAATGGTGATCGGTGGTATTGACAAGGTTGAAACTCAAAAAATTCAAAAGCGACTAGATAGAAAGCGTAGTGCATTGGGCAGTCAAAGAGCTGAATCTACTACTGTATCAACTTTTTCCGAAACAGTAGATTCAAACGAAACTTTAGAGCATGTCAATACAGTTCATCCAATCGAAGTAGTGCAGTCACAGCTCTTTTTATCAGAGCCTTCAACGTCAACATCATCAGGTAAGCGGAATTTGCTTACTCTACCATCCGTAGCAAGAGTTTGTGATCGATATGGCCTTTCCGTACGATCTGCTGCAGCAGTTACTTCAGCAGTACTCCAGGATGTTGGAATAATTGAAAGCGCTAACAAGACTCTAGTTATTGATAAAAATAAAATACATCGAGCTTTGAAAAAATCAAGAGAAAGCCTATCAAACCAATGCGATAATGTCGTTATTCGCAGTATTTATTTTGATGGGCGAAAGGATAAAACTCTTACTTCCAATGAGAAAAATGGACGATACTATCGGAAGGAGGTTCTTGAAGAGCATATTTCCATTCTTGCAGAACCAGAATCTATATTCTTAGGCCATATAACGCCTAAATCTGGTACAGGAACTGAAATAAGTAATTCGATGCTTAATTTTTTCGAAAACAAGGGATTTGATTTGAAAAAAATTCTTTGCATTGGTTGTGACGGCACTGCAACCAATACTGGCTGGAAAGGAGGGATAATTCGCTACTTGGAAATGGAATTAGGTCGACCATTACAGTGGGCAATATGCTTACTTCATGCGAATGAATTGCCACTACGACATCTCTAAGGTGGCTTTATTCTGAAAGAATTTAGTAGGTACAAAGACTTCCATGAACATACGAAACAGCATTTGAAATCAAAGTGGCACTCTGAATCTACAGAAAAAGTTAACGAATTTTACAAAGTTTTAGACAACAAGGCCAAAAGTGTTGACCAACTGATCAACACTTCGATAGAAAAACAAATCGAAACAAACAGGAATAAAATCATACCGATAGTTAAAACAATCGTGTTTTGTGCCACAAACAATATTCCCTTAAGGGGTAAGACAGATGAAACTGCAGTTTTTACAACTTGCTGCATTTTAGAGAAGATGCTGGAGACTTAATTTTGAAAGATCATCTGCTCTCTTCACCAGCTAACGCAACGTACATCTCTCACCGCACTCAAAATGAGTTAATTGAAATTGGCAATGACATTTTAAGAGAAAAAATAATTGAAGACGTGAAGAAAATTGTGTAGGTTTTGTAGCTTTAGAAAGTATGGATGCTGCTACCATAACGAACACAATATTATCGTCACTATCAAATTTCGGGTTGAACTTGTCAAATTTGGTTGGACAAACTTATTTTGGGTGCTCCACCTGGAAATTGAGTGGGGTAAGAAAAAGAATACAAGATTTGTACCCAAACGCAAATTTTTTCCACTGCAGCTAGCACAAATTAAATTTAGTGATAAATGATGTAAGCGAAGTGTCCGAGATCAGAAATGCTGTTGGGACGATAAAAGAAATAATTACTTTTTTCCGGGAAAGTCCTTTCCGAAGAAAATGTATTCCCAGCATCCCCCTGTTCTGTGAAACAAGAAGGACAGCAAAATACAAAAGTATACAAGTATTCAGGGAAAACATACTCGTTGTAATGGAAGCACTGCAAAAACTGGAGGACTAGGGAAACCGTGTTACAAAACAACGAGCTCTTCAACTTTATTACTCGTGCTCTAATTCGACTTTTTTAGTCTGCTTGTTCATAATCGCTCATTACTCGTCGATACTTGAACCAGTCGCAAATATTTTACATTGAGTTGACCAGAATTTATTAAGTGTAAAAGAGCACATCACTATCTTAAACAAGCATTTCGAAGAAGATCGGGAGAATGCTGAGAATTCCTTCAAAACGCTTTGGGAAACAATTCAAAAATGTTTGAGTGAATCCGGTATTGAATTGAGCTGCCCAAGAATTGTAAAGAAACAAACTCACCGATCCTATTCCTTCGACTTCACCCGAAAATTATTTTAGAATATCAATTCTCGTTCCTTACTTGGATTCTCTGATAATGTCCCTTAGAGCGGTTTTCAGAAGAAAATGAGTCCGCATATGCAATATTTCAGTTATCTCCTAAAAATATGCAAAGCATGGACTCATCCAATTTCAATTCGATTGTCCAAAAGATTACTGGTAAATATGGATCCTTTCTGGATAATTTTTCTGCCGAGTCCGTTATGTGGTTTAACTACAATGAGATGAATTTTGACCAAACTCAATATACCAATATATGTGATGTGTTGAAAAATGCGGAAGAATTTTTTCCTTCGGTTTTCTCAGCAATTTCTATAGGGCTTTCCATTCCCACCACTACATGTACAGCAGAGCGATCTTTCAGTACATTGAGGAAGGTAACAACTTGGCTTAGGTCAAAAATGAGCGATGAAAGGCTTGATGCGATGTGCATGATGAACATTCACAAAAATTTAGTACAAGAAGATAAGGATTTTTATAATAAAATTATAGATCGTTTTTGTAAAAAACCACGAAAACTGCAATTCTTGTTTTCAAAACAATAAAAATAAATTT
The DNA here is from genome assembly GCA_949715645.1 of Portevinia maculata. NCBI lineage: Eukaryota > Metazoa > Arthropoda > Insecta > Diptera > Syrphidae > Portevinia > Portevinia maculata. The sequence goes on from OX454527.1 coordinate 125,745,254, forward strand.
TTAATGAGCGTTATTTTAGTATTTATTATTATGACAACAAAACGAAAAATATAGTTTATTACAGAGTGCTTCAATGAGGGGAAATACAATTCAAAATCGACCCGAACCCATCCAGCAAATATTTAAACACAAAGCTTCAATTGCAATGGACAACTGACCACAGATGTTCTGCAATTTGAAATGACGCAGGGTAACGCCTGTGGGGTTAGCTTTTTAAATAATACATAGATTACTTCAGAGCAAGTTGTCTATCGATGTCCATAAATATATCTATAGCTAACAAGTCGTTTCCACGTAACCCCTGAGGTAGATTTTAAAGCGTTTAACATGTGGTACGCTGTTTTATCCCATTTCACTAATCTAACTCAAATATGAAATTTAAATAAAATCGTTACAGCCGTATAGGCTGCAGTTGATGAAAACCGCACAGACAGACAGAATTGGCAGAATTATCTCGAAACTTTTTTTTCGTCGAATGTGAATACTTGCCATTGTGCAAGAGAAAATGTTGTGTATCATGCAGCCTTAAATTGAATTCAATCATTGTTCTATTCTTTTTTTTAGATTTCAATAAAACGAATATGAATTCAAAGAAATTAATACTTGATTTATTCTATTTTCACCATATATTGGACGGGAAGAAGTCCGTTGGGTCAGCTAGTATAAGATAATCGATATCTGGCAGCATTTCAAAAGCAGTTTGAATAGCTATGGAATAGTTTGTACATCTGTTGTTCTCGACCTTTCTGAACTCGACGAATCTGGATATTTCGAGACGTGTCACTAGGAGATATAAATAGGTGTCGCAGGAGCACCCAAGACATTCTAGTTTTGAACCGCGATAAAGAAGTGCGATAGATGACAGTAGTGAAAAGTATAGAGACAAAGTGGAAGTATTGAATAAGAGAAAAGTGATTGTTTATTTAAAGTGATTAATTGTGAAAGTGAATTGTTGGATTAAATAAATGAATTATTAGAATAATAATCATGAATTAAAAGACATTGAAAGAGAACTAATAAAGATTAATTAAATAGAATTACGTTTTATCTTATCGAATCCTAGCCTGGATGTAACAATATATCGTCGTGCGAGAATAACAAGGTCGCATGTCGAAAAAATTCAAATTTGACATTTTGATGCAATTATATTCAAATTTCCTTTTAGAAGCATTTCCTACTTTCTACAAGAGAGCATCACATATAATAGGAAGAAAAAAGCCATAAAATCAAGGCTGTTAAAAGAATATTCACCGAATGTTTAAATCAAAGTCGTATGTTTACATACAACTATGCAATTTTAGGCTGCACACAAAAAAATTGTTACAAAGTCGCATGTTACCTACATACGGCTTTGTTATTCTTAAATAGTTGCTCATTTCATTACTGAAAGCCGGCACAAAATGTGATTTATTTCAGTCGGTTTAAGTAGTTGCAGGCATTGAATGTATTTTTCCTAAATAAACAGTTACGCCAACAAATAAATTGTTAGTTATTTACTTAAAAATTAGAGATCGTTGGTTAAGTAAGTACAAATTAAAAATTTTAAAGGGGCATAACATCAATTTCGTTGGTGTAGTAAAGAAAAATGGAGTTGCAGCCGGAAGTTGAAATTGACTTGGATTTTGACAGTCTAGTACCAGGTGCTCAAATAACTGATGATGGTATTGTGATAGATGTTATTGACAACTCCAATAAAAGAACAACTAAAAGGAAGCGAGACTCTAGCAAGTGGAAATCCAACATACGTAGAGCTCGTTATCAAGCTGGTCCATCCTACATTTCCGGAAGAAAAAAAAAAGTTGAAGCTAAGTCCATCAAAACAACAAAAATTTGTGCAGTTACATGCAAGTTTCAGTGCAGGTATATAACGGAAAAAGAAAGACTTCAGTTATTCAAGGCATACTATTCTTTGAACACCGCAGAAAAAAAACTATTTATTTCATCAACAACTGAAAAGTTTGAATGTATTGGAGGTAGAACTGGAAAAACAACGGATAGTAGAAGAAAATATACATTTAAATATTTCTTTAATGTTTCCAATAATACTATTCAAGTATGCAAACAATTTTATTTGGGAACACTTAGCATAAGCGATAAACCCATTCGAAATATTCATCTTAACAAAAATCAAGTTACAGGAGTACCAAGACCATCTCAAAGCGGATTGCATACAAAAAAAACTATAACACCAAACTTAAAAAACAAGGTAAGGCAGCATATACTCTCGTTTCCATTAGTGGAGTGTCGTCAAAGTACTACAAAAAAGTATCTTGAGGCCGGACTTTCAATTGCCGAAATGTATAGACAGTATAAGACTCAGTGCGAAGAAAATGAGGAAGATTTTGTAAAAGAAAGTCTATACAGGCAAATATTCAATTTTGAATTTAATATTTCGTTTCATACCCCAAAGAAAGATAGGTGCGATATTTGCGAAGAGTTCAAAACACTTGAAAACTCGAAGAACCGGCCACCAAATTTATATGAAGAGTCCAAATTTCGACGACATAATGAGGAAAAAGTAGGGTGCCGTAATCAAAGAAAATGTGATAAGGACAATGTATTTCCAGTTTTATATTTCGACCTCCAAAACGTTATTACTTTCCAAAAAGTGAAATTGGGTCGTTTTACTATTTAAGTAAATTATATGTCTACAACCTCACAGCGCATTTATCAAGCTCTGGGCAAGTATATCGTGCAATATGGAACGAAACCATGATGGGTCGAAGTGCCAACGATATTGCTAGTGGATTGACTAAAATTTTAAAGGCCGTTATCATTGATAACCCGGATATGAAAGAACTTGTTCTTTGGTGTGATTCCTGCGTTCCACAACAAAGAAATTCAATCATGAGTCTGGCCATATTATTATTTTTGGAAACCAACATTCAAATCATGGAATTAAAAATGAATGAATTTTTCAACTCCTGGCCACTCCTCCATCCAAGATATTGACACGGTGCATAGTGTTTTGGAGAGATTGCTCAAGCCAAGAGAATTCTATTCTCCAATTTCTTTGATGCGCATTTTAATAAAGGCAAAATTAAAAGGGAAAAAAATGAAAATGTTGCAAATGCAAGTTCAAGACTTTTTGGATTTCCAAGCTTGCTCCTCAGTGTTAAATTTTAAGCAGATACCTTATTTCACGGTAACGAATTTACAATTTTCGCAAAACCTTACTTCTGTAAAATATAAAACATCATACCTGGATTCCAAATACATGCAAGTTGATTTAACGTACAATAACATTTCTACAAGAAACTCAACCCCTTTTGAATTACCAACGCCGTTATGACATTAACACGTAAGTATTTAGTCTATAAACAAAATCAACTTCAACTGCAATAAAAAAACTGTGACATTTTGTTTTCGTTGTATCTCAAATTTACAGTTTTCCACATCCGACCTTGTAATTCTCGCACGACGATATATGTACATTTGTATATTTATTTATTAGAAGCTTTTTTTAATGTTTAATACGCTCATAAGATGCTTTATGTGATGTTTTTTTTGCTCTGCTACTTACCTTAGGTTCTTGCTTATTTTGAATAAGTTATTGTTAAAAGTTTAGTTTTCCCCGTCCCGGTCTGGCCTTTGCAAATTGAGTTACGTAAGCAAAACATATATCTACACCGTGCTCTATTATGGTAGGTCAATATTACCGTAGGATTGGAGATAGCGCCGATAGTTGAAGTTATCAAGAGATAGCTGTCGGAAGGTAAAACCGAATTTAAATTTTCTTACACTTGTTTGTTGAATTTGTATGCTTCCTTGTATTTAATTTCATTAAATTTGTGAGACCGTATGACGAATTTTTATGTTTACTTTTGATTTTCCCTACCGTGAAAGAAACATGGTAGGTTACTAAGAAGATTTTTCAGGGGGTGCGGTAGGGTGTGCTAAAGATCATTCGGTGGGGATGGTCTGATTATTGAGTAGCATCCATCTTTGGGGAAACCCATTATCTGTCCACCGGATTTTCAGGTTGAGAGGGTAATGGCTACGCTGCATCTTCACCAGCAGCGCCCTTCAGTGTGTGGACGTCCGTCCGATTTTGGTAAAAGAGTAAGTAACTTTTTGGCATGATATGTGTTTTTGTGGTAGGTTTGGTTGAGTGGGGGGGCAAGATCCACACCATTCCGGCGAGCGCAGTCGAGCGTCGCAAGCTTGCCGCGTCCCTTGCACTCAACTACTCAATGTTCCCTTCTTGTCCCATTCCCATCCTAAGGTCCCGTCCACATCCTAGTTTTCAGACCCTTACAGAGTCTACATACCCCAATATAGACCGGTTGTACGCCAATATCTGGGTCACCAGCTATAACCTGGGTTGAACCGACTTGTGCCATTGCACTGTGTCGGCACAGTATTGCTGCGCTTTGCATAAGCTCACGCAGCAATACTGTTTAACATTTGTAATTAGCACAAGAAGTAAACAGCCGGGAAGTGCTGAGTGTACGATTCAGCGAGTTTCGATTGTAACTACCGGTTTACGATTGAGTCTGATTTGAACTACGAAGCGCGACGGTCTTTTAATTTAATAGCATTTTGGCGCAGCCGGTGCGTCGAACAAACGGACGTAGAACTAAATACGAAAAAAAATAACAAAAAAGTGACCTATGAGCAGTTGAAAAAAAAAACAAAAGAAAAGATATAGATTGATTGCCCCTTACCAAAAGTGAAAGTGAAAAGTTAATAGTGCCTACGAAAGAAAAAAAAAACAAATAAAAAAAACCACTAAGTAAGTGTTTTCATCATCAGCAGAAGAAGCCGCACCAAAAACGAAGAAAAATAAGCAAACACGTAAGTTTTTTTTTTACATACATACATAATTTTGTCAGGAAATCGGAAACCTTTCTGACTTAGTGTTGATTAAATTTTTTGTGTCGCCTCGTTACTGTTTGTCGTTTTTTAAACCTAATTGTTTCTGGAAATCTGAAGCTTCTCTCGCTTGCAGTGACCCAGTTTCATGCCCCACTTTGATAAAATATTTCGTTAAAAGATTCGATAAACGTGCTCAATCAGCTCCAAACTAAAACCAATCAGCAACATACTGACACAGAAGACAAGTTCAGATAAGAACATGTCTTTCGAAAACGTGTCAAAGGTGGCTGCAAGGTTGGAGCCACACCTCTCTGGAGAGAGAACACCAGGCATAGCAGGCAAAGTCTACGAGTTCCTAAACGCCTGCCAGATAGGATTTAAGTGCTCAGGAGACGATGCGACGGAAGAAATGTTCGTCTCATTAATCTCCACAAAGTTAATGGGTGATGCGTTCGACTTAGTTCGAACCAACCAGCCCAGATCCTTAAGAGAACTGGAGGTGTTACTAAAGACGGTATACCTCCCGGCTCGAACATTAGATAGCGTAATGCAGGAACTAAAACAGTCTACGCAACTAATGACAGAGGACTTCCAGGCATTCGCTAGGCGGCTAAGACCGCTGAGAGACAAAGCGAAAGATATTATCGACTCTCGATATTCGGCCACTGATTCCACGGCACTGGTTAAGGAACTGCAGAACACAGCGATCACCGTTTTCAAAATGGGTTTGTTTGATCCTGCGATAAGGCAGATTATGCTCACGACAACTGAGCAAGACCTAACCGTGTTAGTGGACTTGGCCCAGCGAACATCTACATTGCTTGGTACACGCCACAACATCGGTGCTCACCCCTATGCGAGTAGCGTTTTCACGACATCACAGGCCACTGGTTATTCCACCAACCCCCATGCGAACAACGTTTTTCCGCAAGCACAGAGCACTGGTTATTCCACCAACCCCCATGCGAGTAGCGTTTTTCCACACTCACCAGGCACGGGTTATGGGACAATACTCGTATGTCCACTTGTGGCCCCAAACACCGGGCACAAGCTGGAATACTCACAAGCAGGCAGTGAGCCCTCTGGGTGAACAAACGGGTATTCCCCCTCCGAGTGGCATACCCCATAACAACACAACTTTAGATAGAATATCTGCAGCACCCGCACAAAGTAGGAAAACATATAGTTTAAAATGTGAGTTTTGTAACAAAATAAACCACACCTACGCTGAATGCCGGAAGAGGAAAAATACTCCCTAATGCCAGAAGTGCAATGCATATGGACATGGATAGGAAGTTTGTCCACAATCCAATGTTTGTAGCCAGGGCCAAACCGGGAGTAAAAAAATGATTGTGGTGCTCACGATCCGGGTACACTGAAGAGGATTGCTATAGCAAGCAAAATTACATGAAGGTGGCTTCGGTAAACTCGAACGGGCACAGCCAATAATTGACTGTGCCCCAAGGACCTCAGAATCAAAAAAACATGTAACGGCAAAATCTTCAGTGCCAAATACCGTTCCGAAATTAGATACCAAAACCACTCGTAGGAAGACAACGGACAAAATCAAGGTGGAGAAACGCAAACGTTTCGACACGGTTTTTCCTTTACTTTGTCATTTCGTTTTCCTTTATCATTTACTATGTATATTCAATATTTTGTAGTATTAAGTTGGCATTAGGAAACATAAGGGATTTTATACAATGGTACTTAAGGCTTATTTCACAAAACTTGGGGGAAATCCTTGTAGGTTACCCCAAAAGGTATTCTGAAAAAACAAAACACGATCTGTTCTTAGCGTACAAACGTTTATGTACGACTTCCTCTGTCTACGACAAAAAGGGGTTTCGTTACCTTTCTGGTGGACACTGGCGCAGACGTCAGCCTCAAAGCAAAGTACTCTAAATAAAGCAAATACGATTAGTCCCGCGGAGCATCAGGAAATAGGTGGTGCATTCGGAGGAATGATAGAAATGCAAAATTGCATATCATAGGTGACACAGCCGACATACCATCCGATGGTATTCGGGGGCGTGACTTGTTCTGGAACTGTGCTGTTATTGACACCGTTGCCAAAAAGCTGCAGTTTCTGGATAAAAGAAGTAAGGCAGAAGGTGGCAGAAGTCCCGCTCAGAACTTTTGAGTCTTTAGGTAGGGGTGGAAATAACGGTTGTCCCAGTGTAATGCATATAAAGCCTCGGACACAAACAGTAGTAAGGCTAAACGTAGATACCAAAATTTTAGTGCCTATTCTAAATGCCAACACTGCCCCGTACTCCTGAGACCCTAGCTTCATTCCGAAATTTACCAATTTCAACAAATACAACACAATAAGTCGGGAAAAGCAACGGAAAACTGTGTTTACAATTGGCAAAAGGGGTCCGAATCAGCGAATCTCCGCCCTTTTAAATTCACTTCAGCTAGGTAGCGATTTGAACGCAGAGGAGAAAAGAGCAATTGAGAACGTTTTCGTCCAATTCAATGACGTATTCCACATTGGAGGCGACCCACTTTCAAGTACCAGCGTACTTGCCCATAAAATACCAATAAAAATCGTTCAAGGGCCGATCAATAGGCTGTCCCGACAAATTTTTTTTCGGAGTATCTTAACGAAAGACCCCGCAAAAGTTGCGTTTTGAATAGCATATAACGAAACAAAAAAACAAAAAAAAAAATCGGAGGGTACTTTTGGGCCTCTACCGCTCGCTGAAATCTTAAAAAAAAATATTTTTTCCTTATTTTTATTGATTTTTTTTTTTTAAAAGATTATCTTAACGAAAGACCCCGCAAAAGCTGCGTATTAACTAGCATATAACGGGGAAAAAAAAAAAAAAATGGAAGGTACTTTTGGGCCTCTATCGACCGCTGAAATTATTAAGAAAAACAATTTTGTTCTTATTTTTTACATTTTTAATTTTTTTTGAGTATTAATTTTGTGCATTGAAGATGTAAACTTTACCGTTTTATCAAAGATATCTATTGATCGCTGATATTTATAAAAATATAGATATTCCATCAACAATTTCTGCAGGTACCTACTTGAGTAGTATTTTATCATTCTAGTTTCTTAAAACAACCGTTAAAAAGCTTTTTTTTAATTCCTTACCTTCCCTTTATCTTTATAAGAACAACTGTTTTATTTTTATAGTCGCATCGTATTATTTTTATGTTAAGTAGCCTGTTTTTTTTTTAAATATTAAAATCATAAAATCTAAGTAGGCTTTGAAGACGTCGAAAAGAAAAAATGTGGCTTTGTATTTGTTTTGTGTCGTGTATTGTTGTTATAACTCTCTAAACAAAAAGTGTTTAATTTTGTTTCGTGTTAAGTTGTGTTGTTTCTCTGAAAAATATTTAAAAGGTAGAATCACAATGAGTTCTGGACCTCGTCGACAAGAAACAATGTGTCCCTTTTTCGGCCCCTTTAGTGAACTAAACAAAAATAAGTTACCAACAGTAAAAGATGTAGTCAAATATGTACTTTTCATACAAAGTGATCTGAAAACAAAATACAATGGCAGAAATCCATCTAATTCCGAAGTTTTTGTAATTGTTAGTAAAGAAATCGAAAAGATATGGAAGAATGCGTCGATTCCAATTGTATGTCATAGTCGAATACTACAATTAATAAAATACTACTTTGATGAATACATGACACTTAAAAGATACCCACATTCGAAAAAAAATACAAGCTATCACAACAGATTGCAAGGTTTTACTGCATTTTCAAACACAAAATTGGTTGACATTGCATCGTGTAAGTGTGATTCCTTTAATGACTGTCATTGTGTAAAGGATAAAAAAGTGCCTTTAAGTGAAAGATCATTTTTAGTGGACCAGAGAAATGGCAGAAAAATGGTGATCGGTGGTATTGACAAGGTTGAAACTCAAAAAATTCAAAAGCGACTAGATAGAAAGCGTAGTGCATTGGGCAGTCAAAGAGCTGAATCTACTACTGTATCAACTTTTTCCGAAACAGTAGATTCAAACGAAACTTTAGAGCATGTCAATACAGTTCATCCAATCGAAGTAGTGCAGTCACAGCTCTTTTTATCAGAGCCTTCAACGTCAACATCATCAGGTAAGCGGAATTTGCTTACTCTACCATCCGTAGCAAGAGTTTGTGATCGATATGGCCTTTCCGTACGATCTGCTGCAGCAGTTGCTTCAGCAGTACTCCAGGATGTTGGAATAATTGAAAGCGCTAACAAGACTCTAGTTATTGATAAAAATAAAATACATCGAGCTTTGAAAAAATCAAGAGAAAGCCTATCAAACCAATGCGATAATGTCGTTATTCGCAGTATTTATTTTGATGGGCGAAAGGATAAAACTCTTACTTCCAATGAGAAAAATGGACGATACTATCGGAAGGAGGTTCTTGAAGAGCATATTTCCATTCTTGCAGAACCAGAATCTATATTCTTAGGCCATATAACGCCTAAATCTGGTACAGGAACTGAAATAAGTAATTCGATGCTTATTTTTTTCGAAAACAAGGGATTTGATTTGAAAAAAATTCTTTGCATTGGTTGTGACGGCACTGCAACCAATACTGGCTGGAAAGGAGGGATAATTCGCTACTTGGAAATGGAATTAGGTCGACCATTACAGTGGGCAATATGCTTACTTCATGCGAATGAATTGCCACTACGACATCTCTTCACGAAATTAGATGGATCTACTTCGGGCCCTCGTGAATATTCTGGCCCTATCGGTAAGTCACTAACCGATTGCGAACTTACTGATGTTACTCAATTTACACCTGTGACCGGAAATGTACCTGAAATCGAGCAAAAAATTGTTGATCAATTGAGTACAGAACAAAAATATCTTTTCGAAATGTGTCAAGCTATAAAAACAGGTCATTGTTCTCCTGGACTAGCAAATCGACATCCTGGGAAAATGGCACATTCAAGATGGGTCACAACTGCAAATAGATTACTTAGACTTTACATTAGTTTAAGTAGCCCATCTGAAAATCTTAAAATTCTTGTGGAGTATATAATGAAAGTGTATGCACCAGTGTGGTTTTCGATAAAAAAACAACCCGTTATTGATAGATGGCCCGCGACATGTTTTTCAGCTTATCTCTTTTTCAAGATAGTTGCCAGACAACTTAAAGTCAATCGTTGATCCTGTCCTTGAGAGAGACGCTTTTTTCGCACATCCTGAAAACGTTTTAGTGGCAATGCTCTTCGACGAAAGGGTCTATGTCAGAGAGCTTGCCTTAAAACGAATTATAAAAGCGAGGCAAACCCATACATCAAACCGAATATTTAAGGCGCCAAATATTAAATTTAACGCTACGGACTACTTGGACATAATTTTTTGGAATGAATGTCAAATTACTCCTCCACCTTGCCTAGCTTAATTCACTGATGATGAACTTTCATTGCTGGTGCAAAGAAAAGAACTGAAGATACCGGAATTTCCTTGTCACACACAAAGTGTCGAAAGATGCATAAAATCTGTGACCGAAGCAAGCCAATGTGTTATTGGAGCAAAGTCGAGGGAAGGACTTATAAGAAATAAAATAGAATCACGAAGCGAAATGCCTTCTTTTAATTTCAAGGGCCAATTTTCAATGTAAATATTTTTTTTTAAATTTTTGCAATGTAAATATATTTTTTTTGTTAAGTCCTCTCATAAACTTTTTTTTATTTGTTTCAAGGACACTTAAATATGTTTTACTTAACCTTAACTTTAATTTAATAAATCAAAACGATAAATTAGAATAATAAAATAAAAAAAATAAAGGTTTTTACTTTCTTTTAAGACCCTTAAGCCTCGGTAGAGCCCCAAAAGTCATGTCCAAATCAAAAAGTAAGTACATATTCAGAATCTACTCGTTAATACGCAACTTTTGATACCCCTTTCGATAAAAAATTCATGAAATTTTTTTTCTTCATACAACGACCGGACACCCTACCGATCAATCAGAAGCAGTACCGCTTGCCACAAGTCGCGAGAGACGAAATAAACAACCAAGTCACAAAAATGCTCCAGGACGGAGTGATTTCCACGAGCAAATCACCCTGGAACTCCCCTCTTTTAGTCGTCCCCAAAAAACCAGGAGCCGACGGCCAAAAAAGATGGCGAGTTGTAGTGGATTTTCGTAAGCTCAACGAAGTTTTTTTTTTGTGTTGGAATTCGCTTGAAGTAAAAAATCATCGAAAGACATTGCGGAGCTAGTAAGAACTAAAAAAACTCCCGGGGGACTGACATTCGCCATCCCGAATGAGATTGCACCTAGTCGACGACTTTTTTGTTTTATAATTTGCGTGCGCTAAAGGGATTTATTTTTTCTGTAGTGACACAGTACCCTTATAATGGTAAAACCACAGCGCAGGCATTTAGTTTGTTGCGCAATACCTCACAAAAATTCATTGCCTATTTTTGGGTGCTACTTACTGAAAGAATAGAAGGATAGGAAAGAGGTTTGGTGCGATGGGATTTTTTTTTCTCAACAGGTGGCGCCTAAATTGCTTTAGGGAGATCAGTTTTTGTTGTGTGTATTCAGTTTATAAAAATCGGTAATTTGTTTTTGGACTAATATTTGTTGAATTTAACAGATAAATCCGCCGTTTGTCGGATTTCTAAACTTTTTTCTTGTTTCAAATCAATACCTGATTTCTAAGCCCTAGCTAACTCTTATAGATCAAGAGGTTTTACCCGTCTCAATCTCCTGATTGCATTGTCATTATTTAATAGTTCTGTTATTTCTGTGTACGTGGTTGAGAAGCCTTTGAGCAACTTTCTTAACTTCATCTTCAACCATCTCAACATTTAGATCTTTATGCAGATCGGCATTGAATTGTTTGTAAATTTGTTTGGCATGTGCATGCCCACAACTGGAGCCCATAGGTCCATAGTGGTTTCAGAACTTGCGTGTATAGCAATAATTTGTTGTAGTTAGACAGGGATGAGTATCTCCCAATAAGCCAATACATTTTACTGTATCTCATGTTCAACTCATCTTTTTTTTTCTTTACGTACGCTTTCCAACGCAGTTTATCGTCTAGAGTCATGCCTAGATATTTGACTGTGTTTGAATATTCTACTACATTGTTGTTAATGTAGACTGAAATGTGTGGTACGTTTTTATACGTAAAATTAATATGGACTGACTTAAGGTCATTTAATCTAATCTGCCATTTCTTAGTCCATTCTGAAATATTGTTTATTGTTGGTTGAAGCTTTTTTGTTGCTATTTCGACAGTTGCTCCCACAGCAAGGACAGCTGTGTCATCTGCAAAAGTAGCTATGGTGGTTTCTTTACTTTGTAGTAGTTAATGTAGTGATTAAGCCCAATTGTAGTAGTTAATGTAGTAATTAAGCCCAGTGGCCACACTGATGCAATAATATGTGATAGTAGAATAAGTAAAAGAAAGAAAGAATAAAGAAAGAGGCAAAGAGGCAGTCTTGAACCGACCTCCAAGCAAACAAGTTGTGTTTTTACCAAGATCAAACTGAGCGCCTATAATCTAAAACCAGTGTCTAAAATCTCAGAAGTGGGATTACAGCTCTAATAGCCCAACAAACATTCGGTAATAAATTTAACGTTCCAAAACAAAAAAATAAAAGTTCGTGGACAATCGTATGCGCGACTCTTACTTGCCATCCGTACACCTACTTTTTTTTTCTTTATATCGACCGTTACCTGGTGCTGTGGTTTTTTTCCCTCTTCTCTCCCCCTAAATAATTCACAAAACCGTATTCATTAAGAGCACTTCATTGGAATCGAGTGAATTTTCGTTGGCCCAGCTGCGCGAGTGGCTACAACGGTTGGGAATGCCAAGCAACGGGACCAAATCGAGGTTACTCTTGCGTCTTAACAACATACCCACAGAAGACCGTGGAGAATACCCCAAGACAAACAACGATACCGCAAAAAGTTCAGACGACGAAGAGAATAAGAGTGAAGAAAACGAAGACAACGAAAATTAAAACAACGGCGGCGACGACGACGAGAATGGTGACAACGATGAGGAGAAGAATGAATTTTGTCGTAGTGGTGGTGCGAATTCAACGTTGGTGAAACAAAATGAACTCCTCATGAGAGAATTAAATCTGATAAAAAGAGAAAATGAACTCTTAAAACAACAAATGGAGTTGAAAAAAAAACAAACGGTTGAAGACAAAGAAACGAACTCAAATGATAGACAACGAAACGAAGACACAGATGACAAAGAAGAAAGAAGATACAACACTTACAAAGATATGCTGCCCGATTACGATGGTGGAGTAAACTTCGAAACTTGGCTGGCACAACTAAGAAGCGCTGAAAAAGCGTATAACATCGAAAGGAAAATGCTAAGAAAGTTACTGGTCAGCAAGGTGAAGGGGAAGGCCCAGCAGTGGTTGTTTTCAAAACCAAGGTTTGCTGAAGAAAGTCTCGATGATTTGCTCCGTGAGTTGACGGAGATGTTCGGCAGCAAGGAGAACAAATTGACAACGAGGCGAAAATTCGAAGCACGGAAATGGCGATACAATGAATCGTTCCACGACTATTTCAACGAAAAGGCGGTGTTGTCAAATGGAATGGGCATTGATGAGGAAGAGTTTATTGAATACGTGGTGGAAGGCATCAGCGATACGAATTTAAGGCTGTGGGCACTCGTAAGTGACTTCAAAGATCGTTCGCACTTACTACGGACATTGGGTAAGGTGGAACAACCCAAACCAAACAACGTACAGTCAATGTCAACGTCAACGATGAGTCAGCAAAAGAAAGAGGGGCCTAGGTGCTACAACTGCAACTGTGTTGGACACATCGCTTCTAAGTGTAGGAAAACGAAACGGGAATATGGAGCATGCTACGGGTGTGGCTCGATGGAACATCGACTAACGGCGTGCCCCAAGAAGAAGTACACGGTCCAGCTGCTGGAAAAAGAAAATGACTTCCTAGAATGCCTGATAGACACCGGTAGCCCCATAAGCTTCGCGAAACAATCGTGTGTTCCCAATGGAGTAGAGTTAAACCTAAATACAAGTTGTGTATCTTATTTCGGCATAAATAACAGTAAATTATTAATTATTGGAAAGTTCTGGTGTTTTGTTCAATGGGGAGGTGTAAAGATCTCAGTGGAGTTGTACGTAGTTGACGAAGAGTCGACTGGCTATGAGGTGGTTCTGGGAATAAATTTTTTAAAAGCTGGCAATTTTAAGTTAGTTTCGAATTGTAACAACAAATGTGAAAACAACGATAGGTATAAAGTTAAACAAAATTATGGAAAATATATAGAAAACGTTAACAAATCAGTTTGTAACCAAAACGTAAATGAACTAGTTGTTAATAAAAGTTGTAAAACAAAGAGCAACGTAAAAGGTGATGAAGAGAAAGACGGAAGTTTTGAAAAGTCTTTACTAATGATAGATTATGATCACAACGTTTACGAGGAAGAAACTTTGACGATTGGACAAAATATAGATCATGCAACACAAAAATATTTGCGTGACATTTACAAAAATTGTTATTTGGTGCCTCGTCGTCCGGTAGAACCACTAGTAAAAACAGAGATGAAGTTGAATTTGAATTCTGCTAAACCTTTTTATGGACCGCCTCGTAGGTTGTCATACACAGAGAAGTCAGAATTGAATAAGTTGTTAGATGAATATTTAGAGAAGGGCTACATTAGAACAAGTGAGTCAGAGTTTGTTTCTCCTATAGTGTTGGTCAAGAAAAAAACCAGAGGCCTTAGAATGTGCATAGACTATAGAGCTTTAAATAAAGTGACAACAAAAGATAGTTTCCCGATTCCGCTAATAGATGATTTGTTAGATCGCCTTTCAGACAAACGAGTGTTTACAAAGTTAGATTTAAAGGACGGATTTGTTCATGTGTATATGCACGAAGAATCGGTTAAATACACTTCGTTCGTTACACGCGTAGGACAATACGAATTCTTAAGAATGCCGTTTGGGTTAAGAAATGCACCGTCAGTTTTTCAAAGACACGTGAACAAAATTTTTGCAGACATGATAAGAAAAGACGATGTCATAATATATCTTGATGACATAATGATAGCGACAAGGGATCTTAGTGAACATTTTATGATCTTAAAGGAAGTTTTCAAAAGACTAGTTTTAAACAAGTTGGAACTAAGGTTAGACAAATGTGAATTTCTCCAGGCAAAGATAAAATATCTGGGCTATACTATTACGGGTGGAGGCATACAAGCAGACGATAAGGGGTTGGAGTCGCTAAAAAAATTTCCTCTACCACAAAATGTACATTCAGTTCAAAGCTTTTTGGGTATATGCTCATATTTTCGTAGATTCGTGAAAAACTTTTCAATATTAGCTAAACCACTTTATGATCTTACAAGAAAAAACAAATTATTTCATTTCGGTGCAGAAGAGTTAAAGTCATTTGAAATACTTAAACAAAAGTTGATAGAATCTCCAATTTTAGCGTTGTATAACCCTAAGGTAAGGACTATACAGAACTACACTGTGATGCAAGTGCAATAGGTTTAGGAGCTATACTTTTACAAAGAAAAGATGATGGAAAATTACACCCAATATTCTATTTCTCCAAAAGAACGACAGACGACGAAGCGAAGTATCATAGTTTTGAGTTGGAAACTTTGGCCATAGTTAGTGCACTTAAAAGGGTCAGAGTATATTTACAAGGTAAACACTTTAAAATAGTAACAGACTGCAACTCACTTACGATGACACTTAACAAAAAAGAACTAAATCCAAGAATAGCAAGGTGGGCAATAGAGTTTCAAAACTACGACTACGAACTTGAACATAGGGCCGGTAAACGCATGCAACATGTGGATGCGTTAAGCCGTTCAACGAATATTTTAGTTTTAGAAGCTAATACCTTTGAAGAGAACCTGGTCATATCTCAAGGTAAAGACGACGTTTTACTAAAACTTAAAGATTCATTGCTAGTGTCAGAACATCAGTTATACGAAATGCGGAATGGTGTTATTTATAAAAAACAAAATGATGGAACAATTTTATTTTGCGTCCCGGAAAGTATGGAAAGTCAGGTTATGTATAGATACCATGATGAAATGGGGCACATAGGTACCGACAAAATGATAGAACTTATAAAAAAAGTTATTGGTTCCCGAAAATGAGAGAAAAAGTAAGTAGTCATATACAGAACTGTTTAAAATGCATGGTTTATTCTTCCAAACATGGAAAGGAAGAAGGGTTTTTAAATAACATACCTAAAGGTGATGTACCGTTCGAAGTGGTGCACATAGATCATTACGGACCGGTGGACCATTCCCGAATCTTAAAAAAGCATATCTTAGTGGTGATCGATGCGTTCACAAAATTTGTTAGATTATACACCACCAAAACAACTAACACAAAAGAGGTAGTTAAGGCGTTAGCAGACTATTTTCGCCAAAATGTATAGTATCAGATAGAGGCAGTGCTTTCACATCTAGTGAGTTAAAAGATTTTTTGTTAGAAAATAACAAAGGTATTGCGAAACGATAGGTATGTTATCAAAGATGTGGACAATTTTCAACAAACACGGTTACCATATCAAGGTGTGTGGGCAGTCAGTAACATGAGACCGTGGTTCGGAAGTCGAGGTGCCAAACATAAAACGTCCAATAAATTGTAAAAGATCAGGTGATCTTATGTGGTCAGAATGGCCGAATTGTAGTAGTTAATGTAGTGATTAAGCCCAATTGTAGTAGTTAATGTAGTAATTAAGCCCAGTGGCCACACTGATGCAATAATATGTGATAATAGAATAAGTAAAAGAAAGAAAGAATAAAGAAAGAGGCAAAGAGGCAGTCTTGAACCGACCTCCAAGCAAACAAGTTGTGTTTTTACCAAAATCAAACTAAGCGCCTATAATCTAAAACCAGTGTCTAAAACTTTCACGCAGATCGCTAGTGAAAAGTAGGTATAGAACTGGACCCAGCACACTGCCTTGCGGTACGCCAGCTTTAATCTCTCTTAATGTTGAGTACTCCGCATCTTGTTTAATTCTGAAGAATCTATCTGATATATAAGACTCCAGAATGGTCGTATACTGCTTCGGCAGTTGCCTTTTCTAGTTTGTGTATTAGTCCTTTGTGCCAGACTTTATCGAAAGCTTGTGCTATATCAAGAAATACTGTAGATCACACATTTTTCTCTTCAAATGCTTTTTCGATTCTATCTGTGATTCAATGCACCTGATCAATGGTAGAGTGCTTATTTCTAAATCCAAATTGGTGAATTGGGACTAGCGATTTTTCATCTATTATTTTTTGTAGACGTTTTACCAGCACTTTTTCGAATAACTTGGACAGCATTGGTAGAATAGATATTGGGCGATATGAGGTAACTTCGTTGGGTGGGTTTCCTGGCTTAGGTATCATTATTACCTTCTCGACTTTCCACATGCTTGGCACATATCTTAATTTAAATGCAGCATTAATAATCTGCGCTAGTTTTTTTTAAACATTTTCGTGGAAATTGCTTCAAAATTTCTCCTGTAATTAAATCAAACCCTGGGGCCTTTTTTATATTTATGCTTTCTTTAATTTCTTTGGCAAGTTCTTTAGCTGTTACCGGCCGAATAGGTCTATGTTCTTCGCACCTTATTTCGAGTCCTTGATAACCTTTATCTTCATAAGGTTTGAATACGTCTTCAAGATACTCAGTGAAAGTGTTTGCTTTCTCTAGGTTGCTTTTCGCCCAGTTACCTTCTCTGGTTTTTACTAGCGGAATGTGAGCTTTTGGCCTGTTCATTTTCTTCGTTGCCTTCGAGAGCGAGTAGTCGGTACTAGCATCATTTGTAAGACTTGTGAGGTAAGTTTTCAAAGACTCATTATTGAATTCTCTTACAGATTTTCTGAGCTTATAATTTAAGTTGTTCAGTGTGGTCTTGTCGCTTGGCGCCCTTGTCTGTTGCCAGCGTTTTCTAGCTTTCCTCTTTTCTGTAATAATTTCACATATTTCGGGAGGATAAGAGTTTTGTTTGATCTTTTTTGTTGTTTTGGGAGTGGCAGCCCACACAGCTTTTTGTATTCTGAGCGTCAATATTTGGACTGTTTCTTCTAGTTGATCTTCTGTTTGAATAGCTGGTGATAGTTGGATACTTTCTTCCAACTTCTGTCTGAAGTAGTTCCAATCAGTTAGTCTATTTACTAGTTTTGGGCTATAGGTTAGGTTAGGTTAGGTTTATGTGGCTGTCGGCAGAAGCCGACACACTTAGGCCAATTTAGGTCCATTGTGATACCACGTATGTATTATCTACCTCAACTCTGTAGATGGGACTGGCCAACGACACGCGGTTGTTCTCAAACGGTCCCCCATCTACGTACTAGCCGCGCCCAACTTCGTTTAATTACGGTGATCTGACGAGAACCGATTAGTTTAGTTTAGTTTTAAATTCATTTTTTAATTGTTACTGAATATCAACTTACGTACTAGACAAAAATGATTAAATCTAACTTAAAATTAACAGGATACTTATTCTTATTTATTGGTCCTTATGCGGACGCCCTAAACTTAACTATATCTTATAATTATTGCCTTTCGGCCTAAAAACTATTTACAAACTAATCTTACATATATGTATTCGTCGAGAAAATCAATTAAAACTCGGTATCATTATTAAGATTTTATATTTTTTATATAAAACAAACTACGAACTACCTATTCTACTTACTTAAACTACCTAACATATTCTAACTATAATTATGATTCTGAGCACTCGTTGCCTTGCGCAACAAGTGGTCAAAATCCCAATTGCTTTCCGAGCGCCTGGCAATCGTCAACGTGCACACGCGCTACCCTGAGCTAACTGAAGCCTTACAGCCTCAATCTTCTCCCGAATGCACTACCACAAGTTGACGAGCCCGGCCTCTCCCAGAAACGCCCTAGCTAACTTAATCTAACTTATAAACTAAGAGGATGTTACCTAGAGTAACGAACCGTCTTGGGAGGGCATGTTGACCCCTCCCCCCTCAAAAAGTTTGGCAAATTGTTTTTCTGTATCGAATTTATCCCTCTCCGCTATTGCGGTACTAAAACGGAGGAGCTCATGAGCATTGGCGACGTCCTCGCCGCGGATGAGCCGCTTATCTCTCGCGCTGCGAAAGCGGTAGTATAATACCGGGATACCATCCCTCGTCTGTACCAGCCCTTTTGCGTCAATATAGATAAATGCCTCTGGCGGGATAAAGACAGACCGGAGCGTACTCTCTATGTACATTTCATTGGGGTAGTAAGCCCCAAATATCAGACTATTGTCGCTGGCCATCGCCCTTGCAACGTGCCTTCGAGTCACCTTAATGAGGAAATTGTCAATCCTATTCAACTGAGCCCCATCGTATAGGACCTTGTTCGGATAGTATTTAATATAATTGGATTCAGGCGTTCGGAACAACCGGAGACAAGTCCTAAGACATTGTCTCTCCAAAACCCGAATCTTTTCCATATAGCTGGGCGCTATATTGAACCACAATGGACAACCATAAGCGATAATTGGCCTTATAAGGGCCACGTAGCAAATGACCTTCACTTTGGAGTCAAGTTGACTGCTATGAAACAGTCTCCTTGTCAAAGCATAAGCCTTCTTGGCCCCAGCAAGACAAGCAACTTTATGTCTATCGAAATATAGATACTGGTCAAGCCAGATACCTAGATATCTAACTACGCTTCTCACCGCCAATGGCTGCCCATTTTGTCCAATAATGGCCAATTTTTTCCAGTTTTTTCTGGTATCCCTAGAGGCCCCAGCCAATGGAGTTCTGAACAAGATTGTTTCCGTCTTCTGAAAGTTGATTTTCAACTTCCAGTCGTCGCAATATCGCTTAATTTGATCGAAGTCACGCTGCAAAAGGATATTAATGACCTCGATTTTAGGACCTGATCTGTATGCCACCAAATCATCGGCATACGCTATAGCATGTCTGAGTGAACCTACCAGATCACTCGTGTAAATGTTAAACAGGATCGGAGAATTGACCGCCCCCTGCTGTAAACCGTTTTTAATTTCAAAGACTCTGCTCGAAGTCACATTGCCACATTTGACAACGAACTTCTTTCCCATAAGCATATTATAAATTACATATAGCAAAGGTTTGTGCATCCCTCGCCTGGTCAACTTGTAGAAAAGTCCCTCTAACCATACGGTGTCGAAAGCCTTCTCAAAATCAACCAGACAAGCACCCGTGCATTGGTTCTTGCATTTATTCCACTGAATGTCGGAAACCAGTTTCGACGCGGCATGAATAGTGTCATGCCTCGCCCTAAAACCAAACTGGTTGTCCGGGATTATGTTATTGTCCTCGACCCACTTTAACAGGGCTCTATTGACAACCTTTTCAAAGACCTTGCTAATATTCGGAAGCAAGCTAATTGACCGTAGATTGGCAGGGTTCGTCCTATCTTTACCTTTTTTCGGGATAGGGTGTACCACAGCTACCTTCCAATGCGCCGGATAATGTGCATTATTCAGCGCATTGTTAAACAACGTGGTGAAAATATCTACAGCCTCCAGAGGCAGGTGTCTCAATACGACGTTTGGGACACCATCCATCCCCGCCGACTTTTTATTCTTTAGCGACTCGAAGATGCACAGAAGATCATCCTTCGACACGAACAAGTGCGATACATCTCGGCCATTGGCGACAACTGCATTAGCATGGTTTTCATCAGTGAACACGGTGAATCCGTTATTCTCAGATCGCCAATTCTCAAGTTCGGTGCGCAGATAGAAGTGGCTCACTAGAACTCTATTCTCAATGTCGTGGTTACGGCGAACAGGATTGTTCACCGTATACACGGCCTCGAAACAAGCGCCCAGCAAATCCACTTTCTCCTGTGGGTCCTCGACCACGAAAAAATCGTCGTTTGAAGCGACACTTTCTGGACTTATTCCAGCAGTCAGTACTGTCTGTCTGTTCTCTGCTGTCTGGGAGATTCGAACACAAGGAATATCATTGTGATCTTTCCTCCTGAACAACTTATTTATCTGTGGGAACATATTCGGACTACAGGTTTTAATAGCCCGAATTTTATTGCCCCAATACAGACTTACAGATTTTCTGTAATTTTCCTTTATCAGCTGTTTCAGGATTCGGATCTCTGAATTCAGTATCCTTACCTCCGGGTTGTTGCGATCAGTAAATTGCCTGTACAGCCGTTTAAGCCTCGAGAGCAGTCTACTTTTCTGTCGGTATAGTGCGTCGATTGTAGGGTTTCTGTACTTTTCTGTCTGGTCGTCGTCGGAACGTCCTACTCGAGGAATAGTTCGTTCCATAGTTCGTTTGATGGCGTCGTTCATTTGCAATAAATGCCGATCAATGTCATCATTTGTCATGTTACTGTTTGACGGTGGGTCGATCCCACTCGAACGTATATCTCGCTTTAAAAATCTGGAGAAGCGCGACCATTGTGCCCTCCGATAATCGAATGAACACACTGCTTCGTACTCCTCCAGCAGCGTTTGTTCGTTCGGGATCCGTATTGCGGCGGCGAGTCCGTAGTGGTCACTATCGTACTCAAACGCACGCAAACAGTTCCGCGTGTTTTGATCTATGTTCGTCAGTTGAAGTCTTGCGTCCGTTAAGGCCAAGTCCAGGAAAGCACCGCTTCTTGGGAAAGAAGGGATATCCGTCGCGTACAACTCGAGGTTGTACTCAATCATATTGAGGCGCCACCAGTCGTGAAACTGGTTGCCCCTGGGATTTGCAGTAACATTTCCCCACGCCGCATGTTTGGCATTAATATCTCCGGCCAAGAAGTAATAATTCTCCTCCGAGTTTAGCTGCAGACCACGAAAAAGTGTCTCGAGCTCTGTCATAAATTGGTTTGGTGGAGGTGCAGCAGGTGCGTAAAGCGACACCACATACATTCTCCTCCGGCTATGGAGAGGAATGCATATGATGCATGCCTCCAACAACTGGAACCTACGCACGTCCCCGCTATATATAACCCTATGGCGCAGGCCTTTTCGAATTAAGATTCCAACCCCACCTCCTTGAGTGAAGTGAGGCCGGTCTCTTCTTATTACATGATAGTCTTTGTATCCCAATTTGTGCTTCTGATTTAGCTTAGTTTCGCTAACCAAAAGCACATCCGGGTTTTCGGTTGTCAACAAATTGGCAAGTGACGTTCTTTTCTCGATCCTGACAAGTGAATTAACATTCACAGCAAGGATCTTTAAGTTTCCCTCATCTAGCGCAGCCATTAGATTTATGGCACACCAGACCCCACAAACAGCTCCGAATAGATAAAGTCAATTCGGGCCGCTTGTTCATTTAATTGTTTCTGGAACTTATCGATCTTTCCGTGCAGAGACAGAAGTATCGATTTTAAGTCCAGATCCACCTCTGGTGCATTTTGAGCTACCTTTGGTTGGTTTGATGTCATGTGGGCTTGACCCGGTCCAGCTGCCATTTGGGCAAAGGACACGTTGGGTGCCACAAAATTTGCGAACGAGCGACTCCTCTGACGCCTATCATCTTCAGACTGCTGTTTACGGGCCTGGACTCTTTTTTTCAACTCCTGGTACTTTGGACAACCCCTGAAGTTGGCGGGATGCCCAGAGTTCCTGCAGAGCACACAGGAGAGTACACTCCGGTCTTCGACTCTCTCCTTACCTAGAGAGCATTCACCATGTATGTGGTCCCTATCGCACTTGACACATCTAAACTGCATGTTGCAGTTAGCTGCGGCGTGCCCGAACCTTTGGCAGCGCATACATTGAAGTATGCGATCTGACCGTTTTATTTTCTCCCATCTTACAGCATGATAGTACAGAAAGCGGATATTTCGCAGACTGTCAATTTTGCTGTCGGGAGTAAGCTGAACCAGGAAGAATGGTAAGTGACGGTTGCCACCCCTTGCCACAGCCGAGGAAAACGGCTTGACCCCCACGAACTTGAGGTCGTCGCTTTCGAAATGTTTGAGCTCTTTTTCTAGCTCCTCCGTTTTAATTGAGGGATCGATACCTTTCAACACAACGGTTTTAAGTTTTTGATCCCTTGGGGTGTACGTGAAGTACTCGGTTTTTACCTCTCCCAAGGCGGCGCGCACCCTCTGGTACTCCTCTATTTTTTCACATATAATTATGTGTTTGTTGGCAGAAAGCCTTTTCACATGGAAATTTTTCGTTATCAATTTACAGATTCTAATGCTATCTACAATATCGAAATTACTCACGTTGATGGGTGGTACTTTGTTCTTCCGTGGCTGTTTCGATTGCTGTTGATGCTGTTGCTGCGCCTCTATCTGATGCTTTGATTGCTGTTGTTGTTGTTGTTGTTGTTGTTGTTGTTGTTGTTGTTGTTGTTGTTGTTGTTGTTGTTGTTGTTGCTGTTGTTGTTGTTGTTGTTGCTGTTGTTGTTGGTGTTGCGGTTGTTGTTGCCGTTGTTGCTGCTTCACCTGCAGTTGTTGCTGAATTTGCTGCTTGAGCACAGCTTGTTGCTGCAGCTTCTTTCTGCGCAACTGGTCGCGCTTCTCCAGCAGCTCTTTTATGAGCTTGTCCAGCTGCGCCTCCTCATCATCCTCTTTTTCTTCGTCCATTTGAACGACTTCCTCGTCATCGACCGGTAAGTCCTTGAAGGAGTTTCCCTCTCCGACGTACCGGCCCTCTCCTCCATCATACTCATAAGAGCTGGAGTGTGCTCCGTCATCATCGGATGCAGCCACCGATGATGCCACACTATGGCCTGCCAAGTTTAACCTTCTTTTGGCTGAAAGGTTCGGCTTCGGATTTAACTTCCGCCGCCGTTTTTCCACTGTCCTATACTCCTCGCTTACAGTTACTGCTGGCGTTGTAGCTAGAGCTTTTATTGTTGGCGTTGTTGTTGTTGCTGTTGTTGTTGATGATGTTTTTGTTGTTGGTGTTGCCTGCGAAGATCCCCGCCTGGGCAACGCGGAACACGCTGTTGGGCTTGGTGTCATGGCATTTAAAGCTGCCCTTGGCATACAAGCTGCCGCTGTTTTTGTGACTGCTGTTGCAGCTTTCGTTACTGCTGTTACTGCTGTTGTTGCTGCTGTTGTTGCTGCTGCTGTTGTTGCTGCTGCTGTTGTTGCTGCTGTTGTTGCTGCTGTTGTTGCTGCTGATTTTTTTGCCGGCTCACGTGTTCGCACCACACGTCGCAACGGCACACCCACACCCGTAAGCGGGACCACCGATTTTCCGGGGTCCATCGCCTGATAATGCGGCACTTTTTTTTTGTTTATTTTTGTGTCTCTATCACTATATTTCCGAAAAAAAAAAAAAATTAAAAATTGAAGACTGGCCGAGAATCGAACCCGAGTCTCCGGCGTCAAAGTCGGACGCCTACCTTACTAAGCCAACCTTGGACTTAAAAACACTTGGCTAAATCGCTTTTATAATCGATACACTTTTCTTTTTTCCCGCTGAACACTAACTAGCCGACCTATCTCGATGAGAGCTGCGGAACGACTGACGAGAACCGATTAACTCGACGTGGTATGGTCGTTGGTTAGTTTTGGGCTATGGTCTTTTATTATTATTTTATCGCTAAGTGTTAAGAGTATAGAGGAATGATCTGATTGAGGATCAGGTCCTTCCTCTATGCCTGTTTTATTTGAAGATATATTTTTGGATAGAAAGAAGTCGACAAAATCTGGGGGTTTATTTCTATCTGTTGGCCAATAGGTACGTTTTCCCGTTGAGTGATATTTGGCGCCATCTTCTTTTATTGCTTCATATAGTTCTCTAGTATTAGTTAATCTAGATCCCCAATACTTATTTTTGGCGTTAAAATCCCCTCTTGCGATTAATCTATTGTGAAATATGCGGAAAAGACTTTTAAATTCATTTTTCTTTAGTCTATAGCTAGGAGAGCAGTATACTGCTGCAACAGATATTTATCCACTGCTCGTTTCTACACATATGGAAATTCCTTGGATGGCACATTATTGGAATTTTGCTTCTATATGATGTTTTATTGTATTCTTTATTAACACTGCGGTCCCACCTTTTGCACAGTTATAAGGATGTGGGGAGTGATAGAATTCATATCCTTGCAGTTTAAAGTCAGTAATCAATTTAGAGTGCGTCTCTGAAATGAGACATACAGGGTGTACCTTATTTCTTTTTCAATATTTTAGGGCATGATTTATGGGTATATTCTAAGGAAAAAATTGTTCTACAGTAAGGGCCTATCTTCAATTTTTATATCATTTATTGAGGATTTAAGAAAAGGCTTACTTGGGTGTACCCATTCAAAAAAAATATTAAAACGTTATGTTTATTACGCATTTTCTGTAGAAAATTTAACCGAAAGTCAAAAAATTAGCATGGGCAGGAAAAATGCGACAGGTTAAAAATTGGATATCTTAAGAGTTATGATATAAAATTTATTTAAATGCAATTACAAAGGCCAATATTTCTTCTAAAAATAGAGGCCTAAACGAAATTTCTATCATTAGTACTAACAGCGCAATTACCGTTAACATGGGTCAGTGCACACCCAAGTAAGATTTTTCTTAAATCCTCAATAAATGATATAACAATTTGAGATAGGCTTACTGTAGAACAATTTTTTCCTTAGAATACACCTATAAATCATGCCCTAAAATATTGCCAACGAATTAAGGGACACCCTGTATATCTATGTATGGTGTATGTCAAGAGTCACTTGCATCTCGTCCTTGCGACTCTCGATACCATTAGCATTCCATTCAAGAATTTTTATTTTATTCATCATGTCTGTCTTTTGGTAACAGCTCTTTTGTTGCTGTTTTGTCTTTCTAACAACAATATTCTATCTAATATCGTTGTATTCCATTTTTCCATGGAGCCAATCCTGTTTAGGATTTGTTTCATGAGGTTTTCCATGCCAGTGTTTGGCTCTACTTTGCGTTTTATCGTTTTATCTGCTGGAATTTGAGTATTTATTGATGCTGCCTGAGCATATGTCATCTTGGACCCGCCGTCTTTTGTCTCAGGACCTTTTTGATTATCGCTTGGTCTTTAGGCTTTTCTTTCTGTGGGCTCTTTTGCAAGTCCTTTTTAACTGTTTGCTCTTCCTTATTTAAGTTATTTTGTGTTTTTTTTTTTGCTTTTTGTCCCTTGCAAGTTGGATTTCTTTTGCAACTAAACAACCGCTGTAGCTATCAGGATGGTTTTCATTGCAGTTTGCACATTTAGGATGTTCATCCTCTTTCTTCTTATAATCTTTTGTGTGGTGACTTAATGCACATTTAACACATCTTGGATTTGAGTTGCAGTATCTATGTGTATGCCCATATCTTTGGAATTTTTTTCATTTTGTTAGACCATCCATCCTTCCTGAACGGCAGGAATGGAACAGTGAGGGTGGAATGGCTTTAGGCCGGGTGATGTCATCGTCTATACTGATGGCTCACTTATTGACGGTATCTCCGGAGCCGGGGTCTACTCTAGAGACTGTCGGATAAATCTATCTGCAGCCTTGGGTAGACAAACAACTGTTTTTGAGGCAGAAATCTTTGCGATTGCCACTGCCGCCAATATCCTGTCAAGGAGAAGGATTAAGGGTAAAACCTTATACATCTGCTCAGATAGCCAAGCCGCTATCAAAGCCTGTTCGGCTGGCTCTCTCAACTCAAAAATAGTTGAGGAAACCATGGTTAGGCTTAACCGTCTGGGAAGATGTAACTCGGTATCACTTGCCTGGGTCCCTGGGCACACAGGTATCGAGGGTAATGAAAGAGCGGATGCTCTGGCCAGGAAGGGCTCTTCAACAGCCTTCATTGGCCCACAACCATCCATAGGATGCTGCTCATCTGTCCACAAACGTGAAATGGATTCGGCTCTACGCCAACAACATTCCGAATACTGGCATGACCTGGTCTCATGCAGGTATTCGAAGAAGCTAGTGGACGGTCCAAAAATCAGCAGAGCTAAGTTTTTGGTTGGACTAAACAGGAAAGACTTGAGATCCTTGATTGGTCTCGTCACCGGTTTCAGTCCGCTTAACGAGCAGCTCAAAACCATTCACATTAGGAGCTCGGGCCTATGTGAGTGCTGCATGGAGGCGGATGAAACGGCATCTCACTTCATCTGTGAATGTTCGGCTTTCGCCAGAACCAGGCTCACCACTATAGGCAAACAATTCGTTAACGAAGATGAGATGGGGGAAATTGAACTTGCAAATATTCTTCGCTTTGCCAAGGCTACTGGCAGGTTCTCCCTCACTGAATCTTACTAATCGCCAATAACCAGCGAGCGGGCAGCTATGCTGAAGTACAATGGACCAATAGGTCTAAGTGCTTGTCATCTACTGATGACCCCACTGCACATACAATACAATAGACCAAAAAAAGAGGCAGTCTTTTGTCGGGCGTGAAAGAGGAAACATCTTAATAAAGAAAGTGCATTATAAACCATCAGAAGTGGCATAATAAAGCCCAACGCGCATAGAATTTGTCTATAATCGGAATTTTTTTTCCTCTTTTGCTGCCCTTTTACTATCGGTTTTATTTCGCGACGGCAACCAACTCTGTTGCAGCGGGATTTTCTACGTGTTGATTAGCGCCTACAATCGTGACGACATACGTAGGAAAAGAAAAAAAAGAAAAGAAATCCGGTGTGTATGATGTGCGGTAAACAACAAGTAGGTATACCTACATACCATCGCCGTTGAATTTTTTTTTGCTGCGCTTTGTGTGGGAGAAGCATCGACCCTGTACAACTGTTGGCGAAGTAGCTGTACAATCACCGCTTAACGATTTTTGGTTTGGGGAGGATTTTTTTTTTGTTTCTTTATCGAAAAAACGCTTCGTATGGGAGAAACATCGACGCTGCACAACTGTTGGCGAAGTAGCTGTGTGCAGAATCCCCGCTGAACGATTTTCGCTGCGACTGGACAGAGGTCAGGATTAGAACAATTTACTTGCTATCAGTGGAGTTTCGTTTCTCTTCTTTTTTTCCGTCTCTTCAAAGGAAATTTTCGTTTGCTAGTTGACGGCAATACTCCGCCGCTGGTCAACGATTTCGAGATTGGATTTTTAACGGCCTTTTTTTTCTTTTCTCTGGGAGTCCCGAAATGGAAAGTAGGAAGCAGCGTGAAACTGAGTTCGCCGAGCTGACCCGAGACGAGCTGCGAGAAGAGCTGAGGAAGAGGGGCCTAGAACAGGGCGGTCTGAAAGAGGATCTACTCAAGCGGCTGCTGGATGCGACCGATTCTGTGAGAATTGACAAGGAAATCGGAGGAAATAGTGATGACGGTAAGGCGACTGAACTCGAAGACCTACGGAGGGAGATCGCGCGGATGAAGCAGGAACTGGACACAACGCGCATGTACTCGTCGGCGATCGAAAGTAATGCCACCAGGCGAGAGGAGCTACTTTATGGTGCGGGACATCACGGAGATGATACCGGAGTTTAACCCAAGTGTTGCCGAATGACTAGTGTAAACTAACTTAATGTAAACGTAACCTTACTCTTCTTCTTCTTCTGCCTCTTTGACATTTACTTGTTCCAATTTGTGGCCATTCGCCTTACGTGCGAAGTTTCTTTAATTTGGCGCATTTGCCATTTGTCAGCCGACCAAGAAGAAGGGAAAGAAAACTGCGGTAAGAATATTGTAAATGTATAAATGCAAAAGCCTGTATAATTTGGTTTCGTTATAGAAATAAACGCTTTCAACTTGATTTGAGATTCGTTTGCCTTAAGCGTTACACTAGCAATCCCTTCCAGTCGCCAGCCGCGACACCAAGGAATAAGTCTGGTCTTTCATCGTCAGCTTGGATTACGAAGGTAAAGGACCTACGCCTGATCTACAACTTGGATGACAAACTGTTATTGACGGCCGCTACGACGAGGCTCGCTGGAGTTGCGAAGCTGTGGAGTGAAGGGTCCTTGCATGAGTCTCATTGGGAGTTCCTCGACGATCTTTCGGTAAACTTTCCTACGAATGACGATGCGGTAGACATTCACAACATACTTCGCGAAAGGCGTCAAAAGCCGCAGGAAGACATCGAAGAATACATCTACGAGATGAAGCGAATTGCGTCAAGGGGCCGCCTGGAGGAGTCAGCCGTTCTCAAATATATCATACTGGGAATGGCGGAAGGGGAGTGTTTGGAGGCGTGCCGAGCCACTCCACTAAGAACGACCCACGAACTGATTGACCGAGTGCGGTGGGTCGGGGGACTCAAACCAAGAACGAGGCGAGGGATAGAATTCAGATCAGGCACGGCGGGAGATCCGCCAACCCACCTAAGGTGTTTCATGTCAACAACCTGGGCACGATCGCCAAAATTGTCCATCATTACGAGAGCAGGGTCAGAACGCGGAGCGGATACGTGCGGTCCCGAGACGATCAGGTGACCCAACAAGTAATACCCGAGAGCAGGCCCAGAATTGGGAACGGACGGGCGCAGTTCCTAGGCGAACAGGTGGCCAAACGCAGTTAATGGTGAAGGAAGACAGCAGCGAATACGTGAAGACGGCGAGTGTGAATGGGCACGAAGTCACAGCATATTGGACTTGGCGTCGGGATACCATCAAATCCGGATGGAGGAGCATAGGAGCAAGTACACCGCCTTCACAACGGACGAAGGCTCCTTTAAGTTTAATAGGATGCCCTTTTTTCTTGTAAATGCCCCGGCACACTTCCAGGCATGCATGAACTTGTTACGCCTAGGTCACCGTGCTTTCTCCGTTAAGGGAGAGAAGAGTGTCTGGCGGAGAGAGAGAGTTTGAAAATAAAAGTTAATTGTTTAATTTTGTTGCAACAGAGCCCGCTGTCTTTGCGTGGCTGCGACTCAGTGCTTCTTTATTTGGTTATTTATTTTTATATTTATTTAATTGTCAGAATAGACCCGCTGTCTTTGCGTGGCTGCGATCTATCTGCTTTGATTGGTTAGCTCTCTCTATATCTTCTCATTTCCATCCTACGTCTTTTATACCATTATTTTGTAGGTTTCCATCCCCACTATGCACAAACAACTTCCTGAAAGATCATCATAAATAGTGCGTTGTCATTTGACACAAAAAATATGTGCACTCTTCATATCCTGCGTATTTCGCAAGACCACCAACAGTACACATTGCATTGTCCTACTTTGAATGCATTTGCCTTTGACACGGGCGCACTGGCCTTTCATGCTGACTCAAGTGCAATGTGCGTGCCATATGCTATCCATTACACAGTCCATTAATTGCTTGTGTATCTATATCCGTTATCGTTGCGTCACAGCAAGACTTTGGTTCTAGATACATGCAACGAGGACCAATGGCTGTGGGTATGCATGGCGTCAAGTTTCGATGAATGGTATCTGTCCGGTTGTGCGAATGTAAGATATGAAGAGGCTGTGTTTGTTTGTTATTAATTCACCGCGGGGTATTCCCGGTGTTTAGTTGTAATTGAATTTGGATTTTAGGAAGTTCATTTTTTTGTGTGGCGCTTTGGAATTGGAATTTGATATTTGGGTTTGTATCGTTTTATGAATGGAAAAGAGAAAATATGTATATTTACATATTCAGGTTCTAGATATTTATGTATACATATTTAGGTATTTGGAGGGAGGTTTGGTGTGTGTAGTGTGGAATACTACAAACTTGGTAAAATCTCGTCTCCAGAAGGGCGATGCGGCCGTCTACCTGGACGATACCGTTATAGCAAGCAAGACGGTGGAAGAAGGTTAAGGGAAGCTGCAATGATTTTTAAAGGCACTGCAAGAATTTGGACTCACACTTAATGTAAGTAAATGCGTTTTTTTTAAAAATAACATCGAATTTCTTGGTTACGAGGTTGACAAAAATGGGTTGAAGCCGAGCAAATGAAAGACGATATCGATCACGAATTTCCCGGTACCACGAAACATTTACGAAGTGCGGCAGTTCCTGGGATTAACGGGCTTCTTTCGGAAGTTTGTTCGGAATTACTCGCAGTTGGCAGTCCCTCTCACGGAGCTGATGAAAACGGACAGGGATTTCGTATGGTCGACCCATCAGGAGAATGCATTCGAGACGTTAAAAGACATCCTGAGCAATCCGCCGGTGCTGGTGCTGTTTGATCCTGAGTGTAATCGCGAAGTTCATACGGACGCTTCGTCTTTGGGGCTGGCTGGAATCCTGTTTCAACGTGGGAAGGAAGACTCGGTGATGCGCCCAGTGATGTTCTACAGCCGAAAGCTATCAGATGATGAGGAAGTACCATTCCTACGAAGTTGAGGTGTTAGCCATCGTGGCCACCGAGTCTATCTGCTGGGCAAGGATTTCAAGGTTGTCACGGACTGTGAAGCAATTGTGGCTACGAAAAACAAGCCAAAGATCATACCACGAGTCGGCCGATGGTGGCTGAAGTTCCAGGAGTTCTCGTTCGAGATGATGCACCAAGCGGAAGAACTGCGGCCTACGTAGACGCGCTTTGTCGTCTACCGGTGGAAGAGCCAAAGGTGATGGAAGAAGCATCCTTGCTTGTTAGCTTCTCCAACGTCCCCCACATCAAGTTCCGCAACATTTATCCTCTTCTTCACAATCCTCAGGCACTCCTTGGCCTGAAATGCTTCCAGCTGTTTATCTTGCGTGCTGTCTCTGATGGATACAATTGAAGGACTTCTCTACTCGGACCTGCGGCTGATCCAAAAGCCTCCGCCCGATTATCATCGGGTATGGCTGGCTATCGTCCGGAACCACAAGCACTTCGCACCAGGATGTGAGACAATCCACGGAGACCACCGCATATATGCGGCCAACCGTTGTGCAGCCTCCTCCACCAAATCCATTAAGGCCTGTGTGATAGGATGTATAGTTCAAGCTTCCAGCATCAGCATCCGCCCTGCGCAGTGTTACGCAATCGCTGCCAAGGTCGATGAACGCTGTGACTTCGTGCCCATTCACACTCGCCGTCTTCACGTATTCGCTGCTGTCTTCCTTCACCATCAACTATGTTTGGCCACCTGTCCGCCTAGGAACTGCGCCCGTCGGTTCCCAATTCTGGGCCTGCTCCCGGGTATTACTTTTTGGGTCATCTGATCGTCTCGGAACCGCAACCATCCGCTCCGCGTTCTGGCCCTGCTCTCGCAATGATGGACAATTTTGGCGATAGTGCCCAGGTTGTTGACATGCGAAACACCTTAGGTGGGTTGGCGGATCTCCCGCCGTGTCTGATCTGAATTCTATCCCTCGCCTCGTTCTTGGTTTGAGTCCCCCGACCCACCGCACTCGGTCAATCAGTTCGTGGGTCGTTCTTAGTGGAGTGGCTCGGCACGCTTCCAAACACTCCCCTTCCGCCATTCCCAGTACGATATATTTGAGAACGGCTGACTCTTCCAGGCGGTTCAGCACAGTGATGAGCTCGCACAAGATCAAGCCGTGGTGCGAGTTGCCGGACGAGGGACTCATTGGAGTGGATGACGAAGCGGATGACGATGACCCGGGTGCAAACGATGAGGGTAATCCAAAAGCGCAGACATCAAACGGGACGGTATAGATGAAGCTGGAGATGGGAGTATACCCCGGACTTGATCATGTGGACACGATCGTTGCAGGTTGGCCGAACTGTTAGACCAAACAAAGAGGCAGTCTTTTGTCGGGCGTGAAAGAGGAAACATCTTAATAAAGAAAGTGCATTATAAACCGGTTGCGTTTTATTTTTTGTTTTGTCTTCCTTTTCTGTTGAGCTAACACTTTGTTTTCCTTTTCTGTTAAGCTAACAATTGGGGCACTTGTTTCGATTTACGTAGGGTATGAATCTCAACTTGCATCCCAAGTATGTTTTTAATTTCATATACTTTTTTCTAATCTTCGTCATGCTCAAAACTGAGTGTAAAAATTGGTAGCGGTATTTTGCTTTTAAATTTAAGCATATTTACAACTTCCAAGATTTCAAAGCCTCTGTCGTTTAACTCTTTTTTATGCTTTCGGTAATGCAGTCTTTTCACTGCCACCTTCATTGGTCTGGTTTGCTTATTTTCATAAGAATACCATTGTACCTTTCTCTGGTTTAGTATTTTAGTGAGGCTTCTGTATCCCTCCTCTTCAACCACATTGATTTTGATGTCATTTTTGTTTATTAGCGCTGTACTAGCTTTAATTTTATTTTCGTCCAATACTTTGGCCAAGCTTTCATACTTATTTACTTGCAGCGCGATAATTGGTGGGGGCTTGGTTAGATTTTGTGTTTTATTTTCTTTGTTCGAAGCATACACAGTTACTGTGCAGCTTTCTTTTGTTGGTGAGATTTTTGGGGACGCACTGATTTTGCGTTTTTTATTTTTATTCCCCTTGTGACGATGTCCTTCTGTCTCTTTTCTTAGTTCTTCCTCGTCTGTTGAGAATTCGGCAGGTTGGACATTCACTTTTTTCTGGTTGTTGACATCTTCTTTCAACAATTGCAACTTTTGCCTCAGATTATTTATCTCCTTAAGCAGTGTCTCATTGAGTTGCTTAAACCCATCTCTTTCATCGCAGGCTTTTAAATATTTAGCCTTCAATGTTTCATTTTGTTGTTCTTTTTTAGATGGGGGTGTTCTCTCTACCCTTTTACTTCTCCCAAATGGGTCGTTGCGTAGAAATAAATGGTCCAACCCAGAATAAATGGAACCGACCTCCAAAGAGGGTGGTTTTGCCAGGGTAACTGGCCTACCACCTGGGGTAATTATATCATTTGTTTTGTTCATTGCATATTTTTTTTTAACGTTTGCGAAAAGTTTAAACTTTTTTTTTCTTGTGCGGGGTCGTTACGCGCATTACCTCTCTCCAGAGAAGTACAATTGCGGGTGAACCAGCTCAACGAAGTAACTGTAAAAGACGTTTTTCCTCTGTCAAGAATAGAAGATATTCTCGACCAGCTAGGAAACTGCCGTTATTTTACAACGCTTGACTTGGCTAGCGGCTACCACCAGGTACTGATTGACCCAAGAGATTAAGAGAAGACCGCCTTCAGTACTGGCCTTACCAGTTGAATCGCATGCCATGCGGGCTGACAGGCAACCTTTCAGCGTATAATGCATTATATTATTACGGGTCTGAATGGAATAGATTGTTTCGTATACCTAGATGACATAGTAATTTATGGAAAGAATCTACAAGAGCACTGCCACAAATTGGTAAAGTTATTTTCAAAATTGAGAGAGTACAAGCTCAAGCTTAACACGGAGAAATGCAAATTTGTATGCAAAGAGGTCGTCTCTTTGGGTCATTTATATTCGGAAAAGGGTGCCACTCCAGACCCTCAAACAAGCTGTGTTCTAGATTTCCCAGCGCCGAAAAATGTGAAAGAAGTCTAGTTGTTTTTGTGATTCTACGCAAGGAAACTGAATTTAGTTGGACAGAAAAACATCAGCGTTCGTTTGATGACCTTGAAAGCGATTACTTCGCCCCCAGTGCTAGTTTATCCGGATTTTGCAAAACCCTTCATCCTCACAACAGACGCCAGTAATGAAGCGTTAGGGGCCATATTGCCTCAAGGCTCAGTTGGCGGTTGCGTTACAAAACGCTACAAAAGTGTTGTTTCTTCCCAACCAATCCACTTCCATACCCGATTCACTTTTTCGACCCGGTCTTTCCATTTTTCTGTCGGTCCTACTGGGAGATTGGGTAACTGGCCGCCTCTGATTGATTCCGATCAAGGTCGCTCGTTTTCATTAGTTCTGGGGGCCGACAAAGCAGGTATCGAGCCCAACGGACGGTTGGTGTTTCGACAACGATGGGTGGGGGAGGACGATCCCTTGGCACACCCCAACACGAACAGAAATTGTAGTCAGAAAGATCCGTTACGATACCCCAACGAATCAGCGAAGGGTGTGGGTAGATATCCCTTAAAGAAGCACCCCAACGAACATAGCTAAACCCGATCAGGGCAGGTGGCCCACAGGTTAAAAGGTGGTGGCGGACGGCCTTAATAGAAACCCCCTTATACAAATCGCAAACGACCAGATGACAGGTGGCCCAAGTTAACACATAAAACAACGCAATGCCGAACTATCAAAAAGAAATACTGAAGAATAAATACCAAATATGCAGACAATACATCGAAACGAAGACATCAATGGCCAAGGCCCAACGAATTCAAACATTGTAAGAAATGTCACGCTATCCAGGTTCCCCTTCCCCCAAATCTGCTCGAGAGTCCACCGGGTTATAATAGTTTCGCGGAGAGTAATTTTGAGCTTCCTTCTTCTCAAACACTTCACAGGTTTTCCAATTTGGGACATCAGCTGGTATAGTCCCAAAACAAGAATCCAACTTCACTCGGTTCTTCGTCTTTTCTTTTTGCTTATTGTTTATTAATTAACTTTCTCTTTCGTGGGGACATTTTCGAGTTTTAATTACTTTCTCGATTCTCTCATTAAGTGTCTTGTCTAATTGTTTAAGTGTATGTGATCTCGTCCCATTAGGATCTTTTGGGGAGTTGTGTGAATGCGTCCATCGAATCGTTCGGCCTGAGAAACCTCCTCAGAGTTTGGGCGAATTCAGAAACGGATGAGTAAGTGAGACGGGGACGGTGGCACACTACAGTAGAGTGACTGAGTGATCGCTAAAATAAGCCGTAGTGGATTCCGTCATTGCTGAATGTGGGGGTATGAGTGAGAGAGAGAATGGTCCATGACGGACAAATAATCCTCGAAGTGGACAAGCCGGCACTTCTTGGTTGACCTTCAGAGGTTTTAGTCAGTTTTTTTTTGTTTTGAGAATCGAGCGAGTTTAAGTTGTAAATTTAATTTAAAGTAGTCTACAGGTAGTTTAGACTTTGATTTTTTTGAGTTTTTTTTAATTTCGTGGAAGACCGAAAGGAAGAAAGGCAGAAGACGATCGTAGAAGATAAGTGGCAGAACCGGCAGCGATATCCTGTATTTCACGACAGGAGTGTTAGAGAAAAAGGAGTTACAGATAAGTAGAGTGTCTTATCATCTTGCTTAGTAGTGCGTTTGTGTTTCTGTTCTGGAAAACCGATAGGCTTTCGTTCCAGAACTTTCCTAAAAATTACGGGACTCGCGACCCCTTCAATTTGTCTTTGTGTCCATTCGGGAAATAGCGGTAGCGGGCCATTTCTAACGGCGATCTTTTCTTGTTCCGCAACTTTAAAGTAAATTTCAATAAACCGACCGTTGCTCCCCAGAGCTATATAACGATTTGAAATTATTCTTG
Source organism: Portevinia maculata (assembly GCA_949715645.1). Taxonomy (NCBI): domain Eukaryota; kingdom Metazoa; phylum Arthropoda; class Insecta; order Diptera; family Syrphidae; genus Portevinia; species Portevinia maculata. The sequence continues at coordinate 125,781,111 of OX454527.1, forward strand.
TTTTATTTCACCACAATCCCATCTTATTTTCAGTATTTCACCTTCGGGAAATTCTATCAAAGGTTTCACAATTCCTTTTTCAAAAAGATTGTGTGGCGCCCATTTTACCCCTTTTTACTATTCAATTTGTCTGCGAACCCACCCCAGCTGAGTGACCGAGGCGACCAGATACCCGCTGCACTTTTCCCAATATTGCACCGGCGAATATATAAATTTGACATTTCTCATCGATCAACCATCGGCGCAGCGGCGGCTGTAATTTGTTCGATCATCTGTAGGGATGGTTGGTAGATTTTAAAAGATTTAGGAATAAGTCTAGTTAAAGGCAACATAGATAGGGTTTCATTAGCGGATGGTGCAGGCGTAGCTGTAGAGGGTGTAGTTTCGTTGCCAATATTAGTGCAGGGAAAAGTTGTTTTGTTGGAGTGTCTCGTAATACCGAGTCTTCCACATGTCCTGATCCTAGGAGCCGATTTTTGGGCTCTGTCGGGAATCGTCCCGGATTTGAGAACTGGACAGTGACACTTTTCGAACCAAAGTTCGTTGGCTTCGATCTCCGACATTAAAGATTTATCCGAGTTGGACGAGATACAAAAACAAAGGTTAGGGAATTTTGTCGATAGAGTTTTTAAAGATATGCCTGTAGGTCTTGGTTGCACCCATCTAGTGGAAAACAAGATTAAGACCAATGCTGAGCCGATAAAACAGCGGTATTATCCGGTTTCCCCAGCGGTCCAGGTACATATCGATAAGGAGTTAGGAGAAATGATTAGGGACGGTATCGTTGAGAAATCGAATAGCCCTTGGGCTTCTCCCATAGTCATGATTAGGAAAAAGGATAATTCATATAGGTTTTGCGTAGATTATAGGAAGCTTAACAAAGTTACTGAAAGGGATGCTTATCCTCTCCCTTATATATCGGCGACTTTAGATAACCTTAGGGATGCGAAGTTTCTTTCCTCCTTGGATATTAAGTCCGCTTATTGGCAAATCCCTGTTGAGGAAAGTTCGCTTCCTTTTACGGCTTTTACTGTTCCTAATAGAGGACTTTTTCAGTTTCGGAGAACGCCGTTCGGGTTACCCAATGCGCCAGCGATCTGGCAGCGCTTTATTGACACGGTGCTTGGGGCCGATTTGAAACCACACGTGTTTGTGTATCTTGATGACATCATCATAGTAACCAACTCCTTGGAACAGCATTTAGAGATTTTAGAAGAAGTTTTTAAACGTTTATGTCGTGCAGGTTTAAAGGTTAGCGAGGAAAAATGCAACTTTTGCAGACCCTCTTTGAAATTTTTAGGTTATATAGTTGATCGCAATGGCTTACATGTAGACCCCGAGAAGGTGGAGAGCATGGTGAACATCCCTGCGCCCAAGAACGTCAAGGAAGTTCGGAGTTTTATCGGAACGGTTTCTTGGTATAGGAGATTTGTGCCAAACTTTGCTGTTTTGGTTAAACCATTATCCGATTTGCTTCAAAAGAACAAGAAGTTTTGTTGGACTGAAGCTTGCGAGGAAAGTTTCATAAAGGCTAAGGAATGTTTGGTAGCTGCACCCATCCTGACCTGTCCAGATTTTACGAGGCCGTTCGTGGTTCAGACCGATGCCTCGGATTTCGGGATTGGGGCTGTCCTTAGTCAGACGTTTGAGGAGGGCGAGAAGATGATATGCTATTTGAGTAGGTCGCTCAACCGATGCGAAAAAAACTACTCAACCACCGAGAAGGAGTGTTTAGTTGTATTGTGGGCCACAGAGAAGTTGCGACCATACCTGGAAGGTGTACGATTTAAGGTTATTACAGACCATTACTCGTTGGTATGGTTCAGCAAGTTAAAGGATCCAGCAGGTAGGCTGGCTAGATGGGCTGTACGGTTACAGCAATTCGACTTCGAGATTATTCATCCCAAGGGGAAGGAACATGTTGTACCAGATATGCTTTCGAGAAGCGTACCAGTTGTTGCCGGGATTTTAGAGCACAGTGACCCTTGGACAAGGAAAATGATCGAGAAGGTCGAATCGTAACCATTAGACTTTCCTTCGTGGCGTGTAGAGCAGGGAATTTTATATAAATTTGTTAAGGCCAGTCATATTGTAGTGCAGGATAATAGCTCCGAATGGAAAATGGTAGTAGGGAAGGATGATAGGGCCAATATTTTGAATCAATGTCATGACAATCCGCTTTCAGGACACATGGGGGTTAAAAAAACATTCGGTAGGGTAGCAGAAAGATATTATTGGCCGAAGATGCGGTCAGATATCACTAGGTATGTTAGGAATTGTAAAGTTTGCCAAAGTGAAAAACCGGTCAACGATAAGCCGGCTGGGTTGATAACGGAGAGGAAAGGGTTAACCAATGCGTGGGAGATGATCTGTGTAGATCTTGTTGGTCCACTTCCAAAATCGAGTAGAGGTTATATCTACGTCTTGACTGTGGTTGATTATTTCACCAAATTCCCTCTTTTGTTTCCCTTGAGGTCAGCGACGGGCAAATTCGTATGTAGGGAGTTGGAGGATAATGTCTTTTTATTGTTTGGGGTCCCTAGGTTCGTTATCTGTGATAACGGTCCACAATTCAAGAGCAAGGAGCTGAAGAGTCTGCGAAGGGTACGGGTCTACGATTAGGTTCACCGCACATTATCACCCTCAGGCGAATCCGGCGGAACGGATAAACCAAATTATCAAGACCACACTCCGGTCTTATGTTTCCGAAAACTATAGGCAATGGGATCAGCAATTAGCCAAAGTGGAGTGTAGCATCCGCACAGCACAACATGAAATTTTAGGGGTATCGCCGTATTACGCCAATTTCGGTCGAGGAATGGTGACTTTCGGACAAACGTCCTTAACCGCTATTCCGTGTGCTAGGAATAGTAAAACAGACGACACAGCAAGTAGGTTCAGGGAGCTTACGCTAGAGATAGGGAAAAAGCTAGCAGCGGCAACCAAGAAGGCATCAAATTCGTACAACCTTAGGAGAAGGGATGTACAATACCTTCCAAATGAACTGGTTTGGAGAAGGAACTTCATTTTGTCGGATGCGGCAAAAACACGGCTAAACTGGCGCCGAAATACATAGATCAATTTCGAATTAGCAAAAAGGTATTAGCGTGGACCTATACCTTAGAGGACGGAGATGGCAAGGATCGAGGGACGTGGAACGTCAAAGACCTCAAGCCATATTGCGACGACCCCGAAGATGATCAGCGTATGAGTCGCGTAACAGGACGGTTACGCTAATAGGAACTGAGAGCTTAATGCTCTGTGATGTGCATTACCTCTCGCCAGGGGCGATCAAGAAGTCGATGTTTCTTGTTAACATTGTGTTGTCTGATACCCTTTTACTTCGGCCTTTCTTTCGAAAAGTCAACTTCTCCTCTTCAGGAGGTAAGGGTGGAGTTTTACAAAACGCTACAAAAGTTTTGTATCTTCCCAACCAATCCACTTCCATACCCGATTCACTTGTTCGCCCCGGTCTTTCCATTTTTCTATCATTCCTACTGGGAGATTGGTTAGCTGGCCGCCTCTGATTGATTCCGATCAAGGTCGCTCGTTTCCATGAGTTCTGGGGTCCGATAAACGCAGGTATCGAGCCCAACGGACGGTTGGTGTTTCGACAACGATGGGTGGGGGAGGACGATCCCTTGGCACACTCCAACGCGAACAGAAATTGTAGTCAGAAAGATTCGTTACGATACCCCAACGAATCAGCGAAGGGTGTGGGTAGATATCCCTTAAAGAAGCACTCCAACGAACATCGCTAAACCCGATCAGGGCAGGTGGCCCACAGGTTAAAAGGCGGTGGCCGACGGCCTTAATAGAAACCCCCTTATACAAATCGCAAACGACCACATGGCAGGTGGCCCAAGTTAACACATAAAACAAAATTATTAGTTTTAATTTTCGTATAATTGAAATAAAATACGAGATCGTAAATCGTTATAAATTCCTTTATTAAAGTAGATTCGTTCTACAAAGCTCAAAGGATAATTTACTTGCTCGTGCAATGAGTTACAAGAGAGAAAAAAGAATTAACAAAAATGCCGTTAATATGCGCATGTCAGGCTAACATTAAAATATAGCCGGTTTTCACGCTTATTATAAATATAGTTCAGTGGAAGGGAGCGTTCACATATAATTACAAGGTAGCCATTAGTTTTCATTTCCGTGAGACGTTATAGTTTAAATAAATAATAATTATAAGCTATGCCAATTATATAAACTTAGTGAAATTTACTGAACATCCTCCTCGCATTGAATGGATGCACATCCTTCAATATTAATTGGAAGTCTTCTTAACTTTATTGTTGCGCGCTGCATTAATCCTGCTGATGTTTTAACAGTAGCTGCACGGATGATACCATCCTTCCCTGGTTGTGCTTGTACTATTCTGCCAAGTTTCCAGCTAAGTGGAGGAAGGTTGTCATCCACGACGAGTACTATGTCTCCAATCTGGAAGCTGGAGCGTGAGCTTTTCCATTTCGATCTTTGCTGCAAGCTTCGGAGGTATTCTCTTGACCAGCGTTTCCAAAAGGTTTGAAAATACCATTGTGGTATTTGATAACGAGTCAAGGAATTGATATTTTTGACCTCCGACACATCTGGCTCAGGCAAACAGGCTAAAGGACAACCTATGAGAAAATGACTTGGGGTTAGTGCGTTAAAATCAGAGGGTTCATCAGAAAGTGGAGTTATCGGCCTCGAGTTTAGAATTGACTCGATTTGGATAACGACCGTATTTAATTCTTGGAACGTAAGAGAAGCATCATACAGGATGCGTTTTATGTGAAATTTTGCAGATTTTACAGCTGCCTCCCACAAACCGCCGAAATGCGGGGATCGTGGTGGTATAGTTTTCCACGCTATATTGTCTACCGCGCACGTGCGAGCTATTTTGTCACGAGTGTCCGAGTTGTTTAACAAGTTGTATATGGATGGCAGTTCATTTCGTGCGCCTATGAAATTAGTGGCGTTATCGATGTAAATTGTAGCTGGGTATCCAAGTCGACCAATAAAACGTTTTAACGCCGATAAAAAAGCAACAGTTGAAAGATCTTCAACGACCTCAAGGTGCACCGCACATGTAGAAAAGCACACGAACACCGCCACGTAGCCCTTTACTGGTGTTGTTCCTCGTCGACGAAAATGTATCTTGAATGGTCCGCAAAAGTCAACTCCCACCTTAAGGAAAGCCCGATATTGATTGACTCTTGATATTGGTAAGTCTCCCATTATTGTGTTTCCTGATGAAGGCTGGACGCGAAAACATCGTATACATTTACGACAAATCCTTTTGCATATGGCTTTGCCATGAATCGGCCAGAACTGCTCTCTAATTAGGCTGAGCAGTGTTTGTGGTCCTGCGTGTAAATATTTGCTATGAAAATAGTGGACCATCGAATCTGTAAAAACATGATCCTTAGGAAGTAGTATTGGGTGTTTAGCATCGTAACCTAGTTCTGAATTACATATTCTACCACCTACGCATATAATGCCCCTTGAATCTATAAACGGCCGAAGGGATGCAATGTGAGAATTTCCAGGAATTGCCATATTGCTGCTTAGTTGATGGACCTCAGAGGCAAATGTTTGTTGCTGAATTATTCATATTATGCAATTTAATGCTCTCTGAAGTTCATTTGAAGTAAGTTCGCCTCAATTACCTTTAAGATGTTGACGTTGCGCCTTGCAGTTTTGCACAAATCTGAGAGTATAAGCTATCACTCTTATCGTTTTTAGATAATTGTTGTGGAATTTAATATTTTCAATAAATGGATCCGTAGTCGTTGCGGAAATAATGATTTTGTATTTTTTTCGTTCAAGAAGTGACTCATCCACCGGTTGTGCACAACAAGGATTAAAGATAGGCCAATTGGATTCATCTGATTTTAGGTAATCTGGACCGAAAAACCACAGACAAGATTTATGCAGCTCTTTCGGATATGCCCCCCGGGATAGAATATCAGCAGGATTACTTGGATCGGACGTGATACCATTGATTGACATTCGAGACAGATTGAATTGCAGAGATTCGGTTCGAGACGAAGGTATCGAAATTTGAGGATTCCTCTGCTAACCAGCTTTAGACAATTGATGAGTCGGTCCAATGAACAATTCTTTCAAATTCCTCATTAAAGATATGTCGTACCTTTTCGACAAGACGAGCCATCAATACTGCTGCACACAATTCTAACCGAGGGATGGAAACCCTTTTCACTGGAGCCACTCTCGACTTCGAACACAGTAGTTTGACAACTATTCTTCCATCTTCTGTTACTGATCGAACATATAGGCAGGTGCCATATGCATATTCTGAGCTGTCAGAGAATGCGTGCAGTTGAAACGTTGCCTTGTCATGAAAGGCCCTTCGCTCGAATTCAAATTTGCCTAAATCATTTAACTCTTCCCGGAAGCATAACCAACGGCTGTGGTATTCCATTGGTAAGCTTTCGTCCCATGTAAAGCCTTGCCGCCAGAGTTGCTGCATCAAAACCTTTGCAAGGATAATGACCAAGCTTATGAGTCCTAAAGGGTCGAAGAGTCTTGCGATTTCCGATAGAACATTTCTCTTAGTAACACATTTAGTTTTTTGAGCGGTTAAATTATATAACAGTTTGTCTGTTGAGGGATTCCAATATGTCCCCAATGTTTTAACTGCGTCAGAATCTCCGATATTGAAAAGTGATTCCCTGTCACAGTCGTCGACATCCTTCAAAATCTGTTCCTCATTTGAACACCATTTTCGCAAGACAAAACCTCCTCTAGCTAATAGCTCAATTAATTCTCATTTGAATTTTAAAGCCTCTTCAAGAGTCGACGCACCAGTTAAAACGTCATCAACATAAAAATCCGTGTTAATTGCCTTAGCAGCATTCGGAAAGCGTTGGCCCTCAACTTCCGACAATCTTTGTAAAGCCTTTGTGGCTAAATATGAGGCAGAAGCGGTGCCATAGGTAACGGTGGTGAGTTAATACGTTCTTATGTCATCAGCTTCGCTATCTCGCCAAAGAATCATGTGATAACAACGATCAGCTGGGTGCATCACGACCTGCCGATACATTTTTGATATGTCGGCTGTGAATACGAACGCAAATAATCGAAATCGAACAACAATAGGGAAAAAGTCATTTTGAACAACTGGGCCAACGAGAAGAGTGTCATTGAGAGAAACCCCCGTTGTAGACTTGGCAGAGCCATCAAACACAAATCTTATTTTTGTTGTTGAGCTGGATGGTTTCAACACACAATGGTGTGGAAGAAAGAAGTGAGGTTTTGTGAAATCCAGAGTTGGGACATGTTCCATATGTCCCAGAGACATTAATTCATTAATGGTTGCCGAATAGGTCTGATGAAGTCCGATGTCCTTACGAAACCTTTTCTCTAAACATTTTAGGCGATTAACAGCTTGATAATATGATTCCCCTAATTTTTCTGCATTCTCCTTAAATGGCAAGCGAACCTGAAATTTACCATTCTCTAGTCTGCAAACATTAAAGTTGAAATGACTCTCACACCCAATTTCAGCTGTGTGTAATCTGCGTTCGCTTTCTAACAATTCACTTCCATTTTCGATTTCCCAAAACCTTTTAAGATCCTCATGTAGATTTATGTCATTGTTATTCTCCTGTCTTATATGAGAAAAACAACTAGTGGGTAGTCGGTTTTGATATTTGTGTAAGTAGGGACCAGATACAACCCACCCAAGAGTAGTTTTTTGTAGAACAGGTAAACAATGCCCTAACTTGATCTGCCCGATTGATATTAATTGGAAAAATAATTCGGCGCCTAAAACCAAGTCCACCCTTTGGGATATGTTAAAGAGTGGGTCAGATAAGGTTATGTTTTTTGGTATGTTCCAATTTGTGATATCGATATTGTACTCTGGTATGCAATTAGTTAATTTCTTCAATATGACGGTTTCAATTGACGTCTCGTAATTTGATGACCGTGCGCTTATAACGAGAGTAGCCTTGTAAGAAGAGGACGATATGTTTTGTGCAATTCCACTTATATATTGTTTTGCATGATATTTCTTGAGGCCAAGCAGATGAATAAACCGTTCACTAATAAGGTTCAATTGCGATCCCGAATCTAACAGAACACGACACGGAACTAATTTATTGGAGTAGTTTCGTACATTCATCAGAGCAGTAGCCAGCAGTGTATTCGGATTTGCTTCGTCGTATGAAATCGCGGAGAGTGCGGTTGGGGTATTGATACCGGACGGCGCGCGATGGGTTGTATACTGTCGCGTTGGCATTTACCTTTGAAGTGCTTGGCATTGTTGGATTTTGTCCGGCGGACTGAGTAACCCATTTAGCATGTTGCAATTGCTCTGTAGCAGGAGATGACGGCGACATGAAGTTGTTGTCAGAGTGCAATAATGTGTGGTGCCTATGGCCACAAATATGGCATCCACTTGAGGAACAATTTGATGATGTGTGTTGATCTGTTTTTAAACAGTTTTCGCACAAATGAAGTGATTTAATTTGCTGATAACGATCAGCGAGTGGAATGTTTAAAAGTTTGAAGCATTTGTAAATAAAATGGCCAGTTCGTGGGCAAAATAAACATTAAGGCTTTGGTTGATTTGCTGTAATCAACGACTTTTGAGCACTGCGTTGACTGTTCGCATTTCCCTTATTGTAAGGGTATATTTTTAGATATAGGTGATAAGTTATTAGAATAAGATAGAGAATTATTAAGTATACTACCTTCTAATATTTGGCATCGTTTCTTGATGAACTGATTGAACTCTATGATAGTGGGCAATCGGTCGACGGGTGATTCTTCGTTCCAACGCTGGGCGGTAGTGTTGTCCAGTTTCGTTGTAAGGATGTATACGATGAGATCATCCCATTGATCGACCGGACACTTTACATTCCTCAGGCTTGTTAGATGGTTGGTTGTTTTATCCATTAGACTCCTTAGTTCTGTTGCACAGGGCTTGATGATTTTTGGAAGATTGTAAATGCGGTGCAGATGCTCCTGAGCAATGACGCGTTTGTTTTCAAACCTTTCCTTTAGCCTTTGCAACGCCTCCTCGTAGTTATCTTCAACAATTTTTAGGCCTTCGATGGGTGATTTTGCTGTTTCCCCTAACTTACTAACCAGATGATGAAACTTTGAAAGTTTATTTAGATGAGGATTGGTGTGCACTAGAGAATTGAATGTTTCAAACCAGGGCATCCATGTAGTAATATCGCCTGTGAAAATTGGAAATTCAATTTTGGGTAATTTTATTGGATCAAACCTGTTCGCATTTGTAATTGTGGAGTCCAAAATGGGGTTTTCCAGTTTGTTCAGCATAACACTTATCGATGATGAAACCAAGTAGTATGATTCCTCATTGTCTGACCGCGTGGAAGTTGTAACCTCTTTGGGATCCCCTTCTTCAAGTTCCAACTGTATTTTTTGGAAGTTGGAGTAGGCGCTATCCAACGCCCTCGCTCTTGTTTTTAATTCAGGAATCGATGTAGTTTCAAGATTTTCCTTGACTCTGGATACGAATTCGCGGCAACGCTTTATTTGGTCCATGAGCACTATTCGCCGCAGTCGTAGAGCTTCCACTGTTTAAATTTCTTGTCGGCAGCGGAGTTGGATTGTCCATCCGATTTAAGGTCATCAGAGTTTTCGTAAATCATCACGTAGATTGTGGTCACTATAAATGCTTAAATTTTGATGTGACTCGATCTTAGACGAAATCACGTCGGGGTCACCAGTGTTTGCGTGAAAATTATTAGTTTTAATTTTCGTATAATTGAAATAAAATACAAGATCGTAAATCCTTATAAATTCCTTTATTAAAGTAGATTCGTTCTACAAAGCTCAAAGGATAATTTACTTGCTCGTGCAATGAGTTACAAGAGAGAAAAAAGAATTAGCAAAAATGGCGTTAATATGCTCATGTCAGGCTAACATTAAAATACATGCGGTTTTCACGCATATTATAAATATAGTTCAGTGGAAGGGAGCGTTCACATATAATTACAAGGTAGCCATTAGTTTTCATTTCCGTGAGACGTTCTAGTTTAAATAAATAATAATTATAAGCCATGCCAATTGTATAAACTTAGTGAAATTTACCGAACATTAATGGCCAAGGCCCAACGAATTCAAACATTGTAAGAAATGGCACGCTATCCAGGTTCCCCTTCCCCCAAATCTGCTCGAGAGTCCACCGGGTTATAATAGTTTCGCGGAGAGTAATTTTGAGCTTCCTTCTTCTCAAACACTTCACAGCTTTTCCAATTTGGGACATCAGCTGGTATAGTCCCAAAACAAGAATCCAACTTCACTCGGTTCTTCGTCTTTTCTTTTCGCTTATTGTTAATTAATTAACTTTCTCTTTCATGGGGACATTTTCGAGTTTTAATTATTTTCTCGATTCTCTCATTAAGTGTCTTCACTTGTCTAATTGTTTAAGTGTTTGTGAGCTCGTCCCATTAGGATCTTTTGGGGAGTTGTGTGAATGCGTCCATCGAAACGTGCGGCCTGTGAATCCTCCTCAGAGTTTGGGCGAATTCAGAAACGGATGAGTGAGTGAGACGGAGACGGTGGCACACTACAATAGAGTGACTGAGTGATCGCTAAAATAAGCCGTAGTGGATTCCGTCATTGCTGAATGTGGGGATATGAGTGAGAGAGAGAATGGTCCATGACGGACAAATAATCCTCGAAATAATCCTCGAAGTGGATTTATTGACGCTCGTGTGCATCTTGTAATATATGTGTCTTAATAAATTGCCGAAGGCCTGATGTAATTACTGGACGAGTCTGAGTATGCACTCCCAGCAAACGCGCCAAACTTGGGTCCAAATTGAAATGCAATGGCATATAGAAAGCGAATTGTACAATGAACGTTTATATCACCAGGTTGTTTCACTTAGACGGCATCAGTTTCTTGAGTAAAATACGTTCGATGTCAATCTACGAGATGATTTTTGGGTCCATATAGGTCTTTGTCAAGTTCATTGACCAGCCGTGTGAAAAATGATGAGAATTTTCTCTGTCTTTTGGTATTTGGATTAAATTTATCTTCAAAAAGACTGCCTTTAACACTTCATTGACACGAAACCACAGCTCCGTCTTCGCCATCACCTGAAAGTTGGAAAATAAAGACAACTTTGCAGATCAGTTCTTTCTCTTTACTGCTTCGAGCTTCGTTGCATATTTAAATGAATCTATTTTCCTGAAAATATATCGAGAAACTATTGATTATTAATAAAAAACTTACTTTTGTTTGCTGATTCCTATTATTTTCCCGCCTATCGCTGATAATTATTTTGTTTGTCTACCCTCCAAATTTTTGTTTACATTCGATTTGGCATCGATTTGGCACCTGTCAAAAAAGTCCGGATCCCTATTCAATTTGTCTGCGAACCCACCCCATCTGAGTGACCGAGGCGGTAGCATAAAACCAGCTATCCGTTGCACTTTTCCCCATATTGCACCGGCGAAGATAAATTTGATATTTCTCATCGATCGACTTTCAACAATCGGCGCAGCGGCGGCTGTAATTTGTTCGCGTATAACTTATTTTTTTTACGCATTTAAATTCGTTTTTCCAACCCCAAATAAAAGTGCAACATGGTCAGGATAAACCAATAGCATTCGCCAGTAGATCATTAAACGCAGCGGAAAAAAGGTACTCCACCGTGGATAAAAAACTTTTAGCCATTGTTTGGGCCACGAAAAACTTCCGCACATACTTGTTAGGACGCTCTTTTACAGTCTATACCGACCACCAACCGCTAAAGGGTGTGTTTAACGTGAAAGATCGAACAGCTCGTTTGGTAAGACCTTCCAACGCATTAGGGAGCAATACAGGTGGAACGGTATGAAAAGACAGATACTAGACTATGTAAAGGGGTGTGCTGAATGTCAGAAAAATAAGAGTTCACCGCCGACTAAAATGCCGATGATAGTCACGGATACTCTAGTTCTACCGTTCGACAAAGTGTATATGGATATCGTTTGTGGATTGCCTATGTCGCATTCAGGTAATAGATACATCCTCCCCTTTCAGGACGATCTAACGAAATTTATGGATTGCGCAGCGCTGCCCGATGCCGAAGCATCCACAGTATCACGGGTTTTCTACGACCAAATAATAACGAGATACAGAATCCCTAAAGTGTTGGTCACGGACAACGGTGCAAATTTTACTTCCAAAGTGTTTTCGCAAACATGCAAGTTGCTAGGGATAATAAAATGCACACTACGGCTTATCATCCACAGTCAAATGGTTCTCTAGAAAGAAGCCACAGACCATTGGCCGAATACTTAAGATAATTTGTAGCCAACGATGAAAAGGATTGGGAGCAATGGCTCAGGCAGGCTATGCACAACTATTCCGTCCATACGGCGACAAAGCTGACACCATTAAGTGCATTGTTTGGTTTCGAATTCGAAATGCCAACGAATTTGAAAAGGCAACCTGGCCCTCTCTATTCTACAGACAACTGTCAGTTGTCAGCTGAAGTACCAGCTTGGAAAAGCTCACCAGATAGCTCATGAGAATCTGAAAAGGGCAAGAAGTAGGGCAAAAATAAACTACGACAAGCAGACAAGGTGCGTTTCGTTCGAAGTAGGGCAGAAAGTCCTGTTAAAAAACACGACTAGGAAAAGCAAATTTTCCGAAAAATGGATCGGACCATTCAAAGTTGTGTCAATTGATGGTCCAGTAACCACCTCAATCCAAATAAACAAAAGGGTGAGCAAAAAGTTGCACAACAATCGCTTAAAACCCTATTTTGATCGAACGCGTTTTCTTTGTTTTCTTTTCGTTTTTAAGCCTTAAACAAAAAAAAAACTGACAATTATCATCTTTTCAGCTCTCGGAATTGGAAGACCCCTTAACTATAATAAGATAATTTTTATTTATATTATATATATTTACAAAGTCATAGTTATATTTTAAAGAGTCATAAGCTACAATAACAATAGATAATAAGATGTATAAATATATTGTTGCATGTTTGCTTGCACTGTGTCATTCAGCATTAATTAGTCAACTGCGCCATCTAGTAGAGAGTAAAAGTAGCCATATTTCCGATTTTGGCAGCATTTGAATATTAGTTTGAGTAGCTGTGGAATAACTAGTACATACTTAATTAGATTGTTCTCGAACCTTCTCTACGAATCTGGAAATTTCGAGAGGTGTCACTAGGAGATATAAATAGACGTCGCAGGAGCACCCAAAACATTCGAGTTGTGAACCACGATAAAGAAGTGCGATAGATGACAGTAGTGAAAAGTATAGAGAAAAAGTATAAGTATTGAGTAAGAGAAAAGTGATTGTGTATTTATAGTGATTAATTGTGAAAGTGAATTGTTGAATTAAATAAGTGGATTATTAGCATAATAATCAAGAATTAAATCGAAAGAGAACTAACAAAGATTAATTAAATAGAATTACGTTTTATCTTTTGGAATCCTAGCCTGAATGTAACATTGGTGTCAGAAGTGGGATAAAACGTATTGTTGCATGTTTGCTTGAACTGTGTCATTCAGCATTAACTAGTCAACTGCGCTACTACAACTCTAGTAGAGAGTAAAAGTAGCCATATTACCGATTTTGGCAGCATTTGAATATTAGTTTGAGTAGCTGTGGAATAACTAGTACATACATATTTAGATTGTTCTCGAACCTTCTAAACGAACCTTCTCTACGAATCAGGAAATTTCGAGAGGTGTCACTAGGAGATATAAATAGATGTCGCAGGAGCACCCAAGACATTCGAGTTGTGAACCGCGATAAAGAAGGGCGATAGATGACAGTAGTGAAAAGTATAGAGAATATTGAATAAGAGAAGTGATTGTTTATTTAAAGTGATTAATTGTGAAAGTGAATTGTTGGATTAAATAAGGGAATTATTAGAATAATAATCAAGAATTACATTGAAAGAGAACTAATAAAGATTAATTAAATAGAATTACGTTTTATCTTTTCGAATCCTAGCGTGGATGTAACAATATGTTAACATTATGTCTACTTGTAACTGTTGCACACTCCGGGCAGGTTCAACAGGTTGAAGTCCAGTACGGCATCACCCAGCTAAAGGATTCCTCGCCAGTTCTATTGGAGAAGGTAGAATCAGCTATATTCTACAGCGGTACATTGACAATCATGACTAAATTCACCCCAATGGACCATAGTATGTTGATTAAAATGGCGGAAATGTGCGACAAGAAACTGGAAGCAATGTGTCTAAGCATCTCGGACGAAGACTTTCAACTCTATTGCAGATTGATCGTCGAGGAGACGGAGACAAATATCCTCAACCTGCTACAAACTGCCGATCGAGTGAAACGTGTTCTAGATTCGCGACGACAAAAACGAGCGCTGGAATTCATCGGAGGGTTTTCAAAATGGGCTTTCGGAACAATGGACTGTAAGGACGCCAGAAAGGTATATCACCAGCTGGATTTTCTTCACAACAAAGGCGAAGAGTCTTTCCATCTAATGCAGCGTCAACTATCCATGATGAGCTCAAATTTTGATAGAGTGAGCAAACCAATAACCTAGTTGGCCGACGAAATAGGAAACATCACCGAAGGGGTCGGGTTATTGAGAGAGACATTGCTTAACTACAGCCAATCAACAAATAAGGAATTGGCCCCGTTAAAGATGAGAAGCGATGTAAGTGCCATAGCAGCTGTCATAAAGGACAAAGTCATGGAGATTCAAAACCGGCATTCCCTGGAGCTAGCCATATTCGATGATCTCTTCCAAGACAACCTCCACCCATTTATCATCGACGAACAGAACATTACTAGTCTGCTAACCTCACCGCTCAAGGAAGATTTTTGTTTGATGATATATTCGCCATCCACCAAGCAGCTGAGATATCTGTTTTTGGGAATGAAGAAAGTTTAATCAATAAAATCATACTTCCACTACCGAACCCACTGCGGTACAAAGTGCTCAAAATCTACCCATTGCTAACAGAATTAGACGAGCACTGGGATCTAGTACTCGACACCCAGTACGGGTACATCGCAGAGTCCGACCATCACGAGGTTTTCGTGGTCATGAGTCGAGAAGAGTATTCCCGTTGCGTACCAGTGTCCGAAGCAGAGAGCTCCGCTACGATAACAGTATGCCATTTTGAAAACCCTGTACTTATATCCGGATCTACGGAGTGCTTAGTGACGCTTCTCCAACACGAACCCACCTCAAAGCGATCTTGCAGCTACGCCGCAGTACCGACCAGCGAAGGGATGTTTCTTAAGATGACATCAAACAACAAGTGGCTGTTCCAGTTTAGAAGTTCGCTGTCGTTAAATGTGAAATGTGCTAACAGACAGTACACTGCGACGCTAAATGGTACTGGGATATTCAAGATGAAGCAGCCCTGTGAGGCCGGTGCAAGAGGACTAAAAGTTTACTCCGAACACCATTCCATGACCACAACCGAGTACAGACAACCTATGGCGGACCATTCGGAGCTAGTCAAAGCGCTCAAGAATAGTTCGTCCTTGGTAAAGGTAGCAGCTTCGCCGAAAGTTCCTGCGATAAAGATTGGGAACCACCAGAACTTCATTGAGGAAATGAGGGATGACAAAAGGACCATCGACGATTTAAAGCAGGACTGGAACCGAGTGGAAGCAGAGTGGAAACCTGCCGATCAGGACTGTGAACTGTCCGTTCAGCGATACTCTATAATGTCCCTGACCGCCTTAGGAGCAGTCGTACTGATCATCGTCTGTGTGGTCCGGTTTTTAACCAAAGAATCGCAACTCCTTCCGCCCATCACTGAGGTAAACTTCAATACAGGGGGTATGGAGTTGCCAACCCGTCAGCTGCCAAAAAGACATGCGCATGTAGCACCCTCCAGAATAGCAGCAGACTTCGCCATCACCTCTGCCCGGGTGTAAGAAAAGTAATTTTGTGAATAGAAATTTTAGAATAAAGTTTTAATAAAATTTTAGAATTAAGTTTTTTAACTTCCCACTGGAAGTTCTTGTAATGGGGCCGATTTTGTGAATCGCGGATTTTAACATATCTTAACGTTTCAAGGTCACCAGAATCCAAATCCAACGTTTTTATAGAGATGTCTGGGTGTGTGTACTTACGTATGTGCGAATGTGCGTATGTGCGTTCGGAATTATCTTTCGCCACGATTATCTGGAGAACCAATGATGCTATTGACATGGAACCCGAAGCGTAATAACGTAACTCAGAACTGATTAAGTTTCCAGCGAAATTGGCCCAGCCGTTTTTTGTTAGTAAATAAATAACTAAAAAAATAAAGGCAAACTAGCTGAATTTTGAAATTCATGATTTGTACTATTTTTAACTTCCTAGTGGAAGTTCTTGTAATGGGCCCGATTTTGTGAATCGCGGATTTTGACATATCTACACGTTTCAAGGTCACCAGAATCCAAATCCAACGTTTTTATAGAGATGTCTTTGTTTGTGTATGTAAGTACGTGCGTATGTTCGTATGTGCGTTTGAAATTATCTTTCGCCGCGATTATCTCAAGAACCAAAGATGATATTGACATGCGACCAGGTTTATTCGAAGCGTAATTACGTAACTCAGAACTGATTAAGTTTCCAGCGAAATCGGTCCAGCCGTTATATGTTAGTAAATAAATAACTAAAATAATTTGCCTTTATTTGTTCTATTTATTGTCATTTGTTATTGAGCAAATCATTATTACATTGTGCTCCGTTATTTCGCATAAATATAAATTTACAGGTCTCTGTGTTCATAACAATGGTTGCATTAATATATGTATGTATATAACACTTTGCTGTTATTAACAACATTTAATTTCCATGAACAATATTAAAGAGCATTTTTTAATATTAAATAATTCTTAACCATATTTCAAAATTTCCCACTAATCGCATAAATCATATTGATCCCACTGGGAAGTTAGTCGTGTGGACCTTTCGGGTCGCACCCATACCACTTTTTTATATATTTTATATATGTCAGTAAAAATTTTAGAATTAAGTTTCATATATACATATATGTCAATACAAATTTTAGAATTAAGTTTTTATATATATAAGTCAATACAAATTTTATGAAGTTTTTATATATATAAGTCAGTAAAAATTAAGTTGTATACATGTATAAGTCAATAAAAATGTTAGAATTAAGTTGTACCTATACATAATACATGTAAATAAGTCAATAAAAATGTTAGAATTAAGTTTCATATATACATATTGTTACATCCAGGCTAGGATTCGAAAAGATAAAACGTAATTCTATTTAATTAATCTTTATTTGTTCTCTTTCAATTTAATTCTTGATTATTATGCTAATAATCCACTTATTTAATTCAACAATTCACTTTCACAATTAATCACTTTAAATACACAATCACTTTTCTCTTACTCAATACTTATACTTTTTCTCTATACTTTTCACTACTGTAATCTATCGCACTTCATTATCGCGGTTCACAACTAGAATGTGTTGGGTTCTCCTGAGACATTTATTTATATCTCCTGGAAGATTCGTTTAGTTCAGAAGGTTCGAGAACAACATAAGTAGTTATTCCATAGCTATTCAAACTGCTTTTCAAATGCTACCAAATTTCGGTTATATGGCGAGTGACTAATGGATGCTGAATGTCACAGTTTGAGCAAACATGGAACAATATATAAGAAAATAAAAATGTTAAGATACGATAAATAAAGAACCGACTAGGGTCATTGCACTGTGTCGGCACAGTATTGCTGCGCTAATAATACTGCGTACTGTATTGCTGCGCTAAGCTCACGCAGCAATACTGTTTAACATTTGTAATTAGCACAAGAGGTAAACAGCCGGGAAGTGCTGAGTGTACGATTCAGCGAGTTTCGATTGTAACTTCCGGTTTACGATTAAGTCTGATTTGAACTACGAAGCGCGACGGTTTTTAATTTAATAACAGATCTATTACAACCTCTTATTGCGAGCGTTAGCGCCGACTTTTACTTTTACTCATTGTCCCAGCAGTTCGCCATTGCAACTGCTTCAAACTATTTCTTAAAAATTGGCCATGATGTTTGACCATCGAAAACAGGAGACTGCATCTCTTTCCTTATCGGGCAGGCCGCAGAATATTCTCGAGCCTTCTGCTTCTTCACTTTCTCGAGTTCTTTAGAAAAGTTCTCGAAGTTTGTTTCATGCTTGCAAAACATCTGATGGATTTCGTCGAATTTGGTTTCAATTTTCTCGAACTTGTGGTCAATTTCTTCGACTTTTCCTTCAAAAACATTTTTAAAATCTTCCACAGAGCTCTTTTGGGCGGCAACTATGGAATTCTTTTGTTCTTCGAATTTAGAGTCCATTGATCCCAATTTGGAATCTAGAGAATTCTTCTGTTCATCAAATTTAAAATCAATAGAATTTGTCCGTTGTTCTAGGAAATTCTTCTGTTCATTGAACTTAGTCTATAGAAATCTTCTGTTTATCAAATTTGGCCAAAAGTAATTCCATCATAGCAGTCATATCAACGGCTGTACTTACTTGATCTTCTGCTACGTCGAACATATCGGATTTGGGGTTTTCTCCTTCTTTTTCAACAGCTTCCTACAGTCGAAGCACCAGATCACTTTTTCCTCCAGCTGTTCAGAGATTCCGCTTACCACTTTTCTAGTTCAGCTTTTAACTGCGGTATGCTGAGCTGTAGTAATTTCAATATGCAGCCCATTTTTGTTTTCCTTTTTTTTTTGGTTTTTTTAAACTAATTCACTTCATTTTAATTTCACACTGAATACGTTTTATCCCACTTCTGACACCAACGTTACATTCAGTCTAGGATTCGAAAAATAAAACGTAATTCTATTTAATTAGTCTTTATTAGTTCTCTTTCAATGTCTTTTAATTCTTGATTATTATTCTAATAATTCATTTATTTAATCCAACAATTCACTTTCACAATTGATCACTTTAAATAAACAATCACTCTTCTCTTATTCAATACTTCCACTTTTTCTCTATACTTTCCACTACTGTCATCTATCGCACTTCTTTAGCGCGGTTCAAAACTAGAATGTCTTGGGTGCTCCTGCGACTTCTATTTATATCTCCTAGTGACACCTGTCGAAATTTCCAGATTCGTTGAGTTCAGAAAGTTCGAGAGCAATAGATGTGCTAATTATTCAAACTGCTTTTCAAATGTCGATTTTCTTATATGGTTATATGGCTCTCGACTAGATAGCGCTGCAAGTTGACTAATTGATTCTGAATGTCACAGTTTGAGCAAACATGCAACAGGACAAACAGTTTGCCTACTTTCCTGCAGTTTTGTTTATTTCATATGCAGAAAATGATCGCAGCCAACTTAATTTCTTCAAATTGTACTTACCTTTACGAACGTACTACATAACGCTAGGCCCACTTAAGTTTGATTTAATTTTTTGTTTATGAACACAAACATGCAGATCTTTGTTAGTCAGACGGTGACGAAAACGCCCTATCACATGTAGGTAATCTGTGGCCGCGCGTGTTCAGAACGTTCCGATTTCTTTATGAAACACTTGTGCACTCGGCTGTCATTCATAAGATAAGAAATCATGTTTATTTTTTAAATACAAAATATTTTATTATATTGTATTATGTACTTTCTACACCAGAAAAACAACGTCCGACCCTTTTTAATTGTTTTAGATTTTCTTTATTGTTCCCTCCATTCAGTCTGTCCTTAGCTGCTTTTTTTTTTAAATCCAAAATCGTTAAATGTAATTTAGAAGTTGAATTGTATTTGATTTCTTTATGCCTTCCCTACATAAGGGACACTCATCACGTTCGTCTAGCCACTCCAATATGCAATGCCAGCAGAAGAGGTGCCCGCATGTCGTCAAGCTTGTATTAGTGCGTGGCTCCAAGCACAAAATGCACTGGGGTGCTTCAATATTACTATTTCCAATTACTCGTGTCAGTCTTCGACTGTTATTCTTTTCTTCGCAGACTTTCATTTTCGATTCTTTCAAAGCGTCAAATGAATTTCCCGCAAGTGTTATTGCTAGTTGGAGTAAAGTTATCCATCCAAGTATTTTATACCCGTAAAGGGAATGATCAGGCTGCATCCAATGTCGTACTAAACAGTAATTTATGCCAGTAAGCCTTTTGGATATTTGATACTTGTTCGAGGTCAAATAAAATGTTGTTTTATGTAGCGATTTTGCAAAGTATGTTGAACTTTTCATAAGTTGTAGTAACTTTTTTAGTTTATGTTTGGCTTCCGGGACTATTTCTTTATTATAGTAAATTTCCCTTTCCAGCTTAGACAGAACTTTTAAGTATAGTGCCTCTCCCCCAAATTCTAGTATAATAGCGGATAATTGAAGCTGTAAATTTGAGTCATTTTAATTTTAGCTGTAACTCGTCCTAACACATTCTTACAACTTTTGATGGTACAGCAATGTAATTGGAATCAATTTGAATTACTCCAGTGTATTCTTCACCGAGCGTTTGCAAATTGTTAACAGATGCAAATCCATGATATACAATTTCGGAAATCAGTTTGCAGGCATTGTTGTATTTTATCCAATTGCGGGGGCCAGCCATCCGAAGAAGGTCAGACACATCTTCAGTTAGATCAGTTGTGTACGTTAAATCCTTCTGAGCCGTTCTAATTGTTTCAGGTTGCCTTGCTTTTGCATGAAAGAAGCTCATTTCCGTTAAATTGTTATACTACCATTACCTGCCTTATTCAAAACACACCAAAACAAAGTTCTATTTTGATATCTCAAAAAAAACCCCATCATGACAGATGACATAATGTTGTATTATTGGGCGCATTCAGTATGCCACAGTTTAACTGCAGCTCGATCTCTGATTGGTTGAAACATCAAAATCTAGTTTTATGATACTATTTCAGTTATTTTCAGAAATCGTATTCGTATGGACAAATCTTGTGATTAGCCGTGTTTCTTTGCACGCGGATATAGGGATAATTTGAAATTTGCATGTAAAATACAACAACAACTTATCCTATATACGCTAACTTTAGCGGGGATAGCTATCGCCGCTAAGTCAGTTAGCGGGGATAAACAGTGCTTCCAAAACCCATTTTCGTCGTTTCTAATGAAGCGATGCGATGAATTTTTCAGGAAATGTCAAAGTTTGACATCCCGCCGGCCACTAACACATCCCGCCGAATATTTTATTCGTGATTTTATTATTATTTTTTTTCAAACTTCATTATAAAGGTAATTGAATTTAGCAAATCTGTTAATGTGAAATTGTTTTTCATAATTTTAGAATATGCTTGGCATCAATTTCAATTGGCGGAAGTAAAAATTTTTCAATTTTAGGATTTTCAGTACAAATTTCTTAACTACAACTTATAGCTGTGTCACGGTGCATGTCATAGGTGCTTGTGTGCTGCCAAGTTCTTTTTGATGAATTCTTAAGCGGCGATAGTCGTTTTCCCTATATCCGCGTGCAAAGAAACACGGCTAATATAGAAAAAACACCTGAGAAAGTATGATAAAGCAGCAAAAAAAAAATAAAAAAATGAACATGTTGACCAACATGGCTTGTGCAGTTGATAGGCAGCAAATGAGAGACACTTTGGTTTTTCTGTTGGATAATTGTATATTAGCCGTGCAGCAAAAGCAGGTAATCCTAATTTATTAGCTGTGAAATAAACTTTCCAAGTAGACACCTAAGTCACATGACTGACAACAAAAGGAAAATCGATCAAACGTCACCTGAAAAAAATATTTATCCACTTTTTAATATCAACAGACCATCAAAGGTTTATAAATCTCAAAAGACAATGTCGATCTCCCAATCTGACCTTGATAAAATCAAATCCATTATTGAGGCATCGCTCAATATAGGACTCTCCAAAGCGACGGCCAATCTAGCAACAAAAGACGATCTCAACAAACTTAGCAATGAGATACACTCGCTAAGACAACAAAACCAGAATTTATCTGAAAAAGTGCAGCATTTTGAAAATCGATGTTGCATTCTAGAAGAGGAGCTTGAACTGCAGAGCAGAAAGATCAGAGGGAAAAATATTATTTTCACGATTCCAAACGACCGATCTGACCCCCAAGAAAGGATTCATAACATAACCACACTTTTGCTAGGCTCTGATGCAGACCAACAACAAATGCCACAAGCCATAAAACTTAGTGAAAACAAGAAAACAATTAAACTCAAACTTAGCACTGGTTCCAATGAAACTGCAATGCAAATGTTAAGAAATTCCTTGAAGCTAAAAGGCACAGGCTGCTATATCCAACGAGACCTTAGCAAACAATCACAAATCAAACGTCGAATTCTACTCGGGTATCGAAAAGTCGTCAAAACAATTAAACCAAGCGAAGCAGTATTGATTAAAAATAACAATTTATTAATTGGTAATAGAACATTTTATTTAGATAATAATAACAAACTTAAATATAATAACACAAACGGAGAAGACGAACTACAGAATATCTACGGAAAACTCAATTTTAATGCTGTCAACGAAACTATGTTGTCAAACAGACGTCAGCGTGAATGGCCCAAACCAGATGCACCAGTGATGACACTTTACACCGAAGGTCCGGAAGGTAGTAGTGTCATACAAAACTGAGAATTAAGCGTCGTCAGCTCAAACAAATTCATCTCTGCAAATATTTTATCTTACAATATATCTGGATTAAGTAATAAATTATTATTTGTAGATTTTTTTAACTATGTTAAGAACTTTGAAATTTTCTTTTTATTTGAAACACATTTAACAAGCGATAATTTAAGTAATTTTAATAAATATTTCGATGGCTTTAAGTTAAATTGGAGCGAAGCAAGTAAAACCTACATAAAGAGGCGTGCAAGTGGAGGAAGCCTGTACGGGATAAAAAAAATCACATTTAAAAACTTACGATTTTGATGAATTTGAAGGAACTACCGTAGTAAAATGTGTGACACAAAATAATAATACATATATCGTTCCATCATATATAAACTGCAACAAATGGACTCACGACTTTGAGAGGCTGTGTAATACAATGTCATGTTTAGCTAGCAAAAACGTTATGCTGATTGGAGATTGGAATTCGAGAATAAGTGGCTCACAAACCACTATAGTGCAAACTGTAACAAACCCTAGTATATGCTGTACCAATAGGGTATCTAAAGACATAGTCTGCAATAAAAATGGAACAGATGTACTAGAGCTGCTCCAAATGTATGATCTTATTGTGTTAAACGGCTGTACAGAAGGTGATAGAGAAGGGCATTACACATTTGTCGGAGGACAAGGCAATTCAGTTATTGATTTTTGTGCTGTTAACAACGACTGGACTGGGAAAATTAAAAAATTTGAGGTACAATACAAAACTTTTTCGGATCACATGCCAATCGTGGTTGAAGTTGATGGTGAAACACCCTCATATCACAAAAACCTGCCCCTGCTACCAAGACTTAAATGGAAATCCGAAAAAACAAATACCTACCACAGGTTATTAGACAGCTTGCTCTCAGCAAATAATTCGATACCTGAAGAAACAGAAACACTCGCAAACCAAATAACTTGTTATATAAGAAGTGCTGCATCAAACAACATTTCAAATATAAGGTCACCATTTAAACAAAAATGGTTTGATAGAGAATGCATAAATGCTAGGAAGAAATCATTTGCCCTTTTGCGTGTCTGGAGAACTTGTAATGACCCTGATGTTAAAAAGTGGTATAACCAAGTGAATACCCACTACAAAAATCTATGCCTAGCTAAGAAAACTGACTTCGATAATCAGCAAGCTCTCTTACTTAGTCAAACCAAGTCTTCGAAGCACTTCTGGAGAATAGCAAGGGAGATTAATGGTACAGTTTATCAAATAGGTACAGGAGTATCTGCTGATGATCTATCCATAAATTTTAAACATCTTCTACTGGATAACTCAAACCTTTCTTTCTCGTATGCGGACCCCCTCATTTTCGACGATTCCCTAGATGGTGAGGTAACAACTGACGAAATTAATGCTGTTATCATGAAATCCAAAAATGGAAAGGCGCCAGGCGAAGATGGGATTCCGTACGAATTCTACAAAAATGCTAGTCCAACCTTAATCAACTATTTGAAAGTTCTCTTCAACAGTGTGTTCTCGAGTGCAGACATCCCTTCATCGTTTAAGAAGTCCGTAATATTCCCCATCCACAAAAAGGGTTCGCTGGAAAACGTAGAAAACTACAGGGGAATCTCATTCATGAATGTGTCAGCCAAGATATTTTGTGGCATACTTGTAGGACGATTAGAAAAATGGGTAGATGAAAAAAATATTCTGACAGAGCGTCAAGCTGGATTCAGAAAAAACTTTTCAACCGTTGACCAAATATTCACATTATCTGCGATTATAAGAGCCTTTCAAGTCAGAAACAAGAAAATGTATAGCTTTTTTGTAGATTTCAAGGCAGCTTTTGATCTTGTTAGCCGAAGTGCACTCTTCTATAAACTGTCTCAGTTGGGTATCTCTACAAAATTTCTTAAGACCATTAAAAAAATGTATGCCGAAACAAGTGCAGCAGTCTGGGATGGAAAGGATTTCTCAGAATGGTTTAAAACACAGACTGGTGTAAAGCAAGGATGTCCTCTTAGTGCCTTATTGTTTTCTCTATTTATAAACGACATAGAAAAAGATTTGCCTGGTGGAGTACGAATTGCTAATACCGTGGTCAATGTCTTGTTATATGCCGATGATCTTGTTCTACTCTCTGAATCTCCTGAAAATCTCCAATTGATGATAAATCGTCTAGCCAGTTACTGCAAAAAATGGGGACTAACCATCAACACCGAAAAATCTAAAATTATGGTATTTTCCCGTTCACCACGAGTGCAAAGTGGAAATAGATGGTTTTATAATGGAAGCCGATTAGAGATTGTGAAGGAACTCAAATATTTAGGAGTGAAACTGAACCCAACCCTAGAATTTGGTAAACATCTAACGGATAAAGCCAAGTCTTCCCAAAGCTTAGTGAATCTATCATGGAAAAATGTTTTTGCAAACAAGCGGATTCTCCTCTCAACGAAATACAGAATATTTGATTCAGTTGTTAAATCAACTCTTTGTTACGCCTCTCAAGTTTGGGGATCAGACGAGTACGAAGTAATCGAGAAATTCCACAGGAACTTCTTGAAAAAATTATTCAACTTACCAATGAAATCGCCGAACTACACAATCTATTTGGAAACGGGTCTTCCAATGCTTTTTACAAGCACTCTCAAATCGCAAGCGGATTACATCATTAAAATAGGTTCGTATCCAGACTCCCGAATAACCAAAAAAATGCTATCTTATGAATTAAGAAACAAGGACTGGTGGGCGTTAAGATGGTTAAGAATTGGAAACGCGTGTGGAGAAACTATTTCATTCGATCTAAACAACCTGGACAACTTAAAGAACCAAATTTATCGAATAATAAATAAAAATGAAGATGCTATTCGTGTGCGATTTATAGAGAAAGCTCGTGAATCAGATAGCAGAGTATTGTATTCTCACCTGAACTTCAATCTAAAGGATAAGAACTATTTCAATGACTCACTCAACTATAGTGAAATATCTCTTATTTTCAAAACAAGGTGTGAGTTGATTGGTTTAAATGCCAGCCCATATAATGGAAGCTTCAACCAGTTTTGTAATATTTGCAACTTAAAAGCGAAAGAAGACTGCTTTCACATTATTAGTGTTTGTCCAATCTACAAACCACAGAGACTAGCTTACTTCGGAAAAAAAATCCTTACCATGCAGGAGACAATACAAATTCTGAACGAGTGTGATTGGAAAAAGTTATTTTATTATATTAAATCCATCTACAAATACAGGTCGCTATTAATAACAGAGTATTATGATTGATTAAGTTTATTAAAAAAATAACTATATTGTTAAAGTAACAAATGTAGGTACATGTATAAGCATTTTGCTAACCAAGCTGACGGCTAAGCCATAGCTTTAAAATTCATTCTATCTTGTAACTTATGTAATAAGAAAATATTAAATAAATGAATTTCTTACTTACTTACTTACTATTAGCCGTGTTTCTTTGCACGCGGATATAGGGATAATTTTAAATTTGCATGTAAAATACAACAACTTATCCTAAGTCCTTTAGAGGAGATAAACAGTGCTTCCAAAACCCATTTTCTTCATTTCTGATGAATCGTTGTGTTAGAACTGTACACCTTCATCGTTTCGTGTCACACCGCATCCAACTTCAGTTCTTCATTGAAACATGACAAATACTTGTTTTTCCTTCTTCTTCTTTCATTTTTCTGTTTCATGGATTATTCTCGTTTTTGCTAAAAGTCTTTGTTCACTTTTACTTTATAAATAAATCCTTTTGCGTTGAATAAATCTGCATTGCTTTTCATTAATCCTAATAGGTTATGGGCCCAGGAGATCTTGGATCTTAGAATATCTAAGGCAATGCAACAAAATGAATTCTGGAGGAATCACAAAGATCGAAACCCTGAACAAGGACAATTATGACACATGGCGGATGCACATGGAGGCACTTCTCATCAAGAACGATGCTTGGATTTACGTTAATGGTATTAAGAAAGAACCAGGGATAGTCAACGAAGATCCGGCATCTACACTCGCCCACGAAAGGTGGTTTTCAGCGGACCAAAAGGCAAAGTCTGATATCATCTTGTCCATCAGCGCATCTGAGCTAAAACTAGTGAAAGGATGCGACACTGCACGAGATGTTTGGCTGAGACTGGAAAACGTCTTCCAATCGAAAGGGCCTGCTTGTAAAGCTACGCTTTTAAAGCAACTCACCGTTCAGCGTATGCAGGAAGGAGGAGACGTTCGCGAGCATCTAAAAAAATTTTTTGATGCAGTCGACAAACTTCACGACATGCATGTAGAAATAAATGCCGATCTACTGGCAATTATGCTCTTATATAGTTTGCCATCGAGTTTTGCAAACTTTCGTTGTGCCATCGAGTCTCGCGACGACCTACCGTCCCCAGAAACATTGCGCATAAAAATTATGGAGGAGAACGCCGCACGTAAGAGTGAATCGCACGAAGCACCAAATGCATTCGCTGCTGGAAAATTTTATAATAAATTTCGAGGTAATCCAAAGTTTAAAAATAAATTTACCAAAAATGATTCTTCGGAGCAGCAAACAAGTTCGAAAATAATATGCTTCAGATGCAGAAAACCAAGTCAGAAATGAACTGAATGTCCACAGAGGTACGAAAAATCGTCACAAAACCCAAAAATTGCAGACCATTTCTTGTTTTTCTCATCAACCCTTCGACAGGGGGAGGTGAGTGCATTGCAATCTACAGCCAAGTCACAAAACCAGCAGTGGTGCCTGGATAGTGGATGCTCATCTCACATGTGCAAAAACTCAAACGAATTTTTGAACATCAAGAAGGTAAACGACGAGAAACTTCAACTGGCGAGCAGTGCTTCAGCTGAAATTAAGGCTCGAGGAACAGCATTGATCGAACTGAACGATAAGAACGTCACTAAGAAGATGGAACTATCCGATGCTCTATTTGTTCCGGATCTTCGCACTAACTTATTGTCTGTCGGCAAAATCACGGACAAGGGATACAAGGTGGTATTTGATATGAAATCCGCAAACATAGTCGACAGGAATGGACATGTCATCTTGACTGCAAGACGCGAAGATGGATTGTATTTCATTCACACCAACGGCGAGAAATGTATGTCATCAAGTACACAATCTTCAAGTGGCGAAAATCTGCAGCTTTGGCACCGTCGACTCGGACACTTGAACTTCAAAGATTTGAACAATGCCATTTGTAGGAAAGTTTTTCATGGAATAAACGTCCGTGGAAAAGGAAAAATGGTCCGTGCCCCATTCCCAAAACATTCGACTCGTAAAACAGAGTTTCTCGACATCATCCACTCCAATGTATGTGGGCCCATGAGAACTGAGTCCATGGGAAGGGCTAGGTACTTCGTAACTTTCATCGACGACCATTCAAGGTGTTGTGAAGATCGTTTCATTCGAAAGAAAAATGAGGTATTCTCTCAGTTCCAGCTCGTGAAGGCACTGTTGGAGAAGGAAAGTGGATTTTCTATCAAGAATCTACAGTCAGACAATGGCACGGAGTTCAAAAACAACGTGTTTGACGACTTCCTGAACTCTGAAGGTATCAGACGACGGCTGACAGTTGCTCACAATCCCGAGCAAAACGGCATAGCGGAGCGCAAAAACCGGACGTTGGTGGAAATGGCAAGGTGCCTTCTCATTCAGTCCGGATTACCAAAGTAATTTTGGGCTGAGGCTCTGGCAACCGTTAGTGGCAACACTGTGCTTTGCTTTGAAGTCGTGTTTTCTAACTGTCTAGTTACTTTTATTATTTTTTCGTGAATACCGTGCTTTTTACAAAATTGCAAGTGAAATTAATGTTTGTGAACAGTCAAAGTGTGTGACTATTGATTTCATTGTGATTTTGAATAACTTTATATCAAATTGATGTGCTTTTTGTTCTTTGTTTGCGTTGATTGTTAGGTGATTGAGTGAGTTCTCCAAAGTCTAAACACAAATAACAAACAAAGAGTTGAGTGAGTAATAGATATGTAGGCACAAGTGTGTGCACAGATAATTATCCACAGTAAAACAATTAGTTTATTTAATATATGTATATTTAATCATTGAATATTACAAACACTATAAAAATAATGAAGCGACTAACTCAAAGAACAAACACGAATTGTTTTCTTTCTCCCGACCGTTCGTTCTGTTTTTAATTTCTCGTTGTTGTTCGTTGCGACATCTATGATTAGTGTGTGGTTCCACGGAATGCTTCCTCGCGTAGCCACAGTATTTCGAGGTCGCCACATGACTCCCCCTCCAGTGACGAAGTTACGATGAACTGTCAAATGTTACTTTTTGTTTCACAGCTGTTTTATTTTTATCCAATTGATTTTTGTTTTTCAGATTCTTCAGTGAAGTTGGATTTTTGTTGACATCTGGATGAACGTCTGGGATAAAATCGACATAGATGTGAGCTGGTTTCAAACGGTCTACCGAAACATTTAATTTTCTGCCATCTGCATTAATTGTGAAGAGTCGATTACTGATTCGGTGGATTATTGGATGTGGACCTGTGTATGGTTGTTCCAGTGGTTTCTTCACAGCATCGCAGCGTAGGAACACGTGTGTACATTTGTTTAAATCTGGTGAAACAAACATTTTTTCTTTTGCATGGTTTGCAGTTGCTGTGGGACGGAATTTGCGCATCGCTTCTCGGTGTTTCTCAACGAAAATCTGTGGATCTAGAACAAAGTTGTTATTCGTAAAGAACTCACCAGGAACTCTGAGATATGTTCCATAAAGCATCTCTGCTGCGGAGGCCTTGATGTCCTCTTTGTATGCCGTTCGCAATCCCAACAACACTGTCGGAAGAGCATCAGTCCAGTTCGTTTTTTCATGGCACATCAGGGCGGCTTTCAGTGAACGATGCCAACGTTCAACAAGTCCATTTGAGGCTGGGTGGTAGGGTGATGTTCGTATCCTCACCGTTCCAATCATGTTGATCAGTGCGTTGAACAGTGCCGACTCAAATTGAGTTCCCTGGTCGGTGGTTAATGTTGTTGGCGAACCGAAACGAGCAACCCAGTGCGTATAAAACGCCGTGGCCACTGTGTCCGCATACATGTCCTGTAGAGGTACTGCTTCCACCCATCTACTGAAGCGATCGATCATAGTTAGGCAATACCTATTGCCTTTGCAGAGTGGCAGCACAATGAGGTCTATGTGGACATGCTGGAAACGGTGCTCTGGAACTGCAATTGAATCCGGGATAAGCCTCGTATGTCGATGAACTTTGGATCGTTGGCATTGGATGCAAGTGCGTGACCACTCCAATGCGTCTTTCCCGATGTTTGGCCAAACGTACTTCTCTCTGAGTTGTCGACTGGTTGTTCTTCCGCTTGGATGAGAAAGACCATGGATGGATTCAAAGGCCTTCCGTCGCAGGGAAGCTGGTAGATATGGTCGAATCATATTGTCGGAAACATCGCAGTAAATTTTAATTTCAGGTTCCAACGTGAGTTTCTTTAACTTGAGCGATGAATTTTGTTGCTTCAGGATTGATTGAAGTTCCACATCGAGTAGCTGAGATAAATGAAGTTCTCTCAGATCAAATTGGATTGGCATGGTTATCGAATTGAGTCGCGATAATGCATCTGCTACTGAGTTGTCGTCGCCGGGTAGGTAAACAATGTCCGTAGTATACTGCGATATGTAGTCTAATTGCCTTAGACGACGTTGCGGGGCCTTGTCCGAATTCTGCTGGAACGCATATATGAGCGGCTTGTGATCCGTTTGCACGACAAAGTGTCGACCGTCCAAGATGTGTTGGAAGAATCGGATAGCTAGGTATATTGCCAGCAACTCGCGATCATATGTGCTGTAGCGACTTTGTGAAGGTGACAGTTTGCATGAAAACAGTCCGATCGGTTGATATTGGTTATTTTGTTTTTGTTCCAATTTGGCACCAACTGCGATATCAGAAGCATCCGTTGTTAGGACAAGTGTAGACTTCGGATCGATGTGGTTGAGTAGTGTAGCATGCTTGATACTGTCCTTGCATACATCGAAAGCTTCTTCCGCCAAAGGAGTCCAGGGTACGGGTCGTTTGTCGTTTTTCTTGGAGTCCCTGATGAGTCCATTCAACGGTGCTTGAATATGGGCACAATTAGGGATGTATCGTCGGTAGTAGTTAACGACTCCAAGAAAACGACGTAGTTCCATGATGTTGGATGGCTTTGGATAGTTCGATATGGCCTCAACTCTGGCTTCAGGTGGTCTGCATCCGGCTTGGTTGATTGTATGTCCAAGGTACGTAACCTCAGACTTCCCAAAAATGCACTTCCTGATGTTGATGATAAGTCTATGTTCGTGGAGACGTTGTAGAACTATACGGACGTGTTGGCGATGTTCTTCCTCTGAGTCGGAGGCAATGAGGATGTCGTCAACGTAGCAAAAAACGAAATCTAGTCCACGTAGGACCATATCCATGTGCCTTTGGAAAGTCTGAGTTGCGTTTTTGAGTCCGAATGGCATGACTACAAACTCAAACAAACCAAAAGGCGTGGTCACCGCAGTTTTTTGGATGTCGTCAGGTGTCATCGGGATCTGGTAGTATGCCTTGTCTAGATCCAGTATCGAGAAGCAGTTTTTGTTGTTCAACTGTTCAGTAAAGTCCATGATGTGAGGAATGGGGTAGCTATCTGGTTGTGTTATGGAATTCAGACGACGGTAGTCACCGCAGCATCTCCAACCGCCAGTCTTTTTTTCAACAAGATGAATGGGGCTAGCCCAAGGACTGCTGGATAGACGGCAGTAACCCTTCTTTTGAAAATCCTCGAATTCAGCCTTGGCCTGTTTCAACTTGTCGCCGGAGAGTCGTCGTGGTCGTTCGGACACTGGTTGGCCCGTGGTTACGATGCAGTGTTGCACGATGTTGACTCCTGATTTTGGATCAGGTGCGTTGTTGTTGGCCAGAACGAATTCGTTGACGAGATTTATGTATGGTTCAGGACCACTGATAGTCAGAAGTTTTGACAAATCACTGGTATAAATCTCGCCTTGTACCGTTAATGATGTTGTTTTGTCTATGACACGTCTGGCTTTCAAATCAATGACAAGTCCTTAGTGTGCGAGCAAGTCTGCGCCAATTATTGCTGTTTTAACATCTGCAATAACGAACGGCCAAGTGATAGCTCGCCGGAGACCAAGGTTGAGTGTGAGGATCTTCTCGCCGTAGGTGTGAATCGGTGAGTTATTCGCTGCCAGGAGTGTTATTTCCCCTCTGTTGTTTTTGCAGTCCCTGGAACGAGGTAAGACACATATAGTTGATCCAGAGTCGAGCAAAAACTTTTGGTTTGTCTCCTTGTCGAAGATGTAGAGGCGGTGTTCCTTGTGGAATCTTTGACTGTTGCCGTCCGCCTCTGAGGACAACAGCTCACTTAGTTTTTTGCTTTGTAGCTGCATGGTTTCTTACACTTCCGGGCATCGCTGCCGAATTTCTCATGGAAGAAACACATTCCGTTAAGAGTTGATGCTCTTGAGAGCAATCTGTTATTCCTTGACTGTGGTCGAGACCTGCCATGGCTGTGACTGGTTTTCAGTGATTGCATAGCCGTCATTAGAGTTGACAGAGTGGACTCGATGGAATTTAGTCTTCTGTTCAGATCACTTTCAGCGTTGGTGGATTGTGGTATAGGGTCATCTTCATGAACATCAGTGGAGAAAACAGAGTGGGCGGATGTGTTATCAACGATTTTGTCTGCGATTTCAGACAACGCAGTGAGGTCGATTCCGTGACTGGCAGAAAGTATTCCACGCACATGACTGGGCATTCGTGCCATCCATAGAGTGGACAACGTGTCGTCTGGAACATTTGAACCAGCCAGTCTTCGCATTTCCCTGAGGAGACTTGATGGACGTCTGTCGCCAAGTTCAAGGGTCGTCATCAATCTGTTCAGTTGCCTCTCCTTAGACTCGGTGAACCTAGATATGACTTGTTTTTTAAAAGCAATGTACTTATCTGTGTCCGGTGGTTTCTGCACTAAGTCTTGTAACGAGCCGCGGCCGATCAAATGCGACACCAATTGCTGGAAGCACTCTCGAACAGTGGCAACGACAGCAAATGCACTGTCCGTGGATGCAACAACGGCCATCAGGCGAACACGCCCGGAGGTCCACGAAAAATCGAGGCTGAACGCACTCACTCTCGGACGTGTCACTTTCCGAATTACAATTTCTACAAGTGTCAGATTAAATTTAAACCCGAACGCGGACGGACGTACCTCCCAGCCCTGGATAGGAATAGGCAAGTTAACCACGAGGAATCACCTTCACCAAATCCGAGGACATCCAGGCGCAGGCGATCCAAGTAACCCTCCTCTCAGGCAGGAGAAGGCACACCACGACTGCTTCAAGCGGCAGTGCCACCATTTCGGAAAAAAAAAACCGACGGAGTCAGTTTTATAACCTCGATAAACGGGTTGCCAGTTCGAGGACAACGTCCGAAGGACAGCGCGACCCCGTTTCCCGAGTCGAGTCGTTCCTCTGCACAGCGGAGGAACTTGACTCCTCGGAGGCGATTTGGGCTGACGTTCCACGGACGTGCAACCAGTCGCCGGGGCAAAAATCTCCGAAAATCACACCCTACGTGTGAGAAAAGCAATCAGACCAGAGTGCAGTATAGCAGAACGAGGTCCCCTCGAAGGATAAATCACGTGGCAACGCCCTCCAGACAAGGTAAGCGCAGCAGAGCGCGGCAGATATGGTACAGGACGTCACGCTAATTCTTTGTTCTCCCATTTAGGAAGCAGGCGGCGAATTTTAAATCACGCAACCTCAACAACTCCTCCTGAATTACCCCAACGAACGGCAGTCAAGTGGCCGGCGGACACGGCGGGGAATTCGGCAAAGGCAGCAACAGGCTACGGCCACGCGACCGTGGAATTACTCCACGCACAGCAACCAACAATCCCAGCGGCAACAGCAGCAGCTACATCAGTACCTCAGCCAGGTTATAAGGCTTCAACGAGCATCCAGAGTCCAGGAAATCAACAGCGACTGTCACAAGCGACAGCTCCACGCAACACCAGCACATTCACCAGCAGCGGACCGTGTAGTGGTAGACCGGGCGCGGAATAGCCGTCCCGGATAGTGTAGTTAGTTAAATAAGTATTTCCTTATGGCAGTGTAGTAATTGTAAGCAACTCCATAAAAAAATCGTCGGTACAGATTACATCTCCATACCGCGTAAAATTTCATGTTGAGTCGCGTCGTTAAATAGTTTTTTTCGATAAACGATCATTATTCCTGTCTCGGGTTTCTTCGTCGGTCATTTAAAACAGTCTCGAGTGTCGAATACACACTAAAATCAACTCGGGTGGGATTTGATTTCGTTTTGTTTGCCACGACTTCACGTCGGTCAGAAGTGGTCTATTAAAGTAGATAAAGGTAAATAAATCACCGGTTTAAACCAAAAAAAAGAATTATAGAAAGAAAAGTAAATATATAAATGGTGTATCGCCTATTATACGTGTTGTGAAATCGCGATATAAGTTCATTGACCTCAAAGGAAAAAGGGGTGGGAAATTTTTTTTTTGCATTTAACTCGAAACAACACCAAATTTTTGATCGCTTTCTAAACGGGGGGAGTATAAAACAGTAGTGCTTCTTGTAGATTACGTAAAGTTTCTAATAAATTTCATACAGGTACAGGTTGGATGGATCTTCATGTGCGCACATAAGGACGGATATCCACGTAAGTTTTTTTTAATCTTATTCACGATTACACTACCAGATGCACTATATTGATAAAATTGTTTTATTCACATCCGGGATTCGGGGTATATCATTTTTTTTTTGGGGTATTCTATCGACACCCAAGGGATTTAGGTGCCCCCCCCCCCCCCCCCCCCCAAGTCCGAGACCCTTTAGATCGACAGTTTTTTTTGGTGGCAATTTACCATCGAAGTGCAAGGGTTCGTTCGTACCTTGGTGGAAAGACTCGATGACAAATTAACGTACCGTTTTTAGCAACGTCATTCGGCGTAACTTTTCATATTTCGAGTTTCGTTATTTTTTTTTCCGTTTAAATTAGTATCGGCTTTTATTCTTTTTATGGTAATTTTTTTTTTATTTCTGAATTCACCCACGCAGTGAGGCAGTAGCAATCTAAGATTGAAATTCAATTTAAGTAAACAGATCCGTCAGACCGTGGTTCACTTTCTTGTTTCCTTTTTTTTCCGTTGTTGTAGAGAATAAGAGGTCGACGAGATCCATGTATATTATAGGAAAATAAAATAAATTGTTAATTTTAAGGAAATGAATCCTAAGTATCGAAAGAAAACTTTTTATTA
Organism: Portevinia maculata; assembly: GCA_949715645.1. NCBI lineage: Eukaryota > Metazoa > Arthropoda > Insecta > Diptera > Syrphidae > Portevinia > Portevinia maculata. The sequence continues at coordinate 125,815,933 of OX454527.1, forward strand.
TTCGGTATTTTCGTAGAATCATAATCATGATTTCGCTAAAGTCGTTTGTAGGGGAGGACAAAGAGTCGGATTAAGGAGGAAATGGGAGAAGAGATCATATAGCCGCAAGGCTTAAAAAGGGACCATGTGTCCCTTTCCAGATTTGGGGCCAACGCCAGTGGAGCGAGACGGTGGCCATGGCGTCCGCTAAATTTTCTTTTGTTTTAGCGGCGGGGTGGGCCAGCTCAGGGGGAGAAACTACAGCTTCACCTCCCCCACACTCTCTATCTCTCTCTCATCCGAGGTTCTTCGGTCGTTTCCTTTATTATTATCTTTTGAGGTTCTCATCCTTTTCGGATACTCTGGTGGTCCAGAGAGTCACGTACTAAAGTCAAGGTCATATCCTCTTCGGGCCGGGGTCTACCGCAAGGTAGGCTGGGGCTTCCTTCGGAGGATAGTAGAGGTTACCAGCGCCGCGTCATCAGGTCGTTGACTCCGGAGGAAGCGATGAAGTAGTCGTTTTTTTTTAGGCATGTAAAACTTAATGTAACCCCAGTCCGAGCTCGCAGCAAGTACCCGCTCCCATCGACGAGCTAGCGCGGGATGCTGCCATGCCTAGGCTGCGAGTGGTCGGACAACCCCCGCCCCTCTTTCCCATAAGGCCGACCGACAGTGTCCTGGCCGCCTGTAAGCGGGGGCTTGTTGATTGGTTTAGGGGATCTACATTTCGATTAAGGTGGGAAAAAAGAAAAATACATTTTTCTCGGTTTTCCGGCTTCGGTAAGTTAATGGTTCTCCAGCTTTGGTTTTTTTTCTGGAAGGAGGGAAGCGACGGTGCAGGTGGCTGCCAAGGTGGGGCAAACGTCTTCGGATGGGTTCAACCCTCCGCCCAGACATCTCGGCTCGGCTAAGTTCAGCCGTGAGATGGCAGCACCTGTAGGCTACTGTCGTAAGGGGGGTCTTACGTTACAGTCTGATACCTCATTCAGCACTTCTGGGTCCAGTCCAGCGATGATGGCGTTGAATCGGCTGTTGTCGCTGATGATCCGATTATTGTGGAATTGCGCTTCCACCTGTACAAACCATAGCGCTGGATTAATTTTCCAGAACGGAGGAATCCTCAGGTTTTTGAGAGCATTGATTTCCTGGATCTCCGCATCGGATGGAGTTGGTGGTCCTGAGGAAACGCCTGCATTCGTCCTTGTGTTTTGTTCGCCTTGCATACTTATAAATATACATATGTACAAGTGCAAGAGATAAAGTGCGTAGTTGGTTCGGCTGTTGCCAATTAAATAAATTTTTAATTGTTGTGGATCACGTCGGGGTCACCACTGTAGGCACAAGTGTGTGCACAGATAATTATCCACAGTAAAACAATTAGTTTATTTAATATATGTATATTTAATCATTGAATATTACAAACACTATAAAAATAATGAAGCGACTAACTCAAAGAACAAACACGAATTGTTTTCTCTCTCCCGACCGTTCGTTCTGTTTTTAATTTCTCGTTGTTGTTCGTTGCGACATCTATGATTAGTGTGTGGTTCCACGGAATGCTTCCTCGCGTAGCCACAGTATTTCGAGGTCGCCACAGATATTAACCTCTAAAGTGCTGCATACATCTCGGCGCTTCAGTTTAGTAATGGTTTAAAACGTGTACTATTACATACTTTCGGGATTAAATCAATTTGATTGAAAACGAGAAACAATTTTACAGTGTGCGTTATAAAAAATTCTACATTCATTATAAATTTCTTGTATTGTAATGTTTTAATCAACGAACTTGATAAGATCGTCACTTGTTGGATTTGTGAGCAAGCAGTCCACATGAAATGCTCTAGTGTTAATGCTCGCGCAGTTGACGCTCTTGAAGAGTCTAATGGCCTTCGCTGGTTTTGCAAGACATGTAACTGGAAAAAAACTTCTGATCTATACCTTATGATAAGGCAAGACTAAAAAAATGTTTTCCAGCCTTATTAGAGATTTTTAAAAACTGCAAGAGAGTCTGGAAAAATACCAAACTTTATTTAATAATTTTGAATTCGATTGTGAGATAAATGTGTCCCCCAAAACGGAAAAAGTCAAACAAAAATGCTAAAACTACAAAACCTTCTGTTTCTCAACAAAACGTTTTACCGGCGCTAGAGCCTACTTGTTCCAATAAGCCTCCTCAACAGGATCATTTTAGTGACAGACCAGTAACTAGATCGTTAACCGTCGGTGCAATAGCTTCCGTAACGGATGAGAGCGTTTCGGCCGATTTGGTTGCGGTTCCGTTGCAGAAATGCATCTTTGTTTCTAGATTGTCATCTGGGACAACTGAGGAAATGCTATTGAGCTACGTGCGTAAAAAAACTAGTGATATTGTTGCTGATATTAAATGTTTCAAACTCAAATTTTCATATGAGCGTCGTATAAGTTCATTTAAAGTCTATGTACCTAATCATTTGTTTAATGTTATGATTTCTCAGGACTTTTGGCCTAAACATATAGTTGTTCATGAATTTAAACATGAGTGGAAGCTTCTTAATACTGCTAGCTTGGATAACGAACCTAATGCTCTACCAACTTCAAAAAACTGAGTATTTATTTTCAAAATGTTGGAGGTATGAAATCAAAGTTAATGATATTTTATACCAACTGTCTTGAAGAAACCTACGATATTATAATCCTAACTGAAACCTGGCTTAATTCTGACATTAAAAACTGCGAAGTTGTACCGGAGGATCTTTATACACTTTATCGGACTGATCGTTGCTCTGCCAATAGTATTTTTGGAAATGGCGGTGGTGCTGCTATTATAGTTAATAAATGTATTAAGTCTGATCTTTTATTTCGAAATGAATTCATGGACTTGGAACTAGTTTCTGTTAAATTGACCTTAACTGATTCATCGTGCGTTTGTATTGTTGCTGTTTACATTCCCTCTGGGTCATCTCCGTTCGTATACGAAAGGTATTCTTGTGCTCTTGTCCAAATTGCGGATCTTTTTGGTTATGATAAACTTTTTATATTTGGTGATTTTAATCTAACCTATACAAATTGGAATGTGGATCCAGAATCTCCTTCATGTTATAATCCATCAGAACTAGGACCTTTGCATGGCAAGCTATTTTTTGAAAATATATTGAGTGCGGGCCTCTACCAAATCAATGGATTATATAATGAACACCAGCGCTTCCTTGATCTAATTTTCACGGACTGTCCCGATATATGTAGTGTTGTTCCCGCTGACAAATGGTTACTTCCGAAAGTACCTCACCATAGTGCAATATGTTGTACAATAATTATTGACCTTAAAATGACTGCAACTAAATCAAATTTAACTACAAAATATATACCGGATTTTAAGAGAATTGACAGAAATAAAATGGAAAACTTTTTTAATTCATATACGTGGACTAATACATTTAATGGATCTGACCCTGATGAATGTGTAAACAATTTTTATCATATTTTGTATAATTGTATTCGTTACTCTGTGCCGTTAAAAAAAAACATTGCTTGTCACAAGGGACAGCTTTATGGATAAACAAAGATGTCCGCCGTCTTAAGAACTTGAAAATACATTTTTTAAAAAATGGAAACGAACTAATTGCTACTGTGATTACCTCTTATTTGCTGACTACAGACAACTCCGTAAGGCTACTTTAAAACGTTCTTATGATGCTTATATACTTAAAACTAAACAAAATATTAAAAATAATCCAAAGACGTTTTGGAACTATATTAATTCAAAGCGGAATTCTTCAAATTTTCCAAAGAATATGGAATATAATAATTGTGTGTCTAGTAATGACAATGAAATATGCAATATGTTTGCTGACTTCTTTCAGACAACTTATTCAAGGCCTGATTCGTTGACTCCGAGCTATTCCGGTTGTATTATAAAAGCAAACTGTGATTTTCCGAGCATAAGACTGACTGAAAATGAAATTGTGCAATATATAAAGACTTTAGATGATAACTGTGTTCCTGGTCCTGATGGTGTTCCAAGTTTATTTGTCAAATCGTCTGTAAATTTCATCTGTAAACCGTTAACATATTTATTCAAGTCCAGTGGAGTCTTTCCGATTATGTGGAAATCGTCATTTATCATGCCTCTTCATAAAAATGGTAACAAACATCACATGGAAAATCATAGAGGTATCGCAAAACTGTCTTGTATACCTAAACTCTTTGAGAAAATTATTTGCAACTACGTGCAATTTCACTGCTCTAAAATTTTTGCTGATGAGCAACATGGATTTTGTCCCAAAAAATCAACAGTATCTAATTTAATAGAGTTTACTTCCCATGTCAACGAAAGCATGATGAATGGCTTACAAACAGACGTTTTTTATGCTGATTTTAGTAAAGCATTCGACAAAGTTAATCATGTTATCCTGTTAAAAAAACTTGAATTTTATGGATTCCCGCAATGGTTTTTGAAATGGATTTGTTCATATCTATGTGATCGTACGCAAAATGTGAAATTTAATTACTGTTTGTCTAAAAATATTATCGTTTATTCTGGTGTCCCTCAAGGTAGCCACTTTGGTCCACTCCTGTTCCTGTTATTTATCAACGATCTATGTCCTCTTATTACATATTCAAAGATTTTGCTATTTGTGGATGACTGTAAGCTGATCTATTCATATAGTAGCCAACAAGGTTATATATTTTTACAACATGACATTGACACCTTGCATGAATGGTGTGGAAGAAACTATATGCAGCTTAATCTTAAGAAGTGTAAAAGCATGACCTTCATGAGACGCCAAAATTCAAATGCGCCAATTTATTTTATTAACGAGGAAGCTGTTGAAAGTGTGGATTGCTTTAATGATCTTGGCGTTGTCTTTGACAGAAAGCTCACCTTCAATCTCCATTTGGATTCAATTGTTAGCAAGGCAAGAAGCCGATTGGGACTTATAAAACGTTTCTCAAAGGAATTTAATGATCCATATGTAACCAAAATTCTATACTGTTCTCTCGTCCGACCCATTTTGGAATACTGTAGTCCTGTTTGGTGTCCGTCCTATGAATCTGGAATCTCAAGAATTGAAAGTATTCAAAAGCAGTTTCTTCTTTTCGCATTACGTGATTTGCCTTGGAACCCCGAAAGTCGTCTTCCACCCTACGTAAGTCGATTAAAGTTGCTGAATCTTCAGGCTCTGGAAAAGCGAGGAGAGATATCCAATGTTATATTCCTGTTTTGCGTTCTGACTGGTAATGTCAACTCCACATATGTTCTTAGTTCCATAAACATCAATACCAGACCGAGGACAACAAGAAACCCATTTTTTTTATACCAAAGAACATCTCGATGTAACTATGGGAAAAATGGCCCAATCAATAACCTGACGAGGCATTTTAATAAGTACAATCATGTGATTGATTTCAATCTCTCAAAATTCAATTTAAAAAAATTATTGAAAGAAATGTAAAACAATGTTCTAATATTAAGCTTTTTAAATCCGTTCATTATTGATTAACTGTGACATTATGTATAGTAGTTAAATAAATAAATAAAACTAAAACCGCGAACTACATAAGAAACCAAAGTCCATCGAAGTCACTTGGTGGTAAAACACCATACGACGTCCGATTCGGTAAACGTCCAGATGTCAGCAATATGCGAGAGTTCGGCTGTAAGGTTTTCGATCTGGAAAGAGCACCAAACAAAGATAAGCTTGACGCAAAATCTTATGAAGGAATCTTCGTTGGCTACTCTAATGAAAACAAGGCCTATAGAGTATGGATTCCAGATAAACACCATGTAGCAGTTTCACGTGACGTCAAGTTCTTGGAGAGTGTGTCTAAAGTAACTCCCACCGAAGTACACCGGCAAACTATAGATGTTTCATTAGCACCGATGCTACTGACGGAGCCTGGTAGCGATGATACGATGACGCCTGACATTCCTGTTGGGTTGCAGATCGATGCAAAGCAGGAATTAAATTCAGAAAATTCTGATTCTTCAGAAGAGGAGCAACCACCTAGCGAATTAGCCAAAAGATGTCCTGGAGGACCTCGCAAAATCAAAACTGGTCTGCCTGGGAGATCTAGGAAAGAGTTTAAAACAGAAGAGGTAATGAATGTCACTTTTGAATACGGCCATTTGGCCGAAGTAGATCTCGATTCAGCTATTTCAGGTTCCGATTCAAGAGAATGGTATGAAGCGATGGCTGAAGAGTAGAAATGTATCATTTCAAGTGACACCTGGGAGATTGTTGACCGCTCCTTAGCTGACAAAGTCATCGGCAGCAGGATGGTTCTAAGAAACAAGAACGCACCAGAGAGAACGCTGGAACGAAGAAAGGCAAGAATTGTTGCTAAAGGTTTTTCTCAGCGGCCAGGCGTAGAATTTGAGGAAAACTTTGCTCCGGTCACACGACTCAGCTCAATACGTTTAGCAACGGCAATCGCATCTGAAAATGAAATGGCCATCTACCAGTTCGATGTCACCGCCGCTTTTTTAAATGGAAGGCTGTCAGAACGAATTTCCATGGATATTCCAGATATGACAGCGGAGTCTCTTCAATTCATCCTAAAGAACGAGAAGGATGGTTCGATTAAAAACAAGTCCAAGAAAATGCTTTCGGAAATCAGACAAGGAGGCAAGGTGTGTTTGCTCAAGAAGGCACTTTACGGTTTACGCCAGGCAGGACGATGCTGGTACGACAGGCTCGGTCAGGAGCTACATCGTCTTGGATTCCATTCGACCAAGTCCGACAATTGTGTGTACGTGCGTGGTGCAGGGGGAGATATGATGATCGTGCTTGTTTACGTGGACCATATCCTGGTTATCTCTCAAAATAATCGCGACGTGGAACGTTTTAAGGATACTTTACAGAAAACCTTCGCTCTGAAAAGTCTCGGTGAAGTTCATTGTTGTCTGGGCCTGGAGTTCATCAAACGGTCTAATGGTTACTCTATACATCAACGAGGTTACATTGAGAATGTACTACAACGGTTTGGGATGTCAGATAGTAAATCGGTTTCTACTCCAGTGTGTGTCGGGACTACAAACAACTTCAACAAGGAAACAGATGAGGGTAATAACAATAAAGTTCCGTACCGTGAGCTTGTAGGATCGCTAATGTACCTCGCCATGGGAACTCGTCCTGACGTCGCGTATGCTGTAAGCTGGCTCAGTCAGTTCAACGACAGTCACCAAAAGGAACACTGGATTGACGCTAAAAGGGTTTTACGATATCTTCAAGGTACTAAGAACCTTTGTCTCGTATATGCACCATCCGAGACTGGATTGAGAGGTATGGTAGATGCTGACTGGGGGAATTGCGCCAATGACAGACGCTCTTACAGCGGATACGCTTTCATACTTGCTGGAGGAACCATAACATGGGAATCGCGTAAGCAAAGGACAGTGGCACTCTCGTCAACGGAGGCAGAATACATGGGCCTCACTGAATCTGTCAAGGAAGGGATCTGCTTACAGAGATTCATCAGAGAATTTGGGTTCGAACCGCTCGCGAAGGATGTTGTGGTTCTATGCGATAACATGGGTGCTCAAAAACTCGCTTCAAACCCTGTTTTCCATTCTGGAACCCACATCGACATACGACATCATTTTGTGCGGGAAGCGTTGCCAAATAATAACATTCGTCTACAATATTTGCGAAGAGAGGACATGGGAGCTGACATTCTCACCAAGCGGCTAGCTAAGCCAAAGCACTGGAAGTGTCTGGATATCCTGGGTATGCAGTCCTTGGACACTTAACGAGGGGGAGTGTTAGAACTGTACACCTTCATCGTTTCGTGTCACACCGCATCCAACTTCAGTTCTTCATTGAAACATGACAGATACTTGTTTTTCCTTCTTTTTCTTTCATTTTTCTGTTTCATGGATTATTCTCTTTTTTGCTAAAAGGCTTTGTTCACTTTTACTTTACAAATAAATCCTTTTGCGTTGAATAAATCTGCATTGCTTTTCATTAATCCTAATACGTTGCGGTGAATTTTTCAGGAAATTTCAAAGTTTGACATCCCACTGGCACATGGCACATCCCGCCGAATATTTTGTTCGGGATTTTATTATTATTTTTTTTTCAAAATTTAGATAAACATAGGTCGATCTATTCGTTATAAGTGGACCAAAATATCATATGAAAATGTTCACGTCTTAATTTTACGTATGTCTTTAACTGGGCCCTTCATAAGTCTTTTAATGACATTGGTATACACTTCCCGATGGGTTGTTAGTAGTATGTTTTGGTTGGTTCTGGTTGAGGCAAAGTAGTGGAATTGGGTGGTGGGGTGGTGTAGGTCAAAGGTTACAGGTGACAGTTGACAGGTGACAGGTGACAGGTGACAGGATGACAGATGGCAGATGACAGATGGCAGATGACAGGTGACAGTTGACAGGTGACAGGTGACAGTTGACAGGTGACAGGATGACAGATGGCAGGTGACAGGTGACAGTTGACAGGTGACAGGTGACAGTTGACAGGCAACAGGTGACAGTTGACAGGTGACAGTTGACAGGTGACAGGTGACAGGATGACAGATGGCAGGTGACAGTTGACAGGTGACAGGTGACAGGTGACAAGCCATATCTATTGTTGTCGTTGAAGGTCAAATTTGGGGGTCAAATTTGTAAGTCAACACTGATAAGCATGACGAAACATGAAAAAATGTAAAAAATACATCTGATCTTTGCGGTTAGAGATAAGCCATATCTGTTGCGGCTTAATTAATTTATTTGTGTTAAAGATGTTGTGTCAAATTCTATGTTTAAATGGTTGCGAAGGTCATATAAGTCAGCCTATTTGTAATTAATTTGCAGTTTTGGATGTTCCAATTGCGGTTTAGAGTGGATAGAGATAAACCATATCAGTTGTGGTCAATTAATTTGTGTAATTGGTTAATCATGCATGTACAGCATAAAAATAGATTTTATGTTAAAAAATGTGAAAAATACTACTGTAATAGTTAATTAATTTATTTGTGCTAAAGATGTCGTTGGAGGTCAAATTGGTGAGTCATCATTGATAAGCATAGCGGGAATTCATAGGTACGTTCTGGTGGTACATCCCAAAGTGTTGGATATTGATAAGCAACGATTTTGAACTTTGGAATTTTATAGTCAACACATGGCGATACGTTAAAAAAAAAATGTAAAAAATACATCTGGTCTTCGCGGTTAGAGATAAGCCATATCTGTTGTGGTTAATTAATTTATTTGTGCTAAAGATGTTGTGTCCAATAGAATGTGTGTTCTATAAATAGAAAATAGTTTTGATTGTATTTAAAAATGATTTGCGAAGGGCATGTGCATTGCGCTTAGAGATAAACCATATCTGTTGTGGTCAATTAATTTGTGTAATTAGCTAATCATGCATGTACAGCATAGTATGCTCATTATTGCGAAGGGTATATAAGCTGACAGGGGATAGCTAATAGGTGATAGGTAATAGGTAATATTTGACAGGTGACAGGTAATAGGTGACAGGTCTGCATTTTGCTTGGTAGTGGTAGGAAATGCATATGTAGAGAGAAAGTCCCTACTCATTATGGATATACCGAGGTACTCTGATTCAGTATGTCACAAACTTACTGCAGCTCGACCCCTGATTGGTTGAATGAAATGGTTAAAATCCTAGACTCCAATCGTACTGGTCTGATTTCCTAAAATAACGGTTGACAGGTAATAGGTGACAGATGAGAGGTGACAGGTAATAGGTGATAGCTGACAGGTGACAGGTAGTTGGAGGTCAAATTGGGGAATCATTATTGATAAGAATGGTGGGAATTTGTAGGTACGTTCTGGTGGTACATCCCAAAGTGTTGGAATTGATAAGCAACGATTTTGAACTTTGAATTTTATAGTCAACACATGGCGATACATTATATTTAGGTAACTTCTATCATTGATAAGCATGGTGGGAATTTGTAAGTACGTTCTGGTAGTTGCGGTTAGAGATGATCTATATCTATTGTTGTCGTTGAAGGTCAAATTTGGTGCTCAAATTTGTAGGTCAACATTGATAAGCATGACGCATAGTATGAGCATAATTGCGAAGGGTATATAAGATGATAGGGACAGGTAATAGTTGACAGATGACAGGTGACAGGTGTGTTGGAAAAGATTGGCTATTATACAAATTTTCTGCGGTTTTAAGTGTTCCAATTGTTTTAAGTCAACACTGATAAGCATTGCGGTTAGAGATAAGCCATATCTGTTGTTGTCGTTGAAGGTCGGATTTGTGGGTGAGTCGTTGGAGGTCAAATTGGTGAGTCATCATTGATAAGCATGGTGGCAATTTGTAGGTACGTTCTGGTGGTACATCCCAAAGTGTTGGATATTGATAAGCAACGATTTTGAATTTTGGAATTTTATAGTCAACACATGGCGATGCATTATGTTTAGATAACTTCTATCATTGATAAGCATGGTGGGAATTTGTAGGTACGTTCTGGTGGTACATCCCAAAGTGTTGGAATTGATAAGCAACGATTTTGAGCTTTGGAATTTTATAGTCAACACATGGCGATACATTATGTTTAGGTAACTTCTATCATTGATAAGCATGGTGGGAATTTGTAAGTACGTTCTGATGGTTGTGGTTAGAGATGAGCTATATCTATTGTTGTCGTTGAAGGTCAAATTTGGTGGTCAAATTTGTAGGTCAACATTGATAAGCATGATGCATTGATAAGCATGACGAAACATGAAAAAAATGTAAAAAATACATCTGGTCTTTGCGATTAGAGATAAGTTATATCTGTTGCAGTCAATTAATTTGTGTAATTAGTTAATCATGCATGTACAGCATAGTATGAACATAATTGCGAAGGGTATATAAGATGATAGGGACAGGTAATAGTTGACAGATGACAGGCGACATGTGTGTTGGAAAAGATTGGCTATTATACAAATTTTCTGCGGTTTTAACTATAGTATATATTTCAAATGGTATAAATAGTGTGAATTCGTATTCTTATTTCACATTGTACATTTTTCACAACATCATGGACGTTCAGGAAGAATTAAATAACATCGAGGGCAGGAGCAGCTTCAAGGAAACAATAAAACTCAATACCCTAGTAAAGGGTTAACGGTATGAAATTGAGGAAATTAAAGTTTGTTCAACCAAATTTGGGAAGAAGATGCTGTGTATCTTCAAAGACTTTCAAGTAAGTACAAACATTTAAATAAATAAACAATATAATTCTATATATACCTACTTTTTTCTCCTCTAAATAGATATTTCTTCCGGATTGGTATGTTAATTTAACAGAGGAGACAAGAATGGTGATCAACCAAACACCATTCACGCTAACCTATATTGGTCCATTGGGTAGATCATCCCATATTGAAATTGTAAAAAAAAAAGATTAATAAAAAACTGTGTTTTTGTTTTACAAATAATGTAATTAGTTGTTTTTTATTTATTGATTTTTTTTTCTTGGAAATATATAGAGCTACAAAAAATTGGATTCATTTACATTTTTTTGATTATGTTGCAATTTATGAAATTACGTATGAGCAAACTGTTCTCCAAGGCACAGCAACCAGCAGCATCATGATTTGGACATTTTGTAAATGAAGAGTTGTTCTGTCGCAGAGATTTAAAATTCTGACATCCAAAGTCTTCAACGTTAACCACCTGGAACCAGTTGTCATCAAAGATGTCTTCTATCCACTTTGTCTTCTCTGTTCCCTTAACATAGATCATTGTAACTATGGAAATGTTTTCCTTTAAAAACTTCTGCGCACTTTTAATGTTGACGGAACCAGCACTCCAAGCCAGATGATGATGGTTGCATCCCAACCAAATGGCTTGTTTTCGAGATTTCATTGTTAGTCTCTCAAAGGGGAATGGTGGTTCGATTAAAAAATTTTGATATTCGTTAAAGTTGAAAGTTACAGCCAGTTCTTTTATTATGAAATTGTTGTTTTCAATTTTGAATCCTTGTATATTATTATAAAATATTGTTATAAAATCTACCACAACCATTTTTATATTGGTGAAAAAAAAAATTTTTTTTTTTTTAATGATTAAACTTTTCTAAAAGAAAGCGTGCGTATCCAATGAACACAAATTTGTTAATGAAATTTGTTTTAAATAACTCGCTTGACATCACCTGTAAGCGGTGTATACTCAATTATACGATCATGTATGAGTACACAGTATGCAGAAGTTTTATCTGGAATATTCTTTGTTGTATAAAATTCCACTCTTATATCTAGGGGTCCGTTTTGATGTGTTACATCGACCACAATGATTGGTGCGACTTTCTTGAAATCCTCACGCGATAAAATAGGTTGAGGGTCGCGCATGTAATAGCTTTGTTGAAATTTTATATACATATCATACAAGATGGCATACCGGTTACGATCAAATTTTAAGATTGAGATTATCATACGGATATGAAACAGAGTTAATATGCACTTTAACATTACTCAAATCACAGTGCTGAAATTGATTTGCAGACTGAAAGATTATTAAAATAAACCGTGGTCTCTCGCTTTGTGGAGAAAGTTTAACATTCCACAGATTGTGTAGTCCTTGTGATAGTACAGGATTGTAATGACAATCCCAGCTCCGAAATGCCATTGTTAAGCGTTGTCCGCTGTTTATGGGTTTTAGAACTTCCAGTTTTGAAAAATCAGCTAGTTGTATATGAGGCATCTTCCATGTAATATTATTTATGTTTAATTGTATTTTCTCTTTATCATCAGTGGAAAAGAACGAATTCAGATCAGATTTTGAACGAAGTAATATGAGCTCATGCTTAGAACTCAAAACAATTTTATTAAAGTCCTCGGCAAAGCCCATGAGCATTTTGAGTGGTACACAAAAATTGAAATATCCGTTCTCTAGTTCATTGCCATCTTTTATAAACCATCCAGCATTTTTCAACATTTGACTCTCATTAGTATTTAGGGAGACATAATTTTTAACCGTTGTCGTAACACCTAGGTATCGTGTACGATCTACCTCAATTCCATTAATTTCATATCGGATCTCATCAAAGAGGAATGCTACGCAATTGTTTTTCATTTTTATATTATGTGATATTTTGTTATCCTCCAGTGTTACAATTCCCTCGATATAAATGTAACTATCACTAGGTAGCACATAGAGATCCTGATTCTGAATCGATATTCTTATTTCGTCATTATTTTTAAATGATTGCAAATATGGTGTGTAGCTGTGATATTCTTTTTTTGTTATGCTTTCATCATAGACCGGCTTTTGTAAGACATTCAATACTTGACTCATGATTTATGTTTTTTGGCTTTGTTTCAGCTGGAAACCTAGTGACATTAAATATTCCTTAGTGATTGCAGTTAATTTTTTTCTTTTTCGCTCCTTCCTAATCACTGTTGTTGGTTGTGTGACTGATAGTAAAGAAATGATCGAGGGTGTTGAATTAATGTAGTTTTTATTGTAAACAATCATTGATCCTTTGGTTTTAAATGAAGCCTGAGTGTAATAGTCTCTCCACGAAAATTTATTAGACCACCGTTTTGATCAATAACTCTTACAGTTATTGAACTTATCTGTCGGGTGGTTACTGGCAAATAGATGACATTTTTAGGAATTTCATCTAATTTATATCCAGGTTTACAATTTAACGAAAACTGATGAAGGGTGTGTGCTGGTGCATTATTAATATATGTACCTGCTACAATGTTGCATTCAATACGTACTGCATTGACTCTTGTTATATTGATAGGCAAGCCTGATTCATAATCCACTCCACCTTTTAATTTTCTCTTACTGAAACCAATTAATGAACCAATTGTTCGATTTGCACTAAAATCAATATCATCACTACAGTAAATTTCGGTTTTCAATGTATTGTAATTGGGTTCAATATAAAATTCTCCTTTTTTATTTATGCTTTCATACTTTTTCTGCAAGTATGTAGCTATATCTTCGAATTCATACCAGCCAACCGGAAGTTCAATGATTTGGTTTTGCACATGAAACAAATTATTTTCCAAATCAACATTGGGTACAGTGTGATATGTATGGAAATCAACGGGACCACACTCGTAATCCCTATCCAAATCTATTGATGGAAAATAATTTGCTTCTAGATTGGATGTATTCCCAGTTAAAGTTAGCGTTATTGACATCTTAAGTGATAGTTGAACAATGAAATAGAAAACACATTTGAAAGATATTTTTATGAAAAATTATAACTTTATTTAAAAATGTGTGTATGTATATGTGTATATTACAGTATATCTTTTTTATTAATCCAAGAATTAGGTTCGCTTGAAAATCCTAACCATTTTACTAGAGCCTTGCTTCCTCTGGTATTGATAATTTTCTCAACAAGATAAGTATTTGGATATCTGGTTTTCAACAGCTCATACTCATAAAATCCTCCCTTGATCGCATTGTCCTTATAGTCCTCCAAAATGTATGTAGTTGGATTAGTATTTTGAACTGTTTTGATTTTGAAAATTTCAGTAGTCCAATTTGGTGTGTAGCCTTTTCCAAAAATATGTTTATATTTACTGATTCGTACGCTGTCGCCCTTGTGAAACTTTGGTTTATTAAACATTTTCAAGTTGTTGTAAACGGTGTTTAATATTCTTTTTTCATTGGTAGAATTTACACTACTTGGTGATATTTTAATGGTTCGATGTTTTGTATTATTATATCTGTCAACCAATTGTTTGTAAATATCAATCCATTGATATGTTCCACGGTAACTGAACTCTTTCCACATTAGACCTTTAAATGTTCTGTTGAAACGTTCAACTATTGATGCCTTTACAATACTAAATGTTGAATAATGATTAATATTGTACTGTCGCATTAGAGTTTGAAATTGTTTGTTGAAAAATTCTTTTCCATCATCGGTTTGTAGATTTTTTGGTGAGCAGCGACGACGACGATGACGATGATGATCACGATGGCACCCCTCAAAAAGTATGCTTTTCATCGCTTCACAGACATTAGTAGCAGTTTTAGTTTTAAGAGGTACAACCCAAGCCAATTTCGAAAATGTATCTATGACGGTGAGAAGAAAACGGTGACCTTTGTTGAATTTTGAATAGATGCCCATTTCTACTAAATCGGCTTGCCATAGATCATCTATCCCTTTTGTTATTACACGACGACGTTTGAAATTTCTTCGAGCTTGAATATGAAGTTCATTCACTAAACCTCTCTTTTTATTTGCATTCATTGTCTAGTATGACTCTACTGATGATTGGATTTCCTTAAATTTTTGTAATAATTTTGGTTCTAAAAATTTTCTGAAAATATAATCTTCGACTCCGCTGAGCCTTTCTTCAATATATTTATTAGTTTCTGTTAAATCCTTGTTTATATTTTCATGTAACGATTTGTTTGAGGTTCTTTCGTGTTCTATACTGCTCTCAATATATTCTTTAACATTTGTGAGATCTTTTCCGATCGTTGTTTCTATGGCGTTCTTAATGTTGACCTCCAACAATATGATATCTTTTTCAATTTTTAACGCTAACTGCTTTATGCTTTCCAAGACAACATTTTTTGTAACCGCTTCATTGTCATCAATAGGTAATCCTACATTTTTTATACGTTTCCGATGTATGTTTATATTCTTATCACGATCAAGATTAAATCCTACGGTTTTTCTCCTTCCGCTTTCATTTTGAGTATTATGAGAAAAGTGACCAAACTTGTCTACACTCATCTTGTTAATGAACAAAGGTTAACAGATTTATACAATTATATTGCTTTCTCTTAATTCTTCAATAATGGAAACAATTTCATTATTGTGATTTGTATGCCCGGCTGATTGTGATGAGATCAAAAGACGTAATCTGTCTACTAATTCATTTGGATCATCCCAGTAAATATAATTAGGTTTTTGTAAATTCACTCTCATTAAGCCGGATCCCATATGAGTTGGTTGTGCAGAATTGCCTATAAACAACTTTTTTATAATATTTATATATTTATTTGCTTTGGTTCCTTTAACTTGTTCGTTTTCATTATAGTTGCGTTTATGAGCACTCGTTATAATTAAAATTTCTTTGTAAACTTGCAAATCAGAGGAATTATAGTTTCTAGGTGTTTTGTAAAACAACAATTCACTGAGTCCTGGTGTCAGTGACCAGGTTTGATCCTCAATAGAAATCTCATTTGCTCTCAACACAAAATCCTTATTGCCAAATTTCCATTTAGAGTTTGAGTCTCTATGCGGTCCATAGAGTGTGTCTTATGTATTGTTCTCTTCCAACTTTGTTAAATTCAATATGGAATATTTACTGCTGCTGCTGTTTTTATCTACATCATCCGATTGTGAATAGAATGTGTCTTCTTTACTTGTATCATTTGCATTAAAAGGAATAGTAATATCTTCATCATCAGAATATGTATCGTTTGCTTTTTGTTTTTTGAATGGTGTACTTGTATTGGTTTTTAAGGAAGGTCTTGGATCAAAGTTTGTTTCATCAGAACTAATTTTTTAAGTTTTAACAAGGTCTGCTCCAGTATATCATCTGTACTTGCTTCTAGATTCTTGATGCTGTTAAATTTTTTCCTCAATACCCTTCTAGTCTTTATAATATCTCTTACTATTTTCTCATTCATTTTCTCCTTGCTTAGGATTATCGGCTTTGCTTGGTGTTGTTGTTGGAACTGATTATTGTTAACTGATCAACAGCTCGTTGTTATAGGCTTATAATAGATCGGTTTATTTATTGATGAATAAAAATATCAAATCCTTTCCTATAACGGCCTCCATCAATAGGATCATCTTTACTGATAACAAGAAACCCATATTTGTCTTTCCAACAGTTGCTGCACATGTTTGAAAATTTTGTAAAATTCATATCTGCACCCACATGGTCGTTGTATATATGTTTCATATTCATTTCATCTTGCTTGAACATAACAATCATGTAAGCATTATCTCGTATCAAGTGTTTTGGAATTCGTGTATATGTTTGACATAAATAAAAACAATCTATATTTTTATGACGTCCCATACAAAAAAATGATCTTATATTGTTTTGTTTCTCACATGCAACATCATCGAAAATAATAATAGAATTACTCTTTGCTTCGTCCGGCGGTAGAACATCTTCATTTACAGAGAATGTATGGAATCCCATACCTTTTATAGATTGTATTAATTGTTGTAGATATTGATACTTTGGTTGGTACAATGACCTTGAATATAAATAAATATTCTTGAACTTGATTCCATTTGGACTTTCTATTAATCCTATCATAACATTCGTTTTTCCACAGTTTGATGGGCCCACAATCAAAGCTCTTATTGTGTTTGGTAAAAGTAAACTATGTCTCGGTTTCGATGAATTATTAGTTGAACAATCTCTGTTGCGGACAACAAGATTATTTTGTTGTTTAATGAAACGCATTCCAATAATGAGTGTAGACCAAACGATAAAAACCTGTGCTTTTTAGTCTTCAAAAATATGTTCAACAGACTTGATCACACCATTCAATATCGAATAACTGAATAAAAATGGTAGTTTTATATAAAAAGCTAATTAGTCACAATCGCAACACAGTTGGAAGAGGTCTTATGGATAAAGTTATTAACTCCCTACCAGTTGAACTTCATTTACCAGGCTATCAATTTTGTGGACCCGGCACTAAACTTAAAGAACGTCTAGCCAAGGGGGAAAAAGGAATAAATCCGTTGGACACTGCCTGCAAAGAGCATGATATTGCTTATTCTCAGTCAAAAGATTTAAATAAACGACACGCAGCAGATCAAATATTAAGTAACAAGGCGTGGACAAGAGTAAAATCCCAAGATAGTAATTTTGCTGAACATGCAAACGCCTGGTTGGTGACAAACATCATGAAGACTAAAGTAAAATTAGGAATGGGCAACAAGTCAAACAATACGAAAGCGAAATCTAAGAAAAGGAAAATTTTGAAAACTGGAAATAAGCTTTTTAAGACGGCTGTACAAACTGCTAAAAAGGTTTTATTACAAGAAAAACCGACCGACATTGGGAGCGCTATACAAATAGCTAGGAAAGTCATAGCAAATTCTTTTAAAAGAAAAAAGTCATTGGTTCACGTTCCACGTATAATACCGCTTCCTAAGGTTGGAGGTTTTCTACCTCTCGTTCCAATACTAACAGCCCTCGGAGCTATAGGAGGTTTAGCATCTGGTGGATCCGCTATCGCTAAAGCGATAAATCAAGCCAAATCTGCTCGCAGACAATTCGAAGAAGCAAATCGTCATAATAAAACTATGGAGAGCATACTAGTAATAGTTGACTATATATATATTAATTTTTGACTTTCAGTCATAGCCATACAATAGGCTGAACTAACATTTCTTTTGTTATTCTTCAAATCTGAAGGAACATTTGAATTGGAAATAAGTTCACACTCATCCGTGAGTGGTGACAACACATATACCCCTGGTATAAAACTTTTTAAAATCGAGTATGGATTTGATGTGTTTGTGGTAATCCACTGATGATCCCAAACCACCACATCTGGGTGAAACTCCACAAAATATATATAGTCATACTAGTAATAGTTGACTATATATATATTAATTTTTGACTTTCAGTCATAGCCATACAATAGGCTGAACTAACATTTCTTTTGTTATTCTTCAAATCTGAAGGAACATTTGAATTGGAAATAAGTTCACACTCATCCGTGAGTGGTGACAACACATATACCCCTGGTATAAAACTTTTTAAAATCGAGTATGGATTTGATGTGTTTGTGGTAATCCACTGATGATCCCAAACCACCACATCTGGGTGAAACTCCACAAAATATATATACTCATACTAGTAATAGTTGACTATATATATGTATATTAATTTTTGACTTTCAGTCATAGCCATACAATAGGCTGAACTAACATTTCTTTTGTTATTCTTCAAATCTGAAGGAACATTTGAATTGGAAATAAGTTCACACTCATCCGTGAGTGGTGACAACACATATACCCCTGGTATAAAACTTTTTAAAATCGAGTATGGATTTGATGTGTTTGTGGTAATCCACTGATGATCCCAAACCACCACATCTGGGTGAAACTCCACAAAATATATATAGTCATACTAGTAATAGTTGACTATATATATATTAATTTTTGACTTTCAGTCATAGCCATACAATAGGCTGAACTAACATTTCTTTTGTTATTCTTCAAATCTGAAGGAACATTTGAATTGGAAATAAGTTCACACTCATCCGTGAGTGGTGACAACACATATACCCCTGGTATAAAACTTTTTAAAATCGAGTATGGATTTGATGTGTTTGTGGTAATCCACTGATGATCCCAAACCACCACATCTGGGTGAAACTCCACAAAATATATATAGTCATACTAGTAATAGTTGACTATATATATATTAATTTTTGACTTTCAGTCATAGCCATACAATAGGCTGAACTAACATTTCTTTTGTTATTCTTCAAATCTGAAGGAACATTTGAATTGGAAATAAGTTCACACTCATCCGTGAGTGGTGACAACACATATACCCCTGGTATAAAACTTTTTAAAATGGAGAGCATAGCAATGGGAAAAGGAATATATCTGAGACCATACAAAGAGGGATATGGTTTATTTTATCATTCGCAACCAAAAAACTATTGAAAAACCTACCCAGACGTGCGCTTACAGATAGCGATTTGATCAAATACACTAAATATCTACCACATTTCAGAGGCGTCTTTATGCTCAATACTTTACCAAAACGACCAAATCAAATTGAATGTGGCATTATTAATCTGGATTCTTCTTTCGGTTCTGGAACACACTGGGTAGCATATAGAAAGAACAAAACCCATAAAGAATATTTTGACAGCTTTGGAAACCTGCAACCACCTCAAGAAGTTGTGAAATATCTAGGAAACAACATCCAGTACAACTATATCCAACAGCAAAATTATAATTCTTTTAACTGCGGACACTTGTGTCTGAAATTTCTCTACAAAAAAACAAAAAATAAACAATATTCAATTTAAAAATAAACAAATAGTTTTCTTTATTTCTTTTTTATATACATCGTTTGATGAGCAATTAGATGATTCTTTTCTCTTATCCATATATCATTTGAAAGGGGTTCTTAAATATGTCCGCATACTGAAGCTTCTTAAATGTTGCATTTTTCATTTCAATCTTATCTGTATCCATCCTTCTCGTACTGAAACTGATTCCCTTGCTCCATTGTTCGTTTGCATTAAATCTCAACTCTGATGGAAATCATTTCACAATCTATGAAATTGTCATATCATATGTTTGTTTATACTTTTTAACATCGATCAATTCAATATCGGAACGGAACGTTGTGTCTTGTGTTGTAAATAATTCAATTTCACCATTACTCGTAATTCTTTAAGTGGAATATTCACGATATTCATAGCAAGATATTGCCAATGTACGTTTCTTATAATTACTATCATAAGAGCAACGTATTGTTAGATACAACTGATCATATTCTAACTTAAAATGTCTATAAAAAATATTTTCACTTTCAATTATTCCTTGTATATCCATTTCTTTTCTCAACAAATCTTGCCTAAATGCTTCTATGGCCTCTTTGACAGTAAAATATTTTGCTTCCGGTTTTTCTGTTGTTGTTGTTGTTGGTGTTGTTGTTTGATTATTTTCATTTTGTTGCTGTACGTTCTCACTTATCTTCATCAATTGAAAGAACAAATCAATCAAAGTATCATTACTAGGTAGCAATAAAGAAAATTCAAAATTTCCTTTATTATCATCTGGTGCTGTTAGATTTAATGGTATTGGGATAGCTTGTAATACACCCAATGATAGATAGATTACCAGCAATATAAATTTATGCATTTTGTTTGATTCTCTGAAAAGATGACCACACCTGCGAAAAGTTAAATTGAAACTAAAACAAATTTCTTTGAATTAACACCTTTTATTTATTCTGTTATATAATGACATTATTTTCTTTGTCTGATTTATTCTACTTTTCAACATGTAACAGCTGCAAGTGTTAGGTCCGACTTGACATGTATCTGATGACCAGCTGCATGTTGAAAAATGACATTCATACTTAGAAGTAATAGGAGAATCGTCGGTATTTTCACATAATTTTATATAGCAATTTTGAATCTCCTTGTAATGTTCATACAACAAAATTTCCCTGTTATATATTAAAAAATCAGAAATTTGCTTTATAAGCTGATTAGAACTTGTGTCCACCATCCTTTCCGAACAATAAAAAAGGGTATACTATTCAGTTAATGTCACTGCATATTACTTTAAGTACTTAGTTTGTTCAACAATTTGATGTCCTCTTTATCAATATCACTTAGATCACTGTCAAAGTCATTAAATATACACAGCTCATTAAAATGGTTTATAATTCTCCGAGGATGAAAACCTTCGGCTGTGAGCCCTACTAATGTAATTGTACCACCGACCACATCAATTCTAAGATGTTCATTAACATTAAATTGGTACAATATTGATGATAAATTTCCAGGTACTGGATCTCCTCTACACATTTTCAACAACAAACATTTATTGCCATCCTCTGGAGTCAGATAAACTGATAAACTACTATTAACTACATCTACTTTTACAATTTTAAAATGTTTCTATGATGAATGACAAATGCAATATTTATCACCCGATTTTATTGGTTGAATCCAAAACATTTTTAACAAATAATGAATATCTAATGACACCAACGCTTTTTATATAAAAAATTAGTCAATCAAATCGTTTGATTCAAAAAACTTAAAACAATTGGAACACTTAAAACCGCAGAAAATTTGTATAATAGCCAATCTTTTCCAACACACCTGTCGCCTGTCATCTGTCAACTATTACCTGTCCCTATCATCTTATATACCCTTCGCAATTATGTTCATACTATGCTGTACATGCATGATTAACTAATTACACAAATTAATTGACTGCAACAGATATAACTTATCTCTAATCGCAAAGACCAGATGTATTTTTTACATTTTTTTCATGTTTCGTCATGCTTATCAATGCGTCATGCTTATCAATGTTGACCTACAAATTTGACCCCCAAATTTGACCTTCAACGACAACAATAGATATAGCTCATCTCTAACCACAACCACCAGAACGTACTTACAAATTCCCACCATGCTTATCAATGATTTTTTTTTAATTTTTTTTTATTTTTTTTTTATGAAAAAAGGAAATCCAAATCCCAGAGCACTCAGACTCGGTAACGGTCCATTGTACTACCAGGCAGAAATCCTTCTTTTGGTGTAGAGGCATGTGATTGGGTGGCGTATGTTGTCAATGATAGAAGTTACCTAAACATAATGTATCGCCATGTGTTGACTATAAAATTCCAAAGTTCAAAATCGTTGCTTATCAATTCCAACACTTTGGGATGTACCACCAGAACGTATCTACAAATTCCCACCATGCTTATCAATGATAGAAGTTATCTAAACATAATGCATCGCCATGTGTTGACTATAAAATTCCAAAATTCAAAATCGTTGCTTATCAATATCCAACACTTTGGGATGTACCACCAGAACGTACCTACAAATTCCCACCATGCTTATCAATGATGACTCACCAATTTGACCTCCAACGACTCACCCACAAATTCGACCTTCAACGACAACAACAGATATGGCTTATCTCTAACCGCAATGCTTATCAGTGTTGACTTAAAACAATTGGAACACTTAAAACCGCAGAAAATTTGTATAATAGCCAATCTTTTCCAACACACCTGTCACCTGTCATCTGTCAACTATTACCTGTCCCTATCATCTTATATACCCTTCGCAATTATGCTCATACTATGCGTCATGCTTATCAATGTTGACCTACAAATTTGAGCACCAAATTTGACCTTCAACGATAACAATAGATATAGATCATCTCTAACCGCAACCACCAGAACGTACTTACAAATTCCCACCATGCTTATCAATGATAGAAGTTACCTAAACATAATGTATCGCCATGTGTTGACTATAAAATTCCAAAGTTCAACACTTGGGATGTACCACCAGAACGTACCTACAAATTCCCACCATTCCTATCAATAATGATTCCCCAATTTGACCTCCAACTACCTGTCACCTGTCAGCTATCACCTATTACCTGTCACCTGTCAACTGTCACCTGTCTCCTGTCATCTGTTACCTGCCACCTGTCACCTATTACCTGTCACCTATTACCTCTCATCTGTCACCTATTACCTGTCACCTGTTATTTTAGGAAATCAGACCAGTACGATTGGAGTCTAGGATTTTAACCATTTCATTCAACCAATCAGCGGTCGAGCTGCAGTAAGTTTGTGACATACTGAATCAGAGTACCTCGGTATATCCATAATGAGTAGGGACACTCTCTCTACATATGCATTTCCTACCACTCCCAAGCAAAATGCAGACCTGTCACCTATTACCTGTGTAATGTTTGATATTTTAGGTTGCGCAAAAGCCCTGCCTCGCCTACCAAGCTATGGGGATTATTGGCTATCCAAAGCCGAAATATTGATGGCTAAAGAGCCGAACTGAATTGATGGCTAAAGAGCCGAGCTGAAAGTGAGGAAACGGCTAAGAAGCCAAGCATAACATCCACGAGTCAGATAGTAATTAAATTTTATTCAAAGATCTTACCCTATTTATACAAAATATCTTACATGCTACTTACATTATAATATGATAAAGGAAAACACAAATAAAGGGAAAATAAACTACCTAGCACAATTTTGCTGCAACACGTAAATGTGCAATTGTCATTGGCCTTGACTCTATGGCGAGCATTAGCTGTGTATCGGGTGTCGAGTGGATTTGGTGGGAAATGTGTGTCTTATGAGAAATGCTGCAATTGTCATTGGCCTTGACTCTATGGCGAGCATTAGGTGTGTATCGGGTGTCGAGTGAATTCGGTGGGAAATGTCTGTCTTATGTGTGTCTATGTTTTTTTGTGTAGCTGGGGAAATTCCTTTACGATGCTGAGGCTATTTGTTAGTGTAGTTATTATGTACACTACATCCTCACTCTTTATGAAAAAAAAAAAAATTTTTTTTTATATAAATTTTTTTTTTTTTTTTTTTTTTTTTTTTTTTGTTTAGTTATTTAGTCTTTTTAATCTATTATTATGTACTTCCTTTATTTCGTTATTTATTTTTATTCTAGTATTTACACCTCTTAACTCTATGACCTCATAGGGTCCCTTATAAGGTAAATCTAATTTCTTTTTATTTCCTACTCTTAGATATACTAAATCTCCTATCCTAATTTTAAGTGGTGTTGATTTCTTATCTAGTGCTTGTTTTCTTTCTATCTTAGCTCGTTCTAATAGGTTCTTTGCTATTTTATTCATTTCATTTAATCTAAGTTTTAATTCTAAGGAGTAATCTTCTATGTTATATATAGGATTTGATGTTGCGATAGTTGAGTTTTCTGGAAGTGTTACTAATCTTCCGTATATCAACTCAAAGGGCGATATCCCGATGCTGGAATGGGGTGTCGTATTGTAACTAAAAGTAAAATACGGTATCCATTCATGCCAGTTATCTTCTTCAGAAAAAGCTAAAAGGTATTCGTTAAGCACTCTGTGGTTTCTTTCTATCGAGCCCAGGGTTTCATGATGGTACGGTGTTGATGTTATATGGTGTATACCCAAGATTTCATATACATTTTTCATAATGCTGTTAATGAATTCAGATCCCATATCTGTTTTCAATTTTTTGAAACTACCATGCCTGAGTATGAATTTTTCCACCAGAGTTTTTGCTACCGTTCTCGCATCTTTACTTTTCATTGGTATCGCCTCTACGTATTTGGTCAATTCGCATTGTAATGTCAATATATACCGGAAATCATTTGATGGCCTGAGTGGTCCTACTGTATCTGCCGTTACTATTTCAAAACTTGTTTTTGGTGTTTCAGTTATTACTAAATTCTCTTTAGTGTTTCGAATTTGTTTACTCCGCGCACATACTACACACTCATTGATATGCTTTTTTACCATCTTGCTTAAATTTTTCCAGCAATATCGTTGTTTAATTTTATTTATTGTCCTTCTTATACCTGAATGTCCACCTGCATAGGGGGTGTTATGGAATACTTTTATTATTCTATGCATTTCGTTTTTGTCAATTATCCTCAGCGCTGGTTGATATATCAGTATTTTTAAGTTTGCTGGCTTTTTATTCTTTAATTTTTGTTGCAACATAGTGTGTATCTTTTTGAATTCATTTATATTGATGTTCTCGAATATTATATCATTTTTTGCTATAGCTAATTTTTCAATATTTCTCTTGGCCATTGCGAATACTAGTTTCTTCAAAATCTGACCTAAGTCCTGATTAGGATTATCGCTATATTCTACTATTACTTTTTTATCGTCGACGTTTATTAATTTATGCGAAGTATTTCTTCGTTCTCTTGGCCATTGCGAATACTAGTTTCTCTAAAATCTGACCTAAGTCCTGATTAAGATTATCGCTATATTCTACTATTACTTTTTTATCGTCGACGTTTATTAATTTATGCGAAGTATTTCTTCGTTCTCTTGGCCATTGCGAATACTAGTTTCTCTAAAATCTGACCTAAGTCCTGATTAAGATTATCGCTATATTCTACTATTACTTTTTTATCGTCGACGGTTATTAATTTATGCGAAGTATTTCTTCGTTCTCTTGGCCATTGCGAATACTAGTTTCTCTAAAATCTGACCTAAGTCCTGATTAAGATTATCGCTATATTCTACTATTACTTTTTTATCGTCGACGTTTATTAATTTATGCGAAGTATTTCTTCGTTCTCTTGGCCATTGCGAATACTAGTTTCTCTACAATCTGACCTAAGTCCTGATTAAGATTATCGCTATATTCTACTATTGTAGCAGCCGCATTAATTTAAGTCATCATGTTTTCAATTATTATTGTTTTTCCAATTATTATTTTCATTTCCAATAACATTCATTCTATGCCATTAGAAAGCATATTTTTATTTTGTAAGCACTTTTTAAACTTAAAAGCACATATCGCATATTAACTTTAAAATGTTATTTAAACACGCAAATGTGAGTCCTCGTATACACAGAATTCAGCAACTGCGAAAATAAAGAATTATTGTTGTTTTAAGATTCACACTGCACCGTTGCGTTTCTGAGTATAAGACGGCAGCGTGAAATATGAATTGTTGCAGTCTGTTAAATAAAGTTTGTGAGCACACAACCAAGTTGGAGCCACCTTTTTTATTCTTTTTTAAAAGCAGTCTGTTGAATAAAGCACAAGGTGAACACACAACCTAGTTGGAGTCTCTTTTTTTTTATTCTTCTAATTGCTGAGAACAGAAGACAGGCTGAACGAGAAATTGGTCGCCTGGCTCTGCTCATATTGGTCGCCGTCGCCGTCTATCCGCCGCTCTCCAGCTCCAACTTCGCTGGCACTACTCACCCACGCACACACACCCCCGCAAGCACCATCACCTGCTTCAATTGACGCCCAACATAGTGGCTATTGTTTACTGGACATTTTTTGTAAACAATACAGTAGAGGCCCGAGAAAGTGAAATACACTGGAATCCGAAAAGTGGACTAGGTAGTCGATTTTTTTTTTGCGCCCACTAATTATTTCGAATACCAAATTAAAAATTTTTTGGAAAGAAATTACAGTAAAGGTCGTAAAAATAGAATTTTGGCGAATTTCACTAACAAAAAGCATAGAAAGAAAAGCATAGCTGAAATACGATCACCCTACAAAATCACACGAGGTTACAGATTTTTGGTGGATGTACTACAGTGGAAACCAGAAAATCTGAACATATGAGAAGAAGCGAACGTTTGTTGGAGAAAAAGAAAAACGACACTCAATCATCTTCATCTGAGTCAGAATCGTTGGTATTTGAGTCACCATCATCAGACTTGTCAGATCTCGAGTCGACAATAATCGAACAGATTACACGCAGTAACTCATCCCAACAATCCACGATGACGTCGCCAATAAGTTTGTCTGAAGATCAACTTACGCGTTTGGTAGCTGCTATTGGTGTGAAAGAAAGCCATGGCACATTTAGCAGATGCACCGCTCGGTTTGATGGCGAAAGAAATACTTCCAAGCTGGAAGATTTCATAGCGACCATCACTGTATATAAGAGCTCCGAAAACGTATCCGATACTAATGCAATTATTGGTTTCCCTCTCCTGCTAGAAGGTTTTGCATCAAACTGGTGGCAAGGTGTGAAAAATGAGGCAAAAACATTCAAGGACGCGATTAAACTGCTACGTTCGTCATTTGCTCCGCCAAAACCAGCATGGAGGATCTATGTTGAATTGTTTGATCAAAAACAAAAACCGAACGAATCAACTGACGAGTTTATTTGCAAAAAACGGTCATTATTTTCACAACTCTCAGATGATATATCGGAGGAAGTAATGATAAACATGACCTATGGACAAATGCTTTTAACGATTAGAGAAAAGGTTCCAAGAAATTCGGTGAAAACTTTTCAAGAACTTCTAAGCGAAGCGAGAGAAGCCGAAATTGTTAATTGCGAAAATAAGCCAGAGTCCAAGTCACATGAGAAGGTTGACATCAAACGCAAGCGTTGTTCAAAATGCAGAAAGCATGGACATTTAGCTGACACCTGCTGGTATGCTGAAAACGCAAAGCAGCCAAACAAAAAATTTGCTTTAAATTGTTATGGTTGTGGTGCAGCTGGTTATTGCCGAACGAACTGTCCCACTTGCAGCAACAAAAATATCAATAGTCCAACCGCGCTTGACTTCAACTTAATTGATTCAACAGTAATTGGAAGAAGTGTACCCACTGTTGATATAAACATTAACGGTCTTAAGGGAGAAGCCTATCTTGACACGGCAGCTAGAACTAGCGTAGCAGGTGCACGGTTATACCAACAGCTTAAACATAAAGGATGCTCCTTCACACCAGTTAATGCAGAGCTCACGTTTGCCGACGGAGTCCCAAGACAAGAAGTCGTTTACGCAACAGTGGTTGATATCATTATTGGGAAGAGGTTTCGGAAAATCCGGTTCATTGCATTGCCAAAAGCAAAAGACAACCGTACTTTGCTTGGAATCGACTTTTTAGAACAATGCGGAATAGTGTTGAACATTGCACAAAGAGCATTTTATTTTGTTGACGATCCAGCAACCACCTTCGATTTTAAGCTAGTTGAAAGCAAAGCCCTTAAACCGAGACACACTCAACCCAAAATTCCTTTCAAAAAGCCAGAGACAAAACAGAAATCAACGACACCAAGTCCAAAAGTACGTTTCCCCGGTGACAAATTAGAGGATGTTTCAGCGTTTCTCGCTTGGATAGAGAGTCGACAAACAATAAGTCCCATTGGAAACACACCAAAACGTAAAAGAACGAACGATTACTCTCCACATGGGGTACAAGGCATCTTCTCAGATGCGATTCCGAATGAGATGCAAACCCCAGAACGACACAATAACTTATTCAGTGGACCAACAAGAGTGGATTATGCAGAAACTGATGCATGGTTTGAACTCAACTGCATTGATATAAAGCTACGTCCAGAAGAAGGCCATGTATTACAGTCGATCGAGAAATCTAAACTGGAACATTTTTTGGAAAAAGAAGAAGAGGTTTTTGGAGAAATTACATCCCCAATTCCACATATCGAACATCACATAAAAACCGGAAATCAATCCCCTATCGCTACAGCTGCGTATAGAATTTCGCCAGCTAGAAAAATCCAGTTAAAAACCGAAATCGACGACATGTTACGAAGAGGAATTATTGAAGAAAAAGAGTCCCCTTGGGCATCGCCTGTAGTAATGGTGCCAAAAAATGATGGCAGTATACGTATATGCGTCGACTACAGAAAATTAAATGCAATAACACTACCAGATCGATACCCATTACCTCGGATTGATGATCTGCTTCATGCCGCAAAAAGCACACCTTTCATGTCGACACTCGATCTACGATCAGGATACTGGCAAATTAAGGTAGCCGAAGAAGATCAACCAAAAACAGCTTTCATTACTCCTTTTGGTATTTACGTCTTTAAAAGAATGCCATTTGGATTAAGAAACGCACCAGCAACTTTCCAACGTCTTATAGACAAATTTCGAAATGGATTGCCAAATATTTTGATTCTCGCGTATCTAGACGACATTATCATATGTTCTGAAAGTTTTGCGTCTCATTTAAACAACCTAAATACAGTCTTTCAACGTCTGAAGGAGTTTGGATTCCGACTCAATCGAGAAAAATGTAAATTCTGCTGCTCTGAGGTTAAATACCTAGGTCATATCCTTACGCCAAATGGATTCAAAATTGACCCACAGAAGACTGTAGCCATATTGAAACGAGAAAGGCCAAAAAACCAGAAGCAGGTGCTATCGTTTCTTCAAACCTGTTCTTGGTACAGGAGATTTATAAATAATTTTGCTAATATTTCAAAGCCTCTGTCGAACCTAACGAAAAAGAATGCAGTTTGGAAGTGGGAAAATGAGGAGCAATGTTCTTTCGACAAGCTGAAGAAACTTTTGACCACCGCACCAATTTTGCAACAAGTTAAGGAAGGTATTCCATTTGTTCTAAAAACTGATGCAAGCAATTACGCCATCGGTGCAGTATTACTCCAGGGGGAGAACGAGATGGAACACCCGGTGGAATATGCAAGCCGTTTGTTACTACCTGCAGAACGCAATTACTCCACTACCGAGAAGGAAGCACTCGCGGTAGTGTGGGCCGTGCAAAAGTTCCGTGGATACATTGAAGGATCTGAGGTGAAAATCTTAACAGACCACCAGCCCCTTAAATGGTTGATGACATTAAAATCGCCTACCGGAAGACTTGCCAGATGGGCACTGCAGATACAACAATACAATATCCAAATAGGATATAATCCAGGGAGGAATAATGCAGTAGCTGACACACTTTCCCGACCACCCTGTCCTGATAAAGGGCATGTAGAAGAGTCATGCGAAATCTGTTCTGTGGAAATAGACTTACCAAGGCGAGGTTCCAAAGAACTTCGAGAAGAACAACTAGCTGATCCTGACATAAAAACTATTATCGATTCCTTCGAAAAAGACAACGAGAATATACTTCGCTGGACCAGCCGCGGTTATATGTTAGTCGATGGTATTTTGTATCGATATTGTCCTGAAGAGGATTCCGAACATGGACAACTTGTGGTTCCTAAAACAATGAAGTCCTTAATGCTTAAGACATACCACGACGATCCGACAGCTGGACATTATGGCGCCGAGCGAACATTAGCTCGCATCTCCAGTCGATATTACTGGCCTGGCATGAGGGCAGATGTGGCCAACCATGTAAAAGTCTGCCTCGAGTGTCAACGTTACAAAGCCTCAAATCTGAAACCAGCTGGACTAATGCAGTCAACTCCAAGTAGTCAAAGGTTTGAAGTTGTTGCAGTCGACTTATTTGGACCCTTACCTTTGAGCGCAAATGGACACCAGTGGATTTTAATCGTCGAAGATTTGTGTAGTCGCTGGGTAGAACTATTCCCTTTAAAAGAAGGTACGGCTGAAAACTGTGCACTTGTACTTTTGAACGAGATATTTTTACGATTTGGTGTACCAAGAAAACTTCACAGCGACAATGGAACACAGTTTATTTCTGCCTTAATGCAGAAGCTGACATTTTGCCTGGGAATAAAACAATCATTTACCCCGGTTTACCACCCGGAAGCAAATCCTGTCGAGAGAAAAAACCGAGACCTGAAAGCGCAATTATCCATTTTGGTTGGAAAACAACATACTTCGTGGAATCTCAAACTCCCAACAATAAGATTCGCGATGAACACTGCTAAATGTGAGAGTACGGGTTTTTCAGCAGCATACCTGACGTTCGGAAGAGAACTGCGAACTCCAGATGATGTCTATCACGATTTAAAAGCCATCATCCGATCAGAAAACTTCATCCCTCAGATTACCCCACACTTGGTACGAATGGCCGATACCCTGAAGGAAGCTAGAGAATCGTCCGAGAAGGTACAAGACCGTAACAAAACCTATGTCGACAAGAAGCGACGATCACACGAAACATACGAAGTTGGTGATGAAGTGCTCGTAAAAACTCATCCCATTAGTAGAGCCTCTAAAGGTTTTACCGCTAAATTTGCTCCAAAAAGAGATGGGCCCTACATAATATTTGCTAAAAAGGGTTCATCTACTTTTTCGATTGCCAAGAAAGACAATCCATCTGTTCCATTGGGAAGATACCACGCATCAATGTTAACGTCATACAAAAAAGATACAAATGAATCGACCGAGCCTATAATACCTATCATGAAGAGGGGTAGACCGGCTAAATCCACTAAAGAAACAAAGGCTGCAGAGGCTCCTATCGCCACCAAAAGAAGGACGAGTTCACCAGTTGCTGCCACCTCACCGAGACGATCGATGAGGCAGAGGGGGAGATTGTAGCAGCCGCATTAATTTAAGTCATCATGTTTTCAATTATTATTGTTTTTCCAATTATTATTTTCATTTCCAATAACATTCATTCTATGCCATTAGAAAGCATATTTTTATTTTGTAAGCACTTTTTAAACTTAAAAGCACATATCGCATATTAACTTTAAAATGTTATTTAAACACGCAAATGTGAGTCCTCGTATACACAGAATTCAGCAACGGCGAAAATAAAGAATTATTGTTGTTTTAAGATTCACACTGCACCGTTGCGTTTCTGAGTATAAGACGGCAGCGTGAAATATGAATTGTTGCAGTCTGTTAAATAAAGTTTGTGAGCACACAACCAAGTTGGAGCCACCTTTTTTATTCTTTTTATACCCTATTCTAGGGGTATATTAATTTTGACGCATAGTTTGTAACATACCTTAATATTGCCCGTAGACCCCTAAAAGTTACTATATTTATGATCAGCATCGATAGTAATGTCGATCTAGCCATGTCCGTCCGTCCGTCCGTCCGTCCGTCGGCAAAAATTAGGCCTTTAAACTGGACCTAGAGAGCTGAAATTTTAACCATATACTCTCTAGGGTCCCGAAATAATCAAGTTTAAGAATTTTTGAAATCCGCCCACAGACACGCCCACAAACTCAAAAAAACAAAATTTTGGAAAAAATCGAATTTTGAGCTAGGAAGCTGAAATTTTTTATATATGATCTATGACTCCTAAAACTGCTCGGGATATAAAATTTTCAAAATCCGCCCACTGCCACGCCCACAAAAAAATAAAACAATTTTATTGAAAAACCAAAATTTGAGCTAGGGAGCTGAAATTTTTAATATATACTCTCTAGGGGCTCTTTAAGCTCATGTATAAATATTTTCAAAATCCGCCCACTGACACGCCCACAAATAAATAAAACAATTTTTTTGAAAATCCAAAGTTTGAGCTAGGGATCTGAAATTTATAATATATACTCTCTAGGGGCCCTTTAAGCTCATGTATAAATATTTTCAAAATCCGCCCACTGACACGCCCACAAATAAATGCTTCAATTGACGCCCAACATAGTGGCTATTGTTTACTGGACATTTTTTGTAAACAATACAGTAGAGGCCCGAGAAAGTGGAATACACTGGAATCCGAAAAGTGGACTAGGTAGTCGATTTTTTTTTTGCGCCCACTAATTATTT
The DNA here is from genome assembly GCA_949715645.1 of Portevinia maculata. Taxonomy (NCBI): domain Eukaryota; kingdom Metazoa; phylum Arthropoda; class Insecta; order Diptera; family Syrphidae; genus Portevinia; species Portevinia maculata. Next base: position 125,848,474 of record OX454527.1, read on the forward strand.
CGAATACCAAATTAAAAATTTTTTGGAAAGAAATTACAGTAAAGGTCGTAAAAATAGAATTTTGGCGAATTTCACTAACAAAAAGCATAGAAAGAAAAGCATAGCTGAAATACGATCACCCTACAAAATCACACGAGGTTACAGATTTTTGGTGGATGTACTACAGTGGAGACCAGAAAATCTGAACATATGAGAAGAAGCGAACGTTTGTTGGAGAAAAAGAAAAACGACACTCAATCATCTTCATCTGAGTCAGAATCGTTGGTATTTGAGTCACCATCATCAGACTTGTCAGATCTCGAGTCGACAATAATCGAACAGATTACACGCAGTAACTCATCCCAACAATCCACGATGACGTCGCCAACAAGTTTGTCTGAAGATCAACTTACGCGTTTGGTAACTGCTATTGGTGTGAAAGAAAGCCATGGCACATTTAGCAGATGCACCGCTCGGTTTGATGGCGAAAGAAATACTTCCAAGCTGGAAGATTTCATAGCGACCATCACTGTATATAAGAGCTCCGAAAACGTATCCGATACTAATGCAATTATTGGTTTCCCTCTCCTGCTAGAAGGTTTTGCAACAAACTGGTGGCAAGGTGTGAAAAATGAGGCAAAAACATTCAAGGACGCGATTAAACTGCTACGTTCGTCATTTGCTCCGCCAAAACCAGCATGGAGGATCTATGTTGAATTGTTTGATCAAAAACAAAAACCGAACGAATCAACTGACGAGTTTATTTGCAAAAAACGGTCATTATTTTCACAACTCTCAGATGATATATCGGAGGAAGTAATGATAAACATGACCTATGGACAAATGCTTTTAACGATTAGAGAAAAGGTTCCAAGAAATTCGGTGAAAACTTTTCAAGAACTTCTAAGCGAAGCGAGAGAAGCCGAAATTGTTAATTGCGAAAATAAGCCAGAGTCCAAGTCACATGAGAAGGTTGACATCAAACGTAAGCGTTGTTCAAAATGCAGAAAGCATGGACATTTAGCTGACACCTGCTGGTATGCTGAAAACGCAAAGCAACCAAACAAAAAATTTGCTTTAAATTGTTATGGTTGTGGTGTAGCTGGTTATTGCCGAACGAACTGTCCCACTTGCAGCAACAAAAATATCAATAGTCCAACCGCGCTTGACTTCAACTTAATTGATTCAACAGTAATTGGAAGAAGTGTACCCACTGTTGATATAAACATTAACGGTCTTAAGGGAGAAGCCTATCTTGACACGGCAGCTAGAACTAGCGTAGCAGGTGCACGGTTATACCAACAGCTTAAACATAAAGGATGCTCCTTCACACCAGTTAATGCAGAGCTCACGTTTGCCGACGGAGTCCCAAGACAAGAAGTCGTTTACGCAACAGTGGTTGATATCATTATTGGGAAGAGGTTTCGGAAAATCCGGTTCATTGCATTGCCAAAAGCAAAAGACAACCGTACTTTGCTTGGAATCGACTTTTTAGAACAATGCGGAATAGTGTTGAACATTGCACAAAGAGCATTTTATTTTGTTGACGATCCAGCAACCACCTTCGATTTTAAGCTAGTTGAAAGCAAAGCCCTTAAACCGAGACACACTCAACCCGAAAATCCTTTCAAAAAGCCAGAGACAAAACAGAAATCAACGACACCAAGTCCAAAAGTACGTTTCCCCGGTGACAAATTAGAGGATGTTTCAGCGTTTCTCGCTTGGATAGAGAGTCGACAAACAATAAGTCCCATTGGAAACACACCAAAACGTAAAAGAACGAACGATTACTCTCCACATGGGGTACAAGGCATCTTCTCAGATGCGATTCCGAATGAGATGCAAACCCCAGAACGACACAATAACTTATTCAGTGGACCAACAAGAGTGGATTATGCAGAAACTGATGCATGGTTTGAACTTAACTGCATTGATATAAAGCTACGTCCAGAAGAAGGCCATGTATTACAGTCGATCGAGAAATCTAAACTGGAACATTTTTTGGAAAAAGAAGAAGAGGTTTTTGGAGAAATTACATCCCCAATTCCACATATCGAAGATCACATAAAAACCGGAAATCAATCCCCTATCGCTACAGCTGCGTATAGAATTTCGCCAGCTAGAAAAATCCAGTTAAAAACCGAAATCGACGACATGTTACGAAGAGGAATTATTGAAGAAAAAGAGTCCCCTTGGGCATCGCCTGTAGTAATGGTGCCAAAAAATGATGGCAGTATACGTATATGCGTCGACTACAGAAAATTAAATGCAATAACACTACCAGATCGATACCCATTACCTCGGATTGATGATCTGCTTCATGCCGCAAAAAGCACACCTTTCATGTTGACACTCGATCTACGATCAGGATACTGGCAAATTAAGGTAGCCGAAGAAGATCAACCAAAAACAGCTTTCATTACTCCTTTTGGTATTTACGTCTTTAAAAGAATGCCATTTGGATTAAGAAACGCACCAGCAACTTTCCAACGTCTTATAGACAAATTTCGAAATAGATTGCCAAATATTTTGATTCTCGCGTATCTAGACGACATTATCATATGTTCTGAAAGTTTTGCGTCTCATTTAAACAACCTAAAGACAGTCTTTCAACGTCTGAAGGAGTTTGGATTCCGACTCAATCGAGAAAAATGTAAATTCTGCTGCTCTGAGGTTAAATACCTAGGTCATATCCTTACGCCAAATGGATTCAAAATTGACCCACAGAAGACTGTAGCCATATTGAAACGAGAAAGGCCAAAAAACCAGAAGCAGGTGCTATCGTTTCCTCAAACCTGTTCTTGGTACAGGAGATTTATAAATAATTTTGCTAATATTTCAAAGCCTCTGTCGAACCTAACGAAAAAGAATGCAGTTTGGAAGTGGGAAAATGAGGAGCAATGTTCTTTCGACAAGCTGAAGAAACTTTTGACCACCGCACCAATTTTGCAACAAGTTAAGGAAGGTATTCCATTTGTTCTAAAAACTGATGCAAGCAATTACGCCATCGGTGCAGTATTACTCCAGGGGGAGAACGAGATGGAACACCCGGTGGAATATGCAAGCCGTTTGTTACTACCTGCAGAACGCAATTACTCCACTACCGAGAAGGAAGCACTCGCGGTAGTGTGGGCCGTGCAAAAGTTCCGTGGATACATTGAAGGATCTGAGGTGAAAATCTTAACAGACCACCAGCCACTTAAATGGTTGATGACATTAAAATCGCCTACCGGAAGACTTGCCAGATGGGCACTGCAGATACAACAATACAATATCCAAATAGGATATAATCCAGGGAGGAATAATGCAGTAGCTGACACACTTTCCCGACCACACTGTCCTGATAAAGGGCATGTAGAAGAGTCATGCGAAATCTGTTCTGTGGAAATAGACTTACCAAGGCGATGACTTAAATTAATGCGGCTGCTACACTATTACTTTTTTATCGTCGACGTTTATTAATTTATGCGAAGTATTTCTTCGTTCTCTTGGCCATTGCGAATACTAGTTTCTCTAAAATCTGACCTAAGTCCTGATTAAGATTATCGCTATATTCTACTATTACTTTTTTATCGTCGACGTTTATTAATTTATGCGAAGTATTTCTTCGTTCTCGCGAGTTATTGGGCACATTCTTGAATTCTAGTTTACGTACGTTTGTTATTTCTGAAAATGAAGTGCATTCCCAGGCGTAAAGTTGATCAGGCATTACGTTTAAAGCATTGCTTTTGGGTATACCTCTATCAGTTTTTTTTTTTTTTTGTTGATTTAGATGAAAGATGGATCTTATTGGTTGTTTTCCATTTGGTATTCTGAGTCTTCCAGGACTTCGGAGTCTTGCTGCCCGTTTTCCGAAGTACCTACATGATTAATATTTCTGTTATTGTTTCTATAGCTACTGTAACCTCTGTTGTTTCTAAAGTTCCTATTGTTACTGCTGTTTCTAAAGTTATTATTGTTGTTTCTTCTTTGTCTGTTAGTCTAGTTTCTAGTATGAATTTAAATAGTTTGTTTTTTTCTGTGTCGGTCGTAAGTGTTCTCGCTATAAAGTTTGCCATGTTTACTAAATTATTTAGTTAGTCTAATTGTCCGTTGTATTCGGGAATGACTTTTAGTGTTGTTACAATGTCGAATGTCGCCATTGTATTTAATTTTATGTGGTTTTCCTTATTATTTGAATTTAGCTCTTCTTTTATGTCTTCTAACAAATTTCTTTTGTATTTTAGGACATTCCTTAACTTTGTTATTTTATTTTTAATTGGACCGTAGTCTTCGTGTTGGTCTGAGTCTCTAAAATTTACAATTAATTGTTCTAATTCTAATTCTTTGTCAATTAAATGTCTACTAGTGTAGATCCTTTTTGGCGTTTTCTTGGAGTTATCACTAATATTATTCAATGATCTTAATATAGTTAACATATCTTTTGAAAAAACTTATTTAAACGTCAATTATAGCTTATACATATGTAATTTAAACATTAATCCTAGCTATTTCCTTATTCACTTCATTGACAACTACTTTATTTATTTTTTTCTAACATATATTTTTTGCTATTTTACTTAACACTACTATAATAATAAGTATAGCTATCACTATTACTATGTCTATCATCTTTCCATTATTATTATTATTGTCGCCTGAGTTGACGACAATATTCTCTTTTGAGTTTTGTCCTCCCATATTTTTTTTATTATTTTTTTTTTTTTTAAAGCAGAAAGATATTTAAAAATTAAATTTTTTTTTTTATTAAATGTAAAAAAAATTACTTCAATTTGAAAATAACCAGCTTATTCATATACAAATTATATCTAATGTATGTAAATTCAGAAATATGCAAGGTAGGTATTGCAAAATTATTACAAACTAGTAACTAGCTTGACGAATAAAAAATATTTTATTACATTGTCTTGGTTCGGTGCATAGTGGAAATTTGTTATTTATTATATTTTTTTTTTTAAATTTAAATATTTGCTGGTTTACAGATTGATTGTATGTAAATCCTGGCAGGGTGCACGTGGGCTCACATCGTCTTTGCTGTAAGGCGTTGCTGAAGAGATTGGTGTTTTGGTTTAATTCATCACTGTCTGTCCTAGATAATTGTTTCTTGCTTCCCAATCCAAGCGGAAAGGCAAATTCTTGAGGTAACTTTCGCATGATTTTTGAAGATATTATAAGTCGGCCGAAACCTTCCTGATGCGCAAATGCATATTTAAATGTAATGTATTTGTCTTTTATACAATACTACTATAAGCATCCGCATTTGATTCAGAGTTCTACTAGGGTCAGTGGCAGGATCGCCATGTAATGTTTGATATTTTAGGTTGCGCAAAAGCCCTGCCTCGCCTACCAAGCTATGGGGATTATTGGCTATCCCAAGCCGAAATATTGATGGCTTAAGAGCCGAACTGAATTGATGGCTAAAGAGCCGAGCTGAAAGTGAGGAAACGGCTAAGAAGCCAAGCATAACATCCACGAGTCAGATAGTAATTAAATTTTATTCAAAGATCTTAGCCTATTTATACAAAATATCTTACATGCTACTTACATTATAATATGATAAAGGAAAACACAAATAAAGGGAAAATAAACTACCTAGCACAATTTTGCTGCAACACGTAAATGTGCAATTGTCATTGGCCTTGACTCTATGGCGAGCATTAGCTGTGTATCGGGTGTCGAGTGGATTTGGTGGGAAATGTGTGTCTTATGAGAAATGCTGCAATTGTCATTGGCCTTGACTCTATGGCGAGCATTAGGTGTGTATCGGGTGTCGAGTGAATTCGGTGGGAAATGTCTGTCTTATGTGTGTCTATGTTTTTTTGTGTAGCTGGGGAAATTCCTTTACGATACAAATTAATTGACCACAACAGATATGGTTTATCTCTAAGCGCAATGCACATGCCCTTCGCAAATCATTTTTAAATACAATCAAAACTATTTTCTATTTATAGAACACACATTCTATTGGACACAACATCTTTAGCACAAATAAATTAATTAACCACAACAGATATGGCTTATCTCTTACCGCGAAGACCAGATGTATTTTTTACATTTTTTTTAACGTATCGCCATGTGTTGACTATAAAATTCCAAAGTTCAAAATCGTTGCTTATCAATATCCAACACTTTGGGATGTACCACCAGAACGTACCTATGAATTCCCGCTATGCTTATCAATGATGAATCACCAATTTGACCTCCAACGACATCTTTAGCACAAATAAACTAATAAATTAACTATTACAGTAGTATTTTTCACATTTTTTAACATAAAATCTATTTTTATGCTGTACATGCATGATTAACCAATTACACAAATTAATTGACCACAACTGATATGGTTTATCTCTATCCACTCTAAACCGCAATTGGAACATCCAAAACTGCAAATTAATTACAAATAGGCTGACTTATATGACCTTCGCACCCATTTAAACATAGAATTTGACACAACATCTTTAACACAAATAAATTAATTAAGCCGCAACAGATATGGCTTTTCTCTAACCGCAAAGATCAGATGTATTTTTTACATTTTTTCATGTTTCGTCATGCTTATCAGTGTTGACCTACAAATTTGACCCCCAAATTTGACCCCTTCAACGACAACAATAGATATGGCTTGTCACCTGTCACCTGTCAACTGTCACCTGCCATCTGTCATCCTGTCACCTGTCACCTGTCAACTGTCACCTGTCAACTGTCACCTGTCACCTGCCATCTGTCATCCTGTCACCTGTCACCTGTGACCTTTGACCTACACCACCCCACCACCCAATTCCACTACTTTGCCTCAACCAGAACCAACCAAAACGTACTACTGTTGTTTTATAGCTTGTCCCTGAACACATGGAAGGATTAGCTTTCACTGTTTTTGATGAGCTTTTGTAGTTGGGCCTTCTAAAACTTTTCTCTCAATACCTCTGTTTCTGGCTCTTTTCTGGCATCTTCGCATACTGGGGCATTCTGCTCCTCTGTTTGCTAAGTTAAAAAATGGTTAGGGCATGATTTAGAATCCCAGGAATGGGGTTGGGTGCTGCAAAATGAATTCCTGGAGCCAATGGCAACAATATTACCACCAGCTCCAGATGAATTAGGTTGGGTTAGGTTAAAGTGGGTGTCAGCACAAGGCCGACACACTTAGACCAGGGTTAGGTCCATTGTGATGCCACAGGGATCGAGGGGTTTCCCCATTACTAGTTAAACCATTTATAGCTTCTTATGAAGTGCGATAGACTTCTAACGTCAGCGTTAGCCAAGTCGTTAAGATTATTAAGCAAGAAATCTCGCAGATAAAGATTTCTATTATGGGAGAGTGCTGGACATGTGCAGAGAAGGTGAAGTTTAGTCTCCTCCTCCTCCTCGTCCAAGCAACTTCTACAGAAATCGTTCGAATAAACTCCAAGCCTCGATGCGTGCTTGCCTATCAGACAGTGCCCTGTAATGGCACCTATAGTGGAGCTAATATGCAGACGGTTTAGTGAGATCAGACTCTTAGAGTGTCGCAGGTCCAGCTTTGGCCAGATGTGCTTAGTCGCTACACATGTATTACTACTTGTCCACCTAAGGTTTGTTCTCTCGATTGCAGATAGGTTGAATAAAAGTTTGCAGGTAGCGATTGGGATACCCAGAGAACCCTTTTCAGGTAAAAGGGGTAGTTTGGTCCCCTTTTTGGCGAGTTCATCAGCCCTGCAGTTTCCTGGAATATCTCTATGCAACGGCAGCCAACAGAGGTGAATGTTAAACTGCTCCGCCATCTCCATACGAGATGAACGGCAGTCGAGGGCTGCAATGGAATTTAAAGATACTGAATCCACGGACTTGATCGCGGCCTGACTGTCCGAGAAGATACGGATATCCTTTGTGGATATCACATTTCTCTTCAGCCACGTCAGAGCTTCTTTTATCGCCATAATCTCCGCCTGGAATACGATACAGTGACTAGGAAGACGGAAAGAGGGACTCAGATTTAGCCTTTCGGAGAAAACGCCGCCACAAACCGTCACTAGTTTTTGATCCATCGGTGTAGAAGTGGATCGCTTTATCTTCCTCAAATTCAGCGTCCTCCCAAAATGATCTATAAGGAATAGTGACTTGAAAGTGCTTTCCGAACTGTAATTGGGGTGTGGTGTAGTCTATGTTTCCTGGTAGTGACTCAAATGAGTCCAGAATGATGATGTGGCCAATATTATTGTTAACCCACTGCGAGGTAGCCTTTTTTTTTATAAAAAAAGGAAATCCAAATCCCAGAGCACTCAGACTCGGTAACGGTCCATTGTACTACCAGGCAGAAATCCTCCGTTTGGTGCAGAGGCATGTGATTGGTTCAATCCCCATGGGGATTGAACCTGCACCGCACGGGTCACAAGCCAACACACTAACCTCTAAACCTACGCCACCCGCGAGGCGAGGTAGCCTTAAGGCGGACAGCAGAACAAGCTGCTGTTTGCCTACTAAAAATGTCGAGCGATAACAGATGTAGCAGGATATCTAGTGCTGCTGAGGGTGTGGTACGGAGTGCTCCGCGTATGCACAAACCTGCTGTGCGTTGGACTTTGCCCAGCTTAGCACAGTTTATAGCTTTACTTAGGGCAGTCCACCAGACAGCAACCCCATATGTGAGAATCGGTCTTACGACCGATACATATAGCCAATGAGTTATGCGGGGTTGTAGACCCCACTTGTTGCCAATGGCTTTTTTGCAAGAGAAAAGTGCCACTGGCTTTTTTTACCCTTTCTTGTATGTTGGGTTTCCAGCTTAACTTCCTATCGAAGATAAGACCCAAGAACTTAGCTTCGTCAGAAAATACTAATCTTATAGCACCAATAGAGGGTGGGTCGATGTGCGGAATCTTGTGTTTCCTGGAGAAGAGGATTAATTCTGTTTTGTGGGGGTTGATACCCAAGCCACAGTGATTAGCCCATTTCTTTAGCTTGTTGAGAGCGTTTTGCATGAGTTCTTTTATAGTATTGAGGTACTTTCCGGTGACGGCTATAGCAATGTCATCCGCATATGCAATCACCCTGCAGCCCACCCCTTCCAGGTATATCAGTAGTTCATTCACCACCAAATTCCAGAGAAGGGGGGAAAGGACCCCGCCTTGCGGCTTGCCTCTACTGTCAGACTTCCTGGCGGATGAAACGCCCAGTTTTGAGTTGATAATCCGACTTTTGAGCAGTAGATTGATCAATTCACCAAGCGAACCCTCCACATTCAGTGCTGTCAGTGCATCTGTGATTGCAGATGTACCCACATTGTTAAAGGCGCCTTCTATATCCAGAAAAGCAACCATAGTGTACTCCTTGTGATGAAGGGAGTATTCAATAGTGCGTACCAGAGAGTGAAGGGCGGTTTCAACTAACTTACCAGTACAGTTTGCATGTTGAGACGCAGATAGAAGTTGCGTATTTATGTTGGTACGGAGATGGATATCAATCAGTCGCTCCAACGTTTTGAGGAGGAATGATAATAAACTAATAGGTCTCAGGTCTTTTGGGCTGACATGGGAGTATTTCCCGGCTTTTGGTATAAACACCACGTTCACTTCTCTCCAAGCCTGAGGAATGTATGCCATTTTTAAGCAGCTGTTCAGAATCATGTCCAATACTGGTGTGATGATATCCGAAGACATTTGTAATTCGGGAGGTATTATGCCGTCTGGTCCTGCAGACTTGAAGGGCTTGAAGCTATTTAGTGCCCAAAGCAGCTTGTTCCTTGTAATCAGACCTTGAGATTGAGTCACCTGTGCCAGTGATCTATTCAGATCAGTGTACCCGGTAATGTTGGAGCTACCTGGGAAGTGAGTATGAAGTAGCAGATTGAGCGATTCCTCGCTAGATGTCGTCCAAGATCCATCAGCTTTCTTTAGACAGCTGGGAATGGTTGGATTTGAAGCTTGGATTTTTCTTAGCCTTGATGCCTAAGAGAATTCTTCTATTTTGCCACAGAAGAGTCTCCAGGATGATCTTTTGGCTTTCCTTAGCTCTTTTTTGTATAATTTGAGGGCTTCCTTATGGGAGTCCCAGTCAGTAAGTGATCTCGAGCTTTTAGCGCGATTGAAGAGGTTCCTGAAATTATTTCTGAGTGGCCCCAATTCCTGGTTCCACCAGTGTGGCTTTCACTTTCCCATAGGTAGTATGAGGGGACAGGAAGCAGACATCGCTTTATTGAGAGCCGAGGTGAGCTCATTGACCTTGCAGTCAAGCTCGGAAAAGTTGCAGGGTGGACTTAAAAGTTCAGAGGTAACTAGGCAGGGAGGATCAACATTGAGCTTGAATTGAAGATAACGGTGATCAGAGAAGGAGTGATCAGCCGAGACCTTCCAACCCGTTATTATGTCGTTGGTGGTATCGGAGACAAGAGTAATGTCAAGGACTTCTTGTCGATTTTTGGTAATGAAAGTGGGTTCATTACCTATATTACATACAATGAGGTAGACACCTAAGTCACATGACTGACAACAAAAGGAAAATCGATCAAACGTCACCTGAAAAAAATATTTATCCACTTTTTAATATCAACAGACCATCAAAGGTTTATAAATCTCAAAAGACAATGTCGATCTCCCAATCTGACCTTGATAAAATCAAATCCATTATTGAGGCATCGCTCAATATAGGACTCTCCAAAGCGACGGCCAATCTAGCAACAAAAGACGATCTCAACAAACTTAGCAATGAGATACACTCGCTAAGACAACAAAACCAGAATTTATCTGAAAAAGTGCAGCATTTTGAAAATCGATGTTGCATTCTAGAAGAGGAGCTTGAACTGCAGAGCAGAGAAATCAGAGGGAAAAATATTATTTTCACGATTCCAAACGACCGATCTGACCCCCAAGAAAGGATTCATAACATAACCACACTTTTACTAGGCTCTGATGCAGACCAACAACAAATGCCACAAGCCATAAAACTTAGTGAAAACAAGAAAACAATTAAACTCAAACTTAGCACTGGTTCCAATGAAACTGCAATGCAAATGTTAAGAAATTCCTTGAAGCTAAAAGGCACAGGCTGCTATATCGAACGAGACCTTAGCAAACAATCACAAATCAAACGTCGAATTCTACTCGGGTATCGAAAAGTCGTCAAAACAATTAAACCAAGCGAAGCAGTATTGATTAAAAATAACAATTTATTAATTGGTAATAGAACATTTTATTTAGATAATAATAACAAACTTAAATATAATAACACAAACGGAGAAAACGAACTACAGAATATCTACGGAAAACTCAATTTTAATGCTGTCAACGAAACTATGTTGTCAAACAGACGTCAGCGTGAATGGCCCAAACCAGATGCACCAGTGTTGACACTTTACACCGAAGGTCCGGAAGGTAGTAGTGTCATACAAAACTGAGAATTAAGCGTCGTCAGCTCAAACAAATTTATCTCTGCAAATATTTTATCTTACAATATATCTGGATTAAGTAATAAATTATTATTTGTAGATTTTTTTAACTATGTTAAGAACTTTGAAATTTTCTTTTTATTTGAAACACATTTAACAAGCGATAATTTAAGTAATTTTAATAAATATTTCGATGGCTTTAAGTTAATTTGGAGCGAAGCAAGTAAAACCTACATAAAGGGGCCTGCAAGTGGAGGAAGCCTGTACGGGATAAAAAAATCACATTTAAAAACTTACGATTTTGATGAATTTGAAGGAACTACCGTAGTAAAATGTGTGACACAAAATAATAATACATATATCGTCCCATCATATATAAACTGCAACAAATGGACTCACGACTTTGAGAGGCTGTGTAATACAATGTCATGTTTAGCTAGCAAAAACGTTATGCTGATTGGAGATTGGAATTCGAGAATAAGTGACTCACAAACCACTATAGTGCAAACTGTAACAAACCCTAGTATATGCTGTACCAATAGGGTATCTAAAGACAAAGTCTGCAATAAAAATGGAACAGATGTACTAGAGCTGCTCCAAATGTATGATCTTATTGTGTTAAACGGCTGTACAGAAGGTGATAGAGAAGGGCATTACACATTTGTCGGAGGACAAGGCAATTCAGTTATTGATTTTTGTGCTGTTAACAACGACTGGACTGAGAAAATTAAAAAATTTGAGGTACAATACAAAACTTTTTCGGATCACATGCCAATCGTGGTTGAAGTTGATGGTGAAACACCCTCATATCACAAAAACCTGCCGCTGCTACCAAGACTTAAATGGAAATCCGAAAAAACAAATACCTACCACAGTTTATTAGACAGCTTGCTCTCAGCAAATAATTCGATACCTGAAGAAACAGAAACACTCGCAAACCAAATAACTTGTTATATAAGAAGTGCTGCATCAAACAACATTTCAAATATAAGGTCACCATTTAAACAAAAATGGTTTGATAGAGAATGCATAAATGCTAGGAAGAAATCATTTGCCCTTTTGCGTGTCTGGAGAACTTGTAATGACCCTGATGTTAAAAAGTGGTATAACCAAGTGAATACCCACTACAAAAATCTATGCCTAGCTAAGAAAACTGACTTCGATAATCAGCAAGCTCTCTTACTTAGTCAAACCAAGTCTTCGAAGGACTTCTGGAGAATAGCAAGGGAGATTAATGGTACAGTTTATCAAATAGGTACAGGAGTATCTGCTGATGATCTATCCATATATTTTAAACATCTTCTACTGGATAACTCAAACCTTTCTTTCTCGTATGCGGACCCCCTCATTTTCGACGATTCCCTAGATGGTGAGGTAACAACTGACGAAATTAATGCTGTTATCATGAAATCCAAAAATGGAAAGGCGCCAGGCGAAGATGGGATTCCGTACGAATTCTACAAAAATGCTAGTCCAACCTTAATCAACTATTTGAAAGTTCTCTTCAACAGTGTGTTCTCGAGTGCAGACATCCCTTCATCGTTTAAGAAGTCCGTAATATTCCCCATCCACAAAAAGGGTTCGCTGGAAAACGTAGAAAACTACAGGGGAATCTCATTCATGAATGTGTCAGCCAAGATATTTTGTGGCATACTTGTAGGACGATTAGAAAAATGGGTAGATGAAAAAAATATTCTGACAGAGCGTCAAGCTGGATTCAGAAAAAACTTTTCAACCGTTGACCAAATATTCACATTATCTGCGATTATAAGAGCCTTTCAAGCCAGAAACAAGAAAATGTATAGCTTTTTTGTAGATTTCAAGGCAGCTTTTGATCTTGTTAGCCGAAGTGCACTCTTCTATAAACTGTCTCAGTTGGGTATCTCTACAAAATTTCTTAAGACCATTAAAAAAATGTATGCCGAAACAAGTGTAGCAGTCTGGGATGGAAAGGATTTCTCAGAATGGTTTAAAACACAGACTGGTGTAAAGCAAGGATGTCCTCTTAGTGCCTTATTGTTTTCTCTATTTATAAACGACATAGAAAAAGATTTGCCTGGTGGAGTACGAATTGCTAATACCGTGGTCAATGTCTTGTTATATGCCGATGATCTTGTTCTACTCTCTGAATCTCCTGAAAATCTCCAATTGATGATAAATCGTCTAGCCAGTTACTGCAAAAAATGGGGACTAACCATCAACACCGAAAAATCTAAAATTATGGTATTTTCCCGTTCACCACGAGTGCAAAGTGGAAATAGATGGTTTTATAATGGAAGCCGATTAGAGATTGTGAAGGAACTCAAATATTTAGGAGTGAAACTGAACCCAACCCTAGAATTTGGTAAACATCTAACGCATAAAGCCAAGTCCTCCCAAAGCTTAGTGAATCTATCATGGAAAAATGTTTTTGCAAACAAGCGGATTCTCCTCTCAACGAAATACAGAATATTTGATTCAGTTGTTAAATCAACTCTTTGTTACGCCTCTCAAGTTTGGGGATCAGACGAGTACGAAGTAATCGAGAAATTCCACAGGAACTTCTTGAAAAAATTATTCAACTTACCAATGAAATCGCCGAACTACACAATCTATTTGGAAACGGGTCTTCCAATGCTTTTTACAAGCACTCTCAAATCGCAAGCGGATTACATCATTAAAATAGGTTCGTATCCAGACTCCCGAATAACCAAAAAAATGCTATCTTATGAATTAAGGAACAAGGACTGGTGGGCGTTAAGATGGTTAAGAATTGGAAACGCGTGTGGAGAAACTATTTCATTCGATCTAAACAACCTGGACAACTTAAAGAACCAAATTTATCGAATAATAAATAAAAATGAAGATGCTATTCGTGTGCGATTTATAGAGAAAGCTCGTGAATCAGATAGCAGAGTATTGTATTCTCACCTGAACTTCAATCTAAAGGATAAGAACTATTTCAATGACTCACTCAACTATAGTGAAATATCTCTTATTTTCAAAACAAGGTGTGAGTTGATTGGTTTAAATGGCAGCCCATATAATGGAAGCTTCAACCAGTTTTGTAATATTTGCAACTTAAAAGCGAAAGAAGACTGCTTTCACATTATTAGTGTTTGTCCAATCTACAAACCACAGAGACTAGCTTACTTCGGAAAAAAATTCCTTACCATGCAGGAGACAATACAAATTCTGAACGAGTGTGATTGGAAAAAGTTATTTTATTATATTAAATCCATCTACAAATACAGGTCGCTATTAATAACAGAGTATTATGATTGATTAAGTTTATTAAAAAAATAACTATATTGTTAAAGTAACAAATGTAGGTACATGTATAAGCATTTTGCTAACCAAGCTGACGGCTAAGCCATAGCTTTAAAATTCATTCTATCTTGTAACTTATGTAATAAGAAAATATTAAATAAATGAATTTCTTACTTACTTACTTACTTACTTACAATGAGGTTGGTGCTTAAAATATAATCAAGAAGTGACTCACCCCTGTTGCTGATATCCGAGCTGCCCCATACGGTGTGATGTGCGTTAGCATCGCAACCGATTATGAGTTCAGCCTTCTGCCTCCTTGCTTCTTCGATCAGTCTCTCCAGGTGAGGCCCCACGTGGTCGTGGGCGAGATATGCTGATGCCAACCAGAGTGATCTGCCTGCAGGCTCCAGTTTCGCAGCAGTTATATCCCGATCGCTGAAATTAGGGAGTAAAAAGTTTCTTTTCACTAGAATGCCCGATCTTGGTTTACCTTTGTCGGTCACATACAGTGAGTAATATCCAGGAGTCTTGAGTACTTGAACCAGGTTGCGTACAATCTATGGTTCTTGGATCAAGACGGCATCTTCCCCGCGTTTAGAAAGGCGAAGAATAAGAGCACCCGAAGACTTGATTGAGTGTTGGAGGTTAATCTGGATTAACTGCAGCATTGTCGCTACAATCCGGAGGCACCTCCACCACGGTGTTATTTAGGCCTTCCAATTCCGAAGACGAACTGAGAAGTTCATCGTCACTCAGAAGAACAATATCAATGAAATCGTCAGTCTCCATATCCGATTGGATATCGCTTACGGAGAGTGACGATTTTGCAGTTGCTGTACGATCGGCGGATTCATCGTTCTCCAGCGAAGAGAACGAGGTAGATGGCTCATCGTTCGAGAGTTCAGGGTAAGGAGAAGGAGGAGGAAGTTTTCCCGCCTCAAGTTCGTCCTTCTTATATACCCTCATTTTGACCTCGATCCAGCCAAATCGTATGAGGCCATTGGTCTTTGCCAGAGGAGCCAGGGTTTCCTGATTGATGATGACTACCGCACATCTGTGGCAACCCTTTTGTTTCTCCAGTTTCGCCACCTTCCAGTTATGGGTCGGTAGTGAGTGGTTGCTTAATCTTAGAATGTCTAAGACGCCCTCTGGGGTGGATGGAATTATGGGGATCCATATGCGCGATCTTGGCCGGCAGGGGATGTCCTCCCTCGCAACGACCTCGAGCTTTGCGCCGGGCGCCACACCTCTCCAAGCCTACAAATCGCAAGCTTGTAGAGGTCAGCCGATCTTTGGTCGCTACATGCGACCAGCTTAATGTGGCCTTGATGCCACCCGCCTTCATGAATTAGCGGAGGTGGTCCCTAGTTTTCTCTCACGAATGAGGCATAGTTGCCCGAGAGCGCAGATAGTACATCATCCCATCTTTCGTGGGAGATAGTGCCGTCTATGTGACTACGGTCTATAATCGCGACCACAATTTTGTCCTTAAGGACCTCACTAAAAGGCCTGTGAGATATGACAGTGGGAGGGTTGCCGGTGTTGTGCACCCTCTGCCTCTTGGGAACCGAAATGGTCCCTTCCACGGATCTCTGGCGTTTTGTCGACAAATCCCCGCTGGTTTTGCTGAGGATTTGTTGGGCCCATTCCAGTTTCGCGATTTGGTCCGGGGTCCTATCCTTCACCGTGATGTTGCCACACATACGCTGGATCCGGATGGCATTTCGACGATTTTTGTAATTCGTCGAGGACGGATTGCGATGACGCGATCCGGCGCCAGAATTGGGTTTTTTTGTGGGTCTAGCGTCACTGCTATTGCCGACACCAGAAGGACCATGAGTAGGCACAGTCAATCCTTCAGTCAGCCTTGCAGAAGCGGTGGTGGTTGAAGGGCCAGCAGAGGGGGGACCATGATGCACAGTCCTCTCTCTGTTGGGAAGGGTTTTTTTTTCGCTCGCAACCGCTAATGGAGGGACCATGTGTATTCACAGTCCCAATCCTAGCTGGTGCCACAAGAGCTTTGCCGGTAGACAGCTTGGTCGCCGTACTACCGTCCGGTTTTAAAGGGATACCGACCGTAAAATGTTTTTGTTTTGTTTTGTTGGTATTCATAATAAGTCCCATGAGTAGCGGAGAAAAGAGGTCCATCTGCACAGACATCCGCATTATGCAGATAAGGCTAGTTAATCCGGAGGGCGCCAGGTATCCGGATACTACGTGCGCGACTGAGCTATTTGATGACTGGGCCCTCGGGCAGGTTGACTCTCGGCACGGGTCGTATGACACCTTACGTCCAGCCCAGGTGGTAAAGGAAAGGAAAGGGGAAGGACGTATTGTCCTGTAAAGGCCGCGTAGTAGTACACGTACTTAACTTGCGCCTTGAGAAAGAAAAAGAGGAGAGGGGACGTAGAGTCCGGGTCAGTACTTGGTTGACGCTCGTCATCAGCCTGTCTGTCATGGGTGGCCCTTAGACAGCATAGCCCGTTGAACCTGCGCCGTAAGCCTTCGCACCGGCACCATCGAATGCAATGATGGTACACACGGCAAGGTGACTGACCCCCGCGAAGGAAATGAATTACTTAAAACTATATTTTGTAATTGCAAGAATGGATGTGGTCCACGCTGTGGGTGCAGAAAATCGGGGTTGCAATGTACTTTAGCTTGTGGCCAGTGTAATGGGCAAGCTTGCCTCAATGCTTTTTCATTGCAAATTCCACAAGGCCTGGAAACAACGATTCAGGACAACGAAAATGATGAGAGTGAAACATAAATTTTCGAACGCCTGGAAGATGACGATGATGAAGAAAATTAATACTTTGATTCTTTAAATTATTGATATTTTTTTAATTTTCACTTCACTTCAATTTAAATTGAAAGAAATATACAACTGCTCAATATAGATAAAATTAAAATATATTGTAACAACCATTTTGCGGCGCACAACATTCACCACATCATTAATTATTATTATTAATTATCATTAATTATTATTATCATTAAAATTATTGTTTCATCATTATTACTTATTGAATTGAATTGAATTAATCATCAACCATAAATAATTTACATTACAAACTTTTATGCAAGAATGTACTCTCTTATTTGATTTTGTTAAAAAAGAACTTTTTTCGAACTGTACATTTATGTTTTAGTATTAAGCTTTTAGAACCAATGTAAACTTTTGAAAATGGAAAGCTCACCATAAATAAGTATAAAAGGCCGCGCCGAATCAGAATAAAATCACTTCTGGTTGTGATAGCTAGAGGTAAGCCATTCGATGGTACACTACTGCCTTTTGCTCCTCAAGCGTTTACAACAAGGAAACCGAGTTTCATCGTTTTCGTTCCCATTGACGGAGGTATACTACCGCCTCTTTGGTTTGAACTAGTAAATTGCCTTTCCACCTACCTTTTGTGCTATCGCCTATTTAGCGGGTTACTGCGTCTTTTCGCATATCCTGCGGTAGAGGATAAAACAAACAACCCCACTCAGTTTGAGTTGCCGCCAATTCAGCGGGGTACTGCGTCATTTCGCATATCCTGCGGTAGAGGGTAAACAAAATTGATGCTATAGATTTTGTTTGAGCTTTTCATTTCTTTTACAAGCCATCACTACGGCGACTTTTGTCAAACTAAATAAAAAAAACCATTCATATTTAATCTAATCTGTTTTATTCTCCTCCTAGAGGAAGAAGAAGTTGGAGAGACCTCACCCCCCCCCCCCCCGCGAGAATCTCTCTCATTTAGCCAGTCACGCACTAAAAGGCTTGGCCGCTATATTGGCGCCCAACATGGGGCCCGATTCTTCAAATCAAGACGGAAAATAAACAGAGGAGTAGCGAGCGCATCGCCGCAGCTAAAAATAAGCACAGAAAATGGCGGTTTTTTCGGACACTCAACTGAAAGAGTTCATCGCAGCGATCCAAACCCAAAATGTTCGCATAGGAAGTTTTAGCAACTGCACCGCACGTTTCAAGGAAGAAAGAGATCCTGAAGTTGTAGAGACGTTTATTGCTACGATAAACGTATACAAAGACGTAGATCACATCAGCGACCAAGATGCTATAAAAGGTTTTCCACTTCTACTTGTAGAAAATGCTGTCAATTGGTGGCAAGGGGTAAAATCAGAAGCTAAAACTTGGCATAATGTTCAAACTCTTTTGCGTAATGCATATGCCTCTGCTAAGCCCGCTTATCGTATTTATATGAAGGTTTTCGAGCAAAACCAGAAACCGAGAGAGTCAACCGATGATTTTATATGTACAAAGAGAGCATTATTTGCAAAGCTGCCTGAAATTCTCAAGGAATCAATGATGTTAGATCTTGTGTATGGATTGCTTAACATCCATATCAGAGACGGTGTGCCTCGAGAAAGTGTGACTACATTCCAGGAATTGTTGGTGAAAGCAAGAGCAACTGAACTCTCTCGAGCAGAAAAGAGCATAAATATGGACGAAAAAGGGAAAAATGACACAGAAAAGAAACGCTGTACTTTCTGCAAGCACTTAGGCCACACTATTTTGAACTGCCGGAAGAAAGAAAAGCAAAATCCACAAAACGTATCAACAGGAGAAAAAATCCATTGCTACAAATGTAAGGCACCAGGATTTATCGGATCAAACTGCCCGACCTGTAAAGACCTACCAAAAGGACCAGCCACGGTATCCTTTAACTGCATTAAAACAACTGCCAGTACAGATTTACCAACGGTTTCAATATTCTCACATGGCGAAAAAGGAATTGCGTATTTAGATACCGCAGCCCGTACCAGCGTTGCTGGCAGAGAATTGTTTTTGCATCTCTTACGGAATGGTACGAAATTCAAGGAAATAAAAACAACGGAAACACTTGCGGATGGAAATTCCTTACAACAAGACGTTTTAATTGCTGAAACCAGCATATTATTTGGAAATCGTCTACGACCTATCAAGTTTATAGCGTTACCAAAAGCCACAGATAATCGAACATTGATCGGTATCGAATTTTTGGAGAAAAACGGTGTAATTATGGATCTAGGACAGAGGATTTGGTATTTTGGTGACCAAAAAGAAAAAACGTTCGAATTCTACGACACGTCTCATACAATATTAACCACAAAACGCAAACCATCTCCAAATTTTGAAAATGCAGCTCCTATCTTTTCGTATGTTCCATTCAAACCAATTTCACCACTTGCTAAAACTCCTAAATCTTCTCCGCAAACTCAAACGTCTTTGACTGCTGAGAAAAACAAAGCGAACGCTTCTGCTTTCCTGACTTGGTTCGAGTCCAATCCAACTTCAGCAACGGTTAGTACACCGAAACGAATGAGGGTAAAGGAAACGAACAACGACTATTCACCTAACTCGATACAAAAGATTTTCGAAGATACATTAAGAGCAACCGATGTAACCCCAGACCGGAAGAAACTCAGCAGGGAACCTAGCTTTCCTGATCTTGTTCTTTCATCGAAGGATATGGAAACGGATCCAGATATCATCATAATCAACTCCTTCGATATTAACTTAAGAGAAAACGAGACTACTGAACTAAGTTGATCAGACAAGAAGAAATTAAGTGCACTCCTAGACGAGCACAAAAGCGTATTCGACGATATTTCCGAACCAACGCCTTTCGCAACTCACAAAATCAATACTCGTGATCATAGTCCCATAGCGACAACACCATACAGATTATCGGCAACAAGAAGAGACCAGCTAAAACATGAGCTACATAAGATGTTGGAAAATTAAATCATCGAAGAATGTGATTCACATTGGGCTGCACCTGTGGTGTTAGTTCCAAAAAAGGGTGGAACTATTTGAGCCTGTATCGATTACCGAAAACTCAATAGTATCACGATTTCCAGCTACCATCCATTACCACGCATAGACGATCTCTTACACTCAACAAAAAAAAAAAAACAAGTTTAAAACAACGCTAGATCTACGATCAGGATACTATCAAGTAGAAATAGCTGAGGAGGACAAGGACAAAACAGCGTTTGTCACACCTTTTGGGCTACGCAATGATCCAGCAACCTTTTAAGAATTGATGGACAGATTTAGAAAAGGGTTATCACAAACCCTGATTTTGGTTTACCTTGACGATCTCATCATATGCTCCAATAGTTTTGACGAACATTTAAGGGATCTGCAACGTGTCTTTGATCGACTAGATGTATTTAAACTCAAAGTAAATAGGAACAAATCTCACTTTTGTTGTTCAACTGTTAATTATCTGGGACATCTTATCACAGACAAAGGTATACAAGTTAATCCGGACAAAGTTACTGCAATCTTGAATCGACCAGAACCAAAGAACGTAAAACAGGTTCTTTCCTTCCTTCAAACCTGCTCCTGGTATAGGCGGTTCATTTAAAATTTTGCAGACATTTCAAAGCCGTTGAGTTATCTCACAAAGAAAAATGCCTTTCGATTTTCTGAAAACTCTACTTACTACAGCACCTATCCTTCAACAGGCATCTGATGAGAAACCATTCTTTTTAAAAACTGATGCTAGTAATTATGCCATCGGAGCAGTATTGGCCCAGGGGGAGAAGACAGACGAGCATCCAGTAGAGTACGCCTCTAGACTGCTTACATCAGCTGAGCATAACTACTCTACAACTGAACGCGAAGCACTTGCCATAGTATGGGCTGTAAACAAATTCCGAGGATACATTGAGGGTGGTGAGGTAACACTTCTGACTGACCATCAACCATTAAAATGGCTCCTTACGCTAAAATCACCCACTGCCCGACTTGCCCGCTGGGCTTTGCAACTACAATCATTTAATTTCAAAATAGAATATACACCAGGTAGGACAAACCTTGTAGCTGATATGCTTTCAAGACCACCGTGTGGAGACAACGGATCAAAGGATCAAATTGTGAAATCTGCAACTTCCAAATAGATCTACCCTCAACAAGGCGAAAAGAAATCCGAGAAGCACAACTTGAAGACAATCAACTCAAGGATATAATCGAGTCATTTGAAACCAATAATGAGAATATTCCACGATGGACTTCTCGCGGTTATATCCTAAATGATGGAATACTTTACAGATATTCAGCGGAATCCGAAGCGGAAGATGCTCAATTCGTTGTACCAACTCAAGAACGAGAATCAATTTTACAAACGTATCATAATGATGCTACTGCAGGACATTATGGAATCGACCGCACTTTCGCCAGAATTACATCCAGATACTATTGGCCTGGCATGAGAAACGATATCACCAAGCATATAGGAAACTGCCTCACGTGCCTCAGATACAAACCAAGCAATATGAAGCCGATGGGTTTACTTCAGACCGTATCAAGTAATCAAAGATTCGAAGTAGTAGCTGTTGATTTATTCGGACAATTACCTAAAACTAATGACGGATTTCAATGGATCTTGATTGCTGAAGATCTTGCTAGTAGGTGGGTTAAAGTATTTCCACTCAAAGAAGCAACGGCAGAAAATTGTGCACTAACATTGCTAAGCGAAGTCTTTCTACGGAACTCCACGACGACTCATTTCCGATAACGGTGTACAATTCATATCGTCCCTTATGCAGCAACTTACCCACTGCCTCGGTATTCAACAAACACTCACCCCAGTTTACCATCCTGAAGCAAATCCAGTCGAGCGTAAGAACCGAGATATGAAGACTCAACTCTCCATTTTAGTAGGCAATAATCACACCACCTGTTCGGATAACCTATCTATAATACGATTCGCCATGAACACTGCCAAATGCCAAAGCACTAGATACACCGCAGCATATCTTACCTTCGGTCGAGAGCTGAGGACTATCGATGACGTAAACCATGATTTAAGGAGCATCATTGATTCTGAAAACTTTATACCTCAGATCACGCCAAAACTTCTTCAACTAGCCAAAACTCTCCAAAGCGATAGAGAGACGGTTGAAAAAACACAAGACCATAACAAGACATACTCCGACAAAAAACGACTACCTACGCCTACTTTTGAAGTAGGAGAACAAGTACTAATCACATCCCATGTTCTCAGCAATACACGCAAAAATATTACTGCCAAGTTCGTACCAAAGAGGGATAGACCATACACGATTATTAAGCAACTTGGGTCAACTACCTTCCAAGTCGCCTCCAAAGATGACCTTACTATGCCACTAGGTACATACCATGTTTCATCTCTTACGAAATATGCAAGCAATGAAGACACTGATGTACAACTCAGTCCGAACCCTAAGAAGACGAGGAAGACCCAAGAATCCATCTACTTCTGTCGCAGCACCGAGACGACAGCAGCGCCATAGGGGGAGAATGTAACAACCATTTTGTGGCACACAACATTCACCACATCATTAATTATTATTGTTAATTATCATTAATTATTATTATCATTAAAATTATTGTTTCATCATTATTACTTATTGAATTGAATTGAATTAATCATCAACCATAAATAATTTACATTACAAACTTTTATGCAAGAATGTACTCTCTCATTTGATTTTGTTAAAAAAGAATTTTTTTCGAACTGTACATTTATGTTTTAGTATTATGCTTTTAGAACCAATGTAAACTTTTGAAAATGGAAAGCTCACCATAAATAAGTATAAAAGGCCGCGCCGAATCAGAATAAAATCACTTCTGATTGTGATAGCTAGAGGTAAGCCATTCGACGGTATACTACTGCCTATTGCTCCTCAAGCGTTTACAACAAGGAAACCGAGTTTCATCGTTTTCGTTCCCATCGACGGAGGTATACTACCGCCTCTTTGGTTTGAACTAGTAAATTGCCTTTCCACCTACCTTTTGTGCTATCGCCTATTCAGCGGGTTACTGAGTCTTTTCGCATATCCTGCGGTAGAGGATAAAACAAATAACCCCACTCAGTTTGAGTTGCCGCCTATTCAGCGGGTTACTGCGTCATTTCGCATATCCTGCGGTAGAGGGTAAACCAAATTGATGATATAGATTTTGTTTGAGCTTTTCATTTCTTTTACAAGCCATCACTACGGCTGGCTTTTGTCAAACTAAATAAAAAAAACCATTCATATTTAATCTACTCTGTTTTATTCTCCTCCTAGAGGAAGAAGATGTTGGACAGACCTCACCCCCCCTCTCTCTCTCGCGCTCTCACCGCCCACTATCCCAAAAGCGGTTGAACGCATGAACAAATGTTTAAGACAAAATCTGTGTGAAATTTTATGCTCTACAATTTTTACTTAGATGTTAACATCATTGGAGCTATAAAAACCGAGATAATCGCGAAAAACGATATTTGTGACCTTTGACCTTGAATAACTTATGTTACAGATACAGACACGTGATTTTATGTGACTTTCCTAACAACTTTTAGAACGCCAATGTGAAGGTGTATACGAGTTTCCAGCTTATTATCTCTCGTTTACAGGTTGAACCCTAATTTGACTATACTAAATTTTATTTCAAAGCACCGTAGTCGGTAAATAAATGTTCCGAGCTGATTGAAAGTCCTGTATATTTTTTTTAGTATATAATCTTGAACAAAATTTAAGTTTTTCTTTTCTTAATAATAAAACATAATCCAAGTAAACCCACTCATCTTTCATTGGGGGAACAATCACCCCTACAGGTTTTATTACTTACAAAGTAGGCGTGCCGCGTGACATTTGGCCAGATCCGCTTAGTCGCTAGACGTGTATTGCTACTTGTCCACTCAAGGTTTATTCTCTCTATTGCGGATAGATCGATCAAGAGTTGCATGTAGCGATTGGTATGCCTAGGGAACCTTTATCGGGTAAAAGAGGTAATGCGGTTCCTTTTTTGGCGAGATCGTCTGCCCTACAGTTACCTGGAATGTCTCTATGTCCCGGCACCTAACAGAGGTGAATGTTAAACTGCTCCGCCATCTCCGAAAGAGATGAGCGGCAGTCTAGGGCTGCGATGGAATTTCAAGAGACCGAGTCCAGGGAAAGAGGCTAAAATTTAGCTTTTCTGAGAAAACGCTTCCACCTACCCCATCACTAGTTTTTTATCCGTCGGCGTAGAAGTGAAAGCTCTTTCCGAGCTGCAATCGGGGTATGGTGTAGTATATGTTTCTATGTAGAGACTCAAAGGAGTCCAGAATAATAGAGTATAGCCAATGCGTGATGCGAGGTTGTATACCCCACTTATTGCCAATGGCTTTTTTGCAGGAGAAAAGTGCAAGAAAGAGTCAAGAAAGCTGTAGTTTCTTGACTCTTTCTTGTATATTGGGTTTCCAGCTAACTTCCTGTCGAAGATTTAACCCAAAAATTTGGCTTCGTCAGAGAAAGTTAAGCTTATACCGCTAATAGAGGGAGGGTCAATATATGGGATTTTATATTTCCTGGGAAAGAGAACAATCTCGGTTTTGTAGGGGCTTACGCGCAGTCCACACCAATTAGCCCATTTCGTTATCTTGTTAAGAGCGGAGGAGTTCCTTTATGGTGTTGATGTGTTTTCCAGAGACGGCGAAAGCAACATCATCCGCATAGGCAATCACGCTGCAGCCCTCCGCTTCCTGGTATATCAGTAGTTTATTCACCACCAAATTCCAGAGAAGGGTAGAAAGAACACCGCCTTGCGGCGTACCTTTACTGACAGACCTCCTAGCATATGTTAAGCCCAGTTTTGAATTGATTATCCGGCTTGTGAGCAGTAGATTAATCAATTCACCAAGCGAGCTATCCATATTCAGTTCTGTCAGTGCATTTGCGATTGCAGATGTGTTAACGTTGTTAAACACGCCTTCTATGTCAAGGAAAGCAACCATGCTATACTCCTTGTGATGAAGATAGTATTCGATAGTGCGTACTAAGGAATGAAGCGCGGTTTCCACCGACTTGCCATTACAGTACGCATGCTGAGCCGCAGACAGTAATTGCGCATTTATGTTCATGCGAAGATGGATATCAATCAGTCGCTCCAGCGGTTTGAGGAGGAATGAAGATAGACTAATGGGTCTGAGGTCCTTAGAACTGACATGGGAATATTTGCCAGCCTTGAGTATAAAAACCACTTTTACTTCTTTCCAAGCCCGGGGAATATGAACCAGATCTAGACAGCTTTTCAGGATCATCTCCAGCACAGCCAGGATGATATTCAATGACATTTGTAGTTCGACAGGTATTATGCCGTCTGGTTCTGCGGGCTTGAAAGGTTTGAAGCTTTGTAGCGCCCAAGTCAGCTTGTCCCTAGTAATCAGATCGTGAGAGTAAGTTACCAGTGCATATGACCTGTTAAGGTTATTATTGCCGGTAATGTTGGAGCTACCTGGGAAGTGAGTATCAAGTAGCAGATTGAGAGATTCCTCGCTAGATGTTGCCCAAGAGCCGTCTGCTTTTTTAAGGCAGCTAGGCATAGTTGGATTTGAAGCGAGGATTTTTCTTAGAATTGATGCCTCAGAGGATTCTTCTATTTTGCCACAGAAGAGTCTCCATGACGATCTTTTGACTTTCCTTAGCTCTTTTTTGTATAGTTTGAGGGATTTCTTGTAGGAGTCCCAATCTGTTATTGCTTTTGAGCTTTTAGCAAGATTGAAGAGTCTCCTGCACTCCTTTCTAAGTGGTCCCAGCTCAGGGGTCAACCTGACTCCTTTTCCCCCCAAGGTTGTTCGAGGGGACAGGATGCAGACATTGTTTTGTTAAAAGGCAGGGTAAGCTCATTGACTTTACTGTCAAGCTCATTGGAGTTACATCAAAGCCTACTTGCTACGTACATGCCACCCACCTTCGTGCTGAGAAGGTGCGAGAAAGCGCCTTCTTGACCATATCCCACCTCTCAAGGGAGATAGTGCCGTCAATGTCATTGCGGTCGATGACTGCGACCACTATCTTGTCTTTCAAGATATCGCTAAAGGACCTGTGAGATATAACGGTGGGAGAGTTGCCGGTGTTATGCACTCTCTGCCGCTTAGGAACCGAACTGGTTCCCTCCACCGATCTCTGGGGTTTTGTCGTCGGATCGCAACTGGTCTTAAGGACCTGTTCATCTCCTTCGACTACTTACCTTGCCGTGGTGGAGATGCTTAGTAAGGACCCGTTAATACCGGAGAGCGATTGCAGCAGGGCTTCCCAAGCTGTAATGTCTCCGGAGGAGGGCTCCGAAGCTAAAGAGTAGTTAACCCAGCTCCAGTGGTGGTGCGAGCGCAGCGTAAACCGTGCCCAGGGATGAAAGGCTGAGGGTATTTTCAACCGATAACGAGCTCCTTCAGGTGCCCTGGCAGGGCCTGTCGTGTTCAGCCTTACCCCAGTAGAACCGACAATGCTGGGGTGGACGTTTTCTCACCGGCTTACTCGTGGGACTCTAATTTTTAACAATGAACCAAAACCAAACAAAAACAAAACAAAAAAACCAAAACACAGAAAAACAAAGCTCAGCAAAATCTTCAAAGGCTGACTTACGCACAGAAGAATTAGCAAAACAGGACGGGATTGACGACCGACTAAACTATAGGGTCAAAAACAGCTCGGAATCCGTGAATCACTCGTACTCCGAGACTGCTTCCTGTTATGTGTTGAGGCTTGGCCACAGGGGCGTCTTCGGAGTAGTGGAGGAGGACGGTGGCACGCTCGCGGTTGCACGGCTATCGCTCGTCGGACGGGGGTAGTTCTTGTCACCCGTCACACTAAACCACCTGCTCACAAACAAAAATATTCGTGCCTGAGAAAAAAAGGAAGAAGATAGGCAGAAAACTAGATCGGACGGACAAAAAAAGACAGGAAAGAGAAACGAAGAGAAAGATAGGACAGAAGAAAAGGAAAATCTCAATACCTTTGCCCTACCAAGGAGAGAGTACAGGAAGTCAGATGCAATTTTCACTATCCTAACTATGCTAACTAATCCTATTCTAATCTAAAACGTAAGAGCTAAACCTTAACATCTATCCCTAATCTAACTTATATCTAACCTAATTCTAGACTACTTTGCATCAACTGCTTCCTGATGTCGCTCCCTGATAAGGTTCGTCTCGTTCCTGAGACTTGCCAGATGATGACGGCTCTGGCTCGGCCTACCCACCCTATGTGTCGTTCGACACTCCATTGGCTATCTCTCTGGCCGGAAATAGTGAGAGACAGCCCCTTGAACAGAATCCAGTCACTCGTACGTCTGTGTACTTGTAGTGGAGAGTTCGTACGTCCTCCCGTCGCGTTCTCATGTTCGTTGGTCGTCTACGTACCGTCTACGTCATTGCACAGGCGAAAGGACGGCCTTCCCAATTACCACACACACCAAATCACTTTTGTATCTACTCCATTGAAACCAAGAAATGCAATTCACTTTTTAAATACATTATAATTCATTTATAAAACTAAAACTACGTTAAAATTAAAATTAAACCAATAGATATCGGTGTTCTGGCCAGTGAAAATCCTACCCTTACACTAAATGAATTTACTTTGGCAGAATTCCTGCCAACAAATAAAAAAACCAAAAGAAATAAAATGTAATAAAAAGACTTACGTGTGTCGTCCCTCGTCGTCCTGCCGGCAGCACTTGGAGCGATGATCTCTGCAAAATTAAATATTACTTGGGCTCTACCGCCTCTTTCCCGCGTTTTCACTTTTCGAACACTATATCTTTACAAATTATTTTACTCTAATTCAATAAACTAATTAAACTATTATCTCAATCTTCTATTCACACTAATTCACTATATTGTTTTTTTTTCCAATGTTCTTTCTCTAGCACTATTCACTATTGCGGGGGATATAACCCTACAGGAGCACAATGGCTGCTGGCAAGCGGAGCGCCTTCTAACCGTGATGACCTTTTTTTGAAGGTCGAAGTTGCTGGGCTCTTTGTCCCGTCCTTTCTGTTGTGTCCGTTGCTCACTCTTGTGCTTCCACGCTGTTCTTGCGTCGTTTGCACTCAAGCACAGCTAAGCCTACGTCTAATGGGGTGTCTGTGGGCGACAATAGCGGCTTTGCCGATCCCAGGACAAAGAAATCTCAGCAGAGGTAAGGGTCGTCTTTCGGCTGACTGCCCCAACCCAGTACCTGGTACGAACAAGATTGTTTTAGGAGGCATATGACCAAGATTCATTTTGTTACCTACCTCTGCTATATTTCACTGATTTTTGGTCTATTGGCTTCTGATTCCCAAGCCTATATTACGTACGTCTGTACCTAGGGTGGTATACGGCACTTAGTATAGTGTATGTTTAATGTCTCTGTAATTATTCCTAACTCACCTATCTGTATTTCTTTTTCTTTTCCTTTCCTTTTTTTTTTTTTTGAATTCGATAACTTTTCAATTCTTAGCGGAAATCTCTTTCGTTTTGCGGATAGGTAGTCGTCACAAAAAAAAACTCTTGCTAACCAAAAGAAAGACTATTACTTTGAGTTGCTGGTTCCGATCACAGTTGTATTAGACTAGGGTAATGACCCTTAACCGACCTTTCTTAACAAAATTTAAATTCCTATGTATAAGATACATACCTTGTCAGATACGAGTATATTTGTCTCTATCCGCTGGTATAGACTCCTTATGAACCATATCTCTTGCAACATGTTGACCACTTCTTACTTTACATAAACATAACACCAACAGCTACTTATTCTAATTGCCATAATACGTAAACTTAAACTATATTGCTCTTTCCTAATCCTAATATTGCACTTTTCTAATCCTAATATTGCACTAATCCTAATTGATTAAAAATCCTATCACAGTTCGTATACCTATATTTTAAAAATATGTAACTACTTAAACTTAAAACTACCTTATCACACTTACTATTGCAACATCCCATTGTCCACGTAATCGATAACCTACATTAATTGCGAGGTGCGAGCAGCCAAGCAAGTGAAATGACTAGTGTGTACCGTACCGGCATGTACTATGTACATAGTGAACTGTCAGTGAGAGAAATATTTTTGTTATCTTTCGTGTTCTAGGATTGCATACTACATTCGGTCGTCAGGTAAGCTCAACTTTATTTTCTTCCACATGAGTGGCGACGGTGTAGAGGTTAGTGTGTTGGCTTGTGACACGTGCGGTGCAGGTTCAATCCCCATGGGGAACAACAACATACGCCACCCAATCACATGCCTCTACACCAAAAAGGAGGATTTCTGCCTGGTAGTACAATGGAACGTTATCGAGTCTGAGTGCTCTGGGATTTGGATTTCCTTTTTTAATAAAAAAAAAAAAACTATCTTCCACGCACTTAATTGATACTGTTTTGTGTTTATACCCTATTCTAGGGGTATATTAATTTTGACGCATAGTTTGTAACATACCTTAATATTGCCCGTAGACCCCTAAAAGTTACTATATTTATGATCAGCATCGATAGTAATGTCGATCTAGCCATGTCCGTCCGTCCGTCCGTCCGTCCGTCCGTCCGTCCGTCCGTCGGCAAAAATTAGGCCTTTAAACTGGACCTAGAGAGCTGAAATTTTAACCATATACTCTCTAGGGTCCCGAAATAATCAAGTTTACGAATTTTTGAAATCCGCCCACAGACACGCCCACAAACTCAAAAAAACAAAATTTTGGAAAAAATCGAATTTTGAGCTAGGAAGCTGAAATTTTTTATATATGATCTATGACTCCTAAAACTGCTCGGGATATAAAATTTTCAAAATCCGCCCACTGCCACGCCCACAAAAAAATAAAACAATTTTATTGAAAAACCAAAATTTGAGCTAGGGAGCTGAAATTTTTAATATATACTCTCTAGGGGCTCTTTAAGCTCATGTATAAATATTTTCAAAATCCGCCCACTGACACGCCCACAAATAAATAAAACAATTTTTTTGAAAATCCAAAGTTTGAGCTAGGGATCTGAAATTAATTTATAATATATACTCTCTAGGGGCCCTTTAAGCTCATGTATAAATATTTTCAAAATCCGCCCACTGACACGCCCACAAATAAATAAAACAATTTTTTTGAAAATCCAAAGTTTGAGCTAGGGAGCTGAAATTTATAATATATACTCTCTAGGGGCCCTTTATGCTCATGTGTTAATTTTTTTTTAAATCCGCCTACTGACACGCCCACAATTAAATAAAACAATTTTATTGAAACACCCAAGTTTGAGCTAGGGAGCGTTTTTTTTTGATAAAATCCTTTAAATGTTATATAACAAAATATGTAGAGCGTTCTTAACAATTTAACCATACTTAGACTTTTGTCACGCCCACTTATGAGGGATAGGAATAAGAATAGGGTATCCAACAGTTCGCCCAAGCGGACTGTAGCCCGTCCCTATGTTTTTGATTTTATTTTAGGTGACGGTTCTACCGATGGAGATTCTTCGGCGTTCGAAGAAAGCCAGTGGAATTCCACCCTTCACGTGGTGGTAGAAGTGCATCGAAAATGCACGCAATTCTTATATGGATAAATCATTTCAATCCACAGGTAGGTGCAAAAAGTTTTTTTTTGTGACACTGATTGCCGAAATCTATTAATCGCATGTATGATTTACCAGATCAAAACAATAGGTGATTGCCATTGTTTCTTGGCCAGGTAGACTCCTGTGGTTCGGTTGCGTTTTATTGCGATCAGTCAGTGTTTGTATGTGCGTGCCGTCATTGTAATTTTCATTTATTGTTGTTTATCATTATTTTATTTTCATATCTATTTGTTTGTTTTAGGATGGTGCAACGAAGTCCAATGCAAGGGTGCATAGACCTTGAGTTTACCTCAGAGGTAAGTGATTTGACATAGTGGTCCTTTATTGAGGTAGTAATTCTTTTTGTTTTTTGTTTGTTTTAGGTAGGCTAAAATGGATATCGCCCAGGACTCAGGACCCCGTTGGGGTTTTGTGGGGTTTTGTCGTCGGATCGCAACTGGTCTTAAGGATCTGTTCATCTCCTTCGACTACTTACCTTGCCGTGGTGGAGATGCTTAGTAAGAACCCGTTAATACCGGAGAGCGATTGCAGCAGGGCTTCCCAAGCTGTGAGGTCTCCGGAGGAGGGCTCCGAAGCTAAAGAGTAGTTAACCCAACTCCAGAGTTGGTGCGAGCGCAGCGTAAACCGTGCCCAGGGATGAAAGGCTGAGGGTATTTGCAACCGATAACGAGCTCCTTCAGGTGCCCTGGCAGGGCCTGTCGTGTTCAGCCTTACCCCAGTAGAACCGACAATGCTGGGGTGGACTTTTTCTCACCGGCTTACTCGTGGGACTCTAATTTTTAACAATGAACCAAAACCAAACAAAAACAAAACAAAAAAACGAAAACACAGAAAAACAAAACTCAGCAAAATCTTCAAAGGCTGACTTACGCACAGAAGACTTAGCAAAACAGGACGGGACTGACGACCGACTAAACTATAGAGTCAAAAACAGCTCGAAATCCGTGAATTACTCGTACTCCGAGACTGCTTCCGTCAAAACAACACACTCCGATGCGGAGGGATTGACAAGCGCCGAAACGGCCGGCTGCAGTCGGAATCCCGCACATAAAAGAGGCGGACTAGTTCTAATAAACATCGAATGACCCGCATAGCCAAGTTCCAGCTAAACTGTATTCTCAGGAAACCAGAGAATACATGGGACGATAAAGATAGGGACACGGTACGGTGGGCAAGGAACATGTTGACGGAGAAGTCCGATCACCCTGAGACAGGGGGTCGTCCTCTTCCAGCTACACATGGCTCGGGCGAAACCACGTTAGCGCTGGGCACCGTGAAAAGGGCAGCGACTCCTGAGCACGGAGACCTACCGTCAAACACGGGGCACAGACTAACAGAACTGCGAAGGCCCTTTCTGTAACAAAAGGACCACCCCAATCCGCACTGAAAAACAACAACAAAAAACAGAGCAGCATATCTGCTAGCAAAAACGATTTCGCATTTAAGCGACCTAGATCGATGATCTAGGTTTTTGAAGATGATACCTCCAAAATCCCGAAGAAGGCAAAGAGCGCTGAATCAGCGCACAGACCCTTCAACGAGGTAGCGAAGGACAATCTGTTCTTCGGCATCTGTGACTGGAGCAATGATGAGGGGAGAATTAGTGGCGAGAACTGGCGCACGCTAAAGTTAAGACTGACCATCGACATTCTTGCCTTCAGCGAAAGAGAACCCTCGGCACTACTTCCCACCTTCACAGACAACGGGTGATAGCTCAACGGCGCCAAATTAGTGAAGTGCTCCGGACGAGTTTCTTCGGCTTATCAAGAGACAAAATCGTGATCTTCCAACAGAGAATTGGAGGATCATAAAGGCCGATGAACCGGAAGAGAGGGGAAGGCTCATATCCTTCCTTCTCAACCAGGAATCAGTTGAACTCCTTAATAAAAAGGGGTTCAAAATATTCTACGGCATGGACACTCTGGTCCTAAAAATCCATGAGAAGGACGAGAGACTACTCGCAGGCATGGTATTCTCGCTAAGTAGTCTTGGCTTAGAGTCTACGCCCGAAAGTTCTTCTCTGGAAGCAGACACGGCTGGAAACAAAGTAGACGAACAACCCTCTACATCGGGGGTTGTTTCATCACAAGATCCGCTCCCTAAAGAGCAAAAAAATGCAGAACTATCCTCTGAATCAGAGGACGGGGACACCATAATTATAGAGACGTCTGTACTAGTCAGCAATGATGCTCCGACTAGTGCAGATTAACCTTCACCACTCCAAGATAGCTTCGGCTAATCTACTTCTCCGCCTGGAAAAAGGTGGGGAAGATATCGCCCTTATCCAGGAGCCGTAAGTCACAAACAACGACCGCATATCTGGACTCAGAGCAAGAAACTATTCCTTGTTCTATGCAAGAAATTCAGGTAAACCCAGAACTTGCATACTAGCAAAGAATAATATTAAAGCTTTCCTACTTCCGAATTACAGCGACCCTGACTTCACTTGCGTGGGGTTAGATCGAGCCGGAAAGGGACCGCTGTGGATATCGTCAGCGTACCTCCCATATGACGACACGGGAAAAATTGCATCAAATACGATACGCAGGACGGTACAGACAGCGGCTGCTAGTAACACCCCACTGGTGGTAGGTGCTGACGCAAACGCGCCCCACACCATATGAGGCAGCAGTGACATTCACAAAAGGGGTGAGTTACTCTTTGAATATATTATTGAAACTAACCTCGTAGTGTGTAACATAGGGTCCGAACACACCTTTATAAACAGAATCAGGCAGGAAGTCATTGACCTTACACTGACCACCTGTTCACCTGATATAGTTATAGAGAATTGGAAAGTAACTAGTGAAGTCTCATCCTCGGACCACCGCTACATACCTTTCAATCTAAAATTCGAGACACCCCAACGAAAGTGTTTAAGAACCCAAAAAACACAAATTGGCAGTTCTATAATTCTTTACTCAAAAAGAAACTAGACAGCCTCCAAATCAGACGGCCTAATTCACCGGAAGAATTAGATGAAATGGTGAACGCAGTAACATCTGCCATGAACAAGGCCTTTAATAAGGCCTTTAATAAGGCCTGCCCCACTAGCAGACACAAAGAAGGAGGTAAACCCTCGTGGTGGACCTCCACTGTAGCTTTCCGCGCAGAGATAGCAGCAGTAAGTTTAACAAGGCCAAGTCTTCAAGAAACCCAGCTGACTGGGATAGATATAAAGGAAGTAAAGAGAGTAAAGATAGCACAGCGAGAGTCGTGGAAATCTTTCTGTGAGAACATAGAAAAAACAAGCGACTCCAGTCGGCTGCGTAAGATCCTCTCAAAATCTCCACAAATACCTAGCGTCATACAAAGCCAAGGAGGAGTGTGGACCTCAACCAGCGAGGAGACCTTAGGCCTTCTACTGGATACCCACTTCCCAGGCAACAAAGTAGAGGTAAATCACCCTACACAACACCATCACAGGGTCCAAATGGTTCCGGAGCATATTGCTGACAATCGCAAACTGGCGTG
The DNA here is from genome assembly GCA_949715645.1 of Portevinia maculata. Taxonomy (NCBI): domain Eukaryota; kingdom Metazoa; phylum Arthropoda; class Insecta; order Diptera; family Syrphidae; genus Portevinia; species Portevinia maculata. The sequence goes on from OX454527.1 coordinate 125,882,863, forward strand.
GGTGATTAACAGCTTCCTCCCATATACGAGTAAATCACCTGGACTAGATGGAATCACATAGAGCTACAGAAGAGTATCGAGACTGTCGCACCCTGGCTACTGGTGATTTTCAATAGCTGCCTAAAACTCAGCTTTACGCCCACAGTTTGGAAAACGGTAAAAGTGGTCTTCATACCAAAATGCGGTAAAGCTTCACACTGTTCTCCAAAAGACTTCAGACCTATCAGTCTAACTTCATTCCTCCTGAAAACGTTGGAAAGACTTGTAGATTACTACATACGCTCAAACCTGGAAACCTTTTCCCTTTCGAGGTGTTAACACGCCTACCGAAAAGGCTTTTCAGTAGAAACAGCACTTCATTCGCTAGTCAGCAGTATCGAAAAATCCTTGTATCACAAAGAATACACGATGGTATCCTTTCTGGATGTAGAAGGGGCTTTCAACAATGTCAATACAGAAGCCGTCAAGAATGCACTCCTCAGACTAAACGTGGACAACTGCCTCTGCACCTTGATAAAGAACATGCTAGAAAGCAGGCTGATCCAGGCGGAGCTCGGCAGCTGTCTGACCAGGAGGTCAGTGTACAGGGGCCCTCCACAAGGAGGAGTGCTCTCACCGCTACTATGGATCTTAGTAGTCAACGAGATCATCTCCAAACTAGAGGAGGATGGATGTAAAGTGACGGCCTACGCGGACGACATTGCCATTGCCATAACGGGGAAATTCCCCCATACGATCAGAGACCTAATGGAATCGGCTTTCAGGAAACCATCCTCCTGGAACTGGTTTTATTTACAAGGAAAATTAAGGTTCAGGAGATAACGCCACCTACGCTCAACAACGAACCACTCAAATTTTCCAGTCAAGCCAAATATCTGGGAACGTTCCTAGACAGCAAACTCAGTTGGAAACCAAACATCCAAGACCGCATAAGGAAGGCTACGATTGCCATTTACAATTGCAAAAAGGCCTTAGGCTCCAGATGGGGTCTACAGCCTAAGATAACACACTGTAATGTCTCGCGACGCTGTACTACGAGACTGTGTTCAGTCGGGCAAGCTGGATCTGGGAATGAAAGAGAAGACCTTTGTAAGTATTGCCCTTGCCTCGGCTATTGCGCCAGTCAGCAGATTCCCGGCAGCAGTGACCTGCTACGTACGGGAGGGACTTTCCAACAAAGCGAACCTAGCAGGCGCTGCGAATAGCAACAATAAAACTATGGTCGTGCTAACAATGTCGAACCCATCATCGAATATTTGTTTTTAATATTATTTTTAAATGCTAGCTTTTACATTGGTACAAAGTCCCATGACCGCTTCACACATTCATCCAAAATTGCGTACTCAGCACATGATGTATTATCCAGCGCTTGATAGTACATCATGTACGCCGCGGGCACCTGTATAATGGCTTGTATGAAGTTGTATCCTGAGCGATCTTTTCCAGGGTCTGCTTTGTGCCAACCGTCCGCAGTAGATATCGGTGAGCAGGCGAGGTATTTTAATTAATTATTATTACTACTCTGTGCTACCCGATATCTTACTGGGTTATGGCTTGAATTCAAGTGGAAGGCAATAGCCGCGTGTCTTCCGTGTTCGATGTTCTAGCATATGAGAACTGGGTAAGCAATTAGTTAAGTGGCCACTGGTGTGGTCCCTTCACAACACTGGCTGTACACGGCGGTCGTCAGGCCTATCCTCACATACGGTATCATAGCATGGTGGCCTGCAATATCGAAGCAATGCCACGCAAGCGCCCTGGAAGGCCTTAGGCTCCAGATGGGGACTACAGCCTAAGAACCCGGTCACAGTGATATTCCAGGCAACTGTAAGGGGGACGAGTTAGCCAGACGGGGTTCCGCACAAGAACTCTCTGACAACAGAGAGACTCCGGCGGTACCCATTCAGACACTGAAACTCAAACTTCTAGATAACGCATTAATAGAAGCAAACAACAGGTGGAATAGCACCAGTACATGTGTCTCCTCAAAGCAAATTTGGACCAAATACGATGCAAAGAGAACATCCAAACTTCTCTCCATCAGCAGGAAAAATATCAGCTCTGTAATTGGAGCAATCACCGGCCACTGCCTTTTAGGCAGACATGCCACCAGATTGGGAGCTCACTCAAACGACTTCTGCAGAAGCTGTAGAGACGTCGAAGAGGAAGAAACTACCACTCATCTCCTGTGCAACTGCCCCGCACTAGCCAATTCAAGGAAACAAATCCTCGGCAACTATTTCCTCGATGATCTAAGCGATCTCAGTGAGACAGATATTGGCTGTATCAGCAAATTCGTCACTAGGTCCAAATGGTTAAACTAAACTAGAGGACGGATTGGACGATGACTTGAGCCCCTCCCGGTCCCCTCCCGCAGATCACCCCAAACCGATTCCCCTGCAAAGGAAATGAGATCTCACTGAAGTTAGATTGTATCAGTCACTTCAGTCAGAACTCCACTCCGAGGGCGAGACAGTAACCCGGCGGATCGACTGTAACAGTCTCCCCCGGCTTTGCGGCCTTCCCACTATGCAGACAAAACGGGAACAGAGTTGAGGGTAGAGTGTAACCACTTTGTTTCTCTCCCATGCCTCAAAACCTGCACCACAAACCCCCGAACTCAGTCACCATAATCCAAATCGACTATCAAGGCCGCCCCTCCCTGCTGCCTTTCCGCGGAATGGTGTAACTTGAGGCTCGTACTGCAACAGTCACCCCCCCCCCCCCCCCCGCGGAAGGACCGTGAGTTGCCACAGCCCCTCCTAGAGTCAGCTTAGTAACGTCGACAGAAGAAGTTGCTGTAGTTGTCTTCGTGGGGCCGGCAGAGTGGGGACCATGATTCACAGTCCTCTCCCTGTCGGGAAGGGATTTTTGGAGCTCGCAACCGCTAGTGGAGGGACCATGTGTGTCCCCAGTTCCAACACTAGCTAGTGCCAGGGGAGTTTCGCCCGTAGACAGCTTAGTCGCCGTGCTACCGTTCGGTTTATAAGGGGAACCGGCCATACAATTTTTTGTTTTTGTTTGTTTTGTTTTTGTTCATTATTTGTTCCCACGAGTGGCGGAGAAAAAAGGAACATCTGCACAAAGATCCGCATTGTGCAGATAAGGCTGGCTAATCAGGAGGTCGCCAGGTATCCGGATACTCCGTGCGCGACTGAACTATTTGATAGACTGGGTAAAGGAGGGGAGAAGGAGAAGAACGGTCTGTCCTGTAAAGGCCGCATAGAACTAGTACTAGTACTTGACTTTGCGCCTTAAGAGGGAAAGAAAAGGGAGAGGGGACGTAGAGTCCTGGTCATTGCTTGGTTAACGTTCGTCCACAGCCTGTCTGCCATGGGTTTCCCTTTGACAGCATAGCCCGTTGAACCTTACGCCGTAAGCCTTCGCACCGGCACCATCGAATCCAATGATGGTGCGCGCGTCAAGGTGACTGACCCACGCGAAGGACGCATATGCGATACCCGATCAGGAAATTATTCATTGCGGCCTGAAGGGTTGAAATCGGGATCGCCTCAATTATTGCTTTAATGGAGTTTTTTAATTCAGTCAAATTCCTTGGTTTCGTTTTGATAACCTCTTTCTTCACATAACCATATAAAAAAAAGTCTGGCGTTGTCAGGTCAGGTGACCTTGGGGGCCAGTGAAAAGTGGAGTTCCTGGATATTTTGTTTGGGAATTTTCGTTGGAGCTCCACCATAACCGGTCTGGCTATGTGTGCACACATGCTACATATGCTGTTGAAACGGATACTTCTTAGGCCACTTCCGGGTAAAAAAAAACTCCTTCAACATCTTTAAATAACGGTCCCCATTGACAGTTACTGTTACAATGTTTTCTTCAAGGATTTATGGCACCACAATGCACCTTGCTGCAACTGGGCAACACACAGTGACTCGTTCTGGGTGCAGTACCGTCTCATTGAGTATTTCTGGATTAGATTCACTCTATATATGGCAATTTCGCTTATTTACATTACCATTTAGATAAAAATGTGCCTAATCGGACATAAACAAGCAATTTATCAAGCTGTTGCCTCCTTCGGTAAATCCAGAGGGTTTAACTTGCTTGCAACCCAACCTTTGTAGAATGGTCCAAAATGACTGCTGGTTTTTTAGATGCTTCATCAATTTTGTCTTCGTGATGAGCAGTTGACAATATAAGAACGTTTTTGTTCGTGTTGCTTGCGTAGCTGCATAATTGCATGCTTTGGGAATAGCAAAATTTCGTATAGAATTTTTCTCTGGTCCGTTTGAAATCCTTATCGGCTGGAGTAAACGATTTTGGCAACTGTGGCTTATTTGATTTTATCGTTCCCACTTTTGTTGTATTTCGCCTCATCAATTCTAATGCTAATGGCACTGAAGTAAAATAGTCGTCGGTTGTAATGTTATAATCATTATCGAGATATTTGTTGGCCAATCGCATCACAAGCTGATGTGATATACCCTCAGACCGGTTATCACTCGGTTGCTGACCAACATAAATTTCGCCTTGAAGTGGGTAGCTTGTTTTGGCATCTACAATCCAGAAAATTTGTATGCCATATATACCAGGTTTATTGGGCATGAACATTTTGAATGGGCACCTTCCCTTTGAGGAAACCAATTGTTCATCAATCGTAGCTCTTTCGAGGGATGGTAAAAATCGACAAGATTGTTCTGAAACAAATTCCAGGTGTACCTAATAAATTATTAAATAGTTAAAATAAAAATATATGATCAATCATCTATTTATCTTTCGTACCTGAAAGCAGCTAATTTGTCGGTTTGAAGACGAAACGTTCTAGTTCTTAAATCATCGAAACGAATAAAACGGCGTATTTGTTCAAATCTTTCCAATGACATAACTGCGCGATAGAATGCCATATTACTCTGATGAAAGAGATCCTTTGCTTCAACCCCGTAGGATTTTTAAGCACCAGCATACAACAATATAGCAAAATAAGCATACATATCTTGTTCTGTTGTATCATACCATCTGCGCATTTGCTTCGGATTGCTTGACAAACGATTTTCCTCGTAAATCCTTCTAGCTTTTCTGTTTGTCTCAATCACTATATTTGCAACTATAGCAGGAGTAACGATAGACTTGAAAGCGTCAGCTTTCCCCAAAAAAAATGTTGAACATCTCGGAACGTGGTTTATTCGTTCGCAACGACCTCTAGTGCCTCTTCGATGTTCACATTCATCAGGCATTGACCACCAAATGTCGTTGAATTTGACATTTCTAGCCGTAAACCTCATTCCTCGATTGGGTGCAACAGGTTCTTCATCTATTTCTTCCTCACGTCTTTTTTTTTTTTTTTTTTTTTCTTGGCTGTGCCAATGGATGTGGTAATCTTCAAAAGATGGCATGCACGATTCGCAAACCCGAATAATCGATGCCAGGAATGCGCCTACGTACTAATCCACACCCAGCAGACGTCAACCACTCTCCCCGCGGGACTGCCGTTAGGTATTACTTCGCGGGGCTGGTTAGCAATTCATGCTATGCGTCTTGTCTTGTGTCAGTTGCTTCTGACGCTTCTGCTGCTTCTGATGCTCTCCTTAGCCTTTCTACTCTCCGCAGTTCATTTTGGATAGTTGTTACCAGATTACAAACTGTCGTCCAATTGTCCTCCGACTGCAACATATGATCTATTACGAAAGATGGATTGGGAAGATTCGTTCTCCATGATACGAATCGCCTACAATGAAAAACTGCGTGCTCCGTGTCTTCCTCCTGGTCTGGACAATCTGGGCAAAATGGCGAGCTATCGTGTCCAAATCGATGTAGGTATTTGCGGTAGCCGCCGTGGCCAGTCAGGAACTGCGTAAGGTGGTAGTTGCTGTTTCCATGTGCTCGCTTTGTCCAGGTCTCGATTGACGGGATCAGCTTGTATGTCCATCTGCCTTTTGTAGTGTTGTTCCACCTGGTTTGCCATATAGCAATTGAAGCTGCTCTTTCTTCTGCTTTAATTCTTGGCATTTCACTTGCATCTAGTCCGCCCGGCGTTTTTCTGTTGTAGATCCTCAACATCTCGCCCGCTAGAATGTCTATGGGTATCATTCCAGCAATGACGAAGGCCGCTTCGTCCGAGATGGTTCGAAAACCACAGATTGTCCTTAACGCGCTAAGCCTGTATGCGGATGATAGTTTCCTTCTTATTTCTTTCGTCGCTAGTGCCCCCGCCCAAACCGGGGCGGCGTAAAGAAGGACTGAACTGACTACTTTTGATAAAACGTTCCTCCTAGCGTATCCAGGTCCACCGATGTTAGGTAGTATGCGTGAGAGAGTTCCCTGTATTTGCGATGCTTTCGTTGTAATGTACTCTACGTGCGTCTTGAACTGCAGTCTGTTGTCTAGCATGACTCCAAGATATTTGACTGCTTCTTTGGATCTGATGATCTGGTTCCCCACCTGGAAATTGGCGAATTCAATGGTTTTTCGACTTGTTATAAGGACAGCTTCTGTTTTATGGTCGGCTAGTTCTAGTCCGGCGGATACTAGCCAGTGTTTTATCCTGGAAATTGCTTCATTTGTAGCTGATTCCACTTCATGGATCTGTTTAGCTACTGTCATGATGGCAATGTCGTCGGCAAATCCAATTATCGATACTCCGCGAGGTAGCATTAATCGTAGGACTCCGTCATACATGATGTTCCACAGAAGCGGCCCCAGTACGGATCCCTGTGGGACGCCCGCGGTAACCTTGTAGTATTTGACTCCTTCGTCGGTATAATACCTTAACTTCCTGTTGTTAAAGTAGTCCGTCACTATCCTCAGCAAGTAATATGGTGTATCCATTCTGGCGAGAGATCTTCTTAGGAATGACCAGTTCGCGGAATTGAAGGCGTTTTTGACGTCCAGCGTAACTACTGCACAATACTCCTTTGTGCCGTAGAGCCATCTTACTCCTTCTATGGCACTTTCAGCTATGTGGACCAACGCTCTTATAGCATCAACTGTAGAACGCGCTCTTCTGAAGCCAAAATGCCGGTCTGATATGGCTCCTTTCTCTTCAGCCACTGCGAGAAGTCTGTTATAGATTATCTTCTCGAAGATTTTTCCCATGGTGTCCAATAGGCATATAGGGCGGTAGGACGATGGTTCTCCTGGAGGCTTCTTTCCTTTCGGAAGCAGGACCAAGTGCTGCATTTTCCATTTCTCAGGAAAGGTTCCTTCCTCTAGGCACCTCTGCATTGTTGATATGAAGAGGTCTGGTCTCTTTGTAACAGCCACCTTCAATGCCTTATTTGGGATTCCGTCTGGTCCGGGCGCCTTGCTGTCACCTATCCTGCTGCATGCCTTTAGCAGCTCCTCCAGAGTAATAACAGGTATATCATCTGGATTAACCTCTCTTATTATGCTGCACATAGTAGCTGGTCTTTTGGGGAAAAGGTTTTCTACAATAGATATCAACATTCTTGGGCATGTTATTGGGGGGGTTCTACAGCCCTTCAGCTTCGTCATAACCATCCTGTATGCTGTTCCCCAGGGGTTAATGTCAGCTTCGTCGCATATACGCTTAAAGCATTTTGCCTTACTTTCCTTGATAGCCCTTTTTAGTTCGTGTCTCACTATTCTAAAGTTATTCAGGTGTTCTTGAAAGTCAGCTCTCCCTCTGGATCGTTGGACCTTTCGCCTGGCTCTTAGGCACGCTGCTCTCAATGTTTTTATGTCCTCATTCCACCAATAGCATGGTGCACGCTTTTTGCTGCTTACTCTCCTGGGCATTGCTGCATCGCACGCTGTAGTGATAGCACGGACGAGTTGGGCAGACATGGCTTCTGCCCTTTCGTTCTGTCTCTGGTTGTCTGTGCTTATCAATTCTTCAAACGTATCCTTGTCAAAGAGCGCGTCTTTCCATTTTATTCCCGCTGGATTGGGGTGTTTTAGTTTACTTTTATCAGCAGTTTCAAATATTATCGCTTGGTGGTCGCTTTGCGTATATTCTTCACTGACTCGTCACTTTATACTTCGTAGGATGGTGTTACTGGCGAAGGTAATATATATAATCGAACCCATTCCTGCTTTACGATATGTATTAACTCGACCTCTATTTGCCAAGCCTATGTTCAGAGGTGCAAATGTTTCCAAAAGTATACGTCCTCTGGCATTGGTTAGTTTGCTTCCCCACGCTGTTCCCCATGCGTTGAAGTCGCCAGCAATAATAACTGGGGACCGTCCATAAGCATCCCTTGCCAGGTTATCCAGCATCGTTTGGTATTCGTTTGTCGTCCAACTCGGTCTAGCGTAACAACTGTAGAAATGTATTCCATTTATTTTGGCTCGCACGAAGCCGTTCGCTTGTTCGAAGGTGTCTTGGAAAGCATGTCTTCCAGTTATCCATATAGAAGCTTTTCTCGATTTGTCACAGATCCATACGTTGCTATCGAGAGTCTTGTACGGTTCGCTGATCAAAATTATGTCCGCTTCCTTATCTTTTGCTGTTTGTGCCAGGAGATCCTGGGATGCTTCGCAGTGATTTAGGTTTATTTGTATAATCTTCATGATTTTCTGCTGGTGATGGCTCTCCTAAATACCGCGCATTTACTGCTTCCGGCTATATGCTTCGCCTGTTCTGGGTGGTTCTTTTTACAAAACATGCACGATGGCTCCTTTAAGCAGCCTTTTGCTATGTGGCCTTCCGTTCCACATCTCCTACAGAGCTTAGATCGATCTTCTAAGCTTTTGCATTGTTTGGCTAGGTGGCCAAACTCTAGACATTTGAAGCATTTTCTTAGCGATATCCGCTCACGAATGCGATAGACAACCCAGCCTATTTTTATTTTCCTTGTTATCTTTATCTCCCTCACGTCTGTCTCCAAGTATTTGTTGCATTTCCACCTCTTCGTCTTCCTCTATATCAACACCGCCTTGTTCAATGCGTACTTCCTGCAAAGCAGCATTTGGCTCATAATTGGGATCATCAGCATCCGAAAAATCTGCGTCGTTATCACTATCATCGTCTTCGGAAATATTGTGGTCCTCCCCTTCTGCCTCTAAAAGTCGGAAGTAATGCTCGTCGACAAATTCTTGTTCTGCAACAGTCAATTCTCGGTGAGAGGAAGCATTTATCAAATAAAGAACACGACTAATGATTCCATTCATATTCTGTAGGACAATACTTGTAAATAGCAGCAGCAATCACAAAAAAATTTACTCACTTCAGATTAAATATCTAGAATCACTTCCTCTAAAAAAAATCTTACAAAAAAACACTTGCTTTCTGTACTCGCATTCAAATACATAGGCACTTATGTACTAACTATGTGTAATTAGACTAAAAGTTCTATGACTTACGATATCGGCTCGTTTTCTTTGGAACCACAGTGTGTCAAACATATTTTGATATTTGATATTTTATTATTTCGTTAATAATATACACTTTGCTATCGCACAATTTACATTATTTGTACAGAGATATGATTTACAAATGTATATTGTTATGCCTCCGGGCTATACACTTTTTATTAATGAAGAACGTAAGTCGTCAGGCCAGTTGGGTAGTTTAGTAGGGGAAACTGGTATTTCCGTGGGACCACTGGGCGAATTGTTATCGATGAATATTGAACCAATCGATGAATCCAGTAAAGTTGGTTTCAGTCAGCACTTGAATCTGACTATCTGACTAAACCGAATATGCGCAACACTATAGAATTTAGCGAGATTGAAAACAACACTTGAAAACAACACAGTAGAAATCAGCGAAATTGAAAAACCGAAGTTACGAGTATATTTAGGATACTCGTAGTTTAGTTTTTATTCAATAACTTTCTAAATGCTGGTTCTTACACTCGTTTCTTACAACTCAACTTTATTTTCGTTCTTTACTTCTACTTATAGCCTTATTTCGTTTATTATGGTATTCAAGAATGATATTTAATTCTGCTGACGGCATGTCTGCTTCGATGAGGTTATTGATGTTGTTATTTTGCATGATCGTTATGTCAGCATTAACCAACGACCATACCACGTCGAGTTAATCGGTTCTCGTCAGATCACCGTAATTAAACGACGTTGGGCGCGGTTAGTACGTAGATGGGGGACCGTTTGAGAACAACCGCGTGTCGTTGGCCAGTCCCATCTACAGAGTTGAGCTAGATAATACATAGTGGTATCACAATGGACCTAAATTGGTCTAAGTGTGTCGGCTTCTGCCGACAGCCACATAAACCTAACCTAACCTAACCTATGTCAGCATTTCCTTTTTAGTGCTGGCATACATAACACGTCCCCCTTTTAGACACATCTAGGGATACTTTATCCTGAGATTGGACTTTGATGCTTTTAGCTCCAGGTTTTCCACAGATTGGTTTAATTCGTCGGGTATACTTAAATTCATTTCGGCATTAACCCTTTGTCTTCTATTAAAGCATCTGCTGAAGAGGTTTATTGTTGTTCTCCCGGATCCACGATTGCATTTCCAGATAAAATAACCGATGGTGATCAGAATTATTGTTCCAAACAGAGACATCAGTACTCCTTGGGATCGTTCTGGTATCTCATTTAGTGCCTTTGACCAGAAGTTTCTTCGGTTATTGTAAACAAAAATGAATTATCTTTGATTCTGTGAAAAATTTCAATTTTGGAGTTTATAGTTTTGACATTACAATTATCGGCTCTGTTTCTCATGAAAATATTAATTTCACAATTGAAGTCACTTACTGTGCTTCTTAATAATTGAGGTTTACAAATGAACATTTTGTTAAAAATCTTACAATCATCTAGATTTTCCTTAAGGCTATATTCTTCTCTGGCTTTATTTATTATTAAATATTTATAACTTAATGCTAAGATTACAATACCATTTTCAACGATCTTAGGGATAGTGATAATTTCGTAAATGTCGTAGGTTTCTTTAGTTACTGTTGGAACGTTAATTACAATAATAATTTGTTGGTCCTTTGTAAAGGCTTTTAATTCTAAGATTTTTAAAATTTCCGAATAATTTTCTGTATTTGGTTCAATTGCTAGTATTTTGTCATGTTCTATTGCTATTAATTCGTTTAATAGATCGGTTGGCTCAATAATTCTTGGATGTAAAATTCCTGCTTGAATAAACAATAGACTGTCTATTATTTGTTCAATTTCGATTTCTAGTTGCATTATTTTGTGATTAATTTTGTTGACTATTTCGTCGTAATAAGAAGCAAGAAGTATGGTCCGGTTAAGGTTATTTTCGTTAATACTGACTTGATTGAGTTCATTTATAACTTCATTGATTTTATTTACTGTTACATTACTATTTTTAATGTTTTCCATTACCTGTCTATTTAAGTAACTCAATACCTTAACATTTTCCTCCATACCGTCTTTTATGCGCTTTTCATTTTCGGATACACTTTGGATTGCTTTGTAATAATACTCCGCATCCTGATTGTCCATAGTTCCAAAAAGGACCTTGAACCCTGAACCTATTACATTGACCAGACCGCGTTTTCCCCTTCTTGGCCGTCCGACTATTTCTGAGATTATTCTAATTCTATGATCTGTTTTAGTCATTTCTCGTCTAGCTAACTGTTGGAATTCCTTGCATCCATTCTTAGAGTCTATACAAGTTCTATCTATGGAATCTATCATATTCTTTATGCTTGAGCTGGAGTGTTCAATCAAATTAACATCTAACTTAATTACTAAAGATATTCTATTAGACGTTTCCTTTCCGTCTTCTAAATGATTAAAATATAACCCCGTGTGGTCACGCAAATCTTTTATTCTGATGTTCTCGGCTGTGATTGGGCCGATGAGCAAGATCCTGAAAAATAAGGTTTCACAATAGCTCTATTAAATTTCTGTTTCTTGTTATTGAGTTTTATTATAAGGTGATCTTCGTGAACTTCTAATATAACAAAGGGACCTTTATACGAGTATGTACTTATTAGTTTTCCTGTTCGCTCATTCCTAACAAGGACCTTTTGACCGACTTTGTATTCTATTGGTTTCCCTTGTTTCTTGTCGTACCTTACTTTTGATTTTTCTCTACACTTCCTTGTATTTTCCTTGACGTTATCTTGTATATCGAAGAGGTTTGCCTTAAGTTCATCAACGTAGTCATATACCGTAGTTTCATTTATCGAATCAACTCCACTTGGTCTATTGACTTCGAACCCATACACTACCTCGTAGGGTGTGTATCCTGTAGTGTTATGGACTGTACTATTATAGCAAAATCCTGCGTATGGCATCCGTTTGTTCCAGTTTTCGATTTGATTTAACTCTTTCCCTGTAGCTTTCAAATATTCTAGTAGTCCGCAGTGTGCTCTTTCAACACTACCATTAGCTTGCGGATATGCCACACTAGTTGTTATATGTTTAATTCCTAATTATTCGCAAAATTCCTTGAAAAGACCGTTACAGAATTCTAATCCGTTGTCTGATAAAATTATTTTAGGCATACCAAAGTTCATAATCCAATCTTCCATAATTGCACGGGCTACAGTAGACATCTCTTTACTTTTAATGGGAATGAATTTAATAAATTTTGAGAGATCATCTTGAATAGTTAGTCCGAATTTATATCCTTCTTCTGTTTCTTGAAATGGTCCGATTAAATCAACCATGATCTTTTCCAAAGCTCTATCAGCAGAAGTGACTATTTTCATTGGATTTCTGGTTGGCACTCTATTGACTTTTTCAGTCTGGCATTGTGGACACCTCCTAACAAAATCTTCAATGTGTTTCTGCATTCCCTTCCATTTAAATTTCTTTCTGATTTTAGAATATGTTGCTTTTTGCCCTGTATGACCTCCCATTAAGCCTTTATGATATTCCTTCATAATAGATTCTCTTCTTTCAACATCATTAACAATTTCTTTCACATCTTTTCGATGTCTCACTGTTTCTATAGAATTTTCACTTAATAAGCTGACATTGTCATCCTCACAATTTTCTATTCCTATTGATCTATCATCGTTTGCGTTTTCGTCAGGTTCTACCAACTCCTCATTATTCCCTAACACATTCTCATTATTATTCGGCGGATTTTCGTTCCTGTTTTCTGTACTATCATCCTCTAAGAGGCTTAATAAATCTTGCCATGTTTCCTCCATTTCCCTTTCGGTAATTCTAACGTTTCTACTGAGTTCGTCCGCTACTACATTGTCTTTACCCCTTTTGTAAATGATGGTGTAGTCAAATTCCTCCAACTTGAGGCGCCATCTTACAAGTCGACTACCAGGGTCTTTTACTTTAAATAACCACGTTAATGGTCTGTGGTCTGTCTGTATAACGAATTTTGTCTGAACTGTTTCGTGGCCCAAATAATGGCCAAACATTCTTTTTCCGTAGTGCTATAATTAACTTCAGCTTTATTGAGCGTTCGGCTGGCAAAGTGTATTGGAAGGTCTTTGCCGTTGTGTTCTTGACTTAATACAGCACCAATGCCTCGATTTGAAGCATCTGTTGTTATAATGAATGTTTTACTATATTCTGGGTATTGCAGGATAGGATGCCTGGTAATCAAATCTTTTAATTTCTGGAAGGATTCTTGTTGTTCTTGGCCCCAAATAAACTCAACATTCTTCTTAAGAAGCCTATTTAATGGCTCAGCCATGTAACTGAAGTTTTTGATGAATTTTTGTAGTACCCAATCATTCCTAGAAAAGACTTAATTCCTTTAGGATTTTTCGGTGCTTCCATTTGCACAATGCTTTTGATCTTATCGGGATTTGGCTTAACCCCTTTATCAGTAATAATATGCCCTAAGTACAAAACTTCCTTTCTTAGGAATTCGCACTTATCGGGTTGCAATTTTAAGTTCGCTTTTCTAAGCTGTTCGAAGACTTCAATCAACTTTTCATTATGTTCCTTTAAATTCTGGCCATACACAACAATGTCGTCTAAGTAGACGAAACACTTAATCCCTTGAAGTCCTGCTAAGACTGTATTCATAAGTCTTTGAAAACAAGCTGGCGCGTTCTTCAGCCCAAACGGCATTCTCGTGTACTCGAAATGACCGTAAGGTGTGCTGAACGCTGTTTTCTCTATATCATCTTCCTCCATTGGAATCTGATGAAATCCGGACGTTAAGTCTAGAGTGGAAAAGTATTTAGCTTTACCAAGCTGATCCAGGATCTCTGATATATTTGGCAACGGGTACTTGTCTGCGACAGTTAAGTCGTTCAACTTGCGGTAATCAATTACCATGCGCCATTTCTTTCTTTCACTTGCATCAGACTTCTTGGGGACTATCCATAACGGCGAGCTCCAAGGGGAGCTACTATCTCGGATAACCCCATCTTCTTTTAACTCTTGAACTTGTCTCCTAACTTCTTCGTCGTGAACCTTCGGATATCTATAGCTTTTCGTGTATACAGGTTCAGAGGACGACTCTGTTCGAATTTTATGTTTAATGACACTTGTCTTAGAAAGCTTTTCATTTTCAACACTGAAAATATCACTGAATTCCCTCACGATTGCCATTATGCTTTCTTGTTCTTCTTTGCTTAAATGTTCTGTACGAACGTTACCGGTTACCTTTTGAAGTCGATTTTTTTGCAAAATCGAATTCGCTTAAATTACACCCTTTGATTTCTACTCCTTTGAGGTTGAATGGCTTGTCATTCGTATTTAATACGGAAACTAAACATTGACCGTTATCATTTTTCGTCACACAACTCGGAATTATGACACCCTTGGTAATTTCCTGTCGGGGTATCATTATTTCCTGGTTTAGGTTGCCTTTTACTTTAATCATTCTGAAAACTTCCGACCTTTCTTTAATTACGTCTCTATCACTTAAGTATTTCAAAGGAATCTTCTGGTGTTTTTTACTCATAACATTTTCCTCAAAATTTATTACATAACAACCTTCTCGAAGGAAATGGTTTCCTATTAGTCCATCGTAATTACCTAGCAAATTATTCTCGATAACCTGCAGTTTCATGCTATTAGACCCTACTCTTCCATCATTAGATTGAAATAGGACCTCGACCTCTACTTCTTCCAACGTATTGCAGGTTTTGCCGCCTATACCACTAAATTTTATAGTTTTCTCAGTATTCACTTCATCTTCGAATACGCAGTTAGCTTTGATTAGGGAGATCTCAGCTCCTGTATCTATCAATTTGTTTTTCTTTTCACCGTTAATAAACATTAACACATGAGGACTTTCACAAATGTCCGAGTTTTCCTGCTGCGTGGTTGCCTCATTAACCATACAGCCTACTGAAAATTTCTTGTTCTAAATCTGCTATTACTTGTACTAGGCTGAGATTGACTTGTACTAGACTGAGATTGACTTGATTGACTTGTACTTGGTTGATCTCGCTGACTTGGTTCATTTGATGGTGCATTTTGGTTTCTATTTAAACCCCTATTACTATTTCTTTCTTTCTTCGGAAGCCTACAATTTCTCGCAATATGACCTACCTGCCCGCAGTTATAACATCTTACTTCCTAATAGTTAATTCTGGCCAAATTCTTTGACGTGTAGTCTCTTTGGGTGTTCGTATGAAATAAGTTTATACGTTTCTCTTCTTCGCAAGCGAATTTACTCGCCTCTAAAAGAGTTTTAGGGCGCTGCGTGATTACGTATGATGCGAGTCTCTCTCGTAGACCATTGATAAAAACCGTTAAGGTTTCATCCTGGATAAACTCCATTTGTCCAGCTTTGTGTTCTTTTTTGACATCCGAAAGTTTGCTTTGAAGTAAGCGCCTTTGTAATGTTTCTACTCTTTGTAAGTAATGAACAACTGACTCATCTTTAGTTTGTTTAATTGCGATTAACTCTCTATGTAATTGTAAAGCACTATGGGGTTCACGGAACACCGTCGTAAGTTCTGTTTTTAGTGCGTCCCAGTCTTTGATTTCTCTGTTCATTAGAATAGTACTGGCATTGCCCTGAATTTTGGTTTTAATGAACTTAAAGAGAACACTTTGTTGTGCAGTAGTTGCCAATTCGATAGCATCATTGCACGAGTCGATGAAGGTGAAAACCTCATCTGAAGTACCATTAAAGGTCGGAATGAAGTTGAAGAGAACAATTATTGGTAATTCAGCCATTTTAACCGAACCGATACTTGAACTATCCTATTATCACTTTCGTATTCTGGGTTGTTACTATTGAGTGCGCCGATCGATTCACGAAATTTCGAGAACATTAACAAAATATTTTTCTTTTTCACTCTTAACTTATATAGAAGTATAAAAATAGCTTACAGAATTATTATTTGTTGTTCCATTGATTAATTCACGTACGTCCCTCAATGTATCCCACCGCTGCCACCAGAAATAAGTGTTATGCCTCCGGGCTATACACTTTTTATTAATGAAGAACGTAAGTCGTCAGGCCAGTTGGGTAGTTTAGTAGGGGAAACTGGTATTTCCGTCGGACCACTGGGTGAATTGTTATCGATGAATATTGAACCAATCGATGAATCCAGTAAAGTTGGTTTCAGTCAGCACTTGAATCTGACTATCTGACTAAACCGAATATGCGCAACACTATAGAATTTAGCGAGATTGAAAACAACACTTGAAAACAACACAGTAGAAATCAGCGAAATTGAAAAACCGAAGTTATATTTAGGATAGTTTAGTTTTTATTCAATAACTTTCTTAATGTTGGTTCTTGCACTCGTTTCTTACAACTCAACTTTATTTTCGTTCTTTACTTCTACTTATAGCCTAATTTCGTTTATTATGGTATTCAAGAATGATATTTAATTCTGCTGACGGCATGTCTGCTTCGATGAGGTTATTGATGTTGTTGCCCTCGTTTCCGTCGTATTTTGCATGATCGTTGTATCAGCATTTCCTTTTTAGTGTTGGCATACATAACAATATATTTCTACTGAAAAAGTATTTATATAATTTCAAGTGGTGCTTTAAATTTACAACATAGATCCTGAGGAAACAACGAAAAAAAAACCTCAATTTGAAAGAACAAAGAAAAGAAAAAGAAAACAAAGAGAAAAAAAATATAAATAAATAAATAACTAAATGGATAATTATAAGTGATATTGAATTAACAAAAAAAAAAATTAACAGATAATTGATATATAAAATAATAATAATAATTCGAGAAGTAAATAAAATAACAGTAGGTAACTAAGTTAACATATGGGTATATTTGTTCATAAATTATTTTAACATTGCTATGTTTAACTAAGCTATTTTATATTTAATTGATTTATTATATGAATTAACTGAAGTTAAATGAAGACGAAGAAATCCAATTTAAGAGCTCCAGACAAATACGCAACAACAACACTGAAAGAGCAACTGTCATCATCGAACTTCCAACAGCGGCGATCACCGATAAACTTATTACCTCCGCGCACACGCTCAAAGGCTCCGGAATAAGTATATTTCGCGAGCAATCACTTTTATCAAGAAGAAAAAGAAAAACACTAATAGAAATAAAAAACAATCTGCGGCAGATAAATCCAAACGCCCGAATTTTCGTTAAAGGAGACAACAAATTGCAAATCAACAATCAACTTTTTGTTTATCAAATTTCACGAGGTTTAGTTGTCAAATCAGCAGCGGACATGTCACTCATTAGTGAACTATTTGGTGACAGTGGTTACGAGTACTTTGACTGCAGCGAGGGAGCGAGGTTGGCCGTGGTTCCAAGCTCTTCTTCCGCTTTTGGCCTCCAACCGCAGCGAGCGCCATTTGGAAATCAGAGTTCACACCATGTTAGGGATAAAACACAATAGGTAAATTCTGTCGTCTGCCATAACACAACTATTTTTCAAAAATTAAATATATGCTCGTATAATATAACTGGTCTCAAAAGTAAGCTTTTACATTCCGATTTTTTTAAATATTTACACCAATTTAATGTTATAATTCTTATAGAAACTTTTATTGAAGAAAAGAATCAAAATGAATTTCTAAAATATTTCAAAGACTTTAAAGTAATGTTTACACCCGCGATAAGATCTAATTTGCATGGAAGAGCCAGTGGGGGTATTCTATATGGGATTAAAAAATCTTTATGGGGTAATCTTATTAATTTTAAAATTATTGAATTTAAAATTATTTTTCATATGGTTAGCAACAACCTAAACTATTATATTATTCCTATTTATTTAAATTGCAATCATTGGCTTAGCGACTTCGATGAACTAGTGGAATTTATGAATAACACTTCTCTTGACCATGTGTTAATCGTCGGTGATTTAAATGCTAGGATTGGTGAATATCAAAATTCTTCCGCCAATATTATACGAGCACGAGTTGCACTGGCCGAGAGTAGATGTTCTAAGGATAAAATTTATAACCGCAACGGGGGGAGTTTAACAGAATTTTTTGAAGTTTTCGGTCTATTTGTTTTGAATGGGTCTTCTATTAGTGATGCATGTGGCGAATTCACTTTTGTTAGCGGGCAGGGACAATCCGTGATTGACTTTGCTGCGATTTCAGGGGACTGGCTGAACATTATCGATGACTTTGAAGTTGCACTAGTCAACTACTCGGCTCATTTTCCAATTGTAATTAAAATTCAGCTAAAGGAGTTAAACCAGCAAGCTACACCTTCTAGTTTTAATAAGCTGAAGTGGTCGGAGAACAATGCAACCCTCTATAGAAGCCTCCTTTCTCGGCACTTACTATCTCTGCCCCAACAATCCGCAGTCTCGTCTGAAGTGGTATGTGAAAGTATAGAACGCGTTATAAAGACCGCAGCCCCTTTTGCGTTGAAGAGTACACACACTTTTGTAGCTAAAAATGTATGGTTTGATAAGGATTGCAGAAATCTCCGTAAACTTTCGTTCGTTTACTTAAAACTGTTTAGAACGACCAATTCTCAATTTTTCAAAAACATCTATCTTCGCGTTAATAATGATTTTAAAAAAATGTGCTCAGTTAAGAAAATCACCTATTTAAAAAACGTGGCTAAGAAATTGGAAAACTGCACAAACTCAAAGATATTTTGGGAGACAGTGCGCAATCTTGGTGGGCGCAATCAGGGTATGAAGTTCTCTTTAGAAGCTGAGACGTTAGCAGCTCATTTTAAAACTCTACTCTCAGCTGATGAAGACCTTCATACCTTTGATTACGCGCTACCTGATACTAGAGTCAACGAGCTGGATTTAGAATTCTCATTGCCCGAATTGGAAGTAACGCTCCAAAGATTGAAAAACAGCAAGGCTCCTGGCCTAGACGGCATACCAGTCGAGTTTTATAAAAACAGCACTATTGATTTTAAAAACTACCTCGTGTCTTTCTATAACAAAGTGTACAATGATGGATGTGTCCCTAACAGTTTCAACGAATCTGTAATTTTTGCCATTTTTAAAAAAGGTGATGCTAACGCTGCGGAAAATTATAGAGGTATTTCAATTTTAAATTCAATAAGAAAAACTTTCACTGCAATCCTATATGAAAGGCTCTCAAAATGGATTGAGGATAACAGTCTTTTGAGCATCTTTCAAGCCGGTTTCCGCCCAGGTTTTTCAACCATGGATCATATCTTGGCCATTTCAAGCATTGCTCAACAATTTATAGATAGAAAAAAGAAACTATACACTTGCTTTGTTGATTTTAAAGCTGCATTCGATAAAGTCAATAGACAAGCTTTAATATACAAACTTTCTTGCATTGGTTTGTCAAGAAAGTTTCTCGAAGTGTATGCAAGTCTTATTTCGTCAACAAATGCAAGGGTATGGGACGGTTTCACATTTTCAAATCGATTTGATACAATTACAGGTGTTCCTCAGGGTTGTATCCTCAGCCCATTATTATTTGCCCTGTTCATAGATGATGTCTGCGAGCTTCTTCCGGGTGGAGTTAATTTTGCTAACATTATAATCAAAGTCCTGTTGTACGCGGACGATCTAGTCATGCTTGCTGATAATCCTTTCACGCTTCAATTGCAAATAAACCGTCTAAGTTCATTTTGCGAGTCTTGGGGCTTGCAAATTAATACCCAAAAAACTAAGATTGTTATATTTGAAAAGAGACAATCAAGAAGGCGAGCGGAAGAAAAATGGTCTCTAAACAATACACACATTGAGGTTTTACAAGAGTTTAAATATTTGGGTGTCCTCTTGACCTACAATTTAAGCTATCTAAAGCACTCCAAAGAAAAAAGCAACGAAGCTAAATTGGCTCTTAATATAATGTGGCCAAAGTTTTTTTCGAACCAAAATGTTGATTTAACGTCCAAGTACAAAGTTTTCAACGCGACAGTAAATGCATGCATGGCATATGGCGTCCAACCCGTCGGATACACACACTTCGAAGCTTTTGAAACTGTACAAAGGAACTTTTTTAAGAGGATATTTCGTTTGCCTAACTCAACACCCAACTACGCCATATATGTAGAGTCAGGAATAGTCCCTATATATATACAAAATTTGAAGGCAAATGCGAACTTCATTACTAGAGTGATGAAAAGAAGTGAAACTTGTCTTCACAAAATCATCTTAAGAAAATTACTTCGAGTGAATGCTTCCCCGTTTAAAAACTGGAACGAACTAGCTTTATCTTACGAAACAAGTTTAAACTTAACAGAAACTAATGTGACCGATTGGCAGGCTCAGTTTTCTGATGTGATTGCTAAGGTGGATCACAAAATGTTTCTGGATAACCTTTCCAGAGCATCTTCATCTACTTCAAGAGCTATTTATAGTCATTTAAACCATGAATTGCCCTCGGAAGTCTCTTACTTTAGTAATGAATTTTCAGCCTCGGTTATAAGTATTATTTTTAGAGCAAGAGTTGAAATTTTAAATTTGAACTTTATACCTCATCGATCAGACTTGCCCCAGCTATGTGATCTATGTAACGGAAGAGTGAATGAAGATATATACCATTTCGTTGCTGCTTGTCCTATTCTACAAGAAATTCGCCGGTTGCATTTTCGGGAAAGTTTTATATCTTTGGACAAACTTTTTGAAATTTTAAATGGAGCAATGGGCTGGCTCAGCCTCTTTAAATATTGCCAACATGCTCTTTCTTACCGTAACAGTTTCACATATTAAACTTAGTCGATTACCCACTTATTGCAGTTTTGACCAAATTTTATACCTAACTATTTATTGTTTGTTGCTGATCATACTAAATTTGATAATATCTCTTTTGTGTTTCAAATCACGTTAAAATTGATAATATTGTATAAACAGCTATTTGTAACCAAATTGTGTATTATTTTGTGTTTCAAATCACGTTAAAATTGATAAAATTTTGTATAAACAGCTAATCAAATTAACCAAATTGTATAATATTTTGTGTTTCAAATCACGTTAAAATTGATAGCATTGTTTTATATAGTAATATTTCTTCATATCTTTTGTTAAACATTTTTTCTTTTTTTTTTCTTTTTTCCTTTTCTTTATATTTTAAAATTTTTGCTTTTTATTATTTCTTTTATTTTTAAATCATATTATGAAATGTCATCTCAGGCAGACGGCAGTATTGCCATGTCCTTATTCTTAAGTATACCAATTTATAAACTTTATGATGAAAAAATAAAGAATCTATCTATCTATCTATCTATCTAGAGGGTTATTAGAGATGTCGCATCTAGTCCTAAAGGAGTCATTGAGCTTTACTATTCTATTGGAGATAAACTCAACATTTGTTTTAATATGCAGATCTAAAGTTTGTTTTGAGATGTTTGTAATTTTTTTATGTGGCATTCAGCACATTTACCCCACACCTGGCAGCCATACAAGAGAATTGATTGAAAGATGGTTTTGTAAATTATAATCTTATTTTCGTTTAAAAGTAGTGAATTTCTATTTATAAATGGATATAACATTTTGATTGCAATATTTGTTTTTTTAAGTGTCCTCATATTATGTTCTTTAAAAGTCAGTTTTGTGTCAAGATGTATTCCCAGGCTCCCATCTAATAGGATTTCCGTTGATATTTAGCTGATTAGCCGGAATGAAGCAAGGTTTTCTTTTTCGTGTAAAAAAGATTGCTTGGATCTTTTCGGCGTTAAGCTTTATTCTCCATTTTGCGTAGTATTCTTGCAATATTTTAGTCGCATTTTTTAAATTCGTCTCAGTATTGAGACCGAATTCATGCGAGGAAAGTATTGCCGTGTCATCAGCATATATGGCTGCTTCACATTCCGGAAGAGTCGGGAAATCGGACGTATATAAGTTATATAAAACGGGTCCAAGGACCGAGCCTTTGGGTACGCCTGCATGAAAATGTATGATGTCGGACACACTACTGTTAACATGTACTTTGAAACAACGATTCGACACAAAATTTTGGACAATTTTACAGAGAAATGGAGGAAAGTTTAGATTTATCATTTTATATACTCGTATTATGCCACACTGAATCAAAAGCTTTTTCGATGTCTAGTAGAATCATGCCTGTTGAACTACCTATTGCACGGTTAGTTTTTATCATATTACATATCCTAAGAACTTGATGTGAGGTCCCGTGATTTCGCCTAAATCCGAACTGTTCATTTGGATATGTTTGATTTTCTTCAATGATTTGAACAATTTTTTCTTTTACAACTTTTTCGTAGATTTTGCTTAAAGCACTTAGTAAACTTATTGGTCTGTAGCTTTCGGTTTTATCGGGAGGGTTCCCTGCTTTTGGAATGGGAATAACCTTCGCTGCTTTCCATTTATCAGGAAAATATTGCATTTTTAAGCATGCGTTGATGATATAGGTAAGAAATGTCATTCCTTCTTTAGGCAATTTTTTAAGATAAATATTTTTAATTTGATCGATTCCGAATGTTTTATTAATAACTAAATTGTTTACGAAATATTCTGTGTCTGATTCCGTTATAAATTCATTTGGCGGAGTTTCGTAGATAGCTAAATTAAATGCTTGAAGAGCATGTTCAACGATGGAGTTTGTATTTGCATCTCTTAAATTTTGAGCGACAACGTGATTTTGGGCGAAATTTAGAGCTAATGCCTTCGCCTTTTCCGTATCAGTGAAGAAGGTTTCCGTACCACTTCTAATGCAAGGTAACTCCTTGGATTTATTTTTAACAATTTTTATTATAGTCCAGAAGGGCTTGGCGGCTTTATCAAGTGTGCTAAGCTTGTTATTCCACTCCTTTTTCGATTATCTTGAATTTGTTTATTTATTATTTTATGCAATTGAGCTACTTGAATGCGAGAAGCAGGTTGCCGGAATCTTTGCCAGTTTCTTCTGTGCATATTCCTAGTTCTGATTAGTTCCAACGTTTGAGCTGGGACTTTACGGCAATAGATTTTTTTCGCAACTTTTGGTATACTATTATTAGCCGCACTTAGGACATGCTGTGTAAACTGCTGAACAATGGAGTCAACATCCTGTTTGGCTGCAATTGTTTCAAGAATCATAGGAATGGTTTGAAGCTGTCTTCTTACCTCCATACGGAAACGAGCCCAGTTTGCGTTTTTTAGGTCATAAACATATTGCACTTTTTCCAAACCCTACCAACGAATTTGAGAAATAACCGGATTATGGTCAGAGCTAAGCTCATTTAATGAAAATGGTTGAGATATTAGGACAGGAACATTTGTAATAAATCGATCTAAAAGGGAAGGATTTCCACGGGAACTAGCTGGAACATAAGTAGGGCTAGAAGGAAGGTTAGGTTAGGTTAGGTTGCTGGGTTGACGGGGCAAGGGAGTCCTGCTCCCGTCACACTTAGGTCTATGTAGACCCTTTGTGATACCCTGGAGGTTATGACTCCCTTACTTGGGAACAATGAAAAACCTATGAAAAACCTATCGGGTTTGCAAACCATCCCGATGCGTTGATGAACCTGCGCAAGTCGTTTACAGACTTGCCGGAGAGTTCCTCTAAGTCCTGGAAGAAATATCTGCCAAGGGCATTGTTTCTTATATGACAGAGTGCAGGATAGTGACAGAGGAAATGACGGGTATCCTCATTCACCTTCTCGTCCCCGCAGATTCTGCAGAGTTCATCTGTGCTGAGCTTCAATTTCTTTGCATGGTAGCCCAGCATGTTGTGTCCGGTGATAACACCTGTGAGAGAGGACAAAGACTTTTTGTTCATTTGAAGGATTCTTCGTTTGTCATATAGTGGCCACATTTTCCTGGTGATGACACAGGAGTCAAGGGCACTCCATCTTTCGTTAGCTGTCATCAGCGTTTTATCACCAATCACCTGTTTAAGGTAACAGGGAGGGGTTTTTACCGTTGTGTCAGCCTCTCTTAATTCAAGGGAGGATCCTTGTCTTGCCAGTTCATCGGCTCTTTCATTTCCCGGAACACCACTGTGTCCGGGGACCCAGCAGAGTCTTACACTGTGCTGCGCGCCAAGAGCCCGCAGCTCTTCGCGACAGCGACTTACAAGCTTCGATTTTATTTCTGTGGCGGAAATCGATTTTATTGCCGCTTGGCTGTCAATGAAGAAGGTAATATCAGCTTGTGGTATTGCCGTCATTGCAACCTGTTTAGCGGCTGTTGCCACCGCCAGAACCTCAGCTTGGAAGACGCTGCTGTAGTCGGGGAGTCTGATCGAGCCAGATATTCCGAGTGTTTCGGAATAGAAACCCGCGCCAACGCCAGTATCCATCTTGGAGCCATCTGTGTAGATGGGGATCGTTGTTGCACGGACTGGTATTTGATTCTCATGCCATTCTTCCCTGCAAGGAATCGAGACAGTAAATGGTCTTGTAAAGTCTAGTTTGGGGGTAATGTAGTCTGTGCATACATTACCACCCGTAAATTTCTTTAGAATCCGCGCATGTCCTGTTGTACTGGGTTTCCAGTTTTCCGTTTGGCTTAGCCGCAAGGCACTGTTTGCTGCGGATTCTTGTACAAAAAGGTCTAGAGGCTTAAGATTGAGAATTACCTCCAACCCCGCTGTGGGGGTGGTTCTCATGGCCCCAGTAGTACCAATGCAGGCAGTTCTTTGGACTCTAGTCATGATCTTAAGGTTGGTGGCCAGGGCTAGAAGAAAACAATATAGACATAGGCAACATAAGAGATAGATCGGACAAAATATTTCCCCATGAGTTTGCTCTAATACAATCCCAGCTTCTGTGGCTGCAGTTTAGATCACCCCCCATTAAAAATGCACCATTTATACAAAACAGTTTTCGCAAGTCACTTTTCAGTGCAACCCGTTTTTCATCAGGTGTTAAGCCTCCTGTAAATTTTCCGGGAAAATATACACAATAAATCTTGATTTTTCTTTCGTTACGTAAAGTTACTTCAATTCCTATATTTTCTACATATCGAGTTTGCACGCAAGACAAAAGCTCATGCTGTATTGATCTCCTTATCAGAATTGCAACAACCCCACCTCTTCTATCTTTTCTATCTACTCGATAACATTTATATTCCGACGTTGAGATTCGAATTTCAGATTTTAACCATGTTTCAGTGACCATTGCAATGTCAATTTTCTTATTCTGTAAAAAATGCAAAAAATCTACATGTTTGTTACGAATGCCTCTGGCATTCCATGTTATAATATTAATATTACTACCATTTAAATTACAAAACATTTATATATAAAAACTTAGTCGCTAATTGTGCGATAGCATTAAATTGATCTAGTTTGGATTAACAAGTACCTAGCTTGGTAATCATCTCCATTACGAGTGCATTTAATTCTTCTATTGAGAACAACTCACCACTAGCACTGGCTGGTGCATCCCGTGGAAGCATTGTTGTTGCCTATTTTAGGCGGTATCGCAGCTGATAATGAAGTGGTGTACTCCCATGCTTTTGGGCGAGTGGTGTTCCTATAATTTGTCTCTACATGCTTCGTAGCGGTGCGTGTTGGCAGAGATGGAAAATCGTTCATTGATTGCAATGGGATGTTCTTATATGGCAATTTTTCTCGCCATGACCAAACATTTGGCAGTTTCGGCATTGTGTTACTCTGTTCTTTTGGTGACGATAAAAAATCCACTTGATTTGTGTATGAAATATAGACCGAATATTTCTTTTTAAGTCATTGAGTTTTATTGTGCCACTTTCTAGGGAAACTATATAAAAAGTGTCAGTATATTTTTCATATTTCTTAGTAACCATTTTAATTTCTTTACACTTTAGACCGAGTTTCAGAAGTTCATTTTTTAAATTAATTGTGTCGTATGCACCAAGGCCAAACAAAACGACTTTAAAAGCTTTTTCGCTTCTTAAATCGTGAGTGAAAAAATGTAAAAGTTCACCTTTTAGTTTATCCAGAACACATTTATAGGAATCCATACTTTCGCACATGATTTTTATGCCGATGGATATTTTTTTTATGGAGTAATCGGAGACACTCAGAGATTTCATTAGGTCATGCACATATTCACTAGGTTTTTGTAGAAGTTTGATAGGGGGAACAACTTCTTTTGTGGATTTATTTGGCAACACGTGGTCGTCCATTTTTTCACTATCACTGTGATTGTCACTATCCGGTAAGCATTGTAAAGGGCTCCAATAATTGGAATTGGAATCTTTTTTTCTTTTAGCCATTTTGGGAAGTGGCTTCATTTTTTTATCCGAGGACAATAGGTTGTCCTCGGCATTTCCCGATCTCGCGCGTTTATAAATTTTAAAAACACACGAAGGAGAATTAAGAAAATCGCTATATTCGATGGGTGATAGTTCGCAGTACACGGTACACAATTTTTTTTTTGTTTCCTAATATATTTTTTCTTTTTTCGTTTATTTTAATTATTTTCTGTTTAATGAGATCAAATAATGAACTACTTGATCCAATTTATTATTCTCGAGTGTCAAAAATATTTACTAAAATGAGTTATATTATATTTTTCTGTGTACTTGGGCACTGTATCTGCATGTGGTATGTCCCTTTTTCATAGTACAATGCTAAATCTACGTCAAATTTTCATTTGAAAAATGAAAAGGGCACTCAATGCCCAGTACACGGGTCTAGGGTTAAACCATTTTGTTCTACAGCATAAGTTCGGTAAATACTCCCTAAGCCATCGCTTCCAAAACATATTACCAAACTGTTCGCATATAAGCCAATTTCTTTTCAATAAACCACCATCACCAGCCAATTCACCAAACACCTTTGCCCCATCAGATGACCCCAGTAAAAAATGATTTGGTGTCAATGCTTCTTCGTTTTCTCCATCAATCGGTACCTAAGTAAGGGGTCTAGCGTTTATTATTTTCTCCACCTCCGTCATCATACTTAGCAACAATTCGTCCTTTGGGTTGCGGCCGATGGGGGGAAGCTGGTGGAATAAACTTCCAATCTATGTTTTTGTTCACGCACTCCTCCGACATCTTATCAATATTTAATGAGGCTACAGCGTTTTTCAGTTGTTGACTGGCACCCCTGAAGTTTGTGCCATTATCGCTCCAGATGATCTCGAGCGGTGTGCCCCTCCTTGAGCAGAATATTTTGAGTGTTAGGATGCAAGAATCGGCCGACAGACTATGTGCGATCTCGATGTCTAGGCCCTCACTGACAGACAAGTGAATAGAACTCCCTGGCGTTTTTCATTATGTCTGCCAACCGTGACTAGCATTGGCCCCAAAATAGTCCACTCCAACAAACGAAAACGCCCTTGTAAAGGATTGCATACGAGCAGCTGACAGTTCACCCATCAACGGCTGTTGTGGCGTAGCTTTGTAGATTTTGCAGTTCTGGCAATTCCGAACAATCTTTTTCAATGAATTTCGCAATCCGGCTATGTAGTACCTTTGACAAATCTCGTTCACAACGGTCTCATGAAACTGGTGGCGAAATTTTTCGTGAAAATACTGGATTAGTAGCGATGTTATATGGTGGGTCTTTGGCATGACGATCGGCGTTTGGCAGTCGGTTGGTATATCCCTGCAGGAATCAATGCGTCCTCTTATCCGAACAGCATTGTATTCATCCAGGTATGGGCTCAAATTATATAGGGGATTAGTCTTTTGTAAATACAGGTCTGTGCATTTATCTTCCCTACATTTATTCAGTATAGCCCATTCATGTGGGAACGCTTCGCGCTGACAGAGTACATATAGTTAATTCTCGGCTCGAGTAAGGTCCTTGACCCGGATAACAATGCCCGTTTTCGGACGTCGCCTCCTTCTTAGACCTAGGTCAGCGAAGGCAAAGACAAATGCCATGGATCTCCTCAGCTTGTTCCAAGTGGAAAAACGGGAATAATCGATTAGAGGTTCTACATTTGTTACGCAGACCAGCAACACGAATTCCTCCTGCGTACTAAGATCGATGGGCTGTGAGGGCTGATGACTGATGCAGGAAGCTGGGTCCAAGAAATCATTGACTCTCTGAGGTAAGCTCCAGATTGAGGTTCCATCTCGTTCCGTCATCGGCAACATTCTCAGCACTTGGGATTAACCTCCACTCAGTGGGACTAGACTCTTCCGAAATCTCCCCAAATCGAAATGCTACGTATTGTCTGAGCCTTTTGTTGAAATTCTTTATCCAGCTTAGAACTGTCTGGGAATCCGTCCAAAATATGCGCCTACTTATTTTTATAGAGTGGCCTTTGAGTATCATTCTGGAAATTCGCACGCCTAGAACAGCTGCTTCTAACTACTAATTTTAAGGGAGACGAGGAAATGTGCACCGAGTCCAAGTGCGTCAAAAATGCTCATGCGTGTTTTGAGTAGCTGTCTTTTCGTAGGTGCTCCCTTTCATTTTCCAAACCGAGTATGCCTTTATTACAGAGAAATGAGAAGAAGTCGACACGTGGCGACCACCACATTCAGAGAACTTTCTCCGACTGACCGAGAAGTTTGTTGCAAGTTGGTGAACGCTGGAGTGTGTGACCTGCTGCGCCGCTTTAAGAACCTTGGGTGAATTACTCTTAGCTCAAAGCCCGCTTGATGATTAATCCACGTGACGTCATTGGTCACCTCTCTGGCTTTGTATATAGACTTTATAGTACTCTCACTTCGTGTATACGACGACTACGCCACCATACGCCGTAAGTTAGTCATTAAAAAAAGCATATATAAACTAGCATATTGTAGAACCTTTTCTACAAAATGCTAGTATACCTTTGAATATGCATAATCGTAGTTATTTGTGTTGTCTTCCATTCTCGTCATTTAGCGAATTTATTTATTTTACTTCTAATGATGGGGATATGATGTGTTGGTGAAAGGGGTGCGAGATATGGTTCGTAAATTATTTGTTGTTTTTAATGGAAGTTTGGGGTAGGTTATGGCATATTGCAAGGACCAAGGATATCAAAAATCATAGTATGTACATATTAGGATTGCATTATGTTACACAATTAAATCTCCGAATATAAGCAGAATTTTTTCATTTGGTTTTTCACAAACATTTGATTTGGGCAGTTTGGGTAGTCTTTTTGATACTTTAATCGACACAAACTCTGCATAACTTTTATGTTTTGGATACTTTTTTATGAATATGCATAAAGGCTGGAGAAATATTTAAACACTACATAAGAAGATAATTATGCAATCATTTCGAGGTGTTAAAGCGAATTCTATTGAAGAATGCTTTAAGTTGTTTGCGTTGATGGGTGTGTGGAGTAAGTAGGGAACCGGCACTAGCGGTTGGCCACTTCAACTCCAAAAATTAGTAATAATTACTGTAGTTAAGACAAAAGCTTTTAAGATGTTCTACTACGGGGCTTTTGTTTTTTGGCGGAGATTTGAACGGTAATGTCGGGATACGGCACCAGGAACTCTCTGGGTGAAGGTAACCTAAGCATGTGCAGGTCATAAGGTCTTATCCTTCTCAAACAAAGCCGTCACCTGGTCACTTACAGCAGTGGCGGAAACGAAATCCAGATTGATTGCCATTTGGTAGCACGTTTGCGTTAAAGATTGCAAAGTGATCCTGGAAGAATCAATCGC
This sequence comes from Portevinia maculata, assembly GCA_949715645.1. Lineage (NCBI taxonomy): Eukaryota > Metazoa > Arthropoda > Insecta > Diptera > Syrphidae > Portevinia > Portevinia maculata. The sequence continues at coordinate 125,912,559 of OX454527.1, forward strand.
CCACAAAAACACAGATGAAAAAGGTCGCCTCGAATTGGAATACAGACTTTGCAAGAGGCTCGCAAAGAGAAAGTGCGCTCAAAAGGTAAAGTTTGTGGAGGGTCTGTATCGGTAGTTAGAAGAAAATTCTTCTTCGGCTGCAGATTGAAACCAGGCTGTCCACGAACTCTGAAAAAGCAGCTTGAACAGAAACACAACCATTTTCAAAACTTGCAACTGAGAGAAGGAGGAATGCCCAGGAAATCCGTTCGCCAAAGCTCATCAACAATGCTCAAGGTCTGCTTCTTGTGGATGACTAAAAGCTACTAATTGAATAATTTCCTCGGATATATTTTCCGAGAGCTGTTTCTAACACTGAAGAAGTACACGACATTACTGTTGAAGAAGTTAGAAAGGCGGTCAAAGACTTCAAAAATCGAAAAGCAGTTGGACCGGACAAGATACCCTCTGAGTTCTGGAAAAAGATGGCAGACATCGGGTCCAAATGGCTTATGATTCTCATTTTCAAACTGATGAGTGGCGATCCAATGCCTAACCCGTAGAGGGATAATTTTCTTCTTATTTTGTACAAAGAAAAAGGCGATACGCGAGACTGATAAATACCGTTCAATCAAGCTGATGTCACACATCATGAAGATCGTTCAGGGGGTATTAAATAGCCGAATGCAGAAAATAGTATGGCTATCTGAAGACCAGTGCGGGTTTGTCGCAGGTAAATCAACCACAGATGCAATCCAAAGTATAAGGACCATGATGAAAAAACATCGTAATTATTTGAATGATTTGCATATGGTGTTGGTTGATTTTGGAAAGTCCTGTAATAGACAACCAGCGGATCTGTTATGGGTAGCGCTAAGACAACGAGGAGTTCCAGAAATCTACGTACGGATGGTCATGGACATGTATACATGTATGAGTGAGTAAAGACAAGAGTAAAATGTATCGTTGGCGTCACCGAGGATTTCGCAATCAAAGAGGTGTATACCAGGGAAGCGCCCTAATTCTAATCATATTGCCCTTGATTATCTGCTTAAAGGAAAAGTGACGGACCCTAATTGGTATCAGTTATTCTTTACTGGCGATGGATAAGCGAGGTTGAAACGTCCCTGCAACGAGCACGATGTTAAATGTGTCGCTGGGCTCACCTGGATGTTTAAATTGCATAGATGTGATTTCTCCACTTAGTACCTATACTTTTACGACAAACGCTGTTTGGAGGGCGCTGTAGTGATTTTCTAAGCTGGTACCTGCATGGGCAGATGTACTCCCCCGCCTATTTCTGGCATTTATATTCTCTCAGTGTTTTTTTTTTTGCATTTTAAATAAATATTGATCGTATAGGTAGAAATCTATTAACCCATAAGTGGTGGTGCAGCATGGCTCAATACTGCCACAAAGTAACATGTCATTTCTTTATAAATTAGATTGAATATTTCTGAATCAATTACCTACAAAAGAAATGATACAAATCGGAACATTTTTCGACAAGATATAGCCAAAATAGTAACAGTCTACAAAGCAATAAACTCATAATTTTTTTTTTGAGGAAAAAGACTGAAATCAGATTTTATTAAATTTTTCATTTCAAAACTTTTCGTCCCTTCCATCATCCCCCTCATCATACATGCTACTTGCCGAGGCGACGATGCGATGTTAACCCCACAACATTTTGGGCGCCTTAAGACAATATATTTAACATTTCAGCTTTCTAGCTCACAAATTTGTTCTATTGAAGTTGTGGGCGTGTCAGTGGGCGCATTTTAAAAATTCTTAAAATTTATTATTTTGGGCCCCTAGAGAGTAGGTATATGGTTTAAATTTCAGCTTTCTAGCTCCAGTGTAAAGGAATTAATTTTTGCCGACGGGTGGACGGACGGGTGGACGGACATAGTAGATACACATTACTATCGATGCTGACCACGAATATATTACAAAAAACTGCAAAACGACAGGTGACCTGCCTCAATATTAATGTAGGTCATCAATTCGCTAATAGATAAACAACTCTTTTTTCGAATAACGGCTGATACAACACAAATTGAATATTTCCAAATCAAATACTGAAGAAATGATATAGATTGGTACATTTTTGAACTTATTTGATGGAAAATACCGAAATTAGCTTTTATTCAATTTTGCCTTTCAAACATATTGTTGCATCCAGGCTAGGATTCGAAAAGATAAAACGTAATTCTATTTAATTAATCTTTATTAGTTCTCTTTCAATGTCTTTTACTTCTTGATTATTATTCTAATAATTCACTTATTTAATTCAACAATTCACTTTCACAATTAATCACTTTAAATAAACAATCACTTCTCTTATTCAATATTCTCTATACTTTTCACTACTGTCATCTATCGCCCTTCTTTATCGCGGTTCACAACTCGAATGTCTTGGGTGCTCCTGCGACATCTATTTATATCTCCTAGTGACACCTCTCGAAATTTCCAGATTCGTTGAGAAGGTTCGTTAAGTTCAGAAGGTTCGAGAACAACATACCAAGTTATACCACAGCTACTCAAACTGCTATTCCAATGCTGCCAAAATCGGTAATATGGCCACTTTCTACTAGATGGCGTAGTTGACTAATTAATGCTGAATGACACAGTTCAAGCAAACATGCAACAATATGTACATACCTTTCATCATACATTCTACTCGCAGACGACAAAGCCAGATTTCTTATTTTTCCATCATATCATTCTCATCCTACATACTATTTGCCGAAGCGAAGCAATAATGCAAATCATCAAAAGTATTCGGCTGTTACACAGAAAAATAAATACTTACATACGAGTTAATATCAGAATGATTCGATAAAGAGAGACAGCAAAATTTAAGACACAAACCTTCAAACGCCACCACTTTTGCTCCCGCCTCTGTCGAGTTCAACGTTTTCAAATTCGTGTTGATCAGACTACTATAGAACTTTATATACAAAGTCTATGGTCTCCTTTTCGGAGTCAAAACTAACGAGGTAATCATCCACGAAGTGGTTTTCCAAAATGGCCTTAGCGGCTCATGGATTTTTGACCTGAATTCTAATGCATTTTTATTCTTCGTAAACTGGGCACAGTAAGGAGAGCAGGTGAAACCAAATGACTTGCATCACATAATCCTCTATTTGGCCAGAAATCCTGTTCCTCCACAGGAATCATTGCGCGTGTTGATCGGCTTCACGTATTATTACCTGGTGAAACATCTCCTTTATGTCTCCACAGATAGCAACTTTTCAGTAGTGGAAGATTGTCGGGTCCGGTAAGGAGTAGAGAGTTTAGTGACACGCCTTCAACTTTGGACGCAGCATCCCAGACCATGCGTATCTTAGACGGTTTGCTAGAGTTTGTGACGGGGAATATAGGCAGGTATAGTGCGTACCAAAACAGTTGGCCAACGGTCGATTGCGCAGAGAGAGGATTTAAGAGAACAAAAATGACGCGAAAGAGATTTAATCACTAAGCGTTTTTGCCTGTAATTTACAATGCGTAACCCAACTTTACAGTGCTTAGAACTAAAATGCTGTTGAATATCTAAATAAACTTAATTTTTTATTATGAGGTCGACTTTTATACATTTCTACCTAGAAGTCCGATTGTATTTGAAAGGGTTCCCAACCCTTTTTATGGTTGAACATTTCGTGGTTTAGCGCTAGGTACCTGTATGGGTGGTGTGCTTGGTTAGCATTAATTTTATGATGTTTGATTTTACCTGTTTGACTTAAGTGTAAAAGTTTTACGACATGATTAGTGTTTGCATTTGGTTACCTGTAGGGGCAAGGAATAAATGTGTTGCTTGGTTTTTAGAGTTTTTTATTTTAAGATAACGCATATATAATATGGATTTCCTATTTGGAATTCACTTTCACGAAAACAAAAGCATTGCTAGGACATAAGTTTATTAAAATAAAATAAATTGTCATGGATCTTTCAAGAAAAGGAAAACCAATAGGAAGTCTAGGACGTAAGATCGTTGTTAGGATATATTACAAACAAATTGAAGAAGCTAGGAATTTATGTATAGATAATCCCATCACATACGCAAATTCACAGACAGAGGAGTTTACGGGAATTTCGGCTCGAACAATAAGAAGGATAATTAAAGAATATGAGAAGAAAGGCGCTATTGAATCTCCAACTAAAAGAGTACCATATACAAAATGGAAAACTGGATTGGGCGAATTTGGTATCACAGCTGTTCGGCGAATTATATACAACTTCCACATTGAAGAAAAAATGATGATAACATTAAAAATGTTAAGACAACGGGTGCAGGAAGATTTGGAGCTGAACCTAAGCAATATGTCGCTACATAGGATTTCAAAAAGAAATGGATTTTCTTATAGGAAAACGGAGAACAACCGTAAATTTCTTTGCGAAAGAAATGAAATCAAACTTTTACGAGTGAAATATCTGAGGAAGGTGCGGGAGTACAGGTCAGAAGGATATGAGATTATTTATTTGGACGAGAGCTATATTCACAGCTCTCACACAAGGCCAAGGGCATGGACTGACGGCACCAGTCAAGGTTTAAAGGCGCCAATTTCAAAAGGCCAAAGGCTGATAATGGCGCATGCAGGTGGAGCGAAGGGCTTCGTGAATAATGCCTTGCTTTTATTTAAATCTGGGTCGAAAACAGGAGATTATCACGATGAGATGAATTTTGAAAATTTCTCCAAATGGATGAAGGATCAAGTTTTAAATAACCTAGAGGAACCATCGGTTATTGTAATGGACAACGCATCATATCACAACAAATGGGAACACAAGCAAATCACTTCTGCTTCCGTTAAATCGGAAATGTTAGAATGGCTTTCCGTCAACAATATACCGCATTCTTCAAAAATGCTCAAAGTCGAACTTTATGACCTTATAAAGCGACATCGGACTAATCACCACCCCACGCATAAGATTGACGATATGATTCACGGCGCGGGACACGAAGTACTACGATTGCCACCCTATCATCCAGATCTCAACCCTATTGAAAAGATCTGGGCAACAGTCAAGGGAAGAGTCGGAAGCCGAAATACAACGTTTAGATTATCGGATGTTCAGAAACTAGCTGAAGAAGAATTTTCAAAAATAACAGTTGAAGATTGGCGCAAAGTTTGTGAAAAAATTATAAGGACAGAGGAGGAATACTTTTCACACGAGCAGATGTGGGACACAATGTCGGATGCAATAATTATCAATCCAGGAGATGATTCTTCAACCGATTATGAAACTGACAGTTCTTCGAATTCAATTTAATATACATTAATATTAACTATTTCATATATAGGTAGCAAAATCAATAAATATTTTTATCTTAGTACTAAAACGTGTGTGTTTTTACTTCTTAATTCAAACCAAACCGAACCACCCATTTGGTATACTGGTGTTTTGTTTTGCTGCTCGCTGTAAATCTGTTTTATATTTGCAATTCATCGTCAATTTTATCTCGCTATAATTTACACTTTTAATCAAGGTTACAAATTTAAAAGTGGTGGGTAGTTCAATAAGTTTTAAAAACTGCATTTCTTAAAAAAAATTATTGAAGAATCAAGAACGTTCACCATTTTGTCTTTAACGAACCGTTTAATACCCCATCCTCTTTTTTGTGACAGAAAATCGTGCCTATTGTTATTGGGCATAAAATCGTTTACGTTTCCAAAAAATTCCCAAATTCTAAATTTTTTATTAAATTTACCTACCTCGCCCAAATTCAATGATATAAACAAAAAAAATTTGGTGTGACACTGCAATTTACTTTACTTTGCGTGCCAATATCAGTACCTACATGATCAATATGCACGACACAATTAATAATGATCAACGAAAGCATAATGAGCAAATAGGGTTTAAATCTAAAACCGTACACCTTCATACAGACACAGTCACACAATCAATTCATGTGCAATGTTTTGCTTAATCTATCCGACCGTGATCACATCATACTCCTACAAAGAACCGACAAGACAAAAAACGAAACAATATATTTGCCTCCAAGTAAAGTTGACATATAATGGTCTATATTTTTCCTCCGCTCCTAATTTCAGTATAAAAGAAGGAAAATGAAGAAACCACCCTCAGTGAGATCGCGACAGCGATCTTGAACACAAGGCAGGGTATACATCGTTTTTTATTATGGCTCCGCCCATTTTCGTCTCTTTATGCTTGTTTTTGCAATTTAAGAGATTGTGAAACACATTTTAAGAGACCTGCGCAGTAGAATGGCCAACTGTTTTGGTACGCACTATACCATACCTTCTTGTTTCTGTTGCTTTGTAACTCTCTCTGGGTAAGCTTCCGAGCATATCCTTTAGATACATACTCTCGACCTGGTTGTGCATGCCTGAATGAAGAACCGCATTTCTTTTAAGCTTCTGTTCTAGGCATAGTAACCTCTGCTTAGCTGCTGGTCTGCTATCAAGTAATTTAATTTGGTCAGTTTTCCACAGCAGGGGAATGAAAATCGGGACCCGATTCGTACAGTGACTTCTTCCAATAGTTGCTCTGCCTTCACGTCGTCACTACTTTTCGCTTAACCGTTTACGAGCCGATGTGTTCGGTTTTATACAATCTATTCACTAGTTCATCAAGTTGGGCCTTATCTACTTGTCTTCATTGCAACCGGTTGGTTCGGCATGGCATCGCGAGTCCTTTGAGCGTTGGTAAGGCTGCAGTTATCTAACCCTCTCAAAATCTGTGGGCGTGCGTTCGTGTAAGATTCCACCAGGAGGCCTTTGAGATGAGGGAAGCGACTTTGCATCTGGCGGAAGTCCATCGTCTGACTTGGCAGATCTAGTTACTTAACCGTTCGGGCCCGATGCAGAATAAATCTTTTACTGCCATTAGAGGCCGATACCTGAATATTGATCTCGCTTGAATTTTCTTCCAGTCGATGTTTATTTGAGGTCCAATTAAGACAGAGCGGCTTTTCCTCCCCTCTTACCTTCAGCTCTTGTGCTAGCTGCTCATCTATGAGGGTCACATTAGATCCATCGTCGAAGAGTGCATACAGTGCTGAGAAGGAGTAGTGGAGAGATTTGAAGAAGGAAACACTCTTCTACCTGACGCAGAAAGGACCGGACGTGTTTATTCGAAACTCTAAGAAAGTATAATATATAGTTTTTTTAATAAAGAAGTAGAAGTCGTTTTAGAATCAGAAGTGGGATAAAGCACCAAAAAGAAATTATTAATAAAATAAAAAGGAGAGTAATAGCTTACATATGATAAAAAAAAAAAAAAAAATAATAATAATAAAGTTTACAGAGTAAGTGTGAAAATTTGAAGATTGCGGAGTGTTATATGAATTTGCGTGCCTGGGGAAGAGATTTGTAGGTTATTATTAAAATCGTACCTCACAATATGCAGTTTTAGGTGAAATGGCTGCTTGTATCACGAACAAAAACATTAAATTCTTGAAATTTTCAAAATTAAAGATGGTTGACAATAGACTTTAGCGGCTACGGTTTACGTAGCAGCTAAATTATGTTTAAAAGCAAAAAAAAGTGATAAAGGAACGTTTATCAGCCAGTTAGAAAGAGATAACCAGTTGAGTCGCATCGAATGCGGTGGTATATAGGTGCAGTAAATTGAAATAAATAAGCGTCTGTGGTATACGCAGACGTTAAAGTGCGCATTCGGTTACCGAAAAAAGGGAAAGAGATAGATAATGTGAACAGATTATTTATATTACGACAGAGAGAATGTGTTGAGTCATAAGAGTTGGGTAGAGTGACAAATATACGAAAGTGAAAGGTGATTCTTTGTCGGAATTTCAACTGCACATCGGTATTGGTACATGCACATTACATTGGTTCAAGTAAACCAAAAATCAAATGAAGAATAAGTTGGTTGCGAAGTAGAAATGCGAATCGGTTGGCCGCGTCGGTTATTGAATGTATGTCTAACACATGAATTAAATTGCCGTTGCTAGCCGCTGTCGCTTCACTTTAGTACACAGTTTAAATGAATCAATACGGTCATAAAAAGATAAAGACTCGTAGCAATTACGGATTAATTTATGATATGGGTTCCACTGTCGAACAATTCGATTAAGGGTTTATTTTTCGTAGAAGCATGTTTGGTGTTACTTACAGTTAGGGTGCTGGTTATGGAATGTACTTATATTCAATACATGTAACAGTCACAGCCTAACTTGCGGACGATTATATTGAAATGATGAATGGGCTGAGAGCTTCGTTCAACAACAAATCTTCAACCAAATGAACACTCTTGGGTTAAACAGTTTAAGGGAAGACGCACACATTCCTTAACGTCAAATTCTTATAAAATATGCTAGAGAAAAACATTAAATCTGATTGTTAAGTAATGTAGCAGGTATAGAGTTCAAGTATGGTACTGCGTTAGCACCATTAGAGTGAATGATGATCATTGGATACTGGAACTCTATACATTCAAAATATGCTCTTGTTTGATGATTGTTTATTTATTCCCTATAGACATGGAGAATCTAAATGTGAAACAGTTACAAGCGGAACTGAAGGCAAGAAACATTTCATTTACTGGGACGAAGAGGGTCCTTATAAGCAGGTTAAAGCAACACGACAAAGCAAATGGTACAACTGGGGCAACTCATCATGTGGGTCCAGTAGTAACATCAGAAATTGCCCAAGAAACAACTATTTTAGGAGCAATAGAAACCAGCCAAACAGATATCCAGGAGGAGACTGCAAGCTCAGACTTCGCAAGCGTTGATGATAGTGATTTAAGAGCGAGGGAATGGGATATTATAAAAAGGGAAAAAGCGTTGATCGAAAAAGAGCGGGCTATGATGAAGCAAGATAAAGAACTAACTGAGAAACTTAAATGGCTAGAAGAAATAACGATTACAGCCAACAATACTAATAGACTTAAAGTAAACTGTAGCATCAGAGAAATCGCAGATGCCCTTCCAGCGTTCAATCCAGGAGAAATTTCCTCTATGTCAGCAGAAGGATGGATAAAAAGGGTTGAGAGTCTTATGAAAATCTACAGTTGGGATGAGAGAGCCTTACTAATGGCTGCTGCTTCCAAAATGAATGGACCAGCTCGACACTGGTGGGACACAACACAGGAAGTATCTTCTACTTGGAGCGAGCTCGCAGATGGACTGAAGTCGAATTTCCCTCAGCATCATAGCGAGGTAGAGATTCACCAACAACTGATGAAACGAATAAGAAGACCACTAGAATCCATCGAAACATACTGTCACGAAATGAACATGCTCGGAAAGAAGATTAACCTTAGTGACAAGTCAGTAATACAATACATTTTAACGGGACTCAACGACCATCACATGATATCAAGTTTAGCAGCAAGCGATTTGAAGGGAATAGTTGAAGTCGTGGAAAAGGTTAAATGGTATGAAAGCATCAGATCCAACTTTCGACAAAATGCTACCAGTTTCAACAAAACGAATATCAAACCGAGTCAACAACCACCGAACTGGCAGTCCAGAAGTGCAATGCCGACGCAAAGAAAAATCAACGTGACTTGCTACAACTGTAACCAGCCTGGCCATTATTCAAGACAGTGTCAGCAAAGTCGGAAAAGAACTTACCAATACGATCGCGACTACAGCAATCGAAGTCGTACGAAGGAAGTAAAACCGGAAACAAAAAAATTTAAAGTAAACGCAATAAAAAGAAATGAAGATATGGATTGTTATCGCAAACAAGTGAAAATACAAGGTATGGAATATGAAGCACTGCTCGACTCGGGTTGCGAACGAACAATCATAACACAATCGGTTGCAAATACTATAAAATCAGGATTCAGTAAAGAAAATTCAACATTGCATGGGTTTGGTGGAGGCTTTTGTAAAGTAAAAGAAAGTGTTTCATGTACAGTGGTCATAGACGGATCACCTTTTCCAATCAACGCACTGGTGGTCGAAGATTACCATTTAACGGAACCAGTACTAGTCGGTAAGGATGTACTTTGTCATCCGACCTGCGCTGTGTATAAGAAAGGAGACACCTTGACAGTACAACTAATTGATGTAGCAACAGATGGGAAGGTAAAACGAAAAATAACTAAAGACGATCTACAAACAAATACAGAGATGGACCCAGAAGAACTTCTGGAATTGCTGCAAAGATTCCGTGGTTGCATAGCTATGACACAAAAGGAATTAGGACGTACTACCCTCGTGGAAATGGAAATAGAATTAGAGAAAAATGTACCAATAGTATATGGACCCAATAAAGTACCTTATGCCAAAAGACAAAAGCTTCAGACAATGATCGATGAAATGCTAGCGAATGGAATCATCAAAGAATCGGAGTCAAATTATTCATCGCCGGTGATCCTAGTGAGAAAAAAAAATGGTGACGACCGCATGTGTGTGGACTACAGAGGACTCAACCGAATTACGAGGAAGATAAGGTACCCGATGCCCTCAATTGATGAGCAACTGAATGATTTATAAGGATATCGATACTTCATAGTCTTAGATTTAGCTTCAGGTTACTACCAAATACCAATTAAGGCGGATCATACTCATCTCACAGCGTTCATAACACCTGGGGGTTTGTACGAGTTTGTGACTGTACCGTTTGGCCTGGCCAACGCACCAGCTGTGTTTCAGAAGATGATGAATAACCTGTCTAGGAAGATGAAACCAGATCGTATTGTGTGCTTTATGGATGATGTGGTGATACCGAGCAACTCAATTGACGAAGGAATGAAAAGGCTCGAAAAATTCCTGAAATTGCTGCGACAAGCAAATCTGACACTGAACTTGAAGAAATGTTACTTTTTCAAAACAGAAATACAATATTTGGGACATATAGTAACGGAAAACACCATGACCTTTCAAGCACCAACTAATGAACGAGAAGTTAGGCAGTTCATAGGCTTAACAGGTTACTTCCGTAAATTTATAAAGAATTATTCCTTAATCGCACTACCTCTCACTGAACTTACGAAAAAGAGTTGTGCATTTACCTGGGGTGAAGAGCAACAAAGGGCCTTTGTAAAACTGAAACAAAGCCTCACACGAAAACCAGTATTGGAACTTTTCAACCCCGAAGTGGAACATGAGCTACATACGGATGCCAGTAGCAAGGGACTAGCAGGGGTTTTGATGCAAGGGAAAGAAAAAAACTTCCACCCCATTGCCTATTTCAGCAGGAAGACTACGAGTGAAGAAAGTATGTACCACAGCTATGAACTGGAGGCTTTGGCAGTGGTTGAGGCTACCGAAAGATTTCGACAATATTTATTAGGAAGACGATTCACCATCGTAACCGACTGTGCAGCACTAAAAACTGCCATGAAAAAGAAGGAATTGATTCCGAGAATAGCACGGTGGTGGCTCAAGTTGCTGGAGTACGACTATGAGGTGAAACATCGCTGTGGGAAGTTAATGGGACACGCGGATGCCCTCTCTCGCCAACCTTGTGAACCCGCTAAAGCACCGGAAGTAGCCGACATGAAAATCCTAAAAGTAAATATAGTAGACGAGGACTGGATATACTCTTTGCAGATGCTAGATGAGGAAATCGTTAGTATTGTCCAAGTTCTAAAAAGAAAACCGGAGAATAATGCCGAAACACAAATCCATAAGGATTATGCACTATAGGATGGGCGAGTGTACCGCAAGGTAAGCGAGCAGCTAAGACTATTCGTCCCAAAAGGAGTCCGCAACAGAATTTTGCGTTACAGCCATGACGAAATGGGCCATTTTTCTGAAAACAAAACGGTAAAACATATCCAAGAACGATATTGGTTCCCAAGATTAACGCAGTTTGCAAAAAAATACATCAAGGCATGTGTGGAATGTGCCTATGCAAAAAGGGTAGTACAACCACGAGGGGAGTTATACCCAATCGAGAAGAGAAGTGTCCCTTTCGACACCATCCATTTGGACCATCTGGGACCTTTCATCAAATCAACAAAGGGTAACACGTACGTAATAGTACTGGTCGATGCCTTCACAAAATTTGTCCAGATCAAAGCTTTACCCAACACTCAGACCAAACCGTTACAAAATTTCCTCACGGAAGTATTTTACATATTTGGAACACCAAGGCGCATTATTACGGATAGAGGGACCGCATTTACGTCAAAACTATTCGACGAGTACACCAAAAGCCGGGCCATTACGCATGTGTTAAATGCAACCAAAACACCGCGAGCGAACGGGCAGGTGGAACGATACAACAGGACAATTTTAAATGCTTTACTTGCTACTATAGAAGATGAAAATAAATGGGACCAAAAGGTTAAAATCGTACAATGGGGGATAAATAACACCTACAACGAGGCAACGGGAAAAACAGCACATCAAATGATGATGGGGTATATTCCTAGGGACCCACTACAAGATGCCTTGGCAGTAGGAGTACAACTCAACCAACGGCGACAAGACATAAATCAATTGCGCAAAGAGGGAGCAGAAACCATAACAAAGGTACAAAATAAACAAAAAAAACGACATGATTCCCGACACAGGGACGCAAAGAAATATGAAGTGGGAGATCTGGTCTTGATCGTGAATGATAGCCCAAGTAGCACCGGTTCATCACGCAAATTGGTACCACGATATAAGGGGCCTTATCTGGTTACAGCAGTACTACCACATGACAGATATCAGTTGACGGATATGCCATATGCCCCTCGAAGTCAGAAACCTTATTCAGCAATCTGGGCCGCCGATCGAATGAAACGATGGATAACACTCAATGCAGACTTCGACGAGGACATCGAACAGGTCAAGATGGACGAGTCTGTAACGCCACGGCAACCCTAACAACGACGGAGAGTAGTGGAGAGATTTGAAGAAGGAAACACTCTTCTACCTGACGCAGAAAGGACCGGACGTGTTTATTCGAAACTCTAAGAAAGTATAATATATAGTTTTTTTAATAAAGAAGTAGAAGTCGTTTTATACAGAAAAACAAACTCTTCTTTATAAAATGAATGTTTTTTATTTTACTTAATGTTTACGAAAAAATATTCTAAGCACTGTGTGTGTTAATCTTGACACCTTTACTGTAGACCGTGATAGGCAAGATTTTGAAAAGCAGTTTCCGGCCCTGGTGGTGAAAATGCAAGCTACCACTTCGTATATTTTGGGCTTCACTTTGCTCTGTTTTTTTATGAAGTAGCGGATGGTGCTTGTTAGTACAGTCAAGAACGGTACACTCGGCAGTAAAACTGCATCTTCGATTAAGATGGGTGTTTAAACAAGTTCAGCACAATGAATTTCGCTTAATCAGGGCCCATTTGTCATTCAGGCCCATAGCTCTGAACCGACTACATCTTTCTAGAGTCTTACAATCACTCGTACAGCTCAAACATGTTCCTGTCTTGTTTTCGGCTGGCGTATAAAATTCTTGGTGAAGATTGGAATGGGCATTTTCCGTACGTCTTCGATCTGCCTTCGTATAAGTTGATTCGTCCATATTTGTTGCGGACACTTCGCACGCTGCTTGGGCAACTAGTAATGTTGCTGCACAACAAAAATGACACTTGAGCGAAAAGATGCAATTCTGTGTTTGCAGGAAGCGAATTGCTCGAATGGATTCAAATAAAGCACACGATGGAAGCCACCATCGCGATCAATTAGGTCTAGTGAACACAACACAAAATAACACAAGAAAAGGTGGCAAGATCTCCATGAAGGAAGGAAATCAGAGAAGATGCGCTCGATAGAGCTACTACGATAGTCCATACGTGGTGAAGAGCACCACCCTCCTCGAGGTGTCACTGCTGGTAACAAAATATGTGCGAATCTAAAGCGGAAAACTTGAAAAAAACCGTAATTCCAGGTGTAACAACCGTGCCTATGGAATGTATGGCACTACGTTAGCGTGTCTTATAGCGGTGAACTTCGGATACTTGGGCAAATCCGATTTCAAGATAAGTCCCTTACGGTGGTATGCGGGGCTCTGCCACCGGTGACCTCCTTTCCTTTCTCGTGGGACCAAAATTTCCAACTTAAACAAAAACAAAGACCTTGAGGACGGACCTCAACAACAAAAACCGAACCAATCTGGCACCGCCAGCCACTCCAAAAACACTAAACGTGTGGAGGAAACAATGAAGGAGCTGTGCATTGAGGACAATGCCAGTGACTGTTCGATGCTCTCGGATGAGCTCACAAAAGAGCCAGATGTGGTTGAGAAAACCAACACAGCTCACCCTTCGCTTCCCAAACTGGCTGAGTTCAAAAAGAAGTCGCTGGGTCGCGCGAACCGCGCGGCACTACGAATCCTGGACCGACTAGGCAAAAATACGGAAAAGGAATGGAGTCAGTCAGAGAGGGAATCGTACCTCTGGGCAACGAAAGTTGCGCAGGGGATAGACAAGGCCGACTCGAAAGCCAAGACAGCCTGATAAGCGTCGCTTGCTTCGCTCCACCAACATGGGAGCTAATCCCCCTCCGAGAAGTAACACCCAAGCCACCGGTTTACCGAATCGCTCTGGTTCATCGAACCAGGCTGGGCGTCAGTCCTTAGTTGCGATAGGATCCACACCGAAAATGTGCAGATCCCTATATGAAGAGTCCAATACCTCGAAGAAGGCTGGGAAAGTAACGTCTTTCAAACCCTTCTCCGAGACAGTAAAGGACGGTCTCATCGTCGCAATAGTGGACTTGTCCGACGATGAGGGGAGGATCTCCTATGAAAAATGGAGACTTATTGAAGGCAGAGTGATGAACTGCCTTCTAGAGCGTATCACTTCTCATCCTAACTCTCCACCTACCTTTAAGGACGCAGGGTGGCACCAGGGCTATGTGAAGCTAATCGCATGTGAAGACCAAAATTCGCCTGACTTCATCACTACTGCCATCGGCGGTATGGGTGAAATCTGGCCAGGGGCCATGCTGAAAGCAGTGGACAGGAGTAAGATCCCCCACACCCCGAGGGCAAGGATCTGGCTCCCACTCGATCCAAGTGACTCAGCGAAAGTGCTCACTATAAAAGCCTACCAAAACCGCGACTTACCAGTCAACGACTGGAAAATCGTTGACGAGTCACCGCACCCCAAAAAGACTCCTACAGCCCCCAACGTCGACAACGTCGAGAAGAAGAAAAACGGTCGCTCGCTAATTGTCTCACTCACCAAGCAGTCAATCCCCCTGCTGGTAGCTAGAAAATTCTTGGTCAAATACGGCCTAAAAGAAATAGAGGTTAGGCTCTTTAAAAATGACCAAACTAGCTCAGCGGCTACAATCAAACTGGCGGAACCCGCCTCCTCTAACGCATCTTCTCCTGATGATGACCCATCATCTCCAGAGGATTTAGATGCTACCATTGTGGATAGATCTGTGCCAGTTAGCAATGATGCTGAAACTGGTACAGATTAATCTGCATCACTCCAAGATAGCATCCGCTAACTTGCTGCTCCGCCTCGGCGAACGAGGCTTCGATATTGCCCTCATCCAGGAACCCTGGATAGCAAATGACACCGTCATGGGATTGAGGGCCCCCGGATACGCGATGTATCATGCAGGAGCACATAAGATAAGAGCCTGCATCTTGGCCAAAACATCGCTTAGCTTAATTTTTCTCCCCCACCGTAGCACTAACGACATGGCAGTAACGCTGCTCAGGTCAAACGCCACTAACATCTGGCTAGCATCGGCCTATCTGCCGTATGATGACCCAGAACCCGCGCCACCAGCTGCGCTAAGAGAACTTGTTCGGGGCGCCGAAGGAAAGAAAGAGGCAATTGTGCTAGGGTGTGACACAAATGCGCACCATGAACTATGGGGAAGTACCAACACCAACAGTCGAGGTGAGTCCATTTTCGATTTCATTATTAGTACTAACCTCGTAGTTTGCAACAAAGGCAATAGTCCTACCTTTATAACAAAATCACGACGGGAGGTGATAGACGTTACTTTAGTCTCTCACCACCTTTACTCTGCGGTTACAAATTGGGTTGTATCTAGCAGCCACTCATTCTCAGATCACCGTTATCTTGAATTCAATTTGGAAAACCGCTTTCGCATACCACAATCAGTCTTCCGCAATCGTCGGAAGACAAAGTGGGAGAAACACAACTCCATCCTTTCTGCTAAACTATCCACGTATGCCTGCTCAATACCGAGCACACAGCAAGAACAGGATAAGCATAACAATGTTCTCACCTCTGCTCTTAATACAGCTTTCAACGAATCTTGTAAAGAAACGCGAAAACGAGCTGGTTCACGACCGCCATGGTGGAGTACAGAACTCAGCAAACTTCGCTACAGGAGCAGAAAGAACTTCAACAAAGCTAAACTAACTAGGCTCACCTTGGACTGGGAGATCTACAAAGTAAATCTATCTCTTTTTAAAACGGAGATAAGAAAAGCGAAGCGTAGATCTTGGCGCAATTTCTGTCAAAACATTGAGAGCACTTCTCAATCAGCCAGACTGCGCAAAATCCTCTCAAAAGCACCTACTACACCCAGTGTCCTAATGAATCCGAATGGAGCATGGGCGGAATCCGAGGAGGACTCGCTCAAACTTTTAATGGACACTCATTTCCCTGGCTGTACGCCTATCTCTGGTCAAAGACATGTCGCAGAGAATACTACTCGCTCACAGATCTCGCCCGACCTTGTCGATGACGAGAAGCTTAAGTCGGCTGTAGGCAGTTTCGAACCCTACAAATCCCCGGGCCCAGACAGGATCTTCCCCGCTCAGCTACAGATGGCCTTCGGTATAATAAGACAGAACCTGTCGTACATTCTGAAGGGCTGACTGTCACTGGGAAGCATACCCAACACCTGGTTGGAGGTAAAAGTGGTATTCATACTGTTGACGACAACGATGACGGCAATGATGACGGTGACGATGAAGGTGACGGTGACGTCATGTGAGGTGGGATGCACCCATTCGTCAATTATTATGTTGAATGAATTATGTCAATATTAGAAATGTCAAATACTTTTTTTTGTCTTTATATAATGTAACGTAGCTTTGTATATAAATAAAGCTATTTAAAGCAAAACGTAAGAGTGAAATACACAAACCATTTTATAACGTTGTGGAAACAATTAGTTTAATTTATCGTTAGTCCAGTCTACAGTTCGAAGTTTCTGGAAATTAGATTTTACTCTGGATTTTTCTCGTTTTGTTCATCGCCCGAACATTTTGGTCCTTCGAGCCGGATTTTTTTTTTAAAGAAAATCAATTTTATCTACACATAAAGTAAAAAAAAAAATTGTTGCTGATAATTTGCTGCTAATGATTTTGCTGAAGGACAAAAGGTCAAGTGCTGCTGGATATTTTGCTGAAGGACAAAAGGTCAAGTGCTGCTGGATATTTGTGTGCTGTGTTCTGTGCCACCGTGACCTGAAGGACAAAAGGTCAAGTGAAGTCGTCAAAATACTGGACCAGGAAATTTTCATGTAAGTGCATTCACTTTTACTTTTTTGTTGTTTTTATCAAAAAAATAAAAATAAATATGAAACAAAATAAACTCGAGCGAGCACTTACTCAATTGGAGAAAGATGTGTTAAACTTTGGTAAAAGGGGATCCAGTAGTCGGACTGCCAACTATTTGTCTGGTCGTTTATCACTATTGGAGAAAGCAATGGAATCAGCCGAAAGTGTTTATGAGGTGTGCATAGGGTCGCTGTCGGACGGTGAGGAGGACAAGTGCTCTGAAATAGAGGAGGTTTATGAGAAGTTCCGCGAATTATATTTTGATTACAGTGGGGATCTGCTTGATGCAATGGACAAGCTTAAGGTGAAGGAACCCAAAGCCGAAGGCAACGAAACAGAGCCAAACGCCACTATATCCACTCACAACTCAGACATTAGGTTGAAAAATATTCCGATACCAGTTTTCGCAGGCAATTACGAATCTTGGAGAGGTTTTCGTGATCTTTTTATTTCTTTGGTTCATCACAATTCGTCTTTGTCTGAAATACAAAAAATGCATTACTTGAAAACTAGTATTTCGGGTGAAGCAGATAAATTTTTGTCGCATTTACCTATTTCTAATGACAATTATGTCAAAGCTTGGGCGATCTTGGGGGACAGGTATGACCATCAGCGCTTTCTTATCAATACGCAGTTGAAGTGCCTTTTCAATCAACCTGCAGTTAACCAGGAACGATCGGAAGCCATCAAGGAACTCCTGGACACATCAACGGAGATAGTTCATAGCCTCGACAACTTGAAGGTGCCGGTCGAACATTGGGATGTGATAATAATTTACGTTCTGTTGCAAAAACTGCCATTGAAAACTCAACAGCTGTGGGAGGAGAAACTGGGGTCCAAGAAGAACACGAAGGAGCTACCGACGTTTGCGGAATTTAAGCAGTTTTTCGAATCAAGGTTCCGTACGTTGGAGGCGGTCAATTACCAACAGGGAAAGGCGTCATCAGAACCGTCAAAAAGGGTTCCCCAGCGAAATTGTTTTCACGCGCAGGCCACCACATCCAAGTTCGCCTGTAAGCTTTGTAATAGGGGTCAACATGCCATACGCAAATGCAATGGTTTTTTGAAAATGAGCATCAATGACCGCTGTCAAGCTATTTTAAAATTTTTTTTATGTAGGAACTGTTTAGCCTATAGCCATTTATCTGAAAGTTGTTCAAGTATCCGAGGATGTTATTATTGTCAGCAACCTCATCATTCCTTGCTACACAATTTTGTTCCACATACCAATTATACTAGTTTGTCGAATCCACACCCCTGTAATATGTCAAATTGTAGT
This sequence comes from Portevinia maculata, assembly GCA_949715645.1. Taxonomy (NCBI): domain Eukaryota; kingdom Metazoa; phylum Arthropoda; class Insecta; order Diptera; family Syrphidae; genus Portevinia; species Portevinia maculata. The sequence continues at coordinate 125,931,216 of OX454527.1, forward strand.
CAAAATTCACAACAACTGAGTATAAATTGTCATACCTCTGCAATTAACCCCAGTGCTCCGAGTTTCAAGCCCACTAATATGGAACAACCACCTTTGAACCAACGAGATGTGCCTTTTGTTCAACCGTCGAATGAAGAACAGCCTTGTTGCAGCAAATCCGTCGACACGTATGTACCATTCTGTGCCACACACGGGTACCCAAGTGACGTTGGCCACAGCTATTGTCAAGGCCAGTGGTTCATCAGGGGAAGTTGTTTCACTTCGAGCCTTATTAGACTCTGGTTCTGAGGCATCGTTTATTACTGATTCAACAATTCAACTCCTGCGATTGCGACACAATTCAATCTCTGTCGAGGTGTCCGGGTTAGGTATGGTCAACAGCGGCACATGTAACAAGATCGTTGATATAACGATTGGTTCCCAGCATTCATCGTTTGTAGTCAATACACAGGCCCTCGTCTATAAGTCGCTGTCTGGGCATATCCAGGCCCGAACTCTTCCAGTTGCTGATTGGAGACATCTCCACGGCTTGAGCTTAGCCGACCCTTCATTCTTTAAGCCAGCCAAGGTGGATTTGTTGTTGGGCGGCGATATATTGGCTGACATAATTCTGCCGGAGTTAGTTAGGCCAAATAACACTAATTTGCCTATAGCTCAAAACACCAAACTCGGATGGATTATATTTCCTCTCACCCTAATTTCCTTAACGCCCGCGCTGTGTAGCTAATACATTATAAGGGTCCCAACAAATCCCTTTAGTGCGCGCTAATTATAAAAAAAAAAAAAAAAAAAAAAAAAAAAAAATCGGACGCGCTCCACTCGCGCCACAGCTTGTGAAGAATTTTCACCAACCATGCAATCTGGATGCCGATATACGCCAGTTCTGGGAGATGGATAAAGCGCCGTTTCAAACCACAGAAACTCCAGAAAACATTGCCTGCGAAGAACACTTCTTAAACAACATTGAGCGGGAAGTAGATGGCCGGTTCGAAGTCGCGCTTCCATTCAAAGGTAATGTTCATCCAAGACTCGGACCTTCAAAAGAAGGTGCGCTTCAACGATTCAAGCAGCTAGAAGGACGTCTGATAAAAAACCAAACCTTTCAGAAGGACTACGCTGCTTGCATTGAAGAATACATACAGATGGGTCATATGAGTGAAGTTGACGAGCAGTACTTAGAAAACACACCTCATTATTTTCTTCCGTACCATGCTGTTATTAAAGAGAGCAGTTCATCGACCAAGTTGAGAGTAGTTTCTGATGCGTCTTTTAAAACATCGGATGGAACGTCACTCAACGATAGGCTTATGACTGGACCGGCACTGCAAAATAATATCATCGATGTCATTCTCAGGTGGGGGCTGTATAGGTACATTTTCACAGCTGATATTGAAAAAATGTATCGCCAAATCTGGGTAACTGAAAGGGATTCATTTTATCAATTAATTTTGTGGCGAAAAGATCCATCTGGGCGTATCAAAGTCTACCGCCTTAAGACAGTAACTTTCGGCACTGCGTCGGCTCCATATTTGGCCATCCGAACTCTTAATTGGCTCGCAGAAAACGCTCGTCCACACCTTCCAAGAGCAGCGGAGATGATCCGAAAGGAGATGTATGTGGATGATCTCATCTCTGGAGCAGACACTACCGAAGAAGCTGAAAGGAAGATAAGGGAAGTTAAAACGGCACTGGGAGCAGCGGGGTTGAAGCTACGCAAGTGGGCGTCTAACTCTGTGAGGCTTGTAATGGAGGTGCCATTGGAGGAACGAGAAGCAATTTTCTCACTCCCTTCTGAAGGTTCTGGGCAACTTAAAATGCTGGAGATTCACTGGGACCCTAGTGCTGACAGCTTTCTTTACAGCTTTACTCCACCAAGTCATCCACAGACTAACAAAAGGTCTATCCTATCCACCATAGCTAGGCTCTTCGATCCAATGGGATGGATTTCACCGTGCGTCATAAAGGCAAAATGCTTTCTCCAGTTGCTTTGGGCGAAGAAGTTGGAGTGGGACGAACCTGTTGACGAAGAGCTGGGAAGAAGCTGGAACACATTTTTTCAAGACTTGGAAGCGATAAACAGAATCCGGTTACCGAGATGGCTTCAGTCTGGACAACGCGTGAAGCAGGTGGAAATCCATGGCTTCTCAGATACATCGGAGAAAGCTTTTGATGCCGCGGTTTACATCCGAGTACTAGCTGAAGGAGATTCGGTCAAAATGAATCTCTTGTTGTCAAAAACTCGCGTCGCTCCACTCAAACCAGTGAGCATCCCCCGATTGGAACTGTTCGGAGCAGTCATACTAGCGAGACTCCTTAGCCACGTAATAAGGGTTCTGAACCTAAGGGAGGCAAAGATTTACGCTTGGACCGACTCAACAATTACGCTTTGCTGGATAAAGTCGCCGCCATCACGACTGGAAACTTTTGTCGGGAATCGAGTTGGAGAAATGCAACGGCTAACGAGTCCGTCCGTCTGGAAGCACATTCCAACAGATGAGAATCCTGCAGATTTAGCGTCCCGAGGTGTACTGCCCTCCACGCTAATACAGGATCGTCTATGGTGGAATGGACCAACTTTTCTGCACACATCGTGGGGCTTTCAGGTGCCGACAAAACCAACGAATTTGACAACCGAGGAAGGACAGAAGCGTACGCGTTGGCTCAGACTGGAAACAGAAGACAACCAAATTCTACGACTTATCAGTAAGCAGTCAACGTTTCAAAAGTTACTAAGAATTGTCGCGTATTGCCAGAAATTCATTAACATCTTTCGTCAACACCACAATAAGTTCTGCAAATACGCACGAAGTCTTCGAAGGAATGCCAAAGCTATTCCTTTCACGCCAACGGAACTGGACAAAGCAACGACATCATTGATAAGGGTAGCACAGAGGCAGATGTTTCCAGGCGGCATCACAAAAACGAGGGGTTTGAAATCTTTGAATCCATTTGTAGATGGTCAGGATGTCATCCGAGTCGGCGGAAGACTCAGCCAGGCGAACATCCCGTACAACCAACAACACCCTATTATTTTGGATCCAAACAACCAGATTTCGCGGTTAATTATACGTGATGCCCATCTAAATATACTGCACGGAGGAATCCAATTAATGATGACGCAGTTAAGAAACAAATTCTGGACCCTCAAACTCAAAAGAGTTGTGAAAAAGCTCATACACAGTTGTGTCATCTGCTTCCGGTTTCGCGCTCAAAAATCGCAGCAACTAATGGGAGAATTACCGGCACCTCGAGTCACCATGTCAAGGCCCTTTACTCACACGGGTATTGACTATGCAGGACCCATTAATATTAGAACATGGAAAGGTCGTGGAGCTAAGTGCCATAAAGGGTACTTGGCCATCTTCATTTGCTTGGCTACCAAAGCAATTCATTTGGAAGCGGTCAGCGACTTAACAAGTCAGGCATTTATAGCTGCTTTTCGGAGATTCGGCACATTCACTATGGGAAATTATTGGCACGAGTTAATACTCCAACCTTTTGATAAATGATGAGAGCGGGAGATTCAAAATATGAATTGCTGGCTATGATTGGTAGGATCCAAGATCGGATGATGGGATTTTGGCCACTAGCGGAAGGTAGTGTGGTTGTTGGTAGCTCCAGACGGATGATGGTCTGCTGATTCAAGTCGGGAGAACATCTGTTCATATTAAGTGAAGTCCCTGTACTGATCACACGTCCGCCAGTGAAAAAAAAAAAAAAAAAGTAGTACATACGAAGATACATAAAACACAACAAATAAAACGGAGTACTAAGAACAAAAAAAAAAGATATTAATTAAATTTGCAAAAGACCTAAGTAGGCAGTTTTGGATTTTTTTTGTGTATAGAGTCAGTGAACACGCATCAGTGAGTTTTAGTTTAAGTTGTATCTAGGATAGCTAATTTAAAAAGATTTTTTTTGATTAGGAAATTATCTTAGCATAGCACTACGTGAAGGTCAACTGGCGGTCATAGACTATCCGTCAAAAGACACCAAAAAAGGAAGTCGTGACCGCCAATATTTTATCCTTGTGTGGCCTACAATACAAAAAGGAATTGTGGCGCGATTTTGAAAACGCTGAAATTTCGCATTGAGACAACTTACGTGGTGTTTCGGCCATCGAAGTCTCACCACGCGTTGGTGCTCCAAGGGGTCGAGTTTCCCATCACGTTTTTTTTTTTTGTGACGTCACAACGCCTGCTGCATTTGTGTGCATACGGACGAGCAATTACATTCAGGAAATTAAAAATTAAAAATAATGTGGCGAACGATGAAAGATAGTGATAAGAAAATATCTTTGTATTAGCTTAAGCCAAGCGTGATTTTTTTTGTGTTTTTTTTTTGTTCCAATTATTTTTTTTTGTTGGGAGATTCTTCCAGTTGAAGTAGTTCCCGGAACAATTTGAAAAGCCAGAGGGTAATATTCGGGTTTCCTCTACCGTAATTCAGTTTTCCCTGTTTTTTTGTTGTTGTCCAGTTTAGATACCCCTCTTCGAAACCTACATTGAGCTCAATTTAGGTAGAAATTCGGCAAATGTGAGGGATAGTGACTCAGTAAGGCGAGAACGGAATTCAAGCTAGAGTTTGCTTGCGTTACGTATGTACCCAATTTTTGTATGTTTCCAAGTTGTTCTTGTTTTTTTTTTCTCTTCAGTAACTTTTTCAGTTAAGTTTACAGTGCGAAGTTCGAATTTTGGTTAAAGATTTATTTGTGTTAAGGGTTACCATCCCATTATTATTATTTTTCAATTAAATTTTGATTTCTGTTATTAATTGATTTTGGTTAATGAGTTTCGGTTAGGGTTACCATCCCACCAACAAAAAAATTTTTTTTTGTTAAAGTTTAATTTTTCTTATATGTATATTTACTTTTGTTATCTATTTATTTTAATTTAAAGATTTCTTTTTTTTCGTTAAGGGTTACCACCCCTTTAATTATATTTTTTTTTTAAATTAAGTTTTTTTATGTTATTTAATTATTTTGGTTACATTTTTTTTGTTAAGGGTTACCGCCCCATTATTAATGTTAGTATAATTTATTTTCGTTTATTTATTTATTTAATTATTTATTTATTGTGAGTTAGGAAATAATTTGTTTAAAGGATTGATATCTTAATTAATATTCATTTCTTTTGTAAAAAAAAAAAACAAATTAGTTTGTTTGATTAATGTTATCTAGGGTTACCATACAATCTTCTTTGCTTATTAAAGATTATTTTTGTCATGGTGACTGCCTTTTTCTTTATTTATTGGTTTTTGTTGTTAATTGTTAGGTTCTTTAAATAAAAATCACGCTATTGAAAGTAAATGCGTTCTTTTTTGAGGATACGTGATCACACGATGAGGTGGTGAGGTTTTCTTTTTTCAGGGGGTGGACTAAGGTAAGCTAAAAATATCTCGGTGGATGACTTAACTGCGAGGATACACACAACATTGGGGAGTTCTGAGGCCAATGAACTTCCAGGTTGGGTGGGTATTGGCCGCCTCATAACAACTAAGAGCGCTTCTCAAAGTGGTAACCGTCCGTCCGCTGTTAAATTGCATAATTTTTTTTCTCGGCACGATTTATGTTTTGTCAATAGGTGCTGTTGATTTTCGGGAACAAGAATCCGCCCCATTCTGACGAGCTCAGCCGTGCAGAGCCAGCGTGCCACCTTTCCGGAAGTCAACATTCTCTCCCAAAATCCCAAATTTCCCTACCTTGCTTCCTCATCCGCTCATCCTACCCCTTTTTGAATTCCAAACTGCCTTTCCACTCCTGTTCCTGCCTATTACACAAGTCGAAGCGTGTCTTAATTCGAGACCCCTCTGTCCCTTAACAGAAGATCCAGCGGACTTTCAGGCGTTAACACTAGCACACTTTCTCATAGGAGAAAGCCAATTTACAGTTCCCCAAGCAGACCTAACCATAGGAATGCAGAATTTGACCGACCGATGGAAAACAATACAGGCACATTTGCAAACATTTTGGAAGCAATGGCAGACTGAGTACCTGAGTCGTCTCCAACACCGGCCAAAATGGTTAAAACCGCAGCCACAAATAAAGGAAGGTGATTTGGTACTCATAAGAGACGAACGACTTCCCCCGGCAAAATGGGGCTTAGGCCGCGTAGTCGAAACTTACCCCGGAGCAAACAAAATAACAAGGGTGGTACAGGTGAAAGCAAGGCAAGGCGAATTCCTCAGACCAATTACAAAACTATGCCCCCTTCCTTGCAACGAGGCATAACAATCAACAGATCACAGCAAATAACTCTCACAGACCCTAAATACTATACAAACAAAAAACATTTTTCCAAATTTAAAATAATAAAAATAAAATTCTCCATGAAAACTTACACCCCTACTGTCTTCATACCGATTACATCACAACACAAAATAATATCACTCAAATCAATATGGAATATACCCGCGCGCCCATACATACACTCATTCCAAATTCAACACTAACACTGCGAAAGAATACAGTCCACTTGTTCTACACAAACCCTACACAAAATAGAAAACAAAAAAATACGCACACACATGCACACCAACGAGGGACAGCACAACACAACACAATATAAATCAAAACAAATGAAATTTAATTTTACATGTATGTATGTATGTACTTTATTGAGGCTTTTCTTTTATATTACTAGAAATTGGTTTTACATGAATGAAGGTATTTTTTTTTTTTTTTTTTTTTTTTTTTTTTTTAATTTAAAGCCGACTTAGGATTGGTCAGGCTGTCACAGCAATGTTTATTAAGTTCTAATTTTTTTTTTAATTGAGAAAATAAAGATATTACACTTCATAGGATACTAAATTATGAGAACATGTTTGCTCAATTATAACATGACAGCAATTTTTTGTCTTAAAACTAGGCAACGGATGGGGAAAAAAAATGGTAAAACGAGGAAGAATTCAACATAGGTTATGCCAAATACATTTTAATATAAAGAACAGATATTTTATTGATTTGTGAGTTCAAACTGAAAGTATAACAGATTAATGTTGGAAGAGAGTATAACAGATTTAAGTTTGCAAATTAAGATTGTGTTTATAAAAAGGAAACAGAATAAATAATTTAATTGTTAAATGCATAATCTATGGTAATTATAAGGAACTATAAGGCAAATAAGAACAAGAGAAATGTTTGGTAATATAGGTATTACTAAACTTAGCTTGAGACTTAAGGTAGCTAAAAAGTGTATTTACATTTTCACTTAATTTATATTCATTTCTTAATTTTATTTCTTATTATTATATGAGTATGTATATGTGAATATTTTTGGATTCTATTTGTATTAGTATATAGAGTGTTTTTATCAATTGTTTTTGTATTTTGGGTTTGTTTTTATTACAGGGGTTAATCAAAAAGTTTTTTTTTTTATAATTAATGCAAAAGGTGGGACGCTGATTTGCACTCAGTCGAGAATTATTAGCCTCTGTAAGTAAGGCTATTACTTTTTTTATAAAAGTTTGGCAATAACTGGTGGTCCTCAGCAACTTCGAAGAGGGTTGCCGACCCTTCACTGAGAGTGCATACCGGTGACATATAATAGTTGTCTAGCAGTCGAGAGTCTATATTATTACTAAAAACCGATCGGATGTTAGGGTTTGGGTGGTGTCTTAAATTAGTAAGTCTTATCTTAGCTAGGTTTATTAGGTACGTCATTATAGGGGTCACATTAGAGAGGTCATACAGTGTTGTGTTTCTGAACCATTTTCCGGAGGGTCTTCTATATTTCCCAGAGCACTTTCTCAATATCAACCTCTCAAACTTCTGAATTTCTTCAGCTACTATTGGTGAGATCTGGAACCACACCGGAAATGCATAAGCCAGTATAGGGCGAATTAAGGATTTATAAATAAGCAGCTTGGTTTTGAATTCCACTTCACGAGAGTTAAGGAGAACTTTTAATTTCCCGCTGGCTGCCTTACATTTGTTAAGGGCATATCTGGCATGTGGATTCAATTTCCATCTTTCATGTAATAGGACCCCAAGGTATTTTACGCTCTTTTTCCTAGGGATATTATTACCCTCTAAGATGAGTTTTAGTTGTTTGCTCTCTCCTACTGCGGAGTGATGGCCTTTTTTAGAAGCATTTCTAAAACAAATGATCTCACATTTAGAGATATTGAGCTTAATTCCCCACTTTCTATAATATGGAAGAATAATTCCCATGTGGTTTTCAATTCCTTGAAGTGCAATAAGTGGTCTCTCATGTGAGTCGACAATTAGAGTATCATCTGCGTATAGTATTGAATCAGAATTGTTTGATTGGGAAGGGAAGTCACTGAGAAAAATATTAAAAAGAAGCGGGCCAAGGATTGAACCTTGAGGCACCCCTGAATTTACTGGAACAAGGGCGGAATGATTCTCACCAAAGTAGATAGTTAGAAAGCGATTATTTAGGAAGCTGAAAATTATTTTTGTGAAAAAAAGTGGGAAGTTTAGAGTTATCAGTTTTGAGAGCAGACCATCGTGCCATACCAGGTCAAAAGCCTTTGGTAGGTCCAACGCGCATGCAACGGTGCAGGTTTTGTTTCTGAGGTTTTTTAAGATTAAATCTTGTAAGTCTAGTAGGGCGTGTTCAGTCGAGTGCTTTCTCTTGAATCCATACTGTCTATCGGGTATAATTCTGTTTTCGGATACAAAGTCTTCGATTTTCATGTAAAGAACTCTCTCTAGAACTTTCCCTACATTAGATAACATAGAGATAGGTCTATAGTTGCCTACGTCGTTGGAGTTCTCTTTCTTTTTTATAGGAATCAATTTTGCTCTCTTCCAAACAAGAGGGAAGTACGAATTATTGATACAGTTGTTAATTAAAGGAGTTAGATATTGTGGAATCGTGGGGGAGCATTTCCTAATTACAAAATTTGAGGTTTTGTCAAGGCCAGACGATTTTTTGTTATTGAGGTTAAGTATTATTGATTGGATCAAACCAATTGAAGCAAATTCATCGTCAGAGGGGGAAGATGAACTATTATTTTGAGAAAATTGAGTTAGTATCACTGGAGAGTTCCAGGCTAAGAAGGAGCTATTCCGAGTTTCTATTTCCAGGGAAAATTCCGGGTTTATTCGTGGTGTGGTAGATGAATATAGGTCGGTATAGAAATTTTCAAATGCAATTAGCTTCTCTTTAGTTGAATGGTGTGCGACGTTGTTATATATTATAGGGGCAGAAGAAATTCTGTCTATCTCTTTAAAAACATCTGATGTTGGTTTAAGTATTTCCAGTCTATTTCTGAACTGCTTGTTCATATGCATTCTAATTTGGTCTTTTATTAGCTTGCTTAAGCAGGTTATACGAGAAGAAAGAGAAGTGTAATCGTGGTTAATTCTGTTACCCTCTCTATGAAAAATTCTTTTTAACTGAACTTTCCAAATTTTCCTTCTTTTAAGAAGATTAAGTATTTCATCACTAAGGTTTTTATAAGAGCTCTTGATGACAATTTTTTTCGAGTGTGTATCAATGCATTCCTTGATGGAACAGGAAAGAGATTCGGCAAAATGTTATATTTCATTGTTAGAGAGATTTCTATATGTCGGAAAGTTAAGTGAGTCAAGTTTTTGTGAGAGGTCATTATTAAAGGCTTGCCAGTTAGTTTCTTTGAATGAAATGTTAGATGGAGGATCACATTTCGAGAGCCAGGAAGACTGAAAAATGGTCTGAAAAAGGGTGTGTTGTTAGGCAACTAAAGTTTCGGTCGGCGTGCTGAGGTGACAAGAGGTTTGCTGAGACGATATAAAAATCAACGATCGATAGAGAGCTGGGTCTGGTAGGAGTTCGTGCAGAGATGATTTCCATATTAAGGAACGCATCGCTTTGGAACCAAGAGAAAAAATGTAGTCCATTTTGGTTTGGGACTGAATACGTGTGACGGGAGTTAAAATCGCCTCCGATAATAAAGAAGTCATAGTTAGAAAGATGTTGACAAAGGTCATCCATAGCAATAGTGAGTCTATTGCCGATATTGCAGGGGATATAAATGGAAACTAAAGCGAGAGTTTTGTTAGGACCAGAAGGTTGAGAGAGAGAAATACAGATTAAAGTTGCGGAGATAATGTTATTTTGAAAAGGAATATGCTCAAATTTAATTGTATTTTTAATCAAGATCCCAGTACCCCTATTGGAGTCATTTCTCAAAAGCGTATAATTATCAAAAAGTCGGTTGTTTCTTGCTTTTAAAAGGGTTTCCTGAACTAACACTGCTGTTGGCGAGATGTCTCCCAACAGGCCGTTGAGTTCGTAACATTTGTCGTGGGAAATAAGGGAATTTATGTTTGCGGTTATCAGTTGTAGGATCATGGTGAGATATTAGCGATAAATTCCAGGTAAGCACCACGCTTATCGGAGTCTCTTAATTTAAGATAATACGGCCAAAATTCGCGGACCCGAATAATTAGGACGTTAATTGGTACGCCGAAAAGTTTAATGGACTCATTTAAGAAGTCCCCGAAGGCAGATGAAGACTGAGCAACTCGTTTTTGGTTGGGAATGGTCGCAGAATGAGCTGCAGTTGTACCCTCTCTAAGGATGTCGGCATATGATCCCCGGCTTTGGGTAAAGGGCTGGGTTTGAGGAACTCTAGCATTGAAGTTGACAGGTCGATTCTTTTGGAATTTTTGTTCCCTTTTCTTTAAATATTCTGTCCTCTTAGGACACTCGCTAAAGTTCGCCGGATGGCCCGACGAATCACAATTGATGCAAGCGACTTTTGACTTGTCATCATCCTTTTGTATAGCGCACAAGCCCGGCTCATGGATTTCCTTACATTTAACGCACCTATTAGGATAAGCACAATAGGCGCTTACGTGGCCAAATCTTTGGCACTTATAGCATTGGATAATCTCGCTGCGTTTAAGAGAATCCCATCTAATTTTGTGTCGTAGTATATACTTAATATTTTTCAGTTTGTTAAGACTTTCCCTATCGTCGACCGTGCAGGTATAAATGCCCAGGTCAATACTATTGTCCTTGGACCACTTTGTTGAAAATGCTTTAATTTGCACCCTCAGTGAAGGGTCAACACCAATAATTGCCTCCTCTATCGCTTTGTCAGAGAAGCCATCTGAAAGCCCCTTCAATAGAATAGAGAATTTTTTTAATTGTCTTGGTACAAAAGAGAATGCATTTGCCTTCATATCGCGTAAGGACTTCATCAGAGATGAGTGCAAATCAACGTCCCTTACATGAATTTTTAGTCTACCCAGACCTCTGTTCTCAAATTTTATATTTTCTAAGTTTCCATTATAATGTACCTTAAGGAATTCCAAAAGTTGTCTAGAGTTCGCTCCATTAGCGAATATCGGAGGGCACCATACGTTTCCTTTTTCTAAAATTGTGTTGCGTTGATCCTTTGGTTGCTGGACCTGTGGGGCCGCTGCCGGTATATTATTTCCATCTTTTCCAAAGTCAGGGTTTAGAATGCTAAATTTGTTGTTTGCAAATTTGTCCGTCAGGGCTGCTTTTTTGGAAGATGTAGGCTGGTTGTTAACTATATTCCGCTTACGGCTTATAATTTTTTGGAATGTGTTTGAATTGTCTTTTAAGATTCTTTGTAGGTCCTTTTCGGCTGAATTGTTAAATAGAGAGACCTCTTTGTCGCCCCAGATCGACATGGGCATAGTAGAATCTTTAGCAGGCACAATATTTTTCGATTTGTTATTTAAAACACTCATTAACACCCCTGAAGGGTTTTCGTTATCTTTCTTGTTTAAATTGATTGGCATCACCGCACTGATCCCAAGTCTCACGTTGTATTCACACACTGGCTCACTGCCGGCGTTACACACACCACCACTATCATCTGTGTCCATGCGAATGGCACCTATCTCGCCATTAACTCTTTCCGTTATCTCCTTCTTATCGTCATTCGACAACAGTTCGGAGGGCAGAACATTTTTTTTCTTTTTGACGATATTTGGATCGGGTGGAGGCCGCTCCTCACGAGGAGAACCGTCCGAAGTACGACTCATTGGCACTGAAACTTAATTAATCGTTTTTAGTATTGTATGTAGTTTTTACTTTTATTTTTTTTAACAAAATCGAAGACACTTTCACAGCACAACCGTTCGTCACGAAGGCAAAACGAGTACTCTCAATTTAATTTTACACTTAAAATCATATTTAAATTTAATAAAACTTACCTGAATTACTCTGGAAAACAACTCAGCACAACCCAAATCAACTTTTAAAAACATAATTTGAAACTCGAATAAATTCGTACACAATACAACTTTCACGACGTAATAATAAACACCGAATGGAAGCAGTAAATATCATTCATAAATGATACATCGATGTCCCCTTCAACCTCACTTGGAGTTCGAGTCCATCAGCAACCAAAACAATACCTTCGTTTTCACACCTCATCTCAACTTCCAGTCCATCACCAACCAAAACAATATCTTCGTTTCACCCTTCATCTCAACTTCCAGTCCATAAACAAAAAGAATTTGGCTTCGCAATACTCTTAAACTTCCAGTCCCATATAATATGCATATCAAGAACAACAAGAACAATCAGCAGCAGCATAAGTAAACAAAAAACAATTTTTTTTTTCTCTGCATACGCGATCGCCTATACCCAAACGGGATCAGGTGTGGGTACGAAATCGAATGCTGGCGTAATTGCTGTGTTCTCAACGTAGACTATTTGTTGTTGTTGTTTTCCGTGTCACTGTCTGGCCATTTACATGTTAATTAATCTCTTGTTTCGTTTCATGTACCAAACGCATTGTCAACAACCGAGTTATCAAGGGCAACAGTGGTGGCAGCAGTTGGAAAAAGGGGAACAAAGGAAGTACACAAGACAAGAAGAACTTTCTTCGGCGGGGGAGAATGTTGAAGACAACGATGCAATGATGACGGTGACGGTGAAGGTGACGGTGACGTCATGTGAGGTGTAATGCACCCATTCGTCAATTATTATGTTGAATGAATTATGTCAATATTAGAAATGTCAAATACTTTTTTTTGTCTTTATATAATGTAACGTAGCTTTGTATATAAATAAAGCTATTTAAAGCAAAACGCAAGAGTGAAATACACAAACCATTTTATAACGTTGTGGAAACAATTAGTTTAATTTATCGCTAGTCCACTCTACAGTTCGAAGTTTCTGGAAATTAGATTTTACTCTGGATTTTTCTCGTTTTGTTCATCGCCCGAACACATACCAAAGGCCGGCAAGACCTCACATACAACTCTCAAGGATCTTAGGCCAATCAGCCTGACATCCTTCCTACTAAAAATTCTCGAGAGAATCATTGATCTCTGGATAAAGGAGTCAGTAGATAGCACCTTGCTATCAAAGTCATAACACGCCTATCAAAAAGGCAAATCTGTTGAAACAGCACTCCACTCGTTAATTCACATCATCGAAAAATCTCTCAAAATAAAGGAATTCACCCTGGTGGCCTTCCTTGACATAGAGGGAGCTTTCAACAACGTTGAAACAAATTCGATTATCAACGCCCTTCGAAGGGTCAACATCCGCGAACCAGTCTGCTCTCTTGTGGAACACATACTCAGAACCAGAATAATAAATGCTTCATTTGGGAGCAGTTCTATTAAGAGACAAGCGCAGCGGGGAACCCCGCAAGGAGGAGTTCTCTCCCCCTTACTCTGGAACTTCGTTCTCGATTAAATCCTTGCGGAAATATAGAGAACAGGCTGCAGAGTTGTATCATACGCGGACGATGTAGTTATCTCCATATCAGGCAGGTACCCACAGACACTTGCAGATGTTCTTCAGTACAATTTAAGTAAACTAGTAAACTGGACGAAATCCGACGAAGACCGAGGTGGTCCTTTTTACTCGGAAAAACAAAATTCCGCACTTCTCGCTTCCCACGTTAAGAAGATCCACTCTTAAACTCTCCGACAGTGCTAGTTATCTATGGCATAAGTTGGACCGGAAGCTAAACTGGAAAGTAAACGTCAACGAACGTATCAAAAAAGCCATGGTTGCCCTATACACGTGCAAGAGGGCAGCATGCTCATCATGGGGCCTACAACCGCATATTATGCATTGGCTGTACACGTCGGTGATAAGACCGATTCTCTTATACGGTGTAATGGTCTGGGTGACCGCCCTGGAGAAGAAAACCATTCTCTTAAAAATGGAAAAAGCTCAACGAGCGGCATGTCTCAGTATCACGGGGGCACTGAGAACCTCTCCAACAGCGGCACTGCAAACCATGCTGCATCTCCTTCCCATAGACATCATAGGTAAATAAATGGCTGCCAGTTCAGCACTAGGTCTGAGAGACTCCCATCAATGGAGAGAACAAGACACTGGCCATGCCAACATACTTAAGATGCACAGCTATCTTCCGCACTCTACGGATCGATTGCCTACTGAAACAAATTCTCGCTTTAGGCTTCAAACACTCAATACCGGACAGATCAGAGTGGACGCAACGCAATGTCCTCACAAATATCTCGCTGACAATTTTCACGGACGGGTCCAAGACCCACGAAGGAGTCGGCGCCGGAGTCTTCTCAGAAGACCTGGACATTCACCTCTCCTTCAATCTACCGAACTATTGTAGCGTCTTCCAGGCTGAAGTCACAGCAATTCGACAAGCCGCTGACTGGTTGTTGGTAAATACCATACCACAAAATGATATCGTTATATATATCGACAGTCAGGCAGCTATCAAAGCCCTTATATCCAGCACAATAAAATCCAAGGCAGTGAAGGGCTGCCGCGTATCTCTTAACGAGATAGCTACACAGTACAACACTACCCTTTGCTGGGTACCGGGATACAGTGATGTCTGAGGGAACTGTGAGCCTGATGAATTGGCTAGACAAGGCTCTTCTGGTACAAATAGCATAGCCATAGACAACATTGAAGCACCAATGTCATCTGCCAGGTACCTCATCCATGCCGACGCGCTAAATAAAGCAAACCTCCGATGGAACCAACTTAGCCAGTGTAGCACCGCTAGACAATTATGGCCAAAGCTGGACTAGAGAAGGACAAACAGACTCTTCAAACATAAAAGAGGAACCCTCTCTACCCTTACGGACGTAATCACTGGACACTGTGCAATAGGAAGACATGCTCAGAGACTGGGCATTACCCACAACGACTTGTGCAGAAGTTGCAGGGATGAGGAAGAGGAGGAGACAGTCTTGCACCTCCTATGTACGTGTCCCGCACTAGCCAACATCTGAATGGCTAGCTTAGGCAAATACTTCTTCCGGGATCTAGAAGATCTTAACAATGCCTGCACGGCTGATATTAGCAGCTTCATAAAGAAAACAGATGGTTATAGGTTCGAGCAGCGTGACCCACCTGCCCCTTCCCAAATGGCATCACAATGGACCTTCTTTGGTCTAAGTGTACCCCATCGAGGGCCTACCTAACCAACCAACCAACCAACACAAGAAAACGATACCAAAAGTCGAATTAAAATACACCACGGAACCACTTCACGACACATCACCACGTATTTAATTTGAGAACTGTCAAATTTGAATTCACGACAAGCGAAGTAGACAGATCTTTCTCCCTCGCACCAATGGTGACGCCATTTGACGCATGTGGTCATCACCTCTGACCGACAGGCATGAAATTCCATGATGGCCGAATTGGATGTAAGCGAGATGCACATCCGACAAAATGCACTCTAACACCCACTCCTAAAATGTGGGGCATTGTTGATGGAGCAGAAGATGAACACACAGAAACCACGTATTGTCCTGGTGTTAGTGCGACAGAGGTTACCACTTTACTTAAATTAAAAAGGTAACTTCTAATTCCTGGGGTCAACAACCTCTGCAGAAACAGCTGAAGCTGTATATATACCATCAACAGCTTCAAGGGAAGAAAATGTGATATATTTAAATCACTCGTCAAACAACCGCCAAACAATAAAGTTTAATTTTAAAACGAAAGTTTGAATCGAGTTTTGATTTTTCTGCTATTTCAGTTCACCTAACTGAGACATTTACTTGTACCGCTTGCAATCGCCTATTGCAAGCTTAACATTTAAAATTGCCGCTCGCCTCAGCGTGGAACATGGTCCTTCAAGTCTAGAAAGTGGACTAGTGCATTTTAATTTTAATTTTACATTAAACTATAAACCAGTGCGTGTTTTAGCGATTTTTTTCCATTTTTTTTCTTCAAATAAAAAAAATATTTTAATAAGTGTTCTATGTTCAAAGTATAGCTCGAGATAAAGCAGCAAGCGCCTACAACATCGTGTCGAAAGGCCACTAGCTCTTATCACATTAAGGCACAGCCCGTAAAGAAGCAATTCCTTTGCCGCCTGTGCAAGGCCTCTCATGGAATTCGGCATTGCAAATTGTTTGCCAACATGGAGGTAAAGGCACGTGCCGAGGTAGTTAAGAAAAATGGAATTTGCTTAAATTGCTTGGGATATGAGCACCTGCAGCAGCGGTAACCGATGCTCTAATCCAAAATCCGAATCATCAAATTCAGGCGAATGGTTGGACTAGTGAACAACAGCGTGCGACAACATCTCAGCAACAGCACTTTAATTCGCATTTCCACCAGATGCGATCCAAAGCTCTATTAGCCACAGCACTTGTGAAGGTATTGGCGTATAATGGAACTTCTCATGTTCTTAGGGCTCTAATCGACCCTGGTTCCGAGGCAACATTTGTCACTGAGAACGCGGTTAAGCTTCTAAATCTGAGGAAGCAGCGAACATTGGCGAATGTTACGGGGTTGGGACCAGCAGCAACGGGTATCGCAAATCATAAGGTCGAATTTACGATTTTTTCTTTCTTCAATCCCTCGTTTAGCCTTGATATCAGGGGGTTTGTCTTTTCACAATTAACCTCTCTGTTACCTACCCATCAACTATTCCCGTCTTTTTGGCATCATATTGCAAACCTCACGTTGGCAGACCCTTCGTACCACGTCCCCGGGAAGATTGACCTGCTGATAGGCGCCGGCGTATATGCGTCCATCATTCTAGAAGGGTCAAAATGGGTCTCCAGTTGCGCAGCTAACCGAACTTGGATGGATTCTGACCGGAATCACTAAATTGGACTCCCAACCTACCACGGTGACCATTCAGAATCATTACAATTCGTTGGACTCACAACTCAAGGAATTCTGAGAGTTGGAAGAAAACCTGGAGGAGAGGCAGATGACGTTGGAGGAGCAGAAGTGTCAACAACACTTTCAGAAGACATGCCAACGAAGAAACGACGGTAGATTGGAAGAAGGAAGAAGAAAAGGTGAAGTGAACGATTGGCTTTATAAGTGCTCTGAGTTTCTGATTAAAATTCCCTATCTAAAACGTAGTATTCCAAAGAAAAAATCAAAACAAAACCCATTTAAGACAGTGACTTTTTGAATTTTTATTGTAAAATAAGAACCAGTGTGATTACAAATTAACTACAAGTTGAATTTTTGTTGGTAACAAACAGAAAAGTAGCTTTAAATATTTGTTGACGATTGCTTCTGTGTGTGTGCTCTTTGTTTTCACCGCTCCTTTGTCACGCAGTAAGTACCCGTACAAATATAATGCCTATGAGTGATAACTACAAAGAAGAACTGCCTCCAGTGGGGGATTTCGTCACTTGTCCGATGTGCTCCCGTAAGCTGTACTACCAGTGCACCACGGTGACAGAACGTTCTTGGCGGACGATGCGTACTAAAAAGGAAGCTTGGAGGTGCCAATTTTGCAGGAATGCTAATGATAACCCATGCAACGCTCCATTTCACTCCTCTTCGCGTCCTCTTACTCCTACAACGCGCCCTGAATCACCTGAAGTTCAAACGAGCAAAAGAAACCGGACTGAAATCATCAGTCCCCATAACAACACTCAAAACAATCATCCAAACATAGACAATCTGTCAAACACCAATGTCAACAACATCATGGAAGAATTTAGAAATATAAAAACTGAAATAAAAGGCATCGCCGATTTTTGCAACTTCGTCTCACAAAAGATTGATGAAATCAACAAAAACCTCGAAAAAAACAACCCTTTTATGGATTCACTAATGAATGAAATTCAAAAACTAAAAGATTCCCACAAAGAGAAAGATGAACAAATATCTAAAATAGAAGCACAAATAAACATATTAGAACAACAACAACTTAAGTACAGCGTGGAAATAAAACATAGGGACGGGCTACAGTCCGCTTGGGCGAACTGTTGGATACCCTATTCTTATTCCTATCCCTCATAAGTGGGCGTGACAAAAGTCTAAGTATGGTTGAATTGTTAAGAACGCTCTACATATTTTATTATATAACATTTAAAGAATTTTATCAAAAAAAAACGATCCCTAGCTCAAACTTGCGTGTTTCAATAAAATTGTTTTATTTAATTGTGGGCGTGTCAGTAGGCGAATTTAAAAAAAATTAACACATGAGAATAAAGGGCCCCTAGAGAGTATATATTATAAATTTCAGCTCCCTAGCTCAAACTTTGAATTTGCAAAAAAAAAAAAAAATAATTGTGGGCGTGTCAGTAGGCGGATTTTGAAAATATTTACACATGAGCATAAAGGGCCCATAGAGAGTATATATTATAAATTTCAGCTCCCTAGCTCAAACTTTGGATTTTCAAAAATTAATATACCCTTAAAATAGGGTATAAAAAAATTACTTTATTTATTTGTGGGCGTGTCAGTGGGCGGATTTTGAAAAATTTTTTTTTAGGAGTTATAGATCATATATAAAAAATTTCAGCTTTCTAGCTCAAAATTCGATTTTTTCCAAAATTTTGTTTTTTTGAGTTTGTGGGCGTGTCTGTGGGCGGATTTCAAAAATTCGTAAACTTGATTATTTCGGGACCCTAGAGATTATATGGTTAAAATTTCAGCTCTTTAGGTCCAGTTTAAAGGCCTAATTTTTGCCGACAGACGGACGGACGGACGGACATGGCTAGATCGGCATTACTATCGATGCTGATCATAAATATAGTAACTTTTAGGGGTCTACGGGTAATATTAAGGTATGTTACAAACTATGCGTCAAAATTAATATACCCTTAGAATAGGGTATAAAAATATACCACCAA
The DNA here is from genome assembly GCA_949715645.1 of Portevinia maculata. Taxonomy (NCBI): domain Eukaryota; kingdom Metazoa; phylum Arthropoda; class Insecta; order Diptera; family Syrphidae; genus Portevinia; species Portevinia maculata. Next base: position 125,950,231 of record OX454527.1, read on the forward strand.
AACAAAAGGAGAACTTGCTGGAACTTGTTAAATCGGTAGGAAAGACAATTAACCACGAAATCACAAACACGGACATCACGGATATATATCGCACTAGAACTAAAAATGCGGAAAGATCAACAATAATTGCCACTTTTCAGAATTACGTAAATAAGACTAGATTTATGCAGAACGCCCGCGCGACCCGTCCGCTTACAACCGCCAAACTCAACTATCACATAGGAAGCAATGAAAGAGTTAGCGAAATTTACAATAATAACGTCATATTCATCAATAATCAGCTGACAAACGAAAACAAGCAGCTACTATGGCAAGCAAAGAAGAAGGCAAAAGTAGAAAATTGGAAATTCGTATGGGAAACCACAGGGAAAATGTACGCGAGAAGAGAAGAAAAAACAGAAGCTTTGTTCATTCGATTTCCGGGCGATATTAACAAAATTAAACGTCAGTAATGATTGTGTGTTTGTGTGTGCGTATGTGAGGAATAATTTTTGTTTTGTTTATGATAGATGAAAACATAGAAAACATAGAAGAACTGTTTGATCTGAATTACATGGAGTTTGCTGATTTTAATCAAGCAGAAGAAGAACTAAAGAAAACTAAATTTAGTTGCTTATGTCTAAACATAAGGTCACTGAGAAAAAATTGGGATGTTTTTTGTGCTCGTATCTGTCCAATTTTGAATTATATTGATGTAATTGTAATCGTCGAAATAAATATAAAAACAGAAGAAAATAATCTCTATCATTTACGGCCATATTATTCACTCCCTTTAATCCGGGTTAAAGGTTACACCCGCATTAAAGATAGTTTAACCCAAAAATTAAACCCAAGTCCATAATATTCAGTCGTTAAACCCAAACATAAACCCAGTTTTTTAAACTTGACAGCGTTTAATCCGATTTAATTTAAACTGCACTCCGGAGACCAGTTTAAGTACTTTAACTCGGGTAAAACTCCATTTCATAATATTCACTGTTTTTGTCTAGGTCACATTTTTGACATTTCTTTGCTCGCAGGAGGCAGGAAATAAAAAAGTAAAATAAAATGAAAAAAGCTGGAAAAAAGTACCTATCAAGACGCTGGAAAATTGATTTCATTCGTGATATTGACGAAATGTTGATGTCTTCGTCGTCGGACGATGAACTTATTGAAGAGCTGATGGAACAGCAGATGGTGAGTCAACAAAACTATTGGCACATAACAAATTTCCAAGAAAAAATTGACAAGCAACAAGAAACAAATGTCGTTATATGTGACTTTTGACACTACATAGGTTTAAAACGGATTAAAAACGGTTTAAAGTATTTTAAATCCGCATTTAAATCCATCTTTAATCCAGCGGGTTTAACGCATGTTTTTCAGTGAATAATATGGACACAGGTTTAAATTGTCGGGTTTAAAAAATGCGGATTAATGGGCGGGTGTAAAATTAACTTAAACTTGAGTTACACCCGGAGTGAATAATATGGCCGTTAGATGGTTTCTCTGCTGAATTTGCCAACAGGGTACATATAAAAGGTGGTGGTATCGTAATGTTTATTAAAAATAATATCAGTTACGAAAAAATAGAAATCGATACAACAGCTTGTGAAAACCTGACCGTGAAATTAATGTCCTATAAAAAAGAGAAGTTTATAAGTGGAGTTTATAGACCGCCGAAGCAAAACCCAGTTGTATTCTTCGATGACTTGGTGAAGATAATTAACTCGAAAGAAGGAAATTGTGGCACAATAATTCTGGGCGACATTAATATAAACACAAAAGATGATTTAAATGCATTGGCTCTTAATTACAGGATTTGCTGGCATCGAGGGGACTTTTCAATGCCATCAAAGGGTATACCAGAGTGGACTTAAATATTGGCAGCCGCACACTTATCGATCATATTTTAATCAGTATACAAGAGGCTAGAATGTTTTCTGCTGTAATAGAAAATGAGATATCAGACCATTACATTACACTATGTGGAATCTACGAGGAACATCTTTTCGAAAATAATACTCCCCTTAAGTCCTTCATAATTCCGACGAGAGTTAATGAATTAATTCGAGCTGCTGATTGGACATCCTTATTGGAAGAAACTAATCCAGAAAGTCTGTTGATGTCGCTAAGTAAGAGGATGGATACTATCTACGCCAATTCAAAAACTGTAGGCAAAGAAAGAAGTCGTCGGAAAAGTCATTCATGGATCAACACGGACATTATAGAGAGTTGTAAGGAACGAGATCGATTGCACCGAAGGTGGAAAAATAACCGTAGCAACTTAACCTACGAAATCGAGTACAAACAGTTTCGCAACCAAGTAAACAAAAAAATATCTCAGACCAGGAATCTACATTATAAAGAAAGATTTGAACAAACAAGAGGTGATCCAAAAAAACATGGGAGATAATAAATAAAGTGTTAGGATGACGAAAACTTTCATTGGATGCTTTTACGCTTTTCGTAAAACAGGCAGAGTCTATAATACACAAGTGCATTGTAGAAACATCCAGTCATCAAAATACGAGATTATGTCAGTCTATATATTTTGGGGAAACAGATTATGCAGAGGCAGAATGTTTGGTACACCGTCTAAACATACAGAAAGCACCCGGGGTAGACGGTGTTAGAGTATCTGATATTAAACTTAATACCGATATCTTTCTCCCCATTTTAACCAAACTAATTAACCTAAGCTTTAATACGCGAAAAATTGCTAAAAAACTTAAAGAGGCAGTGGTACGACCAATATATAAAATAAAATAAATTAATAAATATTAGGCATTAACGGCCCATAGAGGGCCTAAAACCTAGCTTTTCCAACCACTTTCTTTGCGAAGTGGAAGGGACCTACAATTTTAAGCCGAATCCGAACGGCAAATTTGAGAAGCTTCTCATGACAATCGATACTCTTGGATGTTTTTGTCAGACGTTCGCAAGAGGTGGGGCAGTGGAAAAAAAACTCAAGATGTTATTTGGCCCCGGAATTGAACCGGGGACCTTTCGATTAGTAGGCAGACACACTAACCATTGAGCCACTGCGCCCGACGACCAATATATAAAGGAGGGATTCAAAATGCAACTCACAAACTATAGGCCAATTACAATCTTACCGGCCATCGAAAAAGTCATGGAGCAAATCGTTTCGGATCGTATATGGGACTTTGTAAAAAAGCATAATTTGATCTGCAAAAGCCAATACGGATTCCAAAAGGGAAAAAACACAAACAAACTGCTTGGTGACTTCGCGAATGTAGTCAATATGGCCCTCAGCATGAGACAACAAGTCCTCGTACTGTTTTTGGATTTCAGCATTTGATACGCTCGACCACACTAAACTCATCAACGCTTTATACAGAGTAGGAATTAGAGGAAGGCTGGCGGATTGGTTAACTAACTACCTTGCAGACAGAACCTTCAGAGTCAAAATCATGAATTGCTGTAGTGTTGCACATAAAGCTAAATATGAAGTACCGCAAGGCTCGAAGCTTGGCCCTCTACTATTCATTTTGTACACAAACGAAATGCTTAAATGCTTAAAAAAAGTGTACCTTTCGCATATGCTGATGATACGGCTATCATTGTGTGTCGCAAGTCATTGGAAGACGCTACAACGGTGATGCAGGAGGAGTTCGACGAAGTTTCGAAATGGTGTCACGATAACGGGATTGTACTAAATGAAAAAAAAACTAAATTTATGCACATTCGAAGCCCAATGTATCCAGCGTCACAAATCGTCCTTAAAACTTTTAAATGTGATAGTGTGTCTGACTCTGTGCAAATTGAAGTCGTAGAAACATACAAATACCTTGGTATTATCATTGATTGCCACTTTCGCTGGGAGCCACACATAAATCATCTACGAAAGAAGCTGAGAGAGTCCCTGTTTGCGCTTGCTTGCCTACAATACAAAGCCTCGATTAGTGTACAAAAAGAAGTGTATCACGCACATATGGAATCGACGCTACGTTACGGTGTACTGGCATGGGGAGTTGCAGCGCAAACACACATCGAAAAACTGCGAAACATCCAACACAGTGCGATTAAATTGATGTCAAGAGGAAATGGATCACATTAAGGTACTAAATAGTACTTAAGGTACTAAAAATTACGCTGATATTTAATATGAGCGTGGCACTGGAGTACTATGAAGTTGCAGGATTCCGCACTCCAATAAGTCATCAGTTTGGTACAAAACGGCAATGTGAAGGAATGTATCAACTCCCATCGATAATAAATGAGTATGGCAGAAGAAGGCTGATGTATACCGTGCTGATGTATACTAAATAACCTCCCTCAACACTTGAGAAACATCAACCAAATTAATGTCAGGAAGCAAAGAATAAAACAAATTTTTTTAGAAGCTATAACTTAATTTTAAGCGCAAATTAAATAAACTACTTCAAATATAATTTAAATTTAATAATATTAATATAATTGAAAATTTAATTTAAATATGAATTATTATCTAAAATGTAACAAAAAAAAAATTTAGTTGCAATAAGACACTTATAAATTCTTACATAGATAGTAAGTAACCTTTTGTTAGAATTAAATCTTGTAAATAATCTCCTGCAGATAAGCCAATTGGCTTCGCAGGTCAATAATAACATATGTTTTTGTATCTTAAAAATAAAATAAATAGTTTTGTTTAACGACCTCGAATTGTAATAAATAATGTTTGTTTAACGGGCTGTAGGTCTTAATTTAAAAATACTCTTTTTTTGTATTTTAAATTATATATTTTGTCCAATATTTCGACTTTCTTCGAAAGTCATCTTCAGGGACTGTCAAGAAAAAGTATTATGACAATAAAATGAACAATTTACATTTACATTGTGAAACTTACACAACTTATTGTACAACATAAATAATTACATTTCACAACAAATTTTTTGGTATGACGAACATAAAACATAAAGTTATGATGCCGGCTGAGTTATAACTATTTTCGTCTTCCGTTGTTTGTTTATAAGATGTCTGTAGATGTGTGCGCATTTGTCGGTGTCCGTTTTATAGTTAAGTCGTTTTTGTATTGGTACATTTATTATATGTAACATTTCCGTTGTGTACCTCCTCATATAATTTGATTCTTCTTGTAGTATGTCAACGTTTTCGAAGTCAGGATAATGTCCGAATTTAATGCATTGGGCAGCTAATGCAGTTTTTTGTTCTATAGGTGTCGAGAGAGCTTTTTGGTCCGATTTATGTGAGGCTATTCTTGTCCTTAGTTTATTTTTTGTTGTCCCAACGTATGTTTTATTGCATACATTGGACCCGTCTCCATTACAAGATATTTTGTAAACCAGATTCGATTTGTCAAGTTTGTCTATTTTTGTTTTTGTATTGCTGTATAGTTGTCGTAGAGTATTATTTGTCTTAAGTGCGATTTGATATTTATCTTTGTCATATATGTCCGATTTAGTCAATCTCTCCGAGAAGTCAGTAATATACGTCATTGATTTAAATATTATGTTTGGCTTTTCTTTCAGCTCAATGTTGTCCATTTTATAATAATTATTGATTAAGTCCCTCGTTGTCTTCTTTGGAAATCCATTTTTAGCTAGTATTGTCCTTAACTTGTTGATGTTGTCGTGGTGAAATTGTTTGTCACTTATATTTAGTACTCTTCTAATAAAATTATTCGCGGTATTTATTATTACTCTTTTCGGATGTTTGGAGTAGAAGTTGATGAGTCGTCCTGTGGCCATAGGTTTCTGATACCAGTCGATTTTCAATTTGTTTCCTTTTCGTATGATTAATGTGTCCAAGTACGGTAATCATCCATTTTGTTCCTCCTCTTTTGTGAATTTAATGTTTCTATGGAACGCGTTCAATGTATTTAATGTCTCATTTATTTTGTCCATTTTTATAATCGCGAATAGGTCGTCTACGTATTTAGTTACTAATCTCGGTTTTGTTTCTAATAAGTCCATTGATTTGTCTAAAAGTTCTTCCATAATTATGTCCGCTATAACTGGTGATGCTGGAGATCCCATAGGCATTCCTCTTTGTTGTGAATAAATCACGTCCTTGTATTTGAAATACCTGTTATCCTTTATGCAGAAGCTTAAAATTCTCATGAACAGATTTGCATCCATTTTGGTGTAATTCTTAATTGTTGACCATCTATTTTGAATGACACTTAACGCTAAATTTACGGGAATGCTGGGAAATAATGAGACTACGTCAAATGAGATGATCATTTCATCGTCATATATATAGGTGTCATTAATGCGGGTCTTAAACTCTAATCCATTCTTAATATTGTACTTGGAATCTTTTGTCAAGTTATTTAAGATGTTTATGACATATTGGCATAATCCGTATGACGGGGAATTGATTGATGAGCAAATAGGTCTCAATGGCATGTATTCTTTATGGATCTTGGGTAGTCCATAAATACGAGGTGCTGTCGCTATCTTCGTGGTCAGTCTTCTTTTTTCTTGTATTGTTATAACATCACGTTTAAATAATGTGTCTACAAGTTCATTGTTCTTTTGTTGTAATGTTGATGTTGGATCTCGTTTTATTTGTTTATATGTCATAATGTCTCGTAGAATTGTTCGCATTCTTTTTTCATACTCCATTTTGTTCATTGCGACTGTAGCGTTTCCTTTGTCAGCGTTTAATATCAAAATGTTTTCATTCTGTTTGAGAAACTTTTTTGTTGCCTCTACTGTTTCCAATATGTTTTTGTCCATTTCATTTATTTTCATCTTTTTCATGTGTCCGTCAATCAGTGTTGTAAATGAAAAAGATGAAAATAAATGAAATGGACAAAAACATATTGGAAACAGTAGAGGCAACAAAAAAGTTTCTCAAACAGAATGAAAACATTTTGATATTAAACGCTGACAAAGGAAACGCTACAGTCGCAATGAACAAAATGGAGTATGAAAAAAGAATGCGAACAATTCTACGAGACATTATGACATATAAACAAATAAAACGAGATCCAACATCAACATTACAACAAAAGAACAATGAACTTGTAGACACATTATTTAAACGTGATGTTATAACAATACAAGAAAAGAGAAGACTGACCACGAAGATAGCGACAGCACCTCGTATTTATGGACTACCCAAGATCCATAAAGAATACATGCCATTGAGACCTATTTGCTCATCAATCAATTCCCCGTCATACGGATTATGCCAATATGTCATAAACATCTTAAATAACTTGACAAAAGATTCCAAGTACAATATTAAGAATGGATTAGAGTTTAAGACCCGCATTAATGACACCTATATATATGACGATGAAATGATCATCTCATTTGACGTAGTCTCATTATTTCCCAGCATTCCCGTAAATTTAGCGTTAAGTGTCATTCAAAATAGATGGTCAACAATTAAGAATTACACCAAAATGGATGCAAATCTGTTCATGAGAATTTTAAGCTTCTGCATAAAGGATAACAGGTATTTCAAATACAAGGACGTGATTTATTCACAACAAAGAGGAATGCCTATGGGATCTCCAGAATCACCAGTTATAGCGGACATAATTATGGAAGAACTTTTAGACAAATCAATGGACTTATTAGAAACAAAACCGAGATTAGTAACTAAATACGTAGACGACCTATTCGCGATTATAAAAATGGACAAAATAAATGAGACATTAAATACATTGAACGCGTTCCATAGAAACATTAAATTCACAAAAGAGGAGGAACAAAATGGATGATTACCGTACTTGGACACATTAATCATACGAAAAGGAAACAAATTGAAAATCGACTGGTATCAGAAACCTATGGCCACAGGACGACTCATCAACTTCTACTCCAAACATCCGAAAAGAGTAATAATAAATACCGCGAATAATTTTATTAGAAGAGTACTAAATATAAGTGACAAACAATTTCACCACGACAACATCAACAAGTTAAGGACAATACTAGCTAAAAATGGATTTCCAAAGAAGACAACGAGGGACTTAATCAATAATTATTATAAAATGGACAACATTGAGCTGAAAGAAAAGCCAAACATAATATTTAAATCAATGACGTATATTACTGACTTCTCGGAGAGATTGACTAAATCGGACATATATGACAAAGATAAATATCAAATCGCACTTAAGACAAATAATACTCTACGACAACTATACAGCAATACAAAAACAAAAATAGACAAACTTGACAAATCGAATCTGGTTTACAAAATATCTTGTAATGGAGACGGGTCCAATGTATGCAATAAAACATACGTTGGGACAACAAAAAATAAACTAAGGACAAGAATAGCCTCACATAAATCGGACCAAAAAGCTCTCTCGACACCTATAGAACAAAAAACTGCATTAGCTGCCCAATGCATTAAATTCGGACATTATCCTGACTTCGAAAACGTTGACATACTACAAGAAGAATCAAATTATATGAGGAGGTACACAACGGAAATGTTACATATAATAAATGTACCAATACAAAAACGACTTAACTATAAAACGGACACCGACAAATGCGCACACATCTACAGACATCTTATAAACAAACAACGGAAGACGAAAATAGTTATAACTCAGCCGGCATCATAACTTTATGTTTTATGTTCGTCATACCAAAAAATTTGTTGTGAAATGTAATTATTTATGTTGTACAATAAGTTGTGTAAGTTTCACAATGTAAATGTAAATTGTTCATTTTATTGTCATAATACTTTTTCTTGACAGTCCCTGAAGATGACTTTCGAAGAAAGTCGAAATATTGGACAAAATATATAATTTAAAATACAAAAAAAGAGTATTTTTAAATTAAGACCTACAGCCCGTTAAACAAACATTATTTAATAAAATAAATAAAAATAAAAAAAAAATAAGGACGGCATCCGGCCGAACCTTAGTAACTCCAAAAGGGCAGCCATCGCAAGATTTTTTCAGATTGAATAAACGCCTCGCATCGAACAAAAAATTAAGGGACGCGTACAGTGCCTGCATAAACGAATATGCAGCACTAGGGGACATGCAATAAGTCACTGATGGCGACGTGGATCAGCGTGATGGACAACACCACTTCTTGCCACATGACGCTGTCTTCAAGGAGTCAGGCACCACAACAAAACTCAGAGTTGTGTTTGACGCCTCATGCAAAACGTCCACTGGGGTTTCATTAAATGATCGTTTGATGGTAGGCCCACGTCTACAGAATGATATCGTCGACATAATTGCTTAGTGGAGAGTTTTTAAGATAGTAATGGCAGCCGACATCAACATGATGTACCGCCAAATTTGGAGGACACCGTGTACCAATTAATTGTATGGAAATCATCGACGGAAGAGTCAATGAAAACGTACGCCCTTAACACGGTCACTTTCGGTACGGCATCGGCGCCATACTTGGCAGTACATCAGGCGGCCATCGATGTGGCGGATACTCATCCCCATGTTGCTAAGGCATTGAGCGAAGGTTTCTGTGTGGATGACTTTTTGTATGGATCCGACAACGAAAGGGATGCCATACAGTTACAAAGAGATGTTCTAGCGCCGTCGAAGTTCGCTGGATTTCCTCTCAGAAAATGGGACAGCAACTCTTTCAAATTTTTGGAGCCGATACCTGAAACGGATAGGGAAGTGAATCTCCCACTTAATTTTGATTCACCGGATGCCATTAAACCACTAGGGATTCAATGGCATCCAGCAAAAAATGTATTTACATTTAAAATACACTTACCCAAGGTGGAAAGATACACTAAGGAATCAATCCTAGCAGGCATCGCCCACCTTTTTGATCCTCTGGGATGGATTTCTCCATGCATTATTAAAGCCAAGCTTATAATGCAACAACTATGGATAAAGCAACTGTCATGGGATTCAGCTGTACCTCCGGAAATGGAAGAGACTTGAGGAGAACTACGCAGCATTCTAGCGAAACTCGAGTTCATCGAAATTCCGCGCTGGATCCAATACGAGATCGTTGCTCAAGTCCAATTACTCGGTTTCAGTGATGCATCGGAGAAGGCATATGCAGCAGTGGGCTATGCACGGATTTTTAAAAATGGTAAGGAGCATATCTCGTTGATTGCATCAAAAACATGCATATCCCTTCCACGATTGGAACTCTGCGCAGCACTGGTACCGTAGAAACTCATGCATAGAATGGCGACTGCTATGCCCTTCAAGCAGGTGGAGACATTTCCGTGGTCGGATTCCATGATCACTTTAGCATGGATCAAAGGAAACCCACTATCGCGAACCACATTCGTCACTAATAGGATCACCGAAATCCAAGCGCTCACCGACACAACTATTTGGCGGCACGTAGGCACCAAGAAAAACCCAGCGGACATAGGCTCACGAGGACTGCTACCACATGATCTCATCAGCAGCCATATGTGGTGGCATGGGCCAGAATTCCTGAAGAATTTCTCTGTTAAGGAACGTGAAGGGCCTGTGCAATAATTAAAAATGAATACTTTCAAAGTTTTTCAAACTTAAAACGGCTAGTACGCAGTGCAGTTATATGGCGAAGATACTTTGAATATTTTTTTTTTATAATTTTTACTTTATTTCTCATAAAAAATATAAAACAATTTGAGTTACCCGTGAAGCTGAGTGCTTATCTGCAGGTGATTAAATATATAACATATATAGTTTTGAGTTTTTTTGTTTGTGAACAGGTTTTTGTGAATTCAGTGTTTTAGTGGAGTTTATGATACAGATACAATAGATATAATTTTTTTTTAAGTTACTGTTTAACGCTTAAAACACATTATTAGGAATTTATATTAATTGCAATTCATTTTCAATTTTATTCAATTAATTTTCATTTAAGTCAATCATTGAACCACATTATAGACAATCACCCCTATTGCGAAGATCAACTATCAATCGTTGACGATTGACAAAATTTATCAATTAAAATTGATATCGGTATTGCGAATTACAATTGATAAAAATATAAGCTATTGTGAACTTAATGCAAAAAGTAAAGAAGCACCCAGTGCAACAACCAGATAACTCCACTTTCTTGCGAAATATGTTTTTTAATGCAGAAATACGAAAAAAAAAATCCTGCATCGTTCGGTGTACAAAAAAGACATCTACATTGACTCTTGGATAAGGTGGATAAGGAAATTCGGGTTTGGAGTTATCACTCTTTTCAAAACGGAGCAAGAATAAGACATCTCCTGGAGTTGTCTTGTTTTTGCACCGCTTTTCAAACAGTAAACGAGCTTTACAGGTATGAGTGTATAACAAAGTTTTTGCTTGAATCTACTGTATTGTTTTGAAATGTATCATTTGGTTCAGTTAATTCTTGGTGCGAGGTTACGTACTTAAAAAAAATGAGTGAAAGTGAATCAGAATTTTCCATATCGGGCTCCGTATACGAAAATGAATCTGATGATGAGGAGACATCGAGTAGTGTTGATACTTTACCTGTTCAAAAAGGTAATAAATTCATTCAAATTTTTGAGTTTTCAGTGTAATATTATTGATTTGTATGCCTTCAGGAAAAAAGCGTGTGCGCAATCAGAACGCGTGGAAAAGAAACGTAGCTAAAAGGAAGAGAGCAGAAGGCAAGAAGTACACAAACCGTAAGGGAAATACCGTAGCAGCAAAAACAATGGGCCAGCCATGCAGTTGCAAGAAAAAATGCTTTGACGCTGGACGTCAGAATCTGTTTGCGAAAGTTTTTCATGAATTTAATAAGCTGGGAAATAAAGAAAAACAAGACGCATATTTGTGTGGATTGATAAGGCAAAATGCAGTTAAGAGGCGTCGATCTGTGAGTGGAAATGAGGTGAGGAAATTCCAAAATAAATATTTTATACGGGGCATTAAAAATGAAATAGAGGTATGTAAAAAAGCATTTTGTTCTGTTCATGGAGTCCATAAAAGTCGAATCGAAAGACTCTCAAGCTTTTTGGTTAAAAAAGTAACTGTGCCCTCTGACATGAGAGGTCGTCACACCAAAAGAGTGAACAAGATTCCAGAAGATGTTGTCCAAAATATTGACAGCCATATTAAAAGTTTCCCAAAACGATCTTCTCACTACAGCCAAAATAAGGAATCGAAGTACTTACCTTCCGACTTAAATGTAAGGAAAATGTATAATCTTTATTTAGAAAAGTTTGAGCCAAGCGTTTTTGCATTGATGACTGAACAAAATGGTAACCCAAAGCCAAAAGTTACATACGATTTTTATAGGGAATACTTTGCAAAAAATTTCAAGCTTTCTTTTGGATCACCTAGATCAGACACTTGTCAGACGTGTGATAGTCATGAAAAGAAAATAGCTGCAACTGGTTCCGAGGAAGAAAAACGTGCACTCAAGAATGCAATAGATCTTCACGAAAAGAAGGCTAAAGCGTTTTATGATTCTCTACGCGAAAGAAGCTCCGAGTGCCTTCAAGACTCGACAGTTGAGTGCATTACTTTTGATTTCCAACAAAATTTGCCACTTCCACTTATACCATCGGGTGATGTCTTTTATAAAAGGCAGTTATGGGTCTTTAATTTTTGTATCTTTCAATGCACTACCAAGAAAAGCTACATGTACATGTATGATGAGACCATCGGGAAAAAAGGTCCAAATGAAGTCATAAGCTTTTTGCATCATTTTATTGAACACATTTTAAGTGAAACTGTGACGAATTTATATTTATTTTCCGATAACTGCGGTGCTCAAAATAAAAACAACACTCTTGTCCAATATTTATATGCTCTCGTAAAACACAAAAATATAAGCCTTATTGAACATCACTTACCAGAACCGGGACACAGTTTTTTGCCCTGCGATCGCTCTTTTGGCGTTATAGAAAAACAAAAACGACGAGTAGAACGTCTTTATCTACCAAAAGACTGGCAGAATTTAGTGGAAAAGTGTTCGAAAAAGTTTAGCGTGATATCAGTGAGCAATAAGGACATATTTGATTTTAAAACGAGCCTGGCTCCGTTTTACAAGAAAACTGTGACCAACAAAGATCGTATTAAGTGGACCATCTCGAAATATCGAAGATTTTGCTACAGAAAAGCAGAAAATATGGCAAGCGTTTCAGCTTCCATTAGTCACCATGGGCCATTTACGGCATACGACATAGAAATAAAAGCAAAGCTGGATGGTGACCCCTTTAAGCCAAAACTATTATGTACATATAATCTTTCCCTCAACCCCAAGAAATATGAGGATGTCATAAACTTAGCGCAAAAGTATGTTCCTCCAGCAGATATGCCCTTTTACAATAACTTGATGTCGCAGCAGTCAGTTCAAGAAGCTGAAAACTCAGACTACGAAGATGACAACGAGGTCCCCTTTTAATTCATACCAAAATCGGTGCAAAAAGAGGACAAGTCTAAAAACAAATTTATTTATTTTTTTACTTTAATGTACAATTTTTTGATATATCTTGAATTAAATAAATTCATTTTGATGATTTCTTTTCAAAATTAACTAATATTTTGCAATAAGTTTGATTTCTTATTTTTGAGATAGTTTTTTTTAATTTGCTCAACATTTCAAAAAGTGGAGTTATCTGGTTGTTGCACTGGGTGCTTCGTTATTGTGAATGAAAACTCAACTTTGACAGTTCTAAAATATTTTTGCTTTGAAGAGTGGTTGTTACCACTTTCGAAAACAATTTAATTAATTAAGAGTGTTACAAATCTGCGATTGTGCAATTTATTGAAAAATAAAATAATATGCTTTGTTCTACAAGTGTTTCAAATGTTGAATCTCCTTTTCAAACTCCAATTTTTCAATTTTTAGTTTTAATTTGGTTTTCCTGTGGTTGTCGTTATTTTCCTTGTTTAGTTTGAATTTCTCTTTCTTTAGCTTTAGGATTTCGGCCTCATGCTCTTGCTCCTATTGATATTTTTTTTGTATAGTACTCGATGTTTTTGATACTTTTTCTTATATCGGCCATTATATTTGTCATGTTGTCGTGACACTGTTTTTGAGCAGAAATTTGTTCTTTTAACAGTGTCATGCGACTCTGTTGCAATGATTCAACTCGCGGAGTTGCTTTTGCTCTTGTTTGCACTGTTGGTTGTTCTGCTCTTTGGGTGACATTATTTGACGATCTTGCCTGACTGGAGCTTGATATTTGCGCTGTATCTGGCTCGTTAAACCCCAATTCATTACCAGGAGGATCCACGCAAGTATTGAATTAAAGGATACGAATCACAGCCTCTTCCATGTCATTAAACTGGTGACATCGGTTTGGGCCACCACCAGTCGCAGATATTTGATACTTTATTTTCAGTTTTTTTGTTTTTTGTTTTGCATTTCAGGTCGATCCATACCTACAAATGTAGAAATTTAAATTAAAGATGAAGTTATTGGAAAAGTGGCCCAAGGTACCCTTTGCAATTTCTGCCAATCTCTTTCTGGTGGTCCTAAGCTAGTTAGCTCCATCGCAAATTGATTCCACTTCGCCTGCCCACCAGTTGTGGAACAAACCTTTTTGCGATATCAAGATTCTGCTCAATTTACTCAACCAATCTATTGAGTTGCCTTTTACTTACATTTCTGTTTAAGAGTCGTTCTTTATCAACACCGAAATTGCGATTGATAGACAAATTGACAGCTACCAATAAAATAGTTCACGATTGCCTTTCATAATACCGATTTGTCAACTGACTGTCGCTAATTGATGCACGTTCATAATCGATTAACACTTCATTGATAATTGATCTTCGCAATACCATTTAAAAACAATTATTGATAAATATCAACTATCAATTGATAGTTGATCTTCGCAATAGGGCTAAATATGACATTCGTTTATGTACATTTTTTCTTTAACCTTGATAGACCCTACAGAGGTCAATCTTTTTGTACAATGCATATAATGAGACATTAAAATGACACTTGAATTTTTATAACGAGAGTAAAGGTAAGATTAGACTGTATGTCAAGTTGGCATTCAAATGACCTGCCCTGCTGGTCATTAAAGGCATTTGTTATTATATTTTCAGAGTGAGTTGTGGTAACGCCGTACATGTCAAAGCGAAAATTGATTTTTCACGTTGTCACGTTGACCGCGAAGTGCATGGGTGAAAGAATGGGTAAGGAAAAGAGAAGATGATGGCTTTTGCGTCAAACTCATGCGCGAGCTACGAGACGAGGAGCCCGCGTTGTATACGAACTTCGTGAGAATGACGCAAGAGCAGTTCAATTACCTGTGCCAGCTAGTAACGCCACTCACAGAGAAAAAAAACACCCAAATGCAAAAGAGCATTGCCCCGGCTCACCGACTGATGCTGTCCTTACGCTTTTTAGCTACCGGTGAAAGCTTCCGTTCCCTACAATATCTCTTTCGCATTCCACAGACAACCATCACCAGCATCATCCCCGAGATGCTAGAATCAATCTACAAAGTTCTTGTAGAAGAATATCTTCAAGTGGGTAGTTCATTGCCATTGCTAATTGCAATTTACTGTTATTCAATTTTTAGACAACTCGAACTCCAGAGGCTTGGGAATCCGTCGCAAAGCGGTACAACGATTTGTGGACTACTTGGACTACCATCGCCAAAACCTCTACCAGGACGAGAATTACCTGTGCCGTACGTTTTAGTCCCTGATGACGCATTTGCTTTGCGAATCAATGTTATGAAGCCATACGCACAACGTAACCTGCACATGGTTGAGCGTGTCCATAACTTTCGCCTCAGTAGAGCTCGTCGCGTCATTGAAAACGTCTTCGGCATAATGTCAGCCCGTTTTCGTGTTTTGCGGAAGCCAATAGCCCTTAACGCCGACAAAACAAAAAACATTACTTTGGCATGTGCCGCACTTCACAACTACCTTATAACGACGAACAGACAGAGGTACGCACCAACACAATCCTACGATCGCTATACCGCGGAAGGCGAAGTAATTGTAGGTGATTGGCGCAGAGAGGCACCAACTGGAACTTTCCTTTCCCTTGAAAACAGTTCAGCTAATGCACCGCATGCCAAAGAGGTTCAAAAAGAGTTTCCTGACTATTTTGTCAATGAGGGTGAACTTGATTGGCAATACCAGATACTGTAAGAAACATATTATCTATTTATTACCTTTCTACACATCAAAATTCATTTCAGAACATAGTTAAACACGGTCTCACTATTCAAAACCATAAAACTCCATCACCACCACCAGGGAAAAAAGAAATTACTTTTATTTTATCACTTTTATTTTAGTTAAAACATAGCAAACAAACAAAAATAACAACAAATACATTTTCAATAAGAAAAAAATAGATTCATTTTTATTTCAACGCCAAAAAAATTATTATAATACATTTAAAAAAACAGAAGATACAGTTTAAAAAAAAAAAATATTATATACATTTAAAAAAAACCTATATACATAAAATGAAGATACAGTTTAAAAAAAAATTATTATATACATTAATAAACCTATATACATAAAATGAACATATAGTTTAAAAAAAAATATTACATTACATTAAAAAAACCTATATACATAAAAATACAGTTTTTAAAAAAAATCGGTGGACTCGACCTCGCTGTCTTCTTCGATGAGACACTCAACGTCTTCCAACATCTCATACTTATGTTTCTTTGCCTTAAAAAAAATATGCAAATTTTGCATGGGTTATACCAACAACACAAAAAAAAAGTTAACTCAACTCACCTGCCGCTGGTCGTAAAACTTATTTATGTATCCACTGAGCTCTCATCAACCGACAGTCATCTGAGCTCGTCCGCAACGTACTCCCCAAATATGCTGTGGGTGTCACACTGGCCGCACATTTGTAAGGCCTGCTTCGCCATATCCTTCAACTCAGAAGTTGTGGCTGAGGCCAACGGCGGTACCTTGACCGCACTAGCAAGGTTCTTTCGGAGCCGACCAGAACCAGAAGGAGGAGGCGAAGTCAGCGGTAGGCACGTCGGGCTAAATCCCATCGGCTGATTTGGCGGCACATTTTCGGCATCAACATAAATCTAAAAAAGAAACAATTTTGTATGTATGTAAGTTATAACGTATTATGAGTAGGTATAGTGACGAAAATATTACCATATCAATGTTTGAAATGGATTCAGTTGACTGCTTCGGTCAACTCGACGAATCGCATTTCCTCGAAAAAGCGCCAATTTATTTTCATCGACTCGTGGGCTCCTTGACCAGAGCGCTTTCGTCTGGATGTCGCCAAATTCGTCTTAAAGGTGACGCGCAGGCTTTGCCATTTCGCTCTACAATCCATTCAGTCCTCCGGTGCGCCCAGCTCAGCGGCCACCTCTTTCCATAGCTGGTCTTTCGGGACTCGATATGTTCGACTGGCAATATCGTACAGCCCGGGACAAAGCTCGACGGCCGAAATCAATTGGCGAACACGATCATCCGACCATTCGCCTTTGACCTGTTTTGAGGTTCGCTTTTTGGTTGGTTTCTCCATGGCATATGTAAACAAAAAAAAAACAAAAGAGGCAAACAAAAAAAGTATCTAAAAAAGGGTAAAAGGACAAACAAAAACAAAACAAATGAAATAAAAATGCAATGAATTTGCATAACATGAAAATAAACAAAATGCATTTTCGCACAACACGATTCGAATGCATAAAATAAAACACAACAAATACTAAACAATGCACATAAAGATAACAACAAAACCACTAATTAACACTGAACAAAAGCACAATAAAAATGTAAATATTGTTACATCCAGGTTAGGATTCGAAGAGATAAAACGTAATTTCTATTTAATTAATCTTTATTAGTTCTCTGTCAATTTAATTCTTAATTATTATTCTAATAATTCACTTATTTAATTCAACAATTCACTTTCACAATTTATCACTTTAAATACAAAATCACTTTCCTTTAACTCAATACTTATACTTTTTCTCTCTACTTTTCACTACTGTCATCTATCGCATTCTTAATCGCGGTTCACAACTAGAATGTCTTGGGTGCTCCTGCGACATCTATTTATATCTCCTAGTGACACCTCTCGAAATTTCCAGATTCGTTGAGAAGGTTCGTTAAGTTCAGAAGGTTCGAGAACAACATACCAAGTTATACCACAGCTACTCAAACTGCTATTCCAATGCTGCCAAAATCGGTAATATGGCTACTTTTACTCTCTACTAGATGGCGCAGTTGACTAATTAATGCTGAATGACACAGTTCAAGCAAACATGCAATAATATCCCCCTCTTAAACTTGTTCGTCCCGAACAAGCACGTCAATATTTTCGCCATGGTAGCGATGGAGACGATCCACATGGACAACTTTCAACTTGCCTCTTCCTCGCTGGATCCGGTAGACAACATCGTTGATGCGCTTCACTATCTTATAGGGTTCTTCCCAATCCTGCTGTAGTTTAGGTGACATGCCTTTTCGGCGATGAGGGTTGTATAGCCATACCAGATCTCCTTCCTGGAATCCTGTGGTGGTTGCTTTTGTGTCGTACCTCGTCTTCATGCGGTCGCTGGATATCCGAATCTTATCTTGAGTTTTCCGAAGAATGTTTCTGATGATTTCTCTGAGATCCGCAACATAATCATCTTCATTCGTTGCTTCATCAGTCGGAGATCCAAACATCAATTCACTAGGTAACCGGATGGTTCGACCAAAAAGGATTTCGGATGGAGTATGTCCTGTTGTGTTATGAACTGCGCTTCGATAAGCTAATAGGAACATGGGGATGTGCTTGTCCCAGTCCCGCTGGCAGTCGCCAACAACCTTAGAAAGGTGTTCGTTTAAGGTTCTATTGAAGCGTTCCACCATTCCGTCCGATTGTGGATGAAGCGGGGTTGTTCTTGTCTTCTTAATCCCTAGTAGCCGGCATACTCCTTGAAAGATCTCCGACTCGAAGTTGCGACCTTGGTCCGAGTGCAATTCCATTGGTACGCCAAATCTGCTTATCCAGTTGTGGACAATCTGCTCTACCACGGTTTTAGCTTCTCGGTTAGGTATAGCAAATGCTTCAGGCCATTTAGTGAAGTAGTCCATCACTACGAGGATATAGCGGTTTCCACTGTTGGAAACGGTCCTGCGATGTCAACTGCAATCCTTTCAAAGGGTGCTCCAACGTTGTATTGATGCATCTTGCCTTGCATTTTCACTCTCGGGCCTTTACTGGCTGCGCAAGTGGCGCATTTTCGGCACCAGTTTTCGACATCGTCTCTTGCGTGGATCAAGTAAAAGTGTTCTCGCACTTTTTCGAGTGTCTTATTTACTCCCAAGTGACCTCCGGACACTCCATCATGTAGTTCCCTAAGCACTTCGTTGACTTTCGATCTGGGTACCACAAGTTGCATCACGGCTGATGTTCCATCCGAACTTTCCCATTTTCTTTTCAAAATGCCATCCTGGACATGAAGTGAGTCCCATTGTGCCAAGTATGCCTTCAGTTTCGGGCTCCTATTGGAGATCTGCTGCCAGTCCGGCTTGCCCTCATGTTCCTTCCAGGCGAGGATCGGCTCGAAATCCGGATCTTCCTGTTGAGCATTCCGGATCTCCCGTGCACTCCAGCCGCTAATGGGCTCAGCTCTCAACCATTGGACTGACACTTTATCTTGTTCCTCCTGGCGTACGCAATGTTTACAATCAGCCTTGCAGGGTCGCCGGGAGAGGGCATTTGCGTTGGAGTGAAGAGTTCCCTTTCGGTGCTGTATCTCGTAGTCATACATCTGCAGCCGCTCAATCCACCTCGCGACTTGTCCTTCAGGGTTCTTAAACTGCAGCAGCCACTTTAGAGACGCATGATCTATACGCAGGATGAATTTCTGCCCATAGAAGTACTTGTGGAAGTGCTTTGTTGCCAGGATCAAAGCCAGGAGTTCCCGCCTGGTTACGCAATAGTTCCTCTCCGGCTTGGATAGCACTTTAATGAAGTAGGAAACTACTCTCTCTTGGCCATCATGGATCTGCGAAAGAACGGCTCCGATCCCAACATTACTAGCGTCGGGATCTACAATAAATGTCTTTCCTGGAGTAGGGTACGCTAGAATTGAAGCATCACACAGTTGGTGTTTGAGACTCTTGAAACTCGCTTCGCATTCACCTGACCATTTAAATGGTTTTCCCTTTTCCGTCAGTTGATGCAAGCTCTTTGCGGTCCTTGCGAAGTCCTTCACAAACCGTCTGTAGTAAGTTGCAAGTCCCAGGAAGCTTCTCAGTTGGTGTTTGTCTTTGGGAACGGGCCAATTTTTCACCGCATCGACCTTCTCTGGGTCAGTCCATACTCCTTCGGACGAGATGATGTGCCCCAGATATTTTACCTCAGATCTAAAGAGATCAAACTTTTTCGGGTTAAGCTTTAATTGTGCACTTCGTAGTCTCTGGAACACTTCCTTCAAGTTATCTCGATGTTCTTCAAACGTTTTTCCAACTACGATGACATCGTCCAAGTAGACCAAACACGTTTTCCATGTTAGCCCCAACAAAACACACTCCATTAGCCGCTAAAAGGTTGCCGGCGCGTTACACAGTCCAAATGGCATTACTGTGAATTGCCAGAGCCCGTTTCCTGCTGTGAAAGCTGTTTTCTCACGGTCTTCCGGATGTATCTGCACTTGCCAGTAGCCACTCTTCAGATCTAGAGTGGAAAACCATCGAGCTCCGGACTGTGTATCCAGCGTATCGTCAATCCTTGGTAGACGGTAGCTATCCTTTTTGGTGACATTATTCAGTTGGCGATAGTCTACACAGAACCGAGTGCTGCCATCTTTCTTTTTGACTAGGACAATTGGAGATGCCCATGGGCTTTTAGAGCATTCGATTACTCCTTCCTTCTCCATCGTCGACACCATCTCTGCAACCTCCGTCTGCTTAGCCAATGGTAATCGTCTGGGAGGCTGACGAATCGGTCTCGCATCTCCAGTGTCTATCCGGTGTTGTACAAGGTGTGTTCGGCCATACTCGCAGTCCCGCGAAGCGAATATATCAGCAAACTCGTTCCCTGCCATGGCTTGCTGCTCCCGATTCAGATCGCAGTGCTGGAATAAAGTTCTTTTCACCTCAGTCATTCCCATTGGTGAACGAGGCTTCGCAACACCTTCCTGTGATAGTTTCGTGATGGCAGTAACCGGTACACACTTTCCAACCACCTCACCTTGCTTCAATTTGACGCTTTTGTGTTCCGCATTAAGAACTCGTACGGGAACCATATTGTTCTTCGGCTCGACAAGCATTTTTCCAACCACGCAATTTCGGCAGTGGTTCTCTTCTGGCTCGACTAGAAAGAATCGGTGGGCCCCAGGATCACCTTCCAGCTTTGTCCAAATCAGTGTCTCTGAAGAAGGTGGTAGGACCTCGTCCTTACTAATGACTGTCCTCAGGGATGCGGCGTTCTCGTTCCTGCACACCATCGGAATTTCTACGTTTCGATGCTTGAGTACTTGCATACCAATGTCCAATACTACATCATGCGCCTTCATGAAATCGATTCCAATGATGCATTCGTCACATATATCGGCTACTAGGAAAGCGTGGGAGAATAATAATCCTGCCAAATTTATTGTTAGTATGACCTCTCCATACACTTTCGCTGTATCTCCTGTTGCTGTTTTCAGACAGTAATTGCTGGTGTTATGCAGCCAAGACTGACGGACGATGTCCCTCCTTATAATGGAAGCGGTGGCACCGGTGTCGATGGTTGCCACGCACTTATTTTGTCCGATATAGGCTTCCACTGTTAGACTCTGGTTTCCTCGTTTGGTTTGGGAGACTTGAATTGTGGTCCTGGGGTCGTCGATTCCGGAAACCAACTTCTGCCCCACGAAGCTGGTCCTTACACGTTTCCCGACTGCTGGTTCTGCGAAGCTATATCTGCAGGGTGGTTGTTATCCCTGCCACATGCTTTTTCGTTGCCCCTCCTAGGCCCGCAATGTGGACAACTGCCTTGTCTGGGTGGAGCTCTGCACTGTCTCTGTAGGTGCCCTATTTTGTTGCAGTTCCAGCAGCGCCTTTGACCTCTGTTATCTATGCTCCGGTCTACGATGTCTGCTCTTTGACATGAACATTCAACGGCTGTCATTTCCCTTACGCGGTGGAACACATGCGATGCCTGATCAGCAGCTTGCATTGTCAAGGCAAATGCTAGGGCCTCAGCGAGAGTTCCCTTTCCAGCCATTCTTACGGCCATTTGCAGTTGGCTATCTTCAATGGCTTGGATAAACGCCTCCACAGCCATTTCATTGATGAGAACCTCACCAGCATTAGGATATGACAAATGTGCCAGACGTTCGATATCTGCTTGCAGCTGTTGAAGTGTTTCTCCCCGCTTCTGGACTCTACTGCGTAGCTGGACCCTGTACACTTGCTGTATATGCTCATCACCGAAGCGCATCTCTATAGCCTTGACCAGGGCGTCGTAGTCGTGTTGCTTCTCTTCTGAGACGGTTTGGAGTAACTCCGCAGCTGTACCTCTTAGTGCGAGCGTTAGCGCAATCGACTTTTCCTCGTTGTCCCAGCTGTTCGCCATTGCAGCTGCTTCAAACTGTTTCTTATAAATTGGCCATGATGTTTGACCGTCGAAAACAGGAGACTGCATCTCTTTCCTTCTCGGGCAGTCCGCAGAATTTTCTCGAGCCTTCTGCTTCTTCACTTTTTCGAGCTCTCTAGCCAAGTTCTCGAAGTTTGTTTCATGCTTGCAAAACGTCTGATGGATTTCGTCGAATTTGGTTTCAACCTTCTCGAACTTGTGGTCAATTTCTTCGAGTTTTCCTTCGAGAACATTTTTAAAATCTTCCACAGCGCTCTTTTGGGCGGCAACTATGGAATTCTTTTGTTCTTCGAATTTAGAGTCCATTGACTCCAATTTCGAATGCAGAGAATTCTTCTGTAGTTCTAGGGAATTCTTCTGTTCATTGAACTGAGAGTCTATAGCATTCTTTTGTTCACCAAATTTAGAGTCCATTAATTCCAATTTGGAATCTAGAGAATTCTTCTGTTCATCAAACTTGGAGTCCATAGAGTCGAATTTCTGATCGAACTTGGCCAGAAGTAATTCCATCATAGCAGTCATATCAACGCCTGTACTTACTTGTTCTTCTGCTACGTCGAACTAAACGGACTTGGGGTTTTCTCCTTCGTTTTCAACAGCTTCCTGCAGTCGAAGCACCAGGTCGCTTTTTCCTCCAGCTGTGGAGAGATTCCGTTTTTCCAGTTCAGCTTTTAACTGCGGTATACTGAGCTGTAATAATTTCAATGTGCGGCCCATTTTTGTCTTCCTTTTTTTTTAAACTAATTCACTTCACTTTAATTTCACACTGAATACGTTTTATCCCACTTCTGACACCAACTTTACATCCAGGCTAGGATTCGAAAAGATAAAACGTAATTTCTATTTAATTAATTTTTATTAGTTCTCTGTCAATTTAATTCTTAATTATTATTCTAATAATTCACTTTTTTAATTCAACAATTTATCACTTTAAATACAAAATCACTTTCCTTTAACTCAATGCTTATACTTTTTCTCTATACTTTTCACTACTGTCATCTGTCGCATTCTTAATCGCGGTTCACAACTAGAATGTCTTGGGTGCTCCTGCGACATCTATTTATATCTCCTAGTGACACCTCTCGAAATTTTCAGATTCGTTGAGAAGGTTCGTTAAGTTCAGAAGGTTCGAGAACAACATACCAAGTTATACCACAGCTACTCAAACTGCTATTCCAATGCTGCCAAAATCGGTAATATGGCTACTTTTACTCTCTACTAGATGGCGCAGTTGACTAATTAATGCGGAATGACACAGTTCAAGCAAACATGCAACAATATTATAAACAATTTACGTCAAATGTTTTTAATGCAAAAATGTTGTTATTATCACGTAAAAATGTTATAATTAATATATTTAATAACTGCACGCTACGCTTGGAAAAGATAACAACAGATAACAAAAATGACAGCAATGCCATACCCAAATTTCAATAAATTGCATATGGTCATTAGGTCATTATAGTGGCATTCGTGCTTACATATTGTCCGATTACACTGCATGCAATTTTGGCATTTTTATCTGTCAAAATCCGCATGGTCATTTGGTGTCATTTGGTCATTAGGTCATTTGAGATATGGCGATTACACTGCATGACCCTATTTTGACAGCTAAAACTGTCAAAAATGGTCATTAAATGCCAACTCGGCATACAGTCTAATCTTACCTTAAGAAGTTGAGTTTTATTTTTCATCGGTTTATTTAAAGTGATTCTATTTTAAAAAAGGCAAAGAACCAGCCATTCAACACAAAAACATTTGGTCCTTCGATTCGTTAAAGAATATATAATCAAATTTATATAATTTAAATTTCAAATCCAATTTAATAATTGAAATTAATAAATTGTGCTGTGCAAACGGAATTCCCGAGACGTGTGAGTTACCTCGACGCATCCAACACCAGTTCATTGAAGGCACCAAGTAAGTCCTCAATTTTTAAAAGTATTTTTTGCTCTTTTTTTATTACATTTGATAAACAAAAGTCCAACATGTCGTTTGGTGAGCTCCAGAAGGAAATTTTAGCGCAAATAGAACGCGATTTCTCAAATTTTAAGAAGACAGCCCAGCTCGTCGCACTTTTAATTGTTTGAAGACTCGCTTGGAACTTGTGGAAGGAAATTTAGTAAGTGCTAAACGATACCATGTGGAAATGGTTTGTGGGGGAGAGTTGCATGATACATCAAAAAAGGAAGATTTAGTAGCTGTATTTGAGCAAATTCGTGATATTTATCTAGATTATAGGAGTGAATTAATAGACGCATTGGACAAAATCTCTCCAACTCCTCCGAATATACCCCTTAAAGCGACGAACTCGACTGATACGCAATCAACTGCAGCGTCATGCATTAAGACTCAAACAAAAATCTCTTTTGTCTTCCGTGCATACATTAAATGGGCAAATCTACATCAGCTCTGCAAATGGACAAACTCCATTCATCATTCACAATCTTGGAGATCTAAGGAATGCCATCGGACCTGACGTCTACAATGATCTGCAAATTAATTAAAACAATGAAAACTAACTATTTTTTTTTTCTCGTAAACTTTCTATTTAATATCTTAATAACACTCGCACCAAGTATATTGTTTTTTTTGTTTGTACGTACTTCTTTATTTAATGTTCAAGCTACCTCAGTTTACACTGGTTGTCCATGTTCGTTGTTGTTATTCGCTCTAGTGTTCGATTTTAGCTTCACGGTAGGTTTTTATTTTTCCTATGACAAGCAGCAATAACGCTGGTCTTGGCAGCATACTTGGTTTCACCACAGTATGAATAGCAGTTTATTTTCTCTTAAAGGATTTAAAGAGCCTTATCGAGCTGATCGAACCCACACAACTGGAGGAGGCGTTGCTATATATGTTAAAAAATATATCAGGTCTAATTGTGTCAAGCGCTCGGACGGCATCCAGTCTTGTGATTTTTATTTTATAGATATCCTCCGCGGCGAAAATAAATGCATCATTGGGACCTTTTACATGCCACCACATATCGCAAATTCTCGGGTTATTTCACCTATTGTGGAAGAAATATCCCATCTTGCACCAACATTTATTCTTTGTGGAGATTTAAATATAAATCTTCTTCACTCCTCATCTCACTCATTTAAAACCGCAATGAATTCTCTGGGCCTTTCTTTTCTTAACCTTACTGAACCAACGCACTTTAAGCCTAACTGTGCGCCGTCTCTGTTAGATGTCTTTATATCTAGTGATAACAGTTTGGTCAAATGTTCTAGTCAGTTATCTGTCCCTGTGTTTTCGTATCATGACCTCGTGTTTGCCAGCTTCGACTTGCATGTTCATAAAAACTCGTCCCTTTCTATCCAGTATCGTGATTTCCGCAATGTCAACGTTGAAAGTCTTTTTAGTGATTGCATGTCAATTAATTGGAACTCAATTTTTTATACATCTGACGTAAATGATCAAACGGTATTCCTGACCATCGCAATTGACTACCTGTTCAATAAGCATGTGCATCTTAAAACTCGTGTTATCAAATCACCCAGCTGTCCTTGGCTTTCAAATCAAATTCTTAACGCCATCAAAAGGAGAGATCTCTTATACCGTCGTTGGAAACGTTTCGGCTGTGCAGAA
This sequence comes from Portevinia maculata, assembly GCA_949715645.1. Classification (NCBI taxonomy): domain Eukaryota; kingdom Metazoa; phylum Arthropoda; class Insecta; order Diptera; family Syrphidae; genus Portevinia; species Portevinia maculata. The sequence continues at coordinate 125,976,228 of OX454527.1, forward strand.
ATGCTTAGAGTTTTCAAAGCATACCGTAATCATGTTACTATGCTTATTCGATCAGCTAAATTGGATTATTATAATAATAAATTCAGTTCCGATCGCTCTTCTAAGTTTTTGTGGAATGAAGTCCGCAATATTGGATTAAACAAGAAAATTACCTCAGCTAGTGAAGAAAATATTGACCTAGACGCATTGAACCAGAAGTTCTCCACTCCGATAAGCTCAATTACCACTCGCCTATCCTCACAACAGCATGATAGGGAAAACGAATTTTCCCTGACTGCAGTTGATGCAAACCAAGTAGGAAACGCAGTCTTTTCTATTAAATCCAAGTCTATTGGATTAGACAACATTCATCCTGACTTCTTAAAAGTTCTTCTTCCAATTTTACTTCCCTACATCACCCATATCTTCAACACTATTATAATGACATGTACTTACCCCTCCATCTGGAAAAAATCTAAAATCATTCCCATTCCTAAAAAAGGTACGAAATCTGAATTTCGACCTATCGCAATCCTTCCATTCTTATCCAAAGCTTTTGAATCCATTTTAAGCAACCAAATAAAAGACTTTATACATGACAGACAACTTCAAAACCCTCTTCAGTCAGGCTTCCGTTCAGGGCATAGTTGCACATCAGCCTTATTAAGTTACTGACGATATAAGACAGGCGATTGACGCTAATTACACAACTGTGATTACATTACTTGACTTTTCCAAAGCATTTGACTGTGTTAACCCTAATATTCTCTGTGATAAACTGACAACATATTTTAATTTCTCTGACTCATCTAACAAACTTATTTATTCTTATATGACAAATCGCTTGCAAGCTGTTTCATGTAATAGCAAACTGTCATCGTTTCTTCCTGTTAATTGTGGTGTTCCTCAAGGATCGATTCTTGGTCCTTTAATGTTCTCTTTGTTTATTAATAGGTCCGTTCGCGTACTTTATGTGTAGGAAAATGAAAAGTGTCAAATCTCCAAAATCGAGAGAGAATCCTCTCATTTCTAAAAAAAGTACGCGAACGCTTTTGTGTAAAAAGTTGAAAAAACATCGTAGTTTGGCTTGAAAAGACGCAACAGCTGTTTTTTTTTTGCTGCCAACTCATAGGCTTTCATCATTTGACAGTTGTCATTTTCTTGCCAGCTGAAATTCTGTGTGAAGAAAAATGAACCAAGTCGAATACGTCAGAAATGCAAAAAATCTCGGGATAATTGAACGTTCGGATGTGTTTCCGACCGTCAACCGCGGGACCTCTACTTGACCTTCGATTAGGAGTAGGCAGATCCTGGTTGCTGCGTTGGCCGATTGCCAAACGGGTGCGAAAATAACGACTAAGATTTCGAAGAGCGACGACGAACGACAAACGAATTTTTGGTTTTGTTCAATAAAATTCAATTGTTTCCCCTAAGGGTTTTCAACTATTAATAATTCAAGCTTTATTTGGGCGAGGGTTTTTATACAATCTTTAACTAACAGGTTTCTTCGTTCAAGAGAGACATTACGTTACTTTCAAAAGTTCAAATAATGTGGCGAATTCAAAAAATATATTAATTATGGTGACTGGTCTAACAAAGGCGCCAGATTTAAATTTACAAATGTATAAGAATAAATCTCATTACAAAATAATTAGGATGATAATGACTACAATTGTAATGATGATGACTAGAATGGTGATGATGATGACGATGACTGCGATGGTGATGATGATGACGAAGATTCTGCTCCAACATTCCGCCTACTTTGAAAGATCTCCTTTCAAGATGGAAGAGCTGCCAATTTACGGATGGGACGTCTGAATTCTCCTTTTGCCGTTTTCACGTCAGCAACTCGGACTTTGCCATCTGAACCCGGGACGACGTTGATGATTCTTCCCATGAGCCACTTCTGAGGAGGCACGTTGTCTTCGTGTATGATAACTAGGCTACCGACCTTGATGTTTGGGCTGGAAGATGCCCACCTTGCACGACCTTGCAGTTCATGGACGTACTCGTTCGACCATCTTTTCCAAAAATGGGTTTTGACAGCATTTATTCGCCGCCACCGCTGAATGTAGCCTATGTCTGGTACCTCCACTGCTGGCTCGGGAAGGGCCTTGAGTGATGACCCGATAAGCAGATGTGCTGGCGTAATTGCTTGGAAATCGCTAGGGTCGGATGACATCGGGGTGATCGGTCGTGAATTCATTATCGCCTCGATTTCTACCAGGGCAGTGGATAGCTCCTCGAACGTCATCTTAGCTCCGCTTAAGCTCCGATAGAGATGGCCTTTTGCTACCTTGACGGCCGCTTCCCAAATTCCACCAAAGTGAGGTGCCCTGGGGGGTATAAAATGGAAAGAGATGCTGTTATTAGTACAAAAGTCATTGACGTTTTGCTGAAAAGAACTTTTGAACAACATATTGCGCAATTCGACGAGCTTGGATTGTGCTCCTACAAAATTAGTTGCATTATCGCAGTGAATATCTTGCGGCAGACCTCTTCGACCTATCATTCGCTTCAGTGCTGCAATAAACGCGTCAGCTGACAAATCAGAAACGGCTTCCAAATGAACTGCTTTTGTCGAGAAGCACACGAAAACTGCCACATAAGTTTTGTAAGGAACCTTGCCCCTAATCTTATAATAAGTGTAAATGGGACCGCAGAAATCTACTCCACAACAAAGAAATGGACGTGACGGGGTTAATCTCTCCGGAGGCAAGTCACCCATGACTTATTCCAACAGTTTCGGTCGATATTTGACGCAATGAATACATTTCCGGACCGTTTGACGAGCAATTTCCCTTGCGTTGATGATCCAGAATCGATGCCTCACTAATGCGACAAGTGCTTTTGTCCCAGCATGGTAGTTGTTCAAGTGCAGATGTCTGACTAGGATTTGCGTGAAACTGCAGTTCTTTGGAAGCAGCAGTGGATGTTTACATTCCTCTGGGATATTGGCATGCTTCAAGCGACCACCTACTTTCAAAAGGAGAAGACCATTTGTCTCCTGAATGAAGGGATTCAACCACTTGATAGAACCGTTCAGCGTTCGTTTGTTTTGAATCAACCTTATTTCTTCTGAAAATGAGTTTTGCTGGACCAAGTGGACGATTCGATGTAGAGCTTCGTCTAGTTCTAAAACAGATAATGGACCTCGCTGTAAAACTCTATTCTGCCTCCAATGTCGGACCCGTAGAATGTACGCAAATACACGAACTAGTTTGTTGTACGAACTGTATCTTCCAATGACTTCAAGTAAATCATTGGAGCCTAGTTTCTGACAACTAAGGACTGTTTTCCTTTTTTCCAAAATAATTTGGTCTGGGGAAAGCTGGATATCGACTGTTGCTGGCCACTTATCTTCATCTTCCAATAAAAACCTTGGCCCTCCAAACCACATTGAAGTTTCCAACTCTTTTACGGCACAACCTCTTGAGACTATGTCTGCCGGATTTTGAAGTGTAGGCACATGTTTCCAGAGCACATCCTTTGTATTCTCCTGTATTTCAGCTACTCTGTTTCCCACGAAGATGCTCAACTTAGACGAATGCGTCGAAATCCAGTGAAGAACAATTGACGAATCCGTCCAAAAGTAAACCGATGACGGCGCAGTTTTGAAGATAGGACGAATCTTGGTCCAAAGTTTGGACAACAAATGAGCTGCGCATAGTTCCAGTCGAGGGAGCTGTTTTTTCTTTGCAGGTGAAACCCTTGACTTGGCAACGAAGAGTTTAACCTGAACGACTCCGACTGCATCTATTGATCTTAGGTAGATGCAACAGCCATATGCATTCATAGATGCATCCGCGAAGCCGTGGACTTGAAAGGATTTCATATTTACAGTCAGAGCAAATCGAGGAACCGTGATGTTCTGCAATGATTGCAAGTCCAGCAAGAATTGCCGCCACTCGGCATCAATATTTTGAGCAATCGATGCATCCCAATCTACCTGTTCAATCCATAGTTTTTGCAGGATTATTTTTGCTTTTATAATTATAGGGCTTACGAGGCCCATTGGGTCGAAAAGTGATGACGAAAGAGAAAGAATGGATCTCTTTGTAAATTTTGAAAAAACTCGATTGGGTTTATACGAAAAGAGAAATGTATCGAGTTGGGCATTCCAGACAATGCCTAAAGTGCTGCTGAGATTGGATTCATTAAGCTTGATTTCTTTTGTCTGCGGGTGAAATACGTCGACGAATTGTGAGCTTTGCTATTCCATTTCGATAGCTCAAATCCTGCAGAATTCAAGATTGCAACGACCTCTCCTTGAAGTTGTCCGAGCGTATCCAAGTCATCCGCTCCAGTCAGCATATCATCGACATAGAAGTCTGACTGAAGCACATGTGAACCAAGTGCGAAACGTTCCCTATTCTTGTCTGCTAGGTATTTCAGACATCGAATGGCCAAAAATGGTGCAGACGACGTGCCATAAGTAATGGTGTTCAACTGATATGTTTTTACTGGTGTGTGCTCATTTTCTCTCCAAAGAATGAGCTGAAATCTCCGATGAGATGGGTGCACTAAGACCTGCCGATACATTTTTACGATGTCTGCTGTTAGCGCATACCTATGCAGGCGAAAACGAAGCAAGATTGTGAAGAGATCATCCTGTATTGTCGGTCCGACCATAAGGATTCCGTTGAGCGAAACGTGCGAAGATGTACAGCACGATGCGTCAAAAACCACTCGCAATTTAGTAGATGTACTATCCGGCCTAATTACGCCCTGATGTGGAAGGTAGTAATGCGGGTCTTTAACTAACGTCATGTGACCCAACCGCTCATATTCTCTTAAGAAATCTGCGTATTGACTTTTGAGCGGAAGATTTTTGGACAGTCGACGTTCCAGAGCTAGAAAACGCCTAAAAGCAATATCATATGATGTTCCCAAGCCGCGCGGGTCATTTTTAAATGGGAGTTGAACCATAAGACGACCACTCGCGAGAACCTCAATGTTCTCTTGAAAATGTTTCTCGCAATCTTTCTGCTCCTCTGTCCATTTCGATTGATGACCTAGAACTTCCTCTATTTCCCAGAATTTCTCCACATATTTATCGAGTGAGTCCTCTTTCAGACTGAGATAGCAAGACTTCCTGTCTAAGTTCGTATGACTTTTGTACCTTCCTGACACTATCCAACCTAACGACGTTTTTTGAAGTGAAGGAAGTTCCTGTCCAAGTTTGATTTGACCTACTTGTAGAAGATCGAAGAAAGCTTCGGCACCTAGCAACAAATCTATTCTCGATGGTTGATGGAAATATTCATCGGCAAGTTCTAGATTTCTGGGGACATTCCAATCCTTTACGCTCAGAGCTGACTCCGGTTGGTATCCAGTAATTGATGGAGCAATAAGGAATTCCAATGTTATCTCAAAGTTGTTGTACCTGGAGCGAATTGTTGTTTGTGTCTGAAAATTGTGTAGGAGATGTGTGCATACCCTTGTATTGACTGTGTGTGCATACCCTTGTTGAATAATAGAGCGAGCTTTGGATTTCGGCCACCTTTTTGGATTCTATTGCAGTTTGCAGAGCTTCAACAAAACAAAACTATTCAATATTCTCTCGATTACACACCCACGCCAGATGAATGTGTTTGTAGTAGTGGTACGCAGAGTGGAGTGGAACGTGTTTATTCAAATGAGCTTTTTTGTGGATTCTTACTTTTGATCGGTGGTAATAACCTCGATGACGGAACAAATTAATTTGATTGATGGCGAAAAATTGCAGCAATTATGTTGTTTCCAATAATATGTTCATATATAGGGTTGTTACACTAATTTCAATTTGTTTCTAGAATATCTACAATTTGCTTTGCATGCTCATCCACTTTATATCGAAGGTGCGTTTGATATATTTGTTTTATTTTATTGTCTAGAAACCAAGCGATTGTGTAGGAACTAGGAATAAAACATTTTCTTGTCGACGCACATTCGAATAATTGGACTATATCACGTACCTGGAAGTGGGGGTTATACTTATCTCCCACTTATAACTTTCTCCTTTCTCCGCCGCTTTTGCTGTTGAGTTTCTTGAGCAGCCTCTACCTTTGATGTGGATGATACTGCAGCTATCTTGCACTCGCGATCGCGATCAACCGAAACCGAACCGAGATTCACAATTCAACCGAGTGATTGTTGTTGTATTAAAATGAAATGTCTATGATGAATTTAGTCCATTTGCCTTTTTTAGGAATTTATTCACTAGGCTTTTTTCTATTGTAGATTGATGTTTTTTAGCACTTTCTACCCAAAATGTTTTTAAAGTATAATTATGCACTTTACTTATAAAAATTGTCTATGGGTTCTTTAACCAGTTGGGCGCCAAAATGAACGTTCGGATGTGTTTCCGACCGTCAACCGCGGGACCTCTACTTGACCTTCGATTAGGAGTAGGCAGATCCTGGTTGCTGCGTTGGCCGATTGCCAAACGGGTGCGAAAATAACGACTAAGATTTCGAAGAGCGACGACGAACGACAAACGAATTTTTGGTTTTGTTCAATAAAATTCAATTGTTTCCCCTAAGGGTTTTCAACTATTAATAATTCAAGCTTTATTTGGGCGAGGGTTTTTATACAATCTTTAACTAACAGGTTTCTTCGTTCAAGAGAGACATTACGTTACTTTCAAAAGTTCAAATAATGTGGCGAATTCAAAAAATATATTAATTATGGTGACTGGTCTAACAAAGGCGCCAGATTTAAATTTACAAATGTATAAGAATAAATCTCATTACAAAATAATTAGGATGATAATGACTACAATTGTAATGATGATGACTAGAATGGTGATGATGATGACGATGACTGCGATGGTGATGATGATGACGAAGATTCTACTCCAACAATAATTGTTAACAATAAATTAACGTGGGATGCTCGGATAAATTCTGTAATAAATAAAGTTTATCCATCTTTACGTGGACTATCCATTACAAAAACAATTTTACCTACACATGTCAAGCTAAAATTGGTCAAAGCTTTAATAATTCCCATAATCTCATATGGATGTGAGTTGTTCGCTGATCCCGATTATATCACGCTTCAAAAACTAAAGGTTGCGTTTAACTCAATTGCTCGGTTCGTGTTCAATCTTCGAAGGTTTGATCATGTCTCATCTGAAGCTCGCCAACTTCTTGGATGCAACTTGGAGGCTTATCTCAAATATCGGTGTTGTGCTTTACTCTTCAAACTTATTCACAGGAAGGAACCAAACTACTTATTTGAAAAAATTAACTTCTGTTTATCCAATCGCTATATTATACTGCGACCTGCTATTTTTACCTGCTTAACATCACGCAGGCAATTTTTCGTTTATGCTGTCAAACTCTGGAATGATCTACCCATTTATGTGAGGTCTATAGTCATCACAAACAATTTCTTAGAGCCTGTTTTGAACATCTTTCCAGTTTGAACTGATGAAGCTTAGGTTTTTATATTATTTTTTTTTTATTTTTTTTGTGTCTACTTTAAATTTGTACTTGGTTGCGCTTTTCTTGTTAATTAATTTTTAACGTTTTTTCTTTTTTTTTCTCTTTTTAAACTTAAATACTGCTTTGTTTTTATATTCTTCTTTCTTCTTTTTTCTTTTCCTTTTAAATATTTTGTAACTAACTTGCCTTTTGTTTGCACACTATACGTGTAATTATATGTAATTTATATCCTGTACTAGCTATAAGTTTATCTTAATGTACAGCGTTGATTTATCAATAAATATCAAATATCAAATATCAAAAATCACCAATTACCTTTCTGCAGCTTCCTCCAATTAAACCACCAACTTTCTCTGGGGCATACGCAACATGGCGTTCTTACCACGACGTTTTCGTTTCCCTTATCCACAGTAATTCCGCGTTAAATGAGATACAAAAATTGGGGATGCTGAACGTCTTTTGCAACACTTAGACCTCAGCGCAGGGAATTATAAAAATGCATGAGCGTTATTGACGGAAAGGTACGACCATAAAAGAGTTTTAGTAAATGCGCACCTTAAAACTCTCTTTGGTCAAGCTGCTCAAAGTAAGGAGTCAGCTGAAGGGATTAGACTTTTCGAGAAGATACGAAACGGAGATGAACGTTTAACAGTTCTGTGTATAAAGTATATTTTTACCCCGTAAAAGTTGTAAATAAGTTAAGTTTCAATATTCATCTTTCTTTCGTATTTGAAAATTCGTTGTGAAAACGAAAAGTAAGGATATTTTGTCACCGATTACACTGGATTTGAAAGCGGCGAGACCGCCATCCTCGTACATTTGCCACGTGCAGTAATAGTTCAAAAAAAACAAAGGTTTTTTTCAAAACCAAACGTCACACCAGCGACGATAAACAAGATTTATCAAGAAAACTCAGCGTAGCCCACCTTGACATTCGTTCATCACGCCATTCCGCACCGCGCATAACCTCAACATACCGACTGATTAAGACAAAATAAATGGTGAGATACAACAAATTAACAACAACACTAACACCTCGGAGCAGCAAACAAAGGCTGGAAGCTGCGCAACAATTAATTAAATTGCAGCAAACGACGAACCTAATGGACGACGATCTCACCACGTGCCTCAGTGGTGCTGATGTAATTGCTTCTTCGCAACCGCCTCAAAAGGCGCATTCACCCAAAGCCTCCACATCTGAGGCTTCTTCAAACAACGAACAGTGGCAAACACCCAGCAAAAGACACAGGGCTGCCGTAACTCACCCTGTTACAGAAATGTATACCACATCCTATAGTTCCACAAATAATTCTCAATTCTCCAAGACCTGACCATTCGGAGCTCGAATCCTCTAATAACTACCGAGTCTGACAACACCACAGCACCTCCCAGCAGTAAGCCGAAGCAGAGCAGCAGCAGTGCAGATGACGCAAACAAGAAGACACCGAACAATCCCGTCCACAACACCAACGAGGAACACCAGCGGAAACTGTCTAAGGGTAAGTTCTGTCCCCCCATAATTATGACAAGCGTAGACACTAGAAAACTTACTCTAGATTTAAAATCAAAAGATATTAACTTTAAAATTGTGAATCGTGGTGGGCGTAGTAAATTATACGTGAGCGACAGGGTGGTTCATCAACAGCTGATGGATCTGCTTAAAAACAACGAAAATGTCAAAGCGTACTCTTTTACACCAAAAGAGGATAAAACTACAAATCTCATCCTAAGGGGACTGACGGCAGACTTCTTAGAGGATGAAATACTCGAAGAACTGAGATCGATTTCATCCATTGTCGACAAAGTCTCAAAGTTTTCCACCATCCGCTCTCGGGCTCAGAAAATAACATACAATCTATTTTTAGTCAGACTCCTTCCGGGCACCTCAGCCGAGGAGATCTCCAAAATTAAATTCCTATTCAACACCCAAGTCACCTAGGAGAAACCCAAGGGCAACAAAGGGGCACTGCAGTGTAGGCGTTGCCAACTGTTCGGCCATCTTGCCAAAAATTGTGCAAACAATTACAATTGTGTTAAGTGCGTCCAGCGGCACGAACCCGGGCAATGCCCAATTCTCAAAGACGAAACATCCATCGCAACGTGCGTTAATTGCGGCCAAAACCACCCGGCCAACTACAAAGGTTGCGAATGCTTCAAAAAATATGAGAGCAAGAGGAAGCTGATCTTCCAGGAGGCCAGGTCAAGGAAAGAAAGTAGGAAGGAGTTCGTAATTCCGAACTCAGGGAGGAATCTTACCTCATCGAAAGTTTCTTACGCGAGCCTCTTCCACCAAATGAAGGATACTCCCTCCGCGAGTTCCAATAATCTTCCCGCGAAGGGCAATATACTCAACTAATTTCTTGTTTATCTAAAGAACTCTTCGGGGTGGAAATGAATATCCTCCTGTTGAAAATAGAGGACTTTATGTCCAACCTGAACAGTTTCAACACAGTAATGCAGAAGAGACTGGCGTATCTTGAGCTCGTCAATGAAATCATGACCACCCACATATACATAATGACTTTAAATCTAATATTTATCATTCAACATTTCGTCCTTAATAGAGCATAGCCGGAGAATAGAACTGCAAAAATTCTTCTGGCTAACAACAGTCAAATTGCATTTTTACAAGAAACACATTTAAACAGCAGGCATAAAGTTTTTATTGACTGCTTTAACATCATTCGATACGACACACAACAAGGGGTGGCGATTGTCATCGGGAAAAATATCCCTTATAATGTTGTTAACTGGCAATTTCAGTCCCTTCCGAGCATCTTCATTTCAATCAAGATTATAAAAAATAATGTACCAAAAGTTATCCTCCTGGGATCCATATACATACCCACAAACTGTCCTGTATTAACCTTAACAGAGGAACTAAAAAGACTCGACACTCTTAGCAGCAACTTCGATGGTACAATCATAGGGGGGGACCTGAATGCCAGAAGTCCTAACTGGGAAGACTCTAGATACAACCTTAACGGTAGAACCCTTGAAAATTGGATTTGTAATCACAACCCATCACTGAGTAACCTAACTGCATCTTCACCCACTTTCCCTAGGAGCTCCTCCTTCCTAGACCACTTTTTAATTTCGAACCACCTTCTCAATCACTTTGACCAGAACTTCCATGTTCGAGCTCTATCGACTTTCACTGATCCCTGTCCGATTTCTCTTAGAATAAAAATCGACAACGCAGAGGTGTTACTCCAAGAGCAAATAATGGTGAACTCCTTCAAGAATACGAACTGGACAAACTTCCATGAATGCCTAGACTGCCAGTCCCCTCGGCATTTAAGGAGGTGTTCAGGATAGTAGGGAGGAAGAAGAACTTCCACTGTGGAAAGGTGGTAGTGAATAACGAAACTCTAACCAATGAGCTAAGCATAGTTACAGCTTTCGAAAATCACTTTAAACAAATATACCGGGAAAAAAATCCTAATTTTAATCAAGAAATCGTAAGGGAGGTCACGAACTTGACTCAACGGACCAGGCTTTCAAAGCCGTCCCGTATATTCAACTTTGAAGTGGGCAACTCTGCTCTTACCCCCTTGACCACACACTTCTTTAAGTCTAACATAATTCGACAACTAAGACCCAAAAAATTCTATCGACCTGACGGTATCAGTAACTTTATTCTCAAAAAAATCACCCCTAGGGCAATTAATTTTCTTACAATCTTGCTGAACAGTTGCATAAACAACGGTTACTTCCCGACCGCGTGGAAGTTGGCCAGAATAATCCCAATCATCAAAAAACAAAATGACCACCAGATCGGTAACTTCAGGCCGATCTCCCTCCTCTCTAACGTCGGTAAAATTATCGAGCGATTAATTATCAGCAACATTCTCAGCCCTGAAGACAACCCCATTGACTTCATTCCAGATTACCAATTTGGCTTCCGCAGAGAACACTCCACGGTTCACGCACTTATGAAACTGCATCATGACATCACCACCAATCTTCGAATCAAAAAATGTACTGTGGCTTGTGCCCTTGACATTGAGAAAGCCTTTGATAGTGTGTGGAGGGACGGACTTCTTTTCAAGTGCGTGCAGCTTAACCTCCCACCCCATATCATCCATCTTCTGGACAGCTTCCTTAGCAACAGACACTTCCTCATTCAGATCCAGGGCACCAAATCCAATGATTGTGCCTGTGACAGCGGCGTTCCCCAAGGATCCATCCTTGGGTATTTCAATCAACAAATCAAAATCTGAACTCATCTGCTTCAGGAACGCCAGCGGGAAAGGTGAGGAAGGAGTAGTTCGGGAAAGCAGAAGCCTAGCACTGAGACTAGATGACTGCATCATTCAGAGTAAAAATAACATCAAATACGTAGGCGTGCATTTTAATAATTTGCTTAAATTCAATAACCATGCAAGATTTAACCTTAAAAAAGCTCGCAAGGTGTCTAACCTCCTCATGCCCCTACTGACAAACAGAGCACTACAAAAGCGCACAAAGCTGCTGCTTTACAAAACTCTGATACGTCCGATCATGACGTACGCATTCCCGGTCTGGTTTGCTATATTGGATTAAACAAGAAAATTACCTCAGCTAGTGAAGAAAATATTGACCTAGACGCATTGAACCAGAAGTTCTCCACTCCGATAAGCTCAATTACCACTCGCCTATCCTCACAACAGCATGATAGGGAAAACGAATTTTCCCTGACTGCAGTTGATGCAAACCAAGTAGGAAACGCAGTCTTTTCTATTAAATCCAAGTCTATTGGATTAGACAACATTCATCCTGACTTCTTAAAAGTTCTTCTTCCAATTTTACTTCCCTACATCACCCATATCTTCAACACTATTATAATGACATGTACTTACCCCTCCATCTGGAAAAAAATCTAAAATCATTCCCATTCCTAAAAAAGGTACGAAATCTGAATTTCGACCTATCGCAATCCTTCCATTCTTATCCAAAGCTTTTGAATCCATTTTAAGCAACCAAATAAAAGACTTTATACATGACAGACAACTTCAAAACCCTCTTCAGTCAGGCTTCCGTTCAGGGCATAGTTGCACATCAGCCTTATTAAGTTACTGACGATATAAGACAGGCGATTGACGCTAATTACACAACTGTGATTACATTACTTGACTTTTCCAAAGCATTTGACTGTGTTAACCCTAATATTCTCTGTGATAAACTGACAACATATTTTAATTTCTCTGACTCATCTAACAAACTTATTTATTCTTATATGACAAATCGCTTGCAAGCTGTTTCATGTAATAGCAAACTGTCATCGTTTCTTCCTGTTAATTGTGGTGTTCCTCAAGGATCGATTCTTGGTCCTTTAATGTTCTCTTTGTTTATTAATAGGTCCGTTCGCGTACTTTATGTGTAGGAAAATGAAAAGTGTCAAATCTCCAAAATCGAGAGAGAATCCTCTCATTTCTAAAAAAAGTACGCGAACGCTTTTGTGTAAAAAGTTGAAAAAACATCGTAGTTTGGCTTGAAAAGACGCAACAGCTGTTTTTTTTTTGCTGCCAACTCATAGGCTTTCATCATTTGACAGTTGTCATTTTCTTGCCAGCTGAAATTCTGTGTGAAGAAAAATGAACCAAGTCGAATACGTCAGAAATGCAAAAAATCTCGGGATAATTGAACGTTCGGATGTGTTTCCGACCGTCAACCGCGGGACCTCTACTTGACCTTCGATTAGGAGTAGGCAGATCCTGGTTGCTGCGTTGGCCGATTGCCAAACGGGTGCGAAAATAACGACTAAGATTTCGAAGAGCGACGACGAACGACAAACGAATTTTTGGTTTTGTTCAATAAAATTCAATTGTTTCCCCTAAGGGTTTTCAACTATTAATAATTCAAGCTTTATTTGGGCGAGGGTTTTTATACAATCTTTAACTAACAGGTTTCTTCGTTCAAGAGAGACATTACGTTACTTTCAAAAGTTCAAATAATGTGGCGAATTCAAAAAATATATTAATTATGGTGACTGGTCTAACAAAGGCGCCAGATTTAAATTTACAAATGTATAAGAATAAATCTCATTACAAAATAATTAGGATGATAATGACTACAATTGTAATGATGATGACTAGAATGGTGATGATGATGACGATGACTGCGATGGTGATGATGATGACGAAGATTCTGCTCCAACATTCCGCCTACTTTGAAAGATCTCCTTTCAAGATGGAAGAGCTGCCAATTTACGGATGGGACGTCTGAATTCTCCTTTTGCCGTTTTCACGTCAGCAACTCGGACTTTGCCATCTGGACCCGGGACGACGTTGATGATTCTTCCCATGAGCCACTTCTGAGGAGGCACGTTGTCTTCGTGTATGATAACTAGGCTACCGACCTTGATGTTTGGGCTGGAAGATGCCCACCTTGCACGACCTTGCAGTTCATGGACGTACTCGTTCGACCATCTTTTCCAAAAATGGGTTTTGACAGCATTTATTCGCCGCCACCGCTGAATGTAGCCTATGTCTGGTACCTCCACTGCTGGCTCGGGAAGTGCCTTGAGTGATGACCCGATAAGCAGATGTGCTGGCGTAATTGCTTGGAAATCGCTAGGGTCGGATGACATCGGGGTGATCGGTCGTGAATTCATTATCGCCTCGATTTCTACCAGGGCAGTGGATAGCTCCTCGAACGTCATCTTAGCTCCGCTTAAGCTCCGATAGAGATGGCCTTTTGCTACCTTGACGGCCGCTTCCCAAATTCCACCAAAGTGAGGTGCCCTGGGGGGTATAAAATGGAAAGAGATGCTGTTATTAGTACAAAAGTCATTGACGTTTTGCTGAAAAGAACTTTTGAACAACATATTGCGCAATTCGACGAGCTTGGATTGTGCTCCTACAAAATTAGTTGCATTATCGCAGTGAATATCTTGCGGCAGACCTCTTCGACCTATCATTCGCTTCAGTGCTGCAATAAACGCGTCAGCTGACAAATCAGAAACGGCTTCCAAATGAACTGCTTTTGTCGAGAAGCACACGAAAACTGCCACATAAGTTTTGTAAGGAACCTTGCCCCTAATCTTATAATAAGTGGAAATGGGACCGCAGAAATCTACTCCACAACAAAGAAATGGACGTGACGGGGTTAATCTCTCCGGAGGCAAGTCACCCATGACTTATTCCAACAGTTTCGGTCGATATTTGACGCAATGAATACATTTCCGGACCGTTTGACGAGCAATTTCCCTTGCGTTGATGATCCAGAATCGATGCCTCACTAATGCGACAAGTGCTTTTGTCCCAGCATGGTAGTTGTTCAAGTGCAGATGTCTGACTAGGATTTGCGTGAAACTGCAGTTCTTTGGAAGCAGCAGTGGATGTTTACATTCCTCTGGGATATTGGCATGCTTCAAGCGACCACCTACTTTCAAAAGGAGAAGACCATTTGTCTCCTGAATGAAGGGATTCAACCACTTGATAGAACCGTTCAGCGTTCGTTTGTTTTGAATCAACCTTATTTCTTCTGAAAATGAGTTTTGCTGGACCAAGTGGACGATTCGATGTAGAGCTTCGTCTAGTTCTAAAACAGATAATGGACCTCGCTGTAAAACTCTATTCTGCCTCCAATGTCGGACCCGTAGAATGTACGCAAATACACGAACTAGTTTGTTGTACGAACTGTATCTTCCAATGACTTCAAGTAAATCATTGGAGCCTAGTTTCTGACAACTAAGGACTGTTTTCCTTTTTTCCAAAATAATTTGGTCTGGGGAAAGCTGGATATCGACTGTTGCTGGCCACTTATCTTCATCTTCCAATAAAAACCTTGGCCCTCCAAACCACATTGAAGTTTCCAACTCTTTTACGGCACAACCTCTTGAGACTATGTCTGCCGGATTTTGAAGTGTAGGCACATGTTTCCAGAGCACATCCTTTGTATTCTCCTGTATTTCAGCTACTCTGTTTCCCACGAAGATGCTCAACTTAGACGAATGCGTCGAAATCCAGTGAAGAACAATTGACGAATCCGTCCAAAAGTAAACCGATGACGGCGCAGTTTTGAAGATAGGACGAATCTTGGTCCAAAGTTTGGACAACAAATGAGCTGCGCATAGTTCCAGTCGAGGGAGCTGTTTTTTCTTTGCAGGTGAAACCCTTGACTTGGCAACGAAGAGTTTAACCTGAACGACTCCGACTGCATCTATTGATCTTAGGTAGATGCAACAGCCATATGCATTCATAGATGCATCCGCGAAGCCGTGGACTTGAAAGGATTTCATATTTACAGTCAGAGCAAATCGAGGAACCGTGATGTTCTGCAATGATTGCAAGTCCAGCAAGAATTGCCGCCACTCGGCATCAATATTTTGAGCAATCGATGCATCCCAATCTACCTGTTCAATCCATAGTTTTTGCAGGATTATTTTTGCTTTTATAATTATAGGGCTTACGAGGCCCATTGGGTCGAAAAGTGATGACGAAAGAGAAAGAATGGATCTCTTTGTAAATTTTGAAAAAACTCGATTGGGTTTATACGAAAAGAGAAATGTATCGAGTTGGGAATTCCAGACAATGCCTAAAGTGCTGCTGAGATTGGATTCATTAAGCTTGATTTCTTTTGTCTGCGGGTGAAATACGTCGACGAATTGTGAGCTTTGCTATTCCATTTCGATAGCTCAAATCCTGCAGAATTCAAGATTGCAACGACCTCTCCTTGAAGTTGTCCGAGCGTATCCAAGTCATCCGCTCCAGTCAGCATATCATCGACATAGAAGTCTGACTGAAGCACATGTGAACCAAGTGCGAAACGTTCCCTATTCTTGTCTGCTAGGTATTTCAGACATCGAATGGCCAAAAATGGTGCAGACGACGTGCCATAAGTAATGGTGTTCAACTGATATGTTTTTACTGGTGTGTGCTCATTTTCTCTCCAAAGAATGAGCTGAAATCTCCGATGAGATGGGTGCACTAAGACCTGCCGATACATTTTTACGATGTCTGCTGTTAGCGCATACCTATGCAGGCGAAAACGAAGCAAGATTGTGAAGAGATCATCCTGTATTGTCGGTCCGACCATAAGGATTCCGTTGAGCGAAACGTGCGAAGATGTACAGCACGATGCGTCAAAAACCACTCGCAATTTAGTAGATGTACTATCCGGCCTAATTACGCCCTGATGTGGAAGGTAGTAATGCGGGTCTTCTAACTTTGGGTCTTTAACTAACGTCATGTGACCCAACCGCTCATATTCTCTTAAGAAATCTGCGTATTGACTTTTGAGCGGAAGATTTTTGGACAGTCGACGTTCCAGAGCTAGAAAACGCCTAAAAGCAATATCATATGATGTTCCCAAGCCGCGCGGGTCATTTTTAAATGGGAGTTGAACCATAAGACGACCACTCGCGAGAACCTCAATGTTCTCTTGAAAATGTTTCTCGCAATCTTTCTGCTCCTCTGTCCATTTCGATTGATGACCTAGAACTTCCTCTATTTCCCAGAATGTCTCCACATATTTATCGAGTGAGTCCTCTTTCAGACTGAGATAGCAAGACTTCCTGTCTAAGTTCGTATGACTTTTGTACCTTCCTGACACTATCCAACCTAACGACGTTTTTTGAAGTGAAGGAAGTTCCTGTCCAAGTTTGATTTGACCTACTTGTAGAAGATCGAAGAAAGCTTCGGCACCTAGCAACAAATCTATTCTCGATGGTTGATGGAAATATTCATCGGCAAGTTCTAGATTTCTGGGGACATTCCAATCCTTTACGCTCAGAGCTGACTCCGGTTGGTATCCAGTAATTGATGGAGCAATAAGGAATTCCAATGTTATCTCAAAGTTGTTGTACCTGGAGCGAATTGTTGTTTGTGTCTGAAAATTGTGTAGGAGATGTGTGCATACCCTTGTATTGACTGTGTGTGCATACCCTTGTTGAATAATAGAGCGAGCTTTGGATTTCGGCCACCTTTTTGGATTCTATTGCAGTTTGCAGAGCTTCAACAAAACAAAACTATTCAATATTCTCTCGATTACACACCCACGCCAGATGAATGTGTTTGTAGTAGTGGTACGCAGAGTGGAGTGGAACGTGTTTATTCAAATGAGCTTTTTTGTGGATTCTTACTTTTGATCGGTGGTAATAACCTCGATGACGGAACAAATTAATTTGATTGATGGCGAAAAATTGCAGCAATTATGTTGTTTCCAATAATATGTTCATATATAGGGTTGTTACACTAATTTCAATTTGTTTCTAGAATATCTACAATTTGCTTTGCATGCTCATCCACTTTATATCGAAGGTGCGTTTGATATATTTGTTTTATTTTATTGTCTAGAAACCAAGCGATTGTGTAGGAACTAGGAATAAAACATTTTCTTGTCGACGCACATTCGAATAATTGGACTATATCACGTACCTGGAAGTGGGGGTTATACTTATCTCCCACTTATAACTTTCTCCTTTCTCCGCCGCTTTTGCTGTTGAGTTTCTTGAGCAGCCTCTACCTTTGATGTGGATGATACTGCAGCTATCTTGCACTCGCGATCGCGATCAACCGAAACCGAACCGAGATTCACAATTCAACCGAGTGATTGTTGTTGTATTAAAATGAAATGTCTATGATGAATTTAGTCCATTTGCCTTTTTTAGGAATTTATTCACTAGGCTTTTTTCTATTGTAGATTGATGTTTTTTAGCACTTTCTACCCAAAATGTTTTTAAAGTATAATTATGCACTTTACTTATAAAAATTGTCTATGGGTTCTTTAACCAGTTGGGCGCCAAAATGAACGTTCGGATGTGTTTCCGACCGTCAACCGCGGGACCTCTACTTGACCTTCGATTAGGAGTAGGCAGATCCTGGTTGCTGCGTTGGCCGATTGCCAAACGGGTGCGAAAATAACGACTAAGATTTCGAAGAGCGACGACGAACGACAAACGAATTTTTGGTTTTGTTCAATAAAATTCAATTGTTTCCCCTAAGGGTTTTCAACTATTAATAATTCAAGCTTTATTTGGGCGAGGGTTTTTATACAATCTTTAACTAACAGGTTTCTTCGTTCAAGAGAGACATTACGTTACTTTCAAAAGTTCAAATAATGTGGCGAATTCAAAAAATATATTAATTATGGTGACTGGTCTAACAAAGGCGCCAGATTTAAATTTACAAATGTATAAGAATAAATCTCATTACAAAATAATTAGGATGATAATGACTACAATTGTAATGATGATGACTAGAATGGTGATGATGATGACGATGACTGCGATGGTGATGATGATGACGAAGATTCTACTCCAACAATAATTGTTAACAATAAATTAACGTGGGATGCTCGGATAAATTCTGTAATAAATAAAGTTTATCCATCTTTACGTGGACTATCCATTACAAAAACAATTTTACCTACACATGTCAAGCTAAAATTGGTCAAAGCTTTAATAATTCCCATAATCTCATATGGATGTGAGTTGTTTGCTGATCCCGATTATATCACGCTTCAAAAACTAAAGGTTGCGTTTAACTCAATTGCTCGGTTCGTGTTCAATCTTCGAAGGTTTGATCATGTCTCATCTGAAGCTCGCCAACTTCTTGGATGCAACTTGGAGGCTTATCTCAAATATCGGTGTTGTGCTTTACTCTTCAAACTTATTCACAGGAAGGAACCAAACTACTTATTTGAAAAAATTAACTTCTGTTTATCCAATCGCTATATTATACTGCGACCTGCTATTTTTACCTGCTTAACATCACGCAGGCAATTTTTCGTTTATGCTGTCAAACTCTGGAATGATCTACCCATTTATGTGAGGTCTATAGTCATCACAAACAATTTCTTAGAGCCTGTTTTGAACATCTTTCCAGTTTGAACTGATGAAGCTTAGGTTTTTATATTATTTTTTTTTTATTTTTTTTGTGTCTACTTTAAATTTGTACTTGGTTGCGCTTTTCTTGTTAATTAATTTTTAACGTTTTTTCTTTTTTTTTCTCTTTTTAAACTTAAATACTGCTTTGTTTTTATATTCTTCTTTCTTCTTTTTTCTTTTCCTTTTAAATATTTTGTAACTAACTTGCCTTTTGTTTGCACACTATACGTGTAATTATATGTAATTTATATCCTGTACTAGCTATAAGTTTATCTTAATGTACAGCGTTGATTTATCAATAAATATCAAATATCAAATATCAAAAATCACCAATTACCTTTCTGCAGCTTCCTCCAATTAAACCACCAACTTTCTCTGGGGCATACGCAACATGGCGTTCTTACCACGACGTTTTCGTTTCCCTTATCCACAGTAATTCCGCGTTAAATGAGATACAAAAATTGGGGATGCTGAACGTCTTTTGCAACACTTAGACCTCAGCGCAGGGAATTATAAAAATGCATGAGCGTTATTGACGGAAAGGTACGACCATAAAAGAGTTTTAGTAAATGCGCACCTTAAAACTCTCTTTGGTCAAGCTGCTCAAAGTAAGGAGTCAGCTGAAGGGATTAGACTTTTCGAGAAGATACGAAACGGAGATGAACGTTTAACAGTTCTGTGTATAAAGTATATTTTTACCCCGTAAAAGTTGTAAATAAGTTAAGTTTCAATATTCATCTTTCTTTCGTATTTGAAAATTCGTTGTGAAAACGAAAAGTAAGGATATTTTGTCACCGATTACACTGGATTTGAAAGCGGCGAGACCGCCATCCTCGTACATTTGCCACGTGCAGTAATAGTTCAAAAAAAACAAAGGTTTTTTTCAAAACCAAACGTCACACCAGCGACGATAAACAAGATTTATCAAGAAAACTCAGCGTAGCCCACCTTGACATTCGTTCATCACGCCATTCCGCACCGCGCATAACCTCAACATACCGACTGATTAAGACAAAATAAATGGTGAGATACAACAAATTAACAACAACACTAACACCTCGGAGCAGCAAACAAAGGCTGGAAGCTGCGCAACAATTAATTAAATTGCAGCAAACGACGAACCTAATGGACGACGATCTCACCACGTGCCTCAGTGGTGCTGATGTAATTGCTTCTTCGCAACCGCCTCAAAAGGCGCATTCACCCAAAGCCTCCACATCTGAGGCTTCTTCAAACAACGAACAGTGGCAAACACCCAGCAAAAGACACAGGGCTGCCGTAACTCACCCTGTTACAGAAATGTATACCACATCCTATAGTTCCACAAATAATTCTCAATTCTCCAAGACCTGACCATTCGGAGCTCGAATCCTCTAATAACTACCGAGTCTGACAACACCACAGCACCTCCCAGCAGTAAGCCGAAGCAGAGCAGCAGCAGTGCAGATGACGCAAACAAGAAGACACCGAACAATCCCGTCCACAACACCAACGAGGAACACCAGCGGAAACTGTCTAAGGGTAAGTTCTGTCCCCCCATAATTATGACAAGCGTAGACACTAGAAAACTTACTCTAGATTTAAAATCAAAAGATATTAACTTTAAAATTGTGAATCGTGGTGGGCGTAGTAAATTATACGTGAGCGACAGGGTGGTTCATCAACAGCTGATGGATCTGCTTAAAAACAACGAAAATGTCAAAGCGTACTCTTTTACACCAAAAGAGGATAAAACTACAAATCTCATCCTAAGGGGACTGACGGCAGACTTCTTAGAGGATGAAATACTCGAAGAACTGAGATCGATTTCATCCATTGTCGACAAAGTCTCAAAGTTTTCCACCATCCGCTCTCGGGCTCAGAAAATAACATACAATCTATTTTTAGTCAGACTCCTTCCGGGCACCTCAGCCGAGGAGATCTCCAAAATTAAATTCCTATTCAACACCCAAGTCACCTAGGAGAAACCCAAGGGCAACAAAGGGGCACTGCAGTGTAGGCGTTGCCAACTGTTCGGCCATCTTGCCAAAAATTGTGCAAACAATTACAATTGTGTTAAGTGCGTCCAGCGGCACGAACCCGGGCAATGCCCAATTCTCAAAGACGAAACATCCATCGCAACGTGCGTTAATTGCGGCCAAAACCACCCGGCCAACTACAAAGGTTGCGAATGCTTCAAAAAATATGAGAGCAAGAGGAAGCTGATCTTCCAGGAGGCCAGGTCAAGGAAAGAAAGTAGGAAGGAGTTCGTAATTCCGAACTCAGGGAGGAATCTTACCTCATCGAAAGTTTCTTACGCGAGCCTCTTCCACCAAATGAAGGATACTCCCTCCGCGAGTTCCAATAATCTTCCCGCGAAGGGCAATATACTCAACTAATTTCTTGTTTATCTAAAGAACTCTTCGGGGTGGAAATGAATATCCTCCTGTTGAAAATAGAGGACTTTATGTCCAACCTGAACAGTTTCAACACAGTAATGCAGAAGAGACTGGCGTATCTTGAGCTCGTCAATGAAATCATGACCACCCACATATACATAATGACTTTAAATCTAATATTTATCATTCAACATTTCGTCCTTAATAGAGCATAGCCGGAGAATAGAACTGCAAAAATTCTTCTGGCTAACAACAGTCAAATTGCATTTTTACAAGAAACACATTTAAACAGCAGGCATAAAGTTTTTATTGACTGCTTTAACATCATTCGATACGACACACAACAAGGGGTGGCGATTGTCATCGGGAAAAATATCCCTTATAATGTTGTTAACTGGCAATTTCAGTCCCTTCCGAGCATCTTCATTTCAATCAAGATTATAAAAAATAATGTACCAAAAGTTATCCTCCTGGGATCCATATACATACCCACAAACTGTCCTGTATTAACCTTAACAGAGGAACTAAAAAGACTCGACACTCTTAGCAGCAACTTCGATGGTACAATCATAGGGGGGGACCTGAATGCCAGAAGTCCTAACTGGGAAGACTCTAGATACAACCTTAACGGTAGAACCCTTGAAAATTGGATTTGTAATCACAACCCATCACTGAGTAACCTAACTGCATCTTCACCCACTTTCCCTAGGAGCTCCTCCTTCCTAGACCACTTTTTAATTTCGAACCACCTTCTCAATCACTTTGACCAGAACTTCCATGTTCGAGCTCTATCGACTTTCACTGATCCCTGTCCGATTTCTCTTAGAATAAAAATCGACAACTCAGAGGTGTTACTCCAAGAGCAAATAATGGTGAACTCCTTCAAGAATACGAACTGGACAAACTTCCATGAATGCCTAGACTGCCAGTCCCCTCGGCATTTAAGGAGGTGTTCAGGATAGTAGGGAGGAAGAAGAACTTCCACTGTGGAAAGGTGGTAGTGAATAACGAAACTCTAACCAATGAGCTAAGCATAGTTACAGCTTTCGAAAATCACTTTAAACAAATATACCGGGAAAAAAATCCTAATTTTAATCAAGAAATCGTAAGGGAGGTCACGAACTTGACTCAACGGACCAGGCTTTCAAAGCCGTCCCGTATATTCAACTTTGAAGTGGGCAACTCTGCTCTTACCCCCTTGACCACACACTTCTTTAAGTCTAACATAATTCGACAACTAAGACCCAAAAAATTCTATCGACCTGACGGTATCAGTAACTTTATTCTCAAAAAAATCACCCCTAGGGCAATTAATTTTCTTACAATCTTGCTGAACAGTTGCATAAACAACGGTTACTTCCCGACCGCGTGGAAGTTGGCCAGAATAATCCCAATCATCAAAAAACAAAATGACCACCAGATCGGTAACTTCAGGCCGATCTCCCTCCTCTCTAACGTCGGTAAAATTATCGAGCGATTAATTATCAGCAACATTCTCAGCCCTGAAGACAACCCCATTGACTTCATTCCAGATTACCAATTTGGCTTCCGCAGAGAACACTCCACGGTTCACGCACTTATGAAACTGCATCATGACATCACCACCAATCTTCGAATCAAAAAATGTACTGTGGCTTGTGCCCTTGACATTGAGAAAGCCTTTGATAGTGTGTGGAGGGACGGACTTCTTTTCAAGTGCGTGCAGCTTAACCTCCCACCCCATATCATCCATCTTCTGGACAGCTTCCTTAGCAACAGACACTTCCTCATTCAGATCCAGGGCACCAAATCCAATGATTGTGCCTGTGACAGCGGCGTTCCCCAAGGATCCATCCTTGGGTATTTCAATCAACAAATCAAAATCTGAACTCATCTGCTTCAGGAACGCCAGCGGGAAAGGTGAGGAAGGAGTAGTTCGGGAAAGCAGAAGCCTAGCACTGAGACTAGATGACTGCATCATTCAGAGTAAAAATAACATCAAATACGTAGGCGTGCATTTTAATAATTTGCTTAAATTCAATAACCATGCAAGATTTAACCTTAAAAAAGCTCGCAAGGTGTCTAACCTCCTCATGCCCCTACTGACAAACAGAGCACTACAAAAGCGCACAAAGCTGCTGCTTTACAAAACTCTGATACGTCCGATCATGACGTACGCATTCCCGGTCTGGTTTGCTATCTCACCTACCTCTGCCCTGGAACTCGAAATCCTAGAAAGAAAAATACTTCGCCTTTGTGCCAACAAAAATTTTCAAACACGAACTAAACGTTTCTCGAACACATACATCTATAAGGACACTAATGTCGCTCCCCTTATGAGATACTCTTTATTATTAATGAAAAAAACAATTATCAAAATGGATAATATAAATAATGACCTCATCCGGGGGATACCTTCATCACATGCTGGATCATCGTGGGATGACGAAAGGTACCCCTCGCCTGTTGGGGTGCTAGCACTCAATTTTGACTCAGCGCCTGTTGAAGCACCGCTGTCGTTTTACCTCAAATCAACGCCTGGCCACAATAGAGGCTAGATACTCTTAAAAGCTTTTACCACGATTCACGCTATACATCATCGTATGTATCTTAAAAGAAATAAAAGAATAAAAATGAAAACAAAAATGTTAAGGCTATACGTCATAATTGGGGTACAGAGTTTATCCCTTCGTAATTTCCCTAGTCTTAAGCACCATATAACTCAGTGTAAATATCCGGACTTTTCTGTTCACTTCTTATTATCATTCTGGCAATTATAGTTTGTAACTCATCGCGAGACTAACTTACTAAATTACTTTTTTTTCTTGAAGTGTCTGAAATGGTCCATAAAGACGATCATATCACTCATAATATACTTTTGTTTGTTTAAATAAACATAAACATAAGCATTTTAAAACAGTAGACCGCACTCGCTCAACACGAGAAGACTTCTTTTCTTAGGCAAAACCGCATATTGTTTAATATTAATATTAATTTCGCTGTCGTTGTTGAAGAGGAGAGAAGACATGAGTACTGTGTACACATTTCCTCTCTACCTCACTTGTTATCCTAGTTTTAAGTTAATATAATGACATTAAGTCAAAAGTAATAGCAACATATCGCTCCGGGAGCAAGAGTAATCACATAAAATGTAAACTAGCCAAGTGGCAATCACATTAATTCGAATCTGAGTAAGCAGGCCATACTTTACAGCCGCTGTCTATGTATATATATATATATATATATGTATTCTCACATAAAACAGAAATATGTACAAACTGTAACAGATATATATTTAGTCTCAATAAAAGAAATGTCAAAAAATGAAGGGATTAAAGCTCTATTAGACACCACCGTTGAGGTCGTTCATGCCCTGGAAAACTTGGGATTACCCGTGGGACACTGGGACACGTTATTAATTTATATTCTTTTTAAAAAATTACCCGGTAACACACAACAGTTATGGGAAGAAAGGCTTGGAAGTGATAAGGAACTCCCGACTTTTTCTGATTTTACTGGGTTTCTAATATCCCGTTTTAGGACTTTAGAAGCTATTGCGCGGCAAGGTAGTGCAACTTCACAAAACAAAGCAGCGATAAAGCCACACATTACCGCCAAAACTTTTCACGCTGAATCGCAGCCAAAACCTAAATATAATACGAAACAATACTAGTGTCAAATTTGTAAACAAGGACAGCACTTGAGTAGCCGGAGTTGTTACTTTTGCAATCAAAGACACCACTCACTTCTACACACTAATCCACACAATCAAAACTCAACTTCCAACTCAAACTCTTCGACAACACACTCTCACCAACTTATTGCCCAGCCACGGAATGAGCAGGGACCCGTGAACTCAAACGCACCTGTTTTTCATCCAGTGGGTAATGACACCCCGAGTGGCAGCACTCGACACAATTTTCATACGTCACAGATCCATCATACCCACATTCTGTTAGCCACGGCAATCGTTAGGGTTAAATCTAGAGACGGGAGACTTACGGATCTACGGGCTCTAATTGACCCAGGCTCAGATGCAACCTTTATTTCTGAATCTGCAGACAGGCTGTTAAATCTTACCAGACACCATACAGTGGTAAAGGTATCAGGGTTAGGGAAGGCTGGCCTTCTTCCGGCCCACAAAATGGTACCCAACCCTTGGGAACACCTGACCAATTTACAGTTATTTATTTATTTATTTTTATTTATTTATTTATTTCTTTGAATGCATACACAATAAGATATAATATCTTATAATTTTGTGATGCTTGACAAAATAAGCATTAAAAATATGGTACCAAGAGACAAAAGTGGAAATTAAATTCAATAATTTGGTAAAATATTGGTGTGACAATTCATTAACTTAAATTCATTAAATAGAAAACGAAAAAAAAAAATAAATTCAGCAAGTAAAAAGTTAAGCAAAATGAAAAAGATAAAAGAAAGAAAAACTGTAACAGAAGGGCATAAAGTTATGTTGGTTCAGAGTCAAACAAAGTTTGAAGAACTAAAGACTAGTCAGATGTGTTGAAAACTAATTGCAATCGTGTCCTAAATTCCGTGAAATTATTTGTTCTTCTCACAGTGGGTGGCAGGGAGTTCCATAAGCGAACGGCATTGACGAGAAATTGCTTCTCAGATGTCATACAAGTAAACCTTGAAACGATTAGTTGCGTTAGTCTGTTTGATGATAAGAACGTAAGTCTATTATAAAGATATGAAGGGTGGTGGCTCTGTATTATATTAAATAATAGCAAAAGTGTTCGGAAATTCAAAAGGTTATTGAAAGACATACCATAGATACTTTTAGAGAATCTCGAAACATGATCGTATCTCCCTAACCCGTAAATATATCGCGCAACATTGAGTTTTCTCTGGCTTATCGAATCGCTTTTACAAAAAACTTCACATCCGTACGTAAGGATTGGTATAACCAATGTCTTTGCGAGCATTTTACGTGTTTTTAAGGGAGTAAAATCTTTTGTAGACCAAAGTACTCGAAGAGCACCGTAAACTTTACCAACAATTGAATTCACGTGGTCGTTCCAGGTTAAATTTCTATTAAAAATAATTCCCAAGTTCTTAGCATTGTCAATAAATTCGAGAGGAGCATTACTTAGATAGATTCGAGGAAAATACGATAAGTCTACCGATTTCTTTGATATAACAATGACTTTCGATTTTTCAGGATTTATTACTAAGCTATTGGCTCGTGACCAGTTATTTATATTCTGAAGATCGTCATTTAAGGTCTGGGTCTGGGCGCAGTGCTCGATGAGACCCAAGGGACAACTTTTATGTAAATGGACATCATCGGCATACATATGAATTAACGATTGATCAGCAATTTCGGGAATTTCATTTACATACAAGGAGAAAAGAAGGGGTCCCAAAATAGAGCCCTGAGGGACACCCTGGGGTAAGCTTAAAAATCCAGATGTTTTTCCTCCTATAGCAACGACTTGTTTTCTACCCGATAAATAGGAAAAGATAAGTTTCACTGCTTCAGGTTCAAAATCAAACTGATTTGATAATGTGCCGCATAATACAGTGTGACTTATGGAGTCGAATGCCTTGGAGAAATTGATCAGCACCAAAAAAGTAACCAAGTCACTGTCTACTGCGTTTCTTATGTCGTCAACAACGTTTAGGATTGCTGTAGTGCAGCTACGCTTAGGTCGAAAGCCTGATTGGAAGTTGGAAAGCAAGTCTTTTTCGTTCAAATACGTGGTAATCTGTTTTTGGATAATTTTCTCGAATACTTTAGAAAAAAAAGAGACTATGGATATCGGTCGGTACTCGTTCTTCTTTCTTCCTTTAAGAATGGGAATAACCTTTGCCAGTTTCCACTGTTTGGGAAAAACTGAAGTTGTTAGAATCGTATTTAACAAAAGTGTTATAAAAGGTAAAAGCTTCGGAAGGAGTGCTTTTACGAAAACAGAATGAACTTCGTCCAGACCTACCGCAACAGATTTAATTGATATCATGCTTTCAACCACATCAGCAGGCTTAATCCTGGTGAAACAAAATCCCGTTGACGATCGATTTAAGTTCATGGGAGCTGGAGGCTCGGATACCGGCTGTGGAACTTGGGAAACAGACTTTAAGTTGAGTTCATCGCAATCAATATTGGTAGGCGAGTCCGGTTTTTGCCTTCCAATTCCCATAGAACGCAAGCTTTTCCAGAGCTTTCGCCCGTTGCCTGATGTGGCGATCCGGTTCGAAAAGACTTTAGCCTTTTCTATGCGGATAGCAGTAACAACCTATTTTCGAAGTAAGCGATACAGGCAACGATCCTCTTCAACTTTGTATTGCTGCCATCGATTAAAGACTTTGTTCCTTTCGTTTAAAAGCCGGCGAATGTTATTTGTGAACCAAGGCTGTGATGTGGTTCTTAAAACCCTTTTTTTAATCGGGACGTGCTCGTTAAAGAGATTTACAATATTTGTGTTCAAGAAGTCGACCTGTTCATCTGATGATGCCATGTAAAAAATATTCTCCCAGGGAATACTATCAATGCTACTCGTATTTTCGAGTGCCTGTCTATCAATTCTCCTAAAATCACGAAACTCATATGACCGAACTGGTGGTGTAGGTAAGTTGAAATGATATGTGAGATGAATAAGATCATGTCTTGAAAATGCTGGTGCAGACAGCTGATCATAGAAACACTGCACGTGAGCAAACTGGTATCAGTTACAAAAAATACGTCAAAAAGTGTGCTCGAAAATTGTGAGAAATGAGTTGGCGTCCGGAGATTGACTGAGTACAGGTTAAACGATCTCATATTAGCCGCGTTTTATTATCCCAATGATCTTGATACGGATCCGATCTGATAATAAAACGATCTGGCTGGATCATCAGTGGCAAGTTGTGGCAACAGT
The DNA here is from genome assembly GCA_949715645.1 of Portevinia maculata. Lineage (NCBI taxonomy): Eukaryota > Metazoa > Arthropoda > Insecta > Diptera > Syrphidae > Portevinia > Portevinia maculata. The sequence goes on from OX454527.1 coordinate 126,004,693, forward strand.
TGTTTTTAACACATAACAGACGATACCAGGTATTTCAAGTTTCGATTGGCACTCAGCCATATTGCAAATATAGGGTACAATGTGACGTCACAATATGATCGCTTGTTGTGTCCGGGGTGTTGCCATTTGAATACAAATCAACATACATTTTGCACTCAATATTTTTTTTTTCAGAAACTATGTTCAAATGTTATGTTCAAATATGCAACATATTAACAGTATTGTACTGCTAATATTTCCACTAATTTTTGTGTATTATATTCCGAAGCAAAACGTCTCAAAAGTCGCAGTGGTAAATTATTCGAATATGAAAATATGCTAATTGATTTTTTGTGTTATTAATAGTGTTTCATATTTTGGTCTGGCAATATTATTGTGTTCCTATAATTTCCTATAATTTAAATAAGCAACGCCACGAAAAAACAGGTAGTGAGTTTTGTAATTACATTTTGGATCACGATTAATGATCCCGATAAATAGCAAGATCCTGTGTTGTTTTTGTTTTACGTATTAAATTGATCCAGATCCAGATCCGCATGGATAATAAAACACAGCTATTATTGATTAGCACTTCATCGGTTAACAAATCGCTATTGAGATCTCCACAGACGATGATATTTGGGCTGCTCACAGCGATGTCCTCAAGCAGGAGCATTAAAGGAGATAAGTTAGTTGACCGATTAGGTCTGTACACAGTTCCCAGTAATAGTTTGTCATTATGACTGAATAACTCAACGAACACATACTCTATTTCGCATCCAAGTGGTGATATACATCGAGGTTTGCTATTGTCGTTGTTATTTATGTCAGTCCAGAAGCATGTTTCGGAGACACAAATTACATCGACATTCGAGCCTTCGAACAAATAACGAAACTCGTCAATTTTAGGCAACAAGCTCTGTGCATTTATATGACATATTTGAATGCCTTCCCTCTGACAACAAAAGACCCCGATCATGCTACGTAGAACATTTCTGCCAGGTTCGCTTATGGAATTGGAACTGCCATCAACCAATTCCACCAGTGTTACGAAGGAGAAAAACCCACAGAGAAGAACAACCTAAATACCGAAACAAAAGCAGGACGATAAATCTACTAATAAAATGAAAAAAAGAAGCAAGTAGTCAACTAACAAAACTATTTACCCTGAAGTAGCTAAAAAATGTAAGCGATTCACTTTTATTAAAAATATATATTAATGAACATTAATATCTTTCGTATCACCCTGTACTCAATGTAAATAACAAATGCATACGGCAATACATAATCATATGATCGTATGATCGTTGACCGTTTTTAACATTATTCTATTTACTTATATTAACTTATATCATAACGTTTTCTTATCGAATGATTGTTAGTCTTAAGTTAGTTGAAATAAAGCGCTTGACCTCGAACCATCGTTTTTGTTTTAATTTTCATTTCGTCTCGTTAATAAGTATTTGGCCTCTTACAACTAATCAGAAGTGGGATTTTATAAAAACGCGATTTTTTTTAAAGTAATTGATCGGTGTCTTTTTATGCATGTGGAATGTTGGATGCATGCTAATTATTTAATTAATAAATTTATTTCTTGCTATTTGACCGGTGCGAAATGTCTGGTAAAGCACGTGTTGAGATGTTCTTGCAAGATGCCACTGTGCAAAATCTTAAGGATAAGTTGTCCGAGATGGGACTTTCAACAAATGGAGTTAAGGCCACATTAATGAATGAGGTTGCAAGAATGTGTTGGGCAACTAGATGAAAGTCGAGTCGAAGAATTGTTCCCTCCTGGTATTCTTGGTGGCAGTTTAAATGACAATTCTGCTGACGCTGAAGAGGAGGGGAATTCGGTTTTACAACAGCTAGAGAGCTTGCGTGAAACGGTAACACAAAAGGAAGAGATCATCGCGCTGCAGAGGAGGTTGGCGGAACTAAACATTCCAGGGGATGAAATAAAATCATCGTACTCCTTTCGTGATATTGAGGAGTCGATGCAGACGTTTTCTGGGGACGATAACTATCCAGTTGCGAGGTGGATCAGGAGCTTTGACGATGCTAAGCTTATTTACCATCTAAATGAATCAGAATGCTTTATTTATGCCAAGAGACTACTACGAGGTACTGTCAAGTTATTTCTGAAGTCTACATCATGCCGGTCGTAGAGTGATCTAAAGAGAGCTTTACTGACTGAGTTTCACCATCATACAACAGCCACTGATGTTCACAACGCTTTACGTAGTCGGAAGAAACGCAAAGAGGAAAACTTCCAGCAGTACGTTCTCACCATGCAGGAAATAGCATCCGCATCAGACATCGAGGAGCAGGACGTCATACACTATAATTAAGGGTATACCCGACTCCATGTACAATAAACAAATTTTGTTTACAGCAAACAATATTGCGGAGTTGAAGAGCACCCTAAGAAAGTATGAAAAAATTAGGTCGGAATTCCAACCGTCAACATCAGGTTATGTGAAGACAATGTCACTTTCACAGGCGAAACCAGCATTTAAACCGCATGGCACAGTTAAGTGCTATAATTGCAACGAAGAGGGACATATCTCCACCATTTGTCCGAAGCCGCGGCGAGAGAGGGGTTCATGTTTCAATTGTGGGCAAAAGGGGCACACAGTCAAAAATTGTCCGCAGTCTACTTCCGTTATGGTACTTCAAAGTACAGAGTCATCAAAGAAAAGTCAAACACCTTCATTTTTGCATGATTTCCATGGAGTGTTCGAGTATGCTTTCCTAAACGACGAGTCTGGAGCTGTCAACTTGAGAATGGATATAATGTCGATGATCGATACTGGAAGTCCGATAAGATTCGGGCAGCAACGCTATATTCCACCTTACCTGATGACATCTTTACGGCATTCAATGCATGACTTTGTAGGTATTAATAATAGTACTCGTAAATTAGTTATATTCGGTAGAAGATAAAAACGATAATATAAAGAAAGATGATTCCAAAGAAATAAATTTAAATGATGAAGTTTCTGAAATTTTAAAAATTGATATGTGTGACGATCGCGATGAAACCTTGTTTTTGAATATAAATGAAAATTTAAGCTACGACGAGAAATTTAAAGTGAGCAGTTTAGTTACCGGGAGTATGGCAAGTAATGATAATTTTGTGAATGATAAATCTGATTTTGAGATGAAGATAATGTTAAATGACCCGAACAGTTTTTTTTTAATTGCACACCCAGACGGTTGCCGTATGCTCATAGGTTACAATTGCAAGCAATTTTGGACGATTTGATTGACAAACGAATTATTCGTGAGAGTAACTCGCCATTCGCATCGCCGATAGTTTTGGCAAAAAAAAAAATGGCGAATTACGTCTCTGTATCGATTTTCGTCAATTGAACAAAGTTACGCAGAAGGACAATTTTCCGATTCCATTAATAGACGATCACTTGGACAGACTGCGTGGTAAAAGGTACTTTTCACTTTTAGATTTGAAAAGCACCTTTCACTACGTTAAAATGTCAACAGATTCGGTGAAATACACGTCTTTTGTTACACCATTGGGACAATTTGAGTACCTGCGAATGCCTATTGGGCTTAAAAACGCGCCTTGGGTCTTTCAAAGGTACATAAGTTCAATTTTCAAAGGTCTTATAAATTCCGGGAAACTGCTGGTCTACATTGACGATTTACTGATTGCAACGGCAACAAAAGAAGAACATTTTGAAATTTTAAAAGAGGTTATGGATGTAGTATCAAGGAATAATTTGCAGCTTCGGGTTGATAAGTGTTTGTTTGCATTTGAAAAAATAACTTATTTAGGCTATGATGTATCTGCAAATGGAATAAGACCGAATTCCGATGGGTTAAGAGCGGTTTCTGAGTTTCCCATTCCTTATAATATTAAATGCTTACACTCTTTCTTGGGTTTGTGTTCATATTCCGAAAGTTCATACAGGATTTTTCGATTTTCTCTAAGCCTTTGTATGATCTTTTGAAGAAGGATGCGAAGTTCATATTTGGTGAAAAAGAATTATTGGTTTTTCAAGCATTAAAACAAAAGCTTTTAAACGCTCCTATATTAAGCATTTATAATCCCAATGCTGGGACAGAACTGCATTGTGACGCAAGCAGCTTGGGATTCGGGGCAGTTTTGTTGCAGCGCCAAGAAGATAAACTGCTTCATCCAATATTCTTTTATTCGAAACGTGCCACAACTCAGGAATCCAAATTTCACTCATATGAGTTGGAAACTCTGGCGATAATATATGCGCTCAGAAGATTTAGAATTTACCTAACGGGTATACAATTTAAAATTATAACTGATTGCAGATCTTTAACTCTAACTCTTAATAAAAAAATATTAAATCCGAGAATTTCCCGATGGGCTCTCGAGCTCCAAGATTATGATTATAGGATAGAGCATAGAGATGGTAAGAGAATGAAGCATGTTGATGCTCTCAGTCGATCACATAACATTTTAGTCATCGAGTCTGATTCTTTTGAGCATGCACTTGCTGCATCCCAGCAAAAAGATCCAATCATTAAGCGGTTAGTAGAAATGTTGGAGAAAAGAGAAAGCTCTTCTTACGAGCTAATAAATGGGCTGGTATATCGTAAGATTAACAAGAAAGTGTTTTTCTATGTTCCTTCGCAGATGGAAAGAGATGTAATTCAAACGCATCACAATGGTCTATGTCATGTTAGTGTAGAGAAGTGTTACAACTTTTTGAAAAAGACGTACTGGTTTCCTTCTATGAAAGTAAAAATTAAAAATAGTATAAATAATTGTCTAAAATGCATTCACTTCTCCACACCAAGTGGTAAAAAGGAAGGTGTTTTACATAGCATTCCCAAAGGGAACAAACCTTTTGAGACCATTCATATTGACCATTACGGTCCATTACCTTCTTCTGTGCGGAACACTAGAAAGCACATATTTTTAATTGTCGATGGTTTCTCAAAATATACAAAATTATTTGCAGTTAAAAGCACCAGTACAAGGGAAGTTATTATATGTCTAGAGTCCTATTTTTCGATGTACAGTAAACCGACACGTATAATTTCCGATAGAGGTAGTTGTTTCACTTCCGAAGATTTTTCAACTTTTTGCACTGACTATAATATTCAACATATTAAGATCGCCACTAGTTCACCCCTGTCCAATGGACAAGTCGAACGCATCAATAGGAGTCTTACACCAATTCTTGCTAAAGAGAGTGAACTGGAACCTGGTGACTGGACTAAACATCTAAATAAAATTGAATTCGCTCTGAATAATACCGAAAATAAAAGTACAGGTTTCAGTCCAAGCATGTTACTCTTTGGTGTTGCACAAAAAGGTGTGATAAATGATAAAATTCGCGAGTATCTAGAGCAAAATGTTATCACTGAGGAGGGGAGGAACTTAGAAACCGCAAGGGAGAAGGCAAACGAAAAAACAGCTCGAAGTCAAGAGGTAAATAAACGTTATTTTGATAAACGTCATAAGAAACCACACATATATAAAGTCGGGGATCATGTAATGATTAAAAATGTTGTCAATACTCCTGGCATCAATAAAAAACTTTTAGCAAAGTATAAAGGTCCGTTCGAGATAATTAAAACTCTTCGAAATGACAGGTACTTAATAAGAGACCTTGAAAAGTTACAAATTTCCCGTGTTCCATATGAAGGCGTAGCTTCGCCAGAAAACATGAAACCTTATGTAATCGCATAAGAACTCCTTACACATATCAATAATGTTTGATTTCATTTATTGTTTCAATATTTTATTATATCACTATTTAAAGATATTTTTATTTTATGTTGCATGTTAATTTGATTTATTTTTAATTAAAACAACAATTAATTTATGGTTAAGTAATTTCGTTACTACCTATGTATCTTCAATTTATATGTTTTGTATATGATAGTATGCACATTTAAGCTTAATAGATGTAATTGCATGTATTATTAAATCGAGGACGATTCTATGTAAGGACGACCGAGTTGTAAGCGATTCACTTTTATTAAAAATATATATTAATGAACATTAATATCTTTCGTATCACCCTGTACGCAATGTAAATAACAAATGCATACGGCAATACATAATCATATGATCGTATGATCGTTGACCGTTTTTAACATTATTCTATTTACTTATATTAACTTATATTATAACGTTTTCTTATCGAATGATTGTTAGTCTTAAGTTAGTTGAAATAAAGCGCTTGACCTCGAACCATCGTTTTTGTTTTAATTTTCATTTCGTCTCGTTAATAAGTATTTGGCCTCTTACAAAAAATAATGTACCATTTGAATGAAAATCTATACAAGTATTAAACTAACAATTATATTAAATGTATACTACTTTTATGCATTTTATGTTAGCAGACCAAATTTCTATGTTCCTGCTCCGATCGATATTTTGGCTCGGATGTTTATCCTGACATTGTTTTGCCAGAGATTATTCGCAGCAACTCTGAAACCGCGCCGATTGCCCAAAAAACACATTTGGGATGGATTGTCTTGGGAAAAGTTCCTGAGGCAAGCCCTAGGCGTCTTCAAAGCTTTTTCCAACACGTCGACCTCGATACACAAATGCGGAGATTCTGAGAAATTGAGGAAACTCCTTACGTTATCCAACCGTCAGAAGAAGATGTCGCTTGTGAGAAATACTTTGCTGAGACAACAAAACGTCTGCCAGATGGACGGTATGAAGTCGGTCTGACGTTCAAAGGAGGACTTTATCCTAAACTGGGACCCAGCAAAGAGAATGCAGTAAGGCGCTTTTCATCTCTGGAACGACGATTTGAGAAGGAACCGAAGCTGAGGGTGGATTATAGTCAATGTATCATGGAGTAACTTCGCTTACAACACATGGAGGAAGTAGATCTACACAACGACCCTGTCTTAAAATCACCCTTTCACTTTTTTCTTCCCCATCATGCTGTGTTCAATGAAGCTAGCTCCACCACCAAGCTGAGAGTCGTCTTTGACGCAGCCGCAAAAACTGCCGATGGCACTTCTCTGAACCAACACTTGATGGTTGGTCCCAAATTGCAGAAAAATATAATTGACATAATATTGAAATGGCGAAAACATCAATTTACGCTAACGGCTGATATAGAAAAGATGTACCGCCAAATTTCTGTACAGCCAGCTGATCGATTTTATCAGCTTATTCTCTGGAGAGAAAGGCTGGATCAACCCATCAAGGCCTTTAAGTTGAAGACGGTTACCTTTGGCATGGCTTGTGCGCCTTACTTGGTCCTACACAAAGCCGCTGAGGATGAAGCCGGAAGGTATCCAAAGGGAGCACGTGCAGTCAAGGATGAGATGTATGTCGACCATCTCATCAGCGGTGCATACTCAATCGAGGAAACTCGTATTAAACGCGATGAGATACATAATCTGCTGGCCTCTGCAGGGTTTAAGCTTCGGAAATGGACGTCTAACTGCAAAGAAATTCTTAATGACTTACCCAAACAAGATTGTGAGATAAGTTTTGAACTCCCCTTTGGATCAACCGATCATGTGAACACATTAGGTATCGGATGGCATCCAGAAGAAGACACGTTTTCGTTGCAAAACTTTCAACCCGACACCGAAGAAATTACCAAGAGGACAATGCTATCATCGATTGCCAAACTCTTAGATCAACTCGGCTGGATCTCAGCCTGTGTTATCAAAGCGAAAATAATGATGCAAAAGCTTTGGTGCAGAGGAACTGATTGGGACCAACCGATTCCGTCAGACTTGGAAGAAGAATGGCAAGATTTCCAGAGAGAACTTCCTAAAATCGAGCACATTAAGATCCCAAGGTGGATTAATGCACACAATACACAAAAGGTAGTGGAACTGCATGGCTTCAGCGACGCGTCTGAGAGGGCGTATGGTGTAGTTGTCTTCATGCGTGTGCTTGACAACTCAGACAAGATACACATGCATCTGCTGATTTCAAAAAACTAAAGTGCGCAGCTGCACTGCTCGCGTCTCTTCTTAACTACACAAGAGCAGTTTTTGACCTCTCCAACGTCAAAATACACGCAGACGTCGAAATGGAGGACCTTTGTGAGTAACAGGGTATCCGAAATTCAACGCCTCACAAGCTGTGACATATGGAAACACCTTCCGACGGATTACAACCCAGCTGATCTAGCGTCTAGAGGCGTATCACCCTCAACGTTGGGAGCACAAGATCTTGGGTGGACAGGGCCTTCGTTTTTGCGTACGAAGTGGTGTTATGAGGTACCTGAGCAGCCATCGACATTCGAGACTGAAGAAGAGAAGCGAGCAGTAAAGCTTCACTGTACCGTAGCGAACATCGATGCAGCAGATGATGACATCGAGAAATGCATATTGAGATGCTCGCGGCTATCAAAGGTTATTAGGGCAGTCGCATTTTGTCGCCACTTCGGAAGAAATTGCCTGGTAAAAATAAGAAAAACTTCAAAATTTCTAGGCGAACTTAGTCCCGAGGAACTCGAATGTGCCAGATTAGTCGTACATAAAGCAACACAGAGACACATGTTTGCAGAAGAACTCTGCGAATGCGAAACGAAGAAAACGGTCCCAAAATCATTACTCTCACTCAACGCGTTCATCGATGGTAATGCAATACTAAGGGTCGGTGGTCGACTGCAAAATACACTGCTTTCATACAACCAGCAGCATCCAATTATCCTTAGACCAAACTACCATTTTACTGAACTTGTCATGCGGGATGCTCACAAGTAAACACTGCACGGGAGCAATCAGCTGACTATAGCCTTCATTCGTATGTCTTATTGGATCATAAGCATAAAAAGGAATGTAAAAACACACATATGTACATCAATGTGTAAAATGTTTTCGACACAAAAAAAAGGAATTTGCAGCAGCTCATGGGAAGCCTGCCGGCACCACGAGTACGAAAGGCATGGAAAGGAAGAGGAGCCAAGACATACAAGGTGGCGCAAAAATAACCTTCCGATGTTTTTTGGTCACCGACCGATTATTGCTCAAATAAATAGTCACCAATATTCCGCGTTCTGGAGCAGTGTAGCGTAACATTGTTTATTAACGTGTATTTCGCATGTGTTTACTACACAAATGTCAAAACAGAACTGACATTAGGGGCCAATCGCAAAATTTAGAGCATTTTCTGATAGGAGGATTACTTTTGCGCCACCTTGTATAAGGGATATTTCGCTATTTTCGTTTGTCTGGCCACAAAAGCCATACATTTGGAAACAGTGTCGGAATTGACCACTCAGGCCTTCTTAGCTGCCTGCCGCCGCTTTACGGCACGACGAGGTATTTGTGCTCAGATCTACAGCGATTGTGGCACTAATTTTGTGGGTGCTAATAAAGAATTAACCCGAATGTTAGAAAGGCCTCAGCATGACTGGAAGGAAATTGCAGGAACACTAGCCAATTCAGGAACAAATTGGAAATTCATCCCCCCTGCTTCGCCTCACTTTGGTGGGCTATGGGAGGCTGGGGTGAAGTCCGTCAAACATCACCTAAAACGAATCGTCCGAGATGAGCGGCTAACCTTCGAGGAACTATGTACGCTGCTTACACAAATCGAAGCATGTTTAAATTCCTGGCCTCTGTGCCCTCTATCGTACAACATAGATGACCTAGATGTCATAACCCCATGACACTTCCTCATTGGTGATCCCACTCTTGCCGTACCTCAAGGACATATCGTAGCCCCACACGTAAGTTATCTTGATCGATGGACAAGAACACAAGTGTTCGTGGACTCGTTTTGGCGTAAATGGAACAGCGAGTACCTTTCGCGCTTACAATACATAGAACACTAAATCCTCATCCGAAAAAAATCCTTTCCGCGCATTATACGGAACCATTGTATATAAACTCTATAGTACTATCATGAAGACCATCGACGGAGTCGCCACCTGGTGGTCTAGCATGGCATGTTACCTTCCACATGCCAATGCACAAACCATTATTTGGATAGCGTATCGCATTCATGTTCATCCAGTTCCCCAAAAAGAATGAAGATGAATGTTTGTTTACATTTGGAAATGGTTCGGTGGCTCTGGCTTTGTCGTTAGAAAAGGATGGATAATGATAGCTTTTTATATAGCAAGAAAGACACCAGTTTCGTATTTTGTTTTCATAAATACATGATTGCAGGTGTGTGTGTGTAGTGACTATAGACTATGCATTCGCATTGGAAATTATTTCTGCGCTTTTTCAAGGTGAAGGCATTATTATCGGGTAGACTTATGCCATATTATTTGTTTGCTCTGATGGCTCCGTCTCTGATTCTCTCATTACATTGACACTGAGACTGATAAAGCATTGGAATCAGCTAAAAATTTAGATGATATGGGATTGATATAGATAAAAATATGAGATTGCTACTTGTGCAACACGGTCCAGAAGTAGTGCAGCATGTAAGCGACACGGTTTCTGCTGCACCGACAGAAACAACGAGGCTGCTAACAAAAGAATGGTTTTATCGCACGTTGACTAACGGCGAAAAAGTATTACATTCTTGGATGGCTTGATCTCCTTCTAAATCGTCATTATTTTGCTTTTGTTGCCGTTTGTTTGGAATTCCGGACAAAAACTAAATCCCGAAGTAGTCACGCATAAATCAAGTCCCCAACACAACCAAAATCTTTGCAAATGGAAGGAGTTAGAGGCCAGACTTCGAACAGGAAAGACAATTGATAAAAGACAGAAAAATATCGTAGCCAAAGAAACAAAAAAATTCTTACTGGAATGGTCGATATTATTAAATTCCTCACGAAACAGAATTTGGCTTTTCGTGGCCACAGAGAAGAAATTACCAGTGGTAGGTTATAGGGGCAACTTTTTAGAACTGGTGCACCTACTCCCAAATTACAGTGCTCGAGAACACATTTCATGAATAAATATGGGTGGAAGAACTATCACTTATATGTCACCACAAATTCAAAACGAGTTCATTAATATTTTAGCAGATAACGTTCGTCAACAAATTTTCTGTCAAGTTAAAAAGGCCAAATATTATTACATTATATTCGATAGCACCCCAGATGTATCACACAAAGATCAAACCAGTCAAGTTTTGCGTTATCTTAAAATTGAAAATCAGAAAGTAGTACTAGTTAAATGTTTTATTTATTTTACCGAAACAAAGAACAAAACAGCTAAAGGCATTTCTGACATGATTTTAAGTAAGCTAAAAGCTGATGGGATTGCAGAGGTTGCTGTTTGTCAAATTCAGTCCCTTTCTTCGGTACCTTAGAACGCATATATTCATTTTGTTCCCTGTCCAAACACCGTTGGGTTTTACTTCAGGCAAAGCATTGAAGAGGCTGCAAGAAACAAGATGGAGCGCAAGAGCTAATGCAGTTGAGAATAACTGGAACCATTATGAGGGCATTTTTAAAACCTTGGAAAAACTACAGAGGCAGACGAAAGACTAAATACAGAGTACCAGTACTACACGAAGTTAATGATGCCCAAATATACTTGCAAACGGAAGGACTCAATCTTCATCAATATGCTCAAAAAAAATGCATTGCTGATCTTCCTTACAGAAAAACGAGATGAATTGGTAGATGGTGCTTTTACTTATGCTAAACATTTATGTCAAAAACGTGGAATTTTAATGGAACGTCACAGGAAAATAAAACAAAAAAAAACATATTTTTGGTGACGAAATCCTATGAAAATGAACAGCGACGAAAATTATTTTCTTTCTAGGCAGGGTAGCGCTGAAATACAGCAACGATTTCAACAGCTCGTTCGTAATTTAATGCAATATAATTTACTGTTATAAAATTAAAAACTTTCAAAAGCTAAAGAAAAAAAAAATAAATGAAAAATATTACAAAAAATAATCGAATCCTGTTTTTCTGAAGAATTTTAATTTAGATAATTTAAGTTTAATGGAAATTACCGTTGTTTATTTGATATCCTGAGGTAAGTAATTATTATCCACTTAGAGATTGGGAAATCGGAAATTAACCAATATGGAAACATTTTTAATTTGCGGCTTAATTTTTGCTTCACTCGCTAGAAAGTAGTACGAACGACAGTAAGTTGATACAATTTTGAAGAGAAATTTTACCAAGATTATTGACATTATGTGTAGGTATGACTGGTTGAAACCGTAGAAAAAGTTGTCTTTTTTTAGTGTTTGAAAAAATTACTAGGGGCGGCATAAATTGGGTCTGCCCCGGGCGGCCCCAACCCACGCTACGCCACTGAGTTGTGGTAAAATCGTATCCTGGCTTAAGCCTACACTAACCCCAGGTGGAGTACGACTAACTATTGGCCTGGATTCCATTGCTACTGAACTAGGAGTTATATTTCGAAAGTGGACTAATTTCTCAAATTACTTGGTCTTCCTCTAGAACTCGTATTTGGAACTCTAGTATCCATAATAGGAAATTTCGGATTTTAAATACAACTTTTTTGTTTTTAACTTTCAATATCTTTTAATAAAAAAAAAAATACCTACATGCATAATTTGGGGTCAGCGCGGTTGGTGCTAAATTCAATATTAAATTAGATATTAAATTTGATAAGATTAGATACAATATGCTTAAGAGCAAGATATCTATCTTGGTAAACAGACGGACTGTGCAAATCAATGCACACAATACGAACAAGACTGTATATAATTGGCAACTATAGGTACGGTGACCATACGTCCCGTATTTCAATAGCCTGTCCCGGTTTTTTTTTAAATACGGGACATATAAATGTCCCGTATTTGTCTATCTATAACACCTGCTATGAATATTTGTGTCAGTGCGATGGATCTTAACAAGAAGTTGAAATTTTAAGCTGGGTTGTTCTACGAAATATATCATCCTGGCCAGATGTAGAAGCAACCTTACCTTTTCTTAAGGAAAAGCGAAGCGATACAAAAATTGATTCCTTGCATTATTTAATAAGTTTAATTGCTTAAAATCTTTTTGGCCATTTGCGTCACTTTTTTTGTCCCTGGTTTTGCTCTTTTTATCCTTTCACGAATATAATTAGCCCAATATGAATACAAAAAGCAATTCAACTCTTTCTGATATCCAATAGTCGCTACGCGGATAACAATTAAAACTATGAATATGCCGGGACTATACTAATGCAAGTCATACTAAACTTGAACCGCCAAGAGACAGAATAGAACACTCTACAATTGCTGGAGCTTAGCTAAAAGCTCTAGAGTTAGCCAGCATAATCTTTGTAGTGACGCTCTTAACGCCTCGAAGTACCTATATCTAATGCTAGAATATATTTAATGCAAAAGAGAAACAAGCAAGCAGCCTCCATTAAGCAAAAAATACCAACAAGTGACCTTCCTCAATGCCTCATTGAAAAGTTACCTACATGGACTTTAAAATCCTACCAACAATTTCACATGTTGATTAAAGATAAATAAACTTGCGCAATACTCCTATAAAATATGTCGTTCATCGAATTTGGCAATCTAGATCCACGCAAAACAACGAAAATTCTTACTATCCATATAAATATTCATCGTACAGGTACCTTTTGACCAAGAAGTAGTGGTGCTTTATAAACTAGATCTAATATTTCCAAATCAATTACGACAAAATGATAGAAATCGGTACCTTTTGCGACATAGCCGAAACAGTGAGAGTCTAAAATGCGATAAACTGATAATATCTCATTTGATGAAAAATACCGACATCAAATTTTATTCAATTTTTCCCTTCAAACGAATCGCTTATCAATCATACATTCTACTCGCAGATGAAGAAGCCAGATTTCTTATTTTTTCATCATCTCCCTCTCATCTAACATACTACTTGCCGAAGCGAAGGCAACATCGCAAATCATCAAAGTATTTGGCTGTTACACAGAAAAATAAATAAATACTAAGGCTGAACTATAATAGAAGATGGTTGCGGACGACCACTTCCGTAACTGTGCGAATACATGCAATTTGTATTGTACGACCATAATAGCTTTTCGCTTCGATTCGTTCAGTTTTCGTTCACTTTTGCTCACTTGCGAAAAAGCGAATTCGTTCGCTCTTTCTCTTTCTTTTGTTCTTTCATACAAAAATTTGACATTTCATTTCAACAGCTGTGTACATTTAAATTTGGAAGTTCATAAGCAACGAAATTTTGTTTTTATTGTTTGTACGGTAAGTGCGTTTGCAATTAATATAATAATCATTTGAAAGAACACAATTGTTTTTAAATTTCATTTGCATAGATACCAAACATTTATCTACACAAATTGCGGCTTGCACAGAGGACTACGATTTTCTTTCCCTGCTTATAAACTTAGTTCAACAAAATAAATTGCTGTACGAAAAAAGAGATCCCTTATATTTTAATCGGCTGAAGAAAGAAAAGGCTTGGAAAGATATAGCGAGACAAACCAACAAGACAGGTAAAATAAAACAGCATATAAATAAACTTTGTCCAAATGCAAATACTTGCTAATTGGATGGTCTTTAAAGCTTCCGAAAACGAAGTGGACACATCTCCGGGAGAAATTCTGTCGAGAACTGCGCAAGGAGGACAGGCCGTCTGGTAGTGAAGGCTGCGAGGAAACTGGATGGGCACTATTCTCCGAGATGCTGTTTTTAAAAGATTCCATGAAGCCCAGACGGTAAGTTTGTGTATCTATTGATCTTATTTGGAAATTGATATTGTTTCGTTTTTGTCACAGAACGCGATGTAATGAGATATTGGATGACGTGACGGATTCTAACTCTCGTTCACCTGGTGAATTTAGTGGCGAAAATAGTGGCCTGGAACAGGCCTTCACCGAAGACTCCAACCAGTCCCTTGCAACGTCCACTCCCGCAAAGTGTAGAAAAGTGGCAATTGGGGATTTATGTCACCGATTCGGATCAGCAATCGGGAGGATGGAAGAATGCTTCTCAGCCACTATGCCAGTTGCAACTGACGACAGTGACGAATTGTTTATGAGAACTGTTTTGTCGATGATGAAAGATCCGCCATTAGTTGCCAAATATAATTTAAAGGAGCACATATTTTTAAAACTCCTTGAAGTAAGAAGGGCAAACCAAGAATAGTTTACGTTTTTTATTATCATTATCCGTTTTCTTAATATTTATTTATCAGCAGAAAGTGAAGTGCAAATATTCTGTTATTTTATTGTTTTTATTATTATTATTATTACTCTTATGAAGTCCAAAAAATTAAGTGCAAATATATTTAAAAAAAAGTTATGGAAATGTTTTGTTTTTAATTTTGGTTTAAAAATTCCGTGAGAATATTTCGTACGGTTGTTGATGATCTTCCCCCATAGTGATGAATATTACCTGATGGCACAATTGACGGAATGTTGCTTCGAACTTCACTTCGCCATAATCCATCGTGATGTTGGCCATCCGAGTCCTCCCAATCCACATAGTTGTTAGAACAATAAGATGAATCATTGCCCTTGTTTAGCATTATGAAATTGTGTAACACCAAACAAGCTGATACTATTTTTTCAGCATTTTCTGGGAACATGTGCAGTGTTGTGAGCAATATGCGCCAACGGGAGGCAATGATTCCAAAACTGTTCTCTATGGTACGGCGAGGTCTCGACAGCCGTTTGTTAAAATTTTCTTTATCTGGTGGCAACAGCACGCCTGAATGTGGTCGCATTAAATTTAGTCCAAGGGGAAAGGCTGCATCAGCAACAAAGTAGTGAGGAATTTTCGTTCGGCTGTTTGGAAAGTTTTTGGTGGCAGGAATTGGAAGATCATTGCTCAAAAGCCTCTTTCCAAATCGACTTACTTGAAGAATACCTGCATACGATTTGAAAAGTTGGGGTAAATGGGGACGATTTTTGCATTTTTCAAAGACACATTTTTTTCAGAAAAATAAAAAATATTAAATTTATTTTTTTTTTAACTTTTGAAAACGGATATTATATAACAAGATACAAGTGGTTTCACTTAAGTACCCAAAAGAGATATAGGACAATGTTTACGTTTACCCCTTCCTTGTTTACATTTCCCCCATAGTTTTTAAAAATACTGGGGTAAATGGGGACAACAAATTTCTATTCTACGAGTATTAGGGCTAGGAGCTCGCCTATGGGGTAGAAGTAAACAGACATGAATTTCGGTTAAATTAGTTCCTTGAAAAATTGATTACCATAATGTTTACATTTACCCCATATATGCATATTACCCATCAGAGAAGAATCGGAAAAGTACCTTAATGCTATTTTTAAATAAAAACAAATTGATTTTTAATTAAAAAAATGATATTTAATCACATTAAAAGCACATTGATTAATAGGAACAAAATATGTACATATAAGGTAGGTAGGTACATAGGAGCTATTAAGAGAAAAATAAGTTGCAATATTTACTTTTCTTTTACATCGATGCTTTTCTTAAATTTATAGTAAACACGTGCTTTTGACATATTAAGTGTCGGATTTGGCAGAATTCCAAGTACGTTTTCCAAAAGAACTTTCGTTTTTTCAGCCGGCATCAATGCAAAAGTTGTTTTTGTAGTGTCGAAACTTTTTGAAAGCACCACTTCAATTTCCCCGCTTTCTCCAGGTGACTCGATAATGCAAATATATCTGAAGATTACAGATAGTCTAGTGCCCCCTTTTAGCTGAATCAGGAGAAATTGGCCTTTGTTAAGAATTTGGGAACCAACAGCTTCTAACTGCTCATTGCCTTCGGCGTCATCAAACTCCTCATTCCATGGACTGTCCTCGTCATATTCGATGTTTTTTTCATTTGCTGACTCCTCAGAGCTCGAGCTTATTTTTCGTTTTTTTATAGAACGCTGCTGGTTTTTAACTGCAATTTTCCTCTTAGGCTTGGGTATTTGTTTGGCTTTCTTAAAAGCTTCTGCTTCTTTTAGTCGCTTTAGAACGTCGTCGTTAGAAGTCATTTGCCTTAGTCGTGGTATTGGTTTTTTCTCTTTGACGGATTCAGTTGCTTGTTGTGGAGAATTAGAGCTTAAAAACAAGGTGCTTATGGAAGTTCCTGGTAAAGCTTCAGTTTCCATAACAGGCTGTTGTGCACTTACTGTTTCAGTTAAAATAGCCATGTTCATATCATTTTCATGCATCCTTTCATGGTCTGGAACGACTTCGTTGTGAGCAACTACATTTGCACCTAAAGGAAATACAAAATAAGCCTGCTTTAGTAGGTACCAGTAGGTATATAAATGAAGAAAGTTCCTAATGCCTTACCTTCAAATGTGTCAGCAAGTTCTTGTGCAACTACTCCATCGCATGGTAATTCCAAGCAACCGGCATTTGAATTTGAACGATACCTTTCTAGAGCTTCTGGCGGAAACTCGTTTTCTTGAAATTTAGTTCTATCCACAGGGTAAATTCCGGTGTTGACGAATGCGGATATTATCTTTTCAGCGATTATAGACTCTTTCCAAGTTTCTCCGACAAGTTTCGAAAATATTTCTTTAGTGAGGCGCATACGACCTTTGCCCATTTGCAATTTCCCGTAAGCAATCAGTTTTTTTTCCCAAGCTGTTTGTACAGGGCCGAAAACGCATTTGCCCAATGGTTGCAGCTTATCGGTTAGATGACTAGGTGGCGCATCAATATCACATTATTTTCCAAAGCTTTCTCTACGCTTATATGACTGCAATGACCATCATACACCAACAATGCAGCTTGATTTGGTAAACCTTCTCCATCACGTATATTTCGAACAAAAGGTAGAAAACCGTTAGACAACCAATTGAAAAATTGTGGTTCCTCCATCCAAGCGTTTTTTGACGACGCGTAGAGTGTTCCCTTAAAACCAGCTTCCGAAGTCCACCTTGCCTGAACAGCAGCACCTTTAAAAATTATTAGCGGTGGTAATGTGGTGCCGTCAGCAGAAACGCATGCAAGGACTGTTGTAGACTCCCGTCCAGATCCACCTGAAACTCTGCTAAGAGCTTTGCCCTTAACACCCAACGCATGAATGCGGCTGGGATCATGGTGAAATCCGCTTTCGTCTGCGTTAAAAACGCAGTGTGGTTTATTTTTTAAATTGTGATCCGCCATCACCTTTTGCAGCTTGCCATAAAAGTCGTACACAACGAACGGGTTTCTGGCATCTTTCCTCAATTTTTGAAGGTGTTCTGGCTTTTTTAATATTAACGATTGATGCCGCCTCATGAAGCCTCTGTACCAATCTTCGCCGGGGATATCGTCCTTGAATTGGGTTTTGATACCGCTGAATTTAACATATTCTCCCACCAGTGTTTTGAGCTCATGTTTGTCACATGGCAGTCCCATATTTGAACGAGTAACAAAGCATTTTAATATCTCGTTTTCAGCTGCTGCTGGAAGAGAGGGTACTC
Source organism: Portevinia maculata (assembly GCA_949715645.1). Lineage (NCBI taxonomy): Eukaryota > Metazoa > Arthropoda > Insecta > Diptera > Syrphidae > Portevinia > Portevinia maculata. The sequence continues at coordinate 126,022,917 of OX454527.1, forward strand.
GCGCTGAACCAATTGAATCCAATAATGTTTTCCGGCCTTTAATTCTGTTAAATACTACAGACTTAGGGACATTGTAGCGTTCTTCGGCTTGGCGATATGTCATTTTCTTCTGCAATACATCTCTTACAGCATTTTTAACATCGTTAATATTATAATTAACTTGTGCTTTTTTTTTGTATATGTTCGCGGCATTTTAAAAACTAGAAATAGATTAGTTCGAAAGAAAACTGCAGGAAAATTGTCGTTTACATTTACCCCAAAAACTTGTTTACATTTACCCCATACGCTCATATTACTGGGGTAAATGTAAACACGCACAAAAAAAAACTAGAAAGAATATATAAGAGTGCGGTGCAATCACAGAAACTGCTTCAATGCACTTTTATTTACATATATAACACGCCAAATTTACTTACGCTTTCAACACAATAATTTTTTTTTTAACAGACAAAAACACTCACAAACTTGAATTTCACTTTTCAGTTAAAGGTTCTTTCCACTACTAAAATTGCGAACGAAATCCGAACAACAACTGAAGGGTATTGCATGCACCCGTGTGGCGACACTTCAAATTCAGTTTTTTTTTATGTCTGGGTTCCGAAAACTGTTTTTAAAATGTAAAAATAACGGCCGTTTACATTTACCCCATGTTTACATTTACCCCAACCGACCCACGACCCATTAGATGAGATTGAAAGCATATTGATATATTTTTATTACCTCCATCACTTTGACTCCCGTATGCGCCAATATCTACGTATGTGAACCGATATTTAGCGTCAGATGCTGCTATTAGGACTATGCTGAAATGCTTCTTATAGCAATAGAATTGGCTGTCACTTTTTGGAGGACGCCTTATTGCAATGTGCTAGCCATCAATTGCGCCAATACAGTTGGGCATACCCCACATATTCCAAAAGTCGAAGGAAATCTGCCTGTAATCGTCGGTGTTTGGCTCGGACATATATATGGGGAAGAGAGTTTTCCACAGTATTTCTGCTGTCTCCAATATCGTACAGTTTCTTTCCCCAGCTTAAAGGACCAAGCCAGCGACTGTATCGATGTACCTTGCGATAAATAACTGGTGAAATAAAACGAAATTACTTATCTTTATTGAAAAAAATAAATACACATACTCACAGTAAAATTACAGCGAGTCGACATTCTGTACTAATTGATTCTCTGATGGATGTTTTTGTCAGGAACGGTTTTATCAAATCCAACAACACAGTATAAAGTTCTTTACTCATCCTGGTGTAGATAAAAAACTGAGCACTATCTAACTCTTTCATTTTTATAAATGAAACACTAAAAAAAACATTTCGATTTCGGTCTCGGTTTATGCGGCGCACACAACAGGATCTTTTTTTTCTTTTGTTTTTAAAAGCAATAATATCGTTTAATGTACTAAAAGCATCCATCGCAAGATGCAACAATTTTAAAACATCCAGTAATACTGAATGTGTATTATTAATTTTTTTTAGGTTCAATAATTTTGCAAAATATTGTAACACGCACAAATGACAGGCAAAACGACTTCCACTCTGACAATCGCTTCCATTTACAAAAGTCTATTATGGGCAACTTGAGTAATTGACAGTACTGAAGAAAACTTAACTTAGAATTTTGACATTAGCTTCCGATTGCTTCCGACTATTATAGTTCAGCCTTAACACTTCCATAAAAATGAAAATCATATGGCATGACCAGAGAGTCGATAATGCGAGATCCATTATCCAAACAAATTAACTTACTTTAATTCCATCATAAACCTCTGCTTCTTGCAAGTCCTACATTCTACCTGTGTTTCGAAACAACAAAAATGCCTATGCTCATTCTTACAAAGAAAAAAAATACATACAAACATGGAAATGCAATTATGAAAAGGCGTACTACAGAGTTTATATACAATGACGGAACATATCCCCGTCCAGCAGCAGCAGGATACCAGCACGACACACCAGCAGCAGGACAGCATCAGCACACTCAACAACAACAACCCCGATAACAACAATAAAAAACTAATAATGCTGCCTTATGACAATTGTTTTTATTTATTTATTTATTTTTAACGCCCGCACTGCCAATTATTTATTTTGCACTACCCAACACGCCGACGAAAGCAAAATAGCTAAGTAAATAAATCAAAAAATAAATCAACGAAACGACAAGTACTATGATTCCGATGCAACAATAAACATCAATGGCTGTGTATATACACTCTATAGTACTATCATTGTATGTATATACACTTTATAGTAGGTCCGTTCGCGAACTAATATGCAAACGTAAATTTATATAAATTTTCGTGCAAAACTATACAAACGCGTTCGCGTACTGAGAAAATGGTAAAAAGATGAACGAAAGAAAATTGTACTTTCGTTCATTTTTCTTCACACAGAATTTCAGCTGGCAAGAAAATGAAAACTGTCAAATGATGAAATCCTATGAGTTTGCCAGCAAAAAAAAACAGCTGTTGCTTCTTTTCAAGCCAAACTAAGATGTTTTTTCAACTTTTTACACAAAAGTGTACGCGTACTTTTCTTAGAAATGAGAGGATTCTCTCTCGATTTTGGAGATTTGACACTTTTCATTTTCCTACACATAAAGTACGCGAACGGACCTCACTTCGTGTATACGACGATACGCCACCATACGACGTAAGGCCAAAACAAATTATATTAGTTTATGCACATTATGTGGGTTTATTATACCCTATTCTAAGGGTATATTAATTTTGACGCATAGTTTGTAACATACCTTAATATTGCCCGTAGACCCCTAAAAGTTACTATATTTATGATCAGCATCGATAGTAATGTCGATCTAGCCATGTCCGTCCGTCCGTCCGTCCGTCTGTCGGCAAAAATTAGGCCTTTAAACTGGACCTAGAGAGCTGAAATTTTAACCATATACTCTCTAGGGTCCCGAAATAATCAAGTTTACGAATTTTTGAAATCCGCCCCCAGACACGCTTACGAACTCAAAAAAAACAAATTTTGGAAAAAATCGAATTTTGAGCTAGAAAGCTGAAATTTTTTATATATGATCTATGAAAATTTTCAAAATCCGCCCACTGACACGCCCACAAATAAATAAAATAATTTTTTTATACCCTATTCTAAGGGTATATTAATTTTTGAAAATCCAAAGTTTCAGCTAGGGAGCTGAAAATTATAGTATATACTCTCTTTGGGCCCTTTATGCTCATGTGTAAATATTTCCAAAATCCGCCCACTGACACGCCCACAATTATTTTTTTTTTTTTTTTTTTTAATTCAAAGTTTGAGCTAGGGAGCTGAAATTTATAATATATACTCTCTAGGGGCCCTTTATTCTCATGTGTTAATTTTTTTTAAATCCGACTACTGACACGCCCACAATTAAATAAAACAATTTTATTGAAACACCCAAGTTTGAGCTAGGGAGCGTTTTTTTTTTTTGATAAAATCCTTTAAATGTTATATAACAAAATATGTAGAGCGTTCTTAACAATTCAACCATACTTAGACTTTTGTCACGCCCACTTATGAGGGATAGGAATAAGAATAGGGTATCCAACAGTTCGCCCAAGCGGACTGTAGCCCGTCCCTATGTTTTTTTTTATAATTCATATTTGCAAGTGAAAAATGGATATGCATAATTAAAGGTAGGGGCGATGGTGGATAAAGGTAGGTGGGAGAATTGTCATCGAGTAGATTGATGGTATATTATTTGTTGGCTTTGATGAATGTTTGGGGTAGGTTATGGCATATTGCAATTAGACCATCAGTCACCTGTAACTTGTTTTCTTTGTTTTTAATACAATTGGTGTGTATGTTCACATCGGTGAAGGAGATTCTCATTTCAGCACTGAGGATTCCCAAATGGTTTATAAACCATATTTGCATGTGAAAAAATATTAATTGAGGCAGAGATAAAAAAAGATAAGACAAGTTATAGTGTATTCCCAGCTACATTGCGAACGATCCTTAAGGGTTTCCACTTTAAAAAGAAAATCGTGGATATTTTCGGACCCGTCGAATGCAATTTGCCACTTTTCAATTTTACAAACTGAACTTACTAAAGAAGTTTGTTGACTTATTGGTGGTGCTTGTCTGCGTTGCACAGTGTGACGAATCGCTGATTTAGCTTGGTTTAATAAGGAAAATGACATGCACAAAATTAAACAAAAACCGGTTAAGCCTCCTACGTAATGACTGTGCAATTTTTTTGTTGTTGCTTAGTGCAACAAAAAAAAATCATCTCAAACTCCAAATTGTATACTCGTATAATTTTTTTCATAAGAAGGTCAATTTGAAGAGAAAGTGTTTATATCGGTTTTAATTGGTTCGCGTATATTTTATAGCTTTTTTTTATCTTTTCTCAATAAGTTAAAAGTCAATTGATATAAAATTAAGTTTTTCTTAAATAATTAAAGATTTTGTTTAATAGGTATAAGGGGTAAATGAAAGTAAAATTTATAGATAAAATATGTGTTTTTTGTATTCATTAGACGAAAAGTATACCTAGTTGTTCAGTGTTGTCCAAGTTGGAGACCGTGTTTGTTGCCTTGCATATGCACTGCTAAAATGTGTTTCAACAAAATTTTTCGTTTTTTAGGATGCCCATGGAAATCACGAAAAAGCAAATTTTTTATGTTTGGATTTCTTAATTTAAAATTAAGCGCTTAGATGCTGTTTCTGCTTTTGTTGTGGGTTACTTTAGCCATGTAATATTTTCTGAGGCTGCAACAAAGTCAATCAAATTAACCTTTAAAACTTTATGTTTAAGATTTGACGAGACATGGGCCAAAAGTGGTCGGCATGGAGAGCGCTTCGAAAATTCAAATTCTCTGTGGCTAAATGAAAATCTAACATTACCACAACATATCTTAGATGAAATACCTTCTTCATCTAGAGTAGGAAGACCAAAAAAAAACTTATAGATTAGATGTCAAGTTGCGGCAGGTAAAAGACCAAGGCAGTAAAGAAAAAGTCAAAGCCAGAAAATAACTAATCCAAGAAAAATTTACAAGAGAAACAGGGTTATTGGTAGATATGCCAACTCAACAGTCTGGCAATCCTAATGACGGGAACAAGGCTAGACGATTTTTTAGAGATGATGAAAAGACTGCCCAAATTACAGTGATAGATAAAGAAATTATCAAAAAGTTTCATATCATCTTAGAAGCTCTTGGGTGTGGGTTCCCAATAGATGCAGATGCTTTTAAAAATTATGCCTGGTATTTTAAGCCAGTAAGTGTGCATAAGGTCTTCTTTCATGGAAAACAAATAATTTCGACTTGTTTACTTCCAATCGGACAACTTTCAGAAGAAGCGCAAGAGGCAAGAAACAAGGAAAATAGAAGGTTTAGGGAACTTCTTACCAGAAAAATATCACGTGTAGATACAAATACTGAACTCTTAAATCGATTGCTTATAACCTCAGATCCAATTCTTAGCAAGTCTAAGATACTTTTCGAGAAGAAGAAAAGCGTCATGGAACATGAATACTTGCAACTTTTATATGTACCAAATAATAAAAAAAATTAAAATAAGCTGGTTTGTATGTATTGTTTTGTCTTGAAATTTGTATTCATATGTTTAAAAAATTTGTTATATTCTATTCTGTGAACAATTTCAATTAAAAAAAAAACAAAAAATTTAATCTTAATTTAATTCCGCTAAATCAGCGATTCGTCACACTGTGCGTTAGGTCAAAAACGAAGCGTTATTTAAAAAATGTTCGAAGTCGGAACGAGCGTTCGAAGGTCTCGTAGGATTCACATTGAGAGTATTTAAATTCAAATTGTCCAATCTTCGAACTAAGGTATCTCTAATAGACTGCATTTCACGAATGAAAACTCGCTGGTTTGCCTCGTCTGTGGCTTCTTCTTGAACAGGTGGACGTTCATTAATATCTCATCGCTCATTATTATCATCACTATTGTGGTTATCTACCAGTTGTGTTGAAATCTGATCCTGACTTAAGCCTACACTAGCCCCAGGTGGAGTACGACTAACTATTCGCCTGGATTCCATTGCTCCTGAACGGGGAGTTATTTCGAAAAGTGGACGAATTTCTCAAATTACTTGGTCTTCCTCTAGAACGCGTATTTGGAACTCTATTATCCATAATAGGAAATTTCGGATTTTAAATACAACTTCAAAAGTTTTTAAATTTCAATATCTTTTAATAAATCTGTATTAAAAAAAATTAATACATGCATAATTTGGGGTCAGCGCGGTCGGTGCTAAAATCGATATTAAAACAGATATTAAATTTGATAAGATTAAATACAATATGCTTAAGAGCAAGATATCTATCTTGGTAAACAGACGGACTGTGCAAACAATGAACACAATACGAACAAGACTGTATATAATTGGCAACTATAGGTAACATAGTAGCAACATAGTCCAGTGTAATAACTACCAGACAATGGACTACCTATACTAGGTATAAAAGAATTAGAATTTATATATTATAAAAATATTCATATGCACAACTTATCCTTTCACGAATGAAATTAGGCCAATATGAATACAAAAAGCAGTTCAACTCTTTCTGATATCCAATAGTCGCAACGCGGATTACAATTAAAACTATGAATATACTGGGACTATAGTAATGAAATTTATGCTCAACTTGAACCGCCAAGAGACACAATAGAACACTCTACAATTGCTGGAGCTTAGCTAAAAGCTCTAAAGTTAGCTAGTATAATCTTTGTAGTGACGTTCTTAATGGCTCGAAGTACATCTAATGTTAGAACACGTTTAATGCAAAAGAGAAACAATTAAGCAAAAAATACCAACAAGTGACCTTCCTCAATGCTTCATTGAAAAGGTACATGGACTTTAAAATATATACCAACAATTTTACATGTTGATTAAAGATAAATAAACTTGCGCAATACTCCAATTTAGCAATCTAGCTCTACGCAAAACAACGAAAATTCTTATTATCCATATAAATATTCATCGTATAGGTACCTATTGACCTAAATCAATTACAAAAAAAATGATAGAAATCGGTACCTTTTGCGACAAGATATAGCCGAAACAGTGAGAGTCTAAAATGCGAAACTCATAATATCTCATTTGATGAAAAATACCGAAATCAAATTTTATTCAATTTTTCTTTTCAAACGAATCGCCTCTTCCATCATTTCTACTCGCAGACGAAGAAGTTAGATTTATTATTTTTCCATCTGCTCCCTCTCATCAAACATACTACTTGCCTAAGCGAAGGCAACATTGCAAGTCATCAATTACACAGAAAAATAAATACATACTTACATTTCCATACAAATGAAAATCATATGGCATGACCAGAGAATCGATAATGCGAGATCCATTATCCATACAAATTAACTTACTTGGAAATCCTACATGCTACCTGTGCTGCTAAACAACAAAAATGCCTGTGCTCCTTCTTACAAAGAAAAAAATACAACATTCATGGGAATGCAATTATGAAAGGTTCGATAAAGAGAGATAAACCAGTTTATTTGGTTTTCTTTCTTCGTTTTCAAAGTGTGTAAAAAAAATGGTGACAGCAAAAATTTGAGACACAAACCTTTAAAACGCCATCTACCAACGTGAGGCCAAAATAAAAAACTCGATGTTATGATAATACTATAAAGTGTATATACAATGATACAGACTCTATAGTATTCTCACTTCGTGTATACGACGATACGCCATCTGTGCCATCCGGGCCAAAACAAATGGTGATAGTTTATGCACATTATGTGGGTTTATTTTTGTGTTCGTCCAATCTCCTGAATGGGTAATTGAGAATGAAGATCATTCAGGTAGCGACTACCGATGCCGATGGTGGCTGATGTTTGACGTAGCGGACATTCTCATTGGGTAGATTTATCGTATTTTATTTTATATTACTTGTTGGCTCTGATGGAAGTACGAGTATCAGCAGAATATTTTTATTTGGTTTTGCGCAAACAGCTGATTTTTTGTTCTCCTTCATGCTCATGACTAGGTATATGAAAAGTAAGAAGACACAGGTAGCGTTGGTGGTTGACGGTATGGCGGAAGGGTGAAAGAATTATTATCGGGTAGACTTATGCCATATTATTTGTTTGCTCTGATGGAAGTTTGGGGTAGGTTATGTTTTCTGGTATTTAATATAATTGGTTTGTGTGTGTATGATCGTTGAAGGAGAGTCGCATTTCAGCTGTGAGGATTCTCAAATGATTTTCTTTACAATTCATATTTGCAAGTGAAAAATGGAAAGACAGGGGCGATGGTGGATAAAGAAAGGTGGGAGAATTGTCGTCGAGTAGTTGATGGTATATTATTTGTTGGCTTTGATGGATGTTTGACCATCACAGTTAGTCCCGATTTATACGCTGCGTGCTTTGTCGTACGTGCCCTAAATTTGTAGGTAAAGGGGATGAAAAGTGCAGGGGATAGCCAATCACGGATGGGCCGCGAATTCTCATCCGATTCCTGTATTCTCTTTTGGCCTTTTTTCGTATTTTTCTGTGTTTGCTTTATTTTCGAATTTGGTTCTGTCGTGTTACGTTTGCGCTAGACATTTGAATGAAATTGTGTGCATTCTCTATCTGCTCAGATTCTATACGTACCTACGGGTAATAAGGATTTCCCCATTCCTTCATTGAGAATTGCTTAGGTAGGCAGGAAAAAGATGCTTCGTCACCACTTCGCAATTCTCTCACCCGAAATGAAAATGAGCCTTTAGTATCCCTTTCTTTTCTCCACGGCTTGGTCCATACTCTTGCTTTTTTTTCAATGTTAAAGCTGATTCGCAACACTCAAGCATATTAACTACAACCTGTTTCTCCTCATCATTCTCTGGATTCATACCCGCAATCACTGTAGTAGTTAAATTTAGTAAATCCGCAACTAGTTCGTAATTCTGTTTACTCATTTCGTCCAAAAAAATCTTTGCTTGCTCCGATAAAAATAAAGTAAACCTACCACCGCGAACGACGAATAAGAAATAAAGTAAACAAAAATAATTTGAAAATCAGGGCACGGAAAGTGAAAGCACGCAGCGTATAAATGCGCGGTGCGTGCCCAAAAGAAAATTGAGAAGTATCGTACGACAGCGTAATAATCGGGACTTACCTGTAACTTGTTTCTTTGTATTCAATACAATTGGTGTGTGTGTTCACATCGGTGAAGGAGATTCGCATTTCAGCAATGAGGATTCCCAAATGGTTTATAAACCTTATTTGCATGTGAAAAAATATTAATTGAGGCAGAGATAAAAAAAGATAAGACAAGTTATAGTGTATTCCCAGCTACATTGCGAACGATCCTTAAGGGTTTCCACTTTAAAAAGAAAATCGTGGATATTTTCGGACCCGTCGAATGCAATTTGCCACTTTTCAATTTTACAAACTGAACTTACTAAAGAAGTTTGTTGACTTATTGGTGGTGCTTGTCTGCGTTGCACAGTGTGACGAATCGCTGATTTAGCTTGGTTTAATAAGGAAAATGACATGCACAAAATTAAACAAAAACCGGTTAAGCCTCCTACGTAATGACTGTGCAATTTTTTTGTTGTTGCTTAGTGCAACAAAAAAAAATCATCTCAAACTCCAAATTGTATACTCGTATAATTTTTTTCATAAGAAGGTCAATTTGAAGAGAAAGTGTTTATATCGGTTTTAATTGGTTCGCGTATATTTTATAGCTTTTTTTTATCTTTTCTCAATAAGTTAAAAGTCAATTGATATAAAATTAAGTTTTTCTTAAATAATTAAAGATTTTGTTTAATAGGTATAAGGGGTAAATGAAAGTAAAATTTATAGATAAAATATGTGTTTTTTGTATTCATTAGACGAAAAGTATACCTAGTTGTTCAGTGTTGTCCAAGTTGGAGACCGTGTTTGTTGCCTTGCATATGCACTGCTAAAATGTGTTTCAACAAAATTTGTCGTTTTTTAGGATGCCCATGGAAATCACGAAAAAGCAAATTTTTTATGTTTGGATTTCTTAATTTAAAATTAAGCGCTTAGATGCTGTTTCTGCTTTTGTTGTGGGTTACTTTAGCCATGTAATATTTTCTGAGGCTGCAACAAAGTCAATCAAATTAACCTTTAAAACTTTATGTTTAAGATTTGACGAGACATGGGCCAAAAGTGGTCGGCATGGAGAGCGCTTCGAAAATTCAAATGCTCTGTGGCTAAATGAAAATCTAACATTACCACAACATATCTTAGATGAAATACCTTCTTCATCTAGAGTAGGAAGACCAAAAAAAAACTTATAGATTAGATGTCAAGTTGCGGCAGGTAAAAGACCAAGGCAGTAAAGAAAAAGTCAAAGCCAGAAAATAACTAATCCAAGAAAAATTTACAAGAGAAACAGGGTTATTGGTAGATATGCCAACTCAACAGTCTGGCAATCCTAATGACGGGAACAAGGCTAGACGATTTTTTAGAGATGATGAAAAGACTGCCCAAATTACAGTGATAGATAAAGAAATTATCAAAAAGTTTCATATCATCTTAGAAGCTCTTGGGTCTGGGTTCCCAATAGATGCAGATGCTTTTAAAAATTATGCCTGGTATTTTAAGTCAGTAAGTGTGCATAAGGTCTTCTTTCATGGAAAACAAATAATTTCGACTTGTTTACTTCCAATCGGACAACTTTCAGAAGAAGCGCAAGAGGCAAGAAACAAGGAAAATAGAAGGTTTAGGGAACTTCTTACCAGAAAAATATCACGTGTAGATACAAATACTGAACTCTTAAATCGATTGCTTATAACCTCAGATCCAATTCTTAGCAAGTCTAAGATACTTTTCGAGAAGAAGAAAAGCGTCATGGAACATGAATACTTGCAACTTTTATATGTACCAAATAATAAAAAAAATTAAAATAAGCTGGTTTGTATGTATTGTTTTGTCTTGAAATTTGTATTCATATGTTTAAAAAATTTGTTATATTCTATTCTGTGAACAATTTCAATTAAAAAAAAAACAAAAAATTTAATCTTAATTTAATTCCGCTAAATCAGCGATTCGTCACACTGTGCGTTAGGTCAAAAACGAAGCGTTATTTAAAAAATGTTCGAAGTCGGAACGAGCGTTCGAAGGTCTCGTAGGATTCACATTGAGAGTATTTAAATTCAAATTGTCCAATCTTCGAACTAAGGTATCTCTAATAGACTGCATTTCACGAATGAAAACTCGCTGGTTTGCCTCGTCTGTGGCTTCTTCTTGAACAGGTGGACGTTCATTAATATCTCATCGCTCATTATTATCATCACTATTGTGGTTATCTACCAGTTGTGTTGAAATCTGATCCTGACTTAAGCCTACACTAGCCCCAGGTGGAGTACGACTAACTATTCGCCTGGATTCCATTGCTCCTGAACGGGGAGTTATTTCGAAAAGTGGACGAATTTCTCAAATTACTTGGTCTTCCTCTAGAACGCGTATTTGGAACTCTATTATCCATAATAGGAAATTTCGAATTTTAAATACAACTTCAAAAGTTTTTAAATTTCAATATCTTTTAATAAATCTGTATTAAAAAAAATTAATACATGCATAATTTGGGGTCAGCGCGGTCGGTGCTAAAATCGATATTAAAACAGATATTAAATTTGATAAGATTAAATACAATATGCTTAAGAGCAAGATATCTATCTTGGTAAACAGACGGACTGTGCAAACAATGAACACAATACGATCAAGACTGTATATAATTGGCAACTATAGGTAACATAGTAGCAACATAGTCCAGTGTAATAACTACCAGACAATGGACTACCTATACTAGGTATAAAAGAATTAGAATTTATATATTATAAAAATATTCATATGCACAACTTATCCTTTCACGAATGAAATTAGGCCAATATGAATACAAAAAGCAGTTCAACTCTTTCTGATATCCAATAGTCGCAACGCGGATTACAATTAAAACTATGAATATACTGGGACTATAGTAATGAAATTTATACTCAACTTGAACCGCCAAGAGACACAATAGAACACTCTACAATTGCTGGAGCTTAGCTAAAAGCTCTAAAGTTAGCTAGTATAATCTTTGTAGTGACGTTCTTAATGGCTCGAAGTACATCTAATGTTAGAACATGTTTAATGCAAAAGAGAAACAATTAAGCAAAAAATACCAACAAGTGACCTTCCTCAATGCTTCATTGAAAAGGTACATGGACTTTAAAATATATACCAACAATTTTACATGTTGATTAAAGATAAATAAACTTGCGCAATACTCCAATTTAGCAATCTAGCTCTACGCAAAACAACGAAAATTCTTATTATCCATATAAATATTCATCGTATAGGTACCTATTGACCTAAATCAATTACAAAAAAAATGATAGAAATCGGTACCTTTTGCGACAAGATATAGCCGAAACAGTGAGAGTCTAAAATGCGAAACTCATAATATCTCATTTGATGAAAAATACCGAAATCAAATTTTATTCAATTTTTCTTTTCAAACGAATCGCCTCTTCCATCATTTCTACTCGCAGACGAAGAAGTCAGATTTATTATTTTTCCATCTTCTCCCTCTCATCAAACATACTACTTGCCTAAGCGAAGGCAACATTGCAAGTCATCAATTACACAGAAAAATAAATACATACTTACATTTCCATACAAATGAAAATCATATGGCATGACCAGAGAATCGATAATGCGAGATCCATTATCCATACAAATTAACTTACTTGGAAATCCTACATGCTACCTGTGCTGCTAAACAACAAAAATGCCTGTGCTCCTTCTTACAAAGAAAAAAAATACAACATACATGGGAATGCAATTATGAAAGGTTCGATAAAGAGAGATAAACCAGTTTATTTGGTTTTCTTTCTTCGTTTTCAAAGTGTGTAAAAAAAATGGTGACAGCAAAAATTTGAGACACAAACCTTTAAAACGCCATCTACCAACGTGAGGCCAAAATAAAAAACTCGATGTTATGATAATACTATAAAGTGTATATACAATGATACAGACTCTATAGTATTCTCACTTCGTGTATACGACGATACGCCATCTGTGCCATCCGGGCCAAAACAAATGGTGATAGTTTATGCACATTATGTGGGTTTATTTTTGTGTTCGTCCAATCTCCTGAATGGGTAATTGAGAATGAAGATCATTCAGGTAGCGACTACCGATGCCGATGGTGGCTGATGTTTGACGTAGCGGACATTCTCATTGGGTAGATTTATCGTATTTTATTTTATATTACTTGTTGGCTCTGATGGAAGTACGAGTATCAGCAGAATATTTTTATTTGGTTTTGCGCAAACAGCTGATTTTTTGTTCTCCTTCATGCTCATGACTAGGTATATGAAAAGTAAGAAGACACAGGTAGCGTTGGTGGTTGACGGTATGGCGGAAGGGTGAAAGAATTATTATCGGGTAGACTTATGCCATATTATTTGTTTGCTCTGATGGAAGTTTGGGGTAGGTTATGTTTTCTGGTATTTAATATAATTGGTTTGTGTGTGTATGATCGTTGAAGGAGAGTCGCATTTCAGCTGTGAGGATTCTCAAATGATTTTCTTTACAATTCATATTTGCAAGTGAAAAATGGAAAGACAGGGGCGATGGTGGATAAAGAAAGGTGGGAGAATTGTCGTCGAGTAGTTGATGGTATATTATTTGTTGGCTTTGATGGATGTTTGACCATCACAGTTAGTCCCGATTTATACGCTGCGTGCTTTGTCGTACGTGCCCTAAATTTGTAGGTAAAGGGGATGAAAAGTGCAGGGGATAGCCAATCACGGATGGGCCGCGAATTCTCATCCGATTCCTGTATTCTCTTTTGGCCTTTTTTCGTATTTTTCTGTGTTTGCTTTATTTTCGAATTTGGTTCTGTCGTGTTACGTTTGCGCTAGACATTTGAATGAAATTGTGTGCATTCTCTATCTGCTCAGATTCTATACGTACCTACGGGTAATAAGGATTTCCCCATTCCTTCATTGAGAATTGCTTAGGTAGGCAGGAAAAAGATGCTTCGTCACCACTTCGCAATTCTCTCACCCGAAATGAAAATGAGCCTTTAGTATCCCTTTCTTTTCTCCACGGCTTGGTCCATACTCTTGCTTTTTTTTCAATGTTAAAGCTGATTCGCAACACTCAAGCATATTAACTACAACCTGTTTCTCCTCATCATTCTCTGGATTCATACCCGCAATCACTGTAGTAGTTAAATTTAGTAAATCCGCAACTAGTTCGTAATTCTGTTTACTCATTTCGTCCAAAAAAATCTTTGCTTGCTCCGATAAAAATAAAGTAAACCTACCACCGCGAACGACGAATAAGAAATAAAGTAAACAAAAATAATTTGAAAATCAGGGCACGGAAAGTGAAAGCACGCAGCGTATAAATGCGCGGTGCGTGCCCAAAAGAAAATTGAGAAGTATCGTACGACAGCGTAATAATCGGGACTTACCTGTAACTTGTTTCTTTGTATTCAATACAATTGGTGTGTGTGTTCACATCGGTGAAGGAGATTCGCATTTCAGCAATGAGGATTCCCAAATGGTTTATAAACCTTATTTGCATGTGAAAAAATATTAATTGAGGCAGAGATAAAAAAAGATAAGACAAGTTATAGTGTATTCCCAGCTACATTGCGAACGATCCTTAAGGGTTTCCACTTTAAAAAGAAAATCGTGGATATTTTCGGACCCGTCGAATGCAATTTGCCACTTTTCAATTTTACAAACTGAACTTACTAAAGAAGTTTGTTGACTTATTGGTGGTGCTTGTCTGCGTTGCACAGTGTGACGAATCGCTGATTTAGCTTGGTTTAATAAGGAAAATGACATGCACAAAATTAAACAAAAACCGGTTAAGCCTCCTACGTAATGACTGTGCAATTTTTTTGTTGTTGCTTAGTGCAACAAAAAAAAATCATCTCAAACTCCAAATTGTATACTCGTATAATTTTTTTCATAAGAAGGTCAATTTGAAGAGAAAGTGTTTATATCGGTTTTAATTGGTTCGCGTATATTTTATAGCTTTTTTTTATCTTTTCTCAATAAGTTAAAAGTCAATTGATATAAAATTAAGTTTTTCTTAAATAATTAAAGATTTTGTTTAATAGGTATAAGGGGTAAATGAAAGTAAAATTTATAGATAAAATATGTGTTTTTTGTATTCATTAGACGAAAAGTATACCTAGTTGTTCAGTGTTGTCCAAGTTGGAGACCGTGTTTGTTGCCTTGCATATGCACTGCTAAAATGTGTTTCAACAAAATTTGTCGTTTTTTAGGATGCCCATGGAAATCACGAAAAAGCAAATTTTTTATGTTTGGATTTCTTAATTTAAAATTAAGCGCTTAGATGCTGTTTCTGCTTTTGTTGTGGGTTACTTTAGCCATGTAATATTTTCTGAGGCTGCAACAAAGTCAATCAAATTAACCTTTAAAACTTTATGTTTAAGATTTGACGAGACATGGGCCAAAAGTGGTCGGCATGGAGAGCGCTTCGAAAATTCAAATGCTCTGTGGCTAAATGAAAATCTAACATTACCACAACATATCTTAGATGAAATACCTTCTTCATCTAGAGTAGGAAGACCAAAAAAAAACTTATAGATTAGATGTCAAGTTGCGGCAGGTAAAAGACCAAGGCAGTAAAGAAAAAGTCAAAGCCAGAAAATAACTAATCCAAGAAAAATTTACAAGAGAAACAGGGTTATTGGTAGATATGCCAACTCAACAGTCTGGCAATCCTAATGACGGGAACAAGGCTAGACGATTTTTTAGAGATGATGAAAAGACTGCCCAAATTACAGTGATAGATAAAGAAATTATCAAAAAGTTTCATATCATCTTAGAAGCTCTTGGGTCTGGGTTCCCAATAGATGCAGATGCTTTTAAAAATTATGCCTGGTATTTTAAGTCAGTAAGTGTGCATAAGGTCTTCTTTCATGGAAAACAAATAATTTCGACTTGTTTACTTCCAATCGGACAACTTTCAGAAGAAGCGCAAGAGGCAAGAAACAAGGAAAATAGAAGGTTTAGGGAACTTCTTACCAGAAAAATATCACGTGTAGATACAAATACTGAACTCTTAAATCGATTGCTTATAACCTCAGATCCAATTCTTAGCAAGTCTAAGATACTTTTCGAGAAGAAGAAAAGCGTCATGGAACATGAATACTTGCAACTTTTATATGTACCAAATAATAAAAAAAATTAAAATAAGCTGGTTTGTATGTATTGTTTTGTCTTGAAATTTGTATTCATATGTTTAAAAAATTTGTTATATTCTATTCTGTGAACAATTTCAATTAAAAAAAAAACAAAAAATTTAATCTTAATTTAATTCCGCTAAATCAGCGATTCGTCACACTGTGCGTTAGGTCAAAAACGAAGCGTTATTTAAAAAATGTTCGAAGTCGGAACGAGCGTTCGAAGGTCTCGTAGGATTCACATTGAGAGTATTTAAATTCAAATTGTCCAATCTTCGAACTAAGGTATCTCTAATAGACTGCATTTCACGAATGAAAACTCGCTGGTTTGCCTCGTCTGTGGCTTCTTCTTGAACAGGTGGACGTTCATTAATATCTCATCGCTCATTATTATCATCACTATTGTGGTTATCTACCAGTTGTGTTGAAATCTGATCCTGACTTAAGCCTACACTAGCCCCAGGTGGAGTACGACTAACTATTCGCCTGGATTCCATTGCTCCTGAACGGGGAGTTATTTCGAAAAGTGGACGAATTTCTCAAATTACTTGGTCTTCCTCTAGAACGCGTATTTGGAACTCTATTATCCATAATAGGAAATTTCGAATTTTAAATACAACTTCAAAAGTTTTTAAATTTCAATATCTTTTAATAAATCTGTATTAAAAAAAATTAATACATGCATAATTTGGGGTCAGCGCGGTCGGTGCTAAAATCGATATTAAAACAGATATTAAATTTGATAAGATTAAATACAATATGCTTAAGAGCAAGATATCTATCTTGGTAAACAGACGGACTGTGCAAACAATGAACACAATACGATCAAGACTGTATATAATTGGCAACTATAGGTAACATAGTAGCAACATAGTCCAGTGTAATAACTACCAGACAATGGACTACCTATACTAGGTATAAAAGAATTAGAATTTATATATTATAAAAATATTCATATGCACAACTTATCCTTTCACGAATGAAATTAGGCCAATATGAATACAAAAAGCAGTTCAACTCTTTCTGATATCCAATAGTCGCAACGCGGATTACAATTAAAACTATGAATATACTGGGACTATAGTAATGAAATTTATACTCAACTTGAACCGCCAAGAGACACAATAGAACACTCTACAATTGCTGGAGCTTAGCTAAAAGCTCTAAAGTTAGCTAGTATAATCTTTGTAGTGACGTTCTTAATGGCTCGAAGTACATCTAATGTTAGAACATGTTTAATGCAAAAGAGAAACAATTAAGCAAAAAATACCAACAAGTGACCTTCCTCAATGCTTCATTGAAAAGGTACATGGACTTTAAAATATATACCAACAATTTTACATGTTGATTAAAGATAAATAAACTTGCGCAATACTCCAATTTAGCAATCTAGCTCTACGCAAAACAACGAAAATTCTTATTATCCATATAAATATTCATCGTATAGGTACCTATTGACCTAAATCAATTACAAAAAAAATGATAGAAATCGGTACCTTTTGCGACAAGATATAGCCGAAACAGTGAGAGTCTAAAATGCGAAACTCATAATATCTCATTTGATGAAAAATACCGAAATCAAATTTTATTCAATTTTTCTTTTCAAACGAATCGCCTCTTCCATCATTTCTACTCGCAGACGAAGAAGTCAGATTTATTATTTTTCCATCTTCTCCCTCTCATCAAACATACTACTTGCCTAAGCGAAGGCAACATTGCAAGTCATCAATTACACAGAAAAATAAATACATACTTACATTTCCATACAAATGAAAATCATATGGCATGACCAGAGAATCGATAATGCGAGATCCATTATCCATACAAATTAACTTACTTGGAAATCCTACATGCTACCTGTGCTGCTAAACAACAAAAATGCCTGTGCTCCTTCTTACAAAGAAAAAAAATACAACATACATGGGAATGCAATTATGAAAGGTTCGATAAAGAGAGATAAACCAGTTTATTTGGTTTTCTTTCTTCGTTTTCAAAGTGTGTAAAAAAAATGGTGACAGCAAAAATTTGAGACACAAACCTTTAAAACGCCATCTACCAACGTGAGGCCAAAATAAAAAACTCGATGTTATGATAATACTATAAAGTGTATATACAATGATACAGACTCTATAGTATTCTCACTTCGTGTATACGACGATACGCCATCTGTGCCATCCGGGCCAAAACAAATGGTGATAGTTTATGCACATTATGTGGGTTTATTTTTGTGTTCGTCCAATCTCCTGAATGGGTAATTGAGAATGAAGATCATTCAGGTAGCGACTACCGATGCCGATGGTGGCTGATGTTTGACGTAGCGGACATTCTCATTGGGTAGATTTATCGTATTTTATTTTATATTACTTGTTGGCTCTGATGGAAGTACGAGTATCAGCAGAATATTTTTATTTGGTTTTGCGCAAACAGCTGATTTTTTGTTCTCCTTCATGCTCATGACTAGGTATATGAAAAGTAAGAAGACACAGGTAGCGTTGGTGGTTGACGGTAGGGCGGAAGGGTGAAAGAATTATTATCGGGTAGACTTATGCCATATTATTTGTTTGCTCTGATGGAAGTTTGGGGTAGGTTATGTTTTCTGGTATTTAATATAATTGGATTGTGTGTGTATGATCGTTGAAGGAGATTCGCATTTCAGCTGTGAGGATTCTCAAATGATTTTCTTTATAATTCATATTTGCAAGTGAAAAATGGAAAGACAGGGGCGATGGTGGATAAAGAAAGGTGGGAGAATTGTCGTCGAGTAGTTGATGGTATATTATTTGTTGGCTTTGATGGATGTTTGACCATCACAGTTAGTCCCGATTTATACGCTGCGTGCTTTGTCGTACGTGCCCTAAATTTGTAGGTAAAGGGGATGAAAAGTGCAGGGGATAGCCAATCACGGATGGGCCGCGAATTCTCATCCGATTCCTGTATTCTCTTTTGGCCTTTTTTCGTATTTTTCTGTGTTTGCTTTATTTTCGAATTTGGTTCTGTCGTGTTACGTTTGCGCTAGACATTTGAATGAAATTGTGTGCATTCTCTATCTGCTCAGATTCTATACGTACCTACGGGTAATAAGGATTTCCCCATTCCTTCATTGAGAATTGCTTAGGTAGGCAGGAAAAAGATGCTTCGTCACCACTTCGCAATTCTCTCACCCGAAATGAAAATGAGCCTTTAGTATCCCTTTCTTTTCTCCACGGCTTGGTCCATACTCTTGCTTTTTTTTTCAATGTTAAGGCTGATTCGCAACACTCAAGCATATTAACTACAACCTGTTTCTCCTCATCATTCTCTGGATTCATACCCGCAATCACTGTAGTAGTTAAATTTAGTAAATCCGCAACTAGTTCGTAATTTTGTTTACTCATTTCGTCCAAAAAAATCTTTGCTTGCTCCGATAAAAATAAAGTAAACCTACCACCGCGAACGACGAATAAGAAATAAAGGAAACAAAAATAATTTGAAAATCAGGGCACGGAAAGTGAAAGCACGCAGCGTATAAATGCGCGGTGCGTGCCCAAAAGAAAATTGAGAAGTATCGTACGACAGCGTAATAATCGGGACTTACCTGTAACTTGTTTCTTTGTATTCAATACAATTGGTGTGTGTGTTCACATCGGTGAAGGAGATTCGCATTTCAGCAATGAGGATTCCCAAATGGTTTATAAACCTTATTTGCATGTGAAAAAATATTAATTGAGGCAGAGATAAAATAAGATAAGACAAGTTATAGTGTGTGTACGAGCGAGTGCTCAGCTTGTCATAATAGCTGCGGGTATTCATGAGCAACTGAAATTGGTTTATTTGTTAATTGGTTCATCAAATAAAAGCGGCATTCATTCATAATCGGTATTAAAAATCATATAAGGTACATATTTCGTTTGAATAAGGTTACACAATCGAATCTTCGAATATAAGTACAGTACCTTGCCATATTATTAGACCCAAGTAAAAAAATTCAAATTTTTTTTTAAAATTATTTAAAAAGTATGAAGTAGGCTTCTTTTATTTTTCATTTATATTTTGCGTTACCTAGGTAATTATTGGGCTTTATTTGAGACTTCTTTACGGTATATTATGCAACATTTGAAGTTTCTATTAAGTAGTGAATGGTTGTGTGACTAAAAAGTTCAAAAAGTGCCTTAAAATTATTTGCATATAAAAGTTATTTCTGTCAAATAAAGCTCGTGTTTTTCGGTAAGTTCTGATGTTTTACTTTTGTTTATGGGTAAAACTATGCATATATTAAAAAAAAAAATTTTTTTTAGTATTCAATCGTTCGAAAGATGGGAAAAGGGTCAGACCTCTCCCCGAAGAAAGTCGGCCAAGTTGTTGGCCTATTAAAGGCATCCAACCTATCCCAATATGATATTGCGGGTGTAGTTGGAGTGTCGCGAAGTTCTGTTAAGAATATTAAAAAAATGGATCTTGGGGTGTCTTTAAGCCCGAAGAGGAAGGGTAATTGCGGTAGGCCTCGCAACACAACCCCCAGAACAGACCGCAAAATTTGGGATATTTGCACGGCAAATCGAAAATTACCAGTTTGGAATTTCTCAGCGAACAGTGCAGCGTAGATTGGCTGAAATCGGTCGTTTTGCAAGAAAACCAGCTCGGAAACCAAAGCTGACTGCTACCATGATTAGAAAGCGTTTCGACTGGGTTCATAAATACAAAAAATTCACTGTTGAAGATTGGAAAAAGGTAATAAAGTAAGACAAACTTAAAACCAATAAGGTCATAAAAGTACAACTAATTTTTAACCTTAAAATCGCTATTTCTTTAACTTCGCAGGTTTGTTTCTCTGACGAATCTGTTTTCCAAGTAATGATGGAAAAAACGAAGTTTGTCAGAAGGAGACCTGGCGAACAAAATAAACCAGAGTGCATTGTGCCCACAATTAAACATCCCCCATCCATAATGATTTGGTCAGTTATTTCTGGGAAAGGCACAGGGCGGCTCTATCTGGTTGAAAAGACTATGCGGCAGGATCAATACAAGAAGGTCCTGGAAACAAGGCTGCTACCGCAGCTTCAAGAATGGTTTTCTGATGGCGAGCAACCCATTTTTATGCATGATGGGGCTCCCTGCCACAAAGCCAAGAGCATAACTGCCTTTCTCCAAGAAAGGAGCATCAACGTTTTGGATTTGCCAGGAAATTCCCCGGACATGAATCCGATTGAGAATGTTTGGGAGCTCTTGAAGCGGGCGGTGGCTATAAGTGCCATAACCACGAAAAGGCAGCTGATGGAGAAGATCATTTTCGAGTGGAATCACAGCCCACATATCCAAGTAACCGTGCAATCTTGCATAGAAATCATGCCACGGCGAATTAAGGCACTTATAGCTGCAAAAAGAGAGCACACCAAATATTGATTTTTAGGAAAAGCATGCATCCCCAACTCTTAAATAAAAAAAAATAAATCAATATTAACTAACTAGCAAAACCTTTCCGTCTTTTTTTTATTCCTGATATTATATATTATAGTAAACAAATTCAATCTAGAACATATTTATTACAAATTTAGTCACAGCAACCATTTAAGACAAAAAAAATTTTTTTATGCTGGGTCTAATAATATGGTTTTGCACCGAAAGCTTAGTTATGTTGATCAGTTTGGGGAGCTAAATGTCATTGATTTAGGTATTCTTTTTGACAGCTACTACAATTGACATGAACTCTGTATAACTTATATGGATGCTGTTTTATGAATAATAATTTATGCAACGATGAATAAAGAAGGCCCGGCCGATATAATTTATGCAAATTTCAGTTTCAGAATGGCGGAGTAGGAAATGAAGTAGGTATATTTTTTTTTGAAGTAGGTAGGTACAATTATGTTACATAAATCATTGCATTAAAATATTGAACTTATATATTCGCTGCTATTTCTATTGAAATGAAGATACGTTTTCAAAGAAATTTTGTTAAATACCACCTCATTGAAAATAATTCAAGCACGCTACTGAAATTTTGGGAAAATCCCATTTAAGAATTATATATTAGGCAATCGCTCAAAAGGTTTAAAATCATTCATTGCAGGTCTTTTTTGTAGGTTTTTCTTGTAGTAGTAGGAGCTGAAAATCCGCGATTGATGAATGACTTACACAAAGGGTATGTTGGAATGGTTATCATTAATACAGGTAGTGGCAGCTTGAAAATTACAAATAGCCGCCAATTCAACTTAAATACTTGACCAAAACCAATTTTTCAAATAGAAGTTCAAACTTTTTGTTGTGATAAGTGCTCCAGAATTTGCATGTGACTAAAATCAGATTATC
Source organism: Portevinia maculata (assembly GCA_949715645.1). Taxonomy (NCBI): domain Eukaryota; kingdom Metazoa; phylum Arthropoda; class Insecta; order Diptera; family Syrphidae; genus Portevinia; species Portevinia maculata. Next base: position 126,045,371 of record OX454527.1, read on the forward strand.
AGAAGGAGTAAAACCATTTTAATTTTTTGTTAAGTACCTACATATTGACAAATTGTATACAAAAAACTTTTATTTATTTCTTAATTTAATTAAAATATACCTTCATATAATTTATTATTATTTCACATTTAACATATTCGTAGTACTTTACAAAAAAGTACTCCTCCATGTCTGGGGAAACCTCGGTGAATAAAAACACGTATATCTAATGTTAGAACATGTTTAATGCAAAAGAGAAACAATCAAGCAACCTCCATTAGGGAAAAAATACCAACAAATGACATTCCTCAATGCTTCATTGAAAAGGTACATGGACTTTAAAATATATACAAACAATTTCACATGTTGATTAAAGATAAATAAACTTGCGCAATACTCCTATGAAATATGTCGTTCATCGAATTTAGTAATCTAGCTCCACGCAAAACAACGAAAATTCTTACTATCCATTCATCGTATTGACCAAAAGTGATGGTGCGGCATGACACAATACTGACAAAAAATAAATTATGTCACTGCTTTATAAATAAGATCGAATATTTCTAAATCAATTACAAAAAAATGATAGAAATCGGTACCTTTTGCGACAAGATATAGCCGAAATAGTGAGATTCTAAAATGCGACAAACTCATAATATCTCATTTGAAGAAAAATACCGAAATCAAATTTTATTCAATTTTTCCTTTCAAATGAATCGCCTCTTCCATCATTTCTACTGGCAGCCGAAGAAGTCAGATTTATTATTTTTCCATCATCCTCCTCTCATCAAACATACTACTTGCCGAAGCGAAGGCAACATTGCAAATCATTATTATCAATTACACAGAAAAATACATACATACTTACAATTCCATACAAATGAAAATCATATGGCATGACCAGAGAATCGTTAATGCGAGATCCATTATCCATACAAATTAACTTACTTGCAAATCCTATATGCGACCTGTGCTGCTAAACAACAAAAATGCCTATGCTCCTTCTTACAAAAAAAAAATACAACATACATGGGTGTCAATGAGTCAACGATTAAGCAACAACTGAAGTATGCGTTTATTCAATATTAATATTTGCATATTACAAGTATGTTAGTGCATGTTATTATGTATTTACATTATGTGTTATGTAGGGCAGGGGTTGCCAACCTATATGACATCTCCCCTTGTTGGTAAAACTTTTGACAACAATCGGTTATGTTTAATTGAACTAAATGTATAACTTAAATATTCCAATGTGGTAAGTACTTCAATTTAGAACGTTGCGATGAACAGTAATACTGATTGAGAGAGAATAAAAATTTTACAATATTTAAAAACTCAATAAGCGAATGATGGAGTATGAAAGAAAAATGAATAATCCATAAAGAAAACAAACTTAAGCTATTAATGAAAATGTGATTTAACGTTTAAGTTTTGTAACGTTCGGGTTGTTTTATAACACGTCCGTATCTTGTTGTCTTAGCAGTGGAGTTTGTTGAATCCGGTGGTTTTGTGATCTGGGTTGGTGAAGTCATGGCTGGTGTTGGTGTGATTGTTACTTCCGGTTTGTTAGAGTTGGTGATATTTGAATTTGATGGGATGTCGGCATTGGTTGGTGATATAGTAACTGTTACTGATTTTGGGGCTTGAATAACTGATTTAGTTCGTTGAATATGAATAGTGTTGCGTCTAAGAAGTTTCCCATCGTCTGTCCTTATTCCGAGCGATCGTGGTGCTTGTTTCGGTAAATCTTCGACGACTCCAGTTATCCAATCTCGATGGCTCCGCTGAATACGTACTCTATCTCCGGGATGAAAAGGTTTGGATGGTATTGTGTTTTTGTCATAGTTGGTTTTGTATATTTGTCGCATTTTGGTTATATTTTCATGTACGTCTGGTATAACGTTAGGTTTTAGCATTTCTATGGATACTGGCAAGGTTGTCCTCGTTAGTTTGCTCATGAGGCGCTGGTTTGGTGATTGAAGACTCTCATTTCGTGGTGAATTGCGATAGTTGAGAAGCGCAAGGTAAGGATCTGTTTTGTCTCTGTGGCATTTTTTCAACATCGCCTTTGCTGTCTGTACGTAACGTTCCGCTAGGCCATTCGATCTCGGATAGTAAGGACTAGATGTTTGATGTTGAATGTCCCAGGCGGTGGTAAATGCAGTGAATTCTCTCGAAGCAAATTGTGGACCGTTGTCCGATTCCATGACAGATGGAATGCCGTGTGTTGCAAACCAAACCTTTAGAGCCTTGATAACGTCTGCTGATGTTGTTTGATTCAGTTCCGTGTAGTCGAAGAAACCGGAGTAGCTATCTGCAATTAATAAATACTCATTACTTTGGAAATGAAATATGTCGATAGCTACTATTTCCCAGGGTAAAGTAGGGATTGTTTTGATTATAAGAGGTTCCTTCGGTTTGGATGGCTGATCAGATTGGCATATGCTGCAACGCTCGACTAAGTCTTTGACATCATGGTGCATGCGCAACCAGTAAACGTTTGCTCGAGCACGTTGTAGACATCTTTGCATTCCGAAGTGGCCTTTATGAATAAGTGCTAGTGTTGCTAGTTGCAGGTCTTTAGGAATAACAACTTTGGTGGCTTTATAAACAACGTCCTCTTTGACAGTTAGCTCCTCTCGAAAGTTCCAATAGTTGCTTATCGTGGGCGGCAAGTCTGTGATTTTTTCAGGCCAACCCTGTAAAATAAAGTGTTTGATTAGTATTAATTCTGGATCATTTGAAGTTTCTAATTTTAGTTTGGCTTTTGAGATTGCGCTCAACTCCGTTAACGCGTGTGTTTGCATGGCATCCTCTGGTGTTTCGTTAATTTCGTTATAGCAATTTCTGCTAAGTGTATCCGCCAATTTTATATCGGACCCTTTTCGGTACACTACCTTTGGTGAGTATGGGTGCACCTGGAGGAGTATTTTTTGTAGCCGAGGTGAAGCTGAGCACAGTGGTTTTTTAAAAATCGTTTCCAAAGGCTTGTGATCGGTTTCGATGGTGAGTTTTTTTCCATAGATGTACTCGTGAAACTTCTCACACGCAAATCGTATTGCAGTGGCTATCTATCTGAGCATAGTTTTTCTGGGTGCTCGTGAGTGCACGGGAAGCATATGCTACCGGCTGATCATTTTGTAGCAGTGCTGCCCCGAGACTGTTTTGGCTTGCATCGACCTGCAGTGTTACGTCAAGTTTGGAATCATAATATCGCAATAGTGGGGTCGATGAAAATGATTGCTTAAGAGATTCGAAAGAAGCTTGTTGACGTTTCGACCAGTACCAGGCAGTCTCTTTTTTCAGAAGTTCTCGAAGTGGGTAGGTAATTTCAGACAGGTTAGTGATGAATTTGGAGAGATATGTGGCCATTCCCAGAATTCTTTGCAGCTCCGTTCGATTGGTTGGTACTTGTAATTGTTCAATAGCAATAGTTTTTTCTGGATCGGCACACACACCTGTTGATGTTAAAATGTGGCCAAGGTACCTTATTTTCGTGGCATTGAAAACGCATTTGTCCCTGTTTAATTTAAGACCAACATTAGACAGTACCTGAATAACTTTACCTGTGAGTTTCTGCAGTTCCTCTTTGGTTTTCCAATGAATCAAGATGTCGTCCATAGCGACTTCAGTATTTTCACATTTTTCAAGGGTTTTTTGCATAAAGCTTTGGTATACTTCTGGCGCACATGCAAGTCCAAATGGTATCCGGGTGAAGGAGTATAATCCCCATGGAGTGGACATCGTGAGATATTGCTGTGTGCGCTTTGACACTTCTATCTGCCAGAAGCCCCTCGTACAATCTAATAATGTAAAGAATTTAGCTCCTTTAATGTTTGCTGTTATTTGATCTATTGTAAGTAAAGGATGGTAACGCCGACGTATGTTTTTATTTACATCGGTTGGGTCAATGCATATCCTTATTTTATTTTTCTGTCTTACCACTACCATAGGTGAGACTGCAGGTGGGAACCCTTCTGTTTTAATAAGGACGCCGAGTTTGATCATTTTGTCGATTTCTTTTTTCACATCGTCACGGATTGAATGCGGAATTCTCCTTGGTGCGTAATGTTCAAACTTGGGATTTTCAATTAGGTCTATGTCATACACAAAATCTTTAACCTTTCCCAGTCCTTGAAATATTTCGCTATTCAAGTTGATTTCTTGCACACGCAGTACTAGGGAACAGTCTTCACAGTCATCTTTGCCCAAGATTGGTTCACAACCCGAAAAATCTTTTACGACCAGAAATTTAATTTTACGCTTTTTTTCTCAAAACACAATCAAGGTTTAATTCACCACGTACGTCAATCTTTGTTCCACCGAAAGCAATTAGCTGTATGTTTGATGGCTTAATTTTATCTGTATTAATTTGTTCTATTAGACTGCACGGAAGTACGTTGCACTGCGCGGCTGTGTCGAGCTTAACTTTGATGGTTTTGCCGTCGATTTTTATTTCCTCGTACCAATTTTTTTTTTCATCTTTATTTGTCTCGGTTTTATTGATTGACAATACAAATAAGCTGCTCGAATCGTCGCTCACGTTGTCATTTTCGTCCTGTTGCGCGTTTTCTTGTAGTGCGTATACTTTTTTCTTTTTGTTAAAACATTTTTTTTTCTCTGGAAGCATAATTCGGTAAAATGACCGTTCCTTTTGCAGTTCTGGCATTTTTTATTGTATTCCGGGCATTTATATTGTTCATGCTCTGTGCCACACCGCTTGCATTTGTAGGTGTTTGCTGATTTCGGGTTTTGTGTATTTTTGTTATTGTGTGGGGTATATTTTTTTATCGCTTCAACTGTAGCGGCATCGGGCTTATGTAATTCTCGTAAGTGTTGTGATGCTATCTCACTTGCCCTACATACCTTTATTGCTTGGTCTAGTTTAATATCATCCTCCGCTAATAACTTTTCCCGCACACTATCACCCCTTATGCCCGTTACTATTTTGTCTCGTAAAAGTGAGTCTTCTAGGGTCTCAAAAGCACACTTTTTAGACTGGGTTTTGATTTTTGTGTAAAATTCCTCGAAAGTTTCTCCTTCTCCTTGATTGAGCTTATTAAAGGTGTATCTCTCGAAGGTTAGGCTTACCTTTGGAGAGAAATACTCATTAAATTTCTTGATTATCTCTGCGACACTATTCTGCTCTTCCGCTGTGAATGAAAATGAATTATATATATTTGCGGCATCTGCTCCAATGCATGACATGAAGGTTGCCACTTGGATTTCCTGTGACTTCTTGTTCAATTGTGCAGCTATATCAAACCATTTGTAAAGCTGGAGCCAATTTTTCCAGTTTACTGACTGATTTCCACCGGATATCTGAAGTGGCTTTGGAGGTTTGATGAAATTGACCGCGCTAGTCCCTTCCGCGGACGTAGGATTTGTAGGATTATCGACAGGCATTTTTTACTTTAATTTTGTTTTAATTTTTTAATTTACTTCTGACACCATGTCAATGAGTCAACGATTAAGCAACAACTGAAGTATGCGTTTATTCAATATTAATATTTGCATAGTACAAATATGTTAGTGCATGTTATTATGTATTTACATTATGTGTTATGTAGGGCAGGGGTTGCCAACCTATATGACAATGGGAATGCAATTATGAAAGGTTCGATAAAGAGAGATAAAGCAGTGTAAAAAAAAAATGGTGTGAGCAGAATTGAAGACACAAACCTTCCAAACGCCATCTACCAAAATAAAAAAACTCGCTGTTATGATAATACCATAGACTAATTAATAATAAAGACGCACCGCTTCATATAAAGGAAAAGTCACCACTTTGTGATTGCCTCCACGGAGATTGCCGCCATCTCATGCATGTTGTGTCGTTAGCTTGTGTTTCGGAAGTTGCATCAGACGAAAGTTGTTACAATCGAACACATTATAGCATATTTGCTGCGATGACTGGTGGATGTTTTTTTTACTCTGTGGGTATGTAGTTCTTGCGTTTCGAATATTTTTCGTGAAAGTACCTAGGTGTAGGTATTCTGCTTTTAATTAAGGGTACCTATGCAATTTTTCCGTATTTTTGCTGTGATTTAAAGGAAAATTCGTGTACTAATATATGTATAGCTGATAGCTGTTGATGTTGTATGATATCCTCTTTTTTTCAAAATTATAGACAGGTGATATACAGGGTGTCCCAGTCAAGCGGTATAATCCTTTAAGGGGTGATTTCTGAAGTTCCGCGGAAACAAACAATTGTACGGCAGAGGGGGGGTCTATTCTCACCCCATTTACAGTTAATGGGCTATAAAGTGGGTGACCTCTAATTTCGATGTGTAATTACTTTAAACGCTATAACTTCTAAACTACATATTACAGCTACAAAAATTGTTTTGCACATTTTTGCACATTTTGGTGGCGCATACAAGTCTTAAATATTTTGGCTACATCTGTGTAGCTTCAAAAAAGTTAGGGCTCCTTAAACACAAAATTATGAAAATTGTTTTTTTGTATAATGCACTCGCGCTATAGGGGTTATGACTACCCTTTTTATGTATTATAAGATACACAGCGTGAGGAGGCAGAACTTTTTTATTTTTTGTTCGGCGGAACTTCAGGAATCACCCCTTAAAGGATTATACCGCTTAACTGGGACACCCTGTAGGTATACCTATAATTATTTTTTTTTACGATTTTCGTTTTTTTTGTCTTTTTTTTAGATTTTTTTCTTTTATATTTATTAAGTAGGTATTCAAGTAATTCAACTTTTTCATATTTTTTTAATATTCTGTTTATGTCTTTTTAGTAGATTATATATATATATATATATTGTATATTTAATTTTTTTAAGGTGTAGTTTTTGTTGTTGAAATCATTGTGAGCTTGAAAAAAAAGGTTATTGCTGAATTATTTTTAGCTTAGGGTGTTGCTTCGGTACCTTTTGAGAAATTGCAAGCTTTGCACTTTCCCAGACACAATTTTTTTTTAGAAGAACAAGAATGATGTAATCTAGAACTGCGATGTGATGGGATCTACAAATGTTTTCATCGGAAAACCAAAAAGTAAACTTTGGAATCAGATTCGTTTCTATTATGCAACTCTCTATTATTGTAGTTTTAATTTTTTTCAAGTGTGGAGTATTATTTATATAATTTTTGAAAATTTTTATATGAATCTTACATATTTCAAAAAATAAATCAGTTGACGTTTTTGAAAAGTTTTTGTGAAAGAGGAATGTTTCAGAAGCCTTTTTCAATTTAATAGATTCGCCAGATCTTTTCATATCGGTGTCACATAATTTGCAAGGTATTCTAGTTTTAGCCCTCAATACTGCAGTACCGATGAAGTATCTAAGGTAAAGATCCTCTATTAAAAAATGTTCTTCTAATATTTGAGACTCGGGAAGCTCAGTGTCCTCGTTTTCTTCCAGTATTAGAGCATTGTCAGAAAAGCTTAGATTTGCAGTATCATTTCGCAAACAATCTTCTGCTTTCAATTGGGAAAATAAATTTTCTTACAAAAATTCCTCAGTGTCGTGTTCGCAATTTGATGTATAAGTGCTTAAGGATGAGAACTTATGTGACATTATTTTTGCAATAATATTATTGAAAGTATAAACAGATGGATTTGGATCAAAACCCCCGCCCTACTTCTTACCAATGAAAAACAGTTTTCAATGGGATCTTGATCAAACAATTCGGAAGATAATTGTAAAATTGCTCTTCCAACTTGTAAAAAGCCTTTTACCCGTCTTATTGTGACTCTCAAAATTTAAAGCTTTAAGGTAACTGCAACTTTCTTCTAAAAATGATCGAACCTTATTGTTTCGTTTCAAGCCACTCCTATATATGTTTTTGGTAAAAGGCGCCTTAGAATTCAAGCAGTCAAACAAATTGTTAAGGAACTCAAAAAAACATGCTGTAGACAAGGCACGTGGAGCTACTTCCGAGCTAAATATGTCCATTTCAAACGCAGTTTTTATCGATGCACTAACAGTATAACTAAAAATTTGAGTAGCGTATCTAACTTTCATTTTTTGCCGATTTGCCATCGGCGAATGGAGTTTTCAGAAGGAAAATTTATTTGAAGAGCATCTCTTATGTATCTATAAACCATAGGTGATTTGTACATCAGTTCAGATGCTAGATCTTTTTCACTTTTTCCCCAGTGAGAATATTTCGATTTCTTGCACAAAATCATTTTGGCAAATATTTTTGCATTCCGACTTACATTTGGTATGGATTCAATTAAAGAAGACAATGGAAGAGCATTTTTCTTTTTTAAATCTTTGTTTTTACACTTTGTCATCTTAATTTGCTTGCAAGATCTTTTAGTCATCAATGTAACATTTTTATATTTTTTCATCAATTGATTGTATTTTTTCTCAATTTCAATATATTTGCTTTTGTAGAAAAAACTGTTTTTTTCTGACTTTAAGCAGTTTTTACATTTTGCATTTTCTATATCTATGGTATTACCACTAACAGACGACATAGGCTCCACATCATGCAACTCTTCAAATGAAAGCTCTTCTGTATCTGGTCTTTTCAGCTCATATCTTCTTCCTTCAAAGCGAACGGGTATGTGATCCTGGTCAGAAGGTGTATTATTTTCAAGCAAAATATCACCTGAAAAAATTGAAGGTACTGCTGTTTTTTTTTAGTTTTTTTTAACCTATATCATTTTGGCTAAAATGATTGGCACAAATGTATGGGTATTTAGCTGGAGGATGTTTTTCTAATAAACATGCATCCATCCAATTTTCAAAAAAATCGAATCCTCTTTGGGAAACCGAAAAAAAGATAGGGTTGGATTGTCACGCTTCGATTTCCGACAAGAAGGGACAGCGCATCTCAAACCCCAACTTTTTGTGCGAAGAGCCATCTCATAAAAAGTGAAGTAAAGTGAATAAATTTAAAATGATGTAATCTCTGTATCTACCTCATAAACACATGAAAAGAATAATATCTCGCATCAATCAACCTCCATCCACAACGATGAACGAACGATGATCGTATGGCGTGGCGGATGGTTTCGATACAGTCCGAAGCGACCGACCGACGTAGAACTGCAACTGTTTTGTGTTTGTGTGTGTTGTTTGCTTTCGAACTTCATGGTTCATGGCATCTTCACGTTGTTGCGGCGCTTCGCTGATCGTACGAGAGTAATTGTATTGTGGCTGGAGTACTGTGTTATGTGTGTAGTGGTAGTTAGTAGTCTGAATATACATACTCTGAACTGAATATGAATTGCGTTCTTATAGATCGGTACAACTTGCAACACAGATATATAATAAGCCAACATGAATGATAGTAGCAGCAACCCGGTGTAGGAAATTCAAAAGTGGTGACTTTTTCTTTGTATGAAGCGGGGTGTCTTATTATTAATTAGTCTATGATAATATGTATTCGGAAATTTATTTGTGCAAGATTATGCAATCGCAATATACACACAATATGATTTTTGATAACGATTATGGATGAATGAATACCTACCCCTGACCTATCGCAAACTTTCATCAAGCCCAACAACTAATTTACCATCCATATACTGCACCCCTCTCACCAACACATCATATCCCCATCATGAGAAGTAAAAAAAAAAAATCGATAAATAAACGACAAACCACACACTTGAAAAACTTCCATTAAAAACAACAAATAATTTACCAACCATATCCCACACCCCTCTCACCCACACATCATATCCACATCATGAGAAGTAAACAAAATATATTCGATAAATGAGGAGAAAGGAAGACAACAAAAATAACTACGAATATGCATATTCAAAGGCATACTAGCATTTTGTAGAAAAGGTTCTACAATATGGTTGTATAAATGTAGCTTTTTTTAATGACTTACTTAAGTCGTAAGATGGTGTGTAAGTCGAAAACTCGAAGTGAAACTGTATATACAAAGACATAACTGATGTATGTGTGGTGTAACCATTGTATATAAACTCTATAGTACTACTCGTATCATGAAGACCATCGACGGGATCGCCATCTAGTGGTCTAACATGGCATGTTACCTTCCACATGCCAATGCACAAACCATTATATGGATTGCAAAACTGTATCGCATTCATGTTCATCCAATTCCATAAAAAGAATGAAGATGAATGTTTGTTTACATTTGGAAATGGTTGAATGGCTCTGGCTTTGTCGTTAGAAAAGGATGGATAATGATAGCTTTTTATATAGCAAGAAAAACACAAGTTTCGTATTTTGTTTGCATAAATGCATGATTGGATGTGTGTGTGTAGTGACTGCGTTGCAAATTGTTCAGCTATGCGTGTAAAAATAAAATTAAATTATGGTATTACCGATATTGGTGGGAAATTGTATTAGATATTACTTTTTCTTGTTATTTCGTTTTTGCGCAGGTATATGAGAAGAAAGATAACACAGGTAGCGTTGATGGTTGACGGTAGGGCGGAAAGGTGAAGGAATAATATCGGGTAGACTTATGCCATATTAGGCGTTTTTCTTTTTTAGCCCCGAGCGGGGAACAGAGCGGGGCCCGAGCGATCAGAGCTTGCTCCGAGCTGAACATAACCCGAAATTAAGAAACAGAATTGGGCACTAAACTGTCATTAGATAATTTTTTTTCTATTTATTTTCAAAATAGTCAGGATTGCTTCTGAAATTGGTGTTTGTCAAGGATTGTTCCATTTAAATTATAATTTCTAGTAAATAAACTATGGAAAAAGCACAAATAATGAATGAAGTCAGCCGTGCTCAGCTTTTCGCTCTATGTGCTCGGTCATTTTTAATCGAGCTCATCGAGCGAGCCCTGAGCTAGCTCAGAGATAAAAATGAAATACAAATTTTGTGCTCAGAGCGCTCCGAGCTAAAAAAGTAACACAGTTGTCTTTTTGACAGCTCAGTGCCCCGCTCGGAGCTAAAAAAGAAAAACGCCTATTATTTGTTTGCTCTGAACTCTGATTGAAGTTTGGGGTATGTTATGTTTTCTGGTATTTAATACTATTGGTATGTATGTGTATGATGATGAAATGATTTTTTTGTTATAATTTATATTTGCAACTTGCAAGTAAAAAATGGATATACATATGTATATTCATATTTAAAGGTATGGTGGATAAAGAAAGGTGGGAGAATTGTCTTCGAGAAGATTGATGGTATAGGTACCTATTATTTGTTGGCTTCGATGAAAGTTTGGGGTAGGTTATGGCATATTGCAATTAGACCATCACAATCACCAGTAACTTGTTTCTTTGTATTCAATACAATTGGTGTCTGTGTTCACATCGGTGAAGGAGATTCGAGTTTCAGCAATGAGGATTCCCAAATGGTTTATAAACCATATTTGCATGTGAAAAAATAATATTAATTGAGGCAGAGATAAAATAAGATATATAGATAAGTTATAGTGTGTGTACGAGGAAAATGCTCAGCTTGTCATAATATTTATTTAATAAAAGATATTTAATAAATTTTGTTTCTTTATTTATTTTCTTTTTGTACTTTTTGATTTTCACAACTTTAATTTTATTCTAATTCTCGCTACGCGTTTCGAAGTTTACTTCATCTTCGGGCGAGTACTTGTTCGAACAAGTAAACTTCGATGAAGTAAACTTCGAAACGCGTAGCGAGAATTAGAATAAAATTAAAGTTGTGAAAATCAAAAAGTACAAAAAGAAAATAAATAAAGAAACAAAATTTATTAAATATCTTTTATTAAATAAACATTTAAACACAACCGGAGACGAAAAAACCAAAAACATGAATTGTCATAATAGCTGCGGGTATTTACGAACAACTGAAAATGGTTTATTTATTGGCCTTGTAAAAGGACATGCAAATTTGCGAGTACATGTTCCCAGCTACACTGCGAACGATCCTTAAAATTTTCCAGTTTAAAAAGAAAATCGTAGATATTTTCGGACCCGTCAAATGAAATTTGCCACTTTTCAATTTTACAAACTAACTTACTGAAGAAGTTTGTTGACTTATTGGTGGTTCTTGTCTACGTTGGGTCGAAAACGAAGCGTTATTTAAAAAATGTTCGAAGTCCAAACGAGCGTTCGAAGGCCTCGTAGGGTTCACATTGGGAGTATTTAAATTCAAATTGTACAATCTTCCAACTAAGGTATCTGTAATAGATTTCAAGAATGAAAACTCTTTGGTTTGCCTCGAGTCTGTGGCTTCTTCTTGAACAGATGGACGATGTTATTATCATCATAATTGTGGTTATCTACCAGTTGTGGTAAAATCTTATCCTGGCTTAAACGTACACAAGTCCCAGGTGGAGTACGACTAACTATTGGCCTGGATTCCATTGCTCCTGAACTTACTTACTTAACGGGCTCCGGACCCGTGCAGAGTCTCTGCCTGAGACACAGCAGCCTTCCATTCTCTACGATCCCGGGCACGCTGCTTCCAGTTGGCCAGACCAAGCGCTCTGGCATCCGCGATGACTTGGTCTTTGAAACGGAGGTTCGGTCTTCCTTGCCTTCTCGAACCTAGGGGCTGGGATTCGAAGATCCTCTTAGCTGGAGCACTATTGTCCATTCGCTCGATGTGGCCGAGCCAGTCTAGTCGACGTATTGTGGCTTTTTGGACTACATCCACATCTTGGTACAGCTCATAGAGTTCGCTTTTGTATCTTCTCCTCCATTCGCCCTCCTCGCATACAGGACCAAAAATCCGCTAAAGAATTTTTCTTTCGAAGGAGCCCAGTATCAGCTCTCCCTTCCTGCTTATCGTCCAGGAACCCAGTTGTTTTGGCAAACCGAAGTAGCAGCGGTTTCCTAGGGTAATTTTTGCCGGATCTCCACTAAGGTGTCTTTCGTTGAGTTCATGTTTACTGCGAGATAGATGAACTCCTTAACTACCTCGAAATTGTTGCTATCAATAGTGACGTTTTGTCCTAGGTGGTGGACAGATGTTTGTTTGTTTGTTGATAGCATGTATTTCGTCTTGTCCGTATTTACTACCAGGCCAACAGATTTCGCCTGCTCTTCAATCGCCGTGAAAGCTTCTATCACGGAGCGCTGTGATCGACCGACGATGTCAATATCATCCGCATAACCCACCAGCTGAACGGACCTGTTGAAGATAGTGCCTTCCGTGTTGACACCTGCCCTGCGCTCTATCTGCTCCAGTACGAGATTGAAGAATCCCATGATAGCACGTCCCCTTGCCGAAATCCGGTGCATGTTTGAAATAGTTCGGTGGAACTATGTATTTTCAAACTGCACGTTGCACCGCGTGTTTTCCAGAGTACGCGACACATCTGAATCAGTTTTTCCAGGATTCCGAAAACGGCCATCGCCATATCGAGCTCCTGACGATGTATACTATCATACGCGACTTTGAAGTCGATGAAGGTGGTGTGTCTCGACTTGAAATTCGTTGGTCTTTTCCAGGATTTGCCTCAGTGTGAAAATTTGGTCTATAGTCGATCTGCCTAGCCGGAAGCTACACTGGTACGTGCCAATAAGTGTGTTGCAAAACGGTTTAAGACGTCCACACATTGCTCCTGAACGGGGAGTTATATTTCGAAAAGTGGACGAATTTCTCAAATTACTTGGTCTTCCTCTAGAACGTGTATTTGGAAGTCTATTATCGATTATAGAAAATTTCGGATTTTAAATATAAATTCAAAACTTTCAACTTTCAATATCTTTTAATAAACCTCAATTGAAAAAAAAATAATACATGCATAATTTGGGGTCAGCGGGGTCGGTGTGGTATTATTATTATTATTTCTTCTTTATTTTTCACTGATAACAAAAAGTGTACAAGTTATACTTTACTTAAAAATACGGACATGGCTATGCTGCCGTCTGCCGGTCGGTGTGGTAGAAGTGGTGGTAAGTGGTACACGGACGGCTCGAGGACCAAGGAGGGAACTGGTGCAGGAGTGTTTGGGCCAGGAACTAAGCACTACGAATCCATGGGCAAATGTGCCAGCATCTTCCAGGCAGAAATATGTGCCATAGACAGGTGCGTTCGAATCAACCTCGAGAAAACTACAGGAATTGCAACATAGCAATAATGTCTGACAGTCAAGCAGCCATAAAAGCTCTTGACGCCTACGTCATCAAGTCAAAACTCTTGTGGGAATGCCTACACGGACTTAATAGACTAAGCAAGAATAACAGAATTTCCATCTACTGGGTACCTGGCCATGTTGGCATTACAGGCAATGAGGCAGCGGACTCTCTGGCAAGAAAAGGGGCAGAGGAACCCTTCATAGGACCTGAACCGTTCTGCGGGATAGGAGAACACACTCTACGCGAACAGTTCTGGAGGAAGAAACAAGGGCTAAAACCTTTCTCAACCTCCAAGATCTGAGGCAAGCAAAGAAACTCTTAGGAAACTACAACCAAAAGAGATTCAAAGCTTGTATCAGCCTTATCAAAAACAACCTAAGAATCCTAACAGGCCTCCTCACGGGGCACTGTAGACTTAATTATCTAGATAATAATATAAGACTGAAGTATTGAGAGAGGGCTCTGAAAGAGGGCATGAACCTCTCCGAGGCACAAGCAGGGGGACACAATAGACCAATAGGTCGCAGTGTAATATACCCTAACTAAATATTATTAAATATTAAGATGTCTATCTTGGTAAACAGACGGACTGTGCAAATCAATGTACACAATACGAACAAGACTGTATATAATTGGCAACTATAGGTAACATAGCAGCAACATAGTCCAGTGTAATAACTACCAGACAATGGACTAGGTATACTATAAAAGAATTAGGATTTATATATTATAAAAATATTCATATGCACAACTTATCCTTTCACGAATAAAACTAGACCAATATGAATACAACAAGCAGTTCAACTCTTTCTGATATCCAATAGTCGCCAGGCGGATTACAATTAAAACTATGAATATATCGGGACTATACTGTTGCATGTTTGCTTGAACTGTGTCATTCAGCATTAATTAGTCAACTACGCCATCTAGTAGAAAGTGGCCATATTACCGATTTTGGCAGCATTGGAATAGCAGTTTGAGTAGCTGTGGTATAACTTGGTATGTTGTTCTCGAACCTTCTGAACTTAACGAACCTTCTCAACGAATCTGGAAATTTCGAGAGGTGTCACTAGGAGATATAAGTAGATGTCGCAGGAGCACCCAAGACATTCGAGTTGGGAACCGCGATAAAGAAGGGCGATAGATGACAGTAGTGAAAAGTATAGAGAATATTGAATAAGAGAAGTGATTGTTTATTTAAAGTGATTAATTGTGAAAGTGAATTGTTGAATTAAATAAGTGAATTATTAGAATAATAATAAGGAAGTAAAAGACATTGAAAGAGAACTAATAAAGAATAATTAAATAGAATTACGTTTTATCTTTTCGAATCCTAGCCTGGATGCAACATTGGTGTCAGAAGTGGGATAAAACGTATTCAGTGTGAAATTAAAGTGAAGTGAATTAGTTTAAAAAAAAAAAAAAAAAAACGTATTTAGTGAAAAAAAAAGGAAAGAAAAATGGGCCGCACATTGAAATTACTACAGCTCAGTATACCGCAGTTAAAAGCTGAGCTAGAAAAGCGGAATCTCTCCACAGCTGGAGGAAAAAGTGATCTGGTGCTTCGACTGCAGGAAGCTGTTGAAAACGAAGGAGAAAATCCCAAGTCCGTTTTGTTCGACGTAGCAGAAGAACAAGTAAGTACAGCCGTTGATATGACTGCTATGATGGAACTACTTCTGGCCAAGTTCGATCAGAAATTCGACTGTATGGACTCTAAGTTAGATGAACAGAAGAATTCTCTAGAACAACAGACAAATTCTCTAGATTCCAAACTGCAATCAATGGACTCTAAATTTGATGAACAAAAGAATTCTCTAGATTCCAAATTGCAATCAATGGACTCTAAATTTGATGAAAAAAAGAATTCTCTAGAACAACAGAAGAATTCTCTAGATTCCAAATTGGAATCAATGGACTCTAAATTTGATGAACAAAAGAATTCTATAGACTCTCAGTTCAATGAACAGAAGAATTCTCTGGATTCGAAATTGAAGTCAATGGACTCTAAATTCGAAGAAGAAAAGAATTCCATAGTTGCCGCCCAAAAGAGCGCTGTGGAAGATTTTAAAAATGTTCTCGAAGGAAAACTCGAAGAAATTGACCACAAGTTCGAGAAGGTTGAAACCAAATTCGACGAAATCCATCAGACGTTTTGCAAGCATGAAACAAACTTCGAGAACTTGGCTAGAGAGCTGGAGAAAGTGAAGAAGCAGAAGGCTCGAGAAAATTCTGCGGACTGCCCGAGAAGGAAAGAGATGCAGCCTCCTGTTTTCGACGGTCAAACATCATGGCCAATTTATAGGAAACAGTTTGAAGCAGCTGCAATGGCGAACAGCTGGGACAACGAGGAAAAGTCGATTGCGCTAACGCTCGCACTAAGAGGTACAGCTGCGGAGTTACTCCAAACCGTCTCAGAAGAGAAGCAACACGACTACGACGCCCTGGTCAAGGCTATAGAGATGCGCTTCGGTGATGAGCATATGCAGCAAGTGTACAGGGTCCAGCTACGCAGTAGAGTCCAGAAGCGGGGAGAAACACTCCAACAGCTGCAAGCAGATATCGAACGTCTGGCACATTTGTCATATCCTAATGCTGGTGAGGTTCTCATCAATGAAATGGCTGTGGAGGCGTTTATCCAAGCCATTGAAGATAGACAACTGCAAATGGCCGTAAGAATGGCTGGAAAGAGAACTCTCGCTGAGGCCCTAGGATTTGCCTTGACAATGCAAGCTGCTGATCAGGCATCGCATGTGTTCCACCGCGTAAGGGAAATGACAGCCGTTGAATGCTCATGTCAAAGAACAGACATCGTAGACCGGAACAGAGATAACAGAGGTCAAATGCGCTGCTGGAACTGCAACAAAATAGGGCACTTACAGAGACAGTGCAGAGCTCCACCCAGACAAGGCAGTTGTCCACATTGCGGGCCTAGGAGGCGCAACGAAGAAGCATCTGGCAGATATAGCTTCGCAGAACCAGCAGGCGGGAAACGTGTAAGGAACAGCTTCTCGGGGCAGAAGTGGGTTTCCGGAATCGATGACTCCAGGACCACAATTCAAGTCTCCCAAACCAAACGAGTAAACCAGAGTTTAACAGTGGAAGCCTATATCGGTCAAAATAAGTGCGTGGCAGCCATCGACACCGGTGCCACCGCTTCTATTATAAGGAGGGACATCGTCCGTCAGTCGTGGTTGCACAATACCAGCAGTTACTGTCTGAAAACAGCAACAGGAGCGACAGCGAAAGTGTACGGAGATATCATGCTAACTATAAATTTGGCAGGATTAGCATTCTCCCACGCTTTCTTAGTAGCCGATATATGTGACGAATGCATCATTGGAATCGATTTCATGAAGGCGCATGATGTCGTGTTGGACTTTGGTATGCAAGTTCTCAAGTATCGAAACGTAGAGATTCCAAATGTGTACGGGAACGAGAACGCCGCATCCCTGAGGACAGTCATTAGTGAGGACGAGGTCCTACCACCTTCTTCAGAGACACTGATTCGGACAAAGCTGGAAGGTGATCCTATGAGCCACCGATTCTCTCTAGTCGAGCCAAAACACAACCACTACCGAAACTGCGTGGTTGGAAAAGTGCTTGTCGAGCCGAAGAACAATATTGTTCCCGTACGAGTTCTTAACCCGGAACACAAAAGCGTCAAATTGAAGCAAGGTGAGCTGGTTGGAAAGGGTGTACCGGGTACTGAAATCCACCGAAATATTCATCCGATATCCAGCGACCCCATGAAGACGAGGTACGGCACAAAAGCAACCACCACAGGATTCCAGGAAGGAGATCCGGTATGGCTATACAACCCTCATCGCCGAAAAGGTATGTCACCTAAACTGCAGCAGGATTGGGAAGGACCCTATAAGATAGTGAAGCGCATCAACGATTTTGTCTACCGGATCCAGCGAGGAAGAGGCAAGCTGAAAGTTGTCCATGTGGATCATCTCCATCGCTACCATGGCGAAAATATTTACGTGCTTGTTCGGGATGAACAAGTTTAAGAGGGGGATATTGTTGCATGTTTGCTTGAACTGTGTCATTCAGCATTAATTAGTCAACTGCGCCATCTAGTAGAAAGTGGCCATATTACCGATTTTGGCAGCATTGGAATAGCAGTTTGAGTAGCTGTGGTATAACTTGGTATGTTGTTCTCGAACCTTCTGAACTTAACGAACCTTCTCAACGAATCTGGAAATTTCGAGAGGTGTCACTAGGAGATATAAGTAGATGTCGCAGGAGCACCCAAGACATTCGAGTTGTGAACCGCGATAAAGAAGGGCGATAGATGACAGTAGTGAAAAGTATAGAGAATATTGAATAAGAGAAATGATTGTTTATTTAAAGTGATTAATTGTGAAAGTGAATTGTTGAATTAAATAAGTGAATTATTAGAATAATAATCAAGAAGTAAAAGACATTGAAAGAGAACTAATAAAGATTAATTAAATAGAATTACGTTTTATCTTTTCGAATCCTAGCCTGGATACAACCATACTAATGAAAGTCATACTCAACTTGAACCGCCAAGAGACACAATAGAACACTCTACAATTGCTGGAGCTTAGCTAAAAGCTCTAGAGTTAGCCAGCATAATCTTTGTGGTGACGTTCTTAATGCCTCGAAGTAGGTCTATTGTTAGAACACGTTTAATGCAAAAGAGAAACAAGCTAGCAGCCTCCATTAAGCAAAAAATACCAACAAAAGACCTTCCTCAATGCTTCATTGAAAAGGTATATTTATTTTAAAGTCCATGTAGGTATACCAACATTTTCACATATTGATTAAAGATAAATGAGATTGTGCAATACACATATAAAATATGTCGTTCATCGAATTTAGCAATCTAGCTCCACGCAAAACAACGAAAATTCTTACTATCCATATAAATATTCATCGTATAGGTACCTACCTATTGACCAAGAAGTGGTGGTGCGGCATGGCACAATACTTTTGCATGTTTGCTCAAACTGTGTCATTCAGCATCAATTAGTCAACTTGTACCGCCATCTAGTAGAAAGTAGCCATATTACCGATTTTGGCAGCATTTGAATAGCAGTTTGAGTAGCTGTGGAATAACTAGTACACTCAACGAATCTGGAAATTTCGAGAGCTGTCACTAGGAGATATAAATAGATGTTATGTTGTTCTCGAACCTTCTAAACTCAACGAATCTGGAAATTTGGAGAGGTGTCACTAGGAGATATAAATAGATGTCACAGGAGCACCCAAGACATTCGAGTTGTGAACCGCGATAAAGAAGTGCGATAGATGACAGTAGTGAAAAGTATAGAGAAAAAGTATAAGTATTGAGTAAGATGAAGGTGATTGTGTATTTAAAGTGATTAATTGTGAAAGTGAATTGTTGAATTAAATAAGTGAATTATTAGAATAATGATCAAGAATTGCATTGAAAGAGAACTAATAAAGAATAATTAAATAGAATTACGTTTTATCTTTTCGAATCCTAGCCTGGATGTAACATTGGTGTCAGAAGTGGGATAAAACGTATTCAGAGTGAAATTAAAGTGAAGTGAATTAGTTTCAAAAAAAAAATAAAAAAAAAATGGGCCGCACATTAAAATTACTACAGCTCAGTATACCGCAGTTAAAAGCTGAATTGGAAAAGCGGAATCTCTCCACAGCTGGAGGAAAAAGTGATCTTGTGCTTCGACTGCAGGAATCTGTTGAAAACGAAGGAGAAAACCCCAAGTCCGTTTTGTTCGACGTAGCAGAAGACCAAGTAAGTACAAGCGTTGATATGACTGCTATGATAGAATTACTTCTGGCCAAGTTAGATGAACAGAAGAATTCTATGGACTCTCAGTTCAATGAACAGAAGAATTCTATGGGCTCTCAGTTCAATGAACAGAAGAATTCTCTGGATTCCAAATTTGATGAACAGAAGAATTCTCTAGATTCCAAATTGCAATCAATGGACTCTAAATTTGATGAACAGAAGAATTCTCTAGATTCCAAATTGGAATCAATGGACTCTAAATTGGAAGAACAAAAGAATTCAATAGTTGCCGCCCAAAAGAGCGCTGTGGAAGATTTTAAAAATGTTCTCGAAGGAAAACTCGAAGAAATTGACCAAAAGTTCGAGAAGGTTGAAACCAAATTCGACGAAATCCATTCAAACTTCGAGAACTTGACTAAAGAGCTCGAGAAAGTGAAGAAGCAGAAGGCTCGAGAAAATTCTGCGGACTGCCCGAGAAGAAAGAGATGCAGCCTCCTGTTTTCGATGCTCAAACATCATGCCCAATTTATAAGAAACAGTTTGAAGCAGCTGCAATGGCGAACAGCTGGGACAACGAGGAAAAGTCGATTGCGCTAACGCTTGCACTAAGAGGTACAGCTGCGGAGTTACTGCAAACCGTCTCAGAAGAGAAGCAACACAACTACGACTCCCTGGTCAAGGCTACAGAGATGCGCTTCGGTGATGAGCATATGCAGCAAGTGTACAGGGTCCAGCTACGCAGTAGATTCCAGAAGAGGGGAGAAACACTCCAACAGCTGCCAGCAGATATCAAACGTCTGGCACATTTGTCATATCCTAATGCGGGTGAGGTTCTCATCAATGAAATGGCTGTGGAGGCGTTTATCCAAGCCATTGATAGACAACTGCAAATGGCCGTAAGAATGGCTGCAAAGAGAGCTGTCGCCGAGGCCCTAGCATTTGCCTTGACAATGCAAGCTGCTGATCAGGCATCGCATGTGTTCCACCGCGTAAGGGAGATGACAGCTGCTGAATGCTCATGTCAAAGAGCAGACGTCGTAGACCGGAGCAGAGATAACAGAAGTCAAATGCGCTGCTAGAACTGCAACAAAATAGGGCACCTACAGAGACAGTGCAGAGCTCCACCCACTCGAGGCAGTTGTCCACATTGCGGGCCTAGGCGGGGCAACGAAGAAGCATCTGGCAGGGATAACAACCATCCTGCAGATATAGCTTCGCAAAACCAGCAGTCGGGAAACGTGCAAGGACCAGCTTCGAGGGGCAGAAGTTGGTTTCCGGAATCGACGACCCCAGGACCACAATTCAAGTCTCCCAAACCAAACGAGGAAACCAGAGTCTAACAGTGGAAGCCTATATCGGACAAAATAAGTGCGTGGCAACCATCGACACCGGTGCCACCGCTTCCATTAAAAGGAGGGACATCGTCCGTCAGTCTTGGCTGCACAACACTAGCAATTACTGTCTGAAAACAGCAACAGAAGCGACAGCGAAAGTGTATGGAGAGGTCATACTAACAATAAATTTGGCAGGATTAGCATTCTCCCACGCTTTCCTAGTAGCCGATATATGTGACGAATCCATCATTGGAATCGATTTCATGAAGGCGCATAATGTAGTATTGGACATTGGTATGCAAGTACTCAAGTATCGAAACGTAGAGGTTCCGATGGTGTACGGGAACGAGAACGCCGCATCCCTGAGGACAGTCATTAGTAAGGACGAGGTCCTACCACCTTCTTCAGAGACATTGATTTGGACAAAGCTGGAAGGTGATCCTGGGGCCCACAGATTCTTTCTAGTTGAGCCAAAAGACAACCACTGCCGAAACTGCGTTGTTGGAAAAATGCTTGTCGAGCCTAAGAACAATATGGTCCCGTACGAGTTCTTAATGCGGAACACAAAAGCGTCAAATTGAGGCAAGGTGAGGTGGTTGGAAATTGTGTACCGGTTACTGCCATCACGAAACTATCACAGGAAGTTGTTGCGAAGCCTTCACCAATGGGAAGGACTGAGGTGAAAAGAACTTTATTCCAGCACTGCGATCTGAATCGGGAGCAGCAAGCCATGGCAGGGAACCTCATCAACGAGTTTGCTGATATATTCGCTTCGCGGGACTGCGAGTATGGCCGAACACACCTTGTACAACACCGGATAGACACTGGAGATGCGAGACCGATTCGTCAGCCTCCCAGACGATTACCATTGGCTAAGCAGACGGAGGTTGCAGAGATGGTGTCGACGATCGAGAAGGAAGGAGTGATCGAATGCTCTAAAAGCCCATGGGCATCTCCAATTGTTCTAGTCAAAAAGAAAGATGGCAGCACTGAACTGACGGTTTGTGAAGGACTTTGCAAGGATCGCAAAGAGCTTGCATCAACTGACGGAAAAGGGAAAACCATTCAAATGGTCAGGTGAATGCGAAACGAGTTTCAAGAGTCTCAAACACCAACTGTGTGATGCTTCAATTCTAGCGTACCCTACACCAGGAAAGACATTTATTGTAGATGCCGACGCTAGTAATGTTGGGATCGGAGCCGTTCTTTCGCAGATCCATGATGGCCAAGAGAGAGTAGTTTCCTACTTCAGTAAAGTACTATCCAAGCCGGAGAGGGACTATTGCGTAACCAGGCGGGAACTCCTGGCTTTGATACTGGCAACAAAGCACTTCCACAAGTACTTATATTTGCAGAAAATTATCCTGCGTACAGATCATGCGTCTCTAAAGTGGCTGCTGCAGTTTAAGAACCCTGAAGGACAAGTCGCGAGGTGTATTGAACGGCTGCAGATGTATGACTACGAGATACAGCACCGGAAGGGAACTCTTCACTCCAACGCAGATGCCCTCTCCCGGCGACCATGCAGGGCTGATTGTAAACATTGCGTACGCCAGGAGGAAAAAGATAAAGTATCAGTGCAACGGTTGAGAGCTGAGCCCATTAGCGGGTGGAGTGCACGGGAGATCCGGAATGCTCAACGGATATCGAGCCGATTCTCGCCTGGAAGGAACATGAAGGCAAGCCGGACTGGCAGCAGATCTCCAATAAGAGTCCGGAACTGAAGGCATACTTGGCACAATGGGACTCACTTCATGTTCAGGATGGCATTTTGAAAAGAAAATGGGAAAGTTCGGATGGAACATCAGCCGTGATGCAACTTGTGGGACCCAGATCGAAAGTCAAAGAAGTGCTTAGGGAACTGCATGATGGAGTGTCCGGAGGTCACTTGGGAGTAAATAAGACACTCGAAAAAGTGCGAGAACACTTTTACTGGATCCACGCAAGAGACGATGTCGAAAACTGGTGCCGAAAATGCGCCACTTGCGCAGCCAGTAAAGGCCCGAGAGTAAAAATGCAAGGCAAGATGCATCAATACAACGTTGGAGCGCCCTTTGAAAGGATTGCAGTTGACATCGCAGGACCGTTTCCAGAAACCAACAGTGGAAACCGCTATATCCTCGTAGTGATGGACTACTTCACTAAATGGCCTGAAGCATTTGCTATACCTAACCGACAAGCTAAAACCGTGGTAGAGCAGATTGTCCACAACTGGATAAGCAGATTTGGCGTACCAATGGAATTGCACTCGGACCAAGGTCGCAACTTCGAGTCGGAGATCTTTCAAGGAGTATGCCGGCTACTAGGGATTAAGAAGACAAGAACAACCCCGCTTCATCCACAATCGGACGGAATGGTGGAACGCTTCAATAGAACCTTAAACGAACACCTTTCTAAGGTTGTTGGCGACTGCCAGCGGGACTTTGACAAGCAGATCCCCATGTTCCTATTAGCTTATCGGAGCGCAGTTCATAACACAACAGGACATACTCCATCCGAAATCCTTTTTGGTCGAACCATCCGGTTACCTAGTGAATTGATGTTTGGATCTCCGACTGATGAAGCAACGAATGAAGATGATTATGTTGCGGATCTCAGAGAAATCATCAGAAACATTCTTCGGAAAACTAGAGATAAGATTCGGATATCCAGCGACCGCATGAAGACGAGGTACGCCACAAAAGCAACCACCACAGGATTCCAGGAAGGAGATCTGGTATGGCTATACAACCCTCATTGCCGAAAAGGCATGTCACCTAAACTACAACGGGATTGGGAAGAACCCTATAAGATAGTGAAGCGCATCAACGATGTTGTCTACCGGATCCAGCGAGGAAGAGGCAAGTTAAAAGTTGTCCATGTGGATCGTCTCCATCGCTACCATGGCGAAAATATTGACGTGCTTGTTCGGGACGAACAAGTTTAAGAGGGTGATATTGTTGTATGTTTGCTCAAACTGTGCCATTCAGCATCAATTAGTCAACTTGTACCGCCATCTAGTAGAAAGTAGCCATATTACCGATTTTGGCAGCATTTGAATAGCAGTTCGAGTAGCTGTGGAATAACTAGTACACTCAACGAATCTGGAAATTTCGAGAGGTGTCACTAGGAGATATAAATAGATGTTATGTTGTTCTCGAACCTTCTAAACTCAACGAATCTGGAAATTTCAAGAGGTGTCACTAGGAGATATAAATAGATGTCGCTGGAGCACCCAAGACATTCGAGTTGTGAACCGCGATAAAGAAGTGCGATAGATGACAGTAGTGAAAAGTATAGAGAACAAGTATAAGTATTGAGAAGGAGAAAAGTGATTGTGTATTTAAAGTGATTAATTGTGAAAGTGAATTGTTGAATTAAATAAGTGAATTATTAGAATAATAATCAAGAATTACATTGAAAGAGGACTAATAAAGAATAATTAAATAGAATTACGATTTATCTTTTCGAGTCCTAGCCTGGATGTAACAATACTGACAAAAAATAAATTATGTCATTGCTTTATAAACTAGATCGAATATTTCTAAATCAATTACAAAAAAAATGATAGAAATCGGTACCTTTTGCGACAAGATAAAGCCGAAACAGTCTAAAATGCGATAAACTCATTTGATGAAAAATACCGAAATCAAATTTCATTCAATTTTTCCTTTCAAACGAATCGCTTATCAATCATACATTCTACTCGCATACGAAGAAGTCAGATTTCTTATTTTTCCATCAGCTCCCTCTCATCAAACATACTACTTGCCGAAGCGAAGGCAACATTGCAAATCATCAAAAGTATTCGGCTGTTACGCAGAAAAACAAATAAATACTAACACTTCCATAAAAATGAAAATCATATTATGGTACGACCAGAGAGTCGATAATGCGAGATCCATTATCCTCCATACAAATTATCTTACTTTAATTCCATCATAAACCCCTGCTTCTTGCAAATCCTACATTCTACCTGTGTTTCGAAACAACAAAAATGCCTATGTTCCTTTTCTTACAAAGAAAAAAAATACATACAAACATGGAAATGCAATTATGAAAAGGCGTACAAGGAAAACAAATTTCTTCATTCTGCATGACCTATCTCACTTTAAATTTAATATAAGTTAAAAGAAGCAAAATCATATATTTGCATCTTCTTCACACTCACAGGATAATTTTTCTTTCAAAATGTGAGAAAATCCAAATAAATTTATCCTTTCTTTCATTTTCATTCCCTCCTACACAATAAATTCATTCTTTCTGCTGTCATATCGAAACCAAGAACCAATCCAAGTTCATTACCCAATTCATAATCGAAATCGTAACATCGATGCATGCGCCAGATGGTGGGACTTGCTAACACAAAAAAAGGCTTCATGATAGTACTATAGAGTTTATATACAATGCTACTCGTATCATGAAGCCTTTTTTTGTGTTAGCAAGCCCCACCGTCTGGCGCATGCATCGCTGTTACGATTTCAATTTAGCTTGGGTAATGTATTTGGATTGGTTCTTGGTTTTGATATGACAGCAGTAAGAATGAATTTATTGTGTAGGAGGGAATGAGACCAGAAGTATGATTTCACGTAAAATGAAACAGAGGATAAATTTATTTGGATTTTCTCACATTTTAAAAGAAAAATTATCATCTGAGTGTAAAGAAGAAGCAAATATATGTTTTTGATTCTTTTAACTTATATTAAATTTAAATTGAGATACGTCATGCAGAATTAAGAAATTTGTTTTCGTTGCATAAGTATGCCTTTTCACAATTGCATTCCCATGTTTGCATGTACTTTTTTTTCTTCGTGTTTTTGTTGTTTCGAAGCACAAGTAGAATGTAGGATTTGCAAGAAGCAGAGGTTTATGATGCAATTTATTATATTATTATATATTGTCATGCAATATGATTTTTATTCTTATGGAAGTGTTAGTATTTATTTATTTTTCTGTGTAACAGCCGAATACTTTTGATGATTTGAAATGTTGCCTTCGCTTCGGCAAGTATAGTATTGTTACATCCAGGCTAGGATTCGAAAAGATAAAACGTAATTCTATTTAATTAATCTTTATTAGTTCTCTATCAATGTCTTTTACTTCTTGATTATTACTCCAATAATTCACTTATTCAATTAAACAACTCACTTTCACAATTAATCACTTTAAATACACAAACACTTTTCTCTTACTGGATACTTATACTTTTTCTCTATACTTTTCACTACTGTCATCTATCGTACCTCCCTATCGCGGTTCACAACTCGAATGTCCTGGGTGCTCCTGCGACATCTATTTATATCTCCTAGTGACACCTCTCGAAATTTCCAGATTCGTTGAGAAGGTTCGTTAAGTTCAGAAGGTTCGAGAACAACATACCAAGTTATACCACAGCTACTCAAACTGCTATTCCAATGCTGCCAAAATCGGTAATATGGCCACTTTCTACTAGATGGCGTAATTAATGACACAGTTCAAGCAAACATGCAACAATATCCCCCTCTTAAACTTGTTCGTCCCGAACAAGCACGTCAATATTTTCCCCATGGTAGCGATGGAGACGATCCACATGGACAACTTTCAGCTTGCCTCTTCCTCGCTGGATCCGGTAGACAACATCGTTGATGCGCTTCACTATCTTATAGGGTCCTTCCCAATCCTGCTGTAGTTTAGGTGACATGCATTTTCGGTGATGAGGGTTGTATAGCCATACCGGATCTCCTTTCTGGAATCCTGTGGTGGTTGCTTTTGTGCCGTACCTCGTCTTCATGGGGTCGCTGGATATCGGATGAATATTTCGGTGGATTTCAGTACCCGGTACACCCTTTCCAACCACCTCACCTTGCTTCAATTTGACGCTTTTGTGTTTCGGGTTAAGAACTCGTACGGGAACAATATTGTTCTTCGGCTCGACAAGCACTTTTCCAACCACGCAGTTTCGGTAGTGGTTGACTTTTGGCTCGACTAGAGAGAATTGGTGGCTCATAGGATCACCTTCCAGCTTTGTCCGAATCAGTGTCTCTGAAGAAGGTGGTAGGACCTCGTCCTCACTAATGACTGTCCTCAGGGATGCGGCATTCTCGTTCCCGTACACCATCGGAATCTCTACGTTTCGATACTTGAGTACTTGCATACCAAAGTCCAACACGACATCATGCGCCTTCATGAAATCGATTCCAATGATGCATTCGTCACATATATCAGCTACTAAGAAAGCGTGGGAGAATGCTAATCCTGCCAAATTTATAGTTAGCATGATATCTCCGTACACTTTCGCTGTCGCTCCTGTTGCTGTTTTCAGACAGTAACTGCTGGTATTGTGCAACCACGACTGACGGACGATGTCCCTCCTTATAATAGAAGCGGTGGCACCGGTGTCGATGGCTGCCACGCACTTATTTTGACCGATATAGGCTTCCACTGTTAAACTCTGGTTTCCTCGTTTGGTTTGGGAGACTTGAATTGTGGTCCTGGAGTCATCGATTCCGGAAACCCACTTCTGCCCCGAGAAGCTGTTCCTTACACGTTTCGCGCCTGCTGGTTCTGCGAAGCTATATCTGCCAGATGCTTCTTCGTTGCGCCTCCTAGGACCGCAACGTGGACAACTGCCTTGTCTGGGTGGAGCTCTGCACTGTCTCTGTAGGTGCCCTATTTTGTTGCAGTTCCAGCAGCGCATTTGACCTCTGTTATCTCTGTTCTGGTCTACGATGTCTGTTCTTTGACATGAGCATTCAACGGCTGTCATTTCCCTTACGCGGTGGAACACATGCGATGCCTGATCAGCAGCTTGCATTGTCAAGGCAAATCCTAGGGCCTCAGCGAGAGTTCTCTTTCCAGCCATTCTTACGGCCATTTGCAGTTGTCTTTCTTCAATGGCTTGGATAAACGCCTCCACAGCCATTTCATTGATGAGAACCTCACCAGCATTAGGATATGACAAATGTGCCAGACGTTCGATATCTGCTTGCAGCTGTTGAAGTGTTTCTCCCCGCTTCTGGACTCTACTGCGTAGCTGGACCCTGTACACTTGCTGCATATGCTCATCACCGAAGCGCATCTCTATAGCCTTGACCAGGGCGTCGTAGTCATGTTGCTTCTCTTCTGAGACGGTTTGGAGTAACTCCGCAGCTGTACCTCTTAGTGCGAGCGTTAGCGCAATCGACTTTTCCTCGTTGTCCCAGCTGTTCGCCATTGCAGCTGCTTCAAACTGTTTCTTATAAATTGGCCATGATGTTTGACCGTCGAAAACAGGAGGCTGCATCTCTTTCCTTCTCGGGCAAACCGCAGAATTTTCTCGAGCCTTCTGCTTCTTCACTTTCTCCAGCTCTCTAGCCAAGTTCTCGAAGTTTGTTTCATGCTTGCAAAACGTCTGATGGATTTCGTCGAATTTGGTTTCAACCTTCTCGAACTTGTGGTCAATTTCTTCGAGTTTTCCTTCAAGAACATTTTTAAAATCTTCCACAGCGCTCTTTTGGGCGGCAACTATGGAATTCTTTTGTTCTTCGAATTTAGAGTCCATTGACTCCAATTTCGAATCCAGAGAATTCTTCCGTAGTTCTAGGGAATTCTTCTGTTCATTGAACTGAGAGTCTATAGAATTCTTTTGTTGTTCTAGAGAATTCTTTTGTTCATCAAATTTAGAGTCCATACAGTCGAATTTCTGATCGAACTTGGCCAGAAGTAGTTCCATCATAGCAGTCATATCAACGGCTGTACTTACTTGTTCTTCTGCTACGTCGAACAAAACGGACTTGGGATTTTCTCCTTCGTTTTCAACAGCTTCCTGCAGTCGAAGCACCAGATCACTTTTTCCTCCAGCTGTGGAGAGATTCCGCTTTTCTAGCTCAGCTTTTAACTGCGGTATACTGAGCTGTAGTAATTTCAATGTGCGGCCCATTTTTCTTTCCTTTTTTTTTCACTAAATACGTTTTTTTTAACTAATTCACTTCACTTTAATTTCACACTGAATACGTTTTATCCCACTTCTGACACCAATGTTACATCCAGGCTAGGATTCGAAAAGATAAAACGTAATTCTATTTAATTAATCTTTATTAGTTCTCTATCAATGTCTTTTACTTCTTGATTATTACTCCAATAATTCACTTATTCAATTAAACAACTCACTTTCACAATTAATCACTTTAAATACACAAACACTTTTCTCTTACTGGATACTTATACTTTTTCTCTATACTTTTCACTACTGTCATCTATCGTACCTCCCTATCGCGGTTCACAACTCGAATGTCCTGGGTGCTCCTGCGACATCTATTTATATCTCCTAGTGACACCTCTCGAAATTTCCAGATTCGTTGAGAAGGTTCGTTAAGTTCAGAAGGTTCGAGAACAACATACCAAGTTATACCACAGCTACTCAAACTGCTATTCCAATGCTGCCAAAATCGGTAATATGGCCACTTTCTACTAGATGGCGTAATTAATGACACAGTTCAAGCAAACATGCAACAGTATGTTTGATGAGAGGGAGATGATGGAAAAATAAGAAATCTGGCTTCTTCGTCTGCGAGTAGAATGTATGATGGAAGAGACGATTCGTTTGAAAGGAAAAATTGAATAAAATTTGATTTCGGTATTTTCCATCAAATGAGATATTATGAGTTTGTCGCATTTTAGGCTATCACTGTTTCGGCTATATCTTGTTGCAAAAGGTACCGATTTCTATCATTTTTTTGTAATTGATTTAGAAATATTCGATCTAATTTATAAAGCAATGATATACTCTTTTTTTGTCAGTATTGTGCCATGCCGCACCATAACTTCATGGTCAATAGGTACCTATACGATGAGTATTTATATGGATAGTAAGAATTTTCGTTGTTTTGCGTGGAGCTAGATTGCTAAATTCGATGAACGACATATTTTATAGGAGTATTGCACAAGTTTATTTATCTTTAATCAACATGTGAAATTGTTGGTATAGGTATATATTTTAAAGTCCATGTACCTTTTCAATGAAGCATTGAGGAAGGTCAATTGTTGGTATTTTTTGCATAATGGAGGCTGCTAGCTTGTTTCTCTTTTGCATTAAACATGTTCTAAGAAAAGATATACCTACTTCGAAGCATTAAGAACGTCACTACAAAGATTATGCTGGCTAACTCTAGAGCTTTTAGCTAAGCTCCAGCAATTGTAGAGTGTTCTATTGTGTCTCTTGGCGGTTCAAGTTGAGTATGACTTTCATTAGTATAGTCCCGGTATATTCATAATTTTAATTGTAATCCGCGTGGCGACTATTGGATATAAGAAAGAGTTGAACTGCTTGTTGTATTCATATTGGTCTAATTTTATTCGTGAAAGTATAAGTTGTGCACACCTATGAATATTTTTATATTATGTATATAAATCCTAAT
This sequence comes from Portevinia maculata, assembly GCA_949715645.1. Taxonomy (NCBI): domain Eukaryota; kingdom Metazoa; phylum Arthropoda; class Insecta; order Diptera; family Syrphidae; genus Portevinia; species Portevinia maculata. The sequence goes on from OX454527.1 coordinate 126,075,769, forward strand.
TCTTTTAGGTAGTTATTACACTATACTATGTTGCTACTATGTTACCTATAGTTGCCAATTATATACAGTCTTGTTCGTATTGTGTGCATTGTTTTGCACAGTCCGTCTATTTTCCAAGATAGATATCTTGCTCTTAAGCATATTGTATCTAATCTTATCAAATTTAATATCTAATTTAATATCGAATTTAGCACCGACCGCGCTGACCCCAAATTATGCATGTATCAATTTTTTTTTTAATACAGATTTATTAAAAGATACCTACCTATTGAAAGTTAAAAACTTTTGAAGTTTTATTTAAAATCCGAAATTTCCTATTATGGATAATAGAATTCCAAATACACGATCTAGAGGAAGACCAAGTAATTTGAGAAATTCGTCCACTTTTCGAAATATAACTCCCCGTTCAGGAGCAATGTGTGAACTTCTTAAACCGTTTTGCAACACACTTATCGGCACGTACCAGTGTGGATTCCAGCCAGGCAGATCGACTATATACCAAATTTTCACACTGATTCAAATCCTGGAAAAGACCAACGAATTTCAAGTCGAGACACACCACCTAATCATCGACTTCAAAGCCGCTTATAATAGTATACATCGTCAGGAGCTCGATATTGCGATGGCCGAATTCGGAATCCTGGCAAAACTGATTCAGATGTATCGCGTGGAAAACACGCGGTGCAACGTGCAGTTTGGAAATAGTTCCTCCGAACTATTTCAAAGATGCACCGGATTTCGGCAAGGGGACGTGCTATCATGGGATTTTTCAATCTCGTACTGGAGCAGATAGAGCGCAGGGCAGGTGTCAACACGGAAGGCACTATCTTCAACAGGTCCGTTCAGCTGGTGGGTTATGCGGATGATATTGACATCGTCGGTCGATCACAGCGCTCCGTGATAGAAGCTTTCACGGCGATTGAAGAGCAGGCGAAATCTGTTGGCCTGGTAGTAAATACGGACAAGACTAAATACATTCTATCAACAAACAAACAAACCTGTCCACCGCCTAGGACAAAATGTCTTCGAGGTAGTTAAGGAGTTCATCTAAAATTCTTCGGCGGATATGTTGTCCTGTGTGCGAGGAGGGCGAATGAAAGAGAAGATACAACCGTCCACTACATTGGCTCGGCCACATCGAGCGAATGGACAATAATGCTCCAGCTAGGAGGATCTTCAAATCCCAGCCCCCAGGTTGGAGAAGGCAAGGAAGACCGAACCTCCGTTTCAAAGACCAAGCCATCGCGGATGCCAGAGCGCTTGGTCTGGCCAACTGGAAGCAGCGTACCCGGGATCGTAGCGGATGGAAGGCTGCTGTGTCTCAGGCAGAGACTCTTCACGGGTCGGGAGTCCATTAAGTAAGTTAGTTCAGGAGCAATGGAATCCAGGCCAATGGTTAGTCGTTCTCCACCTGGGGCTTGTGTAGGCTTAAGGCAGGATAAGATTTTACCACAACTGGTAGATAACCACAATTGTGATGATAATAACATCGTCCAACTGTTCAAGAAGAAGCCACAGACTCGAGGCAAACCAACGAGTTTTCATTAGTGAAATGCAGTCTATTAGAGATACCTTATTTGGAAGATTGGACAATTTGAATTTAAATACTCCCAATGTGAACCCTACGAGACCTTTGAACGCTCGTTCGGACTTCAAACATTTTTTAAATAACGCTTCGTTTTCGACCTAACGCAGACAAGCACCACCAATAAGTCAACAAACCTCTTCACTAAGTTATATGCCATAACCTAACCCAAACTTTCATCGTAGCCAACAAATAATAGGTACCTATACCACCAATCTACTCGATAACAATTCTCCCACCTTTCTTTATCCGCCATCGCCCCTACCTTTAAATATCAATATAGGTATATCCATTTTTCACTTGCAAATATAAATTATAAAAAAAAATCATTTCATCATCATGCACATACGTACCAGTAGTATTAAATACCAGAAAACATAACCTACCCCAAACTCAATCAGAGTTCAGAGCAAACAAATAATATGGCATAAGTCTACCCGATATCATTCCTTCATCTTTCCGCCCTACCGTCAACCACCAACGCTACCTGTGTCATCTTCCTTCTCATATGCCTGCGCAAAAACGAAAAGCAAGAAAAAGTAATATCTGATACAATTTCCCGTAATACCATAATTTAATTTTATTTTTACACGCGTAGCTGAACAATTTGCAACGCAGTCACTACACACACACCTCCAAGCATGCATTTATGCAAACAAAATACGAAAATGCTGTTATATAAAAAGCTATCCATCCTTTTCTAACGACAAAGCCAGAGCCATCCAACCATTTCCAAATGTAAACAAACATTCATCTCAATTCTTTTTGCGGAATTGGATGAACACGAATGCGATACAGTTTTGCAATCCATATAATGGTTTGTGCATTGGCATGTGGAAGGTAACATGTCATGTTAGATCACCAGATGGCGACCCCGTCGATGGTCTTCATGATAGTACTATAGAGTTTATATACAATGGTGTAACGTTGAATTTGTGTTTCTCTTATCTGTTCATTTGTTAAAGTTTTTTTTCTTTACATGTACACAAGAAAGTAATGTACCGATCCTGAGGAAGAAAAATACCAGGTCCGGCTCTAGTACAAAAGCGCCTTATGAGAACCACACTGCGAACATTCTACACCGGGGCGGAGAATGTTTAACGCTTACAACAATTTTTAGGGATTTATATTAATTGCAATTCATTTTCAATTTTATTATAGTTTTAGCAGCATTTATAACTAGTCCTTGGTCGTGGCACCATCTTAAGACTTTTTTCAAATTCTTCCTGCATTGTCGTAACTGCAGAATCTAGGCATTTATGTTTAACAATAATTACGATATCATCTTCGTATGCAAATGCGGTACTTTTCTTAAAAACACGAAGTAGTTCATTGGTGAACAAAATAAAAAGGATTGGTCCCAGTTTTGAACCTTGTGGCACACCATACTGGGTTGATTTCTCCCAGCTTAGTGTGTTTCCTACCTTTACTTTATTTTTGTGTTAGGTAATTTTCAATCCATTTCGATAAGATTGCTCTTACACCAATTCTTTGTAGATTCTCAACAATCTTCTCATGACTTAATGTATCGAAGGCCTTGCTAAAGTCTATAATCATTACTAGGACTTGATGGTTTTTGTTTAAGCCTGTATTGATCACGTTTGAAAGTTCAACAAGTAGTATTCCAGTGCTCTTATCCCGGAACCCCGGAACCCGTATTGATTTGGTTGTAATACTTTGTGTCTCTTTATAAGATTGGTTATTCCGCGTACTATTATTTCCTCCAAACATTTTTCTACAACTGGCAAAATTGCAATCGGCCTATAATTTTTAGTTTGACTTTTCGTTCCTCCTTTGCAAATTGGTCAGATTATCGATGTTTTTAATACCCTCGAAATAGAACCTTGCCTTATACTTATGTTAATAATTGTTTTACTTATCGCAACTAGATGTGTAGCGTTTAACTTCAAATCTATCGGTCTAATATTGTCACCTCCTGGCCCCTTATTGGTATTTAAACCGCATAGAATTCTATACACCTCTTCTTCGCTTGCTTCTTCTACATAAGGCGTTTTTCTTTTTTGGCCCCGAGCAGGGAACAGAGCGGGGCCCGAGCGATCAGAGCTCGCTCCGAGCTGAACGTAACCTGAGCGCTCCGAGCTAATTAAGAAACAGAATTGAGCACACAGATAATTTTTTTTCTATTAATTTTCAAAATAGTCAGGATTGCTTCTGAAATTGGTGTTTGTCAAGGATTGTTCCATTTAAATTATAATTTCTAGTAAATAAACTATGGAAAAAGCACAAATAATGAATGAAGTCAGCCGCGCTCAGCTTTTCGCTCTATGTGCTCGGTCATTTTTAATCGAGCTCATCGAGCGAGCCCTGAGCTAGCTCAGAGATAAAAAAGAAATACAAATTTTGTGCTCAGAGCGCTCCGAGCTAAAAAAAGTAACACAGTTCTTTTTTTGACAGCTCAGTGCCCCGCTCGGAGCTAAAAAAGAAAAACGCCTATAGATTGATTGTCCGAGATGTATATTTTCATGACTTGAAGTTTTATGATTGCAGCTATGTACTATTGTGGATGCTTGAGTTGAAAATTGTTCAGCAAATTTTTCTACAAGTTTTGTTAAATCAATGTTTTTAATCGGAAAGTTGTACAAAATAACCTCATCGATAGATCTCTTTTTTCGCCGCAGTAGTTCATTTACAACATTCCAATTTTCTTGTGTCGTTTTTGGCATCTTTGAATCTTTCTTTGTAGAGTTTGGCCTTTGTGATAAGATTGTTTTTATTCGATATATTTCTAAACATTTTGTACTCATTCTCATAGTTAGTTAAGTGGTTTTTCCACTTCCTGTAGAGCTCGTCTCTTCTTTTGCTATATCTTACTATATCAGGCGTCATCCATGCTTTAGGTTTACGATTTTTTGTGTTTGTTGTTATTGATTGTGTATATAAATCGTTCATTTTCTTTACAAAACTGTCGTAAAGTCGCTCAACATCAGGTTCGTCATATAATCTTTGAGGGTTTGTTCAATAAGCTGATTAATTTTGCGTTGATCAATTTTTGCAGGTGTTTCTTCATTATACTGTCGTTCGGAGTAGTTTTTTGAAGCATACATAGTAGCGTAGTGGTCAGATATGTCAGTTTCAATAACAGCCGACACAATGTCTTGTTTTCTAATTGTTACAAAAATAAGGTCAATAGTTGTCGAAGTATTTGCTGATATATTTACCCTGGTAGATTGATTAATAACATTAGTCAAACCCTTTGTTGCCATCATTTCAAGATACTTGTTAACTTGTGGATCACTTAATTTATTCAAATTTATATTAGCATCACCTAAAACGATTACTTATTTCTTCATCGTAATACGATTGTAAAGTTCTTCAATGAATTCTCCGATATTTAAATTTGGCGGCCTATAGATTGCATGAATATATAATTCTCTATTTTCGCTTTCAATCTCTATTTGCACGTTTTCATAAAATGCAGTGCCTATCGTCATAAACCGTAGATTCGCTTTAATATATACTGCGATTCCGCCACCCTTACACTTTTTTCTATTAAAGAATTCAGCATGAATTCATTTATCTTTTTATAACGCCAATCTACCGCACCACGTGTGCAACCACAAGAAAACCTCTGATCATCCGACCTCCAGGAACAGGAGCACAATACTCCAAACCGACTCCCAGGAAATAAAAGGTTTCATCGTCACTACTGAGACGCCATCAACGACAGCTCAACTTTACATCGCCGGTCACTTCAACAAAAGTTTTCGCCATACCGACTCAGGACTAACTGCAAGCCACATCCTGAATACAGGAAAGAAGAAGCACCAAGCCAACGAGTGAGCTATAATATACACCAGATTGAGTAGAACAATAAATTGCGAAGGAAAAAGGTAAGAAATGTCCAATTCAAATAATATTTCCGTATTGCTTGAAAATGTTTCTCCGCCTCCAACACCATCGCCACCCCTTACATCGTCATCATTGGGCTCCCAGTACAATTGTCGAACGTGTACGCGCCGAGATACCAACTCAATGGTTCAATGTGACGACTGCGATGAATGGCATAATTTTGAATGTGTTAGGGTCACAGACGGAATTAAAGATTTGCCTTGGGTTTGTCCAAAGTGTGTAATTAAAACGCAATTAGCTCCAAATGTGTCCCCTCCAACAGACTTAGCTATTACTACAACTACTGCTAACTGCTACATGTACAACTTCCCAATACACCAAATCTTACCAGAACTTAGCCTTGCATAGATCTCATAAGGTGTATCCACCAAACCAATTCGTCGATCCATCTAAGCTCTCCGTACCCCATCGTAACAACGCTATTGAGCCTCCGAACATGCTCGCCATACAATTGCAAAAACTTGAGGAGGAAAGGCTGCTGAGGAAGCAACGAGATAACGACTACTTACGCAGAAAGTACGCTATATTATGTACTAATACAACAGGCTACGAAAACGAAGTAGGGCTTTTACATGGCGATAAACTGGTAGCCGATACACAAACACCGAACCTTCTCGTGTCTGAAGATAAAGTCGCAGGCGCGCGAACGGGTGATAACATTCCAAGGTGTGAATGCTACAGCAAATTTGCAAAGGGCACCGGTAACGATCAAAGCAGTGCCAAAGATCATTCAGCCGGTTCAACAAAATCCTATCAAATGCCTTACTTCTGTTCAGGACTCTAGTTTCGCTGCAACGACCGCCCTCTCGGACCAAGCCGACAAGCAAACTGCAAACCCATTTACTTTAGGGTCCGGCCCGTCCACTCTTGCAGCATCAAACCCGCCAAACCCTAGTAACCAATTTGAAGATTATCAAACTCGGACAGCAGGATTGTCCGGTAAACCAACTCACAGATATTTAGAACACCCACCACAAACACAAAACAATCAAAACGTCATAGGCAATCAACAGTTGGCCATGAGATTGGCCTTGGAAAAGGAATTGCCAATTTTCTCCGGCAATGTCGAAGACTGGCCGTTGTTTATAAATAGTTTTGAGAATACAACACGTTCATGTGGGTTCACCAATGGTGAAAATTTGTTCCGACTTCAAAAATGTTTAACACACTGACTGCCACGTCATTCAAATATGAATGACACATAGATTACACATTGCGCGCCAAGCCAATTCGAAAAAAAAATTTAACATGAAAAGTATGCGTTTTGGGTTTATAACTGTTTTACTAAAAAAAATATATTTGTAGTAAAGATTGGTCGTTTTGTTGAAGAATTTGAAGCGGTAGGACGAGCGGACGACTGTCATTTATTTTGAATGCCATGGGCTTTTATTGGCATGTAGCCGTCATACACATATGAATGACGTGGACCCCACGGAAAATTGTGTGTCATTCATATTTAAATGACGTGGCATTTAATGAAAATATGTATCAATCCTTAGCAAACCAAATAAAAACACCTTTTTGTTCGTCTTTAGCTATTTTTCGACAATTGGCTTGGCAGTCAATGTGTTAAAGGGCGATGCACTTGCAGCTGTTAGGGCAAGGCTACTATATCCCTCTCAGGTGCCAAAGGTGATTGAGACTTTACGAATGCTCTATGGTGGGCCAGAAGCAATACTGAGGTCCATGATAGTGAAGATTAAAAGTGAACCGTCGCCAAGGGCAGACTGAGTAGATTCGTTAATACCATTTGACCTCTAAGTGCAGAACATTACTGCCACTATGGAATCCAACGGTCTGTACTTTCACTTAGAAAACCCATGTCTATTACAGGAGGTGGTGGAAAAACATCCAGCCCAAACTCGCTTAAACTGGGGTCTGTTTAAGTTAAGTGTAGGTACAGTTAATTTGTCGACGTTTAGAGACTGGATACTACAAGTTGCTCAAGCTGCTTGTGAAGTATCGGTTATGAGCTCGCCTGGGGGCGCAAATATAAAGGCAGATAATCGGGGTACAGTGGTAGCGAGGTCAAATCTCCACCAGGAACCCTCTACAAAAGGTGAAATAAACCAGCGATCTTGTGTATGCTGCCAGGGAGATTGCAGGACAGTGGAACATTGCACAAAGTTTAAAACCATTGATCTGAATGACAAATGGACTTTGATCAAACGTCACTCGATATGCAGGACCTGCCTGAGGACACATCGCAACCGCAGATGCAATGTAGATGCCAGGTGTAATGTTCAAGGCTGTACTTACAGACACCATAAGCTGCTTCACAAATACAATGCGCCTTTCGGAGAACAGTCGTCAGCTTCACGATCATCAAACGTGCAAATGCCGACACATTCAGGCTCACAGGCATCTAGTCCATCATCAAGTAATGTGAATTTACATCAACACAGCGGCAGATTTCTCCTCAAAATTATTCCCATAACCGTGTCCAACAAGGACATCAAAATCGATACATATGCTCTGCCTGACGACGGATCTAACGTGACACTAATGGACGAGCAGCTGGCACAGGATTTAATGTTGGAGGGTGAAGCAAAGCCTCTTTGCCTCAAGTGGACTTCCGATAAACATCGATGGGAACAAGATTCCAAAGAGGTCAACTTATGTGTATCTGCACTTTTACTCTTACAAGAAGTATGGTCTGCAACGCACTCGGACAGTGCCAGCTCTCGCCCTTCCGAACCAGACGTTGGATTTTGGAGATATGCAAGATCGTTTTCCCCATCTAAAAGGTCTCCCAATACGCTCCTATGCAAATGCCGGCCCACAAATACTGATCGGGTTAGATAACTGTCAGCTGACAAATGCACAGAGTATTTGCGAAGCCGGTGTTAATAAACCGTTTGCAATCAAGACCAGGTTAGGATGGGCGGTCTTTGGAAGGTTTGGGAATCTAGTGAATACGAATGCCATTGAGTTTAACTATCACGTTTGCGAGTGTAAAGCCACAGACGAGGCGAAGCTTGACCAAATGATAAAAGGCTTTTACACAATCGAAAGCACTGGTTCAAAGGCCGTAACACGAATGCTAAGTAATGACCGGGAAGCAGAGCGCGTGATGAAGGAAAGTACCATCAAAGTCGGAAAACGATTCTCAGTTCCATTACTGTGGAAGAGTGCAAATGTCGAATTACCTAACAGCAGACCAGCAGCTCAACAACGGTTATTAAGCTTAGAACGAAAACTGAAAAACGATAAATCACTTGAGTCAAACATACACAAGCAGATTGAAGACTATGTCCGTAAAGGATACCAGGTAATGACAAGTTGAAGGTGTGGTACTTGCCCATATTCCCAGTCATCAATCCAAACAAAGCATCTAAGGTACGCATAGTCTGGGATGCGGCTGCCAAGGTCGAGGGTATCTCACTAAACTCCGTGTTATTAACGGGTCCAGATGAGCTTCCCCCACTCACAACCGTCCTGTTTCGATTTCGTCAAAGAAAAATTGCCGTTTGTGGCGATATAAAAGAGATGTTCCACCAGGTTATCGTTAGAGATGGATCAGCATGCACAACGGTTTCTGTGGAGAAACAAGACTACCAGCGAAATAGAAGACTATGTAATGCAAGTCATGACGTTTGGGTCCACCTGTTCCCCATACTGCGCACAGTTCGTCAAAAATAAAAATGCCATGGAGTTCATGTCAAAGTACCCGCGAGCAGCGAAAGCCATCATCGAAAATCATTATGTTGACGACTATCTCGACAGCTTCGATGATGAGGACGAGGCTGTGGAGGTGACCAATAGTGTAAAATATACTCATCAACAAGCCGGTTTCGAAATAAGGAACTTCATGAGCAATTCGTCCAAGGTCATAAAGGCCATACAGACGGAAGGAGGCAACACTATACACGAGAGGTCGTTAAACAGCAAACTATTGGGACACTCGGAAAGGGTTCTGGGGATGTGGTGGTCACCAACGAAAGACTATTTTACCTTTTTGGGCAAACACGGCATACTTAGCGATATTATCGTTAACGATCAGAGGCCACCGACAAAAAGACGAGTCCTGAAGATACTTATGAGCATCTTTGACCCACTTGGTCTCATCGCACATATTCTTGTGTCTCTTAAAATACTATTATAAGAAATATGGCGCACGGCGATAGCCTGGGATGAAGAAATTAAGCAGGAACACTTCGAACATTGGAGAAAGTGGATCAAACTTTTAACAAAAGTAAAGGGTATCAAAATAAGGAGACCCTATTTTGAAAATTGGCGATTTGATAACACGCACAAGGGCGAACTTCACGTATTCGTTGACGCCAGTGCATCAGTATGCGCTGCAGTAGCCTATTTCAGAGTTACCAAAAACAATAAAACAGAATTCGAACTGGTTTGTGCTACGACAAAAGTAGCACCGTTAAAACCCATTTCCATACCGCGAATGGAGTTAGAAGCAGCGGTCTTGGGAGTACGAATGGCCAAAATGGTCATCAATGGCCACTCTATAACCATAAACAGTCGCATCTTTTGGTCTGATTCTCAAACCGTCCTCTGCTGGATCAAGAACGGCCGAACAAAACTGAGACAGTACGTTGCATTTAGAATTGGAGAGATCCTGGAAGAATCCAATCCCTCCGAGTGGAAGTGGGTCCCAACAGCTCATAACGTTGCCGACGATGGAACGAGAAGTAACGTAGATACCGACTCAACAGCGGAAAGCCAGTGGTTTCGAGGACAAAGTTTTTTGCATCAACCAGAAATAGAATGGCCCACGCAGCCTATCGATTTCACCATACAAGAGGAAGTGCTATTGTTGACACAGAAGGCTGAAGAAATGAAACCTCTGGTAGAGTGCTCTAAATTCTCATCCTGGGCCAAATTAAGGAAAATAGTCGGATTTGTCTTCTGTTTTATCGACCTGACCCGAAACAAAACAAAAAAAAATACCATGGTGGCTTACAACATTTTAGACTTAATTCAAGCTGAAAATTATTTGTATGCACTGTGTCAGCGAGAAACATTTCCAGAGGAATGGAATCTATTAAATCTGTTACGATTTCGATTTAGCTTGGGTAATGTATTTGGATTGGTTCTTGGTTTTGATATGACAGCAGTAAGAATGAATTTATTGTGTAGGAGGGAATGAGACCAGAAGTATGATTTCACGTAAAAAAAAATTATTTGGATTTTCTCACATTTTAAAAGAAAAATTATCCTCTGAGTGTAAAGAAGAAGCAAATATATGTTTTTGATTCTTTTAATTTATATTAAATTTAAATTGAGATACGTCATGCAGAATTAAGAAATTTGTTTTCGTTGCATAAGTATGCCTTTTCACAATTGCATTCCCATGTTTGCATGTACTTTTTATACCCTATTCTAAGGGTATATTAATTTTGACGCATAGTTTGTAACATACCTTAATATTGCCCGTAGACCCATAAAAGTTACTATATTTATGAACAGCATCGATAGTAATGTCGATCTAGCCATGTCCGTCCGTCCGTCTGTAGCCAAAAATTAGGCCTTTAAACTGGACCTAGAGAGCTGAAATTTTAACCATATACTCTCTAGGGTCCCGAAATAATCAAGTTTACGAATTTTTGAAATCCGCCCACAGACACGCCCACAAACTCAAAAAAAACAAAATTTTGGAAAAAATCGAATTTTGAGCTAGAAAGCTGAAATTGTATATATGATCTATGACTCCTAAAACTGCTCGGGATAAAAAAATTTCAAAATCCGCCCACTGACACGCCCACAAATAAATAAAACAATTTTTTTATACCCTATTCTAAGGGTATATTAATTTTTGAAAATCCAAAGTTTGAGCTAGGGAGCTGAAATTTATAATATATACTCTCTATGGGCCCTTTATGCTCATGTGTAAATATTTTTAAAATCCGCCCACTGACACGCCCACATTTTTTTTTTTTTTTTTTTTGAAAATTCAAAGTTTGAGCTAGGGAACTGAAATTTATAATATATACTCTCTAGGGGCCCTTTATTCTCATGTGTTATTTTTTTTTTTAAATCCGCCTACTGACACGCCCACAATTAAATAAAACAATTTTATTGAAACACCTAAGTTTGAGCTAGGGAGCGTTTTTTTTTGATAAAATCCTTTAAATGTTATATAACAAAATATGTAGAGCGTTCTTAACAATTCAACCATACTTAGACTTTTGTCACGCCCACTTATGAGGGATAGGAATAAGAATAGGGTATCCAACAGTTCGCCCAAGCGGACTGTAGTCCGTCCCTATGTTTTTTCTTCGTGTTTTTGTTGTTTCGAAGCACAGGTAGAATGTAGGATTTGCAAGAAGCAGAGGTTTATGATGGAATTAAAGTAAGTTAATTTGTATGGATAATGGATCTCGCATTATCGACTCTCTGGTCATGCAATATGATTTTCATTCTTATGGAAGTGTTAGTATTTATTTATTTTTCTGTGTAACAGCCGAATACTTTTGATGATTTTAAATGTTGCCTACGCTTCGGCAAGTATAGTATGTTTGATGAGAGGGAGATGATGGAAAAATAAGAAATCTGGCTTCTTCGTCTGCGAGTAGAATGTATGATGGAAGAGGCGATTCGTTTGAAAGGAAAAATTGAATAAAATTTGATTTCAGTATTTTCCATCAAATGAGATATTATGAGTTTGTCGCATTTTAGGCTATCACTGTTTCGGCTATATCTTGTTGCAAAAGGTACCGATTTCTATCATTTTTTTGTAATTGATTTAGAAATATTCGATCTAATTTATAAAGCAATGATATACTTTTCTTTGTCAGTATTGTGCCATGCCGCACCATAACTTCATGGTCAATAGGTACCTATACGATGAGTATTTATATGGATAGTAAGAATTTTCGCTGTTTTGCGTGGAGCTAGATTGCTAAATTCGATGAACGACATATTTTAAAGGAGTATTGCACAAGTTTATTTATCTTTAATCAACATGTGAAATTGTTGGTATAGGTATATATTTTAAAGTCCATGTACCTTTTCAATGAAGCATTGAGGAAGGTCACTTGTTGGTATTTTTTGCATAATGGAGGCTGCTAGCTTGTTTCTCTTTTGCATTAAACATGTTCTAAGAATAGATATACCTACTTCGAGGCATTAAGAACGTCACTACAAAGATTATGCTGGCTAACTCTAGAGCTTTTAGCTAAGCTCCAGCAATTGTAGAGTGTTCTATTGTGTCTCTTGGCGGTTCAAGTTGAGTATGACTTTCATTAGTATAGTCCCGGTATATTCATAATTTTAATTGTAATCCGCGTGGCGACTATTGGATATAAGAAAGAGTTGAACTGCTTGTTGTATTCATATTGGTCTAATTTTATTCGTGAAAGGATAAGTTGTGCACACCTATGAATATTTTTATATTATGTATATAAATCCTAATTCTTTTAGGTAGTTATTACACTATACTATGTTGCTACTATGTTACCTATAGTTGCCAATTATATACAGTCTTGTTCGTATTGTGTGCATTGTTTTGCACAGTCCGTCTATTTTCCAAGATAGGTATCTTGCTCTTAAGCATATTGTATCTAATCTTATCAAATTTAATATCTAATTTAATATCGAATTTAGCACCGACCGCGCTGACCCCAAATTATGCATGTATCAATTTTTTTTTAATACAGATTTATTAAAAGATACCTACCTATTGAAAGTTAAAAACTTTTGAAGTTTTATTTAAAATCCGTAATTTCCTATTATGGATAATAGAATTCCAAATACACGATCTAGAGGAAGACCAAGTAATTTGAGAAATTCGTCCACTTTTCGAAATATAACTCCCCGTTCAGGAGCAATGTGTGAACTTCTTAAACCGTTTTGCAACACACTTATCGGCACGTACCAGTGTGGCTTCCAGCCAGGCAGATCGACTATATACCAAATTTTCACACTGATTCAAATCCTGGAAAAGACCAACGAATTTCAAGTCGAGACACACCACCTTATCATCGACTTCAAAGCCGCTTATAATAGTGAGACGACAACACTTATCGAGGTTGCAGAAAATGACGAGGCAGCGCTCGCATCGTTTTAGAGACGTCACGAGACATGTCATTTTGACGCTCTGACGTTTCGATCTAAAAGAAAGGGATTTGGGGTTTGGCAACAGCCGAAGAAACGCGTGGTTAAGCAGGAAATTGAATAAAATATTGTTTTGCTAATTTGAATTTTACTTTGTCTTTTGTTTTACCATCGCCGACAATAATCGGCGCCTCATTTGGCGCTGCGGACAGGATCACCTATAGCAGTCCTAAATTGCTTTTCAGAAAGAGGATTGCTTCGAATTAAAAGGATTATTTACGACAGAGTACTCAGCTTTCGGTCATAACCGGCAACTACACGTGCTTGTGTAAAATCATCCGGTAGACGGAGTTTCGGGAACAATCGACAAAATTCTACGCTCTGGCAAACAATATCAGCGGTCAGAGGACGATAGCTTCAGGATAGAGCTAGACGATATCACTGCCGGCACACACATCGATATGAACACGGAGGCCAGAAACGGCCCCACGTTGACGGGCTGAACGGCGAACGGCTGCAGTGGTCGGCCACTATTAGCGAAATTTTCTGGACACAAAACTGTTATTAGAGCTGACCTTTGGTGTAATCTCTTTGAGGTAGTAACGCGAAACAAATCCGATGAAGAGCATATCTTCGAACTCATGGCCTATCTGGTGGACGATGCGCTTAACTGGTTTGCTTCAGACGTAGCACCCCACATGTCTATTCTCACTTGGGCAGCAGTACGTGCATCCCTTATTGCACGGTTCGGCCCAGCTGTTGCAAACCCTTTAGTCGAGCTCTACATCGCTTTCTTAAAACGTCAGAAACTGCAACATCTTACTACGAAGACAAAATGCGCCTTCTGCGAAACGTGCAACTAGCAGAGGCTGATGTCGTCGCTCAGTTAACCGAAGGTATGCCCCAACGCTATCGTGGATTTCTGTTGTGTGCCAAGCCGGCAACAGCAGTCGATTGGCTTGCAATTGCACTTCAACTGGAGGCCACAGTCGGAAGACAGTCAATACCTCAGCCGAAGCCACAACCGATCTTACAAAAGCAACGAGAGATCGTACTTAGTACTCAAGCGGACGTCAGACAACGGCATAAACAAAAACCCCCAACTCCATGTCGTCATTGTGCGCAAGTAGGTGAAACACAGTGGCATTGGAATCGAGAATGTCCACGAAGGCGACAACAGTCAGATCGACAACAAATGACGGATAACGACCAACCTGCGACAACACTTAGTACAGAGGCTCCAAATAACGACAACAACTCGGTGCAGGAAAACTTCCAGGGCGGCCGCCGTTAATAGATATAGCGGTGCGAATCAATAATCTACCAACACGTGCAATAATCGATTCCGGCAGTACCATCGACGTCATCAGCTCGTCACTTGCCAAACATCTACATTTAAAGCCACATCCGCACACAGCTATTTCCATAACGCACGTTAACGGCAACACACAAAGCGACGGCCGCCTCACACTACATCTTACAATCGGCTCTACAACCCGAAGAGTCACAGCACATATTTTGGAACACCCACCACACGACTTCATCATCGGCCTCAGTACAGGTAAGCTGTTTGGTCTTAAACTCGATTTTCTCGCAATCTAGTTTACAGCACGGATCCCATCAATAAGCGTCCACATATATGTCTCGCCACATGGCGCTTACTCCCATCGATCCACGAATTCAAGAGATACTACACGATTTTCGGCAGCTCTTCGCCACAGAGAGCAACGACGTTGGACGAATTCCAGGCGTTTCGCATCTCATCCGGTTGCTACCTCAGCAACAGCCTATTGCTCAGCGTCCATATCGCCATTCAGATGAAGAATCTAAAGAAATCAGACGTCAGGTTACGCATCTCCTTCAAAAGGGATTCATCAGAAGGTCCACCTCACCGTGGGCTTCGCCAGTCACGCTCGCTCCAAAGAAGGACGGGACACGTCGACTATGCATTGACTATCGTCGAATCAATGCCGTCACCATAGACGAAAGGGAACCTATCGCCCGCATCCAAGATGTCGTCGATCAACTGTCAACTTCACGTGTCTTTTCAACCCTTGATATGGCATGGGGTTATTGGCACATCGCACTGGATGACGAATCAATTGAAAAGACATCTTTCGTAACGTCAGATGGACAATTCGAGTGGACTGTTCTACCGTTCGGACTCAAGAACGCGCCCCGTACGTTTCAGCGAATTGTTCGCCAAGTTCTCGGTGACTTAATCAACAATGGCGTTATCCCATATCTAGACGATATCATTGTCTATAGTAACGATGTCAACGAGCATGCTAAACTTCTTCGGGACATTTTTGGACGTCTCACCACAGCCATCGTCAGACTTAGACGCGAAAAATGTCACTTTGCCCAAGCTGAGGTGGAGTTCCTAGGCCATGTCATCTTTAACGGAACGGTTCGACCATCGCCGATAAAACTCATAGCAGTCAAGGAATACGAAACTCCCTCTGATGTCAAATCACTCCAGCGGTTTCTCGGCTTAGCAAATTATTACCAACGACGCATCAAGAACTTCAGCACCATAGCCGAGCCACTCACCCGGCTGACAAGGAAGGACACGAAATTCGAATGGGCCTCGCAACAACAGCAAGCGTTCGATGCAATCAAAAAGTCTCTTACAACAACACCTGTAATTGCTATTTTTCGAAGCGACCGACCGGTATTTCTATTTACAGATGCTAGCACCATAGGCATTGGAGCAATTCTTATGCAACCTGGAGATGATGGACAGAAGCGGGTAGTAGCATACCATTCACGACGTCTTAATACACACGAGCAGCGATACCATGCAACAGAGCTGGAATGTCTGGCAGTCGTCGACGCAATGGAACGATTTCATGTGTACGTTCATGGTCGCCACGTAGACATCTATTCGGATCATTCTGCGCTACAGTGGCTCTTCCAAATAAAAAACCCATCAAATCGACTTTTCAGATGGTCAGTACGGCTTTCAGTCTACTCGTATACTATACACCACAGACCTGGAAAACAAAACGCGGCCGTAGATGCATTATCTCGCCAGCCAATAGCATTGCTTATCCATACGGCTGAGCTCAAGCGTGCTCAGGAGAGAAGTCCTTCGAATGACCCTACAGTGAAAAAGGATGGGTGCGGATTTGAAGTTCATCGACATCGAGGGGTAACACAGTTCGTCGCTCCACGTGAACTCCAGCTGAAAATTCTACAACACTATCACGACGAGTATGGTCATCCGGGAATTGCAACAACTAAACAACTCATTTGTGGACACTACTGGTGGAAAACAGTGACTAACGATGTGCGCGATTATGTACAAAGCTGCGCAACTTGCCAACTAGTCAAGCCAAGCAACCGTCCAGCTATGGGCTCGCTACAACCAATACCAACTCCGGAGGTATCTAACAAAGTCTGGGCGATTGATACCATAGTAATGGGTTCGTCATCTTCAGACACCGAGGAAAAATATATCCAGCTTGTAATTGACCATCACTCAAGGTACATTTGGGCTAAAGCGACACAGCGGAATACGACCAATGTATTAATTCAAGTGATCAGAAATATTTGCACCGAGGTTCCAACACCAGAAGTACTTATCAGCGACAGGGGACCAAACTTGACTTCAAAACGTTTTCGTCAGTTTCTCCGTGCGTCATCGATCAGACACCAAACAACGTCACCCTACCATCCACAAGCAAATGGTTTGTGTGAAAAAGCCAACGATACGATTGTTCGTGGATTACGTTTAGCAGCCGTCAGCTAGCCAACAAGAAGATGGACGAATCTGCTACCAGAAGTGGTTTCGAATTACAACCGCACACCGCACAGTGCAACTAGGTTCTCACCACAATTTCTGCATTTTGGAATTTCTTCAGACGCCGCTAAAGATAACACCTCTCCAGTGGAAGCTCGATCTGAGGCTATACGACGCTCAGACACAACGAAGGCGTTACGTAAAGGGCGACATGACTCAGTTCATCAATCATCAGACTTTAAGGTTGGCGACCTCGTTGTGCGAAATATTGCAGACAACCACCCGTCGCGTCATAAGCTATCGCCAACTAATACTGGGCCGTATGTCATACTTCGTTCACTTGGACCTGAAACATTTCGCATTGGATTCATCGCAGGCAATCAAATCACCAGCGTTTCCCCAGCTCATTCTTCATAGCTGCAGTGTTTTCGGCCACGAGCCGAAAACTTTTTAACGTCGGGGGAGTGAGACGACAACACTTATCGAGGTTGCAGAAAATGACGAGGCAGCGCTCGCATCGTTTTAGAGACGTCACGAGAGATGTCATTTTGACGCTCTGACGTTTCGATCTAAAAGAAAGGGATTTGGGTTTTGGCAACAGCCGAAGAAACGCGTGGTTAAGCAGGAAATTGAATAAAATATTGTTTTGCTAATTTGAATTTTACTTTGTCTTTTGTTTTACCAGGGCCGACAATAATCGGCGCCCCAATAGTATACATCGTCAGGAGCTCGATATTGCGATGGCCGAATTCGGAATCCTGGCAAAACTGATTCAGATGTATCGCGTGGAAAACACGCGGTGCAACGTGCAGTTTGGAAATAGTTCCTCCGAACTATTTCAAAGATGCACCGGATTTCGGCAAGGGGACGTGCTATCATGGGATTCTTCAATCTCGTACTGGAGCAGATAGAGCGCAGGGCAGGTGTCAACACGGAAGGCACTATCTTCAACAGGTCCGTTCAGCTGGAGGGTTATGCGGATGATATTGACATCGTCGGTCGATCACAGCGCTCCGTGATAAAAGCTTTCACGGCGATTGAAGAGCATGCGAAATCTGTTGGCCTGGTAGTAAATACGGACAAGACTAAATACATTCTATCAACAAACAAACAAACATCTGTCCACCGCCTATGACAAAATGTCTTCGAGGTAGTTAAGGAGTTCATCTAAAATTCTTCGGCGGATATGTTGTCCTGTGTGCGAGGAGGGCGAATGAAAGAGAAGATACAACCGTCCACTAGATTGGCTCGGCCACATTGAGCGAATGGACAATAATGCTCCAGCTAGGAGGATCTTCGAATCCCAGCCCCCAGGTTGGAGAAGGCAAGGAAGACCGAACCTCCGTTTCAAAGACCAAGCCATCGCGGATGCCAGAGCGCTTGGTCTGGCCAACTGGAAGCAGCGTGCCCGGGATCGTAGCGGATGGAAGGCTGCTGTGTCTCAGGCAGAGACTCTTCATGGGTCGGGAGTCCATTAAGTAAGTTAGTTCAGGAGCAATGGAATCCAGGCCAATGGTTAGTCGTTCTCCACCTGGGGCTTGTGTAGGCTTAAGCCAGGATAAGATTTTACCACAACTGGTAGATAACCACAATTGTGATGATAATAACATCGTCCACCTGTTCAAGAAGAAGCCACAGACAACGAGTTTTCATTAGTGAAATGCAGTCTATTAGAGATACCTTATTTGGAAGATTGGACAATTTGAATTTAAATACTCCCAATGTGAACCCTACGAGACCTTCGAACGCTCGTTCGGACTTCAAACATTTTTTAAATAACGCTTCGTTTTCGACCTAACGCAGACAAGCACCACCAATAAGTCAACAAACCTCCTCAGTAAGTTATATGCCATAACCTACCCCAAACTTTCATCGAAGCCAACAAATAATAGGTAACTATACCACCAATCTACTCGATAACAATTCTCCCACCTTTCTTTATCCGCCATCGCCCCTACCTTTAAATATCAATATAGGTATATCCATTTTTCACTTGCAAATATAAATTATAAAAAAAATCATTTCATCATCATGCACATACGTACCAGTAGTATTAAATACCAGAAAACATAACCTACCCCAATCTCAATCAGAGTTCAGAGCAAACAAATAATATGGCATAAGTCTACCCGATATCATTCCTTCATCTTTCCGCCCTACCGTCAACCACCAACGCTACCTGTGTCATCTTCCTTCTCATATGCCTGCGCAAAAACGAAAAGCAAGAAAAAGTAATATCTGATACAATTTCCCGTAATACTCGTACCATAATTTAATTTTATTTTTACACGCATAGCTGAACAATTTGCAATGCAGTCACTACACACACACCTCCAAGCATGCATTTATGCAAACAAAATACGAAACTTGTGTTTTTCTTGCTATATAAAAAGCTATCATTATACATCCTTTTCTAACGACAAAGCCAGAGCCATCCAACCATTTCCAA
Source organism: Portevinia maculata (assembly GCA_949715645.1). Classification (NCBI taxonomy): domain Eukaryota; kingdom Metazoa; phylum Arthropoda; class Insecta; order Diptera; family Syrphidae; genus Portevinia; species Portevinia maculata. The sequence goes on from OX454527.1 coordinate 126,095,434, forward strand.
ATGTAAACAAACATTCATCTCAATTCTTTTTGCGGAATTGGATGACCACGAATGCGATACAGTTTTGCAATCCATATAATGGTTTGTGCATTGGCATGTGGAAGGTAACATGCCATGTTAGATCACCAGATGGCGACCCCGTCGATGGTCTTCATGATAGTACTATAGAGTTTATATACAATGGTGTAACGTTGAATTTGTGTTTCTCTTATCTGTTCATTTGTTAAAGTTTTTTTTCTTTACATGTACACAAGAAAGTAATGTACCGATCCTGAGGAAGAAAAATGCCAGGGCCGGCTCCAGTACAAAAGCGCCTTATGAGAACCACACAGCGAACATTGTACACCGGGGCGGAGAATGTTTAACGCTTACAACAATTTTTAGGGATTTATATTAATTGCAATTCATTTTCAATTTTATTCAATTAATTTTTATTTAAATCAATCATTGTGAATTAACCACACTAGAGACAATATGACATTTGTTTATGTACATTTTTTCTTTAACCTTGATAGACCCTACAGAGGTCATTCTTTTTGCATAATGCATATAATGAGTAAGAAGTTGAGTTTTATTTTTCATCGGTTTATTTAAAGTGTTTCTATTAGAAAAAAAAGGCAAAGAACCAGCCATTCAACACAAAAACAGTTACTGAATATAGGTTAAGGAAATACATTTCTAAGCACTTTTTGCGTTTTTTTTTTAAATTAACAATATGTTTTAGGTTTGTTGGTACTGAATTCATCATTGTTGGTATGGCGTAGCCTTCTTCCATAATTGTTATAGGTTTCTGGAATTTCCAATAATCCATGAGCTCGTCTTCTAGTATGATGATTATGTCGTATACTCTGTTGGTAGCGTTGATCATCATAATAATGCAATAGCACAGTCATCTTAAATATGCCATTAATATCTAGGACCTTTAAATTAAAACTATTAGTATTAATGAGTTTAAATAATTGATGCTGCGAATTTGATATCTTATCAATGTGGGCGTCGGATACATTTCCCCAAGCTAGTATCCCATATCTTAGGCGGGATTCAGCTAATGAAATGTACACCTGCTTCTGCACCTCAGCGCTAGTGTATCTTTTGAGGTACACCATCGCAAAAACAGCGCTCCTAAGTTGCATCCTTATTTTATTAATGTGTTCATGCCATAACAAATGATCAACAATTATTACACCTAGATACTTTATTGCTCTGACCACTTCAATAGCGTCACTTCTTGCTGTTCTTGGGCATTCTTCATTTTGGTGGTGTATGTTGATAGTTGCTTCGGGTTGGCGTGGCATGCGTATGTGCATCATCTTAGTTTTAGCAGCATTTATAACTAGTCCTTGGTCGTGGCACCATCTTAAGACTTTTTTCAAATTCTTCCTGCATTGTCGTAACTGCAGAATCTAGGCATTTATGTTTGACAATAATTACGATATCATCTGCGTATGCAGATTAAAAACACGAAGTAGTTCATTGGTGAACAAAATAAAAAGGATTGGTCCCAGTTTTGAACCTTGTGGCACACCATACTGGGTTGATTTCTCCCGGCTTAGTGTGTTTCCTACCTTTACTTTAATTTTGTGTTAGGTAATTTTCAATCCATTTCGATAAGATTCCTCTTACACCAATTCTTTGTAGATTCTCAACAATCTTCTCATGACTTAATGTATCGAAGGCCTTGCTAAAGTCTATAATCATTACTAGGACTTGATGGTTTTTGTTTAAGCCTGTATTGATCACGTTTGAAAGTTCACCAAGTAGTATTCCAGTGCTCTTATCCCGGAACCCCGGAACCCCGGAACCCGTATTGATTTGGTTGTAATACTTTGTGTCTCTTTATAAGATTGGTTATTCCGCGTACTATTATTTCCTCCAAACATTTTTCTACAACTGGCAAAATTGCAATCGGCCTATAATTTTTAGTTTGTCGTTCCGTTCCTCCTTTGCAAATTGGTCGGATTATCGATGTTTTTAATACCCTCGAAATAGAACCTTGCCTTATACTTATGTTAATAATTGTTTTACTTATCGCAACTAGATGTGTAGCATTTAATTTCAAATCTATCGGTCTAATATTGTCACCTCCTGGCCCCTTATTGGTATTTAAACCGCATAGAATTCTATACACCTCTTCTTCGCTTGCTTCTTCTACATAGATTGATTGTGCGAGATGTATATTTTCATGACTTGAAGTTTTATGATTGCAGCTATGTACTATTGTGGATGCTTGAGTTGAAAATTGTTCAGCAAATTTTTCTACAAGTTTTGTTAAATCAATGTTTTTAATCGGAAAGTTGTTCAAAATAACCTCATCGATAATTTTAACCAACGACCATACCACGTCGAGTTAATCGGTTCTCGTCAGATCACCGAAATTAAACGACGTTGGGCGCGGTTAGTACGTAGATGGGGGACCGTTTGAGAACAACCGCGTGTCGTTGGCCAGTCCCATCTACAGAGTTGAGGTAGATAATTATACGTGGTATCACAATGGACCTAAATTGGTCTAAGTGTGTCGGCTTCTGCCGACAGCCACCTAAACCTAACCTAACCTAACCTCATCGATAGATCTCTTTTTCCCCCCGATTGATCGCCTACCTTGTCGTGGTGGTGGGGCTTAAGTACTCCCCTCTCTGTTGTTAATCGACAAAGAGGGGGTGGAAAACTAAAAGGCATCAAATCCAAGGTAAGGTTCGACGCGCCGAGACCTGCATGGCTGAGGGAGTGCTCAGTCGCTAGTGCAAACTCTGGATACCTGGGGACCTCCAGTTTTAACCCTAATTCCCCTTATCTGCATACAGGGGGTGAGTGCAGATGGACCTTCCTTCCCCCTTACTCGTGGGACTTAAAAATGAACAAAACCAACAAACCAAACAAACAAAACAAAAGAGACTAAGGTGCAAGGATCGGGCACCACTCTATAAATACCGATCCGCAAACGGAACGACTGACGGAAGAAGAAGAAAATCTTCTTCTGGACCCTTTCGCCAATCTTGGAGTATGGGATGGGGAGAGCGTTGGAACGGATGCTGGCATGAACCTTGATGTCAGCGACACCTGTTCCATCGCTAGCTCCAACCTCTCTTTATTGTCAACCTCCTCCAGACGGAAAAAAATTACAAACTGCAGGACAACGATAAAAAGACTAGGTACAAAAAGATGGGACGAACTAACTGAGACTGACCGCAAACGGCTACAAAACGCACGTGCGTATCTGCAGGAACAGCATCTAATGGAGAATGAGCCTACTGCTCGTACACCGGCGGAAGCTGATCCTGGGGATAACACCAGCGGTAAGAAATTGATGGGGCCACCCTCCTTCCAGATTGGCAAAGTCCATCCAGGGGTAGGGTCGACCGCATCAACCACTATGCCAAAGGATGCCACCGAGGAACCGTCAAACCCTTCAATTAGATGTTGCATCGAGCCTCTTGCTCGTACGGGTCTAGAGAAGGGGGAGATGCTCCCTGGGGTAAAGAAGATATTGCCTGCGGACGATCCGATGAAGAAAAACCTGCTCGGCTCACCGCAGACAATACCTTCGACGCCTAAGACAAACGTGACAATGACAATGACAGACACAAAGACTGAACGACTACAGGAACCGACCACAGGACTACCAGACTCACCGGCCAGACGTTGCATCGAGCCTCTTGCTCGTACGGGCCTGGAAGGAGAGAAGATAGTCACTGAGGAGTTAGGAGAGAGGGAACTGCATCTGGAGAACATCCAGAGCCTCAGCTCCACTTGTAATTTAGATGCGGTATCCTCCCACCAACCAGGTAACTGCAGTCGCGAAGTCTCGGGGGGCAACTTGACGATTGACAGCTGCCAAACAGTCGTGGAGGTACAGCCTACCAATATCGAACGGGACACTCAGAGAGCGTCAGACTCTAAAGTCCCCAAACCGAAAAAGCCTCTAGAGGAGCATCAGATAATGCGCAGGCAAAGACGCGACGCGCTTAGGATCGTCCGTAAGATTGGCAGCAAAATTCCGGAATCCTTAACGGAAAAGGAAATGCTATCCCTCGACAAGGCAAGAGAACGACTAAGGACACTACCCGATAACACAACGGTAAAGAGTAAGCGTGTGCCCAACTCTAAGACAGTTCCGAAAAGACTGGCTGGAAAGGGGAAGGATAGCCCTCTGCTCTCCACTCCAATCGCAGCCAGGCTCAGGAAACCCGTAATTGGCACGAGTGCGGACGCCCAATCCAATCTCGACCCGATTGCGAGCACGTCCAAGAGGGCGAGACAAAACGACACGCTTTCCCAATCTCCCAAAGTCTCTATACCAACTGCAGTTGGGCAGCAAGTCGCCGTAGTAGACTACGGCAACCCTTCACGGAAGTTGACAGAGGACCATTGGCGACTCATTGAACTTCGAATCCTGGATGAGGTGAATGAGGCAATCCTTAAAAACAAGGAACCCCTCCCGCTTTTTGGCACCCTCAACACAATCCAAGGGTTCAAACTTATGACCTGTGAAGAAGAACACACTCTCACATGGCTCAAAGAGTTTATTGCCAGGACGAAAGCTCCATGGCCAAACGCCGACCTTCGTTTGATCGACAGGAAGGAGATTGTACGGCTGACAAGGCCTAAGGCCAAACTTGTTGTACGAGGACCTCATATCCCGAAGGATCGTATTGAAAGATATCTACGATCCTTAAATACCGATCAGCTGAGCCACACTTGCGAAGTGATCGAGATGGGAGAATACAAAGAATCAGGCACGGAAGTGGTAGTGTTGCTTAGCCACAAATCCATTCCGTTGCTGAAAAAGATAGACTTCAAAGTTCGCGTAGTTCGATGCAAGCTCAGGCTTATTGCGAACTCGGTCAATAAAAATAACAAGGGGGGGGGGGGGGCGTCTAAAAACCGTGATGAAGATAGTACAAATAAACCTTCATCACAGTAAGGCGGCTAGCGCCAACCTAATCTACCTCATGGAGGATAGAAAAATAGACCTGGCCCTTATTCAAGAACCCTGGGTAGCAGGAGGCAGAATAAGGGGTTTAAACTCGAAGGGGCTGGCCGTGTTTAAAACAGTGCAGACAGATCCAAACAGTAAGATCAGAACTTGCATAGTAGCTAGGAAACAGATTAACCTCTTTCTTCTATCTACCTACAGTGATAACGACCACGCGACGGTAAAACTTGAGCGCAATGGGCTCCCTCCGCTGATTATAACATCGTGCTACAAGCCCTACGATGCAACGGAAGGACCAACGTCAGACCTGACACACCTTATTGTGCAACGGGCTACACGAGAAAGATGGGACCTGGTGATGGGATGAGACGCCAACTCTCATCATGCCCAATGGGGTAGCTCAAACACAAATACAAGGGGTGAGTCACTTTTCGAATTTCTTATAGATCATAACTTATTAATAGCTAATAGGGGCTCAGAACCAACTTTTGTTATTAGAAATAGGCAAGAAGTAATCGATGTTACAATATTAAGTAACTCGAATACAATCAAAATAGACCAGTGGAAGGTATTAAGGGAGGAAACTTTCTCTGATTATAAGATCATTGAATTCCTAATACCAGACACAAACAATCCCCCAAAACCATACAGGAACCATAGGAAAACTAACTGGGACCTTTTCAATGTGGAAGTGGGAAAGAACATAAGAACGCTCCAGACAAATGCAGCGCATGCACCTGAGAGTACAGACAGGAATGCCGAGGATCTAGGTAAAATCCTAGGTAAAGCCCTCGAAAAATCATGTCCCCTGAAAACGAAGAGTAGAAGAAAATCGACTCCTCCCTGGTGGACAAAAGAACTGTACGACATTAAAAAGGAAACTAGAAAACTTTTCAATGTAGCAAAACGTACAAGAATGGACAATGACTGGGAAACCTACAAGGCCAGTCAAAGAAAGTTCAAAACAGAAACGCAACGAGCAAAGCGATCTTCGTGGAAATCCTTCTGCAGCAAGGTGGAAAACACCACAGAATCAGCTAGGCTCAGGAAAATACTTGCTAAAGAACCAGTATCCTTGGGATCTCTCAAGGATCCTAACGGCAACTGGACAGAATCCTGCGACGAAACGCTTAAGCTCCTCCTTGAGACTCACTTTCCAGGATGCAACAATGAGCACAATAACTTGGAATATGAGTACTACACGGAGCATGCAGCATCAGCGGAAATTATAACGGAAGAAAGGATAAGATGGGCTATCAACTCCTTCTCTCCATATAAATCTCTCTAACCCCACATCTCAGGAACATATTCCTAAGTAGCCTAAAATGGGGATATGTACCAAAAGTATGGCGAGAAGTTAAAGTGGTTTTCATACCCAAAGCTGGAAAACCCAGTCACACTACCGCTAAAGACTTTAGGCCAATCAGCCTAACCTCTTTTGTTCTAAAAACTTTTGAAAGGCTGATTGACATCTATATTCGTAGCAAACTGAGTCCAGAGGTCCTATCACCAGCTCAGCATGCGTATACGAAAGGTAAAGGTGTAGAGACAGCACTCCATAGTGTAGTCAGCACCATAGAAAAGACATTAAGGGATAAGGAATATACTCTAGCCGCCTTCCTGGACATTGAGGGTGCCTTCAACAACGTCCAAGGGGAAGCGGTAGAAAGAGCCCTAGTAAACCTAAATGTGGAGAATACCATTATTAAATGGATAATGTGCATGCTTAAAAGAAGATGCATCAACTCAGAGTTAGGTGGTGAAATAATCAAGGTGTCAGCATCTAGAGGAACTCCCCAAGGCGGAGTCCTATCACCCCTTCTATGGGTACTCGTTTTAAACGAGACTCTGATTGAACTTAGACTTAGTGGAGTCAAGGCAGTAGCTTATGCAGACGACTTAGCACTGCTAGCGACAGGGAAATTCCCATCCACTCTAAGCGAACAAATACAGAACGCCTTATCTATGGTTGGTACCTGGACAAAAAACTGCGGACTGGCGGTTAACCCACAGAAAACAGTACTGGTCCTCTTCACCAATAAAAGGATTATACCACAATTTAATAGGCCAACAATTGAAGGTACTCCACTACAAATATCAGAATTCGCGAAGTATCTGGGCGTGATTCTAGATAGAAAATTAAACTGGAGCCTCAACATAAAAGAAAGAGCAAAGAAGGCAATGATAGCCTTATATGCCTGCAGCAGAATTTTTGGCAAAACCTGGGTTCCTAGTCCCAAAATTATCATGTGGCTATATACGGCAGTGGTAAGACCTATACTCACATATGGTAATTTAGTATGGTGGCAAGGTTTGTGCAAGGCCACCAACCTTAAGATCATGACTAGAGTCCAAAGAACTGCCTGCATTGGTACTACTGGTGCCATGAGAACCACCCCCACAGCGGGGTTGGAGGTAATTCTCAATCTGGGCTACTGGGCTACCATGCAAAGAAATTGAAGCTCAGCACAGATGAACTCTGCAGAGGCTGCGGGGACGAGGAGGTGAATGAGGATACCCCTCATTTCCTCTGTCACTGTCCTGCACTCTGTCATATAAGAAACAATGTCCTTGGCAGATATTTCTTCCAGGATGAATTTACATCAACACAGCGGCAGATTTCTCCTCAAAATTATTCCCATAACCGTGTCCAACAAGGACATCAAAATCGATACATATGCTCTGCCTGACGATGGATCTAACGTGACTCTAATGGACGAGCAGCTGGCACAGGATTTAATGTTGGAGGGTGAAGCAAAGCCTCTTTGCCTCAAGTGGACTTCCGATAAACATCGAGGGGAACAAGATTCCAAAGAGGTCAACTTATGTGTATCTGCACTGTTCGGGCGATGAACAAAGAAAAATGTAAATGAAACTGTTGGCAATTACTGTTTGCTAAAAACGCTTGGAAATTCCGCAAAATAATAAAAGACCGCTTCTTATTACGTTATAAAACTGCAATTATTTTATTTAAGAAAAACGCCTCGTTTATATACAATTTTGTCTATATGTTATTCGTTGACAGCTGCTTGAAAATCCCTCGTCTGGGAAATTTCTTGTGAGTGAGTGCGTTCGGTGCATCGGACTGTGGTGACGTCACGTTCCACATTGTTGTGAAGTCAACATTCTCCCCCACCGATGAACGAAGTTCTTAGCTTGCTTCTTCTTCTTCTATGTTTTGATTTGACCATCTTGTTGCCGACCAATCTGCCCCTTAGTTAATCTTTCTCATATAATGTATGTACGTTTGTTGTTTAGGTACATGAAAAGAAAAACATATTATTGAATTTGTTTACAAACAGACAGTGAGACAAGAAACAGTGTAACGGAAGAATAAGTCGAAAACGAAAATTTCTCATAACTGCTCCAGTAGCCAATACTACACAAGATCCCGTATGTGATCTTGCTCTCATTTGTTTTGCTTGCTTTGCTTCGTTTACCATCGCGCTGTTAAATGGTATTGCTTGCAGCTGTGTAACGTGTGTTGTTGTTGCAGCTGCAGCGATGATAATGAAACAAGGAAAGCTCTGCTTCGGTGTAGTTGATTGTTGTTTACGTCTTCGATGCTGCCGATGACAGTTGTTCGCGAAATTCAGTTGTACTTGTGCGTGAATTAATTCGAGTGTTGTGTTAAATATTAGTAATTTATTAATTGTGTGTTGCATTTTTTCAGTGTAATCCAGGTGAGTGAAATATTATTATTTAATTATTATTAAATTTCATTGTAAATTTGCTTTGTAGTGTAGTGTTGTTTTGGTTTTTTTTTGTTTGTTTGCGAGATCGAGGCTTTGGATATGTGTGTGTGCATGTGTGTGCAGTGAACAATGAATGAAATCGGTCGAAAGCTCTTGATTCGCATGAGTAGGGTAAAACTGTGTATCAATTGTGATGTTAGCGGACTGTATTGGGTGTAGCCATTGTGCATAAATAAGTAGTGAGTATGAGTTTATTTCGAGTGGTTTGAATGAGTAGTTTTAATGAGTGTGTTGTGAGTGTGTTGTGTACATACTCGATCTTGTGTGAATTCTGTTTAAATTGTTGAAATAATTATTTTGAATGATTTCGCGTGACGTGTTGAATGAATTGATTATTATTTTTATTTTTTTTTGAAACGATGATGTTAAAAGATGAGTTGAGTAAACTGTTATATCTGATGATTTGTTTCTGGTTTGTTTGTAGGCAGTGGACACAATTTCGTGATCGGGCGTCGGAATTCTCCTTGCTGCGTTTTCAACTTGACAACGCGGGTGATGTTGTCCGTTCCTGGGTAAGTTTGTTGAATGCGACCTAAACTCCATTTTGTAGGGGGAAGACGTTCGTCCTTTAGCAGTACTAAATCTCCTACCTTTAACTGCGGTTGCGGTTTCAGCCATTTTGGTCGTTGCTGCAAACGAGTCAGGTACTCCAGTTGCCAATGCTTCCAAAATGTCTGCAAGTGCGCCTGGATTGCCTTCCATCGATCGACGTAGCCTTGTTTGCCTAGGGTGAGATCTGCTTCTGGAACTGTGAACAAAGTTTCTCCAATTAAAAAGTGTGCCGGAGTTAACGCTTGGAAGTCGTCAGGATCTTCGGATAAAGGGCAAAGAGGCCTCGAATTTAAACACGCTTCGATTTGCGTCAAAAGCGTGGAGAGTTCCTCATAAGTGAGTGTCCCGTTCCCGACAATCCTTTTAAAGTGATACTTTACACTCTTCACTCCAGCTTCCCATAATCCTCCAAAGTGGGGAGAAGCTGGGGGAATGAAGTTCCACTTCGTTCCTTGTTTGGCTAAAACTTCAGCAATCTCTTTCCAATCCTGGATTCCGCTGTTCAGAAGGCGACGCAGCTCCGCTTCAGCTCCTACGAAGTTTGTGCCACAGTCACTGTATACCTGGCCGCAGACTCCTCTTCGTGCAGCAAATCGACGAAACGCTGCCAGAAATGCTTGCGTGGTTAGGTCGCTTACCGCTTCCAAGTGTATTGCTTTGGTGGCCAAGCAAATAAAAATGGCCAAGTACCCTTTGTGGCATTTGGCTCCTCGACCCTTCCATGCACGTATGGTGATTGGTCCTGCATAGTCGATTCCTGTGTGAGAGAAAGGTCTTGATACCGTAACCCGGGGCGCTGGTAGTTCTCCCATTAGCTGATAGGCTGTCTTGCTCCGGAACCTGTAACAAACGGTGCAGTTATGTAGGTGCTTCTTCACCGCTCGTTTGATCTGAAAGATCCAATATTTGTGTCGTATGTGTACCATCATCAATTGTATTCCGCCATGCAGTGTTTTCTCGTGGGAATCGTGAATGATAAGTTTTGTGATATGATGATTCGGACTTAAAATTATCGGGTGCTGTTGATCATATGAGATGTTAGCATGCTTCAGCCTTCCGCCCACTCGAAGGATGCCTTCACCGTCCACAAACGGATTAAGCGTTCCCATTCCTCTGGACTTAGAGATCGCTTCCGGGAACATCTCCTGTTGAGCGTAGCGAACAACGGTTTTGGTAGCGGCGTCCAGTTCCACTGGTAGAAGAGATCCAAATGTTCGGTTAAGGCGCTCATTTCGTGTGTTGGTTGCGAATCGCTTGCACCAAGCTACGACTCTAGTCAGTCTGGTGATGTTTGATGATCGCTGAATCAGCTGATTGAGCGCGTCTTCCGACACTTCCGTCCGATGAACTTGGATCTTTCTTCTTCCTTCGTCTGTAGTGAGACTGGTTGGTTGAGCTGGTAGCTCGAAACCCCAAGCAGCGCGTAAGAAAGAAGGACCATTCCACCATAGAGTATCCCGTACCAATGCCGATGGCAGCACACCTCTAGAGGCCAAGTCTGCTGGATTGTGTTGCGTTGGAACATGTTTCCATATATGGGCTCCTGTCAGACGTTGGATTTCCCCAACTCTGTTCCTGATGAACGTTTCCCATTTTGCGGCTGGTGATTGTATCCAAGACAGCGTTATGGTGGAGTCAGTCCATGCGTGCATCTTTATGTCCTTCCGCTGGAGTACCTTAGCAACATAGTGCAGTAGTTTGGCCAAGGTAACTGCTCCGCATAACTCCAAACGGGGAAGACTTACCGGTTGCACAGGGGCTATTTTAGCTTTGGACATCAGTAGGTGCATGTGTACCTGATGTAGCTCATCTTCTGCGCGTAGATAGACTGCTGCTCCGTAGGCCTTTTCTGAAGCGTCACTGAATCCATGCAATTCAATTCGATTTGACGTCCCGACTGTTTTAACCCACCGTGGAATACGAATCTCGTTGATTGATTGTAAGTCGTTGTAAAATATGTTCCACTCTTTCATCATATGTGTCTCTATCGGCTCGTCCCACGACGTTTTTCGAATCCATAGCAGTTGCAGGAACATTTTTGCCTTAAGAATGCTTGGTGAGATCCATCCCATGGGGTCAAACAGACGTGCAATCGTTGAAAGGACGAACCTCTTTGTTGACTGGGGGTTGCTTGGAGGTGTGAATCGAAAAGAAAAGCTGTCAGCGAAAGGAAGCCAGTGGATGCCCAACGTTTTGATGCGGTCTGAACCTTCCATGGGTACTGCGATCGAAGACTCTCGGTCTTGCAACGGAATTTCTTGCAGAAGCTCGTCGACGTTGGAAGTCCACTTGCGTAAGTTGAACCCTGCTGCCTCTAAAACCGCCTTAACCTCTTTTCTTTTCTTTTCAGCTTCTTGGATGGTGTCTGCACCTGAAAACAAATCGTCGACGTACATTTCGGTACGAATCATTTTTGCAGCCATTGGATATTGAGTTTCTGCCTCCTTCGCCACTTCCAACATCGTCCGGATTGCTAAATATGGAGCAGAAGCTGTCCCAAAAGTTACCGTCTTAAGCCGAAAAACTTTCAATGCGTCAATTGGATTCTTACGCCAAAATATCAGCTGGTAGTTTGAGTCCTGGTCCGTCACCCAAATTTGTCGGTACATTTTCTCGACGTCAGCTGAAAACGTAAATCGGTAAAGCCTCCACCGAAGAGTAACATCGCTGACGTTGTGCTGGAGTGAGGGACCTGTCATTAGCTGATCATTCAAGGAAACTCCGTCGGATGATCGGTACGAAGCGTCAAAAACTACCCTCAGTTTGGTCGTGGAGCTACTTTCTTTCAAGACCGCATGGTGTGGTAAGAAATAATGCCCAGAGTTGGATATGAAGCCTTCGTCAACTTCATTCATATGACCCAGCTGCAAATACTCCTCTATGCAGGCAGAGTACTGGTCATGTAATTGATGATTTGTTACCAAACGCCTTTCCAGGGCCTTAAAACGTTGGAAAGCACCTTCCCTTGAACTACCAAAGACTGGGTGAACGTTTCCCTTGAAAGGAAGTGCTACCTGATAGTGTCCATCAGCCAAACGCTTAACGTTCTTGACGAAATGTTCTTCGCATGCGATGTCTTCGGAGGTTTCGCCACTCTCGAACGGAATCTCCTCCAGTTCCCAGAATCTTCTAAGTTCTGCATCAAGATCAGCTGTTTGAAGGAAACTCCTAATGGGTCGGGCTTCGATTGATGCTCTACCAAACAAAATCCAACCTAGTCTGGTCTTCTGGATGACGGGTAAGGTTTCGTCCTGAGGTCGGATTATTTCGGGCAAGAGGACATCGGCAAAGACATCACTGCCTAACAGTAGATCAATTTTGGCTGGTTTGTAAAACGATGGGTCGGCTAAACTCAAGCCGTTGAGGTGTTTCCAATCGCCAACGGGAAGGATTCGGGCCGGGAGATGCCCAGACAGTGACTTAAAAACGAAAGCCTGAGTGTTGGTTTCAAAGGCTGATTGGTGTGAAGCAACCTTGATGTCTACCATCCTTTTGCAAGTGCCACTGCTGACCAACCCTAACCCGGAAACCTCGACATGCGTCGACTTTGGCCTTAGACGCAGTAATTGTACTGCTGACTCGGTAATGAAACTCGCTTCCGAGCCTGAGTCCAGTAGTGCGCGAAGCGAAAACATCTCCCCTGATGATGCCTTTACATTGACAATGGCAGTGGCTAGCAAAACCTGAGTATTAGTTTGTGGTATGGAGTGATAAGTGTTGACAGCCGAACTGGTTGACGGGTGTACTACGCTGTGTGGTTGAAAATTTGGAGCATCAACATTAATGGACGAGATGAGACAGTTTTGAGATTGCAGGTATGGATGTTGTGCAGAATTTTGAGTTTGAATGTTTGTAATGGAAGGGTTATTAGAGGGGTGAGATTGCGAAATATGATTGTGTGGATGAGAAGCGTTAATAGGTGTGTAGTGTAAAAGTGAATGGTGTGGCTGCTGACAGTAATAGCATCTACGACTACTTGGACATTGCTCAGACAAGTGGCTGTAAGCTAAGCAATTACTACATAGACCTAATTTAGTTACGTTCTGACATCTATCATTAATATTCATTTTTAGGAACCGATTGCATTTACGGATGGCGTGCTGGCCCTTGTTGCAGAGCTTGCAAGTGAACTTGGAGGTGTTGGCTTGAGAATGGAAGGAGTTTCGCTGAGATGTCTTCTTGGATGAGTCCGATGATGTTCGACCCTGCTGGTAGTTGACGGCCTCTAATGTTCGGAATCTCATTTCGAGGAATTGTGCGAATTCCAAAAAGGTAGGTAATTCTTTGCTGTTTTCTTTAGATCCCAGCTTCTCTTCCCAAAGTTGTTGTGTTTTTGTAGGCAGTTTCTGTAGAAGTACATAAACCAGCACTACGTCCCACTGTTTAACAGGAACATTTAAGTTCTCCAAGCTGTGGACCACTTCCGTCGATGTGTCCAATAGCTCCTTAATGGATTCGGAACGCTCCTGCGTTATCGCTGTTTGGTTGAACAGGCACTTCAGCTGAGTATTGACGAGAAAACGCTTGTGGTCATACCTGTCCTGCAAAATTGTCCAAGCCTTCGTATAGTTGTCATTTGCAATGGCTAAATGAGCTAACAATTTTTCAGCTTCACCGGACACACTTGTTTTCAGGTAATGCATCTTCTGAATCTCAGATAAGGATGCGTTGTGATGCACAAGTGAGACAAATAAATCCCGAAAACTTCTCCAACACTCGTAGCTTCCAGAGAAAACTGGCACTGGTATATTTTTCAGCCGTATATCAACGCCTTGAGATTGATTTGAGTTGCTGGATTCAGCTTTGGTGGTGTCTTCTTTGGGTTTGTCCCTTTTGACCTTGTCCATTGCATCGAGTATATCGGCCCTATAATCGAAGTATGATTCGCGAAGATTTTCATAAATCACTTCGATTTCCTGATATTTCGCATCCTCTTCCTCTTCCCCAAGCTCAATAACACACTTTTCATACACCGTTGACGCCGACTCGATCGTCTTCTCCAAGAGCGATAAGCGGCCTAACAAATAATTTTCGGTGCGTTTAGTAGCGCTTCTTTTGGAAAAGTTTATAATATCCTTCTTTAGTTGCTCATACATGCGACTCAATTCATTAAGCTTCATGTTTGATATTGAATTATATTTTTCAGAACACACAAAAAAAAGTACGAAAAATGCACTTACTTGTGTAATGATGATGTTTCAGCAGAAGTTCACCGCTTGTAGTTCCAAATGCAGTACCAAAATGGAGTTTCCAGTGTCTTCTAATGGCGATGAAATCCGCAGCACACACTCAAAATCCAGAACAGTTGATGTCTTCTGATGAAAATAAATCCAGATCCCAAAAATCCAAATATCTTTTGGTGACAAGAATTCGCAGCACAAAATCTGAATCCAGCACACTTGAAGAATTCGCAGCACACAATACGCACGGCAAAAAATGAAATTTCACACACAAAATCAAAGCCAAGAATAATTTCGTTATCTGGCTCGAATGGACCAAATGTTCGGGCGATGAACAAAGAAAAATGTAAATGAAACTGTTGGCAATTACTGTTTGCTAAAAACGCTTGGAAATTCCGCAAAATAATAAAAGACCGCTTCTTATTACGTTATAAAACTGCAATTATTTTATTTAAGAAAAACGTCTCGTTTATATACAATTTTGTCTATATGTTATTCGTTGACAGCTGCTTGAAAATCCCTCGTCTGGGAAATTTCTTGTGAGTGAGTGCGTTCGGTGCATCGGACTGTGGTGACGTCACGTTCCACATTGTTGTGAAGTCAACAGCACTTTTACTCTTACAAGAAGTATGGTCTGCAACGCACTCGGACAGTGCCAGCTCTCGCCCTTCCGAACCAGACGTTGGATTTTGGAGATATGCAAGATCGTTTTCCCCATCTAAAAGGTCTCCCAATACGCTCCTATGCAAATGCCGGCCCACAAATACTGATCGGGTTAGATAACTGTCAGCTGACAAATGCACAGAGTATTTGCGAAGCCGGTGTTAATAAACCGTTTGCAATCAAGACCAGGTTAGGATGGGCGGTCTTTGGAAGGTTTGGGAATCCAGTGAATACGAATGCCATTGAGTTTAACTATCACGTTTGCGAGTGTAAAGCCACAGACGAGGCGAAGCTTGACCAAATGATAAAAGGCTTTTACACAATCGAAAGCACTGGTTCAAAGGCCGTAACACGAATGCTAAGTAACGATGGCCGGGAAGCAGAGCGCGTGATGAAGGAAAGTACCATCAAAGTCGGAAAACGATTCTCAGTTCCATTACTGTGGAAGAGTGCAAATGTCGAATTACCTAACAGCAGACCAGCAGCTCAACAACGGTTATTAAGCTTAGAACGAAAACTGAAAAACGATAAATCACTTGAGTCAAACATGCACAAGCAGATTGAAGACTATGTCCGTAAAGGATACCAGGTAATGACAAGTTGAAGGTGTGGTACTTGCCCATATTCCCAGTCATCAATCCAAACAAAGCATCTAAGGTACGCATAGTCTGGGATGCGGCTGCCAAGGTCGAGGGTATCTCACTAAACTCCGTGTTATTAACGGGTCCAGATGAGCTTCCCCCACTCACAACCGTCCTGTTTCGATTTCGTCAAAGAAAAATTGCCGTTTGTGGCGATATAAAAGAGATGTTCCACCAGGTTATCGTTAGAGATGGATCAGCATGCACAACGGTTTCTGTGGAGAAACAAGACTACCAGCGAAATAGAAGACTATGTAATGCAAGTCATGACGTTTGGGTCCACCTGTTCCCCATACTGCGCACAGTTCGTCAAAAATAAAAATGCCATGGAGTTCATGTCAAAGTACCCGCGAGCAGCGAAAGCCATCATCGAAAATCATTATGTTGACGACTATCTCGACAGCTTCGATGATGAAGACGAGGCTGTGGAGGTGACTAATAGTGTAAAATATACTCATCAACAAGCCGGTTTCGAAATAAGGAACTTCATGAGCAATTCGTCCAAGGTCATAAAGGCCATACAGACAGAAGGAGGCAACACTATACACGAGAGGTCGTTAAACAGCAAACTATTGGGACACTCGGAAAGGGTTCTGGGGATGTGGTGGTCACCAACGGAAGACTATTTTGCCTTTTTGGGCAAACACGGCATACTTAGCGATATTATCGTTAACGATCAGAGGCCACCGACAAAAAGACGAGTCCTGAAGATACTTATGAGCATCTTTGACCCACTTGGTCTCATCATATTCTTGTGTCTCTTAAAATACTATTATAAGAAATATGGCGCACGGCGATAGCCTGGGATGAAGAAATTAAGCAGGAACACTTCGAACATTGGAGAAAGTGGATCAAACTTTTAACAAAAGTAAAGGGTATCAAAATAAGGAGACCCTATTTTGAAAATTGGCGATTTGATGACACGCACAAGGGCGAACTTCACGTATTCGTTGACGCCAGTGCATCAGCATGCGCTGCAGTAGCCTATTTCAGAGTTACCAAAGACAATAAAACAGAATTCGAACTGGTTTGTGCTAAGACAAAAGTAGCACCATTAAAACCCATTTCCATACCGCGAATGGAGTTAGAAGCAGCGGTCTTGGGAGTACGAATGGCCAAAATGGTCATCAAACGGCCACTCTATAACCATAAACATTCGCATCTTTTGGTCTGATTCTCAAACCGTCCTCTGCTGGATCAAGAACGGCCGAACAAAACTGAGACAGTACGTTGCATTTAGAATTGGAGAGATCCTGGAAGAATCCAATCTATTAGAAAATGAATTTGTATACCATGGTAACCCAGTACCTTTCATACTTATTTACATAAGCCCTTTATATACTTTCCCCAGTTAACGAATTATACTGAATTTTGTAAAGTATTTTAGTTCTTAATAAAAACTCGTTCAAGTCGGATGTGTTCCGTATTTTATTTTTTCCTCATCATTCTAACAAAGGTTATGGGCCCAGACCCAGTCACAGTTACAGTTTTTTTTTTGAAAAGGTCTTGTCATTTAATTATTTAATCCACAATGGGATCTTCTTTGTATCAAATCGAAAAATTAAGCGACGACAATTTCGATGGCTGGAAGATACAAATGAGGTCTGTCCTCATACATAGTGAGCTCTGGCCATATGTCTCTGGCGATATTGTAAAACCAGAAATACTTCATGACAACTTAAATGCTGGTGAAGTAGCGACGTGGAAAGGAAAGGACGAGAAGGCCCTGGCGACAATTTTACTATGTGTAAAATCAACGCAGCTGAACCATATTAAACATTGCAGCTCTTCTCATGAGGCATGGAAAAAATTATTGGAAATTCATCAACCCAGTGGACCAGCCAGAAAGGTAACTCTTTTCAAACAACTGTTAGCTCTAAAGTTAGATGAAAATGGTTCAATTTCCAATCATTTGTTGAATTTTTTTGAAACCACTGAGAAATTAATTGAAATTGATATAAAGCTCCAAGATGAATTGCTCGCAATAATCCTGCTTTCCAGTCTCCCAAAGAGCTATGAAAATTTTGTTGTTGCGATAGAGTCGAGAGATGCCCTTCCATCCACAAGCGTGTTAAAGACAAAGCTATGGGAAGAAGGCAAACGAAGAGAGGACGATAATCCGCAAGAAAGTAGTGGGTCTGCATTTTTTATACGAAATCAGTCTAAATCATACGACCCGAAGAGTAAACCGCGCGCGAAAGGAAAATGTTATAATTGTCAAAAGCGAGGCCATTACGCATCATCATGCAGGTTGCCAAAAAGCTCCAACAAAACTGTGACGTCATCATTTGGCATGCTCAATGTGCTGAGCTCTTCTCTTTTAAATAAGAATAACTGGGTTTTGGACAGCGGTTCAACCTGCCATATGTGTTGCGATAAGAGCTTCTTCACTTCAATTCGGCCGCATACAGAGAAAGTTGCGCTAGCAGCAAATTTGTTCATTAAATCGGAAGGGATCGGTTCAGTTGTAATTACAACATATGACAAAAAGATCGAATTAAAAAATGTGTTGTTTGTTTCGCAGCTGAAAACAAATTTCATATCAATCTGCAAAGCAGCTGAAAACGATCATGTCGTTACGTTCAACAATCGTGGTGCAGATATTTATGATAATAAAAATAACCATATTTTACATGCTCAAAAGTGTGGCGATTTATATTTGCTCGATAGCAGTAACAAATACAAGGTGTTTTGCATGAATAGGCTTGATGATAGTGATTATTTACTTTGGCATGCTCGTTTTGGTCACTTAAATATTAAAAGTTTGCATGAGTTACATAAATATGATATGGTTAGAGGCACGAATTTAAAAATTATTCCCAAACATATTCAGTGTGGTATATGCTATAAAGGCAAGATGTGTAGTTCGGCTTTTCCGAAAAACAATGAAGTACGTAGCAAACAGAGATTAGAAATCGTTCACACGGACATTTGTGGTCCAATGAGAACCACATCAATTGGTGGGTCAAAATATTTTGCGCTTTTCATTGACGATTTTAGCCGAAAAATATTCGCGTACTTCCTAAAATCTAAATGCGATATTCTTGATGCGTTCAAGATATTTAAAGCCGAGGTTGAGCGTGAGACATCCTGCAAAATACAAACGTTAAGAAGTGACAATGGGCCTGAGTATCTAAGTGCCGAATTTTCAAAATACCTTGCCAGTGAAGGGATTAAAAGGCAGTTAACGGTGGCGTATACCCCGCAACAAAATGGTATCTCTGAACGCGCAAACCGGACTATAGTGGAGATGGCTAGGTGTTTGCTTCTCAACACTAATCTTCCTGATTCGTTATGGGCAGAGGCAGTGAACACCGCAGTTTATTTGAGAAACCGCTCACCAACAAAACTCCTTGATCGTAAGACCCCATATGAAACTTGGCATGGACGAAAACCTTATGTAGGTCACCTTCGAGTTTTCGGGTGCAAGGCTTTCATGCTTGATAAACGTCTAGGAAAATCAAAATTGCAAGCAAGAGGCATTGAGTGTGTCATGGTAGGATACGCTAAGGAGTCTAAGGCATACAGGCTCTATGAACCTATCTCTAAGAAAATACATAAGAGTCGGGATGTGAAATTTCTGGAAGAGTCAGACAGAGATAAGGATTTAGCTTCGGTAGAACTAGGTGATACAAACGATTCATAGGCGGAAGATAATAGTTCGTCTAAAGGTTCAGCAGAAATTAAGAAATACATGAATTACTCATCTGATATAAGTGAAAGCTCCAATTCTGATTGCGGAGAGGCAGGACACGAACATTCTGCTAATGAAGATTTTGGTGACAGGGGTAATTCACTCACATTAGATCATTCTGCGAATGCTATGGAGCGCTTGGAGGAAAATGCGGAGATTGTGACGAATGCGGAGCTTGGTAATATGTTTACAGTGAAACGAAAAAGCTTGTCTGCGGATAATATTAACGATGAGAAAATAGAAATGAGAACTCTAAGGCCGCGGACGAAGAAAGTGAAGTACAACAATTTCATGAGTTTGGATTTAAAGTTGTTTGACAATCCAAGTTCGGTGAAAGAAGCATTAGGCCGACCAGATGCTGGGAAATGGTTAAATTCAATGAAAAGTGAATATGACTCCTTAAAATCTAACAATACTTGGGAATTAGTTGATTTACCATCAAACCGATATGCAATTAAATCAAGATGGGTGTTTACAATCAAGCGTGACAAAGACGGAAAGGCAGTTCGCTACAAGGCTCGACTTGTTGCTAAAGGCTGTAGCCAACGAATGGGCATCGACTATACTGAAACCTTTTCTCCCGTAGTAAGGTACTCAACTATTCGATTAGTTTTAGCGTTGGCCGTGGAATACGACTTAGAAGTCCATCACATTGATGTCTCCTCTGCATACTTGAATGGCGAAGTAGAGGAGGAGATATATATGGAGCAGCCCGAATATTTCGTTGATAAGTGTAACGCTACAAAGGTGTGCAGACTGAGGAAGGCATTATATGGCTTAAAACAGGCAGGACGTGCGTGGAACAGCAAGTTGGATAGCACACTGAAGGAAATCGGCTTTAAACGATGTAATATGGATGCATGTGTGTATACGATGAACACGAAAAACATTAAAAACATAATTGCAGTGTACGTCGACGATATAATAATTGCATGCTCTGACAAAACAAACGTTATGAAAATTAAGCATGCAATTGGGTTGGCATTCGATATCGTGGACAAAGGTCAAATTGATTTTTTCTTGGGAATAGGAATTAGTCGAGATAAAGACACGGGTTCTATCACACTCTCGCAAGAACAATACATTCGTGATTTGCTAATACAACAGAAAATGGTGTCTACAAGGGGATGCAGTACGCCGCTAAATCCAGGGGAGCTTCTCAGAAAGTGTCCTGAAAATTTAAATTGTAAACGGGTGGACGTGAAGCAATATCAATCACTGATAGGCTGTCTGATGTACTTAGCAATTTCAACAAGGCCTGATATTCAACATGCGGTCAGCAGATTAGCTCAATTTAACGTTGAGCCTCATCAAGAGCATATGACAGTAGCCAGACATCTGCTAAGGTATCTTAATAATACAATTAATTATAACCTCTCATTTAGGAAAACTGGTGAACCACTCAAGGGCTTCGCAGATGCTGACTGGGCCAATTGCGTCAATGACCGGAAGTCATATACCGGTTACGTATTTTTCATCGCTGGTGGAGCTATTTCATGGGAGTCTCGTAAACAACAGACCGTAGCACTGAGTAGCACTGAAGCTGAGTACATGGCGTTAGTAGCAGCTACAAAAGAGGCGGTTTACCTGCGGCGGTTAATTGGAGAAATCGGTTTTGGATGTTTGCTGAAGGGACCTACAGAGATAAACGGAGATAACTTAAGTGCACAGCAGTTAGTGCGAAATCCAGTTTTTCACTCAAGATCAAAGCATATAGACATTAAATTTCATTACATTCGTGAGATTTATAATAAATCATTAATCTCATTAAATTATGTTCCAACTAACTATATGATTGCTGATGTGCTTACAAAAACTTTAGTAAAATCTAAACATGTAAATTTAACTTCTAAACTTGGATTATTAACGTAAATTAAATAGATATTTAAATATAGGTACTGTTTTGAGAGGTAGTATTAGAAAATGAATTTGTATACCATGGCAACCCAGTACCTTTCATACTTATTTACATAAGCCCTTTATATACTTTCCCCAGTTAACGAATTATACTGAATTTTGTAAAGTATTTTAGTTCTTAATAAAAACTCGTTCAAGTCGGATGTGTTCCGTATTTTATTTTTTCCCCACCATTCTAACACAATCCCTTCGAGCGGAAGTGGGTCCCAACAGCTCATAACGTTGCCGACGATGGAACGAGAAGTAACGTAGATACCGACTCAACAGCGGAAAGCCAGTGGTTTCGAGGACCAAGTTTTTTGCATCAACCAGAAATAGAATGGCCCACGCAGCCTATCGATTTCACCATACAAGAGGAAGGCTATTGTTGACACAGAAGGCTGAAGAAATGAAACCTCTGGTAAAGTGCTCTAAATTCTCATCCTGGGCCAAATTAAGGAAAATAGTCGGATTTGTCTTCTGTTTTATCGACCTGACCCGAAACAAAAGAAAAAAAAATACTATGGTGGCTTACAACATTTTAGACTTAATTCAAGCTGAAAATTATTTGTATGCACTGTGTCAGCGAGAAACATTTCCAGGCGCTTCAATGATAAGGAGCTTAGGTTTACAGCACTCACCATATCCGCACCAAATACCTGCCACCTGATACGAGCAAAAGCAGGACAATCACAGAGGAAATGTTCCGCAGTGTCGTCGCTTTTTCCACAGCCTTCGCAGTTGGTGGTGTCGCTTAGGCCTAGCACCTTAAGGTGTTTGGCAAAAGCGTAGTGTCCCGTAAGAACGCCAGTAGTCTGTCTGCAGTCTTTTCTGTTGAGAGACAACAAGAATGCCGCGGATTTCCCACAGACGTCGGGGAGCATTTGCTTAGTCTGTCTGCACCCTGGAGAGTCATGCCAACGGCGATTGTGTTCATAGGAAACCCAACCGTCAATGGAAGCCCTGACCGAGGACGCAGGCAGACAGATCGCTGGTTCAGGTCCTGAGAGGTCACCCTCTGAGCCTTGTCTAGCAAGTTCATCGGAGATCTCATTTCCCGTGATCCCGTTATGACCCGCGACCCAGACAAGTTTAAGTGAATTCAGCCTTCCGACCGAATTCAGAGATATCTTGCATTCACGTACTATTTTGGAGGTAGTTAAGTGTTTGAGTAAGGCCTTAAGCGCAGCCTGACTGTCGCTACAGACGCAGATACTTCGCCCCCTCCACCTGTTCCTCGTAACATAGTCCATGGCCATTAGGATAGCATAAGTCTCTGTTTGGAAGACTGACGCATATTTGCCTAACGCAAAGAAAAGTCTAACGTTATCGCTCTCCACGAAGACACCAGCACCAAATGCTTGATCGGTTTTGGAGCCATCCGTGAAGATTCGACTGCATTCCATTCCAGGTTCAGAGTCCGGCCAGAGCCAGTCCTGGACGCGAGGAAAGTCGACCTCGTAGTTGCGTTTTAGCCGAAGTTCCGGTGTCATCGCATCAGACGGCATATCCATAAGACAGGAATCGAAGGACAACCGCAGCGCAAGTTCATCAAAACTCCAGTGCGAGTTATACCAAAAGCCACATCTTCTAAGACGTGAGATAGCCTTGATTGTACAGCCCATGATGTAAACATCAAGGGTCGGAAGGTTCAATAGTGCATCTAGGCCGGAGCCAGGCGTGCTGGGGAAGGCCCCCGTGCAGCCGAGACATACCTGCATTTGGAGTTTGGCAAAAGCAGCAGTGATGTATTTGCGTGAAAGCTTATTCCACCAAACAACCGATGCGTATGCTATAAATGGTCTTATCATAGCCGTATAAATCCATAGGACTCTTTTCGGTAATAAGCCCCATGTCTTGCCGAAAATGCCTTTGCACTGCCAGAAAACAGACAGCGCCTTGGCAGTCTTCAGTTCAACATGTTTGGACCAAAGAAGTTTGCTATCCAGGATGACTCCCAGATACTTTGCTTCATTGGAGAGTTGGATTATGACGCCTTTTAGCACTGGCTGAGTCAACCCGACCAGCTTCCTCCTTCTCGTAAAGAGAACAACCTCAGTTTTAAGAGGATTGACCGAGAGCCCATTCCTAGTGCACCATTCGTCGATCACGTCAAGGGCCGCCTGCGCCTTGGCGCATACAGTCGCTAGGCGTGATCCAACAGAAAGCACGGCAACATCATCCGCGTACGCCTGAGCGTAAATATTAGAACTGTTGAGTGCGTTCAACAGAGAGTCGACCACAGCAGTGGAGACAGGCCGCCGCCTTGCGGGCAGCCTCTGTTTACCCCCGCCATAACATAGCGGCCACAATCCGCATCCGCAACCAACGTTCTATTCATTAGCATTGCTTTAATCCACAACACCAATGGTTCGTCTACGCCGTGTTGTCTGGCGGAGCTGCACATGCTATCAAAAGCCGCATTGTCAAAAGCACCCTCAATATCGATGAAAATGCCCATCGCGTATTCTTGTCATCAAGCGCGCCCTCAATTCTACCAACTAGATTTTGGAGCGCAGTCTCGCAGGATTTTCCGCGTTGATAGGCATGTTGCATCTGAGATAGTGGGTGCAATCGCAAAGCAGTTTTGCGCACGTGAAGCTTGACCAGCCTTTCCAAGCTTTTCAGCAAGAAGGAAGTCAGACTGATTGGTCTGAAGCTCTTGGCGAGCTCCATAGCAGCAATAGATATGAACCTAATCAACGAGGACTGTCTGCAAAAAAAAAAAACAGTTTGGAGATTCAACCCGCCGATGTCAACCCACATGGGTGGGAGCTGGGAACGGCTCATTCGTTCAATTATGCAAGCACTTCTTACAATTAAGCACAGTCACACCCCAAAGGATGAATTGCTGGGAAGCATGATGGTAGAGGTAGAAAATGTCATTAATTCAAGACCGCTGACCTACGTCCCAATAGACGGCGAATGTGAAGCCCATCTCAGAGGGCGATCTAGTTATAATAGTAAGCGATGATAATCCAACAGGGATTTGGCCTAGAGGGAGAGTCTTACGCGTAAATACTGGGAAAGATGGACAGGTACGCTCAGCAGTCGTGCAAACGCAAACAGGTATGTATACCAGACCTGCTACAAGGCTTGCAGTACTCGATGTCATGAAGAAGATTGAGTAATCCGGAGTTCGGTTTACTGAGGGGGGTGTTAGGAAATTAAATTTGCGTTGGTAACACTATTAATATTTTCCGGACACTTCACAAACGCGCAAGCTGGCAAGGCTGTAAGTCGAAACCATGTTCCGAAAAGACCGCTTAACACGGGATTTAGATTTAGTTTTAATGTGCTATATTTCTTTCTTTAACGAATCCCGAAGACAAAGGAGCCAGAGAAGAAATCGTGTGGAGTAAATTTTTGAATTGTATAATAGATACTAAGTTTGTATTTACAGGTTTTTTATAACTATTCTGGAACTAAATAAAGTTATAAATAACAAAAAGCAAGCATTTGCCCTCGTTACTTATAGCGTCAACACTCATTTTCTTCTTCTTTCATATTAATTTCATTTAGAACAATAACATCTACATAACATAAGAGGCTCTATACACATTCCAATTTTTCCTTAGTGATCTGATGTTAAAACACACACAACAAAAGTTCATATTTTTCATAAAATCTACATCGATGCAAGTAAAACCATTACATTACCCTAAAATCTATGTCAGGGTCATCATATTGGTTTTTCATCATTTTGTCTTTGTACTAGTTATATGGCTCACATTGTTAATAGACCCAATGTGTATTGATTCGCCGCTTTCAGACTTTATTGCAAGTATATTTTGCCCGATGTCTCCCACACAAACCTCCAGTTGCATTCTCTGGCTTTGTTTTTGGCCAGCCAAAGTAAATGCTTATTGGTCGGAGTAAGCTGATTGTTAAGAAACACAACAACACCATTCTCAGGCTCTCTGTTTTGATTGTTGCTTGTATTTTCTCAGATCTTTTTATACCCTATTCTAAGGGTATATTAATTTTGACGCATAGTTTGTAACATACCTTAATATTGCCCGTAGACCCCTAAAAGTTACTATATTTATGATTAGCATCGATAGTAATGTCGATCTAGCCATGTCCGTTCGTCCGCAAAAATAAGGCCTTTACACTGGGCCTAGAGACCTGAAATTTTAACCATATACTCTCTAGGGTCCCGAAATAATCAAGTTTACGAATTTTTGAAATCCGCCCACAGACACGCCCACAAACTCAAAAAAACAAAATTTTGGAAAAAATCGAATTTTGAGCTAGAAAGCTGATTTTTTTTTATATGATCTATGACTCCTAAAACTGCTCGGGATATAAAATTTTCAAAATCCGCCCACTGAAAGTCGCCCACAAATAAATAAAACAATTTTAT
Organism: Portevinia maculata; assembly: GCA_949715645.1. Taxonomy (NCBI): domain Eukaryota; kingdom Metazoa; phylum Arthropoda; class Insecta; order Diptera; family Syrphidae; genus Portevinia; species Portevinia maculata. Next base: position 126,121,114 of record OX454527.1, read on the forward strand.
TGAAAAACCAAAATTTGAGCTAGGGAGCTGAAATTTATAATATATACTCTGTAGGGGCCCTTTATGCTCATGTGTTATTTTTTTTTAAATCCGCCTACTGACACGCCCACAATTAAATAAAACAATTTTATTGAAACACCCAAGTTTGAGCTAGGGAGCGTTTTTTCGATAAAATCCTTTAAATGTTATATAACAAAACATGTAGAGCGTTCTTAACAATTCAACCATACTTAGACTTTTGTCACGCCCACTTATGAGGGATAGGAATAAGAATAGGGTATCCAACAGTTCGCCCAAGCGGACTGTAGCCCGTGCCTATGTTTTAGTTCAATTTTGCGAATAGATTTAGCATTTCTCATAACCTTAGTTTTGCATGCATAGCTTGTCAAGGCAACAATAATCGACGATTTATTTGGGTTTCGTTTGTTTGTTCTGTAAATGTCAGCAACATCAGTAGTGTTTATCTCGCAGTTTATTGTTTATCAGACTGCTTTTAAAACGTCGCGTCGGTTAGATTTTCATCAGAGGTGTGTGGAATGTTCTTTATTTCAATGTTGTTTTTCAATATTAGCTGCTCCAGTGTATTAACTTTTGTCTCCAGTAATATGATTTGTTGATCTTTTCTTTGATTGTTTTCTTTCAGTTCTTTCATTTCATTCGAGAGTTTTTGTAATATGTCGTTATTCAGTGTCATATGTTGGTTAATTTGATCATATTTTCTGGCCACAAATTCGCAGCTCGTCTTAATTTCGCATATTTCTTTTCTCATCATTTTCATTTCCCCAATGAGTGTTACGGTGTTATTGTTTGAAGCAGTTGTATTTGTATTTTCACTGGGATCAGGGGAACTTACACTCCTCGTTCTCTTATGTGGTGGCTGAGTTAAAGTTGTAGATACTGGCAAAGATTTTAGCGTACCATCTACTACAATGTTTTAAAGTTCCCTTCTGCAGTTCATACATCTCCACTCTTCCTTTTTGGCTAGTGACATTTTGGATAGATAGGATTTCTCCGAAATCGATTTACACCCAAAGTGCATTTTGCGATCGCCTCGATAAAGCGTTTTAAATTTTAATTTTAAATAAAGAAACACCAAAATCAAAAGCAATTGTCGACAGAAATAACTTCAAAAATTTCCAACCAATAAATCACTGTCTTTTACCATGTACTCGTATTTATGTACACTTTATTTTATTTTGATGGTTTATTATTCACTTTTCCTAGATTTAAACTTTGAGCGAAATCAAAAACACGTCCGTTCACTTCAAAACTATCTCTTTGCATAGGTCAAATATAAGGAACAAAGAAGGTCATTGGAGAGCTACCGACTAACACCTGATGAGTTAGATGCAGCACAAAGGCAGCTCATCAGACTTGTTCAAGGTGTACTGTTTCAAGATAAAATAAACGCCTTGAAAGAAAAAAGGGACATTGGAAAAGTGAGCCACATCATCCGCTTAAATCCGTTTCTTGATGGCGAACAAATTTTACGCGTAGGTGGGCGCTTAAAAAACTCCATCATCCCGTTCAGTCAAAAGCATCAAATCATCCTAAGCGACTCACATCACTTCTCAAGATTGATCGTCAGCGATGTGCATCAACGTACTCTACATGGTGGACAACAGATTATGATAACAGAGATCAGAAGCAAATACTGGGTTACGAATTGAAAGTTGCTGGTCAAGGCAACAATTCACAACTGCGTCAAATGTCACCGGTACAATGCGAAATGGCAACAGCAACTGATGGGAAATATTTCAACAGAACGCATTTTAATGTCAAGGCCATTCAACAACACCGGAGTGGACTTCGCGGGCCCGATAGAAATCAGGATGTGGAAGGGCAGATGCAACAGAATCACCAAAGGGTACATAGCGGTTTTCATATGTCTAGCAACAAAAGCGATACATATTGAATTAGTCAGCGATCTCTCTGCAGCAGCGTTCATTGCTTACTTCAGAAGATTCAAGTTCAAGCCTGGCGGCGCAAAACACCAAATGGCATTTCAACCCACCAGCGGCACCACATTTTGGAGGGCTTGGGGAGGCTGGGGATAAATCCATTAAGCACCACCTAAGGAGAACAGTCGGTATATCCAGATTCACATTTAAGGAGTATGCTACATTGCTCGCTCAAATAGAGGTATGCCTAAAATCAAGGCCGCTGTGTCCAATGATTTCCGACCGAACTGACTTGACGTTTCTCACTCCGGGACATTTTTTAATCGGAGCATCATTGATTACACTGCCTGAAAGGAATTTACTGACAAAAAACCTAAACAATCTTGATAGGTGGAGGTACATCCAACGACTAACACATTAGTTCTGGAAGCAATGGAGTACAACGTACCTGCAAGAGCCGAATATCAAAATCGGAGACATAGTCCTGGTCAAGTAGAACAATCTTCCGCCGTCGTCGTGGTTACTCGCGCGCGTAATTGAACTGCACCCCGGGACAGATGGTCTGATGCGCGTGGTGACCATAAGGACAGAGAACAGTATACTGAAATGTCCGATCGCCAAACTATCCCCCTTGCCGGTATGTGACCCGTCGTCGAACGAACCTTAAAAATGCACAGACATTTCTGAAAATAAAAAAACATTTAACGCCGAAGCCTATAAATTTGTTGTGAAACCAATGAACTACTTTGCCCCTTATATATAATATCTGAACTTCGAAACCATGCATAAAATACATCGAACCCTAATCAACTTCAAATAAATATCCAACTATCAATACACAGCACATCACATAAACCACACCAAACCCTAAACAAAAAAAACATCAATGTCAACTCACCCCTAAATACATCTCGGTCTGATAGAAACACCATTTGCAGCTAAATATGAAACCCGTTCTCTTAATTTGTAACCCTTAGAAAAAACAAATCACTAATACACTTTTTATTTCATTTCCGGCACGCACGAACTCGGATTATGGACGAGAATTATGTGGAATGCCATATCCAGGCTCAGAAACAGGACACGGCGGCCCATAACTCACAACAAAGGGATGAACAAATCAGCACAAGAAACGAAAGCCCAACACTAAAGGCAACAAGACGGATCCACACAACAGATGACTTTGAACACCTCGTGGCTGGCCCGGGAGCATGTTGCACACAACAAAAATGACACTTGAGCGAAAAGATGCAATTGTGTGTTTGCAGGAAGCTAATTGCTCGAATGGAATCAAATAAAGCTCACGATGGAAGCCACCATAGCGAGCAACTAGCTCAAGTGCACACAACACAAAATAACACAAGAAAACGATACCAAAAGACGAATTAAAAAACACCACGGAACCACTTCACGACACATCACCACGAATACAATTTGAAAACTTTCAAATTTGAATGCACGACAAGCGAAGTAGACAGTTCGTTCTCCCTCGCACCAATGGCAACGCCATTTGACGAATTTGGTCATCACCTCTGACCGACAGGCGTGAAATTCCATGATGGCCGAATTGGATGTAAGCGAGATGCACATCCGACAAAATGCACTCTCGCCCACTCCTAAGATGTGGGGCATTGTTGATGGAACAGAAGATAAACACACAGAAACCACACATTGTCCTGGTGTTAGTGCGACAGAGGTTACCACTTTACATAAATTAAAAAGGTAACTTCTAATTCCTGGGGTCAACAATCTCTGCGGAAACAGCTGGAGCTGTATATATACCATCAACAGCTTCAAGGGAAGAAAATGTGATATATTTAAATCACTCGTCAACCAACCGCCAAACAATAAAGTTTAATTTTAAAACGAAAGTTTGAATCGAGTTTTGATTTTTCTGCTATTTCAGTTCACCTAACTGAGACATTTACTTGTACCGCTTGCGCCTCAGCGCGGAACAAGTAATAACCAGTCGCTAATCTTGGACAAGTGTACACCATTAGTTCTCAGTTTATATAGCCCCCAGTTCAAGCGTGTTTCTGCTGGGAGTTTGTCAACTAGCTCCTCTAGAAGGCAGGGGTTTTCTAAATGGTAACGCAAGCCATCGGACTCCATAGTGGCGGCGATGTTCTGTACTGAGAGCCGAATGGTATCAACGGGTCTATTTTATCTGCTCTCGGTGAGGGTTTGCTGCGAATTTTTGAAATCATGGAGTTAACTATAGCTTCGGGTCTCCCATACAACATTCGAAGCGTGTCTATTACTTTTGGGACCTGACCGGGGTATAACAGTCTCGCTTTTACTGCTTCTAGAGCGTTGCCCTTTAAGCACCTTTGAAGTCGCAGCATATTTTCGTCGTTAGTAAACCCGAATGACTTTGTTGAATGTTCGAAGGTGTTGATGAATAAGGTCCATTCCATTATATGACCCGAAAAACACGGTAGTTCTTTCTGCAGCACTAATCTCGTGGCCAGCTGTTGGTTGCAAGACATTCTGCTCATTCAAATATTCGGTGTCTGCATAACGACCCTTAGAGCTGCCGGGAATTCCGTCTTTGTTTCGAGTTGGAACTTCATTGGGGGCAGAACTGGCACAAGTTCCCGACCAGAGAATGTTGTGGCTCGAGCAGGGCTCGGGTCTATGGTTTGTTGCCCGCTCTGGTTCGCCTAATTGCGGTGATGTTTTCTGGAATGAGGTCCTAGGGACCTCAGTGGTTTGAGATCTTAGCCCTAAGGTGGAACTACTAGAAAATTGTTCCGTCGGCAGGCTGGCATGAAGCTCTGAATGTCATCGGAAAGATTGCTGTAGCTTTCGTATCGGAGACTTGATCATCAGATAATATCACTCAGCAGTCAGTGAATAATTCCTGTTGAGTCTCACTACCTTCTGGCTGGGCGAAGTTAGCACTCGATGGTCAATTTCTGTTGAGTCGGACTTCCTTCTGGATGGGAGAAGGTAGCACTCGGTGATTGATTTAGCGGCGTGCGTGTCTTCTTGCCTCTTGGGTGAATGCTTTCCACTTTCCTTGATAGGTTAGAATCGTCCAAGAGGGTTATGGTGTGTGTTCGGACGCCAAACGTTTTTTATAATTTGTTGCGAAAAAACAACTATTTCCACTTTTTATAACTTTTAATAATGTTGGTATAAAAAACCTAGTTGATAATAACAATATACATATTTCATTTTAAGACTGTATTAATAATATTAATAACCTACTTTTTTTCCTTTTTATTTGCCTGGTCGTGTTCTCTCCTTAGTAAGTGCAAACAGTCAGATCGACGATGTTGTGTCACTGCCAGTAATCAAGTTCTGTCGGGCGTCGTTGCCAGGTTTGCTAAGATTCTTAACACATCCATTTTGACATTTGTCAGTGATTAATTAAATAATTTGTATGGAAAAACATTAAATTTGCAGACATTAATTTCCTTAAGTAAAAAATAGTGCTGAACATATTCTAAAATTATATTAAACAATTCCACATCATTAGTTTTGCCAAGTTTGTGCTCCAATTTGCCAAGCCATAGCCAAAAAATATTTAAACATGCGCATCAAGGGTCTCTACAGAGTATATATTAGCCGTTTTTCGGTGCTAAGTGTATATCCAGCTCAGGATAAGTTTACACGTAAACAATAACAAAAAGGAGTGCCGAAGATAAAATGGTCAGCAGTCGAGGACTGACACGAAGTGAACATGTTGATGCCATGAAGCGAATAGATGGCGGTAAAATAAGTTGGGAGCAAAAATATTCCGATTGTTATGCAGAGATAGTGGATGTGTTCGTCGATTAAACAAAAAAATCCTTATTCCAAAGAAAATTATGCGAAGAAAATTTAAAAAAAAAAAAAAAATTGGCAAAAATAAGCATCCGTTCTTTTCCTTGCTGTCAAACAAAAAGGATTTATGATGTTCAAAAATCTTTCAAAACTTTCAAAGTACAAACACTGCGAACACATCCCTAAAAATTAAAAGTGAACATAGTGTTACATCCAGGCTAGGATTCGAAAAGATAAAACGTAATTCTATTTAATTAATCTTTATTAGTTCTCTTTCAATGTCTTTTACTTCTTGATTATTATTCTAATAATTCACTTATTTAATTCAACAATTCACTTTCACAATTAATCACTTTAAATAAACAATCACTTCTCTTATTCAATATTCTCTATACTTTTCACTACTGTCATCTATCGCCCTTCTTTATCGCGGTTCACAACTCGAATGTCTTGGGTGCTCCTGCGACATCTATTTATATCTCCTAGTGACACCTCTCGAAATTTCCAGATTCGTTGAGAAGGTTCGTTAAGTTCAGAAGGTTCGAGAACAACATACCAAGTTATACCACAGCTACTCAAACTGCTATTCCAATGCTGCCAAAATTGGTAATATGGCCACTTTCTACTAGATGGCGTAGTTGACTAATTAATGCTGAATGACACAGTTCAAGCAAACATGCAACAATATCCCCCTCTTAAACTTGTTCGTCCCGAACAAGCACGTCAATATTTTCGCCATGGTAGCGATGGAGACGATCCACATGGACAACTTTCAGCTTGCCTCTTCTTCGTTGGATCCGGTAGACAACATCGTTTATGCGCTTCACTATCTTATAGGGACCTTCCCAATCCTGCTGTAGTTTAGGTGACATGCCTTTTCGGCGATGAGGGTTGTATAGCCATACCAGATCTCCTTCCTGGAATCCTGTGGTGGTTGCTTTTGACCTCGTCTTCATGCGGTCGCTGAATATCGGATGAATATTTCGGTGGATTTCAGTACCCGGTACACACTTTCCAACCACCTCACCTTGCTTCAATTTGACGCTTTTGTGTTCCGCATTAAGAACTCGTACGGGAACAATATTGTTCTTCGGCTCGACAAGCACTTTTCCAACCACGCAGTTTCGGTAGTGGTTGTCTTTTGGCTCAACTAGAGAGAATCGGTGGCTCATAGGATCACCTTCCAGCTTTGTCCGAATCATTGTCTCTGAAGAAGGTGGTAGGACCTCGTCCTCACTATTGACTGTCCTCAGGGATGCGGCGTTCTCTTTCCCGTACACCATCGGAATCTCTACGTTTCGATACTTGAATATTTGCATACCAAAGTCCAATACGACATCATGCGCCTTCATGAAATCGATTCCAATGATGCATTCGTCACATATATCAGCTACTAAGAAAGCGTGGGAGAATGCTAATCCTGCCAAATTTATTGTTAGCATGATATCTCCGTACACTTTCGCTGTCGCTCCTGTTGCTGTTTTCAGACAGTAACTGCTGGTGTTGTGCAACCAAGACTGACGGACGATGTCCCTCCTTATAATGGAAGCGGTGGCACCGGTGTCGATGGCTGCCACACACTTATTTTGACCGATATAGGCTTCCACTGTTAAACTCTGGTTTCCTCGTTTGGTTTGGGAGACTTGAATTGTGGTCCTGGAGTCATCGATTCCGGAAACCCACTTCTGCTCCGAGAAGCTGCCCCTTACACGTTTCCCGACTGCTGGTTCTGCGAAGCTATATCTGCCAGATGCTTCTTCGTTGCGCCTCCTAGGCCCGCAATGTGGACAACTGCCTTGTCTGGGTGGAGCTCTGCACTGTCTCTGCAGGTGCCCTATTTTGTTGCAGTTCCAACAGCGCATTTGACCTCTGTTATCTCTGTTCCGGTCTACGATGTCTGTTCTTTGACATGAGCATTCACCGGTTGTCATTTCCCTTACGCGGTGGAACACATGCGATGCCTGATCAGCAGCTTGCATTGTCAAGGCAAATGCTAGGGCCTCAGCGAGAGTTCTTTTTCCAGCCATTCTTACGGCCATTTGCAGTTGTCTATCTTCAATGGCTTGGATAAACGCCTCCACAGCCATTTCATTGATGAGAACCTCACCAGCATTAGGATATGACAAATGTGCCAGACGTTCGATATCTGCTTGCAGCTGTTGAAGTGTTTCTCCCCGCTTCTGGACTCTACTGCGTAGCTGGACCCTGTACACTTGCTGCATATGCTCATCACCGAAGCGCATCTCTATAGCCTTGATCAGGGCGTCGTAGTCGTGTTGCTTCTCTTCTGAGACGGTTTGGAGTAACTCCGCAGCTGTACCTCTAAGTGCGAGCGTTAGCGCAATCGACTTTTCCTCGTTGTCCCAGCTGTTCGCCATTGCAGCTGCTTCAAACTGTTTCTTATAAATTGGCCATGATGTTTGACCGTCGAAAACATGAGGCTGCATCTCTTTCCTTCTCGGGCAGTCCGCAGAATTTTCTCGAGCCTTCTGCTTCTTCACTTTCTCCAGCTCTCTAGCCAAGTTCTCGAAGTTTGTTTCATGCTTGCAAAACGTCTGATGGATTTCGTCGAATTTGGTTTCAACCTTCTCGAACTTGTGGTCATTTCTTCGAGTTTTCCTTCGAGAACATTTTTAAAATCTTCCACAGCGCTCTTTTGGGCGGCAACTATGGAATTCTTTTGTTCTTCGAATTTAGAGTCCATTGACTCCAATTTCGAATCCAGAGAATTCTTCTGTTCATTGAACTGAGTGTCTATAGAATTCTTTTGTTCATCAAATTTAGAGTCCATTGATTCCAATTTGGAATCTAGAGAATTCTTCTGTTGTTCTAGAAAATTCTTTTGTTCATCAAATTTAGAGTCCATTGATTGCAATTTGGAATCTAGAGAATTCTTTTGTTCATCAAATTTAGAGTCCATTGATTGCAGTTTGGAATCTAGAGAATTTGTCTGTTGTTCTAGGGAATTCTTCTGTTCATCTAATTTAGAGTCCATACAGTCGAATTTCTGATCGAACTTGGCCAGAAGTAGTTCCATCATAGCAGTCATATCAACGGCTGTACTTACTTGTTCTTCTGCTACGTCGAACAAAACGGACTTGGGATTTTCTCTTTCGTTTTCAACAGCTTCCTGCAGTCGAAGCACCAGATCACTTTTTCCTCCAGCTGTGGAGAGATTCCGCTTTTCTAGCTCAGCTTTTAACTGCGGTATACTGAGCTGTAGTAATTTCAATGTGCGGCCCATTTTTCTTTCCTTTTTTTTTTTACTAAATACGTTTTTTTTTTAAACTAATTCACTTCACTTTAATTTCACACTGAATACGTTTTATCCCACTTCTGACACCAATATATATACAAATAATAAATAAACAATCACTTCTCTTATTCAATATTCTCTATACTTTTCACTACTGTCATCTATCGCCCTTCTTTATCGCGGTTCACAACTCGAATGTCTTGGGTGCTCCTGCGACATCTATTTATATCTCCTAGTGACACCTCTCGAAATTTCCAGATTCGTTGAGAAGGTTCGTTAAGTTGAGAAAGTTCGAGAACAACATACCAAGTTATACCACAGCTACTCAAACTGCTATTCCAATGCTGCCAAAATTGGTAATATGGCCACTTTCTACTAGATGGCGTAGTTGACTAATTAATGCTGAATGACACAGTTCAAGCAAACATGCAACAATAGAATACGATCTAGTTGTTTTATTTGTAAAATTATGCTGAGCTGGGTATACACTAGCACCGAAACACGGCTATTGTTGTATGTTTGCTCAAACTCTGAAATTCAGCATCAATTAGACAACTTGCAGCACCATCCAGTCGAGAGCCATATAACCATATAAGATAATCGACATCTGGCAGCATTAGAAAAGCAGTTTGAATAGCTATGGAATACATCTGTTGTTCTCAACCTTTTTGAATTCAACGAATCTGGAAATTTCGAGAGGTGTCACTAGGAGAAATAAATAGGTGTCGCAGGGGCACCCAAGACATTCTAGTTTTGAACCGCGATGAAGAAGTGCGATAGATGACAGTATTGAAAAGTATAGAGAAAAAGTGGAAGTTTTGAATAAGAGAAAAGGGTTAGTTTATTAATAGTGAAAGTGAATTTTTGGATTAAATAAGTGAATAATTAAAATAATAATCAAGAATTAAAAGACATTGAAAGAGAACTAATAAAGATTAATTAAATAGAATTACGTTTTATCTTTTCGAATCGAACGAACGTTTTCCTGGCTGCTGTAGATGTGCAACGCTTTTTTTATATTTTAACAAACCATATCAAAATAACACTAACAAATTACATAGGAAAATCTAGACTTTCAAAGTCCGTTATCTGCTAAACTAGGCTAAAACGAAACTGTTACCTCATAGAATGTTGTGTTTATTTCATCGAGATCTATAAAACTGTTTTCTAGTTCAGTTGAAAGCTGTATACTGAATTGAAAATAATAGCGGTATATGTACTGAATTGAAATAATAGTAGTATGCGGCCCATTTTTATTTCTCCATTTATAATTCACTCTACTTTTTCAGTTATTCTTTAACAAGTCTTCTCACAGAATACATGGCTCGGATTCCAAAAGATAAAACAGTATTCTGTTTAAATAATCTTTATTTGTTCTCTGTTATTATTCTAGTTATTCTCTTATTTAATTTTTTTAATTATTTGTTCTCTGTTATTATTCTAGTAATTAACTTATTTAATACAAGAATTCACTTTAAATCAACAAATTCGCGGGTGGCAATGGTGCAGTAGTAGTATATTCGCTTACGGAATGGAAGGTCGTGCGTTCGAATCCCGGCCAAGTCCATTACTTTATACCGAATACATGAAATCGTTATCTCCTTAAGTAACTTAGACACCACCCGTGGAGAAAACCCCTACAACTGCACCCAAACACTTCTTTCCTATCTCTCTATTCTTTCTAATACCAAGTAGCTTACACTGTGTTCCTAGCATTATAAGGGTACTGTAACAACAGAAAAAAAATCCCTTTAGCGTAAGCAAATTATAAAAAAAAAAAAAATCAAATCTGTTGAATATTTCCTACTTTTCTCTATACTTCTCACTACTGTTCATCGATCGCTAGAAATCGCACTTCTTCATCGCTGTTCAAAAGTACAATGGCACGTTCAATTTACAAGGCAACTACTAGTCCCTACTATTTTACGTTTCCTTATTGATCAAATAATTTACGTGACCATCGTTTGGCAAGTGATAGAATTTTAATCAGTAGGGAACTCGTTGTTGCCTTGCAAATCGAATGCGCCAAATGTCTTGTGTGCTCCTGCTACGCATATTTATATATCCCAGTGACACCTATCGAAAGTGCAAGAATATTTTTGTTGGTTCGTGAATAGAACGGTCGAGAATAATAATATCGTTTCATAGATCTCTACTAGATGGCGCTATGTCACAGGTTGAGCAGATATTTGGCGCGTTCAATTTGCAAGGCAACTGCAAGTTCACTACTAATTAAATGTATATCATTTGCCAAACGATGGTCACGTCAGTTATTTGATCAATGAGAAAAGGTAAAATAATAGTCACTAGTAGTTGACTTGTAAATTGAACGCGCCCATTCTTTCTCGGTTTATTTTGTATATAATTTGATATCTGCTATTCAGAAGCTTTTGTTTTCATTTAAATATACACTTTACGAACAATCAAAATGATTTTTTCATACGATTTCTGCAAATTGCTAAAATTCCATCCATCAGTTTGATTTTCACGTTTGGATACTCCTTCTTAATTCTGGACCTTTTTTCTTGTTAAAATTCACTTTATTATAAACTTTTTACGATATATTCGCTTAAAACAAGTCTCCCGTCGTACAAATTCGCTATTCTTTTCCTTGATTTCATTCAGCTGGAAGTTTTTTTTTCATCTGCCGCTGACGTTGTCGCGAAGTACTCCATTGTGTTGTGATGAATTTTGACAGTTGAGGTGAATAATGTGTCGCTCTCGATAGTTACTAAATATACTCGTGTTTCTTTGCACGCGGAGTGCGATCGGATCGCGCTCCATGTGCTCTGAATAAAATGAGGGTAGTTGGAGAACGAAGCTGTCAAGATGGCCGCGGCCAGACCCCATGGAACATTTCGAAATGAAACCCATGGAAATATATGATACCCGTGTTTCTTTGTACGCGGATATTGGGATAATTTGAAATTTGCATGTAAAATACTACAACAAACTATCCTATATACGCTAACTTTAGCGGGGATAGGTATCGCCGCTAAGTCCTTTAGCGGAGATAAACAGTGCTTCCAAAATCCATTTTCTTCATTTCTGATGAATTTTTGCGATGATTTTTTCAGGAAATGTCAAAGTTTGACATCCCGCCGACCACTGCCTGTTCCTGATTTTAGTAAATCTGTCAATGTGAAACTGTTTTTTTTATAATTTTAGAATATGTTTGGCATTAATTTCAACTGTCGGAAATTAATATTTTTGAGTTTCACGATTTTCAATACAAATTTCTTAACTCAACTTACAGCAATTCTGTGTCACTAATAAACGTCATAGGTGCATGTGTGCTGCCAAGTTTTTTTTTGATGAATTCTTAAGCGGCGATGGTCGTTTTTTAATGCCAAATGTTTTTAATATCCGCGTGCAAAGAAACACGGGTATCATATTATATTTCCATGGGTTTCATTTCGAAATGTTGCATGGGGTCTGGCCGCGGCCATCTTGACAGCTTCGTCTTTGTATATAGAGTTCTATAGTAGTCTCATCAACACGAATTTGAAAACGTTGAACTCGACAGAGGCGGGAGCAAAAGTGGTGGCGTTTGAAGGTTTGTGTCTTAAATTTTGCTGTCTCTCTTTATCGAATCATTCTGATATTATGTAAGCATTTATTTTTCTGTATAACAGCCGAATACTTTTGATGATTTGCAATGTTGCGTCGCTTCGGCAAATAGTATGTAGGATGAGAGGGATATGATGAAAATCTGACTTTGTCGTCTGCGAGTAGAATGTATGATGAAAGGTATGTATGTTTGAAAGGAAAAATTGAATAGAAGCTAATTTCGGTATTTTCCATCAAATAAGGAATTACCTATGAATTTATGGATTTTTAGACTTTCGCTATTTTCTCTGTATCTCGTTCAAAAATTTACCGATTTATATCATTTCTTCAGTATTTGATTCGGAAATATTCAATTTCTGTTGTATCAGCCGTTATTCAAAGAAATAGTTGTTGGATAGGTATATTTATCTATTAGCGAATTGATGTCCTACATTAATATTGAGGCAGGTTACCTATCGGTTTGCAGTTTTTTGTAATATATTCGTGGTCAGCATCGATAGTAATGTACATCTACTATGTCCGTCCGTCCGTCCACCCGTCGGCAAAAATTAAGGCCGATAATCAAGGGCAATATGATTGGACTTAAGACGTATTTATCAGTCTCGCGTATCGCCTTTTTTGGACAAAATAAGAAGAAAGCTCTCCCTCCACGGGTTAGGCATTGCATCGCCGCTCACCAGTTTGGATATGAGAATCATGAGCCATTTGGACTCGATGTCTGCCATCTTTTTAAAGAACTCAGAGGGTATCTTGTCCGGCCAAACTGCTTTTCGATTTTTGAATTCTTTGACCTCCTTCCTAACTTCTTCGACAGTAATGTCGTGTACTTCTTCAGTGTTAAAAAAGGCTCTCGGAAAATATATCCGAGGAATTTGTTCAATTAGAAGGTTTTCGTCATACACAAGAAGCAGCCCTTGAGCATTGTTGATGAACTTTGGCGAACGGATTTCCTTCTCTCATCGGCAAATTTTGAAAATTGTTGTGTTCCTTTATGGATGCGAAGTGGATCAGTTTTGGAGACTAATTATTTAAATACTGTAAGAGGTTTTCTGGATGTTCTTAAAGTGAAAAAAAACACCTTCAAGATAATTCCTATAACAGCTTGCAGAAGTATCTTCAGATGGAAAACAATGTTTCGCCGGAACATAAAAGGTTTTGCATTATTTACCTTAGTCTTTGTATATAGACCTGTTCCCGTTCAGGCTGCTTTGTCGGAGTTCGTGGACAGCCTGGTTTCTATCAGCAGCCGAAGAAGAATTTTCTTCTAACTACCGATACAGACCCTCCACAAACTTCATCTTTTGAGCGCACTTTCTCTTTGCGAGCCTCTTGCAAAGTCTGTATTCCAATTCTAGGCGACCTTTTTCATCTCCATTATTAGTGGAGTACTTTGACTAAGCTTTGAATGACCCTTTTTTGTCACTAATCACTGCTTTAGCTTCATCTGCCCACCACCATGTATCTTTGCCGTATTGACAACTTTGTTGATGATGCGATAGAGATAATTTTGCATATTTGCAATAAATGCTTGCCTTTTTTTGGTGCAGATTTGGTTCCCTACTTACTCCACACACACATCAACGCAGACAACTTAGAGCATTCTTCAATAGAATTCGCTTTAACATCTCGAAATGATTGCATATCTTCTTATGCAGTGTGTAATTATTTTTCCAGCCTTTATGCATAAATCCTTATTCATTAAACAGTGTATAAAACATATAAGTTATCAAAAAGAATACATTAATCAATTTTATTTAGCTGCCAAACTGTCGAAATCAGTTGTTTGTGGAAAACGAAATGAAAAAATTCTGCTTATACATAATATTCGGAAATTTAATTGTGCAACATCGCAATATGTACATAATATGATTTTTGATACCGATTATGAATGAATACCCCTTTTCTTTGATGTATGCTACGGCCTCCTTGCAATATGACATGACCTATCCCAAACTTTCATCAAAACCAACAACTAATATACCATCCATATACCGCACCCCTCTCACCAACACATCATATCCCAATCTTGAGAAGTAAAAAAAAAAATTCGATAAATAAACGACAAACAACACACTTATGAAAAACTTCCATTAAAAACAACAAATAATTTACAAACCATATCACGCACCCCTCTCACCCACACATCATATCCCCATCATGAGAAGTAAAAAAAATAAATTCGATAAATGAGGAGAATCGAAGACAACAAAAATAACTACGAATACGCATTCAAAGCAGAGATGGCAGAGTAGTTTACATCAGGTAGTCTACTCGATTAACTACACGTAGTTAATCGGGTAAACTACACGTCTGATTTGTTTCATTTACTACCTACATTTGTTACGTGTGCTACCTACACACAAAACGTTAAATTTAAATAAGAATTACAAAAAAAAAAAAAATAAATAGTGAAAAACACTGAACGACATAAGAACCATGTTGCGTAAATGAGCTAAATCAAGGAATTCGAAGCTTTATGAAGAAAAAGGCAAATAGAAAAGCTAAAAGGAAAATTGTCGATAACCAGCGTCAAGATAATCCGAAAAGACTGTGAGCTTGGCATAATACCAATGTCGATGAGATCTATGCTTATATTGGCATTTTACTGTATGCTGGCGCTGAGAAATCAAATTCAGTTCAAGCTAAATATTTATTCGTCAAATCCCATATGCCATTCTATAGGGCAGTGATGTCATTGGAGCGATTTCAGCAAATCTTTCGTTATTTTGCGCTTTGGTGATTCAAGAACCCGTAAAGCTCGATTGCTTTTGTTCCATCCAAAGAACTAACGATTGATGAGCCAGGAAAGTATGGAATTAAAATATTTTGGCTTGTGGATTCCAAAACGAACTATCTGGTATCAGCTGAGTTTTATTTGGGTACTCAGACAAACGAACAGAGATCGACGGGAATTTCACATGCTTTGGTTCTTCGCCTTCCCGAGCGCAGTTTGAATATTGGGGCAAACATTCGGTCCGTTCGCGAACTAATATGCAAATGTAAATTTATATAAACTTTCGTGCAAAACTACACAAACGCGTTCGCGTACTGAGAAAATGGTAAAAAGATGAACGAAAGAAACATTTACTTTCGTTCATTTTTCTTCACACAGAATTTCAGCTGGTAAGAAAATGAAAACTGTCAAAAGATGAAATCCTATGAGTTTGCCAGCAAAAAAAAAACAGCGGTTGCTTCTTTTCAAGCCAAATTTTGACGTTTTCTATCTTTTTACACAAACGCGTTCGCGTACTTTTCTTTGAAATGAGAGGATTCTCTCTCAACCTTGAAGATTTGACATTTTTCATTTTTCTACACACAAAATACGCGAACGAACCTATTACCATAGAAAACTTTTTTACGAGTTATCTATTGGCAATGGATATGTATTCCCACAATACAACTCTAGTGGGTACAGTTTGATCCAACAAACACGAGCTGTTTTCATCGATCGAAGAATGTGAAAAAGAGGTCCGTTTGCTCCAGTTTTCTGCTTCTCAGATCTCTTGTGAGCTACACGACTGACTCCAAAAAGAATGTTGTACTAATGTCGACCTCCCATGCTTCCGAGCAGATACCTACATGAAAATACAAGGAAACCAATCATAATTCATGATTACAACTTTATAACGAACACAAAGGTGGCGTCTACACATTCGACAAAACGGTACGCAACTACACCTGCAACAGGAAAAGCAATCGTTGGCCGATGGTGATTTTTCAAAACATGGTTGACGTGGCTGGACTTGCAGCCTTATGACTGTTTGAGTCAGGTTTGCTTCTGAAATTGGTGTTTGTCAAGGATTGTTCCATTTAAATTATAATTTCTAGTAAATAAACTATGGAAAAAGCACAAATAATGAATGAAGTCAGCCGCGCTCAGCTTTTCGTTCGATGTGCTCGGTCATTTTTAATCGAGCTCATCGAGCGAGCCCTGAGCTAGCTCAGAGATAAAAAAGAAATACAAATTTTATGCTCAGAGCGCTCCGAGCTAAAAAAGTAACACAGTTCTCTTTTTGACAGCTCAGTGCCCCGCTCGGAGCTAAAAAAGAAAAACGCCTAATAACAAAATAAGTGTGCAGCTTAAATTTGTAGTCCCTTTCACTCATATGCACAAGGAAATTCAAATGAACGGGACCACTAATTTAAGTTCCACATTAAATTTGTTATTGGTATGGCCCAAAGGCTTCGTTCTCCAACTACCCTCATTTTATTTAGAGCTCATGAGAGCTAAAAAGGAAATACAAGAGGAGCGCTTTGACCTATAAAAGAAACACGGATTTTTTTTGACTGCTCTGAGCTTAAAAAGAAAACGCCTCTAGATTGATTTAGCAATTTTAGTAGAACAGCACAATTTAAGACAACAACAGACTCACGAAATTCAATGACAATACCTTACATCTTAGTCTATTTGTTCGTTCAGTCATATTTAGGTCAGGCAAAAAGTATACCGAATGAAGGCAATGGACCACCTCCCGAAGTTACATATCTATTTCTGAAGTGCCGTGATTCCGTTCCATTTCAACCGTTCCAAAATTATAATTGTTCGTGGCCATTTTTGTCATTTCAAAGTCAGCTGCGGTGGCTGGTTTCAGTTAGAGTTTTTTTTCGTGAAATTATCTTCGAAAATAGTTTAATTTTCCCTAGAATCGACAGTGTCGATACCCGTGAAAGCAGAATTTTATAAACTACCCTAATTCGCTGTATAAAATTTGATTTTCAAATACAAAGAAATTATTTTTTCTTGTATGTGCGTAATAATCATGGCTCAATAAAATGTATCAACTTAAAGAATTGAAAGTGAAAACTCCATTTGGAGAAAAAATCCACCAAATAGATTTATTGTCAGTGTACATTATCACCAGGCGTTTAATTTCTTTTGATTTAAATTTTTTTCCACTACGTTATGGACAAAAAGCAACAACAATTTTCTCGACAGGGTTCCAGCAAGGGCCTGTCTACTGATTCACGCAAGAGCTCAGGTATGTGATGTGAATTATTTGTCTAATTTAAAATTTATAATTGCATAAAACTTGTTTTCGTTTAATGTAGAACTTTTCTCTAAAAAACCTTGGCCTAAGAGTTCTCGTCGACGCGAAAATCCAAACTGTATTGCATCAAAGAATGACAGTCAACGAAGCAGTGACACGGGTCCAGCAAAAACCCGGCCCAATGTTGACAAACGGCCCAAGGCTCGTGGTGGTCCTACTGGGGCCGGCAACGTCTGTTCACCATTTGAAAACATGCCTTCTTCCAGCTCCGGACTAGCATTCGATGAAAAATCTGTTGTTGAAATACCGGACAGTGCTACCGCAGACCACTTTTATTATGAATTGAATTCTGTGTATGCAGCTGGCAGTAAAAAGAAGAATCTAAACCATCTTCTTAATTTTCACTATGGTCCCAGAGATTCTGACAACTATAGTGGGTTAAATGTCTTTGGGAAAAGTGCCAATAGTCGCACTTACGTAAAGAAGCAAAAGTACAATAAGGAACAGTACTTACAAGCGAAGTAAGTAAAAAGCTATTTAATGTGCATTTGATTTTCTGAAAGGTAACATTAGTAAGTTTACGAATGAAAAATTTTCTGGAACTCAAATATGTATTGCTCAATCACATAATAGTTGCCTTTGGAATACTTTTCCGTCTGTGTTCTTAACCCGCCAATGGTGACCTATTGGTCTGTGAGACCGGGTGTTATAAAAAAATCGAATAACTTTATTCTCCGTTAATGTTTTTTGTTGCAATTTCGAGTAGCTGCCGCATTGCCCGTTGTGTATTTTTATACCCTATTCTAAGGGTATATTAATTTTGACACATAGTTTGTAACATACCTTAATATTGCCCGTAAAGTTACTATATTTATGATCAGCATCGATAATAATGTCGATCTAGCCATGTCCTTCCGTCCGTCCGTCGGCAAAAATTAGGCCTTTAAACTGGGCCTAGAGAGCTGAAATTTTAACCATATACCTACTCTCTAGGGTCCCGAAATAATCAAGTTTACGAATTTTTGAAATCCGCCCACAGACACGCCCACAAACTCAAAAAAACTAATTTTTGGAAAAAATCGAATTTTGAGCTAGAAAGCTGAAATTTTTTTATATGGTCTATGACTCCTAAAACTGCTCGGGATATAAAATTTTCAAAATCCGCCCACTGACACGCCCACAATTAAATAAAACAATTTTATTGAAAATCCAAAGTTTGAGCTAGGGAGCTGAAATTTATAATATGGGGCCCTTAATGCTCATGTGTAAATATTTTCAAAATCCGCCCGCTGACACGCCCACAATTTAAAATTTTTTTTTTTTGAAAATTCAAAGTTTGAGCTAGGGAGCGGAAATTTATAATATATACTCTCTAGGGGCCCTTTATGCTCATGTGTTATTTTTTTTTAAATCCGCCTACTGACACGCCCACAATTAAATAAAACAATTTTATTGAAACACCCAAGTTTGAGCTAGGGAGCGTTTTTTTCGATAAAATCCTTTAAATGTTATATAACAAAATATGTAGAGCGTTCTTAACAATTCAACCATACTTAGACTTTTGTCACGCCCACTTATGAGGGATAGGAATAAGAATAGGGTATCCAACAGTTCGCTCAAGCGGACTGTAGCCCGTCCCTATGTTTTTTTACTAACCGGTGCATGAGACCGTGTGTCACCGTGTATGTAAGTAAAATATTTTTTTCTTGCCACAAATGTCAAAAATATTTGGGTCTTGAACACGTAGTGCCGTATTGCAGCAGCTGTTTACCTGTAAAAATTTAGTTTTTGGCATGTTTTTTTTTGTTATTTTTTGTTTGGAAGGATACCAATTTTTGTTTATTTTGTAAAAGTTCCGAATGTCAAAAGACTAAAAAACGTTATTTTCCTTAATGGACATGTGATCTTTTATTTTTTTTTTCTTAATTTTAAAAAATGTATTACTAAAAACTTTGTTATTTTTAATGCTCTAATCAAAAACTTTGTGAATTTAACTATTGAAATGAAAGAGCTTAAATTGATTAAATATATTTGTTTTATTGTCAAAGAGCATACATTTAAAAAAAACATGAAATATTAGTATCACGTTTCAAAAAATGTTCAGTTGAAAATTCCGGTGCGTGAGACCGGCGCACAGTGTTAAATTTTCGCATTCTAGCGGAACTTTATTCCAAATTTTGATATTAGTATGTCTTGTAGCCTAATTTAACCGGAAAAGGGTATATTTGTGTTATGGTAATGAACATTTTATATTTTGCCGCACCTATGTATCCCATAAAAGAAGAAAACAATAAAATGTAATCCTTGATTGCTTAAAAGAATAACCAACAAATTTGAACGTTTAAGTTTTTTATTATCATAATAATTGTTTCTGATATTTTTTGTTTTATGAACACACCCAATCTTAATTTTTTTAATAGTCTTATTTTTATTATTTATTTAAAAAAAAAACATTATTCACTATCTGAGTTTTCCTCTTCAGAAGTTGAAAAAGTAGTTGGTGTTTTTAGCAGAAACCATCTGGTGGAAGGTTGTGACTTTTCATTCGTGAAAAACCGGATTTGATCGAGAGCAGTGGATCAGATGCAATGAGAAATCTGTTCAGGATATCTCGATTTGTATCTTTTCTGCAGGTTTTCCTACTGAAATATTACCGATTTCGCCTATATTCTTTATTATTTGCCTCTTGAGCCTCTTCTGCTAGCTGACCCAATGGCAGAACACATGTTTTTATAATTTGTTCCCCATGAACAAGTATTTTGTGGATACTTGCTGGCATGTTATACCAGGGATAGAGAGTTTGGTACAGGTCTTTAGTTGCTAGGGTATAAAGCTTAAACTTCTCTGAATCAATCTTCAGATCGCATGATAAAGCTTCGAGAATGACTAGGAAACGCCTTATCAACATTATATCAATGCCAGTGATTTCAGCTGTTAGTTCCGAGTTTCTGAAGAATCTGCGAGCCGAATTTCCATCATTTGTATTGCCTGCTGTTTGTTTTGGCATATCAACAAGGAGACCCATTTTTCTTCTGAACTGCTCTTGAATAAAAGATTTCCTAGTTGCAACTGAATTTTTTTCCTCAGGTGCCCTAGCTTGCCATTTTTGTATCTCCAATTTGTAGGAGATATGTAACATGCATTCATATGCCCGAATCCAAGAATGGAGGGGAGATATTCCAAATGAATACTTATCTTCATTTATATTAAGTGAAACAAAAGAATCTCGATTCATTTCTTTTGGAGTGGCTCCACATATGTAGCACCTTTGTGTTGAATCGTATTGCGACAAGGCACTGCAAACTTTACCGTCCACCATTGTCATAATAAGATTGTGACTCAATTCGATTTTCAAGTCCTTGATTTGAATGTCTGTGGAAACAAGGTCCCTGATGTTGTTTTGCATTATACTGGTTTCTGATTTTATGACATCCTTAGTTTCCTTTGTCATAGAAAAGCGAACAGGTCTACAGAACCTAGTCGAATTTGGTCGGCGATTCTGCCAAACAACACTATTGGACCTCATACACACAAGTCTTAAGGGCACTAAATTCACTGAAAATAAATTTTCATCACTAAAACCCTCCGTTAAGGTTTGTTTGTATCGACTTTGTGCAGAACTTCCGTCACATCCCCACTTGTAGATCAGGCGTAATTGTTCATATTTTCCTTGTTCAATGACTTCCGATTGCGCTTCACAAATTCGTTTTGATGTCAAATCTACAAGGGCTTGTAAATTTACCTCAACAGATGTGTCAGTTACTGTAATGTTTTGTTCTGGGGGATAGCATTGTTCCTTAGCTTTTAAAACCCGATAGTAGGAGGGGAATAAATTGCTTCCAGCATCTTTAGCTTTTTGCCTTATTGCATTGTATTGCTGAACGCTCAATTTCGCGTCTATCATAAGACCCAAGGCTTTTTCAGGAGAAAGTTTTGCTTTTGGCCTTGTGTTTCTTGCCTGCTTCAGATTCGTTGCACGAGCTGGCGAGGAAAAAGACAACTCCCTTACCAAATTTGCTGCATCTCTTTTTCCCGAAGACCTTAAACTAATTTCATTGGCAAGTGCTAACTCTTCGGGGGATTTGGTGTCAACTAGATCCTTAATTTTCCTTTTTTTGACTTTAATGCTACAGTCTCCAAATGGTTTTATTGGCCTCCCGGGTCTTGCAGCACTGCTACTTGGTATAGCTGAGCTTATGAATTGAGCTGGCAAAACAATAGGCTGATCTAACCAGTCTTTTGTTGTTGCAGGAATCTTGGGTACCTTCTATTACTTTTTTCCCATTTAACTTTTATTCTCCCGATCAGACTACTTGCAAACATCTCCAATTCTCGGATAGAACTCACCATATCGTTTTCGGAAGCAATTAGTTGCACAATCGCTTGGAGTCTCTCTTCATTCGCAGTTCGTCGCCATAGCTCAAAAACATCCAGCCTCTTCATCTATGAGTATTTGAAAAAAAGTTATATGGGGGTAGCAAAAAAGTGCACGAGATTACCTTTTTTTCTGGTTTAGCAATAATCAGAGAAACAGAAAATGCAAAAATTGACTTGTCTACACGTGTCTACAATTTTTAAACTCCACCCAAAGTGCAGTTTCAATTTTGTCCCCTTTTTTTATGCCTAACTCAAAATTGATCAAAAAAATAATTGTAGAACAATAATTAAAAAGTAATATTTACTTTTGCGTTAAGAGTTAATGTTGCAGATATAAAATAGCTAATAATTTTTTTAACAACCGCTAAGGAATTAAAACACGAGTGTTTAAAAAGTTTCTTTAATAAAACGAAAAATTCTATTTATGACTTTGTAAAGAGAAACTTGACTTTCACCGCTAGCTGCACAATAAATAATGCAAATATGCAGCAAATATAAGCTTTTATAACCGGTTTGTTATGTTAGGAGCCAAACAAAAAAGTTTTTAACATGTCAGACCAACTTTTTTTTTGAATAAAATTCCGCTAGAATGCGAAAATGTAACACTGTGCGGCGTCACCATTGATCAAAGTCAAATTTGCGCCACCATTGGCGGGTTAACCGGGTGTTGAAATTCGTAAATTTAAACTACTTGATTTAAAATTTATATTCGATTCTCAACTGGTCATTTTATTTTATTACTGCTTAGAGAGTATCAAGATCAAACACCTAAATTGGATATTTTACCAGCTTAGGTAAGAAACCATATACATAGAAGTAACAGCAAGGTGCGTGGGCTCAGTGGTAATGCGGTTGAACTTTTAACCGACGTGTCCCAAGTTGAAATCTCACTAATAATCACGGCCACTTATGCACAATTCGACCAATAAGGGTCACAATGAAATTGGAACATTTAGGATGTTCTTTTGGTGAAACTAAAATACATGGTTAAAAAAAAATGCTTTATTTAAATAAAAAAAGAATCTACTCTACTCTACACGAGAAAAACATTACATATACATAATATGTAGATACAACATTCCATATTGTACATTAATTAGGTTTTTGGCTATATTATTATTGTATTAGTTATTTAATTCATTCCATCAAACATGATACGCAGGACGGTACAGACAACGGCTGCTAGTAACACCCCACTGGTGGTAGGTGCTGACGCAAACGCGCACCACACCATATGGGGCAGCAGTGACATCAATAAAAGGGGTGAGTTACTCTTTGAATATATTATTGAAACTAACCTCGTAGTGTGTAACATAGGGTCTGAACCCACCTTTATAAACAGAATCAGGCAGGAGGTCATTGACCTGACACTGACCACCTGTTCACCTGATATAGTTATAGAAAATTGGAAAGTATCTGGTGAAGTCTCATTCTCGGACCACCGCTACATACTTTTCAATCTAAAATTCGAGACCCCCCCAACGAAAGTGTTTAAGAACCCAAAAAACACAAACTGGCAGGTCTATAATTCTTTACTCAAAAAGAAACTAGACAGCTTCCAAATCAGACAGCCTAATTCACCGGAAGAATTAGATGAAATGGTGAACGCAGTAACGTCTGCCATGAACAAGGCCTTTAATAAGGCCTGCCCCACCAGCAGACACAAAGAAGGAGGTAAACTCCCGTGGTGGACCTCAACGGTAGCTTCTCGGCGCAGAGACAGCAGGAGTAAGTTTAACAAGGCCAAGTCTTCAAGAAACCCATCTGATTGGGATAGTTATAAAGACAGCCTTAAAAACTACAAAAAGGTAGTAAAGAGAGCACAGCGAGAGTCGTGGAAATCTTTCTGTGAGAACATAGAAAAAACAAGCGACTCCAGTCGGCTGCGTAAGATCCTCTCAAAATCTCCACAAATACCTAGCGTCATACAAAGCCAAGCAGGAGTGTGGACCTCAACCAGCGAGGAGACCTTAGGCCTACTGCTGGATACCCACTTCCCAGGCAACAAATTAGAGGTAAACCACCCTACACAGCACAACCACAGGGTCCAAATGGTTCCGGAGAATATTGCTGACAATCGCAAACTGGCGTGGGCGATTAATAGCTTTCTCCCATACAAATCACCTGGACTAGATGGAATTACACCCATAGAGCTACAGAAGAGTATCGAGACTCTCACACCCTGGCTACTGGTGATTTTCAATAGCTGCCTAAAACTCAGCTTTACACCCACAGTTTGGAAAACGTTAAAAGTGGTGTTTATACCAAAATGCGGTAAAGCTTCACACTGTTCTCCAAAAGACTTCAGACCTATCAGTCTAATTTCATTCCTCCTGAAAACGTTGGAAAGACTTGTATATTACTACATACGCTCAAACCTGGAAAACAATTCGCTTTCGAGGTGTCAACACCCTTACCGAAAAGGCTTTTCAGTAGAAACAGCACTTCATTCGCTAGTCAGCACTATCGAAAAATCGTTGTATCACAAAGAATACACGATGGTATCCTTTCTGGATATAGAAGGGGCTTTCAGCAATGTCAATACAGAAGCCGTCACGAATGCACTCATCAGACTAAACGTGGACAACTGCCTCTGCACCTGGATAAAGAACATGCTAGGAAGCAGGCTGATCCAGGTGGAGCTTGGCAGCTGTCTGACCAGGAGGTCAGTGTACAGGGTCACACCACAAGGAGGAGTGCTCTCACCGCTACTATGGATCTTAGTAGTAAATGAGATCATCTCCAACCTGGAGGAGGATGGATGCAAAGTGACAGCTTACGCGAACGACATTGCCATTGCCATAACGGGGAAATTCCCCCACACGATCAGAGACCTAATGGAATCGGCTCTCAGGAAACTATCCTTCTGGTCCATTAAGGTCGGGCTCAATGTTAACCCATCGAAAACCGAACTGGTTTTATTTACAAGGAAAATTAAGGTTCAGGAGATAACGCCACCTACGCTCAACAACGAACCACTCAAATTTTTCAGCCAAGCTAAATATCTGGGAACGATCCTAGATAGCAAACTCAGTTGGAAACCAAACATCCAAGACCGCATAAGGAAGGCTACGATTGCCGTTTACACCTGTAAAAATGCCTTAGGCTCCAGATGGGGTCTACAGCCTAAGATAACACACTGGTTGTACACGGCGGTCGTCAGGCCTATCCTCACATACGGTATCATAGCATGGTGGCCTGCAATATCGAAGCAATACCACGCAAGCGCCCTGGAACGAATCCAGAGGGCAGCCTGCATATGCATTACAGGAGCCTTGAGATCCACACCAACGGCAGCCTTGACGACTTTTTTAAACCTCCTCCCCATTGATATCTATGGGAAGCTGGTGGCCACTAAGGCGGCCTTGAGATTAAGAGAATCCAATTCGTGGAAAAGCTCACACATTGGGCACAGCAACATCTTAACTGCTTACAAGATTCCCAACAATACGGATTACCTAATCCCAACACTGGATTTCAGTAACAAATACAAGACGGCCATCCCAGACCGAGCCAGCTGGGAAGACGGTCGTATCGTAAACAATGAAGCCATAGAAATATACACCGACGGGTCAAAGACAGCCGACGGCACAGGGGCGGGCGTGTTTTCAGAGAACCCTGCGCTTAATGTCGTACTACGACTGCCTGACCACTGCAGTGTATTTCAGGCAGAAGTCACAGCTATCCGCGAAGCAGCACGCAGACTCTCTATGAGCCCGATAGATGGAAAAACTATAGTGATCTACATAGACAGTCAGGCAGCAATTAAAGCCTTAGAATCACCAACAATAAGATCCAAGTTGGTAAAACAATGCCGCGAATCTCTTAACGAGATCGCGGTCAGATGTAACATTTCCCTGTGTTGGGTACCCGGTCACAGTGATATTCCAGGCAACTGCAAGGCGGACGAGTTAGCCAGACGGGGTTCCGCACAAGAACTCTGACAACAGAGAGACACCGGCGGTACCCATTCAGACACTGAAACGCAAACTAGATAACGCGTTAATAGAAGCAAACAATAGGTGGAATAGCATCAGTACATGTGTGTCCTCAAAGCAAATTTGGACCAAATACGATGCGAAGAGAACATCCAAACTTCTCTCCATGAGCAGGAAAAATATCAACTCGGTAATCGGAGCAATCACCTCCCTCAAACGACTTCTGCAGACGCTGTAGAGACGTCGAAGAGGAAGAAACCACCACTCATCTCCTGTGCAACTGCCCCGCACTAGCCAATTCAAGGAAACAAATCCTCGGCAACTATATCCTCGATGATCAAAGTGATCTCAGTGAGACAGACATTGGCTTTATCAGCAAATTCGTCACTAAATCCAAATGGTTAAACTGAACTAGAGGACGGTTTGGTCGATGACTTGAGCCCCTCCCGCTCCTCTCCCGCAGATCACCCCAAACCTATTCCCCTGCAAAGGAAAAGAGATCTCACTGTAGTTAGATTGTATCAGTCACTTCAGTCAGAACTCCACTCCGAGGGCGAGACAGTAACCCGGCGGATCGACTGAAACGGTCTCCACCGGCCTTGCTGCCTCCCCGCTATGCAGACAAAACGGGAACAGAGTTGACGTTAGATTGTAACAGTCACCACACTCTGCCTCTCTCCCATGCCTCAAAACCTGCACCACAAACCTCCGAACTCAGTCATCATAATTCCAAATCGACTATCAAGGCCGCCCCTCCCTGCTCCCTTTCCGCGGAATGGTGTAACTTGAGGCTCGTACTGCAACAGTCGCCACAAGCCACCCCCCCCCCCCCCCCCCCGTGATGCGTGTAGCGGGGTTGGACCACCTTTTGGTCACGCCCTCTAGCACAGTTTTGTAACCAACTACTTGACTGTGCAGCCGGTACACCCCGACCCCCCCTCCAAGAAATGTAATAGCTTGCTCGGGATTGACTGTATCGGTCTCCCTGGCACGGTATTGCCTGCAAAGAGAGGGAAGAGCAGTTTGAGGTTCGATTGTAACAGTCATCTCAAAAGACTCTTCCCTCCCCCGGTGATCAGGAGGCAATAGCTTCCCTCCGCGGCGCAGAATTTGAGATCGATCTGGGGTTTGATTGAATCAATCGCCTCATCTCGATCGCAACCCTTGGTTCGGATGTCGGGCGAAAGTCGCCTCTGCACTAGTCACTCTAACACATCGCAACCTATGCGAAACACAGCCCCTGACCCCTTCAGGAGAATCTTCCCCCCCTAAAAACCACTACCTCACAGGAGGCAATTACAGGGAACCCAGTAGGCCGAGCGACGACCAGCAGAACACCCCCCCCCCCTCTTTGTGGTATCACAACGGCCGAAACTGCGGCCTAAGTGTGCCTGGGCTCACGCCCTTGCAGCCACCTTACCTACCTACCTACCTACCTATTTAATTCATCTCAGCAGCTGGGACATAGCTTTCCCGGTAAAAAAAACCAAGGATTGCCGCGGTAAAGCTATTGCATAGAATTTTATATCTTTTTCTTTTTAGCTCTTTAAGTTTTTCTTGTCTATAAAACGAATATAGCTAGGTATAAATAATTAGGTATAAAGAGTGTAATTACACACCAAAAAAATTATTCATTCAAAAAATTTGAATAAAAAGAACGTTATTAAGAGTTTGATCATCGAATTTCGCGCGATGTACATTTATATAGATATAATATCATATATACTTTCTCTGCGCAGCATTAATGTGTATTACCTATACGCAAAAAAGGTGTGAGCCACGCTGCACTCACGGTATAGTTGATGTGTAAACAGGTGGGCTCGTCAGCGTTGAATTAATTTAAATTGTGGGCGTGTCAATTGAAAATATTTACACATGAGCATCAAGGGCCCCTGGAGAGTATATTGTAAATTTCAGCTCACTAGCTCAAACTTTGTTTTTCTTGTGGGCTGGTCAGTTGGCGAATTTTGAAAATATTTACACATGAGCATCAAGGGATCCTGGAGAGTCTATATTATAAATTTCAGCTCCCTAGCTCAAACTTTTGTTTTTTTTTGCGTGTCAGTGGGCGAATTTGGAAAATATTTACACATGGGCAAAGTGGCGGTTCGGCTTGAACCCAATTAGCACTTATTGTGCCTTTTTGTTACCACGACTCGTGTGACGTATGTTGTAGTGGTTGTAGAGCATTTGATGTGTGGAATTGAGAAAACGGATAAGATCTTGTATCCCTTTGCCCGCAATAGCGCTAAGGTCGTCGAAGAATGGTTGGTTCAGTGCCCGCAGTCTAGCTCTTGCTAGTGCCGGACATTCGCAGAGGAAATGGAAGAGAGTTTCTCTTTCGTTTACATTCCCGCAGCTTCGGCAATGGGTGTTAAATGGGATACCTAGTTTGGCCGCATGGTCTCCAATTGGCCAGTGCCCGGTGATTATCGCCGTAATTCTGGAGACTTCGGGGCGGGTTCTGTTTAGAAGATCTCCTGTTCTTCCTTTGTCATAAATAGGCCATATCTTCCTCGATATGATGCAGTTAGTTAACCTTCTCCATTGAAGATTGGCTTTCTGCAGGAATTGTGAGTGTATTTGTGTCTTGACCGCACCTAGCGGAATGTGAACCCTTGCAGCGAGTGAGCCGTCCAGAGCTGAGCCCTGCCTGCCCAGCTCATCTGCACGCTCGTTTCCTGTTATGTTACTATGCCCTGGAACCCAGAGTAGTGTAACACTGAAACGTTCGCCCAGTCGCGCAAGCTAGGGGCGCCTGGAGAGTCTGTTATAAATTTCAGCTCCCTAGCTCAAACTTTGGTTTTTTGTCGTCCGACCTGAAAATCTGACGATGACGGTGACGCTCGATATTTCCAACTAGCCAATACCGAGAGCAAAGATGTTTACATATCAAAAAAAAAACAACGACACTCGGTCACCCATGTACTAACCGCGCCCAACGTCGTTTAATTGCGGTGATCTGACGAGAACCGATTAACTCACGTGGATAGGTACCTATACACCTGTATACTTTCTCACAAACAGCTGCTTACGTATTCGCAGCTGCTATGTTTGTGAGAAAGTATGGGGGGTCTTGATTCGGTCGCCGCGCTCAAAGCCCGCGATAAAAGTTATGCAATAGATTAAAAAAATATTTAAATTTAAAAGCAACGAGTGGAAAAAAAGTGAACTAAACTGAACTTTATTTATAAGGTTTTCCTTTTCGTCGCGAACCTGGGGGCTGGGAGTCGTTGATCCTTCGCTAGTGCATTTTTGTCCATTCGCTCGATGTGGCCGAGCCAATGTAGTCGAGGTATTTTAGCTTTTTGGACTACATCCACATGCTAGTAGAGCTCATAGAGTTCACGGTTATATGTTCTCCTACATTCGCAATCGGATATAGGACCAAATATCCGACAAGTGTTTTTTTTTTCGAAATACCCCAAAATTAGCTCCTTTCCTGCTTATCGTTGAGCATTCTGTGAACCAATTTGTTTTGCCCAACAGAAGAAGCAACTAGCAACAGTGACGTTTTGTCCTAGTCTACAGATGCTTATTTGTTTTTTGAAAGGACGTTCTTCGTTTTGTATTCGTTGAATTCAAGGCCAACCAATTTTTGCCCGTTTTTCAATCGCCATGAAAGCCTCTATAACGGCACGCTCAGATCGGCTGATGATGTCAATAACGTCCGCGTATCCCAGAAGTTACACGGATCTGTCGAAGAAAGTGCCATCCGTATTGACACCCGCCCTACGGACTTATGCTAAAGAAAAAGATTGAAGACGTCACATGACAGGCTTCTCAATGTCGGAATCTGGTTCAGGTTTAAAATAGTTCGTAGGAACTGTTTATATACTGCACATTGCGCCGCGTGTTTTTCAGCGTCACACGACGCAACTGGATCAGTTTTGATGGAATCCCGATATCGGCCATCGCCACTTAGAGCTATTGGCGGTGAATGCTGTCATATGCAGCTTTAATGTCTATGAAAAGATGGTGGCTGGTGGGTCTCGACTTGAAACTTATTGCTCTTTTCCAGGATTTGCCTATTGTGAAGATTTTGGCTATTGGCGATCTGCCGGGCCGGAAGCCACACTAGTACGTGCCGATTAGTCTATTGCAGAACGGCTTCAGGCGTTTATATAGTACGTTGGATAGGATCTTATATGCGACATCTATCAGGGATATACCTCAATAGTACTTGCAAGACATGGATCGCCTTTCTTGTAGACAGGCTAGTCATCAGGCATGCTTTCTTCCACCCCATACTTGTTTGATGATTTGGTGCCTGCGCCCTTTCAAAACATCACCTTCGTATTTGAAAAGCTCATCTGGTAAACCATCAGAGCCCGCAGCCTTGTTATTCTTTAGTTTGCTCACCTCAATACTGTGAGTTGAAGCTTCTTCGTTGACTGCACGTGGGTTCTCTGCGGCTAATGTGTTTAACAAACGGGTTCGCAGAAAACTGGGTGGGAAGACGTATCAGTTATATTACGACCACCAATACCGGACAATAAAAAAAGGAAAAAAGCACGTGCAGAAAATGTAAAGAAAGGGAAACCACTAATTTACTCACTCATTTTAAATGAAATTTTAATTCTCAATTAAGAGTGGGCAATTTATGGATTTAAGCAAATTGGATTTATTCACTCTCGATTCGAGATTTTGATCGAGGCTACCCCAACTAACTAAAGCACGTCCTTGGTAGTAGAGTTTTGCAGCTCTGCTGTCGAATGTATTTCTCTGTGGAAGATACGTCTAAACCAATGTAGCGCTGGGAATTCACAAAGAATTTGTTCAGAGCATTCATCCTCCTCCAGCCAAAACCTACATTCTGTCTCCGAGCACGAGTTAATTTTGTTAAGATGATATCTCAAGCCACAGTGGCCTATCAGGAAGCTCGGCAGCTTCATAATACTTGCCTTATTTAGTATAAAAAGTTCCTTATAGGAACAGTGCCTGATAAATTGTTTGGATTATCTGAGTCCGGGAACATTTTGCTGGGCTAGACGAAGTTTTTATTTCCAATTGTCAATCAGTCCTAGAACGGTAGACCAGTTTACTCATAAGGTTCTGGACCTATGAACGCGGGTTCTGAACCACTCCTAGCTAGCTCTTTTGCAGATTCCATGTCTGCAATTCCTCGGCGGCCAGGTACCCAACGAAGTTGGACCTTGTTGTGATTGGTTAAGGATTGCAACTTATCGTAATAGCACTGTCCAAGAATATGTGTTTTCTGGCGCCCTTAATACCTCTTTCAAGGTTTATTCTGGCTCAGATCTCAATTTCAGGGATTTTTGGTGGTACACTGTGGGGCTCATTCCCATAGGCACCAAGACTTTGGTGTTGGGCCTAAAGACGCCAGCTCCAACTTCAGATTACATTTTGGATCCATTTGTGAACTAGACAAGACTTCTAGGGTCCAATGGCGGAACACCATTGGCCCAGTTTGCGCGTTACAATATTTCCATTCCAAATAATCTTCCAAAACAATACTCCCTTACCATATTGTGCGGGATGGAGCAAAACATGTAAGAAATGTGGTTGTTCATTCAAAAACAACACAAAGGAAATTGATGGAAACAAACCAAACGGGAAAATTGTGAGATATCACATACAAAACCAGTTGAAAATTATAATGTTCTTGACAACAGAATGTCAATGTGTCTTTCACCCTCTCTATCTCCCATTTCAGTCCAATTATACTTGTCAAAATGTGGAATAATTAGAGAAATATAGAAAGAAAAACCAGAATGAATAACATAATAACATATACGAGTACTTACAGGCGCTGGCCTGCCCAAGAAAATCAAAATAAAAACTGGATGAACTGAAAACTCGTGGCTTCAATGGCACAGTGCATGAGTGCTTGCCTGAGAAGACGCTGGTCTAGGTTCGAATCGCAGTTTAAGAATTGGATTTTCGGAATAAAAAAGAAAAAAACCAGACCAGCACCTTAGGAAAAAGGAGTCTAATGATCAGTTGTGGCGAACCGTGAGGTTCTTTTACCTTCCGGGCGAAACCGGATAGTGCGAAAAGAGCCATGCCCGTTTTTGAAATTAAGTCAAGTATCTTCAGGTGTCCCACGGGGTCACATGGGTGACTGCCGTGACAGCACCGACACTCCTCCAGATAAGGAGGTTGTTATTCGAGTATCCAGCGTGGCTTTCAAGTTGTCGATTGAATCCCGTCGCGTGCGGGCGGGTTTTGCTTTTTGATATCGATTTCGGCTTCGCTGAACTCACAATCAGCTATCGACTCGCCAGTGCAGTTCTCGAAAAGGAAGTAATAAATTCACATAGAGCCAGTGCCGGTGTCAGTGAAAAAAAAGCAAAAAAACCACAGCATTGGGTACTTCACCGTGCTCCATCCCACTCCATTTGCTTGGCTATTGCAGGTGCCGTATGATTTTCGTGCGTACACTTGTTATGGTTGGGTAGAGGCAGCATCAGACTGATAGCGGGTCGTGAGCTGTTAATTTTGTTGGTGAACCAAAAAAAAATTACCGTACGGTAAAGCTCTTTTTGGTACTTAATGAAACTCAGGTTAGCGTTGGCTCTGATTTAACAGAGTTTAGTGCCATTATTCTTCCTAATCGCGGTCTCGCCGTTTACACACGTAGTGACGTAGCCTACCAACTTCAGCCTCAATATGGTCAATGTTCCAATTCGGAATTTAATTTCATTTGGCTGAAATTTCATGTCCATAGGCAATTAAACCACTGCTGTTTTATTTCCAGAAGCCCCAAGTTGGACACGCATTCAACTTATAATCAGTTGGATGTACTGTCTGATTTCATCACAAGAATTGTGACCCTTTATCCTCGTACTGAAATCGACATCGCGGGCGATTTCAATATACACAATTGTAATTGGCTTCAACATTCTGGACAGACAACACCCGAAGAAAGGTACAGCGCGGTTCACATGGTTAGCCGCACCATTTTGCTCTCAATAAATTGTAGTTTTTCTGTTTGTTTTTTTTTCATGAACTACCAAACAATGCATTTATTTGAAAGGTTATTAAATTCTCTTAGAAAAAAACATAAATTCAGGATTATTGAGAGACACTTAACGGTTGTTTTGATCTCTTTCTTCCCACTAGTGCAAAAAAAGCTCAAATATCGGTTCACTTGGTTAGACGCACCTGTTTAAAGTTTGAAAAAAAAGTTGATCAATTTCTAAAATTTTTGTTTGCTTTTTTTTATTATTATTATAATTATTTTTCACACAGTCACCGACTAACCTCCAAGCCGAAAGCATCGTTTCGCTTCTTGGTGTGCTTCTCGCTTACTTTCGTTGGTACTTTCTCCGTTATTTCAATAGCGTTTTTCTGTTTTCACTCTCTCTTCCTAACCCATCAGTGAGTGCAAAAAAAAAAAAAACAGCCAGGGATAAGAACTGTCAAATTATGGCCTCAGGGCCACATGTGCTTTCAGGTAACCGGTTCAGCGGTCTACTTGCCGAACCGAAAAAAAGAAAAAAAAGAAAACCCAATTATACAAACATTGACCATATTTCAATTCCAACATTCTCAACAAGTGCTAACCCTATTTCATTGTGATCGCACCGGCGAGCGAAGAAAGACCATTATCTTCCTTCAGTGTCTTCATATTAAAAAAAGCAATAGATGGTATAAGTACTGGATACGAATATATTACCCAACTTCGAGATTTCAATTTACTAATTTTAGTCAAATCGCAAAGAATTGCAGACACTTTGCTGTCCAAAAAAATGTTATCAAACCTCTGCTCGATAAAAGTAAAACTACACACAAATCTCAATGCGTCAAAATGAAAAGTCTATGCACCTTATCTAGGTAACGTACCAGAAGATGAAATTGTGAAAGAAATGAGGTCGCAAGGCCTCACAGAAGTGTTTAAATTTAAAATAAAACATTGAAGGCAAGCAAACACCCACAGGCCTCATCCTTTTTACCTTTGACCTCTTCCGCCCGCCGAGCACAGTTAATATAGGATGGTATAATTGCAAAGTAGAGGAATACTTCCCCAACCCAATGCGCTGTAAAAACTGCCAACATAGCCCGAGGCAGCCGGGCCCGTCTCGAGCCCCGGATGGCTCGGGCTCTGGACAGCGGAGTCGAAAGAAATCATCCCTTCACCACCAACCACACCTCCTGCACAGGCTTTTTACAAAATAACCCAGCGTATATTGGACAAAAGCCGCCAAACACAACCAAAACTAAATTGTTAAATGTCCTTCAATGGAACCTCAATGGCTATTTCAATAATTCTCATGAATTACAACTATTAGTAAATGACCATAATCCTTCTATAATAATCCTCCAGGAAACCCATCTACAAACTAATTTCTCTCCCCACCCTCCGAAACAATATACAGCGTACTTTCACAACTTTTCATCTAATAACTCAGCAAAACAAGGCACAGCGTTACTAATTCACAACTCCACCCCCCATACCCACCTATCAATCAATTCTAAAATCTCCTTAGTAGCAGTAGAGATTCATCTTAACACCAAACTTACCATTATTTCGATGTATATTTCCCCTTGCCAAACTTTCACCACAACGGACTTATTCAACTTATCAAATAGCATCCAAACACCAATTTTGTTAACAGCAGACATTAATTCCTGGAACCCACTATGGGGTTCGCCTGTAAGTAATTCCAGAGGCACAATATTTGAGAACTTCTTAACTCTGTCCAATCTTGCCATTCTAAACGACGGTAGCCCAACTCATTTCTCTACCCACAAAACATTGACGCACGTCGACGTCACTTTAATTTCCCCCCAATTTTTTTTTCTTTCTTTCTTTCTTTATTAGTTA
Source organism: Portevinia maculata (assembly GCA_949715645.1). Lineage (NCBI taxonomy): Eukaryota > Metazoa > Arthropoda > Insecta > Diptera > Syrphidae > Portevinia > Portevinia maculata. The sequence goes on from OX454527.1 coordinate 126,155,706, forward strand.
TAAAATAACTTTTTTTAATTTTACAATTTTTGTTTAGAAAAAGAAATAACATGTATGTAATTTTTCAAATTTAAATGAATTTAAATGAATTTTCAAAAGAAATTTAATTTAGTTTAATTTAGTTTCCTAGCAAACATAATATGGCAAGTAATTATTGGTTTTTTACAAATTCCGTAACTAGTTTTTTGAAACAATAAAAGTTAGTCTCATTTTTAATGGTCGTTGGCAGGGTGTTAAAAAGTTGCAGTCCCCGGTACATGTTGAGTTTTGTGTGCTGCTGAGGTTACATCGACCTATCCTGAAGTCAGTTGCATATCGTAAATTGTAAGGCTGTACCTCGTGAACATACTGCAAATTCTTAGTGAGATATACTGGGAACCGGTTGTGTTTGACCTTGAAAATAAAAATAATAACTTAAACAAAGACGCTTTCTTACGTTAAGCCATTGTAATGCCTCCAACATAAATACAGTTCTAGTGTAAATACTACACTTAAGCAAGGACCGCATAGCTCGATTTTGAAGAACTTGTAGTCTAGATTTTGTTTCTTCGTTACACATCCACAATATGGACGCACAATAGTCAAAATGAGGGAGAATTATCGTATTATATATCATGATAGCGTTTTGAAAATTTAAACTTTTTCTTATCAGCCCCAAGAAGCCGACTTTTTTACTTATTTTTGAACACATAAAGTTTGCATGCTCCTTAAAGTCCAAACGATTATCTATTATCACTCCGAGATATTTAATTGATACAACTTCTTCAACTAATTCATTTCCAATTTTAGGTTTAGTATTATGTCGCCTTGGCTTTATTACCATGAATTTTGTTTTATCAATGTTTATTTTTAATTTATTCGTGCACAACCACTGGAATATACTTTCCAGGTCCTCTTGCAGACGAATTTCTATTTCCGTTAGGTTTTTACCATCGATATATATTAAAGTATCATCTGCGAACAGTCCAACTTTACACCATTTTAGAACTTTAGATATATCATTAATGTAAACCAAAAATAGGTCTGTCCCCAGATTAGATCCCTGAGGAACCCCAAGGTTAACATTTATAGCTGACGATTCCGTGTTCATTATTTTTGTTTTCTGTAATCTGCCAGATAAATATGTTCTAAACCACTCCAGTTCACATCTAGTTATTCCATATGCTTCCAGTTTGCTTAGTAGGATATCTCTTCAAATGGTTTCAAATGCCCTCTTAAAGTCCAGAAATACGGCTACTATAACGTTTCCTTCATCAATACGTATTTTCCATTCATTTATAATCCACACTAATGCCGTCTCACACGAGTGTTCTTTTCTGAATCCTGATTGTTGTTTTATAATTAATTCATTTTCACTCAGGTATTGAACTAACTGCTGACTTACTACTTGCTCTATTATTTTGTCCAGCATTGGAAGCGTATTAATTGGTCTAAAGTCTTTAGGATGAATTGAATTATTGACTTTTGGTGTTGGCACTACTGTCGAAACTTTCCATATATCAGGAAATATTCCATTAATCAGTGATGCATTGACTATTTCTAGTACTTCATTTCCAATAAAATCAAAATTTTCTAAAATAATTTTTGAGCTAAACCCGTAACTGTCTTTTTTGCTGTTCATTGTCTTTATAATGTTCTTGAGCTCGTTAATATTTAGAGTTTTAAAACGGAAAACTGTTTCGACTGTTTCTGCATTTAACACGAATGGCACATATGGTATGGACTGGTTTATTTCAACTATACTATCAACAAAGAATATATTAAGGTGGTTAACTATTGCACTTAGATTTCGTTCAATCCTTCCGTTTATCATTATTTCTCTTATATCTTTTTTATTTGATCTTAATACTAACTCTTTTATTGCACGCCATAGCCCCTTTTGATTACCTGTTTTGGAAGATATCGTATATTGCACATATTGATTTTTGATTGATTGGTGTGTGAGTTTTTAGCATTTCTTGTAGGTTCAGTTACCAATTGCTTAAGAGATCTATCATTTAAAAATGTATTAATTTTCTTTTTATCACACGAATCCACAAGAAATCTATATTTACATCACCAACAAAAAGAACGTTATCAATTTCATTTATATTTTCTGGCCAAAACTACGTGGAAAATCTTCGATAACCTGCATGGGAGTGATCACTTTCCAATACTGACTAGCTTAGATCTCTGTATAAAGTCCACTCACAAAAAACCACAAGTTAAATTCCAAACGGAACGGGCAAACTGGTCATCCTACAGCAAGAATGTTCTTGAATTTGCAAAATGCAAACATCGTTCACCAAACATCAACAAAGAAGCGGCTTTAATAACTAAAACAATGCGTTTTGCAGCGAATCTCGCTATCCCCCAAACAAAAAACATCCCCCACAATAAGATTGTCCCATGGTGGAACTCCGAATTAGTTACGCTTCGGTGTAATAAACAGAGGCTGTGGAGAACATTCACAAAATATCCCACTGACACAAACCTCGTGAACTATCGCAAAGCTAATGCCATGTTTCGAAATATAGCAAAGATTTCAAAAAAGAAAGCTTACAAAAGTTTACCTGGAATATCAACCCGAACTCTACAAGTCAAAAATTGTGGGCCGATATTAAAACAATTACAGGTAATTACACCCCATATGGGATAAGGGATACAGACCAGTCTCGTTACTGCCATGCACTAGCAAGTTGCTAGAAAAAATCGTTTCTAGACGTCTACTCTGGTATATAGAAAAGAACAACTATAATAATCCCAACCAAGTAGCTTTTAAACATGGACGCAGCACCGCCGACTCCCTCCTCCACATCGATGAATTCGTTGCTTCCGCTCTGTCATGAAAAACCTTGTATCCATCCTGTCACTTGACTTCGAAAAGGCATTCGATCGGATCGGTATCCACGTAATCCTTAACAAACTTATACAGTGGAAAATTGGCCCCAAAGTGTACTCGTTTATAAAATCAGTTTTGGTACATAGAAAATTAGAGTAAAATTGAACAACTTCTTCTCAACTGTGCACACATTAAACAATGGTATCCCCCAGTGTTCACCATTGTCAGTAACATTATTCATAAGCGCGTATAACGATATTAGCGAAATAATAGCAAGTTACAAGAACATAAACCACGTCCTATATGCGGACGACGTAATAATTTTATCTAAGTGCACCCACTCAGGATCCCTTATCTCACCCGATAAAAGTAAACACATACATATTTGAATAAAAAGAAATTGTATTAGTACCAACATCATTATGCACAATATACAAGTTCCAAATGTAAATATCTTAAATATGTTAGGCATCATATTTGATAAGCACTTTAATTTTAAAGAACATTGTGTAGTACTAAAAAAAAGCTTGCTACCAAGTTAATATTATACGATTCTTATCCTCAAAAAACAGTTTAGTCCATCCGAACACACTCATTCAGGTTACAAGAAATATAATTTTATCCAAGATCGATTACGGATTGGCAGTCTACGGAAAATGTACAAACTCAACACTACAAACGATCAAACCATCTTACAACACCGCGATCAGATGCAGCTTGAAAGCCTTCGTAACCACGCCACTAAAAAATATGCTATCCATTGAACATCGCATACACCTCCTCACAGCACGGCTAGCCTCGAAGAACTGCCATTCCTTCAAATCTCCAGTAATCGAAGACGCAAACAAAATTTTGCTACGAAAAAAGTGCCCGAAATACCCTTCGTCCCTCCACAACTCCTTAGAGGTTATAAGGAACCTAGGAATCCCACCAACAATCAAGCCACTGACTCTGGGCAATACCCCTCCATGGGAACTATCAACAGATGTCATCAACACCAGTATGGCAAAGTTCAAAAAGGAATCTACCACTGTAGAAGCCTACTCACAAATCTTCCTAGAGATTATCAGCAAATACAGAAGCAACCCATGGGATATACTATATACAGACGGATCTAAATCTGACACCGGAACTGGTTTTGCAGTAGTCTCTGAAGCAGGCGACGTTCTGCACGCCGAGAGACTACCAAATTACTTCTCAAGTTACTCTACAGAAGCTTATGCAATCCTCAAGGCTACAGAAATATCTAATAGTTCCCTCGGACAGTTTATCAACGCTAAACGCTATCATGAATATAAACAACCGCACACGCACAATGATCAAAATACGTGACAAAATTTTTTTAAAAAAGGAAAAAAATGATGATCCTGTGGGTCCCAGGGTACTCAGGCATCAGAGGAAATGAACTTGCAGACACCGCAGCGAAAACCGCGTCTGGATATCCAAATATTACAACACTAATGCCTTCAACGAGGGACCTTTTGAATCTCGTAAACAACGCATGGGAACATAAAAGAAAGGAAGAATGGAACACATACACCCACCACTACTCCTCCATTAACCCTACAACCGTTGCAGCAATGTACCCAGCAGACACGACACCTCGAATGAACATTTGCTTCTTGCGCCTTCGACTCGGCCATACCCAGATAACCCACCGCCATCTTCTCAACAAGGACAACCCACCAATTTGCCACCTCTGCCAATCCGGTCACATCCTTACAATAAAACTTCTGGTTTCGGATTGTCCAAAAGTAGACTACATGTAAAACATTGTTTAATAAGAATCTCATCGACCTTCTGTCTTCACAATAGCTACATAATATAAAAAGTGTTTACAAAATGTTATTAATTTTAAAAATCGAAACTCAAATATAACAGTAATAGGTTAGGTATATACGGGGACGATCGGAGGCTGACTGGCTTTCGAGTTTGCGATCGTGCAGTCGATAATCCGTCAGGCTCGGACCGTCCCAGTACTTCATTCTTCATATTATTCTACCCCTCATTACATATCCTAAACCTGACATCCTATTAGAAGTATCATTCCAGCCGAAAGCCTTGGTAGCTAGCGCTGTTCAAAAAACATTAAAATGTAAATTTATCTATGTTTTAATAAATAATAATAATAATAATATTTTTCACAGTTTCAATACTTTGTACAACCTCCACGACTTGAAATGACGTCAAAAATGTTACCTTTAAGAGATTCATACAATTGTTTTAAATAATCTAATGAAATCTTAGACCAGGCTTGTTTAATTGCGGCAATAAGCTCCTCACAGCTTTCATACTGCTTGCCTCCTTCCTTGCTGACGTGTCAGCCATCCCCAAAGGTTTTCAATAAAATTTAGATCAGGTGAGTATGGTGGCCACGGCAACAATTTTCAAATTTTCACTAGCGAGAAATGCTTTTACAACGTGCGCGTTGTGGATCGGAGCATTATCTTGTTGTAGATCCACTTGATTTTTTTTTTTTTTTTTTTTTTTTTATAATTTGCGTGCGCTAAAGGGATTTCTTTTTTCTGTAGTGATACAGTACCCTTATAATGGTAAAACCACAGCGAAGGCATTTTTAGTTTGTTGCGCAAGTAGCTCCCAGCAATTCATTGCCTATTTTTGGGTGCTACTTACTGAAAGAATAGAAGGATAGGACAGAAGTTTGGTGCGATGGGATTTTTTTTTCTCAACAGGTGGCGCCTAAATTGCTTTAGGGAGATCAATTTTTGTTGTGTGTATTCAATTTATAAAAATTATGGCCCTGGTCGGGATTCGAACGCACGACCTGCCAATCACTTAGTGAATACACAACCATCGCACCATTGCCACCTGCTATTGGTCCAAAAAGCTCTTATGGCTGGAAAAGCTGTTTGCAAAAGAGCTTTATAAGACATTCCTGTCATTTTGTGAGACACAAAAACCAACTCAAAGGTGCCATAGTATGAAATGGTCCCCCATGCCATTACTCCTCCTTTCTTGGAATGATTGCGATTCAAAAAGCATTCGTCTTTGCGGATGTCATAGAAATAAAAATTATACCTATCAGGATCATCTAGGTTGAACTTTTTCTCATCAGAAAACACCACATTTCTCCAATTTAAAACACTCCCAACCTGAGTATCCCATGTCATGTGAAGACGCGAGAATTCCAACCGAAGTTCCTTTCTTGCAGCGTTTAGTGGTGGTTTTTTTTACTTTTTGAACTTCAAGTGTGGAGTCCCTAATAATAGCTGAACGAACCGTTGATTTGCTGGCACTTACCCCCGTTAGTTGTCTGATTTTCATCGTAGAGTGTGCTGAATTTGAGGCAATTCCTACTATTTTTCGCTTCTCGTGCGGTGTTAAGGCTGTTTTTGTCCTCCCTTTGTTATTTTTTTAGGTAGAAGGGTTTGATAAAAAATTTCGAACTGCTTTATCACTTCGTCCTATTTTAGTTGCAATTTTCCGCATAGAAAACCCGTCTGAGTGGTAGTACACGTACACTCATTAACCAAACTTACTTTGCATTACCCAGCATTAGAAACTAACTGAATAAATTCGTGCGTCTAACCAAGTGAACCGATTTACTTGAGCTTTTTTTGCACTAGTGGGAAGAAAGAGATCAAAATAACCGTTATTCAAAGAGAATTTAATAACCTTTCAAATGAACGCATTGTTTGGTAGTTCATGAAAAAAAAAACAAAGAGAAAAACTACAATTTACTGAGAGTAAAATGGTGCGGCTAACCATTTGAACCGCACTGTATGTGTTATGACCGGTCTGTCTACCGTGCTTTCCTCGTACTGTGAGGAGAAGAGTAGATACCGGGAGAATCGTTGACTTCAAGAAAACACTTTTATTAACTCTAGGGCCCGCTGTCTCAATGCGTTGGCTGCGACCTTTCGAGTAGTTAATTCTTGTTCTAAATCAAACGTCTTCTGACTTCCCTATTCCATTCCTTGTCCTTTTATACTAATTTTCACTCATGGGCTCCATCCCCACCACGCACATGTGATATTTGACACTGTCCATATGAAAATCGGTTATGCCGCATTTCCATATGGAAAATGCGTCCTCATCATAAATATCAATACCCTGTCAATCGGCACCAATAATCGAAAATAACACTGACATGTGTTGTCCCAAATACAGTGCAATGGTTCCTAGGGTCATTTCCCGTATTCATGCACTTTACACCTGCTCTATTGATTGTGTATCTGCTATCTGCTGTATGAATTTGAGTAGATGACGCATTATATGGAACATTATGCATTTCCATAATATAGCCTTCGCTTCGCCTTACACTAGCCCATATAATTGTGTATCTGCTATTAATATCCAGAGTAGGTATGTGAAGCATAAATGCAGATACACAATCAGGCGAAAGATGGTACCAGACAATTAATGGTATGCGTTTTAGGAATGGCAAACGATGAGTGATATACGAAAAGGCGTGTCGTACTGTTCGTACGTAGCGGGTCACAACATCCCACCCCCCTTGAAAAAAGAAAATTCTTACCTGAAGGGTTAGAATTTTCTATAGGTGAATGGAAGAGGAAAGACTCACAATTGATGTTTTTTTTTTAAATAGTTTGCAATTTTGGTTTTACATGAACATATTATACATAATTATCTAGTAAATTCCAGATGTTTTATTTTGATTATTCTTAATATTATTGAACGAAAAATGTTAATATTATATTACTTCTTAATACTATGATTACTTTTTTTAATATTATTTAAAGGATTTTTTTTATATTAATTACTTATGAATAACATGTTTTTATTAATTACCCCCTTAATAATATGATTACTTCTTATAATTATAAATATATAACTATGAAATGGACATTTTTAATTAATTACTTCTTATAACTATGAATATATACCTATGAAAAGAACATATTTAATTAATTACTTTTTTTCCTTTTTTTTACATTATTATTCTTTTTGAGGGGACACTTTAAAATGGAAAAATTAGCTGCAGGTTCTTATTAAACACCTGTAGTCAATACTAATTTTGGACCTGAGGTTGTAGGTTGTTCAGGGTTTGTAGGGAGTTGGGATGTATTGGGAATTGATTCTATGGGTTCACGGACTTCGTTTATTTTCCCTGCTAGTTTCCTTTTTGTTTGTAGGCATTTAATTAAGCGGAATAGAAGGAGTGAAATAAGTAAAAACAGTAGTGCATAAATCGCTGTATAGTGGTGTATATCATGGGTGCTTATAGGCAAAATTGGGGTGTTCTCTTCGTATTTAAGGTCTTTTATTTGCCTTGAGATCATTTTAAATCCATCTTGGCTAGAAAATTTTATAAATGCCAGTGGATTCGGTTTGTTGATTGCCGGAAGAGAAATGTTTGCTAAAAACGCTGAGATATTGATGGGAGGTATAAATGAATTGTGTGAAATCATATTTAGTTCATTGAACGAGCGTATTATCAAAGCTTTAGATTTCATGTAGCAATTTCCTGAGATTTCAACCATAGATGTGCCTTGAAGGGTGTACGTTGTTAAGTCGTCTTTACAAATTTCGTCGATTTCATAACCGGTTATTGTAGAAAATAGCCATTTGTTGTGTGTGGACAGTTGTATCCATATGGTTGAGATATTTGCTTCATTTATTTCACAAGAGGGTGGTAAGGTTTCGGTTCGTCGCAATAATTCTACCTCACAAGTGGATAGTTTTGAGTTTGAATTGAATAGGGGATGTGCCATTGGACACAAGAATGTATTTTCTTTGTTCTTGCATCTTGCCAAGTCGTTTGTATTGATATTACTGTAGTATTCCTTGTTAATGTCTTAACAAATATTCTGTTGTCGGTTGTATGAATATGAAATGGTTATTATAATTCATTGGTAAAGGTATTATTTTGTAGATGTGAAAATTTGCCAGATATGGTAGGGGAATTTTAAGTTCGTAAATTACTTTTTGTTGACGTATAGTCGCGCTGATTGAACCGATTTGGTAAAGGGATAAAATATCGTTTGTGACAATTGATGAAATTTTTGTACCATCAGGAAGGTCTTGTGTGATTTTTGTTAACACAGTTTTTAGCTGGTTTGGAGTAACTATGGCTGGGTGAGGTTTGCCGTGATTGACATCTCTCACAAGGTCTATGATTTCGTTTACTGTGTTTTGATAACGGATAGTGATTAGCGTGATAAGAGAAGTTAAGGATTCTATTTCGGAGAATAGTTGCTGTTCGTAGTTACGAGTAATATCGTTAATTTTATTTGTTAAGTCCCTCACGATTTCGAGTTTTGAATTTATCGCTAAAAGCTGACTCTCCATAGCTATCTCAGACTTATTAAAAATGTTGGCCGTAGTTTCGAGAATTAAAGTTTGATTCTTAACTAGGAACAACATGTGCTTTTCATTTGACTCTAGTTTTTCTATCTGCCTGTTACAATATTCGGCGTCTTCCTCACTTAAGGTTCCAAACAAGGATTTACTTATTATTCCTACTGCGTTTATTAGTGCTCTTTTTTCCCGATTGTTATGGTTTGCTGATATTAAACTGTAAAGATGGTTTAATTCGTTTGTTGCCCCATTACATAGTATGTCACAATTCACTTTACCTTGTAGTTGCGCACATAATTGATTAATTTCTGTCGCATACTGGATGGCCTGATTTAGTGCTTCCGATAATTTTTCCAAGTCATAATAGATGATCAATTTCCACTCGTTGGAGTATAATTCGGTTTTCCCCCATTGCTCGAAGTAGATTCCGGGGTTGCTACTTATGCGAGTAATATGTAGGGTACCATTTGCGGATGAAAGTATTATCAGCAAAAGAAACAGCCGTAAATCCATTTCGAGGAGTTTGTGAATAATAAGATAGTTTCCAATGTAAGTTGGTCCGATCTGTAATGGTATCTCGGTTCCCCTTACTATACTATATAGTAACCAGTGGGAATTTGGTATGTAGTTGATGGTTTCGAATTCCATTCTGTTGGATTTTTCAGAAAACAAAACGTTATTTTGTTGGGTGGTGTAATTATCAAATTATTGATTTTGTGTTAAAATATAGTTCACGTGACTTATTGGCGAAAAAGGTGTAGGTTGTCGTTATGAATGACCTTCTGTTTGTTTTTAACTTGTATAATAGTATTTTCATCTGAGAGTGTTTTAGTGAACTTATTTTGCCTGGTTTGATTCTTCATCAGGACCTTGTCGCCTATGTTGAATGTCTTATCCCTTGAGCCTTTGTCATAGTACCTTTTAGATTTTTAGATTTTTTTGCAGCCTGGTAACCGTGCTGTAAGCGGGCTTTCAGCTCGTTAGCGTAGTTATGTTTGCGGATTTCGGCTAATGGAATTAGGTATCCGTGCCGGGAAACCATAAAGCAATTCAATTGGACTAATAGTAGTGCTGCTATGGGGTGTGGTATTATAAACGAACATTGAGTAAGGTAGCCAAGTGTCCCAGGAAAGCTGGTCATTGTTAACGTAATGCCTAAGATATTCGGCTAACGTTCGATAGTTACGTTCCAAGGCTCCGTTCGTTTGGGGGTGATATGGAGATGGCTGTATTTTTCTTATCTTTAGAATTTTACATATCTCCTTGAATAAGTTGCTCAAGAAGTTGGAACCTTGGTCTGTCAGTATACCGTCGGGTAGTCCGAAAGGACATACAATATTTTCTACAAAACAACGTGCTACAGTTGGTGCCTCTGCATTTGGTAATGGCATTGCTTCGGTAAACTTCGTTAGATCGTCCTGGAAAGTTAAGATGTACTTGTTGTTATCGTAACTGGTTGGAAGTGGCCCGACAATGTCAAAAGCTATACGCTCAAAGGGACTTGTGCTCGTCGTAGTGATTTTCATAGGAATTCGCGGATTGTGTCGTAATTTGTTTTTTTTTTGACATGATTCACATTTGCGAATGAATTCCTTTACATCTTTTACGAGAGTCGGCCAAAAGTACCTCGTTCTGAGACGTTTTATAGTTGGGAGATTCCTTGGTGGCCTCCAATGGGTGAATTGTGGTAGTCACCCAGTATCTTATCGATCTCTTGTGGATCGACTAGATTAATTCGATTGTCGGTGTAAATGAACATAGTGATCTTTGTTTTGGAAAATACAAAATGTGCAAAATGTGGGGAAAACGGCCATTCATTCAAAGAATGTACGAGCGAAGGTGTTAAATGTGTGAATTGTAAAAGAGCTAAAGAAAAACTAAATCTAGGTGATATTGATATAAATCACGACTGCAGGGATAATTGCTGTCGTATACTGCTGCGCAAATTAAAAATTGAAAATGAAAAGACAATGTATTAGCAATTACAGTCATCGGTTAGGGGCATTTGTTTAAATATTGGGGGAATTAGAACAAATTTACCACAACTAGAAGTGATAGTAGCAAAAAATGCTTTCGATTTCATTTGTACTACTGAAACTCATTTAACAACAAACATTATGGACTCTGAAATAAAACTAAAAAAATATAAAGTAGTTCGATGTGATAGTGTCTCCTCTCAGACCGGGGGAGTGCTTTTTTTCATCAAACCGGAACGGCAGGTTGAAGAAATAGCGAATATATCCATGGGAAAATGATTTGGTGGTTGGTTATTAAAGTGAGCGCAAATAATATGTATATCATTCTAGTGGCGGTATATAGATCGCCGCATAAACAAAATTCACCAGAACATATTTTTTGTGATTTTTTCCAAGAGCAATTAGAAGAGCTGTGTTCTACATACACAGATGTGATCATAATGGGTGATTTCAACATAAATTGGTTTTCGAGCAGTACATGCAAGAAACGAATTTATGAAAGCATTTCTGATAGTTCCTTAAAACAAATAGTAAACGAACCTACAAGAATTACACAAACTACATCTACGTTAATAGACTACGTAATAACAAATTATAAAAACATACAAGCAAAAGTTATAAAGGACTACAAAATTAGTGACCATGAAACAGTGGAAATAAATCTTGAGAGAAGTTTGGCAATTAATAGATGCAATAAAAGAACTCTAAAGGTAATTACATTTGTATTTGTATTTTGTATTTGTATTTTATTTATAATTCATGTTAACACATAGATACAATGCAATCTTTTAAGTGTGTTACAGTATTGACAAGATTGATACATTAAGTACGAGGGCGGGTCAATAAGTCCGCGACTTTTTGAATTTCTGACCTCTTTACTGAAACGGCAACACTGCTCCTGTCAACAGGCATCTGTCAGTTGACTCCTGTCAAAATTTAAACTTGCTGCGTCAGTTAGTTTGTGTTTGACAGCTATTTTTATCAGACTACTCACTAATTTGAGGAGAAAATGGAAAAAAGTGAATTTCGTGTGCTTATTAAGCATTATTTCTTGCGAAAAAAAACCATTACCGAGACCAAGGCTAAGCTTGAAAAATACTATGGGGACTCTGCACCATCGATTTCAATGGTAAAAAAGTGGTTTACTGAATTTCGTTGTGGCCGTACAAGCACTGAAGATGCCGAACGTCCTGGACGCCCAGTTGAGGTCTCTACACCCGAAACAATCGAAAAAATTCACGATATGGTGTTGGCCGACCGAAGATTGAAAGTGCGAGAGATTGTGGAAGCCGTAGGGATCTCGCATGGCTCAGTGGTTTCAATTTTGAATGATCACTTGGGCATGAGAAAGCTTTTCCGTGCCGCGTTTGCTCACAGTCGACCACAAACGCAATCGTGTAACAACTTCACAGGAAGGTTTGGCGTTGTTTAATCGCAATATGGAGGGGTTTTTGCGCCGTTTTGTAACCGTGGACGAAACATGGATCCATCACAACACACCAGAGACCAAACAACAGTCAAAACAGTGGGTTTCTAAGGGTGAATCGGCGCCAAAGAAGGCCAAGATGGGTTTGTCAGCCAATAAAGTTATGGCGACTGTTTTTTGGGATGCACGCGGGATAATCCACATTGACTACCTTCAAAAGGGAAGAACAATCAATGGGGAATATTATGCCAACTTATTGGACCGATTCAATGACGATTTGAAAAAAAACCGACCTCATTTGGCCAAGAAAAAAGTTCTTTTCCACCAAGACAATGCAAGGGTGCACACATGTGCAGTTGCCATGGCAAAAAACCATGAATTGGGCTATGAATTGCTCCCTCATCCACCCTATTCTCCAGATTTGGCTCCGAGCGACTACTTCTTGTTCCCAAACCTGAAGAAATGGCTTGGTGGAAAAAGATTTGACTCCAATGATGAAGTCATCTCGCAAATAAAGGCCTATTTTGAGGACCTCGACAAATCATTTTTTTTGGAAGGGATAAAAAAATTGGAGAAGCGTTGGACAAAGTTTATAGAGCTCAAGGGAGACTACGTTGAAAAATAAAAAAAAAAAATTATCAAAAAATCTATGTTTTATTCCAAAAGTCACGGACTTATTGACCCGCCCTCGTATATTTTACAATTTCAAATTGTTCTAAATGGCAAAAATGTATTTATATTGATTGGATATTTTACTTAAAAAGAGAGAAGAAAAAAATAAAAATAAATAAATAAATAAAAATAATAAGCTAAAATTCCCTAAAACCCTATAGCAGTTAAATAATTAAAATTAAATTCAAAAGTTAAATTCAAAAGTGTTGTTTGATTTGTCTTTGAAAGTCGCTCATGCCTGAAGATCTTCTGATATGAACCGGAAGCGAATTCCAAAGTCTTGCGGCGTATACAAAAAATTGTTTTTGTGTCACATTATAGTTATATGCTGGCGGGACAAAACTTCTACTTCTGACCGAAGAAGATGCAAATTGTAACCTTTGGAAAAGATATTCTGGTTCCTGTTTTTCTCTGAGAGTGAATAGGAAAGTCAATATTTTAAGGTCGAGATATTTTTGTAAGTCCATTCCAAGAAAATGCCTTACATATTCAGAAATGTGTTCCCTTCGACCCAAGTTATAGGCAAATCTCACTGCACTATTTACTGCTACCCTTAACTTTCGAGAGCTATGACTGTCTAAGTCACAAAAGACTGGATGTGCGTAAAAAAGAATGGGCAGCAGAAGTGACTTAACCAACATCGCTTTGATCGGTAGATCTTTTCCTACTTGATACAGAGCGCGCAGGGATCCATAAACTTTAGAGACGGTTTTTATAATATGATTCTCCCAAGTCAGATTTTGGTTAAACGTTACACCGAGATTTTTTACGCTCGTGACGTATGTCAACTCTGATCCATCAACAAAAAGTTGAGGTAAGCTTTGTGTATCGATACTTAAACGGCTGATTGCAATTGCTTGACTTTTGCCGGAATTAAGCCTAAGCTTATTTTTTCGCGACCAAGTGACTACAGAATTGAGGTCTTCATTCAGTCGCTGAGTGGCATCCTCAACTAGACCCAATGGATAGCTTAAGTGCAGCTGGACGTCATCGGCATACATTTGAACCTTGCAGTACTTTAGCACTAATGGAATGTCATTATTGAATAAGGTGAACAATAACGGACCCATTATTGATCCCTGTGGAACGCCGGCTCTGGTTATAATAAAGTTGGATAATGTCTCGTTAATATACACAGCTTGAGTACGCCCATTTAAGTAGCTTTCCATCAGTCTTAAAGCCGTCGGGTTGAAATTAAAACAGTGTTTTAATTTAATAATTAATATTTCATGGGGTACAATATCGAAGGCTTTCGAAAAATCTAGCAATACGAGCGATGTTACACGATCTTCGTTCATTTCAATGCGAAGGTCGTCCACCAAATTCAGAAGCGCTGTAGTACAGCTATGCTTTGGTCTAAAACCGGATTGGTGCGGTGAAAGAAGATTGAACTCATTAAGGTATGAGTGAATTCTTTCTTCCTCGAGTTTGAGCTTTTAGGAATTGGGATGATCTTAGAAGCCTTCCAAGATTTCGGATACATGGAGTAGGTTATAATATTATTGAAAATGTATGTAATTTCGGGTAGTACTCTATATATTATCATTTTTAAGAATTTTGGATGCATTCCATCCAGGCCGATGGATGATTTAATGAAAACGTTTTTCGCAGAGAACTGATAAATGAAACAACCAACATATATTTCAATGGGGTACATGAGACATCAAAATCTTTCAGTGTAAAATTAAATGCAACTATATCCAAAATGATGATCTCAAGAACAATTAGTGATACTAGTGGTAACATCGGTTGGTTTAATCGGTACTTATTCAATATGAAATTGGCAAAGATTCAACTTCATCAAATAGCTGTATGAACAAACAGCAGTAATGACTGGAATAGGTATAGGATACATAGAAACAATTACGTAAATAAACTCAAAACAGCAAAAAATAATTTCATTGCCAGGAAAATTGACTAGTGCACAGATCAGAAATCAATGTGGAGGGTAATAAAATCGCTTGTCCTTAATGAAGAAACAAGTGAAATTGAGCAAATTATGTATGATAATATAGCAATAAAAAATAAGAAAGAGATAGCTGATAAATTGAACAGGTTTTTTGTGCAAAGTGTAGAAGAGTTGAATGATAAAATACCCTTTGAACAGTATACAAATTTAATAAATATACCAGGTGGGCCAAAAGAAGTCATCCGATGTTGTTTGGCTCTCATTTTTTTTCTAAATGAAAAACTTCAATTCTGTTTTTTGATTATATTTATTTGCACCTTTAGAATTTTATTGGTCAAGTCGAGAAGATGATATCGGCCAAATGGGCGCCGTCACAATTGATTGCCATACGGGCTCGTTTTATGGCATTTTTCATCACTTCGGCGAGAACTTCGGGCGACAGATTCTCGCACTCGTGTCGAATGTTGTCCTTGAGGGCTTCTACGGTCTCAGGCTTGTTCACGTAAACACGGGACTTCAAAAAACCCCACAAAAAAAGTCTAGAACTGTTAAATCGGGCGATCTTGCGGGCCAGTGCAAATCGCCAGAACGAGAGATGAAGCGACCCGGGAATGCCGCCTTCAGAATATCGGTTGTGGCTCGCGCAGTGTGTGCCGTAGCTCCGTCCTGTTGGAACCACATGTCCTCCAGTCCTAATTCGTCTAATTGCGGCAGAAAAAACTCGGTTAACATGGCCCTATTACGCGCACCGCTGTTCCACTGTTATCGTTTGACCAGCGGCGTTCTCGAAAAAAAATGGTCCGATGACTCCTCCAGCGTGAACAGCGCACCATGCAGTAACTTTGAGCGGGTGTAATGGCTCCTCGTGCATTACTCGTGGATTTTCGGTACCCCAGAAGCGACAGTTTTGCTTGTTCACGTACCCGCTGAGGTGGAAATGAGCCTCATCGCTCATTATGATTTTGGTCGAAAAATCGTCCACTTCGTCCGCGAGATTAAGGATGGCTTGGGCGTAGGTTACACGTGTTTGGCCGTCGACAGGCGGCAGCTGATGCACAGACTGGACTTTGTACGGGAACATGCGCAAGTCTTTGACCAAAATTCGCCTTAGGGACGACCGGCTGATGACTAATTGCGAGGCACGGCGTCTGGTCGATGTTTCCGGCGACAGCTCGACATCCTCCTCAACAGCGGCGATATTCTCGGCACAACGGGCGCTCCGGGGCCGGTCACTCTTGGCAACGTCTCGTGTGGTCCCATAATCTTCAAGGTTGGTGGCCAAACGGCGCAGTGTTTGCGCAGTCGGTTTCGGACGGCCGTGGAATCGGCGACGGAATTCGCGCAGCGCCAACACTACAGACGAATTGTTACGCAAAAAAATAGACACGATTATTCCGAGTTCTTGGGGAGTGTATCGCTCCATGGCTTGTTCATTTGTATTCTACATCTGTCTAGTCCACAAATGTCAAAAAAGATTTGACATTGGCGGCCATTTGCAAAAATAACAGCATCTTCCAATAGGGTGATTCCTTTTGGCCCACCTTGTATATAATGAAAGTACTTTCAAATTCAAATTAATTAACATGAGTGAATTAAAATATACATTGAAAAACATGAATAACAAAAAAGACTAACGGTTTGTCAACTAGGATGTTATTGTGTGCTTTGGATATAGTGGGACCTAGTTTCTTAAATATTTTAAATAATTCAATGAGTAGAGGCATTTTTCCTAACTACTGGAAAGAATCTATAGTGGTCCCAATTGAAAAAGTGAAAAAAAAACTGTAAATCCGGCCGAATTTCGCCCAGTGAACATGCTTAGGACGGAGAGTAAAATATTGGAGAAGGTTGTACATAAACAACTACAAAGCTATATGGAAACTAACAATTATCTGAGTGAGTATCAGTCAGGTTTTAGACAGCGGCACAGCTGTGAATCTCTTTTAAACCTGGTTGTTGCACAATGGAAAACCGAAGTCCACGAAAAAAAAAATCATTGTTGCGGTTTTCTTGGATCTTCAAAGGGCTTTTGAGACCATTGATCGCGACATTATGGTACATAAACTAAGGAAATATGGTATAGTAGGAGTAGAACTCGAATGGTTCAGAAGTTATTTGTCAAGAAGAACCCAACGAACAAAAGTGACAGGCGAAATTTCCGATATTATGGACGTAATACTAGGTGTACCACAGGGAGCGGTATTGGGAACACTTCTCTTCATTATTTATATAAACGATCTGGAGAAAGTACTACATCATGCGAAGGCTAGACTGTTTGCGGACGATACGTTAATATATGTTACTGGAAGTTCTGTGGAGGGGTGCATTAATCAACTAAATGCGGATTTGAAAAATTTAGAATGGTATTTCAAGATGAATAAATTACAACTGAATATAACAAAAACAAAAGTAATTATAATTAATGGAGATTCAACAGAAAACATTAAGATTAATGGAAACAATATAGAAAAGGTGAATGAAATAAAGTATCTAGGTGTTGTTATAGATAAGAAGCTAAGTTTTGAAAAGCACATAAATTATATATGTAGTAAAATAGCAAGGAAAATAGGATTTTTTCAAAGAATAAGAGAAAGACTATCACTGAGTTGTGCAATAAAAATGTTTAATGTAATGATCAAGCCACACTTCGAATATTGTTCCACAATACTTTTTCTAGGAACTAATCAAATGACTGCAAGATTACAAAAATTGCAAAATTGAGGAATGAGGTGTATTTTAAAGTGTAACAGGTGAACACCTATACAATTAATGCTAAATACTCTACAATGGCTAACTATAAACCAAAGAACTAAGATGAATGTGTTTATTTTTATATTTAAAATTAAAAATAATATGTTACCTAATTACCTATTGGATCAAGTAGTGTATGTATCTGATGTACAACCATATCAGTTAAGAAACAGAAATGATTTTAGAGTGTCTTTTCTATCAACAAGTAGGGCGCAAAATATATTGTTCCATAAAGGTTTGCGAGTGTTCAATGACTTGCCGAGCGATGTAAAATCGGAAAGTAATGCGATGGTATTTAAAAAAAAAGTTAATATTATACGAGGGGCGTTCAATATATTCTCGGTATCGGGGTGAAGCTGTGGTTGTATATATAAATTGACTTATTTATCAAGTAATACTATTATTTTAGTGCATTCATGTAGAATTTCATATAAATGTGATTATTAATTCGCGTTTTATCTCTAGTTAAACAGAATCATAATGGCAACTGAGACGATGATGGTGAAAATTGAGCATCGCGCTGTAATTAAATTTCTCACTAAGCAAGGAAAAAGTCAAAAAAACTATTCATGAAGAGATGGTGGCTGTTTACCAGGGTTCCGCACCTTCATTATCAACTGTGCAAAAGTGGTCAAGTGAGTTCAAGAGAGGCAGAGAGAGCATTGAAGACGACCCCCGCTCCGGCGCCCCGGCTACTGCTTGTACGGGAGAAAGCATCAAAGAAGTCAAAAAACTTGTTCTTGAGGATGCCCGAATAAAGGTGAAAATGATGGCAGAGATCACCAAGCTTTCAATTGGTACCATTCACACCATTCTTCATGACCATCTTAACCTTTCAAAGGTCAGTGCAAGGTGGGTGCCACGAATGCTCACAGCGCCTCAGAAAAAAGTGAGAATCGCATGCTGTAGAGAGCTTTTGGAGATGTGTAGTGAGAACGCGGACGGTGTGATGGATCGAATTTTTACTGGGGACGAAACATGGGTCCACCACTATGACCCTGAAAGCAAACAAGAGTTCATGCAGTGGCATAAAAAAGGAACAGACCACCCGAAGAAGTTCAAAGTCACTCCGTCTGCCGGGAAGTTCATGGCCACAGTTTTTTGGGACTCAAAGGGAATCTTGCTCATTGAGTACAAACCATTAACGCCACATCCTACGCTTCCACTTTGCATAATTTGCGTGAGGAAATTAAAAAGAAAAGACGGGGTAAACTCGCAGCGGGTGTGTTGCTTCTTCATGACAACGCTCCTGTTCACACGGCGCGAGTTTCCAAGGCTGCTGCGCGAGATTGTGGTTTCGAAGAAATCCAACACCCCCTATAGTCCGAACCTTGCCCCTAGTGATTATTTTCTGTTTCCGGATTTGAAAAAATGTCTTCGTGGAAAAAGATTTTCGGATGATGAAGAACTCAAGTCGGCAATAAATGGGTATTTTGCAGAGAAAGAGGAAATTTATTTTTTTGAGGGTTTAAAAAAGCTTATCTCAAGATGTAACAAATGCATTGATGTTAGGGGAAATTATATTGAAAAATAAAGACAATTTAAATTGAAATCGCATTTTCCTTCATATCGATACCGAGAATATATTGAACGCCCCTCGTATGTTAAATCCAAGTACATATAGTAATTTATCTATGTTTTCTTTTCTTCTTCCTTTTTATAAATTTTGTAAATTTTTCCTTTTTATAAATTTATAAATTTTTTATTTTTTTTTCCTTTTTATAAATTTATAAATTTTCTTTTTTTTATAAATTTTGTAACTGCAAAAATGTAACAAATAGCGAATGCTAAATAAAGAACTACTACTACTACTTTGAGTATGGCGTTTTTGAGATGACAATTTATTGGCTCACTAGATGGGATAGAGATATCGATTTGTTTTACCTCGCCCCTTGCACAGTAGTTTTCAATTTTAATAAGGTTATTATCAAAACCGGATGTGTTTATTACATCCGATGGTAGAGTGGTATTGTTTGTATTGTATAACTTTATTTAGCATATAATTACTATTTACAACTATATTAGGTATTTATCTTACAAGCTCTATTTTTTCTTGTTTTTTATATTAAAAATGAGATTATTAAAGACATTGTATCGAATTACTATTACAAGACAAAGTTAATAAATTAACAACAATTTTTTACAAAACCAATTACTAATCTTTTAAACGCATATAAATTTGTTTCATTTTTGATGGCCACAGGCATATTGTTGAAGAGTTTGAATCCTTTGTATATCAGTTGATTTTGATGAGCCCTCTGTTGGTAGTTAGGAAGTCTTAGGTCGTTTGCATTTCTTAGTCTATATGGTTGGACATCACCCACATAATTGATATATTTGGACAAATACGAACGCGAACAATTGTTTTTGATTTTGAAGACGAAAATTAAGCCATTCATACATAATCGTTGTTTAACATTTAACCACATTTACTCAACATGACATCGATCGGGGTGTAAATATTACACTTTAATATTGCACGCATAGCCTTATTTTGTAAGAGCTATAGCCTGTTCAACATATTTTGATTTCCTTGAAAAAGGATTGTAGAACAATATTCGAAGTGTGGTTTAATGATGACATTATAAATATTTATTGCACAAGTGGTTGATATGTTTTTCCGTATTCTTTTTAGAAAACCAATTTTTTTTGCTATTTTATTAGACACATACACTATATGCCCCTCAAATTTTAATCCAGAGTCTAATATCACACCCAGATACTTTATTTTGTTTACAATTTCTAATACTTCACCATCTATGTTTAAGTTATAGGCACTGTTATTAGGGCAATTAATTATCATAGTCTTGGTTTTTGCTGCATTCAATTTAAGTTGATTTGCCTGAAGCCACTTATTTAAGAAGCCCAGATCTTCTTGTATTTTCGAAAGACCTTCATTTAAGTTTGTACACGTAATAAACAAAAGAGCGTCATCTGCAAACAACACTAACTCACTATACTTTAGAACATCGACCATATCATTTACATAAATATTAAACAATAATGTTTCTAACACTGATCCTTGGGGAACACCAATATTTACAGCTAAAGCGTTTGACGTCACATTATTTACTTTGGTTTGTTGGGACCGTCCACTTAGGTAAGAATAAAACGATTTCAATTCCTTATTACGCACACCATATTGTTCCAGTTTTTGTAACAAAATGCTTCTCTCTACGGTTTCGAATGCCCTTTTTAAGTCCAAAAACACATAGATTACACTACTTTTATTATAAATTTGTTGTTTCCATGTCGTAATAACCATGGTAAGAGCACTCTCACACGAATGATTCTTTCTAAAACCCGATTGATTTTCAATCTATTCATGAACGATTTTTTCCAAAATTTTTTCGTATAGGGGTAAAGAATTCACGGGTCTATAATCTTCACATTTGATAGAATTTTTCACTTTTTAAAAGAACAGTTAATTATTTCTTTAAGTGCGGGGCCAATAATAGTAAAGGAGTCAAGGAGAATGTGTGGACTTAAGTAATTGAAATCCGACTTCTTTGAAATTTTATGTAGGGTACTTCTGATATCGCTTAACTCAATTTCATTGAAATTAAACACATGTTCGTTACGTACAATTCGGTTACAGAAGGGGACAAGCGGAATTGCGGAATTGTATTATTTATACATTTAACACTGTCTACAAAATAATTGTTAAACTTTTCTGATATTAACTTGTTGTCATTATAAATAACATTATCAAAACAAATGTTTACAATTGATTCTTTTTTCTCATTCAAAACAAGCGATTTAATAATTTTCCACATAGATTTTTGGTCAACAGCTCTATTTATTTTTCGTTTAATATATTCACATCTTGTTTTACTAATTTGTTGCTTATATTTATTTCTAATGGATTTAAAAAGCGTCCAGTCAATTTCACTATTAGTCAATTTGGTTCTGTTATATGACAGTATTTTTTCATTTTTCATTGTTTTTAGACTGTTATTAAACCTTTTGGCCTTTTGTTGCTAGAATACCTTGTTTCTTTCAGTCTTAATTTTATTTAAAAAAAACCTCACATGTTCTATCTCTACAATCATGGTCCGTGTTTAGTTGTAAGCCTAAATTTGTATTAGCTTTTACACAGTTATTACACTTTAAAGTTGAGCTATTACAGTTCCTAGTATCGTGATTTTCTGTACATTTTGCACATACAATTTTATTGTTACACGTATTAGCGTTATGATTAAAACCCCAGCAATTGTAGCACTTCTTCACCGATATATGTTCGTACACTGGATATCTATTCCATCCTACGTTAATTCTGCCAGTCTCCATAATTTTTTTAAAAACTGATATATCCACTTCAATAATTGCTTTAAAAAATTCATTTTTTTTGATTACTTTTTTTGGGCACCCTGTCGAATTTCCAGCATTTGACCGTTTCTTCTATGTTATTTTGTTTTTTTATTGCCTCTGTAAAGTTATCTCTGCCCCGCTCATCTAAGATGTTGGTTACTATTATACTCGGGTTTTTTGTCTTTGGTACCGTAACTTCATATTTTTCTCCAAGCTTTTCTTTCACTTGTCTTTCTACCGTATTTCTTGATGCACTATCTTCACAGCTAATTGCTATTGCTCCATTTTGCCGATTATAGAGATTTTTTACTTTAATAGAAAGGGAAGAAGGGTCTATATTTTTTTTATGTCCTCTTTTGTTGTTCTGTTTTTTTGTGACTGTTTAGGTTTAATAATTAGTGGTAAATCTTGAGTTGTTATTTCCGCATATGTTTTTTTCTCCTTTCCTTTTGTTTTCTTTATTTCAGTGATGATCTGTGATTTGTCTTCACTTAATTTATCAACTTTTTTAAGATTTTTTTCAATGTTGGTGTTTCGTGATTCTATATTTTTATTTTGTGATTCTATAACTTCATGATTTTTATTTACTGCTTTTACAATATCAGCAATATTAGTCGACATTAACTCAGTGAACTTTCTACACTATTCGCACATAAACAAAAACAGCGGATTTCTGTTTACAAGATCGACGTCATAATCACTAATTTGACCGGCGCACTTATAATCGAAAGAACATCCGCACATTCCTTTACACACGATCGATTTTTCATTTCGAAGTGACTTGTCACATTTTCCACAACGTATCACACTCATTTTAGAGTCCTATCTCTTATTTGAGGTGTTTTATTCACTTTAATATAATTTGCACTTATTAAAACAAATTTAATTTCCGAATTTCAAGAGCTCTTTTAAAACACGTCCGTATTAGATCTCTCACTCTCTCTTGGTAATGATATACGTACAGGATTTTGAAGCGTTAGGGTATATTTTTAATTCATTGGGGTTTGAGCGACTATAGTTAGCAATGTTGTTCAGTAATTCTTCCTCTTGGCGCTTTTCGTGAGAGAGAATACAAATTTGGATGGGTGAACGATGTTCAGAAAATATTATGGGCTTAAAAGTTTCAACTATCTTACACTCAACCGGCGGAAGTGTGATTTCTTCGCTACCTACCACAGTTATTTCATTCAGATTTGGCCTTTTTGCTTTACTTCTGGTGATGGCTAGTACTTTGCTTTCCTTTTCAGTATTGCTGACTTTTGGGGGGATGCGACTTAGAGCATCCGCATTGGAGTTGTATTTCCCTGAATTGTACACAATTCGATATTCGTACTCAGCTAGGAGTATTCTCCAACGCCCTAGTCTTGATGTCGGATCTTTGAGGTTCATGAGCCAGTGCAGTGGCGATTGTATTCGTAATGCCCATATGGGGTGCTGAAAGCAGTTTTACGCCTGTCTTCATCATCCATGAGGATTTGGTGAAAGCCAAATCGAGAGTGCTAAAGTAAGATGCTCTGCCTAACTGGTCTATAATCTCGGTAATGTTCGGTAAGGGATATGCATCGGCAACTGTTAACTCATTTAGCTTACGAAAATCTACCACGACCCGCCATCGCGTGTTACCTTCCTTGTCTGGTTTCTTGGGTACAAGGAGCAAAGGGGAGTTCCATGGGCTAGCGCCTGTGCTGAATAATGTCACCTTCTAGCATATCATTTACCTTTTTGTGGACCTCTGGTCTGACAAATGAAGGTGGTTTGTTTTGGTCGGTGATGATTCTATGTTTCAATGTCTCTGTAAACGTAAGGTTATCGCCGTCAAGAAAAAATACATCGTTATATTCTCTATAAATTGATTGAATTGATTGTTTCTCTTCCCCGTTACAGTGACTGAGATCAATGACTGATTGTAATTTATTAAGTCTGCCTTTGACTAAGTCACTTGATTGGTTGGATACTAGGTTAAAATCATCTAGCTTGTCCCATTTGAGATTTTTATTTTAGAATATCTAGGTCTGACCAAAGTTTCGCCCACATATAAGCCTGACATGAACTGTTGCTTTTGTATGATTATGTCTCTCAAAGTAGATTCATACATATCATTCAACGGAACTTCTATTACCTTTTGGCTTCGGGGTTATAGGGTGATTGGTCCTTGCTCATAATTATTTATGGAGGTCTGTCTAAAATTTCCAGCCCCTGTGCCCGTGGGCATTTCCTCGTAAGGAATCACAATTATTTCGTCAAGGTTTTCCAAGTTTTTATTATTTTTCTTGCGGCCAGTCTTACCTTCTGCTGAGGCACTCTTGTCCTCAGCCTTACATTTAGCTGGATTTTTTCTATCTTTTATGTTTAGCTTAGGTTTAATGTGTCCTAAGTCTTGTTCTAGAGAAGTGTCTTTTCTAAAAGAATGCTGTGTAAAACCGGGAATTCCCAATGAATAACTTTTATAGTCCACCAAGCATTTAAATTTTGATAGTAAATCGTTCCCTTTTATACCGTTATATACGGAAGATTTATTTGATCTGTGAGTAGATGGAAAGGATGATCTAAATGCAAGGTGTGTTCTTCGGCTTTAAATTCTAAGGTACACCATACTAATCCCAGGGTTTTTAAAGAATCCCCGGCTATAGTGGATATGGTGTAAAGTTTAACTTCTATATCCAAATTTATGATTGATGAATTCATAAGCCTCTTATTATGTCGGCTCCGGTGTCAATCAGCAGGGTCGTATATTTTTTGTTTGAGGGAGAAAGTTTGATGCGTATCGTTGGTTCTTTGAACTCAGAACAGACCGATACGTAACATTTCAGACTTAGTTCGGGGATTGGTGGACCTCGGCTTGGGTGACTATTCGAGAGGAGTTGCCGTGTATATCCTCCCGAGAATTTACGTTTCCCGACTACTGTTCCTGATTGGTATTGGAGTACCGAACACCGTGGTTATCATTGTGCCTTGCGTTGTTTGGAGGCCTCGACCTTCCGCTGAAACCTGGGTTTGCAACTTCATTCCTTGCTCTCAAATTTGGTACTGCTGATTCACCTTGAGGGTAGTGCCTTGGTGCATTCTGGGCTAACCATAATCTACACTCATTTTGAGTGTGATTAGGTCTTTTTCAGTAGTTGCACCTCAGATACTGTACTTCTCTTTTTATTTGTGGTCTCCTTGGGAAGTTAGGAAACTGAGTATTCTGATAGCACCTTTCCCGGGTGTGGCCTAGCTTACCACAAAGTTGAAAGAATCCGCATGAGCTATAGCTCTTTTTAGTTCAAACTCGCCGTGTGCCTTGACTATTAATTGCAGTCGGTCATTTCTTAGACCGTCTTCAAAGACCTGGATTGCCAACTTCTTATTTTCTTCAAGTAAGAAAGTTCTAACGGCATCCTCACTAGTCATGGCATAGGTCGCGGAGTTAAGATCATTTAGCGCCGCACATACCCGGTCGCCGTATTCTTTCACCGATTCTCTGACCTGTTGCTTTATCGAAACTAACTCATTGTGCGCGACGGAACGAGATTTTTCTTCTTTGAATTCGAGCTCTAGTTTCCTTTTGAGGTCTTGCCAAGAAGTGAAAGATTCATATTGGGTAATGTCAAACGCGGGACCCTGAAGTCGAGTTTTTACGATCTCCAGAAAGGTCGGTTGGTCGGCTTCTTTGGTTGAAGCAAAGAGGATGTTGCCGCATGACAATAATTATTAAATTCGGATACATCCGTTATTCCTACGTTAATATCCATGGTGGACAATGGGGTAGATCTTCCTCAAAAGAATAATGGAAGGGCAAATTCTCAAAGAGGGAAGCGCTTATTTGTGCTTGCCTTACCGCCTACCTAGTGACGTATAGTCGTGGAATTTTGAAGGGCAAAAAAAAACGAAACAGAATCAAGGTTTAAAAGGGAAGGCGTCACGAGAGTAATATGCTCGTCAAATATGTATAAATGTAAGAAGTATATATATATGTATAAATGTAAAAAAATATATCTTAAATTATTTTCCTAAAAATACCTTGAATAAAACTGTTGCTCCTTTCGTGGCTGAAGTTGCTGCGTAGGTGGTTGCTCGGTTGACTGCTGCTGTTGGTGTTATTGCTGCTACTGCTGTTGGTGTTATTGCTGCTGCTGATGCTGTTGGTTTGCTTGACGCCAAGCAGTCTTCACGCCCTAAAGATGCAGTTACAGCCTGGTCTTTTCACTGCCCAAGGTTGGCCAAATACCATTGCTCTAGAGCTGCCAAGGACTTATGTTTTTGGGACTTCTAACACTTTTTACGCTTCAATGCGCACTTTAACACTCTACTTCTCTGGTATATAGCTCCAGAGACTCCTCAAGATCTTTGTCTTGTGTTTTTTTGTGTTTGGTAGTTGGGACCTTATTAGGGTATCCCACCGCTGCCACCAATGTTATGACCGGTCTGTCTACCGTGCTTTCCTCGTACTGTGAGGAGAAGACTAGATACCAGGAGAATCGTTGACTTCAAGAAAACACTTTTGGTTTTAAATGTTATATATTTTTATTAACTCTAGGGCCCGCTGTCTCAATGCGTTGGCTGCAACCTTTCGAGTAGTTAATTCTTGTTCTAAATCAAACGTCTTCTGACTTCCCTATTCCATTCCTTGTCCTTTTATACTAATTTTCACTCATGGGCTCCATCCCCACCACGCACATGTGATATTTGACACTGTCCATATGAAAATGCGTTATGCCACATTTCCATATGAAAATGCGTTATGCCACATTTCCATATGGAAAATGCGTTATGCCACATTTCCATATGGAAAATGCGTCCTCATCATAAATATCAATACCCTGTCAATCGGCACCAATAATCGAAAATAACACTGACATGTGTTGTCCCAAATACAGTGCAATGGTTCCTAGGGTCATTTCCCGTATTCCTGCACTTTACATCGGCTCTATTGATTGTGTATCTGCTACCCATACCCATAGCCATAGCTATACGGTGCCAGATACACAACAAGCGACAATTCATAATTGCAGTGCATGGTGACAATGAATTTTGGTAGATGACGCATTATATGGAACATTATGCATTTCCATAATATAGCCTTCGCTTCGCCTTACACTGGCCCATATAATTGTGTATCTGCTATTAATATCCAGAGTTGGTATGTGAAGCATAAATGCAGATACACAATCAGGCGACAAATGTTTAACAAGTGAATGGGTTCTTGGAAGATGACACACTTATTGGTTTTAATGTGTTTTTGTAGATCGGTTGCGCGAATGACAAGAAAGATGATACCAGACAATTAATGGTATGCGTTTAAGGAATGGCAACTGATGAGTGATATACGAAAAGGGGTGTCGTACTGGTCGTACGTAGCGGGTCACAACATATGTTGAAATTTTTGATGAGGTAAACAATCTGACTTAGCTTGTAAATTAGCCGACACGAATACCGGACATAAGCAGTCAAACCACCAGCACACTGGACTTGGTTCTCACCTCTCACCCGGAAAAATACGATGTAAACGTAGGTTCGTCAGACCATTGTGTTATATCAGCGAATTTCTCGTACTCCGTCCCCAAAGTTACAGAACAAACTCCTTAAAGAACCGTATGGCGATACGAGAAAGCCAATTGGGAACAGTTAACTGCTTCTTTAAGAGGTCGCTGTGCTTCCTCGACAGCGACGTGGATGCAGCTGCTGATATGATAACAAACATAATTTTACTGGGTATGAAATTCTTTATCCCCAACCGGATAAAAAGTATCAAACCCAAGGTAAACGCGTGGTGTGATGCTATCAGGTTAAAAGCGGTGAGCTTTCGGTCATATAAGGCCAACCCATCTGAGGAAAACCGGTAAAAGTTTAAACGAGCCAGAAATGACTGCAATGCCCTTATTAATCGTGTCAAATTCTCATACGACCAAAAGCTGAGGCAAAAAATACTACAAAGTCCCACGGGTAGTAAGAACTTTTGGTCGTTTGTTAAAAAAACATTAAGAATTTGGCCTCGTCATCTATCCCGAAATCTGCTTGCTGCTCACCTTGCAGCTCCCCCTGTACTCGAGCGAGTAGAATACTCCATGGGACCAACCCACTTTCGCACTCGTACAGTGGCTAGAGTACTTCGATATCTTGACATTCACAAATCCGCTGGTCCAGGTGGTATTTTTCCTACCGTTCTGAAGAGGTGGAAAAACAGCATTTGTCCAGCATGTACAAAAAAAAGGCGAATCTTCTTCTCCCTCCTCCTACCGACCAATTGCACTTAAGTCCCTTCTTTCTAAGGTTATGGAAACGCTGATCAACCGTCAGCTAATGAAATATCTTAAATTCCGAAAACTTCTTAATGACCGGTAGTATGGTTTTCGCAGCAACCAGTCCACTGGTGATTTTAGATTCTTTTTATAAGAGAGCTTAATAATATAAAGAAACAAAAGAAATGCTATCCATCGAAGTATGGTTTCCGACTATTGTTGTACCTAATGCTTCATTAGAGGTTTTATATGCACTACACTCGGATAAGCGATATTCCAACTCCTATCTAAAGCCTCAGTTCTAAGCGGGAGTTCTGCTATCACTGCCTTACTTCTTTTGTCCAAAAACTGCAGTTTTTTTTGTCAATAGAACAATTCCAGAGCAAGTCATGCCCCAAAATACCATCAGCAGGTATGTCGGTTGTGTCACTTATATTGCAATAGGGGTTTGTTTCTAGTGATGTGCATAATCGAATGATTTAAAGACTTGATATATTAGTATTCGAACGATTTAAAGAATCGAATGATCTTCGAAACAATTTTTTCCACCAGGGTTCATTTTAAATCGCTGCCGATTACACAAAATCTATATATATAAAAATCAATCTATATTTGAGTTTGTTGCCGGCGTTTGGCCAAACGCGTTAACCGATTCCAATGAAATTTTTTTCCATGAAAGGTGACGTCTGTACAAAGGATGTTTGGTATGTGCGATATCTGTATCTGCATCGGTGTGTGAATTATGGGCATTTGAGTGAGTACACATGCATATGTGCATATGCGTGTAAATTCCGATGCAGATGCAGAGGCCGCACATATAAAAAACCATCGTACACACGTCACCTATTTTGTTATCTGAACGCGCATATATGAAAGAGGGAGACCAGACCAACGTTTCAAGCCTATTGTGGTGTTTGTGCGCACTTTCATTCTTGAGATATCGTGTGTTCAATGTTTTATTCAAATAACTCTTATTGAATTTTTTTTTGCATTTTTTTTGTGAATCGGACATCGGAAAGTTGCTTTTCCCACATTGATAACAATCGGTGTGAAAGTGAATGAAAAGTGATTCTATCGAAGTTTTTTTACTTTCGCTTTGTTGTTTGATTCGCACAAGTAAGCTGACATAGGCGCCTGCCAGACAAAAAGCACCTACCCTAAGCGGAACAGGTTGAGCTCAAATCAGGTAATCTTCGGTATTGGCCTGAGAGTGTTTCTGTGAAGTTTGGCCAAAATCGGTCTCCTTTTTTTAGGGGCAGCAACATAGGTACACCAGATACCCGCTATAGACAATAATAAGGAAGTCTACTCGAACATATTGGCCAATAGAATTCTCGGGCACGTTCAAAGCCGGGCGGGTGCAGCTAGTATCTATTATAAATCACAGTAAACTACTGATTATAATTTAATTTACCTACCTTTATTGCTTTCTAAAAAAAATAAAACATAGACAAAACATTCATAAATTACTCGTATCGTACCTTCTTCTTCAGACTTTAGCACGGAACAGAACAGTTAATAAAAATAAATCAACAAAAACCCAACACAAAAAAATCATAACATAACGGTCTGTTTACAATTCAATATGCATTTCGCATAGAGTAAGTAGATGCGAGAAATCATTCGAATGATTTATTGAGTGAAAAATCGAGATATCTCGAAATGTTGCCTGAATCGATTATAATCGATTATATCCTTCGAATGCGCCCATCACTGGTTTGTTCCATAGCGAGCGCCGGGTGATTGTGGAAAAAACTCCTTTTTTTTAAATTCATTTTTATTTTTGGTAAACTTATAACTAACTTATAGATAAACAAAAATTCATAAAACTAGCATGGAATAATCTTTGAACTACCTTACTGTCCCTATGCGGGTGCTCTACGGTAAGAAATAAATATAAATGATACCTAGTGCCTTTCGGCTTAAAAGTAAAGTTATTTTTAGTTTATTTTTTTTAAATATAAAAATATTTGTCAGCAAGAAAGTACAAAATTAAAAAAACTTGGTTTCTTTGTATCTTTTTTTTTTTCTTACAAACTACGTAACTACTTACAACCTACAACCTACTCTTAAAGCAAAAACACCCACTTTTTTTTACAAGCCCCCGGCTGTCTAAGTAGAGAAATGCATCGGGCGGTTTGAACCCTCTTAAGGTGTGTCCACACCAAAGAAACATTTCAGAAAACATTGTTTAAAAAACGTTTCTGAAATGTTTCCCAATTGTTTTAAAAAACATTTCATAAACATTTCAGAAATGTTTCGCGAATCGTCCAGACCAAAATAATCATTTTGTAAATATTTCGGAAACATTTCAGAAATGTTTCTTTGTTTCTGAAATGTTTTTTTTAAACTTTTTTGAAATGTTTATGAAATGTTTCTGAAATGTGTAAAAAATGTTTCTTTGATGTGGACACACCTTTAGACGCACGCTTTCATAGTATTCGTTGTTTTGGTAGTAAGCCCCAAAAATAAGGCCATTAGTCGAAGTCATCGCTCTTGCAATTTGACCCCGAATCATCTTTATCAAAAAGTTATCTATCCTGTTTATTTGGGCTCCGTTGTATATGACCTTGTTGGATTAATACCGTGTGTACTCCGATTCTGGTGTTCTGTGCAATCCAATGCAGTTTCTCAGACATTGACTCAAACACCGGAATCTTTTCCATTTGAGATGGTGCAACGTTAAACAACACCGGACATCCATAGGCAATCATAGGCTTGATGAGGGCCATGTAACAAATCACCCTGCTATGCAGCGGGCTACTATAAAACAATCGTTTCGTGAGGGCAAACGCTCACCTAGCCCTGGTCAAAGCAGGATCTATATGTTTATTGAAATATAGGTACTGATCCAGCCAGATGCCAAGATACTTTACAACATTTTTACTAGCTAGTGCCAGTTCTTTCTTGTATCCCTCGAGGCCGTAGATAAAGAAGTCCTAAACAAGATACTTTCTGATTTCTGAGTCATCACAATATCGCTGGATCTGGTCAAAGTCACGCTGCAAAAGAATTCTGATGACCTCAACTTTTGGACCTGTTCTGTACGCGATTAGATCGTCGGCATACGCAATAGCCTGTGTAAGACTTCCTATCAGATCGGCGGTGTAAATACTGAATATAATCGGTGAGTTTTTATATTAAAAACTGCGTTAGAAGTTATATTGCCACTTTTGACAACGAATTTTCTACCTTTAAGCATGTCACAGAGTATATATAATATTTGTTTGCTTATACCAAGTCTTGTCAGCTTTAGATAAAGACCCTCTAACCATACGGTGTCAAAGGCCTTCTCTAAATCAACAAGACAGGCACCTGTGCACTGTTTCTTAGCTTTGTTCCATTGAATATCAGAAACTAGTTTAGACGATGAATTGTGTCATGTCCCGTCTTAAAACCAAACTGTGTTTCTGGAATAATAATTTTGTCCTCTGCCCACTTGGTCAGAGCTTTATTTATAATCTTTTCAAATACTTTACTGATGCTCGGAAGCAGACTTATCCACCGGAGGTTTACCGGGTTGGAGTTCTCCTTTCCCTTTTTCGGGAGAGGATGTACCACAGTTGTTTTCCACCGCACTGGATAGTATGCATTATTCAATGCGTTGTTAAAAAAGTGATGTATATGTCAACTGCTTTCCGAGGGAGATGTCGTAGTACAATGTTGGATACACCGTCGACTCCTGCTAGTGAATCGAAGATAAGCTGGAGATCAACATTCGAAATTAAAAGGGATCTGCGCCCGTTCTGCTCGGCGATGATGGCATTTGCCAGGTATTCTTCATTAAACCCGGAAAAACGTTTTTCGCACGGGGAAGTTGTTCGTCCAACTCGATTAGTTCATTCAAATGGGCTTCAATTTCGCTCTTGGCCATTAACTGTTGAAACGAATCGATCAACTAACAACTTTATACCATTGGGACATAAAATCGGATCAAAACAAGCAAGAAATGCTGCAAATGAGGGTCTTACACTTGTCACACAGAGACGCGGAGAAATATAACAATCGCACAATTAACTGGGGAAGTATTCCTACGAATACAGGCAAGGAATCATAAGTAAAATTGATCGTCGCAAGCAGAAATACACTGCCCCACATACATAATTTTTAGCTATAATATTCTATTTTACTGAACGGGCTCCCGAACCGGGAAGAGTCTCTGCCTGAGACAACTGCAATCTTCCATCCTCTGCAATCCCGGACACGCTGCTTCCAGTTGTCCAGACCAAGCGCTCTGACATCCGCGATGGCTTGGTCTTTAAATCGGAGGTTCGGTCTTAATGCCTTCTCGAACCTGGGGGCTGTGAGTCCAAGATCCTCTTGGCTTGAGCAATAGTGTCCATTCGCTCAAAGGCCGAGCCAATGTAGTCGAGGTGATTTAGCTTTTTGAACTACATAAATATCTTGGTACAGCTCAAAGAGTTCGTGCACGTATCTTCTCGTCTATTCGCCCTCCTCGAACACAGGACGAAATATCCGACAGAGTATTTATCTTTCAAAAGAACCCAAATTAGTTCCCCTTTCCTAATGAGGCACAAAACATTTCTTACAAGGGACCAGGATCAAAATTCTAATCCCTTCCAGCAATCGGTACAATAAAGCAATACTGCCAGGATTAAGGTTCGATAGAGCATGCATTTTGTTCTTCGAGTGAGGGGTTTCTCGAACCCATTTCTTTGACCTCGAAGTTATTGCTATCAGCAGTGACGTTTTGTCCTAGGCAGTGGACATATGTATGTTTGTTTGTTGATAGCATGTATTTAGTCTTGTCCTCATTAACTTCAAGACCAACCAATTTCGCATGTTCCTTAATCGCCGTAAAAGCCCGGAGCAGGTTGCATGTAGAGCTCCTGACGATGAATGCTATCACATGGTTGCCATTGGACTGGAAAGTCAGGGAAAGTCAGGGAACGAATATTTGGTCAGGGAATGTCAGGGAAAGTCAGGGAATTTCGAAAACAGTCAGGGAAAATTCACTCTGTGTATATTTTTTTTATAATATTAAAAAAAAATTATGTCAAGCTCTGACGTCTGAAGCCCTCTGGAGCAAAAATATTACTTTTCATGAAATCACATTTTTTCTTATTTAGGGATCACATTTCGCAGATATCTTTCGAGATATACCTACGCACCATTTCACTAATCCACCATTTATATCTAATAATGTATGTATGTACCTTGTACATTTTTTTTAATTTGATTGATTGAGACGATTTTGGTTTCGAGAAAGTATATAGCGTTTGCACGCAGTTGTATTAATTGCTATACAGCTAATGGAGATGCCAATTAGCATTGAAAAGCATATCAATCCTATTTTTCGATCCATGCGCTACGAAAAGTCTGAGATAATGCTTAAATGGAAAACCACATCTTCATGCTTTCCGAAAAAAAAGACATGTAAACTTATATGTAGGTACATCAAAAATCAAAATAGTCTATTTCGATTGACTTTGTTTAGCGAAATTTGTTATCTTTGCTAAGGAAGATTTTGTATAGAATAGTTTGTATTTTAAGGCAATAACGGCAAAGCAAGATGCAAATTATGCAAAAAAGAATTTGAGTTAAGTAGCATGGGCCAAAGGGCTTTGGTATCGCATGAAAATGGTCTAGCGCATAAGTCAAATTCTAAAGCTTTGACGTTACAAAAAATTGATACTTTCTTCACTGCGTCTGATTCATTGGTCGCCTCTAGTAGTCAAAAGACATCTCAAAATACACCAGCAAATATTAACGCTCAAAATACACAACAAAATATTTTACTTTCGACAAGACCGATTCCATTGTCGCAGAGATAAGGTGGTGTCTCTATATTATTTCCACCAGAGCGTCCTTGAACTCGTCTGTGGAAATTAGTGATCTTTTTCTATTGATTTTCCCAGACAGCTAAATTGCTGAAAATGTTAAGTTAGGAAGAACTAAGAGTTCCTACGTTATCAACCACGGTATCTCGCCATATTTCCATAACAATCTTTTGGATAAAGTAAACAAATGTGACGACTTTGTTATGTTTTGACGATGCACTGAACAAAATAGCTCAGAAAGGACAAATGGATTTAGTTGTCCGTTTTTTTGATGAGTCAAAAGGAATTGTTTGCAATAGGTACTTAGAAAGCGAGTTCATGGGATCTTCAAAGTCAGATGACATTTTAAAACATTTTGACAATGGAATCCGATTTTTGAAAAAAGAGAAACTTCTTCAAGTATCTATTGATGGCCCAAACGTAAATTTATCCTTTTTTAAAGAAATTATAACAACAGCGAAATGAAATTGATCCGGTTGGTACGCAGCTACTAGTATGTGGTGTGTGTGTGTGGTCTCATGTAATACATGGAGCCAAACCGGACATACAAATGTTTCATGAAACCTGCATATTTTTTAAGGCATCTTTATTACGTTTTCAAAGACAGTCCTGCAAGAAGAAGCTTATTTACCTCCAAAACCGATTGTACTCGATTTCCCCTGAAATATTGCGGTGTACGTTGGCTCGAAAACAAAATCTGTTTAGAGAGATGCCTGAACATTTTTGATGAGTTGAAGCACTTTTTTCTATGACAAATTCAAATTTACCAAAAATAAGGCCAATTGAAAACGTAAAAAAATACTTCCAAAACAAATTGTTAGACTGCAAACTTGCATTTTTCCATAGGTTAGGTTAGGTTTATGTGGCTGTCGGCAGAAGCCGACACACTTAGACCAATTTAGGTCCATTGTGATACCACGTATTATCTACCTCAACTCTGTAGATGGGACTGGCCAACGACACGCGGTTGTTCTCAAACGGTCCCCCATCTACGTACTAACCGCGCCCAACGTCGTTTAATTACGGTGATCTGACGAGAACCGATTAACTCGACGTGGTATGGTCGTTGGTTTGCATTTTTCCATACAATCACATCTGATTATGAACCATTTTTATCAAAATTTCAAGGCGAGAAACCATTGATATTCTACCTTTATGAAGTTAAAAACTTATTGCATCGCATCGTCAAAAAAAAGTATATCAGCGAATGCAATGAATCCAATCTTCTGGAAATAAAAAACGTTGACGTTGGCTTCAAAGCAACAAAAATCATCAATGCAATAAAACAAAAAGACAATTTTTCTGAAAAAGATATTTTAAAATTTAAACTGGATTGCCGTAAAATTATTATAAGCATAATATTAAAAATCGAAGAACGAAGCCTATTAAAATACGATTTGATTGTAAACGTGAGCAGTCTTAATCCTAGAAATATTTTACAAAACAACGGTCTCTACAGTAAAAGAATCAAAAATTTGCTTCAAATTTTATATAATGACAACCGATTGTTTGATACATGCGCGGAAAGGGCAAAATTGCATTACATTAATGCATGTACAGATGCAAAGACAGCCCTAGAAGAGGAGTACAGAAGCTTTATAATCAACGAATCTACTTGTAGAGTTGATGAGTTCTACTTTCAGCTTTTTGGCAAAAAGGAAAATTTTGAAGATCTTTGGCATGTTATAAAAATGTCTTGCATTTTATCGCACGGAAACGCCTCAGTTGAGAGTGGCTTCTCAATTAACAAGACTCTTTTGGTCGAAAACCTCCTCTGAGGAGTCACTAGTCGCTCAAAGAAGAGTCTTAGATGGCGTGAAAGGGGCTGGGGGAGTATCAAAAGTGGAAATAAATTCAAAATTAATATTTCATGTTTGATCCTCTCATAACCGCTATACACAGCAGTTAGAAGAAAAACTTAAATTAAAAAAAAGAAGATGGAGTAAACGTATTAAAAAGAAAAAGGGAGGAAGAAATAAAAAACTTCATAAAGAAAAAGCAAAAATTCACATTCAAGCCCAGGTTGAAGAAGAGAAAATAAATTATCAACTCTCCCTTTTGAAAAAATAAGGTACTCGTATATGTCCTGTTCTCAACTGATTGTTTCATAGTTATTTTTTAAAAGGAATGTTTAGAAGTATACAAAGCCCGGAAGTTGAAGCATTGGGAGTCGATGGGTGGGATTTTCCTCCGAGGGGGCTTGCTTGGCGTCATCTTTTACTTTTCAAGAACCCCACGGCACGTTTGCTGCCTTCCCATTCTCGCAGTCCATAGACCTGCCGTTACTTGACTGTGAGGAGAGAGTGTAGTCATGTCCGGCCAGAAAGTCTCCGACGGACCGTTAACCTAAAGTACATCACCTGCGGCCACATGTCGGTCTGCTTTTTCACCATTGACTATCGATGTGATCTTCGATGGAAGTTGGGTCCTGCAGACTTCATGACCCTGCCGCTTTCGCGAGTGAGTTTTCACCGTACATTATTCCACCTGACATATGTAGTTTAATCTATTCGTTGGCCTTCCATTTGGTGGGGAACATTCGAGGAAGCCTTCGCCTTTGTCGTTATTTCGCCGTGTCCAAGTCCAAGTTTTGGACTTTATTGCTCTTTAAGGAATTTAATAATGTCCAAAACAATTTTGGACTTTATTTCACCCTTTTCTCCGTATGGTTTAGCTTGCTCACCCAACTTCACTGCTAAGAGAAGGTGCTAGTTTTCGAACCTTATACCACTCGCTCAGTAGTGCAACGCACTAACCAGAGAGCCCAGATATTTCGTGATAAATTTGTTTGCATTTAATCCAAAATGGATATTTGGTAGTGATGATCGATTTTTTTTTCTTACAAGTCAATAACTTTGTATATTTTTCTTAGCTTTCAATTCGTTGTTAACTGGAAGGCGAGAACGAAAATAACATCATCACCAGATACTCTCGTCGATTGGAATTTGATTGAACAAATCAACATTCAAACGACAGAGGAACCGCAATGCCCTATTTGTTTGTATCCTCCAGTCGCTGCAAAATTAACTCGTTGTGGTCATGCATATTGCTGGCCTTGTATTCTTCATTATTTGGCTTTGACAGATAAGCCATGGCGCAAGTGTCCCATTTGCTATGAGGCCATACACCTGAATGATTTAAAAAGCACAACGATTGTCCAACAGATTAACTTCAGTGTTGGGAATAACATAGATTTGCAACTGATGCAGCGCAAAAAGGGTTCATTGTTTATTGAAAAATATACAAATTTGCTTTCACCCGAGGAGCTTCCATTGTATTCTGCAGCGGACGACACCACCAAATTTGCGAAATTCATAATTGCCAATAGACCTGATGTTTTGGCTATTATTGAAAGAGAAGAAAATGAGTTGGCAACCTGCAACAGTGAAGACAATTGTCCCGAGTTTGTTTTTACTCAACAAGCATTCGATTTGCTAAAAGAGCGAAAAGATGAAATAAACAAAGAAATCAACATGTGTGAGGAATACAAAAATTATGGAATACTATTACCGAAACCGGAAAAATTGAATTTGAAAGAAACAATTACAATTATTGAGGAAACTGAGAATACAGGCGAAGAACATGAGCGCAATGCAAAATATTACCACTTCTATCAATCGATGGATGGGCAAAACGTTTTTCTCCATCCAATAAATGTGAAAATGTTACAAGCATGTTATGGATCGCTTGACCAAGCCCCGCTTGTTATTAGAGCTAAAATTCTTCAAAAGGAGCATCATTCGATGGATGAATATCATCGACGGAAATTTACATGTCTCGGCCATTTACCGCTTACTTGTCATTTTGAGGTAGTTGAGGTATTGCTTCTACCACCGATAGTCTCGGAAGACATTATGAACATTTTCCAAGGTGAGCTTAACTTTTCCTCAATTAAAGTGCAATGATAATTTGTATATTTACCTAGATGATATTCTCCAACGGAAGAGAGCAAGGCAGAAGAGAGATCGAGATGAAAAGAAACGTGAAACGAAAATTAACGCTATTAACGATAGGCAGATGGGAAAGCTTTTGTCAAGCACAGCTAAAATTGATTTGTCTTCTTCGCATGAATTTCCAACGGTACGTATAAATTAAAGACTTTAAAACCATTGTATTCAATAATATCTATAGGTTGTGTTTTTTAATGTAGATACAAAGATTTAACGTACCGTTTTTTTATAATATTATATTTTAAGGACTTTAGCTAAAATTATACCAACCATGATACAAATTCAAGAGCTTTATTAAATTAAAATTGATTTATCGAATCATTTATTTATAATAATCAGTGTTTGTGCGTTCGACACTGAGCGAGGCGTTGGAGCTTAGAATTATATCCGGGAACACGAGAGGTTTTATTTACGCTAAAGTTTGATAATCATTCAATAGTAAAAACTGTCATTAGCAGCCTCTCAAATCTTCCGTTTGGAATCGGCGTAAAACTGAAGTTCTCTTTAATTTGTGACAAAAATATAACTTCGCACACACGAATAGTGAGAGAAGCCAGCTTTTAATCAGAGAATGGGCCGTTTACAGCAGAGTTGTCGTTTAATGACTTCTTGCTCCGTTACGTTGTTTTTTTTTTTCAATTTTGCCCTCTTACAAAACAGCGAACTAAACTAAAAAAAACAGTAGGACGGCCTTAGGCCAAACCATTTAAAACTTAAGTTAAAACAAATTGTAAAAGTTTATTTGCATGATTTTAAATAAAGTTTTTATAACTAACTAACAAAACAGTGATTCCAGACTATACGTTATTTTAACAAAAAATGTTTGTATTGGTAAACAGGCATGATCCTTTTAAATGTTCATAATGCTTTATCATAACATTTAATTTAATATTTCGAAGGTCAGCACTACGACCTGCATAGGGCCAGTTTTGAAAACGTCATTTGCGTCGAAAATGATTTTGTAAAATGTTCTTAAACGCAAACTGCAAAAATAAATTTGTTCGAAAACTAAAGCATGAATTTATAATGGATTGACATTAGTTGTGTGTACATACTATTTTAAATCAGCGAATTATTACAAGATCTTGTGCGCTTAGGCGAAAATTTCGCAATATTTCATTTCATAGAAATTTACCTATTATGCGAATTTCAGCTGAAAAATTGTGTTGGGCTGATTTTAGAGCTATGTAAGTTGTTATTGTTATCTCGTGTCTTTCGTAAAGTTATTTTCTATCGGTCTTATGACTCGGTACAACAAACATTAGAGACAGGTACATTTTGTTTTTGAAAATGGTACGATATTTTTTAAACCATTCACTAATGTGAAAACATTTTTTTGCGGATGGTAATATATATGGCATATTTGGCAGAACACAGCAAACAAAACGGCAAAAATGGGTTTAGTGGTGAATGAGGGCAAAACAAAATATATGCTGTCAACAAGAAGGGACACACAACATCGACGAATCGGACAGAACGTCACGATAGACAGCTATAATTTTGAGGTAGTTTAATTTAATTTATTTTCATCAATAGAGTACATTTCTCTTACAGACTAATAACAATATGATTTGTTGAATATTAATAGATAATTCATAAACATATAGACGAAAAAGAGAAAAAAAAAAAAAAAAAAAAAGAAATAAATAAAGAAAAAGAGATAACAATAAGCAATAAGATTTCAATAGTGCAATTAAACTAAACTAAGTCTGTCTTAAAGTTAGAAGAAGATTGTTTTTAAAATCTAACCTGCTACAACTCCTGAACAAATCGATAGACGTCATTATAGAGTTTGCTTCTTTGATGCAGCGGGCAATAGGTTCATTACGAGAAAAATTGGTAGTAAGAAGATTTTCACGAAAGTTAAAGTAACTGCGAAGACGACGAGAGCACAGAGGGAAATTGATCATACTAAGCAATTCAGGACACTGTATTTGATAATGAATTAAATCTCTTATAAACATGACAGAGAAATATTTACGTCGAATACGAAGGGAGTTCAAGTTAATCAAAGAACATCTAGTTTCATAAATAGGTGTGTCCATTCTCCAATTTAACTTGAATATTACGAACCTAGTAAAATTTCTTTGAACCCTTTCAATCCTTTTACAGTAAATGTCGTAATGCGGGTTCCATATTACACTGCAATATTCGAGGTGGGGTCTGACTAAAGATATGTAGAGGGATTTTAGAGTGTAAGGATCAGTAAAGTCTTTAGAATTACGTTTGACGAAGCCTAACATGGAGTTGGCTTTGGAGATAATGTAATCAATGTGGTCTTTGAATGTAAGGCGCGAGTCCAGAATAATGCCTAAGTCTTTCTTAGAATACACTCTTTCAAGTTGTGTGGATTTTATGGAGTATCTATACGGAATAGGTACCTTCGATCTAGTAAGAGTGAAGCACTGGCATTTTGAAATATTCAAAAATAGATTGTTCAGGTCACACCACTCAACAACCGCAGCAACATCGGCTTGCAGTAATTCACAGTCATATTCAGAATTTATTGAACGAAATAATTTAAGGTCGTCCGCAAACAGTAGACATTCGGAATGTTTTATCACACTGGGTAGATCATTAATAAATAAGAGGAATAAAAGAGGTCCTAGGTGGCTGCCTTGTGGAACCCCCGATGTTACCTTTATAGGCACTGAAAGAATATCATCAATTTTTACTAACTGAGTGCGATTCATTAAATAAGATTCCATCCATAACAAAATATTGGAGGAAAATCCAAGAGTACATAATTTTTGAACAAGTGTGCTATGACAGACTTTGTCGAAGGCTTTCGCGAAATCAGTAAAAATCGCATCCGTTTGATAGCCACGACTGAAATTTTTTATAACGAAATTGCAAAAAAGAGCTAAGTTAGTAGTAGTGGATCTACCAGAAATAAACCCGTGTTGGTGATCCGATACCACAGTCCGGATTGAAAATGTAATTTTATTGCAAACAATCTTCTCAAATAATTTGGGGATTGCAGATATCTTGCATATAGGCCTATAATTGCAGACCTTCTGCTTAGGACCAGATTTATGGATTGGTATTATATGCGAAAGTTTCCAAGCGTTCAGAAACATACCGGAGGCAATAGACTTTCTGAAGATAATACATAGAGGTTTAGAGAGAATTCTAGCGCAATTTTTTAAAACAATGGGGGCAATCCCATCGGGGCCCTCATTTTTACTAGCTGTAAGACTAAGTAGAGCTTCCTCAACATCAGTCCTGTAGATACTAACATCAGTAATGTCAATAATTGGGTGGACATTTGAGATGTTGAAGGGAACGACATTAACTGGGGAATAGACAGACTTAAAAAAAGAAGCGAAGAAGTTGCACAAGGTTTTTTTATCATCAGATGAGGAGTCTAAGTAGAACATAAGATTAGGGAGACCATTTGTCTTTCTCTTGGAGTTTATAAACTTCCAAAAATACTTACTATTGGACTTTAGATTAGTTTCTGCGGAAATAATATATGATTGATATAGAAACTTATTTAAGATAAGTTCGCAATGCAGATACCATGACTTAAGTAACGGATTAGCTATGTTTGATCTGAAACGTTTGTAAGCCTTATTCTTTTTATTTTTTATTTTTTAGATTTGTTAACCTCTTGTTAAACCAGGGAGGGTTCGAGTTACGGTTTATATGCTTTTTGGGCACATAGAGACTAATTACATTCTGAAGAACTGAAAAAAAGGATTCATACATCACATTTAAGTCATGAGATGATAAAACGGAATCCCAAGATACATTTTGTAGAAAAATGCTCATTGCATCGAAGTCAGCCTTATCATAATCATTATATACTTGAATACACTTGGATGTTAATTGGTAATGTAGTGCTGAAAATTCAGCCATAATAGCACTATGGTGCAAAGAATGATCAAAGATGGGAGAAGCAGGAACGTCGATTTTAACAACAAACTCTTTGTCAACAAATACGAGATCAAGCATACGATTTAAGCTGTTAGTAATATGGTTAATTTGAATACAGTCATATTGACTGAAAAAGTCCGTGAATAATACTTCAATATCCGTTGATACGTTAAATGGTACAAAGTGGTTATCATCATCATCAAAATTCCAACTGATATTTCCCAAATTAAAGTCACCGGTGAATAAAACATGTTGCGAGTTCGTTAAGTTCTCAAAAATATAACGCACATTATTTAAATGGAGATTAAACAAATCTATGGGACTACGAGGCGGTAGATAGCTTACAATAACAAAAAGGTCAAAGTTGCCTTCAAATGAAATTTTTACAATTAGCTGGTCTATGTCATAATTGGGTGGAGGAATTAAGTTATTCGATGGCAGTTCGAGTTGGCTACATGAGTAAGTATTGCGAACTGCTATTAAAACACCACCTCCTCTCATTAATCCTGTGGTGTGTAGACACCGATCTTTACGAAAAACATTAAAGTACTTAGTATTTAAAAGTTCTGAGGTAAAATGACTACTAGTTAACCAAGTTTCAGTAAATATTAATAAATCGTAGACTAATGATGATGATGATACAAATAACTTATTAATTTTAGATCTCATACCACCAACATTTTGATAGTACAGTGAGTAGTTACATATAGTTCTTGGAGGTTCAGGTTCACTTAATCGTTTTTTGGATGTGTTAATAAAGATGCAGGATCAGGTCTGGAAACGTTAGGTCGTGGTGAAGGAATATCCGAATTCGCATTTTTCACCCGTTGGACAAATTCGTGCACAAGAATCCCTTCCGGCCAGAAGTCTTTTGATACAAGTTGTTTAAAGTTATTTTCAGACACTAGCAGTTTAAATGATGCGATACTTCGTGGCTCATTAAACGAGTATTTAAAGCAGGATAAACTCGTATCGGTCGAAGACGAAGGTATTTTATGCTTAATGTAATTTAGCACATCATCAACGTTAGTTGCTGCGTCGAGTCTCGAAATAAATATCGACTTACGAGATGGTCTTCTAACGACTACCAGATTTATAGCGGGTTCTGAGATATTGGAAGTGTCCTCAGAAAAAACCACATTAGGGATGTCACTGGTTGTGGTAGAATTGGATCGCAAAGTCCTCGTGGGTGCTGTCGTGCCATGTAAATCAGTATCAGGATGAGCTGAAAGGTCATGCGGCTGTGAAGTATATGCTGTCTGAATATCGTCCGTATTGATTGTAGGATGTTTATGATTAGGATGCTGTTGCCTAGGTTGTTGTTTTCTAGGTGCCTGTT
The DNA here is from genome assembly GCA_949715645.1 of Portevinia maculata. NCBI lineage: Eukaryota > Metazoa > Arthropoda > Insecta > Diptera > Syrphidae > Portevinia > Portevinia maculata. The sequence goes on from OX454527.1 coordinate 126,199,044, forward strand.
TGTGTTGATTATCCAGGTTGAGTTCAGTTGTTCGAGTTAGATCAAGTTCGTAGTGATTATGTTGCTGTGGCTGTTCTAATGTGAGTAGTTGTTGTTGTGGTTGAAGTATTCTTTGCTGTTTCTGTGGTTGTTTTGGAAGTGGTTTAAGTAGTTGTTGTTGTTTAATTATTTCCTGTTGTATTAGGTGTAGCTGTTGTTGCGATTCTTTTAATTCAATCTGCTGGGCCACTATAAGCTTCTGGTGCTCACTGATAGGCTGTTGATTGTGTAGCAGACGATCAATATTATTAAAACCCTCCATCATTTTTTGTTTATTTTCCGGATCGAAAACAAGTAGCTCTTGAACTTCAGTAAACATGTCACATAAATTTTTGAAGATTTTCTGTAATTTTATTGTCTTCCAGTGCAAGACATCAGTTGATATATTTCGATGTTTATCGCAGTAAAAGCAGAGGCCTGGTGTTGAAACGATCTTATCAATGTCTTTCCCTTTGATATTTAAGCATTTTGCATGCACATTATCTAGGCATATTGCGCAAGAAAGTTTGACATCGTTAGATGTTTTTTTGCATACATAGCACTCAGAAACATTCATGATTAGCAAAAAAATCAATAGATGGCAGATTATTAGGTGATGGTTGCAATATTTGGTTATGGCAGCAGTCGGTGATGTAGTGTGATGGTTTGAACATGCAATGAGTAAAAACCAAAACAAAATGCAAATGGGTAGAATCTATTTGCTGAATCGGCAGAACATACACTAATAGTACTCACACGTGAGGGGGAGTAGGATCACCAATGTAAGTCCAGGTACGATAGGCAGCAGTTGAACGTGGTAAACAATATCACTCAGCGATGCAGACAGTTAAATGTAGTATAAAGAAAGCACGAAATAAATCGAGTAGTCTCAATTGCTTCTATGTTGGCAGAACATATACAAAAAATGAACTCACCGGGGGAAGTGAGACAAAAGATTGGTCAGACGGCCAAAGTTAGACGAAGCAAACTATATGTGGCAAAAATAAATATACGGGTTAGAGAGAATCACTCAAAAAGTTTTTCGAATTTTAGAAAACTTTAAATTTAAATTTCACAAACTAAAAGTAAAACCACAACTCGCGAAAATGATCAAATGTAGGATGAATTACTATATCAAACGCTACACGGGTTGAATATTTTCCGACAGGGTTTATAGGTACTTTTGAATTAAAATTGCAAGAGGAAGGTATTGATGCGTTTGGCATGAAAGAGACTCACTCATACTCTAGTAAGGGACTTTGTCTACCTCGGCTCCGCTCTTAATTCTCATAATGACACCACAGCGGAAATCAAACGAAGAATTACAATTGCCAACCGCTGTTTCTTTGGCCTAAGACGGTAATTGATTAGTAAGGCCTTGTCAAGAAAAACTAAGGACACTCTATATAAGACCCTCATCATCCCAGTCCTGCTCTACGGCGTGGACATTAGCAAAAGGATAAAGATCTCCTTGGTCATTTCGAACGCAAAATTCTTCAAGTGATTTTTGGTCCCGTTTGCGTTGACGGGCTTTGGAGGAGGAGATTTAACAGCCAATTCTACGAGCTGTACAGCGACATCTACCTGGTCAAAAAAGTGCGAATCAGTCGACGTAATATATATGTCGTAAGTAATATATATGGCTCTCTTTTTTCTCCAGTTAATGTCTTTCATTCTCTCATAGTTGTTGATACAAAAAAGAAATGTCTTGTACTAAAGTCCTTCATACTCTACACACGCTTTTATTTGATTCCGAATGTCAACAGGTAGATTTTCCATTTGTCCTTAATCAACTGTTACAAATCTGACCAAAGCTGGATTTGCAACGCTCTTTGAGTTTGATCTCACTTAACCGACTGCACATTGGCTCTGTCATAGGTGTCATCACAATACACTGTCTAATAGGCAAGCACGCATCAAGGCTTGGCGTCTATTCGAATGACTTCTGCAGAAGCTGCAGGGATGAAGAGGAGGAGGAAACTACACTGCATCTCCTCTGCACATGTCCTGCACTCTCCCATAAAATAAATCTTTATCTAGTAGCCTTCTTCCTCAATGAACTCAGTGACTTAGCTAACACAGATGTTAGAAGTCTATCGCGCTTCATTAGAAGCTCCAAATGGTTTTAGCGCGTAGTCGAAACTCCCGATCCATGTGGCATCACAACGGACCTCATAGTTGGCTTTCAGCTAACAGCCACCTTAACCTAACTTAACTGTTACAAAAAAGAGGTATATTTTATGACATCGTGCGTTAGATTTCGTAGAAGTTAGACGTGTGTTAGATCGATCCCAGTTTTAAAGTGTAAAAACAATAATAATTTTATTATAAATTTATTCGGTTTTTCACCAGTGCATAAAAGCGAATGACTTAAAGTGCGCGTGAGTTTGAAACTCTGAAATAAATTAGTAAATTATGGAGTGTTTTAAATGCAAAAGTGCGATTAGTGCGGAATCAGGAATACAATGTGCCGGCATATGCGGTAAAATATTCCACCCGAAGATTGCATGTAGTGGTCTCGACCGGTATAGCAGTGGTGTATTAGACACAAATCCAATGTTAAGATTCATGTGTGATGATTGTGTGATGTACGTACAAAATGTCGATTTAGTGGTGCAAGAAATGCAGGATATTGTTAAGAAAAATGGAGACTATTTAAAAGAATATAAAAATGAATTCGAAGACTCTTTGAAAAAAAATCAATTGGAAATTAAAGATTTGTTACAGGCGATTGAAGCGAGATAAACTGACAGATTGAATGAGATGAAAATTGCCCAAGATGTATGTGAAAAAAGTGTAAAGGAAATGGAAAAAATAAGTAAATATAGTGAATGCTTTAAATCGCAGAGTGAACAAATTAGTGCGGATGTAAAGAAAATAGAAAGTGAAAATGTAAATTCCAGGCAAAGTTTTAAAGAAATAAAAGAAGATTTGGCAAAAGAATTAAAACAAATCAAAGAATCAGTTATGAGTGAAAAAACCAAAACAACACCAACACAGACACAAGTAAAACGGCCAACATACGCAGACAAAATTAAAGAAAAAATAATGTTATTATAATTAAGCCAAAAGGAAATCAAAACAATAATAAAACTCGCGAAGTGATTAAAAACACTATCGACCCAACAAACCTACAATTAAAAATTAGTAATGTGAAAAATATTCAAAACGTTGCAGTATTGATTAAATCAGATGAAATGTCGGTAAAAAAAATTGAAAATGAATTTAACCCTTTCGATCCGGATGGGACATAGAACAAAGGTGTTTTTATACCTTGGATGTCCCATCCGGATCGAAAGGGTTAAAGAAAAACAAAGTGACAATTACAACGTTAAGGTGCCGGCGAAAAGAAAACCACGAGTTCTTAATAGTAGGCATGAAAGAGAAAGTATGCGAGGAAGAACTAGTAAAAGCGCTTAAAAGACAGAATGAGCTAAATGAATACGAAATTAAGTGTTTGCATATATATTTGTCGCCAAAAATTGAGTGCTTTAATGCAATTGTGGAGATGGACAGTGTTGCATATAGTAAAGTTATGGAAAGTACTAAAGTTAGTATTGGGTGGGATAGATGCCGAGTGTATAAACATACAAATGTACAAAGGTGTTTTAATTGCTGTGGTTATAATCACACTGCAAAAAAACTGTACAGGCAAAAAAGCTTGTGTTAACTGTGCTGAGGAACATGATTTAAAAATGTGTACTAACGTTGAAAATAAATGCATAAATTGTTATTATGCCAAAATAAATTTAAAAATGGATATTAACTACAATCATAAAGCGAGTGATGTAAATTGTCCAGTTTTCCAGAGAAAACTGAAAATTGCGGAAGAACAAACCGATTATTAGCAATTAGATGACATTAGGTATATTCACTTAAATGTTCAAGGACTATCAAATAATTTTGATGAATTAGAAAGCCTAGTGCAAAATGAAAGTGTGGATATTTTAGTGATAACGGAAACCCATGTTACCGACCCAAACGACTTAAATTACGTCCTGCTGGAAGGTTTCTATACTGCTTTTAGTTGTGAAAGTGAATCTAGTCACATGGTGGTGTTGTTATTTATGTCAGGAATAATTTTAAATGTAGTCTTCTGAAGAAATGTCAAGTTAGTATGCCATATTGATGTTTAATGTTAAAAGTGCAATATGAAAACTATCCTGTGATATATTTATGTGCAATATACAAATCACCGAGTCGCTTGTCATTAAAAATTGTTTTTTGCAATGAATTAGAAAACTGGGTAGAATATCTGTCGCAATGCGGCAATTTCATTATTCTTGGTGATGTAAATATAGACTGGTGTTATGAACGATAATGGCTTACATATGATTATTAATGAACCTACAAGAATAACAAATCACTCTAGAACTTTGATTGATTATGTAATAACAAATTGCACTAACATAGTAAGCGCGAGTGTTGATAAAAATCTAAAAATAAGTGACCATGAAACCATCGATGTTACCATTAAAAACAAGCATAAAACGGAGCATAAAAAAAATAGATACTGTGTGTATAATCAAACCCTTTTCTTAACAAAACTATCTGAAGTCCCTTTGTTTGTTAATATGAGCGGTGAACAGCCTTTAAATTTAAACGTACTTTGTGTTCAATTTGTGAATAGTCTTAAAAATGTAGTGGACTCCATGGTAAAAGAAAAGTTAGTTCCATACAAAAATGCGGAATGGTTTAATAACGATCTGAGAATGGCAAAGTTGACAAAAACAAATCTTTATAGGCAGGCGGTACTTAGCAACGACGATAATGCTTGGCGATTGTACCATCAATGTAGAAATCAGTACAAAACGAATATTAGATTAACAAAATCTCGTTTCATAGAAAACCAAATTGAGACTGCAAGCACCCAAAAAGATATGTGGCAAAAACTAAAAAAGTACGTACTTAAAAAAAAGCAAAGAAACAATATTGGAAGTAGAAATAGAAGATGGATCTGTGATAAATGATAGTGCAATAATAAGTGATAAGTTCAAAAAAATTTTCGTTGAGTCCATACATGAAATAACCCAATCTGTGATATACTGTGATTATACAAATTTACTCGCACCGTGCAATATAGATTTTAAGTTCAGTCTAGTCAACATAGATAATATAAGATGTGCAATAGATATGCCTAATAAGAAAAGTGAATTTAATTTTATGATTGTTAAAATGATAAAAGACTCCCTGTGTTTCGTTGGACCAGTGATTGAAAGAATAATAAATATATCCCTAAGTGCAGGTGTTTTTCCACAATCTTGGAAAGAATCGCTTATAGTGCCACAATCTTGGAAAGAATCGCTATATGATGCCTTTACATGAAAAAATAATAGAAAAATGTGTAGTGATACAACTCCAAGAACACCTTGAAAGCCAGGGATTGCTGGATAGCTATCAGTCGGGGTTTCGTGTAAACCATTCGTGTGAAACATGCTTAAATTTTGTGATAAACGATTGGAGAAAAGGAATAGAGGCGAAAAATGTTGTGGTTGCTGTCTTCTTGGATTTGAAACGGGCCTTCGAAACAGTTAATCATAAAATTTTATTAAAAAAGTTGAAGTACTATGGTATTAAATCTGTTGAGTTTAAGTGGTTTAAATCTTTTTTTATCAGGAAGAACACAACGCACTTCCGTAAACGACCAAATATCGTCCCCGATCGCCGTAAATGTAGGAATTCCACAAGGCACAATACTGGGAGTGTGGTTATTCCTTATGTTTATAAATGATATGAGTAAGGTGATTCAATCATCGAAACTTATTTTATTTGCTGATGATGGTTTACTCTACACCACTGGAAAGAATGCTGCGGAGTGCTCACAAGAAATAAATCAAGATCTTGAAAGAATAAATACATGGTTGAAAATGAACAGACTAGTGCTTCTTCTTCTTCTTAAGGTTCCTCTCCGCTCCGGAGGTTGGAAATCATCATTTTTACAGTCTGCTTGTTTGTTGCTCCTTTCATTATTTCTGAGGCCGAGAGGTTGAGCCATTCCCGTATGTTTGACAGCCATGTCAGCCTTTGTCTTCCGACCGCTCGTCTTCCTTCTATCTTTCCTTGAAGTATCAGTTGCAGAAGTTTGTATATCTTTTTTTGATTAGGTACATTAACTCTCTTTTCGTCTCCATTCGTCGCAATACTTCTTCATTTGTTATCCTGTCAATCCAGGAGATGCGCAGTATTCTTCGATAAATCCACATTTCGAAGGCCTCTATTTTTTTAATCGTTGCTCTGTGTAACGTCCACGTTTCAACTCCATATAAGACTACCGACCAAACATAGCATTTTATTAATCTTATTTTGGTACGTAGATTGATTTCTCTGTTGCATAATCCTTTGTTCATTTTGCAAAATACTGTCCTCGCTTGTTCTATCCTGCATTGTATTTCTTTGCCAGGATTTGCGTTCTTACTGATAATCGTTCCTATGTATTTAATGGTGTCACCTCTTTCTATGTTTTTATTGTTAATTTTTAACTAGTGCTTAATGTTACAAAAACAAAATGTATGGTATTCAAATGTAATCATGTAAGTTCGTCTTTAAATGTAAATATAGATTTATCTATAAACAATGAGCAAATTGAACAAGTTAAACAATTAAAGTATCTCGGTGTAATGCTAGACGAACAACTTAACTTTAATGAACATATAAATTATATTTGCAAGAAAATATCAAAAAAAGTTGGAGTATTAAGAAAATTAAGAAAGAATATCTCTATGAGTACCGCTGTGAATCTATGTAATGTTTTGATTAAACCTCATTTTGATTATTGTTCTAGTTTATTGTATATATGTCCACAAAGTCATAAAGATAGGCTGCAATTACAGCAAAACAAATTAATGCGAATTGTATTGAAATGTAGTAGATATACACCAATTAGGAATATGCTAAGTACGCTAAAATGGTCAACGTCTTTTTATGTTATGCATCATATTTGTATTTAAAATTAAAAACAATATGTATCCAGGATATTTATGTGAAAATGTACGTACCAATGAATTGTCCGAATATAACCTACGAAATAATGATGACCTAAGAATAGAAAGAGCGCGGACCACAAGAGGTCAGAGAACAATATTTTACCTCGGTCTTAATGGATTCAACAATCTTCCGAGAGAAATAAAAAATATAAACAATATCAACGAATTCAAAAGGAAAATTATTGAATATGTTCATTCAATTAATAATTGATAGGATAGATATCAAATGTCATATGATTATAAAAATGAATTCATAAAATATTAGATTATAAATTTGATATATTTTAAATTTAAGATGAAATTGTAAAATTGTAATCTTAATGGCTCTTAAAGCTAAATAAAGTACATTCATTCATTAACATTAAAAAATCATATAATTAAAAAACTCCTACCTAACCGTGAACACACAAAAGAAGGTCATGATAGTGTTGCTCCAATTCTTCTGTTGAGATGTTCAACCTTGTTGGCTAAACCATTGACAGATATTTCTAATTTATCACTTCTTTTTCATTGGCGGTGAGGCTATAACCAGAATTAAAGGGATCTCCCTCCCGCTTAACTGGATCCCTACTGGTTCGCCTGCGGAGTTCGCCGGTTCAAAATCGAGAATGTGCGCAATTCGAATGTTTACAAAACAAACATAAAATATAAGAAAAATCATGTCTGCACACTAAATGATAGTTTAAAACGCATTTATTTATAGTCAATTTGACTTATTATACCCAATTCTAAAATAATCGTCCAATTTTGTCTGTTTAAATTTTGACTGCTATTTCGCGTAAATTTTGTAAAAGGGAGATTTCTTGAAAATTTCTGCTATTTTTTCAGCCCAGATTAGAGTACCGTTAAACATCATGATAGCATCTTGATGGGAAACTAACGGAACATTAAAGGAATTTTTTTAATAGTATGAATGCTCAAAGAAATCTCGCATTTACACTAAGGGCTCTATTTTCGCACAATTGTGTGCGGAAATCGAGGGGTAGTGCAAATATTTTACTTTGTGCGGAATTCGAGCATTTGCGTAAATCGAGCATTGCGTAAATCGAGCTTTGACTGTATAGCCTTCTTTCATATCGCATTTGGTTTTTCCCATATTATCCAAGGATTTAAAAAAATTCGTAAAATTAAATCAAGAAACCACCTGTTTTAATCAGGTGAGACGTACACATGAATTGTGCGGCATTGCTGGTAATGCGTTATTTCCGTACATCGTGCCAGAGATAGTCGGCGAAAACGAAAGCAAGTCCTGCGCTCTCACTCTGGTTGTCGTCTTTTTTATGAAAAAGTTGTGCATTAGCAGCTGCTGCGTCAGCATCTCCACAGAATGCTGTAGACTACCGGCATCGTCCCGTAGCTTGATTGCCTGCCCTTCATCCGGCGCTGAACGGTGCAGGGAAAAAACTTCACAGGCAATAACTTCGCATGGGCAATAACTTCAACTCGAGCGGGAAATAACTTCACTTTTTTTTGTGAAGTTATTGCCCACTGAAAGTGAGCAATTACTCCACCGTAAATTTTGTGAAGTTATTTCCCATCTATAATTTGAGAATTTGTATATTATAACCGGAGAGCAAATGTGAAATGAAGTTATTTATTAGGTTTTTGTATAACTTTATTTATAACAAAATATAATAAATTATTTTTAGCAATTTATATCGGTGCCGTGAAGTAAGGCCTTACGCAATAAGGCGAATTGGGCTTTATTTCATTTTCCATTGGTGCTATTTTCAACAATTTGCCCTTGCATCTACTCCAAATCAAACATTGACCACAAGCAGGGGGGTTGCAGGGGGGCAGCATGCCCCATATATGCATTAAAAACTTGAAAGGAGGTGTAAGCAAAGAAACAACAAGTCAGGAACGACAGGTGATACTGAGAGCTGCTTCAAATTCAAGACTTTCCCTTAGCAAAATCAAGGCAAAAACTGAAGTTGAAGCTAGTGGATCAACTGTGCATCACGTGATACAGCAGGCAAACCATATTGGACACCAACAAATTAAAAAGAAACAATCATTGAACGCAGCACGCCAAAGTCAGGGCATGGATTTTGCAATAAGTGATATCAGGCGGAGTCAAGAGTGGCATACCGACATCTTTTCAGATGAAAAAGGTGAATTTGGACGGAACTGATGGTTAAAATTATTATTTCTATGATTTGGGGAAGGATGAAATAACCTGGGATAGAAGACACAGCATGGGAGGCAGAATTCCTTTTTCTGTAATTTCACAGTACCCTTATGTAAACACACCACAGGCTGCAAGCAGCACCCACAGCAAATGGTTTGTTGCCTGTTTTTAGGTAGTATTTTTTGTTTATTTTTTATTCTTCTTTAAATAAATGAATTCCAAATCCCAGAGCACTCAGACTCGGTAACGGTTCATTGTACTTTTTTTTTTAAGTTCTGGCTCGCTAAGGCGAATAAATATGGGGCACTTCGACCTAAAAAGATCTTTTGTGCCGTGTGGGCCAGAAAAATTTAGACTAGTAGAGTTTCCACTTTCCGTGTAAAGCGGACAATTCTACTAGTAGAACATCTGTTCCCTGAAAAAGATCTTCTTTCTAATTCCGTTTAGGGCCGGACATTCACATAAAATGTGTTCAGCTGACTCGTCCTCTTCAAGACAGAGTCGGCACTCAGGAGAGTCTACTATTTTCATTTTGTGTAGATGATATCTTAAACCATGGTGACCAGTAAGGTAACCTACTAAGTTTTTGATATCATGCCTGCTTAGGTTTAGGCATTTGCTGGCATTTTTATTGAAAGGCCGAACGGCTTGTTTGGTCTGTCTTAAACCTGGGATGCTTTCCCATAGATGGATACATTTTCTGTATTCCCAGCTTTTTATTGCTGCCGTTGCTGCTGATCTAGGAGTGCAGCAGAAGGGTTCGGGACCTATGAAGGGTTTTTCCGAACCTTTTCTGGCCAGTTCGTCGGCCTTTTCGTTACCTTCCACCCCGACATGACCCGGAACCCACCATAGCTTGGTCTTGTTACTTGTTCCGAGTGCCTGTAGGGTGTTGAAGCAGTACATGACTGATTTGGAGTCAATCGTATGCGAGCTAAGGGCGTTTATAGCTGCTTGACTATCCGTGAATATATGGATGGTTGCACCTTTTATACCAGATAAATTTATGTGGCTAGCGCATTCTTGAATGGCGTGGAGCTCTGCTTGAAATACGCTGGGACTTTTTCCCATGGGTATCGTAAAGCGTTTGTTTGGTCCGTATATTCCCGCTCCTACCCCCGCTTCCATTTTAGAACCATCCGTATACCACTTTATGCCGTTGTGGCTGTTAGGTGGGTTATTACTAACCCATGCTTCTCTCTTGGGAATCTCCGTGGAGAACCGCTTATTGAAGCATAGTGTTTTATGGATGCGGTCTGTGACCGCGCAGTTCATGTTGAGTTCTGGCAGTTCACCAAGAAGGGTCTTAAGTTCCGGATGATCGTTAAGACTTATCTCGTTTAACTGTATTTGACTTATTGCACTGCGGATCGCCACTTTTTGAATGTATATGTGGAGAGGTGTAATACCTGTTATTGCCTCTATGGCAGCCGTTGGGCAGGTTCGCATGGCTCCGGAGATACCAAGGCACGCAAGCCGTTGTACCTTTTTGAGCTTCTCTTTTGCGACCTTTTGTGTGGATTTTGTCCACCATACAATGGAGGTGTATGTTATAATGGGTCTTATCATCACTGTGTAGATCCAGTGGACAATCTTTGGAGAGATTCCCCAGGTTCTGCCATATGTGCGTCGACAGGCCCATAAAGCTCTGTTAGCTTTAGTGATTTTGTTGTTGATGTGAGAGTTCCAGTTTAGTCTTTTGTCCAGAATTACTCCAAGATATTTGACTTCGTCGGAATACTCAATGGTCGTGCCATTTAGTGAAATCTGAGCTAAGCTGAGATTTCTTCTTTTTGTGAAAGGAACTATGATAGCTTTACTGGGGTTTATGGAGAGATTTTCCTTGACGCACCAGTCTATAGCTATCTTAAGGGCGTTTTGCATACGTGAAGTAACTACGTTTGATTCTTTGCCCCTAATAATGATGACCAAGTCATCGGCATACCCTATTATGTCGTAGCCTAAATTACTTAATTTTTGAAGTAGGTCATCTATGACCAAAGACCACAGGAGGGGTGATAAAACTCCTCCTTGTGGACAGCCTTTTATAGCTGAAACTGATACTGAAGTCTGTCCTGACGAAGCAGTGATTTTCCGACTTTCGAGCATCGCTTTTATGCAGTTTATGGTGGGAAAGTCTACCTTTCGATGAATTAAAGCGTTTGATATTGAATCATAACCGGTGTTATCAAAAGCACCCTCTATGTCAAGAAAAGCGCATAGTGCAATTTCTTTACAACGGTAGGCGTTGTTTATGTGATTTGTTAGTTTTAACAGGGCGCCTTCCGTTGATTTGCCTTTTTGATACGCATATTGACAGGGGTGTAGAGGCATGCTAAAAGTAACGCATTCTCTGATATGAACGTCAATTATTCTTTCCATTGTTTTCAGGAAAAACGATGTCAAGCTTATGGGACGATAGGATTTAGGTAGTTCACTAGGTTTGTTACCTGGTTTGGTGATAAATACTTAATTGACCTCCCGCCAAGTGCGTGGTATGTAGCCCCAGTTGAAACTGAACCTAAATAAGGCAATCATGTTAGGTAGGAAGAATTCCATACCCTTTTGAATGAGGGCTGGAAAAATTCCGTCATTTCCTGGTGCCTTGAATGGTTTAAATGAGTTTATGGCCCATTTTACCTTATCTGGACTAAATAGTTTACCAGATAAACTATTATTTCTGCTGAGGTTAGTTGGATATGAAACCTCAGTAGTTTGATCAGTTGTGTGATCGACAATTAGGGAACCAGGGAAGTGAACTTGCAGCAAGGTTATGAGAGTTTCTTCCCGGTCGCTTGTGATTATTCCATCAGGTTTGATGAGCAATCCCATGCAGTTTGAAGGATCTGTTGAAAGCGCTCTCTGCAGCCGCGCCACTGCTGGGAGTTTTTCCAGCTTTTCGCAGTTTGCGTGCCATGAGGCCCTTTTAGATCTTCGCAACTCTTGGTTGTATTTGGTTAACATGGATCGATATTGATCCCATACGCCGGTGCGTTTCGATTTATTGAATTGTTTTCTCACCTTCTTGCGGATAGTTTCCAGGTTTTCATTCCACCATGGTACGCTTCTTTTTACCACGGTGCGCTTTACCTTACAACTATTCCTAAAGGATGAGATAATGATGTCGTTAAGCTGACATTGTGCAGCGTCCGCATCACTCGGTGTTAGTGGTGAATCTGGTAGCAGATCAGTTCTGATTGCCAGATTTTCACTATAGGTTCTCCAGTTAGTTAATTTATTATTGTATTTGACCGGCGCGCACTCGGTGTTGCATCGCAGCCTGAATATAATATGCATATGATCAGACAGAGAAGCTTCATCAGACACGTGCCAGCCCTCTACAATGTTTTGTATAAAAGGAGACGAGAGAGTAAGGTCTAAAACTTCTTCTCGTATACTGTTCCTAAAAGTGGGCTTATCACCCTTATTTAGAATAACTAGGTCTTTACTATATAGGTAATCTAAAAGTAACTCACCTCTTTTGTTTGTGTCTCGGCTGCCCCAAATCTGGTGATGTGCATTCGCGTCGCAGCCGATAACAAGATGTACTTGCTGAGTTTGGCAGTACTGGACAAGTTCCTGTACTGGTGTAGGTGGTACCTCCTCTATGTCCCCAGCAAAATACGCCGATGCGCATACAAACTTGTGTATCACATGGCCATTGTGGAGTTCAATTAAAACGGCCACCAGGTCCCTAGTATTGAAACCTGGAATGAGAGAGAATTTTATATCTTTCGCAATGGAAAGAGCTGCCCTAGGTCTGAAGTTACCTTTGGCAAAAATTAGCTCTCTATTTCTGCTGTTAAGACCAAAGATCTTACCTGTAGTTGCCCATGGTTCCTGGATTAAACCAAGAGCGACGTTCCTTTCGGCACATCTTTGGCTATAGGTGTCCGATGCACCCATAGCGCGGTGCAGGTTTGCCTGCAGCACAGTTAGAGACGTCATTTCTTCTTCACGTACTCGGGATTACGCACTCTATGAGGTTTGTTATCACCCCTGCGTCGTACGTAACCCTGTTGAGAGAGACCACTTTGTCTCCCCCTTGGACTTCTGGTGTTCTGTCCATCTTTCCCGCTTATATGTGCCTGTTCGGCCGCCAGTTTTGGCCTAAAGCGGTTACGGTGCGCGTTTGTGCTGTCCGTTTTCTTAGCCTTTGCTTTAGCATCCAGCACCACAGTTGTTTTAGCAACTGAGTTACCCTTGGCAGCACTAATGCCAGCCACTGGTGGTGTGGCGCTACTGTTAGCGCTTGTGGAAGGCTTTTCTGAAGCATCAGTGGCAGTACTAATACTAGCCCCTGGTGTTGTAGCCTTTTGTTGGTTTTCTCTTGACGCCTGATTCGTCGATTTGTCCGCGCTCTTGAGGATTATTTTGATCTGTCCAAATCTGAACGAGACCATCCCCTTTAGCTCAACAAGTCGCTTCATCGTGCTTTCGTTTACAGCAAGGACCATATGGGCGACATCTCTGTCGTCAGATCTTTGCAGAACTCTCCACGTTCTGGTGTTGAGTTCTTTATTCTGGCCATCTAGAATTGCCAGTATTCTTTCATTCGCTACTCCGGTACTATGTGGGAAGAAGGCTCTGACGATATGTGGTTTCGGGAACAGTTATTCCCCCACAAGCGTCACTTCCATCCCGCATTTCTCTTTGAGCTTCGCGAAGTTTGTGCTCATCCACTCTGCAGTGGTAGCATCCGCACATACTATCATTAGCCATCCGGCTTTGAAAGTTGTACCGCGGAAGGCTGGTTTGGTCCCCTCATCACGTTGTTCGATGGTGATGTCCATAATCCTCTCCTGAATCTGAGCCATTTGCTCATTACTGAGAGGATTGCGATCCAGATCGACAGGTACTACACCCAGTCTTACAAAGCTCGCTATGTCTCTATAGGAGACTTTGTCGACGGCTGTATTTCCTGTGCGAGCTCGTTTCGCTTCGGATTGGGGCGGCGTATTGTCCTCGGACCTTGTACGCTTCACCTCGGAGCCTGTGTCGACCTCTGTCGACAGAGCAAGTGCTCTGGCCTGCTCTACGTTTTTTCCCTTTTTCAGCGCGCGCTTAAAACGGCGCTGTTCGGATGGTGTGAATTTGACGCGCTTAGACTCAGTCTGTGCAGTTATGCCAGAGGTCTCCGGCGCGCCTGTATTCAAGGGATGTACTTCATCCGAGAGTATGCTAACATTGCATAGCGTACTGGACTCAGAGATATCTTCACTAAGAAGGGACAAGTTCTCTTCTAAGCTCATCATCTCCGAATCCGTGGTTTGTGACCCTTCCCGATTGGCAGGTGTCACGTCATTTACGCCGGGGTGTTCTAAAACATCCCCAGTTGGTAAAGCAGGGTGTTCTGAAACATCCCTAGTTGATGATGCAGTTGTAGAGGCATCATTCTCTATTTGTTTTTTATTAAACGGATCTATTTTGATTCCCACGAGTGAACGGGAGAGGAAGGTCGCCCGTGGTCTACCCGTATAACCACAGGAAGGCTATCTTGAAATCGGAGGTCGCCTGGTATCCGAAGTTCGCTGCTATCGACTAAGAACCCCTTAGCCATTCATCTCTCGGCGCTAGCTGTTCCACCTTAGATTTGGGGATTTGTTGTCGGGGTTGTCTCCCCGGGCATTGCCGAAAAGTTGTAAGTAAGGAGGGCGGGGGGGGGGGGGGGGGGGTAAGCAAAAAGGGAGAGGGGCAGATGGGGTATGTAAGGGTGGGGTAGGAGCGGACGTGAAGTCCTGGTCAGTTCTTGGTTGACGCTCATCGGACGGCCTGGCCCTTGCAAGCCCGATGACTCTTTACGTCGTAAGCCTCCGCACCGGCACCATCGAATTTGTTTGCGGTGATGGTGCGCACGTCAAGGTGACTGACCCCGCTAAGAGGTTCATTGTACTACCAGGCAGAAATCCTGTTTTTGCTGTAGAGGTTAGAGAAAACAAGTTGTCATACGTTTCTCTCTACTAATGGATTGAGTGCGGAAACAGATCTTCTTCTTCATTTGACCTACGACTAGGACAAAAAGTCACTGTTAAAAGCAGCAACCTCTACGAAGTAAGGGAGTTCACTTGCCTTGGAGTAAACATCAACTTCACGAATGGCACCATTGTGCAGATCCGATGAAAAATAGCCCTTGGAAACCGTTTCTAGCATGTCTACTTCGGTTTGGCAAAACGAATGGGTTCAAAACTCTTTACACGGAAGACCAAGTGAAAGCTCTGCAAAGCATTGATAATACCAATTCTACTTTATGTCGCCGAACGCTAAGCAGTAAAAGAGAGCTTATTATAGGTTCCTTCGAAAGAAAAATAATGGGTCGGATATTTGGTCGTTAGTCCATTTGGCCGGAGAAGAAGATACAACGTTAAACTCTATGTACCAAGATTTGGATTTAGTCCAAAAGCTAAATCACGTCAACTACATTGGCTCTGCCACATTGAGCGAATTTACAATAATGCTCCAGCGAAGAGGATATTACTCCCAGCCTCGGTTCGAAAAGACCAGGAAGACCGGACAACTGGAAGCAGCGTGCCCGGGATCGCTAATCAATTGTGTCAAGGGGTATTTAGAATTTTGACTTTAAAACCAACATAGAGAAGAGATTGTTTTGATTCCATACGCTTCTTTATGCCCAATAGAACTGCTACATTAAGCGGGCAGTATAATTATTTGTTCTTTTATATATTTTTGAATATAAAACCTGGCAGAAAATAAAATGGACTGGGCAGATATGCTCCATGGTAGGTCCATTGAACGACAGATGCCAGGTTCAAATCACCATAGTATGCAGGTTCAAATCACCATAGTAACTGGTAAACATTCAAGGTGCGTTCGTAGTCGGATTAAATTTGTAGGTCCCTTCCATTAGTGGCAAAAATAAAAAATATACGAATCGAGGCTAGATGAAAATCGAGTATCACTTTAAAAAAATCTAAATTTTGTTCATGTTTGTTTTATTTCTTGGAACAATAATTACATTGGGAAAACTTGCAGGTTACTTACATTCAACATAAATTTGTGCCGGTAGCAATTCAATCCTTGAATCCCATCAACGATTGGAAGTTTCGCTCTCATCGGTTATCATCATTTTGTGATGGTAATTAATCTAAATGCAAAAGAAGTTCAGTTAAGCAATGCATTTTTTTTAAATAAAAAAATTCTAGTATACCATTGAAAGGAAAAATATACAGACAGTGACAGATGACGAACTTATCCGCCATTACAAATAAAGTCAACTTACAAAGCATTCCGTGTGAAAAATTAATCCTCAACAACTTTAAAAAACAAAACTTAATTTGTTAATTCCAAGTAATATTTCATCAATAAATGCATTTCATCATAATTTTTCTACTAAATGTGGAACAAATGGAAAGAATTTAATTTTAATTGAACTATGTATGACGTTTATACTTAAATCATATATGTTTACATTATATAAAACGTATACATTAACAAATTTATTTTACATCTGCATTATATTTATGCAAGCCCATAATATAAATATTTTTGTGTATTTTTT
Source organism: Portevinia maculata (assembly GCA_949715645.1). Taxonomy (NCBI): domain Eukaryota; kingdom Metazoa; phylum Arthropoda; class Insecta; order Diptera; family Syrphidae; genus Portevinia; species Portevinia maculata. The sequence goes on from OX454527.1 coordinate 126,215,692, forward strand.
CAGTGTGGTTTTGAAGAAACGCTATTTGGCCTTTCGAATCAATTTGACACTGTTCCTATTGATGTTCCTATTCAACCCAGCTCTTTGAATCGTAATACTTATTCATCTGTTGCTAATTCCGTTGGTTCTCCAAAGGAATTCGTTTGGCCATCATTAGGAGGAGGAGCTACAAGTTCCCTAAATACCGCTAAAGAGTTTTCCAGCGGTAGAGAATCCGTTTACACACGTTCAATGATGACATCTGATCGATACAGCGAATGTGAGTCTTTGAATGAAAGTATTGAAGAGTTTCATCCACCACCAAATTTGGGAGATGTATTGGCTGAAGCAATTAGTCAAAAGCATAACAACTTCAATAAAACCGAGAATTGTGGAAACAAGAAAACGAAGAAAAAGAATAGAAAAATGTTGCTATTCTCCACTGGTATGAACTACAATCAAAAATAAATCCATAAGATGCAAAACTGTGACAGAAATAAAAATAAAAAAACAGAAATGGACTTAAAGATATAATCATGTCATTAAACACATACTAATAAAATCAACCGCTTTAATTACATATTTGCATTTTACCGTAAAGATTAATATATATATTATTTTCGGAATTTAACGGTAGTTAACTGGCCTAATTTTATTTGTATTCAACTTATTTTTCATCAAATAAAGAACATATTCAGCTTAATTCATGGTGTTTACATTTGGCTGTAAAAGTAATGGTGAGTTATAAAACCCCCGACATAGTAGTGACGCATGACGCCTCTACTTTGGCGTTGTTTCGTTGTGACTTTACACGATATTTACGATCAAAAGCTGAATAAAAGCTGGAAGTAGACGGCCCTATCATGATATCCGTTCCGAAAGGAAAATTCTATTTGGTTCATGATAGGAGTGTTTGGAACATTTCTCCGACAAAACGTAACCCACATCGGCAGTCTACGGTTCATTGCTATTGTTTGATAATTTGCGAAACACAAACCGAAAAACCACAAGAGAAAATCAGCGAAAAACAATGATTAATAAATTAAACGACGATCGATTTATTATTTCTTCTTAGTTAGGTACTACCCTCTGTGTGTCTGCGATCCAAGTGACCGAGATAAGTACATGTTAAAAGAATCTCTTTTCGAGCAACCGTGGTTTACCGATTGCTGAATAAACAATTGAGAGCGACAAAGAGAATTGGCGTTACGTTAGACAGGTTGAAGAAAAAAAGGAACAATTTACTGTTGACAATATAGAAAAAATATATAGGGTGATTTACACTAAGTTTAGCATGATCGGCCAACAACGAAAACAATAACAAATGAATGAAATAGATGAGATTAAATAAAATAATTAACTGAATCTTAAACATTCCGCCGCCCCTGGAACATAGTTTCAGCACACTGGAAGGATAGCCAGTTTGTGAATAGGGCGCACTAAGTTGCCGGCTGCGGTTTTTAACTTAACGACCCGAACATGGCCGTCTGCTCCTGGATGTGTTTCGATAACTCGGCCCATTGCCCACTTTCCAGGAGGTAAGTTGGTCTCCTTTATTACAACTAGGTCATTCACTTTGATGTCGGGTTGAACTTGTTGCCAGCGAGGACGATGTTGCAATGACGTCAAATACTCCATGTGCCAGCGTTTCCAATAGCCTTGGATTTTTGACTGCAGTTGTTGATAGCATGATAGTCGACTCATGGGTACATCAATTGTTGGCTCCGGTATGGCAGCGTAGGACTCACCTAAAAAGAAATGAGCAGGTGTTAGTGGGTCGAGGTCTGTGTCCGATATTTGGCACAATGGTCGCGAGTTTAGAATTGCCTCGATTTGGGTCAAAAGAGTGTAGAGCTGTTCGAATGTCAAAATATCGTTACTTATCACACGTCGAAGATGTTGTTTCACTGATTTAACCCCAGCCTCTCACAACCCGCCGAAGTGGGGTGCCGATGGGGGGGTTAAAGTGCCAAGAAATTCCATCGCGAGCCAAAGAACCTGCTACAAGCGAGTTGTGGTTTTCCGATAACAGGAGTTTATGCATCTCTGACAACGGCCGAGCTGCTCCGCAAAAGTTTGTTCTATTGTCAGTATAGAGGTGAGATGGTTTCCCACGGCGAGCGACAAACCGGCGGAAAGCGGCAAGAAAAGCGTCCGTAGTCAAGTCACTAACAAGCTCTAAATGGATCGCTTTCGTTACTAGGCAAACAAACAGCGATATGTACCCTTTGGAAAATTTTGATTTCCTGCCCGATTTAATTTTTAAAGTAATAGGACCTGCATAATCGCAACCGCAATGCGCGAACGGCCTGCTTGCCTGGATCCGTTGCCGAGGTAGGTTGCCCATCAGCTGATTTGTTGTTGCCCTCCGTTGACGAAAGCAGTACATGCAATCATGTGTGATTTTTCGAGGTAAGTTACGTCAGCCCAAGACCCAATACTCTTGCCGGATGATCGCAAAAAGGGTGGAAATTCCCGGATGTAGGAAGCGTATGTGGGCGTCATTAACAATGAGCTTCGTTATAATATGTCCCTTGGGTAGGATTATTGGGTGCTTAGTATTGAACGAAACGTTGGCTTGTTCGATTCTTCCACCGACTCTCAGGATACCTTCATCATCTAAGAAAGGGGACAACTGATTAAGTTTCGAATTATTGGGAAAGAACCCGTGTTTATTAAATGATTCAATAAAGTCACCAAAATACCGACTCTGCAACCATTTTATGATCCTTCCTTTAGCACTGAGGATTTCTTGGGCTTGGAGAAGAAGTGTCGAAGGTAGCTTATGTTTGTAACCTCTTTGGATGAGACGCTGGACTCGCGCCACTGTTCGAATCAGGATATTCCACGTTGAAACCCGTGTTGACAGCAATTCGAATGGGTGATCATCCTTGACAACCATATACGTCTGATTTATTGGTTTCTTCTCCTCCTGTTTGCTGGTAGGATCGTCTTCAACAATATTTACTACCGGCAAATTCTCAGTACATTCCCTCACACAATGTGGACCCTTCCACCAAATCGAGTGGCCGAGAAGTTGCGACGGTGAGATTCCGCGGGATGCACAGTCAGCTGGATTGGATTCCGATCTGACATGAAACCACCTATTTCTTGGGATCGTATTGAGGATTTCCGAAGAACGATTACCTACGAAAATATTCCAGCGACGGGGTGGAGACGAAAGCCATGACAGGACGACCCTGGAGTCTGTCCAGGCGTAGATGTTGTCAAATGTGACGTTGAGTGCCTTTTGTAACGCAACGAGTAGTCTTGCGAGCAAGACAGCACCGCAGAGCTCTAAACGCGGGATGCTAAGCTGTTTCAGCGGAGATACGCGAGATTTTGCTGCGATAATGTTCGTTTCAAAAGTGCCATTTCGTAATTTGTAGCGAGAATATATAACCGCAGCATACGCAGATGCCGATGCGTCTGAAAATGCATGCAATTGAAATGATGCATCGCCAAGACCGATGGTTCGCGGTATTTCGATTTTCGTGAGTGCTGGAAGTTCTTCACGGTATTTTTTCCACTGACAAGCAATTGAGTATGGAAGGTTATCATCCCATTCAATATTTCGATGCCACAACTCTTGTAGAAGGATTTTTAATTGCACTACCGAAGGGGCAAGGAAACCGAGGGGATCGAAGATTCGCGCAATATCTCTAAGTATCTGGCGTTTTGTTACTGGGTCATGGGGATTGTAATTTAAGCGAAAGCTAAAGATATCACTCTTAGAATTCCAGTATAAACCGAGAACCTTTATCCATGTATCCGCGTCCGTGTCAAGTGATATTTTTTGATTAGAAACGTTGCCAGGTTCTTGGCGGAGATCGTCGCAGTTACTTTGCCATTTACTTAACAGCATACCACCCTTTTCGAGGAGTGCGATTAGAGAATCTCGTTTAAAAATGGCTTCAGATAAAGTGTCACCACCCGAAACGACATCATCTACATAGAAATCATTCAATAAAATATCTGACGCGATGGGAAATTCTTCACGATGGTCTCTCGCTAGTTGTTCCAAAGCCCGAACCGATAAAAATGGTGCGCAGGAAGTTCCGTATGTCACCGTACGTAACCTAAAGTGTTGCAGAGGCTTCGTTGGCGATTTCCGCCACACTATGCGCTGAAAGTCAGCATCTTTCTCAGACACCCAGATTTGGCGAAACATCTTGACTATGTCAGCTGTAAAGACGAATTGATGTCGTCTAAATCGTAAGCAAACCGAGAAAAGATTGCGTTGAATTGGTGGGCCAACCATGAGTGCATCATTTAGGCAGTTACCGTTTGTGTCCTTGAAAGACCCGTCGAACACGACACGAAGTTTTGTTGAACTGCTGTCTGGTTTTAGAACAGATAAAACACATTTTGGTTGCAGATTTTCGACTCAGGGACTGTCGACAGTCAAGTATTCATCGAGAAATTGTGAATAATTTCGAAACAGATCCGAGTTTTTCAAAAACTTTTTCTCCATCCATTTTAAGCGCGAAACTGCTCCGCTTAAGGTGTCAGCGAACCGTGGTGGTGATTTAAAAGGTAAGTCGACGATGTATTTCCCGCTCGAATCTCGGCGGTGTGTTAGCAGAAAATGCTCTTCGATTTGTCTATCTTCATTTGAGATGATTAATTTTGGATCCACCTCTTCAATGGTCCAAAATGATTGTAGTATTGAATCGGTATCTAGATGGATATGATGTGAAATAAGGCGGGGTTCGTTTGTGGATGGTAATGGTCCAGCAAGGACCCAACCGAAAACAGTCTTTTGTGCAATTGGATAGCCTTTTTTACTATTGATACATTGCCCTTGTAAGATTTCCCAAGCTTTATCTGCGCCCAGCAATATGTCCACGGAGTCAGACTTATTGAACAAAGGATCGGCTAAGTTTAGTTGATGCAAGTGATTCCAGTCCTCTATGGAGAACGAAGTTGTTGGTAAGTTTGCTGTTACACTCGATAGAATATACGTATCGACTGAGATACTATATGAATCGCAGCGTGAAGTGATTACCAACGATATAACGCCTCTAGATTTACCAGCACTGGTAGATCCAATACCGCTTATTGGTATACGAGCGTTTCTTCGTTTTACTCCGATTCTTTGAGCACATGACTCAGTGACGAAAGATACCTGTGAGCCAGAATCAATCAAAATCCGAACATGTTGGTATTGTCCATTGACGTCTTTAACTTTTGCCAGAGCTGTGGGAAGTAATGTTTGGGTTATGGGGTGCATTATGTTGACAGAATGGTTATTGACAAATGCTTGTGATGATGTCGAGGGACGATTTGACGAATTATGTGGATTTTGAGGACTGTAAATGGTCGTTTGGGCAGGACGAGACGAAGTGGTATTCACATGTTGATTGAACGAATGGTACGTGGTTGTGTTTGGAGGGACTGTCTCTGTTGTCTGGTTACGATTGAGCGAAGTATTGCTGCTTGGTGGGTTGCTCGAATGATTAGGGTTTGTATTTACTGAATTGTCATGAACCAAACTATGATGACGAGTATTGCATGATCTGCAACGAAATTTGTACTGGCAGCGGCCTGAGGAGTGTCCACTCCGAAGGCAGTTAAAACAAAGCTTGCTAGTTCTAACGAATTCTCGGCGGGATTGTAAGTCCATGTCAAGAAAGGCTTGACACTGGGAAAGGCCGTGGTTTGCATTACACTTGGCACAAATTGATGATGTTGAAGCATGCATGCTTTTTACTACTGGTTTTCTCTGTCGATTGGGTTCAGGAACACTGGTCCTGCAACTCTCTAAGGCCTCACACCGACGGTCCAAAAAATCTAGCAACTGTTCTATGGTAGGATAGTCCTCCGAAAAGTTGTCCTCAGACCATGCTTGGCGCGTTTCAGGGTCCAGTTTGTTTACTAAAATGCAGATAAGCCTCGGATCCCTGGTAAGTGAGTTAATAGCTGTTAAACCTCGTACAATTTCATCAGCTCCATCTGATATTTTTCGCAAAACATTAACGTTCGACGTATGAACAGACGGAAGCTCCATGAATGTTTTCACGAAATTATTGACAATATGACGCGGTCTATCGTATCGCTTTTCAAGTTTTTCCCACGCTTGTTCGTACGTATCATCACATACCGTTAAGTGACTTAACAGACCTAATGCCTCACCACTAAGGCATGATATCAAAAATTGAAATTTACGAATCGGCGATAAATTTGGTTTGTTTCTAACAACACTTTGGAACATGTCCCGAAACGTAGGCCATTACCGATAATTACCCGAAAATGGCTCAATTCGAATTGACGGGAGGTAGCTGTCATCGATTTTTCCCGAGGATGATGATTGGCTTAATGTCTCAATTAAAGCTTTTTGTTGTGCAGCTAATTGGCCTACGAGATCATTGTTTTTTTCTACTTTTTCTCGATCAGTTATTGCCGATAGCAGACCCGACTTGACTATTAAAACCTTTGCCTCAAATTCCGGACCAGGATCGATATAATTTTCGTCGCCGGCAAACGAATATATTAGCTTTTGGGAAGCTGCGAATTCTTTCCATAAATCATCTACTTTGTAGTAGCGAATCTTTATTTATATTTTATTTATATTTATTTCATCAATGGATTAAATCTGCTGACTACATTAACAATTTATATTATATACAATACTTAATATATTTACATAAATTATGACAATTTTCTGTTACTTGCATACATACAAGAAAATTTACAGACGAAGACTTAAAAACTGTAAGACTTCTCGTTTAAATGTATCTCTATTCGTTACAATGTCGACTTCATTGCAAACGGTGTTGTACATTGTTAAAGACCGCGAGATGGGCTCATTTAGACCATAGTTAGTTCTAGGAATAGGTATATAAAATAGTACATTTCTGTTTCGAAGTAGTCTTTCCGGAACATAGAACGTAACCAAACACAATAAATCGATGGAATCTATTTTATTGGAAAGAATATCTCTAATAAAAATTATACTTTGTGTGTTTCTTCTAACTTCAAGCGTTTTTAAATCAATTAAAGCACATCTTGAAGAATAGTTCGGCATATCACCAGTCCAATTTAAATTTCAAAGTGCGAATCTTGTAAATCTTTTCTGAATTCGTTCAATTCTTTGGATCCCATTAGCGTAAAATGGGCACCAAACTATAGAACAGTATTCAAGATAAGGAAGTACTAAAGAATTGTATAAGGTTTTAAGTGTGTAAGCATCTTTGAAGTCTTTTGATTTACGTTTTAGAAAACCAAGCATTGAATTACCTTTAGAAGTAATGAAATCGATATGCTGCCGGATCTAACTTCGAATCCACAAGCACACCAAGATCCTTCACCAGTTTAACTCTTAATAGTGGGTCTTGATTGAATTTATAAGAATAATTGATAGCGTTCAGTGATCTAGTTGCACTAAGAATCTTACATTTAGAAAAATTCAATTCTAGGTGATTATACTTACACCAGCCTAGAAAAAGATCTATCTCCAATTGAAAAATGGAACAATCAATTATCGATCGGATAGAATATAAGATTTTAACATCGTCAGCAAACATTAGACAAATCGACTTATGAAAGATCAATGGCAAATCATTTATAAAAAGAAGGAAGAGCAATGGACCTAGATGACTTCCTTGAGGAAGACCTGAGTCAACTTTAATTGGTATAGAGTAAAGCCCACTGTTATGTTGGGAACCAGGGTCGAGCCACAGGGGCAACTTCGATACAGGTGAGGAGGATGCGGCATGCTTGTGGTTGCTCGGCTCAGCTCGTCGGACGGGGGTAGTTCTTGTCCCCTCACCATATACCACCTGCTCAACAAACGTTTTGTCCATGCCAAAAAGTTGTAAAAAGAGAGAAAAAAAGGAAGGAAGCTACTCTACGTAGACCACGGACGGACAAAAAGGATAGAAAAGCAAAAATGAAGGAAAAGAAAATGTCCAAGGACCTGGGCCGATACCCAAGAGAGAGAAGGGAAGGAGCACGCGAACTAACCTAACTAGCCTAAGCTTAAGCTAACTAATCTAACATTAAAAGCTAAGCCCTAAAATATAACTAAGCTAACTTAAAACTACACTAAAACTATCTTACCCTAACCGCAACTCACTTTCCCTAAATCTCTCTTTGATACCGGGTTCGTCATGAACCCGAAACATGCCAGATGTTATTGGCAAAGGTGTCTATCGACACAACCTTAGCTATCACTCTGGCCGATGTTGTGAGTGATAGCCCCTCGACGAACCCTCCAGTCTCAATTTATGTCAGTATGTACGTAGTGGAAAGTTCGTATGTCGTCGCGTCATGTCGTCAAAGTTTGTATTGTCCTGTTATGTCATTGTCGACCTATAGAAGGACGGCCTTCACAGCCGTTCACACACCAAATGCAAAAAAAAACTTTAGCCGCGCATCGTTAAATGCATATCAAACGCAAAAAAATTTAATGCCATGACAGGCTAATCCAAAATTTATTAAATATAAAAAGCTTAAAACTATCGCAGACGAAATCATAAACTTCAAAAAAACTAAATCTAAAATTCCGCACTTAAAGGAGCTTAAAAACTAAAAAAAAAAAAGGAATCCAAAAAAAATATGTAAAAACTTAAAACTACTCACGGTTTTATACGGTCCCCCGTTGTCCTGGTACCAGCACGACGAAGAACGTAGGTGGATGATGGCCAATACGGCATATAAAACGCGCACTATCAAATCTTCAAGGGCAGAATTCACAAAAAAAATGTTTTCCTAACCTTATCTTAAACTCGAATAAAAAAACTAATATAAAAATTAAACCAAAACTAAAACTATGATTTAAAAAAAACAATTCAAAAAAGCAAAAAAAAAGAATTCAATGAAAACCAAAAAAAAAAAATAAGGCTTCCAGACAGATTAAAAATGAAAATTAAACTAAAATCCAGTGTTTAAACTTTACGCCACTGCGTTTAATGGGGGTAGGTTTCAGCACTTGGTGGTGCGTGTGGTTGTTGTTGCCACAAACCAGGGGGCGGAGCACTTCGGCGCACTGCACTCTATGTTTATTGTATATGATTTGTTTGTGTTTAGTCACTGTTTAATGTTTTTCACTTTTGTAATCTTGTTATTTTATTCAAATTGTCTTTGTTCACTGTTGTTATTGTTTTGTCTATTGGTTGGTTGCGGCTCTGTGGCCGTACAACCCGAACCTGGTGAAGCGGTTTCGCTGGCCTCCACGGAAGATTGTCCTAGCACCGCACTTAGATGCTAAAGCCCAAGGTTAAAAAAAAGGGAGCAGAGGTTTGAGCACCAGCCCAAAAGTGGTGGGCCAAATAAGACCCAAACCTTGAAAAATATGCTCTTAGTTAGCTTTTCATATTAATGTCGAAATTCCACCTACCTCTGCAGCGACTTTTCCGGTATGAAATGGCCTTTCCGCCCTTCAAAACAGACCAGATAAGAGTTCGGCTTTATATCTACCATGAGAATTCCCGTGAATAAATTTATTTTCCATTTGCCTTTTAAAATTTTAACTCACCCAAGATTAATTTCTCGCAGTGTATTATTGTAAGCACAACCAAACCTTGCACAAAAAAAACACAATTAACTTCGAGGGCATCGACCGCTTCGAAATAATAAAAGTCCACAGCTGTGGCCAGTTGACCGTGAAAGTCTGTATGTATATACATAGTATTTTATTTTTGTTATCCCTCTTTGTTTTCTGAGTCACTAGTCCGTCGATTTCTGTTCTTTCTTTCTTTGTCCTCTATCTATACCCAATACCTTTCTAATTTCCTTTTCTATTCAGCTAATCCTGGAAGGAGAAAGAAATAGTTCACCTTCCAGTCGTCAAGATTCGTTGTTTCGTTTTGTCCGGTCAATAAAATAAATACCTCTAGTCATAAAATACCTACATAATCTAATCCTAATCACTAAAAAAAACAAAATAAAATAAAATAAAAACGTATACCTACACGATCAGCCATTACACAACAAGAAATCGGAAATGGATTGGAATCGGGACACTGGATTCCAATTAGGGAAATATATTTAAGTGTAAGAAAAGAATGGAAGAACGTGGAAGAACATAAACTGTCAAAAGATATTGGTTGTCGGACGAATGGAAGGATTGCAGGTGAGGAAGTGTTTATTTAAATTATTAATTTTGGTTAATTGCAGGAAAGGGAACGGATAATTAAAAAGGTGAAGGGAATTGTTGTCTCCTTTGAAGTCCGCTCACCGAAATACGGATAGTGCGTCGAATCAGGTAGACAATCTGCATTGGAACATTTGTTTACTTTTTGCAATTCTTTTTTTTTCTTTTCTTTGCAGGTACTGGAGTGTGAAGGATGATGGACGGAATCTAGACAATGTGGGGAAAGTAGCAAATGTGGGTCAGTGGAAATTGATCAGCTATGCTAATAAATTTTTGTTTATTTGCAGATCAGTGCACTGCTCCGTAACAGGCTCGACGGCGTTTGCCGAGTGGTCGTGAGGCAAACGACCTCGTAAAATAAAAGGAGTCTGGAATATTTCGGCTCGACCTGGGATTTATACTGCCAACGTGGGGCAAGGGCCTACTCCCTGAGATCCACAGATGCTAACCGGGCTGTTCGCTTGAGGCTCCAGAAGTGTAAAAGAGTGTGGAAAGACAGCGATGACCGACAAAAATAAATAAATAAATAAATAAACTATGAAAATACGTAGGTCAAACTGTTAATAAATAAATAAGCTACTGAGATAAGTGAATAAAATTGATAATAAATTAATAAGCTATAAAAATAAATAAATAAATAACATAAAAGGACATCACATAAGATAGATATCACAGATAGAAATGTAAATAAAGTCAATAAATAGATAAAAAATACTTAGAACTATGGAAGTCAATGGATAAAATAGGTTATAAATAAATAAACTATATGAATAAATAAAAACTCTATAAATAAATAAATAAACTATGTTCTACAATAAGTAAATAATCTAGGAAAGGTGTCACGACGTAAGTATCACAGATAAGCTAGTAAGCAACGGCAGGCAGGAGTGCGTCAAGTTGTTTGTTCACGAATGAAGGTCCTTGGCATGATATACGCCGGCCTTTTCCCCACTGACGTTTCCTACTTCGTATAGGGAGTTCCCAACTCTCTTCAGGATGATTCCTTTTATAAACTTTGGACCAAGTTTTGCATTATAGTTGTCAAGTGCGTTACTCTGCTTGAAATTTCGTCTGTATATTATTTGTCCTACCCTATATTGCACCTCCCTACTCCGTGTGTTATACGTTCTGGTTCCCTTTTCATGGGCTTTTACTAGATTGTCAAATATTTTGGTCCTAATTAGCTCTAGTTTGTCATTTTTTGGGACTACTTCAGTATTCATGCCTTTGATGTTGTCCAGTCGTCTGAGGATTTCATAGGCCCCTGCATGTTGGATCATGTGGGTACCAAACACAGCTTAGTAGGGTTCAAACATAGTCGCATCATGCACCACACTCCTCAAGGAAAACGCCGCATCGCTAACATGTCGGTCCCAGTTCTTTTGGTCTCCTTTGAGATAGGACCTGATCTTGGCCAAGACCGACCTGTTAACACTTTCCGATGCATTTGCTTGAGGTGAGTAGAACGCGGTGCGAACATGTTTGACCCCATACTTTTGCAAAAAGCTGGCAAACAGTTCTGAGACAAACTGTTTCCCGTTGTCCGAATGAAGAAATTCTGGAACACCAAAGACATGAAATACGTTCTCTTCTAGATATCTAACTACCTCGGCTGCCGTTGCTTTCCTAATAGGTTTTAGGAAAACGTATTTGCTAAAGTGGTCTAGCACTATGAATATATGGGTGTTTCCATTCTTTGTCCGGGGATAAGGTCCTAAAAAGTCTACATACAGTCTTTGGAAAGGTAGCTCTGTGATTGTCTGCCGTCCCATTGGCGGTCGATATATCACATTCAGGGACTTATTGCACTTACATATTTCGCAGCATTTGACAAAATGCTGCACGTCAGTGGCCATACCAGGCCAGAAGTAAAATTGCCTCAGCTTTGCCAAGGTCTTGTGTATACCCCCATGACCTGCAGATGGGGAATTATGGGCTGATTCCACAAGGCTCCCACGCAACTCCCTCGGAATCCAGAGTTTCCAGGCTCTGTCTTCTTGTATTGCGTCGCCGGTCCGAATGTCTGTTCGTTTATATACGAATCCGTCCGAAACGCAAATGTCGGGAAGTTGGTCTTGTTTCTCGGTCACGGTTTTCCTTAGCTCATCATACTCTTCCGCGGAAAAGAATGGGGAGCTAAGATCTACCTGAAGTATGTCACGTTCGCTGGCGAGCTCCTCCATATGGATGCGAGAGAGAGTATCAGGGACTACATTTTGGACGCCTTTCCGATGCTCGATCTCGAAGTCAAACCCTTGAAGTTTTAGGCTCCATCTGGCTAGTCGGCCAGAGAGATCTTTTTGAGACATCAGCCACTTCAGACTTGCATGATCGGTTATGATCGTGAAAGGGAGTCCTTCAACATAGGCCCTGAACTTCTTAACCGACAGAACGGCCGCATAGCACTCAAGTTCCGTTACGCTATAATTTCGCTGAGCGGAATTAAGCTTTTGGGACATGAATGCTATGGGTCGTTCGTTGTTCTCCGCATCCATCTGGAAGATCACGCTCCCTACCCCTGTTATCGATGCGTCACATTGTATGTAGAAGCGTTTCGTGAAGTCCGGAATCGTCAGTATGGGTGCGGACACCAAAGTCGCCTTAAGCTTTTTAAACGCGTTTAGCGCTTCGTCCGTCATGTTGAAAGTCAGTCCTTTCTTAAGGCAGTCGGTCATAGGGGCAGCTAAAGCTGCGAAGTTCGGAATAAATCTCCGATACCAACCTGTCATTCCCAGAAACCGACGGAGTTGTTTGGGAGTCCTGGGTACCGGAAACTCGTCGACTGCAGACACCTTGTCCGGATCAGTTCGCAAACAGCCATCGCCGACTATGTAACCTAGGTATTTTATTTCGCGGTAACAAAACTTGCTCTTTTCGACATTTATTGTCAGTCCCGCGTCCCTGAGGCAAGTTGCCACTTCCGAGAGCGATCTGGTGTGCGTTTCAAAATCTGGAGAGCAAACCAAGAGGTCATCGAGATAGACAAAGACAAACTCCCTCAAACGAGCGGGTATGACTTTGTCCATTAGCCGGCACATTCTCTGGGCAGCATTGCACAAGCCGAACGGCATAACCGTGAACTGGTACAATGGCCGTCCAGGGACTGTGAAGGCTGTCTTCTCTCTTGATTTGGGCTCCAGAGGAATCTGCCAGAACGCGTCCTTTAGGTCAATACCGGATATGTATCTGGTATCCTGTAACCTACTCAGAAGTCCCTCTATGTGTGGAAGTGGGAAGGCGTCCTTTTTCGTTACCGCGTTTACCTTCCTGGAGTCCAGGCACAGTCTATTTTTGCCGGGGTTTCTCACCAGCACAACCGGCGAGCTCCAAGCACTATTGCTCTCCTCGATGACTCCCAAGGAAATCATCCGATCTAACTCGTCATATAAGAGCTTCTGAATCGCTGGTGAGATTGGGTAGTGTCTTTGTTTAATGGGAATCTTTTCGTCTTCCACCTCGATGATATGTTGTTCGAGCTTAGTCTTGCCCAACCCCATCACCGCGAATGAGGGAAACAACAGTTTGATCTGCTCCAACTGGCGTGATTGTGCTGATGAGAGTGCCTGGACCGGTGTTCGCTCCTTGTTCGGCGATGGCACGTCGAGTTCGCTGATCACGTTCGGGGCGACTTTGAACGCCCTCCAAAAATCTACCCCCAAATAAAGAGTTTGCTGCAAGTTTGGCACCACGAACAGCTCTAGTGTTTGAGACTTGCTGCCCCATGAGATCGTGGTTTTAAATCGTCCCTCTATTCGTTGTTGATTTCCGTCAGCTGTTTTAATGTCAGTCGTCATTTTCGTCATTGATATGCGGTGCCTATCTAGGAACTCTAACGCTCTGTTTCCTAAGCAGCTAATTGATGCTCCGCTATCCAATAGGCCCAGGAGCTCTTCACCGTCAATTCCTACTTTAGCGTAGGGCCTATTGTCGTCATTAAGGGATATCACAGATTCTAAAATGTTTCTCTTACGTCGTCTATTTATTGCACAAATTTCCCTAAGCCTATTAATTTTTTTATATTTTCTGCTATTGTTAACTGACAGGACCACTTCCTCGCCAAAGATTCTTTTTCTTGCTTCGGCGTATTCCTGAAGCCTTTGGTGAAGACTTTTTCGTGGGATCACGTTCCGGATAGAGGTTTCTTTGGCCTTCGGTTCCCGCTTCAGGATTTGAAGTTGGTCGGTGCCCGTGATCCCCAGGTTTTCGTTCATTCTCTGGCTTGCTTCATCGTGGTTTGATTTTCCGGGTGAGTGCGATTCAGCGGCGGAAGGCTCCCGGATGCCCCGCCGACTTTGGAGTTTCCCTGGCACTTGGAACACTGAAAGTTTATACTTCCTTGACCACAGCTAAAGCAAGTCAGGGAATGAAATTGAGAGGGACAGGGCATTTGACTCGTTCCTACCTTTTTCGTTATGTCCGTTTGACCGTTCAGGTCAGTCCTATTTGCGTTTTCCCTTCTGTAGGGGTTTGTCTGTTGTCTGTTGTTTTGGAGGGCAGCTATCTCCAAGTCCTCGTCCTCGTGCTGCTCATCATAAGGTCTATGATGTGAATGTGTGTGTTCGTCGAGTTCTGTTACGTGGCGTTTGAATTTATTGCCTCTGTCCGTTAAATGTTTTTCCGCTCGTCGACATTCGTCTCTTAAGTCTTGGATGCTCCTAATGGAGCATCCGAAGATGAGCGTTGCGACCCGGTCCTTAATGTTTTGTCGTATAATATCTACCAAGTCCCGTTCGTGTGGTCGGTTTGTCATCTGTAGTGTCAGTGAACGTATGTTGCTGTAGTAGTCGTCGAAGCTCTCATGGGGCAGTTGTCTTCTGTCCATTATTGACCTTAAAATCTCATGGCCTCTGAGATTGTCGCCAAACTGCCTACGCAACTCTCCTATCAGGTCATAATAGTTCAGACCTTCGTCATCCCTATTTTCTTGCATGTATTGCCAATACCATTTTTCAGCATGGCCAGTCAGGAGGTGGTGGAATTGGGAGAATATCTGGCTGTCGGACAGGCCATTCTGTCGCTGCAGAGTTTCGACTCTAAAAATGAAGCTTTCAGTGGACATTGTCCGCTGCGTACCGTCGAATTTGAGCCCCCACTTGTGAACCGGTAACTGAACCCTTCTTTCGGCATCTGTGAAGGATTGCCGCTCCTCCGCCTGTTGCCGCCCTGGGACAGCCTCCCGAGTTACCCCTGACCGTTGTTGCCTAGTGGTCTCTTCGTTAAGTCGTCGGTCAGTTCGTGAATGTGGCTCACGTTTTGCTGCAACAGAGAGCTCGAGGTCATTGAGCCTGTTATTAATGGCCTTCAGACTGTCCTGAAAGGTCACCATCATGCCTTTCATTGTATCGGCGAATATAGCCATCGTCTCGCGTGGGTTCTCTCTTGCAGCACCGGAGACCATCTCGTGTATTCGTCTTGTACTTTGTCCGTTCTCTACCTGAGTCTGTTCTTGTAAGTCACAGTCCTCTACATATACGTTGTCTTGTCTTAAGTTGTCCGTTCCTGCTATGGGGTTTGATCGTTGTGTCAGCGATGGTTTGATTTGCTTTTGTACGGCGTCCTGTCTCTCCAGTGGAACCCTTTTCTTTGTGAATGTAAGTTCTATTCTGTTGTGCCGTTCATCGTAGTCGTTACGTCGTTTAGGAAGGGATGTTTGCTCGTCCCCTGATTCTTCGTGAATCGTTGAGATGGGGGGAGCAACCTTCAAGTTCGTTTCGTTGGTTCTGTCAATGTCGGTGTGTCGGTTGGTGAAGTCGTCTGGGGTAAACTGGAGAAAGTCGTAGGAGTAGGTCGTCAAGTCAGTAACGTCCAACCCCGATGTCCCTGTAGCAGGTGTTCTTCCCCTTACTTCCCTATTTTGGAAGGAAGTGCTGTTCCCCAGTGGTGGTAGCGAGGACTGTAGGTCCCAAGAGGAGGTGCTTTTAGGGACCGCCCCCGAGTTGGTATGCCTATTGTGGCTCATATTTTTTTTTAATATTATTATTATTTTGGTATTTATTTTTATTTTTATGTTATATTCAAATTTTGTTTGTTTTAAATGTAATTTTTTTTTTTTTTTTTTTTTTGATGTGCAGAAACGCGTTGGTGTGTGAACTACTGATCCGGTTCTCCGCAAACCGTTCTATAGATCGTTAGTTCGTATAAGTAAGTAATTGTTTGTAAACGTCGACTCTACGTCAGGTCGGATTGTGACCGGTGTCTCGGATTCATAACGAGTGCCGAAATATGTCCTTTCCACCCTACCACAACTCGCTGTCCGGCTTAACCAAATGCTAGGCTGGCAGGACTTCTAGGGCACACTTCAACACGGCCAAAGTCCACAATCCTATGTTTACGCCTCACGAAAGAACTGGCGAAAAGCCTTGATCTTTAGGTAGCAGCTAACATTTGGCCTGCCTACTTTGGCCCGCTCGTAGATCTTTCACAGACTTCAGACTACCTCACGAGATCCTCTGGCTATATGCCTGAGGATTGGAATAGCCGCCATCTGCCTGCTTCCGACCCAAGAGCATAAGGAGTCCTTGAACATAAAGAAGAAAGATAGAAAAGTAAAAAAAATAAAGTTGAAAATTAAACTAATCGCGAAGGCTGTTGTAAGTCCAAGGTGATGACTTTCGAAAGTGAAAATCATCCCCTTGGAGTCGCAATCTGGCCTAGCCCCACGTTGGGCGCCATTGTTATGTTTTGAACCAGGGTCGAGCCACAAGGGCAACTTCGATACAGGTGAGGAGGACGCGGCATGCTTGTGGTTGCTCGGCTCAGCTCGTCGGACGGGGGTAGTTCTTGTCCACTCACCATATACCACCTGCTCAACAAACGTTTTGTCCATGCCAAAAAGTTGTAAAAAGAGAGAAAAAAAGGAAGGAAGCTACTCTACGTAGACCACGGACGGACAAAAAGGATAGAAAAGCAAAAATGAAGGAAAAGAAAATGTCCAAGGACCAGGGCCGATACCCAAGAGAGAGAAGGGAAGGAGCACGCGAACTAACCTAACTAGCCTAAGCTTAAGCTAACTAATCTAACATTAAAAGCTAAGCCCTAAAATATAACTAAGCTAACTTAAAACTACACTAAAACTATCTTACCCTAACCGCAACTCACTTTCCCTAAATCTCTCTTTGATACCGGGTTCGTCATGAACCCGAAACATGCCAGATGTTATTGGCAAAGGTTGGCCAGCCCACCCTTGTGTCTATCGACACAACCTTAGCTATCACTCTGGCCGATGTTGTGAGTGATAGCCCCTCGACGAACCCTCCAGTCTCAATTTATGTCAGTATGTACGTAGTGGAAAGTTCGTATGTCGTCGCGTCATGTCGTCAAAGTTTGTATTGTCCTGTTATGTCATTGTCGACCTATAGAAGGACGGCCTTCACAGCCGTTCACACACCAAATGCAAAAAAAAACTTTAGCCGCGCATCGTTAAATGCATATCAAACGCAAAAAAATTTAATGCCATGACAGGCTAATCCAAAATTTATTAAATATAAAAAGCTTAAAACTATCGCAGACGAAATCATAAACTTCAAAAAAACTAAATCTAAAATTCCGCACTTAAAGGAGCTTAAAAACTAAAAAAAAAAGGAATCCAAAAAAAAATATGTAAAAACTTAAAACTACTCACGGTTTTATACGGTCCCCCGTTGTCCTGGTACCAGCACGACGAAGAACGTAGGTGGATGATGGCCAATACGGCATATAAAACGCGCACTATCAAATCTTCAAGGGCAGAATTCACAAAAAAAATGTTTTCCTAACCTTATCTTAAACTCGAATAAAAAAACTAATATAAAAATTAAACCAAAACTAAAACTATGATTTAAAAAAAACAATTCAAAAAAGCAAAAAAAAAGAATTCAATGAAAACCAAAAAAAAAAAATAAGGCTTCCAGACAGATTAAAAATGAAAATTAAACTAAAATCCAGTGTTTAAACTTTACGCCACTGCGTTTAATGGGGGTAGGTTTCAGCACTTGGTGGTGCGTGTGGTTGTTGTTGCCACAAACCAGGGGGCGGAGCACTTCGGCGCACTGCACTCTATGTTTATTGTATATGATTTGTTTGTGTTTAGTCACTGTTTAATGTTTTTCACTTTTGTAATCTTGTTATTTTATTCAAATTGTCTTTGTTCACTGTTGTTATTGTTTTGTCTATTGGTTGGTTGCGGCTCTGTGGCCGTACAACCCGAACCTGGTGAAGCGGTTTCGCTGGCCTCCACGGGAGATTGTCCTAGCACCGCACTTAGATGCTAAAGCCCAAGGTTAAAAAAAAGGGAGCAGAGGTTTGAGCACCAGCCCAAAAGTGGTGGGCCAAATAAGACCCAAACCTTGAAAAATATGCTCTTAGTTAGCTTTTCATATTAATGTCGAAATTCCACCCACCTCTGCAGCGACTTTTCCGGTATGAAATGGCCTTTCCGCCCTTCAAAACAGACCAGATAAGAGTTCGGCTTTATATCTACCATGAGAATTCCCGTGAATAAATTTATTTTCCATTTGCCTTTTAAAATTTTAACTCACCCAAGATTAATTTCTCGCAGTGTATTATTGTAAGCACAACCAAACCTTGCACAAAAAAAACACAACTAACTTCCAGGGCATCGACCGCTTCGAAATAATAAAAGTCCACAGCTGTGGCCAGTTGACCGTGAAAGTCTGTATGTATGTACATAGTATTTTATTTTTGTTATCCCTCTCTTTGTTTTCTGAGTCACTAGTCCGTCGATTTCTGTTCTTTCTTTCTTTGTCCTCTGTCTATACCCAATACCTTTCTAATTTCCTTTTCTATTCAGCTAATCCTGGAAGGAGAAAGAAATAGTTCACCTTCCAGTCGTCAAGATTCGTTGTTTCGTTTTGTCCGGTCAATAAAATAAATACCTCTAGTCATAAAATACCTACATAATCTAATCCTAATCACTAAAAAAAATAAAATAAAATAAAATAAAAACGTATACCTACACGATCAGCCATTACACAACAAGAAATCGGAAATGGATTGGAATCGGGACACTGGATTCCAATTAGGGAAATATATTTAAGTGTAAGAAAAGAATGGAAGAACGTGGAAGAAAAGAGAACGCGAAGACAAACTAGTAACAAGAACATAAACTGTCAAAAGATATTGGTTGTCGGAAGAATGGAAGGATTGCAGGTGAGGAAGTGTTTATTTAAATTATTAATTTTGGTTAATTGCAGGAAAGGGAACGGATAATTAAAAAGGTGAAGGGAATTGTTGTCTCCTTTGAAGTCCGCTCACCGAAATACGGATTGTGCGTCGAATCAGGTAGACAATCTGCATTGGAACATTTGTTAACTTTTTGCAATTCTTTTTTTTTTCTTTTCTTTGCAGGTACTGGAGTGTGAAGGATGATGGACGGAATCTGGACAATGTGGGGAAAGTAGCAAATGTGGGTCAGTGGAAATTGATCAGCTGTGCTAATAAATTTTTGTTTATTTGCAGATCAGTGCACTGCTCCGTAACACCACCTATATCGACAATTTGTTTTCTATTAGATAGGTATGACTCTAGCCATATAAGAAAACGACTATCACAACCTAGCATCTTCAGCTTATGAAGTAGTAAACCGTGATGGACTCGGTCAAATGCTTTAATAAAATCTGTGTAGAGTACATCAACTTGGTATCCCTTTTCCATTTCATTCAAGCAAAAATTAGTGAAAATACAGAGATTTGTAGCCGTTGAGCGACCTTTTATGAAGCCGTGTTGTCCCGGTGATAAAAGTTGTTTCACAGAGTTTTCCAAAAGTTTTGGTATAGCCGAAATCTTCGAAATGGGTCTATAATTTTTGATTAACTGCTTCGACCCACTTTTATATATAGGATTAATAAATGATACTTTCCATTCATCTAGAAACTCTCCTGACCAGAGAGATTTATTATAGAGGAAAGTGAGAGGAAAACAAATAGATGAGGAACATCTTGATAAGAGAAGGGGCGGAATTGTATCATAGCCTGCTTTTTTAGAAACATCTATTTTACATAAGGCATCTAAAACTTCATCTGCAGATAACTGCGGAAGCATAAAATTAATATTAGGTTCAAAATTTGAATACATTGATCTTAGATCTCCGATTGAGTCTGTATTATATGATGATTTAAAAAATTGTGCGAAAAGATGACAAGAAGACTGTAAATCATTAGATTTTTCATCTTCATATTCCATTGACTGTGGGAACTGTGACACATTAATGCGCTTCGAATTAATAAAAATCCAGAAAGATTTGCTATTTGCCTTTATGTTTGACTCAGTTGTACTTATATACTGCTTATATAAAAAGCAATTAAGAAAATCATATTCTCTTCTGAGTTGAAGGAACCGAATTTTATCTTCATTTAGACCCGTAGATTTAAAACGCTTAAAGGCTTTGTTTTTGGCATTTTCCAAATTTTTTATTCTGCTATTATGCCATGGTAGCTTAAATGTTCTCTTATTTTTAGAAGTTGGGACGAATAGTTCTATACCTTCGAAAAGAATACTTTTAAACCTTGTGTACATATCTGTAAGTGAACCATTTTGAAATATATTTACCCAATCAAATGTATTATAAAAGTTATTTAATGTAATGAAGTCGGCCTTCTCAAAGTTAAATTTTTTATTTTTTTTTTCAATAGGTGAAATATTTGCATACTCATAAAATTCAAGATTTACCTCAATTGCAGTATGGTGAACAGAATTTTTTAACAATGGGAATTGAACAATTTCTATATGATGTTTTAAATCATTATTAATAAAAACAAGATCAAGAATTCTGCCCAGATAGTTGTTTATGTTATTAATTTGAAAGAGTGCAAGAGCAGCTAATGAATCGACAACTAAACTTTCGATTTCACTATTTACGTTAAATGGAACTAACTTTTGTTCGCTTTCTATGAAACACCAGTCGATCTCACCAAGATTGAAGTCCGTTAACAAAATTACATCGGAAATAGCTTCCGTATAGGTTACTAATTTCGTTAATGAACCCTTCAAATGACCACGAGTAGCACGAAGCACGGGCAATGTCATTGGGTCCGCCATTTAAATAGTTTCCCGAATAAATTATATGTACCGAACGATAGAACGAATTGATTAAGTTGCAGAATTCTTCCGTAAATGAATGAAACCTATTTAGCTTTATATTAAATTAATTTGTCTGTTAATTGTTCAAGACGTTTATATAACCCGAAGAGTTTATGTACAGTTAACCACGAACAGTTTAAATAAGCCACAAATTTCACGAAAAATATTTTAAACGAATTGTCTCTTAAAGAAAAATCCGGCTCGATTTGGACCAAAAAATGTTTGATAATTTGCGAAACACAAACCGAAAAACCACAAGAGAAAATCAGCGAAAAACAATGATTAATAAATTAAACGACGATCGATTTATTATTTCTTCTTAGTTAGATACTACCCTCTGTGTGTCTGCGATCCAAGTGACCGAGATAAGTACATGTTAAAAGAATCTCTTTTCGAACAACCGTGGTTTACCGATTGCTGAATAAACAATTGAGAGCGACAAAGAGAATTGGCGTTACGTTAGACAGGTTGAAGAAAAAAAGGAACAATTTACTGTTGACAATATAGAAAAATTATATAGGGTGATTTAAACTAAGTTTAGCATGATCGACCAACAACGAAAACAATAACAAATGAATGAAATAGATGAGATTAAATAAAATAATTAACTGAATCTTATTATAGTCGCATGCCAACTTCTTTCGACGTTCCCGCCAACTAGGTGCTATTCGTCGCTGATTTCTTTTTAAATATCAATGCGTTCATGTGGATTCGAAAATGAATCCTTTGAACGCAAATTGAGTCTCCGACTGGCTTTTCTTTCCTAACGGATGTTGTGATAGGTCAGGGAAATTCGTCATTTATATTCCCTTCAAGCAAGAGACTCTGTTTTACGTCCGCAAACGGAGTCAATGACATATGGACTACTCCGCATACGGGTCCAATTAGTATGAAAATTGTAATAGCCTCGGACTCACATGTGTATGTATTCTGACAGATTGAGTTCGCTATGCTCAGCAAAAAACGAATCCAGAACTGATCCGAAAAAAGTACAAATCGAGGCCAGATAAGAAAATCGAGTATCGTTAAAATAAAAATCAATAATGTTTGTTCATGTTTATTTTATTTCTGAGAATACATTTTTCCATTAACCTGCTACCATTTCGCCAACAAATTCTCCTGCAAAAGAAAAGAAGCAAATAAATGTGTATATTATATATACCAATGTATGTTACTTACTTTCATCATGAATTTGTGCCGGTACCATTAAAGTCATTCGAAATTCGGCCCACGCCTTCATCGGTTACTATTTTTTTTGATTTACCTTCCCAAGAAAATTATATCAGCAGCTGCTGCCAGAGACAGTAGCCGTGTTTCTTTGCACGCGGATATAGGGATGGCATCAGAAAACGACTATCGCGGCTTAAGAATTCATCAAAAAAAAACTTGGCAGCACACATGCACCTATGACATGCACCGTGACACAGCTGTAATTTGTAGTTAAGAAATTTGTATTGAAAATCCTGAAATTGAAAAAAATTTACTTCCGCCAATTGAAATTGATGCCAAGCTTATTCTAAAATTATGATAAACAATTTCACATTAACAGATTTCCTAAATTCAATTACCTTTATAATGAAGTTTGAAAAATAATAATAATAACATCACGAACAAAATATTCGGCGGGATGTGTTAGTGCTCGGAGGGTGTCAAACTTTGACATTTCCTGAAAAATTCATTGCATGAGTTCATCAGAAACGAAGAAAATTTGTTTTGGAAGCACTGTTTATCGCAAGATCGCGTTGTCCCGAAACAAGAAAATTCTATTAACACGGTCGCGTGTCCCGTTCTTTACCGGGATTGTACGGAAGCCCAATCCTACCGAGATATATTTTTTTACTTTTTTTCCTAACTACTACGAGTCACTATATACGTATCCCTGTAATTATCCTTTTTTCTCCTAGACGCCTGGCCCTCCTGCGTAGGCTTTGGTTTTTGGTCCCGCTTGACAGTCTTCTGCACACACTATTCACGATTCCTCTTTTTCTTCTACTTTTTGCGACACTACGTTACCCTTCTCGATTAGATTACTTTTTCTTTTTTTTCCCACAACAAATTTTTTTGTAACGTAAAACGTCTATCTAGACGACTGGTCAACCAAGAAGTCTAGATAGACGTTTTACGTTAACGTAGCTCGGTCTTGGTACTAAATTTTCATTTATCGTTCCGAGTGAACGTTTTAATTGTGTTGCTATCTGGACAGGCGAATTGGCCGATGATGGGCAAACCCTTCCTTTGTGTGTTGTTAACCTTAGCCTCTGGAAATGGCTTGGGGTTCTTTGAAAACCAAGCACATTTCCTTGGAGGTGAGGGTGGGATTTGTTGCGGTAAAATTTCCCGCAACAAGTTCTACTCTCCAGTCCCTGACTTCCTGACCAATTCCCTCTTTTATCGGTGCGCAGATGCAGGATCTGAAGAAGTGGAGGGGCAGCCATGGTTCCATCAGTCATGCGCCCACTTCTCTAGAGCCTTGGGTAGGCGACCACAACAGGTAGACGCTTAACATGGGCAGGCGGCCCAACACTGGCAAACCAGAGCGACAGGTGGTCGACGGGTCGAGGAAAAGGCCCATCGTAACAGATGGGCGGTCTGTTCAGCGGAGCAAGAGGTGGGGCCCCAAATGTACGGATGGTGAGCCTGACACGGACCGTCAGGAGACTCCCAACGGACCAACACACTCCCCTACAGACGGACTGTCTGAGACACAAACGGCGACATCAAACCCAGACGGACGGTCTGCAATGTAGAGTCGTTTACACATCTGCCAACACACTCCAAACAGACGGGCGGTCTGTAAAATGCAGTAGTCGACACCTATGACACTGCCACAACCAGACGGTCGGTCTGGGATAGCAATTGGGGAGGGCGAGCGGACGGCCCCTCCTAAAGACAATTGCACCAGAAGTACCATTGTCACGGTACTGAGTCACGCACGATGGGGGGAAGATGACGCTCTGTCTTTCAACTCCATCGTGGGAGCACCGGAGGAGCCACAGAGACGTGTGGGCGGACGGCCACGTATAC
This sequence comes from Portevinia maculata, assembly GCA_949715645.1. Lineage (NCBI taxonomy): Eukaryota > Metazoa > Arthropoda > Insecta > Diptera > Syrphidae > Portevinia > Portevinia maculata. The sequence goes on from OX454527.1 coordinate 126,239,867, forward strand.
ACACTCTCACAACACTTGCCACAATTGTACGAGTCAATTCACGATGAGAACCCAGTACGAAAAAGAAGAAAAAAAACACGAAACAACAAATCAAAGTACTTACATACAAACATGTGAGAACTGGCGCACTATTGGCATTTCCCCTTTTCCCCAAATCTGCGCGCGGTCCCACCGAGATAGCTAGGGCAAATTAGCGTAGATAAATATAAATCCCAACTTTGAAAATCTCCTGGTCGATTGTTTTTCCGAATAGGATTGTTCGTGCCTGGTCCTAGGGATTTTTATAATCCTATGCCTCCTATTTGTGATTCCTTTAGGGTGGGTTGAATGAGGGAACATGATTAAAGTGTATCAATTGATTCTTTTTGGAAAAGTTAACTTTGAATGCGCGAATTAGTGCACTTTTCTCGAAAGGTTATTTTTCCTTGTTATTAAATTCGCGAACTGTCAAATGGGAAATGTGTGAGGGTAGATCCAGAGTCGGCCAGAGGGTTCGCTTATCGTTGGATGTTTCCAGTGATGGGCGAATTCGAACGAATGAGAACCGTGAGAGCATTAGCGGGATCATGTTAGCGCATTAGTGTAAAGATGGAACAGTGGAGCGAAAAACGATATGGTCCAGCCAAATGCGTGAATGTGCGTGAATGGGTGGGGGTAGAACAAGGAACAGTTGATACTCTCAGAGCAACAGCTGAGTTATCGTGTGGGAGCTGTGAATTGTCTAGCCCAAGAACGTGTGAGTGAGGGAGTACGAAGCAGTCGACAATTTCAGCGCCACAGCTGAATTGTCACGTTAGGGCTGCCGTTGGCTCTGCTTCCCCAAGGTTAGATGATAGTCTGAGTGAGGCACACTGGCCGGCCGAATGGACAAAGACATCTGGAAAAATAACTTCTTGGTTGTCCAGCAGTTGTGATAGACGTATTGTTTCAAATCGGGGAGTTATTGTCATTTGGAAAAAAAAGGTATCAGAACATTCGAGAAAAGCGAAATAATTTAGAATTTCGAAGTAGTGTTTTGTGAGGTCTATTTGGTCGCGAAGAAGATTTCACCGAGAGGAAGGTCAGCAGACAGGCGGGACCAGTATCCAACGATTCCAGGCGGGAATCAAGCATTCAGGAACAGGAACAGTTAAGTAGAGTGATAGTGTCCGGGTAGTGAATTTTGTGGAAAAAGAAAGGGGAAGAAATTAGGAAATCTCGGTAGGGTAGTGCTCCCACGAATCCCGGTAAAAGAAGGGACCCGCGAACCCATTCACGGACTTTTGTCCCCTTTCGGGAAGATTCGATCTCGTGCCATTTCGACGGCAATTCCGCTATTCGTGCAACCGTTCCTTACCGTAAAAATAAATTTGCCGTTCTCCAACGGAGACGTTATAACGTAGTGAAAAAAAAATCTTTCGTTCTTTAATTTTTTCTTGATTTTCGCTTTTTGTCCGCTCGTTGCTTTTGGTTTCACAATTTCCCTTAAAATTGTATGGCGCCCATTTTCCGATTGTTTTACAGGTACTCGATTTCCCAGAACTCAACATCAGTCAGTTTGCAAATCCGCAGTAAGTACCTACTCGTACATACGGTTTCCTTTGGTGCGATTTCGAAAAATAATTATTTCGTTACCTGAACCCACCCCGTGCTGAGCTACCGGAAAATCAGCATATCCACTTGCTGACTGTTGCACTCGCGCTCTTCGCACCTCCATTTGACAGATCGCCAAATTAAACTTCGTTTTTCGGCAGTGGCGGCTGCAATTTCGCGATTGCATCAAAATTAATTTATTTCAGTTAGATTTCCGCCAACTTAGACTTTAAAAAGTAATTTTTCTCGCGTATAAATCTCAGTGCAACAAATTGGCACACTTCTAATTCGCGAGCAAACTACTTAATTAATTGCGGTTTCAAGAAACGACATAAAATGCGCGATGCCAAATACAATTTGACCCAACTGTCAACCAAAAGAACAAAGAGTGTAATGGTGGATTTACACCATCACGCACGCGCATTTTTGCAACAAAACCGAAAAGAGAGATCCGTTTATCCGCAGTCAATGCTAATAAGGTGTAAGAGTGAGATCACTTACTTTAACTTGCTATAACATTATTATGGAGATTTGACAGATCACATGTAAACAAACAAATTTTTTTTCATCGGTTTTGTTGTAGTAGAATTAAAAAATAAATAAAAACATGGATCTCGTAAAGGCTGCCGTATCAATCGTGTTTTCCATCTTGAGTAGGTACAATCGGCGATGTGAAGCAGAGAAATGTCAAAAATGTATTATGGTGATTAAAACATATGATAGTAGCGCCCATTTTGTTTTATAGGAAATCGAAATTTCGTAAGCCATCGCTATAAAAATATCAACATGCATAGCTTTCCCATAATTCCTACCACGTAAACAAGATGGCCGACCTGAATACGTGTCACGTTTTTTTGCATGTTAGGTAATGCTGTCCCTTTCAGTCACACGGATATTTAGTATTTAGCATCCCTTTAATCTTACATGTTAGGAATGTGTGACCGTGTAAATCCACCATAACAACCAACAAAAGTATGCTGATTTCCCGGCCGCTCAGCTGGGGGTGGGTTCAACGAAAAGCGCTAAGATTACGCTCAGATAATCCGAAAAATCGAACGCTGTGGAAATTAGCGAACCGATCAATAATAATTTGTGTGCTTATTAGCACAATGGGCGCCACACAATTTTACGGGAAATTATGAAACCTTGGTACAGAACCACTGAAAAATGTAAGAAATCACAAAAAAATAGGAAAAGACAAGTATTTTCAACAACGTTATAACGCTCCGTTGGAGCACGGTCTTTATTACGGGGCTTGTAAATCCCCTGAAAATTAACTGGTGTGTACAACGGGTCGGAATGGACCGTTGGTTTGACCCGCTATCACTTGTCCCGAATGCACAAAAAAAATAAAACTACTGGGTCGCGTGTCCCGTCTATTCTTGGGATTTTCGGAGCAAAATCCTACCAGACTTTTACTAGCACACGAAAATCACTATATTTAGCTTTTTTCCAAACTGTCCCTTTGTCTTCTCCTCGGTGCTCTAGCTATGCCTCTGATCTACTTTCTCGTCCTTCCCCCTGTCCTTCGATTCCTGTTTCCTTATTTTTCTTCACCTTAACTCTTCAGTACTTCCTCTTTTTTTTTAAAACTCTTTCGTTTTTTAAACTCTTTCTTTTTTTTCTTTTATGTCGACTCGTCGACGTTCAACAAAACTGCCTTTAGAACACTTCTCACGACTAACTAAACCGCTGGTCAACCAAGAAGTGATTTTCCAGATTTTTCTATTGTCCAAAGTCGGTCAGTGTTGGACTCATTCTCTCACACACACATTGACAGTGCAATCCCACTGATGGGGTGCAATGGATGTCCACTTGTGTTGGTGGCTATCCGCCATCCCACTGTCCACACACATACCGTAAGGCGAACTAACGAGCGGTACGTTTCAGCACATCCAAAGCTATCTTGCCATGGTGTGCGCATGCCTGCCGTTACCCTTTCGCTCTTACTTTCCATTCTCTCACCCAGCTCCGAATTCAGCGCGACTGGAAAGCCAGCTTGCGATAAATTCTCTGACCGACCTGGGACAATCTTTCCAATCCAGTCCGATTGGTGCTTCCCGCGTTCATACAAAAAATAGCTAGGCACTTTTGCTGAACGACGTTCCAACGTAGCTAAAACCCACTACGAAAAATTAAAAGCGCAACCGCTAAAAGAAAACGAAGGAAACATCGAAAAAAAATAATGATAAACATCGGGACGATTATACCCGTCTCACCCATTAATGTGAGTTAAACCTAAGCTTTGAGGTCGGACAAGGGGACACCGTTATCTACTTCGTTAACTACCCGAGTCTGGTGGAATTCTGCGCAGATTTGGGGGTCTAGGGATCTGTCGATAGCGTGCCATACCTTACAATTGTGGTGATTTATGTTGGGCTATCGGCCATTCTGGTTCCAGGGTTTGTTGGGCTGGTGTCATCTGGACATGACATCTGAACTATCCCATCGGCTACTTGGGTGACAATGTGATGCTGGTTAGCTGTTATTTGGTGTTGGAGGGTATTTAATTACTAGGCCGTCCGCCTACACTCCTCTGCTGCTCCTCCGGTGCTCCTACGACGGAGTAGAAAGGAAGAGCGTCTTCTTCCCCCTCATCGAACCTGACTGCGCCCACGAATCGTTTTTCGATTTGCAGGGTGTATATATATTGGTTGTAATGTGTACACCCTGCCGTTGCAGACCGTCCGTCTGGTTGCAGAGTGCTTTGAACTCGCACTCCACCTTTGCAGACCGTCCGTCTGTCTCTTTTTGTCTCAGACCGTCCGTCTGGTTGCAGAGTGCTTTGGGCTCATACTCCGCCTTTGCAGACCGTCCGTCTGTCTCTTTGTACCCCAGACCGTCCGTCTGGTTGCAGGAACGTTGGCCCGTTGGGGAGTCTCCTGACGGTCCTTGTCAGGCTCATCATCCGGACTTACTAGGCCACCGGCATCGTCACTAGGTACACCAGACCGTCCGTCTGTTTGGGTGTTGCTTTAAGCGGCTCTTTTACCAGCGAGCGAAAGGGGTTCCTCAACCTTGGTCCACCTGCCCATGCTCCGAGTCAACCTGTAGTGGTCGCCTACCCAAGGCTCTAGAGAAGTGGGCGCATGGCTGATGGAACCATGGCTGCCCCTCCACTTCTTCAGACCATGCGTATGCGCACCGATAGAAGAGGGAATTGGTAGGGTGGTAGAGGAACGAAGAGTGGACTTTGTTGCGGGAAATTATACCGCAACAAACCCCACCCCCACCTCCAAGGCAATGTGCTTGGTTTTCGACGAACCCCAAGCCATTTCCCGAGGTTAAGGTGAACGACACAAACGAAGGAGGGGTTTTCCCATCATCGGCTAATTAGCCCGTCCAGATAGCACAACAAATAAAAGTTTAATCAAACGCGAGACAAAAATTAGGAGAAGACCAAGCTACGTTACTGGGGACTGCTGGACTATTCATCGGCGGCGCTGTGATAGGGCTTAAGGTCCTTCACATGCCATGTCCCGCGGTCGCGACCGTTTTCATCGTTTAACGTGTATGTCCACGGAGAAACGCGTTTCTTTATTGTGAAAGGTCCGATAAATTTCGGGGCCAATTTGGCGGCGTAGTAATTAGCGGCGTCTGATAACGCGAAATTTCTGCGCCATACAATCTCGTTCGGGAGATATTGTACATCTCTCCGTCGGAGATTGTACGCTTTCGCGGACTTCTTGGCTGCAGCCGCTAACTTGTTACCAATATCCTCCCTTAGTTCCCTGAAACGCGCCTCTATTTCAGTAGTATCTACCTCCCGCCCACTTACACTACTTTGACCCTGATCCGCTGCACGTACGCTCCGACTACCTGCCCTTTCTCTACTACTAAGAGTGGCTGCTCCGTTGTCGTCGCCTAGTCTCCTGTCCTCGAGTTGTTCCCTTGCAGGGGTTATGACCCGACCGCAAGTCAACATCTCTCTCCCGAAATTTGCGTAATACGGGGTCATACCTAAAACGTCGTGTTGCGCGGTGCGTATCGCACACGCTACCTTCGGTAGTTGGACATCCCAACTCCTGTGGTTCTCAGAGACATATGCCCTCAGCGTTGTCTTGATGATCTGGTTAATGCGCTCAGCAGGATTAGCCTGCGGATGGTAATGCGCTGTATATCTCAATTGTGACGCGTACGCCTGGCAAATCGTTTTCAATTCCGTACTACGGAATTGTGGGCCGTTGTCACACACGACCACCGACGGAACGCCAAAAAGTAAGAAGACATTGTCTTCGAGCTTCCTACAGACTGCTTTAGCGGTAGCAGATCTTAACCCGAATAACAGGGGAAATTTAGTGAAATAATCTACTACAGTCAGAATGTAAATGAAACCCCTATTGGACATCATCATTTCCCAAGGCCTTGAAATTCCTACCCTCTCCTTCATAAGACCAGCTGGTTTCTCGTTCACCGGCTTCACCTGTTGGCAAACAGAACAATGTTTAACGTACGACGTTATATCTCTTTTCATCTTCGGCCAATAATATTTGGGACTTACTCTAGCGTAAGTTTTTCGGACCCCCATATGCCCCGCTAATGAACTATCATGACACTCGTGTAGGATCGCTAATCTGCCTGATTTCCCCACTACTAATTTCCATGCTTGGTGTTCTTCATGAACCACGACATGGCGCGCTTTTACAAATTTAAAAAGTCGACCGTTGTCAACTCTCCACGCTGGATATGCCAGCGGGTTCGCTTCCACAGCTGTCATCATCTTCGCCACCCAAGGGTCCAAATCCGCATCTGAGATTTCGGCAACCACCGGAACTCCTCGCGATAACATGTCGGGAACGACATGCTCTTTCCCCTTTCTGTGGACGATCTCAAAATCGAACTGCTGCAGCCACACTGCCTAGCGTGATAACCTACGCGACGGATCCTTAAGGTTACTTAACCATACCAAAGAGTAATGGTCAGTCACGACCGTGAACCGAATTCCTTCGATGTACGGTCGCAACTTCTCAATCGCCCATAGTACAGCCAAGCACTCCTTTTCAGTCGTCTAGTAGTTTCGTTCACATCGGTTGAGGGACCTACTTAGGTAACAAACTACCTTCTCGCCCTCCTCAAACTCTTGTGACAGTACTGCCCGATACCAAAATCTGACGCGTCGGTTTGCACCACGAAAGGTCGCTAAAAATCCGGACACGTCAGGATCGGTGCTGTCACTAAGCATTCCTTCGCTTTTCGGAAGCTTTCTTCGCATTCTGCGGACCAAACAAACTTCCTACTTTTCTTTAACAAATTTGTTAAAGGACGCACCAACTCAGCGAAGTTGGGTACAAAGCGCCTGTACCAGGAAATAGTCCCTACAAAGCTCCTAACTTCCTTCACATTTCTCGGTGCAGGAATCCTAACCATGCTATCTACCTTCTCGGGGTCGACGTGAAGTCCATTCCTATCAACAACATAACCCAAAAATTTTAACGAGGACCGACAAAAGTTACACTTTTCCCGGCTTACTTTTAACCCCGCTCCACATAAACGCTTAAATACCTCTTTCAGTATCTCAAGGTGGCGTTGGAACGAGTTGGTGACGATAATAATATCGTCTAAATACACAAAGACGTGTGGCTCGAGATCGGCACCAAGAACGCTGTCGATAAATCTCTGCCACGTCGCCGGTGCGTTATGTAAGCCGAATGGCATTCGCTGGAACTGGAAGAGACCCCTATTTGGAACCGTGAAGGCTGTGAGCGGTCAAGATCCCTCCTCCATGGGGATCTGCCAGTACGCTGACTTTATGTCTAACGACGTGAGATATTTCGCATCTCGAAGTTTGTCTAGGGTCGTTGATATATATGGTAGTGGATAAGCATCCCTATCTATAACTTTATTAATTTTCCTATAGTGGACACAAAACCGAAAGGACCCATCTTTTTTCCTGATAAGGACGATCGGAGATGCCCACGGACTGTTTGATTTCTCAATGACTCCCGCATCCAGCATCTCCTTCAGTTCCTTATCAATATGAACCTGCATTGCAGGCGAAACCGAGTAATACCTTTGTTTGATCGGTTCGGCCGACGTCCTAATCTTATACTCCACCTATACCCAATTGGGGTAAGCCTTCCGGCATAACCCTGAAAATATTTTCAACCAACATTTCCAGTTGCCTCGTTTCAGTATCGTCCAATTCAGATTTTTCCTTAATGACGGAAATGGAGCCAACCGCCTGCTGACTCGAAAAATTCCACACGCCCGATCTCAAATCCGGGACTACGCCCGACAGTGCCCAAAAATCTGCACCTAAGATCATGACGTGTGGTAGAGCTGGTATAACCAAACACTCTAAGAAGACGGACTTATCTTGCACCACAATCGGCAGAGATACTACCCCCAAAACTTTAATACCCGCCCCATCTACTAATGCTACTGAGCTAATCCTACTCTTCATCAGAACTAACCCTAAGTGCTTTAAAATTTCCCACCCATCCCTACAGACAATGGTGCGTGAAGCACCCGAATCCAGCAGACCGAGAAACTGAATTCCGTAAATCGAAATGTTTAAGAATGGCCTATTATCTTCTCCGTTTGCCTCCAAAGTAAACTCTAGATGAATTTGAAAAGGGAACAGCTGGTCGCCAGCAGACGACCTAACTAATTGCGCCGGCGCTCCTGTCCTGCTGACCCAGGAGTCCGTTGCGCGTTTCCCGAACAACGTCGGCAATCCCTCCGATAAACCCCTGTCGCACCACAGCCATAACAACGCTTAGGAGCAGAACACCTATTAGAGAAATGGCCCTCACTGCCGCAATTAAAGCAACGCATTTGCCGACGTTGTTGGTTGTCTTGCGCGAAAACCGAAATTCTGGCCTCTTCGGTGCTGATATAAGCCAAGTCTGGCTCCAGCAAGTGCCTTCTGCGACTCGTTGGCGGCGGAGCAAATGTTTCGACATTTGCCCGAACCGTTTCCAATTTGCGTCCCAGCGCCACCAAATCCTTGACACATTTGGGATCCGCCAATCCCAGCTGCGTCTGATAGAATGGCGCCAGGTTCCTCTGCAGGATTGACAGCTTTCTCCGCTCCGAAATCGGTTCCGAAAGCCGGCCAAACATGTTCTGCATGGTCGCTACATATACCCCTATAGACTCCTCCTTCCCTTGGGTACGTCGCCTGATTTCTTCTAGAAGAAGATCATCATAATTTGGAGGGAGGAACTCCAGCTTCAACTGCCCGTTTTCCCGTTGCGAAAGACTCCATTTGTCTCGCAAAGGCGGAAGTCGTTGGTGGCGAAGGGTCCCGGGTCATCCGTCTAAGTGGTGAGGTTTCCACCTGTGGTGGTCGTCTTGTTTTCGGTGCATCCTCGTCCTCTGGCTCGTCCCCACTATCCTCGGTATCGGCTTCACCCTCAGAAGTAAGCTTACCTAAAGCAAAGACTAGCTCGTTACGCAAACTGAGCTTTTCGTCCATGTCTTTGCTTTCTGTTGCATTCGCCCTATCTATCCTTCCCATTGCCCACTCGATCTTTGTGAGAATCTTCAAGAATTCCTTAGATTTAGGATCCCTTGGAGATTCTCTCAACAACTCATAAATCTCTTCCAGTTTTAATTTGACCGCCTCTCGGTCCTCATCAAACGAAAAAGGGTAGTTAGCCCGGTCGACCCCTCCCATTGAGCCTCGGCGTTCTAGCATCCGCGCCGCTCTTAATGCTTTCCTCATCGTATCGACCGTTCCGGTTGGAAGTCTCCTGGCCTCTACTTCATAGGCCAACTCATCGGCTGAGAGTCTGTTTATCTCCATTTCGGTTCACTAAAAACCCAAGAAGAATAGCAAAGGAAAACGGCGTATCACCCAATTTGAATGACTACAACTAGCACAACTCCAAACCAAAGACGACTGGGCGAGTGAATTAAGGTGATAAGCAGGGTAACACTTCGTAGAATGACAACAGTCGACGAACGATAACCGTTCAATGAAAAACCAATTTTCCGATAATACTCGCAAAACCAATAAACTAACCACTTTCGACAACAAAACAAACTTTCGGCCTAGAAAGAGATCTTCAAATACCAACCCAAGAGACTTAGCTTAATAGTAAGCGCGATAGAGAGAGAGCAGAGAGTTCACTTTTTGAAAAACCCGAATGAAAACAAAAATCAAAGTTTACTACCGAAACGGAAAATATGGACGTATATCAACACAAAAGACGCTTGTTGGGTGAAGGAAAAATGTATGTAATTAATGAATTTCAACTCGAAGGTATTTTATTTCCATCCAGGACACCGTATAAAATCCCAAAACCCAAAAATAATAATAGCTAGTTAAAACAATAAAAGTAAAGCAAACAAAAAAATTATTTCACTCAAACCAAAGAAAAAGAATGATGGCAACCGTGTTGATTTCAAAAGAAGTCACGAAAAAAAATATGTATGCATATATGTATGTATATAGAAATGGGTACTTGATGATAATGATGATGATTATTATGTGTATGCAAAAATATAATTTCAATATAGAATACGTATGGATAAAGAGATTATGAGAATAAAGTGTGCAAAAAATGTTGGTAGAATAACTAGTAAAATGCGATTGAATGTGAATATAGACATATGAAAAATATATCACTACCAAGAATATGAATGAATCTCTAATTTGTTTTATATTTATTATTTACAAAATAAATGGAAATCAAAAATAAAAATTCCACCTACTTGTTGATTTCAAAAGAAATCTACCTGTAGCTGTCTCTGTTCCTCCGATGGGATTCCAATTGCTGATGAAAAAAACGCCGGCTCTTAATTCCAATACGATTTACTGTATGTACATATGTATGTATGTCGATATGTATGAAATAATGCAGCCACTCCGATTTATTTATTTTCTAAAAAAAATGAAACTAAAGTAAACGAACTTTTGAAATGAAAATAAACACAAAACACTACCCTAAACAGACAAGAAAACTATACTCTAATTTGGTGTAATGGACCCCTCACGCTTACACACTTTATTCAAAATGCACTTTTCTTTTATAAATTATTTATTTATTTCTATCTTTTTTTTTTTGCGAGCCCCACGTTGGGCGCCAATTTGTTACACTTCTAATTCGCGACCAAACTACTTAATTAATGCGGTTTCAAGAAACGAAATAAAATACGCGATGCCAAATACAATTTGACCCAACTGTCAACCAAAAGAACAAAGAGTGTAACAACCAACAAAAGTATGCTGATTTCCCGGCCGCTCAGCTGGGGGTGGGTTCAACGAAAAGCGATAAGATTACGCTCAGATAATCCGAAAAATCGAACGCTGTGGAAATTAGCGAACCGATCAATAATAATTTGTGTGCTTATTAGCACAATGGGCGCCACACAATTTTACGGGAAATTATGAAACCTTAGTACAGAACCACTGAAAAATGTAAGAAATCACAAAAAAATAGGAAAAGACAAGTATTTTCAACAACGTTATAACGCTCCGTTGGAGCACGGTCTTTATTACGGGGCTTGTAAATCCCCTGAAAATTAACTGGTGTGTACAACGGGTCGGAATGGACCGTTGGTTTGACCCGCTATCACTTGTCCCGAATGCACAAAAAAAATAAAACTACTGGGTCGCGTGTCCCGTCTATTCTCGGGATTTTCGGAGCAAAATCCTACCAGACTATCGCTCACTTTTACTAGCACACGAAAATCACTATACTTAGGTTTTTTTCCAAACTGTCCCTTTGTCTTCTCCTCGGTGCTCTAGCTATGCCTCTGATCTACTTTCTCGTCCTTCCGCCTGTCCTTCGATTCCTGTTTCCTTATTTTTCTTCACCTTAACTCTTCAGTTCTTCCTCTTTTTTTTTAAACTCTTTCGTTTTTTTTTTCTTTTATGTCGACTCGTCAACGTTCAACAAAACTGCCTTTAGAACACTTCTCACGACTAACTAAACCGCTGGTCAACCAAGAAGTGATTTTCCAGATTTTTCTATTGTCCAAAGTCGGTCAGTGTTGGACTCATTCTCTCACACACACATTGACAGTGCAATCCCACTGATGGGGTGCAATGGATGTCCACTTGTGTTGGTGACTATCCGCCATCCCACTGTCCACACACATACCGTAAGGCGAACTAACGAGCGGTACGTTTCAGCACATCCAAAGCTATCTTGCCATGGTGTGCGCATGCCTGCCGTTACCCTTTCGCTCTTACTTTCCATTCTCTCACCCAGCTCCGAATTCAGCGCGACTGGAAAGCCAGCTTGCGATAAATTCTCTGACCGACCTGGGACAATCTTTCCAATCCAGTCCGATTGGTGCTTCCCGCGTTCATACAAAAAATAGCTAGGCACTTTTGCTGAACGACGTTCCAACGTAGCTAAAACCCACTACGAAAAATTAAAAGCGCAACCGCTAAAAGAAAACGAAGGAAACATCGAAAAAAATGAATGATAAACATCGGGACGATTATACCCGTCTCACCCATTATGGTGAGTTACACCTAAGCTTTGAGGTCGGACAAGGGGACACCGTTATCTACTTCGTTAACTACCCGAGTCTGGTGGAATTCTGCGCAGATTTGGGGGTCTAGGGATCTGTCGATAGCGTGCCATACCTTACAATTGTGGTGATTTATGTTGGGCTCTCGGCCATTCTGGTTCCAGGGTTTGTTGGGCTGGTGTCATCTGGATATGACATCTGAACTATCCCATCGGCTACTTGGGTGACAATGTGATGCTGGTTAGCTGTTATTTGGTGTTGGAGGGTGTTTAATTACTAGGCCGTCCGCCTACACTCCTCTGCTGCTCCTCCGGTGCTCCTACGACGGAGTAGAAAGGAAGAGCGTCTTCTTCCCCCTCATCGAACCTGACTCACTACCGTCGTGGTAGATCTTGATTCGCTTTCTGGGTCTTTGATGTCTCGGACCGTCCGTCCGCGCCCACGAATCGTTTTTCGATTTGCAGGGTGTATATATATTGGTTGTAATGTGTACACCCTGCCGTTGCAGACCGTCCGTCTGGTTGCAGAGTGCTTTGAACTCGCACTCCACCTTTGCAGACCGTCCGTCTGTCTCTTTTTGTCTCAGACCGTCCGTCTGGTTGCAGAGTGCTTTGGGCTCATACTCCGCCTTTGCAGACCGTCCGTCTGTCTCTTTGTACCCCAGACCGTCCGTCTGGTTGCAGGAACGTTGGCCCGTTGGGGAGTCTCCTGACGGTCCTTGTCAGGCTCACCATCCGGACTTACTAGGCCACCGGCATCGTCACTAGGTACACTAGACCGTCCGTCTGTTTGGGTGTTGCTTTAAGCGGCTCTTTTACCAGCGAGCGAAAGGGGTTCCTCAACCTTGGTCCACCTGCCCATGCTCCGAGTCAACCTGTAGTGGTCGCCTACCCAAGGCTCTAGAGAAGTGGGCGCATGGCTGATGGAACCATGGCTGCCCCTCCACTTCTTCAGACCATGCGTATGGGCACCGATAGAAGAGGGAATTGGTAGGGTGGGTAGAGGAACGAAGAGTGGACTTTGTTGCGGGAAATTATACCGCAACACCCGCTAACTGACTTAGCGGAGATAGCTATCCCCGCTAAAGTTAGCGTATACAGGATAAGTTATTGTTGTATTTTACATGCAAATTTCAAATTATCCCTATATCCGCGTGCAAAGAAACACTGCTAGTGTCAGTGACAGATGAACAAATCTGCCATTACAAATAACTACACTCGACTCCCGCTCTTCTTCTTATTGGCAATAGCCGTGTTTCTTTGCACGCGGCTATAGGGATAATTTGGAATTTGCATATAAAATACAACAACTATCCTAAAGGGTTTTTCAATAAGAGCGCTACAAAAGTTTTTTTTTAAATAAAACAAAAACGGTTTTGTGTATCAATGAAATTCTTTATTCCTGTGAAAGTACGTTCGATGCCATTATGTATGGAACTCGATTTCTTTTGCTTGGCCACCACGGCCACGCTTGCAGAAGTCCAGCCGCTGAACCCAATTTTCGACGGTTTTCAAGCATAAATCGGCCGATACTGCTGCAATTTCACGTTCGATATTCGTACGAAGTTCATCAATCGTCGCTGGCTTGTTGGCATAGACCATAGACTTGACGTAGCCCCACAGGAAATAGTCTAACGGCGTCAAATCGCACGACCGAGGCGGCCAAGCGACTGGACCATTTCGTGAGATAACATGGTTTCCAAACTTGGTTTCCAATAAATTGATTGTGGCATTCGCTGTGTGGCTTGTGGCGCCGTTCTGTTGGAACCACATGTCCTCCAAGTCCATATCATCCAATTGGGGCCAAAAATATTCGGCTATCATTGAACGGTAGCGTGTGGCTTGAGAACGACGTGTGAGAGACACATTTGGGCTTTCTTCAACTGAAGCCTCAGCGGCAGCAATATTCTCGACACTACGGGCACTTCTTTGTCTCACTGGCACGGGAACATTTTGTACTGGGCTTGTGGATTCAAATTTTTCCACTAGACGCTCAATTGTTGATCTGCTAGGACGATTATGACGACCATAAATTGGACGTAGCGCTCTTAACGTTGAGGCCACTGACTCCGAATTTCTGTAGTAAATTTTAATAATTTCGACTCGTGGTTGGCTAGTATATCTTTCCATCAGGGGATGGCAAGCCTTACTCAAGAGAAATGTCAAAAGAGCGGCAAGAAATTCGGCGTCGTTTGCTGTCCCTGTCGCTCTACTTTTGTAGCGTCCCTGTTGAAAAACCCTTTATATACGCTAACTTAAGCGGGGATAGCTATCGCCGCTAAGTCAGTTATCGGGGATAAACAGTGCTTCCAAAACCCATTTTCTTCGTTTCTGATGAACTCATTCGATGAATTTTTCAGGAAATGTTAAAGTTTAAAATCCCTCCGACCACTAACACATCCCGCCGAATATTTTGTTCGTGATTTTATTATTATTTTTTTTTAAACTTCATTATAAAGGTAATTGAATTTAGCAAATCTGTTAATGTGAAATTGTTTTTCTTTCGTAATTTTAGAATATGCTTGGCATCAATTTCAATTGGCGGAAGTATATATTTTTCAATTTCAGGATTTTCAATACAAATTTCTAAACTACAACTTACAGCTGTGTCACGGTGCATGTCATAGGTGCATGTGTGCTGCCAAGTTTTTTTTGATGAATTCTTAAGCGGCGATAGTCGTTTTCTGATGCCATCCCTATATCGACGTGCAAAGAAACACGGCTAATGTAGTTACAGTCAATTTACAATTGAGTACGTGGAACGCCTCATATATCGCGGATCCAAAAATGACGGGAAAAGTTGGATCAGTGTTTTTGCTTGAAGGGTTTGTTGTCGTTTGTGTCACTTTCAGGGACGGCCTTCAAATATCACCACAGCGCACCCTAAAAATCAGCACTTGTCCGTAAAAGTCCATTTTAGGGGACAGATCCAATATATGCCATTTTAACATCCATGTGAGCGTAGCGGCGCATTTACCATCTTGAAATTCTACCGCAAGTGTGAACGCAAATTCGTGGGCTGACACGGCTGGTTATCACCGGTGTCGCAAAAGGACACGTTGAAGCCACGGAACTAAAAAAAAAGATTAAAATCGGCCCTATCGTAGAATCCGTCTAGTAGAACTACCCACGAGTATTTTTACCTTCGCATCGAATACGATCATACGTGAGTGAAATGCTGTTCATCAACTGTTAAGACTATGGAAGATCGTAGGTTCAGTAACGCCATAAAATGATCCCAACCAACGTCAGAGGTTCGTGCCCCTCTAAAAATGAGAGCCAACGCACTCAGGCTACTTAGGCGCTTTAAGAACCGTGATCCTAACTCCCTAACGGAACAGGACACGAAAGCTTTAGGTAGGGCTCGCGAAACAATTAAGGTAACTGAGGATGCGTGGCGCAAAAAGAGGCGCAATGATAGGGAGCCTCACTTTCGAGGAAAAGCCAAGAATGGACCAGTGGCAGGGAAGGAAAGCTCTGCGCTCTCCACCTTAGCTGCGGGCACAACCATGCGACCCTCAGCCAGTGCAGGCAAGAGAGGAAGGCATGACGACACAGCTTCTCCGGTAATAGGTAGGAATGTGAGGCCTAGAATAAACGCTGGGCAGACAACCGAAACGAAAAAGGAAAGTTTCCGGGTTGCAGTAGTCGACCTTGGCAACCCAGAACGGAGACTATCCTTTGACCAATGGCAACTGATTGAGATTCGAATCCTGGACGGTGTGAATGACGCTATCCTGACGGATGCTGGGAATATCCCGCTATTCGGACAGCTGACTACGTTCAAGGGTTTCAAGATTGTTGAATGTGACAATGAACACACACTTCGGTGACTGAAAAAGTTCATCAGCGACACTAAAGCTCCGTGGTCTAATGCAGATCTCCGAATTGCCCACAAAAAAGAACTCCTGAACATCACCAGACCTAAAGGCCGCATCCTTATTCCTGGACCGTGTATTCCCAGGGATAGAATTGAGCGCAACCTAAGGAACCTTAACCCAGAACTTCTATGTAAGGACTGGGAGGTCATAGAGGCTGGAGAACACAAGAAATCCGGTACGGATGTGGTGGTGCTACTCAGCCACAGGTCAATGCCACTGCTACGGAAAAATGGGTACAAAGTACGAGTCGGGATTACCCGATGTAAAATTAGGCCCTTTGTAACAGTGAGAAGACGCGTGGGGGGATCTACTGGCCGCCATGAAGATAATACAGCTAAATCTTCATCACAGTAAGGCGGCCAGCGCCAATCTTGTCTACCTAATTAAGAGGTATGACATTGACGTCGCCCTTATACAGGAACCTTGAGTGGTCCGAGGCAGTATTAAAGGGCTCAACTCCAGAGAGCTAACAACATACTACACCTGTCAAACAGACACAAGCAGTAAGATTAGAAGTTGTATTGTAGCTAAGAAACAAATTAACCTATTCTTTCTACCTACATATAGCAATCATGACCAGACAGTGGTAAAGTACGAGCGGCAAGGGAATTTCCCATTAGCAATCGCGGCCGTCTACATGCCAGACGATTCGCCGGATGGACCACCATCCGCACTACTAGCCTCCGAGCCCCTACTTGGGAGCTGGGCTCTGGTGGTTGCTGCGTGTGACCGCTTTTGTGGCGGGGTACTCCAGCCGGTTACGGTGGTTTGCTAAACGTTACTTCGGTTACTAGGCCGCTTGCGCGTGTACGAGTGAATTTCCTAAGAGAAAGAGGACGCACACATGTCAGACAGGGGTTACAAATTAATCTTGGGATATGGAGTCCTACCTGGTGGGAATCACGTCGACGGCGTGGTGTTTCGTAATCCCTACTTCGGCGATGTGCATCGGCCGTTCGGAGGGGGATTGAGCCGCCGAGACTTCCGACTAAAATCGGGCGTGGACGGTGGGCTGACGTGCTCGGGCTAGCGAAATTACGTTTGGTTTCCCAAAGTAAGGGTAAAACTTACCACTGGGCCCTGGATTAATCCAGTTTCGACTCTTCAGGCTTTTTCCCCTTGTATTTTGGGGCTGATTACCCCGCACTGGGTGATGAATCAGAGATTCGCTTATTCTTCCTGACTGTCAGGCACGTCCAGCTCCGTACACTTATTGGTTTATATACACTATCAGCTCTGTGTCGTGGAGTGCTTAAAGCAAGCAACTATCACGAGCAGAAATTGCCGGCACGAAAAGTGCTCTCACAGGCTCATCATTTAGTGCAGGTGTTAGTAAGGACAAAACAATTAAAAATACAATAATTATGTACCTACAAAATACTAACACAGACACAAAATAATGCAAACAATTTAAGACATTAAAGCATTATTACCCAAAATATTTTTTTAGCTTAATTTTACTAACATGCAAGTCAATCACATGATCATTTAGATTATAGATTCTACTCATGCGACTAATAGGCTCATGCTTCCCATAATTCGTTCTATGATGGGGGCACGAAAATTAAAGCCAATAGACGACAGCAAGTCAGGTGCATCTATTTGACCGGATATAAGCTGCTGTAAAAAAATGATATCGCTATTAAGCCTTCGTTGAGAAAGGGGTAACATTTGAAGAAGCTTAATACGCTGACTATAAGGAGGAAGGTTAAAAGGATCATCCCATGCAAGTCCTCTAAGTGCAAATCGAATAAATTTACGTTGAATGGCCTCTATTCGATTTGAATGAATGTTGTAGAACGGCGTCCAAACTTGTAAAGCATACTCTAGAATTGGACGGACAAAACAATTGTACAATGACATAGTAACGTATGGGTCATTAAATTCTTTCGCCCACCTTTTTACGAAGCCCAGCATAGAATTAGATTTATTAACAATAAAATTGATATGCTTGGCAAAAACCAGTTTGGGATCGAAATAAACCCCAAGATCCTTCAAATTATCAACATTACAAAGAATATGTTGAGACAAAGAATATTGAAAGGTGGAAGGTATATTCTTTCTAGAGAATGTCATATGTTGACATTTGGTAGGGTTCAGGGATAAACCGTTTTTATCACACTAATTGGCGAAGCTATTAATGTCAGATTGAAGAAAAATTCTATCTTGCTGACTAGTGATAGATTTAAATATTTTCATATCATCAGCGTAGATCAGGATATTACTGTGATTTATACATGCTTTAACATCATTAATGGCTAGTATAAATAGAATTGGTCCGAGGTGACTACCTTGGGGAACTCCAGACTCAGCTGTAAAAGATACAGATAGCGATCCTCTAAATTTGACTTGATAAACCCTTGATCTAAGGTATGAATTAACCCATTTTATGAAACGTGGTGGGAAACCAAAAGCCATGAGCTTAAACTCGATTATTTCATAGGACAGCTGGTCGAAAGCTTTAGAGAAGTCAGTGTATATGCAATCCATTTCGCCATTATTCTCTAAGGCATTAGAACAATCATGCAAGAAACTTAACAGATTAGTGACAGTGGATCTGTTTCTTACAAATCCATGCTGTTCATTACAAATTAAATTGCGACAAAGAAATATTAACTTTTCGCAAACAATTTGTTCAAAAAGCTTAGGGATACACGAAAGCTTTGAAATAGGCCTATAATTAGTGATATCACCACGTTCGCCTTTTTTAAATACAGGTGTGATAAAAGCACTTTTCCATAGATAAGGGAATTTACCAGTACTAATGGACAATTCAAACAGATATTTAAGATATGGAGCAATTGCATGACTACATTTTTTAAGAACGATCGGTGCAATGCCACCTAAACGACTTACTGAAATAATCTGCAAACATATTGCTTGCATCTAGCGAATCAGCAGTTGTAGAGCTATTGTAAGTAAGTTTCGATGGATAACCATCGGTTTTTTTCTTAGAATTAACAAACCCCCAAAAAAGTTTGGGGTCCAATTTTAGAGAGCATTTCATTTTACTTATATAGTCAATATATAAGTTGCAGGATAAAGATTTGAATTCGTTGAATAGTGTAAGATAGAGCTCAAGATCTGAATGGCGGAGACTTTTTAAATAGTTCTTCCAAGCCCTATTACGTCTGTTTCGTATTGATTTGAGCTCTTTAGTGTACCAAGGATGGGACGTTTTCAGATTCCTAGAGGATTTGACAGGAATCACTTTTTTCATGCAGTTATCCATCAAAGAATAAAAGGAAACTACTGCATCTTCAATATTAGAAAACGCAGTAAGATTAAAATTAAAGCTGGAAATTTCATCAGAAAGCCTTTGAAAATTTGCTTTCCGAAAGTGCGCCTAATTCAATAAATACATCCAATGGTGGATGATTATTATCTATGTTAGTTATACTGAAGTGGGATTCCAGAACCACAGTACTAACAGAGTCAGAAGAAAAAACAAGATCGAGAGTTCGATTTTTGAAATTTTTTATACAGCTAGTTTGCTGTAAGTCAAAAGACAAGATGTTGTCCAGTAAAGCGAGCTCTTGTTGGGCAGAGTCAAAAGATGGGATGAGATGAGAATCATCCTCAGAAGGTACCCATCCAATATGTGGCAGATTGAGGTCGCCTATAAGTAAGACAGTGCTCTCACAACAAGATATGTCAAAAATATGGTCTAGTGCCATAGAAAGTTCCGAATACAAGGAACACAGACGATACGATGGAATGTACGGATTAACAACATATAAATGATTTTAGATTTTTTAGATTATTTTAGATTTTATTCATTTCATTTTAGTTACAAAAATAGAGATATATTAAATCTATCTTAACGACATGGCTGAAAGCCGTCTGCCAAAGATTGTCAACATACTTTTTGCAATTCTTTTAAAAATCTTCCTCCATAATTCTTTTCCGGTAAGCTAAAGTTGTTTCACAATATGATGTTAGAGCTTTCCAATTGGACCCGTTTAGCTGTTCCTGTATTTCTTCGGTTGACAAGATGACTTTCCCAAAGCAGAACCTTCTAATATCGCGGAAGATAGGACAAATACCTATAAAGTGCATGATATTTTCCCTCTGAGACATGTTACACAATGAGCATAAAACCGGGAGGTCTTCTCTATGTGGCACGAAGTTTAGTGGCAATAACTCTCCCCTTGCGCGGAAAATTGTAGAGATACATCCAATTTTATTCGAGTCCTTAAAATAGTTTAGCGACCCGAGGTTAAACTGTAGTGCCTTATAGATCTCCCTATGTGTTGACGCCCTCGCTTGCTCGATACATCTTTGTCGAAAACATGAATCCATATGTGACAGGAAATCATATAGTCTACCTTTCCAACTATCCCTTGAGTTCCAGTCTAGTTCCAAGTCGTACTCATAACTCTCTGCTAGAGTTAGCATCTCCTTATACCACAGAGTTCTCGTAGTTACTGCATACTTGGTAACGATCCATGGTAATCTTTCTTCTCCCAATCTGAATGTGTTGAGGATGTAGTCGATGTAACATATAAATGCTTGTTCTTAATTGTAATTTTTACAAAGATAATTTCGACGGTTAGTGGAAATGGAAAGTCAATCTTTCGTGACTCAAGGTTGGAACGAACAGCAATCAGGACACCTCCTCCAAGCGCTTTCAGGTCATTTTGATGACGATCGTTTCTGAATACGGAGAACTCATGATTGAAGAGTTCCGTGTCTAAGATTCCGGCATTAAGCCATGTTTCCGTCAAGGAGAAGATATCATGAGAGAGGGCTTGGGAGTTTAAATATACTTCAGCGGTTTTTGTGCGGAGTCCCCTTACATTTTGATAGTAGAGGGACAGCCTACTGGGTTTTTTAACACTGACGGACAAACTTTCCTGCGACTTTTTGTCGACCGGGGAGTAAATTCTTTTACTAACGTATTTTGAGGCCATGTAGTACTATTGCACAGTATTACGAAATATATTGGAGGGGCGACAATTTTGAAAGACGCAACAAACCCATCAGCCTTACTGATTTTGGTGCATTTGATTGAGTCATCTTTAGGAATCAAATTTCTCGAGACCAAATGGTTCAAGACATCGTCTGAAGAATTGTTTGGTTTTAGTCGAGAAATGAAAATGGATTTTGGTCTGGGAATCGATTCAATAGATGCAGATTCCGTACCTATGAAATGATTGATGCATGTGGGACTAACATTAGGAATGGGGGCATCGTTACAGTTTTTTCGCTGACTCCTAAGATTAAACCTTTTTGCCTTTGGGTTTAGCGCAGAGGAAGGTACATCACGTTTCCTTTTGCCTGCGAGTAGAGTTGATGAAGATGATGCCAAATTAAGAATGGGCTCAGGGGTCGCTTCAACAGTAAGGGAACCTATTGTGTCAAATAGAGTCAAAGTATCCATGGCACGTTGGGTACACTGATTTCCTTCATTAGTCGGCAGCTCAAGGTCAGTAGACGTTGAGGCGTCTGCCGAATTATGAGGATCAGAGAACGTTGATACATTGAAGACAGCAGTATTAAAGTTGTCGAGTAAGTCCTTAAACCCCTTAGACAATTTTTGTATGTCAGCCTTGAATACTGACATTTTAAAAGCAAGGGTAGACAGTGATAATTTTCGACACGGGGAGCAATACCATAAGGCGATCTCCGAACTTTTTATTTTATCCATAAATGCGTTGGTTGAACCAACACATTTAGCATGGAACATCATGCCACAAGGGCCATAACAGGCAAAAAGGGGATTTGAGGAATTTTTAGATTTCAAGCATTTTTCAGCGCTGCAATCCATTTTAAAACTGGGATTACAAAAAAAGAGAGAAAAAAAAAGAAAAAAAAAAGATATAGGTATATATGGAATCGGTATTGAACTCGCTCACCATAAATTGCAAGCATGACCCTTTAGCTAGCTGCACCAAGGATGTCAGTGTTAGATGGGGACAAATTATACTGTTGCATGTTTGCTTGAACTGTGTCATTCAGCATTAATTAGTCAACTACGCCATCTAGTAGAAAGTGGCCATATTACCGATTTTGGCAGCATTGGAATAGCAGTTTGAGTAGCTGTGGTATAACTTGGTATGTTGTTCTCGAACCTTCTGAACTTAACGAACCTTCTCAACGAATATGGAAATTTCGAGAGGTGTCATTAGGAGATATAAATAGATGTCGCAGGAGCACCCAAGACATTCGAGTTGTGAACCGCGATAAAGAAGGGCGATAGATGACAGTAGTGAAAAGTATAGAGAATATTGAATAAGAGAAGTGATTGTTTATTTAAAGTGATTAATTGTGAAAGTGAATTGTTGAATTAAATAAGTGAATTATTAGAATAATAATCAAGAAGTAAAAGACATTGAAAGAGAACTAATAAAGATTAATTAAATAGAATTACGTTTTATCTTTTCGAATCCTAGCCTGGATGCAACATTGGTGTCAGAAGTGGGATAAAACGTATTCAGTGTGAAATTAAAGTGAAGTGAATTAGTTTAAAAAAAAAAAAAAAAACGTATTTAGTGAAAAAAAAGGAAAGAAAAATGGGCCGCACATTGAAATTACTACAGCTCAGTATACCGCAGTTAAAAGCTGAGCTAGAAAAGCGGAATCTCTCCACAGCTGGAGGAAAAAGTGATCTGGTGCTTCGACTGCAGGAAGCTGTTGAAAACGAAGGAGAAAATCCCAAGTCCGTTTTGTTCGACGTAGCAGAAGAACAAGTAAGTACAGCCGTTGATATGACTGCTATGATGGAACTACTTCTGGCCAAGTTCGATCAGAAATGCGACTGTATGGACTCTAAGTTAGATGAACAGACAAATTCTCTAGATTCCAAACTGCAATCAATGGACTCTAAATTTGATGAACAAAAGAATTCTCTAGATTCCTAATTGCAATCAATGGACTCTAAATTTGATGAACAAAAGAATTCTATAGACTCTCAGTTCAATGAACAGAAGAATTCTCTGAATTCGAAATTGGAGTCAATGGACTCTAAATTCGAAGAACAAAAGAATTCCATAGTTGCCGCCCAAAAGAGCGCTGTGGAAGATTTTAAAAATGTTCTCGAAGGAAAACTCGAAGAAATTGACCACAAGTTCGAGAAGGTTGAAACCAAATTCGACGAAATCCATCAGACGTTTTGCAAGCATGAAACAAACTTCGAGAACTTGGCTAGAGAGCTGGAGAAAGTGAAGAAGCAGAAGGCTCGAGAAAATTCTGCGGACTGCCCGAGAAGGAAAGTGATGCAGCCTCCTGTTTTCGACGGTCAACATCATGGCCCATTTATAAGAAACAGTTTGAAGCAGCTGCAATGGCGAACAGCTGGGACAACGAGGAAAAGTCGATTGCGCTAACGCTCGCACTAAGAGGTACAGCTGCGGAGTTACTCCAAACCGTCTCAGAAGAGAAGCAACACGACTACGACGCCCTGGTCAAGGCTATAGAGATGCGCTTCGGTGATGAGCATATGCAGCAAGTGTACAGGGTCCAGCTACGCAGTAGAGTCCAGAAGCGGGGAGAAACAATTCAACAGCTGCAAGCAGATATCGAACGTCTGGCACATTTGTCATATCCTAATGCTGGTGAGGTTCTCATCAATGAAATGGCTGTGGAGGCGTTTATCCAAGCCATTGAAGATAGACAACTGCAAATGGCCGTAAGAATGGCTGGAAAGAGAACTCTCGCTGAGGCCCTAGCATTTGCCTTGACAATGCAAGCTGCTCATCAGGCATCGCATGTGTTCCACCGCGTAAGGGAAATGACAGCCGTTGAATGTTCATGTCAAAGAGCAGACGTCGTAGACCGGAGCAGAGATAACAGAGGTCAAATGCGCTGCTGGAACTGCAGCAAAATAGGGCACCTACAGAGACAGTGCAGAGCTCCACCCAGACGAGGCAGTTGTCCGCATTGCGGGCCTAGGAGGGGCAACGAAGAAGCATCTGGCAGGGATAACAACCATCCTGCAGATATAGCTTCGCATAACCAGCAGTCGGGAAACGTGTAAGGACCAGCTTCGTGGGGCAGAAGTTGGTTTCCGGAATCGACGACCCCAGGACCACAATTCAAGTCTCCCAAACCAAACGAGGAAACCAGAGTCTAACAGTGGAAGCCTATATCGGACAAAATAAGTGCGTGGCAACCATCGACACCGGTGCCACCGCTTCCATCATAAGGAGGGACATCGTCCGTCAGTCTTGGCTGCACAACACCAGCAATTACTGTCTGAAAACAGCAACAGGAGCGACAGCGAAAGTGTATGGAGAGGTCACACTAACAATAAATTTGGCAGGATTAGTATTCTCCCACGCTTTCCTAGTAGCCGATATATGTGACGAATGCATCATTGGAATCGATTTCATGAAGGCGCATGATGTAGTATTGGACATTGGTATGCAAGTACTCAATTATCGAAACGTAGAAATTACGATGGTGTACGGGAACGAGAACGTCGCATCCCTGAGGACAGTCATTAGTAAGGACGAGGTCCTACCACCTTCTTCAGAGACACTGATTTGGACAAAGCTGGAAGGTGATCTTGGGGCCCACCGATTCTTTCTAGTCGAGCCAGAAGACAACCACTGCCGAAATTGCGTGGTTGGAAAAATGCTTGTCGAGCCGAAGAACAATATGGTTCCCGTACGAGTTCTTAATGCGGAACACAAAAGCGTCAAATTGAAGCAAGGTGAGGTGGTTGGAAAGTGTATACCGGTTACTGCCATCACGAAACTATCACAGGAAGGTGTTGCGAAGCCTCGTTCACTAATGGGAATGACTGAGGTCAAAAGAACTTTATTCCAGCACTGCGATCTGAATCGGGAGCAGCAAGCCACGGCAGGGAACCTCATCAACGAGTTTGCTGATATATTCGCTTCGCGGGACTGCGAGTATGGCCGAACACACCTTGTACAACACCGGATAGACACTGGAGACGCGAGACCGATTCGTCAGCCTCCCAGACGACTACCATTGGCTAAGCAGACGGAGGTTGCAGAGATGGTGTCGACGATGGAGAAGGAAGGAGTAATCGAATGCTCTAAAAGCCCATGGGCATCTCCAATTGTCCTAGTCAAAAAGAAAGATGGCAGCACTCGGTTCTTATTCGCCAACTGAATAATGTCACCAAAAAGGATAACTACCCTCTACCATGGATTGACTATACGCTGGATACACTGTCCGGAGCTCGATGGTTTTCCACTCTAGATCTGAAGAGTGGCTACTGGCAAGTGCAGATACATCCGGAAGACCGTGAGAAAACAGCTTTCACAGCAGGAAACGGGCTCTGGCAATTCACAGTAATGCCATTTGGACTGTGTAACGCGCCGGCAACCTTTGAGCGACTAATGGAGCGTGTTTTGTTGGGGCTAACATGGAAAACGTGTTTGGTCTACTTGGACGATGTCATCGTGGTTGGAAAAACGTTTGAAGAACATCGAGATAACTTGAAGGAAGTGTTCCAGAGACTACGAAGTGCACAATTAAAGCTTAATCCGAAAAAGTGTGATCTCTTTAGATCTGAGGTAACATATCTGGGGCACATCATCTCGTCCGAAGGAGTAAGGACTGACCCAGAGAAGGTCGATGCGGTGAAAAATTGGCCCGTTCCCAAAGACAAACACCAACTGAGAAGCTTCCTGGGACTTGCAACTTACTACAGACAATTTGTGAAGGACTTCGCAAGGATCGCAAAGAGCTTGCATCAACTGACGGAAAAGGGAAAACCATTTAAATGGTCAGGTGAATGCGAAGCGAGTTTCAAGAGTCTCAAACACCAACTGTGTGATGCTTCAATTCTAGCGTACCCTACTCGAGGAAAGTCATTTATTGTAGATGCCGACGCTAGTAATGTTGGGATCGTAGCCGTTCTTTCGCAGATCCATGATGGCCAAGAGAGAGTAGTTTCCTACTTCAGTAAAGTGCTATCTAAGCCGGAGAGGAATTATTGCGTGACCAGGCGGGAACTCCTGGCTTTGATCCTGGCAACAAAGCACTTCCACAAGTACTTATATGGGCAGAAATTCATCCTGCGTACAGATCATGCGTCTCTAAAGTGGCTGCTGCAGTTTAAGAACCCTGAAGGACAAGTCGCGAGGTGGATTGAGCGGCTGCAGATGTATGACTACGAGATACAGCACCGAAAGGGAACTCTTCACTCCAACGCAGATGCCCTCTCCCGGCGACCCTGCAAGGCTGATTGTAAACATTGCGTACGCCAGGAGGAAAAAGATAAAGTGTCAGTCCAACGGTTGAGAGCTGAGCCCATTAGCGGCTGGAGTGCACGGGAGATCCGGAATGCTCAACAGGAAGATCCGGATATCGAGCCGATTCTCGCCTGGAAGGAACATGAGGGCAAGCCGGACTGGCAGCAGATCTCCAATAGGAGTCCGGAATTGAAGGCATACTTGGCACAATGGGACTCACTTCATGTCCAGGATGGCATTTTGAAAAGAAAATGGGAAAGTTCGGATGGAACATCAGCCGTGATGCAACTTGTGGTACCCAAATCGAAAGTCAACGAAGTACTTAGGGAACTACATGATGGAGTGTCCGGAGGTCACTTGGGAGTAAATGAGACACTCGAAAAAGTGCGAGAACACTTTTACTGGATCCACGCAAGAGACGATGTCGAAAACTGGTGTCGAAAATGCGCCGCTTGCGCAGCCAGTAAAGGCCCGAGAGTAAAAATGCAAGGCAAGATGCATCAATACAACGTTGGAGCGCCCTTTGAAGGGATTGCAGTTGACATCGCAGGACCGTTTCCAGAAACCAACAGTGGAAACCGCTATATCCTCGTAGTGATGGACTACTTCACTAAATGGCCTGAAGCCTTTGCTATACCTAACCAAGAAGCTAAAACCGTGGTAGAGCAGATTGTCCACAACTGGGTAAGCAGATTTGGCGTACCAATGGAATTGCACTCGGACCAAGGTCGCAACTTCGAGTCGAAGATCTTTCAAGGAGTATGCCAGCTACTAGGGATTAAGAAGACAAGAACAACCCCGCTTCATCCACAATCGGACGGAATGGTGGAACGCTTCAATAGAACCTTAAACGAACACCTTTCTAAGGTTGTTGGCGACTGCCAGCGGGACTGGGACAAGCACATCCCCATGTTCCTATTAGCTTATCGAAGCGCAGTTCATAACACAACAGGACATACTCCATCTGAAATCCTTTTTGGTCGAACCATCCGGTTACCTAGTGAATTGATGTTTGGATCTCCGACTGATGAAGCAACGAATGAAGATGATTATGTGGCGGATCTCAGAGAAATCATCAGAAACATTCATCGGAAAACTAGAGATAAGATTCGGATATTCAGCGACCGCATGAAGACGAGGTACGATACAAAAGCGACCACCACAGGATTCCAGGAAGGAGATCTGGTATGGCTATACAACCCTCATCGCCGAAAAGGTATGTCACCTAAATTACAGCAGGATTGGGAAGGACCCTATAAGATAGTGAAGCGCATCAACGATGTTGTCTACCGGATCCAGCGAGGAAGAGGCAAGCTGAAAGTTGTCCATGTGGATCGTCTCCATCGCTACCATGGGGAAAATATTGACGTGCTTGTTCGGGACGAACAAGTTTAAGAGGGGGATATTGTTGCATGTTTGCTTGAACTGTGTCATTCAGCATTAATTAGTCAACTACGCCATCTATTAGAAAGTGGCCATATTACCGATTTTGGCAGCATTGGAATAGCAGTTTGAGTAGCTGTGGTATAACTTGGTATGTTGTTCTCGAACCTTCTGAACTTAACGAACCTTCTCAACGAATCTGGAAATTTCGAGAGGTGTCACTAGGAGATATAAATAGATGTCGCAGGAGCACCCAAGACATTCGAGTTGTGAACCGCGATAAAGAAGGGCGATAGATGACAGTAGTGAAAAGTATAGAGAATATTGAATAAGAGAAGTGATTGTTTATTTAAAGTGATTAATTGTGGAAGTGAATTGTTGAATTAAATAAGTGAATTATTAGAATAATAATCAAGAAGTAAAAGACATTGAAAGAGAACTAATAAAGATTAATTAAATAGAATTACGTTTTATCTTTTCGAATCCTAGCCTGGATGCAACAATACAAATAAGACAGTACTGAATTATTTTATGAAAATATTGTAGAAAAACAAGAGAATGAAATACTGAAATAAGCTACACATATAATTAAAAAGAGAAAAGAAATATTCTCTTAAAGTCAGATGAAATTACACCAAAGAAAAAAAAAAAAACAAACAACCGCTTACCAAGCGAAAAAGAAATTTGGGTAGGTACAACTTTTGTTAAACAAATAACTGGTCACTAGAAACATTAAATCAAACTAAATGTTCAAATAGTAAGATTGTATAGTAGTTAGTCACAGAACACTACACTAAACAATTAAATTATTGAAGATGGCCGACCCGAAGATGCCGTATGTCTACTTCCCTGTCGCACAATTCGAAATTGTGAAATGACAGCTGAACGGGTGGCGTTCAGAAATAAACGGGTGAGTGACGAGCTTGGATTCGGGCGCGTGGTCGTTGGGCACTATTCGGTGAGTAGTTCCGCCCATCCCTGAAAGATGGCGTTCTTTTAGGATTTCCTGTAGCTTTTCCTGACTCTTTCCGGTGGTTAGGAAAAGATACAAGACAGAAATCTCTGCCTTTTTTTTATATTTTTTTTTTGTCCTATTTTGTGTAACCATAGGTGGTCTTGAATGAAATTGTTGTTTGTTATTTTGTTTCTTATTGGGATTAGTTGGGAGAAAAATGTTAACTTCCCTTAGGGAAAAGGATTGGAAAGGGATGCAGGAAAGTTGAGCCTGCTTGGGTGCCGACGGTTAACGCCGGATGTCTTTCGAATGGACTACCCCCAGATCGTTGCCTTGCGGGTCTTCGAGTTGGTACAGATTCCCTCGGATTCTGGTCACTCGGGCTTTGACAAACTTCCGACAGACTTTCGCGTTGATTCCCTTCGCGAAGTCGCTCAGCTGGTGGTTATAAACGCAACCACAGACGCAGTCGCCTACCTTGTGTTTTACGGGAGTGCTGCGTAGGTTGTAAATTCGCTCGTACTTCTGATGCGCCTTCTCGAGGGATTCCTTAATGCGGGCATGTAGGATGTTCATCTTACAGGCCTTGGGAATCAGCTCTAGCTCGGCATTGTTGAGGCCGTTCAGCTCTCGCAGCAGTTTGTATTCGCTGCCGTGTCCTATCGCTCGTTGCCCGAAGACCGCTTCGTATGGTGACATGCCTATGGCGGAATGCACCCCGGAGCGCAGAGCGCAGCCTATGGCTGGCAACTGGGCGTCCCACGAAGAGTGGTCCGGATCGATGTAGGACCGGATCGCCGCTAGGATGGAGCGATTGACTCTTTCGCTGGCATTCGCTTGCGGAGAATAGATGGCCGTTTTGAGATGAGTGATCCCCAAGGAAGAAGTAAATGCTTGAAATTCCTTGCTAATGTACTGTCTCCCGTTGTCCATCAACATGGACTCCGGGACTCCGAAGACTGAAAACACGTCGTCGCGCAGGAAATTTATCGCAGCTCCCGAGGTCGCTTTGCGCAGAGGTTTGATCAGAGTGAATTTCGAAAATTGGTCCAAGGCCAGGATTATGTGCGTATTCCCGCGCTTGGATCTAGGATACGGGCCTAGGAAATCCGTATAGACATGTTGGAAAGGCCGTTCGACGACAAATGCCTTACCCATTTCCGCCCTCAATGTGACGTTTGGGGCTTTGGTGGTCTTACACACCTCACAGGTCTCTACGAAAATTTTAACTTGGGCTGCCATGTTTGGCCAGTAAAATTGTTGCCGTAACCGGTACAGCGTCTTTGCCACACCTCCGTGCGAAGCGCTTGGTGGGCTATGAGCTAGGCATATCAAGGAGTCGGTCAGCGCGACTGGAATCCACAGCTTCCAGGTTCGTTCATCCAGTAAAGGTTTCCTGTGCAATGTTTGACCTTCTTGTACAAGAAATTGTTCAAGACTCGAAGGTCAGGTAGCTGGTTCGACGGTATTGGTCCGAAGTGAAGCTCGGATCCGTCAGATCTACGTGCAGCACGTCGGGACTCCCGTTCTCCATCGAGCCGCCGGGTTGCAGAGCCTCTACCTCGTGTACGCGAGATAGCGCGTCTGGTACCACGTTTAGGCTCCCCTTGCGGTGCTCGATATCGAAGGTGTAACCCTGAAGCTCTAGACTCCAGCGCGCTAGCCTACCCTTGAGCTCACATTTGTTCATTAGCCATTGTAGACTGGCGTGGTCGGTGATAATTTTAAACTTATAGCCCTGTATATAGGGGCGGAACTTGGCGATGCCCATTATTGCGGCGAGATATTCTCGATCGGTGACGGTATCATTCCTCTGAGCTGAATTCAGCTTGTGGGATTAAAAGAAGATAGTACGTTCATTTCCCTCGTTGTCGTATTGACGTTTCTGCGCTACTAACTTCTTACTTTGTTGGACTTTTCTAAGGCATTTGACACGGTTAACCATGAAGTCCTATGTAGTAAGTTGAAAAGTCAGTTCAGGTTCTCCTCATTTTCCACTAGTCTGATCTCCTCATAAATAAATGGCAGATATCAAGCTGTTGTCGCAAACAATTCTGTTTCTGAATTTCTTCCCTTGAGCAGAGGTATTCCACAGGGATCGATATTGGGCCCATTGTTTTTTTCAATGTACATCAATGACCTTCCCTCGTGTTCACTAAACTGCTCAATTGACATGTATGCTGATGATGTCCAGGTGCGAAAAAGTTTTCCATTAGGACTTGTCGAAAATGGGGCTTGTGAAGTGAATGAGGATCTACATAGGATTGTGTGCTGGGCTCGATCAAATGGGCTTTGTCTTAACCCATTAAAGACGAAATGCCTAGTAATATCCAGGAAGCCAGTAGATACATCGTATTTCCCCAAAATATGTCTCAACAATACACCCATTGAGTATGTAGATTCTGCGAAAAACCTTGGCTTAGTATTTAATAAAACGCTAACTTGGAATGTCCACATAAAGTTAACCGTTGGTAGATTATATGGTAGCCTTCGTATGCTTTGGGCTACACAAAAAATCACCCCCATTAAAACGAGAATGATTCTTGCAAAAACCTTACTAGTTGCGATTTTATTATATGGGTGTGAGCTTTTTGCAAATTGTGATTACGAGCATAAACGTAAGCTTAAGGTTGCTTATAATAGCATCGCGCGCTATATCTATGGGATTAGGAGGTTCGACCACATATCCAATTTCTCAAAATCAATATACGGACTTATCATTGAAAACCTCTTCAAGCTAAGAACATTAACCTTACTACATGGTATAATGCAAACGCGTCAACCTTCCTACCTCTATAATAAGTTAAGATTCCCGCGATCTGTCAGAAGCTGTGACCTCTTACCTATGCGCTACACTTATTTAGTATCGGAACGCCAATTTTTCACCCATGCGATTCGGCTGTGGAACTCCCTTCCGCGATCTATCAGAATGGTAAGCTGTACAACCCAGTTTAAAACGAAGCTTAAGCAATACTTAGAAACACTTTAATGATGATGATTTGTTATTTTCTTTTTTCTTTGAATTTTTTTTCTCTTTTCTCTTTATTTTTCCTTGTTTTTACTTAATTTTTTATTTTTTTTTCTCTAAATTCAGTTTTTTACATCTTTTCTTTTTTTTTTTTGATGATGAATTATGAACAATATTTCTAAATTTTAACTGTTGTTATTGTTGTAAATAAATAGTAGTAACGCAACAAATAGTAAAATGTACCTTTGGAACTTACGCAATTTAAAAAGATTTTGGATCTTACTGTGTAACGTTAATATGCTAAAATAAATGAAATGAAATGAAATAATGCTAATAACTCCAGATGCTCCGTATGAGAGTTGCTCGAGAGGATGAGCAGATCATCCAGGTATACGAACACCTTGTGCCGCCATTCGGCGGGGATGACCTGGTCCATAAGCCGACATAGGCGCTGAGGCGCATTACATAGCCCGAAGGGCATGACTTTAATCTGGTATAGAGGTCGTCCGGGGACGGTAAAAGCCGTCCGTACTTTTCTCCTCCAGCGGTATCTGCCAGAACGCGTCCTTCAGATCTATACTAGACATGTAGTACGTGTCTGGAAGGCGCGATAGCAGTCGCTCAATACTTGGCAGAGGATACGCATCTTTCTTGGTGACTTTGTTGAGCTCCCGGACGTCCAGGCACAGCCGGTGCTTGTCGCCCCGCCGTACTAACACGACGGGTGAGCTCCAGGCGCTAGGGCTGACTTCTATCACGCCCATCGCCAGCATGCGATCCACCTGCGCATAGATAAGTGTTTCTACCGCTGGGGAGACGGGATAGTTCCGTCTCTTAATAGGCAGCGAGTTTCCGGTGTTGATCTCATGCGTCATGAGGTGTGTGCGCCCCAGGCCTAGGTTGGCGTAGGACGGGAATAGTTTAAGGGTTTGCGCTAATAGCTGATCTTCTTCCGGAGATAAGTCGTGAGCTTGTGAAAGAACTTGAGACTTGGGGAGTGAGTCCCCCGTCATGTCGATACCGACAGTGAGGCTGCTGATGTCGATAGTTTTGCTGGGTACGGACGGAATAACGTTCGGAGCTAGTTCGAACTTCTTCCAAAAATCGACTCCGAGGATAAGCTCCTGCGAGATGGACGGTACGAGATACAGAGTGATGGTTTCTGCGCGGGATTTATATATAACTTGCGAGGGGATGACTCCCACGATACTTTGCCTTTCCCCATCCGCTGTTGTTACTACGGACGTGAACGGTTTCCAAGGGATGCGGTTCATCTTAAGATAGTCTACTCCGACTCCGCCGAGAACGCTGACGCAAGCCCCGGTGTCCAGTAGAGCGGACCATTGCTTCGCGAAGAAGTTCACCGAAGCATAAGGTCGCGGGTCTCCGACGGTACGGGGTGAAGTTTCTAGGGTGGAAGACGCGATAGCGGCGTGCGCGTTCTTTTTGAGTCCGAATCGTTCTCTGACTTTCATTATTCTTGGGAACGGAGAGGCGGGGTTGAATATTCGCCTCCTAGCCTCTTGATACTCGGTCTGTGTAGGGCTCGCACCAGCGATCATTTGACTAATCATTTCCATAGTTACCTACGTCATTCCACTCGAGTTCCAATACCTCACAATTCATTCTTATCTCATGTTTACGTTGGCACACTCAATGCAAGCGCCAGACGCCATAAAGAAATACACACAGAAGTACTCGTACTGCACCTTCAGTGCATGCGAACAAAATATATATCATATTTCCGTCTGCCCTCTCAGAGCAAGAGCCAGACGAGAGGAAGTAAGATATATAAAAAGTACTCACACCTTCAGTGCATGTGGGCTTAAAAGAATCGGATTGATGAGTGATGTGCTGATAGTGCCGAAATGTAATATCATAGGAATTTCGAGGGAATATCATGAACGATGCAATGCCAAACATTATATAAGATCATAATAAAATGTAAAGACTTCCCTTCTATTCTGGGAGTCACCACACAAACCTCTAGTTTTTTTATTTAGCAACACGCTGGAAAGACTGTAGGTTTATTCAAGGTAACTCAGACGCCCTACAGAGCTATTCGCTTTTGGGTACAAGAATCATAAGGCTACTCGCCGGTCCAAGTCTGGTTACTTCCGAAGAACCTATAAGATCCTCGCTAAACAGTACGTTGGCCACAGGACCGGCCAACGTTACATGGCGATCCTGCCAGGAGCAGTCAAACCGCTAACAATTACAGGTTGTTAATGAAGGCAACTTGAGGAAAGAGAAGAAGTTTATTTTTCCCTTGATCAGAACGTTTTTGGTTGACTCCAGCTCGAACCTCCAATCAAACCCAGATTTGATTCTTAAGTTTTGCACGGAATAGCTGTTTCAGAATCCGTTTAGCATCAAGCAAAATGCAATATTTGCAAGGAGTACCAAATTTGGTTTCCGCTACCGTTATCCGAAACGTGTCGGCACGATGGATGCCAAAGTGTTTCTTCTTTCGTCGGAATGTTTAAAATCATATGCATAGTCATCCAATGCATTAGAATTTTACACCGACTACGTCAACAAAAGACGTACGAAATTCCACAAGAACATTTAAAAAAAATTTTAAAGTAGAAAATACTCTGAAGAAGGTTAGTTATGTATCAGTTCAGCATGTACTGGAGATGATTTATTGGAAAGGACCACCGACATGACCGCAGAAAATTAATATCGGAGATCGCCCAACATCTGGAACTACGACATGTTCAGGAGAACCAACACATTTTACGATTTTTTTTTTGAAATAGTTAGAAGTTACGAACTAGGTTGGCCAAAGTAGCTGAAATAAATTATTTCAATTTTTTTTTTTTATAAATTAATTAAAATTGTTTTTATCATTACTATTACTGTTAGGATAAAATTGATAATATTTTAACAATGGGAAAAGCCCAAATCCAAAGTAGAAGAGGTTATTGTAAACAATAACGGGCCTCAAGAAAATAAATTGAGTGACTAACCAGGGTATGGCATAGACATTTTGTATATAGCCATTATTTATTGTGCAATCAAATACATCCATACCTGGTTGAAAAAGAAATTTGCTAAGGCCGTAAGGAAGGAAATAGTAAAACAAAAAATTATTGGAAGAAGAATGTCAGTATAATACAGTTTTTAACCTAATAAAAATTCATCCCAATCTATAATTTTCTTTGTCTATGGAACAATTTAGTACCACCGTACAAGAGCTTCACCACATTTTGACCAATCTCAAAAGGACATCACAATGACTGTCTCTTTCCATTTCGGCATCGCGCAGAAACTGCCGACTCTTACATGTGAAGACGAAGGGAAAAGGTTAGAGAACATCCGAGATTTCCTCAACGGAATTGAATTCTACCATGATACCCTTAATGAGGCCTCTCAGAAAACGTTCATTAAATTTCTATTAAAATGCAAAATACAAGGTAGAGCGCTGACAGAACTAGGCAGCCGAACCGAGGACTTTAAAACCCTAAAAAAATCCCTGTTCGAAAAATGCGCCACAAAAGAAACCATCGAATCCATTCAATCCCAATTAAGTCGTTCTTACCAAGGTACTCGACCCATGCGAGAGTTCGTGACTACCATAGAGAGTCTTATAACTAGGATGACCGAACTCGAAGTCGCTTGCCATGGAGACACCACAAGAGAAACCTTAACCAAAGCTAACGAAAGACGTGGTTTAGCGTTCCTTAAAAACATAGTAAACGAGAGATCGAAAATAGTACTCGATAGCGCTAGGCATACAAACTTGAAAGAGGCAGTTCAACATTTGTTAGAACTTGACCAAAGTTCTACCCCTGCCACTGAAACTGTACGGTATGCAAACAACGCCAACTATTCACAAAACCGCCACTCTGCACGAGGATATGTCCCCAGTTCCTATCAGTCAAATCAAGACAATTCTAACCTACTCAACGGAAAATTTCCCAGGCCAAATCATTTTCGTAGTAATAACTACACCCTCAATTTCCAAAGACATAATAACGTCAATTACCGTCAAGACTTCTCCCAACCGCGGCAAAGAAACCCACCCCAACAGAACTATAATTCCCGCGTCCCGACCAATAATTGAAATTTGTCTACTCCCAATGGAAACCAACAGAATAATAATCGGTACAATTATAGGAGTAGCAGAGGTACCTTTTCGGGAAATAATAACACCCACCAGCATAGAAACCCTTTTAGGAATAACCAACCCGACAATAATACCACTAATGGTCGCAGAGTACTAGCAATGGGAAACGAGCGGTCCACCGAGGGGGAAGCCGACCCATCGGAGGGGAATTAATTACCCCACCAGTGCCACAAGCCCTTTGCACTGTTGGAAGAACAAACGGCCTTTATGTAGAGTTAAAATTGAACAACGAACAAAATATACGATTTCTACTAGATACAGGAGCTTTAATTTGCGCTATAAAAACCAGCTCGGTAAGCACAAACATTCCCATATTTAAAAACAAAAGTACCAACATTTTAGGCATTTCAGGAAGTTTAAAAACAATAGGAACATGTAATCTACAAATCCATCTAGAAAAGCTTACCATTCCATACGAATTCCACGTCGTACCCGAGGATTTTCCAATCCCAGTGGAAGGCATTATCGGAGCGAATTTTCTATTAGAGTTTAACGCCACAATTGACTTAGAGAAATTTCTGTTAAACATCAAACAGGGAAATAACTCTATGTATCTACCCATATGCTCCCAGGAAAATATAAATACCATTTCCTTAGCACCGCGATGCGAAGCAACCTATTGGTTAAACACCACACACACAGAAACCCGAATTTTTCAAACACAACAACTATGCGAAAACCTTTTTATGGCAGGATCATTATCCACTGCCATAAACGGGAAAATACCAATAAGAATTCTGAACGCTCGGGAAACAGCAGTAACTCTCAGATGGGCTGAACCACTATCCTCACCAGCTTCCGTACACTATATCCTACGTTACCACCAGACAGCTAACTCAATAAACGAGCGAGTGGAAAAAATAATGAGCGAAATAAATTTTGATACCTTGAACAACGAGGAAAAGACGGAAATCGAAGCAATATGTACAAAATACCAAGACATCTTTCACGCGGATGGTGACAAGCTCACATATACCCATATCGGCAAAGCAGATATCTCGCTTAAAACAAATGCGTCCCCAAAATATTCGAAACCATATCGTCTCCCACATACACAAAAACAATATATAAAGGAGGAAATACAGAATATGCTTACAAATGATGTCATAGAACCATCTGTTTCCCCCTGGAACTCTCCAATACTAATAGTACCAAAAAAAGGACCCCGTTACCGGTCTACAGAACTTCCGTATGGTGATCGACTATCGCCACGTGAACGAGCGAATTGAGGATGATAAATTTCCCCTACCCAACATAACAGACATATATGACATGGTAGGCGGATCAACTTACTTCTCATGTATAGATTTAAGTCAAGGATACTACCAAATGGAGTTGGATACCAATAGCAGACCTATCACAGCGTTCTCCACCGAAGATGGTCACTACCAGTTAAAGCGACTACCCATGGGTTTGAAGATCTCACCCAGTAAATTTTCGAGAATGTTGTCCATAGCGATGTCCGGACTGACATACTCACGATGTTTTGTCTATCATGATGATCTGATAGTCTTTGGTAGAAGTTTAATAGACCACAACAGAATCTTGATCAAAGTGTTTGAACGCTTGAGGAAGTGAATTTGAAAATACACCCTGGAAAATGCTCTTTCTTACGAAAAGAAGTATTGTACCTAGGACATGTTATATCTGACAACGGTATCCTACCCGATCCAACTAAATCTTCCGCAATGAAAAATTACCCAACACCCACCAACGCCGATGAGGTAAGAAGATTCGTTGCATTCGCCAACTATTACCGAAAATGTATCCCCACCTTCGCCACCATTTCCATCCCACTAAATCGATTACTGAAAAAAGATGTCCAATTTCATTTCAATAAAGACTGCGAAAAAGCTTTCGAGTTACTGAAAGAAATCCTTACCAGTCCTAATATTCTACAGTTCCCAAACTTTAATGAAGAATTCATTCTACGTACAGATGAGTCAGGTTTCGCTTTAGGAGCAATTTTATCTAATTCCGACGATAGACCAATTGCTTACGCAAGTAAAACTCTCAATAAAGCAGAAAAAGATTATAGTACAATTGAGAAAGAATTACTTGCTATAGCATGGGCAGTTAAGCTCTATCGTCCCTACCTATTCGGAAGGAAATTTAAAATCCTAACTGACCACCGACCCCTAGTGTACCTGTTCTCACTCAGCCTTATTGCGAAGATCAATCGACAATTGATAATTGACTATTTTCAATGTGTGTTATTGTGAACAAACGATTCATTTGGTATTTTTGTCAATCGAATTTTTTTAATTGACTGCGATTGACAAAGTCCTTTAGAATCGTACGTTCACAATAGCACACATTGAAAATAGTCAATTATCAACTGTCGATTGATCTTCGCAATACGGCTCACTAAAAGAACCTAGTAGTAGACTGACGAAATTTAGGCTACTATTAGAAGAATACAATTTTTACGTAGAATATTCTCCGGGTAAGAATAATTGCACTGCCGACGCACTGAGTCGAATAAAGATAGACTCAGAGGATTTGAAGCTATTGCGTATCTGTGTAGTAACAAGAGCTTAATCGAAGAAAGAAAACTCAAATGAAGAACAAAAACAAAGTAATCTAGAAAAAACAGAACCCACCGACGAACAACTTATAACCGAACTGTTAAAAATACCAGAAAACGGATTTAAAATAGTAGAGCTGAAGATTGTTGACAACTACGATGAGGATTTAGTAAATTTCAAGGATATCGGCGACGTAATAATCGGACCAAACAAAGTTTTGGCATATATTCCGAATGGAAATTGTTTACTCCTAAACAGGCCCAAAGACAGCACTACCACCCGATCGACATTGTTTGTCAAAACACTAAAAAAGGTGAAAACCGTCCCGGCTAGCGGTAGACACGAGACAGGTGCGATTGCTGAGCAGGTTGCTGTTCTCCCGGTGAAATATCCGCAGGAGATCCTCAGCAACCCAGACCTCACGGCACTTGAAGACGCCATTGTGTTGGAAATGGCCTTGGGATGGGAGCATAAGCTCAAATTCTAGGGCATACATTTCAAACATGGAATGCTCTTAGTTGACTGCGAGACTCCGCAGACAGCTGAGTGGCTAAAGGCAGTAGCCCCAAAGCTGGGGAAATGGAAGGGGACACGCCTCATGGCATGCAGTGGGACAGATAGACCACGGTCCTACTCCATAACGATCTTCCTTCCACGCAGTGCAGAGCAAGAAGCTAAAACCTCCTTTTCGCTGCTGGAAGCACAGAATGTGGGACTTAACGTCCAGGCGTGGAAGGTTCTCAATTGTCGAAAAGAGGGAACCGGGCAGTTAATGGCTTTTGGCATCGACCGAGAATCCTTCGACGCCATAAAATCCCTAAAAGGATCCCTGAGCTACCGATTCGGCAGGGTTGCGGTGTGCGGACTCAAGAGGTCGGACGAGATCTCTGGGCAAACCGCCCAGCCAGCATCGAAACTGAACTCGCAGAGCGCGCAGTCCGAGGTAGAGCATACTGCTCCTCCGAAGACTAAAGCACCTTCTTCCGTTGTCCAATCGGCGGAGCAGGCTCTTGAGGAGACCGAGGAGTCTATGTCCATCTCGGAGAGCATGATCTCTGAGGGGGAAATGGACAACACGGTCATCGACCTCTTCCAGGAAATCACCCAGGAGGAGGAAGATTCGTTGCTGAAGGAGGACGGGGCAATTGCCCCGCGCGAGCAATAGCTCGATGAACCCCACCAACAGCAAAATCAAACTAGCACAGGTAAACATTCACCATGCTATAGCCGCCTCGGCGACTATATCTAGGATGTTTACCTGCCAAAGCCTAGGGCTAGTACTGATCCAGGAGCCATGGATCCTGAAAGGACAAGTCAAAGGATTGGCGAGCAAGGATGTAAAGGTAATATGGGACACTCGGGCCGAGAAACCGAGAGCTTGCATTCTAATAAACAATAAATATAAATTTATTCTACTTTCAGAATACGCGACACGAGATCTGGTGCCAATTCAGGTACATCTGGATGTTGAAGGATGTCACCGCACCATTGTCATCGTATCGGCGTACTGTGCAGGGGATGAGCCGGTTGTATCATCCCAAATGCAGCGACTGGTGGAGCATTGCAACAAGCTCCGCATGTCGCTCCTTATAGGGTGTGATGCAAATGCCGACAACATCATATGGGGGAGCACCGACACCAACACCGGGGGTGAGTACCTACTAGAATTTATTATGAGTTCGTCACTTGATATTATAAACGTGGGAAATACCCCCACTTTTGTAACTAGAGTCAGGGAGGAAGTACTCGACCTCACGCTTGGTAGCCCAAGCGTAAGTAAATTAATTAGTAACTGGAGAGTATCTAGTGAGCCGTCATTGTCTGACCATCGAATAATAGTATTCGACCTTTACAGCACAAGTATCACGAGAAATCCAGTAAGAAACCCAAGGAAAACCAATTGGGAAACTTATAGAACTGCTCTAGAGAGCAATCTGGGCGCCTTAGTCTGAGGAAGGCTCCGGGACACCCGCTAGAGCTAGAGAGCGCAGTGCAAGGCATAACAAACGCCATCATCACTGCGTTCGAAGAAAACTGTCCTCTAAGTAGAGAACGGGACAGGAAACAGACGCCATGGTGGAGCAATAACTTGTCAAAATTAAGATCCGAGGTGCGGAATCTTTTCAATAAAGCAAAGCGCAGCGGAGAATGGCAAAGCTACCAAATGGCCCTTACTATATATAATAAGGAAATAAGAAAAGCTAAAAGAAATAGCTTCAGGAAATTCTGTGAGACAATCACCAGCACTCCTACTGCGGCAAGGCTACACAAAGCTCATGCGAAGTCAGAGGAGTGCCGATGTCTCTGAGGAAACCAGATGGCGAGTTCACGGAAGATGAGGATCAAAGGGCACTATTGCTACTAGAAACTCACTTTCCTGGCAGCTCGCCTAGTACTGAGCCAGGAATCAATACCACTTCAATCAGACCTCGGAGGGAAGCCTGGGAAACAACATCAACCATCTGTTATGAGTGACGATTGAAATGGGCAATAAATTCCTTTCAGCTTTTCAAATCTACTGGAGTTGACGGCATTATAGCCGCCCTTCTTCAAGAAGGGCAAAGGGTACTAATACCACACCTGCTAAAAATAACAAGGAGCAGTATTGCCTTGGGCCACATACCAATACAATGGAGACGAGCAAGGGTTGTGTTTATACCAAAAGCGGGGGAAAAAGACCCCACACAGCCAAAATCGTACAGACCCATCAGCCTTACGTCATTTCTTCTGAAGATGACAGAAAAGGTTGTGGTCAATTATTTAAGGGAAATTGTTCTGAACACATCCCCCTTACATCATCGTCAGCATGCATACAGAGCGGGCAGATCAACAGAGACCGCCCTATATCAGCTGACGGAGATAATTCGAAGTGCCTTGGAAGCAAAAGAAATAGTACTGTGCGCTTTCCTAGACATAGAGGGAGCATTTGACAACACCTCACATGAGGCGATTAAACGATCCCTGGATAGGAAAGGAGTTAACAGTACAGTATCCAACTGGATGTGTGAGCTGCTGAGCACTAGATCAGCAGAGACTCAAACACCATCTGGAACCATCAGAGTAAACACAACAAGAGGATGTCCACAAGGAGGGGTACTATCACCCTTAATGTGGAGCCTAGTTGTAGACGAACTGCTGGAAAAATAAACCAACCATGGCATCAACTGTCAGGCGTACGCCGATGACATTGTATTGTTTGCCATGGGCAAGTTCGAAGAAACCCTTGGGGGAATCATACAAAAGGCGCTTAAAGTAACCAAGGAATGGTGCCATACTGTCGGACTTAACATCAATCCGGCGAAAACAACGATAGTACCATTCACAAGGAAAAGACAACTTCAAAGACTTAAGGACATCAGCCTATCAGGCACGACACTGATACCAGTCA
Source organism: Portevinia maculata (assembly GCA_949715645.1). Taxonomy (NCBI): domain Eukaryota; kingdom Metazoa; phylum Arthropoda; class Insecta; order Diptera; family Syrphidae; genus Portevinia; species Portevinia maculata. Next base: position 126,281,276 of record OX454527.1, read on the forward strand.
AAGAAGTAAAATATCTAGGACTCCATCTAGATAGTAAACTGCTCTGGCAAAAACATACAGAGGAGATATCCAAGAAGGCCACCCGCGCTCGCATGATATGTAGGAGCCTAGCGGGGAAGGCATGGAGATGCAGCCCAAACATCCTGCGATGGATGTACACTGCAATCTCGTCACAACGCGAGAGACACTCGGCAAAGTGCAAAGACTGGCGTGCCTGTGCATTACCGGAGCAATGCGTAGCTGCCCAACCGCAGCCATGGAGGTGTTATTGGAACTGACCCTCTACACATCATGGTGATGAACAAGGCAGACAAAACAATCCTTAGGATGGCAAAGGAGGGAATTGGAAGAGGGAAATGCATCGGTTCGAAAGAACACGGCGACTTGCTCAAAAAGCTCCCACTTCTTGGCATACCTAGGGACGATAGCATCAGGAACTTCGAGAAGAATTTCCAGATAAAGCTCAGCAATAAGGAGAACTGGAGCAATGAATCCATAACTTATGGACTGAGCAACCACACAACAAAGTGGTATACGGACGGCTCGAGGACCGAGGAGGGAACGGGTGCAGGAGTGTTTGGGCCAGGAACTAAGCACTACAAATCCATGGGCAAATGTACCAGCATCTTCCAGGCAGAAATATGTGCCATAGACAGGTGCGTTCGAATCAACCTCGAGAAAAACTACAGAAATTGCAACATAGCAATAATGTCTGACAGCCAAGCAGCTATAAAGGCTCTTGACGCCTACGTTATCAAGTCAAAACTCGTGTGGGAATGCCTACAAGGACTGAATAGACTAGGCAAAAATAACTGAATCTCCATCTGCTGGGTACCTAGCCATGTTGGCATTACAGGCAATGAGGCAGCGGACTCTCTGGCAAGGAAAGGGGCAGAGGAACCCTTCATAGGACCTGAACCATTCTGCGGGATAGGAGAACACACTATACGCGAAGAGTTCAGGAGACTGGAGGAAGAAACAAAGGCCAAAACCTTTCTCAACCTCCAAGGTCTGAGGCAAGCAAAGAAACTCTTAGGAAATTACAACCAAAAGACATTCAAAGTTTCTATCGGCCTTAACAAAAACAACCTAAGAATCCTAACAGGCCTCCTCACGGGGCACTGCAGACTCAAGGAGCACCTGAGGAAAATGGGCATATCGGAGGACGGGCTCTGCAGATTCTGCAGTGAAACCGCCGAAACTTTAGACCATATACCATGAGAGCATAGGAGCTTTAGAGAACTCGCATAAAGTTTTAAGAGCATATCTGAGAAGTTACGTGTCAGAAAAACATACCGACTGGAGCACATGGCTACCATACTACGTTTTCTGTTATAATACATCAGTACACTCCGAAACCGGGTATACATCTTTCGAACTAATATTCGGAAAACAGTGTAATCTACCATCAAATTTAGTTAAACAGTAATACCGGTTTACAACTATGACGATTATGTGATTGACTTAAAACATAAATTACAAATCGCTCATAGAGATGCCCGAGACACTCTGTGGCGTACTTGACAAAAATATTACCCAAACATTTTCCATCACAAAAACGTTTTTGAAAAATAACTGCCAGTGACTTGGCAACAGACTCAAACCGGATTTATGCGTGAACATAGCCTGTAGAGCGATTCCACCATTTTCGAAATTGATCGACCATTTTCGAGGACAAATATGTTCCTTTTTCGAAATAGTATAAAAGTCGAGCAAACTTTCCACGCTCTTTTTTCTGTTTCTCGAAGTTCTTGGCGTAGGTGGTGAAAATCAGAAGCCACGTAAGTTAATTTTTGCTATGATGTATCCCATCATCCTAAGTGTTTTTTTTTATTTAAGAAGCGGCAATCCATTATTTAATTGTTAGCTAAATTAATAGAAACAGGAAAACACAAGTAGGAAAAACTAAAGCTCAGCTAAGTTCTCTACTTTAAAAATTTTGCACGTGGCGAAACACAAACTCGAAGGTATTTCAAGTAATAGAAAAGTGTTTGTTCTCCTTTTAACCCCTTCTTGAATTTTCAGTTCGCAGCGGATGAGTTCTGGTATTTGCCCAATTTGCGTAGTGACACGATTAGAGGAGCACCAAACGGTATCGTCTACCAGAGCCTCCGCATCCCCAATTTACAAGGGTGTTATCGGGATTCTTGTATCAGTTAGTGCTCCTACCCGAACATACTAGGAAACCCACTAAAACCTCGCCGCAAATAAAAGAAACCTAACCTAATTGATACCACCAATCGTAGATATTCCTGGATCATCAGAGCTGTCCAACACGTTCTACAAAAACAAAATACCCAAATTTTCACATGCATGCAGGTCAAACGAAATCAAACGTTTTGATTAAACATTGTACAATGTACATGTGCACCTTTAACATCATCCCCCCACATCCGTCATCACTAATCTAAATTTCACCTCATCATCAGCATCGCAGTTTAATTTGTGCAACTACTAAATGAGTAAATGAGTTTAAATTGTGTGACCAAAAATCGGCAAAAAACTTTAATTTTCCTACCTAAATTATCAATTAACTAAATTTAAACTATACTAAATTTCTTAGAAATCTACTTGAATGCAAACAAAATTTAAAAGTACAAACAAAAAAAAGCCTAAGAATAGATTTTATTTATTAAATACGTAATACCTAACCTAAATAATCTACGAGCCGCTGAAATTTGTGCACAAAATTCATCGCATCGACATCGTCAACGATTTTACAAAAGTGAGTACAAAACTTTAATTATCTTTTCCTGGGCTTTATTGACTAACATATAAAGTCTTAGTACATACATTTTTGCTGTTTATATCTTTCTATAAATGGAGTAAACTATTTTGCATATTAGTTACTATAATACAATGCGCCCTGAATTGGTATACACACTCCATTGATCATATATCTACCTAATGAAGTTAATATTGAATAGTTTCTTGTCTAAACGCTTTTCATGAATTTAAGACCCTATATATTTTTGAATATTTAAAACTTAAATAAATAATCATGTGTTAAAATCATATATTTCGTTGAGATGTATCATTGATTAGGGTGTGCGAGAAGTGCATTTGGGACTAGCTCAAAAGATATTGAGGAGAGCTAGTCAAGGAGCAATGGCAACAGTCAGCTGCAAGGGGAGGGTTCCTCCATGTGTCAGTTTTCTATCAGATACCATTGCTGATATGGTTTGTTCATACTCTCTTTCATTTTAATTTCCCTACACTGATTTAAAAACCATTTTTCTTAATATCTTACATTAACCTCTGGTATGCGAGGATTTTCACATTTCTCTTCACCCCCATCTATATCTCTTTCTCTTTTACCTATGGCACGATAATTATTTTTGTAGACTTAGGGTAGCCAGCAGCAAGATCCCACCCCACCGTCGAGCTGAAGCTGAGCATCCGCAAGCGTGCCACTGCTGCTGCTAGGGCTGGATTACCTAAGACCGATCCAAGTTCACCAAACAGACCCAGTCACTCTACAAATGGCGCCCAAAACGTGAGGACCAATATCTATAATTGACAAACTACGAGTACTTGCTATGCTTATTAAGGCACCTGCAACGTTACGTCAATTTAAATAATGGAGCGGTTCCCACTTGGTAGTATTCGCTATATTTCCAAACATAATGCGAACCAACAAATTAGTATAAATGCTATCGCGAAGTTTATATATAATATACTACCACAACCAACAAGCTTTCTTGCGGAAGCTTTTACAACTTGCATTTCAGAAAAGAATTTTAACTTAACCATTTGAAACGCAATCATCTATATTGTGTATGAATGATCATAATCTAATAGACAGGATGAACGAATATGAGACCGAGCATACTGATCTTCAAGGAACTCGAGTTGCCATATGCAGTTGCCTGCTGTTACTGATAGATTTTTATATTTCTGAGTCGTTAAGGAAATCGCTTAACAGTCCAAAAATCGAAAATCTATCAAACCTTCGATCAAACACCGATCAATCATTCACACAAATGCATATCATTTTCCCCACCTCTTAATCATTTTCACTCTCTTTCAAAATACATGAACTCTTATCAGCTAACTCATTTCTCGCAAACCTTATTTGAACACATGTCTCAACGAAATTTTTTTTATCAATTTTTTTTTCTCTTTACCGAATAACAACAATAAGCGTAGATCGCAAATTAAATAGTTCTCCTCCCTTTGACGAAAACTAGAATCAAAACAAACATGAGCCAAAACAAAAAGAATAGCGGAGCTATACCTAGACAGTCAAGAGGCATTGCTACGCGCTCGCAAACGAAACGTAATGCTGATACACCCACAAATCTGCACCGTAATAGCTTTCAACCGCTTAGACACTCTCCTCCAAGAATATCAACGTCTCCGAATCGAATTCTCAGGGGTAATCTTGATTTCGATAACAGCTTCAACAACTCTCTCTTTCGCATTGAAGACGCACCTAATTGTGTCTTCACAACTAGTGCAGTTACTCAAACAACAACCACTACCGTAACAAGTGTATCAAATCCGCTTGTCTCTATATTGGCTGAAGAATCAATTATTCAGCAACACAATACTTCGAAGTTTACTCCATTGAGTAATCCTCAAGTGAATAGTTACCCAAATATTGCACATGCAAACATAACAAATGCTGCTAGCAACATCATACCAACCGCTTCACAACCTAATGTTCCACAAACACAGTACATTTCTAGCAATGCGCCTAAATTAAAGCAACTAGACGAACATATTAAGCAAGTGGTAAACGAAACGCTAGTAAATCTTATTCCATCTTTGATACAAGAAAATGTTGAGAGGGAAATAAACCCATTCTTCCGTGAGTCGATTCAATCTGGGAATCCTCAAAATATTCAACAAGCGTTTCAAGATCATTCTCACAATCCTCATATGGAAGACTTTTTGAATAACGACTTTCATAATAACAACGGGTTAAATATACCACTTTCAAATGAAAGGATAAGACATTCAAGGTCAACTAATGGACCGTCTGAGTGGCGTCTAAAATACGACGGTACAATGAAAAGCATGACAGTTGAAGATTTCGTGTTTAGAGTTGAGATGCTTAAAACAAATTATAATTGCTCCTGGAGCGATGTTTTAAAGAACTTCCACCATCTGTTAACAGGAGTTGCTCAGGATTGGTACTGGCAATTTCTGCGAGGCAATCCTCGAGGTGAATGGTCAAGCTTGCGTAATGCTTTAGTAAAACAATTCCGAAATCATGAAAATGATTTCGAAATTATAAAGCAGATAATGGATAGAAAGCAATTACCTCGGGAGAGTTTCGAGGAATTCTTCAGTACCATAGTACGGTTGAAAAGCCAGTTACGCCAACAAATCAGGGAACAGGATCTCATTCAAATACTTCGAACGAATATAAATCCCAAACTAATGAGTTTTATATACCCCATGAAAATTTACTCCCTCGATCACTTCAAAGACGAATGCAAACGAACGGAAAGAATGATACAGTCTCGATTTGCTTTCCCAAATAGAAGTGTTCCATACCAGTCAGTTCATGAGCTGGAAGGCCTAACTGAGCCTTGTGACTTCGAGAGCGAAATGTACGACATTTCTGCTGTTTCAGGCCCAGGTAGAGTGCACTCAACTGTGTACAAGAAACCTCTTCAAACTAAAATACCTAAATGCTATAATTGCAAGAGTCAAGGTCATTTGTTTACAGAATGCCCATCCCCAATTAATAGACTATTTTGTTATAGATGTGGTACTGATGGAGTAACTGTTCTAAGTTGCATTCGATGTAACCCTCCATTGGAAAACTCTTTAACGAACGAGATGAAAACCGGAGAGTCTCGTTCGACTCAAACATATCCGGAATAAAATTGGTCGACGCATGCATTAATACTATTGCAGATTATGAAATAACACCTGTTTGTAATTCTGCATCTACAAAAATTTCTGACTTTTCTTATAATAAATTTAAATTTCGTAATTTGCCTTACGAGGAACGGGTGAAGCAGTACAAACAGCTTCGAGCAAAGATTTTTAATATCGAGGAACTGAAGGTGACTGAAAAGGCAAACAAATTTTCAAAAACACGCCTCCGGTATAAAAAGAGAAAAATATTTAAGAAAATTATATGTAGTAGTATCTTAACAAACACAGTAGATTCGCGGCCTTATGCACAAGTTGAAATACTTGGAAAAAAGATCGTGGGATTATTAGACAGTGGTGCAAGCATCTCTTGTCTAGGGAAGGACTGCTTAAAGATTGTTCGTGAACGAAACATCCCCGTTCTTGAGTTTTCATCCTTCATACGAACAGTAGATGGAAAACCACAATCTATTGTCGGCAGAGTTAAGGTTACTGTTAAATTCAATAACAAACTAGAAGACATCGATTTGTACCTTATACCGTCTTTATCTCAAACTCTCTATCTAGGCATAGACTTTTGGCAGAGGTTCGGAATAGCGCCCAATATTATTAGTGAAATTGACGAAAACCCTAGTGATATGCCAGACAAAGTAAAAGAGGAAACGGAAAAACTTGAGCTGACTGACTCTGAGACTCATAGTTTAAAACAAATTGTCGCTAAGTTTCCATCTTTCACTGAGCATGGCTTAGGCAAAACTTCACTTGAAGTACATGTCATTGACACTGGAAACTCCGAACCGGTCAAACAGAGACATTACCCTGTCTCACCAGCAATTCAGGAGATGATCTATAGTGAATTAGATCGCATGCTTTCTTTGGGAGTAATTGAAGAGAGTAATAGTTCATGGAGTTCACCCATTGTTCTAATCAGGAAACCTGGTAAGAACAGACTTTGTCTGGACTCTCGGAAAGTGAACTCACTCACAAAGAAAGATGCGTATCCTCTTCCTCACATAGAGGGTATGCTGAGCCGTCTGCAAGAGACACACTACATAAGCAGTGTGGATCTTAAGGATGCGTTCTGGCAAATCCCCTTAGAGAAAGAGTCTAGGGAAAAAACGGCCTTCACTGTGCCAGGCCGACCGCTTTATCAATTCACTGTCATGCCTTTTGGGTTGTGCAACGCAGCTCAAAGGATGTGCCGGTTAATGGATAAAGTGATCCCGAGCGCACTAAGAGAACAAGTTTTTGTTTACCTGAATGATTTGCTGGTTATCTCCAAGGATTTGGCTGGTCACCTCAGGACTTTAGAGAGCGTAGCAGAATGTTTGCGAAAGGCAAACCTAACAATCAACGTTGAAAAATCGCGATTTTGTTTCAAGGAACTGAAGTACTTAGGGTACATAGTTGGGAAGGGTCACATTAAGCCTGATCCTAACAAGGTTTCAGCAATAAAAGATTTTCCGGTGCCAACATCACAAAAACAAGTCCGACGATTTCTAGGTTTATGTGGGTGGTACCGTCGATTTATTCGGAACTTTGCTTCGATTGCGAGTCCTTTGACTGACACTCTTAAGCCAACGATTTGCTATGACTCCTGATGCCTTAATGTCCTTTAATTCCTTGAAAGCAGCTCTCATTTCTGCTCCTTTATTGTCCAATCCTGATTTCTCAAGGCCTTTTACGATACAGTGTGATTCTTCGAGCTATGGAATAGGAGGTGTTTTATTTCAGTACGATGAGGAGAACAACGAAAGGCCAATAGCATTTTTCTCTGAAAAGCTTAACGCATGTCAACGCAACTATAGCGTGACAGAGCAAGAATGTTATGCGGCGGTGCAAGCAGTTAAGAAGTTCCGTCCGTATGTTGAAAGGCAAGCCTTTACCATCGTGACCGACCATGCTAGCCTAAAGTGGCTTATGGGTCTCAAGGATCTGAGCGGCAGATTGGCACGGTGGTCGCTAAAACTCCAGGCTTTTACCTTCGACATCCAACATCGGAAAGGAACGCAGAACGTTGTGCCGGATGCCCTTTCCCGTGCATTCAACGAAGAGCTTTCTGCGGATACGACATCTTCTGCTTGCATCGATCTTAGTTCGGCTGAATTCAAATCACCGGAATACCTCGATCTGATCTCTACTGTGCTGAAAAATACCGAAGCATTTCCAGAACTGAAGGTACTGAATCGTTTTGTTTATAAAAAAGTGTTACAAAAAGCAGACGATCAGTTAACAACAGAATTTGAGTGGAAGTTATGGGTACCAAACAAGCTAACTCAATCTGTAATTAAACGTTTCCACGAACCTCCAGATTGTTCCCACGGAGGAATATTCAAAACTCTGTTCAAGATAAAGGAACTTTTTTATTGGCCAAATATGACCACAGAAGTTCGTAGTTTCATTCGATATTGCTCTGTGTGCAAGGAGAATAAATCGTCTAATATGACATTGCGTTCGCCAATGGGATCCCATCATGTGATAAACCGACCATTTCAGAAGTTATACATTGACTTCATGGGACCCTATCCAAGGACAAAACGAGGCAATGCATATTTATTAGTCCTATTAGATGGTTTCTCCAAGTACGTCATATTGAAGGCAATGCGCAAAGCCACAACTAACGCAGTGATTGAGTTTATGGAGAGTAATGTTTTCCACCAGTTCGATGTTCCGGAGTATATCCATAGCGACAATGGAAAACAATTTGTGTCCAAGGACTTTCAACATTTTCTCGGTAAATACGGTTGTACACATATCCGAAATGCTGTTTACTCCCCACAAGCAAATGCCTCGGAAAGGGTAAACCAATCCATTTTGTCAGCAATCAGGAGCTATATTGGCAAGGATCAAAAGGACTGGGATAAACATGTATCTCAGATTCAACAAGCCCTATGCTCATCGGTACACCAGTCTACTGGTATGACGCCTTACTACTGTCTCTATGGTCAACATATGAGTACTCATGCAAGTGTGTACAAACTCCTTCGGGAATTGAAAGGACTCGATAGTGGTGAGCTCCGATGTCTGCCTCAAGACAGTAAGCTTAAAATAATACGTGACAAAGTGAAAAATAATATAAAACTGGCATACGAGCGAAATGAAAGGTCCTATAACCTAAGAAGTTATAAGAAATCCTTTTGTCCAGGAGAAATGGTTTATAGAAGAAATTTTGTGTTGAGTGATGCGTCAAAGAATCTAAATTCGAAGCTCTGTGCAAAATTCGTTAAGTGCAGAATCGTCCGTTCAGTAGGAAAGTGCTTATACGAAATTGAAAACATGGATGGTAAAAATATTGGGGTCTATCATTCTAAGGATCTACGAAAGTAACATCTTAAAATCTGGTTGTGCACTTCAGGGTTGTGGGTCGACTTCAGCCTGAGTAGATGTCAGATTACCGGAAGCAAACATTTTTATCAACAGCTTCTTCATATCTTTCCAAACGACCAGTTGGTCTTGAAATTTACGATTTTGTGGCGTACTTGACAAAAATATTACCCAAACATTTTCCATCACAAAAACGTTTTTGAAAAATAACTGCCAGTGACTTGGCAACAGACTCAAACCGGATTTATGCGTGAACATAGCCTGTAGAGCGATTCCACCATTTTCGAAATTGATCGACCATATTCGAGGACAAATATGTTCCTTTTTCGAAATAGTATAAAAGTCGAGCAAACTTTCCACGCTCTTTTTTCTGTTTCTCGAAGTTCTTGGCGTAGGTGGTGAAAATCAGAAGCCACGTAAGTTAATTTTTGCTATTATGTATCCCATCATCCTAAGAAGCGGCAATCCATTATTTAATTGTTAGCTAAATTAATAGAAACAGGAAAACACAAGTAGGAAAAACTAAAGCTCAGCTAAGTTCTCTACTTTAAAAATTTTGCACGTGGCGAAACACAAACTCGAAGGTATTTCAAGTAATAGAAAAGTGTTTGTTCTCCTTTTAACCCCTTCTTGAATTTTCAGTTCGCAGCGGATGAGTTCTGGTATTTGCCCAATTTGCGTAGTGACACGATTAGAGGAGCACCAAACGGTATCGTCTACCAGAGCCTCCGCATCCCCAATTTACAAGGGTGTTATCGGGATTCTTGTATCAGTTAGTGCTCCTACCCGAACATACTAGGAAACCCACTAAAACCTCGCCGCAAATAAAAGAAACCTAACCTAATTGATACCACCAATCGTAGATATTCCTGGATCATCAGAGCTGTCCAACACGTTCTACAAAAACAAAATACCCAAATTTTCACATGCATGCAGGTCAAACGAAATCAAACGTTTTGATTAAACATTGTACAATGTACATGTGCACCTTTAACATCACCCCCCCACATCCGTCATCACTAATCTAAATTTCACCTCATCATCAGCATCGCAGTTTAATTTGTGCAACTACTAAATGAGTAAATGAGTTTAAATTGTGTGACCAAAAATCGGCAAAAAACTTTAATTTTCCTACCTAAATTATCAATTAACTAAATTTAAACTATACTAAATTTCTTAGAAATCTACTTGAATGCAAACAAAATTTAAAAGTACAAACAAAAAAAAGCCTAAGAATAGATTTTATTTATTAAATACGTAATACCTAACCTAAATAATCTACGAGCCGCTGAAATTTGTGCACAAAATTCATCGCATCGACATCGTCAACGATTTTACAAAAGTGAGTACAAAACTTTAATTATCTTTTCCTGGGCTTTATTGACTAACATATAAAGTCTTAGTACATACATTTTTGCTGTTTATATCTTTCTATAAATGGAGTAAACTATTTTGCATATTAGTTACTATAATACAATGCGCCCTGAATTGGTATACACACTCCATTGATCATATATCTACCTAATGAAGTTAATATTGAATAGTTTCTTGTCTAAACGCTTTTCATGAATTTAAGACCCTATATATTTTTGAATATTTAAAACTTAAATAAATAATCATGTGTTAAAATCATATATTTCGTTGAGATGTATCATTGATTAGGGTGTGCGAGAAGTGCATTTGGGACTAGCTCAAAAGATATTGAGGAGAGCTAGTCAAGGAGCAATGGCAACAGTCAGCTGCAAGGGGAGGGTTCCTCCATGTGTCAGTTTTCTATCAGATACCATTGCTGATATGGTTTGTTCATACTCTCTTTCATTTTAATTTCCCTACACTGATTTAAAAACCATTTTTCTTAATATCTTACATTAACCTCTGGTATGCGAGGATTTTCACATTTCTCTTCACCCCCATCTATATCTCTTTCTCTTTTACCTATGGCACGATAATTATTTTTGTAGACTTAGGGTAGCCAGCAGCAAGATCCCACCCCACCGTCGAGCTGAAGCTGAGCATCCGCAAGCGTGCCACTGCTGCTGCTAGGGCTGGATTACCTAAGACCGATCCAAGTTCACCAAACAGACCCAGTCACTCTACAAATGGCGCCCAAAACGTGAGGACCAATATCTATAATTGACAAACTACGAGTACTTGCTATGCTTATTAAGGCACCTGCAACGTTACGTCAATTTAAATAATGGAGCGGTTCCCACTTGGTAGTATTCGCTATATTTCCAAACATAATGCGAACCAACAAATTAGTATAAATGCTATCGCGAAGTTTATATATAATATACTACCACAACCAACAAGCTTTCTTGCGGAAGCTTTTACAACTTGCATTTCAGAAAAGAATTTTAACTTAACCATTTGAAACGCAATCATCTATATTGTGTATGAATGATCATAATCTAATAGACAGGATGAACGAATATGAGACCGAGCATACTGATCTTCAAGGAACTCGAGTTGCCATATGCAGTTGCCTGCTGTTACTGATAGATTTTTATATTTCTGAGTCGTTAAGGAAATCGCTTAACAGTCCAAAAATCGAAAATCTATCAAACCTTCGATCAAACACCGATCAATCATTCACACAAATGCATATCATTTTCCCCACCTCTTAATCATTTTCACTCTCTTTCAAAATACATGAACTCTTATCAGCTAACTCATTTCTCGCAAACCTTATTTGAACACATGTCTCAACGAAATTTTTTTTATCAATTTTTTTTTCTCTTTACCGAATAACAACAATAAGCGTAGATCGCAAATTAAATAGTTCTCCTCCCTTTGACGAAAACTGGAATCAAAACAAACATGAGCCAAAACAAAAAGAATAGCGGAGCTATACCTAGACAGTCAAGAGGCATTGCTACGCGCTCGCAAACGAAACGTAATGCTGATACACCCACAAATCTGCACCGTAATAGCTTTCAACCGCTTAGACACTCTCCTCCAAGAATATCAACGTCTCCGAATCGAATTCTCAGGGGTAATCTTGATTTCGATAACAGCTTCAACAACTCTCTCTTTCGCATTGAAGACGCACCTAATTGTGTCTTCACAACTAGTGCAGTTACTCAAACAACAACCACTACCGTAACAAGTGTATCAAATCCGCTTGTCTCTATATTGGCTGAAGAATCAATTATTCAGCAACACAATACTTCGAAGTTTACTCCATTGAGTAATCCTCAAGTGAATAGTTACCCAAATATTGCACATGCAAACATAACAAATGCTGCTAGCAACATCATACCAACCGCTTCACAACCTAATGTTCCACAAACACAGTACATTTCTAGCAATGCGCCTAAATTAAAGCAACTAGACGAACATATTAAGCAAGTGGTAAACGAAACGCTAGTAAATCTTATTCCATCTTTGATACAAGAAAATGTTGAGAGGGAAATAAACCCATTCTTCCGTGAGTCGATTCAATCTGGGAATCCTCAAAATATTCAACAAGCGTTTCAAGATCATTCTCACAATCCTCATATGGAAGACTTTTTGAATAACGACTTTCATAATAACAACGGGTTAAATATACCACTTTCAAATGAAAGGATAAGACATTCAATGTCAACTAATGGACCGTCTGAGTGGCGTCTAAAATACGACGGTACAATGAAAAGCATGACAGTTGAAGATTTCGTGTTTAGAGTTGAGATGCTTAAAACAAATTATAATTGCTCCTGGAGCGATGTTTTAAAGAACTTCCACCATCTGTTAACAGGAGTTGCTCAGGATTGGTACTGGCAATTTCTGCGAGGCAATCCTCGAGGTGAATGGTCAAGCTTGCGTAATGCTTTAGTAAAACAATTCCGAAATCATGAAAATGATTTCGAAATTATAAAGCAGATAATGGATAGAAAGCAATTACCTCGGGAGAGTTTCGAGGAATTCTTCAGTACCATAGTACGGTTGAAAAGCCAGTTACGCCAACAAATCAGGGAACAGGATCTCATTCAAATACTTCGAACGAATATAAATCCCAAACTAATGAGTTTTATATACCCCATGAAAATTTACTCCCTCGATCACTTCAAAGACGAATGCAAACGAACGGAAAGAATGATACAGTCTCGATTTGCTTTCCCAAATAGAAGTGTTCCATACCAGTCAGTTCATGAGCTGGAAGGCCTAACTGAGCCTTGTGACTTCGAGAGCGAAATGTACGACATTTCTGCTGTTTCAGGCCCAGGTAGAGTGCACTCAACTGTGTACAAGAAACCTCTTCAAACTAAAATACCTAAATGCTATAATTGCAAGAGTCAAGGTCATTTGTTTACAGAATGCCCATCCCCAATTAATAGACTATTTTGTTATAGATGTGGTACTGATGGAGTAACTGTTCTAAGTTGCATTCGATGTAACCCTCCATTGGAAAACTCTTTAACGAACGAGATGAAAACCGGAGAGTCTCGTTCGACTCAAACATATCCGGAATAAAATTGGTCGACGCATGCACTAATACTATTGCAGATTATGAAATAACACCTGTTTGTAATTCTGCATCTACAAAAATTTCTGACTTTTCTTATAATAAATTTAAATTTCGTAATTTGCCTTACGAGGAACGGGTGAAGCAGTACAAACAGCTTCGAGCAAAGATTTTTAATATCGAGGAACTGAAGGTGACTGAAAAGGCAAACAAATTTTCAAAAACACGCCTCCGGTATAAAAAGAGACAAATATTTAAGAAAATTATATGTAGTAGTATCTTAACAAACACAGTAGATTCGCGGCCTTATGCACAAGTTGAAATACTTGGAAAAAAGATCGTGGGATTATTAGACAGTGGTGCAAGCATCTCTTGTCTAGGGAAGGACTGCTTAAAGATTGTTCGTGAACGAAACATCCCCGTTCTTGAGTTTTCATCCTTCATACGAACAGCAGATGGAAAACCACAATCTATTGTCGGCAGAGTTAAGGTTACTGTTAAATTCAATAACAAACTTGAAGACATCGATTTGTACCTTATACCGTCTTTATCTCAAACTCTCTATCTAGGCATAGACTTTTGGCAGAGGTTCGGAATAGCGCCCAATATTATTAGTGAAATTGACGAAAACCCTAGTGATATGCCAGACAAAGTAAAAGAGGAAACGGAAAAACTTGAGCTGACTGACTCTGAGACTCATAGTTTAAAACAAATTGTCGCTAAGTTTCCATCTTTCACTGAGCATGGCTTAGGCAAAACTTCACTTGAAGTACATGTCATTGACACTGGAAACTCCGAACCGGTCAAACAGAGACATTACCCTGTCTCACCAGCAATTCAGGAGATGATCTATAGTGAATTAGATCGCATGCTTTCTTTGGGAGTAATTGAAGAGAGTAATAGTTCATGGAGTTCACCCATTGTTCTAATCAGGAAACCTGGTAAGAACAGACTTTGTCTGGACTCTCGGAAAGTGAACTCACTCACAAAGAAAGATGCGTATCCTCTTCCTCACATAGAGGGTATGCTGAGCCGTCTGCAAGAGACACACTACATAAGCAGTGTGGATCTTAAGGATGCGTTCTGGCAAATCCCCTTAGAGAAAGAGTCTAGGGAAAAAACGGCCTTCACTGTGCCAGGCCGACCGCTTTATCAATTCACTGTCATGCCTTTTGGGTTGTGCAACGCAGCTCAAAGGATGTGCCGGTTAATGGATAAAGTGATCCCGAGCGCACTAAGAGAACAAGTTTTTGTTTACCTGAATGATTTGCTGGTTATCTCCAAGGATTTGGCTGGTCACCTCAGGACTTTAGAGAGCGTAGCAGAATGTTTGCGAAAGGCAAACCTAACAATCAACGTTGAAAAATCGCGATTTTGTTTCAAGGAACTGAAGTACTTAGGGTACATAGTTGGGAAGGGTCACATTAAGCCTGATCCTAACAAGGTTTCAGCAATAAAAGATTTTCCGGTGCCAACATCACAAAAACAAGTCCGACGATTTCTAGGTTTATGTGGGTGGTACCGTCGATTTATTCGGAACTTTGCTTCGATTGCGAGTCCTTTGACTGACACTCTTAAGCCAACGATTTGCTATGACTCCTGATGCCTTAATGTCCTTTAATTCCTTGAAAGCAGCTCTCATTTCTGCTCCTTTATTGTCCAATCCTGATTTCTCAAGGCCTTTTACGATACAGTGTGATTCTTCGAGCTATGGAATAGGAGGTGTTTTATTTCAGTACAATGAGGAGAACAACGAAAGGCCAATAGCATTTTTCTCTGAAAAGCTTAACGCATGTCAACGCAACTATAGCGTGACAGAGCAAGAATGTTATGCGGCGGTGCAAGCAGTTAAGAAGTTCCGTCCGTATGTTGAAAGGCAAGCCTTTACCATCGTGACCGACCATGCTAGCCTAAAGTGGCTTATGGGTCTCAAGGATCTGAGCGGCAGATTGGCACGGTGGTCGCTAAAACTCCAGGCTTTTACCTTCGACATCCAACATCGGAAAGGAACGCAGAACGTTGTGCCGGATGCCCTTTCCCGTGCATTCAACGAAGAGCTTTCTGCGGATACGACATCTTCTGCTTGCATCGATCTTAGTTCGGCTGAATTCAAATCACCGGAATACCTCGATCTGATCTCTACTGTGCTGAAAAATACCGAAGCATTTCCAGAACTGAAGGTACTGAATCGTTTTGTTTATAAAAAAGTGTTACAAAAAGCAGACGATCAGTTAACAACAGAATTTGAGTGGAAGTTATGGGCACCAAACAAGCTAACTCAATCTGTAATTAAACGTTTCCACGAACCTCCAGATTGTTCCCACGGAGGAATATTCAAAACTCTGTTCAAGATAAAGGAACTTTTTTATTGGCCAAATATGACCACAGAAGTTCGTAGTTTCATTCGAGATTGCTCTGTGTGCAAGGAGAATAAATCGTCTAATATGACATTGCGTTCGCCAATGGGATCCCATCATGTGATAAACCGACCATTTCAGAAGTTATACATTGACTTCATGGGACCCTATCCAAGGACAAAACGAGGCAATGCATATTTATTAGTCCTATTAGATGGTTTCTCCAAGTACGTCATATTGAAGGCAATGCGCAAAGCCACAACTAACGCAGTGATTGAGTTTATGGAGAGTAATGTTTTCCACCAGTTCGATGTTCCGGAGTATATCCATAGCGACAATGGAAAACAATTTGTGTCCAAGGACTTTCAACATTTTCTCGGTAAATACGGTTGTACACATATCCGAAATGCTGTTTACTCCCCACAAGCAAATGCCTCGGAAAGGGTAAACCAATCCATTTTGTCAGCAATCAGGAGCTATATTGGCAAGGATCAAAAGGACTGGGATAAACATGTATCTCAGATTCAACAAGCCCTATGCTCATCGGTACACCAGTCTACTGGTATGACGCCTTACTACTGTCTCTATGGTCAACATATGAGTACTCATGCAAGTGTGTACAAACTCCTTCGGGAATTGAAAGGACTCGATAGTGGTGAGCTCCGATGTCTGCCTCAAGACAGTAAGCTTAAAATAATACGTGACAAAGTGAAAAATAATATAAAACTAGCATACGAGCGAAATGAAAGGTCCTATAACCTAAGAAGTTATAAGAAATCCTTTTGTCCAGGAGAAATGGTTTATAGAAGAAATTTTGTGTTGAGTGATGCGTCAAAGAATCTAAATTCGAAGCTCTGTGCAAAATTCGTTAAGTGCAGAATCGTCCGTTCAGTAGGAAAGTGCTTATACGAAATTGAAAACATGGATGGTAAAAATATTGGGGTCTATCATTCTAAGGATCTACGAAAGTAACATCTTAAAATCTGGTTGTGCACTTCAGGGTTGTGGGTCGACTTCAGCCTGAGTAGATGTCAGATTACCGGAAGCAAACATTTTTATCAACAGCTTCTTCATATCTTTCCAAACCACCAGTTGGTCTTGAAATTTACGATTTTGTGGCGTACTTGACAAAAATATTACCCAAACATTTTCCATCACAAAAACGTTTTTGAAAAATAACTGCCAGTGACTTGGCAACAGACTCAAACCGGATTTATGCGTGAACATAGCCTGTAGAGCGATTCCACCATTTTCGAAATTGATCGACCATATTCGAGGACAAATATGTTCCTTTTTCGAAATAGTATAAAAGTCGAGCAAACTTTCCACGCTCTTTTTTCTGTTTCTCGAAGTTCTTGGCGTAGGTGGTGAAAATCAGAAGCCACGTAAGTTAATTTTTGCTATGATGTATCCCATCATCCTAAGAAGCGGCAATCCATTATTTAATTGTTAGCTAAATTAATAGAAACAGGAAAACACAAGTAGGAAAAACTAAAGCTCAGCTAAGTTCTCTACTTTAAAAATTTTGCACGTGGCGAAACACAAACTCGAAGGTATTTCAAGTAATAGAAAAGTGTTTGTTCCCCTTTTAACCCCTTCTTGAATTTTCAGTTCGCAGCGGATGAGTTCTGGTATTTGCCCAATTTGTCCCAGTGCTCCACTGCGATAAGTCCCGCGAAACCGGCGTAGTGACACGATTAGAGGAGCACCAAACGGTATCGTCTACCAGAGCCTCCGCATCCCCAATTTACAAGGGTGTTATCGGGATTCTTGTATCAGTTAGTGCTCCTACCCGAACATACTAGGAAACCCACTAAAACCTCGCCGCAAATAAAAGAAACCTAACCTAATTGATACCACCAATCGTAGATATTCCTGGATCATCAGAGCTGTCCAACACGTTCTACAAAAACAAAATACCCAAATTTTCACATGCATGCAGGTCAAACGAAATCAAACGTTTTGATTAAACATTGTACAATGTACATGTGCACCTTTAACATCACCCCCCCACACATCCGTCATCACTAATCTAAATTTCACCTCATCATCAGCATCGCAGTTTAATTTGTGCAACTACTAAATGAGTAAATGAGTTTAAATTGTGTGACCAAAAATCGGCAAAAAACTTTAATTTTCCTACCTAAATTATCAATTAACTAAATTTAAACTATACTAAATTTCTTAGAAATCTACTTGAATGCAAACAAAATTTAAAAGTACAAACAAAAAAAAAGCCTAAGAATAGATTTTATTTATTAAATACGTAATACCTAACCTAAATAATCTACGAGCCGCTGAAATTTGTGCACAAAATTCATCGCATCGACATCGTCAACGATTTTACAAAAGTGAGTACAAAACTTTAATTATCTTTTCCTGGGCTTTATTGACTAACATATAAAGACTTAGTACATACATTTTTGCTGTTTATATCTTTCTATAAATTGAGTAAACTATTTTGCATATTAGTTACTATAATACAATGCGCCCTGAATTGGTATACACACTCCATTGATCATAATATATCTACCTAATGAAGTTAATATTGAATAGTTTCTTGTCTAAACGCTTTTCATGAATTTAAGACCCTATATATTTTTGAATATTTAAAACTTAAATAAATAATCATGTGTTAAAATCATATATTTCGTTGAGATGTATCATTGATTAGGGTGTGCGAGAAGTGCATTTGGGACTAGCTCAAAAGATATTGAGGAGAGCTAGTCAAGGAGCAATGGCAACAGTCAGCTGCAAGGGGAGGGTTCCTCCATGTGTCAGTTTTCTATCAGACACCATTGCTGATATGGTTTGTTCATAACCTCTTTCATTTTAATTTCCCTACACTGATTTAAAAACCATTTTTCTTAATATCTTACATTAACCTCTGGTAAGGGAGGATTTTCACATTTCTCTTCACCCCCATCTATATCTCTTTCTCTTTTACCTATGGCACGATAATTATTTTTGTAGACTTAGGGTAGCCAGCAGCAAGATCCCACCCCACCGTCGAGCTGAAGCTGAGCATCCGCAAGCGTGCCACTGCTGCTGCTAGGGCTGGATTACCTAAGACCGATCCAAGTTCACCAAACAGACCCAGTCACTCTACAACTCTGATAAGCAAAAAGAAGGCAAGGAAAAGTAGATTTGATTTAGAGGAGCGAACAAAAAGCTCGAATTTCGCAACAGGCAGTTTAGTTTTACTTAGAAACGAAAGTAGAAAGAAAATCGATCCAAGAAAGTAACGGTTCATAAAAATAGATTAAAACTATTCTATGTATATTTAACTCTGATCTAACTGACCAACTTTTTATGATGACACTTCTATATCACAAATATGTTTAACTGACATTATATATATCATGTATAATAGAAACTTATAAGATAGAAATTTGTAAACTAAAACTTGTAAAATACAATACATATCAACATTAACTTATGCGCGCATAGACCTAAGATGCATAGACCTAAGATGCATAGACCTAAGATGCATAGACCTAAGATGCATAGACCTAAGATGCATAGACTTAAGATTTATAAATTCAATAACTATAAAATAAATGCATAGACTTAAGATTTATAATTTCAATAACTATAAAACAAAATTAATACCTACCTCATAAGAACCAAAATATATTTACTTCTTAACTAAACTATAAACCTAGGATTGTAAACAATTATAAAATAAATACCTACCTCATAAGAACCAAAATGTACTTCGGGTTCAATTAAAATGTATCTAGCTAAAGTAATTTACAGTAAATAATATCTAGTGATAAGAACATAAAAACACACCGTAGATGTATACAACTTTTAAAAAGTACCTACCTAAAGTAATTAACATATCTAGTAATAAGAATATGAGAACCAAAATAATGATTAATTTATTAAAATACCTAAAGTAATGTACATTAACGTATCTATTGATAAGAAAATGTTATCTATAAATTGAAAATATATTTAATTCTGAAAACCGAAAAACATAAGAGCCATTATTGTACAAATATCGCGTAAAAAGAAGAAATCATAACATGTCATGATTTCTCCTTTTTGCCCCAGGAAGGGTCGTGTGAAGGGCTCCCACCAGCGATCATTTAACTAATCATTTCCATAGTTACCTACGTCATTCCACTCGAGTTCCAATACCTCACAATTCATTCTTATCTCATGTTTACGTTGGCACACTCAATGCAAGCGCCAGACGCCATAAAGAAATACACACAGAAGTACTCGTACTGCACCTTCAGTGCATGCGAACAAAATATATATCATATTTCCGTCTGCCCACTCAGAGCAAGAGCCAGACGAGAGGAAGTAAGATATATAAAAAATACTCACACCTTCAGTGCATGTGGGCGAAATGTATCTATTGGCTATGGTGTGCCACCATAGATTATGCAACGTAAGCAGAACAGCTTAAAAGAATCGGATTGATGAGTGATGTGCTGATAGTGCCGAAATGCAATATCATAGGAATTTCGAGGGAATATCATGAACGATGCAATGCAAAACAGTATATAAGATCATAATAAAATGTAAAGACTTCTCTTCTATTCTGGGAGTCACCACACAAACCTCTAGTTTTTTTATTTAGCAACACGCTGGAAAGACTGTAGGTTTATTCAAGGTAACTCAGACGTTCTACAGAGCTATTCACTTTTGGGTACAAGGATCATAAGGCTACTCGCCGGTCCAAGTCTGGTTACTTCCGAAGAACCTAGAAGATCCTCACTAAACAGTACGTTGGCCACAGGACCGGCCAATCTCTGGTCGAATGGTTTGATATGCCGGTTAGGCTTTCCAGGGACATGTCAGCTTTCTGGTAGACTTTGAGTGGTATACTGCGGACTGCGCTTGGGATCACCCGGCGGATCGACTGACGGAGTCGAAGTGTTTAATTCTCGATGGCCGGGCGTGAGGACTTCGAACTGCTCTCCCCGGTCTGAGGGTAGCTCCAGTTGATGGTGAAGACGTCCGCCATCCCGCATCGGAAGCAAAAGGGTGACTCGGGGAGTTTCACGCAGTCATACATTGTGTGCCCTGGCTCGCGGCAGACCCAACAGGTGAGCTTGCTCCTGTCGCGTTGCCGGTAGGCTACTGCGTCAATGTCAGCTTACGCGGAATTGCTTTCCCGCTCGTCTTTTTCGGTGAGCTCGTTAACTTGCCTCCGGAAGGGATTTCCGGTAAAGATTTTCGCTTTGCTAACTTGAGATTCGTGGAGGAACTTTTCGATCCGGCGGCAAACATACACCTGTTCCGCGATGTCGGAGGTGTTGAAGGTCAGGAGGTATTGACCGATCTTTCGCTTGACGTTATGTTTCACGATCTCTATGAGCTCGCGATTCGCCTTTGGGAATCTCAGTTTAGCGTTAAGCCTTAGCAGTTCTTCATAATACTCGTCAAAATCTCGTGCTCGCTCTGCTTCCTTTCCGACATTTGTCGAAAGATGTCGAAATCTGTTTCCAGACTCCGATATTATTCCAGCAGAGCGAGCCTCAAAGCTTCCCATGAAGCTGAGCGGTTCTTTTTCAACCATCCCCAGAACCACATCTTCGGCTGCCCACGTACTAAGTGGTGGAAGTTCAGCAGCACGTCTGACCATGAAGCGTTACATGACTCTCTCTGCCGATTCAACTGAATCAGGAAGTCATCGACAGAGAGGTCCTTATTCTCGAAATAAATGTCCCACTTAGGAATGTTGTGGTAGCGCGGATAGGAGCTAGGGAGGGAGAGTGCCTGTGAAGGCCCCAGTCCGATACTGGGCTGACGAGGTGTTGAGTCATTCAGGTTCAGGTTGCTCAGCTGCGCCAAGAAATTGTCGACGTTGGCGCCGCGTGCCATGAGGACGGGCTGAGCTTTGGGGTTGTAGATCTGGGTTTGTGCGAGGAGGAGGACCACTAGGGTTAGCGAACGTTCCGCCCTGCCTCGCGTTATGGACCACCGGTGGCACCGTTGGGGACCGGCCGGTTTGATTAAAAGCGAGTGGACCTCTGCGAAGGTCCGGTGGAGACAGTCCGGTTCTGACTGAAGTCTGGTTGGGTCGCGCGTGCGGTCCGAGGAGTGCCTCCCGAACAGGGACGTGCTGTGGTGCTTCAGGTTGGGTGTGCGGTATGTTTTTTGGAGTTAAGTTTGCCTATTCTTAGTTGTAGTCCAGGATCACGACGAGGAGACGTGATAGACACCGATCCCATTTCCTTTTTTTTAATTTTTTTTTTGGTTTTTTTTTTTATAAATTTTATGTTTTTTTTTATTTTATATTTTTTTTGTTTTTTTCTGGTCTTGGTTTTATATACATTTTTTTGATACGATTTATTGGTTTTTAATACTAAGTTTCAGTAAATATTTTATTTGTTTTGTAATATAATATAGACGATAAAAAAAGTATTTACCTGTACAAAAGATCAATTCGCCGAGATTTCACGAAGAAAACTTGCAAAACTTCACCGTAAAAAATATTTTTAGCTTTTATTTCTTTAAGAAATGATTTTTCTATTGAATTAATTGCAAGTTCTGACAATCTGTCATCCAGCATTTTATTTCTTGCATATGATTTTATGCGCTTAAGAGCAGAGAAGGAACGTTCAACAGAGCTGCTGGATGTTGGAATTGTTAAGATAAGCGAGCTTAATTTAAAAATTTCTGAAAAGGTGTCTCTTAACTCGAAAGTATCAATCATTTTGGGAATGTGTTTAATAGAAATGTTTTTAAATTGTTCTTGCGAACATTTGTAAAAAACACTTAGTTCATTTCTAAGTTTTATGAAATCAAAAAAAGGACCATAAGAAGATTTTAAACATTCAAATTCTTCAGCTGGAAATTTATTTTGGGAATCACCAAACTTTTTTGAGGAAAGCAATGCTAAAAATTTTAATTTTTTTAGTGAATCGAACCTAGTTTCCATTTGTAAGGACAAAGTGTCGATAATTTCAAAAAATATTTGCCTATACCTTAGTTCAAAGCTCGCTAAGCTTTCGCCTCGTTTCGGAACAGGATAAAATGCATTTTTAAGTGCCTCAAAAATATTTTGAAATTTTGTTCTTATGTTATTAATTTCAAACTTAACTAATTCAATTTGCTCGCAGCAGAAATTTATATCAAATATTTTTGTTTGTAAAATTTTAAACAAAATATCTGTGTGTGTAAAAACATCATTAAAAGTATTAAGCATAAAACCGTATTAAAAGAGTTTAAAAAGTGAAGAAAGCCTCTAGCTTGAACTGCGTCAGCCCCCCAAGTATCTGGATCATCAATCATTTCTTCAAATAATTGTAGCAAGTCACCCAAATGTGCTTGGATCGAATTAACGAGACGCGATGAATAGTTCCATCTTGTTGGAGCAACAGCAACTCCCGTAGAAAGTTAACCGATTGAGATAAAACTAGGTTTAATACATGCGCATTGCAATGGATAAATATTGCATTTGGAAACTGAGTTTTCACTATTGCTTGGGTTCCATTTAATTCGCCTGACATAACTGCGGCACCGTCGTATGTTTGCGCTACAATTTTTCACCCCAGTTTTTATCTGTTATCAAGTCTATAATATTTTTGGAAATTGCTCTAGCTGTTCGATCGTCGCTTACATCCCAAAATTGGTAAAATCTCTCTTTTGCGGAACCATTGATAGACAATTGCGGGTGGCAATGGTGCAGTAGTAGTGTATTCGCTTACGGAATGGAAGGTAGTGCGTTGGAATCCCGGCCAAGTCCATTACTTTATACCGAATACATGAAATCGTAATCTCCCTAAGTAACTTAGACACCACCCGTGGAGAAAAACCCTACAACTGCACCCAAACACTGCTTTCCTATCTCTCTATGCTTTCTAATACCAAGTAGCTTACACTGTGTTCTTAGCATTATAAGGGTAATGTAACAATAGAAAAAAAAATCCCTTTAACGTAAGCAAATTAATTAAAAAAAAAAAAAAAAAAAAAAACAAGAGACTTTTTTGTACTATCACTATACAGATATTACTGTTCTGGATGAAGAATTTATGCCACAACAATCAAATTAACAAGGTAAAATTGTCAAATGTAAATAATTGAACATTATTGTGAATAAGCCATAAGCGAACGATATTTGACATTTTCATCTACGAGTATCTCTCCACTTTTGTTATGTATACAAAAATCATATAAAATGCCAAAGCAGTTGTGTCTTTAAAGCACAGCTGGAATAAAACCGAAACTATTATAACGTTTAAAGAAGCAGTTGTAGTTTACTTTTAATTTACAAAATTACAGTGCTCAACGGGAAGTTTATTTCAGATAAAACAGTTTTCCCTTTGTTTTAGCAAGTTTGCAAGTTCTTGGAAAGAACATTTGGTCCATTCGAGCCAAATTACATATTAATAGAACAATTGACATTTAAGTGTGTGATACATATCTAAACTATTCTAAACTATAGATTAAAACTAAAACTTAATTTATATCTTAACTAATAATTTTCATCTGAAAATAAAACAATATTTCAATTAAAAAATACAAATTGATATATCAAGGACAATACCTTGTGAGTTTTTTGTGCCAATCGGGTTCCCGCGTCGTGTAATTAATTTCCATTGTGCGCTGCAGTACCAGGTGAGTGAGTAATATCTAAATAAGCCCCTTTTATTATATTTGCCATACTCCATATATATTCATATTCGTACAATGAGTGCTGCGAAAGAATTAGAACTCCTAAAAAATGCCCTTTCAATAATCAAATTGGACTATAAAAGCTTTTGTTCATCTGTCGATTCCAAAAAGACGAAAAATCCAATTAATAGTCGTTTGGTCATATGAGAAGATTTGTTTAGGCAATGCAAATCGATCAACGAAAAGTTGGTTACTATGTTGGATGATGAAGAGGCAGTTCAGGAGCATGAGAGAATTGTTGAAGAGATACGTGAGACATATCTCGAGTATAAATCCGATCTGCTGGACTGTTTGGACAAAGTTACGGAGTCCACATCTAAAATCACTTCGTCTCTTGATAGTTCTACTCCGCATGGTATACATTTGCCAGAAATGGCGCTTTAAATTTTCGCTGGACAATACGAAAAATGGAGGCAATACAAAAGTAAATTCGAATCAATGATTCATAATAACTCTGGTCTGACAAAAATTCAGAAACTTCACTATTTGAAGTCTGGTTTATCTGGGGAGGCCGATCATTTGTTGCAGCACTTGGACATCGATGATGGAAGCTACGACAAGGCGTGGTCCATTTTGTGTTCGCGGTATGACAATAAGCGTTTTTTAGTAAATACCCATTTAAAGATGCTTTTCAATCAGCCCGTTATACAAAATGAAAACGCGTTCGCGCTCAAAACGATGCTGGATACGACCACAGAGTGTATGCATTCTTTGAGCAATCTTGAAATTCCTGTGGAACATTGGGATTTAATAATAATTTAAATTATTTTTCAAAAATTACCTACAAGTACTCAGCAGTTGTGGGAAGAACGATTGGGAGGTAGCAAGGAGTTGCCATCGTTCAACGAATTTGCAACGCCTTTGGAAACCAGGTTTAGGACGTTGGAAGTTATAGACCAGCAGAAGCCGAAGATGAAAACCCCTATCCAAAAGGGTCATGCAACAAAAACGGCGCTTCATGTAAGACAAAATAAGCAGAAGGAGCAATTTTGTTGTAAGGTTTGTGGCAAGGGGCAACATCCTATTCGCACGTGCAACCGGTTTGTTAAAATGAACGTTGTAGAACGCTGCAATATAGTGCAGAAGATCGGTGTTTGCAGTAACTGTTTGGCATATAGCCATTTCACGCAGCAGTGTCCGAGCCAAGGTGAAGTCGCCAAGTGGATGATATATCCACCCGAGAGCTCTGCTCGATCCAGGATCGGAAGCGACGTTCATCACTGAATCAGCAGTGCAGATGTTGAACTTGAAGGCCCGAAATACATTTATTGAGGTTTCAGGGCTGGAAAAGGTCAGCAGTGGAGCATGCCATCGGTATGCTGATATTTCGTTTGGGTCTCTACACTCCAATTTCGAGACCGGTACACGAGCCTATGTGTACAAATCCCTGACTGGGCTTCTCCCGGCCAAGGAACTGACCCTCAATAAATGGAAACACATCAGCGCATTAACTTTAGCTGATCCTCTCTTTTACAAACCAGCTACAGTTGACCTCCTGCTGGTATATCCGGACATAATACTGCCCGAGATAGTCAGGGGTGACGAAATGTCACCTATCGCGCAAAACACGCAGCTGGGATGGATATTACTGGGTAAGATACCCGCAAGTCAACACATATCGGTATATAGCTTCCTCCAAGTGGTCGATATCGACACCCAGTTGCGTAAGTTTTGGGAGATTGAGGAGGTCCCATATAAGGATATCGAGACTGAGGAGAATCGGAGGTGTGAAGAACACTTTAGAGAAACGACGAAGCATTCGGCAGATGGACGATATGAGGTTTCGTTCCCATTTAAGGACGGATGGCAACCCGCGCTTGGGTCCCCGAAGTTAGGAGCCTTGCATAGGTTCCATCAATTAGAAAGAAAATTTCTGAACAACACAGCACTACACCGAGAATACTCAAAGTGTATGGAAGAATATCGATCGTTGGGTCATATGACGGAAGTCCATGATGACGATGATGTACTGCGAATACCGTACCATTATTTTTTGCCCCATCACCTTTACAGCCGATGTGGAGAAAATGTACCGGCAGATTCGGATGAGCCAACGAGATGCGTACTATCAACTCATATACTGGCGTAAGAGTGACCAGGAACGCATGAGGATGTACCGATTGGATACAGTCACATTCGGCACGGCCAGTGCACCCTATCTCGCCATTCGCACGCTGAACCAGGTGGCTTTGGACGAAGAGTCACATTTTCCGTTGGGAGCTCAGACCGTGCGAGATGAAATGTACGTCGATGACTTAATTTCTGGTGCCGATTCACTGGAAGCTGCCCTACATAAGCGTGATGAGGTGCGACAGTTTCTGGCGACCGCTGGATTCCATTTGCGGAAGTGGACAAGCAACTCGCAGGACATGTTGGAAGGCATTCCACTGGAGCAGCGGGAGTTGGACTTTTCGGTACAATTTGGGTCTTCGGCAGAGCATATTAAGGCGCTCGGAATACGATGGTTTCCTGCTGACGATGTATTCTCGTTCCGAGATGTCTTAGGCGATGCTTCTCAGGTGCCGACGAAAAGGACTATGTTGTCAGCTATTGCACGCCTGTTCGATCCATTGGGTTGTGTTTCGCCGTGCGTTGTCAAGGCGAAGATGTTTATGCAGCAGCTATGGTGGCGTGGACTCACTTGGGATGAACCCATTCCAGCGACTCTTAAGGACGAGCTCTCTCAAGAGCTTCCTTTGATTGAGAGTATCCGGATTCCACGATGGGTGAACCTGCAAAGACAACAAAGGGCAATCGAAATCCACGGATTCAGCGATGCTTCGGGGAAGGCTTATGGCGCGGCAATATACCTTCGCGTTTTAGATAGCGATAACAAAATTCATGTACATCTTCTAATGTCAAAGACAAGGGTGGCTCCTTTAAAAACCGTTACACTTTCCAGATTGGAGCTCTGTGGAGCAGTCATAATGGCGACACTCTTGGATTATGCGGTGAAGATCTTAAAGTTTGGTGATGTGAGGATTTATGCGTGGTCTGATTCAACGATTACGTTGGCGTGGATCATGGCACCGCCATCGAAGTGGAAAACGTTTGTGGGTAACTGTGTGGCAGAGATACAACGTCTGATAAATTGTAGCATCTGGAGACATGTCCCGACAGCGCATAATCCAGCAGATCTGGCTGCACGTGGGCTTTCGCCATCGGAGTTAAATGATAACACCCTCTGGTGGAATGGTCCACAGTTTCTCAGGGCTGACTGGGAATTCTCAACGCCAAACCAACCAACGAATTTGTCAACTGGAAAGTCGCAAAATGCAAACCCATTGCGTCATCCAGGAGGACAATGATGTCAATATGTTGATCCATCGACACTCAACGCTATCTGGATTACTCAGGATTTTAGCATATTGCTGCAGATTTGCTTCCAATGCACGCAAACCATCAGCACAACGGGAGGTACTGACGCTGTCACCGATGGAGATTGAGATAGGTCTGCAGGTCGCCGTAAGAACAGTGCAAGCGAGCATGTTCTTTGACAACCCTAAGGATAAGCAGCTTAATCTTAAAGGGATAAAATCTCTACTACCATTTGTCGATGAGGATAGGCTTATAAGAGTAGGAGGTAGGCTTCAAAATGCAGACTTAAGTTATAGCCAACAACACCCAATTATTTTAAAGCCAGGTCACCATTTCACGCTACTCGTCATAAAAGCCGCACATGAAAGAACCCTTCATGGCGGCACTCTGCAGATGATAGCATACCTTCGAACAAAATATTGGATCCTCAACCTAAAAAGAGCTGTCAAAAAAATGTATCCACAGCTGCAACATATGCTTTAGACACAGCAAAACCAGTTTGTCAGCTGATGGGAAATCTACCACCCCCAAGGGTGCGAGTTTCTCGAGCCTTCAGCTATACCGGAGTTGATTATGCCGGGCCCATCGAGGTGAAAGCCTGGAAGGGTCGAGGAACGAAAACATTTAAGGCGTACTTCGCAATATTTGTGTGTTTGGCTACTAAGGCAATTCACCTTGAGTTGGTCAGCGACATGACAACTCAAGCCTTTATTGCAGCCTTTCGCAGATTTTCGTCCAGACGCGGTAACCCTAAGGAGATCTTTAGTGACTGCGGCAAAAACTTCGTGGGCGCTGCCAAAGAATTGGAGCACCTTCGAAAAGCAGCGGCATTTAACAGAACCGAAGTAGCAGAAACTGTTTTGAACGACGGAGTCAAATGGAATTTTATTCCTCCAGCTTCCCCGCATTTCGGAGGATTATGGGAAGCGGGGGTAAAATCGGTAAAACATCACCTCAAACGCGGTGCCGGAAATTCAACCCTGACCTTTGAAGAGCTGTACACACTCTTGGCTCAGATCGAGGCATGCCTGAACTCTAGACCTCTTTGTCCCCTCAGCAGTGACCCAGATGATTTCTCAGCCTTAACTCCAGCACACTTCCTTATTGGAGAGTCAACATTAAGTGTACCCGAGCCAAACATCACTGACGAAAACATCTGCTGTGTTGAGAGGTGGAAGAGGATACAGCAGCTATACCAAACCTTCTGGAAGCAATGGAGCTCGGAATATCTATCCCGTCTCCAACAACGACCAAAATGGCTCAAGACTCAACCACAACCACAGTTAGGGGATCTGGTATTGGTAAAGGACGAGCGAATTCCACCTTGTAAATGGATCATGGCTCGAGTGATACATCTACACCCGGGAGCAGACAAACTTATTCGCGTGGTCACCTTGAAAACACCGAATGGTGAGTTTAAACGACCCATCACCAAAATCTGTTCACTACCGAGCAACAGTACCGGCCAATCAGTCATATAAACTCGAAAATATTAGAGCACTATAAACAATAACTTCTAAAATCGTCCCTTATCAATAGGTATACATATAACACTTTAAATAAAATTTAACTTTCATTAATATTTACCTATATATTACGTACCCACGATATACACATTACATTATCACACTCACACTACACATGCACATTTCTCACAAGAAAAAAAAAAAAAAAAAACACCCTGTAAAAATATAGTAAAAACCGAAAATCTCCATAAAATTTAAATTCACATATCAATTATCCCAACACCACACCACATAATTCAATATTCAACACTACACAGAATAAAAATTCGAAAAATATAAAAACAAATCTTGTTTATCAACACTAAACCCACTCAAATAATAAAATACATAATAAAAAAAAAACAACATACATAATACAGTCCGATTTCTTCTAATCAAAAGTTGTCACACATACACTCACACCAACACGCAATATGAAATTCCTCAACTTCCATTCATAAAACCAAAAAATAAATAAAAAATGCTCCATGTAGAGAGAAGGAGATGGCAAATAGGGCAATATTACTCACTCCAGATTAGGTTGTTTTGTTTTGCTATGTCTGTTTGTATGTCTGTCTCTGTTCCACTAATTGTATCTTCAACAGAAAACACGAAGAGCAAGCATCAACACAAATTGAAAGTTTAACAGGAAGCAGAGACCAAAAGGAACAAACCGATAACATTGGAGATGACTACCTTACCTACCAGACGTATCAGTGATGGGAGTTATGAAACATTTGGAGTTCGATGATTTGTTGCGAAACTAGTTCACGGCGGGGGTGAATGTTCTGGATGAAGAATTTATGCCACAACAATCAAATTAACAAAGTAAAATTGTCAAATGTAAATAATTGAACATTATTGTGAATAAGCCATAAGCGAACGATATTTGACATTTTCATCTATCTCTCCACTTTTGTTATGTATACAAAAACCATATACAATGCCAAAGCAGTTGTGTCTTTAAAGCACAGTTGGAATAAAACCGAAACTATTATAACGTTTAAAGAAGCAGTTGTATTTTATTTTTAATTTACAAAATTACAGTGCTCAACGGGAAGTTTATTTCAGCTAAAACAGTTTTCCCTTTGTTTTAGCAAGTTTGCAAGTTCTTGTAAAGAACAATTACAGATAAGAAATTTGAAGTATCAATCTCCTTATCTATGTTATTTGAGATGACACTTGATACTGTATACCTTTAAATATGGTTGCAGATTTTAAATCATTTTCTAATTTTAGGTCATATTTTGATATAAGGTTCAAAAGCTCAACATAATTTCCCTTATTTTGAGACTCTTCTCGTTCATCGTTTCCCCTGAACGCTAGCTCTTGGGAGCCCAAAAAGCACACAGCATCTACAAGCCTTTCCAAAATTTGTCTATTTTCAGATACTTGCTCGTTGTGAGGCGAGACAGATATTTTTTTTTGTTCGTCAAGCAACAAGTCTATGCGAGTGGTACCAAACGTTTTTAATGTTACGCAACAATTTATGTGGGCTTGGGAAACTATATGTTTATTCGATGCAACTGTGAAATGGTTTAGATCAGTGTATCCTGATGTCCAAACTCCCCTCTCTTGGTTGCTTGAAAAAAGCAAGCAAGGCCAGCAGAATACTTTGCTCAACGTTGGACAGGTTCTGTATCTTTTAGTGCGAGTGTGTTATGAGTCGAGGCTGGCCACAGGGGCATCTTCGGAGTAGTGGAGGAGGACGGTGGCACGCTCGCGGTTGCACGGCTATCGCTCGTCGGACGGGGGTAGTTCTTGTCACCCCTCACACTAAACCACCTGCTCACAAACAAAATTATTCGTGCCTGAAGAAAAAAAAGGAAGAAGATAGGCAGAAAACTAAATCGGACGGACAAAAAAAAAGACGAAAGAGAAACGAAGAGAAAGATAGGACAGAAGAAAAGGAAAATCTCAATACCTTTGCCCTACCAAGGAGAGAGTCCAGGAAGTCAGATGCAATTTTCACTACCCTAACTATGCTAACTAATCCTATACTAATCTAAAACGTAAGAGCTAAACCTTAACATCTATCCCTAATCTAACTTATACCTAACCTAATTCTAGACTACTTTGCATCAACTGCTTCCTGATGTCGCTCCCTGATAAGGTTCGTCTTGTTCCTGAGACTTGCCAGATGATGACGGCTCTGGCTCGGCCTACCCACCCTATGTGTCGTTCGACACTCCATTGGCTATCTCTCTGGCCGGAAATAGTGAGAGACAGCCCCTTTACGCCAGAATCCAGTCACTTGTACGTCCGTGTACTAGTAGTAGAAAGTTCGTTCGTCGTCACGTCGCGTCCTCATGTTCGTTGGTCGTCTACGTACCGTCTACGTCATTGCACAGGCGGAAGGACGGCCTTCCCAATTACTCCACACGCCAAATCACAAAGGTTTCTACTCCATTGAAACACACATATCAAATTCACTTGTAAAATCCAGTATAATTCATAAAAAAAACTAAAACTACGTTAAAATAAAAAAAGGAATCCTATGGATACCTGTGTGCTGGTAAGTGAAAAATCCTAAACTTACAACTAATAAATTAGATTTGGCTTAATTCCTGCCACAAAAAGGAAAGTATGAAAAAAAACTTACGGCTTATTAATTGTCGTCCCTCGTCGTCCTGCCGGCAGCACTTGGAGCGATGATCTGAAATCTTATTAAAATGTTGGGCTTTACCGCCTCTTTCTTTATGTTCTCACTAGCACTGAACACTATATCCTTACAGTTTAATTTGTAATTATCACTAATCAAAAAAATGTCATTAAAACTAATCAACTAATTATTCAATAAATCTTCTATTGACACTAATTCACTATATTGTCTGTATCTACACGTTCTTTCAGTTGCACTAAATCACTGAGCCTTAAGGGGGATATAACCCTGCTGAGGCACAGTGGCTGCTGACAAGCGGAGCGCCTATGCTGCGTTGACCTTTTCAAGGGCGAAGTAGCTGGGGTCTTTGACTGGTCCTGTTGTTGTGCCGTTATTTGCGCCTGGTGTTTAAACGCCGGTTTTGTCTCGCGCACAATTTCACACCACTAAGCAAACGTTCAAATGTGGAGTCTGTTGGCGACAATGACGGATTCACTGATCCCAGGACAAAAAAATCAGCAGAGGTGAGGGTCGTCTTTCGACTTAATGCCCCAACCCAATACCTGGTGAGAACAAGGATGTTTTAGGAGGCACACAAACATCACTTCAAAGCGTTACATACCTCTGCTATCTTTCTATTGCTTATTTCAATCTGGTGGTTTCCGTCTTTTTGCAATAAATCCGTATGAAGGTCTCTAGGAATATGCAAAAAGCTTAGTGCACTATGTTTTAGTGTCTTTGTAATTATAACTAACTCACCTACGAGTATATTCTTTTTCTTTTTGAGGTATGTTTAGATACTGTTCACTAAGTTTCGCGGATATTAACCACGAATAAACTTTGTTTGCCAAGAAACTTTCACCTTGAATTGCTGCTTACTAGCACAGTTGGAATAAACTAGGGTAATGACCCTTAACCGACCTTTCTCAATAAAATTTGAATTCCTATGTATAAATTACATTATATTGCCAGATATATTTGTCTCTATCCGCTGGTATAGGCTCCTTATCAACCATATCTCTTGCAACATGTTGACCACTTCTTACTTTCCATAATCATAACACAAACAGCTACTTATTCATAACACTAAAATACATCATACGTAATCTTAATCTATATTGCACTTTCCTAATCCTAATATTGCACTAATCTTAATTGATTAAAAATCCTATCACAGTTCGTATACCTATATTTTAAAAATATATAACTACTTAAACTTAAAACTACCTTATCATACCTACTATTGCAACATCCCTCTGTCCACGTAATCGATAACCTACATTAATTGCAAGGTGTGAGCAGCCAAGCAAGTGAAATGACTAGAGTGTACCGTACCAGTATGTACATAGTGGACTGTCAGTGAGAGAAATATTTTTGTTTTGTTTCGTGTTCTTGGATTGCATATTGCATATTAGATTCGGTCGTCAGGTAAGCCTAACTTTGTTTTCTTTTATTTATTATCTATTATCTTCCACGCACTTAATTGATACTGTTTAGTGTTTTTGTTTTCTTTTTGGTGACGGTTCTACCGATGGAGATTCTTCGGCGTTGGAAGAAAGCTAGTGGAATTCCACCCTTCACGTGGTGGTAGAAGTGCATCAAAATTGCACGCAATTCTTCTATGAATAAACCACTTCAATCCACAGGTAGGTGTATAAAGTTTTTTTTTTGACACTGATTGCCGAAATCTATTAATCGCATGTATGATTTACCCAATCAAACAAACTGTGATTGCCATTGTTTCTTGGACAGGTAGACTCCTGTGGTTCGGTTGCGTTTTCTTGCGATCAGTCAGTGTTTATATGTGCGTGCCGTCATTGTAATTTTCATTTATTGTTGTTGGTTATTATTTTATTTTCATATCTTTTTTTTTGTTTTAGCATGGTGCAACGAAGTCCAATGCAAGGGTGCATAGACCTTGGATTTACCTCAGAGGTAAGCGATTTGTTTTGGACATAGTGGTCCTTTATTGAGGTAGTAATTTTGTTTTGTTGTTTTTTTTGTTTTAGGTCGGCTAAAATGGATATCACCCAAGACTCAGGACCCCGTAACAGGATCGACGGCGGTTGGCGAGTGGTCGCGAGACTACCGACCTCGTAGAAAAGAGGGTCACGGGCGAATATCCGCCGCCTTTGCTAATTGCACCGCGAGCGTAGTCTCATATCTGTGCCGAACGTGTGGCAAGGGCCTACGCCTTGAGATGTCTCCAAGCCGGGCATCTTTGGTGAGTTTTTTTTTTCATCCTATCCGGTATTGCACGTGAAAATTACATAAATAACTTACTTAACCGTAGTCAGTCTTAGCCTCTATACTTATTCTAACTTTATACTTAGTGTGACTAGAAAATACAAATAAATAAATCAAAAAATACTTAAAACTAGATAAATAAACTCTCTTTTTCTATACCTAAAGCTAGTTGAATAAATAATAAATATAATATATATATAAAATATATCTCTGGACGATACTATAAATAAATTAACAAATAACACGAAAGTAGACACTAACTTAACAACGGCAGCATGAGTGCGTCATCTCTCTTTGGCGTTGTTATGTGTGGAGGTCCTTCGCATGGAACACTCCGACCTTCTCGCCTCTCTGATTCCCTATCTCGTAAAGAGAGTTTCCAATAGCCTTGAGCACTATTGCTTTTAGGAATTTTGGTCCCAATTTTGCATTATAGCCATCGGGTTGGCTACTCTGTTTGAAATTGCGTCGGTAAACGACTTGTCCTACCGTGTATTTTACGTCCCTACTTCTCGTATTGTACACTTTTGTAGCCTTGTTGTGCGCTAGCCTCAAGTTGTCATAAATGTTCGTCCTAATTAAACTTAACCTATCAGTCTTATTGGTGATTCGTATTCCAGTGTCCTTGAGCATGTCCAGTCGGCGTAAAATTTCGTACGCGTTTGCGTGCTGGATCATTGGTACGCCGAAGACAGCGTAATATGGTTCTAGTCCGGTGGCGTCGTGCACTACGCTCCTCAATGCAAATGCAGCATTGCTTACATGCAGGTCCCAATTACTTTGGTCGCCGTCTATGTATGACCGGATTTTGGTCAACAGAGAACGGTTCACCCTCTCGGAAGCATTCGCTTGAGGAGAGTAGAACGCGGTCCGGACGTGTCTGACTCCATACTTTTTAAGGAATCTGGAGAACAATTCTGAAACAAATTGTTTTCCGTTGTCGGAATGGACATGTTCGGGGACACCAAACACATGGAAAACACTATCTTCTAAATACTTCACTACCTCAGCTGCCGTTGCTTTACGGATAGGCCGCAATAACACATACTTACTGAAGTGGTCTAACACGATGAAGATATGGGTATGTCCTGTCTTAGTTCGTGGGTAGGGTCCTAAGAAGTCTATATAGAGTCGCTGAAAGGGTCGCTCAGTGATCGTTTGCTGCCCCATCGGCGGTCGGGATACCACGTTAAGTGGCTTATTGCACTTGCAAATTTCACAGGATTGTACGTGTTTTTGGACATCGGATGCCATTCCTGGCCAGAAATATTTTTGCTTTACCTTGGCTAAAGTTTTGTTCACCCCGCCATGTCCTGCCGATGGGGAGTCGTGGGCGGTTACCAAAAGGCTCCCACGCAACTCCCTCGGTACCCAGAGTTTCCAGGCCCTATCTTCCTGCAGTTCGTCACCAGTTCGTATGTCTGTCCGTTTGTAAACGTAGCCGTCTGATATACATAAGTCAGGTAGTCTGTCTTGGTTCTTCTCGACCATCTTCCTCAACTCGTCATACTCTTCCGAAGAGAAGTATGGCGACTTGAGATCGACTTCCAAGAGAACAGTGTCAGGCTTGAGCTCCTCCATGTGGACGCGTGAGAGAGTATCCGGGACTACATTTTGTATGCCCTTCCTATGTTCTATCACGAAATCAAACACTTGGAGCTTGAGGCTCCATCTAGCCAAGCGGCCTGACAAGTCTTTCTGGGTCATAAGCCACTTAAGGCTAGCGTGATCCGTGATAATAGTGAAAGGCAATCCTTCCACATAGGCTCGGAACTTCTTCACTGACAGGACGGCCGCATAGCATTCAAGTTCTGTAACGCTATAGTTCCGTTGTGCGGAATTAAGCTTCTGGGACATGAATGCTATCGGTCGTTCGTTATTCTCCGCATCCTTCTGGAAGAGAACACTTCCTACACCAGTTGTCGAAGCGTCACACTGTATGTAAAAGTGTTTTGTAAAGTCAGGGTTGGCCAGTATTGGCGCGGTAACCAGTGACATTTTGAGCTGGTTGAAAGCTCTAAGCGCCTCGTCAGTCATGTTGAATGTTTGTCCTTTTTTCAAGCAGTCTGTCATGGGGCTTGATAGAGTAGCAAAGTTCGGTATGAACCGCCTGTACCACCCTGTCATACCTAGGAATCGACGGAGTTGCTTGGGAGTCTTTGGAACCGGAAAGTTTTCGACTGCCGACACTTTGTCTTTGTCGGTTCGCAAGCATCCATCACCGACTATATACCCTAAGTACTTAATCTCCTTGTAGCAGAACTTACTTTTTTCCACATTGATAGTAAGCCCCGCATCCCGTAAACATTTGGAGACCTCCTCTAGCGATCGGACATGTGACTCGAAGTCTGGCGAACAAACCAAGAGGTCATCGAGGTAGACAAAGACATGCTCCTTTAACTTGGAGGGTATGACTTTGTCCATGAGCCTACACATTCTCTGGGCAGCGTTGCACAATCCGAATGGCATAACCGTGAATTGGTACAACGGCCGCCCTGGGACTGTGAAGGCCGTCTTCTCTCTTGATTCCTTCTCCAGAGGAATCTGCCAGAAAGCGTCTTTGAGGTCTATCCCTGATATAAACCTGGTTTCCTGCAGTCGACTAAGCAGACCCTCAATGTGGGGAAGTGGGTATGCATCCTTCTTTGTTACTGCATTAACTTTTCGTGAGTCCAGGCACAATCTGTTTTTGCCTGGCTTCCTCACCAACACAACAGGTGAGCTCCAGGCGCTATTGCTCTCCTCGATTACACCCAATGACAGCATACGGTCGAGTTCTTCAAACAGCAATTTCTGTATCGCGGGCGAGATCGGGTAGTGTCTCTGTTTGATGGGAATTTTGTCGTCATCCACCTCTATCATATGTTCTTCGAGACTGGTTTTACCCAAACCCCGCTCCGCAAATGATGGAAAGAGCTGTTTGATTCGCTCTAGCCGCTGTGCTTGTGCTGGTGAGAGTGCCTGGACTGGAGGAGCTTCTGCTGTCGGTGATGGAGTTTCGATCTCGCTGATCACATTCGGAGCGACCCTAAACGCACTCCAGAACTCTACACCCAGATAGAGTTGTTGTTGTAGGTTTGGGACCACAAAGAGCTCGATCTCTTCAGTTTTGTTACCCCACGAAACTTGTGTCGTAAACCGTCCCTGTATTCGTTGTGGGTTTCCGTCTGCTGTCTTAAGGTCTGTTGCCATCTTAGTCATCGTCAAGTTGTGTCTCTTTAAAAATTCGTCTGCCCCTTTTCCTAGGCAGCTTATCGAGGCACCACTGTCTAATAGGCCTAAGATCTCTTCTCCGTCTATTTTTACCTTAGCGTATGGTCTATTGTCGTCCGTGGTATTAAGTATTGTCGATTCTATCCTACTCTTTCGTCGTCTAAATATTGCACATTTTTCTCTTAGCCTTGAAATTTTCTTAAAATTTCTATCTTTCTTAGGCCGCGTCAATTCTTCTCCGAAAATTCTCTTTCTAGCTTCTTCGTATTCTTGCAATCGTCTATGTAAACTCTTTTTGGCCGGAACGTCAATTTTATTGGAGGGAATCTTCAAGTCGGGGTCCGTTCTTAGGATTCGGACTGGCCCGCGTCCATCTGTCTCCCCGGGATCGAATTTGTCGTCGACGGTTTGCTCCCGGATGCACCGCCGATCCTTGAGTTTCCCTGGCACTTCTCGCAGTTGAAGGCCAGACTTCCTTGCCCACAACTGAAGCACGTCAAGGTGTGAAAGTGTGAAGTGCAATTTGCTGCAGCTTTGGGTGCGTTCTTAACTCTACCTTCCTGCCTATTGTCTTTTGTCAATTGGGTCGTTCTGTCGTTGTTACTGTAGTTAGTCGGTCTGTTCGGTCGTTTCTGTTGGAGCGCCTCTACTTCGAATTCGTCTTCATCCGGCTCGGTATTTTTACCTTCCTCAAGCATTACCCTTTCGACTTCGCTCACACTTCTCCGAGCCCTACTATCTCGTGCAGCGATATGACTTTCTGCTCTTCTGCACTCATCGCGTAGTTCCCGGATCGTCAAAATGTTGCACCCAAATATTAGGTTTGCTACCCTGTCCTTCAAGTTCTGGCGAAGAATGGCCAGCAAATCCCTCTCGTTTGGTCTTTGTCGCATTTGTAATGTCAATGTCCGTATGTCGCTGTGGAAGTCGTCGAATGTTTCGTGGGGCAACTGCCTTCTATCCATGATTTGCCGAAGTATCTCATGGTCCCCTCGGTTGTTCTTGAACTGGTGGAGCAGTTCTGCCTTGAGGTCAAAATAGTTGAGCAGAGTGTCTCCTGCATTTTCCTCTAGGTACTGCCAATACCAACACTCTGCCGGCCCCGTCACTAAATGGTGGAAATTTGCGAAAACCTGGTCGCTTGACAGGCCGCTCTGGCGTTGCAGAGTCTCTATCCTAAAGATAAAGCTCTCCACAGACATACTTTTTGGGTTCCCATCGAACTTGATGCCCCATTTGTGGACGTCAATTCTTCTCCCTTCGGAGCGTGAAAACTCCTGTCGGGAAGTCACCTCCCTATGGGACTCTTCCCGACCGAAACCATGTGGAGAGCCGGTCATTAGGTGCTGCTGGGCTGACGATTGTCTATCGCCCTCAACATTGCGGGAGGTTTGAGGAGGACCTGGCCTGGTATTGGTCGACGCTTTCGAGGTGGCTAGCTGGGCTATGCTCTCTTGAAGCGCCTTCATTTCCTCGTGGAGGGTGTTCTGAACCCCCTTCAAACCTCCGGCGAATATCGTCAGCAATTCCACCCTATTCTCCCTTATTGCTAAGGAAACCTCCTTTTGAACCTGGTCAGAGATTCGGTCCTCTAGCGATCGAGTCCCTGCTACGGCCTCTCCCTCTTTCTCCTGGAGTATTCGCTCCCCATCTTGCCGCAGTTGTTGATCCCATGCTTTGAGCTCTCGGGCTGTGCGGTTTAGATCATCCGCACAATCGACGATTGTCACAGTAGACTTATCAGGAGCCCTTGAATGGGAAGACTCGCCTACTGCTGCCCCAGGGATTGGCGAAATGCCCAACTCCTGCGTCATCTTACGCGTTACTCGCCCAACTGGCGGCTCCGCTTGCTGAGCCAAGGTTGCCTTAGCAACTGCCCCTTTACCTTCCATCGCTCAACTAATTCAAACAAAATTCAAATACTGGGGAAATAACTCTAAAGTCCTACCAAAAGGTTTGAAAATTAAAAAAAATTAAATAAGAAAATTCAAAGAAAATAAAACAAAATAAAATAATGATTAATAAAATGTATGGGAAAATTAAAAGAAATAAAAAAATGTAAATATGAAAAAAAAATGTTTAACTAAATTCAAAAAAAATCCAGAAAGTAAAAAAATGTAAGAAAAATTGTTGTGTATTAAAAAAAAAGACTAAAAGATAGATCCTGTCTAAAATCAAAATGTTTTATTTCTGCTAGATAATTGTGATGGTGTGTGAAGTTTTGGGTCGGTTCTCCTGTACCATTCCGCCGGAGAGTCAGTTTTGTCCGTTTGTCCTAATCTT
Organism: Portevinia maculata; assembly: GCA_949715645.1. NCBI lineage: Eukaryota > Metazoa > Arthropoda > Insecta > Diptera > Syrphidae > Portevinia > Portevinia maculata. The sequence goes on from OX454527.1 coordinate 126,321,041, forward strand.
GTCTAGTCGTGACTGGGTCTCAGGAACTAAACGAGTGTTGAAAGTATGCCTTTCTGCTCCTAACCACTACTTGCCATCTGGTGAATAACCTGATTAAAGGCTGGCTAGTAGCTCCAGGCATACTCTCAACACGATCAAGGCTTTCAGACCAATGTTCTTGCCTCACGATGAGCCGTACTCTTGGCACTTGCTCATTGGATAGCAATTAGAACACGGGTCTGTCCACCCCGATCTGCTCTGCGTTCTAATATGAACTTCCAATTACCTCACATGATCTTTTGGCGCTTGGCCTTCAGATTGGACAGCCGTCTTCCATTCATATTAAGAACTCAGAGCTTATGCGGTTATTGAGAGTCGAAGAGAGACAGAAAAGTAAAATTTAAAAAAAGGATAAACAGAGAAAATAAACTAAAAATCGCGAAAAATCAAAAAAGTAAAAAAAAATCTAAGAAAATGAACGAATCTGTTGCGTGTCCAAGGTAACGACCTTTGCAACTAAAAATCGTTCCCTTGGAAGCGCAACTGGACCGTCTTTAACGTTGGGCGCCATTGTTTTGAGTCGAGGCTGGCCACAGGGGCATTTTCGGAGTAGTGGAGGAGGACGGTGGCACGCTCGCGGTTGCACGGCTATCGCTCGTCGGACGGGGGTAGTTCTTGTCACCCCTCACACTAAACCACCTGCTCACAAACAAAATTATTCGTGCCTGAAGAAAAAAAAGGAAGAAGATAGGCAGAAAACTAAATCGGACGGACAAAAAAAAAGACGAAAGAGAAACGAAGAGAAAGATAGGACAGAAGAAAAGGAAAATCTCAATACCTTTGCCCTACCAAGGAGAGAGTCCAGGAAGTCAGATGCAATTTTCACTACCCTAACTATGCTAACTAATCCTATACTAATCTAAAACGTAAGAGCTAAACCTTAACATCTATCCCTAATCTAACTTATACCTAACCTAATTCTAGACTACTTTGCATCAACTGCTTCCTGATGTCGCTCCCTGATAAGGTTCGTCTTGTTCCTGAGACTTGCCAGATGATGACGGCTCTGGCTCGGCCTACCCACCCTATGTGTCGTTCGACACTCCATTGGCTATCTCTCTGGCCGGAAATAGTGAGAGACAGCCCCTTTACGCCAGAATCCAGTCACTTGTACGTCCGTGTACTAGTAGTAGAAAGTTCGTTCGTCGTCACGTCGCGTCCTCATGTTCGTTGGTCGTCTACGTACCGTCTACGTCATTGCACAGGCGGAAGGACGGCCTTCCCAATTACTCCACACGCCAAATCACAAAGGTTTCTACTCCATTGAAACACACATATCAAATTCACTTGTAAAATCCAGTATAATTCATAAAAAAAACTAAAACTACGTTAAAATAAAAAAAGGAATCCTATGGATACCTGTGTGCTGGTAAGTGAAAAATCCTAAACTTACAACTAATAAATTAGATTTGGCTTAATTCCTGCCACAAAAAGGAAAGTATGAAAAAAAACTTACGGCTTATTAATTGTCGTCCCTCGTCGTCCTGCCGGCAGCACTTGGAGCGATGATCTGAAATCTTATTAAAATGTTGGGCTTTACCGCCTCTTTCTTTATGTTCTCACTAGCACTGAACACTATATCCTTACAGTTTAATTTGTAATTATCACTAATCAAAAAAATGTCATTAAAACTAATCAACTAATTATTCAATAAATCTTCTATTGACACTAATTCACTATATTGTCTGTATCTACACGTTCTTTCAGTTGCACTAAATCACTGAGCCTTAAGGGGGATATAACCCTGCTGAGGCACAGTGGCTGCTGACAAGCGGAGCGCCTATGCTGCGTTGACCTTTTCAAGGGCGAAGTAGCTGGGGTCTTTGACTGGTCCTGTTGTTGTGTCCGTTATTTGCGCCTGGTGTTTAAACGCCGGTTTTGTCTCGCGCACAATTTCACACCACTAAGCAAACGTTCAAATGTGGAGTCTGTTGGCGACAATGACGGATTCACTGATCCCAGGACAAAAAAATCAGCAGAGGTGAGGGTCGTCTTTCGACTTAATGCCCCAACCCAATACCTGGTGAGAACAAGGATGTTTTAGGAGGCACACAAACATCACTTCAAAGCGTTACATACCTCTGCTATCTTTCTATTGCTTATTTCAATCTGGTGGTTTCCGTCTTTTTGCAATAAATCCGTATGAAGGTCTCTAGGAATATGCAAAAAGCTTAGTGCACTATGTTTTAGTGTCTTTGTAATTATAACTAACTCACCTACGAGTATATTCTTTTTCTTTTTTTTTTCTTTTTGAGGTATGTTTAGATACTGTTCACTAAGTTTCGCGGATATTAACCACGAATAAACTTTGTTTGCCAAGAAACTTTCACCTTGAATTGCTGCTTACTAGCACAGTTGGAATAAACTAGGGTAATGACCCTTAACCGACCTTTCTCAATAAAATTTGAATTCCTATGTATAAATTACATTATATTGCCAGATATATTTGTCTCTATCCGCTGGTATAGGCTCCTTATCAACCATATCTCTTGCAACATGTTGACCACTTCTTACTTTCCATAATCATAACACAAACAGCTACTTATTCATAACACTAAAATACATCATACGTAATCTTAATCTATATTGCACTTTCCTAATCCTAATATTGCACTAATCTTAATTGATTAAAAATCCTATCACAGTTCGTATACCTATATTTTAAAAATATATAACTACTTAAACTTAAAACTACCTTATCATACCTACTATTGCAACATCCCTCTGTCCACGTAATCGATAACCTACATTAATTGCAAGGTGTGAGCAGCCAAGCAAGTGAAATGACTAGAGTGTACCGTACCAGTATGTACATAGTGGACTGTCAGTGAGAGAAATATTTTTGTTTTGTTTCGTGTTCTTGGATTGCATATTGCATATTAGATTCGGTCGTCAGGTAAGCCTAACTTTGTTTTCTTTTATTTATTATCTATTATCTTCCACGCACTTAATTGATACTGTTTAGTGTTTTTGTTTTCTTTTTGGTGACGGTTCTACCGATGGAGATTCTTCGGCGTTGGAAGAAAGCTAGTGGAATTCCACCCTTCACGTGGTGGTAGAAGTGCATCAAAATTGCACGCAATTCTTCTATGAATAAACCACTTCAATCCACAGGTAGGTGTATAAAGTTTTTTTTTTGACACTGATTGCCGAAATCTATTAATCGCATGTATGATTTACCCAATCAAACAAACTGTGATTGCCATTGTTTCTTGGACAGGTAGACTCCTGTGGTTCGGTTGCGTTTTCTTGCGATCAGTCAGTGTTTATATGTGCGTGCCGTCATTGTAATTTTCATTTATTGTTGTTGGTTATTATTTTATTTTCATATCTTTTTTTTTGTTTTAGCATGGTGCAACGAAGTCCAATGCAAGGGTGCATAGACCTTGGATTTACCTCAGAGGTAAGCGATTTGTTTTGGACATAGTGGTCCTTTATTGAGGTAGTAATTTTGTTTTGTTGTTTTTTTTGTTTTAGGTCGGCTAAAATGGATATCACCCAAGACTCAGGACCCCGTAACAAGTGTTAGCGCAATGGACTTTTCCTCGTTGTCCCAGCTGTTCGCCATTTGCAGCTGCTTCAAATTGTTTCTTATAAATTGGCCATGATGTTTGACCATCGAAAACAGGAGGCTGCATCTCTTTCCTTCTCGGGCAGTCCGCAGAATATTCTCGAGCCTTTTGCTTCTTCACTTTCTCGAGCTCTTTAGCCAAGTTCTCGAAGTTTGTTCATGCTTGCAAAACGTCTGATGGATTTCGTCGAATTTGGTTTCAACCTTCTCGAACTTGTGGTCAATTTCTTCGAGTTTTCTTTCGAGAACATTTTAAAAATTTTCCACAGCGCTCTTTTGGGCGGTAACTATGGAATTCTTTTGTTCTTCGAATTTGGAGTCCAATTATTCCAACTTGGAATCTAGAGACTCCTTCTGTTCATTTAACTGAGAGTCCATAGAATTCTTCTGTTCATTGAAATCAGAGTTATAGAATTCTTCTGTTCATCAAATTGAGAATCAAAAGAATTTGGCTGTTCATCTAACTTAGAGTCCATAGAGTCGAATTTCTGATCGAACTTGAGCAGAAGTAATTCCATCATAGCAGTCATATCAACGCCTGTACTTACTTGTTCTTCTGATACGTCGAACAAAACGGACTTGGGGTTTTCTCCTTCGTTTTCAACAGCTTCCTGTAGTTGAAGCACCAGATCGCTTTTTCCTCCAGCTGTGAAGAGATTCCGCTTTCCTAGTTCAGCTTTTAACTGCGGTATACCGAGCTGTAGTAATTTCAATGTTACATCCAGGCTAGGGTTCATAAGGTAGATAGGTAGGTGTGGTGGTTTGATAAGACAAACCCAATTAGCACTGAGTGCCGTTTTGTTACCACAAACTCACGTAAACCTGGATATTATCGATTGGTGGGCGAGGCTAAATCCAACCTGCGGAGTTCAGGAAAGTTATCAGTTCCTTGATACTTTTCTCGGAGACTTCCTCAAGTGTATTGAAGAAAGGGCTTCCCAATGTACGTAGTCTGGTCCTAGCTAAAGCCGGACAGTTACATAAAAAGTGAATTAGGGTTTCTTTTTCAGTTGTCACTTTGCAACTGCGGCAGTGTGTATTGTATGGGATGCCCAGCTTGGCCGCATGGTCACCTATAGGCCAGTGTCCCGTGAAGATCGCTGTAAGTCTTGCGATGTCTTTTCGGGTTCTACCTAGAAGGTCGGTTGTTTTGCCTTGTTGTAGTTTGGCCACGTTTTTCTGGATATGACGCATGCAGTCAGCCTACTCCATCTGAGGTTGGCTTTCTTAAGGTATTCTGCGGTGATATTTGCCTTAACTGCTCCGAGCGGAATGTGGACTAGTTCCGCCAGAGAGCAGTGGAGAGCTGAGAATTGCCTGGCCAGTTCGTCGGCATGTTCGTTTCCATAAACGTTACTGTGCCCTGGAACCCAGATCAGGGTAACCTTGAACTTATCAAGCAGGGCCAGCTCATTACGGCATTCTAGTACTAACTTAGAGGATATAGTGACCGAAGCGATCGCTTTAATGGCAGCCTGGCTGTCAATAAGTATGACGATCCTTTGCCTCTGTGTTATATTTGAGTGAAGTTTGATCTGGCGACAGGCTTCACGGATAGCCAGTAGCTCCGCCTGGAAGACGCTTGCAGTATCCGGAAGTCTGTACGATTTTGCGATGTTTAAGGATTCCGAAAAAACCGCAGTTCATTTTTGAACCGTCGGTGTAGATTGTTTGATCGAAATCCCTTGTCCATTTTGCCTTTCTGATCTAGTAGGGATTTGAACGACAAAATGTTTTGTAAAAGACATTCTGGGAATGATGTAGTCTGTTGAAGGCGGAACTAGTTTTCTAGGTAGAGAATCTAGAATACTACTGTGGCCGTAGGGTTTTGCAGTCCAGCATCCAGACTCTCTGAGTCTGATCGCGCTGTGTGCTGTGATGTTTGTTATATGTAGATCAAGAGGTAGAAGATGCAGTAAGACTTTGAGTCCGTCTGACGGTGTTGACCGTAGAGCTCCCGTTGTTCCTATGCATGCCGTTCTTTGTACCTTATTAAGTTTGGTTATATTGTACTTTTTCTTTAGAGCCGGCCACCATACTATTGACCCATACGTGAGGATTGGTCGTTCCACGGCTGTGTACATCCACAGGGTCAATTTTGGTTGCAGGCCCCACTTTTTGCCGAAGGTTCTGCTGCAGGCATAGAAGGCTATACATGCCTTCTTTACCCGTTGTTCTATGTTTATTTTCCAGTTGAGTTTAGGATCTAGGAGAACTCCTAAATACCTGGCACTGGTTGAAAGGGGTAGGTGTGTGCCGTTTAGGCGAGGAAGCGTAAAGTCAGGTAATTTGGTTTTGGTGGTGAGGAGCATCAGCACAGTTTTCTCCTGGTTGACTCCCAGACCGCCCTTTTTTGCCCAAGTGCTAACTTTGCTTAGAGCATTCTCCATGATTTCACTAATCACGGAGGGAAACATTCCTGACACCAATATCACCATATCGTCCGCATACCCGACTACCTTGATTCCTTCTCTGTCTAAACTTTTGAGGATTTTGTTCATTACTAGGAGCCAGAGTAGGGTTGAGATGACTCCTCCTTGAGGTGTTCCCCTCCTGGCATATTTGGTTATATTGCTATTTCCTAAAGCTGCTTGAGTGATTCTAGTGCTGAGCATGGAAACAATCCATTGACTTAGATGGTTTTCTATTCCCAGCTCCCTCAGGGACTCTATAATTGCTTCAGTGTGTACATTATTGAAGGCTCCTTCTATGTCTGGGAAGGTAGCCAAGGTGTATTCTTTGTAATGTAGGGATTTTTCTATCGTATGCACTACCTCGTGAAGAGCTGTTTCTGTAGATCTTCCCTTGAGGTATGCGTGTTGAGATTTGGAGAGGAGTGAAGCTTCTATTGCCCCTCTCAGGTGGTTGTCTAGGAGACGTTCGAGCGTCTTCAGTACGAAGGAGGTCAAACTAATTGGTCTGAAATCTTTCGCAGTTTCATGACCGCGCCTACCCGCTTTTGGAATAAAAACAACTCGCACTCGTCTCCATGAATAGGGTACATGATTGTAGAGTATACAGTTCCTGTAAATCGATGTGAGCCATGGAATTGCCAGTTCCAGAGATTTCTGGAGCATGATGGGCAGAATGCCGTCCAGGCCAGGCGATTTAAAGGGAGCGAAGCTGTTTATTGCACAGGAAATTTTTTCCTCGGTAATAATGGATGTTATATTTTCCCAGGCATCGGGTTGTGTGGGTTGTGAGCTGGATGGCTCTGCACCGTAATCATTGCATCCGGGAAAATGGGTGTTTATTAATAATTCTAGGGATTCTGCAGTTGACTCAGCCCATTCTCCGTCCTCCTTTCTCAGAAGAGATGGGTTGGAGTGTTCTTTGGACAATATTTTGCTGAGTCTTGTGGAGTCCTTGAGGGTTTCGATGGATTGGCAGTACTCTATCCACGACTGTGTCTTGGCCGTTCTAATAGAGTTCTTGTAGATTTTAAGGCAATCTCGGTAGGGTTGCCAGTAGTTGCATTTATGGCAGATGTTAAAGGTTTCAGTCAATTTTCTGAGAGCAGAGAGTTCCTTGTTCCACCAAGGGGGGAATGATTTTTTGCTATATTTGATCGGACACGAGACTTTGTACGCTACGTTGAAAGCTTTTTCAAAAGTCTTAATCTTTGTGTCGAGTTCTGAAGTGGAGGTAAATTTTTGCTTGGGGGTCTTGTGTAACTTAGTCTTAATAACTTGGTTAAACTTTGCCCAATCGGTTCTTTTGGGGTTTCGGAAAGGTTTCGGGATCTCTACAGCGAGATCTATGTCGAAGAGTATCCAGTTGTGGTCTGAGAAAGATTTTTTACTGGATACCCTCGAATTTTCAACCTTCATAATATTGTTATTATTACAGAGAGTAACATCTATAACGTCTTCCTAGCCGTTAAAACTGTCCGAACTCGGAAAGATGAAGGTCGGGGTGTTACCTTTGTTACATATTAGTAGGTTATTTTCAATAATATAATCAAAAAGAGACTCACCGCGTTCGTTTGACTCCAAGCTGCCCCATAGCACATGCCTGGAGTTTGCATCGCAGCCCAGCAGCAGGTTGGTCCTTGTTGTTATTATGGCGGTTATCATTGCCTGGACTTCTTCCGGCGGTACTTAAAGATAAAACGTATTTCTATTTAATTACTCTTTATTAGTTCTCTTTCAATGTCTTTTACTTCTTGATTATTATTCTAATAATTTACTTATTTAATCCAACAATTCACTTTCACAATTAATCACTTTAAATAAACAATCACTTTTCTCTTAATCAATACTTCCACTTTTTCTTTATACTTTTCACTACTGTCGTCTATCGCACTTTTTTATCGCGGTTCAAAACTAGAATGCCTTGGGTGCTCCTGCGACATCTATTTATATCTCATAGTGACACCTCTCGAAATTTCCAGATTTGTTGAGTTGAGAAGGTTCGAGACCAACAGATGTACTAGTTATTCCATAGCTATTCAAACTGCTTTTCCAATGCTGCCAAATATCGGTAATATGGCTATCCACTAGATGGCGCTGCAAGTTGACTAGTTGATGCTGAATGTCACAGTTTGAGCAAACATGCAACAATATAAATATTTTGGAATAAATTTGCATTCAGTTTAACTAACAAAACATTATTTATTGTTTCTTTGGATAATTTGTTTCTGTTTTTTGTCAAAGAAAACTGGTAGAGCGCTAAAAGCCCGTTCAATAGAGACTTAAGTTGATGACACTGCCAGCACTACTTGCGCAAGTTTTCCTAGAAGAACCTCTTTGCTGCTCAATGTTTTGCAATGCTCAATTTTCTCTAACAAAGTAAGCAAGTTGATTCGTCAGCTCCTTTATTATAAGAAAAATATCAATTGAACTCAAATGTCTTTATTTTCCCCATTTCTACCAAAATAATAACTATTGAAAATATAAATTGCGAATCGAGAATCATTTGTTTTATGGATCTTTACGGATCCTTATCGCGAGCAAACCATATTCTACCTGTATTTCTTTTTTCGATCTCTCACGAACGAGAGATACAGAAAAAAAGGATATAGTTCGTTCTTGAGAGAACTATACATTTTTAAAGATTGAAAATTTTATCGTTCGTGAACTTTATTTTTTATGGGTCGTGAGAAGATCGATAAAGAACGATAAAAATCCTTATTTTATCGTTCGCGAGCGATTGAACCCTTTGTGGCTTATGGAATTTCTGTCTGTCAGTGATGACTAGTAGTACTACATAGTACTAGTGAAATTTAGTACGAAGTGTGGTACTACATCCTTACTCTTTTTTTTTGTTAAACTTTTTTTAGTCGGTTGTTGTGGACTTCCTTTATTTCTTCATTTAGTTTTATTTTAGTATTTATACCTTTTAATTCTATTACTTCATATGGACCTTTGTACGGTGCATCTAACTTTTTCTTATTTCCTATATTCGTGCCTTGTACGAAGAAATTTACCATGATTTGGGGTTGAAGAACGTAGTAAATTTCTTCGTACAAGGCACGAATATAGGAAATAAGAAAAAGTTAGATGTTACAAGCAAGGAGGAGCTTGTAACTTCCTCTTGATCTAGTTCTTCGATCTTACCTTGACGCTCTTCGAAGGCGGTAAAGCTGTTGTCGAGTGCAGCTAATCGGAGTTCCAATTGTTGCACGGACACGTCGTCTGGCATGGCAGCTACGAAGTCCTTGGCACGCTCAATTTGTTTGCACGCTACGGTGCGTCGACTTTTCAGTGCATCAATTCTCCTAGCAGCCTTTGTTAATGATTCTTCCGTCGGCATCGTGGCTTTTGGTAATGTGTAAAGTGATGAATGCGTAATCGTCGATAATTACGAAATGATTTTGTGACAACCACGTCGGGGTCACCATGTATTTTTTTAATTAAATCAACCTTTTTTGTTTCAATTCCTTTTTTTATATTTCAATTCTTGACTCTTGATTTTTTTATTAATACGTATGTGTCACAAAATGGTTACCTAAAGAAGCCAATCCCATGTTCGTAATTCACGAGGTTCTTATATATGCCAGAAAAACGAGGTTAGATGAAATCATATGTGCCAACTTAGGTAATACGATGCATGATGATTTGACGTCCCTCTATTCGTCAGCATATGGTAGAAGTTATTCTGCAACATCCTACTTTCAAATATACAAAATCACCTATCTTAATTCTTCCACTATGTTTTTACGTTCTAACTTAGCTTTTATTACTAAGTCCTTAGCTATCTTGGCCATATGGGCTAATCTAAATTTTAATTTTAAGTTGTAATTCTCTAAGTTATAAATTGGGTTTATTGCAACTTCATTGGGATCTTCTGGTAGTCTTGCTATTCTGCCATATATCAATTCAAATGGTGATATACCTGTACTAGAATGCGGTGTCGTATTATAGCTGAATACAAAGTATTTAAACAGTCGAAAGGTTTTTCGACTGTTCCTTGAGAAAATTTTGCTTAATGCAGTGCAATAAAATTCTCTCGGATTGAATTACTTTTACGAATTTCAATTATGTTTAATTCACTGGTTTCGATAAGCAATTGCGTGAGCAACAATTGGTCGAGTAGAGAAATCTAGCGGAGCACAGCGGGCGACGAGATGCGAGATAAAAAACGTTGCGACTCAGCTAGTGTCAGAGACAAGACTGCTTTTTTATTTTCTCTTGATTCTTTAAATAGTGAATTTGTGAATTTTTATTTCATTTCAATTTCAATTTCTATTTCTATTTACAATTTTATATATTACAATATTATAATTTTATACAGCAATTCTTATACAAAGGTTTTAATTAATGATAAAAACTGTAAAGAGAAATTTGGTACAATTAACCATGAATTATTAATTGAAATGGTGTATCCTATACACTTTGTGGGAATATTACCAGTTTCAAGTGTATTATTCATAAAAAAAAACTACTTTTTCATCGATATGAAGAGCCGCAATAAGAATGATATGAAAGTGCAATGAAAGAAAGTTGAGGAATAAAAAAAAGAGAAAAAAAAATATATATACAGTCAACTCTCGGTCCGGCATTCGATTAACCGGCAAACCTATTAACCGGGAAATTTATTTTCAAATATTTAGATATTTCCAAATCGATTATCCGGGATTCAGTCTATCATCCGTGATACATACTTTAAAAGAAACCCGGGGCGATAAGCCATTAACTATGTATGTATGTATACGTATTATTTTTTAAGTTTTTGTGTTTGTTGACTGACAAAGTTATGTATTTTATTTCAAATAAATAGAAACTCATTGTATGAAGTGCGTTTCTTCTCTTTCAATATGATTTTCGATTATCCGGGATTTTCGATTTTCCGGCATGAGCTCGGTCTCGAGCACCCCGGTTAATCGAGAGTTGACTGTATATATATTGGGAGGCAAATTAGAATTAAATATGTGTTTGTATGAGACAATCCAAAATTGACAATGCAAGCAAAAATATCTCTCTAAGCTACTATTAGAATCAAATCCTCTACACCTGATCTGGATAATAGCCAAATTCTAAGATTTTTAAGCAATCTATTAAATCCGATATTACTGCATAAATCGGCAGGAAGTTTTTTATATATATGTGGCGCTATAACAGTAATGGAACGTCTAAAGTATTCTGTTCTAGCTCTTGGAACTACAACATTATTTGTTGATCTTAGTGAATAAGTTACATTATTTCCAATTAAATTGTTATAGCCACCTCGCAGGTAGAACAGTCGCAATACTTTATATACGTGTAAATGCCTAAGCGGCAATACTTTGATTGACTCAAACAGGGGAAATGATGGATCCCACCTTGGCTTCAACAACATTACTCTGATTATCTTTTTCTGGGCTGTAATGACAGGCTTCAGAGTACTAATGTAAGCACTACCCCAGCAATTAACTAACGCGTAGTAAACTGATGTAAGTAGATTTGGTGGCAACAGTTTACGCAAGTGAAATATTTTACTTAGAGCAAAATACATAAATTTTTTTAAGTTTTTAATATGTGCTTTCCAATTAAGTTTTGAATCAAGAGTAACTCATAGATATTTAAATTCTGAAACAGATTCTAGCTGCGTGCAGGAATCATTGCCGTTATGCCGATCGCAATTTGCGTTATGCAGGCCAACTCCTTGGATTGATAACTAATTTGAAAGAGAAAAACACATAACTTTAGACTTGCTGCTAAGGACCATTTGGCGATGCCTAAACCAATTTGTCAAAATAGCTAGTTCAATATTCATATGGATTTTTACCCTTTCTAGACAGGAAGCAGCATACGACAGAACCAGATCATCAGCAAAAGCGATAATGTATCCATTTAGTGACAGTTTAAAAATAGAATTTATATACAAAACAAAGAGTAATGGTCCAGGGACTGATCCTTGAGGAACCCCTGTATCAGGACAAGAAATTGTATCACTCAAGGTTGCATTTGGGCGAACAAGCTGTGTTCTGTTTTGAAGGTAGGATGAAAACCAGTTCAAAATATTATCTCTGAATCCATATCTGTAGAGAATCTTCAACACGAATTTATGATTGACGAGATCAAATGCCTTTGTCAGATCGAGAAACAGAGCAGCAGTTTTGTTGATTTTATCCAATCCCAGGTTTACATTTTCCAAAAATTATTGAATAGCATTCAGTTGATTTCCCTTTCATAAACCCAAATTGGGATGTATACTAAGGAATTTATATTTATCACAAAAACGTATCATTCTTTTAGTTATTATTTTTTCAAAGATTTTGGAAAAGACTGATAATAAGGAAACTGGTCTGTAATTGTTTGGGTCACATTTGCTACCTTTTTTATGAATTGGAATAATAATTGCTGTTTGCAGGCACTCTGGGAATATACCGCTTTCAAAACTATAGTTTACAAGATATGTTAAGGGTTCAATGATAAAATGACTAATATTCTTTATGACAGTGCTAATTAGGCCATCTATACCAAAAGAGTTCTTCGATTTGAGATTGGAGATCACTTGAAGTATATCAGCTTCAGTCACTACACCAAAGAAGAACGATGATAAGATTTCGTTATCAAGAAGAGATTCTTGAAAATTGTCAAGGCTCCATGAGGGACTAGGTTTATTACTTTCGACCACATTTATTTTATTTTATACATTTTAGGCCATAGCCCTCATTCCTTTTGCCTAACAGATTATTTATAGTATTCCAATGTTGCTTGGGATTATACCTATTTTCGTCGAACTTTCTTTTGTAGTATATTTCTTTTTGTGTACTTATTTGTTTATGAATCTCCTTTTGCATTTGTTTGTATGCATTTTTTATATAAGGTAAATGTAAATTGTTCTTGTTCATTGTGTAATAAGTATTTTTAGCGCTTATTTTCTCGCTGATATAGTCAGTCATCCATGGCTTGATTCTTTTATAGTTACGATTTTGTTTTACGAACTTGCTTGCAGAAACATGGACAGAGAGAGTACTTAGGAAGTTACTAAAAGCGTTTGAAGTACACTTACAACTATATACATTACTCCAACTTTCCATAGAGAGACATTCGCGCAGCGCCGAGAAGTTATTTTTTTTTAAGGATTTGCGTTTGTAAGATTTCGTCTGTTCGTTCAGAGTTGATAAATATATCCAGAAAGGATACAACAGTAGCAAAATGATCAGTGATATCCCATTCAAGTACGATTGGACGGACATTATCAAGGTTTTTAGCCCGAATAAAAATATGGTCAATACATGTTTTAGTATTTGGAGTTACTCTCGTTGGCACATTTATCAAAGATTCAAAGCCCAGAGAAGACAAAAGGAGCAGATAATTATCACAACCAGTTGGAAAGCCAAGTATATCTATATTTATATCGCCAACCATACAAATATTGTGACTGTTCATTCCGGAAATAAGGTCTTCAATATCTTTTAAAAATGTATCTTGATGAACAAACTGAAGCCGATAAATGCAAAGAATGTCAATCAAAACATCATTATGAAGTTTCAGTTTTACAATAATGCTATCAGCACTACCTAAATCAGGTGGAAAAAACCTCCTCAACAACAATATTCTTTTTCACAAAAATTGCAATTCCACCTGCCGGATATTTATCATTACATTCAGCGTATGGTATGTAACCGGGAATTGAATAGTAACTTAATTCATGGTCATATATCCAAATTTCAGATAAAACTATTATATCAGGAAATATTTTAAAGGAATTGTTTAAATACAAGCAGAAGCTATCAAAGTTTTTTCTCATACTTCTAATATTTAAATGAAAGACAGTCAAATCGTTTAAGGATGAATCATAATAACTACAGCCAGTAAAGATATTACTACTTGTGCTACTACTACAGAGATCAAATAATTCATTATGTTGAGATAACATTGCATGTGCTAAACTTATTTAATCATAGGGGGAAGTGGGGCAGATTGATGCAGAAAAATTCAAAATCAATATCATATGACGAAAAACAATATTTTTAATATATTTTTAACTCAGCGTAGAGCTAAATATATAAACATAATAATTTCAATTGATAAAATTGTTTAAGTTAAGGATTAAATGCAAAATTAACTATTTTGTGAAAAATGGACTTTGAATCATTCTGCCCCACCAACGGGGCACTTGGATACACCACTTGGGGCACTTTCATACGGATTGGAAATTGGGTGAAATAAGCTTTAATGATAACACTTTCATTAAATTATAGAATTATACTTTTATTCTCTTTTTGAGATCTTAATCAGTCTTACATTTTTATCATAAAAAAAAAAACTTTTTTCTTGACAAGACTTATAATTACTTACCTATACCTAGGTAGTAGGTATAACAGCATCTCCATTTTCAAAATTCCATTCGTTAAACGAAAAATAACTCACATAACAAAGAACAATTATAAAAAACTCAAACTCTTGAAAGTGGTCACCGCAATAACAAATAAAAGTATAACATCTCTGGGTAACAAAAACTGGAAGTGCCCCGATGAACGCACTCGCCGTCTGCGAGACTCGACTACGCCGCGATTGCGATTGTCGTCAAAAAAAGCGGATGTTCACCATTTTTGGTTGCCGAGAGAAGCTTCCTCTTCTAAGGGGATTGTAAAAATGCGTTCCTGGCTTCTTCTGGTGAACTTAGGCGAGTGCGGTTGTTTTAAGTCGATTCGAAGAATAGTGGTAGAGCGCGAATAAAAAGAGACTCAAGAGCTTTCCTTTAAAATTGATGTGAACCAACTGTGTGAAATCTTTTTGTTTTAGTCGACAAGATTCACGAAACAACAGATCAATAAATTACGTCATAAATAATTTGAAAAGTGAAAGTTATCGCTGAAAAAGAGTGCGCCTCCACCTTCAGACATCGTGCTTCGAAATTAAAAATCCGGAACAAACATCTTTATTAAAACCACGCTAAGCTGAAAGCACAGCAAACGGTGGTGTCATCATAGAACGGGACATCGGTTGCGCAATTCGAAGTAATCGCGCGCAGATCAGCGCACTGCAGGAATTAGCAGCTAGCCAAATCCGTTATAGGAGACAGCAACCCCCAGTATTCTGATGGGAGACCAACGGCAGAAATTTTAATCTATTGTGTTCCTTTGTGTTTTTTTTGAGAGAAGAATATAATACAGATTTCTTTGCTTACTTTGTATATACATACAACCTAGCTTAAAGTAAATAATAGAATTTCCTTGAGATTTAAAAATAGTTGTTCTCTTTTACGTGGTTATTAAGGAGATTAGAGTTCTTGTGATTAAATAATTTTTCTTAATCGTATCAACTAGGTACCATCATCCGGTTATTGTGCGCACAACAGCTGCTGAATTAAAAAAAAATTTATGTACGTACATATTTTTGGTGTTTTTAAAGTAACAGAAATGATTATTTTAACAAGAGCTTTGACATTCCCAATGATTCAATAAATTTTCACAAAAACGAAAACAAATAAGAGTAGAACATAGAGATTTAAACGTAATATTAAATTTTTAAATAATGTTTTACAAAAACAAAAACCATTAAATGTCAGAATATAGATATTAAAACGTAATATTAAATTTTCTAAAATCAATTTAAAAGATAAGAAGTAAAAATAATGTTGATTTATGGATCTATTTATCTAAAATATAGTTTAATCAGATGAATAAAGTATATCTATTTGTGAATTCATGCAATATGGAAGCTCTATTATTTATGTCGATTTAAAGAGGTGAGTTTGACTGAGACGGTTGATGGGTGGTGTTTGTGGTAAAGAGCGGTAGGTATTTGAAGCAAAGTATTTTCGGGGCCATCCAAAACATATGGGTAAAGGGATGGTATAGGAGTGGTGCATTTATTGCAGGAGGGATGACCCACGGTAGAATTCCATCAGCGTCTACCAAGTGGAGGGGGAAGAAGGTATACTGAGGATGTAGGCACGTTAATTTAGTATTTATTTGTGTGGCATATACGGAGTGAAAGATCCCACCCCATCCGGCGAGCTTAAGCCAGGCTGTGAGAACGTGTCAACCCCCACTCCAGTGCAAGGGATGAACATAAACCATGTTCCAGCCATTACAAATAAATTGGCGCCCAACGTGGGGCCGAGGTTTACATTCGTAAACGTTTTGGCATAAAGGAGTCGATGAGTATCTAGTTTCATTACAATGAAAAAGCAGATCCATCAGTACCTTTTCCGAAGTTCATTTGATCAATTACACGTATTTGAAACCTACGCTTTAGAGGAGATTTAAGATCACCAGTGAGATCAAGTGTACTTTTCTTAAATTACAGTGGAAAGAAAAAAGAATACTTATAAAGCAAGTTCATTTTCATCCACATATTACCTTATTAAATAATGCATTAGTTAAGTTACAGGCAGTTAACTTATCTCATGATCAACAATGCATTTGTTTAGAAATTTCTTTCCTCAGTATATCAATTCCTCCAACACACATTTAATTACCCGCGTCAACTTACGAAACGAATAACTACCCGCAATTTAGTCAAAGTCAACTTACTTACATGCATATATTTGATAGTTCATACAATTTAGACACTTTCGAAATTAGTAATCCCAATTTATAAAACAATAAATAAATAAAAGGTAAACAAAAACAAAATGAGTACTGCTCAAGGTGCTGTACCAAAGCAGCGTAAAAATTTAAGATCACAAACGCAAAGTATTTTAAATATTAGCAAGGAGTCTTCTCTTAACAGTTCTAGGCCGAGGGTCATGCACTCGCCAAAAAGAACTGAAATTCCCAGACCTACACCACAGATTGTCCAAAGTCGAAAGCCAGCTAATCAGGTACAGGATAATCAAGTTATTATTGATTCAATTCGCGACTTCAATATAGAATCCGATCAAAATGATAACGCAGATATCCCGCTAGCAATAGCGAATGAACTGAATGGAACTTCCTTAAAACATTCCTCCGCTAACACTATTTGGCAAGTAGATAACAGTCGCGAGGCTAATAATGAGGTTGTAAGCAAGCACATCCAACAGTTCGTTCAAGATAGTCTGACTAAATTTCAAACGTCAGTACTCCAATCAATGAACCATATTATACAGGATTCTGTTAAAACTTCAATTCAGAATGAATTTCCCAGATTCCAAAATCCTAAAGCGGTTAATAAAAAATCCAGACGTTCTAAAAACAAGACACCTAACGACCATAGAAATAATGCTCGTGACAGCTTTCCATCGCAAGGCATCAGGCAAACCTTAAATAGTTCATCCAATGCTGGCAGGGCAAATCGTATTTCGGGGGCGGCGCATAACTCCTACAATTTTATTTCTCAAGTCGGTAGTGAGTTAGATGAAGAGGATGTGA
Source organism: Portevinia maculata (assembly GCA_949715645.1). Lineage (NCBI taxonomy): Eukaryota > Metazoa > Arthropoda > Insecta > Diptera > Syrphidae > Portevinia > Portevinia maculata. Next base: position 126,338,383 of record OX454527.1, read on the forward strand.
GCCCACCAAGACAGACGGTACAAGCTCAGCCGACGCACGAGTACATGCGCAAATTGGACTTAGACAGATGGGGTGTGCGGTTTGACGGGACTTCAAAGACTATGGCTGTTGAAGATTTCATCTTCCGGGTTGAAGTTCTGAAAGATAACCACAATATGCCGTGGGTCGATGTAATAAAGAACTTTCACCTATTACTGTCAGATATCGCCCAGTCATGGTATTGGCAATACCTACGAACCCAACCAAGAACAAACTGGCACCACCTACGTAATGCGCTGCTAAAGCAATTCAAAACCCACGAAACTGATTTTGAAATAGTCAAACAAATTATGGAACGCCGTCAGTTCAGTAATGAACGATTTGACGATTTTTACAATGCAATTTTGCATCTGAAAAACCAACTTAGGGACCCAATTTCAGACTCAGATCTGCTCAGAATAATAAAGGGCAATATTAATATTAGACTCATGACACTCATATATCCCATGCCGATCTTTTCATTGGATCAGTTTCGCGAAGAATGCAGGCGTGCAGAAAAATTAATCCTTTCACGGGATCTTTTTCGAGGGCGTATGAGTACTTTTTCGAATAAAAACGTTAATGAGATTGAGCAAGAAATTGAGGTCGATCCTCTAGTCCGGATAAATGCTCTCTCAGACCGTCGCCATCAGCAAATGATTTGCTTTAATTGCAAAAAGGCGGGACATAGTTTTGTTGAATGTCCGTCACCTGCACGCAAACTGTTTTGTTATCGCTGTGGCCTTGACAACGTTACAACAACTGATTGTCCCAAATGTAACCCGGAATCGGGAAACAACAGATCGAGCGCGAGGAGAACCGGCGAATCACGCTCGACCCAAACCGCTCCGGTTTAAAAAAATCTGACGTGAGCACAAATACCGAACCATTTGATATACTACCTTCTACGAGTGCTACTACCCGCACAATACTAAAAAACACACAAGCTCATAAACGAGATAATTTAATTTCAAAGCAATTGACATCATCTAGAAAAAAGACTACAGGAGTATAAAGAACTTAGAGCTAGATTGCTTTCCTTGGAAGAGATTGAGCTTGAAAAACTCAAGTGCTACAATAAATCCCGGCTAAGACAAAGAAAAAGAAAAATATTTCATAAATTTATTGATTCATCATCATTTCATACATCCGTTGATTCCCGGCCTTATATACAGATCAAAATTATTAGTGAACAGCTCACTGGGTTGTTAGACAGCGGCGCGAATGTTTCCTGTTTGGGAAAGGACTGCCTGCAAGTTGTTGAAAGGCTAGGACTACCAGTGCTACCATTTGAGTCAGAGGTTAGGACTGCAGATGGAGTGGCTCAAAAGATAGTTGGCAGAGTCATTGTAAGGGTAACCTATAACAAAGTATCCGAAAACCTAAATCTCTATCTTGTTCCTTCCCTATCTAAGCCACTTTATCTGGGAATCGACTTCTGGCTTAAATTCAAGATTGCTCCGGAGTTAATTCAAGAAATAAATTGTATTGAAAACGTGACTTCCGATGACACTCAGCATGAACTTTTATTAACGGAAAAGAAACGATGTCAGGAAGTAATAGATAAGTTTCCGTCTTTCGCTAAGCTTGGCTTAGGCAAAACAAGTGTTGAAACACATGTAATTGACACTGCTGATGCCGAGCCAGTCAAACAGAGACACTATCCCGTTTCACCTGCCATTCAAAAACTTCCTTTTGAGGAATTGGATCGCATGCTTTCGTTGGGGGTCATTGAGGAAAGTAATAGCGCGTGGAGTTCCCCAGTGGTTCTCATTCGAAAACCGGGAAAGAATCGCCTTCGTCTTGACTCTCGAAAAGTTAACTCCTTAACGAAAAAGGATGCGTATCCTCTTCCTCACATAGAGGGGATGCTTGGGCGATTGAGAGATACCTATTACATATCCAGCGTTGACCTTAAGGACGCCTTTTGGCAAATTCCGTTTGAGAGGAAGTCCAGAGAAAAAACAGCGTTTACTGTGCCTGGGCGACCACTCTATCAATTTACCGTCATGCCCTTTGGATTATGTAATGCAGCCCAAAGGATGTGCCGGTTAATGGACAGAATGATCCCAGCGGCGCTTAGGGAACGCGTGTTTGTTTATCTGAACGACCTTCTCATTATGTCAAGCGATTTCGATAGCCATATGCAACTACTCGAAACAGTGGCGCAATGCCTTAAGAACGTTAACCTCACCATAAATGTCGACAAGTCACGCTTTTGTTATAGGGAAGTTAAGTATCTAGGTCATATAGTTGGCCAAGGTCACATAAAGCCAGACCCAGATAAGGTGTCTGCAATCAATAACTTTCCCTTTCCAAAATCCCTAAAACAAATGCGCAGATTTCTGGGCATGTCTGGTTGGTATCGTCGTTTTATTAAGAATTATGCAGCCGTATCAGCCCCGCTAACAGATACGCTAAAGAAAGGCAAGAAGTTCGAGCTGGATGCATCGGCTAGGGCAGCATTCTCAGCGTTGAAAGAAGCGCTTATAACGGCCCCGGTGGTGTGTAACGTGGACTTTTCGAAAACTTTTGTCATACAATGTGACGCGTCAAACCATGGTATTGGTGCTGTACTATTCCAGCTAGATGACGAAGGCAACGAAAGACCGGTAGCCTTTTACTCGAAAAAACTGAACACTAGCCAGCGTAATTACAGTGTAACAGAGCAAGAGTGTCTGGCAGCTGTTCAAGCTATTTATAAATTCCGACCTTACATCGAGGGAACTCACTTCACTGTAATTACGGATCACTCCAGTCTTAAGTGGCTTATGTCATTAAAAGACTTGAGTGGACGTTTGGCTAGATGGTCGCTAAGGCTACAGGCTTTCGACTTCGAAGTCAAACACCGGAAAGGTGCTGCTAATGTTGTCCCAGATGTGTTATCTAGAGACTTTGTCGAAGAAATTTCAGCCATAACCACCGCTTCGTTCTCTGTTGATCTGGACTCCCCGGAATTTCAGTCGAGCGAATATCGCGAACTTATCGAATCGATAACAAAAAATCCTTCCAATTTCCCTGATTTGTCTATACAAAATAATTTGGTCTTCAAAAGAGTTTATCCCAGCGATGAAGACCTTGTCAAATCTGAATTGCAGTGGAGGTTATGGGTACCGAAGGGGCTTACATCCGATCTAGTACTTAATGCCCATAATTCGCTAGAATCCTCACATGGGGGCGTTGCCAAAACGCTCCACAGGCTTCGACAACTTTACTTTTGGCCTAACATGACGAGAGATGTCCGTAACTTCATTACTAATTGCGATTCGTGTAAAAGAAGTAAGTCCTCAAATAAGATTTTGAAACCCCCCTTGCTAAGCTTTCCTAGAATAGACCGTCCATTCCAAAAAATTTTCATTGATTTTATGGGACCATACGTGCGTTCTAAACGTGGGAATCTAATTCGTTTTGTCGTTCTAGATTCGTTTTCGAAATATGTTTTTCTTAAACCTATGCCAAAATCCTGTTCGAAACTCGTGACACAATATCTCGAACAGAGTGTCTTCAGTGTGTTCGGAGTTCCGGAGACAATCCACTCTGATAACGGAACGCAGTTTGTGTCATCGCAGTTTCAACAGTTATTGGCTAGATTCGGCATCTCCACGTTAGAACAGCACTGTATTCTCCTCAGTCGAATGCGTCAGAGCGTGTTAACCAATCCATTCTTCCCGGCATTAGATCCTACCTAAAGGAAGACCACAAGGAATGGGACTTGCATGTCCACGACATCCAGAAGGCCCTATGCTCCTCTGTTCACCAAACTACAGGTGTCACTCCACACTTTGCCCTGTTTGGTACGGAGATGGTTACACACGCGAGTACGTATCGACTGCTTAAAGATGTGAAGGTCTTAAATGAAGGAGATTTTGCGATTCTTCCAACGTCAGATCGTCTCTCCCTTATAAGGTCAAAAATGAAAGCAAACATCGCAAAAGCATTTGAAAAGAATGCCAAGACATACAACCTTAGATCCACTATTCAACGCTTTCTAGCGGGCGAAGAAGTTTACCGGCGTAACTTCATGTTAAGCAATGCATCTAAGCAGATCAGCGCCAAGTTGTGTCCAAAATTTTTAAAGTGCGGAATTGTGCGGCCTATAGGAAAATGAAAATCTTCAAGGGAAGAAGATTGGTAATTTCCACTGCAAAGACCTGAAGAGGTAAATGAAAAGATAGAATACAAGAGCATGAGATACACAACGTCGTGGGTCGAAGAGTATGACACAACAAAAAAAAAAAAAAAACAAAAAAAAAAAAAAATTGTCTAATCGTGCGGTTCCCCTTTTCAAGCTCTTTTCGTTTGCGGCAGCGTCCTCCTTCGAAAACGCTTGGCTTTGTAGTGGTCACCGCAATAACAAATAAAAGTATAACATCTCTGGGTAACAAAAACTGGAAGTGTCCCGATGAACGCACTCGCCGTCTGCGAGACTCGACTACGCCGCGAATCATAGCGATTGTCGTCAAAAAAGGCGGATGTTCACCATTTTTGGTTGCCGAGAGAAGCTTCCTCTTCTGGGGGGATTGTAAAAATGCGTTTCTGGCTTCTTCTGGTGAACTTAGGCGAGTGCGGTTGTTTTAAGTCGATTCGAAGAATAGTGGTAGAGCGCGAATAAAAAGAGACTCAAGAACTTTCCTTTAAAATTGATGTGAACCAACTGTGTGAAATCTTTTTGTTTTAGTTGACGAGAATCACGAAACAACAGATCAATAAATTACGTCATAAATAATTTGAAAAGTGAAAGTTATCGCTGAAAAAGAGTGCGCCTCCACCTTCAGACATCGTGCTTCTAATTGGGCTAAAAACCCCAAACGCAACGCTGCAAACCGATCAATAAAAATCAAAAAAAAAACAAAAAATTAGAAATTAAAAATCCGGAACAAACATCTTTATTAAAACCACGCTAAGCTGAAAGCACAGCAAACGGTGGTACATAAAATCATCGAGTTATCGACACCTGTCATCATAGAACGGGACATCGGTTGCGCAATTCGAAGTAATCGCGCGCAGATCAGCGCACTGCAGGAATTAGCAGCTAGCCAAATCCGTTATAGGAGACAGCAACCCGCCAGTATTCTGATGGGAGACCAACGGCAGAAATTTTAATCTATTGTGTTCCTTTGTGTTTTTTTTGAGAGAAGAATATAATACAGATTTCTTTGCTTACTTTGTATATACATACAACCTAGCTTAAAGTAAATAATAGAATTTCCTTGAGATTTAAAAATAGTTGTTCTCTTTTACGTGGTTATTAAGGAGATTAGAGTTCTTGTGATTAAATAATTTTTCTTAATCGTATCAACTAGGTACCATCATCCGGTTATTGTGCGCACAACAGCTGCTGAATTAAAAAAAAATTTATGTACGTTCATATTTTTAGTGTTTTTAAAGTAACAGAAATGATTATTTTAACAAGAGCTTTGACATTCCCAATGATTCAATAAATTTTCACAAAAACGAAAACAAATAAGAGTAGAACATAGAGATTTAAACGTAATATTAAATTTTTAAATAATGTTTTACAAAAACAAAAACCATTAAATGTCAGAATATAGATATTAAAACGTAATATTAAATTTTCTAAAATCAATTTAAAAGATAAGAAGTAAAAATAATGTTGATTTATGGATCTATTTATCTAAAATATAGTTTAATCAGATGAATAAAGTATATCTATTTGTGAATTCATGCAATATGGAAGCTCTATTATTTATGTCGATTTAAAGAGGTGAGTTTGACTGAGACGGTTGATGGGTGGTGTTTGTGGTAAAGAGCGGTAGGTATTTGAAGCAGAGTATTTTCGGGGCCATCCAAAACAACATATGGGTAAAGGGATGGTATAGGAGTGGTGCATTTATTGCAGGAGGGATGACCCACGGTAGAATTCCATCAGCGTCTACCAAGTGGAGGGGGAAGAAGGTATACTGAGGATGGAGGCACGTTAATTTAGTATTTATTTGTGTGGCATATACGGAGTGAAAGATCCCACCCCATCCGGCGAGCTTAAGCCAGGCTGCGAGAACGTGCCAACCCCCACTCCAGTGCAAGGGACGAACATAAACCATGTTCCAGCCATTACACTCTATTTGTTAAACAAAAAATATCTCACATAACAAAGAACAATTATAAAAAAACTCAAACTCAAAACTAACGAACTTAATATTATTAAAAACAAATTTAATTCACATTATATTCACTTAAATCCACTGGAAAGGAATACATAGATGAGGTTCGAGCAGTGCCTTTCGAAAAATTTGGTTTAGGCAATTGTAAAACAACATCTCTGAAATGAACACTTGCTATTTTCCTGGCTATTTTCATTGTTTTCTTCTCAGGAAGCACCAGTGAAAATGTATATAGGCGCAAAATCATTGTCTCCGAATGCAAGTCTATTGAATGGCCAAATTCCTGGTTTCGAAAAGCCGCTTGTGATATTTCTGGGTGTAAAAGATTCTAAGAAGGCAGATTTTGAAAGTTCAGCTATATTGTATATAGAAAGAGTCTTTCCAATATTTCGAATGTGCCAATCATTAAAGGCTACTTTCAGTTTGCCTTTGAATGGACCAAAAACGCTTACATCTAACGGTTGTAATTTGTGTGATATGTGTGGTGGCAAACTAATATATATAATCCCGTTGTCACGACAATAGTTGACAGCTTCAATAGAAATATGTGACTCGTGGTTGTCACAAATAATTAAAATTGTGTTATCTTTAGTGCAAGAAATATGGCGTCGAATGTGTTCAAGTACTTTAATGTGTAATTCAGCTGTCATCCAGCCGCTCCTGTTTGCCAAACCAAGACTGCCTATAGGTGCGCCATTTAAAAATGGGTCTTTAAAATGAACACGCGGAAAGACATAAACAGGAGGAAGAGCAACTCCTATTGCTCACTATTCCACAAAATGTCACAAGTTCTCCACGTTCAGCTGACACTATTTGTCCAACTTGCCTCTGTTTCTTTTCAGCCAGAACTTTAGGCGTTTGTAAGACTGTATTAATGCCTGTTTCGTCCAAATTTAATATATGGTCAGGTATAAATTTATACCGTAGGTAGGTAGGTATATGGATGCCCTTGTGACGGGTGTCACGGCTCACTTAGATCAACAGTTGGGTCCATTGTGTCCATTTATGGATTCTTTAAAATTTTCCGGAAACCTGAAAAGAGGATAAAGGATAAAGGAAACCGCTGTTTAACAGCTCGGTAATACGCTTTAACAGAACCACCCTGATTCATATGTGAATCTCAGGAGTTTCTTTAGCTCTAAAGCAGCCAGATCCTCCAGCTCCTCAAAGAAGTAGCTGCCAAGAATCTTCAATCTTTTTGTTCTAAGGGCAGGGCATTCGCATAGCAGGTGACGTATAGATTCTATTTCTTCAACGTCCCTGCAACTCCTGCAGTAGTCGTTGTGCAGTATGCCCAGCCGCCCCGCGTGTAGGCCCACTATACAGTGCCCAGTGAGGACCCCAGTCAGTGTTCGTATGTCTTTGCGGTTAAACCCGATCATGGTTTTTGATTTCGTTTGGTTGACCGCTGGCCAGAGCTCTCTTGTGTGTCTGCATGTATCAAGATTGATCCAACGTAAGTTTGCTTTACTCAAGGATTCGGTGTCGATACTTAGCATTAATGTGCTTAGCGGGGTTCTTATGGATTTTAGGGCCAGAGATACACTCATCTCCGATCCCTTCCTTGCTAGTTCGTCCGCTTTCTCATTGCCCAAGATGTCATTGTGACCTGGTACCCAGCATAAGGTTACCGTATTGGCAGCTGATATCTCGTCTAGGTATTTTTTGCCTCTTAACACCGCCCTTGACCTGATTACTACTGACTCCATAGCTTTTATAGCCGCTTGGCTGTCAGAGTAAATGGTGATGTGTTTGTCGGCTATTTTTCGCCTCTGTACCTCCTTGGCCGCCTGTGTGATCGCAGCTGTCTCTGCCTGGAACACACTGCATTCATTGCTGAGCCTAAATGATTCGCTCAGGTCCAGAGACTCACAGAAGATGCCTGCACCAGTTCCCACGTCCATCTTGGATCCGTCGGTTTAGATAGCTATCTCCTCTTCTTTCGTGACCATTTTAACACTCCATTCGCTTCTTTCGGGGATTCTGATATCGAATCTCCTTTTGAAGACAAGGGTGTGGGGTAAGTAGTCAGTAGCTACTTTCTTTTTCGATGCACTCCATTGTGTCTCCACGGAGGCATGTCCGTATGGTTTAAAAGACCACAGTCCCAACTCTCTGAGTCTGATGGCCGTTTTTACCGCTTTACTGCTGCAGTAGATGTCCAGGGGTACGAGATTAAGTAGAACCTCCATGGCTGCAGTGGGTGTAGTCCTTAATGACCCCGTTATCCCGATGCAGGCTGTCCTTTGGACTTTGGTGAGGTTTGAAAGATAACACTTCTTTTCAGTAGCCTTCCACCATACCGCCGCGCCGTACGTGAGAATGGGCCTCACCACGGTTGTGTACAGCCAGTGTACCACATATGGTTTGAATCCCCACGTATTACCGAACGTTCGTCTGCATGCATATAGTGCCACGTACGCTTTTCTAACCCGATCCTCTATGTTTTCCTTCCAAGTGAGTTTGGAGTCTAGGATAACGCCCAGGCACCTTGCTGTCTTGGATATTTGCAGGTCCACTCCACCCATACTTGGTGGTTTAAACACCGGTGATGTCCTTCTTTTAGTGAACAGCAGAACTTCTGTCTTCGCTGTGTTTACCCCCAGTCCTCTGCCCGCAACCCAGTTGTTAACAAGTAAGAGTGCGAAGCTGAGTCGTTCACTGAGAACTGGTATGAATTTGGCTGGGACAAGGATTGCTACATCGTCGGCATAAGCGCTTACAATGAAGCCTTCCCTCTTCAGTGTCTTTAAAAGCTCGTCTATTACCAGGAGCTATATGAGTGGAGAGAGGACGCCACCTTGTGGTGTTCCCCTGCTAACTTTCCTCTCAATGCACATGTCTCCTAGGTAGGACTTAATCCGTCGTGTGCCTAACATAAGACCAATCCAGTCGCAGAGACTGTCATTGAGATGGGCCCTTCTTAGGCTGTGCATAATCGCGTCGGCCTCGATGTTGTTGAAGGCACCCTCTATGTCTAGAAACACGCTCAAAGTGTATTCCTTGTGTTCCAAGGACCTTTCCACTACTGACACTACCCTGTGCAGTGCAGTATCTGTAGATTTTCCCTTCATGTATGCGTGCTGTGAGTCCAAGAGGTAGTTGTCGCCTATAGCCACTCTTACATACATATCAAGTAGTCGTTCCATTGTTTTCAACAGGAATGAGGACAGACTAATAGGTCTATAGTCTTTCGGTGTTGTGTGGGTGGCTTTCCCTGCTTTTGGGATAAATATTACCCTCACCTCTCGCCAAGCCATCGGAACATAGCATAGCCTTAGACAGCTTGAGTAGATGCATCAGCCTTGGGATAGTAGCTTCCTCAGACTTTTGAAGCATTATTGGCCGAATACCGTCCACTCCTGGAGCTTTGAAGGGGGCAAACGAGTTGATTGCCCAGGCTATCTTTCTCTCGTCGATTATTTCGTCGATTGTATCTACATCCATTCCCCGTCTCGTGTCCTGTGTAACTGTATCGCGTACATCAGTGCATTCAGGGAAGTGGGTTTCTGTCAGTGCCGCCAGCGTTTGCTCATGCGATTCTGTCCAGCTACCGTCGTTCCTTCTTAGCGAGGACATCGGTATCGGTGCTTTTGATAGGATTTTCCTCAACCGCGACGCCTCCGTCGTGGATTCAACTGATTCGCAGAAACTTCTGCAGTAGTTCCTCTTGGCGAATCTTAACTCCCTTTTGAGGAGTTTAACGCTTTCCTTGTATATCGTCCGGTGGCGGGTGGCAATGGTGCAGTAGTAGTGTATTCGCTTACGGAATGGAAGGTCGTGCGTTCGAATCCCGGCCAAGTCCATTACTTTATACCGAATACATGAAATCGTAATCTCCCTAAGTAACTTAGACACCACCCGTGGAGAAAAACCCTACAACTGCACCCAAACACTTCTTTCCTATCTCTCTATTCTTTCTAATACCAAGTAGACAGTGTAAGCTACTTGGTATTAGAAAGAATAGAGAGATAGGAAAGAATTGTTTGGGTGCAGTATGGTCTTAGCATTATAAGGGTACTGTAACAACAGAAAAAAAATCCCTTTAGCGTAAGCAAATTATAAAAAAAAAAAAAAATCGATGAGTCCCTCTTTTGCGAGGTTCCATCTAGATCTCGATGCCTGCATTAGCTCCGCGATCTTGAAGTTCCACCAGGGTGGGCGTTTTTTCCCATTTTTCCTGCTAACTGGGCAGGATCTTTCAAAGGAATTCGAGACCACCGTAGTAAGCGTTTCGACTGCGTCGTCGATTTCTTGTTCGGTGTTAAGGTCTTTTACCGGGCATACGTTGTTGAACCTCTGGAGTTCTGAGTTGAACCTTTCCCAGTTCGCCCTTCTTGGGTTCCTGAAAATTGTCCTATCCTGTGGTGTAATTTGTATGTCAAAAAGTATCCAGCAGTGATCTGAAAGCGATGCCTTGCTGGACACTCTCCAGTTCGTAACTTGGACGGAACTGTCTTGAGATACAAAGGTTACGTCTAATACTTCCCTTCTGTTCGCTGTAATGAAGGTGGGATCATTACCCCTATTACAGACAAGAAGGTTGGAATTGAGTACAAAGTCAAACAAAGCCTCGCCCCTTGAATTGATATATGAGCTGCCCCAGATAGTGTGATGGGCATTAACGTCACCGCCTAAGACTAAGTTTTTCTTACCTTTTGCGGACGCTGATACAAGTGCCCTTACCGAATCCGGGGGGACTGATGTGTCGTCATCGTGGGGCATATACACTGACGCCACCGTGCAGTTCTCTTCTTTCCCTCTAACCTCCACTACCGTCAAGTCACCTGTGCTGAAATGAGATAACATTAGTACATGAAGGTTCTTGTTTTTGCCACATTCCACTGCATATTGCCCGCTCGGTTTTTTGGCATCCACCACAGCTAGCTGTAGCGGGTTCCTCGTTACCTCGCTATATCTGCCCCCATGGCTGGTGACCCCCGTGCTTGGCGCCCCCTTGAGGCTCACGGTGGTTGTCTGCTTGGCCTTTTTCGGAGCGTTCGATGAGTCTTCCGAAGACCGCATTCTCTTTGAGGCGAACTCACTTCTTCTGCCTCCTGCGTTGGGCTTTAGCTGTAGTCCGCTAGGGCCAGGCTTATTGCTAGGCTCCCTGCGGATCGGCTTCGCCTCTTTTCTATCTGCGCTTCTGTTCTGGGCCTTGGGGTCCATCTTAGCAACGTCATCCCTCGGCTAATTTGAACCTCGCTTTTTGGCCTCGTCTTTCGCCACAATCATTGGTCTCGGCAGCACGGGCCTCGTGAGAATGTCTTGTGCGATGACTTCTCTGGACCACTCTAGCGTGGCTCTCTCCTTCTCCGTTAGGCTGGATTTGTCTTTGGCGGTGAGAATGCCATAGATATGCTTGGCCTTTTTGAATTCCCTTTTCCTCAGCAGACCAGGGGACAGTTTTCTTTTCTTTTTCACCGCCGTTACTTCGATATTCTCATCGGAGGGTTCAGCTAATAGCTGCTCTTCCCTTTCCTTCGATATCTCTTCATCCATGTTTCCGGCCTCTAGAGCCTCAATTTGTGTGTTGTGCGGTTCCACCATTATTGTGTCGTCCGCACCGCCGATACTTAGCGTATCATCGTCAACATCCTTGTTTTTTTGTGTTTTTTTTGTTATGTTTGAAATTTTGAATCCCACGAGTATGCCCGGAAGGGATTGCAGCGCCGTCATGCCGGGGTAAGGCATTTAATTACCTCAAGGTCTTCGCCTGGGCACCTGAGGGAGCTCGTACGCGGTTGGTTTGACCCCCAACCTTTCATCCTTGGGCACGGTTTACTTTTTGCTCGCTCCACCACTGAAATTAGGTTTGGGTAAAGGACGGGGAGAGGGAGGGGAGTGGGAGAGGGTGGGTCAAAGGATCATGAGGGGGGATGGACGGGAATGTCCTGGGCAGTTCTTAGTTTATACCGTAATATTACACTCTCATAGTTGTTAAAAAACTCAGCCACTGCAGTTTTATTAAATGCAAAACTCCTTGCTGCACTGGTGTTTTCAGGCTTTCTTAAGCTGAGCTCCTGATTTCTTTTTCTAAATCCTGCTGCCCAATCTTTTCCTGCTGTTTTATTTTTTTCCCATGATACTGGATATTTGCATCCCAAGTATTTTGCGTACTCATAAGCCAAACCCAAAAGTTGCTGCAAGGATAAACCATAATGCATCTTGCTGCAAGTCAGCAACTATTCGGTAAAGAGTTTCTCTTGCCGTGCTGTAAATACCTGAGCAACAGTATACTTTGACCCATATGGATTAAAAGGTAACGCCTGACTTTCCTCATAGGCTTTTCGAGCTTTTTTAACACGATGTTGCAGAGTTCCAGGTTTGAGGCCATATTTGTCAGCTGCTTTCCGAATAGATAACACCTTCGAAGTTACTTCAGATACGGCAGCCTGGATGTTTTCTTCATCTATGCCACGTCTTTCGGTCTTTGGTTTATATGTTCGGACCATTGTCTGTAAACAAGAACAAAATATTACAATTTTAACACTAAACTGTATTTTACAAATTATAGTAGGGCACTTTCATACAGTCACGGGGCACCTTAATACAAATACGGGGCACATAGCTACGTATTATTGTGCCCCGTACTTTGTTGTATCAAAGTACCCCAAAAGACATTTTTCGAAAACAAATTTCACTGAAGACTGTAAACTTATTTATTACAAAATATGCATGTATGCCTTAATATTTGATGCCGTAACTTACCTTTGGTATGTTTAGATATAAATAAGTCGGCACAGCAGATCCCAAAAAACACTTTTAAAATTGACCTATTTTTTTACTTGGCCGCACACGAAACACGTTCACATTTCTCAAACGCCACCGGCTGACTGGATATTGGCGCGATCATAATGACTGCGTTCACAAGTTATAAGGCACATTTTAGAGATGTCACTATTCCAATACATGTAATAGATTATGAAATAATGCTGGTGTATCTATGTGCACCATGTATCATTGTGCCCCCCCCCCCCCCCCCCTAAATGTGTTGCATTCACCTGTGGAGGAACAAATAATAGATTATTAATATTAACAAAAGGAATTTTAAATAAACATACCCTACATCAGTCGGCCCTTCATAGTTTTGTTCGATTTTTCATGTTTTGTATCTTCTGTGGTTGTCAATTTGACATGTACCAAAAATATCCTTACCAGAGAAATGAAAACAAGTGGTGCCAAACTTAGATTATTAGAACTAGTCAGAGAAGAGAAGATTTAAAGAAGGATAGAAGATAATTTGAGAGTCAACAGTGAATTACTCTCTAGCGCCAAAATGTATGTTTTACCGAAATGAGGAGAGAAAGAAAGGAGAGATGTCCAGTTGGAACTTGGAAGTAAAATGATGGAGAGTTAGAGGAATGAGAGTAGGATCTGCGAACTGCGAGTCATTTAAGTTCGAACTGTGCAATGACGTAAAAGTGCACGTTACATTTTTTTTTGAAAAAGTGCATAACCGATGCAATTTAATTAGAAGTTTATGAAGGTCAATGCAGAAGTCATTTAATTTAACTTTAAAATTTTTTTACTCAGTGCAAATAAAGGGTGAGTGATTATTTTATTTAATTTTTTTTGTTCGGTATCCCTAATATAATTTTAAATAGGCACCAACTTTTGATTAATTCAAAACGGCAACCGCCATCAAGGCGATCACTGACCATCCTCTGTAATACAAAAGGGGTCGGGATCGCCAATATTTTTGCAAATCGTTATAATTTGAATGCCGCAGAAAAATTAAAAAAAACATTAAATATAGTGCTTCAACCCCATCATTTACACAACTATCTGGACAATTCTGTGAAATCCGACAGCAAATTTGTTTGATAAAGTGAACCTGTGAGTCATCCAAAAAAAAAAAAATACCTTCACACTGTGACCCCAAAATCTCACCGACATATTGTCCATATTGTTTCTTGTTCTTTTGCTGTATTCATGTTTTTTTTTGTACGAAGTTGGATCGGAAATTACTTCATGAAATATTTATACATATCCAAAGCAAACGAGCAACATAAGATTTAAACTCACTTTTGATGCAGACGGATGTCATCGTTGATATTTTAAGTTAAATTTGTTGTAATCTTTTAGCGTGATTTTTTCTTGATTTTTTTATTATTAAGTTTTGTATCCTTTTTTTATTTTTTTGTTGTAACCTTTAAGTCGTTTTATTTTGTAAAAAATCGCGTTCTCTGTCGCCCCCGTTATCTTTTGGTTAAATCCCGTGATAAGGGCTGTAGAAAGATAAGCCTTTGCCCCCTAAAGAGAGCTCCTTTTAGGTAGGCATTCGAACAACGAGAAGTCGCATGAGAAAAAGGCATGCAGTTAGGGTTCCGACGGCAGGTACAAAGTTTTTGTTTTAACTAGGTTTAAATATTTTGTTTTCTTTTAATGTTAATTTAGTTTAAGTTTTCATATATATTAGTTTAATTAATAAATTTTTAAATCACGCTTTATGGTCCGAAGCTCGTTTCGTTTTAATGTGAGCACTTAAGTGCTTAATGGAGTGCTAAATTGAAATTTTCATGGGGAGTCTAGGGTGCGCTAGAACTACTTTGGCGAGATGGTTTGATTGAGGACAACATCGACATATTGGGGAAATCCAAAATAACCGCCGGATTTCCAGGTGGGGAGGGAAAAGGTCATCGCTGATCAACACCGCAGCGCCCTCAGTTTTGTCGTAGGCTTCATCGTGTAGAGTGGACAAGAACCACCCCTTTCGGCGAGCTTAGCCGTGCTTGCCAGAGCGCTCCTCGCTCGCGACCTTCATCCCCTTTGCATTTCATTCCCATCCTAAAGTCCCATCCACATCCTTGCTCCCAGCCCAAATTTTGTGCGCCTGACGCCCTCTCAACCGGCCTAATACAAATGGTGCCCAACGTATTTTATCCAATGTTCGCCCTAGTGTTTGTCCACAGTTGGTCTTGATGCCACCATCAAAAGATCCGTAAGTCTTTAGTTGGATAGTTTTTCAAAATGCCATACTGAATTGCGACGAATCGCAATGAGATGACATCAACAACAACTGGCATCTGTTAGTCTTGTCTTTCTTCTTTATACCTTTTTAAATGTGATTTTACTTTCCTGTCTCAAATTTCAAATTTCCTTTCAAAATTGTTCGTCTTAGTTTTCGAGTATAGAGGCCTTGTTTGATTGTACTTACTTATAACATGTAGCACTATCTCATAATTTAACTAAACTCTGTCTCTCATTTCTGTTTCTATATTGTACCATCCCATGTCTTCCAACAAACGTCTATTGGCAAGTTTGGAAATGCGGGGATGTTAAGATATGTAATTTGTGTGTCCTAGTCTATATTATATGTTTGAACTTTTATCACACTGAAGAATCAATTTCAACATCGTCCGTCCGCAGTCTTTTACATCCGATGTTGTCAGCAGTTAAACCAGCAAGTTCCTCAATTCCGCCGAAGATCGCAACCCGAAGCACCCCCAATATGAACTATAAACACTCATTTAAATAAATACAACCATTTTCTTTTTTTTTGTCACGTTTATTGTATAGCACCAAAACCCCGAATTATTAAATAAATTAAATATTAGAATTTCAAATACATATAACTTAAAAGTTAGGGGTAGTTGTTTCAAAAAAAAAAAAAAATTATCTTTTACTTTATACTTGCATATTACATTTTTATATATCACTTAAAAACTACACTTACTTGGCAACATTATTGTAGCTGTATCGTCGTAGTCTACCATTTCGAGTTCTTTGATCTTCTTTCGTTTTGACATGAGTTCAGCTGAAAGGGATAAGAAAAAGTATAATCAAAAGAGAAAAGAAGAAGTAATAGTTTTGATGAAAATAGAATACTCACTCGTTCTGCCACCGCACAATTAAACCAAATAAATTATAGCACAATGTCAAAAGTTCAGCACAGTCCCCCAGTTGATTCCCATCAACAAACGGCGTCAGTACAGCAGTTCGCTTTTCCTCCTCCTTCTCTCGGTCCGTCTAGTCAGAGTAGCTCTTCACAGTCTTTGGCTGCTCCGTCTTTTAGGAGCTTGAGTCAAATGGGTGCAGCTAGCATTGAAGCTCAGGACCTTAGCCTCGTTATTCTAGTCGATTTGAAAGAAACAGAAAATAATTTTAATAATAAATAAACAAATAACGACCAATATGGTCATAAACCAACTAATAGTGTATCACCCGCATTGACAGCAGCTATTAATCAAGCGGTGGTAAACGCGTTCACCGCATGTCAAACTTCTCTCAAGAATGAGATTTCGGCTAATCTGAGAAAAGAAATGCAAAAAAGTATCTCAGATTTAAAAAAGGATTTAAGTAATGTCAGTTGTCCACCCCAACCCCATGCATTGCCGTTAGCAAAACAATTTCAAATTCAACATCAGTTTCAGCAAACGCAACCGCAACAAGAACGCCTAAGATCACATCTATTAGCAGACTCCAGGCCCTTCGTTACAGTTGATTCTCAAATACCTAGGAGAAATAACTATTCTAGGGGAAGCAATGGAACATACCGCCGACAAAATAACCAAAATCAGGGCAACTCCCAACGAGACAATCCGGTTCAGTACCCAAGTCCTCCTCCTCTGTACGCTACTAACGCAAGTCTTCAATCAAATGCACGAGGTCCGATCAAAATTGATAAATGGGGTATGTGCTTTGATGGGAAACCAGAGGCGCTAACAGTGGGAGCCGAGTGACAATTTTTTTGCTGCAATCTCGAAACTCAGATCACAACTACAGGTACAAATACCAGAGGCTGAGTTGGTGAGAATAGCAAAACGAAACCTAAACGGCAAAATAGGTAAATTGGTATTTCCCATGGCGGTTTTCACTATGGATCAACTGAGACAGGCCTGCAAGGACGCTGAAAACGCTTTTCCGGTAAGGGATGTACCCAAACATCACAGGCATCCGTCTAAGTATGCAACTCATGAGATAGAATATCTCGAAGAAGACGCCTATGAAGGGGATGAGTAAGTTGCAGGAATGCAGTACGCTGGTGCCCGTCCTAAAATATATGCAAAACAAGCTGAACCAAGGGTGCTAACTTGTTGGTACTGCAGGGCTGAGCGACATCTTTTTATGGATTATCCATCAACAACGCGCAGCATCTTCTGCTATAGGTGCGGAAAACTGGTCAGGGAACGTGATGTCAACGGGGGAGTCGCGTTCGACCCAGTTACCCGAGAAGTAGGCACACAAACGTATGCGAATATTCAGAATGTTGAACCACAGGCGCAGGAGAATCAAATGAAAATATTGAAAAGAGATGAAACAGTTGAGTTAGAAAATAGTAGTACAAACAAGTTTGTTATTAGACCACTTCATGTTAGAATTAGGGAATATAATAGAATAAGAGATAGAATTTTCAACGTTAACGTTAAAAGAGTTTCCCAAAGAATTTTAAATACAAGAAAGAGATACATATTGCGAAAAAAAATAAGAAAGAGCATATCGTCAACAGTAGTAGATACTACCGCAGATCCAAGACCATATGCGAAGATTAATATAGTAGGTAAAGAAGTTTTTGGCCTACTAGATAGTGGTGCCAGTATAAGCATACTAGGCAAAGGCTGTATGGATTTTGTGAAATCAATCGACTTACCTTTCATCATTTTAGATCAAAGGTTAAAACTGCAGATGGTAAAAATCAAGCCATTGACGGTAAAATTGAAGCTCCAGTGGTGTACAAGGGTCATAACCAGAACATTATGTTTTACTTAGCCCCTAGTCTGGACCAAGAACTTTACTTGGGAGTTGACTTTTGGAAGGCGTTCCAGATAGCACCTAATATAATAAGTTCGATTTCAGTGTCAACCATATCAGATAATTCAGATACTCACCAATTGTCTTTTGAACAGCAGTCCAGGTTGGAAGCAGTCAAATCGATGTTTCTCTGTTACTCCCAGCATGGGCTCGGAAAAACATCTTTGGAAGAGCATGTCATCGATACCGGAGAGTCGGAACCTGTAAAGCAGCATCACTACCCCGTTTCCCCGGCGATACAGTCCCTTTTATATGATGAAATCGACAGGATGCTGAGTCTCGGCGTTATAGAGGAGAGTGAGAGTCCTTGGTGCTCACCGGTGGTCCTCATACGGAAGCCAGACAAAAATCGTCTTTGCCTGGATTCTCGTAAGGTGAACGAGTTGACCAAGAAGGACGCTTACCCTCTCCCCCATATTGACGGGCTTCTTAGTCGACTTCAAGACACCTATTTCATCAGTAGCGTCGATTTAAAGGACGCCTTTTGGCAAATACCACTGGAGAGACGGAGTTGGGAAAAAACTGCTTTTACGGTTCCTGGAAGACCCCTTTACCAATTCACATCCATGCCCTTTGGGTTGTGTAATGCAGCTCAAAGGATGTACAGATTGATGGATAAGGTTATTCCTTCGCGGTTGAAAGATCGTGTCTTCGTGTATCTCGATGACTTGCTAATCATCGCTCCCGATTTTGAGACCCATCTCGCATTGCTCGAGGAGGTCGCCCAATGCCTGCGGAAGGCTAACCTCACCATCAACTTGAGCAAGTCAAAATTCTGCTTCAAGGAGTTGAAGTACTTGGGCTATATAGTTGGTGGTGGGAAGCTGAAAACCGATTCGGCCAAGGTTGAAGCGATCGTCGCCTTCCCGGTTCCGAAGAACCCAAAACAAGTACGCAGGTTACTCGGCCTCGCAGGGTGGTACCGACGGTTCATCAGGGACTTTTCCAGCCTGACTGCTCCATTAACCGACACTCTGAAAAAGAGAAATGAAAAATTTAAAATGACTGATGAGGCAATGAATGCATTTGAAAAGCTAAAGAGCGCCTTAACACCAGCCTCAGTACTGATCCATCCGGATTTTACTAGGCCATTTTTCATTCAGTGCGATGCATCGGACTTAGGAATTGGTGCAGTTCTCTTTCAGGTCAACGAAAACAAAGAAAAATTTCCTATAGCATACTTCTCTCAAAAGCTGAATAGTTGTCAAAAGAACTACAGCGTAACAGAGAAAGAATGCCTGGCTGCGGTGATGGCTGTCCAAAAATTCCGTCCCTTTGTTGAAGGAATGACATTCACCATAATAACAGACCATTCCAGTCTGCGATGGCTGATGTCGCTTAAAGACTTGAGCGGTAGATTGGCTAGGTGGAGCCTCAAGCTCCAGGCATTCACCTTTGATATAGAGCATAGGAAGGGCTCATTGAATGTCGTACCGGACACCTTGTCGCGGGCCTATGTTGATAGCTTGGAGGTTCAGGAAATAGCTCCACTTATTGACCTCAATTCTGAGGAGTTTAAATCAAATGAGTATCTTGCTTTGATCAGTACCATCCAAGATAATCAAGGAGAACTGCCGGACCTGAAAATAGAGGAAGGATTCGTTTACAAGCGAGCTATGCCAACTACGGGAGATGAGTTCGCGGTTGAACATACCTGGAGGTTATGGATTCCGTCGGGCCTCACCGAGCTTTCTCGGGCACACAATCCGCCCCAGGCTTCACACGGTGGCATTGCGAAAACCTTGCACAGGGTTCGCAAGTATTTCTATTGGCCAGATATGATTGTTCAAATTCGTCGGTACGTGTCTGATTGTGATATTTGTAAACAGTGCAAGCCGTCAAATCTCGTGCAACGTCCTCCAATGCTTTCCACATTTTGTACCGATCGTCCATTCCAGAAGGTGTACATTGACTTCTTGGGTCCGTATCCGAGGTCCAGATCGGGCAACTCTTATGTTTTTGTAGTGCTCGACCATCTGTCTAAATATGTTTTGCTGAAACCTTTGAGAAGCGCAGTAACTTCAAGTGTCGTCCGATTTCTAAAAGAGGATGTGTTTAATATGTTTGGTGTTCCGCAAATTATATACTCCGACAATGGAAAACAGTTCCTGTCAAAAGACTTAAAGAATCTGTTGTCAACTTTCGGAGTGCGGCACTTCAAAACAGCAAACTATTCACGGCAATCGAATGCGTCGGAGAGAGTCAACAGAACGCTATTAGCAGCTATAAGGTCTTACCTCGAAGAAGATCAACGGGACTGGGATCTCCATCTCAGCGACATAGCATGCGCCTTAAGAACCTCTATTCATAGCTCCATCGGTGTGTCACCGTATTTTGCTCTCTTCGGAATAAATATGATGACACATGGAAGTTGCTATGAACTCGCGCAAAGACTAAATGCAGTCGAAGATGGCGAACTGTTGACCCTCTCTAGACAAACTCGTTTGCAGTGCCTGCGAAATAAAATAAAACAAAATATATTAACAGCGAATGAAAACAGTGCGAAAATATACAATGTCCGAACTCGAAATACCCGTTTCCTACCAGGCCAAGAGGTGTTCCGAAGAAATTTCATCCTTCGCGATTCCTCCAAAAACCTGCCAGCCAAACTATGCCCGAAGTATGTGAAATGTCGAGTTGTTAAAGCGGTCGGGCAGAACATATACGAATTAGAGAATCTTGCTGGGAAGAAAATTGGATATAAAACAGAAGAGGTATTGCAAGCGCAACATATTATGCATCTGTTTCGTCATTTTATATCATTTTTTTATTGTATCTTATATTGTATCTTATTTGGCTTTTATGTATCTCTGTGATTATATTAAGTGTAAGCAACTGTAAGCAAATTCATGCAACCCTGATGTCTAGACGGGATACACAAACGATTGTGCAAGCGAGGACATCTGCAGTTAGGATTCACGAACGATCGTGCAAGCGAGGACATCTGCTTGTAGGTATGGTACTGCTATACAACCGATACCAGTGTGTCTAGACAGTACATACGAAGTAGGCATTACATGCGACAACGAAAAATATGGGAATGGAAGAATAAGGTATTCTGAGTTGGGCAGTTGAAGAGTCAACATTGGAAATAAAGAAACTAAAGATTGTGTTGATATTAATTTTGTTTTCATTATTGAATTTATTGTTGATTATAGTGCAGCGGTGGGATTACCCCAAAAAAAATAATAAAAACATGGGAAAACATAAACATCGTCGGGAAAAATCGCCAAGTGAAAATCGGTCGCGGAAAAAAAATCGAAGGTCATCAGCATCGGATGAAGCTGATGAACGCTTGCTTCGACTAGAACTATTAGTGGAGCGTTTAGTGAGTTCGGATGCGCATTCATGCAATTCAAATGCCTGCGAAGCTGGTAGCGCACCAATTAAATATGTATTGAAAGGCGACTGTATTCCGGAATTCAGTCCTGGTGACCCAAACATGACTGCGGATAAGTGGATCTCAAAAATCGACCAACTGGCGGAAATAAATGGTTGGGACGATAAGGCCACCATTTATCAAATGCAGAGCCGACTCTCAGGGTTGGGGAAAGATTGGTAAAATAATCTTAGCACATACAATTTGAATTGGGACGAATGGAAGACGTTAATTTTGAAATCATTTCCGTATACTCACGATTTTGCCGCGAGTTTGCGAAAACTGGTAAGCCGTATAAAAATTCCGTCGGAAACCATGACCGAGTATTATTTCTCAAAAATGAATCTTTTGCGAGCGTGCAAAATTACCGGGAAAGATGCAGTTTCGTGCTTAATAGACGGCCTCGGGAATTTTCATTTAAAAAACAATGCGAAAGCAGGACGTTATAATACTCCAGAAGATTTATACGGGGAATACTTATCGCTGATAATAGACGATAAGAATAACCGTGAATATCGCGAAGAAAACAGGAGTTCGTCTAAATCTATAGCAAACGGTCGCGGTCAGAAAAACGAGAAAAAGCCTGTATCGTTGTCATGCTTTAATTGTGGCCAGCGCGGTCATATTTCATCTAAGTGTTACAAACCGAAGGTTGAGTGTAAAAAATGCAATCGTTTAGGACACACAAGTGAAAAGTGTCTACGCGGAAATGTGTCCAATAAAGCGGTAAATGTAAATTCGGATTTATCTAAGCAAAATCAGTGCTATTTCACCGACTGTTTCATAAATAACAAGTTAGTGCAAGGGTACATTGATACTGGATGCTGTGCGGTAACTATCCGCGAAACAGAC
The DNA here is from genome assembly GCA_949715645.1 of Portevinia maculata. Taxonomy (NCBI): domain Eukaryota; kingdom Metazoa; phylum Arthropoda; class Insecta; order Diptera; family Syrphidae; genus Portevinia; species Portevinia maculata. The sequence continues at coordinate 126,360,508 of OX454527.1, forward strand.
GCAAAACGTTTAAAGCTTGCAATGCAACCATGTTCATTGACGGTTACGGGTTTTGGTGGCGGCTCGTCAAGAGTTATCGGGAAATCTACCGCGGAATTAAGGGTTGATCTTGCGAGTGCGAATGTCGAATTGCTTGTCGTGCCTGATTCGGTTCAAAACATAGCCGTTCTAATTGGACAACCGTTTGTAAACGCTAAAAATATTACAATGGTTGTACGCGAAAAAGAAGTGCGATTATTTGAAGAGAATGTGACCCCTTTGCCTGAAGTTAATGATTTGCCTGCAAGGAAGGTTAATCTTTGGGCAAAGCACACTACAGTAATTCCACCTAACCACGCCGGTTTCGTTGAGGTTTATAATAAGGATAATTGTAAGGAAAATCTGTATGTTGAATTGCAACAACGATTGTTGCCGAACAATGAGTATTGGATACCACGGTGTGTAGTTAATGCTGCTAATGCAGCAGCATTTATACTCAATGTTTCCAAATCACCGTTGAAGTTTAAAGCCGATCAGCTGCTATTGAGAGGCGAACAAATCGGACCAGACTTGGAAAAAGAACCAAATATTCCTGTAAATGTTGTGAGTACCTCAAAACTACTTCCGTTTTCCATTTCAGATATTCAAAAACACGTTGACACGTCCGTGACAGTCGGAGAGATACACAAACTGGTGGACATGCTTAATGAATATAGAGATTGTTTCGCCCAAAATCTTACAGAATTAGGGAAAACAAAATCAAATGAAATGTCCATAATTTTGGAAAAAGAGAAGATTATATCCTATAAGCCCTATCGCATGTCGGTTCACGAGCGTTCAAAGCTGCGAGAGATTGTGGACGAGTTGCTACAAAACGGTCTAGTAAGGGAATCAAATTCACCATTTTCCAGTCCTGTTTTACTTGTCGAAAAGAAAAATGGTGAATCCCGTATGTGTATTGACTTTCGTTCCTTGAACTCGGTGACAGTCAGAGATCAATATCCAATGCCTCGGATTGATGATCAAATCGATCGGTTAAAAGGAACGAAATATTTTACTAGTCTCGACCTCGCAAGTGGGTATTATCAAATACCTCTAGCAAACGATTCAATCCAAAAAACTGCGTTTATCACGCCGGATGGTCATTATGAGTTTTTGCGAATGCCGTTTGGTCTGGTGAACGCACCAGCCGTTTTTCAAAGAACGATAAATCAGATGCTAGGGCCTCTACGGTTCACAAGTGCCATGGCTTACATGGATGATATCTTGATTCTTGGCAATACATACGAAGAAAGTTTGCAACGTTTGGAAGAAGTGCTAAAACTATTACGAAATACCGGGCTTACCTTACGCCTTGAAAAATGCAACTTTTTAAGAACGCAACTTAACTATTTAGGGTACGAAATAAGCTTAGATATCTTTCAGCCCGGTAAGAAGAAAATGCAGGCAGTAGAAGAGTTTCCTGTACCTAAAAATGTACACCAGGTGCGCCAATTTTTAGGTCTTGCAAGTTATTTTCGGCGCTTTATATGTAACTTCGCTTTAACTGCAAAACCTATTACCCTATTGCTAAAAAAGGATGTACCCTTTATGTGGAATAATGAGCAACAGTCAGCTTTTGCGTCTTTGAAGCGTAGCCTGCTAAATCGTCCGGTGTTGGCTTTATATGATCATACGGCTGAAACGGAACTGCATACTGATGCATCTAAGTTGGGTATTGGTGGTATACTCTTGCAAAGGCAGACGGATGGCAATCTTAAGCCAGTTGCATATTTTAGCCGCGGAACTACGGTCGACGAGCAACGATACCATTCCTACGAGTTGGAGACTCTGGCCGTTGTTAGTTCTCTTAAAAGATTTAGAGTATACCTTCTTGGGTTAACTTTTAAAGTACTAACGGACTGCAATGCCTAGATACAGCGGACCGTACGAAATCGTAAAGGTTTTGACGAACGATCGTTATGTTATACGTGACATACCAGGAGCAGGGAGATCTCGAAAGCCGTATACTGGGGTTTTCGCTTCGGATAAGATTAAGCCTTATTCCAAGTATGAGAGTACTGATGACGACACTTGCAGTGACGAAAACCTAGCGGTGTAAATACTTATGTATAACGTATATTATAAGTCCTTATAACGAGCCGAAACTGTGTAAAGTACACTTTTGATAATGTAACGTGCATTGGAAGTAAACCTATGGTAAACGGCGTGCAAAGTGCACATACGAACATGTAAAGTACATTAAAAAGAAAAGACAACAACAACAAATATATTTGAAAATAGTGTAAAGGACACGTAAATGGTGATGTAACGTACATTAACAAGTGGTTTAAAACTACGTGCAAAGTGCACATACGAACATGTAAAGTACATTAAAAAGAAAATAAAACAACAACAAATATATTTGAAAATAGTGTAAAGGACACGTAAATGGTGATGTAACGTACATTCACAAGTGGTTTAAAAAAAAAAAAACTACGTGCAAAGTGCACATACGAACATGTAACGTACATTCACGAGTGGTTTAAAAAAAAAAAACTACGTGCAAAGTGCACATACGAACATGTAAAGTACATTCACAAGTGGTTTCAAATGACGCGCAAAGTGCGCATATGAAGATGTAAAGTACACATGAGACCTACGAGTGTAAAGTACACAAAATGAGGATGTAACGTACATTGAATGTGCAAAGTGCACTTTAAGACAATGTGCGGTAATTAAGTTCGGTGAGGTCACTGAACAACATAGCGTGGCCGAACTGTAAGCAACTGTAAGCAAATTCATGCAACCCTGATGTCTAGACGGGATACACAAACGATTGTGCAAGCGAGGACATCTGCAGTTAGGATTCACGAACGATCGTGCAAGCGAGGACATCTGCTTGTAGGTATGGTACTGCTATACACCCGATACCAGTGTGTCTAGACAGTACATACGAAGTAGGCATTACATGCGACAACGAAAAATATGGGAATGGAAGAATAAGGTATTCTGAGTTGGGCAGTTGAAGAGTCAACATTGGAAATAAAGAAACTAAAGATTGTGTTGATATTAATTTTGTTTTCATTATTGAATTTATTGTTGATTATATAAGCTTTATCACTTTTATGTATTTAAATGTATTCTTTTATCTTTTATCATCCGCTGTCATCACGTATGTATTCAATTATTGCTAATTTATTTATTTTATTTCACCTAGGGTTAAGTTTTCACGTATGTAAAAGTCCTCTGGCACTGTGATATGCATGTTTACTTATTTCTTTAGCTTTTAAATTATTTATTTATTATTCTCCATATTTCTTCGATTGTTAATTTATTTCTAGTAATTAAGTAGTTATTTTCTTTTAGTATAAACACACCAACAACTGCACTGTGATATTTATGTTCATCAGCACTGTGATATTCATGTTCATCAGCACTGTTATATGAATGTTTCGTTCGTGCATTATGTTTGTTTGTGTTGTTTATATCTTTATTTATTATTATATTTTGTCCATGAGGTATTTTAATGTTAATTTATTCTTAGTTTTAAGTATTTACTGATGCATTTTCGCTTTGTATGCACATGTTCACTTACACTTCCACTGTGATATAGATGTCACTTGTATTGTGAGATGGCTGTTTATCATTTACACTTTTGTGATATGTACCTTGGTACTGTAAGTTAGTTTATTATTAAGGTATTTACGTATTCACAGATTTTAGGCTATGGAATTGAACTAACACCAGTTTTTTTTGTTGGTCTCCTGCTGATTCAAAAAAATAATTTTTGATTATTGCACCATGTACGTACATACCTGAATGTTTTTTTTTGCCCGGCTTTCATATAGTGGGATTCTTCACCACGTTTTGTCCGCATATTCAGGCACTTGGCTCCTCTGTTCCTGTTGAGTAGGTTACTCCGCCTTGCTCAGAGTTTTGTTGCATTCACCTGTGGAGGAACAAATAATAGATTATTAATATTAACAAAAGGAATTTTAAATAAAGATACCCTACATCAGTCGGCTCTTCATTGGCGAATGGAGGCTAACCCCTGGCGGCAGATTTTCGCATCGGTAGGTTGCTATAGATTTTGGTAGCTCGTATGTATTTCTATGAAAAACCAGGAAGTTTTTGTGAGAATTTGTAAACTTTATTCAAAATATACACTATATATAAGAAAAAACTGATTTTATAACACAAAAATAATATCTCAAAAGTGAGTGCGATAAGTGTTGATATAACAGTGAATACTAAGTTTTTTATTTTTGTAGGAAATGCAGAAAACAATCGGAGCTCAGCATTGTGGCGTTCCTCAATGCAATTCATACAGAAAAGAAGGAATTACATTGTACCATCTTCCAAAAGAAGTTAGGAACTCTAAAGTTCTTTTGGTTAAATGGGGTTTTGTGCTTAGGATGGGGAAACATTTTCCCAAATGTTTTTCCATTTGCAGTCTGCACTTTAAAGATAAAGACATTTTGCGCCCGAATACACGGGATGGTTTTCAGTACAGAACCAAACTTGTGAAAGGAGCCTTTCCCAGCCTTAACCTTCCGAAATCAGCAGTTTCTTCGAAGAAACCAGGCATTATACGCTCAAGGCGGTTACTATCACAATCATCTGCTTTTATGAGACGAAGGTACCTACTTCATGTTGCTACATTTCGTTTCCACTTTTATTTAATGATTCTTATACTTTTAATTTATCCTCCAGATCTATTCAAAAATGTATGACACATCAACCCAACGTCGAAGAAAAGATACCTTCTGGCGTAGAGCTTCTTAGCCAACTTTTCTGCAAACTGTCCATACCTCGTTGCATCGTTGCCTTTGAAGTTGCCATCATATATAGAAGTTAACTTCTTTTCCCAATTTGGTGACTTGTTTTTTGTGTAGGTGTATAAGTTGTAGGCTATACTCCCAGTAATGCGCTGCTTCCTTTCCACCAGCCATTGTGCACTATTTTGGCTCTGGGTGTTTTTGCAAATTTCAGCAGCTTCTTCCACAGTCTTCGATAACTTACAAAAATGTGCAGAATTTTCCGAAGTTAGGTACGAGTTCATAATGGGAACGAATTCCTTCAACCCATTTGTTTTTACAATAAATGCAAAAAAGTCACTAGCTCCATCTTTCTGTTCTTTTCTTCTGGCACATTCTCCTGTAGATCGTAGACCATAGAAAAGCTTGCTGAGTTCGCTGTCAGGGATGTCTGAAAGGATAATGAAATAAATGCTTACTATTAACTTAAATTAAAACTTAAATTAAATCCAAATTACGTTTCAAAAGTTCCATAAAAACTTCCTCCCTTTTTTCCTCCGTTACGACATCGTTTTTTATAAATATTTTTTTGCGTACGTGACACAACTCCATAGCTCCAACTGCATTATACTGTTGACTGATTTTTTTTCCTTCTTTTCCCCACTTTTGCGTCAATTCTGTGGTGCTAAGTTGTCGAAGATGGGGTTGTCTAAAGAATTTCGTGTTTAATATGTTTGGTGTTCCGCAAATTATATACTCCGACAATGGAAAACAGTTCCTGTCAAAAGACTTAAAGAATCTGTTGTCAACTTTCGGAGTGCGGCACTTCAAAACAGCAACTATTCACGGCAATCGAATGCGTCGGAGAGAGTCAACAGAACGCTATTAGCAGCTATAAGGTCTTACCTCGAAGAAGATCAACGGGACTGGGATCTCCATCTCAGCGACATAGCATGCGCCTTAAGAACCTCTATTCATAGCTCCATCGGTGTGTCACCGTATTTTGCTCTCTTCGGAATAAATATGATGGCACATGGAAGTTGCTATGAACTCGCGCAAAGACTAAATGCAGTCGAAGATGGCGAACTGTTGACCCTCTCTAGACAAACTCGTTTGCAGTGCCTGCGAAATAAAATAAAACAAAATATATTAACAGCGAATGAAAACAGTGCGAAAATATACAATGTCCGAACTCGAAATACCCGTTTCCTACCAGGCCAAGAGGTGTTCCGAAGAAATTTCATCCTTCGCGATTCCTCCAAAAACCTGCCAGCCAAACTATGCCCGAAGTATGTGAAATGTCGAGTTGTTAAAGCGGTCGGGCAGAACATATACGAATTAGAGAATCTTGCTGGGAAGAAAATTGGATATAAAACAGAAGAGGTATTGCAAGCGCAACATATTATGCATCTGTTTCGTCATTTTATATCATTTTTTTATTGTATCTTATATTGTATCTTATTTGGCTTTTATGTATCTCTGTGATTATATTAAGTGTAAGCAACTGTAAGCAAATTCATGCAACCCTGATGTCTAGACGGGATACACAAACGATTGTGCAAGCGAGGACATCTGCAGTTAGGATTCACGAACGATCGTGCAAGCGAGGACATCTGCTTGTAGGTATGGTACTGCTATACAACCGATACCAGTGTGTCTAGACAGTACATACGAAGTAGGCATTACATGCGACAACGAAAAATATGGGAATGGAAGAATAAGGTATTCTGAGTTGGGCAGTTGAAGAGTCAACATTGGAAATAAAGAAACTAAAGATTGTGTTGATATTAATTTTGTTTTCATTATTGAATTTATTGTTGATTATAGTGCAGCGGTGGGATTACCCCAAAAAAAATAATAAAAACATGGGAAAACATAAACATCGTCGGGAAAAATCGCCAAGTGAAAATCGGTCGCGGAAAAAAAATCGAAGGTCATCAGCATCGGATGAAGCTGATGAACGCTTGCTTCGACTAGAACTATTAGTGGAGCGTTTAGTGAGTTCGGATGCGCATTCATGCAATTCAAATGCCTGCGAAGCTGGTAGCGCACCAATTAAATATGTATTGAAAGGCGACTGTATTCCGGAATTCAGTCCTGGTGACCCAAACATGACTGCGGATAAGTGGATCTCAAAAATCGACCAACTGGCGGAAATAAATGGTTGGGACGATAAGGCCACCATTTATCAAATGCAGAGCCGACTCTCAGGGTTGGGGAAAGATTGGTAAAATAATCTTAGCACATACAATTTGAATTGGGACGAATGGAAGACGTTAATTTTGAAATCATTTCCGTATACTCACGATTTTGCCGCGAGTTTGCGAAAACTGGTAAGCCGTATAAAAATTCCGTCGGAAACCATGACCGAGTATTATTTCTCAAAAATGAATCTTTTGCGAGCGTGCAAAATTACCGGGAAAGATGCAGTTTCGTGCTTAATAGACGGCCTCGGGAATTTTCATTTAAAAAACAATGCGAAAGCAGGACGTTATAATACTCCAGAAGATTTATACGGGGAATACTTATCGCTGATAATGGACGATAAGAATAACCGTGAATATCGCGAAGAAAACAGGAGTTCGTCTAAATCTATAGCAAACGGTCGCGGTCAGAAAAACGAGAAAAAGCCTGTATCGTTGTCATGCTTTAATTGTGGCCAGCGCGGTCATATTTCATCTAAGTGTTACAAACCGAAGGTTGAGTGTAAAAAATGCAATCGTTTAGGACACACAAGTGAAAAGTGTCTACGCGGAAATGTGTCCAATAAAGCGGTAAATGTAAATTCGGATTTATCTAAGCAAAATCAGTGCTATTTCACCGACTGTTTCATAAATAACAAGTTAGTGCAAGGGTACATTGATACTGGATGCTGTGCGGTAACTATCCGCGAAACAGACGCAAAACGTTTAAAGCTTGCAATGCAACCATGTTCATTGACGGTTACGGGTTTTGGTGGCGGCTCGTCAAGAGTTATCGGGAAATCTACCGCGGAATTAAGGGTTGATCTTGCGAGTGCGAATGTCGAATTGCTTGTCGTGCCTGATTCGGTTCAAAACATAGCCGTTCTAATTGGACAACCGTTTGTAAACGCTAAAAATATTACAATGGTTGTACGCGAAAAAGAAGTGCGATTATTTGAAGAGAATGTGACCCCTTTGCCTGAAGTTAATGATTTGCCTGCAAGGAAGGTTAATCTTTGGGCAAAGCACACTACAGTAATTCCACCTAACCACGCCGGTTTCGTTGAGGTTTATAATAAGGATAATTGTAAGGAAAATCTGTATGTTGAATTGCAACAACGATTGTTGCCGAACAATGAGTATTGGATACCACGGTGTGTAGTTAATGCTGCTAATGCAGCAGCATTTATACTCAATGTTTCCAAATCACCGTTGAAGTTTAAAGCCGATCAGCTGCTATTGAGAGGCGAACAAATCGGACCAGACTTGGAAAAAGAACCAAATATTCCTGTAAATGTTGTGAGTACCTCAAAACTACTTCCGTTTTCCATTTCAGATATTCAAAAACACGTTGACACGTCCGTGACAGTCGGAGAGATACACAAACTGGTGGACATGCTTAATGAATATAGAGATTGTTTCGCCCAAAATCTTACAGAATTAGGGAAAACAAAATCAAATGAAATGTCCATAATTTTGGAAAAAGAGAAGATTATATCCTATAAGCCCTATCGCATGTCGGTTCACGAGCGTTCAAAGCTGCGAGAGATTGTGGACGAGTTGCTACAAAACGGTCTAGTAAGGGAATCAAATTCACCATTTTCCAGTCCTGTTTTACTTGTCGAAAAGAAAAATGGTGAATCCCGTATGTGTATTGACTTTCGTTCCTTGAACTCGGTGACAGTCAGAGATCAATATCCAATGCCTCGGATTGATGATCAAATCGATCGGTTAAAAGGAACGAAATATTTTACTAGTCTCGACCTCGCAAGTGGGTATTATCAAATACCTCTAGCAAACGATTCAATCCAAAAAACTGCGTTTATCACGCCGGATGGTCATTATGAGTTTTTGCGAATGCCGTTTGGTCTGGTGAACGCACCAGCCGTTTTTCAAAGAACGATAAATCAGATGCTAGGGCCTCTACGGTTCACAAGTGCCATGGCTTACATGGATGATATCTTGATTCTTGGCAATACATACGAAGAAAGTTTGCAACGTTTGGAAGAAGTGCTAAAACTATTACGAAATACCGGGCTTACCTTACGCCTTGAAAAATGCAACTTTTTAAGAACGCAACTTAACTATTTAGGGTACGAAATAAGCTTAGATATCGTTCAGCCCGGTAAGAAGAAAATGCAGGCAGTAGAAGAGTTTCCTGTACCTAAAAATGTACACCAGGTGCGCCAATTTTTAGGTCTTGCAAGTTATTTTCGGCGCTTTATATGTAACTTCGCTTTAACTGCAAAACCTATTACCCTATTGCTAAAAAAGGATGTACCCTTTATGTGGAATAATGAGCAACAGTCAGCTTTTGAGTCTTTGAAGCGTAGCCTGCTAAATCGTCCGGTGTTGGCTTTATATGATCATACGGCTGAAACGGAACTGCATACTGATGCATCTAAGTTGGGTATTGGTGGTATACTCTTGCAAAGGCAGACGGATGGCAATCTTAAGCCAGTTGCATATTTTAGCCGCGGAACTACGGTCGACGAGCAACGATACCATTCCTACGAGTTGGAGACTCTGGCCGTTGTTAGTTCTCTTAAAAGATTTAGAGTATACCTTCTTGGGTTAACTTTTAAAGTACTAACGGACTGCAATGCCTAGATACAGCGGACCGTACGAAATCGTAAAGGTTTTGACGAACGATCGTTATGTTATACGTGACATACCAGGAGCAGGGAGATCTCGAAAGCCGTATACTGGGGTTTTCGCTTCGGATAAGATTAAGCCTTATTCCAAGTATGAGAGTACTGATGACGACACTTGCAGTGACGAAAACCTAGCGGTGTAAATACTTATGTATAACGTATATTATAAGTCCTTATAACGAGCCGAAACTGTGTAAAGTACACTTTTGATAATGTAACGTGCATTGGAAGTAAACCTATGGTTAACGGCGTGCAAAGTGCACATACGAACATGTAAAGTACATTAAAAAGAAAAGACAACAACAACAAATATATTTGAAAATAGTGTAAAGGACACGTAAATGGTGATGTAACGTACATTAACAAGTGGTTTAAAACTACGTGCAAAGTGCACATACGAACATGTAAAGTACATTAAAAAGAAAATAAAACAACAACAAATATATTTGAAAATAGTGTAAAGGACACGTAAATGGTGATGTAACGTACATTCACAAGTGGTTTAAAAAAAAAAAAACTACGTGCAAAGTGCACATACGAACATGTAACGTACATTCACGAGTGGTTTAAAAAAAAAAAAACTACGTGCAAAGTGCACATACGAACATGTAAAGTACATTCACAAGTGGTTTCAAATGACGCGCAAAGTGCGCATATGAAGATGTAAAGTACACATGAGACCTACGAGTGTAAAGTACACAAAATGAGGATGTAACGTACATTGAATGTGCAAAGTGCACTTTAAGACAATGTGCGGTAATTAAGTTCGGTGAGGTCACTGAACAACATAGCGTGGCCGAACTGTAAGCAACTGTAAGCAAATTCATGCAACCCTGATGTCTAGACGGGATACACAAACGATTGTGCAAGCGAGGACATCTGCAGTTAGGATTCACGAACGATCGTGCAAGCGAGGACATCTGCTTGTAGGTATGGTACTGCTATACACCCGATACCAGTGTGTCTAGACAGTACATACGAAGTAGGCATTACATGCGACAACGAAAAATATGGGAATGGAAGAATAAGGTATTCTGAGTTGGGCAGTTGAAGAGTCAACATTGGAAATAAAGAAACTAAAGATTGTGTTGATATTAATTTTGTTTTCATTATTGAATTTATTGTTGATTATATAAGCTTTATCACTTTTATGTATTTAAATGTATTCTTTTATCTTTTATCATCCGCTGTCATCACGTATGTATTCAATTATTGCTAATTTATTTATTTTATTTCACCTAGGGTTAAGTTTTCACGTATGTAAAAGTCCTCTGGCACTGTGATATGCATGTTTACTTATTTCTTTAGCTTTTAAATTATTTATTTATTATTCTCCATATTTCTTCGATTGTTAATTTATTTCTAGTAATTAAGTAGTTATTTTCTTTTAGTATAAACACACCAACAACTGCACTGTGATATTTATGTTCATCAGCACTGTGATATTCATGTTCATCAGCACTGTTATATGAATGTTTCGTTCGTGCATTATGTTTGTTTGTGTTGTTTATATCTTTATTTATTATTATATTTTGTCCATGAGGTATTTTAATGTTAATTTATTCTTAGTTTTAAGTATTTACTGATGCATTTTCGCTTTGTATGCACATGTTCACTTACACTTCCACTGTGATATAGATGTCACTTGTATTGTGAGATGGCTGTTTATCATTTACACTTTTGTGATATGTACCTTGGTACTGTAAGTTAGTTTATTATTAAGGTATTTACGTATTCACAGATTTTAGGCTATGGAATTGAACTAACACCAGTTTTTTTTGTTGGTCTCCTGCTGATTCAAAAAAATAATTTTTGATTATTGCACCATGTACGTACATACCTGAATGTTTTTTTTTGCCCGGCTTTCATATAGTGGGATTCTTCACCACGTTTTGTCCGCATATTCAGGCACTTGGCTCCTCTGTTCCTGTTGAGTAGGTTACTCCGCCTTGCTCAGAGTTTTGTTGCATTCACCTGTGGAGGAACAAATAATAGATTATTAATATTAACAAAAGGAATTTTAAATAAAGATACCCTACATCAGTCGGCTCTTCATTGGCGAATGGAGGCTAACCCCTGGCGGCAGATTTTCGCATCGGTAGGTTGCTATAGATTTTGGTAGCTCGTATGTATTTCTATGAAAAACCAGGAAGTTTTTGTGAGAATTTGTAAACTTTATTCAAAATATACACTATATATAAGAAAAAACTGATTTTATAACACAAAAATAATATCTCAAAAGTGAGTGCGATAAGTGTTGATATAACAGTGAATACTAAGTTTTTTATTTTTGTAGGAAATGCAGAAAACAATCGGAGCTCAGCATTGTGGCGTTCCTCAATGCAATTCATACAGAAAAGAAGGAATTACATTGTACCATCTTCCAAAAGAAGTTAGGAACTCTAAAGTTCTTTTGGTTAAATGGGGTTTTGTGCTTAGGATGGGGAAACATTTTCCCAAATGTTTTTCCATTTGCAGTCTGCACTTTAAAGATAAAGACATTTTGCGCCCGAATACACGGGATGGTTTTCAGTACAGAACCAAACTTGTGAAAGGAGCCTTTCCCAGCCTTAACCTTCCGAAATCAGCAGTTTCTTCGAAGAAACCAGGCATTATACGCTCAAGGCGGTTACTATCACAATCATCTGCTTTTATGAGACGAAGGTACCTACTTCATGTTGCTACATTTCGTTTCCACTTTTATTTAATGATTCTTATACTTTTAATTTATCCTCCAGATCTATTCAAAAATGTATGACACATCAACCCAACGTCGAAGAAAAGATACCTTCTGGCGTAGAGCTTCTTAGCCAACTTTTCTGCAAACTGTCCATACCTCGTTGCATCGTTGCCTTTGAAGTTGCCATCATATATAGAAGTTAACTTCTTTTCCCAATTTGGTGACTTGTTTTTTGTGTAGGTGTATAAGTTGTAGGCTATACTCCCAGTAATGCGCTGCTTCCTTTCCACCAGCCATTGTGCACTATTTTGGCTCTGGGTGTTTTTGCAAATTTCAGCAGCTTCTTCCACAGTCTTCGATAACTTACAAAAATGTGCAGAATTTTCCGAAGTTAGGTACGAGTTCATAATGGGAACGAATTCCTTCAACCCATTTGTTTTTACAATAAATGCAAAAAAGTCACTAGCTCCATCTTTCTGTTCTTTTCTTCTGGCACATTCTCCTGTAGATCGTAGACCATAGAAAAGCTTGCTGAGTTCGCTGTCAGGGATGTCTGAAAGGATAATGAAATAAATGCTTACTATTAACTTAAATTAAAACTTAAATTAAATCCAAATTACGTTTCAAAAGTTCCATAAAAACTTCCTCCCTTTTTTCCTCCGTTACGACATCGTTTTTTATAAATATTTTTTTGCGTACGTGACACAACTCCATAGCTCCAACTGCATTATACTGTTGACTGATTTTTTTTCCTTCTTTTCCCCACTTTTGCGTCAATTCTGTGGTGCTAAGTTGTCGAAGATGGGGTTGTCTAAAGAATTTCGTGTTAATGTATATATATATTACTTAAATAAAGAAACTATCATACTTATTTATATGAATAAGGCATGCAGCTATGTGCTTGCATTTTCTGCCATTTCCAGCTTTGCAGGAGCAAGTCAGTATTGATGATTCAGCTACCACCAGCCCAGTAACTTCATCTACGGATGGAGGCGGGGAGAGGCCAATCTTATGTATCCAGCCAGCTTTCACAATTTCTTCGCCTTCCCGGATAGACCTTTTAATACCACTGAAATAGTCAATTATTTCACAGAGCGATATTGTGATAACCTTCGAAACTTCTAAGCTGGCTGGATCATCAAAGAAAACAAATCTGTAAAAATCATAATTAGCACACTTTTAACAAGACAAAAAGCAACCAAAATATGTAAACAAAAGCAAAATTATTATTTGTTTGCATTACATTGAACACTACTTTGAACTGCCTTTTGTGCTAGTTTTACCAGATGAATTGACTCACACAGTACAAATTTCATACAAGTAGTACTTAGATCTGCAAATTAAGTTTGTTTACAATAAGTTAGTTAACTTTTTAATAGATAAATAATAAATTTTCTTACACGAAAACACACGTATTCCTTATCCAAGTTCATTGCAAAACACACAGACATCAAAATTCTATAGGTCTCTACATATTCCTTTTTTATCCACCAGGTGTCGCAGAAAAACTTTTCAATTCGTCAATAGTTTCGTCCGATTTGTCTTGTTTTGTATCTTCTGTGGTTGTCAATTTGGCATGTACCAAAAATATCCCTACCAGGGAAATGAAAGCAAGTGGTGCCAAACTTAGATTATTTGAACTAGTCAGAGAAGAGAAGATTTAAAGAAGGATAGAAGATAATTTGAGAGTCAAAAGTGAATTACTCTCTAGCGGCAAAATGTATGTTTTACAGAAATGAGGAGAGAAAGAAAGGAAAGATGTACAGTTGGAACTTGGAAGTAAAATGATGGAGTTAGAGGAATGAGAGTAGGATCTGCGAACTGCGAGTCATTTAAGTTCGAACTGTGCACTGACGTAAAAGTGCACGTTACATTTTTTTTTGAAAAAGTGCATAACCGATGCAATTTAAATAGAAGTTTGTGAAGGTCAATGCAGAAGTCATTTAATTTAATTTAAAATTTTTTTTACTCAGTGCAAATAAAGGGTGAGTGATTATTTTATTTCATTTTTGTTGTTCGGTATCCCTAATATAATTTTAAATAGGCACCAAGTTTTGATTAATTCAAAACGGCAACCGCCGCAAGGCGATCACTGACCATCCTCTGTAATACAAAGGGGTCGGCATCGCCAATATTTTTGCAAATCTTTATAATTTGAATGCCGCAGAAAAAATTAAAAAAACATTAAATATAGTGCTTCAACCCCATCATTTACACAACTATCTGGACAATTCTGTGAAATCCGACAGCAAATTTGTTTGATAAAGTGAACCTGTGAGTCATCGAAAAAAAAAAATGACCTTCACACTGTGACCCCAAAATCTCACCGACATATTGTCCATATTGTTTCTTGTTCTTTTGCTGTATTCATGTTTTTTTGTTGTACGAAGTTGGATCGGAAATTACTTCATGAAATATTTATACATATCCAAAGCAAACGAGCAACATAAGATTTAAACTCACTTTTGATGCAGACGGATGTCATCGTTGATATTTTAAGTTAAATTTTTTGTAATCTTTTAGCGTGATTTTTTCTTGATTTTTTTATTATTATGTTTTGTATCCTTTTTTTTATTTTTTTGTTGTAACCTTTAAGTCGTTTTATTTTGTAAAAAATCGCCTTCTCTGTCGCCCCCGTTTTCTTTTGGTTAAATCCCGTGATAAGGGCTGTAGAAAGATAAGCATTTGCCCCCTAAAGGGAGCTCCTTTTAAGTAGGCATTCGAACAATGAGAAGTCGCATGAGAAAAAGGCATGCAGTTAGGGTTGCGACGGCAGGAACAAAGTTTTTGTTTTAACTAGGTTTAAATGTTTTGTTTTCTTTTAATGTTAATTTAGTTTACGTCCTCGCTCGCGACCTTCATACCCTTTCCATTTCATTCCCATCCTAAAGTCCCATCAACATCCTAGCTCCCAGGCCAAATTTTGTGCTCCTCACGCCCTCTATATTCCAGCAACCGGCCTATTACAAATGGTTCAGATCATCATTGCATCTGATGAACTTGATCTCCATACCAGCAGCCTTACGCATCATTATTATTTCTTGTCTCACCCAGAGAAATTTATATTTGTGATTTTGTTTTGCCATTTTCGCCTCTCTCAGCAAAATTTTCGTATCATGTGATAGCCAATCGTTAATATAAATGTACCTTTGCACGAAGTAAAACACTTTTCAGCTCTGATCGGCGCTTTCTTAGCATATGCAGCAGCCAAGATTTCCTCTTTCACTCTCCTGCTGCGAAGCTGCCAATCATAGTACCAGTTGATTTTCCCCTAGTCTTCCTTCTATAGCAGACATCCACATCGTTTTCATCTATTTGTACATCGACGCATTTGTTGACGATTTGGACAGCCGTTGCACGCACATTTTCGTTCTCCAAAAGAGGCACTTTACGCAGTTCAATGTAATTTGAGTGACACAAATATTCTGCACTTTGAAGTCTCTTTTTTGTTGCTTTGAGCTCAGCTTTTATTATTTCATTTTCTTTTTTAACTTGTGCCAATATTTGTATCGTCTTCTCGAATGCACTGATTTGTTGCTGCACAAGAAGCAGTGTCTTTACAGTGATATCAAGTGTTTTTTTTATTTCGATAACGTTAAGGTGAATGCCCTCTAGAGATATTTTGCATTTTTCATTTTCCTCTCTTTCAGTATTCATACATGATGACATCGAAAGTCTACGCGGGTTGTTTCTTTTTTGTTGCAAACAGGTGTTACACGTCCATGGTTTTTTCGATTTGGGTATAAAGTCTGCATCAGTGGATTTAAGATTGACACACTCCGCATGCGTATGGCTATACCCTCATCGCCGAAAAGGCATTTCATCTAAACTATAAGATAGTGAAGCGCATCAACGATGTTGTCTACCGGATCCAGCGCGGAAGAGGCAAGCTGAAAGTTGTCCATGTGGATCGTCTCCATCGCTACCATGGTGCAAACATTGACGTGCTTGTTCGGGACCAACAAGTTTAAGATTCAACTTGCAGCGCCATCTAGTCGAGAGCCATATAACCATATAAGATAATCGATATTTGTTGTTCTCGAACTTTCTGAACTCAACGAATCTGGAAACTTCGAGATGTGTCACTAGGAGAAATAAATAGGTGTCGCAGGAGCACCCAAGACATTCTAGTTTTGAACCGCGATAAAGAAGTGCGATAGATGACAGTAGCCGTGTTTCTTTGCACGCGGATATAGGGATAATTTGAAATTTGCATGTAAAATACAACAACAACTTATGTTATATACGCTAACTTTAGCGTGGATAGCTATCGCCGCTAAGTCAGTTAGCGGGGATAAACCCATTTTCTTCGTTTCTGATGAACTCATGCGATGGTTTTTTCAGGAAATGTCGAAGTTTGTTCGTGATTTTATTATTATTTTTTTTTAAACTTCATTATAAAGGTAATTGAATTTAGCAAATCTGTTAATGTGAAATTGTTTTTCATAATTTTAGAATATGCTTTTCAATTTCAGGATTTTCAATACAAATTTCTTAACTACAACTTACAGCTGTGTCACGGTGCATGTCATAGGTGCATGTGTGCTGCCAAGTTTTTTTTGATGAATTCTTAAGCGGCGATAATCCATTTCTGATGCCATCCCTATATCCGCGTGCAAAGAAACACGGCTAGTATAGAGAAAAAGTGGAAGTATTGAATAAGAGAAAAGTGATTGTTTATTTAAAGTAATTAATTGTGAAAGCGAATTGTTGGATTAAATAAGTGAATTATTAGAATAATAATCAAGAATTAAAAGACATTGAGAGAGAACTAAAAAAGATTAATTAAATAGAATTACGTTTTATCTTTTCGAATCCTAGCCTGGATGTAACAGTATGTACACACATATATTTATCTATTTTACTTACATATAACAATAAAAATACACTTGTTACTTATTTACTTAGACCTGCGGGTTGGTTACCTACCAGGCGCGTCCCCGGGTGGTGGATTGGGGGACCTCGGTACGATTCGTTCGTGATCCGAGGTTTTAGAGTTATAGCGGCGTTTTATACAACGTCAAAGCTCTATCGCGAACCAAACCAAAAAACAAGTATGCAGGAACAACTAAAAGATATAAATACTCCAGGTGGTACTCGCATGGGCGAAAATCCACCCGTGGTCTTTTCGACCACGGTCGGCGCACGGATTCTGGAGGCCCCAACCGACATACTTATACCCCCCGCCTGTACAGGCGTTGACCTTCGAGTTGTGAAAAGGTTTGCTTCCGAAGATTCCTGCAGCTCTATATCCGACACGTTCTGTAGACTGGGCTGGAAAAATGGAGAAAGTGGCGGAGAGGTTCAACCTGATACGCTTAATCTTCAGACTAATAGACAGACAGCCGATAGGTGCGATGCTGCCGACGAGGCCTGTGAAACCGAATAGGTGAAAAAAACTAGAACACTTCCAGCTGATGTATTTCCAATGATTGGATTTACTCAGATTAACCTTCAACACTCCAAGGCTGCTACTGCACTCATCAGTAAGAAGCTTTCCGTGTTGAACACAAAAGCCCACATAACATCCATACAGGAGCCATGGGTGTGGAAAAATCGCATCTATGGCCTTGAAGGTGTCCGTGGCACCACGATACTCTGTGACGAGCGGTCCGAGAGACCAAGGGCTTGTCTTACTGTGTCGAACCTTCTCTCAGTGACTAAGCTTGGACAATTTTGTGAGATTTGGTTGCTGCAGCCATTAGCTACGAAACGAATGGAGATTGGACGACCTTCGTCGTGGCGTCAGGTTATCTCCCCTATGATTCGGTAGTGCCTCCACCACCAAGGGCAATGGGTGAACTTATAGACTATTGCGACACCAGGAAGATGGGCCTAGTTATATGCTGCGATGCCAACGCTAAAAACTCTGTTTGGGGCAGTAGCAAATGCAACATGCGAGGAAACCATCTCCTGGATTTCATTCTATCATCTGATCTTACTAACAACAATGTTGGCTCGCAACCAACTTTTGTGACGTCAAGAAGACAGGAGGTGATCGACCTGACTTTATCAAATAGATACTTTAAGGCGATTACCAACTGGATGGTCTCTTCGGAGGCATCCCCCTGAGATCATAGATATATCGAATTCCAAATCGAATGCGAAGCCATAACTTTGCAGGAGAGGAGGAATCCAAGAAAAACCAACTGGATACGCTTCAGGGAGGAAATGGGAAAAACTCTCAAACCTCCAACCAAACTCAGGACGAGACAAAAGGTAGAGGATGCTTTTCAAAACCTGAATAGTGCCATTACTAGCTGTTTCGAACTGACGTGCCCAGTAAGTAAACCCCCTGGCAGAACGCCGGTTCACTGGTGGAGCTCGGAACTGCAAAGAATCCGAAGGGAAGGTAGAAAGCTTCTAAATAGGTCACTCAAGACTGATTTGGAGACAGACTGGAATCTCTACCGATCGAAGCAAAAGGAATATAAGAGGCTAATTCGGGTATCGAAAAGTGCTTCTTATAGGAATTTTTGCGAAAAGATTGAAACACTGGGTGAAACTAGTAGGTTGGTTAAAGTTCTGAAAAAGGGCAAACCAGCCAAACTGGACTCACTTAGAAAACTTGATGGCACCTTCACTGAGACGAAAGCGGAAACTCTTATCTGCTGGAGTCTCACTTTCCGGGTAACAAGATTACAATTGGCTCACAACCAGCCCCTGTAGTCCCTGTAATCGTCCGTGGTCACGGACGAGGCCATTAAATACGCCTTTGCGTCTTTTGACGGCTTTAAGTCGCCTGGTACGGACGGAATATACCCAGCCATGCTGCAACAGAGTACAAACCAGTTGCTACCGACTATGAAGAAAATCTTCACCGCTGTCCTAGCACTGGCATACATTGCAACACCCTCGCGTACAGTTAGAGTGGCATTTATACCAAAAATTGGCGGAAGTGACTACTCGCTCGCCAAGAGCTTTAGACTAATCAGTCTGACTTCCTTCTTGCTGAAAAGCATGGAAAGGGTGGTCGAGCTTCACGTGCACAGACTACCTACATATATAGTCTGTGTTCACGTGCGCAAAACTACTTTGCGATTGCACCCACTATTTCAGATGCAACATGCCTATCAACGCGGAAAATCCTGCGCGACTGCGCTCCAAAATCTACTTGATAGAATTGAGGGCGCGCTTGACAGAAAATGATACGCGATGGGCATTTTCATCGATATTGAGGGTGCTTTTGACAATGTGTGGCGTATCTCATCAAAAATGAGAATAGAAAAATATTCTGATGATTCAATAAATTTTCTTTCCGAAAATAATCTAGTACATTAGTTCTAAGTGTGTAATAATAATAATAATATTTGGTTAGGGTATATTACAATGCGACCTATTGGTCTATTGTGTCCCCTTGCTTGTGCCTCGGAGAGGTGCTTGCCCTCGTTCAGAGCACTCTCTAGATACTTCTTTGTGAAGCGTGTCGAGGTATTGCTCTGATTTATCCTTGGCAGGTCACACTCCTTAGAGCACAGCGTCCAGTCCAGTTTCTTTGATGAATCTGAGAATGAGCTGTGGGTCCATGGTTTGTATGTCCTTGTCTGTTATTTGGTGCCTGCCCAAATGTTTCATCCTTTTGTGGGTCAGTGCCCCACAGGATTCCAGTATATGGTCTGGAGTTTCGGCGGTTTCACTGCAGAATCTACAGAGCCCGTCCTCCGATATGCCCATTTTCCTCAGGTGCTCCTTGAGTCTGCAGTGCCCCGTGAGGAGGCCTGTTAGGATTCTTAGGTTGTTTTTGTTAAGGCCGATACAAACTTTGAATCTCTTTTGGTTGTAATTTCCTAAGAGTTTCTTTGCTTGCCTCAGACCTTTTAGGTTGAGAAAGGTTTTGGCCTTTGTTTCTTCCTCCAGTCTCCTGAACTCTTCGCGTATAGTGTGTTCTCCTATCCCGCAGAATGGTTCAGGTCCTATGAAGGGTTCCTCTGCCCCTCTTCTTGCCAGAGAGTCCGCTGCCTTATTGCCCGTAATGCCAACATGGCCAGGCACCCAGCAGATGGAGATTCTATTATTCTTGCCTAGTCTATTCAGTCCTTGTAGGCATTCCCACACGAGTTTTGACTTGATAACGTAGGCGTCAAGAGCCTTTATAGCTGCTTGGCTGTCAGACATTATTGCTATGTTGCAATTTCTATAGTTTTTCTCGGGGTTGATTCGAACGCACTTGTCTATGGCACATATTTCTGCCTGGAAGATGCTGGTACATTTGCCCATGGATTCGTAGTGCTTAGTTCCCGGCCCAAACACTAAAGCACCAGTTCCCTCCTCAGTCCTCGAGCCGTCCGTATACCACTTTGTTGTGTGGTTGCTCAGTCCATAAGTTATGGATTCGTTGCTTCAGTTCTCCTTATTGCTGAGCTTTATCTGGAAATTCTTCTCGAAGTTGAACTTCCTGATGCTGTCGTCCCTAGGTATGCCAAGAAGTGGGAGTTTTTTGCGTAAGTCACCGTGTTCTTTCGAACCGATGCATTTCCCTCTCCCAATTCCCTCCTTTGCCATCCTAAGGATTGCCTCGTTCATCACCATGACGTGTAGAGGGGTCAGTTCCAATAGCACCTCCATGGCTGCTGTTGGGCAGCTACGCATTGCTCCGGCAATGCACAGGCACGCCAGTCTTTGCACTTTGCCGAGTGTCTCTCGCGTTGTGACTAGACTGGTTCGTTTCGCCCATGCTACCGCTCCGTATGTGATCATTGGTCTCACGATTTCAGTGTACATCCATCGCAGGATGCTTGGGCTGCATCCCCATGCCTTCCCCGCTAGGCTCCTACATATCATGAGAGCGCGGGTGGCCTTCTTGAATATCTCCTCTGTATGTTTTCGCCAGAGGAGTTTACTATCTAGATGGAGTCCTAGATATTTTACTTCTTTGACTGGTATCAGTGTCGTGCCTGATAGGTTTCTGTCCTTAAGTCTTTGAAGTTGTCTTTTCCTTGTGAATGGTACTATCGTTGTTTTCGCCGGATTGCTGTTAAGTCCGACATTATGGCACCATTCCTTGGTTACTTTAAGCCCCTTTTGTATGATGTCTCCAAGGGTTTCTTCGAACTTGCCCCTGGCAATCAATACAATGTCATCGGCGTACGCCTGACAGTTGATGCCATGGTTGGTTAATTTTTCCAGCAGTTCGTCTACAACTAGGCTCCACATTAAGGGTGATAGTACCCCTCCTTGTGGACATCCTCTCGTTGTGTTTACTCTGATGGTTCCAGATGGTGTTTGAGTCTCTGCTGATCTAGTGCTCAGCAGCTCACACATCCAGTTGGATACTGTACTGTTAACTCCTTTCCTATCCAGGGATCGTTTGATCGCATCATGTGAGGTGTTGTCAAATGCTCCCTCTATGTCTAGGAAAGCGCACAGTACTATTTCTTTTGCCTCCAGGGCACTTCGAATTATCTCCGTCAGCTGATATAGAGCGG
This sequence comes from Portevinia maculata, assembly GCA_949715645.1. Lineage (NCBI taxonomy): Eukaryota > Metazoa > Arthropoda > Insecta > Diptera > Syrphidae > Portevinia > Portevinia maculata. Next base: position 126,382,168 of record OX454527.1, read on the forward strand.
TCTCTGTTGATCTGCCCGCTCTGTATGCATGCTGACGATGATGTAAGGGGGATGTGTTCAGAACATCTTCCCTTAAATAAGTGTCTACAGCCTTTTCTGTCATCTTCAGAAGAAATGACGTAAGGCTGATGGGTCTGTACGATTTTGGCTGTGTGGGGTCTTTTTTCCCGCTTTTGGTATAAACACAACCCTTGCTCGTCTCCATTGCATTGGTATGTGGCCCAAGGCAATACTGCTCCTTGTTATCTTTAGCAGGTGTGGTATTAGTACCCTTTGCCCTTCTTGAAGAAGGGCGGGTATAATGCCGTCCACTCCGGCAGATTTGAAAGGCTAAAAGGAATTTATTGCCCATTTCAGCCGTCCCTCAGAACAGATGGTTGATGTTGTTTCCCAGTCTTCCCTCCGAGGTCTGATTGAAGTGGTATTGATTCCTGGCTCAGTACTAGGCGAGCTGCCAGGAAAGTGAGTTTCTAGTAGCAATAGTGCCCTTTGATTCTCATCTTCCGTGAACTCGCCATCTGGTTTCCTCAGAGACATCGGCACCCCTCCTGACTTCGCAAGAGCTTTGTGTAGCCTTGCCGCAGTAGGGGTGCTGGTGATTGTCTCACAGAATTTTCTGAAGCTATTTCTTTTAGCTTTTCTTATTTCCTTATTGTATGTAGTAAGGGCCATTTGGTAGCTTTGCCATTCTCCGCTGCGCTTTGCTTTATTGAAAAGCTTCCGCACCTCGGATCTTAATTTGGACAAGTTATTGCTCCACCATGGCGTCTGTTTCCTGTCCCGTTCTCTACTTAGAGGACAGTTTTCTTCGAACGCAGTGATGATGGCGTTTGTTATGCCTTCCACTGCGCTTTCTAGCTCTAGGGGGTGTCCCGGAGCCTTCCTCAGACTAAGGCGCTCCAGATTGCTCTCTAGAGCAGTTCTATAAGTTTCCCAATTGGTTTTCCTTGGGTTTCTTACTGGATTTCTCGTGATACTTGTGCTGTCCAGGTCGAATACTATTATTCGATGGTCAGACAATGACGGCTCACTAGATACTCTCCAGTTACTAATTAATTTACTTACGCTTGGGCTACCAAGCGTGAGGTCTAGTACTTCCTCCCTGACAGTAGTTACAAAAGTGGGGGTATTTCCCACGTTTATAATATCAAGTGACGAACTCATAATAAATTCTAGTAGGTACTCACCCCCGGTGTTGGTGTCGGTGCTCCCCCATATGATGTTGTCGGCATTTGCATCACACCCTATAAGGAGCGACATGCGGAGCTTGTTGCAATGCTCCACCAGTCGCTGCATTTGGGATGATACAACCGGCTCATCCCCTGCACAGTACGCCGATACGATGACAATGGTGCGGTGACATCCTTCAACATCCAGATGTACCTGAATTGGCACCAGATCTCGTGTCGCGTATTCTGAAAGTAGAATAAATTTACATTTATTGTTTATTAGAATGCAAGCTCTCGGTTTCTCGGCCCGAGTGTCCCATATTACCTTTGCATCCTTGCTCGCCAATCCTTTGACTTGTCCTTTCAGGATCCATGGCTCCTGGATCAGTACTAGCCCTAGGCTTTGGCAGGTAAACATCCTAGATATAGTCGCCGAGGCGGCTATAGCATGGTGAATGTTTACCTGTGCTAGTTTGATTTTGCTGTTGGTGGGGTTCATCGAGCTATTGCTCGCGCGGGGCAGTTGCCCCGTCCTCCTTCAGCAACGAATCTTCCTCCTCATGGGTGATTTCCTGGAAGAGGTCGATGACCGTGTTGTCCATTTCCCCCTCAGAGATCATGCTCTCCGAGCTGGACATAGACTCCTCGGTCTCCTCAGGAGCCTGCTCCGCCGATTGGACAACGGAAGAAGGTGCTTTAGTCTTCGGAGGAGCAGTATGCTCCACCTCGGACTGCGCGCTCTGCGAATTCAGATTTGATGCTGGCTGGGCTGTTTGCCCAGAGATCTCGTCCGACCTCTTGAGTCCGCACACCGCAACCCTGCCGAATCGGTAGCTCAGGGATCCTTTTTGGGATTTTATGGCGTCGAAGGATTCTCGGTCGATGCCAAGAGCCAGTACCTGCCCAGTTCCCTCTTTTCGACAATTGAGAATCTTCCACGCCTGGACGTTAAGTCCCACATTCTGTGCTTCCAGCAGTGCCAAGGAGGTTTTAGCTTCTTGCTCTGCACTGCGTGGAAGGAATATCGTTATGCAGTAGGACCGTGGTATATCAGTCCCACTGCAAGCCATGAGGCGTGTCCCCTTCCATTTCCCCAACTTTGGGGCTACTGCCTTTAGCCACTCAGCTGTCTGCGGAGTCTCGCAGTCCACTAAGAGCATTCCATGTTTGAAATGTATGCCCTGGAATTTGAGCTTATGCTCCCATCCCAAGGCCATTTCCAACACAATGGCGTCTTCAAGTGCCGTGAGGTCTGGGTTGCTGAGGATCTCCTGCGGATATTTCACCGGGAGAACAGCAACCTGCTCAGCAATCGCACCTGTCTCGCGTCTACTGCTAGCCGGGAAGGTTTTCACCGCCGTAGCATAGCTTCGACCGACCACGGTGGCGCTTGCTTTTGCAGGCTTTCCCGTGGCCCCCTCGGTACCATCATCCACCTTCTGTTTTTTGCTTTATTTGTTGTGGGGGGGGGGGGGGGGTGATGTTGCTGTTCCCCCTTTTCCCCGTCGCCACTTCTGTACTTTCGGGCTTGGCCCGATGCTCCTCGGCCCTCCTTTTGGCTTCCTCGGGCCCGAAGCCTTTATTGAGGTAGCGGAGGTACCATTTAGTGCCAGCACCACTAAGTCCCCTTCGCATAGGGTCGTCCCTCGCACCTGGTTTCCCAGGTGGAGGTAAGGCTGGCTTATTCCTCTTCCTTCCGGTTTTGTTGTCGGGGGGTACAGGGCCTGGTACTTGAGCTATGCTCGTTCCCACTGCCTTAGTTCCCTCCACCATTACTTCCCCGGTCAGGGAGGGGATTAGGATTTGGCTCCTATCCCCACTGCATGCACCTGTCGGTGCTATCGGGCTTCTTCCCGGGCCTTTTGGCACCCCCGTGGCTTGTCGTGAGGTGACGATGGTTCTTTGACTGGTGCTGGGTTGCACCAGTTTAGAGCCTCCCTTTCGACTTGTTCCGGGTCTATCATGTGCCAGGCGGTCGTCATGGATGTCCTGCTCCATGAGTTGGGGCGCCAAGACGTTAATACCATCAAAAACATCACATTGAACTGTAATGTGTTGGTTCATACCACTCTAATTTGTGTCCTCGTACCATTCTTTAAGTCATCGTCCTTTACCCCTATTGTATGACGCGTGTGCTAAGTATTATTAATTTACGTTACGTTCTATTCTGTGGATTATTATATGTTTTCCCCCTCCATTCTCTTCGGCACGATAAATGTTTGATGCATAGAACGAATAACAAGTAGCAAGATCCCACCCAACGACGAGCTTAGGCTGTGCAACCGCAAGCCACCCGCTACATCAACACAAAGTCCAGATCCCACCTTTGACGTATTCCTAAACGTCTGCTGCGAATATCACGCAGCAACGATGGGCTCACGACCGTATTATGCTTCAATGGCGCCTAAATATATGGCAAATTAAATACAGTACAATTAATACCTTAGTACAAAACAAACACTGTCATTACAAGCTTTCTTGCGGAAGCCTGTAACCGTTTTTACTTTCACTCATCTGCAATTGAACTGCAAATTAAATGCATAATTAAATGTTGTCCACAGAATAAACGTAAATTAGATCTACAATGTGAAATTAAATTTAGGAGTCCGAAGTCATGTGACAATATGATCACTAAGGAGCTTCGTTGCACTAGATTATAATCACATTTCATTCGATAAGCTTAATGTTTCCAATTCAAGATAAACGTCTATAAGTCCGTAGAAACCCAGTTAATTAACAAGATCTATGTTGCGATAGACAGTTGCTTGAATTTTCCTCGTCTGTCTTGCTGAGTCGTTATTGGTGTAATCTATTCACATTGATACAATGCATAACAGTCCAGCGAAACACACAGGAAAACAAAAATATCGAATTTAGCATACCTATTTCTTCCTTTTTTCCTGCTACATAAACCGCACATCAGTTATTTATTCTCTGTCGTTTACGTATCCTACAAACACACTCTCAACAATAATTTAAGAATTGCACATACATACATACATTGATTTTCCCTTTTAGAAAACCGTAACAATAATATATACTAAATTTAAGTTAGAAAAGTACCTACCATTCTCTCTTAAACAAAATATTTTTTTATCAGTATAACTCTATTCTGCCCATCTTACCTATCGTAAACAAAATACCCAGACATGACCACTAAACCTAATAACGGAACTATCCCAAAACAGAAAAGACCAAATGCTTTGGACTCTTCGCGAAATATGATGACAACTCGCTCTCATAATACAAGAGAAATTGCAAGACAGAGCTTACCTTTCAGTAATGACTCTCAATCTCAACGTGTAAGACATTCACCGACTCCCACTCACATGCCATTTAACTCAAGTTTTTCTCTTAACACATCAAACCCCCGGGTTGAAGTCTCACAAACTGATTATATTGCAAATAATCAACCAACTCTCTGCAATGTGATTACAACCTGCACAGTTGGTCAAAGTACAGCTAGCGTAACAACAGCTACTGCTTATTCTAACCCAATAGCGACAACTATGATTGGAGGTCGACCTAGTGAAAGAGAAATTGAATCAAATTTTGCGAGAGGAAATATTGATGTTGACACATTTTATGCAGGTGGAGCAGCACATATTCCAAACGCTACTATGCAATCAGCTGCTCCTTTCCCAAACATTCCTCAGTTTAGTTCGAGCAGATCTCCGCAGATGAAACAGCTCGATGAGCACATTCGTCAAGTAGTTAGCGATTCGTTAGGAGCATTGCTGCCGTCTCTTATTAAAACAAGTATAGTGCGGTAGAACCACTGCTATTGAATAGACAACCGGATAATAACTTTTCAACTACACCTTTGATCAATAACGATAATAATTCACACAGTTTTTGTAATAGAATAAGAAACAATTATCCACCTTTTGAGAATAACTTTGAAAAGGAAAATCGTAACCTGAGTAATATAAATAGACACCCGAGACTAACAGCGGATAGACCCCTTCAGTTAGACAGATGGGGACTCAAATTCGAAGGATCGTCGAAAGGTATTCCGGTTGAAGATTTTGTTTTCAGAGTTGAAAAACTCAAAGAAAATTATAATAATACATGGACCGAGGTCATGCAAAATTTCCATCACCTTTTACACGGCGTAGCGTTAGATTGGTACTGGCAATTTTTGCGAGCCAACCACGCGGAATTTGGCCAGATCTACGTTAAGCGTTAATCAAATAGTTCAAGTTGCATGAAAATGACTTTGCTATAATTAAACACCTGATGGAAAGAAAACAGTATCCTCAAGAACCGTTTGAAGATTTTTTCACTGCAATCCAACATTTAAAAAACCAGCTTCGTCAACCGATGAGCACTTCAAAGATGAATGTAGGCAAGCTGAAAGATTAAATCAATCTAGATACTCGACTCAAAGTCGCAATCTTCCATTTCGTTCTGTACATGAAATAGATGATCAGCAAAAGCCATCTGATTTCGACATTGAGGAATACAATATTTCGGCAATGCACAACAGTAGAGTATTTCCTCGCCCTCATAAGCGCAACACACAGGTTAACATGATTCTACCTGTATGCTTCAACTGCAAGAGTCAAGGACATCTGTTTATAAACTGTCCATCCCCAATAAACAGACTCTTTTGCTACAGATGCGGAGCAGATGGAGTCACTGTATTAAGCTGCATTAGGTGCAAAGCGGAAAACCGTGCATCGAACGTGACGAACTCCGGGATGTCTCGTTCGAGTGCAACACAGACTTACCCGGAATAATTACAAAAACAGACGCAAGTACAAACACTTGTAGTGATGATGATGCAAGATCAGTACTCCCATCTGTCAATCTCAAAGTTCATCATAAAATTCCATCCTCTGCCATAACCCAATTGAAACGAAATGAATTCCGTAATAAAACTTACGAAGAAAGAGTGAAATATTACAACGATATTCGGTCAAGAATTTTCCATATTGAAGAATTAAAAATTGCAAACCTTTCGAACAAAGTAATAAGATTGAGATGCAAGAAACGAAAATTGTTCAAACAAAACCTATTTCATAGTACATTAATTACTAAAACTGATAACAGGCCCTATGCTAATGTTTTCATTAACGGAAAAGCAGTATCAGAACTTTTAGATAGCGGCGCATCCCTATCATGTCTTGGTAAAGACTGTATAAAAATTGTACAGGAATTAAACATTCCCGTATTAGACTTCAATTCGTTCATTCTTACCGCTGATGGGAAACGACAACCAATTCTAGGCCGCGTAAACGTGAATGTGTTTAACAAAAACCACAATACAAACATGGATTTGTACCTTATTCCGTCATTGTCACAAGATCTACTCGTATATCTCGGTATTGATTTCTGGGAAAAATTTAAAATTGCGCCGAATTTAGTAAGCGAACTCGATGACACCATTGGTTTAGATATAGATACACCAGAAATGAAAGACCGAAAAGACAGTTTACAAAAAATACAGTTGGATGACATTCAGACTAATCGACTTGAAGAAGTGATAAAACGTTTTCCATCTTTCTCAAAACTTGGATTAGGAAAAACATCTCTGGAGATGCACGTAATTGATACAGGGGATTCTGAACCTGTTAAACAGCGACATTATCCAGTACCGCGGCCTATCCAAGAAATGATCTATAGGGAGTTGGATCGCATGATCTCTTTGGGAGTGATCGAAGAAAGTGTCAGTTCTTGGAGTTCACCGGTCGTTCTTATTAGGAAACCTGGTAAGAATCGGTTGTGTCTTGATTCTCGAAGAGTGAACTCGCTCACGAAGAAAGACGCGTATCCGCTACCGCACGTGGATGGTCTGTTAAGCCGTCTTCAGGAAACGCACTTCATAAGTAGCGTAGATCTGAAGGACGCGTTTTGGCAGATCCCCTTAGAGCTGACGTCGAGTGAGAAAACGGCCTTCACTGTGCCAGGACGACCACTTTACCAATTCACCGTCATGCCTTTTGGGTTGTGTAACGCCGCTCAAAGGATGTGTCGGTTGATGGATAAAGTGATCCCCAGCGCACTTAGGGAACAAGTTTTCGTCTATCTCGACGACCTGTTGATCATTTCGCCGGATTTTGAAAGTCACATTAGCATGCTAAAGCAAGTTTCAGAATGTCTGCAAAAAGCTAACTTAACAATCAACATTTATTTATTTCATTTCATTTATTTCAAGAAATATTTTATTTACAATGATACATTAAGATTTGAATCTTTTATAGTATCTAGAATTTAATTTACATAATTTTCCTGATAAAAAATAAACAAATAATGGAATTATTAAAGAATATATTATTATAATATTAGAATCATACCTATACAAAAAGAGAAAAAAAAAAGTTTTAATTAGAAAAGTGCAAAAATAGTTTCCTCTTAAAGGCTGATTGTGCAGAAATTCTTTGCAATTCATTAGGAAGTAAATTCCACAAACGAATCGCAGACACATAAAATGAGCGTTCTGCTATGTTGCGTGAGTGACGCGGTAATATTAATTTCAAACCCCTTTGTGAGCGTGCAAAATGTAGGAATTCACTAAGATAATTAGGACATCTATTGTTGATGACATCATGCAGCTTCAGAAGTAACCTGAACCTCAAATACTCATCCAGCTTAATACCAAAGAGAGTATGTTGTAGATGTGATACACTGGAATACCTCGGAATACCGTATATAAACCGAATACAATCATTTAGAGCAACATTTAGTTTGCGCTTGCATTCACAATCCAGAATTGGGTATACTGAACAGTTGAAAATGAAGTACGGCATAATTAATGACTTAACGAGGTATTTTTTCATATTTGTTGACAATAAGTTCGAGGAAAATCTCAAGGTTCGAAGTCCATAGTAAATATGTCTAATCGTGGCTGAAATTGCCCCACAGCAGCTAAGGTCACTCTTTATTCTATATCCCAAGTACTTAACATCCTTCACATAATCAATGGTTTCATTACCAATAACAACTGGGGGAAAATTTACTTGGTTGTTTTCATCTCTAGAGCATAACATGGCAACAGACTTAGCAGGATTAAGTTTCATACCGTTGGCACTAGCCCAAGTGAGAATAAGATTTAGATCCTCATTTAATCTTGCTATACAGTCCTCCATCAAACCAATTGTACGAAAAATATAAAGTACCACATCATCAGCATACAAATGTATTTGGCAATTTCGAATGACATCGGGTAGGTCATTAATAAATAACGAGAATAATAGTGGACCCAGTACTGAGCCCTGGGGTATTCCGGTATTGGTAGTAATCGGTTCTGAAATATCTACTTCAGTTTTTATTTGCTGTACTCTATTTTGCAGATAATTGCACAATGGTTTAAGCGAAGTGGTAGAAAACATTGAAAAATCCAATTTCTGTTTTAAGGAATTTAAATATTTAGGATACATCGTTGGCCAGGGACATCTAAAACCGAACCCAGACAAAGTATCCGCGATTAAAGATTTTCCGATTCCTACATCACAAAAGCAAGTCAGAATATTTTTGGGCCTCTGTGGGTGGTACAGGAGATTTATTAGGAACTTTGCTTCAATTGATAGCCCCCTTACCGATACATTGAAGAAAAGCAAACCATTCTCGATGAATCCTGAAGCCCACATGTCTTTCGAAGCCTTAAAGACTGCACTTGTATCTGCACCATTATTATCTAACCCCGATTTCACGAAACCCTTTACGATTCAATGCGATGCATCAAGCTTCGGTATTGGTGGCGTCTTATATCAGCTCGACGAAGATAACTTAGAAAAACCAATAGCATTTTTCTCTGAGAAGCTAAACGCTTGCCAACGTAAATATAGTGTTACGGAGCAAGAATGCTATGCAGCGGTACAGGCGGTGAAGAAGTTTTGGCCGTATGTCGAAGGCTCAGCTTTCACCATTGTGAGGGATCATGCCAGTTTAAAGTGGTTAATGAGCCTTAAAGACTTAAGCGGCAGATTAGCACGATGGTCGCTAAAACTGCAAGCGTATGACTTCGACATACTGCATAAGAAATGTTCAGAGAACATCGTGCCGGACGTGTTATCTCGCGCTTTTACCGAAGAGCTGTCCCCAATTCCGAATAATCGAGCATGCATTGATCTTACCTCAACTGAATTTAAATCACCGGAGTACTTACAAATGATTTCCACCTTCTCAGCTAATTCTGAAAACTTTCCAGACATTCGGATTATCGACAACCTTGTCTATAAACGTTCAGTTCCAAGAGATGGGAAACTCATTGATAAGGAATTTCAGTGGAAGCTGTGGCTACCATCTGGACTAATGCAATCAGTTATTGAAAATTGTCATAACCCACCAAATTGTTCTCATTGCGGAATGTTCAAAACTTTTGATAAAATTAAAGAACTATTCTTTTGGCCTAAAATGACTGCACAGGTACATGAGTACGTACGAAATTGTTCCACCTGCATAGAAAATAAACCAACTAACGCAATATTTCGACCCGTAATGGGATCGTTCCATCAATAGATCGACCATTTCAAAAACTATATATTGATTTTATGGGACCATATCCCAGGACAAAACCGGAAATGCGTTTATCTTCATTGTTTTAGATAGTTTTTCAAAATATGTCTTTCTTAAGGCAATGCGCAAGGCAAATGCCAGAGCTGTTGTTAAGTTCCTAGAGGACAGCGTATTTCATCAATTTGGTGTTCCCGAATTTGTCCATAGTGACAATGGGCAACAATTCGTCTCGAAAGAATTCCAACAGTTCCTTGCGAAGTATGGCTGCGCGCATATTAAAAATGCATTTTATTCACCTCAGGCAAACGCGTCCGAAAGGGTGAATCAGACTATCCTGTCCGCGATAAGGAGTTACCTTAAAACTGACCAACGAGAATGGGATCGGCACATTTCGGAAATTCAGCAAGCCATGTGCACCACCGTACATCAATCCACTGGTACGACTCCATACTTTGCCCTTTATGGTCAACATATGAGTACCCATGCAAGTACATATGACTTGTTACGCAAACTTAAAGTTTTAGACGATAGTGAAATTCACTGCCTACCACGTAACAACAGACTAGAGCTAATACGTCAGAAAGTTAAGGACAACATAAAGCTAGCCTATCAAAAGTGTGAAAAGCTTGAGGAGCTCTAATACTAATTTTAGTCCAGGTGAAACTGTGTTAAGACGTAATTTTGTGTTAAGCGATGCAGCAAAAGGCATAAGCGCAAAAATTTGTGCGAAGTTCATTAAATACCGCATAGTTATAAATCTGTCGGCAAGACTTTATATGAAATAGAGAACCTAGACGGTAAAAAGATTGGAGTTTACCACGCCAAAGATTTGCGGAAGTAAGGATTTAGAATCGTATTCTTTAGCAATCAGGGTAATGGGTCGAATCAACCAAATTTTAGATGAGTTACATTTTCATGTCTTTACCTAACATAGATGTTAACCAAATGCATGACTTTGTGGCGTATCTCATCAAAAATAAGAATAGAAAAATATTCTGATGATTCAATAAATTTTCTTTCCGTAAATAATCTAGTACATTAGTTCCATTTTGTTTTCACCGGAAATTTAAGTGTGTACTTGACCTAATTACCTACGATCATTGGCGGCCATTACGATAAACCTATTTGTCTAGTTGACAAGTGTCAAACATATAAACTTGTCATTGAGAGATCACCCTCTCTTTCGCTTTTCAACTCCCAATCAAACTGGTCGTGGTGCTCAGCCATCGTAAGTAATTTCTTTCAACTTACATATCTTTTTGTAGTGGCCTTTCGAGGAATTAATTATTTTCCACAATCACTTAGACCAACTTAGATAATATTGGTTGAGAAAGGAAGCCTATGGTCTGGCGTATAGCTCGAAACCATTAGATTTACTAGATGGAAGTTTTTTACCAGGCTTAATTGCGGATTATCCAATTATCTCGAGGTAAAATTCATTCTGTGCACATATTCTGAGTTTCCTAATATCTGCCTTTTTCCTTTATACAGCATAATATGGATGCCCTTGAAATGGTTTCTCTTGTGCCAACTTGTGAATATTAACAAATGGTCTTCACAGCACAACGAGAAGAGAACCGCAAGCATACCATCATTATTGACTACGAGAGCACCGCGTGCGATGAAACGTTTAAATGTACGGCACGAAAATTCCGCTAATTCCACGGGAAGCAATACATTGGATAAATCTCCACAAATTCAGACCTACCGTTCAAGAAATAAATCCGAACAAAACCACCTCACCTGACAATACCCACCAAAAATTCGTCAATCCACCAAATCAGAGAAACCCAGCTTTACCTAAATCTAATCTAAGAAAAAGGCATATTAACAGCCATAATATATTGTGAAAAAAAAAAGAAATTCAAAGTGTGTTATTTAAATTAACTTAACCTACCCCATATGCAAACAAAAAAAACCGAAACCGGATAGTGATACATACTTACTTACCTTACTGAATTTAAAATTTCTTTATTCTATCTTAAATTAAATTAATTTTGCTACCTAATATTACCTACAAATACATGTGAAAAGCCACAGAAAAACTGTATAACCATCAAAGTGTAAAATTATATAAAAAGCCTGACAGCAACGAGAATGCAGAGACAACGAATTTTGTGCACAAACTTCGGAGCAACGCATCAGTAAAACGTGAGTAACAACCTACTTTTCTTTGGCTTTCAAAATTCAAAAATTTTCTTTTGGTATTTAAAATTTCTAAAAAGTAGTTACAAGTAAATAATAATAACGTAAAATTAATCAGCAAATTATTTGAAACTTTAAATCTAAGTTCCTAATGTGTCCTTTTATCGCTATATTATTCATTTCAATATCCATTTTTCAATAAACATACATACAAACAAAGGTATGAAAGTAAATCCTTATCCGATTGGTATTTATTTTAATTGAGATATGTGTTGTTACTCGTAACTTGAGTTCCAAAATTGTTGAGATGTGAGAGGATCGGTGCGGCAGATTGAATTAGGGGCTTTTCCGAACATAACCAGGCAACGGATAGGCCATGGTGCGTATGGTATTTTGCCGTATGCAAGCGGCGGGTCCGCCAAGACGTTAATACTATCAATAACGTCACATTGAACTGTAATGTGTTGGTTCATACCACTCTAATTTGTGTCCTCGTACCATTCTTTAAGTCATCGTCCTTTACCCCTATTGTATGACGCGTGTGATAAGTATTATTAATTTACGTTACGTTCTATTCTGTGGATTATTATATGTTTTCCCCCTCCATTCTCTTCGGCACGATAAATGTTTGATGCATAGAACGAATAACAAGTAGCAAGATCCCACCTAACGACGAGCTTAGGCTGTGCAACCGCAAGCGTACCACCGGTTACTTCAACACAAAGGCCAGATCCCACCTTTGACGTATTCCTAAACGTCTGCTGCGAATACCACGCAGAAACGATGGGCTCACGACCGTATTATGCTGCAAATGCGACTTTTGATAGCATGTGCAGCTCCGCCAGACCACACGGCGTAGGCGAACCATTGGTGTTGTGGATTAAAGCAATGCTAATGAATAGAACGTTGGTTGCGGATGCGGATTGTGGCCGCTATGTTATGGCGGGGGTAAACAGAGGCTGCCCGCAAGGCGGCGTCCTGTCACCACTGCTTTGGTGTATGCTGGTCGACTCTCTGTTGAACGCACTCAACAGTTCTAATATTTACGCTCAGGCGTACGCGGATGATGTTTCCGTGCTTTCTGTTGGATCATGCCTAGCGACTGTATGCGCCAAGGCGCAGGCGGCCCTTGACGTGATCGACGAATGGTGCACTAGGAATGGGCTCTCGGTCAATCCTATTAAAACTGAGGTTGTTCTCTTTCCGAGAAGGAGGAAACTGGTCGGGTTGACTCAGCCAGTGCTAAAAGGCGTCACAATCCAACTCTCCAATGAAGCAAAGTATCTGGGAGTCATCCTGGATAGCAAACTTCTTTGGTCCAAACATGTTGAGCTGCAGACTGCCAAGGCGCTGTCTGTTTTCTGGCAGTGCAAAGGCATTTTCGGCAAGACATGGGGCTTATAACCGAAAAGAGTCCTATGGATTTATACGGCTATGATAAGACCATTTATAGCAAACGCATCGGTTGTTTGGTGGAATAAGCTTTCACGTAAGTACGTCACTGCTACTTTTGTCAAACTCCAAAGGCAGGTATGTCTCGGCTGCACGGGGGCCTTCCCCAGCACGCCTGGCTCCGGCCTAGATGCACTATTGAACCTTCCGCCCCTTGATGTTTACATTATGGGCTGTACAAACAAGGCTATCTCAAAGAGGTGGCTTTTGATATAACTCGCACTGGAGTTTTGATGAACTTGCGCAACGGTTGTCCTTCGACTCCCGTCTTATGGATATGCCGTCTGATGCGATGGCACCGGAACTTCGGCTAAAGCGCAACTACGAGGTCGACTTTCCTCGCGTCCAGGACTGGCTCTGGCCGGACTCTGAACCTGGAAGGGAATGCAGTCGAATCTTCACGGATGGCTCCAAAACCGATCAAGGATCTGGTGCTGGTGTCTTCGTGGAGAGCGATAACGTTAAACTTTTCCTTGCGTTAGGCAAATATGCGTCAGTCTTCCAAACAGAGACTTATGCTATCTTAATGGCCATGGACTATGTTACGAGGAACAGGTGGAGGGGGCGAAGTATCTGCGTCTGTAGCGACAGTCAGGCTGTGCTTAAGGCCTTACTCAAACCCTTAACTACCTCCAAAATAGTACGTGAATGCAAGATTTCTCTGAATTCGGTCGGAAGGCTGAATTCACTTAAACTTGTCTGGGTCCCGGGTCATAACGGGATCACGGGAAATGTGATCTCCGATGAACTTGCTAGACAAGGCTCAGAGGGGGACTTCTCAGGACCTGAACCAGCGATCTGTCTGCCTGCGTCCTCGGTCAGGGCTTCCATTGACGGTTGGGTTTCCTATGAACACAATCGCAGTTGGCATGACTCTCCAGGGTGCAGACAGACTAAGCAAATGCTCCCCGACGTCTGTGGGAAATCCGCGGCATTCTTGTTGTCTCTCAACAGAAAAGACTGCAGACAGACTACTGGCGTTCTTACGGGACACTACGCTTTTGCCAAACACCTTAACGTGCTAGGCCTAAGCGACACCACCAACTGCGAAGCCTGTGGAGAAAGCGACGACACTGCGGAACATTTCCTCTGTGATTGTTCTGCTTTTGCTCATATCAGGTGGCAGGTATTTGGTGCGGATATGGTGAGTGCTGTAAACTTAAGCTCCTTATCATTGAAGCGCCTTCTCATTTTTCTTAGAAAAACGAGTAAATTCCCACAGTAAAATGTGGTGTGTCTGCCTGGTAGTACAATGGACCAGTATTGAGTCTGAGTGCTCCAGTGCAGAAAGTCTCACACACCCCGACAAAAAAATATTTACTTAGAATAAAAGAGGTTGTAAGCACCCTGCAAGCTGAAGACGTTTCCACTTGTTCATTGGCCCGAGAAAGAAGCATTAAGGCTCAACACACCTCAATTTTTTGTGAGAGTTTTGGGAAATACTTTTGTAGCTATCACCGACTGTTTCGAGATATTTATTGAAAGCCCAGGTAAATTCAAATGCATAAGTATTGTTGCATGTTTGCGCAAACTGTGACATTCAGCATCAATTAGTCAACTTGCAGCGCCATCTAGTAAAGAGCCATACAACCATATAAGATAATCGATATTTGGCAGCATTTGAAAAGCAGTTTGAGTAGCTATGGAATAATTAGTACATCTGTTGTTCTTGAACTTTCTGAACTCAACGAATCTGGAAATTTCGATAGGTTTCACTAGGAGATATAAATAGGTGTCGCAGGAGCACCCAAGACATTCTAGTTTTGAACCGCCGATAAAGAAGTAGTGAAAAGTATAGAGAAAAAGTGGAAGTATTGAGTAAGAGAAAAGTGATTGTTTATTTAAAGTGATTAATTGTGAAAGTGAATTGTTGGATTAAATAAGTGAATTATTAGAATAATAATCGAGATTTAAAAGACATTGAAAGGGAACTAATAAAGATTAATTAAATAGAATTGCGTTTTATCTTTTCGAATCCTAGCCTGGATGGAACAGTATATTGAAGAATATACGTTTTGGTTTTGATAATTTTTTTTATTCTTTTCTTTTGAGGGGTCTTCAATATATTCAAACATTCCGTGATAAGCGATTAATTCATGGTGATATATCCTCCTTGATCCCTGCAATCAGCCAAAGATCGGTGACTTTGGCTTAGCTCGTGAAGATTCTAATGCACTGAATTCGTCAATGGAGGTTTCAAGGGTTTACGGAACAAAGCCACATTTACCATTGGAATTCCTTGGCTACAAATCTTTAAGCACAAAAGTGGATACGTTAAGTTTTGGAGTGGTCCTATTAGAGATGTTTACTGGCTTACGCGCATATGACAGATCACGTGCTCATCCTCTCTTAACCAGACATATTTTAGCAGTTTGTGCAAAAAACGATCCAATGGAGGATCTGATTGATAAGCTACCTACGCATCAATCAGGACGTCGAGGAAATATATAAAAAGGTTATCAATTTGGGACGAGCTTGTATAGCAGAAAAAGCTGATCATAGACCGGAAATGGTAATGGTACTGCAGCAGTTGGGTAGTCAGTAATGATTTAATCGATTATAATCGATTCTTGCGATATCTCGAGATATTCTTCATTTGAAATCTTTTGAATAATCTCTCGCATGCGCTCGACTCGACACTAGAGCAAAATGTCTCACACACAACTACTGAATAAAACACTTTCCTGCACGCACATGCCAAGTCAACCCATTCGTCGTCGCAAAGCAAATGTGATAAAAACCTTGTGAGCGGGTGGCAATGGTGCAGTAGTAGTGTATTCGCTTACGGAATGGAAGGTCGTGCGTTCGAATCCCGGCCAAGTCCATTACTTTATACCTAATACATGAAATCGTAATCTCCCTAAGTAACTTAGGCACCACCCATGGAGAAAAACCCTACAACTGCACCCAAACACTTCCTTCCTATCTCTCTATTTTTTCTAATACCAAGTAGCTTACACTGTGTTCTTAGCATTATAAGGGTACTGTAACAACAGAAAAAATCCCTTTAGCGTAAGCAAATTATATAAAAAAAAAAAAATGGGTGTTTTCATTGGAATGAAATGATGCGCAACTACCCCAATTCCCATAACTGGAATAAAAAAAGTAGTAACATTCGGGAAAAAAATCAAGAACTTACTTGTGCTTTAATTCTAGAACAAAATGTCTCATCACAACTACATACTTAAACACCGAACACACTACCCACAATCACAAAGCTCGTGAGTGGTGACGGTGAGTTTGTGTGAGAAGAATACCTGTTTCTATATTCGGCCCGAAACGGAAAATTCTCCGATCTGATAAGAATCGGAGAATTTTTGCTTCGAGATATTGTTCTTAACAGGTATTCGAAGCCTAAATCCTCCGATTCTAATCAGATCGTAGAATTTTCCTTTCCGACAGATATCTCGCTAGGGCCGATTTTTTTAAGTATGAAAAGATAATCGGCCCTAGCGAGGTATCCGTCGGAACGGAAAATTCCCCGATCTGATTAGAATCGGAGGATTTAGACCTCGAATACCTGTTTGAAAGGATACCTCGAAGCAAAAATCCTCCGATTCCTATCAGATCGCAGAATTTTCCGTTCCGACGGATACCTCGCTAGGCCCGAATTGCTCATTCTCATGACTTGCTCTGTGTTTTTGATTTTGTCCTTTCGAACGAAATTTTGCGTATTCCCCGTACTCGATCTGTAATGCAAGAGCTTTTCAATGAAAAAACAGTATCATTCACTACAAAGATCTCGAGTGATTTTCTTCATGTCTTTTCTTTGGTATTTCTCATTCGTATCTCTTATGCACAGCATATCTCCAATGAATGATGTTATGTCAGTTATGTGCTTTGATGGAATGAATTGAGAACACAATGAGTGATAGCTTTTCAAGATGTTCTCGAGATATTTTTATTTGCTTTTTTTTGTATATTAAGTTGCTTTCCTATTTTTGAAAACTGAATGTGAAGCGATCACATCAGCGATCATTTATCTTTCATTCATAAATGTTCTTATTTATCTTTCATTCATAAATGTTCTCGTTCTGAGCTTCGATATTTGAAACCCGCGAGACATGCATCGAGCGTCGTATAACATGTCTAGCGCAATAGTAATTCATGTCCATCTGACTATTACCCATGGTACACAATGTGTATACCGACACCTTCGGTATCCGTCCGAAGTGGCGGACGGGTTCGGGTTGCACTATGCATTCCGCTGCCAACGTCCGGTGCATAAGATAATAATAATGCTGATAGGGTGATATGCACCAGCAAGGTATGAAATGATTAGGGTTCAAGTATCGGGGCCCAGAATCAGAGTTCATTGAAATGTGAACCAAATCCAAACGAATATTCTATATAAATAGCATTTTTACGAGCAACTCGCTCAATTTCAATATTCTTATACCTCGGCCCGCTCTATTAACATGGCGTTCGTCGCTAATAAAGGCAAACGACAGCGTAATAGCTAACGTTTTGGGTCGAGGGATCTTAACTATATAGGACCAATCTTACATGGCGATCCTGCCAGGAGAAGAACTCTTTCTTGCTAAAGAGCTCCCAAATTTTAAGAAAACACTCTGCCTGGAAGTAAATCCAGAAAGAAATAAAGAAATACTGGCCATAGCTGCCCAGTACATCGCTAAGGCCGAAAACCTCCTGAGGAACTCCGGGATTAAGCCCGCGGTGCCATCCGCGTAACCAGAAGCCCAGACAAACGTCCCCGGACCAGAGCGACTTACTCTTGAAGCCTCTCGCGATGGTCAGTCACCTTGACGTGTGTACCATCATTGCATTCGATGGTACCGGTGCGGAGGCTTACGGTGCAAAGATTCAACGGGCTATGCTGTCTAAGGGCCACCCATGGCAGACAGGTCGATTGATGAGCGCCAACCAAGAACTGACTAGGACTTAACGTCCATCCACCCCTAATCCAGAGTGTCATGCGACCCGTGCTTATTGGATGGTTTGCAGCCAGGGGTATCCGGCTGTATTTCTGCGGAGCCTCTCTGATACCGGGCCACCTCAGAGAGTAACCATGCCCTTACCACGCTAATGCGGGGCTCTGGCGTGGTCGACCGTCTTTCCCGCGCTACTCGTGGGATATGAACCAAAACAGACAAAAAAACAAAAACAAAAACAAACTCAACAGAATGCGGGGACAGACCGCAGACGAAGCCAATGGTCGGATGGAGCAGGACATCCATAACGACCGCCTGGCACAAGATAGACCCGGAACGAGTCGAGAGGGAGGCTCTAAACTGGTGCAACCCAGCACCAGTCAAAGAACCATTGTGACCTCACGACAAGCCACGGGGGTGCCAAAAGGCCCGGGAAGAAGCCCGGTAGCACCGACAGGTGCTTGCAGTGGGGATAGGACCCAAATCCTAATCCCCTCCCTGTCCGGGGAAGTAATGGTGGAGGGAACTAGGGCAGCGGGAACGAGCATAGCTCAAGTACCAGCCCTGTACCATCCGACAACAACACCGGAAGGAAGAGGAATAAGCCAGCCTTACCTCCACCTGGGAAACCAGGCGTGAGGGACGACCCACTGCGAAGGGGACTTAGTGGTGCTGGCACTAAATGGTACCTCCGCTACCTCAATAAAGCCTTCGGATTTGAGGAAGCCAAAAGGAGGGCTGAGGAACATCGGGCCAAGCCTGGAAGTACAGAAGTGGCGACGGGAAAAAGGGGAACAACAATATCACCCCCCTCCCCCCACAACAAATAAAGCCAAAAAACAGAAGGTGGATGAAGGCACCGAGAGGGCCACGGGAAAGCCTGCAAAAGCAAGCGCCACCGTGGTCGGTCGAAGCTATGCTACGGCGGTGAAAACCGTCCCGGCTAGCGGTAGACACGAGACAGGTGCGATTGCTGAGCAGGTTGCTGTTCTCCCGGTGAAATATCCGCAGGAGATCCTCAGCAACCCAGACCTCACGGCACTTGAAGACGCCATTGTGTTGGAAATGGCCTTGGGATGACAGCATAAGCTCAAATTCCAGGGCATACATTTCAAACATGGAATGCTCTTAGTTGACTGCGAGACTCCGCAGACAGCTGAGTGGCTAAAGGCAGTAGCCCTAAAGCTGGGGAAATGGAAGGGGACACGCCTCATGGCATGCAGTGGGACAGATATACCACGGTCCTACTCCATAACGATCTTCCTTCCACGCAGTGCAGAGCAAGAAGCTAAAACCTCCTTGGCACTGCTGGAAGCACAGAATGTGGGACTTAACGTCCAGGCGTGGAAGGTTCTCAATTGTCGAAAAGAGGGAACCGGGCAGTTACTGGTTCTTGGCATCGACCGAGAATCCTTCGACGCCATAAAATCCCAAAAAGGATCCCTGAACTACCGATTCGGCAGGGTTGCGGTGTGCGGACTCAAGAGGTCGGACGAGATCTCTGGGCAAACCGCCCAGTCAGCATCGAAACTGAACTCGCAGAGCGCGCAGTCCGAGGTAGAGCATACTGCTCCTCCGAAGACTAAAGCACCTTCTTCCGTTGTCCAATCGGCGGAGCAGGCTCTTGAGGAGACCGAGGAGTCTATGTCCATCTCGGAGAGCATGATCACTGAGGGGGAAATGTACAACACGGTCATCGACCTCTTCCAGGAAATCACCCAGGAGGAGGAAGATTCGTTGCTGAAGGAGGACGGGGCAATTGCCCCGCGCGAGCAATAGCTCGATGAACCCCGCCAACAGAAAAATCAAACTAGCACAGGTAAACATTCACCATGCTATAGCCGCCTCGGCGACTATATCTAGGATGTTTACTTGCCAAAGCCTAGGGCTAGTACTGATCCAGGAGCCATGGATCCTGAAAGGACAAGTCAAAGGATTGGCGAGCAAGGATGCAAAGGTAATATGGGACACTCGGGCCGAGAAACCGAGAGCTTACATTCTAATAAACAATAAATATAAATTTATTTTACTTTCAAAATACGCGACACGAGATCTGGTGCCAATTCAGGTACATCTGGATGTTGAAGGATGTCACCGCACCATTGTCATCGCATCGGCGTATTGTGCAGGGGATGAGCCGGTTGTATCATCCCAAATGCAGCGACTGGTGGAGCATTGCAACAAGTTCCGCATGTCGCTCCTTATAGGGTGCGATGCAAATGCCCACAACATCATATGGGGGAGCACCGACACCAACACCAGGGGTGAGTACCTACTAGAATTTATTATGAGTTCGTCACTTGATATTATAAACGTGGGAAATACCCCCACTTTTGTAACTAGAGTCAGGGAGGAAGTACTCGACCTCACGCTTGGTAGCCCAAGCGTAAGTAAATTAATTAGTAACTGGAGAGTATCTAGTGAGCCGTCATTGTCTGACCATGGAATAATAGTATTCGACCTGGACAGCACAAGTATCACGAGAAATCCAGTAAGAAACCCAAGGAAAACCAATTGGGAAACTTAAAGAACTGCTCTAGAGAGCAATCTGGGGCGCCTTAGTCTGAGGAAGGCTCCGGAACACCCCCTAGAGCTAGAGAGCGCAGTGGAAGGCATAACAAACGCCATCATCACTGCTGATACAAACGATCCTCTGGCCGTACCATCAACAGAAGAACAAACATAGCTAAAATCTGACAGCCGAAACAATCGAAGCCAATGCCTTGTCTTTTTGTCTTGTACCGCCATCAAATACTCTATACACTACACCTACTACTAGATTAAACATATTAAATTTCACTTCCTCTCTTGAACCTATAATTTATGAATTAAAGTTTATACTGAATTAATTGAAGTTTACGCGTATTATTTTGAACTTAACATTTTGAAACTTAACATTTGGCGACGAGGAAAATAAAAAGAATAAAAAAAATTCTAACCTTGCATTGCATTGCATGTGGCTCTGCGTATTAATTGTCAATTTTTTTTTAATTATTGAAATTTATCGCGATGGCCGCAATAGAAGATCTCATAAAAGAGTTATTAAAATCGCAGAAGGAATACCTAAGTGTGTTACAAAGAGTCTCTACAGCAAATGGTACAACCAGAGTATCGGTGCCGCAATTTCAACAATTCTCGCCAGAGAGAAACACGTGGGAAGTCTACATGCAGCAGTTGGACCAACATTTCTTGGCATATAAGGTGGTGAGTGACGATGAAAAAAAAGCATATTTTTTATCTTGGCTCGGACCAGAAATATATAATTTACTGCAAAACCTATTGGGAGGAGAAAAGGTGACTGACAAACGATATGTAGACCTGACAGCTAAACTCACAGAACACTTCAAAGAAAAAGTACATATTTCCATGGCTCGCTACGAATTTTGGAAGTGCCGAATGCGTACCAGTCAATCGTATGCAGAGTGGGTTGCCGAGTTAAGGGGTTTAGCACGCACATGTGCTTTTAGATGCCAGGAAACCAACTGCAACCATGAATTTGTCGACGAAATGATAAGGGATGTAATTATCTTACATACTCCACATGACGTAGTACGTACAGCGTCACTTCAAAAAACTAACCCTACTTTGGCAGAGGTTTTTTCCATTGCAGAGGCGTATGAAGCTACGCAGAAGTCGCTTAGGGTGATCAAATCCGATAGTGTTGAGCCATTGGAAGTAAACCAGGTAAAGGCAGGCGGCTGGAAGAGTAATAGGGGTAGAAGCACTAGCAGGAGGCAGGATAAGGAACAGTATCGTGGTAGTAGTAGGCACAAAACAAAGTCATGTCCGGGATGTTGGAGTACGCATGCCAGAGACTCCTGCAGATTTACGAAAGCGCAATGTCGGAAATGTGGGCGCATTGGACACATTGCATCAGTATGTCTTAGCAGCAAAGTTCCTAAGACGGGGAAAAACTGTGATTTTGAGCAGGTACAAGAGATAGACAGCGTACTTACAGTTGGGGAAATATGTCAAGCAGGTAGGAAATTTGACATTTTCGTGAATTTGAACAATCAGAGAATACAATTTTTGCTCGACACCGGGGCTAGCTGTTCGCTGATGGGTCTTTCCGGCTATGAACAGATAAGTACGCCCCCACTTAATAAAACAAGTCGCACACTCCTCTCATATGGTAAAACGAGTGTTCCTGTACTGGGCGAGCTAGATGTACAGGTTGAGTTCGGTGGTCAGCATAAACAATTGCCGCTATTGGTTGCCGACGTAGCAGCGGGGCATAACATTTTCGGATTAGATTGGTTCAGAGCATTTGGTCTTGAAATAAGTTCCCCGAGTTCAAACACTGTTTTAAATTTGAGCTCCAACATAGACCAAGATATAGAAAACCTTTTTTCAAAATATACAGAGGTAACATCTAAGACCTTAGGATTGTGTAAAACTATGAAAGCACATCTTTATCTAAAGCCGTATAGCAAACCAAAATTTCACAAGTCAAGGCCCATCCCGTTCGCTTTATTGGATGCATTCAAACAAGAAGCTAAGCGCCTAGAGGACGCTGGAATCTGGAAACCAATCAGGTTCAGCGAATGGGCTGCACCAATTGTCGTTGTCTCCAAACGCAACAAAAGCCTTCGTATATGCGGTGACTTTAAGGTCACCATTAATCCTCAGCTAGAAGTAGATCAGTATCCTATTCCAAGACCAGAGGAACTTTTTCAGAAATTGGCGGGTGGTCAACGATTTACAAAAATCGACCTTGCAGATGCGTACCTGCAACTAGAGTTAGATGACGAGTCAAAAGCTCTGGCCGTAGTGAATACGCCACTCGGGCTCTATATGTATCACAGACTTCCATTTGGTGTGGCAAGTGCTCCCGCTATTTACCAAAAGACGCTAGAACAGGTGTTGTCAGGTCTTAATTGCGCTATATATCTAGATGACATTTTAGTATCTGGAAAGGATGACAAGGACCACATACTCAATCTTGAGGCTGTTTTTAGGAGACTATATGAACATGGACTTCGTATAAACCGTGACAAATGTGTATTCTTTCAAACAGACGTTGAATATTTAGGACATATAGTAAACGCAAAGGGAATTCGCCCATCCCAATCAGGTGCACTTGCAATTAAAAACATGCGTCATCCTAGAGATCTAAAGGAATTACAAACATTCCTAGGAAAAGCAAATTATTATGGAAAGTTCATTCGAAATTTTTCTGAAGTGGCGGCTCCTCTTAATATGCTACGTAAAAAAAACATACCTTTTAAATGGGGCTATGAACAGGCAAGGGCGTTCGAAGAAATTAAGCAACAACTGGCTGACGCTACTGGCCTTGTTCATTATCGCCCGGAGTTGCCAATAGTCCTAGCCACCGATGCGTCCTCTTATGGAATAGGAGCAGTAATAGCACATCTGGATGAAAGAGGAAATGAATTGCCTATTGCGTTCGCATCAAAGACACTCGACGTTCATCAACGAAAGTACAGTCAAATTGAGAAGGAGGCACTTTCCATCGTCTATGGAGTGAAAAAGTTTCACCAGTATTTATACGGACGAACATTTACGTTAATTACAGACCATAAGCCATTGGTAACACTCTTCAACCCCGACAAGAAATTGCCTATAATGACTGCTAACCGTTTACAACGGTGGGCAATAATTCTCATGGCATATAGGTATCGCATTTGCTATCGACCCACCGAAAAGCATGCTAATGCCGATGCGTTGTCTCGTTTCCCTATAGGACCAGATTTACAGTTCGATCGTAAGCAAGAAGAGATGTGTTTGGAGATCTCGGAAAGGTATTCTGACAAGGTTGACTCATTTCCTATTGTAAAAACGGATATCATAGCCGCTATTGACAGAGATTTAACCCTCAAGAAAGTTCGTAACTTTATACTTTCAGGTTGGCCGGAAAAGTTGACAGAGCAAGATCGTGATATAACACCTTTTTTTAATAGAAGAATGTCGTTATCAGAGTACCAGGGACTAGTTTTGCTCCAAACAGAGCATCTTCGAGTTGTAATACCACAAATGTTACAGAGGCGAGTCACAGAGATGCTACACGAAGGACACTGGGGTGTAGTGCGGATGAAGCAACTAGCCAGAAGGTACTGTTGGTGGCCAAAAGTGGATCACGCTATAGAATCACAAGCCCTAAACTGCAAAGTTTGTCAGTCATCCGCAGCAGACCCTCCAAAGGTATACAGCTCCTGGCCAACACCAGAGCGTCCATGGCAAAGAGTGCATGTTGATTACGCCGGTCCGTTTATGGAACAAATGTGGCTCATTTGTATCGACGCATACTCAAAATTTCCGTTTGTGGTGCCCATGAAAAGTACTACTACCACACCCGCCACGATCCCAGCCTTAACACAAATATTTACACTAGAAGGACTGCCAGAAACTATTGTGTCGGACAACGGCCCACAATTCACCTCATCGGCTTTTGCACAATTCTGCAAACAAAACGTTATCCAACATTTACGCACCGCACCTTTTCACCCTGCCTCCAACGGTGAAGCCGAACGTTTTGTCCGCACCTTCAAGACCCATTTTAAGAAGATACTGGAAGAAAACCCCAACCGAGATGTAGCGCTATCTCAATGCTTGTCCACATATCGCACCACTCCGAATCCGCAGTCGGGAAAATCACCTGCTGAATTATTACACGGAAGACAACATCGCACTATAATATCACAGCTCGTTCCAGAGCGTAAAACAACCATTCTACCACAACGGACATCATATAAAAAGTTCCAAAACAACCAGCCCGTCTATGCCAGAAACTTCGCGAAGGGTCCTCGTTGGATAGAAGCAACTATTGTCAAACCAATAGGAACCAAGATGTTTTTGGTCAAAACACATAGCGGCTTATGGAATCGCCATCAAAACCAGCTTCGACCACGAAGTGAATCAGTCAGCGGTCCGTATCACTTCCTTGAAGCTAAAGCATCCGCTGATGCCCAGCTCAATCACTGTCACCCGGCAAGTAGTTCTTCAAATATCACTAATTCTTTTAGTTATTGCAGTTCAGAAGTACTATCAAAGCCTATACTCAAAATTGCGTCTTCAGACGATGGCAGCCCGCGACGATCTAACCGGCTTCGACGACCTGTTGTCCGTTTCCAGTCCTAACGAAGGAGGCAAGCTGAATTGATGTGGAGGAATGATACAAACGATCCTCTGGCCGTACCATCAACAGAAGAACAAACATAGCTAAAATCTGACAGCCGAAACAATCGAAGCCAATGCCTTGTCTTTTTGTCTTGTACCGCCATCAAATACTCTATACACTACACCTACTACTAGATTAAACATATTAAATTTCACTTCCTCTCTTGTACCTATAATTTATGAATTAAAGTTTATACTGAATTAATTGAAGTTTACGCGTATTATTTTGAACTTAACATTTTGAAACTTAACAACTGCGTTCGAAGAAAACTGTCCTCTAAGTAGAGAACGGGACAGGAAACAGACGCCATGATGGAGCAATAACTTGTCAAAATTAAGATCCGAGGTGCGGAAGCTTTTCAATAAAGCAAAGCGCAGCGGAGAATGGCAAAGCTACCAAATGGCCCTTACTACATATAATAAGGAAATAAGAAAAGCTAAAAGAAATAGCTTCAGAAAATTCTGTGAGACAATCACCAGCACTCCTACTGCGGCAAGGCTACACAAAGCTCTTGCGAAGTCAGGAGGGGTGCCGATGTCTCTGAGGAAACCAGATGGCGAGTTCACGGAAGATGAGGATCAAAGGGCACTATTGCTACTATAAATTCACTTTCCTGGCAGCTCGCCTAGTAATGAGCCAGAAATCAATACTACTTCAATCAGACCTCGGAGGGAAGACTGGGAAACAACATCAACCATCTGTTCTGAGGGACGGCTGAAATGGGCAATAAATTCCTTTCAGCCTTTCAAATCTGCCGGAGTGGACGGCATTATACCCGCCCTTCTTCAAGAAGGGCAAAGGGTACTAATACCACACCTGCTAAAGATAACAAGGAGCAGTATTGCCTTGGGCCACATACCAATGCAATGGAGACGAGCAAGGGTTGTGTTTATACCAAAAGCGGGGAAAAAAGACCCCACACAGCCAAAATCGTACAGACCCATCAGCCTTACCTCATTTCTTCTGAAGATGACAGAAAAGGCTGTAGACAATTATTTAAAGGAAGATGTTCTGAACACATCCCCCTTACATCATCGTCAGCATGCATACACAGCGGGCAGATCAACAGAGACCGCCCTATATCAGCTGACGGAGATAATTCGAAGTGCCTTCGAGGCAAAAGAAATAGTACTGTGCGCTTGCCTAGACATAGAGGGAGCATTTGACAACACCTCACATGATGCAATCAAACGATCCCTGGATAGGAAAGGAGTTAACAGTACAGTATCCAACTGGATGTGTGAGCTGCTGAGCACTAGATCAGCAGAGACTCAAACACCAGCTGGAACCATCAGAGTAAACACAACGAGAGGATGTCCACAAGGAAGGGTACTATCACCCTTAATGTGGAGCCTAGTTGTAGACGAACTGCTGGAAAAATTAACTAACCATGGCATCAACTGTCAGGCGTACGCCGATGACATTGTATTGATTGCCAGGGGCAAGTTCGAAGAAACCCTTGGAGACATCATACAAAAGGGGCTTAAAGTAACCAAGGAATGGTGCCATACTGTCGGACTTAACATCAATCTGGCGTAAACAACGATAGTACCATTCACAAGGAAAAGACAACTTCAAAGACTTAAGGACAGAAACCTATCAGGCACGACACTGATACCAGTCAAAGAAGTAAAATATCTAGGACTCCATCTAGATAGTAAACTCCTCTGGCGAAAACATACAGAGGAGATATTCAAGAAGGCCACTCGCGCTCTCATGATATGTAGGAGCCTAGCGGGGAAGGCATGGGGATGCAGCCCAAGCATCCTGCGATGGATGTACACTGAAATCGTGAGACCAATGATCACATACGGAGCGGTAGCATGGGCGAAACGAACCAGTCTAGTCACAACGCGAGAGACACTCGGCAAAGTGCAAAGACTGGCGTGCCTGTGCATTGCCGGAGCAATGCGTAGCTGCCCAACAGCAGCCATGGAGGTGCTATTGGAACTGACCCCTCTACACGTCATGGTGATGAACGAGGCAATCCTTAGGATGGCAAAGGAGGGAATTGGGAGAGGGAAATGCATCGGTTCGAAAGAACACGGTGACTTACGCAAAAAACTCCCACTTCTTGGCATACCTAGGGACGACAGCATCAGGAAATTCAACTTCGAGAAGAATTTCCAGATAAAGCTCAGCAATAAGGAGAACTGGAGCAACGAATCCATAACTTATTGACTGAGCAACCACACAACAAAGTGGTATACGGACGGCTCGAGGACTGAGGAGGGAACTGGTGCAGGAGTGTTTGGGCCGGGAACTAAGCACTACGAATCCATGGGCAAATGTACCAGCATCTTCCAGGCAGAAATATGTGCCATAGACAGGTGCGTTCGAATCAACCTCGAGAAAAACTACAGAAATTGCAACATAGCAATAATGTCTGACAGCCAAGCAGCCATAAAGGCTCTTGACGCCTACGTTATCAAGTCAAAACTCGTGTGGGAATGCCTACAAGGACTGAATAGACTAGGCAAGAATAACAGAATCTCCATCTGCTGGGTGCCTGGCCATGTTGGCATTACGGGCAATGAGGCAGCGGACTCTCTGGCAAGAAGGGGCAGAGGAACCCTTCATAGGACCTGAACCATTCTGCGGGATAGGAGAACACACTATACGCGAAGAGTTCAGGAGACTGGAGGAAGAAACAAAGGCCAAAACCTTTCTCAACCTAAAAGGTCTGAGGCAAGGAAAGAAACTCTTAGGAAATTACAACCAAAAGAGATTCACAGTTTGTATCGGCCTTAACAAAAACAACCTAAGAATCCTAACAGGCCTCCTCACGGGGCACTGCAGACTCAAGGAGCACCTGAGGAAAATGGGCATATCGGAGGACGGGCTCTGCAGATTCTGCAGTGAAACCGCCGAAACTCCAGACCATATACTGGAATCCTGTGGGGCACTGACCCACAAAAGGATGAAATATTTGGGCAGGCACCAAATAACAAACAAGGACATACAAACCATGGACCCACAGCTCATTCTCAGATTCATCAAAGAAACTGGACTGGACGCTGTGCTACAAGGAGTGTGACCTGCCAAGGATAAATCAGAGCAATACCTCGACACGCTTTACAAAGAAGTATCTAGAGAGGGTTCTGAACGAGGGCATGCACCTCTCCGAGGCACAAGCAAGGGCACACAGTAGACCAATAGGTCGCAGTATAATATACCCTAACCAAATATTATTATTATTATTATTATTATTACTCTTGAAGAGTACAAAAGTCGCCAGTTGCGACGAAAGGAGGCAGAGAAAACCGTCCTACCTCAAACAGCAAAACAGTTAAACAGAAGCAGCGCATACGAGAGCTATATCGCATAGCCAACATCCCCGGCACCAACTCAGACGACCGGAAAAGATACGAGCAACAAATTAAAGCGATCCGAAAGGCTATTAAGAGACTATCGCGGAGCCAAGAAAGCCAAAACTCCTTGTTTGCCCAAGTTTCCGATCTAATTGCCCGGAATGGGAAGCAAAGAAAGTAAGGCTGATGTTATAAATACCGGACCCCAGTTTATCAATGCCCCGATGTTCGTAACCGCAGTGCTCGTAGGATTAGCCTATTTATTCATTCAACACTAGCCGTGTTTCTTTGCACGCGGATATAGGGATAATTTGAAATTTGCATGTAAAATACAACAACAACTTATCCTATATACGCTAACTTTAGCGGGGATAGCTATCGCCGCTAAGTCATTTATCGGGGATAAACAGTGCTTCCAAAATCCATTTTCTTCGTTTCTGATGAATCCTTCCGATGAATTTTTCAGGAAATGTCAAAGTTTGACAACTCATCGACCACTCACACATCCCGCCGAATATTTTATTCGTGATTTTATTATTATTATTTTTCAAACTTCATTTTAAGGGTAATTGAATTTAGCAAATCTGTTAATGTGAAATTGTTTTTCATAATTTTAGAATATGCTTGGCATCAATTTCAATTGGCGGAAGTAAATATTTTTCAATTTCAGGATTTTCAATACAAATTTCTTAACTACAACTTACAGCTGTGTCACGGTGCATGTCATAGGTGCATGTGTGCTGCCAAGTTTTTTTTGATGAATTCTTAAGCGGCGATAGTCGTTTTCCGATGCCATCCCTATATCCGCGTGCAAAGAAACACGGCTACTTTCGCCGAAAGCTCATCGCAGACGTCACCCATCATCTAGAGTCTCGACCAGCGAGGGTATACCACCAGCAACATATATCTTTTTCTATTTCCTTTTATATTTAATATCATTTTCATTCAAATAATGTTATAAATAATATTCTAAAAATACTTTAACTCCAAAAAAAAACTTTTCTCTCTTGAAATAGGTAACCAGGTCGATGATTTTTGTTGAGGTGTAGGCAAAGCATTAGAACAACTTGAAAGGTGCTACGAAAGTTTGAGAAAGTCACCAAACCGTTCCAGGACTCCCGAGAACGCTGAGAAAAAGAATACAGAATCAATTCGGAAGATATAGTCAATAATAGTATTCGGAAGAAAACCCCCGAAAACCAACATTGAGACCCCCCAGAGCCACCAAAAATAGTCATTATGAGTGGTGAAGATTTCTTTTTTTAAAATGGGAACAATTTTGGCGAACTTCCAAGCCAGAGGAAAGGAACTAGTCATGATAATTGTGTTGAATACATGAGTCAGAACAGGAAGCAGATGTGGCAGGATTCTTTTAATAAAATTTGGATGTATTTCGTCAAGTCACAGCCTTTGATTTAATATTTATAATAGCTTCAACGAATCAGTTTGGACTAAAGCAAATTCTGCATTTAAATCGTTAACATCAACATTTTCAAGGCAAGCTCCACTTTGTCTACCAGCACCTAACTCACGAATATTTTTCCAGAGCGTTTTTGGAGGAAGGTTCGGATTAAGCCTATTAGAGAAAAATCGTTTTTTAGCTTCTCTTATCTTAATGCAGACCTTATTACGAAGGACTTTGAAAATATTATGGAGCTCACGAGTTCGAAATCGTTTCCATCGCAGATAAGCAATATCCCTTTGTTTCATTGATTCATTTATTTCAGGTGAAAACCATGATCTATTTTTGTTGTGATTGTATTTTGTTTTAAGCGGAACATGTGAATTAAAAAGTAAAGAAATAGCATTTTGCATGAAAGTGACTTGATCATTTGGTGAGTTCATAAAATAGAGTTCTTGCCAATTTATCTGATTCATATCCTGCTCCAGGTTTATCAAGTTTATGTTTTTAAAATCCCTAAACTGGTAGGTAGCAGTTGTTATTTCTGGTACTATTTTATGAGTAAGGAAAATTAGGTCATGTTTCGAAAAAGCAGGGGCTGACAGCTGGGTATAGAGAAGAACGATTTTGGTATCACTGACGAGAAAAAGATCTATTAAAGAAGATGATGTACTTGTGAAATGTGTTGGAAAATCTGAATTTACAGTTTTAAGTCCAAGCGTATTTATGCGATCAATAAATGGTTGAGATATTTTTCTACACAGCAAATTACAGTTAAAGTCCCCACACAAAATGATTTCAGTATAAAAAGGTGCAAAATATTCAAGAGACGTGTAAAGATTTGAAAGATCAACATATTGGTTTGGCCTATAAACTACTCCAAGTAAACACTTATTAATACCATTTAATATTTCAATTAAGCAATATTCTATAGGTGAGTTGTTTTCTGATCGTTCAATACATTTACTCTTGATGCAGCTGCGAATATAAATTGCAGTTCCACCACCCACTCGCCCATTTCTATCAGCGCGAAACATTTTGTAGCCATTTAAATCATACAAAGTATCGGAAATGTCGTGCTGAAACCAAGTCTCCGAAACACATATTACGTCAACATTTGAGCCCTCAAAATTATGTTTTAATTCATCTATCTTAGGATAAAGGCTTTGAGCATTTACGTGGCATACTCGGAGCCCGCTGCACTGTTTACACAAAATTTCAAACATAACGCGCAAGTTGTTTCTGTTATCATATGTACAAATATTGCTGTTAATCATTTTCAAAAAAGTATATCAATCGGAATTCACAACAAACAGACAAATAAAACAAGACGCACGAATACGAATACGGGAAAAGGAGATGTTTAGGCATTTGGCTATTATATTAAGAAAGATAAAGATTAAAAGATATAAACTAACAAAATAATACAAAATAATACAATAAAACTGCATTGATCGTAGCTTACATTTTGTGATGATTTTCTCCATTCGTTGTCGTAATATCATCGGCAAATTTCAGCAAGCTTTCAATAGATGTGATTAAAAGCGTTTTTTCAGCTACCCCACCAGGTTGTGTGAAGCGACGAACGAAAACTCTCCCATTCCTTGTGTAGACACTTGAAAGCTTAAGATTAATGATCACTTACGACTCATCCTCGACAGTGCTCGACTCTCAACGCTGAAAGATGCAATCCAGCATCTACTCGAGGCAGATCAAGTGTCAAACCCAACGGCATTTATGAATTATTTCGGAGAAAGGCCCCCATACCCCCCGGAGATAGTTGAATAATTTTAGAGGACAAAACTCTAATGGTCAAAGACAAAACTATAGATCAGGTCACCAAAATAACGAAAATAACCCAACTAACAATTATAGGGTAAACTATCAACGAAAGCAGAATCAGGCTAATTACAGCAATAGATCAAACTATCAGAATAGAAACAAAAACAACGGTAGACCAGGCCATCAAAATAACCGAAACAATAATTACAGGCCTGCTTACCAGGTTGATAACCGCTATCAACCCCGTGCTAATACGTCCAATCTGAACAGTACCCCAACTAACAATAATCCGAGTACTAGCTACCAAGCCCGAAACAATATGGGAAGCACTAACCAACAAAATACCCGGCCAAGAATAAGGACCTTGGGAAACGAACAACCCACCCAGGGGACAGCCGGCCCTTCGGAGGGGAGTCAATAAGTGCCCACACACAACAAGCCATATACACAACGGGGATCGAAAACGGCCTTTTCGTACAAATCCAATTCAATAACACTAAAACCTTACGATGCCTGCTAGACACCGGAGCATCAATTTGCGTAATGGAAAGTTCGGTAGTTGAGAGACACATTCCAATAGGGGGTTAGGGTTAGGGTTATGTGGCTGTCGGCAGAAACCGACACACTTAGACCAATTTTAGGTTCATTGTGATACCACGTATATTATCTACCTCAACTCTGTAGATGGGACTGGCCAACGACACGCGGTTGTTCTCAAACGGTCCCCCATCTACGTACTAACCGCGCCCAACGTCGTTTAATTACGGTGATCTGACGAGAACCGATTAACTCGACGTGGTATGGTCGTTAAACACACACATTCCAATAGATGAAGGAAACATTACAACCATTATAGGTATAGCAGGAGATCTACGATCGAAAGGTACATGTACAAGCACCTTACATTTCGGACGAAATAGTATCCCGTACAAATTTCACGTAGTACCCGACTCATTCCCCCTTCCCGTCGATGGTATTATTGGAGCAAATTTCCTAACGGAAATTGGTGCAATAATCGATCTAGAAAGCTTACTCTTGAAGCTTAAGATAAATAATAGGCAAGTCTCTATACCGATATTTTCCAGCCATGGCCTACAAACTATAACTATTTCGGCAAGGTGCGAAGCAACCTACTGGCTAGAATCAAAACATACCGATTCTCGAGTGTGTTACCCCCAAGAATTGTGTAAAGGCGTCTATATGGCTGGATCTATATCAACGGCCATAAACGGAAAAATTCCCGTTAGAATTGTAAACACTCGCAAAAACAACGTAAGAGTTAAATGGGCGGAACCGTTATCACTCCCCGCTTCCGAACATTACGTCTTACCACACAAACAGGCAACAGCAGTATCACCTCCAAGAATAAAGAAGATACTTCGCGAAATTAATTTCGATACTTTAAATACGGAAGAGAAGTCTGAAATTACAGCTATTTGTACTAAGTTCCACGACATCTTTCACCTAGAAGGCGATAAGCTGACTTACACCCATGTAGGACAAGCAGATATCGCATTGAAGGAAGGACGTACACCGAAATATACCAAACCCTACCGTCTTCCTAATACACAGAAAAAAGATATCAAGGAGGAAGTAGAGCAAATGTTGGAGAACGACATAATAGAACCATCGGTTTCTGCATGGAACTCTCCGATTCTCATAGTACCGAAAAAGAAGGATCCCATTACCGGTTTGAAGAAGAAGAAGTGATAGACTATCGGAACGTGAATGAGAGAATAGAGGACGATAAATTCCAACATAAGTGATATTTATGATATGGTAGGAGGTGCAGTCTATTTCTCATATGTCGACCTAAGTCAGGATATTACCAAATGGAGCTCGAACCAACAAGCAGACCGATAACAGCATTCTCAACAGAGGACGGCCATTTTCAACTAAAACGACTCCCAATGGGACTAAAAATTTCTCGCAGTAAATTTTCGAGAATGATGTCCATTGCAATGGCCGGACTCTCTTACTCCCGCTGTTTTGTATACCTTGATGACCTTATAGTGTTTGGCAAAAACCTACAAGATCACAACAAAAATTTGATCGATGTATTTAAACGACTTAGAGAAGTAAACTTAAATATTCACCCAGGAAAATGTGCATTCCTGCAGAAAGAGGTATTATACCTAGGACACATTATTTCCGACAAGGGAATTCATCGAGAAAAACAGCTGTTATCCTACACCTACAAATGCTGACGATGTAAGGAGAATGCTACGCAATATCGCAAATTTATACCAAATTTTGCTACAATAGCTATTCCACTTAACTTAAGAAAAATGTAGAGTTCAATTTTAACCCGGATTGTGAGAAGTCCTTAGGACTTTTAAAAGTAATTCTCACAAGCTCCCAAATTTTACAATTCTCAAACTTTAACAAGGAATTAATTCTACGTACAGATGCCTCAGGCTTTGCCTTAGGAGCGGTACTATCAAACTTCGATGACAAACCTATTGCTTATGCAAGCAAAACTCTCAATAGCGCCGAGAAAAACTATAACACTATCGAAAAGGAGTTGCTTGCTATAGTATGGGCAATAAAACATTATAGACCATATCTCTTTGGAAGAAAATTCAAAATTATCACAGACCATAGACCCCTAGTATACCTTTTCTCCCTAAAAGAACCTTCCAGTAGACTTACTAAATTTAGACTACTACTAGAAGAATATAACTTCTACATCGAATACACCCCCGAAAAAGATAATTGCACAGCTGACGCACTAAGTCGCATAATATTTGACTCTGATCAACTTAAACAACTCCACATTATGTGTCATCACACGGTCACAATCAAAACAGGAAAATTTAGATAGCGTACCAGAAACAGAAATCGAAGAAAATAATCGCGTTATCACAGAACTACTCAAACCTCCAGAGCATGGGAATAAAATTATTGAGCTAAAAATATGTAACAGTTTCGAGGACGAAGAGTATCAAGTAAAAGATACTAATATAAACCTGGGATCCAACAAAGTTTTGGCATACATCCCAGAGAAGAATTGTATACTCCTAAGATGGTCCAAGGAAGGCACTACAGACCGATCGGCATCATTTGGCAAAGTGTTGTCGCGTGACGTGCATAGAATCTGCGGACCTCTATCCATTAATAAAATATACATTACCAAAGAAGAAATTAAGAAACTCGCAGACGGCCGTCGAGAATATACAATTCACGAGTTAAAAAATATCTTAGGAGAATTATTTAAAGAATGTAATGTAAAGGTGCACCGAATTGATAAATGTATTAAAATTACCGATCCTAAAAAAATAAAAATATTGCTCAACGATTATCACTTGTTACCAACCAGGACATGCAGGAATAAACCGCATGCTTAAATCAATTAAAAGAAAATATTTCTGGACAGGGATGCAAAATGACATAGCCACCTATGTTAAGCATTGCCCTTCTTGCCAGAAAAATAAACATACGAGTATTACGCCTAAAAAGCAGCCCATGGAGATAACTTCAACAGCCGAATCAAGCTTCGACAAGATCTACCTAGACTTAGTAGGTCCACTAGACGAGTCTGTAAATGGATATAAATACATACTCACCTTGCAAGGCGAACTAACTAAATTCACTGAAGCTATTCCAATAGTGAACAAAGAAGCTAGCACCGTAGCCAAAGGACTAGTAGAATGCTTTATCCTTGGATATGGAGTTCCCAAAACGATAGCATCTGACTAAGGAGCCGAATTTATCAACAAAATCTTTAAGGATATGTGCAAGCTACTAAAATTAGAACAGATGCAGTCCACGGCCTATCATCACGAAAGTATAGGAGCATTAGAAAACTCCCATAAAGTTCTCGGAGCAAGCTACGTATCTGAAAAACATACAGAATGGTGTACTTGGTTACCCTATTATGTGTTTTGCTATAACACCTCAGTACACGTAGAAACAGGGTATACCCCATTTGAATTGGTATTCGGACGACAATGTACGTTACCATCAAATCTGACAAAAAAGGTAGACCCCAGATACAATTATGAAGATTACGTAATTGAGTTGAGACAACGACTACAAATCGCTCATAGGGATGCTAGAGACATACTAGTTGAAAGGGAAAATGATAGGAAAGCTAGTTACGATGGAAAAGCGAGAAGTAAGCAAACTAGTTTTGAAGTAGGTAGTTTAGTTTTGTTAAGAAATGAAAATAGAAGAAAGTTAAATCCTATTTACATAGGACCGTTTGAAGTATTGTCTGAGGAAGGAGTAAATTGTGAAATAAAGTATGAAGGTAGGAGGACAAAGGTACATAAAAATCGACTTAAGCAATTCTATGTATACATACTAAAGCAATTTATATTTACTTTTGATTTTTAACATCTAACCAAACCATAGATTTACAAAAAAAAAGGGAAGCGAGGCCTTGTAAAAGACAAAGCATGCATATATATATATAAGAAAAAAAAATCCGCGGTAGCATTAAAAAAAATAAACAATAAATATAGCACTAAGAAAAATAAACAATAAATATAGCATTAAGAAAAATAAACAATAAATATAGTATTAAAAAAAATAACCAATAAGAAATATATTAAATAAATGTAGCATTAAGAAAAATAAACAATAATATAGCATTAAACTAGCAGTAAGAAAAATAAACAAAACAATAACTATGGTATTTTATTAAATAAATACAGCAGTAAGAAAAATAACCAATAAGGAATATAGCATTAAGAAACATAAACAATAAAGAAAAATAAAAATTAAGGAGTCCTGCTCCGCGGATAACAAAAAATTAAAAATTCCGGGCTACCACTGCCCGATCAAAACCCAGTTTACTTTTACTACTTAATATTTATTCCCGATTTATTTCTACAATCTTAATTCCCGATTTATTTTTACAATCTTATAACCGTTCCGTGTGGTGTCTTACTTAGAACTGACTTAATCATAAAACCCATTCCCACGACGCTGGCTATCTGGAGACGACATTTATCCTTGGTCAGCAAATGCAACGGATGCGCGTGCATTTGAGTCAGCTCAAATGCACGAGCCAGACGACGACCGGTGGGAAAGCTGCAACCAAGACAATATCATGGATCATGTATCCGGCATAACGCAAACGTGTTTATTCACGTATCATGTAACCGGCATATGCTCTGCATGTATGTAAGTATGTATGCCTCGCCCACGCTGGATGGTGTTAACTCCTCCCCGTTCGAAAGTCTACGTCCCGTAGACCCGTTCAAAAAAGAGAGGGTGGTTGCTAAGCGGATATCTGGTGATGGCCGGATGTACTCTCAGCCGGACTTCCCTGCAGATGCAGGTTGAGGGATGGAATGTTGAGCTTACCCTTTGTCTTGCGCCATATGTTCCGGGCAAGGAGAATGATCATCAGGAAAAGTCCTACGTCGGTTATGGTTGAAAGATTAAACTTTGTATATAGGTCCTCGAGATGGTGTATGTTTTCCATGCTAAGGGAGTGCACGTACTCGACGTCAATTAGGTGTCCCTTGGATGAAACGTTCGCCATAACCGGCGGAAGTGCCTGGAGGTGTGTGGAAACAAAGCTGGAGAATGTTCTGTTCCTTAACTGGATCGTCTCGTTGATAAGCCGGATGATGTATGTACCCTCTAAGTTCCTTGATTCGTTACCGCACGTAAGTTGTCCCTTAAAGTTGCTCAAAAAGACGGTATCCTCTTTGATAAGGTCCACGGTTTCCTTACTGTTTGAACGGTAAGTACATGCTGCAGGTCCTCCCCTCAGCAATCGAGCAACGCAGCCGTCTTCCGCTAACTTCTCTAGTACCGATTCCTTGCAAACCGTCGTATTCCCTAGAGAACGGCATTCGCCGAGTATACCATAAGCCTCGCGGTGATTGATCAGAACCTTATTGTGTCGTAAGTCGATCTGCTTTCCATCACGTATTGATGACCTCGTAAGCAGCACGTTGAAGTCCTCGTTTTTTACCTTTGGCATCGATAGGATATACAAAAGGGCCGAACCATTCGTATATATGGAGGGTGTCCCATGTTCGATAGCTTCTACCTCGTTCCCATATGGAAGTGTCTCGAACTCGTTGATGATCTCGGCTACCTCCCCTTTGTCTAACAGTTTCGTGTTGATTATACCGCCCTTTGCCATCTGACATGCCCGTATTATTTCGTTGAATCTTCCTGCGAGAGTGTCCTTTATTCCACTGTTGGCTCTTTCGATGACCCAGTTGACTTTTTGTGTAACTTCCTCCATGCCTTTGAGCACTGTGTCATTTATCTTGTACTGATGGTTATTGTTCTCGATGATTTCCTGTTCGCTTTGGAGAACCTTACTCCAATCGTCTGCGTCGGGACTACCAGCTATCCATTTCCAAGCTGCGCCAATCCAGTCAATTGATCTACGCCTTCTTGATGGTGAGCTACTAGTTTGTTGCAAATAATACCCTATTAGGGATCGTCTTTCTTTGTCCTTAATGCTGCTGGCCGTTACATTTGCTAACACACTTAATTGCTCCTCGATTTGACTTAGGTTGATGATGTGAACCAATTTGAAGCTGCCGTCGACGATGAAACCTCTTCCATCCTTGATGGTAACGATTGGCCCCTCGTAGTTATAGATCTGGAAACTTTGCACCGAAATAGTGCAAACAAATCTGCAAAATGTTCTCTTAGATGTTGGTTAGGGTTACTAAAAAATTATTCATATGATAAAAAAACTTATAATTCTAACAATTACTTTGCTACTTCCATAATAGTAACAGAAAGCTTTAGCTTCAGTATCTTATAATCTAATGTAC
The DNA here is from genome assembly GCA_949715645.1 of Portevinia maculata. NCBI lineage: Eukaryota > Metazoa > Arthropoda > Insecta > Diptera > Syrphidae > Portevinia > Portevinia maculata. The sequence continues at coordinate 126,420,674 of OX454527.1, forward strand.
ATTCAAATTAAAATATTTATTCTAATTAATTAGTTTTTAATTTTAACTATAAATTAGCTAGGGTGTGCCTCTTCCCCCTTTTTTTGAAGTGCTCATATACATATGCATGTGTGTATGTGCACTGATATCAGTTTAGCTTATGATTTTCATGCCAATTGTAATTTTGTGAGTGCTTTGTGCTTTAGTTGTGCATGCAATTACTATTGTGCTTTACCGTGGAACATTCTTAATGAGGGCTTTATGGACCTTTCGTCCCGTGGACGTAGTCACCGTTACCCTATTGTTCCTTTCGACGATTTCCTTGCGTAATAAGGGCTTGTTCTTGCCCTGGATTCGTTTGAAAGCGGTGAAAATCACATCCCCTTTTTTATATTTTTTTGGTGACGAACGCTTGGCATTTCGCCGTTCGTTATCAGCCTTTTGCTTTTTTTCAATAATACCCCTCAGATCATTGTTGATCTTAACCCGGAAGTTCCTCAGTTGTTGGTAGTTTATCCTGGATGCTCTGTTAAAGAATATATCCGAGGGCTTCCTCTGCGTAACTGAGTGGACTGAGTTATTATATCTGTCTACGGCTATACCTAAAATTTCTTTAACCCGAAGGCCCTTTAATTCGGCTTTAAGGCATCGATAAATCTCCAAAATGGTGGAATGTACCCTTTCCACTTGTCCATTCACTTCACTACGGTGAACAGGCGTCAAATATAATTTGATATTCAACATTTTAATGAAATTTTGAATTATGGGGCTCAGGAAACTGCGTTCGTTGTCAGTAACCAAAACCCTAGGAACTGTAAAATAGTGTAATATTTTTATAATCTTTTCACTCAGATGGAGTGAAGAATTATTTTTTATGTGGAAAAGCTTAGTGAATTTAGAAAACTTATCGATACAGCTTTCACATGGATATGAGGGTACTGGCGTTGGCTGCAGCTCGGAGCTTACGGGATGCCTATCATACTTGTTAGCCAAGCAAACTTCACATGACCTGGTATACTGCGTGATAAAATGATTCATCCTAGGGAAATAGAATTTTTCCAACAACTGTTCTCTATTTTCCCTGTCATTCCGATGAGCCCTCCTATGCTTCTCGTCAATGAGTGCCCATATCCGATCCTCATTTGTTACGTCCTCAACGATTCGCTGCGTAATTCGGATTTTGTAGCTAACAAAGTTATCTAAATATACGCTTTGGAGCAGTCCGATGTGCGACTCTGGAATCTTTACTCCATTAAGGACATTGGGCCTCAACTTTTTCTTAAGGATGGCTACGAGCGTATTTCTATCTAGGTTTTCTGAAGCGACGTAATGGCGCGCATATCCTGGATGGGGTTCCTCGAAAATTTCCAGTCCCTTTCCAACCTTTATTATGATTTGGTTCCTAAAAACATTAAGTGGGGCCTCTATATGAGGAATAAGATCGGTACCATCTTGTTCCGCGCTATGTACCGTCTCAGCAGTGTATGTTGATCCAGATACCTCTGAGGCAGTGTTAGTTGAGGAACCATGGTCACTAGCTGTGTCTGTTACGGAACCATCAATTGCCCTATTTGAACTTGGTGCTGGTTCAGCTCTAGCTGAATCAGACAAGTGGTTGACCTGGCTTTTCAATCTTGACAGGGCATCTGCTACCAGATTTGACTTACCTGGTTTGTAGATGAGTTCACAGTTATATTCCCCGATGCGGCTTTCTATCGCTTAAGTTTCGCGTTGTAGTTTCTGTTGCCTAACGCGAATGTGATCCTGGTGATCCGTATATATACGGATTTTCTTGGCACCGTACACATATGATCGAAGGTTGTCTAATGCCCATACTATGGCCAACATCTCCTTCTCGTTGGTCGCATAGTTCTCCTCGGTCTTGTTGAGGGTTCGGGAAATATAGGAGATTGGCCTGTCTTTCCCAAACTCACCCTGTGACAGGACTGCTCCTAATGCGAGGTTGGATGCATCCGTGGTGAGATTAAAGGGAAGCGAAAAGTCGGGAAAGGCCAATATCTCGGACGATACTAAAAGCTCTTTTAGGTCGTTAAATGCCTTGAGAGATTCCTCATTAAGTACCACTGGAACTCGACTCGACTGGTTTGCCCTAATGTGCGCATTTTCGCCTCTAGTGATATTAGTTAGGGGCTTCGCGACCTTCGCGTAATCGCGGATGAATTTCCTATAATAGGATGTGAGCCCCAGGAAGGACTTAAGATCTTTTAAGTTTTCAGGTGGCAGGAGACCTTGAATAGCAGAGACCTTCTTTGCGTCTGGTTTGATACCCTCGGCCGTGATAACATACCCCAAAAAGTCAACTTCTGGTTGAGCAAATTGCGTTTTCTCGAGGTTAACCCTCAGGTTCGCGCTAAGCAGCTTACCAAGAACGGTATCCAGGTTCCGAAGGTGACTTTCCTGACTGTCTCCAAATACGATGATATCGTCTATGTAAACATAGCAGATCTTACCTATATAAGGTTTTAAGACGTCATCAATCATTCTTTGGAATATGGCTGGTCCGTTCTTCAGACCAAAGGGTAAGCTCAAAAACTCAAACTTCCCATTCATGGTTGAGAATGCGGTTTTGGGTATGTCTGAAGCCTTCATCGGAATCTGGTGGAATCCAGAGGTAAGGCCAATGGTCGTAAAGACTTTGGCTTGTCTAGGCTGGCTAGCGTCGAATTTATATCGGGTATCGGATATGCATCTGATACAGTGACATGATTTAGCCGCTTAAAGTCTATGACCATTCGATATTGTTTTTCGCCCGATGGCTTAGGTTTTTTATCTACTATCCATATGGGGGAGTTGAAAGGTCTTTTGGACGGGCGAATGATACCCCCCTCCAGCAACTTATTTATTTCCTGGAAAAGATTTTGGGACAGGTTTGGCCCCCTGGGAAATCGACGGACTTATGAAGTTCTTGTTAGCCCCGGTATCAACAAGAAACTTCAGCACTCGCCCGTCGGTGGTTACGTACTCTAAATATGGTACGCTGGACTGGCGTCCGTCATAAAATTTACCTCCTCCATGACGCGCTCCTCACCGCCGTAGCGATTGTCAGGTGCCAGTTCATCTTCGCTATCAGCCTGGAGGTTGAATAGTCTTTGTTGCTTGTTGGGGTAATTTTCCGCCCTGGCCCTTCGCTTAAAAGGGTTATTACCCTTTGGACGATTTATATAATTTACGTGGCGCAACTGCACCCAGTTGTCGACCTCCATCCTTTCACTTGGTTTAGGCACGTTAGGTCTCGGCGGTGTGTCATAGTCGCGGACCGGGGTATACTGCTTTGATGGTCTGGGGTTCTCGCTCGAACTATGGTGGAACCTTTTCTTCGGCAGAGAAGGTCTTGGATCGGACCTAAACGATTGGTTCACTGGTGCAGTAATAACGTTTTTGTCCGATGGGTCGTGGATGACGTTGCTGCGGTAATTCAGATTTTGAATTTCCAAGCAGGCCGAATAAGCTTCTGGAAGATTTTTCGGCTTCTGGATAAATCAGCATCCGGGAAAGGTCGCCGTTAAGATCTCGAATAAACACGTCGAGTGCTCTATTCCGGTAGGTTTCCACAAGAGCATTAACGGTCTCTTGCGAAAAGCTTTCCGTCTTAATCTTATTTATCATAAGAGAAAGTTGATGGTTTACCGCCGCGTAAAACTCATCCATTTTGGAATTCTTCTGCGATAGTTGACTGAGCTGATGCTCCAACGTTCGCATGTCCCTCTTATCGGCATAGTGTAGGGATAAGCATTGTTTGATGGCACCCCAGTCATCATCAAAAATGTTGTATGAGATGAGGGTATGTGCTGAAGAATAGCACGATATAGGGGCTTATTCCTGACTATTGAAAAGTCTTCAAGGATCCCCTCGACAATATGCACCCAGGATACGTATTGCGTTGGGTTTCCGTCGAAAACCTGTAACTCCTTCACGCAGTCAGGGAGGCGACATATGTCCCTCAATTCATCCTCGTTGGATGGACCACGGAGTTCAAAAACTTGGGGGGCACTGCCGCCGGCAGGAGTCTCAATAAATTGACCCTCCTCCACGCGTTTAACGCGTACGTCAATCTCCTTTAGCTGTTGTAAAATGGCATTGACTGCCCCGGTTAGTTCGGTCAAGGATTTCGTGATTGAATCCATGTCAGGGAACATTTATATATGAAGCAAGGGTTTTTTTTTTATCTTGTAGGATAAAATGTGGGTACTTATCTTTGGTTCCTTTGGCTTACGGTTGGGCTGAGTCTCTGTATGCTGAGTCTCACAGCCTGTGGAAGTTGCACTCGCTTATATTGCACAACACTTTCGATGTATATATTTTTTAGCACATGCACTTCTTGTACACAGAATCACAATTTTTAATTTTTGGCGTATGCTCTTTATATATTTATATTTTAAGCTTAATATTGCACATGCATATGTAGCACACTATTTGTATTACAAATTATTTCTATTATTTTCGCACAGGCTTTAGCACTTAATGGGAAATACAAAACTTGTATAATTATTATTCTTTTATATTTCTTTTTGCACTTCACAATCTTTTTGCAGTTCACAATTTATTTTTAGTTTTTATTGCTTTAATATTTTCTTTCTTTATTTTTGCTGTAAGCTTAGTACGATCTGCGAAAGAATTTTCTTACGTTAGAAATGGGAGTTGCATCGTTGCGCGATGGACTCGGTATTCTCCGCGGAGCAGACACGGGTTTCTATATCGAGACCGGTTTTGGAAGTGTCGTGTGAGTCCTCTTTAGTCGCTGGCGTTTGTGGTTTTCTTTTAAGATTTTAACCAGCAACCTACTAGGGCACGAACAATCTCCACTATCGCAGCTCTTAACCAATCAGATCTCCGCTTGCGGAATTTGAAGAAGTCAGAATGGGTGCTGTCTTGGATATCTTTTAAGGTTCACAGCACCGTTCACTCGATAGAGCGTACTGATCTTCTCGTCCTTTTTAAGGACTTTAAATCTTGAGGTTTAAGTAGTAGCGAGTTTTTAACCGGTAACTGCTCGGGCGCCAATTAAGGAGTCCTGCTCCGCGGATAACAAAAAATTAAAAATTCCGGGCTACCACTGCCCGATCAAAACCCAGTTTACTTTTACTACTTAATATTTATTCCCGATTTATTTCTACAATCTTAATTCCCGATTTATTTCTACAATCTTATAACCGTTCCGTGTGGTGTCTTACTTAGAACTGACTTAATCATAAAACCCATTCCCACGACGCTGGCTATCTGGAGACGACATTTATCCTTGGTCAGCAAATGCAACGGATGCGCGTGCATTTGAGTCAGCTCAAATGCACGAGCCAGACGACGACCGGTGGGAAAGCTGCAATCAAGGCAATATCATGGATCATGTATCCGGCATAACGCAAACGTGTTTATTCACGTATCATGTAACCGGCATATGCTCTGCATGTATGTAAGTATGTATGCCTCGCCCACGATGGATGGTGTTAACTTAAACTAGCAGTAAGAAAAATAAACAAAACAATAAATATGGTACTGCATTGCATAAAGAATAAATATAGCATTAAGAAAAATAACCAATAAATATGGTATATTAAATAAACATAACATAAGAAACTGTAATAAGAAATGTTGTATAAGAAATGTTTCAAATTTGCTAATTTAAGTACGAATAAGCAAGATTTGGAAATGTTAACTCACATCCCTAAATGTACAACTGACGCAAAAAAAAGAATGTCATGATTTATTTTTTTTTCTCCCCAGGAGGGTGGTGTGAAGGGATCACATCAGCGATCATTTATCTTTCATTCATAAATGTTCTCATTTATCTTTCATTCATAAACGTTCTCGTTCTTAGCTTCGATACTTGAAACCCGCGAGACATGCATCGAGCGTCGTATAACATGTCTAGCGCAATAGTAATTCATGTCCATCTGACTATTACCCATGGTACACAATGTGTATACCGACACCTTCGGTATCCGTCCGAAGTGGCGACCATGCTCAGCGACATAATCAAATCACATAGATAAGTATGTATCTCGTGAATGCATTTGCCTCACCACTAAGCACCATAGCAATTACTATGACGGGTTCGGGTTGCACTATGCATTCCGCTGCCAACGTCCGGTGCATAAGATAATAGGCGTTTTTTTTTTTTAGCTCCGAGCGGGGCACTGAGGTGTCAAAAAAAGAACTGTGTTACTTTTTTAGCTCGGAGCGCTCTGAGCACAAAATTTGTATTTCTTTTTTATCTCTGAGCTAGCTCAGGGCTCGCTCGATGAGCTCAATTCAAATGACCGAGCACATAGAGCGAAAAGCTGAGCGCGGCTGACTTCATTCATTATTTGTGCTTTTTCCATAGTTTATTTACTAGAAATTATAATTTAAATGGAACAATCCTTGACAAACACCAATTTCAGAAGCAATCCTGACTATTTTGAAAATTAATAGAAAAAAATTATCTAATGACAGTTCAGTGCTCAATTCTGTTTCTTAATTAGCTCGGAGCGCTCAGGTTACGTTCAGCTCGGAGCGAGCTCTGATCGCTCGGGCCCCGCCCTGTTCCCTGCTCGGGGTCAAAAAAGAAAAACGCCTAATGATAATACTGATAGGGTGATATGCACCAGCAAGGTATGAAATGATTAGGGTTCAAGTATCGGGGCCCAGAATCTGAGTGGATTGGAATGTGAACCAAATCCAAAGGAATATTCTGTATAAATAACATAATATTTCGTAAATAAATGTGCTTCTAATAGAGTCAAACGACAGCGTAATAGCTAACGTTTTGGGTCGAGGGATCTTAACTATATAGGACCAACCTTACATGAAGGTTTAAGGTTTTATTTTTTTCGTGACATAACAATATTTCCACTTTCAGGCCTATGGACTGAACTGCTTTCTCTAGGTTTTTTCCCCAAGAAAAATATATTTATGTATGTACATTTATGAACTTAAGACCTCTTCGAACTTTCGGAATGCGAAAAAGTGAATAAAACATTTCTTGCGTTAATTATCCTCGTTTTTTTGCTTATTTTTTAATGTATAAATGAAGTAGCACTTTTTTGCCTAAAAACAAAAACATGTCAATATCAAATGCATTTTTTTTTCATTTATGCGTATCTAGAATGATCATTCGATTCTTCAAATCATTCGAATACTTATGTTTCGATTCTCGAAATCATTCGATTATGCCCATCACTAGTAGTCAGTGAATAATTCTGCGCACACATTACATAAATTGAATTCATTTTATACGAACAATAATTGTTTTGCATTTTTTAAATTAATTTTTTTTATTTATTTTTAAGATACAAATGTCGTGATAATTTTCTATTTGGATAATAATTTGTTTAAAAAAAGATCGACAATGAAATCAGATAAAGGGTCGGAACAACCGACAGAGGAAGAAGCCTGAAGCATTTGGTAACTACTCTCATCTTATCCTACCCACTGACGATAAAGTAGAGCTGCTTAAGTGATTGGGTAGCTTTGATATTGAAGCAAGCCTGACTTATGCAATATAAGCCGTGTTTCTTTGCACGCGGGTATAGGCATGGCATTAAAAAACACCTTTCTTACGTTGTTGGCCACCGGGACTGGGACAAGCAGATCCCCATGTTCCTATTAGCTTATCGAAGCGCAGTTCATAACACAATAGGACATACTCCATCCGAAATCCTTTTTGGTCGAACCATCCGGTTACCTAGTGAATTGATGTTTGGATCTCCGACTGATGAACCAACGAATGAAGCTCATTATGTTGCGGATATCAGAGAAATCTTCAGAAACATTCGTCGGGAAACTAGGGATAAGATTCGGATATCCAGCGACCGCATGAAGACGAGGTACGATACCAAAGCAACCACCACAGGATTCCAGGAAGGAGATCTGGTATTTCTATACAAGCCTCATCGCGAAAAGGCATGTCACCTAAACTACAGCAGGATTGGGAAGGACCCCATCAACGATGTTGTCTACCGGATCCAGCGAGGAAGAGGCAAGCTGAAAGTTGTCCATGTGGATCGTCTTCATCGCTACCATGGTGAAAATATTGAGGATATTGTTGCATGTTTGCTCAAACTGTTACATTCAGCATCAATTAGTCAACTTGCAGCGCCATCTCTATTCGAGAGCCATATTACCACAAGATAATCGATATATGCCAGCATTTGAAAAGCAGTTTGAATAGCTATGGAATAACTAGTACATAATTATGTTGTTCTCGAACCTCCTGAACTCAACAATCGAGAGGTGTCACTAGGAGATATAAATAGATGTCGCAGGAGCACCCAAGACATTCTAGTTTTGAACCGCGATAAAGAAGTGCGCTAGATGACAGTAGTGAAAAGTATAGAGAAAAAGTGGAAGTATTGAATAAGAGAAAAGTGTTTGTTTATTTAAAGTGATTAATTGTCAAAGTGAATTGTTCGATTAAATAAGTGAATTATTAAAATACCAATCAAGATTTAAAAGACATTGAAAGAGAACTAATAAAGATTAATTAAATAGAATTACGTTTTATCTTTTCGAATCCTAGCCTGGATGTAACAATACTAATAGTTTACAATTAGCTTAGCTTTTATGCTTATATACTAAAAGCTTACACACAGTTTAGCTTTTATGCTTATATACTACTAGTTTACAAATAGTTCAGCTTACATACTGTTGCATGTTTGCTCAAACTGTGATATTCAGCATCAATTAGTCAACTTGCAGCGACATCTCTAGTCGAGAGCCATATTACCATATAAGATAAAAGCAGTTTGAATAGCTATGGAATAACTAGTACCAAATTATGTTGTTCTCGAATCTTCTGAACTCAACGAATCTGGAAATTTCGAGAGGTGTCACTAGGAGATATAAATAGATGTCGCAGGAGCACCCAAGACATTCTAGTTTTGAACCGCGATAAAGAAGTGCGATAGATGACAGTAGTGAAAAGTATAGAGAAAAAGTGAAAGTATTGAATAAGAAAACGTGATTGTTTATTTAAAGTGATTATTTGTGAAAGTTCGAACTGCCCGAGAAGGAAAAAGATGCAGCCTCCTATTTTCGATGGTCAAACATCATGGCCAATTTATAAGAAACAGTTTGAAGCAGCTGCAATGGCGAACAGCTGGGACAATGAGGAGAAGTCGATTGCGCTAAGAGGTACTGCTGCGGAGTTACTCCAAACCGTCTCAGAAGAAGAAGAAGAACACAACTACGACGCCGTGGTCAAGGCTATAGAGATGCGCTTCGGTGACGAGCATATGCAGCATGTGTACAGGGTCCAGCTACGCAGTAGAGTCCAGAAGAGGGGAGAAACACTCCAACAGCTGCAAGCAGATATCGAACGTCTGGCACATTTGTCATATGCTAATGCTGGTGAGGTTCTCATCAATGAAATGGCTGTGGAGGCGTTTATCCAAGCCATTGAAGATAGACAACTGCAAATGGCCGTAAGATTGGCTGGAAAGAGAACTCTCGCTGAGGCACTAGCATTTGCCTTGACAATGCAAGCTGCTGATCAGGCATCGCATGTGTTCCACCGCGTAAGGGAAATGACAGCCGTTGAATGCTCATGTCAAAGAACATACATTGTAGACCGGAACAGAGATAACAGAGGTTAAATGCGCTGCTGGAACTGCAACAAAATAGGGCACCTACAGAGACAGTGCAGAACTCCACCCAGACAAGGCAGTTGTCCACATTGCGGGCCCTGGAGGCGCAACGAAGAAGCATCTGGCAGGGATAACATCCATCCTCCAGATATAGCTTTGCAGAACCAGCAGTCGGAAAACGTGTAAGGACCAGCTTCGCAGGACAGAAGTTGGTTTCCGTAATCGACGACCCCAGGACCACAATTCAAGTCTCCTAAACCAAACGCGGAAACCAGAGTATAACAGTGGAAGCCTATATCGGTCGAAATAAGTTCGTGGCAACCATCGACACCGGTGCTACCGCTTCCATTATAAGGAGGGACATCGTCCGTCAGTCTTGGTTGCACAACACCAGCAGTTACTGTGTGAAAACAGCAACAGGAGCGACAGCGAAAGTGTATGGAGAGGTAATACTAACAATAAATTTGGCAGGATTAGCGTTCTCCCACACTTTCCTAGTAGCCGATATATGTGACGAATCGATTTGATGAAGGCGCATGATGTCGTATTGGACATTGGTATGCAAGTACTCAAGTATCGAAGTTAGTTGAGCCAGAAGACAACCACTGCCGAAACTGCGTGGTTGGAAAAATGCTTGTCGAGCCGAAGAACAATATGGTTTCCGTACGAGTTCTTAATGCGGAACACAAAAGCGTCAAATTGAAGCAAGGTGAGGTGGTTGGAAAGTGTGTACCGGTTACTGCCATCATGAAACTATCACAGGAAGGTGTTGCGTAGCCTCCTTCACCAATGGGAATGATTGAGGTGAAAAGAACTTTATTGCAGCATACGATCTGAATCGGGAGCAGCAAGCCATGGCAGGGAACCTCATCAACGCCTCCCAGACGATTACCATTGGCTAAGCAGACGGAGGTTGCAGAGATGGTGTCGACGAAGGAGAAGGAAGGAGTGATCGAATGCTCTAAAAGCCCATGGGCATCTCCATTTGTTCTAGTCAAAAAGAAAGATGGCAGCACTCGGTTCTGTGTAGACTATCGTCAAGTGAATAATGTCAACAAAAAGGATAGCTACCCTCAACCAAGGATTAACGATACGCTGGATACACTTTCCGGAGCCCGATGGTTTTCCACTCTAGATCTGAAGAGTGGCCACTGGCAAGTGCAGATCCATCCGCAAGACCGTCAGAAAACGGCTTTCACAGCTGTAAACGGGTTCTGGCAATTCACAGTAATGGCATTTGGACTGTGTAACGCGCCGGCAACTTTTTAGCGTCTTGGGGCTAACATGGAAAACTTGTTTGGTCTACTTGGATGATGTCATCGTGGTTGGAAAAACGTTTGAAGAACATCGAGACAACTTGAAGGAAGTGTTCCAGAGACTACGAAGTGCACAATTAAAGCTTAACCCGAAAAAGTGTGATCTCTTTGGATCTGAGGTGAAATATCTGGGGCACATCATCTCGTCCGAGGGAGTAAGGACTGACCCAGAGAAGGTCGATGCGGTAAACAATTGGTCCGTTCCCAAAGACAAACACCAACTGAGAAGCGTTCTGGGACTTGCAACTTACTACAGACGGTTTGTGAAGGACTTTGCAAGGATCGCAAAGAGCTTGCATCAACTGACGGAAAAGGGAAAACCATTCAAATGGTCAGGTGAATGCGAAACGAGTTTCAAGAGTCTCTAACACCAACTGTGTGATGCTTCAGTTCTAGCGTACCCTACTCCAGGAAAAACATTTATTGTAGATGCCGACGATAGTAATGTTGGGATCGAACCAACGACCATACCACGTCGAGTTAATCGGTTCTCGTCAGATCACCGTAATTAAACGACGTTGGGCGCGGTTAGTACGTAGATGGGGGACCGTTTGAGAACAACCGCGTGTCGTTGGCCAGTCCCATCTACAGAGTTGAGGTAGATAATTATACGTGGTATCACAATGGACCTAAATTGGTCCAAGTGTGTCGGCTTCTGCCGGCAGCCACCTAAACCTAACCTAACCTAATGTTGGGATCGGAGCCGTTCTTTCGCAGATCCATGATGGCCAAGAGAGAGTAGTTTCCTACTTCAGTAAAGTGCTATCCAAGCCGGAGAAGAACTATTGCGTTACCAGGCGGGAACTCCTGGCTTTGATCGTGGCAACAAAGCACTTTCACAAGTACTTATATGGGCAGAAATTCATCCTGCGTACAGATCATGCGTCTCTAAGGTAGCTGCTGCAGTTTAAGAACCCTGAAGGACAAGTCGCGAGGTGGATTGAACGGCTGCAGATGTATGACTACGAGATACAGCACCGAAAGGGAACTTTTCACTCCAACTCAGATGTCCTCTCCCGGCGACCCTGCAAGGCTGATTGTAAACATTGCGTACGCCAGGAGGAAAAAAATAAAGTATCAGTCCAACGGTTGAGAGCTGAGCCCATTAGCGGCTGGAGTGCACGGGAGATCCGGAATGCTCAACAGGAAGATCCGGATATCGAGCCGATTCTCGCCTGGAAGGAACATGATGGCAAGCCGGACTGGCGGCAGATCTCCAATAAGAGTCCGGAACTGAAGGCGTACTTGGCACAATGGGACTCACTTCATCATCAGGATGGCATTTTAAGACGAAAATGGGAAAGTTCGGATGGAAAATCAGTCGTGATGCAGCTCGTGATACCTACATCGAAAGTCACCGAAGTGCTTAGGGAACTGCATGATGGAGTGTCCGGAGGTCACTTGGGAGTAAATAAGACACTCGAAAAAGTGCTTTTACTGGATCCACGCAAGAGACGATGTCGAAAACTGGTGCCGAAAATGCGCCACTTGCGCAGCCAGTAAAGGCCAAAAATGCAAGGCAAGGTGCATCAATACAACGTTAGAGCGCCCTTTGAAAGGATTGCAGTTGACATCGCAGGACCGTTTGCAGAAACCAACAGTGGAAACCGCTCTATCCTCGTAGTGATGGACTACTTCACTAAATGGAATGCAGCATTTGCTATACCTAACCAAGAAGCTAAAACCGTGGTAGAGCAGATTGTCCACAACTGGGTAAGCAGATTTGGCGTACCAATGGAATTGCACTCGGACCAAGGTCGAAACTTCGAGTCGAAGATCTTTCAAGGAGTATGCCAGCTACTAGGGATTAATAAGACAAGAACAACCCTTCATCCACAATCGGACGGAATGGTGGAATGCTTTAATAGAACCTTAAACGAACACCTTTCTAAGGTTGTATTGAATAAGAGAAAAGTGATTGTTCATTTAAAGTGATTAATTGTGAAAGTTAATTGTTGGATTAAATAAGTGAATTATTAAAATAATAATCAAGATTAAAAGACATTGAAAGAGAAGTAATAAAGATTAATTAAATAGAATTACGTTTTATCTTTTCGAATCCTAGCCTGGATGTAACAATACCAATAGTTTAGCTTTTATATACTTTACAAATAGTTTACCTCTTATGCTTATATACTAATAGTTTACAAACAGTTTAGCTTAAATAGTAATAGTTTACAAATAGTTTAGCTTTTATGCTAATGTTGGGATATCCGCTTTCCCCTTTTTTTTAATATTAGTTTAGATCATTAGCATATACATATAGAATGATTTTAATCTATTTTTATGTACTTTTAGTTTTTTGTTATCGTAACTGAGTTCGCAGTTTACCCCATCTTGGGATATCACCTCGTAAGGGCCGATGTTCATTGGGTCTAGTTTTTTTCCAGTTTTCATTCCTGAGCAAGACTAAACTACCTATGTCGAAATTTGTTTGTCTCGTTGTTCTTTCCAAGAACTTGTAAACTTGCTAAAACAAAGGGAAAACTGTTTTAGCTGAAATAAACTTCCCGTTGAGCACTGCAATTTTGTAAATTAAAAGTAAACTACAACTGCTTCTTTAAACGTTATAATAGTTTCGGTTTTATTCCAACTGTGCTTTAAAGACACAACTGCTTTGGCATTTTATATGGTTTTTGTATACATAACAAAAGTGAAGAGATAGATGAAAATGTCAAATATCGTTCGCTTATGGCTTATTCACAATAATGTTCAATTATTTACATTTGACAATTTTACTTTGTTAATTTGATTGTTGTGGCATAAATTCTTCATCCAGAACATTCACCCCCGCCGTGAACTAGTTTCGCAACAAATCATCGAACTCCAAATGTTTCATAACTCCCATCACTGATACGTCTGGCAGGTAAGGTAGTCATTTCCAATGTTATCGGTTTGTTCCTTTTGGTCTCTGCTTCCTGTTAAACTTTCAATTTGTGTTGATGCTTGCTCTTCGTGTTTTCTGTTGAAGATACAATTAGTGGAACAGAGACAGACATACAAACAGACATAGCAAAACAAAACAACCTAATCTGGAGTGAGTAATATTGCCCTATTTGCCATCTCCTTCTCTCTACATGGAGCATTTTTTTTTTTTTTTTTGTTTTATGAATGGAAGTTGCGGAGGAGTATGTGTGACAACTTTTGATAAGAAGAAATCGGACTGTATTATGTATGTTTTTTTTTTTATTATGTATTTTATTATTTGAGTGGGTTTAGTGTTGATAAACAAGATTTGTTTTTATATTTTTCGAATTTTTATTCTGTGTAGTGTTGAATATTGAATTATGTGGTGTGGTGTTGGGATAATTGATATGTGAATTTAAATTTTATGGAGATTTTCGGTTTTTACTATATTTTACAGGGTGTTTGTTATAATTTTTTTTTTATTTTTTTTTCTTGTGAGAAATGTGCATGTGTAGTGTGAGTGTGATAATGTAATGTGTATATCGTGGGTACGTAATATATAGGTAAATATTAATGAAAGTTAAATTTTATTTAAAGTGTTATATGTATACCTATTGATAAGGGACGATTTTAGAAGTTATTGTTTATAGTGCTCTAATATTTTTGAGTTTTTATGACTGATTGGCCGGTACTGTTGCTCGGTAGTGAACAGATTTTGGTGATGGGTCGTTTAAACTCACCATTCTGTGTTTTCAAGGTGACTACGCGAATAAGTTTGTCTGCTCCCGGGTGTAGATGTATCACTCGAGCCATGATCCATTTACAAGGTGGAATTCGCTCGTCCTTTACCAAGACCCTAACTGTGGTTGTGGTTGAGTCTTAAGCCATTTTGGTCGTTGTTGGAGACGGGATAGATATTCCGAGCTCCATTGCTTCCAGAAGGTTTGGTATAGCTGCTGTATCCTCTTCCACCTCTCAACACAGCAGATGTTTTCATCAGTGATGTTTGGCTCGGGTACACTTAATGTTGACTCTCCAATAAGGAAGTGTGCTGGAGTTAAGGCTGAGAAATCATCTGGGTCACTGCTGAGGGGACAAAGAGGTCTAGAGTTCAGGCATGCCTCGATCTGAGCCAAGAGTGTGTACAGCTCTTCAAAGGTCAGGGTTGAATTTCCGGAAACGCGTTTGAGATGATGTTTTACCGATTTTACCCCCGCTTCCCATAATCCCCCGAAATGCAGGGAAGCTGGAGGAATAAAATTTCATTTGACTCCGTCGTTCAAAACAGTTTCTGCTACTTCGGTTCTGTTAAATGCTGCTGCTTTTCGAAGGTTCTCCAATTCTTTGGCCGCGCCCACGAAGTTTTACCCGCAGTCACTAAAGATCTCCTTAGGGTTACCGCGTCTGGACGAAAATCTGCGAAAGGCTGCAATAAAGGCTTGAGTTGTCATGTCGCTGACCAACTCAAGGTGAATTGCCTTAGTAGCCAAACACACAAATATTGCGAAGTATGCCTTAAATGTTTTCGTTCCTCGACCCTTCCAGGCTTTCACCTCGATGAGCCCGGCATAATCAACTCCGGTATAGCTGAAGGCTCGAGAAACTCGCACCCTTGGGGGTGGTAGATTTCCCATCAGCTGACAAACTGGTTTTGCTTTGTGTCTAAAGCATATGTTGCGGCTGTGGATACATTTTTTGACAGCTCTTTTTAGGTTGAGGATCCAATATTTTGTTCGAAGGTATGCTATCATCTGCTGAGTGCCGCCATGAAGGGTTCTTTCATGTGCGGCTTTTATGACGAGTAGCGTGTAATGGTGACCTGGCTTTAAAATAATTGGGTGTTGTTGGCTATAACTTAAGCCTGCATTTTGAAGCCTACCTCCTACTCTTATAAGGCTATCCTCATCGACAAAGGGTAGTAGAGATTTTATCCCTTTAAGATTAGGCTGCTTATCCTTAGGGTTGTCAAAGAACAAGCTCGCTTGAACTGTTCTTACGGCGACCTGCAGACCTATCTCAATCTCCATCGGTGACAGCGTCAGTACCTCCCATTGTGCTGATGGTTTGCGTGCATTGGAAGCAAATCTGCAGCAATATGCTAAAATCCTGAGTAATCCAGATAGCGTTGAGTGTCGATGGATCAACATATTGACATCATTGTCCTCCTGGATGACGCAATGGGTTTGAATTTTGCGACTTTCCTCTTCAGTTGACAAATTCGTTGGTTGGTTTGGCGTTGAGAATTCCCAGTCAGCCCTGAGAGGGTGTTACCATTTAACTCCGATGGCGAAAGCCCACGTGAAGCCAGATCTGCTGGATTATGCGGTGTCGGGACATGTCTCCAGATGCTACAATTTGTCAGACGTTGTATCTCTGCCACACGGTTACCCACAAACGTTTTCCACTTCGATGGCGGTGCCATGATCTACGCCAACGTAATCGTTGAATCAGACCACGCATAAATCCTCACATCACCAAACTTTAAGATCTTCATCGCATAATTCAAGAGTGTCGCCATTATGACTGCTCCACAAAGCTCCAACCTGGGAAGTGTAACGGTTTTTAAAGGAGCCACCCTTTTCTTTGACATTTGAAGATGGACATGAATTTTGTTATCGCTATCTAAAACGCGAAGGTATATTGCCGCGCCATAAGCCTTCTCCGAAGCATCGCTGAATCCGTGGATTTCGATTGCCCTTTTTTGTCTTTGCAGGTTCACCCATCGTGGAATCCGGATACTCTCAATCAAAGGAAGCTCTTGAGAAAATGCAAGCCAATCGTCCTTAAGAGTCGCTGGAATGGGTTCATCCCAAGTGAGTCCACGCCACCATAGCTGCTGCATAAACATCTTCGCCTTGACAACGCACGGCGAAACTCAACCCAATGGATCGAACAGGCGTGCAATAGCTGACAACATAGTCCTTTTCGTCGGCACCTGAGAAGCATCGCCTAAGACATCTCGGAACGAGATTACATTGTCAGCAGGAAACCATCGTATTCCGAGCGCCTTAATATGCTCTGCCGAAGACCCAAATTGTACCGAAAAGTCCAACTCCCGCTGCTCCAGTTTAATGCCTTCCAACATGTCCTGCGAGTTGCTTGTCCACTTCCGCAAATGGAATCCAGCGGTCGCCAGCAACTGTCGCACCTCATCACGCTTATGTAGGGCAGCTTCCAGTGAATCGGCACCAGAAATTAAGTCATCGACGTACATTTCATCTCGCACGGTCTGAGCTCCCAACGGAAAATGTGACTCTTCGTCCAAAGCCACCTGGTTCAGCGTGCGAATGGCGAGATAGGGAGCACTGGCCGTGCCGAATGTGACTGTATCCAATCGGTACATCCTCATGCGTTCCTGGTCACTCTTACGCCAGTATATGAGTTGATAGTACGCATCTCGTTGGCTCATCCGAATCCGCCGGTACATTTTCTCCACATCGGCTGTAAAGGTAATTTTATACGTTCTCCACCTTAAAATGATATCGATAATATTATTTTGCGTTTTAGGTCCTATCAACAATCGTTCATTCAAGGAAGTCCCATCCGAACATTTTGCGGCTGCGTCAAAAACAACCCGGAGCTTCGTTGTCGAACTGGATTCCTTCATAACCGCGTGATGGGGCAAAAAATAATGGTACGGTGTTCGCATTACATCATCGTCATCATGGACTTCCGTCATATGACCCAACGATCGGTATTCTTCCATACACTTTGAGTATTATCGGTGTAGTGCTGTGTTGTTCAGAAATTTTCTTTCTAATTGATGGAACCTACGCAAGGCTCCTATCTTCGAGGACCCAAGCGCGGGTTGCCATCCGTCCTTAAATGGAAGCGAAACCTCATATCGTCCATCTGCCGAACGCTTCGTCGTTTCTCTAAAGTGTTCTTCACACCTCTGATTCTCCTCAGTCTCGATATCCTTATATGGGACCTCCTCAATCTCCCAAAACTTACGCAACTGGGTGTCGATATCGACCACTTGGAGGAAACTATATACCGATATGTGTTGACTTGCGGGTATCTTACCCAGTAATATCCATCCCAGCTGCGTGTTTTGCGCGATAGGTGACATTTCGTCACCCCTGACTATCTCGGGCAGTATTATGTCCGGATATACCAGCAGGAGGTCAACTGTAGCTGGTTTGTAAAAGAGAGGATCAGCTAAAGTTAATCCGCTGATGTGTTTCCATTTATTGAGGGTCAGTTCCTTGGCCGGGAGAAGCCCAGTCAGGGATTTGTACACATAGGCTCGTTTACCGGTCTCGAAATTGGACTGTAGAGACCCAAACGAAATATCAGCATACCGATGGCATGCTCCACTGCTGACCTTTCCCAGCCCTGAAACCTCAATAAATGTATTTCGGGCCTTCAAGTTCAACATCTGCACTGCTGATTCAGTGATGAACGTCGCTTCCGATCCTGGATCGAGCAGAGCTCTCAGGTGGGTATATCGTCCACTTGGCGACTTCACCTTCACCAATGCAGTAGCCAAAAGAATATTCGTGTTGTGTTGAGCTAGGTGATTCCTAACCACTCCGCTTGTACTTGGTAGCTTGTCCTGATTAGGGTTATTAACAGCTACCTGATAGGCCTGAGCGTGTACGTTAGTGCCTTGTGGGGTTATAACAGAGTGTTGTGTAGGGTGTGTTTGTGCCTCGGCGGGTTGTACAGATTGTGAAATGTTTGTGGTAGAGGTAGGAGAAGAGTGCAGTGAGGTGTGGTGCTTCTGTTGACAGAAGTAGCAGCGTGCTTGGCTCGGACACTGCTGCGTGAAATGGCTATATGCCAAACAGTTACTGCAAACACCGATCTTCTGCACTATATTGCAGCGTTCTACAACGTTCATTTTAACAAACCGGTTGCACGTGCGAATAGGATGTTGCCCCTTGCCACAAACCTTACAACAAAATTGCTCCTTCTGCTTATTTTGTCTTACATGAAGCGCCGTTTTTGTTGCATGACCCTTTTGGATAGGGGTTTTCATCTTCGGCTTCTGCTGGTCTATAACTTCCAACGTCCTAAACCTGGTTTCCAAAAACGTTGCAAATTCGTTGAACGATGGCAACTCCTTGCTACCTCCCAATCGTTCTTCCCACAACTGCTGAGTACTTGTAGGTAATTTTTGAAAAATAATATAAATTATTACTAAATCCCAATGTTCCACAGGAATTTCAAGATTGCTCAAAGAATGCATACACTCTGTGGTCGTATCCAGCATCGTTTTGAGCGCGAACGCGTTTTCATTTTGTATAACGGGCTGATTGAAAAGCATCTTTAAATGGGTATTTACTAAAAAACGCTTATTGTGATACCGCGAACACAAAATGGACCACACCTTGTCGTAGTTTCCATCATCGATATCCAAGTGCTGCAACAAACGATCGGCCTCCCCAGATAAACCAGACTTCAAATAGTGAAGTTTCTGAATTTTTGTCAGACCAGAGTTATTATGAATCATTGATTCGAGTTTACTTTTGTATTGCCTCCATTTTTCATATTGTCCAGCGAAAATTGGAAGCGCCATTTCTGGCAAATGTATACCATGCGGAGTAGAACTATCAAGAGACGAAGTGATTTTAGATGTGGACTCCGTAACTTTGTCCAAACAGTCCAGCAGATCGGATTTATACTCGAGATATGTCTCACGTATCTCTTTAACAATTCTCTCATGCTCCTGAACTGCCTCTTCATCATCCAACATAGTAACCAACTTTTCGTTGATCGATTTGCATTGCCTAAACAAATCTTCTAATATGACCAAACGACTATTAATTCGATTTTTCGTCTTTTTGGAATCGACAGACGAACTAAAGCTTTTATAGTCCAATTTGATTATTGAAAGGGCATTTTTTAGGAGTTTTAATTCTTTCGCAGCACTCATTGTACGAATATGAATATATATGGAGTATGGCAAATATAATAAAAGGGGCTTATTTAGATATTACTCACTCACCTGGTACTGCAGCACACAATGGAAATTAATTACATGACGCGGGAACCCGATTGGCACAAAAAACTCACAAGGTATTGTCCTTGATATATCAATTTGTATTTTTTAATTGAAATATTGTTTTATTTTCAGATGAAAATTATTAGTTAAGATATAAATTAAGTTTTAGTTTTAATCTATAGTTTCGAATAGTTTAGATATGTATCACACACTTAAATGTCAATTGTTCTATTAATATGTAATTTGGCTCGAATGGACCAAATGTTCTTTCCAAGCACTTGCAAACTTGCTAAAACAAAGGGAAAACTGTTTTAGCTGAAATAAACTTCCCGTTGAGCACTGTAATTTTGTAAATTAAAAGTAAACTACAACTGCTTCTTTAAACGTTATAATAGTTTCGGTTTTATTCCAACTGTGCTTTAAAGACACAACTGCTTTGGCATTTTATATGGTTTTTGTATACATAACAAAAGTGGAGAGATAGATGAAAATGTCAAATATCGTTCGCTTATGGCTTATTCACAATAATGTTCAATTATTTACATTTGACAATTTTACTTTGTTAATTTGATTGTTGCGGCATAAATTCTTCATCCAGAACACTCGTTTTTTAGTCCCTGTCATACCTATTTTTCTTATTGACCTTTTTTTCTATTAGGGTATTCCTGGCATCTCTATGAGCTATTTGCAACTTGTTTCTTAGATCAATTACGTAGTCTTCATAGTTGTACACTGGGTTTACCTTCTTGGTGATGTTCGAAGGTAAAATGTACTGTCTTCCGAACGCAAGTTCGAAAGGGGTGAATCCTGTTTCCGAATGCACTGAGGTGTTATAACAGAACGGGCAATAAGGTAGCTATTTGTTCCAATCTGAATGTTTGTCGAAAACGTAATTTCTCAAGTAAGCTCCTAGAACTTTATGTGAATTTTCTAGGGCTCCTACGCTCTCGTGATGATATGCCGTGGATTGCAATTGCTCTATCTATAACAATTTGCATATGTCCCGGAATACCCTAAGCTATCGTTACGGGGACTCCGTATTTGAGTATAAAAGACTCCACAAGTCCCTTGGCTACTGTTGTAGCCTCTTTATTTGAGAGTGGAATTGCTTCGATAAATTTCGTGAGTTCGTTTTGTAAGGTAAGAATGTACTTCGATCCATCTTCTGCTTCATCTAGAGTCCCTACAAAATCCAAGAAAATTTTGTCGAACGATGATTCTGCTGTTGTTGTTAAGTCAATGGTGGTTTTTTGGGCTGAATGTGCTTGTTTCTCTGGCATCTGGTTCAGTGCTTAACGAACGTGGCCACGTCGTTCTGCATGCCTGTCCAGAAATACTTTTTCTTGATGTTGCGTAATATGCGATTAATTCCTGCATGTCCGCTTGTTGTAGCATGTGGTAGTCGGTTAGTAATAGTTTTATTTTGCACGGGTCCGTTACTTCAGTAATGTTTGCAATTAGGTGCACATCTAATTTGCTTTCTTTAAATATTTCTTGTAATTGTTTTTTTAATGTATTTAGTTTTAATTTGTGGCGGCGGCCTGAGAGTTTTCCTAACTCTTCCTTGGTTATATACACCTCATTAATAGCTAAAGGTCCGCATATTTCCCGCACGTGGGAGTTTTGGATCCTTTGCTGTTAGATGTCATCGGTTCCCCAGTTTTCGGCACGTCCCTCGACAACATTTGGTCAAATAATGCCGATCGGGCGGTAGTGCTTATTTTGGACCGGTTTAAGATCAAACAATTTCTTGTTGGAACGTATCCTAGAACAAGGTTTGGACCTAATATTTTTTCGGTACCCTTAAATTTTGCAAAATCTTCTTCTTCTACGTTGAAACTATTTATTATTTTCAGCTCGACTATTTTCAGCCCACCTTCTGGTGGTGTTAATAACTCTGTTATTTTGTTCTTATTGCTTTCTTCCTTGCTTAACATTTTCGTGTGCTAATCCTGATATGCATACGTATAGTTTTTGGAATTCTTCGGAAGTTATTATAATCCGACTCAGAGCGTTCGCGGTACTGTTGTCTTTTCCTGGCGAATACTCTACATCGAAGTTGTATTCTTCGAGATGTAGTCTGAATTTCGTTAATCTACTTGAAGGCTCCTTTAGTGAGCACAAGTACACGAGGGGTCTGTGGTCGGTTAGAATTTTGAACCGTCTTCCGAACAGGTATGGTCTGTAGTGCTTCACAGCCCAGACTATGGCAAGTAACTGTTTCCTTGCCTTCTGTTAAGTGTGAGAGTTTTCACACTTTTTATTCTCTTTCTTCTGGATATTATTACCTTTCGATAATGTCTCGCTTGCTGCTTGTATTGTAGAGAATCTGGTTGTTTCTTCGATTTCAGTCCGTTCAATAAATAAAACCAATCGCTTTCGACAAATGTTATAAATTAATTTTATTTTAAACTTCTTGTAATGTAAGATAATTTTGTGCGTCTGCACTATTCAACGATTCAACTATGTCTCCTCGTTCGGCCGGCTTCTTCGCCGTTCATTCTCCTTTTTATTTTGGATATATATCTTTCCTTTTCTACTTAAATTAGCTCTTAGCTATTGCATACAATTCAAAATAGTAAATCAACATAATACTAAAATAATACTAAATAATACAAATAATTCAGAAACCTTAAACTCAGATTCATGCATGAACACCTTCCTTTTCAAAATTCGGGAATTGTAGAATTTTTGGGCTTATGAGGAAATTTTTAAGTGTATTTTTTGTATTTGTATTTTTATTTTATTCAACAATAGCCTTGAGATGGGCATCTCATTTATGGCCATTAAAATTTACAATATTTCATTATATTGTTACATTCCGGCTAGGATTCGAAAAGATAAAACGTAATTCTATTTAATTAACCTTTATTAGTTTTCTTTCAATGTCTTTTACTTCTTGATTATTATTCTAATAATTCACTTATTTAATTCAACAATTCACTTTCACAATTAATCACTTTAAACAATCACTTTTCTCTTATTCAATATTCTCTATACTTTTCATTACTGTCATCTATCGCCCTTCTTTATCGCGGTTCACAACTCGAATGCCTTGGGTGCTCCTGCGACATCTATTTATATCTCCTAGTGACACCTCTCGAAATTTAGAGATTCGTTAAGTTCAGAAGGTTCGAGAACAACATACTAAGTTATACCACAGCTACTCAAACTGTCATTCCAATGCTGCCAAAATCGGTAATATAGCTACTTTTACTCTCTACTAGATGGCGCAGTTGACTAATTAATGCTGAATGACACAGTTCAAGCAAACATGCAACAATATCCCCCTCTTAAACTTGTTCGTCCCGAACAAGCACGTCAAAATTCTCGCCATGGTAGCGATGGAGACGATCCACATGGACAACTTTCAGCTTGCCTCTTACTCGCTGGATCCGGTAGACAACATCGTTGATGCGCTTCACTATCTTATAGGGTCCTTCCCAATCCTGCTGTAGTTTAGGTGACATGCCTTTTCGGCGATGAGGGTTGTATAGCCATACCAGATCTCCTTCCTGGAATCCTGTGGTGGTCGCTTTTGTATCGTACCTCGTCTTCATGCGGTCGCTGAATATCCGAATCTTATCTCTAGTTTTCCGATGAATGTTTCTGATGATTTCTCTGAGATCCGCAACATAATCATCTTCATTCGTTGCTTCATCAGTCGGAGATCCAAACATCAATTCACTAGGTAACCGGATGGTTCGACCAAAAAGGATTTCGGATGGAGTATGTCCTGTTGTGTTATGAACTGCGCTTCGATAAGCTAATAGGAGCATGGGGATGTGCTTGTCCCAGTTCCGCTGGCAGTCGCCAACAACCTTAGAAAGGTGTTCGTTTAAGGTTCTATTGAAGCGTTCAACCATTCCGTCCGATTGTGGATGAAGCGGAGTTGTTATTGTCTTCTTAATCCCTAGTAGCTGGCATACTCCTTGAAAGATCTTCGACTCGAAGTTGCGACCTTGGTCCGAGTGCAATTCCATTGGTACGCCAAATCTGCTTACCCAGTTGTGGACAATCTGCTCTACCACGGTTTTAGCTTCTTGGTTAGGTATAGCAAAGGCTTCAGGCCATTTAGTGAAGTAGTCCATCACTACGAGGATATAGCGGTTTCCACTGTTGGTTTCTGGAAACGGTCCTGCGATGTCAACTGCAATCCTTTCAAAGGGCGCTCCAACGTTGTATTGATGCATCTTGCCTTGCATTTTTACTCTCGGGCCTTTACTGGCTGCGCAAGTGGCGCATTTTCGGCACCAGTTTTCGACATCGTCTCTTGCGTGGATCCAGTAAAAGTGTTCTCGCACTTTTTCGAGTGTTTTATTTACTCCCAAGTGACCTCCGGACACTCCATCATGTAGTTCCCTAAGCACTTCGTTGACTTTCGATCTGGGTACCACAAGTTGCATCACGGCTGATGTTCCATCCGAACTTTCCCATTTTCTTTTCAAAATGCCATCCTGGACATGAAGTGAGTCCCATTGTGCCAAGTATGCCTTCAGTTCCGGGCTCCTATTGGAGATCTGCTGCCAGTCCGGCTTGCCATCATGTTCCTTCCAGGCGAGAATCGGCTCGATATCCGGATCTTCCTGTTGAGCATTCCGGATCTCCCGTGCACTCCAGCCGCTAATGGGCTCAGCTCTCAACCGTTGGACTGACACTTTATCTTTTTCCTCCTGGCGTACGCAATGTTTACAATCAGCCTTGCAGGGTCGCCGGGAGAAGGCATCTGCGTTGGAGTGAAGAGTTCCCTTTCGGTGCTGTATCTCGTAGTCATACATCTGCAGCCGTTCAATCCACCTCGCGACTTGTCCTTCAGGGTTCTTAAACTGCAGCAGCTACTTTGGAGACGCATGATCTGTACGCAGGATGAATTTCTGCCCATATAAGTACTTGTGAAAGTGCTTTGTTGCCACGATCAAAGAAAGGAGTTCCCGCCTGGTTACGCAATAGTTCCTCTCCGGCTTGGATAGCACTTTACTGAAGTAGGAAACTACTCTCTCTTGTCCATCATGGATCTGCGAAAGAACGGCTCCGATCCCAACATTACTAGCGTCGGCATCTACAATAAATATCTTTCCTGGAGTAGGGTACGCTAGAATTGAAGCATCACACAGTTGGTGTTTGAGACTCTTGAAACTCGCTTCGCATTCACCTGACCATTTAAATGGTTTTCCCTTTTCCGTCAGTTGATGCAAGCTCTTTGTGATCTTTGTGAAGTCCTTCACAAACCGTCTGTAGTAAGCTGCAAGTCCCAGGAAGCGTCTCAGTTGGTGTTTGTCTTTGGGAACGGGCCAATTTTTCACCGCATCGACCTTCTCTGGGTCAGTCCTTACTCCTTCGGACGAGATGATGTGCCCCAGATATTTTACCTCAGATCTAAAGAGATCACACTTTTTCGGGTTAAGCTTTAATTGTGCACTTCGTAGTCTCTGGAACACTTCCTTCAAGTTATCTCGATGTTCTTCAAACGTTTTTCCAACCACGATGACATCGTCCAAGTAGACCAAACACGTTTTTCATGTTAGCCCCAACAAAACACGCTCCATTAGTCGCTCAAAGGTTGCCGGCGCGTTACACAGTCCAAATGGCATTACTGTGAATTGCCAGAGCCCGTTTCCTGCTGTGAAAGCTGTTTTCTCACGGTCTTCCGGATGTATCTGCACTTGCCAGTAGCCACTCTTCAGATCTAGAGTAGAAAACCATCGAGCTCCGGACAGTGTATCCAGCGTATCCTCAATCCTTGGTAGAGGGTAGCTATCCTTTTTGGTGACATTATTCAGTGGGCAATAGTCTACACAGAACCGAGTGCTGCCATCTTTCTTTTTGACTAGGACAATTGGAGATGCCCGTGGGCTTTTAGAGCATTCGATTACTCTTTCCTTCTCCATCGTCGATACCATCTCTGCAACTTCCGTCTGCTTAGCCAATGGTAATCGTCTGGGAGGCTGACGAATCGGTCTCGCATCTCCAGTGTCTATCCGGCGTTGTACAAGGTGTGTTCGGCCATACTCGCAGTCCCGCGAAGCGAATATATCAGCAAACTCGTTGATGAGGTTCCCTGCCATGGCTTGCTGCTCCCGATTTAGATCGCAGTGCTGGAATAAAGTTCTTTTCACCTCAGTCATTCCCATTGGTGAACGAGGCTTCGCAACACCTTCCTGTGATAGTTTCGTGATGGCAGTAACCGGTACACACTTTCCAACCACCTCACCTTGCTTCAATTTGACGCTTTTGTGTTCCGCATTAAGAACTCGTACGGGAACCATATTGTTCTTCGGCTCGACAAGCATTTTTCCAACCACGCAATTTCGGCAGTGGTTGTCTTCTGGCTCGACTAGAAAGAATCGGTGGGCCCCAGGATCACCTTCCAGCTTTGTCCAAATCAGTGTCTCTGAAGAAGGTGGTAGGACCTCGTCCTTACTAATGACTGTCCTCAGGGATGCGACGTTCTCGTTCCCGTACACCATCGGAATTTCTACGTTTCGATACTTGAGTACTTGCATACCAATGTCCAATACTACATCATGCGCCTTCATGAAATCGATTCCAGTGATGCATTCGTCACATATATCGGCTACTAGGAAAGCGTGGGAGAATACTAATCCTGCCAAATTTATTGTTAGTATGACCTCTCCATACACTTTCGCTGTCGCTCCTGTTGCTGTTTTCAGACAGTAATTGCTGGTGTTGTGCAGCCAAGACTGACGGACGATGTCCCTCCTTATAATGGAAGCGGTGGCACCGGTGTCGATGGTTGCTACGCACTTATTTTGTCCGATATAGGCTTCCACTGTTAGACTCTGGTTTCCTCGTTTGGTTTGGGAGACTTGAATTGTGGTCCTGGGGTCGTCGATTCCGGAAACCAACTTCTGCACCGCGAAGCTGGTCCTTACACGTTTCCCGATTGCTGGTCATGCGAAGCTATATCTGCAGGATGGTTGTTATCCCTGCCAGATGCTTCTTCGTTGCCCCTCCTAGGCCCGCAATGTGGACAACTGCCTCGTCTGGGTGGAGCTCTGCACTGTCTCTGTAGGTGCCCTATTTTGTTGCAGTTCCAGCAGCGCATTTGACCTCTGTTATCTCTGGTCCGGCCTACGATGTCTGCTCTTTAACATGAACATTCAACGGCTGTCATTTCCCTTACGCGGTGGAACACATGCGATGCCTGATCAGCAGCTTGCATTGTCAAGGCAAATGCTAGGGCCTCAGCGAGAGTTCTCTTTCCAGCCATTCTTACGGCCATTTGCAGTTGTCTATCTTCAATGGCTTGGATAAACGCCTCCACAGCCATTTCATTGATGAGAACCTCACCAGCATTAGGATATAACAAATGTGCCAGACGTTCGATATCTGCTTGCAGCTGTTGAAGTGTTTCTCCCCGCTTCTGGACTCTACTGCGTAGCTGGACCCTGTACACTTGCTGCATATACTCATCACCGAAGCGCATCTCCATAGCCTTGACCAGGGCGTCGTAGTTGTGTTGCTTCTCTTCTGAGACGGTTTGGAGTAACTCCGCAGCTGTACCTCTTAGTGCGAGCGTTAGCGCAATCGACTTTTCCTCGTTGTCCCAGCTGTTCGCCATTGCAGCTGCTTCAAACTGTTTCTTATAAATTGGCAATGATGTTTGACCATCGAAAATAGGAGGCTGCATCTCTTTCCTTCTCGGGCAGGCCGCAGAATTTTCTCGAGCCTTCTGCTTCTTCACTTTCTCGAGCTCTCTAGCCAAGTTCTCGAAGTTTGTTTCATGCTTGCAAAACGTCTGATGGATTTTGTCGAATTTGGTTTCAACCTTCTCGAACTTGTGGTCAATTTCTTCGAGTTTTCCTTCGAGAAAATTTTTAAAATCTTCCACAGCGCTCTTTTGGGCGGCAGCTATGGAATTTTTTTGTTCTTCGAGTCCATTGACTCCAATTTCGAATGCAGAGAATTCTTCTGTAGTTCTAGGGAATTCTTCTGTTCATTTAACTGAGAGTCTATAGAATTCTTTTGTTCATCAAATTTAGAGTCCATTGATTCCAATTTGGAATCTAGAGAATTCTTCTGTTCATCAAACTTGGAGTCCATAGAGTCGAATTTCTGATCGAACTTGGCCAGAAGTAATTCCATCATAGCAGTCATATCAACGCCTGTACTTACTTGTTCTTCTGCTAGGTCGAACAAAACGGACTTGGGGTTTTCTCCTTCGTTTCCTTCAGCTGTGGAGAGATTCCGTTTTTCCAGTTCAGCTTTTAACTGCGGTATACTGAGCTGTATTTTTTTTTTTTTTTTTTTTAACTAATTCACTTCACTTTAATTTCACACTGAATACGTTTTATCCCACTTCTGACACCAATGTTACATCCAGGCTATGATTCGAAAAGATAAAACGTAATTCTATTTAATTAATCTTTAGTAGTTCTCTTTCAATGTCTTTTACTTCTTGATTATTATACTAATAATTCACTTATTTAATTCAACAATTCACTTTCACAATTAATCACTTTAAACAATCACTTTTCTCTTATTCAATATTCTCTATACTTTTCACTACTGTCATCTATCGCCCTTCTTTATCGCGGTTCACAACTCGAATGTCTTGGGTGCTCCTGCGACATCTATTTATATCTCCTAGTGACACCTCTCGAAATTTCCAGATTGGTTGAGAAGGTTCGTTAAGTTCAGAAGGTTCGAGAACAACATACCAAGTTATACCACAGCTACTCAAACTGCTATTCCAATGCTGCCAAAATCGGTAATATGGCTACTTTTACTCTCTACTAGATGGCGCAGTTGACTAATTAATGCTGAATGACACAGTTCAAGCAAACATGCTGTAACGTAACACCCGTACTGGTGGGTTCGCGCAGGAACTTAAACGTCAACTTCGCCTCGACCCCGAGACGAAAGTCAGAGCAGCTCGAGAGTGAATGCCACCACCCCACAAGAACATGACAGATTGAGCTGCCCTGCTCCCGATCGCACGTCACTAGTACGAGTGTCCCCCGTCAACCCAATCGGACTGCCTCGGGGAGCGCCGGTAACAGGACTCCGGAGCACCTCCGAGGAGCTGGATGAACGAGGGTGTCCAGCCACCAGCAGCCAGGCATGGGTCCTAAACTTCCCCGCGCTGGCTCCGGACTGGGGTTACCACTATTTACATGCCTGGAATTGATCTGGTACTAAGATTGTCTTCCTTGACCGCTCAGGTAGACGGCGGTCGTAACCACAAAAGAAAGAGAACCAAGAAAAGATATAAAGGTGCAAAAACCTTATAGATGGAAGTTTGAGGCCCGAAGATGCGAGTCCCCACAGACCCTTTAGTTTTCCTCTGATTCCGCAATGGTAAGATTAGGGGGGGGGGATGAGAAAGAGATGGTAAAAAGGATCTCCCCCCTTGAGCTGGCCCACCCCGCCATGCCTAAGCATGGGCTCCTATGGCCACCGCGCCGCTCGGTTTGCGATGGCCCCTAAATTGGAAAGGGGCAAAAGCCCCTTTTTCTAGGGTCCTCCGGACCCTACGTTCCTTCTCCACAACATCACTTACCGAAACTCGTCATCATCCCTACATCCGTTCTTATCGCCTCATGAGAGTGGGCAACAACGTCGGAAATATAAGACCATAAATCCGGTCAAAAATACGACTTCAAGTTCGTTTCCCATCAGGGGCTTTATTATGACGACAGTCCAAAGAATGTCGGATAACATCCGACAAATGCTTATATACTAACAGGGGGTAAATCTTATATCTAGGATCTTAAACTTACGCAATGTTCTTTAAATCTATACGCTCAACCGAAAACGCGTCGGAATTGTTTGCGAAACTTATGCTAAACTCTCTTAATTTGAACTAGGATGGATTTCAATCCGCGTTCCTGTTGTGAACAATCGTACGACTAAAACTCTTAATCTTACCTAAACCTATGATTGGATTCGATTCGCGTTCAAGATATGTACCTTCTTACAACTATAATCTCTTAATCATAACTAAACCTATGATTTGATTCGATTCGCGTTGTACTTTCCGTTAGGCGGACCGTGACTTCGTAACCAGACTGTCGGGAGTGTATTTACACTGCAGGAGTAGCCTCTGATATGCTTGGATATCCGACTCGGGTATACCATAGGTATAGGTGAGTAACTATACTGGCATACTTTTTCATAGCGCGGTCGTTGAACCCGAATAAAAACCTTCACGATTGAACGCTTTTACGTTTTGAATTATAGTAATAATCCGATATAATCGGAACGAAATCTAAATCGCGACACTATTAAAGGAATTGAGACTTACTACGGGCTGCTCGTGATGGTACGACCGATGTACTCAAGATTCCCTACGTGACGTGTGCTACCGTATACCACCCCATATGCAATATAATGTGTATTTAATTTAAGTAATTAATTAACAGTGACTTACCCTGAAGATCCTTCGGCGATGTGCGCACACTGACGAATTCCCTTCGATGCACCTGTGAAAGCTGGATTTTATTATTATATATGGCGTGTATCACCCGTCGTCGAGATGACGGTCGACGGACGATGTCTCTTTTGGGTTATGTTAATCGCGCGATGGAATCGAGATTCGCGGTTGCACTAGGTAAGTATCTGAGGGTACTAGATGTTATGAAAGAAACGCCTTTTGCTTTATTCTTACTGACTTCCTTGAGGAAACTTTTTATTGTGTGACCGCTACTAAATATTACCTAAACTAGGTCAGTCACATTCGGGTCTAGATGAGCCCCAAGTCTGCGCGCGCGACGGAGTGCACTGACGATGCCACGACACGGTTCCCAGAGGGGGACAAAGGCTTTGCTCCCTACCGAGGGATGAGAGGGCAGATAGGCTGCACCGCAACTAAGATTAAATTCTATTTACTTCTTAACACTCAGACACGTTCGCAACTAATTGATACTTAACGCTACTACTACTTAACCCGAGATGCTAGCGCGGCCGTCTGAAGGACTAAATACATCAGCTCTTAGACACTAATTTACACTTCTTAACCTACACTTAGAATAACCCGACTGTTGATTATCTGCTGGTGGGTGTAGCTGCGGTGCGCTGGTGCTAGGTCTCTTAGGCCGTTGGGGCTAGCACTAACCTCTCAGTAGCTGGGGTTCATGAAGATATTCACTTAGGCCGTTGGGGATAGTACCCATTTTATGGAGCTGAAGGAAGGAGAAGGCGATATCGCCCGATGGTACTCAACTTCCCTTACTCTCTCGGGCTTGTTCACTCCGGACGAGACGATGGCGTGTAGGATCGACCGCTGAGGGCGAGCGTCTGGGTCTTACAGACTGATGAGGAGCAACTAGCCTTTGCCGTGGCCGCTGCTGGTGATGGGCTGGTGGGCTTAGGTCGGCTTACTTGGCCGCTGATGGTTGGTGACTCGCTCTGCCGACGAGTGCGATGACGACCGCTGAGGACTTAGTCCGACAGCACTGAAATCGATCGTCGTGCCTGGCGGTCGATGCAGCGAAGATACAGGCGAGTGCCACCGTGACTCGGAACTTTTGGGTTTGGGTTAGCTCGTTTTGCCAGTCGCGTCTTGCCCGACGGGCCTTCGTCTCGGTATTATTCCACTGTCCCAACGCTGGAGAAATTCCGAGAAATTAGGACGATTTATCTCGTAGCCGACCCATAGTGGTGAAGGTGACTTACCTGGAGTGCGTTGGCGTGGCCGATGGGATGTCAAGGATGGGTGCAGATTTCCCCGCCGAAAGGAAGACTTCGTAGGAGCGCAGGTCCACTATCCTCAGCGTTTCCAAATCAAATGCGATGGCCGACACGCAAACCCGGAAATTCTTGTGTGACAGTGACAGCGAAATTGAATAATTTCAATTTCCTGCCAAAGGGGTGCGTTCAGCACTAATGTGTCAGTGTAAGTATGGAAAGGCATAACGGAGTTCGTCCGTTGTCTATTAGATGGCGCTATGCTGGGATTTCCTACAAAACTTGTAGTTTTTCCTCTAAAGGCCTGCCGTGGAAAAAATTCAAGACTGAAATCCCTCCGACGATGTACGTCGGGTGTGCTTAAAGCCGTCTACGGATGAATATTTATAGATTTGTTCTTTTTTTTGTTTTTGTTTTTTTTTTTTTTTTTTTTTTCTTGTTATAAGGGTACCATTTCAAACCATGGCTGGTCAATCGAGAATTGTTTTAGATATTTGGGTTTCTTATGGGGACTAAGTTGGGATAAAATTTGTACTTCTCTTCGCCGGGGTTTGGGATAGGAAAGGGAATAATTCGCTTCGCTCGTTGGTTCTCATCGACGTATGTCTTTAGAGTGTACCATTCCGAGGTCGTTTCCCTGCGCGTCTATGAGCCGGTACAGGTTTCCCCGGACTTCCGTGACGCGTGCTTTGGTGAACTTGCGACTAAACTTGGCGTTGATCCCTTTGGGAAAATCGCTCAGTACGTGGTTGCGCTTGTATACGCAGTCGCCCACTTTGAATTTAACGGGCGCACTTCGAAGGTTATAGACCTTCTCGTACTTGTCGTGAGCTTGATGGCCGAGTGCAGGATGTTCATCTTACACGCCTTCGGGATGATGTCCAGCTCGGAGTTGTTAAGGGCGTTCAGGTTACGGAGGAGCCGATACTCGCTGCCGTGAACTATTGCTTGATGACCGAAGAGTGCTTCGTACGGGGATGTGCCTATTGCGGAGTGTATCGCGGAGCGCAGCGCGCTGCCTATGGCTGGCAGTTGGACGTCCCAAGCGGAGTGGTCGGAACCGATGTAGGCCCGAATGGCCGCGAGTATTGCACGGTTGACCCGCTCGCTGGCGTTCGCCGGGGGGGAATAGCTCGCTGTTCTAAGGTGGTTAATCCCCAAGGATGAGGTGAAGGACTTGAATTCTTTGCTGAGATACTGTCGCCCGTTATCTGACAGCAGAGTCTCCGGTACGCCGAAGACTGAGCAAACGTCCTCGCGCAGGAATTTTATCGCGCTTTCTGCGGACGCTCGGCGCAATGGTTTTAGCAGTACGAACTTTGTCAACTGGTCCAGTGCGATGATGAGGTGCGTGTTGCCACGCTTGGATCGAGGATACGGGCCTAAGAAGTCCGTGTATAGGTGTTGGAAGGGTCGCTCGACGACGAACGCCTTGCCCATTTCAGCCCGCAGGGTGCTGTTTGGGGCTTCAGTAGTCTTGCATATTTCACAGTTCCGGATGAGTTCTTTAACGTGGGTTGCCATATTAGGCCAATAAAATTGTTGCCGTAATCGATATAGTGTCTTGGCCAGGCCTCCGTGAGACGCCGTGGGTGGGCAATGAGCTAAGGTGATCAAGGGTTCGGTCAGGGGGACTGGAATCCACAGCTTCCAGGTCTGTTCATCCTGTAATGGATTACTTGTGCTATGTTTGACCTTCTTATACACGAAATTGTTCCGGACTCGAAGGTCAGGTAGCTGATCTTCGTTCTTTCCGACGCTGTCGATGATCTGACGGTAGTGGTCCGAGGTAAAACTCGGATCCGTCAGATCTACCTGCAGCACGTCGGGACTTCCGCTCGCCATCGAGTCGCCGGGTTGCAGAGCCTCTACCTCGTGTACGCGAGATAGCGCGTCTGGTACCACGTTTAGGCTCCCCTTCCGGTGCTCGATGTCGAACGTGTAACCCTGAAGCTCTAGGCTCCAGCGCGCTAGCCGACAGGGACAAATCTCCGATACCATCCCGCCATGCCCAAGAATCTCCTCACTTGGCGGACGTTCTGAGGCGTCAGGGAGTCTTTTATAGCCGTTACTTTCGTCGGGTCGACTTTGAGGACCCCGTTCCCTACGATGAAGCCGAGGTATCTCAACTCCTGGTAGCAGAACTTCGATTTTTCCAGATTAATAGTCAGGCCTGCCTCGTGTAGCTTCCGTGCTACTAACGCTAGTAGCTCTAGGTGCTCCGTGTAGGTGCTCGTGATAATGAGCAGGTCGACAAGGTATACGAAGACCTTGTGTCGCCATTCGGCGGGGATGACCTGGTCCATCAACCGACAGAGGCGCTGGGTCGCGTTACATAGCCCAAAGGGCATGACTTTAAATTGATACAAGGGTCTCCCGGGGACGGTGAAGGCGGTCTTCTCCCTGCTCTTCTCCTCCAGCGGTATCTGCCAAAACGCGTCCTTCAGGTCTACACTGGACATGTAGTACGCGTCCGGAAGGCGCGCTAGCAACCACTCGATGTTGGGCAGCGGATACGCATCTTTCTTGGTAACTCGATTGAGCTCCCGGACGTCTAGGCATAGTCGGTGCTTGTCGCCCCTTCGCACTAAGACGACGGGAGAGCTCCAAGCGCTTGGACTGACTTCGATGACGTCCATCGCCAGCATGCGATCCAACTGCGCGTAGAGGAGGGTTTCTACCGCTGGAGAGACGGGGTAATGGCGCCGCTTTATAGGCGTCGCGTCTCCGGTGTCGATCTCATGTGTCGTCAGATGGGTGCGCCCCAGGCCTAGGTTGGCGTAGGACGGGAAGTGATTCAAAGTTTGCTGTAATAGCTGGTCTTCTTGCGGAGTTAAGATATGGGCTTGAGCGAGTACTTGGGTCTTGGGGAGGGAATCCCCGGTCATGTCGATTCCGACCGAAATACTGCTTACGTCAAAAGTTTTGGCGGGCCTGGTTGGAATAACGTCCGGAGCTAGATCGAACTTTCTCCAAAAATCTACTCCTAGGATAAGTTCTTGAGATATGGACGGAACTACATATAGGGTGAGCTCCTCTTCGCGATCGTGGAACGAGGCTGACGCGGTGAGGACCCCCACGATTTCCTGTTTCTTCCCATCCGCCGTGGTGACCACGGAAGCGAATGGCTTCCATGGGATATGGTTTTCTCTTAGGTAGTCCGCCCCTGCTCCGCCGAGAACGCTGACACAGGCCCCGGTATCAAGGTGGCCGGTCCACTGCATATTAAATAGCTTCACGGATGCATAGGGACGCGGGTCACCGTCGATACGGGCCGTCGATTCTATCGTCGAGGAGGCGATTGCTGCATGCACCTCCTTTTTACGTCGAAACCGTTCCCGGACTTTCAACATTCCCGGGGACGGAGAGACTGAGTCAAATATTCTTTTTCTCGCTGTCTGATATTCGACCCATCGCTGTTCAAAGGGTTTGTTGTGACGGTTCGGTTCGCTAGAGACTCCATCGTTTACCGTCGAGGCTGAGAAACCCGCTTGCGAAATGGGATTGAGTGTTGGATCCTCCGTCGGGGCGTCAAAGCTTGGCCTATCCGAACGCTTCGCGAGGGTGATCGGGGGTGGTGTTGATGTATTCAGTTGTCGATTGCCGGGCGGGTGATCTTCGAGCCGCTCTGCCCGGTGCGAGAGTGGATCGGCTGGCGGTTTTCCCGACAGCGAGGGCACTTGGCTGTGAATACGTCCGGCATACCGCATCGGAAGCAGAAAGGTGTCTCCGGGAGCTTCAGGCACTCGTACCTAGTGTGACCTGGTTCGCGGCAAACCCAACAGATGAGGGTGCCTCGGTCGCGCTGTCGATAGGCTACTGCCTCTAAGTTGCCCAGGTTGGTGTTCGCACCTGGGTCGGTCGATTCGAAGAGCTCATTCACTTGCCTTCGAAAAGGATTCCCGGTGAAGGCTTTCGATTGGCCGGCTTGGGGATCGTGGAGAAACTTCTCGATGCTGCGGCAGACGTAGACCTGCTCCGCGATGTCGGAGGTATTGAAGGTCAGACGGTGTTGACCTATTTCCCTATTTACGTTGTGCTTTACGATCTCGATGAGCTCGCGGTTAGCCTTAGGGAACCTCAGTTTGGCGTTAAGCCTTAGTAGGTCTTCGTAATATTCGTCGAACGATTCTTGATCGCCCTGCTTCCTTTCGGACATTTGCCGAAATATATCGAAATCAGTTTCCATAGATCGGTACTGTTCTAGCAGCGCGTGTCTCAAGGCTTCCCACGAAGCGGAGGGGTTTTTCTTCAGCCATCCCCAAAACCACATCTTTGGCTGACCGCGTACTAAATGGTGAAAATTTAGCAGCACGTCTGACCATGCCGCGTTGCAGGAACTCTCTCTGACGATTCAACTGTATAAGGAAGTCGTCGACCGAGAGATCCTTGTTTTCGAAGTGGATGTCCCATTTGGGAATATTGTGATAGCGCGGATATGAACTTGGGAATGACGGAGCCTGAGAAGGGCCTGGACCGTCATTGGCCTGACGAGGCGTTGAGTCGTCCAGGTTGAGGTTGCTCAGCTGCGTCAGGAACTGATCCACATTGGCACCACGTGACATAATCGCGGGCTGAGCTGCGGGTTGATGGTGTAAATCAGGGTTGGTACGAGGGAAGGCCGGTGCGTGGGAAGACGCTACGCCCTGCCTCGGATTAGGGACCTCCGCAGGTACCGTTGCGGACCGTCCGGGTTGGGAAAAATTACGCGGGCCTCTGCGGAGATCCGGTGGTGATAAGCCTGTCCTAGCTGGGTTTTGACCAGGTCTTGAGTGAGGGCCGAGGAGTGCCTCTCTTACGATGAGAGCCATGTCCTGTCGCAACGCCACTCTGCTCCGGTCTAGTTCTTCTCGGATGAATCTCATGTCGTCAGTTCGATGCAAACCTATGGATGCCGTGACTACTTGACTGATGTAGTGCTCGAACTGAGCACTTTCGTCGAGGTCTGCCCCCGAGGTTTCCCGCGGCTCAATCGCAGATCCGGGATTCCGTGGAGGTTGGCTTTTGGGTAGTGGCTGAGTGGCCTGGGCTCCGCTCCCAGAAGGGATGTCGTCGCCCACCCGAGGATTTGAGAAACTTGGAGATGAGAGGGATACGAATCCCGAGAAGGGTGGTTGCATCTCTAATGAGAGTGACCGATCTGCGCCAGGGCTGGCTTGATGGATGTCCACTAGGACTCGCGAGTTCTCGCTTCGACCGCCCGGTTGGGCGGGAGACGTTGTCGTGTTATCGGAGCTGAGGGGGTTAGATGGACGACTCCCTGGGTAGCTGCTCCGGCCTAAGCCTCTAGCTTGGCCTGACCTCTGAGTTCCGCCACGGAGTGGGCGTGAGTCATTGGCCGATGTGTTTTGCCGACCGGTAGTCGGGCGGTTTGACATGTCGGGTGAAAGAAATTACTACTTCTTAACTTGACTTTCTCCTAAGAGATGGGGGTGGAGACTGTCGAACAGGTATAAATTCAAGGGGCGGTTCGCCGGACTCGGAATGCGAGGAAAAAAAAAGGAAATCTACAAAACTAAAGGTTTCAGCTTAATATTAAAGAATGGAACTTAAAATTAAACTTATATCGCTTACGACATAAACTTACAACTAAGGATAATTTAGGGGGGGTGTGCTGTTAACTAGTCGACTATCGATGCTAACAACACCAAAAATATCAGAGAAATCAAAAGAAAATAATTATTTTTTTATATATTTTTTGTTAAGTATAGCTCGAAGCGGTATACTTAGGTTACACTGTAATTACCTTATCATAAAGGGAAGGGTGATGCCGAGTTCTAAAAAGGAAAGTTTTTGCGGAACGAAAAGAATGAAGGGAAAAAAAGTTGAAGAATCGAGTATAAGTAAATGATAATTGGGATTACACTCGGTTCCCATTGCGGATCTGTAAAATTCCAAGATGTAGAGACTGTTTCAGAGCAAAGACGAATCTTTGCGATTTTAAAGCGATATGCCGAGGATGGCTTGGTATAACTACTATGCAGCTTCAGACGTACACGGGGAACTACTTCTACCCATGCACCGGACAACATACGACGTATACCCAAGCTGCTGTCCTCCATCCCTATCATCAACCAAGGCGCCAAA
Source organism: Portevinia maculata (assembly GCA_949715645.1). NCBI lineage: Eukaryota > Metazoa > Arthropoda > Insecta > Diptera > Syrphidae > Portevinia > Portevinia maculata. The sequence continues at coordinate 126,458,143 of OX454527.1, forward strand.
GAATTGCGGCCCTGAGATCGAGAGGAGTTCATGCATCAGACGTGAAGGGGTCGCTTAGCAGCCCCGAAACTGGACATGAAATCTCCAGCTCCGAACGAAGAGTGTGCGTGCTTGCTCATGTTCTTTCGACGATCTGCGTCAGACGAACGTGGAGAACAGCTTCAATCCACGTCCCGGTCAGGATCGAAGGAACATAAGCTGATGGGTCCGATTCACACACTGAATCGACACGCTACGAGGATTGTTGATAATCGAAACACTCCCGAGGGATGCTAACGCTTGCCGTACAAAACTTAGAATGGACTAGAAGGACAACCAATAAGGTTTTCCTTGGAAAACGAGAAATGAAAATTTTTAGTTGAAGATTTTATTTTATTTTTGAAAAGGTCTTTATAAGTGGGTGCTCCTGTGCAAAACTTCGGGCCCAACGTTGGCGCGCCACCTGGAACGTAACACCCGTACTGGTGGGTTCGCGCAGGAACTTAAACGTCAACTTCGTCTCGACCCCGAGACGAAAGTCAGAGCAGCTCGAGAGTGAATGCCACCACCCCACAAGAACATGACAGATTGACCTGCCCTGCTCCCGATCGCACGTCACTAGTACGAGTGTCCCCCGTCAACCCAATCAGACTGCCTCGGGGAGCGCCGGTAACAGGACTCCGGAGCACCTCCGAGGAGCTGGATGAACGAGGGTGTCCAGCCACCAGCAGCCAGGCATGGGTCCTAAACTTCCCCGCGCTAGCTCGTCGGCGGGAGTGGGAAATTGCTGCTGGCTCCGGACTGGGGTTACCACTATTTACATGCCTGGAATTGATCTGGTACTGAGATTGTCTTCCTTGACCGCTCAGGTAGACGGCGGTCGTAACCACAAAAGTAAGAGAACCAAGAAAAGATATAAAGGTGCAAAAACCTTATAGATGGAAGTTCGAGGCCCGAAGATGCGAGTCCCCACAGACCCTTTAGTTTTCCTCTGATTCCGCAATGGTATGGTTAGGGGGGGGGGGGAGAAAGAGATGGTAAAAAGGATCTCCCCCCTTGAGCTGGCCCACCCCGCCATGCCTAAGCATGGGCTCCTATGGCCACCGCGCCGCTCGGTTTGCGATGGCCCCTAAATTGGAAAGGGGCAAAAGCCCCTTTTCCTAAGGTCCTCCGGACCCTACGTTATATCCTTATATCTAGGATCTTAAACTTACGCAATGTTCTTTAAATCTATACGCTCAACCGAAAACGCGTCGGAATTGTTTGCGAAACTTATGCTAAACGTACGACTAAAACTCTTAATCTTACCTAAACCTATGATTGAATTCGATTCGCGTTCAAGACATGTACCTTCTTACAACAATAATCTCTTAATCATAACTAAACCTATGATTTGATTCGATTCGCGTTGTACTTTCCGTTAGGCGGACCGTGACTTCGTAACCAGACTGTCGGGAGTGTATTTAAACTGCAGGAGTAGCCTCTGATATGCTTGGATATCCGACTCGGGTATACCATAGGTATAGGCGAGTAACTATACTGGCATACTTTTTCATAGCGCGGTCGTTGAACCCGAATAAAAACCTTCACGATTGAACGCTTTTACGTTTTGAATTATAGTAATAATCCGATATAATCGGAACGAAATCTAAATCGCGACACTATTAAAGGAATTGAGACTTACTACGGGCTGCTCGTGATGGTACGACCGATGTACTCAAGATTCCCTACGTGACGTGTGCTACCGTATACCACCCCATATGCAATATAATGTGTATTTAATTTAAGTAATTAATTAACAGTGACTTACCCTGAAGATCCTTCGGCGATGTGCGCACACTGACGAATTCCCTTCGATGCACCTGTGAAAGCTGGATTTTATTATTATATATGGCGTGTATCACCCGTCGTCGAGATGACGGTCGACGGAGTATGTCTCTTTTGGGTTATGTTAATCGCGCGATGGAATCGAGATTCGCGGTTGCACTAGGTAAGTATCTGAGGGTACTAGATGTTATGAAAGAAACGCCTTTTACTTTATTCTTACTGACTTCCTTGAGGAAACTTTTTATTGTGTGAACGCTACTAAATATTACCTAAACTAGGTCAGTCACATTCGGGTCCAGATGAGCCCCAAGCCTGCGCACGCGACGGAGTGCACTGACGATGCCACGACACGGTTCCCAGAGGGGGACAAAGGTTTTGCTCCCTACCGAGGGATGAGAGGGCAGATAGGCTGCACCGCAACTAAGATTAAATTCTATTTACTTCTTAACACTCAGACACGTTCGCAACTAATTGATACTTAACGCTACTACTACTTAACCCGAGATGCTAGCGCGGCCGTCTGAAGGACTAAATACATCAGCTCTTAGACACTAATTTACACTTCTTAACCTACACTTAGAATAACCCGACTGTTGATTATCTGCTGGTGGGTGTAGCTGCGGTGCGCTGGTGCTAGGTCTCTTAGGCCGTTGGGGCTAGCACTAACCTCTCAGGAGCTGGGGTTCATGAAGATATTCACTTAGGCCGTTGGGGATAGTACCCTTTTCATGGAGCTGAAGGAAGGAGAAGGCGATATCGTCCGATGGTACTCAACTTCGCTTCACTCGTGATGCTAATCGCTTAGGCCGTTGGGGGTAGTACCCTTTTCATGGAGCTGAAGGAAGGAGAAGGCGATATCGCCCGATGGTACTCAACTTCGCTTCACTCGTGATGCTAATCGCTTAGGCCGTTGGGGATAGTACCCTTTTCATGGAGCTGAAGGAAGGAGAAGGCGATATCGCCCGATGGTACTCAACTTCGCTTCACTCGTGATGCTAATCGCTTAGGCCGTTGGGGATAGTACCCTTTTTATGGAGCTGAAGGAAGGAGAAGGCGATATCGCCCGATGGTACTCAACTTCACTCACTCTCTCGGGCTTGTTCACTCCGGACGAGACGATGGCGTGTAGGATCGACCGCTGAGGGCGAGCGTCTGGGTCTTATAGACTGTTGGTGACTCGCTCTGCCGACGAGTGCGATGACGACCGCTGAGGACCCAGTCCGACAGCACTGAAATCGATCGTCGTGCCTGGCGGTCGATGCAGCGAAGATACAGGCGAGTGCCACCGTGACTCGGAACTTTTGGGTTTGGGTTAGCTCGTTTTGCCAGTCGCGTCTTGCCCGACGGGCCTTCGTCTCGGTATTATTCCACTGTCCCAACGCTGGAGAAATTCCGAGAAATTAGGACGATTTATCTCGTAGCCGACCCATAGTGGTGAAGGTGACTTACCTGGAGTGCGTTGGCGTGGCCGATGGGATGTCAAGGATGGGTGCAGATTTCCCCGCCGAAAGGAAGACTTCGTAGGAGCGCAGGTCCACTATCCTCAGCGTTTCCAAATCAAATGCGATGGCCGACACGCAAACCCGGAAATTCTTGGGTGACAGTGACAGCGAAATTGAATAATTTCAATTTCCTGCCAAAGGGGTGCGTTCAGCACTAATGTGTCAGTGTAAGTATGGAAAGGCATAACGGAGTTCGTCCGTTGTCTATTAGATGGCGCTATGCTGGGATTTCCTACAATGCAACAATATATATATATTTATGTACATGCCAAATTCAAAAGAAGTATCTTAACATACAAGCATATTCAAAATAATTCAAATGTTATTTATAAGATAATATCTTAAACTATAAAAGGGAAATATGAAAAAGAAAATAACAATAAAAATCAGTTTACAAAAATGGAGTGAAAACGCATAGCTACAACAGGGTTCTCACTGTGGTCCTTTAAAGAGCGGACAAAGTCATTTAAATTGTTTATGATTTTAATTTAAGTCGGTAATATATTCCACATCCTGGCACTTAGAGGGAAGAAAGATCTACGTGTTTGTTATGTTGAAGTTCTTAATGTGTTTAAGTTTAACGTTCTCGATGATGCAGAAAATTGTATTTTCTCGTACAAATAAGTCGGAGTTCGACAATGTAACAACCTATAAATAAATTTGCACATTTCTATAACAAACTCAGACATGATTGAGACTTCAAAAATGCAGTTAGATAAATGAGAAACATGATCAAACCTTCTTAGGCAATGTATAAATCGAACACAGGAGTTGAAAGCTACATGTAGTTTTTGCCTGCTTATTGAGTCCATTCTAGCATACAAAGGGGCCCCCGTATGTTATAATTGGTGCTAATAAAGTTTTAACCAGAGTTAGCCGCGTGAACTTAGGTATATAAGCTGATATTCTCCAGAGACGGCTAAGACCATGTAACGTAACACCCGTACTGGTGGGTTCGTGCAGGAACTTAAACGTCAACTTCGCCTCGACCCCGAGACGAAAGTCAGAGCAGCTCGAGAGTGAATGCCACCACCCCACAAGAACATGACAAATTGAACTGCCCTGCTCCCGATCGCACGTCACTAGTACGAGTGTCCCCCGTCAACCAAATCGGACTGCCTCGGTGAGCGCCGGTAACAGGACTCCGGAGCACCTCCGAGGAGCTGGATGAACGGGGGTGTCCAGCCACCAGCAGCCAGGCATGGGTCCTAAACTTCCCCGCGCTAGCTCGTCGGCGGGAGTGGGAACTTGCTGCTGGCTCCGGACTGGGGTTACCACTATTTACATGCCTGGAATTGATCTGGTACTGAGATTGTCTTCCTTGACCGCTCAGGTAGACGGCGGTCGTAACCACAAAAGAAAGAGAACCAAGAAAAGATATAAAGGTGCAAAAACCTTATAGATGGAAGTTCGAGGCCCGAAGATGCGAGTCCCCACAGACCCTTTAGTTTTCCTCTGATTCCGCAATGGTAAGGTTAGGAGGGGGGGGGGATGAGAAAGAGATGGTAAAAAGGATCTCCCCCCTTGAGCTGGCCCACCCCGCCATGCCTAAGCATGGGCTCCTATGGCCACCGCGCCGCTCGGTTTGCGATGGCCCCTAAATTGGAAAGGGGCAAAAGCCCCTTTTTCTAGGGTCTTCCGGACCCTACGTTCCTTCTCCACAACATCACTTACCGAAACTCGTCATCACCCCTACATCCGTTCTTATCGACTCATGAGAGTGGGCAACAACGTCGGAAATATAAGACCATAAATCCGGTCAAAAATACGACTTCAAGTTCGTTTGCCATCAGGGGCTTTATTATGACGACAGTCCAAAGAATGTCGGATAACATCCGACAAATGCTTATATACTAACAGGGGGTAAATCTTATATCTAGGATCTTAAACTTACGCAATGTTCTTTAAATCTATACGCTCAACCGAAAACGCGTCGGAATTGTTTGCGAAACTTATGCTAAACTCTCTTAATTTGAACTAGGATGGATTTCAATTCGCGTTCCTGTTGTGAACAATCGTACGACTAAAACTCTTAATCTTACCTAAACCTATGATTGGATTCGATTCGCGTTCAAGATATGTACCTTCTTACAACTATAATCTCTTAATCATAACTAAACCTATGATTTGATTCGATTCGCGTTGTACTTTCCGTTAGGCGGACCGTGACTTCGTAACCAGACTGTCGGGAGTGTATTTACACTGCAGGAGTAGCCTCTGATATGCTTGGATATCCGACTCGGGTATACCATAGGTATAGGTGAGTAACTATACTGGCATACTTTTTCATAGCGCGGTCGTTGAACCCGAATAAAAACCTTCACGATTGAACGCTTTTACGTTTTGAATTATAGTAATAATCCGATATAATCGGAACGAAATCTAAATCGCGACACTATTAAAGGAATTGAGACTTACTACGGGCTGCTCGTGATGGTACGACCGATGTACTCAAGATTCCCTACGTGACGTGTGCTACCGTATACCACCCCATATGCAATATAATGTGTATTTAATTTAAGTAATTAATTAACAGTGACTTACCCTGAAGATCCTTCGGCGATGTGCGCACACTGACGAATTCCCTTCGATGCACCTGTGAAAGCTGGATTTTATTATTATATATGGCGTGTATCACCCGTCGTCGAGATGACGGTCGACGGAGTATGTCTCTTTTGGGTTATGTTAATCGCGCGATGGAATCGAGATTCGCGGTTGCACTAGGTAAGTATCTGAGGGTACTAGATGTTATGAAAGAAACGCCTTTTACTTTATTCTTACTGACTTCCTTGAGGAAACTTTTTATTGTGTGAACGCTACTAAATATTACCTAAACTAGGTCAGTCACATTCGGGTCCAGATGAGCCCCAAGCCTGCGCACGCGACGGAGTGCACTGACGATGCCACGACACGGTTCCCAGAGGGGGACAAAGGTTTTGCTCCCTACCGAGGGATGAGAGGGCAGATAGGCTGCACCGCAACTAAGATTAAATTCTATTTACTTCTTAACACTCAGACACGTTCGCAACTAATTGATACTTAACGCTACTACTACTTAACCCGAGATGCTAGCGCGGCCGTCTGAAGGACTAAATACATCAGCTCTTAGACACTAATTTACACTTCTTAACCTACACTTAGAATAACCCGACTGTTGATTATCTGCTGGTGGGTGTAGCTGCGGTGCGCTGGTGCTAGGTCTCTTAGGCCGTTGGGGCTAGCACTAACCTCTCAGGAGCTGGGGTTCATGAAGATATTCACTTAGGCCGTTGGGGATAGTACCCTTTTCATGGAGCTGAAGGAAGGAGAAGGCGATATCGCCCGATGGTACTCAACTTCGCTTCACTCGTGATGCTAATCGCTTAGGCCGTTGGGGATAGTACCCTTTTCATGGAGCTGAAGGAAGGAGAAGGCGATATCGCCCGATGGTACTCAACTTCGCTTCACTCGTGATGCTAATCGCTTAGGCCGTTGGGGATAGTACCCTTTTTATGGAGCTGAAGGAAGGAGAAGGCGATATCGCCCGATGGTACTCAACTTCCCTCACTCTCTCGGGCTTTTTCACTCCGGACGAGACGATGGCGTGTAGGATCGACCGCTGATGGCGAGCGTCTGGGTCTTATAGACTGATGAGGAGCAACTAGCCCTTGCCGTGGCCGCTGCTGGTGATGGGCTGGTGGGCTTAGGTCGGCTTACTTGGCCGCTGATGGTTGGTGACTCGCTCTGCCGACGAGTGCGATGACGACCGCTGAGGACTCAGTCCGACAGCACTGAAATCGATCGTCGTGCCTGGCGGTCGATGCAGCGAAGATACAGGCGAGTGCCACCGTGACTCGGAACTTTTGGGTTTGGGTTAGCTCGTTTTGCCAGTCGCGTCTTGCCCGACGGGCCTTCGTCTCGGTATTATTCCACTGTCCCAACGCTGGAGAAATTCCGAGAAATTAGGACGATTTATCTCGTAGCCGACCCATAGTGGTGAAGGTGACTTACCTGGAGTGCGTTGGCGTGGCCGATGGGATGTCAAGGATGGGTGCAGATTTCCCCGCCGAAAGGAAGACTTCGTAGGAGCGCAGGTCCACTATCCTCAGCGTTTCCAAATCAAATGCGATGGCCGACACGCAAACCCGGAAATTCTTGGGTGACAGTGACAGCGAAATTGAATAATTTCAATTTCCTGCCAAAGGGGTGCGTTCAGCACTAATGTGTCAGTGTAAGTATGGAAAGGCATAACGGAGTTCGTCCGTTGTCTATTAGATGGTGCTATGCTGGGATTTCCTACAAAACTTGTAGTTTTTCCTCTAAAGGCCTGCCGTGGAAAAAATTCAAGACTGAAATCCCTCCGACGATGTACGTCGGGTGTGCTTAAAGCCGTCTACGGATGAATATTTATAGATTTGTTCTTTTTTTTGTTTTTGTTTTTTTTTTTTTTTTTTTTTCTTGTTATAAGGGTACCATTTCAAACCATGGCTGGTCAATCGAGAATTGTTTTAGATATTTGGGTTTCTTATGGGGACTAAGTTGGGATAAAATTTGTACTTCTCTTCGCCGGGGTTTGGGATAGGAAAGGGAATAATTCGCTTCGCCCGTTGGTTCTCATCGACGTATGTCTTTAGAGTGTACCATTCCGAGGTCGTTTCCCTGCGCGTCTATGAGCCGGTACAGGTTTCCCCGGACTTCCGTGACGCGGGCTTTGGTGAACTTGCGACTAAACTTGGCGTTGATCCCTTTGGGAAAATCGCTCAGTACGTGGTTGCGCTTGTATACGCAGTCGCCCACTTTGAATTTAACGGGCGCACTTCGAAGGTTATAGACCTTCTCGTACTTGTCGTGAGCTTTGGCCAGGGACTCTTTGATGGCCGAGTGCAGGATGTTCATCTTACACGCCTTCGGGATGATGTCCAGCTCGGAGTTGTTAAGGGCGTTCAGGTTACGGAGGAGCTGATACTCGCTGCCGTGAACTATTGCTTGATGACCGAAGAGTGCTTCGTACGGGGATGTGCCTATTGCGGAGTGTATCGCGGAGCGCAGCGCGCTGCCTATGGCTGGCAGTTGGACGTCCCAAGCGGAGTGGTCGGAACCGATGTAGGCCCGAATGGCCGCGAGTATTGCACGGTTGACCCGCTCGCTGGCGTTCGCCGGGGGGGAATAGCTCGCTGTTCCAAGGTGGTTAATCCCCAAGGATGAGGTGAAGGACTTGAATTCTTTGCTGAGATACTGTCGCCCGTTATCTGACAGCAGAGTCTCCGGTACGCCGAAGACTGAGCAAACGTCCTCGCGCAGGAATTTTATCGCGCTTTCTGCGGACGCTCGGCGCAATGGTTTTAGCAGTACGAACTTTGTCAACTGGTCCAGTGCGATGATGAGGTGCGTGTTGCCACGCTTGGATCGAGGATACGGGCCTAAGAAGTCCGTGTATAGGTGTTGGAAGGGTCGCTCGACGACGAACGCCTTGCCCATTTCAGCCCGCAGGGTGCTGTTTGGGGCTTCAGTAGTCTTGCATATTTCGCAGTTCCGGATGAGTTCTTTAACGTGGGTTGCCATATTAGGCCAATAAAATTGTTGCCGTAATCGATATAGTGTCTTGGCCAGGCCTCCGTGAGACGCCGTGGGTGGGCAATGAGCTAAGGTGATCAAGGGTTCGGTCAGCGGGACTGGAATCCACAGCTTCCAGGTCTGTTCATCCTGTAATGAATTACCTGTGCTATTTTTGACCTTCTTATATACGAAATTGTTTCGGACTCGAAGGTCAGGTAGCTGATCTTTGTTCTTTCCGACGCTGTCGATGATCTGACGGTAGTGGTCCGAGGTAAAACTCGGATCCGTCAGATCTACCTGCAGCACGTCGGGACTTCCGCTCGCCATCGAGTCGCCGGGTTGCAGAGCCTCTACCTCGTGTACGCGAGATAGCGGACTCTATTTCAGAATCCAGCACCATATGCAACAGCATATTATCGGATGAAAGACATCCCGATATAGAGGACGTACCTAAGACAGTCGGCAATGTGGCACGGACTGAGTCTGAGTACGTTAGGTTCACACCATCTGAACAGCGCAGATTTAAGCGCGCGCAGAAGAAGGGGAGCACCATTGAGCAGGCCCGTCTCTATGCGATCCAAAAGATGGAAAACAAGGGTCCCGAGGTGAAGCGAATGCGATCCGAGGATAATACCCCGCCTCAATCCGAAGCGAAGCGAGGTCGCACTGGGAAGACAACCGTCGACAAAGTCTCGTATAGCAATATAACGAGCTATGTAAGACTGGGTGTTGTACCGGTGGACATCGATCGTAATCCTCTCTCCAACGAACAAATGGGTTCGATACAGGAGAGGATTATGGATATCACGATCGAACAGCGTGACGAGGAGGTTAAACCAGCCTTCCGCGGTACTACGTTCAAAGCCGGATGGCTCATGATCGTATGTGCAGACGCCACCACTGCAGAGTGGATGAAGGCAACCTTCGCCAAGCTAAAAGAGAAATGCGGGTTAGAGGTGATGCTTGTGGGAGAGGAAAATTTTCCAAAACCACATGCCATCAGAGGGTTCTTCCCGCAGAGTACCGGCGTAGCTAGCGAAAGGATCCTAGCCCTATTAGATGGCCAAAACAAAGAACTGAACACGAGAACGTGGAGGGTTCTGCAAAGATCGGATGAGCGAGACATCGCACATATGGTCTTTGCCATAAACGACAGCACCATGAGGAGACTCGTGGAGCTAAAGGGTATGGTCTCTTTCCGATTCGGACAGACCAAACTTATCCTAAAAAGTGCTGACAAGACGGCCACACAGGGCCCTAAAGATCAAAAACAGCACGTTTTGGATAAGAAGGATGTCACAGCTCACGGCATCACCGCAACTGACCCAAGTGGGGCCAGCACCAGCGCTGCCGCTAAGGCTGCAGCTTCAAGTACGGTAACAACTGTGCCAGAAAAAGAAGCTACCAGCGCGAAGTCAAGCGCAGCCAGAGAAAGCCAAACACGATTCAGGCCTAAGTTAGGTATGGATCGTAAGAAAGCACTGGCACAAGAAGGACATAAAAACAAAAGTCCTAGAGGCAGACAAAGTGGTCCTCCTCAACAGGGTATCGTACGTAGGAGAGGTGATAACAAGCCCAATAGAGTACGAAACCCTGAATACAGACGCAAATGACCACCCGTCTCAGCGTTTTGCAGGCCAACCTGCACAGGGCTATGGGTGCATCGGACACCTTTAGCCAGCGATGTGCCGAAGGGAACATTGCTATTGGACTAATCCAGGAACCTTGGGCAACCAATGGTAAGATATCCGGATTAAATTGTAAACACAGAGAGCTAATTTTCGCCAAAGGTCCTTTCAGACCAAGGGCGGCTATCTCTATTAAGAAAGATATAAAATTTTCTCTCATTCCAGGTTTCACAACCTGGGGACCTGGTGGCGGTCCTAATAGAGCGCCACAAAGGCCGAGAGCTGCATAAATTTGTATGCGCATCGGCGTACTTTCCTGGAGACACGGATGCAGTGCCTCCCTTACCAGTACAGGAACTTGTCCGGTACTGTGAGGACCAGAAAGTACATATACTAATCGGCTGCGACGCAAACGCACATAACACCATCTGGGGCAGCCGAGATACAAATAACAGAGGTGAGTCGTTATTAGAATATCTATATAGCAATAACCTCGTTTTTCTAAACAAGGGAAATAGTCCTACATTTAGAAATTCTATAAGAGAAGAAGTTTTAGACCTTACTATATCATCTCCTTTTATGAAGGATATTATAGAGGGATGGCACGTGTCTGGCGAGGCATCTCTATCGGATCATATGCACATCCGTTTCGAGATAAGATGCAATGCCGAACACGCGTCAGTCCGTTATGACAACAGACTGACTAATTGGAGAACTTACCGCGAAAATCTTGCGGTCAGATCTGACATGCTGCCAGAAGCACCATCAAATACAATTGATGCAGATGCTGCGCAATGTCAAATAAATGATATTATTCTTACCTCATTCAAAAATAGTTGCAAGGTTAAAAGAACCGTGGTTAAAAGGTGCGTACCATGGTGGAACGATAACCTTGAGTCTATTCGAAAGAGGGTAAGAAAGCTTTTTAACGAAGCTAAACGCACCGGCACATGGGAACAATATAAATCCATGCTGACCATATACAACTTAGAGTTGCGCAGATCCAAAAGAGCCTCATGGCGTGTAAACTGTGAGAAGATAGAAAAACTTCCAGAGGTGGCACGCCTCCAAAGGGCCCTGTCAACGGATCAAGAAAAAGGCATGGGATTGTTAATTAAATCAGATGGTTCAATCACACGCGACCGGGAAGAAACGCTGAAAACTTTGCTTCAGGCTCACTTCCCAGGTTCTCACACGATGGTCATTACAGACGACCATACAGCGGAGGTCTCAATTCCAAGAAACCTCAGCAGAATTCATAGTTTATCAGGAACACTTTTTACTCCGGATAAGGTTAAATGGGCAATTAACTCATTTAAACCATTCAAGGCATCAGGTACAGACGGTATTTTTCCAGCCCTCATTCAAAATGGAATAGAATTTTTACTACCATCCATGATTGCCTTATTTAGGTTCAGCTTCAACTGGGGGTATATACCAGTTACCTGGAGGGAGGTAAACGTAGTATTTATACCTAAACCGGGAAACAAGCCGAGAGAATTACCTAAATCATATCGTCCGATAAGCCTGACATCGTTTTTTTTGAAAACAATGGAAAGGATTATTGACATTCACATTAGAGAATGCATATCAAAAAGCATGCCTCTGCACCCTCACCAATATGCGTACCAAAAGGGCAAATCCACGGAAGGCGCTCTGTTAAGACTAACTACAGAGATAAAAAACGCCTACCGTTGCAAAGAGATCGCACTTTGTGCCTTTCTGGACATAGAGGGTGCTTTCGACAACACTGGATATGAATCCATATCAAATGCTTTGTACCATAGAAATATAGATAAACCAACTATTATATGGATTAAAGCGATGCTGGAAAGTCGCAAAATAACTTCCTCGTCAGGAACGACCTCAGTATCAGTAACAGCCGTAAGGGGCTGCCCACAAGGGGGAGTACTCTCACCCCTTCTGTGGTCATTGGTCATCAATGACCTGCTACACAAGATGAGCAGTTTGGGCTACACCACAATTGGGTACGCCGATGTACCTGTCCAACAGCTGCCATAGAGGCAATAACAGGAATTATACCCCTACACATATACGTCCAAAAAGTGGCGATCCACAGTGCAATAAGTCTAATACAGCTAAACGAGATAAGTCTTAATGATCATCCGGAACTTAAGACCCTTCTCGATGAACTGCCAGAACTTAACATGAACTGCGCGGTCACAGACCGCATTCAAAAAACACTATGCTTCAACAAACGGTTCTCCACGGAGATACCCAAAAGAGAAGCATGGGTTAGCAATAACCCACCAAACAGCCATAACGGCATAAAGTGGTATACGGATGGTTCTAAAATGGAAACGGGGGTAGGAGCGGGAATATACGGACCACACAAACGCTTTACGATACCCATGGGAAAAAGTCCCAGCGTATTTCAAGCGGAGCTCCACGCCATTCAAGAATGCGCCAGCCACATTATCTTATCTGGCATAAAAGGTGCAACCATCCATATTTTCACGGACAGTCAAGCAGCTATAAACGCCCTTAGCTCGTATACCATTGACTCCAAATCAGTCATGTACTGCTTCAATACCCTACAATTACTCGGAACAAGAAACAAGACCAAATTATGGTGGGTTCCGGGTCATGTCGGGGTAGAAGGTAACGAAAAGGCCGATGAACTGGCCAGAAAAGGTTCAGAAACACCTTTCATAGGTCCCGAACCTTTCTGCTGCACCCCTAGATCAGCAGCAACGGCAGCAATTAAAAGCTGGGAACATAGAAAAAGTATCTATCATTGGGATAACATCCCAGGTCTAAGGCAGGCCAAACGAGCCATTCGGCCCTTCAATCATAATGCCAGCAAATGTCTAAACCTAAGCAGGCATGATATCAAAAACCTAGTAGGTTACCTTACTGGTCACCACGGTTTAAGATATCATCTACACAAAATGAGAACAGCAGATTCTCCTGAGTGCCGACTCTGTCTTGAAGAGGACGAGTCAGCTGAACACATTGTATGTGAATGCCCAGCCCTTAATGGAATTAGAAAGAAGATCTTTCTCAGGGAACAATTGAGCCCCGAGGACATAAAGAATTCTTCTACTGGTAAAATTGTCCGCTTTACACGGAAAGTGGAAATTTTACTAGTTTAAAATTTTTCTGGCCCATACGGTACAAAAGATCTTTTAGGTCGAAGTACCCCCCCTTTTATAAATCGCCTTGGCGAGCCAGAATTTAAAAAAAAAAAAAAAAAAAAAAATCTCAACTCCTGGTAGCAGAACTTCGATTTTTCCAGATTAATAGTCAGGCCTGCCTCGTGTAGCTTCCGTGCTACTAAAGCTAGTAGCTCTAGGTGCTCCGTGTAGGTGCTCGTGATAATGAGCAGGTCGACAAGGTATACGAAGACCTTGTGTCGCCATTCGGCGGGGATGACCTGGTCCATCAACCGACAGAGGCGCTGGGGCGCGTTACATAGCCCAAAGGGCATGCCTTTAAATTGATACAAGGGTCTCCCGGGGACGGTGAAGGCGGTCTTCTCCCTGCTTTTCTCCTCCAGCGGTATCTGCCAAAACGCGTCCTTCAGGTCTACACTGGACATGTAGTATGCGTCCGGAAGGCGCGCTAGCAACCCCTCGATGTTGGGCAGCGGATACGCATCTTTCTTGGTAACTCGATTGAGCTCCCGGACGTCTAGGCATAGTCGGTGCTTGTCGCCCCTTCGCACTAAGACGACGGGAGAGCTCCAAGCGCTTGGACTGACTTCGATGACGTCCATCGCCAGCATGCGATCCAACTGCGCGTAGAGGAGGGTTTCTACCGCTGGAGAGACGGGGTAATGACGCCGCTTTATAGGCGTCGCGTCTCCGGTGTCGATTTCATGTGTCGTCAGATGGGTGCGCCCCAGGCCTAGGTTGGCGTAGGACGGGAAGTGATTCAAAGTTTGCTGTAATAGCTGGTCTTCTTGCGGAGTTAAGATATGGGCTTGAGCGAGTACTTGGGTCTTGGGGAGGGAATCCCCGGTCATGTCGATTCCGACCGAAATACTGCTTACATCAAAAGTTTTGGCGGGCCTGGTTGGAATAACGTCCGGAGCTAGATCGAACTTTCTCCAAAAATCTACGCCTAGGATAAGTTCTTGAGATATGGATGGAACTACATATACGGTGAGCTCCTCTTCGCGATTGTGGAACGAGGCTGTCGTGGTGATGACCCCCACGATTGGCTGTTTCTTACCATCCGCCGTGGTGACCACGGAAGCGAATGGCTTCCATGGGATATGGTTTTCTCTTAGGTAGTCCGCCCCTGCTCCGCCGAGAACGCTGACACAGGCCCCGGTATCAAGGAGGCCCGTCCACTGCTTATTAAATAGCTTCACGGATGCATAGGGACGCGGGTCACCGTCGATACGGGCCGTCGATTCTATCGTCGAGGAGGCGATTGCTGCATGCACCTCCTTTTTACGTCGAAACCGTTCTCGGACTTTTAACATTCCCGGGGACGGAGAGACTGAGTCAAAAATTCTTCTTCTCGCTGAATGATATTCGACCCATCGCTGTTCAAAGGGTTTGTTGTGACGGTTCGGTTGGCTAGAGACTCCATCGTTTACCGTCGAGGCTGAGAAACCCGCTTGCGAAATGGGATTGAGTGTTGGATCCTCCGTCGGGGCGTCAAAGCTTGGCCTATCCGAACGCTTCGCGAGGGTGATCGGGGGTGGTGTTGATGTATTCAGTTGTCGATGGCCGGGCGGGTGATCTTCGAGCCGCTCTCCCCGGTGCGAGAGTGGATCGGCTGGCGGTTTTCCCGACAGCGAGGGCACTTGGCTGTGAATACGTCCGGCATACCGCATTGGAAGCAGAAAGGTGTCTCCGGGAGCTTCAGGCACTCGTACATAGTGTGACCTGGTTCGCGGCAAACCCAACAGATGAGGGTGCCTCGGTCGCGCTGTCGATAGGCTACTGCCTCTAAGTTGCCCTGGTTGGTGTTCGCACCTGGGTCGGTCGATTCGGAGAGCTCATTCACTTGCCTTCGAAAAGGATTCCCGGTGAAGGCTTTCGATTGGCCGGCTTGGGGATCGTGGAGAAACTTCTCGATGCTGCGGCAGACGTAGACCTGCTCCGCGATGTCGGAGGTATTGAAGGTCAGAAGGTGTTGACCTATTTTCCTATTTACGTTGTGCTTTACGATCTCGATGAGCTCGCGGTTAGCCTTAGGGAACCTCAGTTTGGCGTTAAGCCTTAGTAAGTCTTCGTAATAATCGTCGAACGATTCTTGATCGCCCTGCTTCCTTTCGGACATTTGCCGAAAGATATCGAAATCAGTTTCCAGAGATCGGTACTGTTCTAGCAGCGCGTGTCTCAAGGCTTCCCACGAAGCGGAGGGGTTTTTCTTCAGCCATCCCCAAAACCACATCTTTGGCTGACCGCGTACTAAATGGTGAAAATTTAGCAGCACGTCTGACCATGCCGCGTTGCAGGACTCCCTCTGACGATTCAACTGTATAAGGAAGTCGTCGACCGAGAGATCCTTGTTTTCGAAGTTGATGTCCCATTTGGGAATATTGTGATAGCGCGGATATGAACTTGGGAATGACGGAGCCTGAGAAGGGCCTGGACCGTCACTGGCCTGACGAGGCGTTGAGTCGTCCAGGTTGAGGTTCCTCAGCTGCGTCAGGAACTGATCCACATTGGCACCACGTGACATAATCGCGGGCTGAGCTGCGGGTTGATGGTGTAAATCAGAGTTGGTACGAGGGAAGGCCGGAGCGTGGGAAGACGCTACGCCCTGCCTCGGATTAGGGACCTCCGGCGGTACCGTTGCGGACCGTCCGGGTTGGGAAAAATTACGCGGGCCTCTGCGGAGATCCGGTGGTGATAAGCCTGTCCTAGCTGGGTTTTGACCAGGTCTTGAGTGAGGGCCGAGGAGTGCCTCTCTTACGATGAGAGCCATGTCCTGTCGCAACGCCACTCTGCTCCGGTCTAGTTCTTCTCGGATGAATCTCATGTCGTCAGTTCGATGCAAACCTATGGATGCCGTGACTACTTGACTGATGTAGTGCTCGAACTGAGCACTTTCGTCGAGGTCTGCCCCCGAGGTTTCCCGCGGCTCAATCGCAGATCCGGGATTCCGTGGAGGTTGGCTTCTGGGTAGTGGCTGAGTGGCCTGGGCTCCGCTCCCAGAAGGGATGTCGTCGCCCACCCGAGGATTTGAGAAACTTGGAGATGAGAGGGATACGAATCCCGAGAAGGGTGGTTGCATCTCTAATGAGAGTGATCGATCTGCGCCAGGGCTGGCTTGATGGATGTCCACTAGGACTCGCGAGTTCTCGCTTCGATCGCCCGGTTGGGCGGGAGACGTTGTCGTGTTATCGGAGCTGAGGGGGTTAGATGGACGACTCCCTGGGTAGCTGCTCCGGCCTAAGCCTCTAGCTTGGCCTGACCTCTGAGTTCCGCCACGGAGTGGGCGTGAGTCATTGGCCGATGTGTTTTGCCGACCGGTAGTCGGGCGGTTTGACATGTCGGGTGAAAGAAATTACTACTTCTAAACTTGACTTACTCCTAAGAGATGGGGGTGAAGACTGTCGAACTGGTATAAATTCAAGGGGCGGTTCGCCGGACTCGGAATGCGAGGAAAAAAAAAGGAAATCTACAAAACTAAAGGTTGCAGCTTAATATTAAAGAATGGAACTTAAAATTAAACTTATATTGCTTACGACATAAACTTACAACTAAGGATAATTTAGGGGGGTGTGCTGTTAACTAGTCGACTATCGATGCTAACAACACAAAAATGTCAGAGAAAATCAAAAGAAAATAATTATTTATTTATATATTTTTTTGTTAAGTATAGCTCGAAGCGGTATACTTAGGTTACACTGTAATTACCTTATCATAAAGGGAAGGGTGATGCCGAGTTCTAAAAAGGAAAGTTTTTGCGGAACGAAAAGAATGAAGGGAAAAAAGTTGAAGAATCGAGTATAAGTAAATGATAATTGGGATTACACTCGGTTCCCATTGCGGATCTGTCCAATTCCAAGATGTAGAGACTGTTTCAGAGCAAAGACGCATCTTTGCGATTTTAAAGCGATATGCCGAGGATGGCTTGGTATAACTACTATGTAGCTTCAGACATACACGGGGAACTACTTCTACCCATGCACCGGACAACATACGACGTATACCCAAGCTGCTGTCCTCCATCCCTATCATCAACCAAGGCGCCAAAGAATTGCGGCCCTGAGATCGAGAGGAGTTCATGCATCAGACGTGAAGGGGTCGCTTAGCAGCCCCGAAACCGGACATGAAATCTCCAGCTCCGAACGAAGAGTGTGCGTGCTTGCTCATGTTCTTTCGACGATCTGCGTCAGACGAACGCGGAGAACAGCTTTAATCCACGTCCCGGTCAGGATCGAAGGAACATAAGCTGATGGGTCCGATTCACACACTGAATCGACACGCTACGAGGATTGTTGATAATCGAAACACTCCCGAGGGATGCTAACGCTTGCCGTACAAAACTTAGAATGGACTAGAAGGACAACCAATAAGGTTTTCCTTGGAAAACGAGAAATGAAAATTTTTAGGTGAAGATTTTATTTTATTTTTGAAAAGGTCTTTATAAGTGGGTGCTCCTGTGCAAAACTTCGGGCCCCACGTTGGCGCGCCACCTGGAACGTAACACCCGTACTGGTGGGTTCGTGCAGGAACTTAAACGTCAACTTCGCCTCGACCCCGAGACGAAAGTCAGAGCAGCTCGAGAGTGAATGCCACCACCCCACAAGAACTTGACAGATTGAACTGCCCTGCTCCCGATCGCACGTCACTAGTACGAGTGTCCCCCGTCAACCCAATCGGACTGCCTCGGGGAGCGCCGGTAACAGGACTCCGGAGCACCTCCGAGGAGCTGGATGAACGAGGGTGTCCAGACACCAGCAGCCAGGCATGGGTCCTAAACTTCCCCGCGCTAGCTCGTCGGCGGGAGTGGGAACTTGCTGCTGGCTCCGGACTGGGGTTACCACTATTTACATGCCTGGAATTGATCTGGTACTGAGATTGTCTTCCTTGACCGCTCAGGTAGACGGCGGTCGTAACCACAAAAGAAAGAGAACCAAGAAAAGATATAAAGGTGCAAAAACCTTATAGATGGAAGTTCGAGGCCCGAAGATGCGAGTCCCCACAGACCCTTTAGTTTTCCTCTGATTCCGCAATGGTATGGTTAGGGGGGGAGAGAAAGAGATGGTAAAAAGGATCTCCCCCCTTGAGCTGGCCCACCCCGCCATGCCTAAGCATGGGCTCCTATGGCCACCGCGCCGCTCGGTTTGCGATGGCCCCTAAATTGGAAAGGGGCAAAAGCCCCTTTTCCTAGGGTCCTCCGGACCCTACGTTCCTTCTCCACAACATCACTTACCGAAACTCGTCATCACCCCTACATCCGTTCTTATCGACTCATGAGAGTGGGCAACAACGTCGGAAATATAAGACCATAAATCCGGTCAAAAATACGACTTCAAGTTCGTTTTCCATCAGGGGCTTTATTATGACGACAGTCCAAAGAATGTCGGATAACATCCGACAAATGCTTATATACTAACAGGGGGTAAATCTTATATCTAGGATCTTAAACTTACGCAATGTTCTTTAAATCTATACGCTCAACCGAAAACGCGTCGGAATTGTTTGCGAAACTTATGCTAAACTCTCTTAATTTGAACTAGGATGGATTTCAATTCGCGTTCCTGTTGTGAACAATCGTACGACTAAAACTCTTAATCTTACCTAAACCTATGATTGGATTCGATTCGCGTTCAAGATATGTACCTTCTTACAACTATAATCTCTTAATCATAACTAAACCTATGATTTGATTCGATTCGCGTTGTACTTTCCGTTAGGCGGACCGTGACTTCGTAACCAGACTGTCGGGAGTGTATTTACACTGCAGGAGTAGCCTCTGATATGCTTGGATATCCGACTCGGGTATACCATAGGTATAGGTGAGTAACTATTCTGGCATACTTTTTCATAGCGCGGTCGTTGAACCCGAATAAAAACCTTCACGATTGAACGCTTTTACGTTTTGAATTATAGTAATAATCCGATATAATCGGAACGAAATCTAAATCGCGACACTATTAAAGGAATTGAGACTTACTACGGGCTGCTCGTGATGGTACGACCGATGTACTCAAGATTCCCTACGTTACGTGTGCTACCGTATACCACCCCATATGCAATATAATGTGTATTTAATTTAAGTAATTAATTAACAGTGACTTACCCTGAAGATCCTTCGGCGATGTGCGCACACTGACGAATTCCCTTCGATGCACCTGTGAAAGCTGGATTTTATTATTATATATGGCGTGTATCACCCGTCGTCGAGATGACGGTCGACGGACGATGTCTCTTTTGGGTTATGTTAATCGCGCGATGGAATCGAGATTCGCGGTTGCACTAGGTAAGTATCTGAGGGTACTAGATGTTATTAAAGAAACGCCTTTTGCTTTATTCTTACTGACTTCCTTGAGGAAACTTTTTATTGTGTGAACGCTACTAAATATTACCTAAACTAGGTCAGTCACATTCGGGTCTAGATGAGCCCCAAGCCTGCGCGCGCGACGGAGTGCACTGACGATGCCACGACACGGTTCCCAGAGGGGGACAAAGGCTTTGCTCCCTACCGAGGGATGAGAGGGCAGATAGGCTGCACCGCAACTAAGATTAAATTCTATTTACTTCTTAACACTCAGACACGTTCGCAACTAATTGATACTTAACGCTACTACTACTTAACCCGAGATGCTAGCGCGGCCGTCTGAAGGACTAAATACATCAGCTCTTAGACACTAATTTACACTTCTTAACCTACACTTAGAATAACCCGACTGTTGATTATCTGCTGGTGGGTGTAGCTGCGGTGCGCTGGTGCTAGGTCTCTTAGGCCGTTGGGGCTAGCACTAACCTCTCAGGAGCTGGGGTTCATGAAGATATTCACTTAGGCCGTTGGGGATAGTACCCTTTTCATGGAGCTGAAGGAAGGAGAAGGCGATATCGCCCGATGGTACTCAACTTCGCTTCACTCGTGATGCTAATCGCTTAGGCCGTTGGGGATAGTACCCTTTTCATGGAGCTGAAGGAAGGAGAAGGCGATATCGCCCGATGGTACTCAACTTCGCTTCACTCGTGATGCTAATCGCTTAGGCCGTTGGGGATAGTACTCTTTTTATGGAGCTGAAGGAAGGAGAAGGCGATATCGCCCGATGGTACTCAAATTCCCTCACTCTCTCGGGCTTGTTCACTCCGGACGAGACGATGGCGTGTAGGATCGACCGCTGAGGGCGAGCGTCTGGGTCTTATAGACTGATGAGGAGCAACTAGCCCTTGCCGTGGCCGCTGCTGGTGATGGGCTGGTGGGCTTAGGTCGGCTTACTTGGCAGCTGATGGTTGGTGACTCGCTCTGCCGACGAGTGCGATGACGACCGCTGAGGACCCAGTCCGACAGCACTGAAATCGATCGTCGTGCCCGGCGGTCGATGCAGCGAAGATACAGGCGAGTGCCACCGTGACTCGGAACTTTTGGGTTTGGGTTAGCTCGTTTTGCCAGTCGCGTCTTGCCCGACGGGCCTTCGTCTCGGTATTATTCCACTGTCCCAACGCTGGAGAAATTCCGAGAAATTAGGACGATTTATCTCGTAGCCGACCCATGTAATAGTGGTGAAGGTGACTTACCTGGAGTGCGTTGGCGTGGCCGATGGGATGTCAAGGATGGGCGCAGATTTCCCCGCCGAAAGGAAGACTTCGTAGGAGCGCAGGTCCACTATCCTCAGCGTTTCCAAATCAAATGCGATGGCCGACACGCAAACCCGGAAATTCTTGGGTGACAGTGACAGCGAAATTGAATAATTTCAATTTCCTGCCAAAGGGGTGCGTTCAGCACTAATGTGTCAGTGTAAGTATGGAAAGGCATAACGGAGTTCGTCCGTTGTCTATTAGATGGCGCTATGCTGGGATTTCCTACAACCACCATAAATTCCAGCAATTACTTTATTTACATGTTCATTCCATGTTAGATTTTTGTTGAAAATAAAACCTAGATTTTTAACTTTGGACTTGTACGGAATGACATGTGTATCCATAATAACTTCTAGGAAATAAGATTCATCTAGAGATACCTTATATATAATTATACTTCGCGATTTCTTTGGGTTCAAAGTTAGGTTGTTAGTTATTGCCCATTCATGTAGTGCATAAATCTATATATTAATACGGAGTTGCCTATAACGTGTTTCCTCCCTTTTTTGCTATTATACGTCACATAGATATGCCAACACTATATATACAAGGTGGCGCAAAAGTCATCACCCAGTGGCGTTCACCAATCCGACTGAAAACTACATAGGATAGATGTTAAACGTCGTGGATCATTTAGAACATTGGCACACAGAATTGCCTAAGGCACACCCAAGGGCTGAAAACCCATCGGAAGATGCTATAATTTTTGCAAATAGCGGCAAATGTCAATTTTACTTTGACATTTGTGAAGTAAACAGATGACAACTTTTGCGCCACCTTGTATTTGGGTAGGGGGCAATACATAGAAGTGCACAATACAAAAATTATCCACACATATAACACACATTATGAATTACAGCAGGTAAAATGAAGCGAATTGGATGAAATTACAACAACAACAATATTGCTGTGTGAGGCAATAATCTGTCAATCGGAACGGAAAAATTTTATATCATGAAGTTACTTAAAAATGCTTGAAGTTACTTGAAAATGCTTGAAGTTACTTGAAAAAGCTTGAAGTTACTTGAAAAAGCTTGAAGTTACTTGGAGTTACCTGAAAATGATTGAAGTTACTTTAAGTTACTTGAAAAGGCTTGAAGTTACTGGATAATGCTTGAAAACTTGAAGTTACTTGATAATGCTTCAACATACTTGAAGTTACTTGGACATGCTTGAAGTAACTTAAAAATACTTGAAGTTACTTGAAAATGCTTGAAGTTACTTGAAAATACATGACGTTACTTGAAAATGCTTGAAAATACTTGAAGTTACTTGAAGTTACCAACAACAACATTGCTGTGCATATCATGCATTTGATAATGCTTGAACATACTTGAAGTTACTTGCACATGCTTGAAGTTACTTGAAAATGCTTGAAGGTACTTGAAAATGCTTGAAGTTACTTGAAGTTTCTTGAAAATGCTTGAAAATATTTGAAGTTACTTGAAAATGCTTGAAGTTACTTGAAAATGCTTGAAAACTTGAAGTTACTTGAAAATGCCGGAAAAATTTTATATCATGTGAAATAAGAGAATGCAATGTCGAAAAATTTAATTTTCCGATTAATATGTATAATAGTCGACTTTGTTTTTTTTCAACTTATAGAATAAATTGGTCGAATTTTGACCAGGGGGCGACCCCTAGTCTCCATGAGTCCCAAAGGGAATGAAAAATAGATCTGTAAATCGTCTGCGTATAGATGGTATGAGGAATATTTGACTACATCTACTATGTCGTCAATAAACATACTGAACAGCAATGCATATCATTTTGGAATGTATGGGTAGTACGCTGGGGATTGGGTGTGGTGGGTGGTCTTTCTAATGAATCCCTTAAAAGTTTATGCTTTGGTTGAAATTTCGTACATCGTCTGTTGATAGTCGGCGTACAATACTCATGTCTTAGATGACTTAGTTTATGATTTTTAACATTCCGACCAAACAAGACATGGAAGTGATTTATTTCGAAAGGATAACCCTTCTACCAGTACGGAAGCGCAAAAACCTCGCCAGCTTTTGGATAAAGTTCCTGGTATGAATTGCTCTCTTAAAGTAGTAGCACCGCCTTTTGTGGTATTTTTGTCACGGCTGGAATATGGTACCAAAAGTAGCGATATTATTGATTATATTGCTAGCAAAGGCATCGATACCAGTAACATAAAATGCCACTGCCTGGCAGCGGATAACCTGCCAGGCCGGGTGTCTTCATCTTTTAAGCTGTTATCGCCTCAACCAACTGGAAATTTACTGGTGAATCTAAGTTTTTGGCCGAAGGATATGCTTGTGAAGGAATTTGTGAGCAGGCCTAACATCAAGAAAGCTCAACCAAAAATATCTCTACGAAGTTTACCGCAAAAACCGTTGTCCCGTTCTTACCAACTGTGAAAGGGCGGAGGCGTAATAGTTTCCGTGCGGAAATCATTGCGCAGTTACGAAGTAGTTATACCTCCAATTGATTTTGATGTGGACCAAGTAGCAGTTAAGATCAAATGTATTCCGGGTTAAGAAATTATTCTTATTGTAAGTTATATACCACCAAGGAGTTCTTATTTATTATATAAAGAGCATATTCATAATTGTTCTTTAATTTTAAATAATTTAGATGATCACCAGCATGTCATCCTACTTGGAGACTTTAACTTGCCTAATTTAATTTGGTCTTTTGATTACGAAGAGTCCATACTTTTTCCTCTTAGCTTAAACTTAGATTATGAGCGTGAAGTTGTTGATACGCTTGCCCAGTTAGATCTTAGGCAGATAAATCATTTTGCCAATGAGTTTAATAATGTTCTAGATTTGGTTTTTGTAGATTCTGAGCTAAGTATTAATATCAGTAATTCTATGATTCCACTTTTTCCTAATTCTGTTTTTCATGTAGCTTTATCTATCCAATTCGAATTTTACGAGTATTTTCGACCGGGTCCTTCTGTCAATATCTATAAGTATAATTATGCTAAGGCCAATTTCAATAGCATCTCTAACTATTTAGATAGTATTGATTGGTTAGCTCTTTTAAATAATGGCAATCTGAATAATTCTTTTAATTTATTTATTGAAACAGTTAAAGTGGCAATCGATATGTTTACACCTAAAGTAAGGGTTGTATCGAGCGCTAAACCTATTTGGTTCAACAATAGAATCGTGAATTTAAATAATAGAAAAAATAAAGTCTATAAGCAGTTCCCAAGAAGTAACAATGATCCTGATCTTTTGTTAGTTTATCGGAGGCTACAAAAAGAATTTGATGCTTTAAACAAGTTTCTTTACAGACAGTATGTTCTTTCTGTAGAATCTAATTTAAAGACTAATAGTAATCGTTTTTGAAGCTTTATCAATAGCAAAAAGCAATCTAGTGGTATTCCTAACTGTATGCGTCATAATGATGTATCATCTTCCGATCTTTTAACTATTTGTAATATGTTTGGTAACCACTTTCAGTCTGTATATTCAAGAGGTATTACTCCACCTATAAATTCAAGTGATAGCTTAGTGTCAGGTAATTATTTAAATGTTGGTAATCTAGAGTGTTCAATCCACGAAGTTCAAATTGCTCTTTCTTTATTAAAACTAGATAAAAATCCTGGTTTCGAGGGCATCCCGCCAAATTTACTTCAAAAGTGTTCTTATGCGTTTTCCGCGCCTTTATGTTTAGTGTTTAACTTGTCTCTGCAGACTGGGCATTTTTTGGAAGTTTGGAAGAACTCGTTTATAACACCAATTTATAAATCTGGATCAAAGCAGGATATTACTAATTGTCGTTCAATATGCAAAATTTCGACCATACCCAAGTTATTTGAAAAACTTATTTATGAGAAACTTACACCTCTCTTAAAGAGATTTATCTCTCCGTTTCAACATGGTTTTGCGGCTGGTAGATCTACCACTACAAAGCTCTCAGTCTTTTGTCACACTGTCTTGAATGACCTTGCGAAAGGGTTACAGTGTGATGTGATTTATACTGACTTTGCTAAGGCGTTTGACAGCGTTAATCACAATACATTGATGTCCAAACTAAACAGGTTTGGATTTCACTCCAATTTTCTAGAGTGGATTCGCTCATATCTTACAGATCGTATTCAGTATGTTCGTATTAAGGACGTTCTTTCATCACCAGTGTATGTAACGTCTAGAGTCCCTCAGGGAAGTCATTTGGGTCCTTTGCTTTTCCTCCTATTTATTAATGAAATTCCTGATTTGTTTCTGCATTCCCAATGTTTAATGTTTGCCGACGATCTGAAATTGTTCCGACCTATTAAGTCTGAGCATGATTGCATTCTTTTGCAGGAAGACCTTGAAAGACTTTCTATGTGGTGTCATAACAATGACCTTCGACTCAATGTCTCCAAATTGTAACGAACTAGCCCCGAACACTGCCATCAGGAGAGAATTGATGGCTAACTAATAGTCCACTGGGAAGCGACTAGATCTCTCCCGGCACTATCACTCATGCTGGCAAAGACCTAGACCGGTGATGGTCAAGAATTTCCCAATTAAGCGCGTGTCCGAGCTCGACCCTCCCACTAACACTTCCTCCACCCATATGACCTAAACTCACAGGACCTTTGGGCCAGTCCGGGCAGACTAGAGGGAGGGGTGTCCAAGCCTCTTGCGACTCAGGCATAATCTACCACCCGGTAGCTCATCGTTGGGTATGGGATCTTGTCGCAAGTCCTGGACTGGGGTCACATTAGTTTTATATGCCTGAAATTTGCGAAATGAAAGATATGCTACAACCGCAACCGTAACCAATAAACTCATCCGAAATAGTTGCGAGGCCCGAGTTTTGCCTGATTAACAACCCAGTAATTGTATCCATAGCGGTAATGAGGAGGAGAGTTAGGTGGAGTCTCTCTCCATGAGCTTGCCCACCCCTAGCTAAATGTAAACTTAGCAACCATGGCTGCCACGCCGCTCTATTGCGACAGCCCCTAAAATGATATCACTCGAATCCAGAAACTGAACCTAGAGCTTAACTGACCATACTGCCATCAACCTTGTCGATCACACTGTAGTTCTAATTTCCGTAGTCGATGACGTCATTCCGCCCTTATCGTCAGCTTTTTCTTGGTATATCTGTCCGCTAGTCTCGCACATCCTCCTTCTAAAAACTTAACAACCCATAACAAAATTAATTATGTCCGCTTTGGAACAACCCACAACAAAACATCTTGAGCGAAAATGAACCTTAAAATCAAAATACGAAAGTGTTTCTTTAACACGAATTCCAATAAATCCAAACGTTTATTAAATCTCTCTTAATGAATAGGTATGTAATCTAGGTATGTACGAGTATGTACCGAAATAAATCTTTACTTAAAGCTACTTTCAAAAAAAAATGTTATAACACCCAAAAGTATGCAAGCTGAATATACTAAAAATGTTGATGCTCGTAAAGTTAGGATGTAAATATTAGTAGCAAAAATGCATACAGTATCAACTTATGTATCTAAATCAATCATCACTATTGCCCTAATTTTAATTGTTGGCAAAAAGGTCATTTAAAAGTTTATATATTTGCGATCGAGTTTTCTTTTGTTTTTTATGTAGGTATCTATATTATATTTATAAGCGGTAACACGATAGATCACAATAGGCCATAAATTATATATTTTATTATTATCTATTATTTAAAGTAGAGTTTTAGGCAAAATCTTAATCAACAAAAAGGTTCTCACCAAAACTATGGTTACGTTAATTTTTTTTTAATTCCAATATGGAAATCCATTTATCATTATTTACTTTAATATTAATTCCCGAAACTTAGGCTCTCTCAATAACTTTTACTTATTTACTCAAATAATTAATAATGAATTACGCTAACATTACAAAACAATCAAGTTACTTTAATAGAGTTCGTTCAAAATGGTAATATAAAAACTCACTTACCCCGGTTTCGATCTTTGTCGATTTTTAAATGTTGTTATCGCTATCGTCGTCCAGATGGTGTGCACAGCATCCTTTCGATATTAATATGTACGTTTGTACTTTCTGTATATTTCTTTGTGTGATTACCTAATTAAAATTGCTATCAGGGAGGAAAAAACGAAATTTGAACGAACTTTCACAATACATACTCTATTTAATGAAATATAAAAAGAACAAATCTACTTAGCTTTTTGAATGGATTTACTATTAGGCTGATGATATCGATGTGTAGAGAATGGTGTACAGGTGATAGCAATGAATTGCGGACGATCGTGGAAGATGAGTTCGTAAAGTTGTTGTTGCGAAGGTGAAATATGTGGTGGTTGTTGATTGCGGCTGAGGATTTAGATGGATTTTACAGGTGGATGCAGCGATTTTCCATCGGTATCTGGTACAGGGTGTTTGTTGAATCTGCTGATGATTTTTTTTCCTTCATTTATTCGGTTCGGGATTCTGTTGCATTGTACGGCTCGGCATGCGTTTGGTTGCCGTTGGTGGTGGCTCTTTGGTAATATCACCATGCACGTGGATTGATATTGGATTTGCTGGTGTTTTGCGTGGGCTGTAAAGGTGCTCCTTTGAGTACTGAACTGGTGTTCTAGAGGGGTTATGCGTATGTGCAGTATCGCTTTAGTGAATTTTTTTTCTCGTTGTTTTATATTGTGGCCTTGTGGTTCATGGGCTGAGGCGTAGATTTCATTGCACTTATTATTTGCGATGAACAAAAATCATGACTTCACGTGAGGTTTTATCGCATCACTTCGTAAGTTATGTTCACGTGCGTTATATTATTTAATTTTGGAGATCGCGAGAAGCAGTCACTAAAACCTGCTTTTTTTTCTCGCCTTTTTTTTGTATTACAAACGCGACACTTGGCACTTCGCCATACGTTCACACGAGTAGAAAAAAAACTCTTTTCAGCGCTCACTACAACCGACCAACTTCTTTTACAAATCACAATTAACCAAATAAAAATCCCCGCTTCTGGCGCGACACGTCCTTTTATAGGCAGCAGTTGCAAAACGCCACCCCACCAATACAAGCTCATATGAATGGCATGACGGTCGATCGTTTACTTCCGCGTTCTTGCGAAATCTTTTATTATTAATCAGAAAAATTATTGTTTTGGCTTAATATTCAAATTGGAATTTTTTGAAAATAGGTGTAATCAAGGTAGAATTTTCGTGATTAAACTTTATGACATCCAGCTCGCAGGAAATCGTCCATATTTGAAAAATATGTCAGCGTGTGTGAAATAAATACTAGCATGATTATTGTTTACAATTTCTTCTTTTTTTTTTGTCTTTCTATATGAGCCGCCAACAGACCCAACTTAAGCCATTCTTCATCAACACACAGTTTGACTCAATGGTCAAATTCGTCGATCTTTTATTATCTCACTAACAAACATAAATGCTGGTTCGAGCCTGGTTGAAGTCTTTCTTTTTTTTCTCTTCTTTTGTCAATTATCGTGTTACGTGTACTTACTTCTTTAGTCGAAGCTCGTATTTTACTCCGAGTCGCATTTGATCGTTATCTTACATTGCATTGCATTCAATCTCCCAACCATTTTATACGAGACACTTTCCAGCTTCTTAAACTTCACCATCGTCCACAATTCATTACATGTTCAAAAATAAAATAGGCATCTGATGTCCGAACCGGATAAAAACGGTCGATGCTATCGCCCTCAAACTTTTGAATATTTGAATTATAACGACATACCTATAATGCGTTTCCCACAAAATGTCAAAGCCTATCTTTTTGTCGTAACCTCTCCCCAGTTTCATTTACGTACGTGATCGATAATTCCCCATTGTCCATTATCTCCTCTAAGAAAGACCTAGGAGTCATTTTTGACAAAAAACTAAATTTCTGCCAGCATATTGACTTCTTGGTTGCTAAAGGCAATTCAATGTTGGGTTTTATATTGCGGAATTCTAAAGACTTTCATGATCCACTTACTCTCAAATATCTATTCTTTGCATTTGTCAGGTCTAATCTCGAATACTGTAGTATAGTATGGAATCCATGTTATGAAGTACATTCCAATAGAATTGAGAAGATCCAAAAACGTTTAACTAGGGTTGCTATGCGTAAATTACGCAGGAATATTGAAATGCCTTCGTATGAGACAAGATGCAAATTATTTAGTATTTTACCTCTTTTCAGGCGTAGGCAATATTTTTCACTTATGTTTATTCGCGATTTAATAAACAACCATATCGATTGCCCTTTTCTTTTATCATTAATTGGTTTTTATGCTCCATCAAGAGTACTTAGAAATCGTTTATTGTTTTATATTCCTTATCATAGAGTTAATTACGGTTATAATGAACCAATTACCAGATGCCTTAAAGAATGCAATAAGCAAAGCAGTCTATTCGAGTTTGAGTTAAGTAGAGACTCCTTTAAAAATAAATTAATTTTGGCGTTAGGCTTTGGTGGTAGAATTTAAGTATTGAAATTGTATTAAGTAATCTAGTGGAACAGTAGATGTTTTCAGTTGATGAAATAAATGAAATAAATGAAATACTTTGGCACATGTTTTTCGACAGCGAAAAATTTAGTACTACTTGCAATTATTCGCTTGATGTTTACTGGGTTCTGCATCAATCTGTACAAAACTGAAAAACGAACCAAGCTTTCAAGTTCGTGCTGGAGTCAACCAATAATATGCTATGATTATGGTAATCAACCCTATCGAGGTATCCGTTCGGAAGAAATTCCGAAACGAAACGCAAATCCAATCGGAACTCAGATTGCGATCGAGGTATCCGTTTCGGAACAAGATAAATAAAGCATTCAAACGCATTTATTTGACAGCGGATCAGCTGCTTTAAATCCATTACAGTGTGAAATACTTTGTGATAAATCTAATACAGTTTCAAAGTGATCGCTAATGCGGCTCCAGTTGACCACTAAACATCAAAAATTATATTTTTTAATTTTATTCCGTCCAATTTTTACCACTTTTCCATTTTACTTAAAATAATCTGCAGCATTTTCTTGTTGGAGCTGGAAATGGAAAGAGACATTTTTGGGAGTTGCCCTTGCTTCGGCTATTGCGCCAGTCAGCAGATTCCCGGCAGCAGTGACATGCTACGTACGGGAGGGACTTTCTAAGGAATCGAACATAAGTTGGCGCTGCGAATCGCAACAATGAAACTAATGTTGTCTTACTAAGAATTCCGGGTAAAGAGTCCACTTTATTAATCACAATTACGGAGTTTATATACCGTTTTTATTGCTGCATCTACTAAAATATCGAACCCATTATCAACATTTTTGTATTTAATGTTATTATTAAATGCTGGCTATTACTTACATATCAAGTCTTATGCCCGTTTCACACATCCATACAGGATTGCGTACTCAGCACATCCAGCGCGCACCTGTAAGAATGGCTTGTATGAAGTTGTAACCTGAGCGATCTTTTCCTCGGTCTGCTTTGTGCGCCGATAAGTGATCGCCTGGCTGTGATCCGCCGTCCACAGTAGATATCGGTAAGCAGGCGAGGTATTTTAATTAATTATTATTTCTACTCTGTGCTACCCGATATCTTTCTGGGTTGTGGCTGGAATTCAAGTAGAAGGCAATAGCCGCGTGTCTTCCGGGTTCGATGTTCTAGCATATGAGAACTGGGTAAGCAATTAGCTAAGTGACCACTGGTGTGGTACCTTCACACAGCGTCGTCTGCAGGTTAGAATAATGTACTATTAAGCAAGTGTAAGGCAGCCGAAGTTCGAGGTTGAGTTTACAAAGTTTTTGGATTTGTGTGATGTGGGTAAAACCAAAAAACTGGCTAACGACTTTGATGAAAAAAATAGCCATTTTGTTATACATAGCTGTTTTTGTTTTTCAAAGGATTTTAAAGTAACAAAAAAGCCCCTTAAAAGTGGGTGTGACAAAAAACTGTGTATAAGGAATTTTTAAGAATGACTTTATCTACATAATAAACGAAGAATAGGACTTTCATTTCCATTCTGTCTCAGCAGTAAAGGACGCAGCGATTTCTTTCTGTTCCGACAACACAAATGTGGAATGTTACATTTCATTTTTCCTTCTCATTATAACACTTATTTTTTATTGTTCGCAGTATCCAGTATCTATCATTAAACACAAAATCCATCACATCTAAATTTTCTTTATTGAATTTGTTGGTGTCCAAATATTCTAAATGCTAAAAAATGTATCGCTAATATCCTAAATGATAGGCTAAATAATTAAATAATCAAAACAACAAAGTATTTTTAATTGTGCATGCTTCTGGAGTAATTATCCTACTATTTTATTATGTTTTACAGGCAAAGAATATTTTTTAAAGATTTGTCACAATATCACATCCTTCACGATTAGATGTTGTCGAGATTCCAGAAAAGCTTTTCATATTAATTTCCATAGATGTCAAAGCACTGGATACTTGATACAGATTTTCCGATAAAATCGCATATACTTCAAACAGTTCGCAATTAGTTTTAGAAACAATAAAAGCATCTGAAAGAAAATATCAAATTTATTGTGAGCTAAACTTATTAGAGTTAAATTTACCTGTCCGATCTTTTAAGAGCCTTTGCGCGTAGATATTAAGTATAAACAAAACGTCATCATATCTCAGGCGATTGTCCGAGCTTGAGTACGGAAATATTGACAGATTCGAATTCGATGCAGATATGTGGGACATTCTCTTATATTGTCGCACATGTGCGATTGTGTCTGGCCACTTCTGGTTGTCCATTAATTCATGAAGAGTAGCTTCAAATTCAACACTTGTCATTGGTAGCCCTGGCGAAGGAGTTGGCGTGTGATCTCCTTCTGTTGAAGTCGATGTGTCCAATGCATCTTGTTCAGACTCATTAATAGAACGTACGAGGGCTTCACGAACCAGAATGAACAAATCAGATATATCCAACACCTGTAAAATTAAAAAGTGATAAGTACTATTTGTAAAAAAAAAAATGTTTTCACATGTTCGTTGTTCCGGAAGCTGTTTACTACATTCAATGCAATTTTATGGTTCGACTCGATCAGAAGTAGCAGCTGAAACATTAATTTATATAGTGCTCGCCCTAAGTCCAGAACAATCTCCGCAGTAGCTGGATCGAATTGCATAAAAATACCAGAGTTCGATGCTTCGGTGCCAGGTTGATCCACTACTTCAGTGAATAAAGATAACTTGCATGACGTTTTCACCGAATCAAGGCACTGTAATTATAAATTTATTAACTGATCTTAGGGAATAAATAAATAATACTTACTTCCAAGACTTGATCTTTTCGATCGAAAAATGTTTCCAAGTGTTCCTGTATTTCCAGAACATTGAAACGCAGGGTCTCAATGAGGCGCGGAGTACTTGGTTGCGACTGATTGCACCAAATCATCGGAGAATCAGCTCTTGAGCTAAGTAAATCTGTAAATTGAAAGATTTGGTTTCCCAATTGTGCTCCAATACCGGAGAAGAATCTTTTAGATTCTCTGGTGATGCTAATGGACTTAAGAGTAAGTTCTTTAATCATTTTATGTAGCTGAAGTAGCAAATCAGGAGCATGGGCAGACGGCTGATTGACAAGCATTGTTTGCAGCTGTTTTCGCCAATTGTCTTCTGCTTCGTCGCGTATCGGCACGCCGAAGCGAATCAGGCCGGGCAAATGGGGTGATGCATTACATGGAGTTATGTCTCCCAAATCACCAGCACTTGAGCCACTGGTATCGCTTCTCGAAACCGAATTTCTACGGTGGCGCTCTCGTAAACTAAGCGATGTTGGTGGTCCAACAAGGAATGAAGACTTAAGGAACGGTTGCCGATGATCCTCGTCCATTGGTGATTCCGATTCGATTTCTTCATCTGAAGAGTCGTCTGCTGTTTGCCGCCTACGCTTGTTTAATATGGGTGTCTTATCACTGTAACTCTCATCTAGGTTTGAATGACCCTTCGAGGTACCCCCGCCGCCGGTTTCGCTATCACCTTCGAATAGAGGACGCCGGCGAACGCCCCAATTAAAATTATCCGTCGACTCTCCTGCTATACTATCCTCGTATTCTAGGAAATCAAAATCTTTAAAGACAGTAAAATCTGGCTGTCCATCGTCTCGCCGTGAACCACTACTTAGGTCACCCTGTGGTCCCGATGTCTCCTCAGTGCTAGATGCGGCTGAAGATTGCCGTTCCATCAGATCAGACGATTGACTGAATATAACCTATGTAAGGAAAACAAATATGAGTATGATTCCAGCAAATGTTTTATTTTGGAGTACACAGAAATGTTTTGAAGACTGGAAAGGTTATTAATAACGCTTACACTTTTTTTTAGATTTTACTGATCCCGATAAAAAAGTCATGCTAAGGGTCTAAAAAGTAAAGGACATGCATTTGAATTGCTTTAGAAAAGTTTTTAAAAACGTGCAATCGGGAAATTTGAACAACAATTGTAATACTAGCAAGCAATGATAAACTGGCATCAGTGGGAATCAATGGAGCCGGACTGAATAGTACTTATTTTTCGTATGGTTTACTCCATAAAAATCTAAAGGTCAATGATACATACATAATACTTAGATATCCAATCAAAAGATAAGTTTCCTGTGCATTGCTTCAATAGTCGTAATTGAACGAATTGGTGTGGGAGTAGCTACTGATTATTTGTTTATTTCAAACCTGTTCCTCCTAAAATACTCGTTTAAAGTTTGTGAATTGTGAGCAGTCGACCAATGTCTTTAAGAAGGTCTCTACGCTGATTATGCTGGGAATGTTTGATAGTGACTTGCAACACGTGCTATACGAAAACATAATCTTCGCGGTTGTTATTGAGTTTGTTGTTTATTTTCCTGTTTTTCATGAACATATCTACACATAATTAAATTCAGTAACCGCTTAATTTCCTTAAGCAAATTTCTTGTCATTCTGTTGGAATCTTCAGAGGTGGATTTCGTCAAGGGACGTTATAATTGTACTTTCCTTAGTAATTCTTTTTGATCAATTCTCGTTTGACTGGGATAATATGAAATTTGCATGTAAAATACAAAACTACTTATCCTATATAAAATGTATCCACTCTCTATTAACTAGAAAGATTTTTGCTCTTTTGATATTTGATGCTTTGCAAGTTGCCGCCTCTTTGGTGGAACGACTGTCGGTTGATTCCATATGTTGATACTAAGCTACTCTGCTTTCAGGAAGTGGTGCCATAGCTGTATAACCAGAATGTCTGGTTCTAATCAAAACTCGAAAAAATCGTCAAACTAACTGTCCTTGGTTTACGACTAAAGTTACTGATTGCTATTAAAAAAAAAATCCCTACATCTATGGAAGAGTACGAAATAGTAGCAGTGAGCGAAACCGAAGTCATAAGCTGTATTGCACAAATAAAATTTAATTCAGCAGGTGTAACGAACACTACTAAAAGACGTCTGTGTCTTTTAACTCTCAGCTAACGACTGGCATTATGCTTAACATACGAAATATGTAAATGTGTATGAAGGCATATTAGATGAAATCCTTTTTTCTTTACAAGCTACAAAAAAAATATGAAAAAGATAACATCTAACTGCTGCAGTTAAAATTTGGTTTGAAATTAAGACTATCTTCAAATGATGCCAACGTACAGAAATTAAAACTAAAAATAATACAAAATAAAAGAAAATCAATATAGTTCATAACATAAATTCATATTATATGAAATATAATACTTAGTACATGTAGGTACATAGGTACATGCAAAAAGTTACGTTTACTTAGATGTCATATCGCACGACGGGTTGGATTAAAAGTCAGTTTCTGTTTTTTTTTTTCGGTGATGTTGGTGATGGTAGAACAGCTTACTTATTTACTTAACGGGCTCCCAACCCGTGAAGTGTCTCTGCCTGAGACACTGCAGCCTTCTATCCTCTGCAATCCCGGGCACGCTACTTCCAATTCTCCACACCAAGCGCTCTGGCATCCGCGATGACTTGGTCTTTAATACGGAGGTTCGGTCTTTGTTGCCTTCTCGAACCGGGGGGCTGGGAGTCTAAGATCCTCTTGGTTGGATGGTAGAACAGCATCATGGATAGAATCATCTTCTTGGATCGGTGGCAGCTTTGAAGAAGCTGGAGAGCGTGTTAGTAGATTCGGCACGAGATGTCGGAGCAGCTAAATAGTAGCTGACTCCGGGATTTCAAAACGCAGTTTCGTGGAGTGTTACGAAGGGTCAACATGGCCAAGTATGGATCCGTATTGTTGAGATAACACCGTTTAAGAATGCCCTTTGCTGGGGTGGCGACGGTGTAGAGGTTAGTGTGTTGGCTTGTGACCCGTGCGGTGCAGGTTCAATCCCCATGGGGAACAACAACATACGCCACCCAATCACATGCCTCTACACCAAAAGGAGGATTTCTACCTGGTAGTACAATGGAACGAGTCTGAGTGCTCTGGGATTTGGATTTCCTTGTTTAATAAAAAAATAAAAAAAAAATAAAAAAAAAAATAAAAAAAAAATGCCCTTTGCTGTATGAAAATTGCTTTCAGCGAATCCATTGGATTTTTTTGACGTAAAAGCAGAATAACCTCCAATGGTGTTGATGATTCAAGCCTATTAAACTCAATAAATCTTGATTAGTGATCAGCTATAATCAAAAAATCAATCGGATCCCGCTGATTTGCCCGTTGTGCTTTTGGCACACCGCTCAGCGGTTGAATTGATTGGTTATACTTACATGACCTAAATGCGTTTCTTGAATCATATTTTGTACTTCACGTCTTGAAACTATGGTCTTATAACCTTTCAACAATAAGCTATTTTCGAATGTCATTTCTTGTTTAAACGGTGTATATTTTTGTATGGGTATTGGTAGACTTTCATTGTCGGCTGGCCATCCGTGTATTATGACGGCATTCAAACAATCGCAAGTATTGGGTGGCGACGGTGTAGAGGTTAGTGTGTTGGCTTGTGACCCGTGCGGTGCAGGTTCAATCCCCATGGGGAACAACAACATACGCCACCCAATCACATGCCTCTACACCAAAAGGAGGATTTCTGCCTGGTAGTACAATGGACCGTTACCGAGTCTGAGTGCTCTGGGATTTGGATTTCCTTTTTTATATAAAAAAAAAAAAAAAATGTGTTTACTTTACATTTCTCGTCGGTGTCTTCTTCGTTAATTCCGCAGTCTCAGCATCTCAGCATCGGTGATCGGGATTTTTGTACCTTTTATATAGCGCATCGAACAAAATGCGCTGTAGTCGAAGAGGTGTATTTTGGATAGGATTTCTAAAGATAGTCTCGAGAGGTTTGTGATCCGTTTCTATCATCAGTTCTGTACCGTAGACATATTCGCAAATTTTTGTACAACCAAATTTGAAGGCCAAAGCTTCCATGACAATTTGTGGTTGGGTTTGCTGGGATTGAGTGAATGCTGCCAACTGGCGAGTACTGGTGTTGTAGTTAAAGAACGCATTGAAGTTCCTATACGCTTGTTGATGGTTTCAATCTGTTGATAGCTTCATCAATGGCTTTGTAACCGTCTTCTGCAAAGATATGACCGAGAAATGTTGTTGTTTGAATGTAGTTGCATTTCTCCTTATTCAATGTGAGCCCCTTTTCTGTTAAATGTTCGATTACTTTTTTGTGATTTTTTGTAATTCTTCTTTCGACCGTGCTTGTACAAATATCGATGGCCCCATGCAAAAAGATACTAAGTGCATTTATGTTACTTTTCAGGAGAGGCGTTTAAAGTTTTTTGATCATAACTTTTTTTCTTTTTAACGGATTTTTAAGCCGATTGTTTCATTGTTCTTATAATTTATACACAATTTTTTAGATATATAGTTAAATCTGCAATACTGTGTCTTAATATGCTAAATTGCAGTTAGTATTGTTTTGACTGTCGAACTCAAACTTTTGTATATACTATTTGATGTTAGTTCTTTTTTACACGGAACAAAATATATCAAACACTATTTTAAGTGCACTTAGAGTCATTGTGGCTGGAGATAAATAAAAAAAGGGACGAAATTGGAAGATAGCATTGTTTTTTTCTTTACTTACCTACTTTTCAAATTTTAAAACAGTAATAAAATAACGAAATTAAGTTATTAAAGGGTAACTTTTTTATTTTAACAAAAACAACAGAACTCTAAAGTGCAATTCGCATGTTCCAGTTTTATCAGTTTATTCGTCGGATTCAGACTCTGATAAAACTGGAACATGCGAAGTGCACTTTAGAGTTCTGTAGAACGATTGATATAGTTTTGGAATCACATTTTGGTCACAAAGCCAAACTAAATCCAAATATTTTTCAGTTGAAATGGAAAGAGGTCCTTTGTAGGCGGAATGAAGTATTTCCGGTAGGCGTTTTTTAGATCGGCTCTTGTTTTTTGTTTTCTTTTTTCAACATATAATAATATAATAGCTTTATATTCGTTTTCGAATAAATGTTTGTATTTCATTTGATAAAGTTCTTCAGCATTAAAATATACTTCGCGGATCTTGCTATAACATATTTTTTCGTTAAGAGTATTTTTTGCCCAATTCATTGAGTTAGATAACATTTTAAAATCTTTGAAATCCCCTTGTGTCATTTTTATTACTTCGTAACAGGGTTTTTTGGTTTTTGCATTTCTTATAATCGAATACCACTCAGTTGGGGTGTACACTGTTTTATTTTTTTGGCATTTTTCAATCATGGCGTGTACACTGTCGCCCTCGTTTTGGGTGTGTCCTTTTTCTAAAAACCGATGAGTGATGTTTATCTTAAAGTTTGTTGAGGCCCATGCGAAGAATCCGAATACAACTTTGTTCTTATTTTGTCCCCCACAGTTGTCTGACCAAAAGTTAAAGTTTTGCACCCTCTTGACAAATGTGCTTCAACAAATTTGTGAAGGCAGCTTGACACCTCTTGAGCACCCTTTTTCGCGATGGTTTCATCCCAAACGTAACACCTGGCGTCATGAGAGGCTAGCTCAAAGATTGTAAAATTATATACCTACAACTTTCTTTTGTAGTAAAAACAACTAGCATTGGCAGTGGGAGTGGACAGATTTTTTTCAAAATCGAAACAAGCAGTTACAGTATCTGCAGATGCCTGAGCAGCTTACTTATCTGCTTCTTTTAACACTCTAGCTTTTTGCTTATTGTGTAAATGTTGAGCATTTTCATTTTCTGTCGTTTTTCTTTCTTCCGGGGTCATATTTTGGAATTTTATACATATGTTGCACTGGCCTTTTTTTGGAACATAAAAGCCTATGTTATAATTGAAATTGAATATGTCTCGATACTGCCTCAACGTAACTTTATTTAATATGTCGTAATTCTCTGATGTAAACCATTCTTCATAAAGGCGAAACATTTGTCCTACTGACTATATTTCACTATTGATGTATTGTTTTTTTTGTGTCTTTTCGACAATAATGAGATTCCATTAAAGGAAATGATTCAATGTGTTCCTTAGCGAACGTTTTTGAGATTTCTCTTATTTCATTAACAGGCATCAAGTGCTGGCCTCGTTTATCTGGGCTTATTATAATACCACTATTATTGGCAATCTTTACAAAAACAGTCCGAATCGTTTGTGCAGAAATTGAACGTATTCAGAAACATTTTTTGACAAAGTTGGACTTTTCTTTCAACACCGTTTTCGGCGAAAATAAAATTATACCTTCTGGTACAGGTCCTTTTTGAGGTTTTACCCACAATAGTTCTTTTTTTGTCATTCACTTCTACAAGCCTTGCCAAAAAATCCCACTGCCTTCTTCTGCATCCAATCTTGTAAAAACTTAAAAAAAGTGCATACCTTGCCTCCTCCGAAACCTTGCTTTCACATTTCATTCGGCACCTTCCTCCACAACCTTCTTGTAAGGTTTTACCTCCTTTTGAGGAAATGTAAGGGTTTCCCGAATTTTTGGAGTATTTGGCTGGATGCCGTTTCCATAATCGTGGATTTGCTGGTCGTTTTCTGCCAGTTCTTGTCTTCATGTTTTCCGGTGTATCAAACTCAGGATTGAGTTTCAAGTTTTTAGTTCGTGGTGGTGTTAAAACGCTGTGTGGTGGCCCTGATGAACTACTCGTATCAGATGAATCATCTTTGTCCGGCTCGTACTCGCTACCACTTTCCGGAAATGGTTCTGTAAAGCAAGTAATTAAATACCATAGGCTTGAATATTTCAAGAATAGTGTGCGATTTACCCACAAAATCTGAATCCTCAAAAGATTCTCTAAGAAATCCAAGGGATTTTGTTGAATTGCCTATTAAAACAACTAATGAATTTTACAATACTCAATATCAAGTTTGTTTAGATACCTAAATCCTTGGCGCCAACTGTTGAGTCAAGAGAATCTGCGTTTTTAATTGGAATTTTTTCCCTTTCATCTAATTAACATTTTTATATAACACAATATTTTGCAACATTTAAATACAATTTTTACCTATTTGATTACTTTTCCTTGCAAGATCGAGTATTTTCCTTGCTCTTGAAGCCATATTTTGCCCTTTTTCACAGAAAATGTTGTACCGCATTGAGCTCATAAACACGACTTAACAAAATTCGTCCAGCCAATAGCATTCTAACGTTACTTAAAATACACCATCAAACAAAAAAAAATACTGGATAGAATACTAAGACACACTTAGGTGTCATATATTTTCTCTTTTGTACACACAAAAGTATACTAAAAAGTACTTAAGTGCATTCAACATGGTATACTTGTGATTATTGAAAAATTCAGTCATAAAAATATCAACAGCGCTTGGTATGATTTTGCATGGAATAAGTGTTTAGATAAGGAATTATCCTAAGTGTTATTTTAGCTCTAATTTCAATGCTTTTTGTTAGATTCGCATGAAAAAAAAAATTAAAAATAAAAGTCAATGTGGGGATTCTTATGATATGCATAACTCAAAACTATACTAAGTGCACTTAGTATGTTTTTGCATGGGGCCATCGATATGTCGTGCATTGTTCCAGTTGTTCCAGAGTGCGGTTCATTACTTCATAGAAAATTTCAGGCACCGATGATATTCCAAATGGCATCCGCAAGTAGCGATATCGACTCTAAGGTATTAAAAATGTCAAATATTTGTTGGTGCGATGCGTAATTTTTAATTGTCAGAACCCTTTTTTGCGCTCTAATTTTGTAAAAAACTTGCTAAAGTTGGATTTTGCTGCAATCTCCTCAACCGCTTTTTAATGGGTAATGTCTACATCGAATATTTTTTTTTTTTTTTTTTTTTTTTTTTTTTTTTTTTTTTTTATAATAATAATTAAACTCCATAGGATCAATAATCATTGGTCTTACGGCTGGTGTTGGTTCACTTATTGGTGCAATAACACGCATTTTAATCACTCGGTTTAGTTCAGTTTTGACTTGATCCCGTATTGGGTAAGGCACCCGTCGGGCAGGAATAATTAATCATTAATTTTTTTGACTCTCGCTATGAATCCCATTTTCCACAGCTGTTTCTGTCTAGTATCGGTTGCAAGTTCTCACTTACAATTTTAAATGTGACTATTTGTTCGGTTTATTTGTACTTGCATGTAATTTTTCGCCTCTCCAATGATTTTGACGCTGTGGCTGTTGTAAGCTATTAAACGTTTGATCCCCGACCTCGTAATGATAACTCCGAGTGCGTTTGCTTTTTTTTTGAACAACACATTACAATGGGCATCCGTGTCCAATTTAAGAGTCAGTTCCCTGTTGCACTCCACTTATCGCCATCTATTGACTTAACCCAACAAATCTGTAATCATGACAGCTGTCACTATCACTTTCATTTGGTTCATTAGTGCTTAACAAGGCCTATATTTTTCCAGATTTTCTTAGTATATGGCTGGACATGTTTTTTAGTTCTCCTTTGATCTGGTAGCTGTTTCTCTTTTTGGGGACACCAAAAGTGAAAATGACCCTTACGACCACATGAATGACACTTTTTATTGTAGGCCGTTTGCAGATTCTATACCTGCATTCGTTACAACACCGTGCGCTATCAAATACATCTTCCTTGTCTATTTTATTTATTTTCACATTCGCACTTGTTGTAACTGCGGTTTCATTGTTCAATTGGCAAATTTGCTTGCTAGCTCTTTTAGCATATGTGCAATTGGTTTTTTGCTATTTCGAACGTAAGGTCGTCTTCCAGTCATAATTTCTGCCTTGTTTCTTCTCAGCGTATTCCCAATACAATTTGGCTTTTGACAAATTTTCCAGCTTTGGTACCGTATGTATGAGCATTTCGTACTTGCTCTTGGCGTTTTTGGAAAGTAATCGAGCGGATCATTGCTGCGTAGTTTGATAGGATGGACATGGAATTGTCACCGTTAGTAGGTTTTATTTTTTGGCGGGGAAAATGAGTTGTTGACTTTGCTGTGATGTCTTCTAGTTTCTTTTGGTCGTCTTCCGTTAATCCCAAATTATTAAGCACTTTTAAAGCGTCCCGGGTGATAACTGTCTCAAAAATAAGCAACCTGAATTTTCTCGCATCCAGCCAATCAACCCGTTCTGTTTCGGTGTTGACATGCCGTCTCCACGTATTATAAATTTCCAGCAGACAGCAGAAGCAGAAGAGAAAAACAAAAGCAGACCGGCTGTCAAATTTTGTTTGCCGGGCATTTCGGGTTCGTTTGAGAGAGAGAGAGCGAGAGGCAACGATTTTCATGGAGAGCATCACTGCAATAACAGCAAGGAATATCCGCTCTCTTTTGTTTTTCGCATGATATATAGAGAGTGTATGCGAGCACAGCATGCTTTCTCCCCCAAACCATCAGCACAAGTGGAGACCGCGTGTTAAGGAAACTAAAAGCAAAACGGGACCGTCTTTATCTCTCTTGTTATAGTTTTCTATATGATGGGCAATCCTGTTTCAGAGCTTACACAGTAGCTGCACTGCTATGGTAAACTTATTTGTCTGCTTGCTTTCAGCTTTTGGCAGGATCTATCAAAGAATGATTTGCTTCTTGAGAATTGAAATTGGGTAGTTTCATTGCTAATGTAATTGAGTTTATTAACAACAATAATAAGGATTTTGTCAGCATTCAAAACTGCTCTGATACAAATGGGTTGCTCCTAGATCCGACTAAGTTCCAAGTCATCCCGATAGCTAACAAACTACCAGCTCTGAGCAGCTTGCCTGAGGTACTTCTATGCAGTAGTAAAATCAAAATTGTAAAAAAGTGTGACTTACCTTGAATTTGTCATCAATCAGATTATTTATGTAATAAGACGAATTTATTAATGTCTTCGCACTCTGTGGTTAACTACAAGTTTTACTCCTACAATTCCGATCGGCAAATTTTAGAAGCTTTTCATGACAATCGATACTCCTGCAAGAGGTGGAGCAGTGGAAACAACTTTTCGGTAGTTAGTAGTCTAACACACTAACCACTGCGCCCCTGCTCTACCCGATAGTAGACGAAAACTAATGGTAAGTAGGGTTGTGACCGATATATTCATTAAGATATTACTAATATTTCCACATATTCCACATCACTAATATGGTAATCGTAGATATTATATTACTCAGATATTCATTCAAAAATATAAACTTTGTCCCATATAAAACAGAATTACAATTTTTTCCCGGCCCATTTTTGATTTGCTTTTGCACATGAACATTTCATTCATTTAATTTATAAACGTCTCTGATCAAAAAAGCCTGTCATTGTCTACAACTCCACAACTTCGAGTTTGATTACATTTCTTTCCCAGTGTACAATCCCATCTCCCTGTTGCGATATAGGCATGCACATTGCACATACATACATATATACATGTACACGCCAATTAAACCCATTCTTCAAACTCACTAGTCTTTGGTAAGTCTTATTCTGCCGTTAGTAACTAATGCTGAAACTGATAGTAGTAGTAAATATTACATGTAGCGTTTAATGAAGCAGTATATCAAATTCTACAAATAT
The DNA here is from genome assembly GCA_949715645.1 of Portevinia maculata. NCBI lineage: Eukaryota > Metazoa > Arthropoda > Insecta > Diptera > Syrphidae > Portevinia > Portevinia maculata. The sequence continues at coordinate 126,501,171 of OX454527.1, forward strand.
CTTGCTTGAGACCAATCTTAAACGCTATATCGACGCCAGAGATCGTAGGACTTGATTAATAAAACAAATCTTCTGCACAACGCAATGGGATTAAAGTTTTTATGGTTTGTGGTTTGCCACCAAGTACCTAGGGCGACGTATTTTCTATATCACCAGGGATACGATTCCAAGCACACGCCTAAGATAAAAATTGTAGCAATGCAGCAATCTACATTTGTCGATCGCTCATTGGTCATAGCCTTATCTAATCTGTTCTGCGAAACAGTACAAAAGGCAACAAGCCTCAGGAGAATTAATATTACGAAATCAATAGACCAAATTGCTGAATAAAATAAATTGAATATTAAATTAAAATTGTTTTTATTTTGTTTTACGTCACCTCAACTAAAATTGTCTCAGTGGGTGCAGATTTTTCAACTTTTGAAAGATCAAGTGAAAATAAACCCACGTGTGAGCTTAAATCACCATAAAAACAGATAAATAAAATATCTATTCGAAATCAAATTGAAAGAATAACTTAAAACTTAGTGAAATATAGTAAATTATATCTGAACGTATATCAGACAAATTAACAACTTATACTGTGTCCACCAAATTATTAGTACCTAACCAAAATTAGTGAATATAATTAATGTTACGAAAAATATCGTAGAGAGAAAACTTTCAATAAAATTTGAAGGAAGGAAGAACATCTTTACGAGGCACAACATGAACCTATCCAAGTCGAATGCCCCACTTGTAAATGAGCAAATTTAAAGAGATTTAAAAAGCGGCAGGAAAAGCATAGTTGCAGCTAAAGGGTATTTCATTAGCCATTTGGCAACTTTAAACTTGAACGCACCCTTAAACCGATTACCGAACTGTCAATGTCAAAATATTCAGTAAAATCAACATTTTCATCATGGTGAAGTACACGAAGGAACAACATTTACAAATAATTAAAATTTACTACCAAAATTCCGAGTCGGTGGTCGCAACCTTAAGAGCGTTAACGTCATTTCGGCCGTCATTCTCATCCCAATAGACAAGCAATTCATAGTCTAGTGAAAAAGTTTGAGTCAGAATAGTCGCTGCTTGATGTTACCGTGCCAGTGAGACTACGTTTTGCCCGAAGTGTAGAGAATATTGCTGCCGTAGAGGCGTCCGTCGCAAACCAGCCAAACCAGTCAATTTCACGGCGTTCTCAAGAATTGGGCCTCTCCCAGACCACATTATAGCGAATTTTGCGTAAGGATCTTGGCCTACACTCTTACAAGATCAAGCTGACTCAAGAACTAAAGCCACTTGATCATATGAAGCGACGTACGTTCTCGAATTGGGCTCTGGACATGATGGAAGAAATTGAAGTATTTCATCGCAAAATCATCTTCAGCGATGAAGCGTATTTTTGGTTAAACAGCTTCGTTAATAAGCAAAATATGCGTTACTAGACAGGGGAGAACCGTCATGTGCTACATGATCGGTGCGGTTTTCATGCCTGACCATCACGTTACGGTAAATGGTATTCGCTACAGAGACAAGTTGGAACGATCTTTCTTTGAGCAATTGCATGAATTGGACATCAGTGATATGTGGTTCTAACAAGACGGTGCCAAAAGCCACACAGCGGGTGCAACAGTCGAGTTATTAAAGCCTCAGTTCGGTGAACGTGTTATCTTGAGAAACGCACCCGTCTATTTACCGCCGAGATCGTGTGATTTAACGCCCCTAGACTTTTTTTTTATGGGACTACACTAAATCATTGGTCTATGCCAACAAGCCGACGACGTTAGAGGAGCTCAGAGCCAATATTGAAAGAGAGATAGCGGCCGTATTGAAATCGGGTCCAACGTATCGACCGCTGCATACATTCTGTCGAATTCCATTCATAAATGTTTTGACAGTAATTCAAGGCAATACATTTTTTTTGAGACATCTCAAGTAGTTTGCATATCATTTTAAAAAGAAGTTGTGAAGTCATTAATAAAAGAACCTTTATTATAAACAACAAGAAGCAGAAACAGCGGATATCACCAACACGGCTCCACCACTTACACCCGAACAACAGCTTCAACAAACACATCAACAAAGAATGTATTTGTTCATATATTAAAAATTAAATTTACTGGTGAAGTTAGAAGGGCTATAGAGATTCATACCCACTATTTAAGATTATATTGATATTGATTGTATGTATCTCAATTATAGTTAACTCTTGTTTCATTTTCGTTATCATCATAATTTCTCATGTTTCATTTTTTCATAAATTATTCTTGTACCAGTATGTTGTGACACATTGTATATATATTTCTTATTAGAGTCCAGTTTCATCACACCGCCAATGCACCGGCAATGCCTAAGCTTCCAACGGTTACCGAATAGCAGCAATAATAAAATTTGCACCGCCCTTTGTTCTTGTAAATAACACTTTTTGTTAGAGCTTTTGTGCATTGTCGATGTTGATGTGGGATGATGGTCTGCAGTCTCTTTCACTTGGATTTAGCTTACAGCAGCAGTAATATATTGGTAACAGTTCTGTGGTATCAAATATTTTTTGTTCAAATAAATTTAGGCATGATTGATTCGCTGATATTCATTTTCTTTTTGATCGTGTAATATCCCTCCAATCTAGATCGATTCATTTTCGCTAGGGGTTTGTACAAGAAATTCGTCGATTCTTAACCAAAAATGGTCCTTCTACGTCGGATTTTAATCAAAATTTTCGTTGTTTAAATCTTAACTTAAATCGTATAGACAATTTGGTGTGACTTTCGTGAAATATATGTAAAGTGCGCTTTCAGCACGTGTTAGGTAGTACTTGTATACATATATACAGCAAGCGTAATTGCAGCAAAAGTGCAGGAACATTATTTGAAAATTAGCGTTGATTCTTCGCCAGTTTAATTACTAGCAAACTATTTATTTTTTCCCCCCCTATATCAATAAGAGCGAATTTATGCGTGCTCGTGGTAATGCAAAAGATCGTTTTACTCGTGCATCGTCGTTTGCAGATTCAATTGTACCTACTACTCCTCTAGAACTATTATAGATTAAATTCGCCAAATTGAATGAAACGTGGTCAGAGTTTTCGGCGTTACATATGGAAGTTTTGAAAAACACGGCTGATGATACTGAGTGTGGGGAGTTTGAAGATGAGTTTAGTGAATTCGAAGACAAGTTTTTTAACGCGCATTCGAAACTGGTAAAGTCCATTCGTGAAAGACAATCTGTTGGACAAGAAAATGAAGAAACCGCTTTGAAACAACTCGCAAAGCAGCAAACCACGTTTTTAGAAACGTTTCGGGACTCGTTTATGGGCACAATTGAAAAGCAGCCACGTATTTCAAGCACGCAAAAGTTTCATTACTTGAAATCTTTTTTACGGGATGACGCTGAACACCTAATCAGACACTTAACGATTTCAGACGCGAATTACCTTGAAGCATGGGATCGGCTTGAAAAACGGTACGATAGGTCGCATCTCATAGTACAATCATTTATAAACATGTTGCTATCAGTTCCATCGGTAAACGCGGGTAACACTCGGACATTACGAAAGGTAACAGATGGTGCGGATGAAGTTATACGCGGACTCAATGCGCTTGGGTCCAATAATCGCGACCCGTGGTTGATTCTACTCCTGCTCAATAAACTTGATAGCGAGAGTAAGCACATTTGGGCTCAGCATGTTGGTTCGCGAGATGACAGTACTTTCGATGAACTCTTGACATTTTTAGAATCCAGGTGCACTGGAATCATGTCAGTCATTATCTCGTCCAATTGCGTCACGTCGTAAAAACCCAAGTGAGATTCGAACCCACTTTGCTGAATCGTCGCAGTCGTCGCCGCAATGCCCAAAGTGTAAAAACAGCCACATTTTGCCCCAGTGTTCCCAATTTATCGCTCTTGACATTGAATCCCGACGGAATTGTGTAAAATCTAACTTATTCTGTTTTAACTGTCTTCGTGTAGGTCATTCTGCTAATAAGTGCTGCTCGTCGTTTCGTTGCCGAGTATGTAAGTCGCGTCACAATTCCTTGGTTCACCCGCCTGAACAAAATAACCCTTCGTCTTTGATATCTTCAAATCTTTCGTCGCGTCCACCTCAGGATAATCACCATAATCAGACTATTATTCAACCCCAACCTCAACCGTCTGCCTCAACCTCCTCGCCAGTTAACCCTATGATCAACAACCAATCACTCGATGTTGGCTTATCAAAGCACACAGTCCTTCCAACGATACTGGTCAAAGTTCAAGATATTCAGGGTCATCCAATCAACTGTAGGGTATTGCTTGATTCTGGGTCCCAAGTCTCTTTCGTTGTCGAATCTATTGCTCAGAGACTAGGACTTCGTCGTAGGCAAGCTCGTATTCCCATCAATGGAGTGTCATCCACAGACGCAGGCCATACTAGAGGTTGTATTTCGATGAAACTATGCTCGACTTGAAACCAAAACCATCTCTTCGTTGACGCTTTTGTCTTGAACAAATTTACTGCTAATGTAATGTGCCACCTCAGTCACTTGATGTATCTACTTGGTCACACATTCGAAATCTGGAATTAGCAGATCTCGGATTTAATGTACCTAGTCCAGTAGACGTGCTACTCGGAGCAGACAAATTATGGTGCATACTAAAGGGGGAACAAATTCAAGGATCGAGAGGGTTACCCATAGCCCAAAATACATTATTTGGTTGGGTTGTAACAGGGGAGCTTCTCCAACAGTCGCATCATGTCTCCATTTCATCGCTTCACACTACACTAGATGTTGACGTTCTGTTGCAACGATTCTGGGAGCTAGATGAAGTCACAGCTCATCATGATGAACCTTTTAGTAATGATGAAGCTGAGCAACATTTTCGAAAAACTTTCTCGCGCGCACCAGATGGGTAATATGTCGTTCAACTACCGTTCCACACTCCATCGCCGGAATTTGGTAGTTCGCTTAAATCCGCGGTTAATCGGTTAAACTCGATGGAACGTCGTTTGCAACGTGACTCAACTCTGCATAGCATGAACCTGAAATTCATGCAAGAATATATTCGCCTTGGTCATATGGTCCGTATACCTTTAGCTGAATTGAATACTAACCCAGGACACCATTTCTACTTGCCTCACCATGCCGATTTTAAACCGGATAGCTCCACAAGCAAACTACGCGTGGTGTTTGGTGGGTCAGCCAAAGATTCGCTTGGCAATTCGCGTAACAGCAAGCTGCTCATCGGCCCTCCAATCCAGTGGGATTTGGTTGTCCATTGTGGTTTAATATAGCGCCTAGTTATATGGAAAAGATTCGGGTTTTGGAGAGACAATGTCTTAGGACCTGTCTCCGGTTGTTTCGAACTCCCGAATCCAACTATATAAAATACTATCCCAACAAGGTCCTATACGATGGGGCTCAGTTGAATAGGATTGACAATTTCCTCATTAAGGTCACTCGAAGGCACGTTGCAAGGGCGATGGCCAGCGACAATAGTCTGATATTTGGGGCTTACTACCCTAATGAAATGTACATTGAGAGTACGCTCCGGTCTGGCTTTATCCCGCCAGAGGCATTTATCCATATTGATGCAAAAGGGCTGGTACAGACGAGGGATGGTATTCCGGTCTTATACCATCGCTACCGCAGCGCGAGAGATAAGCGGCTCCTCCATGACGGGGACGTCGCCAATGCTCATGAGCTCCTCCGTTTTAGTACCGCAATATCGGAGAGGGATAGATTCGACACGGAAAAGCAATTCGCCGAATTTTGGTGGCTTGTTGAGGGGGGAGGGGTCAACATGCCCTCCCAGGACGGTGCGTTACTCTAGGTAACTTCCTCTTAGCTTATAAGTTAGATTAAGTCAGCTAGGGCGTTTTTGGGAGAGGCCGGGCTCGCCAACGTGTGGTGGTGCTTCTGGGAGTTGACTGACGCTGTAAGGCTTCAGTCGGCTCACGGCGGCGCGTGTGCACGTTGACGACTGCCAGGCGCTCGGAAAGCAATTGGGATTTTGACCATTTGTTGCGCAAGGCAACGAGTGCTCAGAATCCTAATTATAGTTAGAATACGTTAAGTAGTTTAAGTAAGTAGAATAGGTAGTTTGTAATTTCTTTTATATAAAATCTCAATAATGATACCGAGTTTTAGTAAATTTTCTCGAGGAATATATATGTAAGATTAGTTCGTAAAATAGTTCTTAGGCCGAAAGGCAATAATTATAAGATATAGTTAAGTTTAGAGCGTTCGCATAAGGACCAATAAATAAGAATAAGTATCCTGTTAATTTTAAGTTAGGTTTAATCATTTTTGTCTAGTTTGTAAGTAGATATTTATCAATGAATAAAAAGATGACTTTCAAAGTCAAAAAAAAAAAAAAAAAAAAGCCAGCGGGATTTGGTTGGCGTGTGTTTGCGCTTCCGACAACACAAATATGTCTTTACGGCTGACGTGGTTAAAATGTTTCGCCAGATATGGGTTGATGACACTCATACTGATTATCAACGGATAGTTTGCCGCACAAACCCTTCGGATGAAATCAGTCATTATCGACTACGCACCGTCACATATGGAACGGCATCGGCACCATTCTTATCTGTTAGAGTATTAAAGCAGATCGCGTTGGACTATAAAATGCAGTATCCAAACGCGGCTCGTGTTTTGTTGAATGATGTGTACGTAGACTACATCATGACAGGTGCAAACTCATCGGAGGAGCTGATAAAACTACAATCGGAATTGGTTACTCTCTTATCTCTAGCAAAATTCGAACTCCGGAAATGGAACTCCAATTGTTGGCCCTTGCTTGCTCGCTTCCCCAAAGAAGATTGTGAATTCTCCGCTCAGAGTAGTTAATTAAGGTACTTGGTTTGCACTGGAGTCCTACTGCAGATGTATTTTCTTTTCGGATGACAGATTCACGACTTTGTACATCACCAACTCGACGAACGTTACTTTCGGAGATTGCTCGTATCTTCGACCCATTGGGATTCTTAGCCCCATCGGTTGTTCTCTTCAAACTTCTTTTCCAGGAGCTCTGGTCGTCTGAACTCAAACTCAGTTGCCATCAACACTTGCTGACCGGTGGACCGGGTATCAGCGGGAACTTCACTTCTTTGAGCAGATACGAATTGCTCGAAATGTGTTCTCCTCATATGAAGACGTCGAATTCCATGGGTTCTCAGATGCTTCGTCGGTGGCGTACGCCAAACCAGCCAAACCAGTCAATTTCACGGCGTTCTCAAGAATTGGGCCTCTCCCAGACCACATTATAGCGAATTTTGCGTAAGGATCTTGGCCTACACTCTTACAAGATCAAGCTGACTCAAGAACTAAAGCCACTTGATCATATGAAGCGACGTACGTTCTCGAATTGGGCTCTGGACATGATGGAAGAAATTGAAGTATTTCATCGCAAAATCATCTTCAGCGATGAAGCGTATTTTTGGTTAAACAGCTTCGTTAATAAGCAAAATATGCGTTACTAGACAGGGGAGAACCGTCATGTGCTACATGATCGGTGCGGTTTTCATGCCTGACCATCACGTTACGGTAAATGGTATTCGCTACAGAGACAAGTTGGAACGATCTTTCTTTGAGCAATTGCATGAATTGGACATCAGTGATATGTGGTTCTAACAAGACGGTGCCAAAAGCCACACAGCGGGTGCAACAGTCGAGTTATTAAAGCCTCAGTTCGGTGAACGTGTTATCTTGAGAAACGCACCCGTCTATTTACCGCCGAGATCGTGTGATTTAACGCCCCTAGACTTTTTTTTTATGGGACTACACTAAATCATTGGTCTATGCCAACAAGCCGACGACGTTAGAGGAGCTCAGAGCCAATATTGAAAGAGAGATAGCGGCCGTATTGAAATCGGGTCCAACGTATCGACCGCTGCATACATTCTGTCGAATTCCATTCATAAATGTTTTGACAGTAATTCAAGGCAATACATTTTTTTTGAGACATCTCAAGTAGTTTGCATATCATTTTAAAAAGAAGTTGTGAAGTCATTAATAAAAGAACCTTTATTATAAACAACAAGAAGCAGAAACAGCGGATATCACCAACACGGCTCCACCACTTACACCCGAACAACAGCTTCAACAAACACATCAACAAAGAATGTATTTGTTCATATATTAAAAATTAAATTTACTGGTGAAGTTAGAAGGGCTATAGAGATTCATACCCACTATTTAAGATTATATTGATATTGATTGTATGTATCTCAATTATAGTTAACTCTTGTTTCATTTTCGTTATCATCATAATTTCTCATGTTTCATTTTTTCATAAATTATTCTTGTACCAGTATGTTGTGACACATTGTATATATATTTCTTATTAGAGTCCAGTTTCATCACACCGCCAATGCACCGGCAATGCCTAAGCTTCCAACGGTTACCGAATAGCAGCAATAATAAAATTTGCACCGCCCTTTGTTCTTGTAAATAACACTTTTTGTTAGAGCTTTTGTGCATTGTCGATGTTGATGTGGGATGATGGTCTGCAGTCTCTTTCACTTGGATTTAGCTTACAGCAGCAGTAATATATTGGTAACAGTTCTGTGGTATCAAATATTTTTTGTTCAAATAAATTTAGGCATGATTGATTCGCTGATATTCATTTTCTTTTTGATCGTGTAATATCCCTCCAATCTAGATCGATTCATTTTCGCTAGGGGTTTGTACAAGAAATTCGTCGATTCTTAACCAAAAATGGTCCTTCTACGTCGGATTTTAATCAAAATTTTCGTTGTTTAAATCTTAACTTAAATCGTATAGACAATTTGGTGTGACTTTCGTGAAATATATGTAAAGTGCGCTTTCAGCACGTGTTAGGTAGTACTTGTATACATATATACAGCAAGCGTAATTGCAGCAAAAGTGCAGGAACATTATTTGAAAATTAGCGTTGATTCTTCGCCAGTTTAATTACTAGCAAACTATTTATTTTTTCCCCCCCTATATCAATAAGAGCGAATTTATGCGTGCTCGTGGTAATGCAAAAGATCGTTTTACTCGTGCATCGTCGTTTGCAGATTCAATTGTACCTACTACTCCTCTAGAACTATTATAGATTAAATTCGCCAAATTGAATGAAACGTGGTCAGAGTTTTCGGCGTTACATATGGAAGTTTTGAAAAACACGGCTGATGATACTGAGTGTGGGGAGTTTGAAGATGAGTTTAGTGAATTCGAAGACAAGTTTTTTAACGCGCATTCGAAACTGGTAAAGTCCATTCGTGAAAGACAATCTGTTGGACAAGAAAATGAAGAAACCGCTTTGAAACAACTCGCAAAGCAGCAAACCACGTTTTTAGAAACGTTTCGGGACTCGTTTATGGGCACAATTGAAAAGCAGCCACGTATTTCAAGCACGCAAAAGTTTCATTACTTGAAATCTTTTTTACGGGATGACGCTGAACACCTAATCAGACACTTAACGATTTCAGACGCGAATTACCTTGAAGCATGGGATCGGCTTGAAAAACGGTACGATAGGTCGCATCTCATAGTACAATCATTTATAAACATGTTGCTATCAGTTCCATCGGTAAACGCGGGTAACACTCGGACATTACGAAAGGTAACAGATGGTGCGGATGAAGTTATACGCGGACTCAATGCGCTTGGGTCCAATAATCGCGACCCGTGGTTGATTCTACTCCTGCTCAATAAACTTGATAGCGAGAGTAAGCACATTTGGGCTCAGCATGTTGGTTCGCGAGATGACAGTACTTTCGATGAACTCTTGACATTTTTAGAATCCAGGTGCACTGGAATCATGTCAGTCATTATCTCGTCCAATTGCGTCACGTCGTAAAAACCCAAGTGAGATTCGAACCCACTTTGCTGAATCGTCGCAGTCGTCGCCGCAATGCCCAAAGTGTAAAAACAGCCACATTTTGCCCCAGTGTTCCCAATTTATCGCTCTTGACATTGAATCCCGACGGAATTGTGTAAAATCTAACTTATTCTGTTTTAACTGTCTTCGTGTAGGTCATTCTGCTAATAAGTGCTGCTCGTCGTTTCGTTGCCGAGTATGTAAGTCGCGTCACAATTCCTTGGTTCACCCGCCTGAACAAAATAACCCTTCGTCTTTGATATCTTCAAATCTTTCGTCGCGTCCACCTCAGGATAATCACCATAATCAGACTATTATTCAACCCCAACCTCAACCGTCTGCCTCAACCTCCTCGCCAGTTAACCCTATGATCAACAACCAATCACTCGATGTTGGCTTATCAAAGCACACAGTCCTTCCAACGATACTGGTCAAAGTTCAAGATATTCAGGGTCATCCAATCAACTGTAGGGTATTGCTTGATTCTGGGTCCCAAGTCTCTTTCGTTGTCGAATCTATTGCTCAGAGACTAGGACTTCGTCGTAGGCAAGCTCGTATTCCCATCAATGGAGTGTCATCCACAGACGCAGGCCATACTAGAGGTTGTATTTCGATGAAACTATGCTCGACTTGAAACCAAAACCATCTCTTCGTTGACGCTTTTGTCTTGAACAAATTTACTGCTAATGTAATGTGCCACCTCAGTCACTTGATGTATCTACTTGGTCACACATTCGAAATCTGGAATTAGCAGATCTCGGATTTAATGTACCTAGTCCAGTAGACGTGCTACTCGGAGCAGACAAATTATGGTGCATACTAAAGGGGGAACAAATTCAAGGATCGAGAGGGTTACCCATAGCCCAAAATACATTATTTGGTTGGGTTGTAACAGGGGAGCTTCTCCAACAGTCGCATCATGTCTCCATTTCATCGCTTCACACTACACTAGATGTTGACGTTCTGTTGCAACGATTCTGGGAGCTAGATGAAGTCACAGCTCATCATGATGAACCTTTTAGTAATGATGAAGCTGAGCAACATTTTCGAAAAACTTTCTCGCGCGCACCAGATGGGTAATATGTCGTTCAACTACCGTTCCACACTCCATCGCCGGAATTTGGTAGTTCGCTTAAATCCGCGGTTAATCGGTTAAACTCGATGGAACGTCGTTTGCAACGTGACTCAACTCTGCATAGCATGAACCTGAAATTCATGCAAGAATATATTCGCCTTGGTCATATGGTCCGTATACCTTTAGCTGAATTGAATACTAACCCAGGACACCATTTCTACTTGCCTCACCATGCCGATTTTAAACCGGATAGCTCCACAAGCAAACTACGCGTGGTGTTTGGTGGGTCAGCCAAAGATTCGCTTGGCAATTCGCGTAACAGCAAGCTGCTCATCGGCCCTCCAATCCAGTGGGATTTGGTTGTCCATTGTGGTTTAATATAGCGCCTAGTTATATGGAAAAGATTCGGGTTTTGGAGAGACAATGTCTTAGGACCTGTCTCCGGTTGTTTCGAACTCCCGAATCCAACTATATAAAATACTATCCCAACAAGGTCCTATACGATGGGGCTCAGTTGAATAGGATTGACAATTTCCTCATTAAGGTCACTCGAAGGCACGTTGCAAGGGCGATGGCCAGCGACAATAGTCTGATATTTGGGGCTTACTACCCTAATGAAATGTACATTGAGAGTACGCTCCGGTCTGGCTTTATCCCGCCAGAGGCATTTATCCATATTGATGCAAAAGGGCTGGTACAGACGAGGGATGGTATTCCGGTCTTATACCATCGCTACCGCAGCGCGAGAGATAAGCGGCTCCTCCATGACGGGGACGTCGCCAATGCTCATGAGCTCCTCCGTTTTAGTACCGCAATATCGGAGAGGGATAGATTCGACACGGAAAAGCAATTCGCCGAATTTTGGTGGCTTGTTGAGGGGGGAGGGGTCAACATGCCCTCCCAGGACGGTGCGTTACTCTAGGTAACTTCCTCTTAGCTTATAAGTTAGATTAAGTCAGCTAGGGCGTTTTTGGGAGAGGCCGGGCTCGCCAACGTGTGGTGGTGCTTCTGGGAGTTGACTGACGCTGTAAGGCTTCAGTCGGCTCACGGCGGCGCGTGTGCACGTTGACGACTGCCAGGCGCTCGGAAAGCAATTGGGATTTTGACCATTTGTTGCGCAAGGCAACGAGTGCTCAGAATCCTAATTATAGTTAGAATACGTTAAGTAGTTTAAGTAAGTAGAATAGGTAGTTTGTAATTTCTTTTATATAAAATCTCAATAATGATACCGAGTTTTAGTAAATTTTCTCGAGGAATATATATGTAAGATTAGTTCGTAAAATAGTTCTTAGGCCGAAAGGCAATAATTATAAGATATAGTTAAGTTTAGAGCGTTCGCATAAGGACCAATAAATAAGAATAAGTATCCTGTTAATTTTAAGTTAGGTTTAATCATTTTTGTCTAGTTTGTAAGTAGATATTTATCAATGAATAAAAAGATGACTTTCAAAGTCAAAAAAAAAAAAAAAAAAAAGCCAGCGGGATTTGGTTGGCGTGTGTTTGCGCTTCCGACAACACAAATATGTCTTTACGGCTGACGTGGTTAAAATGTTTCGCCAGATATGGGTTGATGACACTCATACTGATTATCAACGGATAGTTTGCCGCACAAACCCTTCGGATGAAATCAGTCATTATCGACTACGCACCGTCACATATGGAACGGCATCGGCACCATTCTTATCTGTTAGAGTATTAAAGCAGATCGCGTTGGACTATAAAATGCAGTATCCAAACGCGGCTCGTGTTTTGTTGAATGATGTGTACGTAGACTACATCATGACAGGTGCAAACTCATCGGAGGAGCTGATAAAACTACAATCGGAATTGGTTACTCTCTTATCTCTAGCAAAATTCGAACTCCGGAAATGGAACTCCAATTGTTGGCCCTTGCTTGCTCGCTTCCCCAAAGAAGATTGTGAATTCTCCGCTCAGAGTAGTTAATTAAGGTACTTGGTTTGCACTGGAGTCCTACTGCAGATGTATTTTCTTTTCGGATGACAGATTCACGACTTTGTACATCACCAACTCGACGAACGTTACTTTCGGAGATTGCTCGTATCTTCGACCCATTGGGATTCTTAGCCCCATCGGTTGTTCTCTTCAAACTTCTTTTCCAGGAGCTCTGGTCGTCTGAACTCAAACTCAGTTGCCATCAACACTTGCTGACCGGTGGACCGGGTATCAGCGGGAACTTCACTTCTTTGAGCAGATACGAATTGCTCGAAATGTGTTCTCCTCATATGAAGACGTCGAATTCCATGGGTTCTCAGATGCTTCGTCGGTGGCGTACGCCAAACCAGCCAAACCAGTCAATTTCACGGCGTTCTCAAGAATTGGGCCTCTCCCAGACCACATTATAGCGAATTTTGCGTAAGGATCTTGGCCTACACTCTTACAAGATCAAGCTGACTCAAGAACTAAAGCCACTTGATCATATGAAGCGACGTACGTTCTCGAATTGGGCTCTGGACATGATGGAAGAAATTGAAGTATTTCATCGCAAAATCATCTTCAGCGATGAAGCGTATTTTTGGTTAAACAGCTTCGTTAATAAGCAAAATATGCGTTACTAGACAGGGGAGAACCGTCATGTGCTACATGATCGGTGCGGTTTTCATGCCTGACCATCACGTTACGGTAAATGGTATTCGCTACAGAGACAAGTTGGAACGATCTTTCTTTGAGCAATTGCATGAATTGGACATCAGTGATATGTGGTTCTAACAAGACGGTGCCAAAAGCCACACAGCGGGTGCAACAGTCGAGTTATTAAAGCCTCAGTTCGGTGAACGTGTTATCTTGAGAAACGCACCCGTCTATTTACCGCCGAGATCGTGTGATTTAACGCCCCTAGACTTTTTTTTTATGGGACTACACTAAATCATTGGTCTATGCCAACAAGCCGACGACGTTAGAGGAGCTCAGAGCCAATATTGAAAGAGAGATAGCGGCCGTATTGAAATCGGGTCCAACGTATCGACCGCTGCATACATTCTGTCGAATTCCATTCATAAATGTTTTGACAGTAATTCAAGGCAATACATTTTTTTTGAGACATCTCAAGTAGTTTGCATATCATTTTAAAAAGAAGTTGTGAAGTCATTAATAAAAGAACCTTTATTATAAACAACAAGAAGCAGAAACAGCGGATATCACCAACACGGCTCCACCACTTACACCCGAACAACAGCTTCAACAAACACATCAACAAAGAATGTATTTGTTCATATATTAAAAATTAAATTTACTGGTGAAGTTAGAAGGGCTATAGAGATTCATACCCACTATTTAAGATTATATTGATATTGATTGTATGTATCTCAATTATAGTTAACTCTTGTTTCATTTTCGTTATCATCATAATTTCTCATGTTTCATTTTTTCATAAATTATTCTTGTACCAGTATGTTGTGACACATTGTATATATATTTCTTATTAGAGTCCAGTTTCATCACACCGCCAATGAACCGGCAATGCCTAAGCTTCCAACGGTTACCGAATAGCAGCAATAATAAAATTTGCACCGCCCTTTGTTCTTGTAAATAACACTTTTTGTTAGAGCTTTTGTGCATTGTCGATGTTGATGTGGGATGATGGTCTGCAGTCTCTTTCACTTGGATTTAGCTTACAGCAGCAGTAATATATTGGTAACAGTTCTGTGGTATCAAATATTTTTTGTTCAAATAAATTTAGGCATGATTGATTCGCTGATATTCATTTTCTTTTTGATCGTGTAATATCCCTCCAATCTAGATCGATTCATTTTCGCTAGGGGTTTGTACAAGAAATTCGTCGATTCTTAACCAAAAATGGTCCTTCTACGTCGGATTTTAATCAAAATTTTCGTTGTTTAAATCTTAACTTAAATCGTATAGACAATTTGGTGTGACTTTCGTGAAATATATGTAAAGTGCGCTTTCAGCACGTGTTAGGTAGTACTTGTATACATATATACAGCAAGCGTAATTGCAGCAAAAGTGCAGGAACATTATTTGAAAATTAGCGTTGATTCTTCGCCAGTTTAATTACTAGCAAACTATTTATTTTTTCCCCCCCTATATCAATAAGAGCGAATTTATGCGTGCTCGTGGTAATGCAAAAGATCGTTTTACTCGTGCATCGTCGTTTGCAGATTCAATTGTACCTACTACTCCTCTAGAACTATTATAGATTAAATTCGCCAAATTGAATGAAACGTGGTCAGAGTTTTCGGCGTTACATATGGAAGTTTTGAAAAACACGGCTGATGATACTGAGTGTGGGGAGTTTGAAGATGAGTTTAGTGAATTCGAAGACAAGTTTTTTAACGCGCATTCGAAACTGGTAAAGTCCATTCGTGAAAGACAATCTGTTGGACAAGAAAATGAAGAAACCGCTTTGAAACAACTCGCAAAGCAGCAAACCACGTTTTTAGAAACGTTTCGGTACTCGTTTATGGGCACAATTGAAAAGCAGCCACGTATTTCAAGCACGCAAAAGTTTCATTACTTGAAATCTTTTTTACGGGATGACGCTGAACACCTAATCAGACACTTAACGATTTCAGACGCGAATTACCTTGAAGCATGGGATCGGCTTGAAAAACGGTACGATAGGTCGCATCTCATAGTACAATCATTTATAAACATGTTGCTATCAGTTCCATCGGTAAACGCGGGTAACACTCGGACATTACGAAAGGTAACAGATGGTGCGGATGAAGTTATACGCGGACTCAATGCGCTTGGGTCCAATAATCGCGACCCGTGGTTGATTCTACTCCTGCTCAATAAACTTGATAGCGAGAGTAAGCACATTTGGGCTCAGCATGTTGGTTCGCGAGATGACAGTACTTTCGATGAACTCTTGACATTTTTAGAATCCAGGTGCACTGGAATCATGTCAGTCATTATCTCGTCCAATTGCGTCACGTCGTAAAAACCCAAGTGAGATTCGAACCCACTTTGCTGAATCGTCGCAGTCGTCGCCGCAATGCCCAAAGTGTAAAAACAGCCACATTTTGCCCCAGTGTTCCCAATTTATCGCTCTTGACATTGAATCCCGACGGAATTGTGTAAAATCTAACTTATTCTGTTTTAACTGTCTTCGTGTAGGTCATTCTGCTAATAAGTGCTGCTCGTCGTTTCGTTGCCGAGTATGTAAGTCGCGTCACAATTCCTTGGTTCACCCGCCTGAACAAAATAACCCTTCGTCTTTGATATCTTCAAATCTTTCGTCGCGTCCACCTCAGGATAATCACCATAATCAGACTATTATTCAACCCCAACCTCAACCGTCTGCCTCAACCTCCTTGCCAGTTAACCCTATGATCAACAACTTGGCTTATCAAAGCACACAGTCCTTCCAACGATACTGGTCAAAGTTCAAGATATTCAGGGTCATCCAATCAACTGTAGGGTATTGCTTGATTCTGGGTCCCAAGTCTCTTTCGTTGTCGAATCTATTGCTCAGAGACTAGGACTTCCTCGTAGGCAAGCTCGTATTCCCATCAATGGAGTGTCATCCACAGACGCAGGCCATACTAGAGGTTGTATTTCGATGAAACTATGCTCGACTTGAAACCAAAACCATCTCTTCGTTGACGCTTTTGTCTTGAACAAATTTACTGCTAATGTAATGTGCCACCTCAGTCACTTGATGTATCTACTTGGTCACACATTCGAAATCTGGAATTAGCAGATCTCGGATTTAATGTACCTAGTCCAGTAGACGTGCTACTCGGAGCAGACAAATTATGGTGCATACTAAAGGGGGAACAAATTCAAGGATCGAGAGGATTACCCATAGCCCAAAATACATTATTTGGTTGGGTTGTAACAGGGGAGCTTCTCCAACAGTCGCATCATGTCTCCATTTCATCGCTTCACACTACACTAGATGTTGACGTTCTGTTGCAACGATTCTGGGAGCTAGATGAAGTCACAGCTCATCATGATGAACCTTTTAGTAATGATGAAGCTGAGCAACAATTTCGAAAAACTTTCTCGCGCGCACCAGATGGGTAATATGTCGTTCAACTACCGTTCCACACTCCATCGCCGGAATTTGGTAGTTCGCTTAAATCCGCGGTTAATCGGTTAAACTCGATGGAACGTCGTTTGCAACGTGACTCAACTCTGCATAGCATGAACCTGAAATTCATGCAAGAATATATTCGCCTTGGTCATATGGTCCGTATACCTTTAGCTGAATTGAATACTAACCCAGGACACCATTTCTACTTGCCTCACCATGCCGATTTTAAACCGGATAGCTCCACAAGCAAACTACGCGTGGTGTTTGGTGGGTCAGCCAAAGATTCGCTTGGCAATTCGCGTAACAGCAAGCTGCTCATCGGCCCTCCAATCCAGCGGGATTTGGTTGTCCATTGTGGTTTAATATAGCGCCTAGTTATATGGAAAAGATTCGGGTTTTGGAGAGACAATGTCTTAGGACCTGTCTCCGGTTGTTTCGAACTCCCGAATCCAACTATATAAAATACTATCCCAACAAGGTCCTATACGATGGGGCTCAGTTGAATAGGATTGACAATTTCCTCATTAAGGTCACTCGAAGGCACGTTGCAAGGGCGATGGCCAGCGACAATAGTCTGATATTTGGGGCTTACTACCCCAATGAAATGTACATTGAGAGTACGCTCCGGTCTGGCTTTATCCCGCCAGAGGCATTTATCCATATTGATGCAAAAGGGCTGGTACAGACGAGGGATGGTATTCCGGTCTTATACCATCGCTACCGCAGCGCGAGAGATAAGCGGCTCCTCCATGACGGGGACGTCGCCAATGCTCATGAGCTCCTCCGTTTTAGTACCGCAATATCGGAGAGGGATAGATTCGACACGGAAAAGCAATTCGCCGAATTTTGTTGGCTTGTTGAGGGGGGAGGGGTCAACATGCCCTCCCAGGATGGTGCGTTACTCTAGGTAACTTCCTCTTAGCTTATAAGTTAGATTAAGTCAGCTAGGGCGTTTTTGGGAGAGGCCGGGCTCGCCAACGTGTGGTGGTGCTTCTGGGAGTTGACTGACGCTGTAAGGCTTCAGTCGGCTCACGGCGGCGCGTGTGCACGTTGACGACTGCCAGGCGCTCGGAAAGCAATTGGGATTTTGACCATTTGTTGCGCAAGGCAACGAGTGCTCAGAATCCTAATTATAGTTAGAATACGTTAAGTAGTTTAAGTAAGTAGAATAGGTAGTTTGTAATTTCTTTTATATAAAATCTCAATAATGATACCGAGTTTTAGTAAATTTTCTCGAGGAATATATATGTAAGATTAGTTCGTAAAATAGTTCTTAGGCCGAAAGGCAATAATTATAAGATATAGTTAAGTTTAGAGCGTTCGCATAAGGACCAATAAATAAGAATAAGTATCCTGTTAATTTTAAGTTAGGTTTAATCATTTTTGTCTAGTTTGTAAGTAGATATTTATCAATGAATAAAAAGATGACTTTCAAAGTCAAAAAAAAAAAAAAAAAAAGCCAGCGGGATTTGGTTGGCGTGTGTTTGCGCTTCCGACAACACAAATATGTCTTTACGGCTGACGTGGTTAAAATGTTTCGCCAGATATGGGTTGATGACACTCATACTGATTATCAACGGATAGTTTGCCGCACAAACCCTTCGGATGAAATCAGTCATTATCGACTACGCACCGTCACATATGGAACGGCATCGGCACCATTCTTATCTGTTAGAGTATTAAAGCAGATCGCGTTGGACTATAAAATGCAGTATCCAAACGCGGCTCGTGTTTTGTTGAATGATGTGTACGTAGACTACATCATGACAGGTGCAAACTCATCGGAGGAGCTGATAAAACTACAATCGGAATTGGTTACTCCCTTATCTCTAGCAAAATTCGAACTCCGGAAATGGAACTCCAATTGTTGGCCCTTGCTTGCTCGCTTCCCCAAAGAAGATTGTGAATTCTCCGCTCAGAGTAGTTAATTAAGGTACTTGGTTTGCACTGGAGTCCTACTGCAGATGTATTTTCTTTTCGGATGACAGATTCACGACTTTGTACATCACCAACTCGACGAACGTTACTTTCGGAGATTGC
Source organism: Portevinia maculata (assembly GCA_949715645.1). NCBI lineage: Eukaryota > Metazoa > Arthropoda > Insecta > Diptera > Syrphidae > Portevinia > Portevinia maculata. Next base: position 126,520,118 of record OX454527.1, read on the forward strand.
TCGTATCTTCGACCCATTGGGATTCTTAGCCCCATCGGTTGTTCTCTTCAAACTTCTTTTCCAGGAGCTCTGGTCGTCTGAACTCAAACTCAGTTGCCATCAACACTTGCTGACCGGTGGACCGGGTATCAGCGGGAACTTCACTTCTTTGAGCAGATACGAATTGCTCGAAATGTGTTCTCCTCATATGAAGACGTCGAATTCCATGGGTTCTCAGATGCTTCGTCGGTGGCGTACGCTGCAGTTGACTATGCTCGCTGCAAAATTGCTGTAGCGCCGCTAAAACCTATCTCCATACCGCGACTGGAGCTGTGTGGAGCTCTTCTTCTTTACCGTGTAATCAAATTAATAACGTCATCAATACCCCAGAACGCGAAGGTTTTCGCTTGGTGCGATCCGCTAATTGTTCTGCACTGGCTATCCTCACCGACTCTTCGTTGGACTACGTTCGTAGCAAATCGCTGCGCTGCAATCCTCGAACAGATTCCGCGATATGCCTGGAACTATATCGCTTCAGAATCTAATCCAGCAGATTGTGCGTCACGCGGAGTGCTACCATCAAACCTCATCTATCATCATCTCTGGTGGACCGGTCCTCCTTGGCTGACGCTGTCACAAGATCTTTGGCCAGAAAAAAAGTTCTACGTGCAACAACCCGATTCAGCAGCGATTGTAGCAGAAGAAAAACAAACACCCAAGTAAGTGTTAACAACATCAACTCCTTCGGATGTACTAAACGTTCTGATCCTAAGAATATCATCGTGGTCTCGGTTGCTTTTTATACCCTATTCTAGGGGTATATTAATTTTGACGCATAGTTTGTAACATACCTTAATATTGCCCGTAGACCCCTAAAAGTTACTATATTTATGATCAGCATCGATAGTAATGTCGATCTAGCCATGTCCGTCCGTCCGTCCGTCCGTCCGTCCGTCCGTCCGTCCGTCGGCAAAAATTAGGCCTTTAAACTGGACCTAGAGAGCTGAAATTTTAACCATATACTCTCTAGGGTCCCGAAATAATCAAGTTTAAGAATTTTTGAAATCCGCCCACAGACACGCCCACAAACTCAAAAAAACAAAATTTTGGAAAAAATCGAATTTTGAGCTAGAGAGCTGAAATTTTTTATATATGATCTATGGCCCATAAAACTGATTGGGACATAAAATTTTCAAAATCCGCCCACTGACACGCCCACAATTAAATAAAACAAATTTTGGGAAAAATTGAATTTTGAGCTAGAAAGCTGAAATTTTTTATATATGATCTTTGGCCCATAAAACTGCTTGGGACATAAAATTTTCAAAATCCGCCCACTGACACGCCCACAATTAAATAAAATATTTTTTTTGAAAAACCAAAATTTGAGCTAGGGAGCTGAAATTTTTAATATATACTCTCTAGGGGCCCTTTATGCTCATGTGTAAATATTTTCAAAATCCGCCTACTGACACGCCCACAATTTTTTTTTTTTTATTTTTGAAAGTCCAAAGTTTGAGCTAGGGAGCTGAAATTTATAGTATATACTCTCTAGGTGCCCTTTATGCTCATACTTAAATTTTTTTAAAATCCGCCTACTGACACGCCCACAATTAAATAAAACAATTTTATTGAAAAACCAAAGTTTGAGCTAGGGAGCGTTTTTATTTACAAAAGCTTAGTTTTTTCGATAAAATCCTTTAAATTTTTGTCACGCCCACTTATGAGATATAGGAATAAGAATAGGGTATCCAACAGTTCGCCCAAGCGGACTGTAGCCCGCCCCTATGTTTTTTTTTATAATTTGCTTACGCTAAAGGGATTTTTTTCTGTTGTTACAGTACCCTTATAATGCTAAAAACACAGTGTAAGCTACTTGGTATTAGAAAGAATAGAGAGATAGGAAAGAAGGGTTTGGCTTCGAATTTTCTTTCGAATTCTTGTCGTCCTAATCAATACGCTAGTGTCCCTCGAGGAAGAGGTACATCGTTAAGCGAACTCAAAACCGCAAGAATCTACATTCTTAAGTACGTGCAACAACAGACATTTGATAGTGAAATTCGCCACCTCGTAAACAATCGGGAATTACCAACTAAGTCCAAACTCACTCGATATTATCCGTTCGTTGATTCCGATGGACTCTTACGTGTAGGGGGTCGTATTAAAAATGCGAATGTGTCTTATAACATAAAACATCCCATTATTCTCCCTAACACCAATGTTTCGTTTCTTATAGCTACTGAAATTCATAAAACTCACTTCCACCCAGGGGTTTCAGAAACATTTGCCATCATACGCCAACAATATTGGATATTGGGTAGCCGAAATCTTATTCGCAAAATTGTGCACACATGCAAACCGTGCTTTCTGCAGAAACGGGCTACAAGCTCGCAGCTCATGGGTGATTTGCCGCAGCACCGTGTTCACCAAAGTCGCCCATTCGCAAACACCGGATGCGATTATGCCGGACCATTCACCATCAAACTGTCGAAAGGTCGTAAGCCGAAACTAGCTAAGGCCTATCTGGCACTATTTATCTGCATGTCCACAAAAGCAATCCATTTAGAGATGGTAAGTGACCTAACCATCGATGCATTTTTGGCCGCCTTTCGCCGATTCGTATCTCGACGTGGAAAATGTTCAAATGTGTATACCGACAACGGAACAAATTTCCAAGGAGCTCGTCGCTGTCTCAATGAGATGCACAAGTTGGTCTTATCTCAAACCCACAACGATGATGTAGCGGCTGCTCTTGCGCTGGATGGAGTAGAATGGCACTTCATACCGCCCTCGGCACCCCACTTTGGTGGATTGTGGGAGTCCGGGGTGCGGTCAGTAAAGCTACATTTACGCCGTGTTCTAGGAGCAAATATCCTTACGTTCGAGGAGTTGTATACAGTGTTGAGCCAGATTGAAGCTATTTTAAATTCACGTCCTCTTTGTGTGTTGTCCGATGAAGATTGCAATCAACTAACCCCCGCACATTTCCTTATAGGTGAACCATATACCGCAGTTCCTGAGCCCAGTTACCTAGAGACGTCACCTAACCGCTTTGGACACTGGAATCATTTGCAATCGATGGTTCAGGGGTTTTGGAAAAGATGGCAGTCGGAGTATATCACTACGCTTCAAGAACGACCAAAATGGCAAACTCCCAAGGTTGAGCTGAAGAACGGCGACATAGTGGTTATCAAAGAACCAAATTTCCCGCCAACTAAGTGGCTTCTTGGCAGAATTGAAGCTACGCAGCCAGGACAAACACGTCAGAGTAGCAACAATCAAAACAGCTCGTGGAACCTTCACCGGTCCTATCACCAAGCTGGCAGTTCTCCCAATGTCCTGAAACTATCCAGGGGGGGGGGGGGGGGGGGGGGGGGGGTGTTCAAGATTATATTGATATTGATTGTATGTATCTCAATTATAGTTAACTCTAGTTTCATTTTCGTTATCATCATAATTTCTCATGTTTCATTTTTTCATAAATTATTTTTGTACCATTATGTTGTGACACATTTGTATATACTCGTATATTTCTTATTAGAGTCCAGTTTCATCACACCGCCAATGCACCGGCAATGCCTAAGCTTCCAACGGTTACCGAACAGCAGCAATAACAAAATTTGCACTGCGTTTTGTTCTTGTAAATAACACTTTTTGTTAGAGCTTTTGTGCATTGTCGATGTTGATGTGGGATGATGGTCTGCAGTCTGTGGTAACAGTTCTGTGGTATCAAATATTTTTTGTTCAAATAAATTCAAATGTGATTGATTCGTTGATATTCATTTTCTTTTTGATCGTGCCATATCCCTCCAATCTAGATCGATTCATTTTCGCTAGGGGTTTGTACAAGAATCTGCCACATATTGGATGGGTACCTTCTGAGGATGATTCTCATCTCATTCCATCCTTTGACTCTGCCCAACAAGAGCTCGCTTTATTAGACAACATTTTGTCTCTTGACTTACAGCAAACAAGCTGTATAAAAAATTTCAAAAACCGAACTCTCGATCTTGTTTTCTCTTCTGACTCTGTTAGTACTGTTGTTCTGGAATCCCACTTCAGTATAACTAACATAGATGATAATCATCCACCCTTGGATGTATTTATTGAACTGGGCGCACATCTGTACGAAAACAGTAATTCGTATGACCGTTCGCAATCTTTTGACTTTCGGAAAGCAAATTTTCAAAGGCTTTCTGATGAAATTAATAGCCTTAATTTTAATCTTACTGCGTTATCTAATATTGAAGATGCAGTCGGTGCTTTTTATTCTTTGATGGATAACTGCATGACAAAAAGTGTCCTGTTAAATCCTATAGGAATATGAAAACGTCCCATCCCTGGTATACTAAAGAGCTCAAATCGATACGAAACAGACGTAATAGGGCTTGGAAGAACTATTTAAAAAGTCTCTGCCATTCAGATCTTGAACTCTATCTCACATTATTCAATGAGTTCAAATCTTTATCCTGCAACTTATATATTGACTACATAAGTAAAATGGAATGCTCTCTAAAATTGGACCCCAAAATTTTTTGGGGATTTGTTAATTCTAAGAAAAAAAACGATGGTTATCCATCGAAACTTACTTACAATAGCTCTACAACTGCTGATTCGCTAGATGCAAGCAATATGTTTGCAGATTATTTCAGTAAGTCGTTTAGGGTGACCCCTCTTCACATAGATGAGCAATATTTTAGTTATCTAACTAGCTGTTCCCAAATAAGTTTTAGTAGTATCTCATTCGATTTGGAAACAATTTTAAAATGTATTTCTTCTTTCAAGAATGATTATTCATCAGGTCCTGATGGCATTGCACCGATCGTTCTTAAAAAATGTAGTCATGCAATTGCTCCATATCTTAAATATCTGTTTGAATTGTCCATTATTACTGGTAAATTCCCTTATCTATGGAAAAGTGCTTTTATCACACCTGTATTTAAAAAAGGCGAACGTGGTGATATCACTAATTATAGGCCTATTTCAAAGCTTTCGTGTATCCCTAAGCTTTTTGAACAAATTATTTGCGAAAAGTTAATATTTCTTTGTCGCAATTTTATTTGTAATGAACAGCATGGATTTGTAAGAAACAGATCCACTGTCACTAATCTGTTAAGTTTCTTGCATGATTGTTCTAATGTCTTAGAGAATAAGGACGAAATGGATTGCATATGCACTGACTTCTCTAAAGCTTTCGACCAGCTGTCCCATGAAATAATCGAGTTTAAGCTCAGGACTTTTGGTTTCCCACCAAGTTTCATAAAATGGGTTAATTCATACCTTAGATCGAGGGTTTATCAAGTGAAATTTAGAGGATCGCTATCTGTATCTTTCACAGCTCAGTCTGGAGTTCCCCAAGGAAGTCACCTCGGACCAATTTTATTTATACTTGCCATTAATGATGTTAAGGCATGTATAAATCACAGTAATATCCTGATCTACGCTGATGACGTGAAAATATATAAATCTATCACAGTGGCGTGGCGTGGATAATTTTAAAAGGGAAGACGTTGAAAAATTTAGTCACCTATAAAAATAAAAATCTTTAAAACCTGAAATAAAATAATTTTTAATGGGGATATTGTATCTACATAATATGCATTCCACATTGACTTAGCAAAAATATTCTAGCCACATTTTTTATACTTCAAGACATTAATATTTCAATCAACAATGAGCTTAAAGCATAACAAAAGTGGCTTCAAAAGAAGCCGGTCTTGACAGACGCATGATACAATAACTTAAAAATAACTTAGTAATTTTAAAATAAGAAAATTCAGAAGAATTATATGGATAATTCTTTATATTTGTTAAAATATAAAAACGATACAAATAATAATGTCAGCAATAAGAATAAATCAAAATTAAAAACAGCTAAAATTCACACACTTAAAAAAAAAAAAGTGAAAAGTTTTGTTAAAATATTAGTTCTTTATAATTATTTGTATTCTAATGCTATTCGACGATCTTTTTTGATAAACTCTGCCAATACCCTTTCATAGAAGTTTGGTCTATTTTTAATTTTAAGAAGAAGTCTTCTTTCTATCGATATGAGGGCTAAATCAGAGAGCCTATCCTCGCCCTGTGAGTTTCTTAAATAAGTATGAATTCTTTTTAAAGCAGAAAAAGACCTCTCAACGGAGGCGACGGAAATGGGAAGTGTTAAAAGTAAACTACTTAAGTTAACCAACGACCATACCACGTCGAGTTAATCGGCTCTCATCAGATCACCGTAATTAAACGACGTTGGGCGCGGTTAGTACGTAGATGGGGGACCGTTTGAGAACAACCGCGTGTCGTTGGCCAGTCCCATCTACAGAGTTGAGGTAGATAATTATACGTGGTATCACAATGGACCTAAATTGGTCTAAGTGTGTCGGCTACTGTCGGCAGCCACATAAACCTAACCTAACCTAAACTACTTAAGTTTAAGACTTGAGGGAACACTTCTTTCAATGCTTCACTATTCAAATGGTTGTAAAGGTCGAGAACCTCAAACTGCCGAAGTGACGACGAAGAATATAAAACATTAAGTTCATTTTTTAATGCCGTGAAGTCAAAAATTCTAGGAAAAAACTTAATTAGGGAAGATATTTTTACATCTGGACTGGAACGAGAAAAAGTGTCATACTTCAAATTATTTAGTAAATCCAAAAATGTAAGATTACTAAATGATTTATATCTGGCATTTATTTGGCTAACTATATTGTCTTTAATTTCAACAAAAAGGCGCTTATAATTCGTCTTCAAATCGAAGTCAAGCAACCTGCGTTTACGTGGAGGTTCGATGCAATCATTTACGCTGTCATAAATAACTTCAAACATATTTAAAAAGTCAGAGCTTATCCATGACTCAAAACGTTCGATTTCTTGCTTGGCATAACTAACGTCTGTTTGTTTTTTTTGAATTAAATTAAATAATACATCGGTCTTTGCAAATATTTCAGAAAGGGTATGAAGCAAAAAACAGAATTCCTTGCTCTCTAATTTATTTAAAACTTTCTGCCATCGAAAGTGTGTCAGTATCCCATTCCCTAGAGTCATTAATTATTTTACTAAAAGTTTCAATTATATCTATTCTACAGTTAAAGATTACGTTTATTATTCTTGAATGATAATGCCATCGAGTTTCCGATACTCCTGGCATGCGTCGATTGGAAATTTGTTTTAAAAGATTGGACCGCTTTGTGGATTTATTAAAAAATCGAACGATGCTATTAGTATAGCCAAAAAATAGTTTAAGTTCTGCTATGTTTTCTAGAGATCGGGATAGTACTAAATTTAAAACATGTGCATAACAAGGAATAAAATTTGCCATCGGGCATTCATCAAGGACCTTCTTTTGAACACCACCCCCCTCGCCGGACATAACTGCGGCACCATCGTAGGATTGTCCTATTAACTTTTCCTTGCAGTCGTATGTTTCAAGAATTTTAAATATATGATTGGATAACTCATTTGCATTACGACTTGCGCTAACGTCAAAAAATCCAAGAAATCTTTCTTGTATACCATCCTCTGACAAGTACCGAAATATGGCACTCAGTTGTTCCCTATGACTCAAATCTGGTGTTTCGTCGATCATAATCGACACGAACCGAGCATCCTTGATTTCCGTTTTAATTTCGTATCAAATCGTTTTGAATATCGTTGGATAAACCTGAAAAAATTGGATTGTGTGTACTTGAACACTGCTCTAAATGGGATTCCAATAAAGTGTCATATTTAGATAAAAAATAAACCGCTTCGACATAATTGCCACGATTATCTGAACTAGACCTTTCATCATGACCGCGAAATGCTAACTCCTGTCTGCCTAATAAAATGACCGTGTCGTCAATAAAACGTTCCATTAGTTTCCGATTTTTATCTACTTTTTTATTATGAACAACGAAAGAATTTCCTAAAGAAGTTTCAATGCGATTCGTGCCGAATTCGTGTAGGGATAAACAACAACGAATATGTTTTTCTGTCTTAATATGTTTTTTCGAAGAATTAACTAAATTATTTATATCAGTGAAACCCGTTCGGCTCCAAACACTGGCGGAGTTTGAAAAAAGAAGACAAGGAAAACAAAACATTTTATTAAGCTTGCAACTCCCAGTTAGCCACTTATATTTTTGGTATAAGGAAACATTAAAATGTGTCACAAAACCATCTCTCCTTTGGTAATTAATATTTATAAAAGGCATAGAGCGCCCTACGTCTATAACTTTTTTTTATCAAGAAAAGATAGCTTACTAAAACTATTTGAATCCTCCAGGAGGAAATCAGTTAAACAGCAATATACACTAATCAAAGACATTTCCAAAAAAAAATCAAAAACTGCACTAAAATTAAGAAGCTAAAATGTTTTTATCAGTAAGTTGGTAATAAAAGAAACTAAAAAATTACACATTAACCTTCACTTTCACTTTCACATCCAACTTTTCACTATTTTAATTTAAGATTTTATCAAATTGGCTTTACAAAACACTAGATTTTTTCAAGTTATTGCACTTGTGCAACGCAGTCTGTCAATAAATTCCAACTGATTCTAAATTAAAATTTGAATTCCTGCTTTAAAAAAAAACAAGTGTCGGTATTTTATTTGACATGAACTTCTCTTAAGCGATATGCTGAATTTACTCTGCTGACAAATTGCCATAATATTCTACCATATTTTATTTCATAAGACAAAAGTATAACAATACATTTGTAAAAACATCGAAGCATTAACTATCACAAGAGAGAAAAATGAAAGCTCAACTTCTTACATCAACACGCATATCAATATCAACATCAAATTCAAAATCAAGAATCAACCCACATAACACATTCAGATATTATGTCATAAGAAAAAAGAAATAAGTCAAACAACACCGTGTTATTAGACACAATGTTGCAAAAAAAACGAGTCAAACGTAGCACCTGCATTCCTGCAACATGTTGATATCTTCCGATTGAAACGCAATGCTAATCGCAAAAGGGAGAATGAAATGAAACAATTCCAAGTATTCAGCGTGAGATTCGGTTTATAAGACGAAATGTAGCGTCTTTTTCTTTGAATATAAAAGCGGGTGTTGAACAAAGAGGATCGGAACCGCAATGCTTGTAGAAGAAAGGGATATAAAACAAGTAAATAAGACGGAAAAATATTTTTTATTCTATTATAGAGAGCAGCGGTAGTTGAAAACTTTTTACTAAGAGTATTTTTGTGACTCTTCGTTGGTTTGTTGTTTGTGATTTGTGGATTGTGGAATGTGGTTGAATCTTGATTCTTGAATGAAGTATGAAGATACAGACGAGAGGTAGAATGAAAATATTAAACTTATTCGATAGCTTATGTGTGAGTGTGTGTGTAGATTTTATTTTATAATTAAAATACGGGACGGGTTTCATTTTTCATATATTTATTTGGCAGATAGTGCTTACTTTTGGTGGATTTTTAAAAGGGAAGACGGTAGGAATCGTGTTATATGGACGCCACGCCACTGATCTATCACTAGTCAGCAAGACAGAATGTTTCTTCAATCTGACATTAATAGCTTCGCCAATTGGTGTGATAAAAACGGTTTATCCCTGAACCCAACTAAATGTCAACATATGACATTTTCTAGAAAGACTATCCCTTCCACCTTTCAATATTCTCTGTCTCAACATATTCTTTGTAATGTTGATAATTTTAAGGATCTTGGGGTTTATTTCGACCCCAAACTGGTTTTTGCTAAGCATATTAATTCTATTATTAATAAATCTATTTCTATGCTGGACTTCGTAAAAAGGTGGGCGAAAGAATTTAATGACCCTTACGTTTCTATGTCATTGTACAATTGTTTTGTCCGTCCGATTCTAGAGCATACTTCACAAGTTTGGACACCGTTCTACAACATTCATTCAAATCGAATAGAGGCCATTCAACGTAAATTTATTCGATTTGCACTTAGAGGACTTCCATGGGATAATCCTTTTACCCTTCCTCCTTACAGTCACTCGTAAATGAGCATGTGATTGACTTGCATGTTAGTAAAATTAAACTGAAAAATATTTTGCGTAATAATACCTTAATGTCTTAATTTATTTGCATGATTTGTGTTTGTGTTAGTATTTTATAGGTACATAATTATTGTATTTTTAATTGTTTTGTCCTTACTAACACCTGCACTAAATGATGAGCCTGTGGGAGCAATTTTAGTGCCGGCAAATTTCTGCTCGTGATAGTTGCTTGCTTTAAGCACTCCATGACACAGAACTGATAGTGTATTTAAGAAATTCGTCGATTCTTAACCACCCACCTCACCAGCTGGTCAGATATAAAACAAATGCTTATTCTAAAGTTTGGTGGTATTAAAAACAGCTTTCAGTTGTATGAAGATCTCAGTAATTCGCAATACAGAGGGAATGTATACCAATTCTATAATTATATTCAAATAGATTTAAGTCTCTGTTGCGAAGCAACATGGTCCAAACCATGGATTTTTCTGAATTCAAATAAATTCACTAGAATTGCAAATTGCCGTCGGCAAAACACATGAGTCGCGAGCTATGCGAATAGACAAATAAAGGAGAGAACAAAAAACAGTGGAGAAATTTCCATATTTTGTGTCGCCCAGTACTCTACACTCTTCTCCACAACCAAAATCAAACGACTATCACAAGTCTCCAAGACTTAGAAGAAGAAGGGGAGAATGAAGAAATCGATGTTTCTCCTCTTATCGCACCCCCTGCCACGCTCATCAGGGTGATGGAGCTGCGTACGCAACGAGTGCGTACGGTGCTAACATTGTTGGGACATTTTATGTGGAATAAAGGGATTAGGAGAAATCGTCACTAGCGGCGGTGCATCCCACGGGTTGCCAAAGTGACCGCAAGGTGCAATGACCAAGCTGACCATGGCCTTGACCAAATAGCAAAGCAGACGAAGAGGTTTCTTCCACAGTCTGCGAGGAAACGGAGATTCGATTCCCATCTAACCATTGTGTACACCGGACATTCAATCGAATAAAGAAAGTCGTTACAATTTGAATTTGCCTTGTCTTGTTTTTTCTATTGTTGTGCATGATCAGTCGACGTTGGTTTTTTTGTTTTTGAGTTTTTAAAGGATCCGATTTATTTCTTTCAAATTTAGCTGTTGCCCTTGCGGCAAACATTGGTCATTCGAGCCGGATCCTTTATAAGGACAATAAAAAGTGTAAAAAACAATTTAGACAATTAAAAAAGACATTAAACATATAGTTCTATTTATTAATAGTGACAATTGATTAAAGTAGAAGCAAGTGTTCATTTAATCCATCATCCTAAAGTCGTCGCGTTTCGTTCGTCTTCTTGATCCTGGGGAAAGCTGACGTTGGAGAATCTGGTGCAGCGAAGGAGCAACGCTTTCAACAGGTGTGTGGCATTTTTTTTAACATTCAATTTAATTTATTGAGCAGTTAACTCAATTACAAATTTATGTATTTATCGTGTGTTGTGTGGTGTGCATATAAAATTCAATATGAGCAAGAGGAAAATATGCAATCTCATAGATTCTATTCAGAATGTGTATGCAATTACGTACCGATTATAAGGCATATTTAGAGCTAGGCGACGAGCGTAAATCGGTGCACATGAATGAAGCTCGTTTGAGCAATTTAGAGAAGTCTTTTGAGGAAGCTCGAGGACTGCATCAAAAAATTGTTGCGGCTCCTACGGAAGATGCAAAAGTTAAATACATGGAAGTCTTGACTTTCCACCATCTTAAGGAATTGTATTACAATTACTCTTCCGAGTTGAAGGCACAATTGCAGATTACAGGCAATAATCAATCACAAGGGTCTTTGAACGCTTCCTTAACAGGATCAACGGTTTCATCCATGGAACTTAAGCTTCCACCAATCAATATTCCCACATTTTCTGGGTCTTTTCAAATGTGGCCTGAATTTCGAAGCCTATTTGAAAGTCTTGTCAACAAAAATTCATCGATCTCGGATGTGCAAAAGCTTCATTATTTGAAGGCCAATTTAAGTGGTGAAGCCGAACGCTTACTGCGAAACACCACAATTGGCGAGGGTAATTTTGATTCTGCTTGGGCAATATTGGTTAAACGATACCAAAATCTACGATTTCTTAAGGAAAATCAATTTAAATTGCTTTTCGACCAACCAAAATTATCCCAGGAGTCGGCAGAGGACCTAAAGCAGCTCCTAGATACTACAAACGAAGCAAAAAATTCGCTAAAGAACCTTGGAGTTTCGGTTGCATCCTGGGAGGATGTGCTAATCTTCCACACCGTCCAGAAACTACCACTAGTCACTAGAGGTCTATGGGAATCCAACATTTCAGCTTATGTCGATTATCCGACATACAGTATCCTTGAGGATTTTCTGCTTACGAGGTCTCGAACATTAGACATATTAGGAGAATCTTCATCAAATTCAACCAAAGTGAGAAAATCTACTGCAGGTATAGTTCGCTCACATAATTCGACTATTTTCAAATGTTCAATGTGTCAGGGTTTGCATTCAATAAGGAACTGTTTCAAATTTAAGGCATTAAATCCGAAAAAACGACAGGATCTTGTCAAGAGAAATAAGTTGTGTAATAATTGCTTATCCAACGCACATTCGACACAAAATTGTACAAGCATGTTTACGTGCTTCGTATGCAAACAAAAGCATCATTCGTTGCTGCATGCCAACGAGGCATCGACGCAACGCATGCTATGCAACCAAATCCGACAGAAGCCAGTCAGCAACCTGCTTAACAACCCTCCTCTTCCGTTCAAACTTCACAGTCAGAACAATCAGAGAATGCAACCTCCTCCCACAGAGTAGCTTCTGCACATAACACGTACATAGCCGAAAACAGTCGATTACAAACTGTTCTTCTGGCTACTGCGCTCGTTAGGGTGGTCACCTCCGTTGGCCAACCATTGCTGCTGCGAGCACTCCTTGATCCTGAATCGGAGGCTTCCTTCATATCTGAGTCTGCTGCGCAACGTTTAAATCTTTCCAAAGAAAGGAGCCATGTAAACATACTAGGCGTTGGGGAAACCTACACCGGCGTCGCGAAACACAAGGTATCCCTGACGATATTTTCGAAGGTCAACGACCATTTCAGCTTGCAGCTTAATGCGTTAGTTTTACCTAAGCTTACAGCCGTCTCCCAATGCAAAATATTTGCAGTGTTAACTGGAGTCACCTCAAAAATATTCAGTTGGCTGACCCGACGTTCAATAAGCCAGGCAAAATAGACGTTCTACTCGGCTGCGACGTATATCCGTCTATTATTCTTAAAGGTATTGTTGAAGGCCATCCAGGCACACCTATGGCTCAAAGGACAGAGCTTGGTTGGGTACTCTCGGGTGGCATCTCTACTGACAATCAAAATTCGATCACGTCCTTTCACACAACAACTGTCGTGTCTGAACCTGACCTGCAAGCGATGCATCTTAAGTTCTAGGAACTTGAAGAGGTAGCAAGGAAGAAAATGATATCGGCAGACGAAGAACAGTGTGAAATGCACTTTTGTAGAACACACCAGCGTCAAGCTGATGGAAAATATAAGGTGCAACTTCCATTTAAAGAAGGAAGACGTCCTATGTTGGGTTTTTCTCATAAATCTGCGCTTGTTAGGTATCTGCATTTGGAAAGAAAGATCCAATTAAACACAACATTTCATGAAGAATATAGAAGAGTTTTCAACGAGTACAAGGAACTAGGACATATGACGGAAGTAGATCCTTCGTCAATAAAACAAGCTCACTATTACATTCCCCACCACGCAGTGATAAAAGAATCAAGTACTTCGACAAAACTGCGCATTGTTTTTGACGCGTCTTGCAAATCCTCTGACGGCAAATCTCTCAATGATCATCTTCTTGTTGGCCCACGGTTACAAGATGATATTTTTGACCATATTGCACGGTTCAGAAAACATAAATTCGTTTTTGTAGCAGATATTGCTAAGATGTATAGGCAGATCTGGGTTCCTTCGGAAGATGCTGTCTATCAACTCATCTTATGGAGAGATGCAGAAGGCGAAGAAGTCAAGACGTACCGGCTCAACACCGTCACATTCGGCACTGCCGCGGCCCCATATTTGGCGGTTCGTACGTTACAACAACTGGCTGCAGACGAACGAGAGGACTACCCACTGGCATCAAAGATTGCAATCGAAAATTTCTACGTGGACGATGTCATGCACGGCGCAGACTCAGAAGATAAAGCCCTGGAGATGAAACGCCAACTGACGACTATGTTGAATCGAGGTGATTTCCCATTACTTAAATGGGCCAGTAATAGTGAGAGATTGTTGTCGTCAATTCCAGATGAAGATATAGAGGTTCACCTCCCGCTACCATTCGACGAAGGGAACACAATAAAAACGTTGGGAATCCAGTGGCATCCGGGTAAAGACATGTTTTCAATTAAAATAAGTATTCCAGAGGCAAAGAGGACAACTAAGAGAACAATTTTATCCGATATAGCACGTCTTTATGACAAAATGGGTTGGATTTCTCCTTGCGTCATTGTCGCGAAAATCCTAATGCAAGATATTTGGAAACAGGATCAGACGTGGGGCAGTGACCTCTCACCTACAATTACTTCCGCGTGGCATAATTTTAAAATGGAACTCAACTCGGTTAGTAATATCGAGATCACTAGCTGGATAAATACTACTAACGACTCTCTACTGGAAATCCATGGATTCTGCGATGCCTCCGAAAAGGCATATGCCGCAGCTGTGTATGTACGAGCCATCAATGGAAGTACAACCAAAACAACACTTCTTTTCTCGAAAACTAGGGTCGCACCCCTAGAGTCTAGTCTCCAAGACCTAGAAGAAGAAGGGGAGAATGAAGAAATCGATGTTTCTCCTCTTAACGCACCCCCCTGCCACGCTCATCAGGGTGATGAAGCTGCGTACGCAACGAGTGCGTACGGTGCTAACATTGTTGGGACACTTTATGTGGATTAAAGGGATTAGGAGAAATCGTCACTAGCTGCGGTGCATCCCACCGGTTGCCAAAATGACCGCAAGGTGCAATGACCAAGCTGACCATGGCCTTGACCAAATAGCAAAGCAGACGAAGAGGTTTCTTCCACAGTCTGCGAGGAAACGGAGATTCAATTCCCATCTAACCATTGTGTACACCGGACATTCAATCGAATAAAGAAAGTCGTTACAATTTGAATTTGCCTTGTCTTGTTTTTTCTATTGTTGCGCATGATCAGTCGACCTTGGTTTTTTTGTTTTTGAGGTTTTAAAGGATCCGATTTATTTCTTTCAAATTTAGCTGTTGTCCTTGCGGCAAACAGTCTCCTTAATCAAAAATCTTTACAAGGAAACGGAACCTACGAAATTGTTAGAAATAACGACACAGCTTTGGCTGTCCTCAAAGAAAAATTCCCTCCCAACATGAGAACAGCCTTGTACTCCTTTAAACCACATTCATTACAACAAGCCCTTTACGAACTTTTACAAGCTGGTTTTAAAACTTATCAAGACAATGATAAAAGACAACCTAGTTCCAATAACAGAGGAAACAAAAACCAAAATAAAAACATAGGGACGGGCTACAGTCCGCTTCGGCGAACTGTTGGATACCCTATTCTTATTCCTATCCCTCATAAGTGGGTGTGACAAAAGTCTTAGTATGGTTGAATTAAAGGCCGCCTAGAGTATATATTATAAATTTCAGCTCCCTAGCTCAAACTTTGGATTTGCAAAAAAAGTTGATTTCAAATTGTGGCCGTGTCAGAGGGCGGATTTTGAAAATATTTTCACATGAGCTTAAAGGGCCCGTAGAGAGTATATATTATAAATTTCAGCTCCCTAGCTCAAAATTTGGTTTTTCAATAAAATTGTTTTATTTAATTGTGGGCGGAGTTTGAAAATGTTATATCCCTAGCAGTTTTAGGAGTCATATAAAAAATTTCAGCTTTCTAGCTCAAAATTCGATTTTTTTCCAAAATTTTGTTTTTTTGAGTTTGTGGGCGTGTCTGTGGGCGGATTTCAAAAATTCGTAAAATTGATTATTTTGGGACACTAGAGAGTATGTGGTTAAAATTTCAGCTCTCTAGGCCCAGTTTAAAGGCCTAATTTTTGCCGACGGACGGACGGACGGACGGACATGGCTAGATCGACATTACTATCGATGCTGATCATAAATATAGTAACTTTTAGGGGTCTACGGGCAATATTAATAATAAAGTTAAAATTAATATACCCTTAGAGGGTATAAACAATCAGCAAAACAAATATCAAAATAACTTTAAATAATATAATATCATAATAACCACAATAATATTATAATAATTACAAAAACAAAAACAATCGTTACCAAGGAAAGAACCATAATAAATATTAACCAAATAATTGTGTTTAAGAAACACAACGTTTTGAACCAATGGATCTTCACAATTTAGAAGAGCAATACAAAATGCTTCTTGAAGTAATTATTACGAACAAGAGCAACATTTTTGGCATACAGCATCGGAACAACAAGCAGATTGCTCTTTATTAAATTAACTAGAGGACAAAAACCACTAAGAATGCCTGTAGAGACAGGTGCTACAACTGTCTCCTTCGAGAAGAAGACGCTCCAAAACAACTTATTAGAATCCGAAAAAACCTTTAACAATACAAACTGTAGGAAACCCGATTTCCATCACAAAAGATCTAATAATACCTAAAGAAAAATATATATATTATCCGTAGTCGAAAACGCAATTTAAAATTCATAGTTTCCATAACGACTACCTTCTCCCTCTCCACTATCCCCTGGGCTGGACTTAAGGTGTGACACGACCCGTGCCGATAGTCGACCAGGCTGAGGGCCCAGTTATAAAATAGTTCAGTCGTCCACGGAGTATCCGGATACCTGGCGACCTCCGGATTAACCAGCCTTATCTGCATATTGCGGATCTCTGTGCAGGCGGACCTCCTTTCTCCGCTACTCGTGGGTACAGAAATTATGAATAAACAACAAAACAAAACAAAAAATATCAAGACCGTTATCTCTTCAAAACCGGGCGGTAGTACGGTGACCTTGCTGTAAACTGACGCGGCTCCTGCAACGAAGAGTAGCACTGCGACTGTGAGTAATCGTGGTTCAGTTGCTGCCAGCAGCAGTGAGCCTAATATAGGCAAAACGATTCCTAGCAGCGGTAGGATTGTGGCACTTCATGGCCCTTCCGTTGCTAGCCTAACCAAAAAACCAACTACTGATCCCAGTACGTCTCGCAGTGGATGTCCGCGACAACGCACTCCCTCGAGGGCGTACTACAATGACAGGCGAAATGCCATAAGAGCTCTGAAGGTCTTTGGAGATATTCTGGAGACCGACAGAACACCGCAGCAGATCGCAAAATTAAAATGGGCCCAAGGACTCCTGGAGAAGGACAAGACCGCTAACAAGGACTTCACGTCCAAGCGCCAGAGATCGGTGGAAGAAACCACTTCGGTTTCCAAAAAACCTAAGGCGCATAACACCAGCACCACCTCACATTCCGAGGTTTGGCCTGGAGCGAAGCTGGAGGTTGTTGCGAAGGAGGATATCCCGAGCAGACCGAGGGCTCGTGCTTGGAACCCTGCTGCACCCCCGTCAGCAATCCCTCACTCCTGACCCACGAGTGGAAAGTCGCGAAGCTGGAAGACCAAAGGGGATCCTTCAGATCAGCTATAATAGTGATCAACCAGGAATCCCTGGCTCCTTTGGCGAAGACCAACGGCGCAATCCAGTTCGGTTTAGATAAGATTACACTTCGGGTCTACAAAAAGGATGACCCAGACGCTAACAAGCCTCCTTATGCCTCTGACACAGGACTTAACACCCCTGATCCTGGAGCATCAATCTCCCTTTCATCCATGGAAGATGATGACTCAAATAAGGCTGCCCCCACTCAGCCCTCTACGTCCACTGACAACACCAATTCTAGCATGGACACGGAAGACCTCATCAGTAGGGTCCTTCTAGGCTCGTCCTCTGACTCAGACCTACATAACACCGTGGTGGAGGCTCCTCTGCCTGATTGCGAAGATCAATGTTGCGATTAACACAGATCAACCTCCACCACTCCAAAAAGGTTTCGCCCTCCCTTCCGTCTTTCTAAAGATAGAGAAGATTTGGTCCTGATCCAAGAGCCATGGATTGTTAAAAACCTGGTTCGAGGACTCCGGACTCATGGATACAAATTGTTGTATGCAACAGACAAAGGTAAACCTACAACTTGCATACTGACAAAAAGTAGCTTAAATGTATTTTTACTCCCTAATTTCTGCGACCGTGATGCAACCGTGGTGAGTCTAGAGACTGCTAGCGGCACCTTTTTTTTTTTTTTTATATAATTTGCTTACGCTAAAGGGATTTTTTTCTGTTGTTACAGTACCCTTATAATGCCAAGAACACAGTGTAAGCTACTTGGTATTAGAAAGAATAGAGGAAAGTTGTGTTTGGGTGCAGTTGTAGGGTTTTTCTCCACGGGTGGTGTCTAAGTTACTTACGGAGATTACGATTTCATGTATTTGGTATAAAGTAATGGACTTGGCCGGGATTCGAACGCACGACCTTCCATTCCGTAAGCGAATACACTACTACTGCACCATTGCCACCGCACCTATTGGACAGCCTCGGCTTATCTGGCCCATGACCACGTAGGGTCCTTGTTCTTGCCTGGTGTCAACCTAGAGGGACTGATCGCGGCAGCACAACATCAAAAAACTGGACTCATTATTGGATGTGATGCCAATGCGCACCATTCAGTATGGGGCAGTTCCGACATCAACGACAAGGTGAGTCTCATTTTGATTATATTCCTAATACAAATCTCATTGTGTACAACACTGGAAGTGAACCTATCTTCATTACAAAAGATAGACAGGAGGTTCTAGATATAACTCTGGCCTCCAACTCAATCCTTCAGGAAATTATAAACTGGAAAGTCTCGACGGAAGACTCTTTTAGTGACCACCGTTACATTCAATTCAGTTTAGCTGATGACCCTCCCCGCCAACCAGTATTTAGGAATTATAGGACAACTGACTGACGCAAGTATAGAGAAGTGCTAAAAAGTTCAATGAAATCTGAACTCCTAAGGCCTTCTGTAACACCACGGAGCTAGATAAGAGGGCCAAGGTACTCACCTCGGCCCTCAATAAGGCTTTGACTTCTGCCTGCCCGCTCATACGGCCTAGAGGCAAAAAGAAGCCGCATTGGTGGACCCCAGCACTAGGACCTCTAAGAAGCAGTTGTAGGAAACTGTTCAACCAAGCCAAGTTCACAAAAGCTGAAACCGACTGGGGGTCATACAAAGCATCTCTCAACGCTTACAAAAAGGAACTGAGGAGAGCCAAACGCTCGTCTTGGTGACTCTTCTGTGGAAAAATAAAGGAATCTTCGGAGGCATCTAGGCTTAAGAAAAATCCTCTCAACCAACCTAGCTATGCCTAGCTATTTAAAGAAGGCGGACGGCTCCTGGACCACTTCCAGCGAAGAATCGCTGAATCTACTACTGGATACACATTTCCCAGGTAGCTCCCACGTTACTAGCAATAAAAACCTGTCTAGGTCAATTGCACGTACCACAAACTACAAAGGTCTGATTACTAGGGACAAACTGCTTTGGGCGATTCACAGCTTCAAACCATACAAATCCGCGGGGCCAGATGGCATAATACCAGCTGAAATTCAAAACACCTCGGATATCATCTCGCCTT
The DNA here is from genome assembly GCA_949715645.1 of Portevinia maculata. Classification (NCBI taxonomy): domain Eukaryota; kingdom Metazoa; phylum Arthropoda; class Insecta; order Diptera; family Syrphidae; genus Portevinia; species Portevinia maculata. The sequence goes on from OX454527.1 coordinate 126,539,774, forward strand.
TGCGTGAAATAATCCTAAAAAGCTGCATAGAAATGGTTTACATTCCGCGGTCATGGAGAGAAGTAAAAGTAGTTTTCATACCCAAAGCCGGTAAATGTTCCCATGTAAATCCTAAGGATCTCAGACCCATAAGCCTATCGTCATTCCTTCTAAAAACATTAGAAAGTCTGATTGATATCCATCTACGTACTAACATTGATACAAAACTTCGGTCTACGGCTCAACATGCATATTGCAAAGGCAAATCTATTGAAACAGTCTTACATACGTTCGTACGTTCAATCGAATACTTCCTTGGATATTGAGGGTGCTTTTAACAACGTCAATACATCCGCAGTCGCAAATGCACTGTCAGATCAAAAGGTAGATGACTCACTTGGTGAGCTTATTAAACTACTTCTTACAAGTCGGATTATAAACTCGAAACTGGGTATGACATCTGCCAGAAGATCTGCCAGAAGATCTGCCAGTAGAGGTACGCCACAAGGTGGAGTCCTATCCCCCTCCTTTGGAACTTGGTGGTGAACAAGCTGCTGATGTGCCTGGAAAGGGAAGGCTGCGGGGTGATTGCCTATGTAGATGACGTTGCAATTGCCGCCTCAGGGAAGCACCTAAACACCCTGAAGGAACTTCTCCAAAACCCCCTTAACAAGCTAACTACATGGGCAGATCGTTGTGGGTTGGGTGTTAACCCTCACAAAACCGAACTTGTTCTATTCACTAGGAAACATAAAATTCCATACATTTATCCCCCATCTATCAGGGGTACAAGTCTAGTCTTTTCGGACGAGGCTAAATACTTGGGTCTCATTCTGGATAGAAAGCTCAACTGAAAACCTAACATTCAAGAAAGAGTTCGTAAAGCTACAGCAGCACTCTTCTGCAAAAAAGCCATTGGTAATAAATAGGGGCTTCAACCACGCATTACCGCATTAATTGGCTATACATCTCGGTAATAAGACCGATACTTATGTACGGGGTGGTTGTTTTTTGGACGGCCCTAGATAAAGCGATAAATCGCGATAAGCTAAGCAAAGTCCAACGAACAGCGTGTCTCTGCATGAGTGGTGCACTGCGCACTACCCCCTCTGCTGCAAAGGACATTCTGTTTCACCTGACACCACTGGACAGCTTTAGCAAGCAAGTGGCTGCTAGTGCGGCTATCCGCCGCAAAACATGGCCCGAGAATGAAATCGGCCACGCATCTATTCTGAAAAAATTTAGAATCCTCCCTAGTAACATAGACTACACCACCTCAGACCCTTCTTGACAAAAACTTCACGGTCAAGATCCCCCCGTCAAAAATAATTCGATCCACTTTTATACCGATGGATCCAAAACCGACAAGGGGGTAGGAGGTGGTGTGTTCTCTGACAGGCTGAACCTCAGCCTCTCCTTTCGACTCCCTGATCACTGCAGCGTGTTCCAGGCGGAAATCTTGGCTATTAAAGAAGTCCTGTCGTGGCTGAAGAAGAACGTGATATCCGTTATGGACATCTGTATCTTCTTCAAACTCTATCGTAGTTCGTAGTCCGTGACTGTCGATCATCCCTAGTGGATATGGCGAAGCATTTTAACATTCACCTATGCTGGGTGCCAGGACATACAGACATTCCAGGGAACTGTAGGGCGGGTGAACTCGCAAGAAAAGGAACCATACTGCCCCTTCTACCTGATAAAGGTTCATTAGGCATCAGAATTGCTACATGCAAACTCATGTTTATGAGACAGACCATTGAGAATTCTAACCCTAGGTGGACAAGTGGCAACACTTGTCTAGCGACAAAACAGATTTGGCCAAAGCTGGATCTGAAACGCTGTAAGTGTTTGATATCTCTGAACGGACTTCACCTTGGTGCTATAATTGGTGTGATCACCGGACACTGTCTCATAGGCAGACATGCAACAAGGCTTGGCGTCCACACAAATGACTTCTGCAGAAGCTGTATGGACGAGGAGGAGGAGGAGTCAATTATCCACCTTCTCTGCACATGCCCTACTCTCCCTCAAATACGTAAATTCCATTTAGGATCCTTCTTTTATAATTATATTAACGATTTCTTTAACACCGACTTCAAAAGTCGGTCAAGCTTCATCAAAAGCTCCAACTGGTTCAACGAGTAGACTGTCACTACAACCTAACCTAACCTAACATAACGACTACAACGGTATTCTAGCGAACAATATATTAATCCCTAATAAAAGGGAAATACGATATAAAGATAGATATGGTTCCACCATTAACTATCTAAATAGTATATCCTCTATCGAACTCATTATTTATCATTGTGAAGAAAATCATCGCCGTTATCACTTAAACTATTAACAAAAACAAACGCAATTCTTTTTCGAGATATCGTGATCGACCCGCTCTTTGGTAATGTTTACCAGTCACTGAAATCGCAGCCCATTTTCAGAATGGATATTTTTTTGTAAAGCCCAGCAATAATAAATATATATTATGTATCAAATCATATTTGCTTAGTGACTATCTATTACATTACACTTTAGCATCTTATCTTGCAGTTAATTTTGTTTTCACCGTATGTTAATACAAAAACCGATATACTCGTATAAATTTTAATTCGACTTACTTATGCCGTCCAAGTATAATTGGGTGGCGACGGTGTAGAGGTTAGTGTGTTGGCTTGTGACCCGTGCGGTGCAGGTTCAATCCCCACGAGGAACAACAACATACGCCACTCATTCACATGCCTCTACACCAAAAAGAAGGATGGACCGTTACCAAGTCGGAGTGCACAAAAAAAAAAAAAAAAAAAAATCATTCGAATTATTTTGCACGAAATAACGTGTCCTGTCCTGAGAGCGAGTCATCAATCGTATCCCCTTCTTATAAACTACCACAAGTGGCTTTTACAGCTTTGGCAAACACACTAGCGACAGTGGACTCACCGTGTGCATAGACCATCCCGCCATTTTTCCTATTATAAATATCTATGTAGACGTGCAATTCAACCCGTAGAAAAAAAAACAGATGCCACACACACACTTTTCCTTAAATAAGCCAACATAAACTACAGCTAAATTAAAAGTAGAAAACAAAATACTTGGATTATTACCTTGGAGCATATAGAGTTAATGAAATCATCCTAAAACAATTTAAAGGGAGGAAAGGACGAGCATGAAACGAAATGAGAAAATAAAAGAATATCTATCAACAATTTAAAGTAACGCGGATGTTGAAATAAGGTCTCGCTGTCATACCCAAGGTGAGAGCATGCAGGCGGATTATAGGGTTATAAAACAGCAATTAAATTGACTGGGATACCTGCATTCTATTAATGTATGACCTATGAGAAAATGGCATACAAATGTTTACTTACCGAAGGGCTCTTGGGCAGACCCACTCTTTGCCCACATGTTGTTAGGAGGTTAACGAGGCACTCACGTACTCGACCCTGTGACATCCATGGACGCTTCCATCCACTTAATGGCGCGGAGTCTGCAGGCGATAAACTTGCACTTCGCCGTGGGGAATTTGGCGTACCGACGTGCGGCATATGCGAATAATTTCCTTGTCCATTTTTATTCTGTTGCACTATGGATATAATCGATGATGAGTTTACATTGGCTGATGCATGAGTGCATGCATCTTCTGACTTTAAGAGAATTCGTCTTCCAATAAGTGGGGTTTGAGATACATCGAATGTAAACTCCATTGTTCTTCCGGCTAGTTCCTTCTTGCAAAACATTTCCGAGTCTGGATAGGCGCCATAAAAACTGAAGGACAATGCACCACTTCCACCCTCGCTCGGTGGCACAACTTGCAAACTTGAACTTCTTGTTACGATGAGTTTTAATATTTTCAACGATTCCTTCCAATGCGGTGTCTACGAAAGGAAAGCATATATTAGCATCGATGTATTTACATTAACATCAACTATAAAATATAACAAGGCGAAAGTAAAAAGTCAACTTTGTAATTGGACTATTTTCATTTCGTCTTAATAAATAAAGACACAAATGCAAGTAGACCAGCTTTTGATTGACCTCAGTTATGAAGTAATCCGATTTCCAGAAGGATTGCCAGTATTTGTTGAGGCCAAACCGGCAAACCCCACAGACGGACCAGTAGGGATGCAATAAAGTAAAAATAGAATCGCCATTAAGAAATTTGGCAGAAACGTAAATTCTTAATAAGAATAAGTGCAAATGTACGCTTGCTTTTCTTCAAAGAATTTGTAAATAGTAGAAATTGAACATATTTCAGTGAATTTCTGCTCATTGTCTATGACACACGCAAAATCCCTTTCTCCGTTAATTGTTCTTCGTAAATAATGAATTTACAGTGTTACAAGTGTTTAAACGCAATCCCCAACTCTGATTCATTATCGTGTGGCATTATGTGGTTTATACACATACACAGTGAATGTGCTGATTTGCTAACTAATTTGATTAATTTAACTAAAGCAAATGCTAACATTTTTTTCAAATGTGATAAGTGCTTGAATAATCCTATATCTATTTGCGCGCAAAAATATTTGATCTTTTCTCTTTTATGCAAGAGAACGATTCCTCTTTGAGTACTGATAGTGAAAGCATATCCTCAAAATTACATACAAGTGCATCAAACATTAGTCGTAATATTCGTGGTAGCACACGCGACCAAAGAAAAGCAAAGGTCGTCGAACCCGTCAAACTGTCCACAAATAGACGTGCACTCTCTTCGCCTGCTTTGGATCGTCTTACTGTGAAAAATAACAAGTGCTCTCCTGCTAGTTCCCGTCTAAAAGCTGTTGCCGCCCCTTCTTCAGTTACTGCTACTGTCTCTTAAGCTGGTACAAGTAGTATTAAATCGAAAAAGAAAGCCGAAAAAGCTCGCCCGTCGTCATCTCCAGATCTCTTCAGTAATACATACTTGGATAAGAGAAACGTTATCTCTAGAAGGATGTTGTTGTTTCTGCTAAGGCTATTATATATGAGAAACTCCTCACATGATCCGTTGTCTGCTGCTGCAAATTCTCATGACAAAAACGACTTATCATCTGTTGCGCTCATGGTGAACCCGTTGGCACTTATTTAATTCAAGATGACAACAATAATATGATCGCTGATGTTGATGGTGGGTGCTGCTGTTTGTGCTGTGCACGAACGAAATGTGGAACCATTGGATTCTACCTTGGTTGAGAATAATGCTAATCAAAATCAGAACTTGAATAAAACCCTAAATGTAATTATTTTTACTAATTCGGTTTTTTGTGATCTATAAATGTTAAAATGGTTTCACAGTGGTAGTTTCCGATTCGCCAACACTACTTGGAATAAATTCATGTCTGAATTTGTGCCATAAATAAGTCAAACTTGAGGATATTAATCGAAAGCACAGCTTCGCAAATTTTAAGATTGGAGTGCCAGTGAAATTCGCTAAAGTGGTCTTTACCAACACTTTCTGGTCAAATGGTGCAAAGATTAGACCATTTGTATATAAGTCAAAAAACTTGCCAGAGACGATCGCCGAAAAACCGAATTTATAACGACACATAATCTAGTCACACAAAATCACATCATTCGTCGCTTAAGATGTATTTCCATAACGCCAGTGGTGTGCGAACTAAAGTAGTAAACGTTTTTAGAAACTCATCCTGCACGTTCGAGGACATTATCATAATCGTGGAGTCTTGGCTCTATAGTGGTATTCTTTCTATAGAACTTTTTGATTGACGTCTTAATAATACATATCGTTTCGATCGCTGTAAATGTGGAGGTGGTAGAGTAAGTTCGGGTAATGTGGAGTAGGAGGGTAATGTGGACCCCTGCATTTCTCATTTATCTGAGAGAGTAAGAGATCTGTTGTTATTACTATATGTTAGTTCCCGTTATCAGAAAGCCAAATCTTTCATTGCCAGGTGTTCACGAGCTATAGATTTTGCGCAGTTCGATGATTCTTGTTTTGGTGTGACGTCGATGTTAATTTTTGCTCCGATTAAAAAGTTTATTTTTTTAAAACTAAAGGCTCAACTGATATAAGTGTTTCCATTTTGCGTTTGATTTTTTGTGTTTTATATATATATAAGATGAGTTTTACTATTTCGCATGAATTTAATATAAATAATGTAGAATCTCTTATGACATACAGCTGTCGGCTAATGTGGAGTACGAACAATCGGGTATAGTGGAGTAGTACTCCAGATTTGCCATCTGTTTTTGTTGAGCTCTTATAGTAGATATGAATTCATTTATAGATTCATCTGAAAATGCCAAAGAAAGGAATACAAGTGAGGAAATGGGACCCCGCTGCAATGGAAAAGGCATTTTTTTTTTTTTTTTTAAATACACTATCAGTTCTGTGTCGTGGAGTGCTTAAAGCAAGCAGCTATCACGAGCAGAAATTTGCCGGCACTAAAAGTGCTCCCACAGGCTCATCATTTAGTGCAGGTGTTAGTAAGGACAAAACAATTAATACAACAATTATGTACCTATAAAATACTAACACAAACACAAATCATGCAAATAAATTAAGACATTAAGGTATTATTGCACACTTGTTACAATCAAGAATAATGAAATGGGTGTGAAGCTGGCTGCCAAAACATATAACGTACCAAAAACAACATTGCAACGTATGGCACGATCTGTTAAGCCTATTAGCGAAATGATGTCCATCCCCTTGGGTCGAAAGCCAATTTTTAGTACTGCAATGGAAAACGAGCTCCTAAAATATTTACACGAAATGGAAAACCGTTTCTGGGGTTTAACAAGAAGCGATATTCGAAGTCTGGCTTTTCAGATGGCTCAAAAAAAATAACATTCCCAACAAATTTTCATTATTGCATAAAACTGCAAGAAAAGATTGGCTTTATGGGTTTTTGAAATGACACAAAAATGATCTAAGCTTTCGGCTTCCAACGGGTACTTCAATCGATAGAGCTAAGGGCTTTAATCAAGAAAGCGTAAACAAATTTTTCGATATTTTAGAAGCGGTGTATGAAAAATATCACTTTCCAGCATCCAGTATATGGAATGTGGATGAAACTGGTCTCACCATAGTACAAAGCAAGCAGCCACAAGTTTTAGCGAAGAAAGGAAAACGGCAAATAGGAGCTTTGACATCGGCGGAACGTGGTTCTCTGGTAACTGTGGTGAATTGCATAAGTGCCAGTGGAAATTTTATTCCACCATATTTTGTATTTCCAAGAAAAAGACAAAACCCACTCTATATGAACAACGCCCCTGCTGACTCCAAAGCCACTTTCCATATTTCTGGATGGATTCAGCTGCCCATTTTTACGGAGTGGTTCCGTCATTTCCTGAGATTCTTTAAGCCTTCAGAAGAACAGCCAGTCCTTTTAATTTTATATGGTCACTATAGCCATACCAGAAACCTGGAAGTTATTGACCTGGCGCGTCAAAATTTTGTTGTAATTGTTTCCCTACCCCCTCATTGCACCCATAAGATGCAACCTTTGGATAGCACATTCATGGGGCCTCTTAAAAAGTTTTATAACGAAGAAATCAGACATAGCTCAGTTATTTAAAAATGCTTATCTTAAAGTACAAACTGGACAGGTTGCAGTAAGCGGGTTCAAATGCAGTGGAATTTTCCCTTTCCCTTATAGCATGTGAGCCTCAGCCTGAGCCATTATCAGAAGTTGGAGTTGGAAATCTAAACATAAATTACAATTTGATGCAGCTTGGAAACTAAATTGGATAGTGAAACAAATGTTAGTGAAATGCGGAATATTGTGGCAGAAGTAAATAGCGAAAGAACATCCACTCCGATTTTGAGCCAAACTGAAGCCCATTTTACTCCTTGTGAAATATCTCCTCCTCCGAAATTGAAAAGGGTGGCAACCACAAACAGGGGAAGAAAAACTGAAGCCGCAATTTTGACTGTATTACCTTATAAGAATCAGTTACAAGAAAGCATTAATAAAATTCGAAAGTCTGGTAAGATTAAAACCAGTAGGAACCCAATAATAATTAAAGAGTCAGCCTACAATGAAAAATCTGTAAAGATTAAAGAGAAAAAGTCAGTCAAAACTAAGATCCTGCCAAATAAACCATCTACTTCTAGACGACATCAGTCTTCATCATCAGATGATAGCCTTGATAGCCTTGCTCGTTATAAAATTTTATTTGCTGATTCTGAAGATGATATTGGTGAATTTCCGCCTTCAAGAGATACTAAATGTAAGTTTTGCGATTTATCTTGGGGTGTTGACTTGACTGAGGACAAATGGGTTCAGTGTCTCCAATGCGATATTGTTTGGGGTCAAGAAAAATGCATCCCGAAAAGAAGTGCTATTTTTACTTGCAGTTCATGTGACAACACAAGCAAAAATTGATAGCATATTTATTCATATATATTATATTTTGTTTCTTTCTTGATTTAAAGTGAATTTATAGATATAGAGTTTGTTAAAAAAGACTGAATTTGTTATGTTTATTGTTTATTTTAATATTTTAATACATTTTGTAAATTGAAGTTTCTTAAAGCGTTAAACGTTTTCATTATTTTTCATTTAAATTGACTTCAGAAATAAAAGGTAAATTTATTAAATTATTTTTTATACTAATTTAAAATCAATTTAAATGACGAACAAAAATATAAGTTAGTAATTCATTAACAAAAAGGAAAAATCTTAACAAATAACAATTATTTCTGCTGTTATAAGTATATTTCTGGTAATGTGGAGCACTACTCCACAATACCCATCAACATGGAACAGATCTGTATATCTGTCAGAGTAAATATGATTTCTAAATCAAATGTATTTTTTATTATAAGTTATGTGCCTCCAAGTAGTTGCCTCGATTTATATGAAAAATCTATAAGTATCATTGAATTTATCAATAACCTCTGTTCTTATTCTGATAATATTTGTGTCTTAGGAGCTTTCAACCTATCAGATATAAATTGAACAGAAAGCGACAAAATGTTAATGCCTTTTAATTTGAAAAAAAGATGTGGAACTTATATTTGTTGACTTTATGTTTTCTCTTGCAAATTAATAATATCCCTAATACGCTGATGAAGATATTAGATTTATTTGTTATATGTTGTGATGAATTCAAAGTTAACTTAACAAACGCTCCTTTTCCTCTTTTAAATGAATCAATACATCATAAATAACTCTGCTTTGAAATTGAACTTTATACTTATCCATTAACCGATGTCTATAGAAATGTAAAATCGTATAATTTTTCCAAAGCTAATTTGGTCTAGTGAATTTATGTTCCTAAACATGTACCGACGCTTCATTGAACTTTTATCAACGGGTTTTGATAAGTTTATCCCTCTTACTCTTATTCTAAAGAAAAAAACAGACCCTCTTTGGAGTAATAGACAACTCGAACTCAGTGACTTAAAAAAATTGAAACGTAAAGCATACGCGAAGTATAAGAAATCAAAAGTTCAAGAGGATTATGTGAAATTTAGTAATTTACGCAAGGACTTCGTCATTCTCAGTAAATTTCTTTACAAGAATTACATTTTGAAAATTGAAAGTAATATCAAGAGCAATTGTAAATCTTCCTGGTCTTTTATAAACTCGAAACGTAAATCAGGTGTTATTCCATACGTTATGTCATTTAGAGGAGTTGAATTCCAGATGTAGGTTCAACTGTCGAACAATTTGCGAATTTCTTTGAATCTATTTATTCAAAATCGCTATTAATTAACAACACGTTACAAGTAAGATCAATTACAAATTGAGCTGTGAGGATTTAACTTCAGCACTTAATTTAATCAAGCCTAATGTTAGTCCTGGACCTGACGGAATTTGTATTCCTAGATGAATGGAAACTTTCATATCTAGTCCCGATTCATAAATTAGGACCTAAGAATATTATAGAGAATTATAGGGGTATTTGTAAACTCTTTGCAATTCCCAAGTTGTTTGAAAGCTTAGTGAAAAACAGACTGCATTTTATTACCAAAGAATTCCTATCTGAAGCTCAGTTTGGCTTTGTCTCCGGGAGGTCTACTGTTACCAATCTGACTTATTTTACATCGTATGTGACTAATGCCATTGAAGATAATTTCAAGGTAGATGCAATTTACACTGACTTTAGTAAAGCCTTTGACTCTATGAACCACCAATCATTACTTAAAAAGCTTTAAATATTAGGTTTCCATTCCCAACTGCTTGATTGATTATCATCGTATCTTATTGGTAGAACGCAAATAGTTCAGATTGGTAATAACGGTTCCAAGCCAATAAAATGTACATCAGGCGTTCCTCAAGGTAGCCACCTGGTTCCGCTCCTGTTCATACTTTTCATTGACGATATTCTTACAGTGTTTAAACATTGCGAATGTCTGTTATATGCAGATGATCTCAAGCTGTTTTGAAAAATTAAAAGTTTAGAAGATTGTCATCTGATTCAATCTGATGTAAACTCTCTGGCAACCTGGTGTAACACAAATGGACTCAAACAAAATTATAGTAAGTGTAACGCGATTTCTTTTTACAAAAAATCGGTCAGTTTGTTGTTTGCCTAATGTTAAATCTAATTCTATTTGCCGAGTCTCAACTGTCAAAGACTAAGGTTTATTACTTGAATCCTCTTTTTCGTTTAAAAGCCATTTTGATTGATAAGTAACCAGAGCTAACTCGTTGGTAGGTTTCATTAAGCGCAATTGTAAGGATTTTTTATCTTTATATACCTCCTTTGTTAGATCGCTTCTGGATTACGCAGATGTGATATGGTGCCCTGCATTTAAGGTGCACTCAGACCGGGTTGAAAAGATTCAACGAGGTTTTACGAAATATATATTTCAACAAATGCGCTGAGATTGTTTGCCCCAACTACAATGCCAGATGCCAATTGCTTGGGATGAAATCGCTGGAATCTAGAAGGACTATTCATAGTGTACTGCTTGTGAGAGATTTACTATGCTTTCATATAAAGTGTTCATCGCTTCTTTCATTGGTTTCAATATACGTTCCTGCTAGATCAATGAGAGCTGATTTTTCTTATTTCAAAGAGCTCACAAAACTAGATATGGTGGTAATGAGCCCTTATCAAGATCGGTGTGGTATTTCAATGAAGTGTCGTTAAATATTGATTTTTTATGTCTTACTCGTGAACAATTTAAATCTAAAATTTTGTACATATTTGCATTTTAATTCATAATTGGAGCGCCGTAGATCTGTTAGCTGTAAAATTGCTTGTAGATACATTAATTAAATAAATAAATAAATAAATAAATATTTGTGCGTTTAATATTAATAAAATTACAATATTTTTCCCAATTTCAATCGGAAAAAACCCGGAACTAGACTTGGGAAAGAAACCGTTTGCGATCCCTTTAATTGTGATCGTAACGTCGCCGTAAAGAAAAAGAAAAAGATTGGGCATACGCGGTTATATCTACTCCCCCACTCGACCTTCTCGCACACAGGACCAAATATCCGACGGAGTATCTTTCTTTCGAAAGAACCCAAAATTATCTCTCCTTTCCTGCTTATCGTCCAGCACTCGCCGCCTTAAAGGAGAACTGGCAGTATCAGTGTTTTCACCATTTGTTTCGCCAAACGAAAGTAGCAACGGTTTCCTAGGGCAAGTCGGATCTACACCATGGTGTCATTTGTGGAGTTGATGTTTACGCCGCGTTATGTCAACCTCGATAGCAGCAACTACCTCGAAGTTGCTGCTATCAACAGCGATGTTTAGTCCTAGTCGTTGGACAGATACTTGTTTGTTTGTTGAAAGCAAGTACTTCGTTTTGTCTTCGTTGACTTCAAGCCCAACCAATTTTGCCTGTTTTTTAATCGCCATGAAAGCCTCTAACAAGGCACGCTGAGATCAGCCGATGATGACGATATCGTCCGCGTATCCCAGTAGTTTGACGGATCTGTTGAAGATAGTATCTTCCGTATTGACACCTGCCCTACGTACTATCTTCTTCAGAACAAGATTGAAGAAATCACATGACAGCGCATCTCCTTGCCGAAATCCGGTACAGTTTTGGAATAGTTCGGAACAACGGTTTACATACTGCACATTGCACCGCGTTTTGTTCAGCGTCAAGGGAAACAACTGGATCAGTTTTGCCGGGATCCCGAATTCGACCATCGCTAAGCAGAGCCCCTGCTGATGAATGCTATCATATGCAGCTTTAAAGTCGAAGAAAAGACTTCCTGTTCTTGGAAGGATGTCTGAATTAATTTATTATTATCTATAAGTACTTTCGCAGTTATATCATCTACTGTTTGTTGCCTTAAGCCCATCCTGCACCGAAAGACATTTCGATTTTATTCTCAGATTCTGATTTATTATTATCTATAAGTACGCTCGCAGTTCCTGTCGGGTTGGTTACCCACCAGGCGCGTCCCCAGGTGGTGGATAGGGGGACCTCGGTACGATACGTTCGTGATCCGAGGTTTAAGAGTCATAGCGGCGTTTTATACACCGTCAAAGCTCTATCGCGAACCAAACCAAAAAACAAGTATGCAGGAACAACTTAATGATTTGAATACTCCAGGTGGTACTCGCATGGGCGAAAATCCACCCGTGGTCTTTTCGACCACGGTCGGGGCACGGATTCTGGAGGCCCCAACCGACATACATTTACCCCCCCGCCTGTACAGGCGTTGACCTTCGAGCTGCGAAAAAGTTTGCTTCCGAAGATTCCTGCAGCTCTATCTCCGACACGTTCGGTAGACTGGGCTGGAAACATGAAGAAAGTGGCGGAGAGGTTCAACCTGATACGCTTAATCTTCAGACCAATAGACAGACAGCCGATAGGTGTGATGCTGCCGACGAGGCCTGCGAAACCGAACAGGTGAAACGGGCCACAGAGGCGGCGTCCACTGGTCAGCGTCCATCTAAGAGCCAGCGAAAGAGGAAAAGGAGAAAGGCGGCTATCGTGCGGCGCAAAGAAACTGCACCGCCAGTTGAAGGCGCAAGCGCTGAGAACTACCCTTCCCCGGCGGCGACGGCAAAGAGATGCAGGTCGGCAGAGGTTACCCCAACCGAAACCAGCCAGCTGACTGAAACCAACGCTGCCTCCTCTTCCAATGGCTCGAACAGGAAAAAACGGAGGAAGAAGGCCTCTAGCACTCCTGTCGGTGGAACTACGCGCGCACCTTCTGCGTGCCCTTCCACTAGAACACCTCCAGCTGATGGAGGTCCCCGCGCCCAAAACCTGAGTGAAACAGCTGCTGCAAGCAGAAATGCTCGCGGCGGCAGTAGGCAGAAAATGGCTGTCGCGGGAACATCTGTCAGCAAGAAAAAGACGGTATCTTACAAGAAAGCCGTTACCTCTTCTCTGGTGTTATTCATCAGAAAGGCTGGCGAAGACAACAGCATGACCGACGCAGAGTGCAAACACTGTGAAGATCACCTGTGGGAGCTGGCAAAAGCATCCAATGAATGCATTCAAATGGAGGGCAGTGAACTGAAGAACAGAACCTTTATGGTGAAGTGCTCAACACAGCAAACCTCTGAATGGCTTAGTAAGACGGTGCCGAAAATTCCCCCTCTGGGAACCACAACTTTTGAGGTTTTCAGACCCCCCAAAAAAACGCGCGCCATCTGCTGGATCCCAGGGAAACTTAGGAAGACGGCGGATGTGCTAGCGCGCCTACACACCCAGAATCCTGGGCTTGATACTAGCGACTGGACTGTTCATTCCCACAGGGAGAGTAGAAACAAGGATGACAAGGAAGGATCTACTCTCGTTGTTGGTTTAGATAAAAGTTCTGTCGAGACTATCAGGTCCGGGTATGGGATGCGTCCTTATTTGCACCTTGGAAGGATTCAATTCCGCTTTATTTCCAAGTGAGTGCGAGTAACGGACGAAAACCCTAGTTTATACCAATGATTGTATTTACTCAGATCAATCTTCAACACTCCAAGGCTGCTACTGCTCTTATCAGTAAGAAGCTTTCCGTGTTGAACACAAAAGCCCACATAACATCCATACAGGAGCCATGGGTGTGGAAAAATCGCATCTGTGGCCTTGGAGGTGTCCGTGGCACCACGATACTCTGTGACGAGCGGTCCGAGAGACCAAGGGCTTGTCTTGCTGTGTCGAACCTTCTCTCAGTGACTAAGCTTGGACAATTTTGTGGCCAAGATTTGGTTGCTGCAGCCATTAGCTACGAAACGAATGGAGACTGGACGACCTTCGTCGTAGCGTCAGCTTATCTCCCCTATGATTCAGTAGTGCCTCCACCACCGAGGGCAATTGCTGAACTCATAGACTATTGCGACACCAGGAGGATGGGCCTAGTTATATGCTGCGATGCCAACGCTCAAAACACTGTTTGGGGCAGTAGCAAATGCAACATGCGAGGAAACCATCTCCTAGATTTCATTCTATCATCTGATCTTACTATCAACAATGTTGGCTCGCAACCAACTTTTGTGACGTCAAGAAGACAGGAGGTGATCGACCTGACTTTATCAAATAGATAATTTAAGGCGATCAAAAACTGGAGGGTCTCTTCGGAGGCATCCCTCTCAGATCATAGATATATCGAATTCCAAATCGAATGCGAAGCCATGACTTTGCAGGAGAGGTGGAATCCAAGAAAAACCAACTGGATACGCTTCAGGGAGGAAATGGGAAAAACTCTCAAAACTCCAACCAAACTCAGGACGAGACAAAAGGTAGAGGATGCTGTTCAAAACCTGAATAGTGCCATTACTAGCTGTTTCGAACTGACGTGTCCAGTAAGTAAACCCCCTGGCAGAACGCCGGTTCCCTGGTGGAGCTCGGAACTGCAAAGAATTCGTAGAGAAGCTAGAAAGCTTCTAAATAGGTCACTCAAGACTGATTTAGAGACAGACTGGAATCTCTACCGATCGAAACAGAAGGAATATAAGAGGCTAATTCGGGTATCGAAAAGTGCTTCTTATAGGAATTTCTGCGAAAAGATTGAAACACTGGGTGAAACTAGTAGGTTGGTTAAAGTTCTGAAAAAGGGCAAACCAGCCAAATTGGACTCACTTAGAAAACCTGATGGCACCTTCACTGAGACGAAAGCGGAAACTCTTAGTTATCTGCTGGAGTCTCACTTTCCGGGTAACCAGATTACAATTGGTTCACAACCAGCCCCGATTACCGAGACTATGAGTGAGCCAAGACAAACAACTCGGCGTAGCTGGTATATTGCGAAGGCCGTGGTGACGGACGAGGCCATTAAATACGCATTTGCGTCTTTTGACGGCTTCAAGTCGCCTGGTACGGACGGAATATACCCAGCCATGCTGCAACAATGTACAAACCAGCTGCTACCGACTATGAAGAAAATCTTCACCGCTGTCCTAGCACTGGCATACATTCCAACACCCTGGCGCACAGTTACAGTGGCATTCATACCAAAAATTGGCAGAAGTGACTACTCGCTCGCCAAGAGCTTCAGACCAATCAGTCTGACTTCTTTCTTGCTGAAAAGCTTGGAAAGGCTGGTCGAGCTTCACGTGCGCAAAGGTGCTTTGCGATTGCACCCACTATCTCCGATGCAACATGCCTATCAACGCGGAAAATCCTGCGAGACTGCGCTCCAAAATCTAGTTGGTAGAATTGAAGGCGCGCTTGACAGAAAAGAATACGCGATGGGCATTTTCATCGATATTGAGGGTGCTTTTGACAATGCGACTTTTGATAGCATGTGCAGCTCCGCCAGACAACACGGAGTAGACGAACCATTGGTGTTGTGGATTAAAGCAATGCTAATGAATAGAACGTTGGTTGCGGATGCGGATTGTGGCCGCTATGTTATGGCGGGGGTAAACAGAGGCTGCCCGCAAGGCGGCGTCATGTCTCCACTGCTATGGTGTATGCTGGTCGACTCTCTGTTGAACGCACTCAACAGTTCTAATATTTACGCTCAGGCGTACGCGGATGATGTTGCCGTGCTTTCTGTTGGATCATGCCTAGCGACTGTATGCGCCAAGGCGCAGGCGGCCCTTGACGTGATCGACGAATGGTGCACTAGGAATGGGCTCTCGGTCAATCCTCTTAAAACTGAGGTTGTTCTCTTCACGAGAAGGAGGAAGCTGGTCGGGTTGACTCAGCCAGTGCTAAAAGGCGTCAACTCCAACTCTCCAATGAAGCAAAGTATTTGGGAGTCATCCTGGATAGCAAACTTCTTTGGTCCAAACATGTTGAGCTGAAGACTGCCAAGGCGCTGTCTATTTTCTGGCAGTGCAAAGGCATTTTCGGCAAGACATGGGGCTTATCACCGAAAAGAGTCCTATGGATTTATACGGCTATGATAAGACCATTTATAGCATACGCATCGGTTGTTTGGTGGAATAAGCTTTCACGTAAATACGTCACTGCTGCTTTTGCCAAACTCCAAAGGCAGGTATGTCTCGGCTGCACGGGGGCCTTCCCCAGCACGCCTGGCTCCGGCCTAGATGCACTATTGAACCTTCCGCCCCTTGATGTTTACATCATGGGATGTACAATCAAGGCTATCTCACGTCTTACAAGAGGTGGCTTTTGGTATAACTCGCACTGGAGTTTTGATGAACTTGCGCGACGGTTGTCCTTCGACTCCTGTCTTATGGATATGCCGTCTGATGCGATGACACCGGAACTTCGGCTAAAGCGCAAATACGAGGTCGACTTTCCTCGCGTCCAGGACTGGCTCTGGCCGGACTCTGAACCTGGAAGGGAATGCAGTCGAATCTTTACGGATGGCTCCAAAACCGATCAAGGATCTGGTGCTGGTGTCTTCGTGGAGAGCGATAACGTTAGACTTTTCTTTCCGTTAGGCAAATATGCGTCAGTCTTCCAAACAGAGACTTATGCTATCCTAATGGCCATGGACTATAATACGAGGAACAGGTGGAGGGGGCGAAGTATCTGCGTCTGTAGCGACAGTCAGGCTGCGCTTAAGGCCCTACTCAAACCCTTAACTACCTCCAAAATAGTACGTGAATGCAAGATATCTCTGAATTCGGTCGGAAGGCTGAATTCACTTAAACTTGTCTGGGTCCCGGGTCATAACGGGATCACGGGAAATGAGATCTCCGATGAACTTGCTAGACAAGGCTCAGAGGGGGACCTCTCAAGACCTGAACCAGCGATCTGTCTGCCTGCGTCCTCGGTCAGGGCTTCCATTGACGGTTGGGTTTCCTATGAACACAATCGCCGTTGGCATGACTCTCCAGGGTGCAGACAGACTAAGCAAATGCTCCCCGACGTCTGTGGGAAATCCGCGGCATTATTGTTGTCTCTCAACAGAAAAGACTGCAGACAGACTACTGGCGTTCTTACGGGACACTACGTTTTTGCCAAGCACCTTAAGGTGCTAGGCCTAAGCGACACCACCAACTGCGAAGCCTGTGGAGAAAGCGACGACACTGCGGAACATTTCCTCTGTGATTGTCCTGCTTTTGCTCGTATCAGGTGGCAGGTATTTGGTGCGGATATGGTGAGTGCTGTAAACCTAAGCTCCTTATCATTGAAGCGCCTTCTCGTTTTTCTTAGAAAAACGAGTAAATTCCCACAGTAAAATGTGGTGTGTCTGCCTGGCAGTACAATGGACCAGTATTGAGTCTGAGTGCTCCAGTGCAGAAAGTTTCACACATCCCGACAAAAAAAAAAAAAAAAAAAAAAAAACGCTCGCAGTTATATCATCTACTGTTTGTTGCCTTAAGCCCATGATCTATTTGATATGGCGTAGGGTCTCTATACCTAAATATATTTTTAATTATATTCATAAAAATCACTTGTTCTCACATCAAGACATAATATTTCTAAAAAATTAATACTTTCTTACTTGAAATTTGTTTTCATATCAGGTTCTCTGGAGCGTTTCTCTTGATGACTCTTTACTATTTTTACGTTTTGAATAAAGCTGTTTTCTCATGTCTTGTAGGATACTTTGCCTTATTAATATTTGGCGAATGCACTGAGTCTAATGTTTAGCTTTTATTTTCAACTTTATTTCAAAGTTGGCATCCCGGTGGAGCCTTCAATTAAAAAGTTTACCTTGACTTCCAATCATAGAAAACTCTGAAAATACTAAATACAAAACAAACTTATCACTATCTGTTATCCGGTGATTATGACGTATGGACGGCAGCGTCGTGAATGGCATCCCGGGGCTTGGTAACTTCCTCTTTTATAATGTTTTCGATGCACATTTGTATGGTGTCATCGCAGCTATGGTTGTTTATGATAACGAGTTGATGTATTTGTTTATTATCCAAAACCAATGTCGTTTTATTTGGCAGATAAGATATGATTACAGTTTTTTCTTTATTTGTTTGCTAGGGGAACCAGTGTCATAACTTATAATATAACAATGGAAGTTGGTATATCCGTTTGAGATTAAATATCATTTCCATACAAACGTTACGTATAAATTGTAGTAAACATATCAAGAGTCACTTACTTACAGCGTCGAATCAGGAAACTATCCTCATGGTCCAATATGGTTGGTCTCAGGGTCAAAAACCGAACTGGTTTTATTAACGAAAAAAATTATTCCGGCGATAACGAAACCTACGCTCAACAGTGAGCCACTCAAATAACTTATGGTATCGTACGTAACATGGTGGCCTGCGCTATCAAAGAAATGCCACGCAAGTGCCCTGGAACGAGTTCAGAGTTAAGCTTGCATATGCATTACAGGAGTCTTAAGGTCCACATCGACGGCAGTCTTAAGGCCTATCCTAAACGTTCTCTCCATTGACATCTATTGGAGGCTGGTGGCCACTGAAGCAGCTCTCAAATTGAGAGAATCGAATTTGTGGCAAAGGCTACACATTGTTCAAATTCAAATTGTTATCAAAGACGCCCTAGAAATATACACCGACGGGTCAAGGACAGCGGTCGGCAAGCGACAGGCACTACGACTGCCTGACCACTGTAGTGTATTTCAGGCGGAAGTCATGGGTATCCGCGAAGCAGCATGCACTCTCTATGAACCCGATTGACAGCAGAACTATCGTGATTTACATAGATAGTCCACGTAACACCGATAAAAGCCCTAGTATCAACATTAATAAGATGTTACATTTCCATGTGCTGGGTCCCCGGTCACGGCGACATTCCAGGCACCGGCTGTACCCATTCAAACGTTAGAGTTCAACTTACCAGACAACGCACTAACAAATATGATTCAAAAAGAACATCCAAGCTCCTCTCCATAAGCAGGAAAAAAACGGGCATACACGAAAGGCGAATAAGAGTACTCTCAAACGATTTCTGCAGAAGCTATGTCCCGCCTCATCATGAGTACCTTCCTCATAACCACTACCTCGCAGTAGGTAATCTCAGGGCTCCCAGTAGGCCGAGCTATGACCGGCAAACCAAACACTTATTTGATTCGAAAAAGTAAGTAAGGTAATCTTTGGAATTGACCCGATTAAGTTTGGTCAATAACTGTCCATCAGTTTGACTTGCAGTTTGGTTTGTTACTAAAACACATTAATTTTTGTTAGGTGCAAGAACGCACTCCGAAAAAGAACTTAATATTAGTTTTAGATAAGTTTAATGTACTTTTATCTAGTAAGTTTAATGGAATTGTGAAAAAGAGTTTTAAAGTAAAGGAGTTGATTTCAAAAAGACATCAATCAAAATTGAAGGATCGTTCTATATTGAAGATTATTTTATGTTTTGTGATTGCTTAGTAATTGTTTGTAATATTGCAAAATATATATACAAAGAAAAAAAATAGATGGATATTTTACATGTATGTACTCACGTCAAGATACTTTCCAATTGCTCTCAGCAAGTCGGCGTTTATAGTTTGAGCCTGAGGAGCTGAAAGATCCACGTAATGAAGCATACAGTGAATAACGTTAAGAACAGGAACTTGAATCTGTTGTGGGGCTTTTTCAAGCACTTCAATAAGGAAAGCTAGCATATGAAGTCCCATATGAGCATACGTGTCATGAAGATATTTAACCACACACTTTGTCCATTGAAATGATTCCTTACAAAAGGTTTTCCTACTGTACAGTGTCATAACCGTTCCCAAATTCTCCAACTTAGCTCCCAGCTCTGATGAAACTTGAGCAATATTTTCCGCACTGCGTATACAAATCTCGTTCGCATCCTCGTAGTGAAGTAACATGTACGGCAAAAGGGAAATGACATTCATAGGAAAAGCGCAGCTCTGGGTTGGGTCGCAAACAGGCAAATTCAAGAGGGGAGCAAGTTGCGATAAAAGGGTTATGGTGGGTTCGTATGTTGTTGTATGTGTGCAGCCCTAATGAATAAAGATATTTATAAGTACTTTCAAGAACTTATTTGGCTTTGTGTTATATTCGTTAGTAGTTACCTTTAAAAGAAGGGCATGCACTCCAGGGTAACCGGTCCACTTTAACTGTTGTTGAAGTTTTTCGACTTTATCTCTGGCATCTGGGCGATCTAAGGGGAGACGATGTAAAACCCGAGTCAAAAGTCTTAAAGCCAGAAGAAATTCATGCTCATAATCGCTTTCAAGTAGTGAGACGGAAAGCCAAAAGAGTTGTGATAAAATAGTCATTTTGTCATCCTGCAAAATAATAATTGTGAAATTTGTGTTTTGGTAAAACAGGAAATGAATAATTTCACCTGAGTAGCTGTATCACCGAGCATTTTCAAACTTTGCGCACTCCGAGAACGCGATAGCGCCGAACCAAACTTCGAAATATTACGTTCAATGTCTATTCCTGAGGCGCGATTTCGAAGTTCAACTAAAATGAATCATGTATGTTTACAGTATATGATTATTTAATAACAAGTTAGATGCTTTTTTTAAAATAAAATTTACCCTGTTTGTCACACGGAGAGCTTGAGACTTTACGAGTACAGTATGATACCGAATAACTGGTACTCCGGGCATGACTTGGCATTGAAAAATTTGGAGACAGTGGCGTTGCACCAGATGGTGACTTTTTCCCGGCAAGTACTGAGTTTGACCCACCATCTTTGTTGTTTAGATTCGGTGTGCTCTTGAAAATGTCCTTCATTACATCTAAAGGCCTGAAATCCGAATCTAAGCTATCGACTGCTGCTTCTAAGGTCAGCAATAATTCAGTCACATATCCTTGCATATCTTCGCCTTGTTCTGCAACCGTTTCAACAAGACGTGAAAGAATATCGGACAACATTCTTGAATTAATTGGGACATTAAGAGCTCGAAAAATCTGTAGACACCTCCCAGCATAGTGTCGTGATGAGCAGCTCAATCCAAGTTGAAGCGCTGTTTGTGCCCAACGTTCCGCTATTCTGGCTTGTGGGTAGCTATCCGAAAACACTTTGACCATGTGTTTGAGAAACGTTGCCAACTGTTCAGCTGATTTGATTGACCAAACTGCTTAAAAGAATATACATTTAAAAAAAATATTCACATTGAACAGCATGTAGTTTACCTTTGGCAGTAATGTCTTCGTAGTACCAGAGCGGTTGAAAACTTTCTTGTGATAAAAATTTCAACAAACTTTTTATTACGTGAGCTATTGGCATTGTTGGCCCAGGCTGTGGCGGAGCATTATCATCGGTTATAATAAGAGGAACTTCTGAGTTTTCTGAAGTATTTGGGTTTATTTGAACATTTGTTAAATAAGAGCCTTGCTGAAGTGATACAGTTGGTATGCTGCATGGTCCAAACAGGTAACTGTCAAATTCCTGGTTTATTTCTAAAAAATAAATAAATGACATATTAAGGTTTTGGTTCTCATATTAGAAGTTCTTTAAATATGTATACGTTTTGAGCCAATCAATTTTTGTATAAAATACGAATTCAAATTTTCATTCAACCACTTATGGCGTTTTTCATTAAAACGTTTGCTCTTTTGTTCAAAATATTTTCGGTTTTACACGTTTCATTGAAGACAAAAAGAAATTCTAGATTTCGTAAGATGCGTTCCCAAATTTTTGAGAGATTTGCTCTATAATTTACCAATCCAAACAAATAGCCTTGCGTCAAACAGCACAGTGAGGAAAACGCGGTTTTGATTTATTGTGAAATAAAGTAGGTGTAATACCCACACTGATCAGAACCAAAACATATTTAATTAAAAAGAGCAATTCTAGATTTTGAAAGCAATTGTAATGGCTTCATGAGCAGCCGAAATATGTATGTGCTGGAAACATCAACACACCATCATCTCAGTGGGAAGCACGCGAGCGGGATCCGGGCGGAAATGCATTTTTAGGCAACGGCGCTGTCTCCACTGTCTCTCTGTGAGGTCAAACTCCAAAGTGAAAAAGCCCGTTTTAACCGAACCAGAGAATTACAATTCCGTGGTGTTCCGATTTCTCTCGTGGAGTTACCAAGAGGGTAATGGTACGCCAGTATGGTTGTTTTTGTTAGGAAACCCATTAAGCCAATCAACGATGTGAGATGAGCGACGGAGTCATCACGGTACGGGATGGTGAGGGTGTATCGAGTTGGATAGCGGAAATATCGCCTAATGGGAACCGGAGAGGCAAACTAACTTTTCTTTTTTTCCGGTTATCATCGCTATTGAAGAGAGCAGCAAAATCCTGTGCGACCTGCCATTCGCTGCTTCATTATGATTGTTACGCTATAGCAAAAACTCCAACTAAGCAATGACCGTGCGCCGTCAACCAAAACAGTTGGCATCCATACCGACGCACAGTGTCGCGATCCTGTACGAAAAATCCAAATTTTTACTTTTAATAATTTAATTTTCTTTTTACAATATCACTACTTGAATAAATTGCACTATAAAAAAAGTTCACTTTTAAAATGATCTGCTTAATAATAAACATATAAGCGGACAGCAAAGTTAAGGAATTCAACATGTGTGAACAACTTAACGAAAGCATGTGAGTTTGGCATTTCAATATGTTTTGTTTACGTTTACTGAATAACGGAATTATTAGTTGTACGGTGTTCAGTGGATATTGTTTTGTTAGTGCAAAGTTAATTTCAAAAAATTTTGTTCATAATGGGTAAGTTATAGGTTTTTTGTTACATAGTAGTAAAATGCTCAAATTACAACTTCCAATAAGCTTTAGAAAAAAACACATCATAACACATCGCCAATTTTTTTATATTATTTGATTAATACTATAAACAAAAATTTGTGAAAGTTTCAACTGCCTACGATTTTGAGTAAAAGATGTTTAATGTTACTTTATTAATCTTTGTTTTTTATTTATTAAAATATTTTCTTTATAATTTTCACAACTTGGTCTTTTTTAAAATTATGCAATTTGATTTTCAGTTTTTTTTATATAATAAAACTTCTGTGTCTGTTATTTAGTGTGTGTGTGTGTGTGTTTAGTTTAGTTTAGTTTATTTCTTTATATAACTAACACAGTAAGATAATAGATATCTTATAATCTAGTGAAAGTCTATGAATTTACTTTTAGAATAACAATTTCAATTACTTAGAATAATGCAGATAGAATAATAGAAGAATGAAAAGGCAAAGAAAAAGAAAGAGAAAGAAAAAAAAATTGTATACCTGCCTAAAATAGAAGCGATAATTTATTAGAATATATACTGTTTGATCTTTGAAAAGTTTATAATAATTTGAAAGGTAGATAGATAGAAGTGAAACAAGAAAGGGAAACGAAAGGCTAAGCTTGAGTTGAAAAGAGAAGATAAATTAGGTGAGTTGCTTTGATTCGAGAAGAATATTTTAAGTTTATTTTGAAATATGTGTAGGTCATCAATATCTCGCAGATGGGTGGGGAGTGAGTTCCAGAGGCGACATGCAGCAATGAAAAACTGTCTTTCCGAAGTCAGACACGAAAAGCGTGGCAGAATTACCGTTGTTGATCTGTTTGATACTGACAGTCTAAGCTTTTCATGGAGATATGTTGGTTGACGTGTTTTTAAGATTTTAAAATATAGTATCAATGTTCGGAATCTCATGAAGGCATCAAACGACATAGGTACTAAGGAGGCTCTCCTGCAGATGTGAAACATGATCATACCTTCTTAGCCCAAAGATGTATCGAATGGTACTATTAAAGGCAACTTTTAGTTTATTTTTACTGATGGCGTCGCAATTGTAAAATATTTCGCATCCATATGTAAGGACGGGTATCACCAGGGTTCTTGCCAACATGGCTCTAGTTCGAAGTGGAGTGAATTCCTGGGCGGTCCATAACGCTCTGAGTGTTCCATAAGTTTTTTCTACCAGTGAATTAATGTGATCATTCCAGGTCAAGGTTCTATTGAAAATTACACCTAGATTTTTGTATGTGTTTACAAATTCTAAGTCGTTATTGTGAAGTTTTATGGAAGGAAAGTATGACAGGTCTAGTTCTTTTCTCGAGATAATCATGCATTTGCATTTTATTGGGTTGAAAATCAACCCATTGCAAGATGCCCAGTTAGATATCTTTTCCAGTTCCTTATTCAAGGTGAAAGCGCAGTCGTCAATCAAACCCAAAGGACAGCTTTTGTAAATTTGTATGTCATCGGCATAAAAGTGTTTTGATGCTTGATTGATAATGAGCCCGATTTCATTGATATACATAGAGAATAAAAGTGGGGACAAAATTGATCCTTGGGGAACTCCTTGTTGCACCGGAAGAAAATCTGAGAAATCTTCATTTAAAAAGACGGCTTGGTTTCTATCACTCAAAAAAGAGGAGAGCAGTTTAGTAGCTTCTGCAGATATGTTGAACCTTTGACGCAGTTTATTCAAAAGTACAGTGTGATCCACTAAGTCAAAAGCTTTTGAAAAATCTAGTAAAACTAAGAATGTTACGTTATTTATATCGAGCTCTGCTCTTATATCTTCGATTATTTTAGTAAGTGCAGTTATACAGCTATGGTGTGAACGAAAACCTGATTGAATATCGACTAAGAGGTTGTTGCGGGTGACAAAGTTGTTTAATTGTTTTTGCATAAGGCGTTCACAGACTTTTGATAGAAAAAGAAGTATTGAAATCGGCCTGAAATCATCACAGAGTGAGTTTTTGGGGATTGGGATTATTTTAGCAATTTTCCATTGGTGTGGGAAGATCCCAGCTGTTAGGATAGAAATAATAACATGGGTAAAGTACGGAAGAATCAATGGAAGAATAGCTTTGATGACGATGGGGTTTAAGTCATCAACTCCAATGGCATTGGATTTTATACTAATGCAACTTTCAACTACATCTATGGTGTTCACACAGGCAAAACTGAACAATGTGTCCGTTGATGGTGAAGGTAGGCTATTGAGAGATACGTGTTCTCTTGGAGGTAAGAGAGGTAAGGACGCAAATTTACGGTTGAGCTCATTTTTATCCACATCGGCTCGAAGATTTGGTCTTTGTTTCCGGAGATTGTTCCATAATTTTCGACCATCAGATTTCACATCTAGATGGTTGGAGAAGAACTGTAATTTTGCACGTTTTACCTCTTGAACAACTTTATTCCGTAATGTTTTATAAGATTCATGAAGTTCATAAACACGGAACCGTTTCCAGCGTCGATACGCTAGGTCACGCTGTTTTATTAGATTTGTGATACTACTTGTAAACCATTGTTTATTTTCGCGAATCCTAGTTTTTGTTTTTAATGGAACGTGTTGATTGTATAATAAATTAAGATTTTCATTTAAAAAATTGACTTGATCATCTGGTGAAGGCATTAAAAAGATGTCATTCCATGCTTCGCGTGTATATCATTTTCAAGAGATATTCTATTTATGTTCTTAAAATCTCGGAACTGAACTCTAGAATTTACAAGGTTGCACGTATTAAAACATAGGTCAGGAAAATAAGATCGTGTCTGGAGAAAACTGGAGCTTCGAGTTGGTCGTATAAAAGTGTTCGGTCCATTTCACTTACATAGTAGTGATCTAATAGAGTACAAGAGGTTTGGGTAAAATGGGTTGGTTGGGAAATATTGACTGGGTGCAGATCGAAAGAACTCATATTTTCACTTAATCTTTTATCAATTAAAAGGTCAGAGTTAAAGTCACCGCAAATAATTATGTTTGAAGAGCTGACCGTAATTTCTTCTACAACTCGATAGATTTGCTCCAAATCAATATTCCTATTAGGCCTATAGATTGTTCCTAAGAGAAGATTATTTTCACTGCCCTTAACCTCTAGAAACAAGTACTCGCAGGAAGAACCCGGCGACGAGAAATATCTTTTCTTACATATTAGATTCTCTTTGATATAAATAGCAACACCCCCTCCGCGGTTGCACCTATCTGAACGAAAAACATTATAGCCTTTAAGAGAGTATGTTGCATCCTTCACAGATGCAGAGAACCAGGTTTCGGAAACACATATCGCGTCGATTTTCGAATCTTCAAAGAGGTACCTAAATTCATCAATCTTCGTCAATAAACTCTGAGCATTGATATGAGCTATTTTAAAACCCTCACGTCGATGGCATAAAATTTTTAGCATAGAACGCAGTATAACATCACTGGTGTATCCAGTGGAACCCACAATACGCTCACTCAACTCTGAAACGAACGATTAATTGGCGAGATCGGAGTAACATGCACACAATGTAAACGGAATCAAAGCAGCAACTTTTAAAACAAAGTTTGAATATGATAGTTAAGAGAAGTAAACGTTGGTGAAAATTAGAAGTAAAAGAGATCATATTGAAAAGAAAAAGAGCAAGATAGAAAATTAATAATAATGATAGTAGTGATAATAATAATAATATTTCATACAATAAAATGTAGTTAATCGTGTTGAGTGTTGGTGAGTTCTTCTTCCGTCTTCTTAATCTTGATGGACTGTCGCAGCAGCAGCAGCAGCGTGTATTATTTTCAGTGTTGCATCATTGTTGATGTGTATTGTCTCCCCTCCTTCGCTCTCTTTGACATAAACTGAACCAGAGTGTGTATATACTTTAACTAGAGCACCACGGTGTTTGAGACGCATTGCTTGTTGAAGGAAAAAACGGTTTTTGGATGTTAAGCTCGCGTGCAAGTAGACGTTGTGTGCTTCTTTCCCTTGTACACTTATTCCCGTGTCAGCAAGATGCAATGGTCTCTTGTGTGTTTTGTGAAAGAGAGCGACAGATTTTAAAACTATATTTCTGTCGTGCGAAGAATGAAATTTAAGTATGATGGGAGGGTCGTGGATGTTGTTGTCATTTTTACGTTGAAGTCGGAAAGCTGATTTCAAGGAAGGAGGTACACAATCCACCGTGTAGCAGATGCTGTCAAATATGGATTTAATTTCTTCATTTGGTAGCTGAGGTATTCCAAGAAGAACAGCGTCGGATGCAACCTCCTTACGTTCAGATATGTCACATCGTTGTTGCAGATCAGCTAAATCTTCCTTCAGCTCATGGACAACGTCCAAGTGGTGGGATTCCATTCTTGCAATTCGCTCTGTTAGGGACTCTATCGTCTTGTCTGTTTTATTGATGTAGGTTGCTAGGTTTTGTTCGATTTTTTCAAAACGTTGGATGAATTCTGAGTGCAGATCTTTGATCTCTTTCGATATTTTACTGACGATATCATCAGATAGGTCTTTGATCAGGCTGTCCATCTCAGATCGGGAGATTGCAGATGTAGGTAGAGTGGAATCGCTCTCTTTGGTGGAAGGTGGTGTGGTATTAAGAGTATCGATGGCGGCGGCGGCGGTAATGTTGGCAGGGGTTTGGGAGTGTTGGTTTGTTGTTCGATGGAAGCTGTTGATTTTGGAGTGGTGATTGCTTTGGTTGGATTTTGTTTTACTTTTGCGGGGGAGAATTTTTTGTTTGCGGGAGAAGCTATCTTTTTGTTCTCTAGTCTTTTAGAGGTTGCAGGGGTAACAACTTTTGAGTTCTCTTTTTCCGAACGAGTTCTACCAGCCATTATTTCAAAGAGAGGAAGCAAAAAAAGAAAACGAGCTCTCGATATTAATATTCACGAACAAAAAGGCGCGTGACACTCAAGAAATTCTTTAATTTTACTTTGTTTATTAAGCGCACTTAGATTTCAAGCCTATTTTATTCAGTTTAAATGAAACGAGATCGTTTTTCTTTTACACACTTGGACTTTTATAGATAGTGATACAAAAATCGTATAAATGAAGCTAATTTGCCGGACGGTACTATCAAACACGTCTATTCACTCATGCTTAGGGAACTCTTTATTGTGTGTGTGATAAATCAGTGGGGGGTTTCCTTTTTGCGAGCACCACTTAAATTTATTTTTGAGCATCGAGCAACAGCACCAAGGAATCCACATCGACAGGCCTGGCGGCGCGGACGCCAAGGTAAGCTAACGCCAAATATTTTTTCCTGCATTTGATTTAATTTATCATGGTCGTATACCAAACAAGTAAATTTAAATAAACTGAGTTGCAAGATCTACATTTTTTTGATTTAAATTCTTAACTTATTTCCTAGATTGTTTTTTAAACCTGTTTAAAATTTACAAATTATAAAAAAAATCCTACTGAATATAATAACTAACCCTATTATTTACCTATTTACCTCTCATTTGCTTACCTACCTAGTTAACTTTAATTATAAATATCTATTACATACCTTAATTCCTATCCATGACCCGTAAAAATAGTTCTGTTTTTCAATTTTTTTTTATTTTCATAGAGAGATCTTAAATGACACGAAGTAAATAAAAATAAAAATTTAGATATATTAGCTTAAGGCTTTATTATTATTGGTCTAATTTCGATTGGGAAGTTTAGTGGTCCGATGGTAAGAGAGCATATGGCTTTCTTCTGGGTGTCAGTATAATAATCCGGTGATCGCTGGCACAAAGTTGGAAGTTTCGACCCGCGATGAGGACAACTATCTGTTCCACCCGTGGACCAGGTAAGAGATCTCTTTTATTTCTTGTTTTGCAGCTCTATTTTTTTTTGTACTTATATTCTACCGTTTTAACTACCTTGTGGTTCTTAAGCATGCAATTTCTTTGTGCATTGGTGATTTTTGTAACTCTGATGCAATAACCCACCCTACTACGAGCTAACGCTGTGACAATCAAGGCATGCGCCCATCTCAGTGTCAGAGTTCCTTGCTTTTTTTTCATCGTTCCATTCCCTCAAATTTCATAACCATTACACAATTCCTTCGATGTTCAATGAAAAACGCTATAAGAATTACTGTGAGGTATAGCTCTATTTGTGCTGACAGTGAATGGAGTCGAAAACAGAGGAATACCATCCGTCTACAATACAATACATCAAGTACAATGAAAACTTATTTTAAACGTACCTGTGAAATTGTTACTAATTACGGGCAAAGCTGGTAGGGTTAAGCCAAGCTCCAGCTTTATAGTCTCAGCATTTAAAAAAATTCTAGCAACCGTCAAGTAGTCGTTATGTTCAGCTAACACAATCTATCAGATATTGATGAAATCTAGGTAAATAAATTACCGCCCGAAGAACATTTAACGAACTTACCAATAAATTGACACACAGTTGCTTACAATGCTCACGTACAATAGTACGATTGTGATCCAAACCTAAAAACAGAATATGTAACATTAAGGGCAAATGCAGTGTCCAGTCAACACCCGGAATACCGTCTACCACAATGACGGTGAGAAGCATTACAGCCACGTTGCATCTAATAGAAAATTGACAATTGATAACATAAAAAATAACTATATACATTATTAATTACTCACCGATGGAATCCACTTATCGGCAAACTAACGTCCGGCAGGAACTCAGTCAGTGGTGCGAAATAACCACCATATTCCGGCATAGGCAGGGGATGTGGAGCTGCTGGTGCCTCTGAACGCATTTCGACATTCTCCTCCTGTCGTAACTGCAAAAATTTCTTATAAAACCAATCCACAGAATATATTAAATTTATTCTTTGCTTTACCTCTGGATCATTAATGAGAATATCCTCTGGACGTGGCATTATTGAAGGACCTGATGCAGCACGGATTTTATCTGCACCTCTAGGAGGACGAGATGACTGGGTAAATGCTCGAATTCCGCTATCTGATTTGCAAGTTCTATGCAATGAAATCGAACATAATTATTTTATTTATTTATATATTTTGCTTACAATTGATTTGCTATAATTCAACCGAACAGGAATAAAATCGAAAACTTATTTTCCCAAAAGGACATAGGACCACTGTTGATTTTTAAACAAACAAATTTATTGATATCCGAGCAAAAAGAAAAATAAAGCAAACATAAAAGAAGGCAAACAAAAGGGAAGTTTCGAATGTGATGAGGGTAAATATTTCACAGCAATTAAGCTGAGAGCAATTTGTAAAAAAAAAATGCTTTGTTCTTCAACGTGGGCAAATCTAGAGTATTTGTTCTTGATACCATTTACGTAAGATTTAAATTGTTTGTTTTTGCATACATTCTTGTTTGTTCACTAGATAAAGTTCCAAATTGAATCGAATTAAATTAAGACTTTATACAGTAATAGAAGCTATTAAATACATCAAATGCTTTTTGTGTTTTAGGGCATTCTCAAGTGCTAATAAACTTTTTCAAATTTTCTTGACATAACATCTGCGAAGCTTTTAGAAATGTTCAACGTACTCCAAAAGGCTACAATAAATAAGCTCTGTCGCAGAAATCACCGTATCTGACTGAAATTCTCTTCACTTTCACTTTGCATCATCGAATACGACGGGCAAACTGTGTTACTGATCGTAGATTTCAGATATCAACAAAGCACTGTCTGTCTGTTTAGTTCAGAGCAGAGCACTGAACAGAGCGTCAGCAAGTAGGGCTTGCTCTAAAACAAGCGTGCTCAGATTGTTCTGATTTGTTTATGAAATACACTTGAGCGCTCAGCTATCATTTGATCTAAAATCATGTTTGTTTTTTAAATAAAAATTATTTTATTAAATTATTATATTAAACGTAGTACGTTGTACGCTAGAAAAACAGCCGCCGATCATATTTTTAGTTGTTGTTGATTATGTTTGTCTTTATTTTTCCTCTTCGCAGGCTGTCCTGGGCTGTGTTCAGTTTTTTACTCTGACTGCTCAGACAATTTATTCTGAGCTCATAGACGCGAGTTACATATAGAATGTATACCCTCACTACAGCATCAGTATTCAATTCCCACATTCCTGCGTCAACAAATTCATATTATTTAAATTACACTTTTGTTTCCACAAAATTTCCGTTAAGATCATATGACAATGTAAATACTTCCACCTTTACATTCTCACAATATCCTATTGCACTTTTTGCAACAATACGATTTATGCTTACTTACTTACTTAACGGGCTGCCGACAAGTAAGAAACTGCAGGCTTCCATCCTCTGCGATCTCGGGTACGCTGCTTCCAGTTCTCCAAACCAAGCGCTCTGGCATCCGCGATGGTTTGGTCATTAAAACGGAGGTTTGGTCGACGATCCTCTTGGCTGGAGCATTATTGTCCTTTCGCTTAATGTCGTCAACGTGATTTAGCTTTTTGGACTACATCCACATCTTGGTACAGGTCATAGAGCTCGCGGTTGTATCTTCTCCTCCATACGCGCTCTTCGCACACAGGACCAAATATCCGACGGAGTATTTTTCTGTCAAAAGAACCAGCACTCGGCACCATAAAGCAGGACTGGCAGGAATACGGTTGGATAGAGCATGCATTTTGTCCTTCGAGTGAGGAGTTTTGAACCCATTTGTTTCGCTATACCGAAGTAGCAGCGGTTTCCTAAGGTAATTCTCCGCCGGATCTCATTCGTGGAGTTAATAATTCGGAAGAGCTTCCAAACTGCACATAAACCGCGTGTTTTCAAGTGTCACGCGACACAAATGGATCAGTTTTGCCGGGATCCCAAATTCGGCCATTGCCCCGTAGAGCTCCTGACGATGAACGCTATCATATGTGGCTCTAAAGTCGATGAAAATTTGGTGGGACTTGACTTGAAATTCATTGGTTTTTCCAGGTTCTTGCAAGACATAGGGTCGCCTTTTGTGATGATGGTGCATATGGAGCTGATAGTCCAGTCATCGTACATGCTTTCTTCCACCTATGCTTGGTTGATGATTTGGTGCATGCCCTACCAAAACATCACCTCCGTATTTGAATAGCTCTGCTGGCAAACCATCAGAGCTGTTGGAAATTCTGCTTAAATACATCTACTATTCCTTGCGCTTAGGTGACTTTGTTTCAACCGCTGTTTCGAAGAGCCTGCTTTCTTGAAAATCTCCGGATGTTGTTTCGATCGCGAAACTCCTCAATTGGCTCGAGCTGGAAGACTGCGTACGCCCGTAGGATTTTCTTCTCCTCCCTTCTCTTGGATCGATACTCTTCCCTAACCGCTCTTGCTTTGCCCTGCAGGAATATTGGACCGCCTAGGTTCGCCATTAGCCTACTCATGCGGTCACTTTCGACGCTCGAACCGCCGCGTTCTTTATCTGGTCCAGAAAGTAAGTTTGATGTTGATGGTCACACCGTAATATTTAACGTCGCGTCGCCTGGATTAGAGTCGGCATCCTTTTCTTCGTCAGAAGGACACTCATCCCTCGAATGACAAAATGCATGCTCTATCATCTAGTGTCACCGAGGAGTTCGCAGTCAAAGTCGGTGTACACCAGGGAAGTGCCTTAAGTCCCTGGATATTTATTACAGTCCTTACTTATCTGCTTGAAGGAAAAGTGACGGACTCTGTTAGTTAGAGTTAATCTTTGCTGACGATGGTGGTGGTTTGCCAAGCATCTTAAGGTTTTGGAGGGGAATGGGTATCGTATTAGTCCGAAAAAACAGAATACT
The DNA here is from genome assembly GCA_949715645.1 of Portevinia maculata. Classification (NCBI taxonomy): domain Eukaryota; kingdom Metazoa; phylum Arthropoda; class Insecta; order Diptera; family Syrphidae; genus Portevinia; species Portevinia maculata. The sequence continues at coordinate 126,572,303 of OX454527.1, forward strand.
TGTGCTGCCCGTACTCTGATCCACTCCGACCTATTCCAGACATTCGTATGAATGGAGGAGTGATTTCCATGTGCGACAAGTTCAAATATCTGGGTTCTATGTTTAATAGCGAAGGAAGCTGTGATAAAGACGCGTAAGCTGAAAGGAAGGTTCTACACCGAAGTTGTGAAGAAAATCTGGCGCGACTGTTCAAGGAGACCCTACGACCCCTGTCAAAAAGGTAATCCTGTATTACACAAATACAGCAACGAAGTGATTCAAAATCGGGAGGCCTGCCGGTATTTTCTGAGGTCAAACCGGTGAACCCCACCGGCGGCGGACTAGCAAGGATGCAGTTAAGCGGGAAGGTTATGATCCATTTAATTGTGATCATAGCCTCACCGTCATTAAGGGAGAAGGAGAAAAGAAATCATCAATAATTCGTCAATCAAGTACAGATGTCAAAAACATTTAATTTATTTTGCATCAGCGTTCATCGTATTCCAAGGTCTCCTACTCACGAGCGTCTCGTCGTCCTTGACACACATTATATGCAATGTACGGAGGCATACGCTAGAATTAAAATATTTTAGTACACATATATTATGTACGAGTATGTATAAATAAAACTACCGTCGGCGTCGTGTTAACTTCGTCAATTGAGACTGACTTTATTTTCATAATGCTTACCTTTACTTTACATTCACATGCAAAGATATATATATAAGAACTTCAACAAGGTCAATAATATTACTTATTATGCTTATGCTAGGTCGATTGTAAGTTACTGACAAATTAATTTGTGTGCATTGAAAGTGTACTGATATTTGAGTCGGGTGTGGATGTGATGATTAGTGTGAATAGAACGTTTGGGTTATCGTGCGGTTTTCCAGTTTAAAAATACTACGTTGCAGTAACTTTTATGTATAAATACATTTCAAGAAAACCCCGGAAAAGATTCGTTTGCGTCATGATAAGCCGCTCCGTGTGCAGAAGGCATTAGTTTTCACTACATCTGCGAACTTTGACAGCAATAACAAATGCTAACAAACGCGTTCATAGAACTAGTCGTAAGTTAACTTGCAGGCGAATTGTGTTGTCTTGTAAATTAAACTTGGCCAATGACCGCATGTCACTATTCTCACTTCGTTCATAGCATTTTCTCTTTGTTAAAAGCTTTCATTAAACCAAACTAAATGACAGTATTCAAACTTATCTAGTTGCATATATATTTGGATACATTCAGCAACAATTTGAACTTCATGATGATGTATTTTTTGTTAAAATTGAATTGTTGTAAATAAATCCAATTATATGAAAAAGCCTAACAAAGCATGAGGCCTGACCTTAGCTAGACGGTGACCTCAAAGCCTGGCCAAATCCGGACGTCTGGCAACCCTATCCGACCTATTCCAGCCATTCATATGAATAGAAGAGTGATTTGCAATGGCGAAAAGTTCAATTATCTGAGATGTATGATCAATAGGCAGCAACCTGTGATGATAAGATTAATCATAGCGTAAGAGTTGTGCAGCTAAAGGGGCGGGACAACTCAGCCATCTTCTCTGACCGAAAAATGGTGTAGAGCCTTCCTATACACCGTCAAAAAGGCAATTTTAATCAAAGTTCCTATACAATCGCGTAGGAGAGGGAGGCCTAAAAACTCCTGGATAACAAAAAAAACAACACCAACAATTGGTTGGCCAAAGTGATGAAGGCAGCCCTGCCGATACTTTTTGAGGTATGTAAAATGCTTGACCAATTTGATATATATGTGTGATAAAGGAAATTGTATTTTCCCGTCGGCTTTTTTGGTCATATGAATGTGTAATGAAACAGTTTATTTCATTATATTGTCCCGACGTTTCGGCAGGGATTGCTGCCTTCCTCAGGGGTTCTTTATTAAAAATATATGAAGAAATAACATAAATACAAATATGGAAGCGTACGTGTACAATGAAACTTACTTATTGGGTACAAATTAAGTGTAAAACGAAAGAATACTATTTAGTAAAATTTAAAAAAATATAATACAAGTGTTGTAAGTTAAACGCTACATTTGAAGCCGACGGGAAAATACAATTTCCTTTATCACACATATATATCAAATTGGTCAAGCATTTTACATACTACACTTACTTCGGACGGCTTGCCGAATACTATTAAATCAATATGAGAAACTATTACCACCACATTAAATACAAGTATGGAGACGACGTATGCCAATACTTAAAACAATATAGCAATATCCGAAGGAGGTTGGCGCAACAAAAACAAAATTTAAAATTCCTTTTGACATGCAGAGAATATGGCTTCACACCCAAACATATCAAAAACTCCACCATTAACACCAAACGTCTATTCTCCAGCGAAGAATCACTTAGTTCTTACGCAAAACTAGAAAAGAAATTCCACGAGAAGATTCTCTCCTTAGAGATCTCTGGGATTTTTTATAAAATCAAGCAAACAACAAGCGCAAGATTACTTTATGACAAACGCATTAAAGACCACCTAACAGCTGACGAATACACGCAATTCTCTAACAAACAAAACTTTACGTTTAAAACCATTTATAACAATAAACAACAAATCAACTTGCACAAAATAGAACTTTTGAGACAAACGTTTTGGCGAACGCATAACATTAGAATGCACGAAAAATGGTTCGTCAATAAAAGCAATGTAGATTTTCCTCTAGAGATCAGATGGTTGCTCTCAATGGGAAAAAAATTCGCCCTACCAGTTGACAAAGAAAAATTTCCATTGTTTCAGCTGATAGCTGATGGAGAAGAAGTGATAAGAACAGTTAATGACGAAAGAGAACAAGAAGTCATGAGAGCGAAATACTGCAATATGTTGTACTCTTTCCATAGGCATCATCAACATGATGGCTTCTCCAAATATGTACTAAAGGTACACAAAGATACAGTCAAGTTTATAAAGATGAACAGAGACATCATCATCTTACCAGCTGACAAGGGCAATGTTACCGTCGTCATGAACCTGATTGAATACGAAGAGAAAATGAGTGCACTTCCCAACGATCGATCGGTATACAGACGAGTTAGAAACAACCCACTATCATCATTGCAAAATAAAAACAATAACATTGTCAAATGGCTGCACCACAACAAATACATCACAGATAGAGAGAAGACAATTATGACAACTTATACGGCACAGCTACCTTCGGTATACGGGTTACCCAAAATTCATAAGCCAGACACACCTCTCAGGCCCATTACGTCATCCATGAAGGTCCCATGCTATCAACTCGCGAAATACGTAGGAAGAATTTTACAGTGCACGACGATTAATTCAACCTACTCTGTTAAGAATTCTCATGATTTTGTAAACAAAGCCAGAGCAATAATACTGGAGAAAACGGACGTTTTGGTTTCATATGACGTGGTTTCCCTGTTTACCAACATTCCATTTCTGTGATCAAGAGTAAGTGGGAGTCCATAAGCTTGAACACTAATCTTAGCCAGGCTAAGTTTCTGGAGATCCTCGATTTCTGTATCAAAGAGAACAACTTCACATGTTACAAGGAAGACATCCATAAACAAATCTTTGGTATGCCAATGGGTAACCCACTTTCTCCCACCATTGCAGATTTAATCATGGACCATTTACTCGATGAGTGTTTCACAATAATAGGAAGGCCAAAGTTCGTCTCAAAATATGTCGATGATATATTCGCTGTCATTGACCATCGCAAAGTTGATGACATGCTACGTTGCCTCAATGGTCTGCACGAAAAAACCAATTTACGTTAGAGTGGGAAAAAAACAGATCAATTGCATTTTTGGACGTCGAAGTCCATCGGCACAAAGAAAGTCTTTCTTTCAACTGGTATCACAAAGACACCGCTTCAGGTAGACTCTTGAACTTCCGGTCAAACCATGCAAAACACATCATCACCAACACCGCTTCGAACCTAGTCCACAAAATATTTGCGTTAAGTGACCGAAAATTCCACCCCGCCAACGAACGCAAAGCAACACAAATCCTTAAGGAGAACAACTTCCCTGACGGACTTACACGCAATCTCATACGCCAGCAAAAACAGAAAGTTCCCCGCACGAATGAAGAGGATGTCACACCGGTTGTCTACAAGAGTGTTGTATATGTTCCCAAACTTTCTGATAACTTCAAACACACAGTAAAGAATGTATCGAAGGACGTCCATATAGCCTTCAAAGCCAGCAAAACACTTGCTTCATCCTTCTCTAGACTAAAGTCCAAAACTGAGAAGCACAAATGTACCGATGTAGTTTACAAAATTGATTGCATGGGCAACGATGATGAAAGCTGCAATCTTTGCTACATCGGCACAACCAAACAGTTCCTATCCCAACGGATTTCTAATCACCGTTCAGACGTTAAATCTAACAGCGTTAATAAAACAGCACTCGCCAGCCATACCATCGCCGCTAACCACAAACCAGACTTCGACAACGCTACCATCCTTCAGACGGAGAGGCATACCTCAAAACGGTATACACTCGAGACTTTACACATAATGAACAACAGGAATAACATGAACAGAAAACAGGACATCCAAAATATTTCTGCTATATATAGCTCCATAGTCCAAACCAAGAAACACTAATAGACTAAGCTTTAACTGTAGCGTTTAACTTACAACACTTGTATTATATTTTTTTAAATTTTACTAAATAGTATTCTTTCGTTTTACACTTAATTTGTACCCAATAAGTAAGTTTCATTGTACACGTACGCTTCCATATTTGTATTTATGTTATTTCTTCATATATTTTTAATAAAGAACCCCTGAGGAAGGCAGCAATCCCTGCCGAAACGTCGGGACAATATAATGAAATAAACTGTTTCATTACACATTCATATGACCAAAAAAGCCGACGGGAAGATACTTTTTGAGGTTTAACCGGCGAACCCCACAGTCGATTATAATCCTTTTGCCCACAACATGGCCTCATCGTTAAAGTAAAGGGAAAGATTTCAAGAGCAACGATGTGCCGCCCACCGCAGTGGTTGCTTCAAAAGAGGAAGAGACCCGGCTGATCACTTCACTCTCTGACAACAATTTTAATATTTGGGTAAACGAAAACCTCGTTTTCTTTCCATCACAGCACATTTGCAAAACAACCAACGACTAAGCAAATGCGAAGGTACGATCCCCAAGCCGTTGTATTGCACCAAGCACATTGCGTGTGCTGTGGATATTTAGGCGAATTGATGAACAAACATAATATACTAATATAGGGGTATAATAAGCGAAACAGAACTTAGCGGAACAACTTTGCTCTTGATAAACCAACATAGAAAAGCTAGAATTGAAAGCAAGCTATAAGGCAGAACTTTTTTCAAGATCGTGCTGCAGTGTAGGCAAAGACTTACCGCGGGTGTGCGTTTAGTAAAATAGTAAGGCCTACTCAGTATTTATTTCTTATCTTTACTAAGACTTTAATAGCAATGGCAGAAAAGTCAAGGAATAGCAATTGATTTAAAGTTATGTATTGATCAGATTGTTTGTCTGTTAATTTTGTTCAGCACTTCAGTTTCCATAAAATCTTAAGCCAATACTGCATAACACAACTCACCCCGATTTAATAGGATCTTCTCCGCTGTGCCGTTTGGTATGAATAGTTCCTTTTTCCACAGCCAAGTCCTGAATGCGAGAATCATTGATACCTGCAGCTTGACCTACGAAATAAAAATAATGCACGTGATGTTAATCGTAATGCACTTGATACACTTGCTTTACCTTAGAAAAATTATCATATTTTTAGGTTAGTTAAAGAACATAATAACGCCAAATTTACGTGTAACGATAAAATCGGCTACATAACCTATATTGTTGTTAAATAAATATGTATGTCTGGGAAAACTGTAAGATAGGATTATATTTTTCTAAATGAAACATATTGATTTTTTATTATATTTGTATTGACTTTCTTATCTAGTAAACTGGAGAAATATCTACGGTCTAAATATCAATCTGACGAAGGCTGAGTTGGTCCCCTTTACTAGGAAAAACTAAGTCCCACACCTCTCGCTCTCCACCTTAACAGCATCCATTCTTTAACTTTCAAATCGCGTTAGCTATCTAGTACTAAAATTAGACAGGATGCTACACTGGAAAGAAAATGTCAACGAACGTATCAAGAAAGTCATGGTTTTGCTGTACACATCGTTAGTAAAACCGATTCACTTATATGGATTTACGGTTTGGGTGACGGCCTGAAGAGGAAAATCATTTTAATAAAAATTGAAAAAGTTCAGCGCGCGGCACGTTTCAGTATCACTTGGGCACTAAGAACCTCTCTAACAGCAGCATTTCAAACCATGCTATATGACCTTCCGATCGACATCTTGGGTAAGCTAATGGCTGCCAACTCAGCACTACGACCAAGAGACTCTCACCTGTGGAAAGAGCAAGACATTGGCCATACCAAAATACTTAAGACGCACTGCTATCTTCGCATTCTTCGGATCTTCTGCTTACTGAAATAAACTTGAAATTAGGCTTTAAACACTCAATACTGTACAAAGCAGAGTGGAAGTAACCCCATGTCTTTCAGAATAAATCGCTTCCATATTCATGTTCATTAAGCGAAAGCAACTGGTTATAGGAGCGGGCAGCGTGACCCACGTGTCCCTTCCCAATGGCATCAAAATGGATTCTGGTCTTAGTGTACCCCATCGACCATTAACTTTTATTTCAGACTGCAAAAGAAATTGAGTGTGTACTTTTTTTTTATTTAAATTTAGGTCTCTGGTTCAGCTAGGTTCCAGAAAACGAGTGAAATGAAATCGAAAGTGAAATTGTAAATCGAGTGAATTTGTTTTCTGTGTTCCACATTTCACCCATTTTATAATATGTATTCGAAACTTTTTCGAAATCACTTCAAGTGAAATTAAAAACAGCTGATTATGTCAAAGAGATACTACACAATTATTTTGATTTTAGTAATTTGTTTTATTTTCACATTTTTGTATTGAATTGTGAGTAGTGCGAGGCTTATGGTGGATTTACACGGTCACACATTCCTAACATGTAAGATTAAAGGGATGCTAAATACTAAATATCCGTGTGACTGAAAGGGACAGCATTACCTAACATGCAAAAAAACGTGACACGTATTCAGGTCGGCCATCTTGTTTACGTGGTAGGAATTATGGGAAAGCTATGCATGTTGATATTTTTATAGCGATGGCTTACGAAATTTCGATTTCCTATAAAACAAAATGGGCGCTGCTATCATACGAGTATGTTTTAATCGCCATAATACATTTTTGACATTTCTCTGCTTCACATCGCCGATTGTACCTACTCAAGATGGAAAACACTATTAATACGGCAGCCTTTACGAGATCCATGTTTTTATTTATTTTTTAATTCTACTACAACAAAACCGATGAAAATAAATTTGTTTGTTTACATGTGATCTGTCAAATCTCCATAATAATGTTATAGCAAGTTAAAGTAAGTGATCTCACTCTTACACCTTATTAGCATTGACTGCGGATAAACGGATCTCTCTTTTCGGTTTTGTTGCAAAAATGCGCGTGCGTGATGGTGTAAATCCACCATTAAACCTTGCCTTGTAAAAATTGGAGTTTCATTTCCTTTAATTTAAGTTTCTTTTGTGTCGAAAGAATTTCTTCCTTTCGGCATTTTTCTATTTCTAGATTATGCCTTTGTAGAGGTATTTTCTCATTTTTATTAAGCAAAATATTTCCAAAATTGTTAATTGATTTTTGGAGTTTCTTTATCCCATATGTTCGACATCTTTTAACACCCGATTTTTTTTTGAAGCCTTCAAAAAACACTCCATTTCTTTTCCCACTTTTGCAATAGATTCATTTTTTTGATTCCTAAAATCATTTAAATTATCATTAAATGAACCCTGGCTCTTTCCTTTCCTGCTGGGAGCATTAAACGGTTCACTTACGTCTTTCAAAACATCTGGTGTGTTGTTTGATTTTTTTTTATTTAAATTTAGGTCTCTGGTTCAGCTAGGTTCCAGAAAGCGAGTGAAATGAAATCGAAAGTGAAATTGTAAATCGAGTGAATTTGTTTTCTGTGTTCCACATTTCACCCATTTTATATTTGTATTCGAAACTTTTTCGAAATCATTTCAAGTGAAATTAAAAACAGCTGATATATGTCAAAGAGATACAACACAATTATTTTAATTTTAGTAATTTGTTTTATTTTCACATTTTTGTGTTGAATTGTGAGTAGTGCGAGGCTTAAACCTTGCCTTGTAAAAATTGGAGTTTCATTTCCTTTAATTTAAGTTTCTTTTGTTTCGAAAGAATTTCTTCCTTTCGGCATTTTTCTATTTCTAATTTTGACGCATAGTTTGTTACATACCTTAATATTGCCCGTAGACCCCTAAAAGTTACTATATTTATGATCAGCAAAAATTAGGCCTTTAAACTGGGCCTAGAGAGCTGAGAAGTTTACGAATGTTTGAAATCCGCCCACAAACTAAAAAAAACAAAATTTTGGAAAAAATCGAATTTTGAGCTAGAAAGCTGAAATTTTGTATATATGATCCCATTTCTCGGGAGATAAAATTTTCAAAATCCGCCCACTGACACGCCCACAATTAAATAAAACAAATTTATTGAAAAACCAAAATTTGAGCTAGCGAGCTGAAATTTATAATATATACTCTCTAGGGGCCCTATAAGCTCATGTGTAAATATTTTCAAAATCCGCCTACTGACACGCCCAGAATTAAAAAAAAAAACCTTTTTTGAAAATCCAAAATTTGAGCTAGGGCGCTGAAATTTATAATATATACTCTCTAGGGGCCCTTTATGTTAATTTTTTTAAGATCCGCTTACTGACACGCCCACAATTGAAAAAAATAATTTTATTGAAAACCCAAAGTTTGAGCTAGGGAGCGTTTTTTTTACAAAAGCTTCGTTTTTTTCGATAAAATCGCATTCTGTTTCTCAAACTGATAAATTATTACTGGAGCTACTGAATTGAAACTTAATGCACTTGAAAGAACATAATTTCCTCTTGAAAATGATCGGAATAGTTTTTAAAAAAAACATCTCAGTTATATTTTATTTAAAGAATTCCCAAAGGTGTTTGGGAAAATTTGCATAAAATCGATTTACTATTTTCCAAACCATGATAAGACAGATTACTATACATCTGAGATCACTAACTCAGCTAAAAGGTAATATCCAAAACAGCAATATCGTCGAGACAGATCTTGAAATTTTACACTGGTTTGGAAAATACAGTTGTTTAAAAACAAGCAATATTTTGAAATATTGAACTACGTTTTTCATGTGAATATCTATGCACGTATGTTTCAATTTTTACTCAGAACAACAAAGTATCATATCAGCTAACAGATCCAATAAAAATATATATTTATTTACATATATTTTGTCACAAAATACCGAGTTTAAATTACATATTTTTTCAAAAAATTATTACGTTGCTTAGTTTATCAACTTTAGCAAGAAATAATTCCGGGTTTCCCGTGAAGGTGGCGGTAGTTGTGTGGCCAGATCTGAACAGCCAATCAGAACAGCACGCAATCAACCATAAAGTGATTATCTTGTGTTTTACTGCTCTCGGAGGTGTGTTCTAAATGAAACCGGTTTGGTGTGAAGTCTGAAGTGCAATTTCAATAAAAGAAATCATGTGTGGATGTGGGTATGTGTAAGCAGATCTATTTCTGTGGCGATTCGAAGTGATTTTGCATTTTTGTTTCGCAGACTGAAAGTAAATATGAGTGAGGGGTTGATAAAGGCACTTTTCAAGATGTGGATCTAGCTTATACTTTCAGTTTAAAATTTGTTTACAGAAAATTATTTAAACTAATAAACAATACTACAAAAACAAAATCATGATATTACTCAGGATTTTCAGATAGATACCCTAAAGTTTCATTGCTAAATCGTTGTAGAAAAGTTGATTATTGAAAAGTGCATAAATAGGTACCCTTCACTCCGTGAATATTATTGAGTCTGGGTGGATTGGAAGATTGGTGAATGCTGGTTTAGGCTAAAGGGGATAATGTAGCACTGCGCTGTTGCTGTTTGTGGGCAATTATTATTTTTTTGCACTGTTGCCGTTGCCTTTGGCTTTATTACAAGGTTCGCAGAACAATAAAACATGATTCGTTCTCTCATGAAAAGTTCGCAAAGGAATTTGATTTATGATTCGATTGTATGTTTTTTTTTATTTATTTAGTTTAACGAAGTCAAGACAAAATCCTGAAAATACTCAGATTGTCAATGGAAGCCAGCATCAAGTTTCAGAAGGTGAATGTGGTCTTAAAACTAATGAACATTTTGAGTTGAAAGGCCTAATATCAGAATCGGAAAGCCTAGAAAGTCTGATAATGGAAAGCGAGACATCTGCGATCGATTCCGTTGCCTTCATAGAAGGAAGAAGGATAATTGACCTTCAATACTTTTGTAATGAGTTGAAAGCAATAGACCAACATTGCCCAGCACTCGGTTGCAGTTTAAACAATATAAAAATTGTTAAAGAAGTCCGAGTGGGTTTTGCAAGTTCGATCTTTTTAAGATGTGAAATGTGCAATTATGAGAGTCGAGTGTTCCTAAATAAGAAAAATCCAGATGCAATGGATGTTAACACTGCTGCTGTTTTGGCCATTACCAGTGTAGGTTGCGGATACTCACAGTTAGAGGAAATCGTATCTATATTAGATATTCCATGCCCATCATTTAAAATATATAGTGAGATTGAAAAACAAACTGGGTATATCTGGAAAGCCGTGGCAGCAAAAAATATGTTGGAGGCTGCTAACGAAGAGGCTGAGGCCGCCAGACAGCGTGGTGATATTGATCCGGTAGATGGAATTCCGTTTATAACTATGGTGACAGATGCTTGCTGGAGCAAACGATCTTACAGGAAAAAAATTTCTGCTCTGTCAGGTGCTGCTGTTGTGGTGGGGTTACATACCGGTAAAGTAATTTCTTTAGGAATAAGAAATAAGAACTGCGTTACAGGCGCTAGAAGTGATACGGAACAACAACAGGACCACGCGTGCAATATTAACCACAAAGGGCCTTCAACGCTGATGGAGTCAGAAATACTGCTACAAGCATTTAAATCCAGTGTAACTGAAAACGGCCTACGATATATGACAATACTTTCAGATGGAGAAAGCAGTTCTTTTCAAAAAATTATTCAAACCGATCCCTACGGCGGAAGAAGAATCTCCAAAATTGAATGCTGCAAGCATTTAATGCGAATATTTAGAAATAAATTAGAAAACATATCAAGAGGTTGTAAAACAGGATTAAAAGGAGCCTTAAATATAAGACTTGAAAGAATACGGAAGGATATTTTGAGTGCCATTAAGTTCAGACGACAGCAAAGCCAATCCGAGGAAGAAGCAATACCTTTAATTCAAGCAGATATCAGCAATGTTATTCATAATGTTTTTGGAGATCACAACGAATGCCCACCCTAAAAGAAAAATGTAAAGAGAATGACGTGAATTTAATTCCCATGATGAAATCAGATGGTCTTTATGATACAGTGATGATTCCTACAAGAAGACTTATTATGAACGCCAAGAGTCTATATCTTGGATTCACTAACAATCTTGCCGAGCACTACAACTCTATTGTAGCCAAACTAGTAGGAGGAAAAAGAATCAACTTTTCACTTGGGCAAGGATATTCAGCCAGGTGTACTGCAGCAGCTGTAAAGTTTAACTCTAAAGCGCAGATCTCTGAACTGTTTAAACATCTATATGGACATAGCTCAAATTCCCTGGCAAAACAAATGGAAATTCGGCGACTCCGGAAAAGCGTGTTACAAACCCACAGACGAAATGCGAGAAAGGTTTATCGTAAGAGCAAACTGTATCGCATAAACCGGACAGATGTTGGGTATGGTACCAGTTGCCACCAACCAGACATGGATGAAGACAAATTTATTGCAGAGAAAAACTGTCTAATAGAACAACTAAAGCAAAATCAAAACAATCGAAAAACAAACATTGGGACAGTCCAGTAATGAAAAATGGTTGAATATCAGAAAGAAAATGTTAACAGCCTCATATTGCGGACAAATATGCAAAGCAAAAAAATTCGAAGGTTATGTTAAAAGACTTGCACATCCCACGACCTTATTAACACCTTCCGCCATATATGGAAAAATTAACGAAGACATTGCGAGGCTGCAACTGGAACAGCAATTGGGCAGAAGTATATCGAACTCAGGAATTTTTATCGATGAGGAGTATTACTTTCTTGGTGCTTCTTCAGATGGACTTATCGACGACGATTCCTTGGTAGAAATAAAATGTCCATCAAGCATAGCTGGATGCGATCCTACGGATGCTATCAAAAACCAAAAAATCAAATACATAACGGTTTCTGATGATGGTATCATAAAAGGTCTTAATAAAAGACACAACTATTACTACCAAATTCAAGGCCAATTGCATATATGTAAGCGAGAAAAATGCATATTGGCAATTTGGGGTGGTAGTGCTTTTAACATTTATATAGAAGTAATAGATGTCGATCACGATTTTTGGAGAACAAAAATGATCGGACAGTTAAACACATTTTACGAAAACTGGTTTTTACCAGAATTAGTGGATCCTCGTATTACTCGGTGAATGGAAGAGGGAAAACCACAATCACAGGATACTTGAGGAGACCGACAATAATCGAAGCTAATTAGGTGCAGCAGAGTAGCAGACACTACATTAGCAGATACCTATATATATTATTTTCTTATTAAGTTCATAAATAAAATAAATTAAATAAAGCTTTCAGACATACGTTTGAGCGAGTTTTTTTCTTTTGAATGGATGGAAGGACCTATACCATTTTATCTGCAAAATCTCTGAGTAATACCAAATTCATGTTTTATATGTCAAATCCAGGAGTCTGGAGCGAAACCTAAAGCAATGAAACCAACATATTTTGCGCTCCATCCCCTCCCCCCAACATTCACTAACTTCTTTTATCCATACTACAATTTGAGGAAAAAGAAAATTATAAGGCAAAAATCCAGCCGTAGCGATAGAAATATAGAAAATATTATACAATTGGAACATGCCTGAAAATGACCTATCCCGAAGTATAAATGTATTGCAGAATGTGCATTGTTCACAACTCAAAACAATAACATCAAACATCGCTTAGCTGACGGATACCTACCTAATTTTTTTCTTCTCACTCCAACATTCATTTGATTCTTGTTTCTACGACGAAAAAAATAGCAAGAACAAAATTGTATTGATATCCACATATTTTACGAAAAACAACCCTACACACACGATCAACATACGATACCTACAATCTACGAAACCCGTTTGTCATGTCATACATCACTAAAGGTACGCCCACTAAAGTACTTTTGCAAGTGGATTGCGATTGGATTGCAAGTGGATGCTAGGTTGCAAGTCAAAGAGAGATGGCCCTTCACGTTCCAATTTTTGTAGAACATTTTGGGTAGAGGCCTCTTAAGTGTTATATAAGAAAATATGTAGAGCGTTCTTAACAATTCAACCATACTTAGACTTTTGTAAATTGAGAACAACCGCGTGTCGTTGGCCAGTCCCATCTACAGAGTTGAGGTAGATAATATACGTGGTATCACAATGGACCTAAATTGGTCTAAGTGTGTCGGCTTCTGCCGACAGCCACATAAACCTAACCTAACCTAACCTAGACTTTTGTCACGCCCACTTATGAGGGATAGGAATAAGAATAGGGTATCCAACAGTTCGCCCAAGCGGACTGTAGCCCGTACCTATGTTTTTAATTTCACTTGAAGTGGTTTCGAAAAAGTTTCGAATACTATTTAAATTTGGTGAAATGTGGAACACAGAAAACAGATTCACTCGATATACAATTTCACTTTCGATTTCATATCACTCGTTTATTTTAAGGATTTTATTAAGTTTATTAATTCTTCGAAACAAGTTCATCTATGCAAAGAATTTGTATTTTTTTTTTTTAAAGAAAGGTTTTATAAAAATTATTTAACCAAATTTTGATATGGCTTTATATTAAGCCTTATCAGTTGAGCTCATGTATTTAAACATTGACAAGAAATGGTTTGATCTCTCTTGAGAAATTCAACTTTTTGAAGAAATGGGTTTGATGTCTTCAAGTTTAGGGGTATTTTCCAGTTCAGCAGCATCGGTCTTTTTGATGTTTGATATTTTCGCGCAAATCTACGAGTTTAATTGATCTTCTTCCCAAATATAAGACTTAGATGACATCGATGAAGGACCCTTCATCTTTTTAATCATTTTGTTCTCATACATGACAATCTAGTCCGAGGGATATTGGTTCGGTTTTGAGAACGTTTGTCTCAAGTACATCTAGCCCAAACAGACCGACTTTATATGACATTTCGTCTTTGAGACTATTCGAAAAGATAGACATAAGTTTAATTTCCAAGCACTGCACACTTTCTTAAATTCATCTTTTGATTGAGAAGCAGTTTTAATTCCAAATGAAAATTTTCGAAGCTTGTAGGTCCTAGAAGATATTTCTTTTAATAGTTTTTGTGTAAACTTAATGTTTTTTGCACAATCTTGATAGTTGGAACTATCACTTTTGCAGGTTTGTACTGTGATCGTGATGGTGTGGGCGATGTGTTTCAATGGTTACTGTGTTGGATTACTAATCTAAAGGTCCCCGGTTTAAATCGCGGCGCCAGGTACCATCTATAATTTTTTCCGCTGCTTTTGTGCATTTTGATATGCAAAATATCATCACATTTTTTCGCCGTTCACATGACATTGGATTGGACTCCAATAAAGTAATCGTCGCGCGAGATAGTTGAAGATAAACTTAAAGGTCTCCTTAATTCTTTTTTCAGAGAATAAATTATCCTCAGAACTGCTCAATCGCCACTTACTCGATTTGGATTTCAAAAGGTCAAATCAACCGAGGACGCACTTTAGATTTTTGCTCTCAGCTGCGTTTTTCATTGATACCAAAGCCTTCGACATGGTTGACCATAAAATCCGTTAAGTAAACTGGAAAATGCAGGTGTGCGTGGTTTCATGCTTGGATGGCTTAATTCATATCAGAATAATAGATCACAGAGAGTAAAGTTGAATGAGACGAGAAGTGATGTGCAATTAATCAGGCTTGGGGTACCACCAGGTTCATTCTTGGGTCCCATTCTATTTTGAATCTATATCAACTCACTCTTCCACCTTAATCTAAAAGGCTTACTAACTGCTTTTTCTGACGATGTTGGGTTATTGTATGGCGTGAACAGTCCCTTAGATCTTATCTCTGACATAAATTGTGATGTACAAACTCTAAGAAAAATGTATACTTTCATGCACCGAATTGTAATTTTTTTTAATTGTATCAATGTTAATGTGCAACCAGTGTGTTTGGTCAATTATTTTGTACTAGTGAAAATTGTTTTTTGATAGAGAATGTAGACGAATTTATGTACCTAGGACTCTTACTAGACTCTAGTATGAAATGTTCATCTCACGCTACTGATTTGACAAAGTACTTTATCTCCACACCTGGGCATTTTTACTACCTTCGTAACATATGTTCAACTAAGCTCCTAACCACAATTTATTATGGGCTTTTTAATTCTTAGCTTCAATACGGTATAAATTTCTGGGGAGGTTTCTGTCAAAACAAAGTTCAGTCATTGTTAGTCTTGCAAAAGAATGTTGTCCTGAAAATTTGTCGTAAACCTGGTAGGCATCCAAGTTTTCCTTTGTTTTGTCAATTAGGGATTCTTCCTGTTCATCACTTATACTGCTTTAAGGTTCTAAAAGCGTTCTTTATGAAGTCTGTTAACCGAAACTTGCGTATAATCTAAAACTATAACCTACGCAATAACTCACTTAATATGTTACAAGTGCCAAACTATCGAACCACCGCATATCGAAATTCTTATTCAGTCATACTCGTATGTAATCGTTTATTTAATGTACTCCCGGAAGAAATCAGATGTGTTCACGTGTCCGAATGTTTTCTAAAGCGCGTACAAAATTTGCCGTTTTCTCATGACTATTATAGTTTAGACTCTCTTACTTCTAATTATTTTGATCTAACTGTTGTCTCAACTTTTGATGTTACTATATAGATTACATGCATTCTGCATCCTTTATGCAGTGATAACTAATTGATACCATGTTAAATGAATTTAATCGGCTGAAAATTGCCTTTTCTATATTTTTTGTTCAACACCCCACCCCATCTGATTGTATTGTTCCTTTTGAAGTGGCATTCAATACTATTTGAACTCACTTTGTATAAATTATCGAATGCCACCAGACTTTTCTTACTTTACTTTGTAATTCCTAACATATTGAAATTTTATATGGATTTGTATTTTATATTATATTGATAAGTAATTTAAGAGAAATAAATATCATGCATACATATATACATACATACTTAGTTATGTTTGTTATTTTCCCGACTTTTCGATTGAACCGAAAACTATTTAAGAAGTAGATCTTTTCCCCAAAAGAGAAAATACCGAACTTAGCTGTGATAATGTTTCTGCAAACACATAGTTCCTACTATAATAGTAAACTCCTTATTGTGCACCAGAATCTGAGGAAGAACTTTTCTGCTATAGGTTACAGACCTTTATTCTTTTGCGTGCGTTCCAGATATTGTTTTTGTGTCTGAAATTTGGATCTCTCAGTTTGAGAATAACAGTAATACTAATGAAAATTACGCCGCAGGTGGAGTTAAGTGTAGTGTGAAAAAGAACAAAAAGATTCTTGATTTTTGAAGTGAAAACTTCTTTAGCATCGTTGTGATTTGAAAGTCGATGAAACGAAAAAGCGACAATAAAAGGAGACAGACACATAAATTCATAACATTTAGCGTGGGAGAAAATGAGATAATAAGCATTATACATATACAGTGTTTCTTATGTTCGTGTTTCTATTTGTGCTCTGCTTCGTACCCCTCGTTGTGATTTGAAAGTCGATGAAACGAAAAAGCGGCAGTAAAAAGAGACAGACACATAAATTCATAACATTTAACGTTAGAGAAAATGAGATAGGAAGCATTATACAGGGTTTCTTATGTTCCTGGTTATCTTTGTGCTCTGTCCTCCACTCGTGTTTACCAAGGCATAGTGGGAGTTTGCTTGGGCCACAGCGTAGCGTTGTACGTGTGTTAATGGTCGTATTCGCTGCCCTCATCACTTGCAAGCGCATGCGCAGATATCATTTTTACAATGGTAAAATGTACAATGTACAATGGTAAAGGTACAAATGTGCTAATCTCGCGCAGCGGAAAATGGTGTCTGCGCATGCGGTTGCAAGTGATGAGAGGCAGCGAACACGAACAATACGTGTTTGTGCGCGCATTCGTAGTACAAAGCTTGAGAAAAGGCATCACAACAAACGTGGTGACTTGTCTACGTATAGGGTATATGTATACGTCCGTCCGTCGCCCACAAACTCAAAAAAACAAAATTTTGGAAAAAATCGAATTTTGAGCTAGAAAGCTTTTATATATGATCTATGACTCCTAAAACTGCTCGGGATACAAATTTTTCAAAATCCGCCCACTGACACGCCCACAAATAAATAAAACAATTTTTTTGAAAATCCAAAGTTTGAGCTAGGGAGCTCAAATTTATAATATATACTCTCTATGGGCCCTTTATGCTCATGTGTAAATATTTTCAAAATCCGCCCACGCCCACAATTATTTTTTTTTTTTTTGAAAATTCAAAGTGAGCTAGGGAGCTGAAATTTATAATATATACTCTCTAGGGGCCCTTTATGCTCATGTGTTAATTTTTTTTAAATCCGCCTACTGACACGCCCACAATTAAATGAAACAATTTTATTGAAACACCCAAGTTTGAGCTACGGAGCGTTTTTTTTTGATAAAATCCTTTAAATGTTATATAACAAAATTTGTAGAGCGTTCTTAACAATTCAACCATACTTAGACTTTTGTCACGCCCACTTATGAGGGATAGGAATAAGAATAGGGTATCCAACAGTTCGCCCAAGCGGACTGTAGCCCGTCCCTATGTTTTTTATAATAAAATTCTTCATCATTTTTATAATAAAATTCTTCAAATAACCCGAAAACGAATGCAGAATATTGTCGCGATTACATAAATTTATTCGGACTCAGAGCTCACATTTTCGATAAATGATACAAGAGGCTTATGGTAACTAAAGTATGAAATAAATACTATCTAACTTTGTATCACTATGATCATTACTAAAACCTAAGAGTACAAAATTACCCCAATTTTTTTCTAATTTCCTAAGACTTGATGTATGAATTAAATACTTTTTTTTTATTCTGCGGCCTGTACCACAATACAACAAGTCTCGTTAAACAAGTGAAATTTAATTCCAATTCAAACAAGTAAAATTCAATATTATATTGAATTTTGTTTGTTTGTCAAGATTTGTTGTATTCTGCCCATGGAATCATAATATCTGAAAAAGAAGGCTGCATTCACAGATAAAGCATTATTATGCATTCGTTTACCTAAACGCTACCTACATCACTACAAAAGTACTACGTGTTGCATATTCATACACATTATTTAATCTCATTACCATCTGAATGACTCGAAGCTTTCCTCATGCTCGTTAGCCGATAAAAAGGAGGTGTTTCCGTTCGCTCAATTAAACAATTAAGAGTTTCCACTGTTTGTAGTTCCGCCATTAACTCGTCCAACAGCCGATCGGCACAAGTCCTAGCGAGGTAAAGAGCGACTCGCTTTGCCTATAAACAAAAATGAGAATAAATTTAATTGAGAACAACAAGAGCGCCTGGATACTTAAAATTGCACACGAAAGTTAGCTGCTTAATAGAAATTAAAATCAATAGCACTTACATATGGAAGGAGTTCTATTGGAGCCATTCCCGACATTATGACCAAATACCGTAGAATTACTTTAAGGTTATTTGGCCAAAACTGACATAAAGTTCCCCAAAGTTCTTCAATATCACGTGGATGCAAATCAGAAAACTGTAACGTAAAAAGGTAATTTCTCAAATTATAATTCAAATTCGTGCTAAGCTGAAAAATACAAAAGCTTTTTTTTCTATTTTGAAGTTTATTGTTAATCATCATAAAGTAAGGCACCAATGCGATACAAATAACACAACATTTTCGAATATTCCCATCTAAGCACACTCTGCGCATTCTTGTCGATGAGTTAGAGATCAAAAGTGCGAAGTTTTTTAATTGTGTTGCGAATAGCCGAATTAGTTGAGCGTAAAATTGCCGTCGCACTCTATTAAGTGGAAATCGATTTCCACAGTTTTTAACGCTGATATTTATGACATATATTTGTATGTAACTTATTGGGAAATATGAAAATAGTCATGGATTGCGTACAGTGCTTTTGGTGCAGTTCTATTCTTACGTGATTATAGATTATTGACTGCACTTGTGATATAGGGAGTACCTAGTGATGGCAAATCAATGACAAATTTAGTAAAAATAGGGTGTGGATCCTAGGGACTGCCAGAATACTTTTTAACCTTACAGTTACATATCAAATAAAAACTTAAAATAATATTCTACAACTTGAGTATGTATTTCAAAACTCTTATTACAGGAGTGCAAATCTGATAATTTGGTTTTGACTCGTTTAAATTTGAGAACCCGCTGAAATTTCTAAAAGGTTGAATATTGCTCAGCGAACTGTGGCATGGAATTTTAAAAATTAACGTAGACCGGCACGTAGATGACATAAAAACAAACACACATTTCAAGTGCAAGATGTTTATTCGGTCAATAACCCTCCGTAAGACGCTGAAAATTAAATTAAGATAGAAACAATTACATCCATTTTAGAACGAAATAAATCGCGTATATTTTTGTTTTTAAATTAATGTTTTGAAATACATAAATATTTAAATAAAATTTTTAAGAAAAGAGGTATATATATATTAATTCTTATTCAATTTCGCAATTTGAATCAGATTCATCAGAATCGGAGTCTAATGAAGAAGCTTCTTGATCATCGTCTGAAAGCAACAAATTGTTATATTACATTATTATTTTTTTCGAAATAATTTCAATTTTAAAATGTTTACCAGGGTCATGATTAGTATTTGGGTTGAATGAAGCCTCTTCAATCACATCACATACGGTTAGTGGAAGTTGGTTTCCATCCAACCAATGGAAATCATATTCATTGTCTGACTCCATCCATTTTTAACTGGTAACAACATTGTTGGATTTTTTAGATATGAATTTATCCACAAAGATGTAATCTATTTCGTTCTCAACAAATGCTGATACAATACGGCCTTACAAGGAGGTATGCTAGTAGCATCAAATCCTTTTATTTGTTTGTGAAAAGCTTCATTTGAATTTTTTACAATGAAATTCTTCATAAACATTTCAAATCTAGCATCATTAACTTGATTTACGTTTTTTACTTTGTACATATTACAAATAAATTCTTTAAAAGTTTTAAGTAATTCAGCTTTTGAGTCAGTAAAATTACATATTTTAGCAAAGGCTTCTTGATACTGCTACTTTTCCTTTCCGATAGAAGGCTGGTGTCTTCCTCGATGCCGCTTAAACTGCTTTCCACAAAAAGCACATACCCGATGATTATTATCGTGCAATTGCGGCCTCCGCAGAAGAAATGGTATCTGCATCCGGTGGAATTAAGGACTCCTGAGGGATAGTGCTATCCGCATCCGATGGGGGTAGAATAGGGATGGATTGGTTGGAACTCATTTCTTGGTCATTTTCACAATCAGCTCTCACAAAATATTTTTTAGGTACAGCTGTTAAATTTCTGTAGCACTTGGAATGATATACATGTGCATGTGCATCATCAAATGTTTTAGGAAGTATGAGATCTTTAAAATGAAGGTTATTCTCCTTTCTTATGAATACAAATCGACAACACATTTGAAATATATCATCATTAGCAAATTTAAATTTCCATCACCTTGACCGCATATAATACACTTTCTCTCAGATGAAGACATTTTAAACTAACAAAAAATTATGCAACAAGTTTTAGGAAATAATTACTGAAAAGCTCTTCATAGACCTACCTTCGAACGCAAACGACGGAAAGAGTGCACTCGATCTAAGTCATTTCACATTATTCGCGACTACGAGATTTTGTTTTGTTACCTATGCTACCGCTATAGGCCCATCGCAACGCACAAAAACGTCTACTTAAATCTAATGTTAAATTTGATTCAAAGAAATTGTTAGCATCACCGTTAGGTAGGTACTTGTTTTGAATCAAGTTTAATTTTGCATTCCTTTTCTGCTCGCATTCTTTGCATTTTTTTTTGTCAACATGAGTTTATGCAATTACCGATCTCTAAGAATTCGATCGTCAAGCTCTACACAGCGGGTAACAAAATCGTTTCCTATTAAAACAGATGTAATTTTTTCTATCTTGACTTAAATGAAATTTAATTTTCAGAGTCTTACGGAGGGTTATTGACCGAATAAACTCTTACACTTGAAATGTGTGTTTGTTTTTATGTCATCTTAATTATGTGTAAATACCAGGGGTGGAATCGGCTAAGCTCTAAGGTGATAGTTGATAGTTGACAATCAAAATCATACTTTTACGTCCACGTAAGGTGATTATCAAATTGACAATCACCTTTTTGCCATCAATTTCATGCGACAGCTATTTAGGTGTCGCTTTCATACATTTTTGTTATTTTCATATGTATGCACCTCGGCTTCAACTCCAAATAAATTAAATGCTTTAGTGAAAAAAGAATATATATTAAATAAATTCAAATAAAAAAGTGAAATTTGAAAATTCGTGAAGTGCAATTTTTACTTCATTAGAACTTTTCTACACAAATGAAGAAAATAATTACAAAAATGTCCAACTATTAAGAAGAAACCCGAGAAATAAAGCAAATATCTTGGAACTTCCAAATCCGATGTAAGAATTCATATAATTATAAATATTCATTGTTGATTGCTATCATTTATTATTGTGTATTTTAGATTTTTGAAAAACTTTCGCTTATCAAAAGAAGCGTGTGTGTTTGTTTTGGGACTGTTTGATTTACCAACTGGAATAAGATCAACGCATGTTTCATCCATCCTTCAATTGGCTGCAACTTTAAATCTTCTTGGGGTGGTGGCTATCAAAGACAAGTTGGGGCACTGGGCTGCATCAATGGGTCAAAGTACGGTGGCTGAAATTACTGCTGCAGTCATTTAAAAAATGCAGTCAATTCAATACTTTGCCCATTTATGATAAAGTTTTTGCCGTTTTTGCCTAAGGATTTAACAAAATCATATTTGAAATACGAGTATAAATTATGAAAAATAAACACACATCAGCTGCTCGGAATGACAGCGTCGGCAAGGAAGTGACGTTTAAAACTCTAAGTGCTGCCAATAATGAATCATTTTTTAGTGATCGCTTTACGCAGAGCAAAGAGGAGTTGATAATCAAAAACGACAATCAACTATCACCTTAGCCGATTCCACCCCAGCTTTGCTGAAATGAGGTGAATGGGGCCATTTTTTTTTACATATACACGAGCGTCTTACAGCACATGTCATGGAGGGCTAAAACGTCTTACATTGCTATTTTCGTGTATATATTGAATCAATGAACGATATATTAAAAAATGAGCCTTGCTGAAATGAGGTGAATGGGGACTTTTTTTTTTACAACTTCAAGCCTTAAACTGAAGGCCTCATGGAGGGTACCGGAGTGTAAGAAGGACATTTTTATAATTGTCGGGCCTAAATCTTTCTATGACCACAGTTTTAGCCTTGCAAAAATGAGGTGAGTGAATCGGTCGCGAGCTCTCTGTCTACTATTCTTATTCCTATCAGACACCTAGAGAGTCTATATTATAAATTTCAGCTCCTTAGCTCAAACTTTGGTTTAAAAAAAAAAAAAAAATAATTGTGGGCGTGTCCGTAGGGGGAAATTGAAAATATTTACTTATGAGCATAAAGGGCCCCTAGTGGGTACATATTATAAAATTCAGCTCCCTAGTTCAAACTTTGGTTTTTCAAAAAAAAACAGTTGGCGGATTTTGAAAATATTTTCACATGAGCATAAACGGCCCCGAGAGAGTATATATTCACCCGAATCATAGAATCCGTCGGATTGGCTGCGGAGGGAGTAGCACATCAATTTGTATGCTTTGTATGCTTCATTGAAAATGCCGTAATGTAAGTGATCGGATGTCGGTAAGGATTTCATAAAAGAAGAATTGTTTTTTGTTGCTTAGTTAAAAAAAATTAACAGGAAGTGAGTAAACGTGTAAAATGTTTGCAAGTACAGATCAATAACATCCTTTTTTTTAAGGAAACAAACAACTCGTCCACAATTCCTAGTGATAGTGAATCACATGAAAAAAAAATCCTGATATTGCTAGGAATTTGACAAAAAATGATCCGGAGACAATCCAAAAGTTTTGGGAAAATTTAAGAAACAAGCTGAACAGCTTGGGGCCACCTGCTAAGGAAGTTTCAGAATGGACCTTTCCGATTGTAAAAGAGGTGTGTATTTTCGCCAGGGGGCTTTGAAATTTTTATGTGCGTACCATCAACGCACATTACGATCCCTGGAATTCCTGACTTCTGGTAAAATCGTAAAAATACATTTTGGCTTCCATTCTTTCCTCCTCTGACATTTTCAGGCTTATCCATTTGGGACATAAACATTCCCCTAAAATGTTTAAGACTTCCCATATCGTTGTTGATACTGTTGATTGTGCCATTCCAATATTAAAGTCTTGTCCAGTACCAGTTTGCAGTTTGGTAACCTCCTTCTGACAGAAACCTTAAAAACGCACTAACTTACATTTAGGTGTAGATGAGGATCTAACCAGTTGTGGAAGTTTGCTTTCTAACTCACTTAAAACATATTGGAATACAGATTTATTGAGCCTGAAGTTTTTAATAAATCTAAAAATAAATTGTGACGTAATGATGGGAAAGAAATTCTTTACTTTCAATTTACGTACTGAGTATCAGGTAACTGCAATATGTCCTCTGCTCGCATTCTTATGCTCCTTCGAATGTGTCTGCTATCAGTTTAATTTTCACTTTCCAAATTTAAATAAAACCCAACAGTATCCATTTCGCCTTTAAAATTTATTAAAAAAACCGAACAATATTTTTTTGAAAATATCTCCATCAGCAGACCAGCTGATTTCGAATTTTTCGATAATGAAGTTTAGCGGACCGGTACTGCAGTTCATCCGCCGGTTTCTATGATAGGGCAAGTATGCGGATGCGGATCGGATGAAATCCGTCGGATTCAATCCGCCGGATTCTATGACTGGGATGATTATAAATTTCAGCTCCCTAGGTCAAACTTTGGTTTTCCAATAAAATTGTTTTATATAGTTGTGGGCGTATCAGTAGACGGATTTAAAAAATATTTCCACATACATAAGTATAAAGGGCACCTAGAGAGTCTATATTATAAATTTCAGTTTCCTAGCTCAAACTTTGACTTTCCAATAAAATTGTTTTATTTAATTGTGGGCGTGGGGGCGGATTTTAGAAATTTTATCTCCCGAGCAGTTTTAGGAGTCAAAAATCGTATATAAAACATAGGGACGGGCTACAGTCCGCTTGGGCGAACTGTTGGATACCCTATTCTTTTGTAAGAAAAAACGCTCCCTAGCTCAAACTTGGGTTTTTCAATAAAATTGTTTTATTGAATTGTGGGCGTGTCAGAAGGCGGATTTAAAAAAAAATTACGCATGAGCATTAAAGGCCCCTAGAGAGTACCTATATATTATAAACTTCAGCTCCCTTGCTCAAACTTTGGATTTAAAAAAAAGGTTTTTTTTTTTAAATTTTGGGCGTGTCAGTAGGCGGATTTTGAAAATATTTGCACATGAGCTTGAAAGGCACCTAGAGAGTATATATTATAAATTTCAGCTCCCTAGCTCAAATTTTGGTTTTTCAATAAAATTGTTTTATTTAATTGTCTGCGTGCAGTGGGCGGATTTTCAAAATTTTATCTCCCGAGCAGTTTTAAGAGTCATAGATCATATATACAAATTATATCAGCTTTCTGGCTCAAAATTCGATTTTTTCAAAAAAAATTGTTTTTTTGAGTTTGTGGGCGTGTCTGTGGGCGGATTTCAAAAATGCGTAAACTTGATTATTTCGGGACCCTAGAGAGTATATGGTTAAAATTTCAGCTCTCTAGGTCCAGTTTAAAGGCCTTATTTTTGCCGACAGACAGACGGACGAAAATTAGCAATATCGATAGTGGGTGGCGAGGCAACATGACAAAACGTCTATAATGTCGCGGGTTCGCTTGCGAACGACGCCTCTGTCCTTGTATATAGAGTTCATTAGTAGTGTCATCAACACGAATATGAAAACGATTAACTTGACAGAGGCGGGAGCAAAAGTGGTGGCGTTTAAAGGTTTGTGTCTTAAATTTTGCTGTCTCTCTTTATCGAATCATTCTGATATTATGTAAGTATTTATTTTTCTGTGTAACAGCCGAATACTTTTGATGTATGCAAATAGTATGTAGGATGAGAGGGATATGATGGAAAAATTAGAAATCTGGCTTTGTCGCCTGCGAGTAGAATGCATGATGAAAGAGGCGATTCGTTTGAAAGGAAAAGTTGAATAAAAGCTAATTTCGGTATTTTCCATCAAATAAGGAATTATGAATTTATGGATTTTTAGACTTTTGCTATTTTCGCTGTATCTCGTTCAAAAATGTACCGATTTATATCATTTCTTCAGTATTTGATTCGGAATTATTCAATCTGTGTTTTATCAGCCGTTACTTAAAGAAATAGTTGTTGGATATGTATATTTATCTATTAGCGAATTGATGACCTACATTAATATTGAGGCAGGTCACCTAACGTTTTGCATTTTTTTTTGTAATATATTCGTGGTCAGCATCGATAGTTATGTGCATCTACTATGTCCGTCTGTCCGTCCGTCCACCCGTCGGCAAAAATTAAGGCCTTTACACTGGAGCTAGAAAGCCGAAAATAAAGTCATATACTCTCTAGGGGCCCGAAATAATAAATTTTAAGAATTTTTAAAATTCGCCCACTGACACGCTCACAATTTCAAAAGAACAAATTTGTGAGCTAGAAAGCTGAAATGTTGAATATATTGTCTTAAGGCGCCCAAAATGCTGTGGGGGTTAACATCGCATCGTCGCCTCGGCAAGTAGCATGTATGATGAGGGGGATGATGGAAGGGACGAAAAGTTTTGAAATGAAAAATTTAATAAAATCTGATTTCAGCCTTTTTCCTCAAATAAGAAATTTTGAGTTTATCGCTTTTTAGACTGTTACTATTTTGGCTATATATTGTCGAAAAATGTTCCGATTTGTGTCATTTCTTTTCTAATTGATTCAGAAATATTCAATCTAATTTATAAAGAAATGACATGTTACTTTGTGTCAGTATTGCGCCATGCTGCACCACCACTTAGGGGTTAATAGTTAATAGGTTTCTACCTATACGATCAATATTTATTTTATTCAAATTTTATTATTTATTTATTTTCTTCTTAAGACAATTGGAGTTGGGCTTTTCGATTTTTGAAGTCTTTGACCGCCTTCCTAACTTCTTCGACAGTAATGTCGTGTACTTCTTCAGTGTTAGAAACGGCTCTCGGAAAATATATCCTAGGAAATTATTCAATTAGAAGTTTTTCGTCATCCACAAGAAGCAGTCCTTGAGCATTGTTGATGAACTTTGGCGAACGGATTTCCTTCTCTCAGTGGCAAATTTTGAAAATTGTTGTGTTCCTTTATGGATGGCGGCTAATTATTTAAATTCTGTAAAAGGTTTTCTGTATGTTCTTAAAGTGAAAAAAACCTTCAAGGTAATTCCTATAACAGCTTGCTTGTATCTTCAGATGGAAAACAATGTTTCGCCGGAACATTAAATGTTTTGCATTATTTACCTTAGTCTTTGTATATAGACCTGTTCCCGTTCAAGCTGCTTTATCGTAGTTCGTGGACAGCCTGGTTTCTATCAGCAGCCGAAGAAGAATTTTCTTCTCACTACCGATACAGACGCTCCACAAACTTTACCTTTTGAGCACACTTTCTCTTTGCGAGCCTCTTGCAAAGTCTGTATTCCAATTCCAGTGACCTTTTTCATCTCCATTATTAGTGGAGTACTTTGACTAAGCTTTGAATGACACTTTTTTGTCACTAATCACTGCTTTAGCTTCATCTGCCCACCACCATGTTTCTTTGCCGTATTGACAACTTTGTTGATGATGCGAAGGAGATAATTTTACAAATTTGCATTTGATTCTCACAAACACTTGTTTGTTTAGTTCTGTTCGTCCCCGCCGCCATAAGGCGATTGCATCTTCCAGGATCACTTTGCAATCTTTAACGCAAACGTGCTACCAAGTGACAATCAATCTGGGTTTCGTTTCCGCCACTGCTGTAAGTGACCAGGTGACGGCTTTGTTTGAGAACGATAAGACCTTATGACTTGCACATGCTTAGGATACCTTCACCCGGAGAGTTCCTGGTGCCGTATCCCAGTCCTCCATGGCAGTTCTCATAGTCTTCGTTTGACTAACCGACATTACTGTTCAAATCTCCGCCAAAGAACAAAAGTCCCGTAGTAGAACGTCTTGAAAGGTTTTGTTCTAACGTCAAAAAAACGCGCCCGATTTCCGGTGTTTTGCGGGATGATATTTTCCTGGGATAGACTCACAAAAATTAAAACTCTGGACACCTCTTCGACTCACAAAAAACGATATTCTGAAGGTGGGATATTTCAACCGTGGATAATATAAAAAAGAATATAAACTACAGTAGTTATTACTAATTTTTGGAGTTGAAGTAACCAACCGCTAGTGCCGGTTCCCTACCTACTCCACACACCCATGAACGCAAACAACTTAGAGCATTCTTCAATAGAATTCGCTTTAACATCTCTAAATGATTGCATATGTTCTTATGCAATGTTTAAATATTTCTCCAGCCATTATGCAAAAATCCGTATTCATAAAACAGTAGGTATCCAAAACATGTAAGTTATGCAACCTCTGTGTCGATTAAAGTATCAAAAAGAATACATTAATCAATTAGATTTAGCTGCCCAAACTTCCCAAACCAGTTGTTTGTGAAAAACCAAATGAAAAAATTCTGCTTATATTCGGGGATTTAATTGTGTAATATAATGCAATCGCAATATGTACATACTATGATTTTTGATACCGATTATGAATGAATACCCCTTTTCTTTGATGAATGCTACGGCCTCCTTGCAATATGCCATAACCTACCCCAACTTCCATTAAAAACAACAAATAATTTACCAACCATATCCGCACCCCTCTCACCATGAGAAGTAAAAAAAATAAATTCGATAAATGAGGAGAATGGAAGACAACAAAAATAACTACGAATATTCATATTCACAGGCATGCTAACATTTTGTAGAAAGGGTTCTACAATATGCTAGTTTATATATAGCTTTTTTTAATGACTCACTTACGTCGTATGGTGGCGTAGTCGCCGTATACACGAAGTGAAACTACTATAAAGTGAATATACAAAGCCGCAGGCTTTTTGAAAATGTCCGTCTTTACCTTGCCTACTTATTTGATAAGCCTGAATCTATATGCATTGACGGGAAAACCAAAACACACGTTCAGGTATCTATTCAAAAAGAAGGCCTCCCTACTGATCCTGCTGCACTTCGACAAAGCTACAACCGTTATCACGAGAGCTTTAACATTTCGTCGGCCACCGTAGACAAAGACCTATCTACATTGGCTTTTCATATCAGTTCTAAACGCATCTCACACCTCCTACAGAACCGTGCTGACCATAACACATTTTTTCGTCCCTAACTGGATACAAGTGCCACAGCGAACCCCCCCTCATAGCTTTCCTCTAACCTTTTACTATCAAGTTGACTACCTTCACCCCCACTTCTTCTTTTTTTCCACGACCCTCCTCTACAGTCCAAACCGCCCGCTGGCCCCGCCTGCTATGATTTTCATAAAGCAAATTTCCGTAAAATAAATGAACGCCTCAGCAAAGTCTCATTTGCGTTTGCCAATCTCCCTGTAAATGATGCCATCTTCTTGTTTTACAGAGAATTATTCTTTTCTATCTCCCTTTTTGCCCCTATTTCTCGGCCAAAACCCTTTTCTACATCCCCCCCTTGGTATAATCTAAGACTACGATCGTTACGCAACAAGAGACACAAATTATGTTCAGTTTTCCTTCGAAACAAGTTTTTTCTGACTATTCCAACTATCTCGGCTCATACCTTCAATTCACCGAGGCTTAAAACTCCTTCTATCAAAGATATGTTTTTGCCACCTTTTTAAAAAAATCTTTTGCCGACAACTCCTTTGTACCAGATCATTCTTATTTCAACTACCTACTCGAGTACTCCACTGGTCCCTTTCTCTCTCAAACTTTTGAACCGTCTGTAATTGAAAATAAGTTGCAAAAACTTAATTATGAATATTCGCCTGGCCCAGATGGTATTCCCGCTATTTTTCTGAAGAAGTGTTCCCTCGTGCTTTCCTACCCCCTTTCGCACCTCTTTAAACTCTCACTATCTCAAGGCGTCTTTCCTCAGATATGGAAGTCCTCCTTCATAACGCCGATTCATAAAAAGGGATTAAAAAGTGAAGTTACTAATTATCGCCCGATAGCGAAACTTTCGCATATACCCAATCTCCTGGAAAGCATTTTGTTCGAATCCTTAAGCTATCAATGCAAGTCTTTAATTTTCCAAAACCAACATGGCTTTCTAAAAGGTAGATCAACCACCACTAACCTCGTTGAATTCGCGTTCTCTGCGCTAACGGCCTTAGAAAGTGGTAAAGAAGTCGATGTTATTGCGACTGATTTTACTAAAGCTTTTGATAAGATATCCCATAAATTAATTCTTTTCAAGTTGTCCACCCTTGGTCTCGAACCAATACTGCTGAAATGGATATCATCTTATCTGAAAAACCGTTTATATAATGTTCGCTTCAGGTCCGTCCTATCTGCCCCATTCCGGGCAACCTCTGGTGTACCACAAGGCAGTTACCTAGGTCCACTTCTCTTCATCTTAACTAAAGGGGTTTTCAACAGGGACGCAACAAAAGTAGAGCGACAGGGACAGTAAACGACGCCGAATTTCTTGCCGCTCTTTTGACATTTCTCTTCAGTAAGGTTTGCCATTTCATGATGGAAAGATATACGAGCCAACAACGAGTCGAAATTATTAAAATTTACTACCGAAATTCGGAGTCAGTGGCCTCAACGTTAAGAGCGCTACGTCCAATTTATGGTCGTCATAATCGTCCTAGCAGATCAACAATTGAGCGTCTAGTGGAAAAATTTGAATCCACAAGCACAGTACAAAATGTTCCCGTGCCAGTGAGACAAAGAAGTGCCCGTAGTGTCGAGAATATTGCTGCCGCTGAGGCTTCAGTTGAAGAAAGCCTAAATGTGTATCTCACACGTCGTTCTCAAGCATTGGGCATCTCTGTGACGTCGTTGTGGCGAATTTTGCGAAAAGATCTTGGCCTACATCCTTACAAGATAAAATTGGCGCAAGAACTGAAGCCGCTTGACCACCAGAAGCGTCGTATGTTCGTGCCACAATCAATTTATTGGAAACCAAGTTTGGAAACCGTGTTATCTCACGAAATGGTCCAGTCGCTTGGCCGCCTCGGTAGTGCGATTTGACGCCGTTAGACTATGTCCTGTGGGGCTACGTCAAGTCTATGGTCTATGCCAACAAGCCAGCGATGATTGATGAACTTCGTACGAATATCGAACGTGAAATTGCAGCAGTATCGGCCGATTTATGCTTGAAAACCGTCGAAAATTGGGTTCAGCGTCTGGACTTCTGCAAGCGTGCCCATGGTGGCCATGCAAAAGAAATCGAGTTCCATACATAATGGCATCGAACGTACTTTCAGAGGAATAAAGAATTTCATTGATATCCAAAACCGTTTTTGTTTTATTTAAAAAAAACTTTTGTAGCGCTCCTATTGACATATATTGACAGGTGAAAATTCTACAAATGTGTCGCACACATTTTCATAAAATATTGACATTTGAAAGTTGCTGGTAAAATGTTGTCATTTTCATATTTCGACAAATTTTTCTTGACGGGCACGGTGCCGTGACATAATCCCAAGCGTCATAAGCACAAATCTCGAAATTTGGCCTTATGTCGCTTTTTGAAAGTGACATAAGGCCAAATTCTAGCATTTGGTATTATGTCAGTTTCACAAAGTGACATAAAGCCAAATTTTCAAAACCGTACCTCGCACCTACTCCAAATCAAACAGTGACCCCAAGCAGGGCGTTTGCCTATGGGGGGGGGGGCAACATGACCCCCCCCCCCCTAGGCATTACACTGTTTATGGAATCTACTTGCGATTTCGTAACTTATCCCATAAACAGTGCAATGCAACCCCCCTGCTTGGGGTCACTGTTTGATTCGAAGTAGGTGCAAGGGCAAAAAAAAAACCAAATTGCCTTATGACGCTTTTTCAAGGTGTCATACTACCAAATGCTAAAATTTGGCCTTATGTCACTTTCACAATGCGACATAAGGCCAAATTTTGAGATTTGGGCTTTGTAGGAGAACAAGCACTTTCATTAAAAAAAGATCAAGAAGAACACCTACTGACATGGCATATAAAAGCAAGAGCAAGGACAAGGAATATGCTAGGAATGATGAATCAATCAAAGTATTCTCATTCGACTTACAACAGTGTCTTCCCACACCATTCCTTAGAACAAATGTGTCGTTTTATAAGAGACAACTTTGGACATACAACTTATCAGTTCATGATTGTGTTAAAAATCAAGCTTATTGTTATATGTGCGATGAATCTCTAGTAAAACGGGGAGGGAATGAGATTGCATCTTGTGTATTTAAGCACCTTAAAACAATTCCTTATAACATAAAACATTTGATTTTCTACAGCGATAGCTGTGCAGGACAAAACAAAAATGGATATGTCGCTACAATGTTTGAAGTGTTTACCAATAATTCGAGCATTGAACTTATTGATCATAAGTTTTTAGTGCCTGGTCACACATAAACATGGAGTGCGATGTTGATTACCCGGCTATTGAGAGAAAGAAGAAAACATCGACTGTGAAAATCCATCATCCAAGGGATTGGTACCAGCTGGTAAGTTCGAAAAAAACCATTCATGGTTCATGAAATGATCCGGAGGGACTTCCTTGATTTTGCCAAAAAAAATCAAAAGAAAAGTTTATTTGACGTAAGTTTGCTGACGACAAAAGCAGATTCATTTGGCAAAATGTAAAATGGTTAAGTTTTACTAAAGATTTTGGAATTGTTCAGTTCAAAACAAGTCTAGACTATAATGAAACGTTTAAATGTTTGAACATTAAGAAGCGAGAATTAAATGTTGTTGATATTAATGAGATTCAGTTGACTAACATAGACTGTCATAGCTTGAAGTGTTTTGTTTTGTGCGCGTTCTATTTCTTTTATTTACCTTGTTTACTGTGAATTAATTAGTGTTTAGTGTAGTGTTCTAAACAGCTTTTTAATTATTGATCATTTAGTTTGTTTTAATGTTTCTTTTGATCGGCTTCTTGTTTAATAAAAGTTGTCTCTTTGTTTGTGCTTGGTAAGCGGTTCTTACTGTTCTTTTTTTTCTTCGCTTTTCAATAATATGTATGTATTCAAAAAGGTCCCGAGACAAAAGACGGCTGGTCCAAAAATGACATATGCTCAGACAGCATCAATAAATACTCAAATACCAGCAGATAAAACGGTAAAACGCAAAATAGAGCCAAACACTGGCATGGAAAACCTCATGAAACAAATCCTAAACAGGATTGGCTCCATGGAAAAATCGAATAAAACGATATTAGACAGAATATTGTTGTTAGAGAGACAAAACAGTAACAAAAGAGGTGTTACCAAAAGACAGACATGATGAATAAAATAAAAATTCTTGAATGGAATGCTAATGGTATCGAGAGTCGCAAGGACGAAATGCAAGTGACTCTTGACATACACCAGATAGATATATGTCTCATTTCAGAGACGCACTTTAAATTGATTACTGACTTCAAACTGCAAGGATATGAATTCTATCACTCCCCACATCCTTATAACTGTGCAAAAGGTGGGGCCGCAGTGTTAATAAAGAATACAATAAAACACCATATAGAAGCAAAATTCCAATCATGTGTCATCCAATGAATTTCCATATGTGTAGAAACGAGCAGTGGACAAATATCTGTGGCAGCAGTATATTGCTCTCCTAGCTTAGCTATAGACTAAAGAAAAATGATTTTAAAAGTCTTTTCCGCATATTTCACAATACATTAATCGCGGGAGGGGATTTTAACGCCAAAAATAAGTATTGGGGATCTAGATTAACTAATACTAGAGGCAGAGAACTATATGAAGCAATTAAAGAAGATGGCGCCAAATATCACTCAAGGGGAAAACCTACCTATTGGCCAACAGATAGAAATAAAACCCCAGATCTTGTCGACTTCTTTCTACCAAAAAATATATCTTCAAAAAAAATAAGCATAGAGGAAGGACCTGATCTTCAATCAGATCATTCCTCTATACTCTTAACACTTAGCGATAAAATAATAATAAAAGACCATAGCCAAAACTAGTAAATAGACTGACTAATTGGAACTACTTCAGACAGAAGTTGGAAGAAAGTATCCAACTATCATCAGCTATTCAAACAGAAGATCAACTAGAAGAAGCAGTCCAAACATTGACGCTCAGAATACAAAAAGCTGCGTGGGCTGCCACTCCCAAAACAACAAAAAAGATCAAACAAAAGTCTTATCCTCCCGAAATATGTGAAATTATTACAGAAAAGAGGAAAGCTAGAAAACGCTGAACAACTTAAATTATAAGCTCAGAAAATCTGTAAGAGAATTCAATAATGAGTCTTTGAAAACTTACCTCACAAGTCTTACAAATGATGCTAGTACCGACTACTCGCTCTGGAAGGCAACGAAGAAAATGAACAGGCCAATAGCTCACATTCCGCCAGTAAAAACCAGAGAAGGTAACTGGGCGCAAAGCAACCAAGAGAAAGCAAACACTTTCGCTGAGTATCTTGAGGACGTATTCAAACCTTATGAAGATAAAGGTTATCAAGGACTCGAAATAAGGTGCGAAGAAGATACACCTATTCGGCCGGTAACAGCTAAAGAACTTGCCAAAGAAATTAAAGAAAGCATAAATATAAAAAAGGCCCCAGGGTTTGATTTAATTACAGGAAAAATTTTGAAGCAATTTCCACGAAAATGTTTAAAAAAACTAGCGCAGATTATTAATGCTGCATTTAAATTAAGATAGGTATGTGCCAAGCATGTGGAAAGTCGCGGAGGTAATAATGATACCTAAACCAGGCAAACCACCTAACGAAGTTACCTCATATCGCCCAATATCTATTCTACCAATGTTGTCCAAGTTATTCGAAAAAGTGCTGGTAAAACGTCTACAAAAAATAATAGATGAAAAATCGCTAGCCCCAATTCACCAATTTGCATTTAGAAATAAGCACTCTACAATTGATCAGGTGCTCTACAGTATTACTTGATATAGCACAAGCTTTCGATAAAGTCTGGCACAAAGGACTGATACACAAACTACAAAAGCAACTGCCGAAGCAGTATGCGACCATTCTGGAGTCTTATATATCAGATAGATTCTTCAGAATTAAACAAGAGGCAGAGTACTCAACATTAAGAGAGATTAAAGCTGGTGTACCACAAGGCAGTGTGCTAGGTCCAGTTCTATACCTACTTTTCACTAGCGATCTTCCTGAAAGTGAAGAAACCACCATAGCTACTTTTGCAGATGACACAGCTGTCCTTGCTGTGAGAGCAACTGTCGAAATAGCAACAAAAAAAGCTTCAAACAGCAATAAACAATATTTCAGAATGCACTAAGAAATGGCAGATTAGATTAAATGACCTTAAGCCAATCCATATTAATTTTACGTATAAAAACGTACCACACATTCCAGTCTACATTAACAACAATGAAGTGGAATATTCAAACACAGCCAAATATCTAGGCATGACTCTAACGTAAAAAAAAGAAGATAAGTTGAATACAGTAAAATGTATTGGCTTATTGGGAGATTCTCATCCCTGTCTAACTACAACAAGTTATTGCTATACACGCAAGTTCTGAAACCAGTATGGACCTACGGGCTCCAGTTGTGGGCATGGACATGCCGAACAAATTTACAAACAATTCAGGTTTTTCAAAATAAAGTACTAAGGAACATAGTTAATGACCAAGGTGCATACGCAATGCCGATCTGCATAAAGATCGAAATGTTGAAATGGTTGAAGATGAAGTCAAGAAAGTTGCTCAAAGGCATAGAAGTAGGCTTCTCAACCACGTAAACACAGAAATAACAGAACTATTAAATAATGACAATGCAATCAGGAGATTGAGACGGGTAAAACCTCTTTTTATTGGTTTTAAGATTTCTCTCTTGGTTTAGACAAATATTCTGTTAGTATACCTTTGTGAGTGAACGTGTGCTTTGTTTAGTTTCTTGATGCTGTAGTTTGTTGGCAAAGTTGAAAAATATTTGTTTTCTTTAAATTCGTAAATTGAAAAAAAAAACAGAATAAGCAGAATTTATTTGTTTAAAATATTGCCTGTCAGAATTTAAAAAAACAGAATTTTGAAAAGCAGAATTTTTGTGTTAAAAGTCAGAATTTTGCAAAGCAGAATTTTGAAAGCAGAATTTCGACCCGCTCCCGTTATATTCATGTTCTGTGAGGTCTGAGTATATTCCTATTTTTCCTCTGTGCTTAATATATCTTCTAAATATATTGTCTAGATTATTTTGGTCAATGTCGTCCGAGTTAACGTAAATCTTTCTTTTGTTATTGATTACCTTTGATTCTTTTAAATTTTCTATTGGCGTTTCAATAACATTAATCTCTGCAGTGTCTGTATTTATGCGGCTTAAAAAGTCGGCTGCTACATTTTCTTTGCCTTTAATAGGCGTTTTTCTTTTTTAGCTCCGAGCGGGGCACTGAGCTGTCAAAAAAAGAACTGTGCTACTTTTTTAGCTCGGAGCGCTCTGAGCACAAAATTTGTATTTCTTTTTTATCTCTGAGCTAGCTCAGGGCTCGCTCGATGAGCTCGATTAAAAATGACCGAGCACATCGAGCGAAAAGCTGAGCGCGGCTGACTTCATTCATTATTTTGTGCTTTTTCCATAGTTTATTTACTAGAAATTATAATTTAAATGGAACAATCCTTGACAAGCACCAATTTCAGAAGCAATCCTGACTATTTTGAAAATTAAGAGAAAAAAAAATTATCTAATGACAGTTCTGTTTCTTAATTAGCTCGGAGTGCTCAGGTTATGTTCAGCTCGGAGCGAGCTCTGATCGCTCGGGCCCCGCTCTGTTCCCCGCTCGGGGCTAAAAAAGAAAAACGCCTAATGTAGTCTATATTAATATTATATTCACCTAGTTTCAACAACCATCTTTGGAGCCTGGGATTTATATCTTTGCCTTTGTGCTTGGCTTGAAGCCATTTGAGGGGTTGGTGATCTGTCATCAGATCGAAAGGTCTACCATAAATATACGGTCTAAAATAGTTGACCGCCCAAACGATTGCTAAGAGTTCTTTCTCTGTAGCACAGTAGTTTTTTCGTGTTCGTTTAGGTATCTACTTGCGTAACATATTGGGTATCCGTCTTGCGTTAAAACTCCACCTATAGCTAAATCGCTAGCATCCGTGATCAACTTGAATTTCTTTTCGAAATCTGGATATTTTAGAACTGGTGGATCAGTTAGGATAAACTTAAGTTTTTCAAAAGCGCTCACGTAAAGAGGATATTTGACATTTATCTTTGCGTTTTTCTTTAAGTACTTTGTTAAGGGCAGGGCTATTTTTGAATAGTCCTTAATAAACTTCCTGTAATAGCCCGTTATTCCCAAAAAAGATTTTATTTGCTTGGGGGATTTAGGTAGTTTCAATTCTTGAATGGCATATGAAAATGGGGGTGAATTAAGAAAATATATTTTGGTTTTGTTTATTTCCAAATAATTCTCTTGCAAATTTATTATTGCTTCAGTATGTTTTGTCCAATAATTCCGTCAAAGTCTTTGTTTTTAAAGTCAGTCAGTTTCCAACTCATGAATCCATTTTCATTGAATTCTTTGGGTAATTTTGTAATAATTTCGTTTTCGCTAAAACTTTGTCCTGACAAAGTGTTAAAAAAGAGTTTATTTTGTAAGGGGATTTTTTTGTATCTTTGAAGTTTCGACCTATTAAGTAATGTTGTCGAGGATCATGTATCTATTAGACAACATATTTTTTCTTCATCAATGTTAACTTCGATTAACGGCAAGTCTCGTCTGGAGGCGCCGAATGAAAATTTACTTCTTCTACGTGGTCAACGCTCATAGCGTCCGGATGATTGTTTCTAATCTGAGCTGAATTGTTAAAATTTCTTTGATTCCTATATTAACCTGAGTTATTGTTCCTGAATTGCCCTGATACTTGTCGGTTATTAAAATTGTTTTGATTATTTGGCCTACTGTTAGCTGGTCTATTATTATAGTTATTATTATTGTTAGTTGGATTATTATAGTTGTTGTTATTGCTAAAACTTGGCCTATCAAGATTTTTGAATCGTTCTTGGTTATAAGTATTTTGCACGTTCTTATATCTTGGGTTTTATGTTTGTTTTGTTAGCAATCCCGATTCTTCTAGTGTGTAATATGCTTCTCTAAGATTTTCAATTGACCTGCTTAGAACTACACTCGCTAAATTAGCATCTAGACCGTTAAGGAAGGTTTTCAAAATCATTTTCTCGTTACTGCTATGACAGAATTCCACGGGTTTTAATATATCAAATTCATAAAGGGTGATTTTTTAAGAGCTTGAGAACTTTTTTTAAAAAAAAAACGCATAAAATTTGCAAAATCTCATCGATTCTTTATTTGAAACGTTAGATTGGTCCATGACATTTACTTTTTGAAGATAATTTCATTTAAATGTTGACCGCGGCTGCGTCTTAGGTGGTCCATTCGGAAAGTCCAATTTTGGGTAACTTTTTCGAGCATTTCGAACGGCGACGAATCGACATTTCACGGTCTTCAGCAACACTCTCAGAAACAGACGCAATATTCTCTTCTGTACGCACTGTACGCATTCGTGTGGTTGGTTTAATGTCCAATAAAGTAAACTGAGTGCGAAACTTGGTCACAATCGCATTAATTGTTTGCTCACTTGGTCGATTATGTAGACCATAAATCGGACGTAAAGCGCGAAACACATTTCGAACCGAACACTGATTTTGGTAATAAAATTCTATGATTTGCAAGCGTTGCTCGTTAGTAAGTCTATTCATGATGAAATGTCAAAGCATACTGAGCATCTTTCTCTTTGACACCATGTCTGAAATCCCGCGTGATCTGTCAAATACTAATGCATGAAAATCCTAACCTTAAAAAAATCACCCTTTATTTACACTTTAATTTGTCTACTATATTTTTTAATTTGTTGTAATATTCGCTTACGTTATAATTCCTTAGTGACAGTGCCTGATGATAGAGTGAATAATAGCTTTCTCTTATGCCAAAGTTTCGGATGAGTTCATCTCGTATTCGTTCCCACGTTGGATTTGGTCCTAAAGTTCTTATTGCCTGGAGTGCTGGTCCTTGGATTTTGTTGATTATGTGGCGGTTTAGAAAGTATCCTTGTAATGGATTACCCACATAGCATGGGATAAATATCTCGACTTCTCTTATAAATGAAGATAAGGAGTAGATAGTCTTCTGTGTTTCCCCAGAATTCTTTAATTTTGGATTATTCCTTTAGGATTTCATCCATTGCTAAGTTTGCTTGTGGTCATTCGGCGGGGTTTGGGTTTGCCATTTTCACTTAGGATTTATTTTTCTTTTACAGGAATACTTTTAACTTCACTTTAATTATTTTTCTTTTCTTTTGTGAAATAATTTAAATGAACTCGCTTTGTAACATAACTTTCATAGACTTTATTTAATTTATTAGTCTTTGCAATGCGTACCGTTTCTTTATTAATTATTAAGATTTCATTTAAGTGATTTTATCTTTTGTTTAATTGTTCGACTTCCGCTGTCTTTAGACTGCGCCAGTTACGTTGGATCTTTAACCGATTGTCTTTTTAAAAAGAAAACAAAACTCACGAATTGATTTTAATATCTTTATTCGTAGAGGGTTGATTAAAAACTGAACTTAACAATATCGTTCCTTACTTGCTAATGTATGCTGACCTTAATACAGCGGATGTTCATTGCGCTTACCTGGTATCAAGTTCGGCATGTGAAAAATTGCATTATTCTATTTCTAAGAATTCGGCATTTGCATATTCTATTATTTCTTGTCAACTTTACAATTTCCCATGGATGTTGTAAAGTGAGTGGAAATCAATTCTTGGAATTGTTTTCACGGTTGGTGCTGTTATGTTGGCGGATGCTGATTCCGACATAACTCGCGACACCGCAAACAATAGTTCTCATCTCAATCGCAGGCAGTGGATCTAAGAAGGTGGTTGTGGAAAGTTCAACTTGTGAAAAAAATTAAAGATAGAAAATAAACAAAGTTTGGTTTGATAGAAATCCTAAATTTGATGGTAATATTCTGGTACGTAAAAGCAAAAAAGAACCAAATTAGGTGTGTCCTAGTTTTTACTATTTATATAATTTTCTTTTTTTTAGAAAAAGCCATAAATTAAAGCAGAAACAAATGATCGGTTAAATAAAATCGTAATCGAATATCCAAGCTTTAAAACAGATAGAACAACTCTGTTGTGCAAAATTTGCAATAAAACGGTTTGTGCTGAAAAAATATTCACCGTCAAGCAATATTTGAAGACAACCAGGCCGAAAAACGCAACAATTTCTCAATTTCTGCATTTATTGCAGCGGATATCCCATTACATAACATTCACAATGAAAACATGAAATCGTTTTCGGAAAAATATACGGAACATAAAATTCCTTTTGAGACAACTCTCCGCGGAAGGCACACGCACAAACTGAATGAGGAAACCATGGTAAAAACAAAGGTAAAAGTGCAAAACCGGAAGTTGTGGGTTGCTATAGACGAAACAACGGATGCAGCAAACAGGTATGTTCAAGCTTGAATTTAATTTTAGTGGTCCAGTAAAATATAAACAAAATGAATCATTGTTTTCCTTCTTCCTCCCTTATTTACAAACTGGTATGTTGCCAACGTAATAATTGGTACCTTAGATCCTGACGACTCAGTTTTCGTTTTTAATTAACACTGCTTTAATGGATTAAGCAACCCATTCAACAATAGCCAGGCTCTTCGATGACTCGGTAAACATGTTGGGTGACCAGTTTGAAAAAGACTTCTATACTGCTGTTTTTGTCGGATGCTGCTTCATATATGGTTAAGACAGCTGGAGCAATTCAAGTATTCTACCCAAAAATAACTTATCTGACGTGTCTAGCACATGGACTTCATAGAGTTTGCGAAACCATAAGAGGACAATTTCCCAAGGTCGATCTTCCTATTGCCAGTTTGAAAAAAATGTGTTTGTGAAAGCTCCTTCAAGAGTAAGAACTATTAAGGAAGTTGAACCAGATCTATATCTTCCTCCGCAACCAGTTACAACTCGTTGGGTAACCTGTTGACTTTTTTATTATGATATGTGATAATTAAAATGTTATTAAAATCAGAAGCAGTTTCATTCTATGCAGAAAATTATGAAAAAATTGTAAACATTTTTCATTCATTCAATCAAGAGGATTCTGCTGCTGTCAAAACTGCCAAAGAATTACTTGAACGAGGTAATCTCGTGGTAAACTGATTTGGTGTTTTTGGTAGCAAACTACGGCTTTTTTTCCAGATCAATTAAGAAATTGGAAACGAATGGTCTAGAACTTGCCGCATATATCGACACAGTCTACAATGAAATTAAAGTTAAAGCCCAAAATGTCAAATGTTTTGGGAAAAACCGGGGTTTTGAGACCTTATAAGAAATTTCCAGTTGACTGAATGGATAAAATTCAACAGTGAATGAATACACAATCTCTAAGATAATGGCATTTAAAACTGCGCATATGAGGTAGAAAGAAGTTTTTCTATGTACACAACTGTCACTAGGCAAAGTTTTCTCTTTGACAATTTAACCAAATTATTTGCATTTATTGCAACAAAAATTTAAATTAATTATTATTCAAGAAGAATTTTTATACATTTAAGTTATTTGATTAACTTATTTTATATTTCGTTGTGTATCCCAAAATAAAAATTATTTAAAAATACGTGATTTTTCCAGTTTTCAATAGCTTTTAGAGCATATAATGCCTTTTTTAGAGCCTATTTAAACCGAAATAAACGGTTTTTAAGATCAGGTTTCCGGCTGCCCTACTTATAACTTTCACTTGAAGAAATAATATTTAGCATTTTAAAACTTCCCATTAATATTTGACTGAAACTCAATCTCCTGTCAAAATTGTCAATTACATACCGACAGAATTGTAAATGGTATATTTTTGTCCCATAGTTCAAGACATAATTTCATGGAACCTACAACTATGGGTAAACAAAAATCGTTAACTAAGGAGGCTATAGACCAAATGATAGCTTTAGATTTGGTTATTTTTTCCATGCGGGCGAACTGTCGTCGTTGGTAATACAGTGTGTTTGTGTGTGTGGTTAAAGCCATTGTTTGACTGTCGACCATCTTTTTATTTTATTTTCATGCATAAACTTGATGAAATTGGCAACAAATTGAATGCAAAGCACGTACATATAACGCACATTTTAGTTCCAATTAATACAATATATGCACGATAACAGAACTGTTTTGTGTGGGAGGTATAGGTAGCATGATCCCCGACCAGTACAGCGAGCTAAGCCGAGCGTAAGCCATCGTGCCATCCCGCTACCAAATTTCGAGGACATACCAACACTATGCATATGCATAGCCTGTCCATTCTTCCATTACATACATTTTAATTCCAATCAATACAATATATGCGGACTTTATTCTATCAATCCCGGTTTATTTATAACAAACTTCATTTCATTTCGATAACGGAAGCAAGTGGGTTCCGAAATTCGACCAATCGCGGCGTGTAAATTCGAAATCCGATAATTGCGAAGAAAGTTCCGATATCCAATTGCTTCTGCTACATTTCTTGCGTTACAATGCTTCCGTTACAATTAAAATTGTACCCTCGATGCTCCAAAAGAAGTGCAACTTCAAAAACAACGCTTGTCAACTAGGTGAATAAAGTAATGACTTACATTTAGGCAATTGTAACATCCAGGTGAGTCTAGCGACACTTAAAGCTGTCCCGCAAATGTACATGCAAATCCGTGGGTTAACACGACAGGAGATCATCGGCGAACGATAATCAATAACATTGTATAACGTGAACGTTTCTGCTTTCTTATAATAAGTGGAGCACATTTTGAGTACAAGAGGGATTTTAAGAACCCAATTACTCAGCACGGGCATTAAGGAAAAGATGAAGAAGGAAGGGCGAGATGGATTTCTCTAAAACTACGGTCTTCACTTTCATTTAGATTTTTTTAGTGAAAACATGGGGAGTATTAGTCATCAAGACATTGCTACAATGGAGAGACGGGTACCAGGGCAACGGTATGCAAATAAAAGGTGTTCAAATTTGAGGTATCATTTTAAATTTTGAATGAAAGACATAAATTGTGTGGAATCTATGTTTATTTTTATTGGAAATTAATGTACCTTGGTTCCAGTTAATAATAAAAGAGAATGTCGTCCAAATGACCTCCTCTGCTAGCTCGGCCGACTGTCAACCTTTTACCAAAATTTTGAAACACTTTCGCATAATGATGGTTCAATAAGTGATATTTGCTCGTGATGTTATCTTTGAGGTGTTGAACAGTTTGAGGATTATCGGCATAATCTATACTCTTTAAGAAACCCCATAAGAAAAAGTCCAGTGGTGTTAAATCGCATGATCTTGGTGGCCAATTCACGTCTGTTCTTCGGAAAATTTTGCGATTGTTTAACTTTTCTTTCAAAAGATCGATTGAGTTCGTTGCTGTGTGGCATGTTGCACCATCCTGTTGAAACCACATATTCTGCACATCAA
Source organism: Portevinia maculata (assembly GCA_949715645.1). Lineage (NCBI taxonomy): Eukaryota > Metazoa > Arthropoda > Insecta > Diptera > Syrphidae > Portevinia > Portevinia maculata. The sequence goes on from OX454527.1 coordinate 126,615,374, forward strand.
TATCTTCCAATTGACTCCACAAAAAGATTCTAATCATCGCTTGATATAGAGCTCCATCCACAGTCAGTGAATTGCCATTTTCATCTTCGAAGAAAAATGGACAAATTACGCCACCACACCAAAATCCACACCATACAGTAACTTTTTTTTTTGGATTCATTGGCCTTTTAAACAATCCTCTTCAGCACAAATGCGACAGTTTTGTTTATTGACATAACCGCCAATTTCAAAATGAGCCTAATCGGTAAGATAATTTGCTTAAAAAAAATTTCATTTTTTTGTTGCTTCTCTATGGCTGAATTAACGAATTGCCGACGCAATGCGTGGTCAGTTGGCTTTAATCCTTGTGTTTACTGTATTTTGTAAGCCTTTACATGCAGATCTTTGTGCAAAATGTTCAACAAAGTTGTTGGTTTGAGGTTTAATTACTGTGAACGTCGACGAATTTACGCCCTTGGCCCTTCAGCAACACATCTGCTAACAGCTGCAATATTTCCACTCGAACGACCACTACCATGATACGCTTTACTTCTTTGATCTTGAACCGAACCAGTTTCTTCAAATTTATGAATGATAAGTTCACAGTTTGACGGAGTACTTTCTCTACCGTATTTTGAACGAAATTTTCTTTCAACTTCTGCGAAACTTTCACCATATTTAAAATAAGTTTCAATAATAAAAACACGTTGCTCAGTAGTGTACCGATCCATTTTAGCTAATGGGAATGTATTTACTTCAAAGTGGTGGCCAATTTCAAATGATACGTCAAATTTGAACACAATTTATGATTGGCGACTACGTGTGGGGCCTTATAAAAAGAGACAATTACAAAGTTAACAGTAGAAAAATAATAAAATCTTCACTTCTGAATACATATAGAAGCACCAATTATTTTTTTTGTTAGGATATCTAATAGATTATTACAAATTGAAGTAACATTTTGAATGCATTTTTATTTTCTATTTTTGGTCAAAATGCAAACTTTTCGATCAAATTCTGAGGCAAAAGCTAAAAAATAAGAAGAACTTTCTGGATTTTTAAAATGTGCTGACATGTACCAAGCGTGAACAATTCATAAGTGTACATAATCAAACATTTTTTAAAACTTTGTTATGCGGGAACATGCACGTTGCGAAATCGTGGAAAGAGGCAGGCATAAAAAAACTCCTGGATCAGCACTAAAATGCAACAATACCAGCATTTGATTGTCCTCAGTGATGAAGTGATCCAAAACCAGGAATCCTGCCGCTGTTTATTGAGGTCGAACCGGCGAGCCCCACAGAAGGAACAGTAGGGATGCAATAAAGTGGAAGGGTTGTGATTTTCTTAGTCTTCATCATAACCTCGCCGTAAAGGAAGAAGCTTTTTGTTGTTGAGTGATGCCGTTCTTTTTTCTGTGATTTCTACTCTACAAACGGAGCAATTGAGATACATAAATGTATCAAGCGTACCAAAATCTAAGAACGAAGCAACCAAAAGTTCGTTAGAAACTTGCAATAAAAGTCAAAAATCTATTAGCGGCAGGACTTGACTTCTTTTAACGACAGTGAATCGGCATGTAGTATGGGTAAAACTTGTTAAATCCTACTTCACTACTATGGATAGCTTCCCCAAAAAAGAACAGGGGTAATGATCACCTTATCAGTGTGCAACAAAAGACGTTATTTTTTGAACCATTGAAAATCACAAAAAGCCACAAAACACTGCCAATGATTGAATATGTGTGCATGTAGATCCATCTAGGACTAATTAAGGAATATCAGCTGTTACATTCCAATAAGATCAAGCAACAACAGTTTTTATGTTTCGGATGAAAAGGAATTATTGGAAATTTCTCTTGATTTCTTATGCAAGACGCTTAATAGTAAACACTTCAAAAGAAACCTCGGTGCACATTGACTGGCTTATTTTAGGAATTGCCAGTATAAGAAATGACGACATTTTGACAACACCTATACTGTATGTAAATCTAGTTTCCTTTTGCCTACATCATGCAGGTGCTGTAAGCTGAAAACCAACACAACCGTTTATTTTACAATTATCCCTTTAAGGCTTACCTTTGCCGTAATGTAGAAAAGATTATTCAATATCATCTCTGTAGCCTCTGTGGATCCAGTGCCTTCTCGTCGACCACGTGTTCCAGAATCAGGAAAATACTGAAATTAAAAGAATGAATTACAAATTACACCTTACATCAAAAACGATTTATGCTAGCGATTTCAGGGATATCATACCATAATATATGACAAAGGCGTTGCGGGCGGGACAGTCGTTGCAACTAATTCCATATTTTGCAGCCAAGGCAACAGGCATTGTAGAAGTAAAGCACGGACTTCTTCCCTTGCTGTTTGGAACCGATGCGTAATTTCTACATTGTCGTATGAGGAACAAAAAATCATCATGTTGTTACTTTTTTTCTATATCAGGGTAGGTACTCACCAGAAAACATGGACATTGTCAGTTCGGGCCGTAGCTGTGCCATTTGCTTTGAGAGGAATCGTTGCGAACGACAGTATGCATTGCTAAGGAGGATATCCAAAGTTCCTGCTTTTTCATCTTCTGCAAATAAAATAAAATATAATTTTAAATTGGATTTGCTTAGGAAATAAACTAAAAATGCTTATTGTGTGTATTGAAATGGCTTGTAACATGCCTTCAACAACTTCAACAACAACCGGCATTTGAAAAGAGGAATTAAATGAATTAATCTGCGCTGTTTTGAAGGCTTTAAGGTACTGCCGCACAAATCGACTGTACAAGTTGTTTAAGCTGAAAAGAGCTTTTTTGTGACGTTGACTGGAAAAACTGGAAAGTGATTTTGGTTTAAATAGGAGTAAATATTATAAATATCCCCTGCGAACAATAATAAGCTGAGTCAAAAATAGTTATCACTTATTATATAGAAAACAAATTTCAATTACGAAAACAATAAAATAATCACAAGAAATCGTATCATTAGCTATCGGCGTTTCATAATGAGATTCCTTTCGACGGAGAATAAATACAATTCAAAAGAATAAATCTATTGTCTGCTTTTTCTGATTAAATGCGAATTGGAAAATGTTTACATACACATTCAAATGGGCTGGCCATTTAACAAAATACTGAGTAAACAACCTGATGGTTTTTCAATCACATAATTATGAATCTCACCAGTGATGTAAAAGTAAGCACCTGCTTGCTTTGGATTTTTGTATGTTTTACTCGCAGATAAGTACACTACCTTACTACCTTACGTGTTATGATGTTTATTGCACCACCAAGTCTGTTCGTCATTGTTCGCACTTTCATAATTCACTCAGCATGTTTTCTTTTTTCTCTCATGTAGAGTAAGTTGCAGTTTTTATGGTTTTTTACACGAAGCTTATCAGACCTCACTGTCTGTACTGGTTGGTAAGTCTTCACATTAAATAAGGATTATAAAATTGTATCTTATTGTGCTCCTGTATAAAGATGCTAAGGTAAAAACAAAATTTTGTTTACGACAGACTCTTGATACCCAACAAGCTGAATGAATAATTAATTGACTTAAACAGCAACTTCTTACTGGCACACATATATAAAAATATTCCAATTGATTATGAAGGAAAAAATTGATAATTTAAAGGATATGCTTCTAATATTTATTAAAAATTTAATGTTAAATTCTGAATGACTGCCGAAATGTTTAATATTGAAATTGTGAAATTCGTATGAAAGTACCTCAGCGGTTCAGTTCGGATCGATTTTAATACATATTGGAAAGTAAAGTAAAACCAACATATCCGGAGCAAAAAAAAAAAGAAATTGCGGACGAAGTTATTGACAAAAAAAAACCGGTTGTACCTTACAAGATAAATTGGATCCAGGCCCCTCTCCAATTCAGAAAGAGAATTAATACAAAGCAAGCTGTTATATTCTTTTTTATTTATTAGACACATATATGCATAAATAAATACATAATTTATTATTTGCTATTTTTTTATATTGATTTTGTTGATCCCAATGTGCTCAAGGTAGGTAGGTGTAGGTATGGCGGTTTGTAAAAAAACCGAACTAGCTCTGAGTGCCGTTTTGTAAACACAAACTCATGTAACCCGGGTGTAAGCGTTTGTTGATCTAGATCCTACCTGTGGAATTGAAGTTCCTTAATATTTTAGTCAAGACCTCCTCAAGTGAATCGAAGAAGGGGTTCCTAATGCTAGTTTGGCCAACTTTCCGGATATGACGCAGTTTGTCAGCCTTCTCCATCTGAGGTTGGCTTTCTTGAGGTATTCTGAGGACATGTTTCCCGTGCGTTCCCTGAGCGCAACGTGAACTGGTTCCGCAAGTAGAATATTGCGGATATAGTGACTTTGGCATTGACTTTAATAGCAACTTGACTGTCAATGAGTATAGCGATCTTATGCCTCAGCGTTATGCTTGTGTGTTTGATCTGGCGCCAGGCTTTGCGGATAGTCAGCAGGTCATAATGGAACACACTGGCGATATCTGGAAAACTGTAGGATTTTTAGAAGTTTAAGGATTCAAAATCCGTAGTTGCTTATCCCTTTTGTCTACTTGTTAGGAACTGGATATTACTAGGGTCATTAGGTTTCGCAGTCCAATACCCAGACGCTCGGAGACTGGTCGCGATATGTGCTATGATATTTGTTAAATGTAGTCTAGAGGTTCGACTGTTAGGCATCTGATGGTTTTGACCGTTGAGTCTCTGTGGTGCCTATACATGCCGATCTTTGGACCTTGTTCAATTTGATTATATAGTAGCCTTTGCTTAGAGCCGACCAGCATACAACTGACCCAAAAGGTCGCACCAAAGCTGTGTACATGATCAATCTTGCTTGCGGGCCACATTGCCGAAAGCTTTGGTACAGGCATAGTAGGCTCATGCATGCTTTCTTTACCCGTAGTTCTATACTTAGTTTCCATCTAAGTTTAGGATCAAGGATGACTTCGAGATATATACTGATCGATAGGGTGGAGGGGTGAACTGTTTAGGCGAGGAGCTATGAAGTTGGGACCTCACGGCATTGGAAGATGTCATTGTAATGGAAATGGCTTTGGGATGGGGGCAGAAGTTCAAATTCCAGGGCATACTGTGAAACTCCGCAGACAACAGAGTTGCCAGAATCTGTAGCACCGAAGCACAAAAGTCGAAAGGAGGGGACCGGGCAGGTACTGGCTCTCGGTATCGATCGGGAATCTTTGGCGCCATAAAGACGCAAAAGGGATCGCTGAGCTATTGAAACTGCATGAGCACGATATAAGAGGGGGAACTGGACAACACGGTCATCGGTCTTTTCCAGGACATCACCCAGGAGGACGAAGATTCACTGCTGACGGAAGACGGGGCAACAAATCCTTCACCAAAATCAAATTAGCACAGGTAAATATCGACTAAGCAATAGCCGCCTCAGCGATTATATCTAGGACGTTTACCTGCCAAAGCCTGGGGCTTGCATTAGCCCAGGAGCCATGGCTTCTGAAGGGGCAAAACAAATGATTGGCGAGCAAGGATTCAAAGGTTATCTGGGACACTCGGGCCGAGAAAACGACAGCATGCATTCAAATAAAAAATAAATATAAATTTATTTTACTTTCAGCATACGCGACGCGAGACCTGGTGCTAGTACAGGTGTATCTGGATGTCACCGCACCATTATCATCGCATCAGCCTACTATGCAGGGAATGAGCCAATTGTATGGCCCAATGCAGCGACTAGTGGAGCATTCGAATAGGCTACGCATGCCGCTCCTTATAGAGTGCGATGCAAATGCCCACAACACCATATGGGGGAGCACTGACACCAATATAAGGGGTAAGGACCTACTAGAATTTATTATGACCACCGAATAATAGTATTGGACAGTACAAGTATCACGAGAAACCCAACAAGGAACAAATGGAAAACCAACTGAACGACCTATCAACTTGCTCTACGAAGCAAACTGGAACGCCTTGTTTCTAGCTCACTCCCTAGAGCTGGAAAACGCAGTGGAAAGCATAACTAACGCCATCATGGATGCGTTCGCAGAAAGCAGTCCTCTTGTCTGAGCCGGGTTCTCGTCAGATCACCGCAATTAAACGACGTTGGGTGCGGTTAGTACGGAGATGGGGGACCGTTTGAGAACAACCGCGTGTCGTTGGCCAGTCCCATCTGCAGAGTTGAGGTAGATAATACATACGTGGTATCACAATGCACCTAAATTGGCCTAAGTGTGTCGGCTTCTCCCAATAGCCACATAAACCTACATAACCTAACCTAAGCTCCATCATCCGCGAACCCGGGCCGACTGCGTCCAGTTTTCCAGACCAAGCGTTTTGGCATCCGCGGTGGCTTGGTCTTCCTATTCGTCTTGAAACTGGGAGCTGGTAATCGAAGATCTTCTTAAATTTGCACAGAGAGATATCAATACGTTTTTTAGGTTGCAATTCCTTTAAATGTGGGAAAAATAGCGTGGATAAAGCTTTACCCCAGCTATCGAACTCAAATTTCTTTTGGAAAAATATGGCAAAAATATATAGGATGCTACCAAGTCGTTAAAAATATTAAAAATCAGTTGTTGTCGGAACTTCATCCGCAGTTGACGTACTAATTACTCCTCCTTAGTGAAGTGTGTATAGTGTCAAAATTCTGAAAAGATCGCGGACGGCCGATGTTGAAGACATTATGTCTTCCAACATCAAATCTAGGAAAATGTGTGATAGAGATAGAGACTCTAATACCAATTACTGGAGGCCCTTACAAAGTCTACCAGATAGTGATATTGATGATGAAAATGGTGTAGTGATTACGAAAAATCCGACGAAGCGTGTCAAAGTGCCATCAATTAATGTTCTTCACCAAACCAACGAAAAAATTCATAAACTTGAGCGAAAACGAAATTTCTTCTTATTGCACCAAGAAAATGTCAATAGGAATTAAAATAAATTGTGCTGATATTGAAACGCATCAAAAAGTGTGTGCCCTTCTCAAAAATGTTCAGTGGCAGTATTTCACCCATGATCTTCCATCGGCAAAGTCATTCAAGGTCATGCTATATGGACTTGATGAACTACCAATCTCTTCACTTAAGAGTGAACTCATAAGCCTAGTGTTAAAATGTGAAAACATTAAAATTATTAAAAAGGCACATGAACGCTATACCCATATAATGTACATTGTGTTTCTTGAAACTGGTTCCATCAGACTTCATGAACTAAAAAAGAACTTTCGTTCGATACTTAAAACCCAAGTCAAATGGGATTTTGCGCGAACACAAACCAACAAATTGATGCAGTGTTTCAACTGTCAAATGTTCGGACTTGGTGAGAAAAACTGTAGTGTAAAAACTTTCTGTGCTATCTGCTCACAAAACAACAAAACCGAAAATTGTACGGGTAAACATGCAATTACATGTGCGAACTGCAAAGGGCATCATAAATCTGATGATAGTTCTTGCAAAAGTCTTCAAACCTTTCTGCAAATGAGAAAGTATCGCAAACAAAAACAATTCCTCGCGGCATCGTCCAATTCATAGACAAAAGACAACATTCAACATGAATTATGAAGCTTTTCCACCGCTTAACTCGCAACGTTCGCGTAAAGCTTCTCCCTTACCATCACACGGACCTGATCAGCAGCCGAGAAAAAAAGTTTAGGTGTGTCCACATCAAAGAAACAATTTTTAAACATTTCAGAAACATTTAAGAAATGATTATTTTGGTCTGGACGATTCGCGAAACATTTCTGAAATGTTTATGAAATGTTTCTGTGTTTCCCATTTCAAACGTGAAACTTTCTTTTTTTCTCAAGAAATTTACAGAGAAAGCGAGAAAAATGGGAGACAAAGAAATATTTCAGAAACATTTCAGAAGAGTTTCTCGAAGCGTCCACACCTAAAAAACATTTAAGAAGCATTTCTTAAATGTTTCTGAAATGTTTTTTAAACAAATGGGAAACATTTCAGAAACGTTTTTTAAACAATGTTTCCTGAAATGTTTCTTTGGTGTGGACACACCTTTTGGCATGTAAGCAGTGCCTTTGTATATACACTTTATAGTGGTCTCACTTCGTGTATACGACGACTACGCCACCATACGACGTAAGTGAGTCATTAAAAAAGCTATATATAAACAAGCATATTGTAGAACCTTTTCTACAAAATGCTAGTATGCCTTTGAATATGCGTATTCGTAGTTATTTATGTTGTCTTCCATTCTCCTCATTTATCGAATTTATTTTTTTTACTTCTCATGATGGTGATGGGGTTATGATGTGTGGGTGAGAGGGGTGCGGGATATGGTTGGTAAATTATTTGTTGTTTTTAATGGAAGTTTTTCATAAGTGTGTGGTTTGTCGTTTATTTATCGAATTTGTTTTTTTTTTACTTCTCATGATGAGGATATGATGTGTTGGTGAGAGGGGCGCGGTATATGGATGGTATATTAGTTGTTGGTTTTGATGAAAGTTTGGGGTAGGTCATGACATATTGCAAGGAGGCCGACCATTCATCAAAGAAAAGGGGTATTCATTCATAATCGGTATCAAAAATCATATTGCGATTGCACAATTAAATTTCCGAATATTAAGTATAAGTAGAATTTTTTCATTTGGTTTTCCACAAACGACTGATATCAACAGTTTGGGCAGCTTAATGTAATTGATTAATGTATTCTTTTTGATACTTTAATCGACACAAACTGTGCATAACTTATATGTTTTGTACACTGTTTTATGAATAAGGATTTATGCATAAAGGCTGGAGAAATATTTAAACACTGCATAAGAAGATATGCAATCATTTCAAGATGTTAAAGCGAATTCTATTGAAGAATGCTCTAACTTGTTTGCGTTGATGTGTGTGTGGAGTAGGTAGGGAACCAAATCTGGACCAAAAAAAAGTCAAGCATTTATTGCAAAAATTATCTCCATCAGTCATCATTAACAAAGTTGTCAATACGGCAAAGAAACATGTGTCATTCAAAGCTTAGTCAAATAACTCCAATAATTTCCATAAATAAAAAAGGTCGCCTAGAATTGGAATACAGACTTTTCAAGAGGCTCGCAAAGAGAAAGTGCGCCCAAATTAAGGTAAAGTTTGTGGAGGGTCTGTATCGGTAGTTAGAAGAAAATTCTTCTTCGGCTGCTGATAGAGCAGCTTCTATATACAAAGACTAAGGTAATCTGAAGATACTTCTGCAAGCTGTTATAGAAATTATCTTGAAGGTTTTTTTTCACTTTAAGATCCAGAAAACCTTTTACAGTTGTAGGAAATCCTGCGAATACGCTATCTCTTGGGTAGTAGCGGAATAGCGCACGAATGGTGCATACCGATCACTTGCCCTTGCACGAGCTCGTCACTCGCCGGTTTAGGTGCTGAACGCACCCCCTAACAACTTCACGGCTGTCAGCAGTCAGTGCGAATGAATGCGAGACATCCGGCATCTTCGGCACGGCCATTTTTGTTAATTAGTCAGAGCGTGGTCGACAGCAGACGTCTCCCAAATGGTGGCGGGATAAAAATCCCCGAATTTACCCCAGAACTGCTGCAAAAGACCCAGGAACTAGGCATCAGGGCTAGGCCATAAGGGAAATCGGTGAATTTTCAGAGGAATAACCTCGACACCGGTAAGTAGTCCGAGGCCTTGATAACCACGAACTCGGTGACTTAATTCCTCACTCTACAGAGCGACTCGGGCTATTCTGCGACGGTTCCAGCTTTTACGACCAGGACGAGACTCAAACGGGGGTTAGGACGGGCAAATTACTTTCGTAATTAAAGCCACCAGAGCCCGTGGAGCAGATCCTCCCCCGTCCCAACAGTCCAGCAATAGCGAGCAACCGCCCAACCGCGGCACGGACATCGTCTTCTTGCTTGGAAAAAGGGGGCAGTATACACCTCCTACCGGTGCAAGGTCGCCCACCGTCCACGCCCGATTTCTGTCGGAGCTCCTGTCGGTCCGTCTCCACGAACGGCGAAACACCCTCCGGAGTAAGGTCTGGAAGTAACCAAATGCTCGACGATATTCCCCGCAGGAAATCCGTTCGAAACACGAACGAGTGGTCTGAAATTGAAATTGAAAAAAGTCTCACCGTCCGCGAACGTAAAGTCGCCGTGAATTATTCCACTACGGAAAAGTAACACGTTGCTAGTATAAACCGTGAGTAAGTGCAAGAGAAAAATAAACACGGACGAATCGGTTTGAAGTTTGTCGTCGGTCGTACTTTCGGGTTCGCAAAAAGAGGGCTCATCCCCATATAGTACGCGGAGAGCAGTGCGAGCGCTGCATCGGTAGATTTTACAGGCAAATAAACGACGGATCGACCTTAAGGTATAGGCGCCTATACCACCCCCAAGTGCTAGCCAAAGAAAAAGAAATATAATTATTCCTCCGCTATTATCGCGGACCATTAAGGTGTATATTCTACAGGTGCGTCGAGGAGAACTTGAGGTGTGCACATCGACGAGTGATCTCTCGGTAAGTTTCGTCTTTTTCCAAACACATATTGGTAGTGGTAGCGTGACCCAGGGCAATTGCGCAAAGGGACTATAGATAATTATATTTTTTTTCTTGACTTCATTATATTGCACACTGTTCCTTTACATTGGGGTATCCGATATATATATATGTATACCGATACGCATATCTATAGATACACATACACATAAGTGTCCCGACTTTCTCGGAGGTCAATGACCTCGTAGTACGGTAACGGTGACGCGTTAGTTTTTTTACAGTCCCTTTCGGTCCGAAAAAAACATCCTCGATGACAAGACCTGATCATGTTTGCTTACTTCCAGTGAAGATTTTGTGGTATTCTTTCGTTTTGCTGATTCCGTAAATCAGACTCACCTTTTTTTTCTCTTCGCTCGGGGGCATATAACGAGCTCGTTCGTCAGTTACCACCGGACGTCGATCAGTACATCGGGTACGTCATAGAAATTAAGTTCAGTACACCGTGTACGCTCCTACATATAAGATTCAGTACATCGGGTACTCTAGTATAGTAACAATAGTACACCGTGTACTTTAACATATAAGATTCAGTACATCGGGTACTCTAGTATAGTAAGCAATAGTACATCGCGTGTACTTTAACATTTAAGATTCAGTACATCGTGTACTTTAACATATAAGATTCAGTACCTCGTGTACTTTAGTATAGTAAGCACCAGTACAGAGAGCACTTTAGCATAATATCCTTAAGTTTGTGATAATGAATAAAGATTGAATTATATATACCTACCTAAATACCTTCGGTTGTTGGGTCCTTAATGAAAGGCGGGCATTTATTCGCCGCAGTCTTTTCAGTTTCATCCCACCAGCTGGGATGAGTGGTTGAAGTACATCCATGGGGGTAGTGAGGAACAGCGAGTGGAGTAGTTTCTGGGTAAGTGAATCCCTAGGCTAGGGGTCAGTTACCCCATTCAATATAGGGGATACCGTAAATGGAGCGGCGCGGTGGCCAAAGGAGCCCATGCTTATGCATTGCGGGGTGGGCTAGCTCAAGGGGGAGTACCATAATGTCATCACTCTTTCTCCCCCTCCCTTGCCCTTGCGGCATCTCAGATAACTGATAGGTCTGTGTGGAGGCTTCGCAGCTTCGGGCCTCGACATCGTTGCAACAAGGTCTTCGTACCTTTGTTTTCTTTTCCTGGGGGTTCTGTTCCGGTTGCGGCCGCGGTCTATCTGTGCGGCCATAGGAACTACCAGGTACAAATTATTTCCGGCATGTAAATATAATGTGACCCCAGTCCGGAACCATGCAACAAGTTCCCACTCCCGCCGACGAACTAGCGCGGGGAACATTATCCATGCTGGGCTGCTGGGCTGCTGGTGGCTGGACACCCTCGTTCATCTCTCTGTCCGGAGTGTTCCGGAGTCCTGTTAACCGAATCCTTCGAGCCCGTTAGTCGAGATGTGCGGGGTCGACACGGTATAGGTGGCGTTCAACGGAGCTCAGTTTCTCCTGTCCTTTGGTGAAGGGAAACTCAAGCCAAGCCGAGTTGCCCGTCAACTCGAGGTCGAGTTGAGGTGACACACACCTACCCACCTGATCGCGTGTATAACGTTACACAGTATTTAAATAATTAGTCTCCAAAACTGATCCATTTCGCATCCATAAAGGAACACATCAATTTTCAAAATTTGCTGCTGAGAGAAGAAAATCCGTTCGCCAAAGCTCATCAACAATGCTCAAGGGCTGCTTCTTGTGGATGACGAAAAACTTCTAATTGAACAATTTCCTAGGATATATTTTCCGAGAGCCGTTTCTAACACTGAAGAAGTACACGACATTACTGTCGAAGAAGTTAGGAACAGGAAGGCGGTCAAAGACTTCAAAAATCGAGAAGCCCAACTCCAATTGTCTTATGCCGGAGACAGACTGCTGGTATTGATACTACGATATTCCATTACTACCATATATTTGTCACTTCCATATTATATTTAAAGCTAGTATACTACATTTCATAGCTAGTATTAAAATTCACAAAATGTTTGTGGTATACCGCGCTCTTATCGATTGCAGCGCCAATTTCTCTCTAATGGGAAGTCTCCGCAGTTTTTTTGACAGCCCATGTCCATTTTTGAAAACTGCAAACCGCAAATTAATCAAAAAAACAGAGCGCTCTCAACATAAATGAAAATTTAAAATGAATAAAAGCAAGAGGAATATTCTTTCCCAAAGTGAAACTAAAAAAGTTATTGATGTGTGGAGGAATTATATTAATGAGTTGCGAGGAGCAAAAAGGAATGCTGGCATTTATCAAAAAATGTGCAGCGAATTGGAAATTGTCCACAACATAAAACTAACATCCCAAGAACTCCGAACAAGACTAAACAATTTAACCAAAAAAATCAGGTTTGTACTCTTATTTTGGTTCCATTTTTTTTTTCTTTAACATAAATGTGCAATCTAATATCTAACTTTTAGATCCGAAAAGAAAACAATTGGTTCATCCGGTGGCAGTCCCTCTCAATGGAAACACTATCAGGAGATAGGTGAATTTATCGGTTCTTTTAAAAGTAACCGCATTGAGGAACTTATAAAAGATACCATTGGTAATTTAAAATTACTTTTATAGTAATCTGTACCTACATACTAAACAAAATAAGAACGTATACTTTTCTTTTGGTATAGATGCAGATATTTATTGTGATGTTCAAACGACAGCTGGGAGTACGAATGTTATGTTGACGACCCCCTTCAGTCCCCAGCAGAGATTGATATGGATACGTCCAATCCTTCTTCATTAAACATTCCGTTCTGTTCTGGGTTGTCATTTTCACAACCGCCACGTAGCACGCCACGTAGCTGCTATACTTCTTTTTGGTTGAAGCTTACTCGATTTCTTCTCATAATTTGTTAGTTCATTTAGCCAGTTTCCATTCATACGAAAATTTCTAGCATTACAGATGTTGTGTAGAACGCAGCAGGCTTGTATAATTGTATTTGCATTGTCTATATGCACTTCTAGTCCTTTGGAGAGCTTGCGGAATCGTCCTTTTAAAAGCCCAAATGCATTCTCAACAACACGTCTGCATTTCGAAAGGCTAAAATTGAACTCTTTTTCACTTTCTGAAAGGTTAATATTATATGGAAATGGTTTCATGACGTATTTGGATAACTTAAAAGCGGAATCTCCGAACAAAAGTATTGGTATATCTACTCCTTCAATATTTCGTTTATACAAGGTGACGCAAAAATAACTTTCCGATGTTTTTTGGCTGTAATTTAAAAAAAAAAATGAAAAACTTTGATTCTTCTTGTGGATTATTTTTATTTGGTATTTTAATTTTTTTTACATCAAGTCGAGAATATGATGTCATGTAAATAGCCGCCGCCACAGTTGATTGTCATTTGAGCCCTTTTTATGGCATTTTCCATCATTTTGGCCAAAACTTCCGGCGATAGGTCCTCACATTGTTGACGGATATTGTCTTTAAGAGCTGCAAGAGTCTGAGGCTTGTTGACATAAACCCGCGACTTCAAAAAGCCCCACAAAAAGAAGTCTGGAGCGGTCAAATCAGGCGATCTTGCTGGCCGGTGCAAATCGCCAAAACGGGAGATTAGGCGCCCGGGAAATGCATCCTTCAGCATATCGGTTGTGGCACGTGCAGTGTGTGCCGTTGCACCGTCCTGTTGGAACCACATGTTTTCCAATCCCAATTCATCAAGTTGCGGCAAAAAGAACTCGTTGATCATTGCTCTGTAGCGCTCACCATTCACAGTAACCGTTTGGCCCGCGACGTCTTCGAAGAAAAAAGGTCCGATGACTCCTCCAGCGAAAACAGCACACCATACAGTGACTTTGAGCGGGTGTAATGGCTCTTCGTGGGTTACACGCGGATTTTCAATGCCCCAGAAGCGTAAATTTTGCTTATTTACGTACCCGCTAAGATGGAAATGGGCCTCATCACTCATGATTTTTTGATGAAAAATCATCTTCCTCTTGGTTGTGATTAAGGATGGCTTAAGCGTATGTTAGACGCGATTGGCGGTCAGCAGCTAAAAGCTGATGCACCGTCTGGACTTTGTACGGAAACATCTTCAAATCTTGTACCAAAATTCGCTGTAAAGACCGTCGACTGATACCCAATTGCGTGGCACGTCGGCTGGTCGATGTCGACGGCGCTTCCATGACATCTTCGGCTACAGCAGCAATATTCTCTGCAGAACGGCTACTCCGGGGTCTGCCACGCCTGGCAGCATCTCGTGTTGTGCCAGTCTCTTCGAGGCGAGCGGCTAAACGTCGCAGTGTTTCACCAGTAGGCGTTGGAGGGGTTGGAAATCTGCGACGAAATTCACGTTGTGCCAAAGTCACCGACCGATTATTGCTCAAATAAATAGTCAGCAATATTCCGCGTTCTGGAGCAGTTTAGCGTAACATTGTTTATTAACGTGTATTTCGCATGTGTTTACTACACAAATGTCAAAACAGAACTGACATTAGGGGCCAATCGTAAAATTGATAGCATTTTCTGATAGGAGGATTACTTTTGCGCCACCTTGTACCTCTCGAATATTGGGTTGTTTAGGTACTGTTTTTTTATACTCGAGCATTCGAAAATTGTTGAATCGTACGTTTTACCGGGGCTTCCAACATTTATGTATGTAAATCTGTAGCGATAATCCACTGCAGCGAAGAGAATGATTGAATACCATCCCTTGAAATTAAAATAGTCGACTGCTTCGTCTTTTGGTGGCTTTATTTCAATATGGCATCCATCAATAGCACCAGTGCATTGAGGAAATCCTAGCACTTCAAATCCCTTAACAATTTCCAACATATCATGCTCATTTGGTGGATAAAAATTCAGAAAATGTTTTTGGAAAACCGTATATATTTCTTCACATACTTGCAGAGTTATTTCACCAACAGTGGATCTGCCAACTCCAAATAGGCTTACAATAGTTCTATTTTCTCCTGATGACCCTAAGGAATATAGTGCAATAGCAACTCTCTTTGGCAATGGAATTGGAGAACGCCAATTCGTTTCTTGCTTCTTCAATGCTTGAAGATTTTGTATGAGAAAATGAAATGTAGGTACCTCGATCCACACGGAATGAATTTACAAATTTCTCGTTAGTAAATTTTGGGACATCTTGTTCCCAATATAAGGACAACTCCATCTGAAAGAAAAAACATAGGGACGGGCTACAGTCCGCTTCGGCGAACTGTTGGATACCCTATTCTTATTCCCATCCCTCATAAGTGGGCGTGACAAAAGTCTAAGTATGGTTGAATTGTTAAGAACGCTGTACATATTTTGTTATATAACATTAAAAGGATTTTATCAAAAAAAAAACGCTCCCTAGTTCAAACTTGGGTGTTTCAATAAAATTGTTTTATTTAATTGTGGGCGTGTCAGTAGGCGGATTTAAAAAAAAATAACACATGAAAATAAAGGGCCCCTAGAGAGTATATATTATAAATTTCAGCTCCCTAGCTCAAACTTTGAATTATCAAAAAAAAAAATAAAAAAATAATTGTGGGCGTGTCAGTGGGCGGATTTTGAAAATTTTTTATCCCGAGCAGTTTCAGGAGTCATATATAAAAAATTTCAGCTTTCTAGCTCAAAATTCGATTTTTCCCAAAATTTTGTTTTTTTTTGAGTTTGTGGGCGTGTCTGTGGGCGGATTTCAAAAATTCGTAAACTTGATTATTTCGGGACCCTAGAGAGTATATGGTTAAAATTTCAGCTCCCTAGGTCCAGTTTATAGGCCTAATTTTTGCCGACAGACGGACGGACGGACGGATGGACATGGCTAGATCGACATTACTATCGATGCTGATCATAAATATAGTAACTTTTAGGGGTCTACGGGCAATATTAAGGTATGTTACAAACTATGCGTTAAAATTAATATACCCTTAGAATAGGGTATAAAAATACTTAAATTTCAGAAAAACGCACAATTGTAAAAACTGACCACGGACCAAGCACTACGAAATCGTCTCTCCCTGTTAATCCACATGTGTGTAGATTAGATTAGATTCTTTATTTCATGAAATATATGTATAATATGTATGAAATATATGTATAATAGTTTGTGGTCATAGGTTCCAAATCACCTCGATACCTATACGAAAAACTTGTCTTCTCGCGATCACAACGAACGAGGAACATCAATGTTCCCACTGCCAAATATCTTGCCTCTTCCCGGTTATTTTTCACCTATGCAGTTAAGCTTTGGAACTCTTTACCTCCGCATATCAAGGGTATCAAGAGAACAACCGTCTTCAGGTCGGCAATTTACAATTATTTTAGAACACCTCAATAGCAGATTTATTACAACAACACTCTTCTCTTATTCCAATCTAGTACTCTATAAATTTTTGTTTTCTATCTCTTTTAAATCTATTTCTCACTTCCCCCTTCTTGCAAATTTTAAGGTATAATTTTGTATTTAGATATTAAGAACAGTCCATAATAATTTATGCCAATGTACTTCAAAAGACTATGTCTTAATGTACGCCCGATATATGTATTAATAAATTGAATTGAATTGAATTGTGTATGAGAACACGAGCATGGCAGAAATAGCCGTCTGCCATACACATGTGTGTATAAAAATCGAATCATTTCTTGCTTCTTGCTGCTTCAACTCTCAGTCGTGAACTTTCAAATTCTATTATTTTCAGCTTTTGAGAATTTATAAAATAGTTCAAAAGTAAATTTTCCATATTCATAATTAAAAATACTTATTTTCCCGACAACACAAATGTCAAAGTATACTACTGTCAGTCTATACTAAGAAACTCTGTGTGTCAGGTGTGTCGTTATACCATGGTATTCATACCATAGTATCAATACCAGCAGTCTGTCTCCCACATTGGGAAGAAAATAAATAAATAATAAAATGTGAATAAAATAAATACTGATTGTATAGGTAGAAACCTATTAACTATTAACCCCTAAGTGGTGGTGCAGCATGACGCAATGCTGACACAAAGTAACATGCCATTTTTTTATAAATTAGATTGAATATTTCTGAATCAATGACAAAAGAAATGATACAAATCGGAACATTATTCGACAAGATATAGCCAAAATTGTAACAGTCTAAAAAGCGATAAACTCAAAATTTCTTATTTGAGGAAAAAGACTGAAATCAGATTTTATTAAATTTTTCATTTCAAAACTGTTCGTCCCTTCCATCATCCCCCTCATCATACATGCTACTTGCCGAGGCGACGATGCGATGTTAACCCCCACGCAGCATTTTGGGCGCCTGACAATATATTCAACATTTCAGCTTTCTAGCTCACAAATTTGTTCTTTTGAAATTGTGGGCGTGTCAGTGGGCGGATTTTAAAAATTCTTAAAATTTATTATTTTGGGCCCCTAGAGAGTATATGGCTTAAATTTCAGCTATCTAGCTCCAGTGTAATGAAATTAATTTTTGCCGACGGGTGGACGGACGGACGGACGGACATAGTAGATACACATTACTATCGATGCTGACCACGAATATATTACAAAAAACTGCAAAACGACAGGTCACCTGCCTCAATATTAATGTAGGTCATCAATTCGCTAATAGATAAATATACCTATCCAACAACTATTTCTTTGAATAACGGCTGATACAACACAAATTGAATATTTCCGAATCAAATACTGAAGAAATGATATAAATCGGTACATTTTTGAACGAGATACAGCGAAAATAGCAAAAGTCTAAAAATCCATAAATTCATAATTCCTTATATGATGGAAAATACTGAAATTAGCTTTTATTCAATTTTTCCTTTCAAACGAATCGCCTCTTTCATCATACATTCTACTCGCAGACGAAAAAGCCAGATTTCTAATTTTTCCATCATATCCCTCTCATCCTACATACTATTTGCCGAAGCGACGCAACAATACAAATCACCAAAAGTATAAGTTACACAGACAAATAAATACTTACATAATATCAGAATGATTCGATAAAGAGAGACAGCCAAATTTAAGACACAAATCTTCAAACGCCACCACTTTTGCTCCCGCCTCTGTCGAGTTAAACATTTTCAAATTCGTGTTGATGAGACTACTATAGAACTGTATATTCAAAGGCAGTGCTGAAAAAGAGAATTCCAGTCGAAACATACTCTTCACATTCGAAGAAATAAGCGGTCTCACCTCTGAGATGACAACTTTACTCGGCCAATGCAGCAGCAGATCAGAGCAATTTAATGTTATTACTCATTGTATTGCTGTGCAATAGAAGTTACTTAAGCTATTTAAGAGGCGTATGGGCCTGTAGCTAAAGGGGTCACTAGGTATTTTACCCGGCTTTAAAATTGGAATAATTTTTGCATGCTTCCATGCAACTGGGAAATATCCAATTTGTATACATTTGTTAAAAATAAATTGGATGAGCTTAATACCAGATTTTGGAATATTTTTTAAGTAGATATTCATAATCTTATCAGGACCAACTGATTTGCGGTTGTTTAAGTTAGATATGACATCTCTTACATCTTCTAGTGACACAAATAGTGAGTTGTAAGAAAAAACTCGGCTACGTACGGTATTTACTTTTGAATGGACTAAGTTATCAATGGAGCTTTGACTATGTAAAGTCAGCAAAAAGTTGGATTGGAACGATGTTGCTACCGTATTAGCTTTATCAATGTTTGAAAGCGCTGCGGTGTTCCCATTTCTGTGCGGTGGAATATAAGCATGTTTGTTTTTTTATTATTTTAATAATATTCCAGAATGGTTCACTTGCTTTCCGTAAGGAGCTCATTTTTTGATTCCATTTTTTATTTCTTAAGTTCGCTATTTCGTCTTTAATTTTTAAGTTTAGGAACTTAAACTCATCGAAATAAAACTGATGTCTGCATTGTTGCCACTTCCTTCTGAATATATTTCGGAGCTTAATTAAGTAAAAGATAGTTTGCGGCAACGGACTTTTACTAATAGACTTTTTAGGTACTGACACATTTACACTTTCCAGGATCGATGTATTCAAATATTCAATTAATTGGTCAAGATCGGACGAGCTAAGAACATTTAAATCTTCCACATGCACATTTTCTAACAGTCTTTTTAAAGTTGACTTATATCTTCTCCAGTTTGCTGTCTTAAAGTCGTAAATGAATGTATTTTCTATCACAGGTGAACTAAGTACACTGCAAAGCACGGGTAGATGATCCGAACTGAGGTCATTTATAACAGTTGGTTGACTTATGAGTCCAACCGCATTAGTTAGGAAGAGGTCAAGCGTGGATGGGTTGAACCTACTATTTGAAGGAATATAAGTTGGATGAGGTGGATGTAATACGAGTATCAGGAAATTATTTGACATATTTAGGTTGGACAAGATGTTACCGTAGGAATTTGAGCGGCTACAATTCCAGTTACGATGACGACAATTAAGATCTCCTCCAATTATAAACCTGGTATTGAGATTTGTTAATTTTCTTTAGTCACTTCTTAGAGCTTCGCGCTTAAATGAGTTTGCAGCTCCGCCAGGGAAATAGACGGAGCATATTTTATTTGAGTTTCCATTAGAAAATGGAATCTCAATGCCTACATTTTCTACTACCTTTGTATTTACTGACGACAAAACGAAGTGAGGAATTTTGTTGCTCACTACAATGGCAGCACCACCACCTCTTCTATTTTCCCTATCCATTCGATAACATTTGTACTCTCTAGTGGATACCTTTGTTTTGCTTGTAAGCATTGTTTCTGAGATCAAACCTACATAGATATTGTTTTTGCTTAAGAAAGCAAACAATTCTAAGCTTTTATTCCGTATACCTCTTGCATTCCAAGTAATAATTCTAAGGCTTGCATGCATTATTTATTAGAGTAAATATCGTTCACAATAGCACACATTGAAAATAGTCAATTATCAACTGTCGATTGATCTTCGCAATAAGGCTCAATATCTGTAAAACTTTTGCTACCAATAAATACATACATACATGAAAAAATATTAAAATTGACTCAGGACAAAGTTTGTAGTAGTTGCACAAGATCCCAGGTTTCAAAACTTGTGGCGTGTCAGTGGGCGGATTTTGAAAATTTTTTATCCCGAGCAGTTTCAGGAGTCATATATAAAAAATTTCAGCTTTCTAGCTCAAAATTCGATTTTTCCCAAAATTTTGTTTTTTTGAGTTTGTGGGCGTGTCTGTGGGCGGATTTCAAAAATTCGTAAACTTGATTATTTCGGGACCCTAGAGAGTATATGGTTAAAATTTCAGCTCCCTAGGTCCAGTTTAAAGGCCTAATTTTTGCCGACAGACGGACGGACGGACGGATGGACATGGCTAGATCGACATTACTATCGATGCTGATCATAAATATAGTAACTTTTAGGGGTCTACGGGCAATATAAAGGTATGTTACAAACTATGCGTTAAAATTAATATACCCTTAGAATAGGGTATAAAAATACTTAAATTTCAGAAAAACGCACAATTGTAAAAACTGACCACGGACCAAGCACTACGAAATCGTCTCTCCCTGTTAATCCACATGTGTGTAGATTAGATTAGATTCTTTATTTCATGAAATATATGTATAATATGTATGAAATATATGTATAATAGTTTGTGGTCATAGTTTCCAAATCACCTCGATACCTATACGAAAAACTTGTCTTCTCGCGATCACAACGAACGAGGAACATCAATGTTCCCACTGCCAAATATCTTGCCTCTTCCCGGTTATTTTTCACCTATGCAGTTAAGCTTTGGAACTCTTTACCTCCGCATATCAAGGGTATCAAGAGAACAACCGTCTTCAGGTCGGCAATTTACAATTATTTTAGAACACCTCAATAGCAGATTTATTACAACAACACTCTTCTCTTATTCCAATCTAGTACTCTATAAATTTTTGTTTTCTATCTCTTTTAAATCTATTTCTCACTTCCCCCTTCTTGCTAATTTTAAGGTTTAATTTTGTATTTAGATATTAAGAACAGTCCATAATAATTTATGCCAATGTACTTCAAAAGACTATGTCTTAATGTACGCCCGATATATGTATTAATAAATTGAATTGAATTGAATTGTGTATGAGAACACGAGCATGGCAGAAATAGCCGTCTGCCATACACATGTGTGTATAAAAATCGAATCATTTCTTGCTTCTTGCTGCTTCAACTCTCAGTCGTGAACTTTCAAATTCTATTATTTTCAGCTTTTGAGAATTTATAAAATAGTTCAAAAGTAAATTTTCCATATTCATAATTAAAAATACGACAACACAAATGTCAAAGTATACTACTGTCAGTCTATACTAAGAAACTCTGTGTGTCAGGTGTGTCGTTATACCATGGTATTCATACCATAGTATCAATACCAGCAGTCTGTCTCCCACATTGGGAAGAAAATAAATAAATAATAAAATGTGAATAAAATAAATACTGATTGTATAGGTAGAAACCTATTAACTATTAACCCCTAAGTGGTGGTGCAGCATGACGCAATGCTGACACAAAGTAACATGCCATTTTTTTATAAATTAGATTGAATATTTCTGAATCAATGACAAAAGAAATGATACAAATCGGAACATTATTCGACAAGATATAGCCAAAATTGTAACAGTCTAAAAAGCGATAAACTCAAAATTTCTTATTTGAGGAAAAAGACTGAAATCAGATTTTATTAAATTTTTCATTTCAAAACTGTTCGTCCCTTCCATCATCCCCCTCATCATACATGCTACTTGCCGAGGCGACGATGCGATGTTAACCCCCACGCAGCATTTTGGGCGCCTGACAATATATTCAACATTTCAGCTTTCTAGCTCACAAATTTGTTCTTTTGAAATTGTGGGCGTGTCAGTGGGCGGATTTTAAAAATTCTTAAAATTTATTATTTTGGGCCCCTAGAGAGTATATGGCTTAAATTTCAGCTATCTAGTTCCAGTGTAATGGAATTAATTTTTGCCGACGGGTGGACGGACGGACGGACATAGTAGATACACATTACTATCGATGCTGACCACGAATATATTACAAAAAACTGCAAAACGACAGGTCACCTGCCTCAATATTAATGTAGGTCATCAATTCGCTAATAGATAAATATACCTATCCAACAACTATTTCTTTGAATAACGGCTGATACAACACAAATTGAATATTTCCGAATCAAATACTGAAGAAATGATATAAATCGGTACATTTTTGAACGAGATACAGCGAAAATAGCAAAAGTATAAAAATCCATAAATTCATAATTCCTTATATGATGGAAAATACTGAAATTAGCTTTTATTCAATTTTTCCTTTCAAACGAATCGCCTCTTTCATCATACATTCTACTCGCAGACGAAAAAGCCAGATTTCTAATTTTTCCATCATATCCCTCTCATCCTACATACTATTTGCCGAAGCGACGCAACAATACAAATCACCAAAAGTATAAGTTACACAGACAAATAAATACTTACATAATATCAGAATGATTCGATAAAGAGAGACAGCCAAATTTAAGACACAAATCTTCAAACGCCACCACTTTTGCTCCCGCCTCTGTCGAGTTAAACATTTTCAAATTCGTGTTGATGAGACTACTATAGAACTGTATATTCAAAGGCAGTGCTGAAAAAGACAATTCCAGTCGAAACATACTCTTCACATTCGAAGAAATAAGCGGTCTCACCTCTGAGATGACAACTTTACTCGGCCAATGCAGCAGCAGATCAGAGCAATTTAATGTTATTACTCATTGTATTGCTGTGCAATAGAAGTTACTTAAGCTATTTAAGAGGCGTATGGGCCTGTAGCTAAAGGGGTCACTAGGTATTTTACCCGGCTTTAAAATTGGAATAATTTTTGCATGCTTCCATGCAACTGGGAAATATCCAATTTGTATACATTTGTTAAAAATAAATTGGATGAGCTTAATACCAGATTTTGGAATATTTTTTAAGTAGATATTCATAATCTTATCAGGACCAACTGATTTGCGGTTGTTTAAGTTAGATATGACATCTCTTACATCTTCTAGTGACACAAATAGTGAGTTGTAAGAAAAAACTCGGCTACGTACGGTATTTACTGTTGAATGGACCAAGTTATCAATGGAGCTTTGACTATGTAAAGTCAGCAAAAAGTTGGATTGGAACGATGTTGCTACCTAATTAGCTTTATCAATGTTTGAAAGCGCTGCGGTGTTCCCATTTCTGTGCGGTGGAATATAAGCATGTTTGTTTTTTTATTATTTTAATAATATTCCGGAATGGTTCACTTGCTTTCCGTAAGGAGCTCATTTTTTGATTCCATTTTTTATTTCTTAAGTTCGCTATTTCGTCTTTAATTTTTAAGTTTAGGAACTTAAACTCATCGAAATAAAACTGATGTCTGCATTGTTGCCACTTCCTTCTGAATATATTTCGGAGCTTAATTAAGTAAAAGATAGTTTGCGGCAACGGACTTTTACTAATAGACTTTTTAGGTACTGACACATTTACACTTTCCAGGATCGATGTATTCAAATATTCAATTAATTGGTCAAGATCGGACGAGCTAAGAACATTTAAATCTTCCACATGCACATTTTCTAACAGTCTTTTTAAAGTTGACTTATATCTTCTCCAGTTTGCTGTCTTAAAGTCGTAAATGAATGTATTTTCTATCACAGGTGAACTAAGTACACTGCAAAGCACGGGTAGATGATCCGAACTGAGGTCATTTATAACAGTTGGTTGACTTATGAGTCCAACCGCATTAGTTAGGAAGAGGTCAAGCGTGGATGGGTTGAACCTACTATTTGAAGGAATATAAGTTGGATGAGGTGGATGTAATACGAGTATCAGGAAATTATTTGACATATTTAGGTTGGACAAGATGTTACCGTAGGAATTTGAGCGGCTACAATTCCAGTTACGATGACGACAATTAAGATCTCCTCCAATTATAAACCTGGTATTGAGATTTGTTAATTTTCTTTAGTCACTTCTTAGAGCTTCGCGCTTAAATGAGTTTGCAGCTCCGCCAGGGAAATAGACGGAGCATATTTTATTTGAGTTTCCATTAGAAAATGGAATCTCAATGCCTACATTTTCTACTACCTTTGTATTTACTGACGACAAAACGAAGTGAGGAATTTTGTTGCTCACTACAATGGCAGCACCACCACCTCTTCTATTTTCCCTATCCATTCGATAACATTTGTACTCTCTAGTGGATACCTTTGTTTTGCTTGTAAGCATTGTTTCTGAGATCAAACCTACATAGATATTGTTTTTGCTTAAGAAAGCAAACAATTCTAAGCTTTTATTCCGTATACCTCTTGCATTCCAAGTAATAATTCTAAGGCTTGCATGCATTATTTATTAGAGTAAATATCGTTCACAATAGCACACATTGAAAATAGTCAATTATCAACTGTCGATTGATCTTCGCAATAAGGCTCAATATCTGTAAAACTTTTGCTACCAATAAATACATACATACATGAAAAAATATTAAAATTGACTCAGGACAAAGTTTGTAGTAGTTGCACAAGATCCCAGGTTTCAAAACTTGTGGCGTGTCAGTGGGCGGATTTTGAAAATTTTTTATCCCGAGCAGTTTCAGGAGTCATATATAAAAAATTTCAGCTTTCTAGCTCAAAATTCGATTTTTCCCAAAATTTTGTTTTTTTGAGTTTGTGGGCGTGTCTGTGGGCGGATTTCAAAAATTCGTAAACTTGATTATTTCGGGACCCTAGAGAGTATATGGTTAAAATTTCAGCTCCCTAGGTCCAGTTTAAAGGCCTAATTTTTGCCGACAGACGGACGGACGGACGGATGGACATGGCTAGATCGACATTACTATCGATGCTGATCATAAATATAGTAACTTTTAGGGGTCTACGGGCAATATAAAGGTATGTTACAAACTATGCGTTAAAATTAATATACCCTTAGAATAGGGTATAAAAATACTTAAATTTCAGAAAAACGCACAATTGTAAAAACTGACCACGGACCAAGCACTACGAAATCGTCTCTCCCTGTTAATCCACATGTGTGTAGATTAGATTAGATTCTTTATTTCATGAAATATATGTATATGTATGAAATATATGTATAATAGTTTGTGGTCATAGTTTCCAAATCACCTCGATACCTATACGAAAAACTTGTCTTCTCGCGATCACAACGAACGAGGAACATCAATGTTCCCACTGCCAAATATCTTGCCTCTTCCCGGTTATTTTTCACCTATGCAGTTAAGCTTTGGAACTCTTTACCTCCGCATATCAAGGGTATCAAGAGAACAACCGTCTTCAGGTCGGCAATTTACAATTATTTTAGAACACCTCAATAGCAGATTTATTACAACAACACTCTTCTCTTATTCCAATCTAGTACTCTATAAATTTTTGTTTTCTATCTCTTTTAAATCTATTTCTCACTTCCCCCTTCTTGCTAATTTTAAGGTTTAATTTTGTATTTAGATATTAAGAACAGTCCATAATAATTTATGCCAATGTACTTCAAAAGACTATGTCTTAATGTACGCCCGATATATGTATTAATAAATTGAATTGAATTGAATTGTGTATGAGAACACGAGCATGGCAGAAATAGCCGTCTGCCATACACATGTGTGTATAAAAATCGAATCATTTCTTGCTTCTTGCTGCTTCAACTCTCAGTCGTGAACTTTCAAATTCTATTATTTTCAGCTTTTGAGAATTTATAAAATAGTTCAAAAGTAAATTTTCCATATTCATAATTAAAAATACTTATTTTCCCGACAACACAAATGTCAAAGTATACTACTGTCAGTCTATACTAAGAAACTCTGTGTGTCAGGTGTGTCGTTATACCATGGTATTCATACCATAGTATCAATACCAGCAGTCTGTCTCCCACATTGGGAAGAAAATAAATAAATAATAAAATGTGAATAAAATAAATACTGATTGTATAGGTAGAAACCTATTAACTATTAACCCCTAAGTGGTGGTGCAGCATGACGCAATGCTGACACAAAGTAACATGCCATTTTTTTATAAATTAGATTGAATATTTCTGAATCAATGACAAAGAAATGATACAAATCGGAACATTATTCGACAAGATATAGCCAAAATTGTAACAGTCTAAAAAGCGATAAACTCAAAATTTCTTATTTGAGGAAAAAGACTGAAATCAGATTTTATTAAATTTTTCATTTCAAAACTGTTCGTCCCTTCCATCATCCCCCTCATCATACATGCTACTTGCCGAGGCGACGATGCGATGTTAACCCCCACGCAGCATTTTGGGCGCCTGACAATATATTCAACATTTCAGCTTTCTAGCTCACAAATTTGTTCTTTTGAAATTGTGGGCGTGTCAGTGGGCGGATTTTAAAAATTCTTAAAATTTATTATTTTGGGCCCCTAGAGAGTATATGGCTTAAATTTCAGCTATCTAGCTCCAGTGTAATGGAATTAATTTTTGCCGACGGGTGGACGGACGGACGGACGGACATAGTAGATACACATTACTATCGATGCTGACCACGAATATATTACAAAAAACTGCAAAACGACAGGTCACCTGCCTCAATATTAATGTAGGTCATCAATTCGCTAATAGATAAATATACCTATCCAACAACTATTTCTTTGAATAACGGCTGATACAACACAAATTGAATATTTCCGAATCAAATACTGAAGAAATGATATAAATCGGTACATTTTTGAACGAGATACAGCGAAAATAGCAAAAGTATAAAAATCCATAAATTCATAATTCCTTATATGATGGAAAATACTGAAATTAGCTTTTATTCAATTTTTCCTTTCAAACGAATCGCCTCTTTCATCATACATTCTACTCGCAGACGAAAAAGCCAGATTTCTAATTTTTCCATCATATCCCTCTCATCCTACATACTATTTGCCGAAGCGACGCAACAATACAAATCACCAAAAGTATAAGTTACACAGACAAATAAATACTTACATAATATCAGAATGATTCGATAAAGAGAGACAGCCAAATTTAAGACACAAATCTTCAAACGCCACCACTTTTGCTCCCGCCTCTGTCGAGTTAAACATTTTCAAATTCGTGTTGATGAGACTACTATAGAACTGTATATTCAAAGGCAGTGCTGAAAAAGAGAATTCCAGTCGAAACATACTCTTCACATTCGAAGAAATAAGCGGTCTCACCTCTGAGATGACAACTTTACTCGGCCAATGCAGCAGCAGATCAGAGCAATTTAATGTTATTACTCATTGTATTGCTGTGCAATAGAAGTTACTTAAGCTATTTAAGAGGCGTATGGGCCTGTAGCTAAAGGGGTCACTAGGTATTTTACCCGGCTTTAAAATTGGAATAATTTTTGCATGCTTCCATGCAACTGGGAAATATCCAATTTGTATACATTTGTTAAAAATAAATTGGATGAGCTTAATACCAGATTTTGGAATATTTTTTAAGTAGATATTCATAATCTTATCAGGACCAACTGATTTGCGGTTGTTTAAGTTAGATATGACATCTCTTACATCTTCTAGTGACACAAATAGTGAGTTGTAAGAAAAAACTCGGCTACGTACGGTATTTACTGTTGAATGGACCAAGTTATCAATGGAGCTTTGACTATGTAAAGTCAGCAAAAAGTTGGATTGGAACGATGTTGCTACCGTATTAGCTTTATCAATGTTTGAAAGCGCTGCGGTGTTCCCATTTCTGTGCGGTGGAATATAAGCATGTTTGTTTCTTTATTATTTTAATAATATTCCAGAATGGTTCACTTGCTTTCCGTAAGGAGCTCATTTTTTGATTCCATTTTTTATTTCTTAAGTTCGCTATTTCGTCTTTAATTTTTAAGTTTAGGAACTTAAACTCATCGAAATAAAACTGATGTCTGCATTGTTGCCACTTCCTTCTGAATATATTTCGGAGCTTAATTAAGTAAAAGATAGTTTGCGGCAACGGACTTTTACTAATAGACTTTTTAGGTACTGACACATTTATACTTTCCAGGATCGATGTATTCAAATATTCAATTAATTGGTCAAGATCGGACGAGCTAAGAACATTTAAATCTTCCACATGCACATTTTCTAACAGTCTTTTTAAAGTTGACTTATATCTACTCCAGTTTGCTGTCTTAAAGTCGTAAATGAATGTATTTTCTATCACAGGTGAACTAAGTACACTGCAAAGCACGGGTAGATGATCCGAACTGAGGTCATTTATAACAGTTGGTTGACTTATGAGTCCAACCGCATTAGTTAGGAAGAGGTCAAGCGTGGATGGGTTGAACCTACTATTTGAAGGAATATAAGTTGGATGAGGTGGATGTAATACGAGTATCAGGAAATTATTTGACATATTTAGGTTGGACAAGATGTTACCGTAGGAATTTGAGCGGCTACAATTCCAGTTACGATGACGACAATTAAGATCTCCTCCAATTATAAACCTGGTATTGAGATTTGCTAATTTTCTTTAGTCACTTCTTAGAGCTTCGCGCTTAAATGAGTTTGCAGCTCCGCCAGGGAAATAGACGGAGCATATTTTATTTGAGTTTCCATTAGAAAATGGAATCTCAATGCCTACATTTTCTACTACCTTTGTATTTACTGACGACAAAACGAAGTGAGGAATTTTGTTGCTCACTACAATGGCAGCACCACCACCTCTTCTATTTTCCCTATCCATTCGATAACATTTGTACTCTCTAGTGGATACCTTTGTTTTGCTTGTAAGCATTGTTTCTGAGATCAAACCTACATAGATATTGTTTTTGCTTAAGAAAGCAAACAATTCTAAGCTTTTATTCCGTATACCTCTTGCATTCCAAGTAATAATTCTAAGGCTTGCATGCATTATTTATTAGAGTAAATATCGTTCACAATAGCATACATTGAAAATAGTCAATTATCAACTGTCGATTGATCTTCGCAATAAGGCTCAATATCTGTAAAACTTTTGCTACCAATAAATACATACATACATGAAAAAATATTAAAATTGACTCAGGACAAAGTTTGTAGTAGTTGCACAAGATCCCAGTGCCCGTGTTCTGTAACTATCGCATCGTTATATTTATCACATGAACGATGTGAATTGAAACAAAATTTCATTATATCACATTTCCGTGTTCTGTAACTATGCGATGCGAAAACTATACCACATGGAACATTGTGAAATGAAACTCCTGGAAATATGTGATAAATCGGTGTTCTGTAACTTTCGAATGCGATAAATTATTCACTTCAACTGTCAAAATTTATCACATTTCAATTGGCTTGCGAGAAAGGGATATTGAACAATTTTAAACGGATAGTGGACAGTGAACATTTTCGATTTTTTATTTAACAAAATATACAGTTCGTTGATCAAGTTCAACGTTTAAAAAATTGCAAAAGAAATAAAAAATAACTAATAAAAACAGTCATAATTAGTGGAAAAGAATGTAGGTACCTACATTCTGTCGAAAGAATTCAGCAAGCACTTAAATAAGATCCATTTTGAACATTCTTGCAACTGTGTTGCTATAAAAATAAACAGCTTGGTACATCCAACAAGAGAGAGTAAAAGGTTCTTGTTTTTTAAAAACATAATATTTCATTTATTTTTTTCATAGACAGACAAAATAAATGCAAAATTTTAACTTCATTAAATTCATCAACATAGAACATAGCGTTAGGATCAGATTAATTTCAAAAAAAATTTGTCTGAGTCTAGCAGAACGAGCGATCATCATATTTTTGAAAATTCAACAGAAACACGTAATTTTCCGATAATCCGCTAAAAAGTCGCGCTGCACCGCTCCTATCCCAACGACATGTAAATACACACTGAATTTCCTCGCCAAACTACCCTTCGATTTCCAGTATTTTGACAATCCTACCAATTTCCCATGATATTAAAAGTTACCAAAGTATATTTTATCGCATAGAGTTACAGAACACAACTTCTTTCCACATGCGATAAACGGTGGAATTTTGTGTTCCAAAGTTTTCGATGCGAAGAGTTATCGCATGAGTTACAGAACATGGGCACAGGTTTCAAAACTTGTGGCGTGTCAGTGGGCGGATTTTGAAAATTTTTTATCCCGAGCAGTTTCAGGAGTCATATATAAAAAATTTCAGCTTTCTAGCTCAAAATTCGATTTTTCCCAAAATTTTGTTTTTTTTGAGTTTGTGGGCGTGTCTGTGGGCGGATTTCAAAAATTCGTAAACTTGATTATTTCGGGACCCTAGAGAGTATATGGTTAAAATTTCAGCTCCCTAGGTCCAGTTTAAAGGCCTAATTTTTGCCGACAGACGGACGGACGGACGGATGGACATGGCTAGATCGACATTACTATCGATGCTGATCATAAATATAGTAACTTTTAGGGGTCTACGGGCAATATAAAGGTATGTTACAAACTATGCGTTAAAATTAATATACCCTTAGAATAGGGTATAAAAATACTTAAATTTCAGAAAAACGCACAATTGTAAAAACTGACCACGGACCAAGCACTACGAAATCGTCTCTCCCTGTTAATCCACATGTGTGTAGATTAGATTAGATTCTTTATTTCATGAAATATATGTATAATATGTATGAAATATATGTATAATAGTTTGTGGTCATAGTTTCCAAATCACCTCGATACCTATACGAAAAACTTGTCTTCTCGCGATCACAACGAAAGAGGAACATCAATGTTCCCACTGCCAAATATCTTGCCTCTTCCCGGTTATTTTTCACCTATGCAGTTAAGCTTTGGAACTCTTTACCTCCGCATATCAAGGGTATCAAGAGAACAACCGTCTTCAGGTCGGCAATTTACAATTATTTTAGAACACCTCAATAGCAGATTTATTACAACAACACTCTTCTCTTATTCCAATCTAGTACTCTATAAATTTTTGTTTTCTATCTCTTTTAAATCTATTTCTCACTTCCCCCTTCTTGCAAATTTTAAGGTATAATTTTGTATTTAGATATTAAGAACAGTCCATAATAATTTATGCCAATGTACTTCAAAAGACTATGTCTTAATGTACGCCCGATATATGTATTAATAAATTGAATTGAATTGAATTGTGTATGAGAACACGAGCATGGCAGAAATAGCCGTCTGCCATACACATGTGTGTATAAAAATCGAATCATTTCTTGCTTCTTGCTGCTTCAACTCTCAGTCGTGAACTTTCAAATTCTATTATTTTCAGCTTTTGAGAATTTATAAAATAGTTCAAAAGTAAATTTTCCATATTCATAATTAAAAATACTTATTTTCCCGACAACACAAATGTCAAAGTATACTACTGTCAGTCTATACTAAGAAACTCTGTGTGTCAGGTGTGTCGTTATACCATGGTATTCATACCATAGTATCAATACCAGCAGTCTGTCTCCCACATTGGGAAGAAAATAAATAAATAATAAAATGTGAATAAAATAAATACTGATTGTATAGGTAGAAACCTATTAACTATTAACCCCTAAGTGGTGGTGCAGCATGACGCAATGCTGACACAAAGTAACATGCCATTTTTTTATAAATTAGATTGAATATTTCTGAATCAATGACAAAAGAAATGATACAAATCGGAACATTATTCGACAAGATATAGCCAAAATTGTAACAGTCTAAAAAGCGATAAACTCAAAATTTCTTATTTGAGGAAAAAGACTGAAATCAGATTTTATTAAATTTTTCATTTCAAAACTGTTCGTCCCTTCCATCATCCCCCTCATCATACATGCTACTTGCCGAGGCGACGATGCGATGTTAACCCCCACGCAGCATTTTGGGCGCCTGACAATATATTCAACATTTCAGCTTTCTAGCTCACAAATTTGTTCTTTTGAAATTGTGGGCGTGTCAGTGGGCGGATTTTAAAAATTCTTAAAATTTATTATTTTGGGCCCCTAGAGAGTATATGGCTTAAATTTCAGCTATCTAGCTCCAGTGTAATGGAATTAATTTTTGCCGACGGGTGGACGGACGGACGGACGGACATAGTAGATACACATTACTATCGATGCTGACCACGAATATATTACAAAAAACTGCAAAACGACAGGTCACCTGCCTCAATATTAATGTAGGTCATCAATTCGCTAATAGATAAATATACCTATCCAACAACTATTTCTTTGAATAACGGCTGATACAACACAAATTGAATATTTCCGAATCAAATACTGACGAAATGATATAAATCGGTACATTTTTGAACGAGATACAGCGAAAATAGCAAAAGTATAAAAATCCATAAATTCATAATTCCTTATATGATGGAAAATACTGAAATTAGCTTTTATTCAATTTTTCCTTTCAAACGAATCGCCTCTTTCATCATACATTCTACTCGCAGACGAAAAAGCCAGATTTCTAATTTTTCCATCATATCCCTCTCATCCTACATACTATTTGCCGAAGCGACGCAACAATACAAATCACCAAAAGTATAAGTTACACAGACAAATAAATACTTACATAATATCAGAATGATTCGATAAAGAGAGACAGCCAAATTTAAGACACAAATCTTCAAACGCCACCACTTTTGCTCCCGCCTCTGTCGAGTTAAACATTTTCAAATTCGTGTTGATGAGACTACTATAGAACTGTATATTCAAAGGCAGTGCTGAAAAAGACAATTCCAGTCGAAACATACTCTTCACATTCGAAGAAATAAGCGGTCTCACCTCTGAGATGACAACTTTACTCGGCCAATGCAGCAGCAGATCAGAGCAATTTAATGTTATTACTCATTGTATTGCTGTGCAATAGAAGTTACTTAAGCTATTTAAGAGGCGTATGGGCCTGTAGCTAAAGGGGTCACTAGGTATTTTACCCGGCTTTAAAATTGGAATAATTTTTGCATGCTTCCATGCAACTGGGAAATATCCAATTTGTATACATTTGTTAAAAATAAATTGGATGAGCTTAATACCAGATTTTGGAATATTTTTTAAGTAGATATTCATAATCTTATCAGGACCAACTGATTTGCGGTTGTTTAAGTTAGATATGACATCTCTTACATCTTCTAGTGACACAAATAGTGAGTTGTAAGAAAAAACTCGGCTACGTACGGTATTTACTGTTGAATGGACCAAGTTATCAATGGAGCTTTGACTATGTAAAGTCAGCAAAAAGTTGGATTGGAACGATGTTGCTACCGTATTAGCTTTATCAATGTTTGAAAGCGCTGCGGTGTTCCCATTTCTGTGCGGTGGAATATAAGCATGTTTGTTTTTTTATTATTTTAATAATATTCCAGAATGGTTCACTTGCTTTCCGTAAGGAGCTCATTTTTTGATTCCATTTTTTATTTCTTAAGTTCGCTATTTCGTCTTTAATTTTTAAGTTTAGGAACTTAAACTCATCGAAATAAAACTGATGTCTACATTGTTGCCACTTCCTTCTGAATATATTTCGGAGCTTAATTAAGTAAAAGATAGTTTGCGGCAACGGACTTTTACTAATAGACTTTTTAGGTACTGACACATTTACACTTTCCAGGATCGATGTATTCAAATATTCAATTAATTGGTCAAGATCGGACGAGCTAAGAACATTTAAATCTTCCACATGCACATTTTCTAACAGTCTTTTTAAAGTTGACTTATATCTACTCCAGTTTGCTGTCTTAAAGTCGTAAATGAATGTATTTTCTATCACAGGTGAACTAAGTACACTGCAAAGCACGGGTAGATGATCCGAACTGAGGTCATTTATAACAGTTGGTTGACTTATGAGTCCAGCCGCATTAGTTAGGAAGAGGTCAAGCGTGGATGGGTTGAACCTACTATTTGAAGGAATATAAGTTGGATGAGGTGGATGTAATACGAGTATCAGGAAATTATTTGACATATTTAGGTTGGACAAGATGTTACCGTAGGAATTTGAGCGGCTGCGATTCCAGTTACGATGACGACAATTAAGATCTCCTCCAATTATAAACCTGGTATTGAGATTTGTTAATTTTTTTTAGTCACTTCTTAGAGCTTCGCGCTTAAATGAGTTTGCAGCTCCGCCAGGGAAATAGACGGAGCATATTTTATTTGAGTTTCCATTAGAAAATGGAATCTCAATGCCTACATTTTCTACTACCTTTGTATTTACTGACGACAAAACGAAGTGAGGAATTTTGTTGCTCACTACAATGGCAGCACCACCACCTCTTCTATTTTCCCTATCCATTCGATAACATTTGTACTCTCT
This sequence comes from Portevinia maculata, assembly GCA_949715645.1. Taxonomy (NCBI): domain Eukaryota; kingdom Metazoa; phylum Arthropoda; class Insecta; order Diptera; family Syrphidae; genus Portevinia; species Portevinia maculata. The sequence continues at coordinate 126,649,984 of OX454527.1, forward strand.
AGTGGATACCTTTGTTTTGCTTGTAAGCATTGTTTCTGAGATCAAACCTACATTGATATTGTTTTTGCTTAAGAAAGCAAACAATTCTAAGCTTTTATTCCGTATACCTCTTGCATTCCAAGTAATAATTCTAAGGCTTGCATGCATTATTTATTAGAGTAAATAACGTTCACAATAGCACACATTGAAAATAGTCAATTATCAACTGTCGATTGATCTTCGCAATAAGGCTCAATATCTGTAAAACTTTTGCTACCAATAAATACATACATACATGAAAAAAATATTAAAATTGACTCAGGACAAAGTTTGTAGTAGTTGCACAAGATCCCAGGTTTCAAAACTTGTCAGAAAAAAACTATTTGACTTCAAAGTAGCGTTGGGGTAACATATCACCCCTGTTCCTGTACAAGTGTTAAGCACTGCCGTTTTGGTGAAGTACCGTTACTCGAGTCTATTAGGAAAAAAACTGCGTATGCCATTTTCTTGCCCTCATCTTAAGTATCCAAAACACCAAAATAAATCAAAATCTTTAGAGCCGTTTTGAGAATAGTGAAGATTTCAAACATTTAAGATACGGCTACGTATCTGTTTAAATAAAAAAATCTGAGTTAGCAGATCTGTTTATTTTTGGAATAACTTAAGCCATTTGAGATACTGCCATGCTAATATTAAATTGTAAATTGTCGATAAAGAAAAGAAGAAGAACGTGGTGATCACAAAATACACATATCTAAAAGCTAAAATAAAAATAAATAAATAATATAAGGCATTAACGGCCCGGCCTATTTTTTGCGTGAGCAAAGATAATTAAGGTAAGAAACTTGAAATTTTGTTCAACTATTTTTGAAGGACTTCTGCTTTTCGGATGTAAAAATCGACAAACTGTAGGCCAAAATTAGACATATTTGTATAAACAGCGGCGTTAGCAGGAACTTCTTATAGGAAGGTACCTGCAAAATGTTATTTCGTAAACGAAAACTCCTTGATAAGTTGAATATTTGTATGCATGTAGATAGCTTTCTGAAAAATATCATTGCATCGAATTAGCAGTAATGTTATTAAAATTGGTTAATTTCAAGTGAGGAGCGTGGAATCCGCCCCTGCATCTAACTCTGCAGCTAAGAGCCTTCAACCTCCTTGCGGGGTCAATCACCTTGACGTGTGCATCATCATGGAACGCAAATTCGATGGTGCCGGTGCGGAGGCTTACGGCGTAAAGAGTCATCGGGCTATTCTGATAAGGGACAGGCCATCTGATGAGCGTTAACTAAGAACTGACCAGGAATACACGTCCGCCCCCCTTCTCCTCTTTCTCCCCAATTACCCATATCCCTCCTCCATCAAATCCCTAATTCCTACTTCCCCTATAAACCCCTAATCTAAGGTGGCAAGCGCCGAGAGATGCATGGCTAAGAGGGTGCTTAGTCGTTAGTTTGCAAATTTCGGATACCAGGCGACCTCCGATTTTAAGATAGCCTTCCTGTGGTTAGACGGGTAGACCACGGGCGATACCATATCCCGAATACTCGTGGGTTTCAAAATAAACCAAATAACAAAAAAAAACAATAGAGAATGATGCCTCTAAAATTGCATCATCAAACAGGGATGTTTTAGAACACCCTGTCGATGACGACACGACATCTGTCAAAGGGATAGAGTCGGAAATCATCGACTCTGAAATGGGGGAACCCGAAGAGAACTTGTCTCAACTCAGTGACTCTATTTCAGAATCCAGCACCATATGCAACAGCATATTATCGGATGAAAGACATCCCGATATAGAGGACGTACCTAAGACAGTCGGCAATGTGGCACGGACTGAGTCTGAGTACGTTAGGTTCACACCATCTGAACAGCGCAGATTTAAGCGCGCGCAGAAAAAGGGGAACACCATTGAGCAGGCCCGTCTCTATGCGATCCAAACAATGGAAAACAAGGGTCCCGAGGTGAAGCGAATGCGATCCGAGGATAATACCCCGCCTCAATCCGAAGCGAAGCGAGGTCGAACTGGGAAGACAACCGTCGACAAAGTCTCGTATAGCAATATAACGAGCTATGTTAGACTGGGTGTTGTACCGGTGGACATCGATCGTAACTCTCTCAAACGAACAAATGGGTTTGATACAGGAGAGGATTATGGATATCACGATCGAACAGCGTGATGAGGAGGTCAAACCAGCCTTCCGCGGTACTACATTCAAAGCCGGATGGCTCATGATCGTATGTGCGGACGCCACCACTGCAGAGTGGATGAAGACAACCTTCGCTAAGCTAAAAGAGAAATGCGGGTTAGAGGTGATGCTTGTGGGAGAGGAAAATTTTCCAAAACCACATGTCATCAGAGGGTTCTTCCCGCAGAGTACCGGCGTAGCTAGCGAAAGGATCCTAGCCTTATTAGATGGCCAAAACAAAGAGCTCAACACGAGAACGTGGAGAGTTCTGCAAAGATCGGATGAGCGAGACATCGCACATATGGTCTTTGCTATCAATGACAGCACCATGAGGAGACTCGTGGAGCTGAAGGGTATGGTCTCTTTACGTTTCGGACAGACCAAACTTATCCTAAAAAGTGCTGACAAGACGGCCAAACAGGGCCCTAAAGAGCAGAAACAGCACGTTTTAGGTTTTAAAAATGCCACAGCTCACGGCAGTACCGCAACTGACCCAACTGGGGCCAGCACCAGCGCTGCCGCTAAGGCAGACAAAGTGGTCTTCCTCAACAGGGTATCGTACGTAGGAGAGGTGACACCAAGCCTAATAGAGTACGAAACCCTGAATACAGACGCAAATGATGACCACCCGTCTCAGCGTTTTGCAGGCCAACCTGCACATTGCTATGGGTGCCTCGGACACCTGTAGCCAGCGATGTGCCGAAGGGAACATTGCTATTGGACTAATCCAGGAACCATGGGCAACCAATGGTAAGATATCCGGATTAAATTGTAAACACAGAGAGCTAATTTTCGCCAAAGGTCCTTTCGGACCAAGGGCGGCTATCACTATTAAGAAAGATATAAAATTTTCTCTCATTCCAGGTTTCATAACTAGGGACCTGGCGGCGGTCCTAATAGAGCGCCACAAAGGCCGAGAGCTGCATAAATTTGTATGCGCATCGGCGTACTTTGCTGGAGACACGGATGTAGTGCCTCCCTTACCAGTACAGAAACTTGTCCGGTACTGTGAGGACCAGAAAGTACATATCCTAATCGGCTGCGAAGCAAACGCACATAACACCATCTGGGGCAGCCGAGATACAAACACCAGAGGTGAGACGTTATTAGAATATCTATATAGCAATAACCTCGTCTTTCTAAACAAGGGAAATAGTCCCACGTTTAGAAATTCCATAAGAGAAGAAGTTTTAGACCTTACTATCTCATCTCCTTTTATGAAGGATATTATAGAGGGCTGGCATGTGTCTGGCGAGGCATCTCTATCGGATCATATGCACATCCGATTCGAGATAAGATGCAATGCCGAACACGCGTCAGTCCGTTATGACAACAGACTGACTAATTGGAGAACTACCGCGAAAATCTTGCGGCCAGATCTGACATGCTGCCAGAAGCACCATCAACAACAAATGATGCAGATGCTGCGCAATGTCAAATAAAAGATATTATTCTTACCTCATTCAAAAATAGTTGCAAGGTTAAAAGAACCATGGTTAAAAGGTGCGTACCATGGTGGAACGATAACCTTGAGTCTATTCGAAAGAGAGTGAGAAAGCTTTTTAACAAAGCCAAACGCACCGGCACATGGGAACAATATAAATCCATGCTCACCATATACAACTTAGAGTTGCGCAGATCCAAAAGAGCGTCATGGCGTGCAAACTGTGAGAAGATCGAAAAACTTCCAGAGGTGGCACGCCTCCAAAGGGCTCTGTCAAGGGATCAAGAAAAAAGCATGGGATTGTTAATCAAATCAGATGGTTCAATCACACGCGACCGGGAAGAAACGCTGAAAACTTTGCTTCAGACTCACTTCCCAGGGTCTCACACGATGGTCATTACAGATGACCATATAGCGGAGGTCTCAATTCCAAGAAACCTCAGCAGAATTAATAGTTTATCCGGAAAACTTTTTAATCCGGATAAGGTTAAATGGGCAATTAACTTATTCAAACCATTCAAGGCATCAGGAACAGACGGTATTTTTCCAGCCCTCATTCAAAATGGAATAGAATTTTTATTACCATCCATGATTGCCTTATTTAGGTTCAGCTTCAACTGGGGGTATATACCAGTTACCTGGAGGGAGGCAAACGTAGTATTTATACCTAAACCGGGAAACAAGCCGAGCGAATTACCTACTCGTAAATCATATCGTCCGATAAGCCTGACATCGTTTTTTATGAAAACAATGGACTGGATTATTGACATCCACATTAGAGAATGCATATCAAAAAGCATGCCTCTACACCCTCACCAATATGCGTACCAAAAGGGCAAATCCACGGAAGGCGCTCTGTTAAGACTAACTACAGAGATAAAAAACGCCTACCGTTGCAAAGAGATCGCACTTTGTGCCTTTCTGGACATAGAGGGTGCTTTTGACAATACTGGATATGAATCCATATCAAATGCTTTGTACCATAGAAACATAGACAAACCAACTATTAAATGGATCAAAGCGATGCTGGAAAGTCGCAAAATAACTGCCTCAGTATCAGTAACAGCCGTAAGGGGCTGCCCACAAGGGGGAGTACTTTCACCCCTTTTGTGGTCATTGGTCATCGATGACCTGCTACACAAGTTGAGCAATTTGGGCTACACTACAATTGGGTACGCCGATGATATTGTTATCATAGTCAGGGGCAAAGACTCAATTGGAGTCACATCAAAAATGAAAAATGCTCTAAAGACAGCCATAGACTGGTGCATCAAGGAAAATCTTTCCATAAATCCCAGTAAAGCCGTCATCGTTCCTTTCACTAAAAGGAGGAACTTAGACATAGGCCTCATCACAATAAACGACACGGTCGTAGAGTATTCCGACGAAGTGGAACTCTCACATAAATAGCAAAATCACTAAAGCTAATAGAGCTTTATGGGCTTGCCGTCGCACATATGGCAGAACCTGGGGAATCTCTCCAAAGATCGTCCACTGGATCTACACAGTGATGATAAGACCCATTATAACATACGCCTCCATAGTATGGTGGACAAAATCTACACAAAAGGTCGCAATAGAGAAGCTCAAAAAGGTACAACGGCTTGTGTGCCTTGGTATCTCCGGAGCCATGCGAACCTGTCCAACAGCTGTCATAGAGGCAATAACAGGAATTACACCTCTCCACATATACATTCAAAAAGTGGCGATCCGCAGTGCAATAAGTCTAATACAGTTAAACGAGATAAGTCTTAATGATCACCCGGAACTAAAGACCCTTCTCGATGAACTGCCAGAACTTAACATGAACTGCGCGGTCACAGACCGCATTCAAAAAACACTATGCTTCAACAAACTGTTCTCCACGGAGATCACCAAGAGGGAAGCATGGGTTAGTAATAACCCACCAAACAGCCACAACGGCATAAAGTGATATACGGATGGTTCTAAAATGGAAACGGGGGTAGGAGCGGGAATATACGGACCACACAAACGCTTTACGATACCCATGGGAAAAAGTCCCAGCGTATTTCAAGCAGAGCTCCACGCCATTCAAGAATGCGCCAGCCACATTATTTTATCTGGCATAAAAGGTGCAACCATCCATATTTTCACGGATAGTCAAGCAGCTATAAACGCCCTTAGCTAGTATACCATTGACTCCAAATCAGTCATGTACTGCTTCAATACCCTACAAACACTCGGAATAAGAAACAAGACCAAATTATGGTGGGTACCGGGTCATGTCGGGGTAGAAGGTAACGAAAAGGTCGACGAACTGGCCAGAAAAGGTTCAGAAACACCTTTCATAGGTCCCGAACCTTTCTGCTGCACTCCTAGATCAGCAGCAACGGCAGCAATTAAAAGCTGGGAACATAGAAATTGTATCTATCTTTGGGAAAGCATCCCAGGTCTAAGACAGGCCAAACGAGCCATTCGGCCCTTCAATAAAAATGCCAGCAAATGTCTAAACCTAAGCAGGAATGATATCAAAAACCTAGTAGGTTACCTTACTGGTCACCATGGTTTAAGATATCATCTACACAAAATGAGAATATCAGACTCTCCTGAGTGCCGACTCTGTCTTGAAGAGGACGAGTCAGCTGAACACATTTTATGTGAATGTCCAGCCCTTAATGGAATTAGAAAGAAGATCTTTTTCAATGAGCAAATGAGCCCCGAGGACATAAAGAATTCTTCTACTGGTAAAATTGTCCGCTTTACACGGAAAGTCGAAGTACCTTTTAAATCGCCTTGGCGAGCCAGAATTAAAAAAAAAGAGCCTTCAAAATTTGAATGATTTTACTTGCGACGACTTCTTAGAATAAGTACAAATAACCAAATCAAAAATGAGTTATTTTCAAATAAGAAGGTAGGGATTTAGTGCTCATGAATAAGAAAAAAATAATGAAATGCCCCAAAAAACTTAAAGTTTAATAACAGACAGAGTTTGTGGCGATTATATTATTCAATGAAATATATTTCGAGGGAATGCTGAAATTAATTTGGATGAATAGATTACCATCTAACGTACGTTCCATAATCTCAATCAGCAGCGATACACTCGACAAAGTAGCACTTCTTGTGGACAAAATCATGGAGGTTAACGACACACCAACATTGAGCAGCATCGTGGCCAATGGAAAGAGCGTAATCTCAAACGCTCTGGAACAACAGATAGCAGAACTGAAAAGGGAAATCGCATCTATGAAAGCACGAAACAATCAACGCTCTCGGGGAAGAGAGAGTAACACATCTCGTTCACGTGCTCGTTCAGAGTCTACAGGTAAGCAATACGACACATGCTGGTACCACTTCAAGTTCGGCGATAACGCCGTGCAAAAAATCAAAAAACTAACACGTCTGTCGACACTGGCGGTAACTGACAGACAAAATTACACCAACCGCCGACCGCAACCTTAACCTCAAATTTCTCATAGACATCGTGGGCCCACTTCCATCCTGCAGAGGCTACCGTTACTGTTTGACCTGCATCGACCGCTTCACTCGGTGGGTACCCATTAGAGAATATTACAGCAGAGTCAGTAGCGTTTGCATTTTATTCAAATTGGATATCCAGATTTGGGATACCTTTACAAGTGACCACCGACCAAGGACGCCAATTTCAGTCAAACTTTTTCCGGAACCTAACCAGACTCCTAGGCGTGAAGCACTTGAGGACCACGGCGTACCACCTAGCTTCAAACGGGATCATCGAACGCTGGCATAGGTTCTTCAAGACGGCGATCAGATGCTACGAGACGGAAAGGTGGGTAGATGTTCTTTCTCTTATACTTTTGGGATACCGATCGTCATACAAAGACGAACTTAAGACTACACCGGCTGAAATGGTTTACGGAGAAACTTTACGTTTACATGGCGAATTCTTAAACTTAACCACCGATAGCGATGTAATAGAGACCGATTTTATTCGCGACCTTAGCGTACAGATGCAGAAGCTGAGGCCACCGAAAACTTCAAATCATGCCCAGACGTCTATGTTTATCGAAAAAAGCTTACACACGACACACATTTGTACGCAACCGTAAACCGCTTCAACCTCCCTACGATGGACCGTATCCAGTTATAGAACGAGGTGGGACATTTTTTAAACTTTTGGTTAAAGGAAAAACTGCCAACGTCAGCATCGATCGTTTAAAAGCAGCGTACATAACCAACAATGAGTTGGCATTGCCAACAACCACAGTGAACGAGCCAACTACATATCGATATCGTTTTGGACGAAGAGTTCGCTTTCGTTTTGCAAAGGAGGGGGAGTAATGTGGCGATTATATTATTCAATGAAATATATTGCATAATTAATATTATTATTATCAATTAAACCTGACACAATGTTAACACTTAAGTATTAAATTAGTATTAAGCTATTATTTAGTATATTGGCAATACGTAATGAATAAAGAAACAGTATCCGATTAACTCTTTTTTGAATAACACGCCAAAAGTTCACCAAAAACTGCTTGTTCCTAATATGTAAGCCAAGAAGATTAAAATATTTTTTTTTATTTTAAACATAATACAAATGTTTGCTTACACTGCAACTAGTTATGAAACTAACGAGTAGTTTGCTTTTCAGTATTATTCGCGGGAGAAAAGTAAATGGCTAATAGTTTACTTTTTTTTAGATAGGTACATTATAATTGTAATTTGTTGTAGGTTCTTAACTTTTAGAGACAATAACAGGAGCATAGATGGGATTTAATCCATCCAAAGCGTTGGAGGTTAAATTCACTCCGAGCGCCTCTTTCGCTCGTTGTTGTCGCCCTGCTATTATCTAGTAGAGTGCGTGGTAAGTCCTGTGGTTTACGGTGCAGTCGTCTCACGCCATATACGTTTAGAAGAATTGTTGCTTCCTCGTTAGTATGCTCCTGAAGTCGCTTCTCGTGTGCTTTGGCCCTAGCGTTGATCTCTTCAAGAACAGTAGGAATCCCTAAGTCCCGATGGAGGTCGCTGTTTCTAATGTACCATGGAGCATTCACAATACTTCGAAGGACTTTATTCTGGAACCGCTGGATGACTGCAATATTGGTCTGGCTGGCACTTCCCCAGAGTTGAGCGCCATAGTTCTGGATCTGGTTATGTAAACGAATTTTATTATTAATTGATAGTCCTGATTTCCTGCCTAAAAGCAATTCTAATTTTCGCCATTTAATGTCTAATTCTAGTCGTTTGATTTTAATATGCTCCTTCCAACGAAGCTTGGCGTCTAGAATCATACCTAGATATCTCGCTGTGTTAGCATGATAATGCTATAGAGGAGTACGAGAGAGACTTATTTGTGAAGTCAATATGTACCGATTCGCTTGAATTGAGTTTTATACGCCATCTTTCAGTCCACTTGATAATTCGGTCTGTAGCAGCTTGTAACTTTGATTCTTGCGTTGTATCTCCCACTACTAAGACTGCCGTATCGTCAGCAAAGGTTGCAGTCTTGGTGTACGGTGTTATAGGTAGGTCCTTAATATTAAGGAGGTATAACAGAGGCCCGAGGACACTTCCTTGAGGAACTCCGGCTTCGATCTGCAATAGGTTAGAGTTGTAGTTTTCTTGTTTAAAATGAAAGTAACGCGATGTTAAATAAGACTCCATTAGGTGGAAGTACTGTTCTGGCAGTTACACTTTTAGTTTATTGAGTAGACCTTCATGCTAGAGTATGGCGAAAGCCTGTGCTACGTCTAAGAAGATTGCAGAAAATACTTTTTTTCAATCTTTCAACCAGCTTTGATGTTGAAGGAAGTAGAGATATTGGTCTGTTTGAGGATACCTCGTGAGGGTCCTTGCCGGGTTTAGGGATCATTATCACATCAGCTACTTTCCAGACGCTTGGTACATACTCAAGACTAATTGCTTTATTCATTAACCGTAAGAGATTAACTAACCCTTTGTTTGGCAGTCGGTTCAGGACTTCCGCAGTGATCAGGTCCGCAGTGACCTGGTCCTTTTTTGTCTTTGATTCGCCTTATCTCATATTTTAACTTATGCATTTTAATTGGAGGAATCGTAAACCTGGTATTTTCATTGAGATTTAGAAGCTCATCGCAGGTAGCATCATTAGGCTTAAAGGTATTCGCTAGGTGGTCTGCAAAAGCAGTAGCTTTTTCTTCGTTGCTTTTAGCCCATTGCCCATGGCTGCATCTTATTAGCTTAAGATATTTTGTTCTTTTCCAAAGTGAATATTCAGTGCTCTTATCAGCAGTTGGCTCTGAGAGATATATTTTTATTGTCTCATTCCGGATTAGCTTTATTTCATGCTTAAGATCTTATGTGGCCTTGTTTAATCTCGTTTTATCGGAGGGAGATCGAGTTTGTTGCCACCTACATCGAAGTTTTCTTTTCTTTCTTATGAGCTCCTTTATTTCCTTTGGATAATTGCTACCCACTGTTTTTCTCTTGGTTGGAGGAGTACAACTCCAAGTCGCAAATTGGATTACTGATGAAAGCATTTATGCTTCATTTTCCAGCTGGTCTGTCGTGTCAATGGTGTATTAATATTGATTTTATCTTGTAGGATTGGCTTGCAATTAAGCCAATCTGTAATTTTTTTTAAAAGATATGGATTTTCCTCCCTAACTATAACAGTTTCACTAAGCGTCAGATATATTGGAGAGTGGTCTGAGTCGAGATCTAAACCTTCTTCTACCCGGATAAAGTTCCTTGACAATTTATTTATCACAAAAAAGTCAACCAGATCAGGAATTTTATTAACGTCCGTCGGCCAGTATGTAGGCTTACCAGTAGATACAAATTCACACCCTGTTTTTTTAGCTGCAGCGTAGCATTGAAGTCTCCTCCCATTATAAACTTAGACTTGTGCATTTTAATGAGCTGTTGATATTCATTTGAAGAGATAGAATATTTGGGACGACTATATATAGCTGTTATGGAGAGAGGTTGATTTTTAGTGTTGACAGTTACGGTAGTAGTTTGAAGCTTGAGTGAACTTATGTTTTATTCTTCATAATGATCAATGCTATTTCTTATAATAATAGCATTATCTGGATGGACTGTATGGTACAAGTTATAATTCTTCAACTTGATATACGACTGGGTTGTAAGATGAGTTTCAGAGATCAAACAAATGTCTATCTTTTCTGTATCTAGTACTATTTGTAGTTTGTTTAAATGACTGTTTAATCCGTTCGCATTCCATGCCATGATTCTTAAGAACTTATCCATTATTGACTGCAATTTAATTTTCCCTCAAGACTACTAATACGATCTTGAAGGGTTTTATTGAAGGTTTCTTGTTTGTTTAGCTTATCTAAAATTATAGCAAGAGTATCTTCGATTGAGCTTTGATCTTTTCTGGTAGGATAAGTACATAGTTCTGGCCATTTGCGAAAAAGGGGTCTGCGAGCGTCTAAGTCTATCGAATTATTTTGTTTCTGTTTCTGCTGTACTTTGATGTTATCGGTTGTATAAAGTTGTTGAAGTTTGGATATTGATTTGAGTATTTTCGTTTGTTTGGCGATTAAGTTTACTATCTCTTATCTTTTGCAACTCTTTGGCAACAGTACATCCACGATAGTTCGCAGGATGGGCCTCACTGCAGTTGTAGCATTTTGCAAGGTGATCTAAATGTTTAGTACAATTGACAGTGCTATGTTAATTTGTCGCGTGCCCTAATTGTTGACAGTTGGTGCATTGGGGGATAAGTTTGGAAGCTTTTATGGCCTCTATGGTGACTATCGAATGGAGGTTATGCTTAATTTCGTACACTTTTTTGATTTCCTCATTATGGGCAAAGGTTAATAAAAACATGTCCAATGGTTTCTTTGTTTTTAATTGAAGTTTATTAACTGCACTGACCGCTTTGAGGCCTTGAGTTTCAAGATCATTGACAATCATGTTTGGATCACAATAATGATGCAAATTCTTAGCAATGACTCTAATGGGCCGAGATTGTTTATCTTCGTAAGAACACTAAGTCATTTTGGATGCAGACAGCATTTAAGTAATGGCTCTATAGTCTTCACTGGTTTCAATATTAATTTTGTGAGTTTCATCTTTTAGGAGTCGAATAGCAAAATCTTTCTTTCTAAGTTCTTGATAGTTAGTAATACTTGTTACCATAATGAGTGGAGGGCGAGGATCTCTTTTTTCAATTAGATTTGTCTGATTGGTATGATCTGAATTTCTATAATCTTTGGTTGAGTGGTAATTTTTTGGTGGAGAGTTTGCTTTTCGCTTTTTACTCGGATTTGTAAAATCTTTTTTCGGGTTCCGAGCTTCTTCAGTTTCCATAGCTAATTCCTCTTCATCGGTTTCATAGTTTTGAATCTCAGCGAAGGTAATTGTATTATCGTTGGAGTGGCTGGTTTTAGCCGATACTGTTTTGAGCTTTTCTAGTTTCAGTTCATCATTTTTGTTATAAAGTTTTTGGCACAGATGTTGTAGTTCGTTTACTTTCTTTTTTAGATTAACTAATTCTAGTGTTGAATTCTGTTCTATCTGTTGTTTGATATGTCTGCTTTTGGAACTTTTATTTGGTGAGTCCTACTTCTGTACGTTTTTATCATCATTGGCTTTAGCTTGGTTCCTCCCGGAGGAGGATTGCGATCAATTCCCATTTTTTTTAAGATTTATTTTTAATAATATGTGATGTTAGTATTATACATATATTTACTTGGTTTTTCTTTAATTTCATTTAGCTTTAAAAGAATTCTGATCTGGCAATGCTGGTAAGAGAGCTTTTAAAGCGTTGAAAAAACTTTAGGGTAGACGAAAGTATTGTGATCTACGATCCACAGGTTAGGTTCCACACTGAAAGCGTATCCTCTTTGTCTTATCGAGAGTCCAACCGTGTGTCAAATAATAGAATATTGTAGTACTTTACCTGTTTTGCCCACGGGTTTTCTGTTGGATGATCAGTGGTACTTCAATATTCCAATGTGCAAAAGCTCAAGCGCTTTCGCATGGTGTATATAAAACTTTTTTGTTGTAGCTCTTTGAATACTTTTTGAATTGAAATGATAGCACTTCGTGTTTCTTTGATCTATAACTGGACGGAGTTGCCAGATCAGATTAAAATATAGCAAAATTGAAACAACGCTATAAAATAAAAACAAAACTAATTATAAAAGATTTGCCGAATTGTATTTTGAACTAAGCAAGTTTTCACAAAACTGAGAATTGTTTTTAACGAACGGAAAACATGTCAAAATGCAACTTGTGCATTGTTTCAATGTTGCTACATTCAAAAATTAACTTGGCGTTCCTTAACATCTCACTTCTTTTAATGGCTAAGTTTTGAGCAAGCAGGTTTGGTATGGAAGAAGTCGACTCCTTTTTTACTATTTCGTATTTGGTTTGATAACAGAAATAAATATAGCCCGCAAATATATATAGTTTATTGCACAGCTTTTTAGAGATATGTTTTTAATAAACAAATAAATATAGCCCGCGCGATTTTGCTTTTACTTTTCCTCCATTTGAAACAAATATTTAAAGCTATGATATGACTAACGAAACCATTTGAAGGCATTGCGTTTCTACATCAGCTTTAAGCTTCACTTAAGAACATGTATCAACATTGACAGGAAGCTGTGCATATACCAAAAATTATGGGAGCGTGAAAAATACTCGCCTGATTTTATTTTAAGGCTCTTGTCCTTGTGATAGTAGAAAGCAAATTTAATATTAATGACTACGAAGATAGATTCAATTTGCAAAGTCCAAAGATAATTTTATTAGAAAAACCCAAATAAATATTTGTCATTGAAATTTCCGTATTTTGTTTGTTAAGGTATGTACTGCATGCGGTGCCGTCCCAAAACAAATACCTATCCATAAAATCTAGCTGTACCTATGTATTAATATGTATTGAGGTTTAATAATAAATTCACTTTCACACAATTTGAGATGTAAAAATATCACCTACATACACATTTTTAAAACGCATTAGCCATGCGCTGGTTCGATTTTTCAAATGCTATTCAATATTTGTGACGTGAACGCAAATTGCATGTTGATTTGGTAAACAAAATTAACCTTGAATTGCAGTTTTGTTACCTTTTTCCGTGAGAAGCCGGAACCTGTTGCTATTATTTCTCTTTTTATGCGGTGAGACCACAGGAAAAGTTCTATCCGAGGACTGCCATTAAAGGGTGGAAACAATTTTACGAACTTCCTTGACTGGAACACTCAATGGAAAAGAGCTTTTTCCAAATTCTCTAAATTCGGCGCCAAGTCTTTCGTTTAAAGTAAAATATCTTCATTCATGGATTTTAGTCTGTTATCTGTCAGTCCTCGGTTACGTTCTGCTCGGAGTTCACTTGCCATTATTTCATCGACAATTCGTGTCATTTTAAATATTTCGCATACATAGAATATATTTTTTTTAAATAAGAATGGGTGCTCGACAGAAACGTTGATGTGTTCGAGCGAAAACATGCATAAAACATTAAATGTTCTAACGTTTCCAAAGTGTAAAAAAAATGTATTTTTTTTCAAAACAGAGTGATTTAAATAAGAACAAAAAATGCTTCCAAATAAAAATTGATAAAAATCTACATGTGAAAGGAGTATAAATCAGTGCGACATTATGGAGTATACAGACTGGCTTATAAACCAAACCGAAATTAATACGACACTTCCGGCACCAAATCAAACATTAGCTACCGACCTGCAGCAGCAGCAATACTCAAAAATCATTTCCACGGCAGAAATTATAAGCGACTACTTGTCCCTGTACTACACGCCGATCCTTGTGTTTAGTGGCAGCATTGGAAACATTCTTTCAGTGTTTGTGTTTTTCAAAACAAAATTAAAGAAGCTCTCATCTAGCTTCTATTTGGCAGCCTTAGCCGTTAGTGATACATGTTTTTTGTTTGGCTTGTTTGCCCAATGGTTAAATTTTGTGGAAGTGCACTTTTATAATCGCGAGTTCGTTTGCCAGTTCTTTACATTCTTTAGCAGCCTTTGTAGCTTTTGTTCGGTGTGGTTCGTTGTAGCGTTTACAGTGGAACGATTCATAGCGGTGATGTATCCTTTGAAAAGGCAGACCATGTGCACTGTCAAAAGGGCTAAGATTGTACTGGTTGGACTCACATTAGTCGGGTGTCTACATTGCACACCGTTTCTATTTGTTTCCAGTCCAAAATATGATTCAAAACTAAACTCAACAATTTGTGATATGCGGCTTGAGTTCAAGGTAAAGTCCTTCATTTCGTTGTGCAATTTGTTTAATGGTATTTAAACCGAATCCTGAATTTCATTACGATTGATGGGGTGTTTTCTTTTTTCATTTTAAAGGACATGCAGTTTAACCTTCATAAATTCTTCAATTATTCATTGTATGAAAATATGTGATAAAAAAGATTGCTAGTTAAAAAGAGAATCAAGCGCTAGCAGACCCCAAAAAATTACATTTTTATCTCAAGGGCATACTTAATTTAATTTAATTTTTTACTATGGGAGGGGTGGTCTATCTCTCCCCATTTGGGCGGGAGGGGCGATTTTCTAAAAAAAAACACTTTAAATAAAAAAAAAAATATTTAAAAATAACGGTCATACTTACAGTATTGCAGATTTTTTTAAAGATAAAAGTCGGTTCTATCATCTTGTTTTTAAATCAAGTGATTTCCATGAATAGTTTCTAAAAAAAACTAATTTCAAACTCAAAGTTTCTTTAAATACAGATTTCTTAAATGCGAAATAAACTTTGCATACACCCAACCTCGCACCTACCCCAAATCCTGCAGTGAGGCCAAGCAGGGGGGTATGCCCCCCATACATAACCTCACTGTTTATACGCCGTAATGTAATGCTTGCATTCTAGGTAACGCCAAATAACTTACTGTTCTCTACTTATTAGAAGGATATCATTATTTATTCATTGACGTCAAGGAAAAAAAAGTCCATAAATAAAAATTTAATAAAAATTAAGTTTGGTAATTTTCAATTTTCTCGAAAACTAGTAGACTTAAAACGATCTAGTTTTCAGTATTCGATTAAAAACTAATAACAGGAAAAAAAGTAAAACAAATTTAGTATGTAGTCTCACAATTTGGAATAAAGATATTATAAACTTGTTTTTTTTTATTTTTTTCCAGAAATTTTGAGTTTGAAATTATTTTTTTTCAAAAACTATTGCTGGAAATCTTTTGATTTAAAAACAGTATGATAGAACCGACTTTTAGCTTTAAAAAAATGTGCAATACTTAATTGTAATTATTAGATACCGTTATTTTTAAATATTTTTTTTCCATTTGAAGTGTGTTTTTTAGCCCACCCAAATGGGGCGAGATAGACCACCCCCTCCCAGAGTAAAAAATGCTTGTACATATCTAACTGTTATACACAAAACCGTTATTTTTTTCTTGTCGCCTGAGTTATCGTACTCTTGCCGTAGAATCCACCGGAGGAAATGATGACTTTGAGTCGAAGAACATGGGGAAAAGCATAGTTCAAAAATCGGTAATGCGGAGGCGTTTCACTTCACAGAAGAATGCGCGCGGATCGAACGTCTCATATACAAAATACGAATCTCGTATAATGCTGATAGAGTTTTTACTGAAATAATTTTACTAAATGTATATACACTGCGGGTCATATGAATAGGGACAACCGCTTCACTTGGCTTACTTGTACTCTACCAATAAATTTTTGAATTGAATTGAAAAAAAAAAATCTCCAGTTCTTTAGTTCAAAAAGCAAAAATTAGTTTCCGTTATGATAGATTACTTTATTGCTCACACATTTTGAGCAAAATAAGAGAGTTTTATTTAAGAACAGTTATATTTCTTTATTTTTTTCTTTGTTCACTAATAAACTGCACGTTTAAAATTGGGTCAATAGAATAGGGACAGTTGAAATTCGGTCGTCAATTCGAAAAGTGCTATCAAAAAAGCATAACTAAAATGTTGTGAATTTTCCAGTGGGCTATGAGATTGTGGTTTTGCATTAATAGTAAAGTTGTAGTAATAATGTCACGGAAATGGCAAAAATCGACGTTTCCAAAGAGGACGGTCACAGTTTACGTGAAATAGCCCGAAAAATTGAAAAAAAGCAAATCGGTTGTGCATAATTATTTGAAAAATAAAAATAAATATGGCAAAAACATGAAAGGACGTACGGGGGGAGTGCTAACTGCTCAAGATAAGTGAGCAATCTTACGAGAAGCCTCTAATTCGGCTCGATCAGTGGCGAAAATCAGGGAAAAAGTTGGAGTAAGTGCAAGTTTATCAACAGTTAAACTAGTGATTAAGAGGGTCCCACATTTGGAACTTAAAAAAATTAAGAAAACACCACCATTAATCCGGTTAGGAAAGAACAACGCTTGGAGTTTGCACGTCAGCACATGGCATGGGGAAAGGAGTGGCAAAAAGTAGTTTTCTCGGATGAAAAAAAGTTTAACCTCGATGGACCGAACGGATTAAACTACTATTTCCATGATCTGCGAAAGGAAGAACGGTTTTTGACGAGGCATCACAGCAGGGAAGGTGGCGTTATGGTTTGGGGAGCTGTCTCCTACTATGGTGCCATACCTTTGAACTTCCAAAGTACAAGAATGACAGCAAAATCGTACCAAAAAGTTCTGGAAACAGCTTTTTCGCAATTTCAGCACATTTTCGGCCCATTAGGTGGACATACCCGCAGGATAATGCTCCCATCCATACAGCCCGCATAATAAAAACTTGGATTCAAGCTCAAAGTGTCGATTTGATGACATGGCCCCCGTATTCCCCAGACCTAAACATAATGGAAAATGTTTGGGGATGGCTGACGCGAAAATGTACGAAGGTGGCAGGGAGTTCGAGGACAAAAATCAGCTTACTGAAGCCATCAAACTTGCTTGGGGTGAAATTTCTCTAGATTATTTAAAATCGTTATACGATTCTGTGAATACCAGATTTTTTGAATTGGGAGGAAGTACTCATTACTTAAAAAAACAATTGCATACTTTTTTGTCACTTTTCGGGAAGTAAAAGCAGACTATTACTTGTGTCCCTATTCTATTGACCTACTTTTTTTGTAGTGTATTTAGATCATCATAGTTAACTGTGGAAAGAAATTGGTAAACATTCTGAAAGTATTAATATAACACATATAGTGAGAGGGCAATGAAATAACTTTTCATACCGTATGACATTTTTTATCGTAGGAAGTTAGGAACGAAACATATATGGTAAAATGATTCTAAGATATGCTGTCCCTATTCCTATGACCCGCAGAGCGTGCGTCATCTTTTATGTCGGTATGTAAACATTAAATATGTAACTTTGACATTTATTAACCGATTGACTTGAGTAAAGATGTTCTTGAAAAGTCTATTCAGTACAATTTTAACCATGAATCGCTTGACACCGAAACAACGCGACGAAATAGTGACGCTGTACATTGAAAATAGTCGTTCAGTTATGTTAACTAAACGCGCATATCGTCGAGAATATCGTGGCCAACAATCATCTTTTGACAACACTGTTCGTCGTTTGGTGTCGAACTTGAGCACGGGACAGTGAGAGATCGTCGACATGCCATTCATCAACTTCCAAAACGTTCCAATGAACTGTGTTGCCAAGAACCCACATGTGTCGTATCGTCGCCGCGCAGCATTTTGGCGTCAGTGGAACTACCTTGAGGCGCATTTTGAAGGATGATTTGCATTTGTTTCCGTATTAAGTGCAACTGACTCAACGAATATTTCCGAAAGATCTTCGGTGCAGGGAAATAAGTCCACTTAGTGGGAAATAAAACCACTTTCGCGAAGTGGACTAAGTTCCCATGTTAAGTGGGAACTAAGTCCATTTTTTTATGGGAACTTAGTCCACATTCAAATATAAGAAGAGGGAAGTAACATCCAACATTTAGAATTAAACAAAAAACTGTAAAGTGCAGTTAGTTATCACACTCTTTAAGCAAAGTCTTAAGCTTATCATGGTGACATAAAGCCAAAGTTTCAAAACCGTACCTCGCACCTACTCCAAATCAAACAGTGACCCCAAGCAGGGACCCCTGGAGTAGGTGCGAGGTCACGGTACCTATATTACTCTGTCTCAGTTAGAAGTTAATTTCTATTTTGTTAATAAAAATTGCAAAGTACCTACTTGACTCTTTAATTTTATTTTGTTCTTAGTCGACAGTGAGAATTTACTTCACATTAAAAGGGAACTAAAACCACTCAGAGTTTTTGGAATTTATTTCCCACCTTACATGGGAACTAGGTCCACTTTGCGAAAGTGGTTTTATTTCCCACTTAATGGGAACTATGTAAGTCCCTCAGTGGACTTAGTTCCCGTGGACTTATTTCCCGATATCTCGAAAAAAAAATTAATTCGAGATTTTTTTCTTACCTATTTAAAGAGTTAAAACTTAAAGGAAACGCATTAGATATTTAGTTTATTCAGCAATTTATTTTTTCGGTAAATTAACAACAAAAAATCAATATTTAACAAAAAAAAAAACATTATAAAAAGTGGTAAAACTTCCAATGGTAAATCAGGTGCCGTGAAATAAAGCCGAATCGGCCTTGTTTCGCTTTTAATTTATTTACACAATCAGATAAAGATTCCTAACTGTATTCAGATTTGCACCCCTGAAAACCTCGCACCTACTGTTTATGGGATGAGTTGCGAAATCTCAAGTAGAATAGAGTCGATCTTCGAAATCTTATTCGATATTATTACTTTTTTGTACTACTACATAATTGGAAATAAAGTCGAGAATAGAAAATAGTGAATTTCGACATTACTTCCGATTTCTTATGGAAATAAAGTCGATTGATATTATTTCCATCTACTTTATTTCACGGCACCGATAAATAAATCCATCAATTTACTTTCATTTTAATTGTTTTTATTTGCACTCACGTTGTGATAACACCCGATCCCAAACAACATTAATTTCAGGTACCTTTTTTACAGTTGCATGGGCAGTTTGCTAGTCAATCGTGGATGTTAAAGAGTAGTAAATAATCTAGAATTAATATATTCATTCGAGATTTTTTCAATTCTAGATTTTTGTTTTCGAGATTTTTACTTTCGAAATGTTTGCTTTCTGGATTATTGCTTTCTAGGTATCGTGGTAAACCCAACCCATGCAGATTCTGTGAGGACCCGCAAATCGAGGAGGAAATAGCACACGGCTGTATGAGAGAGAATAGCACGGAATTGTATGAGGTTTCTAGGAGAATACTTCTTTGGGGGAAATAGGAGAGTTGAGCAGCACAGACTACAGGAAGCTTGTGTAATTCTGCAGGGAGATTGAATGTTTTGCAAAAGGAAAGTGTTAAGGTTCCTCTTTTTGAAGCTAAGATTAAAGCGATAGGAATTTTTCTTGGTAGCTAGTGCTGTATGCGATTGCATACCCCTTTGTAACTTAACCTAATCTAGAAATAAATATCTCCCAAGTTAAGAAAGACATAAATTATTTTATTTAAACGCAGTTAAAAGAAGTATTATTTCTTCTAAAATTAAAGACCCCAATAAAGTTTCTGGAGTAAGTAATAGTGGAGATGTTTGTGTTAGGGTCGAGGTACACCAAAGCAAGTCTTTTCTTAATTTCTCGGTAAATACTTTTTTTTTGTAGATAATACGCAAGAATCATTTCCAAAAGTATTGCAACTTAACTTCTAAGCACCCTGTCAAAATACTCAAATATAAATATTTTTAAAATCCGCTTACTGACTTACTTAAAAAAACTTTTTATTGAAGAAAAACAACGTGCGTAGATAAAGGCGTTCTTAACAATTCCTTTATACGAATCACAATAAAGCTGCAAGCACCCGTCAACCGGTGCCTACAAGTAAATTTTGGTTTTCAACCACGCTCATCTGCATTCCTCGGCCGTTATGAAAAAGCGAAACTTTCTGCTAGCAAACCAAAAATTACATGTGGCCCAAAATGCCCGCTTAAAGCAACATGTTTTTCCAAAATGAAAAAAATGTTACCTACTATTCCTTTCACCAGTCAAATGAATTTATTTTGTCCAATAATGAGATTTGTTCACTAAGCATGACGTCCACAGCGCAGGGATATCCTTTTTTTGTCGGGGTGCGAGACTTTCTATACTTTATATATTGTATACAGTATACAGACTGGCTTATAAACCAAACCGAAATTAATACGACACTTCCGGCAAAAAATCAAACTTTAGCTACCGACCTGCAGCAGCAGCAATACTCAAAAATCATTTCCAAGGCAGAAATTATAAGCGACTACTTGTCCCTGTACTACACGTCGATCCTTGTGTTTAGTGGCAGCATTGGAAACATTCTTTCAGTGTTTGTGTTTTTCAAAACAAAATTAAAGAAGCTCTCATCTAGCTTCTATTTGGCAGCCTTAGCCGTTAGTGATACATGTTTTTTGTTTGGCTTGTTTGCCCAATGGTTAAATTTTGTGGAAGTGCACTTTTATAATCGCGAGTTCGTTTGCCAGTTCTTTACATTCTTTAGCAGCCTTTGTAGCTTTTGTTCGGTGTGGTTCGTTGTAGCGTTTACAGTGGAACGATTCATAGCGGTGATGTATCCTTTGAAAAGGCAGACCATGTGCACTGTCAAAAGGGCTAAGATTGTACTGGTTGGACTCACATTAGTCGGGTGTCTACATTGCACACCGTTTCTATTTGTTTCCAGTCCAAAATATGATTCAAAACTAAACTCAACAATTTGTGATATGCGGCTTGAGTTCAAGGTAAAGTCCTTCATTTCGTTGTGCAATTTGTTTAATGGTATTTAAACCGAATCCTGAATTTCATTACGATTGATGGGGTGTTTTCTTTTTTCATTTTAAAGGACATGCAGTTTAACCTTCATAAATTCTTAAATTATTCATTGTATGAAAATATGTGATAAAAAAGATTGCTAGTTAAAAAAAGAATCAAGCGCTAGCAGACCCCAAAAAATTACATTTTTATCTCAAGGGCATACTTAATTTAATTTAATTTTTTACTATGGGAGGGGTGGTCTATCTCTCCCCATTTGGGCGGGAGGGGCGATTTTCTAAAAAAAAAACACTTTAAATAAAAAAAAAAATATTTAAAAATAACGGTCATACTTACAGTATTGCAGATTTTTTTAAAGATAAAAGTCGGTTCTATCATCTTGTTTTTAAATCAAGTGATTTCCATGAATAGTTTCTAAAAAAAACTAATTTCAAACTCAAAGTTTCTTTAAATACAGATTTCTTAAATGCGAAAGAAACTTTGCATACACCCAACCTCGCACCTACCCCAAATCCTGCAGTGAGGCCTAGCAGGGGGGTATGCCCCCCATACATAACCTCACTGTTTATACGCCGTAATGTAATGCTTGCATTCTAGGTAACGCCAAATAACTTACTGTTCTCTACTTATTAGAAGGATATCATTATTTATTCATTGACGTCAAGGAAAAAAAAGTCCATAAATAAAAATTTAATAAAAATTAAGTTTGGTAATTTTCAATTTTCTCGAAAACTAGTAGACTTAAAACGATCTAGTTTTCAGTATTCGATTAAAAACTAATAACAGGAAAAAAAGTAAAACAAATTTGGTATGTAGTCTCACAATTTGGAATAAAGATATTATAAACTTGTTTTTTTTTATTTTTTTCCAGAAATTTTGAGTTTGAAATTAGTTTTTTTCAAAAACTATTGCTGGAAATCTTTTGATTTAAAAACAGTATGATAGAACCGACTTTTAGCTTTAAAAAAATGTGCAATGTGAAAAGTAGTTTTGCGCACGACCAGCCTTTCCATGCTTTTCAGCAAGAAGGAAGTCAGACTGATTGGTCTGAAGCTCTTGGCATGTAAGTAGTCACTTCTACCAATTTTTGGTATAAATGCCAATCTAACTGCCAGGTTGTTGGTACGTATGCCAGTAGTAGGACAGCGGTAAAGATTCTCTTCATAGTCGGTAGCAACGCAGGGACATAATTCCCGAAGTATTTTTTTGGACTTACATATGTCCTGTTTGACCGGAACATAACTTCCTAATTGAACTCGTCCGATAGGGTTGGATATAAGATCCGAAAAATAGATCGGAACTTAATGCCCACTTAATATATTTTCTTAGATAAATGTAAACCAAAAGATAACTTAAGAAGACCACACCAACTGCTTGATTCGAGAAAGAAAGCTGACATAGGTGCCTGACAGACAACTAACTCCTTTATCTAGGCACGCGATAAGTTGCGCGACCGGGCTTAAAAAAAACCATGCGGAGAAAAGGTATAAATCGTTTTACTCCGCGAAGCGTGTGACCAAAACACTGTTTGATTCAAAAATGAAAGATGACATAGGCGGCGTTTACAAACACTATTTGATTTGGAAAAGTAAGCTGAAATAGGTGCCTACCAGACATCTTGCACTTGTGAGCGAAAAAAGAGTTCGTGACTTATATCCCTGCGCCGGTGTCCACTAACGAGATTTTATTCTATATGTTAAGCGCACTAGTGTAAGTTAATTTTAAACCGCAAGCTGCTATAGCTTTTTCGCGCGGTCATATAACGAAAATAAAATCTGTTTTAATTTCATCACTACAAGCCGAAATTAGCCAAATAACCACATTCGTTCTTTATCATTATGCATGTGGTGCAAACGTCGGTCGCATGTGTGCAGGCAAATCATTATGTTATTCAAATCATGCAAACATATGTTTAAGAATGCAATGTGGGCGCAGTGGCTCAATGGTTAATTGTTTAACTACAGAGCGAGGGGTTCGAGATTCGAAACCTACCGACAAACACATAACATTTCCACTGCTCCACGAGAAGCCCTCACAATTTGCTCTTCACTATCGGCGTTAAATTAAAGGGCCTTTACATTCATGTCAAAAAACAGCTTCGCAAACAATAATACTTGAACGAGCTACCTTTTAGGCCTTATACGTATCTGCCGTTAATGCCTTATATTTATTTTTTAAGTATAAGAACTTACACACACTTAAATAATAATAAATATCTAGTGACAAGTTTCGTCGCAACCCTGAAAATTCAAAGAAATTCACAAGAAAAGGAAACAATTTTGTAACTCATTAACATAAAAGGTCTAACCACTATCAGTAAAATCTGCAATGTATTGTTATTTCATATACATCTGCTTACTTGCATACCAAGTACAGACTTGAATACTTACTTTGCTTGAGCTTCAAAGGTTCAGGCAAAGAGCAGAGACATTTTCGAATTTGTGGTGAAGTGGTAAAATCTTAGTAAATTTTCTTTCAACATTTTGGTATTCCAAGAGAATTCTTACATTGATACAAACGAAGATTTACTTTAGTTGTATATTCAGGGTTAGATTGAATATTTCATCCGAAATGTTTTCCATTTTTGAAGAAAAGGTTTTATGAGTGAACTTCACCCAGAATATTTCTTATGTCAACGACGTATTCTCTTTTTTCAATATGCCATCACATTCGTCGTTGACATATTGACAAGTTTCTCTTCACCCTGTTTTTGGTTTTAATTTCCCAGTAAGTTTATGCTTTACTTTAAAAATAGAATCAAATATTTTGAATGATTGAAGTAAAATATGGCCGGATGCAGGTTATTGCGGCGCTGTAGGTACTCTTTTGTAAAATATTTATTGAAGAGTTTGGTTTGGGTACGTACGTTCTTTGATCGCAGGTATCTATGCATATTTTTCGCACAAAATAGCCACCCGTTTAGATACAAGATTCAGATAGGTTCGCATTAAGTTTACCTGATTTTTAATCTTGAAACCTTTTTTTAATGTAAATGCCGCCAGTAGGAATCTATACATGCAATGTGTTTTGACTCATAAAGTATCAGCGTATTTTTTTTGTCAGACAACAAACAGTTTTGTAGCTTAAAAATAAATAAATTTGAATTATTTTGTTTTCAATATATGTACATAGTTTAATGTTGGTGCTGTACGACTAGGGTTAATGCTGACCGGTATCAACCTGGCGATGTTCAGCGTCGTAATTAGAACTGCACATCATTGTGCTTATTTTCCCTTCCAGTTGTTAACACCGGGTACTGATCAAGTCGGCAAGACTTGAATTGCTAAATTTGTATGCGCGAAGACGAATATAGGGACACTAAAGCGCTTTGTTGAAAATTACTGGCTGATGAGTTTAAGATGTCTTACACGAGCGCCTTAAAAGTAGGACGGACGGCGGGTGACTTCACGTGATTGGGTCAACGGTGTCATCAGCAGCCAGCATTGCAGATACCTTACATGCAAGGTATATGAGTATGAAGGTAATATATTCCGCGCAATTGTCTCGTTCTCTCTGTCAAAATCCTGCAGAACGAAGGATTTGGTGGCTGTGACTATTGTTATTCTCACTTTGGTTAGCAGTCGGTGGATAATTTCTTTATTCGGATTGATTTAAATAAAAAATTATAAATATGCGATGTGCTGTTTGCGGTTGTTGTGTAGGTAATTCAAAAAACACTTATAATGGGGAAATTTCTTTCAATTCGTTTCCAAAAATCAGAAAATGTGCCAGCAATGGGTGTTTCTGTACCACCGAAGGTGGTGGTATGATGATCAGCGGAAATTGGGACTGAACTAGTGTTCAAAGTATCGGCCCGATACCGAGGATTCTTTATGGTATCGATCCGGCGAGTACCGATACCTAAAAAGTATCGAACTGAAAGTATCGATACCACTCAGTATCGAACATTTTTCTTAAAAAATTGCAATGAAATAGTTTTTTATTAACAAAAAATCCAATCCAATGAAATAGTTTATATTTAATAAAAAATCTAATCAATCAGATACAGAATGCTAGAAGTTAAAACCATTCTTCTTCAGGGCGACCGGCTAATAAAAGTAATACATTTAATACTTTTGGCTTTAAGCAATTCCTGGCCTGAGCAGCTTTAGCACCAGCTTGTATCCTTAATGATTATGGATAGGGTAATTTAAAAAAATTGTGGATGGAAATAAAATTATCGGCCCGATACCGAGGATTCTTTATGGTATCGATCCGGCGAGTACCGATACCTAAAAAGTATCGAACTGAAAGTATCGATACCACTCAGTATCGAACATTTTTCTTAAAAAATTGCAATGAAATAGTTTTTTATTAACAAAAAATCCAATCCAATGAAATAGTTTATATTTAATAAAAAATCTAATCAATCAGATACAGAATGCTAGAAGTTAAAACCATTCTTCTTCAGGGCGACCGGCTAATAAAAGTAATACATTTAATACTTTTGGCTTTAAGCAATTCCTGGCCTGAGCAGCTTTAGCACCAGCTTGTATCCTTAATGATTATGGATAGGGTAATTTAAAAAAAATTGTGGATGGAAATAAAATTAAATGTATAAAGTACACACGAAAAACACATTTTCCCTGACGAAACTTTCCGGCAAAATACAATCACACAAAAAACACAAATGTAAGTTTTTTAAACATTCAAAACTCTGATAAGCGAAAATAAAACTAGTCATGTATAATATCAAAATGATGATGACCCAATAAAAAGACACCAACTGATTTTCTTGCGAATGGTCGCAATCGCAATGCTACATTTTGATGTGCTCGAAAATGGCTGGGGAACTCGCAAATGCTCGCAAATTATCTCAAAGAATTTTCGTGAGTGTTCACACGGTTTGGGAGCAAGAATCGCAAAAAACCACTTCACAGACAGTTTGGTCTATACACAAAAGCGCTTGATACTCGATACCTTACGACCATATAAATCAAAGTATCGGCTAATAGTATCGAGTACTCAGTATAGGTATTGCATCCTAAAAGTATCGATACCTACTCAGTGTCAAAAGTATCGTTCTAACCCTAGACTGAAAGTGTATATTCGCAAACACTCAACGCAACAAAACTAGAACAGCAAGCAAAGAATCGACAAGGGAGGAGCAAAATATAATATGTAAAAAGGGAGATCGAAGAGTCTCTCAATCGAAACACAATTCGGAGATTTTATAACTAGGGCAAGCAAGTACTTCATCCATCTACAAGAAAGAGGCGAGGCATATCCCAGCTTGCTCCCGCTTGTTCTGCAGTACATTAATCGGCACTTTCCAGTCTGGCAGATCGACAATAGACCAAATAATGGAAAAGACTAATGAATTTCAAGTCGAGACCCACCATCTTTTCATCGTCGTTAAGGCCGCATATCGTCGGTGTTAGGTTAGGTTAGGTTTAGGTGGCTGTCGGCAGAAGCCGACACACTTAGATGAATTTAGGTCCATTGTTATACCACGTATGTATTATCTATCTCAACTCTGTAGATGGGACTGGCCAACGACACGCGGTTGTACTATCTAACCGCGCCCAACGTCGAAAAGAGTGTTACTCCGCTTTTACCCGAAAATGAGATTTGAATGACATCTATAAGCTCAAAAACATATTTACAACTCGTAAATTTAAGACACCTAATAAAATCGTTACCCGATATTTTGTTAGTTGTATTTATCGAAAACCAGTGCATTTGGTGGGAAAAATGCTCCCCTGCAAATTTTGCTACAATGAAGCTACACAGATTTCTAGTTTCAAAGACGATGTGGTAGCATTCATCATCAGGAGCTCTACGTGGCGATGCCCGGAATTGGGATCCCCGCAAAACTGATCCAGTTGTGTCGCATGACGCTGGAAAACACTTCTTCAATCTTGATCTGGAGCCGAAAGTGCGAAGTGCTGCAATATGAGTGTTATTTTCCTATTTCTGTGGCCGTACTCCAAAACTCTCCCATGACAAGTTACTATTGTAAGAGGCGATGCGCCCCCTGATGAAGGAAAATCAGTTTCCCTTTTTTAACGCACAAACTCTTAACCAACAGAAAAACACACAAATACACTAAGCACCGCGGTTCAGCCCAGCAGCGGGGCACTTAGCGAAGATCACAGATTACCTATACTAGATAGTCAACTTCCACACCAGGGCGGTGCCTAATCCTCCCTCAAAATGTTCTATCGGTGAAAATATGTGAAACAATAAAATGAAGTTAACACCAGTTGAATTTTATAAGTTATGCCAAAGTGATGTCAAATATGACAAGATCATTTGATAGCATGTGGTACATACACGTTTATTTCTCCAGCAATTTGCTTTTACTTTGTATCGGCGGTAAAATTTATAAATTATATTTTATGCAGCCCCGTCCAAATTTATGTTTGACGCTTTTTAAAGTTCCTGATTTTGTTTTTGTCGTGAGATGGAGGGGTGTGTTTGCTGAGTAATGTGGTGGATTTAGGATAGCAAATAACGAATTTAACAAATGGAAATAAACAACTTGGTAACCTTTTTTACTGATTCATTTCACTTATGTTATTATCATTTCTTTGTTAGTTATTCTTATTTTATTTGCATTTTTTTTCGTACAATTTGTTGAAAACGAACGAACAAAAAACCAAATGACAGGAAAGTCACTTTAAATGCAGTCATGAACATAAAATTCCGAATTTAACTATTCCAAGAGAAGGATAATAAATTGGTCAGACGTGTGCTAGCAGTCAAAGCGAGTAGAAGTATAATTAATCTATCCCCATCGCGTATTATAGAAAATATAAAAAAAAATCTCATAAGTGAGTTCGTTGTGATTCTGGTGATGGCGGTAACCGCCCTCCCAGCAAACTTTTAACTTTATATAAAAGTAAAAATAAAAACATCGAATTGACTACTAATAACTGTAATGTGTCGTGTGCGACCTGTGTCCTGACGAGGATTTTGTCGTACAGAATGTTGCCTTTAAACGGGCGCCATTTTGTACGTTTCGCTGCCCTGGTTTATGGCAGGATGTTAGGGACCATAGTCGAGATGCGCACGATATTTATTCTCCAGCTGCTTCAGTCCGGGGGGGTTCTTTTAGCATCTTGACACACACAAACGTTATCGTGCAAAAAAAAGAAGAAGAGAGATCTGTAAGAAAAAGAGAAAGAAAGAGGAAAGGAAAACCAACCACACACACTTGCTGGGGATTCAGATGGTCGAATCCCTTGCCCTCCCAACCTTTGACGACCACATTCCATATTTATATGGGTCGTCCCACCAACCATTGAGAACACCACACCATTTACGTTTAAGTCACCATTATAAAATGAATTTATTTAATCATATTCTTTAGTTAAACAAAAATACTATTTATAAAAAAAAGGAAATACACTACCCGTTTGGGTCATAGCTCAACTTCAATTAGGTTAATATAATTGCTTCCTTTAGATTCATTTTACTCTTTTATTTTAATGGTGATATATATATATATATACCCTAGTTATAGTACTTTACCCGTTTGTGAAAATCAGCTACTGCCGTTACCAACTCCAACGACGATAGATCTATCTTCGGGCGGGGTGGATCTGAAACGAGAACTTATGCGAAATTTTTCCCTATGTCACCAAAGACCAGATAGTTCGTACGATTCGGAGGAACGCTCTTCACTCCGTTAGGATTCTGGGGTGTATATATATATATTTCTTGTAATTGATACAAGGGGAGTAATTGTGTTTAGATGTTTAGAGTCTAAAGGTATGGTATTTTATAGTATTATAAATTTGAGGTTATAAAGTATATTAATTTTAACGGTAAGTAATTGTAATTTTAAGGTAAGTAAAGGTAATTTTAAAGTAAATTAATTTAAAGGTAAGTAAATGTATTTTAATGTATCTTAATTTTAAAGTAAGTAAAGGTAATTTTAATGTATCTTAATTTTAAGGTAAGTAAATGTATATTAATGTATCTTAATTTTAAGGTAGGTAAAAATAAATGTATGTTTCAATATAGCAAAAAAAAAAATCTTAATATAGGGTACTTAAATTATGGTCGCCTCCATAGGTACCCTGCGTCTCTCGTTCGGCTGGTCAACTTATACTGGCGTCCTTCTCCTCCAATAGAGGTATATTTGTAGGAAGGACATCTTTTGGCCTCAACTATTTGGGAGATTTCGCTGGTGAACGGCAGGCCTTTTCACTATTTTATTCTAGTCACTACTTTCTTATGTATAGTTAATTTTAGGTACTAGGTTTTAATCACTTTTAACTTTTACTCCAGTCACTATTTTTAAGTTATCTTATAGGCTCTAGTATTACTTAGTTTTAATTTTTATTCTAGTCACTACTTTCTTATGTATAGTTGATTTTAGGTACTAGGTTTTAATTACTTTTAACTTTTACCCTAGTCACTAATTTTAAGTTATCTTATAGGCACTAGTGTTACTTAATTTTAATTTTATTCTTATCACTATTTCAACTTAAAACTATACGGCACTTACCATTTTTAACTATTTCAATCTTAAAACTATTTCACCGTCCTCGGCCACTTGTAAAATTCAACTCTCCCTCAACCGACGCGCAGCACCCTTTTTATATCCCTAGCCTCGTCGTATAATTCGGTACTTTGTTTACGAACCAAAGTTATTTTCGAGCAAACTTTGTTTACAAACAAAATTAGTTCATAAACAAAGTACCGACTTAATCCCGCATGCCCTATATTTTACACTCGCTAATCCCTAAATCTACCGACCATCCACAATTCATTCGTCCCCTCCCCCTCCATACTATCAGTTAAGCTTATACACCAGATGGCGAGTGCACTCAAGCTGTGCTTGGTACATACGCACTTCAATCGTAAGGTGAATATGGAGAGACAACTTTCCTGGTGTGGAGGCGTGGCTTCTCCTCTCTTGCTATTAATTTTTTTCTTTCCCGCTCTCAGAAGTTGTGAGTTCAGAGGTCTCTGCTATGAATTGTTTTAGCTAATTAGATTGGGTCTCGATTCTCCACTATGGAGCGGCCAATGAAATTCGGCTTTAAAAAAAAAATTTGTTTCCAGGCACTTGGGTTGGTGAATATGTGTCTCTACTACATTTGCTATTGTGAGAGCCATTGTCACTCTGGGTATTTTCATAGAGTGGCGAAATTGAATTTATGGTGACCACAGAGGCAGAGGAGGTAACCAATTTTGGTGAATGTTAATATTTATTGCCCGAAAGTATGCAGTATGTTACTAGCAGGTTACGACATAACTCCGTACTGGTCGAAATACCGGGAAACGAATTTCTGAAGATACTACGGACGAAGGTGGGTGAAAGTCCCTCCGTCCGTCTTCTGGTTTCCCTTTTCCGGGTGACATTTCGAACAGGTGGGTTTGTAGACATTAGCTGCACCACAACCATAGCAAAATATCGTACGTTTCTCCAAGAATTCTTGGTAGGCATGACCTTCTCGTCGACAATTCCAGCATCTAAGCTTTGAGATTTCTGAGGCCACGTGAATGGGTTCCTCTGGAGTCGTATCAGGCTCGGGAACGGAGATCTCATTGATGGGGCGGCGAAAATTTACCTGCCGTGGGAAAGAATTTGGTCGGGGAGGAGCGTCTTGGAATATTGTTTCTGTCCGCAGGCAGAAATTCCGCAACTGGGCTACTGACGGGAAACTCATGTAGAAGGTCTCTTCTCCGCTCTTTCTCCCTCTGCTTTCTGTTGCAGATCAACTCTCGAATGTCAGTGTCCGTCATGTAGTCTTGAAATTGTAACCGTAAGGCTCGGCAGAATGGAACCCAATAGACTTTGTCGACTGTTTTACGGTATCTCCAATACCAGTCCCTAGCTCTATCGGTGAACAGGGAGTGTAAATGGTCGCACAGTAAGGAAAAGTTGTCGTTCAGACAATCCTTGGTCAGAGCGGATAGTTGGTAGATGAAATAGTCAATGGTCAAACCGAAGTTTGATCCGTCGAATCGCAAGTTCCAACTCTGAATTATCTGAGCGTCACGACTGCTGTCTACTCTACTGGGTGGCTGTGACAATCGCTGGTCAGTGAAGTGTGCGGACTGTCGATATGGGTCGGGAGTGTCTAAATGCCGTCGTTGATTCGGGTGACGAGAATCTCGTCTGGCAAATGGATCATCCCTGGGCCAAATTGGTTCATCTCTGCGAGGTTGGTTCTCGCTCTCGGTGTTGTTGGGATTGTCATGAGGATTTCGGAGTGTCATTGAATTTTCGAACCGGGTGACCAGTTGTTCGAAACCTTGTTGCAACTTCTGCTCCAGATTAGCCATGATCTGGGCCGTGATGCTTGTTATTGCATCCGAGCTGGCAGGTAGATTTGCAGAGACCGAGATGGTTGGGTCGGCAAAGTGAGCACCCGAGGTTCGATGAGAGGTAGGATCAATATCTAGTGAATTTTCGTCCAGCAGAGGTAAACTTACATTGTCTGTAGAGTGTCGGTGAGCATCCCCACTGAACGAGAGTTTCGTTGGAGGTTTGGGTATTGCACCTGTGGAACGTACGTTAGTTACCACAGCCGGAGATGACGGCAAGGTCCAATCTAGAGGGTTTTGAACTCGTTCTTGTGAACGGGTCTGGTACCGTCTCTCTATGTTGAATTGGGCACTGGTTCCGTTTACTTTTGTCAATTCTTTAGGTGTGCACTTAAACCCACATTGCGGACATGCGGCCGATTGCTTCAAGTGTTCCACAATACATTTCTTGTGGAAGAGGTGGTTACACTTAGTCACGTTTAGGTCAGTCGAAGCCCCAAAACCCTTTTTGCAGATACTGCAGTTAGCTTCAGACGCCTTAGGAGGTGGTCTACCGTCAAGGCTATGTCGCAGACTCATGGTGGAAGTTATAGGAAATTAAAGGCTAAAATCTAGATCCTACGCTATTTACCAAGGTGACGATAATTTTAATATTTCAACTATAGAAATTGCTATTTCCTAAAATATAGAAAAATCCTATCAAGACATAATATGATGTCTAACCAACGACCATACCACGTCGAGTTAATCGGTTCTCATCAGATCACCGTAATTAAACGACGTTGGGCGCGGTTAGTACGTAGATGGGGGACCGTTTGAGAACAACCGCGTGTCGTTGGCCAGTCCCAGTCTACAGAGTTGAGGTAGATAATTATACGTGGTATCACAATGGACCTAAATTGGTCTAAGTGTGTCGGCTTCTGCCGACAGCCACATAAACCTAACCTAACCTAACCTAATATGATGTCTTGTGAATATATAAAAAAAAGGAATGTATATAATGGTTATAATAGTTTTATGTAATAAAATGACAAAGGAGGTATAATATGGTTATAATAGAGTTATAAGATAATATATAAATATAATTTATAAATATAATAATAATCAATAAATATAATGGATTTTTCCTCACAAAAAGAATTTCTTTTGCAAGGGAATATAACAAAAGGAAAAAGTATTTGTTTATATTAGTAATACGATTAATGGTAACTTGGTTGATAAATGGTGATGGTGTTCCCTTGGTTGGGCAAGGGTGTGGTTGGGTAAGAGAAAAGATAGGAAAGTGAAATCGAAGAGAGCGAAAAAGAATTTTATTTGCTGGTACGGTGGATGACGGATTCCTTACTTGGAAACATCGCCATAATTCCAACCATACTGGAAATGTGGGTTGTGAAACAATAGAGTAGGTCGAACTTCATCTTGATTCACAAGAATGAATTCGCAATTCCATTACTGCTACTGTTTCGCCAGTGAAGTAAAAATAAAAATATTATTATAGGTAAAGAAACAAAAGTGTCGGTCGAAAATCATCTCGATTTACAAGAATGACTTCGCAATTCCAATACGACTATTGGTCTTCCAAAAAATGTATTATATATGGTATGGAACCAAACTTACTGGTCGAAAAATAGACATGGAGGTTCTATAGTTTGCAATTCCAAATACATTCGGGACCAAGAAAATTTTTGTGTGGAGAACCACAAGTGCAGGTCGTAACAAAAAAAATTAAAGGATTTATGTTACGCAATTCCAATCACGAGGTTTCCACGGTTGAGAACCCCAAAGCAAAAAGAGCAAGCTCTTCTACTTCGGGCCCCACGTTGGGCGCCATTTTGTAATGTGTCGTGTGCGACCTGTGTCCTGACGAGGATTTTGTCGTACAGAATGTTGCCTTTAAACGGGCGCCATTTTGTACGTTTCGCTGCCCTGGTTTATGGCAGGATGTTAGGGACCATGGTAGAGATGCGCACGATATTTATTCTCCAGCTGCTTCAGTCTGGGGGGGTTCTTTTAGCATCTTGATACACACAAACTTTATCGTGCAAAAAAAAAGAAGAAGAGAGATCTGTAAGAAAAAGAGAAAGAAAGAGGAAAGGAAAACCAACCACACACACTTGCTGGGGATTCAGATGATCGAATCCCTTGCCCTCCCAACCTTTGACGACCACATTCCATATTTATATGGGTCGTCCCACCAACCATTGAGAACACCACACCATTTACATTTAAGTTACCATTATAAAATGAATTTATTTAATCATATTCTTTAGTTAAACAAAAATACTATTTATAAAAAAAAGGAAATACACTACCCGTTTGGGTCATAGCTCAACTTCAATTAGGTTAATATAATTGCTTCCTTTAGATACATTTTACTCTTTTATTTTAATGGAGTTCTTTGACAACCAGCATTCAATACGGTCGTGTTCATTAACTTTCAATCAATTAATTCGTCGATCGCATGCTCGTGTAATTTGTGGTTCTTATTGTGGCCTTTCATCAACGATGTGCAAATATTAGTGACAATGACTTTAATTGTCTTAAAAACACCAATATTTTTTGGAAATGTAACTCATGCGCGGCTACGGATTTCTCCGGTTTAGTCAATAGATTCAATGACCTTGCAACCTTGGTGCGTGATCTAAAAAGAGAACTTCTGTTCATTAAATCAGCTTTACCTCTTAATCTCCAAAGTGCTTCCCCAGTGGATGATATTCAATTAAAGCCAGCTAAACCCAATGAAATCTCTGGTGAAATCCCTTGTCAGTTAAACTTAGATAGTCATAACACTAATCCATCGATGGCCCTAAGTACTGTAAATCTAAAACTGCATGATAAGCCTTTTGCATCATTAATTGAAAATGTTCCAAATATCTCCGATTCGGAATCATCTCATGAAGAGAGTTCTTCCACCATAATTAACTTCAATAAGAACGAACAACGTCGTGATCAAATAAGCCCAAAGAGAAACATCGCCAAACCGCGTAAATCTAACAAAATCTTTGGTACAGACATTTCCTCCTCGTTGAATGTGCTGCCCAATTGCAAATGGTTTCATATCTCTAAATTTAAAACTAATACAAATCCTGAGGACATCATTAATCATTTAGCACTAAAAACCAGCATTCCAACGTATGACAACGTAAAACCGGTTTCACTTCGTGGTTTCTCTTTAAACAATAATTTTTTGCTATACTACCAAAACATCGGGGGACTTCGTACTAAGTTAAATCAAATGCTTCATTTCTCTTCCTCTTCGTACTACGATGTAATAGCTCTGACTGAATCGTGGCTAACAAATAATCATCATAATTCTGAACTCTTCAATACCTCCGAGTTTAATGTATTTCGGAAGGATAGATGCTCTACCAAAACCAACTTATCGAGAGGCGGGGGAGTAGTGATCGCTGTGCGGTCATTTTTGCCCTGCGTTGAAATCCCACTCTCTTCACCTCTTAATGCTATGTCTACAGGGTATGACGTGGACCAACTTGCCGTTCGTATTTCTTGTAGCCAATTTTATGATTTATACATCGTTCTAAGTTATATACCTCCAGGTAGTTCCATTGAATTATATAGATTACATGTTATTAATTGTCGAGATATTCTTAATAATTTAAAATTAAATCAACACATAATAGTTCTAGGTGATTTTAACTTGTATAATATTCCATGGGTATTTGACCCGGATGAATTGTGTTTAATTCCTCATAACATAAAATCCGATTGTGAAATAGAATTGATTGATTCTCTCTTAGAGTTCGACCTTGTTCAAATTAATCATTTAAATTATGCCTTAAATCGATGGCTTGATCTTATATTTGTTGATAAGGAGTTTTCTACTGATATCATTAAATGTGTTAATCCTTTTGTTCCTGACTCAATGCATCACTTAGCTTTATGCATTCAGTTTAAATTGTTTGGTTATTTTAAGCCGCAGTCTAAAAGTTCACTTAGCTATGACTACAAGAAAGCAAATTTTACTGCCATTATGGAAAAATTGAATTCATTTTCTTGGAGTTCTGTTTTTGCTTCGAATGAGCTTTCATATGCTTATAACTTATTCTTGATAACGCTGAAGGAGGCAATTGATCAGTTTGTTCCGAAGGTGGTTAGACCTCGCAGCTCGAAGCCACCGTGGCTTAATAAAAGGCTTCGCAATTTGAACAATCGTAAAAATAAAGTTTACAAACTTTTTCGTAAATCACATAATAATTATGAATTGTTAAATAAATATTTACGTCTTCAAAATGAATTTGACGTTCTCAGAAGGTTCCTGTACAAGGACTATTTGTCTCGAACTGAATCTAATTTAAAAAAAAATAGTAGATATTTTTGGAAATATATAAACTCAAAAAAAAAATTCGAACGGAATTCCAAACTGCATGCAATATTCTGGTGTTACATCCTCGGACATCCCAGCTATTTGCAATTTGTTTGCCAAATTTTTTCAGTCGGTGTATACCACATCCTCATCTCCCAATACTAGCCACAATTCCTTAAGACATCTAGAAAACTCGGTCAATATCGGTAGCTTACATCTAAGCTTCACAGATGTTGAGCTTGCCCTCCACTCTTTGAAAGATGATTTCCAAGCTGGACCGGATGGCATTCCTTCGATCGTTTTAAAAAAACTGTGTTGCTGCTCTTTCGGAACCATTAACACTTTTATTTAATGTTTCACTTGAGAAGGGTACTTTTTTAAACGATTGGAAAATTTCTTTTATCAGCCCAATCCATAAATCTGGACCGAAACAAGATGTTTCAAACTACCGGCCTATATCTAAAATGTCTGCTATTCCAAAATTATTTGAAAAAATAATTTATAATAAATTGGTATTTCACCTTAAGAATATAATTTCACCTACTCAACACGGTTTCATGGCTGGAAGGTCTACTACGTCGAATCTAACGATTTTCTGTAACCATGCTACGAATACAATTGAAGAAGGACACCAGTGTGATGTAATTTACACGGACTTTGCCAAAGCATTCGACAGAGTCAGCCATGAAATTCTTCTAAGAAAAATGGAGTCTTATGGATTTCATTCTAATATGCTCCAATGGTGTAGGTCGTATTTACTTGAAAGAACACAGTTCGTTCGGATTGGTAATATTATGTCTGATCCCATTCATGCCACGTCAGGTGTTCCACAGGGTAGTCACCTTGGTCCACTTTTATTCCTGATTTTCATTAATGAAATTCCAAAAGTAATTCGGAACTCCCAATGCCTGATGTTTGCGGACGACCTTAAGCTGTTCCGGACCATAAAGTCAGTAAATGATTGTATTCTTCTCCAGAATGACCTTCATAATCTATCCGAATGGTGTAATACTAACAATTTATATTTAAATATTTCTAAATGCCAAGTTATGTCTTTTCATCGCAGTCATGTTCCTGTCTTTTATGATTACAACATAGACAACCTGCCTTTAACAAAGGTAAACTCTAAAAAAGACCTAGGTGTAATGTTTGATGCTAAACTTAGCTTTTCCCTTCACATTGACTCCATGGTGGCTAAAGCTAACTCCATGCTTGGTTTTGTTCTGCGTAACTCAAATGAGTTCACAGACCCATACACCCTCAAGTCGTTGTTTTGTTCCTATGTCAGATCAGTGCTTGATTATTGCTGCGTTGTTTGGAATCCCTTCTACAATATCGGTTCTATAAGAATTGAACAAATTCAAAAAAAATTTACGAGAGCTGTCATATATAGGCTGCATTGGAATACACAAATGCCTCCATATAGTTCCAGATGCCAATTACTAGGCCTTCAGAGTCTATATTTACGCCGTAAATATTTTTCTATTATTTTCATTCGTGATTTGTTAAACTCATATATAAATTGCCCCCTTCTCTTATTATTAATAGATATTTACATTTCTGGTAGAGATCTAAGGTCCCGCAATTCATTTCGTGAACCTTTTCACAGAGTGAATTATGGGCTTAATGAACCCATTACCAGATGCTTGCGAGAATCAAATTCAGTTTGCAACCATATTGATTTTCACCATTACATCAGTCGAAATACTTTTAAAGGCCAGTTGATGTTTATACTCGTTCAAAATTTGTCTTAATTTAGTATAAGCTAACGATTGTACATAAGTATTAATATTAATTTTAAATACTTAGATGCTAATCTTATTCAGTAGTCTTTTAGATAATATGTTATTGTATAATCTGTTTGATGAAATAAATGAAATGAAATGAAATATATATATATACCCTAGTTATAGTACTTTACCCGTTTGTGAAAATCAGCTACTGCCGTTACCAACTCCAACGACGATAGATCTATCTTCGGGCGGGGTGGATCTGAAACGAGAACTTATGCGAAATTTGTCCCTATGTCACCAAAGACCAGATAGTTCGTACGATTCGGAGGAACGCTCTTCACTCCGTTATGATTCTGGGGTGTATATACAAGGTGGCGCAAAAGTTGTCATCTGTTTACTTCACAAATGTCAAAGTAAAATTGACATTTGCCACCATTTGCAAAAATTATAGCATCTTCCGATAGGGTTTTCAGCCCTTGGGTGGCCTTAGGCAATTCTGGGTGCCAATGTTCTAAATGATCCACGACGTTTGACATCTATCCTATGTAGTTTTCAGTCGGATTGGTGAACGCCACTGGGTGATGACTTTTGCGCCACCTTGTATATATATTTCTTGTAATTGATACAAGGGGAGTAATTGTGTTTAGAGTCTAAAGGTATGGTATTTTAAAGTATTATAAATTTAAGGTTATAAAGTATATTAATTTTTAACGGTAAGTAATTGTAATTTTAAGATATGTATATTAATTTTAAGGTAAGTAAAGGTAATTTTAAAGTAAATTAATTTAAAGGTAAGTAAATGTATTTTAATATATCTTAATTTTAAAGTAAGTAAAGGTAATTTTAATGTGTCTTAATTTCAAGGTAAGTAAATGTATATTAATGTATCTTAATTTTAAGGTAGGTAAAAATAAATGTATGTTTCAATATAGCAAAAAAAAAAATCTTAATATAGGGTACTTAAATTATGGTCGCCTCCATAGGTACTCTGTGTCTCTCGTTCGGCTGGTCAACTTATACTGGCGTCCTTCTCCTCCAATAGAGGTATATTTGTAGGAAGGACATCTTTTGGCCTCAACTATTTGGGAGATTTCGCTGGTGAACGGCAGGTCTTTTCACTATTTTATTAGAGTCACTACTTTCTTATGTATAGTTAATTTTAGGTACTAGGTTTTAATCACTTTTAACTTTTACTCGAGTCAGTATTTTTAAGTTATCTTATAGGCTCTAGTGTTACTTAGTTTTAATTTTTATTCTAGTCACTACTTTCTTATGTATAGTTGATTTTAGGCACTAGGTTATAATTACTTTTAACTTTTACCCTAGTCACTAATTTTAAGTTACGAGTATCTTATAGGCACTAGTGTTACTTAATTTTAATTTTATTCTTATCACTATTTCAACTTAAAACTATACGGCACTTGCCATTTTTAACTATTTCAATCTTAAAACTATTTTCAATCTTAAAACTATTTCACCGTCCTCGGCCACTTGTAAAATTCAACTCTCCCTCAACCGACGCGCAGCACCCTTTTTATATCCCTAGCCTCGTCGTATAATTCGGTACTTTGTTTACGAACCAAAGTTATTTTCGAGCAAACTTTGTTTACGAACAAAATTAGTTCATAAACAAAGTACCGACTTAATCCCGCATGCCCTATGTTTTACACTCGCTAATCCCTAAATCTACCGACCATCCACAATTCATTCGTCCCCTCCCCCTCCATACTATCAGTTAAGCTTATACACCAGATGGCGAGTGCACTCAAGCTGTGCTTGGTACATGCGCACTTCATTCGTAAGGTGAATATGGAGAGACAACTTTCCTGGTGTGGAGGCGTGGCTTCGCCTCTCTTGCTATTAATTTTTTTCTTACCCGCTCTCAGAAGTGGTGAGTTCAGAGGTCTCTGCTATGAATTGTTTTAGCTAATTACGAGTAGATTGGGTCTCGATTCTCCACTATGGAGCGGCCAGTGAAATTCGGCTTTAAAAAAAATTAGTTTGCAGGCACTTGGGTTGGTGAATAGGTGTCTCTACTACCTTTGCTATTGTGAGAGCCATTGTCACTCTGGGTATTTTCATAGAGTGGCGAAATTGAATTTATGGTGACTACAGAGGCAGAGGAGGTAACCAATTTTGGTGAATGTTAATATTTATTGCCCGAAAGTATGCAGTGTGTTACTAGCAGGTTACGACATAACTCCGTACTGGTCGAAATACCGGGAAACGAATTTCTGTCCATTACATAACCACAATTACAATGAACCGCTACAAAGCCTTATGGAAAACGCGGAAGATATCACAGAACACAATCTTAATTTAAAAATCATTAAAAAAAGTGTTCCTCCCATTGTGGTTTTAAAATCATCATGCGAACGATTTCCTACCATTCTTAATGAATCAAAAATCGAAAATTACCACATCAAAAACATTTCACTTGGATAACAAATTCTCTCCCCTTCCACTGAATTTTATGAAAATATAAAATCTGAGCTAACAAAAAAAGGCTGTGAATTCTTAACTTATTTGCGTAAAAATACACGACTATTAAAAGTAGTTTTATTGGGACTTGATCTGTTGCCCGTAAACCAGATTAAAAATGAATTACTATCATCTGGTATTAAGTGCATCGATATTAAATTGATCAACAACAACGTGAAATCTAGTATCTACCCAAATTAAAAACTATATCTATATCATGTATATTGAACGCGGAACGATTAAATTAAATGAACTGAAGAAAAATCATTCTACTTAATTTAAAACTTTAGTCCGATGGGATTTTAAGAAACAAAATTCAGGTAAAGTGACTCAGTGTTATAACTGTCAAATATATGGTCATGGTTCCATGCATTGCAACATCCAAAGTTTATGTGTCAATTGCTCAGGCAGTCACAAAACAACTGAATGTAATATTTCTGACGTGGTTTGATGCGCCAATTGCAACAGACCACACAAATCATCCGACCTCAAATGCATAATCCGCATTCAATAAACAGATATTTATCAAAAACTCTTAACATCATCCACAACAGTGCAACAAAAACAATTCGACAATCGCTTACCCAATTCCCCTCCTTGCCATCACACTCCCATGATCATTCTCACAAACAATCAAATCGTCAAGCTGTTCCATTACCATCCACATCAATAGAACCCAGCATCAGCAACAAGCAACAACATTCCAATTCCAATGATATTAGTAATAGCAACATATATCATCAAGTAACTTATTCTCTTTTAATGAAATTAATTCGCTCTTAAATGAAATACTTAGTAAATTAAGCGCTTGTCAAACTAAAAGTGATCTTTAGATATTAAGTATATTTACACAAATAATCAATATGTATAACAATAATTATTTAAATATTATCACTTAGAATGCTCAAAGAATCAATAATAAAAGCATAGAATTCTTTAATTTCTTAATTGATAAAAAGTTGATATAGCACAAGTTACAGAAACTTGGCTTAAAGTTAACATAGTATTTTCGCATTTAAATTTTAATTGTTATCGTCTGGACAGGAGAATCGAAAGAGGTGGTGGCGTAGCTATCGTCATGAGAAAAGATATGAAGCACTCATTACGTTCTAATCTAAAACTACGATGTGTTGAATCAATAGGAATAGATGTTTATACGAATGATAACTCTAAACTTAGTATCTACTGTGTCTATTTTACTGGCGGTAACAGATGCATATAATTTTTTACAGTGATGTAAATCTCCGAAAAACCAACGAATTACGAATTTTAGCGGAGTCTGATAACGCGAAATTTCTGCGCCATACAATCTCGTTCGGGAGATATAGTACATCTCTCCGTCGGAGATTGTACGCTTTCGCGGACTTCTTGGCTGCAGCCGCTAACTTGTTACCAATATCTTCCCTTAGTTCCCTGAAACGCGCCTCTATTTCAGTAGTATCTACCTCCCGCCCACTTACACTACTTTGACCCTGATCCGCTGCACCTACGCTCCGACTACCTGCCCTTTCTCTACTACTAAGAGTGGCTGCTCCGTTGTCGTCGCCTAGTCTCCTGTCCTCGAGTTGTTCCCTTGCAGGGGTTATGACCCGACCGCAAGTCAACATCTCTCTCCCGAAATTTGCGTAATACGGGGTCATACCTAAAACGTCGTGTTGCGCGGTGCGTATCGCACACGCTACCTTCGGTAGTTGGACATCCCAACTCCTGTGGTTCTCAGAGACATACGCCCTCAGCGTTGTCTTCATGATCTGGTTAATGCGCTCAGCAGGATTAGCCTGCGGATGGTAATGCGCTGTATATCTCAATTGTGACGCGTACGCCTGGCAAATCGTTTTCAACTCCGTACTACGGAATTGCGGGCCGCTGTCACACACGACCACCGACGGAACGCCAAAAAGTAAGAAGACATTGTCTTCGAGCTTCCTACAGACTGCTTTAGCGGTAGCAGATCTTAACCCGAATAACAGGGGAAATTTAGTGAAATAATCTACTACAGTCAGAATGTAAATGAAACCTCTATTGGACTTGGGAAGTGGGCCTACCAGATCTACGCAAATCATTTCCCAAGGCCTTGAAATTCCTACCCTCTCCTTCATAAGACCAGCTGGTTTCTCGTTCACCGGCTTCACCTGTTGGCAAACATAACAATGTTTAACGTACGACGTTATATCTCTTTTCATCTTCGGCCAATAATATTTGGGACTTACTCTAGCGTAAGTTTTTCGGACCCCCATATGCCCCGCTAATGAACTATCATGACACTCGTGTAGGATCGCTAATCTGCCTGATTTCCCCACTACTAATTTCCATGCTTGGTGTTCTTCATGAACCACGACATGGTGCGCTTTTACAAATTTAAAAAGTCGACCGTTGTCAACTCTCCACGCTGGATATGCCAGCGGGTTCGCTTCCACAGCTGTCATCATCTTCGCCACCCAAGGGTCCAAATCCGCATCTGAGATTTCGGCAACCACCAGAACTCCTCGCGATAACATGTCGGGAACGACATGCTCTTTCCCCTTTCTGTGGACGATCTCAAATTCGAACTGCTGCAGCCGCACTGCCCAGCGTGCTAACCTACCCGACGGATCCTTAAGGTTACTTAACCATACCAAAGAGTAATGGTCAGTCACGACCGTGAACCGAATTCCTTCGATGTACGGTCGCAACTTCTCAATCGCCCATAGTACAGCCAAGCACTCCTTTTCAGTCGTCGAGTAGTTTCGTTCACATCGGTTGAGGGACCTACTTAGGTAACAAACTACCTTCTCGCCCTCCTCAAACTCTTGTGACAGTACTGCCCCGATACCAAAATCTGACGCGTCGGTTTGCACCACGAAAGGTCGCTGAAAATCCGGACACGTCAGGATCGGTGCTGTCACTACGCATTCCTTCACCTTTCGGAAGCTTTCCTCGCATTCTGCGGACCAAAGAAACCTCCTACTTTTCTTTAACAACTCTGTTAAAGGACGTACTAACTCCGCGAAGTTGGGTACAAAGCGCCTGTACCAAGAAATAGTCCCTACAAAGCTCCTAACTTCCTTCACATTTTTCGGTGCAGGAATCCTAATCATGCTATCCACCTTTTCTGGGTCGACATGAAGTTCATTCCTATCAACGACATAACCTAGGAATTTTAGAGACGACCGACAAAAGTTACACTTTTCCCGGCTAACCTTTAATCCCGCTCCACATAGTCGCTTAAAGACTTCCTCCAGTATCCCACGATGTTGTTGAAACGAGTTGGTGACGATATCGTCTAAATACACGAAGACGTGTGGCTCGAGATCGGCGCCAAGAACGCTGTCGATAAATCTCTGCCACGTCGCCGGTGCGTTATGTAAGCCGAATGGCATTCGCTTGAACTGGAAGAGACCCCTATTTGGAACCGTGAAGGCTGTGAGCGGTCGGGATCCCTCCTCCATGGGGATCTGCCAGTAAGCTGACTTTGTGTCTAACGACGTGAGATATTTCGCATCTCGAAGTTTGTCTAGGGTCGTTGATATATATCGTAGTGGATAAGCATCCCTATCTGTAACTTTATTAAGTTTCCTAT
The DNA here is from genome assembly GCA_949715645.1 of Portevinia maculata. Taxonomy (NCBI): domain Eukaryota; kingdom Metazoa; phylum Arthropoda; class Insecta; order Diptera; family Syrphidae; genus Portevinia; species Portevinia maculata. Next base: position 126,693,608 of record OX454527.1, read on the forward strand.
AGTCGACACTCGACACAAAACCGAAATGACCCATCTTTTTTCCTGATAAGGACGATCGGAGATGCCCACGGACTGTTTGATTTCTCAATGACTCCCGCATCCAGCATCTCTTTCAGTTCCTTATCAATATGAACCTGCATTGCAGGCGAAACCGGGTAATACCTTTGTTTGATCGGTTCGGCCGACGTCCTAATCTTATGCTCCACCAATTGGGTACATCCTAAGCCCTCCGGCATAACTCTGAATATGTTCTCAACCAACATTTCCAGTTGCCTCGTTTCAGTATCGTCCAATTCGGATTTTTCCTTAATGACGGAAATGGAGCCAACCGCCTGCTGACTCGAAAAATTCCACACGCCCGATCTCAAATCCGGGATTACGCCCGACAGTGCCCAAAAATCTGCACCTAAGATTATGACGTGTGTTAGAGCTGGTATAACCAAACACTCTAAGAAGACGGACTTATCTTGCACCACAATCGGCAGAGATACTACCCCCAAAACTTTAATACCCGCCCCATCTGCTAATGCTACTGAGCTAATCCTACTCTTCAACAAAACTAACCCTAAGTGCTTTAAAATTTCCCACCCATCCCTACAGACAATGGTGCGTGAAGCACCCGAATCCAGCAGACTGAGAAACTGAATTCCGTAAATCGAAATGTTTAAGAATGGCCTATTATCTTCTCCGTTTGCCTCCAAAGTAAAACCTAGGTGAATTTGAGAAGGGAACTGCTGGTCGCCAGCAGACGACCTAACTACTTGCGCCGGCGCTCCTGTCCTGCTGACCCAGGAGTCCGTTGCGCGTTTCCCGAACAACGTCGGCAATCCCTCCGATAAACCCCTGTCGCACCACAACCATAACAACTCTTAGGAGCAGAACACCTATTAGAGAAGTGGCCCTCACTACCGCAATTATAACAGCGCATTTGCCGACGTTGCTGATTGTCCGGAGCGACAACCGAAACTCTGGGTTCTTCGGTGCTGATATAAGCCAAGTCTGGCTCCAGCAAGTGTCTACTGCGACTCGTTGGCGGAGGAGCAAATGTTTCGACATTTGCCCGCACCGTTTCCAATTTCCGTTCCAGCGCCACCAAATCCTTGACACATTTAGGATCCGCCAATCCCAACTGCGTCTGATAGAAAGGCGCTAGGTTCCTCTGCAGGATTGACAGCTTCCTTCTCTCCGAAATCGGATCGGAAAGTCTGCCAAACATGTTCTGCATGGTCGCTACATATACGCCTATGGACTCCTCCTTCCCTTTAGTACGTCGCCTGATCTCTTCTAAAAGAAGATCATCATAATTTGGAGGGAGAAACTCCAACTTCAACTCCCTCACCAACTCTTGCCAGGAACAGACCGACCTCCTAATCGCCCTATACCACAGAAGCGCCTTCCCATCGAAAAGTTCGACTGCTGATCTGAAAAGTTGAGAAATGGTAACCCCCCTCACTTCCCGAAGCTCGTCAACCCTTTCTAGAAAGGCATTGACGGAAGCGCCGCATCGTTCTCCCGAAAACTTTAGATCCCACTTGGACAAGTTTTCGAATCGTTCGTTTTGAACGTGTTGTTCACTTCGTCCACCAACGTTTGGGAAAGACTCCCTGTCTCTCCCAAAGGCAGAAGTCGTTGGTGGCGAAAGGTCCCGGGCCATCCGTCTAGGTGGGGAGCTCTCCACCTGTGGTTGTCGCCTCGTTTTCGGGGAACCTCGTCCTCTGATTCGTCCCCGCTATCCTCGGCACCGTCTTCGCCCCCAGAAGTAAGCTTCCCTAGAGCAAAGACTAGCTCGTTACGCAAACTGAGCTTTTCGTCCATGTCTTTGATTTCTGTTGCGTTCGCCCTATCTATTCTTCCCATTGCCCACTCGATCTTTGTGAGAATCTTCAAGAATTCCTTGGATTTAGGATCTCTTGGAGATTCTCTCAACAATTCGTAAATTTCGTCCAGCTTTAATTTGACAGCCTCTCTGTCCTCCTCAAACGAAAAAGGATAGTTCGGTCGACCCCTCCCATTGAGCCTCGGCGTTCTAACATCCGAGCAGCTCTTAAGGCTTTCCTCATTGTATCGACGGTTCCGGTTGGAAGTCTCCTGGCCTCTACTTCGTAGGCCAACTCATCGGCTGAGAGTCTATTTATTTCCATTGCAGTTTCACTAAAAATCCCACCAGAATAGAAAAAGAAAAAACGGCGTATCACCCAATCCGAATAACTACAACTAACGCAACTCCAAAACAAAGACGACTAAAGCGAATGAATTGAGCGGGTGATTGCTCAATTTGTAACCTCCCACGAGTAAGTAGGATAACAAGTCGGAAAGCGATAAAAATCAAGACCGTTCAACAGCCGACCAATTTTCACGTCGATAGGCTATTTCCACAAAATTTCCGGATATAAATTCCCCCAACTGATAATCACTTAAACCTTAAAAGCGAAATAACGATCCCACAAAAGCCGGAACAATACTATCAACACTAATAACCAAACCAATTTCACAACCAAAAAAATAAAGTCTTTCTGCCCAGAAGGCGATCTTCAACTTCAACTCGAGGGACTTAGCTTAATAGTAAGCGCGATAAAGAGAGAGAGCAGAATGTTCACTTTATGAAAACCCGAATGGAAAAATAAAAATCCAAGTTACTAAAGAAACAGCCAATTAGAGTATGTGCGTATATCACCACGAAGGACGCTTGTTGGGTCGATGCTAAGAATATCTACTCAATTATTTTCAGTCAAGATGTGTTAATTTTATTTCCCCCTAGGACGCAGTATAAAGCCCCAACACCAGAACAAAATAAAACAATAAAAGTAAGGAAACAAGAAAAATTAATTTCGCTCAAACCCAAAAGATGGTAACCGTGTTATGATGGTAACCGTGTTGATTTCAAAACAAGTCAGAAAAAAAATGTATGTATAGTTTGAACCAAATCACTTTGCCAACGGTCGGTTGCGCAGAGAGAGGATTTAAGAGAACAAAAATGGTGCGGAAGAGACTTAATGTGTGAAGGTTATCTCATAAATTTTACAATGCCTAACTCAACTTTGTTTTTCTTTTAAATTAAAATGCTATTGCATGTATGAGTTTTATTTTGTAATTACGGGGTTAATAAAAATATTAATCTTGCACAATACAATGAGGTTAAATATATAAACCTACTTGTGACCTAGGACGCGATTAATAAAGAGTTGACGGCTACTGTTTGTTTGTGCTTTTATGGTTTTATAATTTGCTGTTTAGCACCTTGTACCTGGGACGACGTCTTAATATATATATATATATTTACCTGTGGGTTTTTGGAAAAACATTTATAGATGAATGTTAACAGGATTTAAAAATTGTTTCACTTTGAATTTTTAAGAATGAAATATTTACATCAGAGAGAAATTATTTGACGATGCACCAAACGTATTTACACGATATTTTTTTTATATACTATCGCAAAATTGAAAAGAAAAATAATTATAAGTAATAATTTACATTGATTTATTTTATTATGTCATAATAATTATACATTTAAATTGCATAGCATTTTAAGAACTACTATCGGTTTCACAATCGCTTGAAGAATCATCACCTGGATTAATGATAATTGAATCCGATATTGTGTCCCACATCAGATCGTGAGAAAAGTATTCCTCCTCCGTCCTTATAGCTTTTGCACAAACTTTTCGCCAATCTTCAACCGTTATTTTTGAAAATTCTTCTTCTGCTAATTTTTGAACATCCAATAATTTGAATGTTGTGTTTCGTTTGCCCACTCTTGCCTTGACAGTTGCCCAAATATTTTCAATCGGATTGAGGTCTGGATGATAGGGTGGTAAACGCAGTACCTCATGCCCCATACCGTGAATAATATCGTCAATCTTATGCTTTGGCTTCTGTATAGCTCGATGATGCTTTATGAGCTCATAAAGTTCAGGTTTGAGCATCTCCAAAGTATGTGCTATATTTTTATCGGTCAGCCATTGTGTCATCTCGGATTTTCGGCTAGCAGAAGTGATTTGTTTGTCTTCTAATTTATTGTGATATGAGGCATTGTCCATTACAATTATTGAAGGCTCCTCCAGGTTATTCAAAACTTGTTCCTGCAGCCATTTGCAGAAATTTTCAAAGTTCATGTCGTGGTGATAGTCTCCCGTTTTCATACCAGATTTGAATAAAAGTAAAGCGTTTTGAACGAAGCCTTTTTCACCACCTGCATGCGCCATTATCAGCCTCTGTCCCTTTGAAATTGGCGCCTTCAATCCACTGCTGCTGCCATCAGTCCATGCCCTTGGTCTTGTATGTGAGCTGTGAATATAGCTTTCGTCCAAATAAATGATGTCATATCCTTTTGACCTATACTCCCGGATTTTCCTCAGATACTTCACTCGCGAAAGTTTGATTTCGTTTCTTTCACAAAGAGGTTTGCGGTTGTTTTCAGTTTTTTTATAGCAAAATCCATTTCTTTTTAGAATCCTGTTGAGGGATGTAATGCTTAAGTTCAGGCCCAGATTTTCCTGGACTCGTTCTCTCAACATTCTTAGGGATACCATCAATTTCTCCTCCTGGTGAAAATTGTGTATGATACGCCGAATAGCGGTGACGTCAAATTCGTCTAATCCAGTTTTCCATTTTGTATGTGGTATTTTTTTATTTGGTGATTTGATAACTCCTGTCTCCTCGTATTCCTTAACAATCGTTCTTATCGATCGTTCCGAAATTCCAGATAGTTCCTTGGTCTGCGAGTTTGCGTAACTCACAGGATTATCCAAACATAAACTCTTGGCTTCTTCCAATTTTTGATTATATATTTGAATAATGATCTTACGCGCCTGGCTTCCTATTGGTTTTCCTTTTCTTAATGGATCCATGAAAATGTCTTATATTTGTTTTCAATTTCGTTCTATCACTACTGTTGTTTTCTTAAAACTGAATTCCAAACCAAAACAAAAATCATTTAAATACGTAGGATGCATCATAAAATAATTTCTCTCCGATGCTAAAATTTCATTCTTAAAACTCCTAGGTAAAAAAATTATTAAAACCTGTATGTTACCATTACCATTAATGTTTTTCCAAAAACCCACAGGTATAAAAGTATATATGTAGTAAACACGTCGCCCCAGCCCCAGGTACCTGGTGCTAAGCCACAAACTATTAAACCATAAAACATAGAATCAAACTCAAGTCCTAAGTCACAGGTTGCTTTATATGCGTAACCCCATTGCATTGTGCAAAAGATTAATTTTTTTATTATAAGTGCGCCGAAATTCGTCAACACTAATAAAAAAAACCTTTAACCCGGAATTTTATGTTTTCAAAGTAAAATTGACATCTACAGATCTTCTTTTTTTCACCCACCAGGGATGCAATACTTTTTTGAAAACTGGATAATAAACCGTGACCATACCTCATGAAAAAATTCCATACCTGGAATGGTATTTCTATTTTAGTCTGATGGAAAACAAAAACAAAACCCACTCTCAGTCACATCGGAGCTCCGATAATGGAAACAACGCCTGGGTGTATATACATCTTTCTTATGTTTTTATCAGTTCTTATCAGCAATTTTCGTATTTTTTTGTGCATATTTGAAAATTAAAGAGATGCGTAGAGAAAATTAAAGAGAGCTGCGCAGTAGATTGGCAAGGTGAATTGGTTGGTGCTATACCAAAACAGTTGGCCAACGGTCGATTGCGCAGAGAGAGGATTTAAGAGAACAAAAATGACGCGAAAGAGATTTAATCACTAAGCGTTTTTGCCTGTAATTTACAATGCGTAACCCAACTTTACAGTGCTTAGAACTAAAATGCTGTTGAATATCTAAATAAACTTAATTTTTTATTATGAGGTCGACTTTTATACATTTCTACCTAGAAGTCCGATTGTATTTGAAAGGGTTCCCAACCCTTTTTATGGTTGAACATTTCGTGGTTTAGCGCTAGGTACCTGTATGGGTGGTGTGCTTGGTTAGCATTAATTTTATGATGTTTGACTTTACCTGTTTGACTTAAGTTTAAAAGTTTTACGACATGATTAGTGTTTGCATTTGGTTACCTGTAGGGGCAAGGAATAAATTTGTTGCTTGGTTTTTAGAGTTTTTTATTTTAAGATAACGCATATATATTATGGATTTCCTATTTGGAATTCACTTTCACGAAAACAAAAGCATTGCTAGGACATAAGTTTATTAAAATAAAATAAATTGTCATGGATCTTTCAAGAAAAGGAAAACCAATAGGAAGTCTAGGACGTAAGATCGTTGTTAGGATATATTACAAAAAAATTGAAGAAGCTAGGAATTTATGTATAGATAATCCCATCACATTCGCAAATTCACAGACAGAGGAGTTTACGGGAATTTCGGCCCGAACAATAAGAAGGATAATTAAAGAATATGAGAAGAAAGGCGCTATTGAATCTCCAACTAAAAGAGTACCACATACAAAATGGAAAACTGGATTGGACGAATTTGGTATCACAGCTGTTCGGCGAATTATATACAACTTCCACATTGAAGAAAAAATGATGATAACATTAAAAATGTTAAGACAACGGGTGCAGGAAGATTTGGAGCTGAACCTAAGCAATATGTCGCTACATTGGATTTTAAAAAGAAATGGATTTTCTTATAGGAAAACGGAGAACAACCGTAAATTTCTTTGCGAAAGAAATGAAATCAAACTTTTACGAGTGAAATATCTGAGGAAGGTGCGGGAGTACAGGTCAGAAGGATATGAGATTATTTATTTGGACGAGAGCTATATTCACAGCTCTCACACAAGGCCAAGGGCATGGACTGACGGCACCAGTCAAGGTTTAAAGGCGCCAATTTCAAAAGGCCAAAGGCTGATAATGGCGCATGCAGGTGGAGCGAAGGGCTTCGTGAAAATGCCTTGCTTTTATTTAAATCTGGGTAGAAAACAGGAGATTATCACGATGAGATGAATTTTGAAAATTTCTCCAAATGGATGAAGGATCAAGTTTTAAATAACCTAGAGGAACCATCGGTTATTGTAATGGACAACGCATCATATCACAACAAATGGGAACACAAGCAAATCACTTCTGCTTCCGTTAAATCGGAGATGTTAGAATGGCTTTCCGTCAACAATATACCGCATTCTTCAAAAATGCTCAAAGTCGAACTTTATGACCTTATAAAGCGACATCAGACTAATCACCACCCCAAGCATAAGATTGACGATATGATTCACGGCGCGGGACACGAAGTACTACGATTGCCACCCTATCATCCAGATCTCAACCCTATTGAAAAGATGTGGGCAACAGTCAAGGGAAGAGTCGGAAGCCGAAATACAACGTTTAGATTATCGGATGTTCAGAAACTAGCTGAAGAAGAATTTTCAAAAATAACAGTTGAAGATTGGCGCAAAGTTTGTGAAAAAATTATAAGGACAGAGGAGGAATACTTTTCACACGAGCAGATGTGGGACACAATGTCGGATGCAATAATTATCAATCCAGGAGATGATTCTTCAACCGATTATGAAACTGACAGTTCTTCGAATTCAATTTAATATACATTAACATTAACTATTTCATATATAGGTAGCAAAATCAATAAATATTTTTATCTTAGTACTAAAACGTGTGTGTTTTTACTTCTTAATTCAAACCAAACCGAACCACCCATTTGGTATACTGGTGTTTTGTTTTGCTGCTCGCTGTAAATCTGTTTTATATTTGCAATTCATCGTCAATTTTATCTCGCTATAATTTACACTTTTAATCAAGGTTACAAATTTAAAAGTGGTGGGTAGTTCAATAAGTTTTAAAAACTGCATTTCTTAAAAAAATTTATTGAAGAATCAAGAACGTTCACCATTTTGTCTTTAACGAACCGTTTAATACCCCATCCTCTTTTTTGTGACAGAAAATCGTGCCTATTGTTATTGGGCATAAAATCGTTTACGTTTCCAAAAAATTCCCAAATTGTAAATTTTTTATTAAATTTACCTACCTCGCCCAAATTCAATGATATAAACAAAAAAAATTTGGTGTGACACTGCAATTTACTTTACTTTGCGTGCCAATATCAGTACCTACATGATCAATATGCACGACACAATTAATAATGATCAACGAAAGCATAATGAGCAAATAGGGTTTAAATCTAAAACCGTACACCTTCATACAGACAAAGTCACACAATCAATTCATGTGCAACGTTTTGCTTATTCTATCCGACCGTGATCACATCATACTCCTACAAAGAACCGACAAGACAAAAAACCAAACAATATATTTGCCTCCAAGTAAAGTTGACATATAATGGTCTATATTTTTCCTCCGCTCCTAATTTCAGTATAAAAGAAGGAAAATGAAGAAACCACCCTCAGTGAGATCGCGACAGCGATCTTGAACACAAGGCAGGGTATACGTCGTTTTTTATTATGGCTCCGCCCATTTTCGTCTCTTTATGCTTGCTTTTGCAATTTAAGAGATTGTAAAACACATTTTAAGAGACCTGCGCAGTAGAATGGCCAACTGTTTTGGTACGCACTATATGTATGTATGTCTATAAAATGTAGAATATAGAATATGGGTACTCGACGATATGATATTGTGGGTATATAAAAATATAATTTCAATTTCAATATGGAATATGTATGGATCGAGATATGATAATAATTTAGTAAAATGCGAAATAGAGATAATGAATAAATATATGTATAACTAGTAACTACCCAAAATATGTATGAAGCTGTTTTCTTTTTTTTCTTTTCTTTTTATTCAAAAATAAATGGAAACCAAAAAATAAAAAAATTCCACCTACTTGTTGATTTCCAAAGAAATCTACCTCTAGCTGTCTCTGTTCCTCCAATGGATTATACTTTGCTGATGAAAACCACCGGTTGCACAGCCAACGGCAAGAACTATCCCAAATTCAATCAGATGTATGAGTATATAGTAATTATTCTGCAGCCACTCCGATTTATTCAATTGTTCTAAAAGAAAGGAAACTAAAGTAAAAGAACTTTTTTCATGGAAATAAATGAAATTAATCACAAACACTTCCCTAAACAGACACTAAAACTCTACTTCGGTGCAATTGACCCCCCACGCTTGCACAACGAATTCTAAATTCACTTTTCTTTCAATTATTTTCTAATAATTAGGTATATTTTATTTTTATATTTTTTATTTTTTTTTGCGAGCCCCACGTTGGGCGCCAATTGTTACACTTTAAATTCCGCGAACGAACTACTAATTAATCGCGATTGAAAACGAAATAAAATACGCAATCGATGCACAAACGAATTTCTAGCCAACTGTCAAACGAACGAAAAGTGCTACAGCCAACAAAAATATGCTGGTCTACCGGTCGCTCAGCTGGGGTGGGTTCAACGAAAGCGCTAAGTTGCGCTCAGATTAGTGAACGCTTTGAAATTAGCGAACCTAAAAATAAAAGTTTATGTGCTTACTGGCGTAGAGAAAAAAATATATTCCTCCGATGACAGTAGCACAATGGGCGCCACACAATTTTTGTTGGGAAATTGTGAAACCTGAAAAACCTGAAAGAAAAGTGAAATTCCGACCACCGAAGAATCACGAACTGAAAAGAAAGTTCCAGAACAAAAGAAAGACCGGTTTTTTGTACCACGTTATAAGTCCCCGTTGGGGTACGGCAAATTACTTTTAATGAACGGAAATTTTGCTTTAGCACACAAAAGAAATAACGGAATTGCCGTTTGAATTGGGACAAGATCGCGTTGTCCCGAAACAAGAAAATTCTATTAACACGGTCGCGTGTCCCGTTCTTTACCGGGATTGTACGGAAGCCCGATCCTACCGAGATATATTTTTTTACTTTTTTTCCTAACTACTACGAGCCACTATATACTTATCCCTGTAATTATCCTTTTTTCTCCTAGACGCCTGGCCCTCCTGCATAGGCTTTGGATTTTGGTCCCGCTTGCCAGTCTTCTGCACACACAATTCACGATTCCTCTTTTTCTTCTACTTTCTGCGACACTACGTTACCCTTCTCGATTAGATTACTTTTTCTTTTTTTTCCAACAACTAATTTTTTTGTAACGTAAAACGTCTATCTAGACGACTGGTCAACCAAGAAGTGATTTTTCCAGATTTCTTTGTCCATTCGGCCGGCCAGTGTGCCTCACTCACACCATCATACAACCTTGGGGAAGCAGAGCCAACGGCAGCCCCAACGCGACAATTCAGCTGTGGCGCTGAAATTGTCGACTGCTTCGTACTCCCTCCCTCACACGTACTTGGGCTAGACAATTCACAGCTCCCACACGATAACTCAGCTGTTGCTCTGAGAGTATCAACTGTTCCTTGTTCTACCCTACCCAATCACGCACATTCACGCATTTGGCTGGACCATGTCGTTTTTCGCTACACTGTACCATCTTTACACTAATGCGCTAACATGATCCCGCTAATGCTCTCACGGTTCTCATACTTTCGAATTGGCCCATCACTGGAAACATCCAACGATAAGCGAACCCTCTGGCCGACCCTGGATCTACCCTCACACATTTCCCATTTGACAGTTCGCGAATTTAATAACAAGGAAAAATAACCTTTCGAGAAAAATAAATATTAATTGCACTAATTCGCGCATTCAAAGTTAATTTTTCCAAAAAGAATCAATTGATACATTTTAATCATGTTCCCTCATTCAACCCACCCTAAAGGAATCACAAATAGGAGGCATAGGATTATAAAAATCCCTAGGACCAGGCACCAACAATCCTATTCGGAAAAACAATCGACTAGGAGATTTTCAAAGTTGGGATTTATATTTATATACGCTAATTTGCCCTGGCTATCTCGGTGGGACCGCGCGCAGATTTGGGGAAAAGGGGAAATGCCAATCTTGCGCCAGTTCTCACATGTTTGTATGTAAGTATTTTGATTTGTTGTTTCGTGTTTTTTTTTTCTTCTTTTTCGTACTGGGTTCTCGTCGTGAATTGACTCGTACAATTGTGGCAAGTGTTGTGAGAGTGTGTATACGTGGCCGTCCGCCCACACGTCTCTGTGGCTCCTCCGGTGCTCCCACGACGGAGTTGAAAGACAGAGCGTCATCTTCCCCCCATCGTGCGTGACTCAGTACCGTGACAATGGTACTTCTGGTGCAATTGTCTTTAGGATGGGCCGTCCGCTCGCCCTCCCCAATTGCTATCCCAGACCGACCGTCTGGTTGTGGCAGTGTCATAGGTGTCGACTACTGCATTTTACAGACCACCCGTCTGTTTGGAGTGTGTTGGCAGATGTGTAAACGACTCTACCATTGCAGACCGTCCGTCTGGGTTTGATGTCGCCGTTTGTGTCTCAGACAGTCCGTCTATAGGGGAGTGCGTTGGTCCGTTGGGAGTCTCCTGACGGTCCGTGTCAGGCTCACCATCCGTACATTTGGGGCCCCACATCTTGCTCCGCTGAACAGACCGTCCATCTGTTACGATGGGCCTTTTCCTCGACCCGTCGACTACCTGTCGATCTGGTTTGCCAGTGTTGGGCCGCCTGCCCATGTTAAGCGTCTACCTGTTGTGGTCGCCTACCCAAGGCTCTAGAGGAGTGGGCGCATGGCTGATGGAACCATGGCTGCCCCTCCACTTTTTTAGACCCTACATCTGCGCACCGATAAAAGAGGGAATTGGTCAGGAAGTCAGGGACTGGAGAGTAGAACTTGTTGCGGGAAATTTTACCGCAACAATTGAACAATTTTAAACGGATAGTGGACAGTGAACAGATTTTTTATTTAACAAAATATACAGTTCGTTGATCAAGTTCAACGTTTTAAAAAATGCAAAAGAAATAAAAAATAGCTAATATAAACAGTCAGAATTAATGGAGAAGAATGTAGGTATCTACATTCTGTCGAAAGCAAGCACTTAAATAAGATCCATTTTGAAAATTCTTGGAACTGTGCTATAAAAATAAACATATTTGTACATCCAACAAGGGAGAGCAAAAGGTTCTTGCTTTTTAAAAAAAAATTATTTCATTTAGTTTTTTCATAGACAGACAAAATAAATGCAAAATTTTAACTTCATTAAATTCAGCAACATAATTTTGTCTGAAATCAGCGTTAGGATCAGATTAATTTTAAAAAATTTCGTCCGAGTCTAGCAGAACGAGCGATCATCGTATTTTTGAAAAATCAACAGAAACACGTAATTTTCCGATAATCCGCTAAAAAGTCGCGCTACACCACTCCTATCCCAACAACATGTAAATACACACTGAATTTCCTCGTCAAACTACCCTTCGATTTCCAGTATTTTGACAATCCTTCCAATTTCCCATGATATTAAAAGTTACCAAGGTATATTTCATCGCATAGAGTTACAGTTTACAGAACATGAACAACACCTCTTTCCACCTGCGATAAACGGTGGAATTTTGTGTTCCAAAGTTTTCGATGCGAAGAGTTATCGCATGAGTTACAGAACATGGGCACTGGATGGAAGAAATCGCATTGAATTAAATTTGGTGTGAGTATGTATGTAAGAGTTGAGAAATGGAAGGTGTGTCTGTCTATTGTGTTAGTTGGGAACTGAGAATCTGATTGGGGCTGGTTTTGGTTTTAAAGGATAAGTATTATGTGTGGTTTCATCAATCCATTGCGTTTCGGTATCCTTCAAAGTATTCGGATTTTTACTAATGCAATTAAGTATGCATATCTGTTTTGGACATGGTGCAAGTATTCGGGATCAATGGTTTCGATGTTTCCATTGCGTTTTAGACTCGTTCATAAACCCGGGTCCTTTTGTTCGGTGTATATTGACCTGTTGTTTGGTTTATATTGGTTCCGGTATTTCCATTGCGTTTCGGATTCGTTCATAACGGACCCGGAACGATTGTTTGGTATTAATTGGTTTCGGTATTTCCAATTCGTTTATCAAGGACCTAGACCCAGGCCGATTGTGTGGTTTGTGTGGAATCGTTCATTCAAGACTTTACTGAGAACGAATCAGTACAACTCTAGTAACAATCTCAGAGATCCACTCCCAGTTATTTCTCTGTAATTGGGGATTTTCAATAATTTTAATTATATATTTGTCGAGCATATTGCGCAGACAAAAGGAACAAGCAAGCTTATAACAAAATAAATAAGAGTATCGTCGTCTAAAACGCATAAAAATCAACTTAAAATGCTAGTCACTATTTAGTGTGTTCCGTGATTGACTACACACTTTCATATATTAGCCCCATAAACTCGTAGTCCCATAGTTATGGCATTAACCAGTTTCATTTTTATTCACGTCAAGTATGTATATCTTTATTGGAAATTAAGATATTTCTGTATTCATTTATAACAGAAGGAAATTGTGCTTGCCAAACTGGGTTTCAAATCCAACCTTCGATGGATATACAAGGTGGCGCAAAAGTCATCATCCTATCGGAAGAAGCTATAATTTTTGCAAATGGCGGCAAATGTAAATTCTACTTTGACATTTGTGAAGTTAACTATACAGAAAAAACTTAAGACACCAATTAACATAATCCAAAAGCAGAACCAACGTTTTTCATTCATAAAAAAAATTACAGCGAAAGAACATCGGCTGACAACTTTTGCGCCACCTGACAACTTTTGCGCCACCTTGTACAAACTTTACCAGAAAGATAATGATAAAAGTTATGAATGAATCTGAAATGGACTCCAACATTTATCCTGGTTACTGAAAGTTATTTTCTTTTTGTGTTTGGTGTCGTAATTTTAATTGAATATAAGCATCAAATTACATACCTATGAAAAATTGGATACCAGAAACACTGTAAAACTTTACACAAATGCGATAACACCTCTATCTGCGAATAGTTGCACGTTGATGATAAGATGATTGATATTGATTGATGACGTTTACGGTTACTCACGTTTATGGAAGTAACTGGCAAATTTAGTTTCCAACCACAAGATATACGAGTTCTTTTATTGGGGGTTGCGCTATAAGCACATGTCCGTTGGTACAAATAGGAAGACAAGAAAAACTAACTAAATTAACCAAATATTTACACTGATAAAGATTTTCGAAAAGACCAACTAATTTCGAGCCGAGACTCACTCTTTTTTTCATCGACATTAAAGCCGCATTCATCTTTATGACCTATATGGTGACGGACGAACTCGGGACGCACGTAAAAGTTGTCCACCTGTGTCTCGTGACGCAGGTAAACACGCAATATGCTCTTTCGAATTAAACCAAACTTGCACGAGATGCGCTGTAGGGCTCTACATATGAACAATGCTACTCGAGCGTCAGCTTGGACGAACTGTTGGATAATCTATCCACATTCCAGTCCCCAAAGTGCGTGCGACATTGGGCTGAGAGCCCTTGTCCATTTTGGAATTTTTGTTTAGTTTTCTGAGGAAATTTTTTTGACGAAAGCTGTCTCTATCATATCTACAGAGATAAACACAGACTGGTATGATCGAAACGATGTCTTTCGATCGTTTTCATTTTTCGTGATCTGACTCCAGGGGAATTTTTAAGAAAGGCTTTATCTCCATTCTTGTCACAGCCGATCATAAGACTCCTTTTATAGTGATGGCCTAATTTATTCGTTATTCTCGAAAAATCTGTTTCTCAATGAGACTCGAAGCAAGACCAGCGCTCCTCAGGCAAGTACAGTACGCAGTCCACCACCGGAGGCATGGGTTCAGCTCTGCCTGAATGGGGTTTTTTGTTTATCGATTTAATGAACAGAATGTTCTGTAATTATCGCATCGTTATATTTATCACATGAACGATGTGAATTGAAACAAAATTTCATTATATCACATTTCCGTGTTCTGTAACTATGCGATGCGAAGACTATACCACATGGAACATTATGAAATGAAACCCCTGGAAATATGTGATAAATCGGTGTTCTGTAACTTTCGAATGCGATAAATTATTCACTTCAACTGTCAAAATTTATCACATTTCAATTGGCTTGCGAGAAAGGGATATTGAACAATTTTAAACGGATAGTGGACAGTGAACATTTTTGATTTTTTATTTAACAAAATATACAGTTCATTGATCAAGTTCAACGTTTAAAAAAATGCAAAAGAAATAAAAAATAACTAATAAAACAGAATTCAGCAAGCACCTAAATAAGATCCATTTCGAACATTCTTAGAACTGTGTTGCTACAAAAATAAAAATCTTGGTACATCCAACAAGTGAGAGCAAAAGGTTCTTGTTTTAAAACAAAAATTATTTCATTTATTTTTTTCATAGACAGACAAAATAAATGCAAATTTTAACTTCATTAAATTCATCGACATAATGTTGTCTTAAATCAGCGTTAGGATCAGATTAATTTCAAAGAATTTCGTCTGAGTCTAGCAGAACGTGCGATCATCGTATTTTTGAAAATTCAACAGGAACACGTAATTTTCCGATAATTCGCTAAAAAGTCGCGCTGCACCACTCCTATCCCAACAACATGTAAATACACACTGAATTTCCTCGCCAAACTACCCTTCGATTTAAAGTATTTTGACAATCCTTCCAATTTCCCATGATATTAAAAGTAACCAAGGTATATTTTATCGCATAGAGTTACAGAACACCTATTCTTTTCACATGCGATAAACGGTGGAATTTTGTGTTCCAAAGTTTTCGATGCGAAGAGTTATCGCATGAGTTACAGAACATGGACACAGATCAACATTTTTCTAAGCGCCAACACATTGCAGAAAAGGTTTTCTGAGAATAATTAATAAAATACAACAAAAACAGAGTATGACTGTCGCCATAAAACAGTGAATACAATTACAAGTTGTTCTTGTTCCTTCAACAATTTGAATATAATCACTTTGTGTGCAACAGCAGGAAAAGAGCATAGCAAATTAAATACAATTCCTTACTCTCCTTATTGTACCTTTCTTGCACGATTGCTTGGTGGGATTGAACTATGTACTATGTCTGCATGTTATATTTTTAATAAAATAAACCTCCAACTTGTTCTCTCATTCAGCATCTGCCAAATTAATTTGAGATTTGGCATGTCGTTCCATGGTACCATTTTAAGTTCGCTTTAGTTATCGCATCCAGCTTCAAATATAATTCGGAAATAGCAAGGGCATATTGAAGATCAGGTCTTGCCAATAAAACTGCCAGCAATATCCTTGAACATCCCGGTGCAGTGTAACAGCTTCCGCGTAAATAAGCCCAGTCGGTGTTTTTACCAACAAAAAAAAAGAAGAAGGAAAAACACCCATGGGCTTTATTTCTTCTTGGAAATGAGCATGCTTTTGGGGCGCTGAAGACGATATTTTTCATACGATTCGGGACGATCGACGTTGATGAAGAAGTTGATGATCCAGGCTATTCAGAAGATTGTTTTTGTCGGGGTGCGAGAATTTCTACACTGGAGCACTCATCCTCAATACTGGTCCATTTTACTACCAGGCAGACACACCACATTTGTGAGATAATGTGAAGAAAAGAAGAGATAATCCTAAGAAAAACGAGAAGGTGTTTAGCAAAATCGTAGTGGCCCGTAAGAACGCCAGTAGTCTGTCTGCAGTCTTTTCTGTTCACAGAGACAACAAGAATGCCGCAGATTTCCTACAGACGTCGGGAAGCATTTGCTTAGTCTGTCTGCACCCTGGAGCGTCATGCCATCGGTGATTGCGTTCATATGAAACCCAACCGTCAATGGAAGCCCTGACCGCGGACGCAGCCAGACATATCGCTGGTTCAGGTCCTGAGAAGTCCTTCTCTGAGCCCTGTCTAGCAACTTCATCTGAGATTTCATTTCCCGTGATCCCGTTATGACCCGGGACCCAGACAAGTTTAAGTTAATTCAGCCTTCCGACCGAATTCAGAGATATCCTTCATTCACGAACTATTTTGGAGGTAGTTAAAGGTTTGAGCAAGGCCTTAAGCGCAGCCTGACTGTCGCTACAGACGCAGATACTTCGCCCCTCCACCTGTTCCTTGCAGTATAGTCAATGGCCATTAGGATAGCATAAGTCTCTGTTTGGAAGACTGACGCATGTTTGCGAGAAGAACAGTCGAATTTTGTCGCTCTCCAAGAAAACAGCAGCACCAGATCCTTGATTGGTTTTGGAGCCATCCGTGAAGATTCGATTTCGAAGTCGAAAGTAGTTGCGCTTCAGCCGAAGTTCCGGTGTCATCGCATCAGACGGCATATCCATAAGACAGGAGTCGAAGGACATCCGCTGCGCAAGTTCATCAAAACTCCAGTGCGAGTTATACCAAAAACCACCTCTTCTTAAACGTGAGATAGCTTTGATTGTGCAACCCATAATGTAAACATTAAGGGGCGGGGGGTTCAATAGTGCATCTAGGACGGAGCCGGCGTGTTGGGGAAGGCCCCCGTGCAGCCGAGACATACATATCTTCCTCTGGAGTTTGGCAAAAGCACCAGTAACGTATTTATGTGAAATCTTATTCCAGCAAACAACCAATGCGTATGCTATAAATGGTCTTATCATAGCCGTATAAATGTATAGGACTCTTTTCAGTAATAAGCCCCATGTCTTGTCGAAAACGCCCTTGCACTGACAGAAACTTGATAGCGCCTTGGCGGTCTTCAGCTCAACATGCTTGGACCAAAGAAGTTTGCTATCAAGGATGACTCCCAGATACTTTGCTTCATTGGAGAGTTGGGTTGTGACGTCTGTTAGAACTGGCTGAGTCAACCCCATCAGCTTCCTCCTTCTCGTAAAGAGAACAGCCTCAGTTTTAAGAGGATTTATTTATTTATTTATTTTCATCTACAAGCATGATAAGATAGCTAATAGACGTTACAAATTTACAAAAATTAAAATACATATAAATATACATAATAAAAAAGATTTGAACTTGTCTCTAAAGATAAATCTATCTCTCTATAAACGCTGTTGAAATCAAGTATGGCTCTAGATATAGGTTCGTTTTTACCATAATTAGTTCTGTGACTTTGCTGAAACAAAAGATGCCTTATTCTTAAGAGTCTAGATGGAGCATATATGCGTACCATCGACAGTAGCGTAGGGCATCTTATCTGGTAGCACAGTAAGTCCTTCACAAACATTACATCATGAATTTGTCTTCATCCAATGCATTTTATAAAAAATATATTTTGTGAAACGCCTCTGAACTTTTTCGAGTCGATCTGAATAAGTAGAATAGTCAGGATTCCAAATGACATCGGCATATTCAAGAAGCGATCGAACTAACCCAGTGAAAAGTGATAACAAAGCAAATGGATATTTAAAGTCCGAACCGTTTCGTTTTATAAATCCAACAACTGAATTAGCTTTTGAAACGACATATTAAATATGTGGTCTTTGAAAGAAAATGAGGAGTCAAGCATAACACCTAAGTCCTTGATTTTCTCTACTCTGTTTAAACGAGTTGATCGAATTAAGTAGTTAAATTCGATATGAGAAGATCTGGTAAAAGATATCGCATTGCACTTACTTATGTTGAGTGCCAAGTCACTGGCGTTGCACCATTTAATAATACAGTTAAGATCCGATTGGATCAAATGACAATCTTCTATACGCTTAATGGTTGAAAAAAGTTTTAAGTCATCTGCGTACAGTGAACACTATATCGTTGATAAAAATAATAAAAAGTAATGAACCTAAATGGCTCCCTTGCGGTACGCCGGAGGTACAGTTTATAACTCTAGATAGGGAAGTTCCAATTTTTACTCTTTGAGTGCGACCAATGAGAAAAGATGAAATCCAACGAAGAATTTCAGAATGAAACCCAAAATATTCGGATTTTTCGAGAAGACTTGAATGCTGAACAGAATCGAAAGCTTTATTAAGTCGGTGCATATGAAGTCGGCTTGAGTTCTGTTCTCCATTTCATTAAGAATGTAAGAAGAAAAAGAAACCAAGTTCGTAACTGTATACCGTCCTGATACGAAACCTTATGAACTTGAGACACACATTCCTTCGTCAAAAACTCGATCCTATTTTTAACGATACTTTCAAAAAGTTTAGGAATTGCTGACAGTTTACAAATACCTCGATAGTTCTCAACATTATTTTTGGAGCCGGATTTATGAATTGGTACCAAAAATGACTCAAGGAAAATGCCTTCGAAAAAAAGAACGGTTAAAGATTGACCGAGAGCCCATTCCTAGTGCACCATTCGTAGTGCACCATTCTTCGA
Source organism: Portevinia maculata (assembly GCA_949715645.1). NCBI lineage: Eukaryota > Metazoa > Arthropoda > Insecta > Diptera > Syrphidae > Portevinia > Portevinia maculata. Next base: position 126,712,714 of record OX454527.1, read on the forward strand.
TCACGTCAAGGGACGCCTACGCGATGGCGCAGACAGTCGCTAGGCTATTCAGAAGATACTGTAAGATCTTATTCGGATCAACAAATTCGGCAAATAGCAATGAACAATTGGGTTCCAAAATCCGATAATTGCGACATTGCTTCGGCTACAATGCTTCCGTTACAATTAAATTGTTATCCCCAACGCGCCAACTTTTTTTTTAAACACACATACATTTATATGTATACAAAAGAATCTTAAACATATAAATCCCAAGAATTTCATTCGGATATACTTTGCTGTTATTTTTTAAAGATCCCAAAATAATCTTCCTTGTCTGTTTGATCTGAATAAAACCAAAAGGCTTTAGTTAAATAAATGGTTGACTTCTCTATAATTAATTGAAAAACATAATTCTACCTACTCCCAATTTCGATAAGAAGAATTTATGACGATTTAGGTAGGCTTATGCTTTTATGGGAAGGATTTTGAAGAACATGCTGTGTATGAAGTGGGGTATACAATGTTAAAACACTGGAATGTCTTATAATCTATTAGTTTCTGTATGTGGAACCTGATGACATACATAAATTCAACTGAAAAATATACAGGAAGAGTTAGAAATCAAGTCGCGCCCCTATCGGTATGAATTTTCTACCCAAAAACATTGTGAATTGAGATACTAATTGAGATACTCAACGGCATATGATTAGAACCGATCCCAACATAATTTAAGGGTTTCGCAGTCTGCTGTGGATAAAGAAAATTTTACTGTAACCCCAAAATTTGAAGGGAGAAATCGGGGAGCAGGCTATTTAGTCACATATTCAATTATCCATGGAGTATTTTGCTTGTTGCAGATATATAATAAGAAAACCTCCTTCCATTGGGTTTGCAAATAGGAAAATCACACGATTGCATGCAAACCGAATAGTTTTCACTTTAGCGTCTAGCTTCGTCACATGATGTGGACGAGTATCCTTAATCACACATTACCAATTTCACTGAGGCAGTGTTGACGGAAAACATTTCAATCGGGATACCTAAAAATGATTTCGAATTGAAAATTGGATGCAATTGAGTATATAATATCCCACTGAACACAAAATTTGTTGTGTAGGAAGTAGATGTTTTTAAAATTTCTTATATTTTGTATACAATACGTAGAAAGCTATAAGCTACGCAGATTTTTTAAAACAACTTACTTACTTTTCCTTAACGGGATTCTGACCCGTGAATAGTCTCTGCCTGAGACACTAAAGCCTTACATCCTCTGCGATCCCGGGCACGTTGCTTCCAATTGTCCAGACCAAGCGGTCTAAACTTTTATAAAGAGCCAAAGTGAGAAACGCTTCAAGTAGGTGTCAAGGTGACTCTAAATTAAACAAAAAACTATTCCGTTTATACAAATATCCCTCCAGCCATTCCACATGATATCATAGTGAATTGATACCCAATGCAGTCTAATAGTTTGCATAGATGCAAAGTTAGCCAATGAATTCTTTGTTCTAATGATCGTTACTACAATTCCGAACGGGGTGCCTGCACCTACTGTGTGCCATTCGGATTGGGCCATTACATGTCAACATTCGATATACTTCAATTGCTACACCTTGTAGCGCCACTTGACACCAGCAAAGCAGAAGTACGGACGACGCGATGACATATTCATTCATTGATGGTCGGCTCATGCAAAGTAAACAAAAGTATTGTTTATGTTTATGCATGCATTGCAGCGTCGTCATTGATTTAGTTATGTCGTACTCTACTTTGTGTTCAATGCTATGAATGTTATGAATTGTGAAATAACATTGTTAAGACACTACGTCTTCATTCTTTAAGAAACAATTATGGAAGATTATTTGACTTTTGATATCATTTTAAAAGCATCACATTTTGAGGGTTTTTTAGGCTCCTAATTACATTTTGTATGTTTGATTAATTTTATATTCTAGTTAACTTAATTTATTGCTTTCCATTGTACATTTTAAGGCTATTATTCTGGAGTTTTTTACATACTACGTTTATGTTTATTGTGGAATTTACATTATTGGTTTCTGTGACTTTAAATGGCCCGTGGTAAGGTATTTGCAATTTTTTTCTACTTTCTAATCTACTAAATCTCCAACTTTAAAATTTGACTTATTTGTATTCTTATCATATTCTATTGTTCTTTTGTTCTTAATATTATTAACAATCAAATGTATTCTTTTAATTACATGCTTAAGACTAGCTTTTATTTCATTTGTATAAGTTATGTAAAGTCTGTTATTATTAACTGAATCGTTTGGTAAACATGGTCTTTTTCCGTTTACACACCATTTTATACGGTGTATAATTTGTTATATACTCGAACATGAGGTGTTGTATTATATGCAAATGCATAGTATGGAATCCATTCGTCCCATTCATTGTTTGTGTTAAAGTTCAAGAGAAATTCGTTGAAAACTCTTGGCACAACGTTCACAAGCGTTTATGCATTTCTTTACCATTTGTCGTATACCTTTCCAAATATATCTTTGTTTTAACTTTATGATAGTTTTTCTTATGTCTAAATGTCGTCCGTGTGGTGAGTTATGAAATTCTACTATAATTTTATTTTTTTTTCCATCTTTATTATTTCTTTCGGTGGTTTATATGTCAATATCTTCATCGGCAGGTGGTCATTTTTATATTCTTGTTGCAACTTATTTAAAGTCCTTTAAAATTCTTCTTTCTTTATATACTTAAATATCATATCTTCTTCACTTAGTGCAAGTTCCTTAACGGGTAGCCTTCTTAATTCTGATGACAGCTTTTCTAGTATCGAAACTTCTTCCACTAGGTCTTCACTGCATCGCACTATAACTTCATTTCTCTTTATATCAAATATTGGTCATTTGCATCACGCTATTATAAATCTTAATTTTCTTATATTTCTGACGTCAGTTAAAGATGTACAATTTCAAATATGAAGGTGATCAGTCTTCTGCTGAGATTTGTAATCCTTTTTCCTATAATTATCTTTATTGGCAACTTGATTTGCCATTCCCCTTGTTACTGCCATAATTCTCTCCTTTGAGTTGTCATTATTATTATTATTATTCTCTACCATAGATACGAGATAGATTTCGTAGATAGATACGAGTACTTTATTCTTGCTTCATGAAATAAAAATACGTTGTCGCCCAATTTATATTATATAATTGCAGAGATTTGACATTTTTTGTTTTTCAACTGAACACAGTTGCATGTTAGCTACCTAATTTGTTATCTAGCTAACGCCATAACTAAGTAACTAACGTAGTTAAATTAGCTGCGCTAAAAATGCAATCGATTTGGTGGTTAGCTATCATAATGAGAACTAATTTTTGCTATTAGCTATTAGTTGCAGGTTGTGTAACTAAGGTCGTTAGGTATCCAAAGTTAGTTGCGGATGACAACTAAAAGTTGGTTAGCTTTTTAGCTGTAGCTTTTTAGCTGTCTAGGTAATAATTAATAACTAAATCAAAATTTATTGTTTTGCTATAATGGCGATAATTTATTGGGATTTATTCTGCATATTGCGTTTAAAATAAAAATTGATTGAATGCCCCTTTTATTTTACATCAGGTTATTTTACAAAGAGGTCCTTGGAGTCACAATAAAGGTCCTTTAAACCCGAAAAAGGATATTTTCCCAAAATGTCTTTAGAAACGGCACGGTTATATGAGTTCAATGCTATTTGAATGAGGGGTGCTAGGAACAACAAACATTTTGGTAAAATATCCTTTTTTCGACTTTTAAGGACCTTTTTGTTGTTCCAAAGACCTCTTAGTCAAATAACATTGAACGGAGATATACCGTGCGGATTCTAATGACATTTTGGAAAAATATCCTGTTAAGGACCTTTTTTGTTGTTGCAAGGACCTGTTAGTCAAATAACAATGAGCAGAGATATACCGTGCGGATTCTAATGACATTTTGGAACAATATTCTGTTTTCGACTATTAAGGACCTTTTTTGTTGTTGCAAGGACCTCTTAGCCAAATAAAATTGAACACAGATATACCGTGTGGATTCTAACGGCATTTTGGAAAAATATCCTTTCTTCGACTTTTAAGGACCTTTTTTGTTGTTGCAAGAACCTCTTAGTCAAATAACATTGAACACAGATATACCGTGTGGATTCTAATGGCAATTTGGAAAAATATCCTGTCTTCGACTTCTAAGGACCTTTTTTGTTGTTGCAAGGACCTCTTAGTCAAAGACCATTGAACACAGATATAGTGTGGATTCTAACGGCATTTTGGAAAAATATTCTTTCTTCGACTTTTAAGGACCTTTTTTGTTGTTGCAAGGACCTCTTAGTCAAATAACATTGAACACAGATATACCGTGTGGACTCTAACGACATTTTGGAAAAATATTCTTTCTTCGACTTTTAAGGACCTTTTTTGTTGTTGCAAGGACCTCTTAGTCAAATAACATTGAACACAGATATACCGTGTGGATTCTAATGGCATTTTGGAAAAATATCCTTTTTTCTACTTTTAAGGACCTTTTTGTTGTTCCAAGGATCTGTTAGTCCAATAACATTGTCTATATTATAAATTTCAGCTCCCTATCTCAAACTTTGGTTTTTTGCCGTCCGTCCTGAAAATCTGAAGATGACGGTGACGCTGAAAATCTGACGATGACGCTGACGCTGAAAATCTGACGGTGACGCTCCATATTTCCAACTAGCCCATACCGAGAGCAAAGATACTTACACATCAACGAGAGCAAAGATGTTTCCACATCCATTAGTGTTCATTGTTCGTTTTTTGTATACTATTTCGAAGTCATAATCAGATAAGTTCATTCTGATCCTTGTTAGTTAGAAGAAGGATTCTTGTGCGCAAATAGTCCAACTCAAGGTCTACTGTCGGTTACTACAATAAATTTTCTATAATGTATAATGTTAATGTAATGTTTTTGCAAAGATTTGCTTGCATATGATATTGGCAAATCATGACCTATTTCACCTTGTGAAAGTACTGCACCTGTGAAATTTGATGCGTCGCGTCGGTGGTAAGAACAAAATGTTTATTGTATGTTGGTGGGTTTATTAATTTCTGTTTCAATTCTTTGAATGCTATCTCACATTCGTTTTACCAAATGAAGGATGGGTTCTTTTTAAGGAGTGCATTCATACTTTAGGAAATTTCAGCAACATTTTAAATGAATCTTCTTTAGTAATTACAGAATGCGACAAATCTTCTTACGTGTTCTGAATTCTTGGGTAGGTACGGGATAATTTGCAATTGTAGCAATTGTAGTATTTGGCAGGGTCTGTTTTGATGCTCTCTTCCGTTATTAAATGTCTTTAATATACGACTTATGATTTCAGGAAATGACACTTCGTTTTGGTGGCGCTTACAGTCCGGGGTGGACGACGGCCTCAACCAACAAGGCCCTCCATCCATAAGGGTCCCTCGCTAGCTGCTCCAGTTACGCACACCAAGTTGGTTGAGGTCATTCTCCAATTGTGCGCGCCACCTAAGGTGGGGTCTTCCTCTGCTGCGTTAACCCTTAGGGGTGGATTCGAAGACTCATCGGGCTGGTGCGTTGTTGTACATACGCTATACGTGTCCCAGCCATCTCAGCCCTTGTATTTTTAGCTTTTTGACCAGCGTCGCTGTATAGATTAGATTAGATTAGATTAGATTCTTTATTTCATGAAATATATGTATAATAGTTTGTGTTTGAGAACACGAGCATGGCAGAAATAGCCGTCTGCCGTCGCTGTATAGCCCGTATAGTTCGTCGTTGAATCTACTTCTCCACAATACAGCAGGACCGAGATGATTAAAGTCTTATATAATAACTCATTGGTTCTATGAGAGAGGGCTTTATTTCTTAGATGCCATGCCTTCTTAGCCCGAAGAAACAGCGATTGGCAAGAGTGATTCCGCGATTTTGCGAAGTGATAGTGGAGCCCAGGTAGACAAAGTCTTTAACTACTTCAAAGTTGTATCTGTTCATCGTGACGTTTTGTCCGAGTCGCCGATGTTGAGAGTCCTTTCTCGTTGACAGCATATACTTCGTTTTGTCCTCATTAACTGCCTGACCCATCTTCGCCGCCTCCGTTTCGAAATATGAGTTGGTGCATGCTCCTTACCAAGCCATCTCCCACTGCTTTGAAAAGCTCGGCTGGAAGTCCATCCGATCCCGCAGCTTTGTTGGACTTACGTTTGGATATCGTTATCCTCACTTCGTATAGGTCGGGTGGACGGAAGTTTTGGCTATCATCGTCCAAGCCTAACATATCATTCTGCCTGACAGCGGGTTGTTGGCTGTCTCTGCCGTTTCACAGTCTGCAGAAGTGTTCTTTCCAAATATTCAGCACCGACTGTGAATCTACTACAACTGTATTCATGCTCATCTTGGGTGGATTGCTTTACCCTTTGGTAGAACTTTCGAACATTGCCACTGCAGTACACTTAATTGAGTTTAACTTAAGGTTTACTTGTTTCAAAAACTTTAACTAAACTGTCATTGTGGTGCTTTAGGCTGAAGCTTCAAGTTTTGATTTAATATTGTAGCAGACATATTGTTTCTAAAGTCGTTATTTCATTTCGACTGCGTTGACATTATCACGACCGTGATACTTTTATCTTTCAACTCTATTTCTCTTGAATTCGAAGACCATGTTTTTCTAAATATCCCCTTTGTATTAGCATCAATCCATATTTTACTTATTTTGGTCAAATTATTTTCTATTCTAACTCTGTTAATTAATAATTTATCTAAACTTTGATAACATGTTTTCTTAGTATCTGTTTTCTTACGTAGGATTTTTATAATAATTATTGACATAAACTATGATAACAAGGTATTATTATTAAATTTTGAATAGTAAACTATCAAAAGACATTTCTTAAGAATACTTTCCTTACTCATTAAAAATTTCTTAAGAGTATTTTCTTTACTATTTAAAAATACGGAAATAACTATGCTATAATGACATTAAACAAATTTCTAACTTGTTCTTTAATTTGGATTCTAATAGTTGAATAGAAATAAAATTCTTTATATTCATGTTGTAGTAGTTATTGTAACAGCTAAGCATGCAAATCACACTGTCAAACCATATTTATATTCATGTACCTACACTCATAAGCTGTGTTTATATATACACATACAGTCATACACATGTAAGATTAAGAATAAGAATAAAGAGAGCGTCAGTTTGATCTATGATCGCATTCACAGAAATGATTCTTCTGATTCGTCTGCACAATCGAATAGAAAATTGATACCCAATACACTCTAAAGCTTGCATAGATACAAAGTAATCTAATGGATTCTTCGTTCTACGAACGGGGTGCCTGTATTTAATCTTGCGGTACAGAAATGGGCCATAACATGTCACTGAAATACCTGAAACCAGCAAAGCAGTGTAGTACGGATGACACGATGGCACATTCATTTATTGATGGTCGGTGCATGCAAAGTAAACAAAAGAATTGTTTGTGTTTATGCATGGCTTGTAGCGTCGTCATCGCTTTAGTTTTGTCGTACTCTACTTTGTGTCCACTGCAATGAATGTTATGAATTGTTACATAACATTGTTGGCACACTACAATTCTCCTCCATTCGCCCTCCTCGCACACAGGACCAAAAATCCGTCCATCACTAGGCACCATTAAGCAGGACAGGCACGATTAAGGCTAGATAGAGCATGCATTTTGTTTTTCGTGTGGTGAGTTTTGAACCCATTTGTTTGGCCAAACCGAAGTAGCAGCGGTTTCGCAAGGTAATTCTCCGTCGGATCTCCACTTGGGTGTCATTGGTGGAGTTGATGTTCGCTTCAAGGTTGGTAAACTCCTTAACTACCTCGAAGTTATTGCTATTAACAGTGACGTTTTGTTCTAGAGGGTGGACAGATGTTTGTTTGTTTGTTGACAGCATGTATTTAGTCGTGTCCTCATTAACTTCAAGACCAACCAATTTCACCTGTTCTTCAAACGCCGTAAAAGCCGCTCGCACGGCACGCTGGAAACGGCCGATGATGTCCCAATAGTTGGACGGATCTATTGAAAAAAGTGCATGCCGTGTTAACACCTGCCCTGCGCCATGTAAAGTCCATAAAATGATCGCCTCGACTTGAAATGCGGTGGTCTGTTCCAGAAGTTGCCTCAGTGTGAAAAGTTGGTCTATTATCATCGATTTAGCAGCTGTTGGAAAGGCTGCTAAAATAAATCTACTATTCCCTGCGCTTCGGTGACTGGGTTTCTGTCGCTGTTGGCAGTTCGCAGCTTCTTCTCGTTGAACATTCGAGCTCTAAATTTAGCCGCAAGAAGAAAACGGTCAACGTTTTCCGCTTGGAATGTGTGCACGTTTAAGATGTTGGATTCGTTTTGGATCGATTAGCACATGGTCGATTTTGTTGGCAGTTTGACTATCGATTTTTACCATTTCATTATACCTGATCCTATCCACCGTATCTCCTGGATCGCGGTTATATCTGCCTTGTACCGCTCGATGACAAACTCAAGTTTTTGAGTAGCACCTGGGGTGTACAGCGTCCGCACTTTCCAGGTGCACAGTTTCATATCGTAGTCCACTGACGTCGCTGGTCTGCTGTGGCCACCAGAAGGTATTAGTTATCCAAGTCTTCTCGTGTCTCTCTCATAACTAGACTTGCTTGACGTGGTCAGGAAGTTTTCCCGACGGCACAATCCCCAACCTGGAGGACCAGGCCCTTGTTTTCACCATAGGACAGCGGGCCGGATATTCTGATGCCAGTAACCCACTTCGGGTATGTGATAGCTGTCGTTGGCCCAGAGAGGGTTCATCACAATTTTTCAACACCCTAACTAAGTCTACAAAAATCCTTATTGACCTCAGCTCCAAATATGTCGCAGTAGCTCATCTAAGGTATTTGCCATGCTGGCTGTTGACGGCAACGTTGACTCAATCACGTGAATTCATCCGCCGAACGGCCTCCTTCTGAGGGGCTCACGCAATTCTTCTGAGACTCACCGTCACCAGTCAGTCATTTTCAGCAGAACGTTATAAAGTTACTAATTTCTTCTTGTTCAACCCTCGCCCTCATAAGTTTAGCAAGTCAAGTCTGGAAGACATCGCCAGCATCCGGTATTTACCACGAGGCACAGTGTGACGAATCGCTGATTTAGCTTGGTTTAATTAAAAAAATGTCATGTACAAAATTAAACAAAAACCGGCTTCTCTCAGAGAGTAAACCTCCTACGTAATGGCTGTGCAATTTTTTTTATGGTAACTTCGTGCAACAAAAAAAAATCTCAAACTTCAAATTGTGTATAATTTTTTTAAAAGAAGGTCAATTTGAAGAGCAATTGTTTATATTGTTTTTAATTGGTGCGCGTACATTTTACTTTCTTTTTTTCTCAATAAGTAAATAGTCAATTGATATAAAAGTAAGTTTTTCTAAAATAATTAGAGATTTTGTTTAATATAAGGGGTAAATATGAAAGTAAAATTTATAGATAAAATATATGTTTTTTGTATTCATTAGACAAAGTATAGTTGTTCAGACTAAGCTTGGACAATTTTGTGGCCAAGATTTGGTTGCTGCAGCCATTAGCTACGGAACGAATTGAGATTGGAAGACCTTCGTCGTTGCGTCAGCTTATCTCCCCTATGATTCAGTAGTGCCTCCACCACCAAGGGCAATTGCTGAACTCATTGCGACAACAGGAAGATGGGCCTGGTTATATGCTGCAATGTCAATGCTCAAAACACTGTTTGGGGCAGCAGCAAATGCAACATGTGAGGAAACCATCTCCTGGATTTCATTCTATCATCTGATCTTATTATCAATAATGTGGCTGGCAGCCAACTTTTGTGACGTCAAGAAGACAGGAGGTGATCGACCTGACTTTATCAAATAGATAATTTATGGCGGTTACCAACTGGAGGGTCTCTTCGGAGGCATCCCTCTCAGATCATAGATATATCGAATTCCAAATCGAATGCGAAGCCATAACTTTGCAGGAGAGGAGGAAGCCAAGAAAAACCAACTGGATACGGTTCAGGCAGGAAATGGGAAAAACTCTTAAAACTCCAACAAAACTCAGGACGAGACAAAATTTAGAGGAAGCTGTTCAAAACCTGATTAGTGCCATTATTAGCTGTTTCGAACTGACGTGCCCAGTAAGTAAACCCACTGGCAGAACGCCGGTTCCCTGGTGGAGCTCGGAACTGCAAAGAATCCGAAGAGAAGCTAGAAAGTTTCTAAATAGGTCACTCAAGACTGATTTGGAGACAGACTGAAATCTCTACCGATCGAAGCGGAAGGAACATACGAGGCTAATTCGGGTATCGAAAACTGCTTCTTATAGAAAAGATACAAACTCTGGGTGAAACTAGTAGGTTGGTTAAGTTCTGAAAAAGGGCAAACCAGCCTGGACTCACTTAGAAAACTTGATGGTACATACCTTCACTGAGAAGAAAGCGGAAACTCTTAGTTATTTCCTGGAGTCTCACTTTTTGGGTAACCAGATTACAAATTGGTTCACAACCAGCCCCGATTACCGAGACTATGAGTGAGCCAAGACAAACAACTCGGCGTAGCTGGTATATTGCGAAGGCCGTGGTAACGGACGAGGCCATTAAATACGCTTTTGCGTCTTTTGACGGCTTCATGTCACCTGGTACGGACGGAATATACACAGCCATGCTGCAACAATGTACAAACCAGTTGCTACCGACTATGAAGAAAATCTTCACCGCTGTCCTAGCACTGTCACACATTCCAACACCCTGACGTACAGCTAGAGCGGCATTTATATACCAAAAATTGGCAGAAGTGACTACTCGCTCGCCAAGTGCTTCAGACCAATCAGTCTGACTTCCTTCTTGCTGAAAAGCATGGAAAGGCTGGTCGAGCTTCACGTGCGCAAAACTGCTTTGCGATTGCACCCACTATCTCAGATGAAACATGACTATCAACGCAGAAAATCTAGTTCGTAGAATTGAGGGCGCGCTTGACAGAAAAGAATACGCGAAGGACATTTTCATCGATATTGAGGGTGCTTTTGACAATGCGACTTTTGATAGCATGTGCAGCTCCGCCAGACAACGCGCCGTAGACGAACCATTGGTGTTGTGGATTAAAGCAATGCTAATGAATAGAACGTTGGTTTCGGATGCGGATTGTGGCCGCTATGTTATGGCGGGGGTAAACAGAGGCTGCCCGCAAGGCGGCGTTCTGTCTCCACTGCTGTGGTGTATTCTGGCCGACTCTCTGTTGAACGTACTCAACAGTTCTAATGTATACGCTCAGGCGTACGCGGATGATGTTGCCGTGCTTTCTGTTGGATCATGCCTTGTATGCGCCAAGTCGCAGGCGGCCCGTGACGTGATCGACAAATGGTGCACTAGGAATGGGCTCTCGGTCAATCCTCTTCAAACCGAGGTTGTTCTCTTTACGAGAAGGAGGAAGCTGGTCGGGTTGACTCAGCCAGTGCTAAGAGGCGTCATAATCCAACTATCCAATGAAGCAAAGTATCTGGGAGTCATCCTGGATAGCAAACTTCTTTTTTAGTCTACGCCCGATGATGAAGCTACGGCTTCGAAACGCGTTGCGTTAATAATTATTAACAAATAACAATAATCGTTGTGAAAATAAAATATTAAAATAAAAAAGATATTAAAGAAAATAAAAACATTTGTTTGATTTAATTATCACCTTTGACAAACTTCTTTGGTCCAAGCATGTTGAGCTGAAGACTGCCAAGGCGCTGTCTGTTTTCTGGCAGGGCAAAGGCATTTTCGGCAAGACAAAGCTATCTCACGTCTAAGAAGAGGTGGCTTTTGGTATAATTTGCACTGGAGTTCTGATGAACTTACGCAACGGTTGTCCTTCGACTCCTGTCTTATGGATATGCCGTCTGATACGATGACACCGGAACTTCGGCTAAAGCGCAACTACGAAGTTGACTTTCCTCGCGTTCAGGACTGGCTCTGGCCGGACTCTGAACCTGGAAGGGAATGCAGTCGAATCTTCACGGATGGCTCTAAAACCAATCAAGGATCTGGTGCTGTTGTCTTCGTGGAGAGCGACAACGTTAGACTGTTCTTCCCTTTAGGCAAACATGCGTCAGTCTTCCAAACAGAAGACTTATGCTATCCTAATGGCCATGGAATATATTACGAGGAACAGACGTTCCGAAGTATCTGCGTCTGTAGCGATAGTCAGGCTGCGCTTAAGACCTTGCTCAAACCCTTAACTACCTCCAAAATAGTACGTGAATGCAAGATTTCTCTGAATTCGGTCGGAAGGCTGAATTCACTTAAACTTGTCTGGGTTTCGGGTCATAACGGGATCAGAGATCTCCGATGAACTTGCTAAACAGAGCTTGGAGGGGGACTTCTCAGGACCTGAACCAGCGATTTGTCTGCCTGCATCCTCGGTCGGGGCTTCCATTGACGGTTCGGTTTCTTATGAACACAATCACCGTTGGCATGACTCTCCAGGGTGCAGACAGACTAAGCTAATTCTCCCCGACGTCGGTAGGAAATCCGCGGCATTCTTGTTGTCTCTCAACAGAAAAGACAGACAGACTACTGGCGTTCTTACGGGACACTACGCTTTTGCCAAACACCTTAACGTGCTAGGCCTAAGCGATACCACCAACTGTGAAGCCTGTGGAGAAAGCGACGACACTGCGGAACATTTCCTCTGTGATTGCCCTTCGTTTGCTCGTATCAGGTGGCAGGTATTTGGTGCGGATATGGTGAGTGCTGTAAACCTAAGCTCCTTATCATTGAAGCGCCTTCTCGTTTTTCTTAGGAAAATCAGTAAATTCTCACAGTAAAATGTGGTGTGTCTGCCTGGTAGTACAATGGACCAGTATTGAGTCTGAGTGGTCCAGTGTATAAAGTCTCGCACTCCGACAAAGAAGAAGAAAAAAATAGTTGTTCAGTGTTGTTCAAGTTGGAGATCGTGTTTGTTCTAAAGCCTTGCATATGCACTGCACTTGCGAACAGGTGCGACACTCATACTAAATTTTTCGTTTTTTAGGATGCCCATCAAAATCACGAAAAAGCAAATTTTTGATGTTGGGATTTCTAAAGCCAAAATTAAGCGCTTATGCTGTTCTTGCTTTTGTTATGGATATATAAGATTTGACGAGAGATGGGCCAAAAGTGCTCGGCATAGAGAGCACTTCGAAAATTCAATTTCTCTGTGGCTAAATGAAAATCTAACATTACCACAACATAATCTTAGATGAAATACCTTCTTCATCTAGAGTAGGAAGACCGAGAAAAAGCTTTGATGAGTGCTGTGAGAAAAGCAAGAAAAGAAAAATTAAAACCATTTTAGAGTCTGCTGAAGAAATTGCGATGGCTCATGAAAAAAGGCTTAGACAAGACGAAAAAAGAAATATTGGTATTGCAGGGAAGACAATGGGCCCTAGCGAGGTAACCGTCGGAACGGAAAATTCTCCGAAATCGTCCGAATCGGAGAATATTTTGCTTAAAGTTAATTCCGTTCCGACGGATCGGAACATTTTTCCGCCAAAATCTAACGCACACTGGCGGTATGGTTGTAGTACGATGAAGTGCATTTTTTCCTGTTTTTGACATTTTGACACACAAGTTTTTTTCCGAAATCGTCCGCCAACATTTTGTTGCGGAATTTGTTGTTTTTTTATGTAAACACCTTGTAAATTGGATTTTCGATGCACGAATTTTTTGAATAAAAATTTAATTTTGCTATAGGTAATGGTGATAATTTATTAGGATTTATTATGCAAATAAAAATTGATTGAATGTCCCTTTTATTTTACATCAGGTTATTTTACAAAGAGGTCCTTGGAGCCACAATAAAGGTCCTTTAAACCCGAAAAAGGTTGTTTTCCAAAAATGTCTTTAGAAACAGCACGGTATATATGAGTTCAATGGTTTTTGAATAAATGATCCTAGGAACAACAAACATTTTGGAAAAATATCCTGGTTTCGACTATTAAGGACCTTTTTTGTTGTTGCAAGGACCTCTTAGTCAAATAACACTGAACACACATATACCGTGTGGATTCTAACGGCATTTTGGAAAAATATCCTTTTTTCTACTTTTAAGGATCTTTTTTGTTGTTCCAAGGATCTGTTAGTCAAATAACATTGAACATAATATACTGCCCGGTTTTGTAGGAGTTTTTGAAAAAAAAATTTTCGGGCTTAAGGACCTTATTTAGTGCTCCAAGGACCTAATTATTAGTAACACTCTGGCAACTATTTTTTCACAACTAAACACGCTTACATAGTTGCACTTCGCAACTAATAACTAATTTAAATTTCCAAAATTTGTTTAGTTACTACAGCTAATTTAGTTGTAGCTTTTTAGTTAAACTAACTTTTGTGCAACTCTGCTATTGACTTACCAAGTTGAGCGGTTCCAATTCACTAACTTCAATGATTTTTACATGATCATTTTGATGAATATATATTTTATTTACCGTTAGAAAGTAAAAAACGAAATAAATAAATTCAAATGCAACTAACAATAAGCTTTAGTATCTATTTCTGCCACTCCCTGATCGTCCTCCACCGAATCCCCCTCCTCCGTAGCCAAAATCACGACTACCGCCACCGCGGCCACCAAACTGTTCCATTTCATTTGCACGCTTGTCTTTCTTTACCTGGAAACGGCGAGCCATATCCCTCAGTTCGTCAGGTACCTCTTGGTCAGCTTCTAAGATCTTAATCAACTCTTTCGACGATCCCCAATCAGAACGCGTGAAGAAACTTGACGACGCGACGTACCAAGGCGACCCGCACGACCTGTACGACCAACACGATGCACGTACTCCTCGATGTTGCAGGGGAAATCACAGTTGATAACATATCTATGGAATGATGAATTTATTAATCTGCAAGTCAACATTTATGAATTACTTACGTTATATCCTCGATATCAAGCCCTCTGTTTGCTTTACATCGGTTGCAATGAGAATCCTCACCTTGCCAATTCTGCTACACCCCAGTTCTACGCTCGTTTTTATCGTCTTCTTCTTATCAGGAAACTTTCCACACTGTTTATTCCACGAATCGTTGCGGTCGAGAAGAACACTTCAAAGTGCGCCTCCAGACCGTCACACATCAGCCGTAGGTTGACACTTTTCACTCAGAATTCACTTTACAAAATCTACCATAACAAATTAAAGTACAAATAAATGTAAATAAATGTAATGGTACAATCACACAACACAAAATGAAGACCGCCGATTGATGTCTCAAATTGAAGACGGAAAAAACAAATGCATAATAAGGACTATCAAAACACACTGCTTTTTTTGACTTTTAAATGGAATTGTTTTCATCTTTTGACAACTCGGTAATTACATATGTTTGAATTATACAGATGGTAGTTTCGAAAATATATCGATATTTGACTGAATCGATATATTTTAAATAAAAATCGATTTGTGTTCTAGTTAACGCTAGCGTACAATTTATTGGCAAAGTGACATCCTTCCTTGTTAAGAACTATGAAATCAAACTCCCTTTATTGATATATGATAATTTAAAGCTCTTTTAAGTCTTCATTATATATAAGTATCGAAAGACATATTGACTTATCGATATTTAAACGTACTTTGCACATCTTTTTCAGAACTTTAAGTCCGTCGCATGTCGAATCAATGCGACGCGGTGCGCCATCGCAATTATATATAATTTTTCTCCGATGACAGACACCTCGAAGGCAATTTGAGTCTCCGAAGGAGTATGCGTTGCGGAGAATTTTCCGTTCCGACGGTTACCTCGCTAGGGCAGATTATCTGAAAGTTTTCCGAACCGAGGTTTGATTAAAGAAGTTTGAAATGCTACCCAAATAAATAAGCTCAAAAAGGCGTTTTAAGTTCCGTTGCTGACCTAAAAGAACTATCCTTGATAATAAAATGCGGCTGTGATGGTGCTCGACAGAAATCATACAAACAACAATTTTCTGCTGGTGATAATTCGGATGAAAATCTTTTTTGTATCTCAATGGCTCCCATCCAGATGTATTTCTTTAATTATGAAATTAGGCAAGAACTTTGGCAAAACCCTGCCCCGTCATCAACCCGATATTGTCGACCAATAAAATTACATTTTGCTAAGGAAACCACAGAACGGATTAAGTCAGAGGTAGAATCAATTCAAGATCAAATTAAAACCCTACTTCCTTAGAATTTAACATTGACAGTTTGCATATCATAATTAAACCGGTCTTTTTGTTAACTATGATTGATGGAACAATTTGTACTGCTTTATCATCCACAACATCTTCATCACAAACGTGTTACATTTGCGGTCCAAACCCTCCGAAATGAACAATTTAACTAATCTTTTAACTAGGCATGTGAACCAAGAAGCAATGTCCTTTGGATTCACTCATGAATACGATTTATGGAATGCATCCTTCACATAGCGTATAGATTAGATGTCAAGGTGTGGCAGGTAAGAGACCAAGGCAGTAAAGAAACATAGGGACGGGCTACAGTCCGCTTGGGCGAACTGTTGGATACCCTATTCTTATTCCTATCCCTCATAAGTGGGCGTGACAAAAGTCTAAGTATGGTTGAATTGTTAAGAACGCTTTACATATTTTGTTATATAACATTTAAAGGATTTTATCAAAAAAAAACGCTCCCTAGCTCAAACTTGGGTGTTTCAATAAAATTGTTTTATTTAATTGTGGGCGTGTCAGTAGGCAGATTTAAAAAAATTAACACATGAGCATAAAGCGCCCCTAGAGAGTATATATTATAAATTTCAGCTCCCTAGCTCACTTTGAATTTTCAAAAAAAAAAAAAATAATAATAATTGTGGGCGTGCCAGTGGGCGGATTTTGAAAATATTTACACATAAGCATAAAGGGCCCATAGAGAGTATATATTATAAATTTCAGCTCCCTAGCTCAAACTTTGGATTTTCAAAAAAATTGTTTTATTTATTTGTGGGCGTGTCAGTGGGCGGATTTTGAAAATATTTATACATGAGCTTAAAGGGCCCATAGAGAGTATATATTAAAAATTTCAGCTCCCTAGCTCAAATTTTGGTTTTTCAATAAAATTGTTTTATTTTTTTGTGGGCGTGGCAGTGGGCGGATTTTGAAAATTTTTTATCCCGAGCAGTTTTAGGAGTCATAGATCATATATAAAAAATTTCAGCTTTCTAGCTCAAAATTCGATTTTTTCCAAAATTTTGTTTTTTTTTGAGTTTGTGGGCGTGTCTGTGGGCGGATTTCAAAAATTCGTAAACTTGATTATTTCGGGACCCTAGAGAGTATATGGTTAAAATTTCAGCTCTCTAGGTCCAGTTTAAAGGCCTAATTTTTGCCGACGGACGGACGGACGGACGGACGGACGGACGGACGGACGGACGGACGGACATGGCTAGATCGACATTACTATCGATGCTGATCATAAATATAGTAACTTTTAGGGGTCTACGGGCAATATTAAGGTATGTTACAAACTATGCGTCAAAATTAATAGACCCCTAGAATAGGGTATAAAAAGTCAAAGCCAGAAAAAAAATCATTTATTTCATTTCATTTCATTTATTTTAGCATAATAACGTTACACAGTAAGATACAAAATCTTTTTAAATTGCGTAAGTTTTAAAGGTACAATTTACTATTTGTTACGTTACTACTATTTATTTACAACAATAACAACAGTTAAAATTTAGAAATATTGTTGACAATTTATCATTAAAAGAGATTAAAAAAAAGAAAAGATGTAAATAACTGAATTTAGAAAAAAATAAGTAAAAACAAAGAAAAATAAAGAGAAAAGAGAAGAAGAAAAAAATTCAAAGAAAAAAGAAAATAACAAATCATCATCATCAAAGTGTTTCTAAGTATTGCTTAATCTTCGTTTTGAACTGGGTTGTACAGCTTACCATTCTGATAGATCGGGGAAGGGAGTTCCACAGCCGAATCGCATGGGTGAAAAATTGGCGTTCCGATACTAAATAAGTGTAGCGCATAGGTAAGAGGTCACAGCTTCTGACAGATCGCGGGAATCTTAACATATTATAGAGGTAAGCAGGTTGACGCGTTTGCATTATACCATGTATAATGTTAATGTTCTTAGCTTGAAGAGGTTTTCGATGGTAAGTCCGTATATTGATTTTGAGAAATTGGATAGATATAGCGCGCGATGCTATTATAAGCAACCTTAAGCTTACGTTTATGCTCGTAATCACAATTTGCAAAAAACTCACACCCATATAATAAAATCGGAACTAGTAAGGTTTTTGCAAGAATCATTCTCGTTTTAATGGGGGTGATTTTTTGTGTAGCCCAAAGCATACGAAGGCCACCATATAATCTACCAACAGTTAACCTTATGTGGACATTCCAAGTTAGCGTTTTATCAAATACTAAGCCAAGGTTTTTCGCAGAATCTACATACTCAATGGGTGTATTGTTGAGACATATTTTAGGGAAATACGATGTATCTACTGGCTTCCTGGATATTACTAGGCATTTCGTCTTTAATGGGTTAAGACAAAGGCCATTTGATCGAGCCCAGCACACAATCCTATGTAGATCCTCATTCACTTCACAAGCCCCATTTTCGACAAGTCCTAATGGAAAACTTTTTCGCACCTGGACATCATCAGCATACATGTCAATTGACCAGTTTAGTGAACACGAGGGAAGGTCATTGATGTACATTGAAAAAAACAATGGGCCCAATGTTACAACAAAGTAGGTTATTTCTTTTTAGAAAACTCCGTATTTGTTTGTTCATAATTTTTTCAAGAAATTTCAACAGATATGGTAGAATGGCAATTGGACTAAACTCGTTACGACTTTTGGGAACAGGTATGATTTTAGCTCGTTTCCAAGCACTGGGAAAGATTCCTGTTATAAAAATTGTGTTGAAAAAATGCGTAATGTATTTCAATATATAAGGAAGGATAGCCTTTATAAACACCAGATGAGTTTCCTCAAATCCAACCGCATTAGATTTAATAGCCATTAAGCTCTCTAAGACATCGGTATCTTCGACAGCTTGAAAACAAAAACTATTTGGGGGATTCATGATGTGATTGAGAGTCGTTAGAGCAAATCGAGGGGGATTGGAATGTTCACATGTATTAGAGGAGGGAAGGGAAGTAAAGTTTTTATTTAGTTCATTACAGTCAATATTACCAAGATTGCTGTTTAAATATTTACCCACTCCAATCTCTCTCAGATTTTTCCAAAGCTTGTGTCCAGCCAGCGAAGGATCAAGTCGTGGAGCATAAATGTGTTTTTTAGCTTCTCTTATGTCACATGTGACCCTATTTCTTAGAGCTCGATATGCATTGAGGAACACATCTAAACGAAAACGCATCCAACACTTATAAGCTTGATTACGCTTTCGGATTAAATCTTTAATGGTATTTGTAAACCAAGGATGGTCATTTGTTCTAGGAGGTTTAATTACAAGTGGAACATGATTATTGAAAATATTGCCTATATTACTCTGAATAAAAGTTACTTGATCATCAACGGATGGCATTTCATAGATGCGATACCATTCGATCGATCTTAAATCCTCTTCAAGTCGAACCAAGTTAATTTTTTTTTAAATCTCTATAGCAATAATTTGGGTTAAAAGTAACGGGTTCACATTCAAATGTTAGATGGATGAGGTCATGATGGGAGAAACAGGAAGCGGAAAGTTGATTATAGTGGAGGACTTTATGCAGATGACTTACAAAAAATACATCGAGGAGTGTACTGTTATCCTTGGTAAAATGAGTAGGTGTACATGTATTTACAGGCATAAGATTCAAAGTTCTCATACTATCAACGAGGGATGTATCCTCCAAGATATTGATATTAAGGTCTCCAGCAATAACAATAAAATGTGATATATAAGACAACTCATCTAACACGGCAATCACCGGATTTGTGTTAATGCTGCGGCTTGGTCGGTATATTGAGCCCAGTAAAATTGTATTCCCCTTACAAATAATTTCAATAAAAAGGTACTCAAACGCACTACCAGATGGCGACTCACGTATTAATCGACAGCCTTTACGAATATAAATTGCAACACCTCCCCCAACACGGTCGACTCTGTCAGACCGAAAACATCTAAAGCCATCCAAGTTACACAAGGCATTACTTATGTCAGGCGAGAACCACGTTTCAGAAACACAAACAACATCAACATTCGAACCTTCAAATAGGAACCCGAATTCATCTATTTTCATTCGTAAGCTCTGCGCATTAATATGACACACCTGTAAGCCATTGCGACGACGACACAAAATTTCTATCATTACACGCGAGTATCCTCACTAGCGCTGGCTGCAGGTACCCTTTCAATGCTCTCATTGGGTACACCCATTGATAATTAATTTTAATGGCAAGCACCGTGTGAGGAACACCTAACTTATAAAAAAATCAAGCCGCACAAACCACTCTAGAAACCAAACAATTAGCAATGACACAGAAATGATGATGATTGGATATTTTAGCCAAATATGAAATTTAATACAAATAAATAAAAGATAATAAAATTGAATTTGGATTAAATTAGAACAATAAAAAGAAAATAGAAAAAGAAGTATGTAAATAAGATATAAAGAAAAAGAGAAGTAATTATAACGCTGGACCTGGGCGATTTTCATCAGGATCATTGACATCACCAGCTGTTGTTATCGTTTCTGCTCGCTGGCAAACTCAGCTAAGTCCTCCATCGTTTCAATTAGTATTGCTTCGTCAGTACCAGTTTTCTTGACATAAACAAATCCACGATTAGTAAACACAGAAAACAGTTTATGCTCTCGTTTAATTTTAAGAGCTTGGTGCAGGAGAAAACGACTTTTAACTGTTAAGCATTCATGAATGTTTACGTTCGCCTTTTCAGTACCACAATCGTCAAAGCCAAGATCTCGGAGGTGGAGCGATTGTTTTGTTGATTTGCGGTAATTAGCAACCGATCGTAAAACGAAACTTTTGTCGTGCGGTGTAAAGAATTGTTATGTTGGGAACCAGGGTCGAGCCACAGGGGCAACTTCGATACAGGTGAGGAGGACGCGGCATGCTTGTGGTTGCTCGGCTCAGCTCGTCGGACGGGGGTAGTTCTTGTCCCCTCACCATATACCACCTGCTCAACAAACGTTTTGTCCATGCCAAAAAGTTGTGAAAAGAGAGAAAAAAAGGAAGGAAGTTACTCTACGTAGACCACGGACGGACCAAAAAAGATAGAAAAGCAAAAATGAAGGAAAAGAAAATGTCCAAGGACCTGGGCCGATACCCAAGAGAGAGAAGGGAAGGAGCACGCGAACTAACCTAACTAGCCTACGCTTAAGCTAACTAATCTAACATTAAAAGCTAAGCCCTAAAATATAACTAAGCTAACTTAAAACTACACTAAAACTATCTTACCCTAACCGCAACTCACTTTCCCTAAATCTCTCTTTGATACCGGGTTCGCCGAGGGGCTATCACTCACAACATCGGCCAGAGTGATAGCTAAGGTTGTGTCGAAAGACACAAGGGTGGGCTGGCCAACCTTTGCCAATAACATCTGGCATGTTTCGTGTTCATGACGAACCCGGTATCAAAGAGAGATTTAGGGAAAGTGAGTTGCGGTTAGGGTAAGATAGTTTTAGTGTAGTTTTAAGTTAGCTTAGTTATATTTTAGGGCTTAGCTTTTAATGTTAGATTAGTTAGCTTAAGCGTAGGCTAGTTAGGTTAGTTCGCGTGCTCCTTCCCTTCTCTCTCTTGGGTATCGGCCCAGGTCCTTGGACATTTTCTTTTCCTTCATTTTTGCTTTTCTATCTTTTTTGGTCCGTCCGTGGTCTACGTAGAGTAACTTCCTTCCTTTTTTTCTCTCTTTTCACAACTTTTTGGCATGGACAAAACGTTTGTTGAGCAGGTGGTATATGGTGAGGGGACAAGAACTACCCCCGTCCGACGAGCTGAGCCGAGCAACCACAAGCATGCCGCGTCCTCCTCACCTGTATCGAAGTTGCCCCTGTGGCTCGACCCTGGTTCCCAACATAACAGAATTTGATAATTATTGGCGGTGACAAAATGTTTAATTTTGATTTGAGGCGAAAGATGCTCTTAATCATAGGTGGTTTAATGTCGATATTGAGACAAAGTCGATTAAACGAAAGTTTAAGATTTTCTGTCGGCAGAAATGGAATACCGTGTAATAGTGAATCGCTCATAGTTTCTTTGAGTTTTTGTTTTTCTTCATTAAACTCCATTCGTGTGATGATATTTTTTATTGCCTCGTCGTGTTGCTTTGCTTGTGTTGTAAGCTCTAGATTTTCTTCCTTAATTGTTGCAATTTCGTTTTGCCTTGATTCAAGAAAATGCAAACGCTGGTTTACGTCATCAATTGTAGATTTCAGTGCCGCAACATCAGTGTCAATTTTGTTTGTTATTCTCTCTTCCGATTCTGCAATTTTAGTTGTGAGAAGAGTGGTTATAAACTCAATTTGCTTAATAAGAGTCGATTCAAGTTCCGTCCAGATTTCCCCTGTGCCATCACCCAAAGAGAGTTTTTTCTGTACTTTTGGTGCGGGTGACGGTGACATTAACAGCTTTTTTGTAGATGGTGAGTACTGAGGTCTATTCCGTTTTCCAGACATTTCAGCAAATTATAGATGTGAGGGTAAATCAGGGGTAATATTGATTCGCTGGCAATTGATTGCACATAAGAGACAACAAAATTCGTAGGAATAATTTCACTTTTAAGACGATTTATTTTAATGAAAACCAAAGTTAAAATATTTTATGTTTATCGGCTTCTACTATGATTTTCAGAAACCTTGGCGTGTACTTTGAACCACTTAAAACTCAACTTGAAATAGCCACTCGATCGCACACGTCCACTTAGTAACGCAACATTATGTCCGGTCAAGAACAATTTAGAAGAGAAACAGGGTTATTGGTAGATATGCCAACTTAACAGTCTGGCAATACTTATGACGGAAACACGGCTAGAAGATTTTTTAGAGATGAGGAAAAGACTGCCCAAATTACAGGGATAGATAAAGAAATTATCAAAAAGTTTCATATCATCTTAGAAGCTCTTGGGCCTGTGTTCCCAATAGATGCAGATGCTTTTGAGAAGTATGCAAAGAAAAAAAGGGAACTATATCCTTAAAATTATGCCTGGTATTTTATGCCAGTAAGTGTGCATAAGGTCTTGTTTCATACAAAACAAATAATTTCTACTTTTATACTTCTAATCGGACAACTTTCAGAAGAAGCGCAAGAAGCAAGAACCAAGGAAAATAAAAGGTTTAGGGAACTGCTTACTAGAAAAATATCACGTGTAGATACAAATACTAACCTCTTAAATCAATTGCTTATAACCTCAGATCCATTCTTAGCAAGTCTAAGATGCTTTCCGAGAAGAAAGAAAAGTGTCATGGAACATGAAGTCTTCCAACTTTTAGATGTACCAAATAATTAAAAAAATTTAAAATAAGCTGGTTTTTATGTATTGTTTTGTCTTGAAATTTGTAGTAATTTGTTAAAAAACATTTGTTACACATATTCTATTCTGGGAACAATTTCAAATAAAAAAAAAAACAAAAAACCTGAACAAAAACATTTATTTGTGAGCGCTATTAATTTAATTCCGCTAAATCAGCGATTTGTCACACTGTGCGAGGAGGTAAAATAAGCACAATTGATGTGAAGTCTTAGATGCGGCACTGGGCATCTCCAGGTTGATACCAAGTCAATGCTTACTCTAATCCTACAACACTCAACCACGGTTTGAAACAATACCGCACACACACTCGCACGCTTCTTCTCTATTATTGGCGGCGAGACTATGGTCAGGATTACAGGGAGTCCGTCTGTGGGGTTCGCCGTTTCAACTTCGTCGAATATTGCTCAATGCTGGTCTTATTGCATTTCGACACTTGCATGCGTGTTTATTGTTGTGTATATGATTACACTGATTTGCGAATTTTTCGAATTATATTCAGATTTGACAACTTTGAAAGGATGCAGTATCATGGAATTCTTATAAAGAAAGTAAATTCAAAGTACAATACATATATACTTATTTGTACTAAAAATAAGATGCGCTTCAGTTTTAAGCAAAAAAAACGTTTTTATATCAGCAGTCTCATATTCTCCATTACAAGAGTTGTTAACCAGCGGATTGACATTTTGATGATTTGATATTTTGGCTGTTAGCATTTAAGTACATTATTGAAATAAGCACTCGGTATTTTGAAACGCAAACAAATAGTATTATTTACTGATATAGAATCTGGAAACATCCATAATTATTAATGTCATGAATGTAGAAAAATAAATATAATTATAATTTATCGGATCCAATCTGATAGCGGATCCAGTGGCACAGTAGTATCAGTATGTGAATTGGACTACTGGCCGAACGGTCTCGGGCTCGAATACATCCAGTAGCACGAATGTCTGTCCCACCACTTGCGAATGTCGAACAAACATCGTAGAATGGGTGAATGGTAAAAAAGGGATATGGTCTACATATTTTATTCTACACTAGCTTCGCTCGGAGTGTTTATTAATAAGAACAAAAACTCAAAATAAACATGCGAAAACAAAAGCAATGTAGACCAAATTCAAAACCAATCGCGGTAAGTCCCGTTGTGAAAATATTAGAAAAAAACAACCTTTAAAAGAATTCACAAAACAATACCCAATAGAAAACTATTACAAAATGAAAGTACATTTAAAAAGTATTATTATACGATGAGATATCGCAAAAAATCAGTTCGCTGAGTTCCGTAGGGAGCCTACCACGTGTCTGAGCCGCGCGGCATGGTACCTCGCAGAGCCACCGGCGGCCGGCATGCGCCCTTCCCCCTCGCTCGCCGGTAAGAGATTTGCGCGTCATGCGCGCGTAAACCCGAACATACCTATTAAGTATAGATTTATTTACTAACAAAAAACGGCTGGAACCTTTATCAGTTCTGAATTACGTAATTATGCGTCGAAAACCCGGTCCCATGTCAATATCATCTTTGGTACTCGAGATAATCGTGGCGAAATATAATTCCGAACGCACATACGCACATACTCGTATGTACATACACACACACATCCATCTCTATAAAAACGTTGGATTTGGATTTTGGTGACCTTGAAACGTCGAGATATGTCAAAATTCGTGATTCAGAAAATCGGCCCCATTACAACAACTTCCACTGGGAAGTTGTAAATTAACGCAATGGAAACTCTCAAAAAGGAATAATTTTCCCGATTTGCAACATTTTTCAATGATGCTTCGCTCCTACATACCTATTAAGTATAGATTTATTTACTAACAGAAAACGGCTGGGCCGATTTCGCTGGAACCTTTATCAGTTCTGAAATACGTAATTATGCGTCGAAAAAAAATATCATCTTTGGTACTCGAGATAATCGTGGCGAAAGATAATTCCGAACGCACATACGCACATACTCGTACGTACATACACACACACAGCCATCTCTATAAAAACGTTGGATTTGGATTCTGGTGACCTTGAAACGTGGAGATATGTCAAAATTCGTGATTCAGAAAATCGGCCCCATTACAACAACTTCCACTGGGAAGTTAAAAATTAACGCAATAGAAACTCTCAAAAAGGAATAATTTTCCCGATTTGCAACATTTTTCAATGATGCTTCGCTCCTTCCTCGCTAAATGAACTATCCAACACAAAAAGAATTTTTCAATACAAACCAGTAGTTCCTGAGATTAGCGCGTTCAACCAAACAAACTTTTCAGCTTTATAATATAAAGTATAGATAATTGTTTTTGTTCATACAAGATTGTTTTTGTAAAATAACGCCCTTAAAAAATGTGCATGGGAGAAAACTTTTTATGGAGGAATTGTTAAAAACGACTTTAACTACATTCTTTGTGAAGAATATGACTTTCATTTCAAAACACACCAAACACATAAGCACTCAGATAAATCGAAAAATTGGTCGCCAGTTTCGAGACCAAGCGCGCAAATTGGAGCTTCGGAGATTGAAATCCTTTCTGAAGATCGTGAAAACTCTGATAAGCCAGCAGTTTCGGAATAGTGCAAACGATTACTAGAAGCAAAGAGTATTATCAAACAAGACTGGGGAATATGTTCCCAAAAATAAACAAAATGTTTAAGCCGCGTGACGTTCTCAATATTCCGAATTTGAAATTACCAATGCCTTCTCGGACGCTTCTGATGGAGACTGGGATTAATATCCAAGAGTGTCCCATCAATGATAACCAGTTTTATAGTTGGTGGGGTAGGTAAGCTTAATCTTATATGCACTCATTTAGAGGCGGTTCATGCTAGGAACTTCCAAAGCAGCAGTACTGGCGAAGTATATGATGGATTATTGAGTTTTTACAATAGCGAAATACCAACTAACTTCAGATTCTCTGAAAGATTAAAAGCACACGAACTGACAGTAGAAAACACTGACAATTCCTACACCACTTTAGATGAACTGACATATATATTCAGAATAATTAACAATATGAAGTAAAGCGGTTTAGACATCATTGTTAACATTGTTTTAAAGCATATTCCTCCTACGATCGTACTGTATTATCTTTAATAATCTTTTAAACTACTACTACTTAATGGTTTAATGACAAGTATAAAAACACCTTAACTTGATTTCACAAACATTAATGAACTTTACTGAACAAAAAACAAATAATTAAATAAAGAACACGAACCTTGAATGCATTTCGAAGCGCGTTCGTTTCATCATCAGGATTGCACTACCAAAGCTTTGAGTGTTGGCGGCTTGCGTAAGGCGGCCAACTTTATAAAAAGCCAATGGGGGACATTCTTGCGGATAGAGTAATTAACTGTCATTATTCATTTTTAAAATCATATTTTATACATGAGTGACAATTTTTAACTAAATCTTGATTTTCATAAAGAATGTCATAAAAATTTGCATTAGAGCAGCAGGGCATTTTTCTTGCGATAAAAAGTATGATTTTAATGTCAAAAACATTTCTAATATTTTCTATACTACAGGAGCAAGTGCAAGCCATCTTTTATCCTAAAATTCTTTTATATTATATATTTCTGTTTCTTCGCAAAAATCTTAAAGATTTTCGACACGCACGGTAAATTCACGAGATCTAATATTTTTATGTTACTTTAGTTCTAGGATGAAAGTACCTCACTATCGTTGGAAATATGTTTATGTCTTTATGATTCGAAGCATCCGTAAATATACAGATAAATGATACATATTTAGGCTCTGTTTTAAGAATTTGCAATAGCTTCACACTTAGTTTTTCCGCAACAAAACTTCCTAGCAAAAACTTTTTGAATTAGTATTAATTACGTGTCACTGCCGGCGTGGACTTATTTGAAATCAAAACAATTCAACCACTACTGCTTGCACTCGGCTCTTTGACGCTGAATAATAAGCCAATGTTTTATGAAACTTTCCTCTCTCTTATCCGCACTTGTCGATTAGCATTAGATGGAACATATAAAGGGTCTTTCATTAAGGACTTGACAACTTCTTTTTTAAATAAAATGCAAACTAGTTGAGACATCTTAAAAATTGGATTGTATTAGCTTGAACTACTATCAAAACATTTATGAATGGAATTCCACTTCGTTCATATGTCCACCACGGAAACGTATGCAGTGGTCGATACGTTGAACCCAATTTTCGATGACTAGGCCGAACATTTCGACCGATACGGCCGCTATTTCTCGTTCAGTATTGGCTCTGAGCTCCTCTAACGTCGCCGGCTTGTTGGCATAGACCAATGATTTAATGCAGCGTAGCCCCATAAAAAATTCTAGAGGCGTTTAATCACACGATATCGGCGGCCAATAGACGGGTGCGTTTCTCGAGATAACACGTTCACCCAACTGAGACTTCAAGAACTTGATTGTTGCACCCGCTGTGTGGCTTTTGGCACCGTCTTGTTGTCACCACACATCACTGATGTCCAATTCATGCAATTGCTCAAAGAAATAACGTTCCAACATGTCTTTGTATCGAATAACATTAACCGTAGCGTGACGGTCATTTTCATCGACGAAAACCCAATGACGCCACCGGCGTGAAAAGCGCACTAACCAGAGACTTTTCGGATGAAGTGAAACCAAAAATGCGCTTCATCCAATTCGAGAAAGTACGTCGCTTCTATGATCAAGTGGATTTAGTTATTGAGTCAGCTTGACCTTGTATGGGTGTAGGCCAAGATACTTACACGAAATTCGCCATAATGTGGTCTGAGAGAGGCCCAATTCTTGAGAACGCCATGCAATTGACTGATTTGGCTGGTTTGCGACGGACGCCTCTACGGCAGCAATATTCTCCGCACTTCGGGCAAAACGTAGTCTCACTGGCACGGCAACATCAAGCAGCGAATATTCTGACTCAAATTTTTCCACTAGACTATGAATTGCTTCTCTACTGGGACGAAAATTACGGCCGCAAAATTGCCGTTAACGATCTTAAAGTTGCGACCACCGACTCGGAATTTCGGTAGTAAATTTTTGTAAACGGTGTTGTTTCGTGTACATCACCATGATGAAAATGTTGATTTTACTGAATATTTTGACTTTGACCGTTCGGTAATCGGATTAAGGGTGCGTTCACACTGTAAGTTTGAAGTTTTCAAGTCGCTAATGAAAGACCCTTTGCAACAGAGACAACTAAGAAAAAACTATTCACACCATAAAGAAAAAGAGCATTCTGAAAGCTTACATCGTGACCGTTCTTATACGTGCATACTTAAAAGATTTTTTTATACAGACATGATACCTACATGGCCTATTACATCTATAAATTTCTTTATCTGCAGTAGTGGTGTAGTTGAAACATAAGGACATACTTCGTCGTTTGTTTGTTTGTTTTATGTAGTACATTGGTTATGCTTGGAAATCTAAGAATGAATTTATTAAAATAGGAATGGGGGACATGGGGGACGCTTAAGTGGTTTCGCGGGACTATATTATTAATTTTTGCAATGGGGGATTACAACTGCCATTGGGGGACTGTCCCCCTCAATGGGGGACGGTTGGCCGCCGTAGGCTTGCGTTCCTAATAGAACAGCAACATAATCGATGACGAAGAAAATATTAAAGAGAATGTGAAAAAATCCGTATGCAAAGGAGTGATAACACTGAACATAGGGTAAAAAGCGTTTAGATTTGTTGAAACTAAGTTGATTCAATGTTTCCATTTTTTTTTTTTTTTTTTTTATAATTTGCTTACGCTAAAGGGATTTTTTTTCTGTTGTTACAGTACCCTTATAATGCTAAGAACACAGTGTAAGCTACTTGGTATTAGAAAGAATAGAGAGATAGGAAAGAAGTGTTTGGGTGCAGTTGTAGGGTTGGACTTGGCCGGGATTCGAACGCACGACCTTCCATTCCGTAAGCGAATACACTACTACTGCACCATTGCCACCCGCCACCCATTATCTTGATTTAGAAGATTTTTGCCGGTTTGGATGTAAAAACATTCATAAGCATTAAGTTGTTGTTCGTTTCTCACTTGTTTCTCTAAGCGTACACTTTCTGCATTTATACTGTGATCTTGTAGTATGTGTGCTGCAATGGCAGATCGATTTTGTTATTTTAAACGAATGCAAGTGAGGTGGTCGTTGAATCTCTTTTTAATGCTTCTTTTGGTTTGACCAAAATATTCTCCTTCGCAGCCGTTACATTTCACAGCATAGATACCCGATTTTTCTAAATCGTCTATTTTGTCCTTTGTCGAGCCAAGATAATTGCTCAGTTTGTTGTTGTTTTTGTAAACAGTATCGTAGCCATGTTTTTTAAACTTAGTTTTCAATTTGTTAGTTATTTCTGGGACAAAATGCATTGACACTCTTTTATTTTAATTTTTTTCTTTTTGTGAGAATAAGGTACTTAAGTTTGAATTTTTTGTTTTGCGGGAATGATAAATTATTAGATCATCGATCATATCATCACTATAGCCGTTTACTTGAGCCACTTTTTTAATATACTCAACTCATATTCCTTTATATAATTCACTAGGGACAAAGGTAATTTGCAAAGTCTGTGTACTAAAAAGAGTGGTAAGCTGCCGTTTTATGTTGTATTGGAGCATGAGAGTCAGCATTTATGGTTCTCATGGTACTTGTTTGCTTATGAAATATCCCGATTTCTATTTTTCCTTCAGTCCTTTGCAACTCAATGTCAAGAAATGGTAATTTATTATTCTTCTCGTCTTCACAAGTGAATTGAATAGAAGAATTTTGGGCGTTTAATAACTTAAGAGTTTTAGATCTTTCAGTCCTTTTTAAAATCGCAAACACATCATCAACATACCGCCACCAGACTCGTGGTAGTAAACCTCTTTCTTTTAAGTTGACTTCAAAGGATGACATGTACAGCAATAAGTGGACTCAACGGATTTCCCATGCTTGTACCTTTTGTAACTTTGAAGATTTCACCGTCAAACTTAAAATAGTTCTGATCCATACAGAGTTTGGCGACTTCTTTATAAATTATTTTTTTATTTTTTGGTAAACCGATTCCGTCTAAGTATTTTTTTAATTCTAGTAATGCAAGGTCGACCGGAATACTCGGAAACTAAGAACACACATCAAACGAGACCATCATTTCATCAGCATTTAATTTAACCGTTTTAATATTTTGTACAAATTCAAAAGAATTTTTTACTGAACAACTTTCTAATGGGGGTAATTTCTTTAGTTCTTGCAATAACCACTTAGCCTCTTTGTAACAAGGGGTGTTGATGTTATCAACAATAGGTCTCATTTGCTTACCGATTTTATGTATTTTTGGCAAGGCATATAAAATCGCAATTTTTGGGTTTGGAACAATTAAAGTTCTACTTAGACGAGGTCCGAAATGTTCACTAATGCGTTTTCTTAAGTTATCACTGTCCCGAATCATTTTTGGTAGTGGGTTTTTTGTAACTTTTTTTATATTCACACTTTATAATTAATTCATTAACCCGATCTTTGTAATCCTGTTTATTTAAAATTACTATTTTGTTTCCTTTATCTGCTTTTACGTAAAAAACATATTTTTCTTTTGATTTATTAATAATTTCCATTTGTCTTTTTGTGTTTCTTGGTGTATGGTAATCTTTCTTTGCTGAAACAATAATTTCGGAGGTAGTTTTTCTAATATCATTTTGAAATGATGGTACTTTAAATTTTAAATAAATGTCTACAACTGTGTCTAATAAGGGTAATTTTGATGGTTTTATTGTGAATTTTAAACCTTTGTTTAATAAATTTAACTCATCGTGGTTAAAAATAATATTTGATTCATTGCAAATAAAATCAGGAATAAAAATTGGTGATGTTTGTTTTAAATGTCGCGATGATTCTTTTAAACGATCTAATTTTCTATTGTGTGTTGTGGTCTTAGTCGTGATTAATTGTTATCAAAAGAAATCCATTCATTAAATTTAAACTCGTCCAAATTCTTTGTTATTTCCAAATGTAAACTATACACAGATAATTCAGTCGATGCTTATTCTTTATATTTATGTTTTATTTCACAATTCACCCATGTATTTTTTGCTTTCAAAATAGCATAATCCGATCTGCTGTTTTTAACCGCTGCTTTTATTTTCACGAAACTCGGTATAACATTTAACCATTTGCATACCCTTAAGAAGGCTAAATCCCATAAATCCGACTGCGCTTTTCGCTTTAATTGAGCGTATTTATTCAACTTTGATTTGGTTATCATTTTAAATTAAAAATTGATTGTTGAACGGCGTGAAATCCGATAGATAATGGTTTAATGACAAGTATAAAAACACCTTACTACTACTATCCCAGTTATTGGAAAATATTGAAGGTATATCAAATAATCAAAAAAAAGAAGAAAGACCCGTCTGATCTCTCCAGTTATATGCCCATTAGTCTCCTCCCTTATATCGGGAAGCTTTTAGAAGTAGTATTTAGTAAGTCAATGGGCAAGTTCAAGTTCCAAGGCACCACAAGTCGCCTGCAAGTTAGCATCTGTAATTTTTGTCAAGTTCACAGATGTTACATTTATATCTACTGATTTTTTTAATACAAACGTATGCCTTCCGTACATTGCATCCAATGTGTGTCAATGATCACGAGACACTCCTGAGCACGAGACCTTATAATACTACAAACACTGAAGTAAAATGAATCAGATGTTTTTCGCATCTGTACGGAATAAGGGTAGATTTCCTTTACTTGATCGAAGGGGACATTTTAATTGAACAGCTGATATTCATATGTGATATTCGTCCAATCACAGATGTTTAACTAGAAGGGACTCGATGCCTTGCAAATTGAACGCTCCCAATTTTAAACGAATGTGAAAGAAAAGAGAGTCGTCCAACTACTGGCATACGCGGACAATATCGACATCTTCGGCCGATCTCAGCGTGCCGTTTAAGAGGCTTTCAGGGCGATTGAAGAACAGGCAAAATTGGTTGGTCTTGAAGTCAACAACGACTAAACGAAGAACTTGCTTTCAACAAGCAAACCAACATCAGTCCACCGACTAGGACAAAACATCACTGTTGAAAGCAGCAACTTCGAAGTAGTAAGTGCCTTCACCTACCTCTGAGTGAAAAGAGTTACCCTAGGAAACCGTTGCTCCTTCGCTTTGGCAAAACAAAGGGGTTCAAAACTACTAACTCGGAAGACCAAGTGTAAGCTCTATTTGCTGATGCTGCCAGTTCTGCTTAACGGAGCCGAGTGCTGGATTGACAATGTTATTCTGGACCTTGTGAGGAATCATTTCGCCCGGTCAATAAGTGTTAAGGAGAATGAACTGATATCAGGTCTATTCTATCCAAACCCTGGGTATTTCAGACATACATTGCAAAGTGGATATGTACCACCAGAGTAATTTTTGTTTCTAGATGCACACGGATATCCATCGAACTTTACGAACGGACCAATAATATACCATGTCGCAAGTCGGGTAGCTAAGATAAGAAACTGGGTGTTTTGCTGGTCGTCGCTCCCACTGGGAGCCCTGCGATTACCTACTGCGAGGTAGTGCTTGTAGAGACGGTACTCATGAAGAGTCAGGAAATGCAGCATTGCTGTAATTCGCATAACGGTTGCGATATGTTGAGAGTGACTAGTGCAGTCGCGACTCCGAAACCATGGGTTAGGATCAGGATGAGGTGATTGATGCAATCGAGCCTTGGATTGACCGCATTTTACTGCGCGGCGGAATTAGAGCTACTGCTTCCTGATCCACGGAAAGAAGAGCCCTTTGAGATGACTGTTTCAATCGAACCTCTAACTGCTCTTTATTCTCTTTGCTGGTAATTCAGAGTCGGGTGACTGATACAATCGAATCCCGAGCAAGTAATTACATACCATGGAGGGGGGATCGGGGTTAATCGACTGCACAGTCATAATAATTATAGTATGAAACAACTTTTTTTTATAATTTTGTATAATGTAAGGGATTTTTTAGTACTCTATCAATTAATAGCTACACAGCTCACTGTACGGCCGAATACCGGCTTTGAGTGAACTGATGAGCATTTCTTGCATGGCGGGTGTTGTGGTTGAGATGTTCCAGGGGTGGCCTGCAACTGGCTGCTATGTTTGAGAACTTCTAGTGGAAATAACGAGACAGGAGACATTGCGATGATTACTAAGAGAGTCAATCGATCTCGCGATGTCTCCGTCACCAATGAGTTTTATCGCGCGTTTTTGAATCCTGTCAAATAATCAAAAAAAAGAAGAAAGACCCGTCTAATCTCCCCAGTAATATGCCCATAAGTCTCCTCCCTTATATCGGGAAGCTTTTAGAAGTAGTGCTTAGTAAGTCAATGGGCAAGTTCAAGTTCCGAGTCAGTCGATCTCGCGATGTCTCCGGCACCAATGAGTTTTATCGCGCGTTTTTGAATCCTGTCAAATAATCAAAAAAAAGAAGAAGAAAGATCCGTCTGATCTCTCCAGTAATATGCCCATTAGTCTCCTCCCTTATATCGGGAAGCTTTTAGAAGTAGTGCTTAGTAAGTCAATGGGCAAGTTCAAGTTCCGAGTCAATCGATCTCGCGATGTCTCCGTCACCAATGAGTTTTATCGGGCGTTTTTGAATCCTGCCAAGTAAGTTCATGGCGCATCAGACCAGATATGTGCGTTGTTCTCAAGTTTCGTGCGCATAAAAGCCTTATAAATTGAAATCAAATCGGAAGGGGTGAAATATTGCTTGCTATACTTAAGGAAGCATAGAAATTTCGCAGCGTTCTTGGTGAATCGAGTATGATGTCATTCCGACGAAGGTTGTCATTAATACGCATACTAAAAATGGAAAGTGTTTCGGTTTCAGCGATGCAAGTGCCATTCTTGGATAATGGCAGACTGTGTGGGGTTTGCTTTAATGACAGAAGACAGCTATGCGTTTTAAAAGAATTAAATTCCACTCTATTGGTTGTACCCCCTGAGTTATGCTGTTAAGATTGGGATTGAATGAGCTTAACATACGTTGTCGTTCCAGTTTTACACCCCAAGATGAGGGGCGTGAACCAAAAAACGTATATGAGAAACTGAGGGTATTGTCATCAGCGAAGGAGTGGATTAGATAAGGAGCAACAGACAGGAGATCATTTAAAAAAATGAGAGAGTCGGAGACATAACAGAGCCTTGGGGAACTCCAGCATTTTTTTGGTGAGTTGCAGACTTAAAGCCGTCCAAAATAACTTAAATTATACGGTCCCCGAAAGGTAATCTCTAATCCATTGAATAAGAGGATCAACGATTCCAAATGCACGCATTTTCGAGAAGAGAGTTTGATGCCAAACTCTGTCAAATGCCTTTGAATTACGAAGCGCAACAATCCTGCTTTGACCACCATGGTGAAGAGATCGGTTACACTTTTCGGTTAAGTTATCGGCAATTGGTCGGTAGGGGGAGGGAGAAGAAGATTCGCCTTTTTTGGGGACGACTGGACAAATGCTGTTTTTCTTCTCGAAAAGAGCCCTGAAGAATAGGACAGATTTTGCCGGATTAGAAGAATATTTCTTTAGGACGATAGGGGAAATACCATCTGGATCAGCGGATTTGTGTATGTGTATTCAAAAAATAATACCGGGGACCTTTCGACTAGTAGTCCGACACACTAACCATTGAGTCACTGCGTCCGACAATGTATGTGTATTCAGGGGGAGATAAAGCATAATCTGGGAGTGTTGAGCTAGCTGTAAAGTGAGCAGCAAGCAGATTAGCCTTATCTAGAGACCTGAAATCTAGAATGCCATTGAAAATGAGTATTACATATGGTCGTTGTCCTATCGGCAGCAGCATCAACGTCGCTGAGGAGTAAACACAGGAAACAAGTTCGAACTCCTAAAGAAACCGTTTAGTTTTATTTCCATTTCTTTCTCGTATTGCTGTACGGTTCTTTAAGTCGTTTGTTCTTTGTATTGTATTTTGTTTTGTATTTTTATCATTATTCTAGCATCTTAATATAATTTCAAAAGTGTTTATAATAAGCAATTTGGGATCATGACGTAATCTCGAATGACAAAAATCTCGAATGCAAAAAATCACGAAAAAATATTTTTTTAATCTAGAATGCAAAAATCTCGAATGCACAAGAATTTCGAATCGACAAAAATCTCAAAAGACGATATCTCGAAAAAAAAGTTAATTCACGATTTTTTTCTTACCTATTTAAAGAGTTTAAAGTTAAAGAAAACGCATTACATATTTAGTTTATTCAGCAATTTATTTTTTTCGGTAAATTAACAACAAAAAATCAATATTTAAGAGAAAAAAAACAATATAAAAAATTGTAAAAATTCCAATGGTAAATAAGGTGCCGTGAAATAAAGCCGAATCGGCCTTGTTTCGCTTTTTTTTACACAATCAGATAAAGATTCTTAACTGTTTTCAGATTTGCACCCCTGAAAACCTCGCATCTACTCCAAATCAAACAATGACCCCAAGCAGGGCATTGCACTGTTTATTAGAGTTGAGCAAAAAATCACTACCTGTGAATTACGACCTGTGATTTAAAATTCACAATCACGACCTGTGAATAAATTGCAAATTACCTGTGACTGTGACTTTTCATAATCCTTACTCATAATCATAGTTACACTGTAGCTCTCTCTTACTATCAACTCAATGTCACACAAAGACCAAACTAAAAATCACGAATCACGAGTTGGGCTCTGGTTCGTGATTCGTGATTTTAAGTTCTCTTAACTCATTTCATGTTCACCGTTTGCAAATCACAAGCCCATTATTTATTTTTATTTGCGTTCTATCTCGTTTTCTCCAACATGAGATATTTGGAATGAGGATTGGCAAAAATTAGGCCCTTAAACTGGACCTAGAGAGCTAAAATTTTAACCATATAATCTCTAGGGACCCGAAATATAGTTTACGAATTTTTCAAATCCGCCCACAGACACGCCGACAAACTCAAAAAAAACTAATTTGTCGAAAAAATCGAATTTTCAGCTAGAAAGCTGACATGTTTTGTGTATGACCTTTGACTCCTAAAACTGCTCGGGAGATAAAATTTTTAAAATCCGCCCACAATTAAATAAAACAATTTTATTGAAAAACCAAAGTTTGAGCTAGGGAGCTAAAATCTATAATATATACTCTCTAGGGGAAAGTTATGCTCATATGTAAGTATTTTCAAAATCCGCCCACTGATACGCCCACAATTAAATAAAACAATTTTTTTTGAAAAACCAAAGGTTAAGCTAGGGAGCGTTTATTTTTACAAAAGCTTCGTTTTTTTTCGATTAAATTCTTTAAATGTTATATACCAAAATATGTATGTAGGGCGAGACGCCCATGAAAGATAGGAATAAGAATAGGGTATAAAACAGTTTGCCGAAGCGGACTGTATCCCTGTTTTATTTTGTTTTTGAAAGTCTAAAATTTTGAAGTATGTTAAACGACCTTTAATATAGATAGCTCTCAATTTTTAATTTTTGTTACAATGATTTTTTTTAGATTTTGTGTTTTAAAGTATTATAAAGCGCTGATTTAAATTTCGTTTCTTTACTGTTACATTGGGTGAATTATTACTACAAAACTATTTAAAAGTTACAACATAGTTTTTGAAACACAAATAAGTTACATCCAAGAACTTGAACTTAGTATGTATGAAATTGAATTTAACAAAAAATAAGTACGCTACCAAGGGTAGCCTACCATATTATATTCTTTTAAAATCACAATCACAGGTTTAAATCACCGTGATTCAAAGATCACGATCACAGTTATACCCGTGATTGCAAATTCACTACCTAGCCCATCTCTACTGTTTATAGGATGAGTTGAGAAATCTCAAGTAGAATAAAGTCGATCTCCGAAATCTTATTCGATATTATTACTCTTTTGTGCTATAACATAATTGGAAATAAAGTCGAGAATAGAAAATGGTGAATTTCGACATTACTTCCGATTTCTTATGGAAATAAAGTTGATCGACATTATTTCCTTCTACTTTATTTCACGGCACCGGTAAATAAATCCATCGATTTCAATTTTAATATTTCCTTTGTTTGTAATGATTTCATTTACTTTCATTTTAATTGTTTTTATTTGCACTCACGTTGTGAGACATCACTAATTTCAGGTACCTTTTTTATAGTGGCATGGGCAGTTTGCTAGTCAATCGTGGATGTTACTTACCTACTTACTTACTTATGATGGCGATACAGTCCGGGGTGGACCTGGGCCTCAAACAACAAGCGTCTCCAGCCAGCACGATCTTTGGCCAGCTGTCTCCAGTTTCGCACGCTAAGTTGGATAAGGTCCCCTTCCACTTGCGTGCGCCACCTGAGTCGTGGTCTTCCTCTACTGCAGCGTCCCTCGGGTGTGGATTCGAAGATCTTCCGGGCCGGAGTTTTCACGTCCATTCGCTCTACATGACCCAGCCACCTCAGTCGTTGGACCTTCACTCTTCTGGCTAAGTCGATGTCGCTGTACAGCCCGTACAGTTCGTCGTTGAATCTCCTCCTCCATTCACCGTCTATTCAGACGGGACCAAAAATTACCCGAAGAATTTTCCTCTCAAAACGACGAAGAGTGACCTCATCCGCTTTTGCTAGAGTCCATGCCTCTGCACCATAGAGAAGGACTGGGATTATTAAGGACTTATAAAGGGTCACTTTAGTTGCTCGAGAGAGGGATTTGCTACTCAATTGCTTTCTTAGCCCAAAGAAACAGCGATTGGCAATCTCAGCCCTGGTGTGATTGCCTGAGTTCGAAGGTCTCGGTGAGTTCTTTACCGACCTTGATGGAGCAGCGTGCATTCTCCATTGTCATTCTGCACAAACGGACGAGTTTGGCAGGGATGCCAAAACTAGACTATGCTCTGTATAGCTCGTCTCTATAAATGCTGTCATAGGCGACCTTAAAATCGATGAAAAGGTGGTGGGTATCGATTTGGATTTCCTGGGTTTTCTCCAAGATCTGCCGCAGTGTGAATATTTGGTCGATGGTTCTTTCCTCAATCGTGGATGTTAAAGAGTAGTAAATAATCTAGAATTAATATATAAATTTTTGAGACAATGGTTACAATTCGCGCGCGCGAATATAAGTAACTTCAAAAAAAAAAAGTTTGAGTGTAAAGTGGGTTGAAATTTTTTTTCAATTTAACAATCTTTACATTTATCTGAGAGCAAGAACAGGAATTTTGAAGTATGCATGTTGAAAGAAATATTTTTGGTTTAAATAACAAAATGGAAAGAATCTAATCAATGCTGATCTTGGGCATTTGTTCTTTCTTTTGTTTGTCAACGATATTCCCAATGTCATCCTTAATTCTAAACGTTTAATATTCACTGACGACTTAAAAATATTTCTGTCTATTAAGTCTCATCATCAGTGTTTTTTATTGCAGGAAGACCTTAATACGAGTAGATTATCTAATTGGTATACAATTAACTGATTAAATCTTGATGTTTTAAAATGCAAAAGTCTCACTTTCTGCCGGGAACTGTCAGCAATTATGTTTACCTACAATATAACAAATTTACCCTTGGAGACCATTTCATTATTAGTATTAATTGACTACAAACTCACTTTAACAAGTCAAATAGACTACATATTCGCAAAATGCAATTATGGGATTTATTTTGCGAAATCGCAAGATTTTTCTGACTCGCATAGGTACTCTAAAATACGTTTATTTTGAATACTCGTATATTTGATCTATCTTAGAATAGTGCTCTGTTATTTGGAATCCATATTACCTACATGGTTCATTAGACAAGGATTGAGAAGTCTCAGAAACGGTTTACTAGTATGTAATCCATTAGAGCACATTAGTTGAAAGAGTTTTTTAAGAGTCTAAGGGTAAGGTATACTCGTAGGAAATATTCGGCCTCATACGCAGTGGCGCTCTATTTCAAATATTTTCACTCTAGGCAGGATTAAAGAAATAACCGTTGAAACAACACATTGAAAGTAAAATCTTTTTCAGAACACGCGATTCTAGTTGGCAACTAAGTAAAATTTGCCAATTGTCCAATCAAATAAATTATAATTTACAAGCTTTTTGAATTTGTGATGTGATTGTCCTTACAGTCAATGTTATCCATGGAATCGATGGACAACAAAAATTTGCAATGCCTATCGCAGTTTCTAAAATCTATATCGAACTTTTCTTACTTGTATTTTGTCTGTACCAAATGATTCCATGTTTTCACCCTTTTCTATACTAAAATACTCATATATAGATTTTGAGCTTGTGTTCTTATAAAATGTTTGCATTCACTAGAATATATTTTTTCAGAATATTTTTTTTTTTAGAAAACCTAATACGTACTCGTATGTGTATGTGTATTATCCATTGCGAACATCAAAGTCCGAGAAATTAATTATAGGAATTGATTAGTAGTCGCAGTATCAATTGTCTCTCGTTTAGCAATATTAGATTGCTCTACAGGAGTATCTATTATTTCCTCCCACAATTTATGATATTCCATTCTATAATTGAATGAAACAAAGCATGGCCCTATTATTATATAACCATGCATTAAAGGCAACACCAACACAAAGCTAAATTAATGCTTGTTAGCAGAAGATTCTCAGGGAAAAGCTTTGAAAGTGATACAGGTCAGATGTCAGTGGCATTCAGGAGCTCAAAATTGATGCTGAGTGCACAACCAAATCAAACAGCATGTCATCTACATTCTCACATGCCATTTGAAATATACGTTAACTTTGGCGCTGTCTTTTATCGCAGTCACTTCATAAAGGAAGCTTCGAAAAAATCCCCCATACCGTTCATTATTGTAGAGCCATAGTTGTAAAAAATTCTCAGTTTCTGTTGTTTGGTTATTTTCATGATTTGATATAAACTGAGTAATGCATTTAACAACTTTGTTTTCTATGCGTTATGTGGCTAGCAACTTGTGCAACTGAATATGAATAATGCATTTATGTACTTTGTTTTCAATGTGTTGTGTGGTTCGAAGTGTAGTTCTAGTTAACTAACACTGGATTTACTTTAAGTTTCTGGTAGTATTGTTAAATCCCAAAAAAATGCCGACTGGGTCGTACTAAACTCTCTCGCTTTTATTAGAATTTCTTTCTAGTCACATTTTCTCATAATTTACTATACTATGTTTGAATAAAAAGCATTTTTTTATTTTCACTTTCGAACCTGTCCCATATTCTGTAGCTCATGCGATAACTCTTCGCATAGATATCTTTGGAACACAAAAATCCACCGTTTATCGCATCTTAAAGATAAATTTAAAAAATGCCCATGAAGAAAAAAAACCGGTTTCCACGTCTTAGCAAAATGCAAAAACAATAAGTAAGTCCTACTGCTAAAGCCGCTTCTATTGTGAAAGCATCGACTTCTAAAGAGGTTGAAATGAGTGATGCTGGTGTGCTGCCAATGTTTTCATCTTCACTGTCCGCTGGTTCTGACAGAATTGTTGACCATGAAAGCTTAACTCTTAGCACAACTGATTTAAAAAACTCAATTGAAGAATATGATAACAACGTAAATGTTGTTGCTACTTCTACTGGTAAAGAGGTTGTTGTTGTCGCTGATGGCGCTGTTGATGATGTGAGTGTTAATGCTCATGGAAAGGAGATCATTGTTGTTGTTGCCGATGGTGATGCTGTGGATGCTGTGGCTGACAATGCTGTTGCCGCCAATGCTGTTGCTGTTCCTGCTCAAGTTGTTATTGTCGCTAAAGGTGCTGTTGACGCTGACTCATGCTCCTATACAGCAGGTAGTTGTTGTTCCTAATGATGATGCTGTTGATTCTGTGGGTGATAACGCTAGTGCTGCCAATGTTGATGCTGCTACTACGATAATGGAAAGCACTGAGGACGATAGTTTTCCTAAAAAATAAAAACTCAAAAACTCATCGTTCAAACAAAATATTGTTCGGGACTGCTGCTATTGTAGATGGTGAATTCACATTGCAATCCGTTAAACGCCTACGATTTCTACATATTTTCCGTTTGAATATAAATGTTTCGGCGGAAAAACGTAATTGATTATGCTGCATTGAAGCTCAACATCTGTAAAAATACGCCGTTCTAAGCTTATTCAAAAAGATACAGATACTTCTTCGCTCCGCTTTGTCAACTTTAAACTATTGGTTCTTGTAAGCCATTTCGATGCGGATTTAGATGCTTCAATATGGCTTGAATATGTTCAGATCAAAAGATTCGTAAATTTTCCAAAAAAGGAACACAGCTCCAAGATAAAATGGTTAATTCAAGGCGAAATATGTCTGAAATTCGAGTATATTTCCAAAATGCTGGAGGTTTGCGAACAAAAACAAATCATCTTTTCTTATCTTCATCACTGCATGAATTCGATGTTATTGTCATTGCTGAAACATGGCTTAGTTCACATTTTTTGTCATCAGAGCTTTTTGACTCTTCTTATATTGTATATCGTAAAGATCGTTCATCTACAACTGGATGGGATCGTGGCGGTAGTGCACTTATCGCAGTACGAACATCTTTAAACAGCATATAGAGAAGTTTATTTAATGATGCAGATGAAATTGAACAACTTTGTGTTAGTGTTTGTCCCAAAGATTCTGCTGAATTTCAAGAACTATTTTTTGTTGTAAGTTACATTCGCCCTACTAGCGGTATTGATTTGTATAACAAACATTACTAATAATCCAAAAATAATTTTGAACGAATTAAAAACTAACCAGTTTCCTTGTATCCTTGGTGATTTTAACACCGGTGATATTGACTATTGTTATATTGAAGAAGATACAATTTTAATTCCTTTTGTTGCAAATAAAGATACAGAAATGTATCTGATTTTCCACTTTTAAATAACTCTATTCACCATGAAGCTATTTCTTTATCTTTTGAATTTTATAATTTTTCCATTGTATCACCGAGTAAAACTGACTTTTTATTGTATAATTATGCAAAAGTAGATTTCATCTCTTAGAATAATTTGTACCTATACCTTATTTGGCTGGGAGGATTTATTGAATCATATGTCCTTAGAACATATATATCCGTTTTATTCCTACCACAAAAAGAAAAAAGAATTTAAAATTTCAGTGGTTTAATAAAAGGAAAAAACATAGGGGCGGGCTACAGTCCGCTTGGGCGAACTGTTGGATACCCTATTCTTATTCATATCCCTCATAAATGGGCGTGAAAAAAGTCTAAGTATGGTTGAATTGTTAAGAACGCTGTACATATTCTGTTATATAACATTTAAAAGATTTTATCAAACAAAAACGAAGCTTTTGTAAAAAAAACGTTCCCTAGCTCAAACTTTGGTTTTTCAATAAAATTATTTTATTTAATTGTGGGCGTGCCAGTAAGCGGATTTAAAAACATAGGGACGGGCTACAGTCCGCTTGGGCGAACTGTTGGATACCCTATTCTTATTCCTATCCCTCATAAGTGGGCGTGACAAAAGTCTAAGTATGGTTGAATTGTTAAGAACGCTCTACATATTTTGTTATATAATATTTAAAGGATTTTATCAAAAATAACGCTCCCTAGCTCAAACTTGGGTGTTTCAATAAAATTGTTTCATTTAATTGTGGGCGTGTCAGTAGGCGGATTTAAAAAAAATTAACACATGAGCATAAAGGGCCCCTAGAGAGTATATATTATAAATTTCAGCTCCCTAGCTCAAACTTTGGATTTTCAAAAAAATTGTTTTATTTATTTGTGGGTGTGTCAGTGGGCGGATTTTGAAATTTTTTTATCCCGAGCAGTTTTAGGAGTCATAGATCATATATAAAAAATTTCAGCTTTCTAGCTCAAAATTCGATTTTTTCCAAAATTTTGTTTTTTTGAGTTTGTGGGCGTCTGTGGGCGGATTTCAAAAATTCGTAAACTTGATTATTTCGGGGCCCTAGAGAGTATATGGTTAAAATTTCAGCTCTCTAATTCCAGTTTAAAGGCCTAATTTTTGCTGACGGACGGACGGACATGGCTAGATCGACATTACTATCGATGCTGATCGTAAATATAGTAACTTTTAGGGGTCTACGGGCAATATTAAGGTATGTTACAAACTATGCGTCAAAATTAATATACCCCTAGAATAGGGTATAAAAAATTAACACATGAGCATAGAGGAGCCCTAGAGAGTATATATTATAAATTTTAGCTCCCTAGCTCAAACTTTGGATTTTCAAAAAAAGTTTTTTTGTAAATTGTGGGCGTGTCAGTAGGCTGATTTTGAAAATATTTACACATGAGCATAAAGGGCCCCCTAGAGAGTATATATTATAAATTTCAGCTCCCCAGCTCAAATTTGGGATTTTCAATAAAATTGTTTTATTTATTTGTGAACGTGTCAGTGGGCGGATTTTGAAAATTTTATATCCCGAGCAGTTTTAGGAGTCATAGATCATAATAAAAAATTTCAGCTTTCTAGCTCAAAATTCGATTTTTTCCAAAATTTTGTTTTTTTGAGTTTGTGGGCGTATCTGTGGGCGGATTTCAAAAATTCGGGACCATAGAGAGTATATGGTTAAAATTTCAGCTCTCTAGGCCCAGTTTAAAAGCCTAATTTTTGCCGACGGACGGACGGACGGACATGGCTAGATCGACATTACTATCGATGCTGATCATAAATATAGTAACTTTTAGGGGTCTACGGGCAATATTAAGGTATGTTACAAACTATGCGTCAAAATTAATATAACCTTAGAATACGGTATACAAATTGGAAAATGCCAAAAATAAGGCCTTTAAGCGTTATAAATCAAACAATAACCCTGATGACCACGGAATATCTCGTCAGTAACGAAAAGAGTTCCTATTCATGGAGACAAGTGCGAGTTGTTTTCATTCCAAAAGCGGGTAGACGCGGTCATGAAACTGCGAAAGATTTCAGACCAATTAGTTTGACCTCCTTCGTACTGAAGACGCTCGAACGTCTCCTAGACAACCACCTGAGAGGGGCAATAGAAGCTTCACTGCTCTCCAAATCTCAACACGCCTACCTCAAGGGAAGATCTACAGAAACAGCTCTTCACGAGGTAGTGCGTACGATAGAAAAATCCCTACACTACAAAGAATACACCTTGGCTACCTTCCTAGACATA
The DNA here is from genome assembly GCA_949715645.1 of Portevinia maculata. Classification (NCBI taxonomy): domain Eukaryota; kingdom Metazoa; phylum Arthropoda; class Insecta; order Diptera; family Syrphidae; genus Portevinia; species Portevinia maculata. The sequence continues at coordinate 126,757,169 of OX454527.1, forward strand.
GAAGGAGCCTTCAACAATGTACACACTGAAGCAATTCTAGAGTCCCTGAGGGAGCTGGGAATAGCAATCCATCTAAGTCAATGGATTGTTTCCATGCTCAGCACTAGAATCATTCAAGCAGCTTTAGGAAATAGCAATATAACCAAATATGCCAGGAGGGGAACACCTCAAGGAGGAGTCATCTCACCCCTACTCTGGCTCCCAGTAATGAACAAAATCCTCATAAGTTTAGACAGAGTAGGAATCAAAGTAGTCGGGTATGCGGACGATATGGTGATATTGGTGTCAGGAATGTTTCCCTCCGTGATTAGTGAAATCATGGAGAATGCTCTAAGCAAAGTTAGCACTTGGGCAAAAAAGTGCGGTCTGGGAGTCAACCCGGGGAAAACTGTGCTGATGCTCTTCACCACCAAAACCAACATACCTGACTTTACGCTTCCTCGCCTAAACGGCACACCCCTACCCCTTTCAACCAGTGCCAGGTATTTAGGAGTTATCCTAGATCCTAAACTCAACTGGAAAATAAACATAGAACAACGGGTAAAGAAGGCATGTATAGCCTTTTATGCCTGCAGCAGAACCTTCGGAAAAAAGTGGGGCCTGCAACCAAAATTGACCCTGTGGATGTACACAGCCGTGGTACGACCAATCCTCACGTATGGGTCAATAGTATGGTGGCCGGCTCTAAAGAAAAAGTACAATATTACCAAACTTAATAAGGTACAAAGAACGGCATGCATAGGAACAACGGGAGCTCTACGGTCAACACCGTCAGACGGACTCACAGTCTTACTGCATCTTTTACCTCTTGATCTACATATAACAAACATCACAGCACACAGAGCGATCAGACTCAGAGAGTCTGGCTGCTAGACTGCAAAACCCTACGGCCACAGTAGTATTCTAGACTCTCTACCTAGAAAACTAGTTCCGCCTTCAACAGACTACATCAATCCCAGAATGTCTTTCACAAAACATTTCGTCGTTCAAATCCCTACTAGATCCGAATGGCAAAATGGACAAGTGACAAGGGATTTCGATCAAACAATCCAACCGACGGTTCAAAAATGGACTGCGGCGTGGGTGCGGGAGTTTTTTCGGAATCCTTAAACATCGCAAAATCATACAGACTTCCGGATACTGCAAGCGTCTTCCAGGCGGAGCTACTGGCTATCCGTGAAGCCTGTCGCCAGATCAAACTTCACTCAAATATAACACCGAGGCAAAGGATCGCCATACTTATTGACAGCCAGGTTGCCATTAAAGCGATCGCTTCGGTCACTATATCCTCTAAGTTAGTACTAGAATGCAGTAATGAGCTGGCCCTGCTTGATAAGTTCAAGGTTACCCTGATCTGGGTTCCAGGGCACAGTAACGTTTATGGAAACGAACATGCCGACGAACTGGCCAGGCAAGGCTCAGCTCTCCACTGCTCTCTGGCAGAACTAGTCCACATTCCGCTCGGAGCAGTTAAGGCAAACATCACCGCAGAATACCTTAAGAAAGCCAACCTCAGATGGAGCAGGCTGACTGCATGCGTCATATCCAGAAAAACGTGGCCAAACTACAACAAGGCAAAAACAACCGACCTTCTAGGTAGAACCCGAAAAGACATCGCAAGACTTACAGCGATCTTCACGGGACACTGGCCTATAGGTGACCATGCGGCCAAGCTGGGCATCCCATACAATACACACTGCCGCAGTTGCAAAGTGACAACTGAAAAAGAAACCCTAATTCACTTTGTATGTACCTGTTCGGCTTTAGCTAGGACCAGACTACGTACATTGGGAAGCCCTTTCTTCAATACACTTGAGGAAGTCTCCGAGAAAAGTATCAAGGAACTGATAACTTTCCTGAACTCCGCAGGTTGGATTTAGCCTCCCCCACCAATCGATAATACCCAGGTTTACGTGAGTTTGTGGTAACAAAACGGCACTCAGTGCTAATTGGGTTTGTCTTATCAAACCGCCACACTTACCTACCTACGAAAAGAGTTTAACTATTTAAGCAAGTTTTTATACAGGCAATACGTTAATAAGGCGGAATCAAACATTAAAAGAAACACAAAATCTTTCTGGATATTCCTTAGATCTAAAAGGAAAGTTTCGTCTTTCCCACAATGTATGGAATACAATGACAAAATATCTACTGATTTAGAGTCATCTTGTAACTTCTTTGCGGAGTTCTTCCAAACATCCTACAACAGTGATACAATTTTTAACATTATTGAACACTATCGTTGCATTAATCCCATCGCTGATTTTTGCTTAAATTGTTTTTCTGAAGAAGAAATTCTTGTAAGTTTAAGCGATATTGATGTTACCAAAAAAGCTGGGTATGATCAAATTTCTCCTTTGTTATTATCGAAATGCGCAACCTCCTTGAGCTACGGTGATCACTTGCATTTTTAATTAATCCCTAGAATAAGGTGTCTTTCTGGATGAATGGAAGATTTCTTTTGTAATATTTAAAAATGGACTTAAACATTTTGCCAAAAATTACAGACCCATCTCTAAGCTTTCCGCCATTCCTAAATTGCGTTAAAAAATGATAACCCAAAAGCTATATTTTTCGTTGAAGGAAACTTTATCCCAGTACCAACACGGGTTTTTGTTCATTCAAAATAAATAGTACTCGCCCGATGATGAAGCAGTAGCTTTGAAACGCGTCGCGATAATATAAAATAAACAACAAGTTGTGATAATAATAAAAAAGAATATGTATAACAAATAAAGATCATAAGCAAAATTTTAACAATATCTTTTACAAAAAAAAATAAAAAATAATTTAAGATGTTCACTCATCGATATGAAAACGCTTAAAGGTCATAGGCAAATTCAATGCGTTATGTTCGTAAAAGATATTTTGGACTATAGAATTACATCTATCGACCTTGTTTCTTTAATTCCTTTTCATGTGCCAAGATTGTTTCGTAATAGTAATGTTTATTTTTATGTTCCTCATCATAGGACAAACTACGCTTTGAATGAACCAATTACGCTTTCCTTGAAATTATTCAATATTGGCATTTCGATAAATAGAAATGTTTTCAAAATAAAACTATTAGAAATTTGTATATAATTATTATAAGAATTTATTTTTTAATTTATTAATTTTTAATGTACATATTGTAATTTTTTTTTTTTGTAATCAGCAGATCTTGAATCAATTGATGAAATAAATAAATAAATAATGGAGTTCGATAACTTTAGCGATAAAATATACCTTGGTAACCTAATTCCATGGAAATATTGTAAGAAATAACCAACGCTGTCAAAATACTGGAGATCGCGTGGTATTTTCAGGAAATTCAGTGTGTTTTTACATGTTATTGGGATAGGAAGTGGTGTAGCTCGAGTTTTAAGCGGACTAACTGAAAACTACGCGTTTGTGTTGGATTTTCTAAAATACGATGATCTGTTCGGTTCAGACTAAACCTATTGAATTTAATCTACTCCTAATGCTGATTTAAGATGACATTATATTGCTGAATTCAATGTATTTAAAATTATACATTTATTCTGTCTGTCTATGAATAAAATAAATGAAATACAAATTTTTTTTTACATATAAGAACATTTTGCAGTCTCTTGTTGAATGGCCATAGCTGTTTATGTTCAAAAAGGATCTTATTTAAGTGCGTGCTGAATTCTTTTGCCAGATCTAACCACATTATTCTTCAATAGTTCTGACTGTTTATTATTTTTTTTATTTTGCCTTTTCAATCGTTGAACTTGATCAACGGACTGAATATTTTGAAAAATAAAAAAAATGTTTAGTGTCCACTACCCATTTGAAATTTTTCAATGCCCTTTTCTATCGCAAGCCGATACATTTCGACACTTGTTGAAGTGAATAATTTTTCGCACTCCATGTTCCAGAACATGAATATATCAGACATTTCCAGGGTTTCATTTCGAAAGGTTCCATGTGGTGTAGTTTTCGATTCGTATAGATACAGAACATGGAATGTGATATTATGACATTTTGTTTCAATTGATATGGTTTTTGTGATGAATATAGCGATGCGATAATTACAGAACATGGGCGTTGGTGAATGTTTGTGTTGAAATGACCTCGTCCGCCTTTTTGGGTACATTTATCTTCTTCTTCCTTAATGGCAGTGAGGCTATGATTAGAATAAGAAGATAGGGAAAAATGCTTATGCCCGTTGGTTTTGAATATTTGTAGCTTATAATGTAAAGGAAAAATGGAGCGCTGAAGAACATTCCACATTCGTGTTGTACGGCATATGAAAGATTCTTTGTATTTCAGTGTACGCCCGGATACAGAGTTTAAGGTGAACTGATGCGCATTCCTTGCACAGCGGGTATTGCGGTTGAAATGTTCTAAGGGTGGAATGCAACAGGCTATTTCGTTTGAGCACTTATGGTAAAAATAACGATTAAATAACGAGAGACAGGAGACATTGCTAAGAGAGTCAAGCGATCTTGGATTAGAGGAAACAGACAGGAAATCATTTATAAAAATGAGACAGAGAGTCGGAGACAAAACAGACCCTGGGGGAACACCAGCATTTTTTTGTTGAAATTGGTTCCACTTTTCGGTTAGATAAGTTATCAAATCACCAGTGGTCCTGTTGCTGCGAAAACCATACTGCCGGTCAATAAAAAGTTTTCGGGATTAAGATATTTCATGAGCTGACGGTTTAGTAGCGTTTCAATCACCTAAGAAAGAAGGGACGTTAGTGCAATTGGTCGGTATGAGGAGGGAGCCCCTTTTATGGGGACACGCTAGATAAATGCTGTTTTCCATTTTTCGGGAAAAGCCCTGAAGAAAAGGACAGATAGAAAATCGTACGCAATGGTTTTGCCAGCGAGGAAGAATACCTCTTTCGAACGATGGGGGAGATACCACCAGGACCAGTGGATTTCTGAACGTCAAAATCTGGAAGTACCCGTCCCACTGTACGAGTGCGAGAGTGGATTGGTCCCATGGAGTATTGTACGCGGTCGAGTACAGGGGGAGATAAAGCACAATCTGAGAGCGTTGAGTGAGCTGCTAAGTAAGCAGCTGACAGCTACAATGAATTGTAAATAAGTGTCGGGATAGATGACGATGCCGAATTTTTACGCAACGACCAAAAGTTTTTACTACCCATGGGACTTTGTAGTATTTTGTCCTCAACTTTTGGTGTTAGGAGAATTTGACACGTTTGATGTTGGCATTGCAGTTATTTTTGGCTCATTTGAACTTTTTCGCCATACTTCTGATGGGTTGGCATTATACGACCAAAAGCTTACCTCATTTAACCTGATAGCCTCATTGCAGCTCGGGTCACACAACGTATTTACCTTGGGTTGCAGGGTTAAAGAAATCATAACCATCCCACTCAATTGCATTCCTAGTGGTTTGCCTGTAGGGTTCGCCGGTTCGACCTCAGCAAATAAATAACGGCAGACCTCACTATTTCGAATCACGTCCCCACTGAGGCCAATCAAATGCTGGTGTTGCTGCATTTGTAGGATCCAGGAGTTTTTAGACTAGCTTCTCTTTTTGGGTATATTTATACACATTTTAAAAAGTTATATAAGCTAAGAAAATATTTTGATATTTAATTTGAATCCTTTCATTAGAGGCCAGAAAAACGTAATAAGAGAAAAGCCGCAGTTTTAGTGGTATGATGTGTGGGAATTTATCTTTATGATATAAAAATGTTTATCAAAAGAAGTGCGTTCGACGCTGATTCAAAACTTAATGGCTGGAAAATATACCTGATGGAATTCTGGCACACATTTTGTCACATTTTTAAACTGACCAAAATAAAGGCGGGATGACATGAAATGCAAGGCGCTTGTTTCCGGTTGAAGCAGACATAAGGACCATTGACTTTCTGATTATGAACTTATGAACGATTTTTAATTTATGATGACGGCTTTTGATATAGTAGATATATTTAAGCAGCATTTCCAACAGCTGCTAAATGGGCATGATGAAGAGAGAGTGATAGGGTCAGAAAAGAACCTACGTCCTGTCAATGAAGAACAGATTTCACCACCCAGTATAGAAGAGGTTGGGTTAGCTATAAGAGAGCTTAAAAATAATAAGGCCGCCGGGTCTGGTGGCTAACCAGCGGAGCTTATCGAATACGGAGGTAATGTTTTGGTTGGGCGCATGCACCAAATCATCAACCAAGTATGCGTGGAAGAAAACATACCCGATGACTGGACTATCAGTTCCATATGCCCCATCAAGAACTATCGAGACATATCCGTGCTTAATCTCGCATATGAGATCCTATTCAATGTACCCACTGTGTGAACATCTCAGCAGGTGTCAACAGCGAAGGCCCTATTACCTTAGGAAACTGCTGATACTTCGGTGTGGCCAAACAAGTAGGTTCAAAACTCCTCACTCGAAGAACGAAACGCATTCTCTATCGAACCTTAATCTTGCCAGTCCTGCTTTATGGTGACGATAGCTGGACGATAAGTAGGAAAGGAGAGCTAATATTGGGTTCTTTCGAAGAAAAATACTCCGCCGGATATTTGGTCATGTGTGCGAGGATGGCGAATGGAGGAGAAGATACAACTGCGAAATCTATGAGCTGTACTAAGATGTGGATGTATTCAAGTGTTGACAAAAAGGAAGCAGCAAACGAACGAAAACAACGCGGCACACGACAGTGTATGCACAAACATTTCCCAATGAGAGATACCTGTTAGTTGACATCTAAACTACTTCCCTGCAAACTGTAAAGTTTTATTAGAAATAACTTCACCTATTACGATTATTTTATATTTCAAAAACGATCACAATAGTTAGAGCCGTCTTATAAATATCCGGTGTTATTAAATACATACGTCTAGGAATCCCAAATACGAAGTTTAATGAAAATTCGTCTACGCAGTGTAGTTGAAGCCTCTGTAATAGACGGACGGACAAGCCGACGGACGGATTTCGGGAAACACGTTTTTGGATTTTTCTATATTCGTATAATATCCTACCTCATACTCAGTTTGAGTTCGAAATTTTAGCACGATTACAATATCTTTCTCTTAAGGACACCAAAGTAAACCAAAAAGCTTAATAAAAATTAATACCACAACGGCAAAACCAAACGCTATTAAGGTAAGGCTATTAGGTGATCCAAGAGCAAATACTCTGAATATTTCTTATTATTGTAGACCTACGAATAACATTTTAGGTTAGGTGATTGAAATTAAAAATTTAGCGTTTACGTAGACTCCATCTATAACAGAGAAAATTTACAGAAATTATGAAGAGATTATGTATTTCGATTTCATACTCTCCTTTATAATTTATAAATAAATCAAATACTTCAAGTTAAAAATTAATTTCTTTGTTTTTTTTTAGGAATTTGTAACTATCCTGAACTATGTCGATACTGTTGTGGTATTTGCTGTTCCTTTCACCACTATTGTGGTTCTAAACACATTTACTGGATGCACTGTTTGGAAGTTTGCAACAGTTCGAAGAACCATGACCTTGCAAAAAAGGTAAATCTATTTGTTAAAAAATGTGTGATCAAAGAAACATGTTAATAAATTCAGATAGCATACTCGTATATAAAAACTTTTATATTTGCTTTAAGTTTAGCTTTTAAATTATTCGATATTGCACACTTGAATCAATTAAATTTTTTTTTTGTAAGGAAAACCCAAATTACAAGAAGTCCTTTTTCATCTTCTTACAAGACGAGTACCGTGAAACGGCAAAATTCACTGCTGACAAACTGTACACACCCCAATGGACAGAATTGTATATCGCACAGGAAGTTAAAAAATAAATCAGGTTGGTAGTGCGGTTGATAAATATTTCATAAGTAGAGTTTTACAAATTGGATTTCGTTCACATATCTTTTATATCCTTAAAGGAAGACGGAAAATGACAAACTCATCGCAGATAAAGGTGACAAAGATGCTGCTCATAGTATCGACGGTATTTGTTTGCTTAAATTTACCAAGTTACGTGATGAGATTGAGGGCCTACTTAGAGGTAATTTAACTTGATTTTTTGTCTTATCCAATTGGTAAACGTTTGCAATTATTTCAATCACACAATATTTATATTATGTATACAGAGATCCTTTACAGTTCAAATATATACATTAATACAAATCTTTGAAAAGACCGATCGAATTTTAAATCGAGGCTCACCCCCTGTTCATCGATTTTAAAGCCGTAAATTATTCATCGTCAGGAGCTCTTCGTGGCGAGTACTGGATCCCGGCAAAACTGATCCAGCTGTGCCATGTGCTGGGAAACACACGGGACAATGTGCAATTTGGGAGAAAATCTTCCAAGCTATTCAATACTTGCAGACAATTCCGGGAAGAAGGTGCACTATTATGTGACCTTTTCAATCGTGCTCTGAAGCAGACAGTACACAGTACTGAACCTGAAACAGGAAAGGAGTTGGACCACCTTTTTTTATAATTTGCGCGCACTAAAGGGATTTTTAGTACCCTTATAATGTGGACATGTTTATAGTCAAATAGTGTGGCAATGTAGATATTATTAATAAAGGTTGAAAACAAACCTTTATAAATGCGATTCGCGAAGAGGTACTTGACCTCACACTCGCTAGGCCATTTATAGCAAATTTTATTGAACAGATGAAGCCTCGCTTTCAGACGACCAACAAATAAGGTTTGACGTGATTGGGCAACTGACACAGGCTCCGAATAGATACGATCCTAAGTCGGCGGCCTAGAATACGTATCGATGACTTGTCCTCTCCGAAATTGATATGCTAGTTTCGTCCAATGAGTCCACATGGGACCTTGACGAAGCAGCACACCCGCTCAATAAAGTGTTGCTAGCCTCCTACCATAGTAGGTGTATCAGTAAAACCAGTATGAAGAAACGTAAGGTTATCTGGTGGAATGACAAACTCTTCAATCGAGCTAAACACACAAAAAATTGGAACGATTACAGGATCGCTCTTACAGAAAACAACTCAGAATTGAGAAGATCGAAACGAGCTACGTGGAGAAAGTGCTGCGAAGACATAGCAGACATGCCAATAGCAACGCGTATCCACAAAGCTCTAGGAAAATATCATACAAACTGTGTAGGATTACTAAAGAAAACAAATGGTACCTACACGACGGACCGCGAAGATACAATTCGAACACTTCGTCAGGTTCACTTCCCATTCAAGAGAGAGCGGTAAAATTAATAACAAGAAATAGCTCATCAAATACAGAGACGGTGATGAAAGTTTCAAACATCTTCGAGATGACAGCAGCAGTGGAATATTATGATGACTCTCTTTTCCGAATACCAATCAACCATAGTTACGGTAGAAGAAGACGTCAAGAGGGTTTCTATCATCTTCCATGTATCTCGAATGTTTATCGCAAGAGACAACTTAAGTACACAATACCCAACATCCTAAACAAACTTCCGCAGTTTCTAAGACACGTCAATACTATAATCCATCCAAAAAAAAAGAATAAAAAAGTTTTTCCTTGAAGCAATGACTTAGAATAAATTGACCTTAATGCTAAAACATAGAATGTTAAATGATATAATCTAAATGAATATGTACCTACAAAAAAAATAATACAAAAATTGTTCATATCAATGTTAAGAATTTGTTAACAACAACCTTCTGCGAAGCTTATCTACGCAGATATTTTAAACACATCTTTTGTAAAATCGATTATGTATAAAAAAAAATAAAAACATAGGGACGGGCTACAGTCCGCTTAACCAACGACCATACCACATCGAGTTAATCGGTTCTCGTCAGATCACCGTAATTTAACGACGTTGGGCGCGGTTAGTACGTAGATGGGGGACCGTTTGAGAACAACCGCGTGTCGTTGGCCAGTCCCATCTACAGAGTTGAGGTAGATAATACATATGTGGTATCACAATGGACCTAAATTGGTCTAAGTGTGTCGGCTTCTGACGACAGCCACATAAACCTAACCTAACCTAACCTACAGTCCGCTTGGGCGAACTGTTAGATACCCTATTCTTATTCCTATCCCTTATAAGAGGGCGTGACAAAAGTCTAAGTATGGTTCGATTGTTAAGAACATACATACATATACATATTTTGTTATATAACATTTAAAGGATTTTATCAAAAAAAAACGCTCCCTAGCTCAAACTTGGGTGTTTCAATAAAATTGTTTTATTTAATTGTGGGCGTGTCAGTAGGCGGATTTAAAAAAATTTAACACATGAGCATAAAGGGCCCCTATATATATATTATATACTATATATTATAAATTTCAGCTCCCTAGCTCAAACTTTGAATTTTCATGCCAGTGGGCGGATTTTGAAAATATTTACACATGAGCTTAAAGGGCCCCTAGAGAGTATATATTATAAATTTCAGGTCCCTAGATCAAACTTTGGATTTTCAAAAAAATTGTTTTATTTATTTGTGGGCGTGTCAGTGGGCGGATTTTGAAAATTTTTTATCCCGAGCAGTTTTAGGAGTCATATATCATATATAAAAAATTTCAGCTTTCTAGCTCAAAATTCGATTTTTTCCAAAATTTTGTTTTTCTGAGTTTGTGGGCGTGTCTGTGGGCGGATTTCAAAAATTCGTAAACTTGATTATTTCGGGACCCTAGAGAGTATATGGTTAAAATGTCAGCTCTCTAGGTCCAGTTTAAAGGCCTAATTTTTGCCGACAGACGGACGGACGGACGGACATGGCTAGATCGGCATTACTATCGATGCTGATCATAAATATAGTAACTTTTAAGGGTCTACGGGCAATATAAAGGTATGTTACAAACTATGCGTCAAAATTAATATACCCTTAGAATAGGGTATAAAAAGGTTCATCTATCCGTGATAGAACTCTAACGGCACAGATCACAAGGTCGCTATAGCTAGTAGAGTTAACAATTTATCTAAAAAAATGCTCAGTCCAGATAAGGGCAGATGGGCAATCGGCTCATTTAAACCATTGGCAGGTGGCAATGGTGCGATGGTAGTGTATTCACTAATTGATTGGCAGGTCGTGCGTTCGAATCCGGACCAGGGGCATGATTTTTATAAATTGAATACACACAACAAAAAATGATCTCCCTAAAGCAATTTAGGCGCCACCTGTTGAGAAAAAAAAAATCCCATCGCACCAAACTTCTTTCCTATCCTTCTATTCTTTCAGTAAATAGCACCCAAAAATAGGCAATTAATTGCTGGGAGCTACTTGCGCAACAAACTAAAAATGCCTTCGCTGTGGTTTTACCATTATAAGGGTACTGTGTCACTACAGAAAAAAGAAATCCCTTTAGCGCACGCAAATTATAAAAAAAAAAAAAAAAATTTAAAGCCCCCAGTAGTGATGATATATTTTCAGCTCTCTTTGAGAAGGTTATTGACGTCATACTGCCGGTGGCTATCGCTTTATTTAGAGCGTGTTTCAACTGGGGAAATATTCTACTCTCTGGGAGACGGGTTAATTTATTTATTTATTTATTGTTTCATCGAACAGATAATACATTTACATATATCTCCTTAAGACTCCTAGATACATTATTAAACACTAAGTACCACTTAGATTACCTATAATAAATAACATTTGTTTTTTAAACACCTCCCTATTGGAACTGTTGAACAAATCTACATAGTTAACAACTGTGTCTGCTTCTCTTAAACATCTTGTAATTGGCTCGTTAAGCCCATAGTTCATTCTATGAAAGGGTTCACAAAATAAATTTTTTGTTCGCAAGTATCTCGAAGGAGCATAGATCTCAATTAGAGATAGCAATAAAGGGCATTTAATTCGATTACTTAACATGTCGCGTATGAAGATTATCGAAAAATATTTACGGCGATCTGACAGCTTTAGTAAGCCTATAAGTTGACATCATGCATCATACGGTGGCATTCGAATATTCCAATGTGGACGATAAACGACTAGTCTTGTGAAGCGTTTTTGGATATTTTCAATCAATTGTGAACTTGTTTTATAAAAAGGGCACCATATAGCAGAGCAGTATTCCAAAACAGATCGTACAAAGGCAATAAAGAGAGATTTGAGAGTGTATGGGTCAGTGAACTCCTTGGAATTTCTCCCAATAAATCCCAGCATAGAGTTAGCTTTAGCTACTATCAAATCAATATGAAGGTTAAAGTTAAGTTTACGATCAAACCAAACGCCAAGGTCCTTCTTTTCTTCTATTCTTGTGAGAGGTATATCGTCAATTTTATAATTGTAGAACACCGGAGACAGATGACGATAAAATGACATAATTGGACATTTTGCAACATTTAGAGACAAGCGATTTTTTTTTGCACCATTCACACAGTCTGTGAAGGTCTTCTTGAAGGTGTACGCAATCCGAAAGCGATTTTATCCGACAAAAGATTTTTAAATCATCCGCAAACAACAATTTCTGGGAAAACAGGATACGGAGTGGAATATCATTTATTAAGATTAAAAACAAAAGTGGGCCCAGGTGGCTTCCTTGTGGAACCCCAGAGGAAACATGAATTTGATGGGAGATGACATTATTTATTTGAACATATTGAAAACGATCACATAAATAAGACTCAAACCATTTCAGTAGATTTGAATGAAATCCTATACCTTCCAATTTTTGCATTAAGATTTTGCGATTGACTCTATCGAATGCTTTGGCAAAATCAGTGTAAATGACGTCGCATTGAGATCCGCTTTCAAAACAACTAACGGTGTAATTACAGAAAATCATAAGATTGGTCGAGGTAGATTTTCCAGTGACAAAACCATGTTGATGAGGTGAAATAATTTCTTTGAGAAGAAACGATAGTTTCTTTGTAACAATTTTTTCAAATAATTTAGGGATAGCAGAAAGTTTGCAAATCGGACGATAATATTAGAAACATCTTGTTTAGGTAACGCTTTATGAATGGGGACTATGAACGAAATCTTCCAGTCATTAAGGAAATTAATCTCACTGAGGGAAGCGTTAAACAAAAGTGACAATGGTAAACAAAGAGAACTTGCACACTGTTTTAAAACAAAAGGAGATATTTCATCAGGACCAGGGTTTTTTACCGGACTCAAGCTACTCAAGGCCTCTGAAACATCAGATACAGTAATATGTAAGGTACCAATATTTATGGGACTATTCATGTTGTCATGGGCAGAAGGAACAGGGATATCACATGTCGTATATACTGATTGAAAAAAGTCAGCAAAGAAATTACTGATCGTGCGTGTATCATTGGAACTTTCCTGTAAGTAAAACATTTTATTTGGAATACCATTGGAATTTCTTTTCCCATTAATATAATTCCAGAAAAGTTTACTATTAAGCTTTAAATTCGATTCCGTACGAATCAGATAATTTTTATATAGAAATCTATTTAGAACTTCGTTTTGAAGACGTCTATATTTACGTAGTAGGATAATATCGTTATTTGAACTACGAAATAATTTGTATGCTTTATTTTTTCTATTTCTTAAATTTCCCAGTGTTTTATTGAACCACTGAGGCTTTGATTTACCGGCTATGGTTTTCATCGGAACAAAACGATCGATTGCCTCCCTTAATGCCTCGATGAAAACATTATACGCGGCTGACAGTTCACTGTTTATAAATTCTTGCTGCCAAGAAAAAGAGTTTAAACAATCGTTTATAGCATTATAATTACCATTATTGTAATTGAAATAAGTACGATTATCACATATTGGTTTTAAATACCCGAAACAATTTAACTCAACGCTTAGTGCAAGATGGTGAAGAGAATTTTTAAATATAGTCTTGATACATTTCATAATATTAACAGAAAGATCTTTGTCAACATAAATTAAATCTAAAATTCGATTCAGTACATTGTAAAAACCGTTTATTTGAATGAGATCAAATTCGCAGAAAGAATCTATAACTTCACTTTCAAGCTCCGAATTAATATTAAAAGGTAATAAACATACATTGATCAAAAGTCCAATTAATATTGCAAAGGTTAAAATCACCTAGTATGAGTAAGTGTTGGTTAGAATTTAATTTTGAGAAAAGAGAACGACAATTATTAACATGTGTTTTATATAGATCTATAGAACTACCTGGTGGTATATAACTTAAAATAATCAATACATCGAATGAAGAATCTTTAAAGACACACACTGCAACCTGATCAATATCTAATTGTGACTTAACAGCAGACGAGGGCAGCTCCACTTCCGCACAAGAAAAATGAGATCGAACAGCGATTAATACTCCTCCTCCTCTGATTAAATTTGTTTTTACCAAGTTTCGATCCTTCCGAAAAACACTATACTGATTTTCATCGATTAACTCAGAATTTTGATGATAATTTGTAAGCCAAGTTTCGGTGAAATGATAATGACGTCATATTGAGAAGCACACGAGTGAACAGTGAAGAAACAATTGGTTTAATTTCGTACGTAATCCACCGGTATTTTGGTAGTATAGCAGGAACTGTTTTTTTGTAATTGATGAGCGGGGGAGAGGTAGCGGCAGAGCATCGTTTATGTTGATGGATTTACTCCCGTGGCATCTCCGTTTTTTGCATAAGAGACGATTTTTTTTATCTGAACTGAGGAGGGCCATAGCTTAGGGTCCATAGCAGTACCAAGCATGTTTTCAGGAACGCTTACTTTGAGGTTGATGAACCTAAGCACCGTTTGCACATCTTTTTTTATTAATTTATAGCATTTGATATGGTCTTTAGGAATATCAGTGTTTAGAGAGATATGTTTAATAATATCATCCGTATTAATGCTAACGTCGAATTTCGAGAGATGAAACCATTTATAATTAGGCAATGCGTTTAGGCAGAGAGAATTATTAGTTCCATACACTCTTTTAGGATTTTTATATGTGGTTTTAATTTCTGATGATTTATTGTTGGTTTGATCATTATTTTTTTTTCTGAATTTTTTTTATTTCTTTCTATTTCATTGTTACGCTTTCTTAGACGGTTTATTGACGATGTTTCTGCACTAGTCTTAGCATCGGTGGAGGGGGGCGACGATAAGTCACTAATTGACACTATTTGCTGAGATGGAGTTAACTTAGTGGGTGATGTATTTGGTTTTAACGTAATCTTTATCCTTAAAAGTGGCAACAGGCCAAGTAACTGGACAGATAGAAATATCTAGCCCCCTACACTCAAATCAAATTGCGTACAGAAAGGCAAATCCATTGAGGGCGCTCTTCACTGCCTTATTAAACGGGTAGAGGAAGAATTTCGCTGAGGGTGCTTTCGATAACACCGGATACGACTCGATTGCCAGGGCGATCAGTAGTAAAGGTATCAAAGGTTAGACAAATCTATGGATCAGAGCCATGTTGGAAAGTCGAATTATAACCTCCTCCTCTAGGGGACTATCGGTGTTTGTGACGGCAGCCAGGGTCTGTCTCCAAGCAGGGGTATCCTCCCCCTTTTTTGGTCACTAAACGCCGATAACCTATTAGTCAGTCTACACAGACTAGGCTATAACGCCATAGGTTAACCTGATGGCCTGAGGAATATTATTAATGGTAAGCTTAGTGCAACCATTACTGGTGGCATGCGTACAATGCTGCACGTTTCAGAATGGTGCACTAAGGAAGGACTATCCACCAATCCTCACAAAACCATCGTTGTGCCTTTTACTAGAAGAATACTGGTGAATCTTGAGCCTGTTACCATAAAAGGCAACCACCATGAGTTACTCCAATGAAGTCAGTTAAGTGGGAATTATCCCAGATAAGAAACTTAACTTGAACTCACATGTCAAGTCAGTCGGAACAAAACGTGTTACTAGAGCCATGTGGGCCTGTAGGCGTCCGTCCAAAATCTAGCCAAAAACAACATGGTCAAACTTGGATACTTTGTATTTGTATTTATTTTTGTATTTATTTTTGTATTTATTTTTGAACTTATTAATACACGATTTTTTTTTTTTTTTTTTTTTTTTTTTTTTTTTTTTTTTTTTTTTTAAATGGAAATCCAAATCCCAGAGCACTCAGACTCGGTAACGGTCCATTGTACTACCAGGCAGAAATCCTCCTTTTGGTGTAGAGGCATGTGAATGGGTGGCGTATGTTGTTGTTCCCCATGGGGATTGAACCTGCACCGCACGGGTCACAAGCCAACACACTAACCTCTACACCGTCGCCACCCTTATTATTAATACACGATACTACAAGATTTATAATCTTAAAATTAAGTATCTAGTAATAATACAAAACATTTTAGGGAAAAGGAAACTTATATGAAAGTTACCTGTCAAACAGGGTAAAGTAAGCAATGAATCTGCAAGAAGAACTTGAGTTTTAGGCACGATAGCATCGATATTATTTGTGTGTAACATATTGTGGTTATATCCGTATCCTTTTTGAGAACCTAATTTTCTTTGATACTTTCTTTGCTACACAAATCATATGGTTCTTAAAATTCAAATTATTATCCAATACTAAATCTTAATATTGAATTTCATTCACTTCTTCAATGACTTTTCCTCTATTGGTAAATGAATTATGTCATAACTATTAATCTCCATGCAATTAATTTTGTTAAAATTATTTTTGAGTTTATTTAACTGTAACCATGTACACAGGTTGCGCAAATCCTCTATAATGTACCCCGTAAGTTCAAACACATTTTTACCGCTTACGAACATTAGAGCATCATCGGCAAACAGAGTTATTTTCGACTTTTCGAGAACTTTGCAGATATCATTAATGTAAATCAAGAACAGTAAGGTTACAGGTATAGTTCCCTGCGGTACACCAAAGCAAGTATCAATCGCACTAGATGTTTAATTATTTACACAGGTCTTTTGGGTTCTACCAAATAAATATATGACTTGAAATAATTAAGTTCAATCCCTTTTACACTATATTTTTACAACTTATTTAGAAGTCTATTGCGATCAACTGTTTAAAATTCTCTTTGAAAGTCCAAAAATAGTGCTATTATTTTATTGCCACTATGTCTTTCTTGCATTATCAGCCAGTTTAACGAAGTTTCACATGAGTGGTTATGTCGAAATCCCGATTGATTTTCTAATTATACTTTGCCATCACAGACATATTTATAGTATTTATTGCACGTGCACAAGAATTCTTTCTTATATTGGCATCATATTAATAGGTCTAAACTTTTCACAGTCATTTGTATCCGCCTCTTTAGGTATTGGGATAACCGTCGATTCTTTTGGATTTTTAAGAAACTCGCCACGAAAAAAGACCCATTAACTATTTGTAATATAATTTGGCCTATTATATCGAAACAATCGAGGAAAATGTTAATAATACAACGCATTTTTTGAATTTTTACTTTTAAATATTGATCTTAGCTCATTCATTTCTCGAACTTTAAATAGGTTTTGCGTTCCGGGTATATCAACGTTTGACTCATTATTGTTCACGTGTATGGAATTACTTATCGCGTTTATGCTTGCTATAAAATAAGATTGAAATTTATTAACAATAACAGAGTTCACAGATTCCAGTTTATCACCAAACCTGACTTCACCAATTTCAACTTTTTTCTCCATTAAAACCAATTTTGTTTGTTTTTTCCACATGAATCGATTTTATTACGTATATAATTCCTTTTGGTGAGGTATAGTTTATTTTTATATGTATGTACACTCAGAGAAAAAAATAGTTATTTTTGTAACTATTGTCTTAGTAATTAGATTTCGTAGAAATTTACGGAATGACTATTAAAGAACAAAAATAAGTTGAAAATATTTAGAAATAGTAATATAAATTGTCAAAAATTACTATTGCTTAGTTATTGAATAATAAAAGCGTACGTCAAAAGTTCAACCATGACTATTATAAATAATAAATTTACAACCAAAATAATGATAAGTAACTATTTTTAACTAATAAAAATAGTGGTCACGATTCGGACTATGAAAATAGTCAAAAAATAATGACAATTTTTTTCTCTGAGTGTAGGTGGAGGGAAAGGGTGAGACACAATAAAAGACACATTTAGTTTAGTTTTTTTTTTAATTTTAATTCACTGTTAACTAGAGCTAGGGTACAATTAATTTAAGTAGTTTAGTTAGTTTAGGTAATTTAAGTAATTTAAGTAATATAGAAAATTCAAGTTATCTTAATAGATTTAACTTTCTTAACGGAGACAGCGACTTGGCATACTTAACGACGTTACACGAGTGTTTGCCTAAAAAAAATCCGTCTCTCTCTTAGCAAGCATTTACATACTAGTATTAAACGGAATTGCATAGAAATTACTTAAGAGAGCTGAACCGATTTGAACATAGGGGAATGTTAGCATGTTTAGCAGATCTAAACTAAGATAACTAATAAGTCCGCAGCATCGCTCCTACACCCGGCCATCCTGTTTGTCGGCTGCTTCAGACGACTAGTCGGCATCACGCGTCATCTCCTCGGTCACCACATCATAGGATACATCTTCATCGCTGTCATCGTAATCGCTTTCATCGCAACACCACGGGTTCATAAAATCAGCTGAAGACGAAGTTGCGTCATTGCCTTCATGGCTGCCTACCCTAATAACGTCGTAACGGTCACTTCTTTTTACTTTAACGACCTCATATGGTCCCAAAAACGCTGGATATACTCGTACATAACTTAATTCCTGGTGCAAACTGAGTTTGTTTGATTGCGACCAGATCGTTTACGTCGTACTTTGTTGCAGCTTTTCTTTTCCGGTTGTAACCTTTCCACTTCTCCTCTTGGACCTTGACTATCTGTTCCTTCGCTTCGCCTCGAGTCTCCTTGCGTTCGTCTTCGAACTCTTCGATCAGCAGCGCTTCCAGTACTTTGCGCAGATCGTAGCTTTCCATATTTTTCATCGGTACTCCAAACATAAGCTCGAATGGTGTCCTCTTTGTTCTTCTGTTGACTGTAGATTTTAATATACGCTGCAGTCTCGGGACGTGTTTAAACCATTTGTCAGGATCGTCAACGGATAGCTTCGACAGCACTTCTATAATTGTTCGGTTGACGCGTTATACCTGCCTATTACCACGCGCTACTCCTGTTGTGACTAGCGAATGCAAAATATTCCTTTCGCTGCAGTGCTCTTTGAAGGCATTCGATATAAATGCTGATCCTTAGTCTGTTATGACTCGTGCTGGGTCACCAAAAATGTGGCTCTGGAACAGTACTTTTTTAACAACCTCGTCTGCGCCTGTCGACTTTACGGGAAGTATCCATGCGAACTTAGTGAAACCATGCACGATTACCAGCAAGTGTTTGGAGCTCTTTGCTGTTGACTGCAGCGGCCCAAGGTGATCTATATGATAGGTATTCAGAGGCGTGTCAAACTTTTCGATGGGGCTGAGCAAGCATTCTTGTTTACCATGTTTTTTTGACGCGAGAATACAGGATACGCAAGTTGAAATTTGCTGCCTGTTCTTTGCGGCCATTTTTGGAATACAGTATTCTCGTTTCGCTAGCTCTTCGACCTTTTTTGCATTTATATGACCCTGCTCGTGGATATTTCACAAAACCTCCTTTTGTAGTATTTTTGAAACAACCAATATAAAGTCTCCCCAACGAACCTGTAGAGAACATCGTTTCGCATGAAGTAATCTTCATACTCCTTTTCCTTTAGAATTGTAGCTACCAATTGACAAAACTCATCCGTTTTTTGACCTTTTCTTATACGATGCAGTATACCATCCTCAATCTGCCGAACGACGCACATTGGGGCAGAATACCCTAAAATGTGGCATCAAATCAGCCGTTAGAGCTAAGAACCTGAAATTTTGCACGCAGGCTTCGGAGACCATTCCCAAAATATTTTCAAACCCGCCCACTAGACACGCCCACTTTTTAAAAAAGTGCTTGTTTTACAATATTAAAAACTTAAAAAAGATTTATTGAAGATCTAATTTTTGTCCACTACACTTACCTTGCACACCCACTGTAACGCCACCTTTTATCGTGGTATTTATTATTGAGACTTATAATTAAAAAAAATGCCCATTAAATACAAAATCAAACCAAAAATTTGTATTGCTTCCTTAGAAATTATCGCTATCATCATTGTCATCATCATTATCATCAAACTCAAGAAGAGTGTTTGAGTCCTGGACACTTGGGGGCTTTAGCAAGTTGACTGCTTCCTTGGGAAGAGACTGGAATTTTCGTCTATGTAATTTTTGCTTGGATGTTATAATGGGATCCGAGCTCAGTAAAAAGAAATTAAATACGGTTTATTGGTTTTTTCACGACTTGATTTTCTTGAGAAGCTCTCTCTTTTAAAAATCTTTGTTGCGCGCTTCCTGCGCTTTCTCCGAAAGTTGGCCGATCGGCAACACTACAGATGATATAATTTCTGGCCCATGAATAAAATATTTATGCAAAGTTGGAGGCATATGATACCAGGGATATTTACTGACGATGCATCTTGCTGTGTCATGTGCGAATTCCCTAAATTGGTATACATCAATATCAAACCCACTGGCAACTCATAATTGTGTGCATTTTTTTCCACTCGACAAGCTTTTTCCCAACGTGATTTAATTTTTGATTTAAACTCCGTTATTTTCTCATTAACATTGTGTTGAAAAGCACCGGTGCATTGAACCCGCTTTAGAATTTCACCCCTCAAAAATTCGATTTGACTTTCTAATCCCTTTAACATTGAGTTCTTCATTATATTATATAGCCCTTCCCTTGTCACAGAAAAAGTTTTGGAAGGTGTTCGGCCTACGAAGTAATCAAAATTAAAATTTAAAAAAAAAATAGTATTTTTCCAAAGTGACGTCACCAACAAAAAAATTTACTACACAACAAGTAGCAAAAGGTAGCAAAAAAAGTGTACAGGTTCTAAGACTAAACAAACCACTTATCACAAAGAGATATAATACTCAACGTCAGGTCACGGTCAACCCATCTAAAACTCTTAGGATTTCGGATAAAAACAAAACTAACACTTTTTTTTCGCACATTTTTTATATTTAGCCACAGATTGAAAAAACTAAAATATAGATTCCATTGCAATTTAAACTTTTTCAATGCCAACAAACTGTAAGAAATAGCACACAGTTAACTGCAGTCACTCAAAACAAAAAAACACGTCCGGCTTCGATGAAACATACTAACAATTGCTGCATTCGTGACGATCTGCTGAAGACCACATGCTCCAAATATACTTTCTTTTTCTCATTTTTTATTCTCTATCCTATTTAAAAAAAAAAAAACAAAACGGTAGTTTAAGACAAAGCTCAATTTCAAAATTCGATTAAATGCCAGCTTCAGAGGTGTTTCGCCCCAGTGTGCGACGGGATAGCGACTTAACGCGTCGACATGTCTCATAGCCGAACCAGATCTATGGAGGGTCTCGGAATTAAAATCCTGAATAAATAATGCCCATCTCGTCACACGGGAACATAACTCTTTCTTTCTCATAGTTTCCGTAAACGCCTTACAGTCCGTATACACCTTGAACTGTATACCCAAAAGGTAGACTCTTAAGTGTTTAAGACTTTTAATTATAGCAAGCACTTCCTGTTCATAACTCGTATAATTGGCTTCGGCTGTTTTTGTTTTATAGCTTACGTAGAAGACAGCGTGAAGCGCAGTGTCGTCTTTGTAACAACAATCCTCCGTAACCTACTTTACTGGCGTCCGTAGGCAGCTTCGTTTCTAAACCTGGATTAAAAAGCTTAAGAACTGGGTCTTTACATAGTGCTACCTTCAACGAGTTGAAAGCAACTATCCAGTCATGACCGAAACAAAAAGACATACTTTTACGAAGAAGATCGGACAGCGGCTTAGCAAGAACAGCGTAATTCGAAATAAATTTCCTAAAAAAACCTGTAAGCTCCAAGAACGACGGTATTTTTTTCGTCGAATCGGGTTTTGGGAAATGGTGCACGGCATGAATTTGCCCAATTGATGGTTTCATCGATCCGTTTTCGATGACGTGACCCAAGAATTCTATCGATGTCGTTACAAAACTACATTTTTTCCAATTTATGATGAGGCCAAACTCTGCAGTAATCTCGAGGACCATTTTAAGTCTCTCTAAGGCCTCCTTCAGATTGTTTGCAAGTATCACTACGCCGTCCATATAAACCAAAATATAGCCCTTGCGAATAAAGTCCTTGAATACGAAGTTTATAAACCGCTGAAATACCGACGGAGAATTACAGAGACCGAAAGGGACTTTTGAAAACTCGTACTGGCCATCTTGTGTTATAAACGCCGTATACTTTTGACTGCTTTCGTTAACTCCGACTTGAAAAAATCCATTTTTAAAATCCAATGTTGTGAAAATACTAGATTTGTAAAGCTCTTCCAAAATTTCTTCGATTAATGGAAGCAGGTAATGGTCTCTCAAAATTTTCGCGTTTAGCCTACGATAATCTATGCATATTCTTCACTGACACGATTGGACTCGCATAGTTTGAGTTGTTATGCTGAATGATCTCCTCACGTAGCCACTCCTCGATTTGTTTCCGAATTATTTCCTTTACTTCCCTTCCATGCCTTCTAGGCGGTTGGTGAACCGGTTTTTCATCGCTAAGGCCCATTTCACACATAGCCGGCAGCCGGTCCGGTTAGCCGGTTTTTGTCAAGAAAACAATTGTTTTAACCCACGTCCGGCAGCCGGCATACAGAAAAAGGAATGTACGTACACGTAGGCCTAGCTATAATAAATTCATAAAAAGGAAACACAGCAGATGGAAAACCGAAAACCACAAACCAGAACCACAGAGAATGTGGTTTGTGCTGAAAACCGACTACGGCAACCGGGCATGTGTGAAGGCGCAATTCTATTTTATGTATATCCATTACCGACTAGAAAACCGTTTACCCGGTTTCGGCAGCCGGCTGTGGCAGTGAGCAAAGCCGGCAGCATTCCGGCAGCCGGCTACCGGTTAACCCGCGACGGTTTCCGTTTGCAGGTGTGAACGCGCCCATAAGAATGTATTCCAAACGACCGGGTAGCCGGTACCGATTACCCGGCTGCCGGCTATGTGTGAAATGTGCCTAAGGGTAATGTGCATCTCTATACATGACTTTTTCGGCTTTTTGGGCTTATATGAGCTGATTATTCCTGTGATTTCACTTCGAATCTCTGGATCAGGAATCTTGTTAACACTTTCCAGTGCGTCACTTTCTATTAACTGGACCACATCAATTCTAAGAACATCGTTTTCTCCTAACTTCGCGGCAACTGGCTTACTTTTCACGTAAATTTTGCCATTCTCGATCGTTATGGTGGCATTTTCTAAAAAATTCTTCCCCAAAATCATAGCATCGCCCATCCATTCATCGGGGATAACATGAAAACGAATTTTATGCACATCATCTTCAATCCAAATGTTAAGTAAACAAGAACCATGTTACTTTTTAACTTCGCATCCGCCGAACCCTAGCAAACATTCTCCATTTTCATCAATTTCCATCGCACCCAGCCTTTTCTACATACTCTCCTTCAAAAGAGAAACATCAGCCCCGGTGTCAACCAAAACCTTATGAACTTCCCCGCAACAACAACCCTCACACAACAGTCGAACCGGCTCATCCTCTTAAGATTTACTTGGCTGCTGCCTTGCTTTTTGGCGTCCTTAATTGGACAATTTGTAATAGAAATTGGACAATTTGTGCAGAAATGTGTCCGAATTCACTGCAAGAAAAACATCTGGCACCCTGGCTTTTATTCGGACAATGGGCGCGATAAATTTACAAGTCAACTACTAGTGACTACTATTTTACCTTTTCTCATTGATTAAATAACTCACGTGATCATCGTTTGGCAAGTGATAGACATTTAATTAGTAGTGAACTTGCAGTTGACGCCAAATCACTATGCTGGGTGAGATAGAATCCACCATTTCCACATCGCTTCTGGTTGTAGATTCGCTTGATTTGTGCGAATTATTGGGGTTTTTATTTAGAAAGTGGTTTGAACTAGTCTGGCTTTTGATGTTTTCGTACACTAAAAACTTTTTCTTCAGTTCTTCTAAAGTCGTAGCTTCGAAGAGCACGGTTTTGTTTGAAGGGCTATCTGGAATACCCTGAACTATGTATGCGATTAATAATTCGTAGTCGAAATTTCCCTTCATCGCAATTTGTTTCATAGAGTATATGTATTCCAAGAATGACTCGCTTGGCCTTTTTTTTAAATTGCAGCATTTTCTGGATTCTAATACACGAGGGCTTATCGTTAAATTCGTTTTTTAGAAAATTGTTCAAGTCATCCCAACTGCATATTCCGCTTTTCAATTCTACTGCCAATTTAGCAGCACCCTTCAGCAAGCGCCTCGCGTAGAGATATTTCTGAATCGGGCTCCACTTGCACTTACAGTCGCGATGTCCTCGAAATCTTTTAACCAAAGACTAAAATTTTTACCCGTTTCTCCAGTGAATCGATCCAAGGACTCCTCAATATCCTTGAAGACAAATTTATTAACCTCAGCCTTATTTTCAATATCTTCGGTTGGTTCTTAGAACTACTACAATAACTTCCGATGGCACTTCACTTGCTTCCTTGTTTCCGTCCTCTTCAATTTTCTCTTTACAATTTTGGTCTTCTTATCTGAACTTTTTCCCTTTCTTCTTTTAAAATTGACTCGTATTACCTTTCTACTAATTCTTTTTTTAAATTGTATCTGTATGATAAACCTTTATCTTTTAACAGATATTGGAGCTCCTTAGTTGTAAGCTTGTTTAGTTCATCCATTCGGAGCTTCTCAACCCACCTCCCTTACTTAATTCGTAACGTTGCAAGCTAAATTATAAATTTGATTATGTTGTTACAAAACGACAGAATTCGAGAACTGTGTGACGCTGTATGCACATTCAGAGATCTCACTCAACTTAAGGTTCTGCTCAAAACATTCACGCAAGTCTCCAAAAAAAACTTGAGTGTGTTTTTCAAATAATCTTTTTCGTGAGTGTATGTGTTGTGTATGCATATAGCATATAAAAAAACATAGGGACGGGCTACAGTCCGCTTGGGCGAACTGTTGGATACCCTATTCTTATTCCTATCCCTCATAAGTGGGCGTGACAAAAGTCTAAGTATGGTTGAATTGTTAAGAACGCTCTACATATTTTGTTATACAAGGTGGCGCAAAAATAACCTTCCGATGTTTTTTTGGCTGTAATTTAAAAAAAAAAATTAAAAACTTTGATTCTTCTTGTGGATTATTTTTATTTGGTCTTTTAATTTTGTTTACATCAAGTCGAGAATATGATGTCATGTAAATGGCCGCCGCCACAGTTGATTGTCATTTGAGCCCTTTTTATGGCATTTTCCATCACTTTGGCCAAAACTTCCGGCGATAGGTCCTCACATTGTTGACGGATATTGTCTTTAAGAGCTGCAAGAGTCTGAGGCTTGTTGACATAAACCCGCGACTTCAAAAAGCCCCACAAAAAGAAGTCTGGAGCGGTCAAATCAGGCGATCTTTCTGGCCAGTGCAAATCGCCAAAACGGGAGATTAGGCGCCCGGGAAATGCATCCTTCAGCATATCGGTTGTGGCACGTGCAGTGTTGCACCGTCCTGTTGGAACCACATGTTTTCCAATCCCAATTCATCAAGTTGCGGCAAAAAGAACTCGTTGATCATTGCTCTGTAGCGCTCACCATTCACAGTAACCGTTTGGCCCGCGACGTCTTCGAAGAAAAAAGGTCCGATGACTCCTCCAGCGAAAACAGTACACCATACAGTGACTTTGAGCGGGTGTAATGGCTCTTCGTGGGTTACACGCGGATTTTCAGTGCCCCAGAAGCGTAAACTTTGCTTATTTACGTACCCGCTAAGATGGAAATGGGCCTCATCACTCATGATTATTTTTGATGAAAAATCATCTTCCTCTTGGTGGTGATTAAGGATGGCTTGAGCGTATGTTAGACGCGATTGGCGGTCAGCAGCTAACAGCTGATGCACCGTCTGGACTTTGTACGGAAACATCTTCAAATCTTGTACCAAAATTCGCTGTAAAGACCGTCGACTGATACCCATTTGCGTGGCACGCAGGAAATCTGCGAAGAAATTCACGTTGTGCCAAAGTCACCGACCGATTATTGCTCAAATAAATAGTCACCAATATTCCGCGTTCTGGAGCAGTGTAGCATAACATTGTTTATTACGGTCCATTTCGCATGTGTTTACGACACAAATGTCAAAACAGAACTGACATTAGGGGCCAATCGCAAAATTTATAGCATTTTCTGATAGGAGGATTACTTTTGCGCCACCTTGTACATATAACATTTAAAGGATAGTAGGCGGATTTTGAAAATATTTACAAATGAGCTTAAAGGGCCCCTAGAGAGTATATATTATAAATTTCAGCTCCCTAGCTCAAATTTTGGTTTTTCAATAAAATTGTTTTATTTATTTGTGGGCGTGTCAGTGGGCGGATTTTGAAAATTTTATATCCCGAGCAGTTTTAGGAGTCATAGATCATATATAAAAAATGTCAGCTTTCTAGCTCAAAATTCGATTTTTCCCAAAATTTTGTTTTTTTTTGAGTTTGTGGGCGTGTCTGTGGGCGGACTTCATTCGTAAACATGATTATTTCGGGACCCTAGAGAGTATATGGTTAAAATTTCAGCTCCCTAGGCCCAGTTTAAAGACCTGATTTTTGCCGACGGACGGACGAGCGGACGGACATGGCTAGATCGGCATTACTATCGATGCTGATCATAAATATAGTAACTTTTAGGGGTCTACGGGTAATATTAAGGTATGTTACAAACTATGCGTCAAAATTAATATACCCATAGAATAGGGTATACAAATTATACAAAGCATACGGTTTTAATATAGAACGATTTCACCGGTTTTTCAGCTCATACGATTTTGCCGTTGATTTTTTTCCTCCTCTATCCTTTTATGTATGCACGTATGTCGTACGAGTATGTACTTCTATATAATTTCTTTCTTCTTCTTTTTTTTTGTTTATTAATCTAATTTTTGTCACTTTTTCTTTGCACGCTTAACAATGGTACTTTGCCCTTTTTTCGCGGTCTGTTATATTAGTTGTCCGACGCGGCACTACTTCCAGGCAACACCTCTTTCACCATTTGTAGGGGGAGGGAAAAGGGTGAGACACAATAAAAGACACATTTAGTTTAGGTTTTTTATTTTTAATTCACTGTTAACTAGAGCTAGGGTACAATACATTTAAGTAGTTTAATTAGTTTAGGTAATTTAAGTAATTTAAGTAATATAGAATATTCAAGTTATCTTAATAGGTTTAACTTTCTTAACGGAGACAGCGACTTGGCATACTTAACGAGTATCTGCATAAAAAAGTCGTCTCTCTCTTAGCAAGCATTTACATACTAGGATTAAACGGAATTGCATAGAAATTACATAAGAGAGCTGAACCGATTTGAACATAGGGGAATGTCAGCATGTTTAGCAGATCTAAACTAAGATAACTAATAAGTCTGCAGCATCGCTCCTACAAGCATTCTGTATGCTTCTGTTAATATTCCAATCTACCGGCCTATTGAATATACTCGCGCTACGAAAACACAGAATTTGTTTATATTCCAAGGTTCTTAGGTCATCTGTGAACCAGTTATTAGTGTCCTGGACTTTCGTTTTTTTTGTTTGTTTATTTGCGCAGAATAATAAATTATCTAGTTGTAATGATAACAAATTATAGTCGATATTAATATCTAAATGTTCACATTTTTCAATTAGAGGGTCTCTGAATTGAGTTTTACTTTATTTAAATAGGTTAATATATTTTTGATCGCTTTTAATCGTTTTGTTAGGTACAGGTACTTTAACTACGGTTGTTTTATGATCACCTGCTTTTAATTCCGAAGCTGTATCTGCAGATAACAAAGTCTATTAATGACGTCGTTCGCTCCGTGATCGTTGTTGGTTTATTTATCACTTTTTAAGTTGTTTTGTATTAAAATTAAATTTAATGCTTTGGTTACGTATAGTTCATATCAAGAAAATTTATATCAAAGTCCCCATAAATAGTTATATTGGAATTCGTATGTAATACCATATTAGGCCAATTTGAGAATATTGTAAAAATTGCACGTTCAGAACTACTTACAGATCTGTAGAAAATCGATACAGTTTCTTTAAATTCATTTGTGAAGACCCTCATAACATAAAGAGCACATTTTCATTATAATATGTATTTCACTAACAATTCTGTACCATTGACCCGTTTTAACATAAAACACTACACCGCCTGTATGACTACTTGTATTATCACACCGCAACAGAAAACTATATTATGAAAGATTGACTTTATCTCATCATCAACTCATCTAACAAAGGACATAGGCTTTGTCAGACGAGTTTCACAAAAGGCAAGAACTTCAAATTTGTTATTATTTAATATAATATATTAGAAACTCATTTTCGTTAAAGTTGTTTGTTAGGCCTTGAAGATTAGCATACCAAAAATTTAACAGACTTGGTTGCTAATATTGAGTTCTTTCCTTAAGCACTTTTATTTTGCTATGGAACACCGGACAGTTTCTGTCATTCGCTGGATGGTGACAATTAACACTCATTCCCAGTGTTTTATTTAATTCTGTGTAGTTTGTACACAAAAGTTTGTCACTGTTACAGTCTTTTATATGGTGATGATCCCCAAATTTCATACAAGCAGTTATGTTTTTATATGCACTTGATTTGTGATTGAATCCCTAACATTTGAAGCACTATGTAATATTGAAGTATTCCCTTACTGCTCATTTAACCCAACCTATTTTTATACTTTCTAGTTTCATTTCCAATTGTTTTTATTTTTGAATGTATGAACTACTTTAATATCACTATCACTTTATTCTGGATTTTGGTTTTTTATTTTATTTATGATTTCATGTTCAAGTTCATCGTTTTCTAAATAATTCAGAATGCACGCTTTTGGTTTATATTTTGTGCACACTATAATAACTTTATACGGGTCTTTGAATTTATTTTCAATTTCCTCTTTCAATTTGTCTGAAGAAATTTGATCACCACATTTAATCGCTACACCACCATCATTCTTGTTTACCACACTGCTTATGTTTACATTAGTTGGGTCTATTTTTTCTTTGATATGCATCTGAGCACTTCTCTGTGAATGCCCAGCTCTGCAGTGGTTGAAACGACGCATCTTTCACGGGGAGATACGTTCACAGCCGGAGCTACTAAACTCTGCCACCAACAGGATATGGGGATAACGACGATGACAGAGGAGAAACCGATGCACGTTAGTTTTAAATGTTTGCATGTTACAATGGGAAGGAACAACAGAGCGAGGAAGAACATTCAACATTCGTGTTGAACGGCTAAGGAAAGATTGCAGTATAAATTATAGCCAGATTGGAAGGGATGAAGAATTTCTTACCTCGCTTTAGGAAGCCTAGACATTTCGCAACGTTCTTTGCGACATCGAATATGTGTTCATTCCAACGAAGGTTGTCATCAACACAGATACCGAGAATGGAATGTCGTTCGGTTTCAGAGCTCCAAGTGTCATTCTTGGATAATGGCAGACTGTGTGGGGTTTGCTTTAAAGACAGAAAATGACAGAAGAAAGCATTGCATTGAATCTTAGTCATGGGCATTAACTTCTGCCTGGAATACCGTTTAACATTAACTTCTGCCTGCAATACCGTTTAACACATTTGGAATTGAGTTTGCGATTGTGTTAAGTATTTTCAGGTAACCCAGGAGGTCATGTGATTTATACTTGTATTAAAGCAGCAGCTTAATAGCGCATCTAGCAGCCGTCTGCCTAACGAAGAGTTTTAAAGGTGAGAGCCAGCCCAATAATGGCTCAAAGCGCTATTGTTGGGCAGGTGTGCATGCATAGCAATAGCACCTGTTATACCCAGACTATCTATCTACAGTCAAAACATCTACCAGCAAGTCTGTCAGGAGAGGTACCGCAATTGGAATCAATGGTGTGCGAGCTAAGTGCATTTATAGCTGCTTGACTATCCGTGAATATATGGATGTTTGCGCCTTTAATTCCAGATATATATGTATGTAGCTGGCGCGTTCTTGAATGGCTTTCAGCTCGGCTTGAAATAAGCTGGGACTTTTTAACATGGGTATCGTAATGCATGTATTTGGTTCGTACGTATATTCCCGCTCCTACACCTGATTCCATTTTAGAACCATTCGTATACCACTTTATGCCCTTGTGGCTGTTTGACGGGTTATTGCAAACCCATGCTTCTCTCTTAGAAATCTCCGTGGAGAATCGTTTATGAAGCATAGTGTTTTGTGAAGACGGTCTGTGACTGCGCAGTTCGTATCAAGTTCTGGGAGTTCATCGAGAAGGGTCATAACTACCGGGTGGTCGTTAAGCCTTATCTCATTTAGCTGTATGAATCTGGTTGCACTGCGGATCGCCACATTTTGAATGTTAATGTGGAGAGGTGTAAATCCTGTTACTGCTTCTATGGCAGCTGTTGGACAGGTACGCAAGCGTTGTACTTTTTTGAGCTTCTCTATTGCGATTTTTTGTGCGGATTTTGTACACCATACTACGGAGGCGTATGTTATAATGGGGTCTTATCATCACTGTGTAGATCCAGTGGACGATCTTTTGAGAGATTCCCTAGGTTCTACCATACGTGCGGCGACAGGCCCATAAAGCTCTTGTAATTTTTAACCTTTTGTAATTTTGCTATTTATATGAGAATTCCAGTTCAGTCTTTTGTCTAGGATTACTCCAAGATATTTGACTTCTTCGGAGTACTCTACGACCGTGTCGGTAATTGGGATAGAACCTAGGTCTAAATCTCTCATTTTGGTAAAAGGAACAATGACGGCGTCACTGGAATTTATGGAAAGATGATGATTTATTATGTTTTCATTATAATACTTATTCAATAGTCTACAACAATGTAAGATTGGCTCACGCAAACCATCATTTAAGCTTCATACTAATTGTTGAAGCCATATCATAAATCAAACGAACGCACCCAGAAGCAAAAGTCACTGTCTCATTTGACAGCTCAACCCACGCGATGGAGCGTACCGCCATATTTTCTTGTTTTCTATGAGTCACGTTTTTCAATTTAAACTATTAAGTCGTCTTTTGTCTCGTAGCTACTTTAATAGCTTTTTTCATTATTTTCTATAACGCTAAATAAACTTGTTAAAACCAAGTTGCGCTTATTATTAGTCCAACGCAACATTGTGGTCCTTCGTAGCCAAATTAGTAGTTATTATTATTAATAAAACCGCGAAAATTGCAATTTCCTTCTCATTTTCACGCATTGCTTTTCCACCGCGAAATGTCTACCACAAGACGAGATGTTCTGAGAAACGCGCTTAAGCGTCTTATGAACTCAAGCAAGAAAGCTGAATCTTACGACAAAGCGGACATTAAATCGTTCCTGAGACTTTTGACCTACCAATGAGAGCAATTCAGTAAGGTCGAAGACGCGTGTGGCGAGACTGCGTTGCCAACAGAGGAGGCTCAACGTGAACAAGGCGATGAATGGTATCGGACCGCATTCTCCAACTTCACAAGAGCAGAACTGAAGATAAAGGCTAACTCCAGCGACATTAGCACCCAAAAATCCAGCTAGCATGTGGTCGTCAAGCTGCCGCGAATGGATTTGCCACATTTCTCTGGAGGACCATCCGAGTGGAAGCAGTTTTACGACGCATTTTCGTCGCTCATTCATAATGAGGCATCGCTAACGGGTTCGCAAAAGCTGCATTACCTTCGTTGTTGTCTGCAAGGGAACGCGCTAAATGTTATCAAGTCCTTCAAAATAACAGATAGCAACTAAAAGGAGGCATGGGAATTGCTGTCTAAAAGGTACAATGTAGAGCGTATGTGGATGCTCATTTCAAAGTTCTTTTTTCACTGCCAAAGCTTTCTTCCGAGTTACCTACAGGTATCAGATCTTTACTTGACAACATCCAGGAAAATTACAGATCGCTGAAGTCGCTAGGTAGACCAGTTACCAACTGGGATGATTGGCTCGTGCATTTTACTGTGAGCAAGCTGGACCAAGAAACCCATCGCCAATGGGAGCTGTCGCAAAAAGACGACAAGGTAGCCACCTTTACAGACCTTGTGGACTTTCTCGAAACCAGGTGCCACTCATTAGATGCTGTCCAGGCACACAACCCCGTCGACCGACAGCATGGGTTCAAGTCCAGAAAGAAGTCTACAACAGCTTTCACATCCTAACAGAAAAATTCTGGGTGTTATTTTTGCGGTGGAAAACACAGGATTTTCAGCTGCGAGCAATTCAGAGCTCTGCCAGCTTCTCGCAAAATTATCATCGCACAAGAAAAATCTTTAGGTAAAAACTGCCTGCCAAATGTCCACCAATAAAATGCGTGTCGCAGTACAAACATTTGTAGGTCATGTCAGGCTCATCATCATACGCTGCTTCATGCGGAAGAGACTCCTCAACCAAGTGTTTCATCGGCTAATGTGGCCAACACCGATCAGCAAAACCTCTTAGGCACCGCTCTTGCCAAAGTCAGTTCCGGACGGTTTCAGCCAGTGAGAATATTGTTTGACAACGCATTGCATCTTACCTTTATCACTAAAGCATGCGTGGAACGACAGCAGCTCCATATTATGCCTTCTTTGATGACAATTGAAGGTATATGTGTAGTTCCCGCTGGTCGCTCTAGAGGAACTGTTCAATTCGCGTTATCTTCGGTTGATGACAGCTTTGTTGAAACCGTTCAAGCGAACATATTGCCGAAGTTAACCAACGCACTCCCACCATCTCGCATTCGCAAAGGATCATGGCAACACATTCATGGTCTAAGTTTGGCCGACCCCAACTTCAACGTGCCCGCAACAGTTGATATTTTGCTAGGTTGTGACCAGATAGGGAGTTTTCTTCTTAGTCCGTGGACCTAAATACTCTCCCATTGCGCAGCAGTCAACTTTAGGATGGATTTTGTTCCGAAAAGTGGTTGCCCCAGACACTGCCTACGCATTTTCAACCATCGTTAACAATCGTTCGGACGCCGCTACGAAAGCAGTTACCAAGTTTTGGCATTTAAAAGAACTGCCCGAGTCGAAATTTCTTACCGATGAAGAATATCTATACGAAGAAATATTTAAGCATACGCACAGTCGCCAGTCTGATGGGCGCTATGTCGTGAAACTGCCCTTCAAGTCTGAAGTTAAACTCGGAGATTCTCGAGATGCAACGGTTAGAGCCTTGCATCGCATAGAAAAGGTTTTCTCCAAAGATGAACCGAGTTCATTGATTTAGGACCCATGACACATGGAGGAAGTTTGCGACACCCCAGTACCGGGGAGGCACTTTTATATGCCATATAGGGCAGTGGTGAAGGAAGCCAGCACGACAACGAAGCTAAGGGTTGTCTTCAATGCCTCGGCTAAAACAACGTCCGGATTTTAGCTGAATGATGTGCAACTAGTAGGTCCTCAGCTGCAGCCTGACCTCTTCTGTACACTACTCCGATTCCGATGTCACCGATTCGCATTAATCGGTGATGTCGAGAAAGTGTACCGTCAAGTGTGGGTTCATCAAGACCACATCGACTACCAGCGCATCGTTTGGCGTCGTTCGCCAACAGACCCATTCAAGGATTATCGCTTATTGACGGTGACATATGGTGTTGCATCGGCGTCCTATCTGGCAGTCAAAGCATAGCAGTAAACAGCCGTCGATGAAAGCCACGATTTCCCCGCAGCTGCAGAATCTGTTCAGCGCGACTTCTACATAGATGACCTCCTTACTGGTTCTTCCAGCGAAGTCGAACTGCAACAGCTACAGAGTAGATTGGCCAGCATGCTCAATCGTGGTGGTTTCCATTTACGGAACTGGTCATCGAATTCCACCGCCGTCCTTAATTCGATACCAGCTGAGCAGCGTCAAGTCAAAACAACGTTCAACCTAATGGATATATCTGATTCCGAAAGCGTAAAAACATTGGGTCTGTAGTGGCATCCATCCTCAGATGCAGTTGCGTATAGCGTCCAGGTTTATGAGTAAAGTACCAACATTCTCACTAAACGTCTTTTACTTGCAGATGCTGCAAAGCTATTCGATCCACTACGGCTACTAGCTCCAACCACAGTCATTCAAAAAATGATGTTCCAACGCCCTTGGAAAACCAAGGTAAATTGGGATGAAGCGGTTAGACTATCGCGCGAATCTTCCTAGTTTGGCAGCAATAAGAATAAAAAGATGGATAGGCTGTGGCAGCCCAAACGTAACAACGGATCTGCATGGCTTTGCTGACGCATCGGAAGCTGCATATGCTGCCGTTCTATATGCAAGGACTATGCATTCGAATGGCGTCGTCATCCGTCTTTTCGCAGCTAAGACCAGAGTAGCCCCTATCAAGCAGATATCCCTGCGTCGTCGGGAGCTGTGCGCAGCTGCTCTGTTGGCGCAACTGATGTTACATGTGAGGAAAGCGCTCGATCAACGCGTTCGCAATATTTTTGGTTGGACTGATTCATCCATTGCATTAGCTTGGCTTCATCAACATCCTAGCAGGTGGTGTACATTTGTTGCCAACCGTGTTTCCCGAGTGCAAGACGTCATCCCAGCAGGGATTTGGTTACATGTTCCATCGGCTTTTAATCCTGCAGACTGCGCATCCCGTGGGTTAGACCAGAGAAGCTCAAGGACTTCACGCTTTAGTGGAATGGACCACCGTGGTTGAGTAAACCCAGAGAATATTGGCCCTCGCAAAAACTCTTTACAACTGTGGTGGACCAAAGGTCAAACATCGACGTCTACATACGTAGATTATCTTTGTAGGGTTAAGGGAGGATGGAACAGTTTGGCATTTTAATCCGCCAGCAGCCCCTCACATGGGTGGATACTGGGAAGCTGCTGTTAAGCGCGTGAAATTTCATCTGCGAAGGACGCTCAACGGCCGTCTTCTTACGTAAGAATTTTCGACGCTGTTAGCAGAAATCGAAACTTGCGTTAATTCGAGGCCAATCTGCCCAGCAACAACTGATGTCGATAATCTACAGGCTCTAACTCCTGGGCATTTCTTGGTAGGGGGAGCCGCTCATAACCATCCCGGAACCTGATATGACAGAGCTCAAAGTGGATCTAGTTCACCGTTGGCGCCTGATCACACAACTACGTCAGCATTTTTGGAGAAGGTGGCACACCGAATATCTGCACCAACTTCAGCAACGAGCGAAATGGACGAAGTCGTACCCTAATTTTGCCGTGGGAGATCTCGTTGTACTTAGAGAAGACAACATCCTCCCTAGTAAGAAGAAGATGGGAAGAGTGACGGTGGTTCATACTGGAGCTGATGGCAGAGTTCGGGTCGTGACACTAAAGACCGCAGATGGAATGCTGGTGCGCCCAATCGTCAAGATCGCTTTTGACCTTCAAAGACGACGTCGATGTGCTTGATGATTCAAGTAACCCTCCAGGTAGTACAAAGCCGGCGGAATGTTGACGCCACACCATAAATCAATCGAACGCACCCAGAAGCAAAAGTCACTGTACCATTTGACAGCTCAACCCACGCGATGGAGCGTCTTTTTGTCTCATATCTACTTTAATAGCGTTTTCAATATTTCTTTATCGCTAAATAAACGTGTTAAAACCAAGTTCGCTTATTATTAGTCCAACACATCACTAATTTCGTTAGTGGTACGGGCCTTGGTGAATAAAATATTTGATCAGAAATTAATGGTGGGCCTCCCTATTTTGAATTACTACGTCAAGCTGGTGTAGCTGCATTTGTGTTATCTAAGAAATTTTAGGGCTGTCACTCTTTCGCGTTTGTATGGAAACGTTTATTGATATTGCCTTTTTGGCATGACAGTCTTTGACGTGAAGGCTTCCTAGGATTTTGGAACTTCCTATTCGATCAATCTATGTTACTCCTGCTGCTTTCTGTACGCTATCCAATATTGTGAACCGTATGTGAGCGCCGGGAACACAACTGCGGTGTAGAGCCTTCCTTTCAGCTAAGGGTACATTGTTCGAACATCGAACATGGCTGAGTTTGCCCGCCACCTCATCCAGCCTACGCTTACGCGATGCTTAATTTAGTCATTACAGCTTGATTTGCTATTGATCATAGGTATCATACGAAATTCGATTTACAAGGAGACGGAGACCCTCTAAACTGCGCCAATTATAGACGCATCAGTCTCCTGAATACTGCCTATAAGATCATGTCTGCTGTACTGTGTGAACGCGTGAAACCATTCGTCAACGACCTGATTGGTCCCTACCACTGCGGTTTTAGGCCCGGTAAGTCCACGACTGACCAGATATTCACACCAAGGCAGATCCTGGAGAAAACCCAAGAAGTTCAAATCGATACCCACCATCTTTTCATCGATTTTAAGGCCGCATATGACAGCATCTACAGAGACGAGCTATACAGAGCCTCTATATACGACCCTCATCATCCCACTCCTGCTCTACGGCGCAGAAGCGTGGACATTAGCAAAAGCGGATGACGATCTCCTTGGTCGTTTCGAACGCAAAATTCTTCTAGTGATTTTCGGTCCCGTTTGCGTTAACGGGCTTTGGAGGAGGAGATTTAACAGCGAACTCTACGAGCTGTACAGCGACATTGACCTGGTCAAAAAAGTGTGAATCAGTCGACTAAGATGGCTAGGACATATAGGGCGAAAGGACACCAACGCTCCGGCCCGAAGAGTCTTCGATTGCAACCCGGAGGGACAACGCAGTAGAGGAAGACCTCGCCTTAGGTTGCGCGCGCAAGTGGAAGGGGATCTCAACCAACTTGGAGTGCGCAACTGGAGGCAGTTAGCCAAATATCGTGCTAACTGGAGATGGGTATTGATTGAGGCCCAGGTCCACCCCGGACTGTAGCGCCACCTAAGTAAGTAAGTAAGTAAGATCGACTTTCCAGTCATCGGACATGCTTTCGTCCACTGATGAACATTGAATTGTTTAGTTCTACTTTACAGTTATATGGATACAAAGCAAATATTAAGAAGTTAAGAATGGATTTATTGCACGTGCAAGAGTGTTCTGAATAAAACTAATGTTTATGGGACACTGATTGAAGTGAAGTATTGTGTATTGTTCTACCTGAACTCGCTTTTTTAAAGAACAGTATTATTATCAACTCAAACTTTATAATGCTTTAAATTAATCGTGATCCTTATACGTTAAATTGCATTGCATCTGTGGTTGATTTACCTGCGACCAACCCAGCATTGGGCTATCTAACGATCTTCATGGAGTGTGACATCAGCTTGATTGAAAGGTAATTATCCCAGTTCAAGCTAATCGAAGAGTTTCGCGATAGAAACAACATCCGTTAATTTTGGAAGAAAGCGAGCTCCTGGCTGCTGGCTTTAAGCCAGCGCAGGGAATAGTAGATCTATTTAAGCAACATTTCCAACAACTGCTAAATGGGCAGCGCGTAGAGAGAGGGATAGGGCAAGAAGATAAATCTGTCAATGAAGGACAGATTTCACCACCCGGTATAGAAGAGGATGGCTTAGCTATAAGAGCTTAAGAACAATAAGGCCGCCATCATTGATGGCATACCAAGCTTTTCAAATGCGTAGGTGATGTTTTGGTTGGGCGCAAGCACCAAATCATTAACCAAATAATTGTGGAAGAAAGCATGCCCGATGACTGGACAATTAGCTCCATATGCCTTATATGTAAGGAGTACTGAACACAGCTGGATAACCACTGAATTGAAAAATAAATGTAAAGAGCGCGACAGACTATATAGACGATACAAAAACAACAGGCAAAACGATGACTATCACAAAGAATATAAAATATACCGAAACGAGCTTAATAAGAAAATAGCGAACACAAAAGCAAGTTTTTATAAACAGAAGTTCCAAAGTTGCAACAATAACCCAAAGGAGACTTGGAAGCTAGTGAACTTAATATTAGGAAAAAAGTCGAACAATATGGATGATAACCTAAAAAAGAACTTTGCAAGCGAAAATGATTTTGGGGATCTTGTAAACAGATTTGCCAGCACAATTTCCGCCGAAATCAGAAATATAGTACACGAATGCAATCAAAAAATCTATTTTGGCCGTTCAAACAGCGTTCAACATTCCATTTACGCAGAACACGTATCGGTGGCAGAGGTAAATAAAAAACATCCTTAATTCATTAAATTGCAACAAATCAGCGGGAATAGATGAAATAACACCCAAAGACCTGAAGATAAACGCAGAAACTCTCTCTCCAGTGATAACGAAGCTTATTAACATGAGCATAGATCAATCATCGATCCCAAATCTATTAAAAATGTCAATTGTTCGACCATATAAGAGCGGGAAGAAAAACGAAATTCTGAATTACAGACCGATTTCAATTTTATCGGCTGTTGATAAAGTTATGGAAGAAGTACTTGCAAACCGGCTGTACCAATACGTTGAGAAATACAAATTATTAGCAAAGAATCAATTTGGCTTCCGCAAGAACAAGAGCATCAATATATTGCTCGGAGACTTTGCAAACAAAATATATCAAAGCCTGGATAAAAACCACAATTCAGTGGTTCTATTCTTAGACTTCAAGAAAGCCTTCGACACATTAAGCCACAAGCAATTACTTAGGCAGTTGGGAAAAATTGGAGTACGAGGGGATATTCTGGCATGGTTCGAAAACTACCTACGAAATAGAAAATTTAAAGTAAAAATTGGTGAATGTGAAGAAGAAAACATAGAGTATGGTGTCCCCCAGGGATCGAAATTGGGTCCACTTTTATTTATAATATATGTCAACGATCTGCTGTCAGTGCTTAAATATAGTACTGGCTACGCTTATGCGGACGACACAGCTATAGTGGTCAGTCATAGGGACGTTGAGGAAGCTGCAAGATTAATGCAAATCGATTTTAATGGAGTTACAGCTTGGTGTCACGACCATGGACTAATAGTCAACGTACAGAAAACAAAAGTCATGCACATTCGTCCACCGCATATCCCAAAAACCAAATTAAAGATTAAAATGCATGACATAGATTGCTTGCACAAAATTGGATGTAACGATCTTATAAAAGTGGATGACGACTGCTCTGGATACTTAGAGAACGTGCCAACCTATAAATATCTTGGACTGACGGTTGACTATAACTTCAAATGGAGCTACCATATAAGGACACTGGAAAAGAAACTACGTCAATCCGCTTACGCACTTTTCCATCTTAGCAATGTATGCCCACCTACAGTGCTTAAACAATGCTACTTTGGATTAGTCGAAACACATCTGAGGTATGGGATACTAGCGTGGGGCAGAGCTTCACAAATGCAATCTCTACAACGGCTGCAAACACAACTACAAAAAATAGTACAAAGAGCAAGGTGTAATAGAGAGGAGCAGCACCACAGAAACCATATGAAGATGTTGAATATCTCCCAAATACACAATTTGGAAATTCTGGCTAACCTATTTAATGACAACACCTATAGAAGACAAACGCAGCAGACAGTGAATACCAGAAGACAACAACAGCATTTCTACGAAATTCCGAGATACTGGAACGAGTATGGAAGAAGGACGTATAATGTCGCAGTCCCAATGATATTAAACGAACTCCCACGAGAGTTTCGCAACCTATCGAAAAATGAAGTTGTGAAAAAAGTCAAAGAAATTTACCTACAGTTATGATTTGTATAAATTCTTCGTATATTCTTTGTTTGATAAATTAATGTATTATAATATTATGGAGTCAGTACTTAAATATAATCAAAATTTAAATTTTTAGAAATGAGGAACTCAGCAATTAAAAGTAAATAAAATAATGTAATCAGTCTTCTGCAGACAAGCCCTTCCGGCTTTGCAGATAAACCAATGTGTACAAATTTTTGAAATCTTAAATAAAAATGAAAATGAAATGAATGAAATGAATGTTAGAAATGTGATCCTATGTCCTGCAAGAACTATCGAGGCATACCCCTGCTTAATGTCGCATATAATATCCTATTCGACGTACTGTATAAATGTTTTCAGATGTTCTGCAATACACTAATAGGCACGTACCAGTGTGGGTTCCAGCCCGGCAGATCGCGAATATACCAAATTTTCTCACGGAAGCAA
This sequence comes from Portevinia maculata, assembly GCA_949715645.1. Classification (NCBI taxonomy): domain Eukaryota; kingdom Metazoa; phylum Arthropoda; class Insecta; order Diptera; family Syrphidae; genus Portevinia; species Portevinia maculata. Next base: position 126,797,077 of record OX454527.1, read on the forward strand.
ATCCTGGAAAAGACAATAGAATGTTATTGTCAGGAGCTCTACATGGCGATGGCCGAATTTGCGATCCCGTCAAAGTTAATGCAGTAGTATCGCGTGACACTTGAAGAAAGGGGGAGCAATGTACAGTTTTGAAGCAGCTCTTCCGAATTATTTCAAACTTGCACTGGATTTCGGCAAGGAGATGCGTCATGTGACTTCTTTCATCTTTTTCTGGAAAAAATAGTACGCAGGGCAGGTGTCAACACGGAGGGCACTATCGATCGACATCATCAGTCGTTTCCTGGGTGCCGTGCTAGAGGTTTTTATGGCGATTGAAGAACAGGCAAAATTAACAAAAAAAAAACATTAGAACTTCTTAATCTTTTGCGGTGGAATGATTCTAGAAGCATTAAAGTAGAATAAGTTGAGGCTTGCAAGCAATACAAACAAATATGTTAAAAAAAATAAAAAACTGGAGCCCTTATTTAGCCAAAGTAGAGATTCTGCCGAATTTCGGGCTTTAAAAAGGAAGCTGAATGGGAATTCAAAAACTGAAAGAGCTGCTTTTGTAGCAATGGACAGTTTACGCACGCACTATGTTTCTCTTCTGAACTTCCCAAAACAAACAACATGGAACTACGCAAAACCACTTTTAAAGGATGAACTTTTGTCGAAATGGTGCTACAACTTTCGGAAAATAGAAAAGCAGCTGGCTAGAATGGAATCCGGCAGAATTTTTAAACTATAACACACAAACGTTCATAAGGAACTTAACGAAGGCCCTAAACATAATTTTTAAAAATGGCTCTCTTCCTGAAAATTTCTATGAATTCCTGATTTGGCCAATGTACAAAAAGGGTTACACAAGCGATCCAGAAAACTATTGCGGAATTCCTTTTTTGAACACGGCCACTTATATACAACGTATATTTACAAACGGTTGAACAAATGCGTAAATGCAAATAAAACTCTGCGAGTTTCAGTCTGGTTTTCGAAATGGTTACTCTACAATAGACAACATCTTTGCGCTAGCATCAATAGCTTAACAGAAACTGGACCAAAGCAAAAAGTTATTCGCTTTTTTAACTTCCCAGTGGAAGTTCTTGTAATGGGGCCGATTTTGTGAATCGCGGATTTTGACATATCTTCACGTTTCAAGGTCACCAGAATCCAAATACAATATTTTTATAGCGATATCTGGGTGTGTGTATGTACGTATGTGCGTATGTGCGATCGGAATTATCTTTCGACACGATTATCTCGAGAACCAAAGATGATATTGACATGGGACCGGGTTTATTCGAAGCGTTATTACGTAACTCAGAACTGATTTCCAGCGAAATTGGTCCAGCCGTTATTTGTTAGTAAATAAATAACTAAAATAATTTGGCTTTATTTGTCCTATTTGTTGTCGTTTTTCATTGAGCAAATCACTATTATGTACATTGTGCTCCGTTATTTCATATACATGTAACTTTATAGGTCTCCATATTGATAACAATGGTTGCATTAATATATATCACACTTCGCTGTTATTAACAACATTTAATTTCCATGAACAATATTAAAAAACATAGGGACGGGCTACAGTCCGCTTGGGCGAACTGTTGGATACCCTATTCTTATTCCTATCCCTCATAAGTGGGCGTGACAAAAGTCTAAGTATGGTTAAATTGTTAAGAACGCTCTACATATTTTGTTATATAACATTTAAAGGATTTTATCAAAAAAAACGCTCTCTAGCTCAAACTTGGGTGTTTCAATAAAATTGTTTTATTTAATTGTGGGCGTGTCAGTAGGCGGATTTAAAAAAACATTAACACATGAGCATAAAGGGCCCCTAGAGAGTATATATTATAAATTTCAGCTCCCTAGCTCAAACTTTGGATTTTCAAAAAAATTGTTTTATTTATTTGTGGGCGTGTCAATGGGCGGATTTTGAAAATATTTATACATGAGCTTAAAGGGTCCCTAGAGAGTATATATTATAAATTTCAGCTCCCTAGCTCAAACTTTGGATTTTCAAAAAATTGTTTTATTTATTTGTGGGCGTGTCAGTGGGCGGATTTTGAAAATATTTATACATGAGCCTAAAGGGCCCCTAGAGAGTATATATTATAAATTTCAGCTCCCTAGCTCAAATTTTGGTTTTTCAATAAAATTGTTTTATTTTTTTGTGGGCGTGGCAGTGGGCGGATTTTGAAAATTTTATATCCCGAGCAGTTTTAGGAGTCATAGATCATATATAAAAAATTTCAGCTTCCTAGCTCAAAATTCGATTTTTTCCAAAATTTTGTTTTTTTGAGTTTGTGGGCGTGTCTGTGGGCGGATTTCAAAAATTCGTAAACTTGATTATTTCGGGACCCTAGAGAGTATATGGTTAAAATTTCAGCTCTCTAGGTCCAGTTTAAAGGCCTAATTTTTGCCGACGGACGGACGGACGGACGGACATGGCTAGATCGACATTACTATCGATGCTGATCATAAATATAGTAACTTTTAGGGGTCTACGGGCAATATTAAGGTATGTTACAAACTATGCGTCAAAATTAATATACCCCTAGAATAGGGTATAAACATTTTTTAATATTAAATAATTCTTAACCATATCTTATGGTTAACCACATTTCAAAATTTACCACTAATCGCATAAATCATATTGATGCCACTTCGAAGTTAGTCGACTTTTTATACCCTATTCTAGGGGTATATTAATTTTGACGCATAGTTTGTAACATACCTTAATATTGCCCGTAGACCCCTAAAAGTTACTATATTTATGATCAGCATCGATAGTAATGTAGATCTAGCCACGTCCGTCCGTCCGTCTGTCCGTCGGCAAAAATTAGGCCTTTAAACTGAACCTAGAGAGCTGAAATTTTAACCATATACTCTCTAGGGTCCCGAAATAATCAAGTTTACGAATTTTTGAAATCCGCCCACAGACACGCCCACAAACTCAAAAAAACAAAATTTTGGAAAAAATCGAATTTTGAGCTAAAAAGCTGAAATTTTTTATATATGATCTATGACTCCTAAATCTGCTCGGGATAAACATTTTTCAAAATCCGCCCACTGACACGCCCACAAATAAATAAAACATTTTTTTTGAAAATCCAAAGTTTGAGCTAGGGAGCTGAAATTTATAATATATACTCTCTATGGGCCCTTTATGATCATGTGTAAATATTTTCAAAATCCGCCCACTGGCACGCCCACAATTATTTTTTTTTTTTTAAATTCAAAGTGAGCTAGGGAAATTTATAATATATACTCTCTAGGGGCCCTTTATGCTCATGCGTTATTTTTTTTTAAATCCGCCTACTGACACGCCCACAATTAAATAAAACAATTTTATTGAAACACCCAAGTTTGAGCTAGGGAGCGTTTTTTTGATAAAATCCTTTAAATGTTATATAACAAAATATGTAGAGCGTTCTTAACAATTCAACCATACTTAGACTTTTGTCACGCCCACTTATGAGGGATAGGAATAAGAATAGGGTATCCAATAGTTCGCCCAAGCTACAGTCCGCTTGGGCCCGTCCCTATGTTTTTTGTTGATTTTAGAGCAGCCTTAGTAAATGTAAATTTAAATGTTTTATTTTATAAACTCTACAACCTGGGAATATCTTAGAAGTTTGTGCGAGCGCTAGAAAAGTTACACCAAGAAGCAACTGCAAACATAGTAAATGGTCAGTTAGCAAAACAAGCTAATAGCTGTTAGCTCGAAATACAGTACATTTGATTTTTTTTACTTGCCCATGAATACGCCAGAATACATGTATCCCCTGGAATCGGGCCTATCAATAATGTCTATTTCAACTCTTAAACTAAGCACAGATTATAATCTGCAAAATAAGCTTTGATAGTCAAAGCTTATTTTGCGTTATCAGGATCACAGATAAAAAACATAGGGACGGGCTATGGTCCGCTTCGGCGAACTGTTGGATACCCTATTCTTATTCCTATCCCTCATAAGTGGGCGTGACCAAAGTCTAAGTATGGTTGAATTGTTAAGAACGCTCTGCATATTATGTCTATAACATTTAAAGGATTTTATCGAAAAAACTAAGCTTTTGTAAAAAAAAACGCACCCTAGCTTAAGCTTTGGTTTTCCAATAAAATGGTTTTATTTAATTGTGGGCGTGTCAGTAGGTGGATTTAAAAAAAAATTACGCAGGAGCATAAAAGGCCCCTAGAGAGTATATATTCTAAATTTTAGCTCCCTAGCTCAAACTTTAGATTTTCAAAAAAGTTTTTTTTTTAATTGTGGGCGTCAGAAGGCGGATTTTGAAAATATTTACAAATGACCATAAAGGGCCCCTAGAGAGTATATATTCACCCCTATCGGGAATTCCGAGGGAAAAATGTTTCCCCCGAATATTTTTTGTTCCCGGGAACTAAATCTACCCATCGTGAATTTCCATCGGAGAGTTTTTTCCCCGGGAATCAGAAAAGTACTTTCGAAAATATGTTCGAATGTTTTGACACCATCAAGTAGACAAGATACGGAATGCCATTTGTTGAAAAAAAAATTAAAAATAATAGTTTAATATGTTTAGAAGTGCGCATTTTTCAATATGTTTAGAAGTGCGCATTTTTTATTAAAATTTAAAAGAGCTTCACCAATCTGGTCTAGTTCACGTTGCAGTTGAAGCTCTTTTTGTAAAATATCAGTGATTGTAGTTGTTTTCTGTTGGCCTTTTTGTTTCGTTTTATTTCTTCTATTTGCATTTAAATCCATAGCTCTTTCATCCGGGAGTACGCATCATCAGAATTCAAAAGCAATTCAGTTAAGTACGATTCGTCGAAATCTGAAGATAGCCGATTGGATTGCATGGTTTATTTGGTTTGCGATGATCCTGTGGCTGTTTTCTTTTTGTGAATCACCACATTCCTCCTCATTTCGTGTTTTGATGCAAGAAGCCAATCCGAATCGCTTTGCATAAGAAGAACCTTCAACCGACCACTGATAGCACAAATGTTGATGACTGTTTCTTCCAAGGGGGAATATTTCTATTCTTTGTGCATTTTTAGCTTGAGGTTCTCGGACATCTTCTTTCTGATGTTGTTTTTGTCACTCCAAACCTTAATAATTTGGAATTAAGTATTAAACATACGTATAAAATATGAAACTTACATTTTTCCGCTTAAATACAGACTTCACGGATGGCCCAACAATGTTCTTTTTTTTCTCCAAGGCTCTCCAAAAGCTGTTCACTTCCTCTTATTTTCTTTGTGAATATCGATTTGCTATATCCGGATATTTTTCCATATGATTTACTTATAATAATCTGCATCTGTTTTGTATTTGTTGCGTTTGACCTTCATCAAAACTAACTGCATTATTTTTCTAAATATTTGGCAGAAAAAACTTATATTGTTGCTCCTTAGCTAAAGTTCCCAAACGAAATGCTAGCGGAATATTTCGGGGAAAATTACGGCAATATTTCCATCGGATATTCATTCACGATGCCTATTTTTTCCGACGGAAATTTTTGTTCCCTTTCGAAAATTGTTCACGATACCTATTTTGTGAAAAAGGAAAACATTTCGGGGGAAATATTATTCCCGATAGGGGTGATTATAAATTTCAGCTCCCTAGTTCAAATGTTGACTTTTCAATAAAATTGTTTTATTTAATTGTGGGTGTGTCAGTGGGCGGATTTCAAAAATTCGTAAACTTGATTATTTCGGGACCCTAGAGAGTATAATATGGTTAAAATTTCAGCTCTCTAGGTCCAGTTTAAAGGCCTAATTTTTGCGGACAGACGGACGGACGGACATGGCTAGATCGACACTACTAGCGATGCTGATCATAAATATAGTAACTTTTAGGTCGGAGATCCAAACATCAATTCACTACGTAACCGGATGGTACGACCAAAAAGGATTTCGGATGGAGTATGTCCTGTTGTGTTATGAACTGCGCTTCGATAAGCTAATAGGAACATGGGGATCTGCTTATCCCAGTCCCGCTAGCAGTCGCCAACAACCTTAGAAAGGTGTTCGTTTAAGGTTCTATTGAAGCGTTCCACCATTCCGTCCGATTGTGGATGCAGCGGGGTTGTTCTTGTCTTCTTAATCCCTAGTAGCTGGCATACTCCGTGAAAGATCTTCGACTCGAAGTTTCGACCTTGGTCCGAGTGCAATTCCACTGATACGACAAATCTGCTTACCCAGTTGTGGACAATCTGCTCTACCACGGTTTTAGCTTCTTGGTTAGGTATAGCAAATGCTTCAGGCCATTTAGTGAAGTAGTCCATCACTACGAGGATATAGCGGTTGCCACTGTTGGTTTCTGCAAACGGTCCTGCGATGTCAACTGCAATCCTTTCAAAGGGCGCTCCAACGTTGTATTGATGCGTCTTGCCTTCCATTTTTACTCTCGGGCCTTTACTGGCTGCGCAAGTGGCGCATTTTCGGCACCAGTTTTCGACATCGTCTTTGGCGTGGATCCAGTAAAAGTGTTCTCGCACTTTTTCGAGTGTCTTATTTACTCCCAAGTGAACTCCGGACACTCCATCATGCAGTTCCCTAAGCACTTCGTTGACTTTCGATCTGGGTACCACAAGCTGCATCACGGCTGATGTTCCATCCGAACTTTCCCATTTTCTTCTCAAAATGCCATCCTGAACATGAAGTGAGTCCCATTGTGCCAAGTATGCCTTCAGTTCCGGACTCTTATTGGAGATCTGCTGCCAGTCCGGTTTGCCCTCATGTTCCTTCCAGGCGAGAATCGGCTCGATATCCGGATCTTCCTGTTGAGCATTCCGGATCTCCCGTGCACTCCAGCCGCTAATGGGCTCAGCTCTCAACCGTTGGACTGATACTTTATCTATTTCCTCCTGGCGTACGCAATGTTTACACTCAGCCTTTCAGGGTCGCCGGGAGAGGGCATCTGCGTTGGAGTGAAGAGTTCTTTTCCGGTGCTGTATCTCGTAGTCATACATCTGCAGCCGTTCAATCCACCTCGCGACTTGTCCTTCAGGGTTCTTAAACTGCAGCAGCCACTTTAGAGACGCAAGATCTGTACGCAGGATGAATTTCTGCCCATATAAGTACTTCCACAAGTACTTTGTCAAAGATCAAAGCCAGGAGTTCCCGCCTGGTTACGCAATAGTTCCTCTCCGGCTTGGATAGCACTTTACTGAAGTAGGAAACTACTCTCTCCTGGCCATCATGGATCTGCGAAAGAACGGCTCTGATCCCAACAATACTAGCGTCGGCATCTACAATAAATGTTTTTCCTGGAGTAGGGTATGCTAGAATTGAAGCATCACACAGTTGGTGTTTGAGACTCTTGAACCTCGCTTCGCATTCACCTGACCATTTGAATGGTTTTACTTTTCCGTCAGTTGGTGCAAGCTCTTTGCGATCCTTGCAAAGTCCTTCACAAACCGTCTGTAGTAAGTTGCAAGTCCCAGGAAGCTCCTCAGTTGGAGTTTGTCTTTGGGAACGGGCCAATTTTTCACCGCATCGACCTTCTCTGGGTCAGGCCTTACTCCCTCGGACGAGGTGATGTGCCCCAGATATTTCACCTCAGATCTAAAGAGATCACACTTTTTCGGGTTAAGCTTTAATTGTGCACTTCGTAGTCTCTGGAACACTTCCTTCAAGTTATCTCGATGTTCTTCAAACGTTTTCCCAACCACGATGACATCGTCCAAGTAGACCAAACACGTTTTCCATGTTAGCCCCAACAAAACACGCTCCATTAGACGCTCAAAGGTTGCCGGCGCGTTACACAGTCCAAATGGCATTACTGTGAATTGCCAGAGCCCGTTTCCTGCTGTGAAAGCCGTTTTCTCACGATCTTCCGGATGGATCTGCACTGGCCAGTTGCCACTCTTCAGATATAGAGTGGAAAACTATCGGGCTCCGGACAGTGTATCCAGCGTATCGTCAATCCTTGGTAAAGGGTAGCTATCCTTTTTGGTGACATTATTCAGTTGGCGATAGTCTACACAGAACCGAGTGCTACCATCTTTCTTTTTGACTAGAACAATTGGAGATGCCCATGGGCTTTTAGAGCATTCAATCACTCCTTCCTTCTCCATCGTCCACACCATATCTGCAACCTCCGTCTACTTAGCCAATGGTAATCTTCTGGGAGGCTGACGAATCGGTCTCGCATCTCCAGTGTCTATCCGGTGTTGCACAAGGTGTGTTCGGCCATACTCGCAGTCCCGCGAAGCGAATATCAGCAAACTCGTTGATGAGGTTCCCTGCCATGGCTTGCTGCTCCCGATTCAGATCGCAGTGCTGCAATAAAGTTCTTTTCACCTCAATCATTCCCATTGGTGAAGGAGGCTTCGCAACACCTTCCTGTGATAGTTTCGTGATAGCAGTAACCGGTACAAACTTTACAACCACCTCACCTTGCTTCAATTATACGCTTTTGTGTTCCGCATTAAGAACTCGTACGGGAACCATATTGTTCTTCGGCTCGACAAGCATTTTTCCAACCACGCAGTTTCGGCAGTGGTTGTCTTCTGGCTCAACTAGAAAGAATCGGTGGGCCCCAGGATCACCTTCCAGCTTTGTCCAAATCAGTGTGGTGGTAGGACCTCGTCCTTACTAATGACTGACCTCAGGGATGCGGCGTTCTCGTTCCCGTACACCGTCGGAATCTCTATGTTTCGATACTTGAGTACTTGCATACCAATGTCCAATACGGCATCATGCGCCTTCATGAAATCGATTCCAATGATGCATTCGTCACATATCTCGGCTACTAGGAAAGCGTGGGAGAATGCTAACCCTGCCAAATTTATTGTAAGTATGACCTCTCCATACACTTTGGCTGTCGCTCCTGTTGCTGTTTTCAGACAGTAACTGCTGGTGTTGTGCAACCAAGACTGACGGACGATGTCCCTCCTTATAATGGAAGCGGTGGCACCGGTTTCGATGGCTGCCACGCACTTATTTCGACCGATATAGGCTTCCACTGTTAGACTCTGGTTTCCGCGTTTGGTTTGGGAGACTTGAATTGTGGTCCTGGGGTCGTCGATTCCGGAAACCAAATTCTGCCCCGCGAAGCTGGTCCTTACACGTTTCCCGGCTGCTGGTTTCGCGAAGCTATATCTGGAGGATGGATGTTATCTCTGCCAGATGCTTCTTCGTTGCGCCTCCGAGGCCCGCAATGTGGACAACTGCCTTGTCTGGGTGGAGCTCTGCACTGTCTCTGTAGGTGCCCTATTTTGTTGCAGTTCCAGCAGCGCATTTGACCTCTGTTATCTCTGTTCCGTGTGTTTCTCCCCTCTTCTGGACTCTACTGCGTAGCTGGACCCTGTACACTTGCTGCATATGCTCATCACCGAAGCGCATCTCCATAGCCTTGACCAGGGCGTCGTAGTTGTGTTGCTTCTGTTCTGAGAAGGTTTGGAGTAACTCCGCAGCTGTACATACCTCTTAGTGCGAGCGTTAGCGCAATCGACTTTTCCTTGTTGTCCCAGCTGTTCGCCATTGCAGCTGCTTCAAACTGTTTCTTATAAATTGGCCATGATGTTTGACCATCGAAAACAGGAGGCTGCATCTCTTTCCTTCTCGGGCAGTCCGCGGAATTTTCTCAAGCCTTCTGCTTCTTCACTTTCTCGAGCTCTTTAGCCAAGTTCTCAAAGTTTGTTTCATGCTTGCAAAACGTCTGATGGATTTCGTCGAATTTGGGTTCAATCTTCTCGAACTTGTGGTCAATTTCTTCGAGTTTTCCTTCGAGAACATTTTTAAAATCTTCCACAGCGCTCTTTTGCGCGGCAACTATGGAATTCTTTTGTTCTTCGAATTAGTTCATAGAATTTTTCTGTTCATCAAACTTAGAGTCCATAGAGTGGAATTTCTGATCGAACTTGGTCAGAAGTAATTCCATCATAGCAGTCATATCAACGCCTGTGCTGTGCTTACTTGTTCATCTGCTACGTCGAACAAAACGGAATTAGTGTTTTCTCCTTCGTTTTCAACAGCTTCCTGCCGTCGAAGCACCAGATCACTTTTTCATCCAGCTGCGGGGAGATTCCGCTTTTCTAGTCCAGCTTTTAACTGCGGTATACTGAGCTGAAAAAATTTCAATGTGCGGCCCATTATTGTTTTCCTTTTTTTTTAACTAATTCACTTCACTTTAATTTCACACTGAATACGTTTTATTCCACTTCTGACAATAATGTTACATCTAGGCTAGGATTCGAAAAGATAAAACGTAATTTTATTTAATTAATCTTTATTAGTTCTCTTTCAATTTAATTCTTGATTATTATTCTAATAATTCACTTATTTAATTCAACAATTCACTTTCACAATTAATCACTTTAAATACACAATCACTTTTCTCTTTTTTTTTTATATTAAAAAGGAAATCCAAATCCCAGAGCACTCAGACTCGGTAACGGTCCATTGTACTACCAGGCAGAAATCCTCCTTTTGGTGTAGAGGCATGAGAATGGGTGGCGTATGTTGTTGTTCCCCATGGGAATTGCACTTGCACCGCACGGGTCACAAGCCAACACACTAACCTCTACACCGTCGCCACACTTTTCTCTTACTGAATACTTATACTTTTTCTCTATACTTTTCACTACTGTCATCTATCGCACTTCTTAATCGCGGTTCACAACTAGAATGTCTTTGGTGCTCCTGCGACATCTATTTATATCACCTAGTGACACCTCTCGAAATTTCCAGATTCGTTAAGTTCAGAAGGTTCGAGAACAACATAATTAGTTATTCCGTAGCTATTCAAACTGCTTTTCAAATGCTGCCAATTATCGGTAATATAGCTCTCTACTAGATGGCGGCGCGAGTAACTAATGGATGCTGAATGCCACAGTTTGAGCAAACATGCGACAATATTCTTCACTCAGGCAGACGACAAAAATGCCATGACTTAAATTATTCAGTTTTTTTTCTCAATGGTTTATCAATTTATTATATTGAATAAAATCTAATCTGAATACTATTATGACTTGCAAATAGAAAAGAGATTCACCGAAAGTTATACTCCAGCTTGTTACTTGTTTGTTTTAGCTACTGAAATTATATTTTAACACAATATAACTACAACATTCAAGATATACATCAATCACAAACCATATTTTAAGTAATCGATAGATTAAACTGCGATTGCTCTTACATGCCAAAGTGTGATAACGAAGCATTATATTTAATCTCTTAAAAACGTAAAAGAAGTTTCATACTTATATTAGATACTTACCCTAAGAGAATTTGTCCAACTGGCAATGCGTAAACGACTAACAATAGTATGTTGAGTAATTCCAACTTACCTGCAAAAGAAAAGCAATATTACAAAATTTAAATAAAATAAAAAGTGTATGTATAATAACGAGTTTGTAGTCCAGTCAAATTAGGGTTCAACGACAACCTGTACACGAGAGATAATAAGCTGGAAACTCGTATACACCTTATTGACGTTATAAAAGTTGTTAGGAAAGTCACATAAAATCACGTGTGTGTAACTTAAGTTATTCAAGGTCAAAAGTCACAAATATCGTTTTTCGCGATTATCTCGGTTTCTATAGCTCCAATGATGTTAACATCTATTGTAGAGTATAAAATTTCCGACAGATTTTGCCTTAAACATTTTTTCATGCGTTCAACCGTTTTTGAGATAGAGGGCGGTGAGAGCGCCGCGCTCAGCGATACACACTGTAATGCAAGGTCAACCGTGAACCACGGTGAATAATATCATGTATAAAGTTATTAAATCATTCAAACAAAATTAACAGTGAATAATTTGTAATATATATTAGTTAGTACATACATCGTATTTAATAACATTTTAGATATTACATATATATAATATGTATTGTACATATACATTTTCACTTAATAATACTTAGCTAGTTTTTGTAATCAGAAACTTATCAAGTGAAATATTAATATTATTGTATATATTAATTTTATATCAATTTATTTAAAGTAGATTTTAAGCAGAAGTAAAACGAGTAAATACATATATTTTATTTTATCTATATTGAGCAGTTGTATATTTCTTTCAATTTAAATTGAAGTGAAGTGAAAATTTAAATAATATTAATAATTTAAAGAATCAAAGTATTAATTTTCTTCATCATCGTCATCTTCCGGGCGTTCGAAAATGTCTGTTTCATTTTCATCATTTTCGTTGTCCTGAATCGTTGTTTCCAGGCCTTGTAGAATTTCAGAGTCAAATGCACTCTCTTCCCATGGGTCGCTTTGCAATGAAAAAGCATTGAGGCAAGCTTGCCCATTACACTGGTCACAAGCTAAAGTACATTGCAACCCCGATTTTCTGCACCCACAGCGTGGACCACATCCATTCTTACAGTTACAAAATAAAGTTTTAAGAAATACATCTGGAGCTGGTGGTAATATTGTTGTCATTGGCTCCAGGAATTTTTTTTCCAGCATTCCTGGGATTCTAAATCATGCCCTAACCATTTTTGAACTTGGTAATAGACACGGTTTATATGCTGATGGGCTGCTGCACTTGTCGGTGGAACATTAGACAATTTGACAGGTTTGTGAAGCTTTGTAGATTTAACAAACTGAGTATATCGAAGATGATCGATATTGTCCTCAGATTTAGGATTTAGGAGAAATGTATATCGCTAACAAGGTGCGTAATCCATTTTCGTATAGTTGTTGTACAGGCCAGTTTTGTTGAAGAAAAACTTCAGCAAGTTGGTTGAAATTTGCAAGTTTTTCTTGTAATTTTATGAAAGTTTTTTTCCCTTTTTTAAACAGCGCAGAAGTTGTATCACAGCCAGTAAATGCATGTAAAAATAAAATGTTTTTTTTTGAAAGGGGATATTTGTCAAAACTTTTTGAAGAATAGATTTGTGTTTTGACATTGCCTTTTCCAACTTTGTTTAAGAAAATTTCTTCTTTATGTAATTGAGTGCGTCCAATTAGAATAACGAGCAAATCTATGTCTTCTCCTATAATGACGGGAGTCCTCTCATGTTTGGATTCTCCGATTGCAATTTCTATGATAAGAACATCGGCATCATCTCTCGCTTGTTTTGTTGTGATATTTACAATTTCTGGAATTTTCTTGCTGAATTTAAATATTTGCGAAATGTTTTTGCTGGATTTGAAAATTCGCCTACTTTGATACCAATTTTCAAATCGGCTGCCAAAATTAAGTTTTGTTCACGCTTCTGGTCAGCATTGTCAACAAGATAAATGTAAAATGTTGTTAAATACCTACAATGTATTAACTAATATAAAATACAAACTATTCATTGTTAATGATATTTGAATGATTTTATAACTTTATACATGGTTTTATTCACCGTGATTCACGGTTGACCTTGCATTACGGTATGTATGGCTGAGCGCGGCGCTCTCACCGCCCTCTATCACAAAAGTGGTTGAACGCATGAAAAAATGTTTTAGACAAAATATGTCGGCAATTGTATACTCTACAATTTTTACCCAGATGTTAACATCATTGGAGCTATAGAAACTGAGATAATCGCGAAAAACGATATTTGTGACCTTTGACCTTGAATAACTTACGTTACAGACACGTGATTTTATGTGACTTTCCTAACAACTTTTAGAACGCCAATATGAAGGTGTATGCGAGTTTCCAGCTTACTATCTCTCATATACAGGTTGACCCCTTTTTTGGCTTATTTGACTGCATTATTGCTCCACTGTAGAAAATCGCACACCCCGACAAAAAAAAAAAGAACCAATCGGATGGTTAATAAAAAAGCAGAAAAAGTGCAAATTGGATGCTTTTTTTGCAAACAATTCGTTAATAGTAGAAATAGACATTTGTACTTTAAATTTCAATAAACATATTCCGATCGGAAAAAATAACCCTGTGGCTTTTTAAAATGAGCATCTTCTGTAACCTTCTTGCCGTAAAAGCGTACTTCATCATACTACGGGCGTTTTCTCTTTGAAACATACGAAAGTGTTGTCTACATCCTTGATAACATTAACAATTTATTATTACTAGTTACCTCTATACATTTTAGTTTTCTTTTAAATGCCTCCTGCGAGCGAAGAAATATCACAAGTGTCTTCAACAAAAAGGGGGTGTATTATGAAAATGAATTTTACCCCGAGTAAAAGTATACCTAAACAGGTGCCTGGAGGGCTATTTTAATAAGACTTAATTAAACGCCGAGCAGGTGTATAGATCTTGGCAAGCTTAAGTTCACATTTATAAAGTCAATTTAGTTCAGGACATTACTTTATTTATTAAATAACTAGCGAATGGTACCCGGCCGGCGTTGCCCGGGTCTTATATTGAAAACACTTAAATTGGTTCTATTCAGAAATGAGGTTGCAAGACTCTCAAACAATAAAAATGCCCATTTTGTACTTAGCAAAATTTATTTTGCATAACTAACCAAATCAACTACTAACTTTTGTTATTTTCTTCAGTATTGAAACTGAGTTTCGATATAAAGGGTGTAAAATATGAGGTATCATTTTAAATTTTAAATTAAAGACATAAATTGTGTGAAATCTGTATTTTTTTTAAGAATTTATTCCAAGTGACCTCCTCTGCTAGCTCGGCCGACTGAATCACTTTTTCGCATAATGATGGTTCATGATGGGTGGCGACGGTGTAGAGGTTAGTGTGTTGGCTTGTGACCCGTGCGGTGCAGGTTCAATCCCCATGGGGAACAACAACATACGCCACCCAATCACATGCCTCTACACCAAAAGGAGGATTTCTGCTGGTAGTAGAATGGACCGTTACCGAGTCTGAGTGCTCTGGGATTTGGATTTCCTTTTTTTTTTATAAAAAAAAAAATAAATTATGGTTCAATAAGTGATATTTGCTCGATGATGTTATCTTTGAGGTGTTGAACAGTTTGAGGATTATCAGCAAAAACGTTACTCTTTAAGAAACCCTATAAGAAAAAACCCAGTTGTGATAAATCGCATGATCTTGGTGGCCAATTCACGTCTGTTCTTCGGAAAGTTATGCGATTTTTAAACTTCTCTTTCAAAAGATCGATTGAGTTCGTGTGGCAGGTTGCACCATCCTGTTGAAACCACATATTCTGCACTTCAATATCTTCCAGTTGACCACACAAAAGGTGTCTAATCACCGCTTGATATCATTCGAGCTCCATCCACAATAACTGTATTGCCATTTTCATCTTCGAAGAAAAATGGACCAATTACGCCAAAACACCAAAATCCACACTATACAAAAACTCTTTTTGGTTTCATTGGCCTTTCAAACAATCCTCTAGGATATTCTTCGGCCCAAATGCGACAGTTTTGTTTATTGGCATTACCGCCAATTTCAAAATAAGCCTCATCGGTGAAGATAATTTGCTTAAAAAAATTGTCATTTTGTTGTTGCTTCCCTATGGCTCAATTAACGAATTACCTACGCAATGTGTGTCAGTTGTCTTTAATTCTTGTGCTAACTGTTGTGTACGAATTCACGTCCTTGTCTCTTCAGCAACACTTCTGCTAACAGCTGCAATATTTCCACTCGAACGGACACTACGAGGATAAGCTTTACTTCTCTGATCTTGAACCGAACCAGTTTCTTCAAATTTATGAACGATAAGTTTAATAGCATACGGTTTGACGGAGCATTTTCTCTACCGTATTTTGAACGAAATTTTATTTCAACTTCTGCAAAACTTTCACCATATTTAAAATAACTTTGTAAAAAAAGTGGCGGCCAATTTAAAATGATACGTCAAATTTGAACACCCTTTACATAAATAAAGTATGAACTTGAGCGTTTTCTTTAACGAAAAACTGCGCCTTAAATTAAACTAGGAGTCGCCCCATGGTCCATTCGACCAATTTATTCTATAAGTTGAAAAAAAAAACAAAGTCGACTGTTATACATATTAATCGGAAAATTAAATTTTTCGACATTTTTTTTTTTTTTTTTTTTTTATAATAAGCGCGCACTAAAGGGATTTGTTGGGACCCTTATAATGTATTAGCTACACAGCGCGGGCGATAAGGAAATTAGGGTGAGAGGAAAAGGAGAGATGCCGATGCACGTTGGTTTTGAATGTCTGTAGGTTATAATGTGTAGGAAAAATGGAGCGGGGAAGAGCATTCCACATTCGTGTTGTACGGCTGAGGAAAGATTCTTTGAACTTCACTGTACGTCCGAACACAGGCTTGAGGGTGAACTGATGAGCATTCCCTGCATGGCGGGTATTGCGGTTGAAATGTTCAAGCGGAGGAATGCAACTGGCTATTTCGTTTGAGCACTTATGGTGGAAATAACGATAAAATAACGACAGGCAGGAGACATTACGACGATGACTAAGAGAGTCAATCGATCTCGCGATGCCTCGGTCGCCAATGAGTTTTATCGCGAGTTTTTGGATCGTGTCAAGTAGCTCCAAATAAGTTATTGGTGCACCGGACCAGATATAAGCGTTGTACTCGAGTTTCGGGCGAATAAACGCCTTATAAATAGTAGCCAGATCAGAAGGGGTGAAATATTTCTTACAACGCTTAAGGAAGCCTAGACATTTCGCGGCGTTCTTGGCGACATCGAATATGTGGTCATTCCAACGAAGGTTGTCATTAACACACATACCGAGAATGGAAAGTCTTTCGGTTTCAGCGATGTAAGTGCCATTCATAGATAATGGCAGTGTGTGTGGGTTTTGCTTTAATGACAGAAGACAGCATTGAGTTTTGGAAGCATTAAATTCCACTCTATTGGTTTTACCCCACTGAGTTATGCTGTTAAGATCGGAATTTAATGAGCTTAACATACGTTGCCGTTCCAGTTCCACACCCGAAGATGAGGGGCGTGACCCAAGAAACGAATATGAAAAGCTGAGGGTACTGTCATCAGCAAAGGAATGGATTGGATTAGAAGTAACAGACAGTAGATCATTTATAAAAATGAGAAAGAGAGTCGGGGACAGAACAGAGCCTTGGGGGACACCAGCATTTATTTGGTGAGTTGCAGACTTGAAACCGGCCAAAACAACTTGTATTGAACGGTCCGAAAGGTAATTTCTAATCCATTGAAGAAAGGTATCATCGATTCCAAATGCACGCATTTTCGACAAGAGAGCTTGGTGCCAAACTCTTGCCTTTGAAATATCAAGCGCAACGATCTTACTTTCACCACCTTGGTGAAGAGATTGGTTCCACTTTTCGGTTAGATATGTCATCAAATCACCAGTGGACCTGTTGCTGCGAAAACCATACTGACGGTCATTAAGAAGTTTTCGCGATTCAAGATATTTCATTAGCTGACGGTTTATCAGCGTTTCCATGACCTTAGAAAGAAGAGACGTAAGTGCAATTGGTCGGTAGGAGGAGGGAGAAGAAGATTCGCCTTTTTTTGGTACAGGCTGGACAAATGCTGTTTTCCATCTTCTCGGGAAGAGCCCTGAAGAATAGGACAGATGGAAAAGCTTACGCAATGGTTTTGCCAGCGAAGAAGAACACCTCTTCAGAACGATAGGGGAAATACCATCTGGACCAGCGGATTTGTGAACGTCAAGATCTTGAAGTACTCTAGCCACTGTACGAGTGCGAAAGTGGATTGGTCCCATAGAGAATTCTACGCGCTCGAGTACAGGGGGAGACAAAGCACAATCTGGGAGCGTTGAGCTGACTGCAAAGTGAGCAGCAAGCAGATTGGCCTTATCTGTAGAGCTGACAGCTGGAATGTCGTTGAAAATGAGTGTCGGGATAGATGTCGAGGCCGAATTCTTGATGTTTTTAACAAATGACCAAAAGTTTTTACTACCAGTGGGACTTTGTAGTATTTTTTGCCTCAACTTTTGGTCATAGGAGAATTTGACACGATTAATGTGGGCATTGCAGTCATTTCTGGCTCGTTTAAACTTTTTACGGCTTTCCTCAGATGGGTTGGCTTTGAATAGCCGAAAACTTACCTCTTTTAACCTGATAGCCTCTTTGCAGCTCGAGTCACACCACGCGTTAACCTTGGGTTTGATACTTTTAATCCTGTTAGGGATAAAAGTCATCATACCCAGGTGAATTATGTTTGTGACCATATCAGCAGCAGCATCCACGTTGCTGTCGAGGAAGCACAGCGACCAGTTAAAACTCTTAAAGAAACCGTTTAATTTTTCCCAATTGGCTTTCTCGTACTGCCATACGGTTCTTTTAGGAGTTTGTTCTTTAACTATGTGGTTGGAGTACGAGAAATTTGCTGATATGATGCAATGGTCTGACGAACCTAGAGGCGATAATACGTTCAAAGCGTATTTATCAGGGTGAGAGGTAAGAAACAAGTCCAATGTGTTGGCAGTTTGGCTGCTAATGTCCGGTATTCGTGTCGGCTCATTTACAAGCTGAGTCAGGTTATTTACCTCAGCAAAGATCTCGACGTACCTTCCTTCGGGTGTTGTCTGACCAGAATGTCGAAGCCAGCTTGAATTGTGTATATTGAAATCGCCCGCAATAACGATTTCAGAACGAGGATGAAGGGTCACAATTCTTGTAATAGAATCAGACAGGGCATCAAACTCATTATAAGTTGAATGTCTCTCCAAGTTGGGGCTTCTGTAAATAAAACAGTAGTGTATTAATTGCCTACGGACATGGAGTTTTAGCCAAATGAAATTAAATTCTGGGTTGGCACATTGGCCATATTGAGGCTGAAGTTGGTAGGCTACGTCACTACGTATATAAACGGCGATACCGCGATGGGCAAAGAATAAAGGCACTAAGTTGTACCCAGGTAGACTAAACTCTGTTAAATCAGAGCCAACGCTAACCTGGGTTTCACTAAGTGCCAAAACAGCTGGTTTATTGTGAAAAACATGGGCGTATAATGAAAAAAAATTCTTTCTCAACCCACGAATGTTGCTGACATCCACAACGAAATTCCTACACATTATAAAAAACAAACATAAAAAAAACACAACTCCGACGCTAACTAAGCATAGGCCGTGAATTGAAAATATACGTTAGATTTCCAAGACATTGATTTCACATGATATAAATTTTTTCCGGCATCTTCAAGTAACTTTAAGCATTTTCAAGTAACTTCAAGCATGTCCAAGTAAATTCAAGTATGTTCCAGCATTATCAAGTAACCACACATCGTTGTTGTTGTTGTTGTAATTTCACCCAATTCGCTTCATTTTACCTGCTGTAATTCATAAAGTGCTTTATATATGTGGATAATTTTTGTATTGTGCACTTCTATGTATTGCATCCTACCCAAATATATACAGTGTTGGCATATCTTTGTGACGTATAATAGCAAAAAAAGGGGGGAGACACGTTATAGGCAACTCCGTATTAATATAGACTAGGGGTCGCCCCATGGTCGAAATTCGACCAATTTATTCTATAAGTTGAAAAAAAACAAAGTCGACAGTTATACATATTAATCGGGAAATGAAATTTTTCGACATTGCATTCTCTGATTTCACGTGATATAAAAATTTTCCGGCATTTTCAAGTAACTTCAAGCATTTTCAAGTAACTTCAAGCATTTTCTAAAAACTTCAAGCATGTCCAAGTAACTTCAAGTATGTTCAAGCATTATCAAGTAACTTCAAGTTTTCAAGCATTTTCAAGTAACTTCAAGCACTTTGAAGTAACTTAAAGTAACTTCAAGCATTTTCAGGTAACTTCAAGTAACTTAAAGCATTTTCCAATTGATGATTTTTGCTTACAATAGAAGTTTTCAAATAGAGTTAAAATGTTTAAAAATGAACATCATGCTTTCAGTATACTGGCCTTGGTAACGTCTCTCAAATTCCATTATATCTTGATGGAAGCGTTCCCCTTGTTCTTCCGAATAAGCTCCCATATTATCTTTAAATTTATCCAAATGAGAATGTAACATATGCATCTTTAGAGACATTCTACATCCGATGATGGAAAAATTCGTAATCATGTCAGTGATCAGCTCGTCATAATTTTCAGCTCTACGGTTTCCAAGAAAACCATGAACTACTGCCTTAAAACTGTTCCAGGCTTTTTTCTCTTCATTGCTAAGTAACTTCAGGAAAATATCACAATTCATAATTTTTTTCATTTGAGGGCCTACAAAGATTCCAGCTTTAATTTTCGCCTCTGAAAGCTTTGGAAAAAACTCTTCAACACTTCTGGGTTCCCTCCAAATTCTCGGCACTGCACACTTCATTGTTCTTTTCTCACCTCGGTACCAGCCTACAATAAAACGTAACGTATATAACCTAATTAATGTTATTATAAAATAGTTAATAAAATAAAAAAAAGAGAAAATAAACTCACCGTCCAGATTGTATCTGCAAGAGTTACATGACACATGTGGAGCCCATTTTTTGTCTTGATTTTTAACAGGTAAATTGAAGTAAGCTTGATATGCCTCGCAAATCTTTAAATTTGTTCTTAAATCATACTTTTTCTCTCTCACTTTAATAAATTCGCCGCAAATATAGCAAAATGAGTCAGCGTCTCGTTTACAACTTCTCGTAGCCATTTTGTACAGGTCGATACAGGAAAAAAGATATGAAACACGATATTTCTCTGTAACATTCAAACAACTACTGTCGTACACAACGAGCGACGCAAGAAACACTACTACACGCCCTCTTAGCTCTCTTTCTACACCGATAGCGCGCAAAGACCGACAGTCATTGGGCGCGAAATTCAAAAATGGTCAAATCGCTGTAAGTTCTTAAAAAGCAAATATTTTCGATTTGTATTCACATTTTTTTTTATATAGTGCTTATATAAATCAAAATATATTAAGCTAAACCCATGCGCAAATTTTTTTGTTTTTTTGTTGACCGGTGTTATTGCCTCACACAGCAATGTTGTTGTTGTTGTAATTTCATTTTACCTGCTGTAATTCATAATGTGTGTTATATATGTGGATAATTTTTGTATTGTGCACTTCTATGCATTGCTCCCTACCCAAATATATTTAGTGTTGGCATATCTATGTGACGTATAATAGCTAAAAAGGGGGGAAACACGTTATAGGCAACTCCGTATTAATATATAGATATTAATATATAGATTTCAAGCAACTTGTTTTATTTTTTTATAGATACCCGTGAAAGAAAAATTAAACGAATTTTCAAAATTTGCTTTGTTAAGACTAAAAACAAGCTCTTATGTACAAACTTGTACACACTCTCAAAGTAATAGCTTAATTGAGAAAGAAACCCTTCAAAAATATTTGAACACAATTTGAAATTTCTTAATTTAATTGAGAATGAAGTTAGATTTAAAATGCATAACGGGCGCTGGAGTTTGCAAACGATTACATGCATTTTACATAATATAATATGTAACTAATTCTGGTAGACGGCCTTAGGCCAAACCATTTTAAATAAAAGTTAAAACACATTGTAAATTTATTTATATTTCGAATTTTACATCCGAAAAGTAGAAATCCTGGAAAAATATTTGTACAAAATTTTAAAGTTCTAGCTCAATTTGAAACGAACAGTGGAATAGAATGATGGACCTGTCAAGAAAATCGCACTGGTAAGTCTTGAGATACGTTGTAACACATAAAAAAAAATCGGACAAACAACGATTTTATATAAAGTATTTAACAATGAAAATAAACATTTTAAAGACAATTAAATAAAATATAAAACAAATAAATCAATTAAATAATTTATTAAATATACCTATTAACAAATCACTAAATATTTGTTCTTAATTGACAACATAGCAATATTATTAAAGGCGGCCCAAAATAGGCTTGATTTTTCAAAAAACATATTTAGAAAATGATTTTTATAGACTTATATTATGATTTAACACTAAAAAGAAATATAGTTTCTTCTTAAATCAAATAGCAAAAAATGAAGTATTTTCACAGAGCGTCCTCTTTTTAAATAGAACCTGCAAATTCTGGGTATCCAGCAGGGTTTCAACTTTCGCTGATGGGGTAGGGTAAACCTTCCATTTCTAAATTGTGAAAGTATGTATTTCTTTTGTTATTGAAAACTTGAGGGTTTTCTCAGGTAGAAAGAACTGGATATACAGAATTTGTACTCGTAGTTTGTATTCAAATTGTATGGAAAACGAAAAACCTGCAAATAAAAATCTTTTTATTTCTCTGTTTTTATTGTTACAGACAAGCAATGTATAAAACATAACTTAATAGTTCGAACCGAAAATCAAGGGTGCATTGTAATCAATTGAGAAAGCAAACATTTAGAGGTTGAATAAATTCCTGTAGTTTAAAAATGAGAAACATTGTTGGGTGACAGATTGCTATTTACAAGATTACTTTTTCTCGCTACCCGGTATCGCAGGCCACATTGTACATTCCAAGATACCGCATTTTAAATCTTGCAATCACTATCTTTCACAAAGAAGCGGGAGGCAGTTCCATGTACATCGGCTTATTTTTTTCCATTTCGCCACTTTATTGGTTTGGCACCTAGTTGACAAACAGTTCAAACAGTGAAGTTCGAATTCTTTATGCAATAATAACATGTAAATATTAATTGTGGTAATTAAAATAGATTGTTTACGAAAATAAGAGTTTTCGGAAAGACATTGGGATTTAGATCCCTTGTTGCCTAAGGCAACGAGTGCTCAGAATCCTAATTTCAGTCAGTAATTAAAGAAAGTAAGTAGGTAGTTTGTAATTTGTTTTATACAAAAATATAAAATCTTAATAATGATACCGAGTTTTATTACATTTTCTCGATGAATACATGTGTAAGATTAGTTCGTAAAATAGTTTTTAGGCCAAAAGGTAATAATTATAAGATATAGTACATTCGTGTCCGCATAAGGAATAGAATAAGTATCCTGTTAAATTTAAGTTAGATTTTATCATTCAAAGTTGATATTCAATAACCATTAAAAAATGAATTTAAAAGTCAAAAAAAGTGTTTTTTTTACTAATCTAAACGTCCCAGGTTCAAATCCCGCTGGGGCTAAATAACATTTAAGTTTTTCCACTGTTCCACCTCGTGCAAACGTCTGACAAATATCCAGGAGTATCGTGTGCCATGAGAAGCTTCTTAAATTTGTCGTTCGCATTCGTCTTTAAATTGTAGGTCCCTTGCACTTCACACAAGAATTTTTTTTTGAGAAGCTAGGCTTTAGGCACTGTATGGGCCGTTAATGTGAACGTCTGACAAACATCAAAGAGTATAAATTGTCATGAGAAGCTTCTCAAATTTGCCGTTTGGATACGGCTTAAAATTGTAGGTCCCTTCCGCTTCACACATGAAAGTGGTTGGAGAAGCTAGGTTTTAGACCCTGTATTGATCCCTTATATTTTTTTTATGGACCTTTAATGCCTCATTTTTTTTTTGTATAATTTGTAATCCAAATTTTAACTTGAAAAAAAAACCTACCAACGCCTTGGTTTTTACAGCAATTTGGTTTATGGATATGTTTGTCAACACTCGCTTTCTGGAAATTCAAATGCGACCAATGTATGATTATTCAAGAACAAATTCTCATTGTTCACTCTTGATTCCCACCTTATGCAAGGAATTTGCTCTTGATCTTGTCGGTAACAAAACCTGGTTAGAGGTTTAATCAAGATAGTATGCGTATAAATTACATCTTTGTTATTTTGAGCAACAATAAATTTATATGGATGATTTCTCCAAAAAAAAAACAGTCTTTTCTTTTCCTCGTCCTGTACTCATAAAACCGAATACCCCCTTGGAATAATTGGTTCAGATCAGCGAGACATTACGTAATTTTGAAATATGGCTTTATGTCACGGCACCCCCATTTGCCTTATTAAATGCCAATATTTTTTTGTACTGCTTGCTTACTTCACTTTTTTGATTTTAAGTGAAATTACTTCTTACGTTGGGTGAAAAATAAGTTCACCTTTAAAAAGTGGACTTATTTCCCATTCAGGGTGATTTTAATTTCGATGTGTAGTTAAATTTCGTGTACTTATTTGCCTGCACCATTTAGTGTTCCCATATGCCCATCATTTAGAGCATGTTTTAGTAAACTCATATATGTAAATAGTAGCCATATACGAAACAAAAATAAAACTAACACATATTATGTACATATACAATTCAAACGCAGGCACAAAGAAAACAACTATGTTAAGACGCTAAAGCATTTGTCGGCAGTGTGCAAAACATATGTCAATACTCGTACGTACAGTCGGAAACGGATAAGTGCACAACCCATCGGGCACGACTTTGTGTGCACTTACACGTTTTGTGCACTAATGCGTAAGTGCAAACTCTTGCACTAATCCGTAAGTGCACACATTTGCACTCATCACTATTCTACACTATTATGTGTGTATGTAAACAGAATACTAGGGAAATAAAAAACATAACAAAACATTTTATTCATTTAAATATCACAAAATTCAATTGCATTCAAGTTTAAAGTATAGATTATAATAAATATTGCTTAGTTAAAATAGTTCTTAATGGAGGTTTGAACCAATGGACCTAACGAAGTAAATAATTTATGTTCGATTTGATCCAAAATATCCTCGCATTCGAGATTAATCTGATTCATATATGACCTTAGAGTATCTATGGACTGTAAAGCCTGTTTGCGACTTATTTGAATGAAACCTTCATCGACACCAACTTCTTCAGCTTCAACTTCAATGCGATCGCTGTTTATAGCTTCGTTAATAATTTCTGCGTCGGTCAGTTCTCCATAACATAATTCGTTTTCGTCTATATCTATTAAACGAGAGAACTCGTCCCTCATATCCGGTGGAATTTCCAGCAACTCTTCAATTTCATCTTGTTGATCGACTACTGGCGATTTAACAAATCCTGCTTTTTTGAAGCAATTTTTCTTTGTCGTGGGTGTTACTAACCACCAAGCTCGTTTTGCCATCTTTAAGGCATCCAAAATGGAAATTGACTTTACAAATTCACTCAACTCGATATTTTTTTCTACTGCCAGGACTTGCTTTCTAACAATTTGATGTCGATAATAAGCCTGTAAAAAGATTTAAAGTTTCGGCATTGTATATTTGAATAAAAAATGTAAATCCTACCTTAAAACTTCTTATGATTCCTTGGTCTAGTGGTTGAATCAGAGCCGTTGTACGGGCAGGTAAAAAAACAACTTCAATGTTTTGGATTTCGACATCATTTAGTTTATGGCAAGAAGCATTGTCCACAAAGAGAAGGATTTTCCTCTTTTTCTTCTCCATTTTAGTGTCTAACACCTTAAGTATTTTGGACCAAATATCTGCTGTCATCCATGCTTTAGAATTGTGATAATATTTTATCGGTATTTCTTTCCCTCTAAAACAGTGTGGTTGTTTGAATTTTCCAATAGAAATGATATCACCTTCGGAACCATCCATATTGCAAAAAAACAGTAAGGTTATTCTGCTTTTGTCTGTTTTAACACCGGATGGATTTTCGCCTCGATAAGCCATTGTGCCTGTCGGTGCAGCTTTATAAAATAATGCTGACTCGTCTGCGTTAAATACGTCCTTTATGTCATATCGACTTAAAAATCCTGGAAGAACGTTTTCGATCCAAAAATTTGCTGCAGGTTCATCAGATGCAAGTTTTTCCCCCTGTGTTTTGTAGAACTGAATGTTATTTTTTGACTTCCAACGGGACAGCCAGCCTGGATTCGGTTCGAAATCTACTTCTAATTGAACGGCGAACTTTTTAGCTTGTTCAAGAATCAATGGCCCAGACACTTGGCAGCCTTTAGACCGCATTTGTCTGAACCATACAGCAACAGCCGCATCGACACATTCATAATTGCCTAATATGTAACGATTATCACTATACACTTACTGCAACAAATATCGTGAAGTCAGATTTACCTTTTTTAAACCTTTTCCTTTGAACGTTTCCGTTTTCAGCGGCTGTTATTTCAAATTTATGTTCGTCTTTCAAAATTCTTGAAATTGTCGAAATGGACACTCCGTATTTTGCTGCGATTTCTTTTCTGGATTTCTTTTCGCGTTTTATAGCATAAATTATTTCTAGTTTTTTACTAACTGAAAGACAATTTAGCTTTCTCGAATCCATGTTTTGGAACAATACATAACAAATCTTACGATCAGAACTTCAAGAATTTAAGTAAGAATTTATTGTTTATAGATGACAGATGTAAATAAAATAGATAACAGATGGCTGGCATTCAGGCGACGAGTCAGGCGACACGTTTAAAAATAGTGTTCAAAAAGAGAAACACAATTGTGTTATACTTATTTACGAATTGCACTTATGAGAGTATTTTTTGGTAGATAAAATATTTTTGGGGTTGAAAATGATGTGCACTTAGAAGAAATTTGCACTTAAGCGATTTGCACTTATGCAAACATTTTTGTATGAAAAGCTAGCGAATTGGCATGGGGTTTTTTGAAGCATTGCAGTAACACGGTTTTTGCACTTATCCGTTTTGCACTCATCCGTTTCCGACTGTACTATGCATTTTATAATAAAGGGTTTTTCAATAAGAGCGCTACAAAAGTAGAGCGACAGGAACAGCAAACGACGCCGAATTTCTTGCTGCTCGTTTGACATTTCTCTTCAGTAAGGTTTGCCATTTCATGATGGAAAGATATACGAGTCAACAACGAGTCGAAATTATTAAAATTTACTACCGAAATTCGGAGTCAGTGGCCTCAACGTTAAGAGCGCTACGTCCAATTTATGGTCGTCATAATCGTCCTAGCAGATCAACAATTAAGCGTCTAGTGGAAAAAATTGAATCCACAAGCACAGTACAAAATGTTCCCGTGCCAGTGATACAAAGAAGTGCCCGTAGTGTCCAGAATATTGCTGCCGCTGAGGCTTCAGTTGAAGAAAGCCAAATGTGTCTCTCACACGTCGTTCTCAAGCGTTGGGCATCTCTGTCACGTCGTTGTGGCGAATTTTGCAAAAAGATCTTGGCCTACATCCTTACAAGATTAAATTGGCGCAAGAACTGAAGCCGCTTGACCGCTTGCTGATATTCTGTGATCTGTGGTTCCAACAGGACGGCGACACAAGCCACACAGCGAATACCACAATCAATTTATTGGAAACCAAGTTTGGAAACCGTGTTATCTCACGAAATGGTCCAGTCGCTTGGCCGCCTCGGTCGTGCGATTTGACGCCGTTAGACTATTTCCTGTGGGGCTACGTCAAGTCTATGGTCTATGCCAACAAGCCAGCGACGATTGATGAACTTCGTACGAATATCGAACGTGAAATTGCAGCAGTATCGGCCGATTTATGCTTGAAAACCGTCGAAAATTGGGTTCAGCGTGCCCGTGGCGGCCATGCAAAAGAAATCGAGTTCCATACATAATGGCATCGAACGTACTTTCACAGAAATAAAGAATTTCATTGATATCCAAAACCGTTTTTGTTTTATTTAAAAACTTTTGTAGCGCTCTTATTGAAAAACCCTTTACTTATGGATACAAGGTTCAAACTTGCTAAAGCACAAGTCATAGTTTGTTACATAAAAAGCGATGGCTACATTCATCCAAAGATAGCATGCAATTTAAAAGGGGCATCACAATGAACCACGAACGAAAGTTGAAGGATATATACATACACTGGTAAAAAAATGACTTTGACAAAGTGCATACACCACAGCTCACTTATTTTTATATTTAATTCAATTACTTCTTAAAACCTTCATAACGAAGACTTCTCGAAAAATTGGTCGTTTATTAAGACAATTAATATAATAAGGGTATTCATGCAACGTCGTTAAACATTCGCAGGAGCCGAAAGTATACGAAGTGGCAAATTAACTGTCAAATACCGTACAAACTTTGACCGTTTTACGAAGACTACGACGTTTACGAAGTTTTCGACATTGTGTGAATACGTTGATTGAATACGAACGACGAAGTACGTCCGAACAAAATATATGTGAAGTCCCGCAGATGTTTTTTTTTTTTAAATCTCATTCGAAATTACATTGCTTCCGCATGGATTGGTATGTGCGCGAATTAAAAAGTTGAATTACTATGGAGTTTAGATTTGTTTTAAAAAGCTATGTTCATGTTCTGCAGTTTAACCTACCAAAACGCAATTATATAGTACATTTCTTAATCACCTAGTTTTAACTTTTATGAAAACTAATACTTCATGCGTTAAAATATGTATGTATAATCATTTCTGTGAATAAAACCCTTGTGAATATTTTAAACTTGTTCTAATGTCTGCATTACATTTTCAGTATATTTAATTTCAAAAGAAAAGTAATCAAACGCTACTATGCAATCAGATTACAGTGAGTTAGTTTGCAAAGTCGAGGTAGGAGAGTAGAAACATTGTTCAATAGGTTTTATTTGCAACACACGTATATATTTTGACAGTCACTTACTTTGCAACGACGGCGGGGCCGCAACAATAGCGGTTTGGACAAAATGGTATCGGTTACTGACACAAAAGATTACATGTTACCATCAATTTATGACATTCTATAGAACGCCTACAGAATGTCGGCTTATTTTCGGTAATGTATACAAAATATTATTTTTCATCCCTTTCCCAACTGAATTAAGTAAAGTATGGCACTTTATATTTTATGCCCCTTCTACAAAAAGGTGAATATATATCTTACAAGCATTTTAGAGGCGTAACCTATTCAAGGTACTTTGTAAACGTCACAAGCCGTTCTGAAATACACCTATCGGCACGTACCAGTATGGTTTCCGCCCTGACAGATCGACAATAGACAAAACGTTCAAACTGAGGAAAATCCTAGAAAATACGAATGTATTTCAAGTCGAGACTCACTATCTTTCCATCGACTTTATAGCCGCATATGATAAAATTCATTGTCATGGATTCTAAGTGGCGATGGCCGAGTTGTGTAGCGTGACGCTGGAAAACATGCAGTGCAAAGTGTAGTATGTAAACCGCTCTTCGGAACTAATCTTCACCGCATTCCGGAAAGGAGATGCGCTATCACGTGACTTCTTCATTCTTCGATCTTGCTAGATCTTCAACAGGTCCGTCCAACTACTATGGTATGCGTACGATATTGTTGAAAGCAGAAATTTCAAGGTAGTAATGGAGTTAACTTACCTCGGAGTACATGTCAACTCCACAAATGACAGCTTAGTAGAGTTCCGACGAAAAATTACACTGGGCAACTGGGTTCAAAACTCCTAACCCAGAAGATCAAGTTCAGGGTCTACAAAACACTGATAGTGCGAAATCTGCTTTATGGCGTCGAGTGGTGGACGATGAACAGGAAAGCAGAGCTAGTATTTGGTAGAGTTGTAAAAAAAACAGTTAAGTTAGTACTGCAGTTAAATGAACTTAAAGACTTATTATGTAAGTCTATTAACTTACATACTTAAAGAATTTAACTGCAAAACAACATTCAGCAGTCATTTTGAAGATTGTGAATGGGCAGTTAAAAAAAGCAGTCAATTGACTGTAAGTTAAAAGAATGCAGTACTTTTTGACTTGTTGCATTCTTTAAGTTAGTTGTAAGTCTTTTAAAGTCTTTTCTTTTTTTTGCAGTCAGTAAGTCTTTTGCCTGCATTCATGTCGTCATAAGTCTTTTGAATGCTTTAAGTTTTTTGACTGATTTTAAGTCGTTCGACTGCTTTAAGTCTTCTATAATATTGGATTCTTGCAAGTCCCTATTTTATATATGTATGTACATATATGTATATAAGAGGTCCTTGCAACAACAAAAATGGTCCTTTATTCCTGAAAAAAGGATATTTTTCCAAAATGTAATTAGAACCCGCACGGTATGATTGTGATGAACGTCATTTTGCTGAGAGGTCCTTGCAACAACAAAAATGGTCCTTTAATCCTGGGAAAAGGATTTTTTTCCAAAATGTAATTAGAAACCGCACGGTATGATTGTGATGAACGTCATTTTGCTGAGAGGTCCTTGCAACAACAAAAATGGTCCTTTAATCCTGGAAAAAGGATATTTTTCCAAAATGTAATTAGAAACCGCACGGTATGATTGTGATGAACGTCATTTTGCTGAGAGGTCCTTGCAACAACAAAAATAGTCCTTTAATCCTGGAAAAAGGATATTTTTCCAAAATGTAATTAGAAACCGCACGGTATGATTGTGATGAACGTCATTTTGCTGAGAGGTCCTTGCAACAACAAAAATGGTCCTTTAATCCTGGAAAAAGGATATTTTTCCAAAATGTAATTAGAAACCGCACGGTATGATTGCGATGAACGTCACTTTGCTGAGAGGTCCTTGCAACAACAAAAATGGTCCTTTAATCCTCGAAAAAGGATATTTTTCCAAAATGTAATTAGAAACCGCACGGTTGATTGTGATGAACGTCATTTTACTGAGAGGTCCTTGCAACAACAAAAATGGTCCTTTAATCCTGGAAAAGGATTTTAAAGGACCATTTTTGTTGTTGCAAGGACCTCTCAGCAAAATGACGTTCATCACAATTTTACTTACATTCAATTTTTTCAGTCATATGACTAAGACTTATCTGAATGCAGTACCAAAGTAATGCATTCATTCCCAACTCTGGTATTTGGTACTTGAATAAAAATAGTCCGTCGGACATCGGGTTCTGTTTGTGAAGAGTACGAGTGGAGGAGAAGAAACAACCGCGAACTCAATGAGCTTTACCAAAATGTGGATGTAGTCCGAAAAGCTAAAACATATCCACTTCATTGGCTCGGCCACATCGAGCGAATGGACGATAATGATCCAGTGAAGAGGATCTTCGTTTCACAGCCCATAGGTTCGAGATGACGAGGAAGACCATACATCAATTTTAAAGACCAAGCTATCGCGGATGCCAGAGCGCTTGGTCTGCACAACAAGAAGCATTGTGCCCGAGATCTGAAAAATGGAAGGCTGCAGTTTCTCAGGCGGAGACTATGCACGGGTCGGGAGCCCGTTATTAAGTAAGTATGACACTTTATCTTGATTTAGTCGGGTAGGTGTTGCGCTACACGCGAAATTAGAAAAAAATACGGATATACCTCTGACTCATGATTTGTAAGGAGTACCCGGGACCTGCGGGGCTTACTCTTCAAGTGGTTAAACTAAATATTCTCAAATGTTTGGTTTTTTGGGGTATTTTTTACTGTTATTTCATTCATCGCATGCCCGTATTAATCATTCTATAGAATGCCGGATTTCTTACACTGGCGGTAACATAATATACACAGTCATAATTAAATATTATTGATCTGACTTTATAAAAACAAAATAATGTCAAAACGTGACATCAGGCAAACGTAAAACGCCTGTTTCAGCTTTTCGGTTGTCGTCATTCGTAATGATTTTTGACGCGAAATCGTCCACTATGTTGTTGACACGGCGTCTTCAAATAGTATTCTATGAAAAATTGCTTTCTATTTTTTATTTAATTCATAGTTTTCTATGGATAGTACTCTATTGGCTGTCATTTTGAGTTTGACATTTGTGTTTTAATTTCGCAATGGAGGATGGAAGAAGTTATGAAATTCATTAATAACTATTAATTTTACTATTAATACAAATTTAATTCTTTTTATATTAATACACGATGTGCTTTTCTCTGCGATATTTAAACTATTGAAATAGTAAGCTATGAAATGGCCAGTCTACATTTTATGACATTTATTCTTTCTTTAATTTTCTTTCTTTTTTTTCTTTCCTTCTCGAACGACCAATGGGAGGGAGGGCGGTCAGGAAAACGGACACGAATTGCACGTTGCAATAAAATCATTGACGAATTGTTCATCAAAAGCATTAGTCCATGTTCCTCAGCAGTACGGCTTTTCATTGCTTATTCACACAAATTCTAATTGTGTATGCTTCACAAAGTCAAAAAAAATTTGACGCATTTTGTAAAATCTGTGTCACTTTCCTATAGCGTTATGAACCACCTTGTTCATAAAGAAAACTGGGTCTTAGACATTTAGACATTAGTCATTCATTTGATTTTCCTCTCAGTGACAGAGTGATCAAAAACCGGGAGGTCTGCCGATTATGTTAGGTCCAACCGGTGGTCCAGTAGGGATGCAGTAAAGTGGTATTGTTGTGATTGCTTTAATCCTGATCATAAACTCGCCGTTAAAGAAAAAGAAACATTTACTTAAAAAATATTATATCCTATCCAAAGTATATTAATTTTATTTCATAGTTTGTAGCATACCTTAATATTGCCGTACACACCCAAAAGTTACTATATTCGTGATCAGCATCGATAGTTATGTCGATCGCGCCATCTCCGTCCACCCGTTAGCCCATAAAACTTGAGCTAGAAAGCTGCAATTAGAACCATATACTCTCTAGGGACCGAAACAATCAAGTGCTCCACACTCGTACAGTGGCTAGAGTACTTCAAGATTTTGACGTTCACAAATCTGCTGGTGCAAATGGTGTTTCCCCTATCGTTCTGAAGAGGTGTTCTTTTTCGCTGGCAAAACTGTTGCGTAAGCTTTTCTATCTATCATTTTCTTTAGGGCTCTTCCCGAGAAGATGGAAAACAGGATTTTTGTTTATAATTAGCGTGCGCTAAAAGGGTTTCTTTTTCTGTACAATAGTTCCCTTATAGTGTGTATACAAAGCGCAGGCATTTTCAATTCAACACCTACAACAAATGACATTGTGGAGGTATTTCAGTGCCTACTATTAGGTGCTAGAACTAGGAAGAAGTAGAATCATAGAAAACATATGTTTGTATATTGGATAAGGGTTTTTTCCACAGAGTCGAAAAATCGTTTTATCGAAAAATCAAACTTTGAACTAGGAAGCTGAAATTTAAAATGAATACTCTCATGTTTAAATATTTTTAAAATTTTAATATTCTTCGCAAAGTATGTAGAATAAGTCGTTTTGAATATTTGATTTATGTAAAGTTTTCTGCCATGCCCACTTTTTACAATAACTTTGTTTTTTCGATAAAATCCTTTAAATGTTGCATAACAGATCGTTCTTAACAATTCATCCATACTTACATTTTTGTTAAGCCCACTTTATGAGAAAATCGAATAGGAATTGGGTGGCCAGTTCAACTGTTCGCCCAAGCCGACATTAGCATTTCACTATGTTTTTTGCATTAATTGTTTTTAGTATCACAGTATATAATTATTTGCACTCGCTGTTATTTTATGTTTTGGTTATCTTTTCAGACTGAATCATCAAAGACAACAGTTGTTGTTCAATATATTACATCGATCCTCTTTATAACGAATTTTGGAATAAATTTCGTTTTATATAGCGTTAGCGGACAAAATTTCAGGTAATTTTGAGAATATCTGTAAATAAAATATTTGCGTCATTCTTTAAAAGAATACCTTTTTTATTTCTCGAACAGCTGATGTTTATTAAAATAATGTTCAGTTCATGGGGTTGGTCAGTAATTTTATATCCATTTTGAAGCCAAGTGTAATGATTTAAAAATGCCCACTAACTCACCCACTATTTAATAACAACCCTCTTTTCGAAGAAGTTTATGGAAATAAAGGTCATGTTCTATGCAAAGTATGTAAATAGATAAAATCATTCTTCAAAATTCCCCTTACACAGTTTTTTTGTCTGCGTTTTTAACAATAAATGTTGTTTCTCTGATTATTTGCTTAGACAAAAAAAATAGTAGTGACAAATATGTCGACTATGTCCTTTTTAATAATTCACCCATGCAAAGTTTTTTCCACTACCACTTTTTGTGAACGGGTTTTAACAAAACCGTTTTATTTGTATACCCTATTCTAATCGTATATTAATTTTGACGCATAGTTTGTAACATACCTTAATATTGCCTGTAGACCCATAAAAGTTACTATATTTATTATGAGCATCGATAGTAATGTCGATCTAGCCATGTCCGTCCGTCCGTCCGTCGGCAAAAATTAGGCTTTTAAACTGGGCCTAGAGAGCTGAAATGCTAACCATATACTCTCTAGGGTCCCGAAATAATCAAGTTTATGAAATCCGCCCACACACACGCCCACAAACTCAAAAAACAAAATTTTGGAAAAAAATTGAACTTTGAGCTAGAAAGCTGAAATTTTTTTTATATGATCTATGACTCCTAAAACTGCTCGGGATATAAAATTTTCAAAATCCGCCCACTGACACGCCCACAAATAAATAAAACAATTTTATTTAAAAACCAAAATTTGAGCTAGTGAGCTGAAATTTATAATATATACTCCTTAGGGACCCTTTAAGCTCATGTGTAAATATTTTCAAAATCCGCCTACTGACACGCCCACAATTTAAAAAAACCTTTTTTGAAAATCCAAAGTTTGAGCTAAGGAGCTGAAATTTATAATATATACTCTCTAGGAGGCCCTGTATGCTCACGTGTAAATATTTTCAAAATCCGCCCACTGACACGCCCACAATTTAAAAAAAAAACTTTTTTGAAAATTCAAAGTGTGAGCTAGGGAGCGGAAATTTATAATATATATTCTCTAGGGGCCCTTTATGCTCATGTGTTAATTTTTTTTTAAATCCGCCTACTGACACGCCCACAATTAAATAAAATAATTTTATTGAAACACCCAAGTTTGAGCTAGGGAGCGTTTTTTTCGATAAAATCCTTTAAATGTTATATAACAAAATATGTAGAGCGTTCTTAACAATTCAACAATACTTAGACTTATGTCACGCCCACTTATGAGGGATAGGAATAAGAATAGGGTATCCAACAGTTCGCCCAAGCGGACTGTAGCCCGTCCCTATGTTTTATTTTGTGTTTGTTTTGTCGATTAGTCTTAAGAAACCAAATAACATTTTTTGCCCTGCCCACATTTGGAGGCGATTTGACCAAATTTTAAATTTTTCTTAGACCATTATCTAAAACGGACAGACTCTGAG
This sequence comes from Portevinia maculata, assembly GCA_949715645.1. Taxonomy (NCBI): domain Eukaryota; kingdom Metazoa; phylum Arthropoda; class Insecta; order Diptera; family Syrphidae; genus Portevinia; species Portevinia maculata. The sequence continues at coordinate 126,831,724 of OX454527.1, forward strand.
CAAAATGCCACGCCCACTTTTGTGGAATGTGGACATTGTATATAACACTTCCTAGTCGGAGCATGTAGCCTTTCCGTAAGGTTATTTCGTAATTTTTTCTGTAGTGTTGATTTGTTTAATTGTGTAAATTTGTTTCAAGCAAACAGCGCCTGTTCGAATGGAGGACGGATAAGAACTGTGTCAATAGTGATTGATTCAATCTTTTTGAACCGTTCACAGAAAAGTATTGGTGATTGCACACAATCACAAATCAATGTTTCACAAGACGAAGAATTTAACATCGAATCTGACTGCTTCGGTTTTCTCAATTACCCACTTAAAAAAGGCAAAACAAAGGTATTGTTATGACAAATCAAAAATTGGATTGCACTAAAATCGTCAGGTAGCAAAAATGTTTCAAGTAAATACACATTTTTTAGTATACACTTACAATGTAATAGGATCTACACAGTACGGGTGTCATTTTTTATACCCTATTCTAAGGGTATATTAATTTTGACGCATAGTTTGTAACATACCTTAATATTGCCCGTAGACCCCTAAAAGTTACTATATTTATGATCAGCATCGATAGTAATGTCGATCTAGCCATGTCCGTCCGTCCGTCCGTCCGTCCGTCTGTAGCCAAAAATTAGGCCTTTAAACTGGACCTAGAGAGCTGAAATTTTAACCATATACTCTCTAGGGTCCCGAAATAATCAAGTTTACGAATTTTTGAAATCCGCCCACAGACACGCCCACAAAATCAAAAAAAACAAATTTTGGAAAAAATCGAATTTTGAGCTAGAAAGCTGAAATTTTTTGAATATGATCTATGACTAATAAAACTGCTCGGGATGAAAAATTTTCAAAATCCGCCCACTGACACGCCCACAAATAAATAAAATAATTTTTTTATACCCTATTCTAAGGGTATATTAATTTTTGAAAATCCAAAGTTTCAGCTAGGGAGCTGAAATTTATAGTATGTACTCTCTATGGGCCCTTTATGCTCATGTGTAAATATTTTCAAAATCCGCCCACTGACACGCCCACAATTAATTTTTTTTTTTTTGAAAGTTCAAAGTTTGAGCTAGGGAGCCGAAATTTATAATATATACTCTCTAGGGGCCCTTTATTCTCATGTGTTAATTTTTTTTAAATCCGCCTACTGACACGCCCACAATTAAATAAAACAATTTTATTGAAACACCCAAGTTTGAGCTAGGCAGCGTTTTTTTTTTTTGATAAAATCCTTTAAATGTTATATAACAAAATATGTAGAGCGTTCTTAACAATTCAACTATACTTAGACTTTTGTCACGCCCACTTATGAGGGATAGGAATAAGAATAGGGTATCCAACAGTTCGCCCAAGCGGACTGTAGCCCGGCCCTATGTTTTTTATAGTAGTAGCTAATACATTTTTATAATGTATTAGCTACACAGCGCGGGCGTTAAGGAAATTAGGGTGAGAAGAGAAGGAGAGATGCCGATGCACGTTGGTTTTGAATGTTTGTAAGTTATAATGTGTAAAAAAAATGGAGCGGAGAAGAGCATTCCACATTCGTGTTGTATGGCTCGTGTTGTATGGCTGAGGAAAGATTCTTTGAACTTCACTGTACATCCGAACACCGGCTTGAGGGTGAACTGATCAGCATTCCTTGCATGGCGGGTATTGCGGTTGAAATGTTCAAGGGGAGGAATGCAACTGGCTATTTCGTTTGAGCACTTATGGTGGAAATAACGATAAAATAACGAAAGGCAGGAGACATTACGACGATGACCAAGAGAGTCAATCGATCTCGCGATGTCTCGGTCGCCAATGAGTTTTATCGCGCGTTTTTGGATCCTGTCAAGTAGCTCCAAATAAGTTATTGGTGCACCGGACCAGATATGAGCGTTGTACTCGAGTTTCGGGCGAATAAATGCCTTATAAATTGTAGCCAGATCAGAAGGGGTGAAATATTTCTTACAACGCTTAAGGAAGCCTAGACATTTCGCGGCGTTCTTGGCGACATCGAATATGTGGTCATTATAACGAAGGTTGTCATTAACACACATACCGAGAATGGAAAGTCTTTCGGTTTCAGCGATGTAAGTCCCATTCATAGATAATGGCAGTGTGTGTGGGTTTTGCTTTAATGACAGGAGACAACATTGAGTTTTGGAAGCAATAAATTCCACTCTATTGGTTTTACCCCACTGAGTTATGCTGTTATGATCGGAATTTAATGAGCTTAACATACGTTGCCGTTCCAGTTCCACACCTGAAGATGAGGGGCGTGACCCAAGAAACGAATATGAGAAGCTGAGGGTACTGTCATCAGCAAAGGAATGGATTGGATTAGAAGTAAGAGACAGGAGATCATTTATAAAAATGAGAAAGAGAGTCGGGGACAGAACAGAGCCTTGGGGGACACAAGCATTTATTTGGTGAGTTGCAGACTTGAAACCGTCCAAAACAACTTGAATTGAACGGTCCGAAAGGTAATTTCTAATCCATTGAAGAAGAGTTTCATCGATTCCAAATGCACGCATTTTCGACAAGAGAGCTTGATGTCAAACTCTGTCAAATGCCTTTGAAATATCAAGCGGAACAATCTTACTTTCACCACCTTGATGAAGGTATGCGTCATTGTTTCGGGTTGAAAGTTTGTATCTTAATATATACTCCTATATGTACCGAGTGGACCATCAGCCTTATTACCCTATCGAAAAAATCCATTGATTTTTCAAATGGCGTTGAATGTATATTCGGTATGAAGCAATTTGTGAGAGAAATTAATGGAACGCTATACTTCTGAAGCACGCGGAATAACGCTAAGTTCTGAAGAAAACAATAGAACAATGTCATAATAAGAGCCAAAACGGGAATCAACAATGCGATACAAATTTCAAACATGATGGACATGTGGACATACATTATGGCCTATCCGTTATATACAAAGCTTTCTTTCATTCTATATAAGCAACGCAATCTCTGTCTCTATAGGACCCTACATACGATGAACGAAAAACTGAGTAGGTACGTCATCGTCTTAAACTCATCCCAAGTAGGTACTCAAAACATAAAATCTGACCAAAATCGTTTTTGAGAAGTGACATTTTCAAAAATTCTAAGAACTGTTATATGAATAAGAAAAATCATACAGAAAAATATTACGAAAATCGGAATATTAAAATTACCGTTATTCGACCATTTTGGAAACAACTGAGTAGGTATGCCATTTTCTTACTTCTTCCTTTTCGGCGAAGTCATGATCAGAATTAATAGGATCATAACTCTCCCACTTTACTGCTTTCCTTTTCCCCGCCGGTTTGACCTCAATAAGCCCCGGTAAGTCTTTTGGTTTCGGTTTTTACTGAGGCCAATCAAATGCTGGTATTGTTTTATTTGTGGGATACAGGAGTTTTTAGGCCTGGCTCTTTTTTTGAGGATTTTTATACTTGAATGCTCCTGTAATTGATTATTGCTTGATCGACCTTTTATGACACAGGTGATCTTCAGTCGTGTCAGCCAACGCATTTGCAAAAAGTGGAAGAGTTCTTACTTTCACCTCATTTATAAAGGTGAAAATCGCTTTTGTATTTTATTACAAACGCACTTCTTCCGAAACAGTCAATTCAAAGAATTTGAAACTTTAAATTTACTCTTCTTGACACATCTGAATATGTTTTGCTTCTTCTGAAAATTTCGAAGCCTGGGGCCGAATTACTGCATCAGTGAACGAGTGAGTTACTTCTATACGTTACCGAATAATCAAATAAACACATAAAGATGTTGTGTTACGAAGCATAACGTATCGAATCAATTTTTTCAATTGTACTATGATACTTCTAGTACAATTTGTAATTGGATGAAGAAAACTCCAGCTTTGCGAAAGCGAGTTAATGTCGAATTCTAACTGCAGGCCCTATGTCATGGTACCAACAAAATTGCTGTGATTTGACCGTCAATTTCATCAGAAAGCTATTTGTAATGGCTCGAATGTTTCCCTTAATTCGTCTTATTTGCTTTTAATCAGGTTCTGATGTTTTCGATTTATTAAAAACATATTCATGAACTTTTTAGTTTGCGTTCGATCACAATTTTCGAGAAATACGGCCTTATTATTGAGGTGCTTCAAAACTAGTTCTAAAGATAATTCAAGTTTCAAGTGTTTGGTCGAATCTATATATTAATACGGAGTTGCCTATAACGTGTTTCCACCCATTTTTGCTATTATACGTCACATAGATATGCCAACACTATACATATTTGGGTAGGAGACAATACATAGAAGTGCACAATATAAAAATTATCCACATATATAAAACACATTATGAATTACAGCAGGTAAAATGAAGCGAATTGGATGACATAACAACAACAACAACATTGCTGTGTGAGGCAATAATCTGCCTTCCACCCATTTTTGCTATTATACGTCACATAGATAGGCAAACACTATACATATTTGGGTAGGGGACAATACATAGAAGTGCACAATACAAAAATTATCCACATATATAACACACATTATGAATTACAGCAGGTAAAATTAAGCGAATTGGATGAAATTACAACAACTACAACATTGCTTTGTAAGGCAATAATCTGAAAATCGGAACGGAAAAATTTTATATCATGAAGTTACCTGAAAATGCTTGAAGTTACTTGAAGTCACTTGAAAATGCTTGAATATACTTGAAGTTACTTGAAAATGCTTGAAGTTACTTGAAGTTACTTGAAGTTTATAAATTTTATATCATGTAAAATCAGATAATGCAATGTCGAAAAATTTAATTTTCCGATTAATATGTATAACAGTCGACTTTGTTTTATTTTTTCAACGTATAGAATAAATTGGTCGAATTTCTACCATGGGGCGACCCCTTGTCGATATTATTATTGACATACTCGTTTTGACAGAAAAAATTCTAAATCTTGAAACTAGTTACTCAAAAACGTACAAATAATACCGATTTGGCCAAAACTTGAAGCTCAAGCACTCTAGTTTTGGTATAAAACTAGTTGTGAGGCACCACAGTTAGTCTTTCTGTTACCCTATAATATAAACAAAATATCTATATACATACATATAATTTAAACAGAAAATTATTTATTATTGCAGAAAAGCCGTCATAAGTTTATTTCGCAATGTCTCATCAACACAGAGGGATGGAAACACACAAATTACAGGTACGTCACTAAAGGTAGTTGTAAACTAAACGTCGATGGTTAAGTATATACATACATTACATTACATTTAACAATAGAACAAATTGTTGGTTTCAACAGGGATCGCGAGGACCCATTATGGGCCTCTTATTTTATGACAACAGCTTTTATAACCTTGTTTATTCTAATCTAATATTAAGATTGATTTGAAATGACTTATATTTATGAAAAGCGCAAATGAGGAGCTCAGCTACATAAATACTTGTTGTTGTTCATAAGAATTCAATCAACATTAAAACCAAAAGAAGACACATTATTGTCAGTGTATCTAGTAGACTCAAGAATCCAAAACCATAATCAAAAAGAGCAAAACGTCAAGGAGGGTCATGAGACTCACTGAAATAAATGCAAGACCCAGGCACGTATATAACCGTCTCACCAACGGTGGGGACGTGCTCCTGAGTATTTCCGATTTAGTACCGTAATAGTGGAGAGGGATCAAATTGATACGGAGAATCGATTCGCCGGATTAAGGTGGCTTGCTGAGAGGGGAAAGGGTCAACATGCCCTCTCAGGACGGTGCTTTACTCTATGTAATATCATCTTAGGTTCTGAGTTTTGTTATGTTATGTAACTATGATATATCAATTAGAATTGTTCATTCACAATAGCTCAAATTGACCGTTATTATGAATGGTCGAACAATACAAATCGAAATTTTTTTTTTTTTGGGAATCAGCGGAAGTGCAAACCTACCATGAAGTCACTACCTTAAAAGCTTTCTTTCAAGTTAGGACAGAATTACAGCAACAAAAAACATAAGAAAAGGCTACACTCGCTTGGGCGAACTGTCGGATACCTTTTTCATACATCCCTATTCTTCGATCCGCGAATCCGATTCACCCATTTGATTCCCTTTCACTGAACCTTTCCATTCTGCTATCCGTCGGATGAGCTTCATTATCATATCTAGATTTGACATTTACGTAAATAGATATTCATTTAAATGTGAACATTTTGTGAAGTTTTTCGTTTTGTTTACCTACCCTTTAAAAGTTGTAAAATAAAATCAAAATTGATAGTGTTGTATATTTTTCACTTCCCAAATCCACATCTCTATTATAATAGGCTATCGCAGACTTAAAACAAGTTCGGAAGTTCTCTCTAAACTGTGCGGTCGTCTTTTTTCTGAGTATTTGAAATAAAACCAAATTAAAGTGCGCTAAATGCTTAAATCCCTTACTTGATAAGGGAATTCCTTTCATGAAGTTTGTATCGGAATTTCTGATGTTGCTGCTAAAGAAATCAGAAAATGTAATTCAAATTTGTATTTTCTTACCTACAAACGATAATCACTGTAGCGTATTCCAGGCGGAGATTATGGCGATAAAAGAAGCCCTGACGTGGCTGAAGAGAAATGTGATATCCACAAAGGATATCTGTATCTTCTCGGACAGTCAGGCCGCGATCAAGTCCGTGGATTCAGTATCTTCAAACTCCATTGCAGCCCTCGACTGCCGTTCATCTCTTATGGAGATGGCGGAGCAGTTTAACATTCACCTCTGTTGGTTGCCGGGGCATAGAGATATTCCAGGAAACTGCAGGGCTGATGAACTCGCCAAAAAGGGAACCAAACTCCCTCTTTTACCTGAAAAGGGTTCTCTGGGTATCCCAATCGCTACCTGCAAACTTTTATTCAAGCTATCTGCAATCGAGAGAACAAACCTTAGGTGGACAGGTAGTAATACATGTCTAGCGACTAAGCACATCTGGCCAAAGCTGGACCTGCGACGCTCTAAGAGTCTGATCTCACTAAACCGACTGCATATTAGCTCCACTATAGGTGCCATTACAGGGCACTGTCTGATAGGCAAGCATGCATCGAGGCTTGGCGTTTATTCTAACGATTTCTGTAGAAGTTGCTTGGACGAGGAGGAGGAGGAGACTATACTTCACCTTCTCTGTACATGTCCAGCTCTCTCCCATAATAGAAATCTTCATCTGGGAGATTTCTTGCTTAACAATCTTAACGACTTGGCTAACGCTGACGTTAGAAGTCTATCGCGCTTCATAAGAAGCTCTAAATGGTTTAACTAGTAGTGGGGAAACCCCTCGATCCGTGTGGCATCACAATGGACCTAATCCTGGTCTAAGTGTATCGGCCTTCTGTTGACAGCCACTTTAACCTAACCTAACCTAACCTACCTACAAACGAGGGTGCAAATAGTTAGTAGCAGAAGGTTTCCCCCTCGTGCTGCTATTGTCGGTGTTGACACTCTGCCTGACGATATGGACGTTATTACCCCCATGAAATGGTTACGTGTGTCCAAATTTTCATTATCAACTTCCGAAGAAATAATCAAGAAATGTGTCTCAAATAAATTGAACATTGCCATCAGTGAAGTCCAGTAATTTAAATTAATAAAAAAAGACACCGATGCATGAAAACTAAAATTTGTAAATTATAAGCCTTGTGGTAAACAAAAACAATATCTTAATGGAAAGTCTAACGAAAGAAATATTAGAATTGAAAAAACAAATTGAAATAAAAGATGCGTTAGTCACAAATCTGCAAACACAAATTAATACACTAGAACAAAAACAAATCGATAGAAATGTAGAACTAAAAAATATTCCAGTGAACAATGATAATAATGCAAACGAAATTGTGCGCGCAGTGTGTGCAACTTTAAACACCAACATATTCGACGACGACATAGAAGAGATATACGCGTACACAGACCGAAAAAATAAACAAATGAAAAATATTGTGATAAGCTTTGCAAGAAAAAAAACAAAAAACCATTTCTTGCAAAAAGCTAAACAAAAAAGAACTCTAAAGTATGCTGAATTATGTACAACATTAAAAAGAGAACCCAATCCGATATACGCAAATCAAAACATCTATATAAACGATCAATTAACCGCTCACTTCAAGAAGGTTTTATGGCAAGCAAAAACAAAAGCAAAGGAGGTTAATTGGAAATATGTTTGGTTTAGAAATTATAAAGTTCTCGCAAGGAAAGGTGAAGGCAACCGTATTATGGAAATAGAAACGTCAAGTGACATTGAGAGAATGAACTAACTCTCTCTTAATACCGTAAAAACACTCGTGCATAAAAGTGGCACACCACATTATGCAAGATGAATTAGTAAATAATGAATTAGATAAATTAGTAAACATAAATTTTAAGAATCTTAAATCAAAATATGAAACGATGACATATATACAAAATAACTGCGAACTATCTTGCTTATCCATAAACCTGACTTCACTAAGAACAAATTGAAATGCTTTTAAGTTGTTTATAGATGAATATGTGTCTGAACTCGACATTATTGTAATCTGCGAAACAAACATTAAAAAAGAGGAAAATGATTTTTACAAAATAAAGGGTTTTAACAGCAGATATCATAATCGAATCGGCAAAAAAGAAGGAGGTATAGCTATATTTCTAAAAGATAACAAGATAACTGCGAATTATCTTGCTTATCCATAAACCTGACTTCACTAAGAACAAACTGGAATGCTTTTAAGTTGTTTATAGATGAATATGTGTCTAAACTCGACATTATTGTAATCTGCGAAACAAACATTAAAAAAGAGGAAAATGATTTTTACAAAATAAAGGGTTTTAACAGCAGATATCATAATCGAATCGGCAAAAAAGGAGGAGGTATAGCTATATTTCTAAAAGATAACATAGAGCTCCACACAGTAGAATGGATCAGCTCATCGTACGAAAATTACACTGTTAATATAAAACGTGGAAGCTTTGAGGCCTCCATAATATTTTTTTTTTTTTTTTTTATTTATTTAATTCATATGAAGTTAATAATGTTACAATTTATGATGGGTTACCTGCAAAGCTAAGGCTTATCGGCAGGTGGTTAATTAAATACATAGTTCATTAACAATTATGAAAGTATACATTCTGATTGTGCGTATCATATTAGTAAATAATTGTTATTATTATTATTATTATTTTTTTTTTTTTTTTTAAATTACTACCAGTATTATTTAACAGACATTTTTGAATCTATGTGACAAGTGATAGAGCTAGAAAATGTGCTTTGATTTCTTTTTTACATTTTTTATGGTTAAGTATACATTTCAAATCATTTGGTAGAGAGTTTAGTATCGATGGCATGATATAATTCAGTTGTTTTCTTCCATATTCATTAAAAATCGGTGGAAATTCCAGGAGTTGTTGAGCCCGTATTCTCGTGTTCTGGGTATGACGTATTGTTTGTTGAAATCGGATGTCATCATAAAATTCTAGAACTGCTGTCATCTTGAGTATAGATTTGACGTCTAGTACACGTAGACATTGTCCGCTGTAGTTAATTGTTTTCACTAATCGTTTCTGGAGGTTCAGGATCTTATCAAGATGAGTTTTGGATGCGTTTCCCCATGCTAAAATACCATATCGTATACGAGACTCAGCAAGCGAGTAGTAAACCTGCTTTTGGACATCTGTATTCGTATATCTTTTTAGGTACACCATAGCAAAAAGAGCACTCTTCAACTGGAGTCGTAGATAACATATGTGTTCATTCCATATGAAGTGATCGTCTATCAGGATTCCAAGGTATTTTATCTTTCTGACTACTTCAATAGGTTCACTTTTCTTTGAGTTGGAGCAGTCTTCGATGTAATGATAGATGTTTATATCAGAGGTTGGTTTATTCGGCGTTCGTATGTGCATTACCTTGGTTTTTCCGGAGTTGATTATCAAACCATTGTCATGACACCATCGAGCGATTTTGTTAAATATTTCTTGCAGTAATGAGATCGCCGTATTCAGACACCTATGTTTAACAATGATTGCTAGATCATCTGCATATGCAAAAACCGTATTTCTTTCAAACATTCGTAAAAGCTCATTAGTGAACAGTATAAACAAAATTGGACCAAGTTTTGATCCTTGGGGTACTCCGCATGTACTTTGCTTTGAAACACTATTTGTATTGGATACTTTTACTTTTATTGTTCTTTCTGTTAGGTAATTTCTAATCCATTTAGCGACATTTCCTCTTATACCTATTCTATATAGGCTGTCGATGAGTTTTTCATGTGGAAGTGTGTCAAACGCCTTACTAAAATCTATAAACAGTGTTAATACATGATGGCTCTTATTAAGAGCGATAGCTACTTCATTTGACATTTCACCTAGTAGTCTTCCAGTACTTTTCCCTTTTTGGAACGCAAATTGATTTGGATGGAGAACTTTGTGTTTTTCAATAAAATTTGTTAAGCGCTTTACGAAAAGTTCCTCTATACATTTTTCTACAACAGGTAGAATAGATATTGGCCTGTAGTTCTCTATCTGGTTCTTAATTCCACCTTTGTATATTGGTCGTATTACCGATGTTTTTAGTATGCTGGGTATATGGCATGTTTCGAAACTTCTGTTCATTATTGTTCTCACAACTGGTGCAAATTTTACAGCATTTAGCTTTAGATCAACTGGTCTAATGTTGTCTATTCCTGGACTTTGATTTGTCTTTAAATGACACAGTATTGTGTAAACTTCTGCATCGCTGGTTTCTTCTAAGTACATGGATTGCTCCAGATACATATTTTGGTGACTGCTTGTTATTAGGTTGCAACTGTGTATTAATTTAGATGCCTGCATTGAGAAAAGTTCGGCAAATTCCTCAGTAACCTGTGACAGCTCCTTATTGCTTGTGAAGTTTGAAATAATAACATCATCTACAGATTGCTTTTGCCTTCCTAATAGCTCATTCAACACATTCCATGTCTTCCTGGGGTTGTTTTTAACTTTGTCAAATTGGATTTTGTAGTAGTTAGACTTCGTTGCCTGTATTATCTTGTTTACTGAGTTACGTAGGTGTTTATATTCGTTCTCGTAGCTTTTATTCAATGGGTTGTTTCTCCATCTTCTGTAAAGTTTATCTCTGTTCCTGCACATTACGATCGTTTCAGGTGTTATCCAGGGTTTGTTTTTACGTTTCATTTTGTATGTCGCTATCTTTCTAGATTGTTTGTATATATCTGACATTTTTGCTACAAAATTATTGTATAGTATTTCAATATCATTTTCGCAGCACAGAGATTGCCAATTGATCTGTTCTACCAGCTGATTTACTTTGTGTTGTTGTATTTTCGTAAGATTTTCGGTAGTGTCATTGGTAATCTGACTAGTTTTTGTTGCGTACATCGTTGCGTAGTGGTCGGATATGTTACTTTCGATTACAGCGGATATAATATCTTTATTTGTTATGGTGACAAATAAGTGATCGATGAGCGTTGATGTATTTGCATCGATATCAACTCGCGTACTTTGTTTTATCACGTTCATTAATCCTTTTGATGCCATCATTTCTAAATAGGAAATCACATGTTTGTCGTATGAATTGTGTATGTCAATATTCATGTCGCCTAGAACTATGACCTCTTTTTTGTTCTCAATATTTTTATCCAATTCTGTAATAAATTCATCAATACTTAGCTTTGGTGGTCTGTAAATTGCATGAATATAACTCTTTCCGCCCATTCCTTCAATTTGTATGTTAATACTCTCATAATACACAGTATCTACATATTGTCTTTCATATGAGATATTGTTTTTAATAAATAATGCAATACCTCCACCCTTCCTATATTTTCTATTAACAAATTCAGAGTTAAATCCTTCAATGTGGTAAATATTGTTTTCTTCATGTTTTATATTGATTTCATTGAGAGCAATGACATCAATGAAATGTAATGAACCACTGATTTCTGCCAGAAAAGTGTTCCAATTTTTTCTCATTGATCGGATGTTTAAACATATACAACAAAAATTTGTTTTTTCAAATACATTTTTTTCTATGCTGCTAAAACCATGCACCACCCTAAAGTCTATGTCAGTTTCATTATATGTGTTTTCAATCATTATTGTTATTTAACTTTGTGTTTCTAATATGTGTGAGGATTAAGAGATTTTTTTTTTTTTTTTTTTTTTTATATGGTTATTTTATTTAAGTCGTTTGTAGATTTTCTCACCAGAATTTTACCCGCAGCCTCCCATACAAATCTCCAACTGCACTCTCTGGCTTTCTTCTTGGCGAGCCATAACAAGTGTTTATTTGTTGGAGTTAAGTGATTGTTCACATATATAGTTTGAACCAAATCACTTTGCCAACGGTCGGTTGCGCAGAGAGAGGATTTAAGAGAACAAAAATGGTGCGGAAGAGACTTAATGTGTGAAGGTTATCTCATAAATTTTACAATGCCTAACTCAACTTTGTTTTTCTTTTAAATTAAAATGCTATTGCATGTATGAGTTTTATTTTGTAATTACGGGGTTAATAAAAATATTAATCTTGCACAATACAATGAGGTTAAATATATAAACCTACTTGTGACCTAGGACGCGATTAATAAAGAGTTGACGGCTACTGTTTGTTTGTGCTTTTATGGTTTTATAATTTGCTGTTTAGCACCTTGTACCTGGGACGACGTCTTAATATATATATATATATTTACCTGTGGGTTTTTGGAAAAACATTTATAGATGAATGTTAACAGGATTTAAAAATTGTTTCACTTTGAATTTTTAAGAATGAAATGTTTACATCAGAGAGAAATTATTTGACGATGCACCAAACGTATTTACACGATATTTTTTTTATATACTATCGCAAAATTGAAAAGAAAAATAATTATAAGTAATAATTTACATTGATTTATTTTATTATGTCATAATAATTATACATTTATATTGCATAGCATTTTAAGAACTACTATCGGTTTCACAATCGCTTGAAGAATCATCACCTGGATTAATGATAATTGAATCCGATATTGTGTCCCACATCAGATCGTGAGAAAAGTATTCCTCCTCCGTCCTTATAGCTTTTGCACAAACTTTTCGCCAATCTTCAACCGTTATTTTTGAAAATTCTTCTTCTGCTAATTTTTGAACATCCAATAATTTGAATGTTGTGTTTCGTTTGCCCACTCTTGCCTTGACAGTTGCCCAAATATTTTCAATCGGATTGAGGTCTGGATGATAGGGTGGTAAACGCAGTACCTCATGCCCCATACCGTGAATAATATCGTCAATCTTATGCTTTGGCTTCTGTATAGCTCGATGATGCTTTATGAGCTCATAAAGTTCAGGTTTGAGCATCTCCAAAGTATGTGCTATATTTTTATCGGTCAGCCATTGTGTCATCTCGGATTTTCGGCTAGCAGAAGTGATTTGTTTGTCTTCTAATTTATTGTGATATGAGGCATTGTCCATTACAATTATTGAAGGCTCCTCCAGGTTATTCAAAACTTGTTCCTGCAGCCATTTGCAGAAATTTTCAAAGTTCATGTCGTGGTGATAGTCTCCCGTTTTCATACCAGATTTGAATAAAAGTAAAGCGTTTTGAACGAAGCCTTTTTCACCACCTGCATGCGCCATTATCAGCCTCTGTCCCTTTGAAATTGGCGCCTTCAATCCACTGCTGCTGCCATCAGTCCATGCCCTTGGTCTTGTATGTGAGCTGTGAATATAGCTTTCGTCCAAATAAATGATGTCATATCCTTTTGACCTATACTCCCGGATTTTCCTCAGATACTTCACTCGCGAAAGTTTGATTTCGTTTCTTTCACAAAGAGGTTTGCGGTTGTTTTCAGTTTTTTTATAGCAAAATCCATTTCTTTTTAGAATGTTGAGGGATGTAATGCTTAAGTTTAGGCCCAGATTTTCCTGGACTCGTTCTCTCAACATTCTTAGGGATACCATCAATTTCTCCTCCTGGTGAAAATTGTGTATGATACGCCGAATAGCGGTGACGTCAAATTCGTCTAATCCAGTTTTCCATTTTGTATGTGGTATTTTTTTATTTGGTGATTTGATAACTCCTGTCTCCTCGTATTCCTTAACAATCGTTCTTATCGATCGTTCCGAAATTCCAGATAGTTCCTTGGTCTGCGAGTTTGCGTAACTCACAGGATTATCCAAACATAAACTCTTGGCTTCTTCCAATTTTTGATTATATATTTGAATAATGATCTTACGCGCCTGGCTTCCTATTGGTTTTCCTTTTCTTAATGGATCCATGAAAATGTCTTATATTTGTTTTCAATTTCGTTCTATCACTACTGTTGTTTTCTTAAAACTGAATTCCAAACCAAAACAAAAATCATTTAAATACGTAGGATGCATCATAAAATAATTTCTCTCCGATGCTAAAATTTCATTCTTAAAACTCCTAGGTAAAAAAATTATTAAAACCTGTATGTTACCATTACCATTAATGTTTTTCCAAAAACCCACAGGTATAAAAGTATATATGTAGTAAACACGTCGCCCCAGCCCCAGGTACCTGGTGCTAAGCCACAAACTATTAAACCATAAAAACATAGAATCAAACTCAAGTCCTAAGTCACAGGTTGCTTTATATGCGTAACCCCATTGCATTGTGCAAAAGATTAATTTTTTTATTATAAGTGCGCCGAAATTCGTCAACACTAATAAAAAAAACCTTTAACCCGGAATTTTATGTTTTCAAAGTAAAATTGACATCTACAGATCTTCTTTTTTTCACCCACCAGGGATGCAATACTTTTTTGAAAACTGGATAATAAACCGTGACCATACCTCATGAAAAAATTCCATACCTGGAATGGTATTTCTATTTTAGTCTGATGGAAAACAAAAACAAAACCCACTCTCAGTCACATCGGAGCTCCGATAATGGAAACAACGCCTGGGTGTATATACATCTTTCTTATGTTTTTATCAGTTCTTATCAGCAATTTTCGTATTTTTTTGTGCATATTTGAAAATTAAAGAGATGCGTAGAGAAAATTAAAGAGAGCTGCGCAGTAGATTGGCAAGGTGAATTGGTTGGTGCTATACCAAAACAGTTGGCCAACGGTCGATTGCGCAGAGAGAGGATTTAAGAGAACAAAAATGACGCGAAAGAGATTTAATCACTAAGCGTTTTTGCCTGTAATTTACAATGCGTAACCCAACTTTACAGTGCTTAGAACTAAAATGCTGTTGAATATCTAAATAAACTTAATTTTTTATTATGAGGTCGACTTTTATACATTTCTACCTAGAAGTCCGATTGTATTTGAAAGGGTTCCCAACCCTTTTTATGGTTGAACATTTCGTGGTTTAGCGCTAGGTACCTGTATGGGTGGTGTGCTTGGTTAGCATTAATTTTATGATGTTTGATTTTACCTGTTTGACTTAAGTTTAAAAGTCTTACGACATGATTAGTGTTTGCATTTGGTTACCTGTAGGGGCAAGGAATAAATTTGTTGCTTGGTTTTTAGAGTTTTTTATTTTAAGATAACGCATATATATTATGGATTTCCTATTTGGAATTCACTTTCACGAAAACAAAAGCATTGCTAGGACATAAGTTTATTAAAATAAAATAAATTGTCATGGATCTTTCAAGAAAAGGAAAACCAATAGGAAGTCTAGGACGTAAGATCGTTGTTAGGATATATTACAAAAAAATTGAAGAAGCTAGGAATTTATGTATAGATAATCCCATCACATACGCAAATTCACAGACAGAGGAGTTTACTGGAATTTCGGCCCGAACAATAAGAAGGATAATTAAAGAATATGAGAAGAAAGGCGCTATTGAATCTCCAACTAAAAGAGTACCACATACAAAATGGAAAACTGGATTGGACGAATTTGGTATCACAGCTGTTCGGCGAATTATATACAACTTCCACATTGAAGAAAAAATGATGATAACATTAAAAATGTTAAGACAACGGGTGCAGGAAGATTTGGAGCTGAACCTAAGCAATATGTCGCTACATTGGATTTTAAAAAGAAATGGATTTTCTTATAGGAAAACGGAGAACAACCGTAAATTTCTTTGCGAAAGAAATGAAATCAAACTTTTACGAGTGAAATATCTGAGGAAGGTGCGGGAGTACAGGTCAGAAGGATATGAGATTATTTATTTGGACGAGAGCTATATTCACAGCTCTCACACAAGGCCAAGGGCATGGACTGACAGCACCAGTCAAGGTTTAAAGGCGCCAATTTCAAAAGGCCAAAGGCTGATAATGGCGCATGCAGGTGGAGCGAAGGGCTTCGTGAAAATGCCTTGCTTTTATTTAAATCTGGGTAGAAAACAGGAGATTATCACGATGAGATGAATTTTGAAAATTTCTCCAAATGGATGAAGGATCAAGTTTTAAATAACCTAGAGGAACCATCGGTTATTGTAATGGACAACGCATCATATCACAACAAATGGGAACACAAGCAAATCACTTCTGCTTCCGTTAAATCGGAGATGTTAGAATGGCTTTCCGTCAACAATATACCGCATTCTTCAAAAATGCTCAAAGTCGAACTTTATGACCTTATAAAGCGACATCAGACTAATCACCACCCCAAGCATAAGATTGACGATATGATTCACGGCGCGGGACACGAAGTACTACGATTGCCACCCTATCATCCAGATCTCAACCCTATTGAAAAGATCTGGGCAACAGTCAAGGGAAGAGTCGGAAGCCGAAATACAACGTTTAGATTATCGGATGTTCAGAAACTAGCTGAAGAAGAATTTTCAAAAATAACAGTTGAAGATTGGCGCAAAGTTTGTGAAAAAATTATAAGGACAGAGGAGGAATACTTTTCACATGAGCAGATGTGGGACACAATGTCGGATGCAATAATTATCAATCCAGGAGATGATTCTTCAACCGATTATGAAACTGACAGTTCTTCGAATTCAATTTAATATACATTAACATTAACTATTTCATATATAGGTAGCAAAATCAATAAATATTTTTATCTTAGTACTACAACGTGTGTGTTTTTACTTCTTAATTCAAACCAAACCGAACCACCCATTTGGTATACTGGTGTTTTGTTTTGCTGCTCGCTGTAAATCTGTTTTATATTTGCAATTCATCGTCAATTTTATCTCGCTATAATTTACACTTTTAATCAAGGTTACAAATTTAAAAGTGGTGGGTAGTTCAATAAGTTTTAAAAACTGCATTTCTTAAAAAAATTTATTGAAGAATCAAGAACGTTCACCATTTTGTCTTTAACGAACCGTTTAATACCCCATCCTCTTTTTTGTGACAGAAAATCGTGCCTATTGTTATTGGGCATAAAATCGTTTACGTTTCCAAAAAATTCCCAAATTGTAAATTTTTTATTAAATTTACCTACCTCGCCCAAATTCAATGATATAAACAAAAAAAATTTGGTGTGACACTGCAATTTACTTTACTTTGCGTGCCAATATCAGTACCTACATGATCAATATGCACGATTAAAGAGAGCTGCGCAGTAGATTGGCAAGGTGAATTGGTTGGTGCTATACCAATGTGTCGCTTATTGCTTCTCTGTTTGCATTGTTGTTAATGTTATCTCTTATTTTCGCAAGGTGTAGTTTTCTTATGGTTTTGGCATTCTTTATCATGTTCTCTTTATGTTTATAACTTGCGAAAGAGACGATGATGGTTGACTTTTGTGGGTGTTTTCTGTTAGTTCGGTAGATATCAGTGATGTCTGTTTGGTTTATTTCGCAATTAATAGTTTTACCAATTGCTTGTATTATTTCAGTCAAATTTTCATTAGCCATTGGTGGAACGTTTTTAACTTCAATATTGTTTTTCAACAGTTGTTGTTCCAGTGTATTTATTTTTGTTTCCATATGTGCTATTTGCTGATCTTTTTTGGCATTATTTTCTTTGAGCTCTTTGATTTCCTCAGACAGTTGTTTGAGAAGATCGTTGTTGGTGGTCATATGTGTGTTTATTTGCTCATACTTAAATGCAACAAATTCACAGCTGGATTTTATATCAACGATCTCTTTTCGTAGACATTTCAATTCTTCAATCATTGTGTTGTAGTTGTTGCTGTCATTTCCCTTTGTCATTGCGTCGATGGGACTAATGTTTCTCGTTCTTTTTGGTGGTGGTTGAGGTGGTGTTGATTGAGGTTGTTGACATTTGTTTTGATCATCACCCAATATATTTTGATTTGCAGCCTCCCTTCTGCATGTAGGACAACGCCATTCTTCTTTTTTGGCCGTCGTAATTTTTCTATATAACCTTTCAGATAGAGTTGTACACCCAAAGTGCATTTTATTCTTGCACTTGTGACATGACACAAAGTCTCCTTCGCTGGGAAGGTTCTGCGAACATTCACTACATACATACATCGCTCAGATTTTATAAAGTTACTCAGGGAAAAGAAACGTTTTTTTTAAAGAGAGATGTGGAGATGATTGAGTGCAAATCAATTATGCGCAATTATTCTTAATCGATGATAATAAAATTTGATATTGTCGATTATTTGGCACATATAAGGAAAAGAATATAGCACAAATTAAAAGTCTCTATCTTTACGAACACAATTTTTCTATTTTCTTTTATTAAGAATTAATGAAAGTTAAATTAAACTATTAAATTCAAAGAGCTATCGCTTGACACAACCTAAATATCACTTTCTTGTGTCTACAAGCCGCCGAAAACAAGCATTAATGAATTTATTGAGGAGTTAAGTGATCATATCGATATCTTTCGATCAAATAAGAATATGATAGTCATAGGTGATATGAACGTCAACTCAACAGATACAGGCAATTCCTACGTCAATAACTACTTAGGAATGATAGCTTCAAAAGGACTGAAGAACACAATATTCTCATACACAAGAGTGGATACAGCGCGAAATACGAAAACGCTTATTGATCACTGTTTAGTAAGATTACGAAATTCAAACATCAAATCCGCGGTAATCGAACTCAGTATTTCAGACCATTATGCTATATACACGGGGATCGGTTTGAATAGAGAAAAACACACTAAACCAAATGAAAAAGAACACCAAATCATAAGCCAAATCGTTTCACAAAAAATCAACAACTACAACTGGAATGAACTCAATACTTGCACAGACGTCGATATTTTCTATGGCCGATTCCAACAAATAATCAACGAAATAGTTCCGTCATCAACTGTTGTAAGAAAAAAAAGAAGCACTGAACATAAATGGATAAACACTGAACTGAAAAATGCATGCAAAGAACGAGACAGACTATACAGGAGATACAAAAACAATCAACAAAATGAAGACTACAAAAGCGAGTTTAAAAGATTTCGAAACGAGCTCAACAAAAAAATATTGAATACAAAAGCTAATTACTATAAACGTTTATTTCTAAACGCAAAAAACAATCCGAAAGAAACTTGGAAACTGGTGAATACAATCTTGGGGAAGAAACCAACAAACCTCGATGACGTAATTAAGAAGAACTTTCCGAACGAGTTTAGGGTAAAGGACCTGACCAACAAATTCGCAAGAGAATTGACAGCCGAAGTTATGAACACCGCACACGAATGTGATCAACGAACGTATCTGCACTCAGGTAACTCAGTAAACTCCCAAGCCCTCTCTCATGATATCTTCTCCTTGACGGAAACATGGCTTAATGCCGGAATTTTAGACACGGAACTCTTCAATCATGAGTTCTCCGTATTCAAAAACTACCGTCATAACAATGACCTGAAAGCGCTTGGAGGAGGTGTCCTGATCGTTCCAACCTTGAGTCACGAAAGATTGACTTTTCATTTCAACTTAATGTCGAAGTTATCTGTGTAAAAATTACACTTAAGAACAAACATTTATATGTTGTTAATGCCTACATTCCATCGTCTCGTCTATGTTCTTTGTATTCGGAACTTTCTATGGCATTAGACCATATTTTTGACATATCTAGTTGTGACAGCACTGTCTTACTTATAGGCGACTTCAATCTGCCACATATTGGATGGGTACCTTCTGAGGATGATTCTCATTTCATTCTATCCTTTGACTCTGCCCAACAAGAGCTCGCTTTACTTGACAACATTTTGTCTTTTGACTTACAGCAAACAAGCTGTATAAAAAATTTCAGAAATCGAACTCGCGATCTTGTTTTCTCTTCTGACTCTGTTAGTACAGTGGTTCTGGAATCCCACTTCAGTATAACTAACGTAGATAACAATCATCCACCCTTGGATGTATTTATTGAACTAGGCGCACATTTGTACGAAAATAGTAATTCGTATGACCGTTCGCAATCTTTTGACTTTCGGAAAGCAAATTTTCAAAGGCTTTCTGATGAAATTAACAGCTTTAATTTTAACCTTACTGCCTTATCTAATATAGAAGATGCAGTAGGTTCTTTTTATTCTTTGATGGATAACTGCATGAAAAAAGTGATTCCTGTGAAATCCTCTAGGAATCTGAAAACGTCCCATCCCTGGTACACTAAAGAGCTCAAATCGATACGAAATAGACGTAATAGGGCTTGGAAGAACTATTTAAAAAGTCTCTGCAACTCAGATCTTGAACTCTATTTCACATTATTCAATGAATTCAAATCTTTATCCTGCAACTTATATATTGACTATATAAGTAAAATGGAATGCTCTTTAAAATTGAACCCCAAACTTTTCTGGGGTTTTGTCAATTCCAAGAAAAAAACCGATGGTTATCCATCGAAGCTTACTTACAATAGTTCTACAACTGCTGATTAGCTAGACGCAAGCAATATGTTTGCAGATCATTTCAGTAAGTCATTTAGGGAGACCCCTCTTCACATTGATGATCAATATTTTAGTTATCTAACTAGCTGTTCCCAAATAAGTTTTAGTAGTATCTCATTCGATTTAAAATGTTATTTTAAAATGTATTTCTTCTCTGAAGAATGACTATTCATCATGTCCTGATGGCATTGCACCGATTGTTCTTAAAAAATGCAGTCATGCAATTGCTCCATATCTTAAGTATCTTTTTGAATTGTCCATTAGTACAGGTAAATTCCCTAATCTATGGAAAAGTGCTTTTATCACACTTGTATTTAAAAAAGGCGAACGTGGTGATATCACTAATTATAGGCCCATTTCAAAGCTTTCATGTATCCCTAAGCTTGTTGAACAAATTGTTTGTGTAAAGCTAATATTTCTTTGTCGCAATATAATTTGTAATGAACAGCATGGATTTGTAAGAAACAGATCCACTGTCACTAATCTATTAAGTTTCTTGCATGATTGATCTAATGCCTTGGAGAATAAGGGCGAAATGGATTGCATATACACTGACTTCTCTAAGGCTTTTGACCAGCTTACTTACTACTACTTAAGTGGCGCTACAGTCCGGAATGAACCTGGGCCTCAACCAACATGCCTCCTTCACCGTGCCCTTCCACTAGAACACTTCCAGCTGATGTATTTCCAATGATTGGATTTACTCAGATTAATCTTCAACACTCCAAGGCTGCTACTGCACTCATCAGTAAGAAGCTTTCTGTGTTGAATACAAAAGCCCACATAACATCCATACAGGAGCCATGGGTGTGGAAAAATCGCATCTGTGGCCTTGGAGGTGTCCGTGGCACTACGATACTCTGTGACGAGCGGTCAGAGAGACCAAGGGCTTGTCTTGCTGTGTCGAACCTTCTCTCAGCGACTAAGCTTGGACAATTTTGTGGCCAAGATTTGGTTGCTGCAGCCATTAGCTACGAAACGAATGGAAATTGGAAGACCTTCGTCGTGGCGTCAGCTTATCTCCCCTATGATTCGGTAGTGCCACCACCACCGAGGGCAATTGCTGAACTCATTGACTATTGCGACACCAGGAAGATGGGCCTAGTTATATGCTGTGATGCCAATGCTCAAAACATTGTTTGGGGCAGCAGCAAATGCAACATGCGAGGAAACCATCTCCTGGATTTCATTCTATCATCTGATATTACTATCAACAATGTTGGCTCGCATCCAACTTTTGTGACGTCAAGAAGACAGGAAGTGATCGACCTAACTTTATCAAATAGATACTTTAAGGCGGTTACTAACTGGAGGGTCTCTTCGGAGATGTCCCTCTCAGACCATAGATATATCGAATTCCAAATCGGATGCGAAGCCATAACTTTGCAGGAGAAGAGGAATCCGAGAAAAACCAACTGGATACGCTTCAGGGAGGAATTAGGGAAAACTCTCAAAACTCCAACCAAACTCAGGACGAGACAAAAGGTAGAGGAAGCTGTTCAAGACCTGAATAGTGCCATTACTAGCTGTTTTGAACTGGCGTGCCCAGTAAGCAAACCCCCTGGCAGAACACCGGTTCCCTGGTGGAGCTCGGAACTGCAAAAAATTCGTAGAGAAGCTAGAAAGCTTCTAAATAGGTCACTCAAGACTGATTTGGAGACAGACTGGAATCTCTACCGATCGAAGCAGAAGGAATATAAAGGCTAATTCGGGTATCGAAAAGTGCTTCTTATAAGAATTTCTGCGAAAAGATTGAAACGCTTTGTGAAACTAGTAGGTTGGTTAAAGTTCTGAAAAAGGGCAAACCAGCCAAACTGGTCTCACTTAGAAAACTTGATGGCACCTTTACTAAGACGAAAGCGGAAACTCTTAGTTATCTGCTGGAGTCTCACTTTCCGGGTAACCAGCTTACAATTGGTTCACAACCAGCCCCAATTACCGAGACTATGAGTGAGCCAAGACAAACAACTCGGCGTAGCTGGTATATTGCGAAGGCCGTCGTGACGAACGAAGCCATTAAATATGCTTTTGCGTCTTTTGACGGCTTCAAGTCACCTGATACGGACGGAATATACCCAGCCATGCTGCAGCAATGTACAAACCAGTTGCTACCGACTATGAAGAAAATCTTCATCGCTGTCCTAGCACTGGCATACATTCCAACACCCTGGCGTACAGTTAGAGTGGCATTTATACCTAAAATTGGCAGAAGTGACTACTCACTCGCCAAGAGCTTCAGACTAATAAGTCTGACTTCCTTCTTGCTGAAAAGCATGGAAAGGCTGGTCGAGCTTCACGTGCGCAAAACTGCTTTGCGATTGCACCCACTATCTCAGATGCAACATGCCTATCAACGCGGAAAATCCTGCGAGACTGCGCTCCAAAATCTAGTTGGTAGAATTGAGGGCGCGCTTGACAGAAAAGAATACGCGATGGGCATTTTCATCGATATTGAGGGTGCTTTCGACAATGCGACTTTTGATAGCATGTGCAGCTCCGCCAGACAACACGGCGTAGACGAACCATTGGTGTTGTGGATTAAAGCAATGCTAATGAATAGAACGTTGGTTGCGGATGCGGATTGTGACCGCTATGTTATGGCGGGGGTAAACAGAGGCTGCCCGCAAGGCGGCGTCCTGTCTCCACAGCTGTGGTGTATGCTGGTCGACTCTCTGTTGAACGCACTCAACAGTTCTAATATTTACGCTCAGGCGTACGCGGATGATGTTGCCGTGCTTTCTGTTGGATCATGCCTAGCGACTGTATGCGCCAAGGCACAGGCGGCCCTTGACGTGATCGACGAATGGTGCACTAGGAATGGGCTCTCGGTCAATCCTCTTAAAACTGAGGTTGTTCTCTTTACGAGAAGGAGGAAGCTGGTCAGGTTGACTCAGCCAGTGCTAAAAGGCGTCACAATCCAACTCTCCAATGAAGCAAAGTATCTGGGAGTCATCCTGGATAGCAAGCTTCTCTGATCCAAAAATGGTGAGCTGAAGACTGCCAAGGCGCTGTCTGTTTTCTGGCAGTGCAAAGGCATTTTCGGCAAGACATGGGACTTATCACCGAAAAGAGTCCTATGGATTTATACGGCTATGATAAGACCATTTATAGCATACGCATCGGTTGTTTGGTGGAATAAGCTTTCACGTAAGTACGTCACTGCTGCATTTGCCAAACTCCAAAGGCAGGTATGTCTCGGCTGCACGGGGGCCTTCCCCAGCACGCCTGGCTCCGGCCTAGATGCACTATTGAACCTTCCGCCCCTTGATGTTTACATCATGGGCTGTACAATCAATGCTATCTCACGTCTTACAAGAGGTGGCTTTTGGTATAACTCGCACTGGAGTTTTGATGAACTTGCGTAACGGTTGTCCTTCGACTCCTGTCTTATGGATATGCCGTCTGATGCGATGACACCGGAACTTCGGCTAAAGCGCAAATACGAGGTCGACTTTCCTCGCGTCCAGGACTGGCTCTGGCCGGACTCTGAACCTGGAAGGGAATGCAGTCGAATCTTCACGGATGGCTCCAAAACCGATCAAGGATCTGGTGCTGGTGTCTTCGTGGAGAGCGATAACGTTAGACTTTTCTTTCCGTTAGGCAAATATGCGTCAGTCTTCCAAACAGAGACTTATGCTATCCTTATGGCCATGGACTATGTTACGAGGAACAGGTGGAGGGGGCGAAGTATCTGCGTCTGTAGCGACAGTCAGGCTGCGCTTAAGGCCTTACTCAAACACTTAACTACCTCCAAAATAGTACGTGAATGCAAGATATCTTTGAATTCGGTCGGAAGGCTGAATTCACTTAAACTTGTCTGGGTCCCGGGTCATAACGGGATCACGGGAAATGAGATCTCCGATGAACTTGCTAGACAAGGCTCAGAGGGGGACCTCTCAGGACCTGAACCAGCGATCTGTCTGCCTGCGTCCTCGGTCAGGGCTTCCATTGACGGTTGGGTTTCCTATGAACACAATCGCCGTTGGCATGACTCTCCAGGGTGCAGACAGACTAAGCAAATGCTCCCCGACGTCTGTGGGAAATCCGCGGCATTCTTGTTGTCTCTCAACAGAAAAGACTGCAGACAGACTACTGGCGTTCTTACGGGACACTACGCTTTTGCCAAACACCTTAAGGTGCTAGGCCTAAGCTACACCACCAACTGCGAAGCCTGTGGAGAAAGCGACGACACTGCGGAACATTTCCTCTGTGATTGTCCTGCTTTTGCTCGTATCAGGTGGCAGGTATTTGGTGCGGATATGGTGAGTGCTGTAAACCTAAGCTCCTTATCATTGAAGCGCCTTCTCGCTTTTCTTAGAAAAACGAGTAAATTCCCACAGTAAAATGTGGTGTGTCTGCCTGGTAGTACAATGGACCAGTATTGAGTCTGAGTGCTTCAGTGCAGAAAGTCTCACACACCCCGACAAAAAAAAAAAAAAAAAAAAAAACATGCCTCTCTAATTAGCCCGGCCCTTAGCTAACTCGGTCGGTTTCGACTTGTGCGCGCCACTTAAGGCGAGGTCTTCCTCTACTGCGTCCGACGTCTGGCTGGGAATCGAAGACTCTGCGAGCCGGAGTATTGGTGTCCATTCGTTCCACATGTCCTAGCCATCTTAACCGTCCAATGCGGAGTTTTTTTTGACCAGGGGCATGGCGCTGTACAGCTCGTATAGTTCTTGGTTGAATCTTCGTCTCCATAGCCCGTCTACGCAAACAGGACCGAAGATTTTTCGAAGAATTTTCCTCTCGAATCTACCAAGGATTTCTTAATCCGCTTTTGATACGGTTCATGCTTCAGCGCCGTAGAGCAAGACTGGGATGATCAGGGTCTTATATAGGATCTCCTTAGTAGTTCGAGTGAGGGCTTTACTACTAAATTGCCTTCTTAGCCCGAAGAAACACCGGTTGGCAAGAGTAATTCTTCGTTTAATTTCAGACGAGATGTTGTTGTCAGAGTTAATAGCGGAGCCGAGGTAGACAAAGTCCCGTACTACCTCAAAGTTATATCTGTCAATGGTGACTTTCTGTCCAATTCGTCGATGTTGTGAGTCCTTTCGTGATGAGAGCATATACTTAGTCTTACCCTCATTTACTGCTAGACCCATTTGCGCCGCTTCCTTCTCTATACTAGCAAAAGTGGATATGACATCACGTTGAGTCCTACCAATGATGTCAATATCGTCAGCGTATGCTAGTAGTTGCACCGACTTTTGGAAAATTGTGCCTCTGGTGTTGGCTTTGGAGTTTTGCACAATCCTCTCAAGAATCAGATTAAAGAAGTCACATGACAGCGCATCGCCTTGCCTAAATCCTTTTTTGGTATCGAATGTGTCGGTGAGGTCGTTTCCGACCCTGATAGAGCAGCGAGAATTCTCTATCGTCATCCTACACAAACGGACGAGTTTGGGTGGTATACCAAAACTAGACATGGCTCTGTACAGTTCGTCTCTATAAATGCTGTCATATGCGGCTTTGAAATCGATGAATAGGTGGGTATCAATTTGGACATCTTGAGTTTTTTCCAGGATCTGCCGAAGTGTGAAAATTTGATCGGTTGTGGACTTTCCTGGCCTAAAACCACACTGATAAGGGTCAATCAGGTTGTTGGTAAACGGTTTCAGGCGTTCACATATTACGGCAGATAGGATCTTGTAGGCGATGTTGAGGAGACTTATGCCTCTGTAGTTGGCGCAGTTCAGAGGGTCTCCTTTTTTGTGGATCGGGCAAACGATGCTGAGGTTCCATTCTTCAGGCATATTTTTATCCGACCAGATTTGGCTTATGAGTTGGTGGATGTTACTTACCAAGTCATCTCCGCCGGCCTTATAGAACTCAGCGGGAAGGCCGTCATTTCCGGCAACCTTATTAAGCTTGAGTTTAGATATTGCTATCCTCACTTTACTCAGGTCGGGTGGTTGGCAGTTTTCGCTGTCGTTGCCAATATTGAATGGTTCGTTCTACCTGACAGCGGAATGTTGTTCGTCATCGCATTTTAACAGTCTGCAGAAGTGGTTCTTCCATATCCTCAGCATCGACTGTGTCTCAACTACAATATTTCCTTGTTCATCTCGACAGGATTCTGTTCGAGCCTTGTATCCTTGGCTTTGACGTTTTACACTTTGGTAAAACTTGCGAACATCGTTCCTGGAGTGGCACCTCTATATATCCTCGATCGCGCGCTTTTCTTTCTGTTTTTTCTTCTTGCTGAAAAACCGATGTTCTTCCCTTCTTCTTTGCCTATAGAGCTCAATGGCAGAGCTCTCGTCTTCACCTGCAGCTTAGCCTTATAGGCCTCGTTCTTGACTGCGAGCATCTGTCGGCATTCCTTATCAAACCAGGGGTTTCTTGCTGGTGGGCGCGAGAAACCTAGCACATCAGTTGTGGCTGATATAATGGCCTGTTGGCATCGTTGCCATTGCTCTTCGACATGGTGGTATGGTGTTAATCGAGAGGTTAAGGGATACGCGTTGTGCGAAGGTCTTGGCGGTCTCTTGCGATTGCAGTCTTCCGACATTAAATTTTTTTACAGTATTTCTGGATTGTTGTGGCGTGGTGGATATCCGCATTCTTACCTTGGCTGCTACAAGGTAGTGATCCGAGTCGATGTTAGCTCCTCGGAATGTTCGGACATCCAAAATACTGGATGTGTGCCTCTTATCTATCGCAATGTGATCAATTTGGTTGACCGTTCGTTGATCTGGAGACCGCCATGTCCCCTTATGGGTATCGAGGTGAGGAAACCGTGTGCTGGCTATAGTGGCATTTCGTTCCGTAGCGAAATCAATTAGCCTAAGTCCGTTACCAGACGTGTTGTCGTGTAGGCTATGTTTTCCGACAATACTTCTAAAGATGTTTTCTCTTCCTACCTTTGCGTTAAAATCTCCCAGCACGATTTTAGCATTGTACTTCGGTAGTCGCTCATAGGTTTTGTCAAGGAGCTCGTAGAAGCAATCCTTAGCTATATCATATTTTTCTTCCGTCGGAGCGTGAGCGCATATAAGGCTTATGTTGGCGAATTTGGCCTTGATGCGGATTGTTACTATGCGTTCGCTAATGTCTTGGAAACATAAGACTTCTTGCCTAAGTCTGGCACTTATAACAAATCCGCATCCGAATAGTCGCTGTTTCTGCTCACTATATCACGGTCCGTAGTAGATGTCACAGTTTTTCATCCTCTTTTTGCCCGGCCCATCCCATCGTATTTCCTGGATGGCAGTAATGTCTGCTTTGTAGCAGTTTAGGGCTTCCGCTAGTTGTTCGCCTGCACCTCTCCTGTTTAATGTTCTCACATTCCAGGTGCAGATACAAACGTCGTTGGCCTTTTTTCGTTTAGCAGGGTCGTCAACAATAAAATCAGTCCTTTCCGAGGTTATCGGTTGCTTCGTAACCAGCTGTCCCATGAAATAATCGAATTTAAGCTTAGGGCTTTTGGCTTCCCACCATGTTTCATAAAATGGGTTAATTCATACCTTAGATCGAGGGTTTATCAAGTGAAATTTAGAGGATCGCTATCTGTATCTTTCACAGCTCAGTCTGGAGTTCCCCAAGGAAGTCACCTCGGACCAATTTTATTTATACTTGCCATTAATGATGTTAAGGCATGTATAAATCACAGTAATATCCTGATCTACGCTGATGACATGAAAATATATAAATCTGTCACTAGTCAGCAAGGCAGAATGTTTCTTCAATCTGACATTAATAGCTTCGCCAATTGGTGTGATAAAAACGGTTTATCCCTGAACCCAACTAAATGTCAACATATGACATTCTCTAGAAAGACTATCCCTTCCACCTTTCAATATTCTCTGTCTCAACATATTCTTTGTAATGTTGATAATTTTAAGGATCTTGGGGTTTATTTCGACCCCAAACTGGTTTTTGCTAAGCATATTAATTCTATTATTAATAAATCTATTTCTATGCTGGGCTTCGTAAAAAGGTGGGCCAAAGAATTTAATGACCCTTACGTTTCTATGTCATTGTACAATTGTTTTGTCCGTCCGATTCCAGAGTATGCCTCTCAAGTTTGGACACCGTTCTACAACATTCATTCAAATCGTTTATTCGATTTGCACTTAGAGGACTTCCATGGGATGATCCATTTAACCTTCCTCCCTACAGTCAACGTATCAAGCTTCTTCAAATGTTACCCCTTTCTCAACGAAGGCTTAATAGCGATATCATTTTTTTACAGCAGCTTATATCCGGTCAAATAGATGCACCTGACTTGCTGTCGTCTATTAGCTTTAATTTTCGTGGTGGTACCCATAATTTACGCAGTGTTGAATTATTGTTTAGCCCCCATCATAGAACGAATTATGGGAAGCATGAGCCTATTAGTCGCATGAGTAGAATCTATAATCTAAATGATCATGTGATTAACTTGCATGTTAGTAAAATTAAGCTAAAAAATATTTTGCGTAATAATGCTTTAATGTTTTAAATTGTTTGCATTATTTTGTGTTTGTGTTAGTATTTTGTAGGTACAATTATTGTATTTTTAATTGTTTTGTCCTTACTAACACCTGCACTAAATGATGAGCCTGTGAGAGCACTTTTTGTGCCGGCAATTTCTGCTCGTGATAGTTGCTTGCTTTCAGCACTCCACGACACAGAGCTGATAGTGCATATAATAAAGTAATAGCATTGAACGATCAATATATGTAGAACAAGCATCTACTACAGAAGTGATGAACATTCTCAATTCATTGAAAATCGGCAAATCAGCTGGAATAGATGGAATAAGACGTAAAGACCTTAAATTTAATTCGGAAACACTGTCCCCTGTGATAGCCAACCTCATTAATATGAGCATAGATCAGGCGTTAGTACCAACAAATCTGAAGACAGCGATTGTGCGTCCTATATACAAGAGTGGAAAGAAGGATGATGTTTTAAATTACAGACCGATTTCAATCCTCCCAACTGTTGATAAGGTACTTTAGTTTACCTTTTTTCCGGCTTAATGGTCTTATTAGTTTCCGATGCAATTAAAACACTTTTTTTTGGTTTATTGTTTTCTTTTATTTAAAACCTTAAATAACAAACCAAACATACATATAATAAGCATAATATCAATAATGTGTCAATCTGATGGAAACGAAACTTACATTATTTTACATATTCAATTTAACTTTATATTGTAACGACACAAAACACAATTTCAATAAATAAGTAAATATAAATATAAATAACATAAACGACATCACTATAGAAAATATCACAGATCAGGTGGAAATCAGAATGGTTGTATGGCAACCAAGTATAGTTTGAACCAAATCACTTTGCCAACGGTCGGTTGCGCAGAGAGAGGATTTAAGAGAACAAAAATGGTGCGGAAGAGACTTAATGTGTGAAGGTTATCTCATAAATTTTACAATGCCTAACTCAACTTTGTTTTTCTTTTAAATTAAAATGCTATTGCATGTATGAGTTTTATTTTGTAATTACGGGGTTAATAAAAATATTAATCTTGCACAATACAATGAGGTTAAATATATAAACCTACTTGTGACCTAGGACGCGATTAATAAAGAGTTGACGGCTACTGTTTGTTTGTGCTTTTATGGTTTTATAATTTGCTGTTTAGCACCTTGTACCTGGGACGACGTCTTAATATATATATATATATTTACCTGTGGGTTTTTGGAAAAACATTTATAGATGAATGTTAACAGGATTTAAAAATTGTTTCACTTTGAATTTTTAAGAATGAAATATTTACATCAGAGAGAAATTATTTGACGATGCACCAAACGTATTTACACGATATTTTTTTTATATACTATCGCAAAATTGAAAAGAAAAATAATTATAAGTAATAATTTACATTGATTTATTTTATTATGTCATAATAATTATACATTTAAATTGCATAGCATTTTAAGAACTACTATCGGTTTCACAATCGCTTGAAGAATCATCACCTGGATTAATGATAATTGAATCCGATATTGTGTCCCACATCAGATCGTGAGAAAAGTATTCCTCCTCCGTCCTTATAGCTTTTGCACAAACTTTTCGCCAATCTTCAACCGTTATTTTTGAAAATTCTTCTTCTGCTAATTTTTGAACATCCAATAATTTGAATGTTGTGTTTCGTTTGCCCACTCTTGCCTTGACAGTTGCCCAAATATTTTCAATCGGATTGAGGTCTGGATGATAGGGTGGTAAACGCAGT
This sequence comes from Portevinia maculata, assembly GCA_949715645.1. Classification (NCBI taxonomy): domain Eukaryota; kingdom Metazoa; phylum Arthropoda; class Insecta; order Diptera; family Syrphidae; genus Portevinia; species Portevinia maculata. Next base: position 126,862,593 of record OX454527.1, read on the forward strand.
ACCTCATGCCCCATACCGTGAATAATATCGTCAATCTTATGCTTTGGCTTCTGTATAGCTCGATGATGCTTTATGAGCTCAGAAAGTTCAGGTTTGAGCATCTCCAAAGTATGTGCTATATTTTTATCGGTCAGCCATTGTGTCATCTCGGATTTTCGGCTAGCAGAAGTGATTTGTTTGTCTTCTAATTTATTGTGATATGAGGCATTGTCCATTACAATTATTGAAGGCTCCTCCAGGTTATTCAAAACTTGTTCCTGCAGCCATTTGCAGAAATTTTCAAAGTTCATGTCGTGGTGATAGTCTCCCGTTTTCATACCAGATTTGAATAAAAGTAAAGCGTTTTGAACGAAGCCTTTTTCACCACCTGCATGCGCCATTATCAGCCTCTGTCCCTTTGAAATTGGCGCCTTCAATCCACTGCTGCTGCCATCAGTCCATGCCCTTGGTCTTGTATGTGAGCTGTGAATATAGCTTTCGTCCAAATAAATGATGTCATATCCTTTTGACCTATACTCCCGGATTTTCCTCAGATACTTCACTCGCGAAAGTTTGATTTCGTTTCTTTCACAAAGAGGTTTGCGGTTGTTTTCAGTTTTTTTATAGCAAAATCCATTTCTTTTTAGAATCCTGTTGAGGGATGTAATGCTTAAGTTCAGGCCCAGATTTTCCTGGACTCGTTCTCTCAACATTCTTAGGGATACCATCAATTTCTCCTCCTGGTGAAAATTGTGTATGATACGCCGAATAGCGGTGACGTCAAATTCGTCTAATCCAGTTTTCCATTTTGTATGTGGTATTTTTTTATTTGGTGATTTGATAACTCCTGTCTCCTCGTATTCCTTAACAATCGTTCTTATCGATCGTTCCGAAATTCCAGATAGTTCCTTGGTCTGCGAGTTTGCGTAACTCACAGGATTATCCAAACATAAACTCTTGGCTTCTTCCAATTTTTGATTATATATTTGAATAATGATCTTACGCGCCTGGCTTCCTATTGGTTTTCCTTTTCTTAATGGATCCATGAAAATGTCTTATATTTGTTTTCAATTTCGTTCTATCACTACTGTTGTTTTCTTAAAACTGAATTCCAAACCAAAACAAAAATCATTTAAATACGTAGGATGCATCATAAAATAATTTCTCTCCGATGCTAAAATTTCATTCTTAAAACTCCTAGGTAAAAAAATTATTAAAACCTGTATGTTACCATTACCATTAATGTTTTTCCAAAAACCCACAGGTATAAAAGTATATATGTAGTAAACACGTCGCCCCAGCCCCAGGTACCTGGTGCTAAGCCACAAACTATTAAACCATAAAACATAGAATCAAACTCAAGTCCTAAGTCACAGGTTGCTTTATATGCGTAACCCCATTGCATTGTGCAAAAGATTAATTTTTTTATTATAAGTGCGCCGAAATTCGTCAACACTAATAAAAAAAACCTTTAACCCGGAATTTTATGTTTTCAAAGTAAAATTGACATCTACAGATCTTCTTTTTTTCACCCACCAGGGATGCAATACTTTTTTGAAAACTGGATAATAAACCGTGACCATACCTCATGAAAAAATTCCATACCTGGAATGGTATTTCTATTTTAGTCTGATGGAAAACAAAAACAAAACCCACTCTCAGTCACATCGGAGCTCCGATAATGGAAACAACGCCTGGGTGTATATACATCTTTCTTATGTTTTTATCAGTTCTTATCAACAATTTTCGTATTTTTTTGTGCATATTTGAAAATTAAAGAGATGCGTAGAGAAAATTAAAGAGAGCTGCGCAGTAGATTGGCAAGGTGAATTGGTTGGTGCTATAACTTGCGCTGACGTTGTCCAGGTCTTCTTTCGTGTTCATTGCCGTCATTCGCCTCTCTTGGATTCTTAAGGTTTCCAGCGTGTATCTCTTTCTTGTTCTCTTTTCTTTGTCCAGTATTCTAATGTTTTCATAGTCCGGTATAGTGCGTACCAAAACAGTTGGCCATTCTACTGCGCAGGTCTCTTAAAATGTGTTTTACAATCTCTTAAATTGCAAAAACAAGCATAAAGAGACGAAAATGGGCGGAGCCATAATAAAAAACGACGTATACCCTGCCTTGTGTTCAAGATCGCTGTCGCGATCTCACTGAGGGTGGTTTCTTCATTTTCCTTCTTTTATACTGAAATTAGGAGCGGAGGAAAAATATAGACCATTATATGTCAACTTTACTTGGAGGCAAATATATTGTTTCGTTTTTTGTCTTGTCGGTTCTTTGTAGGAGTATGATGTGATCACGGTCGGATAGATTAAGCAAAACATTGCACATGAATTGATTGTGTGACTGTGTCTGTATGAAGGTGTACGGTTTTAGATTTAAACCCTATTTGCTCATTATGCTTTCGTTGATCATTATTAATTGTGTCGTGCATATTGATCATGTAGGTACTGATATTGGCACGCAAAGTAAAGTAAATTGCAGTGTCACACCAAATTTTTTTTGTTTATATCATTGAATTTGGGCGAGGTAGGTAAATTTAATAAAAAATTTACAATTTGGGAATTTTTTGGAAACGTAAACGATTTTATGCCCAATAACAATAGGCACGATTTTCTGTCACAAAAAAGAGGATGGGGTATTAAACGGTTCGTTAAAGACAAAATGGTGAACGTTCTTGATTCTTCAATAATTTTTTTTAAGAAATGCAGTTTTTAAAACTTATTGAACTACCCACCACTTTTAAATTTGTAACCTTGATTAAAAGTGTAAATTATAGCGAGATAAAATTGACGATGAATTGCAAATATAAAACAGATTTACAGCGAGCAGCAAAACAAAACACCAGTATACCAAATGGGTGGTTCGGTTTGGTTTGAATTAAGAAGTAAAAACACACACGTTTTAGTACTAAGATAAAAATATTTATTGATTTTGTTACCTATATATGAAATAGTTAATATTAATGTATATTAAATTGAATTCGAAGAACTGTCAGTTTCATAATCGGTTGAAGAATCATCTCCTGGATTGATAATTATTGCATCCGACATTGTGTCCCACATCTGCTCGTGTGAAAAGTATTCCTCCTCTGTCCTTATAATTTTTTCACAAACTTTGCGCCAATCTTCAACTGTTATTTTTGAAAATTCTTCTTCAGCTAGTTTCTGAACATCCGATAATCTAAACGTTGTATTTCGGCTTCCGACTCTTCCCTTGACTGTTGCCCAGATCTTTTCAATAGGGTTGAGATCTGGATGATAGGGTGGCAATCGTAGTACTTCGTGTCCCGCGCCGTGAATCATATCGTCAATCTTATGCTTGGGGTGGTGATTAGTCCGATGTCGCTTTATAAGGTCATAAAGTTCGACTTTGACCATTTTTGAAGAATGCGGTATATTGTTGACGGAAAGCCATTCTAACATCTCCGATTTAACGGAAGCAGAAGTGATTTGCTTGTGTTCCCATTTGTTGTGATATGATGCGTTGTCCATTACAATAACCGATGGTTCCTCTAGGTTATTTAAAACTTGATCCTTCATCCATTTGGAGAAATTTTCAAAATTCATCTCATCGTGATAATCTCCTGTTTTCGACCCAGATTTAAATAAAAGCAAGGCATTATTCACGAAGCCCTTCGCTCCACCTGCATGCGCCATTATCAGCCTTTGGCCTTTTGAAATTGGCGCCTTTAAACCTTGACTGGTGCCGTCAGTCCATGCCCTTGGCCTTGTGTGAGAGCTGTGAATATAGCTCTCGTCCAAATAAATAATCTCATATCCTTCTGACCTGTACTCCCGCACCTTCCTCAGATATTTCACTCGTAAAAGTTTGATTTCATTTCTTTCGCAAAGAAATTTACGGTTGTTCTCCGTTTTCCTATAAGAAAATCCATTTCTTTTTAAAATCCTATGTAGCGACATATTGCTTAGGTTCAGCTCCAAATCTTCCTGCACCCGTTGTCTTAACATTTTTAATGTTATCATCACTTTTTCTTCAATGTGGAAGTTGTATATAATTCGCCGAACAGCTGTGATACCAAATTCGTCCAATCCAGTTTTCCATTTTGTATGTGGTACTCTTTTAGTTGGAGATTCAATAGCGCCTTTCTTCTCATTTTCTTTAATTATCCTTCTTATTGTTCGGGCCGAAATTCCCGTAAAATCCTCTGTCTGTGAATTTGCGTATGTGATGGGATTATCTATACATAAATTCCTAGCTTCTTCAATTTTTTTGTAATATATCCTAACAACGATATTACGTCCTAGACTTCCTATTGGTTTTCCTTTTCTTGAAAGATCCATGACAATTTATTTTATTTTAATAAACTTATGTCCTAGCAATGCTTTTGTTTTCGTGAAAGTGAATTCCAAATAGGAAATCCATAATATATATGCGTTATCTTAAAATAAAAAACTCTAAAAACCAAGCAACAAATTTATTCCTTGCCCCTACAGGTAACCAAATGCAAACACTAATCATGTCGTAAAACGTTTACACTTAAGTCAAACAGGTAAAATCAAACATCATAAGATTAATGCTAACCAAGCACACCACCCATACAGGTACCTAGCGCTAAACCACGAAATGTTCAACCATAAAAAGGGTTGGGAACCCTTTCAAATACAATCGGACTTCTAGGTAGAAATGTATAAAAGTCGACCTCATAATAAAACATAGGGACGGGCTACAGTCCGCCTGGGCGAACTGTTGGATACCCTATTCTTATTCCTATCCCTCATAAGTGGGCGTGACAAAAGTCTAAGTATGGTTAAATTGTTAAGAACGCTCTACATATTTTGTTATATAACATTTAAAGGATTTTATCAAAAAAAACGCTCCCTAGCTCAAACTTGGGTGTTTCAATAAAATTGTTTTATTTAATTGTGGGCGTGTCAGTAGGCGGATTTAAAAAAAAATTAACACATGAGCATAAAGGGCCCCTAGAGAGTATATATTATAAATTTCAGCTCCCTAGCTCAAACTTTGGATTTTCAAAAAAATTGTTTTATTTATTTGTGGGCGTGTCAGTGGGCGGATTTTGAAAATATTTATACATGAGCTTAAAGGGCCCCTAGAGAGTATATATTATAAATTTCAGCTCCCTAGCTCAAACTTTGGATTTTCAAAAAAATTGTTTTATTTATTTGTGGGCGTGTCAGTGGGCGGATTTTGAAAATATTTATACATGAGCTTAAAGGGCCCCTAGAGAGTATATATTAAAAATTTCAGCTCCCTAGCTCAAATTTTGGTTTTTCAATAAAATTGTTTTATTTTTTTGTGGGCGTGGCAGTGGGCGGATTTTGAAAATTGTATATCCCGAGCAGTTTTAGGAGTCATAGATCATATATAAAAAATTTCAGCTTCCTAGCTCAAAATTCGATTTTTTCCAAAATTTTGTTTTTTTGAGTTTGTGGGCGTGTCTGTGGGCGGATTTCAAAAATTCGTAAACTTGATTATTTCGGGACCCTAGAGAGTATATGGTTAAAATTTCAGCTCTCTAGGTCCAGTTTAAAGGCCTAATTTTTGCCGACGGACGGACGGACGGACGGACGGACGGACGGACATGGCTAGATCGACATTACTATCGATGCTGATCATAAATATAGTAACTTTTAGGGGTCTACGGGCAATATTAAGGTATGTTACAAACTATGCGTCAAAATTAATATACCCCTAGAATAGGGTATAAAAATTAAGTTTATTTAGATATTCAACAGCATTTTAGTTCTAAGCACTGTAAAGTTGGGTTACGCATTGTAAATTACAGGCAAAAACGCTTAGTGATTAAATCTCTTTCGCGTCATTTTTGTTCTCTTAAATCCTCTCTCTGCGCAATCGACCGTTGGCCGACTGTTTTGGTACGGACTATATATGTCCATTGTCGATCATATGTTGCGAGAGTGCAGTGGCTGTTGTCTTCTTTTTGTTTATATCCGCTTTCTGTTCTGCTATTCTAGTTCCAAGCGCTCTCGTCGTAGTTCCAACATATACCATGTCGCACTTTTGATTGGTTTTTCCCTTGCAATTAATTTGGTAGACCACATTGTTTTGTTGCTCTTTTTTTATCTTCGATTTTGTCCTGGTGAATATTTTGCTTAGTGTGGAATTTGATTTATATGCATATGCTGCACGCTCTTTTTTTATCGTTGCATGTAGGTTGCTGTTGTCTGTTAGTTTTGGTACGTATGCTATACTATGGAAGATCTTAGGGTTACCATCTTCACTTTCTGATTCTTGTCTAATATTGTTGTACTTTTGCGTCATTTTTTCCTGCATGAGATTATTGATAATATTGTTTGGATAGTTATTATTTTTTAGAATATTTTTGATTTTAATGATGTTTTGTTGTTGATATTCAGCGTCACTAATGTCAAAAACTTTGTTTATAAAATTTGTTGCTGTGTTTATTTTTTGATTGTTAGGTTGTGTCGAGTTGAAGTTAATCATCCGTCCTGAGGATTGTGGTTTTGAATACCAATTCATCAGTATGCGGTTATTATACCTTGTAAGTTTTACGTCCAGGTATGGTATACTTTTGTTGTTCTCCTTTTCAGAAGTGAATTGTAGCTTAGGGTGATATGTGTTAAGTGCTTTTAGAATTATGTCTTGGTCTTGGTTCTTTATGATGGCAAAAATGTCGTCAACGTATTTTACTAAAAACTTAATTTTTATGTTTTCTTTTTTTAATTCTTCCGTTGCGCTGTCAAGTAGGTTGTCTAGGATTATGTTGGCTATGGTGGGAGATAGGGGATTTCCCATGGGCATACCGAATGTCTGGTTATATAATTTTTCTTCGTATTGAAAATAGTTGTTATCTTTCAAACAAAATTCTAGCATTGTCAGAAACTCTTTTAGGGATATTTGTATGCTCTTCCATCCTAGACCATTCTTTCATTATATTTCTGATTGCTAGATAAGTTGGTATGCTCGTGAATAGCGAAACTGCGTCAAAAGAAATCAGAATGTCCTCCTCCTCCAAAACTATGCCCTTTAGTCGGTCTCTTAATTCAGAACAATTTTTTATATTGTACTCTTTTGACACAATATTGCCCAGTATACTTCCTATATATTTAGCAAGCTGGTAGCATGGGACGTTCGTTGAAGACGATATCGGTCTTAAGGGTAGATCTTGTTTATGTATTTTGGGAAGTCCGTAAAGTCTTGGGATGGCCGCCCTATTCACTGGACTTAAACATAATCGAAAATGTTTGGGCATGGTTATCTCGTAAAGTGTATAAAGGGGGGGGGGGGGGGGGGCAAATTTGTCTTAATTAATTAAAAAAAAACTTTATGATTCCATTCCAAACCGTCTTATAGAGGTCATTATTAATGTAGAAAAACATAATAAATAAATGTTTGAAAACCATAAAATGTAAACTTTTTATTTATTTTTTCCTTTCTTTCGAAGATTTTGCGCATCTTTTTATACGCTTTTCAAGTACCTCATTGCAGAAAAAAACGAAGCTTTTGTAAAAAAAACGCTCCCTAGCTCAAACTTTGAATTTTCATTTTTAAATTTTTTTTTAAATTGTGGGCGTGTCAGTAGGCGAATTTTGAAAATACTTACACATGATCATAAAGGGCCCCTAGAGAGTATAGCTATCCTATAAATTTCAGCTCCCTAGCTGAAACATTGTTTTATTTAATTGTGAGCGTGTCAGTGGGCGGATTTTGAAAATATTATCTCCCGAGCAGTTTTAGGAGTCATAGATCATATATAAAAAATTTCAGCTTTCTAGCTCAAAATTCGATTTTTTTCAATATTTTGTTTTTTTTTTTGAGGTTGTGGGCGTGTCTGTGGGCGGATTTCAAAAAATCGTAAACTTGATTATTTCGGGACCCTAGAGAGTGTATGGTTAAAATTTCAGCACTCAAGGCCCAGTTAAAAGCCTAATTTTTGCCGACAGACGGACGGACGGACGGACATGGATAAATCGACATTACTATCGATGCTGATCATAAATATAGTAACTCTTAGGGGTCTACGGGCAATATTAAGTTATGTTACAAACTATGCATCAAAATTAATATACCCTTAGAATAGGGTATAAAGGTAGGGGCGATGGTGGATAAAGAAAGGTGGGGGAATTGTCGTCGAGTAGATTGATGGTACGAGTATGTATATTATTTGTTGGCTTTGATTTAAGTTTGGGGTAGGTTAAGGCATATTGCAATTAGACCATCACAGTCACCTGTAACTTGTCTTCTTTGTATTTAATGCAATTGGTGTGTATGTCCACATCGGTGAAGGAGATTCGCATTTCAGCACTGAGAATTCCTAAATTATTTATAAACCATATTTGCATGTGAACAAATATTAACTGAGCACTGAGGCAGAAATAAAAAAAGATAAGACAAGTTATAGTGTGTGTACGAGCGAGTGCTCAGCTTGTCATAATAGCTTATCAATAGAACAACTGAAATTGGTTTATTTATTGGCCTTCTAAAAGAACATGAAAATTTAGCAACATTGCGAATGATCCTTAAGGGTTTCGACTTTAAAAAGAAAATCGTGGATATTTTCGGACCCGTCAAAGCACATCGCTTTAGACTTCGTGCTGAGTATAAGCTGGTGATAATTAAGCCAAATGCTTAACAAATGTAGATCAGAACATATCTGGTCTTGAATCATTTTCAAGGATTTGTCTGCATATGCGAGTGCAAGATCGTCAGCATAGCTAATTAAATAGCTATTCACAGGTAGGTTAAATATTGAATGAATGTAAACAAGGAAAAGGATTGGTCCTAGAACTAATCCCTGTGGGACACCAGTATTTGAACAGACCTCTTCACTGCTTATGAAACCATTTACCCTTACCCGCTGTTTTCTATTTAGTAAGTATGACTTAAACCATTCAATTATATTGCCTCTAAAACCAGCATTACTGAGTTTCAGCACTAGTATCATGCTTAACTAAGTCAAAGGCTTTTGTAAGATCAAGAAATATACCGGCTGTTTTTTTATCATTGTCTAAACCACTGTAAATTCTACTTAAAAGGACAACAATTGCATCTTCAGTACATTTGCCTTTTCTGAAACCAAATTGCGACTTATTAAAAAAATTGTTTTTTTCAAAAAAAGTTGAGCATTTTGCCAACTATGATTTTCTCACTTAGAGAAAACTTATAAACAGAGATATTGGCCTGTAGTTGTTTGGATCACCTGTATCTCCTTTTTTAAAAATCGGAATAATTAAAGAGGTTTTTATGCACTCAGGAAATACGCCAGACTGAAAACTTTGATTAATAATGTGCTTCAAGGGATTCACTATTGACTTTCCTATTTTTTTGATAACCACATTGCTTATACCATCTATTCCACAAAAGTTTTTAGATTTTAAAGTATTAATAATAGCAAGAAGTTCTGAGTTACTAATGGGCCCAAAGTAAAAAGAAAATGGATTTCTTTTATCGACTAACAGTCCACATCTGGATTTGATTTTTCCGCGACATTTTTTGAAGAAGATGTTCATACCATTGGCCAAATAGGAGTTACTAGTTGCAATTTTATTATCTAGCTTCAGAAGTTTCAAGTCAGGCTCATTTTTGGTCTTGCCTAATATATTATTAACAATACGCTATTGTTCCTTAGGATTATACCGATATTCCGCAAAATGCGTTGCTATAGTATTCCATTTTTTGTCTTTTAATACTAACTAGGGGTCGCCCCATGGTCGAAATTCGACCAATTTATTCTATAAGTTGAAAAAAAAAACGAAGTCGACTGTTATACATATTAATCGGAAAATGAAATTTTTCGACATTGCATTCTCTGATTCCACATGATATAATTTGTTTCCGGCATCTTCAAGTAACTTTAAGCATTTTCAAGTAACTTCAAGCATGTCCAAGTAAGTTCAAGCATTATCAAGTAACCACACAGCAATGTTGTTGTTGTTGTAATTACATCCAATTCGCTTCATTTTACCTGCTGTAATTCATAATGTGTGTTATATATGTGGAAAATTTTTGTATTGTGCACTTCTTTGCATTGCCCCCTACCCAAATATATATAGTGTTGGCATATCTATGTGACGTATATTAGCAAAAAAAGGGGGGAACACGTTATAGGCAACTCCGTATTAATATATAGATGTAATTTCATCCAATTCGCTTCATTTTACCTGCCCTAATTCATAATGTGTGTTACATATGTAGATAATTTTTGTATTGCGCACTTCTATGCATTGCCCCCTACCCAAATATATATAATGTTGGCATATCTATGTGACGTATAATAGCTAAAAAGGGGGGAAACACGCTATAAGCAACTCCGTATTAATATATAGATGTAATTTCATCCAATTCGCTTCATTTTACCTGCTGTAATTCATAATGTGTGTTATATACGAGGGCGGGTCAATAAGTCCGTGACTTTTTGAATTTCTGACCTCTTTACTGAAACGGCAACACTGCTCCTGTCAACAGGCATCTGTCAGTTGACTCCTGTCAAAATTTAAACTTGCTGCGTCAGTTAGTTTGTGTTTGACAGCTATTTTTATCAGACTACTCACTAATTTGAGGAGAAAATGGAAAAAAGTGAATTTCGTGTGCTTATTAAGCATTATTTCTTGCGAAAAAAAACCATTACCGAGACCAAGGCTAAGCTTGAAAAATACTATGGGGACTCTGCACCATCGATTTCAATGGTAAAAAGTGGTTTACTGAATTTCGTTGTGGCCGTACAAGCACTGAAGATGCCGAACGTCCTGGACGCCCAGTTGAGGTCTCTACACCCGAAACAATCGAAAAAATTCACGATATGGTGTTGGCCGACCGAAGATTGAAAGTGCGAGAGATTGTGGAAGCCGTAGGGATCTTGCATGGCTCAGTGGTTTCAATTTTGAATGATCACTTGGGCATGAGAAAGCTTTCCGCAAGATGGGTGCCGCGTTTGCTCACAGTAGACCACAAACGCAATCGTGTAACAACTTCACAGGAAGGTTTGGCGTTGTTTAATCACAATATGGAGGAGTTTTTGCGCCGTTTTGTAACCGTGGACGAAACATGGATCCATCACAACACACCAGAGACCAAACAACAGTCAAAACAGTGGGTTTCTAAGGGTGAATCGGCGCCAAAGAAGGCCAAGGTGGGTTTGTCAGCCAATAAAGTTATGGCGACTGTTTTTTGGGATGCACGCGGGATAATCCACATTGACTACCTTCAAAAGGGAAGAACAATCAATGGGGAATATTATGCCAACTTATTGGACCGATTCAATGACGATTTGAAAAAAACCGACCTCATTTGGCCAAGAAAAAAGTTCTTTTCCACCAAGACAATGCAAGGGTGCACACATGTGCAGTTGCCATGGCAAAAAACCATGAATTGGGCTATGAATTGCTCCCTCATCCACCCTATTCTCCAGATTTGGCTCCGAGCGACTACTTCTTGTTCCCAAACCTGAAGAAATGGCTTGGTGGAAAAAGATTTGACTCCAATGATGAAGTCATCTCGCAAATAAAGGCCTATTTTGAGGACCTCGACAAATCATTTTTTTTGGAAGGGATAACAAAATTGGAGAAGCGTTGGACAAAGTTTATAGAGCTCAAGGGAGACTACATTGAAAAATAAAATTATTTTTTATCAAAAAATCTGTGTTTTATTCCAAAAGTCACGGACTTATTGACCCGCCCTCGTATGTGGATAATTTTTGTATTGTGCACTTCTATGCATTGCCCCCTACCCAAATATATATAGTGTTGGCATATCTATGTGACGTATAATAGCAAAAAAAGGGGGGAAACACGTTATAGGCAACTCCGTATTAATATATAGATGCTTACATTAGTTTGCAGCTCTCTATATTCTTCTTTAACTAAAGGCTGGTTCTTCCTGCTTTTATTTTTCGCATAAAATTTATTTTTTTCATCTATTTTTTGCAAATTCCTACAGTGATCCAGGGCTTAATTTTATTTACACCATTTCTTTTCTTAGAACTTGTGCATTCAGTTATGTGTCTTTGTAGTGTTTCTAGGAAAACTGAGAAGTCACTAGAAGGACAGTTAGAACTACATACAGAATTCCACCTTTCTAGAGATAGGGATTGATTCAGTTTGGGAAAATTGATTGTAAAAGTTTTCCTTTTATAGTTGACAATAGCTTCGTTTGCGGTACTGTCAACAGAATCTTCTTTGAAAACATTTTTGTAAGCAATACCAATAGAGCAATGGTCAGTTATGCCTAGGCGCAAAATATACGGATGCATGTTATTAAAATCTTTGGACACAGAAATTATCAAAATTCATCCTCATACCTCTTATATTTTGATGCACAATCGTTAAGTATAAGCTCGAGCAATAAAAACTAGAACCAACATACGTTTCATTACAGTCATTAACACAATTTGGGTCACAAAGGTCATTTAAGTTTTGCAAAATATTTATGCTAAAGAAGTATTATAAAAAAAAATTTATAAATACGTTGAGAACGAATTTTCGGCGCGATCTAAAACGTTTAAATGAATTAAACAAAAGCGGATCCGGTGTTGATAATTTCAGTGAACCAACTCTTTGGTATTTTAATGAAATTAGTTTCATTAAAGACAGCGAATATCCGTGTGCATCTCGCAGTACAATTCAAGAATATATTGCAAGAGCAATATATGCAATACAATCGTCCGTTTCACTCATCGCACATCCGTACGGATGACGGCAATCGATTAAACTGTGTAAGGGGTAGCGTCAATCCACACATACACGATGCATGATGTCGACCGATTGACCGTTTAAGGGCCCCTTAAGCCATTGTTTATTATTTTTACAGCTGTGTCAATGAAGCATTCGTTTTCAACAGCAGGTACGTTGCGGATCTCTAAATAGTTGGCGTGGAGCAACCACTCTGCACTGCTGAGAGGTTTTTTGCATTCATCAAGCTGTAATTTCATATTTTCGTTCTCCTTTTTTATCTCATACGCAATTTTAGCTGACTCCTCCAATGTAGTGAGACGGCTGTTCATTGAATTTAGCGTAGTTTCGGTAGAATAGAGTGTTTTCCTTAGCTTCATGATTTGATCGTAGACTTGTTGGAGAGTGATAGTGGCAACATCGTTGTTTTTTGTCGGTGTCGATGACAAAGATAGTCTCCCCGTAACGTTGCGCCTTTTTGAATACACACCGAACAATTCCAAGCTGTTTTAGTTTTTGAAAGATAATCAAGATCGGCTAGTTTAAATTTTGCGCACTCTGCATGCAATAGGTTATTACACTCATTGCAATTTATTTTATAAGCTTCACGTCCAATTTTGCTTTTGCACACTGTACAACTCGACATTTTTACGTCTTTCCTATTTGGCGGCTAAACTAAGCCTCTTAAAATTGGTAAGGCTAAACGTATTCTAAGCATCTGAACAGTAACTTACCGACAAAGACACTATGGAAAAATATTCGTGATATTGGAATTGGGTGCAAAGATGAGTTTGATTTTTCTAGTGTAGATCTAAATAACCTAAACAATAAATTTGTGCAAAACCCTATCATGTCATCACTTAACATCTGCCCTACTGATACGTTAACTATTTATTTATTTATTTTTATTTATTTAGTGATTTACCTATACACAGTAAGATACAATATCTTATAAACTAGTGAAAGGCATACAATAGTTGAAGCGAGTATAAAAAGCTACATGAGTTACAAAACGAAGAATTCATGTTGATGAGAAAAAAGAAATAATGAAAAGTAAAGCATAAGCAATTTTTACACGAAAATATACAAAAAATCAATACAAAATTTTAAGAATTCAAGGAGAGATACGATTTTAATTCATTTTTAAGTTTAGTTGTGTTATTTAAACTTCGGATAGAGTGGGGTAAGGGGTTCCACAACCGTGCGGAGTGAATAAATAACTGACGCTCAGGGACCAATTGAGCAGATCTGCTTGAGGTGGGATATCTTATTTTTTTATATATATAAGTCGGTTGATGTGTTAAAAGTATGTCCGAAAACAGGCAAAGAGTTCGAAATTTGAGAAGATTGTCGAAAGTCATATTGTAAAGTTGGCTGGAGTAGAGTCATATTCGATCAAATTTACGCAATCCGAACACATATCGCACAATACAATTAAATGCCGCATTAAGTTTCCTCTTGGATGCATAACTACAGCTCGCAAAAATTTCACAAGCATATGTTAAGACTGGCATGGCTAGAATTTTAGCAAGTAAGACTCGTGTTTTAAAGGGTGTAAAGGATTGGGTCGCCCACAACGTTCGGATAACTCCATAAGTCTTGCCGACTGCAATATTAATGTGGTTGTCCTAATCTAAGAATCGATTAAAGGCCACCCCAAGGTTCTTGACGGATTCTACATACTCAATAGGAGCACTACTGTGGATGGTTTTGAATTTCGTCGGGTAGAGCACACAGATGATGTTAAGACAGTATTACGTATTAAATCCAAATCGTCAGGACTTGATGAAATCCATCCCTTATTTATTAAAACTATCCTATCCTTTATCCTTCAAGTACTTACCGATATATTTAATACTATCCTAATGACAACCCGTTTTCCCAGTGCCTGGAAAACGGTTAGAATAATACCCGTCCTATTGCGATATTACCGTTTCTGTTCAAGGTTGGTAGGTGTGGCGATTTGATAAGACAAACCCAATTAGCACCGAGTGCCGTTTTGTTACCACAAACTCACGTAAACCTGGGTATTATCGATTTGTTGGGGAGGCTAAATCCAACCTGCGGAGTTCAGAAAAGTTATCAGTTCCCTGATAGTTTTTTCGGAGACTTCCTCAAGTGCATTGAGGAAAGGGCTTCACAATGTTCGTAGTCTGGTCCTAGCTAAAGCCGGACAGGTGCATAAAAAGTGAATTAGGGTTGCTTTTTCAGTTGTCACTTTGTAACTGCGGCAGTGTGTATTGTATGGGATGCCCAGTTGGCCGCATGGTCACCTATAGGCCAGTGTCCCTTGATGATTGCTGTTATTCTTGCGATGTCTTTTCGGGTTCTACCTAGGAGGTCGGTTGTTTTTGCCTTGTTGTAGTTTGGCTAAGTTTTTCTGGATATGACGTATGCAGTCAGCCTGCTCCATTTGAGGTTGGCTTTCTTGAGGTGTTCTGCGGTGATATTTGCCTTAACTGCTCCGAGCGGAATGTGGACTAGTTCCGCCAGAGAGCAGTGGAGAGCTGAGCCTTGCCTGGCCAGTTCGTCGGCATGTTCGTTTCCATAAACGTTACTGTGCCCTGGAACCCAGATCAGGGTAACATTGAACTTATCAAGCAGGGCCAGCTCATTACGGCATTCTAGTACTAACTTAGAGGATATAGTGACCGAAGCGATCGCTTTAATGGCAGCCTGGCTGTCAATAAGTATGGCGATCCTTTGCCTCGGTGTTATGTTTGAGTGAAGTTTGATCTGGCGACATGCTTCACGGATAGCCAGTAGCTCCGCCTGGAAGACGCTTGCAGTATCCGGAAGTCTGTACGATTTTGCGATGTTTAAGGATTCCGAAAAAACTCCCGCACCCACGCCGCAGTCCATTTTTGAACCGTCGGTTGGATTGTTTGATCGAAATCCCTTGTCACTTGTCCATTTTGCCATTCGGATCTAGTAGGGATTTGAACGACGAAATGTTTTGTGAAAGACATTCTGGCAATGATGTAGTCTGTTGAAGGCGGAACTAGTTTTCTAGGTAGAGAATCTAGAATACTACTGTGGCCGTAGGGTTTCGCAGTCCAGCATCCAAACTCTCTGAGTCTGATCGCGCTGTGTGCTGTGATGTTTGTTATATGTAGATCAAGAGGTAAAAGATTCAGTAAGACTGAGTCCGTCTTACGGTGTTGACCATAGAGCTCCCGTTGTTCCTATACATGCCGGTCTTTGTACCTTATTAAGTCTGGTTATATTGTACTTTTTCTTTAGAGCCGCTCACCATACTATTGACCCATACGTGAGGATTGGTCGTACCACGGCTGTGTACATCCACAATGTCGATTTTGGTTGCAGGCCCCACTTTTTACCGAAGGTTCTGCTGCAGGCATAGACGGCTATACATGCCTTCTTTACCCGTTGTTCTATGTTTATTTTCCAGCTGAGTTTAGGATCTAGGATAACTCCTAAATACCTGGCACTGGTTGAAAGGTGTAGGGGTGTGCCGTTTAGGCGAGGAATTCCTGTCCAAAGTTTTTGAGAAAATTGTTCATGTCCAAATATCATACCATATTCAGCATAATGCTTTACTTTGCAAACACCAATCGGGATTTAGAAAGCAGCATAGTTGTACCTCGGCGCTGCTTAAAGTAACGGATGATCTAAGGTTGTGCATGTAAAAAGATGGCACTGTTAGCATTATTCGATTTTTCTAAAGCTTTTGACACAGTAAATCCTTCAAAACTTATATTTAAACTTTTGAATCAATTTAATTCCTCGTCTTCAGTAGCCTCTTTGATTTACTCGTACTTATCCGACCGTACATAAGCAGTTGTAGCAGGCAATGCGATGTCCAACTTCAAGCACACACCTATAGGTGTTCCGCAAGGATCTATCCTGGGCCCACTTTTATTTTCCATTTTTATAAATGATCTACCCGACACCATTACCTTTTCCTCTGTTCATATGTATACCGATGATGTTCAGATGTATTTTTGCTTTCAAAAAGGTCATACTCAAGACGCCAAACTCAAGTTCAATTGTGACCTTGAAAGCATCTTTCAATGGTCACAAAGGAACTTATGTTTAAACCCGAAAGTCTAAATGCATGCTAATATCCAAAACTGGTATGGATTCACGTGATTTGTCTAGTTTATGTCTAGGGAATGAATGCATAGAAATAGTTGATAAGGCTTAAAATTTGGGCATTTGGTTTGATAGCAACTTAAGATGGGATCTTCATGTTCGTATTGTTGTAGGAAAAATATATGGATGTCTGCGTAACCTATATATGTCACAGTATTACACCCTCGTCAAAACAAGATTAATGTTAGTTAGATCTCTTATTGTTTCAATTGTATCTTTTGGGTCTGAGGTTGCAATGTACTGCAATGCTGAATCCAGAAGAAAGCTTAATGTTGTCTTTAACTATGTCACTCGTTATGTGTTTACTTTAAAGCGCCAGGATCGTATATCCGTATATAAAAATAAAATTCTGGGTTTAACGCTGGATAAATACTTAGACTATTGTACTATAAAATATTTGCATAAAACCATAATATCGCGAAGTCCAGAATACCTATTTGAAAAACTTACTTTGTCTAATCTGCCTCGTACTCTAACTATAATCCCTCCGCGTGCAACATGCATTTCAACCGAGCGCCAATTTTATGTTCATGCTATACGCTTATGGAACTCTCTCCCTCTTGGCGTAAGAAGACTTTGTTTTGTAGACCGTTTTAGTGTATCTGTTTTTTCTTACTTGACTGGTAATTTAATGTAGGTTTTAGGACTTTTAATGTCTTTATGTTAAATATTTTATTTTATAACTTTAATTTTTAATACATATCAATTTTGTAAACCTTTTTGCTTAATTAGATACTAAATTTGATAAGATTAGATACAATATGCTTAAGAGCAAGACATCTATCTTGGTAAACAGACGGACTGTGCAAATCAATGCACACAATACGAACAAGACTGTGTATAATTAGCAACTATAGGAAACATAGTAGCAACATAGTCCAGTGTAATAACTACCAGACAATGGACTATACTATAAAAGAATTAGGATTTGTATGTTATAAAAATATTCATATGCACAACTTATCTTTTCACGAATAAAATTAGACCATTATGAATACAAAAAGCAGTTCAACTCTTTCTGATATCCAATAGTCGCAACGCGGATTACAATTAAAACTATGAATATACCGGGACTATGCTAATGAAAGTCATACTCAACTTCAACCGCCAAGAAACACAATAGAACACTCTAAAATTGCTGGAGCTTAGCTAAAAGCTCTAGAGTTAGCCAGCATAATCTTTCCAGTGACCATTAAGCAAAAAATACCAACAAGTGACCTTCCTAAATGCTTCATTGAAAAGGTACATGGACTTTAAAATATATACCAACAATTTTACATGTTGATTGAATACAAAAAAACTTGCGCAATACTCCTATAAAATATGTAGTTCATCGAATTCAGCAATTTAGCTCCATGCAAAACAACGAAAATTCTTACTATCCATTGTACCTATAGGTACCTATTGAGCAAGAAGTGGTGGTGCATGGCACACTACTGACACAAAATAAGTCATTGCTTGATAAATTAGATATAACCGAAACAGTGATAGTCTAAAATGCGACAAACTCATAATATCTCATTTGATGAAAAATACCGAAATCAAATTTTATTCAATTTTTCCTTTCAAACGAATCGCCTCTTCCATCATACATTCTACTCGCAGACGAAGAAGCCAGATTTCTTATTTTTCCATGATCTCCCTCTCATCAAACATACTACTTGCCGAAGCGAAGGCAACATTGCAAATCATCAAAACTATTCGATGGTTACACAGGAAAATAAATACATACTTACACCTCGATAAGAATCAAAATCAAATGGCATGACCAGAGAGTCGATAATGCGAGATCCTACATGTTACCTGTGCTGTGCTGCGAAACAACAAAAATGCCTATGCTCCTTCTTACAAAGAAAAATAAATACTAACATAATATCAGAATGATTCGATAAGAAGAGGCAGCAACATTTAAGACACAAACCTTCAAACGCCACCATCTTTGTTGCCGACCCGTGTGGAGTTCAGTCAGTTCTCCCATCGGGCGCGTCCCCAGGTGGCGGATAGGGGGGCCATGTGCGTGTGCATACTAGACAGTGTGCACTCTCGCAGGGTTGTTGGAAATAGCCAATACCACCCGCGGACCAAAAAACTCACAGGAGATGGATACTCTTTAAAAACCTAATATGGAAGTGAACAAGAGGAATAATGAAGTTACGGTGCAGGGAGTCGGATCCCTATTACAGGCGGCGGAGAGTGCGAAGGCAGGTTCAAAGCCGTCGAGATACAATGACTGCATAATAATAATGGAAAAAAATAGTGCTAATGCACCTGCTACAGTATTGGCAAACTTGGATGCTGTAGCCGAAAATGTTACAAGGAAAGAGCTCAATGACGTGGATACGGCTGTTGACCCCTTTAGAAGCAATCGGTTTGCGTGTTCGCCAACTAAAGCGACTTCCTTGCGAGACAATATGCGTTCGCAGTCTGAATCGACGTCATCGGAAAAAACTGATGCCACGAAAGCGACTGCCATTGCTCACGGCGCACAGAATAGCAGTGACAAACATGAGAGAAATGAATTAATACAACTTGGAATGAAAATTGACGGTCTAATTGATTGACAAGCATAACGTCCATGGAGAAATTAAGAAAATGGGCACACTCATAAAGTCAGTTTTTCGGCAGGCGAAATCCGAGGTCGCTGATTTACGGAATTAAATATCTATACTCCGGGAGCAGATAAAGAGCCTTAGCCGTAATGCGGAAAAATCTCAAGCGACAGTATCCTCGCAAACGGACAAAATCCCAACCGAAAAAAGCACGAGCCGAAATAAGGAAATACCAGCGATCAATAAGAACAGGTCGCCTCTCCGATCTGTTAAGAGAAACATGGAGGTGGATGTAAACGGCAACCGGTCGGAGGAGCAACCATCTAAAGCTCCTGCTTCAAAAAAGACCAAAATAAATTCGCAAAAAAAAATCAAGCGGTAACAATATCATAGTTCCGTCTAACCAAGTTTCAGAACAGCAGAAGCAAACAGGCAAGAAGAGTACACCGAAACCGACAACAAATTTAGAAGCTAAGTCGGCGCAAGAATGGGTAAAGGTTGTCAAAAAGAAGCGTATCGAAGATGCTAAGAAACCACAGCGTCATGATGCGTAGTCATTAAAAAAACCGGCGAACTATCGTACTCGGGCCTACTCAGGAAATTAAAGGCAGATCCTACACTTAAGGAAGTAGGAACGAATGTGAGTCGAATCCGTAAAACAGCAAGCGGAGACCTCTTACTGTCGCTAAATAAAGCTGCAAATCCTACAACCGCAGTCTATAAGGAAAAAATTAAGGAAGCCCTGGGAGAAAACGGTGACGCTTGGTCACTCACTCAAGAGGCCTTGCTAGAATGCAAGGATATAGACGAAGTGACGTCAAAGGAGGAGATATGTTCCACTTTAACAGATGAAATGAATTTCGAATTTAACGCCGCAATGATTAAGAACGTGAGGAAAGCATATGGTGGAACGCAAACAGCCACCATAAGCGTACCAGCGAAAATTGCGAACAGGATGCTGAGAATAGGAAAAGTGCAAATCGGTTGGGTCTACTGCCGAATACGAGAACAAATTATACTTAAGCGTTGCTTTAGATGCCTTGAGTTCGGAGACTTCGCGAGAGCGTGTAAAAGCTATAACGACCGAACCGATCTGTGTATCAGATGCGGAGGAAATGGTCACAAGTTTAATGACTGCAAAGCCAGACCAAAATGTTTGCTTTGTGAAGTTAAAAATGTCGAGTCTGGACATATAACTGGTAGTAGGAGATGTCCAGAATACAAAAAAGCGATAGAAACTTCTTCGAAAAAATATGAATATATTACAGCTCAATCTAAATAATTGTGAAGCGACTCAGGACCTCCTACAGCAAACTGTTCGCGAACGGAAAATTGATGTAGCGATTCTCTGCGAGCAATATAGAAACTTAGCTGGAAATACCTGGGTTACCGACACGACGAAAACATCTGCGATTTGGGTTACCTAGTGCTACTACAGACATTTTCGAGAGAGTTTTAGATAGAGTAGTTGCTGATGCTACGGGTAAGAGTCCCGTCGTAATCGCAGGGGATTTTAACGCATGGGCATCGGAATGGGACAGTCCGTATACGAAGCGTAGAGGGACTGTTCAATTGGAAGCTTTCTCTTGTTTGGACATCATTTTAGCTAACAGTGGAAGTATTAACACTTTTAGCACAGCTAGATCGGGATCTGTCATCGATCTTACCTTCGCAAGTAGCAGCCTGCTACGAAATGCTAACTGGCGTGTGGGCGACCATTACACGCATAGCGACCACAACGCCATTTTATTCAGAGCCAACACTGGACCAGTAAACCGTCATAACCGGGTGAAGTTGAAGCAATCTAAATGGAATGCCAACACGCTAGATGAAGATCTCCTAAGCCTCGTCGTCAGTGAGGCGATAATTGAAGCCAGGAATGCAGGCGAATTCGTAACGCAGGTATCACGGCTGGTAGTCAACGCGTGTAATACATCAATGTCCAGGTCGGGAACAGGAAAGCACCGACCTCCAGTATACAGGTGGACTCCTGAGATCGCGGAACTCAGATCGTTATGTCACCGAACGCGAAGAATTTACCAACGTTCCCGGAACGAACACCGAGAAGCAAGAAGCCGTTCAAAAAAACTTATAAAGTCTAAAAAACCTATTAAGTCTAGCAAGCGCCTTTGTTTTAGGAATCTCTGCTAAGAACTCAACAACGACATCTGGGGTAAAGCTTATCAAATCGTATCGATGAGGCTAAAAGTTCCCCGTATGCAATCACCGACGTGCCTGGTTTTGTTACGACAAATAGTTGAGACCCTATTTCCTCGCCAAGAAAGTACAGAGCTCGGTAGTCAAAGTATTCACGAAATTGCGCCTATACCTATCGTAACACGAGAAGAATTATCCGAAGCTTGTAAGAAGGTATGCGATAGAAAGGCTCCTGGACTGGACGGTATCCCAAATAGAGCCCTAAAAATCGCAGTTAAAACACGACCTGACTTATTTGCCGAAGTGTTCAACGCGTGTCTTCAGGAGGGCATTTTGCCTGAACCTTGGAAGCGCCAAAGACTTGTCCTACTGCCGAAAGGAAAGGGTAATCCGAACGAACCATCCTCCTACCGTCCTATTTGTTTACTAGACACGATTGGTAAAATTCTCGAGCGAATTATTTATAGATGTTTTCGTAGATCAAGATTCACGGTAGATTCAATCAATGCGGTAATAACGAGAGCCCGAGCCGCTATAGAAGCAAGGCGCTGGAAAGAAGGAACCAAAAAATACTGCGGCGTTATAACGCTCGATGTAAAAAACGCGTTTATTTCGGAGAATTGGGAACGTATCAGTACAGTATTGAAATACCGGACTATCTTCGTAAGATTATAACGAGTTACTTCTCGAATAGAGTTCTCCTCTACGACTCTGATGAGGGAATAAAAGAGTATGAAGTAACGGGCGGTGTGCCACAAGTTTCAGTTCTAGGCCCCTTGCTATGGAACGTTATGTATGAAGAATTTCTGCGTCTATCGACTCCAAGGGAAGCGTCGATTATCGGCTTTGCAGACGATATAGCCGTGGTAGTTGTGGAAAAAACAATAGAAGAAGTCGAGCTGCACTGCAATGAGACAGTTGCAAATGTACGTACATGACTTTCTAGAGCAGGTTTGAAACTCGCCGACCACAAAATGGAAGCAGTACTTATTACGAGTAGGAAAGTGCGGGAAACGATAACGCTTCGAGTAGGAGAGCAAGAAGTAGGTTCCCAACCGTTTATTAAGTACCTCGAAGTAATTATAGACGCTCGTCTAAGCTTTAAACATCATCTTCAATATGTATGCGAAAAGTCATCAAAAACTGTTAGCGCGCTTTCAAGGCTGATGAGTAACATCGGGGCCCGAAACAAACAAAGAGACTTTGCGACACCTTGTACAAAGATGATAGTACTATAGAGTGTATATACAAAGCCTGTATACAATGATAATACTATAAAGTGCATATACAAAGGTGATGCTGAAGTTTGTTATGTGGCTATTGCACTGGCTATGTGCTTGAAAAAGAAAAAAAGGAAAAAGCGCAAATGGATGAAAGGATAGTACAAAAAAATAAATGTGTTTATTCATAAAAATGTATACAATGAGATACCAGTTAGTGGACCCAATGATTTTCGTTTGTCAATAACACTACGATACCTTGCTAGTGGAAATACATTCGAGGATTGAAAGCTTACAAGCGCTATATCCTTGAAATCAAAAGGAATAATAGTTATAGCAACTTGCACAGCAACTTGCACAGCAACTTGCACATATGCTGAAGGATTACACAAGGGTACAGAAAATAAAGCAACTATTGAAGATTATTTTATTTATTATTCATTTTTTCATGTGTGGATATTTTATGAATTTATTGAAAGTTTGAGAAAAATGGAGAAGCAGTAGATTTGGAAGTGTGTTGAGATTAATCTTGTTGTGAAGCATACTGATATATGATCGGGCTTCCTATTTGAAGTAGAATTAAAGGTTTAATTATTAATTTGTACGGAATCCCTGCACAGCGTGCCCATTTACTTCGTCTAGACCCACTCTTTTCAGAGTCAGAAATTCTTTTCAATTCTTCCTGATATTAGTGCGTAAGGAATTGAGTTTTTGAACAAACTGCTGTTTATCAGCCTCGGGATATCTTTCTCTGTATGTGGAGAGCATTTTTTCAGTGGACGGAATCAAAAAAATAATTAGACTTAAAATTGTCGATTTTCTAGAGCCTCAAAAGTGTTGACGGACGGACGTCCCTTACGGACTTAATTCTCGAATGCATCATATATATATATATGTATAAACTTAAAAAGGCCACTTGGGGCGAACTGTTGGTTACCATACCCGCATTCCCATCCCCCATAAAGTTAACATGGCAAAAATCTAAGTATGTGCGAATTGTTAAGAAGGATCTTCATATTTTTTGCACAACATTCAAAGGATTTTATCGAATAAACAAAGTTTTTGTAAAAAAAATGCCGCTAAAAAGTGGACATGTGTCGTCGGCGGATTTTAAAATTCTTAAAACATGAGCGTTAAAGGCTCTTAGACAGAATATATTCCAAATTTTAGCTTCCTATGTAAAACTTTGACATTTCGATACAAATGTTTTGCTGAAATTGTGAGCGTGTCACTGGGCGGATTTTAAAAATCTTAATACACGAGCGTTTTGGGCAACGAAAGACAATTTATTTCAAAATTCAGCTTTCTAGGTCACATCTCAATTTTTTCGATAAATTTGTTGGTTGTGATTGTGGCGTGTGTTAGTGGGCGGATTTTAAAAATTCTTACACTTGATTATTTCGGGCCCTAGGGAATATGTCCCAAACTTCAGCTTTTAAGCTCGAGTTTTAAGGCCTAATTTTTGTTGTCCGACGGACATGCCTAGATCCGACATGGCTATCGATGATGATCACGACTGGTGCAGGGAATTGACATCACCTTTTTCTATGTGAAATTATTTCCCACCCACGCATTGCACTGTTTTTGGGATCTATTTGTAATTGTTTATATTATTTTTGTTATAATGTACACGCACTAAAGGGATTTTTTTTAGTGAACTTATAATGTAACAGCCACACAGCGCTGGCTTCAAGGAAATTAGGATTAGATGAAAAGAAAGAGATGCCGATGTACGTTGGTTTTGAATGTTTATATATTATAATGCAAGGCTACCGCATGTAACAACTACATGTGGTTTACATGTGGAGCAATAATTTCACAGAAAAAAAGTGAATTTTTTGCCAATTATGGTGAAGTTAATGCCACGTTTAGGGGTCTACGACCAATATTAAAGCATATTACAACCTATCAGTCAACATTAACATACATTTTCCTTAGTGGCAGCAGTTCCTTAACTTAAAAGCGTACCCTCAACGAATTCATTTTTTTCGAGTTCAGTTTTTTGTCCGACATTTGTATACGCATATCTGGAATCCAATCTTGATCTAAATATATGTTGTGTTGAAAAGCCTCTTTCAGAACGATACTTTGTGACAAAAAGGATAAAAGGATATTACATAGAAGAAGATCAATACCGCGAGACAGAGCTAGCCCAAAAGCGCGTATGATTACAGCGCCCTGAAGTAATGCGAAAAGTGGTCCCGGGGGTGGGTAAGAAACCATCAGCAGACTTCTTAAGCCACAGAAGACTAACAAGAAGGCCGTTAGCGGAAAGAGTTCTTCCGTGAGAGTCAGACCCACGAAGTGGTGATACGTAAAATGTTCTCCCCATAAAAAAAAAGATGTAGGCGAAGTAATATTTTTCACGAATGTAAAATGCCGACCCTGAACAAACCCACAAGGATATTGAATATAAAATATAATTTTTGATTCACGTATGTATGTAAATGCATTGCCTATCAGAACGCACTCAACCATTAAATTAAATTCATACGAAAATGCGAATTCTTTAAAAACATTATGTAGAATGACATGACAGAAATTAACGAACAGGTGGCCAAAGAAGTTACTCAATATTGCAGGACATAAACTTGTGCGGTTATGTACCAATTCAATAACTTCGAGGAATTGAACATAATTATTAAATATGTAAATTATTTCATGGTACCGAAAAAATTTAGCTTGTGCTCTTTGTATTTGATATTTTTCTTTTTAAATGAGGTCTGCATGAAGGTATTAAAACCGGTACCATGAACTAAGCCAATATGTATTAACGCCATAATGGCGTTAATTCACTTTCAAAAGCGAATTTACGCCATAATAAACTTATGGCCTTAATTCACTTTCAAATGAGAACTACATAAATCCATCACTTAAATGTGAACTAACGCCATATGGTGTTAATTCACACTCGAATGTGAACTAATGGGTGTCGGGAAATAACTTCACGGGCAATAACTTAACATTGGCAATAACTTCACCTCGGGTGGGAAATAACCTCACTTTTTTTGTAAAGTTATTGCCCACAATAGGTGAGCAATATCTTTTTTGTGGGAAATAATTTCTCTTAACATTTTATGATACCTCAAGAACCGTACCTCGCATCTACTCCAAATCAAACATTGACCCCAAGCAGGGTCGCAGGGGGGTCGCAGGGGGCAGGCTGCCCTTCATAGGCATTGTGTATTCGCCACTAATTCCATAAACAGTGGAATGCCTTTGCGGCGCCATGTTGCCCCCTGTAGCCCCCTGCTAGAAGTCGCTGTTTGATTTGGAGTAGATGCAAGGGCAAATTGTTGCATCAGGTTACATATATTTAAAAACTGTTCATCAACTATAAAATGAGTACTAAGTACTAAGGCCACTTTCTAAAGCGGATCAACACCATATGGCTTTAGTTCTCATTTAAAATTAAAATAAGGCCATAAGTGGATTATGGCGTTAATTCGCATTTGAAAATGAATTAGCACGATTATGGCGTTAGTTCATATGGCCTTAGTTCACGGCACCATTAAAACCAACTTTGAGATATCCAATATTATTTGCTGTACGGTACAACTTATTACGCTCATAGATAACAAATGTGAATGAGTTGACTTCCTGATTATTGATATTATTTGATGGCTATGTGAGTTGAATATTCTTTTTTAATCAAAAACACAGTCCACTCACAAGGAATATGAATATTCATAATTTAAATCGGGTGCACTTAACATTTGGGAGTATGCGCAGATAAGCAGTGTGTATATGATTTGTGTTTGTTTGCAGTTTCATTACATTATAATTTTATATGTGAATTGAAAAAGTAATCTTGAGAGTTTTAAGAGCCCTTTTCGGGGGCCCCAATGACCTCTTGATACAAAAACCTTGACTACAGAAATGATGCGCGGTTTCTAAGGACATTTTGGAAATATGTGTTACAAATTTATTGCACTGAAGTAGTGCACACATACGAATCTATCGAATGAAAACAATGATGCAGAAGTTATCACAAGCCAGATACGTTGGCCTTCGAAATGGGATCCGATCAGGTGACAATGAACTATACAGTCAGTGCATGGGAACCAATGCTGAGTAGGCACATCCACCGCAGGTTAGCTGGCGCAATGCATGCACTAGATATCGGATGTACACGCACGCCGGAGACATGACGAGACGAGATAGTTTGGTCAGCACTATGAACGGAGGATTGGAAGGCAACGACGACTGGTCAGGTAGATTGGGAAGTCAGTTCGTTTGGGGATGTAAGCGAGTGCGGTGATTGTAAAGATTAACTAGTAATAAAGAGATATAAGAAAAACATTTTGTGAGTTAAATTATTCGATAGTAAGTCGAACTTGTGTGAGTGCCTTCGGGCACTAGTTCGCGGTTTTTTTTTTGGAATCCTCTTCTAGGATATCTTTAAATGGCGCCCGAGCAGGGACCGACAAACTGTAATCCTTTTCGCCTATGAATCACTGCGTTATCTAGACCAGGCGCTTCGTCGAAGCAAAAGTCACTGTACACATGGGAACACAGTTTACAGCCGCTGTATACATGGGAACACAGTCGGCACTCTGGTTCTCGAGCACAACATTTCTGCATACACATGCGAACATGTAGATATTCGAAAAGGCAAAAGGATATGGTGTGAAGTTGATCGTGCCAATAGTAGGTTGCATTAGCGACTAAACGGGACTATCACGACTCTTCCTTGCCCAATTGAAAACCCCCCCGACGAGTGTTATAAAGTGAATTGTCTTTCTCACTTACAGAGCAGGCAGTGAAAAAGAAAACCTTAAGAGAATGATAAGCTCATGAGTGTTCAGAAGAAAGAAAGTGGTCAACAAAAATATTATCTGATAAGTGCGCAAGGTTAAAATTGTGTTCACAAAAATTTTACCTCGAATAAAGGGAAGAAATTTCTTAAAAATGGAAGATCTGAAAAAATCAATAACCGAGTTGACCGGTGCGGTGAATCGTATTTACGAACAATTGAAGAGTGTCGAGTTTCGCGTAGCGTCACTGGAAAATAAGAGTGGTAGTGTTGATAGTGGTGGTTCGACAAATCCGACGCAGGTACCGTTGGTGAGTCCACGGACGGAGGAGGACCTCAGGGAAATAATTAGACTGCCGGATAATGTGAAGGAGCTACAAGTGTTCGAAGGTAGCCCGACACAATACGTGTCGTGGGTCCACTCCGTGGAATCAATATTAAACGATTTCAAAATCGTCAGGGGTAAGTCTATTTATAGAGCAATTTTACAGCATATTAGGCAGAAGATAAGGGGGAATGCGGACACCGCATTAGTGTCATACAATATATTTGAGGACGATTGGGAGGCCATAAAAAAATGCCTCTCGCTGCATTATGCAGACAAAAGGGAAGTCCGTACACTTGAGCACCAGCTCAATCAATTGTCACAAAGGGGTTCAAAGTTGGACGAATTTTATGCCACTGCGAACCACCAATTTTCCCTGATTATAGACAAAATCAAAACTGAGAGCTATTCGCCGGAAACGGTGAATGCTCTCGTGGAAACGTATCGGAAACGTGCATTGGACGTGTTCATCCGGGGGTTGTCCGGCGATCTCTCGCGGATGCTGATTATACAAAAGCCTAGAACCTCACCCGAAGCCTATACGGCCTGCTTAGAAATTCAAAATTTGAACTTCAGAAATAATACGATCCACACACCCAATTCTTCTAATTCCATAACGGCTCCTATTAATCAGTCGTTCAAACTAATGCATGGGAAATCGTTTGAGAAGAGGCCGATGGTACCACCGAAGCAATTCTCGCACCATCCTGGTCCATCTCAGGGCCATGCAACCTCCTCAAGGCCAACTGCTCCAAGGCCAACTGCTCCAAAACCTCACGAAAAAATGGAGCTCGGGTCCGTGCAGACCCGACAGGCGAACTATATGAATCGCCCCGCGATGGTAACCCCTTCAAAAGAGGTGCCAAGTCAGATGGGTACCGCCCAAATTACGGTAAACAACAAAGCCTGTACAACACTGAAATGTTGTATGAAGGGGACGCGGACGACTATGATCAACTGGTCGAGGATGATTTCGATGTCGAGGACACGGTAAATTTTATGACGGGCGCCTCACCAGCGTTCCATATATAGACTATGTTACGAAAGAAGGCGCCAACCTCAAATTCCTCATTGACACCGGCGCCAATAAAAATTTCATCAGCCCTTCAATAAAACAAAAAATTTCACGTATATCCCGACCATTTACTGTGCATTGCGCTGCGGGAAATATAGTTATAACTGAAAAAGTTTCGGGTAAATTCTTTGAAAAGGCAGGCAACAGTTCGATCCTCACATTCTACGTCCTCCCAGGGTTGGTATCGTTCGATGGAATCATCGGAGCCGATACCCTCAAAGAATTGGAAGCAATAATAAATCGAAAAGAGAACACAATTACCCTCAAACCTGGAGTCACTATTACACTAAAGTCCCGAGTTTCTGGCCAAGTAAACGCGCTCTTAGACGAGTCACTCCCTTAGTATGTGGGAGCTAGACTCCGCGAAATGATTGCTACATATCAACCAATTTTCGGTCCGATCGACGCGGGGAGACAATTAGGACAAGTGTGAGGGCTGAAATAAAGACAAATACGAGTGAGCCCGTATACGCCAAGAGTTACCCATATCCAGCGAGTATGAGAGATGGGGTCGAGAAAGAAATCAAAGACCTGCTCGAAAAAGGCACTATTCGCCCCTCAAACAGCCCTTACAACTCTCCGCTTTGGGTTGTACCTAAAAAGTCGAAGCCATCCGGAGAAAAACAATATTGCGTGGTAATATACTACAAGCGCCTCAACGGCATTACGATCCCTGATACTTATCCAATTCCGGATATTAATTCCACACTAGCGAGCCTAGGCAATGCCAAGTACTTTACAACCCTGGATTAGATTCCGGTGAAACTCACTGACGTCCCAAAGACCGCATTTTCTACCATGAATGGTAAATACGAATTCTTGAGATTGCCGTTCGGGTTGAAAAATGCCCCGGCAATCTTTCAAAGAAAGATCGATGAAGTTCTGAAAGAATTCATAGGAAAGATCTGTTATGTCTACATTGACGACATAATTGTTTACGGTCAGAGTGAGGAAGATCACCTTAAGAATGTTAATACGATCTTTAAAAGACTCGCGGAAGTAAATCTCAAGGTGAATTTGGAGAAAACCCAATTCGTGAAAACTCAAGTGGAATTCCTGGCTATATCATCTCTCCTGAGGGCATACAGCCTGAGCCAAGCAAAGTATCAGCCATACAACATATCTCACCCCCTGAAACACTAAAAGATCTGAAAAGCTTCCTGGGACTCACATCATATTACAGGAAATTCATTCGTGATTACGCGAAGATAGCTAAACCCTTGACTACCTTAACTAGGGACGTACATGCGCAAGCTCGGGCTAACGAGTCCAAGCGTATTCCAGTAAAGTTGAATGAAGAGGCATTGCGGGCATTTAATGAACTAAAGATTTTGCTCACGTCATCAGAGGTCTTAGCCTTTCCGGACTTTGATAAGGCCTTCAATCTCACGACGGACGCGTCCAACTTCGCAATAGGCGCTGTGCTCTCCCAAGGGGAATGGGGAAAGGACCGCCCGATTGCCTATATCTCGAAATCTCTCAGTCGAGCACAAGAAAACTATGCCACAAATGAGAAGGAAATGTTGGCAATAGTATGGGCGCTTGACACCTTACGCTCATACAAGGTGGCGCAAAAGTCATCATCCTATCGGAAGAAGCTATAATTTTTGCAAATGGCGGCAAATGTAAATTCTACTTTGACATTTGTGAAGTTAACTATACAGAAAAAACTTAAGACACCAATTAACATAATTCAAAAGCAGAACCAAAGTTTTTCATTCATAAAAAAAATTACAGCGAAAGAACATCGGGTGACAACTTTTGCGCCACCTTGTATCTCTACGGTGCCAAGAAGATTCGTATCTATACGGACCATCAGCCTCTTACTTTTGCATTGGGAAACAGAAACCAAAATGCTAAGTTGAAGCGCTGGAAGGCCCGTATAGAGGAGTATAACTGCGAACTCATTTACAAGCCAGGGAAATCCAATTTGGTCGCAGATGCTCTCTCAAGATTAAAGACTGAGGTCAATCACTTGACCGACTCAGAACACCCTGAGACGGAACGAAGTGTTAGTTTAACTCAAAGCGAATCTACGGTGACCGCCGATGAGAATGGCAATAGCGATTCGGCCACTGCTGATGCAGACGAGCCCGTAGACGGCGAGGCAACGGAAACAGTCGTCGAAGGTCAATCATCGAGCTCGACTGCTCATAGTGCTGACCAAGATAGTACGGACCTGATTCCCCACGTGGAAGCACCACTGAACGTGTTCCGCAATCAGCTCGTGATCAAGGTAGGGCGAGGCATAGAAGCTCAAGAAGAACCTCATCCTGGATACTTTCGCTATTATACCGCAATTCTCGACCCAAATGAAGAGAACCTAACAGCCCTATTAAAGGAAAAGCTAAATCCTAATGTTGTCAATGGTATTAAAATACCAGAAAGTTGCTTGGAATTGCTACAAGCAGTTTATTTGCAAAACTTTACTAGGTACAAGCTTAGGATCACTCAGAGAATAGTTGAGGATGTCAGGAATGAGAATCGAATTTGCGAATTGATAATGAAAGAACACAGACGGGTACATAGGAACCCATAAAAAAGTATACGAAATCGTGTGAGATTTGCAATGCCAACAAATACGATAGGCACCCAGTTCACCCAGAATTCCAGCCAACCCCTATTCCCTCATATCGCTGTCAGATCCTTCATTTAGATATCGTCGAAATCCAAAACGAGAAATTCATAAGCTGCATCGACAAGTTCTCAAAATTCGGTAAACTGTTCCACATCAAAAACAGATCTGTCCTACATCTCAGGGAAAAAATTATCAAAAGCCTTCACTATTTTACCGCCCCGGAAATGTTAGTAACCGACAATGAGTGTAGCTTCCTTAGTCCAATCATTATCAATTTTATAAAAATGCTAGGAATTAAATTGTATAACACACCCATGCGTCGGTCTGAAGTCAACGGCCAAGTCGAGAGGTTTCATTCGACGATCCTAGAGATTTACCGATGCCTCAAGTCCGAGCACAAGGACCTACGACTGAAAGAGCTATTAAGCATAGCGGTCGATAGATACGAGTACAACAATACGATTCACTCTGTTACTAAACGCAAGCCAAGTGATATTTTCTTCGACAGAACTCAAAGAATTAATTATCAAAATTTAATCGGTTTATGTACCAAGGTCAACCGGGAATTGAAACACGAGATCAAAAGAAAGCAAAAAGAGAGACAAATCTCTATAGAAATAAGAAAAGAACACAGCCGAAAGTGTATAAAAAAGGCGATATACGTAATATATACAGCCTCAAAAGGCATTAAAGCAAAAAATAAGGCACTTTTCCGAAAAGAAGTAGTAGCTAGAAACAATAAAGTAACTGTCATTACATCAACTGGCAGAAGAGTCCATAAGACACATATTAAGAATATTAGAAATACACCATACAAAAAAGGAAAAAAAAGGGAGAGTGTATCCCTCTTTTACACATTCTTTCACACTCTTTCATCCTTTCATACATTTTTTCATACAGTTAGTGCATTACATACTTATTATATTTAATATTTCTTTATAATTCTAATTATTACATACGTGGGTCATTCTTTTACAAACCGAACACCATTCTGACCGACACATTTTTGATTTGGCCGAAATGTTTTCTATGAGTTATATATCAGAAAAATAGAGACACGTGTTCGAGGTTTTTTTTTTGAAGATAGAAGGGGTTAAAATTTGAGATTTTCCTGATTTTTGCCTTGGAGACTCATTTTCAAAAATTCATAACTCCGGTTCTTTTTAAGCTAAAGAAAACTTCTTTTTTTCATTGTCAAGATAAAAGAGTGAATTTTAAGAAAAAAATATTTGCAACAAAATTTATAAAAAAATTTATATTGTTATAAGCAATTTAATTGTTTAAATCAATTTTTAACAATGTTACCCACCTGTTTTAAGTATAACCATCGTATTCAAATTTTACATCTAAAATGATTTTTTTTATCGATGGAGAAATGATTATTACTATTGCAAAAAAAATAAATAAACTAGCGCAAAGTAGCACCAGTTGCAAAGTACACCTCATATTCTCACCTCATATTCTCGCCTCATATCGTGTGTAGTGTGTAAAAATTATGTATACTGTAGGTATAATTTAATTATTATTTAATAAGATAATATTATTTATTAATAAAAATGAAAAAAAAATTAAAAAAATAGTGATCATGCAATATCTGTCGTTTAAAAACAAAGAATCTCAGTTTTTAAAAATGAATCGTTATACCGAAAAGCGTCGGCTGCCAGTCATAATACTGAGTCTCTATGACTCGTTCAAATGCTCCATCTATTCTTTACTTTAGGCTGTATTCGGAAACAATAGTTTTGTCAACTTTGGTCAGGCAGTAGGTTGGCAAAAATTTATTGAAACTGTCACTTCAAACAGTGGATAACAAGTGAGAGAACTTCATTGCATACTTTGATATCTAGTGTAGATGAATTTTTAGAATCTTTAAGTAGTGGTTTAAGTAAATTGTTGCTACATTCTTTTTTAGTAAAAAAGCAAAGGCAGTTTATAAATGTCAAAAAAATTTAATTGATGAAAAATGAATGCATTGTAATTTGAGACTTTTCTGAAAACTACGCATTTGTTATACAAAATTCTGTTCAGGGCATACATTGGAATAATGATCAAGTAACAATACATCCATTTTCTTTTACTACAAAGATGACAACGACGAATTAAAAATTAAAAGTTTCGTTTCTGTTTCTTAGTGCTTACGTCATGATACTAT
Source organism: Portevinia maculata (assembly GCA_949715645.1). Lineage (NCBI taxonomy): Eukaryota > Metazoa > Arthropoda > Insecta > Diptera > Syrphidae > Portevinia > Portevinia maculata. The sequence continues at coordinate 126,896,133 of OX454527.1, forward strand.
TGCTGTTCATCTATTTCAAAGACAACTAGTAAAATTTATAAAAACACATTTAAAATATGTCAATAAAATGATATACTTTTCGGACGGTGCGAGTGGACAATATAAAAATAAAAAGAATTTTATAAATCTTAAGACCAAAGAAACATGTCAGGAAACATTGTTTAAAAAACGTTTCTGAAATGTTTACCACTTGTTTAAAAAACATTTCAGAAACATTTTATAAACATTTCAGAAATGTTTCGCGAATCGTCCAGACCAAAATAATCATTTTTTAAATATTTCGGAAACATTTCAGAAATGTTTCTTTGTTTCTGAAATGTTTTTTAAACATTTCTGAAATGTTTATGAAATGTTTCTGAAATGTTTAAAAAATGTTTCTTTGATGTGGACACACCTTAACGCACCATTTTGAAGATTTTCAAATGGCAGCTGAGTGGCACTTCTTCCCAACATCATATGGCAAAAGACCATGTGACGGAGTAGGTGGAACAAGCCATCAAAGGGCGAATAATCAAATCCGTACACCAAAAGCGTTATTTGACTGGGCTATAGAAGATCTACCAACTATTACGTGTTCCTATTCAACCAATGATTAGTACAACGAAGAAGAAAAACGACTATCAGCACGTTTCCAAAAAGGTTTAATGATAAAAGGAACTTTAAAATATCATTGTATGATTCCAATCTCGCTTCAAGAGTTAGAAGCAAAGCAATTGTCTTTATATAAAAATTAGTAAGTAAGAAATGAATATTATGATAGTAATACATATTTAGACTGATATAATATTGAGACAGAAAAATGTACATGTACTCGTAGAATACTTATGAATTAAAATCATAATATATCACTTTATTACCTGAAATAATGTTATTTTTTATTTAAATTTGCCCCAATTTTTTTAAAAAGCCTTATTTATTAATCAATAATATTGTTCAATTAATTATATGTATACTATTGTTCATATAAAATAGAAAACAACGGTATGAGGCGAGAATATGAGGTATACTTTGCAACTGGTGCGCCGAATTCAGGTACCGCGCTAGTTTATTTAATTTTTTTGCAATAGTAATAATCATTTCTCCATTGCCAAAAAGAATCATTTTAGATGTAAAATTTGACGTAGAATACGATGGTTATACTTAAAACAGGCTAAGTGGTGGGTAACATTGTTAAAAATTGATTTAAACAATTAAATTGTTTAAAACAATATAAATTTTTTTATAAATTTTGTTGGGACTATTTTTTTCTTAAAATTCGCTATTTTATCTTGACAATGAAAAAAAAAATTTCCTCTAGCTTGAAAAGAACCGGAGTTATGAATTTTTGAAAATGAGTCTCCAAGGCAAAAATCACGAAAATCTCAAAATTTCAACCCCCTCTATTTTCAAAAAAAAATAATAAATAAAAATCCTTAAACATGTGTCTCTTTTTATTCGATATAGAACCCGTGAAAAAAATTTCAGGCAAATCAAAAATGTGTCGGTCATTTTTTGTTCAAATCTGTACGGTTTGTAAAAGAATGACCCACGTACATAAATTAATGTTTGTCATAATGTGCCTTGAATTATTACTTTGTTAACCCTTCGGTATTTGTATTTGTTCAATTAGCCTAACATATTTTTATATTTTGTGCACTTCATAACCCCAATTACTCTCGCAACCACTCATGTATTTTATTATCCCATCTGCCAGACTGATTTGCCTAACTTGCCTAGCAACGACACGGGTGCTGCAGCTATTCGAGTACACGGCGCCGTTAGTCTCCATTAAGGAGGGCAAAGCCTGGATAATCAACGGAAACTTTAGTCTCGTCCATGTTATCAACTTAGGCCAATTCGAGCACCAACTAGAAGAGGTCACTGACTCTGTCGCGAGAAACTTCAAGGACAAAAACAGAAAGCAGCTGATTAACTTCTACTTAGGACAAATAAGCGACCGCATCAATTTGCTGAAAGCAAAACCACTTAGGAGACAGAGGTCCATCGACTGGATCGGTTCGGCACTAAAATGGGTAGCGGGAAACCCGGACGCAGCAGACTAGAACAAAATTCTAGGAAGCCAGCAGAAAATAGTGGAGAACAACGACCACCAGTATAAGGTGAACGAAAAAGTTTTCGGTGTTATCAACGATATGACAAGGAAACTCAACTGGGTTATTGAAAGTTCCAATAGTGAGATAAGGGTAGCTGACATCTAAAAATTCGAACAGGACATTCTTCAACAAGTCACGCTAATAAAAGGAGAGGTCAATGAAATCGTCCGGGCCAGCCAGATGGCAAAGAGTGGGATTATCAACACAAACCTACTTAACCATGAAGAAATTAACATGCTCATAAACGAATTCGAGACTCTCCCATACGAGAATGAAATCGAGGCAATTGAGTTTGGAGCCCCGTCAATCTACGCTAACGACTCAATGCTCCTATATGTGTTATCAATGCTAAAGGTAAGGAAGGAAGACTTTAATTTGCTCCTGGTGAAACCATCAATCATCAATGGCAAACAGGTTAATATCGAATTCGATAGGGTCCTAGTCAACCAAGATGAAACTTACGGCATTCGGCAACCCTGTTTATCTATCAATAATTCCACGGTCTGCAGAGAGGAATCGCTCGAAAGAATTCCAGAGGATGCCTGCCTGGCTAAGCTACTGAAAGGAGGCCATGCGGCATGTACCTATCGCACAAATGCGCATGAAATCATCGAGCTCATCCAAGAGGACACCATCTTCCTGACAAATTTCAATGGCCATCTCTCTTCGAACAATTCAACACAATCTCTATCAGGTACCTTTATCGTTCGGCTTATCAATGAGACAGTCAAACTGAAAAAAAGGGCATTCAAAAGTTCAAGCTCCACGGTCCTACAGGCCCTACCACCTGTTACGACGAATATCACCAACCAAGGACATAGAGTCGATCTTCAATTTGTGCATGGCCTCAGCCTTCTCAATATAGAACGCCTTGGTAATCTGACGAGAGAGATGAAGTCACCTACAATCACAGATGCTGTAACCCTAATACTGTTGGTCTCCTTCGCATATGTCATATGGCGAAAAGTTAGTGGTAAGCTTAGTCTCCCGACTATAGGATTACCGCAGGAAGCACCGGGTAGAAATTAAGGAGGAGGTTAATCACAGACTGCTGACGTCACTGATCTACGGGACGTAGATTTTTGAAGGGGGAAGAGTTATCACAAGCCAGACACGTTGGCCTTCGAAATAGGATCCGATCAGGTGGCAATGAACTATACAGACAGTGCATGGGAACCAATGCTGAGTAGACACATCCGCCGCAATTTAGCTGCCGCAATGCATGCGCTAGATATCGGATGTACTCACGCGCCGGAGAGACATGACGAGACGAGATAGCTTGGTCAGCACTATGAACGGAGGAATGGAAGGCAACGACGACTGGTCAGGTAGATTGGGAAGTCAGTTCCTTTGGGGATAAAAGCGAGTGCGGTGATTGTAAAGATTAACTAGTAATGAAGAGATATAAGAAAAACATTTTGTGAGTTAAATTATTTGATAGTAAGTCGAACTTGTGTGAGTGCCTTCGGGCACTAGTTCGTGGTTTTTTTCTGGCATCCTCTTCTAGGATATCTTTAAATCAGACCTCTAGCTGATACTTTTAGGTGTGTAGTGTTTTTAAAGACAAATTTGTTTAATTTTTACTTAGAAAATAGTGCCCTATTCTCAAGCATAGAAAATATAGGTGCATGTGTTTATCTGTCTTTAGAAGACATGTCAAAGACACGGCCCACGGACCACGAATGGCCCCCGAAATAATTAGTTGCGACAGTTTGCTATATTTCTACGTGGGATTAATAAAGACAAATAATATCCCAGAAAGGTTGCTGCAGATTGTGCAACATACATGGTCGGTAAAAATGCTGGTGCTGTGACGAAAATACTGACCAACATTTTAAATGAAATTAAAAGTGAACGGTCAAAATTTGTTTTAATTCATTGTAGTGTACGACAAGTCTTGTTCCCCTAAAGTGCTCAAATGGATAATGTGATGAAACCCGTAATTAAAAGAGTTAGTTTTATTAGAATGACTAAATCATGCCCAATGCACACAATTTTAAAAAGATCTCGGTGAATGATATTCAGGTATTCTCTTAAAAAGTTCGGTGGTTTAGTCATGGGTCAGTGCTTAAGCGATTTTTAGAATTGTGCTAACATATTGTTACGCTTATCCCGCAATATGGCAAACCGATGGAACACAGTGATGAATGCTGGCTTGACTTTATATTCTTAGATGATATGACGAAACACTTGAATGGTTTAAAAGTTAAACTTGAAGGACAAAATGTAACCGTTACGTAACTGTTCTCAAGTGTTTAAGCGTTTGAAATTAAAGTTGTGGGAGTCGCAGATGCAAGAACTTTAATGGAACCATTTCCATAGCATTCAATGCATATAAATAAGCATGTTTTCTAATTGTTTGCTTGCTCTAAAGGATTTTATTTACTAAGGAAAGTTCAGGCATTTCAATGTTTAATTTTATTTGTTGGTTGAATAATTACTCAAAAACATAACAATTGCATTGTGCACTGCTCGCAGAAAAAAACACCAGGCTAAATAGGTAATTTGAGAAAAAGGGGAATATACATTTGTAGATAAACATATTTGAATGCATACCATGCAGTCCACTTTTATTAGTTTGAAAAAGAAACAAAAAAACAGTTTACAGTTATAATTCAATTTTTTTTTTTTTTTTTTTTTTGTCGGGATGTGTGAAACTTTCTGCACTGGAGCACTCAGACTCAATACTGGTCCATTGTACTGCCAGGCAGACACACCACATTTTACTGTGGGAATTTACTCGTTTTTCTAAGAAAAACGAGAAGGCGCTTCAATGATAAGGAGCTTAGGTTTACAGCACTCACCATATCCGCACCAAATACCTGCCACCTGATACGAGCAAAAGCAGGACAATCACAGACGAAATGTTCCGCAGTGTCGTCGCTTTCTCCACAGGCTTCGCAGTTGGTGGTGTCGCTTAGGCCTAGCACCTTAAGGTGTTTGGCAAAAGCGTAGTGTCCCGTAAGAACGCCAGTAGTCTGTCTGCAGTCTTTTCTGTTGAGAGACAACAAGAATGCCGCGGATTTCCCACAGACGTCGGGGAGCATTTGCTTAGTCTGTCTGCACCCTGGAGAGTCATGCCAACGGCGATTGTGTTCATAGGAAACCCAACCGTCAATGGAAGCCCTGACCGAGGACGCAGGCAGACAGATCGCTGGTTCAGGTCCTGAGAGGTCCCCCTCTGAGCCTTGTCTAGCAAGTTCATCGGAGATCTCATTTCCCGTGATCCCGTTATGACCCGGGACCCAGACAAGTTTAAGTGAATTCAGCCTTCCGACCGAATTCAGAGATATCTTGCATTCTCGTACTATTTTGGAGGTAGTTAAGGGTTTGAGTAAGGCCTTAAGCGCAGCCTGACTGTCGCTACAGACGCAGATACTTCGCCCCCTCCACCTGTTCCTCGTAACATAGTCCATGGCCATTAGGATAGCATAAGTCTCTGTTTGGAAGACTGACGCATGTTTGCCTAACGGAAAGAAAAGTCTAACGCTATCGCTCTCCACGAAGACACCAGCACCAGATCCTTGATCGGTTTTGGAGCCATCCGTAAAGATTCGACTGCATTCCCTTCCAGGTTCAGAGTCCGGCCAGAGCCAGTCCTGGACGCGAGGAAAGTCGACCTCGTATTTGCGCTTTAGCCGAAGTTCCGGTGTCATCGCATCAGACGGCATATCCATAAGACAGGAGTCGAAGGACAACCGTTGGGCAAGTTCATCAAAACTCCAGTGCGAGTTATACCAAAAGCCACCTCTTGTAAGACGTGAGATAGCCTTGATTGTACAGCCCATGATGTAAACATCAAGGGGCGGAAGGTTCAATAGTGCATCTAGGCCGGAGCCAGGCGTGCTGGGGAAGGCCCCCGTGCAGCCGAGACATACCTGCCTTTGGAGTTTGGCAAAAGCAGCAGTGACGTATTTACGTGAAAGCTTATTCCACCAAACAACCGATGCGTATGCTATAAATGGTCTTATCATAGCCGTATAAATCCATAGGACTCTTTTCGGTGATAAGCCCCATGTCTTGCCGAAAATGCCTTTGCACTGCCAGAAAATAGACAGCGCCTTGGCAGTCTTCAGCTCAACATGTTTGGACCAAAGAAGTTTGCTATCCAGGATGACTCCCAGATACTTTGCTTCATTGGAGAGTTGGATTGTGACGCCTTTTAGCACTGGCTGAGTCAACCCGACCAGCTTCCTCCTTCTCGTAAAGAGAACAACCGCAGTTTTAAGAGGATTGACCGAGAGCCCATTCCTAGTGCACCATTCGTCGATCACGTCAAGGGCCGCCTGCGCCTTGGCGCATACAGTCGCTAGGCATGATCCAACAGAAAGCACGGCAACATCATCCGCGTACGCCTGAGCGTAAATATTAGAACTGTTGAGTGCGTTCAACAGAGAGTCGACCAGCATACACCACAGCAGTGGAGACATGACGCCGCCTTGCGGGCAGCCTCTGTTTACCCCCGCCATAACATAGCGGCCACAATCCGCATCCGCAACCAACGTTCTATTCATTAGCATTGCTTTAATCCACAACACCAATGGTTCGTCTACTCCGTGTTGTCTGGCGGAGCTGCACATGCTATCAAAAGTCGCATTGTCAAAAGCACCCTCAATATCGATGAAAATGCCCATCGCGTATTCTTTTCTGTCAAGCGCGCCTTCAATTCTACCAACTAGATTTTGGAGCGCAGTCTCGCAGGATTTTCCGCGTTGATAGGCATGTTGCATCGGAGATAGTGGGTGCAATCGCAAAGCACCTTTGCGCACGTGAAGCTCGACCAGCCTTTCCAAGCATTTCAGCAAGAAAGAAGTCAGACTGATTGGTCTGAAGCTCTTGGCGAGCGAGTAGCCACTTCTGCCAATTTTTGGTATGAATGCCACTCTAACTGTACGCCAGGGTGTTGGAATGTATGCCAGTGCTAGGACAGCGGTGAAGATTTTCTTCATAGTCGGTATCAGCTGGTTTGTACATTGTTGCAGCATGGCTGGGTATATTCCGTCCGTACCAGGCGACTTGAAGCCGTCAAAAGACGCAAATGCGTATTTAATGGCCTCGTCCGTCACCACGGCCTTCGCAATATACCAGCTACGCCGAGTTGTTTGTCTTGGCTCACTCATAGTCTCGGTAATCGGGCCTGGTTGTGAACCAATTGTAATCTGGTTACCCGGAAAGTGAGACTCCAGCAGATAACTAAGAGTTTCCGCTTTCGTCTCAGTGAAGGTGCCATCAAGTTTTCTAAGTGAGTCCAGTTTGGCTGGTTTGCCCTTTTTCAGAACTTTAACCAACCTACTAGTTTCACCCAGCTTTTCAATCTTTTCGCAGAAATTCTTATAAGAAGCACTTTTCGATACCCGAATTAGCCTCTTATATTCCTTCTGCTTCGATCGGTAGAGATTCCAGTCTGTCTCCAAATCAGTCTTGAGTGACCTATTTAGAAGCTTTCTAGCTTCTCTACGAATTCTTTGCAGTTCCGAGCTCCACCAGGAAACCGGTGTTCTGCCAGGGGGTTTGCTTACTGGGCACGTCAGTTCAAAACAGCTAGTAATGGCACTATTCAGGTCTTGAACAGCTTCCTCTACCTTTTGTCTCGTCCTGAGTTTGGTTGGAGTTTTGAGAGTTTTCCCTAATTCCTCCCTGAAGCGTATCCAGTTGGTTTTTCTCGGATTCCTCCTCTCCTGCAAAGTTATGGCTTCGCATTCGATTTGGAATTCGATATATCTATGGTCTGAGAGGGACACCTCCGAAGAGACCCTCCAGTTAGTAACCGCCTTAAAGTATCTATTTGATAAAGTTAGGTCGATCACTTCCTGTCTTCTTGACGTCACAAAAGTTGGTTGCGAGCCAACATTGTTGATAGTAAGATCAGATGATAGAATGAAATCCAGGAGATGGTTTCCTCGCATGTTGCATTTGCTGCTGCCCCAAACAGTGTTTTGAGCATTGGCATCACAGCATATAACTAGGCCCATCTTCCTGGTGTCGCAATAATAATTCAATTTACTGAGGATAGTCTGTTGGCTGGGCCATCGTACACATTTACAAATAGACACGAAAGAATCAAACCCAATGGCTTATAATACTATCTTTGCGTATTAAGGGGCAGTAGAAAAAAGGTGAACACATTAATAGTCAGACCAAACCTTTTTACCCAACCTCTTGCGAATGTCTGACAAACATCTAAGAGTACCAATTGCCGTGAGAAGCTTCTCAAACTTTCCGTTCGCAATCGGCATGAAATTGAAGGTCCCTTCCATTCGTTCCAAAAATTATAATTTCGCACACACAAATGGTTGATGGCTTTTCGGGATTTTGGATTTTCTGGATTTTGGGTTTTCGGGATTTTGGATCTTCGGGATTTTGGATTTTCGGGATTTTGGATTTTCGGGATTTTGGTTTTCGGGATTTTGGAACCAACCCCTCCGGAAAATACCTCAATACTATAAAGGAACTCATGCAAAACGCTCTCAACAAGCTAAAGAGATGGGCTAATCGCTGTGGCTTGGGTATCAACCCCCACAAAACCGAACTAGTCCTCTTCTCCAGGAAACACAAAATCCCGCACATTGACCCACCATTGGTGGTATAAGCTTACTATTTTCTGACGAAGCTAAGTTCTTGGGTCTAATCTTCGATAGGAAGTTAAGCTGGAAACCCAACATACATGAAAGAGTAAAAAAAATCCACAGTAGCACTTTTCTCTTACAAAAAAGCCATTGGCAACAAGTGGGGTCTACAACCCCGCATCACTCATTGGCTATATGTATCGGTCGTAAGATCGATTCTTACATACGGGGTTGCTGTCTGGTGGACTGCCCTAGGTAAAGCTATAAACTGTGTTAAGCTGGGCAAAGTCCAACGCACAGCAGGTTTGTGCATAAGCGGAGCACTCCGAACCACCCCCTCAGCAGCACTAGATATTCTGCTACATCTGTTACCCCTCGAAATTTTCAGTAGGCAAACAGCAGCCTGTTCTGCTGTCCGCCTTAAGGCTACCTTGCAGTGGGTTACCAATAATAGTGTACACACCATCATTCTGGACTCATTTGAGTCTCTACCAGGAAACATAGACTACACCATACCCCAATTACAGGTCGGAAAGAACTTTCAAGTCACTATTCCTTCCAGATCATTCTGGGAGGACGCTGAACTTGCGGAAGATAAATCGATCCACTTCTACACCGATGGATCAAAAACTAGTGACGGGGTTGGCGGTGGCGTTTTCTCCGAAAGGCTAAATCTGAGTCTCTCTATCCGTCCTCCTAATCACTGTAGCGTATTCCAGGAGGATATTATGTCGATAAAGGAAGCCCTGACGTGGCTGAAGAGAAATGTGATATCCACAAAGGACATCCGTATCTTCTCGGACAGTCAAGCCGCGATCAAGTCCGTGGATTCAGTATCTTTAAATTCCATCGCAGCCCTCGACTGCCGTTCATCTCTTAAGGAGATGGCGGAGCAGTTTAACATTCACCTCTGTTGGGTGCCGGGGAATAGATATTCCAGGAAACTGCAGGGCTGATGAACTCGCCAAAAAGGGAACCAAACTACCTCTTTTACCTGAAAAGGGTTCTCTGGGTATCCCAATCGCTACCTGCAAACTTTTGTTCAAGCTATCTGCAATCGAGAGAACAAACCTTAGGTGGACAAGTAGTAATACGTGTCTAGCGACTAGGCACATCTGGCCAAAGCTGGACCTGCGACGCTCTAAGAGTCTCACTAAACTGACTGCATATTAGCTCCACTATAGGAGCCATTACAGGGCACTGTCTGATAGGCAAGGACGCATCGAGGCTTGGCGTCTACTCAAACGATTTCTGCAGAAGTTGCTTGGACGAGGAGGAGGAGGAGACAGTACTTCACCTTCTCTGCACGTGTCCTGCTCTCTCCCATAAAAGAAATCTGTCAATGGACCTAACTTGGTTTAAGTGCGGCGGCCTTACGCTGACAGCCACTTTAACCTAACCTAACCATCACCAGCTGAATAAAATTAACAACCATTTTTTAGCTGATACATACCTTCCACTTCAAAATGTTTTTTTTTAAGTTGTCCTACTGTTGACTTTGACTGTTCATTACTCCTGTAGGAATCGACCAACAACAATTTAAAAAAAAACCTCAGAAAGCTGAGATTGTGCACTTCAAAAAGCGTGAACTCCGTTTTTAGATCATTTTCTCATCCCGACATTATTGATTTAAAAAATTCCTAAAATACCTACAACATTTTGTGGTTTTTTTGTTGATGTAGCCGCCATTTTGTTTAAAATGACGGAATTATCATTGCTCTCACGGTTTTCTTCTGAAGACAGCATCACCAACAACATAAGGGGTCACTCACTTTTGCATTGATTCAGGTCATAATCTGTTGTTAACTTTGGTATAAGCCCATGGAGCTGATGTAATTTACTTAAAAAATTAAGGCGGAATTTTTTTCTCTTTCCCACAATTCTCAGCGCGCGGCGGGGGATGATGACACAAGAACGCACCAGCTTTCGAATGGTTTTTAGTAAATTCAAATCGGATTATTTTTTGAGGAGTTATAGCACTTTGAAATATACACTTTTTTATCCTTTAAATAGATGAGTGGTAAAACAGAAAGTTAAGACACAACCGCATCATCGCCTGACTCCTTTGAACCGGAAATCTCCAATTCTTCAATGAAAAAATGTGGATCTAATAGTGGAAAACAAGGTTTCCTTAAAAATTGCAGTACAAGCTGCTAAACTTCTTTGTCTTCGGTGACCGGGCATGTAAGCTCATAACTGATTATCTGTCGGGAAGATTTCAAAGGGTCATTTTTAGTGGGAAATGCTCAGCCCCAAGACCTGTTTTTCAAGGAGTCCCCCAGGGGTCGATTCTCGGTCCAATACTCTTTTGCATTTTTATCAACGATCTTCCATCATGTTGCTTACATGCTTCGGTTCACTTATGCGCAGGTGATATTCAGCTTCATCTGGCCAGGCCATTCCATCAGGTTGATGAACTCTCCATTGCTATTGATGAGGATCTCAACCAAATAAATGCTTAGGTTATTGCTAACGGCCTACTTTTAAACCCAGATAAATCTCAAATCATCGCAATATCAAAAAGAAAATTCGATGTAAGCACTTTACCTGACATATGGCTCCGTGATAGTAAAATTATAGCTTATTATTGATCACTGCATCAGCCTTGGCTTTACTATAGACCGTCATCTATCTGGCTATAAACATACAAATGTAGTTATTGGTCGCATTTATGGACGCCTACGAAAACTGTGGCCTTCTGCTCACTTTACCCCCGTTGAAACCCGACGCAAACTGATACTCTCTTTAGTTCTTCCCTTAATTTCGTATGATGAAATCATGTACAACGCTCTGGACTCCCTATCTCAGCGTAAATTACAAGTAGTATTTAATGACGCTGTTCGCTATGTCTACGGGCTACGACGACACGACCACATTTCTAGTTTCTCAAAGAATCTTCTTGGCTGCACTCTGCAGCAAGACATCAATGCAAGAAACTGTATATTTTTACATAAACTAATTCATCTTAAAGGTCCATCATATTTGTTTACGAAACTGTCTTTCAATCGGTCCGCCAGAAGTATCAATATTATTCCTCACCTCAGTTATTACTTGAACTCTTTCCGTCTATTTTTCATATGTGCTGTTAGATTCTGGACTCGCTCCCGTCCCAAATCAAATTAATTGTTAATTACAAACAGTTTAAACATGCAATCTTACTTCACTTTTCGTTTCTCTCAATTCAACCCTAATTCTCTCCCAATCCTTTTCCATTTTCTGCTTTCTTCCTTATACCATTGTAATTATATATATTATAATATCTAAGTACTATAAAAGATGTTATCTTATTGTACGCACCACTCTTGTTATAAATAAATTAAAAAAAATAAAAGCTAGGATTATAAATATGGAGCATTCCTTAAGAAATAGATTAAGAATACAAAGTCAACAGAATCAGACAAGAAATAAAGATATTTCTTGTCTGGCTACTTAGACATAAGCTTGGGACAGCAACAATCTTATCAACAGTATTTGCTGTATTCAAGGCCAGAGCAGAACTGTTAGCTTTGAACTCAGTACAATAAGATCAGTGTCCATGGGGCAAAAACACAATGGAAACATAGGGACGGGCTACAGTCCGCTTGGGCGAACTGCTGGATACCCTATTCTTATTCCTATCCCTCATAAGTGGGCGTGCCAAAAGTCTAAGTATGGTTGAATTGTTAAGAACATTTAAAGGATTTTATCAAAAAAAAACGCTCCCTAGCTCAAACTTGGGTGTTTCAATAAAATTGTTTTATTTAATTGTGGGCGTGTCAGTAGGCGGATTTAAAAAAAATTAACACATGAGCATAAAGGGTCCCTAGAGAGTATATATTATAAATTTCAGCTCCCTAGCTCAAACTTTGAATTTTCAAAAAAAGAATTTAATTGTGGGCGTGTCAGTGGGCGGATTTTGAAAATATTTACACATGAGCATAAAGGGCCCAAAGAGAGTATATATTATAAATTTCAGCTCCCTAGCTCAAACTTTGGATTTTCAAAAAAAATGTTTTATTTATTTGTGGGCGTCAGTGGGCGGATTTCAAAAATTCGTAAACTTGATTATTTCGGAACCCTAGAGTATAGTATATGGATAAAATTTCAGCTCTCTAGGTTCTGTTTAAAGGCCTAATTTTTGCCGAAAGACGGACGGACGGACATGGCTAGATCGACATTACTATCGATGCTGATCATAAATATAGTAACTTTTAGGGGTTTACGGGCAATATTAAGGTATGTTAGAAACTATGCGTCAAAATTAATATAGGTACCCTTAGAATAGGATATAATAATCTTTACAACTACATTAATGCTGCGCGTAAATACCAGCTACAAATAATTAACGACGCTTTTTCATTAAATTTACAAATTATACCTTAGTTAACTGTAGTTAACTGTAATATATACATATATAAAAGAAAGTGTCCGAAGCGATGTTATCCCATAACTCGAGATTGGCCGAACCGATTTTGTTGATTTATACTTTGTTTGAAAGGTATTTTCTCAGTACGGGTTAAAAAAATCACAATTTCAAAATGTCTTATTTTGACTTCGCAGTGTGTGACGACAGGTTTTCTTCGATTTTTTTCATTTTTTTTTCATTTTGTATTTATTTATTTTGGCAACAACCAAAAAAAGAATCAAATTTGAATGTAACATATCGTATCACAATTGAACTGTCAGATAGACACGCAACGTAACACCATTTATTATCGATCAATGGAGAAGCCAATTTTGTTTCATGTGTGGTGGCGCTGTCCAAGTTGACTATGCCATTTGATTCAGTTGCGCAGTTTCTTCATTCGTTGCTGTTTCAGCGTCGATATTGCACTTTGCGAATTCGTGTTTTGTTCGATCAAATAACATTTGCCGGCCATTGCACATTACAGATTCGGATTTCTTCATTCCGATTTTGTGAGTTTTTGTGAATTAAAATTGATAAGAGAATATTATAGAAGATGTCGAAGCCGGGAATCGTCTCGGTGTTGGTGTCCCTATACCTATAGCCATGGCACGCTTGTCTATGCTCGGCATCCACTCGTCGGATGGGGGGGTTCTTTGCCATAGGTGTTCTTCAACATATAGAAAATTCGTGCCTACCAATCTCCCTTTAATCATACTCCTCTCAACTCTCAACCTCCAATACGATGCAGCTGTAATATCGTGAACCGGCATTCCCACCTCAAATTGTAGTAAATTCTACACCAACTGGCTAGACGCTGCCTTGTGTCTGTGGTCCTTGCCCCTAAGGTGAACTGAATCTGTTCCTACGCCCTCACCGTTCTTACTTACATCTCCTCCCTCCCGCCTTGGTGCTAACGCCTCATCAGATCTCCCCAAAGGTGCCGCAACAAATCATACGCATACAAATATCAGCTTGATTCATTTTTTTTTTTTGTATCCACTTTAATTTAAATAAGAAAATATGATAAACTTAAAACAATGCAAAATTCATTTAATTCCTTCTCGGAATATTGCTAATCTAAAGCAAATATGTATGTAGTATGTAAATTATTATATATATAAGTGCTTCACTCTTGATAGAGGTCTTAGCGGGAATCTTCCCGTGAATGGAAGAAAAAAATAAGAAGAAAAAAAAAACCCACGAAAAAAATAAAAATAACATAAAATTAATGTCATCAGAGAGCGATCTCCCAGATAATTAGGCATGAGTACGATAAATAAAAAAATTATATATATATATGTCAATGTTGACGTATGTCCGATTTCGGAAAAATAAATAAATATAGAAAAAAATCAAAATAATACCAGAACAATACAGTGGTACTCTACCAATTGTCAATGTGCTCAGAAAAAAAAGGAAAATAATAACTACATATAAGTACATTTGTAATTCAGGGTATCACTTACTTGTTTCTCCCACGAAGATGTGCGCACATAATCGATGACAGGATTGCTAATTACGAGATTGAGGTTAAGATGTGTTAAACAAAATTTTTTTTTTCTCTGATCACTTTGATAATGCAAATTTGATTTCCTTGTTATTGATAAGCTTAAGATTTAAATGAATAATTATATAAAAAAAGTAAAAACTGCGTAAGTGACGCATCAAGATATTACGATCTATGACCGATAAGTAAAAGAAAGCATGCAATATTAACAGGGATAATTAGGTAAACTTCGCGATTGATTGGGAACCGGTGTACACTGTGATCATATGATGATAGGGCTTATGTATGTCGTATGGATGAAAATAAAAAAAAAAAAATGGGCTCATTGGCGACACCAGTTAAAGAAAATTTGGCGAGCTCGCGCTGCAACTCTTCGGGGCCGTGGCACAAATGTAGCATATGTTATTATATATGTACTATATGGAGCACCGTGCAGCCACTCTTCTGTGCCCTATGACAAAAAACTTGAAAATGACTCTCTGTGTTAACGTGATTATGAGGAAGACTTACTTGATTAAAATATAGCATATATAAATATATACAAGGTGGCGCAAAAGTAATCCTCCTATCAGAAAATGCTATAAATTTTGCTTGGCCCCTAATGTCAGTTCTGTTTTGACATTTGTGTAGTAAACACATGCGAAATACACGTTAATAAACAATGTTACGCTACACTGCTCCAGAACGCGGAATATTGGTGACTTGGAATATTGGTGAATTTTTTTTAAATTACAACCAAAAAACATCGGAAGGTTATTTTTGCGCCACCTTGTAGATGCTTTATAGAGCACCTTGCAGCAACTCTTCTTTGGCTTAGTAAGTAAATTGGTGATATTCCTCATGCGTCGTATCGGAAATTTTTCCGGTTGTTCTTTCACTTCGTGCACGTTGGAAAAAAAACACAAAATCCGACAAGAGTAACCTCTTCGATAGGTGGAGGAAAGCAAAAAGAAAGCTATTGCCGTGGGAGGAAATCATGATAGTACTTTTCTTTCAGTTTTAGCGACTTCTAGCATGTTAAGTGAGTTGCGCTGATTTTTTTACTACCAGTACAGGGATGTATAGGATGATTTATTTTTGATAGTACTAGAATTTTTTTTTCGAATTCACGACAACACCATGGATTTTTCTACAAAAGATGCTTTTAGAAAGAGGCATGAAGAAAAAAACAATGAATTCGTAGATATATCTGAAAACGTGTGGCTTCGACCCATTTCCCTGAGGTTAAGAGTGCCATGCCATTTCAGTATCTTAAATCTTTAGCGTGAAAGATTCCAATCCTCTTCCCCTTTAAGCCTTCTATTTCATAAAGAACCTTGCCCACAGCTCGTGTTATTCGACATTTAACAAATTTTTTGCACAACTTAGCACTTACTTCTTTTGAGGCATTACTATGTACAAAATTTCTCCGGAATATTTCCTGATCCGGTTTGAATCTTTTGGTGGTAGACCTCAGGTTATACCCTTTTGAATGTTTGTTGAAAGCGCGTTTTATATGCTCGTTTATATTCTGCCTGATTATACTGGCCCGGTCAGATTTAGTCACTAACTCAAATTCACCATCATTCAATAGTTTTAATTTTCGCAGCAGACGATACATGTCTCCATGAGTGACCATTTGGGTTCCGAACAATGTTGACAGAAGTCGACTGATGCACGGAAGTACACAGTGCCTGTTGTATCTCATGAATATGTTTGTCCCAGTCACGTTGGTCGTTTTTCAGGTATGATCGAATCCTAGATAAAATCGATTGATTAACCCTCTCGGATGCATTTGACTGAGGTGAATAAAGGCCAGTCTTAAGGTGACGTATCCCTAGCTTTCCCAAATATTCTTGAAAGTCGTTAGCCACGAATTGCCTTCCATTATCCGAATGAATATACTCCGGTACCCCGAAAATGCTGAACACAGACTGGTCTAAAAAGTTAATTACTAACTTTGTGTTGGCTTTGGGCATGGGCTTCAGAAATACAAACTTAGTAAGGTGATCAAGCAACACCAACAGGTAAGAATTTCCCCTTTTTGACCGAACGTACGGACCCATAAAATCAATGTACAATTTTTGGAAGGGTCTCTCGAAAGTAGTGAAAGTGCTCATCGGCGGCTTAAGTGTTTTATTGGCACCTTTGCTTTCTTTGCATGTATCACACTGTCTTACGAGATCTCTGAGCTCCTTAGCCATCGATGGCCAGAAATAGAATTGCCGCAGTCTGGCAATGGGTTTTGCGATTCCCCCATGGGCACAATTTGGGGCGTTGTGCGCTTTTGCCACCAGATCCTTAGTCAGTCCTGAGGGAATCCACAATCGCCATTGCAGGTCAGGTTTCTCAACGTCGGAGTCAGAAGGGAAAACACGCTTGTAGACTAACTGGTCACACACTTTAAGATCGGTTGCGTTCGCAGAGCTCTCTTGTATACTTTTTATGAGCGTAGTGTATTCTTCGCTCTTAAACTGCTCTGAATCCATATCGACCACTAACTGATTTTGGTATGGATCATCTACAGCTTCCATGAATCCTCGCGACAACGCATCTGGTACCACATTCGCCGTCCCTTTTCGGTGTTCAATCTCGAAGTCATATGCTTGTAGTTTTAATGACCACCTGGCCAATCGCCCACTCAAATCTTTCGAATTCATTAACCACTTAAGGCTGGAATGATCAGTTATGATCCTAAAACGTGTACCTTCGATGTAGGGACGAAATTTCTTAACAGCTTGTACTGCTGCCAGACATTCCTGTTCCGTCACACTGTAATTTGCGAGAAAAATGCGATGGGTCGTTCTTCACCTTCCTCGTCGCATTGAAACAAGACTGCGCCTATACCTTGGCTGAATGCATCACACTGTATTGCAAACATTTTAGAAAAATCTGGGTTGCGTAACATGGGAGCGGTTGCTAATGCGGATTTTAACTTTTCGAAGGCCATCATCGCAGCCGAGTTCAGTTCAAATTTTCCGGTTTGCTTTTTGAGCGTATCCGTAAGCGGTGATGCGAGACTGGAGAAGTTCTTGATGAACCGGCGATACCAGCCACACATCCCCAGAAACCTTCGCATTTGTTTGGTGCTCTTTGGTTGCGGAGTCATTTATGGCCCGAACTTTTTCTGGATCTGTTTTAATCCGCCCTTGTCCCACGATGTGTCCTAAATATTTCAGTTCTTTGAAACCGAATTTAGATTTTTCCACATTAATGGTTAGATTAGCACTCTTTAGACATTGGGCCACAGTCTCTAGCCGCCGCAAATGGGTCTCGAAGTCTCCAGAGATTATGAGGAGATCGTCAATGTAAACGAACACGTATTCCCTCAGTGCCGCAGGGATCACTTTATCCATCAACCGGCACATCCTTTGGGTGCATTGCAGAGTCCAAAGGGCATGATGGTGTACTGATAGAGTGGTCTCCCAGGCACAGTAAATACGGTTCTTTCACGTGACTTTTCCTCAAGGGGAATCTGCCAAAACGCGTCCTTGAGATCTACACTTGAAATATAGTGCGTATCTTCAAGGCGACTTAGCATCCCCTCTATATGAGGAAGAGGATAAGCATCCCTCTTTCGGCAGTCAAGGCAAAGGCGATTCTTCCCCGGTTTTCTAATAAGGACAACCGGAGAACTCCAAGCACTTTGGCTTTCCTCAATCACTCAAAAAGATAACATGCGATCCAGTTCCTCATATATCAACCCCTGGATGACTGGGGAGACCGGATAGTGCCTCTGTTTTACGGGTTCTGAATTTCCTGTGTCTATAATGTGCGTCTCTACTGATGTCTTTCCCAACCCGAGCAAAGAGAATGATGGAAACGTTTCAATTACAGCTTTAAGAGAGCGTTGCTGCTCCTGGTTCAACTCTTGCTGAGATACGCTAGAAGAAACCGGATCATCTACTGAAATTTCTGAAATAAGATGTGGAGCCACATGAAACGCTTGCCAAAAGTCTATCCCTAGATACAGACGCTGCGATAGCGAAGGAACTATATTAAGATCAATAAGACTAGAGATATTATTGTACGTTATCAAAACTTTTACCCTTCCCACTATTTGCTGGTCTTTTCCATCGGCCGTTTTGACACAAGAATCCAACTTCATCAATGGCAGGTTGTTGCGTTCCACAAAATCAATGCCTCCCATTCCTAAGCAAGAGACCGATGCCCCACTGTCCAATAGACCTCTTATGTTTTCGTTGCCAATGTTAACATTGACATAAGGACGGGAATCTTTCCTATCGTTCATTTGAGATGAGTCTATTAGCTGTCGGAACACCTGTCTCGTTTTCCTTCGTCGTGAGGCTTTGTTTGAGTGACGCAACCGCCTATTCGACTCAAGCTCTTCCATGGACATTATTCTTGCGCGGAGTTCATTGTATCTTTTCAATCGGTCATCAAAGGATTTAAGAGACATCATGGAATGTTCGTTGTTTGGTCGAACCTTGTGTGACACTGCGTATTCTGATTTTGGGAGAAGAAGCTTAAAATCTTCTGTATTCGTACTAACATCTTTTACTGTTACTCCGGGTTCGTCTGGCTGGAGCGCAATTCCCCGGTTGATTTCACGCTCTGCCTCCAGTTTCCCGAGTTTTGGCTGCATTTAGGGCATTGTGGAGTGGTAACATTATCCAGACCACACTTGTAGCAGAATTTTTATTTTTTTTTTTTAAGTTCTGGCTCGCTAAGGCGATTTAATATGGGGCACTTCGACCTAAAAAGATCTTTTGTGCCGTGTGGGCCAGAAAAATTTAGACTAGTAGAGTTTCCACTTTCCGTGTAAAGCGGACAATTCTACTAGTAGAAGAATTCTTTATGTCCTCAGGGCACATCTGTTCCCTGAAAAAGATCTTCTTTCTAATTCCGTTTAGGGCCGGACATTCACATAAAATGTGTTCAGCTGACTCGTCTTCTTCAAGACAGAGTCGGCACTCAGGAGAGTCTACTATTTTCATTTTGTGTAGATGATATCTTAAACCATGGTGGCCAGTAAGGTAACCTACTAAGTTTTTGATATCATGCCTGCTTAGGTTTAGGCATTTGCTGGCATTTCTATTGAAAGGCCGAACGGTTTGTTTGGTCTGTCTTAAACCTGGGATGCTTTCCCATAGATGGATACATTTTCTGTATTCCCAGCTTTTTATTGCTGCCGTTGCTGCTGATCTAGGAGTGCAGCAGAAGGGTTCGGAACCTATGAAGGGTGTTTCCGAACCTTTTCTGGCCAGTTCGTCGGCCTTTTCGTTACCTTCCACCCCGACATGACCCGGAACCCACCATAGCTTGGTCTTGTTACTTGTTCCGAGTGCCTGTAGGGTGTTAAAGCAGTACATGACTGATTTGGAGTCAATCGTATGCGAGCTAAGGGCGTTTATAGCTGCTTGACTATCCGTGAATATATGGATGGTTGCACCTTTTATACCAGATAAATTTATGTGGCTAGCGCATTCTTGAATGGCGTGGAGCTCTGCTTGAAATACGCTGGGACTTTTTCCCATGGGTATCGTAAAGCGTTTGTTTGGTCCGTAAATTCCCGCTCCTACCCCCGCTTCCATTTTAGAACCATCCGTATACCACTTTATGCCGTTGTGGCTGTTAGGTGGGTTATTACTAACCCATGCTTCTCTCTTTGGAATCTCCGTGGAGAACCGCTTATTGAAGCATAGTGTTTTATGGATGCGGTCTGTGACCGCGCAGTTCATGTTGAGTTCTGGCAGATCACCAAGAAGGGTCTTAAGTTCCGGATGATCGTTAAGACTTATCTCGTTTAACTGTATTTGACTTATTGCACTGCGGATCGTCACTTTTTGAATGTATATGTGGAGAGGTGTAATACCTGTTATTGCCTCTATGGCAGCCGTTGGGCAGGTTCGCATGGCTCCGGAGATACCAAGGCACGCAAGCCGTTGTACCTTTTTGAGTTTCTCTTTTGCGACCTTTTGTGTGGATTTTGTCCACCATACAATGGAGGCGTATGTTATAATGGGTCTTATCATCACTGTGTAGATCCAGTGGACAATCTTTGGAGAGATTCCCCAGGTTCTGCCATATGTGCGTCGACAGGCCCATAAAGCTCTGTTAGCTTTAGTGATTTTGTTGTTGATGTGAGAGTTCCAGTTTAGTCTTTTGTCCAGGATTACTCCAAGATATTTGACTTCGTCGGAATACTCAATGGTCGTGCCATTTAGTGAAATCTGAGCTAAGCTGAGATTTCTTCTTTTTGTGAAAGGAACTATGATAGCTTTACTGGGGTTTATGGAGAGATTTTCCTTGACGCACCAGTCTATAGCTATCTTAAGGGCGTTTTGCATACGTGAAGTAACTACGTTTGATTCTTTGCCCCTAATAATGATGACCAAGTCATCGGCATACCCTATTATGTCGTAGCCTAAATTACTTAATTTTTGAAGTAGGTCATCTATGACCAAAGACCACAGGAGGGGTGATAAAACTCCTCCTTGTGGACAGCCTTTTATAGCTGAAACTGATACTGAAGTCTGTCCTGACGAAGCAGTGATTTTCCGACTTTCGAGCATCGCTTTTATCCAGTTTATGGTGGGAAAGTCTACCTTTCGGTGAATTAAAGCGTTTGATATTGAATCATAACCGGTGTTATCAAAAGCACCCTCTATGTCGAGAAAAGCGCATAGTGCAATTTCTTTGCAACGGTAGGCGTTGTTTATGTGATTTGTTAGTTTTAACAGGGCGCCTTCCGTTGATTTGCCTTTTTGATACGCATATTGACAGGGGTGTAGAGGCATGCTAAAAGTAACGCATTCTCTGATATGAACGTCAATTATTCTTTCCATTGTTTTCAGGAAAAACGATGTCAAGCTTATGGGACGATAGGATTTAGGTAGTTCACTAGGTTTGTTACCTGGTTTGGGGATAAATACTACATTGACCTCCCGCCAAGTGCGTGGTATGTAGCCCCAGTTGAAACTGAACCTAAATAAGGCAATCATGTTAGGTAGGAAGAATTCCATACCCTTTTGAATGAGGGCTGGAAAAATTCCGTCACTTCCTGGTGCCTTGAATGGTTTAAATGAGTTTATGGCCCATTTTACCTTATCTGGACTAAATAATTTACCAGATAAACTATTATTTCTGCTGAGGTTAGTTGGATATGAAACCTCAGTAGTGTGATCAGTTGTGTGATCGACAATTAGGGAACCAGGGAAGTGAACTTGCAGCAAGGTTATGAGAGTTTCTTCCCGGTCGCTTGTGATTGTTCCATCAGGTTTGATGAGCAATCCCATGCAGTTTGAAGGATCTATTGATAGCGCTCTCTGGAGCCGCGCCACTGCTGGGAGTTTTTCCAGCTTTTCGCAGTTTGCGCGCCATGAGGCCCTTTTAGATCTTCGCAACTCTTGGTTGTATTTGGTTAACATGGATCGATATTGATCCCATACGCCGGTGCGTTTCGATTTATTGAATTGTTTTCTCACCTTCTTGCGGATAGTTTCCAGGTTTTCATTCCACCATGGTACGCTTCTTTTTACCACGGTGCGCTTTACCTTACAACTATTCCTAAAGGATGAGATAATGATGTCGTTAAGCTGACATTGTGCAGCGTCCGCATCACTCGGTGTAAGTGGTGAATCTGGTAGCAGATCAGTTCTGATTGCCAGATTTTCACTATAGGTTCTCCAGTTAGTTAATTTATTATTGTATTTGACCGGCGCGCACTCGGTGTTGCATCGCAGCCTGAACATAATATGCATATGATCAGACAGAGAAGCTTCATCAGACACGTGCCAGTCCTCTACAATGTTTTGTATAAAAGGAGACGAGAGAGTAAGGTCTAAAACTTCTTCTCGTATACTGTTCCTAAAAGTGGGCTTATCACCCTTATTTAGAATAACTAGGTCTTTACTATATAGGTAATCTAAAAGTAAATCACCTCTTTTGTTTGTGTCTCGGCTGCCCCAAATCTGGTGATGTGCATTCGCGTCGCAGCCGATAACAAGATGTACTTGCTGAGTTTGGCAGTACTGGACAAGTTCCTGTACTGGTGTAGGTGGTACCTCCTCTATGTCCCCAGCAAAATACGCCGATGCGCATACAAACTTGTGTATCACATGGCCATTGTGGCGTTCAATTAAAACGGCCACCAGGTCCCTAGTATTGAAACCTGGAATGAGAGAGAATTTTATATCTTTCGCAATGGAAAGAGCTGCCCTAGGTCTGAAATTACCTTTGGCAAAAATTAGCTCTCTATTTCTGCTGTTAAGACCAAAGATCTTACCTGTAGTTGCCCATGGTTCCTGGATTAAACCAAGAGCGACGTTCCTTTCGGCACATCTTTGGCTATAGGTGTCCGATGCACCCATAGCGCGGTGCAGGTTTGCCTGCAGCACAGTTAGAGACGTCATTTCTTCTTCACGTACTCGGGATTACGCACTCTATGAGGTTTGTTATCACCCCTGCGTCGTACGTAACCCTGTTGAGAGAGACCACTTTGTCTCCCCCTTGGACTTCTGGTGTTCTGTCCATCTTTCCCGCTTATATGTGCCTGTTCGGCCGCCAGTTTTGGCCTAAAGCGGTTACGGTGCGCGTTTGTGCTGTCCGTTTTCTTAGCCTTTGCTTTAGCATCCAGCACCACAGTTGTTTTAGCAACTGAGTTACCCGTGGCAGCACTAATGCCAGCCACTGGTGGTGTGGCGCTACTGTTGGCGCTTGTGGAAGGCTTTTCTGAAGCATCAGTGGCAGTACTAATACTAGCCCCTGGTGTTGTAGCCTTTTGTTGGTTTTCTCTTGACGCTTGATTCGTCGATTTGTCCGCGCTCTTGAGGATTATTTTGATCTGTCCAAATCTGAACGAGACCATCCCCTTTAGCTCAACAAGTCGCTTCATCGTGCTTTCGTTTACAGCAAGGACCATATGGGCGACATCTCTGTCGTCAGATCTTTGCAGAACTCTCCACGTTCTGGTGTTGAGTTCTTTATTCTGGCCATCTAGAATTGCCAGTATTCTGGCAACCACGATATGTGGTTTCGGGAACAGTTCTTCCCCCACAAGCGTCACTTCCATCCCGCATTTCTCTTTGAGCTTCGCGAAGTTTGTTTTCATCCACTCTGCAGTGGTAGCGTCCGCACATACGATCATTAGCCATCCGGCTTTGAAGGTTGTACCGCGGAAGGCTGGTTTGGTCCCCTCATCACGTTGTTCGATGGTGATGTCCATAATCCTCTCCTGAATCTGAGCCATTTGCTCGTTACTGAGAGGATTGCGATCCAGATCGACAGGTACTACACCCAGTCTTACAAAGCTCGCTATATCTCTATAGGAGACTTTGTCGACGGCTGTATTTCCTGTGCGAGCTCGTTTCGCTTCGGATTGGGGCGGCGTATTGTCCTCGGACCTTGTACGCTTCACCTCGGAGCCTGTGTCGACCTCTGTCGACAGAGCAAGTGCTCTGGCCTGCTCTACGTTTTTCCCCTTTTTCAGCGCACGCCTAAAACGGCGCTGTTCGGATGGTGTGAATTTGACGCGCTTAGACTCAGTCTGTGCAGTTATGCCAGAGGTCTCCGGCGCGTCAGTATTCATGGGATGCACTTCATCCGAGAGTATGCTTACATTGCATAGCGTGCTGGCTTCAGAGATATCGTCACTAAGAAGAGACGAGTTCTCTTCTAAGCTCATCATCTCCGAATCCGTGGTTTGTGACCCTTCCCGATTGGCAGGTGTCACGTCATTTACGACAGGGTGTTCTAAAACATCCCCAGTTGGTAATGCAGGGTGTTCTGAAACATCCCTAGTTGATGATGCAGTTGTAGAGGCATCATTCTCTGTTTGGTTTTTATTTTTTGGATATATTTTGAATCCCACGAGTAAACGGGATAGAAAGGTCGCCCGTGGTCTACCCGTATAACCACAGGAAGGCTATCTTGAAATCGGAGGTCGCCTGGTATCCGAAGTTCGCTGCTAACGACTAAGAACCCCTTAGCCATTCATCTCTCGGCGCTAGCTGTTCCACCTTAGATTTGGGGATTTGTTGTCGGGGTTGTCTCCCCGTAGCAGAATAGTCTATAAACCGGGGATGGACACGACATGAAAGAATGTCCATCGCTTTTGCAATTGAAACACTTCCGCTTGCGCGGTGGAAAGTTCTTGTTATCCACGCCATTGACTTCTTCGAAGTGGATCTCGTCATCGTTACTATTCCTATGGTCTAAGGCGTGAACATTTTTGGGACCCCACTGACTTTGCCGGATTCGAGAGGGTTCTCGGAACATAATCATTTTCTCCGCCCTGCGACATTCCTCCCCGAAGCGTTCCATGGAATGAATTGTCATGGGATAAATATATGGCATAAGACGATGGTTAATGTTGCCTTTAATAATTTTGAGCAAGTCGCAATCTCGCATAGGCTCTCTCAGTTGGTTGCGGAGATCTAAAATTACGTTGTAAAATTCGTCGAAAGGTTCATTTGAAAGCTGGCGACGCTCCATGATCTGCTTTATTATCTCAAAGTCAGACTCATGATTTCGAAAGTGCTTAAGCAGTGCATGCCGTAGATCTATCCTGCTAGATCGAGGACAGTTCCGTAAGAACTGCCAGAACCAGTTCTGAGCCGTGCCAGCTAAAAGCAAATGGAAATTTTTCACTACATCCGACCAATGCATGCTATAGTTTTCTTTGAGTGTTTCCACTCGGAAAATAAAATCTTCCACTGAGATCGATTTGGGACTTCCGTCGAACTTAATTCCCCAGCGGTCCATCTTAAATTTGCGAATGGGATCGCCATGAACACTGTCACGATTTAAGTGATCATGCGACATCATCTGGGAGTAATCTTCGTTATAATTCCGGGAAAACGAAATATCTCTATTTGTCTGTCGTGAACGATTCGCGCCATTAGTTGTTCGATTCGGGATGGAATAGCCAATTGTTTGTCGATCTTGTGCAACCCGTTGATTGATCGGACGATCTATCGATGAAGTAGTCAGATCGAATCGAAACATACGCCCCGAAGCCGACTTTTCACGCTGGGCTTGGTTTCGTTTCCCTGAATGAGATCGTTGCAACAAGTTTCTTGGCGGACGCTCATTTCCCTTATTAATACCTGAGTTAACAAAAATGTTTTTAACCGTAGCCTGTACGGAAGCCTCTATATTTTTCGTTAGTACCCCTTCTAAGGAAGTGAATAGACTAGTGTGAAGACTGTCTAAGCTATGCTTCATACAATCGTTAACGTACGATTTAAGTAAGGCATCTGGTTGAAGGCTATGAGTTTCGCCTGAGCGATAAGATACTGGGTTTCCAGTTGCACCGGGTAAGACATTGACCGACTCGCTACGACTATCCGAAATCAACATATCTGTAATCTGGTCTAAATTATCGGCGTTATCCGACTCTAAGTTAAAGTCGCGAATAGACTCAATGGGATCTTTTGCCATCAAATTCAGCGTAGGCGCTGATTCTTTCAGATGATTGGAATTCAAATTGCGTTTTGGGGTATGAAGAATTTTGGACTTTGTACCTATCGAAGGTGGTAGTTCATCGAGACGCAAGCTTGTATTGGCCTTTTGCCTACTCCGCGATCGAGTTTCGGTTGCTGAGACTACGGCCTGCTTGGCTTTAGGCACAGCACCTTGTGACTTATTCATGATAATTAATTGTAAACAAAAAAAAATATAGATAATAATAATAAAAGGGAACAAATTAGACCCAATATGTATGTGTAATAATGATATTTAGTAAATTATTCTTCATTCATAAGGTTAAAATATTTATGTGTATGAATGTATATTTTAAGATAAGTGTAGGAGGAAATGTAAGTATAATAGGCATACGAGTAAACAGATTCGGAGTTTATTGTTGAGTTGAGAGTTGTATATATATGTATATATTTATTTATTCTTTTTGGTTTTTTTTTCGATCTTCTTTTACAGAAAAAAGTTGATTCTGAAGAAGAAAAATAATAATTGAGTGTTCACGGAAACAAGGCACACATCCATGCGCGACACTTGCTCCTCTGCAAACAAAAGCCGGTACGTTCAAGTTTTCACAGACTAAACAGGAAACTTGTCACACTCTCGGACAGTAGGTATGAGTCTCTCATAGGTCTCACTCAGAGCAAGGGAGATATCTCATGGGACTACATACATACCTATTTGTAGTTTAAGCATACAGCTTTAATTTCGGGTCCAAGGTCGTAAGACTTTGGACGCCTGATCGTTGGACGCCATACTATTGTCGAAGCCGGGAATCGTCTCGGTGTTGGTGTCCCTATACCTATAGCCATGGCACGCTTGTCTATGCTCGGCATCCACTCGTCGGATGGGGGGTTCTTTGCCATAAGTGTTCTTCAACATATAGAAAATTCGTGCCTACCAATCTCCCTTTAATCATACTCCTCTCAACTCTCAACCTCCAATACGATGCAGCTGTAATATCGTGAACCGGCATTCCCACCTCAAATTGTAGTAAATTCTACACCAACTGGCTAGACGCTGCCTTGTGTCTGTGGTCCTTGCCCCTAAGGTGAACTGAATCTGTTCCTACGCCCTCAATGTTCTTACTTACATCTCCTCCCTCCCGCCTTGGTGCTAACGCCTCATCAGATCACCCCAAAGATGACGCAACAAATCATACGCATACAAATATCAGCTTGATTCATTTTTTTTTTGTATCCACTTTAATTTAAATAAGAAAATATGATAAACTTAAAACAATGCAAAATTCATTTAATTCCTTCTCGGAATATTGCTAATCTAAAGCAAATATGTATGTAGTATGTAAATAATTATATATATAAATGCTTCACTCTTGATAGAGGTCTTAGCGGCAATCTTCCCGTGAATGGAAAAAAAAAATAAGAAGAAAAAAAACCCACGAAAAAAAAAAATAAAATAAAATTAATGTCAACAGAGAGCGATCTCCCAGATAATTATAGGTAGGCATGAGTACGATAAATAAAAAAATTATATATATATATGTCAATGTTGACGTATGTCCGATTTCGGAAAAATAAATAAATATAGAAAAAAATCAAAATAATACCAGAACAATATAGTGGTACTCTACCAATTGTCAATGTGCTCAGAAAAAAAAGGAAAATAATAACTACATATAAGTACATTTGTAATTCAGGGTATCACTTACTTGTTTCTCCCGCGAAGATGTGCGCACATAATCGATGACAGGATTGCTAATTACGAGATTGAGGTTAAGATGTGTTAAACAAAATTTTTTTTTTCTCTGATCACTAACATAGATGACAATCATCCACCCTTGGATGTATTTATTGAACTGGGCGCACATCTGTACGAAAACAGTAA
Organism: Portevinia maculata; assembly: GCA_949715645.1. Taxonomy (NCBI): domain Eukaryota; kingdom Metazoa; phylum Arthropoda; class Insecta; order Diptera; family Syrphidae; genus Portevinia; species Portevinia maculata. The sequence continues at coordinate 126,923,952 of OX454527.1, forward strand.
TTCGTATGACCGTTCGCAATCTTTTGACTTTCGGAAAGCAAATTTTCAAAGGCTTTCTGATGAAATTAACAGCTTTAATTTTAACCTTACTGCCTTATCTAATATTGAAGATGCAGTAGGTTCTTTTTATTCTCTGATGGATAACTGCATGAAAAAAGTGATTCCTGTGAAATCCTCTAGGAATCTGAAAACGTCCCATCCCTGGTACACTAAAGAGCTAAAATCGATACGAAACAGACGTAATAGGGCTTGGAAGAACTATTTAAAAAGTCTCTGCCATTCAGATCTTGAACTCTATTTCACATTATTCAATGAATTCAAATCTTTATCCTGCAACTTATATATTGACTATATAAGTAAAATGGAATGCTCTTTAAAATCGAACCCCAAACTTTTTTGGGGTTTTGTCAATTCTAAGAAAAAAACTGATGGTTATCCATCGAAGCTTACTTACAATAGTTCTACAACTGCTGATTCAGTAGATGCAAGCAATATGTTTGCAGATCATTTCAGTAAATCATTTAGGGGGACCCCTCTTCACATTGATGATCAATATTTTAGTTATCTAACTAGCTGTTCCCAAATAAGTTTTAGTAGTACCTCATTCGATTTGGAAACAATTTTAAATGTATTTCTTCTCTCAAGAATGATTATTCATCAGGTCCTGATGGCATTGCACCGATCGTTCTTAAAAAATGTAGTCATGCAATTGCTCCATATCTTAAGTATCTGTTTGAATTGTCCATCAGTACTGGTAAATTCCCTAATCTATGGAAAAGTGCTTTTATCACACCTGTATTTAAAAAAGGCGAACGTGGTGATATCACTAATTATAGGCCTATTTCAAAGCTTTCGTGTATCCCTAAGCTTTTTGAACAAATTGTTTGCGAAAAGTTAATATTTCTTTGTCGCAATTTAATTTGTAATGAACAGCATGGATTTGTAAGAAACAGATCCACTGTCACTAATCTGTTAAGTTTCTTGCATGATTGTTCTAATACCTTAGAGAATAAGGACGAAATGGATTGCATATACACTGACTTCTCTAAAGCTTTCGACCAGCTGTCCCATGAAATAATCGAGTTTAAGCTCAGGGCTTTTGGCTTCCCACCAAGTTTCATAAAATGGGTTAATTCATACCTTAGATCAAGGGTTTATCAAGTGAAATTTAGAGGATCGCTATCCGTATCTTTCACAGCGCAGTCTGGAGTTCCCCAAGGAAGTCACCTCGGACCAATATTATTTATACTTGCCATTAATGATGTTAAGGCATGTATAAATCACAGTAATATCCTGATCTACGCTGATGATATGAAAATATATAAATCTATCACTAGTCAGCAAGACAGAATGTTTCTTCAATCTGACATTAATAGCTTCGCCAATTGGTGTGATAAAAACGGTTTATCCCTGAACCCAACTAAATGTCAACATATGACATTCTCTAGAAAGAATATCCCTTCCACCTTTCAATACTCTCTGTCTCAACATATTCTTTGTAGTGTTGATAATTTTAAGGATCTTGGGGTTTATTTCGACCCCAAACTGGATTTTGCTAAGCATATTAATTCTATTATTAATAAATCTAATTCTATGTTGGGCTTCGTAAAACGGTGGGCAAAAGAATTTAATGACCCTTATGTTTCTATGTCATTGTACAATTGTTTTGTCCGTTCGATTCTAGAGTATGCCTCTCAAGTTTGGACACCGTTCTACAACATTCATTCAAATCGAATAGAGGCCATTCAACGTAAATTTATTCGATTTGCACTTAGAGGACTTCCATGGGATGATCCATTTAACCTTCCTCCCTACAGTCAACGTATCAAGCTTCTTCAAATGTTACCCCTTTTCCTTTATCATTTTTTTACAGCAGCTTATATCCGGTCAAATAGATGCACCTGACTTGCTGTCGTCTATTGGCTTTAATTTTCGTGGTGGTGCCCATAATTTACGCAGTGTTGAATTATTGTTCAGCCCCCATCATAGAACGAATTATGGAAGGCATGAGCCTATTAGTCGCATGAGTAGAATCTATAATCTAAATGATCATGTGATTGACTTGCATGTTAGTAAAATTAAGCTAAAAAATATTTTGCGTAATAATGCTTTAATGTCTTAATTGTTTGCATTATTTTGTGTCTGTGTTAGTACTCGTATTTTATAGGTACATAATTATTGTATTTTTAATTGTTTTGTCCTTACTAACACCTGCACTAAATGATGAGCCAGTGAGAGCACTTTTAGTGCCGGCAATTTCTGCTCGTGATAGTTGCTTGCTTTAAGCACTCCACGACACTGAGCTGATAGTGTAAAAAAAAAAAAAAAAAAAAAAAAAAAAAAAAAAAAAAAAAAAAATGCAAATTTGATTTCCTTGTTATTGATAAGCTTAAGATTTAAATGAATAATTATATAAAAAAAAGTAAAAACTGCGTAAGTGACGCATCAAGATACTACGATCTATGACCGATAAGTAAAAGAAAGCATGCAATATTAACAGGGATAATTAGGTAAACTTCGCGATTGATTGGGAACCGGTGTACACTGTGATCATATGATGATAGGGCTTATGTATGTCGTATGGATGATTTCTGCGTTACTTTCTGCTGACAGGCGTGGGTTGCAACACAGACGATGAGTTCTGACGAAGGGTGCTAATTTAGCCTTTATGCTTTTCTGTATACACGGGTGCTTGTTTTCCGATGTTGCGGAAGAGAGTGGCGAGCATGGGCTCATTGGCGACACCAGTTAAAGAAAATTTGGCGAGCTCGCGCTGCAACTCTTCGGGGCCGTGGCACAAATGTAGCATATGTTATTATATATGTACCATATGGAGCACCGTGCAGCCACTCTTCTGTGCCCTATGACAAAAAACTTGAAAATGACTCTCTATGTTAACGTGATTATGAGGAAGACTTACTTGATTAAAATATAGCATATATAAATATATAGGTGCTTTATAGAGCACCTTGCAGCAACTCTTCTTTGGCTTAGTAAGTAAATTGGTGATATTCCTCATGCGTCGTATCGGAAATTTTTCCGGTTGTTCTTTCACTTCGTGCACGTTGGAAAAAAAACACAAAATCCGACAAGAGTAACCTCTTCGATAGGTGGAGGAAAGCAAAAAGAAAGCTATTGCCGTGGGAGGAAATCATGATAGTACTTTTCGTTCAGTTTTAGAGACTTCTAGCATGTTAAGTGAGTTGCGCTGATTATTTTACTACCAGTACAGGGATGTATAGGATGATTTATTTTTGATAGTACTAGAATTTTTTTTTCGAATTCACGACAAATAATAGAAATGAGTGTATTCATATTGGACTATTTTCATTTCATTTGAACAGTGGGCGATTGAGGCATTTTGCGAATTTGTGCTGTGTTGCATTGTTGGTTGGCTATTGTGATTTGTCTGTAAGAAGTGGTACGTTTCTATTGGTGTTTCATTGTTCTCAAACTTTCTATTCGGGATTTCATTGTATTGCAGTTGTTCTTCATAATACCACCAACGAAAAGATCTAATTTAGGCCGACGTTCAGCTGGTGCACGAGCAGTGTCGACTCATCGTGCGAATATAAGTCAAGAAGATAGAGAGATTACGCTACAACGAAGAAATGCAAACCACGTCCAAATTCGTGCGCAACAAACAGAAGAACAACAGCAGGCGATAATCGATTCGCGTAGATTGGCACAACAAAGTCGTCGAGTAAATCGATGTGGAAATTTATCGATTCAAAGTCAACGAAAATACTGAAAATAGACAACAAAGAAGAAGTGCTGGCAATGTCAATTTGCTTCGAGTAGCATTCCGATATGATTGTGCATTCGATTATCGATCTCTTCCTGCCGTTCAAATTGGATCAATGGTTGTAGTATGTCCACATTGCAACGCATTGAAATTTCCAGGAGAAACACCTGGATTGTATTGCCTTAGTGGAAAAGATAAATGCCAACATTGCCATCGCCATTAGAACTATTGCGATCGTATCTAGAAGGCGTAACAAGAGAATCAAAGCAATTTCTTGCAAATGTTCAGAACTATAATGGGTGCTTTCAAATGACTTCTTTCGCTGCATCAATTATCAATGAAAGCGGATATAATCCGTCGTTCAAGGTAATTCCTGCTCGAAAGAGTACTCATCCGTTTCCTTTGAATGATCGCATTTTATTAATTTTGAATTCGTCTCTTGGTAATCAGATTCAAGGGCAGGTGCATCATCGTGCTGGGTCGTTATTGCCGCTTCCTGATGGCGAATACAATTTCTTACAAATGTATTTCATTGGGATCGAGAGCGATGAAATAAACCGTCGTAGTGCATTGTAAAACAGAACGAAAGAAGACATCATCAGGGAATTGCAACAAATGCTTCATGACCATAATGAATTGATTGGATTATTTAAGAATGCGTTAGACAGAATCCTAACAGATGATCATCGAATCGTGATTAAAGCGGATAAAACGCCTAACGGAGCGCACAAGTGGCATTGTTAGAATTGCATTGTCTTGCAATAGTTTCGTTGTATTTTTGGGTGGGACGAAGTCCGCCGGGGGCGCTAGTAAGCAATAAACATGTTTTTTTCAAATCATTAATCAATCGTTTTTTCGGCTGACGGCAAAAGCCAATGCATTACTATGAACTTTGTAAACAAAATTTTAGCGTAAAGAAATAAAAAAAAATCACAGTTGACACGACTGGAGAACACCGGTGTCTTAAAGGACTATCAAACAACAATCATTAATTCTAACCACCCATCATCCAAATCCAAATCCTCCAATTTCAGTTTTCCAGAACCGACCTATAATATATTGGCTGCAGCCAATTGCTCCACTTTCAGAGTTCCAGACCCTGACAATCAATACTACTTTTGTAGTCTTGTTCTTCTTCTTCCTTTAATGACGGTGAGGCTTTGATGAGGATTAACTGCACTTAACTGCATTTCTACTGATCCGCATGTGGGGTTCGCCGAATACTTCTTTTGTTGTCTATGGTAGCTATATCATCTATAGGTCTAGGTTACTAACAAAGTAATTGCCCACGCCCAGACAAATATTTCTAAACGAGTAATTCCCTCCCATCCACACAGTGTGTGCGTAGTATCTTTGGTTCAGTTTATTTAATGTACGATAATTGAGTACAATCAAAAAAAAACGAGAATACATTATATGCGCCAACATGTACAGGACAGACAGTAAAGACGAAGGAAAAACATCAGATACCATTTAACATATAATCGTCGAGAAGATAAAAGGTCAGCAACAGGCAATTTTGAGTAAGTAGAAAAAGGAGTAGTTCTTAGTTGATCACAGATGAGCTATATGATGTACTCGTGGCAGTTATTGTCATTTCCAAAATTCTACCAACTTTTGATAATCGCAAATTATTTTTCCTTTCATATCATATATTGTTTTACTTTACTGTACTCGCCCAGTTAAACACAATACCCATACACACTCTCCTTCTTTATCCTTCTAAGGATTTTATGCCAGTATTTTATTTCCAGTGCCAATACTCCTTTTAATGCATTAAACTTTATTATTTAACCGTATATGCGTGTGATGGTGTAGCGCTTTAATTATTTTTTTTTCTCTTCGTTCATTCGATTTTTTTTGTAAGTTCTTTTCTTTGTAATTTTTTTTTTATTTTGGTTGTAATTAGTAAATGAACTCTTTACAATTGAAAAGTGTTATTTTTTCTACCACCTTTAGAACCAATAGGCATTTTGGAAAGACAATTTAGTAGCGCCATAACTTCTAAACTATTATAGGTACAATAGTAGTTAAGAAGTTAAAGCGTTTAAAGTGGTTACACCTCAAAATTAGAGGCCACCCACATTAATGGGCTGTAACTTGAAATGGGGTGAGAATAGACCCTCCCCCCGAAGTTTCGAAGTTAACTATATAAATACGTAACATTTTTTTTACCACGCTGGAAGGTAGCTTTGGTTCAACCAAACCCGAAAAGGGCAAAGATAGGATGAATCCTCTCAATCTGTGATCGATTTGCTTTTAATATAAGAAAGATTGATTTGCTTTTTAATATTAGCCAGATCTTAAAGCCCTGTTAAAGTGGGTTTAGGGCGATAACATTATTCCGGACAACCAGTTTGGATTCAGGAGGGCCGTCGAAGTTAGTTTGTTGTAGTTACTTGTCTGGTTGATTAAAAGCTTTGGACACCGTATGGTTAGAGGGACCGTTCCATAAGTCAGTCAGGCGAGGAATGCTTAAACCCTTGCTATATGTAATTAATCGGTTGCGTATAACAAAGACGTTCGTTGTCAGTAATATGGCAACGTGACTTCGAGCAGTCTTTGACAAAGAATTCTGCATTAATGTCTTAAAACCCTTACTCAGCTCATTACGCTCATAGATAAAAAACGTTAATGTATTATATTTAAAAACAACTTAAATTAACTGGTTTTTCAAAAATAATTTTAAATTTCTCCTATTAATTGATACCAATAATAATTTAATATAAATATTTTATATTTATAATTTATAATTATAAATGTTATACATATATATATATATACGTTATGTGTGTATATATATATACAAATATATATTATTTATAATAAAATTTATTTTAAGAATAAGGAATAACGTATTTTTAAATGTATTAATATTAATATATAGTGTTTGACACTTGTAGTATGATTGGGCAGTTCGTTACCGACCGTAGAACAACGTGTAGGTGCCTTTCATTTATTTCTTTAAATTATTCCTTTATACCTATCTCCTGAATTTCATTATTATAAACCTTTTACTGTTGAATATGAAGAAGTGTTTTAATTCAACCGGGGATCCTCCACATTAAAATATTAACTTCCTAAATTTAAAAAAAAAGAGAAACGAAATACACACTAACCGTAGAGCGAAAAAAAAATTAACGGCACGAATTGTATTTCTCTTTTATTTGCCTTCGTTGTTTGCAAAAAAAAAAAGAAGTGGTGTGATTTCCAAGCGCAGTTCTTTTTCAGTTAGTTGACCAAAAGCACGATACTCGCAACGATCACTTACTTTTCAATTTAAACGGTCGAAAAAAAAAATATTATGAGCTCAAGACAAAGAACTTATAAAGAAGCGGTGAAACGATAAATGTGGACGATAATTCGCAAACTTCCGTGGACACAGAAAATAATAGCCCAAGTAAATTTAATATCTCCGACGTGGAAAATATAAAAAGAAAATGTTCGGGCGAAGAATCTATGAGCATAAGAATATGGTTTGAGGAGTTCGAATCGTATGCTAGCGCGTTTAATTGGAATAATGTGCAACGTTTTGTGTTTTGCCGAAAATCACTCACGGGGGCTGCGAAAATGTACGTGGAATGCGACGCTAAGCCCGTGTCATATATTCAGTTAAAGACAGCGTTAACCAGGGAATTCCAGGCGAAAAATCTAGCTGTGACGTTCACAGAAAGCTTCGCGAAACGAGGAAGAGGAACGGTGAATCATGTCGGGAATTCTTTTGCATGCTGGACATAGCAGGCCAAGCTAACGTTGATGATGTTTCAGTGTTTCGCTACGTTATTGACGGCATAAAAGACTCAAATGTTAACAAAACCATTTTATACGGCGCGCGTACTGTGCCAGATTTTAAAGATAAGCTCTTTATTTATGAACAAATGAAGAACGAAAGTGACGCAATTTATTCTAGCCCAAGTAAAAATTCGCGCGATAATCCCGTTAAGCAAAAAAGAAGCGCAAGCAAAGGTTGAAATTGTTTTAACTGTGGATCAATTGAATATGAATTTTACTCGTGTCCAGAAAAATTGAAAGCTCCAGAGTGTTTCGGGTGCAACAATTTTAGGCACAAGCGCCCTCACTGCCCGATGCAAAAGAAACCTTCTACGAATTTGTTCCAGATGACTGATATAAGAAGACCAGTTACAGTTAACAATAAGGTTCTATGCGGATTGATCGATACAGGAAGCGATGTTTGCGTGCTAAAGCAAAATCAGGTGAAACAAATTTGTCCAAGCTATCTTTCAAAAGATTTTCGTGTCTCTTTCACAGGTATCGGAGCAAATGTCATCACGAAGGGGATATGCAGAGCTAACGTGTGCATTGATAGCATTCTTTTTGAAGACGTGGAATTCTATATTGTGGATAATTATTTCATCAAACCGGATGTCATCATTGGAATGAGTCTTCTCAAAGAAGCTGTGGTGACAATTAAACGAGAAGCAATGACGATTTCTAGGATGATTACGAAGACATCGCAAACAGCTTCAGCAAATGCAAATATAATTTCCAACGATGATTCCACCAGCCCAACAGATATACCTAAGGAGAATTCGAACAGTTGCTATATGGCTTCGATATACGAGGGTACTTTCAAAGATAACCATAATTTACCTGATTTATCTTTCTTGCAGAATGAACTACGTAACCGTGTTCAAGATTTAGTTCAAAACTATTGTCCGAAGAAGCCTATCGAGTCGCCCGTGCAAATGAAGATCATGCCAATCGATGACGAGCCAGTCTATAGAACGCCAAGAAGATTTCCCCCTATGGAGAGACAGGTTATTGATCAGCAAGTGGAACAGTGGATCCGAGACGGCATTGTGCGCGAAGCAGTGTCTGACTACGCTAGTCAAGTTGTGCTCGTCAAAAACCAATCGCCTGTGCATTGACTACCGGGCGCTCAACAAGAAAATCCATAAGGACAGGTATCCGCTTCCAGTTATTGAAGACCAAATTGATCGCCTAAAGGACGCGCTTTACTTCACGACGCACACTGGGGCGAAACACCTCTGAAGCTGGCATTTAATCGAATTTTGAAATTGAGCTTTGTCTTAAACTACCATTTTGTTTCTGTTTTAAATAAGATAGAGAATAAAAAATGAGAAAAAGAAAGTATATTGGGAGCATGTGGTCTTCAGCAGATCGTCACGAATGCAGCATTTGTTAGTATTTTCCATCGAAGCCGGACGTGTTTTTTTGCTTTAAGTGACTAGAGTTAACTTTGTGCTATTTCTTACAGTTTGTTGGCATTGAAAAAGTTAAAATTGCAATGGAATCAGTATGCTCATGTGCTTTTATTGTCTTATTTTGATTTAAAAAAAATATCTATTTTTGTTTTTTTTAATCTGTGGCTAAAGATAAAAAATGTGCGAAAAAAAAGTTTTAGTTTTGTTTTTATCCGAAATCCTAAGAGTTTTAGATGGGTTGACCGTGACCTGACGTTGAGTGTTATATCTATTTGTGATAAGTGGTTTGTTTAGTCTTAGAACCTGTAAACTTTTTTTGCTACCTTTTGCTACTTGTTGTGTAGTAAATTTTTTTGTTGGTGACGTCTCTTTGGGAAAAAATTAGATTTTTTTTTTAATTTTAATTTTAATTACTTCTTAGGCCGAATGCCTTCCAAAACTCTTTCTGTGATAAGGGAAGAGCTATATAATATAATGAAGAGCTCAATGTTAAAAGGATTAGAAAGTCAAATCGAATTTTTGAGGGGTGAAGTTCTAAAGCGGGTCCTATGCACCGGTGCTTTTCAACACAATGTTAATGAGAAAATAACGAAGTTTAAATCAAAAATTAAATCATGTTAGGAACAAGCTTGTCAAGTAGAAAAAAATGCACACAATTATGATTGTATACAAATGTATACAAATTCAGGGAATTCGCACATGACACAGCAAGATGCTTCGTCATTAAATATCCCTGGTATAATATGTCTCCAACTTTGCATAAATATTTAATTCATGGGCCAGAAATTATGTCATCTGCACTGTTGCCGATCGTCCAACTTTCGGAGAAAGCGCAGGAGAAAATCAAGTCGTGAAAAAACTAATAAAGACGTATTTAATTTCTTTTTACTGAGCTCGGATCGAATTATATCATACAAGCAAAAATTACATAGACAAAAATTCCAGTCTCTTCCCAAAGAAGCAGTCCCTTGCTAAAGCCCCCAAGTGTCCAGGAATCAAACACTCTTCTTGAGTCTGATGAGTCTGATGATAATGATGATGACAATGATGATGACAGTGATGATAGCGATAATTTCTAAGGATGCAATACAAATTTTTGTTTTGATTTTGTATTTAATGGGCAATTTTTTTATTTATAAGTCTCAATAATAAATACCAATGCAAAATTTAAGATTCGTTTTATTAATTTGTTTTTCTTCACGATAAAAGGGGGCCTTAAAGTGGGTGTGCAAGGTAAGTGTAGTGGACAAAAATTAGATCTTCAATAAATCGTTTTTAAGTTTTTAATATTGTAAAACAATCACATTTCTAAAAAGTGGGCGTTTAAGTGGGCGGGTTTGAAAATATTTTGGGAATGGTCTCCGAAGCTATCGTGCAAAATTTCAGGCTCTTAGCTCTAGCGGCTGATTTTATGCCACATTTTAGGGCATTCTGTCCCAATGTGCGACGCTGGACCTTGAAAACGGGTTTTTCCACGTTACGATAGAGGAGAAAAGCAGAAAGTTCACGTCGTTCGTTACTCAAAGCGGACAGTACGAGTTTTCGAAAGTACCTTATGGGCTCTGCAATTCCCCTAGTACCTTCCAAAAGTACATTAATTACGTTTTCAGAGAACTACTTCGGGAGGGTATCGTTATTGTGTACATCGACGATCTTGTAGTGCCATCACGAACGATAGAAGATGGCATAACAAATTTGAAGAAAGTGCTGGACGTAGCTGCTCCCAATGGACTGAGGATTAAGTGGACGAAATACCAATTTCTTCAACAGGAAATCGAGTTCCTCGGGCATCGGATACATATATAAAGGCACAGTTTCACTATCCAGCGCGAAGACGAAGGCAGTTGTCAACTTTCCGACGCCAATAACAGTTAAGCAAATGCAAAGCTTTCTTGGCTTAGCTGGCTACTTCCGAAAGTACATAGATAATTTTGCTATTAGGGCAAAGCCGTTGACTGAGGTCAAGAAAGGTGGACGACTTGTAATTTCCGAGAACGAGCTAGCGGCGTTGACCGATTTAAAAAATGCTTTGTCAACGAAAACAGTGCTAAAAATTTTCAAATATGGCGCTACAACCGAACTCCATGCAGATGCCAGCAGACAGGGTTATGGTGTAATACTCCTGCAGCGCGACGATGAAGACAATGCTCTACATCCTGTTTTTTACATGAGTAAAAATACTACCGACGCAGAAAAAAATTATTTGAGCTACGAGCTGGAAGCTTTAGCAGTCGAAGCCGTAAAGAAATTTCGAATATATTTAATAGGTCAACGATTTAAGATTGTTTCAGACTGCAAAGCTTTCGAATGTACGATGAAAAAGGAGGATTTGACGACGCGAGTTGCCAGGTGGGCACTTCTTTTAGAGGAACATGACTATTGGTTAGAGCATCGAGCTAGAGGCAGCATGAGACATGTAGATGCTCTCAGTCGCAATCCTGAGGTTATGTCTTTACAGAACGATTGCAATTTTTTAAGAAGACTTTCCGAAGCACAGCATAATGATGATGATGATGATGCCCTTAACAAGGGCTCTTACAAAGACTTTGTTGTTCATAATGGCCTTTTGTGTAAGAGTATCAATAATTCTATTATTTTTGTCGTTCCAGAATCCTTGAGATCTTCGATAATCCGAGAAGCCCACGAGAGAGGTACTTTCCATGCTAAGAAGATGAAAGAGATTCTGGGAAAGGAATTTTTTATCCCGTATCTAGATCAGCGGATTAAGAGATATGTTTCGAGTTGTGTGAGATGCATCTGAACAGTGGCATCGGAAAAGTGGAAAAGCAGAAGGTTTACTGAAACCGATCCCGAAAGGTGATGCACCTCGACGAAGTTCTGCAAAAGATGGAGATTATTGCGGAAATTTTTGGGTATCCTCACAACATTATTACCGATAGGGGAGGTGCCTTTACATCCAACAACTCTCAAGGTTTTTGTAAAGACCGGTAAAGAAGCACGTTTAGTTAAACTAATTGAGGAAGAATCTCAGCAACAGTTTGAAGAGCTAAGACTAGAGCAGCGAAATCAAGCCAAACAAGCCATAGCGAGGATGCAAGTTGAAAACTCGAAGTACTTCAACAAAAGACGACGACCGGCGACTAAGTATTCTGTAGGAGACATGGTCGTAATCGAACGGGTGCAATTTGGACCCTGTCTGAAGATTCGTCCGAAATTCTTTGGACCATATCGCGTCACATCCGACAAAGGGTTCGATCGATACGATGTGCAGAAGGTTGGAGAACACGAAGGACCAAAGCTAACCAACACCAGCGCAGATAAAATGAAACCGTGGGCAGATAACGACTCCTGAACGATGTCTTTGAAATCGAAAGCAACCATGATCCAACCGATGACCACTCTTCTGAGGCAGATGAGTTGTTTGGATCTTTGGATGACCGAGTGTGGTAGTGTTTGACCCTTGTAGTATGATTCGGCAGTTCGTTACAGACGGTAGAACAACGTGGACGTGGCTTTCATTCAACCAATTATTTGTATTTATATTTTATAAATTATTCCTTTAAACCTATCTCTTGAATTTCATTATTATAAACCTTTTATTGTTGAATTTGAAGAAGTGTTTTAATTCTTGGAAAAGATCCTTCACACATAATCATATACGACCCTTACTACCTGTTGTTTGATGACTATGTGAGTTGAATGTTAATTTTTAATCAAGCACATAGTGCACTCACAAAGAATGAGCTCTAATTTATTATTTATTATTATTCTTCTTCTTTATTTTTTCACTAATAACAAAAAGTGTACAAGTTATACTTTACTTAAGAATACGGACATAGCTATGCTGCCGTCTGCCGGAAGTGACATTATAAAACAAAAGTAATAAAGTAACAAGAAAAAGGAGATGAAAGTAAGAAAGTAAAAAGTGAATATTAATGTTACAATTGATGGGTAAAGCGAGTTTTAACAATTTTAATGATTTGCAACATAAAGGGGTTAGAATTTTGGAGTGATTTGGAACACAAAAAGATAACAATTTTATATGATTTGGAACATAAAAGCAATAATAGGCATAAAACGTGGTTTTTCAAAAGCTATTACGATATATTAGAGCATGTTTGCAGTAACTATACAGGGTAGTCCAACCTCGAGCACCATTTAATATTTCGTAAAGAGAATTAGCGGACAAAAAACTTTCTTGAAAATACAGTCGTCGAATCTCTTGTAGGATCGGGCAAACTGCAATAAAATGGTAAACATCGTCTAACTCTCTTCTGTTGCACAGATAACAAATTTGTTGAAGATCGACTCTATGAGGGATGAAATTTAGGTTAATGATTTCGATTCTCGCTTTGAATACCATGCTTATTTTGTATGCTGAATTCTTTACATTAAAGTAGCTGTCTTCAGTAAGTATTCGATGATTAAGATTTCGGTAGATAGTTCTGGAAGTTGACGATGATGCCCTGGTTAAGTGTTCGTTGAAGATCTGGTCATCTATTTTCGAGATAATTGTCGCAAATATATCAGGCCACTCATTAACATTGCTTTCTGTTAACGACAGTGAGATGTCGTGGGATAAGGCTAGCTGATTCCATTCTCTGAAAGGTGAAGCATTGGTTCGTAGTAATCTTGCCATTATTACTCTGTGGAGATTTGCGACACTTCTACTCATCACTCTAAAACAATAGTCAGAATTTGCTTTTAGATTCCTTATGTAGATTGGTGGTATCCCAGACTCTACGTGTATTGCATAAGTCGGTGTGGAATTCGGCAATCTAAAAATGCGTTTGAAGAAAGTTCTCTGAACCGCCTCAAATTCTTCAAAGGGAATTACTCCAAAGGCCTGTGTACCATAGCACATACAGGTGTTGACTGTTGCATTGAACACTTTGAATTTGGATGAATGGTCAATATTCTGTTTAGCGAAAAATGTTGGCCACATCAAATTAAGCGCCAACTTAGCCTCTCCACTTTTTGCTTTAGCATGCTTTGAAAGATTTAGATTATACGTGAATAATACTCCCAAATACTTAAATTCCAGCACTGTATCAATTTGCTCGTTACCAAGTCGCCAAGCTTCTTCAGGGAGTCTTCTACATTTTCGGCTCTCAAACACTATCGCCTTCGTTTTTTGTACATTGATGTGGAGATCCCATATATCACAGTATGCCATCAGTTTGTTGATTTGTAGTTGCAGCGAGAAAGGATTGTCCGCCAGCAAAACCAAATCATCAGCGTAAAGCAATATTTTGATGAGAGTTCCCGCAAAGAGTACACCGCCAGGAAGAATAGAAGACACATCATCAATGAAAAGAGTGAACAACAGAGGGCTCAGAATACATCCCTGTGGGACACCTGCAGAGGTAACGAACCACTCTGATAACTTAGAGCCATCCCACTGGAGGACGAGCGGAATTTGAAATATAGCAATAGAAATTTTTGAGATACTCCAATAGTCGTCAATTTATAGAACAACGCCTGCCTATTTACTGTATCGAACGCTGCTTTAAAGTCCACGAAACAGACATACAGTTTTATAAATATTCATAATTTAAATCGGGTGCAATGTGTATGAGAATTGTGTTATTTTTGTCTTTTTTTTATTATAAGTGTATATATGATCCTGAACACAGAAATACTCAGAGGTTTCTAAGGACATTTTGGAAACATATCCTTTTTTCGGATTTTATGGAAATCTTAGATGAATATTCTTTTAAGGAGTTCTAATGACCTCTTTCCTAAATTACATTTTATTTATTTTTATAACATTTTGGAAAAATATCCTTTTTTCGGGAATTAAGGACTTTTTCTCAATACGTTAATATATATTATGTATATTAAATATTTGTACATAGATAACTTGCCTCCTATGTCAATCAACACTCCTGCAAAACAAAACGAATAAAATGATTTAAAAATGCATTTTTTTCGCGGGTCTGCTATTAACATTAAAAATAATAATAAAGGAGAGTACGCGAAAACTAAATAAAATCAATATTATTTGATTCTCCTCCTCATACATTACTTATATTGATTATTTATTGTTATATTTACATTTTTTTTACGATTAAGTAAGTAAGTAAGTAAGAAATTCATTTATTTAATATTTTTTTATTACATAAGTTACAAGATAGAATGAATTTTAAAGCTATGGCTTAGCCGTCAGCTTAATTATAAAAAAACTGCTACCTGCTCTGTGCTAAAAAAATCAATGAAAATATCTAATATATTGAAGGAAACGGATTGTGACCAGAACAAATTAGATTGGATAAATCTTTCTAAAGAAATTGTAAAATCCATTTCAATCTTTTTGTTTAAACAATAAAACGGCTAGGCTGAATTCAGTGTAATTTTTTTCAGCTCATGTTTACGTTAATACGCATCGATAGGCATGAGAACTAAATCGATATTATTTTGTATACGCGAGATAGGTACTATGAACGTACATATGTATGTACGCACATGCGTACGAACACACATGCATCTTCTTAAAAACATTTAAAAAACATATTGTAAAGCTTAAAATTTTAAAATATGTTGTAAATCACGATTTTCATGTTTGGATGAATTACAATATCCACCCAGCACTGGCAAGTTAACAATGAGTAAATCAAGTTTTTTTTGTAGCTCACTACAAGTGCACTAGTCTTGTTCCAATATGTGTTATGAATTGAATGCGCTAAACAAGTGCACACGTTTGAATATATCAAATTAATACATTCATGCAGACCTCTATTTGACATTGAAAACGGTTTGTAGCAGGGGGCGGTGAATTCAAGATCCTATTTAACATTTACACGAGTGATCTGGTGGGTTAACTCAGACACGCTATAGCATATGCCGACGTTTTCGTGGCATACAGAACAGGTCCTAAAATCGAGGTCATCAACATTATTTTGCAGCGTGACTTTAATCAAATAAAGGGACGGAAACAATCTTGTTGTCAGAACAAAATTGGGTTGAGCCCATAAGGATACCAGAAAAAACTGTAAGAAATTGACCATTATTGGATAAAATGGGCAGCCATTGGCAATAAGAAGCGTAGTTAGATATGTACGCATATGTAGATATGTAGACTCTGAAAATTTGGGCTGTTTCACAGCAGTCAACTTATGGTTGTCCATTGTCGGTCAATAAGGGAGTCGGAAAGAAACCCAAAAACCGAAATCAAAAAAAAAATCCAAAAAAAACCCCAAATCCCGAAAATCCAAAGTCCCTAAAATTCAAAGCCCCGAAAAATAAATCCCGAAAAACTATATAAAGTAAAAAATTAGCCGTTTAAATCTGCATGTATGCAACCTCGCACGTACTCCAAATCCAACATTGCACTAGCAGGGGGTTGCAAGGATGCAGCTCTATAATTTTAAATAACTACGTCATAAACAGTTATAAATTCAAGATAATGTTTTTATTTAAGAGGGAAATGGAATTTCGACATATGCATTACGCGAAATACATATTTTATTGGGTAACGGGAGTTTTTAAAAAAAGATGTGCAACGATTGGTGTTTAGCTTATGACTGCCAACTTTTTATTTATTAGTTAATATGGAAAATGCATTATGATATGCAAACTGCTTTCTCAGCAGAATTGTTTCTTATATTCTAAAATACATTTTGTTTCTTTTTATAATATGATACTCAAATTGCAATTTGTGTTACATTTAAAGTGCATGAATGCAAACGTAAAAAATATTGCGATTTAGTTTACATTTAAAGTGGATAAATACAAACATAAATAAAAAAATGCCCGTGCATTAGGGAAATAATGGAAATGTTAATGATCTTGATTTCCGTGGTAGAGAAATAATAGAATAGAATAATAGAATTAGTGTATAGCAAATATAGATGGGGTAGTAGGAATGGAATATGTACCCTGCATATGATTCAATACTAAATAGATATATTATCTATTATTCAGATCAAATTGCTTCAACAACATATCATTCATCCCATTGATCTGAGAAATACTGCAAAATTGTTTTTTTTATAATACGAGTATACACGCACTAAAGGGATTTGTTGGGACCCTTATAATGTAATAGCTACACAGCGCGGGCGTTAAGGAAATTAGGGTGAGAAGAAAAGGAGAGATGCCGATGCACGTTGGTTTTGAATGTATGTAGGTTATAATGTGAAGGAAAAACAATGCGTTGAAGATTAATAAACATTCTTGTTATAGAGAGAAATACTGCCCAATTGTTTTTTTTTTATAATATACACGCACTAGAGGGATTCGTTGGGTTCCTTAAAATGTAATAGCTACACATTGCGAGCGTTAAGGAAATTAGGGTGAGAAGAAAAGGAGAGATGCCGATGCACGTTGGTTTTGAATGTTTGTAGGTTATAATGTGAAAGAAAAACAATAGAATCGGTTCGAAATTCTGCTTTGCAAAATTTTGACTTTTAACACAAAAATTCAGCTATTTAAAATTCTGCTTTTTTTTTTGTTGTCTTATTAATTCTGCAAATAATAAAAAAAAAGGTTTGGAAAATGTTTAAAAGCCCGCGCTTTTTAACATTTTCCAAACTTTTTTTTCATTATTTGCAGAATTTCGAAAAAAAGAATTCTGAAAAGCCGAATTTTGAAAGCAGAATGTAGACGCGATCCGGTTGTGGAATTCCCTTCTCCAAACTATTAGGTTGAAGGTCTGCACCACATAATTGAATGCAAGACTTGGGCAATATTTTGAAGTGCTTTGATGGAACTATCACTTATATCTTTTTTAATATACACTATCAGAGTGGAGTGATTAAAGCAAGCAACTATTTACGAGCAGAGTTTGCCGACAAACAAAGGGCTCCCACAGGGTCATCATTTAGTGCAGGTGTTGGTAAATACAAATACCGAGTTCAAATAGAAGCAAACAAACAACGACGCTAAAAATGTACCTAAATACTAAAACAGACACAATGAAATACAATTACATTAAACTTATAACATTATTTTACATCGTTTTTTTTTCTGTTGTTCTTTAAACTCAGATTTTTTTGGTAGTACATATTCACATTCACTCATTCAATGTAATGTTTAAGTATTGTAATACAGAAGCTTGCACTATTATCTTACAGTGTAAGTACGTGTTGGATGGTTGAATAAATCTCATGATTTCTTTAAAAGCTTAAACGAAAAAAATTTGTTTTCGGTGGTTCGAATTTCTCTCAGTCAACTGTTTCAAGCAATTAATTAAATTTAATTTTTCCTAGTTTCAGAATACTTTCGAAACAGTGGAACTGGTATGTCGTCAAGACGAAGGTTGACTTCTCAAAACTGCTGGAGTGAAACACACGAGCTGCAACACATAAACAATAATGCAGCTGCGTTATTAATTTAATAAGACAAAATCTTAGTTGTAAAATACGTTTATTTTTTTAAGATTCAAAATGAAACATAAGTAAAGAAATACACCAAATAAAATTATGCGAAATATCTGGAAATCTGCTTAGCAAGACTTTTTGTTACAATATGTTATATTTAAGAGGCAATTGCACTTTTACAAATTAGTTGTTTAACATAAATAATGTACTCATAAATAAGCTGCTGATACACTTAGATTACGTATGTATGTATATCTATAAGTATCTCAATAAATGTTGATTGTTAGGAAAACTTAATGAATATTCCTTTTTTTTAACGAAATTAAACATTTTGACAAAAAAGGTGAGATAAACTAAGTGAGATGAACACTTTTTTTTTTATTACAGCAGGTATGATTGACGAGTAAAGTTTTGGAAACGATTTTTCATTTTTTTTAAATTAATGTGTTATAATTATTTAATATACTCTTGTTCTACTTATTTAAATGGCAGAAGTAACCCGCTAAATATTTGCCACTAATTTTTAATAAACAAATTTCCGCCAAATTGTTTTTAATCGTATATTAGACAGTCATTATTAAGATTAAATGTTGTATAGCAAATCGTTTGACAACAGAAAAAAGACGTACTTTGGATGAATTCACTAGCCAGGGTGTTGAAAAAGAGATGATGACGGATGGTTCATTGATAGGCCAATGTCAGCGGAATATCCGGCCGATTGTCATAGAGATAACTTTTTGACCACGTCAAACTTATGTATGACCTAGATAGGATGAATTATCCAGAATGATGAAAAGAAAAATTGCGACATTTATTACAGTTGCCATACAAAATTTGATGTTTAAGCGTGCGGATCAGAGATTAAAATGAGAGTCCATTGGTTTGCATAACTTTTAACACATAAATACTTTGCGGTAAGGATTGTAAGATATATGGTTGTTCATTCAAAAACAATATAAAGGAAATTGACGGAAAACAAAAGTCAGGAAAAATTGTGTGCTATCACATATAAAACCAATTAAATTGAAATATTCTTGACAAAAAAGTCAAAAAGTCTTTTACCCTCTCTATCACCCATTTCAGTCCAACTATGCTTGTGAAAATGTGGACAAAATTAGAGAAACACAGAAAGAAAAAAACACAATGAATAACATAATATACTTACAGGCGCAGGTCTGTCCAAGAAAATCAAAATAAAAACTGGATGAACTGAAAACTCGTGGCTTCAATGGCACAGTACATGAGTGCTTACCTGAGAAGACGCTGGCCTAGGTTCGAATCCCAGTGGAAGTGATGGATTTTCGGGATAAAATGAAGGAAAAAGACAGACCAGCACCATAGAAGGAGTCTGATGATCGGTTGTGGCGAACCGTGAAACAGCGCTGTAACTCCAGTCGTCCAGTTAACGTGGTAAGGATTGTAAGATATGTGGTTGTTCATTCAAAAACAATATAAAAGAAATTGACGGAAAACAAAAACAAAAACCAGGAAAAATTGTGTGGTATCACATATAAAACCAATTAAACCCTGCATATGCCCATACAAAGAGGCAACTACGGCTGAAAACCTGTGTTGATGAAATCCCTAACGACGCACAGTTGTACAAAAGCGGCAAAAACCCCTAAAGTTAAAAGTTGTGCTTCAAAATATTTTTAATTTTTTCTTATAGTTATACTTATACATTTAACGCCTGAGGATCGCGATGGGCCCTTCTGGTGCCTAGTGCTGTATGCAAATTGCATACTCCTGTTAAACCTAACCTATACATTTAACGTATCTATGTTTTCTCGAAGTTTCAAAAACTTTGAAAGATATAGGCTCTCTCCCAAAGTCTAAAGTCTAGCCTCCTAATTTTAAAAATATAAATAATATAAAATATATATAAATAATAATAAAATATTTATTATAAAAACATTTTTTTATGGCGTGATCCCAAAATGTACCCAAATAAAATTTAACCTTAAATTAACCTTTCCCTTCAGTTTTCAAAAAGCGACATTTAGCTAGACTATATGTTTCTGAAAGCTACAATATTTCAGATAATATTTTGACTAGAATTGTATCCGGAAATGGTGTGCAAATATGTATGGTAACATAGAAAGGCAAAAAACGATTTTAGCTATGATATAGATGAACGGGTAATAATTTGCCCGTTTATAATTGCTTCAGCAAAAAAGTTTTAGATTTAATTTTTAGAAGAAATAGTAACACATATATAATAATATTTCAACGATAAAATAAAATTAATATATTTATTGAGTCTGGCATAAGCAATTTGTTCAACTTTTGCCTAACACTTTTTAAAATGGGGTCAACCTTTTAATAATTTTGCTATGATCTTTGTGGCCTGTGATATTTTTATCTTATTGGGCAATTTAATTGCCATCTACCTGATAATGGTTTCAAGAAAATAAGGTTAGGTATAGTTAATAGTTTACTTAAAAAAATATATATGTATTAAATGAAAATGAAAAAACATACTTACAACGCAAGGGAGCGGAGTTAAAATAGAAGTTGAAAATATTGAAAAAATTTAATACAAACAGTACCTGTCACTAAGTGAATATAATGTTGTGTAAATAGCTTCAGAAGTACCTGTCACTAAGTGAATATAATGTTGTGTAAATAGCTTCAGAAATTGAAAAAGATTCTTTTCTCAATTCAAAAGGAGAGTGGTTATGGCTTCTTACATCTTCTTCGTACTAAAGATTTTATAAAACAAATAACAAATGATTAAATGGTGCATTTGTAATCCACCTTACAATGGGCAGTAGCAATCCAAGACTATACTCTGATTCCATAACGTGTTGTACACGTGTTTTTTTCCAAGTAAAACCTTTACTGCATGTAGTGAGTGATCCAAACGGCATATTCATTCGCAGCCACAAGATCTTTTAAACGCTGTAGCTCGATCTTTTTCGACTTTGGAAAATATTGTAGTTTTTTTATGTGGGATCTATAAATATTTAAATTACATCATAATAAAAAAGATTTTTTACTGTCTGGGTTTCCGTCTTTCATGCGGATACTGCCTTAGCTCTCATTACGCAAACCAAAATCTCTGAGCACCTATATGGAATACTAAGTTCAACTCAATTTTGCAGAGCTTTCTAATTTGAATTTTAAAAGGCAAACTGGAGCTAATACGAGAAGAGAAAAACCGAGTTGGTAGTGATATAAATTATATGAGATCTCCATCACTTTTGGAAACTCTGATGTGAAAGTAAGATATCGACCTTATTTTGCGATGGTAGATGGAAAAGTTTCCCAAGCTGCATCATTTGTGGGGCCAAACCATCAGAGGTGAATGATCTACGGATTAGTTTTATGGAATACGTTTTGTAGCTAAGTTAAAACTTAAAATGAATAATTACACTATTAGCTCTGTGTCGTGGAGTGCTTAAAGCAAGAAACTATCACGAGCAGAAATTGGCGGCACTAAAAGTGCTCATAATTTAGTGCAGTTGTTAGTAAGGACAAAACAATTAAAAATTCAATAATTATGTACCTATAAAAAACTAACACAAACACAAAATAATGCAAACAATTTAAGACATTAAAGCATTATTACGCTAAATATTTTTTAGCTTAATTTTACTAACATGCAAGTCAATCACATGATCATTTAGATTATAGATTCTACTCATGCGACTAATAGGCTCATGCTTCCCATAATTCGTTCTATGATGGGGGCTAAACAATAATTCAACACTGCGTAAATTATGGGCACCACCACGAAAATTAAAGCCAATGGACGACAGCAAGTCAGGTGCATCTATTTGACCGGATATAAGCTGCTGTAAAAAAATGATATCGCTATTAAGCCTTCGTTGAGAAAGGGGTAACATTTGAAGAAGCTTGATACGTTGACTGTAGGGAGGAAGGTTAAATGGATCATCCCATGGAAGTCCTCTAAGTGCAAATCGAATAAATTTACATTGAATGGCCTCTATTCGATTTGAATGAATGTTGTAGAACGGTGTCCAAACTTGAGAGGCATACTCTAGAATCCGACGGACAAAACAATTGTACAATGACATAGAAACGTAAGGGTCATTAAATTCTTTGGCCCACCTTTTAACGAAGCCCAGCATAGAATTAGATTTATTAATAATAGAATTAATATGCTTAGCAAAAACCAGTTTGGAGTCGAAATAAACCCCAATATCCTTAAAATTATCAACATTACAAAGAATATGTTGAGACAGAGAATATTGAAAGGTGGAAGGGATAGTCTTTCTAGAGAATGTCATATGTTGACGTTTAGTTGGGTTCAGGGATAAACCGTTTTTATCACACCAATTGGCCAAGCTATTAATGTCAGATTGAAGAAACATTCTGTCTTGCTGACTAGTGATAGATTTATATATTTTCATATCATCAGCGTAGATCAGGATATTACTGTGATTTATACATGCCTTAATCGGCAGACGGCTATTTCTGCCATGCTCGTGTTCTCAAACACAAACTATTATACATATATTTCATGAAATAAAGAATCTAATCTATCTATCTATCTATCTACATGCCTTAACATCATTAATGGAAGTATAAATAAAATTGGTCCGAGGTGACTTCCTTGGGGAACTCCAGACTGAGCTGTGAAAGATACAGATAGCGATCCTCTAAATTTCACTTGATAAACCCTTGATCTAAGGTATGAATTAACCCATTTTATGAAACATGGTGGGAAGCCAAAAGCCCTAAGCTTAAATTCGATTATTTCATGGGACAGCTGGTCAAAAGCCTTAGAGAAGTCAGTGTATGTATGTATATGCAATCCATTTCGCCCTTATTCTCCAAGGCATTAGAACAATCATGCAAGAAACTTAATAGATTAGTTACAGTGGATCTGTTTCTTACAAATTCATGCTGTTCATTACAAATTATATTGCGACAAAGAAATATTAGCTTTTCACAAACAATTTGTTCAAAAAGCTTAGGGATACACGAAAGCTTTGAAATGGGCCTATAATTAGTGATATCACCACGTTCGCCTTTTTTAAATACAGGTGTGATAAGAGCACTTTTCCATAGATTAGGGAATATACCTGTACTAATGGACAATTCAAACAGATACTTGAGATATGGAGCAATTGCATGACTGCATTTTTTAAGAACAATCTATGCAATGCCATCAGGACCGGATGAATAGTCATTCTTCAGAGAAGAAATACCTACATTTTAAAATTGTTTCCCAATCGAATGAGATACTACTAAAACTTATTTGGGAACAGCTAGTTAGATAACTAAAATATTGATCATCAATGTGAAGAGGGGTCTTCCTAAATGACTTACTGAAATGATCTGCAAACATATTGCTTGCATCTGTCGAACTATTGTAAGTAAGCTTCGATGGATAACCATCGGTTTTTTCCTTAGAATTGACAAAACCCCAAAAAAGTTTGGGGTTCAATTTTAAAGAGCATTCCATTTTACTTATATATAAGTTATATATAATATAAGTTGCAGGATAAAGATTTGAATTCATTGAACAATGTGAAATAGTTCTAGCACTAATAAAGTAATATTTTATTTAAAGTTTGTTTATTTATGAGTTTTTTTTAAAATTTTATATTTTGAATTATGTAGATACATATATAGCTCAAATCCAACAAATTGCCGAATTTCATCTTCCTCCAATTGATATTTCAGTTTTCACAGATCAAAAATTCGATTTTTTTGTTTGATTTTTTTTTTTTAATTTCTAATAGAAATATAAACAGAGCTTCAAAAACAGCAAACAAAAATTTTTTGATAATTCGTTTGATTTAAAGAGCTCCTCAAAGTTGGTCAATTTTGTTCTAGATTAAAAATCAAAAAAAAAAAAAAAATTATTTTTCTTAATTGTCACTCAAAAAAAAATTAAATTGTTTAAGAGATATTGTATTTTTTTTTTTTTAAGTTATATTTCTTTTGGGGCATCGAGGGTAACATATTAATTGTAAGGGAAGCAATCGGATATCGAAACTAGTGATTCAACAAACCGAAAACTTTTCAAACCGAGTTAATTCGGTTTGCAAACCGGTTTGCTCGAATCCAGAACCCTTATAAAAATAAGTGCCTGTGGTTTTTTCGCATCTAGCGGGCAAACGCTCTTACCAAAATAAGGGCTTGTGGATTTTCGCTTTTAGCAGGCAAACGGTACGTTCTATGGAAAAGTTGTAGAGCGCTGATCTGTTTCCCTGGCAAACACCTTAAAATTAAAGTTTATCACGGTTCATTACTGTGTTGTAATCCACACAACATTACCAATCCACACAACATTACCCGATCTTCCAACCAAACCATACGTAACAAGTTCCCAAGCGCCACGGCTATTAATCGGTCATTCGCTTTATTTTCGTTTTCAAATGCATACCCAAGCACAATTGGATCAAGTATCACGGGTACACACGCCAACATACGGCAAAACTGCAACAAGTGCATATCGAAATCATTTTACGATTTATGAATGGGTGACACTTGATACCAGTGCATATCGAAGAAATACTACGATGTGCAACCACTTAAATTGTTTTACGATTTATGGGTGACACTTGATACCAGTGCAAGGGCAATTGACACCAAGATGTCGACTGGGCATTTCTTAAATGGGAGCAGAAAACAATTAAGCAATACCCAGAATAATAACTAGATGCGCACATATGGGAATTATTATGGAAAAGTATGGTATATGGAGGGGGAAGTCAAGAGTCAGGTCATGGCTAAAATTAAGTATAAAAGGGCATGGTTTTGGAAGGAAATAGCAGAGAGAAATATCACCAGTCAAGTGTACAAGATCGCAGCCAAGCATAGAGACAGCGGATCTTATAGCTTAAAATAATAGAATAATAATAAAACACATTATTGGTCGCAGCCCTGCTTGAGACAGCGGGCCAATAATAATAATAAATAAAAATCGTCTTTTATTTTTCTCTCCGACTTTCACTCTTCCCTTGGAAACAAGGAAGCACGGTGAAAATCGTATACAACATTGGTGGCAGCGGTGGGATCCACGTGAAAACGGTCCCAACTACCAAAACAAAAAAACGAGTCTACCTTGCACTCGAGGCGTTTCTGGGGCTATACAACAGAAAGTAAAAAGTGAAAAGTGTGCTGAAAACTCCCGAAAACCGTAAGACCTGGCGAATTCTCGAAACGAGACGCCGGAGGCAAACATTCGGGCAGTGAAACAAAGACTAGGTGTAACAATCAACTCTAGGGCGTGAAGCTTACCTAGCAAGTCAACTACACAACAACGTCAAGGAAGGAACCTCATCAAGAACATCAACCAGCAGCAGACGGAAGCAGATTTTGAAAAAAGTAAATAAGATTATTAAAATTATCATTTAAATTTATATTACACTCAACCGTCTGAAATCCGCAAAATTTTTACCCGACGCAACTACCTGACATTAGAGCTTTTTAAAGCCCTACCTTTTTCTGACCACCTAACTCGACCAGACTCCACACCGACTAAAACAATGAGCGTCACCCTTTCATTGAACGATGTCAATAACATCGTTCCCACGTTCGACGGTAAGCCTGACGAACTGTGCAAGTTTATTTCGTGTGGCAACACACTGTTCTGTTTCATTACTGACGAGGCACAACATAAATTGTTCCTCAGCATAGTCAAGACTCGACTTCAAGGTCCCGCCTTTGAGTTAATCCAACACAAAGAGCTGACAAAATGGACAGACCTAGTAAAGGAACTAGAATCCCAGTTCAAGGAACACAGGTCGCGTACTTCGGCGCAGAATCAGCTTCTGGCAGCCAAACAAAACGCCAGGGAAACTATTCAGGAATACGGCGACCGACTTTCAACCCTACTTCTGGCTCTCAATTCAGCTACATATAGCTGTTCCAACGAGAAAACAGTGCAAGATTTTCTGATACTAGAAAATCACAACCTTGCACTACAAGCATTTGAAGATGGAATAAGAAATTCCAGCTTAAGGCTATTGGTAAAAGCACACCATGCTAGTCAGTTAAAAGAAGCTATTTCTTACGCCATCGACCAATCACTCCGTGTAGATCATGACAATCCTTCCACGTCTTCAGCAAGGCACAATACTCTTCGACCTATTTGCCAAACTTGCAATAAGATAGGTCATACTTCGGCAACGTGTTACCGAAACACGAATCTGCCCAATTTTACCCCTCATCCGGTAAAACGGGAAGCGCAATGCAATCTGCAGATAGTCAGATGCAATTACTGCAACAAACAATACCATTCAGAAAACGAGTGCCGGCTCAAGATGTCTCACCAAAGGCAAAACCAACAGGGCGCTCAAAACCGACATAGCTACCAACCCCCACATCAAAACCGAAATAGCTACCAACCCCCACATCGCAATCGGAATAATCACGAACCGAACCAAGACCGACAGATAAATTTGCACCATGTGCAGCCGAATCCAAACCCAACACGTAACGATTTGGGAAACGAAATTCGTCGGGAGGAAATAAACGGCAACTCCCCCCGACTGACAATTCAAGCCGATGTACACCAGCAATAACTTTTTCAGTAAGGATCCCCCTCGTTCCCAATAATAATCTATCAATGATACAAATTCCTTTCTCAGATGGAAAAAACAGGGATTTGGTCATAGATACTGGAGCCGAAATCAGTATCTTACGCGGTTGCACCAATTCGCCATTGCTAAACAAGGATATGATAATATCCACTATAAGCGGCGGAAAGATAACAAGCTCCAATATGACCACTGAATCCCTGATTTTCCAGATGGGAGAGGATTCTATCAAGATATCGCACCCGTTCCATATTTTGAACCACCAGGTTCAACAAAATTTCGACGGTATTATTGGGAACGACTTCCTAAAAAAATATGAATGCCATATAGATCATCGCCAAAATCTCCTGATTATAAATCCCTTCGTGAATAACTCTACAGCCATTATAGACGGTTTCGGAGAGGTGTTTAACAAATTTCCTCCTCCCCAGAATATAAAGAAATCCCCTGATACAAAAGAAATAATTTGCCTAGAAAAACGCCAAGAAGCTACACCTTCCGGGGTGTTACCTACGGGTAATGCTGGGAACGTTAATAATGTTAAACGGTACGACCTAAGGCGACCTAACGCTGTTACCGGTGAGCTCCAACCTGCTATCGATGGGTATAAACAGTTTGATTCCTGTTTCTCTACTACCAAGAAAGTGCGCCATACGGGCACTGGGGTAGAAAAGGAATCAAACTGGGAACCGACATCTGACTCCGCATCTCAAAACGGACCAGTAGTTCCACAAAAATATCCCGAGCAAACCAGGAGTAAATCGACTTCCAGTAAGCTTCAACGTTTGACGGAAAATCTAGACGAAATAATTTTAGTATCGTCAGAGGATATACAAGTAAATAAAGAAAAACGTAAGACAGAGGAGAAAAGTGCCTCTGCAGAAAAACGTAAGACAGAGGAGAAAAGTGCCTCTGCAGTACCTATAATAAAATTAAATCCGGCAGACAAAAAGACTAAGATGACAAAGCCCTTAGCAGAGCATAAGACCGAGATCAGAGAAAATTCACTCATTTCACTAAAACCACGAAGCCAACAAATAATGGAAATCCCCTTTAATCAAGCAACCCCTTCAGACATCATAACAAAGAAAAAACAAATAATCCCAGGGGTTTACCTAGGCGAAACGTTAGTCACACCCAACAACGGAAAAATTAAAATACCTGTAATAAACACTTTAGAAAAAATTCAGGAGATCAACATACACACAATCAATTTAGAGTGGGATGAGATTGATAATTTTAATATAATCAGAGGCGAAAACTTCAAAAATCCCGTGAAAAAACGGTTAAACAAATTAAACATGCTAATTGACTTAGACCACTGTAACCTCGAAGAGAAAGAAACCATTTCTAATATTTGTCGTGAATACAACGACCTTTTTTATATTGAAGGAGATCACCTGACATATACAGATTCCATGACACATAAAATAATAACCGAAGAAAGCAAACCCCCGTTATTCACTAGACCTTATCGCCTCCCTGAAAGCCAAAAGGAGGAAATTCATAAACAGATCAATGAAATGTTGGAGGATGGTATAGTACAGCCAAGCTACAGCCCTTGGAATTCACCTTTGCTTTTGGTTCACAAAAAATCCACTAAGGATGGGACCAAACGTTGGAGAGTAGTGGTAGACTTCAGGAAACTGAATGAGCTGACCATGGGAGACGCTTACCCACTACCAAACATAACCGACATCCTCGACCAGCTCGGTAAGTCGAAATATTTCAGTACGCTCGACCTGGCCAAAGGCTTCCACCAAATCCTCATGGACAGAGAAGACAAAAGCAAAACGGCCTTCAGCACTCCGTTCGGACATTACGAATACAATCGTATGCCATTCGGATTGAAAAACGCACCCGCAACATTTCAGAGGTTGATGAATAACGTATTAATGGGACTACAAGGCATCGAATGCTTTGTCTACGTGGATGACATAGTCATTTACGGTTACGATCTACACGATCACAACAAACGGTTAATCCAAGTTCTCAACCGTCTTAGAGAACACAATCTCAAACTGCAACCCGACAAGTGTCATTTTGTCCGCAAAGAGCTTACCTACCTTGGACACGTTATTTCTGAAGAAGGAATAAGACCAGACCCTGAAAAAATCAAGGCAGTAAAAACCTTCCCGGTACCCAAAAAACCAAAGGATATTAAATCATTCCTCGGTTTTGTAGGATACTATAGGAAATTCATCCCTAATTTCGCGGATCTGGCTAAACCCTTGACCAAACTACTAAAGAAAAACGCCGTTTTTAAGTGGGACGCTTTTTGTGACGAGTCATTTAGAGTATTGAAAGAAAAAATTATAAAACCCCCTATCCTTGTCTACCCCGACTTCACCCAGGAATTTATCGTCACAACTGATGCAAGTGACATAGCCTTAGGAGCAGTACTTTCTCAAGGTCCAATAGGAGAAGATAAACCAATATCTTTCTCCAGCCGAACTCTTAACGACGCCGAGACAAGGTATACAACTTCTGAAAAGGAGTTGCTCGCCATCACTTACGCCCTGCAACAATTTCGACCGTAAATTTTCGGAAGAAAGTTCACGATCTGCACTGACCATAATAACTTGTTATGGCTAATTGGACAAAAGAATCCAACCTCAAGGCTTTTACGCTGGCGTATCCTAATGGAGGAATACGAATTCAAAATCGTACATAAGTCCGGCAAAACTAATGTCATCGCTGACGCTCTCAGTCGCGTTCGTTTAAACAATGAAGAAGACCCTAAGGTACTGGTAACTACGAGAAGTCAACAACAAATTTTTAACCAAGACATCGAAACCAATAGGATTAAACAAAATCCAACAAACTCTCAGCATACACCAAGCTTGAAGCTTATCGAGAGAAGGGAATCAATATTTTCAAACAACTCAGTCTCGTTGAAAGCTATACTCCTCCCCTTAATAGAATCCCCAGACGAAGAACTGCTACGAAAACAGTTCGACAATTTTACGAAACCTGACATAGGGCAAGTCTTAACCACCATACAAACGAAATCCAATTGTCATTACTGTATTAGTACATTACCAATCCCTATGAGAAGTACCACTGATCAGAAAACCATCATACATTTTCTACAAAACATCCTCAAAGAATGCAAAAGGCAGAAGCTAAATTCTTTAGCAATTTCTTTGCCACTTAGCGGCGACAATCAAGACAAACTCAAGATGACAATACGCGACATTTTTGAACAAGAACATTTGACCGTTTACATACACAGTGACAGGAGAATAATACTAAATAACAGAGACGACATAATACGAGTGCTACACGAAAATCATGAGTCCCCTTTTGGAGGACACCAAGGAACAAATCGAACCATAAAACGAATAAAACAGACTTACTACTGGCCAACCATCACAAAGGACACGACGGAATACATCCACAAATGCGAATCTTGCCAAAAAAACAAACAATCCAAGAACTCGAAAATACCTTTAAAAATAACAACCACCAGTAGAACTCCATTCGAACGAGTAACCTTGGACATTGTGGGTTCACTACCTGTTAGTCACGACAACAACAGATAACGCCTTTGAGTTAATCCAACACAAAGAGCTGACAAAATGGACAGACCTAGTAAAGGAACTAGAATCCCAGTTCAAGGAACACAGGTCGCGTACTTCGGCGCAGAATCAGCTTCTGGCAGCCAAACAAAACGCCAGGGAAACTATTCAGGAATACGGCGACCGACTTTCAACCCTACTTCTGGCTCTCAATTCAGCTACATATAGCTGTTCCAACGAGAAAACAGTGCAAGATTTTCTGATACTAGAAAATCACAACCTTGCACTACAAGCATTTGAAGATGGAATAAGAAATTCCAGCTTAAGGCTATTGGTAAAAGCACACCATGCTAGTCAGTTAAAAGAAGCTATTTCTTACGCCATCGACCAATCACTCCGTGTAGATCATGACAATCCTTCCACGTCTTCAGCAAGGCACAATACTCTTCGACCTATTTGCCAAACTTGCAATAAGATAGGTCATACTTCGGCAACGTGTTACCGAAACACGAATCTGCCCAATTTTACCCCTCATCCGGTAAAACGGGAAGCGCAATGCAATCTGCAGATAGTCAGATGCAATTACTGCAACAAACAATACCATTCAGAAAACGAGTGCCGGCTCAAGATGTCTCACCAAAGGCAAAACCAACAGGGCGCTCAAAACCGACATAGCTACCAACCCCCACATCAAAACCGAAATAGCTACCAACCCCCACATCGCAATCGGAATAATCACGAACCGAACCAAGACCGACAGATAAATTTGCACCATGTGCAGCCGAATCCAAACCCAACACGTAACGATTTGGGAAACGAAATTCGTCGGGAGGAAATAAACGGCAACTCCCCCCGACTGACAATTCAAGCCGATGTACACCAGCAATAACTTTTTCAGTAAGGATCCCCCTCGTTCCCAATAATAATCTATCAATGATACAAATTCCTTTCTCAGATGGAAAAAACAGGGATTTGGTCATAGATACTGGAGCCGAAATCAGTATCTTACGCGGTTGCACCAATTCGCCATTGCTAAACAAGGATATGATAATATCCACTATAAGCGGCGGAAAGATAACAAGCTCCAATATGACCACTGAATCCCTGATTTTCCAGATGGGAGAGGATTCTATCAAGATATCGCACCCGTTCCATATTTTGAACCACCAGGTTCAACAAAATTTCGACGGTATTATTGGGAACGACTTCCTAAAAAAATATGAATGCCATATAGATCATCGCCAAAATCTCCTGATTATAAATCCCTTCGTGAATAACTCTACAGCCATTATAGACGGTTTCGGAGAGGTGTTTAACAAATTTCCTCCTCCCCAGAATATAAAGAAATCCCCTGATACAAAAGAAATAATTTGCCTAGAAAAACGCCAAGAAGCTACACCTTCCGGGGTGTTACCTACGGGTAATGCTGGGAACGTTAATAATGTTAAACGGTACGACCTAAGGCGACCTAACGCTGTTACCGGTGAGCTCCAACCTGCTATCGATGGGTATAAACAGTTTGATTCCTGTTTCTCTACTACCAAGAAAGTGCGCCATACGGGCACTGGGGTAGAAAAGGAATCAAACTGGGAACCGACATCTGACTCCGCATCTCAAAACGGACCAGTAGTTCCACAAAAATATCCCGAGCAAACCAGGAGTAAATCGACTTCCAGTAAGCTTCAACGTTTGACGGAAAATCTAGACGAAATAATTTTAGTATCGTCAGAGGATATACAAGTAAATAAAGAAAAACGTAAGACAGAGGAGAAAAGTGCCTCTGCAGAAAAACGTAAGACAGAGGAGAAAAGTGCCTCTGCAGTACCTATAATAAAATTAAATCCGGCAGACAAAAAGACTAAGATGACAAAGCCCTTAGCAGAGCATAAGACCGAGATCAGAGAAAATTCACTCATTTCACTAAAACCACGAAGCCAACAAATAATGGAAATCCCCTTTAATCAAGCAACCCCTTCAGACATCATAACAAAGAAAAAACAAATAATCCCAGGGGTTTACCTAGGCGAAACGTTAGTCACACCCAACAACGGAAAAATTAAAATACCTGTAATAAACACTTTAGAAAAAATTCAGGA
This sequence comes from Portevinia maculata, assembly GCA_949715645.1. Lineage (NCBI taxonomy): Eukaryota > Metazoa > Arthropoda > Insecta > Diptera > Syrphidae > Portevinia > Portevinia maculata. Next base: position 126,956,300 of record OX454527.1, read on the forward strand.
GATCAACATACACACAATCAATTTAGAGTGGGATGAGATTGATAATTTTAATATAATCAGAGGCGAAAACTTCAAAAATCCCGTGAAAAAACGGTTAAACAAATTAAACATGCTAATTGACTTAGACCACTGTAACCTCGAAGAGAAAGAAACCATTTCTAATATTTGTCGTGAATACAACGACCTTTTTTATATTGAAGGAGATCACCTGACATATACAGATTCCATGACACATAAAATAATAACCGAAGAAAGCAAACCCCCGTTATTCACTAGACCTTATCGCCTCCCTGAAAGCCAAAAGGAGGAAATTCATAAACAGATCAATGAAATGTTGGAGGATGGTATAGTACAGCCAAGCTACAGCCCTTGGAATTCACCTTTGCTTTTGGTTCACAAAAAATCCACTAAGGATGGGACCAAACGTTGGAGAGTAGTGGTAGACTTCAGGAAACTGAATGAGCTGACCATGGGAGACGCTTACCCACTACCAAACATAACCGACATCCTCGACCAGCTCGGTAAGTCGAAATATTTCAGTACGCTCGACCTGGCCAAAGGCTTCCACCAAATCCTCATGGACAGAGAAGACAAAAGCAAAACGGCCTTCAGCACTCCGTTCGGACATTACGAATACAATCGTATGCCATTCGGATTGAAAAACGCACCCGCAACATTTCAGAGGTTGATGAATAACGTATTAATGGGACTACAAGGCATCGAATGCTTTGTCTACGTGGATGACATAGTCATTTACGGTTACGATCTACACGATCACAACAAACGGTTAATCCAAGTTCTCAACCGTCTTAGAGAACACAATCTCAAACTGCAACCCGACAAGTGTCATTTTGTCCGCAAAGAGCTTACCTACCTTGGACACGTTATTTCTGAAGAAGGAATAAGACCAGACCCTGAAAAAATCAAGGCAGTAAAAACCTTCCCGGTACCCAAAAAACCAAAGGATATTAAATCATTCCTCGGTTTTGTAGGATACTATAGGAAATTCATCCCTAATTTCGCGGATCTGGCTAAACCCTTGACCAAACTACTAAAGAAAAACGCCGTTTTTAAGTGGGACGCTTTTTGTGACGAGTCATTTAGAGTATTGAAAGAAAAAATTATAAAACCCCCTATCCTTGTCTACCCCGACTTCACCCAGGAATTTATCGTCACAACTGATGCAAGTGACATAGCCTTAGGAGCAGTACTTTCTCAAGGTCCAATAGGAGAAGATAAACCAATATCTTTCTCCAGCCGAACTCTTAACGACGCCGAGACAAGGTATACAACTTCTGAAAAGGAGTTGCTCGCCATCACTTACGCCCTGCAACAATTTCGACCGTAAATTTTCGGAAGAAAGTTCACGATCTGCACTGACCATAATAACTTGTTATGGCTAATTGGACAAAAGAATCCAACCTCAAGGCTTTTACGCTGGCGTATCCTAATGGAGGAATACGAATTCAAAATCGTACATAAGTCCGGCAAAACTAATGTCATCGCTGACGCTCTCAGTCGCGTTCGTTTAAACAATGAAGAAGACCCTAAGGTACTGGTAACTACGAGAAGTCAACAACAAATTTTTAACCAAGACATCGAAACCAATAGGATTAAACAAAATCCAACAAACTCTCAGCATACACCAAGCTTGAAGCTTATCGAGAGAAGGGAATCAATATTTTCAAACAACTCAGTCTCGTTGAAAGCTATACTCCTCCCCTTAATAGAATCCCCAGACGAAGAACTGCTACGAAAACAGTTCGACAATTTTACGAAACCTGACATAGGGCAAGTCTTAACCACCATACAAACGAAATCCAATTGTCATTACTGTATTAGTACATTACCAATCCCTATGAGAAGTACCACTGATCAGAAAACCATCATACATTTTCTACAAAACATCCTCAAAGAATGCAAAAGGCAGAAGCTAAATTCTTTAGCAATTTCTTTGCCACTTAGCGGCGACAATCAAGACAAACTCAAGATGACAATACGCGACATTTTTGAACAAGAACATTTGACCGTTTACATACACAGTGACAGGAGAATAATACTAAATAACAGAGACGACATAATACGAGTGCTACACGAAAATCATGAGTCCCCTTTTGGAGGACACCAAGGAACAAATCGAACCATAAAACGAATAAAACAGACTTACTACTGGCCAACCATCACAAAGGACACGACGGAATACATCCACAAATGCGAATCTTGCCAAAAAAACAAACAATCCAAGAACTCGAAAATACCTTTAAAAATAACAACCACCAGTAGAACTCCATTCGAACGAGTAACCTTGGACATTGTGGGTTCACTACCTGTTAGTCACGACAACAACAGATAACGCCTTTGAGTTAATCCAACACAAAGAGCTGACAAAATGGACAGACCTAGTAAAGGAACTAGAATCCCAGTTCAAGGAACACAGGTCGCGTACTTCGGCGCAGAATCAGCTTCTGGCAGCCAAACAAAACGCCAGGGAAACTATTCAGGAATACGGCGACCGACTTTCAACCCTACTTCTGGCTCTCAATTCAGCTACATATAGCTGTTCCAACGAGAAAACAGTGCAAGATTTTCTGATACTAGAAAATCACAACCTTGCACTACAAGCATTTGAAGATGGAATAAGAAATTCCAGCTTAAGGCTATTGGTAAAAGCACACCATGCTAGTCAGTTAAAAGAAGCTATTTCTTACGCCATCGACCAATCACTCCGTGTAGATCATGACAATCCTTCCACGTCTTCAGCAAGGCACAATACTCTTCGACCTATTTGCCAAACTTGCAATAAGATAGGTCATACTTCGGCAACGTGTTACCGAAACACGAATCTGCCCAATTTTACCCCTCATCCGGTAAAACGGGAAGCGCAATGCAATCTGCAGATAGTCAGATGCAATTACTGCAACAAACAATACCATTCAGAAAACGAGTGCCGGCTCAAGATGTCTCACCAAAGGCAAAACCAACAGGGCGCTCAAAACCGACATAGCTACCAACCCCCACATCAAAACCGAAATAGCTACCAACCCCCACATCGCAATCGGAATAATCACGAACCGAACCAAGACCGACAGATAAATTTGCACCATGTGCAGCCGAATCCAAACCCAACACGTAACGATTTGGGAAACGAAATTCGTCGGGAGGAAATAAACGGCAACTCCCCCCGACTGACAATTCAAGCCGATGTACACCAGCAATAACTTTTTCAGTAAGGATCCCCCTCGTTCCCAATAATAATCTATCAATGATACAAATTCCTTTCTCAGATGGAAAAAACAGGGATTTGGTCATAGATACTGGAGCCGAAATCAGTATCTTACGCGGTTGCACCAATTCGCCATTGCTAAACAAGGATATGATAATATCCACTATAAGCGGCGGAAAGATAACAAGCTCCAATATGACCACTGAATCCCTGATTTTCCAGATGGGAGAGGATTCTATCAAGATATCGCACCCGTTCCATATTTTGAACCACCAGGTTCAACAAAATTTCGACGGTATTATTGGGAACGACTTCCTAAAAAAATATGAATGCCATATAGATCATCGCCAAAATCTCCTGATTATAAGTACCACTGATCAGAAAACCATCATACATTTTCTACAAAACATCCTCAAAGAATGCAAAAGGCAGAAGCTAAATTCTTTAGCAATTTCTTTGCCACTTAGCGGCGACAATCAAGACAAACTCAAGATGACAATACGCGACATTTTTGAACAAGAACATTTGACCGTTTACATACACAGTGACAGGAGAATAATACTAAATAACAGAGACGACATAATACGAGTGCTACACGAAAATCATGAGTCCCCTTTTGGAGGACACCAAGGAACAAATCGAACCATAAAACGAATAAAACAGACTTACTACTGGCCAACCATCACAAAGGACACGACGGAATACATCCACAAATGCGAATCTTGCCAAAAAAACAAACAATCCAAGAACTCGAAAATACCTTTAAAAATAACAACCACCAGTAGAACTCCATTCGAACGAGTAACCTTGGACATTGTGGGTTCACTACCTGTTAGTCACGACAACAACAGATACATACTAACTTTCCAGGACGATTTAACAAAGTTTAGCGAAGCCATTGCAATCCCAAATGCAGAAGCCAACACAGTAGCTCGAATGCTAATAGAGCGAATAGTCTGCCGATTCGGAATACCAGACTCAATATTAACGGATCAAGGTACGAATTTTCTCAGCACCCTCTTTAAGGAAGTATGTAAGATGCTGAAAACAAGGAAATTACAAACTACCCCGTACCACCCGCAGACTAACGGTGCACTTGAACGTAGTCACAAAACTTTAGCAGAGTACCTGAGACATTACGTAAACCAAGACCCGCTCACATGGGATACATGGCTCCCATATTCAATGTTTATCTACAATACGACTCCCCACACCAGCACCACTTACACCCCACACGAACTTCTATATGGCTACCCGGCAGAAATTCCTAGCTCACTCAACAGAAACCCGCAGATTTCATACAATTATGACAACTACGCAAATGAACTAAAAGCACGATTACAGCACGGCTATAAGATTGCCCGAGAACAACTACAGAACAAAAAAGAAAAGACTAAGATATATTACGACAAAAACACCAAGATGAAACGATTCAACATAGGTGACAAAGTGCTCATACGAAACCAGACGAGACAAAACAAACTTTCTACCCTATGGGAACGACCGAACGGGTTATTAAAATCCATTCAGACGAGAACACAGTGATACAAGTTGGCAGAAAATCCAAACTCATACATAATAACAACTTGCGGTTGTATCACGAATAAAACACAACATCTCCACACAATACACCAACATAAATAGTCATCTCATTTTCATATTCTTTTCAAAGGGATGGAGTCTGTATACTACGAACCCGATTCCAAATGGACATTAGTAAATACAATAACAAGAACTGAAATCCATCTACGTCGCGGACCCAACAGAATAGGCAGAGGCTATCCAAATGATATAGCCCTACATACCCTCCTTGTATCTACCTTGCAGTCGTCAATATTTGTACATCCCGACGATAAAAGGGTTCATATAGGAGAACACAGCTACTCCCGCGGAACATACGTAAACGGGGAACGGCTAAAACCTGAAACAGTGAAGGAACTCCATTTCGGAGATATAATAAGCTTCGGGATACGAGAGGAAAATTTCGAGTTAGACTTCTGTCCTACCTATGTCCTAAAGGGTCCCTTGCCTCAACGATGGAACCCCATGATACATACGCCACCACACCAAACAATATACGACGACGAATCCAGTGACGGTTACGAGTCCACCGATACTGTTGTATGGGAACCATTAAATAATTAAAAAAAATATATATCTAGATAATAATAATAAAATAAAAAAAAAAAAAAAAAAAAAAAAAAACTCCTTTATTTTCTTTTAACGCGAACCAACACAGACACACACACACAGCCACGCACATTCAAGAATTTGAGAAAAAAAAATAACCACAATAACTTTTCAGATGATACTACGTATTCTAACCTTAACCCTACTCACGTCAAACATCCAAGGTGGCCTAAAAATAGAACCCATAGAACCCAATCCTGGAATGTATTTCGAAGAAATGGGAGACGCGGAAATCTATTATCACGAATGGAAACTCATTGTATACTATGACTTAGAATCACTTACAAAGGCCTTAGCACACGCCACCGGTTACGTAAGCGAAATCAACACTCTATGCCAACAGTTGACCGGCCACGTCGATTTCGGAGTAATATGTGATGGAGCAGTCGCCGAAATGAATCACTTAATGACCGACATACAGACCAAGTACAAACTACTAAACCCGAACTACAGAAGTAAAAGAGCCTTACTCAATATTATTGGCACAATAAGCAAATCTCTGTTCGGGACACTTAACGAAGACGACGCCAGATTCTACGACAAACAAATCGAACTATCCAAAATTAACGAGAAACACCTACAATCTCTTGTGAGGAAACAAACCATACTACTGGAAACCACTAAGAACGTTTTTAGCAAATCCGAGCAAACTATAGAAAATCAAATGGTAGCGATAAATTCAAAGATAGAAAACGCGAAAAATTTAGTAGATATTTTGGTTAATTCAACCCATGATCAGAAGGTATTTCTCGAAATTGAATCATTAACCTCCCTAGTTACACTAATCATAATAAGGTACCAAAACACTCTTAGTGACATACTGGATCTGGTAAGCGACGTTAAGCACGGTAAACCCCATTTAGCAATCATATCCCCAGACCAAATTAAACCTGCATTGGCACAGATCAAACAAGACCTCCCAAACGGAATGAGGCTACCATTCGTTACTACAGACAAAAATATACTTCACTTATATCAAATCTGTACTACCAGTGTGGCCATTCGAACAGGAAGAATCATTTACGAAATGAAAATACCTCTCCCATTAGTAGATAACTTCCGTATTTACAGAATTATACCCCTTCCAGTCCATCATAACAGCAAATTCGTATTCATACAACCCTCAACCCAATACTTAACTATTAATTACAGAAAAGACAGTTTTTCAAACTGGAATAAGGAAGACTTAGCAAAATGCAAATCCTTGGACGAAAAATTTCTTTGCCCTCTACCCCATCCATTGTTTAACACATATGCTAATAACCTACAGTGCGAAGTGCAATTGGTAAAAGGCGACACCGGTCTTCCAAACACTTGTGCAATAAAACAGTCAAAACCTACGACGGTTTGGATCCAACTCTCACAGCCAAACAAATGGTTATTCTCAACCTGCAACGAATATATGGTCGACGTGATATGCGGAGAGAACATAACCGCATATACACTGACAAAAACCTTAAAAATCGAACTAGAGACTAATTGCTATTTAAGATCTAAAGAACTTACAATACATGCAATTAGCGAGAGCTCTTCAACCCTCACCAACTCCTACATTCCTCCCTTAAACATCTCACACATCATCTTCAACAGTTTACCCAACTACACATCAAACATAGCAGTCGTAAAATTCTCAAGCCAAAATGACTTGAAACTGATTTCGCAGGATATAGCTTCTTTAAAGAATGAGGAATCAAAATCCCTCCTAACGTTGGACGGTCATGACCTACACCATTACACACTAATCTACACCACAATAACATTAGCGCTAGTCCTGTTCCTCTATAGACGCTATCAGACTTACATAATAAATAAAAAAGAAAAAAATGACAAAACCCATAGACAGACTGTACAAACAGACAAAAAGTCGGAAGTTCCCGAATTCAGACTAAACATT